>OU779864.1:10000000-20000000 GCA_916999025.1 Orgyia antiqua | reverse complement strand
TGTGGCAACACTTTAGTTTAAAATTCTCTAGAGTCACTTCAAAAAAAACATCAATCAGATAAGGCCGTTGAGGACAGACGGCTTATATTATTATCTATACTTAGAATTCAAAACTGTAACGGAGATTTCCGTTATCTGCAGTCTGAAATAGTTTAATTGTAAAACAAAATATTTGTGTTCCTTTAAAAACCAACCAAGGAAGTAATTTGTTAGGAATTTAAAATATTTATAGCCGAATAAATAGCAAAGATCTGTGGGTGAGGGTTTAAGATTATAAGACCTCCCCAGGGAGCTGTAAGAGTCAATTCAGGGATAACATAGGCAGCTAACATCCTCAGTAAGTTATAGTTAAACTTGAATTAAAAAAAACCAACACGCATGGTCAGTGCGGAATAATGGATGAAATACCCTGTCAGAGTAGAGGTGCCCAAAAATTAGAGGTTTTTTGAACATAAAACTTGTTAGATTCTTCTCATACATTAATATTTCACATCTCATTATTTTTAATTATTTAATATAATTTCGTAACTCTATAATATTCACTTTATTAGTCATATTATCTTAAATGCTATATATAAAAGAAACACACTTTATTTTAACACCTCAATTATTTTACACTTCAAGAAAATCGTTTTAAACAAGGCCAAATAATACAAAATTAATAATAATTAATTATACCAGTTAGTTATTAATCTCTATAAAGAAACGGTATCAAATTATTAATATTAACAATCAAACCAACTTCCATTGTATAAAACCATGGCTTTAATAAAATAATTATACAGAATAGCCAACCTTGCCAATCAAATAAACAATTTAGTGATACAACACTCAATAATACAATACAATGCAGATATTGGTACGAATTCTATTGCGTCATAAACTAAATTTAACTAAAATAAAATCAACTGTGATATACTTCGGTTTTATGACTATTACGTTGTTGATATTTATATCTATTTAATAGAATTTTTATTCTTTATCGCATATTTTTATAATAAAATATTACTGAAACAAAGACACAATTAATATTCATGTTTTAGTTCAGTTGTGCATGTAGAATTGGTACCATTGTGTAATTTCATTCGCAATTCATTCGCATACCGTTGATTCGTTCATTGAACGAATATAAAGGTCGTTTAAGACAATGATAATTCTATTTCCAATAGATTGATTTACAGGTGTTAAAGCTTGGCATTATTCAGTAGATATTTAGTTTCTGTTTGAAGTTTTTTATTGCGTAAATTCATTGTACAGTTCAATCAAGATATTAACTAAGTATGACACGAGATAATAGACTAGAATTGATAGTAAATGTAATATTGTCTGATAGAAGTTTATTTTCGTAATGAACATTTCCTATTATGATTGATTGACAATTCAAAGTAAACTGCTTTATTGTGTTGATTTTATGTTCAATAGAAATTCTCTATAAATAATCATTGCCGAAAAAATCGTTATAAGCTTGTATTTATAATTCAAATATTACTGTTCATCTCTCTATCACATCTATTTTCATCGTAAACATATTCGTCTTTGGTAGGAGTGGAATTAATAATACTCTTGCACAGGAGGGTTAGGAGGCAGCATCGCTATCAACTCTGCCAAGAAACCCGCTAAAGGTAATTGACTTGCAATAACAGTTAAATGTCACTGATTTCCCTTAAGAACTTCAAGTGGTCATGAAAAAAATGCCTCATAAAGCTCCTTCTTAAAAATTGCCTGAATTGCGAAGATTTTTTAGTCTTCCATAGTAAAGGCTGACCCATACTACTATTAGCCCTTTGACCTACATTACTGAATGCTGCCATATTTAGACACGGTCTAGAGTGCACCTAACATTAATGCTATCTTTTATTAATTCCGAAGGCGTGAGTTTCGGATATGAATTATTATAAATGGTAATAATTAATTCCTTAGTTTATTGCTAGATGTTTGAAACTAAGACGATTCGCCAGTCCTTAGGTCTTTAGAAATATAAGGTCATTATGCATTACGTAAAGAAAAACACATCCACAAATTCTGTTAAGGTAACCCTACTATCGCGTCCAAGTATTTCACTATATTCTACTTTTTACTCACATACTAATGCGTAAATAAACTCACGCGCATTCGAACCACGAGTTTAGAGATTCTCAAACACCATATCGGGCGCCAAACATTTCGGCATGCCATTTTCATTCATGGATTCATTCGGTTTCTTTTGCATCCACATTATTCCACATCGCCCTTTTACGGTTTCACTTTTTGTAATTACGCATACCTGCGCATGAGCATACAAGTGAGCAATTAAAATTTAATTTCGTGATTGATTTTGTTTTATGGTATTTTTGGGTCATCTGTCTTCCGGCCTTATTCTGTCGTTAAGAATATAAAATGTAATGGTTAAGGCCTGGGTGTTATTAGTAAGTGGCTCGGATTCAACGCCCGGTTCAAACAAGGCGTTAATAGGCCAAAATTTCGATAATAGAAATCACGTAGTTTACAATTAGGAGTTTTTCATGTGACGAATTTTATTTACATCATAGATTAGATTGCCATCTGTTTAGACTCTTGTATGTACATTAGTACTTCTGAGTTATTTTAATTTCTCTTTTAGTACAGAGATTGAATAGCCTCCATTTCTGAAATTGGTCAACAAACAAGTGCAATGACCTGTCGTGAAAAACAAATATGTAGAAACGTAGAGAGTTGTAAATACAAAGTCTTAGAAATAATAATAAAATTCAATATGCGACACAAAGGGCCAACACCTAAACCAACTTTCATAAGCTGCTGCATATTTGAGCAGTCAATTTGCATTCCCTCAAGCCGCCCGCTAAATCACAGAGCTTTCTTATACAAACATCGCTTTCATTACTAAACCAAATACAGTTTATCTTAGCTGTTTACATTTTAAAGAGAAAACAATAGGTAACGCCTTTCCATTTCTCTAAATCAAATAGTGCCAAAGACCAAAACGGGCTTAGGTTATGAGAGGGCCCGTCGTTGCGCCTGCGCAAGCAGCTTGGCTTATTTATGACCGCGCGCCGGTACTTCAACGATTTATTACTATTAGAACACTCTTTGTAGTAGCTCTGATTCAAAAACATTGTGTATTTGTTTATGAAGAAAGCTAAGAGAGGCGCAACTTGAAAAACAATGTTTTCTGATCCCATTAGAATAACATTAGTGACGGTCCTGTTTTGACAGATGCTTATTATCCTTTGCTTAATAACTCTTTAATAGTTCTTCATGCTACTCGCAGACATAGACTTTGCCGACGGAAGGCAGCAATCAAACTCTGACCCATTTATTTAAATGATATCACTAAACGCCTGCACTTAAACTCTATTATTTAAAGTTCTTTATAAGGTAATACTTGATTAAAAAACTATTTACCATAATTTACATCAATTTTCCGTATATAGTAAGAATCGTGAGTGATCTACACATATCAATGAAAACCAACAGCTGTTTTAGGTTCACCTTAACCATGATCAAAATCTCTATTTCCTATTTAAGCCTAATTACTTCAATTACGTGTAATTTGTTTCACAAAACCGAACTTACGACCTCCTTTGGGTGGAATTTTAACAGCGCGCCTTACAAGGCGATAGAATTACACACAATACTAACCATTCGATCGATTAGGTCTCGCCGCGCCTAGTCTAAAACAATTATACCTCTTTAATCTGTTATCTGTGGCCGAAAGTAGTTTAGATTAACGTCGGGTACAAGGAAATTACAAAGTTAATTTTCATAAACATAATAATAGCAAAGATACTGTATTGTTTAAAGCGGAGAAATAACTTATAACTCAGGTTTATTTCCTAGTAAATAAAAGATTTTTTGCATTGTGGCGAACCCATTTAATGACTTGAGAGCAGGGAATGATGAACTCTAATAATAAATATCTACGAAATAGTTACAATGTAGCAATCGTGAATTTAATAAATTCTTGGACAAATTGGTAAAAATTATTAAACTTTTGCGATGGTCACATCTCGCAACACATGGATTTTGCGCCTATTGGTAATGCTAATCTATTCGTATTTACATGACTTCTGGACCACAAACATATAGTTTGAAAACTACTTACTACTCAGATACCAAACTATAACACAATCGGCCCAAGGGTTTGTTTTCTTTTAGAAGTGGGCTACTAGCCGTCTTCGTGTAGTTATTTTATCAAAGAAGACCTCGAAAGTTGCAACCGATATATGGTTGAAGATCTTTTTGTTGTAGTTACTAGAGATATTTAATACTAGATGTCGTCCGCAACTTCGTAGGTGTAGTATATGCAATATACACTAAATCTTAACAAATTATACAAAAAAGCCATCCATTTAAACCACTTTATCCATTAAAACAAAGCGCATGAAAATCCGTTGAGTAGTTTGGGAGATATAAGCTCACATACGGACATAAATACAAAAATAATGACTTTGTTTTATAATAAGTGAAGACTATCTAAATATCGAATACCATACTTACATTATTTTTTGTAGAAAACACCCAGATATAGTATAGATTGTATCTATAAGACCATAGATTCTCTTGGGACATACCAATATATACATAGATGGATAGTACAGATATATAAAAGAGCATAGATACTCTTGGAATATCCCAATATATAAATACATAGATGGAAATCGAAATCTCCAACAGCAACTTAGCCAGACAGCCTATTAATTGATAAATTACATATAATAGTTTCACTCGTAAGTTACAAGTAATATCGCAATTGAATCCCTTTGGTTCTCATGCGAGTCGATGGTAGTCGTACATATTAGTATACACATCTGGGCATGAGTTAATCATACTATGAAGTATTTTACACGGAACTGAATTATGAGCGTGTTAGAGCTAAGAACAGGCGTGCCTATAAATCTTCGCGGAGTACGGCTAATATCTAGCCACCACAACGTTTACCAATAAATAATTTCTAACTACGGACCTATGTAGCATTTGGAGATTTTGATTGCTGTATAAGGAACTCTGAATAGAAATTGTGGCGAATATTTGTCTAAACAATTTTCAGTTAGTTTATGGTATATTCTAGGCCAATTTTTCTGAATTTAACCAGGGTACAATATGTTGTACTACTTGTTTGCAATATGTAATTTATGTTGTCTGATTTGATAGATTTGGTAGTTTTCGTTTATGACGCATTAATAAACCTATCATGGCAATCCTTTAGTTAGTCTACTCGCTATTGCTGTTTTAGGTCTGTGTTTTAGGTATTTCATTCCATAAAATAATGATCACCATAAATATTTACAGTTATAAATAGTAATATAGTCATAACAATCTTAATAATTTCGGATTTCACAAAACTAGAAGAGAAATGATAGTTCAATAACAAAGTAAAATGCCTGTAATTCCACAGATTCGCTACACTCCCAAATTGGTTGCATTCGTCATTCGCTACGGTGTAAATGCTCAGTTTACTTGAATGGCGGATATTGAAATAAGTGGTACAAACCTTAGGTAGAACTCTCTCTTCGGAGTCAGAACAAGGGGTCATAGTGATAATTCAGTCGCTTCTAACTGACGAAATACACTGTGAGAATCTTACTGTAGTTTCTAATGGTATTGAATTAAATAGGATTGCATTGCTTCTTTTATAATTTTGTTTTAATTACTGACTAGGCAAACAGAAAGAGGATGGTAGATATGCTTCGATAAAAAAAAAAGTAAAATTGGGCCATATTATTGACACTTTGCTACCCGTCCGTCAGTCATCAGGCTGTAACGCTGGAAAGATGATAGCTAGAGAGCTGAAAATTTCACAGTTTATGTGTATCAGTTGATGCTGTTACAACAAATATTCATCATTATTATTCTCCTGCCCATAACCAGTTTTTTGAGGTCGGGGATATGACGAATATAATGTTACAAAATCCTTTACGTGCGGGTCCAACTCGTACTTGACCACTTTTTTATTAAATAAACTAAATCATAGTGGAAAAAATTATAACCATGAGCGGGACTTAAACCCACGACCTCGGAATACCGTTCCGTTGCTCTCCCATCTGAGCTATCATGGTTCCCGCACATGTTTACCAAATCTTCCAAGATTGTATCTTCTCAATTTGAGTTAATCATTGCATCGATGTTTTTGTACAACGCCATCTATTGAGCCGTTGCACCAACTATATTAATCGATCGTTTAGTGTTCTTTACAGAACACGATTGGATCGAAATAATGACTGTACATGTATTTCTACATTAATTTATTATTTTTTGCAATTGACTTGCTATGCTTTTACTAAATTAACTAAAGGTCGCGGATTCAAGTCCCGCTCATGGTTATCATTTATTTCACTATAATTTAGTTTATTTAGTAAAAGCATAGCAAGTCCATTGCAAAAATTTAATAAATAAATAATAAATAAAATAAATAAATAAAAAAAAATTAATAAATAATAAATAAATAAATAAATAATTAACAAATTAATGCACTTTTTTATTGTTATTCGTCGCAGTTCCCGTACTTTTCAACATAGTAAGCATAGTTCAGACTATGGTATATTTGGACTACAACATAACACTGTTCAGCTTCTCTTCTGGGATATTCATTTGGACTTTTATCTATAAACTTATGTTAAGCTCCTTAGTGTCAATCTATTGCGATGAAAATAAATGCTCATAAGTTTTGTACTCAATGAACATAACTCTCCGCTTACAATTTGATTCTGATTAAAAGAGAACCGTTTTACAATAGGCTATGCTGCAGTCAGGCTCTAATTAAATATAATTATATATCTACATATGAGAGTAGTCATTCGTTATATACGCATTCTTAGCTGTTGGCCTTGGCTTCTCATTTCCGTGCCCTGCGGGTTGACTTTCACTGGAGGTGCCTCTTCGCCTTTATACAAAAGCTTCCTATCTTAAATTCATGTTGAATAAACATAGTCAAAATGTAAAAGGTTACAACTATGCTACTTGCTGCTTTCTAACCCGATAATTAAATAAATAGTTGGTTCATTATATAGTTATTACTTTATTACGCAATTTGTGGCCTTAGAATATAGAGAATACTAATGAGTAAAAATATTACAAAAAAACTTACACATCTCTTCTATGCTTGCTTCTCATCATTCGTTTAAAAATTGAAGCACTCAATGTCAAAATTGTCAGTTCACGTTGTCAACAAAACGAACAAAGTTTTTTATAAAGCAAAATTTTTCATTTTTAGTTATATGTATTAAATTAAGATTTAGCAATGGATTCAGATTCAGATAAGTCTGAAAATGTACCAGTTGAGGTCGTGTTTGAAAATATAGTCGATGAAAGCTCTGAAGAACCCTCAAGAGAAGAGTGGTCATCGCTCGAAAAAAGTGTTGATGATTATAATCCAAAAAGGATACTCTATGAACAAGGACAATATGATCCTGGAGAAGGAGACATATGTGACCACTATATTACACTTTCGGCAAGCTCAGTTTTCAGACATCCATACTATCAGTATCCCGCAATTGTAGACCCTGGCATTCTTAACGCTTTGCAAAAGCCTGAAGAGCCGGTCATATTTCCGGATGACGGGCAAGAGTTATATCTAAATATCTGTCAGGATATGAAATTATGTCCAATAAGAAGTTTCTACAAAGGACTAGTTGAAAGCGACATAGACCTTATGTACTACGGTGTCAATCCTCGCGGTGTCCGTGCTATGGCAATGGCTCTAAAATATAATACAATTGTTAAATCATTACGTTTAACTGATAATTTCTTGACCGACGACGCTTGTTATCATTTAGGTGAAATGCTTCTATCTAACTGCACTTTAATAAAGCTAGACCTATCTGGCTGTCGCATTGGCTCCAGTGGTGCGCAAATGTTGTTAACTCCTATGGTATCCAATAAAATTCTCAAAACTCTTAATTTAAGTGGAAATGAATTAGGCGATGCTGGCATGGAGCACTTGGCTGAAGCAGTATTCAGAGGTTTAGGTATTAATGATATCGATTTAAGTCATAATAATATAAATGGTAAAGGACTGACATCATTGGCTACCGCCTTTGAAACCTTTAATAATATTACCCATTTGAATTTGTTATGGAACAATTTGTATTCACAAGGAACGTATAATTTTTTGGTAAGTCTGTCGCAAACCACCAAAAGTTTACAAGAAATAAATCTTTCTTGGAATAGCCTCTCTGGTATACGAGTAGCGCAAGGTATTCGGAAGCTTTTAACAATTCAAACATTGAATTATTTAAATTTAAGCAATAATAAATTGGAAGGTGCAGCTATATCAACTATTGTATCATTTTTACCGAAGGCAAAGAACCTTATAACTCTAAATCTATCTTACAATCCAATGAAACCCAATGATGCTTTGGTCGTGATGCAGAAATTAATGATGCCTGATGTAAACGTTAGCCAGGTTTTTATGGACAATGTCTCTGTTGATAAGTTGTTTTTAGAGTTTTTGATAGAGGTTAAGGAGGAGAAACCTAAATTAATTATTACATATGGTAATGTGCGAGGTACATTCGTGCCAATAGGACCGAGCCTAAAGGATTTGGTGCTAGATAGAGTGGATTACCTGTGTCAAAAACCAAAGAAAAATCAAATAGATATAGCATTAATTTTCTTAGAGTTACATAAAGATAAAACGTATAGACTGACAGATAAAGAGTTTATTAAGATGTTGAGGAGTTCGGGAATACGTTTAGATATGGATCTTGTTGAGGAAATGATAATCACATTTCCTGGTCCCAGAACTGACAAGGGAAAGACTGTAGATATTAATCTTATAGTAGAATACATCAAACGTAAATGGCCTGATAGAAAATTACCTCCTACACCACCTCCAGAGCCTGAACCAGAGCGAAAACCAAAAAGAAAAGGTAAAGGAAAGGGGAAAGCCAAGAGTAAGAAGTAAATAGGCGATTTGAATATCTTTACGACACTTTAGGTTAATTTCTGATTATATAATTTCGATATTGATTTATTTGTAATAAGTAGTGTCATTGTTTGTAATGAATTGTTAAAATAATTAGCAATTAATTAAAGATTATGATTAACTTTCTGTACCTTACTTGACTTAATTTGGTGACTTAGCTCATCCTAGTATTAAACTTCAGCAAATGAAAATTGTGTTAACCTTAGCAGACATCTTTTCTGTAATAGTATAAAGAATATCCGCTGAAGTTTAATCTTAGGGTTCAGTATCAAAAGGTAAGCCGGTCCCTTTAAGAGACTTCGGTAGCCATTCGTCCGTCAGTCGTCAAATTTTCTGGTCATTACTCTAGTCCTTATGTAATGTAGGGACAGTAAGAAGTTATATCCAAGTTCTAAATATTAAACTCTCCATTTCATTCCTTCCCACGCATATCTCTACAGTATAATTAATTAAGTTTCAATAATAGAAAATAATTGTGTTAACGCCCCTAACCTTTAATTTATTTTCTATCTATTAAATATTAATGTAATTATTTTTTCTAACTAATTGGTTTTCTGATTTGTTATTATACATTTAATTTATATTTTAATTATTCTCTATTAGTATCAATAATTACCTTTTAAAAGTGATTCTTTGTAGTCTTGGTTATGCATTATTTAATTGGTCTCGTAGTGTGGAGATATGTGATGCCACCAGCTGTCTATGAGACTGTGAGTTCAATTCCCACTCAGGGCAATAAATTTGTGTGATGAACACAGATATCTGTGGTCTCTCTAGGTGTGTATTATTTCACCTATTTATTTATTTTTCAACAAAAAGTAAGATGAATATGCCTGTAGCTTAAGCAAAAACGGTTATACCTCGTACGAAGAAGTTAGCATCGCCACCGATAACACTGCGAAACCGGGTTTTGCATATTATTTCACTAAGAAATATTGTTTTTATTTTGTGACGATCTGAAGCAGTTTGTTTCATAAGTTAAACTCCAAACATGAGTTGAATCAAAACCGGAGACCACAATGAGTGTAGGCCAGATAATTGTAGCAATTTATGACCAAGTTCATATAAACTATTTTGGTCGATAAATTTGATCGGTTGATTGTCGTAATAAAATTGAAAGTAAGCGTTCATTTCATTTTTTCACCTATCATTATATACAAATTGTAACATTTATCGTTTGTCCATCTGTGCTAGGGTTGCTTCCATCTGATAATTTAATAGACAAATAATGATAACATACCAAATTTTCTGTAAAGTATGAATTCCGCTATTCTGTCTCTTGCTGTAATCCAATTGATTACAATTTGAATTTATTCTCACACTATTTGTTGCCTGCGACTTCGTACGCCTGGAATTAAAAATGGCTATAAATGTAGACGTATAGCCTATAGCACTCTCGAAGGCTGTAAATACTTATTATTGTAAAAAATACTTATGATCGGACCATTATTTTACTTCTTTATTCACAGTATTGATGAAACTTGATGATACTGTTTTTTATGTCGTGTCATGTATCTGTGGAGCATCCTAGAGGAGTTCTTTGTTTAAAATGTGCTGGAAGTTAAGACGAAATGAGATGTGCAAACCCTAATAGTGACAAGTCTGTCAATATAGAAAGTGTACGTCGTGGTAGCGTGGGCGCTCACTTACATGATAGTTATACGTACATCACAGCTTTTCCACGCGTTCACACTTTTACTTTTAGTACAAGAGGTCTAGTGCCGCGGGCTAGATGCCAATTGTATATTACCTCGGCCTATACCCCGCAGTCAATGTATACTTGATCTTATAAAACTTTCAAATACAAATATGTCGTACGGAATTTGATGGCAGATTTGTCCCACTAGATTTCAACTATTATAATGTTTAAGTTTAAATATAAAAAAAGTTGACTATTATTACCATAAATATGCATGTTTTTATCGATATTGCTGGCTTCCTGTATAATTAGAATAGATTGAAGCTAATTATCGCTTCGAATTAACAATAACTTCTAAAATTGTAACTAAAATAAACGGACATTAGGATCTTTAAGCTAATTAAGCCAAAGATATTGTAAAAGGTAATATATTAGATTGGCAGCACAATATATAATATAAACTCATTAAAATTGATACAGTTACAATAGCCGTCAAAGACAATGTCTACCACAAACAGGAATATAAACTGCATAAATCAAAAGCTCCAATATATCCATTACATAACTTTCACCAACAAAAACTTATTACATGGACACTGGCATTGTTATGAAGGCAAAGTAATCACCCATAGCACCATATACGTCTACAAGTATCCCATAACCAGTCCATCCTTGATCTCTTCCGAATGAATTATTAAAAAAAAACGCCGATAGTACCCGATGTTGCCCGAAGCATTTTTCGTAAATTGCGAACGCGCACCCTCTTTCGGTCACCATAAAATTTCCATCGGATAAGAAATTGAATTTACTCTTGTTGCTCGTAAAATTTTAAAGGAAGCGGTTTTCTTGTGATTTATTGCATCATATCATGTTTTTGGCACCGCAGTGAACTTTCCTTTTCAGTATTACATATAATAAGCCTTTATGAAATGGTAAAACTTGTTTGTTGTGTTCAATGCTATTTTATTAACCAAACTTTAAAATACAAACATACAAACAAACATACAAGTGAAGCTAATATAAAGCGTGTAAAAAGTATGTTTTTTTTTATGTTTGTTACCTCACAACTTTTTACTGGGCTAAGCGATTTTAATGATTCTTTTTTTTATTTGAAAGCTTATGGTTCCCATGTGGTCCCATTGGCATCAGGCCAGGATCTGATGGTTATCTCCTGAGAAATCGTAGAAATCCAACAAACAAAGGCGTATGAAGTCGGTAAAAATTTTTTTTTAAAACTCAATTATATATTATACCTGGCGGAATTTTACAGTAACATTGTTGTCATGAACCGTTTTGTTTTGGAAATGGGATCTATAATTATGGTGCATACTGTACATAATTTTGGCTCTGAATCTAAATAGTTACGCACGACAATTTTAAAACATTACATGTCAAGGCAGATATCGTCGATGACGATATCTGCCGTCAGGTGTACCAGGGGTCGCATAATGCAGATAACGCATTACAGCGCGTTATGGTCTTCTGTGGTTGCGGCCTTTGTCCAGTATTGGATGGAGAAATGGTGATGGATAGATGGATAAGTCAAGGTATATGTGTTGTAAAGGTATTATATGGTAAAAAACCCTAAATATTGGTCGAAAGAGGTCGAAAAAACTACGGAGTACGCTGTTCATATTCATAATGTAATACTGAAGCAAGAAAATATCGAAAGGGCATGTTTAAGTTTGTAAGAGTGAAATCTGATATCATATTAAGAAAGTCAATAAATTAAGATTCAACTCTATTTAATATTGTGACACTCAATGGAGAGTACGAGTGAGTTACAAAGCGCCGCCGGTTATCGCCAAGTATCATCATTCATTAGAATTTACAGTGTTCGTAAAATGTACGGTGCCGCTCAGTTTCGCAATTATTATTGTTTTATGTTATGTCTTCATTACAGTTAACAACAATATTATTATAGGTATCGTGTACGTTACACGCATATGTTAACAAAATTAAAATTCATTAAATTGTGAAATTTTTAGCTATGACGGGAGCATCCATTTAAATCTGCCGCGAATTAGGTTTAGGTTCTGATGATAAACTTCAAATAAATAAAATAACAATAAAAGTTTTTAATATTGTGTAACTCAAAAGATCTATAGGTGTTTATATATTCTATTTTCCCGAATCCATAAGATATCTAATGAAGTATAATTAAGTAATAGAAGCTCACTATTTTTTAGGGTTCCGTACCCAAAGGGTAAAAACGGGACCCTATTACTGAGACTTCGCTGTCCGTCCGTCCGTCCGTCCGTCCGTCCGTCCGTCCGTCCGTCCGTCCGTCCGTCCGTCCGTCTGTCACCAGGCTGTATCTCAAGAACGGTGATAGCTAGAGAGTTGAAATTTTCACAGATGATGTATTTCTATTGCCGCTATAACAACAAATACTAAAAATAAAATAAAATAAATATTTAAGGGGGGCTCCCATACAACAAACATGATTTTTAGGGTTCCGTACCCAGTATCTCAAGAACGGTGATAGCTAGACAGTTGAAATTTTCACAGATGATGTATTTCTATTGCCGCTATAACAACAAATACTAAAAATAAAATAAAATAAATATTTAAGGGGGGCTCCCATACAACAAACATGATTTTTAGGGTTCCGTACGCAGTATCTCAAGAACGGTGATAGCTAGACAGTTGAAATTTTCACAGATGATGTATTTCTATTGCCGCTATAACAACAAATACTAAAAATAAAATAAAATAAATATTTAAGGGGGGCTCCCATACAACAAACATGATTTTTTTACCGTTTCTTGCTCGATACTAATAACGTTGCCTTATGTTGCAAAGATAATGGTACGGAACCCTTCGTGCGCGAGTCCGACTCGCACTTGACCAATTATTATTAAATTATAATGCGCGTTTACTGTCATATTATTGGTCTGTATGTTTATAAGTTAAGTAGGACACCTGCGCCGGATGACCGGTTGACCCGAAGAGCTTAACATACATCTTTACATTACATATTAAAATAGTGTTGTTCTTTTTATATATTAATACTAGCTGACCCGGCAAACGTTGTTTTGCCATACAAAAAAAAAGGTTGAAAAATAGATGTTGGCCGATTCTCAGACCTACTGAATATGTATGTAAAATTTGAGAAGAATCGGTCAAGCCGTTTTGGAGGAGTACGGTAACTAACACTGTGACACGGGAATTTTATATATTAGATTTAAAGCCTTATATGTATTAGCAGGTTTTATATTTATGTAAATCCAATCGAAATTATAAAAGTTTTAACCCGCATCGTCAATTATGTTTATCCTCTACTTTTTGGCTTAATTATGTGATTTCGATGGAACTACATAAAACGGACTACACGGCTTTTTGTCCCATTGTATAAATAATAAAGTCACTAAAATCTAGCCCATTTAAAAGTAAATAAATATTGTACACGCGTTTTAAAATACATTTCAAAAAAAGGGCCAAATTGTAAAATTTATTTCGCGGAATATCCGTATGTACTTAACTTCACAGGCACATTATTTTTTAATCTTAGAGGTGAATAAATAACGCATCGGGGTTATATAAATCAAAACATGATCGCGAGAATGTTTCACGGAACCCTAAGAAGCTGTATTTTAAAATGTCGAACAGATTTAACAGAAGTAAAGCTCACTAAGATACGTATATATCACAGCATCCGTTAAAGAAGTACTGCAAGAAATTTATACATTTCTTCTAAATTCCTATCGTCTATATTTCACTTTGAATGTGACAGGTGGCGACACCTGTCCTCATGCGACACACACTACATACGTTATGGGTTTTATTATAAATAACTTTACTCACTGTATTCTTTAACCGATTTTATTGAAAGTTCTCAACTCGATAGCTTTTGTAGTTATGACTGACTTCGGAAAGACAATTTGAAAAAGATTTTGTCTACTTTTGTCTTTGGTACGTCTGTATATTTTTAGGGTTCCATCCCAAAAGGCAAAACGGGATCCCATTACTGAGACTTAGCTGTCCGTCCGTCTGTCTGTCATCAAGCTTTATCTCTGGAACGGTGAACTATAGAGCTTTACAGTTGAAGCTATAACAAGAAATACTCGTCATCATCATTCTATATTCATACGCATTAAACCGATAATACCAAAGTTTTTATAAACCCTATACTAACCTTTACTGCACTTGTTTCGCAGGGCTAAGACCTTAGTGTATTAAGTTCACACGATCCTCAGTACCACGGTATCAACACGAGCAAGTCAATCGTGCCTAATGAATCGGAATATTTTTCATAGTTCGATTACTTGGCCAGTTAGCAATTATCGGACGCTACGTACCATCGTGGTGTCATTAGTGGATGAGAAATAATGTATGAATTATTACATTTACATTTTGTAAGCTTTTCTAAGGTGTATGTATTCATAATAAAAAATATTATAGGGTGTGTAAAAGGGAATACTTTAAAGAAAGATTTGCAAGAAAAATATACGGATCACAGAGCTAAATAGTAAAAAATATTAACTAGACTTTTTGGTAAATGCAATTTTTTGTTAGTTCCACATTATCATAATATGTGTAAACTTTAATAAATTCTAAATAAGCATTACATAAAATTGTAACGGTACACGAAAATCACTAGTAACTTGTAGATCCGAGCTCTATTACGGTTGATTGCGTATCGTACGATTAGAGGCGCGTGCGCACAAAGGGACCGCTCTTAGACCCGGAACTCAATCCTGGATGTATTGCCCGAATTGCCTCCATTGCCCAGTCCATTCCCAGTTTCCCAACTCACGTGTGTTCCGGGGTAATCAACAATATTGAAAGCAATCTTGTTTTAGTTAGTAATGTTCCTTGGAATAATTTATTACGATATAAACATGATGTCTCCATATTGATATCAGGGGCCCAAGTCTGCTATTACAATGATCAGTCACTTATTGCTTAATGGCGAATTTTATCAAGTTTGGTAGTCTACTATTAATTTTTTGAGCAAACTTGATAAAATTCGCCATTAAGCAATCAGTGGCTGATCGTTGTAATATCAGACTTGACCCCCTGCTTTCAGGGTCTGTGAATATATTAAGAAATTTTAAGGCCAGTTATTAGTTCATTAAATTATTAAATGCCAATTGTTTGTTTACTATAATCTATTCCAATTAAGGTAATTTAAAAACAAAATAAATGACAGGCCCTTACACAAACCATAACCTTTAAAATCACAACCATGAATGTAGCAAGCCCTTTTACACTAAACTACAAATTAATTTAAACTAAAGGTATAATAATGGATTCTATGGGTTAAGGTTATGTATACATCTTACAAAGAAAAATGTGACTAGTGCCTAATGGCCTAATACGTTAGTCTTATACACACACAAGTTTTAAAAGAATCGAGGCCAAATATTGACTAAAAACGAACAATTAAGCCACAACAATGCTCCTCACGGGCGCCATTAAATTTAATTACCGTTTTGTGCGCGAGTTTGGGATGTGCCGCGTTGCGAAAACGCAGGTGTGCGCAAATGTCAGGTGGTGTGCATGCGCGTGCGCGTTATACTCGTGATATAGGTTAAAGTTAAGTAATATCTCCTTATCAAAAATGTTTTAAACACACTTAGGTACATACGAATCACGCTCCATACCCTTGATATGATGGAAACAATTTATTAAAATCTACAAAAAGACTACGTTTCAAGTGTGACCAGAGTACGTTGTGTGAAATATTTATTATTATTTTTATTTATTTGTCACCTTGGTAGCCTAATTACATTTGTCAAGTTTTATCCCGCAATTCAATAATATTTCTTTATATTTATTTAAAGCCAGCGGATACTAGATACGAGCTCCGCATTATTTATTTAGAAATAATTAATAAAAGTATTACCCAGCGCTGTAAATGAGTAGATTCTGTGAAATAAGTCCTAAACAACATGTACAAGTGTTATCCCATGGATGTTTTAAGTAATAATGGAAAAAAACAGTGTTTAAAATTTAACAAATGCCGCGACATAAAAGTGTGTAAAAACCTACAGTAAATATCAAAAATCCGTAAAATTACTATAAACAGTGCCCAGATATTGTGCTGAAGTGCTATGAAGACTATTAAATTAAATAATAGTGCTTATTATCAACAATAATTTTAAAAAGTTGTTTATAAGATATTTGAATATAGCGTCGGTGGCGGTCATTGACCTTACAACTTTTAACGACTTTTTGGCATGTGTTTTTATCGGAAGAAAACTAATAAATCTATACAGGGAATAACTCTTGATATGGCTATGCATTATATGGTGGAGGGCTAAGCAGTCATGAGTTCCTAACTGATTAAAATAAATACAATATTATAAATTTGGCTTATTGCAGAACATAAAGATCTATTTAACAAAATTTTGAAGAGGGCTCGGTGGTCCAGTGGGCTAGCTATGCCGCTATAGCTTAATGCGATCGTGCTGACCGCAGTTCAAACCTTAGTCAAGTTGCTTTTTTGTGCTTTTTTTTTAAATTTGGCTAAGTGCTTTGGGAATGTTTACAACACGCAATTATATTAATACCAGAATTAACACAATTGTTATGAGATGTGGAAAAATAGCTGATTTATTGCATGCAGTACGTAATACTATTTGCTGAGGAGGAAGTTTATTTTTTTGTTGCAAGATAAGTGTCCACTTTATGAGTACCTGTGCTGTGTCCCGACTACTGTAACTACACAAACATTTATAGTACAAAATCTGACTTAAAATCTGTTATAATGCTCGAAGAGAAGGAATCATCAAATCAATCATCTATTCTGTCAACCTGCTGAAATAAACTGTTACTTAACCATCTACGAACTTGGATTATTGGATTACCATTTTATGTGTTAATAGAGGACGCTACCAGTATTTAATTAGTACAGAGAGTGTAACCTAAATAATAAGTATTAATAGTAGAATAATTAGAATAAGTATTTTAAGTGTATAAAAAATGGGTGCCTAGATACTTTATTTTTGGCTGTATTGTTTGTATTGTTAGTAGTAATTTTAATTAGTCCTTTTATTGTTTAAAATAGATGTATTAGATGATGTTGTGTGTAAACAAAACAAATGCTCATCAATATGCGGAGCTCTGTAGGGTTACAATGTGAAGTGGCCTTCCTAGATATACGCGGGAACAAAAAATGAGTCATAATACAAACCTACTCGGAGACGGCGATGTTGTTCGCCACACATCACGTCGTAAGTTCCCGCGGGGCGAAAAGCGGGCTATGGAGTGCCGCCTAGCTACGCTGAATGTTCAGGGAGGATTAAAAGATAAGATGGATGAAGTGTGTGATTTGGTGATAGACAAGAGAATAGATGTTTTGTGTGTGAACGAAACCAAGCGAAAGGGTGTAGACGTGACGCAGCACGGAGGTCTGACTGCTATCTGGTCTGGTGTCCCAGAGACACAAAGAGCTAGTCAGGGCGTGGGGATTGTCCTATCAGAAAGAATGAGAAACTGTATGAAAGACTATAGATGTATAAGTGGTAGAATAGTATGGGTGAGGGCTAAGGTGGGGCTTAACTCCCTCTTTATTGTAGGGGTATATGCCCCTGATATGGGAAGCTCGCTGCCAGAGAGAGAGGAATTCTGGGGTCAGTTATGGGATGTTGTGAATGAATGTAGGATGAATGAAAAAATAGTTATGCTTGGAGATTTTAACAGTTGGGTTGGAGTAAAAAGACAAGGATATGAGGGAGTATTGGGTGCTTTTGGAGATGATAGAGTGAATGAAAACGGTATGAACCTTCTGGATATTTGTGTGGAAAAGAAACTTTCTGTGATGAATACCATGTTTGATCACAGAAAGATTCACAGGTACACTTGGGAAAGGCAAGACAGTCGAAGTGTGATTGATTTTGTGATCTTGGATGAGAGGCTAAAGAGAAAGGTTACGGACGCAAGAGTATATCGGGGTGTCAATGTGGGGACAGATCATCATCTCGTCATGTGCAGAGTAAACGATATATTCAAGACTTGGCGCCATCGAGCTCGAGCGTCCG
Organism: Orgyia antiqua; assembly: GCA_916999025.1. Classification (NCBI taxonomy): domain Eukaryota; kingdom Metazoa; phylum Arthropoda; class Insecta; order Lepidoptera; family Erebidae; genus Orgyia; species Orgyia antiqua. The sequence continues at coordinate 19,981,471 of OU779864.1, read as the reverse complement.
TAACCCCGCTAGAAAGAATTAGAGTAGAAAAATTAGAGGAACAGGATATCAAAAAGATGTATAAGGAAGAAGTGAAAGAGATGACTGATAAAGTATGGGATGGGGTGAAAGACTTTAGTTTAGAAGAAACTTGGGAGTTGGTTAGAGATAGTATGATACAAGTAAGTACAAAAGTATGTGGTGTTATGAAAAGGAATTGTGGGAATAGAATGAGCAGAGTTTGGGTAGATGATGAAGTAAAGGGTTTGGTAGGAAGGAAAAAGCAAGCATGGCTGGATCTATTAAATTGTAAAGCGCAAGTAAGAATGATGAGGAATGGAAATAACGCGCTAGATATAATGAAAGAGAAGTATAAAGAGCTAAAAATCAAAGTAAAAGAGCTTGTAAAATTGAAGAAGAATGCATGGGAAGAGAAAGAAAACATAAAGTTGTGTGATAATTTTCGTGAAAATATCAAACTATTTTGGAAGAAGGTAAAAGAAGCCCGTGGATCGACAGGAACGTTAAAGATGAATGCCATAAGAGGAGACGATGGATGCTTAGAAAGTGAAGAATGTAAGGTTTTGGAACGTTGGAAAGGTTATTTTGAAGGTTTATTTAGGTTGCAAGGTGATGTACAGGAAGTAGGAGAGCGGTTGCAAGCGAGAAGCGTGGAATCATTTAGTGAGAGTATAGGTGAGGGCGACGAAAATCAGATTGAACTGGATGAGGTTCTGAAAGCATTGAAAGGAATGAAACTTGGAAAGGCAGCTGGATATGATAGAGTGTCCACAGAGATGCTGAAAGGCGGTGACGGGGTGGTAGCAAGTCTGTTGTGCCGGATCTTTAATATGTGTTGGAGACACGGCCGTGTACCAGACGACTGGTGCAAGGCTGTTATAGTTCCACTGTATAAGGGAAAAGGTTCACAGCAGGAATGCAAAAACTACCGCGGCATTAGCCTTTTAAGTGTTGTAGGCAAATTGTACGCTAAGGTATTAATTAATAGAGTGATGAGTATGACAGATCAAAAATTATGGGATGTACAAGCAGGATTCAGGAAGGGAATGGGATGTGTGGATCAGGTCTTCTCCCTAAGGTGTATAGCCGAAAAACACCTGGCTAAACACAAGAAAGTATACTGCGCTTTCATAGACTTGGAGAAGGCATATGATAGCGTGTGGAGGGACGAATTGTGGTCGACACTATCTATGTATGGAGTTGACGGGCGCTTGGTGCAGGCACTGAAATCTCTTTATAGGGATTCTAGAGCCTGTGTCAGGATAAATGGGGCATATACTGACTGGTTTAGTATCTCTAGGGGTGTGAGACAGGGATGTGTAGCGTCACCATGGCTGTTTAATCTATACATGGATAGTTGTCTGGTAGATTTGAGAGAGAGTGATGATGGATTGGTTATGGGTGAGCTGCCTATCAAGTGTCTTCTTTACGCGGATGATCAAGTTCTACTTGCACCATCTGCGGAAGAATTGCAAGATATGGTAACTAGAACGAATGAAGCATTTAGACTAAAAGGAATGAAAGTAAACGTAAACAAGACGAAAGTTATGGTGTTTGAAAAAGAGGAGTGTATGTCTGCATGTAATATTAAAATAGATGATGAAAGTGTGGAACAGGTACAAGAATTTGTTTATTTGGGAAGTGTTTTTACAAGAGATGGTAAGGTTGATGCTTGTTATGTACCAAACGATTAACTTATCATATTTTTGTCTGCGCACGGGCATCTCTAACTATTGATAACGTCACTATCGATGACGTCGAGAACTGACCGGTGCATCTGTCCTCGTGGCTCGTTGCGCGCGCGCGAAGCGGTTACCGAGCGCGAGTTAGTCGCAAAACACCTCTTGTTTGCAAGTTACGTCGCGATTTGAATGCGATTGAAGCGTTTTCCTTGCAATTGTTTCGCGAGTTAAAAATTGTCACTAGAATTAATTGTTGATAAAACTAATTATCCTTGTTGTGTGAATCGATAATTACCATTGAAACAAAACCTTGAAATGTCATTGCGAAGTTGAGTATTCGCCATTTTTGTATGACAAAAAAGTGTTATAAAAACTAGTGAATTTTGTGTCTCCATACTTAATACTATTTAATGTGAGTTGAACTGTTTGATAACTATAATTGTGATAGTATAATTGCATTAAGACGATTGGTGAAAGTTCACGGCTTAAGTCGCGCCAAATGTGGTCATTTTGAGGACTTAAAGAGTTCGTGTCTGCCTGCATAAAGTTAAGTATAGTTTGATTAGCATTCTGCGTTATTTTGGCCAATTTATCGTAGTTAGTTAATGGAGCTATAGCTAGGGCTTGACACAGTGAAGACATTGTTGAAGAACAAAACAGGGTAAGTTTGTACTATTGTAAATTTGTAACGCTGTGATATACAGTATATGTTCGTTCCTCTCGCGCCTGAGAGATATCACGCTTCCACTTAACCTATTATTAATTAGAACACCAGGTTGAACGCAACATATTTTGGTACCCAGAGCGTGGTTTAAACTCCGTTTCTCGAATGTTCCATGTTGAACAAACTATACCCTCATTATTTGTGAAAATTGATTTAATTAATTTAATTAATTTAATTTGATTAATTTGGTTGTTTGTTTGTTTAATCTAAATTGTTGGTATAGTTTTGCATAATTAATTTGAGCACTTGAATTGGCAATTAGATTTTAAAGGGTTTGATAATTATTTGTGCTATTGCTAATCGTATTTGTTGTTGCTCAGGTTATTATTTAATATAAATTATTATTTAATTATTGTCTAATATTGAACAACGTTATAGTTAAGTTGTGGCGTTGTGCGTTTGTATAATACAACATTTATTTTATACGTTTGTTTGTTTTGTTGTTTACCTTAAAATAAATAATTCAAGTCTTAAATTAATTGCACATTGGCAAAGAATTGTTTTGTTTGTTTGATTTAAACTATTTAAGATTTGATAATTGTTTAGAATAATAGCGGCTTGTCTCATTGAAAGATATTTTGTTTTTCGCTATTGTAATATTGTTTGTTTGTGAAAGATATTTGTTTTTTTTTGTTGTTATTATAAGATTGTTTGTTTCGTGCCGTTTGTGCTTTGAAGATGTCTACCGCCGCGTATAATGTTGTCCGCGAGACATATTCCGGGATTGCGACTCATTTGAGATGGTTCACGTCAGCTGCCGCCTTGGTGAAAAGGGAGAACCGAATCGAGGCATTGTTGGACAGGCATGAGAAATGCCCTACACGACTTCAGGAGGTGGAGGCGCTTTACCGGCGCTTCATCTTGCATCTGGATGATGTGCCCCCGGAGTCATTCCCCCAGGAGCGACGGGACCAAGTCCACGAGGACTACGTCCAAATTATGGACCTTGCCGACGACATCGCCCAGAGCGCGCGGGAGATTTTAGCCTCGCGCGCCGGAGTACCGGCTCACCGGGCCCCCTTGAAGACTCCCGTGGGCCTTTTGACCAGGTTACCCAACTTGGATCTTCCACGTTTTGATGGTCGACTAGACATGTGGATGGGATTCATTGGTTTGTTTGAGAGCCTTGTGGACTCGAGGGACGATTTGGGTCCGTCTCAGAAACTGGCCTATTTACTCTCCGTGCTTGATGGAGAGGCGAGGGGCTTAGTACAGCACCTCCCAATATGTGACGGGAGCTATGGGATCGCGCGGGCGTTGCTCACCAAGCGCTATCACAACCAGCGCTGTCTGGCAGATACCCACGTTGACCAGATCTTGAACCTTCCCGTCGTGAGCAATGCTGCCCAGTTGAGGACCGAGCTGCTGAACCCCCTCCTAATAGCCACCAATTCGCTCAACCGCTTAGGACTGCCGGTTGCCAAGTGGTCTTACCTACTGGTGCGTATCGTACTCAAGCGATTGCCGGTGTCTTTGAGGGCACGTTTTGAACAGGGGCACACTAGGGATGAGGCATCTGCTCTCCCTACCTTTGACCAGCTCCTGACGTTCCTGGAGGACGAGTGTCGCATGGGTGACGTCATGGTCGCCGACACGCCGGTGGAAGCATCACGTCCCAGACCCACCAACCAACGGCGCAATGCCCAACCTGCACCAAGAGGAGGTACGGCCGCCCGCTTCGCTGTCGCTCAAGCTGCGCCACCGGACTGCCGGTTTTGCAAGTCGCAGGGACACCAAACGGTGCGGTGCCCAGACTTCGCGGTCCTGCACGTGGCCGCTCGTAGGCGGATTGCCCAGGCCCGCGGCTGGTGTTTCTCTTGCCTAGGGGACCATTACCAGCGCGCCTGCCCCGACACTCACCCGTGTCCTATTTGCGGAGGGCACCATTTGAAAATCCTGTGCGCCAACGCGAATGGCCGTCGCGACCACGCGGGGTCGCCTTCGGGCGGGTATGCCAGTGGACACCGGGACCAGTCCCGCAACTTGGAGTCCGGCTCATCACCCCCACGCCGCGCAAACTGCGCTGCCGTTGATCGCCGAGTTGGTTCGGCGCGCAGCCCCACGGGCGGGTATGAAAGCGGGCCCCGGGTTCAATCCCGCACCTTTGTGTCCCGCTCGCCCTCCCCGCTTCCACGTGATCAAGCGAGATCACCTCCAGTAGTGTACCACGATTACCGTGACGCGCGTCCGGTACCACTACCGTCCCCCCCTCTGGCGGAACGTCCCCGTTTGGAGACGCGCAACCCTCGGTACGGACGCTCCAGGCGCTACGAACCGCCGTCTATGGCTCGTGGCAGTCGTCACCGAGAGGAGGCCGAGTTTAGGCACTACCCGCACTTTGATTTGCCGTCTCGGGACAACGGCGCTCAGTCGCCGCCACGCCAACATTAGGATGTTGGCGTCTGCCCCCGCTATGCACCGCCCCCTTTTGAGACCGTCCTCTTGCCTACGGCCCATGTCAGGGTCTGGGGACGGACGGGCGCCTCGGTTGTAGTCCGAGCGATATTGGACACAGGCTCACAGGGGTGCATAGCCTCGTCTTGGTTGGTAGGGCAGACTGGCCAGACTATTGAAAAATATTCAGATGTAATAAGGGGTGTCGGGAACGCCCCCGTGGCCACGGTAGAGGGCCGCGTTTGGTTTGAGTTCTCCCCCTCAAATTCTCCACGTCCGACGTTGGAATCGTCGGCCATTGTGATGGAGAATATCTTAGGCAATCACCCGCAAGTTCGTTTGTCTGCGGATGCGGTAAAATTGACCGCGGATTTGAATTTGGCTGACCCTAAATTTGACCTGCCTGGCACGGTCGATTTGTTGCTTGGTGCCGATGTTTTGGGTAAAATATTACTCGGCAAGGATCGTGTTTTGCAGCCAGGTGGCTTGGTAGCCCTCCGGACCATATTTGGGTTCGCACTGATGGGGCCTGTATTGAGGACTCCCCCCCCTGCCGAACTTGGAACGGCCTTGATGGTGGGGTCCGCCCTTTCTGACGCCGTGCAGAGATTCTGGGAAGTGGAGGAGCCACCACAAGCTCCCCGCTCTGATCCGGAGCATGAAGAGTGTGAGCAGTTCTACAAGACCAACACCAGTTATCTCCGTTCTGGCCGGATCATGACAAGATTGCCATTTCTCGCCGTACGTCCGCCACTTGGCGTCTCGCGGCCTATTGCAGAGAAGCGTTTGTTGGCGATGGAACGCCGTATGAGCAGGGACCCACTACTCAAGGAGAAGTATATTGACTTCATGCGGGAGTATGAGGATTTGGGACACATGTCTGTGTCAAAATTGGATTGGCGTTCGACGGAGCACTTCTTTCTTCCGCATCATGCTGTAATAAAACCATCCAGTGGTAAGCTACGCACAGTATTTGATGGTTCTGCGCAGACTACTTCAGGAGTGTCATTGAACCAGTGTCTGCATCCTGGTCCCAAATTGCTGAAGGACCTTTGTGACGTCATCACGCGGTTTCGACGTCATCAATTTGTTTTTGTGGCTGACATCAAGATGATGTTCAGGCAAACGGTAATTCACCCGGATGATCGCCGATACCAGCTGATATTGTGGCGAGAAAACCAGCAAGATCCCATGCTTGTCTACGAGCTCAACACGAACACATACGGGCTGAGGTCTAGCCCCTTTTTGGCTATACGTTCGCTTTGGGAGCTCGCGGATCGAGAGCGTATGTCGTTTCCTCGCGCAGCCGCCATTTTGAAGGAGGACCTATATGTTGACGATGTGTGCACTGGCGCGGCCACGGAGAGAGAGGCCCTGCTCTTGCGTGACGAGTTGATTGGCATTCTAGCCTCCGCAGGATATGAGTTGCGTAAATGGATCTCCAACTTACCTGCGCTCTTGGACGGGCTACCGGATGACCACCAGCAGGATCCTCACCTATTTGAGAACCGTGACAACCCTACCATGATGTCAGTGCTTGGAATCCAGTACAGACCAGTCCAGGACATCTTTACATTTAATGTCAATTTGGATTCGCATCACACTTGGACGAAACGACTGGTTCTGTCGACTGTCGCGAGAACCTTTGATCCCAATGGCTGGATATGCCCGGTCATATTCTGGGCCAAATGCTTCCTGCAGAGACTTTGGACTGCAGGTCTTGGATGGGACGAGCCACTTCGCGAAGCTGTTTTGAAGGACTGGCTCCTATTTGCTTCCTCATTGCCTGCCATCAATAGGATATCGTTACCCCGTGCTCTGCTTCCGCCAGGGAAGCACACCGCGTCCCTTCATGGTTTCTCGGACGCTTCGGAACGTGGGTACGCAGCAGCTGTATACTTGCGCACCGTGACCACAGATGGTCAGGTGAAAGTGTTGTTGGTCATGGCGAAGAGCAAGGTCGCGCCTCTTCGAACTGCCTTGACAATCCCTAAGTTAGAGTTGTCAGGGGCGGCCCTTCTTGTTCGCCTTTTGAATCACGTCATGTCCACCTTGTGCACGTCAATTGACATTTCCACGATATATGCATGGACTGACAGTCAAATTGTGCTATGTTGGCTGAAGACGTCAGTTCACACCTTAGAGGTGTTTGTAGCAAATCGTGTCTCTCAGATACAGAAATCGGAGACCCCGTTGGTTTGGAGGCATGTGCCTGGCGAGGTCAACCCTGCTGATTGTGCGTCACGGGGATGTATGGCCCCCCTTTTAGTTGAGCACTCTCTGTGGTGGGGACCTGAGTGGTTGACCAGATCAGAATCTAATTGGCCGCGAACTCCGGCCTTAGACATTGTCGCACTGCCTGGGTTGCGAACGCTTGCGCTCGAACGGCAGGACCGTCCGTTCGACCCCGATTTCTTACTTAATCGTTACAGTTCATTGGACAAATTGTTGAGTGTCACCGCTTGGATCAAGCGCTTCACGAAAAATTGTAGACATCCACAGAACAAATGTTTGGAGGCCTTCTTATCGCCACAAGAGCTCCAAGATGCTCTTCTTCACTGGGTTCGTTCTGTGCAAGAGGCACATTTTGAAGACGAGATTGACATCTTGAGGAAAGGCAAATCCAAGCTGTCTGGAGCCATTTGTAAGCTGAACCCTTTTTTGGATAGTGAGGGTCTTTTGCGTGTCGGAGGGCGTCTTAGGAACGCAAACCTCCCTTATGGATCTCGTCACCCCCTCTTATTGCCAAAGAGTGGCCACTTGGTGAACCTGTTGGTGACTGATCGTCACATCAAGAACTCCCACGCCGGCTGTAATGCCTTATTGGCCATTTTGCAACGGGAATTTTGGATTTTATCGGCCCGTCGGACGATCCGTAGTGTGGTCTTTCGTTGTATGCCTTGCTATAGGCTCAAGGCCCCTACCATGCAGCCTATCATGGGTGACCTTCCTTCGGATCGGGTCACTGAGATAAGGCCCTTTGCTGGAGTTGGTACGGACTTTGCAGGCCCCTTTTTTGTTAAAACCTCGACCCTCAGGAACAGTAAAACTGTCAAGGCTTATTTGTGCGTCTTTGTCTGTCTGTCCACCAAGGCGGTACATTTGGAACTCGTCTCAGCCCTCTCGACAGAGGCATTTGTTGCGACGTTAGATAGATTCGTGTCACGACGAGGACTACCGTCCTTGATTCGGTCGGATTGCGGTACCAACTTCAAAGGCACAAACAACTATTTAAAAGCGATGTATGATTTTTTGTCGGCTAACGAGACTGAAATTGCGTCTAGACTAGCTACACGTAGAATAACTTGGAGGTTCAGTCCCGTGTCATGTCCCCACTGGGGAGGAATATTTGAAAGCGTAGTAAAGGTTGCTAAGACACATTTGCGACGGGTAATTGGCGAGTCTGTATTGACCTTTGAAGAGCTCGCAACTGTGTTTTGCAAAATCGAGGCCGTTTTGAATTCACGCCCGTTGTGCCCGGTCTCTTCAGATCCTAACGACTTGGAAGCCCTCACGCCGGGCCATTTTTTGATTGGGCAGCCACTGAACGCCCTGCCGGAATATCCCCTTGTTGATGTGAGACCTAATCGTCTCTCGCGGTTTGAATTGGTCCAACAACTCACTCAGAGCTTTTGGAAACGTTGGAATTTAGAATATTTGCACATTCTCCAGCAGCGCGTTAAGTGGACCGACAAGACTGATCCACCTCATGTTGGCGACCTCGTTCTGGTTAAGGACGCTAACTCACCGCCACTGTGTTGGCGCAGGGGGCGCATTCTCAACCTCGTCTTTGGAGCAGATGGAGTGCCCCGTTTTGCTGAGGTCCGGGTGGACGGTTCAATTTTGAAGAGAGCTGTATCAACCTTGTCGCGACTGCCAGTGAATTAGCGGCCAGGTAGTCCTGGCCGAGGCGGGTAGATGTTATGTACCAAACGATTAACTTATCATATTTTTGTCTGCGCACGGGCATCTCTAACTATTGATAACGTCACTATCGATGACGTCGAGAACTGACCGGTGCATCTGTCCTCGTGGCTCGTTGCGCGCGCGCGAAGCGGTTACCGAGCGCGAGTTAGTCGCAAAACACCTCTTGTTTGCAAGTTACGTCGCGATTTGAATGCGATTGAAGCGTTTTCCTTGCAATTGTTTCGCGAGTTAAAAATTGTCACTAGAATTAATTGTTGATAAAACTAATTATCCTTGTTGTGTGAATCGATAATTACCATTGAAACAAAACCTTGAAATGTCATTGCGAAGTTGAGTATTCGCCATTTTTGTATGACAAAAAAGTGTTATAAAAACTAGTGAATTTTGTGTCTCCATACTTAATACTATTTAATGTGAGTTGAACTGTTTGATAACTATAATTGTGATAGTATAATTGCATTAAGACGATTGGTGAAAGTTCACGGCTTAAGTCGCGCCAAATGTGGTCATTTTGAGGACTTAAAGAGTTCGTGTCTGCCTGCATAAAGTTAAGTATAGTTTGATTAGCATTCTGCGTTATTTTGGCCAATTTATCGTAGTTAGTTAATGGAGCTATAGCTAGGGCTTGACACAGTGAAGACATTGTTGAAGAACAAAACAGGGTAAGTTTGTACTATTGTAAATTTGTAACGCTGTGATATACAGTATATGTTCGTTCCTCTCGCGCCTGAGAGATATCACGCTTCCACTTAACCTATTATTAATTAGAACACCAGGTTGAACGCAACAATGCTGATGTGGAAAGAAGGGTGTTAGCGGGAAATAAGCTGAATGGTGCCTTGCATGCTATTGTGGCTAACCAAGCGATTACTGAAAAGGCTCGAATGGCGATCCACAATGGCGTGTTGTTACCTACGCTTATGTATGGAAGCGAATGTTGGGTGTGGCAGGAGAAGCACAAAAGTAGAATAAATGCTGTAGAGATGCGCTCTTTGAGAAGTATGTGTGGTGTGACTTTGAAAGAGAGATTAAGAAATGAAGTTATAAGAGAACGTTGTGGTCTGAAAGAGGATGTAGTGACTAAGGTGGAGAAAAGTATGCTTAGGTGGTTTGGTCATGTGGAGAGGATGGATGAGAGACGCTTAACGAAAGGCATATACACGGCGAAAGTAAGTGGAAATGCTGGGAGAGGACGCCCGAGAAAAATATACTCCGATGTCATCGCTGGGATACTCCAAAAGGGGCAAGTGCGTAGCACTTACAACCGTCGGGCATGTATGACCAGATGTATGAGTGTGGATGAAGCCAAGGAAGTGTGCTTCGATCGTGGCAGATGGCGCTCTATAGTCTCTGCCTACCCCCATGGGAAAAAGGCGTGATGTTATGATGATGATGATGATTTGGTCTGCGCAAATATGATCACGTTTCCCAGTTTCGAAAAAAGCTCAAATGGGTTACCAATACGTTATCGCCGGAATGCTCACCTTCTTTTACTGTTATATAATATATTATTCAATCCCACCACTCTCTCTTATCTTAAAGGTCGTTTTGAGTACATCCATGACACTCTCAATAGATACCTTAGATCATCAGAGGATTCGAAATTGAAAATGCCAGCGCATTCCACGAATTTCTATGGTAAATCGTTCACTGTCACAGCTATTCGATTGTAGAATGCATTGCCTGAAGAAGTTAGACGATCTCAGACACCAGCTACATTTAAATCAAGGGTCAAAAATCACTACCTAGAAATGCAGTCATGATTCCGGAACATAATGTTATTATTGTGTATGTATTTGTATATGTATGTGTATTTATATTTTGGATATGTGTTTATATTATATTATTTAGCGTTATATGTAGTTTATAATATCTTTTAGTACATCAACAACTACCACTCTTTCCTGCAGGCATGTCTCCATCCAAAGGTTGCCTGGTAGAAATCGCTATTAGCGATAAGGCCGCCCATTGTTCTGTGTTAATTTAAGAAATGTCTAGTTAATTAAGTTTATGGTGTACAATAAAGTGTAAATAAATAAATAAATATTTCAGCGATTTGTGACTAACTTAATAAATTAAATAAATGAATGTTAATTATAATATTAGTTATTGAATATTCAATATAGGTAGGTACAAACAAATTGATGATACGTTTATATGTAAAAATTGTTTCACAACGATTCGTGTTTGACCTTCGACACCGTGGGAATCTATCGAACTAGCGTTACGCGATATAATATAACTAAACAAACAATCTATCATTATTATAACTTGCAGGACTATAAGTAAACATATAGCTGTACTTGAACTTATAGCGACCTCATAACTCATATTTTAGTATTATAATTATTTTTTAGGATATCAAAATACCAAATATTTATTTTGGTAATACCTTTAATTAAAAAAAAAATAAAACACATTCCAAAAATGCAACCATTTTTGGCACCATATGATATTTTAGGGACAAGTTTTGAGACTTTTGTTGATAAAGTCTGGTTTTAGTAAATTTAGTTATGTACCTATCTAATGCTTCATGTCAAACAAAATATCTTTAAGATTTTATTAATGCTAATAGGATCATGTTACATTGATGTTAATTGATTCGGTGACGACACCAACGTGAGGTCAAACAGCCGTAGCGTTTTGAAGGACGGATGTTCACTTGGTGGTTTATGAGCTGACTGGTTCTGTACGTTAGACTGGCATATTACTTATTTAATAATCTAATATATAAAATTCACGTGTCACAGTGTTAGTTACCGTACTCCTCCAAAACGGCTAGACCGATTCTTCTCAAATTTTACATACATATTCAGTAGGTCTGAGAATCGGCCAACATCTATTTTTCAAACTTTTTTTTTGTATGGCAAAACAACGTTTGCCGGGTCAGCTAGTAGACCATATAAACCGCTAGATAAGTTTATTTAATAAAAGATTTAATATTTTTAGACTTTTTTAAAAGATATTGAGCATGTTAGGAAGTTATGAAGTGTGTTTGCAGGGAGTAATCGGCGAAAATTATATTCTAATCCTTATAAAAAAAATTACTGATAGGCAGCTACTGTCTCTAATATGTTGAGATTCAAGATTCCAGATGTGTGAAAATTGAGGGAAACTGTTAGTATAAGAATAAGTTATTACCATTAGTGTCCTTTTTCATCACCAGGTAGAGACAGCAGTAAAGATTGGGTGACGTAATGCTACTCCCGTCAAGTTGCGCCCTGATTAGCTGGGTCACCCCTCGCCGGGTCATGGTAAAGTTCAAGGCACCATCATGGCCCGGCAGGGCACGGCGGCAGAAAAAAACCCATTCCCACCTGTTATGTTTGTCTGGCCAAATAATTGCCTTTTCTCGTTAATTCACTCGCATCCTGACAGGTTATAACGAGATTGCCAAAAAAGGTGAGATGCATATGCGTGTATCGTGTTGCTGTCCATTACAAAATTAACATATTAGAAACAAGACGCATATATCATAGGAATATTAATATTTTAGAAATGTTATCGTATATATCGGAGAAAATCACCGTAGACATCACCTGTAACTATTGCCAGGGTAGTCTCCAATCCAAACACCCTGTAATACTGAATAAGCTAACTACGTTAACTACAACATTCTACTACGATGAGATCGATCCGTGGCTTACGACACGTGTAGCTGGTTTGGAAGGCGCCTTTTATGAATATTCAACGGGTCACCATTCGAACTCATCAGATAAAGGAATTACTCACCATTGACACCATTTAAAGACCCACTTCACTGGAACCTAAGTTAAAACTAAAAATCCTTAAGTAAACCATTTTAATCAAGTCTCCTACGACATATACGTTATGTAGCAAAACAATGTTCTATAAACTAAATTGGAGACAACTATAGGGTGTATGAGGTATCTATCTAGAGATACTCGTATATAACGTATCCTTTATCCAGTTTTAATAAATACTAGCTGTTGTCCGTAACTTCATACGCTTGGAATGTAAACAAAATTGCCCGTTTTTGCAACATTTTCCACTGACGCTTCGGTCCTTCTGGTCGCAGCGTGGAATGAAAGCCTTCCTCGATGGAATGGACTGCCCAAAACAAAAAGATTTTTACCTTTTTTGTTCCTGAGATTAGCGCGTTCAATCAACCAAACTCTTCAGCTTTATAATGTAAGTAGGTATAGATAGTATAAATCCAGTGTTAATGAACATTGGATGTATATCTTGTGTCTAATTTTGTGATGACTCTCGTTCCATCATTTCAATACATATTATTTATGCAGATAGGATTTATTATCCATTCTAATAAAACGATGGTTGCTCTAGCCTTTCCTTTATTATCTCCCAGTAATATTTACTTTACAAAACTGTAATTTTGAACGCGCAGTGTTGTAGCGTCAGTAAATTATTTTCTTGCAAGTAAATGCGGTTAGAACGACTACGAAGGATACTCGATCCTCCTAGCTTAGCTTTTTTCTTCGCGTCTTGCGGTCGGCAAAGGAAGTTTCATATTCTGCCACGGATAGTGTTGCCATACCTGTCCTGTTGACGGATGCCTGTCCGATTTTTTATTGTGTCGAATCGATACTACCAGCTACCAGTGTATTAGTTACATGTAGCACAAATTAATTAACAAAATACAGTTAGCCATAGTAACTAAAATTGATAACAGATTATATCTTTATTTCTTACTAACTACACGCATGATGTTTAGGATAATAGCGTTGTATATTTCATAATATAATATAGAAGTTTTAGAAGGGGTCGATAATATTTAAAAGATTTTAATTCGCTTTTGTGAGACTCATTATAACTGGCAATACTGTGTGCTTAACAGGCTTTTAAGGCACATATTACAGGACTTGCGGTTTTTGATATTGATTACGGTTCCCATGTAGTTAGTGGGCGTATTTTAATTCCTTTTTTAAAGTGCACCGGCACATGATTTTTTGTTGGTAACATTATTTTCCCAGAACATGTAGGGATACGCCATGATGATACCACAAACGAAGTTCCATTTTTAATTTTATTCGTTTAAAAATGTTGTTTTATATTGCCTATTCTAATTTTAATTGACGCATTCTGAGTTCAAAAACTTGCCTTGACCTATAATATATTGGTCAATAAAATCAATGTTAAACATTCGCTTTATATACCTATTAAAAAGGTAATCTTTAGACAGGCCTCCTTGTTATTTAAACTGTTAACGTAATTTCTAATCACATAAATACAAGATAGTGATCCTTATCCCATAAAGGTTCTGCTGACGATTGAGACCAAAAGTAGAGCGTTTACGAAATGAGACCTGATCTGTGAACAGACTTCCTTTGCCATTCCATTTCCTTTACAATCGTAGTTCACTAGGCGTGTTAGCATAGTGCTTAGGTCGTAGCATCTTGCAGCAAGTGATAACTGCATTATCTTCTTAAGCCAGAAGCTCTCAATATAATCTTAGGTCGAGAGAAAATAAAGCACTCATTCATTTTATAGTCCTCATAAAATGCTTTAAATCAAGCCTAGGCCTAATTTATTGATCGAACTGTTAAATGAATAGTTTACATTATCGTATTGTTAAGATTTACAACTTGATATTTTGAAACATATGATTTATTAGACAAAATCAATATCAAATGTAAAAATAACAAATGTAAAACATTTTGTTTTTGACAGAAGAATTAATGAAATAGAGTATGTTTTTATGTGTGTTGTTACTTTAGAGTAAACAAATGGAGTACAATATAGATGATCAATCTGCGTGATGTATGATAATGGTTAGCGAAGTTCATAGTGCAAGGTTACGCGAACTAAACTGGTGAATGTGCGTGCACTATTTACGAATAGGTACATATTCTAATACAATATTTCTTTGTAATGCATAATGCTGCAAAAATTTTACGTGATAATTTTTGCCAAAAACATAATTAATGACAAGTGTAGGTTATGTTTCTGTTTTGATACGGAGATTATTAATTCGAACTAGATTTTATTCAAATTCACCTGCAGTTTATGTCAAATTAAAAAAATATTAAAAATTAAAAATGTACCATTGAGAGATTGTATGTTGATGTGAATAATTTTAATAATATAAAGCTAAAATAAGGTCTGTATTCATAGAATAGTTAGAATTACTACAAATACAAAATTATAAAAAGTTACAATCTTCAACATTTTAACTTTGAAAACCGAAACCCGATATATACGTATTTATCTAAAAGAATTTACTGGCACATAAAACTTAAGTAAGAAGCTTCTTATCTATATTTTATTTAGCGTTTATTGCAAAACTACTCCAAGATCCCAATTAAGTTTGTTTTTATAAAGCAAACCACAAATGTAGTGTGTATGGCTACATCCCTCAGTCGGCTTGAAGCCACTTACATATCTATTTTTATGCGTGCGTAAAAATGTATCTATGTATGTCTGTGATATGTACGTGTACGTCGTATGATACGTCATTATTCTATAAAGTACGATTTAGCCAGGCTAAAATTACTTGTCCTCAATTTTAAACGTCAACCCACCATTTGGTATTTGTTGAAGCAAACAATGAAAAAGCAATATGGTTGTTACCTACCACAATTGTAGCGGCATATGTACGAGGTATCAGTAATTTCGTTTGTTATGTAATGTTGGTTTTGTACACTGTATTTACCATTTTGTGGTGGATATGTAAAAAATAAATGAGACCGCAACTCGAAAGTGTTTGCTTTTTGTGGTCTGATTATGTTGTTATTTGTACTAACTTTAGAAATATGTAATTTTAAGGTTCTTACGGATTGCGGTTCATTGAATTCTGACCTACAAATGTATAATGATTTATATATTAATTTAAAATTCGTGTGGTGACTGATTAATACAACTATCACCGCCCCATTTCATCCTAAGGGTGCTGGAAGAACCAGCTAAGATGTTATAAGCAATACATATCTACTGTGACGGGCTTCGTGGTGGAGTGGCTTATGTAATGGATTGCCGAACAAGAGGTCGTGGGTTCGGTTCCCGGTTGGGACAATCATTTGTGTGATATCCATAAATGTCATACAAATGTTTGTACTGCGTCTGGGTGTTTTCTATGTATTATAAGTATGTATTTACAAAAGAAAAATAGTATATGTAGTCTATCCGTATCTGGTTCCCATAATACAAGCATAGAAATATAGCTTACTTTGGGATCAGAGGACGTTGTGTGAAATGTCCTGAATTTATTTATTTATTTTTACTATGAGGCACATACTGTCAGCATGGCATAGTAGACCACAAACCTTCCCGAAGTGGACGAGGCCCGTGCCCAACAGTGAGACGTTAACGGTCTACATAGAGTTAGAACTACTTAAAGGATAGGTAGATGTTGGTAGCTTTATATTAACCCTTCACAGTCTGAAAGGTTTGCCCAAATAAATAATAAATAAATAAATAAATATTCATGGACATTTCACACAACGTCCTCTGGTCCCAAGCTATGCTTATATGCTTGTGTTATGGGTACCAGAATACGGATAGAATACATATACTACTTTTCTTTTTTAAATACATATTTATAATACATAGAAACACCCAGACGCAGTACAAACATTTGTATGACATTTATGGATATCACACAAATGATTGTCTCTAGCGGGAATCGAACCCGCGACCTCATGATCGGCAGTCTGTTACATGAACCACTCAACCACAAAGATCGTCACAAATTTCTTATTAGCTGCAAGTACTTAGTTAAGAAGAATATTATAAGAAGGGACTACTTAACAAATATCCAGAAAAAATATTAGAATTTGAAATCTTTCGAAGACACGACAATGTATTCATGAATTAGTTTTAATCGTGTTTGTAGTATAATGGTACCAATCCTACGTGCAAAACTAAATTTAACTAAAACGTGAAAATTGATTGTGTTAATATCACAATTCGGACTTATTATAAAAACCGTGTGTTAGGGTTCGTTTAATCGATATACTAAATCGTATTAGTATATCGATTATTTGGCATTCGATATCGGTCTTTTTTAAGTTTGGCAACATTACAATGTGTCTAAAAGTTTTGGCGGGAGGTTGTCTGGAAAAAAATGAGGGAGATGCGATGTTTCATGAGACAGTCTTATTTTGGTATAAGAAAAGAAAAAGATTATAAATAGATTTCTAAAAGGATTGAGTTGATAATTGAAATTGTGTCCTTAATCCGGAATAAACTAATGGAGCGATAATACTATAGAAGTAGTCTAACACTTGGTATTTGTGAAAATAGTCTAACACTTGGTATTTGTGAAAATTGTCAAACACTGAAATAAATGGTTGCAATGGTAAAGAAGTATCATTCTCTAGAACTCGAAGGAAAGCTGATTAACATGTGTAATATAGAATAACAATTTTAATTACTGTGAATGTGTATGACGAAATAGTCAATTAATCATAATACAGCATGGCTGTTTTTATTTACACTAAACTTAACAGTTGTGTACGTAGAATTGGTACCTTTGTTTACTATAACAAATAGTCCAAAGGTAGTCACATAGTCACGAACACTTACTGAATCACACATACACAGATTAACAGATAACATACGGTTATATAGGACCTTGGTATGCTCCATTTTTCTTGAGTGCCAACTAACGACTGCAGTTGGTTTAGCAACAACGCGTGATGTCAACTGATCTGATGAAATCTCATGGTCAACTGATTGGCAAATAATATATGTGAGAGATAAGAATAATATTGTGGCGGCTGTCAAACCTTATCGATTATAGATTAATTATTTTATATGCAACAGTATTTATACCGGGACTTGCTTCTTTGAATTAGGTTTAGATATGTCTTAAGTCAAACCGTGCTCAGAATCTTCTTATGTATAAAAAATCAATTGCTGTTCGTTAGTCTCACTAAAACTCGAAAAAAAAACTGGGCCGATTTTTGTAATTTTGGTCTTGAAATATTCGTGAAAGTCCAGGGAAGTCTTGAACGTTGACAAAATATATGGGGATCGAAAATTCCACGCGTAAGGAGTAGCGGGCATCAGCTAGTAAGCAATATAAAAATCGGCCCACAATAGAAAAATATACTGGTAAAGTGATTCAAAAGTACGGTAACGAGAGAGTATAGAAATCACCTGACCAAAAGGTCGAAAAATCAATTCGCTTTTCGGTTAGAGCATTATGTGGTAAACACACATTATGTATTTGTAATGGGTCTAGATATCTTAGTACATATTTAATTTTGGTATTATCACCTCGACGGGTCTCATGGTCTAGTAGTTCAAGTAACGGACCGCCGCTGTACACAAAGTATTGACTCGAAAATTTATATTTTTACTAGCTGACCCGGCAAACGTTGTTTTGCCATACAAATGTCAGGGGTGGACGGACCACCCTTAACATTTAGGGGGATGAAAAATAGATGTTGGCCGATTCTCAGACACAAAATTTCACGAAAATAGTCATTTCGGAGGAGTATAATTACAAACACCGTGACAGGAGAATTTTATATATTAGACATAACCATTGAGTATATTTTATTTACAAAACAAAATATCTAACACTCTTACGTATTTTATTCTAATTACCTTATATAAATACCATAATTTATTTCGTATAATCTATGTTTACTGTTTATATATATCGTAAACAAAGTGTCCACTTGTGTTCACTAAACAGCTATCCCATTTATCCAACGACGGTTTTTTGTTCGCTGTCACGTATTCGGCCTCGCAGGACGAGTGATACCATCTAATGGACATTCCTGTGTCGCGGCAGATCATTTTTTTAAAAAGCCTGACCAGTGACAACTTTATTTTTTTTAAATTGTACAGTAACTAGTTAAAGCTTTAGCAAAGATAGTTTGAAATTTGATAAGTATGTGTTTGTTTAGGATTTATTTTGTTTAATTTTGTTTGTTTTTGGATATGCTCGAAACGTCGGTCGACATTTTCGATCCCAAAACAGTGAGTGTTAGCCGGTAATATAATATTTCTAATATTTTGTTTAAGTTTCGCATTTTTTAAGATATTTTAGTTTTTGAGGAATATAATGCTTAACTCTATCTAGTATGATTAAGCTGTACTCATAATAAACCAGTCTAACAATATAAAAGATGATTACAATACGCTGCATCCTCGCCTATTGGAAAATATTATATTAGGGATCGAATAAAAGTGAAAATTCTTGTGTGAATATTCATATATACCTAGTTATTTTATTGATTCAAAAGGATTATTCTTTCTACATAAATAACTAAAATATGTATGAAGCTCAAATGATGACTAACTGGAATACCTAATTAAAGCTTTGCTTCTTTTTTCAGGTAAATCCTCGAGGATACTTATGCTATTAAACACTTGAGCAATGGAAATCCTAAATCCCACACAGATGCGTAAACCATTTCTTATTTAGTCATTATTCTAAAACTAATCTCATGGACTCTGTTCCGTACATTCGATACACCATCTTAAAGCTTTATTTAAGATATTTTAATATCGATAGTAAAAAACTAGAGTGCTTTTATTACTTTTAAATGAAAATAATATCACGGCATGTCGGTACACTTAAATGATGGAATCCTTTTAAGGAGTTTAAAGATTTATCACAGTCATGGATAAAAATAGACAGTTGGAAACGTGATGGGTTCACATTTCGACACGCTGACACAAATACCTCCATATTTCAACCGCCACAGGTGCTTCCTATGTCCCGACCATGTAATTATAAAACCGGGGAGAGCTTTTGTCGGGACCTGCTCATGTTTTATTATTGCCTTTTTAATTTTCATGGATGTTGAGGATCTATAATTTGTAGGGCATTCACCTAAGATTACAGAAACTTTCGAAATATTTCTTACAAGGATTATGTTTATAATTTTTTATTGTTTATAGTCTGTTTCAAATCAGACTACTACCTACTAAACTAATGTTAAACTAATGTTTAACGCATGTATATATAATTACCAAATCGTTACAAGCTCATTACACATTAGACACAAATCAGATCTTAATAACGTCGGTTTAATTATCACGTACAATAAAATATAACATTGTTGCAATATAATTTGCAAGTACATCGTATACTACAATCCAAGAAAATGCAAAAATTGTATTTATTATTATTCTAATTTTATTATATTAACTAAGTATGGGAACATATGGATCATGTGTCTAAAATAAAGATTATTTATTTTATTTATTTATTTATAAATTAAAATCGCGAATATCTTATCTCAAGTTAATTAATTGTGGACCTCTGCTTACACATACATATTTCTTATCTCTTCCGAATTAACGCGTTACGTCCTAGCAACCCTTGTTAACCGTCAACCCATCTGCATCTTGTTTATAATCATACCAAATTGATATCTGTCACAGAAAAACATAATTTCAAACTTAAACACCCTTAGAATTCTCGTTAAACACTGTTTCTACATCTGCAAAACATAATATGGCCGAGCCAGCTATTTAAATCGTGTCCCAAAAAGTAAACAACATCCAGTAACGTAGTACGCAGTCCCTCTTTTATGGGTGTCCATTCGTATCTTGATTGATGGGCTGGACTCATCTCGGAGGCCAGCCTTTAATGGACTTCTGACATTGATTTAATAAAAACCCTTCATTATTACTTCAAAGCGGCTAGGGTCATGCTACACGCGGTACGTACGCTAATTATTTGAAACCGAGTCATTCTTAGATGTAGCAATTAATGTTATAACATGTATGTTCAAAATTAGCTTTCTCTCGTAACCACATAGTTAGTTTTTGTAATTGATTAATTGTTGATGAGGTTCGAGCTTGTTCTCTGTGTGTATATACCGGCGGATTAAATGTTTGACTTAAGAGGATACCAAAATAGCTTCGTGCATTTTTCTACGTACGAAGTTTCCATTGTTTCTTTAGATTGAATGGCTAGAGCTCTAATTTTTAAGTATATGTTTTTTCAATATATGATCTAGGATCGCATAAACTCAGACGCGATTGAAAAAAGTTTTCTCGATAGAAAATCTTAGCGAAACAACCTCTCTAATTTTTTATTTTTTTCATTTGTAGGTCTATTATCGCGTATTAACTAATGAAATAACTTTAAAAACATAAGTAACTATTATATATAGAAACACGTAAATCAGAATTAAAATATATTTAGTAGATTTTGAGTAAATAGGAAAAGTATCCCTAATTCTTCATTTTCTGTGCCTGCTGGCTGTGTTAATATGTACGTGTCGGCGATGATATACGATAATATTGATGTAGGCCCTTAAGTTATCTACTAGAATTTATAGAACTTATAATTTGGTTTCCGATTCTTTTGTTTTAAAAGTGAAATATACATTGCGGCCAGTGCCATATTACACGATAATCTGTATGTGTTAATACAATTACAAACATTAAAAACAATTACAGTATTTTAAGGATAGCAGCTAAATATGCCTTGGGTAAGAATCAGTCAGGGTGTTACGATAAAAACGAAATATTTTTAAAAATTAAATTATATAGGTACTTCGATCCAGTTAATAGTGGGACTACAAGAATTCTATTGATTTCGTTATTGGTTTCAAATATGTAATTCTTTTTCTATAACATTCAAATTTAATTTGGACAATATTGAATATCGCTGCTCGATATGCATCCGTTCTACATCCTTGTGATCGAATTCCAAACCTGGCATTTACTAGAAGTAGCACTTGTAAATACTTTGAACCCGTATATTTTAATATTGAGTAAGATGTCAAGTAAAATGTACATGACTCTAGACTCGTGTTATTAAAATCTTTATGAGCCTAAAAATCCAATAAAAATTTTCTTTAATATATTTAACTAATAAGCTTTATTACTTGTATCGTACGTTGAAACCCTGTGCAAGTATATAAATCAATAAAAGCTAAATAAGTCCTCAACGGGACATCGGCACAAGCCAAATCGATTGTATAGTGATCACAAAAACAGCATTGTCTGAATTCTGTTCATTTAAGGACCACCTCGTGAAGAGGCAGTAAAAACTTGCCGTCCAAAGGTCAATGCACAATTAGACACCAAAAACCTGATGAGAGCAATCACTCAGCATGTCAAAAGGATTTGGCAGTTGAAATAACTCGGTGGTAATAAGAATATTCAGTTACGTTGATAAATAACTTTGCCAAAAAATGCATAAAGACGTCTTGTGTGGGATGTTGATTGAACATTGGAGGGTGCAAGTAATATTTTAATATAATGAAGCATATTACGATTTATCCTCTGAATGAATAAACGATGCAATTTTTATTTGTAATAAATAATATTCAAAATAAATAGCACAGAGCTCTGGTAGTTACAATACGTGTAATGGTAGTACTTTTGACAGGCTTTTATTAAACCTCTTTGTCAGAGATATTCAGACTTATAAAGCTCTCCGTATATACCATACACGAGAAGCAGGCCGTTCTCAAAATTTTAAACGTTACAAAAAGTACAAAACCTCAAACAATTTACTACAGAGTTATTCGCAAGGTATCATTTAGTGACTCTACAAGCGAAACCAAAGGAACAACCAAAACACGTGCGCGTGCACTTTAAAACCTTATATGCGCCTTCGAATTTCATGATTAAAAAAATTCCGCAGGGCAGTTAATAACAATTGTATCTTTTTTATTTTAGCTACCGAAATAATCGATGCCTTCGCACTTTAAAGTGGTTTGCAATTTGAATTCATCTTTCAGCAAGATCTCCCTTCTAATTTAGTTTAACACTTCTTGGAAACGTTTGGTAAATTGGTTCTCTTGTGGAAATATTTGACGACGAGTGTTGAGATCAAATAATGACATACATGGACTTACTTTGATGTTATGGCGTGACTTATTAGCGCCCGCTGTCAACGGTTTGCTTTAAAAGCAACTTGATTTTGATGCAATTGTTTTGTGTCTCTTTTGGAGACGTTTATATTTTGGTTGTGCTTTTAAATCTCTGACTGGCGTATGCAATTATAAATCTTTATACTTCCTGTTAAAAATTAAAGTTATACCTTTATCTTTAATTGATTTATTCAAATTTAATTGGTTTGGGTTTGTTGGGGACCCTCGAAAAGATACTACTTGTCAGTTAGATTTCATGATATCGTTATCATTCTCAATGTCGTAAAATTATTATCGTACACTCTTCAATTCCATAATTCATTGCTTTATTTGGATGTCTTTCGGTGAGAATTACTACTTTCATGATTAAAAAATTGGGGTTACTATATCTATTGTGACTATCACATCATGGAGTTATTGAGTTATAGTAATGCTAACTTTCTTTCAAAAATGAACAGGAAACAATAAAACATCAGTGTAGATCTTAACATAACATCACTAATTTTATAAAACAATAGTTGATTTACATTCATTTAACGCTTGAATCGATTGTATCGGCTATTCAATTGTTTCAATAATTATCAATCGACTAATTTAGTCTATGGCTCGTATTGTCAAAGGTCGTTGAGTGGGGCTAATGTTCTTTTTTTTTGCAAGTTCATTATGAATATTGCGGCGTGTCATTGTTAGGGTCATCTGCCTCTGGTTCACAAAGGATTGAATGTGTTGAAGTTTTTACTGTTTCTATGTATATTATTGTATACATTCTATGTATACAATGTTTAACTGATTTCAAAAATAATTGACGAAGTTCTTCTTTCTCATGAAAAACCACTTTAATACTAAAAACACAAGTGTAAGGGGGGAAAATCGTCTTGTGATAAATTGAGAATACTAGGGATACCACCGTATATCATCTCTTAGACACTATTAGATGCAGTTAAAGTGTTATAAGCAAATAACTGGTACCTTGTGATATAATATTCAATGTATATACGCTCTCGTTGTTGCCTGCGACTTCATACGCGTGAAATTTAGAAAATTTTCCCGTTTTTGTAACAATTTTCACCGCTGCTTCGCTCCTGTTAGTCGCAGTGTAATGTTATATAGCCTATAGCCTTCCTCGATTAATTTATCCAACACTGAAAGAATCCAACACTGAAAGAATTTTTTTAATCCAACCAGAGTTCCTGAAATAAGGGCGTTCAAACAAAACTCTTCAGCTTTATAATATTAATATAGATAAAAAATAAATGTAGGCACAAATATAATAAAGTGGGTTGAACTAAATTCTTTTTAAGTTAGATAAAACACAAAATAATTATGGGTTACAATGTTTTTACAACACAGCACACCTACACTACATCTGACATTTGTAACGTCGATATAATTCCCATAATTATTCGCGGCCTTTGTGCCAAAGACAATAGGAGTAAACTTTTTAATCAATCACATGTTGCAAGGGTCGACCATGTCTGTTAGTTTTGGCAGTATGCGCTTGCGCAACTGACTATAGTGTCTCGTATAACGTTTTACTATACTTATAGGGTTGCGCTTCATGTAGAATGATATACTCAGAAAGGTTTTAAATATGAATTAATAATAAATTTGATAATAGTAAATATTTTCTATCAGGATTAAAAATTCATCGTAGTATGATTTCTCAAAGTTACGGTAATTTTAGGTCCATTTCTTTGATCATTCGTAGTTACTCTAGTCTAAGCTTTTTTTGAACACTTATAGGTATATAGAAATATTAAGTGCATTACTATTAAGATCTACCAGAAGACATTGATTTATGCGTATATTTGGACCTTTTGATAATTAGCCATAAAACAAGCCAAACATAATAAAAAATAATATTTTAAAGACAGATATTTTAAACACAGTTTGTTGCCTGATCAAACAAGAATATTGTCGTTACTACCAACTATGCAATGAATAATGTATCGGTAAAATAAAGTAATATCATTAGTCATTAATCATTAGTAATGATAGAACCATATGTAGTAATATGTTCTAATTAAGCACTAGTCGGTCCGGTTACAAAATAACCTATAACATTCGTGATACACGATACATAGAACTTGATTCACACTTAATACAATTGTTGTTGAACTGTATGGGAAACAACCATTTGAATAATTCGATATATTGATTTACAGTTTTATATGCGTGTAATTAATTATAAACAATCATAAAATATGAACGAGTATAACTAAATGTAAGTAAATTTGATTCATGATACGTGATGCATAACTTTTGAATTGCTTTGCTCAATGTGTACATAATGTACATTCGGAAAATGATTTTGATGAAGACATTTACTCCGGTTCTATTTGAGGATTAGTTAACCAAAGGTGTGACTTTATAACAAACAATAATAGTTTTTAGCTTATATTTACCTTCTATTTATCTTAATTAAACTGTCAGTTACCTTAGATGTTAGATTTTCTGAAGAAATAGAGCAGTAAAATCCGGTTATAACGACATACCCGTTTAGGTAAATAAAACATTTTGTAGGAAGCACTCATGCTTGTATTGGTTGATAGAAATTTCGAAATAGACAAATTATATAATACTTTTGTCAGCTCGCCAAACAAACGAAGTAGGGGTAGACCGAGGATGCGATAGTTAAGCGTGGTTACTTACCAAAGCAAACGTGCACATAATCGTCGTTATAAACGACGTCGTTATAAGAGAAATTCTACTTTGAAGTTTTACTACTAAATTAGCAAGATATCGTCTAAGTACTAACATCGTGATGGCACAATTTACAATCCAATAGCTTAAGCGGGCTAAACTCTTGAAATATGTTGCCAAAAATCTCTTAATGTTCATCAATCAATCACGGTCCACATGCGCTCCATTACATCCACTGAACATAACAGTTGACATTTGTTGTTACGTCACAATGACAGCTAAAGGATGGAAACATGTCATGTGTTCCTTATTCGTAACGCGCATTCGTAATAATAAGGGTAATAATAATAACGTAAGGGTTGTCACATTCCAGGGTATATTATTTTACCGGTTAAACATGAAAAATTTGGTTTTGGTTACTGACATAAAGTAATGGAGAATTGAGACAGAATGAGAAAAGTATAAAATTTCCTAAAATGAATAATGATTAATTAAATGATAAATTAATAATGATTCCTAAAATTAATATAATAAAAATTAATAATAAATAGAGAAAACTTATATAATTTTCTACATAGTTTCGTAGAAGGCAGCATCATATCAGAAATTAAAGTAGTTAGTGGTATTTAAACTCACTCAAAATTGAAAGATTATTATATAATTGCTCTATATATTTGTATAATTCGTAATTTAAATTTCGTATATGTGCGGCTTATAGTTTAATTTAATGTCAAGTGTCAACCCTAAGACCCAATATTAAACGCCGAAGAACATTGTTTTCGTGAACTATAAATAAATGAGCACCACCATATTGTGAAACAAATTCTGAAAATTCACAAAGAACTATTTTGTTAGATTAGCTGTGACGAATCTCTCTAATATTTATATTTGTTTTGGACGTGTAGTCGTGTGTTTCTCGACTTTACTTGTAATGCCCTGTGTTGCCACATAGTCACCGAGCTCTATTTTTAATCGTTTGCTGTATTTCAGAAATTGCTTTCTTAGTATTGAGTTTCTTCATAACGAAACAAATAATTGAGTTTACTAAACGAGTTGAAATTTCTTGAGGAGTTTTATTATTTTGGGCTTTGATTCTCAAGATCTAATACGGTGACTAGTTTTGTACTGCTCTTCAGTAAAATCTTAAAGTGCTCATTTTTAAAACTTTATATAATTTTTATCATCTGTTCAAATTAGTAACATAAGTTTCTTTTTCTTTTGTGAAGATGTTTTTTTCGAGCTCTAGGAACTTACTACATTGTTTGTACTCTTGTAATCTTTATAAAATGACAGTGACGATCAACGGGAAGGTATCCGACTACACATGCGATAGAAAAACTGTGATATTATCTGCTAATCAACATGCAAACAAATATGAACCCTAATTCTGTGCATTATAAGCAAAAGTGGATAAGTTGTCAAAGTTTAACTTTTTAATGTATCGTGTGTGGTGCGTTTACGGAGTGTGTCGTAATTAAAAAAAAACTCGCGAGCAATTACATGAGTGTCGAAAGCCGGCTACGTGCGCGATGAACTATGTTGTCTATGGTATGTCCGAATTTTTCTGAGGGCAATGACTGTGGGCAATTAAATTGTGAGTTGTGACAATGCGTACTTTGAAATAGCTTTAGTTTTATCTTTGATGTGGTTATGTTTTGCCGTATAATTAATATGCATGTAGATGCGTGAAAAACAGAAAAAAGGGTGACTTGTTCCCACATATGTTTTTATTTGCATTTGCATCAAATGATTTCCAGTACAAACTAACGTGTAGAGTCAGGGGTAAAAAATATGTCACTTGAAGTTAACAACGATGACATTTTGTTTGAGGATTGTCTCTGGTTAATGTCAAAACGGGAATCAAGGTTTTTAATGGCGAATGAAATTGTAGACATATAACAATAATTTTGGGAAGTCCAAATTATCTTTTTTTTCCACTCAGCCACATTGAAAAGAAATAGAAACGATAACGCATGTACAAACGCACTCGCTCGATACATCGGATGTCATAAACATCGATTAGAACAATGATCGATGTGAACAATCGAGAACAATTCGTTACACGCAATATCGGTATCATGTGAGATAAAAGTTTACAATTGAAACACTAATTAAACCTGATCGATGCGTTGGTTCGCGTGTT
This sequence comes from Orgyia antiqua, assembly GCA_916999025.1. Taxonomy (NCBI): domain Eukaryota; kingdom Metazoa; phylum Arthropoda; class Insecta; order Lepidoptera; family Erebidae; genus Orgyia; species Orgyia antiqua. The sequence goes on along the minus strand of OU779864.1, from coordinate 19,954,183 downwards.
GCCAGTCACAGCACACAAGAGCCGCGGTAAAAGTGAACTTGTCGAGCTTAATGTCACTTTTCTTTATCAAAAACTCGTTTTAAAATACTTTTCTTTAACTTTTTTTTAACTTCATGGAATTAAATAAATTCATGGAATTACTTACTTCTGACTTGCTTCTTAAGTGTTGACCGCATTCAATGATGTTTAATATAAGGTCTTTTGGAGTGTTAGTGATTCTATCTTCTGTGGATACAGATGTGTATTTATTAAAAATATGAATTTGAGTATTATAGACCAGATTTAGTTCCATTAGCACAAGTATGCACCAGAAAACGTTGCGTGAAATGTTTATGTTATTCATAATATAAAATATAATTATTCCTATTTATTTGTAGTTCAATTTGTATCTGTAAGATCTGTGATATCGAGTATTATATGTAATACCAGATTAGGTAAAACCGCTTTACCATTCTACAAACATCTTGGGCCTGCGTTTGCTATAAACAGACATACGTGATACAATCTTAACGCACGCATATAACAAGATACGCACACGATGACAAATCGGAATCGATACATCGATTCTCCGCGTGGTTATCGAATATACTGTCAAATTACCAACTGTCTACGCGTGAGCGATTGCATAATAAATAATAGTCAGCATATTAAGATTACAATCGCATATTAGGACGCCCCGCTGTTTAAGAACACCTGATATTCATTATAATACTAACTCTACAGCGCGACTTAACTTGGATTTATTTTAATCTAAGTAATGCCTGTAGTTTTATCCGCGTTCATAAGCTTCTCCACTACTCCTTAGATTTTTAGTTTAATGTACAATATAGTACACATATTATACATATATTTTATGTTATTCTAATGTTTGATACTATATATAGTATAGTTTTTTTGAGTAGGTAGTTGTATAGTTTTATCGATTTAAAATCGATATTTAAAACAATATTGTATGACAACCTTGTACATATATATGAATAACCTGTCAACACTTTATTATTGACTGTTAGATAGGCTACTAGTGGCCACAACACGAGGTAAATATAAATATATAATATGGATATTAATAACATCAATAATATCGAATATACGAATATAATCTCTATCCTAAACAATATTAATAGACGGGTTTTTTTTTCGGCCAGTCATAGGTCATGGCATGTCAATCTCTGGGTGGTATCCTTGAAGTTGTTAGTCTGTATCTGTAATTTGGCTACATGTGATTATGATTATGCAACTGAGAGGCTCTCGGAAAGGTTAAGTTTATATTGCATAGTTTATCTCTCGATTGGGCGGATTAAATGAAGTAATTTACGTTAGTTACCACAAAATGCGTGTAATTTTAACGACTGAACTTATTTTCGAAATAAAAGCATTTTTTTTTACGTGAGTGGCTGCGTACTTTGTTATGGCAAGGGCCCTTTCAATTTTGTATAATCAGTTTAGGCAAAATAGTGGGTTAATGATTTAAAAATATAATTTAAAAAAGTAAAACAAACTTACTTTTAATACATAATACCTTGTAATCGTAGTATGAACGAGTTTCACTTTTACTTTAATTACAAAAAATAATCGATTGTGTGTTGTGGGGAAAATATTCTCTATCTTTTCACAATACAATGTTAAATTGCATCTATAGCTTTCGTGATATGGCTCCCACAAGCAATATGAGGCCTCTTTATAATAGCTAGATAATTATTTTATTATGTACGTTGGTACAGCAACGTTCTAGTACACTTTCTCTGTGAATTTGCATTTTGCCTCATGTTTTAGCGAAGATAAGATTTACAAGCGGGCTGAATTTGTTTATCTCTGCCTGAGACCACGAAAAATTTACACATTATTAATGATGAGTTGCATTATTTCTATTGCATTGGGAAACGCTCCAAATTATTTTATTTTATTCAGGTCCTGTCTATAATTATATTTAAATATAAAAAATGCAACTAAAATAATAAGAATCATTCTTTTAGATATCAGAACAAGATTAAATATGCAGGAAAATATTCCAAATCACTCCTTGTAATAACGATGTTGCCTGTTAAAAAAAGTAATCAAAGCAACCGGCGGAAACGACTTAATATGTTCAGTAATGTTGAATGCTTCATTATGAGGATTTTGATAATGTAATCGTATGTTCTGATCACACTTTGCCGCGGCGCGAAACTATCTGATTGGCTGATATCTCGCACGTGCGTTCGAAACATCCGATTTGAATACGCTATTCGATGGAAAGGTATTTGCGGTTTGTTATTGATAAATAATTAATGATGGCAGTAGTAGATCTGAATTCATGATGGTTACGATTTATTACGATTTGTTTTAGACCTAACGTTTCTACCATTTCTCTATGCCGAACTAATCATCTTAAATCATTTTATATTTTTATATACCGTTCGTAGAAGGCACTATTAATTTATTTATGCTCTATTTTTATCTAAAGTATGGGCTAGAAGGCAGACCAATTTTATTTTTGGATTTTGGTATTCCGAGACAGGAATGCATTAACATATACTCGTATGTATGTATTACGAAGTCTTAAATAGAAATTCTACTTGTTAGACACGATATTTTTTATTTGCTTAAATTTCGTATTTTTTTCTGTGACAAAATGAATTTCAATTTAAATTATGATGCGTGGGCATTGTTAACACGCTTATATAGTCAGTCAGTTCAGTATGTCTCTATCAATGTATTAATCTATATAACGGAATCTTTGAAAGTGATTGCTTGCCTCTTGCAGTAGTTGGAATGATCTGAAATTTTGCACATTTAACAAGGACCGATGACAATGCAATAATTTAAAAAAATATTCAGAATTTTCAAGCGTGTTTTTTAGTTTTTGAACTAAGTAGATTATTTTTATAAATTAAACCCATATCACAGTTGTCGTTAGTTAATGTTAACACCTCCAGTATATTACTGCAACTAGATACTGATTATCTTATCGGCTTGTATCGGCGCAGGCCAGTGCCATTAGCTGCTCGACCGACTTTCCCTGTAGGGTGGAACGTGCGATTGTTGACGGCTGTCCTCTGTAAACAACTGTGTCGGTAGCACTTCTTTAAATGAAAGTTCTTTCTAACTCTTTATCAAATTAAATGTACATATAAACCAGATGGTTGGTTGGCGTTTAAAATTGAGGACAAGTAACTTAGTAACAAGTAGCCATAGACACTACATCTGGTATATTATATCCGTGATTAAACGCATATTATTTTAGAAGCAATGTTTACATGTATAAATGTTCAAAACATTGAAATTTAATGCATTATTTATGTGAAACTACTAAGTAATCATTTCTAACGAATGATCAATTTCAATATGTTACACTATAATAAAATTATCGTCTTATTGTAACACTATTTATCCGTCGGTGTTTCGCAACTGGAAAGCTTTAATGACGCCAAACCTGCCGCATGCTAACCTATTGCAAGTAATGAGCTTTACAGATCAATAACAGATAAAATCGAAGTTATTCCTGGTTATTATGATTCAATATTGTTACTTAAAATATTGTTATTACGCTGGTAACATTATACTAATGTCGTAATAAAATGCGGTTGCCGCCATGTTGCTGCTAAATGAGGTAAGCTGTCAAAAATTACAATTTCTTAATTCGATTTTTGAATTAATTAGACGGGTTGCCAGTATTAATCCATAAAAAAAATTACAATTTATTTTGGTACAAAACTCCTTAGTTACTTAAAAACTTGCTATCGTAATACATATTAACGAATATGAATTAGCTATCTTAAAATTCTTGTCCATGAATTGTTCCAACCGCTTTATTAAATATACACAATACATATTTCTTTTGTTTTATTTGTTTCATTTTTCTTTTAATAACATTCTGGATATATTGGCTAACCTTTTAAACGCTTGGATTTTATTGTCAATAGCAAAATCTTCAGCAAAATGCATAAAATGTTGATGGGAAATCACTGTAAAGATGTTATCTAAAGTGTTGAGTGAAATGAAGCATGTGCGGGTACTGTGTTACGTTAGACTTTGAACATTTGACTTTGTATATAATGCATAGGTGCTACAACTATATTGAGCAAAATATAGGCGTGTTATAATTGTATGTTAAAATTGGCATCGACATGATTTATAGAATCACAACAGATCTAAAGTTGAACTTTACGTAAAACACAAGCTTAAATGCCATAGGTACTGTTGGATAATTAGACAAGGTGGCACACCTGTATACATGAGCGATGGCTGATATGACACCGAGCCAACCGACCAACACGACGTGACAACCAGCACGATCGGTACACGCCTGATAATTGGGTGGTTTACCCTAAATAGATAGTATTTAACACCAATAGTGATTAAAATCTACAAATTCAGTTAGGGGTGACAATTATTTAGTTTGAAATATCCTAAGGCTTTCTGTGTATCTCGAAAGGTAATTAAAATTCTCAAAATATAGGTGTGTTAGTTTTGGGGCTTTTTGACGCGGGTCAGTATCTTCTAAAATATCTTATAATGATGCTAAGATATAAAAAAAAATTATATCTTATAATGATGCTAAGATATAAAAAAAATTTAAAAAAATATTTTAACAACTTAAACACGCCTTTATTAGCTCGGTACGTCTCTATCAATGTATCTCTCTCTCTCTCCAGCCCTTTTACGTCCCACTTTTGAGCACGGGCCTCCTCCACTTTGGAGGGCTTATGGTCTACTGTACCGCGCTGACCAGGTGTGTTGGCACAGGGTTTATTTTCGAGTTTTCCGTCTCTCACAGAGGATGTTATCTATGTGCAATATTCCTTACCTGACTTTTACAGCACCCATAGCCAGTTTGATCTGAAATTTTGCACATATTTTAAGGACCGATGACAGTGCAATAATGTCAAATAATATTCAGGTTTTACAAGTTTTTTTTTTCTTCTTTTAATTTTTGACCTATGTAAATATTTACTTATAATAAAACAAAGTCGTTATTTCTGTATGTATCTCCCTATATGAGCTTGTTATTTATACACACCTCCCCGAAAATATCAAACCAAAAAAATACCAAAAACCACAATACATTCTCTGGAAAAGAAAACTTGGACTGAAATATGTAATCAAATAAACCGAAAGTGCAAACATCATTGAAGTAATAACTATGAATGTTCGTATGTTTGCATAATATGAGTAATAATACATTCATTACTGAGATTATGAAGCTAAGATTGTAAAGGTAATCTTTGTTTAGATTCAAGATGCAATTTTGTGAATTCACGCAGGAGTTCGTGAATATCACGCCCATAATGAGTTGCATGAGTCTGCGCAATCAAGGCACAATACATAAATATTTTTTTTTTTTTTATTTTTGTTTACTATTTATCTATTTTAAAGAACGAATTAGTTACATATTGTCGTAGTTGTAAACCAAGCGTTCCCGAACTTCTTATGTTTACTGCCCACTTTGAGAATTTAATTTATTTTTAGGGTCCTAATTTTTTATGTAATTAAAAACCACTATAACCCCGTTTATTTCCTGGGTATAGGGGTAAGAACCCCTGCAACTTCCACAAGAGGGCGTTATCGCCCACTTTGACACAGGTTGCTGTAAAGCATCTGTCAGTCAGCATTTTTCACCGTCAGTCATATTCATATTCATATTCATGGACATTTCACACAACGTCCTCTGGTCCCAAGCTAAGCTTATATGCTTGTGTTATGGGTACCAGAATACGGATAGAATACATATACTACTTTTTTTTTGTAAATACATACTTATAATACATAGAAACACCCAGACGCAGGACAAACATTTGTATGACAATTAGAAAAAGAACACAAGTGATTGTCCCGAGCGGGAATCGAACCCGCGACCTCTTGGTCGGCAGTCCGTTACCAGAACCACTACACCACGAGGCCCGTCATTTGTCAGAACATAAGTCTTTTCCTAATAACAACCTGATCTACGTAGACACAAAAACTGTTATACAAAATCTTAAGTATTATGTTGTAGTACAGTCATATTTATTTGTAATTGCGCGAATCATTTCTTAAAAGAAAACCACTTTTTACGGATTTAGACGCGTAATATGGTTAAAATTTTTACCCGACGTTTTCGAGACTTTACAATCGTGGTTAGTCCCACCCGTTTCATTGGTAATAGAGTAGTTAAAAATATCAAAAAATGTATTAGATAATACGTTAATACTCTATTAAACTCCGCACGCCGAATGATGATCCCTATGACAGTTCGTTAGCGCTTAACATTGTACTGACGTCCTATCACATCAAATCCTTTAGAGGTCCATTAAAAAGTCGAAAAAATCATAATTGTGTACAATTGTAAATTATAAAAATGAATATTAAGAAATTATTACGTAATGTTCGGAAATAATAGAAAAAAACTCAATGCAAATGTACATGGTACGTGCTGCAAAAGTTACGTCGTCAAGCTGTTATCGACTAAGAAGGGACACATAATATCGATAATTTGTTGGAAAAATAAAACAAATGCTTTGAGTTTGTATTTTATTTATATCAATCTGAATCTGATACAGGGTCAATCAGATCTTCAAAATCTGAGTCTGAACTGCAGCTATCCGTGACGTTTATTATTAACGGTTGGTCAATGATATTGTCGTATTGTACATCTCGATCCCAGTCTTGTAAGCAAATTTTCTTCGTAAAATAAAATATAATAAGGCTGTTACTTTTTTATCTAGTGTTTTATGTCCATCAATGCGCGTAGTCTTTTTTTCAAAATAAATAAATATTGCTTATTATGTTGAATGACCTGGCTGAATGACATGACATTTGCCTAAAAAAACAGTATTTTATCGAAATTGTTTCGCATAACTAATACAACTGTCAGTTGAAACTTCATAGGGATCATCATTCGGCGTGGTAACTATAATACGTGTGAAGCCACAGGCAAAAATAAAAGAAAATATTATAGTATTAAATATTATAACGTCTTTAATATAACCATTACAGAAACTATGCATTTATACGTCGTCTTGCAATATCAAACCCGAGACCATTGTAATCAGATCCCTAGGTGTTAGATATCCGAGTCAGGGGTACTCGGTGACCGTACAACGCAGCCAATGGGTTAATTAGACCAGCATTTATTGTTCTACGCATATTTATTATTTGTTTATGAAGTGTACTGATAGTATTAAGTCTGAAAGCGTTGGCAGGACATTTTTTAATATATCCACATATAATAATAGTTTTATTATTTGTTTTTCTAACTCTTTTGAATTTCAACAAGTTTCCTGTTGCCCGCGACTTCGTACGTGTGGAATTTACATCCCCGTTTTCAAAACATTTTTCACTGATGTTCCTATTAGTTGCAGTTATATAATTTTTCAAATCGGACCAGTGGGTCCTGAGATTAATTATTTTATATATTTTTGCTAAATGATGGCTCGAGTTAGACTTATTTTCGATTCCATGACATTTCCCTTCAGTTTATAAGATCGAAAAGTGGTAAAATATTCTATTATAATCGTATCGTTACAAGAACAATAAGTTCTTACTGCTTCGGTAAAATACCAATTCGAATAAACGCTAAAAATAACGCTGAAGCCATAATTTATTTCATTAGGTAATGTGATTTTGTTATTGTTTCAGAGATGGCAGCGAAGGTGGTTCGTTCTTTACGACGATGGGGAACTAACATACTCGTTAGACGAACACGTAAGTACACTTAATTAGTTAAATACTGGTAGTTATATTAATATCAAACTAATTAGCCTGATGCTTAGCCTTATTCTTGACGCCAAAATCGAGTATATCTCGTCCGAAAATCTTTCAATCACTCTGTCAAGTTGAAGCCTTTATTTTATAAGCTAGCTAACTAGCTAGCAGAATGTTTCAACTAAATTTCTGACATTCGTTCCTGTATATTTCCTTGAAGCATTTGATTAACCGAAATAATCTATGCCGTATCTTAATTTCAATGGGTCTGTAAAATATATGTACTACAAACTGTACCTGCCTAATAATAGTATGGACGTGATTTTATATATTTTTTTTAAATTCTTGTAGTATCCGAAGTCCCTAATAAAATCGGATAAATGCTCCGACAAATGAAACCATTACAAGACAAATAGGATTAGTTCAGATAAAATGTACTTTTATCTAAACTAATCCTACAGGATTACTCAAAAGTGATCGAGCAATGGGTCATTTACCTTACTGCTTATCTATTAGTAGAAAAAGTATATCTAGGCTCAAACATGGCCGAACAAATAGAACAGAAAAACTTATCATAAATCAAATAAGGTAGTAAACTTTTTTATTTAAACCATTCCTTTTAACTTTTTCAAGCGAACGTCTAAAAGGGTTCTTGTAATTCGCTTCCGCGTGGTTTTATATCGTCTAACTGCCGACATCTTCGTTCTTGCATCGAACTAATCTATCGCACGAACAAATTCAGAGCTGCTCGATACCTTAATAGGGTAGCATTGGAAACGAGTAGGGTAACGTGGCCAATAATTGACTTGTTGGAGAAATACGAGACCTTGGTGTAGATAAATCCTTATTTCTCATTCTTGCTTTAGTACAGATTATTTTGTTTGCGACATGAACGACTAAAATATATTTGCGAACATTCTGACTATCGTAAATCGAAATAAACTTTGAGTAAATTAGAATATTAATTAATTGCGAAGAAGTGAAAACTAGGATAAAGAATTGTTAGGAAGAATGTTTTACGATTTCCATTTTGAAAGCTAAGTAAAAACACAGGTGATAATAAGCGCCAGTAGTAATGAACGTCGTATTAGCCATTGACTGATTCAATATTGGAATCGGTCAATGAACATTTACAGCGAACAACTTCAATCACATAATTTATGTTAAATGTTTCAGTTCTTTATTTATTAACAGTTTTGTTACTTGCTTGATATGCCTACATTAAGGTCAAGATACACTATTGACATAACACATCATATAAAGCTTTAAGAGAACAATATAAAGCAATTTTTTCGGTCATTATTATGATGATGCCGCGGCCTGTACTTTACTTCTAACCTTTACTAATCGTGAACAAGTCAACAGGTTGAATACCAATGACCATTTACAGATAGATAATAACTTAATTTTTATACAAATCCAACTTCAACAAAGTGTAATTTGTGAGTAAAAGGTGTAGCACAAAAAATTGTTTTCCAATCAACAAAGCCATTCGTTTTTAATCATATTAATTAAACACGCGTAAAATTTAACAAATCAATAAAAAAGAAGCAAAATTCCAATAATTATGCCAACACCGACAATTAGCTTTTTGTCAACAATATTCTCATTCCGCGTATTATAATTAGTATACAAAAACAAACATGGCCGACCAGTCTCAGGGCGTATGAACCTGGGATTCATCGCCACGTTGCTTTATCAGTATCAAATCTTTTACATTTTTCACGAGCACTCATAAATATTCATAGTAATTGGCGTTGTTGCAATTTTATGTGACCACATGAATTTTAATACTTGCCATATAAAGACAGACGCAGCACTACGAGAACGAGACAAAAACGCTACTCATAATTTAAATTGTAACTACCAGGAACAATGAATATAGGCAGACTAGAATGACTTTCACTACTAAGTTAAAACGGCTTTTTACAGAATATTCGATTGAGACTGCCATTACTGCGGGTTACATTGATATTTCTTCTTCTTTACCTGTTTACACACTATCAGCACTTTATTTCTCTACTTTGAGAGGACACAAAATCTAGCTTGTTTAGACAATCAGTAAATGCAACTGGGTTGCCTATATTTATATGCTGTTGAGATTCGAGACTATAAACAAATCTGCATGTAGAACAACCCAATCTAATAGTTGCGACTAAGTAAAGTATTGACACATTGAATACAAGTAAATGGGCCAGTTGTTGGTGGTGGGCCCTGTCAATGCGAAGAATTATATATTTAACCTGTTCGCACCTCGTTATCACATGAATTGCGCTGAAGATTTGCAATGCGCTTCACGAACTATAATAGGCGGGAAGTCGTTATGTTATTTATGCGGGGAAAGTAGGAAAATTAATGGACTTTAAGTGTTTGAAACTGGTAATGGGTATTTGTTCATATGTAACTTTGTTTTGATTAGTTGGTTGTATTTATTATAGTTCCGTGTAATGTGTTGTTTGGGGTCTTTGCCAATTATTTGTATTTATGTAACTGCCAGTAACTGTTTAAGTCTTTGAATATAATTAAGGTGCTTACATGGAAATGCATGTATATTCGTACCGTTATTAATGCATCATCAATGTCCTATTTTAAGATGCGTCAAAAAATGCGTAGTGGTAGGTTTTAGTAAGATACATCTAAATTTTAGTATATCTAATTTATAAAATTCACGTGTCACAGTGTTAGTTACCGTACTCCTCCGAAACGGCTTGACAGATTCTTCTCAAATTTTACATACATATTCAGTAGGTCTGAGAATCGGCCAACATCTAATTTTCAAACCTTTTTTTTTTTAGTTTGGCAAAACAACGTTTGTCGGGTCAGCTAGTATACATATATTATCTCTTATGCGTTAATATTTAGTTATGTATCAATATTTTGTGTTAGTTACTTCTTGCAAATAGTCGGATCATTCGGTACACTGATGCGAGTTGTAGGGTTTCTCACATAATCCAATATGGCAAGGGGCTTCAAGGGACGTATGGCTTAATTTGTTGATATATTCGCGACTTTATAGCACAGTTGAGGCTATTAAAGTATAAGTTTGTAAAATTTGTCGGTGATAAGTCACCATTATTGTCTGTTTATGAGATTATTCCCCTTACAATCTCTGTATGTTTATTATTAGAATTATTATATCTGTCAGCTTTTTCATAAAATCGTATCGTTTCTTTTTTCTATCTGTTTAACTACTTTATTTTAATGGCAAAGCTTTTACGTTAAAACAGCCCGCTTGAAATTAATCAGTTTGACTTGGAAAATGCTTTTGATCATAGCCGCTACCTAGACCCTTAATCATTTCAACTCCATCACTTTAAGTGCAGCCGTCTGGTACAATTAACCATGCATTGAAATAGTGGTAATTATACGCGTAGGTATCATACATAAACAACGCCTACGGATCCAAGATTGTTAAACAGTTCGTCACTCGCTTGCATATGCAAACACTCATAAATTAACAAAAGATACAACGAGAAATGCGGAACCAACTTGCTTAATGGGGCTCATGTGGGCTACAAAAGAAGGTTAACCATTAACATACTGGAACATTTTATTATTGGATCACACAGTTAATAGAGGGGATGATATCAGCTTAAGTTGAATTTGAGGTGATTTGGGGTATTTTTCTCCTAAACACAATATTATGCATAAAAGAGGGTTTAGTACTTAAAATAGATCATTATCTCTGTCAACTGTGTAGCCAAAAAGCAAAGATATGACATAGCAAAGCAATAATCCTAACTAATTGTTCATAGAGCACCTAAGACCCTTAAAATAAATTTCTATTTTGCATTCAATACAGGTATTAATCAATTTGTTGAATATATAGCGCCTTAATTGCAATCACTGTCCAATCAAAAACCAGAAATATTTGCGACTTTAAGTTTGTTTTTATTTATATACAGTAATTTTACGGTAATTAATAAAAAATATTTGATTTTAACTTGAGATGATTGCAATCAAATCAAATGTCATTTCTATGTTGTTTAATCTCATCCTTGTACGATTGCTTGGGAATCTGCATTTAGCGAGACGGTCTTTTGTACAATATAATATTTCGGCTATATTTTTTTCGCCTTCCAAGGGAGACTATTAATGACTGTAAAGTCACAGCTACGTCGAGCTAAAATTTAAAAATTTTATCGCCGCGTTTAAAATTTTAAAAAATATTACGCAAGTCTTAGAGAATAATATGCAAAACGTATGGCCTTTAATTAGGCTATCATTGAAATAAAATTGTGATTGGTTGTGATAAAACAAATTAGCAATGCAAGTAAATACTTACTAAAGTCGCTTCAGGGTACCAAGTTCCCAGTTGAATGAGTAACGTAATTATTTACACGCCCAACATCAACCCGATATTATCAGTTACAAATCATTTTAGTAATTGTACAACAATTAATGCATTGCATTGTTGAAGCAAGATGCCAAAGATAACAAACGAAGGAGCGTTTTTTCATTGTTATTTATAAAGAGGTTGTAACCCATGTTTAATTCTGCGTCCATTTTGGATGGTAATTTCCTGCGAAGGATGTTAATATTTATGGCCATTCTCTCTCTCTCTAGCCCATTTACGTCCTACTGTTTGGCTCGGGCCTCCTCCACTTTGGGAGGGATTATGGTCTGCTGTGCCGCGCTGACCACGCGTATTGGCACAGAGTTTATTTTCGAGCTTTCCGTCTCACACAGAGGATGTTATCTGTGTGCAATGTCCCTTAGCTGTCTTTTACAGCACCCTTGGGAGGAGATGGGGTGGTGACACTTGTATTCTTATCTTGGTTAAGATTATGGCCATTATTCGTACCAAATATTGAGCAAGAATCTTTTTACAGCGGGTACTTAGAATAGTATAAAGTTAAATTAATTCTACCGCGTAAGTTTGTACATACCTTTCCATAGATATAGCTGAAAGTTAGATCCAATAATCATATTTTATAGGTAAAATGCAAACAGTCATGCATTGATCAGATGTTTTTATAAACTAAAAATATCCCTCACTTTTTAACTGAATTATGATCGGTGAAAACATATACTGTGTTCTTATAAATATCTTTTGATTGTTAGCGGTAATCCGAAGCTATACATAAAACGGACTGAAAGCGTCGATTTGCTAGCCTGCGTAAATTCTAAACTTCATGCAATCGATATCTACCTAATACCTAAGATATTATATCTTATATTTCAACAAAACAGAAACCGCGTGCATAGTTTGCGAGGTCCACTATAGGAATGCGGCCAAGTTGTGCAAGCGATGCGCAAGCGCACCCACGCTACGATTCACCTGTGCCCGTGTCATGTGCTCTTCCGTGAGTACACGCACCATTTTAGGAGATTTGGAAATATGAGGGAAGATAAGAATTTATTAAAGAAAAATATTTATGAGAAAACGGGAATATTTTGCCACGTCAAAAAGTTATGGTTAGAAATACTTATCTGTCGATCGTCTAGACCCTGTATGAAGGAAGAAATAACGATACTATAACTACATCGAGATACAATAATTACATTTTTCGACATTAAACGTAAGCTTGGGAAATATATCGATACTCCGTCATTACATTGGGTATCGAAAATCGTGAACCGCAGCTCTGCCAGCACATGATGCAACTATCCCTGTGTGAGCAATTACGTTGATTTGTGCCATTCCACGAGAAATACAGAAATACTTGAGAGAAAAATTACATCAGATACGACTCGCAATTGTGACTTTTACCCTACATACCGTAGTGATTGCACGTTCCAATTACTTCATATTTATATATTTCTTACACCTACATCTAATTACAGACGTCATAATTAGGCGTTAAAATGTTTTATGTAAATCTGACATTTATAAGATTATTTCTGGTCACTTACACACCTCACAAGGCTGCATTTTGCATGTTTAATTACAAAATCACTTCACTTCGAGGTGGGTTTAGATCATGCTAGCTGCTTTAGCGGGTTTAGATCTGCTTGAAAAATAAAGTCAATCTTTATGATATTTTGACGCCCTATCAGCATATTCTTTATAGAAACACTAGCAAACCCGGCGAACTCCGTTTCGCTACCAGATGGCTTCGTTTTAGTAACATTTCGTTTGGTGATTAAAAGATGAAGAAAATTTTTTTTTGTTTTTATTTGAAAAGGAAAAATTTTATTTCATTTCACAACAGTAATAAATTCAGTTTGATTAGAAAAATAATAATAAATAATAAATTCTTTATTTCTCAAAATACAAGATTTTTTGATTACAAAAACGAAGTGTTATTTAGTTGAAATCCAAAGTAAATACTGAATCGAAGCGTTATACGTGTCCGCAAATTATCCGTTTCATTGAAGTGCTCTTTGGTAAACCACATTTTTTGGTCTGACGTTAACACAAACAAAGCGGATGGTTTCCTAACTCGTGAACACGCAACGTATAACTGCCCATGTGAAAAACAATGATTTTCTAAATTTATCCCGCAAACACTAAGCGATTGGCCTTGCGACTTGTTAATTGTCATTGCGAACGCAAGGCGAACTGGAAATTGCAATCGTTTGAAGTCAAACGGAAGATCAGTCGGAATCATTGGTATTCGAGGAATATCAATATCGGCATAAGTCTTTTTACCGAAAGTCGAGTACCGTTGCAAAGTCGCGGTGTATTCAAATTTATATATAGTTATGTGGTGGAAATCCTGGTAACTTCAGAGAGTTCAAAAACTCCGTTGGATAATTTACTACATCATCGGGATTTGTTATGGAATCAACGGATTTGTATGTCACCAAATCGCCAGCAATTTTTGATTGAATGGTGAAATTCAGTGCGTGTACATCATTATTCTTTGCGGCATGGGCGTGCACTCTATTAAGGCACAAAAGCACTGCTTTACTTGCCATTCACAGATATTTTATTAAAACGTTCGTATGTTTTAGATGACTTTATTTATTTATTTACTATTAATTAAACAAAATATTAGGTATAACTTAAAAACGCCTAATAATTCATAAATAGCACCAATATGTGCTTGCAAATTGCTTTTTGCCAGGCGTTTGGCGAAGGAATAATATTAGCGTAGCTAGCAAGCTCGTCGCCGCCCGCCTGCCATGAGTTCATATGTGTGTAGAAATTTTGGTGTCCGTGCACAGTTCGCAAACGCACACAGGCTTGCATATCCAAGACGATATTCACCGTAAATCCTGCGGCCTGCTTTGGCGATCGGATGTTACCGCGAGTATTCGGCAATGTTCGTTCGTTACTTATAATCCGAATAAATATAATAGTCGGAAGTCTAATAAATCACGTATGCATTTTTGTTTAGTAAGGTTTTATTTATTTAAATAGCAGAAATATTTTGGTTCGACGGAGGCCATTTTATTTTTTCGTGTGATTCATTGAACTGTTTAATATTGAGTTTCTATAATTTAATAATTGTATGGATTTTCATTTGTTGATTTTAAAATGTTATTTGATTGTGAAATGTGTGTTGATAGTGTGTGTTTGTTAAAAATTAAAAATAACAAGTTCTCACAAATGTCTTTCAGTAAAAAGATTCTGTGTACCCGAGTTATGACAACTAAGCCAGCAAAAAGGTATTGTACCTCGAAAATTTCATGTTAAAAGTTATGAAACGTATGTACATACGTACATGTACGTATGTAAGTACGTACGTAGTTACATACGTACATGTACGTATGTAAGTACGTACGTAGTTATTGTTTAGTAATTCTAGTACAGTGTGGACTGATTCGGGATATTCAGATTTAAATTTGTTCTGTTGGCATGGTTTCCGACTTAGAGATCCGTCGCGTGGCTATGCTAAAAATCTATAAAAGAAAAAGTTTTTGTGACTGCCTACCCTAAGTTAAATTCCAGTGCACGCCGCTGCTTTGCGGCAAGAATTGCTCGTTGACTTAACCAAGCATAATTCTAATAATTCTCACTAATGTTTGGGAAAACATTTTCAATAAGAGCTAATTGAGAGTCTACAAATCGGCAAAAGTCGTTGGTAAGAGTAATTAATCCAGATGTCGCATCAACTGGGACTTTTCCATTTCCAACAGCTAAAAATAGTTTAGAAAATTGTGCAGCACTTTGATCATTTTGAAGTTGAACTCTCATATTAGTGGTTAGCGATAATGTTTTTACATTATTCCATAAAGGTGATGCCTTCAGGCAAGCATTCAATTCATCTGCAGGCGTTCCACGTAGAATTACTGGCAACGTGTGCCTGAAATCGCCTGCCAACAATATCATCAAGCCGCCAAAGATGTTGTTATTTCGCCGAAGATCCTTCAGTGTGAAGTTAAGCGCTTCAAGTGATTTCTTATGTGCCATTGTGCATACATCCCAAACAATGAGCTTGCATTGCATCAACAATTTTCCCATTGCACTGGATCGGGAAATATTGCATGTTGGAGTATCAATTGTGTTTAAATTGAGTGGCAACTTAAGCGCAGAATGTGCAGTAGGACCGCCATCTAGAAGAGTCGCTGCAATTTCAGATGATGCCAACTCCAAAGCTATGTCACATCTTGATCGAATAGTGGCCAAAATCAATGAAATGACAAATGTTTTCCCTGTTCCTCCAGGTGCGTCCAGGAAGAATATACCACCAGTATTATTGTCCACCGCTTGCATTAATGTTTCGTATACTTGTTTATGCTGTTCATTCAGCAACGGCACATTATTTCGAACGAATTCCTGCAATGTATCAACATTGTATTGCAGCTCTCGATTTAATTCTTGGTTGAATGCATCGTGCATCGATCGATTTGGCGCAATTATTCCTACTTCAATCAGTAGCTTGTTTGCAATAGTCAAGCATTGATCCTCAATCAGAATCAATCCTTTATTGTAGATTTCATCGGTTATTTGGATGTCAGGATTATTCGTTTGAATGCGCAAGCGATGCAAGATATCTTCACATATGTCGTCTTTGTATTTGTTCCATAACTGAATTGGTTGTGAAGGAAAACATGTGGTGATGATAATTGCGAACAGCGTTCGTATTTTAGTTCAACTTACCACCTTAAAGACAAATGCCTGCTGTTATATTGAATAAAAATTTGCACAATACACGTGATTGATTTGATGGTTTCCAAATTTTTATACTTTTTTTCACAATTTCACAGTGAACACAATACCGGTTTGTCACATGAAATTAGTAGCTGTCAAACAATGTTTCACGCACCGGCGCCATCTACTTAAAATATTGGTTTGTAGTACATGCTATGTATCAGCGATGGCGCTGTATGTAAAAAAAGATTTTCCCGCTTTTCTGTTGAAATTTTTCCTGAATTTTCATTGCTATAAACCTCACGGAGCCCGAGACATTTCCAACGAATGCAAAACCGTGGAAATCGGTTCGTGCGTTCTGGAGTTATAGCGTCAGGAAGGAAAACCCGACTTATTTTTATATAGTAGATTTTGGAAGCAAGGTAATTTAAACATCACGTCTAACATCGAATTAATCACCATAAATTACAGCAATTTCGTGCATTTGCCACGCAGAATACAAAAATACAAAACAATCCAAACATTACTACAATTCAAATTCTGTTGTCTTTTAATATAAAATTCCTAAAACAATACTCTAATATCACTACGCGGTTTGTCTCTCTTCCAATAATAGTTTATAAACTACTGATGATCATCAGTGTTACCAGAGTGAAAAAATATTTTTAGTATAAAGGTTTTATTAAAATTGATTCTATTACATGAGTTAATCACGTAAAAAGGTTTCAAAATTAAATGTTACAAGTCCTGCATAAAATAATCAAAAGTCAGATATTTTACTTACTGCAGAGCGATCATTAATATTTATAGTCATCATTATCAAACTTTGAGCTGCAATATTAATATTTAAAAGCAATTTCCATCGAATGCACCTACAGCCCCACCTTCAACTATTGCAACACTTATCCTTCATACGAGCAGTTCACAAGTCAGAGCGGCGGAAGTAGTCGCGCTGGCAACACTTAATTGGAGCGACACGCCATTCACTTGCGCAAGCGCATCCGCCGCACAATCACAACACACCTACTAAAATATTATTGCCATTTAGGTTATATTTCCTGTGTTAAACATAAATCGGTTTTACCTTTCAAACACGTTTTAGATTTTTCCATAATAACATAGATGGTTTAATTAAAATTTGGCAATAGTTCACTTGACGATAGGTTACATCAATAAATATTGTACACCAGCATTACATGTAACTGGCATTATTTTTACGTTTCCAGTGCTCATCACCATCATTCTCCTATCCTTATCCCGTTGTTCAGGGCTTTTGGCTGATTTATTCGAGTATACTGTCTTATTAATTAAATTAGCATAGGTAGTGATTTCGTAAAACCAATTACAGATTAATTTGAATAGTATTTTTTTATTTCAAAATTTTTTGTCAAGATTTAATACATACAATACTGAAATATGTTTATTGGACAAGCTGTACGAGAGGAAAAGAATCCATTAAGTCCTTGGATCACCTAACATAGTTACAAACTTGGGAGCGCCTGTTTCATAATTAACGTGGATCTAATATCCTTTGAATATATCTATGAACACTATAATGCCTGCAGTAGTAATAACGATTTCATCACTATAGACATCGTGTCAGTTTTAAACCTTTATAATCTTTCGACCTGTCGGTCAACATCTGGCTCTGAGGTGATTCAACTCATTGCGGCAATTTCTACTAATTCCAATTATGGTTTTTATATAGGTATTTATAATTAAATAAACAATTTAAAATCAAATCGTTTTAGGCACAATTGCGTTGGATATGGCAACTAACTAATAAAATAGCAAATTCGCCATTCACAACTACGCTTTTCATAACATAACTGTGTGATTAAAATATTTATAGAAATAATTTGACGGCAATTTAAATGAACTATAGCGAACTATATAATATAATATTTTTGGGAGCTTTTAGTCCTATTGATTCCATGTCCGTTCTATTATACCCTAAATTCTTATTACACTACCTACATTAAGAGGGTACTGTACTTCTAATTTAGGTATTTGCCTTAGGTATTGCTATCCCTACTTCCAAGCGCCTCGCTGAAAGGGACAAATATAGCTGAAGCAGATTTTACCAACAAATTCTTTGAAAAAAAGACGTTCCGTAGTCCCCTTTTTTCTTCGCGAAAGTTAAATTGAGTATATCTATGCTTCTGTAGCTTTCTTTTTTGGTAAAAACTTACCAAATATGTATGATAGTCGCTGCTGCAACTTTACCTATAGAAAACCGAAAAAAATCGGATTTTCGGATGGTCATATTTCTTTAAGTTAATATGTTTTGAAAAATGGAAGTGATACAAGCATAGATAGACTCTTCATATAATATAGCGTAAGAGCAATTAAAATCGGTTTAACTTTCTCAAAGAAAAATGGGGAGTACGAAACCCGTATTTTTGTATGGAGCATAATTTGCTATCTTGTCCTCTTAATTTATCTATTAGGCATTGCCTTAATTACGAACTTATAAACTATTGCATATTCTGCGATTGGTTATTTGTTTGAAAGCTCACAGGAAATTTGATGAACTAAAATTAACCCCTGTAAGATTGTCAAATACTGATAATCATTCATTCACAACAAAGTCTCGCGAAATATCTGTTTTTTAGGGTTGCTATGAAGCATGAAAGAATGAATTATCTGATAATTCATTTTATCGTCAATTAGATTAGAAAGTGAAACCATAACAATTATTGACACTAAAGTGACATAACAATGGCGCACAATAGTGGTGCTTCCACGCGCGGGAAAAATCACAGATTAAAAATAATTACGTTATCTGTACAGAGCAAGTTTTATTAGATAACGTTACTGTTATCTAACTGTTATCTTGTTTTTGTAATATATCCGTAGATAAATACTTTAAGATTGATTTCGGAACTTATATTGTGGGTTACGCAACAGTCAACATTGATTTGATCATTACAAAATGTTATTCATTCATTCATTCGGTCGAGATTTTTGGTGCGCCAGACTTGTCGGTTAAGGTTGTGTACAAAACGATTTTAAATAATATGTCTTGCGTAGTTACAAGAACTATTGTGAAGTGACATTGCAAGTTTTTGGTATAAACCAAGATTTTAGCAATAGTAAAGATCTATTTCAGAATTTAATTTGGTAAACTTAATTAAATTTAATTAATGTGTTGCTTTAATCATTGTAATTTTCCATGAAGATTATGTTCGAATCCCGAAGACAACAAAATTATTATTATTGCTTTTTGTTTCAAAGAATAATAATAATTACATAAGAGCTCGTAAATCGCTATATTTTTTTGCAACCCTACATAAGTAATTTGTGCTTCGACATCTTGTAATGACATTTACAGTTTTACGCGTAATAACAATTTGCAGTATTTGCAGTTTTTCCTCAGAAGCCACTGGTGACGAAATAGCTGTGATCAAAGTAGCTGTTACTTTAATGGTTAATAATATAATAAATAACGTATATTACTGATATATTGCGATATTGTGTTAATGGGCTACATTACCCATTTGATTTTATTTATTATGTTATATCTGTTATCTAATCAAAAACTTATGATCAATTTAGTTTGTACTGTACTTTTGAGAGGAATGGATTGCACGTCTGTGATCTTATGCGGATTTCCTGGCAGTTTTATCAGTTTCTGTTGCCGCCTGGGAACTGATACAATAAAAATTGTATATACAGGAGACCGGCGCCAAAGCTGACGCTTCCTAAGCGATTAGTACTCGTAGTTATTAAACTGTGAACATTGACATATTGATGTTGTCCAAATTATGGTCACACGATTTTATTTTAAAGTACCTAATCTGTTGTAGTTTCTTCAGAAACATAAATACATTATAATTTTTGTGTAATTTGTAATGAATTGCATGCTAAGAACCCAATATCTTGTGCCTTAAATTAATTGAAAACTTCCCAAGACTTCCGAGAGATCAGATACACTAAATCAATAAACTCATATTTAAACAGTATTTTTACGCGAATGTACTGAGTACTTTTAACATTAATAAACTATAAAATGTGTTGTTTCGTGGAATAACATTAAATCAGTAATATATGGTAGTTAACATTAAAAACTAATAAAACTGTGTAGTCAAACCACGCCCCAGTGGTCACCTACTTGCCACCGGAACCTCGTGAGATCGAAGTTGACCTACTATGCTTTAAGTCACCAATACTAAAATACTTGGTTCTGCTGCAAATTTATTTCTTACTAGGCTTTTGTCTACAACTTTCTTGAACATGTATCTTCATAATATAGACTGTAGTACTCAGCAAGAATTTAGCATCCTATTAGAGAAGACACTACTACGTTTTACTCTTAAGACTGCGTTGTAAGATGTTTTGCCTTAGAAATTTATAAATACCAATAATTTTTTTTACATATACTATTCTCTAAAGTAATTTATTAATTTTGCAATTGACATGCTATGCTATTACTTAATAAATTAAATTATGGTGGAAAAAGTGGCGAAAAAAGTGGATAGATGGCGTTGCACGTAAAAAAACGATATAAACTCAATCGAGTGACGATTATGGTGGCCTAATTTGATTACTGAAAAGCACGACTGCAATAAGCTCAGTTGGCAGAGCTACAGAACGGTATTCCGAGGTCGTCGGTCAAGTCCCGCTTGCGGTAATCACTTTTTCCACCATAATTTAATTTATTAAATTCCTAAAGAACAAACATACAAGCGTTTATCTTTATAGATATA
The DNA here is from genome assembly GCA_916999025.1 of Orgyia antiqua. Lineage (NCBI taxonomy): Eukaryota > Metazoa > Arthropoda > Insecta > Lepidoptera > Erebidae > Orgyia > Orgyia antiqua. The sequence continues at coordinate 19,932,829 of OU779864.1, read as the reverse complement.
AATAAAAAATAGCTATTAATTACTATAATTCGACTGGTTTTTATGCAACGTTGTAGTAAAGTGTAAATAGATTTTATAGCGGTAATTGGTGATTAAAAATAAACGGTTATATCATAATTTTATTGTTACATAATGTTACGTAATATTAATAATCATTGATCATAATTGTCCTACTTCTCAGCATCCATCTAGATGCACCATCGAAGCAAACCTTCTGCTGAAGTTTTAAGACAGATTAAAAAAATATTATTTACGCATTAAGTACTTTACAATCAACCCAATTTCTTCCATTAGTAATGAAATCAGATCGCCTGAAACTTTACTGTGCCGAGATCCTATTACTGAGTCGTTACTGTCCGCCCGTCCGAAGCCAGATTGTACCTCAGAAACTAAGCTAAAACGTTGAATTTTTCACCGTGAATGTTAATGCTATAACAACAAATAGTAAAAACTTTACCATACATAAAACGTGAATATAAAGACTATATCACAAAAATAACGGTACGGTACCCTCTGTGTGCGAGCTCAACTCGTACTAAATCGATTTTTTTTAAAACTCTACAACTCTTCTACGCTAGTGTTATATTTCGAGCACCTCTATCAAAATAATACTTCCACCTTACTTCCATGCAAAAATAATTTTCATTTTCTAAGTAAATATAAATAATGAGCTCGCCAATCAGTTGGCAAGATGGCAGACAAGTAAGACCTTTGAGATGCAGCGTGTGTTTAGTTGCGAAATAACACGCCTAATAAATTGTGATTTGAGCCGCCGTTCGCTCTTAACTGTCCTCATAGAAACGGCAAAAGGCGGGTCTTGTGGCCTGTGCTGGCACACCTTGTGTATGCCACAAGGAATAAAATACGATATTTTTATTAACCTTGGTAGAGTCAAACTTTGACATAAAACCTTACAAAATAGTTTCAAACTCTTGATTATAGCATTACTTTCGAACCGCGTATGTATTTGTCTATGAGGTTGTTAAAGAATTTAGTAAATTAGACCTTTTCTGCTACAGTTACAAAGATTAAAAAACTAACACATTAGTTGCTATTTCTTAGCATTACAAGCCATTCTCTCTCAGTTTTTTATTCTATAACACAAATGGAAAGCTATAAACATGATTGGCATAACTTTATTTTCAAATTCTTATATTATTTAAGTAAATATCTCGTTTATTACCAAACTCCTTAGAAACGACTTTACCGGTTTTTTTAAATGTTGTCTGATCGTGTATATCTGAGAATCGGTCAACATGTTTTTATATCCCTAGGTTATAAGGGAGAGTGTGTGCAGCAATGCTAGTATTTTTGAATAAGCATTATTCAAAGTAAATATTTGTTTTCCATACTTGTGCCACACTCCATCTATCATTAGCGCTCGCGGCAAGCGACACTGCCTGAATGTCTGCTACTACACAAATTACCCAGGCAATCTGCATAACACCAGGAAAATCTACGACATTTTGTTTACAATAACATACACTATATAATATTTTCACCAACATTTTACAAAACAACCTATAATTCAAAACTAGGCTCATTACTGAGATGGCTGAGATTACGGCTATAATTCTTGCCACCTAAAAAGGCACCCCAAGCCACCCAAACACTAATTCACTATTTAAATAAAGATCAGTAATACATTTTCTTAGCTAATATCTTGCTATCAGGAATAGTTTTCCTCCGCAACAGCAGAGAATTTTATTTAGGTACCATACCACGCCGACTATATTTATGTTTACATTGGTAAAACTCTAAACAGTAACATATTATTACATACAACGCTTAGATTATTACCTTAAATCATCTTCTACAGCTCTAATTGAAGTATTATTAAAGGATATAGGATGGTGACATGATTCTTAAACCGTCAACACGTAAATCCCATGTACGTATTGAAAGTAAATTTGGTTGCTGAACTAATGTGTGTATAGGCGATTAAAATGGGTATGATATAAGACTAATTTTAAACTGTCTGCCCTCAATTTTAAAGCTAAATACATCATCGCAATTTGTGTATATTAAAACAAGACATATTAAACATATTCTTGTTTATTCTTGTTTTTATTATTACTAACAGAGATGGCCGACATTTTGATATACGACCGGAAATTCATTTCGCCAATGGACTTTCTTTAAATAATATTGAATCGGTTTTAAGAATCGATTATAGCGTCATTTTTGCACTTGTGACTCACACCAGGAAAGGTAATGTATCAAAAGAGATACAGTTGGTATCGATGTAATAGGTACTATAGGTGCATATATCAAGTGATTAAAAATACTTTGGCTTGGAGGCTTGAGTTGGAGATTAATTTGGGGCAGTTACCAATTGCAACAGTGAGCAGCTTTTGTGGCTCCAAGTGAATGCCCAGGCTGGTCCGACCAAGACTAGATAAACTAACCACACTAAAACCATAAATTGACAACGGTAAGTGTCTCTTACAGCCATAAAGAAGGTTTTATCTCGAGCCCAATTATCGCCACTGGCCATGAACAATGATCGCAGCTATTTTTAAAAGAATTAACATGCTTTTAGACCGCACACGATATAAGTAATCTGGTCACATTAACGTTTTTTTTACGCCTAGAAATGTAAAAATGTAGTGAACATTATCGTAGGTAATTTTTCTTTAAAACAGGGTACTGATTAAAGTTGGTATTCACAATATTTTAAATTGTTTACTTCTTTTAAGATTTAATGCCAGACTATTATGCTTGACATATAGCGATGAAACTATATTTCACCTGGGCCAACTCTAGTTCAAGTATGTAGCATAGCTTTTGCATTTTCCTGCCTCTTTTCGGGTGTGGCAGTTTTGTCTCGATAGAACATGGAGAGTTCCAACATCCTCAACATTCAAATGAACGACAGTTTCTTCCAAAACAAACCTGCTTAGCTTTATCACAATGTGAACGAGAAGCCATTACAGAATAGATTGAATTCATTTAGAACATCATCTGATGAGTTTGTTGTATTCTTATATTCTGATAGCTTTTTTATATTCAGGCCATATGAGTCCTGTTTAGACTTGCCAAAATCCTTATGCTAATAATTACAATCCTGTAACATTGCATTATAGTTAAATGTCGAGTATCGGGCTGGTAGGATATTGTACCGCAATGCTCAACCGAAACGAGAAAACAATACGGACGATATAGATCTGATGCGCCGACTCAGGATACGCTCACAAACCGGAAGTGTCGCGCTATCACACAATGGTCTATTGTGGACAGTAATTACTGTACCGGATACTAAGTATTCAAATGTGGCCTGATTATAATGACACTTGTAAAGGTGCTGCTACGAGTTTAAATATATTTTTGTAATTAAATATCTGAAAAGTTTTACTTTGCGTCTTTTGGTTCATATGGCATTTTCTGTTTTGTGGAATGGTTTTAAATGACGAACTAGTCCCAACCATGACATATTTATATAAGAAGGAAGCACAGAAGCGTTGACGACGGTGATTTTATAATGTGTTCAATATACATGTGCCCATCCCTCTGCAAGACTTTCGCTTTCACGATGCTTCACCACTGGGTATTATCTACTTATTTTCAGAAAAAATATGATAATTTGTACTTTTTTAGTTTCAGTATTAGGCTTGGTTAGACGTATCCTAGAATATTTATTTTTAAAACAGTGTATACGCACCTTTATCGGTATAATTATGGCTACATTACAGTACAATAAGCAATCAACCATCGAATAATAAACTACGAATTACACATTTGTTCATGTATTCATAATTAACTAGATTATTATTTAGAGATACTTCTGTTCATCATAATTGGATTAGCAGAGAAAAAAAATGTGCAAGGAGTCTTTGCTCTTATATAAACACTTCTTACGCGTGGAGTTTAGAAAATGTAACCCGTTTTTACCTATTGGTCGCAGCGTGATGTTGTATAGCCTATAGCATCGAAAAATTTACTATCCAACACTCAAAGTTTTTTTAAAATCGGACCAGCGGTTCTTGACCCTAATCTCAGGAACCGCTGATTTTAAACAAACCAACTTCAGCTTTGTAATATAAATATAGTTTTTAACGTTTCTTACATAAAAGAAACCCGTACAAGCTCACTAGAGTAAGCTAGTTAGCTGATAAATAAGTTTGAGTGTCAAACTTTTTTACAATAATTATTATTCTTCCTGTACTCGCTATATACGTTATACCGTTCCTGGCCGTTAATTGATAAATAAATCCATAATAGATCTATCCTATATAGATAATAGATCTACTCCAAAAATTATATGTTCGCAAAATGATGTTTATTAAGTTTTTATCAATCAGTATTATTTATTTATTAAACGCTTCCAATAGAAAACGACATCGCAATGAGCTAGAATGATGTAACATTTTTATTGCGTGATATTTAACCACGTCTCTCCATACATTCCATCAGCCTTTCAGCGTTAAATTATGGACCTATTTTAGGTCTATGTCTGGGAACTCATTTTTCTGTAACACTTTGAAATGAAAAACCCTCTCTGCCCATGTTTTACCCTCTTTTTACTTAAGGCGGGGCGTGAAGACGCAACTTAATGGCCGACTTCCTATAAAATTCCCTTGAATCATATCATCATTATGTTTGGTAACATCGTTCACATTATAAATGACATTAGTACAAATTGATAAAAATCCTTTTGTGTCACACCCAGTATTATATTGTTTCCAAAATATAAATAAATAAATAAATATTCATGGACATTTCACACAATGTCCTCTGGTCCCAAACTAAGCTTGTGTAATGTGCTTGTGTTATGGGTACCAGAATACAGATATAATACATAAACTACTTTTCTTTTGTAAATACATACTTATAATACATAGAAAACACCCAGACGTAGTACAAACATTTGTTTGACATTCATAAATATCACACAAATGATTGTCCCAAGCGGGAATCGAACCCGCGACCTTGTGAACGGCAGTCCAGTACATGAACCACTAGGCCACGAAGCCTGTCAAATGAAATATCAGTTATCATATTTTAAATGTTATCTCATAAAACACTTTCACTACAAAATAAAAAATATATAAATTGATAGCTCATTGTATTAAAACGCTAAATAAATCACATCAGTCGATGGGCGGCGCGCGTAAGCATTTATTATCGAAATCGATTAAAAATCGAATTTATTCAATCAACATGAAATTTTCGTATCGATAGAGATGTTAATCTATCAAATAATTTATAAAACTGCAGCATGTTAGTAATGTTTATAGCAGTTATACGTTATTTTTATAAATAAAGTATGCTGTATTGATAGTATAGATTTGATTACGCAGTTTTTGTGACTTGTTATATTATTTGTTCTAATGTATTCATATAAACCATCTCTAAAGAAAATTGTAATCAAAAACAGCTTTTAGGCCGAAATAAATTACAACATATTATAAGTAAATTCGAGGTTTTACGATCCTCATCAGCCTCTATCATGTTTATAGTATTTTTATGGAGTTCTCGCACATTCTAACATACTATAATATATTTTTATGTTACAACCAGATGAGGCCTACAATGATCGTGTTTATTTGCTTGTAATAACTAAAGAGTAACTAAAAAGCAATTTTGGCCTTCCAAACCTATTGATTCTATTTTTATTGAATTTATGGATGTGTTGGAATCATCGGTGATCATAAAATCACACGAAGTATGTGATATAAATATAATTTAGTCGAATTTTATTGATATCGTTCTATAACGAGCTTTGTATTTGTTTCAGATTAGACTAGTCTCTGAATTTAACTTATATACCGCCAGGCCTTTTTCTATGTGGGTGGGCAAAGACTAGAGTGCGCCATGTGCTACAATCTAAACATCTTTGGCTTAATTTATACTCAAATATCTGTTAACACAACGTGCACATTGGTTTTAAATGATTGGTTGTTTCGTAGGACAACACCGAAGAAACAAGAGTACAGTACCTCTTTCTAGGTATTCTATGAAAGACTTAATTATCACAGATTATGACCAAAAGCCAAGCTTAGAATACCTGCCTTGCCATCCAAAAAATAAAACAATAAAATACTTGGAATAAACTCCAGTCTTTTTCGTTTGTTGATGATTCAAAAAAAAAAGTCTATTAAGTCAATAGGAAATGCAAACAGTAAACCGTTACACAAATAAATGTATAACAATTTCGCCGCGGAACAAATAAACGCACCGACACACAATCTGCATGTAACCGCAGCCCAGTTGTGATTGGAGTCAATTGTAGCCGGCGGCGCGACCGATCTACGCAAAAACTGTAGATATCACACTGATACTGAGATGCGAATAAACTGCCCACATTTTATTGTTTGGGATAAGATATAAACTTAAAACCACTAATTTCTGCATAGGATGTGCTAGTAAAAAAATTGGTCAAGTGCGAGTTGGACTCGCGCACGAAGGGTTCCGTATCATTATCTATGCAACATAAGGCAACGTTATTAATAAATGAGCAAACAACACACACAATACTTAATTAATCACGTTTGTTGTATGAGAGCAAGAAACGGTAAAAACATCATGTTTGTTGTATGGGAGCCCCCCTTAAATATCTATTTTATTTTATTATTAGTATTTGTTGTTATAGCCGCAATAGAAATACATCATCTGTGAAAATTTCAACTCTCTAGCTATCACCGTTCTTGAGATACAGCCTGGTGACTGACGGACGGACGGACGGATGGACGGACGGACAGCGAAGTCTCAGTAATAGGGTCCCGTTTTTACCCTTTGGGTACGGAACCCTAAAAAGTACTTCCCCAAAATATACCCCTGAATTCCCCGTTGTGATGAATCCAGAATATTAATTGGTAGTTCTTACCTTCTCGCCCTTTTCCCGTTGGGGTAGGCAGAGACTATAGAGCGCTATCTACTACGATCCTAATATACTTCCTTAGTTTCATCCACACTCACATTATTCTCTCTCTCTCTCTCCAACCCATTTACGTCCCCCTGTTGGGCACGGGCCTCCTCCACTTTGGGAGGGATTATGGTCTATTGTGCCACGCTGACCAGGCGTATCGGCACAGGGTTTATTTTCGAGTTTTCCGTCTCTCACAGAGGATGTTATGTGTGCTATCCTTTAGCTGACTTTTACAGCACCCTTGGGAGGAGATGGGGTGGTGACACGTGTATTTTGTATTTAATAATGATCCACTGCTGAGCACGGCCCTGGGTTCTACATGTGCTACGCTGACGAGACCTGTTGGCAAAGGTTTTAGTTTCGTTTTTATGTTCCTTCATAGAAGTTTTTTTCTGCTTATACTTTCACTTAGGTGGCTCTTACAGCTCCATAGGAGAATGATACTCGTATTCTTAATTTATTATAGTATTATACAAAATATGAATAAAAGAATGAGTGAATGAGTTTCACCGCCATCTTTTTCCCACTAGACCACACAAATCCCGGGGGTCATTCCGTCACAGGCGGTGGCTCCGACACCGCTAGCTGCAATTTTTGTATCAACCGGCACCGAACCCGCGTTCACTGCGCCATTTATATGTTCATGCATCACTGACTACCATTTCCTATAGAATGGAGGCGGTACTACCGTTAGTTATATGCATTACCGATATTTCTATTGAGTAAATATTAGACAAGTATAGTGGTTACGATAGATTGGTATTCGATTTCATGAATTTGACGAAATTAACGATTATTTATGAAGAAATATCGTACTAGATTCAAGAATCAGGCTGTGTAGTGATTAGTTTAATTAATATGACACAGATCAATAAACCTTTCAACTTTATATGGCTGTGACAAAGTGTGATGAAAAAATTTAAGTAAAGCTAAAACTAATATTAAAAGTATGACATTATTGCTTTTATAATACACACACACAACAAGCTCCAATACAAATAAATAATTACAAATCGCGTTATCTCCCGTAAAACAAGAGAATTTAGACTGGCAACCCTATGGTGAGCAAACGCAAATAGTTCGAGTGACACCGCAATATCTGATTAACACAGCACAGCTAATCTCTGAAACGCGGACGCGAAGTAACCAACCTAATGGATTACCCCGTAAATAGGGAAACCAACCCAATTATATGGCTCGAGTGACAGCATCTAACTTGTTATCAAGAGTTATAAACCTGTAGAAATTAAACAAGCTGACGACTAAGATTACCACAAAGAGGTGTGGTTCAGGCTTAAAGAGGTCCCGGATGTTGACTTAAGTACCCGCACATTATATATGAGTACTTTGGTTAGACGCAATGGGAATACTGCTATATATAAATAATTAATTTACAGAAAGTCATTTCCCATTTAAACTCTAACAAGTGAAGTTAACGATTGCTATATTCTTGATATTAAAACTATGGAGTATATTTTATAGTCTTTAGTGTTCCCTAGTTGAGTACGTTAATGTATTTTGCTAGTTATAATAATAATAATAAATAATAATAAATTTTCATAGACATTTTACACAACGTCCTTTGGTCCCAAGCTAAGCTTATTATGCTTGTGTTATGGGTACCATAATACGGATATAATACATAAACTACTTTTCTTTTGTAAATACATACTTATAATACATAGTAAACACCCAGACGCAGTACAAACATTTGTATGATAATTAAAAACATCACACAAATGATTGTCCTGACCGGGAATCGAACCCGAGACCTCATGATCAGCAGTCCGTTATATAAACCGCTCCACCACGAGGCCCGTCAGTGATCATAATGATTTATATTCTTCTCTATATTTATATCTAAGCTAACCTAAAGTGATTTTTTGTTAGACAACTAAGTTCTAAATAGGATTCCATCGCGTCTAATTTTATTTATCTACCAAGATTTTGGAGAATTAACGAGCAAAGCCGTCTGTCTTCTCTCAATATATACATACGTAGATGATATTACTACCGTTAATGAATGGTAGATTGGGAGAAATACAAAACCATCTGCTACAAACATCTCCATATATTTCGACACAACACTAGCGAAACTTATAACACCGCAATTTTTTGCGTCGAAGATTAATGAATCTGTCTGACTGAAAATAAATTCCATTACCTACGCACCAGCATTTGTCTACAATCACAAACCTTGGTCCAACGGTAAACCCAGCTAATCATCTCGACACCCAACGGTACAACCATTCCATGACAAATCTTTAATGTGCCAACTATGGTAATAACCAGGCAGTCTGATCCACGCTCTGAACCAATTCAATATGATCTTGAAACGAATGCATAGGTCACGATGCTCTGGTCATAGTCCTTTAAAGGTGTAAGGCTAATTGTTTGGAGTAGGTACGTCTATAGGATTTATGACGTCACGATCGATTCAACTTCCACGCTGTGGGAAGCGTGTTAACTTGTGCATCATTAGCAGCGCTGTTGTAGAAATCAATGACTAAAACATATATAGTAGAAGATATTTGCATACTGTTTTAAAGAAACATATTAAAAAAACATCCTTCAGCTAACTGTTATTAACACCACATAAAGGTTTCCCGATACTACATAATCTCCCACATTTTTCTGCCCTAATACGTTAAGGAAGGAGAAATATCAATAGATTTTTTTCCACAAATTAAGATTGTGATGTAGAATATCTTCTTAAATAACTAATAGAACGTAATCGCTACAAATAGTGTTCTAAACATATTAATTCACTTTAAGACACGCATTTAATAAAGTTCGCGTAAGATTATAGAGGTTCAAGGAGATAAAGTCACATCGCGTCGATAATGGTACCAATTCTAAACGCAGAACTAAACTAAACCTAACTAAAAATGAATTTTGATAGTGTCGATAACACAATTCGACAATGTTAACTGAACTTTCTTGTTATAAAAACTGTTTTTATAGAATTAAGATTTTAATTTAAATATGCAGAATTTAATATAATTATGCGGAGCAAAATAGCCAATTTATCAGTACACATCAACAATAGTTGTTATAATTTTTTAGTTAAGTTAAGTTTAATAATAATAATAATATATAATTTTAATTTTTTTTAATACTGTAAATATTCCTTTTTTATGTTTTAGTTTTTAATTGTATATAGAACTGTTTTGTGATTTTAATAAAATAAAGATTTTCAGTTAAGTTTGGTTGTGCTTGTAGAATTGGTACTATTTAAGAGAAAAGAACGGATTTAAATGTCACCAGAAAAATCTTACTTACATAATGTGTACACCCTTTAACTTCGCAAATAAGCAATTACTTTGTCATACTCAAACGATAAGGTACTATCTCAATATGTTGAATTAACACATCTGCTCGGTGTACTGCAGTAGGCCAACCACATTCCCTTTATGGTACAGGACCATGACCTATAATGAAACGAATATCGTCTGTGAAGATATAAAAACTATTTTTTAAATGATAATATTAATAGGCCCAACTTGAAGCTTGCTGATTAAAAGGAACTATAAAATATGAATAATTACGTTATCTATAGATACTAGTATTGTTATGAAGAAAGACTTGTTTGTTTTAGTTGAATAGACTCTGAAACTATTGGACCTATTTAAAATATTCACCGTTTAAAAGCTAGGTAGCCTGTAGCCCGTACTCTGCCGGGTTAACATAGCTTGTATTTTATTTAAATTATTTCCAAAGTCAAATTCTAAAAAAATTCAACATCAAATAACTCCATCTATTAAAAAAACCGCATCAATATCCGTTGCGTAATTGTAAAGATATAAGCTCACATAGAGACATACATACAAAAACCATTACCCATGTGAAGCCAGGGTAAATTACTATGATAAATGTTCAGATAAGGATTGGTAAATACCGTTCTTTAATAAATAAAGGTGAAGAAGAAATAATTGTCAGTTGACCCGCGCTAAATCCGTGCCATAAACCCATTGATGTCTAAACAAGCTTTGCAAACCTAAAATAGTCATACGACTATTGAGAATTTCACCCATTCACGATATCCGAATAGTGATGTTACTAACTAATCGACTCACGACTCGATTCGTAGCTGTCCACGCCAAGTTATTTAACAGATCTGCAGAGTTATAACTCGCGTGCCGAGTCCATTAATCAAAATATTTATTACTAGCTGTTGCCCGCGATTTCGTACGCGTGGAATTTAGAAATTTTTTCCTTATTTTGCAACATTTTTAACAAATGCTTGGCTCCTATTGGTCGCAGCGTAAAATGCTATAGCCTATAGCCTTCCTCGATAATTGTACTATCTAACACTGAAAAAAAATTTCTAATCGAACCAGTGGTTCCTAAGATTATCGCTTTCAAACAAACAAACAAACTTTTTAGCTTTGTAATATTAGTGAAGATTGAGTGAGAAGAAGAGAGAGTGCGCTCTCATTAAGGAAATCTCTGAAGTATTCATTACTTTACCACAATAAGTAATAGGCTTAAGTCGATTTGCATGAATATATTATTATATTAAACAATATCTGAACAAAACACATTTTTATCGACAACGTCAATAGGTTTATACCCGTCACTCTGTTAAAAGCCCCATACCCAACAGTGGGACGTTTATTTATTTTTTATTTATTTATTTATTGAGATAAAAACGAATTAACCACTTACATTTATCTCACAATAACATTAGAATAAAAATTAAATAATATTAGAAGCATGCAAATAAATGTTATACATTTTACATACATTTATATTAAGATATGAAATAAGTAGTTGGATTTAATTATCCACATCATGCACATCGGCGTTGCGTCTATCCCATTGGTCTATTAAATTTTCACAATATGTTTTGAGCGTTGAAGCTATAATATGCCAATTATCGGCAATAATGTCCAAGTTGCTGTCATTGGCAAGGAGTGCATTAAAGTGTCGACGCGCACGAATTAGCGGTGACATAGAATGTGCTACAGTGCGGCAACACTCGACATGAAACAGATCCGGTAACCTTTCACGTCTATTACGATGAACCCCAGGCTTATCAGGCACGGTGAGAGTACACAGGTGGTCGTGCAAGTTCAATGAATCCACCAAACCTCTCAGCACCTTAACAGACGTGATTAACTGTATAAAAATCCTCCTCACCTCAAGAGAATTGCAACCAAGTTGACCAAGCAAGAATTTAGAAGGGTACCTGGACGGGTAATAACCGTAGACTTTCTTATAAAGTGCCCGTAAAAATACTTTTTGGACCTTCTCGAGTAGTCGAGTGTAGGTAACATGGTGTGGATTCCAAACACATGCGCCCACCTCAAGTTTGCTTCTGACTAACGCATTGTACAGAGTTCTCATCACTTGCGGGCTTTGAAAATTCTTAGAATTCCGCAGAACAAAACCCAGACAGCGGAACGCTTCCTCAGCTAAGTTAGATACATGGTCGTGAAAAGTTAATCTCTGGTCAAATATCACCCCTAGGTCCTTGATTACATTAACTCTTTTTAGAGATGATCGTTGCAGCTGGTAATCAAAACAAATTGAGGTGCTCTTACCATGGAAGGAAAGGACATTACATTTGCTAACGTTGAACGTCATCTTGTTGCTAACACTCCAGTCGTATAACTTGTCAATATCATTCTGCAAATCCTCACAATCACTTATTGACTTAATTTCAAGAAACAACTTAAGGTCATCCGCGAACAAAAGACATTCAGCTATAGCCGGTAGCCTTGGGAGATCATTTATCATTATTTGAAAGAGTAGCGGCCCCATAATTGAACCCTGGCTCACGCCAGATCTGGTGTCATATGGTTCCGATGAACGGTTTATGAATAACAGAGAGTCCTAAAGTATTATATTTGTTTACCCTATAAAGGAACAAGCGTGATAATCAGTAAATAGACCGTAAAATTTCTAGTTTCAGAATTAATTAAATTCTAGTGGAAAAAGTGATCGCCGCAAGCGGGACTTGCCCTTGCCCTTGTCCCGCTTGCGGTGATCACTTTTTCCACTAAAATTTAATTTATTAAGTAAAAGCATAGCAAGTCAATTGCAAAAAATAATAAATTACTTTAGTTTCAGAATATTTCTTGATACTTTAAGATTGAGTTTGCTGTGACATTTATAAGTATAGAAATTTACACCCCGACGACGTTGGGTTGTAAATAATCAATTGGCCAGTCAATATTCGTTTATATTGAAGAACTATAAAACTGGCAAGTTACAGTATAAACCTACATAATGTTCATAAAATACGAGAATGTTTCGGTGGGACAAAATTTTATAGTCTTGCCATAATTTGTCAAAGATTGTATGGTTTCTATGTAATTTTATGTTGTAAAACCTCCATGTTATTCGTTCCGTTATTAATATCTTATTTGTTATTAACTAAAATACACTTAAACCCACGCTTATGTATTGAGGTGTATGCTAGGTGTGGCAAAAGAAACATAAAAGTAGAGGGAATGATATAAAAAGATAGTTCTTTACGAAGACATAAGAATTTCATTGCATAGGTAAATCTCTATTCTAATATTATAAAGCTGAAGAGTATGTTTGTTTGTTTGAACGCGCTAATCTCAGGAATCTCTGGTATGATTTGAAAAATTCTTTCATTGTTAGATAGTAAATTTATCGAGGTAGGCTATAGGCTATATAACATCACGCTGCGACCAATAGGAACGAAACATCAGTGAAAAAAGTAACGGAGAAAATTTTTCTAAATTCCACGCAGCAGGCAACAGCTAGTGTACCTAGGTATATTAATAAATTATAATATCTTTATTGTTACATTTTATAGAAATCTTTGAAAATAATGAATAACTTAGTAGTCATTCATTATTTTCTATATTCTATATTACTGTAAATAACAATATTAATAAGTATTGACCGATATCTTACGCAACATAATTTATTGTAAAATTAAAGCTATATATAGAGAGTAACTTAAAATAGTAAAATTACCTGTAAATTGTTCTACAACCTCATTTTACAAGAGGTAGAACTAACCATCATCATCATTATAAAAACATCACGTCATCTACCCTTGAGAGTAGGCAGAGACTAGGTCTGCCTAGAACTAATCCTAGCGTTGTAAAGCCTATCTGATTGTAATATAAACTCATTGAGAAAAATCCCAGAGGACGTTGTGTGAAATGTCCATGAATATTTATTTATTTATTTATTAAAAATAAATTACAATGGTACCGATTCTACGCACACAACTAAACTCAAATTGATAGCGTCATTATCATAATTCGTCAATGTTAACTGAACATTGTTATTATAAAAACTGTGTATGAGAGACTAACGACTAAGACTAACTTTAATTAATATAAATGTGTACAACGAAATAGCAATAAATAGATATATTGACACTACAAATTTTCATTTTTTAGTTAAGTTTAGTTGTGCACGTAGAATTGATACATAATAAATAGACGAAACTAAAGAAGCAGACTCAATTAATAGTAACTAATGTTAGCAGCAATAACTTGAAATTAGCTTGTAAATATCTCGACGACCTCCCGACGTGTGCAATGAAAGACCTCAGGGTCTATTACCATAACAAGACCGTAAGGAACGCGTATCGGTGATCACATTCAGATAAACATACGAGTTATTATAAACAACTGCTATAAACTTTAAACACAGTTATAATAATTGTGCAATATATTTTTAGCCAAAGTTACGTCATCTTGAAAAATACTATCAACAATGTATGACGTTATGAATCGCCGTAAAATTTTAGGTGCTTTTGGATTCAAGTAACATTTTAATAGATTATTATTTTAGGTCATTATTGGTTTGAGATTATCTGAATACAAAACAAATTCCAAAAATGGTGTCTGAATCTAAAACATATTTATATGTGATCCATCAGCCTTTCTGCGTTAATGCTGTGCTGGTATTCTCTAGTGAGATGAAACTTTAAATAAATTTTGGCTATTTGTTCTTGATGACGTGACAGCGTTCCAAGACAGAATATCAAGACTGGTCATAGGTCTCCCTACAGGTCCAAATAACGCCATACATATAAAAACTTATTTTTTGTATTGTATTTTATCAGAGAATAAGTTATATTGAGTCGCATCTCTATTGACTCACACTGCACCACAAGAATTGTGACGCAACAAATAGTTGCGCCCGCGCAATCACAAATATCAAACTGTTGAGGACGGCGAAAGTTACCATATAAATCAAATTAAGTCATGTTATTGTCAATATCTGAACATTAATCACTTTTGTAATGTATTATTTATTTCAAATTGTATATGTCTAGCTTGCTTTTATATACGTCTATATACATAAGTAGTTATGCTTATAAAGGATTCGAAATTTCCGTCTCCTACAGATGATGTTATCCTTTAGCTGGCTTTTACAGCACGACTTCTACATTTTAATAGAAGAATTATTTTAAAAGCGTAAAAATTTGTAAAGTTGTAATTTCAATAATAATTTCATGTTAACGACTACAGTACAAGGACCAACATCTGTAACTAAGGCTGAAAGCTCCATATTTCTTCAAGATTATTCTAAAGGTTACTTTCCTAATCTTAGGAAAGCTAACCTCTGTATAAAACAGTTGTTAGTAAGACGTAGGGTTATCAAATCTTACATAAGTACTAGTTTTGCGTATTATGCTTATTAAAATTTTCTCAGGTTGCTCATTACTGTTCACTTACCATCCATTTATCCATGGGCCTTTTTCTGTCCATTGCTGGGCATAGTGGACATAGACCTTCCCCATAGAACAACACAACTGGCGGGCTCGTGCCGCTTGCATCCAGTTAAATCTTTTACCTCCTATTATATTATTATTTATTTATTTATTTAATTACATGCAAGCTTACAGTAAAACCAAAACACTAGCATTACAATTCAGAATATCACATGTAGAACATAATTCGACAATTGTATTATTTATTGTATTAAGCATGTGAGATGTGCAGGACATATCACCAGTCTTCTGCACTTCCCTTACACTCTGGGCAACCGCTGCCTTGCTCTCTTAATATTCCTTCAAACATTCATTGGAAAAAGTACAGTGCATCTAACAAACAATCATTAACATGAATTTAGGGAAAATCTACAACATATCAAGTGGTCACCGTGCAAACAAGAGATCTTTGTATCGTCTTACCTATGAAATATCATACACTGTTTAAAAACGTGTAAATTAGCCTACATATTTTGCCTAAGCCATCATGGAAGATATCAATATCAGGGTGCCGAGCCAGCATCGTATTTAACAGCCCAATGGCCCTTGGCGTTGGCGCCGCCATTCCACGTTTGGTCCGCACTCCCGGAGGATCAGCAAATAGCTTTCTTCTTCGACGCAGGCCAGCCATACCATCACTATTCACAAGAAAACGCTTGGGAACAGCCACCAGTCCCAGCCTCTCTAATGTGGAAGGGTTATCAACCCTATTACATAACAGGTTGCAGTAATGCGTCATAAGTAGCTGTTTACGTCGCAGATCCAGCGTATCCACTCCTATCATTGCGGCGACGTACATTGAAGGGTACAGAAATCCGCACAGAAATCCTATCGTTACATACTTCGGATTCGCGTCGAACTACATATAGTATGTTCCTGCTCCTCTCAGTATTTCCATGGCAAGTGTTTTTTTTTTTCGAGGAAATATCGTATTACTATAACTACATTACATGAATAATGTAGTTTAGGTATTCCTGGCACGGCGACAAAGCTCTTTCCGCAATAATCTACTTAGTTTAAAAACTAAAAAACACGCTTAAATACCCTGAATGTTTTTTAAATGATTGCATTGTCATCAATGCTCAATTCTATGCTACCTACTTACAAAACTTGGACAGTTTATGTTGTCAGAGACATAAGTTTCTGTTGTCACATGTTGTCACAATCGTAGTAAACACAAGTAAACAATTATGATATTTTTACCCGATTCTATAAACAAAGCGTTTTTATGTGAAATTATCTGATTGTATATGAAAGGCATACGTAGAAACACAATAATCTTGGTGAGTCTACTCATATACAATTAAACTATTACGTGTACGCGGATGATCAAGTTCTACTTGCACCATCTGCGGAAGAATTGCAAGATATGGTAACTAGAACGAATGAAGCATTTAGACTAAAAGGAATGAAAGTAAACGTAAACAAGACTAAAGTTATGGTGTTTGAAAAAGAGGAGTGTATGTCTGCATGTAATATTAAAATAGATGATGAAAGTGTGGAACAGGTACAAGAATTTGTTTATTTGGGAAGTGTTACAAGAGATGGTAAGGTTGATGCTGATGTGGAAAGAAGGGTGTTAGCGGGAAATAAGCTGAATGGTGCCTTGCATGCTATTGTGGTTAACCAAGCGATTACTGAAAAGGCTCGAATGGCGATCCACAATGGCGTGTTGTTACCTACGCTTATGTATGGAAGCGAATGTTGGGTGTGGCAGGAGAAGCACAAAAGTAGAATAAATGCTGTAGAGATGCGCTCTTTGAGAAGTATGTGTGGTGTGACTTTGAAAGAGAGATTAAGAAATGAAGTTATAAGAGAACGTTGTGGTCTGAAAGAGGATGTAGTGACTAAGGTGGAGAAAAGTATGCTTAGGTGGTTTGGTCATGTGGAGAGGATGGATGAGAGACGCTTAACGAAAGGCATATACACGGCGAAAGTAAGTGGAAATGCTGGGAGAGGACGCCCGAGAAAAATATACTCCGATGTCATCGCCGGGATACTCCAAAAGGGGCAAGAGCGTAGCACTTACAACCGTCAGGCATGTATGACCAGATGTATGAGTGTGGATGAAGCCAAGGAAGTGTGCTTCGATCGTGGCAGATGGCGCTCTATAGTCTCTGCCTATCCCCATGGGAAAAAGGCGTGATGTTATGATGATGATGATGATGTGTATAATTAAAAATACAAGTATGGTCATAGTGATACTTCAACATGCTATTCTAGTAATTCTGATCAAGGAATTGGGATTATTCTTTTAAATTATTGCATTGTCATCGGTCCTTGTTAGGTATACAAAATTTCAGATCAATCCGTCTACTGCAAGTGGCTGAAAATCGCTTTCAATTATTCCGTTACCTCTGTACTCGTATCTATCAATGTATTAATCTGTATTAATACATTGATAGATACGAGTACATACCAAACTTATAAAAGCGTGTTAAAAATAGACAACCATTTTTAAATTGACAATTATGAACTCTTTTCATTGTAAGAAACCCCTTCCCTTTTCAGCCTGTTAACGCCCTACTGTAGGACACGGTCCTCCTCCACTTTGGGTTTTCCATCTTTCCTTAGGTTTATGTTTTCCACCTCCTGTTTGTGTGCACAAAGGTTTTTCTGTTTAGAATCCTTTAGCTGGCTTTTACAGCACCCTGGGGTAGAAATGGAATGGTGACATTTTTATTCGGATTTATACTTTTATGGTTAATATATATTTGTCTGTCATTAATAGTAATGCAATTTTATGCACTATCTTAATAGTTCACTTTCTGAATAACAAGCAGACAATAATCGTTATCATACGACTATTTTAACTGTTATAACATTACTGCCAATATCATTATACTTGATTGTTACTTCGCAAACAGTACTGTTAACTGTCGACCAAGATATTATCACATCGCTACAATAAACACCAGGTCAGTCCCAATGATAAATACTAAATTATACAGTACATCTTTAAACACTAGTGTCTAGGTTCAATACTGCAAGTGCAAGGTCCAAGCAAAAGTACTTAAACTTGTTTTTGAACTAAATGTTAATGTCATGGAATTATAGAGCAAGCTATTGTTGCAATTTGCATTTAAAACTAATTAAGACTTTCTGATTATTACCTTTGCGCAGAAAAATAAAAAATTTAAATTTAGAAGATACCAAAGTACGTGTAGTTAATCTCTTATTCTGCCAACCAGATTATCGGTACTTAATCCATATAACAAAGTTCTTGTCAAACCACTCAATAAGAAAGTTTAAGGATCAGATAATAAACGTTGATCTATTCGTTTAACTTCACAACATCAGGTCGCTCAAGTCAAGCTAAATAAAATATATTGCATACAAAATCAACAATTCCAACCCGCCTACTCAATATAGCCTAGCCTTAATTAAAAATCTAAACTGTCATGTATTAATTACAACAGGTACAACTGTAAGTAATCACTAAAGACCGTATAAAATATATACGCAGAGCTAAACGGACGGCTAGCAATGATATTGACCGAGTAATACGACAAAGAAAAATGGCTTATATTAAAGACCATATTTCATAGGGAACAGGAGCCGTTCCTTTAAACGCAACCATAAGTAAAACCTTATCGCCGTAATAAAAAGTTAAAAGCCAACAGCACCAAATATGTCTTGAATTATATGGGTTTAAGAGAACGTTCGATTTTTAAATGTCTAGTTCTTAATTTAAATGTGTGTTCTTTTTTCGTAATACATTTTTTTATTTGCAGCCAGACACAGTCCCTCAAGCGAGCATCGATATGACAACCGTCCTAGAGGTGTCAGAGGCAGACAGCGTGACTGGACATCCATTCAGCTTGGCAGTCACTGCACCAGAACGAGTCACATTCGTAAAAGGCACGTGTAGAGAGGAAGCAAGATGGTGGTCAGACGTACTTAGTGTTTATCCTAGGAGTAAGGTGAGTGAATTAAAAGTTAGACCTTGATAGAATTAAACAAATAAAAAAGTTATTATTAAAGTCTATTCTTATGTAGATATTAATTGCTTATCATCCATATCTTTAATTAGGCTTTTACTAGGCGTTTCATCATCGTTCATTTTCTAATGATTCTTAAACATTTTTGTTACTTTTTCTTAACATTTTTTAACACTTTTCAGAAAACAAAAATGTTTTTGGGCCCCGGAATAAACTTAAAATTAGCACAACTTAACTTACTTAAAAAACGAAAACAATTATGGCGTATTTTGATTAATTTGCTATATCGTTGTGCACATTTTTATTCATTAATATCGTTAGTCTATAGTACAAAGATTTTCTAATAAAAAAGTTCAGCTAACGTTGCCGAATTTTGTTATTGGCAGTATCAATTTCAATTTTTTAGTTAAGTTTAGTTGTGCATGTGGAATCGGTACCATTGTCTATGACAAAGAGGAAATACAGGAATCTGATCCAAATAACTTAGCCAGTAAATAAATCAATATTGCTGCGCGAATACCTTACTTGTATTTATTGAAATGAGGTGACCCTCTGTGATAATAATAGGGGTGTATTATGTTAAAGACCACCACGCCGGCTAAGTGTAGGTTGGCAGATTACATTCATCGGCGAGAAAATCTCACACGCAAACACGCATTTCCTGTTTTCCTTCACCTTAGACTGTTTGAGTGATAATTAGTTATTATATTATATAATGTATTGCTTTCATGGGACTGCACTAGCAATAAGCATAAATTACATTGATTACAAAGTTCAACATAACAATAACATAAGTGACCTATGTTTAGTCATTGTACTTGAAATAACGCTTAAAGTTGATTGTGTTGGCTTCATTACTTTAGTTTCAATAATAGTCTTGAAATTACAAAAAAATAAATCTCTAGTATATCCCGTGGCCTATTCTAAA
This sequence comes from Orgyia antiqua, assembly GCA_916999025.1. NCBI lineage: Eukaryota > Metazoa > Arthropoda > Insecta > Lepidoptera > Erebidae > Orgyia > Orgyia antiqua. Next base: position 19,912,379 of record OU779864.1, on the reverse strand, counting down.
AAGTGTTGGTAACCTTTTAGTTTGAAACTAAATGAACTTATCAAAGTATTCAAAAATAGCTAAAAAAATTCTATAAGTATTTTTTGAATTGCATCTATCTCTACTTACATATTTCTTAGATATAAACCCCTATTATTGCCTATATAATTAACCATAAATATTTTCTTGGTAACTCACACCAGTCAATTGCAATTTTATGTATATCATTCTAGATACACACATGCGCATATGATTTAAAATACTTAGCACCGCCTCATTACTCTAAAATGCTCCCTTGAGCAGAAAAAGTCAAAATAGCGCATTTTCTAAAACGAACGAGTGTATAATAAGCTCAGCTTCCTGCGCGCGCGCAAATTGTTGACCAGTTACGTGTAGACGCAATTTCATACTATGTTAATACGCCCAGCGTTCTTGTAATAAGATGTTGGTGTTGGCCTCAAGTCGATTTAAAACTTTACAAATTACAAAGTGCAGGTAGCAATTTTAATTTCCATTTGGAACACACTGTTCCGGGATCCGACGAGAAATCAACATCTTAATGACCATTTGGAGACGTTAAAGATCGTACTTACTAAAAGAAACTGTCTACTTGCTGCTATGATTTTCTTGCGTTTGAATCAACTGTAGAGCTACGACAATGTTATAAAATTACTGATCATCAGGACCGAATACCTAGAATTAAATAGGTACAGTTTAGTGGATAGAATCCAAGGGCAGCAGGAAGCTGGGTGCACGTCACGCTACCTGTATTGTTGGTGTTCATAGTACATGACGGAGTTAGATTTCCTCGCTATGCCTGAGATGGTTCTACTCCTTATAACCTACCTCAATATGAGATAGGGTAATCTACCACATACAAGGTGGCAGAGTGCACTCTGGCAATGTAGGCAACACTTGGCAGCTGTGATAAAACTTTCAAAAAGCTTTGATAAAACATGTAAAATGCCTCTGTTATAGTTATTAACACTGATGATGAGGTTTCTGGAGACGAACTTCGAGAATGCTTGTTGCCACACAATAATTTCTTCCAGCTTGGAGATACTATTCATATACCTACTGTAAGGGATTTAAATCTAGAAACAAAACATCAGCAAGCCTTAGATTACCCTACTTGAATAGACCAATGGCTCTCGCATTATAAAAGGGACCTTTTTCGACGGAGGAATGTATGTGAATCGGGAAGGAAGAAAAAGCATTCTTGGCGGTTGTACGTGTTCTTAATCACATTAAAAATAGTAATTATCGCTGTTTCAAATGGCAAAGTACTTTCGACACTTAAGAGATCTCTGTTATATATACATACATATATACGAGTAGAATGTGAATCTTTTCTACGATTGTGATTTGTAACGGTGAATTGGATAATTGTATTATTACATCCCAACACATATAATTATGTCTTCTGCAACTATGCGTCATGAATGATAAAGCAGGTTTTGTATTATTGTGAAATATTTTTAGGAATAAATGATTACTCAACACGACCGTGCCTTAAGCTGAATTCCTGAAACAAAATGACAACAGAGATCTTTACAAAACACAACTGGACCATACAATAATAACCCAGGGTCAGTTGATGAACATCTGTAAAAAGTCAGTGTAAAAAATATGCAAAAACTTCAATGATGACTTCAATTCTTCACGAGTGCTCTGTATAGAGTATCTAATATTCTTGATCAGCGCAAGTATCAGACCATTTATTTTTATCATTTCGCAGTATATTATGCGGCCAATATAGTATAGAGCTTTTCCAGGAATAATGAGTTTTATCCCAGACACTTACCAATTGACATCATATTAAAAATCAGGGCATGCCTTACAAAGCAGGTCATCTGGCAACATAAAGTTCTCAATTTGCTGGCCAATTTTTCAATTGGTTGTAATCAGATGATCGATTCGTCTGAACTTGGTCGCAGCTGCGTATTCGGCCCAGTTGCGGCAAATGGGCCGGTGTAATTAGCGCAGGATCTTGTTACATGGGCCCGCGCAATGACTCATTGACCGCTTTTGTTTATACGTGGTTTAACGAGAAATCTTTGATCCAATTTTTAAATTAGGTCGTGGTTAGATACTTTTATTTATATACGCATGATGGACTAGCTAAAGTGAAATTTACATATATTTATGTCTCAAATATTGAATAATGTGTCAGATTTTACGATAACGATTAGATTTTTTTCCCATTATTTTATTATCTTCAAATCTATATTGATTTTTTTTTTATCTTATTTAAATGGAAAAATTTATTTACAAACATTAATTAGTATTATAAAATGAAATGCGTCTAAAGGCTAAATTATCGCAATTTAATAATCTAATCTGTTACTGAATCAAAATTAAGATTGCGACGTATATTCATACAACGTATTTTTTTCTCATGCACACACCATCTATGTATATCCGTGTGTCAGTTCAGATGACGCCTATCTATCAAAAGCATGCACCGTGAACTGTTTAGTTTTTTTGCATACGATTTAGTGTTTTAGTATCTTGCTAGATCTCACTTGTAATCACGTCTCAAAGAAGTAGGCAGGAAAGAATTATTAGCCCGACAAGGGGAGGAAAAAAATATAGGAATAAATAAATATTCATGCACATTTCACACAACGTCCTCTGGTCCCAAGCTAAGCTTATACGAATTCACTACATAAACTACTTTTCCTTTGTAAATATATACCTATAGTACATGGAAAACACCAACACATGTTACTGTTAAGTATCTAAATATATTTCTTTATAGAAAGGAATATTCTAGGACAATATATTTTTACTTATTTAAACATTGAAATACAAATAAAAAACAATAACAAGAATCGCAGTTACCTTCTATAACCCTCACAAATTACGTAGTTGCAATAAAAAACAACTATAATAAAGCACTCACTTCTAGTATTTCTTCCATCTCAAAGGCGTTTCCAGTTCCTGCTTTTAAATCAAAACAAGGAATTTATGTTTCAATTCAATGCGATACACTCAGGTAGGATGGCAATTAAGCTATAGTTTTCCATTACGAGGACGATGGTATCTATAGGTGATGACCGTATACGGATGATAGGCTGTGATTGAAAGCGGTCAACTAAGATCACTGCACTCGATCCCTATCTGTCAAAACATAGGGCGACTAATCAGAATCAGGAAAAAAATTACAAACTGCAGCACACATCGGGCAAAAATAGTCTTTTACAAAATCTATACTAATACTAGCTGTCCCGGCAAACGTTGTTTTGCCATACTAAAAAAAAAGTTTGAAAAATAGAGGTTGGCCGATTCTCAGACCTACTGAATATGCATGTAAAATTTCGTAAAAATCGGGCAAGCCGTTTCGGAGGAGTACGGTAACTAACACTGTGACACGTGAATTTTATATATAAGACTAGCTGACCCGGCAAACGTTGTTTTGCCATACTAAAAAAAAAAGTTTGAAAAATAGATGTTGGCCGATTTTCAGACCTACTGAAATGTATGCAAAATTTGAGAAGAATCGGTCAAGCCGTTTCGGAGGAGTACGGTAACTACGAGTACGGTACGTAAGTACCTTTAGGTAAGTACGGTAACACTGTGACACGTGAATTTTATATATTAGATATTCTTTTTAATTTTTTTATTGCTTGGGTCCACAGACGAGCAAACGGTCCACCTGATGATTAGTGGCATCCGTCGCTCATAGACTCCGCAATACCAGGGATATAGCTAAGCCGTTGCCTACCGATAATTTTAAAGCTGAAGAGTCTGTTTGTTTGTTTAAACGATCTAATCTCAGGAGCCACTAGTTCGAATGGAAAAAATATTTTTGTGTTGGATAGTACATTTAGAGAGGCTATATGCTACATATATAACATCACGCTGTGACCAATAGGAGCGAAGCATCAGTGAAAAACGCTGCAAAAACGGGGAATGTTTTCCAAATTCCAGGCGTACGAATTCTTGGGCAGAAGCTAGTAAAATATAAGGTGTGTTACTTGTAGCAGCATCACAGAACTATTCAGATGATGATGATTTAAATCGATCGACTAGTTTAGTCGAAGTTAACAATATTATATGTGAAGATCAGTCCTCTTGAAGATGAGGGTCCTACGAATCCACGATTAAAGTTGTTTAAACCAATTAAACTGTCTGAACTCTGAATAACCTAACGGTATTTTAACTTTTTATACCAACAACCAATAAAGGATTGCCGTTGATATAATCGAATTCAAATCAGTTGATTTGATAAAGTCTCAAGATTGTTCATTAAAGAATATATTATTATCATATACGTAACTGTTCAAGTGTATACTTGGGCAGTTCGGTAATGTGGAAGGGATTGTTTATTTACTCCGACCTTATGTTACGAAGCAGATGTCTTGAGCCTCATCCTCATAAGACCAGATATATTATTATGGGTAATAAGAAAACCAAAAAGTGTAGTACAAACCAATATGTATACTATCGCAACACGTGATAAGACTGCCTATTTGTACCATATTATTTTTAATAAAAATTAAGCTACTGTATTGTAAATTAGTGTGTAAAGATTTATCTATCTATCTATAACGTAGCAGACAGCGCTTTACGCACAAGAGATCAACATCCAATTGATTGTGGTTTGTTGTGGTTATTTTCAACGAGAAATTACGTTGGTAAAGCCCGGTTTCCACTGCGAAAGGGTAATGAGCGGAAAATGGTTAAGCGGAACGGACTCCTTTTTAATTAAATAGGTTTGAGTTTCCACCAACGAAGAGTTGGTGCTCCCTAGAACTGAGCGAGCTCATTTCTACTCTTTCTACACGCTCGGCTCTTTCCGTCCGACTATTTGTTGGTGGAAATACAAGTATGCAGTTTGCGTTTGCGAGTTTAACGAAGTCATTAATGGGTCCGTTCCGCTCGCGGTGGAAACCGGGCTCTAGAGTGTGGAAGAGTAAATGAGGAAGGAGTTACTCCTTGTTCCTTTGTTAATATTGAACAATTTAATATTGAAGTAGGTATAGAAATGAATTTAAATAACGCTTCTAACTGCTAACATTATCTAAATACCTAAATGAGTATAATGTTCATATTGTTTAGCGTATATTGGCTATTATGCAAGTACTTGTAGGTACCAAAAAGTAACAATGAGAGGTGGTATCAAAACCAAGGGTCAATCACCTATTGGCGCCGTATCGCCTCTCGATACAAATGCGTTGTTATTATGATATGATCCCGATAGACATATGTGGATATTCCGTGCAGATTGTCTTAAAGGATTAACTTTGGGACTAAATTAATTTTAGTTATTTGAAAAATATGTAATTGGTTACATATTTTGCTAATCAATGAAATTTTTAGAAAATTCTATATCTGCAGAAATTAATAAACAAAACAACGTTCATGACACACAAATCGAATACAAAGGAATTCAACGCGTCCTGTTTATATTTAAGAGTCAATGTAACATCTTATCTAATATATAAAATTCACGTGTCACAGTGTTAGTTACCGTACTCCTCCGAAACAGCCGATTTTTATGAAATTGTACATGCGTATTCGTCTGAGAATCGGCCAACATCTATTTTTCAAACCTTTTATTTTTAGTATGACAAAACAACGTTTGCCGGGTCAGCTAGTTTAATATAAAGTTAGATTTTCGGGAACAATTCAGAATGCCACGAAAGTAATTTTGGATGGCAAATTCGTTAATTTTATAAATCCTTCTTTTGTACAATATCTATAATAAATGCTTCAATAAATACTTCAACGAAAAATAATTAATGTACGTATAATGCAAAAAATAAAGTATTTTCCACACAATGAAGCATATAATATGTAATGTAATTAATAATAATAATAAATATTCAGGACATTTCACACAACGTCCTCTGGTCCCAAAGTAAGCTATATTTCTATGCTTGTATTATGGGTACCAGATACGGATAGACTATATATACTACTTTTCTTTTGTAAATACATACTTATTATACATAGAAAACACCCAGACGCAGTACAAACATTTGTATGACATTTATGGATATCACACAAATGATTGTCCCAAGCGGGAATCGAACCCACGACCTCGTGATCGGCAGTCCATTACATAAACCATTCCACCACAAGGCCCGTCAATAATTAATTATATTCTCAAGTCTTATCCACGTTAATGCTAACATCAAATCGTGACGATAAGTGATGACGAGGCAATTCAAATGACCAGAGAATCGGTAACAACATACTAGTAGATATACATCTAGAACAGAACCCTTAGTTTTTAAATACCCACGAGTATAACTGCAAGAGGAGGAAAAGTCGCTGTTAAATATACTTACACTTCTGGCTAGAATAATCTCCGGGCCATATAAGTCACCAGCAGATGTACATGCGCTGAAAATAATCTAAAGATACAACAGCTATGACATGTACAAAAGTTAGCGCAAACCGTGCGTACGTATGTACGACATGTCCATATTAATATAGTAAAGTAATATTGTTATTGTAAAACACGTGTCACATGTCTCATGGTGCTCAATGCTTAATTACAGTCCAGGTCAACGACAACGTAAATTTTGATGGTAAAACAATTATTTCTTAATTAATTTATCTAAGTTTCCACAGTGACGAGCCTCCGTGGCTCCGGTCAAATATTATTTTAAACATTCAAGATTTATAAGTCAAACTCATGGCTAATACATACTGTGAATAATTATTTAATTAATGGCATGGGTGCAGTCGTAAAAATAACTATAAAAATACGCCATATAATGCGCAAAAGACCATTTTTGTTCGGTTACAGAATATTAAGAGCGGACTATAGAGCCAGCCAATTCACAATTTAGATATTTGTGTTAGGTATTGTTATCCCTATTTTCGAGCGCCGCGCTAAAAGAAACAACTAGTTCAACCAAATTCATCATCATCATAACATCACGCCTTTTTTCCATGGGGGTAGGCAGAGCCGAGCAGAGTATTCCATGGGGGTAGGCAGAGGCTATAGAGCGCCATCTGCTACGATCCAAACATACTTACTTGACTTCATCCACACTCATACATCTGGTCATACATGCCCGACGGTTGTAAGTAATTTTACCCATAAAATATGAAAAAATAACTTCGTACTCCGCTGTTTTCTTCGCGGAGTTTTATGTTCATATTTTTGTGTGGAACACGGCTTGCTGTCGAGGTCGACCCCCTTTTAAAAGTAGTTTTCATATTTGTAAACACATGATAACTTTGTGATGAATAGGTTCCTCATGTGACACTCATAATACACATTAAACAATCTGTTTAGTGTTACGATAAGCGTTGCCCTTATCCGTTCCCAACGCATCTGTTATCACGACTAGTCGTAAAATACAGCATGGTGCGGTTCAAAGACCCGACTGCCTTGAGATTTGTGTAGGTAGGTTACAGATTTACGACTAATTTGCGACGGATGCGAATGTATTACGATATATTTGAACATTCCTGAATTTGCAATAATAAAAAATGGTAACAGCTAATTTATTGCAAAGGGTTATATATTCTTGTTTAAATTTGTTATCTGGTTTTCGTCTGGCACGCCAATAAGGTCAAAATTAGAGGAGGTGCTCATGAACACAATGGGCAATGTTCATTTTTTTTTAAACTCGTAATTCGAAAACCACTTCGGGGAATAGGGTTTCTAATCATAGTCTATAGGTTTATTTTACTAAATTTGCTATGTATTAGAGTTGTAATGACAATTTTAAAAGATACAGTTACATCTAGTCTGTGGTTACGACTTACGTCAGCGCTGTCAAACAAAAATAAAAACAAATAAACAATGTAAGAAAAAATTTATAACAAAGTACAAAGTAAAAGTAATAAAAAATCAGGAGATTTATTATGTTAAGGATACTAAAAAAATAGACAAGAAACACTAGATAAAAACAAAACAAATTAAAAGTTTACGTGACTGACTTCCGCATAGACTAATAATTGAACTTGACAAGGTATAGATTAATGTGTTGTATCATAAGTTTATTAGGCAAAGGCAATACATAGTCTGCATACGATGACGTCACAACATTTGTAGAAAATATTTTCTTAAAGTATTTTTTTAAAATTCAATATAATGAATATTTCGATAATATTGAAATTAGTTTCTTAGAATGGTCTATATTTTCTAAAAAAATATAAAAACACTTTGTCAAAAATTATGAACAATGCCAATTGATGGATATTTCGAAGAACGCCTGTATTTTGGGGGTAGTTTATAGCAATACTAGAATGTACACCAATCTTTTTAGTCGTAATATGGGAGCAGAGAGTTCTATCCACCATAAAATATTACAAACTTTAGTTAAGACGTAAAATTCTCAAATACACCTCAACTTTGGCTGTACGTATATTGTACAGGTTTAAATTTAATGCAATCTTGATTAACTCTTTTTAATAAAGCTATTTATATACCGTTGTTATATACCACCAGTGTAAGTGCAGTGAATTTTAATTTTTAAAAGTATCCTAATATGTGTTTTGATTGTACATAAACAGTGCCAAGTCTGTCTTATGTGACCGGCCTTAATCGAGATCTCACCACACTAACGGGCCATGCGGCGCCGGCGCAACGATTTTATTATTGTTTTATGTTCGGAACAATTAATTTTATATTTTCTATTGAGATGATTCATAGCTCTTTTTATAAACATCACGCGTCTATACTAGTTTTTGCATAATCTAGATGAACACTATCAAGTATTGCAAAAAGATAATTGCATTAAATATGATGTAGTGAAATCTATTTTAGGCAAAACTTTAAAAACGTTATTCATATCCGGAAACTGATTGCCATAACTGTGCTGCAGCGATGGCTTTGATTTTTTTAAGTGGTCTGTTACCGAGAGATAAACATATTTTCCTTGTTTTGTTTCAACAGAATATATAGATTTTCATATTTTTAAGTTATTACTTAAATTGAGATTAAACTCTGAAAACTCCTCTTGATTGGCCAGCACAAGTATATTCCGCTCTATTTAGGAGATAGCAAAGAATTAACCAATAAGGAGATAATATTTGCGTACAAGCGAACTATGTAACAAGTTTGTCGGTATGTGCTTTCGAACAATTAAAAGATAGCAATCGATTTCACTTTGCTGGATCCGTAGTACTTAGACAAGTATGGCCACGCTTTGGGAAAGGTAATAGAGATGTTTGATTGGAAATCTCGTCTAATTGCTCTGTCTAGGAAATGAGTAATTAATACCTGCTAAGATAGGTTCTCTGGTGATACTTGCCTGCAATTATCCATCTACTTTATATTTCTTTTAATGTAATAATGTAAAATGTTTTATATGACTACTATTCATAATGGGAGGACATTTTCGTTTTTCATCACTCGTATACGATTTAGCTTAGATTTCAATGAAATATGACTACTTCTACTACTTCAAAGATTCCTAAATTAATACTCTGTCAGCATCTGTGGAAGCCTTTTCTCGTAGTTGTAGAATGGAGACGTATATATTTTGTTGTATCCTTGTTATCTTGTAGTAAAATGTTTGTTTGTCGACAGGGCCGTCACAAGCGCAACGCCACCTTCCCTGGTGGACAAACAGCCAGTCTACTCCAGTCATCAACAACCCGTAGTAAGTATCTACTTCTCTTCTATATTAAGCCTTTATTTAGGTAACACAAACATAAAATATGTGCAATGTCATACACACAGTAGCACAATATATATTTTTTCAAGAATGACCCTACTTGGTAGAGCAAAGAATTGATTAGAGTCGAAAATAGTCCTTGGACGTGGGTGCATAAAACCACGCGGTGTAGCGCTATTTGAAGGAAGCTTATTTCCAACAGTGAAAGCTGATGAAAAAAAAGTATTTAGTCCAAAATAATGATCGGCAAAACTTATTTGATAATACTTAATACTAAAATATTCTTCTACTTCTAGAATATTCAGCGGATGCTTCAACTCTTCGTGACGCGGCAGACGGTTGCCAGGCGAGCAGACCTCGGTACTGCTCTGGTGGTACCACTACGTGGCCAGGTCCCAGGGTGCAACCTCCACAGCCAGAGATTCCCAGTCTCGCAGCACCCACACCTATTGATACCAAAGGTAAGACACACATCTAGCTCGCGTTATTAAATTTTAATTTTAGTCCCAATCAGCAGTTTCTTGCTTTTAACATGAAACTACTGGCCTCCGCCATAATTACTATCGTTACAAGTATTTTTCCTCGCACTAGATTTCATCTGCTGAGCACTAAGGACATTAATTCCAATTAGCAGTATTCTTATATGTAGACTTATGTACACAATCTTAACTAGTCCTAAAAGGAGTGTTATGTTACATCAAAAGGATTTCTCTCTTTCTACGTTATCATTTAGAATTTTTTGGCAAACCGTATGGTGATGTGGTTCTTAGGTATTCAATAAATAGGGTAAACGATTAAGATCACCGATTCAAGGAAATTACAGTTTTGAAAAATGTGGCCACACGATAAGATCTACATACTTGCTAAAACCTTAATACGTTTTTATTGATCTGAAATGGATATTTGTAGCTGTTAATATATGTAATGATATTTATATTAATTTCAATCACTTCCTGTTCAAATGTTATTAATTATGAATATTTTAGCTTAAGGTCCTCATATTGAGGTTGCATTTGCTATCGTAAAAAGGACCACGCGTATTACCAATTATGGACCGATGACAATATATTAGTTTAAAAGAATATCTAGCATTTTCAAGTGTATTTTTTTAGTTTTTGAACTAAGGAAATTATTTTAAGAATAAGTAGGGCTATAACAAATTGTTCTTTTCTGTTATCTGTTCATACGTCATGTTAAGTGTTTTGTGTCTCTTCTCTGTCAGTGGAATATAACTTTAAATGTAAGATTATGAGCATGAGTGCGTTTTCCTAGTGTCGGTCGACCTGTTGAATATTTTTTCGTTTGATAGGCTGTAGATTTTAATTTAACTTCATCTGTTCTGATGAAAAAGAGTTTATTTCATCATATGATTTCCTATCGAAGTATACAATTAATATGCAGTTATTTACTTGTCTAATTAGTTGTCCAATTATATGATATAATTAATAATGTCAAAATTGCAGATTTTACGTTCATATAGGTACTTTGTTCAATGTTAATTCCTGACCTCGACAACCTAAATTATAAAATCAAGATCATTTAAAGTAATGCTCTCGACAACATTTTAATATTAACAAATTTCCTGTTTTAAATCGCCATTGCAGCCATTTTATCATATTTGTCCTGTTTTTTGTCCGTTTTATGCATTTACTTTTTTTTAATATTAGTACTGTTCACAACTTCATCTAGTCACTTAAATAGGCTATATTGTACATAAACCATAGGCAGGCTTCGTGGTCGAGTGGTTCATGTAACTGACTGCCGTTTACGACGTCGCGGGTTCGATTATTTGTGTAACGGAACAATTAATTCTGTGATATTTATGAATGTTATACAAATATTTGTACTGCGTCTGTGTGTTTTCTATATGTTATAAGTATATATTTACAAAAGAAAAGTAGTATATGTAGTCTATCCGTATTCTGGTACCCATAACACAAACATATAAGTTTAGCAAGGAACCAGAGGACGATGTGTGAAATGTCCATGAAAAAAATAATTAAATAACTCAAGGAGGACATTAACATCACGATATAATTAATATATCGTGACAAAATTAAATATTGGCACATAATGATTATCTAGTAAATAAACAGAATCTGATTAATTATTGGATTATATTGAGCTATAAATATAAGCTTTGCATAAGATCCTTGTGATAAAAGAAATAGATTGACCTCACAAATAGTTAAATGGCGGACAGTGCAATTAATATGTAATTTATGATAGCTTTGTTTTATGTTGTTTAATTAACGGAACGTGATCGAGAATAAAATAAAGAATTTAATATTATTCATTTTATTAATGATTAAAACTGGCTCACTAGTCCTTTGACACAAGACTGCTAGGTTGGCGTATCTATTGTAATATTATAAAGCTGAAGAGTTTGTTTGTTTGAACGCACTAATCTCAGAAACTACTGGTTCGAATTGAAAGATTATTTTTTATTGGATAGTCCATTCATCGAGGAAGGCTATATATCTTCTAATATATAAAATTCACGTGTCACAGTGTTAGTTACCGTACTCCTCCGAAACGGCTTGACCGATTCTTCTCAAATTTTGCATACATATTCAGTAGGTCTGAGAATCGGCCAACATCTATTTTTCAAACTTTTTTTTTTAGTATGGCAAAACAACGTTTGCCGGGACAGCTAGTATGGATATATAAATGGATGGATGGATGCTATATTTGCTGCACTGGTTCTTGTAACACAGTTCATACTAGTACGGTTTACACAATATACAACCAGAGTAGTTTTTAAGCAAAATGTAACATTTTTATACGTGACAATAAAGATTTATTTATTTATTTAATTATAATATCACGCTGCAACTTATAGGAGCGAAGCATTAGTGAAAAGTATTGCTTTATTCTAAATTCCACGCGTACTTAGTCACGGGAAACAGTTATAAAATGGATGTATTGGATTCCATAATATAAAACGTTATTGAGCTATGAGATCGGATTATGTTAATAGTTTCAGCCCTAATTATGTGTACATATCTAACTATTAGTTAAGTGACCGTGAGTTATGGTTGCCACCCATACAATACCCTTAAAAGAAAGTGCCTTGACGTGGCATTTGGAAATGTCAAAAATTCAAAACTACTGGGAATTTTGAACGAGTATGCTACCCGTGCGAAAGTAAGTAGGTAGTGTGGTATGTGAGAATATATTTCATTTAATTAAGCTTCTTGCATATTATAGACGTAGCAGCCGTTAACAAAAATTTTCGAATTCTGTGGTTTTTCCATTTTTCCAAAAAGTCCCATCTTCTTAACCGTTAGAAAATATAGAGTTATGTCATCCATACTCTTTACAACAAAGGTTTCAAATTAATTATGAAACTAAAACTAAAACCAATCATGTCTATAGAACATTAAAGTCCATTAAAATGGATTTTTCAGTGTTGTTATTGGCTCCGTAATAATTTGAGTCAGTCGTCCGATGCCGCATCGCCTTCGGTCATTAAAATTTAAACCTTTTTTTTTATTTAACGTTATTTCGTTTAATTGAGATCTTAAATTAACATTACTTTACGATAAATTAACAATATTCTTTTCGTTTTTGTTGTTATAAAATCAAATATGTGTAGTAATTAGTATGGGTATTGTTTTCATAAGCAAAACAGGTATTAGAAATGTAATGTATTAGCAATGGTCGTGGATGGGATCCAGAAACAGAAAAGTGAAGTAAACGTAAGTACAAATATATATTTCTGGAAGTTCAGTGCAGAACTTGTAATGTTTTGATAAACTAAAAGCCTATTTAGAGCTTCTGAAGTGAGGAAAGATGAAACGAAATTTGAAGTGTGATAATGGAATACTATGTTCACGTGAAGCGTATATGAGGATAGGGCTAAAAGATAGCCATAGGATCTTTGTAACTAAACGCCATAAGTTCACCGTTTTATCGAATTCTTTTTATAAATATTTATGGACATTACACACAACGTCCTCTGGTCCCAAGCTAAGCTTATATGCTTGTGTTATGAGTACCAGAATACGGATATACTACATCAACTACTTTTCTTTTGTTAATACATACTTATAATACATAGAAAACGCCCAGACGCAGTACAAACACTTATTTTATGATTTTGCTACAATAACATAAAACCTAGCTAACTTTTTATGTAATATTAGTTGTGCCTCGCACTAGTTGTGTCCATTTGGTGACGGATTAAGAATACTAGTGTCACTTCCCCATTTTCTTCCCAGAGTGCTGTAAAAGCCAGCTAAGGGATATTGTATACTGATAACATCCTCTAAGAGAGACGAAAAATACTTCACAAAGTTAATTGTATAATTGGTAATTTATTTTACACTTAATTTCAAAATTTTCGTATGTAAACATGGCGGGTTGGCTCTAAACATGATTAATGTTAACATTTTACATAAATAACGGCGATTAAATGTTTTAATTTGCAATAACACGGTAAGACACAAGTTGTATATAAAATTGTGACCACCCACACACCGCCATGATGTATTAGAAACACCATAACATGTATTAATATTAAAATTTGTCATGTTTATAGCTGATTTTTAAATTATTTTTTTACTTAACGTCGATAAGTTTCATGGTATTGCGGTAAACTTTCTACTAAAAGGTCGTGGATTTGATTTTTAACCGGAATAAATTTGCATACGAAGATTTTCTGCTGAGTCAAAGCTTTTCGTTAAATATATAATACAAAAGTTTCCCATATTTCTTGAAAATACCCAATTTGAAAAGTTATGTATTCTTTGGCGGGAAAGTGTATTAGTGTCCCCATGGTCATCAAATATGGCTATATTTTAAATTTTATTGGAATCATTTTTTTTAATACAAATACAATGTGTATTTATCAAATAAATTAAAATTAATACTGCCTTCACTTTGTAGTAGTTATTAACATATATGATAATTTTCTGTCATCAATTTACTGCGCATACCACGGTATATACTACATACAAGCGACATCCTTTGTAAACGGACCGTTATCTCAATCTAATACCAGTTAGATAAGGCAGGTGCTAGATATTTCAGACCTCCAAGACCATAAATCAGTAACGTACAGCAATGGAGAGTTAAACCTAATTAAAACTTATGTGAAAACGTATTGTAATCTTAAGATAGACTGTTTTTATTTTTTCGCTTTTTGGAGATGCCGGAAAGAAAGAGAACCCATAGTCTACTTAAAATAAACGAATTATAAGTGAGCCTTAGGCAGTGGTATTCTTTAAATGACAAATTCGATAGTCCGTCACTGCCCTGCAGAATATTTGTCGAATTACTGCGTGCTTACTGTATTTCTCCCACATAAAAATGGGTCATAATAGTTATTATTCAATTTTGACAGTAAGAGTATATAGAGATATTTGTTACTCATTCGTTTTGATATAATTTTCTCAGAAGTTTGGTTTACTTACGTATGCGCTGAGGCTACGTGGAAAAACTAGCAAAAATTCCATCTGTATTAATAGAAATATTTTAATAGCACAAATTATAATTTATGAATCAGATCTTTTCGAGCTGTATTGGTCGATAATTTATCTTAAACCGTTACAATAAATAACAGGGAAAATCCACTAATTGACATGTTCTGTAGGTAGCACTATCCATAGTTCTCACCTCGCCACAATGTTGACTATGTTACTTTGTCATAGATACCATTGATAAGATTCTATGTACCTACCTACCGGATATTTCAACGATACACGATCAAGTCGCAGGCGAGATTGTATACCTAACATTTTTAATAAAATTTACCGTCCAAGAAATTTAAATTTGGAATGATAGAATTGATTTTAAATCGTTCTAAATTTGAATGTCTTGCTGGAATATTTTTGCGGAACTGACATTTATTTTAATAATAAACAACTTTTAACGATGTGTGTGACTTTACAGAAGTATTCCCGGGAATGAAATTTTCGCCTTTCGTTGTTACAGAAGTTTGGTTTACGTAGAGTATAAGTTGGATTAGAAATAAAAAGATTTCCATGTGTGTAGATAATAGAAGCAGACAGATTTATTAATGATGAAGCAGATTCTAAATATCATATTGGACCGTTACAATAAATTACATTTCGCTTTACAAATATGGGATTTTTTCTAATATCTAAGCATAATTAAGTATTGTATTGGTACGTACTTATGCTTTATTTCCAACAGATCCATCTCATTCAAGTATCAGTGCTCGAAACCTCTGGCCTCTGTCCAAAAGTCGTAGATAAAATTGATCGTTACGGCAACACAACCATAATGTATGGGAGCAATTATGAGTCGTGTGTGATTCAATATATGCCGACAGTATTAATGTTAGAGAAGTTCAATGCACTTTATAAATTTGGGACGTTCCACCGAAAACTGGGACATCTAAACACTAGTATCGGTTGCTGGAATTTTTTTCTGTAATATCAGCGGAAAATTTGTTATATTATTTTTATTTGAAGGAGGTTTTTAGAGGGTATTTATTTGTTATCCGGAGCCATTTCCATTATTTTAATATTTTGAACACTAATTTAACCAAATGCACCAATCAATAAAAGCCGAATATTCCACATTCACAAAGTTTTACAGCCCACATAAATAACAAACGAATAAATAAAAAGCACACACATACACGTCATATACATTGAGTATATCTAATATTCCTAACACTGCTATCATTTAACCAAATAATTTTGTAACAACTCATTTAATTGTAAATCAGTAAAACAATTACAATACAAATATATCAACAGTAAACTAAGAGCAATCCGATCCGACCTAGACAAGGCCGTTCCGCCCAGATTTATATTATATTATGTATCTACCCACATAAGTGCGCCTACGCAGCCCATACACTTGCTGGTGAGCTAAAGTACACACAGATCCTAATTACCGATACTATTGCCGATCTAACGCTACGAACGCCTTTTAATTACTGATTGTGATAAAGTTATTTAGATCTTCGGCTGCAATTCTACTGTCTGTTAGGTTTTAATAGTATTTCTTTATCGTATCATCACCCCACATTAGTCTACGATTAAACCTAAGACTCTCCAAGGTGTACCTACAATCGATAAAGTGCCGAACCTCCTTAGGGCCGAGTTTTGCTTTATACATATAAAACTGTTGTCTATTTATTTACTATCTTGAGCTGATGGTTCTAGTGAAAAAGTATTCTCGAAATTTTAGATTTCATTAGAATTGGGCAACAATTCAAAACTCCCAAGCTATTAATCTGCTAAACTTCCTGCCCGAATGTTCATGAGAAGAATGCATTACCACTGCCCTATAGAAACATTAGCCGTTATTTGTTTACAATCATTGTTTATTTTAGTTCTTACTTCAAATAAGAATTTCATAGCTATTGTAATTGCAATAGAGTATTGATGTTTCGCATCTGCGCTGTGTCCAACTCGTCATATTTTATTTACATCATCTTTTACTGTCCATTTATGATGACGACACATATAAACTCGGTATTACGTACAAGTACTCGTAATTAAATTCCCGCTTAAATTCTGTCGTTTCCTGCTGTCGTAACCACATCGGTTTAATAGCGGTGTTCGGTGCGTATCGACAGAATCTCTGTGATCCTAGTAATAATAGTGTAATAAAACAGATATAGGATCAAGAATATGTTAACGCTAAACACTGGTATAATATTACAATATCCTATGCGATTAGCACGAGCAGCCATCTTTTATCTTTTCATGTTATGCAATTATTAAAGTTGTAGATAATAAAATATTAGAAAATTAAAACAATTCTCATAACATGGCTTATAGTTTATTACACATAATATTTTCTGCGCATCCACGGAGTAAGTATATTTAAAAGAACTAGAATGACTGATATAATTTTCATTTATAAAAATCTATTCAAAGTCAAAGTCAAAATTTTTTTTTTCAAGTTGGCATGTTTTACAAGCTCTTCTGAAACGTCAGAAACTAGGTGTCTGTTCCAAACGCGAATCCTATGGAGAAGAACAGACAAGAAACTCCATATTTAGACTTTTACATACCTTTTATATCCAAAAGTGAACAAAAAATACTAAAATTACATAAATTGGTTCAGTTTATTATTTTAAAACAGTTACCGTTTTGACACGAACTGTATAAAGCCCTGTGAAATCATTTATTAATCACGATAGGCAGAACGGACAGTTTATTGAAAAACCGCATGTTGTACCTACGACAATATAATACAACGCCGACTACCGCAATGATGACATCAACCGCCTAGACTTTTTAGTTGGACTTTTTGCCATGCACAAAGCACGCAGGTAGATAAGTTGCCACTCCCGGACAAGTGACTACAGTTAAGTCATGACCACGACTAATTTGTTCTATTTAAAGTCACATCGGAATTCTAATCACTTTTTGCTTAATGGTCTAAAAATAGACATGTTTTTAAAATTAGTGTAATACCAAAAAGGTCATATTGAGCAGTTTTCCTTGTTTTCTCGAAATTGTTTCACATTTCTGTTTTTTTGCGACCTCACAGCGTTAATAAAGCTGATTGTGCGCAGTCGCGAGTTTGTGCTATGTTTTCTGTATATATTATGTATGTACTGAAGTAATATATCGATAATCTAGACCATAATGAAAGATCACGAGTCCAGAGGACTGCGAAATTTAATTAACCTAATGAAAATAATATATACCTAATGTTCATGAATATTTAATACATTTTCAAAAAAGTTTTGGTCCATCATCATTTTTATTTTGCCGTTAATTAAGACATTCTTTCATTGCTGAAACTAATTTGATACAAATTACGGTGCTATATAAAATTTAAATTATGATTTTAAAATTATCTAGTTCGTTGCCATGTATGTTTATTTTTTATTCTGAAGGCGTGTGTTAGCTTTTTTTTGTACATAATGTTGTACAGTGAAATGTAAGCTTCTGTTTTGTTTCACTTTCAACGCGTGAGCGCAGCGGCCCATGTCCAATGTGTCTCGCTGTTTGCACAAAATACTTGATTTCAGTATTAAAATGGCACTTTTATTGTTAATGCGATCATTATTAGGTGAAATTTGTAACAACATGTGTTTCTTCTACTGCATATCGCCGACAATTTATCTCGCTTTCTTGTCATAACTGGTTTTAATCACAGTGTTGATATTTCAAGTCTTATTTTTCTGTAGCAAAGTATAACAATTTAAAAAAAAAACTGTTTTTAGAGATGGTTGTTTGTTTTCGGTAAACATTAAACTAAAATTAACAACAGTGCTGCTGACCAACGAATGTTAAATAAGACAAACAGCACATGTAACATATTGAGAAAGATGAAGGATAAAAGTGAAAGTATGCTGTTTAAATTACCATTTATACCCAAGTATGCGGTAAAATCAATTTGACACGAAATTTAACACATTGGTGTTAACTACTTACGTTAGTTATAGAAATAATAATACTGCTAAGTGCGAATGAGACTAGAGTCAAGAGCTCGTCAGATTATGAGATATTGCAGCTGCTAGTCTCGCCTTAATACGGACACATGGTTTATTGGCACTCGTCTATCTATAGCGCAGTATTTTAGTGAATTACTAAGCAGCATTATTTATCCATTGTTTTTAAGAACAAACATGAATAAAACAGTCTAGGATACATTCATGCAATCTATCTGAGCAGAATGTAATTAAAGATTAGAGCATATTGTCGGTCGACTACAAACAAACCACTTATTAGCTATAAACTATTTGCTTGTTTAAAACACAGCCTTCAATACCAGCTCAAAATATGTAAGTGTAGTCAGAATATCGCCTGAGGGTCCAATCTACACAGCGACTTAGTTGTAGTTTTATTTACATACTGGTGTGCTCTGACTTCGTTTAAGTTATTGAGTGCTGATACCCAGTTCTGTGTCGGGAGTTATGACTCGCGTAATATACGGTTTGATGGTAAGAAAATTGTGTTTACTTTTAGTTAAAAATAGAATAGGATATTCTTTTAGGGCACCACAAAATGCATATTACGTTATATTAATATAGAGGGAAAGAGAAGGATGTAAATATATAGAAAAAAGAAGTGATGGGAAAGAGACACATATATATTAATATACCGAGATGTATCTATACTTATGACGTCACCGACAGATATATCTGTCTCTTTGTCACCTCGTCTTTTCTCTGTATACATTTGTCTCTTTGTCGCTATATCAATATATATTAATATGCCGTTTGGGACGCCCATAAAACTTATAACAAGGGCTAAATCTTGCTATTTTAGTATCAATTACGTTTTTGTTCAATTTTGATTCTACTCATATCACATAAGCGTGTATTTTATGATAACATTCGCATATTTTGTTGTCTCTTTCTATTAAGAACTTTCGTGAGACAACAATAGACTAGGGAATATATTATACAAAAATTATGTTAATAGGCCCAGCTGTTCTCAAGATTTGCGCTTAGCAACACATTGAAAATTTATTTTTATTTGTTAGTCACATACTTTCTCAGCAGCAACTCTCTACATTTCATAACTAATGACGTATGTGATGTAAATTAGACTTCGTAAGATTTATTTATTATCATTAAAACTTTTTAGACAGATATTTACAAAACACTGAAAAGAAAAAAATTTGAAGAGTTTGTTTCTCAAGTTTTTCAATCTCAGGAACCACTCTGTTCCGATTTAAAAAATATTTCATTGTTGGATAGTACATTTATCGAGGAATATTATAGGCTATATAACATCACGCTGTGCACAATAGGCACAACAGAAGCGAAACATCAGTGAAAAATGCAAATACAGGGAAAAAAATTATTTAGTTGATTAATATTTAGGTTACCTTTACTATTTAATGTATAAAAAAACTGAGTTTAACCATTCCAGCAAAGAATGTTTGCAAAAAAGTATCGATTATTCCATACGTCGCTTTCTTAGAAGGCTGTCAAGGCATGGCAACCATAGCTTATGAGTAACAGGGGTCAACGTACCTTGCTAATGGATTTTCTTACTCCTAGAACTTTTTGCCACCTTTAAAACGTACGTGTACTTTTTACTTAGCCCAAAGTGATGTAACATTGAAATTATATCAAGATATGCAGTCATTAGTACTATGGTCTTCTCTACTTTATTAATAACTCTATAATCATATTAAATATGCCTGTCTGTTATATTATCACGTTACACTGGGTTAGAATGATTCTTATAGTTTTCTTTTATATTTACTGGGAGATTAATTATTTATTAATAATCGCATTAAGGGCCTACATCAATATTATCGTATATCATCGCCGACACGTACATATTAACACAGCCAGTAAGCACAGAAAATGAAGAATTAGGGATACTGTTCCTATTTACTCAAAATCTACTAAATATATTTTAATTCTGATCCACGTGTTTCTATACATAATAGTTACCTATGTTTTTAAAGTTATTTCATTAGTTAATACGCGTAAAAAGACCGACAAACGAAAAAAATATAAAAATTGAGAGGTTGTTTCGCCAAGATTTTCTATCGAGAAAACTTTTTTCAATCGCGTTTCTGAGTTCATGCGATCCTAGATCATATATTGAAAAAACATATACTTAAAAATTAGAGCTCTAGCCATTCAATCTAAAGAAACAATGAAAACTTACATAGAAAAATGCACGAAGCTATTTTGGTATCCTCTTAAGCAATATTATGCCAGTTCTGTCTCGAGTGCTGATTTTTCCAGATATATGGTAGCTGCTGATTGATCTCATAGTATAGATGGGTACGGATATTCGTCGTCCTTATGCTGGATACGGGGCTAACCCACAACGGTTGTCTATTTGGTCTGCTATGTAACACTAAACAAGATTATTGGTGTAATGTTTAGGTATTTTTACGGTGGCAGACAAGGTTACGGTCCATATGACGTTATAAGTTTTTTCGATTGCTTATGGACTCGACAACACCAAGACGTAGCCAAACCACTCCCTACCGTAAGGCTTACTCTTTTTAAGCCTCATTTAGAGAAAATCAAGTTCATATCGATTCTAAAGCAGTTTTGTCTCTTAACTATCCGTCATACAACCTATAAAAAGGCAAAAAAGAAATCGGAAGCTCAAAGCCAGGAAACAAAACAGTAAAACCGCCCGCATTAACTAGTTCTCAATATATGAATAACAATAGTGATTATATGAAGTTCGTTTGCCTCTAATACAACCGAATTATATCTTGATCTATTTCGTTCGCTATTATACGCACGCGATGTTGTTTTAATATAAATAACTGATGCCATTTCTTTCGTGTGTACTTAATGACTTGTCTAATTTGAATTAGGTTTATTTAATATCAACCAAATCAGCCTATCATGTAGACAGAGGTGGAAACAGAAAGACAAAAATATATTCACCATTTTACTTTTAGAATAGGTATATGACATTTGGCACGTGATTCCAAATAATATTCAATTCAATATATTATAATTCCAAAACGCCTTATAAAACAGTAAACACTGTAAAGTTTATATAAAAAATAGGTAAATATACTAAATATAGGTACATATACATTATATACAGGGTGTGGCGTAATTAATGGATAAGCCTGTGCCTGTGGATAAGCCTCCTACTGCGCTATACGAATATGTATATTTTTAATTAATCCTATGTATGGTCTTGAAAAAAATGGCATAAGTCATGTTTTTCATAAAATGACTACTTTCACTAACCAATTCTGCTACTGTTGCCACAATTTTCAAAAGTTTTGCTTTCTGTTTTTTTTATAATACAGCTTAAGAGTTGAATTATTGCAAGCAATAAAGAATTCCCTATTCGTAATACAAATTTTTTGAAAATTATGCATGAAATATCAAAAAAGGGTTATTGATTATTCAATTTGTTGACTTTGTACATCGTCTAGCTTAAAAAATCTTTATGGGAGTTGATTTGCCCAATATCTTAAAAACATGCTTGTTTTATGCAGTTTCCGAAATGGTATAATACTTATTATAATACTTATTAAGTTTGATGTGATATTAAAGAACCAAATGACACTCGTAAAAAAATGTTCTTATTGTGATTTAATTAATCAAATTAATACTGTTAACTTAAACAAACTGTCAGTGGTATTTTAACTTATCTGTCTGAGTTTACCAGTGGGAATGTTAGTCGTTGAAAAAAAATAACAACTTATTTTATTTTTTTTATTCTAAAGATGCAAATACTACATAAATTTTATTTTACAAAAAATGTTCGAAATGGCGGCCACCTGCGGCTATGCAGGCCCTGCATCGACGGATAAATGACCGCTTTAGGCGTCGGATGAAGCCGGAGCTCTTGATTTCATCAGCGGCTTCAAAAATCAGGGCCTTTAGTTGTTCCAGGGATGCTATTTCTTTTTTATACACTTTTTCTTTTAAACACCCCCAGTAAAAAAAGTCTAGAGGGTTCAAATCAGGGGACCTTGGTGGCCACAAAATGGGACCCAAACGACCTATCCACCTCTCATTGTACTCATCATTGAGGTAGTTCCGTACAATTCGTGCGTAGTGAGCGGGACAACCATCATTTTGTAACCAGTAGTTTTCTGGCACATTTAAACTTTGTAATAGTTCCGGCAACGTATTTTGCAGAAAATTTAAATAATTGGGACCTGTTAGTGTCTCGGATAGTTCGACGGGCCCAACTATTTGTCCATTTAAAATTCCTGTCCAAAGGTTCACTTTAAACTGGACTTGAGCTCGGTCTTGCCTTATGTTTCTCGGATTGGTTGCCTGCCAACTATGAAGATTGTGCATGTTGACGTAGCCATTTCTTTTACATGATGACTCATCGCTCCACAGTATTTTGTCAAAAAACGCCGAATCTTCGCGTATTTTTCGCAACATGACGCGACAAAATTGGACTCTAGGCTCATAGTCTCGTGTCATTAGTGTTTGCACCCTTTGATAGTGATACGGGTGAAGCTCATGCCTGTGCAGAATTCTGCCCACAGTACGCGTATCTACACCGGTTCCTCTACTTAACTCACGAATTGATAACTCTGGATTAGCACGCACAGCTTCTAGAACTTCGTCATCACGATGTCGTCGAGGTCTGCCTTCCGAAGCACCATCAACACCGGTACCAGGCATTCGCCCTTCGCTAAAAGCGATGTGCACACGTGTAAACACCCGGTAGTCTGGGTGTCGCAAATCGGGGTATCTTCGACGATATTCGCGTGCAGCTTCATTTGCATTGCAGTTACACAGGCCGTAAATAAGATGCATATTTGCATACTCTTGAGGAGTGTACGTATGACGCGGCATGGTCAGTAGTCCAGGGATATGTAGAAGTCGTCGATAATATCACAATTGTCCAATTCGTATAGCAAAAACAGAGTCCGTAGTACATAAGCCAAATTCACGTCACAATAACAAACACGATAGAGCAAACGATATGTGCTTTGTTAAACAAGTTCAAAAGCTGTTTTGTTGTTTGTGAGAATAATAAAAATCTATCTCTGTCGCACAACTGTTATTTACCTGACATCAAAATGCTTTGTCTCTGTCTTATGATAAGACTAACCGTCTGGATTTGCCGTGCGATAAACAACCACAAGTAGTTGACTTAGAGTCGTTATCTGCTTACCCTATTCATGGTGGATGACTACCTGCTCCCGAGCACCCAAAAAAGGGTCCATTGTGAATGACTACCTGCTCCGGAGCACACAAAAAAGGGTCCATTCAAACTGTTTACAAAGACATGTTTAAGATAAATTAATAATTCTGTTAAAGAAAATTAGGGTATTTTTTTACAACTGTCGTTTTTTTTTAAAACCTCGTGAAATGTAATAAGTATTATACCATTTCGGAAACTGCATAAAACAAGCATGTTTTTAAGATATTGGGCAAATCAACTCCCATAAAGATTTTTTAAGCTAGACGATGGACAAAGTCAACAAATTGAATAATCAATTACACTTTTTTGATATCTCATGTATTTTTTCCCAAAATTTGTATTACGAATAGGGAATTCTTTATTGCTTTCAATAGCTCACCTCTTAAGCTCTTTTATAAAAAAAACGGAATGCAAAATTTTTGAAAATTGTGGCAACAGTAGCATAATTGGTTAGTGAAAGTAGTCATTTTATGAAAAACATGACTTATGCCATTTTTTTCAAGACCATACATAGGATTAATTAAAAATATACATATTCGTATAGCGCAGTAGGAGGCATATCCACAGACACAGGCTTATCCATTAATTACGCCACACCCTGTATATATTGACGGGCCTCGTGGTGTAGTGGTTCTGGTAACGGACTGCCGATCAAGAGGTCGCGGGCTCGATTCCCGCTCGGGACAATCATTTGTGTGATTTTTCTAATTGTCATACAAATGTTTGTACTGTGTCTGGGTGTTTCTATGTATTATAAGTATGTATTTACAAAAAAAAGTAGTTTATGTATTATATCCGTATTCTGATACCAATAACACAAGCATATAAGCTTAGCTTGGGACCAGAGGACGTTGTGTGAAATGTCCGTTAATATTTATTTATTTATTTATTATTTATTTATAATATATAGCTTATTATACTATATACATATAGCTAGGTATATTATATCTACTGTTTAACATAATAATTACTGTTTACAAATATAAACTCCATAACACACAGGCGGCTAATTAAATGTCAATAACTTTCACTGAACGAATATCGCCAACTCGTTTTTTTTTTACATAATATTTTTAAGTAATCGTCAATATCCAAACACATTATGCAACTTATGTGTAAATTAAGTTTATTGCAATGACGCATTTATGTTAAATTTGCCTACTTACAATACTTTAACTATACGATATTTTCATATTTTTTTACTATATTTTTCTTTTAGGGCGGTATAAAGTCGCAAAGCAACCGAGCCCTTTAATTAAAAAACACTCTCAGGGTGTCATTTCAGCCATATTCTGAAATAGCTTGTTGTTGAATGTGTAAAATATAATAATTAACCAGATTTGTATGACCTAAATTTCTATATAACATATGAGCAAACTTTGTATAGAAATCCTAAGACCATTTGTTAATAGAACTTTTCTTTCCTTCTACGCTGTTTTTATATACATAAAAAAAAAAAATTTAATTACCAAGAATTGATGTATTTCTTTTCCTACTAAAAGGTTCGTGTGAAGCCTAGGCAATACATCGCTAGTAATATAAATATCTCAATAGGCAGACCACACAATCATGCAAACAACGTGTTTGTTAAATACTTGATGGAACTTTCTAGGGACTCCATGTTTTACTATTCTGGAATATTAGAAAATAACCGAGAAATTTGTAATATTTGTTTACAAACATCAGGACAGAAACTAAATAAAAGCTCATAATAAGAGCCCAGAAAAAATTTGCAATATAATTGCTAACTATCTATTAAGCTCAATAAGTACATAAAACAAAAGAAAATTATACCTAATTAAAATCAAAGATGTCGTGCTGCTATTACTTTACCACGTAACATATTCATAATACCTTTTCCAAATTTGAATATCAATATTTTATAGGATGTTACTTTTAATCTGAAATATAAAATTAAAAACAAAATATTTTTTATATGATAGGTACTGAATCTAAGCGAGTAGTGGTATCAGACAAGTTGATTATTATTAATTGTACTTATAGCACAGATCAAATATTTAAATATCCGAGGTGCAACTAGACGCGTGGTCGCCCGAAGGCTGCACAATGTGCGCAGTGGGTGTCGATGATTTACACCGTCTTGTCTACAGCCTCATTCATATTTATTAAACTTCGCGCTTTTTTCAATTGTAAATCTTTCCCATATGATGTACGTGACATTGGCATTACACTATTTCGTATAGGTACGAGAAAAAATTAAATGGTTTATGGGATTTTGTTTGTACTTCATTGTTAACGAATTGTTTATTGTTAACTGGTAGTTGGCTGGATTGGATTATAATTTAAATGTAAACATTAAAAGATTTATGTCAGAAGATAATATAAAAATTCATAAATATTTTAATACATTTAATAGTTTTTAAGTAAAAAGATTTTTTTATATGCATACTTTGTAATAATAGACTTTGGTAGTGTAGAACTTGATAGGATGGTATGTAGGTACGGATTAATATTAATAAAACAAAAATGGTTCAGTTTCAGACTTATAATAGTAAACCGATTGAACTTAACATAAATAATAATAACAAGCAGGTTGAAGAAGTAGATGCTACATTGTTTCTTGGCGTGACGTTGGATAAACACTGTAATTGGAAACAGCACATTGACAACCTTTGTTCAAGTTTAGATAGGTTTGTCTATGCTCTGTATCGCTTAAGACAGATATCTTCCGTAGAAGCCGCCCTTGGTGCGTACCATGGTTATGTTGCATCAAAACTTAGGTATGCACTTATAATATGGGGTAATTCAGTTGACATAAACAGAGCTTTTATCTTACAAAAAAAATGTTTAAGAGCAATATTTGGTTTAAAACAGATAAACAGTTGTAAGAAAATTTTTAAAAAACATAATATATTGCCACTACCCTGTTTATATATATATGAAATAAGTATTTTTGTAAGAAGACATCAACATTTATTTAGTAAACGTGATGACGTTTTAACCAGGCCGGGTAGAGACGCTCATAAATTGGTAATACCAAAACAAAGGATTGATCTATATAGTAGAAATGTGTACTGTATGGCTATAAAAATATATAACAATTTACCTAACAGAATCAAAGACAGCAATACTACAGCTGGATTTAAAAATAAATTACTCACATTATTGATACATGAATGTTTTTACACTATTAAGGAATTTTTTGACTACAAAGAACAATGACATAATAAAATATTTATAGCAATAGATTAATATAAGAATACAAATGTAATGTTAATTAGGTAAATGAATAAATATTTGTACACCAGCTTCTGGTAGATTATGGAATGAACTATATATGTATTTTAACAACTTTGTATTACCCATTTTCAACGAATAAATGTTTTGTTTGTTTGTTTGTTTGTTAGGTATGAATATTTCCTTATTTATTTTGATTATATTATTATTTGTCTTCACATTCTACAACTATGATCAATTTAGACTGGCGTTTCGAAAAGCCAGTATAAAGGTACCCTAGTTTTGGGTTTGCGTTATTATAAATTTGAGGACCTCTGTTGCTCTAGGGCGTTCAAGACACTTCATGCCTCACCGTTTATAAAATAAATGATGACATTTAATTTACAAAAACTAACTTATTGTAAACAGATAAGGTAAAGGGCATCTACAGTGGCCTTATATTTTATTAGATTTAGTATCGGTAAACGTGCCTCTCTGTCAGTTTGTTTTGTAACAGATTTATACTTAAACTTTTAAAGGTGTCCAAATGTTTTACTAGTATAATCTTGATGAACTCGTTCGCATGAGGTTTTCCTTTTACATCGCATGATTTTTAACAGCAATATCTTTTGCTTTCAAGCATAATAATTGGGTGGTAGCAATTTATTAACTTGAAATCTGCAAGATGCTTCAATAGAGTCATTTAACAGAGACATCATGTGTGACTTATGCAATAGTTGGTATTCAAAGCTCCAGTAGATGTCTTCCATATATCAATATGTATAAATAACATGACAGACTTAATTAAAATAAAATAATTCAGAACTTTATAAAATAATCATGAAACTTGTAGCTGAACTATTGATTTCAAGCCAGTTATAATAACTTTGGTATTATTATGTGCAATAGGTTTCATAACGTATGAATGCTTACTTATTCCACATTTGGAACAATACTATCTGATTATCATAAATTATAATAACTCCTGAGTTTGGTGAGAAACTAAACTGAGATTTCAGTATAAGGGTTATTGCTAAATTGAGTTTTGTAACATAAATTGATGATAATTTAGCTGAAGTTTTCACGTAACAACGTTAACAACGTATTTGGGTACAGTGGCGTGCACTCCATACAAGCTGACAGGCTCTGCTTTACTTGCCATTCACAGATATTTTAATAAAACGTTCGTATGATTTAGATGACTTTATTCATGTATTTACTATTAATTAAACAAAATATTATAACTTAAAAACGCCTACCTAATAATTCATAAATAGCACCAATATGTGCTTGCAAATTGTTTTTTGCCAGGCGTTTGGCGAAGGAATAATATTAGCGTAGCGAGCAAGCTCCACGCCGCCCGCCTGCCATGAGTTCATATGTGTGTAGAAATTTTGGTGTCCGTGCACAGTTCCCAAACGCACACAGGCTTACATATCCAAGACGATTTATACTGAAAATCCTGCCGTCTGCTTTCGCGATCGGATGTTATCGCGAGTATTCGGCAATGTTCGTTCGTTACTTATAACCCGATTAAATATAGTCGGAAGATTTTTGGTTCGACGGAAGCCATTTTATTTTTCGTGTGATTCATTGAACTGTTTAATATTGAGTTTCTTTAATTTAATAATTGTATGGATTTTCGTTTGTTGATTTTAAAATGTTATTTGATTGTGAAATGTGTGTTGATAGTGTGTGTTTGTTAAAAATTAAAAATAACAAGTTCTCACAACTGTCGTTCGGTGAAAAAATTCAAATTGTGTCTATAGGTAGATGTATACCCGAGTTACAACTTAATCAACAAAAGGGTAACGTAACTAGAAAATTTCATGTTAAAAGTTATGAAACGTATAACTGGCTATGTGGTTGTGTACACACGAATAAATTATTTTGTTTCCCTTGCATATTGTTTAGTAATTCTAGTACAGTGTGGACTGATTCGGGATATTCAGATTTAAATAATTTCCATTCCGCGACAAAGAATAAAATATAAAAAAATAGAAAGAAAGCTTAAAATTAAATACTTTTGGTAAATCTCGTATCGAAACGAGTATCAACAGTCAGTTACGATTAGATATACCGACATCTATGGACAAATTGCGTTATTTTTTGCGTCTATAAGTTGTGTAATAGATAGCTGATGAATTACTTTACAATCCATAATCACTAGATGGCAGTTTTTATCTTCAGTCCACTTTACGCTTTGTGTTTAGTAAACAAGTGGTTTTGAAGTTCCAGCGGATTGTCGTAAGTAGTTTAGTTTTATTTATGAGTTCATAGATTATTAATATTATTATACATCAAGATAAACTAGATGATTTGTGCTTTATAATTAAGTATACATATAGCATACATATCACAGTTTATAGAGTAAAATCGAGTTATATTTTGAATTGTTATGTTTTCTCCTCTGTCCTCTTCTGTTCTCATTTTTAATACTTTAAAATAAATTTTCAGATCTTAAAAAATAGATAGATTTCATCTGTAGTCTTCTAGTAATTTTTCGTAGTATTTGTCTTCACTCTAGGTATTATAGATAAGAAGCTATAAAGGTTTTTTGTTACAACATGCGAGCGCGGTACCGATCGAATCAGCGCCACGCGTAGCTGGACGGACAACGGTATAATAGGTATTAACTAAAAAATGAAAACAGCTATTGCTGTATCTTAAATGTTTCGCTATTTTTTTGCACACATTTATATTAATTAAAATCGTTAGTCTATAATAAACAGTTTTTATATAAAAAAAGTTCTGTTAACATTGCCGAATTGTGTTATAGACGCTATCAATTTTCATTTTTTAGTTAAGTTAAGTTTAGGTCTGCACATAGAATAGGCACCAATGTAACTCGAAAATTTCATGTTAAAAGTTATGAAACGTATGTACATACGTACATGTACGTATGTATGTACGTACGTAGTTATTGTTTAGTAATTCTAGTACAGTGTGGACTGATTCGGGATATTCAGATTTAAATTTGTTCTGTTGGCATGGTTTCCGACTTAGAGATCCGTCGCGTGGCTATGCTAAAAATCTATAAGAGTACTACCTACAGTATAAGAGCCTACCCTGCTTCAAAATTATGTGCACGCTACTGTTTGGGTACTTACAGAGATTTCATCAAACAATTTACTTTTAGAATCAGCTGAAGTTACGAGTAGCTCTAAGCTAACACGATGCCATAGCACATCAAAACTATATCATTTTCGAAAAATACCGTAATAATCTCCAGAATAAAGTACCTATTTCTATTACCATCTATTCCCCTGGCTCCTTAGTCATTCAATACTTATTTTTGTTGCAGTATACACAGACCAGCCCGTATCATCAGCTTCCCCGCCGACTAGAGACAAGATCAACGGTGAAGAAAAGGCAAGGTCACGTCGAAGGGATACGTGGGCAGAACCTACCACACCGCCTGTTAATGATGATGGTAAGTACCAGAAATAATCACATATAAGTACTTTTTTAGATTCACGTTCTATTTAATTATTATTAGCAATCACTTAAATTAATAATCGCGTTTATATTGTCCTACAAAATAAATAACCGAATCAACTATCATAAATGAAGAACATGTAAATAATGACTCAAAGATATGCACACAATATTATCTATACATATCGCATCCGCATTCTGTACATATCGATTCGATCTATGACGTTTGGAAAAGTAATTCTATAATTTTCACGCAATTCTAGATTAGTATATTTTACAGGAAAGAGGATGAATGTTGTCAATTTTACTCTAATACAACTGAATATTAAACTTAATTTTGGTTTCAGCTACTGTGGGCGTCCGTTCGCCTCTACTGCAGCATCAGCACCAACAATACGACGAACAGCTACGAGACATCGCCGCATCGCTCACTAGGCCCAGGTCGAGACGCGCTCTACCTCCCACTCTTGAAAGACCTACAAGACTTCCACCGCCTGATAGACTACCGGTAATTAATATAATAACGAATGATAAATGTTTCAATACTCAAATTAGCAAAATAGAATATGAGTAGTCATGACTAAGAATAAACAAATAAACCCATGTTTCGATTAGGCTCGAGGATCACCAGATGGTGGTGTACCTGCAGAAGAACCCAGCTCTAGTTCAGCTAGCGAAGGCAGCGAACCAGCTGACGTCGCTGAACCAACAGAATCTGGAGAAAGTGGAAGAGTGGAATTACCAGCAGAAAGACTACTGCATGCAAGAGCTGGGTGGTTACAAAGACGAGGTGCTGGTGGTGGCTGGTCCAGACACTGGTTTGTGTTGAGAGGCGCCGCCCTATTGTACTTCAGAGATCCTCACGCAGAACACAGAGGACTTATGGATGGCGTCATTGATCTAAGTGGCATATCCAGAGTGGTCGAATTACCAACTTCAACAAACGGTTATGCTTTCGAAACTGAGGTACTTACATTCAAATACATGCTTTGATATTTGTTGGTTTTCAAATTTGTTTGTTATATCTAATGTTTTTTATTTTTTACAGACTTGGGACGGAAAGCATATCGTGTTATCTGCTGTAACTGCAGGTATCAGAGCGAACTGGGTGTCGGCTATGCGACGTACTGCCGGCTTACCCGATACAGGACCATTATCATTGATTTTACGAGAAGAAACAGTTGACCAGACATCTGAATCATCTGCTTCACCAGTAACACCAATCACACCTATTACTGGCAGATCCGCACCATTTTCATCCGACGAAGAGTATCGAACAGCTTCCGAAGGCGGGCGCAGGGATAGTGCAGACTGGGGAGATATAGGACCACAACCACCTCCATCGCCACTTCTTAATAGGACTCCAATATCAAAAGTTAAGGAAAAAGTCCGCGGCCGCCAACCCACGCCACAGCGAATGGATATCATAAAAAGCGATAGAGACGAAATCGATTCAACCAAAGAAAAAGATCGGATCGTGGATGAAATTGATGAAAACGAAAAACCGGTGGAAGCAAGGAAACGTAGCTATATATCGACTATCGACAAACAATCCATCGAAATAGATGACCTGAGAAAACAACTAAAACTTGCTCTTAACGACGTTAGTGCAGCAGAAGCTGAACTTGCCAGACTACAAAAAATTAAATCTGAAGCTGCTTTAAAAGAACAGAAGATGGAAGAACTAGTAACAAAATTGCAAAAGAAAGAAGAAGAATTGTCACTAAGAACTAAAGAGGCTGAGAGTTTGAACACAATTAAGGCCTTATATAGTCAAGATAAAACGCTTTGGGAAACAAAACTCACGGAGACGCAAAACTTTTTAAAGGAATCTACAGAACATTGTGAATTATTGACAAGACAATTCACTTCGGCGCAAGAAACAATTGTTCAGTTACAGCAAGAATTAAATGAATTGAATGATAAACTGCTCAAAAGTGTAAAAGAAAACGACAGTTTATATATTAGGATACGAGAGCTTGAAAATAGATCAATCATAGAATTAGTGTCGCCAACCAAGGAAAAGAGAAAGAGCGTCGATTCTCTGAGTGACCTCTCAAATGTGAATCGAGACATCAATTTAGAGTCTATGGAAAAAGACAGATTAATAGAGGAGTATACAGAGCTGAAGGACCGATTCTCCAAGGCGATCGATGAGATCAAAGCTATGAAGAAAGAACTTCGGGACTCTCATAACATGTATGATGAACTTGAACTGACGAACTTAAAACTAAGGAATGAGATGAAACTCAGAGAGCAGTGTAGCAGATCTGAAATAGATTTGATGGCGGCTCGTATTCTGGATCTCACGCAAAAACTAACTGCTTCTGATAAACAGGTGCGAACGTTAAAGCATAAGATACAAAAGTCTGAATCCAGAGAGAAACGACGAAGTTTATCACTAAAAGGAAGAGAGTCTTTCACTCTTGGCAAAGAAGTGGAAGAAAAACTTACAGAATTAGAAAATAAAATAACAATGTTAGAGACCGGAGAACCAGTACCAACAATTAACTCTCCCTCAAAAAGTACTTCACCTGCCAAAGAAAAATCTTCCAAACCTGAAACAACGGAAGAAAAACGAATGAAGAGATTAGCTGCTCGTTTAAGGAGGAAATCGCTAGATAGCGCCACTAGTTCCGAACCAA
Organism: Orgyia antiqua; assembly: GCA_916999025.1. Classification (NCBI taxonomy): domain Eukaryota; kingdom Metazoa; phylum Arthropoda; class Insecta; order Lepidoptera; family Erebidae; genus Orgyia; species Orgyia antiqua. The sequence continues at coordinate 19,878,989 of OU779864.1, read as the reverse complement.
TGAAAATGTTAGTTCGGTTGAGTTCGTTGGAAACCAAAGTAGCTTCAGCGTTAGAAAACCGCCGAGATTTAACAAACTCTTGTGAGTCTCTTACCCAAGCGACAAGATCTACGGAAAGTCCATTATCTAACGACAGTCCAGAAACTTCGAGCATCGGTACACAATCCCAAAGACACCTTTTAGAGAGACTGCAAAGTCTGGAAAATGTAGTAATACACTCTCGAAATAAAGTTAATGAATGCCTTTGTCAAATGAGTGCTATGCGTGCGGCTAAATCACGAAGATCGCCGTCGCCGAGTCTCGAAAAGAAATACAGTCTGAAATCTATGGAAAAATGCTTAGCTGATGTAAGTAAAAGACTGCAAGACTGCTTTGATAAGTGCGTGGTTGATTGTGATCAGAATATGGATCAGGAAGTCTACGACAGTGTTGCACAAGTGGTTGTACAGCTAGAAGAACAACTTCGTAACAAACTACTTGAAATATCGAGAAGGAAAGCAGCACTATACGAGGCTGGTGAACTCACACAGAGACGAAGCCTGGAGATTTTAGCCGAAAAACTAGCATATGAAGCAGTCCTCGTCGGCCGAATACAAGAAGCTCTAGAATCTTCTAACGGGAGTAGATTCTTTGCCCGATTGATAAAGTCTGAAATAATCGAAACTAGTCAACTAATAGATAATCTTAAAAGAAAAATTAACGGTGAAAGTGGCAGAAGCAGCATAACTACAAGAAGTTCACTTGACTATCTAGCTAGGATCCTGTCAAGAAAGATAGACGTAAATGGCTCACGGGAAGCTCAAGAACAGCGCCGCTCAGAGCTAATTATTCACGGCGATGACTTGGAAGCTTTGAAGGCATCGCAACGTGAAGTTGCTGAGGCGGTGGAGCAGTACAAAACTGAGAAGCTTGCCGAGTTATGTTCTGCTTTAGCATGTGAAACATTAAGCTATGCTACACCTGCCGATACCGATATGGAGCAACTACGTGCCAATGTAGAGGCTGCACGAGTACGTGAAGCATGGGCGGCTGCAAGAGATGCTTTAGGAGCTGAACTTGTTCAAGCTGAAGTAACTCGAGCATTATCTCGTGCTGCTGCTCTTTGCGATCAACGATTAGATCAGGCTAGACGAGCCCGGCTTACGCTCACAGCACAAGATCGAGCAGATCTAGAATTGTGGTGGCAAGCTGCCCATGATCATTTACGCTGCGAAATGGATGCAGCTGTAAAAGATATTGCAGCGCGATATCGCTCATGCTCAACAAGTGATCGCCGTACTAAGGAACCATCTCCAGGATTAGATAGCCGCGTTTTACTGCAGCAATTAGCAGAGGCTTTAGCGCAAAAGGCGCTGGTCGACGCTCGCGTGGCAGTGTTGGAAGGGACCTATCGTGCTTCGTCACCACCAGCCGATAGTCCTCGTCGTTCATCAGAGGACGCTCTCTCTTCGTTGGAGGCGGACCCCGCGCAGGAAGCGGAGTTCGTTTACCTGTTCCAGCGTTTCTCGACCGAGTGCCGAGCGCTCTTCTCCAGTGACTGTTCGGGTAACAGTGAAGACTCGATGAAGATCGGCGAGAGCCTCGAGCGGGTGGAAGCGGCGGTAGCAGAGGTGCACAGGCAGCTCGCCGGGAGCGAAGGGGAAGAGTCCTTATCGACGCCCGGCACCGGGGTCCTCGACCGCGTCGAGGCGCTGCTACGCCGCGTCGAAGCTCTGCAAGCGCTGGTGCCCTGCCAGCACTGCAAGCAGCTGCAGGACACGCTGGACAGGTTTGGTCACTACTTTCTAAAATACATAACGACGCGTAAAATCCAATCTACAGAAATATACGTTAGACATAGGCAAATTATTACGACACTACAATGCACACTATGCTATGTAATTACTTAAATATACGGATTAAATAAATTTGTTCTCGTCTGAACACAAAGACTAACCGAGTTTGTCATATAAAAGCCATTAAAGAAGATTAGAATAAAATCGTAATTGGATACATAAATAGTAGATAGCCATTAAGAACTACCTTACTATTCCATGTATTCTCAATACGGTGGCCATAGCTGGCACCGAGCTCGTAGCGTCTCCACATGTTACAGAGGTGAATTTTTTGTATTTAGATTACATGAGGAAAGAGCGCGCGGCGAGTGCGCTTTGGCACAGCAGGCAAGTGCGCTGGCGGCAGCGAGACGCGCGCGGGCTCAACTTCAGACACAGCATGAACGTGAGCGGGCTGCGCTGCGGGAGCGAGCTCGTACGCTGCAGCGGAGACTCGCCGCACTTGACTCGGAGTACTCCGCGCAACTTGAGAATTTACGGGCTGCCTATCAGGTATACTTCCTTATTTACTTATTGTTACTCAACTGAAATACTGTAGAGAAAGCGTCGCTAACTAACTTGTAATTTTATACAATTCTTTAAATTTTGTCGACAAAACGAAAAGAAATCACTAACGCACGACATAATGTATGATACAGAGTGCTGTAGCAGCAGATACCCACGGTGATGGGTTACGAGCACGATACCAACAAGAGATAGAACAGCTCCGTGCGTTATGTGAGAAAGGTCTCCTTGCTATGGAGAGCTCACATCGACGAATAGTGCGTGAGATGGAAGAGAAGCACCGCGCCGAGAGGGAACAACTAAGGTAACTAAAGATTTTTCAATTTATTGGAATTACTGGCAAAGTTTTAGAGATTAACAAATTATTACATTTTGTTTTAATTTTTAGTTCTACTATTTCTGCTTCAATATTTAGTATAATGCTTCTTTGCTAAGATGGTATAAATAAAGAAAGTCGTTATTATGAATACAGAATAAAGAAGTCAAATGTATTCGCTTTAAAAAATCATATTTAATATGAAATAATGTATACAATTCCTAACTTGTAACTTTATTTATTACGATTCCAGGCTAGACAAAGAACAAGCTTTAGCAGAAGAGACTCGAGCCACTCTGGCTGCGCTAGATGCGATGCGCAAGGCGCACGAAAGTGAAGTACGTCGCGAAGTCGACAAGTTCAAGGCGGAGTTCTTGAGCCGAGGTGCGCAAACTGGGGAGAGACAGCAGATTAGCAACAGACACCAGTAACTAACCTTTTAATTACTTCCATAAACATTGGCTTAAATTTAAAGGTTTAATAACTTAGCTAAGTTAGTATGATATGTATCGATGTATCCCTCGCTTTCAATTATGTAACATGATACAAGTTGTATTAATGTATTTGCGTAATAATAATTATAAATTAAAATAAAAAGAAAATCACTTTAGTCTCTGGACATAGGAAATGGGTATCATCATATATCAATTATTGTTATTATACTTATTATCATAGATATAAGTATTATTTACCTCATTTTAAAATATAATTCTAGTTTTTTCACAAAAATGAAGATTTTTAAATTATACGTTATATTTCATAAAAAAATATCTTTATTTGATTGCTTACTTTTATATAGTTTTTTATCTTGATGATATAGTTATATTTTTAAGTTCCGGTGTCTCGTGTATATTTTTCTGTTTGTTTTCAGACAAGAGATGGAGGAGATAAAACGCGAGATCTTATCGCTGTCAGAAAAGTATTCTGTAAAATGCGTGGAGTCGGCTGCTTTGGAGGAACGGCTTGCCACCGCCACTGCTCAGCTTGCGCAAGCTCATAACCACATCATGCAGTTAGACGCTAGGTAAAACTCCATAAATTTATCTATCATCGTATTCTATTACGTTATCACAAAATCTGTAATTCATATATATCCACTGCTTCAAGTTTAGTACTTATTAGTATAGAAATTCTGTAATGTACTTATTAATATTTCAGGAACAAACAACTACGCGCCCATCTAATATCAGAAGCGAATGAGATAAAAAACGCGGATGCGTCGACTCTGTCTCAGCTTATAGAGGAGAACAACCAGGTATGCGATAATTATTTAATTATTTCACCCACAATTTAATCACAGTACACGCTTCTATAAAGTACGCGATGCTTTCCCATTATATTATACATCTGAGGCAATCAACACGCTTGCATGCCCATATATTGCACGTAACAATCATTCACCATTGAAAAATGAACTATGTACAGTACCAATAGTTTTTATATTAGCAGTGTTAATTTTTTTTTGCTAATGTTATTCGTTGACAATTATAATTTTCAACAATTAGTTTAGATTTCAAGTATTTATGTCTATTGTTTATATTTCTTAGCACGCACTAATTGAGCATACAGTTATTATTTAGGGTTGCGTCACATTTTTATTAACCGCTCGGTGCTATTTCGATATAACAACCGCCATCTACAATATTTGTAAATAATTTGTAAGTTCGAAACATAACCGCTTTGAGATCATGGTGGGAATTACTGGTTTTGGTTTTCTTTTGTAAATATTGCAAAAACTACGAGATTATAATTGGATCAACAACAAGCTTGTTATAAACACGCTCATATTTTTAAATATTCTGGTTTTTGGGTCTTAACTTTAACGGTCTTTTTTATTAAAAATGCATGAATTCTTTATTTAAAAAGAACATTTACCAGCTATGGCCTATTGTTAGCTCAATTTTTGTGATGCATAAGCAAAAGCTGTACTTGTTGCGATATAACCTTAGAAAGAATAGAGATTTCTTTTTGTATTTCTGTTTCTACCCTCACGTGTAACCTTTATTGATTCTATATAATATATGCCATCGAGCCATCGAATATACGGTCAGATATTGGAACAATATTTTAATCTTGACACAATCTTTAAACGGGTATAATAAGACGGGAATACTGTTGTCACTAAATAAATAGGTAACCTCTCCTCTACAAATCACAATATACCACCTCTTAGAGAATTTTTTATCAAATGTACTCGGATCATATAACGGCCTCTTCTTTCTAAGGTAGTATCGTATTGGGTACAGTAAGTAGTTCGTATTTGGCGTAACGGTCATGTATGGGGTGCACTAACAGCATGGGAGTGGTCGCGAGCCGCCGCTGTGGCGTCACCTGCGACATCTGGCGACAGTCTGGCAGAGAGCCAACAACAACACAGGTAACATTACTCTATAATGCTTGCCGATCTAATAACAATTTATCGATTATTATCAAGTCTAGTTCACGCGTTAGAACAAATGAAGTAATTTTTTACGATAAAATCGAACACAATAATGTTAGAATAATAGAAGATGCGTGCAGACTGAAGCTTTAACGTCGCTTACAAACTTACACTTTTTATTCGTATATCCTAGAGATATGTTAACACTTAGGTACATGTACTAATAATAATCGACAAAATTATTGGCATAGGCTTAGCAGCTGCATTTTAACTTTTCATTTAACAATCAGTTTATTTTTTTTACTTATGATATTTAACAATAACATCAGCATGATTTGTGACATCTTAATTTTTACATTGTCTTTAAGAATAATAATTGGAAAATATTTCTGCTCTTTACTCTGGTTTTTTGATTTAACAAATTATCAAAAATGTTATCCTAAGATTGGTAAAAATGAGAAGCTTAATTATTTGAACAATAAATAAGCAATTAATACATTTGCATACACCTTATGTTTACATTTCACGATTTACTAATAATAACTTGCGCACGACACGAGAATCTTTTTAGATTTTTTAAGCAAACGCAACATTTTCTACCGCATTTAATCACTAATTTCCACCTTTAATTTAAGAACTCTTAATAATTTGATTATGTATGTCACGGCGTAGGCGTCTTCGAGGTCAAGTCCACTGCTGGAGGCGGCTCGGCCAGCGCGCAACAAGATACAGTACGCCAAAACGGAGAGCACCAGAAACATGCAGCTCTCACCCGTACCGGTATGTGGTGGTAGTCAACAGTAACTTACCAGTTTTAACACAATATCGCTTGCACACACCTTAAACTATCGGCCACTAGCCTCTCTGACACTGGTCTCTTACCTGACGTCTCAGTGCTGCTGCCTAGTGGCTTTTATTTAAAACACATTCATTGCGCAATACCAAGAAGCGACATCTAGAACACAGTTTCGCAAATGCTTGTTAGCAAGCATTTGCAAAAAAAGCATTTGCAAAAAGAGGTATACCCGACGATTTTTTCATAGCAAATACCAAAACTTGTTTCTGTAAAACCAGAATCAAACCTAAAGTATCGGACCGATTTAACTCCAAATTCTTCTATTATAATGAAGGCCAGATTTTATTCCATAATCTTAATAATATACTTACTCTATTTTTTTACAGAACTGAAAGCTCCACGTTGTTCGTCGAAAGGCCCACTCGCGGGCATAGTAGCCGAGCGCAAGAAACGCTTCGAGCTGTGACCGCCACCAGCCGCGTCACCGGTGTGACGTCATCAACATAATGACGTCACACCCGCACACCCACCACGCTAGCACCTGGCCACTAGCTTGTTTGTACACAATCACATTATATTTTTGTTTATTTAGTTATATTTACATTATAACATAAATATACTCCCCGAATTAAGGAAATGATATCACAAATTATACTAAGTATATTTCTATTTCTACGATATTTAACAGGAGCTAATGATTAGTTAATAGATGATTAGATAATAAAAGTGTCTGTGTTTGTGACAAATATTATTATTATATATTCTAATATACATACAAGTAGTACTAAAATTTAAGTTACAATTTAATCCAAATAGACAACATAAAAGGAAAGTTAATTAAAACTTGTACTAATATATTTAAACGTATAAAATTTAAGACCAAATACATTTCTACCATAAACTACCAAGTGGCCAGACTATTTTCCCACCCACCACACTTTGTATATAACTCTTGTGAACGATATAAAATGTACTAAATTGTATACATATAGGTTTAGTTTTAGTTGATTTGGTTAGTGATGTGACTTGTGTAAATTATATGTAAATACTAACTACGGTATCCTATAAAACTTGTTTTCTTTATATTAATCTTTAAGACATCGTTACCAAATATTTCTTTTTATTTATAATGTGTTTTGAAGCAGAGGGGGCGCAATGATTTCTTTAATAAGTTATTTTACTTTTTTTTTCTACTTCACTGTTTTTTTTCTTTTTAAATTATATTCATAGACTCTCTATAAAATATTAGATTTTGTATAGTTATGAATTGCGTCTCCAAACATCATTATGCATTGTAACCGTGTTTAAGAAGTGTGTCTATCTGTATGTTTTTAAACAAATATAGTGTGTTTTGAACTGTAACATATAAAATATGACTAAAAAATTTTAGTTCGAAATTTTTAATGTCATTTATAATTGATAGAGGCATATTTATGAAGTATTTCTTAAAAAAGTTTATCTAAATAAAGTATATAGTTGAGTTAATATTGTTTTGGACTTTTAGATTGAACAAGTGTTACCATACTCTCACCTGGGCATTGAACCTGTCTTCCATCTTATCCACATTGTTATGTAAAGTTTAACACTAGATTATAATGTATTCATGACACGAACTTCTGTATAATTTATAACAAATAAATTGCTCAATGTTATCTAGTGAGTTAAAAAAATGTTATACCAAATCCAATTTAAGGTGTATTTAAAGGGGAAATTGCTAGAAACTTTTTTAATACAGTGACAAGGCCTAAAAACGTCATAATAATGGGACACTACAAACTTTCACTAATATCAAGTGTTAATATATAGTACGATATATTTACTATTTGGTATGAAAGTAAGAACAGTAAATACAGATGACCCCAAAGAGGGATAAGGGCAGGGCAATGATATCTACAATTTGGTATTTTTATTAAAACAAATCTACTATTTAAAAATTTCAAGATATTCTACAGTGGTCCCGCCATTATGATACTGACAGCTCAAGGGATCCCGCCATTATGACGATGACATATAAAACAAAACATCTCTCTCACTCATATTTTACTAGTGCGAGCGAGATGCAAATAACTATGCAATGGCGCTGGAATTATTCTGCCTAGAATAACACTGTTTTAAAAACATGTAATACCCACAGAAAATTAAATTTTTCATGGCTATAATAATTTAACTTGTTAGTATGAGCATATATATATGTAGTCGGCGGCATATATCATGTGTTCCCTTTGTTTTATATGTGTGTTGACATATTTAAGCTGCTGACTGCATTAGTTGACGTTGTGTTTATTATATAACAATATAAAATGAACAGTAATACATAATACAACTTTATTTTTGTTTTCTTTTGTCCCTATCTTATATATAAAAATCAATTGCTGTTCGTAACTCACGCTAAAACTCGAAAACGGCTGGGCCGATTTTGGTCTTGAAATGTTCTTGGATGGATTTAAAAATTAACGCGTACGGAGTAGCTAGTTACTGATAAAATATAAAGATAGCCGTGTATTCTAAGCATAGAACAGTCCTAATAGATTTCGCACGGTAAGAATTCAACGCACACCAAATACATGCCCTAACAAGCATTATGTATAAAGATTGGATGTATGAGAACCAGTGAAAATGCAATATTCCATATTGCTTTCCTCCAAGATTAGTGCATTTAAACAAAAATCTAGAAATGCAGAGGTGAAAATAAGTGCTCAGGTCTTAGGTATTTGCAAAACGGAAAATGTTGTGATGCCATAAATCAGTATGGGTATACTATTCCAACCTCTTTGGACATGTAACAGATTCTATAGGTAAAACTGCATGAATATATCTGCTAAGTACTTTTGAGATTAATCGCAAATATACAAAACAGATTGTCCATCCACTGTCCGTGTGGTGACAGAATAATAAAGCAAGCGTCGCCATCCCATTTCTTTCCGAGGGTGCTGTAAAAGATATTACACAGAAAAAAGCCTCTGTGGGAGACGGAAAACTCGAAAATAGGCATTGTGCCAACACACCTAGTCAGTGTGGCATAGTAGACCACAATCCCTCCCAAAATGGAGGAGGCCCGTGCCCAACAGTGGGACAATAATGGGCTGGAGAGAGAGAGATACAAACAGACGCGGTTTTTAGGGTTCCGTACCCAAAGGGTTTAAACGGGACTCTATTACTGAGACATCGCTGTCCGTCCGTCCGTCTGTCACCAGGCTGTATCTCAAGAACGGTGATAGCTAGACAGTTGAAATTTTCACAGATGATGTATTTCTATTGCCGCTATAACAACAAATACTAAAAATAAAATAAAATTAATATTTAAGGGGGGCTCCCATACAACAAACATGATTTTTTTACCGTTTCTTGCTCGATACTAATAACGTTGCCTTATGTTGCATAGATAATGGTACGGAACCCTTCGTGCGCGAGTCCGACTCGCACTTGACCAATTTTATTTAAATAGGTAAGAATGTGATGTCATAGACAGACACAACCTCTTATACTATTGAGAAGAATTATTACAAGAATAATACAAACATACACATTATAATATATTTATAATATACATACTGAACTTTAACAGTCTAGAAAAACAAGCCAATTATGCCGCCTTATAGTAATAAACCTTCTAGCATTTCTTACAACATCCTCTGGTCCCAAATTAAGCTATATGCTTGTGTAATAGTTACCAGATTATGAATATAATACTTACATTATTTCTTTAAAAAAAACCTATTTACAATAGAATTTCATTACACAAATAATTGTCCTGTGCGGGAATCAAATCCATGACATCTTACATAAAAACCAGTCACACTGGTAATGCGAGGCCTGCCCAAAGTTGCATGGCAAATTTGTGATGCATTGTTATATTTGCCCTTATAAACACATATTTTCTTACTTCCAAAAGAAAATGGTTAATAATTAGAGATCACATGATTATAAATAATACTATCAAGCGTCAAACTGAAGTGTGTAGTTCCGTTCACAACTGTATTAACGGTGGTGTCGTCTCATCTTTCTGTTTCGTCACCCTGGCTCTCCATGCACTTCTGTCCGCTAAGATCTTACGTCCATAAGCTGTGTGAATCTCACGAAAATTCACTTTCTTACGGGGCAGATCAGGCCTTAAATTTTCTTTGTCTGAAAACAAATATAAATGTCATAAACTCAAGAGCATAAATACAACAGGAGTTCCACTGTAAGAAGTACCAGAGCAATGCTTATATTCATTCTGCACAGACACTGATGTCTCTTAATGTGCGTGAGCCGATTTTGGGCACAGTCAAATGACGACCAATGTGGTTCACAAATTGGTAGTTATTCACGTCATACCCAAAATCGGCTCACGGACACTCTAGGGTCATAAAGAATCCTAAACATAGTCTCTACCTACCCCCATTAAAGCCTGTTGATATGTATGTAATCCGACAAACTGTCCTGTAAAACGTTTGTTAGATTAAGGATACCACTGTAATATGAGGAAATTAATTGGAATTATCATTGCTACCGTGAATAAAGCACTCACAGTAGATAATTACCTACATAACCTTGAGTATGTTATTGCTAATAACATTAATAAAGCAAGTAAGAAACCTTATTTCATAATTTGAAAACCTTGTTTGTATTGAGGCTTCCAATTTATGAACTATGTACTGAAAATATATATAGACATCTATGCCGATTTCGGCCACGGTGACTCTTTCTTAGAAGCTGTTTCAGGCGGAGCTACTCGGCACTGTACGGTTACGATCATGAGCCCGCAAGTGACTGACATATCCTATCTTGGCAGAGAATGTACGCGGGCACCTGGGGCAGGTCAAAATGCCATTAACGTAGTTGTATGTAATGTTAGAAGGTGGTCTGTTTTTCTGTCTGTCACGCTTCAAATCCAGATCACACATTCTTTGATCCTCGAACTCGCGTACACTCTGCTTTACCAGACGTCTCCATTCCATTCGATTACTCGCTAGCTTGTCCCAACCAGAAGGTTCTATATTACATCTCTTCAAATGTCTTTTTTGAACATCTTTATATCTGAGGAATTGGCCGCCTTGTTTTCGCTTGCCATCCTTGAGTTCAGAAAACAAAACGCGCTTAGTTGCCCTCTCATCGGACATTCTGGAAATGTGCCCGCACCACCGCAACTGACGCCGCATTAGATATGCCTCAATTCCATACAATCTGGCTCGTCGCAAAACCTCCGTATTTCTCACGCGATCGGACCACTTTATATTCATTATTCGGCGGAGGCAGCTAAGGTGGAATCTATCTAACACTTTTATATGCTTGCGGTATAAACACCATGTTTCTGATGAGTACAGCAAATTTGGCACGACTATTGCCATGTAAACTTGAATCTTGGTGTTCAATTTTAAATCATGTGAGTTGAACACCTTTTTAAGAAGCTTGCCGAATACTGCTGCTGCAGCACCGATCCTACCGTTGATCTCCAGGTTTAAGTCACCTTTTGATGTTATGGTGCTCCCAAGATATTTAAATTGATGAACATTTTTGAGAGTGTCACCTCCGAGATGCACGCTAAGTGGAACCTGGTGATGTGTATCCATCGACATAACCTGTCTTGGTGATACTTATTTTCAGACCAAACTTACTACATGATCTGTCCAAATTACTCATCAGATCTTGAAGGTCTTCGACAGATTTGGCTGCAAAGCAGAGGTCGTCAGCGTACATTATGGCAGTAAGGACATCGTATGAGACTTTAGTGTGTGCCTTTAGTCTGTTCACATTAAACAGCTTCCCGTCAGCTCGATAGCGTATATGGATACCTTGAGAGCCTGTCCTCAGTGTATCCTCCACAACGACGGAGAAGTAAAGGGCAAACAGGGTTGGTGCCAAGACACAACCCTGTTTAACACCACACGTCACGGGAAAGTAACAGGATTGTTCTCCCTTGATTGAGACGCAACAAGTCATGCTGTCATGCAATAATTTAACAAGTCTTACAAATTTCTCAGTACATCCGAGCTTGAGCAGGACTGTCCACAGAGCTTCGCGAGGCACGCTGTCAAAAGCCTTTTCGAGATCTACAAAGCAAAGGAATAGCGGTTCACTTTGCTCTCTGCTCTTTTCCTGTAGCTGGCGAATGCAGAAAATAGCCTCACAGGTACCTCTGTTAGGCCGAAATCCAAATTGTGTTTCAGGCAGAATTTGCTCCGAGAGCTGAACCAGACGATTAAGTAGAACCCTTGCAAAGATCTTACCTGGAGCGGACAGCAGTGAGATACCCCTGTAAGAGTTGCAGTCCGATCGGTTACCTTCATTTTATTTTTTTGAAAATATATACCGAGCATGAATAACCAAATATGTATATAAATGTGAAAGAAACCAAGAAAATGTGTTTGGATAGTAGCAAATGGCGCTCTATCTGCTTACTCCCATGGGATATAGGCTTGATGAGGATGAAAATGAATTGGGTGTTTACTATGTATTATAAGTATGTATTTACAAAAGAAAAGTAGTTTACGTAGTCTATCTGTATTCTGGTACCCATAACACAAGCATAGAAATATAGCTTACTTTGGGACCAGAGGACGTTGTGTAAAATGTCCATGAAATGTCTATGAATATAATAGTCAAAATATATATGATATTGTATATAATATATTAACAATAATATAATAATTAAAAATATAATAATTAATGAAATGTCTATGAATATAATAGTCAAAATATATATGATATTGTATATAATATATTAACAATAATATAATAATTAAAAATAATAATATGTATATTAAAAATTAACAATGCCAATTAACAATCAGTAATTTACTGTAAATTACTGATTGTTAATTGGCATTGTTAATTTTTTTTTTAACTCATAATTCGAAAACCATTTCGGGGAATAGAGTTTCTGATCATAATCTATTAGTTTATTTTAGTAAATTTGCTATACTTAGGATTATTTTTCAAAAAAAGCAAATGACCTTTGTTTGCCCTCGAAATGAAGGACGTAGAATTTTTAAGCGTACTTAGAGACACGCTACTCTGTATTAGAGTTGTTATTGTTGTTAATGACAGTTTTGAAAGATGAAAGAAGAAGAAACGCTGTCAAACAAAAATAAAAACAAGTAAACAATGTAAGACAATCCTACTACTATTATAAAGGCGAAAGTTTGTAAGTATGGATGTATGTATGGATGTTTGTTACTCTTTCACGTAAAAACTACTGAATGGATTTGAATGAAACTTTACCACAATATAGCTTATACATCAGAATAACACATAGGCTACAAATTGGCTGGACCGATTTTGATGAAATTTTATTTTATACAGAATTGTATGGCAAAACAACGTTTGCCGGGGCAGCTAGTAATTTATAAAAAAGTACAAAGTAAAAGTAAATAAAAATCAGCAGATTTATTATGTTAAGGATACAAAAAAATTGACAAAAAACACTAGATAAAAATAAAACAAATTAAAAGTTTACGTGACTGACTTCCGCATAGATTAATAAATCAACCTGACAAGATATAGATTAATGTGTTGTAAAAGTTTATTAGGCAAAGGCAATACACAGTCTGCATACAACGATGACGTCACAACTTTTGAAGAAAATATTTATGTTATTTTTATCAGAATCAGAAAATTTGACTCTTAGATCAATATTATTTTATTTTATTATTATTAAGGGCCTACATCAATATTATCGTATATCATCGCCGACACGTACATATTAACACAGCCAGTAGGCACAGAAAATGAAGAATTAGGGATACTTTTCCTATTTACTCAAAATCTACTAAATATATTTTAATTCTGATTTACGTGTTTCTACACATAATAGTTACCTATGTTTTTAAAGTTATTTCATTAGTTAATACGCGATAATAGACCGACAAATGAAAAAAATTAAAAATTTGAGAGGTTGTTTTGCCAAGATTTTCTATCGAGAAAACTTTTTTTAATCGCGTTTCTGAGTTCATGCGATCCTAGATCATATATTGAAAAAACATATACTTAAAAATTAGAGCTCTAGCCATTCAATCTAAAGAAACAATGAAAACTTCGTACATAGAAAAATGCACGAAGCTATTTTGGTATCGTCTTTAAATGATAAGTTAATGCCGCGTGTATAATAATATGGGTTTGAAATAACAACTGCACGGTTACCATGGTAATGAGTTATTTCAAATAGATAACGGGAAGAAAATTAAAACAAAAATAGACTAAATTTTAAACTGTCACTAATTGTGACCAGTCTGAAATATGCATCTTTCTTCCCGCAAACAAAAGAAGAAATGCAAACTTTCGGCCTCGGAATGATGAAAATTCAATTTCATGAATATTTCGATAATATTGAAATTAGTTTCTTAAAATGGTACATATGTATATATTTTCTAAAAAAAATGTAAAAGCAGCAGGTCAAAAATTATGAATATAAAGCTTTTAACAAAAGAGATTAAATCTCGTAAATAAATTTACAATTTATCGCTTAAATCTCAGCCATTTTATTAATGCGAAAATGACTTTAATCAACAAATCATAAAGATATTTGAACTTTATATTTTATTTTCGGAATTTGAGCTAGTATAATTGGAACATCTCTCAGATTATTAATTCGAGCTGAATTAGGGAATCCTGGTTCACTAATTGGGAATGATCGAATTTATAATACTATTGTAACTGGACACACTTTTATTATAATTTTTTTTATAGTTATACATATTATAATTCCTAACTTCTTCTTTCATCATAGTGTACCAAACTAGATAAATCTTTTTTTGTTAAGTTTCTTTTTTTTTTCGGCCCACCTGATGATAAGTGGCATCCGTCGCTCATGGACTCCGCAATACCAGGGGCATAGCTAAGCCGCTGCCTACCGAAAACTTACTTATTATTATTATTATTGACTTATTGTCAACACAATGGTTTGTATAAAAAAAACTAAAAAATATCTATTCTCTAAAAAAAATATGGCGGTACAATTAGTCAAAGCCTAAGAAAATATTTAACTTACGATGTCTACTCCCTGGCACACTTTTACTTTCACCATCAGGTACCCTGTTGAATGGGTTGTAGCGTTGTCCTCTAGGAGGTACTTTCGGTTCTTCATCTGATGGAGAGATTGTTACTAACGCTGCTTCAGCTGCTGCCTCAGCTAATAAAACAAGATCATTTTATATATTTTACTGAAGCTGAGGACGGAATGGCTATATGTATTTATCTATTGTACAAAAAATGTTACATGATAAACTATTTTTTTCTAGTTGGATATAGATACTTAAACCTATCACATTTTCTATAACATCAAACTGAATATGCATCGAAATCAAATACTTTACTAACTTTTACAAAAACTGACTCTTAATTAAAACTGCCTTTATCAATATATTACTTTTGTGGGTTATATTATGCCATGAGCATATCTACATTCATTTATGGGGAGTTTTGAGCCAAAAAGTAATAAATTTGTGAACAATAGTGGAAAATTTTGTTCCTTTTTGGTATAATTTTGTCATTTCTCGGGGTAAGGGGAGATTGAATATAGATTGATGTTATTTATCAAGTCATTACCTTGTGCTTCATCTAACTGCCTCTGTAGATCTGAGACCATCAGCTTCATATAATCATAGCTAGCACATGCCAGTGCCTTCATCCATGCCTCCATAGAGGCTTGTGAATTTGTACATAAGTAGAATGTGCGCCCGCCTTCACAATGAAAAACTATCTTGAAACTGTATGCTTCTTCCTCAGTTAACTCTAATAAACATACAATATAAATTAAACGTAATGAAAATATTGTAGTGTTTAAAACTGAAAGTTGTAACGTTGTACGTACATAATTCATATTACAACTTTAAATACACTTAAATTTAATATATTTACAGCACTAATACCTAATAACTACTTAAATAAATTATAATATTCACAATATATACAACACATTTTACTAAAACTTAATCTTTATAAAACATATTTACATAAACATATAAAACATATTATTAAACTAAACACTAAACAGCCTTATGTGGTAAAATAATAAAATAGCATACTGCCAATTATATATAAGATATTTCACCTAGCAACACTCCCGTTTTGCTGTCGATAAATTGGCACGGCAAGTGATCGATGACATTTGAAAAACTGCATAACCGACACTTGCCATATTGTTCGAATGAATGCACGTCACGTTAATTTATATTTTATTATCGTTATTTGAATAATATTTCAATATTACATATTATCGTGCGTCACTGAGCGTTCGTCGAATATATTACATTGGTAAATATATAATAAATAAACACTGGTGTCGATCTACCCCAAACTGGGTGAGTGGTATTTTATTGTATTATAAATAGGCAATTAACGTAGTTATTAGCGTAATAATCAAATCATAATGCTTGTATTCAATATTAGTATGCATTACATTATATATCACGCTTGTATTGATTTTGCATAATCATGCTATAAAAAGTTTTCAACATTTTTTAGTGCAACCCTCATATTTTTAATAAATCATGGACAACTTTTAAATTAATTAATTATTAACGTATTTCTTTTAAAATTGTGATCTCCAATCTGATTGTATCAACTCCACGGCATCGCTTCTACTCTATGGGTGGTTATTTTTATAATGCGGTGCCATGGATGTTCGCAAAGTATACGGAACCGCTTGTAATGCAATTTTTGATGGCGCGTTCCAGGGTTCAACATTCCAGGGTTCAACTTTCCAACGTTCAACATTCCGACGTTTCGACACTCCCAACGTTTCGACGCTTCAGCGATTCAACTACATTGCCTTCCGTCACCTGACTCTCGAGGCTGGCTGCCCATCCCTGCTGTACTGCTGCCAGCGGTTCCCAGAAGCGACTCCTTGGGCCGCTGATTATAATTCAGGGGAGTACCTAAATCGATAACATTGGGGAGCTTGTGTGGATTAAGTGCGGAACCCCGACCATCATATTATAAATTTTTTTATTTTTATTTTCACGCGGAGAATTTACCGATTCCTAAATTATATTTTTTTTAAATAAACCCCTATTTACACAAAACAATAATTTTCATTCCAAACCCCCCCGCGACACTGGCGCCCTTAAACGTGGTTAAATTCACACAAGTTCCTTTATTATCGGTTCTTTTAGTAGTTAGCGTGTTTGTGGCTTATTTTTGTAAAACGTTTTTTGTTTTTGGTTTTTAGTTGTTACTAAAGTGTACTAAAAGTGTTAAAGTTTTGTAATAGTAACGTAAATTACTGTATACATTGTTCTGGTTTACAAATTTTTTTTTCTTTCTCATTTTATAACAGCATATATCTACCTACATTTTGTATATATAAAAAAAAAAAAAATTATAATAATAATTTTACCTCGTTTTTTTTATAGGTAGGTACGTTAAAAATTATTATTTTAATTTGTTATTGTTAATTTTTAAGGAAAGCTGTTTTTGTATTGTAAAGTACACATTAGTAGCACTTTTGCTTTCATTTTATTTTTTATTTGCTGCTAACCATTTTTTATTTTTTATTTTTACTAATATAAATTTTTATGTAAAAACAAACGTTGATAGCTTAATTATATTGTAACAGATCGGAGAAGATTATTTATTTAGATTTGTGCTTTTATTCATTAGTTTTGCCACTTACCCAATTTTTTATTTTTGGCACAATGCTACCCGTCAAATATCTATCACTTCAAAAATCGGAGCTCGAATATGAGGTTCGCATTCGTGGAGCTAGCGCAGCACCTTCTGTCGAAGAGTTACGTAAACAAATTGTTAAATTATCATCAGAATACCCGGACGAACACATATTGGAGTCTCCTTTAGATATTCGACAGGACCTCAAAGGTTGTCTCGAAGTTCTCACTAAAATTCACACAAATTTAGATGTCTCGGATCCTAGTGAACCATCACTTATGAGAACACAAAATATGTTAAACCATCTTAATAATCGCTTAGCAAGGTTAACGCCCAGTGACGACACTAAATCCGAGTATGATGAAGTTTGTAAAGGCTATAAACTTCTTTCGCAGCGATTCGCGTCTCTTCAAGCAAAAAAACCTATTCCGGTATCATCTAATTCTTCCTCTAGCTCGACACCGGAAGTACATAATTTAATTTCTGTGACATGCGATCGTACTATTGCTGATCTTAACAAATTAAAGTTTAATGGTAAAACGTGTGTGCGTTCATTTATACAACACGTCGATGAATTTATTGTTGCACGAAATATAATTCCCTCAAAAATATTAGCTTTTGCTACGGAAATTTTCCAGGACGACGCTCTTCATTGGTACCGTTCAGTAAAGGACAAGATATCATCCTGGCCTGAGCTCTCTGCTAAGCTCAAGGAAGACTTTGATCAGTCTGATTACGACTACCGCCTTAAATCAGAAATTCGTTCGCGCACTCAGGGCGAACGTGAAAACATAACTATTTATCTCTCGATTATGAATGGAATGTTCTCACGTCTTTCTAAGCCTTTTACCGAGTCGGAACAACTAGAAATACTTTTTCATAATATAAGGCCTTGCTATGCTAGTACGTTAGCTGTATCAATATCTCAGATTGACACTATAGATGCCTTACGCTTACTCTGTCGTAATTACGAGACTATTAATTCTCGCCTTTTACAATTTCAAGAACCCCCTAAGGTTACTTCTGAAACCGTCGCTCCAGAATTTGCGTACTCTAAAGAAACAAATAAAATCTTTAATAGAAATTTTGAAAATACAATTAATAAACAAAACAATATATACAAAAATAATTACAACAAGGGAGAATTTTCAAAAAATCATAGCTTTAATCATAATAATAAAAATCAACAATATGGTTACAATGAAAATCAACAACATGGTTACAATAAAAATCAACAATATATTTACAATAAAAATCAACACAAACAATTTATACACACAGTTCAAGTAAATAAACAACCATATTGCCCTAGGTGTCGTAATAACACACATCACATAAGACAGTGTCAAGCAAATCGTGACATATTTTGTTTCAAATGCGGATTGAAGGATGTGAAAACACCTGATTGCCCTGTGTGTAGTAAAGGTAATGAGAATTTAAAAAACTAAATGAGCGGAATTGTGGAAATTTTAACAGGGAACACTGGGAAACTTGGCTTTCATTTCTTAGAACATTTTCTTCTACTTATAGAATATCTACAATTCCGCATTCAAAACCATCAAATGACACTAGACCATATGTGTATATTAAGATTAACGGTATTGAAGTTTGCGGTCTTCTTGATTCTGGTGCTGCAGTAACAATTTTAGGAAATAATTCCCATTTACATTTTGTTGATTGCACTTTGCAACAGGATGAAACTATTTCAATGGTGGCAGCTGGTGGACAATCTCTTAAGAGTATTGGTTACATGTACTTACCCATTACTTTCGAGGGCAAATTGCATGTGATTAAGACATATGTAGTCCCTGAAGTGGATACTCCTATTATATTAGGTGTTGATTTCTGGCGTGTTTTTCAGATTTGTCCTAAATATTTAGGTAGTATTACTTTGTCAGATAGTCCATTAGCTGAGGTAAAATTAAATAATTCACAAACTTTTATTAATTCATATAGTCAGTTAGTTGCATCGCAAAAGTCAATAGCTGACAATATTATTGCTCAATTTAAATCTATATCTACTGAAGAGAAAGGACTGGGTAGAACAAATTTAATTACGCACAGAATAGACACTGGTGATGCCCAACCAATAAGGCAGCGTTATTATAGGATGTCTCCAGAGAAACAACGCATCTTAACAGAACAGGTCGATGAAATGTTGGCTCTCGACGTTATCGAGCCTTGCGAGAGTGCATGGTCTTCTCCGGTGCTTATCGTGAATAAGAAGAATGGACAGCCCAGGTTTTGTCTCGATAGTCGAAAACTCAACGCAGCAACGAAGAAAGATGCCTATAATTTACCCTATGTCTCGGAAATTCTTGACAATCTTCGTGATGCAAAATATCTTTCCAGCGTTGACCTTTCAAAAGCTTTTTGGCAAATTCCAATAGAGACTAAGGATCGTGATAAGACTGCATTTTATGTACCAGGCAGAGGCACTCTACGGTTCAAAACCACTGCTTTTGGCCTGACAAATGCACCAGCGACTCAACAGCGCTTGGTGGACCTGCTTTTTGGAGATATGGATGGTAAGGTTTTCGCATTCTTAGACGATATAATAATCATAAGTTCTTCATTTGAGGATCACGTGTCTCTTCTTTTACGTGTCCTAGAGAAATTAAAACGAGCTAACTTGACAGTAAATTTCGAGAAGTGTAATTTTTTCAGAAGCGAACTTAAGTACCTTGGATACGTCGTAGATGCTCACGGTCTACGCACGGACCAAGAAAAGGTACAGGCAATTTTAAATTTTCCAGTCCCTAACAGTAAAAAGGAACTGAAACGCTTTCTTGGCACTGCTACTTGGTATCGACGTTTTGTCCCTAATTTTAGTACAGTAGCTGGCCCACTTAATAAACTTACATCTAATGGCAAAAAGGCACCTCCTTTTAAATGGACGCCGGAGGCTGATGCAGCTTTTAATACTCTGAAGGAGTGTTTAGTCTCTGCACCGGTCCTCTCTTGCCCGGTGTACACTGAGCCTTTTCAGGTCCACTCGGACGCTAGCAATTATGGCATAGGAGCGATGTTAACACAAAACATTGATGGTAAGGAGCATCCCATAGCCTACATGAGTAGATCTCTTTCCGGTGCGGAGAGAAACTACAGCATCACAGAAAGAGAAACGCTTGCTGTGTTAGTTGCTCTTGAGCACTGGAGATGCTATCTCGAGAATGGACAGAAATTTGTGGTTTACACTGACCATTCTGCACTGAAGTGGTTCCTGTCATTAGACAATCCTACAGGTAGACTAGCACGTTGGGGAGTAAGATTATCTTCATTTAACTTTGAAATTAAGCACCGAAAGGGCGTTGATAATGTAATACCAGATGCTCTCTCTCGTGCTGTCCCTATTTCAGCTATCTCTCTTTCAAATTCTATTAACACTACTTCTGATGATTGGTACAAAAAGATTTTTAACGGTTGTATGAATAATCCAAACCATTTTCCAAATTTTATAATTAAAAATAACTCTTTATTTAGACTTTCCAAAAATAAATCTAATCTTACTGCTGAGTTCGCATGGAAAGAAGTCGTTCCAATGGAATTCCGAGAACAGGTAGTAAGCGAGAACCATTCTGTACCAACAGCTGGTCATCTCGGTGTTTTTAAAACTTACAATCGCTTAGCTTTATCTTATTACTGGCCTGGCATGCATCAAAGTGTTGTAAAATACGTAGGTTCTTGTTCGGTTTGTTTAGCTTACAAGTCGCAAAATCACACTACATTGGGAGAAATGGGACGTCCGAAGCAGTGCTCACGCCCCCATCAAATGATTTCCATTGATTTTGTAGGTCCTCTTCCTGTCTCTCGTAAGCAAAATAGTTATATGCTGGTAGTAACCTGCTGTTTCACTAAATATTGTAACATTTTCCCTCTACGCCGCGCAACCGCAGACGCTGCAGTAAAAATTTTAGAAGACTCCATATTTTTAGTTTATGGTGTACCACAAACGATCTTTTTAGATAATGGAAGCCATTTCATCAGCTCAACAACTAAAGCGTTGTTTGAGAAATATAAAGTCCCTAATGTATATTTCACGCCCAGGTATACGCCTCAAATAAACTTAGTCGAGCGTTACAACAAAACTATAGTCACTAGCCTATCAACCTTCGTTGAAAATGACCATAGATCTTGGGACACTTACATTCCCAAGGTACAATTCGCTATTAATAATTCAGTAAACGAAGCTACTGGCTACACTCCTTCCTTCTTAGTATACGGTAGGGAGTTAGTATTATGCGGATCGCACTATACGGATTCTGATTTAAATGATGAAGTTTTGTTCTTGCCTCGCGATATATACGCTGAAAACTTAGGATGCCTTTCGTCAATTTTCAATGATGTGCAGGCCTCATTGTGGAATGCACATGTGAAGAATACCACACACTATAATTTACGCAGGAAACCTGCCGAGTACAAAGTGGGTGACATAGTCTTTAAACGTACATATATATTGAGCGATAAAGACAAATATTTTAGTAAAAAGTTGGCTCCAAAATATATGAAATGTCGTGTAATCGAAAAACGTTCGCCGCTTGTGTATGTTCTAGAGGATATGTCCGGAAAAAACATAGGTGTTTGGCATATTAAGGATCTGAAGCTATTTAACAATAATAATCAATTAGTTAAATAAATTAAATGTTAAGTCAAACCTAGATTTAAATAAATATAGTTACTCTGTTGTTCATTCAAAGATATTTTGTAGTTAATATCATTGATTCAATTCTAATTCTTTTTACTTCATGTTTTGGAGTGTTGTTTTTTCGTTTCTTTGTCTACAACCATTCTTAAAATATAAGTGGTTGCGTTTCGGTCACTGCCTATGTTTGTCTTTGATGAATTTAAACAAGCCTACACGGATTTTTTTATGTTAGTTAGGAGTTTTGGTACTGCGGTCCCTTTTTTAGCGCGTACCTAAAGAGCGGGTTATGACTCTTTAAATAAGCCCTCATTGTTTGCGTTTTTTAGCGCGTACCTAAAGAGCGGGTTATGACTCTTTAAATAAGCCCTCATTGTTTGCGTTTTTCAGCGTGTGAAGAGCGGGTTGACTCTTAAAATAAGCCTACATTAAAGTTCTTTATTGGAGCGGGTCGTGACTCCAATAAATTCATCAAAGACCAAATATATTCCACAGTGCCGATACGTGAAAAGTTACCAATACACTTGCAGTATTCTTTCTCTAGGGTGATCTTGTCAACCAGTTCTGTTTTGAGTCCAATTCTATTTTTGAAGTGCACTCTTGTGTGTAAGATTAGTCTGTTGATGTTGAAATACATCAGACAATCATCTGTTAGGTCGTATGATAGGTCGCATGACAGGTTTAGGTAGTTTGTTTGTGGAAGTATGAATGTGAAACAGTTACTGAGCGGTTCAATAGGCGCTTACCGCAGCGGATTTTATTAGGTAAAATCCTTTCTCTGGGAGAGGGGGTATATGTAACGTTGTACGTACATAATTCATATTACAACTTTAAATACACTTAAATTTAATATATTTACAGCACTAATACCTAATAACTACTTAAATAAATTATAATATTCACAATATATACAACACATTTTACTAAAACTTAATCTTTATAAAACATATTTACATAAACATATAAAACATATTATTAAACTAAACACTAAACAGCCTTATGTGGTAAAATAATAAAATAGCATACTGCCAATTATATATAAGATATTTCACCTAGCAACACTCCCGTTTTGCTGTCGATAAATTGGCACGGCAAGTGATCGATGACATTTGAAAAACTGCATAACCGACACTTGCCATATTGTTCGAATGAATGCACGTCACGTTAATTTATATTTTATTATCGTTATTTGAATAATATTTCAATATTACATATTATCGTGCGTCACTGAGCGTTCGTCGAATATATTACATTGGTAAATATATAATAAATAAACACTGGTGTCGATCTACCCCAAACTGGGTGAGTGGTATTTTATTGTATTTTAAATAGGCAATTAACGTAGTTATTAGCGTAATAATCAAATCATAATGCTTGTATTCAATATTAGTATGCATTACATTATATATCACGCTTGTATTGATTTTGCATAATCATGCTATAAAAAGTTTTCAACATTTTTTAGTGCAACCCTCATATTTTTAATAAATCATGGACAACTTTTAAATTAATTAATTATTAACGTATTTCTTTTAAAATTGTGATCTCCAATCTGATTGTATCAACTCCACGGCATCGCTTCTACTCTATGGGTGGTTATTTTTATAATGCGGTGCCATGGATGTTCGCAAAGTATACGGAACCGCTTGTAATGCAATTTTTGATGGCGCGTTCCAGGGTTCAACATTCCAGGGTTCAACTTTCCAACGTTCAACATTCCGACGTTTCGACACTCCCAACGTTTCGACGCTTCAGCGATTCAACTACATTGCCTTCCGTCACCTGACTCTCGAGGCTGGCTGCCCATCCCTGCTGTACTGCTGCCAGCGGTTCCCAGAAGCGACTCCTTGGGCCGCTGATTATAATTCAGGGGAGTACCTAAATCGATAACATTGGGGAGCTTGTGTGGATTAAGTGCGGAACCCCGACCATCATATTATAAATTTTTTTATTTTTATTTTCACGCGGAGAATTTACCGATTCCTAAATTATATTTTTTTTAAATAAACCCCTATTTACACAAAACAATAATTTTCATTCCAAACCCCCCCGCGACAAAGTCTGATTACAAACTCCAAAACTAGAAAAAACTTTGTTATTAACGTTTTTCTGTTTAGCATCTTTAAATATAGAATTGTCTACTGTCTTTCTGCTTCAATTTAATACATAATTATCTTTGGAAACAAACAACTATTCTACTTTTGGGTAAAGTCTGCTTTACAATAGCGATTCCACAAATAAAACTAGTTTAAGATTCTATTCAAGTTAAATATATATATTAAACTGAATTTACTTGACATGATGGTCTTAGTGTTAAATAATATGCAAGTCTTACCAATTGTACATCCCTCCAATATGATCACACCAACTGGTTCCTTGTCTCCTTTCTTGTCAAAATAAAATAAGAGATTGCCCTTCAACACAAACCATCGTTTCTGATAACTCTTCCCCACTTCACCCCTTATGTCCAGCCACCCATCACGATCTACTGGTGTGGCCGAGGATGCAAAAGCAGACAAGTTCTTTTCGTTTATTTTCATTGTCATTTATAAGTAATTATCTGCAAATTTGAAAATTATAGGTAAGTTTCAAGTGTAATGATTAGGTATTTTTATTGCTAACCTTATTTGTTGTGAATATAAAGTAAATCAAAGCTAAATTTATTTTGAAAAATTACATAAACTGCACATACAGAAGGACGTATTTAGGTACTTACCTACACAAAACAACAATAGGCACTAAGGAATTTCTAACCAAAGAACCACGAAGTATAGATAGAAGGAGTCCGAACGGTATAGGCTTTTCCATAATATTTCGTGTACACATTAATAAACCCAGATCATAGTTCTATTTTCTGCCACTGGCTGCGCAAGTGTTCAGGGCGTACCGATGCTATTATTATTATTACATGTAAACACGCGCTGGCTCGTGAAAGTTGAATTTAATTTAATTATTATTATTAAATTAAATATTAATTTAATTAAATATTTTTTTCCACAGGTGTCAATAGCAATAAAATTTCCCGCGTAAGAATTCAAACGAGTACTCCTTGAAAAATGGCGCGCTCTACCGGCAAAAAATATGTCCCTTAAATTGAGACCATTCGTTCTAGTGGTGAGTCGTCGACGATTTTCCCGTCGACGCAACGAGACCGTTTACCGTCGATGATAAACTAGTTTAAAAAACAGTCTAATTTTCGACTAGTTTACGTCGTGGATTAGATTGGTTCGACGTTCAGTAACAACGACAACGATTAGACTGTTTCGGTTATCAATCAACGAAACAATATTATGTTTAGAAAAAATATTTTTCAACATCATAAAAAAATGCTACATTTGGTACTAATTTTACGTACATTTTAAAATGAACTGCCCTTCATACTTTTTCCAGGCTTAGGACTGGCAGATCTATTGTTTTTCACTACCTAGTAAAACGTGCGTAAGTACGTAAAAGTCACTATATATTTACACTAATATCACTATATTATATTTACAAGAAAACTTATTATGAAGACTAAGATAGTAAGTAGGTATGTATCTATGTATTCACAGAAATTTACAGTTCACAATAATCGCGATAAAGCAAATTATTTTATTTGCAGTGACCCTTGACCGGCGCTTTGCAAGGCGTGTCAAACGAAACTAAAAATAATAGGTACTTAATAATTTTCAAATAAACAAAAATAATAATCCTTACCCAAAAAAATGCATTTATTGCTATTCAAATAGAATCTAATTTGGGTTAGCCACTGCGCGGAAAAGCGCGGGGGAGACGGGATGCATGCTGCACTCGGCGACTCGGTTCAGTAGGTACCTACCACAGAATAGATAGAAGATACTACGTATCAGAAGGGAAACTTAGAAGAACGGGTAAATTATAGAGGAGGGGTATTTTGCATTCTGACAACTGTCATTTGACTGTCATTTGATTGTCATTTGACTGCTCAACTGTCAACCTTCTGTCAACTGAGTACAGCCGTAATAATTAAGCCATGTTAGATAATATTATCCACATGCTTAGACCACATGTTATAGCTATGTAGCCACATACTCGTATTTTACACAATAGATAATTATTTACATGCAAAAATAAAATTACTATGTGGTTACCGATTTATTTTATTGTAAATGACAAAACAGAATGAACATATCTACGAAAATACACTTATAAATATAAATATTATATAGGTACACTTATTATCAAGGTCAGAGCAAGCCAATATACTTTTAAAAATATGTATTGCCCCAGAACTACTTACTCCAAAGATTTATTTTATTATCATTAACATCGACTATGTTAATGATAATAAAATAAATCTTTGGAGTTACATGCATTACAAGATTGTGCTTATGCCTCGTGTTAACAAATGGCGGACGATTATTTATAATAACAATTTTATTTTTTATAACGTACAATAAATTTTCGTCTCTCACAGAGGGTGTTATATGTGTACAATATTCCTTAGCTAACTTTTACCGCACCCTAGGAACAAAAAGGGGTGGCGACACTTGCATTCTTCACTATACGGACAACAGAAACAGAATTTACAACAGTAAATTGTTAATTTTAAAATTACCTAGCTGACTTAATAAATTAAATCAAAGCAGAAAACCCGGGTACTAACTGACACCCTGAATAGCCGATGGGCCTTGAGATTCATAACTAGTAGCAAATGCGTCGGTCACAATTTCCTCTTTTAAGAATAAAGTAGAATATGAGAATTGCCAGCGTCGTAACAAATCGTAGTTCAAAGTGTTTGTTACACACATATGACGATCTTACTTGATCTTCCGAAAGGCCCTTCAAAAGAGCAGAGTCAATACTCTAAATACACTTCTTGGTGACTGTTTCTCGAACCGGAAATTGGTGCAGAGCCACATTCTTTCGCTTGCTTTTGCATTTCGGAATACAGCATGTCGTCTTCATGATAAAACATATACGGAATATTGCAGTTTTGATGAGAGAAGATATGCTCGCAGAATATACTCCTGATACATTCAACTTATAACTAAAATTATAATTAAAACAAATAAGATGTAAAAAATTGCAAATTAAAATAAGGGCAAATTATACAATGGTGACAACCATGTGACAAGTTGACAAACGGCGACAGGCACAGAAAGAATAAAGAAACAAAAGTTCTCTAAAAAGCTCTTATTCTTCCACTACATCACGTAGGGCTCCTAAAAAAAACGCCGAACTTCGTGACCCTGCGCCGTTTGCACTCCTTCAATCCCGAGACCTCAAATAAATCATCACAATGTATGAAACAAAGACAAAAATCGTCACCCGTTTTATAATTAGATTTTTTGGAGAATTTAATTTGATGAATGAATTTAGTTTAGTTTGAGAGTTTAGTTCTTTGGAGGAGTCCTATGAACCAGAGGTGGTTCCAAGGCTACTATCAATCCTCGTCGCCCGGTTTGAGGCCGCCGCATATGTACTTACAAATTTGAATCATGGATTAAATCTGTGTTCTTAAAACCTATCACAGAAAGTTTAGAACATATTAGTCTGTGCTGAACAATGGCAACACTAAAATTAATGTCAGACAGACATGACTCCTTTCAAAACCTAAGTTTCCTCAAATTTCCTCTGACGTCCGCTGTCACAAAATAGTTGTCTATGGTTTCTTCTAAGATTCCGGGCAGTGGTACCTACACTACCTACATGCACTTGCACATCGAGCAAGTTCGGAATCATTCGGCGCGTTCGTGTTTCACTCGTTGACCGACGAGAGGAGTCCACAACGAAAAGAAAGAAACGATGAACGCCTTGACTGCATGAAAGAACGGAACGAACGCGTCAATCGTCGACGTCGTCATTTCGTCAACCAGGTGCTCAAGTCCACTATTTTGGAACAATTGTCATACCGGCACAATACCGGCACGATACCGTTGCAATTGAAGTCAAATATCCGTAGTCTGCTATATGCCGTCATAACGGTCTTTCAATGGTAATAGAATTGTCGATCTCTTTTATCTATGCATTGAATTTTCGGTCTCTTTTATCTATGGATTGTGTTAGAATGGTATGTATGTGTTGCCGTTTTTAAAAAATGCGTTAGTTGAAGTGATTTTCGAAAAACAACTAATAAATTTAAACATTTAATCATGCTGGACTTCGTTTAAATATATTTGTACATACTATTTATTAGTATAAAAAGCAATGTGAAGTTTAGGAGATTAGTAAATTGCAATAAATTACAAAGAACAATTTCTAATATTTCTATCTATCTATTTTTTATTTATGGCAATCTGTCGACACAGGACAATTTAAAAATATTACTGTCAAATTCAAAATAGCAGACTACCGAAACATTTCAGTCATTGAATTGCAATTGTGAAGCAGTTGTGTACGAGACTAGCAATTTATGTCACTTTGACAATTGTAAGACAATGATGAAGTCGTTATGACGACACATTAATAGTAGACTACCAAAAACTTTACTATTGCACCATAATGGTACAATTATGGTACAGTTGTGACACCGTTGAAATACCCGACTCAGGGCCCAGTTTATGCATGAACCATCGACTAGTTTATCCGTTCACGGCGATAAACGGTCTAAA
This sequence comes from Orgyia antiqua, assembly GCA_916999025.1. Lineage (NCBI taxonomy): Eukaryota > Metazoa > Arthropoda > Insecta > Lepidoptera > Erebidae > Orgyia > Orgyia antiqua. The sequence continues at coordinate 19,850,358 of OU779864.1, read as the reverse complement.
AAAACTGTTCGTTCATTCAACGCTCACCGCTAATTCGTTCAACATTACGTTCGGACTCCTTCTATCTATACTTCGTGCCTTAAACCTTGAATGTAATATATTTTCTAATATAGCCGTTAGCCAATAATACATTTTCTAATATAGCCGTTAGTTCCTGAAATTATCGTGTTTTAACAAACAAACAAACTTTGCAGTTTTATAATATTAAATGTAAATTTAAATAGTTGTAAGGCACAGCAACGGACTGCAACCTTTTGACTCAACCGAAACGCGTATTATTTTTTAAACAAGTCTTTGAAGTATCGTTTGTTATGAAACCAGTTGCGACGAGGACCGTTTTGTGAAACCGTTTTCATCGTCGTAGAAACGGCTGCGTTTCGTCCGCCTAAAACGTGACGACGACCCACATCTAAATTCAATGACTGAAATGTTTCGGTAGTGACGGTAGTCTGCTATTTTGAATTTGACAGTAATATTTTGAAATTGTCCTGTGTCGACAGATTGCCATAAATAAAAAATAGATAGATAGAAATATTAGAAATTGTTCTTTGTAATTTATTGCAATTTACTAATCTCCTAAACTTCACATTGCTTTTTATACTAATAAATAGTATGTACAAATATATCTAAACGAAGTCTAGCATGATTAAATGTTTAAATTTATTAGTAGTTTTTCGAAAATCACTTCAACTAACGCATTTTTTAAAAACGGCAACACATACATACCATTCTAACACAATTCATAGTTAAAAGAGACCGAAAATTCAATGCATAGATAAAAGAGATCGACAATTCTATTACCATTGAACGACCGTTATGAACGCATATAGCAGACTACGGATATTTGACTTCAATTGCAACGGTATCGTGCCGGTATCGTGCCGGTATGACAATTGTTCCAAAATAGTAGACTTGAGCACCTGGTGACTTGCTGACTTGCAATACTTGCATCCTTACATCAATTTCAGTCATGATATTTTACTCTTTGGTCATGATCTAGCAACAGTAGCAACCTTACCTATGGTACATTTAAAAGAGTCGTGGCAACAATTATGGTCTAGTAATTGTAATATAAAAGGAAAATATTACACTTTGATTCAGCCGAACAATATAAATAAACCGTGGTTCCGTAATTTCAAATTTGGAAAACGGGCCATAATCTGTTTAATTCGAATGAGAATTGGTCACATGTCTATTCCTACACATTTGGCTAAAATACAAGTCATAGCATCCAATACATGCGCGTGTGGTGACGTGGGTGATATGTGATATTAATCTATTATTATAATATTCTCCTGTCCTTTATATGATAATTCTTCTTTATATTCTTCCTTACTTTCCTTGTGTACACCTCTACCAACTTCTGTTCCTATCCTTCTTGCATCTAACAATATTCATATTTATGAAGCTATTATTTCCTTTTTGTCTTTAAACAACATTAAAATATGACATTGATACATTGTAGTTCTAATCCTATCCACAAGTTTTTCCTTTTTGACGCACAAAATTCCTTACCTTTTATTAAGATTCCCTAACTTTAATAAATTTGTACGCATGATGGCAATACTCAAATCGAGTTCGTCCAAGAATAAAAAACCCCTTGCCTTAAAATAAAATGTTTGGTATTACTCTATGTTTATTTGATTTTAATTTCTAAAAATGTTTGGGAAATCAAATATTTAAATAAATAATAAAAATAAAATTTCTTTATTGGGAAGGGATTTATTATTTTATGCATAACTGAAATCAGTGAAAATTGTAAAAGCCATGTCGAAACTCCAAGATATCGCCAGCATTAACAAGAGAATTAACATAAATGGTACTACACTGAAAATGGTTGGCAAAACATGTACTGTATGTAAAAGGTGTTCATTAATTGATAAAAGCTTAACCTATTTCACTTATCCCGAAGATCCTGTCAGGTAAAATCTCTTACTGTAAAAGATTACGTTTTAAGTAAATAAGCTTTGTGTCCTTGTTCATGTGATTCATGTTTACCGGCGACACGATTTTAACGTAGAATCGAAAAATTATTACAAATAATCGCTGCTGTTTTTGTAATTACCAGATAACCAGCGAACACATGCGGCACGACAAACAGATAATTATTTGTTCATTATACCCTGGGCCTCTCTCATTACCTTTGAAGATGTTTGCTTGTATTCTATGAAATTCCTATTAAAATCTTATAAGTGTGTATTTCGATCATGAATTGGGCCGTAGGAACATGCCTGCAAGTTGCATTGGTTTTTGCCTAATTCCTCTGACCTCTGAAATAAAATCGAAAATAATATTTCTTAACATTGGAATGCATCCATTCTAGCTATAAGCTAAATTATCTATACAGTGTACTTTAATTGATTATATTTAATTTACAGGAGATTTGAGTGGCTCAGAGCTGTCAAAAGGCTTGATTTAATGAAAATATTAGATGATGACAGAATGAGAGACAATCATAGAATATGTGAATTACATTTTGAACTACGATATATTCAGAAATTTAGAGTATGTGAAGGAAGAAAGTTCTTAACAAAAGATGCCATCCCAACATTATGTATTAGTACATTTAACAAAGGGATTCCTATAAAGACTGATAACATTTTAACAGCAAGAAAACCTATTCCTATAATGAATGCTTCTCTGGCTATGATGGTTAAGAAACCTGAAGAGCTTAAAAAAGTTGATAATATGTTAAAAGAGGATGCAGTCGTTTCAAGATATAATCTAAGGCCTATAAAACTCAAGAACCATCAAGAAGAAAGTGAAGATGATGATGAGGATGATGATTTACATAATAAATTAGCTTATGAAGGAAATACTAAATCTGGACAGTCAGGTCCTTCGTTTTGTAATGATGCATCATTGTTCTGTGAAAGTGTAATGACAGTTTCACAGTGCACACAAACAAATGCCTTGCCAGGACAAGACTATGTACTAGAGAGCACCTCTAAAACGCTTAGAACTGGTCCAGTAGCAAACACTTATCAAGAATTTGCAAAAATGTGTTCAAAATTTCTTTCTCCTTCTTTATGTAGACTCATAAAACTAAAGGCTTGTTCTGTTAATGGCAAACATGTCAATTTTATACTATTTGCTTTTAATTTGTATTATTCTACAAATTTGTATAATTTTTTAAGTAATATGTTAAGTCTTCCATCTCAAGATGCCCTGAAATATTATTTACTTCCGAAAACAACAAGAATAAATGAGCAATTTTTAAATGCATTCAGATGTAAAGTTAAAAATATGTCAGCCAATGAAAAAGTATGTAGTTTTTCAGTTGGTACCATCTCCCTAAAACCTAGTCTTTACTATGACATCAAATGTGATAGGGTAATTGGCTTTCATGATATTAATGGTGCCCAGAATACTAGTGTTGCCAGATATGCTATACTTTTAATGGTTCAGGGGCTTCTAGAAGACTGGAAACAGCCAGTTGCCTATGCATTTATCTCTGGATATGACAATATACCAGAAATTTCGATGTGGATTGATGAAGTTTTAACTTCACTTATTGAAATAGGTTTAGATATTCGAATATTTGTCTCTGACCCAAGATCTGAATTCCTCTATGCGTCAGATACTAGATTAGTTACTCCAGAGAAAACACATTTTACAATAAATAGAACAGATATATTTTATACATATGATACATGGCAGTTACTAAGAATTGTAAAGAATAATCTAAAATCTTGTGATTTCCACTATGGGCCTGACTTCGAAAATAGTAATAATGAGGACTTCTTTGATAGAATTACTGATCTTTGTAATTTGTTGAATGCAAAGAGTCCTTACTCTAATTCTAAATATAAAAGGGCGTTTTCTAATAAGCAGTACCAGGCAAGTTTTTTAAATCACATGGTAGACTTATTTCAAAATTTGAAAGTAATGCGTAAAGCAGATGGCACTGATGTCACTGAAAATATGAAGTTTATAGAAAGTTTTCAGATCAGTATAAAGTCGGTACAGCAACTGTTTGACCAGCTGCAAATCTTGGGAGTGAAATATTTAGTTACAAGTCGTTTAACACATAAAGTACTCAATAGTTTCTTTGCGCAAGTAAAGGGCACTGACTCAAAAAATGAATGTACTCCTAAACAGTTTAATAGAGCTTTTGTAAGACGCTATGTATTTAGCGTTTTAAAGAAACCTGTAAGTTGTAATAAGTCAGAAAACTTTGATGCTGAAGAGCATGCCCGGAAACTTCTTGATGTCGAGGTTAAGGAAATACAGAGCATCAGTAATGAACCATTATTTATTAATACAACAGATTACAGAGACAGTTTGCCTGATAAAAATGTGTTTGTGTACATTTGTGGGTATTGCTTTCTGAAGTGTACACAAATACATAAGTGTGATATATTTCAAAGTTATGTCCTAAGAATGAACCAAGACAAGGTGGAGGAGGCTAATCTTTGTAATGTCAACTTAGATCTGAATGATCAGAACAGTAAAATACCAGATGATTTTACAGAATTTTTGTTGTTTTTAGAATATAAGTTTAATGAATTTTTTAAAAGAAACACACAAATACAAAGCATTGGTCAAGAAATATTTAAAGAATTAGAGGAATGCGAATATGAGATGCCATGTCCATGCTTTCCTATTGATTATTTAAAATCTTTATTTGTTAGACTAAGATTATTTTACAGTATTAGAAAGAATAATCGGTTAATTAGGAAGAAAAAAGGAGTAAAAACTTTTAGAGTTTGTAGTTTATAGATCTTTTAAGATAAAATATAAATAAAATAATTCATGGTTTTAATAATTACGAATTATATTGTAGCTTATAGAATATGGTAGGCAATAGCCATTTAGCTTTTCTTATGGATAGGGCATAGTCTAAGTCTGAAACCTATTTGTTGTTTAAATGTGTGTAAAAGCAATGGCAACCAAAATAGAGAAAAAGAAAAAGGCAGCTGTTAAATAAACTAGTCTATTTGGATCTCTTTAAAATTATTATATTTGTAAATAATTTGATTAAATTGGATTTTTTTTTGTCAATAAGCAAGGCAACAAAGTTAACGTTTATAAACATTTTTTTTTATTTTTTTTATTTACGGCAGTGTATACAAAGTCCTTAAGCCTATCTTAACTAGGTATAGTTACTAGTTACATTATATTTTTCCTACAGTACTAACAATAAATTTATATAAAGGTTTGAAGAATCTAGGTTTTTTCAATTTCGACTATATTTAACTCATTTACTTCATTACTTTCACAAAGTTCCGATACCAAAACTAAACGTTCTAATTTAAATTTTTGGCTATCCATAATAACATGCTTGAGGTCAACGTTTATAAACAACAAGTTTAGTGTTGCCATAATATGCGTATATGTTAAGCGTTAAAAATGTTCGGGAAAATATGACTACAGATCATTTTAATTTAGGATTATGTGATATTTCAGATGTGCGAATTATTTGTTATTTTTTTATCAAGCTCTGACAAAATTATGTACTATGCGGTTCAAATGAAAATAGGATTGACCCCGCGCCGTCTTGTGACGTCATAGCTGTCAAATTAAAAAGCTGTAATTCGAACAATTTTGGTAGGGTCAGCAAAACAAGATATTTTTATAATATAACTAGCTGACCCGGCAAACGTTGTTTTGCCATACTAAAAAAAAAAAAAAAGTTTGAAAAATAGATGTTGGCCGATTCTCAGACCTACTGAATACGTATGCAAAATTTGAGAAGAATCGGTCAAGCCGTTTCGGAGGAGTACGGTAACTAACACTGTGACACGTGAATTTTATATATTAGATTTATTCATCACTTTATCGTTATCGTTTACTCATTTTCGAGCAGTTAGCGAGACAAATACAATTACAAACAATACCAAATCGAGACAAATACAAAAAATGAAAACACTAACAAACAAAATGTTGTGACAATTAACAAAAAAAAAGCTAACAACATTAAAAATAAAACTTAAGCAAGCCTGAAAACTCGACAAGGCACAACAAAAACGATAACATGGCGGTTGGTAGTTGAACATAATAATATTATCGTTTCTAACGACGAAATAATGAAATAAAATATGTTTCTTTTTTATAATGTTATAAGTATTATCACTTATGAACGTTTTTTCACTTAGAATAACTGAGATAAAACATAAAAAATACTTTAATAATTCGCAAATAGTTTCGTTGCTGTCAGTAAAATCACTTGACAGAGGTCATTTCCAATCCTATTCTCATTTGAAACGTGTAGTATAATAGAAATTATTATAGACTTGATTAGTGTATCTAGATTAAATAGATATGTTATACTTAACTCGAATTTGAATCGCTATGTGCATTTAAAATTAAACTATTGTCAAACTATGCGTTGGTTAGCTTAACTGGCATAACATATTGAATAAATAATTAAGTACTTATTACCCAAAATAGACTTATCGTCAGAGGAGATAATCTAGAATAATTTTATTTAGTTTTATTTTAGCAGTATTGTAGTAAGTACCTAATTAAGAAAAGTAGTTATTAAAGAACAGTATTTTTAGAAAGAAATCTAAATAACCAGTGTTTGTCACTTTTCAAAGCACCCAACACAGTTCAAAATATTTTGTATACCTTTTTTATGTGTGATTAATTGATATTTTGGTGTGGATAGTACACAACAAAAATCTCTGACCATATCACACAACCTTCTTTAAAAGTCAAACCAAATTCATTCCACGTGTTCATCTCACGTAATTTATTATCACCAACATTGTACGTAATAATAGCAGTATTATAAATGTATTTAAAGAACTTTAAATAAAACAGTGCTTTTTTAAATATGTAATATTTTATTCATAATTATTATTACCTATTTTCACAGTTATTTATAAAGTTATATTAATATCAAGTATAACACTAAGTTTGTTTTACGAATATCTGATGATTACTCCGTTTAGAAAATTTTATTTCCACATCAATCATCAGATTAGACCACTTAAAACTAATATATGACAAAATGGTGAGGTCTATGTACAGTACAATTATCCCAATTCCCTAAAAAAATTGACAATTTCACAATAACAAAGTCAAAAACAAAAAATCCTTAAAAATAAGACCCATTTGCTACAAATCTCGCCATATCTACAAACTGTACAATATATTAAGAGTGGTTTCTTTAAAATGTGCTCCATCACAAAACGGCAATGTGGGCAAATAATAAAACGGTATTCGATACTACACCGACGTCTATGTACATAATGTTGTTTTACAAAACAAAATAATAAACTATATACAACATCATTAAATATTCTCAAATGCTGTAACACATTTAAAACATTTTTATAATCAACTAGGCATAATTCACTTAAGTGACGGACAGGCCACATCTACAATTAAATAATTTATGTGATCTGCATACAGACTACATACAAAACACCTATACAATTTGCCTACGATCCACATTGAAAATACATAAAATAATTAGGTACTAAGCAACAAAAATAATTTACAATTGATTTAAAATAATTTGTTCAATAGAAAAAAGATATTATATTTTCGAACTCAGTCCACAGAAACATGATTTATTTTTTTAGATTATGGAATAATATATTGTTAGGGAAGGAGAATACATGATTTAAACCACATGTCAGACATATTTACAGATTTGTTTTCACAGCACACCTAAGCTTATACTTTAATAATATAATAAAATAGAAAATTTCCATTATCCTACTAACTGATGGAGATTCCATGTGTCAACATGATATTCTGTTGTTTAAAAATGTATCTAATTTTTATTAACTATATAAAACGACAATCTCTTATTATACAAATGCTAATATTTCTAAATGATCTATGGGAACTTTAACATCTATATTAATTCAAATTATCCGTTAACTATTGGTGTTATGCTATTTGTCACATTTATATTATTAGAGAAAATATTTGTAGTCTAATATTTTTTTTTTTAGAATTTAACATATTCTTTCTTTAATGTTTGTCTTGTAAATGTTATAATTCGAAATTGTTGTTCTATTAGTATGACACAGTTCACAATTTAATGATAAGAAATAAAAATCATATTTTGAAAGCAAAATTTGTCTAGTACATTTGTAACTAGAGATTGAATACATGATTTGCAAAACGTAAACCATAATAATTTAATAGAAAATAAACTGCTTAGTAAAAGCATAAAAAAATAAATTTGTTGTTTCTCTTTATGTCAATTTGACCTTGGAATTTAATACAATAAATGTGATATTTTAATGTGACACAGATATCAGTATAGTAGTATCAATATCTAAAACACTATACATATCTATATCCTTTGGTAGTTTATACCGGTTTAAATAAGTAACAAAAAAAAACTACATATACATTTTACGTACACACAATGTAACAATAATCATTTATTAAAAATAATGTGATATTATGATTGGAGACTATGAGGTCGGAATTAGGACGAGTTATTTATTTCATACAGAAAAAGAATAAAGTGGATATGTCTCAAATAAATTTTAAAGAGCAAAAAATCCCATGACTTAAAAACAAATCGTTATTTTTATATAAATAATTGAAATCGAGCAACTTCGGACATACGCGTGTATGCCCGAAGTTGCAAAATGCGTGCACGTGCAATTTCGCTACATTTGTGAAAAATGCTACGTAATAAATAGTTACTCACACGGCATTGTCATTAGGATACACACTCATATCGGCATTTAGATGCAAAATAAATGACGCTACTAATTCCGACCACTGTTGATAACATAAAAATTCATAGCGGTATAACAATATGCGGATGAATAGTGTGATGTGAATATTAATTAGTGTGAAGCTAAAACAATGGTAAATTCATGCAACAAGGCATTTGTCTCAAAATAACATGGTATCAAAGTAAAAAAATATATATATGAGATCAAACAATAATTTGATTTATTTTTATTAATACATATTAGAAACAGTTACTAATGTTCTATGATTCTCTAATTAATGAATCAACACATGAAACAGTATTTGAAAAACCCCACACAATATAGTAGAAGTTTACTTATTCAGTTTAGCAATGGAACTTACTCTTTAGTTAAGTAACAATTTGTAATTCATTACAATATAGTTACATTACTTATAAAATTAAGTTTCTTAAAACTTGAAATAAGTTATTTAGCTAATTATTTTAATACTTTACGATAAAATCGAGGGAAATTAAATTTTAGAAGATGAATAGGGACAGCATTGTCTATCTAACAAGTGTACATTCATTTTAATAAATGAATTACTACACAAAATGAGGTTCAAGTTTTGACTCTGGAATGACAGATCAAGGAAGAATAAAATATTAACACAACATTATGGAAGATAGGTTCATATGAAAAGGAAATATGTGGAAGAGAAGATGATAACAGGGGCTTGACGAGATGTTTTGTAACACTGCACAGATAAATCTCTAGCTAGAGATAACAATATCTACATGAATTTTGCCTATAAATGAGGCAATGGTACCAATTCTATGTACACAACTAAACTTAACTGAAAAAAAAAAACCGATAGTGATAATATATTTATCTTGATCAGATCGTTAGTCTATAAAACATAGTTTTTATAATAAGAAAGTTCTGTTAACATTGCCAAATTGTGTTATTGACACTATGAATTTTCATTTTTCGTTCGTTTAGTTCAGTTATGCATGTAGAGTTGATATCGGTGTCAGGGTATACAAAAAAGCAATTTGAAAACCACCAATTAAATCCACTATGATAGCAACAACTGAAAAGTAATAATGTGATGTAAATATCACATAGCATTATGTTTGATATATATTTAAGTGACAGAAAGTTATTTATTATAGAATGAAGTGAAAGATTTATAGTTTTCTTAGAATTTTCTAACAACTAAAATAATTGCGATAGAACATTTTGCACTATTTTCTGTAATTGTTGCAATTATTTAGTAAGCCTTATTTAACTTTGATTTGTTTTGACGTGTATAGCACTAAAACCTACCATAATTAAGAGTACAGTAGGTAATGAAAATGTTTTAATGTTTTTCAATGATAACAATATGACAAGTGACTTTGGTAAAAAATATTGTGCTTTCATTTTCTGTATAAATTGGACCATATTTTGTGATCAAACTTATAAGGATTTGTGTTTCTGGCTTAACTAGCTTTTTTTAATTTATTTTCTAATTATTTATAACAATTTTGATTTAAAATTTGTATATGGCAATGCTAAGTCTCTTACATTCACTCTGTTTGGTAAAGTTGATTTTTCATTAAAACATAAGTTAAAAAACGTCAAAGATAAAGATAAAAATCAATCTTAGTTTGTATAAATTAACTTTATAATGTAAAGTTTACATTAATTTAATAATTTAATGTCAAAATTGGTTTAATAAATATAATTAAAACAATATTTCAAAATGATTAAACATTACTAAACAAAGTGAATCACTATTCAAATCCTTAACCATATATTGTGTTCTGCAAATAGACTCTGCATGCACACTTCATAACAATAACAATATCATAACGAGGCCCTCCCACTCTACTTAGAATACCTACATTAATTTATCTAAGTACTGATCATCAACTACTATCCTTAAACTACGCTGCTTACTTTAAATTGCAGCTTTGGGTAGCACTTACGTACAATGGTCCATGTATTAATAGTATATTTCCAATTGTGTAAAAGATATCTTTACCCAAGATACTGTAGTCCAATGAATGCACTTCTATAGTTGCAAGTATATGTAGCAAAATAAACATTTGCAGACATTTTAAATAATGTCTTCTGGACTATGCTTAATGTTTATGATATAGGTACCAAATTACAAATATAAAACACTACTTTTTTTGTATATAAATACATAGAATGGCAATGAAACATGTAAATGGTGATTTTTCGGTTTCCTGCAGCCTTACCAACAAAGTCTGTTACACTAGCGGTAAGCTACACTGCTCGTCAGATGATTATATTTTTAATACCCAGTGTTATTGAATAGTTTGGTTAAACAGAGGGAACATATTCAAACCAGTAAGACACTTTCTTATTAATTGATAATACACACTTTACATTAAAACTACACAACATTTGAGGTTTATATTCTATCAATGCCCTCATGGTCATGATAAATTTAATCTTAGGTGATGAGTATAATACTTTTCATACATTAGTCAGATTTTATTTCCATCTTTCATTTGAGTAAGATCCACACGTGGTTCCACATTTCAATAGGTAATAAATGCTATCCAACAACAGGTTATTAAAATGTAAGGACAATAGTTTAGATTTGTCTGTTTTTAGCAGCAACTATTGTTGATAGATAAAATATTGAAAATGGTTGTTAAATATATCATAATGTCTCACCATTTTGTTTGAAAAACTACTTTTCAGAAGAAGTCACAGCTTTCAGTTCAATGGTACAAGATTGAGTGTTTTTATAGATAACTATCACTGGTTGGCTGGTAGATAATGCCCAAGGCATTAAGCCCGCCATTGTATGCTGTATGTGCATTAAGTGTTAATAAATAAACAAATAAAATAACAGAACTATTTTCAAGATATAAGTAAACGAAATCACTCAGGTAAGACCTATGAATTGCAGTTAAATGGACTTTACTAATTGAAATAGCTTTTTACTAAAATCTTCTTTATTTAACAAATATGTCCCTCTTCTTTCCTGTCTCACAACTTTAAGTTTTAAGTTTAATTGTAAATTTCTATTTGTTCTCAAGAAAGTATAATTAAATAAATAAAAACCTCATTCATTTTGAAATTACTACTGCAAATATTCGAATGTAGCTCAGCATCAATGTAAAATTTAATACCTCATGAAACTAAATGTTTCTACTTATGTCAATTATAGATATTGAAACCATCTAATGTAGTACCAACTGTTTTCATTAGACATGAAATAATACAAAGATGGTTTCTGACCGCAAAATTCTTGGAGCGGGGCAGTAACCATGAACGTGGGTAGTATGGTATAAACAATCATTTTGGTTTAGTTAATAATGTGCAATACTTACGATTTTATCATAGTGTCATATATGACACATGTCCTAACACAAGGGCACATTTTAAACAATATACTGTACACACACTTCACAGTCACTACGTCCAAGACTTGATCAGCTTTAGATGTCTTCACTTAAATATTAGCGGTGGTCCATATACTAGCGAGCACTGTGGTCTAGCCAAGTGCGGCCGCCGTGTGGTACAATTGCATCAACACTTGAACATGCAGAGGTAGGCAGGAAACACGATCATGATTGTTGCTGTCCAATGCGAGCCACGAGAGCGCATTGTAGCCCTCGAGCACGTATCTGTAACGATAAGACAACATTAAGTAAACTTGTCGACACTATTTATTAACAGCTTGTTCCTCATTGTGGTTGTATTATACCTGAGCACGTCTGTGGTGGTCTGTGAGTCGAGCGGGTGTGCGTTGGTGTCCCGTCGCTGCGTGAAGCTGGTGTAGTCGTCGGCGGCCTGCACGGAGCCCGCGTGCAGGTGCAGCGCGTTCTTGAGGAAGGCGGGGCAGGCGTCCCTGAGGTGCGCGCAGCCTGCCCACCACCAGGCGGGCATGGCGCCCAGCGGCGCGGTGGACACCATGTAGCCGAGTGCGAGAGGCTGCTGCAGCAGCGCGCCGACCGCCTCGGCGCCGCCGTCGTCCTGCACGTGGCAGGAGGCGGCGTGCTGCGCGTGCGCGGCGGGGCTGGTGGGCGCGTCGTCGTCGGCCCGCCCGGTGCCGCCCCACATGTTGTTGAACATGTCTCCTATGAGCAGGTCCGCCATGTTGTCCTCGCCCATCTCGTCGTCGCCCATGTCCACGTTCAGGAACATCATGTCGCTATCCTCGCCGTTCGCCATCGGTGGTTCGAATGAATTTTGGTTAGACTGAAAATTGTAAATTATACCACTCAGTTATGCTGAATTACAATTTTTTTTATTAGTACAGTAAACAGATGAACAACAAGATATAAAACAGATGAAAAAAAGAAATAAAAATGATTATAGTCTGTTTAGAGGTCAAGGAATCAAATCTCTCAATACATTATGTCATGGAGTAATATCTTTTATCATATTACCTGTGTGGTTGCTGATGTGGGGAACACAAGTATATGTGTGGCGGTGACATCCCTGGGTGTGTGCAGGTGTGACTGTATGGAGGCCTGTGAGAACCTCTCGTCGGGAGTGAACCTGTCCGCCATGAGTCGTAGGCACGAGTCCGGCTCGGTGGACACGAGGCACGCGGACAATATGCATGGTACACCGGATGGGTACAGCACTGAGCAGCTGCCGCAGATGTCGCGCAACATCGCAGACGCACGGAACAAATGTTTACGGGACAACAACCAACTCCAACCTGATATATACATATTACATTAAATTTATCTTCTCTAATTCTATCCATCTTTAAATTATAGTAATTTCAGATATAGATATTATGCTACCTTTGAGTTCTCCGTGTCCTATCCTGCCCACTCTTCCAACAACGAGCCTCCACGGTTGTGCCGCCTGACTCATCACTCCGAGCGTGAAGTCCATTAACTTGGTGAGACCCAACCGACGCGCTGGTCCACTGCGACGTCTTCGCGATCTGTCAAGTAAGCAGTCGGTTAATTTAGTTGATGGTTAAATTTTTTTTTTTTTTTTTTGGTGTGTATAGATCCTATTTTTAGTAAATCTGCTTAACTTAATAAGTTGCTTTTATTTGTCTTATCTCAACTACACGTTTTATATCTTCCGAAGCTGAAAAAAACAGTGCCTAGTTTATAAATAGTAATTGCAAAAACTAAAAACATTTTTTAAATAACATAAATATTACATATGTTACTCCAAAATATCAAAATAGTAATGTTAATATGAGTGTATACCTGTGTGGTACGTGTATGTTGATGGCGGCTGTATCCAGCAGCTCCCCCCTGGCGTCAGTGGCGGCGGCGAGCAACCAGCGCTGATCGTGTGAGAGACAGTACGAGACGAACAGGACGGCGCCCTGCTCGCCCAGACCCTGCCCCCAGGTCTCCGCCACCTCCTTCAACGCGCGCGGGGCGGCCAGCACCCACGCGGGGGAGAACAGACGGTATGCGGCACGATTCTTCTCCTGAACAATACAACAACGTATACATACAACCGACGTCATAGTATAGTATGGAAAAGCATCACAGTGTGACAGTCAACAACATAACGTGAATCCTACTAATATTATAAAGGCGAAAGTTTGTAAGTATAGATGTATGTATGGATGTTTGTTACTCTTTCACGTAAAAACTACTGAATGGATTTGAATGAAACTTTACCACAATATAGCTTATACATCAGAATAACACATAGGCTACAAATTGGCTGGACCGATTTTGATGAAATTTTATTTTATACAGAATTGTATGGCAAAACAACGTTTGCCGGGGCAGCTAGTAATGCAATAAATGGTGTATCTGTTTAAATTCAAATAGTGTAACTTCGCTTACTCATTGTTTATTATACAATGTTAATTAATGAGAAGACTGGATCCTGTAATATAGTTTCTACTAGCACGGGATCCAGAGTTATGTAAGCAAAAATTTTAATCTTTTTAGAAAAAATAAAATATTATTATTATTATTATAATGCAAGCAGGTATAATTTTTACAATTTCATACATTAAGTATATGATTTACGCGAATTAATCTGGCAATGTTTTTAAAATAATAAGAGCACTGTAAGACATTATATAAGTTACATGAATATGAAATATTCAGTTAATACAAAAGTAATAAGTATGTATACTAACATCTTTGGATCTAAGGAAAAGGTTAGCATCAGCGGCAGTACCGAAGCCAGTGAGAGACTTCCCGTTAGCGGTGTGTGTGAGCAGCCTCCTCGCTCCGCTGAACACGCTGAACGCGAGCGCGCGCACGTCCTGCGCCCCGCCCCCCTCGCGCCGGTCCACGCCCACACCCCAACGTTCACACACACTCTCCAGTGATACTATCTGTTACATATATACACAACATATTACTGTTTACATCATCATTACATAATATTAATCATAACAACCAATTTAAGATTGAGGTAAAACATAATGACAATTAACTAACCTTAACAAGTGGATTATGGTGATGTAAATGGTCCATGGTCCTGACCGCCAGTCGTAACAACGCGTATAACGCTAAAGATCGATGAGCGTGTGACGCGGGGGGCTCCACCACGTAAATAACGAGGGCCGGTGCTCCACCCTCCTCCTCGTCCCAGGAGGTCCCGGCCGGGGGAGGCGCCGACTGATTCCCGTTTGTAGTACCACTCCCGCTCGTAGACTCGTTGTCTCCCTCCGACGCGGTCGTGGGTGTGGCAGGATGGTCGGGAGTCGATGGTGGTCTCATATGTTCGCTCGGTCGCTCGGAGTCCAACAACGTTCGATCTAAAGTGAGCGCCGACAGTTGAGGCACTATCGCGGTGCGTAACGTGTGAGCGTACGATCGTAGATAGTCCCCGAGACGTCCATTAGGTAAAGGCCCGATCCACTCGTCGCGCTGCTCTCTTTGATTATCTCGTCGGTCGACGAGTGAGCTCCGAACAATACCGTCCCGTGCGATGCGTGTGACAGGTTGATGTCTGCCGAGTCGACACGACTCGTACGCCGTAGATAGTTCACGGAAGAAGGCGCGCAGTGGTTCCGCGAGTGCGTCCTGGTCAGCCGCCAACACGACGTACGCGACGTCCCTCGAGTAGGAGTACGGCTCGAGCGCCAGCCTCTCCCAGTGCCTGAGCGCGTACGGTGACAGTGAGATCCAGTCTCGGTCGTGTCCCACCAGTAGCGGCGGTACAGGCTGCGGCTCGCACAGGTCCTCGTTGCCGCGCCCCGCCAGCCTGTGGAACTGTCGCCACGTGAGCGGCCCGGTCACACCGTCCCACATACGAGCCCCGCAGCAACGCTTCTGTATCGCGTCCTGGAGCAGCGGCCGTAGACGTCGCATCAATCTGTAAATACAATATGTTATCAGAAAATTACAATACAAGTTCTCCAGTACTATTGGCACTGTACTGCTAGTTAATGTATAGAGTTGATGAACAATGCGCGTGTGTTACCTGACGACATCCCTAGACGATCGTGGTGCCCGTGCTCCAATGAAGGGCCACCTGTGTACAGCGCCGGGTGTGTTGTTCCCCTGGCAGGGGCTGGTGTGGGCGGTACTGAGTGACGCTCGTAGTGCGCGCGCCGCCGCCGTGCCACCGTCCGTATATCTGTACATTACAAGTGATATGTTCAATATATATACGTCACATTGAACCCCAGGTATCAGGTGATGTAGATGACATGTAATGTACTAACTCAAGTATGTTAAGTGCGAGATGATCAGGCGTGTGGGTGGCGGCGGTGTGCGCAGCCCGCGCGAGTGCGGAGGCGGCGCCTCCCTGCAGCGCGGCGCTCTGTGTGACGAGCAGCTCGGCGACGTCTTGTAGCGCGCCGCCCGCCCCCGGCCCGCCCGGCTCCTCCGCTAGTCCCGTGATCTCCATCTCGTCCTACAACAATATCATAACAACACACATATTACATTGTTACAAACAACAACACAACTATGCTGTTTTATTTTGGATAATGTCTAAGGATGTATCCTTACTTATATATAAAAGTGAAAGTGAGTTTGTTTATTTGTTTGTGACGCTTTCACGCAAAATCTACCGAATGGAATTACACGAAAATTGGTATAGAGATAATTTATAGTCCTGGAAGTAACATAGGCTATATATTTTTTCGCTAAAAACTCTGTACGAGATAATAAACGCAAATGTTTGTGAAATATGGTATAAAATAATAGTTCAGCCATATTGTTTATTTTAGTTTTCATAACAACACATAGAATCCGTCGACTTAAAGGTAATTTTTTTTTAATTTGGCCAACAAGGTTTTAATCCCAGACTGACACATGCGATTTACGCGGTAGCTCGAAATATAAACTCCTTGTGTGGTACCTACTTAGTTCCAACTTTTTTTAAATTGAGGTGATTAAAGACGTTGGAATAGTTAAGTATCTATATTCTGTACTACGTCTCTTTTTTTATTTTGGCAGATAGAAGAGTTACAGTGTTGAATTAATATTTTCTTACAATTTTCATAACAATTGAACTTAGTATTTATTTTGGTTTGTATCAATTGTAGTTGTCATTTTAGTATCGTATTTAACTCTGATTTTAGTAGATATACATAGTATTTTGTAACGATTGTTGATTGAGGTAAATTTTGCTACTGATTTTAGTATCTATTAATTTCAGTTCAGATTTCAGTTTTTATTATAGGTTTGTTTACAAATTCGATTCGGCCACTAATGCGTGGTAAGCCGCGGGCAGAAGCTAGTACGCATATATTAAACAAATTTTAAAAAAATTAAGCTACTACACTACACACGCTTCAGATTCATTTTTATCTATTGTTTGTTTCACAAAATATAAAAATAAATGACAAATATGTAAGAAATAAAAATTAATACTTGTTTAAAAATATAAGACATTGTGTAAGATTGAATTAATTGATTTTGTATGTGTATAATAACAACGACAAGAAAGTTATAATGACCTCATAGAAGAGTCCTGCGCGATGTGCGAGCCTCCTGTTCAGTATCGCACTAAAGCCGCAGGTGCAGTGGGAGGGCTCGTCGTCGGGTGTGGGGGCGGGCGAGCCCCAGCCCCCCGGCGCGCCGCCCCCGCCCCCTCCCATCCCTGAGCACCCCGTGAGGTAGGTGGCCGCGTCCGCACCGCGGATGTTGCCGACGACCTGCACAAACAGAACATAGTATACACGTCAATTTATTATTTCACATCTTATAGCTATAATAAATAGGTAGGTAAGGTTTCTTCGAATTGGTGAGTTCGAGTTTATCAGTTAAAATGTTACATTACCTTAGGTCCAGCGTTGCAGACGCACAGTGTGCAACTGTCAAAGTTGTGATCTCTGAACACGTTGAGCACAGTGTCGGCTAGCAGCACGTTCAGCATGAGCGGACACGCGGCGTGCGCGGAGGCCGGCAGGGCAGGGGACGCGGCGCCGCGACGTGCACGCGCCCGCACCGCAGCCGCCCCGCCCACCACCGCGCCCGCCCCGCCACCCGCACTGCTACCTGCATCACGACGACGAACCTCGCGACAATCGTTCGCTGGAGACGCTGAACGCTTCACACCTACAATTTATACATATGTACATTTCACTCGTTAATGTGATATCTCATTACAATATAATATATTTCACAACAGGCACATATGGGCATGAATTATTGCTGTAACATAAACTGTAAAATTAATTATTAATAATTACTAGTTCGATGCGTATTGTTATCGGTGTCTTGTTCCCTCTTATTCTGGTCGTGTTCATGATCATGGTCGTGATGATGCCTGGGCCGGTAGACAGCGTGCGGAGGCAGCGTGACGGGCGCTAACATCTGACTCGGTAATACAGACAGGGGTGCGTATTTCGACGCGCCCACGTACTTGTATACTGTTGGCGGTTTGAACACGTACGACCAGTCCTGGAGATGACAAACATTGTTGTTACTACAATCAGTTATTCTAACAAAGAGCGAAAGAGAAGCATCGTAAAATTTAAAGTAAAAATTCATGTGTTATTATTATATTCAGTATTATACCTCAATGGCAGCGTCTGGTGGCGGTGAGCCGGCGGCGGGCGCGGCGTGTCTGAGGGGCGTGGCGTCGTCAGGCAGTGAGAACCCCGGTGAGGGTTGTGCGTGTGCCTCCATGCTGGGCGGGGTGGGGAACATCTTACTGAGCTCCTCAGCGCGCGGACACCCGCGAGTACCACACCGCGCGTCTTCACCTGACTTGTTGGAGTCGGGCGGAGTAGATACTTGTGACTGATAACAACGACCACAAAACTAAGCTTCTTTATCATTTCAAAACCCACACACAAAAGTAAGTTTCCACAGCAAAGTTCTAGCTTTCAATTTAGAAACTGTCAACATATTGTAATTTTTAAAGCAATATGCAATAAGCTAAATGTTAGTATAAATATATAAAGGGTACACTCACAAGTCTTACCGTCTCATCCCCGCTGGCCGTGTCGTCCGAGTTTTCGAAGATTTGATCGAGATCTTTGAGAGTTGCGTACAGTCCGTCTGACGTGTATAAGTTCTTGTACTCTTTAGAGTCATCCTGCATAAAATGAAAACGCGGGCATAAGCTATTGATTATATTGATAGTAATCAAGTATAGAGGTCTGTATACTGACGTTGGGGTCGTGTCTCTCCTGCTTGACGTCTATGTGATGTTCTAGGGGTGCACCAAACTTGGTGTGCTCGTGTCCAGCGTACAGGTCTACGCTCGCGCCCGCGCCCAGCGCCATGTCCTCCTGGAAGCTGCTCTCAGAAGACTTGAAGCGCTTCACTGGATGCTCCAGCCTGAATACAACAATCAATTATATTAATTGTACATTCGACAGAACTCGTGGTGTAGTGGTTAGTGTAATAGACTGCCGTTCATAAAGTCACGAATTCGATTACCGCACAGATTTGTATTTTTCAGTTAAATATTTTACTGCATTTAGATGGGTGTGAATGTGTGATGCCCATACTAAAATAAAATAAATAAATACACATACATACATAGTCACAGCTCGCCTCAGTACCACGAAACGAAGTACGATTTTGATTTATTTACTAAAACATATCTCACAAGTTCTTTCTTACATAGGTTTTATTATCTTCAATTTGTAATTTTGTTATTTTATAGCCAATCAACTTAACACTAAACAAAAAGCTACTATAATTTAGTTGCGCGTATGGCATATTATGTAGCGCGTATTCTGATTCATATCAACCTGTTTTGGTTTGACATGTTCGTGATACTCGCATGAACATTACATTTTTGTTTAACTCCTTTATTTCCGTTTAACATTTCATCTTCACAAATTAATTTAATCGGAACTTATTTATTTACTTTCTCTTGGGATGCAAGTCAGGAAGTGAACGCACTGAGAATTTACAATAAACAGCTTTTTTTTATAAAATAAACAACATCTGATAAGAGTAATAAATGTTATACATACCAAGCATAAACGGTGGTATAGTCGTAGAGCATGTGTAGCGAGTGTTCGTCCTCTAGCGGGTCTAGTCGAGGCGCCGCGGCTGGCAGCACCGGCCGACGAGACACTTCACAACCACCCAGAGGTGAGTCACCCTACAAACAGTACATTACAATGTTGTTATGTCTGATGATGAGTGGTATGTGTATCATTATAACGTGATACTGACACAGGTGGTGATACTTTATTATTTGAATCTAAGAAGAATAAAAATCACATGGGACCCCAAATGGGGGTTTATTTAAAAAGAAATCTGATGTCGCTATAGGAAAACTAGTGTTCATCTATCATATATATCATATATAAATCAAGTGTACTCAGTTGTAAAATACGGTCAATATAAGACCATTGTTAAATGTATGTGTTTGTGTATATAATTTGCCATCAATATTGGCATAAGGTTCACTTTTATGTGTCTTGCATAAGATGTTATTATAATAAATATGTAATTAGTATAGATAAAAATGATAGGTAAGTACTGTTATTTGGACATACTGAACTGACAGTAACCATGTAACTAATTAATTAGTATATATATACCTGTGCGTAAGTCTTGGGTGGTGGCAGTGATGGAGGCGCGGGTGTAGGCGGCGCGTGTGGGTCGGGCGTGGGCGCCGGCGTGTGCAGCGTCGTCGGGACAGTGCCTGTAGACTGGACACATATGATTCATTATTACCTTTTGCTTACGACATAATACATTATGGTTTTGTATACCATCGTGATTACAGTACGACGATAATATCGCAGTTAGTCTAAGAACCCTGGTTGGATGATGGCGACATTCTGGCTTCATTCATTCAATCTTTTTTTTCTTCTTACAATCCATGTTGACACCACAATTGAAGGGCCGAGAACGTCTGTTTGTTGAACCAGCTATTTAAGCCGGTTTGTTGAGATTGACAGTTTCATTTTCAACATACAACTGTGATGGAGGATGATTACTTGATTAAAATAATTACAGAAACTTTTGAAACCTTATCTTTCAACATTTATCTTTCTGCAGTTTATCACATCCCGTCGTATAAGTGAGAGTATTGTTATATTTACCTGCAAATGAGTGGTAGGTGGATGATGATGAGGCGATACAGGCGGTGCCCCGGCGGAGGGGGGCGCCGAGCCACCCGCAGCCGGCGAGCCCGCCCCGCAGCTGCCAGGGGAACACGCGCCGCCTGAACCCGCCCTGGACATTAAACGTTATACAATATTACACTCTACTGTCTTCACGATAACAAACGAGACATACCACACGCGTACCGTGACCGTGACCAATACATAACATATTACTTATTAGTTTCACCTTTAGTTGTCAATACTAATATTGATATTTGCCCGAGTTTGATTGCGGAATAACGCCACATAATGACTCTTTGTGCTCGCTATAAATGTGTATATAATTTGTATTTATTATATATACAAAGTGCTGATTGGGTACACTTTGATACAGACTTAAAGATTCACTCGATTCCTTCTACGCTGATTGTAATATCGAGTGAATTGCACTCATCATATAAGTGCTTTTTTCGCCTTCTACCTACATAAATGTCAGTGAACTTTTATAAGGAAATACAATAGCTTAAATTTAAATTTTCTTCACAGCACGTAACAATCATCTAAAACAAATAATAAGTAATATGTTATGTCAATAAAATTGTGAAATAGAAAAATGAATGAATCTCCTTATGGATGAAACATCCCATGGCCGAGTTCATGTGACGAACGTTAGATCTCCGAATGAGAGGTAGATGTTATTATGTGAACCATTACATTATCGACTACATACCGACCACATCGTACACCGCTTGTAACTTTGTATAGTTAAATTGTTATAAATTTTTAAATAACAAAGCTTAATATATTATATCCACGTAAATAAACGTCAGACTTTAATAAACTTTTAACTAACAGAAAGAAATTTTGTAGGTAGAACGAAAAAGTATGTTATCTTTTGAACAAAAAAACCTGTTATTATATCTGTTACAAGCAGTGGTAGTGTGTTCCAAAATTGACTATGATAATACGTGTTTTTTTAATTCATATGAGATGGTTTTTATGATACCAGATGATTTTGGTGATATAGCACCGCCGATGCTTCCACGATAAATGACAATTGACTACATTATATGCAAAACTATGTCACCTTGGAGTTATTTCATATTTAACTCGGATATTTAACAGTAAAAAACTATTTCCTAATATATTTTTTTATGTATTTATTGAAATTGAGTTTTATTCCTAGAATAACTACAACAATCAAGACATTTTGAATCAACTGTTTAATATATGATTGCAGTCATGTTAAATTATTCAATGTATTTTATCATAAGACCGATAAAGAGACTTTAGATTTATCTGATAGCTCAGTTGCTCAGTTGTTAGTTTTGTAAAGTAATCATTTATAAAATGTAAATTTAAGTGTTGATCATTTGGCAAAATGAAACATTTGTAAAATGATCAGTAGTAAAATGATCAATAGGCGAATTCATTGTTTTGCCAAACGTTGTTTTTCAAGTGTAATTTTGCCAAATGACTTTTGGTCAAACAATCGGACACCATTAAGAATACAGGTGTAACCACCACATCTCCTCCCAAGGGTGCTGTAAAAGTCAGTTAAGGGATATTGAACACAGATAACATCCTTTGTGAGAGACGGAAAACTCGAAAATAAACCCTGTGCCAACATGCTTGGTCAGCGCGGCACAGTAGATCATAATCCCTCCCAAAGTAGAGGAGGCCTGTGCCCAACAGTGGGAAGTAAATGGGCTGGAGAGAGAGAGTACAATTAAATACTTCATTTACATAATTTGTTACCATTGCGATATATTATCTATATTATTTATACATATAATGTTGTCAATTGTAATATTATTTCAAATAAATGAGTAACATTCATGGAAACAAAACATGCAATATGTACGACACAACTAATTATATATGCATGCATTGGCTACAATATAATAAATTTATAATAGTATAATGTAAAGGCATTACACATGCGTTATCCAACCAGCATTGCGTTATTTTGTGACTGTGTTTTTGTATTATGTGTGGTAATGTTAAGTGAATTGAAAATAATTAAAGAAATTCATCTGACTTATAGATTAGGAAACAATTGTTTGGTTAAAATGTTATATTATGGAGATACCGGGACATCAATAGGCTTACATAAATAAATTACATTGATTTTGGTAGTAGTTTTTGCAGTTAGAAAATACGCAGAAACATAAGTTTCCAGTATATTACTATGAAAATTGTTTGTGAAATGTAACAATTATTTCGTATAAGATAAGCGAAGGCAGTGTGGCTAGCAGTAGTCTAAATAACGTATATATATATATATGTATGGCAGTTTGTATGTGTATGGGACATCTTAAGTGTAGATAGTAGTAGTAATAATAGCAAGTGTATGAGATTGTGTGCATAGTTTGTGTTTATTTATGGCAGTGTGTAACTTTATATACTTATTAGAGCATTAATCCAACAGGCGTTGACATTATAAGGCGGCTACTGTGGAAAGGTACGAGAGCAATGGTCATATAGTGGTATGTTAGTGTGCGTGAGGGTATGGGCGCGGCGTGCTTAGCGACGTTATATTGTTTGTGTGCGTCACCCCGTCGAGCCGGGTGTGTGTGTGTGTATATACTCACGGGCGGTGTCCCCTGTTAGTCGCGTTGTGTGCGGGTGTGTGCGCGTGGTGGCGGGCCGCTCGTCGATGGAAGGGTGGAGGACGAGGCATGCGACGTCGCCGCCACCTGCACCACGCACATACCTCACTACCCGACACCACCGCACACTCACAGACCCTCCCCCTATCAGAGTTCTAGAGTGAGGGGGGGCTCACTCTAGAACTCCCCCTATAGAGATCTCTCTTCTACCCTCCGTGGGTTACTTAAACTAACTCCCCTTATAGATATCTCTCTTCTACCCTCCATGGGTTACTCAAACTAACTCCCCCTATAGATATCTGTCTTCTACCCTCCGTGGGTTACTCAAACTAACTCCTCCTATAGATATCTCTCTTCTACCTTCCGTGGGTTACTTAAACTAACTCCCCCTATAGATATCTCTCTTCTACCCTCCGTGGGTTACTCAAACTAACTCCCCCTATAGATATCTCTCTTCTACCCTCCGTGGGTTACTTAAACTGACTCCCCCTATAGATATCTCTCTTCTACCCTCCGTGGGTTACTCAAACTAACTCCCCCTATAGATATCTCTCTTCTACCTTCCGTGGGTTACTTAAACTAACTCCCCCTATAGATATCTCTCTTCTACCCTCCGTGGGTTACTCAAACTAACTCCCCCTATAGATATCTCTCTTCTACCCTCCGTGGGTTACTTAAACTGACTCCCCCTATAGATATCTCTCTTCTACCCTCCGTGGGTTACTCAAACTAACTCCCCCTATAGATATCTCTCTTCTACCCTCCGTGGGTTACTTAAACTAACTCCCCCTATAGATATCTCTCTTCTACCCTCCGTGGGTTACTTAAACTAACTCCCCATATGGATAGATATCGGTCGTCTGCCCTCCGTGGGTTACATAAACAGTGACAACCGTTCACTTCATACATGTAACAATCCATCTCTGTACTATATCCCCATCTGCACTATCATTATACAAATTCGAAACATCATGGGTCTTCGTATTGAGTGTGGCTTCAACCGCCGCGCATTATGACGAAAGAATTAATTTAAAGTATTGTATTATTTCAGGACTTTAATTCCTTTGTCATAATCACAATAAAATGCCGGTAAAGCTGCCCCTCTACTGCTTATATAAATATATACTACTATTCATTATATCTATATAGAAATAAACATTCACATACATAACATCTACCTATCAATCTACACCCTGTTAAAATAAACTATATGGTTTGTTCAACGCTTAACCATTCCTCAACACTGACCAAGTAAGGTTCTAATTAAACAGTGAACAAACACAATCTTGTCATTCAAATGCAAAAAAATACATAGAAAACATAATTTAAAAAAAAAAATCTCATACACATGATAGGTATTAAAATATAAATGCATATAACACACAATTTGATACAACTACCGCTATATACTGCACCTATCTACTTTGTTTATAGTTTATATTAGCATTTGCTTAGTAAACATGCGTCTGAGTACATTATGAAAAAAACTTATTTACAAAGCTTGTTTTAATGGCTTATACACATACTACAGTTACACAAATATACAAAATATAACACATTATTATAATAAAAGCCACTGATATTTTGTTAATTAGCACATTTCAATATGTCCTCGTACGCATATCCAATACAAGAACGCAACACAACGTATACATATATACGTATACGCGATATAACAGCACTACATACAATAATACAAATGTTTGTTGTTATGTACTCACTTTGCGCAGGTACATGGAGTCTTTCTGGTGGGGTCTACGAAATCATCGCTCTTCTCAGCCGTATCTCCGTAACATATCTCGGCGGCCTGGAAACGTAACTAACTATTACTAACCCGTTATTAGCAATTTATTACTGGATCCAACTGGATATCATCACGCACATAGGTCGTCCTCTGAGTTAATATCGCCTTTTTTCACATTTAAAGCTTATTGATATACTTCTGTACAAATTGCAGGGTCAGACTAAGTGGTAAAGACCTGGGTAGCTTACCACAAGTCTGAAATTAAATATCAGCTCCAGGGGTTCAGTTGAGCTAGGGGATGGAGGAAGAGCCACACTCATTTCCGCTAGGGGGGGTTGTTTGTTCTGCATAGAATTTTAGTTAATTTAGCTTATTTAAAATGCGTGAAATAAGCAACTACTGTTATTATGTGTAATAAAAACCTCATACTCTGACATTCATAGCTTTAGAATGACCTGCATATTATTTTTTTATATTTTAATTTAGGAAGTTTAATCTCGGATCTAGTCTTAATAACATAAAGACAGATCTGTTTCCAGCTTCCATTTATGCTGATAAAAGGCATGATGAAAATGGCTTATACACGTGGTTCCAATTCTACAGCTATTTTGTTGTACACAATTTCACTATTTAATATCTTTAGTCTATAATAAACAGATAGTGATAACAAGAAAGATCAGTTAACATTGTCGAATTGTGTTATCAACACTATAAATTTTTTATTTATTTGTCACCACTGTATACATACGATATCTCCGTGTGTTGACGGATTAAGAATACAAGTGTCACCACCACATCTCCCAAGGGTGCTGTAAAAGTCAGCAATGTGCAATATCCCTTATATTGCACACAAATAACATCCGTTGTGAGAGACGGAACTCTCGAAAATAAACTCTGTGCTAATACGCGTGGTCAGCGCGGCACAGTAGACCGTAATCCTTCTCAAAGTGGAGGAGGTCCGCGCCCAGCAGTGGGCCGTAAATGGGCTGGAGAGAGAGAGAGAGAGAGAGAGATACATACGATATGTGGTTGCGGTGTGGTGAGCGCGGTGAGTGCTGTGTGCGCCATGGGCGGCGCGTGTTGTTCCCCTGCCCCCGGCTCCATGCGCGTCTCCAACACGTACGGTACAGGGTAACGCATACGTGCACCACCACATAATACCTACAACAATATAACAAACACATATACAAACTATTATTATGTACATTGTACGTCGTCACACTTCGTAGGCGCGGAATTTAGAAAAGATTTCCCCGTTTTTGCATTGCTTCTCATTGATGCTCATGCTTCGTTCCTGTTGGTCACAGCGTGATGTTTTATAGCCTACTAGCTGTTGCCCGCGACTCCGTCCGGGTGGAATTTGGAAATAAATTTTTTTTTTTACAATAAAATGTAGCCTATGTCCTTTCTCAGGGTCTAAAGATTGTCTGTGTTAAATTTCATCAACATCGGTTGAGAGGTTTAAGCGGGAAAGCGTAACAGCCAGACAGACAGAGTTACTTTCGCATTTATATTAGTAGGGATAATAGCCTTCCTCAATAAATTTACTATTAAACCTTGAAAGAATTTTTTGACGGGCTTCGTGGTCTAGTGGTTCATATAACGGACTGCCGTTCACGAGGTCGCGGGTTCAGATTCCCGCATCGGACATTCATTTGTGTGATGTTTATAAATGTCATACAAATGTTTGTTCTGCGTCTGGGTGTTTACTATGTATTATAAGTATGTATTTACAAAAGAAAAGTAGTTTATGTATTCTATCCGTATTCTGGTACCCATAACACAAGCATAATAAGCTTAGCTTGGGACCAGAGGACGTTGTGTGAAATGTCCGTAAATATTTATTTATTATTATTTATTTAAATTTGTCAAATCGGACCAGTGATTCCTGAGAGAAGCGCGCTGAAACAAACAAACTGTTCTGCTTTATAGTTCAGCTGACTTTAGATTGACATTCTCTATTTTATTCTTAAGATACTTTAGCTTGTTGAACAAGGCTTCAGCAACAACAGTAGAATATTAAGACCATTACATCACCATGGGAATATTGGGAACTCGTTTAAAATATTATTTTCAGTTTATAAGCTAATGATAAATACAATACATCTTTAAATTATACTAAAATCCTGCCTGAATCAACACTAATACATGTCGAAATCTCGGAAGAATTAATCCACATATTATGTCAATGTTAATAGATTATTATTATAAAAACTTAGTATTGTAAACACGCCACACATTAAACATCGCTTACCTCGACAGCTCCACATCCCTGTTCTAATGGATACAGTTGTCTCCAGGCGTCCAGCAGACGGACAGTCGCCGCATCACTATCATTCCATTCGCGACCAGTCAGCGTGCCTTCCAGACCGAACGGCGCCAGGATCACTAAAACAATCATACAACAAAACTATAATATTTATCACATTTTTGTAACCATTTAATATGCAAAACAAAACCTCTAATGTGGATAATTGAAGGTAAAATTTACATCTCTCAGTACAGGACTATTGCAATGGATTCAATTTATTAATTTATACATTTCTTTGTAGAATATTTTTTTTATTTAATTAAATTCGTTAGCCTATAATAGACATTTTTTTTAATAAAACGGTTCAATTAACATTGGCGAATTGAGTTATTGACACTATCAATTTTTACTTTAGTTTAGTTCTTTGTGCAAGTAGAATCGGTACCAGTGTAATGCAAATTGCAACAAGTAACGCCCGAACTTAAATCGACGCTGTACCAAAATAAGGAAGTACTCTTCCTTCGTCAAACAATCCGGGTTGTTATGACCACCCGTCAATATGAATATCACCACCACAAGATAACTGGTATTGATTTATATAGAATCCACTTTCCAAAGTAGACATAGCCAGGAAAGGAGATCAAACCCGAAAGGCTGAAGTGATGTAAAAAAAGACACCAAAGTTTCATCTATAGATTCTGATGTTGGAAACCCCTCCCCTAAATCTCGACTACGCCTATGGTTTCCACTGTGAAGATTATTTACCTTTAGTATCAGCCTGGTTATCAGGCGAGTTGATCTTGGCTATACGTTTGGCAGTTAACGTCCGCACAGGAGGATGTTGTCGCACGTCGACGGACGCGCACACTGTGCTCTCACCGTGAAGGAAGAACGCGAATGAAAATGACAGGTGCCACGGACTGAAAACATAACACGTCATTAGTATAGAAAACTATTATTACATTCTCTAAGTACTATGTTAATAAAGAAGAAAGAGAAGTTAACACGGATATGACGTCTGGCAGAAGAGTATGGAAGATAGATGCTTTTTAACTGCAAGCCCATCCTCTCCACTGAACTTCCCTACGCCATTATTAAGTGATAACCGATAGTCAACTTATACAGGTCCCAGTAATCCAAGTGCCCAGGGCGCCCATTAGATAGAAAACGGTATTGTTTAGAGGGTAGATTTGTAGGTCTATTGCAAGTAAAAAGCTATTTAAGGTGTAAAAGCAAATCAATTAAAAAACTGTTCGAAGGGGAACGAAGTCACGCCTTTATGTCTCGACAGGCACGACACAGAGATCTTCGTATTAATATAGGAAGTGTAACACCGTGTTTAACCACAGCTCATTTGAGAGCAATCCATAGAAAACTGCTCCAAATTGTACTTCCGTAATTTAGAGGGATTTTGTAGTAATTAATAATTTCAATTCTAGAGTCAAACCATAATGTTGATACAAGAGATCATAAACAAAAAAAACTTGAAACTAAGGTCACGCCTATTAATATCAAGTATTACAAAATACATATATGTATACACTAGCTGTTGCCCGCGACTCCGTCCGCATGGAATTTAGAAAATTCCACGTGTTTGCAACATTTTTCACATACTGCTTCGCTTCTACTGGTCGTAACGTGATGTTATATATATAAAGCCTAAAGCCTTCCTCGATAAATGCCCTATCTAACACTGAAAGAATTTTTCTAATCGGCCTAGTGGTTCCTGAGATTAGCGCGTTCAAACTAACTCTTCAGCTTAATAATATTAGTATAGAATACAACACTTAGGTATGTAATTAATTATTGTTTCCTTTTATAATAATCTATTTTGTACATACAGTAATGCACACATACAATACATACTCGTAGATCACACGTACTCCCAAATAAATCGTCAAGTCAAGATCACTACATGAAAAAATCTTCTTGGTGTAAATTAATCCAAGGCACAGGTAAAGATGTTTCATACAGACTTTATAGAAAGAAGTTATTAACAAATAGTTTAAGCTGGCCACATTGAATAAAGATTGGTATTTCCGACCATGCAAATGTAGATATGGACAATAAGAAGATAAGGAAATAATAAATAAATATTCATGGACATTTCACACAACGTCCTCTAGTCCCAAGCTAAGCTTTATATGCTTGTGTTACGGGTACCAGAATACGTAAACTACTTTTCTTTTGTAAATACATACTTATGATACATAATAAACACCCAGACGCAGTACAACAGAAATATATTGATTATATTAAAAATTTTGCTTGTGTTAGTCACAAAACATCTCTCTCTCTCTCTTCAACTGTCTGGCAAATTCGTATTATGAACAAATTATTAGTCAGTCAGTTCGCTAAACCAGTCATACATTAATATGTTTATGGAGAAGGTATAACTAAAAGTTAAAGTACTAACTAAAAGTTAAAGTACTAACTAAAAATTTTTAACTAAAAGTTTTATTTTTGCCATAATACCTAATTTAGCCATGCAGTTTACGGCCTGCCTGGAACTTGAATGATTTTAAAAAGCTCATAATACGCCGGCAGATCCTTGAAATCTCTTTGGTGTATTTTATTTAGGCTGAATCTCTCTGCTCATTGGTTAACAACTGCTTGAAATCATGACATCATAATATAAACTCATTCGAATCTGTCTTAGCCATAGTATAGGGGGTTAATTATAAAATACAAACGCTCAAAAGACTTCCAACGTGTATTAATTAGCTAACATATAACGTTATAGTAGGCGAAACAAGCGTGTCATATCGTAACTAAGACTTTCACTATCAGAATGCACCGCCGTAATCAAATTCTTTCTTATATTTTAAACAATAGAGTTGTTAATACAATACCTTTTGCCAACGTCTTCTTCGTCGCCATCGTAAGGTTGGACGAACCACTTGCCGAGTCTCACGAAGTCTCGCGATAGAAGGCATCTGAAATATGAAGTTATTTCATTACTAACATTTTATTTACATGGAGTAAAGACAAAGGAAATGTCATATTTCTTACAAAAGAGCTGTTTTGACACTTTGAACGTGAATCGGTTATTTTATCTAACTCTAAATAATTGTCAATGAATATCATCAGAATAACCAACCAATTAATCAGACTTCGGGAAAATCTTGGTGCTGCAGTATATAATAATATTCTATATTGGTGCTTTTAAGCAAATTTTGACGACATTCTTTTTAATAAAATATAGTAGTTTGGCTATTCTTGCATGGGCGATACAGGGCCCTTAAACAGAAAAACATTTGGAATAATAAATTTATATCAAGCGACAGTTACAAAAAGAATACAATTTCACAGTTCAGTTGCAACAAACATGAGATTTGTTAAGGGCCTACATCAATATTATCGTCGACATGTACCTATTAACACAGCTAGTAGGCATAGAAAATGAAGAATTAGGGATATTTTTTTTTGTTTACTCAAAATCTACTAAATATATTTTAATTCCGGCTTACGTGTTTCTATATATAATAGTTACCTATGTTTTTAAAGCTATTTCATTAGTAAATACGCGATAATAGATCGACAAATGAAAAAAATAAAAAATTAGAGAGGTTGTTTCGCTAAGATTTTCTATCGAGAAAACTTTTTTCAATCGCGTTTCTGAGTTTATGCGATCCTAGAATATATATTGAAAAAACATTTATACTTAAAAATTAGAGCTTTAGTCATTCAATCTAAAGAAAAAATGAAAACTTCGTACGTAGAAAAATGCACGAAGCTATTTTGGTATCCTCTTAAGTTTCGCCATTTTACGAGTGTATCACGTTTCCTTTATTGGCACGCCGATAATAAAACTCAACCAATATAAATAAAATATATACGAAATAGTTTTGAAATATCTTTTTAAACGTACTCCTGTATTTGTTTACAAGAAATAAAATGCATTAAAAATTGACTACTAAAACCAAACATGTAAACATTAAAAGACCAAAAACAAGTATGTATTTATAATTCTAAGAGTGTCATTTGCAGCTTATTCCGAGGTAATCTCTTATAAACGTTATACTTGATTTCGCTACGATGGTAGCGAAATCAAGTATAACGTTTATAAGAGATTATTTTATATAGAATGCGTTTTACATCTGTGAAGGCAGATTTAGAAGGCCACGCACGCAGACGCAGGTGTAGCATCATGATCCCGATCACACGCGTCGCGTCGCAAGGAATGCATCTGTGAGAAATTCAGTGGCGTAGCGTGCCTTGGTGGGGCCTCGTATAAAAATTTATTTGGGGCCCTTATGAAGGGTAAAAATTTCTCACAAAAAGAAAAAAAAATGGGTGCATAAAATTGATAAAAAATATTCATCATAATAGGGATGTTGACAATCTTTTGGAACTACTTTTTAAAACTATGAAAAAAAGAAAATAATTTTCTTTGCTTACGCACGTCTGGGGCCCCATGGCCCGGGGCCCCGTATAATTGATACGGCTGATACGGCGGTAGCTACGCCCCTGGAGAAATTGAGAATAACAATTTCCCAATTCCCGTTTGAGCTTTCTTCACACTAATAAACTTTTTTAATAATTTGACCTACTCTACATGATTCTACTCCTACTATTATTATGTCACCATGATAATTGATATCACATCTGTTATAAAATAAATATAAATAAAAATCTTTGATTTTTAACGATTTGGTATCGCAACTAATTAACTTATATGTCAATGGTATAAATTATCATTGACATATACACTTAATTAAAAACCAACAAAAAGTAGAAGAGTTGAAATGCAACAAAGTTGATTAATAATAGTGTCGCTCGCTAGTCTCAGATGTCCTACTGCTATTATCTAGTTAATTTACTTAAGAAATGATATATAATTATTGCAATGAAATAATTCAGATTTTTTCATTATTTTTGACCCAGAGCTTTTATATTCATCTTTTTTTTTATATAAATACATAATAATAGAAAACATGTCTATTAGAATAGGTTTTTAAGATATTTTTTGTGATTTGCTCTAAAAGTTCAAAAATATTCGAACATTGATTTGATTTGAACGCGGTTTCTTATATCTGAAAAAACGTTTGTCTAGCGTTTGTGTAAAATTTCAATCGCAGAACGTTCGATTAATGTAAATAAGCATGCCAATTGACTAGTTAGTGACAATTGAATAGAGGCTGCACCAGATGTAGGTGCGTGGTCGGGATCGCATCCCCGGTTCACCGCGACGCATTGTTTCTTTGACGCGCCGCCGACCGCCACCCGGGGTCAACGACTCGTCTGGATTTCGTTCATACGCTGAGATTCCGTCGCTCACAGCTCCCGAGTCGCGTGATGCCCATGCATGCGCTACTTACATCATACATAATGTTACATTATTATGTCTTATTGTTATTGCAATATTGTTACTAACTCGCAACACTCCATTATTCACAGTTTACATTGCTTTATCTACACAAACACAAATACTCAAATACTCAAAATAAACAAATATTTAGACAAAATACCTAGGCGGGCCAAAAATATTTAACTAATTAGCTAAATTGAATTTAAAATAGTTCGTGTGGTCATTTTAAAAATATTTGATATAATTATCACAAAAATACTGGAAACAATTATTAAATCCGGTAAAAAATATTAAAGACATATCTGATTAAAGTGTTTAAAATATGGTTATTTTAAATAATTTTTCAATAATTGCAACAGTATTCGGCCCTATTTTTAAGTTTTCTGCTTTACCAGCATCTTATCCAAGCCACAAAGGCATCAAGCACAGAGAACAACAACCGGATGGCAACTGCATCCGGGCCGCATTGCAGTTGAATTCTTAGTTATTGGTAGATCAGAGCGCATTAAAAAAAAGTTAAATACAAATTTCACTACAACATATTTATAATAATTAGCCGCAACTCGGTAAATCAAAGGATATTTATCATCAAACTTATTATGACGATGAAGAGCAATGTATGCAAGTAAAGGATATCTTTATCGAAAAGAATAATTACTATGTTAGTAATTATTGTTATTAATTTCTGTTACAATATGTGCGCAACATTAACGAATGCGGCGCGACTGTAGTGCGACCGGTTGCAAACTTGCTTTTCCAACCGCCGCGTCCCCGTGTTCACAAATAGTAAGTCAGTACTGGTTTTAAACTACATATTACGAAAGTAATTACTCGATTAATTGATATTAAAACTGCATTTAACTTCTACGAGTAGTTACAATGTCACCTTCACGCTTCAGTAATGATCAAATAGGAATAAGCGAGGTATGACTTCTATTTGACAATCGTGGCGGTATTTTTTATTGTAAAACGTTATAAACTTAAAGTAACAATAAAAACGGCATCAAAAACTATTAGTTGCGATGTCTAAATCTTTGTCAACGACCCGTAAGGGAACGAGCACGTCGCCAGATGTATCATTTTTGTTACAAATATTGAATTAAACACCCATAACCTTTAATATCACAAATAACGTTCGATTTTTACATGCGTTGAGTAAGTATGTATTTACTTATTTAGCCCATGTAAAAATCTACATAGAAATATGTACTACTTCCGCTTAAACTGTCATTTCTTATTTTAAAATGCAAGCAGGAAGAATATACTGTGATAGAGCTGCGACATAATTGACATATTTTCGGATTATATTTTTCACAAGATTTACATTATTTTAGTTTTTTTTTGTATCTTATTCTGTATTACCAATTATTTCTATTAATTCCCGCGCATAATAAAAATTTCGACAAACTAAGACTGCAGTCAAAAAATTTTGGGTTACATAAGGCCCAAACGAAGCGCCTTGCGAAACACCTTACGTTATCCAGTCGTATAAAAAGTATTTTTGTAAATACAAATAGCTTATGTGTGCCAAGCAATCAATAATGACGATTTCAAAATAAATTGCTGATAATTAGCTAACTAGACTTGTAGAAACAAAGCACGCAGCGACGTTGACAGAGTGATACGCATCATCGAGTTCAATTTGCTAGTCAAGATAAACTTATTGATAACTATAGAAAAATGCTATTTATTTATAGTCTCTTGTCATCATAATGTCATAAAAACATGCTTATCTAATCTAAATACAGAAAATTAGAAATTTATAAAAATAATGTGTTGATTGTATTTAACAGCAAGTGAAATTTATAATAATTACCTTTCAATAAGATTATGTAGAGCCTTGAACAACAGCGAGCGACATTCATAAGAAAGTCCACTTTCCCAAGAGCCTTGATCGCCTTCTGTGAACAAAAGCAAAAAACTTTAATTTAGGAAATAGCAGCCCTTTAATAAATTTTTGCTAACGTCTA
Organism: Orgyia antiqua; assembly: GCA_916999025.1. Taxonomy (NCBI): domain Eukaryota; kingdom Metazoa; phylum Arthropoda; class Insecta; order Lepidoptera; family Erebidae; genus Orgyia; species Orgyia antiqua. The sequence goes on along the minus strand of OU779864.1, from coordinate 19,815,404 downwards.
GGAATAGTACTGGTTAGCTTCCTCAAAATCCTTGACATAACAGGGAATACTAATAATATAATCTTGAGATTGGTTGGTCTTTTAAAAATATTCAAAAAGTTTTAAAGATATAGACGAAAACAAAACAGCCATAATCTTAAAAACAATATAGACTTAAGTTTAGCAACATAGGCTCAAGGTCGATGTAACAATGATGTGCCTACAATAGCGGGACATTATGCTAAGAAACAATAAAATCGGGTTTACTGCAATGTAGTAAGTAAGTGAAGATAGAAATAGCATAGCTGTTGTTGCAGTCGCAATCGCAAGATAAACTCGGCCTATCACCGATGTTACATGCAAAAACAAAACGGCGCGCGCGACGTTGCCGCTTCGTCTTCATATAGCTGTCCCTGTCTAGCTAGGGGGCGGGGCGGTGGCGACCTGCGTGACGTCATTCGGTCGCTCTACGCACGTGCTTGTGTTTGTAGCGCGCGCCATACAATACACTACACACATGCGAGCGTTGCTTAGCGCCGACTAACAATGTGATTGACATTGAATTTTATGTCCAAAACATTATCAAACTAGTAAGACACTTTAAAACACTGTTAAGTTATTTTTTTGTAGTTAATACTTGTTTATTATTTTAAACATGATTTTACGTTGTTAGTAAAAGGATTAAAGTTATAAAATAATGTCTAGTTAAATTCTTGCGGTATGATAATTTTAATAGTACAGTTGGTGTGTTTAACCGAATTTTTCAGCGTCTCGAGTCATACTGGAGCGTTTCCAAGAAATCAGCCTTGACATTCGTGGTTCCAGGTGTGCGTGCCATCTTCGCAACTAAATAAATTCTAAATTTCCCGCGAATGGAATAAATTCTAATAACAGTCGACCCGTGACCACGATCGATGCAACACTGTCGAAACGTCGGGAGCAAAGGTATTGTGCCTTTTTAAGTTATTAACGTGATTATAGTCCCGATAATATTAACAAATTATGAATTCTAATAATATTTTTATTTACGTACAGTTTCATGTTACCGGTTACTTTTGTTGCACTAAAATTATGTTTAGAGGAGTCATTTTTAGAATGGTTCTTTATATTATTAATCAGCAAACCAGCTGATTCCCGCAACTTCATACGCGTGGAATTCAGAAAATGAAAAAAAAAAACTAATCAAATTATTAAAAAAAGGTTTAGTCTTGAATCACTCTACTAAAAAAGAACAAATCACACACAACACTACTAAAAAATTCGTTGCGGAAATTTGAAGATATAAGCTCATATAGGGACATGCGTATAAAAATAACGACTTTGCTTTATATTAAGTAAAGATAAGTACTTACATTGCAAAAGTTTTTAACTGATCAGCATCATGCGGCAAGTTAATCTGCATATATCATAATAATGTTATCGATGATCAACTTTAATTCTTCATCTTCCTTAGAATGTATTGTAAATAGCAGACGAAACGAAGAATTCCACGCCTATGCCAGCTACTGACGCTAGTTTATATGCACGTAACAGAGTAATTATTACGAAGCCACTCACTACGGTACCATCGAGTCCATCTCGCAAGGCCAACAAACAACAAACGGTACGTTTACTGTAAGCTTACGAATATCAGAGCCAGACACAATCCGCCTGCACATTATAACATTGTGATTTTAGTCCATGAACAGATTTCCCGTTGATCATCGATAGAATATTAACAGCTAAAGCACATTTTCTACTGAACACATAATGTGTTTTAGATAGTTTCTATTCGATTGCGCAACTAATTCATACTAATTTGTATGGCTTAGAAAAGCTCATTTTGAAAGCGGTTACACCTTTGCTTGGTAACTACAAACACGCAACTATTCAAATCTTTGTTACATAATTGTTATTTATTATAGTGTTAATTTTAGCATGCTTATTAGGTCGCATGATTTATTTATATGATTTAAATATTTGTTTTCTTTTTGTAACTTAGTTACCATTGGGGGACGTATAGAGGTGCATTCATGCAATAACCAAGATTGTTTAAGGTTCAAGGTCGCATATTTTATCGCAGTGTAATGCTGGTGGTTGGCACTAGCTTGCGCTTAGGGATCGATAGCGGGTAGACGACGCGCGCAGTTCCCGCCTCCACGCCTATGAAACGCTGTAATCTCCATGCGATAATCACTATTGTCAAGTACTGTTTGTATGCTGCCGCTATGCTGTTTATTGACACCGATAACGCGATAACATTTGGCGAGACTAACATTGCGCGATGATAAGTGAATCACCTTGCAACGAGCGAAACATTGCTATCGAAACAAGCAAGTTCTCAGTAATATAGCTAAAATAAAATTTGGACGCGAGCTATATCCAGAATACCTGGGCATGGGCAATAAATACGGTATTTAACGATCGGTTGGTCTGCAGAGAAGCGAAGAGATTTATCGTGTTGCGATGACAGCGCAACAACATTATTCGTAGTCCGTTGGCACGTGGGTTGTTTTGTACCATCTCTTTCGCACACAGCTTGCTAAAGTTAAAGTTGCTAAAACAATCTCCAAGTATCGTCACTTTCTTGTTCCACTAAAAGGCAACTTTCGCAATAGCCCTGATTGGTTTAATGGTATGATAGTGGATAACGTTGACAAATTATTTTATATTTAATCTATCGATATCAACATTTGCAAAAAAAATTATAGGAAGAATATTATAATATATCTGACGATACAGAAAACAAGATCTTGGCGCGCATTCTTTAGTCACAAGGCAAATCGTCAGCTATGTACAATTACATACTTCGTAAGACAAGAATATCGTGTTCTCGCAGGTAAAATAGGAGATTGAGACTTCATAGGACTTACACTTTATAGGTATACACTTCAACTACACTTTATAATACTATTTATTTATATTTATTTATTTTTTATTTATTTATTACAAATAAACCGATGAGGTTGTTAAAAGTATAGACCAATGGTCTTATTCATAATGACTTATCGGAGGTTTGCCAAAGAAGGCCAAGCAGGTGTGATTGAGCGACAATGTAATTTTAAGATGTCATGTAGCTGGAAGGTGGTCGCAGGAATTTTATAATGAAATAAGAAAACCTTAATTTATAAATTTTTGCAATGGACTTGCTATGCTTTTTTATGGAAAAAATGATAACGTCGTGGGTTCAAGTCCCGCTCATGGTTATCATTTTTTCCACTATAATTTAGTTTATTAAAAAACCTTGTTAAGGTTCATCATTTCAACATGATTAATTACTTTGCGATTCTAATTTGCACGAGTACAGTCTAGGACCAGAAAGGGCAAGCGCTTTTTAAATCAGCGACTGCAAAAGTCGACCACTTTTGAAATTTTTATACAATTTATAAGGTTATAATCTTTTTGTTTGGAACCAAAGTTATCTTATCAATCGGCTTTTAAAGAAACTGTTAAAAAGTGCAATGGCACGTACTGAGGCTAAAATAATAGTAAACAATCAGTAAGAGATAGATAAGCGGGCGGTGCGACATGGCAACGTCGCGTTCAAAAGTCTGTGTGCGTTTTGTTTACAAGCAGTGGCAGCGACCGGCCGAGGTTAACTGCTCTGCGGTAACATTAGCCGCACTCTCGACGAGCAAGGGTCGAATGTGTGTTGGCTTTAACACCGCGACACCGCTCTACGGCTCTACTCGATATCATAATAAGTGCGACTTAACATCGTTGCGGAACCAGTCGTTATTGTTACAGCATTAATGCTCAAGGATAACTTGTGGGAGCTAGAGAAGGCTTACAAAATGGTTGTTTATAAAAAGCGGGCGGTAATTGCATTGAATAGGCGGATACGGGCATTTAACCCGGTTCGGCGCCGCCTGATAATGTAATTCAAGATCGTATCGAGCGCGTGGAAATCTGTCAATTCGCGCGTACCCTCTGCGACGGCGGGTTGGGCTGCGGCCCTCCCGACTGATGCATGTTGTCTCTGTCGCGCGCACCCACGTGCACGTGTGACGTCACGCACGCCTTCTCCCACCCGACGTCATAGACCGGCAGCCATTGTTACCATCTTTACTTGCAGTTCTCCATTAATTTTCTACGGTAACTTTTAGGAAAATAACATTGTAAAAAAAATTTTACTATGTAAGTACAGAAAATTTTGTTATCAACGCTTTTTAGGGTTCCGTACCCAAAGGGTAAAAACGGGACCCTATTACTGAGACTTCGCTGTCCGTCCGTCCGTCCGTCCGTCCGTCCGTCCGTCTGTCACCAGGCTGTATCTCAAGAACGGTGATAGCTAGAGAGTTGAAATTTTCACAGATGATGTATTTCTATTGCCGCTATAACAACAAATACTAAAAATAAAATAAAATAAATATTTAAGGGGGGCTCCCATACAACAAACATGATTTTTAGGGTTCCGTACCCAGTATCTCAAGAACGGTGATAGCTAGACAGTTGAAATTTTCACAGATGATGTATTTCTATTGCCGCTATAACAACAAATACTAAAAATAAAATAAAATAAATATTTAAGGGGGGCTCCCATACAACAAACATGATTTTTTTACCGTTTCTTGCTCGATACTAATAACGTTGCCTTATGTTGCATAGATAATGGTACGGAACCCTTCGTGCGCGAGTCCGACTCGCACTTGACCAATTATTCAAGTTCCACGTCAAAAGCGAATTTACTAATTCACACCACCTTTTTGCCTTCGAACACGCTAAATATTTTTTAATCTCCGGGGACTTAATTAGAAGCATCAAAAGTGTAAACGTATACCACGGGGCCAGGAACATTAATAACCATAGAGGGAATAACTGTGTATTAATAATATGTAATGTATGTATGTTATTCTGTATACCGAGTATCAGCTAGGTACGTAACAGAACAATCGTGTCATCACACATTCATTCTAACAAGCCTATTAAAGTTAAAAATGTAAGGTGTGGTACGTGTATCCTTGTTAACGTGTAGTAAGTAAGTAGTGAGGAATGTTGCCATCTGCGCGGCTACGAGACACGCAGCTGCACAAGCCGCGCCGCGTTCCTCCCTCTACGCTTTTGTTTCTACTCGGTGCCTCCACGACACTATGTTCGATAGCTAATGGTTATGTCAAGACGAGTTACTATGCGAGTGAGAACTGTACCAAACTATCGTTATTACTTGGTTTTTTAAGATAAATAACATTTTATTTAACAATAAATTCTTTAAAAACCGGGAGCGAAGTGTTTATTTTTAAGATCAACTAATCAACTAAACTTAGTTTTACGTTTACATCAACATAGAGGCATACATCTTTAATGTTCTTGTTAGAATGCTGTAAGCGTAACTTTATCTACAACATTTAGATTACAATTTTTGAAAAAAGAAAACAGATCTGCGCCAAAGAGACTTTATTGTTATTTCTGCATATTATGCTGTATTATATGCACAAATGACAAAAATTTACTTATAACTTGCTGCAGAAACTATAATGTACAGAAAGTGTTTGAATGTTTGTGACATTAAAGCGTGCGTTTACACAATAGTGTAAAACAACAAACAAATCAATTTTGTTGCAGCCAACAACGTATAAAGCGCAACACTCGTTATGGTGTCAGACATGACTTAAGTGAGACGAATCATTAATAACAGTGCGAAACAACCAATAAATGCTACACTCGAATATTTAACATATTTACACATTTTACACTATTTCTATTAATTCTGTTTCTATATTTAAGCTTTCAGCAAATGCTGCCGCAAATTGCGGCAATGGAAATCTATTCCCTTGGGATAATGGTTGATTTAGCATTTGAGGGACTTTAGCCAACAATGCCAAAACAAATAAAAATGTTAGTCTCCTGACACTGATCTAGTAATAAAATGAGTTTAACAGAGAGCTACCGATCAATAGGTCGGGCTAGCGGGCGAAGCGCACGCGCATCGATAAATAGCCCGATTCGGTGCGCGCCCATCGATACACGTTACTAATATTTTATTAATAAAACGCCGAACAACGCGCAGTCGCACCCAACGTTCATCAACCCCGCGCCATGCTTCATATACGCGCGCACTCTTTACATAGTTACATCATATACAACCATCTGACCTGGTACACATTCACAAATTGTAACCGAAAATTCGACTCAACTCACACTACCATACAGTTTTTGAAATACATTTTTACGGTAACAGATCCCTACCTCAAACAGAGCGTATTGCGTCTGCTAGTGACAGTAATACCGTTATAAGTTATCATGGCGTCGAGTCTTTCGAGCGGCAAGGAAGCTATTTCTCACGGCCTCAAAGAAAACCCACGCAATTGCAAAGCCTATGCATGTTTCGATTACAACGCTACTATACCCGAACCTCCGAGAATGTATTAGATATCAGCTGCTAACATGAAATAGAAACTCAACTATGAACAACTATTTGCAACGAGCGTGAAATGAATTTAAGAGATATCTTTTTGCATATCAAAATTGTTAACTTATGCAATCGGTATTGCAGCAGTCGAAATACAGTTGTGTAGTTGGTAGAAAGCGACCGCCAAGTGAGCGTTTCACCGATAGAACACACCAATCAATTCCCACAATAGGTAACCATAGTGCCAATGTACGCACGATAAAAACCTCGCGACATTAACTCCTAACTAAATCAAACTAACGGTTATTTACTACACTCTTTTGATTTCTTTGGCCGAGCGGAAAGTTATGGTAATTTTAGGGCGAAATCATCATGTTGACTTTACTTTGCATACCGACAAAATTAGACTAACACGGCTGCGAATATTTAATAAACAATGTGGCAAACTTAAAACATTATACAAAAAATTATTTACAAAATAAAATTACTAAACAATTAAAACAGCGAATCAGAAGCAAACGATTATTTAGAGTGCAATAATAAACAAAAAATTGTTAACTTCGAAGTATGTACTTAACAGCCTCTAAAGCTACTGGCAAGCAAGCCCTTGAACATCTGTCCACATAAAAGATTACACGCAGGAGACATGTGCAGCAAGGATCAGGTGTCGTGTCGCACTGACCGTGGACAAACCCAACCCAACGGGTTACTGAGCCGGTCTCGGTAGTCGGCTGACCAGCGAGACGAGAAAGTATAAAAACTGGAATATTTCTAGACATCAAATGAAACCGATAATTTAAACAAAAAATAGGCACCAATTATGCAGGATTTAAGAATCGCGATCAGAAATTGGAAAAAAAACGACGAGACAATTAGAGCTAAAGTGATCAATGTTACATGAACAAAAAGATTTAGAGTGAAGCTCGTTACGGATAAGAAGACATCCTACGAGGCGAAGGCGAAAAGATACGATTTAATTGCGTCCACAATTAGCCTACAAAACAACCTGTTGCGCTTGTGTTATTGACGCGTTTAAATAATGTACAACTGCTTGTAGGTACACATTAACAACCAACCCATAAAATAGGATCGAACACTTTCTTAAGTACTGATTTTCGGATTTCAAATATTATTACGACTATGATGGTTTACCTGAGAGTGCCCTAGTCGTAAACAGTTGGTAGCACTAAAGTAAGGCTCTTGTCCCGCAACTCACGAAGCAGGTAAACGTTAATCGGCTAATTAATTCTCATTATTCAGTCTTGCAACGTCTAAATGGATGAAAGCAGATATAAGCATGTATGTATTTTAAAGGGAAAAGGATTTTTGTGTATGCTGTCAACGTGTGCTATTTTCAGACGAATCTAATCTGCAGCCCAATTATTAGGTACAAATAGGTAAAAATTTCAGCATAAAAAAATGTATAAGGTCATTTTATGAACCGAAACAAAAACAAACAAACAGCGGATTTGTCATGCAGTTCACCAACAAAGTTTAGAAAAACATCATAGCAGAGTTTATATTGGCCTACTCAATGAACTTGGGCAATTTTACTAGCCGCTGGCACGTGTCCAAGAAAACATGATTGTTATTGAGGCAGATGGCGTATCATCACACCCGCTCTTGTGACAAAACGATATTATAGAGTGTATCATTAATAATATTATATCATTCATTGTAATTGTAACAATATTGTTTGAAGTTATTAGGCTTGCGCAATAATGTTTATTACAAAAAATTCCAACAATCAAGGGTCAATGTTACAACAAGCAATTAAAAAATCATAAATTCGTATTTATAACTACTTCACTACAATCTTAATTTTAAAAAATATGGGTTTTTGCTCTCTAATATTGTGAAAGTAAGAAGTTATGCGTGCTATGGAGAGGGCTATGCTCGGTGTTTCCCTACGTGATAAGATCCGGAATGCGGAGATCCGTAGAAGGACTGGTGTGTACGACATAGCCCGAAGAGTTAGTACGCTGAAGTGGCAATGGGCAGGCCACATCGCTCGACGATCTGATGACCGTTGGGGACGGAAGGTCCTCGAGTGGCGACCACGAACCGGACGACGCAGCGTGGGGCGGCCCCCAACAAGGTGGACCGACGATATCGTCAAATACGCCGGGGGCCGCTGGATGCAGTTAGCGCAAGACCGCACGTTGTGGCGTTCTATGGGGGAGGCCTATGTCCAGTAGTGGACCGAGAAAGGTTGATGGATGGATGGAAGAAGTTATTACATATAGCTGTAATACAGATAGCGAGGAGCCCAGTAGACCTTGATAATAACGTTAACTTTACAAGGAAGGCTCCTGTGGCTGCAGACATGAAATTGAGAGTTGGAGAACTTTTGTAAATGTTTGCATGATGTACAAAATAAATGCTTTGATATTTAACCCCATTATCTTCACTCATCTGTAGACCTTTATGTTTCAGTGTCTGTATTTTATAAAAAAATCTTTGATAAGAACTTGTTAGATCAGATGTTTGCTCGATATGGTCTAAATAAGAAAACAAATAACGGCGCGTCTGGCCTGTGGTGTTGTATACAAATGTAAGTGTGGAGCGCGGGGGTGGTATTGATCAGTGTGCGGCGGTCGGCGAGGCACGGGCAGTGGCACCTAGCGGCAGAAGCGCGCGCCGCTACCTTCTACTTATCGTAGTCTTCACACTTAATTTATCGCGTGTCGCAATCGGCTATCGTGTTTGTATACAGCGCAATGATGCCCTCGCCTACTTTTACATGTATATTTTCAAATAATTTAATAACACGATAAAATTATATCACTTTGCGAGAAGACTGCTTAGATACGACTTGTTAGGTGAAATAAATTGTTTAAATAGAACGGGAATCTAACACTAATTTAATTTTGGATACATATTTTATTAAACATTTTTTGACACGTAAAAATAACGTACCTACAAAGTAACGTTTGTAACGAGCCTAAAGTAAGATGCATCTCAGAGCTTTTACCTTTATAAATGTAAAAACCAGTACTTGTTGGTAAAAATATTTGAATTCAAAAACTACTAACTAGTAACGGTAATGTAACAATATTATATTGCGTCCTGAGCTCGTGACGCGGATTCCACTACAGTTTAAGACACTTAATGTTTTTACAGGGTGTACTGTAACTATTTTGTGGACTTATATAAAAATAAATGTATTGTATTCTTAACACAAACAGCTTAAGCTTAGGACCAGAGGATGTTGTGAAATACCAATAAATATTTATAAAAATATCTTTCTTGGGTGTTGTGAAGGTCATCGCACACGTGGTCCACACGTAAACTATAACGGGTGCGTGGAGGGGAGGTTGTATGGTAAGTGGGGTTGAGGCGGTGAACAGGAAGGCGGAGCGGGTACGATCAATACCGCCGGCCGCGACCGCACCCGCCTCCGTAACTGCTTCCGCCGACACCATGCCATTGCCTTGTCAATCCGTTTGACGGCCCTCTATTGCTACAATAGTTATCGTTAAAGATGTTAAATTGTTAATATTATCCAACCTATCCTTCAAATAAGAAAAACCAGAAACATTAGAAGTATAAGAGAATTTATATCCGTGGGTCCTGTAAACAATACTTGGTTCTGCGTGCAAGCTTATCATTTGGGATATTTCATCATTGATACTGTAGATAATAACGCAAAGGGAATTTTTTGTACAATAGCTCGGCGGCAACTTGCTTTACGTGGTTTGTAAAACGAAGGCGTTATGAAGATTTGAAACAAATTTTCAGGGCAATATCTATCATGAAAGAATTTAAATTGTAAATATTAAATCTTAAATAGATGCGTAATACCAGAAGTATTGATATGATCGTATTTGGAAAAAAAAAATTCTACAGATACGTAGTAGATATCACAAGAAGGTCGTGGCTCAGGGGTGATAAGTGGCTAGCATATCGTGTCGGTGTATTAATAATTAAGGCCAGGGCGGAACACACAGGGTACACCTTGACACCCCTTGAACCGTCGCTCGCCCGCCGCCCACACGGCCACGCCGCGGCTATTTACATGCGCCAACCAACCAGCTGCATAGCTTTACCCCATTACAATTTGATTCCACAGTTCCATACTAAACATGATTTACTGAGTAGCGAGATTATGTTAAGCTATTCAGTAGATTACGTATTTTAACAAATATATTGATGAAATATTTGAACGACATGAAATTCAGGACTTGTTACATAAGGGAACTCAATCCTTTGTCAAAATTCACATCTCAAATTGGAGAACTTGTGTGTTCATATTTTCATTAAAGCAGCGATAAACAGCGGCATCTAAATCGCAAGCGAACACGCCCACATGGGGTGGCGAACGTGACATTTCACTCCCAGTCGGCCGCGCATTGGGTCTTTGCCTCCACGGGCAACCCACGTGCCTCACCCGAACAAAGTACCAAGTAGCCTTCGACCGTCTTCACCGCTTAGTAATTATTCGTAGTAAACAATGAGTAACATTTTTCGCATGTTTAAATAGATTACCACCGCGCGATAGAATGACCCACACGAGGTACGTACGTACAATGCATATCTAAAATAAAAACTTTCGTTTTTTCCGTGAAAAACGAACGATGCATGAAGACTTGACTAAATATAACAGCTTATTTAGTATTCCTGTAAAAAAATATCTTGATAATATTCCACTCTGACAAATCGGAATCTTTGCATGCCTGGAGGAATAAGCGAGGGGTTGGCCTAAACAGATTACTCGATGTTACGTTGGCCCGTCGGCGGGTATTTTAGCTCGTTAAGCTCCACGTAAATAGGTTCACGTACGATGATACGCGGTGGCAAAAGCTCGTTAGAATTATTTTGCCATTACTGGACAGTTAAATATTATTAAACCGAAATGGCAACAGCAGATACTTACCACAGACGATGTTAATGTCCTTTTCTATAAACTCAGTCTGTTTATTCAAAAGTATCGCTGTTTCGTGTTATTTCTTCGTGTCGACATAAAGCATCATTTGTTTGCAGACAAAGATAGATATAACATGAAATAATTTCTTTATTTTTTTCATAGAGAGAAAAATACTGTGGTGAATCTGGTATGTGAACCTGCAAAGGCAACCCGCGTCGCATCGCAAATCTATATCAAGTTACAAGGCAGTACTAATTGAATACACGATTTGTTTGCACAGTGGTGTTATTAATCAAAAAATGCCTATAATAATTACTTCTGAATTATAATAGAATGTTATCAAACATTATCAGAGTTTATACTATCAGAATTGCTTGTTTTGAGGAAACAAGTTGATACGCCGGCTGATAACAACGACTTCAGGATGATTATTAATCTGTTGGCAAATAAACTCGAAGATAGTACACCACGTTTCCAATCGATTTATTTTGTCGGGAGATTTGCGGGAAATTGCCATATGTCCGGCTATTTCCGTCTATCGGCAGTCGCGCGCACCGCAGCGACCTTCATTTAATTGCAGCTCTGGTTGCATGCTCAAGGTATATGTGATCTCTCCACAGTCATTGCAGTGAGCGGACACATACTTGCTCTAAAGATCAAATAATGCTACGAGTAGTAAACCTTTTGCGAGGTTTCCAACATTTTCCCACTAATTATCATTTTGATATTTTGTTACCATAAATCGTCTCGTGGACGTGATCATTTAAAGATGGTGGAATGACTGCAATGTAATTTAAACTTTCACCAGACTCGCTGTATGTCGCTGTAAAACTAAGTAATCTAATGTTGACAAACGTCCTTTGCGGCTCCAGTTTCAATATAAAAGGAAACTGGGTGACCGGGAGATTTATCTTAGTAATAACGGGTTTATTTTAGTACGGTGCGAGAGTTCCGACTCTAAAATAACTCCTCAATGTGCGAATACGTTAAAACCAAATATTTGTACGCTAAAATCGTGGAGTACCTATGTTGGTACATATTTGATATGCTTGGAAGAACAGATGTTATCACAACGTGATATTTGGCTCGTGTAAAAATTTATTAGGTTTTAATGAATATCGAGTCTCTACAATGATAAACAGTGTATGGATTCTTATTGGCTTGGGTACCATAATATAACATGAACAAATGAAGTTAAAATTACATCTATTTTCTGTAATCAGCCCTTGCACAAAGTTGGCAGCGTTTCAAAAATACGTCCAAGTGCCGTAGGTATGTGTTACTCGTAAGTAGCCAAGACAGTGAGAACGAACTGAAAGCACTTCCTTTAATACCGTCAAGGACACGCTCGAGAGGATTTTGACCTGCGGTGACAACATAGTACACCAACGAAGGGAATTAGCAATATTAAGATGTACCTACAAAGTTAATTTCTATGGAAATGGTACATAACCCTGTAAAACATACTTTTATGAAGACAAAGAATTTTTGAAAGTTATTATTCTTAATGGGATCTGCTACTGCAGCTTTTACACTGAGTAACCTAACTACATGGTTAATGTATTAAGGTAATAAAAGCAATAAAAAAAAATACATATTACTCATTCACACTATTAATAAAGATACAAACAACATGATTCAATAAACGTCATACTCGAAACTAAAAAGTTGAGCACATTTATTCTGTGAAACAATATTCTCAGGTCTTAAAGACCTTAAATCGAAGCACATAATGTATTCGAGAGACGAAAAGTGGAGAATCACTTGCTCAGTATGATATAGTAGACCAAATACAACTTCATTGAGGAGTAAGCAGGAAGCCCAACAGTGGTACTTTTATGTACCAGCTGACTAAGAAAGTTGTGTGTGAGAGTAACTTATAAGGTAGTTTTACGAGTCTGTTTATGCCCGTTCATTCAGCTCTACACATCTGTATCAGTACGTAAGAGGCTTGTAACACATTTACTGACCATTTATCACTTATGTGTGATATTACACAACTTTTCCTATCTACTAATACGTCAACTATTCGATAAAACTAGTGTATTGTTATTTTTACTACTAGTTTTTACATAATCTTTCAAGGTTATTTACGATGCATTCGACATTGCTTCAGAGAATTTCTTCACCGATTTTACGTTTAAAAAATTACAACGAAAGAATTTACAATAAAATCTCGTATTAGGTTAACAACGCAGAAAATCTGCTATGCTTTTTGATTTTCTGAAAATTGATGTTGCTTCTAAAAACGCTTTGGGATGCAACTCAATTTCATGCAAAAATGTCGTAAGCCCGACCCTTATCGGCCTTAAATGACCTAATTATGGTCACAGAATAAATATAGTAAAATGCTAAATAATCGTACTTAATGATATGAAAGCTGACAACAATAGACCATTTTCGCAAATATTAATCGTCTCATTTGAGAGTGTTACATTTTTGCATTGATTCGCAACAATCGGTCAAGCGGCGTATGCTTAGTTAATAGAAACGCAAGGCTGGAACAATTGAATCGCCAGCCGTGGGTGTGCCTGTACTCATAATAGGAACATAGATCGTAAGGTTTATTACGCAATTATCAGATCTTTTCCCCCAGATTTTGTGTATTGCAAATTTTATTGATGTTTTAAAGAAACTATTAGATTATCATTATAAGGGCAATGTTTGATATGTTGTCATAATAGTCACCGAATCCCTGAATAACACATATTAAACTGTATTTACAAGTAATTGCTTAAACATAGAACACAGATGTCGTGGGATTAGAGCCCATATAGTAATTTTAAATGAATGATTAAAACAAGTAACGCTATAAAAAAATATAGCAACAATGCAAAGTAACACAATAACGACGCCACCTATTCGTGCTGTTGTAGCTGGTAGCAACACACAAAGAGTTGAAATGGTACTCATCTCTCATGTTACAGAGAATGAATCAAGTAACAGAAGCCTTAACATAACGCATTGTATTGTGGTTGACATCGCAAACCAAAACAATGGCGGTGTACCAAAATAAAGACCGTTTATGTAGATTTATGTCACGATCTATTTCTGTAGCCGAACGGTCGCGCATGAACTTGCTCCGCTAGAGGGCGTTCTAGAGCGAGGTTCACGATTTAAATAAAAGTGCTACAGGAAAATTTCAATGTTCGTAGAACATTTTGCATTACTCACTGTGCGCGTAATGGGGACTATTTTGCACATGACCAATGCCATGGATGTACATATATTATTTTTATAAATACTGCATTGCCGTCATTCCGTTTGCTGGTTATATAAGATGGATTTGCTTTGACTATCTCATTCTGCAATGTATTTAAAATAATTCAAGTTCTGTATTATCAGACAAACTGCAGGCTAATGAGAATTCTAGTAGGTAGCTTATTTTTACACAGGACTGGGGACAGCTAATTGCTAAAACAAGATTTTACTGAAAAACGAATCGGGTGTATTAGCTCAAGAGAAGAATACACTTGCATAGAATGTATGTCTATCAAATTACATATTATAAAATATTAATTATAGTCAGTTGTAATGATTATATTTATGTCACTGTTAAACGCTTTATCCTTATTGTCAACTCAAACACATTATACGCACTGTTACTTACTTTATAGTAACGATGAGCATCACAACTCATGAAGGATCTTTGTGACGATAAACGAATGGATCCTGCTGAAAATGCGTGATAGCATGGATTTTATTCTTATAGAAAAAGATACAGGAACATATTATGGAAAAAAATGGAAATTTAATCTTTGCTAAATTGGAGGATTTCATATGCCCGACACATGCCGAAATATCATAAAGTAGTCTTATCATAACATAACTTGAGAATGCATGTTTGAAAATCTTTTGGCACAACAGTTAGTTAAAATATGTTCGTCTTACGAATAAGGATAACCGAGTCTCGAACTTTCTAACGATGAAAGGGGCAAATGACCCATAAGAGTTTTCCACTAAAAGGCTGACATCGGGATCGTCACAAATTGAGAGGGCGGGTCGAGCGGTAAGCTCGGTTATGGACCACATCTACCGCTAAATATAAATGAAGATTCTCTACAGGATTAACACTCCTAAAGTAATGAAATTATATGTCGCTAATTCGACGGACCGAGACACCCTTCGATTTTAGTTATGGCTACGATAAACTTACAAATGTTAGCAAAATAATAACAGCATGATTTGTTTATTTTTAACGTTCTTTTACGAAAGTGTTTGTAGGTGAGGGGTTTTTGTTATTAATCAGAGGTCATTAGAGATTTCATAAGCTTTCGACATGTATAACTTCCGCCACCAAATGGTAAACGGGGCTTGTAAGTACACAATGTGGGTAAGAACATTCCTGTAATGTTATTAGTATTGACATATAACATATACTTACGGCTCGCGATCAGCTCGGGTGCGACGAGCCCGTTGAGGTCGGGCTCCTCGCCGTACCAGAAGATCCAGAGCTCCTTGGCGGCTCTGAGGGAGAGCGGCGGCGGCGCGGGCGTGCTCATTTCGTAGATGTCGGCGGGCTGCGGCGCGGGCACGCGTCGCCACACACACAGGATGTCGCCGGCGAGGCAGCGCGCATAGCTGCTGATCACCGGGTCCTCCAGCGGTGCGCTGCCATCCTCCACCGCCCCGCCGCCACTCAACTCTCCCCATACGAGTTTACGCCATTTTATGCCATACAGCTCCGTCTGGAACATAACATAATGATCATTCATTAATCATTCGATGATTCTTTTCGTCGATAAAACTACAACTATGTGACTTCTGAGGTTCCTAGACACAAATCTCTTCCTACGATCTATACACAGGTAAATATCGAGTAACGCAACCTTGAAGCCCAAATTATGCATCGCAAAAATATTAAATGCTTTTTTCCCAAACGACATACTACTCGGCCAATAGATGGAACGAAATAAGCTGATGGAGAAGTAATGAGTTTCAGCGCTCCCGTGAGCACCTTTAACATTTTTTTACAGGAACCGAATAGATAAACCATTGAAATTCTAAACGTTAGGTTTTAGAACAGCTGTGAGTAATAACATATGAAAGTGTTTTGAACATTTAGTATCCATTCGTGCTTTAAAAAAAATTATTCGTTCAGGCAGTTCATTGCTACTGGATTGCAGTAAACGGCAATAAAAACCAGAAAATGGAACAACCATCATTGAAGCTGCTTGAAAACAATATACATATTTGCTCCATTATATACAAATGTCATTAATAATAATAACTTTGCATTAAACGCCATAATAGTTCAAACCATGGTGGTACGGGTATCCTGAGGTTGTGCGGAAAAATATTTCTTTTTGCGATACACAAAATAAGCACGAGCAATGTTATAATAAACAATAAGTAAGCTATCATTCACAATATAACAGTTTGTTCTGTTAAAGTCGACTTCCTTTTCACACGGCTATTAGTGAACCTCAATAAGCGCGGCAGTGGTGTGAGTACTGGCAGGTGGTGTGTCGACCTTGGGTATGCAAATATATTATCGGGTCATACACCCAGCTCACTGGACGGACGCTCTAACCGGGACTATTCTGAAGATAGTTTTTTACACAACACTTTCGACTTTATTTAAGCAATTACAATGGTCTGTTTAAAATTTAATTAAATACTTGAACGTTTTTTGTGGACTTGATATGATAAACCTATTTTTTATATTTTTGTATATTGTCTATGCCTGACCAATCATTTTGTTGGCACTCCACCACATTTGGTTACAAAATAATTTGATGATAATAATTATGTACATTTCAGAAAATAATTTAATTTGTTGTGAGCTTACACTATTAAAATTAACGGACTAATGAAAATACGAAAAAAATTAGATTCATAGCGGAGAGCATGAATGTTACAGCTCGTTATATTTGATAGGTGGCACTGGTAAGCATCTGCAGCGGAAGGGGCCTTACGCACCTGGCAGACGTCGCGATGACGCGTGGGGTCGCACAGACCGGGCGCGATAAGGGGACGAATAAGCAACACCAAACAAGTTTAGTGTTAACTTCTAAAAGAGAGGGTTATTGCTCGCCGCATATAACTGCCTGTTAAAACGATGTTTAGATATAAAATTATACCGCCAGTCAAACGTTTATGGTATGTTGGGCTGTGGAAGTTTTATTACTATTTTATTAGGTACAGCAATTAGGATTTTATTGAAATATAATAATGACGCTAATAAATGTTGACAGTTGAGATTATATCATTTCAAAACATTTATCTTATGACGTAACAATGAAATATGTAGTGATTGGTTCAGAATTTTACTCGGGGACGTGTAGACTGCGCTTAGACTATTTGCATATTTGATGGTTTCTCCGTCCGTGCCTATATGAAAACTGGCTAATCTCTAAGTCATATTTTATGCATTACATAATTAAGTAGCAAACTTTACAAAGTATAACGAACACAGTTACCAGGTAAGATAAGCACGAGCATAATGCTAATGTAATGGGAAATCAACAATTAAAATTGATTTTATCTAAATGACAGTTTTGTGCACCAAGTAGTTAGTCTGTTAACATTCTTTCAAGTACGTCTAAGAAAGAATGCGCGTCAAGCTAGTCGTGTGGTGAATGCTCGTTCGGGCGGCGCGTCGGGGCCGGACGACCGCTTTCTAACGCGCCCGATGCGCCCGCGCAGTGCTCCGCTTCACTTTCTATTGTACGATGTGACGAGTTGCCTTCATTTAACACTATTTATTTAAATGAGCGTAAAACTTCATACCTGTTCAATGATATTGGGACTGAGCACCACATTAAAATCGTACTAACTCGATGGATTCTTCTAGTAGCAACGCAAAACTAAAGACAAAAAAGTACTACTTATCAAAAAACAACCATCACTCTAGCTAGAGAGCTGATTGGGTGACACCCAACTGGAGTGAAAAGCAAATATAATCATCAATGGTAATGTATGCGTATGCAAGAAGACGAAGGAGCTCATCAATAAAACATTGTAGACGTGTGATTTGCTAATGTATTTCCAATACGCCTACACAGTAAGGTCAATGGATCATATTGTAACTAAAAACTTCATTACAATTGATAGAATGTTTCCGTCAAAAAAAATAGCTAAAGAGAACCTTAAATTACCGTAGAGTGAACACTGGACGTAGCTCCAATAGCACCCGAGTGAAACCGTTCTAGTGTTGTGCCCTTGCAAAAAAATTGCCTTAGGAATTCTTCCATATGACTCGTGAGAAATTTCTTGCAAGACTTCAAAACTGTTTAAAGAAATAATTTTAGATATGTATTTTAGATGTCGATAAACATTTAATTAGGCATAAAAACTTTTTATACGCCGAATCAAAGTCAAAGAAAAATCTACCTAATTGTTTTTATTATGAGTGATCGAAGACCGAAAAGGATCTGTAGGTACACGGTCCGTAAGTTGTAGTAACTTGTTGTCTTTGAAATGCTTTATTTGGACAGGCATTGAATGACTAATTTACGCATAAAACATTAGCCACGTATTTGTCCGATATGAAACCATGGACAGAGGATAATGCTAACTTTAATGGTAGATAACGATGGTTACTTCATTAAATATTCTAGTGTAGCACTCTAAATAGCTGTATTATTAAAATTAACTGTTAATACTATTTTAATAATCAGTTTCCTGTAAACAATGATCCCGTAAAGCGATCATAACCTAGAACGGAAAAAAACTGCATGTCCAAAAAAAGTCGAGCACCGCTAGTCGAGTGAGCGAGACGGGCAAATCGTACACGAAAGGGACGGCAACAAGCGCGAAAGTGAGAGGAGACGATTGGTGCGAAGCGGCAACATCGCACTGTTACGTTACTAGCGGGGTAAACAATCGCGGATGATGTGACTGACGGTGCGATGCGCGTGCGACCGCCCCCGGCCGTGCCGGCCGCTACTGCATTTTTGACGTGTGACGTCACTAGATGCGTTTAAACGGTGGTAAGGGTGTGATTGTAGTTAAACTGATATTCTGAGCACAGTCACATTAGAAACATTCGTCTAAAATAAACAAACATGTTTGTAAACAATCTCGTAACGTTTCATATTATGTTGACATTAAGTTGGCTATCTAAAATTTCAAATACAAATGTAGATGTGAGACTAGACAGCGCCTAGTGTTGACATATTTATTACAAGACTGATAAACTTACCTATATGTTACACGAATTTATTGGACTCGCTTTAAGTGCTCCATACATAACAGTTATGACAACCGATGGACACCACTATTGCAGAGCGGTGCGTGTGCGGTCACTGATATGTTTCCGCAAACGTCATCGTTATTATGGACTAGCTGTTGCCCTCGACTCCGTCCGCGTAAAATTTAGGAAATTTTCCCCGTTTTTGCAACATTTTTAACTACTGCTTGAGTGAGTGTATTATAAACGTAAGAGTAAACAAATATAATCAGAATGCTCCGAACTGCTAAGCTATCAGGAGTTACACGTGTTATTGTGAGTCAACCATAAAATATAGATATATGCTGTTGCGGGATATTTTTTAGACAACTTTATGTAGAATATTTCCGTCATACATGATCTCTATGTAACTTTAACCATTAAGGCTGCACACGCGACGGAAGCTTAAAAAATGGAGTAACTTCTCCCGTTTTCCCAACATTTCCCTTCACTACTCTGCTCCTATTGATTGTAGCGTGATGAAAAGTAAACTATAACCTGCCCAGGAGTATGAAGAATAATTGTACCAAGGTTCGTTAAAATCCGTAGAGTAGTTTTTTTTCTATAAGCAACATACAGACGGACAGACAGACAGACAGACAGACAAAAATTTTACTGATTGCATTTTTGGCATCAGTATCGATCACTAATCACCCCCTGATAGTTATTTTGAAAATATGTTTCATGTAGAGAATTGACCTCTGTACAGATTTATTATAAGTATAGATTAGGCGTGTTCAAATTATGTCAATAACTGTTGCTATGTGCTTTAGTTCTTTTACTATACGTACAATATTACTTCAATCGGTAGTAGTAAGCGTAGTAGTGTAAATGTTAAATTTGTTAACGTAAGCAATGTCAAGGACGTCGCGGTAGCCTCATATTACGATGAAAATAATAAACTAAAATATACAAATCCCGAGCCATTTATTTACATACAAAATTATAGAAGAAAAGTCAATAGACGATGTGATGGATGAACTAATTCCTAATCGCATTGCATTTGCAATTTCATTTAATCTGAGAGAAGTTTAGAAAAACTGCTATAATAAATGACACAGGTGTTATTATTCAATTCTATCTAATCGTCAGAAAATATTAGACGGAGAACATAATATTTTAAAGTTAGTTAATAAAGAATAAAATATGAGATACCTCGCGATCTCTTGAAAAATATCTTTTCCAGTGAGAAACTGATATGTAAATAAGTATGTCATCAGATCGAAAACATATTTCTTTATTATTATAGTAGAGAGTATGTTAAGGAAATAATTCCAGACGAGTGTGAGATAAATAAAAACACCAGATTTTTTTTATACAAACTGGATATATATAACATTCTAGTTATGCCAGTTCGCTTATGTATCATCAAGGGCAAGGACAGATTCCACATCACTGTCGATAATTGAACCTGCAATACCTGCATTGGTAAGTTAGCAATCAAGGCGGCTAGACGTATTGCTTGCTACATTATGATTTCCGTACTGTGTTTGTACATTAAACGTATATAAATTCTGTCGCTCGATGGAAATATCAAATGTGAAGAGTACAAAGGTGTACAATATTTTAGGTATTTTTAATATCTCAACACCTAGTTAAATGTCAACAAGGCAAATCTAGGAGATAACATTAATTATGATATGCTAGTTAATCTGAAGTTTTGTTATTTATTATTACATGTACATTATATCCGCGCCATCTAGTGACGACTGATAGAACTTACTCTTTAGTTTTACAACGTCACAATTCAAGTTCTGAAGCAATTTGTTATTGTGATCTAACACGTTATGTGCGTCTTATTAATGTAATTAACATTAGTACTTTACTAGTGGATAATATAACGTTAAAATTAAGATTTAACCTATACATATACACAAACTATTCTGCTATTCTCCGTGTGGTGACGGATTAAGAATATAAGTGTCACCACCCCATCTCCTCCCAAGGGTGCTGTAAAAGTCAGCTAAGGGATATTGCACACAGATAACATCTTCTGTGAGCGACGGAAAACTCGAAAAGAAACCCTGTGTCAACACGCCTGTTCAGCGCGGCACAGTATACCATAATCCCTCCCAAAGTGGAGGAGGCCCGTGCCCAACAGTGGGGAGTAAATAGGCTGGAGAAGAAACAAACTATAATCATGACGAAAATCTAAACGTAACCTTAACTTAGCTTATATCGGTCAAGTGATATAGAGTCTGTATTGATTGATACGTAGGGCAGAATTTTCAGCCCCATAAGGTTCGGCTGTCTCTTAGAATCTAGTTGTCTCACACAATTTTGGCCAAAAATTATCTCTTCTGTGTAAGAAATCCTTTACCAATATAGTACAGAAATGTAAATTGAAATAAGGAGTCAAAGGGTTTTAGTGAACTACCAAACGATATTTAGAAAGACAATACAATATAGACCAAACAGCACAGCAATTGTGTAATTGGATAAATCAAAGAAGAAATAACGATAACTCGAATTTAGCATAACGTTTATATCAATAAGTAAGCAAAAACAGATTACACAGAATCGACAGCATCTTTCGTCAACTTAAGTCTGTATCTTATTGTATGTGCAGTACTATCAAAAACTGAATTATTATTCGGTAAACACTTCTGAAGGAATACGCTAAAGATCGTTTTAGAGGCCACATCAGCGCATGAGCATGCAAGTAAATTCTCAACAACCATCTAACCTCTTTACACATTTTTTAAGGACAATGAAAATTAAAATATAAGTAACAATTTGCATAGATTTAGGGTATAAAACCAACAGACGTGTTACGAAATGCATAGTATCGTAACTTTCTATTTAGAATGGTAAAACGTTTATAAGAGTGACGTCACATACAAACAATTTGTCTATTCAATAATTGTGATGTTGTCTTAATTAGTGTTGCATTTGGTTACGAATGCTGACAATTGCAAATGTTACGTCAAAGATGTAAAATAACCTGGTAGAATAGTACTTCGAGGCCGACGAACAGCCAATAGGACGAGTGGACAACCTCAGGAAGGAGGTCGGCACGAAACGGTTACAAGAACGTCGACTGTCGAAAAACATAACAGCAGGCAACGCGCATTTGCTTGCAGATATTTATGTCGGTGCTTAGACCAATAGAGTATTAAAAGCAACGGAAAATCGAAAAAGTAAAATTAAACCAGTCGGACAAGTTCATCAAAATCATGAATCTACAACGGTATGGAGAGACCTTGAGACTCTGGGAAAATTAAATAATGGTTTAAATGTAAATATGTATGTTATTATGATGTTTGTATTCTGATGTTTTACACCTAGATTATACAAATTTGAACGGTATTATGTTATTAAACTCGGGAGTCAGGCGGTGGTGTTGTAAGTTCACCGCTGAAGGGTAAAGGGTGCGCAGATAGGCTTTAGAGCGATGCGCTACGCTGCTAACGGTACAGGCGCGCGCCGACCGCGGTCATCGAACTCCCGACCTTACGTCTAGTCTAGAAATTTGAAGGTTTGACCTAGTTTTTTCGCGGCAACATTATGTTATTCTACACATTCTAGTAAACATTCCTGAACGCTTGCGTAAGATCATATTGAAAGCTAACTGAGTAATAATTCATTATCAATATTTTTGTGTCAAACAGTTTAATCTCCGGATCGAGAACGAAGACGGTACGTCAGTCGACAAAAAGTAGATTTGGATCCGCGTATGCAAAGCTTTTATGCATACTAAAGACATCATCGCCAAGATTACACGTACCTAGTGTATACAGTACAGGTAGCTAAAATTATGTTCATTCAAGGAAGACGTTCTAGAGTTATTGAGAGTGTAATGCGGGTGTATGTAATGTGTATATCAATTGCGAAGTTTTGTATCAGTAAGCAGACTGTATGCATAATATCAAGTAAACTATTTTTATTCCAGGGGTAAACTTAATAAGTTAAACAATTGTTAACTTAATGCTGAAAACAATATATTGCATATATTAGCCCCAACAGATTTGATTGATAACACAAGAGCTGTGTTTTATGCAATTTAACTTTAAGAAATTTAAAAGGTTCCAGCAAGTTTTAGGGATTTAAGAAATATAGTATGACACAACAGAAACAAATCGCAGCGCTACAATAGCGACACTTTTAACCGTGTCATTTGGCTTGATTGTGTTGTCTCTGTTACTCGTAGAACACGCGTCGAAACCTCAAGCCTTTATGGTGACACGTAAACAAGACTACGTGCACTATTTAACAAGTGGAACGCGACAAAATACTGGAAAGCTACTTGTGTATTTAGCAACTGTGTTCTAATTGAAACTTTATGATAATGGATGCAACTACCATATTGATATGGGCACAAGTATGCAGGTGTACGGGACCTACAAACATAATGATGGAATTATTCCAATTTTAAACATGTTACAGATAAAAGATGACCACTTGTCACCAGCAAAACGCCTACAAGGTGAATATACATCACACCTTGTCACAGCCAATTATTATTTCTAAGGCTTATTCAAAGAAGCTTTGTAGACTTTTGTAGCTGTATTTGTCTCTACAATATAAAGCTAATAATAAAGATAACCCTTTAAAATCAGAACAAGATGTTATCAAGACCAAAGCGAGATCCAATGAAAACAATCACACAATTTCTTGATGTGATCAGGATTGTTCTATTGATTGTGACAAAATCACAAAAGTAATATTTCAACTCTAAAGCAGCTTGCCCAGTATATTTATGACGAAGAGGCGTGGCATGTTCTCGCAAGTGTAGGTAGTCTATTATTCCCAAAGGTAGCCTCAACTAACGTTATCATTAGGACTGATTACACTCTTCAAATTATTTCATGCGTGGGAATAACGCCTACGACTTCACCAAAAGATAGCACCGCAGTCTAGCCCTGAGGATTTCTTAAGTTGTTTGCTAAGCTTTAATTCCTTACTTTCTTATTTCCTTACAAAGATTTTAATTTGACGGGCTTCGTGGTGGAGTGGTTTATGTAATGGACTGTCGATCACGAGGTCGCAGGTTCGATTCCCGCTTGGGACAATCATTTGTGTGATATCTATAAATGTCATACAAATGTTTGTACTGCGTCTGGGTGTTTTCTATGTACTATAAGTATGTATTTACAAGAGAAAAGTAGTATATGTAGTCTATCCGTATCTGGTACCCATAATACAAGCATAGAAATATAGCTTACTTTGGTACCAGAGGACGTTGTGTGAAATGTCTTGAATATTTATTAATTTTAATTATTCAATTAATGATAGCAACATAAAGCGAATAGTAATTTAAAAATAATTATAAATTATCTACTTTAACTAAAACGAAGGATAAAAAACCAGATCATGGTACCAATTCTAGGTACACAACTAAACTTAACTAAAAAATGAAAATTGGTAGTGTCAATAGCTATTACTTGCTATTTCGTTGTACACATTTATATTAATTAAAATCGTTAGTTTATAATACACAGTTTTAATAATAAGGAAGTTCAGTAAACATTGCCGCATTATGATAATGACGCTGTCAATTTTAATTTTTTAGTTAAGTTTAGTTGTGCGCTCAGAATCGGCACCATTATGCTCCAAACATGGTATCACAAGTATCTTACCGGAACTCAGAACACACCAATTACTTTGTCTAAGTCCCCGTTAAATAGCGTTTTGTTTTTAATATAACTACGAATAATAAATTGTCCACAACATGAGTCACAAACTTAATATTCATGTTAAGGCACAGTAGTATGCTTGATCTTAAGGGCCTACATCAATATTATCGTATATCATCGCCGACACGTACATATTAACACAGCCAGTAGGCACAGAAAATGAAGAATTAGGGATAATTTTCCTATTTACTCAAAATCTAATAAATATATTTTAATTCTGATTTACGTGTTTCTATATATGATAGTTACTTATGTTTTTAAAGTTATTTCATTAGTTAATACGCGATAATAGACCGACAAATGAAAAAAAAAAATAATTAGAGAGGTTGTTTGGCTAAGATTTTCTATCGAGAAAACTTTTTTCAATCGCGTTTCTGAGTTTATGCGATTCTAGAACATATATTGAAAAAACATATACTTAAAAATTAGAGCTCTAGCCATTCAATCTAAAGAAACAATGAAAACTTCGTACGTAGAAAAATGCACGAAGCTATTTTGGTATCCTCTTAAGTAAACAAGACATATTAGTACCTATGTGTGTATATCTTTTAACACGAACGCCTTGAACAGCGGAAAATGATTTTAGTTTCACCAGATAATAGGGAGATTTTGATACTTTTTTTTGTTTGCTATACAAGCACGATGACGATCATCAATATTTTTCATTTTTATTGACTCCCAAATACGATAACAACACAGAGTTTAATTGTTTGTAAAACTACTTAATTATTACTTAGAAAATTACATTGTCTATTGAGAGTTCATTTTGTTAGCTTTTTTATTGTTAATTGACCATTTACAAATAAGGTCAGACAAACAATATGATGTAAGGACGTTATATAACTACTTTATACTTATTTTCAAAATAATCATAATTTTACGGTAAGCTGCGGTGAAAATAACAATAGACATACAATACTACGTAACATAAGTTAAATTAAAAGTAATTTCCGCCATATTCATATATTTAATAGTTTTTTAACGAGTAAATATGTGTTACGCTCACAATGAACGACGCAGTTACATAGTGAAACTCGTTTTCCGTGAGGGCCAAAACTCGCATGGAAGGGCCGGCGAGCGCTTTCGAGCGCACCTCGCTATCCGTAACATTGAAGCTAATCTCAAGTATTTTAAAACCGTAAAAAGCCAGCGTATCGAATGCGAGGACGGATGGTGCAAACACAAAAAAATCTATTTACCAACGTATAAAAATTTAACTCTTACTTACAGAAATGTTAATTTTAAGATTATAAATTATGAAGTAGCGCAACTAGACAATATTCAGTTTAACTATAAATAATAAAAAAATATTCAGTTTGATATAATTTCTCTATTTAAAACCTTACGTCACGTGTTATCCAACTTAACGACATCCTATTTGCGCAACTGAGACAAAATAATTGCTTGAATTTTCGTAAAGTAATTTTATACCCATATATTTTATTGAAATACTAGCTGACCCGGCAAACGTTGTTTTGCCATAGTAAAATAAAAAAAAGGTGTGAAAAATAGATGTTGGCCGATTCTCAGACCTACTGAATATGCATGTAAAATTTCATAAAAATCGGTCAAGCCGTTTCGGAGGAGTACGGTAACTAACACTGTGACACGTGAATTTTATATATTGAAATATATTATTACAGAAACAAACAAAGTATTAGTACAGTGGGACAAAGATTAAATTCGTGAGAAGGCATTCTGTCGTGCCAAGTGTTGTCAACGCATCATACGTAGTGTTTATAATAAAAAAATATAGGTCACACTTACTTGTGTGCAGAAACTTGTTATATAGTACTTGGTAAAAGTCAGTTTTCAGAACAAAATGACTCGTGTAAAAATAACCTTTAGTAAATAAAAGCGAAAGTGTAGCACAAGGCTAATGAAGACTTGTTTTTATCGATCAATATAAACATGCACAGGTCTCGTTTCCAATGAACTGTGAGTACTCTGCTGGTATAAAGAAAAATGCGATTTCTACACTTGTCTTCATTGAAAGAATTACTACTACAGTTATCTTATACAACGAGATAACCGCAAAGAGTCATTAACAGCCTTCAGTTATTAAACTGGATAAACTTTACTTCATAAATTTTTATGACCTCATTGAGAAATTTAATTAATATACGGCACTCTAGCAAAACACAATAATTTTAATGTTTTTCATAACCATTGGCTAACTAATTAATTAATTCGAAGCTCTTCCTTGGTTTACCAAGAGTGCAACATAAAATTTTAGGCAGCTAATATGTTTTTCATCATAATTAAAACTTTAACTTTAAAATTATCAAACTTCATAGCAATCTATACTAATATTATAAAGCGGAAGAGTTTGTTTGTTTAAACGCGCTAATCTCAGAAATTACTGGTCCGATTTGAAAAATTCTGTTTTTGTTGGTTAGCCCATTTACGCTGTGACCAATAGCAGCGAAGCAATAGTGAAAAATGTTCCAAAAACGGGAAAAAAAAATCTAAATTCGACGCGCACAGAGTCGCGAGCAACAGCTAGTATTGTATTGGAGAGTTAATTTTTCGTATTTGTCATGCCCATAAAAATGTATTATGTTTTAATAATAATAATTATGCTTAAATACGTTTATGCCATAGACTGTTGTTTAAAATATGCAAAAGCTAGTATGTGTAAATACAATTTAGATAAGCAACAAACAAGTGTACTTGTAATTAGGGAAGTAATGTGTTATCACAATAC
Organism: Orgyia antiqua; assembly: GCA_916999025.1. Lineage (NCBI taxonomy): Eukaryota > Metazoa > Arthropoda > Insecta > Lepidoptera > Erebidae > Orgyia > Orgyia antiqua. The sequence goes on along the minus strand of OU779864.1, from coordinate 19,787,714 downwards.
TAATTTAAATTTAAAAAAAAATATTGACAGCTATTATAGAGATAAGATAAGAAGAATACAGTCATCCTGATTTTTTAATTGTTTACAGGATAGTTATCTTCGTGTAACCGAGCATCAAATGTGGGACGATGCACAGAGCACTTCTGTTATCTTGACCTAGTTATCGTGACCGCGGTCGCGGCCGGACCGCACTTTTCTCTGTCTTTATTATAGCGGAAACCTTAATTGCATGCTGATGGGACTTTTTACCTACCGCGTCAAACACTGAAGGTACAGCGAAAATAGAATGATTTGACTATAGGGAATTTCATTGTGACGAGAAAAATATGTATTTCAAACACCAGTTTTTTATTTCGATTTCTTTGAGATAGTAAAGAAAATCAGAGATGGTTTATTTAGTTGTGATGCTCGTAGCTCCTCGAAGTATGACAAAGCATAAAAACGTAAATCCTACGTGCTTTTCTGAAATACAAATGACTCAGTACTTAATACGAAATGTAACAATTATTCAGTCCTGGACTATAAGTAGGAACAAATTATGAAAAGTCCCATAAAGTTTTATTTCTAACTTTAAAACCAAATATCGCTAATCGTCCCCTAATAAACAGATTTTCAGGAAAAGTAAATATACAATTTCATAACAAACTCAAGTGTTATCGCAGAGAGCGGAACGAGGTTAAGAATCAAGATGCTAATAATATGTTATACAATCTCTGGAATGTTCCGACATACAAATTAAGGAAGTTATATAAAAAATATACGTTTATATTAATGGCATTTTATATCAATTTAAAGTTAAATAATTTGCTTAGTACAAAAACTAAAAAAAACGCTGGTAAATCCTGAATACTACATTATTGCATTATCATATTCTGTCGTGAATATGTTTGCAAAATTTCAGACTCAATCCGACTAGTGCAAGTTCATGAAAATTACTCGTGGATACGCACGAAGCTGATAAAAGCGTTTTAAAAACCTAAAGTGATTGAAATAAGAAAGTGAAAACACATTTCCTCCTGACGATGTCATCAAAACAAAACCTTGACCCAGAATGTGTTTATACAACAAGAGGAAAAGGACATGTTATGATGCTGGCAGGATCTCATACAATTATGTCATAATATTACAAGTATTAAGACTGGTTTTTAGTTAAACACATTTTTTGACCTTACACAATCAACGTTTAGTGTGATTTTAAAACTAAATTCATAGCAATTAACAAGCCCGGTAAAGTGATTGCCGTGTATTAAATATTATAACTATAATTAACATGCACGGTTTTGGAAAATTAACCCTGTGCCAACACGACTGGTCAGTGCGCCACAGTAGACCATAATCCCCCCAAAGTGAAGGAGTGGGGCTTTAATGGGCCGGAGAGAAAGATTATTTCTTGAGACTTCATAAAATCAGAGATTTTACCGTATTTGGTAAGTTCTGATGAAGAGCTTTTATGGTTTTCTCCGACCAGCTGATGCTATAGATTCAAATTGGTTTAGAGTTTTCAGTCTCTCCTGTTATTTATTTAGTTGTTACTTATTAATTCTAGCTAATTCTTACGTCCATCCAAAGTAATATTTTATTTGCTTTGCATATCTTTAACTTGATTTATAAATAAACATAAAAACAGACGGTCAAATCTCTCATACAAGCGTCAAACGTTTCTAAAAGGTACAATAAATTCATCCAAACAATTATTGTTACTCGTGAAGCAGAGATATAAAAATATTTATAATTATATTTTTTTCAAACGGTTTCAATATGGCAAGGTCGGCAAGTAATTTAACATAAAGGTTTATTGCCTGTTCATTTGATAATATTATATGCGCAGATGTAGTGAACAACTAAACTTATTTCTTTAACTCAAGTTCATTAGAAATAATAAGTGGAATCAAGTATGTAATTATAACTAAGGACATGCTTTGTAGGACGCGACTTTAATATGTATTTAAATACAATGGTTCCACAACATTAGTTCTGCTGAAACGACACGTCAAAAGCGATATTATAACATTCGTAATTAATTACAAACCATTAGCAAATAAAAACACAAAAAATATAAAATCAATCGCGTAAACCGTGCAGTTCAAGTTAAACGTATGAACGATAGCTTTTCTAGTAAGAACGTCTATTTTTGAATTGAACATTACGATTTTTCATAAAACTAGCTGTTGCCCGCGACTTCGTACGCGTAGAATTTAGACAATTTTCCCCGCTTTTACAACATTTTTTTACTGATGCTGCGCTCCTATTTGTCACAGCGTGATGTTTTATAGTCTATAAATTAACTAACGATAAATGAACTAACTAAAAGAATTTTATGAATCGGACCCGGGGTTCCTGATATTAGCGCGTTCAAACAAAGTCTTCATCTTTATAAGATTAGTATAGATAAAATAATCTGTAAGCTGCTACATTCGACCGTAATGGTACAAAACAAGCAAATGACGGGATTTTGACGGGCCTCGTGGTCTAGTGGTTCATATAACGGACTGCCGATTACGAGGTCTCGGGTTCGATTCCCGGTCAGGACAAAAATTTGTGTGATGTTTTTAATTGTCATACAAATGTTTGTACTGCGTCTGGGTGTTTACTATGTATTATAAGTATGTATTTACAAAAGAAAAGTAGTATATGTATTATATCCGTATTCTGGTACCCATAACACAAGCATATAAAGCTTAGCTTGGGACCAGAAGACGTTGTGTGAAATGTCCATGAATATTTTAAAAAAAAAATGTGCAAATGACAAATACACCAACTATATCAATACGCGATTAAGCATCAAAAGTTTCCAAAACATCATAATTTGTGACACTCAAGAAAATGATAACAAATCTAAATAATTTAGTATACTATCATGACGTGAATTGGCCTCGCAGTTTGTTCAAGAAGCGTGAGATATCGCCACCGCAGTGTTGATCAGCCGTGATAATGGTGTATTATGTAGCGGTCGGTTGCACTGTAAACAACTGCCTGATTGGTTACAAAATAAACAAAATATATGAATTGCGGTTGACAATATGCTCACATTATATGCGGGTATTAAATACTATTTTGATTTTTATACTTTCAGTTTTAACTACGTAAAGGATAACGACAACACGTTTGCGAAGTGGCTTTCATGTTATTGACAAAGTAGCACTGGGAAACCTCTAGAATGAATTTTCCAAGCTTTCTATAGCTAGAGCCTACTGAAGCTACCAAAATATTATGATAGTTTAAAAAAATGCATACTTGTCTCTTTTCTTTTTCAAACTAAAGTATGGAATACTCTATCTTTAATGACTTTAAAAAAAATGCGTTAAAATACAATTATTTTTCAAAACTAACACCCAATTTACGTTTTTCATTCTTATTTTTCGAGGCCCAACTTAATCGCCATTTACGGTTATGCCAATCTAAGAACATTAAGTAAAATTAATAAATCGTTAATTTAATACCAATATAACTACAGCGAGTACAAATTAGTAGTTGTGTAAAACGTTCAAATCATTCGTAATAATTTATCGGTCGTATCTGTTCAACACGATTAAGACACACGTGACTATGCTTTATATGTATATACATCTTTACGATACGTGTTTTATCTTATGTCTTCTTGATAGTAAATAATTACTCGTAAATCAAATAGTTTATAACATTATATCAGCACTGCCTTTGATTCCGTTTTTCTGGATAACATGTTATATTCCTTATCAACCCCGCCTGACTTGTCAACCTTAGGATTATTGCAACAAAAATAAATTTACTATTGCATATTGCTTAACAATTAACTTAGTAAGAGTCCTCTATACTTACACACACTTATTTTCGTGTGGAGGCGTTAAGATTCAACAGTTGATTAGTTAGATGTTTTGTGCTTAAGTAACAAACATATTTACGGAATCTGCAGGCAATGAATTGTTTGAAAAAGTTTTGATTCTGTAAATCATTTTTTGTAAACATTAGAGCCAGTTTTGAGTTTAACTAGGCACGATTACACATCATAGTGTGTCCAGTGTGTTTAGGGGAGTTCCCTATTTGTGACATTAAGTTTAGTGTAGTTAGTTAATGACGATGCATTTGCAGTTAACTAGGTCAAAACCACTTGGCATTTACAAATATAATATGAGATAACACCCATAGAAACCAATCTGGCCAGCAATAGAGGAGGCGGCCCCTCCTGTAAGGTATTCTTCCTATGCTGCAAGATATTCCGTATTGTTATACCAATCTAATTGAACGACATTGTTTGCCTAAAAACCCTAATATTAACCTCTATCGTATTCGTCGTCCGACTTGACATAGAAAAATATAAAAATTCAGAAAGAGATAAAGTGTCCTGATATCATTTTCTTGATTTGTTGAATACCAAGTTGTTTTGACCACAAATAGACCAATGAGACTATAAATATGGTAATTCATATCACATTGTGGCGTCTGATTGCGTTGTGAGGTGTCCACCATTTATTCGAACCTTGATACCGTGTGACGGTACGATAACTTATCAGCTCTGAGATAACACACGCTACAAAACAATGTTTTTAATTTGTCTCGTGTATTACCACTTCATGTCATCGCTGATTCTTAGAAATTTTTACAATATAAACAGCTAAGTGGAAAGAAGCGGATTAGAACAAGCTGCCAGTGTCACAATTAATTAGCAAGAGCTTTCTTGATGTTATGTGCGACTGTAGCATCTTAATTCAGAAAGTTCCTTTTCTGAAAACAAAAGTTACGTAAGTATCGAGGGACAAATGACACGTTATCTAGTCCCAAACAAACGGCAAAACTTTACTTCATGGAACGACTGATTTTAAAATACAAGTATAATATTATAAAGAATGTACAAAGGAAAATTATCCAAGGTATTGACATTCGTGTTGACAATGATATTGTATACAACTTTGTTGATATAAATGAATGAAGGTAATTTATTTCTTGATTTTATGATATTTGTTTACCATACAAGGGTAAACTGCCATTAAACTATAAATACGTTTACACTAAACTATAAACAAATACGCAACCTAGTACAGCCTTCCTATGGGTGTCTCTGCGCATTTTGACGAACAGTATTGTGCATAATGTATTCAAATGAGTATTCAGTAACTACAAATAAATATTAAAGCCAATGCCATAATTCAATAGTTTCCTTTTAAACGCTTGTGACGTCTGTAAAACCTAGTCAAATAAATGAAATGAAATGAAATTTATTAAGCAAAAGTGATACATAGTATTGCCAAATTAAGTAGCAGTTAGAATATTTGATTTATAACTAATATATCATACATTTGAGATAATCCCTATCACTTAAACTAGGTTAGACCTGTATTTTAAGTAACAGTTTTCGGCATATTTTATGATACAAGTTTATAATGATATAATAGCAAGTAAGCAACATATAATAATTGGAGCAAGTAAAGAGGAAACAAGAAAAATATACATGTTTGTTATTATTATGACAGTATTGCAGTTATATGTAGTAGATATAATGTATGTGTGTAAATGTAATTAATATGCATAGATTGGAGTACTTTTAATTAGGAAAATACGTCTAACTGTTTACAATGAATTAATATTAAACTGTTAGTGCCCAATTACCGCGTTATTTAGCTAATAATTTTAGACGTCTGCGCATACAAACGATACAAAAGTAGTAAAAAAATGACAGAGACGCAATGATAAGAAACAAAAAGATAGAGTAAGATGCAATTTCTCGAGTAAATTCTACTGAACTGCTGGCATTAGTATGCTAAGGGCCTAAAAAATGGGGCGTTACGTGAAGACTCGGACGCGTAATGTTTTGTTTCTACAGTCTCTACAGCCTATATAAACAAGACGATTATTCAACGTGTGGTAAACATTTTTTGAACTATTTTTATAGTTTAAAAATATTGGACATTAGATTAGGCAGTTATCTGACATTGCTTATGCAAATTACACAGATGTTATGGTTATGCGTAGTTATTACATTATGCAAAACAAATATTATGAATTATCTGTATTCATAATACCGATTAGTTAGTTACTGTTAGATTCGTGACAACTCTGGCCACTCGCAAAAGCCTTTGCCACAGCTGTTTGGGGACTAATTAAAAACTTATATGCTATATATAAAATTCTCCTGTCACGGTGTTTTTAATTATACTCCTCCGAAATGGCTCAACCGATTTTCGTGAAATTTTGTGTACATATCCGTTAGGTCTGAGAATCGGACAACATCTATTTTTCATACCCCTAAATGTTCTAACACTTGTATGGCAAAACAACGTTTGCCGGGGCAGCTAGTATGCTATAAATTGACTCCATATCATGTGCGTAAATGGTCTTATTTTATGTTCATAGTTTTCTCTTATGATTCACATAATATCTAAAATGGGCTGACAAGCTCTCTTGTTGATGTGTCATGGAAAGACACTCATGATGGGCCATTTCATGTTACGATGTCATGGTGCGGTAACGGTGTCCGCTAGCATTCTATTTCAAACACCCTGAGAAGCGCTCATATGATAAACTTTCGAACCAACCTGGAATTACATATTTTTTTACCTAACCTAACGTTAGCTTCTGATGTACCAATGTACCAAAAAGAAATTACATGACCTAGAATAGGGTGGCTTCATTATAAAAGCAAGAGCATATTCAATACAAAATTGAAGTCGTGCTCTGTATACATAGCGGGTGATAAGGGATATGGGACAGAGTTCGCGTTGCTTGCATGTTTACTACGTCACATGCCATGAATAACTTAGCACTTAATTTCGTCACTCAATGGTCTCCGTAATGTGGCGTGTGACGAGAGAGTGACAATATTATTAATAATTCCATGATATATTGACGTTTATATGGATAATACATCTTCTATGTGTATTATAAGCCCTTACACATAATGATATTAAAAACTAACATCATTTCATCAGACGGGCTTCGTGGTGGAGTGGTTTATGTAATGGACTGCCGATCGCGAGGTCTCGGGTTCGATTCCCGGTCAGGACAATCATTTGTGTGATATCCATAAATGTCATACTAATGTTTGTACTGCGTCTAGGTGATTACTATGTATTATAAGTATGTATTTACAAAAGAAAAGTAGTTTATGTATTATATCCGTATTCTGGTACCCATAACACAAGCATATAAGCTTAGCTTGGGACCAGAGGACGTTGTGTGAAATGTCCGTGAATATTTATTTATTTCTTATTTATTTCATCATAATGTCAACAAAATATTTTTTGCCGTAATATTTAAAAAATACTAACTAGTTACACAAAAAAAATAAAACTTTACTATGTTGTGATGTCAATAACAGTTATTGACATCACAACATAGTAAAGTTTTTTTTTTGTCAGTTTTTTTTTTTTGTCAGTTACTGTTCAATACCCATGTTATAATGTTTATAATTGTTTATCTAATCTAACTTCTAAAACAACTTCGCCTGTTCATTTTTTATAGGTTATTGTAATAAATATTCAGTAGCTATTTACCAATTTAGAATTAAAGGAGATATTATGTTGTGTATTATTTTGTAATTAGTTTTCGGTAAACGTAATATCCCAAATGCCAAACAATTGTGTTGCTTGTCGTGACCTTGTGAATCGCGCCCCTTGGGGTGGATCCCCGATAAGTTACCCCTAGAGTCGAGTTAAAACCAATAGTTGCTGATTTAAAGCCACGAAAAAACGCATGTAATTACGTCCCGATTGTTAAATCGTTAACTTATTCCTCTGCGTCAAGGGCAATACCTATGATGACACACTTCTTATGACTGTATTAGTTATGAGACAAGACGCGTAAACAGATAAAAGAACAAAGACGGACATCAAACAAGCTAGATAATCACAGTGTACGCAAATTGTGGCCGGGCGGAGGCGGAGGCCCGCTTATGGGAAAGTTACAATCATTACGACCATTCATAAACGGTTGAATGAGCGCAAGACGCCTGCGCAGCCGGCTGACTGCGCGCGCGCATTGGCCCCACGACATCTGTGCCATCACCGGGAACACCCAAATAAAAAAGCTCTACGACTAGCACCTATGTTAGTACTATACAAATATTCGGCTATAAAAAAAATAATAATAATTTTATCAAGAGTCAATTAAATTACAGCAAGGTTTATTTGCGTAATGCTTGTGTACAAAAGTGTATTGAACCCGAGCGCGACACCTAGTAGCCCCAGATGCGTCACCGAGCGCCTGACTGTGAACGAAAAAATTCCATGCGACAAAAGCAAGTATGTCCGCAAACGACGCATAAATAATTAGACAATAAGCAGGCAGGGCAAGAAATCGGTAATTTGTATCGCGTCGAGATAGGCGGAGCGCAGAGGGAGACGGGTGCAGCCAGGCGCGCGCCGCCGCGGAGATATAGCAACGCGTCAGGTGGAAGTGGCGCCCGAGCTGTGTTCGCTCTTCGGCGAGGACGACCGCTCGCCCGGCGCCCCGCGCCCCATACCCTCGTCCGCTAATCCTCACCCGAACACAATCTGATAAAATTCGCGCCAGCTATGAACATTACGCAAAGCTACTCAACACTACAACACTGCGATAATGAATGACCCGAAAGTTTTTTTTCCACGCACGTGAGTGTTACTTCTCATGTGTGGCTGCCTATCAAGTCGCATTATCGAATGGTATGAAACAAAAATGTAATAAGAAAGTTATTTCCTCAACTTGGCGAAACTAGTCTCGCGAACGCATTACGGTCCGCTTTACTGCCAGGTGAATTCAAAATGACCTCTATGGGCCGGTAGCTTCTGGTGGCCTCGCTCGCAGAATGCGTTGACATTTTGTGGGTTAGCAACATAACATGATTCCGTATAGTAGGGAGAACGATGCCAGGATGACTAACGGCCAGCCGTCATTAGCCGCTTATATGTAAACTGCTCTATAGAAAAACTTTAACGCAATAGATCGATTCGGCAACTGTAGCGCAATAAGGTGAATTTTGTATATCAGCGTCCTACCGATAATCAGTTCGTCTACTTACCATGTCGTGGACATATTATTTAGGTATTGTTAACAGATTATAGGACAGGTGAGAACAATTGCACGCAATAAAAACACCACGTAAACCGTAATGATTTCGAAAGAAAAGTACATACGAGTTCTTTCATCAATGTAAAAGTGACTTACCAAGGCGAAGAAGTTTGTGTGGCAATCCTCGAGACTTGCACCGTTTGTTTGGTGATTTTGATGCGTCATGGTAGTCCGGGGCACTTCATTTTCAATTCACAACACTAAAAACAGGTTCAATCTTAAAGAAACCACTCAAATTCTTAAAATCATCACCGACATTTAGTGAAGTTTTCACCTTTCAATGGCGACTGGAAAATGGCGGATAGGAAACAACAACCCAAGCCGATAGTGCTGCCATTGGCGGCAAATGACGTAAACTAATTACGTCCAGAAACTTGATTACGATTCAATTTACATAAACTTTGCATTTTTAAATTCCACGAAAATTTCACCAATGATAAATAAATTTTTTATTAAATTTAACCATATTCTGTAATGTTTCGCAAATATAGAGAACAGTATAACATTATTAAAAGTCAAGTTTCACAGATTTTCTTAGATATCGCGCGTAAAGAAATGTGGCCTGTAAGTTCAGTAATTGGTTGACATATTTATTTTCATTGATAGTATTTGACAGTAGCAGAATTGACATTGATTGACGTTTGGTCCCAAAAGCACAAAAAAAGGGACCGAGTTTTACTAAATTTACAATTTATTTTAAGTTTTGAATAAATTCACCATTAACTTCGTATTACATTGTTCTTTAAATGAAATTACAAACAAATAGTTAATTTTTCGCAATTCAAAATGTTACGCAGTATATTTATGAAGATACCAGGCAAACATTTGCAGGTTATTTTTTATAAATTTAGAGGAAATATTTAATAAGATTGCAAATTCTTTTTATTTATACTATTTATTATGTTATAGGTTACAACAGTTAGGAATGTACAGAAAAAGTATCCTAAAGTAGATAAAAAATTACAAGCGGCGGCAGAGTCCTTAGCAGCTAGAGGGTAAGGAAATTATTTTACTGTTATTTAGGAATAGCTACATTAGAAAATAAATCTAACTTAAAATTGACATAGTATAAAATATTCGTATTATATCGTATTATACATTTGATAACATTTAGTTAAAATGTGTGGCATGTTTGCAATTTTGAACTGGCTATTGAATTTTAGCTTTATGTTGGTAAAGAAGATATTGTACTTTTTCCACCATAATTTGATTTATTAAATATTGTACTCAATTTAAAAATTGTTAGGAACTTTTGTAGTAGGTAGACACTTTAATGAATTCTCTTGCAGTGTGGAAGGTTTTTATGTGCAAACATACACCTATACTTTTTATCCGTCCCCCACATACAATTCAGTCTACATCTCTCTCTAGCCCACTGTTAGGGACAGGCCTCCTTCACTTGGGAAGGGATTGTGGTCGATGCCACTCCGGCCACGTATGTTGGGACAGGGTTTTGTTTTCTGTGTACAATGTCATTCAGCTGGCTTTTACAGCATCCTGGAAAGGAAAAGTTGTGGTGACACTTTTATGCTGAATCTCTCACCAGACTAGTACAATACATATTTATTTCAAACTATGATCTTTATTTTTATAGTTTTCTGCGACCAACCAAACCTTGGGAACCTCCAGTAAACATCGAAGACACTATCAATAAAATATGTGCCAACCACGGTTTAAATGATGATTCAGTGTTTGAATCTTTGGAGATTAAGTTCCAAGTTCTTAAAGCTTGCTTTGAAGAGACAGGATATGATGTGCCTAACTCACTATTGCATTCCATTGAGAATGTCGGTAAGTTTTTACCTGCATTCTATAAAAAGCTATGGAATAAGCTAACAGATATGGAAATAGCTTAATGTTAAGTTTACAATTCACGACACTAGCCACATAGGCATTCCAAAAACCTGCAAAAAAATGTATATGAACTCAAAGTCAAGGATATAAAGAAACAAAACCAACATATATTACATTTTTTGATGAATGGACATGTGAGAGGCTATACAATAAAGAGTTAACACTTAACAGATATGAGGTCTGACAGAAGAAAGTGGAAGAAAAAGATATGATGCAACAACTCCAAATAATGTCCAACAACTCGAACCAGTAGTTCCTGAGATTAGCGCAATCAAAGAAACAAACTTCCGATTTATAATATTAGTATAGAAATATAGATTAAGACACCTAACAGTAATATATCTACATTGGCTCAAGTTAGTTCTGTTTGTAGGAAACTTAGCTTAAATTCATGGACATTTCACACAACGTCCTCTGGTCCCAAGGTAAGCTTATTATGCTTGTGTTATGGGTACCAGAATACGGATATAATACATATACTACTTTTCTTTTGTAAATATATACTTATAATACATAGTAAACACCCAGAAGCAGGACAAACATATGTATGAAAATTATAAATATCACACAAATTATTGTCCCGAGCGGGAATCGAACCCGCGACTTCGTGAATGGCAGTCTATATATCGTTAAATTCTATAGGTAAATGTATATTTTTTTAATATTTACTTCTGTTATGATAAACATTATTCATATGATTTTAGGCAACCTCATAGATTTCTATTTGACCCCAGTTGATAAGGCAACACCGTTTGATGCACTAAAAAGAATGGATCTGCCAAAGAACTTACATGTCCAGCCAGATTATGTCAGATTTCATCCTGGTTAGTATTACTTAGTATAAATAAAAATAATGGTACCAATTCTACATGCACAACTAAACTAAAAATGTTAATATGACAGTTTGCCAATGTTAACAGAACTTTAATAATAATAAATATTCAAGACATTTCACACAACGTCCTCTGGTCCCAAGCTAAGCTTATATGCTTGTATTATGGGTACCAGATACGGATAGAATACATATACTACTTTTCTTTTGTAAATACATACTTATAATACATAGAAAACACCCAGATGCAGTACAAACATTTGTATGATATTTATGGATATCACACAAATGATTGTCCCAAGCGGGAATCGAACCCGCGACCTCGTGATTGGCAGTCCATTACATAAACCACTCCACCACGAAGCCTGTCAATTTTCACAAATTCCTTGATAAAATACTGTTTAAGCTAAGATTTTTGTAGACCAAAGATTTTAACTAATATAAATGTGCACAGAATAGCTGATTAATCTAAATATACCAATAGTTGTTTTCATTTTTATTTAAGTTTAGGTATGCACAAAGAATTGGCACCATTGGCACATTTTTAAATAAAGGTTATGTCTGCATTTTTAACACAAGTTTATGTAAAAACTATGAGACAAATCCAAAAAAAAAAGATTAATGGTCCTATTCATAATTACTTATCAGAGGTTTAAAAGTTCGCTAAAATCGGTTCGCGAAAATTGTCAAAACTTGTTATTCATAATAGTCTTTTTACGATAAAACGTTTTTATCTCTCCGATAAAATCTTCGTTTAAACCTCTGATAAGTAATTATGAATAAGACCATAAAACTATAACGACGAGCCTCGTGGTTGAGTGGTTCATATAACGGGCTGCCGATCAAGAGGTGTGATTTTTAGGGTTCCGTACCCAAAGGGTAAAAACGGGACCCTATTACTGAAACTTCGCTGTCCGTCCGTCCGTCCGTGTGTCACCAGGCTGTATCTCAAGAACGGTGATAGCTAGACATTTGAAATTTTCACAGATGATGTATTTCTATTGCCGCTATAACAACAAATACTAAAAATAAAATAAAATAAATATTTAAGGGGGGCTCCCATACAACAAACATGATTTTTTTACCGTTTCTTGCTCGATACTAATAACGTTGCCTGTTGCATAGATAATGGTACGGAACCCTTCGTGCGCGAGTCCGACTCGCACTTGACCAATTTTTCTAATTGTCATACAAATGTTTGTACTGCGTCTGGGTGTTTCTATGTATTATAAGTATGTATTTACAAAAGAAAAGTAGTATATGTATTCTATCTGTATTCTGGTACCCGTAACACAAGCATATAAGCTTAGCTTTGGACCAGAGGACGTTGTATGAAATTTCCATGAATATATATTTATAAACATTAGTTTTACTGTGTGAAACTATTTGTGCAAAAAAAACTGGATGGATGTTGATGAACTTTTATATCTAAAAAGTAACATAACAGGACTGTTTCTGGGGCATTGGGAGCTGTAGGATAATATTGGGACCCTGTGAATAGACTTTAAGTTCATTATTACGTCATTTCATAATGGAGTAAGAATTGGAAGGATTGTTAAGGCCCATAATATAGAGTATATAATGGCCTTAATAATCCTTCCGATTCTTCTATAGACTGTGATTGGTAGTCTATATTATAGACCGTGATTGGTATTACGAACCTGAATTAATTAATAAATGAATACTCAAAGCCTGAGTGTTTAGCTGGTGAGATTTCAATAGGTATAGCATATTATTTTCTAACACTTGCGCGACTCATTTGTTTAACGGATTGGATTTACACGCGTATATTGGAATTATATATATAAATTCGAAACGTCGGGCCAAAAATTAAAACAAATATACGTGTCTAAATCCGTAAAAAGTAGTTTTATTTAGGTATAGCACATATTAGTTCCTTTTGAGTATACTAGAAACTAACAATAATTTCTTTTAATTTTAGACAAAGACACCATGTTTGGTGGTTTATCAGCCTTCCCAAAAAGTTCCACTATAGTGTCTGGCTTGAAAACAAGAAAGAAGTACGAAGGTTATGAGGCAAAGAGATCGTGGCCTTAAGGCCTATGTTAATGATTGTAATGTATTTGTATAGTTTAGTGTAATTATTATAAAGATTCTAAAGATTTTTTTTTTATTTTCTCCATATCCAAGACCACAGAATAATTCTATATTCTGTGTCCAAGACCCTGACTTTCGTGCCCTGACTAATGACCCTTAAGTGCACAGATAACCCCTAATAGAGTCCACACGCAAGGCGATCAACGTGCACCGAACATAATATGCGCTAACGAGGATATATTGCTAGTTTTCCAATTGCAGAGCATAATGCGACTCAGTCAAAGAGTATAATAATATAGTGGACTCAGTGCCGCACAATGCTGAACAATGCTGACGCCTAATTGGAACATGAATTAGTTTTCAAATGAAAAAAAAAATACTAAAATAAAATTGTATTCACATTATTATGAGTGTGGAATATAAAAAAAGTAATTGTTTGTACCTTCATCCATACTTATATTTTTTTAACACAGCTGGAATTAACGTTGATTATCCGATAAACTCCGACGAAACAAAAGCCTTAAAATTTTTTTTAACAATAAATAATATTACTAACGATATCTAATATATAAAATTCACGTGTCACAGTGTTAGTTACCGTACTCCTCCGAAACGGCTAGACCGATTCTTATGAAATTTTGTATGCACATTCAGTAGGTCTGAGAATCGGCTAACATCTATTTTTCAAACTTTTTTTTAGTATTGCAAAACAACGTTTGCCGTGACAGCTAGTTATATAAATAAAATTTCAATCAATGCCAATTTAGAGAAAAAATACTTGTTAATTTTCTGTCGCTGAAGTTGGTATCGATTGCACGCATCACTTTTGGGAGTGCTTGATTGTGCGAAGCGTTGCTGTAGTTGGAACACTCAACGTTGAGCATTGTGCCGCTTAATGCGCTCTTGTGCTGTAATTGGAATACCATCATTATGAAAACGTATGATAACTCGCGTGTGATTTTGCTACAGCGAATGAAAATGCATTATTTCATATCCCATAACCTGTTTCTAAAGTTGCTGCATTAATTAATCTTGTTACGCCCTATCTCTTTGTAATTATGTAATAAGATTTTTTAATAAGGACAACGTAGTCTAGTAGTTTATTTATATGACAAGCTGCCGCTCATAATATCGTGCATACAATTTCCGCACAATACAAGTATTTGTCTGATGTTTAAAATTGTCGAAAATTGTACTGCAAATGTACAAATTCAAACTGTATTTACAAAAATAAATAAATAAAAAGAAGTATATCCATTCTGAGGTATTGTGTTGTGTGTAATGTCAATAAATATTTTCAGCCGCCTTTCATGGCGAGGCAAGAAAGGCTGCCTCGCCATGAAAGGCGGCCGAACATACTCCGGCAAGGTTGACAATAGTCTTCCGGAGCGGTGGAGACAGTAGCTTGGGAAAGTTATTATACCGACGAGCTATACGGGCATTGTCCAGAAAGACCGCTTCCTGTTTCCCTGCCATCACTGATTTACTATTTTCGCAAACGAGAGTGCTAGGTACTTTCTTTCTTAGAACATAATAATATATCTTTAAACTATGAGAGCATTAGCATAAAATTGTTACCCCTGTACGAAGATTTTTTCAGGGAAATGATTTTTTGCTGATTTTTTGACGAAATCTATTGACGTCACCAATGTCAAAATTGAAAATGTCAATGGAATTGACAGCTGAGAGGAAAGTTGTCAATTCCAGTTTTTGAGGTTATATTTTGTAATGAATAACGATCGATTATTTACGTATTTACTTAATTTTTAAGTGAATTATAATGTAAAATAATATAACTGCTTAAACATGGATGTTTTACTGATATTGTGTTTTATTTTCATATTCATTTACTCGTGTGTATCGTGGTAAGAATACGATCAAAATTTGCTTTTGTTTTATTAATGTTTTGTTTACTAGATTGTTAATAATTATTTATTTTAGGCTGTTGCCGACGTTGCTGGCATGGCTGTTTATGAGAAAATATAATATAAAATTGAAAATTGGTAGAATTGCAGTGCCAAAGTTGATATTAAAAGATGTGAGCTTATCAAAAGATAGATATTCCATTGTAAGTTTCCTTAAGTTAATTAGCGTTGTTTAGAACTAATTAAATCTCGAACACCTCGAGGTTTAGGTCATTGCCAAATTAAAAAGTACATACGGAGCCCTAATTATTACAATCTTAACTATAGCTAAAAGCATCTAGGGTTTATGTAGCATTTACCGTTTCAACTGCTTTTTAAACTATGATGATTAATTTTAAATTATATGTACAAGATATTATTTAGTTATTCCTATGTATTGAATTAATTTCATCATCATCATCATAACATCACACCTTTTTCCCATGGGGGTAGGCAGACTATAGAGTGCCATCTGCTACAATCCAAACATACTTCCTTGGCTTCATAATTAAATTAATTAATTTAAAAAGTACTATAATAGATAATGCAATATAAACCAAATTTCTCTACTGCTGTTTTTATATGTTTTAATTTTAGTTGTAGAACTTTCTTATTTTGCTGTATAAATGTATTTTTAGTAGGAGTAAGAAATAAACTGCATATTAAATTTTACATGAATGTGTTGTCAGCAGAAAGGTTTTATTTAGGGTGTTACGTGGTGTATTGCATTTGTTTTCTTTTTATCAGATTTCTTTGGGCAGCAAATATAAATAGCTATATCATTAGTACATTATTTACACATACATACTTCCATTTTATAATGATGTTTCTTTTTTTGGTTTAGTGCCATCAGTATTTAGGCCATAGGCAGATATTTTGAGTTTGTGTTTTTTTTTATAATGATAAGTATCTTTACAGCATATTGATGACATATCATTTCAAAGCAGTTGTTTTAACTCTGAGATCAATAAATTAGTATCAGTTGTAATCCGTGGTGTGGACATCACTAATAATGTTGAAGAAAAGAGGAGTGTTGTGGTGGAGACTATACTCAAACCGTTATTATCGAAACAGAACTCATTGTCTAAAGAAAGTTATGATGAGTTTGCTACAAATTTTAATAATCTGGAGAATAGTATAAACAATTTAGCCAATAAGAAACTGTTAGACTTTAGAGATAAGAAGCTGCCTCATAGTCTGACTATGTTTGCTCAGGTTTGTGTTTACATTTTATTAATTTTCTAAATAATAAATATAAGGATTAATTTTCTATCTTCTCTCTCAGGAGAGAGACCCCTCTCCCCAGCTTGTTAACATCTCACTGTTATACAAGGGCCTTCTCCACTTTAGGAGGGATATTGGTCTACTCTGGTGTGCTTACCAAGTGTATTGTCACAGGGTTTACTTTCGAGTTTTCAGTCTCTCACAGACCATCAGTGTACAATATTATTTAGCTGGCTTTTACAGCAACCTGGGAAGGAAATGGGCACACTTGTAATCTTAAACTGTCACCACATGAACAATTTTGTAATTATTTTTTAATATCTGCAATTAGCTCTAAGTCCAAGAGACTAGATTTTCGAGAGGATTTAGTTAGTTCTGTCTATATATTAATGTGATTACTATATTTTTATTTGTATGGTTTGTAGTTTATGGGAGTCCATCTATTTAATGCTTCAATCACTATCCATAATGGTACAACAGAAGCACCATGGTCTGTCTCAGTGACAGCTGCTGAGATTCACGCCGATGGCGCGGCCGGGGGACCGGCCAAGGCTTTAGTCTTTTCTACTAAACTCGTGAATGCTACTGCAAAAGTCATTGCTGCAGGAAAGAATTTAGCTAATGCAGCATGTAGCCTGGTGATTGAGGGTACTGTAAAAGCTGATGGTCCTTTAAATGTTGAGGTAATTTGAATATTATAATATACTTGACTACATAATAAAATAAATCATCCATTTATCAGCCTTTCTACGTCCACTGCTGGACATAGGCCTTCCTCATAAAACGCTACAATCATCGCATCCAGTGGCGCACCCGGCGCATCTGACGATATTATCAGTCCTCCTTCTTGGTGGAATCAAATAAATAAATATTTATGGACTATGTCCTTGGTCCCAAGCTATGCTTATATGTTGGTGTTATGGGTACCACAATACAGATATATGACTTAAAAAATCTTTTTTAAATACATAGTACGAAAATCTTACTTCTGTATGTAATACATAATCTATTTCTTGTGTAACCCTATATAATTGTAATTAACCAGCCCTTTTGACTATAACTACAAGTTTTAGAGATCACCTTTTCTTTCTTCTTCCTGTCAGCATCCCAAATTCTTTGTGTTCAGTAAAAC
Source organism: Orgyia antiqua (assembly GCA_916999025.1). Classification (NCBI taxonomy): domain Eukaryota; kingdom Metazoa; phylum Arthropoda; class Insecta; order Lepidoptera; family Erebidae; genus Orgyia; species Orgyia antiqua. The sequence continues at coordinate 19,769,692 of OU779864.1, read as the reverse complement.
ACATGTGTCTTCTATGTTCTTCTGTCTGCCGTCAGTCTCATAAACTTCTTTTTCTTTCATATTATTATGGTTTAAGATCTTTATTTTCTCATAAAAAAATTTACAATTCACTTACTGAGAAACTAAGTTTTACAAAATTATATTTTTATGAGCGTTACAGAATTGCAAAGTGGGTAGTTGTTTAAAAACACCGCCGCAAACACGGATGTAGTAAAGACTGTTAACTAGATGTGGCATTAACAACACTGCACACACTTATTAGGAATTATTTAACTAAGTATAATATTTTATGTGGTACTTTTATATGTTTATAATTTTATACAATACACAATCTACACATACACACTATACATACATTTACATAAATAAATAATTAAATACATAAATATCTATAAAGATTACTAATTGTTTATTATATATTCTTTTAGATTTTTTTTAAATAGAGACATACTTTTTTCCTCTTTTATATAATTTGGTAATTTGTTATAAATATTGACCCCTTCAAATTCAATATTCTTTTTGCCGTAATTTGTTCTTGGTGGTCTTACTACTAAATAATTTGCTTTTCTTAATTTAATTCTTTGTGGATTACATTTTTTTAACGTTAAGGTGGTATGAATATCTTTATTTAAAATTTTGCGTATAAGAATACATGTGGAGTACATATACATCTGCGGAATATTCAATATTTTTGTATCTTTATATATTTTTTGTGTTGACGTTCTATATTTGTAGTTAAATAAGATTTTTATTAATCTATTTTGTGCTCTTCTAATTGGTTCCAAATTTGTTTTAGCTGCGCTACCCCAGATTTCGATTAAATAGTCTATGTGAGGCTTAACTAGCGAGTTATAGATAATATATCGAACTTCTCTAGGCAGACACTTTGTTATACCTCGGAGTGATCCTGAAAGTGCAATTAATTTTGACTTAATTTTTTCTATATGTGGCTTCCAATTTAAGTAATTGTCTAGAATCAGACCTAGATACTTCTCTTTAGTTTTTCGAGTAATAACCTGATTATTGACCTTAATTTCTATATTATAATTAACTTTTTTATTTTTTGCTGCAAATATGACGTAACTAGTTTTCGCGGTGTTAATAGTTAGTAAGTTTCTTTGGAACCAGTCATTAAGAAGATTTAAATCATTTTGAGCTTGAGTTATTAAAGCTTCGATTGATCGTCCATAATAAAAAAGACTAGTGTCGTCTGCGTAAAGTGATATGTCTCCTTTAAGACCAATTTGGGATATATTATTGATATAAATTAGGAACAACAGAGGTCCCAAAATTGAGCCTTGAGGAATACCAAATGAAACAAGATTTGCACTGCTTTGATGTTGGCCTATTTTTACGATTTGCTTTCTATTTTGAAGGTATGATTTAAAAATTTCTAGAGCCTTCCCTGCTACACCTATGAGAGATAACTTTTGCAACAATATATCCGGACTAATTGTGTCAAAAGCTTTTTTGAGATCGATAAAAATACCTAATACTACCTGCTTTTGATCGATTTTATTTTTGATTTTTGTCACGAGGTCAATTGTTGCCGAAAGTGTGTTAGATCGTTGTCTAAAACCATATTGCTTTTTATAAAAAAAGTTTTTTGTTTTAAGAAATGTTTCTAGGCGATTATATATAATTTTTTCGAAAATTTTTGAGATGATTGGGAGCACAGATATTGGACGATAATTGTTTGGATCGGATTTACAGCCGGATTTATGTATTGGTGTAATTTTAGCGATTTTTAAGTCATCAGGAAAAGATCCTTCATCAAGACAAAAATTTATACATTCGGTTAGTTCGACTGAAATCAATTTACCAACACATTTTATAGATTTTGTGCTAATGCCATCAATGCCAGAAGCAGTATTAGAGTCTAAGTTGTCAATTAACTTTACGATTTCATCCGTGGTTGCTGGTGCTATAAATTCAAGGGCAAGTAAGTCTTCTCCTTTGTCTTCTGTTTCAGCTAAGTTTCCTTTCTGATCATTAATGATGGACTTCGCCAAGGTTGAACCAATAGTTGAGAAGTAAGAGTTAAAATATTCGCAAATTGTCTTTGGATCTGTGATAATGCCAGTTTCTGTTTGAAGTTTATCTGGGCCAGTTCTATGCTTAACCTTATTTTTGGAAAGATCATTTATTAAGGACCACATTTTTTGCGGCTTTGACATATTGTCTTTAAAACACTTTGTGTAATACTCGTTTTTAGTATTTTGTATATTAAAGGTTACCTTAGATTTTGCCTTTTTATAGTCTGTTTTTAAAGTCATATCTGTAAAATTTGATTTGTATTTTTGCCATAAGATATTCCGTTTATTAATGTCATGGATGATTTCTTTATTGATCCAGTCACTTCTTGGGGGGTTTAAGACTTTAATTTTAGTATTTCTACACTTGTTTAAACATTGCATCAATTTACCAGCCAGACTCTCATAACTTGTTTCCCGTTCACGTGTCGGGAAATCCTCCAGACACTTATATAATTTGGTGTAATCTACGGCTGTATATTCGGCTTTTGTAATTGGAGGTGGTTGATATTGTTCGATTTCTAAATATATTTGTCGATGATCTGACATTGGGGAATCGATCAAGGTAAAATTAAAATTGTTTTCACCTAAATCGGAAGAAACGTGATCGATAATGGTTTTAGTGTTAGTTGATTGTCGTGTGCAATACTTGTCATTAATTTTATTTAGAATTTTGTAGCTGCTTTCTTTTAATGTATCTCTGTAATTGCGTGTTGTTTTGTCTGGTTTTAGTAGGTCAATATTATAATCGCCAAATACTATTCCTCTTCTTTTTGTCTGCAATTGTTGCGAATATATCTCAAGAAAGCTATTCATATTCATTTTATCGGGTTTATATACGACTCCCACATTTAAAGAGAACTTTTTCACGTAAATCCAGAGGTAATGAATATCTTGTATACAATAGTCCTCGACGTGACTGTGACTTAGATCATTGTGCACAAATATTGAAACTCCGCCTCCTCTTTTATTCTGTCTATAGTTACAATAGTGTGTATAACATGGAATTTGGAGTTTTCTGACCTCGTCTTCACTTTTGATCCAGGTCTCCGAAAGTATAATTACGTGTAAGTTTGTTGGAAATGAATTAAAAATACAGTTCAGTTCATCGAACTTCCCTGGTTTAACAATACTTCGAGCATTGGCATAAAAGAATTTCAAAGATTTCTTAGTATGAGCAATAGTATTGTAATCAGCAGTCGTTTGGTATATTATTTTCTCTCGACAAAGACTTAGTTTTTTGCAGTATTGGTTGAAGGTGTTGATGGATTTGCTTCGGATACTATGATTTTTGGTATCCCTTTAATAAATTTGATAATGAGATTCTTTTCTCCGTTCGCAGAGCGTGTGTGCAGTTCTTCCTTTAAATTTTGCAAATATTTACGCTGGTATGGAGTTTGATCGGAATAAATTTTAATGGATTCTTCCTTTAAATTATTTCTATTGCGTAATATGGCCTTAACTGTGTCTGTCGTGGAAAAACAGACTTTAATTGGACGAATGCGGTCTGATTTATATTTTCCGAGACGGATAATTTTGTCGGGTTTAGGGCAATCTGGAAGTACGTGTCTAGTTATTTTAGAGATCTCTGATTGTTCATATTCTTGCCGTGCAGCTGCGGAACTAGCAACAACTTCGGGTAGTCCTAGAATTATAATATTTTTGGCACGTACATTTCGTTCTTGCAGTTCACTAACAATGTCTTCATAAGTAGTAGATATTTGGCGATTATTAGGTGGTGATGTATTTTTAAGCGTTTTTATATCTATTTCTAGACTCTTTACCTTATTTGCAGTCGTTTCAGTGAAAGTTGTTAGTGTAGTAAGTTCAGTTTTAAGATTTTTATTTTCTGTTATTAAATTTTCCATGGTACTGCTAATATTGCTCACATCAGTCTTAATAGCGGTTACATCTTGACAGAGCTTGCTGATTTTTTCTGCTTGGTCATTTTTGGTACACGTTAAAAAGTACATCATATCAGACATTTGCTTCCGTAATTCGGTTAACTCCGATTTTATTAAATCGTTATCGTCGGGTAACTTCCGTTTTTTACGTAAGCTAAGTTGTAGTTTAGTGTCCTCGTCGATTTCCGACAAATTTGGCTGAGAACCACTAAGTCTTGTTTCGATGCCGCATCCAGTAGGTGACCGTGGCTTACTCATTGTATATCTGTGTTGTTTAGTTACTCACGGACTGTGTGTGCGATACCGTTCGCGAAGAATTCAATGTATAATGATCTTGTCTCCTTTACCCAGGGGGGTGAAGAGGGTGTTACGGCCTCCCCGCCACAGATATATATGTGTCACTCAGAATACTTAGGTCACAACAGGTCACAGTCAATTAAGCAAAAATGTATTCACTGTCACTGACACTTAAGGTTTCGATAGGCGTATTCAAAATTTAATATTTTTCTAAAATAATCAACTACACGTCTGCTCTGTACGCTCACAGAAAAAAAAACAGACTTTTTATGTCTATATAAAAATAATGCCTTATTCTATACCCTATTTTATATTTCTAGAAAATCCATACAATGATAAGCAATACAACAGTGACATTGCAAGATGATTTGTATCAATTTATAAGGAAACATAAAAAGAGGCGACGTGTAATAGTTCAGCTGAAAAATGGCGATTACAATGATCATCTCAGTACCATCATTCCAAGGCTATCACCAGTGATACCAAAGGTAACCTTCAATTGTATGTATGGTAGCTGCTGCCTCCAACTTTGTAAGTGTGGAATATAGAAACCAAACCATACAAAAGTAATTTATTAATTTTGCAATTGACATGCTATGCTTTTTACTTAATAAATCAAATTATGGTGGAAAAATTGACTGCCGCAATGCCGCTGTGTACGTAAAAATATATAAACTAAATCGAGTGACAAATGTGGTGGTTAATTTGAATATTGCAGGCACGACCGCAATAAGCTCAGTTGGAAGAGCTTCGGAACGGTATTCCGAGGTCGTGGGTTCAAGTCCCGCTTGCGGCAGTCACTTTTTCCACCATAATTTGATTTATTAACAAACCATACAAATTATATTATGTACTAGCCGTGCCCTGCGGTGTTACGACTAAAACATTAATTACAATTTGCTTTAATGTTTCCTTTTCAGATTTTCAGTTTAAAAATAGATACAACACATGTGTCGTGTGTGGATAAATCATTGGATACTAAGTTTGAGATGTCGATACAAAGTTTACAGGTGCGTTATGTCACTTATTTTTCAAAAGAAGTATAATATGTATGCAGATTTTTCTTATATTTCGCTGTCTTTAGAATAGTGTTTTCTCTATTGAGAACATTTTACTATTAAGTGTTAATACTCTTATTGTAGCGAATTTTAACTCGACTTCAAAGTTAAGCTTTAGGATAGAATAGATTAAAATTATTAATTTTTAGCCTTTTGCCGGCGATTTCATTCGCCTAAACTTTATAGAGATTAGAATATAAATATACGCAGGAAAAGTGTATCTTGATATTAGTATAAAAAATAGGTGCTATTTGAGATTAGTTCTTACATAAATATTACAAACTTTAACTATTTATATATTACCTAGCTAATGCCCGCGATTTCACATGCGTTTTTAGCGTTTATAGTTATTAACCCACTCTCCCCCTATTTATATAACAAACAAAAAGGTTTTTTGTAATAAAAAATTACAAAAAATGAAAATTATGTTGGCGTTATGTTTAGTCGGTCCGAAATCATATGAATCTACCCTCACTTTTAAATTCACTCACTCACTCATTTTTTTATATCGTTGTAACAAATTGACAATTTAAAAAAATTTATACATTTGCTTCTTTGAGTCATTGAACCTGTTCTTGAACCAATGCAAATGATTTTTACTAATAGAAATGTAAGTAAATATACTCTTTAAGTGAACTTAATGTTCTTGAGTAATAAAAATCTTTAAACACAAAAAACATCCTCTTCAAACTCTCTGTCTACAAGTTCAAACAAAACCGCATCAAAATCTGTTGAGTAGTTTTGAAGATATAAGCTCACATAGGTGTGTACCTACATACAAAACTGATGCCTTTTGTTTTATAATAAGTAATATAGAATGATAATGTTGTTTTCAGGCGAACTCTAGATTCAGTTCAGCGTCAATGTTAGATGAGACAGGTGCTGAGGTGGCAAATCTGCCACAGGTGTATATAGCATTCCAAATGGATCAGTTTCAAGTCCTTGCTAACAATGACAAGTTATTATTACTGAATAAGCTGAAGTTGGACGCTAAGGTATTTATAAATCTATGATATAAAAATGAATTGCTGAATATACTGTTAAGCTCAACATTCAAAACTGAAACGATTTCGCTAATTCTTTTTATAGAATTTTCTTTTAAGTACGAGAATGGTTTTTACGCAGAGAAAAATAAATAAAGGATAACTGAATAAGCTACTTAGTTCAAAAACTAAAAAACATGCTTGAAAATCCTAAATATTTTTAAAATTATTGTATTGTCATCGTTCCTTGATATTGTATTATGTGCAAAATTTTAGATCAATCTAACTACTGCAAGTGGGTTAAAATTACTTTCAAAGATTCCGTTACATAGATTAATACATTGATAGATACATACTGAACTTATACAAGCGTGTTAAAAATCACAATCATGTCTTTAACGGGGTCGTTAAAGACATTTATTGTATTTCAGTTTTTAGTATTCGTTGTTATAGCATCAACACATACATCTTCGATGAAAATTTCAATTCTTTAGCTATTTCCGTTTATGAGATATAGCCTGGTGACAGACGGACGGACAGCAAAGTCTCAGTAATAGGATAAGCTACGAGATTCATACTAGATTCAGCTATTGAGATAATTTGAACAGAGATATTTCACAGTTTACAATATAAATACGCTATCTATTTTTCTGTCGTTTCAGCTGGAAAAAGGTGTACTTAACCTGTACCTAATAATAAGCATGTTGAATATAAGTTACGATCACTCAAAAGCATTTAAATGGTACACGTCAGTTAAAGAGAAATTATATTACGATCAACCAATGCAGATTATAGATGTGCCGACTCAAGGTATTGGAAATTATTTTCTTATCTAGTGCTTATTTCCAAGTAATATTCCTTGCATAAAGCCCCATTGCTAGGTAGAATCGTCTCTAGTCGACTACCCTTTGACGCCCAATATTGGGCAGCATCCCACCAAAAGAAACGACACAAAATAATGAAACTCATTATTATACAAAAATTTACTTATATCCAGTTAGCAGAAGACCGTCTTCTATTTTTTGTTATATATGAAATGACCAATTGAGTACAATTTCAAGGTATTATTACTGAACATAGATCTTGGCATGGCATGGTTAAAATAATATTATATTCATATCAATTTACTGTGTAATTCCAGCATCGTCTCCACCCTTATGGATGTCTCGGATATTCTCATCTTGCGTGGTGCAAGGTTGTGCTGAGCTTCGTTCAGTAATCGTCCATGCAAGATTGTTGGACGATCATGCACTTGGCTTCGGATGTAGTGGCATTAAGGTCAAGCTGGATCAACTGCTGGAATCTAGAGGTATGAACAAACTACCCAGTAATTTTCTTTGCTGATTTCTCTCATTACTCGTTGTTTAGAAAACTCTTTGACAGGTGTACCCCAAAAGTTTTTATATCTTTCTTTATGGACTGCAGTAACCTAAATTTTAACTTAACTTATTTATGTTTATAGAGGAATGGTATCGCTGTGCAGTACCGCGGCTGGCTGTAGGAGGCCGGCAGTGGGGGGCGGAGTTACTGGTAGACGGTGGTTGGGCGGGGGCGGGGCCTCGTGCACTCTCATTACGAGCACCTCCGCCCCGCCGACATCATGCGTGGGGAGAGGCACTGCTGGCCGTGGCGCTGGTTAAGTGGGCGACACATGGACCTACTGATTCTAAGGTAATTTTTTATTATTGCACAGTGTCGTTTAATGATTTGTAAAACGAGTATTGTGTGTGTACGTGCCTACGTGGAATACATTGTGGTCGTGTAAGATAATCTCAAAGAATATGACACTTACCAAATACTTTCATACATTACAAAATTACTTGCACGTGTACGTAAAAGTATACGGGCTGCATACGCAATCGCTCAACCTTGAAGTTTATGTTAAAATGAAAATCTTTATGTTCTTTTGCTAATACTAGGCCTGTATTGTTTTTGTGAAAACAAAATTAGTAACACTGTTTTGTATTTAGGTGGAGGCCATGGTGGATTGTCTTCGCTTAGAATGGAATGTAGTAATTGCAAAAACCATAATATCCTTGGTTGACTGTATGAACCAGTACAAATCCAAGATATACGCTCCAGTTCCATCCGTAGAGTACCAAGAGACCACGTCCAATATTTGTATCAATATAGCTCTATCACATATCAACCTGTTTCTCTTGGTGAACGAGGATATGTGTCTGATGACCAGGATAGATGCTGTTACTGTTGAGAAGACTGTTAGTAAAAGTAGTGCGGTTGTATCTGGACTGAAAGTTGTTGATATGGTGCCTTATAAGGGTAAGTTTTAGTTTTTCCCTAATTTACTGTCGTGGAATGTGTAACTGTATCATAATTAGGTTAGTATGAATAAAGCTCAGTTAGCAGTGCAATGGTACGGTATTCGAAGGTTGTTGGTACACTATCCACTCGTGGTAATCACTTTTCCCGCTTCATTTAATTTGCTAGTAACTGAGAATCCCCTTTGAATTCATATAATAACCAATTTAATGCAAAAAAATTTATTGCAAAATTCTTAATTTTCTTATTAGCCTACTCTTAAAATCTCTTAACATTTGGCTGCCGACGTCTCTGGACTTTACAACAAACGACTTAACTTTCAGGTAACGTCCACTGCCAGCGTTCAGATGAAATTCCAGAAACATTTTTCCATGTAAAATTAGCTCGTATTGAACATGTTATATCTAAAGAAAAACATTCCTCGCTCATAGACTTTCAATTTATGGAAAATGTTGATTTAGAATGGAGTGCGAACTTGCACCTCAAAGTATTTACATTGGTCAAGGCTGTGTTAGAGTTTAGACAAGATTTGAGGCTGAGGAAGAAAGAAGTAGTTAAGAAAAGGAAGAGGAATTTAGACTGGAAAGTGTCTTTTAAAGGAGAGACTAATTTAGGACTGATCTTATCAAAAGATAATAACATGTTGTTTGGTACAGGTATGTTAGATGATGTTTTTTTATTATTTACCTATAGTCAAGCCAGGACCAAAAAAAAATTTCTATTTGGCTTGGCTTACAAGCTCTTTTGAAATGTCAATAGCTAGATTTCTGTTCCAAACGCGAATACTATGGAGAAGAACAGACAAGAACCTCCATGGATTTATTTCTCTCTTATTTTTTTTTCAATATTTTTTTACGTTGAGTGTGAGAATGATGCCGATTAATGCTATCTAAACTATAATTTATAACTAACTTAAAGACAAGATAGCCTTGTCAGAGTATATAAATAAGGCTTGCATTTATTAGCAATATTGACAGTAGGGTAATGCATTTATAATTGTGAAATATTTCTTTAATTTTTTTGTAGATGATATGACTATATCATGTAGTCACGAAACAGGCTTATCAATAATATGGAGTAAAGTGAATATGATTCTGAATGGTGACGAGGTGATCTGTGTTGAAGGGTTCTCTATGGAGAGAGCTGTGGACGACTATGATGTGAGGGTCGAGAGGAAAGCTAATGAAGGATTTGCTCTTAGTTGGAACAAAGTGTGGTGAGTTAAGATTTTGCACGTCCTATATAAATGCACTGCTAACATGTACAATTTTTTACAGTTATTTTCTTTCCCGAAATTCATTTGTGAAAGAATACTCTTATGTAATTGTCAAACATCGTTTACTATTTCTTGAGTTTAGGAAACACAACATTTATTTATTTTTAAAGTAATTTATTGATTTTGCAATTGACATGCTATGCTTTACTTAATAAATTAAATTGTGGTGCAAAATGGTCCCGCTTGCGGCAATCACTTTTCCACCATAATTTAATTTATTTATTCATTACATAATTAAGGGCCTACATCAATATTATCGTATATCATCGCCGACACGTACATATTAACACAGCCAGTAGGCACAGAAAATGAAGAATTAGGGATACTTTTCCTATTTACTCAAAATCTACTAAATATATTTTAATTCTGATTTACGTGTTTCTATATATAATAGTTACTTATGTTTTTAAAGTTATTTCATTAGTTAATACGCGATAACAGACCGACAAATGAAAAAAATAAAAAATTAGAGAGGTTGTTTCGCTAAGATTTTCTAACGAGAAAACTTTTTTCAATCGTGTTTCTGAGTTTATGCGATCCTAGATCATATATTGAAAAAACATATACTTAAAAATTAGAGCTCTAGCCATTCAATCTAAAGAAACAATGAAAACTTCGTACGTAGAAAAATGCACGAAGCTATTTTGGTATCCTCTTAATGTACAACATTACAGCTAAAAAACTAATGCGTTAGTTAAGTGCTATATGCATCATGGGTGTAACTACGTTTAGATGGTGGGAGGAGATAGTAATCGTCTGAAACCTGTAAGGGTTTAGTTCAGTAAGTCTGATGGGATGGGGGATAGGAAGTCGAATGCAAGCTATGGGTAAACCTACCCGCAATCCTATTTTAATCAAATTTCATATAACAAAAAAATAATTTTTGTTTCTTTAGGTTAGTGAATGTGGATTCTGTTCGTGTAATATTCCCATATAAGCATCGTTTCGCGGAGGCGGTACAGGGTGACTTTGTATCATTGTTCAAGTGGATCAAACTGGTTCACAACATCAAGAAGAAACCCTTCACCGTTGACAGCCCTCTACCCAGTGACCTTCACATTAAGGTTGATTTATTTTTAACATGCTTATATAAGTTTGGTATGTATCTATCAATATTAATCTATGTAACGGTTTCTTTGAAAGGGATTTTCACCCACTTGCAGTAGACGGATTGATCTGAAATTTTGCACATATATCAAGGACCGATGACAATGCAATAATTAAAAAAAAACATTCAGGATTTTCAAGCGTGTTTTTTAGTTTTTGAACTAAGTAGATTATAAACGATAGATAAGGGTCAAGACTACGTTGACTTATGCACCCATCATGGTATGTTTAAGCTTACGTTACAGTACAAAAAGCTTATTTAGGGATCGGTACCAAAAGTTAAAACGGGACCGTATTACTGAGACTTCGGTGTCCATCCATCTGTCTGAGTTTTATGTCAGTTAGTCGACACTATGAAAAGGAATCTTAAAATGAAAAATAAAAGGGAATATTTGACGTTGGTACAATGATGAACATATTATGAGAATAACAGTGCGTTCCTAACTCGTGCTTGACCGGTATTTTTTTGTTCTAGATCGAAGAGCTTCTAATAGAAATGAGTGATGATCCATTCGAGGTGAAGTTACGTGACAACTATGAGCTATTAGAGGATGAATATAAGGAGAGTCAGAAGAGACGAATTATGCTCGACGCTAAGGTAAATAATTGCATTGGAATTTGCGCGATTCATTGGTTTAAATAAAACCACTTTTCACGGATTCAGACGCGTTAATTTTTTTTAAATTTTAGCCCGATGTTTTTGAGACTATGCAGTCACTGTCACGGATGGGACTAGCAAAGTCATCGGAACGTCGGGAAAAAAATATTCTGATGTCTCTCATTTTACTTGAGATTCAATAAATGTTACAGTTTAAAAAAGTCATACTATCTTCAACATCTCACTTGGAAAAGCGCTCTATAACTATTTAAATACTCTTAAGATAAAATATATTTCAGGTTCAAGAACTATGCAAGCCTCACTTATTCCTCCCAGCCGGTAAGGTAGAAGAGTTATATTCAGCGTTAAGACAGAAGAACGCACAGATCTACGTACAAAGATGTGGAGCCGCTCCTCCACCGCGGACCAGACTTGTCGCCTGTTGTCTCACCAAGTTCACTCTTATAGCGTTAGCTGATACTACACTACATGGTGCAATCAATGCACAGGAGAAACTCAGAGATATCGATTATGACAGGTTAGTTCATCATCCTGACATTCCTAGAAATTATATTTATGTCTTACTGTTTTATATCTCTCGTGACTTGTTATATAAATTCTTATAATACTTATAGCTACTTAGCAATTGATTTGCTGTACATTTTTGTAATAAATCAAATTTAAGCAAAAAATATGATTACTTCTGGTAGGACTTGAATCCAAGACCTTTACCTTTCCATCGTTCAACCCATTCAATTGCCGTGGATGTACTTATATGAACCGATTTTGCTTCTTGATTTGTAATTACAATGTATAACGCCATATATCGAGCTTTCTACACAACTTGTACTTATGTTTCTTAACAAAGAAATAATCGAACGATTATGTAATTTCCATAGGTCGTGGGTTCAAATCTCACTCATAAATAGTCCTAAAATCCTCTCCAAATTCCTTTTTCAGAGATTTTTCAGCTACATTATTTTGTCTATTATTTGTCCAGCCCGTGGCCTGAAGATGGCATAGAGTTTACAACGTTATGGTGTCGGTCAATAACGCTGTCCTGCCGACAGTGGCAGCTGTTGCTACGTGACTTCCCACAGCCACTGCTCAGCATGAGTCAGCTCAAGATGTGGGGCACGCTGCTTGCTGCTGAGGAACAACCGCCACCTAGAGGTTACTTATATACTTATAAACTTATCAAAACAATTATATTCAGGTCTTTAATTATTATGTACTTTTATAAGTACGATTATGTACTTAATTGTACCAATCTGTACTCATCAATAGTATGTTGTACTGAATGAAAATAATATGTCATTATCTTTTCTAATAGTTGCGTGACTCAGTTACTCAGATAAAACCATTTTTCACGGGTTTAGACGCATATATTTGTTTTAGATTTGACTGAGACTGCCCAGTCGACAGTGGGATAGTCCGACCCGTGACTATAGTGACAGAAAAGTCTCGAAACGTCGGACTAAAATCTAAAACAAATATACGCGTCTAATTCCATGAAAAGGGGTTTTATTTAATGTCATTTCCATATTTGAAGGGCTGCTGCCGCTCAATTCATCCACTCAGCGCCAGCTGACGGTCACCACGCAACCTGTATGGTATTTTTGCCCTTATGCATCACACCATAATATGCTTCGAGCGGAAATTATAATCCCGATAATTATGTGGCTCTCCAAATATACCTAAGAAACGACCTACATACGTTTTTTTCTAAGAACAGTGTATAATCCTTTTTTTTATACATTTTGTTAATTTGTTTTATTTTTCGGTCAGCTGTCCGCACAGTGGTGATAGACCAGGGTGCCCCCTGGGGTCCTCAAGAGTTGGAGCGCAGCATGATGCCTCTCAAGTGGTACTACGACCTGTGCTGTGAGATGGCTGAGTTCAGTTACGCGTTCGGACCATGCTGGGAGCCTGTTATTGCGCATTGTAACTTAGGTACGTACTTACAGCTTACTTATGTTACAGAAAAATAGTAGCAAAATTGTATTTAAATATTTATTTAACTTTGATTTATACAGCTAATATTTACGCACAATTCACATGATACATTCTGAGTTAGTTAAATATAGAGAGATGACATCGCTGAGAATTTTCAGTTCTGTAAAGAACACTAAGTGATCGATTCATCAAGTTGGTGCAAACCGCTCGATAGATGGCGTTGTACAAAAACATAGAGCGATGTTTAACTTACATTGAGAACTATTGTAGTGGAAAATTTGGTTATCATGTGCTGTTCCCATGGTAGCTCAGTTGGGAGGGCAACGGAACCGTATTCAGAGGTGGTGGGTTCAAGTTCCGCTCATGGTGATAATTTTTTTCACTATAATTTGATTTATTCAATTTTCACCAAAATATTTTATTAAAAAAAGGTTAACCAATAAAAATTTTCTCACAGCATTCGACCAAGTATCTCGTCCATCACTGGATCCTTCCGCGCCGCTCGCCTGGTGGGACAAAGTACGCCTTATAATGCACGGCCGACTCACAGTCAACTGTGCCAAGTTCACCTGTCTACTACATGTATCGCTGGACCCTTATAATACTACTGAAGAGATGGAAGTCACTTGGAGGGATCTCGTGCTGGACTGGACTAATGGTGAGATTTAATGGATGGTTAGGAAAAAGAAATCGGAAGTAATATTACTTCGCTATCGCATATTGCGATCATTACAGACAAACTATAGATAAACACACATTACCATTTCAATCATAAAAGGAATTGGCATTACAATAGCATTTTTTAATAAAACCTGATAAATATGAAAGCCTGTGCGCATATCTTGGCGATTACTCCGCCTACTTAAGCCCCGCCCCATTTATTCACATGCGCACAAAACGATGAGTTGTTTGACGAATATGAATTTAAGAGTAAGACGGACCGTGTGTTCTCTGTGATAAAACAGTAAACTCGTGTTTTTATTTCCTTTACACGATTTGAGAACGAATAATGTTTATAATTTTTTGATTTTTAGGGTTCCGTACCCAAAGGGTAAAAACGGGACCCTATTACTGAGACTTCGCTGTCCGTCCGTCCGTCCGTCCGTCCGTCCGTCCGTCTGTCACCAGGCTGTATCTCAAGAACGGTGATAGCTAGAGAGTTGAAATTTTCACAGATGATGTATTTCTATTGCCGCTATAACAACAAATACTAAAAATAAAATAAAATAAATATTTAAGGGGGGCTCCCATACAACAAACATGATTTTTAGGGTTCCGTACGCAGTATCTCAAGAACGGTGATAGCTAGACAGTTGAAATTTTCACAGATGATGTATTTCTATTGCCGCTATAACAACAAATACTAAAAATAAAATAAAATAAATATTTAAGGGGGGCTCCCATACAACAAACATGATTTTTAGGGTTCCGTACCCAGTATCTCAAGAACGGTGATAGCTAGACAGTTGAAATTTTCACAGATGATGTATTTCTATTGCCGCTATAACAACAAATACTAAAAATAAAATAAAATAAATATTTAAGGGGGGCTCCCATACAACAAACATGATTTTTAGGGTTCCGTACGCAGTATCTCAAGAACGGTGATAGCTAGACAGTTGAAATTTTCACAGATGATGTATTTCTATTGCCGCTATAACAACAAATACTAAAAATAAAATAAATATTTAAGGGGGGCTCCCATACAACAAACATGATTTTTTTACCGTTTCTTGCTCGATACTAATAACGTTGCCTTATGTTGCATAGATAATGGTACGGAACCCTTCGTGCGCGAGTCCGACTCGCACTTGACCAATTATTGTAGGTAAACTAGGCTTCCTAGGCACGTTAGACGTATACGTGCGTACTGCCAGCAAGTACGATGACTGTCGTGTACTACGAGTGCCAGGTCTACGTTTGTCTGTGAAGTTGGGGTGGCAGTGTGTCGCAGATCCAAGAGACCATCACGCGGTTGCACCTTGTGCTCCTACCAGACTACCAGAGTATTCTAGTAACCAGGTAAATAATTCAGGTTTAAGAACAATTGTATTTTCAAGTAATAACCTATTTATTTATTAATACAAGATTTCAGCTATCCCCATAACGAATTTTATCAAAACTGACCCAGCTGATAAATAAATGTTTTTGCCGAAGTTAAATTTGTTCCCTTTATAATTTTAATGTAAGACCCCAATATGTTCCAGGAACACGATTCATATCGTGCCTTCCGTTCACAAGGTCTGGACTTACATCTCAGCATGGAGACAAAGCCTGTAGAAAAGGAAGGGAATGGACCTGTACTGTTACTATATGGAAGTACACTTAGGTATGTTAGACAATACTAATTATTTTTACTAGTTAGATACTTCGACTTAGTCTGCATGAAATTTCGATTACCGAAGCCGTTTGAGAAACTACCCTCCAATTTTAATTATTCTAAAATGCCCGAGAAAAATATACTCCGATGTCATCGCCGGGATACTCCAAAAGGGGCAAGTGCGTAGCACTTACAACCGTCGGGCATGTTTGACCAGATGTATGAGTGTGGATGAAGCCAAGGAAGTGTGCTTCGATCGTGGCAGATGGCGCTCTATAGTCTCTGCCTACCCCCATGGGAAAAGGGCGTGATGTTATGATTATTATGTTATTGTTTTCTAGGTGGTTTGAAAGTCTGAAGTTAATATTGTCCGGTATAACTCGTCCAACACGACGTGGTCGTATTTTCAAAAACGTTCGACCAAGGAAATTACAGCTATCACGACATTATAGGAATGTTAGTGTGTCTGTAACCTTTCATAATTTACAGGTAACTTTTATACATTAATTTTATATTAAGCCAATGGCTTTTTGTACTTATTCTAAACAAATCAAAGCAAAAACAAAATACAATATTGATCTTGGAATACCCTTTCATTGTTCTGCCAAATGAGTATTTATAATATTTTTTGCTATATTATTCCAAATATGTTTAATGTAATAAGCGGATGCTTAAGGCGTTCTGAAAGTGTATGTCTAATATGTATGAAATAGATGTATATGGTGGATAGATATCGATAAGTTCTAAACTAAGTCGAAAATTTGCCTTACAGTTATATTTAACCGCTTACTGAAGACTTACTGTTTATACCCCTAGGTTGTAAGGTTCCCTCCTTACAACCTAGGGGTATAAACAATTGTTGTCATACTATTTTTATAACCCTAGCTAATGGTAGACCAGTCATTTTATTCTGAAACAGCTTGTTTGATAGATCAAACAAGCTGTTTCGGAATAAAATGACTACAACAAAGACTTTGACTGGACAATTTTATTAATATTATAGGTATTCTATTGGTCATCATCATCTTTACAACGTGGCATAGAGATGTTAGGAGTTCGTGTAACTTGCGGCTCTAAACATCGGCTCAGTCTAGTAGCTACTAACGATGGGCTAGTTAGAAGACCGCGAGCCAACTGGACCACCGTTTACATGAACTGTGATCTTAATGATGCTGAAATATGGTTGAAAACGCTTGCCGCTGATGAGAAGGAAGGTGATGATGTAAGTTTTAAAACTATTCTTTATTTTATTATAATGTATTACTTAAATATAAGTGGTTTTCATATTCTGAACATTTGCGTCAACTGAGATACATAACACTATTTTTGAAACTGCAAAAATAGACGGCAAATTTTTATAGGCTGGTTTGTAATCAAACCTGCTACTAAGCAACGACGCGTTGCCTTTGGTTAGCTTTTTATCAAAGACTTGAAGACCCCATATCCCATTCCAAGTTCTCTAAAGTAGGAATCAAAGTATGCAATATAACTTTACTTTTATTGACTTGTACTCTTACAATCTCCCCTTGAATTAACCCCCAAAACCTGACTAAGTCCGAGAGGTTTCTTCCTCTTATCCCAAGTTATTTGTTGTCGGCACAATATTATATCTTCCAAGCTCTTTATCAAGAACTATATTTTATGTTGACAAAATTTTGTTTCCACAGTATTCACAGCTAACACCCCGTGTAATGGAGAAATGTTACTGTCTGTCTGTTCGTCGAGTATCATACGGGAGAGAAGCGGGCGTGAGTGTTGGAGCCCCGCCCACTCATAGACTAGCGGTACATGATCTGCGCGGAGCTTGGACAAAGCTGAACAGAGATTTGGCTTTTGCACTTATTGATACTTATATTAAGACTCAGGTAAGATGTGCTGGATTATATTATGAATGAATAATGAGATTGATGTAATATTATTTATAACATATAAAATGGACGTCGTTTTTGTCTTGGCATACTAAAACTGTTATACGTCATGCCCCTTTTTATGTTCGTAAGTAATGATAAATTGGTTGCTAATTCCATTTCGTTATTATACATTTTGATAATAATATTATTTTATAGCAATTGAAGAAAAACTTGTCAACAAAAGCCCTGAAGGAAGAGGAACAACCGTCTGCTTCACCCAAAAACCAACGAGAAGCGGACGTCATATCTCCTCCACCTACACAAGCTGCACAAGTAATTATCAGCTATATAATTCATTATTTTTTTGTTTTAATATAATTTAGTTTGATGTCATGCCAGTACGTAGCATTTACAAGCTTTGTGCATGTATGAACAGATTTTTAAATGTAAATGAAGCCAGTGAGGTGTGCTTACACTGTAGGATATGGCACCATATAGTCTCCGCCTACCATCATCATCATACTGTCAGGCCTTTTCCACGTGGGGGCAGGCAATCATTGGATAAAGGCGTAACTGTGATGATTATCATACAGGGTAGTTCTGGTGGTGGGGGTGTATCTGGAGGTGGTATGTTGGCGGCGCTGGTGGCAGAGGCAGGAGGTAGCGCGCCCGTCGTGTTCAGTGACGAGCTGGCGGGCAGCGACCAGCCGCCGCCTCCACACGCACCGCATCCTCGACATGTGCTGGATGATGAAAACGCGCATACTGCCTGTCTCAGTTAGTAAATTATACTTTCTTATACAGACCATCTGATCTACTAGGTTTCTTTTAGGAGGATTGCGGTGCTTACGGATCAGTCATGAAAAACGAAAGTTGTACGGCTGACCAAATAACACTTTCTTTACTAAAAAATAAATATTTTTGTAGAGTTTCTTACAAAAATGGACTATCGACAAGCCTCGCCAAGCACTACTTTGTGCAATATAATGTCATTATAAAAATCCAGGCTTCAATCGTTGTTATGGGCAAGCGTTGGATTGCCTCTGCAAGAAAGTTAACTTTGAAACCATCCCCTTATGTTCCAATACCAGAGGAAAACTGCCAAGACCAACAGCTATAAAATCAATATTCAATCGTCGGTGTTTTTTCCCGCATTTTGCTTTTGCCTTTTTTGTTCAGCACAGCAAATTTTAAACGACAATAATAAAATAATGTTGTTTATGTGTTTCCAGTTGAGCTAGTAAACTCTCAAGTAGTACTGAAGGGTTGTGAGACCCGCGGCTACGTGATACTGTGCGCTGCTCGTGCTGAAGTACGTCAGCGTGTACGTCGCCAGCCCGCCGCTACCGCCTGGTCGGGTGCACTCTCCGCTATGCAGTACTACGCTACTGTTAGCGCCGCTGATAGAGACCAACTTGATGGTATGATTACTATTGACGACACATTTTGACGTTGGCAAATGCAATTCGATTCTGACCCTCCTGTATGGATTGAGAAAAGAAAAAAAAACTATTGTATTAAATAAATATTGTATTAATTATTAAAAAAAATCATATGACTAAAAATAACGATCTCAGCTGAGTTTCTTACGCCGGTTCTTCTCAGAGGATTAAAAGTCCTGAAGGTAGGAAAAAAAATTGGACATATCATCTATTTTTTTTGGCACAAAAATTTGTACCTACATGAATAAATAATTTTTCATTTTGATTTTGATTGATAAACAGCAGAGGCGGTCACTGACCTTTACCACTTTTAGGAGATATTTTCGCTTCGGAAGAGTTAGTGAAATGCTGATTAGTATAATGCGCGTAATTATGTGCAAGCGATGTTTTGAAAAGGGTAAACGGGCGGTGACCGTCATCTACCCTTGTGTAATTTAAAATAAATGTACAAACTTTATGTTATTTTGAAATAAATAAACGTATGATTGTTTTTGTAGCTCTACCGTTACCTTTGGTATTTAGTTTAATTGCCGAGGTTTTTGATATAGCATTCAATTTCGAGTTCTCTGTATGTGGTTAAATATTGCGTTTTTATAATATGTATTTTAATTGGAATATAAGGAAAAATCACGTAATTTCATTGGCTACCTTTAAAACGTATCATATACTGATTCATACTTTATATTTTTTAGAGAACATCCAATGGGTATCAGTTGAAGAGATAAGTGAACGTGTTCAGAGTACTGAGATCAGCGCGTTGCCGGACGTGCCGCGTCTAGTCGGCAGCGGACACTCCGCCGGAGTGGTCATAGGAAGATGTGTGGGACCTGGTGCTGATACTGGACTGGCACAGGTTAGGACTAGAATATATTGGTGATATGTGTACCCAAAGGTAAACCGGGACCCTATTACTGTGACTTCGTTGTCCATCCGTCTGTAACCAGGATGTGTTTCTGGAACGATGATAGCTAGTGCACTGAAAATTTCACAGTTTTTGCATATCATTTGAGACTACATAATACTCTGCGTCATCACTTTTCTGCCCTTGTCCCGTTATTTGGGGTAGGTATGTCGAAAATATTATGATGATAAGAGCACGGAACCCTTTGTGTGCGAGTCCAACTCGTACTTAACCGGATTTTATTTATTCTGGTAAATAAAATTAATTTACTTACTAAAGTTCATCTATAGCTGTAATAGTTGTTCCGTAATGTATATTACAGAAATTGCTCAGATTTATTTATTTATTGAAACACTTACCAGATTCTCGAATAGTGATATGTAGTTTATTTGAATAGACGACGCAGCATGGGGCGGCCCCTGACAAGGTGGTCTGACGCTATAGTCATATACGCCGGGGGCCGCTGTATGAAGTTAGCGTAGGACCGCGCGTTGTGGTGTTCTGTGGAGGAGGCCTAAGTCCAGCAGTGGAAGGAGAAAGGTTGATGGATGGATGGATTTGAATAGAATACTGCCTCTCTTCCGAAAGGCGGCAGACTCCGACAAGGTTTTCAACAGTCGGCCGGAGTGTTGGAGCTTAATGGGAGAGAAACCGATGAACTATACGGGCATTATCTAGCAAAACCGCCTCCTACATCTGGGCCATCTGATTTACTGTAGACCCTAAGCCTTTGAAGGTTTTGTAAGAGGTTCTTTGGGACCAGACAATAGTTTAATGTTATTATATTATTGTGTTGTAGCTACAACGTATAGTGTCACGGTGTGCGTGTGAGTTCTACTACGTGTCCCACGAGGAGGCGCAGTGTGTCGGCGGGCAGGGTGCAGCCTGGGCACAACAACAACCATACGACTCGTTCACCTTGATGCATCATGATCTTAACGTGTGCACCAACTCACTACAGGTATCTTGGGTTTATATATATTTGAAAACCATGGAGACTAGAAGAAAGGAGAAATATCTCAGTATATTAAAAAGTGTCCGCTGAAAAGCAGCAAATTAAGGTGGCGCCATAGTAGCAAGTAGAAGAATTTTAAAAAGAACGCTACAAATTATTAGAAAGGAAAGAAAAACTTCCGCTTTGTTACAGCGCAATTTTTTGCAATTATTATATTATATAGACAAACATGACTATGAAATAAATTTATATTAATTATTATTATAATTATACGGTGTTTTTAAGTACCCCAAATATTTGTAAATAGAAAATAGTATTAAAGAATTACCGCAACAGTAGCACACTTCACTCTGCTTATAACTGCTACATTCATATCATTTCCACTTGCTACACTAGCGCTATTTCGGTGAGTGTTATTTGTAAACAACTAGTGGACATTTTTTGGACTGATCCCCCATACAAGATATTCCTCCTTTCTTCTAGTCTCCATGTTGAAAACCTACCTGTTTTACTTTCTACCCTCTTCAATGGTTGACTGGCATAGAATGCCTTTGTCATTAATTCTGCCATTGTACTGTGTTATTTGTGCATAAAGTTATATTTATTAACAGTCGGACATATCGTTACTAGAATATTTTATGTGTGGTTTTTATGAAAATTTGGAATAGGTACCACTCCTTAAGTACGAGCGGCGCGCCCCCCGTACTAAGAAGTTCAGTGCCCTGGCATAGTGATATTGCTTTGAAACTGGTAAAGCCTATTGTACAGGCATGACAACTTAGGGTTTTGTGGGTTCAAACACCCACTCAATGTCGTATTTTTCTAATGAATATATTTATATAAAATTCAAAATGTATATTAACTATTTGTGTAGCTTTATTCTCGTAATTTCCCCCTGTAATTAAGCTAAATTAATATCTAAATCGCCTATTTAATTAAAAACTAAAAGTGTTGACAACATTTCTGTTTGGTAGTCAAGACTTTATGGGGTAATAGACATTAAATTAATACCTTCTCTTTATATATTTTTTTTATTATTGATTAATTTTCCGCCTGTTTATTCTCTGAAGGGTTAAATTTATACATTTTAGTGTATATAGGGTTAAAAGACTTATGGTCTTATCCATAACTAGCTGTTGCTCGCGACTCCTTCCGCGTGGAATTCGGAAATATTTTTTTCGCAATAAAAGGTAGCCTATGTCCTTTCTCAGGGTCTAAAGATTGTCTGTGCCAAATTTCATCAAAATCGGTTGAGAGGTTTATGCGAGAAAGCGTAACAGACAGACAGACAGAGTTAATTTCGCATTTATAATATTAGTAGGGATTAGTAGGGAAGACTTATTGGAGGGTTAAAACTTCGCTAAAATAGGTTCGCAAAACTTGTCAAAACTTGTTATTCATAATAGTCTTTTTACGCTAAAACGTTTATTATCTCTTCGATAAAATCTCCGTTTAAACCTCCGATAAGTCATTACGAATAAGACCGTCATTCTAGTATACAATAATAATTTTTATTGTATGTATAGTACGCGATGCTCTTGGACGTGGTTAACAACGTGGTGTTACACGTTGAGCCGGAGAGACGACGCACGTTGGAGCAACGAGCCCGGATGAGGTTTCAGCTACAACTGCAGCTCGACGAGGATCCTAGACAGCTCATACATAAGCTGCAAACACAGGTAGGTTTATACACACCTGATTGTCTTATTTGTTTAGTTTAGAAAAAAAAACAAAACTTGTAAAATCTCGATATTTTTTTTTGGTAATTATTGCATGTAGTCCATAATACGTGTAAAACATTCGTATACAAACGTCAAAGTGGGTGAAAATCTGCTCCGAAAGCAATTAACTATATAGATATACACAGTGGCGTGCACATATATTTGAAGCAGGGTAGGCTCTTATACTGTAGGTAGTACTCTTATAGATTTTTAGCATAGCCACGCGACGGATCTCTAAGTCGGAAACCATGCCAACAGAACAAATTTAAATCTGAATATCCCGAATCAGTCCACACTGTACTAGAATTACTAAACAATAACTACGTACGTACATACATACGTACATGTATGTATGTACATACGTTTCATAACTTTTAAGGGCCTACATCAATATTATCGTATATCATCGCCGACACGTACATATTAACACAGCCAGTAGGCACAGAAAATGAAGAATTAGGGATACTTTTCCTATTTACTCAAAATCTAGTAAATATATTTTAATTCTGATTTACGTGTTTCTATATATAATAGTTACTTATGTTTTTAAAGTTATTTCATTAGTTAATATGCGATAATAGACCGACAAATGAAAAAAATAAAAAATTAGAGAGGTTGTTTCGCTAAGATTTTCTATCGAGAAAACTTTTTTCAATCGTGTTTCTGAGTTTATGCAATCCTAGATCATATATTGAAAAAACATATACTTAAAAATTAGAGCTCTAGCCATTCAATCTAAAGAAACAATAAAAACTTCGTACGTAGAAAAATGCACGAAGCTATTTTGGTATCGTCTTAACATGAAATTTTCGAGTTACATTGGTGCCTATTCTATGTGCAGACCTAAACTTAACTTAACTAAAAAATGAAAATTGATAGCGTCTATAACACAATTCGGCAATGTTAACAGAACTTTTTTTATATAAAAACTGTTTATTATAGACTAACGATTTTAATTAATATAAATGTGTGCAAAAAAATAGCGAAACATTTAAGATACAGCAATAGCTGTTTTCATTTTTTAGTTAATACCTATTATACCGTTGTCCGTCCAGCTACGCGTGGCGCTGATTCGATCGGTACCGCGCTCGCATGTTGTAACAAAAAACCTTTATAGCTTCTTATCTATAATACCTAGAGTGAAGACAAATACTACGAAAAATTACTAGAAGACTACAGATGAAATCTATCTATTTTTTAAGATCTGAAAATTTATTTTAAAGTATTAAAAATGAGAACAGAAGAGGACAGAGGAGAAAACATAACAATTCAAAATATAACTCGATTTTACTCTTAAAACTGTGATATGTATGCTATATGTATACTTAATTATAAAGCACAAATCATCTAGTTTATCTTGATGTATAATAATATTAATAATCTATGAACTCATAAATAAAACTAAACTACTTACGACAATCAAAATCAATAAAAACTGCCATCTAGTGATTATGGATTGTGAAGTAATTCATCAGCTATCTATTACACAACTTATAGACGCAAAAAATAACGCAATTTGTCCATAGATGTCGGTATATCTAATCGTAACTGACTGTTGATACTCGTTTCGATACGAGATTTACCAAAAGTATTTAATTTTAAGCTTTCTTTCTATTTTTTTATATTTTATTCTTTGTCGCGGAATGGAAATTATTTAAATCTGAATATCCCGAATCAGTCCACACTGTACTAGAATTACTAAACAATATGCAAGGGAAACAAAATAATTTATTCGTGTGTACACAACCACATAGCCAGTTATACGTTTCATAACTTTTAACATGAAATTTTCTAGTTACGTTACCCTTTTGTTGATTAAGTTGTAACTCGGGTATACATCTACCTATAGACACAATTTGAATTTTTTCACCGAACGACAATTGTGAGAACTTGTTATTTTTAATTTTTAACAAACACACACTATCAACACACATTTCACAATCAAATAACATTTTAAAATCAACAAACGAAAATCCATACAATTATTAAATTAAAGAAACTCAATATTAAACAGTTCAATGAATCACACCAATAAAACCTTACTAAACAAAAATGCATACGTGATTTATTAGACTTCCGAGTTATAAGTAACGAACGAACATTGCCGAATACTCGCGATAACATCCGATCGCGAAAGCAGACGGCAGGATTTTCAGTATAAATCGTCTTGGATATGTAAGCCTGTGTGCGTTTGGGAACTGTGCACGGACACCAAAATTTCTACACACATATGAACTCATGGCAGGCGAGCGGCGTGGAGCTTGTCCGACGCGTTCGTCCGACCAATATTATTCCTTCGCCAAACGCCTGGCAAAAAACAATTTGCAAGCACATATTGGTGCTATTTATGAATTATTAGGTAGGCGTTTTTAAGTTATAATATTTTGTTTAATTAATAGTAAATACATGAATAAAGTCATCTAAATCATACGAACGTTTTATTAAAATATCTGTGAATGGCAAGTAAAGCAGAGCCTATCAGCTTGTATGGAGTGCACGCCACTGGATATACACAATGAATACTTAAAAATGAAGCTATTAAAAACTTAAAAAAATACCAAAATTAAAAGAGAACGAATCGACGATGTTGACGAAAGTTCGACGATGACTAAATCAAAAATTGCAAAAAGTGTTTCTCTCCGGCGGGGAATCGAACCCCGGTCTCCCGCGTGACAGGCGGGGATACTGACCACTATACTACCGAAGACTATGTGTAGCACGTCGAAATATGTGTTCAGTTGTTACAACCAAAAACGATTCAATATTGTTTGTATCTTTAAAAATAATCGGAAATCGAATTATTTTAATGAAGATAACGATTAATTCCTAAATGTAGCTGTTATTTATCAATTCTTATTTAAATATTAATGTGTTTGAACACTTGTTTACATAAAATGATATCATATAAATGTAGCTAGCTGTCGTATGTATACGCGTGGAGTTTAGAAACCAAACCTCAACAAATTTTAAAAATCAAACAAAAAACAATCTCCACAACCATCTATTAAAAAAAACCGCATCAAATTCGTTGCGTAATTTTAAAGATAAGCTCACATAGGGACATAAATACAAAAATAACGACTTTATTATATAATAATTAATGATTCTCTGTGTGGTGACGGACTAAGAATACCACCACCCCATCTCCTCCCCAGGTTACTGTAAAAGCCAGGGATATTTTACACAGTAAACCACAATCCCTCCCAAAGTGGTGGAGGCCCGTGCCCAACAGTAGGACGTAAATGGGCTGAAGAGAGAGAGAGAGGTAATGATGATTAACGTGTGTTTACGATTTAACTTGACTTCTGAATCAATTGTTTTTGTGGTTATACTCTATCACTATCTAGTGTTTCTGACCTCTAGGTCATGGGTAATTTTCAATACTTACTTCTCTTCAATACTATAAATGTTAAAGTTATTCTATTTGTAGTTCTTTCACGTAAAACGACTGGACCTATTTTAATAAAATTTTGTACACAAATATTCTAAACCCTGACCATATATCATAGGCTAATTAATGCGAAAAAGGTGATTTTAAATTTCCACAGGCCCTGTGGTCTAATGGTTCATGTAACGCACTGCCCTTCTCGAGATTGCGGGTTTGATTCCTGGACAGTACAATTATTTGTGTGATATTTGTATTTCTCATATAGATAAGTACCTAAAAAAGAAAAGTAATTTAAGTAGATAGTATATCCGTATTCTGGTACCCATAACAAAAGCAAATAAGTTGGCTTGGGGCCAAAAGACCATTTAAACATTTATTTTATACAACACTAGAACTAAAGTTCCAATTATAACGAGACTGAAAATACATATTCAAGAGGCAAGGCCGAAGCACATCGTCACGGACACCATGAAAAGACGTTGTGTAATGTCAATTAATATTTATTTATATGTATATAGAGAGCAATTAGTTAATCTAAATTACTCTTTATCTTGAGTCTACATCGCATTTTGATTTATTATGTAAATTTTGATTTATTTGGTTTATTAAGTAAAAGCATAGCAAGTCAATTGCAAAATTAATAAATTACTTTAGTAATTTTTATGTTTGTAGGTTAGAGAATCTCTTGCAAGACTGAGACGTTTAGAGAAGGAGTATTATCTCAAGAATAGATCTATGACTGGTGATGATCACACCGCATTGGATGAACTTAAGATCCTTGATGATCAGGTTTGTATTATATTTTTTTAATAGTTAGAGTAGATTATGTTGATACATAGGTTTAGACAACTCATTTCGTAGCAATGACATACAAACTTGTAAATTATACAAATAATAAATGTGTGTGTTCTTTGTTTAACCTTTTTATATGCCATTTGTAACTAACTTCAGAGGTAAGTGTAGTGATGAGAAATGAAGCCAAGGAAGTGTGGAGCTTGCGACAGATGGCGCTCTATAGTCTCTACCTACCATGGGAAAAAGGTGTGATGATAAAGCAAAGAAAGGTGTGATGATAAAGCAAAGAAAGAACAATAATGCTAATTTATACTTTGTGGTGTCCGTGTGGTGACGGATTAAGAATACAAGTGTCACCACCCCATCTCCACCCAAGGTTGCTGTAAAAGCCAGCTAACACCCGTATTGACAAACAATATTTACTTAAGTAAGTACTTAAGTGTTGATGCACTGTGCAAACGGTAACACTTCTCAGTGCGTTCCGTTCATCGAGCCTTTGTATTCATAGACAAAACTTAGCTATGCGTTCAGTTTAACAAACGCATAGTGCGCTTCACCACTTAAGTATTGTTTGTGAAATGATTTTGCTACCCCTGTGCGTCCATGCCTACTATGAGACCTCACAGTAACGTTTGTGAATACGGCTGTAAGAGATGTTGTACACAGATAACATCCTCTGTGAGAAATAAACCCTGTGCCAACGCGCCTTGTCGACGCGATACCGTAGACCATGAATCATTCCAAGATAAAGGAGGCTCGTGCCCAACTGTGGGAGTGAATGGGCTAGATGTACAGAGAGAGAGAGAGACTGTGAGACGTTGCTGGAATCTGCTATAGAATATAACCATATGTTTAGGTGAACGAGTGTAAAGAGAGTGTATGGTCATTGGGTGAGGAGTTGGACGCGATGGTCCGTGCGTGGAGGGAGGCGGGCAGGGAGGCAGGCCGGGCGTCCTCATCCCGCGCACCTGTCGCACCTCCTCATAGATATAACGAGATCTGTTTCAAGAGTGCTCGCTGGAGACTTACTGATGCTGATGGACAGTTGGGGATAGCTGATCTCTTGCTCACCAATTTCTTGTAAGTTATTATGTTTATTGTGTACTTTTTAACAGACTTCAAGAAAAGGATGAGGTTCTCAATTCGTCTGTATGTTTTTTTTTATGTTTGTTACCTCATAACTTTTAACTGGGTGAAGCGATTTTAATGATTTTTTTTATTTGAAAGCTGGTGGTTCCCGTGTGGTCCCATTGGTACCAGATCAGGATCTGATTGTTATCTCCTGAGAAATCGAGGAAAACCCGCAATTTTCAAAAGCATATGTAGTCGGTTGAACTTTTTATCAATAGTTGGATGGATGGATGGATGGGAATTAGTGACCATGGAATAACAAAGACTACAAACTACAAACTAGTAGCTAATCACGACTTGGGGTCAGTGTTCAGTACATCAAGGAGAAAAAAAAACTACTGTGTGCCCAATTGTTTATCTCTGTTCGCTGCTGAACTGGGTATGTATTTATATCAGGTAAAATTAATAATTGTTTGTTTGTAGGTACACAAAGACATCGCGGTCAGATGACTCGGTGGAACATCAGCTTGAACTTGGATATGTTCGTGTCAATAATTTATTGCCCAACGAACCTTTCCCTGAGGTAACTATATTGTTTATGTAATGATACTGTTCCAACTGCTTTAATGGTAGTAATAAGAGCTGCGACTAAACGCGCTATTATACAATTAAGATTAATTATGCTAATTTTAGCATCTGCGTTTTTAACATCTAAAAGTCTGCGCGGTTGGAGCCCAAGTATAAACGTTATAAATGTTTACAAAGGGTCTATAAAGCTAAATAATTGATATCTGTGTTGTTTACCCAGGTATTAGTACCTCAGGAGCCGTCCGGGAGGGCGCCACTAGCTCGTCGCGCGGCTCTGCGTGTCTTCTGTCGGGACCGGCCGCCTGTTGGGGGAATCGCTGTTAAGGAACATTTTGAAGTTAACATTGTTCCGATAAGAATAGGTAAGGAATATAGACTAGTACATACACTGTACTATGACGGTCATCGTTGTTTCTTTATCTTCTTAATCTCCTCCACTATTAAACACGTCTTTTCCGCTTCAGGAGGGCAGTCGATCTAATACCACGCTAAACAGGCGTGTTGGCATAGGTTTCCAAGATTTCCTTTTCCCACAAAAACTTATTTTTTGCTTTTAATATCTCTTTACTTCTAAAAAACCTGTTGGAAGAACGATGGTCACCTATACCATATACTATTGCTACAACAAAACGCACTCAAAGTAGTTAAGCGACGGTGTCTTCGACTGTACATTAAGTCAAATATTTGAACACATTGTACAACGTAATTGTCACTTGTCGCTAGTGTTGCCCAAATGCAAGAACAAGACGAGACTTAGCCAGTCTTGGTCTTGGTCTTGCGCCAATACACCTGGTCTTGGTCTTGGTCTTGGTCTTGCGCTCCCAGTCTTGGTCTTGGTCTTGGTCTTGCAGCAAGAGTCTTGCACGTCTTGCAATTACCTATTAGACTATTGCTATTTATTAAAGTTTACTTTAGATCTTAGAAAAACGTATTAGAATTGGAACATTGTGAGCTTGAATTAACATAGCCATAGTAAAGAACAATCAGATTAATAAATGTCTGAAGATTTGATGAGAAATTCGAAAAATTAACTGCCACATGGTGATCAACTGAGCTATATGCCGTTTTCCATGGGAGTAACTGTTTCTTAATAAACATTTACGCTTTATAAGCTTACATGTGCTAAAAAATTAACTATTAAATTACTTTTTTTATAGTACATTTCCTTGCTTTTTAACGCGCCGCCTCGGCACGTGCTGGCTCTAAAATAATTTTTGTCATTACCTAGGTACCTATAATACTGTAAAAGGGTTGTGCTCATGCACTTTAGCTATGCCCACATACATATCGATATTATGGTAATTCGATACAATAGAATACACTTAATATTTGTATCGGTAAAAACAATACTATGTGTTAATTATGTGCTATCAAATTCGTATATTAACCTACAATTTATTACGAAACTTCTCCTGAAATCGTATCTTAGCTACAACCATATTGTGTTTACAATTTGAGTAACTATTACTAGCATGTAAAAAAGTTTATCGGATTTCAATGGAATGAAATAAGTTTATAAGAAAATGTTACAACGAATAATTATAAGCCAATATGAATAATATTTGTTGTGGACAGACCATGTTTTACAATACGATGTTTATTAAATAAACACCAGCGATACGATACGACGATCACTTTATCGTATGATCTAGTATTTTACCCCGTTCGCGTTGTATTGATTTGATACAATAAAATATAATAAAATACCGATACATAATAGAGATGACCCATCTCTATGTACACGTGTCTTCATGTCGGTTATTCCCCGACTATCGGAGCGGCGCGGGCGGCACATTGACATCAAAGGAAGTCGGTTTCTTTTGACAAAGGTGTCGCTCTTTACAAAGGACTCAAGTAGCCAATAAAGTAATACAATTGGTTGACGTATTTCTAATATTAACCAATCACGATTCGTCAAAAGTGATTAAATTATTTAGAGTGGACAGTCGCATATGTGACTTTTTTACCTAACATAATTTTATGAAAAATTATAAGTATCATCGTTAATATGCCAATATCTTCGCTCCCCTCGTCACATTTTGCTAGTAGTTGACACTTAACTTTTCCTCAATTCACGTTCGTCATCTTCGACATGCAATTATTCATTATTTTTTCGGTAATATTACTCCTCAAAATATTTTTTATATTCTTCTCGCTTTTCTTCCATCAACATCTAACAAAATTTTCTTCACCATCATGGAAAAATTTTAAACAATTTTCCTCACAGAGGAAATGAGCAGTTAGGCATATTACGTTAATCTCTATTACAGGACATGATCACTATTAGGTCAAATACAGTTCATAAAAACAGCTGATTAGGGTTGTGCAACGTAAAAATTTTGCAAAAACTTACAACATCAAAAATCGTATTAAATTATAATGCAAGTTAATTTCTAACTTCACGTAGTCATTACTGATGACCTAAAGAATGCTTGGTTTCAAGCATAACACAGGAGTTTTGTTTCACGTTGTATAAGTGCTTGAGTTTCACGAATTAGATCGACTATAATTTGGTCTTCAAAATGTAGGTGCCGGGTAAACAAAGAAATCGTTCATGTCGTAAACTTTTATTGACTTGTGTTTATTTAATTTACGTGTTTTTATTAAAATATTAGTAAATTACTATAAAATAAACATACTCAAACACTTTTATAATTAAAATACGTATTATAAAAACAAAATTGCGAATCTGATCGACCTTTTGTTAGAGCAGGCGCCTGGACGCTAGCCGTGAATTTGATTGTTTTTTTTTATTTATTTAATTAATTATTAACATATGCATATCAAAAGAATCGGCAATAAGCCTAGTTTCACGGGAACATATGTTGCTGGTAAAATAACTAGTATTCCTTGCATAAAATTAGGATTAAAAATTAAGTTTTTTATACAGTTTTGATACAGTTTTTTGCGTCTCATAGAATTCCTAAGCGTACACTATACACCGAACTGTTATACCTAACTACTCCGTGAAATAGCGCTAAGTCCTAGCTGCAAGACGCAAGAGTCTTGCCGGATTAGTCTTGTTCTTGCTCAAGTCTTGCACGGTCAGTCTTGGTCTTGGTCTTGCTAAAAATACGCGGTCTTGTTCTTGGTCTTGGTCTTGCAAAAATGCAAGAACAAGACCAAGACTGCAAGACCAAGACTGAATTTGGGCAACACTACTTGTCGCTTAAACTGAGTGTTGTGTGCTTACAAATTGTTGTTTAAACAGTTGTTATTTCAGGAAATTACTTTGGGTAACAGTTTTTAAAGATTCTTTACTACATTAAAATAAAGTTTCTAATAAATTGAATTATGGTGGAAAACGTGATAACCGCAAGTGGGACTCAAACCCACGACCTCGGAATACCGTTCCGTAGCTCTTCCAACTGAGATTATTGCGGTCGTGCTTTTCAGTAATCTTATTAGGCCACCACATTCGTCACTCGATTGCGTTTATATATTTTTACGTACAGCGCCTTCTATCAAGATTGCTTTGCAACAATCTCGACCAACCACCTAAAATGGGTTGAAAATAATGACGCGACGTTCATTACTAAAGAAATTTATTTGCAATTGACATGCTATGCTTAGTGCGGTATGGTTAGTGCGGTAATCACTTTTTCCACCATAATTCAATTTATTAAGTAAAAGCATAACATGTCAATTGCAAAATTAATAAATTACTTTAATATAGTTGCTAAGTCAAAAGACACGTTTAATACACGACATATTTTTAAAGGCGATATTGAAGGTATTCTGATATTACGCCTCAATAGATGGCACCACTGAGATGTCAGATCCAGAAATCTGTCAAGTGTCACTAGCCCATGGGTGTTTTTTGTGATTTCTGCATATTTAATACAATAAATTACATAATACTTATTATTTATCTTACCTATTTATTGTTTAAAATTTATCCACTAAAATATAGGCTCACTGATGGATTGGTAAGAACAGTTTCTGGACCTTTTGTCCTAGTGCTGCCATCTAGTGAATTTTTATTTCAGAAAACCTACATTTCTACAAACTGCAAGAAATTCTTTCTTAATACAACATATATTGTCACCAGGTCTAACAAAGAAGTTCTTTAATACAATGTTGAAGTTCTGTTTCCCTGAACGTGACCCTGACTCCATAGAGGACGGTGATGAAGAAAACGAAGGTACTTTGAAGACGGCAGCCTCCTCCTCGAGCCTCGTGTCCACTGGCTCTAAGAAGATCAAAAAGAAAGGAAAAGATTCTAACTCTAACTTCTACGTAAAAAGAGATAAGAGAAATAAAGATGATGTGGAGAAGATGAAGGTTTGTCATATTTATG
This sequence comes from Orgyia antiqua, assembly GCA_916999025.1. Taxonomy (NCBI): domain Eukaryota; kingdom Metazoa; phylum Arthropoda; class Insecta; order Lepidoptera; family Erebidae; genus Orgyia; species Orgyia antiqua. The sequence goes on along the minus strand of OU779864.1, from coordinate 19,736,869 downwards.
TTATAATTCTGATTCAAGTCATTGTGAGTTTGATTACCAACTGAGATGTCTATTGCCAAATCATATTCTCTAATAATAAACTTCAGCTACTCGTTTGTTATAAGCTGAAAAGTTTTCTAAATGTTGGGCTGTATACAAATAAATAATATTCACGTCTAAATTCGCAAAAATCTTAAAGTTTTCTAGTGAGTAGCATTATGACCGAGGTATTTTTTTTTGGACTATAACGTCTGAGTAACATTTCAGAGACCTCCCGTGCTGAAAATAGGTGACCACACTTGCCAAATCTGTATAAAAATCTCATAAAAATTCACAAAGGTCACCTTACAGCTCGGTCCCACCCGTGACCATGGTAACTGAAAAATCTCCGAAACGTCGGGCTAAAATTTTAAACAAATATTCGCGTCTAAATAAATAAAAATATTTAAGCCTTTTTTGAGGAGGCCTACTCGACCAACTGTCGAGACATTGGTACCGAATCTACATGCACAACTAAACTTAACCTAACAAAAAAATGTAAATTGATATTGTCAATAACACAATTCGGCAATGCTATCACAACTTTTTTATTAGAAAATCTGTATTTTATAGACTAACATTTTTAATTAATAAAAATGTGTACTACGAAAAAGCCAATAAATCAAAATACGCCATAGTTGTTTTCATTTTTTAGTTAAGTTAAGTTTAGTTGTGCAAGTGGAATTGGCGTCATTATGTATTAAATTATCATCTCTTTTTCTTTGTTAAATCAGGAGCGAGCTGAAAAGAACAAATTATTCATATACATCAAAATCCCTGAAGTACCAATGAGGGTCTCCTATAAGGGTAGTAAGGAGAAGAACTTGGAGGATGTAAGAGATCTGCCACTAGTGTTGCCGACTTTAGAGTATCATAACGTAACCTGGACTTGGCTGGACTTGTTGCTGGCGACCAAGAGTGATACAAGGAGGTAAATACAATAATTTGTTATTTTTAGAGCTTCGTTCAAAAAATAAACTTCATCGTCTGCCCGTCCATCCGGCTGTTAATTTGATTTTTCTCAGCAACGGCAATATTTACTTATTATAAAACAAAGTCGTTAATTTTGTATGTATGTCCGTATGTGAGCTTATTTTTTGCAAAACTTGTTACTTTTTTTATTCCAAGCGTACGAAGTTGTTTCGGGCAACAACAAATAAATTTGATGTAATTAGTTGAACTCTTACTGCATGTAGGTCTATACGGTATACTGCAAAATATTTTAATCCACACAAGCAGAAAATATGACGAAAAGACTACCACTTTTAATTGTTTACAATATGTCTGAGGGGATCAAAACCTGTGGGTTACTTTATTTACACTGTATATTGCTATGACTAAGTGTTTCCTGAAAATTTCAATTGAATTTATATGATAGTCATATTTACTTTGATATGATGATGTTTTGTTGTCAGGGTGATAGTATCTCAAGCTATAAGACAGAAACTACAGTTGCACAGACGAGCAGCCGCCGCAACTGAACCACACGAGGAGGATAAGGCGAGACTATTGCTGGGAGAGAGAACTGTAAGTCACTATATTATTAAACTATGAAATCATTTATAGTAAGATACACAAAATGGCAAATAAGGAAAAAAAAAACAAAGGGAAATTATATTTTATCAATAACTAACTTGCTATCTTAATTATAATGAATTTACAAACAGGAATAAGTCAGTTTGCAGTTGCTATAAAGAATTTTTTTTCATTCTTTTTTTTTTTGGGTATGGCAGTCCCATGATACCCTAATCCTAATTTAAAAAATATGTATAAATGAAATTATAACATAAAACCTTTATACAACATGGCAGCTCCTACAGACTCATGTTAGCTGAGAATGTCTTGTTATAATCCCATATTATATTTTGTTCAGTGCTAATTTAGAAAAAAAAAGTCTGATTAATTTGCTTAATTTTGAATCTAAATTCGAATTTTGTGGATCATTCCGTTACATACAATCGTAGCTTAATTCCTAGATACACTCACTTCGAATCCCCAATACCCTCTCCGTTTACTAACTTCATTTTGTTTAATTTAATTAACTCGTTTCTTATGACTAAACTTCTATACACTCAAATTTTATTGTATTTAGCACTGTTTTTTTGGAACTTAAACAACTTGCTTTGTAATTGTGATGATATTAATGTAATTTATTAATTTTGCAATTGACTTGCTATGCTTTTACTTAATAAATTAAATTGTACGACAACACCATCTATCCTCGATAAATGGCGTTGTACATATAAAATGCGACGTAGACTCAATCGAGTAACAGAGTAGTGGTCAAATTGGTTACTGTTAGCACGACCGCAATAAGCTCAGTTGGCAGACCTACGGAATGGTATTCCGTGGTCGTGGGTTCAAGTCTCGCTTGCGGTTATCACTTTTTCCACTACAATTTAATTTATTAAGTATTGTGATGATATATTAAAAAAAATGTTTCCCACAGGTAACGGAAAACAAACCACAAAAGAAAAGTACACCTAGTGTGTTTAAGTTTACTAAGTCGTAGCGTATGTTGCAATGTGCTAGCGAACTATTATATCAACAACGAGCTTAAATTACTAAAGGTTAGGTCACACCCGACTAACCGTACTGTTACGAACGACCTGTAACGCTTTTTACTTTTTTTTCTAATTCAGACTTGCATTCTTTTGTTTTAAATATATTTTTCTGGCCCTCAAGTCGCGTATTTCAATGGTGTCACAATGGCATCACAATGACACATTATAACCTCAAAAAATTAACAATAGACTACCAAAATTGATAAAATTCGCCACTAAGCAATCAGTTATTGCATTTTTAGGGTTCCGTACCCAAAGGGTAAAAACGGGACCCTATTACTGAGACTTCGCTGTCCGTCCGTCCGTCCGTCCGTCCGTCCGTCCGTCCGTCCGTCCGTCCGTCCGTCCGTCCGTCCGTCCGTCCGTCCGTCCGTCCGTCCGTCTGTCACCAGGCTGTATCTCAAGAACGGTGATAGCTAGAGAGTTGAAATTTTCACAGATGATGTATTTCTATGGCCGCTATAACAACAAATACTAAAAATAAAATAAAATAAATATTTAAGGGGGGCTCCCATACAACAAACATGATTTTTTTACCGTTTCTTGCTCGATACTAATAACGTTGCCTTATGTTGCATAGATAATGGTACGGAACCCTTCGTGCGCGAGTCCGACTCGCACTTGACCAATTGTTATTTTGCAATAACACTAAGTAACTAATTGTTTAGTGGCGAATTTTATCAATAATGTGTCATTGTGATGCCATTGTGACATCATTGAAATACGCGACTTGAGGGCCTGGTCCTATCCTTGACCATGGTGACTGGAAAGTCTGTGAAATGTTGGAGTAGATTGAAATCAAAATAAGGTCGCGTCTAAATCCGTAAAAAATAGTTTTACTTATCTGTACAATTTTATCAGTTAAGAAATTTTAACTGCAAATTAGTATATTAAGATACTAATATAAACAAGAGGCTTTTAATATATTTATTTGAATCTATTAATTGTATTGTTATGTAAGAAAAGACTTCTTTACTGTGCAATAATTTAACTTTTGATGTTTGCAATACCGAAAGTTTTTTTTTTAAGTTTCGGCGTAATTGTGATATTATTGTAAAAATCTTTACGCAAATCAGGAGAAAGGAGGGTTTAGGTTGTTTAATAAATAAATAAACTGTCTTTATCAAGATGGGGTGTATGACAGAACAATACGCCGTCTTAGAAATTGGGAAGTAAAATGGAGCTGAGTAATAAAAAGACGGATTCCTTCTGTAGTTTCCAAGTAAAAGTTATTTAGGGTAAAAAATTCCTGGTATATTTTAAAGAGATTTGTCATATACTTTCGAAAAATTCCTGGCCTAAATGACCAAATATACGTTTATTTATATTTAAATAAGCCTCAATCTGTGTTTATCATCGGGTAGGGTCTAGACTGCTCATTTGTTCTGCCATGTCTTCGTCGCTTCGAGTGTGCGGGTACGAAAATTAGTGGGGTATGTATTCCATAATATGCATATGACTTTTCATCGTCACATACATATACCTACTTGGCACTATTCGACTGATAATATCCTTGGTAATAGCTACTTGTATAAACTGTTGATGTCGTCTTTCGAGACTTTCTTACGTGGCCTGCTCGATGTCGTCTTGAAATATACATATTACCATCCGCTCCACGACGACCAATTCTCTGAATTCGGTTTTTATAAATTGTTAATTCAATTATTCAAAAACTTATTGTTAAAAAGACAGTATTGTTTTAAATGATCCGGTATTTGGATTTTTATATTGAAATGTATAGAAAATATGCTTAAGCTTTATTGTAATCATGGGCTTCGCAATTATGCGTATTTATTGTTAATTATATTACACCCATTTCTTTATTTTCTCAACATATCTTATTTATCCATTTATTTATTTTTTGTCCTATCCCTATCAGTTTCTCCGTTTCTGGTACGTGTACTTTGTACGAGTGTAAGCGTCATAATTATGTTTAATAGAATGATGTATACGTAATGTAAATAAGACGCTTATTATACGAAAATAAAGAAATGGCAATAGTATAATGGACTTTGAAAATTTTGTTAAGGTTGTTAAATTATTTTATTTATTAGTTTTATGTTTTGATCACACTTGTTGCAATAAGTATTAATTAAATTTATAATACAATAAAATTGGTGTATTCGAAATACCGCAAATACAGGTGAAAGGGTGTAATGCCTAATTGATTTAAACTAGTGGTTTTCATTCGCTTGTTGAAGAATTTTTAAGAGATTGAAAAACCATGAGTTTATAAAAGAATGCAAAAAGTAAGATTTTCGAGTTACTTTATCCAATCTCTTTATTAATTTCGAAAAATTAATGAATGTACTGCATGGGATAAACGAATGCATCGATAATTTAATAGCGAATAAGATATATCGAACAATAATAATGGACTTAGCATTGGTGACGTCATATTATGCTATCACACTTTAAAACAAAATGCGGATATGTTCAAAATATTCACTCCCACTGCAAAATATGTAACGCAACGATAATCGCCTTGCCAATTTCAACCATTTACCCCTTGACAGAATAACGCCTGTACAAGAAGTTGCGAAAAGAAAGTTGCTAAGCAAAAATCGTAATTATGATGGTTAATCGACCGGGTCTTCAGCCGTAGAGATTTTATTTATTTATATTATTGATTAATTGCTAGGTAAGGCAGGCTGTATTTGCTAATTTTTGGTTTCACTTTCGCCACTCATTGCTTTTCAGTGTGTTTTCAATTCTATGGGTTTTTCTTGTGAGCCGACGAGGTAAGAACGGCTAGTGCAATTATATTGTACTAGCTATTCCCACATTTAGATTTCCTAACTAAAAGTTAAGTACAATGTTACGTACCTAAATGTAGTAAAGATTATGTTCTATATAATTATAGTAATAGGAACAGCAGTCTTTTGTGTTCTTAATCACGTTTTATATGTCACATCGTCTTAATCAGATTAATGAGGGGTCGCTATGTTGTTGCCGTATTGTATTCCTATCATTTTCTTTAGGTGGTACTGAACATTTTCTTTATTTATTTATATGTTATTTATTTATTTATGCTATTCAGGTCTTTAAGCTATTCAGCTGCAAAGACTCGTTAAAATCCATTCCATAGTTTCTGCCTGATACAAACATAGTACCTCTGTATTATGTATAACAAACTTTCGCGATTATAAAATTGTTAGAATCAGGTCTATTACAACTCGTCTTTCAATATGTAGTTAGGTACTTGATTATAGATAATAGTCACAATTTGCTATTTTTATAAATTAAAAAATCTAAAGATAGCGTCATATGACGTCATTATATGTCTAATATCATTTCGCAGGCTATCTATTTATTACGTTACCGAAACACTAGGGAGAATCATTTATCTTATATATAAAATTCACGTGTACTCCTCCGAAACGGCTTGACCGATTCTTCTCAAATTTTACATACATATTCAGTAGGTCTGAGAATCGGCCAACATCTATTTTTCAAACCTTTTTGGTTTTTTTTTTGTATGGCAAAACAACGTTTGCCGGGTCAGCTAGTTTTTCTACAAAAAAATGATTATTTGACCAATTAATTAAAACAGCATTCATAAAATATATAAAATTATGTGAATTTATCTCATGTGATTTTTAATCTGTATTACGGTATTTATTTTAATGATTCGCGTTTTTATAAGTACTTGTAATGCATACAATAAAACAGTCTCTCAGTCTCGATTTAGTACAGTTGTTGTAGTATAGTTCTGTTTTAGTTTTTAGGTCGACGTTCTTACTACAAACTGCTAAAGACTGGAATGATTTGCCGATATCTGTGTTCCCCGAGACTTGTAGTGTAGACGCGTTCAAAAATAGAGTCAATAGGCTTCTTACATGGTGTGCTTTACCATCATAGATTTCATTGCCGCTTACCATCAGGTGGAATGGGATCAAGCACCATGCAACCGACATGCATTATTTAAAAAGAAAGTTCTTGTTACGAACAGTATTTCCACCATTCTCCCTTTGGATCTGCCCTTTCTTGTCCCATGAAGTGTGACGTAATTTATGGATGGCTACTTTGTTACGTGTGATTATGATCAAATCAACTGATTGTATCTAAACATATTATAAAGTATTGCGTTTAGTATTTGTTAAAATAAGTTATATAATAAACTGTAATGATAAGAATACATTTTGTATCTATTATTTTTATAATGCTAGTGATGTGTACAAGATTCCTATATAATGTTTATGTTATTTATTAAATAATGTAAATATCTTATGGCCCTTTCATTTTTCGTTTATATGCTAAACTTACTACACACCTGGTTTTCGCGGCATAAGTAAAATAACCCTTTCGAAGCGAAGGAAGCCCATGCCCAATAGTAGAAGAGAGATTGAGAGAGATGTTTAAATTGGGTACGTGTCCGGACTGTCCGGCTTCAGTCAATGTTAAATATTTTTGTTTAAAATAGGCAAGATAAACATGCTCTTTTAAAAAGTCAGAAGCTAAGTGTCTGTTCCAAAAGTTAATCCTATGGAGAAGAACCGACAAGAAGCTCAATAGAGACAAACAAGAAATTCAAATTTCGTGTTTGGCAATTTTTAAAAAAAATATCTAGAAATCCGGAAAAATAAGATCCGCCAAAAGCTACGTGCAGATGTAACTATTTTTAAATATTAGCACATCATTCTTAGGACGTGTTAATTCTTATTAAAGAGTTCTCGTCTTGTTATAACAATGGTTTTGTTGATATAAAGAGGAAAACTCTATAAAATTATTCCCTCGTCTAGGACACTTCAACCGAAGTCCTTACATTTTCCATTTATTGAGCCATGACCGATTTATTCAACGTGTAAACAATAATATGACGTGGATTATAAGATTTATAGACAATATACTCAAATTACCGAGAAAACTTGTGAAAACTCAGCGCTGTTCTGACTTTATTTTCATGGCATTACCTCATGTTGCGGCCTTGCGTTGCCCGCAACTATCTACAATATTTAGTTTCCCGCCACTCATTGTGCGTATCGGACGTGTATCAGTTCGGCGCTAACTACGATCGTAAACTTAATCGAACGAAACGATGAGGACGTATTATGTAAATTTTAAATAGTGTGCGATATATTTTATTAATTTTTTATGTGTTTGTGATTATTGTGTACTTGACAATGGCGTTGAGGTTGTGTGTTGTTTTATGCGCTTGCGCCGGTGTTATGGGGTTCAATGTAGATATACCATCAAGGGTTGTATATAAGGGTAATCAGAATTCTATGTTTGGATTTACGGTACAGGCGCATGTCGATGGCGATAGAAAAATGTAAGTATTATTTTTAAAATCATTTTCATTTAAGATGATAAAATATATTTTTAAGTGCTAGTTGTGTACGTCCAATTTAAACGTTAGTCAGAGTTTATACATAAACTTGGCACGTTTTTATGTATGTGTAAAAACATTGGGTGCTATGAATGAAACATTTGTTTATACAAGTGTTGGGATAAATTATAAATACATTTAGTCTCATAGAGCTAGTGTATGTAACGATACTATCTACAAAACATAGTTTAAATAAATAGTTCGTTCAACACCTTCGCTAATTCGTTTGTTTGAGTTGTGATGTCATCGTAACGTTAGAAGGTCATTTATTTCGAGAAATATAAATTATTCCAATTGATTCATAAATTTGGCCTCGTAGCTCAAACGCACTGAAATTATTTCTAGTATTTTATTTTTAAATTAATAAAACCATGGCTAGCAGATATACCTATATTTATTATCTCTTTCTCCCTAGACAAATCTTTGTCTATAGTGATCTTTTCCTTTTATGGCATGGTGCAAAATTTTTCAACCGATTTCAATAAAAGGAGGAGGTTATATTATTATGTTCGGCTGTATATTTAAATTGATAATATATTTTGTACCACCGAATGATGACATTTGACAAACATACATATTATTTCGATTGCCCTATGAATCAGCTAAGGGATACATTCAACTGATGTGTATTGAACTGTGGTATTGACTGATGAATATCTACTGCAAAAGACGGAAAACTGGTAACTTATCCGCCTGGTTAGCGCTTCCATCAACCATTCTCAGTCCACTGCTGGACATAGGCCTCCCCCATAGAACGCCACAACGTGCGGTCTTGCGCTAACTGCATCCAGCGGCCCCCGGCGTCTTTGACGATATCGTCGGTCCACCTTGCTGGGGGCCGCCCCACGCTGCGTCGTCCGGTTCGTGGTCGCCACTCGAGGACCTTCCGTCCCCAACGGTCATCAGATCGTCGAGCGATGTGGCCTGCCCATTGCCACTTCAGCGTGCTAACTCTTCGGGCTATGTCGTACACACCAGTCCTTCTACGGATCTCCGCATTCCGGATCTTATCACGTAGGGAAACAGCGCTTAGCGCTTAAATATTCAAATTTTTTATGTCTATTAATGTTTTATTTGATGCACCGTATATTGTTGGAAACTCACTGTTTTTATTCAGTTTATTTTCGCGTCCTAGTTCGAACACGGCCTGCGGTCACGAAAAGCATGTTCAGATCCCATATCTTACAATGTTAAATTCAGTTTTATTGAAGAACGGCCTGCGCTCCGCGGTTTATACTACGTAAACTGACTGTAACGTGAACGACATTAAAACTTTATCAGTTACTAAATTAGAATGTAATTTTTTATTGGGTTTTTGTTTATATTTGTATTTTCCGAACTGTACAATATAAATGTTTGCCTGCGAGTTAATAATGATAAAATTTATATATTTTATTAAAAAAACAAGCTATGTTTAATATTATTTTTGATGAATATATTCTTTTATTTATTAAAAAATGTTGAAGCCTTTGTTAATATCGTGCTAAATAATTTATTTTATCACCTAAAATAAACCTTAAAATTATATTAACACATGACTGACATCGGTTTTGGATTGGCAGAGTTAATGCATGAATTTGCGAAAAACAGTACAATATGAAAACTTATTCTCTTTCTGTAGTTCGTCGATAATAGTAACGATTCTAATACATTATCGAATTAATTAACTTAACTAAAAAAACTAAATTTAGTTTAGTTAAGTCGGTGAACATAGAATCGGTACCATTATCTACTATAAACACAGCAATTTTAATTTAAGATATCACAAGGTAAGCGATCGAACTGCGAGTGTACGTCGATGACATCATGCCGCAAGCAGCCAACGGACGCGAATTTTAGCGTTGCACTCATTGATTGGTCTTTATTGAACAACCATGATTGTATTGTTGCGTTGGTGTCTACAAATATCAATTTGGTGGCTACATAACCGTTTAGATTTTTAGTGTATATATTGGGAAGTAACTCTTCATTACCGAAGCATAGTATATTAAGGAGAGTAATATCACCAAGGGAAGATTATTTTAGAGATAGCGACCCAACTGTGAATCAGAACCCCTTCTCCATAACTATTAGACGGGTTTCAATTGACAATACAGATGTACCTACCCGGTGATTAGATGTTTTGTTTTCTAGACACCACTCCGATGATCACAATTGTCCTAGAGGTACTAAAAAGTAAAAATGTGTTAGGTATTTTATTGTGTAAAAATAATTTTGGAGTAAACGTGTATTTCAAGTTATACAGTTAATAACTATTATTATTGTTCATAAATTGGCTCTGGTTTAAATGTCATGTAATTACTTCTTAAGCATTTATCATTATTCAATAATATTCATATTTTGTTGTTACGTAATCTTAAGTTTGTAATTAGCTTTTGTGTCCGTGTGGTGACGGATTAAGAATACAAGTGTCACCACCCTATTTCTTTCCCAGGGTGCTGTAAGGGCCAGCTAAGGGACAATATAAGGTGGTAATGGTCTTATTGTAATGGTCTGGTGGTAATGGTCTTATTCATAATAACTTATCGCAAGTTTAAACGGAGATTTTATCGGTGAGATAATAAACGTTATAGCGTAAAAAGACTATAATGAATAACAAGATTTGACAATTTTCGCGAACCTATTTTAGCGAACTTTTTAACTTCCGATAAGTCATTATGAATAAGTCATTATGAATAATTGGCGTGATAGGAGAGGAATTACCTTATTAGAATAAAATACTCTAATATTGTACATCTTAACAATGTTACAGTAGGTATTTAATATTGGACGGGCTTCGTGGTGGAGTGGTTTATGAAATGGACTGCCGATCACGAGGTCGCGGGTTCGATTCCCGCTTGGGACAATCATTTGTGTGATATCCATAAATTTCATACAAATGTTTGTACTGCGTCTGGGTGTTTTCTATGTATTATTTGGTAATAAGCAAATTATGCAGTACCTATGTAATTTTCACTGGGAGTGTGCCATGAATATAGCAGTATTTACACAATACATAAATGAATATGTATATACAATGTAGACCTACTTAGCTTTTAAATAATTATGAAATTTTTTTATTCTATTGTTTGTGTGAGACGCGGATCTTAATTAACATTTTATAATACACAATTAACTGGTTACAACATCTACATATTGTAGTAACGTATGTAGTATCATTGAATGTTAGCTAGGTCAAGGAGTAGAGTCTATGAAAAAATGAACATATAGGCTTTTTAATTATAATCGAAATACCTATATAGATGGACATTCACCATAAAAAACGTTAACTTACAAAATAATAGCAGAAGCACTACAACAAAGAAAATCTTATGTCCTATGTAATAGCCAAGACAGATAGATGATAGGTCGGATTATTGATTATGATTATTGTAATATAGAGGGTTCATTCCTAGATGATATATTATTTTCAAAATGTATTTCCCATAGTGTAATAATAGGTATTTTCTATTTATTACCTTTCTGATGTCCGTAATATAGCTTTGAAAATTAACTTCAAATAGTAGTAGTACTCATTCTACGCGCATAACCCATAACCAAACTTAGCTAAAATATAATATACTAAGTAGATTATATTTTAGTTAAGTTTAGTTAAATTAAAGTAAATCCGTAAAAAGTAGTTTTATTTAAACAGATGAGTCGCGCAAGTGTTAGAAAATATTAAGTTTAGTGTTAAGTTTAGTTTTTGAACTAAGTTGATTCCACTTAGTTCAAAAACTAAAAAAAAACACGCTTGAAAATCCTGAATATTTTTTATTATTATTGCATTGTCATCGGTCCCTAATATGTGTTCAAAATTTCAGATCAATCCGACACTTGCAAGTCAGTGAAAATCACTTTCAAAGATTCCGTTAGATAGATTAATACATTGATAGATACATAACGAACTTATATATAAGCGTGTTAAAAATAAAAACAACTATGGCGTATTTTGATAATGGGCTATTTCGTTGTGCACATTTTTATTAATTAAAATCGTTAATCTATAATATACTGATAATCTAATAAAAAAGTTCAGTTAACATTGCAGAATTGTGTTATTGACGCTATCAATTTTCATATTTTAGTTAAGTTTAATGTGTGCACGTAGAATCGGTAATATTGTTTCAAAACTTAAAACAAATGATTTTAACGTCACGTCATGACTTTGAACTTTTCGTTTACCACCCCATAGACAATTGACTGCAAATTCAAACCGGAAACACGTCACATGCAGCACACATGCGCGGCCGCAACGCGCGCCCTTTTTAACTTTTTTTAACTTAATTTAGACGAGACGGCTATTTTTATTTGTCGGGGGTGATGCTTTCTGCTTGATTTATAGTAAAACGCGTTTACTATTTATTTTTTAAAACGTTCACGTGCTGCGTAATTATCGTACATAACTAAATTGTCTTTAAAATATTTTTAATGACAGAAATATGCAGAGATATTCATCTTTTCAACGATTTTAGCATAAGAGGAGGGTTTGTCCCCAGCCATTTAATTTTTACCTCAATCGAAACATAACTAATCCCTACTAATATTATAAATGCGAAAGTAACTCTGTCTGTTTGTCTGTTACGTTTTCCCCCTTAAACCTCTCAACCGATTTTGATGAAATTTGGCACACACAATCTTTAGACCCTGAGAAAGGACATAGGCTACCTTTTATTGCGAAAGAAAAAATTCCAAAAAACACGCGGATGGAGTCGCGTGCAACAGCTAGTCAATTATAAAGTTAGTTACCTACGTTTTGTCTCTATAAATATTATTGTATCTTTTATCTTGTATTTTAAATGTGGTACTTTGTAGTTATGTCTCTAGGTTGAAAAGAGAAACGCACACTCTACTATGAATTATAAATCTACACTTATATTATAAAGAGGAAAGATTTGTATTTCTGTATTTTTGTATGTAACGAATAAACTCAAAAAGTACTGGACCGATTTTAATAATTCTTTTTTCATTAGAAAGCTACATTATCACTGAGTAACATAGGCTATATTTACCCGTGCGACGCCGGGATGGGCCGCTAGTAAATAATAAATACCTACTAATATACTATAGTAAGATATTTTTTTTTTTTTTTTTTTTTTTTTTTTTTTTCTTCTTCTATACCTGCTATCAGTCTACCTAGACTATAATCAGGTGAGTTGCAAAGGAAAGTGGGGTTACGCGAGATAGAGCCACTGCTCTACCCGCTCTAATGACTTAGCACATCGGCTCTCTTAAGTCGTCTGATCGGGTTCGGCTCCAAGAGCACACTCGATAACGGGTTGGGATGAGTTGCTAAGCGAGTCCTGTAGTTGGCTGAGTACTTTTTTGCTTCTTCCGTGATAGTTGGGATTTCTAGGTACTCGTGGATTTCCGAATTACAAGTGAACCAGGGAGCCGATGAGAGGGTCCTTAAGATGTTGTTCTGTGCTCTCTGTAGGCACATAATGTTGGACTTGCTGGCTGATGATCACAGTTGGATTCCGTATGTCCAGATTGGTTTTATGATAGAGCAGTAGACCTTTAGTTTATTGGACAGAGATAATGCACTCTGCCTGCCAAGGAGCCAGAGTAAGTTTTTGAACCTTAGATTCACTTCATTGCGCTTTGCTCTTAAGTGGCGTCTCCACGTCATCCTTCGGTCGAGGTGGAAACCAAGATATTTAACGCAAGAAGTTTGGGGCAGTGTGTCAGGGCCTAGGTTAACAGAGGGACATGTTGCGCGTCTTAGCGTGAATGTGATATGGTGTGACTTCAAAGCGCTAGCCTTTATACGCCATTTTTTGAGCCAAGCATTGGTGTCGTCAAGTTGAGCTTGTAACAATCCACTCGCTACGTTTGGATCCCTGTCCCGACAGAGAAATGCCGCATCATCGGCGAAGGTCGCAACAGTAGCACTGGGTGATTGGGGTAGATCGCTTGTAAAAATGTTGTAAAGAACCGGGCCAAGCACAGAGCCTTGTGGCACTCCGGCTCTGCAGTCAAGGAGATCGGATCTTGTTGCACGGTGCTTGACCTGGAACCTTCGGTCTCGAAGATAAGAATCCAGTAGAGAGTAGTAGGAGTGCGGAAGGTACATTTTGATCTTGCAGAGAAGGCCCTTATGCCAAACTCGGTCAAAGGCTTGTTGCACGTCAAGAAAGGCGGCCGAGCAGTACTCCCCACCCTCCAAAGATTGTCTAATTGTGCGGTAGACCCTGTGTACCTGTTCAATGGTTGAATGGTGTTTCCGGAAGCCGAATTGGTGGTCGGGGATTACGTGATCTAAGTCAAGGCAATGTGATAGCCGTGTGAGAACGATCCTCTCCCACAATTTTGATAGCACTGGGGTTAAGCTGATAGGGCGATATGATGAAACATCATTGGGTGGCTTGCCAGGCTTATGGATCATAATAACCTGAGATATCTTCCAGAGGGCCGGCACGTGAGAGGTTCTCAGTGTAGCGTTAATAAGGATAGTCAGGAACACAATGCACTTCTTAGGTAGTTCCTTGAGAATCCTGGGAGATATGAGATCAAATCCAGGTGCTTTGTTGGGATCCATTTTAGATATCTCTCGATTGATCTCTCTTGGTGATGTTGGACTTAAAGGTAAGCACAGTTGCAGATCCTGGTTCAAAATTTCATCTATCCCAGGATCCTCCGGACCATCTGCGTTGTTAGGTGTAAATACTCCGGCTAAGTATGCCGCAAAAGCCTGACATTTTTCTTGATCTGTGCGCGCCCACATGTTGCCTGACCTTAGAGGAGGGGAACACTGCTGCGGTTGTGGAAGGTGTTTCGTTGCTTTCCAGAGATTGTACATTCCATTTGCATTTGGGGCCATATTCACTAATCTCTGTTTAAGAGATTCATTAGCGGAGTCTGCCAGAAGCTCTCTGAGGTCTTTGATTGCACGATTTAATTTGGTTTTATCAGCACTTCGGCGAGAAGTTTGCCAAATTCTGCGAAGGCGACGCTTTTCACTGATTTTTTCCTTAACAGCAATAGGGATGGGTACCTCATTTCGGCCATGTTTTATAACTGGAGTGCTAATCCAGGCGGCTTGTTGGATTAGGTTTGTGATATACAAACACGCATCATCCACTTCGTCCTTAGTTTTGAGAGGGATTTTAAGGTTTATATGCGAGTCCAGAAACTCCCGAAAATCTTGCCAATCTGTTTTGCGGTTATAGAGAGACTCATTGCTGGGATCATTAGGTATGGTCGTCGGACTAACTATCAGTAAGACAGGTGAGTGGTCAGAGCTGCCGTCAAGGCTTGACTTGATGAGAGTGTTCTGGATGCTAATGCCCTTAGAGACGAAGAAGTCCAAGAGATCGGGGGTTTTGTGGCTATCAGATGGCCAATAAGTAGGCTCCGTAGTAGACATAACTGATAGGCGGTTAACTGTAACACTTTTCTTTAACTCTCGGCCTCGAGTGACTGTAAGCCTCGATCCCCAATGTAAATGCTTGGCATTCCAGTCGCCCCCAGCAATGAACCGATTGCCTAGTGTGTTAAAAAAGTTAGTGAACATTTTTTCTTTTATAACATGGCGTGGTGGGCAATATACCGCAGAGAGAATTATGGGTCCTGATCGATTCTCTATCTTAACAGTCGTGGCTTGAAGGTAAGGAGATGTGTTAGGTTCCAATAGGCAATGCTTGATGTTGTTCCTTATAATTATTGCGGTGCCTGCATGGGCTTTACCATCAGGATGACATGTTAGATACACGCAAAATCCGGGGATGTCTATGCGGCTTCTTTGTGTAGTGTGAGATTCGGAGATTAAGCAAACATCGAGCTTGTTGGATTTCATAAATGCCTCTAGTTCATTTTTGTTGGGCGCAAGGCCGTTGATGTTCCAGGTCGCAATATGTAGAGAAGTCATTTTGGAAGTTTTGAGACTAGAGTAGAGATAAGGCTCACTAAGGAGCTTATTTGTTGTATTAAGATGTCCATTTTTCCATTTTGTTTCACTAAGATCTCTTCTAGTTTGTTAAACGGTTGTAGGTTTATTTGGGCATTGCTGTTGTCGGTGACTTCAGCGTAAGTGCGTTGGTGAGTGGGTCTAGTGGGTTCTTCAGTTCCCGTCGGGAGTGGCATAGCTGGCAGAGTTGCAATAGTTGGAGTTATTCGAGTTTGTTTCGGTTTTGAATTTTTGTTCCTCTTGGCAAGAATTTCTTTGTAAATTTCACACCCTTTGTAGTTGGCTGGGTGGTCACACGAGCAGAGAGCGCATTTTGCAGGTAAGTTTCTATCTTTTTTTTGGCACTCTGATGTTTTGTGTCCTTCTCCGCATTTGACGCACCTGTATGGCCTCATGCAATTGTTCTTTGAATGGCCGTAACGTTGGCAACGTTGGCATTGAACGATATTTTTAGATTTTCTAGGGTCTTCAATCCTAACTTTCTGGTTAAATATATACCTAATGTTTTTGACTGCAGGGTTGTTGGGACTGGGCTCGACATTTATAAAAAAGGTAGATGTGGGTTTTTTGTCGGGGCCGTATCGTGCGTTGATAATTTCGCCTTTAATTTTGTTATTAGTTGCCTCAATAGCTTCCGATATAGCCTCATGGGGAGTGCTGTGATGGAGATCTTTAATGACTATTCGGCAGCATTTACTATCTTTAGGTGTAAACGTATGTCCAATGAGCCCGTTGGCTCTTATAATCCCTATGATTTTCTTATACTCTTCAGCCGAATTGACAAGAATGTGTAGCAGGTATTTGTTTATAAGCTTAAATTTGAACTCTTCTTTGCTGCTGACAGTTAGAAGGAGCTTAGATAGCTCTTTTACGTCCTCTATGCCGTTTAGAACAATGGGCGGTGGTTTGCTAGGCTTAGGAGGTATGGCTGTACCTGGTTCATCCCCTGGGTCTAAAGGCAAGGTACTAAAGCGGTTGTTCGTGGTGGTATTCTGTTTCTCGGATGGAGGGCTACAATATTTTCTTTTCTTGCTTTGTCTAGTACTGGGCGAGGGCACCCTTTGCCATGGTGGAGGAGCAGGCTGATGGGGGGTAACTTCTAGCGAAGTTACTTCTGATGAGGTATCAGTCACATGTGGTTGTTCTGAATCAGTTGCGGGTTGGTTGTCAGTTGGTGTCCTTCCCAAGTCGGAAAGGGATGACGATCGTTGTTTATTTAGAAGACTTGGAATAAGTAGTTGTTGTGTTAATTTTCGTTGAGGTAGAGGGTTGTTTAGTAGGTTTGAATTCATTTTGTTCCCACGAGTAGGGTCGAATTATAACGGTCGCTCACAGGGTGACGCCCATTCCTGTGAGAAGGCACTATACAACGATGTGGCCAGGTCCATCGAGGTTGTCGTGAGAGGCTGATTTTGTATTTTTTTTTTTTATATTTTTATTTTTATTTTTTTTATATTTTTTTTTTTAATTTTTTTTTCCCTTAGCCATTCATCCTTTCGGCACGCACCACCTTAGGATTGGGGTAATTTTTAGAGGTTGTCTTCCTCTTGGCCCGGGCGGTTAAGCCAAGACCACCGCTCTCACGAGACATGACCGCAAGTCTACGGTTTGTAACGGTTTATAGTAAGATATGTATTAAATTCTTTATTTTGGTCAACAAGAAATCTAACTTTTATGCTTATTATTACGGATTTCCGGATTCCGTATATTACGGATTAGTTTTATTTAAACAAATGGATCGCGCAAGTGTTAGGAAATATTATTTTATACTTATGATTCTTCATGCAATTTATGCTTGCTGATAGCGGAATCCCAATTTAAAATCTAGCATAAAGTCTTCACAATGAAGTAAACCATACGAAAGACAATTTTTTGTCTTCTAATCTATAAAAGCAGCTGAATGATTTATTTGTTACTTGCTGCCAATACAAGTGGAACAAGTATTTTTTTTTTGTCACCATTGGAGGTCCAAATTGTAGAAGACATGTGTCGCTTTGAAAACGATCACGTAAGTAGTGTGAAGCCTTATAAATAATCTAACAGATTGCATGCTGTGCCTTACATGTGTTGTCTTAGACTTAAGAACAATTTATATTACGTAAGATTTTAAATTTATCTGTATAGAAACGCATTAAGAATCTACATATCATGGTTCTATTTTCTTTCGTATCTACTGCAATATGTGAGGGAGAACCTTAACAGGTAGGTAGGTAATATTCTGTGAACAATGTAGAGAAAAATCCAAACTAAATACTATATTTACCGGCTTGGTTACAGAGCTGTGGCAAATCCTGGATGCTATCCATTTTTTTATACCAACAAGGAATATAATTAATCACAGATTGCTATAGAATAGATACATTATTAATACACTTTTATTTACACCAACAGACCAAACCAAAAGTAAACCATTATAATCAATTGTACCGATTCTAAATGAATAACTAAACTTAACTAAAAAATGAATATTGATAGTGTCAATAACACAATTCGGCAATGTTAACAAAATTTTCTTGTTAGAAAATCTGTGTATTACAGACTAACAATTTTAATTAAGGGCCTACATCAATATTATCGTCGACATGTACCTATTAACACAGCTAGTAGATATAGAAAATGAAGAATTAGGGATATTATTTTTTGTTTACTCAAAATCTACTAAATGTATTTTAATTCCGGCTAACGTGTTTCTATATATAATAGTTACTTATGGTTTTAAAGTTATTTCATTAGTTAATACGCGATAATAGACCGACATGTGAAAAAAATTAAAAATGAGAGAGGTTGTTTCGCTAAGATTTCCTATCGAGAAAACTTTTTTCAATCGCGTTTCTGAGTTTATGCGATCCTAGATTATATATTGAAAAAATATATACTTAAAAATTAGAGCTCTAGCCATTCAATCTAAAGAAAAAATGAAAACTTCGTACGTAGAAAAATGCACGAAGCTATTTTGGTATCCTCTTAATATGTGCATAATGGAATAGCCAATTGGCATTGTACATATTTTTTTTAAACTCTTAATACGAAAACTATTAGATTCTGATCACGATTTATTAGTTTTTTCGGAAAATTTGCTATATTACCGATTATTTTTCCGAAAAAGCAAATGATCTCTATTTGCCCTTGAAATGAAGGACTTAAAATATTAAGGCGTTGTTAGGGATATACTACTCTGTGGTGGAGTTGAAATTGATCTATTATTTCAAATTGGCAACTTTGAAAAGATATATTAGAATCTGTCTTAAGTATATCAGGAAAAGGCAATACACAGATTGCGTACAACGATGACGTCACAACATTTAAAATAATATCTTAAAGTATTAAAAAAAATTCTATATAGTGAATATTTCAATAATATTGAAATTAGTTTCTGAAAATAGTCTATATTTTCTAAAAAAATTATAAAAACAGCGGGTCATAAATTATGAACAATCCCAATTAATCAAAATACGCCATTGTTGTATTTATTTTTATTTTAGTTTAGTTGTGCACATAGAATCGGTACCATTTTAACCTTTAAAATGTAATAATGCTATAAATACGCTATATTATTATGTTATTTAATATGTAGAAAAACATAATTCATTGGAATTTATAACAATAAATTAAAAAGATACTCATTCAGTACAAAGTTGCAGTGAAAAAGAACATTGTTTAACACTAAACTTGTTTATTGGTAGCTATAGATGATCCTGTGTCGAAGTCATGATTGTTGCAACATCCGGAGTCTATATGTCATTAACAGTCACAACAAACGTCTCTTTGTACGCTGTTTAAGATAAGTAATGAATTTAGCTGTGCGCATACGCATTCGGTATACACGCCACAGTTTTATTGATTGCCGAAGTCTAATGGAGGCTGTTACGTCGGTTACAGCTTGTGATGCGGGCGAGGCATTTATCAATGTTCAAACTTACTTTAAGTATAAAAGTAAGTTCGAATTAAATTCATTACCATTTGATAGTGTTTTTTGTTGTTAAATGTTTTAGTTAATTTAATAATTATAGGTTTAAAAGTGTTGGGAATGTTGAACACGATCTCTCTGTCTTTCCAACCCATTAAAGTCCCACGGCTGGCTACGGGC
The DNA here is from genome assembly GCA_916999025.1 of Orgyia antiqua. Lineage (NCBI taxonomy): Eukaryota > Metazoa > Arthropoda > Insecta > Lepidoptera > Erebidae > Orgyia > Orgyia antiqua. Next base: position 19,716,983 of record OU779864.1, on the reverse strand, counting down.
TTCCTCCACTTTGGGAGGAATTACGTTCTACGTGCCGCGCCGATCAGGCGTGTTGGCATAGGGTTTATTTTCGAGGTTTACGTCTCTCACAAAGGATTGCAATATCTCTTATGATTTTACAGCATCCTGGTATGCAAAAGGGGTGGTGGCACTTGTATTCTTAATCCACACGGACTAGCGGCTCGATACACTCTAAATAAAAGTGTGAAAATGCAAACCATTTATAAGTAGCATCTTCAATTCCAAAAGCCATTAAATATGCATTATCATATATGTTTAAAAAATTGTTGCTTATCATCGGTGTGGGAGAGATAGCTTACGTTACGCAGAGCTGAGCGATAGCCTTCGGACCCCAGCCTCGTTATCTGTGCAAGACATTGCTGGCAGTTAGTACTTCTCAAATTTTAGTTGACATTGCAATAAAAAAATCACGTCTCGAAGATATTCCAAACGCAACTTTTCTAAATAGAAGTCACATAGAAATGATAGAGTCAAGTATGAAACAATTATTTACTTTCATTATACATATATTTGTACTAAGTGGAGATCGAACCTACGACCCTCTTGCTCATGCTGTTTTCTATTCACAACATGTTATGAAAAAATAGTTAGGTGGATATAGATGATTTTGATCTATACTTATAATATTATAAAGCTGAAGAGTTTGTTTGTTTGTTTGTTTGTTTGTTTGTTTGAACGCGCTAATCTCAGGAACCATTGATCCGATTTGAAAAATTCTTTCAGTGCTGGATAGTACATTTATCGAGGAAGGCTATAGATTATATAACATCACGCTGTGACCAATAGGAGCGAAGCAATAGTGAAAAATGTTGCAAAAACGGAAAAAAAAACTAAATTCGACGGGTACGGAGTCGCGGGCAACAGCTAGTCGTAGTATATAGTACGAATACTAAATAAGTAACGCTCTATAGTGTCTGCCTAACCTCATGGAAAATAGGCGTGACGGTATGTGACAATTCTTCTTCTATTTAATGCTTCATGTATGTATGTATGTATGTATGTATGTATGTATGTATGTATGTATGTATGTATGTATGTAGTTATACTAAAAATACAAAACATCATACAATTAAAATGTACTAACTTACTCAAGGAATCGTGTCCTTAGCGAAGAGTTTTTTGTTTATTTCTTAGACAATGAAGGCATTGATTTTATTTGTATGAATGAAGTAAAACATGAAGTCATCAGCCATCACTTATTACTTACGAATGACGTGTTCCATTGAACTGTGTGAACATTGACTGTGTTTATTAAGTCTTTTAGTTATTTATCTCCGTGTGGTGACGGATTAAGAATACAAGTGTCACCACCCCATCTCCTCCTCAGGGTGCTGTAAAAGTCAGCTAAAGGATATTGCACACAGATAACATCCTCTGTGAGAGACGGAAAACTCGAAAATAAACCCTGTGCCAACACACCTGCTGAAACAAAAAAAAATGATTATAATTAACGTAGCAAGTTTTGAAGTAAACTCGAAGAGGAGCATTAAGTTTCTGTCAGGCAGAAGATTTGACTTTCTTTTTTCATTGTCAAGTAATAGTAAAAACAAAATCCCTACGTGTAAAGTGTAAACAGTAGGTACATTTGTTCAGTAGAAGATCCACGGTATAGATCTGTCATCGGGCGCGTCTGCGCGGGCGCACTCTCCGTGACCTCATTACAAATATGGCGCCCGCGTCTCGACCTCAACGTCTGCCTTCACATTACGCCAACTATTGTAGCACGCGTGCTATTTTGAAATGATATCGTTTGGAAATATATCAACTGTTTTATAACCCGACCGCCAACTTATATAGTTATGTTTTCCTGTATCTAAGTAAGTAGAGATGATTCAGGATACATCTTACCATAGGGGTAAGTAGATATATTTTCGCAGATTGTCATAAACTTGAACGATGTATTTTATTAAATGCCGTACCTATATTTTGAAAAAAAAGCCAATAGTGTCTGTAATTTAGTATCCCCTAGACACTAGCATAGAAAAACGGTATCAAGATTAATTTAGGGCCAGAAAACGATCACCTCATTTTTATTTTTATTTGTTATATACTGTATCAGCTATGTACTTCGAATGTTTCTAGTTTATGAACTGTTAATGAATGAACTGTATATGTACGTCTAGACCGATATCCGGCACAACTTGTTTTTAGAAACGTTACTATGTTGTAACACTCATTGATTCGGCTTATTGGGTTATACTAGAAAGATGTCCGATTGGACTTTAGTAACATAATTTATATTTCCTTATCAAAAACTACTAATTGGAAAAATGTTATAAAAATATCTGATTCAGTGCATTCCGTTTTATATGGTAACATTAAAAATTTAATTAAATACATAATACTAAGATATTGATGCAACGTCCTCTAGTCTTAAATGGAGCATTTTAAGTGTATGTTATGTATACCACGTGGCGGATACACGTATCACAGATTACCTTCTAAATGTATGATTTAATACACTTATTTGTACAGAGCGGGAATTGAACGAAACATCAAAGTTGTTTTCCGTGTCTACCAAATTAATAGCAACTGTTGCTTTGCGTAATTGACGTTATAACTTAGAAATTATTATAATCATTAGATAAATTATAATGCTCTAACATTTTAAAATTAATTTGTATGTCCTTACAAGCCTGTTTTAGACAGAGTCTTAGTCTACTTAGTCAGGTGTTTTAGTCTACTTCACAAAGAAAGCAATAATTAAGTATACAAATATATATATTATCATGAAACGAGAGGAAAGTAATGTCGTTATGAGAGTTCTGAGTATAAATGTGGAAGGAAAAAAGTCTAGAAGAAGACCTAAGAAAAAATGGATGGACTGTGTGAAAGAGGACATGAAAGAAAGAGGAGTTGACACACACATGACGGCTGATAGAAGATTATGGAAGAAAAAGACATGTTGCGCCGACCCCAAATAATGGGATAAGGGCAGTAGGATGATGATAGTGAGAACCTAAGCCTCAATTCTAGGAAATAAGTCCGGGCATTCGTTTGACACCCTTACTTATGGCTTACGGTCACAAATACTTTGAATTCTATACATAAATTAGGACAAAATGATTCAGTTTTTGCTGTTATTGTAATCATTTTAATATAAAACGTCGCCACAATTTGAGGTCAATAAAGAAATCAAAAAAATATTTTTCCTTTAAGTTCAATGATGAGTCTGAATACTGGGTAAATATATCGTTTGCCTTGACACACAAGCGTACCGGCAACATGTTTACGCTTTCAATACAAGGTGATCTGGCGCAGTTCTGTTTAGCAATTGGTGAAATTCTTAGCTCACTTTTGCTTATATAACTCAGTACTACATCCTCAAATATTATGCTATAAATTGATAAATAAATTGAAGAAAAAAACGTTCTATTTTTAAAAATATTCAATGGCACCAATTCTATTTGCACAACTAAACTAACTTAACTAAAAAATTAAAGTTTAGAGTGTCAATAACACAATTCGGCAATATTAACTGAACTTTCTTAATATAAAAACTGTGTATTACAGATTGAAGAAAGAATAAATTAAAGAAATAATTAACATTATTATACACAACGAAATAGCCATTTATTCAAAAAACACCATAGATGTTTTTATTTTTTAGTTAAGTCAAATGTGCACATAGAATTGGTACCAATATCTGGAATCTTATAACCTTGTACATAGAAAGAGTTCTTATATTGGCTAAACATACTAGAACACAATTAGTAAAATGTTGTTTACTGCTGCTTGTTGTGCTGTGAGCTTTTAAAAATTGCCATCTATTGAGCAGAAGAGTATACTGCTGTTTGATAATGATTGATTTCTAAATTTCACGCGTACGAAGTCGCGGGCAGCAGCTAGTTAATTCATATTTAAATAAAATGAATGATTTTTCGACTTCAAAAAAGGAGAAGGTTCTAAATTCGTCTGTATGTTTTTTTTTGTTATGTTTGTTACCTCATAACTTTTAACTGAGCGAAGCGATTTTAATGATTCTTTTTTTGTTTGAAAGCTGGTGATTCCCGTGTGGTCCAGCACCAGGTCAGGATCGGATCGTTATCTCCTGAGAAATCGAGGAAAACCCTCAAATTTCAAAGGCACATGAAGTTGGTTGAACTCTTTATTTACAAATACTCGTTTATTCCCACGAAAAATAATCGTATATACAGCATCAACAGTGCCCAAATTGGAGTGTCTGATTGAAGTTTCACGAATTACGACAGTCGTCCTATAAAAGCTATATAATTAGTAATGTATATTTGATAGCGTTTAACGTGACAGTGCTATAAAATATTTAATGGTAGTTGTACATTTAAGTATATGTAAGTCATTATCAGTGTTTAAATGTCAGTAGCTTAACCGCCTCTCACTATTTATCTTGCTTTTCTTGCTCCAGAATAAATAAGTATTGATCAACTTTGGTGAAATTATGCTCTGATTCACATAACGTTTTACACTTTCACATTTATTTTGGTTGATTATGGTAATCATGATAAATGACAAAGTTCAATGCAAGATCGTTAATGTATTCCGAAATTATTGCTAACTGGTTGTTTTTTGATAAATGGGAGTTTTAATTTGGGTCAAATGGAACAGGTAGAGTTTTATTAAAATGCTTTAAAATTGTAACAAATTGACATTGATGTCTTTGAATATTTAATAGTAATGACCATATTAAACTGTTGTTTAATTTAGTAAGTCTATATAATAATATAAATATTATAAGAGATGTGATTGTTAGTTAGTTAGCTTGTTTGAAATAAATAGGCTCCGCGACTACTGGACCATATTTAAAAAAATCTTTCACGCAGCGAACGGTTAGCTCTACATTATCTATGGTAAACGTATAGCTTTTATGGACGCCCTGTTATCTTGAGAAACGTAATTTTTATCTACTATTATATTATAATATGTCGAATTAAAGAATAGTATTCACATTTAAGTTCTATAAGGAAGGCCTGTATCCAGTAGTGGTCGGAGAAAGGTTAATGGATGGATTAATATTTAACTAGGACGAATTTAACATTCATTCTACCTACATTAATACACAGATTTGAACCCTAATTAGATGTATGATCCTAAAATATATACTGCATCATTACAGGTTGCTTAAAATAAAGATTTATAATATGTATGTTTATCTATCATGCGTTATGTCATGAACTTGTTCATATTGACGATGAGTCAAGGTGAGGCAGGTGTCATAGCTAACTTGTGTATTAGTAATATGTTATTAGTATAAACGTGTCATATTTTGTATTGGAAACTGTTTTTATTAGATTTATATGAGATATGATTATCTAATACCGGTAGTAGATGTGATGTCTTGTTCATAGTAAATATGGAATAATATTTTAATAACTTGAAATCAAAGAATATATATTTTTTCTATTGTAGTTAAGAGCATCAACATCATTACGTAAAGAAAAATTGTCCAAAATTAAAATTAGGCAAATTTTTCTCTATTCATTAACTCATACATAAGATTTTGGTTAAGTTTTATACCTAGCGTGAATAAAGTGTTTAGTTCAAAAACACTAAAAAACTAACTTGAAAATTCTGAATATTATTTTATATTATTGCATTGCCATTGGTCCATGCGTGTTACCTAATATACCGTAGTTAAATTAGTTGTCTCCACTGGCAGTTTTTAAGCTCACCCGTGGTAGAGAATAACTCTACAATGGCGAATTTTGTAATCGATAAATATTAGGTAAGTATAATATTTTCAGTCATATCCACATAATTTCATTAAAATATTCTTTATAGCTTATTCATTTCCATAGCTTTTTTATAATAATCATTGTTTTACTAAGATATAGTACTGATTGTTAATAATAAAAGGAAAGTTAGTCCGTATTTGTCGCTGTGATTCGTAAACGTATATTCAATGGTATCCAAGTATCTACTTATTGTGACCATCTGTGAAACATATAAAACTTACTGAAAGGATGGCTACATGTTATAAAATTGTAGGACACAATAAAAACGCGACTTCTTCTCGCCAGCCCATAAACATCCCACTGTTGGACACGGGCCTCCTCTACTTCAGAAGGGTATTTGGTCCACTATTCCGGTTTTATTTCGAATTTTTTATCTCTCACAGATAATAACATCTGTGAGAGATAAAATATTCGAAATATGCTTGTATTATAAATTATAACTTAGCTGGATCTAACAGCACCCTATCAGTGAAAATGGGTTGTTGAAAATTGTATTCTTAATTTGTTACCACACGTGATACGGTTTATTCAGATTTAATTCCTAATTTCTTTCAAACGCTTCACAAAATAAAAAAAAGTAGCTAATTTCATGACTAAAAAGAAATAAATATTCTTAATTTTTAAGCAGATTTTGTTATGCATGTCCAAGAACTTTAAATTCAATTATATATGCTCATTATTTCCATCATGTACAGTGAATTTACTTACCTATTTAGGGGCAAACAACAGTGCAGCTAACAGTTTTCTCAAATCTCTTGATATTTATTACGTCAGCTTCAAGAATAGTATCCCAAAATAAACATGTTAGCTATTGTTGTATAAGAATACCCTATGGTGCTATAATGTTGAACAAATAATATAAAAATTCACCATCAGCCGGATATAATGGTCACCGCGGTTGTCCAGATGTGGCGCTTTGGCCGCCATCATGTAGAGCCTTTGTATGCGCGTGCGCAACACACGACGGATACGTAGCCATCGCCGGAAACACCATAAAACTAAAGTAATTGTTATTTAAATGCAATCAGAAGTCTATATTACTTGTGGATGAGTAAGTGTTGGAAAATTTATTGGCTAATCTTGGTGTAATAGTAAAGTTATACGTATGAGGTATGGGATCTGTTTCTATAAGAGTATAAGTAAAGTCGTTAAATGAATGTTCATTGATAGTATTGGATAATTGACTCTATTGCTCTATGTCTACTAATAGAAGTGTAAGAAATAGTTATCTAAATAAATAATATGAAAATCAATATTAATAATCGTGAGATGAAAAAATTATTTGAAGACTTTTGATTTATATAAGCCGAGATAAATACAGTAAATACAGAATAGTTAAATAAGACCACTTTTTGCGGATTTAGATTGCTTTAAATTTTAAGGCTAAAATTTATAACAAACTAGCTATGCCTTGTGCTATAATCTTATTATCTCACGGGAACATTGCATTTTTTCGGGATAAAAAGTAGCCTATATGTTATTCTGATATATAAGCTAAATTATTGTCAAAGTTAAAATTAAAATACATGTAGTAGTTTTTGCGTCATAGAGTAACAGACGTCTAAACATCCATACTCACAAAATTTCAGATTAATAATATTAGTAGAAAATCTAAATCTGCAAAAAATGCTTTTACAAAGAATGAGTCCTGCAAGTGTTAGAGAATATTACAGAGTAAGTACTTTATGGTATTGTTGTAAGACATCGTAAATAGAATGTACTGTGTGTTTATAAAGAAAAGTCAGCTGCATAAATTAGTATACATAGTAACTAGGACAAGTGAACTCACAGATAGTGTTATCGTACAATTGAACTTATAATTGAAATAGGTCCACTTTGAAATAATTGATAATCTATGTTTAAACATGAGCTATCGTTAACAACAAGTAACATAATAGGTACTACTTATCTATATATCTTAGAAATAGAAGTAATATATTAGAATATTGGATTTAGTATAATTTACAATGATTCCACTGTTTAATTTCTTCACATTTGATTATATTATACGCAGTTTTTATACATATTCGAATAATTAGCCAAGCTAATGCCCAGTTTCACACGCGTATAGATATTGAGACCCACCAATTTTTTTTTAATAAATAAATCTTTGTGGACATTTCACACAACGTCCTCTGGTCCCAAAGTAAGCTATATTTCTATGGGTACCAGAATACGGATATAATACATATACTATTTTTCTTTTGTAAATACATACTTATAATACATAGTAAACACCCAGACGCAGGACAAACATTTGTATGACAATTATAAGTATCACACAAATGATTGTCCCTAGCGGGAATCGAACCCGCGACCTCTTGAACGGCAGTCCGTTATATGAACCACTGCACCACCAAGCCCCTACTAAAAAGTCATCATGGCTTTTTAGCATAGTTTGGTAAGATTGAAACATTCTATCTACAAAAAAAAACCGCATCTAAAACCGATGCGTAGTCATAAAGATTTAAACATAGAGACGTACATCGTACTCCGATAAGTCATTATGAATAAGACCATTAATGTTAAAGCTATATTTTTTTTACAAATCGACCCTTAGTGCACTGTAAATGCATTTACCACATTTCACCTATAATATACCTATAATATAATAGACGTGAGGCGTAACTACTGAGTAGAATTTAGTCACGCGAGGGTTTTTTTATGACGAACCGTTCAATATCCGGACATGTGAATAGTAGATAAGACAGTTTGTATGTCTGGTTGTACATTTTAATGTTTATACAGAAATCATTATGTTCGATTACTTGTAACTTAACTATTCTACACCGATGAGACCGATTTAGATGAAATTTGTGTATAAGTATATTCATAGGCTGAAAGTACAAATCTTATGTTCAAACCGCGAAAGTTTAAAATCAGTAAAAAACAAATATACCTAGTTTTATGATTGCCTAATTGATGTTTCTAAGCCTTACGAAGAACTCTAGAATTTGTAGAGAGAGAATTCGATGTCGAACCTAACCTTGCATTTAAAAAAAAATGTTTCAAAAAGTTATCTATAGTTTTTTTTTCTAATTACCGTTTCTACGTGCACAACTTAACTTAACTAAAAAATGAAAATTGATAGCGTCAGTAACACAATCCCGTAACGTTAGCTGAACTTTTCTGTTAACTGTTTATTATACTTATTTAAAAACTGTTTATTATAGACTAAAGATTTTATTTAATATAAAAGTACACAACGAAATATCCAAATAATCAGGATACAGCAATAGTTGTTTTAATTTTTAACATGCTTTTATAACTCGGTATATTTATATCTATCAATGTATTAATCTATGTAACGGAATCTTTCAACGCGATGTTCACCCACTTGCGATAGTCGGATTGATTTGAAATTTTGCATACATATCAAGGACCGATGACAATGCAATTATTTAAAAAGATATTTAGGATTTTCTAGCGTGTTTTTTTAGTTTTTGAACTAAACAAATTATATAGTTTAGTAGTGCGCGTAGAATCACCAGCAATTGTTGTTGTTTGCCAAACAAATATTATTATATATATTGCTAAACTGTTATGCTATCGAGACTTATTGCAACATTTAATTGGTAAAAATGATGAATCAGTTTAAAACTAAATATTATTGGTTCCAATAATTCCATAATTGCTAAATAATTAAGGTGTCATTTGTGTGATATTTAGCTATTAAGCAAAACAATAATGACTAAATCCATTTACCTACGTCTATAATTTTATTATGACTCATAATTACGTCGCAACAAGTACCTAAGAAGTTTTAAGTTTTATTTATGACTAGTTGCTGCGCGCGATTCGATGCGCGTGGAATTTAGAAAATTTTCTTCGTTTTTGCAACATTTTATACTTATCCTTTATGCCAGTTGGTCGCAGTGTGATGTTATGTAGTCTATAATAGCCTTCCTCGATAAATGTACTATCCAACACAAAAAGAATTATTGACTTTGAACTGATAGTTCCTGACATTAGCGCGTTAAAACCAACTCTTCAGATTTATTATATTAGTATAAATTTCCTTTTGGTGTAAAAGAATGGATATTCATTCATTCATTCCATCTGGACCTGTAGCATAAAAACTGGCGCCTTATTTGACTAATTCTGACATAGTTTATACCTTAACCCCATAAAATTGGTTTTATTACATACTAGCTGTTGCCCGAGACTCCGTCCGCGTAGAATTTAGAAAATTTTCCTCGTTTTTGCAAAATTTTTCACTACTGTTTCGCTTCTACTGGTCGTAGCGTGATGTTTTATAGCCTAAAGCCTTCCTCGATAAATGCCCTATCTAACACTGAGAATTTTTCAAATCGGCCCAGTGGTTCTTGAAATTAGCGCGTTCAAACAAACAAACAAACTCTTCAGCTTTATAATATTAGTATAGATAAATAAATAAATAAACATTCATGGACATTTCACACAACGTCTTCTGGTCCCAAGCTAAGCTTATATGCTTGTGTTATGGGTACCAGAATACGCATAGAATACATATACTACTTTTCTTTTGTAAATACATATTATTATAATATCATATGGATATGTTTTTATTATATTTAATAAAGTATCTGCGCTATACTTGAGTATAGAGCTTAGATTGGGATCAGACGACGTTGTGTAAATGTTTGTAAATTTGATATCTTTAGTAATTTATGTTATCATATGTTGGTTATAGTTCTATGAGTAAAATAAAAGTAGTTATGTGACAATGAAGGCGGTGCGGTTTGCCATATGGTCATGTGGTCACGCGTGGGCCGACCATTGATCATTATAACGTCATCGCTCATTCATTGCCAACTACGGTGACCTGTGACTTTATTTGGTGCACAATATTAGTTATTCGATCGTTTTAAAGCTTTTTAATAAGTAAATAGTATTGGATTATTTTCTTTATTGAGCTCACAATAATTCAAAGTTATTATTACCAACTTATTCAGAGGTAGCCTTTAACACTTTTTTTCCTGCTCCGCAGTTCCGATAAATATCTTAATACTCCCACTGATGCAGTTAAAGCATTTAATTTATACTTATTTTGAAGGAACAGGGCCAGAGAGACTCTAAAATACTTCTAGCCGTTTTCCTTCGTTGTTTCGAGGTAAGTTAGCACAAATATCTTTTGCGACAGTTATATTATATTAAAATAACTTATTCTTATCCTTTTCTACGATCAAACGCTATTATGCATTTACAAGTAAAACAAAATGATGCATATATAATTAGTTGTTAGAGACGTGACTGCATGTCTGAATCACATTGTAATCTACCCCGGTGTTCTAAGAATGTCAAACTAATGGCTTGCCTACGCACGCCACGTGTTACAAGTATAAACACTCCTTTACTTCAGCCATTACTATTGATAATATGGCTACTGTTTTGAGGTAGATACTAATCGTGTTTCAAAGAATATTACGCGTAATTGTAATATTACTCTGTGATGAAGTTAATAGAACTGTAGTTTTATTTATTTAAGCAATTTTAAATAATACTAGCTGTTGCCCGCGACTTCGTACGCGTGAAATTAAGAAAATTTTCCCATCTTTGCAACATTTTTCACTTATGCTTCGATCCTATTGGTCGTAGCGTGATGTTATATAGCCTATACCCTCCTCGATAAATGGTCTATCCAACATTGAAAGAATAAATAAATATTCATGGACATTTCACACAACGTCCTCTGGTCCCAAGCTAAGGTTATATGCTTGTGTTATGGGTACCAGAATACGGATAGAATACATATACTACTTCTTTTTTGTAAATACATACTTATAATACATAGAAACACCCAGACGCAGTACAAACATTTGTATGACAATTAGAAAAATCACACAAATGATTGTCTCGAGCGGGAATCGCACCCGCGACCTCTTGATCGGCAGTCCGTTATGTAAACCACTCAACCACGAGGCTCGTCAAAGCTTTATAATATTAGTAGAGATCTGTTTAGTGTATGCAAGTTATGTACTGTTTTGTTAAGATTGAGACTGGTTTTTAAAAAGTTTTTTTCAATTTCGATTGAAGCGACGAATAGATATATATCCAGATATATCACATTTAATCAATGATTTTGTTGTTTTTCCCTCCAACTTACCTAGAGTGAGTTATGTAGTTTATGTTTGTGTGTACGTTTGTTGGTTCGTCACGCGCAATCATATACAAATTTGGATGTTTGGAATAAATCTATGTTGTTATAGAAGCCAATATAGCTATAAGTGTATGCTTGCTTTGAGTGAGATATTACTCACAATGGACTGCTCCATGTATGGATGACAAAGCTTACGATCTGCTCTCCATGTAAGGAAGCCACGTCCTCCTACTATTACTCTATGTAGTTGCTGACAGAAATCGCAACTTTGTCGTGTGTTAAAAGAATTTTGTGCGTTATTTGGCGATGACCGATGTCACGGCAAAGTCTATTATAACGTTATTTTTGTTCAGAACTAGGTTAGAAACTTTCTTATTCATGTGACTAACGAAAATGTTAAATTTTTGTACTGAGGTCCTGCGTAGTAGCTGTAAGTAGGTGTTGGTACAAATTCTACGCGCACAACTAAACTAAACTTAACTAAAAAATGAAAACAACTATGATTTATTTTGATTAATTAGCTATTTCGTTGTGTACATTTATATTAATTAAAAATTTTTATCTATAATACACAGTTTTAATAATAATATGAAAATTCATTGACTAATTGTGTTATTGATATAATCACTTATAATTTTTTAGTTAAGTTTAGTTAAGCTGTGCATTTAGAATTGGTACCATTGACTGTCAATCAAGTAACCTATCTCCAAAGTCTAGTAATCCTTCATTTTATTTAAGTCCAGGGCGTCGTATGAAATATAAGAAATTATTCTATATCTAAGATTATTATTTTAGTGTTAAAGTTAAATTATATGAGTGCTAATATTTTTATCGATATCCTTTCAGCTTGTCGTGTAAAATTAATACTCATGGACATTTATGTGAAAATATCCGGAATAAGATACTATTATCTTATTCCGGATATTTACATTGACATTTCATATTAAGGGCCTACATCAATATTATCGGATACTTTATACGGATATTATATAACTTTTATTATGGGATACTTTTCCTATTTACTCAAAATCTACTAAATATATTTTAATTCTGATTTACGTGTTTCTTTAGATAATACTTATTTATGTTTTTAAAGTTATTTCATTAGTTAATACGCGATAATAGACCGACAAATGAAAAAAATAAAAAATTTGAGAGGTTTTTTCGCCAAGATTTTCTATCGAGAAAACTATTTTCAATCGCGTTTCTGAGTTTATGCGATCCTAGATCATATATTGAAAAAACATATACTTAAAAATTAGAGCTCTTGCCATTCAATCTAAAGAAACAATGAAAACTTCGCAGGTAGAAAAATGCACGAAGCTATTTTGGTATCCTCTTAACACATGAATAACAAATAAATATTGTGCTGAAAAATGTTACATTTACGAGATTATCTGTGGCTTATTTATTTTAGATTAGATATTTGACAACGGGCCTCGCGGTGTAGTGGTTCATAGACGTCATAGGTTCGATTCCCACACGGGACCAAATAATAATTTTGTGTGATTTTTTTAATTGTCATACAAATGTTTGTAAAGCCTTTAGGTGTTTCTATGTATTATAACTATGTATTTACAAAAGTAAAGTAATGTATGTAGTCTCACCGTGTTCTGGTACCCATAACACAAGCATTATAAACTTAGTCTGGATCCAGAGGACGTTGTGTGAAATGTCCGTGAATATTTATTTATTTTAATTATTTAAACATATATCGCTTATGTTTAATAGCTTGGGCCATATCAAAATCTTCAAGAATAATCAACTAATTATTTTGTGAGATCACCTAGAATCTGGGGGTGGCTATTGTGGCCAAACCTTATCACTTCACGTATGAAAAATAGATAGTAGCAGATTCTCAGTCCTACTGAATATGGATAAAAAATTTCATAAGAATCGGTCAAGTTGTTTCGGAGGAGTATCGGAACGAAATATTGTGCGCGAGAATTTTATACATATACTAGCTACTTAGCTACCCGGCAAACGTTGATTTGCCATACCAAAAAAAAAAGGTTTGAAAAATATATGTTGGCCGATTCTCAGACCTACTGAATACGCATGTAAAATTTCATAAAAATCGGTCAAGCCGTTTCGGAGGAGTACGGTAACTAACACTGTGACACGTGTCTCCTGTTTGTACCAGCATCTTTATTTCTGAGGTATTGCTATGGTATAGATCCCTTCCATGAGCCTTTATTCGTCAATAAGCTAAAGAGCAAGGCGTTATATCAAAACATCTCGTTCTAAATATTGTGTACTTTGCTCTAAATTAACATGAAAAATTAGTGAGGTCTAAAACACATTATAGTAGGTATGTGCAGTGAGTAACCGTCGACCCTGAATGTTAATTTACGATCTATTTATGTAGCTATCCAGTTACTGGCATTTCAATTTTGTATCAAAAACTATGCGGCAACATAAATACTTTATAATATTATAAAACAAAATCGTTATTTTCTTATGTATGTCCCTATGTGAGCTTATATCTTCAAAACTACGCAACAGATATTGATGAGGTGTCTTTTAATTGATAGAGTGGTTCAAGAGGATGGATTTTTTGGATAATTTAGTACTTTATAATCAAGATAAAAAATTCGATTTAGGTACGGTTTAAGCCGGTTATTAAAATTATCTATTACGATAAATAAAAATAATATTTTGTGTTAATTTATGACATCATTGAAAATGTATTATGTACCTACTTCTTTTATTAGTATTCAACTCTGATGTTTTAAGATTTTTCAACGAAAAAGTATCATTTTATGATTGAAATTATGCATTTTAATGTTAAGGAATACTCTATATTGGCTTTATGAAATGAACTATAAACGGAAGATCGATTATTCTGATACCTGTGTCGTATACTCATAGTGAGCTACTTTATAAATTAAATAGGTACCTATTTAAATATATGTTTTTTCATTCAAAAGTTAAATTAACAAAAGGCAAAATCCACCACATTTCTTTCAGAATGTTTGATGTTAACACTTTGAACTTACACCTTTCACTATGCTAACGATATCATCACGGCACTTAGCGGGTCTTCCATAAGTAGAACTCTTTGTTTTTCATACATCTTTGTTATAATTCGAGAGTTGATACAAATATCATATGTTACTTTCTATTCTGTTATGTGAGAATAATATCTACTTTATTTTTTATTATTTTGCTGACCTTAGTTCTTTTTAAATATTTTAATTTCTATACCTTTTTGACACTAGCTGTTTGCTCGCTGCTTCGTATATCTGCAATTTCAAGTAACTACTTATATATAGAACAAATATATAGCCTATAGCATTTTCGAAGACTATATGTAGCTTACTGTAAGTGATAAATTGTTATGATCAGACCATTGCTTTGGGAGATTACCTCTACATACATATACAAATTTTACCTTTCTATTAACTTTATTTATTTATTTAATGTAATAATTACAAAAAATATTTTGAGTTTCAAGCGTGTTTTATAGTTTATGAACTAAGTAGAAATTTAATATCTGCTATGGGTAGAAGTATGGGAAAGAGCTAAGAGTTACTCAATATGGTTAAAATATACTTGTTTCTTGGTAAAGTAAACAAAATTCTAAGTAATGAAAATAATATAATTATAATATTTATGTTTTACCGGGCACGTGCGCTTGCGCATCGCGGTCACGCTTACAGGAAAAGGGAAGGAAGAAGCGGGGAGGAACAGAGACAGGTGTGGAGTGATTTAATTAAAAACTTAACAGAAATACACCGCCGACGAGTTAGTTAACTGCATGTGTAATTAACGGACACCCTTCCTGCTGACTATAACTATATATTCATTAATTATGTATTTTAGGACGAAATGGGGAACGTCGCCTTACTAATCCTACAAATTGTCTAATGTCGTATTGTTAAAATGTTTTTTTTATGGTCTTGTATTGTACACGAGGAGTTTCTATAATAACGAAACAAGATGCGAAATGGCATTCCCCTGTTAGAAGACTTAGAAGTTCCTATATTGTTGCCTAGCGTTTATTCGTAGTTAATACATATTTCAAAGCTAGTTGTATTACACAGATTACAATTAGACTCTAAAAAGAATCTTTATTCTAACCTAACCTAACCTAACCTAACGCTCTGTCATTATTGATTTTCAAATTTAAATTATCTACTAAATACTAAGATAAATGAAATGCGTAAAACAAACAGAAACAGAATACTTCCGGTGATACCGGTTTTAGTTTGAGGCAAACAATCGTCATTAATTAAAATGTACAATAGTAATAACTTATTATATTAGTATGTTTAGTAAAATTGTATCATGAATCCAATGACACGATAATACACATTTATCACTTAAAACATATTTAAAAAGAATAATTTCTGATTGTTTCGTCGTGTGTATGTATTTTATATTTTTTTCTCAAATACTCATGGACATTTTACACAACGTCCTCTGGTCCTATGCTAAGCTTATATGATTGTGTTATACGAGGATATGGATAGACTACATAAACTACTTTTCTTTTGTAAATACATACTTATAATAGGTATATAGATAACACCCAGACGCAGTACAAACATTTGTATGATAATTATAAATATCATATCATATCATACTTGTACTCTGTGGGAATCGAACCCGCGACCTCGTGAATGACAGTCCGTTACATGAACCACTAATTATGTGTGTATGTCTAGCTATGGTGTGATTTAAAGGCTGTATATAAAATTCAACTATGAGTCTTGTTTTTTTTATACGACTAAGTTGGCGAACAAGCGTACGGCCCACCTGATGGGAAGCGGTCACCGTAGCCTATAAGAGGGTACTGTACTCCTCATTTAGGTATTTGTTTTAGGTATTGCTATACCTATTTCCGAGCGCCGCGCTGAAAGGGACAAATATAGATGAAGCGGATTTTACCTACAAATTCTTTGAAAAAAGACGTTTCCTACTTCCGTTTCTTTTTCGCGAAAGTTAAACCGATTTTAATAGTTTTTGAGTGATATTATAGATAAAGAGTATATCTATGCTTCTATCACTTTTTTTGTGGTAAAACTTTACCAAATTTGTGTGATAGACGCTGCAACTTTATCTAAAGAAAACCGAAAAAAGTGGGTTTTTCGGATCGTCATATTTCTTTTAGTTATTATGTTTTGAAAAAAAGAATGTGATAGAAGCATAGATATACTCTTTGTCAATAATATAACGCAAAATCTATTAAAATTGGTTTAACTTTCGCGAAGAAAAAACGGAAATACGATACCCATACTTTTGTATGGAGCATAATTTGGTATCGTACCGTCATAAACGTCTGCAACACCAGAGGTATCATTCGCGCGTCACCGACCCTGTAGAAATCTTTTGACACCTTTTCTTGTTACCCAGATATATTAAGTTCGATTACCGGCAACGGCGAAGATTTATAAGACAATGGTTATGGACAGCAATTGGATCTTCGCTCATCAGAAATTGAATTATTTCCACTTAAACCCCCGAAATGTTCCCCGGTGAAGCTCATGCATAAATTTAAATGGAGTAGATACTAAGTTTACTGTAAGTACATAAGGTTAGTGTATGGGTGGTCCATATGAAAGTATACAACAAACTGCAGGAGTGCGTACATGGAAAGTAACGCATTATATTTGATGTGGCCTTAGTTCATAGAATCCAGCCGTTTTAACATCGGTAGTGGATTTGTTATGTCATACATATATATGAGACCTATCTGCCTTTTATATTTTGGGCAATATTTTAAGATGCTTTCGATCAAGCATAGAACCTTCGCAGTGATTGAAACTCGGGTTCACTTTTCCTTGATTTTTCGAGTTGTTTCATATTTTCTTGTGATTCTGTTAAAAATATACCGTTGTTTCTGATTTTCTTAATCCACCCATCAGCCTTTCTCCACAACACATCAAATGGCTCCTCGAGACCTTGGAAAATTTTCTTACCATTGCTTAATTAGCATGTAATTTACACAAATATAATAAGCTTAGCTTGGGAACAGAGGACGATGTGTGAAATATCCATGAATTTAATTATCTTATTACTTTAAACGAGCAATTCTTGTATATATCTAATATATAAAACTCACGTGTCACAGTGTTAGTTACCGTACTCCTCCGAAACGGCTTGACCGATTCTTCTCAAATTTTACATACATATTCAGTAGGTCTGAGAATCGGCCAACATCTATTTTTCAAACCATATTTTTTTTTTTTTAGTGTGGCAAAACAACGTTTGCCGGGGCAGCTAGTATATATATATATATTTACATCCCAGAATCATTTTGGCGTCATGCACAAAGCCCATCAGTACGACGTCCCCGGGTTCCCCTTACTTTTGCTAACATGTTTTGATGAATATTGCTTAGTTTTTTTATTTCTAGCTGCGTGGGGTACATCATTTTTTGATATTTAAATTTTTCGAGATATTCGTCATGCAGTTATGCCCAGACATTTTTGAACCCCGAACCATAATGATACATTACAGGCATCCAGGATATATAGGTGGTTCTTCAGCCATGGCGTCGATTATGTAACGTCCTGACAGGATGGTAGGTACTTTGGGGAATGCGACGTTGCCAGATTTACTTTTATCATCTCTTTAGATACCTACCGCTTGCTTGTGACACACAATTTCAACATTTCATATATTTAAACATTTGTTAGTTTTATATCTATAATCTATATACGGATGCCGGATGCCCCACGTGTAATAACATACGACTACTTGCCTACCTTATAATTATCCTATTATCATAATTATTATTCATTATTCATTTATTTCTCTTATAAATTACATTTTTAAATATAAAATAAAAAAATAAAAATACATTTAATGTTGAATTAATCAATATTACTTTCTTTTTATTAATTATTATTTTGGATATAACACTGCCGCGCCTCGAAAGGCGGCAGGACGCACTCCGACGAGGTCCGCAACAGTCAGCCGGAGTGGTGGAGCCTAATGGGAAAGAAACCGACGAACTATACGGGCATTGTCAAGCAAGGCCGCTTTCTGCATCGGTCACCGACTTGCTATTGACGCCGAGCCTCTCGAGATTTTGTGAGAGGCTCGTTGGGACTAAACCGTTCACCGATACAACTATCGGGATTATTTCTGTTGATACCACCCTCATAACTATTAAACACATAATTAACACATAACTATTAACAATAATTAACACATATTAATTATTATTATCAATTAATGGATTGAATGGTCAATGAATGTCTTATGCCCATCTTTCACGCAACACCTATTGAAGAACTCTAATGAAATTTGGTAGATTTTGTAATTTCATATTTATTATGATTAAAAAACTAAGAAATACTGGGAACCATGCTTTCTGCTTACAGTTGGTAGCTTACAGTCACATAGTACCGTATATCTTCAATCATGATCATAATTGCTATTGAACGTCCGTATTCTGCAATTGAACGTCCGTATACAGCTATTGGGCGTCTGTATATTGCAATAGGACGTCCGTATTATGTGTACGTACATAGCACAAAGCTTTGCGTCAGTTTGACGATACTAAATAACAAATACTGATAGGTACCAATGTACTGGGCGTAACAGAAAGGTGTAGTCATTTAAAACCAATAATCTATCAACGAAACTGGACAAATTTACCATAAAACATGAGATAGATCTTAAAAACCAAATGTTGGTCTCCTATTCAAAAATTTCGATCAGCTGATCTATTTATTATAGGAGTCCAAACATTTGTTTTCGAATTTCAACCTATGTGTCTTGGAGAAAGTTCTTTGTTGTGTTTCATGAGATAATTTACGTCCGGAAAATTGACCAAACCTATCTGTTTCCCTTGTACAATCGGTAGAACGGTTATGCAAAATTCCACCTTTTTTATTTCCTTATCAAATATAATACAAATCGATATAGCAGGTATAGATTCCCTATGCACACTTCTATTCTCCTTTTACCCCTTAGATGATTTCAGAGATAAAAGTATTCAAAGTTCTTTCCCGAGTCTCAAACTAACTTCATATTTTATAAATCAAGTATTTAATGTATCAAATGTGCTGGACAGCATGCTTTAATGAATTGCGAACGTAAAGTAAGGTCTGACCAAGTAAAATGTGTTCCCTGGAAAGGAACCACCCGGCAAATTATAAAGTATGCTCGGTTTTCCAAGAACTACTTAAAGTTACATACCCATTTATTTAAATATTTGTTAGGTTTATAACCTATCTACTAAAACCTTTAGTGAAATTTGGTAGATTTCGTAATTTCTTAATTACAATTAAAAAATACTGAGAACCGTGCTTTCTGTTTATAGTTGGTAGCTTACAGTCATATAGTACCGTCTATCTTCAATCTTGATCATAATTGCAATTGAACGTCCGTATTCTGCTATTGAACGTCCGTATACAGCTATTGGGCGTCTGTATATTGCAATAGGACGTCCGTATTATGTGTACGTACATAGCACAAAGCTTTGCGTCAGTTTGACGATACTAAATAACAAATACTGATAGGTACCAATGTACTGGGCGTAACAGAAAGGTGTAGTCATTTAAAACCAATAATCTATCAACGAAACTGGACAAATTTACCATAAAACATGAGATAGATCCCAAAAACCAAATATTGGTCTCCTATTCAAAAATTTCGATCAGCTGATCAACTTATTATAGGAGTCCAAACATTTGTTTTCGAATTTCAACCTATGTGTCTTGGAGAAAGTTCTTTGTTGTGTTTCATGAGATAATTTACGTCCTGAAAATTGACCAAAACTATCTGTTTCCCCTGTACAATGGGTAGAACGGTTATGCAAACTTCCACCTTTTTTATTTCCTTATCAAATATAAAACAAATCGATATAGCAGGTATAGATTCCCTATACACACTTCTATTCTACTATTACCCCTTAGGAGATGATTTCAGAGATAAAAGTATTCAAAGTTCTTTCCCGAGTCTCAAACTATCTTCATATTTTATAAATCAAGTATTTAATGTATCAAATGTGCTGGACAGCATGCTTTAATGAATTGCGAACATAAAGTAAGGTCTGACCAAGTAAAATGTGTTCCCTGGAAAGGAACCGCCCGGCAAATTATAAAGGATGCTCGGTTTTCCAAGAACTACTTAAAGATAAATACCCATTTATTTAAATATGTGTTAGGTTTACATACCTATCTACTAAAAACTTTAGTGAAATTTGGTAGATTTTGTAATTTAATAAATACAATTTAAAAAAATGAAAATATACTGAGAATCGTGCTTTCTGCTTACAGTTGGTAGCTTACAGTCATATAGTACCGTCTATCTTCAATCGTGATCATAATTGCAATTGAACGTCCGTATTCTGCTATTGAATGTCCGTATACAGCTATTGAACGTCCGTATACAGCTATTGAACGTCCGTATATAGCCATTGGGCGTCTGTATATTGCAATAGGACGTCCGTATTATGTGTACATACATTGTACAAAGCTTTGCGTCAGTTTGATGATACCAAATAACAAATACCGATAGGTATAAATGTACTGGGCGTAACAGAAAGATGTAGTCATTTTAGACGGTGTATCTATCAATGAAACGTTCGTCTCCTATTCAAAAATTTCGATCAGATGATCAATTTATTATAGGAGTCCAAAATATTATGCAAACTTCCATCCTTTTCTATTTCCTTATCAGATATAATACAAATCGATACAGCAGGTATAGATTTCCTATACAAGCTTTTATTCTTCTTTTACCCCTTAGGAGATGATTTCAGAGGTAAAAGTATTCAAAGTTCTTCCCCGAGTCTCAAACTATCTTCATATTTCATTAAACAAGTATTTAATGTATCAACTGTGCTGGAGAGCATGCCTTAATGAATTGTGAATATAAAGTAAGGTGTAACCAAGTAAAATGTATTCTCTGCGAAGGAAACCGCTCGGAAAATTATATATGATATATTATTATGATGCAATCATGATCACAATTGCAATTGAACGTCCGTATTCTGCAATTGGACGTCCGTATATAGCTATTGGGCGTCTGTATATTGCAATAGGACGTCCGCATATAGCCATTGGGCGTCTGTATATTGCAACAGGACGTCCGTATTATGTATACGTACATTGCACAAAGCTTTGCGTCAGTTTGATGATACCAAATAACAAATACCGATAGGTGTTAATGTACTGGGCGTAACAGAAAGGTGTATTCATTTTAGACGGTGTATCTATCAACGAAACCTTCGTCTCCTATTAAAAAATTTCGATCAGATGATCAATTTATTATAAGAGTCTAAATATTATGCAAACTTCCATCCTTTTCTATTTCCTTATCAGATATAATACAAATCGATACAGCAGGTATAGATTTCCTATACAAGCTTTTATTCTTCTTTTACCCCTTAGGAGATGATTTCAGAGGTAAAAGTATTCAAAGTTCTTCCCCGAGTCTCAAACTATCTTCATATTTCATTAAACAAGTATTTAATGTATCAAATGTGCTGGACAGCATGCTTTAATGAATTGTGAATATAAAGTAAGGTGTGACCAAGTAAAATGTATTCTCTGTGAAGGAAACCTCTTGGAAAATTATAAATGATGATATATGATGCAATCATAATCACAATTGCAATTGAACGTCCGTATTGTGCAATTGGACGTCCGTATACAGCTATTGGGCGTCTGTATATTGCAATAGGACGTCCGTATTATGTGTACGTACATAGCACAAAGCTTTGCGTCAGTTTAACGATACTAAATAACAAATACCGATAGGTACCAATGTACTGGGCGTGACAGAAAGGTGTAGTCATTCTAGACGGTGTATCTATCTACGAAACGTTCGTCTCCTATTAAAAAATTTCGATCAGCTGATCAATTTATTATAGGAGTCGATACATTTTTGTTTACGAATTTCAACGAAGTTCTTTGTTGTGTTTCATGAGTTAATTTACGTCCTGAACATTGACCAAACCTTTCTGTTTCCCCTATACAATCGGTAGAACGGTTATGCAAACTTCCATTCTTTTCTATTACCTTATCAGATATAATACAATTCGATATAGCAGGTGTGATTCCCTATACTAACTTCTATTCTCCTTTTGCCCCATAGATGATTTCAGAGATAAAAGTATTCAAAGTTCTTTTCCGAGTCTCAAACTATCTTCATATTTTATAAAAAAGTAATTAATGTAACAAATGTAATATTATTTAATTAACTTAGTTCATTGAATAATAAGTGATGTCATAATACGAGGGGCGCCGAATATAACGCAAAACCTATGTGTTCGAAGACTTTGTATATTGTATTGACTGTAGTAGATATTGTTTGAGTTACAGTCATAATGTTATGGCTGAGCTGGCAACGTCGCAAATACGGACGCCAAATAACCGAGTCCGTAGCTAGAAATTCGCTTGGATATACGCGTGTGGATATACGCGCTGCAGCAGCGCCTCACCCGCGCTGAGATTTTTTCGGGAACTTATTAATATTTTTTTGCAGCCATTTCAACGATTTTTTTACTTCCGTCGATATTTGTACTACGGCTAGCTGGGACCAATAGCGTCTCAGAGCAACCGCTCAAAAAAGTGGCGTCCGGTATACGGACGCTCAATGCTGGTGGACGCCCGTTTAAATGCACTTTTTCCTTCAGAGGACGGCCAATCGTTTGCAGGATAAATATATATATATATATATATATATATATATATATATATATATATATATACTAGCTGACCCGGCAAACGTTGTTTTGCCATACTAAAAAAAAAAAGTTTGAAAAACAGATGTTGGCCGATTCTCAGACCTAGAGGATATGTACACAAAATTTGAGGAAAATCGGTCGAGCCGTTACGGAGGAGTACGGTAACTAACACTGTGACACGTGAATTTTATATATAAGATATATATAATTGGAATCTCGGAATCGGCTCCAACGATTTTCATAAAATTTAGTATATAGGGGGTTTCGGGGGCGACAAATCGATCTAGCTAGGAATTTTTTTTTTCTTTTTGGCCACACCACCCGAGCGAAGCTCTGTCGCCCAGATATTTTTATTTATTTAATCACAAGCAATCATCAATCAATCAATGAAGCAATCAAGCATTAAACATATATCGCTTATACAGGGTGTCCCAGAACTCAACGTCAAGCCGAAACGGGGTGACAGGATAGATCATAACCATCACGAGAAAAATCAGAAAAAAAATCTATCCCATGCAGTTTGGAAATTATGGGCATTTTAAGAAAAACCTAGAAATTTGGTCTAACTGTACCATTTTTCGGTTATTGTGGTTAATTTTTATTATTTTTGGTCATTTAAACTTTGGAACCGTAACCCTAAATAACATCTCGAGAATCACAGTCTAAAATAATGACACAATTACCCCAAGTTTCCTAGAATTTAGACTATTTGTTAAACTATGAATTTAAAATTTTCAAACTTTGTCGACTTTGAAACACCCTCCTTTAAAAAAAATGTACTAGAGTGCCTTGGCAAGTGCCATTAAGAGTTGGCGCATTTAATCAGGATTGTAAAATGGTACAATACTTGTAAGTTTCGTACTAAAAAAAACGAGTAAAAAATAAAAACCTCAAGTAACCCGATTTTTGCTAACCCATTTTACTCAGTTAAAATGTTTTTTATTCGCACAAGCCCTTGGTAGGTTCTTTATTTTACGGTAAAATGATGAGAGATATGGATAGTGGACATGTTTGCCATGAGCGAGCGAGACAGATAGTGACGCCACTTTTACCAAAGCAACAAAATACTAATAAAATAATGAAAAATGTTGACCTTGTTTTGTTTAGGTTTATTGGAATAAAAGTCAGATTTGAAAATAACATTTTTTATTAAAACAAATGTTCAAATTGTTTACCATCAGCTTCAACACACGCCCTACATCTTCTTAAAAAAGATCTACTTATTAGCCGGGCATATCCTCGAGAGTTGATGTCCTCAGCAGCTTGAGAAATTCGTTCACGCAGCTCGGCTACGCTCTCAATGGGCTTAGAATAAACTTTTTCTTTGAGAACGCCCCAATAAAAAAAATCCAGGGGATTTAAATCTGGGGAACGGGCTGGCCACGAGATAGTGCCTGAACGTCCAATCCACCTTCCCGGATATTCTTGGTCAAGGAAATCTCTTACTTGCACTGCGTAATGCGCTGGGCAGCCATCTTGTTGATACCACATGTGGCAACGATCTGTTAGTGGTACGTCCTCTAACAAACTTGGTAAATTTTCTCGTAAAAAATTTAGGTAATTCGTGCCATTCAAATTCTCAGGCAGCTCAAAAGGCCCAACTATTTTGCCGTTTAAAATTCCTGTCCACAGGTTAACTTTAAAGCGATATTGGGATCGGTCTTCTCGCATTAAATGTGGATTCTCCACATGCCACTCATGAAAATTGTGTAAGTTTATGTAGCCATCTTTTTTAAATGTAGATTCATCTGACCAGAGAATTTTTTGGATGAATTGGGGATTTTCATTATGCCTCTGTAGCATTGTTCTACAAAATGAAATCCTTTCAGGATAATCTCGAGGGAGAAGACTTTGAACTCGTTGTACGTGAAATGGATGCATTTCAGCTCTTTGTAAAATACGATGTGCTGTGCTTTTGGGTATTCCCGTTCTTTCTTCAATTCCACGAACGGAAATACTTGGGTCATCTGCGACCTCTTCCAACACTTCTTCTTCGTAAGGAAAGCGAGGTCTACCTCCAGCCCGTATTTGATTCGGGAAATGGCCGTCCTCTGTGAGTGAATGGTGCACATTAACAAACACGCGGTGATCCGGATAGCGCTCTAAATTTGGATATCTTTCACGATAAAGTCTAGCGGCGGCACTTGCGTTGCATCTGCATTCCCCATAAATGAGATGCATGTTCGCATATTCTTGTGAAGTGTAGCGCGTAGGCATAGTGATGAGAAGGATGTCAACACAAAAGTCCAATTCCAAAAGAGAGAAGCCAAAGTTGCCGGTATGTAATCAACAAGTCCAATTCACAAAAATCCAAGTCCAAAAAGAAAAGCCAAAGTTGTCAGTACTAAATTAACACAAGCGAATACGGAAAGGTGCGCAGTAGACGAATGAGCGAAATGTACTAACTGGTGTCAGACTGGCAGCGTAGCTATTTGCTTGGTATGGCGTCTGTATCTGTTTCATTCGCACTCGTTTAAACGATGCATCTCCGTCTCACTGCGTGGCGTCACTATCTGTCTCGCTCGCTCATGGCAAACATGTCCACTATCCATCTCTCTCATCATTTTGCCGTAAAATAAAGAACCTACCAAGGGCTTGTGCGAATAAAAAACATTTTTCCTGAGTAAAATGGGTTAGCAAAAATCGGGTTACTTGAGGTTTTTATTTTTTACTCGTTTTTTTTAGTACGAAACTTACAAGTATTGTACCATTTTACAATCCTGATTAAATGCGCCAACTCTTAATGGCACTTGCCAAGGCACTCTAGTACATTTTTTTTAAAGGAGGGTGTTTCAAAGTCGACAAAGTTTGAAAATTTTAAATTCATAGTTTAACAAATAGTCTAAATTCTAGGAAACTTGGGGTAATTGTGTCATTATTTTAGACTGTGATTCTCGAGATGTTATTTAGGGTTACGGTTCCAAAGTTTAAATGACCAAAAATAATAAAAATTAACCACAATAACCGAAAAATGGTACAGTTAGACCAAATTTCTAGGTTTTTCTTAAAATGCCCATAATTTTCAAACTGCATGGGATAGATTTTTTTTCTGATTTTTCTCGTGATGGTTATGATCTATCCTGTCACCCCGTTTCGGCTTGACGTTGAGTTCTGGGACACCCTGTATTTAGTAACTTGGGCCATATCAAAATCTTTGAGATTATTCCACTAATTATTTTGTGAGATCACCTAGGATCTGTGTTGATCTTCAATTAAGATAAGCTAGTGATGAAACCCGCCGCTGCTCGGTGTTAATATTAACTACACAAGACATTTTATCACTTGTATCAAATAAGCCTTAAGAGAGTGATAATGTTGGATATAATTTATGATTAAGGTATACTTCGAATGCTATAAATGGTTCGGCTGTGTATAAGATTGTTATCTTTCCCTGTAGTGTGGCTGTTATATTAGAATTGTTTTATTGTTTACGATGTATTTTAAAAAACTATGGTGTTCTTTTTAACATATTTGTTTAGTAATATCATCGCAATTTAATAGCATTTCAAATGATTTGAATATTGTGTGGCTAGTATTCGTGGATTCAACATTATAATATGTTGTAAAGCCGAAAATATATTGTAAGTAGAAAAATATATTGTAAGTAGAAAAACAAAAATACTCTGTTCACGACTGGTAGAAAATGGCTGTGACATTAAGACCGCCTTTGTTCAAATTTATTGTACATTTTTGTTCATGAAGTATTGAATAAATAAATCCTAATCCCAATAACATTATAAATGTGAAAGTATGTATGGACGTTTGTTACTCTTTCACGCAAACACTACTGAATGGATTTTAATGAAACTTTACAATAATGTAGCTTATATACGAGATTAAGTTATAGGCTACTTTCATCCCGAAAGAATGCAAGATTCAAGTGGGATGATAAATTGAGGAAAAGTAGGAGGTTGCGGGCAACATCTAGGAATAAATAAAAGGGATGGATAACTGGGATAGGAAACTTGTCTTGGGTAGGTCCAGACCCTTTTTCCCTTGGATCATACATCATATCTAGTCTCTGGGTATGAAATATAGTATGTTTTTTACACAATATCATTTATTTAAATTAGGTACTTTTATATTTATTGTGCAAAGGCTTTGAAAGAATTTATTTTGAATTTGACAAGATGATATTATCTATACAAAAAGTCATACTATTCACTAACAGGTTATATTTATATGTTACAGCATAACAAAACATAGTGATAGTCTATAGAAACCGGTCTAATCACATTTTACAAATGAGTAACTCAATTCTATTACTATGTGGGCCTTTCTGATACAGAAGGCCGACGAAACACCTACGACATACCGCAACTTAGCTTAATATTACTTACTTAGCCTCGATATTTCTCTCCTACACGTATTAAATCAGCTTTTTTAAAATTAGTATAAGGCACGAAGTACTAACTAACACATAAGGTACGATACGTTTTGCAGCAGTAGAGACACTGGGAGAGAACACCCGAGAAAAATTACATCAGCGATATCCTTCAGAAGGATACCGTCATGGATGTATGACCAGATAAAATAAAAGTGAAAGTAAATAAAAATTTGGAAATTAGCCATTCTTTTGTCCGTGTGATCATTAAGAGTGTCATCATCCCAGGGCGCTGTAAAAGCCAGCTAAGGAATATTGTACACAGAAGACATCAGACAGTAATCTCAAAAATAAACCCTGTGCCACGCCTGGTCAGCGTAGCACAGTAGACCTAAAATTAAACCCTTCCAATGTGGAGGATGTGCCGTGCCCAACAGTGGGATGTTAATGGGCTGGAGAAAAAGATAGACACACAGGCGAAATTTTTTCTAAAGTAAATACTTAAATATTAAGTTTAATTTATTTGCAAATAAATTAAACTTTCAAACAACTAAACCCTTTCAACAATAAAATCTATAAAAAATGCATTGTTAGTTTATTACGACTTCTGACACGCACGTAACAACCATTTAAGATTCAAACATTCAATTTATTAAATATGACATACAAAGCAGTAGTCAATAAAGCAACGTAATGCATTTTAACATACGCCTTCGCTAAATCACATGTGGGGTCCAAATAAAAATGCGTCCTACGCGTACTTTCCCGCCATTTACATTTTATATAAATGACGCAATTCGTCGTGTTATTTGATACTGTTACAAGCTTTAACGCATGTAGTCTATTGTTTTATTGATAGGCAACACCTAGGATGGGTGGCTTTGGAAAATTCCAGGGCATTTGTGTCTGTTTCTAACGTGCATCGCATCGCTAAAACCGGAGAATAATCAGAAGCGACAAATATACGAATGTAGAGTCGTTATATGCGTTAATCATTAAGACGTGTATATGTAGTAATCATGACATAACCTAACATATAACATAGTTTCAGCTATTTCAATTTCTTGTCTCTATAGTAAAGGTGTCGTCAAACAGTCATCACCTAAAAAGTAAGAAATGTATAAATACTTTACGTTGTGTTTTTGGAACCCATATTCTACGTGGAAAGAAGACTTTGCTTGTTCTTTAGGTAAGAGTTATAACGATGTATGTAATAAATATTCAATAGTTGTCGGCGAATCTTGCAAAACGTTTGTATGTGTTATCACAATAAACATTTCGCCCGCACCCGCAGTTTCAGTTGCAATCTTCTCATTGAGACAATCAACACTGCTGTGAAGTGACCGAACTAATGCATGATAGTGCATGTTCGAGACCTTGCTACTAAGTATCCGCAATCATAGTATACGCATATAAATTGTATATGTATTGTATAGATATTGCATTTTTAAGAACACAACTTACTTAAACTTCGAATTTTATTCTTCTATGATTGACATTGAATTTATTCTATTTAATTATTATTTATAGGACCTTATTATTATATAATATACTAGCTGCCCCGGCAAACGTTGTTTTGCCATACAATTCTGTGTAAAAATCAACAACAAAAAATTTCATCAAAATCGGTCCAGCCAAATTTAAACTATCCTATCTCTCAAGTTGGATCGAACTGCACATGGTGTGCGAATTTTATTATAATCGGTTAAGTGGTTTAGGAGTCCATTGAGGACAAACATTGTGACACGAGATTTATATATATTAAGATTAATACCAATAAAGTTTACTATTGGAAACAATTAATTTATATTTAGTATTACTTGTAATTTTATTTTTTCAGACTTCATTATACATACCTATAGGTATATTATTATTTACTTTAATGTATTATTTTTGACAAGGTGTTAATCATAGTGTATATCTAACTACCATGTTTGTATTACGTAATGTCGTTTATAATGTATTTATTACCTATAACTGTGACGTGTAAGATAATTATCAATAAAGAAGTATTTCAGTATTTCAGTATTTACTTACCTGAGGAGAATCTCTCCAAGAGAGCGCTTTAAAATACATAAAATACATTAATGCATAGAAAACAAGCAGAACATGTCACTGTTAAATAAATTGTGGGAATCTGGAAATAGGTTTTTATGTGCAGACCGTAATTCTATTAACAACTGGAATAAGAGAAGCATCTAACTAATTTCCCCCATTTTTTCCCCATTTAAAGATCGATTTCCCAAAACCCTTAGCGATCGCCTTTTGTGTAAAAGGAACACACAAACTATAATTCCTAGGGGCTATGCGTTATTACGTCAACCAGTCATCTTCTTTTCTTATATATGCATACTAAATAGATAATATAGGCAGAGGCAGTAATCAAAGTTTCCAAGTTACAAATCGTTTAGCCCCCTCCATTAGTAAGGATTCTTTAAATTAAAACATTTTGTATGTCTTCAATCGTGTACCGTGATTGAAACCAATGAAACAATACCCGTATGGGGATTATGACTTACGTATTACACCTACAACTGTTGAGAGATTACGGGTATTGACTCTTAAGGCAATCGTAGGAATCTTATTAACTGCATAAAATAAATTATATTGAGTATTATGTGTGATGTTACCAACGGTTTAACAGCTCACTCCTCGAAATGGTCGGAATTTCAAAATTTTATACTATTTAATATTTTCACTACAACACTTGCGCGACTCATATTTTCGACTCATGTTTTACGGATTTAGATGCGTATTTAGCCTAAAATTTTAAAGTACACGCGTCTAAATCCGTAAAAAGTGGTTTTATTTTATACAATTTTAATATTTTGTGTGTTTTTCACTTATTAGCCATCTTAACCAAACGAACTTCTCTCCTCCAAGGATTTATCCTAGATTCTCTGATCCTAGCTATGGATAGCCTTCAGAGAATTCCAAAATGCATGATATTGTACCAGTATTTTCTTATAGGCGACTGTCCGAATATCTAAATTCAAGTTCGTTCCGCGTTTTTGAGACTTAGAGCTATCTTCCTTGACTATTGATTGATAAGCTTTCTATAATAAATTCTTCAAATGACAATGTGGTAAGTCAGTCTTAAGATTGCGCCAGTTCTGCTACGTTATATCAATCTCCGAATTTGTTACGAAATATCTAAAAATGTCTGCACAAGAAACATTAAATAGATGCAAACGTGAGACGGATGTATCTTGTGACGGAAATAGGTATAATTAGAAATGAAAATATCGAGGAATGACTTAATGTGCTGCCAGTGATAGAAAATTGAAAGATCGGGGTTTATTTTGGACTGATGATGATGAGGAACAAAATGATATTATCATTTACCCTCTTGTACCTATTACTTAAGCAGTCCTATGTAATAGGTAGGTGTACATGAGGCCATGAGGAAATAATGGCCAAATTCTAGAAATATTACAGTCATTATTTACTAATAAGCACTTCCATGGCCCGAGCACTGAGGACCTCGTCTTTTAATGAGATTTCCGGTTTATTTAAAGGTGTCTGCTTCTTAGTGTTATTGTGATTTTTCTGTAACACATTTAATTTGTATCCGAAAGGCCACTATTTGCCTTATACAAGTATTGAACAGAGATATTACGTTTATTTTAACATAATATATCTTAATGGTATAAAAAAAGTTTTTAGTATAATATATGTTGTTGTAGGATCAACAATAATACATCATCTGTGAAAATTTTAATTATCTGGCTGTCACCGATCCTGAGATACAACGTGGTGAAAGACGTACGGACGAACGGGCACCGAAGTCTCAGTAATAGGATCCTGTAAATTTAATTTGTCCCTTTGGTACAGAACTCTAAAAATGGCGTCTAAAGAAAAGCAGCAGACCATATATAATTACAATAATTTAGTAATATTTCATGACTCATTTAAAACAATTTATTTTTTGAATTATTAAATGCATTTTGCTGTTTAACATATTATGCATGGCGCATCCATAACATACGGCAAGCTGTTTAAGGCACCTGTCGGTAAACATAAGAGAGTTGTTTTGCATAAACCTGTGTATGGGCGCACCCCGCTCTAGATATGGTAATGACATCGGAAGACCACTTTGAGGACTTCATTTGTATTCATTTGCATAAATACTTGCTGATAAAGAAATGTAAGCATACATTAATAAATAAAAATATTTTATTAAGTATAATTTTGGTTAGACATTTGGAAAGGCATTAATAAAATAGATTTACTTAGATAATTAATTAGATTCTTATATGTAGAGTCGCTATAATACCTTGATTTGGTTAGCTTTATCTTATTTTAATAACCAATCATATTTATATAGCCAAATCTAAATAAATTTCAAAAGTATCATAAGTAAGCTTACAAAAGACGATGATGTCAAATTTAATAGACTTATGTTTCCATACCGAAATGAAAAAACGGATATCCAAGGGTTTCTGTAGGTAACGTGGCTTTCTTGCCCGTTAAACTTAATTTATTTAGGAACTGGAATCTTCAAAAAGGGCGTCACAAGGTTCCTACAGGATCGGCAATCTTTGGTATTGTAGACGTCCATTGGCTACAGTAATTGCTTACCATCAGGCGAGTCGTATGCTTGTTTGTCACCCTTGTAGTAAAAAAAATAACTGTAAAACTTGGCTTAACTATTTTTCAAATTATGCTTATTGATATTTTACGCATAGCTAGCGGACATTGCTGACAAATAACAATTAAAGAAATACATATGTATGTATGTATATAATATGTATCATACATTTAGCAATATCGCGCAGGTAGTTTGTGTTAGTATACACAATGATACTGTTATCAAAATTGTTCTTGACATGATGTAAGGTAATATCTTTATGTAAACATGTAACTAACATAGTTTGTAACCTACTTGTTTTGGAACTCTACTACAGTTTCTTAGTGCAAAATAATTAGTCTGACATCAATTCTGTTGCGTCAAAACCTCAACCAAACTAAAATTAAACTAGAAGTTAGAATAAGATAGCATGACAAAACTTTATATAAAAAAGAACGACTTCTTGATGTCTAAATGTAATAAGCAACTAGAGCTAATAAAAAAATTGAAATTATAAAAGAAATTCAAAGCAGGCAGTGATATTTATGCAAAAGTTGAGTCATGCTGTAGGAAATAAGGAATCGATATTTGCTATAATAATAACTTAGTAGTAGAGGGGTGAACATTTAAGGTTTAAAGAGTGTATTAATATCTATCTATATTTACAGTACTTTTACAACGGAACGGTATTCCGAGGTCGTGGGTTCAATTCAATTCAATTCGTGGTGATAATTTTTTCTAAGTACTATAATTTGATTTTTTAAGTTTCACAGATGTGAAATAGATACTCTCTCTCAAGCCTATTAACGACCTACTGTTGTACACAAACTCTATGGTTGTATACAAGCCTGTTCTACTTTGGTCTGGTCATGGTCTATTATGCCGAACTAACCAAGCGTGTTGGCATAGGGTTTAGTTTCCAGTTTTCTGTCTCTCACAGAGGATGTTATTTGTGTACAATATCGCAACCCTGGAGTTTAAATGGAGTAATGACACTTGCATTCTTAAGATTTCTTAAGATTTATTAAGTCCCCCTTGCGGTAATCACTAATAATAATTTTCCACCATAATTCAATTTATTAAATATCTTAAGATATTAGATACTAAGGCATTTTGTAACTATTTATGAACAAATAAATGTATTCTTAAAATTAGGATCACTTTAAAGTATATAAAGTCTATTATCTAAATAAGAGTATTTAGCGCGATGTACGATTTGCTCCGCTAATTGTGACGAGTTAAACTCCCACAGACCGACTGACACATCAACTGCTTACGTATTTGCCATTAATGAATCAGACACTTCTTAACTAACTATGACTATATTACATAGAAAGTATAACTCACGAGGTTGTATTTTGTCTGTTGTATGACTTATCTGATGGATGTATTTGCTTTCCACAGATTATACGAAGCTATATATAATAATTTGAGATCATGTTAAGTGAATTTATTTACTTTAATTGTACCTTTTTAAATACTTTTAGCTATAGTTTTTGAATTTGTGTGATGACCACGTCCAGATGTAGATCCATCCAGATATAGGTTTTGCGTGATTCGTGGAGTAATTGATTTAATGCCATTGATTTGAAGTTTTATTAACTTTAAAATATCTCGTGTAAACTGTAAAATGGAATAAAAAATAGCTTAAAATATTTTGAGATTTGGTTTTTCAACATCTTAAAATAGACACAAGAAAAGAAAATCTATCGAATTCGATAATAAGAATACCATCCTTAACGTAAGATCGATCTTCTATTCTAAACTCTATACTAATACTAGCTGACCCGTCAAACGTTGTTTTGCCATACTAAAAAAAAAAGGTTTGAAAAATAGATGTTGGCCGATTCTCAGACCTACTGAATATGCATGTAAAATTTAATAAAAATCGGTCAAGCCGTTTCGGAGGAGTACGGTAACTAACACTGTGACACGTGAATTTTATATATAAGAAGAAGATTATAGAGCTGAAGAGTTTGTTTGTTTGTTTGAACGCGCTAATCTCAGGAACCACTAGTCCGATTTGAAAAATTCATTCAGTGTTGAATAGTAGAATCAAGAAAGGCTATATAACATTGCGCTGTGACTAATAGGAGCGAAGCAGTAGTGAAAAATGTTGCAAAAAATTAAAATCAAAGACACATTTCTCACAAGCAAATAGGTATCTCCTATCTATAATTTCATTATTATTCAAGATAAGCGCTATCTCACTAACGTTATTCATAAGTTTTTGCTTCCACCTCTACAATTACCATGATTATGTATTAATTGAATAAATATGTATGAAGCATATTAATGTTTAAGATCATTTACGGCTACGAACCATTATAGTAACAAAGGCTACATTGTAGCATAGAATGTAGCCTCTATGTAGCCCACCTATTGTGCTTTGACGCGAGGACAATGACTGATAATAATAGACTCATTATTATATTATATCTTGACAAGATATTGGCTTCATAACTGTGATTAATTGTTTGCTAATATTAATGTTGAGAAATTTTAAACTATTTATTATTTAACAAACTCGTTATTTTTGTATGTATGTGCCATCTTTTGCTCACATAAGCTTAAATTTTCAAAACTACGCAACGGATTTTGATGCGGTGTTTTTAATAGATAAAATGGTTCAAGAGGATCGCTAAGCTCCACGCGTGCGATGTTGCGTGTAACAGCTAGTATATGTTAATTTTGTTGTGACGGAAAGGGAACTGCATAAGGAAAATATATTTATACCTACCTAAATTATTGTCTTCGATGAAATATAAATATATAATTATGATTAATTTAAAAGGAATATCGTATAACAAAACAACATTCATAGATAATATGCAATTCATAAATATAGTATTACGTAATTTATTTAAAACTTAATTTAAACTAAATACAATGCTAAATTCACCAAAAACGTAAATACAAATACATATTTTAAAAATTTTACTGATTGAAATTAATATTCGAATTACTATCCTCAAACAGAAATAGGATAGTGACGAAATTGTTTAATCTGAATATCATTATGTTGTTTCGTTGCCCATAGATACATCACCATATAACAGTTCTTGAGTATTCACAAATCCTTTTGTATTTTAAGTTAGCCTTAACAAGGCAGGTGCGTCTTTGACACGTAAATATACAATATAAAGGTACATATACAAGCCTCATTACTGGAGTGCAGACTAAATATACGACACAATTAACATCGACCACAGGTGTACTCGTACATACATACACACAGGTGTACAATGTGTACATTTACAAAATTACGTACAGAATACACCTGCAGGACATCATGGAATATATTGCATAAGTATTCCGAGATTTCGTCATTAATATGGTAAACTTGCTTTACAGAGTTTACAATAATCGCTCGATATCAAAAAATACCATTTTTTTCTGCTAAATATGTCAAAAAACTCTTCTTTTGATTCATTTTATTGTCAAAGAAATATATCTCAAAATAGGTTTTGAGTTTAATTATTGTTATATATGTTATTATATACTTTATCTTTCAGAAAATTAGAAATAATACTTTATGCCAGTTATGCTCAGTGACAAGAAGGCCAAATCCCGAAATAGGGAAGGTTCTTATCCCATAGAACAATGCGCTAAGTGGATAGTGAAGAGAGCTTATAATTTTTGTAAATTATTGCTTAATATTTGCACCATGTAATATGGCAGAAATTTTTTTGCCACTAGCTGCTTCTAAAAAAAATAGCTCTTCTGGAATACAGTAGCTTCTACCTTGAGACAACAGTATTTATTTTCTCTACCAGTTCTAATATTCAATAATTTATTTTAGTGCGACTCCCATTGGCGATGTGTCGCGTTTATTTCAGTCGACGGAAAGGGGACTATTTCAGGGTGTTTATTTCCACTTCTCTCACCTATAAGCACGTCAGCCATTGACGTAAAAATAACAACTTTCATCTCTTACATGTTATTTAAGTTCATTATAATATGAGAATTGTTATTATTTAGTTCCCATTTGAAGCATAGATTTGTTTTTCATTGCATCTGGAAATAATAAGTTTGTAAGGCTATGCTTATTTCAATAATTTTTTGTGCTTTAGTCGGCCAAGATCTTACTGAAACTGCCCGCAAAAGTAATTTGTATTCGGAGTTTTTTCATAATATTATATTCCAGAACAGAAAAGCGACTGTCTGTTTAGACTTCGAAGCCAAAACTTTGGCCGATCTTAAAGTTAATTTGCAAAAAGCCACAAGAGAATAATTCAATTCATACTTACTTGATGAAATCAATTGAAATCGCAAAATAAACCATGTAAAGGGTAATTTTATAGTGTACAGATTGCAATAATTTTGCGCGTATCCGTATTTAATAGTACACAGTATAGTTGCCATGACATCAACGTACAAACAGACTAACTCGTCACTCATGACTCATCGTATAGAAATACAATTTGGCTCGACCAGGATTGAACCCGGTCTATTTGCGGGCTTGGCACTTCGCCAGCGTCGTCTGAATGTTTGACCTGTTTCCTGTGCCTCTACAACTGATCGCTGCGATTGCTTTGCGCGTTATGTTGTTAATATTTATGATGAAGGACAGATTGGCTAACCTTATTTTTTGCAGGTTTAACTAAAACTCCGTGCATGGCTACTATTTATATCAGATTTTGTCAAATATGATTGATAGCTGTTGCCCGCGACTCCGTCGGCGTGGAACTTAGAAAATTTTCCCCGTTTTTGCAAAATTTTTCACTACTGCTTCGCTTTTACTGGTCGTAGCGTGATGCCCTATCTAACACTGAAAGAATTTCTCAAATCGGCCCAGTGGTTCCTGAGATTAGCGCGTTTAAACAAACAAACATAGTATAGATTAAAACGATAGATTAAAACGTATCTAGAAATATTTCCGTATAATTGTTGTCTATTATACCTATTAGTGCATAATTAAGAATTTTTAAAATATTTTTTTTCTTTATCTAGCATTTTTGCTACGAAGCGAGAACGCTAGATTAACCTAATCCAATAAACTTTACAACAGTAAGATCTATGAGTAGGTTTGCTAAACTACAACTGATTGATCATTAGCTAAGAGTTTTATTGTCAATAACTTCTAAATACTCGTATATTGAATATTTTGCGTATATGTAATTACAATTTACATACCTACGTCACATAAAATTTATTGTGTGTTTTCTTTTGTCACCAGGATTTTGGTGGGTGCACCTGAAGATAACATGTACTATTCGTATCAATACAACGTGACTCGTCCGGGAGCGGTGTACCGGTGTGAGCCAGGACATAGGAACTATGCAGCTGATGGGGCTGTACGTACCCTGGAAAGGTGCACACCGATGCAGTTTGATAAGAATCCAAGTAAGTTTTGATTTATAATTGTTAAAGCATGTATGAATGATAAATAAGTATCATTCTTTTCTATAAAACACTACCACTGTATAATTAAAATGCCGAGTCAGCCTAGCGGTGATTATTACGTAATTCCATACCCAAGCATGGTAAAATTATTTAATAAGTTCCATTCGAATCAGAACACGATAATCGATTTGTAAAATAGAGTTCTGTTTAGACAATTCGGTACATTTTTAGTGAGGACACTGAATAAATGTAACGGAAAATTATTATATCCGTGTTATAAACGTCATCGAAGATGTGATTCATTCGATATAATGACACGATGTCGACCTATCATTAAAAACGTAACCGCACTGACCGCATGTTGTCACTGTCAAGGTATTAAAAAAGCGGAGTTTTTGCAATCATTTGTTACTCTAGGTACTAATTTCAAATATTAACAAAATGAAAGTTGCAAAACATTCTCAATAGATGGCGTTGTACGTCAAATACGATGTAAACTCAATCGAGTGACGATAGTGGTGGTCTAAATAAATAAATAAATAAATAAATAAAATATTCACGGACATTTTACACAACGTCCTCTGGTCCTAAGCTAAGCTTATTATGTTTGTGTTATGGGTACCAGAATACGGATATAATACATAAACTACTTTTCTTTTGTAAATACATACTTATGATACATAGAAAACACCCAGACGTAGTACAAACATTTGAGTGACATTTATGAATTTATGAATATCACACAAATGATTGTCCCAAGCGGGAATCGAACCCGCGACCTTGTGAACGGCAGTCCGTTACATGAACCACTACGCCACGAAGCCCGTCGGTCTAATTGGTTATTGTTAGCACGACCGCAATAAGCTCAGTTGGCAGAGCTACGGAACATTATTCCGAGGTCATGGGTTCAAGTCCCGCTTGCGGTGATCACTTTTTCCACCACAATTTGATTTATTAAGTAAAAGCATAGCAAGTCAATTGCAAAATTAATAAATTACTTTAGTAAAATGAAAAATGATTAAATACTCGTATGTACAAGATTTCAATGAGCTTTTGTGAGGTATTGAGCTATATTTTAGACCAAAGGTTCCCAAACTTATTTCGTCTATAGCTTCATTTTTTCCTGGGTCGCCTACCGCTCTCCTTCACGCCTGCAGCACCCACAAGGGGGCGTTGTTGTCCACTTGGGGAAAGGCTGTTTGAGACCAATTGTAAATTTGACTAGCACCCTGCTATATCGATATTAATTAAAAAGTTAAAACAGAGATTTTTCTTCTTCAAATAAGTATCGATTGATGGCGCTTTGCATATTTTACGAGTAGACATTTTGAATCGAAACAGTAGCAACAGTTCAGTTGTAAGTTGCAAATAGATTTGTCACAATCTTCCCTCTCGGCAGACTTGTTAAACAATTCTGATTACATTGTAGAAGATCGTTTATCTTCATAGAGATGAGATCACCATATAGCAAGGTTGAATGATTTATTGACTGTATGTATAATAACGTAAAGTAAATATATTTTGTTTATTTTTACTTTTATGTTACTCTCAATGGAAGTTATAGATGCATTACCTATACCAATATTAAAGAGGTGAATAATTTGTTTCTTTAAACGCGCTAACCTCAGGAACCACTGCTCCGATATGAAAAATTCTTTCAGTTTTGGATAGTACATTTATTGATTAATTATTACATAAAACTACTTTTTACAAAGTCTCCGAAACGTCAGGCCAAAATTTAAAACAAATATACGCGTCTAAATCCGTAAAAAGTAGTTTTATTTAAACAGATGAGTCGCGCAAGTGTTAGAAAATATTATAATTATTACATGTTTAAAATTTTTTTGGAAATAATTATTTATTGGAATTTATTCATTGCAGCGTGATGTTATACACCGTAGCCGGGTGTATAACATCACGCTGCAATTAATAGGAGCGAAGCATTAGTGAAAAATTTTGCAAACACTAGAAAACTTAGAAACTAGGGTTTTCATATTTTTCCTTTGTTTTCTCAATTCGTTGAAATCGTTATTATTTAATTTCATTTTACACTGTTTCTCAAATATGGCTGGACTGGTTACAAAATTTCTTCCTGCTAGGTACTTTGGTAATTAATGTAGAATCTCATTACGGGAATTTGCATGTATTGAGGAAATTGTCATGTAAATGTGCATTTGTCGTAACTTTTGCACCAACCAAATTATTTGCAAATATTCATATTCGGTCTAGTAATTTTGAAGGTTTCCAACGTTGTTTATGCAAACATTGTACATCCATTTCTTAGCTAAAATTATTCATCAATTTCTTACACATTACGTAATATCTAATATGAATATACGATTACATCTGTCGTTAGTCAGAAGCGAGACGATACAAAAAACCGTTCAGTAAACATTCCATGTTTATCTAAAATCAATTAGTTTGTGTCATACATTAAGATATTTATAAATTGCTATATTCATATAGTAAATACTCGATAAGAAATTGTAATTAATATAAAAATAGTAAAGTCTCAGTCATCCGGGTGATGACGGCTTAAAAATACAAGTGTCACGACCCCATTTACTCCCGAGAGTGCTGTAATAGCCAGTTAAAGGATATTGTTATAAAACACCCTCTGTCAGAAATGGAAAACTCGAAAACAAAGCCTGTGCTATCACGCTTGGTCAGCGCGGTATAGTAGATCAGAATCCCTTCCGAAGATGAGTGGAACGCTAATGGACTGAATAGAAAAAATGAAAGTCTCGTTTATAAATATTTTGTCACGGTTATAAACTTATAAATGTTATAAAGATGTAAGTATCGATGTTAGTTATTCAATCAAACTAAAGAAATAAAATATATTCATCATTTTGTCATTTTTAACTATAGTTGTCATGTTTCTAACAATATAAACAAAGGCTTATTAACTTAAAAACAATAATGGGAACAACCTCTTAAAAAACCATTCAGTAGGTTAAGGTCTATACAGATATAGCACATTGAGAGATTTTGTTCTTTACGCTATTTAGAAAACAAACAAATACTAGAGGATCGTGACACGAGTACATGATATGATGTTCATCTGTCTGCTTGAATGGTGGAACATAACGTTGCGCAGGCGCATAGTCTTTGCTGTATAAATCAGGCGAGCGTGCTCTAAAGTTGTCATAGCGATAGCGTAGCGTACCGGTGGCCATGTCCCATGTCATAACTTCGTGATTTCATCGCTTGTATGAATGAATGTTCTAGAAATGTTAAATTGCCTACGATTAATAAAAGTCTTATTACGAAAAATAAAAGTTAGTACACATGATTATCTAACTAGAGCCTGAATAACGACATTTTCTTTTAGTTGAAAAAATTCGATTCCAATTATTTCAAGTTCTCGTTCTAAATATTACTAGTTTTATTTAAAATATTAATATAAGTATGTACAATGTACATAGGTATACAGAACACACCTAGTCATAGAACAAATATTAGAGTAGGTACATTATACCATTTGTCCTTAGAGGGGATAACCCACGACCTCATCCGCGGAAGTATTCTTATCGACAACGCAATGAGGCCGAGTTCTTGTAAAATTCTTTCGACATATTCGAAGACCCTCTCTTTAAAAGGCAAACCTCATATAGAAAATATTTTATGAGTAATAAACCAGGCGCGTTACTTACAATGTTTGATTACGACACAAAGAAATCTGATTCATGCACACATACATACAGTGACTCATACACACGACTTTCGATTCGCTAATTCGACTCACCTTTTAACCCTTTAGCTCGCTCATATAAGAGTTAGCAGTCATTTAAGTCATTTTAATAGTAGATTGGAATAGTTTGTTGACTGATTTGGGAGATTACAATTAATTTCAATTTACATGAAAAGAATTGAAACATTTTAATAATGGCAGGTGGCGCTGTAAAGTCTCTGCCTACTCCAATGGGATAAAGGCGTTATGGTATGATGATGATGGAACTTATGGATTTAAAAGCTTTCACACTCTTTGGGTACTAAGAGTTCAACCGATTTCGAATGAGCCAGAGCAGATGCAACCACCAGATTACAGATACGTAGCCATGAAGCGTAGAGACTTATAATAAGCCAAACTATAACAACTAAACTATTATTTGATAGTAATTTAATAAATACAATGCCATTAAAATTATTAAAAAAGTCACTAAGATTTTATCGGTGTCCTAAAGAGTGCGACACAACCGTTGTACATATGTATACTAATTTAATAAAGCTAAAAATGTATTTGTTTGAACACGCTAATCTCAGGAACTATTGGTTGGAATTTAAAAATTATTTTTGTGTCGGATAGTACATTTATCGAGGAATGCTATCACGCTGCGACTAATAGGAGCGAAGCATCAGTGAAAAATGTTGTTGTCCTTCCTCGATAAATGGACTATCCAAGACAAAAAAAAATTTTTATTCGTACCGGTAGTACCTGAGATTAGTGCGATCAAACAAACAAACTTTCAGCTTTATAATCTTATACATAAAATTCACGTGTCACAGTGCTAGTTACCGTACTCCTCCGAAACGGCTTGACCGATTTTCATGAAATTTTACATGCACATTCAGTAGGTCTGAGAATCG
Source organism: Orgyia antiqua (assembly GCA_916999025.1). NCBI lineage: Eukaryota > Metazoa > Arthropoda > Insecta > Lepidoptera > Erebidae > Orgyia > Orgyia antiqua. Next base: position 19,674,692 of record OU779864.1, on the reverse strand, counting down.
GCCAACATCTATTTTTCAAACCGTTTTTTTTTGTATGGCAAAACAACGTTTGCCAGGTCAGCTAGTATTAGTATGGATATTAGAAGCTGCTCGTGACGTTCGAATGACAAAATGCATGAGTGTATTAATGATAAGTGTGTTTATTTAATAAATGATCTATAATATCTGCCCAGATAGGAATGTGGAGAAAACCACGCCTGTTTTATAAGATAACTACCTAATCAATCAACATATTACCAAACTTCATGTATGACGGTTTCTTTCTCCATTCTTTGAGAAGCACTTCGCCTGTTGATTCCGGTATCCACTTATAATGACAGTTGTTATGTTTGTTTTGTTTAGTTGCGAAATGTTACGTTTTGTCGTATAGCGTGGGTGTTAGCGGCGCATGCGCACGTGGGCGTTACCTGCCGACATATATTTAAATGACCTATTTACTCAATTTTGTTATGAAATATAATATTAATACTTTGTTGTTAAATGTCATTAGCTTGCCTGTAGTTATAAGATACATCCGGTTACAGTAAATATGATAGGAATACTCTCTAAGAGGGAAATAATTAGCAATCACGGATATAGTCATGTGGCTATGAGCTTGTACTAACGCTGTATTTTGTATGTTAAGTGTTTTATTAACAGACAAATATTTATGTGATTATTTTTGTCCGCTAGTAATTTTTACACAATCTTATTGCGATCGTGCTAACAATAACCAATTAGACCGACGGGCTTCGTGGCGTAGTGGTTCATGTAACGGACTGCCGTTCACGAGGTCTTGGGTTTGATTCCCGCTCGGGACAATCATTTGTGTGATGTTTATAAATGTCATACAAATGTTTGTACTGCGTCTGGGGGTTTCTATGTATTATAAGTATGCATTTACAAAAGAACCCATAACGCAAGCATATAAGCTTAGCTTGGGACCAGAGGACGTTGTGTGGAATGTCCGTGAATATATATAAAAAAATATCTTTAAACATCATTGTTCGTTTTTACATGCTTTATATTAGCTTCACTTGTATGTTTGTTTGTATGTTTGTTTGTATGTTTGTTTGTATGTTTGTTTGTATGTTTGTTTGTATGTTTGTTTGTATGTTTGTTTGTATGTTTGTTTGTATGTTTGTATGTTTGTAACCGACTCCTTTGGACGCTATTTTGACCCACTTTAAACGGTCAGATTCTATTCAAATTTTGCACACCTGTCAAAGACCAATGACAATACAATAATTCGATTAAATAAAGCGTGTTTTTTAGTTTTTTTAAACTATTTTTTTATTATTGCTTAACTCACACCGATGATGAGCTGAATATAAGAAGCTGCGCGCGCGCATACAATTTCACAAAGATAATGAAGTTCACCGCCGATAACCGCTGCATTCACCCTGCGAATGCTCTAGTGATGTGACAATTTTATCGATAAAATTAACGTATACAGCATATTACGCAACTCGTGACAGATCGTAGTACAATATGAATAGTTTATATAGCTACTACATCTGTTGACTGATATTTCATACGTTTTTTTTTATTTTGGTTCTATAAATACAAGGTAAAGCAATCTTTTTTAAAAGACTGCACTATTGAATGTTTTTAGAATCAAATTACATTTGATGTAAAAGTAATCCATTATCGAGAAAGAAGCCATGATTATCTCATTTTAAGTATAGTTATAGTAAGTTATAGTAAGGTATAGTAAATAAAACTACTTTTTACGGATTTAGACGTGTATATTTGTTTTAAATTTTGGCCGGATTTACGGATTAAATTTTTAAAAATAAAAATTAAATCCTGTAAAAAGTAGTTTTATTTAAACAAATGAGTCGCGCAAGTGTTAAAAAATATTAGGTATATGTAAATTAACACAATAATATTTCATTTCACAGTCACTAGCAATTGCATTCTTGTCAATAATTATAGGTATACTTTTAGATTATTATTTGATGGTGAAGAAATATACTAACATCGTAAAAGATTGAGATTGATTACAAACATTAATTATAAATAAGAATTACCATACGAGATCATAAACCATCACGTAATTAAATATGCCCCCATAAACATATTATTACTCGGTAAATTAATACTATGAATAAATAGCTTCATATATTAAACTTATTCCGGTGTTACTTGGTAAGAATTTGATGATGACATTAATTAAATTTTAAATACATATAGATAATGGTACGTTAACGTATTTTTCAATTATCAAACGTTATTAAATCCTGTTACTACGTCATAACTAGTTAAAATGCTATTACTTTTCTTATGCACTTGATTGAGTAATTTAAGGTGATTATACATGAAATGTAGTTGATTCAAATGGTTTTACGCCGGTTTATATTACTTGATTACAGAAAAAGGGTTTACGGTTTAATAAAGTAAGGCTTTTTTATCTATTACTTTATGTCATTCATAAATACTTATAATAGTTACTTAAATTATAATTATTTTTAATAAGATATAATTATTAATTACACCTACTCACATTGTGCATAGGCGATATTTCTAATTCTTGCACTGATTTCCTATTTATGTGAAAGTCAAGATTGTCTCAAAAATTACAAAACAGATATGTTGAAATAAAAACAAAATATAACCTAAAAACAAAAAGATGTTCTGGAATTTCAAGAAATTTATTTAGAAAGAAGAAAAAACTAATTTATTTTAGCACACAGTTTAGTAAGAAATATTTACATTGTGTATAACTTAATATAATGAGAACCTGTAGAAGCCAAAAAGGATCTACCTCAGCATTAGCTGTATCAATGCCACATTTCAGTGCTGATTTTTAGTTAAAATTTTACTAAAGTAAGGACCATTCGTAATAATTAGGAGGATATAATAATTTGGGTAAGTTAAGGAATCAAAAAAATATCTATAATGAATTTATTAATTAAATAAAATCGACATTTTATCGACTAGGTCACATCCCTACGAATGTGTTATCTTATCACAAACAGTGTTGTATTTCATAAGCGCCTTTGTTGTAATCGACGACAACTTTAGTAAACAATTTGCCGCGGACTTTTTCACCTTATCACTACTTTATCAGTACTTTTTCTCTTATCAGTTGCCTGTTATCATCTACTCTCAGTAGATTATTAGAAATGCGTTAGTTTTTTTTAAATGTATTAGCTAATTTTATTGAGTAATTATTGTTTTTATTAACTTCAGTAAAGATAATAATTAATGATATTGAATTCCGTGTGTGACAAATAATTGTAGGATCCGATTATTTCGTACATTCACATATGTTTTTGAATTTTTGTTTAATTATTTGTCAATTTAACGCTGATATTATTTGTAACAACAGTTTGAGTAGTAGTTTTCTCATCCTACCCATGGCCTTGGTGACTACAAAGTCTCCGAAACGTCGGGCTAACTCAAAACAAATATACGCGTCTGAATCCGTAAAAGTAGCCTTTTTCCATACACTATTTTCCGTAACATTGAAGAGGACCCCAAATTCAGACATCCTGGAGTTCTAATCAATATTATTAATCATCCAACTTTTGTTGACCTAGGTCCTACATTTTATTCTCCGGCACTTAATTTGCACCCGAGACTCTACTAGTCTACATATACTTAGGTGTAGATATAATAGTCAAGGTCGTGTTTCAGCCATAGAATTGTGATAGATACTCCTTGGTTGCAGCATCTCTAGCTAACAACCATGGCATAAAATCAAGATGACATTTGTTTTTTTTAAATCTTTTGCATGGATAGTATGGGTCTGGTATATGCAAAGGCGCTAAACATTCCCATCACGTTTCTGTAACTCAGGTTATCTGTTGTATCAATGATCTTACGACATTTGTTGCCAAATATAGCATCGACTTGTTTACTCTTTTCAATTTAAACCACAAAACAACACTATTATTTTGTTGTAACGACTTTCGTTGAACATAAATAAAAAAAAATTTTAAGGTTAAAATGTAAGCTTTTTTCTTTAATCGATTAAATTGTGTTTTGTGTATATTTTTGTAAATACTACTATTATATAAATAAATTAAGTCTAGTAATACAGATTTTATTCAAATTGAAATTTTGACAACATAGTCACAGCTTTAAAGATGCTTAGGGGCTATGGGTTCAACCTCTCGTTCAAGTATAAAATTATAGGCTATTCTTTCTCTCAAAAATTTTTATTTGTGCCAAATGAAAGTAGGTTCTCTTCTACGATGTTATAATCCTCATACTTACAATACAATGTCTTGTGGAGATATTTTATGAGATTCTAAGCACATAGTTTTACTTGCAACCCAGTACGACGTGTATTGTGTTGCTAACGTAGAAAACGTAGTTAGATAATAAACACATACAATTGAATTTATAAGTGATTATTGACAAATCAACGTGTTGTCACCTGGGAGTCGAACCCACGCATGGCATTGCGCCCACACCAGCTGCCGAATCAGTCCACACGTGGGATTATTAACTACGATAATAACGTACATATAAGTAACGTACATGCACGGTACTGTGCCTATTATACATGATTCAATAATTACAATCTGATAACGCAAATTTTTTAAAGCATTTCCTCATTTTGCAAAACTTCATGAAATTCTCTATTTCTTTACATGATGTCAAACCATTAATAGCGTCTTGAAGTATTGTATTAGGTATATTTTAAGAACATTTATTTACTAGGTATGAGATTTGATAACAATAAAATACATTGCATATATGCCACAGACAAAAGTAAATATCTTTGTCTTTTCTTATTAAAAACAAATGCGTTATTTTTATATGTATGTCCCTATGTGAGCTTATATCTTCAAAACTATGCAACGGATTTTGATGTGTTTTTTTTAATACATAGGATGGTTAAAAAGGCTTTTTTGTATAATTTATTTGACTGATTTTGGTTTTTTAAATTACACGTGTACGAAGTTGTGGCCAACTACCTAGTAAGTTCATAAGCTGCACATTACTTAATTCGGGAAAACAAGTTGAACAATCCACAGACTTTATCTGCTCATTTTGTATGTTGTTAATAGTTTTACATCTTTACAATACACATTTTCTATTTGACATAATCTGTGGTAAACAATAAAAATAAATGTAGAGTATTCCGTTGTTTCCGGATAAACTAAATTTCGTTTATCACATTTGAACACGTTACTGTTATTCATGACTACAGATAAGAAGTTTATGAGTAAAATTCTATTATTTACGGACAATTTAATATCATATTTGAACAGATTTTTACGTAAATATGTACCACTTATATGTAACTCCAAAATTGTTATCTACTTTTTAACGTTAGGGTTATGATTGTCGCTGCATAATATATTCCGTTTTTCAATTATTCAATGAAAATATTATATGCTATTTGTTTGCTTTTTGGTACAAATTCCAATGCATTTGCGACTTAACCAACTAAAACCACCTGAATTTAGTTTAGTTAAGTCGTTGGCTAGAGAATCGACACCATTATTATTTATTCGTTAGCTAGCTTCTACACTCTACAGCTGCACTCGATTGTGGAAAAGATTCTATGAGAGAAAAATCTCGAAATTCTACGCGTGGTATAGTACATAAACCAAATATCTTCTCGAAGTAGAGGAAGCCTGTTTCATTCAACTAATAGGATATTCATGTACTGAGATTGTTGTCCCTGTGGTGACGGATAAATAATACAAGTGTCACCACCGCTTTTCCTTCCGAGGGTGCTGTAAAAGCTAGTAAAGGAATGTTGTATACAGATAACATCCTCTCTAAAAGACGGAAAACTAGAAAATAAACCCAGTGCCAACACGCCCGATCAGCGTGGCACAGTAGACCATAATCCCTCCCAAAGTGGAGGTGGCCCGTGCCCAACAGTGGGACGTTAGTGGGCAGGAGGGAGAGAGTACTAAGATTGTTAAGAATACTAGTAAGAAGATAATACTGGTTAATTAACGGGTATTAACTTTTATATTTAAATGATGGACTAACGAAAACTGTTGATAGTCAATGTTAAACGTTGGTAAACGGCAATTTGGAATTAACCATAGGCTGTGTGTTTAGCTGTTTGATCGCCCACGCGATTCTGTTATGATTGTTTTATACTGTAAGATATTAGAACTATAAATTATCACTGCAAAGGTATACATTTTTACGGATATTTAATTTTTTTATTGTAAAAACGTAAACTTTAGTAAGTAGGTATAAATAAATTAATAAATAAATAATAAATAAATATATATTAGAAATAGTATAAAATAATAATAAATAAATATTCATGGACATTTCACATAACGTGCTCTGGTCCCAAGCTAAGTTTATACAATGTGTTGCAGAAAGGTGTAGTCATATTTTAAGGTTGGATAGGCCATAAATATTATAAATATTGCAGTTACACGTAGAAAAATACAGTTGGTAAGTATTTTGTTGTTTATAGCCTAATATTAAATAACTACCAGGAGCGCATCAATTTATCAGATGTTTACGGTTTGTTGAATGCGATTGAACCTTACGATAAAAGATGACCTCATAGTTGTTTTGTAATTAAACAAGATCGATTAATTTAATGAATAAATTCAATTTGTATGAACATATAAAAGTCAGAAAATAACTAGTATTTGTAATTTCATCCATGCCTAGTGCCTAGTAACCGGCCACGTGTAACGATGATCAAATATGACTACACCTTTCTGAAACACGTTGTATACTTGCGTTATGAGTTCCAGACCAGGGATATAATACATATACTACTTTTCTTTTCTAAATACATACTTATAATACATAGAAAATGATTGTCCCTAGCGGGAATCGAATCCGCAACCTCATGAACGGAAGTCCGTTACATGAACCACTCCACCACGAGCCTCGATACGGTATGGGATATGCAAATTCTGTTAAAATATGTTACTAAACAGTGATTGTCAGGTAATATTATAGTGTAGTATAGCTCCTTATTTGGCGTATCTTGAGCTGTAATACAGCCCGCATACTTATAAGCGTCTAGAAGAATAAAAGCGTAGGTTTATTTCGTAAACGAGTTGCATCCGGCCTCTAGTTTCTAACGTATGTGCGTACGAATCTCTACAACAGTGTAAATTTGGTAAAATTGGCCGTTTTGTTGGCAAACTAATCATAAACTGCTTTTATGAGGGCGCATGCTTCTCGGCGTGTTACAGCCTTGATGTCATAGCGTTAATGTTATAAAATTGTAAATAGCAAATTGTTTTGTAGGTTCATGGTATACGATGTTAATCTTATCCTAATCCTCATCCTATTGTTACTCTTTGACACAAAAACTACTGAATGGATTTTAATAAAACTTTACAATAATGTAGCTCAAATCATAATAAGTTATAGACTACTTTTTATCCCGAAAGAATAGAATGTTCCGGTGGGATGATAAAAATGAACAGATTTTTAATCCTTTTTACCGCGGGTAACACCGCGATGCACAGCTAGTATAGAATACGTGAGAATATAGTTACATTGTTAGGTAGATTTCATTACATTACCGTGTGGTAACTGATTATAAATACACTTATTTATTTTTATAATTCGTCTATATTATGTAACTACTGTAACTAGCTGTTGGTCGCGACTTCGTACGAAATTTCCTCGTTTTTGCAATATTTTTCACTAATGCTTCGCTCCTATTAGTCGGAGCGTGATATTATATAGCCTTCCTCGATAAATGTACTACCTAACACCGAAAGAATTTTCAAATCATCAAATCACACAAATTATTTTCCCGTGCGAGGATCGAACCCGCGACCTCATAATAGACAGTAAATAAATGCCTATGTAAGGTATTATAAAAGTTAAATTTCATAACCAATATTTTTAAGATATATTTTCTTGGCTATAATGTGATCAAACAGTGTGACTCGTATTTCGTCGGAAATACTCGCGTCGTCTTCTACCTTTGAAGTCCACACAGTTCTTTAATCTTCGCCAATGGAATTTTGTCGTAAATAATATGATTCACTACAGACTACTGCATATATTTGGATTTGTATTTCAACAGTTTATAACGTTTTAGAGTCAATTAAAATCAATATTTTAATGATGAGACGAGAGACAGGCGATGATGATGATGATGAAAGAAAGACTATTACTAAGCTTTACAGTACTAATCTGATGAAACGGAGTGATGATAAGTTTTAGACTAATCTATTCTAATATTATAAAGCTGAAGAGTTTGTTTGTTCGTTTGAACGCGCTAATCTCAGAAACCAATGGTCCAATTTGAAAATTTCTTTCAGAATTGGATAGTGCATTTATCGACGAAGGTTATAGGCAATATAACATTTTGCTGTGACCAATAGGAACAAAGTATCAGGGAAAATTGTTGCAAAAACGTTTTTTTTTAATTCATCATATGAGGTTGCGGGTATAGGCTAGTTAGGAAAAAATCATGATCTCAGATAGTCATGGTCATTTTAAAACCTTGTCCTATGGCATCAGATTATAATGGTGAAGCACACAATGTAGCCTAAGTCAAAATATTCATATTTTCTTATGTGCTAAATGACATCAGCGAACCGGTTTGTAAACAAACTAAACAGTAACAGAACGGCACACAATATAGTACGGGATCCGTAGTACATTTTTTTCACTTGATTACTATCAAGCTGATTTTCCGTGAGTAGCTTTATTATGACGAGACGCCCAATAACATAAAAAGACGTAAGTGAACTTGCGTCAAAAATTTCAAACAAAAATTTCAAAAAAATCACTTACTGCTTTCTTCCAGTAATAGTACGATATTTTATCCTTGTTACCTCTGTTAGCTACCACAATCGAGATTTTGGAATAGAAAATTATTGAGCGTCTCGTTAAACGGCGTTAGTAGCGCCGATGTGTAAGGTTTTTCACGCTATTTCCGTTACCTACGGAATTTAATATTCGAATTTTGTGGATTCGATCTCCACGCTCAAGGCCCGCGATAGAAGTTATGCAATAACTTAAAAATTGAAAACAATGGCCCTCTTGCTTGAAATGGTAGAGCACTGAGAAACAAACTGTAGTTCACCTGTTCTTGGTTTTGATCCTTTTAGAGTTCATGGTTTTCTCTTTTTTAGGACATTTATTTGTGTAATAATCACAGGTATTAGTACCACTCGACTGGATGTTTATTTATGGACCTAGTTATAAAAAGTAGAATCTGTTTTCTGTAATTTGGTAGCGTTAATAGAATTAGAATTCGTTTAGGAGAAGAGGTCGTTTGCGTTACTTACAACATCTTTACATACTTCTTTACATCATCATCGACATTAATTTAATAGCTTAGCTATGAATATTTCCTTCTCTCCTTCTCCAGCGCATTTACGTTCCACTGTTGGGCACGGGCCTCCTCCACTTTGGGAGGGATTATGGTCTACTGTTCCACGCTGACCAGGCGTGTTGGCACAGGGTTTATTTTCGAGTTTTCCGTCTCTCACAGAAGATGTGAATATTTACGTTAAGTTTACTATTTGACTAACACGGAAAAACCTTTTAGAAAAAATAATTATATTATTATCTGTAATCATTTTTTCTACTAGATTTTTGACATTGAACACCAAGTTTTTGACTCTAGGTTAAGCGTTAATTATCACATTTGTTGATTTTAATTGTAAACGCCATTTTGATTTTTTTTATTGTTATATTATAAGCTAGTGCATATCTTTTATAATTAAATTATGCATAGCATAGAGACAGTTTTAAAACAATAATGTGATCTAGATGTGGTTAAAGTAAGATAATGGAAGTCGATACCGCACAGCGTGGCTCCAAAAATGTCAGAACGTTCGTCTGATACGTCAGATATATGGAGTATTGCGGTTAAATGAACATATGTATGTGGTCAGTTTGTTGTTTTTATCTGACAACAAAAAAAAAGGTTGATATATTTCAAGTTTCTCGAAGATTTTGTTAGACAGTAATTAAGAGGATACCAAAATAGCTTCGTGCATTTTTCTACGTACGAAGTTTTCATTTTAGAGCTCTAATTTAGGATCTAGGATCGCATAAACTCAGAAACGCGATTGAAAAAAGTTTTCTCGATAGAAAATCTTAGCGAAACAACCTCTCTCATTTTTTATTTTTTTCATTTGTCGGTCTATTGTCGCGAATTAACTAATGAAATAACTTTAAAAACATAAGTAACTATTATATATAGAAACACGTAAATCAGAATTAAAATATATTTATTAGATTTTGAGTAAACAGGAAAAGTATCCCTAATTCTTCATTTTCTGTGCCTACTGGCTGTGATAATATGTACGTGTCGGCGATGATATACGATAATATTGATGTAGGCCCTTAAACAGTTTAAAAATACAATACAAGTATCATCTTTTATTCTGATGTTTAATTGTTTTTTTTATATAATGGACATTTCACACAACGTCCTCTAGTCCTAAGCTAAGCTTATATGCTTGTGTTATTGGTACAAGAATACGGATATACTATATAAACTACTTTTTTTTGTAAATACATACTTATAATACATAGAAACACACCCAGACGCAGTATGAACATTTGTGTGACAATTTGTTGATGTGTCAACTTATACTTAACATTTACGTAAACCAATAGGTACTAAACTTATAAAAAACCCTTTGTAAAACGAGTATATTGTTTGCCTAGTTATGATAATATTATATTGATGGAGTTTTCACACAACATCCTCTAAACCCCATCTAAACTTATTTGCTTGTGTTTTTTTTTGAAGTTGTGGCTTATAATGCTGTGTTACGCCTAGTATCATTACAACATAATATCAGATTTATCTATTGTGATCGCCACTATCTACAGTTCCCGGTCATTTGTTTGTGTTATAGGTACCAGAATACTGTTAAGAGTGTGCTGTACTACTAATTTAGGTATTTGCTTTGGGTATTGCTATCCCTATTTCCAAGCGCCGCGCTGAAAGGGACAAATATAGCTGAAGCAGATTTTACCTACAAATTCTTTGAAAAAAAGACGTTTCGTACTGCTAATTTTTCTTCGCGATTTTAATTGTTTTTACGCTATTTTATAGATGAAGAGTATATCTATGCTTCTATCACTTTCTTTTTTGGTAAAACCTTACCAAATATGTGTGATAGTCGCTGCAACTTTACCTAAAGAAAACCGAAAAAAAAGGATTATATAAATACAATATACAATATAAAATACAATATACAATATAATATACAATGATAAAGACAATTAAAATCGGCGGTTTAACTTTCGCAAAGAAAAATGGGGAGTGCGAAACCCATATTTTTTTATGGAACATACTCGTAATTTGGTATCGTGCCCTAACTAGCTGTTCCCCGCGATCGTACGCATGAAATTTAGAAAATATTTACCGATTAAACAACATTTTTTATTAATACTTCGCTCCTATTAGTCGCAGCGTGATATTATATAGCCTATAGACTTCCTTGATAAATGTACTACAATAGTTCTTGAGATTAGCTCGTTCAAACAAACAAACTCTTCGGCTCTATAATATTAGTAAGATAGTTAATATTGCTAAGAATGAACAAAGTCAAGTATTTCGAACTCATGAACCCAAGTGCTGGTTTTAAACACAACACATTCATAATCTTGTGTAATCGAACAAAAGGATACCTTTACTCGATGCAAGTATTCAATTAAATATCGATTGCGATTGCATTAATCGAATATATTAAGCATTAACTTATCGTATCGATACATTATAAACCAATTTATAGTGTGACCATATCGTATTAATTTAGTAGGACATAATTATGATCTTTCTTTCTTTTCTTGACACGTTAGTATTCTGCTTAAACATCAAATAAAAACAGATTCACCTTCATGTATGCTTATCGACGACAAAGTAAATGTCAAAAAATATTTTATAAGGAATTTAGGTCTATAATTCATGCCGCATTCGAAAAGTTCGATTACGCAAATGCATCACGAATCAAAAGACTAAGCACTACAATAAAAGATGTTATGAATTTTTGTCTAATAGTAGACAAAGAAAAGCTGATAAATCACGAAATTCGTGGTCAACTAATACGTTATTTAATCTTCAAAAAGTAATGACAGAAATCTGATATTCTATTGATGTACACGAGGCTGCAGTTTTTTATCTCCATCGTTTTTAGGGTTCCGTACCCAAAGGGTAAAAACGGAAACCCTATTACTGAGACTTCGCTGTCCGTCCGTCCGTCCGTCTGTCACCACACTGTATCTCAAGAACGGTGATAGCTAGACAGTTGAAATTTTCACAGATGATGTATTTCTATTGCCGCTATAACAACAAATACTAAAAATAAAATAAATATTTAACGGGGGCTCCCATACAAAAAACTGTTTTTTTTTTACCGTTTCTTGCTCGATACTAATAACGTTGCCTTATGTTGCATAGATAATGGTGCGGAACCCTTCGTGCGCGAGTCCCACTCGCACTTGACCAATTTTTTCTCATATATTGTACCAGCCGTTAGCCCGCGACTCCGTACGCGTGGAATTTAGAAATATTTCCCCGTTTTTGAAACATTTATGATGATGCTTTACTCCTATTAGTCATAGCGTGATTTTTATAGCCTTTCTCGATAACAGAACGATCCAACACTGAAATAATTTTTCAAATCGTATAAGTGGTTCCTGAGATTAGTGATAATATTAGATTAATAGTAGATAATATTAGTATTGTATGTAATACAACTTACAGCTATATTCATTATTCGTTACTTAACGGTTGACCGATAGCTACTGGTAAGTAGTTAATCAGTGGATCATGTGCGCATACGCATTGCACTAGCGCCATTTATTTCGAATGCATGCGTCTGTAGTTGAACGACCGCACACACGTGGCACCGCGTCATGCAACACTTTTATTTGTAACACAACTTGCAAATGTTGACATATTTATGACCCGAATCATGTTAATATGTGACTTTTGTGTGCCTTTAATTAAGCTGAGTTGTAATTTGTTTTATTTAAGATGTTTAATTTTACAAATGTATGCTACGCTTAATTAATATGCATTTAACTTTGTCCCATTTAGAGGACACGTTTTTCAACAGTAACTTGTAGCTTGTAGTTATTCTTTTGCAGCACACACCATAAACTTTAGTATGTTAAAGTAGGCAACTTGCAACAACAAAAAAATTTACGTATCTATTTCACTACAATGGAAGACAACAATACACAACATATTGACTTTATTCTGTGACTATTATGAAGGACTCGTACTGTTTTTAAATTATTTTCGACTTTAAGAAAATTTTAAATTAATCAAATCGTTTTAGTGAATTTCATTAGATTTTTGCTGTTAGGTACATTAAATATATTTTCTTTTAGTATAAAGTCAAAACGTAAGATTTCAAATTCGTCAAAACGTCTGATTTCGCCAAAACGCTATTGGTAGCTGTTGTTATTATAATTAGAGAAATGCAAACATTTTACATTAGCTATTAATAAATATTTCATTATAAAACGTTTGACAATACAAAACTTTATGCGTCTATTAAATTGCGTAATGGGTGACCATCAATCTGTTCGTAATTGGACGGTCCGGGTTGGAATTGGTCGAATTGGCGGTGGACCACTTGTCACTAATTGTACATAGCAGACCTTTATTGGTTGATTGATTGGTACTTTTTAGTGTCACTAGTTGTACAACAAAATGTTTTGTTGTGGAATTTATTTATTTAATGGCAAACGGATGTGTGTGTCACAATTGTGTTTAGGAATAATTGAAACATAAAATTATTAAGATTTAATTTACAGAAAGGGAAGTGTGGCTAGTCTGCTTTTTTATAAAGATGGCTAATACATTAGTTTTTTTAAATAAATTGTACACGGATATCGTATCTTTACTTTTTATAAAACAAGTCGTTATATTATTATTTGTATGTATGCTTTTATATGAATATCTTTAAAAGTACCCAACAGTTTATTGCTAATTTGTGTTTACACAATGTTTATTTTGGTTTTTAGATCCCACGCGAACGAAGTTACGGGGAACTTCTAGTTGTTTTATGATAGAGTTTAATTTAATGTATGATTCATTGTCCCCTCGGAACTAATGAATGACCCTTTATTAAGTTATTATATGCTTAATTATTTAATGACATTTATTATTAAATAAATGATAGTTGTTCTATAGAAAATATTTATAGTATCGGTACTGTATGGTTTTAAATACTTTACCGCATACCGATTATCGAATATTTTTTTCGATTGATTTTAATGGCGTTATAACTTTTGAAAATATAGCTTCTGCCAGCGGCTTTGAACGCGTGGAATTTAGGAAAATTTTCCTGTTTTTGCATCATTTTTCACTAATGCTTCGTTCCAATTGGACATAGCTAGATGTTATGTGGTTCAGCTTAAAACCTTTCCCGATAAATGTACTATCTATCGCGGGTTCGATTCCCGCTTGGGACAATCATTTGTGTGATATCCATAAATGTCATACAAATGTTTGTACTGCGTCTGGGTGTTTTCTATGTATTATAAGTATGTATTTACAAAAAAAAAAAATGTTTATGTAGTCTATCCGTATATGGTACCCATAATAAAAGCATAGAAATATATATACTTTGGGACCAGAGGACGTTCTGTGAAATGTCCTGAATATATATTTATTTATTTATCCAACACAAAAAGACCAATTCCATTCAAACCAGTATTATTGATTTCAAACTTACGCGATTTGAACTCATAATTTGTTAATATTACCAGGACTATAATTACGTTAATAACTTAAAAAGGCAGAAAGAAAAACGTCGGGAGCAAAGGTATCAAACCAGTATTTCCTAAATTTGTGCATACAAACAAACTCTTTAGCTTTATATTACTAGTATAGAATTGTGATTTTTAGGGTTCCGTACCCAAAGGGTAAAAACGGGACCCTATTACTGAGACTTCGGTGTCCGTCCGTCCGTCCGTCTGTCACCAGGCTGTATCTCAAGAACGGTGATAGCTAGACAGTTGAAATTTTCACAAATGATGTATTTCTATTGCCGCTATAACAACAAATACTAAAAATAAAATAAAATCAATATTTAAGGGGGGCTCCCATACAACAAACATGGTTTTTTTACCGTTTCTTGCTCGATACTAATAACGTTGCTTTATGTTGCATAGATAATAGTACGGAACACTTCGTGCGCGAGTCCGACTCGCACTTGACCAATTTTATTATAAAAAATGTCAAGCCATACAACAAATTAATTCTTAAATCATAAATTCTAATAATATATTGACTTAACCTATGCATCTTTTTCGTTTCTACAGGTTTCTGTATAATGATGGACAATGAGATGATAGGCTATCTTTTAAAGTATTTGGTTACTAATTTGTACGATTCGTACCTAATTACATTATTTATTTGCAGATGTTTGTCTATTTGTTGCATATTAACGTAAAATTTATTAATGAATTAGGTTGCGACTTGTCCGTTAACTTTTATTATTATTTATTAGTGCCAATTCTACGTGAATAACTAAACTTAACTAAAAAATGAAAAGAACTATGACGTATCTATACTAATATTACTAAGCGGAAGACTTTGTTTGTTTGTTTGTTTAAACGCGCTAATGTCAGGAACGACTGGTCCGATTTGAAAAATTCTTTTTTTGTTGGTTAGGCCATTTATAGGGGAGGGTATAGGCTATATAACATCACGCTGTGACGAATAGGAGCGAAGCAATAATGAAAAATGTTGCAAAAAACGGGAAAAAAATCTAAATTCAACGCGTACGAAGTCGCGTGCAACAGCTAGTTTTATTATAAATATGTCCTGAATGTATAATGAACCTGACTACCCCATGAGGTTAACGCGTGTTATCGTGACTTACTTCGGATAGCAAAGGCATTGTGAAATGCCTCCATCTCAGGCATTCCACAATCATAATACTTTATAGATTGTTTATGGATATACCGTTCATCTTACTAACTATACTTCTATACTAATAAGAAGTTGAAGAGTTTGTTTCTTTGTTTGTTAGTTTGTTTGAACGCGCTAATCCCAAAAACCGGTGGTCGGATTTGTAAAAATCATTCACTATTGGATAGTACATTTTTCGAGGAAGGTTTTAAGCCTAACATCACACTGCAAGCAATAAGAGCAAATCATTACTAAAAAAGAAATGCAAAAACGAAGAAAACTTTCTAAACTCCACGCGTAAGAAGTTGCGGCAAATAGTTAGTAATAAATATTTCTCATAGATCACACGAATGACCAGATGCGCATCATTCAATTACAGAACAAATGTTTGTATTATACATACAATATTTTACTTGGACCATGTTGTTGCCACTTGACATCTATCCAATGTACTAATAAGATGGTATTTATGAACGTGTGTGCTATTAGAAGTGTTAATGCGATGCAACTCAACGAATTGAGTATTTATTAATTTTAGATTTGTGTTTGTTATGTGATTATACGCTTTTATGGAAGTGACGAGACATTTTTGTGGATAACACTTAAAGTGTTTTCAGGTTTTATCACTTTAACGGCAAATAAGTTGATGTCAATGTAGGTGGTATCAATTATAGTAAAATGAAGTAGTTATTTTTCATGTGAATAGATAGTACATCAATAATAATAATAATAAATAAATAAATATTCACGGACAATAATATTAATATTCAAGAACATTAGCAAGTGGGCTAAATCCTATGGGCTTTTAGTCAACCCTAATAAGTCGCAAGCCTGAAAAAAGCCTTGGTATCTTCATGGACTGCCAGCTGTCGTGGAATGCTCATATTATGGCAGTAAGTAGGAGAATGCATTGTTCGTTCCAGTCTCATAAGCGTCTACAAAATTTCTTACCTTTCCAAACAAAAGTAATGCTTGCTCAGTCTCTTCTTCTACCTCTCCTGGACTACGCTGATATTTGCTTCTTAGATGTGACGGAGGAGCTTGCCAGCAAACTCGAACGTCTCCAGAATTTGTGCATCCTCTTCATTTTCGGTCTCAGGAAGTACGACCATGTGTCGAAATTCCGGGCCGAACTGGAGTGGTTGCCGATTCGACGGCGTAGAGATTTGCATGTCCTGGCTCTTCTGTATTTTATACTTCACAATCCTAGCTCTCCTCATTACCTTCGAGAACGATCTGAATATCTCATTCCTCGAGGTAAACCGTGTCGCACTACTTCTTCTCTCCTTCTTAGAACTCCTCGTCACACTTCTAGTCGGTATGATGGATCCTTCACCGTACGCGCAGTTCGCCTTTGGAACTCACTGCCTCATTCCTTGCGGGCTTGTCCTTCTCAGAGTGTCTTCAGGAAGAAAGTTAAGAAGTATTTCCTCTCATTGTGATGTACTATTTATTTATGTATTTGTTTATGTAGGTATATTGTCTAATATATAAAATTCACGTGTCACAGTGTTAGTTACCGTACTCCTCCGAAACGGCTTGACCAATTTTTATGAAATTTTACATGCATATTCAGTAGGTCTGAGAATCGGACAACATCTATTTTTCAAACCTTTTATTTTTAGTATGGCTAAACAACGTTTGCCGGGTCAGCTAGTATAATATATATTGATTAGGTTAATATTTATGTAAATGTATATGTAGGTTTATGTGTAGGTAATTAGTGTAGATTAATTTTTATTGATGAAATTTAATTTTAATTTAAGAGTATTTTACTTTACTTTTAAATACTTTTGTTGTACATGCCTATCCTTAATCTCAAACTTCTCTTTCAACAGAGGTTTGCTGTAAGAAAACTCTTGCCTGAGTTAAGCTCGCCTTTGTACATTAATTATGAATTTTCTGCTTTAATGTTTTTATCTGTAACTGTGATTGTTGTACAATAAAGAATAAAGAGACATTTCACACAACGTCCTCTGGTCCCAAGCTAAGCTTATATGCTTGTGTTATGTGTACCAGAATACGGATATAATACATAATTATACTACTTTTCTTTTGTAAATACATACTTATAATACATAGTAAACACCCAGATCACACAAATGATTGTCCTGACCGGGAATCGAACCCGAGACCTCGTGATCGGCAGTCCGTTATATGAACCTTTGAATGTATTTCCTTTTTCATTTCATTAAATTGTCCGTGTGGTGACGGATTAAGAATACAAGTATCACCACCCCATCTCTTTCCCAGGGTGCTGTAAGAGCCAGCTGAGGGATATTACATACAGATAATATCTGCTGTCATAGATGGACAACTCGAAAATAAACCCTTAACCAAATGCCTGATCAGCACAGTAGGCCATAATCCCTCCCAAAGTGGAGGAGGCCCGTGCCCACGTGAATAGGTAGGAGAGCGAAAGAGAGATAGAGAGAGAAATACAGTCTAATAACCCGTTTTTACAATTCTATCGGTTTTGTAAACTTTATGCTGCATGCTGGGGTACTTTAAATGTAATTTAATTACTTTTCCTTTAAAATCCATGAGGATGAATAAATTATTACGTAATATTAATATATTTATAATAATCAAAACATTAACAAATTCTTATAATTGGTTTACACATTTACACCTACTATAATTAAATGCAGACAGCTGCATTATCCATATTAAGGTTTCATTAATAACGCGTATTAATCAGTATTTAATGGTAGGGTGATGGTGTCTTGTTGCCTCGTTTGAGAGACGCCATTTTGTGTATAATTATAAATGCCTGCTCGCTTTTTAATTTTATAAAAGTAACACATATATTTCGTTGAAACGTTACCTTTTGCTAAAAAGTGGGTTAATATCCCACCCAAGAAATAATTCTGTAGTAATATAAAGCATGTAAGCAGAGTTTAGTAGAGTACTGAAGGCTTTATTTTTACTCTATTATTTAAAAAAACAAAAAGCAATACGTACAGTAAGTGGTTACTGGCAATTCCTATGTATTCTTGGCTATTTCTATTTAACGGTATTATTAGAATTATCAATGGTACCGATTCTACGTGCACATCTAAACTTAACAAAAAAATTAAAACTGACAGTGTAGTTAGCACAATTCTGCAATGTTAACAGAACTTTTGTATTAGAAAATCTGTATATTTTAGACTAAAGATAAATAGCTATCCCGGCGAACTTCGTACCGCCAATTAAAGTTGTCTATACTTTCTGATTACTTAAACATTTTTTATCATCATCATAACATCACGCCTTTTTCCCATGGGGGTAGGCAGAGACTATAGAGCGCCATCTGTTACCATCCAAACAATAAAGCAATGGCTTAATAGCAATAAAGTTCAAATTGACTCTACGTTTTAGTTATAAAACGTTTGTATGGGAAAAAGAAAAGGGCTGTTTCAGGGTTTTTCTGGCAATTATTCGAACTTTTTCGCCGTAAACACATTTTTAAAAAAAATTGGCCAAATTGGTCCAGGCGTTGTTGAGTTATGCGCTTACCAACACATTTTGCGATTCATTTTTATATTATAGAACACAATGAAGTAGCCAAAACATCAAAATACAGTATAGTTGTTTTCATTATTTAGTTACGTTTAGTTGTGACCTAGAATTCATACCAATATCGGTATATGTATAAAGGTTTGAACTTCGCAACCCCTGCTTTTCTGTGCCAACTAATTAATATACAAACTGAAATTATTACCCTCCCAAAAGGTATAAAAGTATATTTCTGTAATTGTCAGGTAGGGTGTCTATTATTGTAGTTATAACTTTCGGGACATTTGCTCATTGGACTGAATAATTCCTGTCTAGTGTTGCCCAAATGCAAGAACAAGACGAGACTTAGCCAGTCTTGGTCTTGGTCTTGCGCCAATACACCTGGTCTTGGTCTTGGTCTTGGTCTTGCGCTCCCAGTCTTGGTCTTGGTCTTGGTCTTGCAGCAAGAGTCTTGCAAGTCTTGCAATTACCTATTAGACTATTGCTATTTATTAAAGTTTACTTTAGATCTTAGAAAAACGTATTAGAATTGGAACATTGTGAGCTTGAATTAACATAGCCATAGTAAAGAACAATCAGATTATTAAATGTCTGAAGATTTGATGAGAAATTCGAAAAATTAACTGCCACATGGTGATCAACTGAGCTATATGCCGTTTTCCATGGGAGTAACTGTTTCTTAATAAACATTTACGCTTTATAAGCTTACATGTGCTAAAAATTAACTATTAAATTACTTTTTATATAGTACATTTCCTTGCTTTTTACCGCGCCGCCTCGGCACGTGCTGGCTCTAAAATAATTTTTGTCATTACCTAGGTACCTATAATACTGTAAAAGGGTTGTGCTCATGCACTTTAGCTATGCCCACATACATATCGATATTATGGTAATTCGATACAATAGAATACACTTAATATTTGTATCGGTAAAAACAATACTATGTGTTAATTATGTGCTATCAAATTCATATATTAACCTACAATTTATTACGAAACTTCTCCTGAAATCGTATCTTAGCTACAACCATATTGTGTTTGCAATTTGAGTAACTATTACTAGAATGTAAAAAAGTTTATCGGATTTCAATGGAATGAAATAAGTTTATAAGAAAATGTTACAACGAATAATTATAAGCCAATATGAATAATATTTGTTGTGGACAGACCATGTTTTACAATACGATGTTTATTAAATAAACACCAGCGATACGATACGACGATCACTTTATCGTATGATCTAGTATTTTACCCCGTTCGCGTTGTATTGATTTGATACAATAAAATATAATAAAATACCGATACATAATAGAGATGACCCATCTCTATGTACACGTGTCTTCATGTCGGTTATTCCCCGACTATCGGAGCGGCGCGGGCGGCACATTGACATCAAAGGAAGTCGGTTTCTTTTGACAAAGGTGTCGCTCTTTACAAAGGACTCAAGTAGCCAATCAAGTAATACAATTGGTTGACGTATTTCTAATATTAACCAATCACGATTCGTCAAAAGTGATTAAATTATTTAGAGTGGACAGTCGCATATGTGACTTTTTTACCTAACATAATTTTATGAAAAATTATAAGTATCATCGTTAATATGCCAATATCTTCGCTCCCCTCGTCACATTTTGCTAGTAGTTGACACTTAACTTTTCCTCAATTCACGTTCGTCATCTTCGACATGCAATTATTCATTATTTTTTCGGTAATATTACTCCTAAAAAAAACTCGCTCATTTTTATATTCTTCTCGCTTTTCTTCCATCAACATCCAACAAAATTTTCTTCACCATCATGGAAAAATTTTAAACAATTTTCCTCACAGAGGCAATGAGCAGTTAGGCATATTACGTTAATCTCTATTACGGGACATGATCACTATTAGGTCAAATAAAGTTCATAAAAACAGCTGATTAGGGTTGTGCAACGTAAAAATTTTGCAAAAACTTACATCATCAAAAATCGTATTAAATTATAATGCAAGTTAATTTCTAACTTCACGTAGTCATTACTGATGACCTAAAGAATGCTTGGTTTCAAGCATAACACAGGAGTTTTGTTTCACGTTGTATAAGTGCTTGAGTTTCACGAATTAGATCGACTATAATTTGGTCTTCAAAATGTAGGTGCCGGGTAACCAAAGAAATCGTTCATGTCGTAAACTTTTATTGTCTTGTGTTTATTTAATTTACGTGTTTTTATTAAAATATTAGTAAATTACTATAAAATAAACATACTCAAACACTTTTATAATTAAAATACGTATTATAAAAAAAAATTGCGAATCTGATCGACCTTTTGTTAGAGCAGGCGCCTGGACGCTAGACGTGAATTTGATTGTTTTTTTTTATTAATTTAATTAATTATTAATATATGCATATCAAAAGAAACGGCAATAAGCCTAGTTTCACGAGAACATATGTTGCTGGTAAAATAACTAGTATTCCTTGCATAAAATTAGGATTAAAAATTAAGTTTTTTATACAGTTTTGATACAGTTTATTGCGTCTCATAGAATTCCTAAGCGTACCTGTACACCGAACTGTTATACCTAACTACTCCGTGAAATAGCGCTAAGTCCTAGCTGCAAGACGCAAGAGTCTTGCCGGATTAGTCTTGTTCTTGCTCAAGTCTTGCACGGTCAGTCTTGGTCTTGGTCTTGCTAAAAATACGCGGTCTTGTTCTTGGTCTTGGTCTTGCAAAAATGCAAGAACAAGACCAAGACTGCAAGACCAAGACTGAATTTGGGCAACACTATTCCTGTCTTTGTTTCCTACTATGTCACGCTCCGATGGAAATATGAATAGTAGGGGAGCCACCTTTTATTGTTATTACAACATAATTCTAAGGTTATATAAATGTTTTTAGATCACCCACGCATCATGTCATTGTTGATAATTTATTTTTAAATCTCCCCTTTTCACGGTAGATAGCCTGAGCGTCACGAGGGTAAAACAAAATATCAGATTATTATGAAAATGTTCTAATTATAATATAGTACACATCCACCTTTTATTAGGGATAAATTATGCCACACCTTAGGAGTAGTTAAAGGGTCTACGTAATTTATTTAAATCTCTCTCCAGCCCATTTACGTCCCACTGTTGGGCACGGGCCTCCTCAACTTTGGGAGGGGTTAAGGTCCATGATGCCTCGCAAACCAGGCATATTGTCACAGGGTTTTTAGTCTTCAGTCTCTCACAAAGCATGTTACCTGTGTACAATATTCCTTAGCTGGCTTTTACAGCACCCTGGAAAGGAGTGTCACTTATATTCCTAATCCGTCACCACGTGGACATACACAGCTAGGACTCCTAAATTTATTTTGCAGGCCTTTTTTTATAATAATACAATAATATTTTACCGTTACAATACAACTGCTCAAATTAGCCGTATTTATCCTAATTCTTCCATCTGTATAATCTTTTGTATGTTTGACAGATACTCAACCTAAACACTATGTAAATATGCTATGTAAAAAGCTGTAAATATTTGATTAAACCGTCAATCAAGTTACTGAGGTATCGAATATTGATTAAGACATCAATCATTCAAGAAAACCTGCAATATTGATGCTCCTGTATGGAATTGTTTTCGTGAAATCAGATTACAGACTACACTATATAAGGCCAGTAATTATATTAGACTCCATATCTCATACAGCTTAATTATTACGACCGTAACTGTTAAGAACTTCAATATAAGGTCTACAAAAAAAAACTCATTTATCTTTTTGTAGTGTCAATTTTAGGGTTCCATACCAAAAACCTTTACCGTTACCTTTACCGTTTACTGAGACTTCACTGTCAAATATTTTTCGCTTCGAGTTAAATACTTTAATTTTAAATAGGCTTCCGTATTGTCGCTAGACTGTATCTCATGAATCGTGGTTTTATTTAATGATGTATTACTATTCGTCGTAACAACAAATAGATAAAAGAAAACAGGAATATTTAAAGGAACCTGTCATAAAACAAACATTTTCTGGGTATCTAGATTGAATTGTTATATTGTGACAGCTTGATTTAATAATGAATATAATGTTATGATAATAATGTTACAGAACCTTTTGTGCGCGAGTCGAATTCGTACTTCGCTTGTTTTTAACTTGCGTATAATTTCGAAACATGTCTTAATTTTGGCCGTAGGTTATCATCACGACTCATAAGGAAAGCCATTAAGTGTATCGGCAGAGATAAACATCTGGATTGAAGACACTGGGTGGTAGTTAAGTCGTAAAAACAAATATGGGGCGGGGGTAGATTTAATGCAGTTATTTAT
This sequence comes from Orgyia antiqua, assembly GCA_916999025.1. NCBI lineage: Eukaryota > Metazoa > Arthropoda > Insecta > Lepidoptera > Erebidae > Orgyia > Orgyia antiqua. The sequence goes on along the minus strand of OU779864.1, from coordinate 19,651,116 downwards.
GTCTTCATTTTATTATTTTAAGTAAGTGTCTTTTTTGCAGTTCTTGATCCGGAAATTTTTAATTATCTCTTAGGTACTCATTATATAAAAAAAAAGAAACCAAATTTTATTATTGAAGTTTAACTTTTTCTCGCGTCATCTCGTCAAGGAGTGCTGACGAGAAATTGACTATAGTTTTTTTAGTGCCCTCCGCCCTACTGGGCCATGGTGCTACTTTGTGCCTTACCATGACCCGGTAAGGGAGGCCCCTTCATCTGGGGCCCGACTCAAAAGAAGGATCATTAGATACCCCAGGCGCGCGGACATAAGCCACAAAAAAAATTACTTTAGCTAAATCTGAAATGAAATAAATTCTTCATCGTTGACTCATTGTAGAAAAATATGTTTTGAAACAAATGAGCGTACAATTAGTATGTGTTGGTCCATTAAAGATACCATTACACGGTTCGAAAGTGAACTCAGTAATAAAATATAAAAAGTATGCTTCAACATGCAGTAGCTACTAACTGGACAGCCATGTCATTGTATTGTACTGTTCAGCACACAAGTGTTAACAGAAAATAAAAAAATGTAACGCACGTTTTGGAGTAAATGTATAAACACTAGTATTAACGCAATGTTTCGTAGTTACATTGGGTGGATGTTGGTGTCGTAATGAATAGCTTGTGTTTTATTCAGATGTATAAACTTCAGCTGCAATAAATTTGCTAATATTTATTGAATTAAGCTTTTTTTCACTAAAACTCAATTTGTTTAATGGACATACAAAGCTTTAATATAAGAAAATATAAAATAAAATTATATTGATTGCACTAAATTGGAATGACTGTTAAAAATACAAAACAAAAACAACAAATCAATGTCAATCGGATATGTCTACGTGTCCTTATTAAGTAGACACAAAATCAGAAAAAATAATTGTATAAATCATTTTAAATATTTATCTTAGCATTGTTGTCACTTCTGATGTTCACTGTACGAACGCAATCAGTTTAAAAGCCTAACCCCAACCAGTGATTAGACTGCGAGCACCAAGGAGTGGCGAAGGCACCAATGAGAGGGGGGGGGAGGACTCTAGTCATTAACTCATTAACGAGTCTCATCGCGATGTCATACTAATGACTAAATGCTAATGTCCCATTATTTAGAAAAATGTGGTCAACTTATTTTGTTATTAGGAAACATTTTATTTTTTATATTTTTTATTTATTTATTCATTTAAAACATAAAATTCATAAATACAAAACTTACACAAAATATTAGCACACGTCACGACCCCATCTCTTTTAAAGAGCAGCTTCTGAGATATTTATTTAGAATGTATAATGGAATTAAGATTAAATTACTGATATAAATATACTAGCTGTTACACGCAACTTCTTACGCGTGGAATTTAGCCACCAATTCTAAAAAAAATATACAAAAAAGCCATCCTCTTGAACCAGTTACTAAAAAATCCGCATCAAAATCCGTTGCGTAGTTTTGAAGATTTAGGCTCACATAGGGACATACATAAAAAAATAACAACTTTGTTTTACAATAAGTAAAGATTCAGTTATTTTTTTATTCCTGGACATTTCACATAACGTACTCTGGTCCCAAGCTAAGCTTACATGTTTATGTTATAGGTACTAGAATACTGAATACGGATATAATACTTATATTACTTTTGTTTTCTAAATACATACTTAGAAAATTTCAAATCCCTCTTGGTATTTTTGTCTACATTCTCTTGTTAAACTATAGTAATAAAACAAACTCTCCCATTTCTTTAATCTTAGCCTACGATAATGACAATGCTTTAGCGTAAAGTAATCACTCAAACAGTTATTGCCATCAATCATTTTATGTACAATTAACGGAGAACGGAAACCCTTCCCATTTCATTATCAGCTATTATTATCAAACTCACGCAATACACATCTTGTAAGGAGGTTAGGCAATACTTTTAACTCTTTAGTCAATAATTAAATAATCTACTCTACTTTGGTTTCAAAAACCAAAAAACACGGAAATTCTGATTTTTTTAAGTATTGCATTGTCATCGGTACTTAATATGTGTGCAAAATTTCAGATCAAGCCGACTACTGCAAGTAGGTGAAAATCACTTTCAAAGATTCCGTTACCTAGATTAAATGTATTAATACGCACCGAACTAACTTATGCGTGTTAAAAAATATCATGGATTTTAATCAAATATTGGTATAATTTTCATTACCATACCTATAAAATCAATAAATATTTATGGATAATTCATACAACGACATCTAGTCTTAAACAAAGCATTAATTATTTTGGTAATCAAATAAAGTAAAAATTAGAGTAATATATGTTTCCGACATTTAGGTAACCGTAAAATAGAGTAACGTGGAATTTAATTTTATTTGGAAATTGAAAAAAAAAATCAAGTTACTTTACAAAATGTTTAATTAACATTATTTTCAGTTAATCTACAACGACATTTTGAATTTGGAACACAAGATTTATTCTTGAAAATGTAACTCATAATTTAATTTTTGTACAAGTTAAATTGAATTCATGTAAAACAAGACCCAGTAAGTGGAATTAAATTATTTCTCGAGGTATCTTAAGTCATTACATTGAAGAGTGGTGGCCATCTGCGCCATATTTGGTGTGTAATACCATTGCCAACAAACAAGAACATTAAATATGTACAATGTAATTTTTGTAATAAAAACCATGTGATATTTCAATAAAGTAAATTTATGGTATTTATAATACGCATGGCTCATCGAAATGTCATGAAAAGGACTTTTTGTAATCCATACGTCCGTCAATATTCACATCTTTATTACTTATAGCTGACCTGGCAAACGTTGCTTTGCCATACAAATGTCAGGGGTGGACCACCCTTAACATTTAGGGGGATGAAAAATAGATGTTGTCCGATTCTCAGACCTAACGGATATGTATACAAAATTTCACGAAAATCGGTCTATCCATTTCGTAGGAGTATAATTACAAACACCGTGACAGGAGAATATTATATATTGGATAAAACAAAGTCGTTATTTTTGTATGTATGTCTCTATGTGAGCTTATATCCTCAAAACTACGCAACGGATTTTGATGCGTTTTTTTTAATAGGCAAAGTAGTATCGAAATAAATGGTATTTAAAATAGACGAATAATATTTTTTTGTCAATCGATATATGTAGTTCTCGTAACGCCTGCTAAAAACTAATGTGGATATACGTCCACATAATTATCTGATTCATAAACAAACTTGGAGAGAGTAAGAGCTCCTCCTTATCAGAGAATATGGATGAATATGGATTGCTCATATTTTTTTTAAACTCTTAATTCAAAAACCATTTCGGGGAATAGAGTTTCTGATCATGATCCATTAGTTCGAATTAATGTGTCTTAAGCCGATCAGGAAAAGACATTACACAGATTGCGTACAACGATGACGTCACAACATTTAAAATAATATATTTATGTATTTTTTGTAAAAATTCTATATAGTGAATATTTCAATAATATTGAAACTTGTTGCCTAAAATAGTCTATATTTTCTAAAAAAAATATAAAAACAGCAGATCAAAAATTATGAACAATGCCAATTAGTATCTGCTCAGTTTGAACCGAAAGGTGCCTTAGGTATAAATGTTTCAAGATAATCACGATCTTAGAGATGAATTTGGCGTTATTCATTGAACCTGGTGGTAAAGCAATAAAAATACAAACTCATCACTCCATTCCCTTCTCAGAGATATCATAAGTAGATAGAGAGACTTTGTGAGAGATGTTTAACTTGACTCCTTCCAATATTGATCAGCGTGGCACATTAGACCAATAATCCCTCCTAAAGTGAAGAAGGTTTGTGATCAGCAGTGGCACGTGGAAGGGAAGAAAGTTAAAGATGTTGTTCCAACAAGATTTATAAAGTTCAAAATATTTGCTTTTAAATAGGCTTGAGTTGTAAGCTCGTATAAAACATCAGCAATGAGGTGCCGAAAAAAAAAATTTGTGATGTTTATAAAATTTTTTCCTTGTATATGTGCTTACTGTGTCCTGAAAAGTTTGCTTCATAGTGTCGTGACCCCAATACAATCCAATTGTAGTTAATATAACATTTAAAATACGCAGAATCACGATGTAAATCATTGATATTAAACGCCGATTCAGTATTGCAGACGCTCGCAAATGATTTTGGCAATAAATCCATAAGGTCAATAAACGTCTTAAGATCATGTCCACGATTTCTTTCCTCATGATTTATGATTTAAAAATATTAAATGAAACATGAGAAATGTTTATTTAATTGTACCTTAATATATTTTGAATGGGTATCGTCTGTATTTAACCTCGGGCGATACGAAGTCTCCATCCGTAAGTAGTTTCAATGGGAATGTAAGACTGTAATTGTTTTAAATAAATCTTAAACAACGCCTTCTATATTTTAACACGTTTTCTGTTAGTTTTCTTTATATCTATGTAACAAAAATATGGATTGTGATTATAAAATCGTTTCGCCGGATTGATATGAATTTTTACACACTCATCAAGGACCAAAGAAAACAATAATTAATTACTTTTCTAATTCTTAAATTCTTGAAAAAGATATTTCTGCGGGCTACTATTTTTCCAAAACATAAAGCTGCCTAATTTCTCGAAGACACATAACATAATTAGTTATAATCTGTATGTATACTGATACTAGTTATGTCTTTCCTCAGATAACAACGAGGATAAACAACGTCGTCCAATCGACCAGAAATCAAACCAATGGTTTGGTGCCACACTCACCAGTACTGGACGAAATGGAGCTATTATGGTAAGTTCTCATAATACATATAATATTTACGAGCCCTCGACTTCGTACGCTAGTTTATTAAATTTTCCCCGTTTTTAACATATTTTTCACTGATAGTTCGCTCGTATTGGTCGTACCGTGATGTTATATAACCTGTAGCTGTTCTCAATATGTGCTATACAACACTGAGAGAATTTTTCAAATCGGTCCATACGTTCCTGAGATTGGTGGGTTAAAACAAACAAACATTACTGCTTCATAATATTAGTATGGAAGTATAGATTAGTATAGATCAAAGGCACATCATAAAGTAGTTCTTACTGAATCTAGCAACTTATGCACATGCGACATCACCGATTACACTCAGAAGGCGTGATACTTAGAAAATCCAGGTTAATTAGTTTTATGAAAATATTCACTATATGTATGTATAAAGATAATTCGTATAACACTAGGGCATAAGTGGGAGATTCTTCTTCTTTTCGTGAAATCAGTTTAATTATAATTTTTAGAAATGGGATCTATTTCTATGTACAGATAAAGGGTTTAACAGAATGCTATCTGACATTGTTCAGGGGTTCAAAAATGGCTAAAACATTACGTATTTAACGAAATTATTCATGTATAACATAAATGCGTAACATCACGACAATATAGTAGTTAATGTAGAGACATAGTAGTAAATATATTAGCACATAAAACTTGTGACCTAATGTGGTGACCTATAAAGTTTATGGGACGTCTTGACGCACCCTTCCTGCCGCACCCCTCCTTCCTAGCAGTCAAGGTGTTCCATAAATGTGACCGTTCTTTGATGGGACAGGTCGCGTGACGTCATTCGCCTATCCGCACTGATTGTGCTGACATTTCGCAGCGAATGATGTCTACAATAATGGTTATTGACTCTAGGCTATTTCGAATACAAAGTTAAATAGTTGTGTGTTAAGTTTTTATTTTTATTTTACATGCTGTGGATCATTTATTTATAGGCATTTATCATTATACTAATATAATGAAAAGAGAAAAGATTTGATTTTTTTAACAAAATAGACTCTAAAACTGACCTATTTACTAAATTCTTTCATTATCCTGTTTACATAGGCTATAGGTACTGTATTTTACAAAGAGTTAATGTTTGATTTTTGTTTGTTTGTCTGAGATAAAACTGTGGACAGCTAACGTATATGTATTCTAAGCAAATAACACCAACGGGTTACGCTTATAGGCGACCCCCCGCTGAAAAAGGTACAAGAGCAATGCTCTTGCTCATTGTGTACGGATACTGTCGTCTCATAGTGTGCGCGAGGAGATTTGGAGACTTAGATACAATATATTATACTGGATTCTAAAAGGCAATATATTTCTAACCTGTCAATTAAATAATAAATCAGCTGTCTTTATTACCCTTAAAACAAAGGTGTTTGGTAAATCTCATTAATCAGATCCCCACAGTTGACATTTGGCAAGTGGGTCAGACCAAGGCCTCTATAGAGTTGAACACCATTAGGTTACGAGGTCGTCTTTATGGTTTATAGACGATTGTGCCTATCTCTGCTACGAAATTGGCGCGGGTTATTTGATACTAACACGATTTTTTTTATCGGTTTAGCTAATATCAATATTACAAGCTAGGTCACAGAAATAGTAATTTGAACTTCACAGATCCATCCATCCATCCATCCATCAACCTTTCTGAGTCCACTGCTGGACATACACATATAATTTTCATAAAAAAAGAAAACTATTTTAAAAAAAAGTTTTAAGAATTAACATTTATACATTTTTATTCAAATAATATTTTCTAATAATTACGCCACACATTTATTTAAATAAAACTACTTTTTACGGTTGTATTTGTTTTAATCAGCCCGAAGTTTCGGAGACTTTTTAGTCACCATCTTTATTCAATTTAAATATTTAGATAAAGCAATTACAGATTCAGTAAAAATAAATTCGGTTTAGGAACTGAATTCACAATACTACCTACGAAGTCTAAAAATTTGTAATTTTTATTTTTAAACTAGCAGATTCGTGTTCTAATTATAAGATTTTTTTTTAATTATTTAGTTTTAAAATTTAAATAACTTGAGAAAACTAACACATTGAATTCTTTATTCAAATTGTATACTAAATATTCTGAACGTACATCATTCGAACAAATTGTTACTTTTTATATCCCATATGTTGCGAATAAACTTTATTACTCACGCTTAAGAACACTCGCGATTCGGTTTCAGAACGTTCTTTTTTTCAATTCCATATTTGAAATCAGTCAAGAAGATGCATTCGCCGAAGCAGAGACAACCATAGTTTTTGTTTTCTACTTAAGGAGTTGGAATTTTTATTTCGGAATGCCGAATTAGTGCAAAAAGTAGCCTCTCCCACCGATCGCAATTTGTTTAGGTATTTTGTTCCATTTGCACTGAACGCAAACGCGCTAAGAATTTATAATTGTTTGGACGACATAGGCTGTATCTATAAATGTCTTTGTCATTATTGTGAGCGTATTGTATATTATTTGTTAGTAGTTTTTTTAATTCCTTTGACTATAGACAAAGAAAAGGTGATCTCTACCTAGAGCATAAACTAGTTTTTTTTTTATCTCAGTCACTATTTTTAATGCTTTTGATTACTATAAAAAATAACACTGTGTACAGATCTTTATATGTCAAGTTATTTATGAAACTTATCATTGAATATGAATGAGTCAAACGTTGTTTAATTTTTTTTGTTACGTGCTATCCGCACATAATTGTTTTCTTACTATTAGATAATTATTTCTCGAAAACTATAAACTATAAATACCTAAGTATTTCTCAGTTGAAGATTTTTTATTGTTCATTCATTGTCTAGTTAAGTTAAGTAAGTTAGATATTTACCTAGCGTATAATCCTAATCCTAACTAATTTATAAATGTGAAAACGAGTTGATAACACTACAGAAATTTTGACGAGCTTAAGTGTTAATGTGTCGAACGAAACTATAGCGCAATTTAAAAAACGGCACAACGCCGTCTATCGACTGTCGCAGTAAGCTTCTGTTTGTTAAGGTTTAATTTCTAAATTTCACGCGTACCAAGACGCGGGCAACAGCTAGTTTTTATATATTTTTGACTATGTCTTTCAAAACATTCAAAACTTATAAAAACCGAAAAATCTATACCACTATTGATTATGTTACACCGTATAACCCGATCATTTAAATGATAGATTTAAGAAGTAGATAAAAGCTATAATTTAAGACTCGAAAATTTTAACTGTAATTGTAACCCTTCCAGCTACATAAGCACAAATCTTGTTTCATATCATCATCTTTCATCGGTCCGTAAACGCAACTGGGCGAAATGAAATGGACCTCATCTCATATCAATTTATAATAAAAGATATAAATTATATTAAAATATAGTGACCATTCCAACCAATCATATATTTCTTGTGCTATCAAGTAAGTCATACATTATTGTAATTGCAAATAAATTTCCTGAGATATATCGCTGGATATGTCGCGTCTTGCAGGCGCATGCGCAGACGCAGCATCGTGACGTCACACCATTTATGCCACTAACTAAACACATAGAATATGTTATTGTGACAGATATGAATAGTTATAACGTTTTGTGATAGATGACGATAAGCCTAGAAAGGTTTATTATAGTGTTAACCGTTTACGGTGACAAGGGGCTGTTACTTTGCGAAGTTTTCAGTTTAAAATACTGCATTTATAATATTACTAGCTGTGCCCTGCGATGTTACTCGCGGTAAAAAGGATAAAAAACCTGTTCAATTTTTATCTTTCCACGCGAACATTGCATTATTTTGGGATAAAAAGTAGTCTTTAGTTTATTCTACATTCAGTAGTTTTTATGTGAATGATTAACAAACATCCTAACATCCTCACAAACTTTCAAATTTGTAATATTATTAGGATTAATTACGTTTTTTTCAGAGTAAAACTATTAACATTTGATAGATAATTTCATGTGTTTATTTGTCATCTGTTTGGTTTTATAATTGTTATAATCTAAGGATTATGAAAGGTGACGTCTTAAAGATTAATTAAAAAAAAAACATAATAATACAATGATACCGAAGACTTACTTGTTCCTATATCTTGATTATTTGGTAGGCTAATTATGACTATTTAATAAAAACACACACACACACACAGAGAGACACATATACTCACACACACTAACAAGTACTCCTTCAAATAATAATAGACTTAAGTAATTAGTTTGAATTGTAAAACTACAAGTAGTTAATTAAGTAAGTTAATTTAATTTAGATTAGTCCCAGAGGTGAGAGCCTCACCATCTGTGACACAGGTTTTACCTACGACGGACACCAGTCTCTCACAAAGGTATCTGAAAAGTGTAATATTGTATATTGCCTCTGTATTTGTTTATATCTGCTGCCTTTGTGAAAGAAATCAATAAAGAATTTATTTATTTATATTTATTAATTATTTAGAGAATAATCGGGTACCATTACCTTTTGACTCGAAAGAACATCTAGTACTTTTTATCTAGAGTTTTGAATTTTATGTGAAAGCTTAAAGAGTTAAAAGTCTATAGGCATAAATCATTTCTGAAGAGAATACATTTGCACATCTTTCATTTATGCTTATTCTATGATATTTGTCGTCTAGGTTATTGATACGCTGTACTATTGCAACTAAATAGTTATATTGCATTGTCTAGTCTGTCTGTATGAATATTTATGGACGTACTGTCCAGCAATTTATCAGATGCAACCTAATAAAAACTAAATATATACATAGCGTTTGTGTAATCGAAGATATCTTACTTCTGTTAAACAAAGTTATCAGTGGCTTGATTGCCTTTTTGTGTAACGAGAATTTTAAGAAGTAGCCAATATGATTCTTTTTTAATTATTACCTAGCTTCTGACTTTTCAAAAGTATATCTAGCCTACTAAAAAAAAAATCTTTGACTTTGACATTATACCTGCAGTTTTACTTCTTATGGTGAATTAGGGAAAAATTATAGAAGTAAACTTTTACGATGTGCTCACGCACCGTCAAATACACAAAAAACCGATAACATGAAGTTAGCTATAGGCGCATAGAGGATTGGAGTAGAAAAGGCAAAAAGGTGCATACATACCGATACTCTAAAGTTAGTTACAATAACAAACGTAGAATAAATAAAGAAGTGAAACTTGTTACGTGCGTACATACACACTTTTTTGATCTGTTCTCCTACGTGATATTCAGTGTGAACGTTTTGATATTGGAATCAATTCTACTTGCAAAACTTAACTAAAAAATTAAAACAACTACGGTGTATTTTCATTAATTGGCCACTTTGTTGTGAATATTTATATTAATTACTAGCTGGCCCGGCAAACGTTGTTTTGCCATACTAAAAAAAAAGCTTGAAAAATAGATGTTGGCCGATTCTCAGACCTAGAGGATATGTACACAAAATTTCGGGAAAATCGGTCGAGCCGTTTCGGAGGAGTACGGTAACTAACACTGTGACACGGGAATTTTATATATTAGATAATCGTTAGTCTATAATACACAGTTTTTATATCAAAAATAGTTCAATTAATATTACGGAATTGTGTTATTGACACTTCAACTTTCATCTACTGCATGTATTTTAAAAATCTTAAGTAATGAAAATTTAATTTCTAAGCGAACATTTTAGCATCAGCCCGTATAAAGATTTTGAGCTAACAAATTGTCCGGTGATTTGTCAGCGTCGAATACTTGAGTTCTTGCTGCGTGCGCGCACCTAATATGGCGGACGTTTCTTGACAGCAACACCCAACCGTTTTAGACTCGAGTCGCCATATACAGACACATTCTTTTATTGTCTCCATTTGCTAAGAATTTTTATGTGAAATTTCGGCTAATTTCCTTTATTTTTAGGCATAAAATTCTTTGCGCAAATTACGTTCTAAATGCTCGCGTTAACTCCCTATAAATATTCTTACAGTGTTCAACAAATATGCATTTATTTAATGACTTAAGATATAAAACATAAAAACCTCCTGCAAATCCAAAATAAACCATATTGGGTTTTATTTATTTATTCACTCCGTGTGGTGACGGATTAAGAATACAAGTGTCACCACCCCATTTCCTCCCAAGGGTGCTGTAAAAGTCAGCTGAGGGATATTGTACACAGATAACATCGTCTGTGAGAGACGGAAAAACCCTGGGTCAATACGCCTGGTCAGCGCGGCAGAGTAAACCATAATCCCTCCAAAGTGGATGAGGCCCGTGCCCAACAGTGGGACGTAAATGGGCTTGAGAGGAGAGGAGGGTTTTATTTTACTCATGTTTGCTTTTAGGGCACAAGCGGGATGGAATAGACACCACTATGTAGCTTAAAACAAAAAAAAATATGGCTATAGTAAGATTTGAGTATATTGAAGTCAATACACTCTTACATTAATATCACGGTACTTAAGTTCCCATTAACTAACAGTCATATCGGTCACGCGTCACTCATATTGTTTAAAATGGTTAAGCGTGAGTCGTGATAGAATCTCACAGAGCCGTATTGATTATGGGATATAATCGATCTTCAATATTATTTTTACTTATTCTTTTTGTTTCAATAACATTATATTAAAATAATAAATGCTGTTAAAATTAGCGTGTTTATTAGTAAAATATTTAGGTATTTGAACCAATAAAGCAGTGGTGTATTTTTAAAATAAAAAGTGTTTTATAATATAAACAATTCTTTTATATCAGATCATGTTGCTACAATATGATCTGATAAAAAAAGAATTGTTTTTATTTTAAAATCTTTCACCGTTTATTTCACTCTCTCTCTCCAGCCCATTCCGTCCCACTGTTGGGCACGGGCCTCCTCCACTTTGGGAGGGATTATGGTCTACTGTGCCGCGCTGACCATACGTGCTGGCACAGGGTTTAGTTTCAAGTTATCCGTCTCTCACAGAGGATGTTTTCTGTGTGCAATATCCTTTAGCTCTTGGGAGGAGATAGGGTGGTTAATCCGTCACCACACGGAAAACCACCGTCGCCGTTTATTTAGTTCTCACAAACTATAGTGTCTAAGGTGCGTAGGTACTTATAAAATTCAAAACTTTTAAACTCTACATTACCCTAGTCATTCTATTAACATTTTTTGAAATGAAAACTCATTCTTTTATTTCATTAACTTCGTTCCTAATAAGTATTATATGATTTTTTGTCGATTCTTCGCGGTTGATTAAATTGTATTGTACTAAGCGACGGCATAGATTGCGAGTTAAAAAAAATATTAGTGTGATATTTATAATTGTCATAAAATGTTTGTACTGCGTCTGGGTGTTTCTATGTATTATAATTATGTATTTAAAAATGAAAAGTAGTATATGTATTTTATCCGTATTCTGATACCCATAACACTAGCTGAGCTTGGGATCAGAGGACGTTGTGTGAAATGTCCATAAATATTTATTTATTTCTACAATAAAATTTTTTGATGACTTGTACATTTTCTGTAACTCGTTCTCCTCCGAAAAGGCAGGACAGATTCTTATGAAATTGTGTATATTCGGTAAGACTGTGGATAGGATGAATAAACTGCTATCCTAACTGAATATTTATTGCCCGACTTTTCTTAACTTTTGTAGTATAAACTATAAATAGATTACGTATAAGTTTAGACGGTATTTTCGGTCAATAAATGACGATGGAAAGGTCACTAGTATAAAGTAATTGTTATAAAAGGAAGCATACTACAATGTTGTGGAAAATATAACTTATAGAACTAAACGCTAATTAAATTTGATACGAAGAGACAGCCAAGATAATTGAATGTAAGCAAATAACAAGACGCAATCTGCGATGCAATTTATTAATTAATTGATATGAACAAAGTACTGGATAGAGCTATAAGAGTAGAGAACACACTGGATGGAACATAGCAGAAGGTACACTGGAGTCGAATAAGGGTTTTATATGGAAATTTCCAATGAGTTTTTGGAAAGTTTGCAGTTACCTGGTCACGGATATATGTGGGCTAAAAGAATGAAAATCACTTTAGAATCAGTATCTTAATATACAGAATAATAGGTACTAACTCTAGTTTAGGAGATGTTAATAAAATATAAGTAACTAGCTATTGCCCGTGACTTCGTACGCGTGAAATATAAAAATCAATCTTAACAAACAAAAGTTTACTATACTGCTCGATAGATGGCGTTGCACTGTTTTTCTGGATTTAATTTCACAATTATAAATTAGTAAGGATGATTGATAGCGCAAATGTTCTATGACTAGTTTGATTCTAACGAAATATAAAATAAACATTAAAATTAATTAACAAATAGCGTTTACACAAGAGAGTCTCCCTCTCTCGCTCTTGTGTAAAACAAGAGAGAGAGAGAGGGAGAGTTAGGTTGTTAAAATATCGGATCTATTTAGATAGAGACTGTATTTAGATTAGTCTGCCATTCTACCCATAATTATAATCTATAGTCGGGGTAACGTAGTACAATATTATCCAATAATTTGTCTTAAAGTCTAGAGGAAGACCTAAGAAAAGATGGATGGACTGTGTGAAAGAGAACATGAAAGAAAGAGGAGTCGACACACAGACATGACGGCTGATAGAAGACTATGGAAGAAAAAGACATGTTGCGTCGACCCCAAATAATGGGATAAGGGCAGGAGGATGATGATTGTATTTAATTTGTATCTTAACTATTCTAGTCTCTAGTGTATCTTTAAGCTTAGCCATTTGTAATGCTCGCCGCATTACGACCTTACCTCGGCTCTGATGTGATGCTGTGATGGACCGATAACAACTGATCACTATCACTTCACTAAAGTGCCGACTGCATGCTTAATTGCTGTATATTCTACTACGAAAATGTGCAAGGCAACTTAATCTTTATATAATAAACTTTAGAGAGAAAATTGTTTTAATTTCAATTGCAATTTGTAAGATTTGTGCAGAGTATTAAAAGATTAGCTTAAAAGGAAAAATGTATGTAGCTGTATTTTGTTTTTTTGTAAAAATTACTTGAACTCAAATAGTATAAAATAATTGATCTTTTCAACTTAATATAAACAGAGTCGCGTTTTTTTAAGTATAGACTATAGAGCGCCAACTGCTACGAACTAATCACTTTTATTTAATTTCATTTGTCCTCTTAAGCATGATCACTCTTTATCCGCGATCTTTTTATTTATCCGTCTATGATAAGATTTTTCTATAAAAACCTACTTATTATTTTCTTCAACTCACCCATTAGAGCTAAAGTCACAACTTGTAATCTTAAATCACTGGCTTTATAATTAATAATAATCATGCAATACTAATAAAATGGTCAGGTTTTACACATTTAGTGTATTTATACATATACTTCCGTAATCCTCCCCCCATGGCTAGCCTTGCATATCTTTTACTTAAAACATATTCTCTATAACTGCACTTCAAATGCAGACAATATGTGTATTAGAAAATATATTCAAGAAACATACAAATCTAAATAGAGCACTAAAGTTTTATTGCTAATTTTAACATCTAAGATCTTTGCTAAGTTTCCTTATTGGCATTAGTAAGTTAAATTCATTTGGTTCATCTTTGTGATAGTTCCGTTTCCTGCACGTCTGCATCGACTTGTGTAAATAGCTATCATTTCCTGCTGTAACAGCGCTTGTACAAGATTTAAGCAAACCACGTTTATTGAAGTTATTTAAAATGGTTTCTGAAATACTAAATGCGGAATGTATTGTAATTGTCCACAATTTGTAGTGTAGCATTTTTTTTTACTGTAGTTAAATAATTGCCACGGGTTTTCTTTCGACTGTATAAGATGAGGCACATTAGATTTTTAGGAGCTTTACGGCGTTTCCACTCTTTTGATGATGTAGTTTTGCGGTCGCCGGGTTTCTAGATTACATTTTCCTTTGAGAAAACATATTTTTACATTTAAGTTATGTTTTGGGATATGAAAAACAAAATTGGGCATTTAAGAAAAAAAATAATTTTACCAAACGGTATACTCCCAAACGATATAATAGTATTTGGTTGTTACTGTTAGTAAGTATATATAGGATATGATCTTGTATGTCGTTTTAAATTGTATTAATTTTTGTTAAGAATTCATTAATTCACTTGTACCACGCACCAACGTTTAAGCTATCGGCGAATACCGAAGTGTTGTTTCGATGTGTCGACGGGTATAAATACTTCATTGTCCCTCAGGGCACAGCACAATGCATGCGAATGCGCACCCAGGATGTTATCCTGTATGTATCCTGGATGGGCACCCCGTGGGATTATGGCTAATAAATTGTTGTTATACTCAATATGTTATGAACTGAGCTTTAATAATATACTATAGTTTATTTTCGATTGAGCTGCTGTAAAGTGGAGTCTTCCTTATGAAAAGATTAGAGAAAAGATTTTATAAGATATAGAGTAGTGGTCTTATTCATAATGACTTATCGGAGGTTTAAAAGTTCGCTAAAATCGGTTCCCGTAAATTGTCAAAACTTGTTATTCATAATAGTCTTTTTACGCTAAAACGTTTATTATCTCTCCGATCAAATCTTCGTTTAAACCTCCAATAAGTAAGATATATGCTGTGTCCATGTGTCTTCATCAATCCAAAAGCAATGAAATTATGTAGAAAACATAAGTATGTATATGCGTAAAACTATCCGCATTACTAAATAAGCAATAAAAACAAAAATAATTCCAAGCACAGAGATAGCCTGGGCTAGACCAATAAATGCTAAACAAAGAGCTATAAAGACAACTCGGAGCTACATAACAATGGGTTAGCGTTAGTAACAAACGATTTGTGGAAACTAGTGTTGCCAGGTGTAGCGAATAACTTGGGACGCTCCGAATTTCAAAAGTCTGGCTAGAAACGATTCATCCTTAATTATTGAGCCAAACGTCCTTATTTTTGACTATTTTTATTAGTTACTTAACGTAATAAAAAGTATAAAATTAGTAATATTTTTACTCAAGTTGCTCAATTTTTTTTACTTGATCCAATGTTTAACACAATTATGATTTACTACATATACGCTTTTATACTTTCTCCAAATATTTTTTAATTAGGTGTTTGATCAAATGTGATTCATTGTAGGCCGAAAATGAAGTCCCGATTATTTTAACAGTTTTACCAAAATTTCACTACTTGATTGTGGCAACACTTGTAGAAACCATTTTCTTGGTACATCCACACAGCAGTCGCGACAAATTGGTAGTAGTGAGAACGTGCTCTGATAGCCATATGGACTATCGAGTATCTAATGCTATTACGATTGTATTGTACTAATAATTTCGATAACGAGCCACGATTTAGTTGATATTTGCTTTAGAAACTCAAGTATTTAATAGAAATGTGTAGAGTCAGAGTAACATGAAGTTTTTACTCCAAGGCTACCTTAAACAAGGCTAGATTGTTTTGAAAATTGAATAAATTCTGTCGTTTTCCATAAAACTATTTTGAACTGGCAGTCAATTGTAATACAAGTATTATGTCTAAAAGTCATAAATCATTTGTGTACCGCAAAATTGACCGTATGTTTTAATATCGTATTTATGAAATTTAAAAAACAGTTTCAGCCACCAGGTTCAACTATATGCATTTACATATGGACAGGGACTATTTTAAAAAGCCATAAGTATTTTCACATATAAACTATTATTCATTCGCTGACAATTTTTTAAACATCCTATTGATATATTTCGTAAGAATAACAACACGTATACATACCTATTTGTTTTAAATTTTAACCCGACATTTCGGAGACTTTGCAGTCACAATGGTCACATGTGGGACTGAGCTGTAAAGTGTTCTCTACGATCAGTTGTTATTTTATACATTTTACATTATATCATAAAAACTGTATACTTATATCTGCTTATAAAATATCGGTTCAGAGTTAGTTCCGTCATAGGCTTTTGACTTCAACTACTGGTCGATATGGATCTTCACGGTAAGTTACCGATAGTATCGCAGAGCTGTTATTGCGCTTAACATCTGATACTATATCGTAATGGTGATCCTATTATGTTAAAATACTGTATTAGGTAATATTGAGGGCTGTTTAGTTTCAGAATTCCAGAACCTTGGTTTGAGTGGTTTTCTTTTCTTTCAACGGTAGTGTAATTTTTTATTATATTGTTGTCAATGGACGTTGTGAATGTTTTAATATGTATGAGTGAAAATAATGTCTACTATCTATTTATATATTTATTATAGACTGACCTCTTGGCTGTAGTTTTATTGCTAAAATCAAGGATATACTGAATTCTGGCCGGAAACTAATGTTTCCGGCCAGAATTCAGTATATCCTTGATAGTAGTATCCTTGAATAGTTTTATCATTGCGGTAATCCGCAATGATAAAACTATTCATTGTTATTAATGATTTATGGCTTAATATTCGCTCTTTAAGGAAACTATAAACTGAACATAGACATGAACAAGCACGATAAACTAAATAATAAATAAATATTTACGTACATTTCACACAACGTCCTCTTATCCCAAGTTAAGCTTATATGGTTATATGCTATAATACATAGAAAACATCCAGACACAGTACAAACATTTCTATGACATAAACATCACACAAATGATTGTTACGTGCGGGAATCAAACCCGCGATCTCGTGAACGACAGTCTGTTACATGAACCACTAGATCACGAAGCCCCTCAAAATGAAATCACTAGTAACCCTAAAATGCATTATCTGATATTTGTATTAGCACTGTAAATACTAACCTACATAATAATATTGTCTATGCCTACTTCACAGTAACGGGTTGAAACAGTTAGAACTTAAAAAAAAATACATCTTGTACCTTTTATAGATGTTCTGAGTACCCCTTCATTGAGTAACGGGTAGTAAACACACAATTAGAGGGCTTAAGGAGGCTATGGAAGTAAAAACGTACGCTACTAAGTATAGTCAAGCGTAGATAGGTTTGTTAAGATTATACTAGATATAGTGGTTGCTGGAAGTGACATAATGTGTATAAGCTGAAATTACTACGCTACCTGGTATGGAGCTTTTGCTTATATTACAGATACAATAGATAATTTTGAAACTGAAAAATGATAGTAAATCTTTTGCCCAATCTAGTATTTTAATTGGAAACTTTAGCTTCTTGATATCTAACAAGGATTAAGGTATAAAGTTTTCCTGAACAGTATAAGTAATTTAATTAAATAAAACTATGATGTTCTTCCAAAATACGAGATTTTTTTGAAGAATTTACTAATTACTTTTCAATGACAATGTAAAATTTTGTATAGAATTGAAAAAAGGCCAAAATATTCAATTTCTTAAAGGCATAAAAGATGAAATATGAATAACATTTGCGAAAGACCAGCCCAGCATTAACAACAAAGTAATGGCCGAGTTGACCGTATTTTGAAGTTATGAAACTTTTTGAGACATATTTATGCAGTTTGAGTCATATTGCCACTAAACAAGGTTGGCTTGATGAATCACCACCTTTTACATCGAAAATAGCAGTGAAATGCACGTGCGCACAAATAGGTATGTCATTGAATTATGAAATTGTATCGTCTGCGTCACTTTACTTTAGTATATTTCTTGAATTTCGAACATACATTCTTAGCCAGTTATTTTATATGTACCCAGATGACCAGCTTCATGTTAAAATCAATTTGTAGGTGATTTAAAATCCTTATGTCAATTCCAGTACTATCATAGATCATGGTAAACTTCAGTAGGTCAGCCACATTTCTTGGTGTCATCTAAAACGTAGCTGTTTCAATGCAGTTAATTTTCGAGAATCAAACGCCATTCTCTTTTAGGCAGAGCGTTACAAAAAGTTGATGTTACCATAGTGTGATACAACGGTAAACAGATTATGGTATATGCCGGACCTTTGAGGTCTTGTTCGACCAGATTCTAATCCCTACATGCCTACATGCTTTAGTGTAATTTATTTATTAAAATGTTGATTACAACGTTCAAATTTTGATAAACTAACTGTCTCCGCTTCGTATGCGTGGAATTTAGGACATTTGCCCCGTTTTTGCAATATTTTTTACTACTGCTTTGCTCCTATTGGTAGCAGCGTGTTGTTATATAGCCTATAGTCTTCCTCCATAAATGTACTATCCAACACTAAAATAATTTTACAAATAGGACTAGCGGTTCCTGAGATTAGCGCGTTTAAACAAACAAACAAATAAACAAACTCTTTGGCTTTATAATAAAATATCAGTATAGATATTTGCGAAGGCTAACTACATTTATGTAGAGTTGAGTGCGAATATTCACACGAATTTACTATTATTTTGCTCTGATACCCATATAAACTTCAGCCATTAGTAAATTGACGATTCTTGCTTGATAAACCCTCAAACGATTTTACAGATAAGTTGAAAACAATTGTGAAACACTTAAAATCGATTACTTGCGCCTGTGCACCTAAAGGCTAGTGTACATTGCAAGTAAGTGGAATGCGCTGTTCACACGTGAGCATCTCGCGATTTATGTTGTTCGCTTCAAGACAATGGATTGTTAAGTGAGAATTCGGCTTTATTGAAGATAAGCACAAAAGGATATTCCTTAAAAAAATTACGTATTTCGAACGTAGGTACAGGGTGTCTGTGTATTTATTGGCCAAAATTATAATTCAACTAACATGTACCTATTAGCTTCTATGTGTTTAAATTGAGTTTTAAACCAAATGTTTCTCTAACGTTTACGGTTTATGCAACACATTCGCTAAAAAAAGTTGCCACTAATGTCCCGTAGTGACTAATCACATAGGACATTCAACAGCTCAGTCCAACCATGGTAACGTGAAAAGTCGCCGAAACATCAGGCTAGATTTAAAAACAAAATATACATATCTATGAAAAGTGGCCAAATGATGCATTTTAAATTCCGCAAATTACCCCATAAAACCTGTCCTAGTTAAAGATAAAGGCGTGTTGTTTAATCTTCGTCCTAGTTGACACTACGCCCAATCTTCGTTCACAGAACTTAACTGTCTGCTGTAAATCATATAACAATAGACTGTTCAAATGTTTAACTCATGATGAACTGAGGTTTGGGCTTTGAATGAGCGTACAGTTAAGCGGAGCGGATATTTTAGGTCAAACATTTCTACATATTTACGACTATTCTGTAAGAAAAACAAATATTTAAACACATACTTTTGATATTTATCGGAATAAGATTTCTGCCCTTTATAACACGCTTTTATTAGTTCGGTACATATCTATAATGTTTTCTTTCTTACTTTCTTTCATTCGTTGACAAATGGCTTAAATTTGATTAATGTTATTCATCAAATCACAACAACTTTTTATGTACAATTTCTCACGTATTAGGCCTGTTTCATTAATTTAAAATGATTACCTATTTCACACATCAGCTTTGATTACTTTTACAGCTGAGACATAATAAATAGCAATTGGTAGAGACTATAATTCTTCACCAAAAGGATAAGGTCAAAACGCTCTACACTCCGCTTGTGGATATGTCTCAGCCTTATTGACCTTTGTAACAATACTAATAACAGAGTGAATGATGTATTACTGTCGTCAAAGTTACTTGACAGTAGTTCTAAGACATAATGGTACTTAAAGTACTTTAGCTTACTTAGAGTAGCGTCTAACGAGCTTTTTAATGGCATGTAGCCGTAAATGTCAGTAAGCATAAGACTGTTGATAGTAATTATGCCACTTCTCCACCAGCGTTAATGGTAGCGATACATACAATTCATAGAAATTTGGCTAGTTTATGTTGACTAGATTTGTGTTTTTTCGCATTAGTCGATACAGATAAAATATTAGACCCGTTAACACGTTAATGAAGCCATACTATTAGAAGTGATAGGCATACTTTTAGAAAAGACATATATATTTTTTATACACGTATATTGCTGTATTTACTCCAGTGTCAATCGCTCAATACTATTAAAGGCAGCTCAGCAGCTGCCTTTGATAGTATACACGAAGAAACACCTTTCTTGTTCAGGGTAGTTGTAGATCAATTGCCTGGAATAACACTAAATAGCATAAAAATGGACATTGACATGAACAATCATTATGATTAAATCATAATCATAATGATTGTTGTGGAATTTTAAGTGCTGTTAGGCAATTTCCGGTACCTATACTGTACATAATAAGCTTTTCTTGGGACCACAGGATATAGAAGGTTGTGGGAATTTTTGGTTACTCTCTCCCTCTCTCACTCTCTTTCTGTCTTACTCTCCTTCCAGCCCTTGAAAGCCCCAGTGTAGGATACAAAGTTTCTACTCTTTGGGAGGAATTATGGTCTACTGTGACAAAAAGTCTGGTCTGTGTGGAACAAAACCTAAAATGGAGAAAGGCTATGCCCAACAGTGAGACGTGAGTGAGTGAGACTCCATCTATCCTAAATAGAATCTTTCTATAGGAATGTTAATAATGATCTTATTGATTCAGTATTTTATTTAAACGTGTTTTTATGTAACAAAGGTGTTACAAGTCATTCACAAACTGTTGTGACCTACATACACTTTTATTTGTTTTTATTCTTGTAACAAAACCGGGACGTGTAGTGCTGGAAACTCGTTGTGTAATTGTTACTTCTAAATGTATTGACAGCGCTTGATGTTCTTATGTAAATATACTAGTGTTATTTATTGATTTGTATTTAATAAGGTTTTCGGATATTGTAGGATGCTTGAATAGAAAACATGGATATATTTAATTTAACGATAGCTACCCAAACTGTGTATATTTGTACTTACAAGAGTGTACTCTTTTTGTTTGTGTTCAGGTGGATTTAAAAATAGTTAAGAAAAATTCCTCACAAACAAAATAGTTAACGGGTGTTTTCAATATTGTATCTATACTCGATTCTTACTGTCAAAGTCAGACTAACACTAATCTAAACTTTTGTCCCTACTTGCATATAAATAAGCTACTGATGATAAGCATTGAAAATTTGACAAGAGTTAAAAATATTTTACTGATAAACGAGGATCTATCTTTAATCGTAGATTGGTTATTGAAAATGGCCGTAAAAAAAAGGCTTGACTAAACCTATCCTACAGTTGATTAGTTTTATAATAAGTATGTAGTGACATCTATTAGACAATAGCTGTCACTACAGTAATACAACTCATGGAAGAAGAATGGCGTGGGATAACAAATGTGACGTCATAAAGGATCCTACATCGCAATTGCTAAATTTTCATACTAGTTAAGACGGCAACAAAATATAATATACAATCACAAGGCAAAAGCCCTCTCCCACTCTCCAGCCCATCTACGTCCCACTGTTGTGCACGGGCCTCCTCCACTTTTGGGAGGGATTATGATCTATCGTGCCGCGCTAACCAGGCGTGTTGGCAAGTTTGTTTTCGAGTTTTCCGTCTCTCACAAGAGATGTCTGTGTGCTGACGATGAGATGTTGTGTGTGTCCCTTAGCTGACATTTACAGCGTCCTGGGGAGAAGATGGGGTGGTGACACTGGTATTATTAATCCGTCACCACACGGTTAAAAGGGGCAGCACCCACCAGGCTAGGGCCTGGTCGAAGAATTCTCTATTTGTGGTTGCAGGAGTTTGATCACCCATGCTCCTCCGCTAGTATTTGTAAGACAGTAATGAAAAAATTATGCTTATAATTCTCAAAAATGCTACTAAGTTTCAATAGAAACTTGCCGTGACTAAGGCCGTGACCAGTGCTCTTAAAATTGTATTCTTTGTTCGTTGTTATGTAAACAGGTGATTCACGTATGACTCAATGATTCATTCATCTCCAGTCAATGGACTTTATTTATAGGAAACTGACCACAGACTTGAGGAGCACTGACCGACAAAAATATAATTAAATTAATATTGAAATAAATCTATAACTGATATAAGTGTTACGTATAAACAATTAAATAAAAATAAGTAATATGGATGAAAAAACTTCAGTAATTTTTGTAAGTTATACTTTCTACATTTAAACTGTAAAAGTTTATATAAAAAAATTAAGGTTGATATATGCAAGCCTCAGATGATTTGAATTTAGTATTACGTTATTTATCTTATATCTATTACCGAAAACGAGATTACCGAACACAGACAGGTAGACGAAAGGATAGACAACCAAGACTTAGTCTCTGCCTAAGGTATGGATTTTTATAAACGTCCTCTGATCCTGTGGTACGAAGCTAAGCTTAAAATATAACAGTACATATAAATAATAACTTAAAACGCTGACAGTCATAATTTTTGTTGTTATACACACACCTAATTTTTAAAACGGTGATTTAGTCTTAATCTTGCTTTATTAGCTTAATCTGCATAAGTAGAGGTGTGTATAACTCTAGAGCATCGATCAAATTGGAGTTGAAATTGGTGACCTGCGCCTGCGCTGATAAAGTACAAGATTAATACTCATATTCATAGTGTACAGATAGTGTCGTCTCTCCGTGTTTGTGTGCCAATTTTGTATGTGGGACACACAGGATTACGCTACAGTTTTTGTCTTTTTGTGTACCTACGTTATCTTGGCACCACTAACCTGGTAGAATCTTTACTTATTATAAAACAAAGTCGTTATATGAGCTTCTACGAGTATCTTCAAAACTACGGAACGGATATTTATGCGACTTTTTTAACAGACTTAAAAAAAAGGAGGAGGTTCTCAATTCATCCCGATTAGCAATTGATTTTAGCAATAAAAATCTTTGACTTTGACTTTTTATGTTTGTTACCTCATAACTTTTAACTGGGCGATGCGATTTTAATGATTCATTTTTTTAATTGAAAGCTGCTGTGGTCCCATTGGCACCAGGTCAGGATCTGATGGTTATCCCCTGAGAAATCGAGGAAAACCCTCAAATTTCAAAGGCACATGAAGGCGGTTGAACTTTTTTTTATTTATAATTTGGTTTGATTTTTACGAAATCGAAGTTGCGTGCTGTTGCACGCAACTTCGATTTCGTAAAAATCTATAATATAGTGATAATATAGTAAAAATCTATATAATTAGTATTATTTATTAAGCTAGTATTTGATAATGAAAATAGCGTGTGTAACATCTCCTGTTGTTTTTCTACTCAAAGGCGTAGTATAATTTACATTCTTTGTGGAATATTTTACGATCTTTGAATTTTGTTTCGCTGCCTCACTTCATATCGTTAGTGAGTCATTGCCAAAGATTTTATCTTAAGATATTTCACAGACCCAAATGAATCTCCTACGAACGACCTATCAATTTGGTATTATGTTAATAATGTAATTGTCGGCTTGTGGTGGGAATATATAAATATCTCGTGTTTTATTTGTTGATTTTTAGGGTTCCGTACCCAAAGGGTAAAAACGGGACCCTATTACTGAGACTTCGCTGTCCGTCCGTCCGTCCGTCCGTCCATCCGTCCGTCTGTCACCAGGCTATATCTCAAGAACGGTGATAGCTAGACAGTTGAAATTTTCACAGATGATGTATTTCTATTGCCGCTATAACAACAAATACTAAAAATATAATAAAATAAAGATTTAAGGGGGGCTCCCATACAACAAACATGATTTTTTTACCGTTTCTTGCTCGATACTAATAACGTTGCCTTTTGTTGCATACATAATAGTACGGAACCCTTCGTGCGCGAGTCCGACTCGCACTTGACCAATTTTATTTAAACAAGAATGGCTTGTAATAAATTTGGTAGAGAAAATAATTGTAAGATAAATAGCTACTGAAAAGTTGTTCTGTGTAATGGTATGGTGTATTATATTTATTTATTTTTAATACGCTTTTGTTAGCGTCTCTCGTATCTATCTGGCATCTTTTTAACAGAATGTTTAAACATGATGGTTTTCCCTCTGACAAAAAATAAGCCGTTCAATTACGAGTTGGAATCGCCACGAAGGTTCCGTACCTTTATATACAGAAACTGAAATGTATGTACCTATCATCATCCTTTAAAATATTTTTTTTTTGAAAAGGAACCCTAAAACGGGTTATAATGTTATAAGACTCCAGCGTTTCTAGTTTCTACTAAATATTTTGTTACTAACAATTCGCTTTAAACGAACTTTCTTTCCTTTCGCTTCTTTCCACGCAACACAAGCTTAAAACCATGTGTAAAGCTTACGCAACTAGAGCTATTAAAACCCAAATGTTTGTACACAAGTTGCAACTCAGATCAATGAGCTATAAAACAGTGTAGTGGTTTGTACAGACTGACCTCAATGTGACCTGTATTGACGTCAGAAAGAACACATCCGTAGATTATGTTGATGGTTATGGGATGTGACGTATAAACGTTGAGGCATTGTTTGATTTACGTGATCGATGATGCATAGATCTTTAATTTTCTTCAGAACTAGCAATGGCCAGCGATGTCGTTGTTAATTTAGAAAATAAAAAGAGAAAGCCATAGCAGATTATACAAGAATCACTCTATGTATTAAAAAAACCGCATCGACATCCGTTGCGTAGTTTTGAAGATATGTATAATAAATAAATAAATATTCAGGACATTTCACACAACGTCCTCTGGTCCCAAAGTAAGCTATATTTCTATGATTGTATAGACACGGATAGACTACATATACTACTTTTCTTTTGTAAATACATACTTATAATACATAGAAACACCCAGACGCAGTACAAACGTTTGTATGACATTTAGGGATATCACACAAATGATTGTCCCAAGCGGGAAACGAACCCGCGACCTCGTGATCGGCAGTCCATTACATAAACCACTCCACCACGAAGCCCGTCGATATAAGGTCACATAAGGACATACATAAAAAAGTAAAGATTTTATTTTATAATAAGTAAAGCCAAGCTATAGAGAAGACTAGCTGTTGCCCGAGACTTCGTGACTTTAGTCACTATGTATACGAGTCCCCGAAACGTTGGGTTAATATTTAAATTAATTAAAAAAAAAATTAAAAAAATAATAATCGAACGTTTCGGTGAGTCGCGTCTAAATCCGCAAAAAGTGGTTTTATTAAAAAATCTACTCAATTTAATATAGATTCAATTCATTTATATCTTTCCTGACGTTTTGGAAATATTTCTAACATAAACATCACGACTAGGACTGTGCGTCATCCATAGCATGTAAAAAGTCAATATTCCCTGATTAGTCTCTCAAACTAGTTTTTTTTTTATCTCTTCGTTTTTAATTCCTCCTATAATTTATGACTTATCACCTTTAGAAAAAAATTAATATAAATTATAAACATCATAAAACCTTTTTTCACATTAATATCAGTATAACGCGGCAGTTTCCGCCAGATGGCAGTGACTGTCTATAATGTTAGTTTGTTCTTTATTAACACCGGCGCACGCGCATGCAACTGTTTTCTTTCCATTTTCAAATAACAGTAGGGCTGTCACCTTTCACGGAGATCAACGGGAGCGTCAAATCCTGGGTCAGAATGAGCTTAATGTTATAAAAACACATTGGCTGCAAATAAGAATAATTATACCTACGTAAACGAATAAAAATTATTAAAAATAATAACAGTATGATGAAAAGCACCAGTTTATGAATTTATCAATTAATACGTTTTAAATTTTATTTACATGTATCTGTTACATAGAAAACAACCAGCTGCAATACAAATGTCTGTATTCATGATATTAAAAACATTCTGACAGGGAATCGAACCAACAAGATCATAAACAAACAATAATATAAGCTAAAAATAAAATAATAATAATTCTAATATTTGCTAAGCAAAGTAGGGAAACAATTTCATTAGTTATATTAATTTGCTGTACTCCATTTATAAGTTTATATAAATTATACAACCCTAAGGATTATAGTAATGACGTGTGTTATTACAGTTAAAATTAACTACAGGCACGTTTTCAAGTTCATAACATACGTTAAAAGAACAATTCCAAGACGATATATCTCTTGTATTTAAACTGATACGATGTTGGATATTTAATCCACCATAGACATATCTAGGAACCTAAGAATTCAGATTTAACAAACTCGTGTCATTGATAAAGTCATTTGCGACTAATTTCTACATAAAATTTCACACACTTTCAAAAAACCTGTCAAGAGCGAGGTATACTATAAGAGCGTAAGAGAGATACTATAAGAGAGTAATACAAGAGCGAGGTATCGAGGTATACACACTTAGGGTTTCGCCTACTAGACATATAAACATAAGTAACTGCCTTCAAATAATCAGTTAATTAAACTCAAAACAACTCACCAACTTAATTTTGTAGTAGAAATATAGGGAATCGCCTACATTTCAGCTACTTCATAAGTTGGTATTAGTATAAACACTTTTTTTCTTGTGATGTGATGACAAATTATAAGTTTTTGGATTTTTCCCTATATCAGCACTATATAGACTTGATCTATGCCCAACATCGGCAACGGGAAGTAACCTGTGAATTTTGATTCCCTAGCATAAGTCGAAAAATTCTTAAAAATGGTCGTAATTCGGTTATATCTTTTAAATGCGTAGAGGTGAAAGGTTGACTGTATTTTTTGCAGCAAGGGACCGCATAGATCTACATATCGTATGAGTTTCAAGTTGATACCTTCAGCCGTTGCTGAGTAAAAAGTTTGACAGACGGACAGACAGACAGACAGACACCGGAGTGATCCTATAAGGGTTTGTACGAAACCCTAAAAAGGAGAACCTTATGGTAAGAGATTATATTCGGTGTTATATTTTTTTATTTACTTATATCTTCATCTTCTTGTTCTAGGCCTGTGCCCCGCGCTACGTGTCCTTCGTCTCAGCCAAACTGAACCAGAGGGATCCCGTCGGCACCTGCTTCGTGGCAAGTTCTTCTGAGCTCAACGATGTCAAAGAGTTCTCTCCTTGCCGACTTTGTAAGTTTCTTCTATAAAATCTTGTTTATCAGAGACGCATTCGCATGATTGCGCATGTATGTAAGACTTCTGGGATATCTGTTTAACTTACATTCTGCAAAGAAACATTTTTATTGCCATTTTCTCAAATCTTTCTAAAAACTAATTGTATTAATTTTAAATTTAGCTTTCTATTGGAATTATTTTATAGCGCTGGCATATTTTATTTTCGTCTTTTTAAATTTACATCGAGTTTACGGAAATTTAGATACAAGGGGCTATCGCCCCTAATAAAGCCATCATGGCGTTAGCAATGGCGCTAGAAAGCGCGCGAAATCCGACTCACTTCCGCCGGTAATGGCGGCGAGTAGGAATTAGCATGACGAAAGCGACGAGCCTGTAGCACTAAACATGATTTACGATAGCAGTTTTGTGTAAAAACGATAAAATATAAGTCTAAGTAAGTAAGTAAGAAGTATATAAGTCTTTGTATAGCGTCATAATTTATATGGAAATGTGAAACTCAACATTTTATTTGCGAACACCCGTGAGCGAGACTTTAATTGGATGAAAAATGAAACTTTTTAGTATTGCTAAAGATTTGTGTGTGATGCTTTAAATTCATTAATTGATTTAACAATGGCTCTATGATAATATATATTGTTTATGTAAGTGCTGTAGTATTGCTCAACTTCTGAAAACTATATTTTTTGCTACTAACATTTTTCGTAATTATTTATGTAGGTAACACAAAAAAAATTATCGAAAAAATTAAGTTGAAGCTATATCGTGCCAATAATCATAATTACTGTTAGAAACTGCCTTAATTAGATTATCAGGATCATCAAGTATTATATTTGACAAAAATAATGTTATTCCGCCGATTTGACACGCTTTTATTAGATTCGTTCATAACTGTGTAACAAAGTCTATAAACTCAATTTTCGCCACCTCAAATACGTCAGTAATCTGCCATGATTTAAATAATTTGCTTAGTTTTACTTTCGTAAAACTAAAAAAAACACGCTTAAAAATCCTGTATATCTTTTAAATAATTGCATTGTCATCGGTCCTTGATATGTATGCAAAATTTCAAATCAATCGGTCTGTGGCAAGTGGGTGAAAATCGCGTTAAAAGATTCCGTTACATAGATCAATAGATTGATATGTTAGATACATACCGAACTTATAAAAGCGTGTTAAAAATAGGGCTTTTCATTTTGGATTTAGTTACATTTGAACATGTTTTTTAGTTGTTATAGGAATTAATTTCACATCTCTCACTACTATTATTTTATATTGTATGTACTTATATATTTATATGCTTTTAACATATAAGAACATAATGATAACAAGTATATGGTTTGTTTAGGGCACGGTTCTGTGGAAGACGGTGAGTAAAGGCGCGAGGTAAAGTTCGATGTGTAACGTAATGCACTTGTCAATCAGTAGATACTCATACACATCATCAAATCATCAGATCCATCTTATAAAAATATAAATTATAGAAAAATACCGACGATTAAAAACATTTGTTCGAAGTACACATATTAAACCTTCTTTATTTTGAAGGACAATGCAAAGAATTAAAAAACCTCTTTCGGCTAATAAAATAACAATGTACTAAGAATAAAACACATGAACATATTAAAATAAATAATTGTGTCTATGTTTTATAAAGTGAAATATAAAAGGAGGTAACAAAAATCTAGTCGAATAATTAAAAACAATTTAACTGTAGTATTCAAGACATACTTTGCTGAATTATAACGAAATTGTGATTAGTTTCTAAATACTCAAAGTTTAATAAGAATTATAAAACGTTTCTATGGTATCATTTTTTTGTAATACCACAGAATAAGTAACAATACTGAAGTAAGTGGTGATATCTTTACACAGGTGATATCAATACAGGAAAAAGTTATTAAATGTCTAACTAAACTAAGTTTTTAGTGAATTAAATCACATATTTCAGATATATCGACATATGTTAACATACAGGTGGATCCAAATTTTAAAAAAATGTTTCTATATGTATTTATTAACGAATATATACTAATGCATAATATTAAATGCTCAATCATAATCTATTTAACCTATTAAAGTATATTGTAATTTATAGTCGTTGCATGTTCCTGTTTATGTGTCGTTGTACTAAATTTCTTTAAGCAAAAATTGGATGTTATTTAAAACCTAAATAGGAGTACATTAATTTGGTTTATTAACTAAATAAGAATATTTTTGTCGCAATAATATCAATAATTCCTTTAACTGTTACAATATAACTGTCAGGAAAATAAATCAAGAGTAAATTATATCCATGCAAATAATAATAATCAGTTGTTAGTAGTATATTTAGGTGCAGATTCAATAGGAATCAAATAGATTTATGATTTTTTAAAGGCTTTAAAAATACTTACATAACGGTAAAATATGACAAAAAATCTGAAGAAGATCTCTACATTCAAAAAGTGTATTACCAGAATCAAATGACGCCAAATCAGAGAGATGTCTTTTTTGTGTTGCGATGCTCTTTGAGTCTAGAAATCGAGACTATCTGTTGATGTCTTAATTTTTTATAATATTTTACATTTATGAACACATTCTGGTTGAAATTATATTCCCTAGAGTTTTATAAAATCATACAAAAGGTGAGATATTCCAGATTTAAACCTGATAGATACCAAGAAAGGTCATTATTTCGCAAAAATGTATGCCTAATAAATAATTTTAAAATAAATTTAATTCATAATATTACATCGTGTATTGTGTCGCACCCTGTATATAATATAGTTTTGTACAAACAATTCCACGTTATGTATTATATTCATAATATTAATAAGTTGATTATTTATTGTTTATTTTTTGTTTCCACAGCGAGCGTAGGTCAGCGTAAAACTGGTATGTGTCAAGCTGGCTTCTCTGGAGCTATTTCCAAGGTAAGACCATATTCACATTTACATAACGTTAAATTAAGTTAAACCAAATTTGAATTCAAGAAGCTGAGTTAACTATATTCGCACTCCAGAAATATATTAAACCTTTTTCAAAACATCCTGCATAATATATGTTATTTGCTTGATTTTTTGCGAGTTTAGGCACATTTTCTACTGTTCGAAAAGGTATATACCCAAATTTTTGGCGGTAAAATAGGCACAAGCATATTAGCAGCATAAAGCCAGAGCCTAACCCTGGACAAAAAAAAAAGTTTGAATATTAATTTAATATAAATCACCTATACGGTTATATTTTCTACCTAATTATTCTTATAACTTCCATGTAAAACCTAGTGATTTTACAATCGTGGGAATAGAATTATTTTCGCCCATAGAAGAATTATCTTCGTGATCGCATCAGGGTTACGCTCGCACGTGATGCGCATGCGCGGACACAACCGCAGACTCTGGACCTTATGAATTATTTAACTTTTATTGTTCGCAGCAAAAAAATAAAACAAGTAACATTTCTATTTTGAGAATAGTGAGCGAATTTTATTGCTGTTTTATTATATCTCTATATTTGGGATACAATTGAGATTTACCGCTAAATTCTGACAGGACAATTCCTTACGCCCAGTATGGCAAGCAAGACTTTATTTGTTAGTATATCGGTATGCTGTTTGTATAATCGTAGCTGAGATTACATGTTGTGATAAAAATATACTTTTAACATAAAGGAAAGGAGTTATAAAGGAAGTTTTATCATAAAATGCTTTTACGGTAAATCTTACATATAGTTTATAAGTTTACCATTTTTACTATCAGTAAGTACCAAACTAAAGATGGAGGCCAGAGAAAATTGTTGCTACCAAAATCTATAACAATATAATCTGTATAATAATTCACTACATATTTATTTATTTCCTATTGTTTTATTTTATTAACAACGTGACAGTGGTACCAATTCTACGCACAACTTAACGTAACTAAAAAATGAAAATTGTTAATGTCAATAATACAATTCCTTAATTTTAACTAAACTTACTTAACTAACTATAGACTAACGATTATAATTAATATGTGATTATTGATTGACGGGCTTCGTGGCGTAGTGGTTCACGTACTGGGCTGCCGTTCACAAGGTCGCGGGTTCGATTCCCGCTTGGGACAATCATTTGTGTGATATTCATAAATGTGATACAAATGTTTGTACTACGTCTGGGTGTTTTCTATGTATTATAAGTATGCATTTACAAAAGAAAAGTAGTTTATGTATTCTATCCGTATTCTGGTACCCATATCACAAGCATAATAAGCTTAGCTTGGGACCAGAGGACGTTGTGTGAAATGTCCATGAATTTTTATTTATTTATTATTTATATTATAAATGTGCACAAAGAAATAGCTAATTAATCAATATACATCATAGTTGTTTTCATTTTTTAGTTTAGTAATGCACATAGAATTATTACCAGTAATATTTTATGTCCTTGTGTACTTAAAAGAGACAAATTAAAAAATTATGTCCAGACTCAAACTTTTAGCAGAAAAAGAAAATTATAGCAATTTAAATGCAAGTCTGATACACAATTAAACGCGACTCTCAAGTATATTAATAAAAATGATGAAGAATGAAATCCAATGCCTTGATCTTAAAAAAAAAAACAAATGTGATAAATATTGTCACTGTGGTATAATGTAACGCTTTTTTAGTGTTGCAAGAAGAATAAATAAAAGATTCGGTAAGTGAATCACGTGCCAGTAGCAAAAAATCGTACGGTGAAATAGTTTTTATGGCTGTTGTTAGGTTTTTAAATATTTTAGATAAGAAAAAGTTAAAATTATATAACATTTATTACAAAACTATTCACTCATAGATCTTTTTTATTATTATCTAACTGTTGTCGCGTTGAATTTGGGATAACTTTTTTTCGCCATAAAATGTAACGTATCTCCATTCTGAGTTGTGGATTAGGTACCAAATTTTATTGAAAGCGGTTCAGTAGCTTAGTCATTAACAAGTGATAGACAGCCATACCGACAAAGTTGCTTTCTCATTTATTATATTAAAATTAGAATGAGGTTTTGAAAAAAAAACAATTTATAACTTTTAAGGAAACTATCTATTTTCTTATATTTTATTAAACTAAGAACCTATTCATAAACTGGACTCAATTCTTAAACAAATCTAGACCATTTCAGTCACGA
This sequence comes from Orgyia antiqua, assembly GCA_916999025.1. Classification (NCBI taxonomy): domain Eukaryota; kingdom Metazoa; phylum Arthropoda; class Insecta; order Lepidoptera; family Erebidae; genus Orgyia; species Orgyia antiqua. Next base: position 19,618,394 of record OU779864.1, on the reverse strand, counting down.
GTGAGATAGCCTTACGACTGCTAACTAAAGATCCATCGGATTATTCTATCCAATCCTAAGGACCGTAACCTGTTATTTCGATAGAATCTAAACAACTTGGCATAGAAACAAAAACGTGATTCTTTTACTAATCTCTACGTAAAACAAGTTTTAATGTGCGGGTTGGTTCTTTTTATTGGCAACCCTAACTGATTTCACAACGAAAACTTATTTCTACAGAACTATAGGAATTTCGGATTAACCATACAGAAAGATTGAATGGATTTCATACTTTTTACCCTACTAAGGGCCTATAAATCAATCAATGGGGCCCTACATATTTGCTTAATACGGCACTGCCAACGAGGATTATTAATATGAGGCAGTATATTACATTACATTATTACATTATATATATTACATTATTATTATCCTATTATATCATTTAATATAATAATAATAATGTAATCCTCAATTTAAAAATTATTTTTGTAAAGTTACGGTTTGAAACGAGACCATATGCGGTAGTAATTTGCAGACAATAGCGCGGAAAAATCGATCTGTTCTTATGTACATAAAAGTATTCTTACATATTTGTGTTTTCGATAGCGTATTATATTTCTACTAGTGTTGCCCACAGTTTTACTCGGACTTGCCTATAAAAATTTAAAAAAAAATTGGTATGAAACGATTTACATTGAGAATGCACAGGAGCATCCTGATGGCCTGGAGATTAAAAAAAATAGCGCATTGCCTTCTTTATAAAAGTAAGCTAAGCTGTTGCGAAGCAGTTCTAAATATGAAATTACCAACACTGGTGCCAATTATACGCGTTCAGCTAAATTTAACTAAATTGTAAAAATAATATCACTGTGCGTTTAGATTTTTAGTCTTACCGTATAATATATTTTTATAGGTTATCGTTGACAACTCTACCCGTATAACTAGTACAATGTAAACATCTCTGCTTACCCCGTCAAAAACATGTATACGTGAATGTGTACCTTGTGTCTCTGTATATGGCGCGACACATGCACATATTTCATTCGCTACGTTTATTCAATGCTAAAAAGACTTTTTATCTCGTTTTTAATGCTTTGCCATTTTCTGGTTATAAATTACTATTTTACTTTATTTTAACTACCATGCTGCCAAATCTGTTTACCTTTTATATACAACAAACTATTCATACATGTAGAAAAATTTCTCCGTTTTTGCAACATTTTTTACTAATGCTTCGCTCCTGTTGGTGACAGCTTGATGTTATATATCCTAATATAACCTTCCTAGATAAAAAACAAAAGATTAATTCTAAGCACAAGTTGCTGAAATTAGCGTTAGTTAGTAGTATTAGTTCAAACAAACAAACTCTTCAGCTTTATAATATTAGTATAGATGGTACCAAAATTCTATGTGTACAACTAATCTCTCTTCTCCAGCCCATTTACGTCCCACTGTTGGGCACGGACCTCCTCCACTTTGGGAGGGATTATGGTCTACTGTGCCGCGCTGACCGCTTTTAGCGAACTTTTAAACCTCCGATAAGTCATTATGAATAAGACCATAAACAATTTTAATTTATACAAATTTGTAAAAAGTCAATTGACAAGTGGACAAACAAAATTCATTTAAGATTTTGACCTATGTTTTAAACATGTTTGTGCGTTTGAATCGAGGCGTATAGTTTTGCAAGCGAATAGTTTAAGTTTCCTAAAGTAGTTTTATGGAAATTAAATTGCCATATTATCGTAAACAGTTGCTATGCAAATTGCATATTCTTTAGACTAGCTGTTGCCCGTAACTTCATACGCGTGGAATTTAGATTAGAATGAAAGAAGAAAGAATTTAGAATTTTTTCCTGCTTTTGCAACATTTTTCATTGCTGCCTCGCTCCTATTGGTCGCAGCGTAATGTTATATAGCCTATAGCCTTCCTCGATAAGTGTACTATCCAACACTGAAAGAATTTTTCAAATCGGCCCAGTGGTTCTTGAGGTTAGCGCGTTTAAACAAACAAACAAACTTAATAATTCAAATTATGGTGGAAAAAGTGAAATGCCGCAAGTGGGACTTGAACCCACGACCTTGGAATACCGTTCCGAAGCTCTTTCAACTGAGCTTATTGCGGTCTACTTACAACACTTCAAATCCACCATAATTTGATTTATTAAGTAAAAGCATAGCATGTCAAATGCAAAAATTAATAAATTACTTTAATAATGAACGTCGCGTCATTATTTCAACCATTCGTATTCTGGAAAGAATACTCAAGTGTTGGTCGAGATGGTGTAAAGCAATCTTGATAGATAGCGGTGTACGTAAAAATATATAAACTCATACGAGTGACAGATATGGAGGTTAATTTGAAGTGTTGCAAGTAGACCGCAATAAGCTCAGTTGGAAGAGCTTCGGGACGGTATTCCGAGGTCGTGGGTTCAAGTACCACTTGCGGCATTTCACTTTTTCCACCATAATTTGATTTATTAAGTAAAAGCATAGCATGTCAAATGCAAAAATTTATAAATTACTTTAAAACAAACAAACTCTTTAGCTTTATAATATTAGAATAGATATAAAAAGACGCACCCAAATACTAAAGGAATCTAATGTGAATATTAAATTAATGCTACGCATAATATGCTTATGATATCTTATGGTGTTTACTATGTATAATAAGTATGTATTTACAAAAGAAAAGTAGTTTATGTATTCTATCCGTATTCTGGTACCCATAACACAAGCATAATAAGCTTAGCTTGGGACCAGAGGACGTTGTGTCAAATGTCCATAAATATTTATTATTATTTATTATATCTGAAACGAATAAATAGCCTTTAACTACAGGACGAATTTAAAAAGTTCTTTCATCGTCGGGTAGCCTACACTATTCCCGGTGAACATATAATAGAATCACTTATAACGACGTCGCTTATAATTACTAATCGGTTATAACGACGATAATAATCAGATATAAAATTAAACGTTTCAATCAATCAAATCAATCTCTATATTTTAGCAGTTAGATAAAAATAACAGAAAACGTAAGTATTTAATTGTAAAACTCAAATGAAATTTGCTAAATCTCGTAACAAACCAAAACCGCATTTGTACGAAATGTCTTCATATATTTAAGTAACAGTTTGTTTGTGTCCATCAAGTGTGTAACTGGAATCATCTCGACTTATCTCACATACTTGTTCACACGCACGAATTTGTGATGTCTGCTTTTTGTCTTCTTATTGATTGGCTTAATTTAGAAGCGGTAGCGATTTACTTTAAAGATTTTTATTACCTTATTTGTTTTATTAGAAGAATTCGGACTTACAAATCTGACAGTGTTGTATTTTTAAAGTAAGTTAATAAATAAATATTCAAGGACATGTCACACAACGTCCTCTAATTCCGAGCTAAGCTTATGTGCTTGTGTTATGGGTACCAGAATACGGATATACTACATATACTACTTTTCTTTTGTAAATACATCCATATAATACATAGTAAACACCCAGATGCAATACAAACATTTGTATGACATTTATAAATATCACACAAATGATTGTTCCAAGCGGGAATCGGACCCGCGACCTCGTGATCGGCAGTCCGTTACATGAACCACTCCAACACGAAACCCGTCATATATGTATATAGGTTACTATTTTGTTATCAAATACGTTGTAATATGCTATAAACTTTGCTTTGTGAATGTAAATTTTATACATACGAGTACTTTCATCTAGGTTATTTCTAGATAAAAAAGAATGTAAGAATTTTTATGTTCGAATTCGAGGCTGAATCCATTTACATAGTTTGAAGAACTTACAGAAAATGGCGTGCCCTAAGTAGGTACGTAATTATAATAGGAACATGATAGTTCAATATTAATTAAAATTACCGATAGAAATTTAATCAACAAATCTAATAGAGCAGAAGAAATAGTTAAATATGTACAAATGTTTGCAATAAAATGTATAATATTAATTGTAATATATTAATACGCTATATTTATTCATTTAAACCACTTTTATTTCGGCGTCATCACTTGAAAATATTACTAAACAGAAGTCATAAAATTTAGGTTTTTTTGCACTGCGTTATTTTAGGCATGTTACATGCAAAAGATGATGAAGACTTGAGACATGTAAAACTGCTATTTCGCCGCCGAGTTGTCGCGAAAAGTGATGTATGGGGTTTTTGATAAAGATAAGATCTCCGTACGTGAAAAGTAAATCTTACAATAACCAAGACCATGTTAGCTTGTAAAAACCAACTTGACTAAGTAAATATTTTTTTATTTTAATGTCATTAAATTGCCTAATTAAATGATAGTAAACTAATCATGTGTGTGTTACCAGAAAGTAAGTAACAGTAAACTTACATCCTAGTAACATTTCAGGCTATTAACAACATACTTAATGGAGGTTAATTAATTGATAAAATGCATTAACTAATGCCGTTTCATTAAAACATCTCAGATTACTAATTAACACAACCATTTATTCCAAATTTTCTCTATAAATATTTAATCTTTTCTGATATTAATGACATTAAAATTTATTCGTAATACTCGTAATAATCGCGCGCGCTTTTGAATCAAACTTACCGCGGCACTTTAGAGTGTACTACGGTGAAGTAAAATGTCATCACATCATACACTTATAAAACGATATAGTTTATCTGTTGTAAGCGCAATTAGGACAGGGTAAGGACGCTGAGAGAGTGATACAAGGGTCGAATAGTGCATTACTATATGTAGACACATAAAACTTGGACAGGCCTCGTAAAACACTCCGATACTCGTATAAAGTGATAGAGTGAATCTTGACAAGGCATTAGTTAGATTTTTTGTATTTGGAACACGGAATTCTTTAATTTATTTGAGATTTTAAGTAAATCTTAACAAGTTTTTTAATAAGAAAGTTGATTATTTTAGGTACATGTAACAATTCAAAAAATTCAAATTCACTTCCTGAGTCACAGAAAAATATCATTGTGGATGTAGCATTGTAGCCTTATAACATTAATACGTATGAGATATGTCTGTGGCTCTACATAGTATCTAGAAGACGTATTTATAGCTTTTATTGATATCATGACAATAATCGTCTACCTACTCTTATTAACAGGGGCGTTATACATTAGTCTGTTTTGTACAAATCATATTAAACGCATAACGATGTTTGATAAGAGAACACATAATCATAACCTAGTGTTTTTAATGATTTGTCTATTTCTTTGTTTTCAGGATGGACAAAGGCTATTCATGGGCGCTCCAGGCAGCTTCTTCTGGCAAGGTAACAATAATTTCTTTCCTAGGTTTATTACAGAGTGCCATATAATTTTGTTTCTTTTGGTTTAGAAATCTAGCTGCGTAAAAAACAACGCATGGTAGCTGATTAGCAATAGAATTATATAGATCTCGTCAACGAATGGTTTTAAATTAACATCATCAATGCTATGAATTTAGCTACTGATAGATATGTAGAGAACTTAGATCTAGATAGAAATAAAAATATAGTTGTACTAATTGAAAAAGTTAAAACCACGTATTACAATGATGATCAAAGTTAAAATGCAGATACATTCTAGAAATTATCAACACAGAACTAAATATAAGATCTAGAAAAGGCTATCAATATAAGAAGTCTTTATAACAAAGGATGATTAAGAAATAAGGTATAGAAAAACTCTCCATTCAATATATCGTCATTGACGATGGAGGTGGCAGTGACATGATAACTGACATTGAAATTATCCACAGGGCGAACGTTTTCAATAGATCCGAAAGAGACATTCTTCTACTATATGCCGAAAATACCAGATGAAGGTAAACATGTCCTGACGTACCGCCAAATTGACATCTTAACAATTAACAAACATAACATAGAAAGGTTTAAGAACGCCTAATACCTCAAGAGCCTTGAAACATTGTCATTTTTATTTTAAATCATTTTTCTTGTTCGAGTATTAAAAACGCTTTTTTTAATTATTTAACAATTCGATGTGTTTAAGAATTTTAGCTAATTGGCATTCGCGAAAAAAAAACAATGCTAACTAATAAAAAAATCTCTGCTTTTAGGTATACTGGTAAGTAAACCAATAGATATCGTATTGATGTCGATTCAAATAACCTTAATACTTGAACATTAAAAATATATTTAAAAATAAATACCTATTTATAACATATATTTCATCTATACGAAAAATTATGGATTTGGAATGTGTGTTATCAATAGGGATTGAACCATTAGCTTTCCTTAATCCACGGTGGTAAGGTTTCCCTTTGGGATTTTACCAAATGCCTATTCATACTCTAAACTGTATTTGATTATCCCTCCTTGTTATTGTTCTATTGATTGATTCTATCGCACGACAATTCCATATTTAGAATTTATCCATAAAGTCTATAAAAGTCTTGTGCTAATGTTTCTATATTTAAAATTTTTATTATTGTCATGCATCCTTATGAACCGTTTGTAAATTCAACGCACTTTTCTATCAATTTCAAAAATCATTGCAATATGAAAATATGCTTTTGGAAATCATAAAGCACGACTTACATTACACGAATTACAGTCTTCTTATTCCATGTAGTTTATAAAATACCGATGTTTTATAATATTATGTACATAGGAATGCTGTTTCCCCTTATTCCAAAATACGGGTTATTAATAATTACGTAATTTATAAAAGGAATATTGTAAAATCCATGCTTAAAAAATAAAAATCTATTGTCGTTAAGATATTAAAAAAAAACTGGCCAGTTTTTTTGCCTTCTGGCAGTCGAGGTTACGACTAAGGATATTTACTTATTCCTTACGACATAATCTCCAACGTTTATTTTCTACTAAACCTTACGAAATTTATATAAATATAATATAATAATGCAGCCGCTATAACCAGGATTTGGTGATAAGTAACAAATTAAAACATCCCCAAACAAAACGCTTTATAAGGTGTTTTACATTTAATTGATCATAATGCAAATAACATGAAATACGCCTGTACCAGGAACGGGCTAATTCAATCGAGAAAAGGTATAACCCATCAACCAGAACTGCCTAAACATTACTGCTGGAACGCTTCTACATCATCAATTGACTGATCATGGAAAATGACACACGAATGTTTGCTGTTTGTGACGTTCATTGTTTTAAACTTAACTATAACATTTGGACGAATTTCCTACAATTTATTTTCAGTTACTTATTTAGTGTTAAGCCTAACTTTAACTGTTGCTTCTGGCAAAAAATTTGCGAACTTTTTAACGCACATAAAGTTTTGTGAATTCAGAAAATTAATTGAAATCGTCCAAATGTGTTTACCACATTAATCTGAAATCAGTAGAAATGGTATGCAGTAGCGACTGTTAAACTATCATAAGATTGGCATTTATCTCATTTCTCGTGTATTAAGTTGCCCAGTATAACTTTAATAGTTTAATAAACATATAAAATCAACAATTACTTAATGGTTTTACAGGTAACGCTTATGGAAATAAAATTGCCATCTTTATTTCACTTATCCACGATTACAGGCAGGTTATTTGCAAAAAAACATAAATGGTATTGTCATGCAATGGCGATATCGGTCTTTCTAATGCATACTATTTATTCTTATTTTAGTTTTTTGTGGTATCTGCTTTCTTTTAATCATTTCCTAACTGTGCTTTGTTATTTTTTAGGTCAGTTGATGACCCAATCGACGAGTGGTAAACCAGCTTTGATAGCAACTCCTGAATCTAGCGCGAAATTTGATGACTCATACATGGGTTACTCGATAGCAGTCGGTGATTTTGCCGGTCCAGGTATCCAAAGTGTAGCTGTAGGTGTACCAAGGGGAGCTCAACTAAAAGGATTGGTATGTATTATTACACTTCTAGAAGTTCAAAATGAGTTGCAATTTCTCTTTTTCTGTTTGGCTTTCCAGTTTCCCTTTTTTCGTAACACTGTCTTTTTCTGCGTGAAAATCTTTTCACTTCATAAGTTTAGAACAAGCAATATTTATTCTCATGATCGTTCCATTCGCAGGTTGTCTTGTATACGTGGGAATTACAAAACATCAAGAACATTAGTGGCTCTCAAATCGGTGCATACTTCGGCTACAGTCTTGCATCAGGCGATATTGATGGTGATGGTTACGATGACGTCATTGTTGGTGCTCCTATGTTCACTAAGACCAAATCTGATGGTTTCGAACATGGAAGGATCTATGTCATCTATCAGGATAGAGATCGAGTAATTATTTTTATTTAACTAAAGCTCGGACTTTTTAAAATTTTTTGAATAATGGGCTAACTTATTGTCTTTGTATGGTTTTCTAATAAGGCAGGGTTTTCAGGTTTAAAACTGTTTTATTTTTAACTGAGTCTGCAATTATGTTTAACGGACCTATATAACATTTTCCAGTCTTTCACAAGAAGTCACGCCAGAACTGGTGAGGTATCCCGAGGCAGGTTCGGTTTAGCTGTTACATCACTTGGAGATATTAACTACGATGGATTCGGAGGTAAGCACCTTTAAAAAAGCATTTTCATATTATTCAAACTAGCTGTAGCCCACAACTTCGTACATGGAGAATTCAGTAACTAAACCCAAACAAATTATACAAAAAGACATCCTCTTGAAGCACTCTATGTATTTAAAAAAACCGCTTCAAAATCCGTTGCGTAGATTTGAAGATATAAGTTCACATGTGGACATACATTTTGAGAAGGATATAGTCTACTGTGCCACGGTGACCAGGCGTCTTGGTACAGGGTTTGTTTTTGAGATTCCGTCTCTTACAGAGGAGGTTAACTGTGCACATATTGCTTAACTGCCGTTTACAACATCTTGGAAAAGGAAAAGGGTGGTGACACTTCTACTCTTAATCCGTCGCCATACGGAGAACACTTGACTTCACCTTAAACTATTTTTATTACAGATATAGCCGTTGGTGCCCCTTATGGTGGCGAAAATGGTCGAGGTGTAGTCTACATCTATCACGGCAGCGAGATGGGTATCCACGAGAAATACTCCCAGGCTATAACTGCTGAGGAAATCTCACCAACTTTGAGTACCTTCGGGTTTTCTCTGTCAGGAGGAGTTGATTTGGACAGTAATAATTACACAGATCTGGCTGTTGGTGCTTATAAATCTGACAGTGTTGTATTTTTAAAGTAAGTTTAAACATTGGTTTTAAGGATTCCGTACTAAAAAGTAAAACAGACCTCACTGTCCGTCTTTCACTCGGCTGTATCTCGGGAAGGGTGATAGCTAGAGACCAAAAATTTTTGTTTTTTAGGGTTCCGTACCCAAAGGGTAAAAACGGGACCCTATTACTGAGACTTCGCTGTCCGTCCGTCCGTCCGTCCGTCCGTCCGTCTGTCACCAGGCTGTATCTCAAGAACGGTGATAGCTAGAGAGTTGAAATTTTCACAGATGATGTATTTCTATTGCCGCTATAACAACAAATACTAAAAATAAAATAAAATAAATATTTAAGGGGGGCTCCCATACAACAAACATGATTTTTTGGATTCCGTACCCAGTATCTCAAGAACGGTGATAGCTAGACAGTTGAAATTTTCACAGATGATGTATTTCTATTGCCGCTATAACAACAAATACTAAAAATAAAATAAAATAAATATTTAAGGGGGGCTCCCATACAACAAACATGATTTTTAGGGTTCCGTACCCAGTATCTCAAGAACGGTGATAGCTAGACAGTTGAAATTTTCACAGATGATGTATTTCTATTGCCGCTATAACAACAAATACTAAAAATAAAATAAAATAAATATTTAAGGGGGGCTCCCATACAACAAACATGATTTTTTTACCGTTTCTTGCTCGATACTAATAACGTTGCCTTATGTTGCATAGATAATGGTACGGAACCCTTCGTGCGCGAGTCTGACTCGCACTTGACCAATTATTAGGGTTCCGTACCCAAAGGGTAAAAACGGGACCCTATTACTGAGACTTCGCTGTCCGTCCGTCCGTCCGTCCGTCCGTCCGTCCGTCCGTCCGTCCGTCCGTCCGTCCGTCTGTCACCAGGCTGTATCTCAAGAACGGTGATAGCTAGAGAGTTGAAATTTTCACAGATGATGTATTTCTATTGCCGCTATAACAACAAATACTAAAAATAAAATAAAATAAATATTTAAGGGGGGCTCCCATACAACAAACATGATTTTTTGGATTCCGTACCCAGTATCTCAAGAACGGTGATAGCTAGACAGTTGAAATTTTCACAGATGATGTATTTCTATTGCCGCTATAACAACAAATACTAAAAATAAAATAAAATAAATATTTAAGGGGGGCTCCCATACAACAAACATGATTTTTAGGGTTCCGTACCCAGTATCTCAAGAACGGTGATAGCTAGACAGTTGAAATTTTCACAGATGATGTATTTCTATTGCCGCTATAACAACAAATACTAAAAATAAAATAAAATAAATATTTAAGGGGGGCTCCCATACAACAAACATGATTTTTTTACCGTTTCTTGCTCGATACTAATAACGTTGCCTTATGTTGCATAGATAATGGTACGGAACCCTTCGTGCGCGAGTCTGACTCGCACTTGACCAATTATTTTTTAAATTCTTTAACTATTGGCTTTATAAACTTTTAAGTATAAAAATTTATATAATCTGGATGTTTTCTATGTATTACAAGTATGTATTATATCCGTATCCCGGTACCCATAACACAAGCATATCAGCTTAGCTTGGGATCAGAGGACGTTGTGTGAAATGTCCGTGAATGTTTATTTATTTATTTATTATTCTTTCACTACCAGATCCCGTCCTGTGGTGAAAGTATCAGCGGACGTGAAGTTCTTGAGTGAAAGCAAGCTGATCTCTCTAGCAGATAAGAAGTGCCCCCTGGCTAATGGCACCATGGTCACGTGTGCACAACTCATGTTTTGTCTTACTTACGCTGGAGTTAATGTGGACCAGCAAATCAGTAAGTATCATAATTATCACTTGCAAGGCCGCGATAGCTCAGACGGTAGAGCGATAAAACAGTATTCTGAGGTTATGGGTTCGATTCCCACTTGTGGTGATCACACTATAATAATTATTTTATCTATTAAGTACCTATAATTATTTATGTTTTTTTTATATTCTTATTGAACGTAAAGTAATATCAATGATCTTAAGGTAACAGTGTGGGACTGGATATGAAGAGCAGTTTAATCCTTTTTAAATTGTGACACTCATGTCACAATTTAAAAAGGATTAAACTGCTATTGCCTGCTTCCTGGCTATTGTGGTCCACTTCTGGACCTCAGTTCAGAAGTGGACCACAATAGCCAGGGAATCGTATATTAATTTAATTATGTTTTATTCCATATATTTCTATGTATTTTTGTATTGCAATATAATTAATATCTTAAATATGTTAGTTCTTATACGTATATATTTTAATATTTGTGTGATGTATTTATTTATTTGATTCCAAGCGGAAGGATATATCTGCTATTTTGGTGAGTGAAGAAGGTAGTGTTCACGTTATAGATACCACCACTGAATCTACACTGTCATATAGATAGTTATACATCCATCCATCCATCCATCCATCAGCCTCCCTCTGTCCACTGTTGGGCATAGGCCTCTCCCATAGAACACCACAACACGCGGTCCTGTGCCGCTTGCATCCAATGTCTACCCGCGACCTTGACTAGGATATACATTGTATATAATCGACTATTCACTAGATACTGTAGCATTAGTAACATATTTATTTAATAAAACTTTATGCAATTTAAACGTAAAATTCTAACGTCCGACTTAATGCCTTAGGTTTTTTTAGCAGCGGACTTTAATGATTATAATAAAGTTGCAATTTTAATTAGTTGAGAACAATAATATAAAAGTCCGTCAAGAGCAATAACGTAGATAATTTCAAGTAATAAAACTTAAAGTACTATAGAAATCCCTTGCGTGCGATATCATTCAAATTTATTGTCTTTAAAAACATAGTTACCAAGTGATATTAAACATTTGAATTTCTTTGTTATAACTATTTATGACAACATAGTGGTAAAGCTAACTTCAAAATAATATGCACCCAAACTTATACATATGTATATTATTGTATAATTAGCAGATACGGAACAATTAATATTGCACAAAAAATTGTAAATACATCCACAATTGATCCATTAATTAATGGTTATCGAAACTAAAAATAAAGGTAAAGACTTATCTTTCAGCTGTTAAAAGTGGGACAAAGAAAAGGCAAAAAATAATAGATGAATGATAAAATTACAGAGTTTGAGGTGACATTGGACCTTGATTCAAGGCAGACTACAACGAAAAGACTGTTCTTAGTGGATAGTAGGGAGACCACGTACAAGACACAGATACTTCTATCTCAGGGACAACAGGAGTGCAAGAATATTGTTGTTTATTTAGACGTAAGTACAGATTCTTTGATCAGTCATAAATTTTTTATTAGTAAATGTCCCACTATCGGGTTGTCATATCACATCGAGGTTATCGGTATAGTCTGCCATGCTGACTAAAGGTATGAAATTTAGCTCTCATAGTGCTTTTGACACATTCATCCATCCATAAACTTTTCGCTATCCACTGCCTATATAGCCTCCCCCATAGAACGCGATAACGCGCGGTACACTAACTACATCCAGCGACCCCCGGTATATTTGACGACACGCTGCGTCGTCCGGTGCGAAGTCGCGACTCGAAGAGTTTCCGTCCCCAACGATCATCAGATCGTCGAGCGATGACATATAATGACAAATAATGGGGGTGTATTATATAAATATTTTTATTCCATCACTCACCGCTTTTGTGGCACCTACTCGGGAACCTTTGTTTCTTAACAGTCAGTTTCATAAGCGACGTTGCCTGTCTACTGCCAATAATCCTCTAACATATTATTATAGCGCAAAGGAAGTTTGTTTAGATCGTAGCAGATGGCGCTTTATAGTCTCTGCATATCCCCCGGGAAAAAGACGTGACGGTGCCATAATTTAATTCCGTTTGTTTGTCTTCCACAGGATGAGATTCGCGACAAGTTAACCCCAATCGAAGTGAACATGTCGTACGACCTGGTGAGCCAACCATCTGGTGGTATAGTGCCGCCTGTACTTGACCAGACCAGGAGCAACGTTCACGCGGACTCACTCAATATACAGAAGAACTGCGGCAGTGATAATATTTGTGTACCTGACCTCAAAGTTCTTGCTACAACGTAAGTATTGCATTTATTAACTTTTTGAGTTTCGGGAGAAAATAACCTTTTATAAGAAAATCCAGTCAAGGTGAGCACGTAAAAATACCTAAACGCTCACCAATTGCCGTATTTATAATAACGAGTTGAATAATAGGTGAAATTAGGTTGATGACAATGTGTAATGTTTTTGTTAATCTTTCCAGGCCTACGGTGAACTACGTCTTAGGTTCTGGCGAAAATATTAATATCGATGTCAAAGTAGAAAATACTTTAGAGGATGCCTTCGAAGCTGCTTACTACCTGGTTGTACCGTCAGGAGTGACATACGCCAAAATGGAAAGATTAGACAAGGATAACTCTGATACTCCAATATACTGCTCTATCAATAATATGCACGCCACTGGCAACAGTACCTTGAAATGTGACCTTGGGAATCCCATGGCTAGTGGACAAAAAGTAAGTGTTCTGCTTTTCTATCATTTTTAGGGTTTCGTACAAACCCTTATAGGATCACTCCGGTGTCTGTCTGTCCGTCTGTCAAACTTTTTTTACTCAGCAACGGCTGAAGGTATCAACTTGAAACTCATACTATATGTAGATCTATGCGATCCCTTACTGCAAAAAATACAATCAACCTTTCACCTCTACGCATTTAAAAGATATAACCGAATTACGACCATTTTTAAGAATTTTTAGACTTATGCAAGGGAATCTAAATTCACAGGTTACTTCCCGTTGCCCTAGAGCCTTGAAATTTAGCATAGATTCAGTCTATATAGTGCTGATATAGGGAAAAATCCAAAAACTTATAATTTGTCATTACATCACAAGTAAAAAAGTGTTTATACTAATACCAACTTATGAAGTAGCTGAAATGTAGGCGATTCCCTATATTTCAACTACAAAATTAAGTTGGTAAGTTGTTTTGAGTTTAATTAAATGATTATTTGAATTCAGTTACTTATGTTTATGTGTCTAGTAGATACGAAACCCTAAGTGTGTGAGTTTACCTCGCTCTTGACAGGTTTTTTTTTAGAATTATTTCGGTGGTAATTGTCATTTTTAGGCTGTACACTGTTGGCGACTTAATGCTCAGGTCCAACACCCTAAGTTAAGGGTTTAAGATCAATCTAGAACGTTCTTATGACCAAAACATTGAACTTATGTTACTTAATTTTGAGTGTTAGTAAACCATTTTTCATACGAGTGCGTGATCTAAAAAACACAAGCAAATAACATGGTCTGCAAGACAATGATATCTCTAACAAAACTTTATCTATACCAGCAGAGAATGATATAGTTGTTCTGATTCGAACCAGCCCCGTGGCAAAATTTGCGTTGTACAAATAATTGTAAGAGATTTTAATAAATATACTCTTTCTCCAGTTACATTTCCGCATAGTCTTGGAGGTTGACTCCCGTGTGACGTCATTAATCTTCGACATGGAGGCTAACTCTACTAATCCTGAACAGTCCACCACTTATGACAACACCATGCACATGAACATCGGAGTTATTGTCAAAGCACAACTGTCTATTATTGGGTAAGTAATCCGATTTTTGTTAATTGATTAGATTATTGATTGAATGAAATTGATAAAAGATTAAAACTAGATTTCCTAGGCTGAACATAATCGTCCTAATAAATCTTCATCATCATTGTAACATTATGAGTTTTTCCCATGAAGTTAGACAGCGACTGTAGAGCTCCACCTGATACCACCCAAACACAGATGATTTATTAAATAAAAAGTAAAACGTTTTTGTGGACTTTTTGTCAAAGTTTTATATTATTTAATCATGCAAATTTAACACAACTGTATTTGGTCTTGAATCAAATGTAATCGTTACCATTCATGCCTACTTAACTTTTTGTTTGTGGCGAGTTGGAATCGAAGCCACGACTTCCACTGAAATCGATATCATATTTCGAGTACACTTCATCGCAAAGTATTATACCGATACCATAGTTAATACAATCAATGAATTTGTTTACAGAACTTCAGACCCACCCGAGCTTCATTACAACGCATCTTTATATGAATCACAAGATCTTACTGACGACACCAAACTGGGACCACAAGTTATACACAAGTACAATATCAAGAACGAAGGACCATTCACTGTGGATGAAACTGAAATATACTTTATGTGGCCCTACCAAACCTTGGAAGGTAAATTTAACTGCAGATTATTCCAGAGTTTTTTTACTTAAAAACAACATTATTGTAACAAAAGTCTTTTTCCATTGATATCTAGAGACTATAGATTGCCATAAAACACGAACTTAATCCTAAAACTTCGATGTCTACCCGTTAGCCTGTCAATAAATTAAATTGCTAATTTAAAATTTACCACCATAAATATATATTTTAATTTTAGAGCATGTTCGGTTCGGTGTAGTGGGTACGGAATTCTTAGAGTGTGAATCTGTATTGTATTTAAACTTTGTTTATTTTTAATTTCAGGCGAAAACCTTATGTATATGTTGGTACAACCACAATGGTTCGGTGCCAACATCGTGTGCGATGTCGCGCGACATGTCAACCCTGAAAACCTGGTTGTACAGAACCCATACGCTTTCTTACTTAGCAAAGAAAAGGATGGTGAGTAATAAAATACTTTCGTCTCTCAACAAACTTGCTCAGAACCATCTCAGTTTGTAGATACATCACAGAGTTCAGTACTGAATGATGGTATTAATACCAGTGCTTCCCAAGTTCAAAGTAAAAGCCAAAGTAATACTCCTAAAACCAATATTTTTATGTATAGTGATGAAATGGGAAAACATATGGGCCAAACAATGTTTCATAATACGGGCCTACTAGTAACCAACTCTTGTTTGCCTGGTGCTAGTTTCACACAAATATTAGATAAGTTACTTTTAGATAGTAGTAGTTACACTCCTGAGACTACTTTAATTGTTTTAATTGGCAGAACGGGATATGTTAACGCTCAAAAACTGGTTAAATATTTTAATTTATTATCACAATTGAACGTAAAGAATATTATCTTGTTTACATTTCCTTACAGCAAATTGTTGTCACGCGCTGAAAATAATAATAGACATAAATTCAATATGAAATTACACACATTGACTGTGTATAATAATAAATTTAATTTAATTGACATTAATGTATTTAATAAATACTATTTTAATATGACAAAAGATAATTATTGTCTTGCTAACTATTATAAAAGAGAGATAGCAACTGCGCTATCATATTTTTTACATTTTTCTGCTTCTATTGAGCAGCCTTGTAATTTGACGTCATGTAAAGATGCTTTATGTGACAGTAATTCTTTAAATTAGTATGTAAGACAATGGAGGGAAACTCCGGCAATACACTGATACATTTTGTTAATGATCATGATGGTTGCAATGTTAATAGTACACCTGCTTGTTGTATAAATAAACATCATATATCCCCATTATCTGTTAGTAATACAAAAAAGCCAAATTGCCTTAACCTGGTGCATCAAAATATTCAGGGGATGTTAGGCAAGGAGTTAGAATTGGAATTGTTTTTGAACTATAATAATATTGATATTTTATGTGTTACAGAATCTTGGCTAAAAAGTCACCAGGTCATATTCAGTTCCAATAACCACCAGGTTGTAAGCTCTTTCAACAGGGTTCGTATGATACGTGGTGGCTCTTTAATAATTATTAATAGATTACTTAAATTTAAAGAAAGAACTGATATTGTGAGCCTCTCTGTTGAACGGGTAGTAGAGATTGCATGTGTTGAACTGGAGCAACTTATTGTTATGAGTGTATATAAACCTCCATGTGCGCCTTATGAATCTTTTATTAATATCATGGAGGATGCCTTATTTAAATTAGCTAATAGTCCTAAAATAATTGCTATTTGTGGAGACTTTAATATAAATATACTGGAAAATAATTCACAGACTGGTAATTTTTTAAATCTGTTTAAATCATTTAATTTACATAATGTTTTTCTTGAACCCACAAGAATTACTGCCTCCAGTGCTACCTGCATTGATAACATATTTATTAACATCAAACCAGATCACAAGTCTTTATTTAGCTCGTTGTCATCTGATCATTGTGGTCAGTTGATATCCATTCCTAAAAAGAGCAATAGGGTTCAAGAAAAAAGAATTTGTTTTAGACCAATGAATAGGACTCGCCTAGAAGAACTAAAAAGCAACTTGTTCACAAAGCTATCATGGATGCCAGTTCATGGAACTCCTGATCCTGATGTCCTTTATAACTCTTTATTTAACATAATAACTGGTGAGTTCAATAGAATATTTAAACCAAAATCTAAGATTATTAGTGATCAGTTGAAGTTCAGTGAATGGGCAACTGTTGGTATTTATAAAAGCCGTAATAAGTTGTATGAACTTTATGAAGAAAAAACTTATAATCAGAGTGAAACTTTTAAAAAACATGTAAATAATTATTCTAAAGTTTTTAAAAAAGCCTGTTCTGCCGCAAAGACGATTTACTTAAAAAATAAAATAAAAACTTCTTCAAACAAAATTAAAACTACTTGGGATATCATAAATAGTGAAACTGGTAGGGCTACAGCTCGTAGCCGCGACTTTAATATAAAAATAAATAATGTAAATATAACGGCGGATATGGAAGTAGCGACTGAGTTTGAACATTATTTTTCTAACATTCCTATATTAACAACCAGTTCACTCAAGTCCTCTCCCATCTCAGCCGAAGAGCTCCTCAAACAAAATGTTACAGAATGTATCACCGAGTTTTCGTTTACTGCAGTTAATGACATAGATATTATAAGTACTTTCAAAACAATTGATAAAAAGAAAACCATAGACCTATGGGGATTGTCTGTTAAAACTGTTGAAAATATTATAGGAATAATTGCCCCTTGCCTGGCTGAAATTTTTAATTGTTGTATTGATTTAGGTGTGTTTCCAGATCTCATGAAACACAGCAAAGTAATACCTTTATTTAAGTCAGGTGATTCTTCGGATCCAACGAATTTCCGACCTGTTTCTATACTTCCTTCTTTAAGTAAAATATTTGAAAAAATTATTCTAAATCAGCTCCTCAAGCACTTTAATGACAATAAATTATTACATAAGAAACAGTTTGGATTTACGAAAGGATGTTCAACTACAGATGCAGCGGTTGAACTGTTAAAAGGTATATTCTCGGCCTGGGAGAACTCGCAAGATTCGTTAGGTGTTTTTTGCGATTTGTCCAAAGCTTTTGACTGTGTACAACATGAAACCTTAGTTAGGAAACTACATCATTATGGTATCAGAAATAAAGCACTCGATCTTTTAAACTCTTATTTAGACAACAGAATTCAGAAAGTTGATGTTAACGGTAAACGATCTCCAGGAGCTGCTGTTACATTGGGCGTCCCACAGGGCTCCATTCTCGGTCCATTCCTTTTCCTTACTTATATTAATGACTTACCGTACTATGTTGGGAACGATCAAGAGATTGTTCTGTTTGCTGATGATACTTCCTTGACTTTTAAAATTAATAGACAAATGCGTGATTATGACGAAGTAAACAGTGCACTCTCAAAACTTGTACAATGGTTTAATGTTAATAACTTATTGTTAAACTCTAAGAAAACAAAAGTAATAAAATTCTCCATGCCAAATGTTACCCAAGTAGAAACCAATGTACATTTGAGTGGTGCGAAATTGGAACCAGTACATTCAACTATATTTTTAGGAATCACTATTGATTCGAAATTACAGTGGGGCCCACAAATTGAAAAAATGTCTGGCAAACTTAGCTCTGCGGCATATGCGGTGAAAACAATTAGACGACTTACGGATGTAGATACGGCTAGAATGGTTTACTTTAGTTATTTTCACAGTGTAATGTGCTATGGAATTCTTCTTTGGGGAAGCTGTGCGGACATTAATCGGATATTTGTGCTCCAGAAACGCGCTGTTAGAGCTATATATAACCTAGGTCCGCGGGATTCTCTAAGGGAGAAATTCAAAGACATAAATATTTTAACGGTCGCTTCGCAATATATATATGAAAATTTATTGTTTGTTCATAAAAATATTCATAATTTTACAAAAAAAAGCGACCACCATAATGTTAATACAAGGCATAAACACAATCTTGTGATGCATGTAACCCGTCTCCACAAAATATGTAACTCTTTCATGGGTCATTGTATACGATTTTATAATAAACTCCCTATTGATGTAAGAGAATTAAATAATTCTAAATTTAAAAAATTCATTAAAACTAAATTATGTAAAAAGGCGTATTATAAAATTTCTGATTATATTAAAGATGATAAAGCTTGGGAGTAGGTTGCTCTGGAGCAATACATATTCTATATTGTAAAGTTATTAGCATTGTAAGTATAATTGACATTTAATTTAAAAATATTGATTTGATTAAAAGCTCTGCTGAGTTTCTTACGCCGGTTCTTCTCAGCAGATTGCGTCCTGAACCGGTGGTAGGGAAAAAAATTGGACATGTCATAAGCACATAATTTTTCAAAAAAATTGTGTCTACGTGATTAAATGATTTTTCATTTCATTTCATTTCATTTCTCTTTCGTACTCTTACATTCGTACTTAGTACTTCTCTTACTCATTGGGCACAGCCTTACTGCAGAATTTTCAAATTCATCGAAATTTTGCTTTGATCGAAAATTAAGCTATTAGCTTGTAACATCACTGATAGTATTTTTAAATTCCTGTATCTATTATTCACGCATTTATAGAAACAAGTCTCTTTACAATATAATTTTTTATATTTGCAGCTTTATCGGGTAGCGGCAGCAGCTATTTTGCACAAAGTAAGTATCTAAGTAATTAGCTACTCTATTAGAAAAAAAAATACTTATTGTTGACTCTCATTTCATAGTTGAATAGAAGCAAATTAAAAAATCATATGCATTTGACAGGCAACTGGCAACAAACTTCAAGCAGTGGCACAGTGGTCTCCGGCAGCAGTTCTATCAGTTCTTCAAGTGGACAGAATAGTCAAGGACATATTAGTACCAGCCAAACTTCTGGAGGACAGTTTAGTGGAAGCTCAAACTTTAATGGACAATCAAATAGTAATCAAAACGGCAATGTACAGTTTAAAGTTCAGGGATCTACCCACCACGATGGAAGTCATTCAGGAAATGCAGGCAGCTTTTCAAGCAGTTCATGGAACTCGTACGATGAGGGTTTGTCTGCTGACGAACAAGAACAGATTAGAAGGGCAATGATGGCAGCTGCTCAAGCCAACAATCAACAAGGATCTAATGTAGTCTTTGGGCAAGGTGGATATGGCCAGGGTTCTGTTGTAAAAGTGAAAAATAAGACTATTATTTATGATTCAAATCACAACATTATATCTGAGACTGAAAGCAGTACTGAATATGACAACCTTGGACAGAATGGTGCAGCTGGATTTAATATGTAAGTTGAATCTGTTTTATGAGTTCCATCAAAAGGAGTCTTGTAGACTCGTTTGTCTAATATTACTTCCTAGCTTTGCTTCTAGGTATTAAGTATTTCTCCAATGTCTCTAACAGAGTACCTATGTTTTCTTTCAGATACGCTAACCAAGCAGGACTGAACCAAGCTTCTTCTCAAAGTAACTCTCAAGGATCTTGGCAAGTATCAGGCGGTAATTCGCACGGTCATGCCTCTAATAACCAACAGAGCGGGTCCAATTTACAAAGTTCAGATGGATCTGGCCAATCTTTTCTCCACGGCGCGTGGGCGACTACTGAAACTGTGAACCCTGATTTAGCAAAAGCTGGCTCATCAACCTTTAGGGGATCCTCAAGCGTAACCGTAGTTGGTGACGAGGAAGAAGATGCTTTAGAAGGGTTTGGTAGCCAAGCTGCATATAACCCAAATAATGAATTTAAATATGGAATCGCTGATGTGACTGGCGCTGGTAGCCAAGGAAGTTCAGGGGCTGGGTATAGTGGAAGTCGCCAAAGTAGTAATGGAAATTATCAATCTGGAAGTGATTCATATCAATCAGGAGGTGAAAGTAGCAGTCACCAAGCGGGTGGTGGGAGTTATCAAACTGGTGGAGGAAGTTTTCAATCAGGGGGCGGTAGTTTTCAATCGGGAGGCGGAAGTTATCAGACAGGAAGTGGCAGCGGCTTTTCTTATTCATTACATTCTAGTAAGTTTAGATTAGATCTAGGTATACTAATTGTACAATATGTGAGGTCCAGAGTTGACTATGTTATTAAAACTAAAGTGCTTATTAGAACGTACTGTATCCAACTTGACCTCAACGAAATCTTAGTATTGATTACTATCCAATATTTCAGATGGCCATTCGTCATATAGCAGTTCTAGTGGACGACACCAGACAAGAAGGAGACGAGAAAATGACGTAAGTGTTTATTACCTCGAGGCTAGTGGGTAATGGCAGAGAAAACAAATTTTAATGGTAATAACTTTCTTTGTTTACAGGTGGATCCTCAATTAAAGAAAATCTTAGAGAGATGCGAGGAGAAGTACAAGTGTGAAGTATTAAGATGTACCACTGGACGCATGAAGAAAGGTGAAGAGGCGTGGTTCGCCCTCAGATCTAGGATCAATGCATCTGTACTCAACGAGGTATATTATCATCTTCATAAATTGTCAATTTAGTCAGCTCATTAAATTACAAATTTTTGGTATTTAGTCAAGTTTCCAAGTTTGTCTCCATAACATAGAGATAGAGCTGGTTTATTATACGACACCAAATCTCTCTCTCGTCTCATAGTACCTACCCATTCTGAAATCATCTGTCTGTAAAATCTCATATGCACAGAGTAATTAGCTTCAAGATATGACACGATATGTTCGGCTGCGGGGAAACTAAAGATTATTATCGGCTTCTTTAAGATGTCTATAGGTAACTTGAAGATATTACAAGCGATACGGTATTACGTGTGAGTCTCTGTCTACTGTTGGAAACAAAACTTATAAAAACTCAGGGTCTTTGCTCGTAATATACGACTATCTGCACATTAAGTTCTAATGATACGTTTTTTTTTTTCAGATTTCCAAGGAGCGTGCGGTGATCCTATCAACTCTAGCCGCTACCCGTGTTTCAAGCCTACCCATGGTGGGTCGCCCCTCAGACGTATCATGGCACACGGCAGAGGCACAGACCGTGGTGACGCCACAACTAGAAGCACTAGACAGTGGCACCATCCCTCTCTGGGTCGTTGTGTTAGCTGCTGTTGTGGGGGCATTACTGCTTCTGCTTCTCATCTTCGCGCTATACAAAGTAAGTCAACAGCTATTTCTAACACCCACTGTTACATAATATTATAGAGTTGCCAGAGAGCAAATGCCACATGACTGTTGTGCGGTATTTATAATATTAAGTGAATAAAAATAGGACATTGTACACCTGACGACGCAGCGTGGGGCGATCCCTAACAAGGTGGACTGACGATATCGTCAAATACTCTTGTTACCCCTCTTATCCTCGCGGGGAATACGTGTTACGAAAACTTTCTGCTGTAAGAGTGGGGGCCCGGATTTATGCTACGTGTGTCTTTATTGTTTCTGGAGATTATTTGTACAAATAACACTTGAAAATGTCAATAATTTACAATCTTAATTATATTTTCAGTGCGGTTTCTTCAAACGTAACCGTCCCTCCGACCATGCTGAGCGACAACCATTGAACGGTCGCGACGAACATCTTTGATATCCGACCACGTCTCTCGGAGTGACGTCCGACACGGGCGGCACTTCCGACCGGACGTCTGAAACTCCTGACACTTCTGACAGCTCGGCGACTGACGCAGCTAGTGACGTCACTAGCCGGGATTCTACTAGCCTTGATAGATATTAAACGCCACATAACTATTTTATTATAATTGACTTTCTTTGCACTTTCTTAACAAATAAAATTAAAGCTAAAAATAAAAAGTAAAGTACTACTTACATTTTTGCCTTAATTTGATGTGCCAATTTGGCAAATTGTTTAATAAAGTAGCCTTTTGAGGTGCTGTCGGTAGGATTGCCAATAATTGTAGCATAATATTTTAATATTCTAGAGTCTTGTGTCTGAAATGGTTTAGAAAAAAAAGTAATGACATGTTTTAAAATAAATACTGTAGAATACTTTAGATGTAAGATGAATTTTTTAAAGTGTTTTGAGAACATTGTTGTAGGTAAAATTTGGCAATCCTAAAGGGAGATACAATTGTATGACTGTTATAGTGGCCTTGAAATATCACAAAACAAAGTATTAACCTAGAACTGTTGCTAGTTTAGACGTTATATTTCAGTAGCTGTAGTCGTGTTAGGTTCATACGTTACGGTCGGAAAGAAATATAAATACGGTGTAACTAATTAAAAAAATTGTACATTATAAAAAAATTGTGCTTCAGGACGCCCGACGAAAGTGATAAAATAAACTACTCTAATACAACATAACATTGCTAGACCGTTTTACGCCATAAACTTCGCTACGTACGTAACGCGTTACGTAACGTTACGCGGTTTACACAAGAAGTTGTCACTTCAAAACGAAATCTCGTAATTTTTCATAGCTATATTCGAGAAGAATATTGTGGATCATCTCGATTATAAAAATGGCGATTATTTTATATATTTACACGTCATAGATTTTCAACGTAAGCTTACATAGTCCTTATTAACATCTTTCTTCATCTTTTTTATAAAGAATATGAAAGGATTACAAAAAGTACATTAATTACTATTGTATTTACTAGTCACGATAAAAATAATCGGACGCCATAATAGTAAAACAGATTTTAAGAAGCAAAGTGTTGCTGGTGCGATATTCATGTTGCCTTTGCCTAAGAATATAAAGCAACATGAATTATAGTGAAAAAAAAATGGAAATGTATGAAAGATAAAATCTTAAAAAGTGTGATAAGTGTAAAAAGTGTGTACGATAAGTGTTGTTGAGAAATGTGATCTAAGTTAATAATTAGGTATTTACTAAATCTCATAGTTAACACTGTAAAGGCGTATCGACTAATTTGAAAGAAAATTATAGCTTAATTTAGACAATGCATTAAACAAGTGACTATTGCCTTTGTCGATTTTGGCTTGGCTAAAACTGATAAAAAGAAATTATATATAAAAATATGAAAAAAAATAAAAAAAAATTTAATAAATAGAAATTATATTATATTATTATTTGTCTACTATTTTTTTAAGAAAATTGCGCCATGACAGTTAAATAAGGTCAATGCACGCTTGTTATACGCGGCATTTGACTTAACTGCACAAAAACATTCGGTCGCAATTGCTAAATATGTAGTTTAATGATAATATCACTGCCGGCCTTTAAGGTAAAAATGGTGTGAATGTATAATAGATATGTGAATCACAAAAATGCTAGGACCATTTTTTTTAGTTTAAAGTTTTTATTTACAATTTATTCTATTATTATGAAACCCTTTTTTTCTTTCCCTCCGTCCATTTAAGAGGGTTGGCTTCCTTTTGGATTTGCCAGCGTCAAAGTCTAAGAATTTTGAAACTTAGTCACTAGTTTTGCAATAAACATAAATACATGAATACAGCTGCGCCTACCTAGTGCTTTACTCAATAATGTCTAGTAATTAAACTTCTTGATCCTTTTAAACTAATTTTAATTTCTTATAGCGGTCTCCTCTCGCGTATCTAAAGATCAGAGGCAGAGATTTCTTTAAGAAATATGTAGAACCTTACGTAAACGTAAACTGATCAATGTATGTTATATATTTAACTGTGTGTTAAATAAATATGGTCGATACGCCTTTATTTAATATTTTGAATTGATACGGTAATATGGTACTAATAGAACGCTTAACATTATTAAGATGTATTATATTTTGGGTGGCAAATATCTCTACAATTTCATTCATTTAATAAATAAAAACTTATAAAAGGCAAACTACTTACGAAATGCTAAAACCAAGTAATAATTGATATTTTAATACTGCCTGTATTTTTAGATAATTCAATTTATTAGAAACATAATGTTAGACTAAAGTCGTATTTTTCTGACGTGATGTTACGTATAGCATCAGATGGGGTTTAATATGGTTGCGTGTACATTTATCTAATGTAGTGTATTGTCATCATCATTGCCCGGCCCTTATCCCTTCATTTGGAGTCGGTGCAACATGCCTTGTACTTCGATGCTCTTCTCTCAGACGTTATTTCTGTATTTCCTTTCTTTCATATCCAATTTTACACAATCTATCCATTGTTTCTACACGATGTGTTAGGGTTGTGCCAGCTAGAATAGGCACGTGAAAACGATATAGGTATTTCTCATAACATATATCACGTCAAACAAATGTAAATGCGACTTATTTTTTTACATAAATATAGCATTATAAAACCTAAATATCAAAATTAAAATTAATAAAACAGTATTTTGGATGTTTGTGTCTATATTATAATGTTTGGTAGTGGATAAAGCAATACATATCTTTTAGCTTATAATAAGTAGAAATGCCTAAAATGTATTATGTGCCTTCTGAAACTGCCAGTTACAAAATATTATATTAATGTAAATATTTTAGATAATATTATTTTTTACTGTGTCATTATTTCACAAAATAATAACACATATTTATTTATTAAAAAATAATTACGCATCGTAAAGTTTATCAAAATTAAATATTGTTAAATAGGATTTTTCCTATCGTTTTTTCTATTCACTTAATTTAAAAAAATACGTTTGTAGGATCATGTACTTATTGAGTATAAAATTTTACGTAATGTCAAAATATATAGAATGACAAATATAATATATATTGGTGTCTAAGCATTTCCCTGATAGATAATATATCGGCCTTGAATAAACAGATATAACAGAGTTATTATATTTTAGACTTATTAGCTTAAGTACTCCTGCTATGGGTATTGAAATTGTTCTCCTTCGTCATCTATTTACACATTTAGTGAAATAATGTCACATCTCAAAATTAACATTTAAGCCATTGTTATATTTTGTAATTATTATTAATAATTTATTTTAAATTCTAACTATTAAATATACAGCTTCTACTTATAGTTAATTAACTAAAATATCTAGATGCCATACAATTGTAATAGTTTTTATTTTGGTTGTTTTATATTTCGGATATAATTTAAATATTTTTTGCATTTACCAAAAAAAAATCGAACTTGTAATAAAAATTTGTTTTT
Source organism: Orgyia antiqua (assembly GCA_916999025.1). Lineage (NCBI taxonomy): Eukaryota > Metazoa > Arthropoda > Insecta > Lepidoptera > Erebidae > Orgyia > Orgyia antiqua. The sequence continues at coordinate 19,592,089 of OU779864.1, read as the reverse complement.
AATTTAAAATATTGTAGTTTTATTTTTTTCATAGATACATTTGTCACCGCGCCATTTTCTTTCTACTGTGATGTAAGAGCAAGTTAAGAGATATCATATGCAGATAACTTCGTAGCTACATGAGACGGAAAACTCGAAACTGAATCCTATATCAATATGCCTGGTCAGTGTGTGAATTAAACGGAAATCCTTCCAAAGTAGACATTAGTAGGATGTAAGAAGAACATAATTTTATTGACATCACTTAAAGGTCCCATTCGAAAATCAGCGTCAAGTCTTTGTAAAGACTTGACAATATACTGAAATGGACAATGTCCTATTGTTGCTGCCACGGATACGCTATACTTATGTAGATAGTCGTATTAAATGTAATATCTTACTTATATGATTTCCTGTTTATGTAAGTGTATTGTATGTGTTGGTTTAGCGGTAATAAAAATATTTTCTTTCTTTCTTTCTTATTGCCGCGGATCTATTGAGCGATTGTACAGTCTAAAATATTTCATAAACCTAAGTAACTGCGGTTTTTTAGACATTATAGAATACCTAACAGGTTTTTGATGCTTGTTTGTCTTATCAGATGTAACCAAATGAATAAGAAATACAGAACATTTGACTAGACAGTAAATTCTATGTGAAGAAACCATTTTGAATTTGATACTTGAGAGAGTAAATTAATTTTAAGATGATTATATATTAAGGGCTGCTGGGTATTGTCTTATGTACTCCAGGAAGAACAGTTGACTCGTATGATACCAATACATAGAGACGCCTTTGAGATATAATAACTAACCTATAGCCCTGTAGCTATGTTTATTATCAGTTAAATATTTCACTGTGTTGTAAGAGTATATACTTAACGACAATAATTTATTACGATTATTCTTTTCCTTAAAAGACATCCAAATTTTATCAAGGGGGGAAGTACTATACACAGAAATCGCCCTACGTTTTTTAGTCCATTTTCTGCAAAAAGTAAGAATATATTTTGTTATTTATACCACATTTTTGACCGACGACTAGCTAAATAAGGTGACGAAGCAATCACTTTCCTTCAGGCAACACTAAAAATCGAGAAATTTTTACTGTTTAGACACAAACTTCATTAAATAACGATTAAACTTAAAAAAACTTACTACAAAAATAATGCTAAATTGCTAACCTAACTAAAAATTGGTCAGATATAACCAAATATAATAAATGAGGATCATTTAAATGGTTTCTTATCTGTAGGGAACCCTAAAATGAAGTCAAGAAAGCTATCGAGGTTGTAGACATAAACATTGATAACGTCAGACTCGGGGTCAAATCTGTTGATAGTACATATAAATATATTAGTCATGAAAGGGCATATTGCATTTAATTACTGTCCGGATGCGGGTTTCAGTGGCAAACAATACGTTTTTAATCACTGACATAAAAACATAAAGTGTAAATAAAAAATGAAGAAATGCATAATTGTTATAGTGTTAATAATAAACTTCACAAGTTCAGAATGTCGTTTAATCGAAGGATTATTCGGTGCAATCAGAAATAAAACTAATACCATCAAAAATGATATAGCTGGTGCAGTGCATTATGGTAAAAATGTTATTTTTGGAGACCATCAAGAAAATGCTGATAAAGGTAAACAATTATCACATACAGGACTTATAGATAAAATATCACTTAGAATACACAATATTGCAGTAGATGCAAGGGAGCATTTCAGAGCTGCAATTGCGATATTTGCAATTGACGAAAATGGAAAGGGACCGATTGGCAGAATCTTCGATAGAATGAAAACTCACATAATTAACGTTAAAAGCTTTTTACATGGTGATACCAAACAAAAAGGAGTTTGTGCTGCTAATAATAACACGAATGTATTATGTGAAAAGTTGAAAGATTATGTTTACAAAAATACTTCTTCCCCTGATAATGGTGTACGAAAAACAGTACATACTTTAAAAGATATTGTTGATAAAATACGTAACAATATTACTAAATATAAACAAGAAAATGATCAAGAAACTGATGGTACTGGACTTATTGATATAAGAATATCTCCAGGATATATTGCACAGGACAACACAAGTAATGTCGATAATCGAGTCAAAGTAATTTATGATAAAGTTGATGGTTTAAATTGATGAAATGAAGAAGAATTACTGACAAACTGAGCTCATATTATGTGCTTTTATTAAGATCTCTTTTAGTAATTTGGTTATACAAAAGTATTGGCTTGGCTTGACAATTCGATAATTAGGCATCTACTATCTATATTTATACTCGTATAAGTAAATTACTTTAGAAAAATAAAATGTTTACTGCGACAGTTAAGTTTTATTTTTCCGTAACAAAGCAAAAATTCCGTCATTGCCATCCATCCATCCATCCATCAACCTTTCTCAGTCCACTGCTGGACATAGGCCTCCATCATACAACGCCACAACGCGCGGTCTTGCGCTAACTGCATCCAGCGGCCCCCGGCGTATTCGACGATATCGTCGGTCCACCTTGTTGGGGGCCGCCCCACGCTGCGTCGTCCGGTTCGTGGTCGCCACTCGAGGACCTTCCGTCCCCAACGGTCATCAGATCGTCGAGCGATGTGGCCTGCCCATTGCCACTTCAGCGTGCTAACTCTTCGGGCTATGTCGTACATACCAGTCCAGTTTATTTATTAGCAATTGTACATTTCACGCGCATAACCAGTAATTTTATCTTACAATAATAATTATATCTAAACAATTATTATTGCTTCGTAATTTATCTTGTTATTGAACTTTAATAGACGGGAGATGAAATTATTTAATGAAATTGGAAGTGGAAACAAAGAATGTAAGTAAAATAAGTAAAAAACTTATAAAGTTAAATGAAAAGTAAACGATTTTGAGGTTAAAGGCGTCTAATCTATACTTATAATAAATCTGTAGAGAGGTCAATTCTGTACATGAAATATATTTTCAAAATAACTATCAGGGGGTGATTAGTGATCGATACTGATGCCAAAAATGCAATCGGTAAAATTTTTGTCTGTCTGTCTGTCTGTCTGTCCGTCTGTATGTTCCTTATAGAAACAAAAACTACTCAACGGATTTTAATGAAACTTGGTACAAATATTCTTCATACTCCTGGGCAGGTTATAGTATACTTTCCATCACGCTACAATTAATAGGAGCAGAGTAGTGAAGGGAATTGTTGGGAAAACGGGAGAAGTTACTCCATTTGTTAAGCTTCCGTCGCGTGTGCAGCCTTAATGGTTAAAGTTACATGGAAATCATGTATGACGAAAATATTCTACATAAAATTTTATAAAAAATATCCTGCAACAGCATATATCTATATTTTATGGTTGACTATATGACAATAACACGTGTAACTCCTGATAGCTTAGCAGTTCGGAGCATTCTGATTATATTTGTTTACTCTTACGTTTGTAATACTCTCACTCATTCCTAATTTAAAAAAGTTAACATTCAATAAAAAAAGAATCATAGAAATCGGTATAGAAACACCAAACTTATACATGAAATAAGCCATCGCGCCGTCGCACGTGAAAATTTTCTAAATTCTACGCGGACAGAGTCGCAGGCAACAGCTAGTGATAAATATAACTTTTTTCCAGGCCAGGTGGAAAATAAATGTCCAGTTGGTGGCCTAATGGAAAATTGTGGTCCAGTACCTATAAATGCAGTTGCTACCAATTATATTAAGTGAACCACAGGAAAAATCTTTGGAAATCTTTGGAACCATAGTTTGGAACATTGAAACTAGTGATAAAAAATGTGTGTTTGTGTGTGTGTGTGTGTGTTTACCTAAAGTTATGTAAATATCATCAAATAGTGGAAATAAGGCGGCATTTTCTTCATAGGGCGGCATTTTCTTCAGTGCCCCAGGGCGGCAAAAATTTTAACCCGGCCCTGTGGATATGTAAGGATGTTTATTGTGCTTTCACGTAAAGGCTACTGTATGGATTTTCATGAAACTTTCCAATGGAAAATGGAATAGAAGATGAACTTATTTTTTATCCTTTTTACCGCGGGTAACACCGCGGGGCACAGCTAGTGCTTTATACAGCATTTGGGTATCTCTGGCGGTAGAGTCTTGAGGCAGCCTTTTCTTGAAAAAATATTTTTTTACCCGATCTAAGAAATAATTTAATAAGTGTTATACCACTTTAGAATCCTTATTAAATGCGCAAATTTTTAAAGTTACTTGCCAGACTTGCGTGGTATAATTTTTTTTCAGGACCGTCAGTTAAAGTAGAGCGAAAAACTGATTTTCAAAACGTGGTTCTGCAAAACATGACATGTCATCTTCTTTCAAGCTGGACCAGTTAGCTCAGATTTTAAGGTTACAAATTACAGAAGCACTATTCAGGATGAAATAAGTAAAAAAAAATGGCAAAAAGTAAAGATTTGTAGCAACAGGAAGGTAAAAACTGTTACAGGGTGTACATTTTCCCGAATAAAATGTTTTTAGGGTTCCGTACCCAAAGGGTAAAGGGACCCTATTACTGAGACTTCGCTGTCCGTCCGTCCGTCCGTCCGTCCGTCCGTCTGTCCGTCCGTCCGTCTGTCACCAGGCTGTACCTCAAGAACGGTGATAGCTAGAGAGTTGAAATTTTCACAGATGATGTATTTCTATTGCCGCTATAACAACAAATACTAAAAATAAAATAAAATAAATATTTAAGGGGGGCTCCCATACAACAAACATGATTTTTTTACCGTTTCTTGCTCGATACTAATAACGTTGCCTTATGTTGCATAGATAATGGTACGGAACCCTTCGTGCGCGAGTCCGACTCGCACTTGACCAATTTTATTTGTTATAATTTTAAATATACTAGACATAATATTTTTTTTAATATTTTTCTGATAACTGTTATGACCTTACCCATCATGCGATTTCGGCTTGACGTCGACTTTTGGGACAGCCTGTATAAAAAAAGTGAAAGTGAGTTTGTTTGTTTGTAACGTTTTCACGAAAAATCGACGAATGGAATCGCACGATAATAAAATTAATATAGAGATAATTTATAGTATAGAGATATTTTATAATCATAATAATATGGTCTTATTCATAATGATAATGACTTATCGGAGGTTTAAACGGAGATTTTATCAGAGAGATAATAAACGTTTTAGCGTAAAAGGACTATTATGAATAACAAGTTTTGACAATTTTAGCGAACCTATTTTGACGAACTTTTAAACCTCCGATAAGTCATTATGAATAAGACCATTAGAATTAAAATAGTCTATTTAATATATTATTTCGTTAAAAACTCTCTACCTACGAGTTATTAAACGCGCTAAGTTTATTTTTCGTTCCCTACTATTTCCTAGATGGCGCTGAACCTTTTTAGGGTTCCGTACCCAAAGGGTAAAAACGGGACCCTATTACTGAGACTTCGCTGTCCGTCCGTCCGTCCGTCTGTCACCAGGCTGTATCTCAAGAACGGTGATAGCTAGACAGTTGAAATTTTCACAGATGATGTATTTCTATTGCCGCTATAACAACAAATACTAAAAATAAAATAAAATAAATATTTAAGGGGGGCTCCCATACAACAAACATGATTTTTTTACCGTTTCTTGTTCGATACTAATAACGTTGACAGGTAGACGCCTTAACTATTCACAGAATATTTGGTTCTATAACGTGCCTTATGTTGCATAGATAATGGTACGGAACCCTTCGTGCGCGAGTCCGACTCGCACTTGAACAAATTTTTTTTATTCAAGCTATCATGATTTGGACAATGCATGTAGAACCGTGAGATTTTTACTTACCTACACCTACACGTTATTCAAACTCATTAACTAACTACAATTTTTTGCGGAGTTTCGGTAAACTCTATGGTAAATGGTAATATTATATCAGATTATCAATATACTAGATTAAAGATAGAAATAAATAAATAAATAATAGATTTAGGTTATTCATTTTTGAGCTTGTGTGTGGGTACTAGGGATGTAACTGACTTGGTTTGTTCACCAAAAAATGCCAAAAATCGATTTTTAAATGGCAGGTTACTTGAAACTACTTATAGTACGGGATCCGTAGTACATTTTTTTCACTTGATTACTATCAAGCTGATTTTCCGTGAGTAGCTTTATTATGACGAGACGCCCAATAATTTTCTATTCCAAAATCTCGATTGTGGTAGCTAACAGAGATAGCAAGGATAAAATATCGTACTATTACTGGAAGAAAGCAGCAAGTGCTTTTTTTGAAATTTTTGTTTGAAATTTTTGACGCAAGTTCACTTACGTCTTTTTTTACGGGTAGTACGATATTTTATCCTTGCTATTTCTGTTAGCTACCACAATCGAGATTTTTCGATAAGCGTCTCTCATCCATCCTCTCCACATGACCAAACCACCTAAGCATACTTTTCTCCACCATAGTCACTACATCCTCTTTCAGACCGCAACGTTCTGTTAAAACTTCATTTCATAAGGGCCTACATCAATATTATCGTCGACATGTACCTATTAAGACAGCTAGTAGGTATAGAAAATGAAGAATTAGTGATATTTTTTTTGTTTACTCAAAATCTACTAAATATATTTTAATTCCGGTTTACGTGTTTCTATATATAATAGTTACTTATGTTTTTAAAGTTATTTTATTAGTTAATAAGCGATAATAGACCGACAAATGAAAAAAATAAAAAATGAGAGTGGTTGTTTCGCTAAGATTTTCTATCGAGAAAACTTTTTTCAATCGCGTTTCTGAGTTTATGCGATCCTAGATTATATATTGAAAAAACACATATGTACTTAAAAATTAGAGCTCTAGTCATTCAATCTAAAGAAAAAAATTGGTCAAGTGCGAGTCGGACTCGCGCACGAAGGGTTCCGTACCATTATCTATGCAACATAAGGCAACGTTATTAGTATCGAGCAAGAAACGGTAAAAAAAATCAGTTTTTTGTATGGGAGCCCCCCTTAAATATTTATTTTATTTTATTTTTAGTATTTGTTGTTATAGCGGCAATAGAAATACATCATCTGTGAAAATTTCAACTCTCTAGCTATCACCGTTCTTGAGATACTGCCTGGTGACAGACGGATGGACGGACGGACGGACGGACGGACGGACGGACAGCGAAGTCTCAGTAATAGGGTTTCCGTTTTTACCCTTTGGGTACGGAACCCTAAAAATGAAAACTTCGTACGTAGAAAAATGCACGAAGCTATTTTGGTATCCTCTTAATCAAGTTATTATATCTTAATCAAATATTATTATTAGTTTAATTTATCATTTAGAAAGAATTTTATGTTGTAATAGTTTTTATACAATAGCAAGACGAATAATTTTAGTTTTAAGCTACGTAGGCTAAGTGGCAGGTGGTTTTATAACAGTATACACATACAATTTACATTTCTTTTTAATAGTTCTAACTTTATTGGTGGTAAGTACAATCTAACTTTACGACGCGACCGACTGTCGGGGTTATCTGCAAACTTTTCAAATAGGGTGTCATGCTTTTTTACAAAAATACAAATTCCAAAAATATACGGATTAGGCAATGGCTTGCTTTTGAAATAATGGTGCGCAGCTATGTGGCAAATTCAGGTTACATAAAGCTCGTATACATTTTTTTTTGTGCTACAAAGGCTCTCTGTATGTCTACTGAATTACCCCATATAACTATTCCGTATCTAAGCACTGAAGAGACATAACCATGGTAAGCAGCCAGTGCGGCTTTAATGATATTTACATAACTAAAACCTGAAAATTACTGTTTCGCTACCATCGCGTAAATACAATTTCTTTTAAATTGATTTATTAAAACTTATTTCGTTTTACGGGGTAAGTTTTTTTTCGCTCCTTACTTTTCTACACGCTACTAGATGGCGCTGAACCTTTGTTATTCAAGCTATCATAATTTGGGCAACGCATATAGTAACCGTGAGTTGTTTAAAGTGACAGCGGAATAATTAATTACTTACCTAATTTTTGCAGAGTTCCGAATAACTCTACCTAGTCTAGTACCTACGCACGGCAACGCACGCAACGCTACGAATATAGAGAGAGAGACATCTGCCGGCGTATTATGAGCTTTTTAAAATCATTCAAGTTACAGGCAGGCCGCGTAATAGGGGTGGGTCGTTAACAGATTTTCCGTTAACGAAACGTTAACGTTAATTTGAGTTCGTCAACTAGTTGACGAACTAGTTAATTTCATCAACAAATTTAAACGTTTAAAAAAAAAAAAAAAAAAAAAAAAAAAAAAAAAAAAAAAAAAAAAAAAAAACCAATTAGAAAAAGAATAATTACTACTATGCCACGCTGACCAGACATGTTGGCACCGGGTTTGTTTTTTCTTACCTGGTTTTAAGGAAATGGGGTGGTGACACTAGTATTCCAGTATTTCGAGTTTTCCGTCTTTCACAGTTGATGTTATCTGTGTAGGTACAATATTCCTTAGCTGGTTTTTACAAAACCCTGGTGAGGAAATGGGGTGGTGACACCAGTCTTCCAGTATTTCAAGATTTCCGTCTTTCACAGTTGATGTTATCTGTGTAGGTACAATATTCCTCAGCTGGTTTTTACAAAACCCTGGTGAGGAAATGGGGTGGTGACACCAGTATTCCAGTATTTCGAGTTTTCCGTCTTTCACAGATGATGTTATCTGTGTAGGTACAATATTCCGTAGCTGGTTTTTACAAAACCCTGGTGAGGAAATGGGGTGGTGACACCAGCATTCCACTATTTCGAGATTTCCGTTTTTCACAGTTGATGTTATCTGTGTACAATATTCCTTAGCTGGTTTTTACAAAACCCTGGTGAGGAAATGGGGTGGTGACACCAGAATTCCAGTATTTCGAGTTTTCCGTTTTTCACAGTTGATGTTATCTGTGTACAATATTCCTTAGCTGGTTTTTACTAAACCCTGGGAAGGAAATGGGGTGGTGACACCAGTATTTCGAGTTTTCCGTCTTTCACAGTTGATGTTATCTGTGTAGGTACAATATTCCTTAGCTGGTTTTTACAAAACCCTGTTAAGGAAATGGGGTGGTGACACCAGAATTCCAGTATTTCGAGTTTTCCGTTTTTCACAGTTGATGTTATCTGTGTACAATATTCCTTAGCTGGTTTTTACTAAACCTTGGGAAGGAAATGGGGTGGTGACACCAGTATTTCGAGTTTTCCGTCTTTCACAGTTGATGTTATCTGTGTAGGTACAATATTCCTTAGCTGGTTTTTACAAAACCCTGGTAAGGAAATGGGGTGGTGACACCAGTATTCCAGTATTTCGAGTTTTCCGTCTTTCACAGTTGATGTTATCTGTGTAGGTACAATATTCCTTAGCTGGGTTTTACAAAACCCTGGTGAGGAAATGGGGTGGTGACACCAGAATTCCAGTATTTCGAGTTTTCCGTTTTTCACAGTTGATGTTATCTGTGTAAAATATTCCTTAGCTGGTTTTTACAAAACCCTGGGAAGGAAATGGGGTGGTGACACCAGTATTCTTAATCCGTCACCACACGGAGGGCTGTCAGGACTGTCTCGTTTTTGAGTTTTCCGTCTTTCACCTTTCACAGAAGATGTTATCTGTGTGCAATATTCCTTAGCTAACTTTTACAGCATCCTTGGGAGAAATGGGGTGGTAACACTTGTAATCTCAATGCGTCACCACACGGAGGAACAGTGATTCATAACATTATTATTTAGGAAAATATCTCTTATCTAAGTAATTTTAAAGTTCACTATTGTACCTATATCATAACAGTCGCTTACGATCTTTAGTTTTAAGAAGTATAATTTCTTTGATTTAATTAGAAAGAAACGAACATTGAAAAAAATTAAAAATTGAAAAAAACTGAACATTGAATTCAATGTTTAACTCTTAAACATTAAAAGAAACGACCATTGAAAAAAATTAAACATTGAAAAAAACTGAACATTGAAATCAATGTTTAACTCATAAACATTGAAAAAAACGAACATTGAAAAAAACTGAACATTGAATTCAATGACATCATTAAATTCAACTAGTTGATTCCGAAACGGTTAACCATTGAAACGTTGACGAGAGGTCAACTAGTTGATCAACTAGTTCGTTAATTCAATGCTCATCGCTACCGCGTAAACGTAAACTGCATGGCTGAATTAGGTATTATGGCAGAAATAAAACTATTAGTTGAAAATTTTTAGTTAGTACCTTAACTTTTAGTTGTACCTTGACCTTCTCCTTACCTTAGACATATTAATGTATGATAATTCATTCATGGTATGACTGGTTTAGCAAACTGATTGACTAATAATTTTGTTCATAATGCGAATTTGCCCGACAGTTCAATTTACGGCGTAAACTGCCTGTAAATAAAAGCTCATAATACGGCCGCTGTACCTATTCTGTTGTTAATACAGATATGAGACAGGTCATAGAATACATTTAAAATTGAGGAGAAGTCACAAGGCTAACTTAGCCTGGGCTAACTTGAATTCATGGTCTAAAATGATAAGGAAATTTAATATAAGTGACATACCGTGATGACATTAATTTTTGCCTAATTTTGGCAATCTGCAAACGTCACTTTTGAACACACTGATACAAGTATGGCATTTAAAATCAAGATCTGTTTTAATACACCATATTTAATTGACACCATTGTCAGTTTGTAGTGTGAACGCCGCTACGAACAAAAAAATAAAAGTAACGAAATGCGCAGTCTTTGGGTGTTCTAGTTATGTTCTAGTGTATCAGGATAATTAAAAAATGCCACAACATAGGATTTCACAAGTAATTTTAACTCAAATAATTGATTTTCACATAAAAACACAATATATTAATTTAATGACAATCATGTTTTGACGGACGTCAGTAATGTTTCCCCAGGCAACCGGGCAACTTCACGTTGTACTTCACGCACACATAAATATTTTTTTGACCTCAAGCCGGGTCATTGATTTAGCCGTAGACGCACTGTCTTGTATGTCTATGGCCCATAGCACACGGCGTATTTTAAACGCGCAGACGACGCGCGTTTCAGGAACGCGCTACTTCGGCGCCGTAAACGCTGATTGTTGCGTTTGCATTGATAATAGAAACGCGCGCATGAAGCGCGTATACGCGCATTTGAAGCTATTCGTCTTGCTATTGTATAAAAACTATTACTTAACATGAAATTCTTTCCAAATGATAAATTATACTAATAATAATAATATGTATAAAGAGTTTCGCACGCCTATACTGGCAGAATATGTAGAAACCTAAAATGTTATATAACATCACTATTTGTACCATATTTTTGCGAATAAATGATTGATTGACATATGATATGAAATCAGTTGAATGAAAAAAGTTTATAGATTCGAATAAACGATTTAATAAATCTAAAAAGACCGGAATTTCTAATTTAGTTTCAAAAGTGCAGACATATTGCCACCAAACATGCTCAACTGACGTTAAAGTGATATTTTGGAGATAGTTATCACCAGCAGTTCACATTTCGGGCCAGGAAACCAAACTTAATAGCGGGAGGTTGCAGTTAAATAACGATTATAAAAAATCGACTATTAATCGATTATTATCAAAAAATATCGCGCGAAATAATCGATTATTCATAAAAAATAACCGATTTTAACGATTTTTTTCATAATCGATATTTTTTTTTACATATTTCACATAGATTTTAGTTCACAAGGAGTATAATTATTGTGGAGGTTAAGAAAGAAGATCAGTAAGGGGTTGTCTATTTATTTCTATATCCTTCCCTAATTATGACATGTATACAAACATCATAGAAATCACCTGTATTCACAGCCAGAGCAGTCATCAATCTAAAGAACTTGTAATACTGGATAAACTAACTACGTTAACTACAACATTCTATTGAATACGATGAGCTCGATCCGTGGTTTACGACACGTGTAACTGGTTTAAAAGAAAGAAGAGAAAGATAAGAAAATAAATTTATTCTTAGAATAATAAGTAAGTTAACAAAAACATGAATTAAAATAAAAACTAAAAAAACTGTCCAACAGTGTTTGCTACAAAACGGCCACAGCTCAGCTGGATTGCTTGTTGAAAACCAGCGCTGGTCTTCCGCTCAGCCGTTAGGTGAGATCACAGATTATCAACTACTTAAATTTAAATTTTAATAAAACAAAGCATAAAACAAAATAAAATTAAGAAAACATGCTTATTTAAGTTTGGAAGGATCCTTTTACGAATATTCAACAGGTCACCATTTCAAGCTTAGTGATAAGCTTGAAACTACACAAAATGAACAACTTACTCACCACTAAGACTTAATTCATATTCTTGAAAGCTAAGTTGAAACATAATATTTTCTAACACTTGCGCGACTCATCTGTTTAAATAAAACTACTTTTTAGGGATTTAGACGCGTATATTTGTTATAAAATTTTGACCCGACGTTTCGGAGACTTTGCAGTCACCATGGTCACGCGTGAGACTAAGTGAAACAAAAAATTCTTATGTAAAGTAAATATCATAATCAAGTCTCCTACGACAGGTATAATATAATAGTTCGGCCATTTTGTTTAGTTATCTCAATGTTTACAGTTGTCATAGCAAATCATAGAATCCATAGTTGACTGGCAGAGAATGCCCTTGATGTCCGTCATTGTGCAAATATTGTTTGTGCGAAGTGTAAATAAATAAATAAACTAAGCTTAACTAAAAATGAATTTTGATAGTGTCAATAACACAATCAATGTTAACTTAACTTTGATAGAAAAACTGTTTATTACAGACTAAAGATCTTAATTAGTATTAATGTGTAGGTACAATAAATTTAGCCAATTACATAATTTAAATACACACCAATAATTGTTTTATTTTTTAATTAAGTTTAAGTTACGTAGAATAGGTACCAATGTATCAAAGCTTAAAAATATAAAAACTATCCATAATATGTAAAAACGTAAAAGTTTTATACGTCAGTCTGATAAAAAGATTCACAAGTTTCGTACAAGGGCTTGACTCAAAGTAAACGCGAGTTTAACAAACGACGCTTATTTATCACTAGTTGTTAAATTCACTCGTTGTTATAGTAAAGTTGTTAAGTCTGAGGATACACTCATGTTGGCTTTAAATCCAAAAACATAAACCATTTGGAATGTAAGAAAAAAAAAAGCTATGTTTATAATTTAAAGTAAATTGCAAATATTAATAAATTAATGTAAAATAACTACGTTTCCGTTGCCGAGGGGTGCCGGCATAGATGCCGTGAGGTGCCGACATAGAATATTGCACCTCCCTCAATTTTAAAACTAAACGTTAACAAAATATACAGAAAAAGAACCGCTTGAACCACTCAAAACACACCATCTATTGAAAAAAACTGCCGCAAAATCCGTTGCGTAGTTTTGAAGATATAAGCTCACATTGGGACACATAGAAAGATATTGGCTTTGTTTTAAACATTATGAAACAGTAATAGACTGGCAGATTGATTAGACAGAGTTACTACACTGAGAAAATAAATAGCAAAAATAACACACAAATTGTAGAGTCAACATAAGTAATCCATTACACAAGCAAACTTAAACTTAACTTAGCTTAACTTAGCTTCGGACCAGAGGACGTTGTGTGAAATGTCCATGAAAATATTTATTGATTTATATTTATTTATTTGGAACAAATATTTTAGTGAGAGAATAGAGTTGTTCCGACTTCTTTAAAAATTACGTTTCTGTTTAATTTCGCTAATTTGTATAAAAGGTTTTATTAGACAGTTACACTATAAAGCAGAGGCGTATTTTGAAAATAAGCGCCCCGGGCCATTTGTTTTGACGCTCTAGGCCAATTTAATTAGCTGCTCTATAAATTAATAGAGATGGAGCAAAATTTTAAACTTGAAGGCCGCCTAAGAAAGGCGGTGAAAGCCTTTCTTAGGCTGCCCGCCCTCGGGCCATGGCCCCTATGGCCCTAGGGTAAATACGCCTCTGCTTTAAAGGCAGTCTGTCTAAAAGTCTCTAAGACAACAAATCAAATCAGTCATTTATTCGCAGGAATATGGTATAAATAGTGATCTTAATAACATTTTAGGTTCCTTACATATTCTGCAAGTGCGAAAGTCTTTATAAATATATTATTATTAGGTCTTTATACATAAACATATCTATTTTATAAGAGTTCTTATTTATTTAAATTCGGTACCTTAAATAAACAAAGTTTTAACTACTTCCACACCCCATAACATACAAAACAGTAATTTATTATAAATAATGGCGGAAACTATCAAAAGGGTTAAAATTAATAGTTTTATAACACCAGTAGCTAATAATTTGAGCTGTTTCATAAAAGCACCTTGTAATTTAAAAGTACTTTGTACCGCAACCATTTATTCATTCGTTGATAACGCGATTTAAGTTGTTTATGATCTAAACAAACAATATGTAGAGAATTATCATTAGGTGTTATATTAGTTAGTTACTGTTTTAATACGCTAGTTCATATCTATATGCTTAGACTTTTTTAGACAGGTTAGTACTCCATAATCTCTGCTTATCCCCATATTAAAAATATATTAATCATATTTGTTTGAAATAAAAATAATAATAAAACAAGGTGATATAGAGCTAGATCTTATTATAAAACAAAGTGACGACCTCTTAGAGTTTGTAAACGACTGTCGTTCACAAGGTCGCGGGTTCGATTCCCGTTTTATGAACCACTATAACACCAAGCCCGTGTTTAAATGAACTAATACATCAAAGGATAATACCAATCTTATACTTGGACAACTCTTGTTTACGGAAAATATATAACAGCAAACTGAACTCCGCTAAAATTCAATGAAACGTAAAAATTCTGTGATAAATTCGATATCAAAGTAAGATTTATTTTCACAGCTTTGAAACCAATTGGCGATTAATCGTCTGGAAATGAAATTGGGACGAATGATGTAAAGCCTCGCTGTCAATTCAGTTTTACCTTGATTTCTGAACCAATGCTTTACTAACTTGAACGGTTTTTGAACGAAACGTCGTGAAACTATGGAGAACTTCAAACAGCCTTGGATTATTATGTTCGCATGGATGGAGATTTGAGTATCCTAGTTTGAAAAGAGAAAAAACTCCTCTTTCCTTAGTCTGGTTGCTCTTGATTGCTATCGGCTTTTGAAGTTCTAATATCTAGTAAGCTACTAAGTACTTAGTCAATTTTAAATGAAATCAAAGATATAACAAAAATGCAGTCAGTTTGTTTCTACAAGAAAATGTTGGATTAAAAATGTGATTACGAAAACCATTTTTGCGGTGTTTATTTCTACATCGTGACGCGTAACAATAATTAAATAGAAATATCGATCGATCGTCGATAAAAGCTTTTAATCTAAAGACATTTTTAAACACCGTTTGGCGGGCCTCGTGGCCGAGTGTAACGGACTGCCGTTCACGAGGTCGCAGCTTCGATTCGCGCTCGGGACAAGGATTTATGTGATATTTATCATTATCATAACACACTTGGGACCAGAAGACATTGTGTGAAAAGTCCATAAATTTAAATTTTGATTGCTTTTATTTACAATTTAAGTATAAAATTGTTATTCATTGTTATTAAATGAAAACAAAACGTTCGATACGTTCTGATTTCAAAAAAGGAATAACGCTTTTCTAAAATAATCTTAATTTTTTTATTATAAATTGTCAGGTCAATGCTGGTTGGTCGAAACAGGCAAAGTTAAATAAGAGTAAGTCCAATAAGATTTCCGTATTTACTAAGCGGTTAGCAAAGCGTCTAATTGATTCCACTTTGCAAGAATTCTTTAGAAGTTTGTTACCTAACAAATTATGCTACTTCTGAATGCGAGCTTCAGTATTTAGGTTGTGGTGACGGTTTGTCGAAACTCCAAAACTTTGTGGTTTTGTTATCAGAATGAGCCTAATAACGTTATGTTGGCATTTGTTATTGTTAAACTGTCGTTATTACATTTATTTTAATTAAAATGTACAGTGAAAGTTGTAGTTATATTTACAAAAATTGGTAATCATGCTAATTCTAGTTACACAACTAAACTAATAGCTATCAGCTAATTTCTTGTTAAAAAAATGTGTAGTATTTACTACGTATATTATAAGTATTTATTTACAAAAGAAAAGTAGGTAATATAGTATATCCGTATTCTGGTACCCAAAACACAAGGTTATAAGCTTAGCTTGGGCCAGAAGACATTGGGTGAAATGTCCACAAATATTCTTTTATTTAATTTTAAGTAAGTCGGCACAAAGAATTAACACTATTGCGTAAAACATTTCTTGGTTCCACAGCATCATCATCATCATCATCATCATAACATTACGCCTTTTTCCCATGGGGGTAGGCAGAGACTATGGAGCGCCATCTGGTTCCACAGCTTGGTTAAATAACCGTAGGTAGTTCCTAAAATAATTTCATACGAGTATATTGTAACAAAAATTATATTTGTAAGACGATAAAGTTAGCTCGCCAATAGCATACACAAATAGGAATATTGCATACATTTGTAGGGCATTCCAATATTTTTATGATTTATTTGTTTCGTGTGTAATATGGCGCCGCATGTGACGTATTTATGTTGCTCACTGTACTTTTGTTGTTGGTGTCTGTACCAGGCAAAGATATCGCTAAACTGCCACATATTTTTTTATTGTCTATTGCACATATTTGGATTGTAACGAAACCTCTTTTGAAAAGTTGTTATTAAATTTGATAGAGCATTATATAAGTTTTTATTATGTTTTTATTATCTTCCTTTATATTCCTATATGAATTTTTAATGAATTTTGATAATCATTGTAACATTATTAAATAAATAAAATAAAAATAAAAAAAATAAAAAGCCATTTATTTCTTTGCAGTTTACAATCAATGAAATAATAATATTACATTTACTTAACTTAGAATGTATTAAGTTTTGTTAGTTGTCGTTAGTAAATCATTTAATGGTTTTAATAAATATTTTAATATTAGTTTTGAGTTAGTTTACAAACATGTGCATTTTATTTATTCAATTATGTTTGCTGGTTTATAACTTAAAGTTTCCTTAGTTTTTATTATTAATAATCTGCAATAAATAATTAACCCTTAAATTAAATTAATTATTAACCCTAAATTAATAACCTTAAATTAATAATTAACCCTTGCGGGTGATGGCCGCCTCCAAAGGCTATAATGTAATATAGTTATATGTATGTTATATAGTTTTTAATAGTGATGATATAGAAGTAATATTTGGTAGTTAATAACTAGATATATCATAATTATTTTGTTTTAACAATTTTATAGTCGCTACGCATCAAAAAGCAAAATTTATAATTATTGATGTGCTTGGTCCTCTGGAGGGTTGTGGTCTCATTCTTTCACGGTGACCAACCGGCTTGGAAGAGTTACAAAAATATATTTATTTTATTCATAGTTAACAGCATGCGAGGTGGCGGTAGCTTTCTAAATCTTCTCACAGCAATGAGATATTACAATCTATACTTCATTTAATTAATTTTTAATTTCCTTTTTCTTTTATTTTTATTAATTTGTTTTCTTTTTTTGTTTTTTATTTTCTCTCAGTTTTATCCTTTTTGCAGATGTATTATCAGGGTTTTTTGTTATTAAATAGTTCAGGATCCCTGGTTTCAAAACATCTTCTGAAAGACTACTGTATTTTTTATGCATCTTAAATATATCTGTATTTTGGGTTTTATTCTTTTTGATAATCTGCTTTATGATGTCTTTTTCAGCTGAATCGATTTCAGGAGATATGGAAAGCATTCTTTTATTATTATCTTTTGTATTTTGCTCGTCTCGTATTATCAGTTTGTCATACTTTATTATTGCATGGTTTCCTTTTTCTATGTCAGATCGAACTTTCTCTTGTAATTCTTTCCTTTTCTCAAGTACATTTTTTGGATGATCTTCTTTTATGTAGAAAGCGGTGTTTTTCAGTAAGTTGCTTTTTTTAAACACAGTTAATTAAAGTCTTTTCTAAACTTGCGTATGAAGATTCTGTTTCTTGAAGTCCAAAAAATACAATATTATTTTTTCTAATCTGTTTTTCTATAATAAAGTCGCTTCTATTGATTTTCTATTTTTTCTTCGAGCTTGTTATATTTATCTTCTAGTAAATTAATTTACTCTTCTAAAATGCAGTAATGTTTAGGGTTACTTGTTCGGTAACTATTTCTCCATTTCTTAAGATTGTATCGTTTTGTTCTTCAATGTCTTTTTGAATAACTTTCAGAGCATTCATGACTTCTTCCATTGTAATAGTTTGTAAAATTAATATTGCTTCAATAGTTTGATATTTTGATGTAGGTAACGCCCTCTCTTATCGGCCTCGGTAGCTTTTACAAGGTACATGACGATCGATTAAGTCTTACCAGTACTAAGAGATGGCGCTAGTGTCTGCATGTAATCGTAAAATTTCGGATAATTGAATATTATCAATTATGTTATTTTGTAATTTTCTGATTATAAATGGTATTCCAAAATTTTTACTAACGGGAAGTTGCTTTATAATTTAAACTTGCTTTAGACACAGTCTTTTTATGTATTTTTATTCTGTTGTGGGCAATTGCACAATGGCAATAACTTTCGTGGCAAATATTTCCCAGTATTTCACGATTTGCACAGCACTGAAACACTTCTAACATTATTATGCTTTATTTATTATAATAAAGAAATTATTAGACTTGGTTTTCTGTTGAAGTTTGATAAGATTTTTTGTTAATTGATGCGATGTAAAAAAGTCTAAATTTAATAATTTTTTTAACAAGTAGACACTTTAGAATGTTAATTATTGTTAAATCACATAAATTAGAATTACAATTATTATTAAGTACACGCATAGTTACAAAATGTGGGAAAAAATCAGAATTCTAGTTTTTACATTATTATACCACATCTGAAATTCAATTCCGACTATAAGTGCTTCTCTTGGGATTTCTTAACGTACAAAATTGACTGTTATAGTAGTTGTGATAAGGTTCTCAATGTAATGTGAGTGTTGTGTAAATCACAATTATGTAAACAACATAAGGCTGAATCCAGAAATAATAATATCATAGAGGCATTATTAAGAGCTCGTTTAGGATTCTTGCCGCGTTATGTTTAGTTTGTTTCCATTGTTCTCCGTCAGAAATATAGATATTTTATGTTTTATTACAATAGTAAACAAGTATACGGTCCTGGTAAGCGGTTACCGTAGCATATTAGATCTTATCTGCAAAACCAGAGGCAATACTCGTGGGTCGTTAATCCTGCAGTATAATTATGCATTCCAAAACGATTTCAAACAGAATTAGGCCCCTGCTGTAAGTGCGTGCTGTCGAAACTCCTTGCTTGTATTGTACTTTTATTGGAGGGGCTCAATAGAGCCGCCGAATAACTGATGTCAAACGAGACCTAACAAGTTCGAAAGTAAGGTCAAAGTCAAGTCAAAATATTTTATTTCAAGTTGGCATGTTTTACAAGCTCCTTTGAAACTTCAGAAACTAGGTGTCTGTTCCAAACGCAACAAATCCTATGGAGAAGAACAGACAAGAAACTCCATGGATATTTTTTTTTCATTACCTTTCATTTTTTTTTCAACAAAATTATACATAATTGTATCAGGGGTGTGAGAATGATGCCGATCAGTACTATCACGACTAACTAAACCTAACTTTTTTAAAACTAAAACTAACTTAATAATAAAATAGCCTTGTTGGAGCAAATCGATCAGTCCCAGCAGAAGGCACCCGTTCACGAGTAGAACGCACACATCAGCCCCGCACAGCTCGACCATTTTGTAGGGAACCGTGCGACCTGACGTGCAACGCTACCAACTTCGAGACATTTGAGTGAGCATGACGAAGTGGCTCCGTTGGACAGTACGCAAAGCAAATAAAAAACAATTAGAAAAATACAAAGGAAATATACTAGGTTCGGCATAATGCTCACACCTTTACAGTCTCATGAATAAATAATTACAATGTAGATATATATAAACATAAAGTTTCTGACAACATACACAACAACAACAAAACAATTAACTTGAAATCATAAATCAATACGATAATAAAGAATAGATAATTAACAGAAGTTATCGTATCTGACGTCAACAAACAAATTAAGCAGACAGTATTTTTCGTATTAATAAGAATATTACTTATTTCATTGCCAGAGGGCCGCTACGAAGTGAAGACCAAGCATGTTTATCTTCCATATAATGTTTGGTACTATAGTATGCTTTAGAAATCAGTGTGTTCTTAACAACCTGTTTGAAGTTATTGTCTGGTAATTCAGTGACATTGGGTGGAATTTTGTTATAGACCCTAATACTGTTAATCATAAAACTTTTGCTAGTTTTGATAAGCATAAATCTAGGAACCATAAGCTTTTCTTTATTGCGAGTGGCTGTGGCTGTGGACGTCACTATTCTTAATGAAGAGCAAGATGTTTTTACGAACGTACATGATGTTTGAGAGAATATACAGAGATGGCAGTGTAAGTATATTTATCTCCTTAAACAAATCCCGAAGCGACTCACGACTGCCTAATTTGTAAATAGCACGAACTGCTCTTTTTTGCAAGATAAAAATAGTTTGGACGTCTGCTGCAGACCCCCACAGTAAGATGCCATAAGACATAATACTATGAAAGTAAGCAAAATACACTAACCTAGCTGTAGGAACGTCTGTCAGCTGTCTTATACGTCTAACGGCAAACGCAGCAGAACTCAGTTTACTTGCGAGAGCCTGTATATGGGGCCCCCATTGCAATTTAGAGTCTACTGTTATTCCTAAAAAGACAGCTGATGGAACGAGATCTAACAGTTTTCCATCTAATTTAAGATTTACGTCAGTGAAATTAACGTTGGGTGTTGTAAATTTTATACATTTAGTTTTACCTGTATTAAAAAGGAGGTTATTAGCAGAGAACCAGTTGGCTATAGCATTTAAAGTTGAGTTTGGTTCAATTAGATCCCTATCATTCCTATTTACTATAAATATAAGTGATGTATCATCTGCAAATAGGACTATATTTGACATGGATTCATATATATTGACATGGATTTGACATATGGGAGATCATTTATGTACACTAGAAATAGCAATGGACCTAGGATTGATCCCTGTGGCACCCCCATCTTGACTTTAGAGCCAGAGGAAACAGCATTTTCAATGGCCACTTTTTGATTTCGGTCGGATAAATATGACTGCAGGAGATTAAAAGATTTACCTTGGATACCGTGTAATTTTAACTTTAGGATAAGAGTTTCGTGGTCCACACAGTCTTGCCTTAGAAAGGTCACAAAATACTCCAATAGCATCACAGCATTCTTCCCACGCTCCTAATATAGTTTTGATTAAGTTAGATCCAGCATCTACAGTAGATCGCCCTTTAGTAAACCCAAATTGATTTTTGTGAAGTTGTCCCATGACATCAAAATACCTATGCTAACATTTGGTTTAAAATTATCCGTTCAAAAATTTTACTTAGGCTTGGTAGTATGGATATAGGCCTGTAATTAGAAGCATCAGTGATACAACCTGCTTTAAAAATTGGAACAATTTTACTGCACTTCATTAGGTAAGGTTCTTTTCTGAGATGTTGTAGTCTTCAGATTTCGATTTCCTTCCTATTGTAGAGCTCGGTGATTATGCTTCGGACTGCGAATGTTGCTACGATAAATTGCCTCGCTTAGGTGGCTCGGCCTTTTACCGTAGCGACGACCATGCAAAATAGAGCCCTTTTGTTCCTAATTTTTACTTAATCGAAATCTTTAGACCCCTCCTTTCATATTTATTTTTTAAGATATTTTTACATATGGTACCTTATTTAATAGGTCTTATCCTATTACATCATATATCTCAATAATATTAATCATAAAATTAGAATATAAAAACTTTCTAGAACTAAAACCTAAAAAATTATCATTTAAATTACAAAAAACAAACTTAAAACTACCATAACTTTAACAACATTGGTCCGATTTCTATAATTTAAACATTATTCTTATTTCTAGGCCTTACTCAATACTATAAAACACAAAATGTAACTACACATTCAATAATAAAGAATCATAATTTCAAGTTACGTAATTATGATAGTACAAAATATTCTTATTCGATTACTACTGAGCGACATCGATTTGTATAAACTAAACTTAGTATTTAACACTATTAATTCTTATTAAACCCTATACATAACATAAAACATATAACCTTACACAGTAACAGTGGCAGGTAGGTACTTTTGTCGCACATGGGTAATTGCGTCGCCGACATTCTCCCCCTCGTGCTCTGCACCATCCTACTGGCTCGGCGATGCTTCCGGCACCAACAGCACCACTCTCGAACTGGGTCTTCTCAGCACTGCTCCTCGCACCTCAATGTCGATGATCCGGATCCGTCCATCTGGTCCTGGATATACTTGCTGTATTCTGCCGCGTGGCCAGGTGCATCTTGGTAAGCTGTGATCGACGACTAACACGATGTCTCCCACACGCAGGTCCGTGGCGCTGGTTCTTCCCGCAGACTTTCGTGGCAGTAGGGTAGGCAGGTACTCTCGCAGCCAACGTTGCCAGAAGTGGTCGGCAAGTCGCTGCGTGGCCTTCCAGGTGTGCCTCCCGACGAGCTCGTTGTCCTCGAAGCTGCCGATCCTTGCTGCGCCGCATGACCGCCCGATGAGGAAGTGGTTTGGTGTGAGTGCTTCCTCTTCAAGGCACTCGGAGAGATGAGTGAGGGGCCGAGAGTTGACTATATGCTCGGCCTCCAGGAGAAGGGTGTGTAGTACCTCCTCACGTGGATGCTTCTCGTTGAGTGTGGCGTCTAGTGCGATTTTGATTGATCGCACCATTCGCTCCCAGGCACCACCCATGTTTGGTGCTCCAGGTGGTATAAATTTCCACTGCACGCCGATCTTGTCCGCCTCTGAAATGAGATCCTTTTGGTCCATGGCATCTATAGCTTCTTTTAGTTCCTTCTTTGCTCCGACGAAGTTCGTGCCGTTATCGGTGTAGATTATCTTTGGCATGCCTCTTCTTGCGGCGAATCTCCGTAGCGCCATGATCATACTATCGGTTGAGAGAGAAGGTGTGATCTCGATATGCACAGCTCTTGTAGTCAAGCATGTGAACAAGGCGCCCCATCTCTTCTCGTGTCTTCTTGCTACGGTGATTGTCATTGGGCCGAAGTAGTCGATACCAGTACATGTGAATGGTGGGTTGCTATGCATCAACCTTTCTGCAGGTAAGTTGCCCGTCGGTAGTTGTTGTGGGTTTCCTTTTCTTGTTTTACACCACTGACATTGATGCTGGACCGTTTTGATTGCTGATCGTAGTCCTAGCACCCAGAAGCGTTGCCTTACTTCGTTGATTACCGTTGCGTGATTACCATGATTGAAACGGCAGTGAAAATCTTCTATTATAAGTCTCGTTATTATATCCTTGCTGTCGAGCACGACGGGTCGCTTGTATTCTCTTGTCACGCCCTGTATCGCGTCGATCCTTCCTTTCAAGCGTAGTAAACTTTCTTCCATTGTGACGTCGAGTCTCTTCAATTTGCTGCTGCCTTCTACCTGCTTTCCTTGCTGCAGACGTCTGATGTCCTCTTTGAAGCTTCTTTCTTGGCTTCCTTTTAGCAGTAGATTTTCAGCTTGCTCCAGTAGATCTGTGTCCAATGGTATGTAGTTCCTTTCTACTTTGGAAGACTGTCGTCGTTTTTCTACCACTTTAGTCTTCTTTCCTTTCGTTCTTTTCCAGGTGGGATCTTTTTCCTTTCCGACACTAACCCTTTCTTTAGCTCTGCAGAGTTGTATAAACTGTAGAACTCTTGCTGTGGCTCGTAGAAGTCTTTTCCATGACGAAAACTTCTTCGGATCTGGTGATGGATGGGTGATGCTTGCTGCTGTGGCGACGTCTACTGCCCTTTCCTCACTGGTGGGTTCCTTCTTAAAAGTTCTTGCCGCTGGCCAATGAACTTCATCCTTACTGAGAAAACTCGGTCCGGTGAACCATCGGTGATTGCAGTCGAAGTGTTCTGGTACGTCGCGCGTTGCATCATCAGCTGGATTCTGCGCTGTCGGCACCCATCTCCAATCTTGTGGTTTCGTGAGATCTTCAATTTCCGCTAAGCGATGTGCCACGAATGTTTTGAATGTTCTGGGGTCGGTCTTGATCCAAGAGAGTACGATGCTAGAGTCTGTCCAAAATGTTTTCTTGAGCACTTTCAGATCCATTTCTTCTTCCACCGAGTGTGCCAGTCTGCTTCCTAGGAGGGCTGCTTGTAGCTCGAGTCTCGGTATCGATATCGGTCTTAACGGAGTGACTCTTACTTTTGCTGCTATCAAGATAGCACAGTAAGTTCCGTTCGGTTCTTCTGACCTCCAATATACCGCTGCTCCATATGCAGTCTCGCTGGCGTCCGAGAATGTGTGCAACTCCCCCTCGGTGCGATGTGGCGCTATGCATCTTGGAATCTGTAGGTCTTGTAATAGCTTTATCTTCTCTAGGTAGTTCATCCACGCCTCGTACTCCTTGTCTTCTATTTCTTCATCCCAACCAACACCGCTTCTACATACGCTCGGAAGCAGCTTTTTGCCTTGGACGAGAACTGGTGATGCTAGCCCTAATGGGTCGAAAGTTGACATCACGGCGCTGGTGACTTCTCGCTTCGTCGGCACCTTTAACCCCTGGGTTATTTCTTCTGGTGTGTTCCGAAGGTTCGCTCTGAAGCCGATGGAGTCCCTTACTGTAGACCAGCGCAGTCCTAGTGTCTTTTCTTCTTTCTCGCCAAGGTTCACTTCTGTTTTCTCAATTGCCTCGGTCTTTACATCTTGCAGCAGCTCAGGTTGATTTGATGCCCATCCCCTGAGTTCGAAGCCCGCCTTCTTGTGTATGGAGTCTACCTGTTTTGTTACTTTTCTGAAGTCTTCTTCTGATTGGAAGCTGTGCAGGTAGTCGTCCATGTAATGGTTTCGCTCGACTGCTCTGGCCGCTTCAGGAAACTGCTCCTTGTAGTCCGCTGCGTTCCGGTTCTTAACGTAGATCGCTGTGCTTGGAGATGATGATGCGCCGAAGATGACTGATGACATCCTGTATACCTTTGGCGGCACGTTGCGATGATCTCCTCGCCACAGGAACCTCTGGCTGTTTCTGTCTTCTTCTCGTATGCGAATCTGCAGGAACATTTCCTTTATGTCGGCCGCTACTGCTAATGGTCCTTGACGGAATCGCAATAGTACCCCGAAGAGTGACTGCAGTAGATCAGGTCCCGGCAGCAGAGCATCATTGAGACTTCTTCCGTTTGACTTGGCTGCAGCGTCGAAGACAATCCTTATTTTCTTCTTCAACTGATGTACCACTGAGAAGTGAGGGAGGTACCAGGTTTTCTTATAATCTTCTTCATTACCAGGCGCTTCTTCTGCGTAGTTACTGTCGATTAAGTGCTGGATCTGCTTGTTGTATTCTGCTTTCAGCTGAGGATCTTTATCTATCTTCTTTTCGATGTTAATTAAACGATTCTTAGCAGACGTGTAGCTCTCTGGCATCTGTTCGTTTTCATTCTTCCACAGCAGTCCAGTTTCAAATCGACCATCTTCCAATCTTTTGCTAGTCTTCTCTAGAATGGCAAGTGCTCTTCCTTCTGAATCCGTAGTAGGTCTTCTTGGTTGCACGCCGAGCGCTTCGATCGCAAAGTGATCCTTGATGGCCTGATGCATCTCTTCTTCTGGCGTACTGATTTGAAAACACGTATTTACGAAGTGCACTGGTTTGGCCACTCTAGTGTCTGACCCGTGGAGTGTCCACCCAAGCTCTGTTCGCGAAGCTACTGGTTCTCCTGGTTTTCCTTTTTTTATTTCTTGAGTCACGATCAGCTCCCAGTTGTCTTGACCGATGAGCAGCTGTGGCGACTCCCCTTCGTAATACAGAGAGTCGGCGATCTTCCTCAAGTGTTGGCAAGCTTGTATTCTCTTCTTATCTACGAACTGCGGTGTCATCTTCAGTTCGTCGATGGTCCGGACTCTCCTGAGGATTTTCTTGGTTCCTTCATGTGACCCCTTCACAGTAAGGTCCAATGTCTGAGAATCCTTCTTCCTTATTACCCTGCCGCCGACCGTCTCGATGACAAGTTCTTCCTTGCATCCTTGAGCGCCGATCTCTTCTGCCACCTTCTGATCCAAGAGTGACACTGTTGACCCTTCATCCAAAAGTGCCAATATATTCTTAGATCCTTGCGTCCCGTAGACTTCCACTGGAATTATCTTTAGGTACGCCCTTGCGTGATTAACTGGGTTAGTAGATGCCGTAACACTCATAATTTCTTGTGGTTTTTCCTTATCCTTTTCTTCCGATATCTTTTCTTCTGGTACCACGTGCAGCATATGATGATGCCATCTTTTGCATTCCTTACACGGCGGTCTTCTGCAGGACTCCTTCCGGTGAGTCCCCTGGAGACACTTGAAACAGACGCGGCTCTTCTTGACTGCTGCCCACCGCTCCTGGACTGACGCCTTCTTGAACTTCTGACAATCTAGCAAGAAATGCTCGCCTTCACACATAGGGCAAGTCTTCACATATCTTCTTGCATCCTTTTCTTTGAAGTCCCTTTCGTTTAAAATATGCGTCGCCTGTTGTGGAGTTCGCTTGAACACGCTTCTGTCTTCCAATGTCGCGAAGGCCCCACATTTGTCCGCTTCGCTGTTCAGGAACTTGCTTATCTTTCCCAAGTCGGAAAAATCGCAGTCGCCTGACGCTGCCGTGAAGTCGTACCATCGGAACTTGAGAACCGTCGGCATCTTCTCAATTATCTGCTTCATTATCTCAGGTGAATGCAGATACTGTGGTTTCTTCAACCCCTTTATCGCTGCTACGCTGTTGTTGATCTGGCTCGCGAAGACGCAGATGTCCCTTGGGTTTTCTGAAATCTTCTGTAAAGTCTTGATCTTCTCCAATTCTGCCAGCACCAGCGCATCAGGTCTTCCATACCTTCTCTTGAGGGCTTCCATTACTTCCTTCGGAGAGGCTTCGGAGTACAGCAGACTCTTGATAGCTTCTCTCGCGTTGCCCTTTACTGCTCTTCTTAAACGCGCCATATTCTGCACGTCACTGAACATCGGTGCCGTATCTTCGTAGACCACCTTGAAGGCCAGCCACTCGCCGCTGTTGCCGTCGAAGTAGGGTAGCTCGTGGATGTAGCTTGGCTGCGCTACTTGTCCTCCCATCGCAGAAAAGGCTTCCTTCAATGCTGTTGTCAATGCTTGAATCTCGACCGTAGCTCCCTTTGATGTGGAGTTGTTTTCAGGCTTGACCTTCTGCTGGTCTTCTGGAGGGGGTAGACCTCGCTGCTCTGGTTGCTCCCTGGTGCTGCCTTCCCGTGGTGATGTCTCGATCCAGTTCTGCACCTGTGCTGTTCGATCTTCCAGGTCTTCATCCACGGAGTCGTCGTTTTCATACTGCGTCATCTCCAACCGGACGCGTGCCAGCTTCGACGCTGCCTCCGCTTGCTTCAGCTCCAGGCGTGCCAATTCTTCTCTGGCTTCCAGCTCACGTCGCCTGGCGGATGAACTCGTTGTCTTCGTAGACCTGGCTTGACGACTGACCCCCGTCGGCTTGCTAGTCGCAGCGGAGCTGCGGACGCGCCTTGCCGGTGCCTGTTCTGGGGTCTTCTCCGTCGTCTTCTTCTCTGCGGCGTCTTCTTTCTTCTTTGATGCCGCCGTCGTCGCAGTCGTGACTGTTGTGGTTGTCCCAGCCGTCAATGTACCCGAAGAACTGCTGTCCCACACCATTGCTGATAACCCTGACTTTGACGCAGACGTGACCCCTTCTGACCCTAACGGTTCCTCAGCCCCGTCCGTGACCAAGGGACGGGACGATGGACGTGAGGGGGCATCCTTCTGTGACCTGGTTACTGGCATCTTGCAAACTTCTGGACTTCTTAGGGATCCGGCTTCTCGAAGGACCAAATGTTGGGCTGAACTCGACTAGGGCACGACCAATACCCGGAGCCGACTTGCCTGACGTAATGATACGGGCCTTTACAGATACAAGTACCTCGCTGGTTGACCCGTATCCCACGCACCCCTAAATGCGTAAAAGGCGAAAACTTCCACTTCAAATAAAACACCGGTTCTTTTCTGAGATGTTGTAGTCTTCAGATTTCGATTTCCTTCCTATTGTAGAGCTCGGTGATTATGCTTCGGACTGCGAATGTTGCTACGATAAATTGCCTCGCTTAGGTGGCTCGGCCTTTTACCGTAGCGACGACCATGCAAAATAGAGCCCTTTTGTTCCTAATTTTTACTTAATCGAAATCTTTAGACCCCTCCTTTCATATTTATTTTTTAAGATATTTTTACATATGGTACCTTATTTAATAGGTCTTATCCTATTACATCATATATCTCAATAATATTAATCATAAAATTAGAATATAAAAACTTTCTAGAACTAAAACCTAAAAAATTATCATTTAAATTACAAAAAACAAACTTAAAACTACCATAACTTTAACAACATTGGTCCGATTTCTATAATTTAAACATTATTCTTATTTCTAGGCCTTACTCAATACTATAAAACACAAAATGTAACTACACATTCAATAATAAAGAATCATAATTTCAAGTTACGTAATTATGATAGTACAAAATATTCTTATTCGATTACTACTGAGCGACATCGATTTGTATAAACTAAACTTAGTATTTAACACTATTAATTCTTATTAAACCCTATACATAACATAAAACATATAACCTTACACAGTAACAGTGGCAGGTAGGTACTTTTGTCGCACATGGGTAATTGCGTCGCCGACAGTATCGGTGCAATATTTACAATAATGCCTTGGGTGGCTTTTACCGACAGCCCCCACATCTCATCTGTCTTTTTTATTGATAAGGACCGAAATGCATTAATTATGTCATTGGCCCCTATAAAGTCAAATTCAAATAACACAGGTTCAGAGACAGAGATTTTTACATTTTCTTTAAAGAGTTTCTCAGCCGCTGCTGGAGACGATGAGAGATATTTAGTTTTTTCAATCGGAATGTTAGTAAAAAAATTTTCAAAGTAATTAGCGACTTCTGTCTTGTCAGATACTATTTTGCTACTTATATTAAGACGAATATCACAACTTTTAGGTCTCTTATTACGAGTTTCTTTATTTATCATTTTCCAGGTCATTTTAACTTTATTGTCGGTTTTTTTTATTTGTTCACTAAGTAGTAAACATAAAGGAAATGAAAAATATTTTTTATTGGCAAAACTGACATTTTTAGGGTAAAACGGTAAACTGATATTACGCTGTATGTCTGCCGCAGTAACAACAAATACTAGATTTCAGAATAAAATAACTACGAGTATATAAGGGAGCTTCTATACATATTCTTTCTCTCTCTCTCTCCAGCTTATTGACATCCCACTCTTGAGCACAGGCCTCCTCCACTCTGGGAAGGATTATGGTCTACTGTGCCACGCTGACCAGGCGAGTCGCCACGGGGTTTATTTTCGAGTTTTCAATTTCTCACGGAGGATAGTATCCGTGTACAAGATTCCTTAGCTGGCTTTCACAGTACTCTGGGAAGGCAACGGGGTGGTGACTAGTAGACTTAGTATCAACATAATATATGCTTTGAAATATCAATATATTATGATCGAACGAAGGGTTTGGTGTTATTATAACACCAAACCCTTCGTGCCCGAATCTGACTTGGCCGATATTCAGTTTATGTATTACCTACCTTATATGTTAACGTGAACTGTACCAAAAACCAAACTCAAAAACTCAAAAACCGTGAAGCAATGGAGACACACTGTTGGCACCCTTTCTATCTAATATTGAAGTCTCACACGTTACCGACTGGATCACTTATTGTGTCAATACTGTGTGTGTATTACTCAATAACACGACCACTACCAAATTAATATCTGACCTTACTTAATCATTTCTTTACTTAGATCCAATATTATTATTTCACTAGCTCTTGCCCGCGACTGAGTCTGTGTGGAATTTAGAAAATTTTCCCCGTGTTTGCATTGCATTTTTCACTACTGCTTCGCTTCTACTGGTCGTAGCGTGGTATTATATAGCCTAAAGCCTTCCTCGCTAAATGCCATATCTAACACTGAAAGAATTTTTCAAATCAGCCCAGTGGTTCCTGAGATTAGGGCGTTTGAACAAACAAATTCTTCCGCTTTATAATATTAGTATAGATTTGCAAATATCTAATACTAGCTGTTGCCCGCGACTCCGCCCGCGGGGAATTTGGAAAATTTGTTTTTTCGCAATAAAAGGTAGCCTATGTCCTTTCTCAGGGTCTATAGATTGTCTGTGCAAAATTTCATCAAAATCGGTTGAGTGGTTTATGCGAGAAAGCGTAACAGACAGACAGACAGAGTTACTTTCGCATTTATAATATTAGTAGGGATTTATAGGTAGGTATAGGTCCCGGCACGAATCTTCAGCGCTCGGTGGAAGAGTGAGGATTGCTTTGCGCATCGTATACTTCATTACAAAAATATGGGGATGATTTACTTTATTATAATTAAATTGTGATTTTTTTTAAATCATTCATGTTGATGCTTGACTACATTCCACCTGGTGCGGAATGAAATTAAACTAAAATACTTGTGTTATTGTCTGTTATTTATTTCATTTTAGGGATAATTATTGTTTCTAATTATGAGTAAATAAATATTTACGGACATTTCACACAACGTCCGCTGGTACCAAACTAAGCGTAATGATACTTGTGATATGGATACCAGATTACGGATATAATACATATACTACTTTTTTTGTAAATATATACTTATAATAGATAGAAAACACCCAGACGCAGTACAAATATCTGTGTTCATCACACAAATTATTATGTCCTGTGCGGGAATCGAACCCGTGACCTCGCGATTATAAGTCGGCTACATAACCGCTACGCCACGAGGCCCGTCAATAAACCCAAACAAATAAAAAAAAATTTACTTTAAAAGCTTCAGTTCAAAAATTTATATGTATCAATTTAATTGTCTTGAAGTGTACTCGTAGTCGTAACGAAAGTGCAGCTAGCACACAGATCGAATCACGAGTGGCAGATATGACGCGACGCACAGCAGGCCAATCACATACGATGATTTGATTCAACCGCTCCCGCGCTTCACCTCCTACCTCCAAAATTCCAAGTAGACCCAATAATTCACTTCTGCGCAGGTAAAGACCAGCGCTCAAGATTCGTGCCGATAACCATACTGCCCTAATGAAGCCAAGCTACGAGTAAATGAAGCCAAGGTAGTGTTTAGATCGTAGCACATGGTGCACCACACTCTGCCGACCTCCATTGGCAAAAGGCGCGACGTTATGATGATGACAATGTACTATCCAGCTCTTCAGTTCTGTTTTGCAAATAGGAAATATCAGTCCTGTAAAAACGACAACGGCAAAGGACAGGCAGTACCTAAGTCATGTCTCACGTAATAGCGTGACTCTCCATCTTTAAAGCAATGGATTTTGTGATACGGATAGAGATAAGATGGCTTTTTTGTATAATTCGTCAAGGTTTCTAAATTCCACGCATTCAAAGTTGCGAGCGATAGCTAGTTTAGTCTATAAATATATGTAAAATTCTGTAAAAATAAAATAGAAGTAAAACAACGTAAATATACTAAACTAGGTAAGTTATTAAGAGCATATCCGCTTCGTAACTAAGTGTCAAGCTGTAATAACTTCCCAGACTATAATTAAGCTGGGTAGTTCGTTGATCTGCATCACAAGTTAGCTAACTTTGGATATTCAAGTGATGTATAGAGTCTGTTAGTTCCAGTAACTTTTAGTATGAAGTTACCTATTTAGATGTATTTATATCTTACTATGTCAAGTTTTAGGTATATAAAATTATGATTTCCGATTAATTTCTTGGTTCTCCTATTCTTGCCCTTGGCTCTATTTAAGGGTATATCATCATCCTGCCCTTATCCTATTATTTGGGGTCTGCGCAACATGTCTTTTTCTTCCATAGTCTTCTATCAGTCTGTGTCGACTCCTCTTTCTCTCATGTCCTCTTTCACACAGTCCATCCATCTTTTCTTAGGTCTTCCTCTAGACTTTTTCCCTTCCACATTCATACGCAGAACTCTCCTAACGACATTACTTTCCTCTTGTCTCATGATATGCACATACCAGGACTTCCGCTCATTCTTAAAGTTTTTAGTCACTGGCATCACTTTCAGACTTCCTCTAATATATTCATTCCTTATTTTATCCATTCACGATTTACCATAACTATTTAAGGGTATACTCATCCAATTAAATTATTTCTACGCTTATTGAGCTTACCATGTTGTTCTCCTAGAAGCAAGCCGAGGAACAAAATCAGCCAGCTATGTTTTCTGTGACTTTGACTGAAAGTTTTGAAAAGAATTCAGAAAGTCTAAATATTAGTAATGGAATAAAACCACTTTTTAAAGAACTAAACTCGTATATATCTGTTATAAATTTCGACAGGTTCGATTCTCGCACGGGACAATAATTTGTGTGGTATTTATAGTTGTCATATAAATGTTTGTATTGCGTCTGGGTGTTTTCTATGTATTTATAGAAGAAAAGTAATTTATGTAGTATATTCGTGTTCTGATACCTATAACACAAGCATATAGGCTTAGCTTGGGACCGTAGGACGCTGTGTGAAAAGTCCCTATATATAAAAAATTTAAACAAACATTTCCCGACATTCTTTGGAGCTAGATGTCCTCTATGATCTAAAATTGAAACCAAATATACGCGTTCAAATTCAAAAATGGTTATATTTGAATAAAATAAATGAGTCGTGCAAGTGCTAGAGATTATTAGTATTACTTTTTTTTTTTTGGACAATCCACACGACGTCCTCTGGTCCCAAGCTAAGCTTATATGCTTGTGTTATGGGTACCAGAATACGGATAGAATACATATACTACTTTTTTTTTGTAAATACATACTTATAATACATAGGAACACCCAGACGCAGTACAAACACATGTATGACAATTAGAAAAATCACACAAATGATTGTCCCGAGCGGGAATCGAACCCGCGACCTCTTGATCGGCAGTCCGTTACCAGAACCACTACACCACGAGGCCCGTCATTTATTTATTTATTGAGGATTACCAACAACTGTTTACATAAAAACTTAAAACTAAATACATGTATGCGAAGATTACAGTAATGTAACAGTTACTTAAAGGTAAACACCGCATGCACAATATTAATAGTGAGAAATAACGCAAATAGCAATTATTTATAAAAGTATATCATATAGACTTACGGACTCAGTTAGTCAATCTAAAAAATGTAGACTTTAGTACTGATGTGGAATCGTTCTGCAGGTCTATGGACCTACTACAGCTATTAAAAATTTTGCATATCCTACCATAGGGTGAATTGAAACCTGCAACAGTTCTACGTAGCGATGGGCACAGCGTGGTTATTGGACCACGTGGCAAGTTTATCGTTTACGTTTTATCATCTAAAAACAAAAATAAAATAAATCTATAGAATGATATGAAAGGTCACAAACGTATTATATACTTAAGCGTCAGTGATGTGATCTACACAAATGGTCTCTTGTGAAAACACTGGAAATATAAAAGGCAATAAAGTAAAATTGGAGCACGCTTCGGTCGCGCGCTCTGAGACTAGCATTATAGACATTCATAGAGCTATTTTTGTTTGATATTTATGTAATCTTATTCGTAAATCTTATATATAAAATTCACGTGTCACAGTGTTAGTTACCGTACTCCTCCGAAACGGCTTGACCGATTTTTATGCAATTTTACATGCATATTCAGTAGGTCTGAGAATCGGCTAACATCTATTTTTCAAACACCTCCCCCCCCTCACTGACATTTGTATGGCAAAACAACGTTTGCCGGGTCAGCTAGTAATATATAAAACTTGTAAAATAACATAAATGTTATGCCTAGGATGCAAAGTTCGTGACTATGTTTATGTCAGAATTGTGTAATTTTGTAGTAAAGCCAAAGTTTACTTCGAAATATTGTAACACCAAACTTCTTATTTTCGTTTCTTTAAAATTTTTCCATGTTCCACTGGAATTTAGAAACCAAATAATAGAATTAAACCACTAATGCAGTGCACACAGCTGTATCTTTCATATATGGATAATTTTACACGTTTTTGCAATAGTTTTTACTGATAATTCCCTCCTGTTAGTCGCAGCAGATATTACATAGCCTATGGCCTTCCTCGATAAATGTACTGTCCAATACTGGAAGAATTTTCCAAATCGGAATAATGGTTCCTGAGATTAGCACGTTCAAACAAACAAACTCTTCAGCTTTATAATATTAGTATGGATATCAGTTATATCCTAAGGTTATATCACACAATAATCCTTTACAATTTGTCATGTATATATCGTAGTACGCGCATATCTATCATATATTGTTATCAAATTACAACAAACATGATTTACATCGCTAAATGACAAACAGGCAATATTAATATGGAATCGTGATAAATTGCGCTGTAGTATTGATTATTCATGTTAAATCTACAGTATTCAGTTACATAGCTCAATGCTTAATTTTGTTAGCGAAAGTAATTATTTATTTATATGTACATTAGGCGGACTTAATGCTAAAAACATCTTCCTGTCTTTCAACATTTAAAAAAACCGCATCAGAAACCGTTGCGTAGTTTTGCAGATATAAGCTCACATAGGGACATACATTAAAAAAATAACGACTCTGTTTTAAAATAAGTAAAGACGATAGACATAAACATTTGGTAAACGGATAGCCTAGAGTCTGAGAAAAAACATAGGCTACTTTTTAACGAGAAAAAGATGATTTCAAATTAAAAAAAAAATGCTGCTAAATAATTATATTTTTTAACTATTTCTGTGTCAAATTGTAGTGGAAAAAGTGATCACCGGACTTGAACCCGTGACCTCGGAATACCGTTCCGAAGTTCTGCCAACTGAGCTTATTGCGGTCATGCTAAAGCGTAAGTAAAAGCATAGCAAGTCAATTGCAAAATTAATAAATTACTTTATTATTGTGTTAATCTATCTAACTCTACCTAATCCTAATACTTAAATATTTTCTAACACTTGCGCGACTCATCTGTTTAAATAAAACTACTTTTTACGGATTTAGACGCGTATATTTGTTTTAAATTTTGGCCCGACGTTTCGGAGACTTTGCAGTCACCATGGTCACGGGTGAGACTGAGCTGTAATGCTCATTCTCATTACATGTACATTACAGCTCAGTCTCACCCGTGACCATGGTGACTGCAAAGTCTCCGAAACGTCGGGCCAAAATTTAAAACAAATATACGCGTCTAAATCCGTAAAAAGTAGTTTTATTTAAACTTAAATATTTTTGAATGAACTATAATTCTGGTTCAGCTGTAGGTTATATAGAGCATAATTTGGGAGAAAAAAAATTGTGTGAAGTTATCCGTAAATATTTATTTATTTTACTATGTCCAAATAATGGCGCGCTTATTTCTCTCTGAATTAAAGTCTGTTCAGTATAAAACAGTTTATAGTATTCTCTCAGCTTGTAATAAACTACATATTTAAAAGTACAGTTTAAAAGCTCATGCAAAATATACAAATTGTTGCTCTCATTATACTATTTGTTCTGTTACGCATTGCTTTAACATAACAGTATTATTTATGTAATGAGTACATTTTATTTGTACTGCGTTTATTGTTTGGTAAAAACGCAGTTCTTTATTTGAATACTTTGTGTTTAAATTCAGCATTTTTACGGTAGTTAGCTGTTAGTTTACTTAATGAGTCGCGTGATCGTGCTTGGGCTTGGCAACGGTCAGTGTATATTAGGGATGGCACCAATTTCTTAGATTTAATAAGCACACGACAAGAAACGCGTTAAGTACACCAAAAATTAGTACTGGACTTGGTAAAAGGATCAAATTGTAGAAGAAGAAGTTCCACAATTTGGCGTAGATCTCTTGAAATCTCCTCCACGTGGTATTAACTTAAGACTCGTTAAAGATTTTTTTGTTGATGTTATCCTTTAGCAGGTTTTTACAGTTTCTCGATAGAAATGGGGTGATGACTCTTGTAATCTTAATCTGTTATCATAATAAGGAGAAAGTTATGAACGTACATTATAAGCATTTTTATTTTGATTTGTGAGTTTCCTTTTACTGCGAATAGTGTGCTTGAAATATTATACATTGTCATAAAATACAGCTGTATGTTTGTGGTATTATAAAGTTTATATTTAATATTTAATTTAATGGTTTTCGTATTGTTGTTATAAATTTTGTATTTATGATCCATAATCGTATGAGTCAGTTACTATAACAAATAGTTTTAAATACTGTAACATGTAACACGTATGCTTGGTATATGGAAAATCGAAATGCTTATTATTTCCACGAAGACAAGATATTCTATTCTCTAACATTTGCAGGACTCATTTATTTAAATAAAACCACTTTAGAATTCCTAAAACTTTAAAAAAAAATACGGTTTCTGTGCATTTATTTTTAATAATTAACCATAAAATTGTGACATTTAATTACATAAATTATTTCCATTCCTGTTTTGTGCGATCCAAGTAAAATTAGAAGCAAAACTGGAAACTATACTCGGGCGGGACAGTTATGAGCTGTTTCATAAAATATGAAGGTTTTGTACTGAACCACAGTTTAAAGCGTAGACGTGTCTCCGAAACTTCAACACTTTTTCTGCTGAAGTAAAGCTTTTATACCCACCAAATGTTTATGTCATTTTAAATTCAGAATGAAATATACTTTTTTGTTTCGTTTCTTTTTTAATATTTTGGTGTGGCCAGCCTTCAGGTGACAGATAATCGCCATTTTTTCCCACAGGTGAGTAGGAAGGCAAGATTCGTTTATGATAATAACATAATCAGCATCGTCTGCGAGAGAAGGAAAACTCGGAATTAAAACTTATGTCAATACGTCTGCTCAGTTCGGCAAAGTAAACTAAACAAAGTAAACTAAGGAAATTGACTCCTCCATTTCCTTAGGATAATGATGATTATCCCGTGCCCAAAATGGGATATTAATATCGTTGTCGTTTTCGTAATTAGAAAACTGTTTCAAAAATTACCATCATATTAGCTCAAATACTTGTATATAGCAAAGTTTAATTTAAATTTCCGTCTCGCGTTGTAAATAATTTGGCAGTTCTTTTAATTTAAATACCTAAAAGTGTCAGAGAAATTCACTGAAGTCCAATTTACGCCGAGTGTAATTACAAAATCAATCAAGTAGATTGGTCTATTCACAATTTCCTCTTGGGACCCTACAAGTTGTGGTTTCAACTTCATTGTGCGAGACATAAACAATATATTGTAAACCGCAGCACTTCAATTTATTGAGATTTTAAAATGTTAAGTAATAATTATTTAGTTCCAAAAGAAAAAGAGAAAACAAAAATCCACGGAGTTTCTTCTCTGTTCTTCTCCACAGGATTCGCGTTTGGAACAGACACCTAGCTTTTGACATTTCAAAAGAACTTGTAAAACATGCCAACATGAAATAAAAAATTTTGACTTTGACTTTGAATCAAGATTTGAAATAGATAGATTTTTTTTATGATTAACTTTAGCTAGTTAGGTCCCTAATCTGGTAGCCACAGACAAAGCGTACCTAATAATGCTTAGTTTAATACCAAACGACACATGGGTAATGCCTTTAAAAAATTGCTAAAAATAAACAAACATGGCGTTTCTTCCAAACTATACTTTACATAATCTATCACTTAAATACGGCTTACGTTGTTTGCACTACTTAGAACCAGCTTAGATGCTCACCGACAGGTAAACTTTGTAAGTAAAGAGTTTGTGCAGGGACATTGACAACTTTGTTTAAGCTGGAGTTAAGAGGGTACTGTACTCCTCATTTAGGTATTTGCCTTAGGTATTGCTATCCCTATTTCCGAGCGCCGCGCTGAAAGGGACAAATATAGATGAAGCGGATTTTACCTACAAATTCTTTGAAAAAAGACGTTTCGTTTTTTTTTCGCGAAAGTTAAACCGATTTTAATAGTTTTTGCGTTATATTATAGATAAAGAGTATATCTATGCTCCTATCACTTTCTTTTGTGATAAAACTTTACCAAATTTGTGTGATAGACGCTGCAACTTTATCTAAAGAAAACCGAAAAAAGTGGGTTTTTCGGATCGTCATATTTCTTTTAGTTATTATATTTTCAAAAAAAAAGTGATAGAAGCATAGATATGCTCTTTATCTATAATATAACGCAAAAACTATTATAATCGGTTTAACTTTCGCGAAGAAAAAACGGAAGTACGATACCCATACTTTTGTATGGAGCATAATTTGGTATCGTGCCGTCTTAATAAGAGATAGTCTAATATCGATTTAAAAGTCCATCAATCATCATATACCTTATATTTTATTTATAAGTTAAGAAATATCTATACTAATATTATAAAACTGAAGAGTTCGGATGTTTGCGCTGATCTCAGGAACCGCTGGTACGATTTGAAAAATTCCTTCACCGTTGGAAAGTAAATTCATCGAGGAAGGTTATAGGCTATATAACATCACGCTGCGACTGAGAGGAGCGAATCATCAGTGAAAAATCTTGCAAAAACGGGGAAAATTGTCGAAGTTCCACGCGTACGGAGTCGCGGGCAACAGCTAGTGCAGTATATTATCTTACATCGACCATGACTTTGCTTTTTGTCTTAATGATGTATACGTTTGATAAACAAAGCAGTTTTAGATAGATTCGAACGATTCACAGAATTCGCTCACGGGTTGAATAGATCATAAAAATGATTCAAGAATAAATCTCCACAACCAAGAAATAAAATCCTCATACTTGGATGCAATATTCGCTGTTACGTTTGAATAAAAATTGTGTAATTTAGTAGTTTTACTTAGAAGAAATACTTTAATACTAAACAATTTTTTTTTAATTTAAGTCTGTACACTTTGATCCAAAAATACAGTGTTTATTTGGAAGTCAGAGCGATTTTCTCTTCTCAATTTATCCTATTATCTCAAACTCGAGCCTACGAGTGTTGGCAGTCTGCAAGCGGTACTCCCCATAGATTTGGACAGAACGCCATCCACTTGCTGAGGTGGTAAATATACGAATTATTGATGAATCAACGTTCTATTTGCAGCTTGCCGACGAAAAAGTAATGAAATGCTAATATTGAATAACAGCTGCTATTTGAGACCCATATTACGTCGTTTTGGCGGCATCAACCCTACCAACCTAATCAATTATTAAAGCTTCTATTTTTAAAAAGTTTTGAAAATAGAATTACAAATTTGACAGAAGCAGTTTCAATATTTTAGTTCTTTCAGCCGGTATCAAATAAGGTATTTTTGTATCATATACTGTAAGGATTATGATTTTATTTTAAGGTAAAAAGTTAAAGGAGCATGTTGGATAAGTAATTTATTTAACTTTGTTCTGTTTTTGTTAATCATGTATAATAATACAATAAGGTATATATATCATGAAGAAAAATATTTCTATGACATATTTAACAAAAGTCAGAAGAAACGTCTATTGGCGATTTTCACCAACGCATAAAGCAAGAAAGACTTAGCTACATAATGTATTACGGTTTTCTGTAAATCGGATGTAGTATAATGATAATACATAAAATGATCTACAGTTAAATAACACGTGGAAATAACATAAATGTCATAAACATTTTAACTACAATGTATTGACCTGCCTACTAATTTATGGAGCGGTTGCTCTATATTTTTTATTTCCATTGAACTCGTGAATGCTGTACGAACCGCCGGCTCATTTGTTGTGTCGTCACTCCAAATGCACAATTTATTCATTCACCGGGAACATTCGGGCTGAATAGAACCGTTTCTTTACACAGACGAGACGGCCATTTAAAATTCCTGAATAAATCTACTGAATAGTTACGTAGGTTAATATACAAATGTTAAAGGAAATAAATATAATAAATGCATTAACTTCAATTAAACATGTAGAAATTAACTGCTTATTAGAAATATTTAGATTGTACAAAAAATGATCTTACTTTATTTGTTCTTTGGATTGGAGAAGAGAAAGACGATTATCAGCACATATTAACAGTATTTATTTGTATATATAAATTGATCTGTCCATCAATCTATCAGCCTTTTTCCGATCCGTCGTCGCCACTCTAGTACCTTCCTTTCCAAACGGTCATTATACCTTCGAGTAATG
Organism: Orgyia antiqua; assembly: GCA_916999025.1. Classification (NCBI taxonomy): domain Eukaryota; kingdom Metazoa; phylum Arthropoda; class Insecta; order Lepidoptera; family Erebidae; genus Orgyia; species Orgyia antiqua. The sequence continues at coordinate 19,551,927 of OU779864.1, read as the reverse complement.
TGCCTGAATATTGCCATTTCACCACGCTAACTCTTCGATCTCTTAATCATCGAAAAATTAAATAATTACTTACATACGTAGCGTCAACATCATCATAGAAGCCGCTAAATACAAGTGGCCCAAGCCTGCTTATTGTGACATTTTATGAATGAAGCCCATTCAAACTAAAACTTTTTTTTTATTTCTTTTTTATTTTTCGAGAACTTTTAAACCATCATTCTGAGTGCTAGGATTGAGCTGTGTCTTGAGTGATCAGTTGCTAAAGAATATATAAAGGGCAATCTAACAGTGGTTGGATAAACTCTGATAAATGTATGGCTTACATAAGTTGCTCAGGTTACCTGTACTATTGTCCGTTGCTTGTATCCTAGATAAACATAACTCAACATGAACTAGATTGATAACCGTTGATCGATCGCAGCTATGTGATACATCAGTGCTGGATAGTGGATGCTGTACAAACCTTAGCCGCATGTACTAGTATCCTGTTCATCACTGTGTTTAAGTTGGTCTGAAAGTTGGTAGCAACAAAATTAAATCACTTTCTGAGGAATAGAATTAATGTTATACTTATGTCGGATACTGGGTTTCATGGATGTCTTGAAAGCATTCTATTTCGATATTTTATCGATTTCCAAGCAATATAATTTATTGAACGTTTTTTTTTAATACCCTGTCTCGATACCACTATACACCCATATCAATAAGTGGCAATCCACTTATTGATATGGGTGAACCAATCTTTATAAACCAATAAAATATTCTACTTAGTACCGTATCAATGATTCAGTATCAAGTAAAATAAATATTCTACAATACAAATTATCTTTATATATATAAATCTTCTGTACGTATGTTTGTAATTGAACTCCTCCTAAACGGCTGGACCGATTTTGATGAATTTTTTTATTGTTAACTGTTGCATAGACATTATTTGTAACTGTAGCTTATATCTTCATGCTTGAAATGCTTGAAATTTTTTATTGTTAGCTGCTACATAGACATTCATACAAAAAAATATTGACTTTGTTTTATAATAAGTAAAGACGAGCGTTACCCCGCGACTTCATCCTCTAAAATGTAAACTTAGAGGTAATTCTTCCAAACGCCACCTGTCTTAAAAAGAGTTTGTTATTCATGCCTATTTAAATAGGCATGAATAACAAACTCTTTTTAAGACAGGTTTTAAAATAGAAACAATACAATAAACTTCAAAATTCTTATGCAAATACAATATTGCACCCATATTTCTTAGTTTCCATAAAGAATCTTATAAAAATTGTGGTCACGACCGAACTACACTCGTGCAAACTGTGTAAATAAGGGCTTATCCCTGATATCCAATGTATTTACAAAGGATTGTGAGAGCCCCGGATAAAAATATTGACTTTACGATATAATATGTTCACATATTAATATTGGGAATATAATATAATAAGTAAGAAAGAAAGAGAAAGAAAGAAGAAAAGGAAACAATTCCTATTATATTATATTAGTAACTGTCCGTGTGTAGATGATCTTTGTACCATTACATTTTATATGTTTTGCTACACTACAACAACATAAAATCGCAACAAAATATGGCGATGGTACTCAACAGAAACGCTTATTTCGTCAGTAATTGGCACACAAAGCTTTCGCAATCGACTATATTTGAGAATTTGATAAGTGTGTGCTTGGATTTTCCTTAATCCAAAAAAACATTTTATCCAACTGCAAATCGAATTCCTAATTTAAATTAAATTAAATTTAAATTTACACTTTTTCTGTTGTCTTTTGTAGGTATAAAACTATAGGTATACTAGCTGCGCCGGCAAACGTTGTTTTGCCATACAATTCTGTGTAAAAAGAAATTCATCAAAATCGGTCCAGCCAATTGTGAATCTAAACCATCCTCAGACCCCCCTGAATACACACAACAAATTTCATCAAAATCGGTCCAGTCGTTTAGGAGGAGTTCAGTCACATACACACGCACACAAGAAATATATATATTAAGATTATGGCTTTTTGAATACTCTTATGATCTAACTTCATGCATGTTAATCAAAATAGTTAATGTACAAAACATTACTGATAACAAGTACGGTAACTTTTTGTTTAATAAAATATTTCCAAGGTTTTTTTTTTAATTAAAACAGGCAAAATTATAATAATATGTATACAAAGCTAAAAAAAGGGAAAACAAAATCAACAAATAAACACAATAACTTATAATGTAACTTATATTTAACAGTAACTTATATGTCCGTGTGGTCACTCCCCAGGGTGCTGTAAAAGTCAGCTAAGGGATATTTTACACTAATGACATCCTCTGTGAGAGACGGATAACTCTAAAGTAAATCCTGTGTCAATACGCCTGCGCGGCACATTATACTATAATCCCTCCCAAAGTGGAGGAGGCGCGTGGGACGTACGACGGGGTAATATACCTATAGAATTCCTTGCTTTAAGAATCAATAAACAGATTCTATCTTAATTATTTTAATGAAAGGAAACAGATTACATTTCCAACAGACTAATATTTTTTCTAATTCGGTCCAGACGCTTTCTAAAAACGGGTAATTTAAAAAATAAAATTAAAAGATTCCGACGGTATTCAGAACAACTTATTTTTTAAATCAAAGTTAATAATAAACCAAGCTACTCACAGTACATCAGATACCTATAACATTTATTTAATGTTGGTAATATCAGGATGCCGCATAAATATTTAATTTCTCCTTAAAAAGTCGTATCAGTATAAGTACTGAATGTTCACTGGAATCGCTTCGAGAACCGATCAAATTCGATATAGGATCATGAATAATGTAAATCTGAATAACCTGAGGCGCGACACATTAAAATCGCATTCTCCTTTATAATATTGCGTGGGGTGGTTCAGATTACTGAGAAAACGATAACTTATCATGTAAGGAAAAAGTGTTAAATATAAACGTGATATTTATTGAATAACTAGCCCTTGCCCGCAACTTCGTACGTGTGGAATTTAAAAATTTTCCCCGTTTTTACAACATTTTCACTGATGTTTCGCTCCTTTATGTGGCAGCCTGATTTTATTCAACGAACATTCAGAAATTACCTCGATAAGATCTAAAGATCTGCATCTCTCTCTCCAGTCGATTTACGTCCCACTGTTGGGCACGGGCCTCCTCCACTTTGGAGGTCTACTGGTCTACTGGTACCAGGGGTGTTGGCACAGGGTTTATTTTCGAGGTTTCCGTCTCTCACAGAGGATGTTATCTGTGTGCCATATCTCTTAGCTGATTGTACAGCACCCTTGGGAGGAGTTGGGGTGGTGACACTTGTATTCTTAATCCGTCACCACACGGAAGATCTGTATAAAGTGTATTTATTGCAAGACTTTGCTTGTGTCACATGAGTGATTGTCAACGGACCGAGGGTAGCCGAGACAAACTTCTTAAAGTTTTTATAGCTACTATGAAATAAAAAAAAATTGCTTATAACCTTCCCCGACAAATGTATTATACTGTAACAATAAAACTGCTGCTAATTTGTAACTGTAGCTGTTATTACAAATACTGTACTGTACTGTAGCTTATACTCGTATCTTCAAAAGTACGCAACGGATTTTGATGCGGTTTTCTTTAATATATACTTAGAGTGGTTTAAGATGATGACTATTTTGTACAATTTTGTTAAGGTTTGGTTTGTATTTTGGGCTCAATAACTATTCATTGCATGCATAGCATTATCAAGTAAAATACAAAAGATATTTGCGTTTTATTTAAGTATCAATATAGCATTATTATTTATTATATTGACTGAGTAAGGAAGGATAAAATGTTTTATTCGGAGTACATCAGGTAAACATAGGAAATTGCTTCCGTACTACACTCTGTTATTTTACTTGTTTATTATATTAGGGTTCCGTGAGCCAAATACAATTGGAACTATATGGTTAAATACATTTGTACGATATCGGTAGGTTTAAAATCATCTAAATTATTGAAGATATTACGATAAGTGAGAAAAACATGTGTCTTTGAAATTTGAGAGTTTTTCTCGATTTCTCAGGAGATAAACTTCAGATCCAGACTTGGTGCTTTTAAATAAAAAAAAAGAATCATCACAACTGCTTCGCCTAGTTAAAATTTATGAGGTAACAACATTAAAAAAATAAAAAACATAGGTACAGATGAATTAAGAACCACCTCCTTGTTTTCAAGTCGGTTAAAAATCACAAAAGTTTCCAACATTATTGAAATCGATGGGAATGCATCTTTTTCGAAATCGAGAAAGCCCTCAAATTTCTAAGGCACATAAAGTCTCCTGCGGGAGCGCGAGCGCTCGGGCGACACGTTGCCTCCCCGCAGGGCCCCGGGCAGGGGTCGTCGGTGCGCAATAGCAGGCGGCCCCACCCGACGAGGAGGCCGCGCACGGCAGGTCGGAGGGCCTGTCGCGCCAACAGCGGCGAACAATCATTCTCCACGTGTTCTGGGGAGATGCGTCGGTCTGACGGGGGGCCTAGGGCCCGCCCCGTCACAGTGAGCCCCCACCCATAGGGCCACCCCTGGTCGGGTCATGGTAATACCTGAGTGACTACCATGGCCCGGCTAAGGGGCGAGGAGGAACACCGTGGGGTTTAGTGGATAGTTCGGGTCCGCTTCTGACCCGGGAGTCCCACACAAGTGCGTAAATGCATTCCCGACGAAAAAAAAACAAAATAAAGGCACATAAAGTCTGTTCTACTTTTTTTTTTAAATAGCCATTTAGTAATGCGCTGTGTTTATAAATGACACTATCCACTTGGTATATATACGCCATTTTATTATACAGAACCAGTAAAGAAAACACAACTTAATTTTACACATATTTATCGTTGTTCGCTATTCATAACATAACCTATGTTTAGCGTCTCTGTTTAGCATAACAGTTATTATGATGTATGGCTAACGTTTGTTGTAGCTAACTTGAAATATTATTTTGGTTTTAGTTGTAGTACATACCTAACTACTTAGTTTTGTTTAATGGTCTTATTCGTAATGACTTATCAGAGGTTTAAAAGGATATTTTATCGGAGAGATAATAAACGTTTTAGCGTAAAAAGACTTTAATGAATAACAGTTTTTGACAATTTTCGCGAACCGATTTTAGGGAACTTTTAAACCTCCGATAAGTGTTATGAATAAGACCATTAGTTTGTATTTATAATTTTGGACGGGGCTTGTGGTCGAGTGGTTTATGTAACGGACTGCCGATCACGAGGTCGCGGGTTCGATTCCCGCTCGGGACAATCAATTGTGTGATATTTATAATTGTCATACAAATGTTTTTAACGTCTGTGGGTGTTTTCTATGTATTATTAATATGTATTTACAAAAAAAGTAGTTTATGTAGTATATCCGTAATCTGGTACCCATAACACAAGCATACAAGCTTGGTTTGGGATCAGAGGACGTTGTGTGAAATATCCATAAATATTTATACATTTATTTACAATGATAGTATACAGGAACAAATATACATATTTCTAAGTGGTATGTACCTAATTGGAATTTCAATTACAAACATTAACACAAAATAGTCTTAATCATTTAGATAATTTGTTAGGACATATAGGCACCTTCTCCAGATACTGAAAGTGTCATGGCCACCTATCCATCAGATTTCCTTCGCCTGCTGCTGAACATAGGACATCTATGGATGTTATTACATATGGCGTCACCCACAAATATCGGTTTCCAACATCTCTGGTCATTTTTTTATATAGCCAACAGTTTATTAAATTAAACAATTTGAGGAACATTGTTTTAAGCAAGTTTTAAACAAGCCACAACTCTGTTCGTTATAGTTAGCAGTAGTTTAGTTAGACAATCAGTTTGTAACTTACCGAGGTATTAAACTTCATTCAAATGCACTGTTCTCTAGTTTAGCTGCGGCTACTAACCAACTATATAAAGAGTGATTCTCCGAAATTGCGTTCTTTGTCTGATTCATATGGTCTAAAATTTTTTTCACACTTAAGCTTATAAAACATATTTTTACGAAAGATGATAACCTAAGATGCAATGTCTGAAAAAGGCACACTTTTTTATAAAATGGTTTCCGAGATAATTAACTTTAAAATTTTTGGGGCCATATGAATCATAATCTGTGACATATGAATCAGTATTAGGGATAGAAATGAAATTCTAGTTAGAAAAATCAGTCAATTATTTATTAAAATCACAGTAAATGCACACGATGCTTATCATAACACCTAAATCTAGTCAATTACAGCATGCTAAGGCACTTGACGATATCAATTATCACAATATTAATTACTTTTTAATAAACGTAGGACGTCTCGTTTTATAGACACTAAATCTAATTTAAAACCGCATGATATGGCACCTGACCATATCAATTATCATAAGTATTTTTATTATGAACGTTTTGTTTTATAAAAGCTTAAATCAAGTCAATCACAGCATGATAATTATAATTATGATACTCGACAATATTAATTATCATTATATTTTTTATATAAGTATGTATCTCGTTTCATAAAATCTCTAAAAAAACAAAAAAATTACATAAATATTATCAAGTACGTTTAAACTTTTAACAATAACCAAAATTATGGCTAAAAGTAAAATTGAATATAGATAAAAAATAAATAAATATTCTTCGTCAATGATATCGTCAATCAATACGTTCTGCAATTTTTTTCTCTCTTTTTTCAAGAAGATTACAAACTTATTAATAATTATACCTAAAATGCCTTTAAATAAGACTGTCTCAATTTTGACAACATGCAGGCATTTGCCACTATAGTAGGTATGTATACAAATAATACACTGTTTGACACATGACTGAAATTTCAATATTTTAAGGGATTTCAAGTTACAGATAATTGCTAGAAAAGCGGTATATATACTTTATTATTGACTTGACCTTTCAACTCAATTATGAATAATCCATATTTCACTACATATACAAGGTGGGTAAAAAATTGTAAGAAGAAAATTCTTGAGCGGGAATCGAACCCACGACTTATCACGTTACGTTACAACGGTCTTAAAAGTTAACATATTGTTACAGTATATTACCCTGTTCGTCTAACGAAGCTAAGCAGTAGTTTGAGCCTATAAACTACCGCTAAAACTCATAGATAAGTAAGTAGGTAGTTTCTTTAACCACTCGTTAGTGTTTTATGTTATTTAGTTAAATTAATTTTATTTTCAAACTTCATTTAAAAAATAACATTAGGTTCATGCGAAATAACTTGTTACAGGCGTGACGTGCCGCCAATGTAACGTTTTATTAACAATATGTGTGACATTCTGATTATTATGGTATTTTTACCACATGAATCAGACACATATCAATCAGAATTTTGCCCATTAACATCGATAAATCATCACACGTATGCAATTAAGAATTGTTATTTGTACATAGGTTTCTGTTCCCCATAGGCATTATAATTCCCGCAGATTCAAGTTTGAAAAGCATTTACCTTAATTATAAAAACGAACATACTAATCAGAAACACAGGTGTACCAAGGCTATATGAATCAGATATTTACCTTTATATCTCCACAACGACACGAACCAGCCACACGTCACTTCGCGACCACGTCAGCCAAGCCCCTGGCTACCGCCAGCGCGGGGAGGGGTCGCCTGATGTTTCGTATTTAGCTGGGTACGTTCGAGTGAAGCGCGGGAATATGAATCAGACTTTTTTGCCGGACACTCACTATTTTTTTAATTATAAATAAACTATCGTAAAAATTTATACCATTCATTTTTGGTATAAAGAAACAACTAATATTCTATCGTAATAATTATAATTCACATCTATTTATGAATAAGAAATAATGTTATTGTTACTAATGTTCAAGAAACTGGGTTGCGGACACACCATATTAGTCAGAAGAACTACTTTTAAATACTTTTTTGAAATATTTAAATAAATATTATTAAAAAAAATTAACTTGTGCAAGATAGGCAATAGTCTGAGGTATGTTTTAAAATTAATTGCAGACTGATTTGTCAGATAATTACAGAAATAAACCTCAAGACATCGAAAATTTAGGGTTCGGAGAATCACTCTAAACTATATTATAAGTATTTAGCTCAATTACTTACTTTCAATTAATATTGACGGGCCTCGTGGTCTAGTGGTTCATATAACGGACTGCCGTTCACGAGGTCTCGGGTTCGATTCCCGGTCAGGACAAATATTTGTGTGATGTTTTTAATTGTCATACAAATGTTTATACTGCGTCTGGTGTTTCTATGTATTATAAGTATGTATTTACAAAAGAAAAGTAGTATATGTATTCTATCCGTATTCTGGTACCCATAACACAAGCATATAAAGCTTAGCTTGGGACCAGAGGACGTTGTGTGAAATGTCCATGAATATTTATTATTATTATTTATTATATTTATTACTACTGTCCGTGTGGTGTCACCACCCTTTTACCTTCCTAGGGTGTTGTAAAAGCCAGCTAAGAAATATTTAAAAGGGATAACATTCTCTGTGAGGGACAGGAAACTCGAAAATAAACCCAGTGCTAACACAGCTGGTGAGCGCGTCACAGTAAACTGTAATCCTTACCAAAGTGCAGGAAGCCTGTGCCCAACAGTGGGAAAATGATTGAATGGAAAGAGAAAGAGAGCCCAGTTACTAACATGTATATACAAGTAGCAATTTAAAGAAATTCTGGCGTTTTATTGTCTTGATAACGTGACAAGATTAGAAGGTAACAAACAAACAACTCTATAATTGTCTAAAACCTCTAAAACATACTCCAATTACAGACATTCGAACCCAAGAACTCGGAAATCCGATTTACGTTCCCATTACTTGGATCTCAAAGGTTATATAATATTTACTTAGGCAAAAACTTGCGACTCAAAATGAAGTGTAATAAAAGAAAGCCATTTGTAATAGTCAGACATTTACAAACAAACCGGTATCTTTATGGCAATATTATGGTAAATAAATGTCTAAAATCCTCGATAATATTGGCATTGACCATATGGCAATGAAATAAAACATAAAACGACTTCTACTTAAATCATTTTCAAAATTCTCACGCAAAATTCCAGTTTTCACATCGTTATACCATTAAAACACATCTGAAATTCAATTCGAACTATAAGGCCCATAGCACACGGCGTATTTTAAACGCGCGTTTCAGGAACGCGCGTCTTCGGCGCCGTAAACGCTGATTGTTGCGTTTGCATTGATAATAGAAACGCGCGCATGAAGCGCGTATACGCGCATTTGAAGCGAAACAAACGCGCGTACAAAGGAGCGGGGTACGGGCAGAGGGGGGCTGGGATCAGGGTTGCCAACTCTACGTCTTTTTACGTAGATCTACGTATTTTAAGCCTTTCCTGCAAACCTACGAACTTTAGTCCCAGAATCTACGTATTTTCGATCAAAATTGTTCAAATTTGCAAAATAGACTGAATGGGCATAATTTCCTTTACTTTCGCTAAAAAAAGTTAATAAATGTGCCGTTTCATACTAACACACACTCGCCTCGCCACTCAACACGTCGCGCCATTCATTTTAAAAACAAAGTGTCCATTCTATAGAACTGTGACTCATGTCACATGAGTCATGTGACTGTGTAAAATGAAACATCTTGCCGTAAAAGTGAATCTTAAGGGCCTACATCAATATCATCGCCGACACGTACATATTACACAGCCAGTAGGCACAGAAAATGAAGAATTAGGGATACTTTTCCTATTTACTCAAAATCTACTAAATATATTTTAATTCTGATCCACGTGTTTCTATAAATAATAGTTACCTATGTTTTTAAAGTTATTTCATTAGTTAATACGCGATAATAGATCGACAAATGAAAAAAATAAAAAATTAGAGAGGTTGTTTCGCCAAGATTTTCTATCGAGAAAACTTTTTTCAATCGCGTTTCTGAGTTCATGCGATTCTAGATCATATATTGAAAAAACATATACTTAAAAATTAGAGCTCTAGCCATTCAATCTAAAGAAACAATGAAAACTTCGTACATAGAAAAATGAACGAAGCTATTTTGGTATCCTCTTAATCTAAAAAAAATATTTCAAACTAAGACTTCGAAGGAGTTGTTTAATTTCGATATTTTTCAACTTCCTGCTCAATTTAATTAAATTCAATTATGGAAATAAGCAGTGACAGTGAGGAAGAGCAGAATGTGACTCTTACTAAAAAAAGAAAGCTACATTGAAAATGATAATAAAAATTGAATAATTTAAATAAATTGATGATGACTCTGAAAGTAGCAAAATTCATAGATTTTTTTGTTTGCTAATGGTAATTTTTTTTAAGTTTATTGTTTGTCTGCTGTCTACTACTTTTAGGGTAATATAAATTGTCGTTTTATTCACTTTTACCTACCCTACTCTCTTCAAACGCAAAAGCTACGCGTGACTACAGCGCGTTTGTACAGCTGTACCTGCGCGTATACGCGCAGTAGAGGCGCGTTTTACAATCGCCCCGTGTGCTTAGGTTACAAGGTTGCGATCAAATCTCGTTTAAACCACGTATACGCGCGTCGTCTGCGCGTTTAAAATACGCCGTGTGCTATGGGTCTTAGTGCCTCTCTTGAGATTACTTAACGTACAAAATTGACTGTTATATTAGTCGTGATAAGGTTCCCAATGTAATGTGAGTGTTGTAAATCACAAATAAGTAAACAACATAAGGCTGAATCCAGAAATAATATCATAGAGGCATTATTAAGAGCTCGTTTAGGATTCTCACCGCGTTATGTTCGTGTTTAGACTGTTTCCATTGTTCTACGATATACTTCGGTCTCGGTTTTCTTCTATTCTGTTGCAAGAAGTTCTGTCACGACGGTATTGGAATGTTTAGTAATATAAAAACTGTTTTAGGTCTTCAATCACATTATAATCTTCTTCTTCTCTTCTCCGTGTTGGCACAGGGTTTATTTTTGAGTTTTCCGTCTCTCACAGAAGATGTTATCTGTGTGCAATATCCCTTAGCTGACTTTTACAGCACCCTTGCGAGGAGATGGGGTGGTGACACTTGTATTCTTAATCCGTCACCACACGGATAACATTATAATTATCTGTCACAAATCTAAATTAGAAATATCTAGAAAGTTAACTCAAATAGCTAACTAACATGCTTTCAGAGTAGAAGATAGCAAACCGATTGGTGTTCCGTCCAAATGGAATATTGCCTAATAGAAGCTGACAAGGAGAAAATAAGACTTATTCCTTCTTATGAGAGAAAAATGATAGCCAATGACAATAAAAAAAATGTCTAACAACAAACTTCTTTAGAGTTACGACATCAGACAGAAGTCGTGTGTCAATGGAGATACGCTGTTGGCACCCTTTCTATCTAATATTGAAGTCTCACACGTTACCGACTGGATCACTTATTGTGTCAATACCTACTGTGTGTGTATTACTCAATAACACGTGCTGCCATCTACCGACCGCTACCGAATTAATATCTGACCTTACTTAATCATTTTTGTTTACTTAGATCCAATATTATTATTTCATTTTCCTTCTTATTAGTGAATTCATTTAGCTTAGATGTTTTATAGTTCATGTAGCTACTTCCCGACTTCGTGCGCGTGGAAATTCATTCATGGACATTTCACACAACGTCTTCTGGTCCCAAACTAAGCTTATTATGCTTGTGTTATGGGTACCAAAATACGGATATACATACATAAACTACTTTTCTTTTGTAAATACATACTTATAATTTATAGTAAATACCCAGACGCAGTACAAACATTTGTATGACAATTATAAATATCACACAAATGATTGTCCCGAGCGGAATTCGAACCCGCGACCGAATGCGTCATGGTCCGAATTAGTAAATTTTCCCCGTTTTTGCAACAATTATCACTAATGTTTCGCTTCTATTGGTCGCATCAATCTCAGGAACTGGGGACCAAGTCTGGTAATTCTGCTATTACAATTATATTACAATGTTGTTATAATGGTCAGTCACTGACGCCATTATGGCGTCATTATGACAAAAAAGTAATAGTAGACTACAAAATTTTATAAAATTCCGCCATTATGGCATCACTATGGTGTCATAATGACACCAAACTTGATTTTTTGTCACAAATGATGCCACTATGGCGCCAAAAAAATCAAGTTTTGTGTCATTATGACACAATTCATTTACCGGAATTGGGGCCCTTCTGGTCCAATTTATAAAATCATTCAGTGTCGTATAGTACATTTATCGAGGAACGCTATAGGCTATATAACTGTTATATTTTATTTTTATCAAATTGGACCAGTAGTTCCTGATATTAACGCGTTAAAACAAACCAAGAAACGAACTCTTCAGATTTAGAATATTAATATAGATTAAATAAATAGTTTTAGATGGATGATTAGAGAGATTGATCGAAAGTCCCGAATAATAACAGCAAAGACATCTAAAGAAAACATCATAACTTGATTCGAGATTCCGTGATGACTTCTACTATCCTCAACAAGATATCGAGGGAAACTGATAAAATTTGCAATAAAATAAATCCGTAAATAATTATCTATATAAACAGTAATACGTAGTTAAACATAGATGAGATCCCATCTTTATGAATGGTCTTTACAAACAGTGAGATATAAAAGACAATAAAATAAATTGGAGAACGCTTCAGTCGTGACGCCCTGAGACTGCGTAGCTACTATACAGGGTGTCCCAGAACTCAACGTCAAGCCGAAACGGGGTGACAGGATAGATCATAACCATCACGAGAAAAATCAGAAAAAAAATCTATCCCATGCAATTTGAAAATTATGGGCATTTTAAGAAAAACCTAGAAATTTGGTCTAACTGTACCATTTTTCGGTTATTGTGGTTAATTTTTATTATTTTTGGTCATTTAAACTTTGGAACCGTAACCCTAAATAACATCTCGAGAATCACAGTCTAAAATAATGACACAATTACCCCAAGTTTCCTAGAATTTAGACTATTTGTTAAACTATGAATTTAAAATTTTCAAACTTTGTCGACTTTGAAACACCCTCCTTTAAAAAAAATGTACTAGAGTGCCTTGGCAAGTGCCATTAAGAGTTGGCGCATTTAATCAGGATTGTAAAATGGTACAATACTTGTAAGTTTCGTACTAAAAAAAACGAGTAAAAAATAAAAACCTCAAGTAACCCGATTTTTGCTAACCCATTTTACTCAGGAAAAATGTTTTTTATTCGCACAAGCCCTTGGTAGGTTCTTTATTTTACGGCAAAATGATGAGAGAGATGGATAGTGGACATGTTTGCCATGAGCGAGCGAGACAGATAGTGACGCCACGCAGTGAGACGGAGATGCATCGTTTAAACGAGTGCGAATGAAACAGATACAGACGCCATACCAAGCAAATAGCTACGCTGCCAGTCTGACACCAGTTAGTACATTTCGCTCATTCGTCTACTGCGCACCTTTCCGTATTCGCTTGTGTTAATTTAGTACTGACAACTTTGGCTTTTCTTTTTGGACTTGGATTTTTGTGAATTGGACTTGTTGATTACATACCGGCAACTTTGGCTTCTCTCTTTTGGAATTGGACTTTTGTGTTGACATCCTTCTCATCACTATGCCTACGCGCTACACTTCACAAGAATATGCGAACATGCATCTCATTTATGGGGAATGCAGATGCAACGCAAGTGCCGCCGCTAGACTTTATCGTGAAAGATATCCAAATTTAGAGCGCTATCCGGATCACCGCGTGTTTGTTAATGTGCACCATTCACTCACAGAGGACGGCCATTTCCCGAATCAAATACGGGCTGGAGGTAGACCTCGCTTTCCTTACGAAGAAGAAGTGTTGGAAGAGGTCGCAGATGACCCAAGTATTTCCGTTCGTGGAATTGAAGAAAGAACGGGAATACCCAAAAGCACAGCACATCGTATTTTACAAAGAGCTGAAATGCATCCATTTCACGTACAACGAGTTCAAAGTCTTCTCCCTCGAGATTATCCTGAAAGGATTTCATTTTGTAGAACAATGCTACAGAGGCATAATGAAAATCCCCAATTCATCCAAAAAATTCTCTGGTCAGATGAATCTACATTTAAAAAAGATGGCTACATAAACTTACACAATTTTCATGAGTGGCATGTGGAGAATCCACATTTAATGCGAGAAGACCGATCCCAATATCGCTTTAAAGTTAACCTGTGGACAGGAATTTTAAACGGCAAAATAGTTGGGCCTTTTGAGCTGCCTGAGAATTTGAATGGCACGAATTACCTAAATTTTTTACGAGAAAATTTACCAAGTTTGTTAGAGGACGTACCACTAACAGATCGTTGCCACATGTGGTATCAACAAGATGGCTGCCCAGCGCATTACGCAGTGCAAGTAAGAGATTTCCTTGACCAAGAATATCCGGGAAGGTGGATTGGACGTTCAGGCACTATCTCGTGGCCAGCCCGTTCCCCAGATTTAAATCCCCTGGATTTTTTTTATTGGGGCGTTCTCAAAGAAAAAGTTTATTCTAAGCCCATTGAGAGCGTAGCCGAGCTGCGTGAACGAATTTCTCAAGCTGCTGAGGACATCAACTCTCGAGGATATGCCCGGCTAATAAGTAGATCTTTTTTAAGAAGATGTAGGGCGTGTGTTGAAGCTGATGGTAAACAATTTGAACATTTGTTTTAATAAAAAATGTTATTTTCAAATCTGACTTTTATTCCAATAAACCTAAACAAAACAAGGTCAACATTTTTCATTATTTTATTAGTATTTTGTTGCTTTGGTAAAAGTGGCGTCACTATCTGTCTCGCTCGCTCATGGCAAACATGTCCACTATCCATATCTCTCATCATTTTACCGTAAAATAAAGAACCTACCAAGGGCTTGTGCGAATAAAAAACATTTTAACTGAGTAAAATGGGTTAGCAAAAATCGGGTTACTTGAGGTTTTTATTTTTTACTCGTTTTTTTTAGTACGAAACTTACAAGTATTGTACCATTTTACAATCCTGATTAAATGCGCCAACTCTTAATGGCACTTGCCAAGGCACTCTAGTACATTTTTTTTAAAGGAGGGTGTTTCAAAGTCGACAAAGTTTGAAAATTTTAAATTCATAGTTTAACAAATAGTCTAAATTCTAGGAAACTTGGGGTAATTGTGTCATTATTTTAGACTGTGATTCTCGAGATGTTATTTAGGGTTACGGTTCCAAAGTTTAAATGACCAAAAATAATAAAAATTAACCACAATAACCGAAAAATGGTACAGTTAGACCAAATTTCTAGGTTTTTCTTAAAATGCCCATAATTTCCAAACTGCATGGGATAGATTTTTTTTCTGATTTTTCTCGTGATGGTTATGATCTATCCTGTCACCCCGTTTCGGCTTGACGTTGAGTTCTGGGACACCCTGTATACTCATAGTGTTATGTTGCTCCGTCATTTTGCTACGACCTACGATGTTATGTTTAGTATCCTTCGAACTTAGATAACATTTTGAATAAAGAAATATGTTGCATTCTGTAACAAAGTTAAATTTAATTTTATTTTGGGAGGGTTTCTACTATGCCAAGGGGTATCCACAGGCGTGTTGGCATAGAGTTTAGTTTCTCGCAGAAGGATGTTAGTTGTATTTACCTAAAAGTTTATTAAAACATAAATACAAGTCGAAAAATAAAAAAACATAGTTATTCTCCATCATTTCTTAAATATATACTCTAATACAAATCGCTAGGAGTAAAAGTGAGTAGGAATATACAGGCAGAGGTTTACTAAAAAAAAGTGCCAGTAATGAAAAATGCAATTTTGCCAAGTAACTGAATGACGAATTATCCACTTTAACCGCGCTGATTCTTTACAAACTTTTATTTAAGTGCCTTAAAAATAGGGAAATAAAAAAGATGATTTCAAATGAGTTTTTCAATAACGAGTTTAAAGTAAATAACTTAAATAAAACCACTTTTTACAGATTTAATTCATTTAGTCGCATATTTTTGTTTTTTAATACTAGCTGATGGCCGCGACTTCGTATGCGTAGAATTTAGAAAACCTGGCCCTTTTTTTCCTTTCCTTGCCTCCAATTAGTCGCAGCGTTATGTAATAAAAGAATTTTACAAATGGGCCCAGTGGTTCCAGAGATTAGTGCATTCAAAAAACAAACAAAATCTTGAGCTTTATAATATTAGTATAGATAAAGGGTCTTATTCATAATGACTTATCGGAGGTTTAAAAGTTCGCTAAAATAGGTTCGCGAAAATTGTCAAAACTTGTTCTTCATAATAGTCTTTTTACGCTAAAACGTTTATTATCTCTCCGATAAAAACTCCGTTTAAACCTCCGATAAGTCATTATGAATAAAGCCAAAAGGCGATTAAACAAAAAATCATTACCACTATTACTCACAACCACAGATTTACTTAAAAGATACTTACTTAGGTAATTGAGTCTTTAAACTTCTGAGTAACTTTTAAATATATTTACTGAACAAATATTTACATATTTGTTGAGAGTTACACGCGCAATTAACTTTAGTCCTGGATTAAATAATTTATATGTAACGTCTCATTAATTTTGTTATACAGAGACATGAAGGCTTTTAATATACACTTTTAAGACTTATGAAAATAATAAAAAGCTTAGTGGAAATTATTTGACATATTTTATTATTTAGTACATTTTACAGAAGATTTATAAAAATAAGTCCGCTAAATATCAAATGACATCTACGAGTGAATTGTTAGTACATTAGCTGGATATTTAGTCTATTCTACTACTCGATTCTACCACGCTAGATAAGCGTTTTGATATAGAGTTTATTTTCGAGTTTTCTAAGAATTACAGAACTTATCTAAGCAATAGGGGTGGCGACACATTAAATCTTTACATAAAACAAATTGTCTTCTTTATTACATAATATAAAACAAAGTCGTTATATTTGTATGTATCTCCCTATGTGAGTTTATATCGTCAAAACTACGTAACGGATTTTAATGCGGTTTTTCTTACACGATAGCATGCCTAAGCTCCACGCATACGCAGTGACGGGTAACAGCTAGTCCTGATAAACTTTTTTATTTATTCTTGAAAGAGTAATGATGTCTGAAAATTGATACAATATTCACAAAGCATCCTTTTAACACTTACATGAATGTAATACTGTATTGAAGTTGGGTTGTTTATTAAGTAACGTGACGTTGTGAAACAGCGTCAAGTCATCGCGCTCAATACATCCATTAGACTAGACAAGGGGCTTAATTAATGATGTCTTGTTGGTTGTATATCTTTGAAAGTTTATGTTAGAAAGGAAATAATGTTAACTTTATGATAAAGTCTGTTAAAATATTGTAAGTTTAAGTTTGAAGTAATTACCTTAACAAATGGCACAAAAAACCGTGCACTTTAAGCATTATATTTATTTAAAAAAACGCATCAAAAATCGTTGCGTAGTTTTCAAGAAATAAGCTCCAATAGGGACATACATACAAAAATAACGACTTTGTTTTATAATACCTATGTTATGTGTTTAGATGATTTGAAATATTATAAATGTAAATGTTTGTGAGTATAGATGTTTGGATGTTTGTTACTCTTTCACGAAGAAACTACTGAATGAATTTTAATGAAACTTTACAATAACAACACCTTGGTATATCACCAATAATCAGCTTCATCGTGACCCGAATATCCCAACTGTGAAACAGGAAATTATAGCCAAAATTAAGACATATACAAAACGTATTGAGATGCACCCAAATACACTGGCTCGTTATTTGATGCATAAGACTACACGTTCTTTTTCTAATAGATTGCAGAGAAAGGCCCCACAAGACCTTGTATAACACAAGATGTCTTGGCAAAAATGAAATTGATTAGCCATAGGACTAATTCCATACAAGCTTATTTTGTCTTAAATCTAAAACTCCAGCTAAATGCCCGATAGATTGGGCAGATCGCAGGATACTAGAAATAAAAAAAAAATAAGAATAAAATATAGTACTACTTTTTATCCCAAAAGAATGCAATATTTCCGTGGGACGATAAAAAAATAACTGGTACTTTATCCTTTTTTCTGGGGGCGCGGTAAACTCCGCGGGGCACAGTTGGTAAAATTAGAATCGAATTTAAAGTATTTATAAACGTATTTACTTAAAAAGCATCGCTATTTCCAATATCTTGCATGAATGTGTCGCCCTCTAGTGGTGTCATAAAGTTAGATGCGATTTTAATATGTCGCACCTCAGGTGATGTCAGAAATTTGCATTATTCATGTCTTTCTGGTGGAACTGATCGATATTCACATTCCAAGGATTTAGTACTTTTAGATTTATACGAGTTTTAAAACGAAATTAAATATTTATGTGCGATCTTGATATCGCTTCTTAGCTTTCTATAGCCAGGGAAAAGCGATTCAGTATATTACACTGGATTTTCAATAATTTTATAGTTAAACTAGCTGTTGCCCGCGACTCCGTCCGCTTGAAATTTAGAAAACTTTTCATCTCTTTTTTTCGCAATAAAAGGTAGCCTATGTCCTTTGTCAGGGTCTAAAGATTGTCTGTGCCAAATTTCATCAAAATCGGTTGAGAGGTTTAAGCGGGAAAGCGTAACAGACAGACAGACAGAGTTACTTTCGCATTTATAATATTAGTAGGGAAGTAAGGATTATTTATACAAAGATATGTTCAGAAATAAGAAATAAAAATATAATATAAAATTAAATCATTTTAAATAGTTTATTTAACTTTGTTTATATTTTAAAGCTTAAAACAAATTTAATAATCTGTGGTGATATTTGTGTTATGAAAACACCAATTAGAAGAAAATTGCCTTAAAAATTTCGCTAAACCTAAAGATTCAAGTTATGTTAGTGAGAATAATTTAATGAATTATTTTTTTACATAAATTCTCGCACAATTAAGAGCGAAGTAAAGTTTTAAAATCTGAACAAAATTTTCACCGACTAACTAATAAAATCTTATATATAAAAATCAATTGCTGTTCGTTAGTCTCACTAAAACTCGAGAACGGCTGGGCCGATTTTGGTGATTTTGGTCTTGAAATATTCGTGAAAGTCCAGGGAAGGTTTAAACAATGACAAAATATATGGGGATCTAAAATTCCACGCGTACGGAGTAGCGGGCATCAGCTAGTCTTATATATAAAAATCAATTGCTGTTCGTTAGTCTCGCTAAAACTCGAGAATGGCTGGGCTGATTTCGATAATTTTGGTCTTAATATATTTGTAAAAGTCCAGGGAAGGTTTAAACGGTGACAAAATATATGAGGATCTAAAATTTCACGCGTACGGAGTAGCGGGCATCAGCTAGTTTCTAATAAAAATCTGATTTTTATATCAATTGCTGTTCGTTAGTCTCACTAAAACTCGAGAACGCCTGGGCCGATTAGTGATTTTGGTCTTGAGATATTCGTGAAAGTCCAGGGGAGGTTTAAACGGTGACAAAATATATGGGGACCTAAAATTCCACGCGTACGGAGTAGCGGGGATCAGCTAGTTTCTAATAAGTGTTATAAATAGATAAGAGCCGGTCGAGCAGTTTTAGTAGAGTTTGGTAGTTAACATCACAACACGAGAATTTTTACGACGTGATAATACTTCATCGACAACGTAAGGTTAAACGTGATGTTTTATGAAAACCTCAAACTTTATCTGAAAATATTATTTATACTTCCAAAACTTTTGGGGTACTTATAGCCAACTTTGTAAAGTATCTGTGGAGGTCAGAGTGGGCAATTTGTCATTCTGCGCGTGATATCTACCTCAAGTATAGCGGCTATACTTTAACTTGACAAACTTACATTTTTCATTACTACCAAACTTTTGGGACAACCCTGACTTCCCTTAACTGTTTATTCCCATTTCGACCTTAATAATTCACCATAAGGTATATTTAAACACGCCTTGTTACTCTCAAAGATTTTTCCTACTTTCCCCTTATATTTTCTTACATTAATCAGAAAAATGTCGATGTTCGTACAAGTTTAGGTTAGAACGAGTTAAGTCTTTTGGGATAAAGTTTAAGCTTATAGAAATCTGCCCATTTTTAACTGACTTAAAAAAGAGGTTATATGTTCAGCTGTATTTTTTTTTTCATTAAAAGAAGCGTTACTTCATAATAATAATATTGTGTCGATCTTAGATTATCAATTAAAGAACCTATAATATACATGCATACATACAAAATATTTGATATATAGAACGTCATCCACTATCCAACTGTATTTTATATTCTGGTACCCATACATAACACAAGCATAGAAACAATTTCTGACCAGATAACATCGTGTGAATTGTCCATTAATATATGTATATTTTATTTGTATAATGTTGAACATTAGTTTCCTTTGCAGTCTCTGCCGTCTCCATCCAGGGGCTCTCGTTAACTCAAATATCGGTTTCGTAGCAATCGTAGCAGTACTACGCCCAGTCGCGTCACCGTTGTTCGGTTTACTATTAGTAGGTTTGTTATTATTACAGGATATACTTAAAAATATTCACAATATTGCCGCAAATGATTAGTTTTTATTGGTATCTATTATTTACCTACTTATCTTCTATCTTAAATTGCTGAAACAATGCACAAATTAAACATGCCCAATTAAACAAAAATTGGTCAAGTGCGAGTCGGACTCGCGCACGATGGGTTCCGTACCATTATCTATGCAACATAAGGCACGTTATTAATAAATGAGCAAACAACACACACAATACTTAATTAATGACGTTTTTTGCATGAGAGCAAGAAACGGTAAAAAAATCATGTTTGTTGTATGGGAGCCCCCCTTAAATATTTATTTTATTTTATATTTAGTATTTGTTGTTATAGCGGCAATAGAAATACATCATCTGTGAAAATTTCAACTCTCTAGCTATCACCGTTCTTGAGATACAGCCTGGTGACAGACGGACGGACGGACGGACGGACAGCGAAGTCTCAGTATTAGGGTCCCGTTTTAACCCTTTGGGTACGGAACCCTAAAAACCAAACATTCTTCAGCTTCTTCATTCACAGCTTTCTTAGTATAAAAACTGTGTATTATACAGCAACGATTTTAATTAATATAAATATGTAAATACAACAAAATAGCTACGAGTACTAAACAGAAATTCGCCATATTTGGTTTTATTCGAGTTAATGACGCATCAGAATTGGCATCTATATCAAATGAACACTTTTAACATCTATAATCTATGAACTATTAACCCTCCGTGTGGTGACGGATTAAGAATACAAGTGTCACCACCCCATCTCCTCCCAAGGGTGCTGTAAAAGTCAGCTAAGGGATATTGCACACAGATAACATCTTCCGTGAGAGATGGAATACTCGAAAATAAACCCTATGCCAATACGCCTGGTCAGCGCGGCACAGTAGACCATAATCCCTCCCAAAGTGGAGGAGGCCCGTGCCCAACAGTGGAACTTAGATGGGCTGGAGAAGGAGAAGAATCTATTAACTAAACTAAACAATATCAGTTTACAATCTCTATTCTCACAAAGTCAAACAGAACTATGACAAACGGACACAAAGCAAGATCCAAATGCAATTAGTCACAAAGTTACAATTAAATCACGGTCAAAATAACTGTGTTATGGAACTTATGGAACAGAAGACGTGTTAACTTGATAAACACGGAATACCAACTTATTTGCGATATAATTCGGACTACATATTCAAGATAGTGAATTATGTTTAAATATTTAGTATCGATTTATTAACCATGTATACACTCATCCATCCATTAGCCTTTTTCCGTCCAAAGCTGATCCTGTTGGTTATAACCAATATAACCATAGGTTTTTACCTTATTCTATAGTACAATACCAGAAGAAGTTCATAGTCTGAATATTGAAAAAATAAACTATGAAATAAAAAACATGATGAAAAGAAATATTTATTTATTCAGTAATTGGAACACAAAGGATCGACTCGGTTCACGAACGAAATATGATTTTTTGATAAAGGCGTACTTGTAGACTTTTCTTTTTGTCTCTATTATTATTCGAAAGTTGAAACGCTAAATAATTTATTTTTAATAGCAATGCTTTTGAAGTTATTTATAAGATAAAGTATTAGTTCTATTAATTGGCGGGTCTCATGGTCTAGTGAAACATGTATCGGACTGCGGTACGCTAGGTCGCGGCTTCGATGCCCGTACGAGACAATAATTTGTGTGAGGTTTACAAATGTCATACAAATGTTTTTAAATAAATAAATATTCATGGACATTTCACACAACGTCCTCTGGGCCCAAGCTAAGCTTATTATGCTTGTGTTATGGGTACCAGAATACATATACTACTTTTCTTTTGTAAATACATACTTATAATACATAGAAACACCCAGACGTAGTACAAACATTTGTATGACATTTATGAATATCACACAAATGATTGTACAAAGCGGGAATCGAACCCGCGACCTTGTGAACGGCAGTCCAGTACATGAACCACTACGCCACGAAGCCCGTCGAAATGTTTGTACTGCACCTGGGTGTTTTTATGTTTTATAAGTAAGCATTTACAAAAAGAAATCTATATGTAGTATATCCGTATCTGTTACCCATAACACAAGCTTAGAAATATAGCTTACTTTGGGACCAGAGGACGTTGTGTTAAATGTCCAAAGTATGAATAAATACAGAAGATAATATACAGACATAACATGCTATGTCCGTGTGGTGACGGATTAAGAATACAAGTGTTACCACCCCTTTTCATTCCTAGGGTGCTGTAAAAGCCAGCTAATGGATATTGTACACAGATCAAATCCTCAATGTGAGACGGAAAGCTCATAAATAAACCTTATACCAACACGCCTAGTCAGCGCGGCATAGCAGACCATAATCCCTCCTAAAGTGGAGGCGATCCTTGCCCAACAGTGGGATGTTAAACAGACAAAAACTAAATTAATAAAAGTTTCCGATAATATTTTTTTTTCGCGTAAATCTTGCAATCAGTCATAACGACTATAAACAGATAGGATGTAGTAATAATAATTTTTAAACAATTTAAATTGACATATTTTTATTCTTGCAAAATATGCAACTAAATTAGCATTTTATGAGTTTGATTATATCTGAGAAAGGAGGTCGTGGCAAAATGACGGACCAACATAACATTGTGAGTATATACTGTAGCTACGCAGTGTAGGGTCGCGACACTCGCGACTGAAGCGTTCTCCAATTTATTTTATTGTCTTTTATATCTTACTGTTTGTAAAGACCATTCGTAAAGATGAGATCTCATCTTTCATTAGCTTTGATTGGGAGATTTCTTTTAAAGTGATAGTTACGTAAAACGATACAATTGGACGGGAAAAACGAAATAACATATTTTTGTGGCTGTCAATAATTTTTAAGGACGTAGAAACAGATACACGATACACATGCATGTATTTAGGACGGTGCTTCGGAATAATGATTTATTAAAATACCTCAATGCTTCGGAAGATAAACTTGAAACAAAACTAGCGATTCTGCTTAGAGTGCATTTTTTAAGCTTTTTTGGAAGAAAGAAACTGCGCAATATGTTCTTCATTTAATGAATTATGAAAGTAGAATAACCTGTGATAGACAGTTATTTCACCAAAAACCCATATTGCTAAATACCTAGACACAGTTGCATATTTTTTTTTCAATAAACCCAGCTGCAATACATAAAACAACGCTGTTTATAAGAAAAAATCCAAGCTGCAAAGTTATGAAACCCTTCGTTTTACATTATCAAATCTTCAATATAATAAGACCATACTATGTCATCATAGCATTGCGGTCACGACTGAACCACTACCTCAATAGTGTTTATGAGGGCTTATCCCTTATATCCGATATACTCGTATTTACAAAGGATTCTGAAAGTTCGGAATAAATATAATAAAACTATAAATATTATTTATTTTATTTACAACTTCGTACTCGTGGAATTTAGAAAACAAACCCTCACAAATTTGGTATACAAAAATCATCCTCTTTATCCACTCTAATAATACAACCGCATTAAAATCCATTGCGTAGTTTTGAAGATTTAAGCTCACATAGGGAGATACATACAAAAATAACGACTGTTTTATAATAAGTAATCATACTTACAAAGCATTGTGAAAATTCGGAATAAAAATATTTAACTATGTATAATATTTATTTTAAGTACGTATGTTGACATTATTTTGTATGTCGTCACCAGGGAGAACAAGGCACTTTATTGTACGAAAGATTTTTTTGTTAATATCTCTTGAGATTTGAATGATGTGTATGATATCAAATATATATTGCAAATAATAGGCACATCTACAAACTTGTTCTTATTGTTTGTTGTATAAGTAAATATAATAGAATTGACATTGTATAATGTTTAAAAAAAAGCTTCCACCTTTTTATTTCAACTTTTCTGGGGATCAATGTCAAATCAAATCAAATCAAAATCATTTATGTATTTACTTGAAACATGGTTACAATATATTGGTGTTTAGTTAAAAGAGAACATCATGTTTCGCCGTCAAAACAGCATGCAAATATAAGTGACAGCTATATAATCATTAAATACATTTTATTATATCATCGTTAGTTATAGTCAATGATTGATATTAAAAGCATGTCAGTGTAATATAATCCTACTACTATTCACATTTCATTGCACGTCAAAATTAGGAAATATTCCACAATAACTTCAATATGAATAAATTAAATCAAAAATAAATAAAATTATATCATCATTAAGTAAAATTATGTCATTGTTTAGAATAATAGTATGTCATTACTACTGGCTAGTCAACTTATTAAAACATCTATTCATATAATTTATAGTTATAAAACTCTTTTAAGTCATAGAAACATTTATCAGCGAATCACTTGGCCACACAATGGTAATTCCTTAATGACTCTTGGTATGGCATTAAAAATTTGTATATCCATAATACTGCAGTTATTCTTATAAAGGCTAGTTCTACATACGGGAAAAGATAATTTTGTGCTATCTCGTCCTAATTTACCCGTCTTAAGTTTAACTTCTTCAAGTGTTTCGAAAAGTTCCGGGTTCTTCTTTACAAATATTCCGATTTCTAATATATATAAACATGTCAACGTTAACAATTTATTATCCCTACACAAAGATCTACATGTGGCTAGTGGCTTTGCCCTAAATATGGAACGTATACATTTTTTCTGCACAATAAAAGCTTTACTAGAATCAGTTGAGTTGTCCCATATCAAAAGCTATAAGTTCTATAATAACAAAGAGAAATACGTACGTTCCTTTCTCGGCTATCATAGCCATAGAATTAGAATATATACTATTATATCACGCCTTACTTTACTTGTACTCATAATATATGTATCAAAATCCCGGAATATCTACGAGTATCTCGACCAAAATAGTAAAATAATACGAACAAACTACAAGTTAATCTCGCTTTATCCATATTTCCCGCCAAAATTGTGAGGAAATTGTGACGGGAAATGTGGATAAAGAGAGATTGCGCTATTATAAATCCATTTTTATCCCTCGCAGAAATAATGCACGTCGATATTGAGGCACACAAACTACCATTGCTATTCGTCGGATATAAACGGAATTGTATTATGTTTATAAAACAAGAAAGTGAAGAGTATTGTGTTTAGAAGCGAGCGAATTAATACCTAGTTATTAAGACGGTACGATACCAAATTATGCTCCATACAAAAGTATGGGTATCGTACTTCCGTTTTTTCTTAGCGAAAGTTAAACCGATTTTAATAGTTTTTGCGTTATATTATAGATAAAGAGTATATCTATGCTTCTTTCACTTTATTTTTTTCTCAACATAATAACTAAAAGAAATATGACGATCCGAAAAACCCATTTTTTTCGGTTTTCTTTAGATAAACTTGCAGCGTCTATCACACAAATTTGGTAAAGTTTTACCACAAAAGAAAGTGATAGAAGCATAGATATACTCTGTCTATAATATAACGCAAAAACTATTAAAATCGGTTTAACTTTCGCGAAAAAAAACGGAAGTACGAAGCGTTTTCTTCATATTTTCTTGTCTAGTATTCTTATGAGCAACGAGTTTCATTAAAAGTGAGACATTGCACTGCAGTTTTCATTTATATTTTTAAAATTAATATCATGAACCGAGAATGTTCTTTACTTTTATACTTACACCGTAAAATATATGAGTAGGTAACTAAGGCATAAATTAACTATTTAAGTATGTAAGTATATGTATAGACTGCATGCTGTTGCCCGCGACTTCGTACGCGTGGAATTCAGAAAATTTTCCCCGTTTTTGCAACATTTTTCACTTATGCATCGCTCTTATAGGTCGCAGCGTGGTATAGGTACCAATTCTCCGCGCACAACTAAACTTAACTAAAAAATGAAATTTGATTGTGTCAATAACACAATTCCGTAATGTTAGCGATTCTATCTTCTTAGCAAATCTGTTTATTATAGATTAAAGATTGTAATTAATATAAAATTACACAACAAAATAATCAATATACAGCAATAGTTGTTTTCAGTTTTTAGTTAAGTTTAGTTGTGGACGTAGAATCGACACCATAGACCTTCCTCGATAAATGTACTATCAAACATTGTAAGAAATTTTCAAATCGGACCACTGCCACTGGTTCTGAGATCAATCAAACAAACAAATTATTCAGCTTTATAATATTAGTAGATATAGATTTATTACAGTTTGTCTCCTATCCCTATCTTGTTAATTGAGGTCTACAATATGAAAAATATAATAATGATGATGCGTAACTCTTTATCAACTCGACTTGAGCGATCTCTTATACAATTTTTCCTTCCTTCTTGTCCTTACCGGGCCATGGTACCTTGAGCCAGACCATAGCCCGGCAAAGGGGTGCCCTGTTTTATAAATAAATAAATATTCATGGACATTTCACACAACGTCCTCTGGTCCCAAGCTAAGCTTTATTATGCTTGTGTTATGGGTACCAGAATACGGATAGAATACATATACTACTTTTCTTTTGTAAATACATACTTATAATACATATTAAACACCCAGACGCAGTACAAACATTTGTATGACAATTAAAAACATCACACAAATATTTGTCCTGACCGGGAATCGAACCCGAGACCTCGTGAACGGCAGTCCGTTATATGAACCACTAGACCACGAGGCCCGTCATTCGGAGTCCCTGTTATTAGGAGCTCGCCCCGATCGGGACATTACGCCAATAATAGTCATGAAATTCGGTCCTCATACGGCCGAATTTGTGGGCAAGACTAATGTATAACAAATAATCAATAATTAAATACACATTTTTATCCTGCCACGCCCCTTAACCATAAGAAATAAAACATGACCAATCGTATTACGTAAATCAAGTAGGTAGTTTATTAAGTAACGTGGCGTAGTGTAACAGTGCAAAGTCATTGCGCTCAATACATCCATTAGACTAGACAAGGGGCTTAATAATTAATGATATCTTGTTGAATAAGTACCTTGTATGAAAAGGTATTATTTTACCTTCATTTATGTACTTTAAAATCGGATATAGGTTAAAAAGCTTTTCGTTAGTATGCAGATCACCACTAAGAAATTCTGTACGCGAGATGTTCCACGTACCTAATCCGCGCCTTCCTACAGCGCTGTTGCTTTTACAATCATTTTCAATAACCATTACGATAAAGGACAGACTGTTATCCCCGTTTATCAATAAACTATTTCTATCTCCAGTCGAAGTTTTAATAGAAAAAGCTGACATCTGTAACTTAATTGAAATGTAAGCAGAAACAAAAATCACTGCGAAAAAAGTTCGTTCAGTACAGTTTTTTAAGCTCGTTTACCATCAGTGGCTCTTGCTGACGGAAATAACCCTCAAATGCCTAGGTACACGTAAGAGGGGTGCAGCTAGTACGAACTTCATATTAATAATAGTAAGCTGCTGCCCAAAACTTCGTACGCGTATAATTTAGAAACAAAACCTTAACAAATTATACAATAAAAGACCACTTGAATCGAATCTTGAACCACTCTATCTATTAAAAGACACCGCATCAAAAACCATTGCGTAATTTTGAAGATATAAGCTCACATAAGGACATACATACAAAAATAACGAGTTTATTTTATAATAAGTAAAGAAGAATACCAGAATGTACTTAATGTCTGTCGCAAAAATGAAACGCATAACACAAAAATATGTTATTTAATGTCAAGTATACAGCAATGATATGTTACATTACAATGTTACATTAACAATACTGAACGTTACAATTATATATTTAATCTTATTTAATTAACACAAATAATTGTTAATAATTAACACTAACAAGAAAATATTACAATTATTATCACTTAATATAACAGAGAGCACTTAAAAATAAATGCATTACACATTATTATTCTATTATTTAATAAATGCAACAATTTTTTTTTAAATATTCGATATATGTATTTAGATTTTACTAATTTTAATAGGTCAACTAAACAGGTTATTTTAACTATTCCTACTTAAGCATAAACTAAACGAACTTACATATAAGCAGGTATTTTACATAAACGAACTTCGCAATTTTTTAGGGTTAATTTAAAGTTAATATTTAATCTAGCATGCTTATGATTATTGAATGATTAAATTAGTTAATATGTGTTTGATCAGCTTAATAAAGCACACTGTACATACAATAATTCTTTTAATGTATTGACATAATCCATTACGTGTTATAAACGAACTTATAAAACGAACTTCACAATTTTATGTTGTGATTTACTTTGTGATGATGCGTATTAAAGGACTTTTCTAGTATAAATAAATAAAAGTCATTGAACAAAACAACCTATACTAATATTAATAATCTGAAAAGTTAGTTTGTTTGAACGCGCTAATCTCAGTAACTCCTGGCCTGATTTGAAAAGTCTTTCAGTATTAGATTTTACATTTACCAAGTAAGGCTATATAACATCACGCTAATAGGAGCGAAGTATCAATAAAAAATGTTGTAAAAAACGAGGAAAATTTTCTAAATTGCATGCGTATGATGTAGCAACTGGTAGTAGTGTATAAAACTCATAATAAAGATCGGTTTAACATTGCTTGTTAAACACAGCTATTATTGCTAAGTATTTTTTTAAGTTACTCATTTCCAAAATTTAAATTTATGGAATTACATTTTTGTTGAATAAAATCAATAATATTATAATAGAAGTCTCATAGTTCATCTCTCTTATATATCTTGATGGCCAGGTCATCATGTTGGAACCAAGTGCCGTATACTCTGCTTGGTTCAGGTGACGAGTGACGGTGGAATGAGACTGGTCTATCACGCGCTAGTACTTCACGAGCATAGTCTTGTGGACGGGCCTATATTTAAAAATAATAATTAAATATTAAATTTGTGCAAATGGTCGATAGATGGCGTAATACAGTGAAATCGTACCAATGTTATAACTCAATTAAAAAACGTAGTGAAAAATTTGGTTACCATTTGCAGACACCATGATAGCTCAGTAGGCAGAACAACGAAACGATATTGCGAGGTCGTGGTTGTCAAAAACTATTTGCTGTATATGACATTTCACACAACGTTCTCTGGTCCCAACCTAAGCTTTTATGCTTGTGTTATGAGTAGCAGAATACGAATACAATAAATATACTGCATGTCTTTTGTAAATACATACTTAAAATACATAGAAACATCCAGACGCAGTACAAACATTTGTATGACAATTAGAAATATCACACAAATGATTGTATTGAGCGGGAATAGAACCCGCGACCTTGTGATCGGCAGTCCGTTACATGAACCACTCGACCACTAGGCTCGTCAAAGTCTTTCGTCAAGTCTCAGTAATGGAGTCCGTTAAACGTTTTGCTACGGAACCCTAAAAAGAATAGAGAGCGTTGCGCAAAAAAAAAATACGCGTTGCACAGTGGAACATAATATCACCTGAAATGGAGGCCCGAGATAGAGATATACACTAACCTGATGAAATAAAGGCGAGTGAGTAACAGTAATATTATGTCTGAAAGCCGCACAAGCACCTAATGTCATATCGTCTGGAGCAGTTAGACCGGCGCACGCGCATCTCGACAATGTTTTAGCGGCTCCTATACTGAATACTGTACCACCACCTCCAGTTATGTAGTCATAACCTAATTAATATAAATAATAATATTAACAATATATTTTTTTTATAAATATTCATGGACATTTCACACAACGTCCTCTGGTCCCAAGCTAAGCTTATTATGCTTGTGTTATGGGTACCAGAATACGGATAGAATACATAGACTACTTTTCTTTTGCAAATACATACTTATAATACATAGAAACACCCAGACGCAGTACAAACACTTGTATGAGAATTAGAAAAATCACACAAATGATTGTCCCGAGCGGGAATCGAACCCGCGACCTCTTGATCGGCAGTCCGTTACATAAACCACTCAACCACGAGGCTTGTCATTATTAATTTAATAACAAATTACAAGATTTTAGATTTAAAATTGAGTATTTTAAATAAAAAAAGGTCCACCGACATCATGTACTTTTAAAATTTGAGGTTTTTCCTCGATTTCTCAGGAAATAACCATCAGCCTTCAAATAAGGAAAGAATCATTAAAAACGCTTCGCCCAGTTAAAAGTTATGAGGTAAACAAACATAAAAAAGAAATAAAAAATACATACAGGCGAATTGAGAACCTCCTTCTGTTTTTGAAGTCGTTTGAAAACATGTAATATTTAATACATAATATGTATTACATGCCGTATTGTGGAGTAGCATACCTTTAGAAGCGGTTTCTTTCTTGCCATAACCGTAGCCGTATCTTTCACCCAGTATCGTGACGTCATCACCTCCACGGTAACAACTCAGTACCTCGCATAGCCTTTGTACCCTAAAAAGAACATTTATTTATTTACTAGCTGTGCCCACGACTCCGTCGGCGTGGATCGATTTTTTTTTTAGATAGACCCATTTGGCATTGTTCATAATTTTTAACCTGCTGTTTTTATATTTTTTTTTAGAAAATATAGACTATTTTAAGAAACTAATTTCAATATTATCGAAATATTCAATAAATTGAATTTTTTTTAAAGCTTTAAGAAAATATTTTCTACAAATGTTGTGACGTCATAGTTGTATGCAGACTGTGCATTGCCTTTGCCTAATGAGCTTTTACAACACATTAATCTATATCTTGTCAAGTTGATTTATTAGTCTATGCAGAAGTACGTCACGAAAATTTGGAATTGCTTTATTTTTACCTAGTGTTTTTTGTCTGTTTTTGCTTTATTTTTAGTCTACTTATCATTATAAATCTCCTAATTACTTTTATTTTGTACTTTTTTATAAGTAATTGTTTTACATAGTTTACTTTTATTATTTTTGTTTGACAGCGCTGATGGAAGTCGTAACCACAGACTAGTTGTTCACTATAAACAATAACAACTCTAATACAGAGTAGTGTGTCTCTAAGTGCTTAAAAATTTTAAGTCTTTCATTTCAAGGGCAAATAAAGATCATTTACTTTTTTGAAAAATAATCATAAGTATAGCAAATTTTCTAAAATAAACTAATGGATTATGATCAGAAACTCTATTCCCCGAAATGGTTTTCGAATTATGAGTTTAAAAAAAAAAGAACAATTGACTCAATCAAAATTTTGATTCTTTTTTAGCCGCTAGATGGCGTTGCAAGTAACCAAATAGAGAAATTTCGTTATATGTAAATATCTCTTGATTGAGTGAACCGATTGCGATAAAACAAAGACTAAGTAATACCTTGAGTTGTGTACAATTTTCACGTATAACATTTATATTTATTAGTGTTGTATATTTTACGTGATGCGTGCATAGACAAACATCTAAACAGACAAACAGACAAACATTTCAAAAATGCTGATGACTATTTTTTTTGAAAATATATCAATGTACAAAATTTTTTTTTCTTCAGATTTATTAAATGTATAGATATATACATATGTACCTAACATCTTGCAATATTTCCAAAGACATCGAAATATCAACAAGTGTATCGTTTTCTAAAGTATCTTAACAAGGCTTATGATATTTTTCGTGGATTATTTCAAAGAATCCTGTTAAAGGGTTGTTTATATTCGTTTAAATATTTACTTATTTATAGTTTTAAGTATTTGTTATTCTAGCATCAACAAATTTTACTCACATAATCTATGAAAATTACTAATCAACTCTCTAGCAATCACCTTTCCTGAAATGTATTTCACGTAATCTGGTGACAAACAGACGGACGGACAGCGAAACCTTTGGTCACCTAGTACGTTCGCCTTTGGTACGGTACCCTAAGATTAAATAGGCACTTACCCCAAAATGGTGTCATCATCAGCCAGAAATATCCACTTGATGTGAGGTTTGTTCTTTACTCTCTTCAGAGCCTGTCTCAATATGGTGACAGTCTTGGTACAGTGACCTGTCTTACTGTTAGGTATACCTGTGTTCACTGCTGGTAAGGAATTGTCTAGGGGAAAATAAATCTAATATTAGTGTAAACTAATGTTTGGGTATTCGACCTGCTATCCACCCAGATTCTCCAGATATTGTTCTTGTTTGAAGGGCATCCTGAGTCTATCCAACAGGGGTTTGCAAAGAGTTTGCTATTAGCAGACTAATAAAAACAAAAAACATAGAAAGGTGTTTATTTGCGCAACATTTTCAGAAATGTCTGGAGGTGAAACCATATTTCACCCAAACGTCCAGGGGTTTAGCCATTTTCGTCCGACATCAGCAAATTAGGTTTTGGCTGACCTACTTTAAACCATTTGAGCAACCTCTCCTTGGCTCAATGCCTCATGTCAATTCATATTTATAAAAGGTCAGTTTAAAAACTACTAAACGCATTGAATCAAAAATTCTTCATTATTCTCAAACTCTGAAACCACTTACCATCAGCATCACTAAAGAAGAGCAGATTCGTGACATGTTTTCCCCATGTCTTCTTTACGACTTTAGCTCTGGTGGAATGGAAACCGCTCCATGTTTTAACTGCGAAGAATATCGATGTTTCCGGTATTGCACTGCCCTGCCGATAATGTGGTGGTCATTGGCGAGAAAAGAAAAACTAGAAAAATTGCAATATCTTCAAAAACCTAGTTTGCATAGAAAATATTCGGCCTTTAATAATTACTTCGGTTAGGCAAATTGGAAATCCGGTTCCATTTGAGAAAATTTTAGAAGTTGCTATTAAATCCCGAATCAGCATGAGTTATCAAATAATCACACACCCATGGGCATGAGTCTACTCCGAAATATGAGCACTCCTTAATACTTGTGCACTATAGATAACAGTCTGACTAAGCCCTTTTGTATGAAATTCTCCTGTCTCTTATAGGATCTGCTTAGCACGTGGTTTTTCTATCACGTATGGGAGAAAATGGTAATATTAACTGATATTATGTATTCAAAGCTAACTAATACTCACACATATATCAAATTGTCTAGGATAAGTAGCGCAATTTTCCCCAGAGACTATACAGAAGCTAAGATCAGGCGTCAGAAGTTGTCCTGGCTCTGTCGGGTCTCCGTATACCAACTGAGCCAGCTCAAATGCTGGGTCTATTGAGAAATCAGCCTCTAACTTACGTTGGCCAGTTTCTATTTGATGCAACAATCTATGAGAAAACATAAAGTTAATATAATCTCACTACTTCGGACGTATAAACTATATTAGCAACTTTACAGGACCGATCAATAATATTTAGAATCATGGCTCAGATTTGGGCTTAATTTCTTGTCAGAAAAGAAGTTTCACATTTCACTCTAAGAACTCAGTCCTGATTAAACTACGATAAAGAGATAAAATACTTACACATCCATCAACTCTATTCTCATAGCAAAACCACTAGCGAAGTTTGGATACATGAACCCACCATCGTCTTCTAAATCCTCGTAAAATGTAAAATGATGGATGATAGTGGGTTCCTCATCGCTTAACGGGTATCCTATCCACTTTACATCCTGTAGGGAGAGTATTTAATACATGTAACAGTTTTTATAAAATTTTGTAGGACTGCTCTTGGGGTATAGATCAAAGGCACATGAAAAACAGAATAAGACCTAGTCTCCCAATGAAATTCTTACACTACAGAAAGTTGCAGGATTTCGTGCGAAGCCAAGTTAGATATTGTGGATAAGGAGTCTAGGGAAGCACCACTTCAACACAATGAGTTATTATAAAGATCGTTTACTTCTGTCAAAATTTACAAATAAACAGACTAAAAACCAGAGACCCTAAATAATATTCGTAAAATACTTACTTCCTGTTTATCAGCAGCGGATAAAGCTTCAAATAACTTTTTACATCTGACGGCTGTGTGCGTCTCCAAGAACATCACCCATCGCACATCAGTCCCTTTGTACTTGGAGACTAAAGGAGACAACAGAGGCAGTATCGTCCAGCCACCAGGTGCCAGAAAGTCCTCATGAGTTAGGTGGACTGTTGGATGTCTCTGTTTCGAAGTAAAATATGGAAGGGCAAAACATTATTAAATCATTTTCTCTACTGCTATTAGATTTAGAATCAACCACACAATAAAATATGTTAACTTACATTTTCCAATCTCATTACTTGTCTATCTATGTCATCTTTAAGCCGCTTCCCCACACTGGCGTGGTACGGTTCAGATTGACTCACGATAATGAACACTACATTTCTTGATCCTAGAAAAAAATACATATTACTGCTCAATATTTGGTACGTATATTAAACCTACCAAAACTGCAAAGCTGCGTAGGTTACATATAGTTTACGCGTTTACACACATGATAGATACTGTACAATGGCGTAAACCTGATATAGCCACTTTTGCCACGATTACAAAGAACACCCACAATTAACGTATCCGAATATAGAATGGGTTGATGTGTATTGAGATTAATTTAATAATACCTATGTACTAGTTATTCTTAGAAATAAAATTAGTATTCTACTGTCCCACTTTAATCTAAGCATCAAATAAATCGTTTACCGTGAAATGTATCTAAACTATAAAATTGAAAGCTGGAAATTGCTGTTCAAAGCAACATAACGTTTCAACGTTAGGGTTGTTTTCGATAAAAAGTTTGAAGTCCTCACTAATCATACAACATACATACATAAATATATTTCTAAGTATGTCTTTTCATTAGCCACTCCAGTGGTGAAAATTGTATGAAAACTCGTTCAATAGTTTCTAAGGTTTTTCAGAACAGACCCAGATTCGATGAGGACTTTCTTTTATAATATTAGTGGATAAAATAGCACAATATTCATTCTTTTTCATTAGGGACGTTCCGTACACAAACATGGAATAACATAATCAAATTACAATGAATATGATTTATATCGTCATAGGAATACAACGCGGCATTACTGTCAAATTATGACAAATGGCAACGAAATATTGACTACACATGGTAGAGCCCATATAGAACCAATCCATCAACGTTAGCTTTCATCATTCAAATCAGAACACACCCGTTTTCGCATTAGAAAAGTTATAAGATTGAAAGTGCGACTGTGAGTGACAGTAAGGCATTTTTTCATTACCAAGAAGACAGCCGATTTAATGCCCTATCTAAATTGAAGCGGTATCTGTCGCTTATGGACTCTGCAATACCAGCTAAATAGATTAAGCCTTTACTGAGAAAAGAGAACTTTTCTTAAACCTTATTTAAAAATATCACAGAGCTTGAGGAATCAATGAACTTTGCTGCAATATTAAGTAATATGTTGGTGAATTTGGAACCGCACATCCACGCCCCAAGACTAGAAAGTATATTGGTAACATGACTAAACAATTTTATCGACAATTGAGCTGTAAGGCTCTAACGGTACATCACTAAATTATTTCCATGTCGAGTTAAATTTATACCTAACGAATTCGAATTGTTATTCACTTCAAATTATTCTAACTATTCTAAATATAGAGCGTGTTTAGTTTGCATGTCAGACGATGTTAAATAGGCAAGGCTTATTTATGGAGCGGATGATTTAATTGCAATAATATTAATTATTACACAGATTGAGGAGGGAGTGGGGATTCTGTGAGGACATCGTCAAATTTATAGACAATCACGAGATGCAGATGGCGCAGAGGAGGAGGCGCGGTGTCTTATGTCCAGAAGTGGAGGGAAGAAGGCTGATAGCGATTGAAGATATGTATAAAGGCCAGTAAATAACGTATTTTAACCTGTTAATAACAAATATCATATTCGTAGATTAAGAGATCATAATAGGGTATACCTAATTTCAGATCCGTTGGTGGTATGCGCTTTTCGGAAGTTTATCCCATATTGCACAAGCATGCGAAACGCCTAATTTGGGAATAGATGGCTAACAGAACATACGTCATTAAAAATCTCTACTAGTATCACATGGCCCATAGTTATTCTATACGCAATCAGTGGCGTAACTATACCGTTCGAGGCCCGTGGCAAATTCATCGGATGGGCCCCTCCCCCCAATTTAAAAAAAATGAACCAACAATAATAATATTTTTTTATTTTATAATACTTATTTATACACTTTTATTTGTAAGAGTACAATAATAAATCACTACGTTAAGTAGGTACATACAAACTTTATAATTATACTTAGGTACTTGATTTTCTAATAATTCACTTTAAAATAAAAATACCTAATTATAACCCTGGGTGTTTCAAAAGTAACGTGAATAGGCATCTTCTGGGTAAGCTCGCTCCATCGTAGACCACATCATAGCTTAGACATGATTGTGGTCAAGAGCAAGCCCATTTCAAATAAAAAAAAAAAAAAAAAGTACAGTCAGCATCTTATTGATATGGGCACATAGAGTAGTCAAAATGATTTGAACAACAAAAAAAGCAATTTGATATACGCAGTCCGAATAATCATATTGTTAAAAGCACACAAGTTGTTCAAAATATAAAATGTTAATTATTAAAATTCCTTCCTTCGGACTTTCTGTTCAGCAAAAGTGGTAATGATATCATCAAATTTCAAATTTCGGGCCATAGAATTTTCGATGGATAGAATAGCTAAGTTGCTTAACCTGTCTTGTCCCATAGAATTTCTTAAATAAGTTTTTATCAATTTCAGTTTTGAAAACGATCGCTCGGCACTAGCCGTAGTCACAGGAATGGTGAGAAATAATAGAAATGCAGTGCACACTTCAGGAAAGCTTGAAGATATAAAATGATTTTTTATTATTAATAAGTCAGCAAGTTCTCTTATAGAAGATGATGTTTCTATTTCGTGTCTAAAAGAGGATCGAAAACTGAGAATTTCCTTGCAAAACGAGATGGATATATCTTCTTTATATAGATGGACAAATGCTAAAGCCTTCTCCAACAAATCAGTATCGTTCAAATTTTGTAAAGTGGCAGGTTGCAAGACACTGAAATTGGAAACAATTTCATTCATTCCAAGGAAACGCGATCTCAGTTGATTAATGATTATGTCTAATACACGATAGAATACGTTCACTTTAAACAAGCTTTCAGGATCTTGGAGACGTTCATCCTCACAAATTTCATCAAAATGACGTTTCACTTTTCTCTGACGAGTTTTAGGAAATTCAGGGTTTATAGACCATTTCGTTGCAATACTATTTGCCTCCATTTTTAAATCTTCAAATTCATTTCGATACTTTTCAAGTTGTTCTAGACATACTTGTAAACGCTTTGAAGCATTTGAAAGATCGATGGCTTTAGACTGAAGTGCTTTAGAAGCCGCGTCTATAGTTTGCAAGACTTTGCAATGGAAAACTAACAACATAATAAAATTGTAGTTTTCTATCTTCTTCTTCAGCAAGATAGCTTCATTTCTCTCATCTGTTTTGGAATTTAATAAAATAGTTTTTGTAAGCGCTTTTTGAACATCAACAAACCGAACTTTTAAAGCAAACATGGCATCGAAGCGTCCTGCCCATCTAGTTGGATTCATTGTTTTTAATGTTACTGAATTTGATGATACCCGGGTCTCTCCTTTATTGTCAGATATAAAACTAGATAATATATTCCATCGTTTAATACTATGGCCAAAAAAATTATAAATTTGTTGCACAGTTTCGAATAATGTTTGTATTTCTATGACCTCTTTTACTGCATCATTTACCACCAAATTTAAATTATGAGCAGCACAATGGACATAAACTGCATTTGGCTCTACATCTCTTATGAGTTTTTGAACTCCGCCATAAGTGCCTTTCATGGTATTAGCTCCGTCGTACCCTTGTCCACGGCACTTATTGAGAGAAATACTTTTGTCATTTATGGATTTTATTATCTGCTTGGACATTGCTAAGGCAGTTTGATCCTTAACCTCATGAAATCCTAAAAATGACTCTTTAATTACAAGAGTCTTTGGAGTTCCATTTTCATCTTTCTCGATTATACAGTAACGGTAAAGTTCACACAATTGATCTGTTTTGGAAATATCTTGAGTAGTATCAAATAAAATGGAATAAAATGGTGCGGTTACTATTTCATTTACCAGAGCATTTTCCACTTTTTGAACCAGAATAGCAATGAGCTCATTTTGTATTTTTGGACTTAAGTATTTAATCTGGCCCTTAGGTTTGCTTAGCAACTCTTGTAAAATAGGATCGTATTTGGCTAATAACTCAACAATACTCAAAAAATTTCCTTTTGGACCTGAATCGTGGGCATATACCAGTTCTCTATGGCCACGAAAAGCTAAATTACAAGTTGAAAGTGTTAGAGTAACATCAAGGAGTCTAGTGAGTACCTGGCACCAAAAATTTTTTTCTCTCTTGATAATGGACTCTTGCTCTTCATCTAGTGTTCCATGTAATTGCCACTGTCGATGTACAAAGCATGAATGCAAATGTTCTTTCGATGTCTCATGTCTTTCTATGGCTTCCACAATATGTTTCCAATCATCATAGCCTTCCATCCAAATATTTTGTATATTTTTAGATGCCCTACTTGTGAATAACCAACATGGTTCACAATATGCTTTTTGCAGCAATAGGGAATAGCACAGCCACGTACGTTCTAACTTTACGCCAGATTTAGAAATACTGTAATAATATCTATCCAAGAAAGATCTTTTGTTACTATCCCTTAAAAAGGAGCCTTTTGGTTTACAGGGTCCGTTTTCGATCACAAACCGTTTTACTTGATCATTGAGTTCTTTGAAGTTACCTTTATCAGTAACGTACGGTAAAGATTTTAATTTTTCTATATTTAAAAATGATTCGTTTGAAGATTTGCTCGTACCGGGTTGTGGTTGCTCTGAATCTAAATATTCACTGTTATCGGGCTCTGCGATATTACCACTTATGACGACATCATTTTCTGCCCTTCTGACGCACTGTTCATTTGATTGTTCTTCTATACTATCTTCATTCTTAAAGTACTGACTTATTTTAGGTAACTTTTTGTTTTGTTCTTCAGACTCCTTCTTTCGCTTTCGTTTTTCGCTTCCA
Source organism: Orgyia antiqua (assembly GCA_916999025.1). Lineage (NCBI taxonomy): Eukaryota > Metazoa > Arthropoda > Insecta > Lepidoptera > Erebidae > Orgyia > Orgyia antiqua. The sequence continues at coordinate 19,512,543 of OU779864.1, read as the reverse complement.
CTCTGATACTTTCTAAAACAACACCGTAAAAAGTTTGTAATAATACTATAGTTTTTATAAAATGAAAAATCTGATTGCTAAGAAATGCCAAAAAAGCGACCGTACAAATGTATGTAACGAAAGTCCACCAGTTTGTTCAATGCTTAATTCAAGCGTGCAATTTTATAATTATTGAAAGAACGATGAACATAGGTAAATAGTTTTGGTAGTTACGAAATATCAAAATAGTGATTTGTGCTTTTATAGGTAGATTAAAAATTAAAATGATTGTTATCTTATAAATTATTTTAAATATTAGAATAAAATTCTTACCGCGTAGACATAGTCAACCTATTTTCCCAATTGACTTATTAAATATATTCTCACTTGCAACAAACACCCAATTCTTACAATAATAAACAGCTAACTGCTTGAGAGCTTGCGTAATAATAGAATAGTGGACTCTTTCTTATAAACAAACTTGAATCGGGGATTCCCCGAGAGCGTCAAATTGTCGGGACGCGTAGGTAAGTATACTCAAAGCGCTGTTGACCGAAACTTACAGCGGGAATTCCCCGAACATCCGCAGTAATACCAACACGCGTGGCATCGGATACGTTCTAAAACTGGGTTACAACTTTTTTTTTACAAATCCTTTGAATTTTTAATACATTTTTGAACTTGCTTATGCAACTCAGTAGGTAAAAAAAAAATCAAAGACGAAACTTTTTTTACTAAACATGTATGATAAATAATAAATGCTGGGAGTTGGGGTTCTCCTCTGACCGGGGGCCCCTTCCAGCTGGGGGCCCGTGGCATTTTGCCGACTTGCCACCCTGTAGTTACGCCACTGTACGCAATGTATGTTTTGGCTGCAAATCACGTAGATATCTAGATATTAAACAACCATGTATGTGATTCGTATTTTAGAGAATAGAGCATGCCGTATCCGCCGGGGAATAGCACGATAATTGATTAGATAGAACAGAGGGAATCTGTGGTATTGCAGAACAGCTTTATATAATAGTCAATAGTGTCAATTTTTAGCGTCACTAACAAAACCAAAATGAACTTGGATTAGTTCAGAGTATTCTGTCTTTGTTGCTATTTTACGCTAAGACTACTGGATAACTTTTATGAAACTTTGCAGGTTAATCAGATATATACGCGTAGCTTATAAGATATATAGCTTATAAATCAAAATAAAACAAAGGCAAATTATTATCACGCAAAATGCCGAGGTGTGTGGGGCAGTAGCCAAAAACGCAGCTGAAAACGTGGCTTGCTATTTATTTATATTACATACGAGTATAGTATCTATAAACAAAGTAGTTGCAAGTTCAACTAACCCAGTAACATTGATAAATAAATTACATTATGCCCGGAATACAGCTCGTTTAAAATTCAACCCCATATGTGTATCGAGCCGTCCTGTCCAACAACAGAAGCAACTAATTAAACAATCTAAGGATATCATCACATATTCACTGTTCAATTATTTTCATTACTAATTTACATGTGTACGTTGAAAGAATAAATTATATTGTAGGCGACGACAACTTAATGTTCTTTACAACTAGCTTCGCCTTGCGATGTTACCTATAGGCCTGAAGGAATACCTAATTAGGGATTATAAAGAACAAAAGTAATCAAAGCTGTAATATTTTATTTATTTATTTATTTTGGCACACTTAAGAACATTAGTTACATTAATTGTAAGTTCACTGGGACCTACGCTAGGAATACCTGTGTTGTAGGTTACAGTTTCCTCCCAAGCCATTTACATAAGTAATTATAGTATTACAGAAACTTAATGATGTATTACATATACATATTTTCATTTCTTGTGAGTTTATACATATCAACAAGATTATTGTAGTGTAGTGTGCATACGTAATAGGAATATCTGGATACTAAACTTCATGCAAATTGGTAGAGCAGTCTGAAAGTGTAAAGAAATTTTAGTCTTCGATTTTACGAACGGGTATTTTTTGCGTTATTCTATTTTTTTTCTCTTCCAATATCTAATCAAGATTTAAAAAGAATGGCAATATATAAAATCTCTATCCTGTGTCAATGATCATGGGCTGGCAACGAATCTTGTAAACATACATTCTAGCACAGGCGTATTTACCCTAGGGCCAAAAAGGCCATGGCCCGGGGCGGCCAGCCAGAGAAGAGCGCCGAAAACTTTCAATTTTAAAATTTTGCTATAATATCTCTATTAATTTATAGGGCGGCTAATTAAATAGGCCTGGGGCATCAAATCAAATGACCCGGGGCGCTAATTTTGAAAATACGCCTCTGCATTCTAGGATTTATAATCAGAAATATCTTTACGTAGGTACCCAGAATGAATGAATGTATGTACTAATACAAAATGCATAGAATCCAACCCATTGTTCAAAATTATAAACAGTTCAATTCTGCACGTCTGGTAACAACACGGATGCCAATAAATTCTGCTCGAAAATTCTCAGTAACAAAACAGACGAATTATTGCCTATTATTCTGATCTGTTCTGAAATACCGAAGCCTCACGCTATGGCTGTCTATTTTTAATTATAATAAACAATGGCGATTACGATGTGAACTGTTAAAGATAGCAGGATTTTTTTTCTACGAGCTAACCATAAATAGGTTAACCATTAATAAATACGACACCACTCCGTTATTCCATCTAAATGTTACTTCCTTGGGAGTCTAGTAACATCCATTGTTGGGCATTGGCCTTCTCCATTTCGTAAAGGTATTTGATCTAGTATGCCGCGCTGAACAGACTGTTGGCACAGAGTTTTTTGCGAGTTTTCCGCTTCTCATAGAGGATGTTGCTGAGTTGGCTTTTACAGTACCATGGGAAGGGAAACTATGAATACACTTGTATCTATAATTCGGCAATACACAAATTATGGCTAAGTGAAAATTATCAACATCATCACGCTTTTTTCTCTGTCCAAACGAAAATTTAAACAGATAACATCTTTTATGAGAAGCGGAAGATTACTTTACTGGACTTTTTATATCTTTTAATTAAATTTTGAATATTTAAGGTTTATTACAATATTTTTATGAAAATAGACTTTTTTCATTATCAATTGTACATCGGCAACTATTCATGGACATTACTCAAAACGTTCTCTGGTCCCAAGCTAAGCCGTTTTTTTAGTTTTTTCAATATTCATGGACATTTCACACAACGTCCTCTGATCTCAAGCTAAGCTTATATGCTTGTGTTATGGGTACCAGAATACGGATATAATACATAAACTACTTTTCTTTTGTAAATATATACTTATAATACATAGTAAACACCCAGACGCAGTACAAACATTTGCATGACAATTAAAAACATCACACAAATGATTGTCCTGACCGGGAATCAAACCCGAAACCTCATGATCGGCAGTCCGTTATATGAACCACTCCACCACGAGGCCCGTCAAATTTGTTTGTGTTATGAACTTATGAGACTTAATAAATAAATAAATATTCGTGGACATTTCACACAACGTCCTCTGGTCCCAAGATAAGCCTATATATAGGCTTGTGTTATGGGTACCAGAAAAATTAAAATAGTATAGGTAGTTATACTTGTCTTTTGCCTATGTCAAATGCGTGTCTAAAATTATGTTTGTGTACATAATATCAAAGTCAAATCTGTGTAAGCACGAAACCAATGTAACGTGAAAAACTCACGATAAACTTTGATATCAGGCTGATATTTCAAAATCTGCAAAAATGTAAGATTTATTTGCGCTTCGAAATCAATCGACGAAGTCTGATTAATCGTTCGGAATATGAAATCGGGACGAGTTATTTCTTCACATGTTCGCTGTCATAATTTTAGTATCAACTTGACTGACTCCAAAATTTAACTATACTAATATATAAAGCTGAAGAGTTTATTTGTTTAAACGCACTAATACCAGAAACTATGATTCAAATATTTTCTAACACTTGCGCGACTAATTTGTTTATTTGTTTTTAAATTTTAACCCGACTATTCGGAGACTTTGCAGTCACCATGGTCACGGGTGAAACTCCGAAACTTCGGGCTATAATTAAAAAACAAATACACGCGTCTAAATTCGTAAAAAGTGGTTTTATTTAAACTATGATTCATATAGAAAAAACATTTTTGTGTTGGACAGTCAATTTAAAGAAGAAGGCTATGCACGTAATACTCGTCATAATACAATATTTTTAACTATAAAATACTTAAAATAACTTACCTAAGCACCAAATACAGTCTATGTAAGCGAGAATTAGCACCAACGTTACAACTGAAAATAAAAAAGATATATTCAATTAAAAAAAAATTTACACTGGCATAAAAAAAAATGTTGACAAAAAAAAATAAAAACGCGATCGTACCTCTCGCGTAAAACATATCGAGAAAACTTCGGAGACAAAGCGTGCACTACCCTTGCCTTTCCAACTGGTACTGAGATAAAAGTACTCTGTGGTACTGTATAACATGTATAGTATGAGTATGGTACTCTATGCCTACTTCAGAAACTTACTAAATATCCCAGTCAATAAAGCTCAAAGTTGGATAACAGAAACGGAATATGGGAACTGTGAAATAACTAATAAGGATCATGGTGGGCATTTTAGCATAGTTAAAATTCTTATTTTTTTTTTAATAGATAAAGAATATTCATACTGATTATATTATATTTATTTTATGCAAGAATTTAAGCAACAACCTTGTGAAAGATAATCTTTTACTCTAACCACTACACAATGAGAGCAGTCAAATAATAAAATCCAAATAAAGCAGTTTATAATCACACAATAAAATTGATTAGGTAACAAATTTGCAATTTCCCTTTGGCACTACACTCGGAACTGTAAACCACAAGTTGAAAGATGTACTTATTCAGCCATATATAGAGCAAGAAATAAACAATTATATACTACATTTTATATTGGTAACATAAGAGGCACTTTAAAAAAGAAATTTTAAAAAGTTAATATTCAACAGATAATATTAAAAAAAAGAATGTTATAGAAAAATTTCCATGTGTGAAGCAAACTCTAATACTAAAAGCTGTTTTTAAAACATTAAGTAAATCTTTTTGGCATTGTGGGCCCCCCGTGAAGAAAAGGTTGTTACCTTTGCCAGGTAATGGAAGGGCTCAAGGCACTAGCATGGCCAAGTAGTTCAGAAAGTGGGGGAAAAAATCTTATTGGAATAAAATACTTTGCTTAGTTCAAAAACATGCTTAAAAATCCTTATTATTTTTTTAAATTAATATATTGTCATCAGTTCTAAATATCTGTGCCAAACTGCACATCAATCCAATTGATGAATGTAGGTGAAATCTACTTTCAAACAATATTACATATTTCAAACAATATTACATATTAATACATAATATTAATGCATACACATACAGATGAATATTTTCGAAAGCAAATAATGGAGACTTAGGAATCAAACCTGATACATCAACAGTAAGCAGCCTCAGTCATTCAGATATTAAACTCAGTTTTATTAATCTGAGGGTATAAGGGAGATTTATATTGTATTCTATAGTGTATACATAACCTGAGTACTTATGCAATGTTTATGAAGTAAAATTATCATTTTACAAACATGATAATTTCAATTTACAAACGTGATAATAGAGTAGCTAAGTCTATGCTAGCCGGTCTAAGATAAAACGGTATTTTCATACAGCAAACTAATTTCGGCAAGCCTGTGTGAGATTCCTTAGTGCCACAAACATAGACTTCTAACTTTTACCAATAACTGTTATGTAGGTACCTCAATTTTGTAGATACTTGCTCATTTATAAAAATAATTTTAGAAAGTGTCATAAATAAATACTTTCAGGTACTAAAGAATAATACTCACAAAAATATATTTTATTTACAGTCATTTTAAAACCGCCAACTTTTAATTTAGTTCCTCAAAAGTTATCAGTTTATACTTCTCATGGTTTTAAGGATTAATAATGCACACTACGTAAGTGGTTGTTTTGTAATTACATTACACTAAAAATATGTGATTAAAATCGGAAAATAATTAAAACATTTATCAAACACGAAAACTGCAATTCAACTTTAGACTTTAGAAAATAACTTTTTTTGACAATCATTCATTTAGTTCATTCACAAAATTCATTCCATTCAATGTCAATCACTCTCATTACACTGGAGGGAATCTTCGAAGAATTTAATTCGACACAATTGATGGTTGCAGAGTTGCTCTCTAAATATTGGCCCTTGAAATTTTCCCCTTTGTTTTCGCTTTCCATTATTTCAGTGTCTTCTTTTCACCGCAAGATTACTTGGTTTCGTCATAATTATATATCATTTAATGTTCAGGATACATCATTTCTGCGAATAACGGGATAGAGACTGGAGAATGCTGTTGAAGCTGTTGTGGAACATCAAAGTTAGAGGTCATTTCCGCGGGACGATAAAAATGCGGAAGTTGCCCTACCTATTTTGAAATAGTACTAGCATTGTAGTAGTGTGGTACTCTACTCTATGTGTTTCATTGATTCCATAATAATTTCTGATAATTTCATTCAAATCAATCAATCAGCCTATATCAGCAGTTCAATTGTAAATAAACCTTATTTTCTGTCTGTCTATTCTGTGAGTGTGAAACAAACAGCAACAAATCAGCACCAAACCAATACGTCTTTACATTTTAGATATTTCGATATCAGTTTGTACTTTGTATTCTATGTTTATAAATGATAATAGTATAAATAATCCATCATAAACCTTAATCTATAGTAATAAATTAAACTAAGAGTACATAACAAAAAACGATAAAGCTCAAAACAATTTAACGATAACGCTAAATAGTGATATTGGAATCAATTCTACGTTCAAAGTTCATTTTTACGGTTATTAAACTCTACGCGGTTGTCCCCTTTAGTTGAATATATTTGTGTGCGGTCTTGTATTATAATAAAATGGTTCGGGCAAAGGTATCGCAACAGGAACTGAAGGAACTTATTCCTGACTTGCCAAAAGGCCAGTTGGATAAATACAGGAACCAGGCCTCGTTTGATTGGAGGCGTATGAAACTTGTTGCCGATACTGTGGGCACAATTAAACTTAAAGTAAGTTTTATTTTATTGTAACTACTATTTATCATACATAACTAACTAACTAACAATATCAATATCTGGTGTCGTAATGTTTGTTGTTATTTCCGAGTTTGAGTTCCAAATGTTCCAGTGAGAATAGGAAGTAAACTATTTTCTTTTACCTCTTAGTCAAAAGTCCTCTTCAGTAAATAGGCAAAAGAAAAAGAATATGGTCAGTCAGACACCGCCCGTAGAAGAAGAAGAAGAAGAATGGGTACACTACAAAAAGACGAAAAACTTTATTCCGAAAGTCACAAATACTAATTTCATAATACTGATTTTCATAATTCCGAATTGTTGCAAAATTCCGAATATAACAACTCCGATGTACTATACGTTTCAAATGAGAATAGGATTGGCTATCTGTCAAAGTGAATCAAGTCAAGTCAAGTTGAATCAATAAATTATTTTTTATGTTTTGTCTTATCTCAGTTACTCTAAGTCCAAAAATATCAAAAATTTTTGAGGGATAATACTTCTAACATTAATAAAAAAGAAAACTAATTTATTTCAATATTTCGTCATTGGAGAAGATAATATTATGTTCAACTACCAACCGCCAGTTTGTCATTGTTATTGTGCCTTGTCGAGTTTTGAAGCTTGCCTAAGTTTTATTTTTTATGCTGTTAGCTATTTGCTTGTTCCCCGTCAAATAAATTATTTTTTTTGTTATTTGTCGCAGTTTTTGTTTGTTAGTGTTTTTATTTTGTATTTGTCTCGATTTGCTATTGTTTTTAATTGCATTTATCTCGCTAATTGCTCGAAAATGAGTAAAAGATAACGATAAGGTGATAAGTAAATTATATTAAAAAAATATCTTGTTTTGCTGACCCTACTAAAATTGTTTGAATTGACAGCTATTATGTCACAACATGACGCGGGGTTAATCCTATTCTCATTTGAACGGCATAGTATCATTACTCCGATTTTCATAATTCCGAAACTTCAATATTCCTAACGATTATAATTACTAATCTCAAAATTCCGAAGTTCAAAAGGCCAAATAATAAAAAATCCGAATTATTGGTAATTCGAAATACGTAATAAATAACATGAATTCTTGTATTGGTTGTCATTTAAAAATATGATTGTATACCTTTTAATAAAAGCATTTTGTTTCGATAAAAAATATTTAGTTTCCTTGGTCACAGTCCTAACATAACCTAAGCTTATTAGGATAAAGAAGCAGCTATTAGGTATGCATTTATTCTTATATTCAATTTAATATATATGACGTTGAATACAACAACAACCACCGCGATGTCTCTTCTAGATTCTATCCATTATACGGTTGCCTGGAAGAAATCACATTAGTGATAATGTCGCCCTTTGTACAATAGCTTTTAAGACCGTATTATTTTTGTTTTTAAATTCTGTGTAAAATTAGTTTTTGTGCAAATAAAGAGTTATCTATCTAACATAGTAATAATGATTTTAGAATCAAATCTGGGAGTTTATGGAAGGCAATCCTCTTTTCAAACATACAGAAGCTACTCGACCTTTAGATGAAGAGAGACATGTTGCCACTAAAAGGATGTACACTATTTTCAATGAAAATTTCCTGCCTATTGAAAAGGTATGTAGATACAGATATATATGAATACTAGAATATTCCATTGTGGCAGATTGCGCTCTATAGTCTCTGCCTACACCCATCGGAAAAAGTGATGATGTTAATGTTTATTTTATAAAGTTAAAATAGCGATAATAGCGATGTCTACAAAATAGTAATGCATAAAACTTCGATGCATCGGTATGTATGAAAGTGAAAGGCGTTGCTTACGCCCACGTTACGTAGACCATGAAAATCTTATGGGCGTTATTTTTTAACTATGCCTGCCTATACGTAATTTCCGCTATACATTTACTCTCTCTCACTCTCCAGCCTATTTACGTCCCACTGTTGGGCACGGACCTCCTCCACTTTGGAGGGATTATGGCCTACTGCGTCGCACTGACCAAGTGTGTTGGCACAGGGTTTATTTTCGAGTTTTCCGTCTCTCACCGAGAATATTATCTGTGTGGCAATATCGCTTAGCTGTCTTTTACAGCTATACAGTCTTGGGAGGAGATGGGGTGATGACACTTGTATTCTTAATCCGTCACCACACGGAGACACATGTATATCTCAAGTCAATGAACTACGATAAGATAGTCGTAAGAATTTAGAAGAAATAAAAATTGAATAACTTATTGATAAAACAAATAAATGGGTTATCAAATAGCGCGATCCTGTGCTACTTGCATCTAGCGTTTTCGTTACGCCCAGTAGCTTCGCGATGACCACACGTATCTCGACAGATCTGTTGAAGAAAATAGATTAAATAGTGTTTACTATTTTTAGTAATGGAATCATCTATGAATTACTAAAAGGCAATGCCTATTTACAATACGAGATTTTTGCACTACATGAGCGACGGCGAATAAAAATTAACGCGAACTTGTGTGGAATTGGAAGACCCCATCAAGCGGCACCATTCCATCTCCAATCACTATAGAATATCACGTTTATTTTGACACACTCACCGTCACGTGGGTGGTAAAAACAACTCATAAAATAAGGAGTCCTTTAATGTATTTTCACTAATTCTAGGATAGTTGCCACACAGACGATTGTCATAGTCACTAGTGTCGATTCTATATGCACAACTACACTCTACTTAAATAAATAAATAAATAAATAAAATAAAATACTCTTTATTATTAAATCAATAAATACTTAGTTCAAAAACTAAAAAAAACGCTTGAAAATCCTGAATATATTTTATAATTATTGCATTGTCTTCAGTCCTTAGGTCAATCCGACTACTGCAAGTGTGTGAAAATCACTTTCAAAGATTCCGTTACATAGATTAATACATTGATAGATACTTACCGAATTGATATAAGCATGTTTGAAAATTAAATCTATGGTGTATTTTGATAAATTATCTATATTTTTGTGTATGTTTATAATATTTCAAATCTACAATTAAACACAGTTATCAATATAAAAATGCTTGGTTAATATTGCGACATTGTGTTATTAGGACTATCAATTAAATTTTTTTAGTTTATTTAACTTTATTTGTGTACATGGAATTGGTATATTATAATCTTAATTATACTCTTCATATAAAACCTCTTAGACTTTTAACATTGACCTTTGCCTGTGGTTCTCCATTTAAAACAATAGTGAATTAAAAAGATTGGTCAGTCATTAAACCTGCTGGTGTTATTAAATGAATGTATACATATGTATGAACTTGTCACACTGAATTTATTTTAATAAATTATTAAATGAAATGAAATGAATGAATGAACGAAAATGAAAAATCATTTAATCATGTAGACATAATTTTTCAGAAAAATTATGTGCTTATGACATGTCCAAATTTTTTTTCCCTACCACCGGTTCAGGCCGCAATCTGCTGAGAAGCACCGGCGTAAGAAACTCAGCAGAGCTGTTATTAAATCAATTTTTTTTTTAATTTAATGTCAATTATACTTACAATGCTAATAAAACTTTACAATATAGAATATGTATTGCTCCAGAGCAACTTACTCCCAAGCTTTATCATCTTTAATATAATCAGAAATTTTATAATACGCCTGTTTACATAATTTAGTTTTAATGAACTTTTTAAATTTATTTTTTATTTTATTTGAACAATGACCCATGAAAGTGTTACATATTTTGTGGAGACGGGTTACATGCATTACAAGATTGTGTTTATGCCTTGTATTAACATTATGGTGACTAACTTTATTAATGTGATGACTTTGCGTTTTTGAATACCTGGTTGAATATTAGAAAATGATTACGTAAAATTCTCTTTAGAAAATTCTCTTTAGAAATAAACAGATTTTTATACACATTTCCCACACAGTCCTATTGTCTTGCAATAAGCTTTAGATCTATGTACCAGGTTACGCATATAATACATAATTTTATAATTTTAAAATCTACTTGGTTGCAAGGTTATTTTCAATGGAAGTCGGTTCCACTTCCACTATGACCAATATCGCGATGATATGACGTCCGTTAAAAGGTTAAAAAGTTCTTGGATATTCTATCCCTGAATCAACCTCTCCCCGTCCACTGCTGGACTAAAACTTTCGCCATAGAACGCCTTAACACGCGGCGCTGCACCACCCGCATATTACGTTAATAAATTGCACTATATATAAACGCTCAGCCGTACTTTGATATTACAGTGATCCGAGCTAAAATGTTTTTACAGATGGCTGAAGATCCAGCGCTTTTTCCAGCAGAAAGCGAAGCTATGTTCATGTTTGATAGTTCTTTAGCTGTAAAGTTATCGCTTACATTCCGTATGACAATAAACGCTATTCATGGCAGTGGTAGAGAACACCATTTCCATTTGATTAACGACTTATTAGAAGGGAAAATTGGTGGGTGTTTCGCCCTGACCGAAGTCTCCCACGGTTCCAATGCTAAAGGAATGAGAACAACTGCCACTTATATGCCAGAAACAAAGCAGTTTGTGTTACATAGTGCTGATTTTGAGTCTGCTAAGTTTTGGGTTGGCTCTTTGGGTAAGTAATTTTAAAAGATGCTGAAAATACATATATATCTTCTTGCAACCTGGGTAGTAATGCGTAGATTTACTCAATTATGACATACGCTCGATAGCTCATTCAATTGATCACCTTGTGTGCAGTATCGAAACCATAAAATTACGTTAAGCAATTACGCAAAAAGTTAAATTAAAATTTAATTTTTGTTATATGATTTATTTATTGCTACACATTGCGAAGTTCCCTAAAATATCTTATTACTTCTCGTTCCATTTGGAAATATGACTTGATTAGTTAAAAGCATAGACCCCATTTTTATTTCTTTAATTTTAGCAATTTTAATCTGGCTGCGTCGATAATCCTTTTTGGAGCTTGATCCGCGCTTGGGTATTCTTAATCCATACAAAGACGATAATTAATGAAGTATATTATTAATTTCAGGTAAATGCGCGACCCATGCTATAGTATACGCCATGCTGGTCTCCAAGGGCAAAAACCATGGTTTACATTCATTTGTGGTACCTATAAGAGATCCTAAAACTTTGAAGCCTTACCCAGGAGTCATTGTTGGAGATATTGGAGAGAAGATTGGCCTTAATGGCGTTGATAATGGGTATGTATTGTGATTTATTTAAAATATATAATGTAGTATATCCGTATCTGGTACCCATAACACAAGCTTACTTTGGGACCAGAGGATGTTGTGTCAAATGTCCAAGATAAATAAATATTTATACAAAATAATAAATAAATATTCATGAATATTACACAAACGTCCTCTGGTCCCAAAGTAAGCTTGTGTTATGGGTACCAGAATACGCATAGAATACATAATACTACTTTTCTTTTGTACATACATACTTATAATACATAGTAAACACCCAGACGCAGCACAAACATTTGTATGATAAATAGAAATATCACACAAATAATTGTCCCGAATTCGTGACCTCAAGATCTCAAGATCCGGTACATAAACCACTCGACCACGAGGGCCGTCTTGACTTGACCAGTTTTAACTTTGACTTGATAAACTATACTTATTATAAAACAAAGTCGTTATATTTGTATGTATGTCCCTATGTGAGCTTATATCTTCAATACTACGCAACAGATTTTAATGCGGTTTTGTTTAATAGATGGAGTGGTTGTTGAATGGTATTTTTTTTTTATAATTGGTTAATTTTTGTTGCATATTGAGGAAGAAGGGACTCAATAACTGTAAACGGAGGTAAATAAGAATAAATTGTATAAATGTTTTAGTTTCGTAATGTTCAACAACTACAAAATGTCTAAAGAGGCGGCGTTAGACAAGTTGGGTGGTGTCGATGATAACGGTGACTATAAGACACCATTCAGAGACCCTAGCAAGAGATTTGGTGCAGCGCTTGGTATACTTTCAGGTAATATTTATTAATCTATCTATACTATCTATTTGTACATTGAATATATGAAAAAAAAAATAGTCACAAGGTTAAAGGACAACCAACAGAACTCATTTCCAGGATTTTTGAAATTTTTGTCTGTTGATATTTTTCTGTGCATGCGTCAAGTAAAATGTACAACAATTATACGTAAAAATTGTACATAACTAGGGTATTACTTAGTCTTTGTTTCATCGCAATCGGTTCACTCAATAAAGAGATATTTACATAATACGAAATTTCTCTATTTGGTTACTTGCAGCGCCATCTAGCGGCTAAAAAAAGATATAAAAAATTGATTGGTTCGAAAGGGTCGATCGAAAAAATATCGATCCACGCGGACGGAGGCGTGGGCACAGCTAGTATGTTAATATTATTTGAAAAGTATTTGTGGTGCGACTTTGAAAGATAGATTAAGAAATGAAGTTATATAGAGAAGGTCTGAAAGAGGATGTAGTGACTAAGGTGGAGAAAAGTATGCTTAGGTGGTTTGGTCATGTGGAGAGGATGGATGAGAGATGATTAACGAAGAGCATATACACGGCGGAGGCAAGTGGAAATCCTGAGAGAGGACGCCCGAGAAAAATATACTCTGATGTCATCACAGGTATACTCCAAAAGGGGCAGGTGTGTAGCACTTACAAGCGTCAGGCATGTATGACCGGATGTATGAGTGTGGATCAAGCCATGGAAGTATGCTTGGATAGTAGCAGATGACGCTCTATAGTCTGCCTAACCCCATGAGTTTTTCCTTGAGTTTTTCGACTTACAGCTTACCTAGAAACCTTTTTACGGACATTTGTAACACCAAAGGTACTCCGACCCACTAAGAACCTTATAACGCCCTTTTTGAAGAACCCTATGCTGCTTGGGGTTCTGTAGTCCGGTGGGAAGAATATTAACCTATATATCAATAATATATATTTTAGGTGGCCGTGTTCATATAATGGCAATATCTACAATGTATCTGACAAAAGCACTTGTCATAGCTGTCAGATATTCGGCTGTCAGAAAACAATTTGGACCTGAAGACTCTACAGAAGAAATACCAGTTTTGGAATATCAACAACAGGTATAATTAATTATTAATTTATTTTGCATAGTTAGGTAAAGCTTTTGTTTGAAAAAGATACAAGCAGTCGAATTACCTCGCGTAGTCGATAGATGGCGTGAATGTACATTTCATAAATGTCGGAAGTAAGATATAGCAAAGAAATTAGAATTATTAAGGGCATCACAAACGTCATATTAATATAGCGTGAAAAAGACAGATGTATATAGAAGTAAGGCGAAAAAGAGACAGATATATACATTAATATACCGAGATATCCTTTCCTCTTCTCCAGCCCATTTAGGTCCCACTGTTGGGCACGGGCTTCCTCCACTATTGAGGGATTATGGTCTACTCATCTAATGTGCCGCGTTGACTACGCGTGTTGGCACAGGGTTTATTTTCGAGTCTTCCGCCTCTTAGAGGATGTTATCTGTGTGCAATATCCTTTAGCTGGCTTTTACAGCACCCTTGGGAGATGTCGTGGTGACACTTGTATTCTTAATCCGTCACCACACGGAAGATATACCAAGATGTATCTATACTTATGACGTCACCGACAGATACATATGCCTCTTTCTCGTCTCGCCTTTTTTCTATATACATGTGTCTTTTTCTTGCTATATTAATATGCCGTTTGTGACGCACTTTACGCACGATCACGCTCAGTGGGTAGACTAATGGAATGATATTTTCAAGATCGTGTATTCGAAACCCACTCGTGATAATTTTGCTTTATTAGGTTTGATAAAAATAGGCATAATGAGTTAAATTTATGTTTAAAAATTCTTGACGGGCCCCGTGGTACAATAGTATTGTAACGAACTACTTAAAAGGTAGTGGATTCGATTTTCTTTCAAAGAAATCAGCTATTTGTGCGATGAATTCTATCTGTGTTGCGTAGCAGTGTTTACTATAATTTATATTAACACTAGCTGTCCCGGGAAAAGTTGTTTTGTCATACTAAAAAAAAAGTAATTTTTTTTTATAAATATGGATATTTCACACAACGTCCTCTGGTCCCAAGCTAAGCTTATATGCTTGTGTTATGGGTACCAGAATACGGATAGAATACATATACTACTTTTTTTTTGTAAATACATACTTATAATACATAATAAACACCCAACGGCTTGACCGTTTTTTATAAAATTTTATATGCATATTCAGTAGGTCTAAGAATCGGCTACTATCTATTTTTCATACTAACGCCACTGACATTTTTATGCCAAAACAACGTTTGCCGGGTCAGCTAGTTTTATACCTATATAAGATAATGTATATTTATATTTCCAGCAAATACGTTTAATGCCGTACTTAGCCGCGCTGTACGCTATGAAGATATTTTCAGTGTGGATTGGTAACACCCACATTAGAATGACTATGGACAGTATGTCCGGTGAGTTATAACATCTTTATTAATATTAATAAATGCGAATGTCTGTCTGTCGCTATTTCACGCTAATATATTTAAAACTACTCTTTGCTCGCGATGCCGGACGAAATTTAGAAAATCTTTCCCGTTTTTGGAAAATTCTTCACTACTGCTTCGCTCCTATTAGTCTCAGCGTGATGTTTTATAACCTATAGCCTTCTTCGATAAATGTACTATCCAACACTGAAAAGTATTTTTCAAATCGGACCAGTGGTTCCTGAGATTAGCGCGTTCAAACAAACAAACAAACTCTTCAGCTTTATTATATTAGTATAGAAATATTGATTCTTAATTAATGTCGCTTAATTTGGGACCAAAGGACGATAAAAAGCCATGTAACGTAAATAATAAAAAAAATTGCACTCATATTGAGGACTGCAGACATATCTAGGATTTTTAAATGTTCATTTTAATTAAGTAATTAAACTGTAGTGGAAAAAATTCGTTGCTCTTTCGACTGAGCTACCTACCATGGGATCATGAGAATAGCAAAATAAATTAACGTCCATTTTAGTTTTAAAACTAAGAAAATAGATTTTTTTTATTACAGGAGGTGGTTCAATAACACCAGAGCGCGGCATAGAAATGCACGCGGTTTCCTCCGCTCTAAAGCCAGTGTTTGGTTGGACATCACGCGATGGTATACAGAACTGTAGGGAGTGTTGTGGTGGACATGGTTATCTTAAAGGTAAATAATATAGGGTATTTAGTTGCTATATTTAATAGATAAAATTAATTTTAAGTGCAAATGAAGCCAAGAGATGGCGCTTCATAATGTCTGTATACTCTCAAAGAAAATGGCATGATGCTATGATGATAAATCAATAAATAAATAATAAATATTTATGGACATTTCAACAGCTTTAAAATAAAAAAAATTCATTAAAATCGCTTCTCTCAGTTAAAAGTTATGAACAAACAAAAAAATAAATAAAAAAATCATACTGACGAATTGAGAACCTCCTCTTTTTTTTAAGTCGGTTAAAAAGAAACACATAGTTCACATTGCAAAATAGGATACAAAACAATACTCACTTAATAATATTTTGATTGTCAACGGTAGGATTGTTGATTTTTGTAGTTGATTGTTGATTTTTGTTGTTTGATCGTTGAATTGGTTCCCAATGTTGATTTCAGCCTCTGGTATAGGGGATCTTCGTAACGATAACGATGCGAACTGTACATACGAGGGTGAGAACAGCCTCCTCCTGCAGCAGGCCAGCAACTGGTTGATCAGTGTCTGGGCTAGGAGAGCTACCATCACGGAAGCTGACAGCCCTATGGGTTCCCTGAACTTCTTACAAAATGTTGATCAGTTACTTAATGAGAAATGCCCCTATAGGACTGTTGAAGACTTCTTATTACCAGCCAGTAAGTATATAAATAAATAAATATTTATGGACATTTCACACAAAGTCCTCTGGTCCCAAAGTAAGCTTAATACGCTTGTGTTAGCCAGTAAGTATATAAATAAATAAATATTCATGGAAATTTATTTATCTGGGAAGAAAATGGAGTAATAACAACTGTATTCTTAATCTGTCATCCACAGATCCCCACATATGAAAAGCTAAATATGTTTTTTACCTTGCCTCTTGTAATTTTTTGAGGCGACGGACTAAAAGAATACAAGTGTCGCATCTCCAAATCCTGTGGGCCAAATCGGTGGGCGTCTCAAAAACCATGGAACCAAGGAGGGTAGAGAGGTCAGGCAAGCGGATAAGAGTAAAAATCATGCAAAATCAAAAGAAAACCAAAGCCTGTACAAAATGTCGTGTTGCACAGACCCCGAATAACGGGATAAGGGCAGGGGAATGATATATTATTATAATCTATGTTATAATATAATAAAGCTGAAGAGTTTGTTTGTTTGAACGCGCTAATCTCAGGAACTACTGGTTTGAATTGGAAAATTCTTTTTGTAATGTATAGTTCATTTATCGAGGAAGGCTATAGGCTATATAACATCACGCTGCGACCAATGAGAGTTAGGCATTAGTGAAAAATGTTGTAAAAATTGGAAAAAAATTCTAAATTCCTTGCGTACGGAGTCTCGGCCAACAGTTAGTGTTGCCATATACAGTACAATACACATTTTATTACAGATTTAATTCAAATGTACAAATGGCTGACGGCTTATGTGTTAAAAACAACAGCTGAGAAAGTGAATCAATTGAAAGCGGAAGGAAAAAGTAATTTTTGGACTAAAAATGAATCACAGTCATATAATGCTGTTACACTATCCGTTGTGTATGGAGAGGTAACTTGTTCTAAACAATTCTTTCATCCCTTCTGACATATCTCTATTGTGTAAATAATTCAAATTCAATACTCTTTATTGTCCACAAAAAATAGATTACAGATTTCTTTATATAAAATAGCTGACCCGGCAAACGTTGTTTTGCCATAAAAATGACAGGGATAGACAAATAATTTGCAATAAAATAATATTGTGACTATAACGAACTTTTAAACCTCCGATAAGTCATTATGAATAAGGCCATTAGTGTTTACTAAATAGGGACACTTCGCTCTCCGTCGTTCTGTCCGTCAGTCACTGGGCTTTATCTCAGGAACAGTGATAGCTAGAACTTTTAGCACCATTGTTATGATGTTCAGAACATAATAAATACATATTCATGGACATTTCACACAAAGTCCCTGATAAGCTTATATGCTTGTGTTATGGGTCTAAGTCACGCAAATTGGTAATGCGCTAGAACCTTGTCAAATTAACGCCCTTGTGACGTCATCAGCTAAGAAGAAATACAGCTAACAAAATGTAATATTCTCATCTATACGTCACTATGACGTCACCAACATGGCCACCAGGCGCATTACCAATTTGTGTGGCTTATACCAGAATATGGATAAAATACATATACTATAATGATAAATAATTATGTTTCAGAACTACATATTAAATCACTTCTACAAAACAGCGATGGAATTCGACGATGAGAAATGTAAGAACGTGCTATTGAAACTAGTCGCGTTGTATGGTGGTTTCTTGTTGGAAAAACATTTGGCTACTTTATATATTGTGAGTAAAATATTATTTTTTATTTTAGTCCATAAATATCCCAATATTGGGCACAAATCTCGTCTAATTTGTCTACTATGACACTTTGACAAAACCTGTTGGCACAGGGTTTACTTTAGTAACCCGTTTCTCACAGTGAAGGCTTAAAATATCCCTCTGCTGGCTAATACAGCATCTTGGTAAGGAGTGGGTTGATGACATTTTTCCTCTTAATCTGTTATCACAGCATCATATTGGAGCAAGCCTAAAAGGTATCCTAAAGATCTGCTTTCCTCACCAAGAACTCGAGCTAATAAACGGCTGAAAAGTAAGGACGCACTGGCTATGTAAAAGTGAGGAGATATTCTCGCTGTTAAGCATACTTGAACTGCTATTCACTTTATCAATGCTTTTGCTTATAGAAAACCGAAAATAAGAAAAAAAAATCGGCCACAACATGGACAATAATATTAGTTATATGTGATCATAACAATCGCTTTATTTCTAACAGGGTGGATACTTATCTGGTGATGCTGGCGCCAATCTCCGTACTGCAGTTGTAAGAGGTTGTGCCATCATAGCACCAGATTCAGTAGCCCTTGTAGATACATTCGCACCACCAGACTTCTGTATAAATTCTGTGCTGGGAATGTCTGATGGAGAGGTAATATTTACTATTTGTAATACATTTCATTGTTACGCCGTTCCTTAGTTATTGATAATAATAGGGGCAGTAAAAAGATGTGTCAATACATACATAATTCCATATACAACGTGTTGCAGAAAGGTGTAGTCATAATTTAAAGTTGCATTAGATAGGCCTTAAATATTATAAATATTACAGTTACACATAGAAAAATACACTTGGTAAGTTTTTTTTGTTTATTGCCTACTATTAAATAACCACCAAGAAATTACTACTTACAGAAATAAAATTTACTGCACTGTGTTCCGTACTTCTCAGAGTGGAATTATGTAAGGCCTTTGATCCTTTACACCATGAGTTTCTAGCAATACTGTCCTTTTAAGTAGATTGTATATTTACCACAATGTCTTCTAGAAGTTCTATTTGGTATATAAAACTAGGTAACTTGATTAAGATTGACGGTGGATTTATCAAATCCTTTAAATCTATAGGGTCCCACAGGGTTCTACATTTGGACCATTCTTAATCATATGTAAATGACTAATGTCATCATTTTCTTACAGGCATACAAACACATTCAGTCCCGAGTTATGACTTATCCTGGCTCCATGACAAGACCTGAATGGTGGAGAGATGTTGTTTATTGGCAATCATATGTACAGTCTAAATTATAAACTGCTCTTATTAATAGTTCCTGTACGTTCTGCCTTGGAAGATAAATTGTGATTGCATTGTTAAGAAATGAGAGACAAAATAATCAATCATTTTTCGATTTCGATTAGATTTTTGACAAATACTCCAATTTTATTTATATTTGTAACTAGATATAGACAAAATTGCAATGATTTTATATTGGACTTACTTAACCTTTTAAATAATGGGACCAAATGACTATTTTGAGTGATGTTGTAAAATCAAATGCCAATTATGTGTGGCAACACTAATAGCACATAGGTTAGTTACAAAATTTTATCAACATCGGTCTAGCCTTGTGAAAGCTTAGTAACAAACATATATCTACTTATAAACTTTCTCCTTTATATAGTTTAATTTTAAACGAAACACGGTGCCGGTTATATGTGATAACTTAAGTTTTAATTATTTTATGTTTAATTTATATTTATGGTGGAAATAATTTAAAAAAATACTTTAATGTATATAAGATGAATCAATGTTGAATTTTTATTATAATTATGTTAGGTTTTTTATAATATATTTTTTATACAAAGTTTGTTGTTTTATTGTTAGAATTAGGGCTGGGAATCGAAACCAAGAATTCTTACATAGAAGTCGGTAACACTATTGAATGCGACTCAGTTTTTTCAAATAAGTTAACACCACGGATTCACTGGGTTTAACATTATAAATTACTACCTCATTATGGTTATATTTATTAAGGTACACTTATAGCTAACTAAACCTTTCTCTTGAATGTATACTTTCGAAAATACGGCTATTAGACCAGTACCGAGAATTTTTTTTTTCCATTACGTATCTGGATTTGAGGACCAAATCCATCATATCAATTACAATCTAGCCTACAAAGGCTAATAAGTAATTTTAAACTAACTTAAATTGCTAAATAGAATATTATGACTAAGAATGTGTCCATTAAGAGGACACCAAAATAGCTTCGTGCATTTTTCTATGTACGAAGTTTTCATTGTTTCTTTAGATTGAATGGCTAGAGCTCTAATTTTTAAGTATATGTTTTTTCAATATATGATCTAGGATCGCATAAACTCAGAAACGCGATTGAAAAAAGTTTTCTCGATAGAAAATCTTAGCGAAACAACCTCTCTAATTTTTTATTTTTTTCATTTGTCGGTCTATTATCGCGTATTAACTAATGAAATAACTTTAAAAACATAAGTAACTATTATAGGTATATAGAAACACGTAAATCAGAATTAAAATATATTTAGTAGATTTTGAGTAAATAGGAAAAGTATCCCTAATTCTTCATTTTCTGTGCCTACTGGCTGTGTACGTGTTGGCGATGATATACGATAATATTGATGTAGGCCCTTAACACTTTTCTTACTGTCTCTATTAAGGCGAAGACACTTTGTTCATGTGTTCTTTAAAACTAGCACTCACTGCACTATATAGATAATTAACATAATATAATTTTGACTTTTTTCCATAGGACTATTAGTTTTGCCGGAAATCGAGAAAAACCATTTTTTATCCTTAAAACCCCCCACTCCAACCCCTTCCCGACCTCAGATCGCCCGTAAATTATTTTTCCTTTCATTTTTATAATATTCTCCTTTTCTAATGGGTTTCATCGTACTATTATTTTTTTTGTTTTTTATTATTTTTAAAGCTATCTGAACTAACCTATATATCATTGGCGTAATTTAAAATATCTAAGCACACTGTTCGACATCTAGTAGATTTAAAAGTTTTAGTAGTTTTTAACCAACTAGAAAAGTTTAAAGCCAAACTGTGATTAAAACTTATACCTTTAAAATCTTGACGAAACCACGTATCAATAGTGAATCATGCGAGTATAAGTTAACAAAAGTGAACTCGACATTACCCGACTCGGAAATCAAACAGCACTACCGTGTTCCAAATTGTCTTATTATTAAACTAGCTGTTGCCCGCCACTTTGTACGAGTGTAATTTAAAAGCCAAACATTAACAAATTATACAAAAACCCGTGTCGAAATCTGTTTCGTATTTTTTCAGATAGGGACAAACATACAAAAATAATGACTTCGTTTTATATTATGTAAAAGTCACTGCCACTAATTTACTGAGGCATCGTCTCAAACTATGAATATAAATAGAAGTGTAATTGAATTAAATTTACATATCTAATGCGAATGTCAATCAATATGTCCGCATAAGTTAAAGAACTAAATTAACTAATTTATAAAACAGCGTGTTTTATCTATTTGGTACGGAGCGGTTATTTGAAGTAGTTTGTAGCAAAACATGTTGAATTTTCTACTCATTGCGCTTTTATTTTCATCGTAAGTTTTAAAATATATTAGTCTCGTTATTAGCTAGCAGACAGCGATTGAGTGCTTGTAGTAGCAGTTTTTACACTTCTTCTGTACGCGTTTATAACTCCTAAACCACTAGACCACATTATATGAAATAATGTATATTTGAGTAATATAAATAGCCTTAATAATAACACAGTTGGACCCAATGATATATTAAAACACCTCAATGATTGGACCCATCAAATGCGTTAAACAGCGTACAAAACTTATTGTGGCGTTAATAAAATTTGGCAGTTTCACTTCTTCTCTGACCATTAACGTCCCCTATTGTACACGGGGCTCCTCCTCTTTATGAGGGTATTTGATATACTATCCCGCGCTGACCATGGTCTTCTACCCCTCGCTGACCAGGTGTGTTAGCAGTTTCACTAGTGAAATTATAAATTCTGCTCCAGGGTAAAGGCAGATTCACGTTCAATTTTAAAAAATGTCCACGTCACTGGAGACTTGGAGTTGCTGCTCACAGATCTATTAAATATCGTGACAAGGAAGTACGAAGTCACCTGTATGGCTTTCATATGTGATGAAGTATACCTTAATGTGTTTAATGGATATTTATTTAAAACAACTACGGCATTGCCTTATGTTATGGTATGTGTAAAATCCCGGTGTTCAAAGCAATACGCAAATATTTATGAAAAGGACCAGGAACTTCTATCAGGTTACGGTAACCTTTTCAGTTTAATGTCCTACTTTTGGGCACGGCCTCTTCAACCGCGCTGTTTTTTCGTGTTAACATAGGGTTTAAATACCAGGCATATCTGCATATCATGCCTTATCTTACACCTTAGCATCCTTGGAAGATAAATCCATTTATAAAAATGAAACAAGTAAATAAATCGTCTTGAAAATAAATGACTTCTAAGTCTTGTATTCTTAGAGATGAAACGGATATCCGGTAACTATCCGGTATCCGGCCTTGTTTTCACTATCCGGCCGGATACCAGATAGTAATACAGTATACGGCCGGATACCGGATAGTAATATTTTAAAAAATCTCGTTATTTTACACAAGGCAAATCATACTCCAATAGGTTATGGACACCGTTTATTTTTATAATCGCACATCAAAAATGTTTCTTTTATTAATTATTAGTTGAATACTCAAAATTAACAAGTGGCAAATTGTGATGAATAAATACCAAATTAACCGCGTTCGTTGGAAAGAGGCGACTCCGCTTGGCTTCGTAAACTAGACCAGCTTCTGAATACCTTCACCGCGCCAATATTCAAATCAAACTGATCGCGTCCACGCAATAAAGGGCCGAATATCCGGTATCCGGCCAAACTACTATCCGTTTCATCTCTGAGTCTGCTGTTCTTTCAAATTCTGTCAATCGTAATAATCATATTCTTGGACTAACGCCTGTTATAACTATCAGTTAGCACTCCTATTCTTCCAATAAGTATACCCATTACAGAACATTTAAGGGACTATATTTGCTTCATTATTTTAAGATCGTGGTAGAAGATTACGAGGATCTCTTGTCTCCAAATTTTATAACACTACAATCTTTGAGAGAAGCAAGGAAGGAAGGATGCAATTTGTACATTATTCTCCTTGCTAACGGTCTACAAGCATCAAGGCTCTTGAGGTTTGGCGACAGGTATTGTAAAATTTCTTTATACGCTGTAAGAAAATCAATTTCGGCAGTGACTTCCGTTGAGAATTTCAACGGTTTCTATCATAGACACAGTATAAGATCGATGGTTTCTATATGTGCTTGGCCTTCTTGGTAAAATGCATAAAACACCTGTTACAACACTGTATAGAACACTACGAATTTTTATTTCACAGGCACCGTATCTTAGACACAAGAGCTAAATACATAATGCTGTACGACTTTCGCTTGTTCCATAGCGAATTGCTTTACGTTTGGCGGCGAATTATCAACATTTTATTCTTGAAATACCACAGAAAAACTAATAGCGTGACGACCCGTGGCCAAGCTTGGTACGAGTTATCCACAGTTCCATTCCCGAATCCAATAAAAAATATTCTCGTACCTAGGAGAGTGGATATTTGGAAAAATGAGAACTTTCACTACAAGAGACCTCTGTTTATGGATAAAACTAACAATTTGAATGGTGAATTGTTAAATGTCGTGTATCTGGAACATGTTCCTTCGGTTGTTGTTGTTAAAACCAACGTCAGTAATAAAGTTGGAGGTGTTGAGATTGAAGTAAGTTTTAGTTGGTGGTATCTATTTAATTAAACAGAATATTATTATACATATTATTACAACTGTTACCGCATTCAATGCGTCCGATTTTGCCTAATTTAGAATTCGATGCACTTATGGAAGACCTGTACTTAAAATCATATTTTCGGCGATTGAGGTGTTAACTAATTTCAGATTCTCCATACATTATCAAAGAAAATGAACTTTAAACCAAAGCTATATCAAACTCCAGATGCTGAAACTCAAAAATGGGGTCAAAAGCAAGCCAACGGTTCTTTTTCAGGGCTTTTGGGTGAAATGGTGAACGGTAGAGGGGATGTCGCCTTAGGAAATCTTCAATATAATCCATACCATTTGGAATTAACGGATCTCAGTATACCGTATACTACACAATGCTGGACTTTCTTAACGCCAGAAGCACTGACCGATAATTCGTGGAAAACACTCATATTACCCTTCAAGTAAGCTAATAAATCTACAAATGCTTTTCTTTATATTTAAAGATCAAAAAGAAAGATTCCTAAATCGATTGCTAGCTTAGAAAATTATCTCATAAATATAATATCTTTCAGATTATATATGTGGATAGCTGTTTTATTAGTATTACTAATAACGGGGACTATCTTCCATGGTTTAGCCAGATACTATTTGAATTTAGAGCAATATAAAATTGATTTACGACCCAACTCCGATAGCTCCAAATCAGCAAGTAATGACGGTATGTCAATGAGTAGCATTAGTAAGAATTAGATTACTGTAGTTAAAGTGGCAATGGCGACACCATCTCTCTCTCTCTCTCCAGCCCATTTACATCCCACTGTTGGGCACGAGCCTCCTCCACTTTGGAGGGATTATGGTCTACTATGCCGCGCTGAGCAGGCGTGTTGGCACAAGGTTTATTTTCGAGTTTTCCGTCTCTCACAGAGGATGTTATCTGAGTGCAATATCCCTTAGCTGACTTTTACAGCACCCTTGGGAGGAGATGGGGTGGTGACACTCGTATTCTTAATCCGTCACAAGGACATTCTTGACTATGATTTACAAAATCTATAAAGATAGAGGGGTCTAAAAATATTAATTAAGCACTCTTTTATAAAAATAATGACGAGACACCATATTAGTCATCAAATTAAAATGCATTGGGGTAAAAAAATCTGGTATGACGGTGGAAGATACCGATACGGTAGAGGAGATCGTTGGATTAGGAAGCGGTTCTTTAGTATTGATAGAGTTCTATGTACAACAGTGGACAGAAATTAACAGATGGTGCATTGCTTAAGGAAGGACATTTGAAATTAAATTCCTACATAGAGGAATAAGAATTGGGGATTCGTATAAATTATGTATTTGGTTCACACTAATAACTTGAAGTGCTGTTTATCGGTAAATGAACTTCTGCATAAGCAAAAGTAGGTCCTAAATCAACAATAACAAGTTTGCTTTACAGATTTAAAACCGGGTCTTTACTTGTTTGGAGAAATAATAAACAGCATACTTTACACATACGGAATGCTGCTTGTAGTATCTTTACCAAAGTTACCGACTGGCTCGTCTATTAGACTACTGACTGGATGGTATTGGTTGTATTGTATACTCCTTGTCGTTTCCTACCGAGCCAGTATGACGGCAATACTGGCTAACCCAGCTCCAAGAGTAACCATCGATACACTTCGAGAACTACTACACAGCAAAGTTACTTGCGGCGGTTGGGGTACAGAAACCAAGAACTTTTTTGAGGAATCCTTAGACGAATTTGGACAAAAAATAGGAGAGAAATTTGAAACTATTGAAGATCCTTTTGAAGCAGCCGATAAAGTGGCAAAAGGAGAGTACGCCTATTACGATAATTCCGATTTCCTTAAATACATTAGTGTGAAAAGGAACAACGCATTTTTGGAATACAACGAAGACAATTCTACAAATACGACAGGTGAAGTGACTGCTAAAAGAGACACTGAAAGAAACTTGCATATAATGTCTGATTGTGTAGTAAATATACCTGTATCTATAGGATTTCATAAAAACTCGCCATTGAAACCTTTAGCTGATGTTTACATAAGACGAGTCGTAGAAGTAGGCCTTGTGCAAAAATGGCTAAATGACGCTATGCATCAAATACATGCTTTAGAAACTAAAGAAGATGAAATTAAAGCTCTTATGAATTTGAAAAAACTCTACGGCGCTTTCATTGCATTAGGAATAGGATACTTTTTAAGTATAGTATGTCTTATCGGTGAAATAATGCATTGGCAATTTATAGTAAAAAAGGATCCCAATTTTGACAAGTATGCTATGCATTTGTATTACAAACAAAGAAATAAGAGGAATTAAGAAATAAAAATTTATTGTATTTCTATTTACAATATCCATAAGTACAGAAGCAATATTCACTAAATTGACGAAATTTAAACTAAGAAAATATGTCTATAATATTTAGAAAATGTTTTTAAATAGTTTTTGTCAAATTTATTTAGCTAAACAATGACTACCAATCAACATAATACAGTTATATTTTGATATTGAGAAAAATATGTATCTATATTATTTACAACACAATCAAAGATGATTAAAAACTATAAACTAGTTTACTAAAATCTATACAAATAAATACACATAAAATATCTGTCTCAGTTTGTTAGAAACAACTTTTTATCAGGCTGGTTTTTGGCAGCAATTTTTTTTTTTCTAAAGTCTGTCAGTGCAGTTTTTGTCCCTTGAAAAAATAATAATAATTTGAGCTTTATGTAAACAATTTAGACTAAACAGTTTATCAACCTGTAATAAACTTACTTCTATCATAGTTTATAAGTGGTTTTCTTTTTCATATTATTTTTATCTCTGCACATTTACCAGTTGGCTGGTAGATAATGCCTCAGGCATTAAGCCCGCCTTTGTATTCTGTTTGTGCATAAAGTCTAAATAAATAAATATTACTGTAATGTTTTTTTTAGAGATGGGATTTTTATTTCATAAAATAAGTTTTTACTAAAGTGACAAAGTTGTACATATTATTAGCATGATACAAACTAATTTTAAGCATCATGATACAAACAAAAGTCTATATAGAAAAACTAAAAGCAATAATAGCTTGCTATTATGTCCATGAATAATGATAATAAATGTCCATGAATAATGAAATAAATGTTGAATAATGAAATGTCCATGAATATTATTATTATTGATCCCAGCACCCAGGCAAGTACATCATCAATGCTCTACTGAATATTTAAATAAAGGAAGACAGACATGATTATACTACTATTTTCTAATAACTAGCAGTCAAAGAACATCTGTCTATAGACAAATTATTATAGAATTACATTATACTAGGGGCCCAAGTCTGCTATCACATTGTTGTCACAATATCAGTCACTGACACCATAATGGTGTTATTTGTGACTAAAAATTAAGAGTAGACTACTAAACTTGACAGGCTTCGTGGTTCATATAATGGACTGCCGTTCACGAGACCGCGGGTTCGATTCCCACCTCGGACAATCATTAGTGTGATGTTTATAAATGTCATACAAATGTTTGTCCTGCATCTGGGTGTTTCTATGTATTATAAGTATGTATTTACAAAAGAAAAGTAGTTTATGTATTCTATCCGTATTCTGGTACCCATAACACAAGCATAATAAGCTTAGCTTGGGACCAGAGGACGTTGTGTGAAATGTCCATGAATATTTATATTTATACTAGCTGATGCCCGCTACTCCGTACGCGTGGAATTTTAGATCCCTATATATTTGGACCGTTTAAACCTTCCCTGGACTTTTACGAATATTTTAAGACCAAAATCACCAAAATCGGCCCAGACGTTCTCGAGTTTTAGCGAGACTAACGAACAGCAATTGATTTTTATATATAAGATTTTTTTTTTTAAACTTTATAAGAAATGTAATCAGTGACTGATCATTGTGACAACATTGTAATAGCAGACTTGGTCCCCAGTTCTTAATATCTCATTGTGCAGTTTTTGAATCCAGGTTTAAAGTTGATTGAGCTGCCTCCGGAGCATTCTCTTTGATCCAAGGATGCTGTAGGACGTGTGTCAATGGAAGCCTCATTTCAGGGTTAATCACTAACAATTTTCCCATCAAATCCTTAGCTTTGTCCGAAATAAAGTCAGGATATTTAATTATAACATATCTTATTTTCCTATATGTTTGATGTAAATCTTTAGCTCCAAATGGTGGCAACCCTACTAGCAACTCATAACAGAGTACTCCAAGACTCCATATATCAACAGCATAACTATGTGGCTTCCCTTCCACCATTTCTGGTGACAAATAATCTAATGTACCACACAGAGTCATCCGTCTAGATGTTGGAGAGTGCACTGACCATCCAAAATCAGCTATTTTCAACTCATTGCTATGGCCAACAAGTAAATTCTCAGGCTTTAAATCACGGTGTATAACTTTCTTTGTGTGACAATATATTAAAGCTCTAGTCAAATCTCTAATAAAAATAGCTACAGTTTTTTCATCAAAACGTCCACGTTCTTTTAAAAGCTTATAGAGAGAACCATGCCTTGCATATTCAAGAATTAAATAAATTCGTTTTTCGTCATGAAAATAACCATACATACGCAAAATATTTGGGTGTCTCAGCCGACATTGAATCTCTACTTCTCGTCGCACTTGATGTTCAATAGAAGAATCCAAAATTTGACTCTTGAAAAGCACCTTTAATGCCACAACGTAGTGTGATTTTTTTTCACGGGCCAAATAAACATTTCCAAATTTGCCTTTACCAAGAGGGCGACCTAAATCGAAATCAGACAAAGACCACGATTTCTTTTTGTCATCATTTTTACCCAAAGTGGCACCTTCGTTTATAGTAGACGAAGCCACTGGTTCTTTGATTTCAGTCAAGTTTAATTTATTGCTTCGTACAGGAGCGGCTGGAATTTTAAAATTATCAACAGCAGCTGTTTTTTCTGTGTTCTTAGTGCAGGCGCAGATCGGTGTACCCGCTGTTGTTCTGCCATTTTGCTTACAGTTACACCTCGCAATGTTCATTTTCACTAATTAGAAATACTCTTCCTCATTAACATATACTAATACTGTGCTTTTTACTAATATTTATCACTTATTTCATTTATTGCAACAGAGAGAAATTCAAAAGTTTGAATTCGCCATTTAGTCAACGTACTTTTTGGAATTTTTCAATGTTGCCAAACCAAATGTTAATGTTGCATTTGGTTGCATTGAAAAAGTTTTTATCTATGGTTACAATGTTGCTACACTCTACACTTATTTATTGCACAGATCACGAAGTATATACTTCGTGGCTCAGATAATTAAAAAAACAAAAATAGATTCAAGGGGATGGCGAGGTGGACTGAAACTACTGATTATTACGCTGGTATTCCTTGTCAAATATGTACACTGTTCATAGAATTATTATATTCTTCCTAGACACTGACACTTTATAGCGGGGCTTGTTTAACAAAGAAAACGCTTTTTCGATAGATGCTCTAGGGCCAAACTCAATCATTATAGTCCAGCGCTTATCCCTACTGAGATAGGTGCGAATTCCCGTCATCACCGAATGGCTTATGGAATCTAACTCTACATGCACAACTAAACCAAAGCATGAAAATTTATGGTCTGTGATTGTGTTAATAATACAATTCAGCAATGTTAACTGAACTTTCTTATTATAAAAACTGTTTATTATTGATTAACGATTTTAATTAATATGTATATAAGCCACACAAATCGGTAATGCGCCTGGCGGCCATGTTGGTGACGTCAGTATCGTTAGCAACGTTGCCCGACGCGTACGCGTATCGAGTTGTGAGCTTTAATACCTACCACGATCGTTTTTATTGTTGTTTTTTTGTTAAATAGATATAGATTGGTCGACGAGTTATTTGTTATTAACACGGGAAATGATACTGATTCTGACGAGACATCAGACTCGGATGCCAATTCTGAGTCTGATGTAAATTATTTGAGTGGTGTTGAAGAGTTAAGATTTTCAAAAATGTGATGAACGATAATGATGATGATTAAAAGTTAAACATTATTTAAACATTAAGTTTTAATTAAAAAAAAACATCAAATTACCTTTAATTAAAAACTTTTATTAATAGATGAGAATATTACATTTTGTTAGCTGTACATTTTCTTTGCTGATGACGTCACAAGGGAGTAAATTTGACAAGGTTCCAGCGCATTACCAATTTGCGTGGCTCATACCTTTTAATAGACATTATTGACACCATAGATAATAAATAATAATAATAATAAATAAATAAATATTCATGGACATTTCACACAACGTCCTCTGGCCCCAAGCTAAGCTTATATGCTTGTGTTATGGGTACCAGAATACGGATATAATACATAAACTACTTTTCTTTTGTAAATACATACTTAAAATACATAGTAAACACCCAGGGCCCTGAGTCGGGTATTTCAACGGTGTCACAACTGTACCATTATTGTACCATTATGGTGCAATAGTAAAGTTTTTGGTAGTCTACTATTAATGTGTCGTCATAACGACTTCATCATTGTCTTACAATTGTCAAAGTGACATAAATTGCTAGTCTCGTACACAACTGCTTCACAATTGCAATTCAATGACTGAAATGTTTCGGTAGTCTGCTATTTTGAATTTGACAGTAATATTTTTAAATTGTCCTGTGTCGACAGATTGCCATAAATAAAAAATAGATAGATAGAAATATTAGAAATTGTTCTTTGTAATTTATTGCAATTTACTAATCTCCTAAACTTCACATTGCTTTTTATACTAATAAATAGTATGTACAAATATATTTAAACGAAGTCTGGCATGATTAAATGTTTAAATTTATTAGTAATTTTTCGAAAATCACTTTAATTAACGCATTTTTTAAAAACGGCAACACATACATACCATTCTAACACAATCCATAGATAAAAGAGACCGAAAATTCAATGCATAGATAAAAGAGATCGACAATTCTATTACCATTGAAAGACCGTTATGACGGCATATAGCAGACTACGGATATTTGACTTCAATTGCAACGGTATCGTGCCGGTATTGTGCCGGTATGACAATTGTTCCAAAATAGTGGACTTGAGCACCAGACGCAGTATAGATGAAAGCATAGACAAAAGAGAAAGCATGAGATATAATTATATCTCATGCTTGTAAGATATTTTTATTAATCATATTAAGTAATAATTAAAAAAAAAAAAAAATGTGATCTTATATCTATAAATATGAAAATATAATGTATGTACTCTCCTGATCTTTTCCTTATTCCAAATTTTCGTTTCATATTTTTGTTTAATTCCTTTCCCAAATTTTGGATGTGGCCAAGGTTCCCAACCGGTACCAAAAAACAAAAAAAAAAAAAATTATCTCATGCTTTCTCTTTTGTCTATGCAAGACAATTGACAATTAAACAAAGACAATTGTTTTGTCAATGTGACAGTTAACTGACACTTGACGTAGGGATGTCGGGAACGAAAAAAATATCGATGTACGATATTAATAAAACTGTTGATATCGGCTTCAATATTTTATTTGAAAATTATCGATATATCGGAAACATTAAAAAACTGGCTAAGTACACAGTTCCGTATTCCATCATCAGCATAATAATCACGCCACATTTCTATGGGGGTAGGTAGAGACTATAGTGTATACTCCATCTGTTACGAATGCGTATTCCGTATTATAATACATGTGACATAATCATATTGTCTATAACATGTCATCAAAATCACTATAAATTACGGGCTTATATGATCTAAGCTCATAAAGTCAGGCGTTGAAATTATATTATAGAAGTCACCCAACGGACGGACAGTTGAAATCTAAGGTTGAAATTGACAGACAGAATTACGAACTTAAAAACCAACATAGGTATCAAATTAAGACGCATCAAATTGAGTCAACCTAAAAACAAAACAAAAGACAAAAAGTAATTTGTCAAAAAAAATACTACTTATAGACTAATAAAAAATACTACTTACTATACTAATAAAAAATACTACTTACTATACTACCAATACTTGGCTTTCGGTCTGAAAGAAATATCGATTTTTATACCATTTCGATACTTGAAATTTTATATCGATACATGCAATAATTAAATGTCGCCGATATATATAGATATATCGAAAAAATAATATCTAATATATATTTTCAACAAGCCTAACTTGACAGTTCTACTTTCTGTTTTCTGTGTAGTCTGGGAATTATTTTTAATTTTGCTTAAATTAAATTTAAATAAATCTTCATAGAGCATTCTCAGCTCTGAATTTTAATTTAAATTATCACAGGTATAGATTTTTCATTTAAAAATATTGTAAATTGAATGAATTCTGAGTCTTTAGTTATGGTAGAGGTTATGTTGTGAAAGTTTACTCAACAGATGTATTAAAAAGCTAAAAAGCGATGAGTAAAGTGAATTACAATAAATATTACTACAATAGATTAATTTTTGCTTTTTTGATTAGTTTAATTTGTAGTAAAGTTTTTCGATATTCTCACAAAAATCTTCACCTTTGTATTGCTGTCTTTATCATCGTCTACTTTTGTGCTTTTGTGATATCTTAAATGTTAATGTTTTTTATAGGAAATATTGATAGGATTATAAAATGTCTGACGATGCTGAACAGCAAGCAGAGGAGATAGAAGTATTAAAATCAATTTATGAAGGTGACGATAACTTCAAACAAATGGATTCAAAAACTTATCAATATAAGGTAATTTTTTTTCTTTATGTTCTGTAGTTGCCAGTGTTTATGAAGTTTGAATTTGGAATCAGTCTTTGATTTTTAGGGTTCCGTACCCAAAGGGTAAAAACGGGACCCTATTACTGAGACTTCGCTGTCCGTCCGTCCGTCCGTCCGTCTGTCACCAGGCTGTATCTCAAGAACGGTGATAGCTAGACAGTTGAAATTTTCACAGATGATGTATTTCTATTGCCGCTATAACAACAAATACTAAAAATAAAATAAAATAAATATTTAAGGGGGGCTCCCATACAACAAACATGATTTTTTTACCGTTTCTTGCTCGATACTAATAACGTTGCCTTATGTTGCATAGATAATGGTACGGAACCCTTCGTAAGCGAGTCCGACTCGCACTTGACCAATTTTATTTTTGTTTTATATTTGTCACAGAGTGGGTAAAATACTGTGTATAGAATTTCCTAGTAACATGCTGGCAAGCCAATAAAATGGATAATTAAACTTCACATAATTATTTAGCTCTTATTCAGAATCATAATGTAGCATTGGGCCTAAAACTACTACAATTATATTTTATTAAATACTTTTATTGACTTTCCACTATGTAATAAAATATTTAAAATTTATTGTCACATTTTTATCAATTTAATTCTTTTAAACTATGATTTCAGTATATTGATGGAGATAAGTCCTTTATACTAGAGATATTGTGGGGACCGTCATATCCAACAGAGAAGCCAAACTTTAACTTAGATATTTTCTATAATCAATGTTTGTAAGTATAAGATTTTTATTTTTTATAATCTAAGTACACTGATGATCAAAGTATTGCCAGCCATTAGAAGATGTGGATGGAGAATGTTGAAATCCACATAAAGTACTTGACAGAGTTATATTGGGATTTTTTTTAAATTTCCTCTTTTGTATTTGGGGTTTCATACCAAAAGGAAAAAAGGGACCCTATTATTGAGACTTTGTTTTGTCTGTCACCAGGCTGTAACTCAAAAATAAATGTAAGAATTGGTGAAAAAGCTCGCACCTGCTTGTAAACATAAAGCTTAATGTTAATGTATATAATAATTTTAGATTACCAGCGGTAAAACAGAAAATTCTATCAATAGTTGATAGTGAAGCAGACCAATGGGTCGGTTGTGCAATGACGTACACATTGTTTGAATGTCTCAAAGAGAAAGTTACAGAAATACTTGCTGAACAAACTGAGGAGGCCATGGTTACTAATAGAATAGAAAAAGTTGTTATAGATGATCAGGTTAGTATTATTCCTTTATTTGTGTGTATGTCCTCGTCTCCTCTTCAGCCTATTTACATCCCTCTGTTGGGCATGGGCCTCCTCCACTTTGGAGGGATTATGGTCTACTGTGCCGTGGTGACCAGGCGTGTTGGCACAGGGTTTATTTCCGAGTTTTTCGTTTCTCACAGAGGTTCTTATCTGTGTGCAATATCCCTTAGCTGACTTTTATAGCACCCTTGGGAAGAGATGGTGTGGTGACACTTGTATTCTTAATCTGTCACCACACAGAGGTTAGATGATACGTGTGTATGTCACTGAACTCCTAAATGACCGGACCTGGACAAATTGTAACCCATACTTTAAGTTATATCTCTACCAATATATCACTTAAGATAGTATTCAATTCCATTCAGTAGTTTAGAGGATTCGCATACAAATATACTGACAGACAGACAGACAAAATATTTATAAACCATTGTTATGGTTTCTATTATGCCAATATCCAATTTTTTTTCAATATCTTTTTAACACAAATGTTATTTATTAATTTTGCAATTGACTTTCTATGCTTTTACCTAATAAATTAAATTGTATTGGAAAAAGTGATCACCGCAAGCGATTGTGGTGGTCTAATTGGTTACTGTTAGCACGACCGCAATAAGCTCAGTTGGCAGAGCTACGGAACGGTATTCCTAGGTTGTGGGTTCAAGTCCCGCTTGCGGTGATCACTTTTTCCACTACCATTTAATTTATTAACAAATGTGTAATGAAATAAAAACACAACTGTGTAATGAAATAAAAATCATCTA
Source organism: Orgyia antiqua (assembly GCA_916999025.1). Classification (NCBI taxonomy): domain Eukaryota; kingdom Metazoa; phylum Arthropoda; class Insecta; order Lepidoptera; family Erebidae; genus Orgyia; species Orgyia antiqua. The sequence continues at coordinate 19,477,372 of OU779864.1, read as the reverse complement.
TTCATGTAGACATAATTTTTAGACAATTATGTTCATGGGACAGGTCCAAACATTTTTTGCCCTACCACCGGTTCAGGACGCAATCTGCTGAGAAGAACCGACGTAAGAAACTCAGCAGAGCTTTTAATCAAATCAATATTTCTTATTTAAAAACTTAATGACAATTATACTTACAATGCTAATAACACGTTACATTATACAATTGGTCTTATTCATAATGACTTATCGAAGGTTTAAACGGAGATTTTATCGGAGAGATAATAAACGTTTTGGCGTAAAAAGACTATTATGAATAACAAGTTTTGAAAATTTTCGCGAACCTATTTTAGCGAACTTTTAAACCTCGGATAAGTCATTATGAATAAGACCAAATATGTATTGCTCCAGAGCAACAACACATGTATGTATAACAAAATAGGCAATTAATCAAAATACACCATAGCTGTTACCGTTTTGGTTAAGTTTTTAATTACGCCAGAATTGACCTAATTATTATTATATAATTATTATTGCAATTATTCCAGAATGAACCTAGTAAGAAACCAGAGAAGAAGGAGCAGTTAACAAAAGCACAGAAGCGTAGAGTGTGGGACAGAGCGGAGGTAGGACGAGGTGGTGAGAGACCTCGTGGTTGGGACTGGGTGGATATTGTGAAGCATTTGTCACAAGCGCCACATCAACCTGTATCATGACATATACAGGATTCATAACAATTTTTTTTTTTTTAATACATAATAGAATAGGGTTGCTACATGAAAATTTTTTTATTTTTGTTGTATTTTTTCAGGCAAATGACTAAAAAACTAATACCTGTGCGACTGTTTAGTTAAAAACTTTCTTTTGGATTTATATTGTATATTTTTGCTCTAGATATATAATATATATATATATATATATATAATTTAATTTAATTGTCTCTTTATTTTTTCGATTATTTTGTGATGTATGAGTACTAAGCTTTATTTATATTCATACATCCAGTCATACATACATATAGTCGTAGTAGTAAGAAAGTTATTTATTTGTGAATTCTTATGTATGTGTATATAATATGCTTAGAAAATATGTATGTAATTTATTTGGTTACGCTTTTGGCGATAGTTTTTCGTTTATTCAATTATATATATTATTGTATATTATTGTCATAAATTATAAATTTACTTATATCGTCAGCTGCCGGGATATGATTAAGCATAATAATATTAATAGTGTTTTTTTGTTAAATTAATTGTGGCAACCCTACGAAATATCCAATATGGACATATTATGTAAAAATATGCAGATATTTGTTTATTGTATATTTGTAACGATTGTAGCTTAATTTATATAGACTTATTATAACTTTAAATGTTTATGAGATCTATAGACAAGTTATTCTTCGTGAGTGTAGCCAGAATTCTGTGAGATTTTTAACTGGTCCAAAAGAAAGAGGAGGTTCTGAATTCGTCGGTATGTTTTTTTTATCTTAATGATTATTTTTTTATTTGAAACCTGGTAGTTCCCGTGTAGTCCCATTGGCACCATGTCAGGATCTGTTTGTTATAATAATAATAATAATTCTTTATTGATACAAAATATACATATCACATTTTTTGGATACCCTAGCACCCGCGCTAGTTAGAACTGTGTTGCAGGCGCTAGTTCATCCCCTCAATATGTCAAATCAATATCATCAGTATCAATTAAGAAACAAAAAGAAAAAAAAATACAAAAATTAAAACTGGAAAATAAAATAAAAATTTAAAACAGTACGTATGTACTGTTTTAAACTGTTTAAGAGGAACTGTATAGTTCCTCTCTCCACACAAACTAGGTCTCCTACATGCCCATTAGTGTATGGGTAATTAAATCCATCAAAGCAAACAGCGTACATGTGTTATGGCTCAATACAGCACCTACCGCTGCATCAGTGTACATCCATCATTCCAGAGACAAAAGTCCCTCAACAGTGTCATAACTCATCGAAGCCATTAAGGAGGTAACAGTCCGTTTAAATTTTGCGTTATTCAGATCAACAATGATATGCCCTAGTAGAGAGTGGAACCATATAATCACACAATACTTACTACCTACACACAAAACATTATAATTCAGTTTATCTACAGTTTCATAAGTGATAAAGATATGTTTTAGTAGAGAGAAAAATGATATATACACACAAAATTCCCTACCTTCATACAAGACATTATAATATTTAAGGTTATCTACAGTTCCATAAGTAATAAAGATATGTTCCAGTAAAGAGAAGAATGACTCAATAACACAGTATTCAATATTTACATAAAACACATTATACTTAAAACCATGGATAGTTTCACAGACAATATCAGTAGTGATATTCTTTAATATAGAGGGAATCAATACAAACACACAATATGTACTATAAGATAAAAACAATATCAAATCAATGCTCTCAGAGCCAACCATGCAGGCAGTAACCAATATATGTCAATGGCATAGGTGTATTGTTCGAGACATGGTAATCTGTGGGTGGTATTTGTAAACACAACAATTCCCAATGAGTATTTGTGTATTCCAGACAATAAAGCAGTACATGTATGAATGGTACACACATAATAAGCAAGCTGTACTAAGTAAACAGATAAATAAACCAATCTCAAAGAACACACCCACTGCAAACACATACAACAGGCATGATAAGCCAGATTGACACACCAGCTCATCAGTAGGTTTAGAATTTTGTCGTACACTTATTAGATAAATTCATGTTTTTTGTTGAATAGAACCCACCAGGCCAGATTCCTCATTTATACACTTTGGTGTCATCCCATCTCCTTTTTAAGAAATATCTGTCCATGAGATGTCCAGTGATACTTATAATTGTTCTCCTTAGCAAACATTCGAGTTTTATGGTAAAGTTTACTTGCTTTATTTGTAAGACTCTCAGAAACAAATATTGGAGTACTACCTGCCAATCCAGCATGTGAGCTGTTAAGCCTGTTAAATTTATGTTCCCGGTTGTAGCTCTTAACAGTTGCCAGTAATTTATCCCTTGTTAATACAGATGTGAACTGAACAGATATAGGTCCTGTTCCTTGATGGTTTCTTTTCATTTGGGACCGATAGACATCCATCAGGCAGTGGGTGTCTATATCAGTGTTGACGGCATTCCCAATTGATTGGACAATTTTAATAAGATCCTCCTTTGTCTCAGAGTTAACTTTTGGGACGTTACGAATGTCTAAGCCAGTAGATTTCATTTTTCTTTCTAGACCTTCAACCTTTTCTTCCAAAGATCTTATATAGCCTGACCTGGTCCTTTTCATCCTGATTCATATCAGCCACCCTATTCAGCAACTCCTCGTATCTACCGCTTAAGAATTCCACTGTTGATTGGAGTTCCAGATTTTGTGTCTTGATTTGATCTAGAACTTGTTGCTGCATGGAGAACTTCTCTCTCTGCTCATTTCTAAGTGTTCTAATAGAAGTCATGATGTCATCACGCAGTGATTTGATTTCCATAGTTGTATCAGATTCACACTTACGTTTTTGTCGTACTGTTCTATCTAAAGATTGCTCAAGTTTTGCATTGTTTAAGTCCGGTTCGGAATTGCAATGAGGTAAGGGTTCATTCGTACTGATTGATAAACCCGTTTTTTGGTTCATAATATCGGGTGCAATTAGATACAGACAGAAGTAGTTTGCTTTGAATTTTGCGCTATAAAATATGGGTTACACTATTAGCATTAATTGTGAGCATCACACAGCTGTTGAGGTTAAGATTTTTTTTTCTTGCAGGTGGGTAAGCTTTTCTTCAGGTAACGAGATATTACAACTGAGATTACACGTTAATATCTTCAGCAAATTAGTATCAATTCAACACAACAGTCACTTTTTATACAATTATTTCACTTAATTATGTTTTAGGTAACAAAACGGCATGACAAACACTGTTTTAAAATTATTAAATACAGAGCCAAAAACTTTACGCCCGTTCACTGTGACCTCTAGGGAGGGGATGAGAAAGTCTCTTCTCTAACCCTGAAATTTCAAAGGCACATGAATTTGGTTCAATTTTTTTTAAATATTTTCTAACGAAAGTAATAGAGTGGTATTGCCTTCATTTTTCTTTTTTAAAATATTTATAGACTTCAGTTATTTATTAATTTTTGTAATTGACTTGCTATGCTTTTATTTAATAACTTGTTTATGTACTTTTTACCCATTATTTGATTCTAAGCGAAGCTATGTTTTTAGGCTTGTGTTATGGGTAACAGAATACGGATACATATATGCACGTTTTTTTGTTAATAAGTACTTAAAATACGTACATACGATAGTCCTGTTATGGGAAAAAACGTGTGACCTAGTGATCAGCAGTCCAATACAATAACAACTCGATCCTCGTGGTCGAGTGGTTCACGTAGTGGACTGCCGTTCAAAAGGTCGCGGGTTCGATTCCCGCTTCGGACAATCATTTGTGTGATATTTATAATTGTCACACAAATGTTTGTACTGCGTCTGGGTGCTCCATGTAGGTATTATAAGTATGTATTTACAAAAGAAAAGTAGTATATGTAGTATATCCGTATTCTGGTACCCACAACACAAGCATATAAGCTTAGCTTGGGACCAGAGGACGTTGTATGAAATGTCCGTGAATATTTATTTTTATTAATAACTGCACTACAAGGCTCGTCAATTGGGGCTATATCAAGATACCGAGAGACCCCTCGGAAAAAACTATATATACGCGATAAATATCGGCGGTTTTGGTACTATTTTCCATATTAAAATCTTCGTCTGGCTACGCCCATGGTATCCTTACGTTTTTAAAGTTTTGGGGCTGCCGCAATGGTGGTACCAATTCTACGCGCACAACCAAAGTTAACTAAAAAATGATTTGCTTAGTTCAAAAACTTAAAAAAATACGCTTGAAAATACTATTTATCGGAAAAACATCATAGACATTACCTGTATTTACAGCCAGAGCAGTCATCTATCTAAAGACCTTGTAATACTTGACAAACTAACTACGTTAACTACAACATTCTATTAACTACGATGAGATTGATCCGTGGCTTACGACACGTGTAACTGGTTGGGAAGGATCCTTTTATGAATATTCAACGGGTCACCATTCAAACTCATCAGTTAAAGGAATTACTCACCATTGACACCATTTGAGGACCCACTTCACAATCTTGGAAACTAAGTTAAAACTAAAAATAAAAATCTTTAAGTAAACTGTTTTAATCAAGTCTCCTACGACATTTTTTTTTAATTATTGCATTGTCATCGATCCTTAATATGTGTGCAAAATTCCAGAACAATCCGACTACTGTAATACATTGATAGATACCTACTGAACTAATATAAGCGTGTTTATGAAAACAACTATTGCTGTATTCTGATTATTTGCTATTTTGTTGCGCTAATTTATATGAATTAAAATTTTTAGTCCATAATAAACAATTTTTATAACAAGAAAGTACAGTTAACATTTCCGAATTGTGTTATTGACACTATCAAAATTAATTTTTGGTTAAGTTTAGTTTAGTAGTGCGCGTAGAATCGGTACCAATGAGTTATTCTTATACCTAACTAACAACCAAGTATGTATCTTTATACTTACAAAAAAGCAATCCATTTGAGCCACTCTATCTATTAAAAAATGAAAATCCGTTGCGTAGTTTTGAAGATATAAGCTCTTATTGGGACATGCATACAAAAATAACGTCTTTTATAATAATTAGCTCTATGGTAATTTATTAATTTTGCAATTGACATGCTATGCTTTACTTAATAAATTAAATTATGGTGGAAAAAGTGAGTCCCGCTTGCGGCAATCACTTTTTACACGATAATTTAATTTATTAATTATCTCTATGGTGAAAATGAACTGCATTGTAAGATTTTTAATTCAGTTGTCGTTGTCATTGCGGTTTTAAAACTTCTTAATGTAAGGCCATAAGGAATAAATTACAATATTTAAACAGTAAAAAGCAGTTTTAATTAAAACATGCAAATAAAATTATTATTATGTGAATAATTTGTTGTATCAGATGGCGCTCTATAGTCTATCTATCCCCATAAGAAAAGGCGTGATGGTATGGTAATGATTTGTTTGTTGTTCGTCTATATAGATTTATTAAAAAGGCAACAGTTTGCTAAGGTCTATCTTTGTTACTTGTTTACGCTGAAACTACTGATCGAACAGTTTCGGTACATTGGTAGCTGAAGACTTGAAGTATCATAAATTCATTTATATTGAAGAGTATTACCGATAGGGATTCGTTTTATATTTTGACGTGGAACCCTACAAATTTAACTAACCTAAATTCATAGGGTTATTAACTATGCTTATCTCTATAAATCTCCAAGTCGAACACCATATCCTAATAAAACCTTATAATCTTATATCCATCTTACAATCGGTGTTATTATATTATAGACAAAACATTTGATAAAAAATTAAGAAGAAAAAAATTTGTCATTTGTCAATGTGTCAAGTCCTTTTGTCATTCAAGTCCACATTGTTTATTTAGAATTAAAATTTGTTTACCCACAATTTATTACATTTTACCGGCTTCCGATTTTCTTTAGCTAAAAATCTTTATTTTAAAGTGACCTAACCAGTCTACCTATTCTAATCGACGTTGGCAAAATTATATAATACAGACTCCATAAACTGAAAGAAAAAGAAGTGCCTACAATTTACCCCAGTGTTTTTTTTTATTTAACCTATGGAGGGTAGAAGTAATTTAACTGCTGAATAAATGTTACAATAATAGTCACTACTCAAATATAATATACCTAAATAACTAATGAAATATACAAAACAACAATGGTATACTCCTGCGGAAGTGGCCATACATAACACGTCAAAAAACTGTTGGGTATCCCTGAACGGTATAGTATATGACCTAACAAGTTGGCTAGAAGACCAGTTCAGAATATGCAAATGTAAAAAGACGTGTTCATGTAAACTTAAAACCTGGTTTTGTGAAGAAACTTGTATTGAAAAATGTCAATGTTTTGAACGAGGATTTACTTATTGTAATGGAAAACGGGTACGTGTTATTTAAAGCTGTGTTTAAAGTATAGGTAGTTTGGTAGGTCTTTAGAACACATACATGCAGGCAGTCGGTAAAGCGACGGAACGGTTTCCGAGGTCGTGGGTTCAAGTCCCGCTTGAATTGATCACTTTTCCACTATAATTATTTTTTTCAACACACAATGCAGTTTTAGTTTATTTTTAAGGGCAGTACATGACCTACTATTCAATATAATATCCTGAAACCACCTTGAAACTCAATTTAGTAGCGGACATCTTTGTTTAAATTGAAATTTTATAAACACATTAAATTGCATTGAATGGATAACTTTATGACGTCACGTGAAGCATAAAATATCTAACTTGTTACTTTTAATTATGGAGGGTAGAAGTAAGGAGGACTATATCAGTATATTAAAAATTGGTCAAGTGCGAGTTGGACTCGCGCACAAAGAGTTCCGTACCATTATCTATGCAACATAAGGCAACGTTATTAGTATCGAGCAAGAAACGGTAAAAAAATCATGTTTGTTGTATGGGAGCCCCCCTTAAATATTTATTTTATTTTATTTTTAGTATTTGTTGTTATAGCGGCAATAGAAATACATCATCTGTGAAAATTTCAACTCTCTAGCTATCACCGTTCTTGAGATACAGCCTGGTGACAGACGGACGGACGGACAGCGAAGTCACAGTAATAGGGTCCCGTTTTTACCCTTTGGGTACGGAACCCTAAATAGTGTCCATTGAAGGGGAGCAAATTATGGTGGCGCTATAGTAGCAAGTGGAAGAATTTTAAAAAGAGCGCCACAAATTATTAGAAAGGAAAGAAAAACTTTCGCTTTGTTACAGCGCAGTTTTTTAAATTATTATGTTATATAGACAAACATGAGTATGAAATAAAATTATACGGTGTTTTTAAGTATCCCAAATATTTGTAAATAGAAAATAGTACCTATTAAAGAATTACCGCAACAGTAGCACACTTCACTCTGCTTATAACTGCTACATTCATATCATTTCCACTTTACACTAGCGCTATTTCGGTGAGTGTAATTTGCTGTAAACAGCAAATTACACTCACCGAAATAGCGCTAGTCTTGTAAACAAGTGAACACTTTTTGGACTAATCCCCCATACAAGATATTCCTCCTTACTTCTACCCTCCATACTTTTCATGCTTTCCTATGGCACAGTATGGAATGATTATTAAAATATTTCATTTTCGTTTTACTATTGTACTACTACTTGTTAAACTAATACAATTAAGAAAAAAAATATCTAAAGTCCTTTTTAGATTACATTTATTACATAACTACTGCATTTTTTGTAACTTTTTAATATTTATCTAGTAATGGTCAGAAAAAGCATTCACTCTTTTGAAATCACCTCTTTTTGTTTTTTGACCCCCTGCTTTCACCCCGAACAACTTCATCGTTCATTGGAGACGGAGAGACAGTACCCCTTTTTTAATTATCAGACCATCCAACCGATTTAGCATCGAGTAGCGTTATTGCAATAACCTCAGTTGTAGTTCTAAATTAAAAAGTATTTTATCATCGGCAGTTAGCAATGACGATTCTTGCATATGCTGGTAAAGACGTAAGCCACTGGTTTAAAGGCGATGTATGGAAAAGCTACGTACATCCTATCGTTGGTTCCACAACCACTTACAAGAGACACGGTCATGGTCTCCGCGAACCTGTTGTTCCATCTACAAAATGGAGGCCGTTAGAGAATCCTTGGTGGTTAAACGAAGATTATATGGTCGGGAAAATCACAGCTAGAACTCGACCAATTATGATTACAAATACTATCACTGGTAAGGACACTATGTTTTTTTCCCTCTCCGCCTCCTGCCCCGCTGGGCCATGATGGTGCCTTGAGGTTTACCATGACCCAGCGAGGGGAGGAAACTATGTGCCCATAAAATAATTAATAAAAAATTTAAGTGGGTGGTACGAATAGGTTCCTATAAAATCATCGGAGAAAAACGTTTTTAGGGTTCCGTACCCAAAGGGTAAAAATTGGTTAAGTGCGAGTCGGACTCCCGCACGATGGGTTCCGTACCATTATCTATGCAACATAAGGCAACGTTATTAGTATCGAGCAAGAAACGGTAAAAAAATCATGTTTGTTGTATGGGAGCCCCCCTTAAATATTTATTTTATTTTATTTTTAGTATTTGTTGTTATAGCGGCAATAGAAATACATCATCTGTGAAAATTTCAACTCTCTAGCTATCACCGTTCTTGAGATACAGCCTGGTGACAGACGGACGGACGGACGGACGGACGGACAGCGAAGTCTCAGTAATAGGGTCCCGTTTTTACCCTTTGGGTACGGAACCCTAAAAACGGGACCCTATTACTGAGACTTCGCTGTCCGTCCGTCCGTCCGTCCCTTCGTGCGCGAGTCCGACTCGCACTTGACCAATTTTTCAGAAACAAACTACGATACAGACTGACGAATTGACAACGGTTTCGATGGATGCAGTCGACATACAACCAGTTGTATTATTTTTTCGGACTCTTAAAATCTATTCCGGATGTAGTAACCATGTGAAGTAGGTATAGTTTTAGGGTCATAGGGTCAACATCAACTATCGGGCCACTGTCAATCTGACTACCAAGCCTATGAGGCTACAATAAAGCTAAGAGCGGAGTTTTCTGCTCATAAAGGCATTGGCATAATTGTCCGTGTGGTGACTGATTAAAAATACAAGTGTCACCACCCCCATTTCTTTCCCAGGGTACTGTAAGAGCCAGCTAAGGTACAATGCAGTTAACGTCTACTGTAAAAGATGGAAAACTCGAAACTAAACCCAGTGCTAACGCCTGGTCAGCGCGACACAATAGACCATAATTCCCCCCAAAGTAGAGGAGGCCTGTGCCCAGCAGTGGGACGTGAATGGGCTATAGAGGAGGAGGAGGAAAGGCATAGGATTAGTGGATCTTTTCTAGGATCTCATAGATTCATTGGTTAGTACTTAGAAATCTTTTATCCAGGTTCCACAGTAACACTAGAAGTATGTTCAGAGGAAACATTGTACGAGATTATGATGAGATACTACCCACATAATCGTCACCTCTCTTCTTACACGTGGCGTTATATGGGCCAGGGATTGTGCTATGATAAGACCCTAGCTGAGAACGGAATACCTGATGAACGAGATATATTCAGTGATGTGGGTTTACCTGAAAACATACATATACCAGCTATATTAATATATTTTGATGATGATTTGACTGAAGGTGCGTATTTTAGAATGCTTGCTGCTGTAGTGTTTAAATGTCTGTTAAATGTTGCTTTTTTCGTTCTTATACTACCTAATAATGGACACGGGCTTTGTCCAATTTGAAAGGATATTAGTCTAGTATGCTACGCTCTACAGGCGTGTTGGCATACCATGAAGATAAGCGTTGGTTCATTTTCGAGTTTTCCGTCCCTGGCATTTGAGATATTGTGTTTTGAAACCCAAATATAAAATATATAATTACTATACTTTGGCTACACTCAAGAGCCCGCACAAATTATTCTGCCGCAATCCAAGACTCTGAATATAACTATACTTTCAGATCCACCGGTAAACTATTGTCCTTGTGGAGATATGGATTGTATATTAGGTCTTGAGAAGTGCATTCCCAACTATTAATACCCCAAGAAAAAAACAAAGGAATCTCAACTAAATATTTGTATTTCATAACGAAATTCGTGTTTTTTTAAGTTGATCATACTAGCTAATGCAAAAAAGAATGTTTAAATTTCGAAATAAAACAAATCTGAACATCACTCAATGTTTTTATTGTGTTGCTTATTAATTTTTACAGCGAGGAAGGAATCCATCAGATTTTCTAACCATTGTTTAGCGGTATGAGGCTGTAATAAAAACTTTTATTACAAAATTACGTGCAAGTCAAGCTTACTATGAAGATTATAATTGCACAGATATTAATTGCATTTTTTGCTTGTCTCGTGTCCCTTTGCCTTGGTTCGTGTCTATTGAACTTCAACGCCCATTTGTATTTTTTTTATTTGACGCGCTTCTGCTTGGTTTGCGGATTTATTAGTAGATAGATACACGGGCTGTGATTATTTTTTGCAATAATTTTAATAATTTAGTAAAATAGGAAAGTAGTAGTAGTTAAATGTGATAGGTAAGCAGTTAACAGATTAGATTATGACAGATTTGACGGGCTTCGTGATCTTGTGGCTTATTTTTTTTTTTTTAATATTCGTGGACATTTCACACAACGTCCTCTGGTCCCAAGCTAAGCTTATATGCTTGTGTTATGAGTACCAGAATACGGATAGAATACATATACTAATTTTCTTTTGTAAATACATACATATAATACATAGAACACACCCAGACGCAGTACAAACATTTGTATGACAATTATAAATATCACACGAATGATTGTCCCGAGCGGGAATCGAACCCGCGACCTCGTGATTGGCAGTCCGTTACATGAACCACTCAACCACGAAACTCGTTAAATTATTAATAATATAATATAAAAAATAAAATTATTAATATAATAAAATATTATATCCGTATTCTGGTACCCAGCATATAAACTTAGCTTGGGACCAGAGGACTTTGTGTGAAATGTCCATGAATAATTTTATCTATTTAAAAAAACAGATATTGATACTGTTTGTTCGTCCAAATGTTGCCATCTTATTTCTTCCCTACTGTTATTTAAGAGCCAGCTAAGATACGTAAATACATGTAAGTACGATCAGAAACATGCTGTATATATGAATACATATTACTTGAGACAAGTTTATGTATGAGTATCAATTATGTATAAAGCACCATAGCTATGTGGGCACCACAACTCGCGCACCATGCTTCGTCAAGCGTGATTCCTGCGACCCGACATGCCACTCCGCCTAACGTCAAATTATTCTATTAACAACAATTTCTTTACATGGATTTTAATCTTCACCACGTCTTCTTGGAACTTAGGATTATATTTGAAAACTAGCTGACCCGGCAAACGTTGTTTTGCCATACTAAAAAAAACCAAAAAGGTTTGAAATATAGATGTTGGCCGATTCTCAGACCTACTGAATATGTATGTAAAATTTGAGAAGAATCGGTCAAGCCGTTTCGAAGGAGTACGGTAACTAACACTGTGACACGTGAATTTTATATATTAGATTAGATAACGAGTGATTAACCTAAGGTTTTAATTTTTAATTCAAATACATCGTTGTTCTTAAAGTCCTTAAGCTATAGTTTATTAAATACAAGAAGATATTTTTGAATATTTTTGGGTGATTAATAAAGAGATTTATCTCTTCGTGAAATTATAGGATATCAACCTTTTCCTTCATCAACCTTTTTATGTGCAATTGTGAACATCTGTTAAAGAGAGTCGTTGTATGATGCTTGGATCAAACGACTATTAATTAATCAATCAATATTTTATTTTTGTAAATATAGGATATAAGATGTTACAATTTGTGTTACATTCGCCCGCTACATTTGGCCGCTTAGGTTATAGGTGTACAGAAAAAAAGAAAAACAGAATAAATTAAATAAATAGTTCGATATAACATTTAAGATACAAAATATAAATAGCATGCATGAAAGTGAATTCAAAATTTTAAAAAAGAAAAGAAGGAGAATTGAAATATACATTACATCTTAAAAATAAAATTCACGTGTCACAGTGTTAGTTACCGTACTCCTCCGAAACGGCTTGACCGATTTTTATGAAATTTTACATGCATATTCAGTAGGTCTGAGAATCGGCCAACATCTATTTTTCAGCTTTTTTTTTAGTATGGCAAAACAACGTATCACATCATAACCAACGGTCAGATAGTTATAATATAATTGTGACAAATTAATCTAATTGGTTATTATACATTGTTATAACTATTATTTTAATATTATTAATACATTCAGTCTTAGATACATAAATCATTTTTATTATTATTTCATTTATGTCAATTTGTGAAATTTGTCATCCAAGACTCTCCATGACTCTATATGGCAAACAAGTGATCGTTCGAGCTAGTGAGGGGTTTCTACAATTTATCAATCTATTCCTAATTCTTGACGGGTTTCGTGGTCTAGTGGTTCATGTAACGGAGTGCCGGTCACGAGGTCGCGCGTTCGATTCCCGCATGGGATAATCATTTGATGACGGGCTTCGTGGTGTAGTGGTTTATATGGCGGACTGCCGATCACGAGGTCGCGGGTTCTATTTCCGCCTCGGACAATCATTTGTGTGATGTTTATAAATGTCAAATTGTCATGTTACAAAATGTTTGTACTACGTCTGGGTGTTTCTATGTATTATAAGTGTGTATTTACAAAAGAAAAGTAGTATATGATGTATTCTTTCCGTATTCTGGTACCCATAACACAAGCATAATAAGCTAAGCTTGGGACCAGAGGACGTTGTGTGAAATGTCTGTGAATATTTATTTATTACTAGCTGACCCGGCAAACATTGTTTTGCCATACTAAACAAAAAGCTGAAAAATAGATGTTGGCCGTTTCTGAGACCTACTGAATATGCATGTAAAATTTCATAAAAATCGGTCAAGCCGTTTCGGAGGAGTACGGTAACTAACACTGTGACACGTGAATTTTATTTAAAAGATTTATTTATTTGTGTGATATTCATAAATGTCATACAAATGTTTGTAATACAAACACTCTGGGTGTTTCTATGTATTATAAATATGTTGTATTTACAAAAAAAAGTGTATATGTAGTATATCCGTGTCTGGTACCTATAACACAAGCATAGAAATATAGCTTACTTTGGGACCAGAGGACGTTGTGTGAGAAAGTCCAAAAAAATATTTAAAAATTCGATAGCCGATACGCATATTTGTATAAAGTTGGCAATTGCGTAGATTTGCTGGTAAGAAATGCATACATAGATACGCGCTAATTTTCAAAGTGTAAATAACTTTAGCTACCTACTTGAATTCACAAAATATTGCTAGTAATATGACAGTACTTACTACTTGCCCATTAAGGCAGCGATATAAGAACAATATCACATTGAATTTTAATTATGTCCAAACAGCTCATTAATTAGCTTTCATAGATTTCATATGAATATGCGACTAGCTGCCTAGTTGCGTCTTTCGACCCCACGCAATTTCTACTCATTAATACAAACTCACTTATTTGCGTACTTATGCGGCGAGACCACCACGCATGCGCGGATACGATAATTTCACCCACTTGTTGCCCCAAATTAAAAACATCACAACCCCATGCAAAGTTTCACATAAAAATAAACTGGTCATAGAGTAGTAGAGCGCGTGACGCGCGCCAGTGTGATGTATCAGATTGCCGCGGATTTTTGAGATTAAATTTTTTTCCCGCGAATTTAGATTTTTTTTTTACTTCACAAGAGGCTTTGTGTCGTAGTGTAAGGGCTTTTGCCTAATTTGTGGTGAAAGTGGAGTAAGGTTTAGTTGTTTACATATACTAGTACCTGCACATGTTTCTAAAGTAAGTTGTTTTTAATCAGCTGTATTTGTTTGCACATAGATTTTAAGTACCTACACAATAGTGAAAAGTTATACTATGTTATTAAAGAATCTTTTGTAGAGTGACTAAACTGACTTTTTGAACATATTGAAGATGTAATTACAGGAAAAAATCATAGCACCTTCCCCAAGACCAAACCGGCCATACCTACATAAAAAAATATATCTATTTAAATTATGTAGAGTGACAGAATTATATATAGACTGATGTTAAACTCAAATCTGTTTAAATTGAGGTAAGTATGTAAGCCTTTTCTGATTTCTTGACTAAAAGATACGACTTTTAAAAACAGTCGGACGAATCTTCATGAAAAGATAAAATGAGTTTCGACGTAATCATCTTTTACATTTGTGAAGAAAAACTAAAGAATAACTAAGTAATCAGTCTAGCCATTGGTTCTAGCCGTCTGGGATGCCGACACAGATGAATAAATAGCTAACTAATCTATTTTAATTGTCAAAAGTTAAGCATTAATATTAGGTAAACAATAATTCTACCATAGATATTTGTTTCAGTTTGCTACCTAAAATTTTCAACTATGAGTCATCTGGGTAGGACAAAGTAAACAGAGGGTTCTCCATGAAAAAGAATACAGGGCATGGCTAAGTCGTTTTTATTGATTTTGCCACCCCTCTGCAATTCCACAGAACTAAGATAATCAATTTTGAATCATTTTTGCGGCCGAAGTTGGAGTAAAGAAATTTTAACAGCTCAGAGCTCAAAAATGTACCCGATTTATGTAATAGGTAGGCTAACTCAAGATCAAAATGTTAGTTATTGGGAGAGTTAAGTTTTCCTTTAGAGATTTTGTCATCTAAGTACCCAGGTGCCTACTAAATGAGATACGATTTCAAAACTAACAATTTAAACACGTAATGGAGTGTGTGTGTGTGTAACGCGTTGTTTAGTTCGTCGCAGGTTCCATCCCCGTACGAGACAAATATGTTTGCATGAAGAACAGTAATATATACTGCGTCTGGGTGTTTTCTTTCATTTTATTCAGTTCGTTTTTTGCTTTTTAGGGTTGCGTACCATAAGATAAAAGGGCCCCGATTACTGAGACTTCGCTGATCATCCGTCTGCCTGTCACTAGGCGGTGTATCTGGAACGTGGATACTCATTATCATCATTATCCCGCCCTTATTCAGTTATTTTGTGTTATTTAAGATCGATATGACAAAAGTATTATGATAATAGCGGCACGGAACCATTCGTGTGCCTCCAACTCGTATTTGACCGGATTTTAGGGGTAAACTGAAGCAAACAAAAATGTTGAAAATCAAGTTACATAATCTAAGTACAATAATATCTTGTGTTGCTAACTTGAGCTCTGTGTATTAAGCTGTTAAATAGCTTATAATCACCAAGCGAAACAATGATATCAAAAAACAAGCCATTGTGTTATCTGAATCGGAACAAAAGATAAGGTGCTTATCGAATTGTTCTATTGTCTATGCCTGTCATGGGCGACGCATCCGGTGGCCAAAACGTTGACAGATTAAAAAAAGGCGGGATAATTAACCGAGCTGTAAAACTGTGCAATCATTTCCATTGCCTCTGTGTATTGTGTGTGAATGGCTTGTAAAAAACTAACAATTAAAGATAGCTAGGTTTTCTATTTTATAAATAATTAAAAAACACTAATTTTTCTTATAAATCTTCTTTCAAAATCATTGAATCCGAAATACCTCATCGGAATGTTAAATGAATAAAATAGTTTCTATTTTTAAATAAATAAATACTTTAATATAACTTTTAAAAATTTCTGTTACAGGTTTTCACAATGGCTACCTTACCAATTTTCGTTTCTCTCAGCAGGTAAATTTATATGTTGCTTTTTCATTGCACTTTCTGTACATTTTTACGACAGATCGTTTTTTTATGAATAATAATAATAATTTTAAACATTTAGAGGGTGGTATCGACAGAAATAATCCCGATAGTTGTATCGGTAAACGGTTTGGTCCCAAAGAGCCTCTCACAACACCTTGATAGGCTAGGCGTCAATAGCAAGTCGGTGCTTATAAATGCTTATCTAAAAAATGCGGTGATGTCAAGTATATTCTAAAATAGTCTTCACAGTTCACACTTGTGGTAAAATAGAATGCTTTCTAAATTAATAACAATACATTCCAAAACTAATCTATTTTAGATCTCGTTTACACGAAACAGCTCAGAGTAATAACAAAAAATGTCGTAAAATTCTCATAATAACTTCTAAGTTAATTTTTAACAAACTACCGTCATCTGTATTTACAATATACTTCCTTGGTCCTAAGGGACAACTTTGTTCAATTAGAGGGCACAGTTCCAGAGATAGTCGTTAAAAACACATAAAATTGTAGTAAAAATGAACATGGTGTACATGTTAGACATTACGCCGCATTAATTCAAATATAAAGTGAAATGTAAGCTTTTTAATTTTTGGAATTAAAGAAGCTGTAAAGATTAAATTACATAAAAAACGTGTTGTATTTTGTCATATTAGATTCTTTGTAAGCTTACTGGTAGTTACAACACTTACTTACTGGTAGATACAAGCTGGAACTGCCCAAAAACAACAACTCTTATCTCTCCAGCACAAGCTCTTCCAATGTGGGGCATGGGCCGGCTGCATTTTGGAAGGGATTATTTATTTGGTCCATTATGTCGCGCTGACCAAGCATGTTGCCATAAGGTTTATCTTCGAAATTTCTGTCTCTCACAGAGGATGTTATCTGTGTAAAATATTTATTAAGCTGGCTTTTACAGCACCCCGAGATGGAAAAGGTGTGGTAATACTTCTATTCTTAATTCACGTCACGTCACCACACGGACAAGTGCCTTTATTTAACAACAACTATATTCTGCCAAATATAATATATTACATACTTATATCATGAATGAAATACGCAAAGTTATACAAGTTTTAACTGTACTATGGAAGACGGAACCCGTTTTGAGCGGAACTCAATAATGACTGACAAGTTTACCGGATGTGAGCCATACAAAACCTGATCTTTGCTAAACTGGTACCCTTTTGGAGCAAAGTGTAGTCGCTAGGAACTTGGCCAGCCTTGACTTTAATACCCATTGATGATTAAAATATGTTTTTAAAAATAATAAATTTGTCAAAATAAGCGCAAAAGATTTAAAATCAACAGAATACTCCTTCATAAGTAACGTTAGAACTTCATAAGGGCTCAAAAGCTTCAAAACTCAAAAATTAAGAGTGAAATCAATTTTCATTAACCAGCCTAATAACCAACACCGAACTAAATATCTGTCATCTACATGCTTTAAAATAATTTTGAGCACGAGTATTTGTTACCAATACAACCATAATATATTTGTGGCATTTTTAGACATATCTTTACTTTTTCCAGCCCACTTACATCCCACTGTTGGGGACGGGCCTCCTTCACTTTGAGAGGGATTATGGTCTACTGTGCCGCGCTGACCAGACGTGTTGGCACAGGGTACATTTTCCAGGTTTCCATCTCTCACAGAGGATGTTATCTGTGTGCAATATCCCTTAGCTGACTTTTACACCCTTGGGAATAAATGGGGTGATGACACTTGTATTCTTTATCCGTCACCACACGGAGAGATATCTTTACTTATTATAAAACAAAGTCACTATTTTTGTATATAATTTTTAAAAGTATGCAACGGGTTTAGCCTTTTTTTAACACGTTTTTTTAAGTTCAGTATGTATCTATCAATGTATTAATCTATGTAACGGAATCTTTGAACGCGTTTTAACCAACTTGCAGTAGTCGGATTGATCTGAAATTTTGCACACATATCAAGGACCGATGACAATGCAATTATTTAAAAATATATATGTTCAGGATCTTCAAGCGTGTGTTTTAGTTTTTGAATTTTAAATAAATAGAGTAGTTCAATAGGAAGGCTGTTTTGTATAATGAGTTAAGTTTACATTATTTACAAAATACATACAATACATATTATATCTAGTTATACGAATGTCAATTGCCTGTTATGTGACTGGCAAACAATATTAAAAAGTTAGACATCCTTTTTCGGAAGCAGACAGCGACACGTGCGAGCACATGTATGTCGATTTGTATGTGAGAAGCTATCGCTTGTACAAACACGATGTGAATTAATGTTAAGTGCAAGTTAGGGCTTGTCAAAACTTAAAGCTTGGAAAGCTTTGAGTTTCAAAATAGGTATGTAGCTTTCATTTAATTTATCCTGTTATTATCAACAACTGGATAAATTTGATTGATCACATAAAACATCTTATAACTAAATCCAATTTTATTCAATTTGATTGATCAGTGATCAAACAAGACATCTTATAACTAAATCCTATTTTATTCAATTTGATTGATCAGTGATCACACAAGACATCTTATAACTAAATCCAATTATATTCAATTTGATTGATCAGTGATCACACAAGACATCTTATAACTAAATCCTATTTTATTCAATTTGATTGATCAGTGATCACACAAGACATCTTATAACTAAATCCTATTTTATTAAATTTGATTGACCAGTGATCACACAAGATATCTTATAACTAAATCCTATTTTATCATATAGGACAAACAACAGGCGTGTGGCGAATGCAAATATTTGTAATGCACCCGAATGTTTTTTTTTTATGCCTATACCTAATATTATCTACCTATCTAATAAAAAAAAAGATAGTTATTTACGTTGTTATTCTAAATCATGAATACGGGACTTAGAATGTAATACACAACATATAAATTTAGTTTAGTTTAAAACCAGAGGAGATTGTGTAAATTAGCTCAAAATAGTCAGTAATAAAATAAAAAAAATCCGCAAAAACTAGTTTAATTATATTAAACCTACGAAATAATAAAGGATATTATAACTAGCTTATTTCGAAGGTCCTTATTATTAAGGCAGCCCTACGCCCACACACGTCTTAGTATTTACTTCCTAATAGGGAGACAGGAAGCGCGCTTCGGCAGCCGGACGTGGTCCGCGCTAAATATCGCATACGACATTTGATCAACTCATTACTTACACTATGATTATTATGATATTATATTTTAATAAAACTGTTATATATTAATAAATCTGTAAAAGCCAGCTGAGGGATGTTGTACACAAATAACATCATCTATGAGAGACGGAAGACTGGCAAACTATTTATATCAGTCAATAGGCTTCAGGTAATTTGCGTATTTATGTGTGTGTGAAATATGTATCTATGTGTGTCTCTGGTACAGGCTACTTATAGAACATTATTAATCTATGAAGTTGATTTAGCCAGGCTAAAGTGACGTGTCTTTAAGGTTGAATCCGAATACACAACCTGGTTAATCTGTTAAATATGTATTGAATTAGATGAAAACATCCAAAACAAAAATGATTATTATATTAGGTAAATTACTAACTTACGTTAATGAAAGACATGGGTGGATAATTAATTATATGGATTCAAACAATATTTTTTAACTACAATTAACATCATTAATAAATTTTTAAGAGATTATTTTGTGTTTTTAAAAGTCAATGCACTTGATGTGTTGTCCGTAACGCCTACAGCTACAGTAATAAATTTATTATAATATAAACTAAACAGAATTATCGCAAATTTAAAATATATATTTATCACAGATTATGAAAATGGATGTGGCTTTATTAAACTGTATTTTGTTTGAATTTACTATGGATCGGACATATTGTGTATTCAAACTTGATAAATCATAGGATTGCTTGTCCTATATCGGTAGAAGTAGAAAAACATAAACGTCATAAGAATTTTGTGTTGTGTTAAAAATATGCCTACACAAATAAATAATTTTCATGTAATGCCATGCGATTCGCAATGATGACCTTCATCGGGATCTCAAAATAGATCTGGTCACAGATATTATAAAAAAATATGCAGAAGCACATGAACATAGACTTCTCCATCATGTGAATGTCGAGCATGTGATATCCAGCTCCTCGACAACACGGACATAGTAAGAAGGCTCAAAAGGACAAAACCTTTTGAATTACTTTATTAGTAGTGTTAGTAATTTGTAGTGCAACGTGTGTCAGTGCAACGTGAGTCAGTGCTACGTACGTATAAAGAACACATGAACAAAGTGTTAATAGAGACAGTAAGATAGGTGTTAATGGACACTTTCTGAAGTAACTCATAGTTAGCAATTTAAGTTAGAATTAAATTACTCATTAGTCTGATAGGCTAGATTGTAATATCTGTAAATAATCTGGATATCCTAGATTATTTATTATAAAAAAAAATTTTTATGCGATAACCTTAGAGCAGGGGGTTCTTTATCCTACAGCCATAGGGTCCATGGGCTGAAGTGAAGACTTCGAGGGCCGCAGCTAGCTTTTATTCTTTCTGCATTAAAATTTTCAATAATTTATAGGATCAAACAAAAATAAAAATCTGTCCTAACCGTGAGTATTTTTACAAAAACATTTATGGCACAGTTAGATTTTTTAAATAAAGTTGTAATAAAATTGAAATGCCTACTCCAATATTGTTATTTTTTTTATAAATTCAAAATTGATGAGACGTTCAGAAATCCTTTCCTTCCAAAAATTGCGCCTACACGCAGTGAAACCCCAACGCATTAGGATCATACCATATTTAGGATGCGGTATTTCTGCATCGATATCGATAAAATTATTTAAGACAGAATTAAAGTCGTTTAGGATAAAAATATGTAAAATCCTTACAAATTTGGATGTAATTTAATGATCATAAATATTTTTGAGTAAAATTATGGACATGCAGATGTACCTATATTCTGAAGTTTATTGTTATAGTTTTTAGACGAATATGTTATTATAGCAACACTATTTACTAGTTGGATGTAGAACTTATTGATTTTTAACGATAGAAACTTCAGTGTAAATAATTAAATTTTATATTCGAATAAAATATTTCATTAAAATATTTTTCGTATAATTTCTTTCCTATCTCATGTCCCACGACATATTATTTATTTATAGTATATTATTTATTTAGGTTTCTTTCGTACACTGTCCACTTTTTAATTCATCTAAATTCTAGTCCTGTAAATGTAGCAGGTTTATCTATACTACTAATAATATTACATATAAAGCGGAAGAGTTTGTTTGTTTGTTTGAACGCGCTAATCTCAGGAACCACTTGCACTGGGCCGATTTGAAAAATTCAAAATTAAATCTTAAAGCCCAACAAAACAAAAAAAAAACCTGTCAAGAGCGAGGCAAGCTCGCACATTTAGGGTTTCGTACCTACTAGACATATAAACATAAGTAACTGCATTCAAATAATCAGTTAATTAAACTCAAAATAACTCACCAACTTAATTTTGTAGTTGAAATATAGGGAATCGCCTACATTTCAGCTACTTCATAAGTTGGTATTAGTATAAACACTTTTTTCTTGTGATGTAATGACAAATTATAAGTTTTTGGATTATTCCCTATATCAGCACTATATAGACTTGATCTATGCCAAATTTCGAGGTTCTAGGGCAAGTAGGGGAAGTAACCTGTGAGTTTTGATTCCCTAGCATAAGTCGAAAATTCTTAAAAATGGTCGTAATTTGGTTATATCTTTTAAATGCGTAGAGGTAAAAGGTTGATTGTATTTTTTGCAGCAAGGGACCGCATAGATCTACATATCGTATGAGTTTCAAGTTGATACCTTCAGCCGTTGCTGAGTAAAAAAAGTTTGACAGACGGACAGACAGACAGACAGACACCGGAGTGATTCTATAAGGGTTTGTACGAAACCCTAAAAACAACAAAAAGAAAAAATGAAATCGGAAGGATACGAACTGAGGTTTTCTGTTTCATTACCACCGGGTAAAGCACCCTGTAAGATATCTGGCGTAATGATAAATAAGTATTGTATGATGATGATGTATATAAAAATTACATAGTCGAATGGAATCTCAATAAATTTCTTTACAGTGCAATTTCCCACGAGTTTCTCTTGAACAATGTCAACTGTCATTGAGTATGGTGAATTTCACCGTTAACTTAACTATCGTGTACTCGCATTGTATCGATTGTATGGGATTTTTAACTAATAACTACTCTCTAGATATTCTATTCGATTTGTTGAAGAAAGCTTGATATAATTATATTTTTTAAGTACAAATAGATATACAGAATGCAATCCACCTTACACAGAAAAAATGCAATATGTTTGCTAGTAGCTAGTAGTAAATGAAACTGCTCTAGATTAAAATAAATCCTTACTCATTATAAAATAAAGTCGTCATTTTTGTATGTACGTCCCTATGTGAGCTTCGATCATATTATTTATGTTGATGATGCTATACTCTACTAGATTCTAACTAAAGTAATATATGTATAGGACAAAGTAGGATTTCAACCGAATAGGTACCATTAGATAAATCTTTCATAGTATTTTTGTTATTATTTATTTTGCATAAGTCTTTTAAACTTTAGAAGACTACAATCTGTCATTTCTCTTATTGTCAATTGCTAGTCCACGGCATGGCGGCACCGTGAAACGACGATTCATATAATACATGGTTCCCAAGCAACTTGTCCACTCTAACTATTTACCATGCCTTCATAATAATGTGATATAAGCAATAACGTATGCTTGTTGGAAGCCATGAGAAAATTATTAGAAGATTGTTAATTTCGGAATTTTCACTGCTGATGTTATGATGATATATCGTATACTCGATCATATATGGGTATACATTTCCATACTCAGTTAGGAGATTTTCGTCAAATTGTATCAGATGTGACTGAAGAAGCATTTGTATCTTAGGACACAAAAAAAAATGCTAACTTGAGCATTTCATTGTCTTCATATGTGAACAGGCTTTTTCCGAGATGCTACTGAATGATGGCAGTGGAGAATTAAGAGAAAGTGATGTAAGGACGTAAATCTTTGTGTTTTGACATAACAACATTGAAGAGTTAGTCAACAACGTCTACTCCTATACTGTTCTCGATCTGGAAGAAGCTGTTCATTTTACTTCAGAATTTTTGAATTCCTTGAATCCATTTGGACTCACCCTTGATAAAACGTCTTTGAAAGTGAGTTTTCCTGTAATTTTACTAAGAAATCTGAATCCACCTAAACTTTATCAAGGCACGCGTTTACTAATAAATCATCAAGATATATCATCTTGATGATATATCGATAATACGATATATCGAGATATATCATCGAGTATACACAGATAAAAAGTATACTTAAATTAAAATATTCAAACAAAACCATCTTAGTGATGGATATATAAGATCTATTAGACTTATGAAATAAGGATATCAAAAATAGACGTTTAAACATACTTACAAACCAGTCAACCAATACCGCGGCCCGAAAACTTTGTAAATTAGTAAACAATAAAAAAGGCCTCGGTTCTAATGCGCCAAACACTGAATTAAAATGAAACCAACAATAGTTATGTTCTTTTTGTTTTAGTTAAGTTTTTACGTATTTTAGTTTAAGGGTCGCATATTCTACCGCATAAACTTACACCACAGAATAAGTTTAGTAATATGTGGTACTAAAGTCTTACGCCTATATTTACAGCACTACGTTTTTTAACTTCAGTGTATTCTATTCTTTCCATTGTTATAGCTTCTAAGGGTAAGAATTTAAACAGTAAGTAAGCTGTGAGTTGAGCGAACACAATCGAACTATTATCGGTCATCGCCTCATAGGTCGGGCGAATAGTACGACCTTGCAATATGCACTACGCGCTGTTTATGACTGACACGGAACTGTCAACATTTACAACCGTATTCACAAACGTTACTGTGAGGTCTCATAGTAGGCTTGGACGCACAGGGGTAGCAAAATCATTTCACAAACAATACTTAAGTGGTGAAACGCACTAGGCGTTTGTTAAACTGAACGCATAGCTAAGTTTTGTCTATGAATACAAAGGCTCGATGAACGGAACGCACTAAGAAGTGTTACCCTTTGCACAGTGCATCAACACGTACTTACTTAAGTAAAGTTTTTTGTGAATACGGGTGTTAGGTATGCGCAAAGCTAGATAAATACAAATACTAATAGAATGTACTATAGTATTATTACTATAGTACATTCTATTAGTATTTCTAGATTAGGTACTATAATAAATAGTATTAGTCAATGATTTATTAAAACACGTATTAGCAAAAAGACTTCCTTCAAACGAGTTCGAAATGAAAGTTAAATGATATCCCTAGTGTAGTAGAAGTCCCTAGTAATGGAAGTTTTGCATTTCCTTCAGGACCCCGCGCCCCGTCTTAAAATTTGACTTTATTCTAACCTTTCTGTCGAATTTTCTAAGTCGGCTTAGCCACTTTCGAGAAATAGGAAAATACATGACAAACATACACGATGCAAGGGAGGGAAAATCACGGCAGCTTGTTGGTAGAAAGTATCGAAACAGATTTGACAAGATTCTGGGTTCATATCCCACTTCTGATAACTACATTTTCGGCTGTATTTTGTTAAAATAAAAAATATAGCAAGGCTAAAATATTTAAAATACACATAAGTTTTGTTGCTAACCACGTGTTTCGTTCAACAACCGATTGAAAACCCAATCGCTGGTATACCCAAGGAATGTAAATGTATATAAACTGAAGCCATCAATAAGTAACCAATCAAACAGCCTATTGTTTAAATGTTTACGAGCTGGACGGAATGCAAACGGGTATCGAACCTAAGGTGTTGCGATAACAAACAAACTTCCTGGTTCCTGAACACACTGTAATCTTATATTTACTGTTACGGGTTGCGAATATTATACACATATAAGATTTTATTGAATAAGTAGCTATTGTAAGAGTAGTCTTAAAAAACCTAATTTTAACAAATTATACAAAAAAGCCATCATCTTGAAACACTCTATATATCTATATTAATATTAAAAAGCTGAAGAGTTTGTTTGTTTGTTTGTTTGTTTAAACGCGCTTATCTCAGGAACCTCTAGTCCGATTTGAAAAATTCTTTCAGTGTGTGATAGTCCATTTATCAAGGAAGGCTATAGGCTATATAACATCACGCTGCGACTAATAGGGGAGAAGCAGTAGAGAAAAATGTTACAAAAATGGGGAACATTTTCTAAATTCTACGGGTACGAAGTCGCGGGCAACAGCTATCATTTAAATACACCGTATCAGAATCTGTTGGTTAGTTTAAAAGGTATAAGCTCACATAGGGATATACATACAAAAATAACGACTTTGTTTTATATTATGAAAATTTTTCCTGCAACATTTTTCATTGATGTTTCGCTCTTATTGGTCGCAGCGTAATGTTCTGTAGCTTAAAGTCTGCCTCGATAAATGTACTATCCTACACTGCAAGAAGGTTTCAAATCACACCAGCGGTTCCTGAGATTAGCGCGTTTAAACAAACATACAAATTTCAGCTTTCTAATATTAGTATAGATGCCGCCTAAGTTTGTATGATATTGGTATCTATTCTAGGTGCACAACTAAACTTAACTAAAAAATGAAAATTGGTAGTGTCAATATAGCTATTACTTGATATTTCGTTATACACATTTTTATTAATTAAAATCGTTAGCCTATAATACACAGTTTTTATAATAACAAAGTTCAGTTAACATTGCTGAATTGTGATAATGATGCTATCAATTTTAATTTTTTAGTTAAGTTAAGTTTAGTTGTGCGCTCAGAATCAGCACCATTAAGTAATCGACTTCAAAAAAAAGGAGGAGGTTCTCAATTTGTCTGTATGTTTTTTTTTATTTTTTTTTTATGTTTGTTAACTCATAACTAGGCCAAGCGATTTTAATGATTCTTTTTTTATTTGAAAGCTGGCGATTCTCGTGTGGTCCCATTGGCACCAGGTCAGTATCTGATTGTTATCTCCTGAGAAATCAAGGAAAACCCTCAAATTTGTCTATGTATTATAAGTATGTTTTTACATAAGAAAAGTATAATATGTATTATATCTGTATTCTGGTACCCATAACACAAGCATATAAGCTTAGCTTGGGACCAGAGGACGTTGTGTGAAATGTCCATGAATATTTATTTATTTATATTTATTTAATTTCAAAGGCAAATGAATTCGGTTGAACTTTTTTTTTAAAAATTATTATATTTTTAGTACAAGTCTTCACATTAAATAGTTAAGGCATAACCTTGAACCTTCTGTTACACCACAATATTATTTAAAACAATAACTTTTATATTACGGAAACACTCAACCATGACATCATGAAGGGATTCTTCACCAACTTTATTTAACAGTCATTTACTGGAAATTGAACCTTGTGACTTGGGAATAAAGGTTGAAGCGATAGTAAGGTTATTGAACATCCTGTGATGTGTGCATGCGCGGATGTGGTAAAGCCAGGATCATAATAAAGCCATAGTTAGAGTCGATAGCCTTAAGAATAAAATATAATGTAGGCAATAAACATGAATATATAATATTTTTAGAATAATACTTTGTACTATGGCGTTTTTGTTTACTTCGCTAGTATCTATGTCTCTAAAGTATTTATTTAAAAAGATATTATAATGATTTCCAACCAATTTAGGATTAATCTGGAATTTTTACATTTATCGAGTACCTAACTACAAAATTGCAACAGTTTTATGAAGAAAGATAGAATTTTACAATCTGTAATACATACGCAAGTTCAACTCTTCATACAATTAAACACATCATTATTATTAATTTATGAATTTTTGCAATTAACTTGCTATGCTTTTACTAAATAAACTAAATTATAGTGGAAAAAATTATAACCATGAGCGGGACTTGAACCCACGACCTCGGAATACCGTTCCGTTGCTCTCCCATCTGAGCTATCATGGTTCCCGCATATGTTTACCAAATCTTCCACTACAACCTTCTCAATGTGAGTTAAACATCGTGCGATGTTTTGTGTACAACGCCATCTATTGAGCGGTTTGCACCAACTCGATCAATCGATCACGTAGTGTTCTTTACAGAACACAATTGGACCGAAATAATGACTGTACTGTACAGTCATTTTTTCGGTCCAATTGTGTTCTGTAAAGAATCTTCCACTACAACCTTCTCAATGTGAGTTAAACATCGTGCGATGTTTTGTGTACAACGCCATCTATTGAGCGGTTTGCACCAACTCGATCAATCGATCACGTAGTGTTCTTTACAGAACACAATTGGACCGAAATAATGACTGTACATGTATTTCTACATTAATTTATGAATTTTTGCAATTGACTTGCTATGCTTTTACTAAATAAACTAAATTATAGTGGAAAAAATGATAACCATGAGCGGGACTTGAACCCACGACCTCGGAATACCGTTCCGTTGCTCTCCCATCTGAGCTATCATGGTTCCCGCATATGTTTACCAAATCTTCCACTACAACCTTCTCAATGTGAGTTAAACATCGTGCGATGTTTTGTGTACAACGCCATCTATTGAGCGGTTTGCACCAACTCGATCAATCGATCACGTAGTGTTCTGTAAAGAATCTTCCACTACAACCTTCTCAATGTGAGTTAAACATCGTGCGATGTTTTGTGTACAACGCCATCTATTGAGCGGTTGTACAGTCATTATTTCGGTCCAATTGTGTTCTGTAAAGAACACTACGTGATCGATTGATCGAGTTGGTGCAAACCGCTCAATAGATTACATCATTATTATTATTATTTTTTGGACATTTCACACAACGTCCTCTGGTCCCAAGCTAAGCTTATATGCTTGTGTTATGGGTACCAAAATACGGATATAATACATAAACTACTTTTCTTTTGTAAATACATACTTATATTATACATTGAACACCCAGACGCAGTACAAACATTTGAATGACAATTAGAAAAATTGGTCAAGTGCGAGTGGGACTCGCGCACGAAGGGTTCCGTACCATTATCTATGCAACATAAGGCAACGTTATTAGTATCGAACAAGAAACGGTAAAAAAAATCAGTTTTTTGTATGGGAGCCCCCCTTAAATATTTATTTTATTTTATTTTTAGTATTTGTTGTTATAGCGGCAATAGAAATACATCATCTGTGAAAATTTCAACTGTCTAGCTATCACCGTTCTTGAGATACAGCCTGGTGACAGACGGACGGACGGACGGACGGACGGACAGCGAAGTCTCAGTAATAGGGTTTCCGTTTTTACCCTTTGGGTACGGAACCCTAAAAATCACACAAATGATTGTCCCGAGCGGGAATCGAACCCGCGACCTCTTGATCGGCAGTCCGTTACATAAACCACTCAACCACGAGGCTCGTCAATTAAAATATATAAATATCTTTAACCCCTTTAGCTAATTGAATCTTTGTAATCTTTGCTAAATCTAAATTGTAGACGAGTTCGTTCCACGACTAGCCACTAGCTAACAACTAGAATTTTGACACCATCTTATAACAGTTATCATTTAGCATGTTAAACGTCCCGCAACTTTGTTACAAGGGTTCCCACCTGTTGTCTTTACTAATAAAGAGAACCTGTATAATTAGTCTTCAAACCGATGTACCATTGTTTGTCACTCGCGCAGAACAGACGCGAACGCCGACTGACTAGCACGCTTGCAATCGATCATAAACTCTGGATCACAGAGTTCGATATTTGAATCGACCCACACGGAATCAGAAAAAATAAAAAAGTGTATTCGTAATTTGAAAATTTCAGAACTTAATTAGAAAAAAAATTAATTCAGTGCAATTTTAATTTAAATAAACGAATTTTCAAATTTAGAATTTAATTAAAAATAATAGAATTATTTTTGTGACGGATTTGGGAAATTTGTAGTGTTGTTATTCTGTCTCATCTCGAAATGACCCCTGTTGGACTTCTGTTCAAAGTGAACAGGTAAGTTCGTTTGCATTGTAACAAGAGAGTGTTAAATATTGTACATGAGATGTTAATGTATGTCGTGATGCCTGTTTCTTTGAATATTTGTTATTCTACTGGCGTCTCTGTTGTAATGCGTCCTAAGACATTTAACTTAGGATACTTTGAGATTGTTGATCTGTTTTCTTTGTGTGTGTATGTATAGATATATTTCAATGTGTGAATGGGTTTGCACTTAGCATAAATTGCTTTGCCTAAGTATGGCCATGCATTTTGTAATATTTATATTTTTTATATTGATGTCGACCTGAGAATAAAAATTATGACTCTATTTCTATTCATGCTGGTAATTAAACGATTCTTTTTTTCCTAGCACCTTATTCTTTCACTATCGGGCATGAGCTTTTTCTATTAAAGAACATTATTTGATCTGTTTTGACTTGGTGACACTACAAGGATGATACTTTACAAGATATGAAAAATCTCATTACCATTGTTTGATTAGTATGGTAATTACTTTTTATGGAACGTATACGAGATAAACTTCACAAATTGTTTTATTCTAACCTTAGAACTAAACAATTCGTTTAGGTATTCTGAGATTTTAACTAACACGTTACTTAACACGTGTTCCCGCGTTTTTGTATTCTGTTGCTACGTGGTTTTAGCCTATGTATACAGTATAACTAGCATTTCAGCAGGATTAACTAGCATTTAATTGTTTTCACTATTGTTTTTATGTAGTAGGTACACCACTTTACCCCAGTTTCAGATCAACTGAGTCCATCCAAAGGTTGTCTGGAAGAGATCGCAATATGCGATAAGACCGCCAATTGTACATGTTTTATCCTAATTTCGATATATAAGTGACATGTAAAATGTTTTGGTGTACAATAAAGTGTGTTCTATTCTATTCTATAACCTATATGTTCATTCTCAATTAATTTATTACTACTCAACTGGAATTTTTCTATAATATAATATTATAAAGCTGAAGAGATTGTTTCTTTGTTTGACCGCGTTAATCTCAGGAACCACTGGTCCGGTTTGAATAATTCTTTCAGTTTTGGATAGTACATTTATCGAGGAAGGCTTATAGGCTATTTAACATCACACTGCGACGAATGGGAGCGAAGCATTAATGAAAAATGTTACAAAATGGAGAAATTCTAAATTCATAGCGGCCATAGTAAATAATAATTCAGATATAACCTAATGTTAATACAAATAATAGTCTTATCTTTTTATAAGTTACCTTCTGACTAACTGTATAGTTAATACATACGTGTATAAGCTTCCTGTACAACGTTTTAGTAATTATTATATTCCCACGTAGTAAAACATACAATAAATTCAACTTAATCGTTTACGTATAACGTGTGAGAAATTCGTCATGTTTGTGAACGCTGCGCTAAGTAATTATAAGATATAACTTGTGTTTTTATTATGTTACTAAATAATACCGGTCTGAAATTCTGTAGTATGTATTAAAATCCCTTGTTTTGTCGTTATTCTGTTCCGAAATAGCACCATTGATGTTTATGAAATGTATATAATATTCAGTAGGCTTGTGAAAAAGATGTAAGCTTTATTTTAGAACTTGAGGTCAAAAGACGGTTCCATCCAGAAAGTTATTTTTAAGCGACTATAACTTTAACTTTTTTTAATGTTTATTATCTAATCGATGAGATTTTAATAATTCTTTTTAGGGT
The DNA here is from genome assembly GCA_916999025.1 of Orgyia antiqua. NCBI lineage: Eukaryota > Metazoa > Arthropoda > Insecta > Lepidoptera > Erebidae > Orgyia > Orgyia antiqua. The sequence goes on along the minus strand of OU779864.1, from coordinate 19,446,331 downwards.
TCCGTACCCAAAGGGTAAAAACGGGACCCTATTACTGAGACTTCGCTGTCCGTCCGTCCGTCCGTCTGTCACCAGGCTGTATCTCAAGAACGGTGATAGCTAGAGAGTTGAAATTTTCACAGATGATGTATTTCTATTGCCGCTATAACAACAAATACTAAAAATAAAATAAAATAAATATTTAAGGGGGGCTCCCATACAACAAACATGATTTTTAGGGTTCCGTACCCAGTATCTCAAGAACGGTGATAGCTAGACAGTTGAAATTTTCACAGATGATGTATTTCTATTGCCGCTATAACAACAAATACTAAAAATAAAATAAAATAAATATTTAAGGGGGGCTCCCATACAACAAACATGATTTTTTTACCGTTTCTTGCTCGATACTAATAACGTTGCCTTATGTTGCATAGATAATGGTACGGAACCCTTCGTGCGCGAGTCCGACTCGCACTTGACCAATTATTTCGAATTGCATGCTGATAGTTCTTATGTGGTCCCATTGGCACCAGGTCATCTGATGGCAATCTTTTAAGAAATTGAGGAATACAACTCAAATTACAAAGGCATATGAAGTCATTTGAACTTCTTTTTTTATTATAGCTTCTAACAGAGTGATAAGAAATGAAATTGTGTTACTTGTATTCTTAAGTAGTGAAAAAAAGATGAAGGAAGGATCTACATCTTTTCTTCAACTACTTATTTTGTTTTTCGCAGGGAATGCCTTTACGCACACCCGCTCCTGTCATCTCGGTCATCACCGTCATGGTAGGAGCGGGTAGTGTCGGACTCGCCGATGGCTTGTGTCCCAGATTTGCCAGATAGGCTGTCTATAGCTACATCACTCACCTGGCTTGAAATATGTATCTATGTGTCTTTGATACAGACTTAATACCGTGTGTGCCATTATTAGTCTCCTGTTCAGCCCATCTACGTCTCACTGTTGGGCACAGGCCTCTATCACCTAAGGAGGGATTATGGTCTACTGTGCCGCGCTGACCAGGCGTGTTGGCACAGGGTTTATTTTCAATTTTTCGGTCTCTCACAAAGGTTGTTATCTGTGTGCAATATCCCTTAGCTGACTTTTACAGCATCTTTGGGAGGAGATGGGATGGTGACTCCTGTATTCTTAATCCGTCACCACACCGCATATAATATTAGTCTATGAAGTTAAGATCTTACCAAGTTAAAGTTAAAGTTACTATCTGGTATGTCCGTGGCTTATGTGTACCTCATAATAGCAAATAACGTCTGTATAATATTTTCAAATTATAGTAATATTTTAACTACATATTCTATGTGCATAATTAATAGTGTTAATTCTTGGTAATTATCTGCGTATTAATCTTTGTTAATTAATCCTGGCTAATTTAACTGATTACTCCTACAGTCCTACATGCAATAACTAACCGGCTGCATTGTACACAGCAATTAAGATCACAATACGGAAGCAAAGCTGCTGTTAATATCTATCGTAAAAGATTATTAGCGTGTGTTTTCAGAGCAAATAATTTTTTTAAATTAGTAATCAAATATTTAGGATGTTCGCACAGGATTTTCGAGTTTTCTATTTCTCAGCTCTCCGTATATGCAAATCCGTTATATACTACTTAAATAATAAAAACAATAAGTATTCATGGACATTTCTGATAAATTAATAGAGATTAAAAAAAATTGAATTATAAACTTTTCGCCACGCTTTTCAGGCTGGCCGTCCCGGGCCATGAACCCTATGGCTCTAGGGTAAATACGCCTCTGGTTATGGGTACCAGAATACTTATATACCACATATGCTATTAACTTGTACTAACTACTATTACTTGTGTGGTTATTAACCAGCTAAAGAAGGATGATTTTCGATTCGTTTCAATCTTTAAATACTTTATCGTTGAAATATTTAGATACAATATTTTATGAATGACCTAGGCCTCTTTTAATTTACCGTTACTAAATGATGATCATGCGTTCTCTCTGTTGCTGAAAATATAAACGACTGACACACGAAGAGCTGTTTTTACATTCAATAATAGTATTCGTATCAATTCTTCATACACAACTAAACTTAACTAAAAAAAGAAAAAATAATAATAACACATTTCGACAAAGTTAATTAAATTTTTATTTTTAGATTTGTTTCAGAGGATGGCTTTTTTATAAGGTTTTGGTCAAAATTCCACGCTTACGAACTTGCGGGCAACAGCTAGTTTCCTATAAAAGGAACTTCAAGAATCAGCTGAGGAAAATCTAAGCTTGGTTGAGAAAGACGATATATTCAAAATCAAACTCATATTATCACGCATGGTCGGCGTTGTTTGGTACATCGTTATGTAGAAAAGAAAATTAATCGTATCTAGTTTATTGGAAAGGAATAACAACACAATATTAAACAAGGCACAATACCTCTGCTTCCAAGGTTTCGACCGAGTTGCATCGATCGTGGTCACGGATCGACTGGAGTATTTAACAGTTATTAACGTGATTATAGTACCGGTAATATTAACAAATTATGAGTTCAAATCGCGTAAGTTTAAAGTCAATAATATTAAACAAATCTGTGAATCGCATTTCCCAAACATTCCACTTAATTTGGGTCCAAAAACCATATAAAATATCCCTATATATTTACTATGTACTATACTAACAAAACATAGAGTTATGAATGAAAATTCATAAATATATAATTATTAGGCTTAATTTTACACAGAAGTAGTAAAAGTTACACAGTAAAGTTGAATAATATCATACATATTCACGGCTAGATCATTAAACAAGGTAATAGTGGTCTTGTGTAAAGATTTATTGTTATATTGATCGGTTAGTTACGTGCTGTTATATCATAAGTATGTGTGAAACTTTTCATTGTTTATATGACACGTTTTCATCGGCCATGGTTTGATATAACTTGAGTACGCACAGTACAGCCAGGGCAACTTTGGAGGTTCCTTTTCCAGTCCATTTGGTCATTGGTCACGAGCTCCTTCATATTAGTAAGTAATTATTATTATATTATTGTAGTAGATCTACTGTGACATGCTGGCCAGGCGTGTTAACATATGGTTCAGTTTCGAGTTTTCCGTCTCTTACATTTGATGACTATCTTGCTTTTACTTACAGCGAAAAAATGGCCGTAAATGTGACAATAGTATTCCTAATCCAGCCTCACACAGCTTTAGAGATTATGTTGTCTATAAATTAAGGTATTGGTCAAGTATTATCGATTGTAGAGAGCACGGACCTTTTATTCCTACATAGGTGGGACACATTGATCTGCCACACGTCTATATGTAATAGTATAAGTTAAGTTTAGAGTTTTAGTTCCTAATTTTTGTCTGTTTATATAGTTATAAGAATTTCATGTTTTATTGTGTTCCGCCTTGGAGGCATAATAAATATTACTTTCTTCTTCACTCTGTGAAAACTTAAGTACTAATCGTCACCTCCCAGACCGTATAGTTCAGAAATATTATGTAAGGCATTAACATTTGTTATTTATACGAATATTGTTTTATTTTTTTCAACATAGTTTTTGTCTCTAAAATATAGCATTAAAAACTGAAAATGAAGACTTGCCTCTTTTTATAGTCACTTACTAACAACCATTTAACAAGTTTCTAAATTAATAAATTAGGTTTTCGCTCCCAATCGTTACTCTTTTTATTTAAATGGCCTTTAATTAAATAAATAAATAATAATTATCCAAGGACATTTCACTCAAAGTCATCTGGTCCCAAGATAAGCTTGTGTTATGAGTACCAGAATACAGATATACTACTTGATATAAAGCTATAACTGGATATAAAGCTATTAATGATATAGAATAATTACTAGAGCAGTTACAATCAATAATATGATTTAATTATCTCTTGTATATAGCCCCCCATAGATATACAGCGAACTAACACGAGCGTAGTAACATGATAGTGTGCAGGCGCCTGTCATCACAGTACATTCCCATCGATATCCCTTACAACTGGGTCCAATACCAACAAGTTTGTTTGTTTTGATTTAATTGAAATTGGCTGCAATGATATCGGATTGTCACTAAGTTTAATTATAGAAAGAGAATAAGAGAACACGAAAAATGTTATGCAATAATAACCTGTTAATACAAATTATTGAAATATCAATAATTCAATACGGGTTTTGCTTGATAATAAAGCTTTTTAACCGATTTCAAAAAAAGTTCGAGGTTCTCAATTTGTCTGTGTTTTTTTTATGTTTGTTACTTTATAACTTTCTGGGTGAAGCGATTTCAATGATTATTTTTTTAAATAAAACTACTTTTTACGGATTTAGACGCGTATATTTGTTTTAAATTTTGGCCCGACGTTTCGGAGACTTTGCTGTCACCATGGTCACGGGTGAGACTGGTCTAAATCCGTAAAAAGTAGTTTTATTTAAACAGATGAGTCGCGCAAGTGTTAGAAAAGATTCTTTTTTTATTTGAAAGCTGGTGGTTCCCGTGTGGTTTCATTGGCACCGGGTCAGGATCTGATGGCTATCTCCTGAGAAATCGTGGAAAACCTCAAATTTCAAAGGAACATAGAGTCGGTTGAACGTTTTTTTTAAAAATACTCAAATATAAATAATCATAAAACAGGTGAAGCAAACGTGTCAAAAAAGGAAGTTAGATTTACGACTAAGTGATCAGAACATTATCTGTGGGGTGACGCATTAAGAATATAAGTGTCACTACCTCTTTTCTAACCCAGGGTGTTGTAAGAGGCAGGTAGTAAGTCAAATTTATTTTTTGCATACTGGAAACGTACTGTAACTATAACCTCATCATCGTATATATTTTTTATACCCATATTCTGTGATTTCATTCATTCATTTATTCAAGGGATGTTGTACACAGATAACATCCTCTGAGAGACCCGGAAAATTCGAAAATAAACCCTGTGCCAACACGCCTGGCCAGCGCGGTGAAGGAGATCATAATTTCTACCAAAGTGGAGGAGGCCCGTGCCCAACTGTGGGACGTAAATCGGCTGTAGAGACAGAGAGAGAGACAGATGAACACAACACGTCGATGCTTTTTCTTGATTCCAGGCAGTTACTATTCGTATATCATCCATTATCTAGAGCTTTCTTCGGTAGCGCGTTGCAGTCTTTTCTTAGAAAAGCTTACAACTGACTTATTTCTTTATTAAAGTATGTAAATAAAAACTAAATGATAAAGCCTTGATATGTTTAGTATATAGTATATAGTAGTACTATAGTATATACTCTAGCTAGACATCATGGCATGAAGTTAGTAGAGGTATAGGGCTAACATAATGTCTCTTAAATTGGGAGACGCCCGTGCCCAACTGTGGGATTTTAATTGGGGTTGTGCTATAACTAACTAGCTATTTTATAGATGTTAATCTATAAAATAACTTTATTTGCAGGTAATATCAATCAAAAAATATCTACTTTACTTTATTTATCGCCAATTAGTAAGTACTTATGTTTGTAGTTACTTCTACAATCTCTCTGTAATATCTGCATTTTCCTTCCCGCAAAGAAATAATCTTTAGTATGTATGTATCATTAAATTTTACAACTATGCATATCAGATTTAAATACGAAATAGCGAAATGTATGAAGTAAATCGAGTGTAATTCTCTCATTTCATTGGAAGATATTTAATATTATGCAAATGTACAGATTCTGTTTTGTTTTTAGTTGGTATTACTTGATTATTCAGCGTGATACAACAATATTTTTTTACTTATTTATAAATAAAAAGACTACTGCAATTGGGTTAAAATCACTTTCAAAGATTCCGTTACTTTGATTAATTCATTGATAGATACATACTGAACTTATATTAAGCGTGTTAAAATGATATGTCGTCTATTAAAACATCCGATTACGATTATCGATTTTCATAAAATTGTTTTATGAAAATCGATCATCGTATTCGTTTGAGTTTATACTCAAACGAATAATATTCGATTTTCAGCTGTACCGTTTAGTTTTATAACTAAACGCTACAGCTGCAATTGTGTCAACTATATACGATTGCATTATGTATTTAAGTTAATTTGCGACACACCACATGCTTTAACAGTTACAATGTTACTTACAATGTAAGAATAAGAAATAAAATACTTCGATAACTAAGAATTATGTTCTTGTATCTCTACTCATGCAAACCCGAAGCGAGTTGATAGTAATACAAAGATTTCGATTTGACGAACATATTTAACTTTGAGAGTAGAAACTCTTGGACTTTAAATAGATCAAACACTTAAAAGTAATCTTAGAACCAATGTAAATTGTTATCAAATATGACCAAAGTCACAAAAAATAACAATGTCATTTAGACACGTTTATCAAAGCATTATTTATATTTTTGTTTTTAGTATAATAATATGATATATGAAATAATGAGATTATTTTAAAATTTTCTCAAAACCTCATAACGTAAACGTAAAAACAATACCTAAATGTGACAAGAATATTTACTTGTTTAAGCTTGGTGATTTTATTAATCTAGTTTTCCATTGTAGCATGTATATTCAGTAAAATTAGTTAAATTAATGAGATTATTTCTATCAAATAAGCTTCGTCTATCTCTTTCCCTCTCCAGCCCATTTATGCCCCACTGTTGGGTACAGGCCTCCTCCACTTTGGGAGGGATTATGGTTTACTGTGCCACACTGACCAGGCATGTTGGCACAGGGGTTATTTTCGAGTTTTCCGTCTCTCACAGAGGATGTTATCTGTGTGCAATATCCCTTAGCTGATTTTTACAGCACCCTTGGGAGGAGATGGGGTGGTGACACTTGTATTTCTTAATCCGTCACCACTTTGTCTATAGTTGCATGTTATAAAAATGAAAATATTCGTATTGTGCGCTATACAAACATACTTTATCGATATATTATGTTAATTTATACAGAACGCGATGGTTTTCTCATGACATAATAATTTACTAGCGCATTGGTAGTTAACATGCAAAAGTTCTAAGAACGGGGAGCCATGATTTATTATGATTTCACTATATTAAACGGTGTAAAAAGTTTTTTTTTACACATATACTCTTGTTATATGTGTATAACTGTCAATCATGTTTTCACTGTCGGTTAACTGAGATGAGCTTACGAATTTTTGTAGTATTGTCTGTGTATAGATAAAAACACAGATAAGATGTGGAAGCACTTGACGTTACCATCTTTATATCTAAACTAACTTCTGCCCTTTGTACGCGTGGGCTTTGTAAACCAAACTTTAACAAATTATACAAAAAAGCCATCCTTTTGAACCACTCTATATAAAAAAAAAAAAAACTGTCAAGAGCGAGGTAAACTCGCACACTTAGGGTTTCATACCTACTAGACATATAAACATAAGTAACTGCATTCAAATAATCATTTAATTAAACTCAAAACAACTCACCAACTTAATTTTGTAGTTGAAATATAGGGAATCACCTACATTTCAGCTACTTCATAAGTTGGTATTAGTATAAACACTTTTTACTTGTGATGTGATGACAAATTATAAGTTTTTGGATTTTGCCCTATATCAGCACTATATAGACTTGATCTATGCCAAATTTCAAGGCTCTAGGGCAACGGAAAGTAACCTGTGAATTTTGATTCCCTAGCATTAGTCGAAAAATTCTTAAAAATGGTCGTAATTCGGTTATATCTTTTAAATGCGTAGAGGTGAAAGGTTGACTGTATTTTTTACAGCAAGGGACCGCATAGATCTACATATCGTATGAGTTTCAAGTTGATACCTTCAGCCGTCGCTGAGTAAAAAAAGTTTGACAGACGGACAGACAGACACCGGAGTGATCCTATAAGGGTTTGTACAAAACCCTAAAAACCGCATAAAAATTCGTTGCGTAATTAGACATAAGCTCATACCACATATAAAAATAACCACTTTAAATAAATAGGTAAAGATTTCACGGAATTCTGTGATTAATTGGAGAAAAGAAAGAAAAGTATTCATTCTTGCTTTCTGATATCCGTATATTTTATAGGTAATGCAGTGGAATCGAAGTATGATTTGTTTAATCTTTAATATCTAATATATAAAATTCACGTGTCACAGTGTTAGTTACCGTACTCCTCCGAAACGGCTAGACCGATTTTTATGAAATTTTACATGCACATTCAGTAGGTCTGAGAATCGGCCAACATCTATTTTTCAAACCTTTTTTTTTAGTATGGCAAAACAACGTTTGCCGGGTCAGCTAGTTTTTCTATAAAATACTCATATGTGTAAAAGAAATCTTGCGGAAAGCATGGTTGGTGGACGATTGCTAAATTTCAAAACTGTGAGTGACTGGAAGTGCGTAAATTGCCTGACAAGCACACTCTGATATTATAGATGGTGTTCATAAAATTTTCTCCCTTCAGCAATGACAACTATGCTATCAAAGTGGTCCTGCAAAAATGATCATTCAATTTGGTACCCGAAGCAGTACAATGATTCCATCTCAAAAATAAAATTGTACTGAATGAGAATCGAACCCTCCAGCTCTCGGCATTACATGTTATACAATGTAATTACAAATCATTACAAAAAGTTCTCAGTAATTAACTGGCAAAATAGTAGTATAACAAGCACAGTTAATAAATTCACCCAACTTTACGATCCATTGAATCGATTAGACCGATTATTAAACAAAACATTAGAACGGAAACATCGAGATCATCAATACATAAAAACATCGATATCTCATGCACACGCGCATACTTAATAAACGGGCTACATCATTTTCTTCGTATTACAGACCAATTACAACTGTCGATTTGAAAAATATTTATCTTTTTATTGTATGTCTAGCACGTCTTTTATTGGAAATGGAATATGGATTAGCAATCTTAAATACTCAGTATTATGGTTTCTATTTCACGTTTTATTAAATTAAAGTAAGTAATTAGGGTTGAAATAAGAAGTAATTTTATTGCAAGATTTTACATATTTGCATTTTGCATATACGAGTACTCGCGATAATCTAATTTGCGCCTGTAAGCCTAATAAAAAGAAAGTAAGAATTTTAAATGGTCGCACAGTTATTTAAGAAATATATTTTAGTAGGAAGACTGCGCAAATTTGGAAAAATATTTTCTGCCTTTTAAAGATAATGTTACCGATTCTAATGCACAACTAAACTTAACTAAAGTATGAAAATTGATTGTGTCAATAACACAATTCGGCAATGTTAACAGAACTTTTTTATTAAAACCTGTATATTAGAGTGTAACGATTTTAATTAATAAAAATGTGCACAACCAAATAACCAATTAATCAAAATACGCCATAGTTTTGTTCATTTTGCGATTATCGTATTCCGGGTGGTCAATCGAAAGTGTTTACGCCTCTACCTACTAATTAACTAAGTTATCAATAAAATGTTTATTTATTTTGGTAAATATTTTACAGGTTTTTTTTTTGTTACAGTGAGGGCTTATTTACCTGTCCAGTTAACGCATCACCTGTGGATTACGCTAAGGTAAGCTAAGAAAACTAGATACTAATATGTGACTTTCCGCTGACTCTACATCGACAGCAACAAATTGAAATAAAAAGGACGTCATCTTTAAAGAGTTTCTGCAACTAACAACTAAAATTAGATAACAAAACAATGACTGACTGGCTAAATGACTCTTAATTGCCTCTATATTCCTTAAAACTGGGTAAATAAACTGTAACTGTAGAGATTCAAAAAATGAAAGAGGCAAGTATAGTAGAGGGCGCTTTTCTACCAATCTCACCTGCACCTGTCGATTTATAAATGTTTGTTGGAAGCGATCTACTTTATTATATTATATTATCAACGAACCTTTCTGTTTACCTAACTTGTACACGCGCTGCCCTTCTAAACTATGCGGGTGGCCACACTAGTCTGTAGTTCAATCCATTTCGGCTAGATGGCGTTGTTTATAATTGTGGCCGAACTTAAAACAATGTATTTTATAGTCTTTTTACTACTACAAGCCAATTGTAAACATTTTTAATTGTTACATAGACATACTTTGTTTAATTTTAGAATGTTTATTGATACTGTCACCCTCGTGAGTATGGCTACATTGGATACCAAACAATAATACTCAGTTTAAAAATACTTTAATAAGTATCACTTTTTATATTTGTTTCATCTTAATTTTTTTTTTTTTTGAATCAGAAGTGCCTATGTCATTGATAAGAAATAGTTGTAAAATAATAATCTAATTAGTTTAAAAACTATAAAACACGCTTGAAAATTCTTAATATATTTTTTTAAATGATTGCTTTGTCATCGGTACTTGTGTGCAAAATTTCAGACCAATCCGACTACTGCAGTCGGTGTAAATTAATTTTAAAGATTCCGTTACATAGATTAATACATTGATAGATACATACCGAACTAATATAAGCGTGTTAAAAATCTCTATTCAATACTAAAAGAATTTTTTAAATCGGTTCTGTGGTTCCTGAGATTAGCGCGTTCAAACAAACAAACTCTTCAGCTTTTAAATCTTATATCTAATAATCTTATATATAAAATTCCCGTGTCACAGTGTTAGTTACCGTACTCCTTCGAAACGGCTTGAACGATTTTTATGAAATTTTACATGCGTATTCAGTAGGTCTGAGAATCGGCCAACATCTATTTTTCAAACCTTTTTTTTTCTTTTTTTTTTAGTATGGCAAAACAACGTTTGCCGGGTCAGCTAGTAATATATAAAATTCACGTGTCACAGTGTTAGTTACCGTACTCCTCCGAAACGGCATGACCGATTTTTATGAAATTTTACATGCGTATTCAGTAGGTCTGAGAATCGGCCAACATATATTTATCAAATCTTTTTTTTAGTATGTTACCATACTAAAAAAAAAAGATTTGATAAATATATGTTGGCCGAGACAGCTAGTATTAGTACCTATATAATATTAGTATAGATTATGTATTACTAGCTAATACCCGCGGTGTCACCCGAGTTCATAGTTTTTATTCCTTGGCATTTGATGATAGAATATTGCATTATTCTAATCGATAAACTATACAATAACTGTGAAATCACAAAAATGCATTCAGTGGTGTTTACGTGAAAGAGCAACAAAAATCTATCCAGACATTGTCACAAACTTCTACGTTACAAAATAAGTAGTACTTATATGTATTACTAAGATCACGGAAAGCTAAAGCAATGTGAGAACAGCATCTCAATTTTAGAGAAAATTTGTTAGATTACATTCCAGTCTGCTCTATTACGGTCAAGCGTGATGTTATTTAACGATAATGAGAAATAAGCGGTAGCAGTTATTGTCAGTTATTTAAATTGGCTGTTTTATCGATCACATACATAGAATGCGCACGCGCATGCTTTTCGATTGGCATGCGTGCCTAGATCATTTGAAAAAAAAAACTATTTTGAATTTGAAACAGAAAAAGAGAGGTAAATGAAAATATTATCAGATATTTTAATGATTTTCTGATGTCCAAAACTAAGCAAAATGCTGATATCTGTAGTCATGTCGAATTAATGAGAATGTGGAAGAAAAAGACAAGTTGCGCTGACCCCAACATTATGTAACATATCTTTTATGTGGTCTTTTACTTCCATAGTTTTCTGTGTGACGTCATATATGTGTTTAATTCCTATCTCTTTCATATCCTCTTTCACACTGTCCATACATCTTTTGTTTCGTCTTCTTCTAGACTTTATCATATTCATTATTTTAAAATAATAAAGTATGAACTGATTTCAATAAATATTTCGGGCTGAAATTTGTCTGTCAGATCAATTTATCTAATTAGACGAGGCTGATATCATGCTTAAAAGCAACGGAACCGGCTGGTAACATTAAAATTCGGTCTTTTTATTTTAAAGATAAAAGAATTAAGTAAATCGCGTTTTTTGCAAAAATTTTTAAACTTAACGACATCTAAATAAAACTACTTTTTACGGATTAAGACGCGTACATTTGTTTTAAATTTTGGCACGAAGTTTCGGAAACTGTGCAGTCACCATGGTCACGGGTGAGACTGAGCTGTAATGTGTCTTCTACGATCAGTTATTTACCCACATTCGATTTTAATTTTACAAAATACGCGTCTAAATCCGTAAAAAGTAGTTTTATTTAAACGAATGAGTCGCGCAAGTGTTAGAAAATATTATGTTAACGACATCTATCGCTCTATTTGGTAATGATTATTGACTTTCCTGATTTTTTTGAGATTATTTTTCAGTTCAAAATTTTTTCTAGTTCTCTCCACTATATGGCTCTTTTTTAACACTATAATTAAGTTACTTCAATGCGTGCAATGACCCTTTCTAGAGAAAATTTTATGAGACATTAATAAATAAAGGGTGATGTGTGCATGTGCAAAACATCGCATTGGTTTTAAAACTCAACGGGAGATCGCATATTCTAATAATATAAGAAATAGTCTCGGAGATTTTGCGCATTATACTCTGGTCCCAATTTAGGCTTCAAACTTATGATATGAGAACCTGGGATTGTTTGGTCTCTATATGTAATATCTCTAATATATAAAATTCTCGTGTCACAGTGTTAGTTACCATACTCCTCCGAAACGGCTTGACAGATTTTTATTAAATTTTATATGCATATTCAGTAGGTTTGAGAATCGGCTACTATCTATTTTCATACCCCTGCGTGATAAGGGTATACACTGGCGTGATAAGGGTATGCAATGGCAAAACACTGTTTGCTGGGTCAGCTAGTCTAATATATAAAATCTAATATATAAAATTCACGTGTCACAGTGTTGGTTACCGTAATCCTCCGAAACGGCTTGACCGATTCTTCTCAAATTTTACATGCATATTCAGTAGGTCTGAGAATCGGCCAACATCTATTTTTCAAACCTTTTTTTCTTTTTTTTTTTAGTATGGCAAAACAACGTTTGCAGGGACAGCTAGTAATATTATAAATCTATTGTATTAGGGAATGTGTGTCGATAGGATTTGTTTAGGAGTATGTATTTTCTAATCTCGTTTCATAATTAGTTTTATATTGAACCAATTTTCGGTAAAGATTCTACTATTGTCTTTATTCCGGGTTTCGGTGTGGAACAAAGGAACAAGCAGCTACAACTGCTATGCCCATGGTTTGAAAATCAAACCCACGAACTTTTGAATAAAATGCTGCACTGTAAAACAAAGCTTTTCAACAAATAGAACCAAGATTTAATGTAAAAATGGTATGTAAGTTTTATCTGATTATATAAAATGGTGTTCCTAAAAATAGTTTTATGTATTGTTGCGTGCAAGGTCGTCCAGTAGTTTTGATGCCATAACTTTGTAAGTATCTAAATGGTCACTTACAAGTTTCATTTTGTTACTAAAATCTTATTTTCTGTAAAAAACTCGTGTCTTCTCAACTAAAGAATTATGAAATTCGGCACAGCAGCCGCATATGATACGGTGAATCAATCGATTATCGATTACAACAATTGCGCCTACAAAATCAAAACATCTCTCGATTTGGCACGCGAAATGCGTCGACATATACAATAACAAAACAACATACAACACTCTATGCTGTAGAGTTAAGGTTAAAATTAGTTTAACAGTATAATACAGAGATTGGTGTCAGTCACCTTTGGAAACGACCTTGCAATGCTAACCAGTCACGCGACATTGTTTTTATCTCTTTTTGGCGCGAACATTTCCGTAATATTTTGATGTTGCTGTCTCTTTCTAGTAGTGCAAAGACATACGGTTATTTTGCCTACACGTTGTTGCTAAGGATTTAAGTGGACATCCTAGAGTTAGTTCCTTTAACCTTAACTAGATGGCGTTGCATATCTATTGCTACATCGATTGCGTTTGTGTATAAAACGTATTGTTATACTATTACGGTCTTTATGATAGTATTGATAGTTATAATATTGTATGATAGTAGATGATAGAAGAAAAGTATTAGTTTTATAGACCTATACGATAACGATTACATAATTACTTGTAAAATAACTATCGACATTTTTTATCGTGGTATGATATGATTTTTTAGTCAAAAATCAAAACAATAGGTTTTTCATAATTGTGTAAATCTTCGTATTTTAAGAATTCCTGTCTAAATATTTTAGTTAATCCAGTTTACCGTCAACATTGCGTGGCAAGCGAAAGAGTAGTTGTAATGTTTTACAATGAACAGATTTTTATAAACAAAGCTAATATTCTGTACGAATTTTTATAAAACATGCTTAAAAAATAATACTTAAAATAAAGACACTCGATGTCCGTGTCACTACTGTGTATGCAGCCAAAATATAAGACGGGTGCGCAGGCGCAGGTCCTCGTGAGAACTTGCGACGAGTGCGGAACATCAACGCGACGCTTAGCTTGTGGCGATATATTTAATACATCTTATTACAAGATAATCATTTTATACCTGACTTCAGCGGCCGTATTATGAGCTCTTATTCCCAGGTCGTTTACGCCGTAAATGGAACTGCCCGGCAAATTCGTAATATGAACATAACTCCCAGCCATCCAGTTCGCTAAAACAGTCATAGATTAATATGTTTATAGTGAAGGTACAACTAAAACTTTAAGTACTAACTAAAATTTTTCAACTAAATGTTTTATGTTTACCATAATACATAATTTAGTCAGGCAGTGTACGGCCTGCTTGTAACTTGCATGATTTTTAAAAAGCTCATAATACGCCCGCTCATAATACGTACTGTTTGTTTGTTTGTTTGAACGCGCCAATCTCAGCAACCACTGGTCCGATTATAAAAATTCTTTCAGTGTTAGATAAGGCATTTATCCAGGAAGGCACTAGGCTATATAACATCACGCTATGACCCAGTAGAAGCGAAGCAGTAGTTAAAATTGTTGCAAAAATGGGGGGTTTTTTTTAAATTTCACGCGGAATACTAATATTATAAAGCTGAAGAGTTTGTTTGTTTGTTTGTTTGAACGCGCTAATCTCAGCAACCACTGGTCCGATTTGAAAAATTCTTATAGTGTTGGAAAGTACATTTATCGAGAAAGGTTATAGGTTATATAACATCACGCAGCGACCAATAGAAGTGAAGCAAGAGTGAAAAATGTTGCAAATCCGTACGTGTGGAATTAAAAAACAAATTCCCTGTGGAATTTTTTTTTTAATTCCACACGTACGGATTTACGGAGTTCGCGGGCAACAGCTAGTTTGTAACATAATTGGCTTAGTTAAAAAACTACAAAGCACGCTTAAAAATCCTGAATATTTTTTTTAAATTTCTGCATTGCTATCAGTCCTTGATATGTGTGCAAAATATCAGATCAATCCGACTACTGCAAATAGGTGAAAATGGTTTTTAAAGATTTCGTTACGTGGATTAATACATTGATACGTACCGAACTAATAAAAGCGTGTTAAAAATTAACACAAAGTAAGTAATTTCCTACCCTTTAAGCCCATAAACTTACCACAACTGGTTGCCCATGGTTTCCTTCTCATAGGGAGTGCATGAGATAAGCTCAAGACGGTTTTGAAAGTTCAAACCCCTTTTTAGGTTTCTTCTAGTTTTTTATTTTTGCAGATACTAACTCGATAGTAAAATTGATCAAGGTGTTTACAATAAATAACAGAATTACCAGATGTATAGTCTATGGCTATGTTTGTGTGAAAATGTATCTATGTGATGTCTATATGTAAATATCATACAGACTATACGTCATATGAAACGACATTATTCTATGAAGTACGATTTCCAGGCTAAATTTACTTGTCCCCAATCCACAACACCAAACACCATGTAGAAAACTGTAGATTCCGATTCATGGAGAACTGAAGAAAAGAATATTAAATTCTAAATTTATTCGTTTTTAGGGTTCCGTACCCAAAGGGTAAAAACGGGACCCTATTACTGAGACTTCACTGTCCGTCCGTCCGTCCGTCTGTCACCAGGCTGTATCTCAAGAACGGTGATAGCTAGACAGTTGAAATTTTCACAGATGATGTATTTCTATTGCCGCTATAACAACAAATACTAAAAATAAAATAAAATAAATATTTAAGGGGGGCTCCCATACAACAAACATGATTTTTTTACCGTTTCTTACTCGATACTAATACGTTGCCTTATGTTGCATAGATAATGGTACGGAACCCTTCGTGCGCGAGTCCGACTCGCACTTGACCAATTTTTTGATAACCTCTTGCAACTTTTATGGATACAGGCATAGCATATAGATATGTTTTCTTACAAGTTTTGATACAAAAAATAATACGATTGTCTTCATAGCCTCTTTGTGACAATGTGCCCATTTTGGTCCCAATCTGGGCACCACATGCGACATACCACATGTGTTGCTAAATGTACCATGGACTATTGCATTTGTCTTGTCATCTCACACAATACTAAGTGATTATTGTTTTATTGCTAACACACAGACTAATACAATAATTATTACTTATATCACGCTGTTTGAGAGTTGTATTGATATATTTTGTGCCTTATATCTTTCAGCTTTGATCACAATCTTTTGAAACAATATTAATGTAATGTACCATCTTACGGTGTGAGCATTTTGCCAGCCCTATTGTATTTATTTTGATTATATTTTTATTGTATTTTTTCTGCCTTGTGTATTGTCAAATGGTGCAAGTTCGTCATGCTCACTCAAATGTCGCCGTCGGGTCGCACGGTTCCCTACAAAATGGTCGAGCTGTGCGGGGCTGATAGTGTGCGTTATACTCGTGAACGGGTGCCTTCTGCTGGGACTGGTCGACTTTCTAACAATCAATCTTGTCTCTAAATTAGTTATTAATTATAGTCTAGATAGCATTAATCGGCATCATCCTCACACCCCTACAACAATGTAAAATGATATTGAAAAAAAAAATCCATGGAGTTTCTTGTCTGTTCTTCTCCATAGGATTCGCGTTTGGAACAGACACCTAGTTTCTGACGATTCAAAAGAGCTTGCAAAACATGCCATTTTTCGTGTGGTTTCACCATATTTCTACCCCAGGGTGTAGTAAGAGCTATATAAGGGATTTGGAAACTATTTGTTCTTTATGATATAAGAAGATATAGATATCTATTAAACTGAATAAATACTAAGATAATTTATTATTCATATCGATTATAAGCAATTGGTCGGATGGTTCCCGTCGATTCCAATACTTCCATTTAGTACCTAAATGAATACAGACGTTTACATGAAACTGTTATCCACCGTTTAAATTCCCATGATAATAATTCTAAGTAATAAGTTATCTAAGCATCGAATCTCATGGCTATTATAATTAGACCCAAACAGGTATCTATCACAAAAGATATACGACCCACAAAAGACGGATAGAAAGATGGACATTGTATAATAGGAACACAATACCTGTCTGCCTCTCCCCTTTCACTGTAAGAGGCGCAAAGTTCCTGTTTTGTATAACCAAATTAAGTGTTTTAAAAATCAACGGTGCATGTAAATTGTATTAGAATATTTTTTGGACGTTATCATAATAAGCGTAAGAAGCTTTATTAGCTTCTTAACTTTAGGGTGAATTTTAATACTAGGTGTGCGCCCCGGTATTACTCGCATACTCATTCTATGTGCATACATACATATGTGCTCGTAGTACTGACGATCGTTGGGGAAGAAGTCCTAGAGTGGCGACCACGTACCGGGCGACGCAGCGTTGGGCGGCCCCCGACAAGGTGGAGCGACGATATCGTCAAGGTCGCGGGGAGACATTGGATGCAGGCGGCACAAGACCGCACGTTGTGGCGTTCTATGTTCAATAGTGGACGGAGAGAGGCCGATGGATGGATGGATATAAAGTAGTCTCTCTCTTTGGTTTTAAATAAATTTACACAGTTTATATAAAATTGATCAAATATAGTTCAGCAATTTGTCTGTAAATATTTAACATAAAAACTTTACACGTGAATATGAATAAGATACATAAATACGTAATTTTGTCATACAAAAGTTAGTGAAAATCCTTTGAAATTATGTGAAAAATAGCAAGACAAAACCTATTCAAAATCCTGCGTTATCTGTATTACACTATCTCACAGCTATCTATTTATATATATAAAAATCTATTGCTTTTCGTTAGTTTCGCTAAAACTCGGGAACGTCTGAACCCATTTGGCAAATTTTAGTCTTGAAATATTCGTAGAAAGTCCAGGGAAGGTTTAAACGGTGAGAAAAAATAATAAGCTTTTTATAAGAAAAGTATGTCCCTAATCTCAACGCGTACGAAGTCGCGGGGAACAGCTAGTTTAAAATAAAACAAACATCAAAAGATCGATTGATTCATATCTGCCTCACATACAATATTTTATAAGAAACGTTCTCATACACTCATACAAAATGTATAGGTCCTTTTGTATAACAGCATTTAAATTAGACATTAATCTGTGTATGAGATAAATAATACGTGTCACTGACCCTGTTTTTGAAAAGACCTAATTTGAACATGTTCAACTATTATAAAGGTACGTATACATTGTGAGTATGAAATAAGTTATTTGTGGGCATTTTAAACAAACTTCCTATGATATCAAAGTAACGTCAAAATTCTGCAATGTCATATAATCTCAAAATAATGTTAAAGCTTGTCCTATATTTAATAAACTGAATTATGGTGGAAAAAGTGATTGCCGCAAGCGGGACTTGAACCCACGACCTCGGAATACCGTTCCGAAGCTCTTTCCAACTGAGCTTATTGCGGTCGTGCTTGTAGCATTCAAATTTACCACCACAATCCTTACTCGATTGAGTTTATATCGTTTTTCTACGTACATTCCACCATAATTTAGTTTATTAAGTAAAGCATAGTATTTCAATTGCAAAATCAATAAATTACTTTGTCCTATATTTATTAGATTACAAAAACACCCAGATGAAAGTTGTCCCGAAATGTAAGTCCCGCTTGCGGTGATCAACTTTTTCCACCACAATTTGATTTATTAAACACTCAGATTCATGGAAATATCTGTGTTAACCGTACAAGTAATTAAATTTTAACGTCTTTTTGTTATAAAGCAGCCTAGTATATTGATTAACTTAAAATAATTTTGCATGGTTACTTGAATTGTGAATTTATTAATCCCTCCTCCTCCTCTTCAGCCCATTATCGTCCCACTGTTAGGCACGGGCCTCCTCCACTTTGGGAGGGATTATGGTCTACTGTGACGCGCTGACTAGGCGTGTTGGCACAGGGTTTAGTTTCGAATTTACCGTCTCCCACAGTAGACGTTAACTGCTTATATTGTTCTTTAGGTGGCTCTTAAAGAACCCTGAGTAAAAAAATGGGGCGGTCACCACACGGATAATATGGATTATATTAATAATTACTATGATATCCAAAGCATCATTACTGATTTTTTTTAAACACAAAATCTGCAGGGATTGATAGTGGCATTAGAAAAATTCTTATGTGTTTTACACAAAACTTTAGGCAGTTTCTTAATTTTAAATCTATATATGTATTTAAAATTTACAGATATTGAAGACAGCCATTTAACTTTTATCAAAAAAGGACAAAGACATCACCCTTTTATATTTAAACAACAGTTTAAAAATATCAAATTACATCAAACACTTTTATTAAAATTACACCCTAATGTAACACGACCTTTATCCTGTTTAATAAATGAAATGTGGACACAAATAAAAAGTTAGGTCGTACATTATGATGTAAAGTAGGTGCAAACAATACAGATAAGATGTCCGTACGTGAGGGAACGTATACTCACCCGAATAAGGGGGACATTGTTTATGAATTTTTTTGAGACACTATTGGAATGACTCATTCGGTTGTTAGATTTGAGGTCATCGTCTTCTCTTGTAGTCAATAAGCCTAGTTTCACCCTGCGGTGTTGCTTAGACGGTTATCAAAAAGCCTACAATAACCTCGTAGTCTAGGGATTCATGTAATGGACTGCTGGTCTGCCTAGACCTGGTCTCGTGTTCCATTCCCGCATAGGACAATTATTTGTGTGATGTTTATATTTGTACTGCCTCTGAGGGTTTTATAAGTATGTTTTAAAAAACAATATTTTAAGTAGACAAGGAAATATACTTAGCTTGTAACCAAAGGACGTTGTGTGGAAATGTCCGTGATTATAAAAAGTTAAATAATTTTGAGCGAGGAATGCGAATAGATAATATCTTTACATACTATTTCATTGTAATCGAAGAAACCTTTTATAACTATGTTTTTCACAAAGAGATAAAAACATATAAGTAATAATGAAATCTAACAATATTTTAAAGTGTACAACGTAAGGAGTAATGTACTTAATGACGCAATACAAAATGTCTTCACAGAAGCTAAACAATAAAGTTTATCTAAATGGAATATTAAGGGCCTACATCAATATTATCGTCGACATGTACATATTAACACAGCTAGTAGGTATAGAAAATGAAGAATTAGGGATATTTTTTTTGTTTACTCAAAATCTACTAAGTCAATATATTTTAATTCTGATTTACGTGTTTCTATATATAATAGTTACGTAAGTTTTTAAAGTTATTTCATTAGTTAATACGCGATAATAGACTGACAAATGAAAAATATAAAAAATGAGAGAGGTTGTTTCGCTAAGATTTTCTATCGAGAAAACTTTTTTCAATCGCGTTTCTGAGTTTATGCGATCCTAGATCATATATTGAAAAAACATATACTTAAAAATTAGAGCTCTAGCCATTCAATCTAAAGAAACAATGAAAACTTCGTACGTAGAAAAATGCACGAAGCTATTTTGGTATCCTCTTAACGCACATAATTTAAGCGTTATCTACTACTTTCTCACGTTAAAACTCTTTGATCTATCATGTTTACATAAGTTTACTATGTTCTGTATGTATCTATTCAAAGCATAGGTAATAAATGCCACTCAACACATAAGTTGCAATATTTTTAAGTAACTCAACAAAATTTTAGTGTTAATAATAAACTTTTACTTAATATGTGCTTTAAAAAGTATTTAAAATGAAAATAAATGTACGATACAAGATAACTATGAGATTCTATATTGCTTTTTGGCTATGGTGATTACCTCACTTCACTATGTAAATATTATGTTTTGCACTTATCTATGAAGATTACAGTTACGCAAAATTTTTAAGTAAAATGAGAAAGTATTTGGTGTACTGTCCAAAAGTGTTGTATTCTAGCCTGATGTCACTCATACAAATTCAAGTCGGTTAATGATACTTAATCATTTATTATAGAAACATGGATGTATTTTTCAATTGAAACGAATATGTACCAAATCATTACTGACACAAAAGTGTAACAAAACACTGAGTAAATTTTTTATTTCAATAAATTGTATAGAGTGCATGAAAGTCGTTGCACAGTGCATTCCAGTGAACGAGCGTGGATCACACTGTATTGGCTGTAAATCATGACAAGTCATAGGTCACACGTTCATAAATGCCTTTTTATAGACGAAGTATTAGGGCTATTCTGCACACAATAAGTAAATTATATTTAGTAAAAAGAGGTCTTATAAATATTTAGTTATTTATAAACATTAATACGTCTTTATATTATTAAGTTATTTATTTATTTGGGTTAGCATATACGTTCTTTAACAAATTAAATAATGAAACGAAACAGAGACAGTCACGATTAAAGCTTTGTGCAAATTTGACCGCAGTTGTTGTTTTTAAATTAATTTTTAGGACGTATTGCTATTAAATAGGATTTATACAGCGTATATTTTATATTGCGTTCGTACTCTATTGCAAAGATTGCCTTATTTTAACGGAATACTTTTATGAATTAGTTTATAAATTTAAAATATAAAAATAAAAAATCCAAGTACACACACACACTTAAATATATACCTACCTATTGTTTCTTTTTTAATAAAAATTTTTTGTTACCACATTTTATGTTTTGTATATACATATATTATTATAAATACTACTTTTAATTTTAATAAATAAAGTACATATTAATTAATAGATGATTATATCTACACTAATATTTTAGTACTGTAACTCAATTTTGAAGTCGGTTATATTTATAATCGAGGTAATTTAAATGAGAATCGGCCTAATCCTCATACATATTTGACATCATTCATTTTTAAAACGGTCCGAGTGTACGACGCATGATGGATTATGATTATGGCCGAGAATTGTACCGGTCACCCTGCTAAGTGACAATGTGATATATCCCTTTAAATTAATATGTTTTATAAAAAATGTGGTCACCGTCACAAATCTACCAGATGTAGTGTTTATAGCTACATCACTCAGTTGGCTTAGAGCCACTTACATATCTAGTGTACGTGAAATATGTATCTAATTATCTATGTGTGTCTATAATACAGGCTATACGTCATATGAAACATAATCAGTCTATGAAGTACGATTTAGCCAGGCTAAAGTTACTTGTCCTCAATTTTAAGAGGCTACTGTACTCCTCATTTAGGTATTTGCCTTAGGTATTGCTATCCCTATTTCCGAGCGCCGCGCTGAAAGGGACAAATGTAGATGAAGCGGATTTTACCTACAAATTCTTTGAAAAAAGACGTTTCGTACTTCCGCTTTTTTTTCGCGAAAGTTAAACCGATTTTAATAGTTTTTGCGTTATATTATAGATAAAGAGTATATCTATGCTTCTATCACTTTCTTTTGTGGTAAAATTTTACCAAATTTGTGTGATAGACGCTGCAACTTTATCTAAAGAAAACCGATAAAAGTGGGTTTTTCGGATCGTCATATTTCTTTTAGTTATTATGTTTTGAAAAAAAAAGAAAGTGATAGAAGCATAGATATACTCTTTATCTATAATATAACGCAAAAACTATTAAAATCGGTTTAACTTTCGCGAAAAAAAAGCGGAAGTACGATATCCATACTTTTGTTTGGAGCATAATTTGGTATCGTGCCGTCTTAAACGTCAACCCACCATCTGGTATATCTTTGATCACGGTTTTATTTCTTTTTTTGTATGAAAGTTAAGTTGCAGTACTTGATTTTTTCTAATTTATAGACTAAAACAATATTAAAAGGAGAAAATATTATTTAGTTCATGAAATCTGAAATACCTAGTCTATTCTCCAAAAAAGGTCCCATTGTTGGGTGAGGACCTTCTCCATTTCGTTAGGGTATTTGGTTTATAATGCCACTCTCTGATCAGGCGTGTTGGCTTAGGATTTAGTTTCGAGATTTCTATCTCTAACACATATTATTTGCTCGTAATATCCCTTAGCAGACTCTGACAGCACCATGTGCAGAGAAATAGGGTGGTGACGCGTGTATTATTAAGGGAACAGCTACTGAAACAGCCCCCATAAAAGCACAAATCATTTTTTCATACCATATTGATTGATTTATTTAGATAGAGTTCTATAATATATTTAGGGGTGTTTTGACTACCTCGTTTAGCGGCATTAGTGACAAATCTTGTTAGTGATGGCAAGATTTGTGAGGAGAAAAGAATTATGATCAGATTATTTCATCATCGTGATGACTGGTAAGTTCTTCATTTTTCATCATATTATTTAACAAAGTCCCTCACTATGTCTGTCGCACAACTAAAGTTAACTAAAAAATGAAAATTATGGTGTCAATAACACAATTTGGAAATGTAAGCTGAACTTTTTTATTAGAAAATCTGTGTAGCGATTTAAATTAATAAAAATATGTACTACGAAATAGCCAATGAACCAAAATACACCATAGTTGTTTTCACATTTTAGTTCAGTTTCGTTGTGCACTTAGAATTGGTACCAATGTCGTAAATTGCAAAACAGATTATTATCAAAATGTTAGCGTAATAGATTAAATCTGGAAGATGATAACTTTTATGGTTACGTGTAAATGGGTTCAGAAATCAATACCTAGAAAATTTTATATCCTACCTACTGTTGCGATCCGTGGATGAGTTGTTTTGCTAATTACATTTTTATTCATGTAGCCGGATACAGAATACATTTATGTCACCATCCCATTTTACTGTAGAGTTACAAAATAGGTGTCACTGAAATAATGGCAACTGTCACAAGACTACAAACCTCTTTACGGATTGTAAGGATACCTAATTTTAATTTTAGAACGGGACTCCGTCAAAGACTACAACACTGAAATTTAAAAAATATCTTACCTGCAGACCAGTCAAGGTTGTAATAATGAATAATTTCTATATTCAACGAGCAGCTGGCTGTTTCAAAGCATTTACACTTTACAAATAACAAGACAAACTCAATATTCAACTGCATTATTCATTAGAGACCATATGAAATGTCGAAGTTGCAGCGTTTCTCAATGTTATTCTAATGCGATCCAAATTTTTTCAAGCTGCTCCCTATCTTTGGTTCAATTTATCGTCATAGCATAATATAACATCACGCCTTTTTCCCATGGAGTAGTTAGAGACTATAGAGCACCATCTGCTACGATACAAACATAATTCCTTGGCTTCATCCACCCTGATACATCTGGTCATACATGCCCAACACTTGTAAGTGCTACGCACTTGCCATTTTTGGAATATACCGGGGATGCCATCGGAGTATATTTTTCTCGAGCGTCCTTTCCCAGCATTTCCACTTACCTCCGCCGTGTATGTGCCATTCAATTTATCATTACTAATATTATAAATATATACAAAAGTAACTGTCTATCTGCCCGCCTATCGCTCTTACAGGGTAAAACTATTTATGATGGTTTCAAATGTTGAACTACGGCGGCGTGGAGGTGTAAACATTTCTGTAATAAACTTTTCCATCGCTTCAAAATATGATAAAATAGTATTTTTGCAGTAGTTGGTTTAAAATAAGAATATATTTTAAAGTATGTTATGTTATAACAAATGTTATTTCAAAATTTCATAGGATATTTTTGTTTTTTATTTATCTCATCAGAACCGACATCAGAACCGACGCTCTCGGTTTCCATATAGGGGTCTAGTGGGAGCTAGTAATTAAATAAACTTTGAGCATTGCAAGAGGTAACGCGTGGTAAATAGTCGGGGAGGTCACCAGCGGTCGTGCGTGTATGTCTATGCGGGATCTAGATTAAAGATTACAGCCGTTCAAATAACTTTTTTATTCATTTTATTAGAGGTCATAGATATTATATAAATATAGATAATTGTGGATGCTTACCTCCTAAGCATGAGGTCATAAGGTTGATTCCCATTAAGGGCAAAATATATGCACATAACCTTAAAACACTTAAACATAGTACAGTTTGCGTTCATCACTTCATTTTTAGGGTTCCGTACCCAAAGGGTAAAAACGGGACCCTATTACTGAGACTTCGCTGTCCGTCCGTCCGTCCGTCCGTCCGTCCGTCCGTCTGTCACCAGGCTGTATCTCAAGAACGGTGATAGCTAGAGAGTTGAAATTTTCACAGATGATGTATTTCTATTGCCGCTATAACAACAAATACTAAAAATAAAATAAAATAAATATTTAAGGGGGGCTCCCATACAACAAACATGATTTTTAGGGTTCCGTACCCAGTATCTCAAGAACGGTGATAGCTAGACAGTTGAAATTTTTACAGATGATGTATTTCTATTGCCGCTATAACAACAAATACTAAAAATAAAATAAAATAAATTTTTAAGGGGGGCTCCCATACAACAAACATGATTTTTTTACCGTTTCTTGCTCGATACTAATAACGTTGCCTTATGTTGCATAGATAATGGTACGGAACCCTTCGTGCGCGAGTCCGACTCGCACTTGACCAATTTTTAATCGATAAGGTTGAAATGTATTCCATCCATACATCCATCAGCCTCTCTCCGTCGACTGTTGGACATAGGCCTCCCCCATAGAACGCAACAATGCGCGGTCCTGTGCCGCCTGCATCCAATGTCTCCCCGCGACCTTGACGATATCGTCGCTCCACCTTGTCGGGGGCCGCCCAACGCTGCGTCGTCGTCGAAATGTATTATAAGGGGTTAACTTTACTTGTCACCACACCATTTTCTTTCACGAGTGTGGAACTGTAAGTTTATATAATCGTTTGCGAGAGACTAAAGACACACACCCTAATAGTTTGTAAAACTAACTCAGGAACTACTGGCCACTATTTGAACTACTATCGTCTTTACTATGTCGCTGCTAGTTGATTAAATGAACCTCAAGTAAAATCACGAACAAGATAATATTGAGACAAAATTTTAAATTTCAAAAGCATAAAACAAAACTGATTGTCCACACGTGCGCTCACATCTGCACCCGCAAGGTGGCAACGCAGCTGCCACTAAATCTCGCCACAAACACACTGCACCTTTCCTTTTGAGCAAATCTTTTTATACATATTGGTAATTTAGTATAGTATTGAAGTCACATTTTTGTAAGAAATTAAACAAAGTACTCACAAACGAGCGCTTTATCTAGTAAACTGAAAAGAAACGTATATTATAGACGTGATTTAAAGGAGCTAGAACTTTATTTAAGCTCTGAGCTTAAAATTTTCGATTTAAGGTGTTGCCTGCGATTTCAAAGGATTAGAATTTAATAAATTTTCCCCGTTTTCGCAACATTTTCACTATTGCTTCGCTCCTATTGGTCACAGCGTGATGATTTAGCCTATAGGCTTTCTCGATAAATGGACTATTCTAGAAAAAGAGAATCTTTCAATTCGAATCAGTCATTCTTGAGATCTTCAAATAAACAAAAAATCTCTCCAGCTTTATAATATTTATATATATGGTATCTCTTCAGTGATGTCCTTTAAAAGCTCAACTAATGTAAAAACATGAATATAGGCAAGGAAGTGTGCTTAGATCGTAGTAGGTGGCGCTAATATAACATAACATAACTCTACTACGAACTAGATTTAGGGAAAAGGCGTGAAGATATGTAGAATGTATTCCTATAATAATTGCCTATACAGAGCATATATTACTAATTCGATTAGTTCATAGCGGATGATTTTGTGTGAAATGCCCTTAAATACTTAGTTTAATCATGGATTGCACACAGTTTTGACTGGAGTTGCAGGGCGCACTTTTACAAGGTTGCAATGGAAGAGAAACCTGAGTATAATGTACAGCAAGATTGTTAAAAAAAATGAAATATGACCAAAGATAACGATCTCTGCTGAGTTTCTTACGCCGTTTCTTTTTAGCGGCTTAAATGTCCTTAATCGGTGGTAGGGAAAAATTTTGACGTGTTATAAGAGCACATTTTTTTGGACAATAAAATTTGTGCTTACATGAATAAATGATTTTCATTTTCATTGCTTTAGAGCAAAAAGGCATGAAGGTATGTTGGTAGGTACCTACTAATTATGTGTACCTATATAATTGAGTACAGAAATATTGATAGTATGTATGTCACAAGGCATATGTTACCAAAATAATTATAATGACCGTGTCCCAAAACACGAGTTTTGTAGCAGCTGACTTGTAACTTGTACGGATATGTTGCCATCTGGCGTCGTTCTTACGGAACACAGAGTAGCACACACCTTGCTTGTTTTCTATTAATCTGAACCTGAATTTATTTTACTTTTATTTGTTTTATTTCTATAAATTAGAAAGCTTTTAACTCAGTTTTTTCCATTCATGCTTTTTCTAAATATTGTATTATGCTTACTATAAGGAATCTATGTGTGGACAGATAAGTAATACACAGAGCACCATCCCCTTTCCTTTCATAGGTGCTGTAAGACGACACTACACTTAGTAGACTAGATATAGGGACTAAGCACGTGCTCAATAATATCCACCAGCGTTAGTTGAACTGTGACTGATTTTTAACGTGTTTATTGGCTTTTATTTATACTTATACTGTATGTGTTAATGTAAGCTCACGTTGTAAATGTAATTTAAATATTTTCTTTCTTTACTTTCAATAGTAGGCTTCTAGAGTGCTTATGCATAGAAGTAATTTATTTCTAGTCTTTTACAGATGCAAGGACGATATACTTATCCTTACTTATTATAAAACAGAGTTGCTATTTTTGTATGTATGTGAGCTTATATCTTCAAAACTACGCAACGGATTTTGATGCGGTTTTTTTTATAGATAGAGTGATTCACAAGGATGGTTTTTTTGTATGATTAGTTGCGGTTTGTTATCTAATTTCCACGCGTACGAAGTTGCGGGCATCAGCTAGTGTAAAATAAAAAACAATATGTTAACTTATGTCTAGCATCAAATATATGGTTCGTTGACCGTGTCTGATTCTGTTCGGTCTAGGTCGATGCAAGGTCACAGATAACAGGTATTGAGGTGTGTTTGGACATGTTACGACTTGTCACAAACCTGTCGGTTGAGGTTTCCCGCTCTTTATTTGTCTGAGTAGGAAAAGACGTTGGTCCTGTTTTATTTTTTATAGAATTCTGTTTTTTAGATATACAAACTTCAGTTACAGTTACAGTGATAAAAAGAAATTGCATTGATGCCTTTGTCTTTTGTTTGTACTATAAAATAAGTAAATAATCATCAACTCTTGAAGTAAACTGTCACCAGCTCCTGGTTTAATTGTCATCCGTGTAATAAAAGTTTCAAGTGATGAATAAAATGGTAAGTAGTTAGATAATAAATTTTTATTTTGAAGTTACATAATTGAAAATCAATATGGTACATTTTTTGAGTCTAGGCTAGCCTATCTATATCTTTTTACTTATTCAATCCCATTTACCTTTTTAACCCTACTTAAATCATCATTAGGACTACTTAAATTATCACGTCATCGTTACCAAAAAAGGTTAGGTAAGTAGAGTTTTAAGGTAGAGTAGAGGTAGAGTCATTAATCTATTATTAACGATTAGTCTGTGATACATACATGTATATCCAATAAGTAATTATTAATTAAACAGTTACAGATGCTTTCCAAATAAGGTTGTGTTGTTTTCAAGCAAGTTTTTAATCCTGTCCCGAGACGTGTTGCGACATGTATAACACTCTCACGATGGAGGATTCATTTCGAAACTTTAAGTAAAGCAGCGGCTGTATTATGAGCTTTTATTTACAGGCAGTTTACGCCGTGAATTGAACTGTCTGGCAAATTCGTATTATGTACAAATTATTAGCCAGTCAGTTCGCTAAACCAGTCATACATTAATATCTTTAAGGAGAAGGTACAACTAAAAGTTAAAGTACTAACTAAAAATTTTCAACTAAAAGTTTTATTTTTGCCATAATACCTAATTTAGCCATGCAGTTTACGGCCTGCCTGGAACTTGAATGATTTTAATAAGCTCATAATTCGCCGGCTGATGTGTATACAGAACTACCTAATTGAAATATTACCTAGGTACTAGCTGTGCCCCGCGATGTATCCCGCGGTGAAAAGGATAAAAATCTGTTCGTTTTTTACTATCCCACGGTAACATTGCATTCTTTCGGGATAGAATATGTTATTCTGATGTATAAGCTACGTTATTGTAAAGTTTCATTAAAATCCATTCTGGAGTTTTTGCGTGAAAGAGTAACAAACATCACGTTTATAATATTAGTAGGATTTTAGTTTGCCACACATTATTAGAATTGTTCTCTACATTATCAGTTCGTCAATTCCATTCTATAAATAATAACCAAGGTCATTCGATTGTTTTAGTTTGTTTTATCTATAGCCGTATCAAACCACAAATAAAGACATCCTTCAAATCACACGAATCCTTTCCCACACGTTATTTCAAAACATTATAGAGGAAGAAACGCACGAACTTAATTGGATGGATGATCATAAAAAACTGTTGCAAAGATCTCGCAAAAAATATAATAGTATCGTGTTACTCTAATACAAATAAGAGGTACAAAAAATGTTAAAGTTTTTGAAAAAAGAACATTATAATTTGTTATTCATTGAGAACACATAATGAGAACGAGTGTATCAGATGACTAAGGTTTGTGGTATCTTGTTCTAACGGTCGAAATAACGTTCATTTGTTATTCTATTTTTGAATAGCTTAATAATACTTACTTAAGTAAAAATAAAATTATAGTAATAATACGTACACTAGCACAGTACGAAGTGAGCTAGTTCTGCCTTTAAGTATATTATCTTATATATACTCTCTGTGGTACAAGGGAGATACTAGAAGATGCTATGAGACTTTGGGCAATAAGCTTGCCGTCTTCTGTAGTGAAAATACTGTTAGAACTTAATAATATGGACAGATAATATTATTATGCAATCTAGTGTATTGTACCTAATTCATATATAGGGCTACATCCATCTGGGTTTTTCCAGAATTGTTTAAAGGGCGTCTAGGGGCCGTTAAGTACACTTATTCAGAGATCTCTGGGGATAAAGCCATATTTCGTTTAAAAGTCCGAGATTTGTCCCTTTTTTTCTAGAATGTTCTTATCTAAAACCGGCAATTTATTTGTTTCATAGGAGTATCATCCCTCACTCCAAATTTCATGATTTATGCTGGAACCACAGAATAATATTTGGAACTTAGATTTAAAATAGCATGAGATAATTGCATTTTTCATTTAATGAGACTATGAGGCCAAGTCATCCTGCTAAACATTTCCTGATATCCAAGCTTCTCTTAAATTTCCGTCGGTGTTATAAGATCTCTGTTGAATATTCTTATATTAAGTAAACTTGGGTTTGTATTAAACTCTTACTATTGCATAGACATACCTATCCCTCAAGTTATGGCCATCAGTCCTAACATGTTGCAACAGGTTAATTATTAACGACCCTTTAAAATGGTGCCTTTGTTTTTTTTATACAACCCGACTTTCTTTTAATCTTTATAAAGACAGAAATAAAGGCCACTTAAGTAGTTCTTATTGATTTAAAATTGTTTCAAAGGTTGGCTTAATTATCTAGAAAATTTTATGAATTTGTTTTTATATTGCAGATTATTTGTATAGATAATGGATTAAATTTACAATTCGGCTTTCTTGTCATAATTAAGAACAAAAATTCATAGAACTGTTTAGAACACTAGCTGTTGCCCGCGAATTCGTGCCCGTGGAATTCCTACTTACTTGACACATATCGTCACATTTTGGATAATTCACACAATATCGTTATAAATTGTAGCCTATGTGTTATTCTGATGTATAGGCTATATTATTGTAAAGTTTTCAGTAGTAATAACAAATATCCAAACAGCTATACTCATAAACTTTTATAATATTAGTAGAACTTTTTTACTTCGATACCATCTGCTTTCTTTAATATGGATTTTGGATTGGGCCGGACTCGGCATCAACATCAACGGCGAATACATCACTCACTTTCGATTTGCAGACGATATCGTGGTCATGGCAGAATCCCTGGAGGACCTTAGCACAATGCTCAATGACCTCAGCAGTGTTTCCCAACGGGTCGGTTTAAGGAGGAACATGGATAAAACCAAGGTTATGTTCAATCTCCATGTCACTCCGGCACCAGTATATGTCGGGAATGCGATTCTCGAAGTTGTCGACCACTACGTCTACCTAGGACAAACAGTCCAGCTAAGCAAATCCAACTTCGAGAAAGAGGTCAACCGACGAATCCAACTCGGCTGGGCAGCGTTCGGGAAGCTTAGGCATATCTTCTCGTCCAATATTCCGCAGTGCCTGAAGACGAAGGCCTATGACCAGTGTGTGTTACCAGCGATGACATACGGAACAGAGACGTGGTCTTTAAATGTCGGCCTCGTAAACAAACTCAAGGTTGCACAGCGTGCTACGGAGAGGACTATGCGGGATAAAATCCGAAATACGGAGATCCGTAGGAGAACTGGCGTGTCCGACATAGCCCGAAAGGTTAGCACGCTGAAGTGGCAATGGGCAGGCCACATCGCTCATAGGACTGACGAACAGCAACAATAACGAGCGTATAAAAAATTAAAAAAATGAAATAGTAGACAATAACCACTGTTACGTTTTGTTTTATAACAACGGCAAAATCATTTCAAAGTTTAGTATTATTGTGTTGTTTGTTATCTACAATCACAATACAGGTAGACAATTTAGGTACCGTAAACAAAAATACTTCTGTATTAACAAGTGTATTCTTTCTTTTTGTTTGGTAATAAAACTTTTTGCAAAAGAACCGCTTTCGATTGTTGGTTAAAATATTTGAGATTTGTATGTGTCACAGTACAGATAGGTAGCAGTAGTGTCATTTTAGAAGAGCTTCAGTTCTTACCGCATTGTCTAAAAATGTTCGTGTTTTTTATCAGATCATTGTTTACATCTAGCCGTGTGGTAACGCATTAAGAATATAAGTGACACCACTTCATTTCTCCCACCGGAAGCTGTGTAAGTAATTTTTGATAATAAAATCAGTTAACATAGACTGTGAGAGAAGGAAAGCTCGGAACTATGTAGACACTAAACAGAAACTACACAGTAGATCATACACCCTACGATTGTGAAGGAGGCCCGTGCCCAACAGTGGGACTTCAACGGACGTTATAAAGACGTAAAATATTATTGACACTACTGCATTTACGTAAACTATAGAGATGTTATAGAATTGTCTTCCGACATAAAAAAAGGTGTGACCAATGACGTTTTCATTGGTCACACCTTGGGGTAGTTTTAGAGGTAAAACAGGTAATGGTACCAATCCTCCGTGCATTACTAAACTTAACTAAAAATGAAAACAATTATGGCGTATAAATAATAAAGTATAATTTGATTAATTTTTCGTTGTGCACATTATAATTAATTAAAATCGTTAGTCTATAATATACAGATTATCTAACAAAAAAGTTGTTCTAACATTGCCGAATTGTGTTATTGAATACTACCTAGTTTTCACTTTTTTTAAGTTTGGTTGTGGACGTAGAATCGATACCAAGGTACTATTTCATTATTAAACTTTAGTGTTTGGCACAGTTTGACAATTGCGTGTTAGGAGTTTTATTCTTATATTGTCTTTTAATTGTGTTCTTGCATAGGGAGCTTGACAAATTCTAGGCTTATCGTTTAGAATTTCTTTCATTGTGTTTGACTTAGCCCACACAGAAATGGTTACTATTGTGATTAAAAATGGTACCGAAATAGATAAGATAATTACACCATTTTTTGTAGCATGTTTGATTTTTAAACACTCTCACTTGAGCGTGTTGCGAATTTGTGTTGGAAAAGACAATTGAACTCAATTTAGGCATGTTCTTGTATTAAGTTGTCCGTGTGGTGACGGATTATGAATACAAGTGTTACCACCCCATTACTTTCCCAGGGTGCTGTAAGAGCCAGCTAGGGCACAATATAAGCAGTTAACGTCTACTGTGAGAGAAGCAAAACTCGAAACTAAACCCTGTGCCAACACGCCTTGTCAGCGCGGCACAGTCTGGTTTATACAGCACCCTGGGAAGTAAATAGGGGGGTCACAATAGTTTGTATTCTTATTCCGTATAATACGGACGCACGTTTACTAAAAAGAAGAATTTTTGAATGTACATATTATCAAAAACAATTATTAGGAAGCAGAATTTAGGTCTTATCTGAATCTCACAACTACCTAAAAATTAAGTGTTACCATATAAAATAAGAATTATGTAAATTCCTATAAACATACCATAAATAGTCAATTAAAGAAGCGTGCCCTTTACAATATAATTTAAAAAGGCGGTCTTTATGAGTCATTAAGTGCCTCGAATAAGTGTACATTCTCTGTACAAACATTCAAGATGTAAGTCGTAAATACTTTGGTTTATTGGTGACAGTAAAAATGTTGATGGATGAGCAAATAGGGAGTTTTATTTTAAATTGTACTCCGCTATTGCTTCGCTGACCTGTGATAACCTATAATTATTTATGAGGAGTATTTCAACGTGATGTTGAATGACTTCAACACATATTTTATAGAGAGTTTATGCAGTTTTAAACATGACTTTTTATTAAAATAAATTTCTTGCAATTCAATCGAAGCCAAGCAAGTAATTACCCCTACAAGGATTTGAAACCATGTCACATTATAATAAATAAAATGGTGGTAAGGACAAAAACACAGCAAGTTAGTAGCAATTTTTTATAAATAACCTTGAAAAAATCAAATGTCATTAAAAATAGTTGGTTTTTATGTGACCAGTTTCGAGTCAGATCTAACCAGAATTTCTCCAGCATATTGCTGTCCCATTGGGCACGGGCCTCCTCCACTTTAGGAGGGATTACGGTGCGATATCCAAGCGTGTTGGCACAGGGTTTATTTTCGAGCTTTCTGTCTCTGACAGTGGATTTTGTCTGTGTAGCCGGCTTGGGCAACATCCTGTGAAAGAAAAGGGGTGGTCACACTTGCATTCTTAATCCGTCACCACAAGAACATTGGTTTTTATGTGACCAGTTTCGAATCAGATCTAACCAGAATTTAATATCTGTATTCACCTTAAGAGACATAAATCAGACAAAATAATTCATCAAACATTCTTTGGCGGTTTAAATGACAACAGTAAACGCGATATCTCTATAAAAAGCCGCCTTTAAATAATACAAACAAATAATGTTCACACTGACTCATACAATTCTCAGATAAAATTCACGTGTGGCCTTTTTAGAACCAAAATATTGTCACTAAGACCATATTACCTGACACTGGCCATAATTTTCTTTCTGTCAACATGCGATTTATTCTCTACTATACCGACAACTAGTGCATTTACCCTAACAGTATGCCATATTTCGCAATCCATAGAGTCCACTTTGTGTACTTAACATTTGCAATCTACAATAGCACTTTACTATTAATCTATATACCTTAATACTATGAAAACTAGTTTTAAAGGAAAAAACAATTTAGTAGTTAGGAATAAAATACAATTCAGGTTCTTGCATTTTTGTCTTTTTGGTTAACTAAATTTAAGCTCTTTGCATTTTTGTTAGAGTCGTTAATGTATTGTGTTTTTAATTTTCATCAGAAGAGTCATTTAATATCTCGAAGCGCTAACAACGGGTGGGCAGGCGGCTTCATTGAGATATTTCCTTTAAAACGATAGATAGGCAGTGCGTATGTTTGTTTGTTGCCGACAATAAATGGGAGGTCTTCTTAGTAATGAAGTTATGTGTGACCGTCTTTCCCGATAAATAGTCGGCACTTTACTTGACAAATTTAGATATAAAAGGTAGAGAAACAAATTAACTATATGTGTAGGAACATCGTATTGAGGCTTCATAAATAAATTAAAGAAGAGGGAATGTATCACTAGATGGCGTAGCGGTGTTGATTTGTAGGTAGAACACATTAGGCGATATCATTCTACTTAAAAGGGAGTCCTAATTTACGACGGTCACAGCACAGCTCCTTGTGGCATACCACGTGGGAGGTTTTGCATTTAGTTAGATTAACACATTGGTCTCTAGAATTTTGACGCAAAATATGTACATTTTAATATTTTTAGTCTTCTGTAATATTTCAATTTTCTATTTTAGTGTTTATAAGTTTTTATTTCTTAAGATGACCTCTGACAGAAGAATATGAAACATGTTGCACTGACGACGACAGGTATTTGGGACAAGGACATAAGCGACGAAAAAAGAAAAGAATCTTTGTTATAACAATGTATAAATTTACAATATTTAATCAATCAATAAATGCTTCTTTCGTTCAATTTTTTTCATTCATAAATATTCATGGACATTTTACTCAACGTCCTCTAGTCCCAAGCTAAACTTATATGTTTGTGTTATGGGTTCCGGTATATGGAAATACTACATAAACTACTTTCCTTTTGTAAATACATTCTTATAATACATAGAAACACTCAGACGCAGAAAAAACATTTGTATGACAATTATAAAGGTCATACAAATGATTTTCCCGTGCGCGAATCGAAGCCGAGACCTTGTGTACGACAGTCCGTTACATGAACCGCTCAATCACGAGGCTTGTCAATTATCTAATCAATAAATGCTAATTAATCATTAATAACAAAAAATCTGCCTATTAAGACTAATAAGGTAGGTAGTCAAGGTACGTACTGAAAATCAGACTGGGTACTTACAAGTGAAAATGATTACGAGCATTTATAAAAAATAGCATAAATTAAAAAATCGATGACTCAAACAGAATGTAATCCGGTCAACGTTTTTTATATAAACGTATGAAAAATACGTTACGAACTAATTATATTGATAGAATAGTATACAACATTTGTCCTGCTGTTTTATTTGTTGCCATTATCTTATATATAAAATTCACGTGTCACAGTGTTAGTTACCGTACTCCTCCGAAACGGCTTGACCGATTTTTATGAAATTTTACATGCACAGTCAGTAGGTCTGAGAATCGGCCAACATCTATTTTTAAAACTTTTTTTTTTTAGTATGGCAAAACAACGTTTGCCGGGTCAGCTAGTTTTAATGTAAATTATGATTATATTTAAAATCTATGTTTATTCGGATTCTTACGTTAATAGCATTATATAGTTCCTTACAAAATATATAGCCCTACCATTTTCACAACAAGATTGTGTATCATTAAATTGATAATTCGATGTGTGTAATAAATTCTATTCTCTATGCAAAATTATCTCTCTATCTTTCAAATAATTATTATGTTATTCAGTTCTATTGACAAGCATTAATAATTAAATGTGTGGTCATAGGTGTGTGTACTGCATCTGGAATTCTATGAATTAATATTATTATGAATTGCATCCATCTTTTTTTCTGATCTGCTACTAGTACCAAATTACGAATAATATGGAGGCAGAAAACCATAAAGTATTTTTACAAAATTCTATACTTTTAAATCAATTGTTTAAAATATTTAAGTCAAAACAAACGTACCTATTTTATTGAATTACATATAAATATCATTTAACAATAACATCACGACCGGTGTAACCGGTGTGTGTAGGAGCGGCGGCCAACAGCTGATCGGCAAATATTAACGGAAAATATCTTTATCAAACCGGTACACTTGACCTTTCGTGTTAACTCATACAAGAGAAATTGTATTGAAGCATTTTTGATACAAATTGGAATAAAAATATCCTTGGACTTGGAAGCCTTTTAATACAAGAAGGATATTGATGTAGGTACACTACTATTTGTTAATAAAGGGTTAGGTACAGGTGTGCTATCTCTTGTAATGATTTATTTGGCTCTTATAGCACCTTATTCACAAAATCCACCTTATTCATAAACTCAAGCTATTAACACACAAACTAATTATACTAATACTGGCCGTTGCCCGCGACTTCGTACACGTAGAATTTAGAAAATGTTTCCCGTTTTTCTAACTTCTTTCACTACAGCTTCTATATTATTATTATTCTTCTATATTATCTTAATATATATATTTCTTGTGTGCGTGTGTATGTGACTGAACTCCTCCTAAACGACTGGACCGATTTTGATGAAATTTGTTGTGTGTATTCAGGGGGGTCTGAGGATGGTTTAGATTCACAATTGGCTGGACCGATTTTGATGAAATTTTTTTTACACAGAATTGTATGGCAAAACAACGTTTGCCGGCGCAGCTAGTTTATGTATAATATTGTCGAAAAAAAAAATTAAAGGAAATGAAAAAAAAAAGAAATCCATGGAGTTTCTTGTCTGTTCTTCTCCATAGGATCCGCGTTTGGAATAGACACCTAGTTTCTGACGTTTCAAAAGAGCTTGTAAAACATGCCAACTTGAAATAAAATATTTTGACTTTAACTTTGAAAAATATCTCCAAAGACGAACAGGTTAATAAGTAATTATTTTGCAAATAAAGTAAAATATCATTTTATTCATTCTACAACGTGTTGCAGAAAGGTGTAGTCATATTTTAAGGTTGCATTGGATAAGCCTGAAATATTATAAATATTACAGTTACACATAGAAAAATACAGTTGGTAAGTTTTTTGTGGTTTATAGTCTACTATTATATAACTACCAGGAGCGCATCAATTATGAGATGTTTACGGTTTATTGAATGCAATTGAACCTTACGATAAAATATGACCTTATAGTAGTGTCGTAATTAAACAAGATCGATTAATTTGATAAATTAATTAAATTTGTTTGAACACATAAAATTCATAATATAGTAGTAGTAATGACATCCATGCCTAGTGCCTAGTCACCGGCCATGCGTAACGATGGTCAAATATGACTACACCTTTCTGAAACACGTTGTAATATCTATATAATAAAATATATCAATTATTACTTAGGTATAGTATTTTCTTTTTAGGAAAATCCAGAGTTTTCCAAAAAAATATGCAAAAGATTTTAACAAGTATACCAATTTTTTTGACCAATAGTAGATTTATCTGATAACTCAGTTGCCAAATGTTAGTTTTGTAAAGTAATCATTTATAAAATGTAAATTTAAGTGTTGATCATTTGGCAAAATGAAACATTTGTAAAATGATCAATAGGCGAATTCATTGTTTTGCCAAACGTTGTTTGTCAATTGTAATTTCGCCAAATGACTTTTGGTCAAACAATCGGACACCATCCTATTTATTGTGATATAGGAGATGAGTAATAAAATAATACATATTTTAAGATATAATATTTGCTATTACAATCATTATTTAATAGCAAATAGTTGATTGTAAATAATTATTAGTAATTTGTTTAATTTCTGATTGACTCTATCACAATGTAAATATGGCGGAATTGTTTATACATTGTGATAAAAATATGATTAAAATATAATAAAATTATGAAAATAATTGTTATTGTCATTGGGTGACGATATTATTCATAATACTTGACATAAAAATAGGTTTACCTATCAAAGATATTTTTTAAAATTAAGCAAATGTAAGTGTGTTCATTTTGACTTTTTTCTATTATTGAATGGGATTTGAATGTTGACCTAGGTTTTTTTGGAATAACAGTCAGCTACAAAAACATTTTTTGCTTGTATTCAAAGTGTTTGAATTATAATTTTACTTGTTGGGTCTCTATTCCCATCTACCACAGAAGATATTATCAATACTGATATTACAAAGATTTGGAGTTTGTTTATTTGAACGCGCTAATCTCAAGAACTACAAGTTTGATTTCAATAATAAAATTCTTTCAGTTTTGGATAGTACATTTATCTAGCAAGGTTATATCGATGATTATAGGTTATATAACATCACGCTGCGACTAATAGGAGTATTGTATCAGTAAGAAATATTGTCAAATTAGGGAAATTTTCTAAATTCTAAATATTATTCACATGTAGGTTCGGCAAATAAAAAAATAGAAATGACTCATTGCTGTCATTCGACTTTATACTATGAATTCTCATAAAGCTATAATAAAGAATGTATAAAATTCGGTTAAAAATAAAACTATTTTAGTATAATCCATCTCCTAAACATATTGGATAGAATACATTAATTCCAATAAGTTAGTAATGCGGTGTCTGTCTACAAATATTTCTATTGTAAACAAAACGAGCGACCGCGCGTTCAACAAAAAATCTAACGAATTTTTCGATCAGACATGTTATGGCTTGTTTGTAAACGAGACGTTAGAAACGTTTATTATGGGCAGAGTTATAGGCTCTATTATGTCAACAGCCTTAGGTATTTCAATGATGAAATAAAATATCTATTAATAATACTCGTGTTTTAATTTAATTCAAGGCATTCTGCGGTTTAGGCAGCTTAGCAATTGATTTGCGAAATAAAACATATTAGACTAGCTGTAGTACGCGTAGAATTAAGAAAAAACCTTAACAAATTATACAAAAAAGCATTCTCTTGAACCACTATCTATAAAAAAACCGCATCTAAATCTGTTGCGTAATTTTGAAGTTATAAGCACACATAGGGAAATACATACAAAAATAACTAGGTACTTTTATTTTGTAATAAGCAGAGATACGGCATAAGCCATTGGAACAGAATAACAAAAAACATTCCATTTTCCGTTAGGTCACGGGCTTTTCCATTGAGAAGTACCGATGTGAGGAACCCAGCACAGCGTTTTTGCCTTTTATCGCTTCCTTTAAATTATAGTAATATTAGGTGGTCGAGATTTTAAAGTTTTATTTCTGATATATACGCCTAGTCTAACGGAGAATGTCTCACAGTACAAAAAATTATAACTAGCCTGTACAGTAATCTTGATTTTAGAAAGGATGATATTTTTCCATTTTTATCTATAAACTACTAATTAAACCAAGTCGTTTAAATTATATCCCAATAATCTTTTATTCCTGTTTGTTCACATCACGTCCTCCACAGTGTGGACGGATGGGAATAAAAAGGTTAGTCGAATAACCCAATCTATAATATAAAAATGAATCGCAAAATGTGTTGGTAAGGGCATAACTCAACAACGCCTGAACCAATTTGTCTAATTCTTATTTTTTATGTTTGTTGAAGTTCTAGGATGGTTTTTACGGCGAGAAAAATTCGAATAATTTCCAGAAAGACCCTAAAAACAGCCCTTTTCTTCTTCCCATACAAACGTTTTATAACTAAAACGTACAGTCAATTTGAACTTTATTTCTATTAAGCCATTGCTTTATTGTTTGGATGGTAACAGATGGCGCTCTATAGTCTCTGCCTACCCCCATGCGAAAAGGCGTGATGTTATGATGATGATAAAAAATGTTTAGATAATCATAAAGTATAGACAACTTTAATTGGCGGTACGAAGTTCGCCGGGACAGCTAGTTATTAATATAAGAATCATAATAAGAATAGTGTTAAACTTCCTTTTCACTCCTCTCTCCATAAATAACCATAAATATTTGCATAATTATTGGTCAATTTAGTATCATATAACTCATCAATTAGTATATCCTGGGAAAGAATGTAAGTTATGTTGTAATTGTATAAGAACAGGAAATGCTGAGTCAGAATGTGGTGATACTTACAAGGTATTTATTCCGCAGACATTATGGCTACATAAGACTTCAATTAGAATGTTTGCCTGTAGTAAAAGCTAGAGGCTTTAGTGTAATTGACTAATTGAAGTGTGGAATGTTTAGTTATAGAGGCTGGAGGTTATAGGTTTTAGTTAGAGCTTTGTTTTAAAGGTCGTAGGTTTGATAAATATATTGGGTTATGGAAATATATTTTGTGTTCTTGTTTTCTATAAAAATGGGTAAATATAACTTGTATTTATAGTAGAAATAGTAACTAGTTTTAGCAACGTTTTTCTCTGATGCTTCGTTCCTATTGGTTGCAGCGTGATATTATTAGTCTTAAGCATTTTTTTAATGAATGTACTATTCAACACTGAAAGAATTTTTCAAATCGGTTCTGAGATTAACGCGCTCAAACAAACAAACTCTTTAGATTTGTAATAATTTTATAGTACATAGTTATTTAGTTAGTATTAACTCTTGCAATTTGTATTTTGTTTGGAATTTGAACCTATTCATAAACGTCCTATGAACTATTTTTGGGCAAGGTTGTTCTCTGCAACAGGGAGTGTAATATGCCAACTGTTACTAGTAAGTAGGTAGAGCAACACGTGT
The DNA here is from genome assembly GCA_916999025.1 of Orgyia antiqua. Taxonomy (NCBI): domain Eukaryota; kingdom Metazoa; phylum Arthropoda; class Insecta; order Lepidoptera; family Erebidae; genus Orgyia; species Orgyia antiqua. Next base: position 19,405,097 of record OU779864.1, on the reverse strand, counting down.
TATTTGTTTAGTTTTAGTTTAAAAAAAGTTAGTTTTAGTTAGTCGTGATAGTACTGATCGGCATCATTCTCACACCCCTGATACAACTATATATAATATAGTTAAAAAAAAAATTAAAGGAAATGAAAAAAAATCCATGGAGTTTCTTGTCTGTTCTTCTCCATAGGATTCGCGTTTGGAACAGACACCTAGTTTCTGACGAAAGAGCTTGTAAAACATGTCAACTTGAAATAAAATATTCTGACTTTGACTTTGACTATACTATTATATTAACAGAGACTATAGACACAAAATATAATCTTATTGCTCTCTCTTTCTCGCTCCCTAGACCATTAACGTCCCATTGTTGGGCACAGACCTCCTCCACTTTGGAGGGATTATGGTCTACTAATTGTGCCGCGCTGACCAGGCGTGTTGGCACAGGGTTTATTTTCGAGTTTTCCGACTCTCACAGAGGATGTCACAACAATATCCCTTAGCTGGCTCTTACAGCCGCCACTTATCGCCCATAGTAGCATACAATATAATGAATGCCTACCCCGGTAAAATTACGGCCTACTTTTACAGCTCTTGTGAAAGAAATTATTTTCTTGATGTGTATTATTTATCGTAAGTGGTAATAAATCATTTATACTAAAAGCTGTATGATGTAGTATTATATTACCAAATAATATAGTCACTACTATTAAGAAAATGAAAAGAAAATATAATTTGTGACAATAGAAGCATTGAAGCATAAGGCTGCATTTATGTAAGTAAGGAATGCAACCATACGTCACACGGTACGACACAGTGGCACGCTACCATTCGTATTATAGTCGCTGTATTTGATACTAAAGCTTTAAAATGTAATTAGTAATACATTTCGTAGATGAATTAATAAATAATTATAGCGAATAAAAAATATTTGACATTTTTGTTGATAAATGAATCCATGGAAGTTGTCGTAACAAATGGTGCTCTAAATCCGTCTCTATTATCGCGAGAAAAAGGCGTAAAGATATGCATGTATATCATAGAAAAGTAGAATAAATTTAGCAGATAACAATTTCAAAAACAATTTAATTCAAATACAAATATGAGCAATAGTCGAGCCCAAACATTACACCGGTATATTATATTAGACTAATTAGTCCATCGTTGAAGAAGGCAAAAAAATATTATTGCCCAATAATTTAATGAATATCTACAGCAACATATTGTATACAAACAAATATACACTCAAATATTTATTTTACCATAGCAACAAATCATATTTAAGTAGTCCGTCACAAGCTATAAAATGCATATCACTTTGGTCATAAATCTCTCCAAATATTGAAGTTCGAATTCCGGACATTTACGAGAGTAAGGCACTTCGTCATAATACAGTAACAGACATATTCTAATTGACGGGGGTCGTGTCACAGACAAAATATAAAATATTCCGACATATTCCATTGGACCACCCCGAGTAACACAAATAAGAGTTAATTGGACCAGAGATTAGTCCAAGATAAAGTGCCGTGTTTAATACGTTATCAAGTTGTTGACAAAAGAATAGGTTTTCTTTTTATTTTGGGTATTCAAATTGTGGTGAGATTTTAGTATGATTGAGCCGCGCTTTTGTTAACTGATTGCAGTCAAATGAAGAATTAATATCAGCTATGAATTAAATTTTGTATTTCCTTTTTATTTAGGTAGGTGCGCATTTATGTACTATCAGTGTTCTCTCTATGCAGCCCTGCAGGGATACCGTGACTTCGACTAAGTGGACACGTGAAGGAAATTTTAAAAAAAGTGCTCTCAGTACCTAATTGTAAGCTATTTATGACTATTTCTCTTTCTTTTATTTTTTTCATATATTATGAGTAGGTATTTTACTGGGTCAGGCTCAGCTTTGATTAAGTTTAAATAAAGATAAAAATGAATTTAATATTGCTCAAAGGAACATGGCACGAAATACTGTAAAATTTTAAGATTTCTATACAACATTCTATATAAAAAAAATTTTTTTGGGCATTAAACAATAACCAGCATATCCAAGACGGATTCCAATCGAACAGCTGATAGTTGACAGTTCGCATTGTTCCAGCGCATCTGTCGCTGCTATTGTGCACAAGAGTCGCTTTGTAGTGTTCTAGTGATCTTTCCAGCTATGGCTGAATTGTTGAGAGGATTATAAAACTTATTGAACTAAATACCGAAAGACTTTTTTTGTAATTGATTGGAATGACAGTATCGACGTATGAAAGCGTTACGAAAAGGACATTGCATACCTACCTGAAACTTTTGCTTTTGATCGTTCATCAACTTAATATTAAGTTGAGAATCATTGATTTAATACCATATATTTATAGAAAAATCGTCATAACTCTATTATTTCTGCTAATCTGCTGTAGGAGCGAAAATATTTTTTTATATCAAAGAATTTACAGATAAACTAGCTGCGCCGGCAAACGTTGTTTTGCCATACAATTCTGTGTAAAAAAAAATTCATCAAAATCGGTCCAGCCAATTGTGAATCTAAACCATCCTCAAACCCCCTAGAATACACACAACAAATTTCATCAAAATCGGTCCAGTCGTTTAGGAGGAGTTCAGTCACATACACACGCACACAAGAAATATATATATTAAGATATAATGGGAATGTGTTATAACGGGTATTAATGTATTGAAATAAAGACCTAAAACAATACCTTTCCCTATAGTTTCAAAAATAAAACACCTATATGAAATTTTATGACGTATCAAAATGATAAATTATCAAATTTATTATTTTAATTTCCAATAAAAAAATTTTTAATTACATGTAGGCTAATAGTCAACTTCCTAGCTGTGGTTACTAGATCTAGTGCGCCTAAAATATCTATGTAATATCCTCTTATATACATTAATTTATATGATAAGAAGCTTCCCATGAAGTTAATAACTATTTATTAAATGGACAACCGGATATCAGTCTACTTAAACCGCTTCTTCCGCTTAATTTAACAGTAATTCAACTGATTCAAAGACATCCGCCGATATGATAACAAATATTATAATTGTGTGACTATTATTTAAACAAAATAAATAAATTACTTATCGTTAATTACTTCTTATACGTACCAAGTGCCAATTCTATTCCAGTAAAATATACTGACTTAAAATAAAATGAAAATGATTGTGCATTGCATTTTGTTTTAGGTTTGTACGTTTCTTATACTGTGTACATAGCTGTCAGATTGTTTGACCAGAAGTCATTTGGCAAAACTACACTTGACAAACAACGTTTGGCAAAACAGTGAATTCAATTTGGTAACTGAGTTATCAGATAAATCTACTATTGGTTTAAAAATTTGGTATTCTTGTTAAAATGACCATCTTTTGCAAATTTCTTTGGAAAGCTATTACTCTGGATTTTCCTAAAAAGAAAATACTATAAGTATTAATTGATATATATTATTAAATATAGATAGATAGAATGAAAATAAATGACATTATTATTATATTAGCAAAATAATAACTTATAAAATAATTACTTAAAGAGAAATATATCTCTTTTATTAGATTGGGTTAGGTTAGGTTAGAACTTTAAACCCAAACATTAAGGCATTTCCCCCATTAATAATGATGCATGATGATAATGATACATTTTAAACAATATAATTTACGAAGTTTCGTTTGGTGAAATGAAAAAACCTGGCAAGAGCGAGGCAAACTCGCACCCTTGGGGTTTCGTACCTACTAGACATATAAACATAAGTAAGTGCATTCAAATAACCAGTTAATTAAACTCAAAACAACTGACCAACTTAACTTTGTAGTTGAAATATGGGGAACCGCCTACATTTCAGCTACTTCATAAGTTGGTATTAGTATAAACACTTTTTTCTTGTGATGTGATAACAAACTATAAGTTTTTGGATTTTTCCCTATATTAGCACTATATAGAATTGATCTATGCCAAATTTGAAGTCTCTAGGGCAACGGGAAGTAACCTGTGAATTTTGAATGCCTAGCGTAAGTCGAAAATTCTTAAAAATGGCCGTAATTCGGTTATATCTTTTAAATGCGTCGATGCAACAGGTTGATTGTATTTTTTGCAGCAAGGGACCGCATAGATCTACATATCGTATGAGTTTCAAGTTGATACCTTCACCGTTACTGAGTAAAATAAATTTGACAGACGGACAGACAGACACCGGAGTGACCCTATAAGGGTTTTTACGAAACCCTAAAAAGGTCAAATGACATTTGAATACTTAACACATTTGTCAAGTGTAGTGTTTGCTAATGAATCATTTGCTAAGTAAGTTTTTGTTAGATGATACTTTTGTCAAGTGAAGTATGTTTGCCAAATGATCATTTGGTGAAATGTTGTTTGTCAAATGATCATTTGTTAATAATTTTTTGGTCAATTATTAGGGAACCGTGTACATATAATGCGTATTTTAACTTCGGATTCCGTCCCGTCCGGTGTCCGTCCGATATTATTAATGCTGTGATTTAAAATCGCTGTTCTTTTTACACATCCTTTCTTAACAAACAACAATAGTTGGCATTGTTAAGGGATTCGCTTTGAAAGAGGCTAGATGTATGTCGAAATCTTCGAGCCCAAGACTGTGAGTGTTAGCCCCATATAGATCATATATTTTTTAAAGACTTACATATATGTATATAAATAAATAAAAAAAGTTTATTTGTGCACATTGGCGGAAAACTGACAAATCACACTATGGTTCCCTGTGTCTTAGGGGTCAGTACCAAACCGACAACGAAACACATCATGGACGATTTACAAATCTATTTATTTATTTTTTTACTTGATATAAAACAAGGTTTTTAAGCTATTGCATAGCTTCTATCGCGGGCTTTGAGCGTGGATACCGAATCCACAAAATTCGAAATTTAAATTCCGTAGGTAACGGAAATAGCGTAAAAAAACCTTACACATAGGCGCTACTGCGCATGCGTAATCCCCTCTTCGCCCCGCAATTTATTTCATACTGTTGATACCAAGGGTAAGCGCCTTCCTCAAATTAAACAACGTATTAAAATAAGGATTTTGAATCGACAACATATATATCCTAAATGTTCAGATAACAGCGTATTTCAGATTTTACTAATGTAAATTATTGCCAATACTAAAATTGTATACCAACAGATTGACATTTGACATTTAATTTAAAACAGATTGACATTTGATTGACAATCGCTATTTTATCATAATTACCATAAACAATGGACAGATGTAAGCATCAGTAAATAAGGATTATATACAGGATGTGGCGTAAATGGTGGTCCAACGCTAAGGTGGTTATAGTTCAAGTATTCACCTATCATATAAAAAAAAAATTAACCATTTTTGCCATTTTTTTTTCCAAATAATGTCATTTGTCGAAGTTACATTCTCATTTATAAAATACTAGCTGACCCGGCAAACGTTGTTTTGCGATACTAAAAAAAAAGGTTTGAAATATAGATGTTGGCCGATTCTCAGACCTACTGAATACGAATGTAAAATTTCATAAAAATCGGTCTAGCCGTTTCGGAGGAGTACGGTAACTAACACTGTGACACGGAAATTTTATATATTAGATTTATCGATTTTTTACAAAAAAATAAAAAATATCATACATATTTCCGAAACCAATGGCTAAAAATGGTTAATATTTTTTTTATATGATAGGTGAATACTTGAACTGTAACCACCTTAGCGTTGGACCACCATTTACGCCACACCTATAATCTTATTTTAGTTTACGGTATGTACATAAATTCTTGCATAAATAAAATAAATAAATAATTATATATACATAAGATGATAAAAAATGCTATGCAATAGCTTTACCGCGGCAGTCCCCGAGTGCCACACATCTTTTTTATTGTCCCTATATCTACAAAACTACGCAACCGATTTTGATGCGGTTTTTTTAATAGATAGTTTAATTCAAGCGGACGGTTGTTTTGTATAATTTGTCAAGAATTGGTTTCTAAATTTCACGCGTACCTACGAAGATACAGGCAACAGCTAGAAAATAATATTTTCTATCTTGTTTACGGATAAAACTATCATATACTATTACGGATAGAACTTTTAAATAAACGTAGATACTACAAATTAGCACAATCTTTCTGTTAAGTATTTAAGGTATTTCCTGTTTTAAAACTCACCCAAGCAGAACGCAGAAGTCCACATTGCGTTGTTGAACTTTAGTTAATATGCAAACTATAAAAATATATATTTTTAGCGATATTTAACAGATGCTGTAGCTAACAGTTTGGTATTTTAAAAAAACTTTTATTTCTGAGATGCACTAGGCAAAATAAACATTTGTCAAGTCAAATAACGTCCCACGGTCCTCCATTTCGGACGAGCATTAGATCTAGGTATTATGCCGCACTGACCAGGCTTGTTGGCATAGGCCTTAGTTTCCAGATTTCCATGTCTTACCGAAGATATTATCTTTCTTAAATTATCCCTTCGCTGGCTCTTCTTACCGCACTCTGGGTAGAAATTGACGGGAAGTAAACTTGGAGCTAACGTAGTTACTTAAGTTCACAAATTTATTTTGTGTGACGTTATTTATTAGTTAGGATTCCATTCGGTTTAAAGTCTACAATATTTCGTAAATAGTTAATATAAACTATTTTTTCTGTCACCAGACAAATAGTTCCATGTCTAACGATCACATTCTCAACCAAAATATTATAACTTGAAAGCGTATGGCGTATGTCGTAACATCAAGCTGGAAGGTAACTACTCAAATAATATAACGTAATTACTGTCACCGTCCGCCATACAATCGAAAAAGAAAACAAAATAGGTACTTAATCTCTATGTAATTTTTAATGTGTTATAACTTCAGCCAGTGACAACATTAAGAAAAAAAAATAAAAAGTAAACTTGGCGCCATAAATTAAATTGTCGATCACATGCTAGTGACGCGCATTACTCCGATTATAATGGTGTCTCGGCTGCTGAACGAATTAGTCGACTTACGCTACGAAACACATTGTCACCGTCAGTAATTAGTTCAGTTAAGCTAATAAATGTAACTAAGTATAAATAAATGTGGTCCTTTATATATTATGTTATTTTCCCTGTAAGCGACGCGTCAATATCGTTCATGCAGGACGCTATTTGTTTTGTTCTGATATGCAGCTAAGTCATTTAAAACGTCCATTTGTTGAAAATTTACTGGTTAATATTATTGGTATATGGTCTATGGTCATATTGGTATATTATATGGTCTGCAAATTTAATTTTACCATCCTTGAGGTAAAAAAAAATCGAGTGTTCTAATTATTTTTCATTACAATAAAATTCTAGTTGGGTTTGTATATATAATATTTGAAACTAAAATAAACATTGACTTAATAAAACTTATCGGACTAAATTCATAATTGTTAAGGATTCCTTCCTTTAAAACAGAAAATTAATAATTATCTACGCTACCGGGTTAACTCACTAACATAAATAAGGTTAAATAACACACACACGACATGACGAAGTGTGGTTACAACACCATTAAATTATCGATAGAATAATACTCAAACATCCAATTTAAATAACTGATAGTGATAACTGAACAAAGAAGAAAATGTGAAAGTTTAAATCCAGTAGCATCCACCATACACACGTTTAGCTTATCACAAATTAAAGTTGAAAACTTATGACTTGTCAAGACATAAGTACCAACGAATGACAGGCCTAATAAATGTGTCATCGGCTTTTTTTTTCTTTACTGTCAATGTCACCTCACTATTTCATGATTTAAAAGTTCCATGCCCTTTCTTTGTTTGAATTTTGAAATTGGAATTAGTAGTACGTAATGGGATTGAGCGCTTGCGCATATAGGTGAAGTTTTATTTAGGGTTTATGAAGCAACAGGCGTTCGTTTATATCCAGTTGTTGATTATACTGATTTGTTTAAAACCATAATTAGTGAAAGTTACTGCTTTGTAAACTTAAACAATTTAAACAAAATTTATTAAGCACTATATCTGCTTTAACCATTGCTTCGTATTTTCGTTGTATTGTTATGCTTGTGGATATCATTATATCTCTAAATCCCATATGGCCCAATCCAAACATTTGAAAAATTTCTGTGAATATAGATTAATTCTAAATAACATATAAACGTTTAACAGGTCAATTAAACTCAGGTCAATTTAACTGTAAATCACAACATAATAATAATAAGCCCTTTTTATTCCGAACTATTAATAATATCAACCAGCTTTAGTGGCTTCTCCCAAATTCTGTATCTCAGTTCGGCGTGCCTCCCGGCATAGGCATCCTCTAGCTCTCTCCATTGAGCTCGGTCATCCGCAACTCTAGTCCAAGAAGTTAGTAACTTCATATCGTCATTCCATCATGGTAAATTTCAACATACTACTGCTTATTCCTTCTATTATTTATGTTCGTGATGATACATAACGTCTGAAGTAACAAAAATGTTTATAAAATACAGTACGGTTGACCAAGCATAGGCCACAGACATACCAGATGGTGGGTTGAGGTTTAAAATTAAGGACAAGTAACTTTAGTCTGGATAAATCGTACTTCATAGAATAATTACGTTTCATATGACGTATAGCCTGTATCATACCACACACATAGATAGGTACATATTTCATGTACTCATAGATATGTAAGAGGCTTCAAGCCGATTAAGTGATGTAGCCATAGACCATCTGGTATATTTGTGGTTTGGAGGAACACAAATGTTTACAGTAAGGTTACTCTGTGCTGCATAACTTTTATCACCTGACCAAGTATAGGCCTTATTTAGTACATTTCTAGAACAGGTTTAGATCCGGTTAGATTGTACAAAGTTAGGCGCATTAAAGCCTTTAGTAGCGTATTAAAAACTTAAAGTTACATCCCACACTATTACTTTTTAATTTTAGCAAGTAATTATTTATTTATTTACATTTTATAAAATTACTAGCTGACCCGACAAACGTTGTTACGCCATACTACAAAAAAAAAAGTTTTGAATTATAGATGTTGGCCGATTCTCAGAACTACTAAATATGCATGTAAAATTTCATAAAGATCGGTCAAGCCGTTTCGGAGGAGTACGGTAACTAACACTGTGACACGTGAATTTTATATATTAGATTACAACAACAATACAAAACAAAGCAAAAAAGGAAAAGAAAAAGTGGTGATAAAAAAAAGTTTTTATTTTTAAGCTACGAGTACCTATGTTTTCATCATGGTCTAAAATAATACTACATCTGATATTTCATCTACATGACATTGTTGTGTAATAATGCTAACCATTCACTGAACTAACAGTCTTTATCTTTACTTATTAAAAAACAAAGTCGTTATTTTTAACCGACTTCAAAAAAAGGAGGATGTTCTCAATTCGTCTGTATGATTTTTTATTTATTTTTTATGTTTTTACCTTATAACTTTTAACTGGGCGAAGCGATTTCAATGATTATTTTTTTATTTGAAAGCTGGTGGTTCCCGTTTGGTCCCGTTGGCACCAGGTCAGGATCTGATGGCTATCTCTTGAGAAACCGCGGAAAAATTTCCGCACATGAAATCGGTTGGACTTTTTATGTTATGATAATAATATTATGTTTTCTTATTTTATTGGAGTTTAATAAAATTTATGATTTTTATTGTTTGCTACTTTTAGTTTTGAACAAGGTTTATGTTAGTTGAGATTAGTATTTATGGCTAAGTTATAATCCGTTGAGAGAATATTTCCTGGCAGTTTGATGATAATTGAAAATTGAAGCAGAGTTATTTATGACTATGATGTTTTTATAGTTGCTTTTATGGTATACTGATAGAAAACTAATTAAAACTATACACATATAAGCGTTGTATAAATATCCTACAGTTTGTTTATTGTAATATTTCTTTGTCTGCATTAACATTATTAAATGAATGAATGGGAGCATTATGTTTGTTCGTTCGCAGGGCGGCAATAGCTCAGTTGGTAGAGCGACAGAACGGTATTCCGAGGTCGTGGGTTCAAGTCTCGCTTGCGGTGATCACTTTTTCCACTATAATTTTATTTATTAAGTAAAAGCATAGCAAGTCAATTGTAAAATTAATAAATCTAATATATAAAATTCACGTGTCACAGTGTTAGTTACCGTACTCCTCCGAAACGGCTTGACCTATTTTTATGAAATTTTACATGCATATTCAGTAGGTCTGAGAATCGGCCAACATCTATTTTTCAAACTTTTTTTTTAGTATGGCAAATCAACGTTTGCCGGGTCAGCTAGTTACTTTATATAATAATACTAGCTGACCCGGCAAACGTTGTTTTGCCATACTAAAAAAAAAAGTTTGAAAAATAGATGTTGGCCGATTCTCAGACCTACTGAATATGTATGCAAAATTTGAGAAGAATTGGTCAAGCCGTTTCGGAGGAGTACGGTAACTAACACTGTGACACGTGAATTTTATATATTAGAAGATGTAACTCGTTGTTCGTTCTGAACCTAAATACAGCGAAAGAAAATTCTAGGTTTGTGGTTTTCAAATTTCGAGCATTATGTAATGGCATAATAAAATTTATAAAAAAAATATGTTATTCTAAATTCGAAAAAGTTTCAATGCTCTTCTATATTTAATCAGTAGGAAATTCTTTTTTTAAATTAGTAATAGTAAAAAGGAAATTAAATTCAAATAATATTCTTCGCTATGTCATATTGATCAGCTGAAGTTTGTACGCGTGTCTGTTTTTAATACAATCAAAAATATAAATGAAATTACTTTGTAATTATTTATTACCGGTAAGCTCGTGTGCTTTATACACGACTTTTCCTGTTACGTAATTTATATTATTACTGTTGATTGTTGAAGTGTTATTGAACTATAATAAGTATGTATAATGCTTTATTCAAGTGACAAAACTATCAATGGAGGCATGGAATTAATTATTTCAATTCAAGGCGTGACTTTACTGTAAGCGTTTCAAGTTATTCGACAATTATTCGATCTCAAAATAACATTAATGTCGTGCGTTTAGTTCATAAGCTTACTTACCTTTTCTATCTTGTAGCCTATAAAATCTTATTTTTAATTACGGACCTCCTTTACTACTGGCTTACTGTCCTAAAATAATATGACATGCTGACATACATACTCCGTGTGGTGACGGATTAAGAATACAAGTTCCACCACCCCATCTCCTCCCAAAGGTGCTGTAAAAGTCAGCTAAGGGATATTGCACACAGATAACATCCTCTGTGAGAGACGGAAAATCGAAAATAATCCCTGTCCTGGTCAGCGCGGCACAGTAGACCATAAATAAATAAATAAATATTCATGGACATTTCACACAACGTCCTCTGGTCCCAAGCTAAGCTTTATAATGCTTGTGTTATGGGTACCAGAATACGGATATAATACATATACTACTTTTCTTTTGTAAATACATACTTATAATACATAGAAACACCCAGACGCAGTACAAACATTTGTATGACAATTAAAAACATCACACAAATATTTGTCCTGACCGGGAATCGAACCCGAGACCTCGTGAACGGCAGTCCGTTATATGAACCACTAGACCACGAAGCCCGTCAAATCCCTCCAAAGTGGAGGAGGCTCGTGCCCACGAAGTATAGATACAAGGAGTCCGAACGTAATGTTGAACGAATGGTCTCAATTTAAGGGACAGATTTTTTGCCGGTAGAGGGCGCCATTTTTCAAGAAGTTTGAACTATTGACACCTGTGGAAAAAAATATTCTGAGAAATGTGCAATTAAATATAAGTTTCAGGAAATTTTTAGAAATTTTTGAGTGCTTTAAACCCAACAATAGAGAGAAGGTCAAGAGATATTTTGATATTCTATAATAGCATCGGTACGTCCTGAATACTAGCGCAGCCAGTGGCAGAAAATAGAACTATGATCTGGGTTTATTATTGTGTACACGAAATATTATGGAAAAGCCTATACCGTTCGGACTCCTTGTATCTATACTTCGTGCTCGTACCCAACAGTGGGACGTAAATGGGCTGGAGAGAGAGACATACATAAATTATTTAGCAAAAAAAAAAAATCAATATATCTTTTCCCGCGAAAAACGGAAATGCGATATTTTCGTAGTACATAATTGTGTCACCAATAAATACTGAGCATTGATGACATAATTACTGAGAAAAAAGGCATCCTTTAATTTAACATAATAATCTCATTATAATAAATATTCATGGGCATTATACACAACGTCCTCTAGTCCCAAGTTAAGGTTATATGCTTGTGTTATGGGTCCCAGAATACGGATAGACTAGTTACAACATAAAGTAGGTACTTTTCTTTTGTAAATACATACTTTTAATACATAGAAAACACCCAGACGCTAATTGTAACATATAATGTTCTAATTATTAAACAAAAAAGGCGTTGGATGTTTAAGTGCAAATTGGGTTACAAACATAACTTGTCAAACACGTGCATACTGAAAAAATTGGAACACAATACACTAAAACTATGATGATTGTTTGTTCATATGTTCGATGGTCTCACACCATGTGGGGCGGATCATTTTGCTTGACTTTTAACTATTTTTGTTTCTGGCCGATTTCGTGACACACATGGTGTGTGGTTTATGGGTTAAGTGCCGTGGGTGAGAAGATAAATAAAATAAATATTCATGGACATTTCACACAACGTCCTCTGGTCCCAAGCTAAGCTTTATATACTTGTGTTATGGGTACCAGAATACGGATAGAATACATATACTACTTTTCTTTTGTAAATACATACTTAGGTATAATACATAGTAAACAGCCAGATGCAGTACAAACATTTGTATGACAATTAAAAATATCATACAAATATTTGTCCTGACCGGGAATCGAACCCGAGACCTCGTGAACGGTAGTCCGATATATGAACCAGTGGACCACAAGGCCCGTCCCAGATGTTAATTATGTAATTTTTTACATGAGAAGATCCTTCCTCAATAGATGTACTTTCCAACACTGAAAGAATGTTTCAAATTGGACCAGTGATTCCTGAGGTTAACGCGTTCAGGGCTTCGTTCTTATTGGGCCTACCAGTCACTACTAGAGCCATATTGTTACACTTGTACCTGAAAAAATATACAACCCAACATATAACTGTCTCCTTTTTTAGAAGTCGGTTAAAGAGTCGTAGCTCTGATAACCAGCAATAATGGACATAAAACTACTTACCCCGTAGTAGTATAAGCGTGAATGTAGAACCATATTCACTCAAATTAGCATGCACTTATGACGCTGCCAATTTACAATTAAGAGCAACAATTAATGCGTATTTGCTTTTCCCACACCAATATAACATTTTTATGTGCTCTTTTATATTATTTATTGCTCATTTTGAAGTTGGTATCTTTATGATGGGAATAAGGGGTTCTTACACACGTGGCCTTACAAAATAAAGCTCAAACATATTAGTTTTAATTTATTGTATTTTATATTATCAAGCAAATATTTTATAGGTAATAATAATAGGTATAATAATAGGTTAATAAGGTTAATAGTTAGTAATAAGGTTAATAGTAGTTTAAAATGCTATTGTAATTTCAATAATATAAATAATAGAAAATATTCTTTTTTTAAAGCTTTTTATTGCTAAGTACGGACCTCCAACCTATAAACACAAAGGAAACATATAGGTATTATGTTCTACTATATTGTGGGGCATGTAGATTTTACTCCAAAGGTTAAGTTGATATAATTATTTTCTTAAAAAAAGTTAACCGGCTTCATATGCCTCTGAAATTTGAGGGTTTTCCACGATTTCTCAGGAGATAACCATCAGATCCTGACCTGGTGCCAATGGGACCACACAGGAACCAACAACTTTCAAATAAAAAAAAATCATTAATATCGCTTCGTCCAGTTAAAAGTTATGAGTAACTTAAAAAAATATTAAAAAACAACATACAGACGAATTGAAAACCTCCTCTATTTATGAAGTCGGTTCAAAACAGAAATGTGTTCTGTAGTGGCTCTAAAGTGACCCCTATCAATTTCATCATGGGTGGTCAATATTTGTATGTTGATTTTTTGTCTCATCTTTGAAACAACTGGACAGTTGCAGCTTTCATGTATGCGCAAATAATAGAGTAAAATATCTCAATATTTGATTGTCCTCTAAACTTCTTTGAGTTTTCAGGTTAGGAAAAGAATTGACTTGCAATATACTATGCTGTAAAATGGATAAGGAATAAAATAACGTTGTTATTATAACAATTATTTAATTTCAGATTTTTTTTATTTATTTCTAGATAATGCACACGATTTCACCCGTATGATTTGATGCAATATTTTAAATAAATAGAGTGGTTCAAAAGGATGGTTTATACATATAACTTGTTAACATTTAGTTTCAAATTCCACACGAATGAGGTCGCAGGCAACGACTAGTAAATTAATAAAACTATTTTTCCAATATTCCAATACCTTTTTTGTCATTTTACTCCTATCTTCCCCATTTTCATCAATCTACTTCCCACGCTTAAAATACACAAGATAGGTATATTAGCATCACACAGTTTCACCCTAAAATGAGTTAATTGTTATTTTTCTATTATCACTAATGACAAAGTACTCTGCGGGCAAAATCGATTAAGTTGTATTGTTCTTAATTGGAATATATCCGTTGTACCCGGAAATGCACGCTAACGGCTCACCCTTATTTGATGAATTGATGGTAATGAGATAACAATTTAGTGTAAAGAGAATTTAATGTGATATTACTGGAAATAAACATTAACAATGTAATTAGTTGATTATATTACAGTAAATATTTATTGTTAGATAAGTTATTGTTTCGTTTACAATGGTACCGATTCTATGTGCACAACTAATATAAAGTTAACAAAAAATTAATTTTGATAGTGTCACTAACAAAATTCGGCAATTTTAACTGATCTTTCTTGTTATAAAATCTGATTATTATAGACTAAAAATTTTAATGATATAAATGAATATACTAAATCGCCATAATAAGAAAAAAATGGTCAAGTGCGAGACGGACTCGCGCACGAAGGGTTCCGTACCATTATCTATGCAACATAAGGCAACGTTATTAGTATCGAGCAAGAAACGGTAAAAAAATCATGTTTGTTGTATGGGAGCCCCCCTTAAATATTTATTTTATTTTATTTTTAGTATTTGTTGTTATAGCGGCAATAGAATAAATAAATAAATAATAAATAAATATTCATGGACATTTCACACAACGTCCTCTGGTCCCAAGCTAAGTTTATATGCTTGTGTTATGGGTACCAGAATACGGATAGAATACATATACTACTTTTCTTTTGTAAATACATACTTATAATACATAGAAAACACCCAGACGCAGTACAAACATTTGTATGACAATTAGAATAATTGGTCAAGTGCGAGTCGGACTCGCGCACGAAGGGTTCCGTACCATTATCTATGCAACATAAGGCAACGTTATTAGTATCGAGCAAGAAACGGTAAAAAAATCATGTTTGTTGTATGGGAGCCCCCCTTAAATATTTATTTTATTTTATTTTTAGTATTTGTTGTTATAGCGGCAATAGAAATACATCATCTGTGAAAATTTCAACTGTCTAGCTATCACCGTTCTTGAGATACTGGGTACGGAACCCTAAAAATCACGTTTGTTGTATGGGAGCCCCCCTTAAATATTTATTTTATTTTATTTTTAGTATTTGTTGTTATAGCGGCAATAGAAATACATCATCTGTGAAAATTTCAACTGTCTAGCTATCACCGTTCTTGAGATACAGCCTGGTGACAGACGGACGGACGGACGGACGGACGGACGGACGGACGGACGGACGGACGGACGGTCGGACGGACGGACGGACGGACAGCGAAGTCTCAGTAATAGGGTCCCGTTTTTACCCTTTGGGTACGGAACCCTAAAAATCACACAAATGATTGTCCCGAGCGGGAATCGAACCCGCGACCTCTTGATCGGCAGTCCGTTATCAGAACCACTACACCACGAGGCCCGTCAACCAAATACATCATCTGTGAAAATTTCAACTCTCTAGCTATCACCGTTCTTGAGATACAGCCTGGTGACAGACGGACGGACGGACGGACGGACGGACAGCGAAGTCTCAGTAATAGGGTCCCGTTTTTACCCTTTGGGTACGGAACCCTAAAAACTAATTAATAAAATTCTTTATTATACATTATTAAAAGTATAGATTTACGGTCTTATTCATAATAACTTATCGGAGGTTTAAACGGAGATTTTATCGGAGAGATAATAAACGTTTTAACTTAAAAAGACTATTATGAATAACAAATTTTGACAATTTTCGCTAAAATAGCGTACATTTAAACCTCCGATAAGTCATTATGAATAAGACCATTAGTTTTTACTAATATTCTAACGACAATGATAAAAATGAAATAATGGTACCTACTGCACAGAATAGATAGCTACATTGTATTCTGTTGGTACACATGACAAAATATCCCAAAATATTAATGGCTGATGTTCTAACAAAGGTTAAAGCTAATTAACAAAATACCTTCACTTAACTATTTTACGGTATTAAGAACGTAATTTATGAGGAACTAAAATAACTTATAGATTGACACATTACTAATTTCATACAAGTATTTACTAGTTCATAATAATAACTTAGGGTTACTTTAAACAATATGTAGGGTAAATATAATTTGAGACGGAAAACAGGATTTTCCTGCTTTATCTTTCTCTCTTTTTTATTTAGTACGTTTGCCGTTGTTAGGCAGAGATGTGCTTGAAATCATAAATATGTCACTAACACATTTTCTTCTATACTATGTGTATTTACGAAAGAGAAAATCTATGCCGATAAGATAACACAGATTTTCCAGATAGTGGATAATAATATGCATTTAATCTTAAAAACACGTAAAGCTTGGCTAAACTGTACCTACTTCATAGGCTAATAGTGTTTTAAGTGACATATTATTATTATAGCCTGTATCAGACGCACATAGATACCTACGTATTTCACAGAGATATTTATGTGGCTTCAAAACGAGTGAGTGATGTAGTCATAGACACACTATATAACATCTATGAGAAACGGAAAATGCAAAGCTGAATTTGACCTGCTTGGTGCTACAATACCAGTGTCTAATAGTAGGAAATTATTTGGCTAAGAATAATACTCCAGAACATGCCATAACAATTACAAGTTTACAATAAAAGTAGTAAATTTTTAAAAAGTAGGGTCACCATGTTCCGTTAAAGCGCGGATAAATCACTTTGACATTTTACACGTTTTTGTTTTAAGTTGAGATCAACTATATATAGGTACATTTTTACTAAACAAATAATGATTTAAATCGTCAATAAATGATGACAGCAAACACATGTGGGGAAATTAATTTATTTAAAAAAAAGCAAACATAGGTTAGACCAAATGCGTTACTGTTAAAAACTTTTACAATAATCTATGTGACAATTTAGTTATAAAAAGAGTATTGTTACGTTCAACCTGGGATTTATAATTTATTAGTTTTGTGGAAGCGTGACAATTCTTCAGGTCAAGACGAACGAACTTAAAATCTGCGTTTCACAGCGTTACAAATTTACAATAGTACAAACTTACCCTGTTTTGTTCTTCAACAATGTCTTCACTGTGTCAAGCCCTAGCTATAGCTTCATTAACTAACTACGATAAATTGGCCAAAATAACGCAGAATGCTAATCAAACTATACTTAACTTTATGCAGGCAGACACGAACTCTTTAAGTCCTCAAAATGACCACATTTGGCGCGACTTAAGCCGTGAACTTTCACCAATCGTCTTAATGCAATTATACTATCACAATTATAGTTATCAAACAGTTCAATTTACATTAAATAGTATTAAGTATGGAGACACAAAATTCACTGGTTTTTATAACGCATTTATGTCATACAAAAATGGCGAACATTACATTTCGCGGTGACATTTCAAGGTTTTGTTTCAATTGTAATTATCGATTCACACAACAAGGATAATTAGTTTTATCAACAATTAATTCTAGTGACAATTTTAACTCGCGAAACAGTTGCAAGAAAAACGCTTCAAATCTCATTCAAATCGCGACGTAATCTGTAAACAAGATGTGTTTTGCGACTGACAACGCGCGCTCGGTAACCGTGTCGCGCGCGCGGAAACGAGCCACGAGGACAGATGCACCGGTCAGTTCTCGACGTCATCGATAGTGACGTTATCAATAATTAGAGATGCCCGTGCGCAGACAAAATATGATAAGTTAATCGTTTGGTACATAACATCTACCCGCCTCGGCCAGGACTACCTGGCCGCTAATTCACTGGCAGTCGCGACAAGGTTGATACAGCTCTCTTCAAAATTGAACCGTCCACCCGGACCTCAGCAAAACGGGGCACTCCATCTGCTCCAAAGACGAGGTTGAGAATGCGCCCCCTGCGCCAACACAGTGGCGGTGAGTTAGCGTCCTTAACCAAAACGAGGTCACCAACATGAGGTGGATCAGTCTTGTCAGTCCACTTAACGCGCTGCTGGAGAATGTGCAAATATTCTAAATTCCAACGTTTCCAAAAGCTCTGAGTGAGTTGTTGGACCAATTCAAACCGCGAGAGACGATTAGGTCTCACATCAACAAAGGGATATTCCGGCAGGGCGTTCAGTGGCTGCCCAATCAAAAAATGGCCCGGCGTGAGGGCTTCCAAGTCGTTAGGATCTGAAGAGATCGGGCACAACGGGCGTGAATTCAAAACGGCCTCGATTTTGCAAAACACAGTTGCGAGCTCTTCAAAGGTCAATACAGACTCGCCAATTACCCGTCGCAAATGTGTCTTAGCAACCTTTACTACGCTTTCAAATATTCCTCCCCAGTGGGGACATGACACGGGACTGAACCTCCAAGTTATTCTACGTGTAGCTAGTCTAGACGCAATTTCAGTCTCGTTAGCCGACAAAAAATCATACATCGCTTTTAAATAGTTGTTTGTGCCTTTGAAGTTGGTACCGCAATCCGACCGAATCAAGGACGGTAGTCCTCGTCGTGACACGAATCTATCTAACGTCGCAACAAATGCCTCTGTCGAGAGGGCTGAGACGAGTTCCAAATGTACCGCCTTGGTGGACAGACAGACAAAGACGCACAAATAAGCCTTGACAGTTTTACTGTTCCTGAGGGTCGAGGTCTTAACAAAAAAGGGGCCTGCAAAGTCCGTACCAACTCCAGCAAAGGGCCTTATCTCAGTGACCCGATCCGAAGGAAGGTCACCCATGATAGGCTGCATGGTAGGGGCCTTGAGCCTATAGCAAGGCATACAACGAAAGACCACACTACGGATCGTCCGACGGGCCGATAAAATCCAAAATTCCCGTTGCAAAATGGCCAATAAGGCATTACAGCCGGCGTGGGAGTTCTTGATGTGACGATCAGTCACCAACAGGTTCACCAAGTGGCCACTCTTGGGCAATAAGAGGGGGTGACGAGATCCATAAGGGAGGTTTGCGTTCCTAAGACGCCCTCCGACACGCAAAAGACCCTCACTATCCAAAAAAGGGTTCAGCTTACAAATGGCTCCAGACAGCTTGGATTTGCCTTTCCTCAAGATGTCAATCTCGTCTTCAAAATGTGCCTCTTGCACAGAACGAACCCAGTGAAGAAGAGCATCTTGGAGCTCTTGTGGCGATAAGAAGGCCTCCAAACATTTGTTCTGTGGATGTCTACAATTTTTCGTGAAGCGCTTGATCCAAGCGGTGACACTCAACAATGGTTCAATGAACTGTAACGATTAAGTAAGAAATCGGGGTCGAACGGACGGTCCTGCCGTTCGAGCGCAAGCGTTCGCAACCCAGGCAGTGCGACAATGTCTAAGGCCGGAGTTCGCGGCCAATTAGATTCTGATCTGGTCAACCACTCAGGTCCCCACCACAGAGAGTGCTCAACTAAAAGGGGGGCCATACATCCCCGTGACGCACAATCAGCAGGGTTGACCTCGCCAGGCACATGCCTCCAAACCAACGGGGTCTCCGATTTCTGTATCTGAGAGACACGATTTGCTACAAACACCTCTAAGGTGTGAACTGACGTCTTCAGCCAACATAGCACAATTTGACTGTCAGTCCATGCATATATCGTGGAAATGTCAATTGACGTGCACAAGGTGGACATGACGTGATTCAAAAGGCGAACAAGAAGGGCCGCCCCTGACAACTCTAACTTAGGGATTGTCAAGGCAGTTCGAAGAGGCGCGACCTTGCTCTTCGCCATGACCAACAACACTTTCACCTGACCATCTGTGGTCACGGTGCGCAAGTATACGGCTGCTGCGTACCCACGTTCCGAAGCGTCCGAGAAACCATGAAGGGACGCGGTGTGCTTCCCTGGCGGAAGCAGAGCACGGGGTAACGATATCCTATTGATGGCAGGCAATGAGGAAGCAAATAGGAGCCAGTCCTTCAAAACAGCTTCGCGAAGTGGCTCGTCCCATCCAAGACCTGCAGTCCAAAGTCTCTGCAGGAAGCATTTGGCCCAGAATATGACCGGGCATATCCAGCCATTGGGATCAAAGGTTCTCGCGACAGTCGACAGAACCAGTCGTTTCGTCCAAGTGTGATGCGAATCCAAATTGACATTAAATGTAAAGATGTCCTGGACTGGTCTGTACTGGATTCCAAGCACTGACATCATGGTAGGGTTGTCACGGTTCTCAAATAGGTGAGGATCCTGCTGGTGGTCATCCGGTAGCCCTTCCAAGAGCGCAGGTAAGTTGGAGATCCATTTACGCAACTCATATCCTGCGGAGGCTAGAATGCCAATCAACTCGTCACGCAAGAGCAGGGCCTCTCTCTCCGTGGCCGCGCCAGTGCACACATCGTCAACATATAGGTCCTCCTTCAAAATGGCGGCTGCGCGAGGAAACGACATACGCTCTCGATCCGCGAGCTCCCAAAGCGAACGTATAGCCAAAAAGGGGCTAGACCTCAGCCCGTATGTGTTCGTGTTGAGCTCGTAGACAAGCATGGGATCTTGCTGGTTTTCTCGCCACAATATCAGCTGGTATCGGCGATCATCCGGGTGAATTACCGTTTGCCTGAACATCATCTTGATGTCAGCCACAAAAACAAATTGATGACGTCGAAACCGCGTGATGACGTCACAAAGGTCCTTCAGCAATTTGGGACCAGGATGCAGACACTGGTTCAATGACACTCCTGAAGTAGTCTGCGCAGAACCATCAAATACTGTGCGTAACTTACCACTGGATGGTTTTATTACAGCATGATGCGGAAGAAAGAAGTGCTCCGTCGAACGCCAATCCAATTTTGACACAGACATGTGTCCCAAATCCTCATACTCCCGCATGAAGTCAATATACTTCTCCTTGAGTAGTGGGTCCCTGCTCATACGGCGCTCCATCGCCAACAAACGCTTCTCTGCAATAGGCCGCGAGACGCCAAGTGGCGGACGTACGGCGAGAAATGGCAATCTTGTCATGATCCGGCCAGAACGGAGATAACTGGTGTTGGTCTTGTAGAACTGCTCACACTCTTCATGCTCCGGATCAGAGCGGGGAGCTTGTGGTGGCTCCTCCACTTCCCAGAATCTCTGCACGGCGTCAGAAAGGGCGGACCCCACCATCAAGGCCGTTCCAAGTTCGGCAGGGGGGGGAGTCCTCAATACAGGCCCCATCAGTGCGAACCCAAATATGGTCCGGAGGGCTACCAAGCCACCTGGCTGCAAAACACGATCCTTGCCGAGTAATATTTTACCCAAAACATCGGCACCAAGCAACAAATCGACCGTGCCAGGCAGGTCAAATTTAGGGTCAGCCAAATTCAAATCCGCGGTCAATTTTACCGCATCCGCAGACAAACGAACTTGCGGGTGATTGCCCAAGATATTCTCCATCACAATAGCCGACGATTCCAACGTCGGACGTGGAGAATTTGAAGGGGAGAACTCAAACCAAACGCGGCCCTCTACCGTGGCCACGGGGGCGTTCCCGACACCCCTTATTACATCTGAATATTTTTCAATAGTCTGGCCAGTCTGCCCTACCAACCAAGACGAGGCTATGCACCCCTGTGAGCCTGTGTCCAATATCGCTCGGACTACAACTGAGGCGCCCGTCCGTCCCCAGACCCTGACATGGGCCGTGGGCAAGAGGACGGTCTCAAAGGGGGGCGGTGCATAGCGGGGGCAGACGCCAACATCCTAATGCTGGCGTGGCGGCGACTGAGCGCCGTTGTCCCGAGACGGCAAATCAAAGTGCGGGTAGTGCCTAAACTCGGCCTCCTCTCGGTGACGACTGCCACGAGCCATAGACGGCGGTTCGTAGCGCCTGGAGCGTCCGTACCGAGGGTTGCGCGTCTCCAAACGGGGACGTTCCGCCAGAGGGGGGGACGGTAGTGGTACCGGACGCGCGTCACGGTAATCGTGGTACACTACCGGAGGTGATCTCGCTTGATCACGTGGAAGCGGGGAGGGCGAGCGGGACACAAAGGTGCGGGATTGAACCCGGGGCCCGCTTTCATACCCGCCCGTGGGGCTGCGCGCCGAACCAACTCGGCGATCAACGGCAGCGCAGTTTGCGCGGCGTGGGGGTGATGAGCCGGACTCCAAGTTGCGGGACTGGTCCCGGTGTCCACTGGCATACCCGCCCGAAGGCGACCCCGCGTGGTCGCGACGGCCATTCGCGTTGGCGCACAGGATTTTCAAATGGTGCCCTCCGCAAATAGGACACGGGTGAGTGTCGGGGCAGGCGCGCTGGTAATGGTCCCCTAGGCAAGAGAAACACCAGCCGCGGGCCTGGGCAATCCGCCTACGAGCGGCCACGTGCAGGACCGCGAAGTCTGGGCACCGCACCGTTTGGTGTCCCTGCGACTTGCAAAACCGGCAGTCCGGTGGCGCAGCTTGAGCGACAGCGAAGCGGGCGGCCGTACCTCCTCTTGGTGCAGGTTGGGCATTGCGCCGTTGGTTGGTGGGTCTGGGACGTGATGCTTCCACCGGCGTGTCGGCGACCATGACGTCACCCATGCGACACTCGTCCTCCAGGAACGTCAGGAGCTGGTCAAAGGTAGGGAGAGCAGATGCCTCATCCCTAGTGTGCCCCTGTTCAAAACGTGCCCTCAAAGACACCGGCAATCGCTTGAGCACAATACGCACTAGTAGGTAAGACCACTTGGCAACCGGCAGTCCTAAGCGGTTGAGCGAATTGGTGGCTATTAGGAGGGGGTTCAGCAGCTCGGTCCTCAACTGGGCAGCATTGCTCACGACGGGAAGGTTCAAAATCTGGTCGACGTGGGTATCTGCCAGACAGCGCTGGTTGTGATAGCGCTTGGTGAGCAACGCCCGCGCGATCCCATAGCTCCCGTCACATATTGGGAGGTGCTGTACTAAGCCCCTCGCCTCTCCATCAAGCACGGAGAGTAAATAGGCCAGTTTTTGAGACGGACCCAAATCGTCCCTCGAGTCCACAAGGCTCTCAAACAAACCAATAAACCCCATCCACGTGTCTAATCGACCATCAAAACGTGGAAGATCCAAATTGGGTAATCTAGTCAAAAGGCCCACGGGAGTCTTCAAGGGGGCCCGGTGAGCCGGTACTCCGGCGCGCGAGGCTAAAATCTCCCGCGCGCGCTGGGCGATGTCGTCGGCAAGGTCCATAATCTGGACGTAGTCCTCGTGGACTTGGTCCCGTCGCTCCTGGGGGAATGACTCCAGGGGCACATCATCCAGATGCAAGATGAAGCGCCGGTAAAGCGCCTCCACCTCCTGAAGTCGTGTAGGGCATTTCTCATGCCTGTCCAACAATGCCTCGATTCGGTTCTCCCTTTTCACCAAGGCGGCAGCTGACGTGAACCATCTCAAATGAGTCGCAATCCCGGAATATGTCTCGCGGACAACATTATACGCGGCGGTAGACATCTTCAAAGCACAAACGGCACGAAACAAACAATCTTATATTAACAAAAAAAAACAAATATCTTTCACAAACAAACAATATTACAATAGCGAAAAACAAAATATCTTTCAATGAGACAAGCCGCTATTACTCCAAACAAATATCAAATCTTTAATATTTTAAATCAAACAAACAAACAATTCCTTGCCAATGTGCAATTAATTTAAGACTTAAATTATTTATTTTAAGGTAACCAACAAACAAACAAACGTATAAAATAAATGTTGTATTACACAAACGCACAACGCCACAATTTAACTATAACGTTGTTCAATATTAGACAATAATTAAATAATAATTTATATTAAATAATAACCTGAGCAACAACAAATACGATTAGCAATAGCACAAATAATTATCAAATCCTTTAAAATCTAATTGCCAATTCAAGTACTCAAATTAATTATTTAAAACTATACCAACAATTTAGATTAAACAAACAAACAACTAAATTAATCAAATTAAATTAATTAAATTAATTAAATCAATTTTCACAAATAATGAGGGTATAGTTTGTTCAACATGGAACATTCGAGAAACGGAGTTTAAACCACGCTCTGGGTACCAAGGATATGTTACGTTCAACCTGGGATTTATAATTTATTAGTTTTGTGGAAGCGTGACAATTCTTCAGGTCAAGACGAACGAACTTAAAATCTGCGTTTCACAGCGTTACAAATTTACAATAGTACAAACTTACCCTGTTTTGTTCTTCAACAATGTCTTCACTGTGTCAAGCCCTAGCTATAGCTTCATTAACTAACTACGATAAATTGGCCAAAATAACGCAGAATGCTAATCAAACTATACTTAACTTTATGCAGGCAGACACGAACTCTTTAAGTCCTCAAAATGACCACATTTGGCGCGACTTAAGCCGTGAACTTTCACCAATCGTCTTAATGCAATTATACTATCACAATTATAGTTATCAAACAGTTCAATTTACATTAAATAGTATTAAGTATGGAGACACAAAATTCACTGGTTTTTATAACGCATTTATGTCATACAAAAATGGCGAACATTACATTTCGCGGTGACATTTCAAGGTTTTGTTTCAATTGTAATTATCGATTCACACAACAAGGATAATTAGTTTTATCAACAATTAATTCTAGTGACAATTTTAACTCGCGAAACAGTTGCAAGAAAAACGCTTCAAATCTCATTCAAATCGCGACGTAATCTGTAAACAAGATGTGTTTTGCGACTGACAACGCGCGCTCGGTAACCGTGTCGCGCGCGCGGAAACGAGCCACGAGGACAGATGCACCGGTCAGTTCTCGACGTCATCGATAGTGACGTTATCAATAATTAGAGATGCCCGTGCGCAGACAAAATATGATAAGTTAATCGTTTGGTACATAACAAGTATTGTGTAGCATAAAACTTATATTAAAATAAACATTGACACGATTTAGTAGTATCAAATAAAGTTTCTTAGTTAAAAAAATGTGTAAGACAAAGAAACTATTTTAATCACTTTAAATATGCATAACTTAGTAGCTTTTTAACTAGATTGTACCATAGTTTACTTAATTTAAGTATAGTTAAAGATTTTAGTCCAAAAAAATTGACACTAATCTCAAGTTCAATATCTTGCATTGAAATCAAAATAAAATCCTCAGACATTTGAAACCTCAATAAATTCGCATAATAACGTGAATGGCATCATGACCGCCATAACAACGAGCCCGCAAATATCGATGCCTACAAAAACAGGAAACAGAAATTAAATATAGATTTATTTTGATTTGCGTAATTTGTTCCTCATTGAGTTTTCAAACACGTATTCCAACATCCGGCCGTATATGTTGTACTATTCGAACTTTTATGTCTATTAAGTTTTATGACTCAGTACGAATCATAATCGATTTTACTAAACAAATTCGTTAACCCCTTTATCGATCTTAAGGCCAATAATAATCTTCAACAGAGGAAGTTTCGTAATTTGCCAAAATTTTTAGGTTGAAGTGCGATAGTTTGCTTCAATAATAATAAATAAATAAGTAATCGTCTATAGTTGATAATGGACAAAATATGATGGCTAAGCAGACAGCTTACGAAGCGAAACTTAGGTTCGTTAATTAACTATATCATTTTCTGTCGAATTTCGCTTTGTACAAGTAGGCTACTATTAAGGAAGGCTCCTTTACTCATTGCATGCGCTAACGGTCTTATGTCACCGCATTTTATGTACATTTTAAGTGAAATAAAACCTCTAAACGTTTTAAAACACACGATACTACTACTTTTCAATTCAGGTAGCTGAATGATCTTATATTTGAGAATACAACAAGACCAAAGCACACACAATCGATAAATTGCATTTCTAATCAGCCTCTCCCTCATGTCTCATCGTCATACAATAAATGCGAGGGTTCTTCACGTGCACTCGTAACCCTCTCACGAGAACAATGCATCTGTAGGGTCTGTTATGCCCCTGCTTGTAAGGAAGCATTAATGACCCTTTTTTTATTAAACATGTTTAGAAGAAAACTCCCAAGCGTTATTTGATAACTTGTGTTCCGGGGTACTAGTTTAGTAGTAAATCTTTATAAAATGTATACTTAATTTGATTTTACCATTAACAGTAGACAGATGTAATAATATTAGTAGATCGGTATGCAATTATGCATTTAAAAAATATACTTTATTTGGCACTCGACATACACGTACTACGCTGCCATTGGATAAATAGAGAAATGTCTGTTAATATTCCTATTTTAGATAACTAGATTGCACTATTTAATGAAAAAAAGTCTTAGTATGTCACATGCAGCCACTTATACCGTTTTAAAACTAGTAATTACAAAGAACATGTAAGTGTTTTAGGAAGTAAATACAAAGACACCTAATGTATCCTCAAGATTTAAACACCCCCTCAGATGGAAAGTCGGAAAGAGGGGGGCTTTTTAGAAAGACTGGTCGGAATTGCGCATGCGCTGCGGGTGTCAGCGTCAGCTGTGCGCGCACGTGGCTTCAGGAAGCGACACGCAATCCTGCGCACCCATTGTTTCTTATTCGCGTTTTTACACCCCATGCTATAGTAAAATAACATTATGCTTTCATAGATAGGGTTGCTAAGCATAAGTTTTGATTTATCAAAGTAATAAAAAGCTTCAAATAGTACACATACAATGGTACAAGTTACAGACCAGGGTGGAAATTGAGTTCTTAACCCTGTGAATTGGTGTGATTAGAAGCCAGTATCATTACGAAAAATGGTCCACCAAGGTCTTATTTTTAGCACAGGCCAGCAGAAAGCTAAAGTGGATTTAGGTATCTCAATAGCGCAAATAAAAAAAAAGAGTAATGACAACAGATTAGTACCAATGTGATAATTTATCAATGATCACATATTTATCTTATCTATATATACCTAAATTATCAGGCGCACACAGAAATTGGGATTGAATGAAGAGATATGATTTAAGTGTCTCGTATTTCGTTACTCTGAAGTAATTGACTAGATGAGACTACCGTGTCTTAGTTCTACTGTCCCAATTTATTATTAAAAAGAAATATTTTATAACCCCTAATTGGATACAAAATTGCATGGGTTATTGTTTTTGGTTTCATAACAATATAGCCGTTCTAACTGTCCTTGTGCCAGTTGCATAAATACTTTTATTACATCCCGTTTTCATTATTCGACTAAGGTTTTGAATGTAAAGAATTCCTGTTTCAGAATTTACTCCTATTCATACTTTCCATTTTATTACCACTAATAATAGCATTATGGTGGGGTGCCTGCCCATTTAGCAATTATGACGATGCTGATGTTGTACAATTTTACAGCATAGTTGCCTTTATAAAATCAAACATCACAACAGAACACAACCTTAATGATTTATAAACATAATATCTACACTATAGAGTATTGATTTCATAGTTCTTCTGGAAGTAGTTATAACTAATATACCTACTACAATTTATAAAAGTTACTCATTAAAATTTTACGCCAAGCAATATAAAATTAACGTACTAAACCGTAAAGTAACTGGCAATAATTCATGAATGCTACTTTAAAACCGCTTCTAAAGTTTTTGCTAACATAAGAGGTTGTCGGCTGAGAAACAAAAGAAAATCCGATGCGAGTCCCATGTGGCTTGCACACAGCCATGCCACCCTACTCCCCACTCCGTCGCGGTCAAGTCGCAACTTGCAGGCTATAGTTTTGTTGCCCTCGTCCGTCATTCGTCCGCGAACCGTCGAACAGCGCGTACGTGCCGCTCGCATTTAAAGTTCAGTGAACGAGTGTTGTGCTTATGAACAGTCAAGATGGTGCGGAGCTTGTCTCAGTGGACGAAGACCCTCAGTTTTCCAGCCAGACTATCACCCAACCGTACCTCTAAGGAGAGCGTTGGTAATGGCCAATCAAGTCCTGGAGTGTCGCCGACCCCCAGTGCTTCTTCACTACCCCAGAGTTCGGACAAAACAATTACGCCAATTCCGATCACGGAGATCAGCCAAATCGTAAGTCTTCTTCTAATCCAACTTCCTGTAACCAATTATTTCTTTGGGAATGTTTCGTAAAGCATGCAGCTGCAGCAAGTGTACACTTTGAATGCTAAGTGGTATATTATACATGAAAACTTACGGTTCTCTATTTCGCCGAAATGGAAATATAGAAATACAGGTTTAACACAATTGAATGAGATAATTGTTTTTGCAATTATAAATATGTTACGTATAATAATTTTACATTTTAATACGCAAAGTTATTATATTTTACATTTAAAATTTACGAAACCTAATTGAAATATCCTTGAGTGGACAGTTAATTTGGCGAACTTATTAGAGCGTTGTAATAGCATAAAGATAAAATGTCCTTGTAAACAATATTAGCATAGTTACCCTAGTTTGAAAACAATAAGATTTAACCCAGTTATCTTACATGATGACAATATAGTTACCACTTATGACACAACTGTGTAACGATTATGTTATGACAGAGATTTTGTTGTAGAAAATTAGTTTTACAACTGTGTTTACAAAACACTGTACAAGTAACAAACCCTTACAAATAGGGATATAGACCGTTAGTAAAAGCTTTCCCATAAGCGATAACTACGTGCATAAAATTTAAACTATGTTTTATGGGACAACATACCATATTAGCTGGTCATTAAGTACAAAAGTATTTGAGAGAGGAAGTGTATCAAAAACCTTAAATATTAATGTACGATGAACGTGTTAGGTAGTCGTACATTACGTGTTAAGTTTACAGACAAGAATTATTTACGCTGTGGGAATGATCGGTGTATAGCGATGTGTGCGATCGTGTATGAAAATTGTTATGTTTAGAGGTAGATAGGGACCGGTGCGCCCGCGCTCCGTTATGTCCCCCTTGCACTTACCTTGGCAAGGCCGCGCTGAGACGCCAGTTTTTGCGAAGCATGAAAGCATGACTTTCACCTTTTTATGACGCCTTTCGAAATGCTGAAGTCTGTATTTGATTCAGATCTTAGGTTTAAACACCTACTTGTTAATAATCGACGTGGTACACATCCACATCGCGACAAATACATGAATGACAAACACTGCTATGAGATATTCTACGTAGGTATTTGTGACACGTATTTTGCTTACCAAATAAGGATGAATACATAGGCATAGTGTGAGAATGAATTAATTATTACCAACTGAAGGTTGTGGTGTTTCAGTTATTGCAAACATATAGAAATATTAATTTAATCAATATTCTAACACTAAATTAGGGATTTCACAACACTTACAAATAAAACTTTTTTGTGAGCTTTTGTCCCGTTTATTTATTTTGTTTTACCAAAATGTGGACACCCTACTACTTAACCCTATCCGTAATTATGGTGAATGGAAAATCTCCGAAGTATCGGGTAAAAGGATTTTGCAGTCACTATGCTATGACTGATCATTGATAGTACTAGCAAGAAGCAGGATGGTATAGGCCTATACGGGTTTAAGTTTATCATCGTGTCATAATCCTAATACTGAATAACGACACTTTAAAAAACAAAACAACTCTATTTATAGAACAACCTACATAATATAAGATACGTTATCAGTATATCAGATAATACTACTTACTTACTATAGTACAATTGTTTCCGCAAACTATTTACATCAAATATACGAAAATATACACATAATTTATCAAGAATCACTTAATTTTAACGGAGGTCCAATGACATTAAAAGGAATGTCGTTTTATGTATTTGGTTTTTCTAAGGTTATGTTTATTTCTGAATTTATGTTATTTCGATTTTAAATGTCCATTCAATTTATTCTGTAGTCTGTTAAATTTGTAGAAAAAAAGTTATAAGTTTGTTACTAGTGACGATGACATCTATCGCTATTGTCGTAATCTGGTATCAGCATAATTTTATAATCATGATTATTTAGAATGACCTCAAATCAGAATTGACCTTTAATCAGAAATGACCTTAAATCATTAAGCTCAAAATTATTTGAAATTACCTAAAATAGGCAGGATCACTTTTCACTTTAGTTATGGTCTAGTAGTCTAGACTTCCATGCCTTTGTTTAGGATTTTCCACAATAGTTACTTTACCGAAAACTCGTAAATAAACTTAATTAATCATTAATCAAATGGACATATGCATTTCTAGATCAAAGTTATGTTATGTTCACCAAGAAACTAATTGTTATTTATCTAATTAGTCTCGGTAATTACCTAACTATTAATTATTTCCCACAAACCAGGCGAAATTCTTTCCTGATGGTCAATGCATGGAACACTAAATGTATTTATTTGTCCCTATTTTTAACCCACGTAGGCGTGAACTAAGGCATTTTTTGCATTTCATTACGTTACTTTGTATTTTTAACGGTTAATTTTACTACAAACTATCTCCATTTATTTGACATACTAAAACTGATTTACAATTCGTTGTAAAATGTAATTTGTGCTGTAAATATGATATTGTTATAGGTCTATACCAATTGGTTGATATTTTTTTATAGCTGGCAGTTTACACTGCTCTATAAATAATATTTTGAATAAACTAAAATCACAAGTAACAACAAGTTGTGAAATGACGCCATTTTGGAGCTGTTTATGTGTTGCCAGAGGCAAGTGTCTTATTAGCCTAGTTAAGTTCTAGAACACTGAGTTAATAGTACTGGCCACTTAGTACTGTTCTTTTCAAAAAAAGAATGTTCGAAACATGAGTCATGTTCATTTATTATTATTTACGCGCTAAAAACAAAACCTTCATACAAATCGTAACTTTTAAATTTATCATTTAATCATCGTTACATTTTTTACTGCAGCCTTTCAATGAATTACGGTCATTAAAAAATCGTGACGACAATTTGCAATAAAACTTTTTCGCTGTTAATCTTTTAGCTACAAACTGTCAAACCGGTGGGGTCTCTCTTGATTTTTATAAAGTATACGTTTTGCAATAAACTTTCAACGTAAAATGATTTGATGGCATTCTTTGTTGTAATTTATGGAACGCCTTTTGACGCGTTACATATTTTACACTAACTGTGACTCTTAAAGTACTTTTGTGCATATAAAATGTATATACATATTAATAATTTTAAAAGCAGCATTTGAAAACCTTAACAAGTTTCATCAAGGTCAATAAAGGTCAAAAAATCTTCATAATGCATAGAATAAATGTGAAAATATTTGATGGAGTAATTCAGCTTAATTTTGGCGAATGGAATGCGGATTGAACTTGATTAAGTACCTACATTGTATCTATATACAATGTTGGTAGCCGATGGACGAAGCAGAACTTTACGCATATCTACGTCAATTATTATTACTTAAGAATCTCTGGTTAAATCGTACCTACTTCATAGACTAATTATGTTTCTTAAGACGTATAGCCTCTATCATAGACACACATAAATAATTTCACGACTATTTTGTATACCCATTGAAAATACATAACTAGTAGGTACATGATATTTTAATCATGTTGTGTGAAATGTACCAACTTAAACCTATTTTTTTTTAATACAGCGTCTGACACTACTTAAAAAAAAAGAACATTGTGGACATTTCAATTGAGGTATGATATTTCATAATGGTATGATGGTGTTGCCATACATATAGTTATTCACACGCACATGTGCGTCTCAGCTACTGCTAATGGATGTCACAGCTTTCTCAAGTTTTTTTTTATGGCTTCGGTATGATTGTTAATGGAATATGAAGTATCATTTATTCATGTCATAGAATGAGCCGTCTAAGATCAGATCAATATGATACGCTGAATGATTAATAATAAAATCACGTCTCATACTGATTGACAACGGTCACAGAAAATTCAGAAATATTTAGATACGAAGAGTACCTATGTTACGATAATGAGGAGTATATTTTTTAAAAATTGAATGACCTCATTGTATGATTGCGTTGGAGCGTTTTATAGCAAAATTTTTCTAGTGTGACCACAGATACATCGTGAAAAAAAAGATGCCAAGTTATATGGAATATTAATGTCTTTTCCTGTCTATACTAATATTATAAAGCTGAAGAGTTTGTTTTTAGGGTTCCGTACCCAAAGGGTAAAAACGGGACCCTATTACTGAGACTTCGCTGTCCGTCCGTCCGTCCGTCCGTCCGTCCGTCTGTCACCAGGCTGTATCTCAAGAACGGTGATAGCTAGAGAGTTGAAATTTTCACAGATGATGTATTTCTATTGCCGCTATAACAACAAATACTAAAAATAAAATAAAATAAATATTTAAGGGGGGCTCCCATACAACAAACATGATTTTTAGGGTTCCGTACCCAGTATCTCAAGAACGGTGATAGCTAGACAGTTGAAATTTTCACAGATGATGTATTTCTATTGCCGCTATAACAACAAATACTAAAAATAAAATAAAATAAATATTTAAGGGGGGCTCCCATACAACAAACATGATTTTTAGGGTTCTGTACGCAGTATCTCAAGAACGGTGATAGCTAGACAGTTGAAATTTTCACAGATGATGTATTTCTATTGCCGCTATAACAACAAATACTAAAAATAAAATAAAATAAATATTTAAGGGGGGCTCCCATACAACAAACATGATTTTTTTACCGTTTCTTGCTCGATACTAATAACGTTGCCTTATGTTGCATAGATAATGGTACGGAACCCTTCGTGCGCGAGTCCAACTCGCACTTGACCAATTATTTAGTTTCAATGCGCTAATCTCAGGAACTCCAGGTTCGAATTAAAAATGTCTTTTTGTGCTGGATAGTTCATTTATCGAGGAAGGTATCGACTCATAGAAAAAATATTACAAAAACGGGGAAAATTTTCTATATTCCATGCGTACGAAGTCGCGTGTAACAGATATAAACGCATTCTTTATTTAACTTGTAACTGGCAACTGCACTGTGTCATTGCACCACAGACTAATACATAGTTCAATTTATAATTCGAACAACTTTTTCTGCTAAGTCCACGCTCCGTTTCCCAAGCCTGCACATGGCATACAGGAATTCGACACGCAGATGTGCGTTCCGTCACAAACACAATAAAATACCTAATAAATACATACCATATGCACACAACTATAACATTTGCCATGTCATGTGCATTTTAAAATTAATAGAAAAGGAAATTTAACTAAATAGGGAGATATAAAGGATAATGCTTGCAATATTATAATTTGTCTTTTAGGGTTGACCCATTTATTGTTATAATGGCTAAGTATAAATATGTATTAGAAAGTAAAATATTATATTGTTTAAAATGTTTATTTTAAATAGTTTACTTACACAAATATCTATAAATAGGGTTATCAACATTTATAACGTTAAATAATTTTAATTAACATTAACATGACATTTAACATTCAAGTGAGTCTGTCCATTATAAACTGCAATGACTATTTTTAATGCTGGTAATATTGTGAGAGAGCTTTTGTGACTACAATAGAGCATTACTTACGTAGAGTAATGTAATAATTGACATCATAAAGTAATTAAGAAGTTAAAAAGTAAAAGGTCAAAGTCATGATAAGTTTCTTATTAGTATTAAAATGCAGTTTATTTTGTACATCATTAAGATATACATGTCTTTAATTAATTAGAATATTAATAAAACAATTTTAGCCTTATTTATAGTTACTGTCCCGCTCCTTGGCTTTTCGCTTGGCTGCGTTGTTCTGATCTTTAGACACATATACAGCATACAGCTTAAAATTTCATTAAAACCCATTCAGTAGTTTTTGCGTGAAAGATCAACAAATATTTAGTCATGCATCTATTTACATATTTATTTAAAAACTTGCGACACAAAATTTTACATTAGGCGGCCTTAATGCTAAAAGTATTATCTACCAGTCAACCTAGGGTGATGCAGAGATATTAGTGGTAGGAGCATTGGTGGTGGCAGGGCATCTAATTAACATTGTTACAAACTTTCGCGTTTTTAATATTAGTAGGTTTAAGATATTAAATATCTATAGTGCTTAAAGTACTTCCTCAATAACAAGATTCATCTTAAATTCAACAGACAAAGATAAGAATATTTGTACTCAGCGAAAGAGACAGTATCAAATATCGCGAACGGAAATGATATTTGATATATCGGTACTCTTCATATCGATATAAATCAACTAAGGGATGTGGAGGTTTAAAAAAGTTCTGATAAAATGATGTTTCCGGTTCAAAACAACATGTAATATGATTTACCACATTGAATGATTTCAAGATAAACATTTGTCGCTGCAGCGTGCAGTGTAGTTGCTAGCAGTAGTTCTATCAACTTCAGGGGCCAAGTCTGCTAATGAATACAATAACTGATTGCTTAGTGGCGAATTTTATCAAGTTTGAAAGTCTATTGTTAATTTTTTGTGGTTACAATGGTGTCATTGAACTACCATTGTGACACAATTCATTAGCAGACTTGGGCCCCAGGTTTTGCTTCAAAGCAAACAACAAACACACTAACATAATTATTATTAAGACTTAATGGTTTTTATTCAAACAAAATCGACTAAAAATCGATTTCATAAAATTTATAAAACGAATCAAATTACAAAACAAAAACTCACTGGTCAATAAGTACCATTCATTTCTAAATAGCTAATAAAATGCACGGAACTAAATAAAGGGTGCCTGGCTGAATGCAGCTTACCACTAAAGAAATAAACTTAACGCATTCGAAATTTAAAAATTCCTTCGTAGCACCTGCCAAAGCAGATGTTCGGATACATTAACTAAAGTTGTATAAAAATTTTGGGAGATTTCGAATGCAAGCACGCACCGTCGATTGAACAGCTGTTGAAAGTTGCCATCATAAAAAATCTTACCTGTATTGAGAGGAATTACAAGGCAATATAATGGAGACCGATCAGCTGATACCGACATATGGTATGGCTTTTAATTTATTATACAAGAATTTTGTATGGACAGTTGGCCCTTTATAGACGTAGGAGTGAAATTAACATTATTTGATGTTTAATTTACAATAGTTGTAACGTTCTATACATAATTGCATGATACTTTTTTAATATAGAATTTTTTTTATTAAAAT
The DNA here is from genome assembly GCA_916999025.1 of Orgyia antiqua. NCBI lineage: Eukaryota > Metazoa > Arthropoda > Insecta > Lepidoptera > Erebidae > Orgyia > Orgyia antiqua. The sequence goes on along the minus strand of OU779864.1, from coordinate 19,369,680 downwards.
CATATATTATCGTCACATAAAAGAGCAGAACAAAAAAAAAATGGCTCTCATAGGCAATTTAATTTGCTTCACGTAAATGCCTCAAGCCAAACTTTTTTGAAACTGGAACTTTAATGATCACACGATATTATTCTGTGTTATGTCATTTGTGCATGCAATCTTGTACAATAAAATGAATACTTAACATATTAACATTTAAAGAAACACGATACTTGTAACATAATGCAACTGCACACAAGATTTTCCACATTTATGACAGAACATCACAAAAGTTGTTTAACTTTTTTCAAATATGGAACGTTTTTTTTTGTAAATAAGCAAAAGGTCGCTACTTAAAGGTTTATTTATAATACGTTACAAACAGAGTACCCTTCTTTGTAAGCCGTCTGTTTTGTGTCTGAAGCCCTAATGTTTATTGCTACATGTCCATTGGGAGTAGTTTTGCTTCCCCTCAGTCTTTGATAGATCCTTTGATATTATGGAGAATCAAGTGTTTTATTTAGTAAAGTTCCCCCTAAGCGTGTTTAAATTGTTTTGAATGTCAACGAAACAAGACTGTTTAGTCTCTGAAAAATTAAAATTAATACGAGTTAACGTTTATTATGTTAAAAAGTTTGTAAATTGTATTAAAAGTCTTTCACGCAACCTAAGTAGGAATTTAAATAAGAGATTATCTTATTAGTCGAAGTAACTAGTTGATTAAATATAATTATCCCTTTTAATATGTCAATCATTATAACATTATAAGTAATTATTTAATCACAGGAAACGATGAGTATCAACCCTATGCCAATTAGAAGATATAATCAATTTTGAATATTCGAAAATGGAATGCATCAATTATAGGTTGTCAGTGTTGCTATTATTATAAGAATTAATACCCTACATTTAGGATGAGTTTGAGTGATGATTTTAATCACCAATTAATTTAGGGAAACATGGCTATAGATATTAAGCAATAAATTTTTTTTTTTGTATAGTGGATATGAGAATACATCCATAAAAGTATTATTATGTTTCATTATTTTTTTGTTAGTGTTAAATGCAATTGTCTTAAAAATTGTGTACAAAATAAATTAAAATCCGTGTGGTGACGGATTAAAAATACCTACAAGTGTCACCACCCAATTTCCTTCCCAGGTTGCTGTAAAAGCCAGCTATCTCATCATCCTCTGTCAGAGATGGAAAACTCGAAAATAAACCCTACACGAACACGCCTAGTCAGCGCGATATAGAAGACTATAATTCCTACCACAGTGGAGGAGGCCCGTGCTCAACAGTGGGACGATAATGGGCTAGATAAAGAGATGATCCAGTATACTGGATCATCTCTATGTTATAACATTCAATTTGTTTCAAAGAACCCCTATGAACACTGACCTTATTATGACTGCCATTATTAAACCCATATTTGTTTTACATTGTACTATACTATTTATGTATATATATCAGTGACATTCCCTGCGTACAATTAAAACAAATTAACCTAAAAAAATGTTATCTAAGATCTTAATAATGTTGACATGAGGGAAGCGTTTCATTCAGTTTAAATATTACCCTTAAAGCATTTATCTAATTGGAATTGGCAACAGTGCACTCCGGTGAAAAGATACGAAAGAAATTCTCATACTCGCTATGTAGGTACGGACACTGTCGTCTCTTAGTGTGCGTTGACAACCGATCAATGACATTATGTTTATGTGCGTTACTTAGACATTGGTACCGATTCTACAGGCACAACTAAACCTAACATAAAAAATGAAAATTGATAGTGTCAGTAACAACAAACAAAAAGTTTAGCAATGTTAACTGAACTTTCTTACTATAAAAACTGTACATTATAGACTAACGATTTTGTTTAATATGAATGTGTACAACGAAATAGCAAGTAATAGATATATTGACACTCTCCATTTTCACTTTCAGTTAAATTTAGTTGTGCACGTAGAATTGGTACCATTAACGATCTGACAGTATAAATTGACAAATAAAACAGCGTATATAACAACTCCTATTATTTTAATACTCTGAGTATTAATCAGTCGGATCATCGTACCACAGTTGCGTGTCTAAAATACTTTTGTTTTAAGTAAATGAGAGGCTAACCATTCACACTACAATTTGATAGTGGTCGTAATTCTTAATTATAGTAGCCTCGCCCTCGCCCTGTACTAACTTACATAGTTTATTGTTTAATGAAGTAATGGATTACAAATTAAACTAATGTCATTTGTAAACGACTTCTAAGAATAATCAGAGTTCCTAGCGTGCTTAGTTCAAAGACTAAAAAACACGCTTGAAAATCCTGAATATTTTTTTCAAGTATTACATTGTCATCGGTTCTTAATAGTTATGTGTGCCAAATTTCAGATTCATTTGACTACTGTAAGTGAGGGAATATCATTTACAAATATTCCGTTACATAGATTAATACATCTATAGATAAGTTCCGAATATAAATATAATAAGCGTGTAAAAAATTAGGCTTTTGCCGATTTAATTAGCATTTTAAAATTCGAAATGTCAGGGAACAAACAGAGTTGACTTTAAAAGATAAATAAAAAAAATCATTTACATTTATTTACGTATAAAATATATTAAAAAGTTGAACTTATAATTTAAAGAATTTTTTTTCACCTTGTAAGATTGGTTAAATTACAACTGTTAATGCTTTCAAGAAATATAAATAAAAGAAACTGAATAGCATGTCTCTAATTAGTAGAATAGTCATTCAATTGACCGGATGTGTGACCAGCTACATTTAAACTCTGATCGCGATCCCAATAATCCAACCGCACTTGATTTCCGGTGGCCTTCAATTTTTAAGCAATTTATTGTACTTCTTATTACTTGACAATAAAGATAGTATTTGACTGTAGTTTTTTTCAAGACATCAGTAGGCTTAACATATTATTTTGTGCCGCTTTTATCCGTGGGAGAATTGTCGAACCGTAAATTTTTGGTAACTTTAAAAAGAATTGAATAACTACTTGACAAATTCAATAGAATTGTTGCCGAAGAAATATATTGATAATATATTAAAATGTCCAAATAATTATACCGTTTATAGGCAATAGCCAATATAATATATAAAGGTAATAGCCCTTAAATACAAATCTACATAACTAATAGTCAAATACCATGGAATAGACAGGCCCATTACGAGGTCTTTGAATTTTTTTATCCAATTTACTGTCTATTTAGATTTAGGAGAGGTTTTGTTGACAGTAAAAATCTAAATAGAGCTAACATCTTTTAGAACTATTTGTTTTCTTTTAAGATGAACACACAACATCAAATATTGGCAAGCCATCCTTAAACCTGTCATACTTAATTAGATAATGGTACCGATTCTATTTGCACAACTAAAGTTAACTAAAAAATGAAAATTGATAGTGTCAATAACACAATTTGGCAATTTTAAAAGATTTTTTTTTACTAGAAAATCTGTATATTTTAGACTAACTATTTTAATTAATAGAAATGTGCACAAAGATATAGCCAATTAATTAAAATACGGCTTAGTTTTTCATCTTTTAGTTAAGTTTTGTTGTAGATGTAGAATATTTAAAGTAATATAAAGTGATTTTATTAACAAAAGCCTTAGTAAAATCTCCTAAAAGCACTTTGTAAAATATATTGTACCTATATTTTGCATTAGTCATTACAAAAAACCAGGTTGTGCGTGAACGTAATGCCAATGTTAATTTTTAGTCATCATTTTGTAATCCGTACTCGTTGTGACTCTTAATACATAAGAACTATATGACTGTATGTGTTTCAATCCGAAATACTTCAAGTGAATCCCATAGTCTTTAATGATTCTTAAAACGAATATGTCCTGACGAATGTAAATTAAATGTTATTGAACTTTGTATTTGGTTTGTCTGGGATTATACAATGATCATTTGTTTTGTTTTGATTTTTAACTAAATATAATTTATTAATAACATGTTAACACTATTACCGCGTCTTTGGGTTTCGCCTGTTTAAAAACTACTATTTTAGACAACTTAACATCTTTAAGTGTATCTAGATCTCTTTCTCTGCATCCCATTATAGCCTCAATGTAGGGCCCGGGCCTCTTCAACTTTGGGAGGTATTATGGTGTACTTAACTATGCCGCGCTGACCATCGTGTTAGCACAGGGTTTATTTCAGAATTTTCCGTGAGGTAGTTATCTGTGTACAATATTCTTTAGCTGGCTTTTACAGTAGCCTGGAATAGAAAGGCGTGGTTACACTTGTATTCCTACTCCGTCGCCACACTGTGCCACCGCACGAGGTACATAGACAAAACAAAATAAAAGAAAAATTATTTAACATTAAAGACCTAAATACTAACAAGTTTTTTTTTAATTCTAATATCCATAAATTTTTCGCATATACCAACACAAGATAATCGTGTCAATTAAATACTTTTTATTGTTTCGAATGTTCCCACGGATGGTACACGCGGGCGCGACTTATTTGTTGTTTTTTTTATTAAACATCCGCGCCTCAGGCGCTGCTCTTGAAGAAGCCAAACTGCTTTCATTTGAATCTTATTTGATTGTCGGTTGTACCATCATATCACTACCATTAATACTATTATCTATGGTTTGGTGCGTAAGCGCACTTTGACGTGTTTAAGTAGCGTGATTTATTACATTAAATATATCTCAAATTGAAGAGATATCTACTTATATAGATACAATATAATTTAACACATCCTTTTCAAGTTCTTGATGTAGTTTTGTGTATTTTATTACCTTACCTTTGCTATTAACTAGGTTTTATCGTTGAAAAGTACACAGTATTGCATTACTGTCTGGCTGTAGCTGTATTTCGCAAGCCTACTTTACGAACCGGTTTTGACGATCATTCGCAAGTTTCCGTTGCTTATTTTATACCTTGTTATATTATTCACAATTTAGTTGTGTATTTGTAATATTTATAATACAATAAAAAGCAAAATTAAATAGTAAAAATCAATTACTAGACCGCAAATCAGACTTACAATTTTGCCCAGTGTCAAAAACGTAAATAAAAAAGAAAAAAGTATATAAAAAAATTGATATTTATAATAAATCTGTTGATTAGTGTCCATATATAGTTGGACAGGTGTCTAAAAATTGTGTAGGCGCTTTTTATAGGTGTGGTAGCTTTAATCAACAAATTTAATTTTGCAGTGTTGCCACTCAAGCAAAGATCGGTGTGCAGCGAGGTCCATTTTAGTTCTTTTTTAATTTTTATTCTTTATTATGAGTTATGTGGAGTTCTTATACGATTTACTAGAGGTAAGATGTTATGATTGTGGCTTATTGTTCGTTTCGTATAATAAATATGTGTGCGTGCAATCTGTGTCATTGAACTGTGGGCTAGTTATGAATGAAAATAAAACTCATTCATTAAACAGTTAGTTATGCTAGAGAAAACAAATAAAACTTAAATTGTATGATTGATTATACTTATTTTAACATGTATATTTTTTAGATATTTTTGTATCTTTTTGAGTTAGTCTATTTGTTGTTTAAATGAGCATTTTTAAGGATGGAGAATAAAGAAGTTTACAAATAAAACGTCTGTTAATCTCTATAAATCTCTTACTGTAAATTAATTTATCAAGTGTGTTATTTCATTTATTCATTCAAAAAATAATATAACAATTAAAATGAAATAATGCCTCTAATAAACCTAAACAAAAAAAAACAAATACTAGGCACCAAAAATCGCGCATCACATTTTATTAGTGTTAATTATTTGACTCTATTACTAAGATATAGATATAATACAGCTCTTCTTATTTTTTAATTCCTTAATTTGATTAAACCAGAATTAAAAATATACTAAACTAGGAAATAAGTTAATGCAATGTGCAACATTCTCCTTGCAACTAACGAACTCTTTAAATAAATTGCGAAGTGTAAAAACTCAACAGGTGCCCAGTGCCCATGTTTAATTGACTCTTAATGTTTATGTTTTTCTAAGAAAACATAACTAAATACTCTATGCTGTCGTAAGAAATCGTTGAACTTAGGTAGTTACCATGTAATGCCATGTATAGCCATTTAACATACCTACTGGTTTAACACAATTGTTCCAAAATAAACTGTAGTAAAACACCCAGACGCAGTACCAACATTAGAATGACAATTATCACACAATTGTCCCGAGCGGGAATCGAACCCGCAACCTTGTGAACGGTCCGTTACATGAATCATTGGCTACGAAGCCCGTCAAGTATGATTTGAACGGCTGTTTTACACAGTAGCGTTCGTATTCGTTAGTCAAGAATGTTCAAGATGCACTTTCTTATAAAACTTTTCATAACTAAAATGTAAAATTTTAAAAAAATCATCTTTAACGCGCGTTAGGTTTTAAACCGACTTAAAAAGAAGGACCTCATAACTTTTAACTACGGAAGCGATTTTAATGATTCTTTTATTATTTGAAAGCTCATGGTTCCCGTTTGGTCCAATTAGCACCAGGTCAGAATCTAATAGTTTTCTCCTGAGAAATCGAGGAAAACCATCAAATTTCAAAGGCACATGAAGACGGCTGAACTTTTTTTTTAAATATTCAATTATTCACTAATTCCATTAATAGCTACCTACTCATTTAGATTTAAAATCTAGTCCATTTTATAGGTAACATTTTGTAATATGATATACCAATTCATAAATATTTACAAGCTTGAAGCAGACTAGAACTTAACTTTTATTAAGGTCATGGTATTTGTCTATGGTTCTTAGTAACAACCATAGACAAACGTGTCGGAACATGTTTATAACGGCTCACCTGACTTGAATACTTAATGAATTACTTACTACTTCCTAAATTGGATTAGTATTTAAAATATACGTTTATGTAAGGCATATACATGTAAAATATTGATAAATGATGTAGGATTTGGTAATACAACTTTACATTTATGGTAGATGTCTGCTAAAATATAATTTATTAATGTATTAGTAATAACGGCATCTGCAGACTCATAAAAGTTATAAGGCAATCGGCAAAGATAACGCTGTATCACATTCTTACAAAAAAAAAAAATACAGTTTTTATGAAAACATTTTTTTTTAATTATCTACAAAATTCAAAAGCGCAGGGATGTAGACAAAGAAAGACCTAGGCCTACCTTATGAAAGGGTTAAAAATACTGAACACTAATAATAAACACGGGTGAAACCGCTGGCATCAGCCAGTAAGCTATAAAATAAGAATGTCACTGGTAAGAGAAGACATAAATATTTTATTAGACTATGAGCAAAAGTATAACTGTCTAGAAGAAGACCATAACAAATATTTGTAAGAATACAACACAGAGCAAATGATGTTCTTTAAAGTTTATAGAACAAAAAATAGTATTTCGTAAAATAATTGTTATGAAACGTAGCAGGATTAGCTAGCGATTAAATCCTTGAATTTAATTGACGTAGGGATCAAATTAATGGGTTGGTTTTAAATAATGATACGTCAGCTGTCAGAGTTTAAATATATGGCCATAGAGCTATATTTAAATGATATTTTCACACAATTATGTGCAATGTTATTGTTAAACTTATTTTTATAGATTTGATCAAACCGTTATCGTTGCTTGCAATTTATAAAAGTCAAACTGTAATTTTAATAGAGATCATTAAATATTTACCGCCTTATTCATAATGACTTATCAGAGGTTTAAAAGTTCGCTAAAATAGGTTCGCGATAATTGTCAAAACTTGTTATTCATAATGGTCTTTTAACGATAAAACGTTTATTATCTCTCAAAATTATCCAACATCAATCGTGTGAAATGTTTCATGTAATAAAGAAGTAACTGTAACTACACTTTAAGCATTCTGAAGTTATGCTGGGTAGAAAGTACGTAACTATAAGTACACAAAAGTCCTAGATTCTTAAACATGGGAACAAGTATTTAAGTACATTTGCGTTAAAATTTTTTTTTGTAAATCTTCTATTAAAATTTACGTAAACGTAATTATGACTTTAAGAGCGGGAAAAATTTTAAAGCCAATTAGTGTAAATATGCATAGGTACTTCTTTTTTATTTGGAATTTAATTTTTTCTAAAGTCGCAACTTTTTAGTATTTTTGCAGTAACTTCTTCATTTTTACACGCTTTATATTAGCTTCACTTGTATGTTTGTTTGTATGTTTGTAACCGACTCCTTTAGACGCTATTTTGACCCACTTTAAACGGTCAGATTCTATTCAAATTTTGCACACCTGTCAAAGACCGATGACAATGCAATAATTCGATTAAATAAAGCGTGTTTTTTAGTCTTTTTAAACTATTATTTATTGTCGATAGATTCACCAGATTTTGACAGAAGGTGTAAGCCGTGAAGCTCGATTTATTTATGCAATAAAAAATTTTGACGCAAGCTAAATTAGTAAGGTAGTGCGATATATAAACATGCAGTAACTTTTAAAAGAGCTTCCACACGAAGCTTGAACACGATTACTATAAATTGGCAGTCATTTCACAACTAAAGGACATTTTACATGATCTAAGATTGGAATGTTTGCCATAAAGGTATAAGAAATCGAGACATTGGCATATATGGTGCAATAATTTGAATAAATAATATGTAATACAGTTACAAATAGCAACATATTATTTTATTGTGTAATCATTTATTTATTAAATTAAAAATGCACGTAGTCTATTTTTATAGATTTGCATCACTAAGCTGTTCTTTTTTCGATATTTAAAATTAGAATATAATTATTTGAGCTTTAAATATTGCTTTAATTGCATTTTTTTTAAATTATGAAGTACTTCATACATGACAGTCATGTCATATTGTTACTCTTTTCTATTTTTTAATATTTATGTAGCACGTAATAAAATATATTTAAGAAGTTTAAAGTAATTATTCGCAATATTCACATAATAATGTTTCATAGAGATAAAAAGTAAACACAACTCACCAAGATCTGCAATATGCTGACGGGTACACATCTCTTGATAACGAACGTCACTTCCGGCCGACACGATATCCGGTCAATAAACCTACCATTTTGATTTATTCATACATTTTATCGTTTATTATAGCTTTGATTCTGCGGTTATATTGCTCTATTTTTACATTTTAACGTTTAAAAAATTAGCTATACTAATATTATAAAGATGAACCGCCTTATTCATAATGACTTATCGGAGGTTTAAAAGTTCGCTAAAATAGGTACGCGAAAATTGTCAAAACTTGTTATTCATAATGGTCTTTTTACGATAAAACGTTTATTATCTCTCCGATAAAATGTCCTTTTAAACCTCCGATAAATCATTATGAATAAGGCCAGAAGAGTTGGAATGCTATAGGCTCTATAACTTCTCGCTGCAACCAATAGGAAATAATTGCAACATTTTTCACTGATGTTTCGCTTCTATAGGTCGCAGCGTGATGTTATATAGCCTAAAGCCTTCTTCGATAAATGTAAATAAATAAATAAATAAATAATAATAAATAAATATTCATGGACATTTCACACAACGTCCTCTGGCCCCAAGCTAAGCTTATATGCTTGTGTTATGGGTACCAGAATACGGATAGAACACATAATTATACTACTTTTCTTTTGTAAATACATACTTATAATACATAGAAACACCCAGACGCAGTACAAACATTTGTATTACAATTAGAAAAATCACACAAATGATTGTCCCGAGCGGGAATCGAACCCGCGACCTCTTGATCGACAGTCCGCTACATGAACCACTCAACCACGAGGCTCGTCAAACATCTAACACTTAAACTTTTCCCTATCCTATCAGTAATTCCTGAGATTAGCGTGTTCATATAAACAAACTCTTCAGGTATTAAAAAATAAAATGTTTTATTCAATGTTCTGTTGTTTTTGGCCTCACTATCTTTCTTTTGCTGTCCTTCTTTTTAGGGTTCCGTACCCAAAGGGTAAAAACGGGACCCTATTACTGAGACTTCGCTGTCCGTCCGTCCGTCCGTCCGTCCGTCCGTCTGTCACCAGGCTGTATCTCAAGAACGGTGATAGCTAGAGAGTTGAAATTTTCACAGATGATGTATTTCTATTGCCGCTATAACAACAAATACTAAAAATAAAATAAAATAAATATTTAAGGGGGGCTCCCATACAACAAACATGATTTTTTTACCGTTTCTTGCTCGATACTAATAACGTTGCCTTATGTTGCATAGATAATGGTACGGAACCCTTCGTGCACGAGTCCGACTCGCACTTGACCAATTTTTTTATAAATACTGGGTGACTCCATCGATCGTCGAACTTAAACAAGGGCATCACTGAAAATCAGCGTTGTGTCGATAAGCTTTTCTAGCAAGTCGTCGCGACACTATGCTGAGGCATGTACCTATTGCGGTTAAGGTGAACACTATTAATTTAAGTGACTATTTATAACTTAGAATTTTTTTTTTGTATTTGTGTAAAATTATTTTGTCTTTTTGTTTCGTGTCTGCTCCTCGACCGTTAATAAATATATTTTTCTTTCTTTCTTTCAAAAAGGTTTAATATGTACTAGTTATTCGACTTCACTAGTGAAACTATGTAGTTACAGAGCAGAAACAAAAGTGTGATCTAAATTTTAATTACGCCCTATGAAGAATATTTTACATTGTAAACAACTTTCTTTAATTTATATTAAGTACATACTTATTTAAATAACTTTCTTAAATGCTTTATATCAGAACATCTTATATATAAAATTCACGTGTCACAGTGTTAGTTACCATACTCCTCCGAAACGGCTTGACCTATTTTTATGAAATTTTACATGCATATTCAGTAGTCTGAAAATCGGACAACATCTATTTTTCAAACAAACCCCCCCCCCCCACTGACATTTGTATGGCAAAACAACGTTTGCCGGGTCCGCTAGTTTTAATATAATAATAAAGTTATACCAGCTTTTTACATAGGTTTCTTTTTTGGCGAAAAAACCTGACCTTTGTTAAATAACTTATGAGTAAATTTTTCATGGACGTAATGTAGAAAAAACTTTGTAGGTACTCGTAAAAAAAGGGTTTTACTAAATTACGTCAACGGAAGTAAATGAAATAACTTACGCTAATAGTTATTTTAAAAGGAGTGTATAGTGCATTTTAAAATATGTATATGTATACTAGCTGACCCGGCAAACGTTGTTTTGCCATACAAATGTCAGGGAGGGGGCGAGCTGTTTGAAAAATAGATAGTAGCCGATTCTCAGACCTATTGAATACGCATATAAAATTTCGTAAAAATCGGTAAAGCCGTTTCAGAGGAGTACGTTTACTAACATTGTGTCATGGAAATTTTATATATTAGATTTAACCGTGTAATGTTCATAGTTCTACTATGGATCAACTTCCAATCTTTACTTATTATAAAACCAAAGTCGTTATTTTTGTATCTATGTCCCTATGTGAGCTTATATCTTCAAAACTACGCAACGGATTTCGATGGGGCTTTTTTCATAGATAGAGTGGTTCAAGTGGATGGTTTTTTTTTGTATAATGTAAGCATTATACCATGTTACACTTACTTTTATCTTATTTTATTTTTATTTAAGGTTTGGCTTATAAATATAACGCTTACGAAGTTGTGGGTTACAGCTAGTACCTGCATAATAAAAAGTCTCGTCGTAAAGCGCAGAATTAAAAGCCGAATATAAAACAGAGATGATGACATGTATTACTCTTCTCGTCAGTTATTAAAATTAATTTAAGTCTAAATAAGGACAGGAAGGAAAACTAATGATTTAAACCTATAATACTTGGGTACCTGTTAGTAAATTTATTATTAGTTCTCTACTTAGCTTTTAAACAGTAATTTACAGACCTATGTATTAATTTTCTAATGAATTCACGTTCATTCATACATGATTGGTTTTGACTCGTTTTTGACTTATGAATCATTTCACCTTCATTGATAACTAAATACTCGGTTTTTTATGTTAGTTGTGACGTCAGATTGTGTGGTTTTTGTTTTTCATTGAACTATTAGTAATATTTACTTTACGTTTGCTGATTATCTGTATGTTATCTGTATTCAAGAGTTCTGTCCATATCTCGGTTTAATCTGTGGAAACCTTTTCTGTCTCCCTCTTTGCATATTCTTAAATAAATCTTTTGAACAAAAAGTTGAGTGGAAGTGAATTTATGAATATGATAAAGATAATAGGGATGTTGACTATTTTTTTGGAATTGCTTTTATTTTGTAGATAGCTCTTACTTGACTATGACAATATAATTAAAAAAAAAATTACATATTTTCAGTACAAAAGAGCGAAAATAAAAATTATTTTAAAAATTCCCGCTAAAGCGCTCCAAGCTGTCAAGTGACGGCGATGACGTCTGAGGCCTGATAGTAGGGGTGTCCACTTAGAAAAAAGATCGATGTTTTTATCGATTAATTTAGATTGTATTCTTTTATAAAATAATAGATCTAACTTGTTGTATAATCAGTATTCAATAATAATTGTTTTAAAAATATTGGCACTGTCTTCAAAAAGTATAACTATACTTTTGAACATAATATAACAGTATTCTGGTACCTACCCATAACAAAAGCAAGGAAGTATAGCTTAATTTGGGACCAAGGGGGTTGTGTCAAATATAATCCAATTTCCAATGATAAATTATTATAAAATAGATAGAAAATTGATGAATTTCCCATATTGGTCTAAGGGTGTTCAAGAAATCGGGGAACATACCTACATAAAAACAAAAGGTTACGCCGTTTCGAGAACTTCCAGCTTTTTCTTAAGTAGGTTACAATTTAGTTGAAAATTTGACCGATATATCCACATATTGATACTTTTCCTCGATATATTCGAGATTTCAATTCCGACATCCTTGGCTATTCAGGGTATCTACGTCACTGCACGTCACGTGATAATGTGTTCAAAATAATGCAATTTAAATTCGTTTTTATTTAATTTTATACATACAAGATATTAAACTCCCAAAACAATATTCTAGGTATTTAAATACTGTCTTCAATCTATAAAACATAATTTTACATGAATTTGTTACATGAGTCAACATCCCTATTACTATTCATAGAGCTTTTGTTAAATTTTCTATGTAAATAATTATGTAGTTAAAGTATAGTGATTTTAACTAGTTTTTGCTGCACCTGAGCATGTATTCAAACCATTTAATTTCAAAAAACGTCATATTGCCCAAAATCAGGACTCCCGCCAATTTAAAAGGAGTCGATGGTATGACTTAATTTAACTTTAAATATAGATAAGTAATGCACTCGTTATTCTATCAGTCATAAACTTATCATCTTAATGTTAGACATTGGTACTACAAAAATATAACCGTTAACAATTTTAAATGAGTTATCCGTACCGTAACTGAAGCATTAAGTCTTTTAACGCGTTCTATTACCAGATTGTTACACCGTGACACATCAACGACGCCATTTTTATAGCACCCTCTCTCTTAAACTTATGGAATTAAAAAGGGCGGGCTATAGGCCAAGATGAAGGTATTAATTTAAAAGTCTATTTACGTATGCTTAAACCGATTGTTTGACCATTAAGATATACTTTTGTGACGAAAATTATTCAGGTAGGTATGTGCAAGATAGAGACGGCTTTCTTTAGGAGTATTAGAATTATAAATAAATAAATAAATAAATATTCATGGACGTTTCACACAACGTCCTCTGGTCCCAAGCTAAGCGTATTATGCTTGTGTTATGGGTACCAGAATACGGATATAATACATAAACTACTTTTCTTTTGTACATACATACTTATAATATATAGAAAACACAAAAAAAATGTTCTTGTGACATATTTAGCACATATTTTATGCTACCAATTCGGTACCGCAACCAAGATTTAAATAAACATTTTTATTTTGCCCTAGATAGGTTAAGATAAGTCTTTTATCTTTGTCCTTTTGTCAAATAAACGGAAATGGTGTTCAGGTACCTACATAAGTCGTAGTCAGCATACCAAAATGAAACTATAACATAGGTTCCTATATCCCTACTAATATTAAAAATGCGAAAGTAACTGTGTCTGTCTGTCTGTTACGCTTTCCCGCTTAAACTTCTGAACCGATTTTGATGAAATTTGGCACAAACAATCTTTAGACCCTGAGAAAGGACATAGGCTACCTTCTATTGCGAAAAAATTTTTTTTTCCAATTTCCACGCGGACGGTGTCGCGGGCAACAGCTAGTGATAAATAATTTTAGCAAGATTTCATTGTATGATGCCAATAAAACTAATAGCAACATTATTGTAATGTAATCTTCACATAGAAATGCAAACTCGTCAAATTCTTGACACGATTTCTACATATTGCAACTGTTTGTTGATATCATAGTGCTCGTTTTAACTATAAACCGCTAGGTTTAGACATTCTAGAAGAATTTTAACATTGTTTTTATTTTAAGTTCATATATTTTATTACAGAAATATGTTATAGGTATCCCGTAATATAGGAAATATCTGTATATAATTTATTTATTTACCGCAATTTGGATGTGGTCACATCTTTAGCAAAATATTCCATTTTTGCACCCAAGGTACAGAAAACCTAATAAAATCTAAAATTTAAAGTAGGTATATCTATTGCTTAGACGTTGTACAGGCAAATTAGATCGCTAAAGATTTGCAAAGCAAAATAAATATTTAGTAGTTAATAGTGTGTTAAGTATAACACTTTTAGCATCTTTTCGGTTAAACCAAAAGGTGTTAAACTCATTTTTCAATGTGCTTCATAACAACCTCTTGTTACGTGTGGTGTGATTGCCCTCAGCAATGTTGGTTTCCGGCAATCGATCAATCTGCGAGTCAGACGCATTACCCTTTAGAACATTATCCAATTGTGCTAAACGGTTAGTGAATGGAGAGTTCAATTGTTAGGTCACACTTGTTGAGAGGATTCCACTTGTTAATCTTGTTACTGAGGAAAATGTAATATGATTTATCTGGCGAATAATATAATCGTTGTATGCTTAGGTTTCTGTTTTTTATTATGCACATAATGGCAGTCGTAGTTTGACTACGACTGCCATTATGTCTCCGCCCCGTTAAGGATTGATCCTTAACGGGGCGGAGTTTAAAACATCTCTATATGAATTTATTATTTTTGGGTAAGTAAAAGTTTTTGTTAGTGCTTGCAACCTGGTCATGGATAAATGTTCACCTAAAACGAATTACAGATAAAATTAGAAGAACTTCGCTTAATAATTTTCGAATCAAAAGTGCTGCTGATTCTAAAAAATGTCGATGTTTTTCTGCATTTAAAAACTAGATTTTATAGGTAGGTAAATACTTAAAAATGGATGACCCTTCGAGGTCCGTTACAAAAGATATAAATGCGCGCGCACATGTTTGACATTACATGACATTAGTGACCTATGTTGCTTCCGGTGTGTCTGTCTACGATCGTGATTTATTGTTTGTTGGTGGCTAAGATGTTTTGCAGCGTATCATTATTGAAATTGTACCGATACTAAAGGTATTGTTAATTAAAGGTTTGAATGAGTAATAGCAGCGTTTTTGCACCGTTTAAATTAAGTTCTTAATATTTTTTGTATGTTCTTTATGGATTTTAATATTAAACTTACCGCCTTAGCTTCCTAGGCTGTTTTTGAAAATCATAGCCCTCAAAAGTGACAAAAAATATCAATTATTTTGCTTTGTTTTTTGTGATTAGATTTTTGTTATCTGTGCTGTGATCATGAATGTTTCGTGATTAAAACTCATTTAATTTATCGTCTTATCTAAAGTAAATGTTATTTAGATTATCTACTAGGTCATTTTATCTAGAGATCTGATTAAATAAATAAAGACTATGTGAAACAAAGCACGTGAACACGTGCCTAAAATGAATATTTCATAAACATAATTTTTTCCTAAGAAACTTAAATAACTTTGATGAATGTCAACCCAAAATAATAAAGTTACATGTTTTAGCTAATGTGCCAGACAGGCAGAATGTGTATACCTTTGCATATAATAATAGAAAAAAAAAATCAACTAGAACTAGTAACTAGCGCCATCTAGAAACGTGTCATTAAACAAATGATCTCGTTATTAATCTCATCAAGGAATCAATTACGTGTGTAGGAAGAGATTTTAACTGAGTTTCTATGAAACAATTGTATTGTATTGTTGTTATAGTACAATATGATTGTTATCTAAAAATGCGTGCGTTCACAGAGACTTAGATACAGTTTACACAAATTTGTTTACCGTTAATGTGAATTAATTTATCGCACTTTTTGTATTATTTAAAGAGAATTAGCGGTTTTTAATGTTTGCCATTCTTATAGTAAACAAAATTATTACAAGACGAAATTGTGGATGAGTAGGTACCTATAATTTATTTTCTGGTTCCAATGTTCTATGAATTTTAAAAATGCATAATTTACATAATATTCTAACCATCTATTACGTGGGACATAATTTGTAAATCGTGCACTAAAACTTACAATTCGATCTAAAGCTAAACCAATTTTTATTTCGAACTACCCACGTTATTTAAACCTACGACTGAGTTGCACATCTATTATTTATTTACATCTTCAGCTAGATTTTAATCATCATACGTACACACTCGATGTGGGAGTCTTATTTATAAACTTCATACATTAATTCATAAACAAACTTAATTTCACCAATGCAGTGACCCGGTTTAATCAATCATAGCTAATGCGTTATTGTTTATGGTTCGCCTTTGGATCTTCTTAAATAATCTGTGCATTGATAAACATGTTGTCTATGTTAGATAAAATGTCAATGTTTTCGAATTTTGAACTAAAAAAGAAAATTGCCGGGAACGCTGGCGTTATTCTTTTTTTAACTAGTTATTTAAACATACCGCTCTGTTCTATGGTTCATAGAATTAGTAAACAAATCATTATCTTTCTACAATACAAATCACAATGTTTTCATACTAAGTAGCGTTGTGTATTTGAAAATAGAACACTTCGTTAGAAGTAAGGAACGCGATATCAATTAGCTCGTCTGTCATCGGGCCACGTCTCGGGTTGCCGACTTATTTCGTTCTAAAACTTGCTCCACCATTTGGGCTACATTAATTCATAGTTTGTTTGTATAAGTGTTAAAATTAATTGTGAAATAGGAGTGTTTAGGTTCTATGAAACACTTTGAAGACCGACATTTTAATTAATAATTTTCCTGTGCGGTCTTAATGAAAAAAAAGCATAGTATGTAATTGGTTCTAAATAGAAACTAAAATAATTTATTTATGAAAGCCCTATTTTATTTTCAGGCCGCTTAGCTTTGTAAAAGTTTGTAAATTTTAGATTACGTACTACATGAAGAATGTCATCATACAAAATTTAAAATTGATAAATTGTCAGAGCTTTGTGAAATCTGTATGACCATCCATAGATAAGTAATAAATTATTATCTTTTAACGGCATTGATTGCGATTAAACACGTATGATCTATTGTATTAAATTATAAAGACTACATTTATAAGGAAAACATTCTCTAGTCCCAAATTAAGCTTAATATTCTTCTGATGGTACAGCTAGAGAATTTGTTCATATCTTCTTTCAGCTTTTCCACTACCTCCGCAGCTCTGCCATTTACGTACATGTATGCCTTTCGTTAATCTTACCTTAATTTTAGTTATTGCACGTGGGTTTATTGTTTACTGTTACGAACTCAAAAATTAAACATTACCTAACATAATTAGACGCCATTACATATTCCATGGTAATGTTCCGCTAGCGGCCGACGAACCTGCTTCCGTTCGACACGCGCGCCCGTCATAGACATTGCTTTTTATTATTATTTATATTTTATAATTTATACTTAAAAGAATCCATAGCGCTTCTAAAAAAAAAAGTTACTCTGAAAAAAAAAATCACTCAAATATTGTTGCACCAGAACTTCGTTGTCCTAGAGTGGTCAATACAGATAGTCGTCATACGGAGATATTAGGCTAAATCTCAATTAATATGGCTAATTCATATGGCTGGAGATTCCTAAAATACGCCACTGCCTGACGTATTCCTTTAAAAAAAATACTCTATCTCAGCCCTACTTTTCATTCCCTATATTTTTATATAGACCATTGTTAAGCATGGGTCAAACCGTTTCAGTGAATAATGGCGATAATAAATGTTATGATTATAACAGATTTTAATGAATAAATATTTAAATATTAATAGTCTTCCGACACCAGTATTGTGCGCAAATTGATTAATGATTGTCATGCTGATTTCATCCGCAAAATTAATTAGTTTTATAGATATCAAACACAAAAGATTAGACACCACGAAGGCCGAATTAATTTATTTGGCATCTCATTTGTTCATAGAAATATAAATAAATAAAATACGGAATAGCTAAATGCCATGCTAGTGATTTCGGTAGGCTTTTTAAAAAAGTTTATAAGTCTTTTCAACTTTTTACAACTTGTTTACTACGGATACACTTGAAAATAATCCCTAGGTATATTTTTGGTGTTTTGTTTACATTCCCACGTCAACGTATATCGATAGCTTAGTGAAAGCAAAACTTTAAAATTGTTATTTATACCAAATCTCAGACCAAGTTGAACCGTGTTTATATAGGCTTAGAGGTAATGATAAAATAGGAGAGCGTAAAAATAAATTTGTAAACATGTAACCGTCAGTTGTCAATCACCCGACAGTGTTACTTGATGAAAACAGTGTAAATGCCATAAAAAATTAATAAAAAAAGTAAATAAACCTCATTTTGATTTTAGGCACTTAAGTCCACGTGAAAAGTAAAAAAGAAAACAAATCGCTGTACCCGGTAATTTCAAAAATAGAACGAGTATAACACAAGCTGACATTTAAGTTCGCGCCTTAATTTATATGCCGCGTTCTGTTAAAAACGATGATATGCGACGTTTGAACGAAAAGTATTATTTTTAAAGATTTTATATGTTCCAAAAAGTCATAAATAGGAGTTAACATTAAAAAAATTGGGATATTTATCATTGTCAGGAGATTTTTTCCTGTTTCTGTTCTTATTAATAATATTTTATAGATTTTTATTACAAAGTCAATCGCCAAACTTAGAGAAACAGTACAACTATACTAATAACATTTTTTCTAATTACATGAAAGGTGTTGTTCTAAATAGGAGAAATAGATAGAGAGCTGTTGATTTTTAGTCGAGTGAATCTAAATAAATATGGCGTATTCGCTGTAGTGAACAGAATCGTCACAAAGGAAATGTTTAAAGACTTCGAGACTTCGACGTATTAAAATTAAGGTAGGTACCTATTCTCTTTTGTAAATTCAGAAAATTTAAATAATTGTAGAATGAGTATTAAATTTTATATTTTAGACACGGAATTAAAAAAAATATAGCTTGTAAGTCCCAAATAAAAGTTTAGCGTATCATGTCTTGTGTGTGTAATCGCCGTACCCGTTTATCGTTAGTTTATGCATGTAGGCGTAGGTGATATGATGCAACCCTGATTTGGTGGTAGGCGTATAGTTACCTTGCAATTAGATAACGTTTTTATTCCTTATAAGATTTAAGAAC
Source organism: Orgyia antiqua (assembly GCA_916999025.1). Taxonomy (NCBI): domain Eukaryota; kingdom Metazoa; phylum Arthropoda; class Insecta; order Lepidoptera; family Erebidae; genus Orgyia; species Orgyia antiqua. The sequence continues at coordinate 19,350,185 of OU779864.1, read as the reverse complement.
CTCGCTTAATATGTTGTTTACAAGAACACTCTCGTAAGACATTCCATTATGAGTGGAATGTGATGGTTTTGTAATGATTCTTCTTTAAACAATGACGACATTAAAATATAGATAAAGGGGACAGATTTAGAATATATTTCAAATATTTGATAGATGGATGGAGATGATTAACGTGCGTTTTCAATATTTTAATCGGCGCTACTAATTACAGACAAATCTAAAATGTTATCCTTACTTGCATTTCATTAAGCTACTTACGATCGCATTTTGTATTAAAACTTTGACTAGAGATAGAAATTTTTTAGTGATAAACGGGGGATAACAATCTGTCCCTAATGGTAGATTGGTCATGAAAATGTCGTTAATGCAAACAAAGAAAACAAAACATTTGTAGTACCTACTTCTATTACGCAAGTATTTCATTTAATTAAGCAAGTATTTCAAAATCTAAAAATAAAAAAAAGGGTATTATGCATTTTAATTAAACTGCAATAGAAAAAAGCTTTATTTTTTAAAGATGTTTTTTTAACTAAAGTGTCTTTGTTACTGTGTGACTATTTTAAAGTTGTGTTTAAATTTAATTAATCACAAATACGAATAATTTTAATAAAAAATTCCGTGTAGGAGGATAAGGTCGTATTGCCAAATACGATCTTCTGTTATCTACACTTGCGTTTCACAACCTATTTGTCGGAAAGCATTAGCATGCGTTATGTCAAATAAATGATCAAACATATTCAATCAACACTTGTATATTAAACATAATATATAATATCTTAATGTAACTTATGATGACAGTTAATTAGCCATAGGAATAACGAAACGCTACTAAACAGTTATAAATACTTCAATAAAAAACATTTATTTTCGTCCAATGACTGAAATATGTTACAGTAATGTCATAAGATTATGTTAAATATATTATCTCGCTGCCTAATGTCAACTTTACACGGCGATATTTTACAAATGGCAGCGTAACATCCTCATTTTCTATCTATCCTTTTGCTGTAACGTAGCTTCGCGCCAAAACGTCACAACTACCGCGTCAATTCAGCAACCTGCTACGTTTCGTTTCTGCTATATTTACGATACAACGAGTTCTATAATTGAGCGATGCAGGAGAACTACACATCGCGGTCCATCTTTTTAGAATACGACACAAATAACATTCTATATTTGTAAATTTATACGCCACCAGCTTTGAGAGCACCTAGTCCTCTTTGACACTTGACACGAAATTCACCCTTATATCAATTAGTTAAAGCTTATAGTGAAGTGCTTGTAAATGATAGGATAAGGTACTTCGTTTTGCTTGAATAGTAATGCTAAGGTGGTACGGTTACGCAGCAGCTATGCCGATGACCACATGCATCAATGTTTGTAAATAGAAGCAATGTACTGTACGATTTCATAGATCTTTCTATTTCGATATACATCTAGTACATGTCTGGTTTTTAACGAAGATATATTAAAATTACTAGACCGAAAGATTCAATGTATAGAGAAGTTTAATAGTAGAGAAGTTGTCTTTTAGGATTTCGAAGCCAAGACTATCTACTTAGAAAATATCTCAAGTGGGAATGTTTACTAACAACTATTAGCGTTCAAAATAAGTTTCTTACTCTTTTTGTAGTAGCACTGTCTTACAAACAAGATGTTTTGAGTTCTCGCCGAAACGATTTCATAGAAAAATTAGCTGCAACATGTGAAGGTAGACCGCTCAAAGGAATCTAACGAATGTGTTTACATATTGCATTATCCTGCTGCTTTGGAAAGTGAAAAATCATGCTTATCTCGACACAAACACAAGGGAACGGTGGTCTGTGGCCAAGCCATCTGTTCGTTGCACCCATAAAGATAACGAAAATGTACAAACGGGAACGCATTCACTACGTATCACGCGTTTGCGGTGAACGTCCCTTGCATTTACTTTGAATAAATTACGCGCGAAAAGCAGTCGGCCATTTTGCATATTTCCTCACGATGTGTTCCATATTCGAGAGTACGGTGTGTATACAGAGCGCTCGTTTGATATTCTCTTTTTGAAATGTGGTTTATTTTTAATCACGTTGTCCTATTTAATCCGTTATGCGTATGGCCAGCGCCTCAATCAGTCTCAACAGCAATCGTTGCTTTTGAAGTCGTGTTTTGTGTTGAAGCAAAAATTACTTGATCAAAATGCTTAAATATATTATAACAAAGATTAAAAAGGTCACTCTTTTACAAGACTGGTACTTTGTTAGATTGGAATATGATTTTTATGAATGTTTTTATTTTCTTACAGATCTATCCGGATCCCGAGTCGGAGAAGGCTATTATGGGATCTGTGGTTTACTGCATTCATCACAAAGAGGGATGCCAGTGGTCTGATGAACTACGTAAATTGAAGGTGAGTGATATCGTATAATATTTGAGATAAAGTTAAGTAGGTAAATAGATCGATCTATCAATTTGTGCGCGTTTTATCTGTCACGACACATTTATCTCCACGAACTAGGTACACAAGTTTGATTTATAACATGCCGTGCTACTGCTAGCTGCTCTCAAAATTAATGATTGTAAAGATTTAAGTTCAGCACGTGTTAGTTATTTAACTTTACAATTAGAACATATTCAACACACTTATTAATTAATAACGTTTCTTTTTTCAATACAAATTAAAATTGTTCTAGATTAAATAACGTGTTTAATATGTTTTTTAAAATAAAAGTCTACTAATATTAAAATACGTGACAAAGTTGGTATAATAATAAACCCAGCATGTACAATAAAATATAGCTAGAATAAATTATCTGAATATATTAATTATGTTAAAATCAATCAGTAAGGTTTTATTAACCAATTTTTTCATGCCAACACCTTACAAAAATATCCGACCAGATTTTCACGCATAGTATTCTTATCATATTATTTGTTCTTTTTTTATTATTCTTTACCAGCGGACTTGTGTGTAATGTCCATGAATATTTATTTATTTAAGTATTTGATTTATCCAATGTATTTTAACAATAGGAACGAGACAATAATACCTAAAACATATAACTTAAAACTAATAATCTACTACAAAAATATTTTAATTATACAATAATTAAGTTTTTTCCTACACAGGCACATTTAAATACATGCAAGCACGACGCAGTACAATGCGCGGCGCAATGCGGCGCTATGATTCCGCGCGTACTAATGCAGGATCACTTGCGGTATACGTGCCCTCGCAGACGTGCCTCCTGCGATCATTGCCATAAGGAGTTCTCCGGTAGTGCTTTGGAGGTAAGAAAAAGTCGAAATTACATGTCATATTTTTATTCTAAATAGGCATTATTAACGAGCTCTTTTAAAAATGTCAGAAGTCTTGTATATCCTATTCAGGGTATATGTGTATGCAGGTCACGAGGCATCGTCCGTATGGTGACGGATTAAGAATACAATTAATACTACACTTTTTTTCCCTGTGCTCGCTAAAAGATAATATGAGCAGTTTATACCCTCTGCGAGAGAAGGATAACACATAACTAAAGCAAACCAACACTGGTCAACATGACATAAGTAGATCAAATGCCAGATACCGTCTTGAATTAAGGGAAATCTCAGTCAGGACATAACAGATTGAAAAGAATCTTCCGAAGAACTAACTCCGTAGTTTTGATAAGCACTAATTCCGTAGTTTTTATAAGCACTAATTCCGTAGCATTCTAAATATTTATCAGTTAACAAATTTTCCAATATTAAATGTTTCAGGAACACCAAGGAAATTGTGGTCATGAGCCAGTTTACTGTGAGAACAAGTGTGGAGCTAAGATCCAACGGCGACACACACAACAGCATATTCAACAACATTGCAGCAAACGACTCGTGCCTTGCAAACATTGTGGACAGAGTTACACTCAGGTTCGAATCGTTTTTTTGATTAAAAATAAACTATGTATTTTATATTAAAGTTTGACAACTACCTTCAATGCGAGAAGTCTTCTTATGATTGGGTCATTAAGCAACTACGATTTCAAAACTGGGGCAGTTTTCTAAGATACGTGTTTCGTTTCTACGGAAATACCTGACTGACCTGAAGACGCATCGTTAAGGAGTGCTGAAAATATGAGAGACGATATGATACGATGACAAAGTGGCTATAAGATGATAACTGCAATTAATGTCAGATCAACACTCAGTATACCCCATTGACAATAATGCTTGCAAAAATCTTCCTTAATTCCATAAATAAATATAATAATTTGAATGAAAAACCCTATCACAATTAAAATGTTTGTTTATAGGACACAGTGACAGCGCACGGTGCAACTTGCTCTCGAGCACCAGTCGCGTGTCCACAACGATGTGGTGCGGGGGGAGTGACTCGTGCAGATCTCGCCGCACATCTGCGGGACCACGCCGCTGCAGCCGCCCTACCCTGCGCCTTCAGAGATGCGGGATGTAGATTCAAAGTGAGTACCACGTACCCACTAATTAACCTGAGTCTATCCTGGCTTAAGAAATCCAATATAGCCCAAAGAAATGGTAAACACAACCTTTGGTATAGGTTAGGTGCTTTCAATACTCAGACTATTTCATTTCATTCACTTACAATTTTAATTATCTATTATTATTATTATAAACACAATACTCACTATGGTTGCGCTGTTATTGCGGCATCTACAAGAATATTGTTATCATAGTTTTTTGATAAAACTACTGTTAGCAAATGTTTGTCTAACAATTGCTGTACTAACAGATATCAACTGGTATTGTATTTTGTTCTTCTAGTGTCTTTATCGCTAGTGCCGTTGACACTGCGACTAGTAAATTACAACTAGTTACAGGACTTTATTAATTGTAATAAAGCTATTCTCTCACTACTCACTGTATTGACATAACAATGTTAAACTGACGTTTAACTACAATTATACAATATAATTTATTAATATTTTAAATTTAATATTTAGAACTTTACCGTTGTTGGATGCATCCCTAACACAAAGACATGCTATCTCTGATACCTCTATTATTGTGCCATATCATTGCCAATGTTGACCACTGTTGTCGACACTAACCTTTAATACGATGATCAATGTTGCTCTTGCCACACTCTTGATGTGTGCTGTCCTGTCATACTGTCGACGTAGTCGAATGCTGGAAATCTGGAAAATAACAAACAGATTAGAAACTAAGTTTAGAAATGTCTACAATAAGTTAGAAAGTTTCCTATGTACACAAAACGAAAAAACTGTAATAATGTAAGACAAGACTAATGTAAATGTAATATAAAATAGACAAATAAGAAATAAAACTGAAAAAGAATAATATCAAAGAAAACAAGAGAAATAAAAGACTATAAAGAATAAAAGAAATAAAATATAAGAATAATATTAAAGAAAACAAAAAAGAATAAATATTATAAAAGAAAAACATTAAAGAAAACAAAAGAATAAAGAGTATAAAAGAATACATACTCATGTAAAAGTAAAATAGTATAAGCTTCAAGATAAATGTAACCAGATAATAAGAATTGTAACACATCTGCAAACAACAACATGTAAACATAAGAGTAAAATGTAAGAAATAATGCATAAAGATTAAATGTAATATAAAATAAGGGAAATGTATTATAATAGGTTAAAGACTTGTACGTACACAATATGGAAACTATAACAATGTAAGACAACGATCAAAATGTAAATGTTAAAACAGATAAATAAGAAATAAAGCTTAAGGAATAACAAATATTAAAGTAAAATCAAATACTAACTGGAAAATTAATGCATGCCGAAAAAGGTCTCTGACTCAAGTCAGGGGAGAACTCGCGGGCCGGGCCTAGCGTCCGGACTAACAAAAAAAAAAAAAAAAAAATACTCAGACGAAAAACCGTGAACCAGGTGAAGAGTTAATTATGAGTTAACTCTTAGAGACGTTTGTTGCTAGTAGTATTGTTTCTGGCAGTATTATATCCTGTACGTTGGTGGGTAATAAACATACGCGAATTGACAATACGGTTGTGAGATCTTGTTTGATTCATTGTAATTTATAGGTTACTTTATACTTTCTAGGGCACAAGACAAGCTCTTGACAAACACACAGAAGAGAGCTGCCAACAACACCTTGCCTTAGTCTCCGCCTTAGCGAGTCGTCAAGCTCGTCAGCTAGATTCACTCCGAGCTGCAGTCGCTCGGCTATCCGTCAACTGTTCCGGTGCCTTAGTATGGCGGATTTCTGACTGGGCAGCCAAAATGGCAGAGGCGAAATGCAAAGATGGCGTAGAACTTGTGTCTCCCGCATTTTATACTAGCCAATATGGATATAAGCTCCAGGTAATTTTTTACTCTTCACCTCCTGATCAGACTGTAATTATGTGCAAACACTTTTGCATACTTCTACTAGGCATGCAACATTTCTTCTATCATATTTCAAAAAGCATTACAACAAACATAGAATAATATTTATTACAGAATAATCAGTCGTAACATAAAAATCTGAAATGGGTGCCAATTCCCAGCAAAATTTTATAGCTAACCTATTTTTCCAATCGGAAAATAAATATTGCCATTTAAAAGCTCATCACAAAGAAACCTGGTACTGTTTGTAAACTAAGCCACGTTGTTTTATTTATACTACTGAATAATACTCGTAGGATGACTAATATCTTGCGCTTTCGTCCACTGTGACTAAATTTAACTTTTACTCACACACATATTGCGGTATTTTGAGGGTAGGCTAATAAATATTACATTGTTGTTTTGGAAATGACTTCTGTTGATATTTATAGTTTTGATAGTGATTGATAGTTTTAATGATTGTTTTTTTTTACAGGCATCACTTTTCTTGAACGGCAATGGAGCTGGTGAAGCAAGTCACATGTCAGTCTACATCAAGATTTTGCCTGGAGAATACGATGCACTTCTCCGCTGGCCATTTGCCCATACAGTATCATTCACACTATTCGACCAGAGCTCAAGCCCAGACCGTGCCTGCAATATCGTAGAAAGTTTCGTCCCAGATCCAACTTGGAAAAATTTCCAAAGACCTTCAAAAGAACCTGATGCATTAGGCTTTGGATTTCCAAGGTTTGTCTCCCACGAAATGTTAAAGAAGAGGAATTTCATTAAAGACGATGTTATGTTTTTAAGAGTGAAAGTAGATCCAAGTAAAATTGTAGCTGTTTAGTTGATTAAAGTTAGGAATTTTCTTGTGACCTGATATAGTAAGTAATACTCATGTTTCGTTCTGAAACTTATCTATCCTTAAGTGATTAATTAGTTAATTTCTGTTTATCTGCTCACAATGTTACTTTCTTTTTTTAGGAGGTTTCGGTCGCTTTGTGCTTATATCGCCCTAATTATACTTTCTTGCTACTGTCTTAACTTTTCATTTACATTGGCTTAATAAGTCTTATTTCGGTATAATAGATCTTGCATCTGGTTTGTCTTCCCCAATATAACTCAATACTTTAACTGACATTCAAGTTCATAAAAAATGTTTCTAAAATCTGATCTTTGAAAATATCATATGAATTCATATTCTGTCAAATATTCTAGCGTACTAATATAAAACTACTAACTGTATAATATATAAAGCGATCTGAAATATATGGAGTGCGTAAATCATGTATTCTTTATTGATAACTGTTGTAAATAATATTTATCAATGAAAATAGCTTATTAGTGAACTATTAGCAACGAAAACAAGGAATTTGGACTCATGAATAGTCAATAATGTTAGACCATTAGTGGCTTGGATTAGTCAAGTGGCCTTTTTACTGACTTGGATTAGTAAGTGCGCCTATTTAGTGACTTTGACTGGTCAGTATGCCGTTATTAGTGACTTAGATTGGTCACTAATGCTTTATTAGTGACGAGGACTGATATTTGACTATGAGTAATATGAACTAATTAGTAATCTGGACATATTAGTGTTAATATTTAACGAATAATTTTAACATGTTCAAATATTGTGTCAGTGTACATCATAAAGTGTAAAATTAAGTTTATAACTTTTTGAAACTAAGTTATTAACATGATAACTCTTTAGTCATTTATTAATTAGTCATAAGTACCTTGAAGTCATAATTTTAGTTGTAAATAATTTAAATTTAGGTTTAATTTTGTACAATTTTTGTATATATTAGAGATTAGTGTGCGCATACGCAGTTGTTATCCTTTCACTAAAGATCTCTTGAGTTTCATTGCCGACAGAAGAACGTAACAAGCGCAACATGCTTTTAAAGTAATTTAACTTTAATTTTTAGAAATATTCTTCAACTCATTTATTTCTTAAAATCTTTTTTCTGTGCCATATCGTTGTAACTATTTTCTTCTTCATTGTATTGCTGTTTTCATTATTTTTCTGCATTTATTCTCTAAGCTGAAAAGTCTAGTTTCCCTAATCTACAACAGTGGTTTTACATTGATTTAGATGGCATCGGTTCTTGGGGTTAATTAATAGATATTCTAGAAGATTGTAAAACAAAATTTGAAATCCAGTTTTTCAACAACAATATTTTTTACCTACCCACATAAAAATTTAGAATATTAAAACAGTGTAAATACACACATTTTTATAGTGATCTGCAAAGATTGTGTGTAATAATAATACCCTCATAATGTTCCACGCATTTTTGTCAGCCTTGGTTGCATTTGAGGCTTTTTGAAAAATGCTTTGGACTGCTTTCATTGGGTGCGAAATTTATTTTTAGAAATTCTCCATACTGAAGTTTAATGGTCTAATTTCAATTTAATCGTCGTATATTCCTTTTATTTACTACAAGATTAATGAGACTAAAATAGTTAGGAGACTTAGACTAACCACGGTAAAAATAAGCGCCAAAATCTCGTAGCTAAATTTGGCATTTCCAAAGTGACAACGAATGGATGTGATGTTAAATTAGACAATCTTATAAAATTTATCTTTAAGATATGTTCAGCTTGGTTATATCGGCAGATCTTTGTATATATTCTCTTTTTACAAAATAAATTAATCTATATTTTTTGTTAAACTTTTCTGTATATATAAAATATATTGAGAAACTATTTAATCCTAACATTATTCTTAAGCTGGAGATAAACCAAAGTGTCTTGATTACTTTGCGTTTAAATAATTATATGTGTACATTTCCATATATGCAAAGTGAATCATATATTAAAAAATACGGCTAAAGCTGTTTGTATTGTATATCTTTATATATAACATATACCTAAGTTTAATTTTTGGTTTGCTTTGTGTGGCTAATCTAAAAGATTTTTTAATGCATCCGATTCAATTAAGACAAAATTTATTGTATTTATTTAGGGTAATTGATGTATATTTTTTCTATAGGAAAAGATTTTCTTTGCGTTTTACACAAAGATAGACGTAGACTAGACTAAAGGTTACTTCTATCTTTTTGAAGTTCAAAGACTAACAGTCTTTTCATCTTAACCCAATTCTCTTATATTATTTCACACTTTTCTTAACTGAATATAAATATTTTGCTATATGTTGAAATACAAAATCTCCTTAGTAAATATAATGTAACCGTTTTGCCTTTAGAGCTAGCTTGCAAATACATAGTTACGTATAAAAAACAGCCTAGCTTTTTAAATTTATTTAATTGAGATCTCTTCTAAAAACGCTTTTCGTTTGAAACAATATCTCAACTGTAATACAACATTCCAGTAAAAAACATTATTATAAGTCTGGATGCCATTTTGTAATTATTTATTTTATTATGTTAAGGTATGGATTACACTGTGGAAAAATTTATTGCTGGCAATACTTAATGAGTAATCTATGCTGATCAGGGTAAAAGCGCGCGAAAATCAGTTTTGATGTGGATATTTTTATTTATTTTATTTATAATCCTATTCACTAACCTCAATTTTACAAATCAATATATCTTAGGCTTTCGAAAGTAATAATTTACCTGGTTATAATTGTATTAATATAAAAACTAGTATGTAGTAGAATATTACGTTAAAATATTAATAACTACTAATTTGCACATTTTAAAAAAAGATACTATTTAGAGTAATAAGTACTTAATTTATACTCTAATGGTCTTATTCATAATGACTAATCGAAGGTTTAAAAGTTCGCTAAAATAGGTTCGCGAAAATTGTCAATCTGACGTCATTATGTTAGTACAACAGAACTTCCTAAATAAAATTTAGAGATTAAATGAGCTAAAAGGCGACTTAAAATTTTTTACAAACCGTAAATAGTCTACCATTTTTTACTTTATTTTTTCCACAGTGAACCCTACCTTTTAATATTTTTCTAATAGTTTTTTGGCTAGGCGTATATAATTTGGATAATATAACTATATTATTATTATATTAAGACGAATTAATTTAAAACTTAATGCAAATTTAAATAAGTGTAGTTGTAAACTTAGTGTTAAGTATTTTGTCTTAAGAGACATTAATTTGTAAGAAGATTGCCTATAATGATGATAGTGGAAGTGGTCCACACAATAATATGTTTTAGACATTAAGAGGAAATATATTTTTTTTCCGTATAAACCTATGTTTTATTACCACACATATACCTAAGATACTTACACCTACATGTCTATGTGGTAACAGATTAAAAATACAAGTGTCCCTCCCTGCCCTTTTCCCAGGGTGCCGTAAAAGCTAGCTCTCCCTTAGCTAGCTACATACACAGATAACATCCTCTGTGAGAGTAGAAAAACTCGAAAATAAACCCTATGCCAACACGCCTAGTCATCGCGGCATTGTAGACCATAATCCCACCCAAAGTGGAGGAGGCCCGTGCCCAACAGTTGAAAATAAATCCAGGTATTAACAGGTATTGAGTCGATTTATGTAATTTGATTAGGTACTGTACACCTAATCAAATTACATAAATCGACTCACTAGGTCAGGTTATTTACCTTTTATCTTTCTGAATCTTTGCCTTTGATCTACGATGTATGATTGTAACTGAAGCCAAAGAAGTGCTTTAAAATCATAGCATAATAAATAAATAAATAAATATTCATGGACATTTCACACAACGTCCTCTGGTCCCAAGCTAAGCTTATTATGCTTGTGTTATGGGTACCAGAATACGGATAGAATACGTAAACTACTTTTCTTTCGTAAATACATACTTATAATACATAATAAACACCCAGACGCAGTACAAACATTTGTATGACAATTAAAAACATCACATAAATGATTGTCCTGACCGGGAATCGAACCCGAGACCTCATGATCGGCAGTCCGTTATATAAATCACTCCACCACGAGGCCCGTCAAAATGTGGCGCTCTATAGTCAATACCTACCCTCATGAAAAAAGCGTAACAGTATTGATGACCACCTTATCGTGAAGCGACTGGAGCTTACTGCTCATGGAGTAATTCTATTGAAGACTCATAAATGCAATCAGGTCTGTCTACTTCATTCGTCACACTGGGCACAAGCACAGAGCATCTGCGGCCGTATTATGAGCTTTTATTTCCAGGCACGTTACGTCGTGAATGGAACTGCCTGGCAAATTCGTATTATGAACATTACTCCTAGCCAGTCAGTTCGCTAAACAAGTCATAGATTCATATGGTTTCAGAGAGGGTACAACTAAAAGTTTAAGTACTAACTAAAAGTTAAAAGTTATCAACCAAAGTTTTATATCTGCCATAATACGTAATTTAGCCAGGCAGTGTACGGCCTGCTGGAACTTGCATGAATTTTAAAAAGCTCATAATACGCCCACTGGTCTCTTCACTGCATAGTTATATACTTTAACTGGCTTAAAGCCACATAAAAATCTGTGTGTGCGTGAAATGCGTTAAGGATTCAGATACAGGGCACAGGATCAATTGAACCATAGAACAATAAAAACAGGTCTTCTCTTCCCAATGACATACATGTTTTACTGATTGTTAAAGTTACGTTTATAGTTTGTGAAAACTACTATGTCACTTGAATAAATCTTATTAGACCAGGAAGTACAATTATGCCAGAATAAATTTACGTGTCTTTAAGATTGAACATGTATCCACTAGGGTATCTAGTAGCTGGTAGGGAAAAAAAATTGGACATGTCATAAGCACATAATTTTTCTGAAAAATTGTGTCTTCTTGATTAAATGATTTTTCATTTCATTTCATTTCATCTGTGACTTTTTACATATTACAAAACAAAGTAGTTATATTTATTATGTATGTTCCTATGTGAGTTTATATATTTAAAATTACCCAACTGACTTCGATGTGAATTGTTTTAATAGATGGAGTGGTTTATGAGGATGATATATTTGTATAAATTGTTAAGGGTGTAGATCGTGAAAATCACCGAAAAGAGTGTTACGATTTTTCATATTTAACCTATTTACATATGATTGATATCAATGATAATTTGTATATATTACAATCAAAGACCAATAAGTATGTTCATGCTTACATTAAACTCTTAAACCTAATAGTTGTTATATAATAAACGTCAACAAACGCACAAAATTGAGTAAAAATGCAAAAACATGACTTCGTATTTTTCAGATTTAACCCCATAAATCAACACAAATTGATAAAAAGAAACACTTTTTGAACACTGAAGAAACCAATAAGTATAGCTGTATACTTCTTTTTATACCTTTACAAACAAAGACTTCCTCTTTAAAGCCCTAAAATCTAGATATATTTTAAGGTAAATTTTTCATACATAAATGTATGGCATAAAACGATCGTTTCTAAAACGATTGATTTCTAAATTCCACACATACGAAGTTGCAAGCGACAGGTATTAACAATATTATATTAAAATATAATTTAATTTTAAACTTCTTTTAATTATCAGACAGTGGTGCCAATTCTACGTGCAACAACTAAACTTAACTAAAAAATGAAAACAACTATGGTATATTTCGATTGATTTGCTATTTCATTGTACATATTTATATAAATTAAAATCGTTAGTCTATAATACACAGTTTTTACAATAAGAGAGTTTAGTTAACATTGCCAGATTGTGATTGTGTTATTGACAGCATCCATTTTTATTTTTTAGTTAAGTTTAGTTGTGCACATAGAATTGGCACCAATATGTTCTATTCAAAATAGACCAAAATGAGACCATAAAGGCTCATTCACATTCATTTATGACAAGTTAACATTATTATTTTTATCTTAAATAATCAACATGATAACAACTTAATTATTAAGTTTAACTTACACTTTCTACCACTAAGTATTCTGCGAACTTCCTGATTGACTAAATGTAGATGTGTTCAATGTTGATGTCTGTGGTACTTTCTTTTGAGCTTTCTGTAAAGCAAAAAAAAAAATTACACTAAAAGTCTTAAAAACGCATTTAAAAAGTTATTACATTCTTGTTGGTTACATTCTTATTAGTCCTTAATAACTGTGTGTGAAATTTCAAATCAAATTATCTATTAATACAGAGTACAGTATAGTTTGATTACATTAATACAAGTAAAGATAGTAAAAATGTATTTAGAACTGAGAAAATGGTTGGGTGGTAAAAAAAAACTTTAGGCATTACCTTGTAAAATAATTGGGCATTTTTTATTAAAAGTTTAACTGACATTATGTGCATTTGAAGTTTGTGGGTTTTCCTCGATTTCTTAGGAGTTACACGAGAACCACCAGCTTTCAAATAAAAAAGGGACAATTGAAATTACATCAAATATATAAGAGGTAACTCTTCTTGTTTCTGGAGTCAGTTAATAAAACTCTCTTCCTGCATCAAAGCTGTTGTTGGCAACCTTATAAAATCCATTCAGTCTACCAAGTTCAATGCCAGCAGACAGATGGACAAGTTTTGTAGATGGCTCCGTTATCTCTCTCTCTTTTCAGCCCAATAAAATCTTACTGTTGGAGGCGGTCCTTCTCCACTTTGAGGTATATGGTCTACTGTGCAGCATTGACCAGGCATGTCAGCATAGACTTTGTTATATAACATGTAGAAATTGTACAATAAATCATACCATCTGAATTTCAAGTAAATAATCCATGGCAGCAGGTAACAACGGTTTGGCAGAATTAATCTCCATCATAGTTAGATGATCTAATCTACCGTAACCACCACCAGACTTCATAAGTGCATCCATAGAGGTTCGTAATTTTGACATTCGAATGTCCCATATATCTTTGATTATTGTTTTGATCTCAGACGAGTTTGGGATATCCTCGGAAGCAGCACCTAATATAAGTTTAGCTTCAACCATGTAATGTTCATTTGGCATTTTGGAAAAGAATCTGAAAGAAAATATGTCTTTACGTTGTATTTTAAAGATTTTAGGGTAATAACATCAAACCAGAATGTAAGTAAATTTCGTTTTGTCCAGAAATTGTTTTTTTAGTTTTTTAGTCTCAATTTGAGCTCATTATGCTTGTGTTATGGTTACGAAATGATAAGGTGTTTATAGGTAGGTATGGACAAATATAGGTACTATGTTTATCAGTTGTGTATGGAAATCTCGTCGAAGATGTGAATTAGTTAAATCATTACCTTAAAGCTTGTCGGCTCAGTATTTTTCAGCAATACATATACAATTTAAAAACTAACCTAGAACGTTTTTCCTCTTCCTTTATATTCTCTAGAACATCCAAATCCATCCAGTCAGGAGGCACTATACGACATTTCTGTTTCTGTTTCAGCATCATAGCAAGCCACAAAGGCACATTCATAGGCAGTCCAGCACGAAAAGGACCAAATTCACCACATATTAAATATATCTTATCATACGTAAAATTCGGTATAATACTAATGATTCTGTTCTCGCCTATGAATTCTATTTCATAGGGATCCATTTTCAATAAATGTCTACTTTAAATTATGATTTTAATACTCTCAAAAACTTTTGTAAACAATACATACAATAATATTCAGTTGACGTGAAAAAATGCGGGAAAACAATCATAGAGTACGCACGTCGTCTGGTGCTCAAGTCCACTATTTTGGAACAATTGTCATACCGGCACAATACCGGCACGATACCGTTGCAATTGAAGTCAAATATCCGTAGTCTGCTATATGCCGTCATAACGGTCTTTCAATGGTAATAGAATTGTCGATCTCTTTTATCTATGCATTGAATTTTCGGTCTCTTTTATCTATGGATTGTGTTAGAATGGTATGTATGTGTTGCCGTTTTTAAAAAATGCGTTAGTTGAAGTGATTTTCGAAAAACTACTAATAAATTTAAACATTTAATCATGCTAGACTTCGTTTAAATATATTTGTACATACTATTTATTAGTATAAAAAGCAATGTGAAGTTTAGGAGATTAGTAAATTGCAATAAATTACAAAGAACAATTTCTAATATTTCTATCTATCTATTTTTTATTTATGGCAATCTGTCGACACAGGACAATTTAAAAATATTACTGTCAAATTCAAAATAGCAGACTACCGAAACATTTCAGTCATTGAATTGCAATTGTGAAGCAGTTGTGTACGAGACTAGCAATTTATGTCACTTTGACAATTGTAAGACAATGATGAAGTCGTTATGACGACACATTAATAGTAGACTACCAAAAACTTTACTATTGCACCATAATGGTACAATAATGGTACAGTTGTGACACCGTTGAAATACCCGACTCAGGGCCCTTCTAGGTCTAGAGCATGAAGGTATAGATAAAAAAAGTCTAGAGGCTGAAAATATACTCCGTAACGCATTTTTACCACAACAACTTTTTGCGATTATTGTATTGTATTAGTTACAATAACACTTTAATTGTATTATAATCAAATGTTATTATTTTTATATAAAAAAATAAATTTCCATAATATGTTACCTACGTTTATATATTATCTAACATGTTCTAGTGACATCTAGCGGTGAAGTTTAAAAACATTTATAAACTAACGTTCTTTACTTTGGTTCCTATAAAATTCAGAATGTTGCCCTACTTTTTCCATTTCTATTCGTAGTTATATTTAAAGATGGCGCCACTTTTATTAATTATTCTTTCCTTTCTTTTTGGTTTACGGCAATAACTCAATAATTATTACTTAAAACTCAACTTACTGAAAGTCAGTTAAAATCTTAAAATATAATAAAGCATAAAAATTGGTCTAGAATATAAAATAAATTTACTATTATAGTGCTAAATTTCAATGATTCAGAATGAGAATAAATTAATAAGTTAATAATAACGCTACGATCGATGCAAATCGTTTTGGCAAAGTGCAAACTTCTAATTACTAGCCGTAAATTAGGGTGGCCGGTTGACAATGTCTGAGACGGTTGATATTTATGAGAGGCCTTGTTGGCGAGGCCCGGACTTTTGCCACCCTCTATGTCTGTCATAGACTAGCTTTTTATGTGGCTTTGGAACTTGGTTGACGTCAGATCTTCAAAGTAAATTATTCAAGCTTAAAATTTACAACTATGCTAAAACATGCGTGACAAATACGTGACATTATGGCATTAGGAACTAGTAGATTATTGTCTGTCAGTAAATATAATCATAAATTGGTTCAACACTATTGGTGAGATTGAGTTAAATGTTGTAAAATCTTTCTTACTTCAACCTACTAAAACTAATGTCTATTTTAGATTTAAACTGTAATTTTAAGCATTTAGCATAATTTAGGAACAAATGATGCATTGCGAAATGCATGTAAATTACTTTTATGTTCCTCTTACAATGTATTGTGTTGTTTTAATAAAACTAAAAAATATGTAACTAGATAGGTACTAATTTATATTAAAAAAAATTAAAGAATTGAAGGGGAATAACAATAAGTAAGAAAAGTAATAAAAAATATAATAGATATTTACGTAACGTATTGGCAAGACATAAAACTTTAACTAAACGTGAAAAACACATTTGAAACGCAATAAATATTCAAATCTGTCTGCACGAATGGAAAACAAACTCAGACATTTCTCTCCTTAAATCTGCATACAAATTCGTGAGATCGCGCGCAAATTCATCCAGTCATTTAAAAACGATTCTGTTTCAAGCAAGAATGTTGTTTTTTGCCCCATAAATATGTCACGAGTAACATTTATCAACGTGCTGCTATCTTGCGGAGGCTATTAGTATTCTAGTTGTGTGATCCAAAATATAGATGGCAGTTACTGTCACTTACGTGCTATGTCTGCACATTTTTACCTTTGGAAATTTTAAAATGCATTTATTTTACCTACACAAATTTTATATAAGCCCTTCTATATTGAAATACAGGCTATTCAGTACTTTTTGAATTTGAAATGAAAATGACAGGATAGGGCATCAAGCATACATCTCTTCGGCTTCATGTTTTCAAAATATACGTAAATAGAAATAATCTGTCGAAATAATTATGTATGCGATACTTATAATTAGCACATACGCATTGAATTAGAGAAAAAATATCACAGTTTGAATCCAACAAAAGTAAGTTATTGTGTGTGTTAAAATGTTCCCGCCAAATTATGGAACTAGGGGAAGGGGTAGCTAAGGGAAATCGTAAAAATACAGCATAATCAGTATGTTTATTACTCTCATTAATTTATGACACGTTAACTCATTTATCTAACTATGATTTGGTACAGTTTTTGGAGTATCAACTTTACACATTTTTTAATAATGCGTAATTAATAAATACATTATGAAAAACCATCTTGCCCCATACTAAGGGGTATGATGGGGTAATGAAATTGGGGCATGATGGGAAAGCTAGTCGTTCTTACAAAACAAACAAATTTTAATGTGTATTTTCTTGTGATTTTTACCGTCCAGTCCGTCTACGCCAGCCTTGTGCTGAGAGAGCAACGCTCACAGAGCTGTAGTTCGATTGTTGTTAGTCCAAACAGACTCTCTTTTCATATATTTCAGATATGCTTCTATTCCACCTTCTTCTTTTTTTTTATTTTTTTTTTAATTTTTTTTAATTTTTTTGACATTACACACAACGTCCTCTGGCCCATGCTAAGCTTATTATGCTTTTGTTATGGGTACCAGAATACGGATATAAATACATAAACTATTTTTCTTTTGTAAATACATACTTATAATACACAGAAAACACCCAGACGGTGTCTTTAGGTGTATATACAGTTTTTTTTGGGGAAAAAAGGCAAACTAACCCGTAACTTAACCCATTTCCTTTATTTTCTTAACATATCGCTCTAAAGTAGTCTGAGGCACTGCGTATGCAAAAGCAGTTTTCTTAGCTTTGCTCAAAACTTTATCTAGAGCCATTGATCTAACGTCCATTCTCCTCTTTTGGTTTTTTCTTGTAAGTAAATACCATGATTTTAACAAAAAAAGTAATACAGAAATACTTATATTACAAAAATTTAATGAATCCAGACTCATAACCCCATCTTGCCTCAATACCCCATCATACCCCACCCCCAATACCCCATCATACCTCATGAGGTCATTCTGGACAAAAAAATAATAACAAATAAAATGTTTAACGGATTACTTCAAACAACATACCATATCAAAATAAACAACACTAGTTACATACATAAAATAATGACGTTTAACCTTACAAAAAAATTTAAGGACGAGACGTTAAAACACTTTTTTGTATGTAAACAAAAGACGCTTGCAGTCAGGCTCACAGTTTCTCCCGCACTATCCGTTGGTTGAAAGAGGCTTTTTATTGGCCTATTGTTTTATATTCACAAACGTCTAGTTTCTTCTATATAGGGGGTACCCCGTCTTACCTTGCTACCCCGTCATGCCCCCCCTTCCCCTAACTCTATATATTTATAGAGTATAGGCATAGGTATAGGCAGATTATTATATACTTACATAGGGTTCGATTAATCTCTTCAATTTAAAGATAAGACAGATCAATAAAAACAATAATAAAACCCATCTTTTAAGTAGGTACTACATCTATTTAATTTTCAAAATTATTCGTGGCTATTGAGCTAACCGCGTGCAACCATACGAAAGAGAAAAAAAAGTATTCTCAAAAGAATGTATGTACATACATACTTTTTAAACAGACAAAGTTACCGAAAGCTCTCATTACATAGAAAATTACATAATACCGAGGTTTCACAGCCAGTTATTAAGTGAAATATTATAATTACCCTTAGCCTCTGCCAGTTGCACATAACTTTGTACACTTATCTCTTTCTTGCGGTGCAAAAGTTTCGCTCGCAAATTCTAGATGTTTTGTTTTTATAAAAATAAATGTTTACGGCCTCTGAATCGTTATGAAATTAATTATTAATATTAAATTAGTAATTTATATTATTAATAATGTTTAGTTTCCTAAGTTGCTTTCTATAATTAAATTTCAAATAACTGCCATTAATTACCTACTTATAGTTACTGTACGTTGCCCGCGACTTCGTACGCGTGGAATTCAAAATTTTACCCATATTTATTATTGGGCATGATGTTATATGGCCTTCTTCGATAAATGTACTAGCCAACACTGAAAGAATTTTTCCAATCGAACCATTGTTTCTTGAGACTAGCTCGTTCAAACAAACAAACTCTTCAGCTTTAAAATATTAAGTAGGTATAGATTAGTGTTTAAGTTGAAGATAAATTTATCGAATAAAAGTATGATGAAATACTAAAGATAACAGAGAGGTTTACGAAGCAAAAATAAAAACATGTTGTTTACCGCAGACCAAAGAAGAAATGTGCGTTCTTGTAAAGTTATCAAAAAATTCAAATTGACTAAATGTTTTTGATCTCATTTCTCACATTTACCTAACCATCGGACCGAAGTTTTGGTGAGACGAAAATCTTGGAGGCATTAAGTCCTGCCTGGGGGTGCAATTAGGCGTACAGATAATAAGTTATTACTTAAAACTAACATAAGTATATTCGAGAACTGTCTGAAGATAAATCAGTAGAATTGTACGAGATTAAAGTTTACTTTGTTTACTCTAAAAGTATTTTAAGAATTAAGTATTGGTACCAATTCTACGTGCAAAACTAAACTTAACTAAAAAATGTAAATGGATGGAAAAAGTGTCAATATATCTATTACTTGCTAGGTATTTCGTTGTACATATTCATATTTAGTAAAATCGTTAGTCTATAATGTACAGTTTTTAATGATAAGATAATTCAGTTAACATTGCCAAATTGTGCTATTGACACTATCAATTTTCATTTTTGTAGTTAAGTTTAGTTCACATAGAATTGGTACCACTAGCTATCATTTGGAAATCGGTTTCCCCCGAGTGCATAAGAAAACTGTAAGAGATATCTATACTTATATATCTATATCTATATAGAGATATCTATATCTATTGACGGGCTTCGTGGCGTAGTGGTTCATGTAATGGACTGCCGTTCACAAGGTCGCGGGTTCGATTCCCGCTTGGGACAATCATTTGTGTGATATCCATAAATGTCATACAAATGTTTGTACTGCGTCTGGGTGTTTTCTATGTATTATAAGTATGTATTTACAAAAGAAAAATAGTATATGTAGTCTATCCGTATCTGGTACCCATAATACAAGCATAGAAAAATAGCTTACTTTGGGACCAGAGAACGTTGTGTGAAATATCTTGAATCTTTATTTATTATTTTATTATTTGTTTTTCTAAACGCGGCAATCTAGGAAACTATCGGTTCGATTTGAAAAATTCTTTCAGTGTTGGATAGTACATATTTTATCGAGGAAGACACACACGCTGCGACCAATAGGAGCGAAGCATCAGTGAAAAATGTTGCAAAAACGGGAAAAGTGTTCTAAATTCCACACGTACGAAGTTGCGGGCTAAAAGTAGTTAACTTGTATGACTAGACTTTGAATGTGTTAAAATGTTCAAATATTATGAATAGGCACCTACGTTTGTTTAACCTTGGTTTTAAATATGGGGCTGAAAGCAATTATATTGGAGTCAACGTGACACCTTAAGAAAACGCGAAGAAAATTAGAAATAATCTACTTAGTTCAAAAACTAAAAACACGCTTGAGAATCCTGATTTTTTTTTAAATTATTGCATTGTCATCGGTCCTTGTTAGGTATCCAAAATTTCAGATTGATCCGACTACTGCAAGTGCGTGAAAATCACTTTCAAAGATTCCGTTACATAGATTATTACATTAATAACTACTGAACTAATATAAACGTGTTAAAAACATTGAAAAATAATATAAAAAAAGTTTTCTTTCAATTGTACTTACCTTAAAATAATGAGTGTCCTCGTATTCTTGTCGCAATTATTTTCGAACTTATTCAAATAAAAGCTTTGACATAATTTACAAGGAGTGTCAAAAATTAATAGCTTTAAGTTGGCAACCCTATGATTCATTGCATGATGGCCGACTTCCGCATGATATGAGCCGTTACATTCAAATGGCGTTCCATGGCGTTCGACTGTTACTAACGATCCAAGTTTTAGATATAATTGTAATATTAATGAGACTGATTTCAGTTTATTTTACTGTTTTGTAAGATTTAGTGTCATACTCCGATAAAATTAAGCTATTTTATATCACTTTACGAAACTTATTGCCAAGTTCAATTAGTATTTCAAGTAGGCATTTGGAGTTTTATAGTCATGAAGTTCTAGAGTGGCGCCCACGGACCGGGAACGCAGCACAGGGCGGCCCCTGACATGGTGGAGCGACGATATCTTTAAGGTCGCGGGGCCCATTGGATGGGAACGGCACAGTACCGCGCATTGCGGCGTTCTATGTAGAAAGGCTGCTGGATGCATGGATGGAAATTGTAAAGCTGTTCATAATACGCTCTAAACACAGATTTACCTTAAACACAGTAATCGATGACGATCGTAGTCGTGTTAACAAGTTTGACAAAGGCATACAGAATGGTATTCCCAGCCAATAACAGGACATTAACTGGATCTCTTATTTAGGATTAAAATATTCTTATTAACAAAACTAAATAACTCACCAGATGTTGTGAATAGAGAATTTTACCTATCAGATATTTCCGAAAAGGGAGACAAAAACAAAACATTTTAATAGCATCGCAATATCATGTCAGTATTATTTATAATAGCAATAACAATACTCAATAATGACAAGAACGTTGTACGACCAATATAATAAGACCTGGAGGTACCTATATTTAGGTTAAATGTAAGAGATTACTCCTAATACTTTTCTATGAGCTTTCCTTTTGCTGTTAGATTCTAATATAATGGAAGCAAGCATTTGGAAGATATTGGAACGATTTATTACTAATTAAACGTTCCTGTGATTTGTAGTTGTTCTAGAAGAATATATTATCAATATTAATTCCAGTATCCAGAATAAAAATCTAATTAAAACGTAAGATCGCCGATAGTCTATGTATTATTTCTGGTAATAAGTAATTTCTTTTTTTTTATAAATACAGTTTTTAAATTCAATGCTCTGGCTGGTTAGAATTTAATTATTTTTTTAAATTTTGATTCATTTTTTTTTCTTTTCCTCCGTCCATTTAAGTCCAAACAAAGATTTTGTTGTTGTTGTTGTTGTTTAAATTTTTTTAAATTGAAAGAGAAGTTTAATGCGCTTTAATTAAGTACATGGTCCTATACTGCAGTTATATGTTGCTTAACTGTTCGTTCGGCTACTATTCGTATTTAGTATATTTGCCTAGGAAATTATTATGTGCAATTTACACTTGCATTCCTGAAAGTTAAGCTTAGAATAGATTTTTCTCTACAGTAATATCTTTAAATCGAATCCATAGCATTTTGAAATGAAGGTACATTGATTATAGCACGTTGAGCTACTTTGTAAGGGCAAGTAATTAATATTATACTAAAACGTCCAAAGTACAAACAGACTTTACTAAGTATCCTCTTATAACTTCAATTATATCTTTACAGTCAAGTTCTGAACATTTGGTCCTTAGAGGTCAAGTTATAGTGGCCAGTTGGTACGATTTATCGACGGGTTTAGGTTCAGTCCCCGAGTCACGTACGGCCGGGTGTCCATCACGGACTGATACGATGATTTGATCCGATGACGCGCTCCTACATCCCTGTTATGGAGGCTCATGTTATACTTAGATATTTGTTTATTACGATGAAGGACGAAATTGTATTGGATAACTTAGATTTTGGTTATAATATAAAGTTAAATGGAATTTTTAGATAGATAGTGTCACGGATTAAGAATACTACAGTAACCTTCTTTTAAGCTATTGCATAGCTTCTATCGCAGGCGTTGAGCGTGGAGACTAAATGCACAAAATTCGTAATTTAAATTCCGTAACAAAGATAGCGTAACTAAAAAATACTACACACAGCGCTACGCCGTTTTGCTGTTCGCGCTGGTGACTCATGTCAGTTCTGGCGTTATTTTTTATTTTATTGACATTTGATTGATAATCGCTATTTTATCATAATTACCATAAACAATGGACAGATGTAAGCATCAGTGAATAAGGATTTCAATAAATTTTTTTTTTCATTAGCTTTTGTTATTTATTTATTTTATTTATTTATTTATTATTAACTCAGAAATATTACAATGTTTGTTATTTTACATGTTTCATATGCTAATATGTACAATGTTAATTAATACAGCTTACCTAGAACTTTCCGCTCAAACATTGTTTTATAAGGATGTTAGCACTACTTTTCTTAATCTTATTTTAGTTTATGGTATTTAGATTCTTGCATAAACAAAGTAAATAAATAATTATAATTGCATAAATTGATAAGAAATACTATGCAATAGCTTTACCGCGGCAGACACCGATTGCCACACGTCTTTTTTTTATTACATTCTTTATGTGATGTCTGTGTGACAACGGAGTAAAAATTTCACCGTCCCATTTTCTCTCTAGATTTTATGAGTGCCAGCTTAAACTGAGGCCTATGTCACACGTTTGATTACCTTAGCATATTAGACCACATGGCTATGGCGCTGCCAATGTACTAGCCATCCTCACATACCATTTTCGTCATTTGCCAACCATAGCTATAAAAAAAGTAAAAGCTTGTACCTCTCTATCTCTCTATCTAACCCATCAAGGTCCCACTGTTGGGCACGGGCCTCCACCACTTTGGGAGGGATTATAGTCTGCTGTGCCGAGAATGACCAGGCGTGTTGGCACAGGGTTTACTTTCAATTTTTCCGTCTCTGACAGAGGATGTAATCTGTGTAAAATATCCCTTGGCTGGCTTTTGCAACTAAAGAATGTTTGAGGGTTTATATTCTTATATTCTTCAGGCTTTTTTTCTAAGCTAAGTGCTTTGTTTTCCACATTTTATCTTAGGATTTTTAAGTCTGGTAATGACCCGTAATCTATCTACCTGCGCAATGATAAGCTCCTAAATAACATTAAGTCGTCAACGCCATGTCTGAATAAGCATAGCACTAAAGTTAGTATGATAAAAATATTTTAAATAAAAACGATTAATTTGAATAAATAAAGTGACATTGGTGCTGATTCTGCGTACACAACTAAACTTAACTAAAAATGAAAACAACTATTGCTGTATCCTTATTATTCGGATATTTTCTTGTCCACTTTTATATTAATAAATTAAATTACGGTGGAAAAAGTTATTACCGCAAGCGGGACTCGAACCCACGACCTCGGATTACCGTTCCGTAGCTCTGCCAACTGAGCTTATTGCGGCCGTGCTTTTCAGTAATCAAATTTGGCCACCGTAATCGTCACTCGAATGAGTTTATATCGTATTTCTACGTTTATTAAGTAAAAGCATAGCATGTCAATTGCAAAATTAATAAATTACTTCACTTTTATATTGATTATAATCGTTTGTCCATAATAAACAGTTTTTATAACAAGAAAGTTAAGTTAACATTACGGAATTGTATTATTGACACTAACAATTTTCATTTTTTAGTTAAGTTGTGCACGTAGAATGAGTACCATAAAGACGTTAATCGTGGCCTTGTAAAGTGTTCAGTTAATAATAACTGTCGATATTTAGGCCAGTTTTTACCTTTAATATTATAAAAAAAATATTATATATATTTTATCACCTAAAATTTTTGTGGTATATTTAAGTTCATTTACGATATTAACCATAATATCACATAGTTTACATACATAACAACAACATGCTATGTATCTAGATTCAGTTAAAAGTAGTCAAGTCTACATCTGTGGTTTATAAACGCTCGTTCAATGTTATGTAAAAGTTATTTGTGATACTAAACACGAATTAGCCATTACAGCAGATTTACTTCAAAGGATCAGAATTACAACTAAAAGCTGACATGAATATTCAAAATATATTGACATGGTCGGCCATGATTGTGTGTAACAAAAAGCTTCGATCGTCAAGATGAGACTCTGGAAAACCAAAGGGGGATGCAGGGGGTAACTCGCGCAAAACTATAAATTCCAGTTTAATTACCCCCGGGCAGCGTCACATCATGGATTCAGACAGTTTTATGACGATTTACGGGCACATTTCGACGCCGGGACCGGCCCGCTTAGGGATTTCTACCGACCAACCAAGCAAGACACCTCCACCCCCCTTTTACTATACAGACTTGCTAGTAATGAGAGGGTTTGGTATGAATACTTGAGGGTCTTAACTAAGTGGTTGGTATTCGTCACCTTTTACACAGCCGGGGGGTTTTAAGGCTTCCAGTTCTTTATGGTAATGAAATCTGAGCAGGGTGACGTGGCTAGGTGATGGCTGCGAGAGTTTTTGTTGTGCCTCCCAACCCCCCTCTTTATTTATTGTGCGTTTGGGGTGCGGAAGTTCGGTGGAAAGTTTGTCGAACAAAATGTGTTCGTACAGTGTTGATGATATTGACTGAAGGAATTGTTTTTGTTCATTTCTATTTGGGAAAAAGGTATAATAGGTTGGGCATCAGCAGAGCAATAAACAGATGGGTCGGATTCGGTGATTTGTGAAATCGACTTGGACTTTTCTTCTGTTTCTTTTGATAGGAATTGTAAAACATTCACTATCACAAACTTACACATACTGTGGTTGAAGTTGTTCTTAAAGATATACATACTATTGCTTATTAAATCGCATAATTATATTTTTTGCTAACCAATATTTATAAATGTATTAATATTGGTTAGCAAAAATATATTTATCAAAAAAGTTATCCAAATAGGTACCTAGAGTTACACATTTCTAAATTTAATGAAAAAGCGAACTTAAGACTTTAAAACTCCTTTTAAAAATGTACCCATTTTTAAATAGCAAGAAAGTGTTTCATTTAAAAGGTATTTTTTACACAAAAGCAAACAAAAGAATATCATTAAAAAGAATAAAATAACTGTCATTCGAAACACAAAATCCAGTTGTGATCATAACAGTTTAACAGGGAATTTTATCTGTCGATACAGAATGTAACCTAACGAGACTTTATAAGCAATAAACGTACAGACAGACGTTTTGGTGTGACATAAAATCAAATCAACAGTTATCCTGTGAGCCTACATCACAATCGAGTTTAATCGCGTATGTGACAAGTTAGCTCGTACAACCAAACGACCAGTATAATTTGAACTCCGATAACTCGCTTTACTTCTTGTATTTGTCTGTTTTAGTTAATAAATCGGGGGTAGGGGTAGTTCAAATTGAGTTTGTCTTTTAGTAACACGCTTTGAGCTCGCTTTCGCCCGATATCGCCTTGAGTGACGGACAAGTATGCATTCAAATGGGTTACTTTAGCCCCCTCTTCTGTATAAACATCGTGGCTAGATCCTCCACCAATTTGGTACAGAATTTGTTGTGGAATTTCGAATGCTTTCTGAGGGTTAAATTGCATTTAATTTGCAATAAACAACGCCACTGTTTTGATGTACAAGTAAATGTTTGAGGGTTATTTTGGATGTTAAAATGTGGATTTTGTAATTATATTGTTTGAGAAATACAACGAACACGTTGTGATTTTCATGAGTTTAAAAATTAAATAAGTCTTTAACTTATTTATTGAAACTAACTGTGTAAGTGTGCCCTTTTTTATATAAAAATATTGACATCTTATTCGTAGACCTACTGGATATACATACAAGATTTCATAAAAAATCGCCTAAAATTTTATTACTTTAAGTTAATACACAACATAAATAAGAATAAATATCACGCCATAACATAGTACACAGACCAACACATACATATATATATTTATATATATAGTATAACGCCCTCTATGACTGGAAGGCAATAAAAACTGTAGATCGTCAACAACTAAGATACGGCAAAGATTTATGCCCACAATGCCCGTAAAAAAAATGCAGTAACTAGTTATTTAGTACCTAAATTAATATAATTATAATGGAGAAAACCGTTACTTAAACCGAATTAGTAAGTAAAAATGCTTGAATGTGTGTAGATCTTGATTCTCATTGATAAAATAGTTACTTTTATCTATAGTCTATACCATCTAAAGTAATATTATAAAGCTGAAGAGTTTGTTTAAACTCGCTAATCTCATGAACCACTGGTCCGATTTAAAAAATTCTTTCAGTTTTGAATAGTACATTTATCGAGGAAGACTATAGGCTATTTATCATCACGCTGCGACAAAACTGGACTGGACTGGACAGGACTGGGTGACCGCCTCAGCGAGCCGTCTGCTCGCAGTGGGGTCCGCCAACCTCTCGGCCCATCGCTGAAAGAGACCGTCGCGCAATTCGCTCCTCCAGCGAACGATCTCTTCCGCGAGGGGCTCTATTCCTAACTGCCGCATCAGGGCTCTCCGGTGGTAGACCTCCGCTAGGATCCGACCTTCGAGGTCCCATGGAAGGCTGCCCGCAGTAACACAGGTATCATGTACTGTGCTAAATACGATATTGTGCCAACATTAAGAAAATTTCCTTCTATTTAAACCATCATTTATATAGTATACGAATTATTTAAGCATCATTAAGTATCGAACAAGACATAACACTAAAAGCTATTAATAAAATGGCATTTACTACGTTCTACACCACAGCAGTACGTCTGACGAAGTGTACCATTCTAATGTTTTTAATGCATATGATAGGTTCATGGGGTTCTATGGTGTTTTATGGGGCATTTGTTGGCTAATGGGGTTCTTTGCACAACTCTAGGGGTTCATGGTAATTTTGTTATAGGCAATGTGTGGTTTTTGAATATTGTTATTGAACATAAATTATGGTATAATGGCTATGTCTGGATGTCTGCTGTTTTGATGATGTTTTGATGTTATTTATTTGTATAATTACTTACTTATTTCTCTTTCTCTTTTTAAATTGAACGTGACAAACATGTGTCCATCCATCCATCAGCCTCTTTCCGTCCACTACTGGACATAGGCTAAGACAAACTGGCGTAGATATGTTAAAATTTGTGGAAATTGCCACGAAAACTTGAAAAAAGTGTGGAAACATTTTTCACTTAGCAAATATTGCAGTGTAGGTAACAGTTTCTGAAGTCTCTTGTATTTTAATATTTCTAATCATTAGATTAAACATCTGTAGATACTTGTACAAAAATAAAACATTTTAAGTAGCGTCAGTGCCGATCTGCGTGGCTGTATTGGTTTAATAAAGAAGTAGCAGGGTAATTAATGCCAAACGGTTAATAAGTTGATTAGCTACATATAATCTATAAATCATTCGACTCAAAGACAGATGTCGCTACTAAAACTTGACGACATTTACAATAACCCTTGCTTTATATAGAATAGAGCTTTTAAGCGCAATATTAAAGGTATTATGTGCATACGCGTAGCACATTTGCCGTACGGAACAATTAGATGTTTAAATAAATTCCATTTACAACCGACAGATGGCGGGAATGCGGCAGCCATTTTGTGCGATATTCATAGGTGATCTAATTAGCCCAGAGAGTGTATTGTTTATTTTTGTCTTACATTTAAATTACAGGCATTAAATTAAATTGAGAACATTGTTTTTTTTTATGGCACAGGCTACAGGCATGGTACAGGCTTGGTATTTTGTTCAAGATTTTCTTTTGATGAATAATATCGTTATTTAATTTTTGTTGTAATCATGTCAGTTTAATTATTGCAGTTACGCGCTTGGAAATTATCTATTCATCTATCAGTCTACGTCTAGGGTTTAGGAAACAGCACTACATCACTCAGTCTTATGCCATATTCGTATTCAAAAACTACCTTCCATCATGATCAACTCAAGAAAATTATTAGATGTTTGTATTTGCCCTTCTAAATTCATTATATTATCTTTAATTTAAACACGCTTTTTGACGTTTAACATAAATATCTCACAGAAAAGGACAAAACATCAGTAAATCTATCCCAGCCTTAACAATACCGATCGTAACTAAACTCCTACACATTAGGCTCCTAATTTCCAATTAGCAAGCAGGTACCGTAAAAAGACGCCATTAAGAGGATACCAAAATAGCTTCGTGCATTTTTCTACGTACGAAGTTTTCATTGTTTCTTTAGATTGAATGGCTAGAGCTCTAATTTTTAAGTATATGTTTTTTCAATATATAATCTAGGATCGCATAAACTCAGAAACGCGATTGAAAAAAGTTTTCTCTATAGAAAATCTTAGCGAAACAACCTCTCTATTTTTTTATTTTTTTCATTTGTCGGTCTATTATCGCGTATTAACTAATGAAATAACTTTAAAGACATAAGTAATTATTATATATAGAAACACGTAAATCAGAATTAAAATATATTTAGTAGATTTTGAGTAATTAGGAAAAGTATCCCTAATTCTTCATTTTCTGTGCCTACTGGCTGTGTTAATATGTACGAGTCGGCGATGATATACGATAATATTGATGTAGGCCCTTAAGAGACGCTTCCTGATATTTTCGGTGTTGCTAATTTTCAGATGTAATTTTTCACAATTCTATAGTTAATATGTATAATTAAATAGTTCTGTTTCTGTAATCAATTATGTCAAACTGTAGTTTTATGCTAATTATGAGAAGATCACGTTTGAGATAATGTTTTGAAGTGAAGGATGACAATGCCCAATTACCTATAGTACATTAATGTAGCTACTATGAAGAAGCAGTTTTATTTACCTACTTCAATAAAAGTAAAAAGTTATCCCTTTTATCTTATATCTGTAATAACATTATTGTAAGAAAATAATTAATATGGCAGCGCAGTTTCCCGCCAAAAGGTCACCGGACGGCCATCTTGTGGGTCACGTGATACGTTCGGATACACGCCTGCAAATTATTGCCGACCGTTGCATATGTGATGTTGTTTATTGAATTAATTTTGCTCATTCTGATTTTCTGTAACACTTCTCTATTCTAATTTTAAGTTATACGTCTGCATTTAAAATTAAAATGTGTAATGTTTCTGTCGATAATAAACGTTAATTTTTGATGCATAAAGTTAGTAAATAGTTTTTGCTTTAGAAGACATTACAGTACATATGTAGGTTCAATTGCATTTTTTATTTTGATAAAAAATATGGTTTATTCAAAATGATAAATTCACCCTCATACTCCTATCTAGCTTTTAACTATACCTATTCTGCAAAATCATTTCAGATATTATTAAAATTACAGATTACAGCCTTTAGTCCAAAGCTGCTTTAGTTTTGGCTTAAATTTTTTTTTTATATAAAAACTCTTTATTTTTTGTTAGTTTTCAATATTCTTGGAGATGTAGCGATGTGTAGCGACCTAAAAATTTTAAAAATATAAAATATTTACCGTTTTTGTATAAATTAAAGTAGATTGCTATCACCTAACGTTGGTAACCAGACCGCACAATATTGCAATGGCAAAAACGCGCGGGACATCACATTTACAATAATTAGAAAAGTTTGATACGTTTTGAGAAAGGAAAATTAGTATTTTGTGGGTTCACTCGTTTTGTACAAGCTATAAAAGCCGTTTACTAGCAAAGTAACAATCGTTTGTAGGTGAGTTACACCAACCTGTTAACTACAGTTAAATTAGTTATATTAGTGCGGTAGGTATCTATCAATGTATTAATCTATGTAACGGATTATCTGAAAGTGATTTTAGCACACTTACGGTAATCGAATTATTCTGAAATTTTTCACACATATTAAGGAACGATGAAAATGCAATAATTTAAGAAAATATTCAGGATTTTGAAATTTCTATTGATTATTGAGCTTTTTTAGACATTTTTAGTAAATTATTCTTGTTATAAAGACTTTCGAACAAAAATAATCCTAAAATTATTCCATTGATCATCCTCATAACCCCGTTTCGTACTGCGTTGTAGGAGTCATTCAAGGGAAAAGACGCAGGTGATATGTAGGCACAGATAATATACCCGATGGTGGATTGACGTTACAAATTAAGGACAAGTAACTTTAGCCTGGCTAAATTGTACTTCATAGATTAATAACGTTTCATATGGCGTATAGCCTGTATCATAGACACACATAGATACATTTTCACGCACATATAGATATGCAAGTGGCTTCAAGCCGATTGATTGATGTAGCCATAGATATACCATCCGGTAAATCTGTGTGTATGCTTAAATCCCTCAAATGAATATTGTTTTTATGGGATAATTGATGTCACAAACATCGTTAACTGAATTTGGTGTAACCGTCCCGCGTAAAGCCTAAACAGTGAAAAGTTACGTTCATAGTTTGGAAGCTACCGTAGTGACGGTGTCGGGACAAATCCGAATGTTTTATTCTTAACGGCAACACGAGTTAATTGCTTATACCCTCGTCCATCCCTAGTTTTAAACGACAATTTATTTTAGTTATAGCACAATGAACTACAGGATGTGTTGATTAAATTAAATAAATGTCAACCTAACAGGCGATTACAAAAACTTTACTTTTTAAAAATGGAACACATGTTTTTACTTCTATTTTTTACTTAGTTATACCTACCTAATTGAAGACTACCTAATAACGAAAGGTTGTTCATCTAACTGAGCTATGACCAGACATATTGTTCAGGATTTTGTTCTTAACCTTCCTTCTATCTTAGAGGATTTTATCTGACTATTATTTCTTAGCTGACTTTTTTAATATCCTGAGAGAGCGTTAGTGACGCGTGTATTCTTGTTACCACACCATAGATGACAATTAGATTCCACATGGAAAGCGATCAACGCACACCGAAAATAATGTGCTAATGAGCATAATAAAAACTTATAAGAACTCAGCGTAAGATTTTGCTATAACCAATGAAGATGTATTATTCTATACTCCTCAACACACGCCTTCCTTCAACGTAGTTAACTAAAATCGTGTAGGTACTGCTCTGTTTACCTGCTGCAGTTTTTTTCAATTTTATTTTTTAATTTAATGGACATTTCACACAAGGTCCTTTGGTCCCAAGCTGAGCTTATTATTCTTATGGGTACCAGAATATGGAATACAAAAACTACTTTTCTTTTGTTAATACGAACTTAAAATACATATTATATACCCAGACGCAGGACAAACATTTGTATGATAATTATAAATATCATACAAATTATCCCGAGTGGGAATCGAACCCGCGACCTCGTGAACGGCAGTCCGGTACCTGAACCACTACACCACGAGGCCCGTTAAGTTTCGATTCATTGATTTGATTACGACATTACTAAAAATAAATAATTTAAAATCTAGCATCACCCTATTACATATAAACATGGAAGCATAAAATTAAATTTATATGACAAACTATTTAAAATTCAAATTGTACGTGTGAAATCTTGCCCACCCCTTAATTGTATTGACCAAACATCCCTTCACGAATTACTGAGGACAGGGTTTTCTGTATTCGTGTGAGGAAACGCAATAATAATATCGAGATATAGGAGCGTTTCTAACGTCCTAATGGCTTTAATAAAGGTACGAATTTACGTCGTAACATATTTATGATTTTGTTTCGATATATTTAATTAAAATTTTAGTTAATAGTCGTTTTTGGGAGTTTCTATGTAATTTAAATTAAATATATTGTTTTTGTTTTCATTATATAAGAGTTTGGTTTTATTAGGTACGTTAAGATTTGAGTGAAATTGTGGCAATTTACAAAGCAAATTACAAAGAAAATCCTGAATGTGGCAAATTACAATATCAATAATTTTTAAAAAAAATTTCAAATCGATCCGACTACTGCAAGTGGGTGAAAATTACTTTCAAAGATTCTGTTACAAAGATTAATAAGTACATTAATAGATATCGTGTGGATTGAGAATATAAGTGTCACCATCCCTTTTTCTTCCCAGGTTGCTGTAAAAGCTAGTTAAGAGATATTGTACACAGATAACATCCTCTGTAAGAGACGAAAAACTCGAAAGCAAACCCTGTGTCAACACACCTCGTCAGCGTGAGGCAGTAGATCATAATCCCTTCCAAAGTGGAGGAGGCCTGAGCCCAACAGTGGGACGTCAGTGGGATAGAGAAAAAGAGAGAGAGAGAGGTATGAACCAAATTAATAAAAACGTGTTAATAAAATGATGAACTTTGTGATACATCCACGGTCTTCCTCTACACATGATTTCTTACAATTGGTAAGTATCAACTACATAATAATAAATATTCGTGGACACTTCACACAACGTCCTCTGGTCCGAAGCTAAACTTATACGCTTGTGTTATGGGTACCAGAATACGGATAGACTACATAAACAACTACTTTTCTTTTGTAAATATATTATAATACATAGAAACACCCAGACGCAGTAAAAACATTTGTATGACATAAAATTATTCCGTGCAACAATAATTGTTCCGTGCGAGAATCGAACCTGCGACCATGTGAATTACAGTCAGTTACATGAACTACTCGACCACAAGGCCCATCAATCTATACTAATATTATAAAGCTGAAGAGATTGTTTGTTTGTTTGAACGCGCTAATCTGAGGAACCACTGGGCCGATTTGAAAAATTCTTTTAGTGTTGGATAGTACATTTATCGTGGAAGGCTTTTGGCTATATAACATCACGCCTGTGACCAATAGGAGCGAAGCATGAGTGAAAAATGTGCAAAAAACGCAACAGCTAGTAATATATAAGAACCTACTATGTAAAAGTCTACTCAATTCTTTGTTTGCTCAGTGCCCTGAGGTTGATATATTTTTCAACAATTTGATTATATTTCTTAATTTATGTAAAAATTTCATAATATGCAATGTAAAACTGTATTAAGTGTATTTAGCCTACATCACGCATTGGGTAACTGTAAGTGGAGTAAGCAGTTGTATATTAATAAATAAATAAATATATAATTAATTAAATAAAACGAATTATGTGACTACTTGTAATTATTTAGTCGTGATATTGAACCGTAGTCTACCATATCATAAAGTAGGACAGATAATATGTACCCTAGTTGATAGCTATCGTTGCACATCTATTAAACGTAACAGGTGGAGGGAACTGCGTCGATGAGTTACTGTTATATTTATGTTCGTGTGTACGTCCCATCGTAACTCAAGAACCTATAGTGCATCGTTGGCCGCCTGTTTCGGCACAGATACAATTTATTGGTTATACGTGGCATATTGTTTATAGGGGAGACATTTGTTAGATAGGTTTAAAAAAAACTAAGATGAAAAATGACTTATGCAAGTGAAGTAATTTATTAATTTTGTAATTGACATGCTATGCTTTTACTTAATAAATTTAATTATGGTGGAAAAAGTAATTACCGTAAGCGGGACTTGAACCCACGACCTCAGAATACCGTTCCGAAGCTCTTCCAACTGACCTTATTGCGGTCGTACTTTTCAGTAATCAATTAAGCCACCACATTCGTCACACGATTGAGTTTATATATTTTTACGTACAACGCCATCTATCAAGATTGCTTTGCAACAGAAGAGCTACGGAACGGTATTCCGAGGTCGTGAGTTCAAGTCCCGCTTGCGGTAATCACTTTTTCCACCATAATTCAATTTATTATGCAAATAAATTTTGGACAATAGTGCTAAACTAGTCGACGTCTATAATTAATATCTGTCTACTAGCTATAACTACTATATCAAGAACATGTTACTCATCATCCTCTGGTTCTAAGCTAAGCTTATTACTAGTACCTTTTCTCTCTCAATTTCTAGCCCACTAACGTCTCGCTGTTGGGTACAGGCTACTTTAGGAGTAATTCTGGCCTATTATGCCGCGCTCCCCAGACATGTTGGCATAGGATGCATTTTCGAGGTTTCCGTCTCTCATAGAGGATTTTATCTGTGTAAAATATCTCTTAGCTGCTTTTTACAGCACCCTGAGAAGAAAAGGGAGTGGTGACAATCATATACTCAATCCTTCACCGCAGTTGCTTGCACTATAGTAACCATAGAGATAGAGTTGTTTAAGAGGGTGATTTTTTGTACAATATTGTTAAAGTTTATAATTATTTGTAATGTAAGGGAGGGGGCTCAATAATAATAAACGCGGAAGAAACGGCGAGTTTTATTTAGTAGGATATAAGTATATTATTATTTTACTATTCACTACAACACAAGAAAAGGCCTCGTAGTGCATAAAATTTATGATGTAGGTATTACATATTTATACTTTCATCTAACATAACGAGATTAATCCACAAACCCAACAAAAATCTATATCTATACTTGTATACTATATACTAATATAATAAAGCTAAAGAGTTTGTTTATTTGAACGCGCTAATCTCAGGAACTACTGGTTCAAATTTAAAAAAAATCAATAAATGTTGGATAGTAGGTTTATCGAAGAAGGCTATAGGCTATATAGAATTACGATGCGACCTAGAGGAGCGACACATTAGTGAAAAATGTTGCAAAAACGGGATAGATATTCTAAGTCCACGCGTGGGCAACAGCTAGTAGTGTATAAAATATATTATTATGGTGTATTGCATTATACTTTCATCTAACACGAGACAATTTTTTTATTATTTTTTTATTTTCATGGACATTGCACACAACGTCCTCTGGTCCCAAGCTAAGCTTATTATGCTTGTATTATGGGTACCAGAAAACGGATATAATACATAAACTACTTTTCTTTTGTAAATACATACTTATAATACATAGAAAACACTCAGACGTAGTACAAACATTTGTATGACATTTATGAATATCACACAAATGATTGTCCCAAGCGGGAATCGAACCCGCGACCAAATTACAAATTCACACATCCACACATCCTAAAACAATAATCAACACTGACAATAATAACATGGTAATAATGAACGTTTTAAAATCAACGTATTCAAATACTGAGCGGTTGGACAATAAACAATGACATTACATCCCCTTTACAGCAGCAGATCAAACACGTTTTCAATTCTCATCAAAAAAAGTAAAACGTTATGACATTCTCAATAAAAACCGCTCGCAATATTCGTTGTAGTCACAGCAATATCGTAATGAACACAACCTGTATACACGGCGGCCATTTAATCTCGCACCTGTATCAGCCTGTATAGATTTGGTGCAAGGTATAAGCTTTAGCGTGTTTAGGCTTTAAACGCTTGTAAGTTTTGAAAAAAAGTTTCAAGTTTATATGGTATAAAAGAACTTCTGGTCATATAAGACTGTGGTCTAAACTATTTTGTTCCTATCTATGTTTCGAAGCTCCACCATAGTTATTTGAATGGCTGTCATCCGGCCGTATCTCATTAACGGTGGTAACTAAACAATTTAAATCACAGATTATCTATTTTGTTAATGCTATAACAACAAATACAATTTTAGTATTGAAATTTTCGTGAGTTTGAGTCATCTTAAAAATATATGTCACCTCACAGTGCGCGCCGGAAGGTCACACGGCTGAGCGCTCGTCCTGATGATGAGCATCGGATATGCTCGAAACATCATCGATTCTATAAAAGTGAGTGTCAGCCGGTAACATATTGTTGGATATTATTCTACCCCACTTCTATTGCACAATATTAAAAGGCGAACAATCAAGCATTGGCACTCATTCATTCGCGAACAGTTATACTGTGCGGACGTTATTTTGTAGTTTTTAATTTGTAATAATACTCTTATTTTTAACAAATACAGTAACTAAGTTTTTATGGGGGCTACCGTACAACAAACGTTTTCAGTGTAACTTGTTGATCCTTAGGCGATATGACAATGATGGTATCTATGACGAATATACTATTATGGTAATAAACGTACGGAATCCGTTGTATGTAAGTCTAACTTGTAATTGGCAGGTATTTAATTTTCAAAGTCAAAGTCAATTTTTTTTATTTCAAGTCGGCATGTTTTAAAAGCTCTTTTGAAACGTCAGAAACTAGGTGTCTGTTCCAAACACGAATCCTATTGAGAAGAACAGACAAGAAACTCCATAAAAATAAATTTCTAATTTATGTCAAGTTAAAATAGACATAAGTTTGTCAACAGCCTAGTAATTTTTTTATCGCTATCTTTTTTGCTTTAGACAGAATTTAGTTGACGGCTCGCTCGCTAAACGGTCGGCAGTTTGGTTGTCCTAAGCAAATACCTGTGCCATCTGTGTAAAGGTGTATCACATTAAAACATTGTATAGGGATATGACATGCGTCATTAGGACGATATGCTGACCAAACTAATTACTGGAGAGTTTTCTTTCTTTGTTTTTTTTTGTTGAACCATGGGAACAAAGAGTTGATAGTTACTTTACATGAAAACTAGCTGTGCCCACGGTGTTACCCGCCGTAAATAATATTCAACGTGTTATTCTGATGTAGAATGTATTATATGTATTGTATTGTATTGTATGTATATATGTATTCCTTTTTAAATTTTTATTTCACGTTCATTAGATATTATTCTCAAAGTTTCCTTCCTACACACAAATAAAAATTCCTATAACACGCACTATCCTCTCGCGGGTCTGCTGGAAGAGATTTCTCAAAGAAATAAGCAGATCCTTTGTACAGCCATTACTTGTCCAATGTTGTTTCATAACGCTCTGTACTGTGTGCATAAATTTATAAATAAATAAATAAATAGAAGCGACATTATGATAAAGTTTCAAAAAATCCATTCAGGAGTTTTTGCGTGAAAGAGTAACAAACATCCAAATATCCATACTCACAAATTTTCACATTTATAATATTAGTAGGATGTATTATTAAAACTGCTTTAAATTAGTTATAGGTAACTCATTTTAAGCAGTTTAAACAAAATATTTTTCAGTAAATATAAAGTTGTTCTATTTCAGATAATATACGACTAGGTACTCCAAGTGTGCGGAAATCACTTTCAAAGATTCCAATAAATAGATTAATATATTAATAGATACGTACCGAGCCAATAAAACCGTGTTAAAATAGATACCTACGTCTTATATTGTAGAAGTATTATGTGGCTCCACAGAGAAATCATTGTACGTAATACACGAATCTAATTGCACATATCTACGTCTGGATTAATTGGATCAAGATGAAATCTCAAATTGTAGACGTTTTATATGAAATGGTAAGTAGAATTTTAGAGAGGTCCTTTCGTACGATTCATATTTTTTTGACGGGCCTCGTAGTGTAGTGGTTCTGGTAACGGACTGCCGATCAAGAGGTTGCGGGTTCCATTCCCGCTCGGGACAATCATTTGTGTGATTTTTCTAATTGTCATACAAATCTTTGTACTGCATCTGGGTGTTCCTATGTATTATAAGTATGTATATAGAAAAAAAATAGTATATGTATTCTATCCGTATTCTGGTACCCATAATACAAGCATATAAGCTTAGCTTGGGACCAGAGGACGTTGTGTGAAATGTCCATGAATATTTATTTATATATTATTATTATTTATATTACTTGGTAATACTATTAAAATTTCAACTCCTGAAGAGTGACCTACAATTAAAAAACTTACACTTTTTCCAAATAACATGAGCTATCTATAGGGTATTTGAATCAATCATAGTCACTTGTTAATTATATTGTAAGTACTAACGGCTCGTCCTGGCTTCGCGCAGATGAAAATCATTTTATGTGTATGTATTTACAAAATAAACAGCTTGTTTACTCAGCAATAATGTAGCATTCTAATGATGAAAGAATTATCGAATTCCATTCTGCAGTTATTGTTTATTTGTTACAAATGTACAAAAATACAACGTTTTCTTTGAATAATATTATTAGTACAGATGTAGAAGGGGAATAATATATTTTTCGTCTAAGTATGTTTTTTAAAGAAAGCTTGCAGAAGCCGTACTAATATTTGACAGAATGAAATTTGTGGGATTTATTAGTTAACTGGCGATTGTGTTGAATTTTACAAAATTTTCCCTATTTTTGCAACATTTTTCACTGATACTTTTCTCCGATTGATCGCAGCGTGATGTTATATAACCTATAAATTTTCTCGATAAATGTACTATCCATTGCAATAATTTTTTAATCAGACCAGGTGGTTCCTAAGATTAGCGCGTTTAAACAAACAAACAAACCATTTAGCTTTATGATATTAAGTATATATATTTCTTGTAGTTCTTTGATTTTGTTATTTCTTTGAAAAATTAACTATTTAATACAAAAAGAATTTTTCAATTAGAACTAGTTCCTGGGATGAGCGCGTTCAAACAAATAAACGAACAAACAAACTATTCAGCTTTATTATATTAGTACTAAAGTAATCAAAACACAAAATGCAGTTTATTTTCTAAATGTAAGAGAAGCCTTGCTAACCGATATTGTCCGTTTTTGTAGTTAGAAGTTAACAAGTAGAATATTTTGTTTGTTCCACATTCAATATAGTAGGTTCCATATGCTTGAGATAGCTTAGAAAAGTTCGCCTATGTGAATGTTGGGCCATTGAGTGAAGGATTTTTGTAGGCTAGGGTGATTCGCTACATCTAGCACAATGTAAACAATATTTTTCATCCAGCCATTAGCATTTCTTCTAATTTAGGGCTAATATATGTATAGGAGGCCACAG
Organism: Orgyia antiqua; assembly: GCA_916999025.1. NCBI lineage: Eukaryota > Metazoa > Arthropoda > Insecta > Lepidoptera > Erebidae > Orgyia > Orgyia antiqua. Next base: position 19,310,555 of record OU779864.1, on the reverse strand, counting down.
GGCGCAGATATGTGCTATTTACATCCAGCAGCTCCCTATAATCTTGATGATATCATTGTTCTACCTTTTTTAGCGTTGCGTCGTTCATAGTCGCCACTCGGGAATTTTCTTTCGCCAACGGTAGTCAGTTCATGGAATAATATGGCATTCCTATTGCCAATTCAGTATAGTAGGATTAGCTAAACTATGTATTACCGAAAAAAGAATATAAGTGTCAACACCAAATTTTTTTCTACAGGCTGCTGTCAAAGCACAAAGTAATATATTTAGTCTATCCGTATTCTGGTACCCATAACACACAAGCAAATAAGTTTAGCTTGGAACTAGAGGACATTTCAATGTCCAGGAATATTTATAAAAAAAGAGCTAACTAAAAGTCAATATAATCGGATCGTCTACTAGTCTTTTAACAGTAAAACTTTTTAAAAGTAACTCGTTAATTTCATGGCCCTACAGCAAGAGAGTGCGTATGCTGCCATCAAACAGTTCTGGTGCCCCAGAGAAATCAACGGGCTCCATATACGGTACAGATAATTATACCACTTTCCTACGTAAATATTACGCGCACTGCCACCAATACGACTAATTAAAACATTTCGAGGGAACATCTTGCCGCATATTGGATTTTGATTTTGTTACAAAAGAACAAATGGTTGGTAAAATCCAAAAAATAGTCTTTATTTTTTTATTTTTTAGGCTTGGACTAAGTAATAAGAAGTTTTAGGTCTATCTTTATGGTCTATGTAGAATTAAATTCAATAGTGGGTAAATTCTGTAACAACTGTTCGTAGAGAACACTTTACAGCTCAGTCTCACCCGTTACCATGATGACTGCAAAGTCTCCGAAACATGGAGATAAAATTTAAAACAAATATATACGCGTCTAAATCCGTAAACAGTGTTTTTATTTAAATAATTTGGAAATTTTTTAAAAAATTACAGGATTTCTTACAAAGCAATACCGAGCTAAGCACAGTCAATCAGATATATTTTTTTAATTACGCAAAGTAACCGATAATAATAATTAATATAGATCTATTAACAGTAATGTGTCTTATGTTTGAAACTTTTAAAATTTATAGGTCATAGTGCTACGGTTACGCGGTGGTGGCTTTAGAGTTACGTAGCGATGTAGCATTGTAGCATGCTACGAATAATATGCTACTCATTTGACCATTTGCCAGTACTCTTTAGTTTATTAGTTATTATCTCCTTAAAATTGTCTTTCTATTTTTAATTTATGACGGACAAACAAACAAAACAAAAAAAAATTGTTTTTTATAGTATAGTATTTACTTTTTATCTAAATTAATGAACTAGACTACTGTTTAACTGTGCAACCGATAGAAGTTGTATAATAATATGGCTCTTTTTCTCCATAGTAAAATTTAAAAAATAAATAAATTCAACTATAGAACATAGAAACAAAGGAATCAAGAATAGCAATCCAAATTCAAATCTTTAAAAAGGAACGCTCTATCAAGTTTAATGTTTAACAATAAAGGTGCGCTCTGATTGGTCGGCTCGTGGCTAGACGGAGGGTGCATTTGCACAAAGGTACAGAAATATGTGACCGGTGCTAAACATTAACGATTATAGTCCCCAAGTCACATCTAATTGCTAAATGGATGATGTTATGCGAAATGCAACACGTATTTATTAAGTAGTTACAAAAAGTATCATACGCTTGGTAAGATCTATTCAAAATTAACTATCAATTTCAGAATAAACAGAGTTTATTGAACAACAATAAATCACCTTTCAAGATAAATTAATCGCTGTTTTGTAATTTTACAATTTAACGGTTTTATCTTAACGTTTTAGTGTGTTTAAATTCAAGTTCAAAAATTAATACTGTCTAAAAATGGGTTGGTAAAATTACATATTAAGTTTATCTAGAAACTCAATTACCAAAACACGTAGCATAATACTATCCAAGCTAATTGTAAGAGCGCGTTATCGCGAGACAAACGCGCTGGCTCCACAACGCATAATAGTTACCACTTTTTCGTTTCGGGAAATTAGCGCCTTTTTGCATTGTCTCGTCCACGATAGAAACTGTTTGTGTATTGCCATTGCCTTTTGTTGTTTTTTCTTCTTCTAATATAACCGTACGTAATTGAGGCTGAATGTAATTGACTTCACTTTTTGCTGTTTATTAAAAGTAGAACGATGTTCTTTATTAATTTAATTGATTTTTTTTCGAACGGCCAGGCTTGTTCTTATTTTATTTTTCATCGAATATTCCCTAAGCAGTGCCACAGATAGAAGACTATTTTAATTAATATAAATGTGTACAAGCCAATTAATAAAATACACCATGGTTGTTTTCATTTTAAGTTTGGTTAAGTTTTTGATGCATCAGAATTGGCCTTATTGGTACCGATTCAAGGTGTGCCATTAAAGTTTACTTATTAAAAAATTAAACTTGGTAGCGTGAATAATTACAATTCGGCAATGTTATCTGAACTTTCTTATAAAAACTGTGTAATATAGAGTAACGATTGAAATTAATATAAATGTGTACAACGATATTCTTACTAATTTATAAATTCAAAAAGACATCTTTGGCGAGGTTAAGTGTTAATGTGTGTAACGAAACCATAGTGTGAACGACGAAACCATATAAAAAACTGTACAGCGCCGTCTATCGAGGGTATGAAAAACTTCTGTTTGTTAAGGTTTAATTTTTAAATTTCACGCGTACGAAGTCGCTGGCAACAGCTAGTAGTTAATAATAGATATATTGATGCTATCAAAATTTAATTATTTAGTTATGTTTAGTTGTACACACAGAACACATCAATTTATTTATTTATTTATTTATTTATTTACATACATGAAATAAATCTATTGTAACAATTCACTATAATCTATCGTAGTTGTTGTAGACATTAGGCAAGTTAATTAATAAAAATTGTACAATAGTAGCGGATAGTGAACTGTACTCCTAAATAGGCTACAATGCAGCCTGTGTTAAGGATTTACAGTGCCCATCCCCCACAGGGATATCTAACATTAAAGGAAGGTATACATATTATATTAACTACATAGGTTTTTCTTTGTACATAGATACTATTTATAAACTGATTTAAACATTTCGTATGTGTACGATTTTGCGTGTGTGTATATGTGTGTGAATGATAATTTATATCTGACTAAAATATAGTCTAATATAAGAAAGTTAATAAAATCGCACTCTTCCCTCACCTGTCAATAACTCATCCAACATAGGTATTTCCTGATGGGTAAGTATATAATATATATAGTGTCGGGCGATCTGTCTGTCTGTTTAATTAACATTCCGCCTCACCTCGGAGTCAAGACGCGCGAATTAAACCGATATCACTCCGGCACTTATTGACAGGAGACTCGCGGTGTAGTGACGGAGTTTTAGGTAATAAATTTTAGTATGCTTACTAATTTAAAAACGCAAAATTTTAATAAATTAATAAATATTGGTTATTTATTCAATATGTTCAAGAATAAGATATAAACACTTTTTTAAAAACTGTATGTCTAAAGTGTATATTTCAGCACAATTACAAGCAAGTTAAACTGCAATAAGTAAATAGCATGTTAATGTTGACGGGATTTGTGGTCTAGTGGTTCATGTAACATACTGCCGTTCACGAAGTCTGGGGTTTGATTCCCGCACGATACAATAATTTGTGCGATATTTAGTAAATGTTATACGATGTTAGTACTGCATCTGGGAGTCCATGTATTATATGTATGTATTTACAAAAAACAAAGTATATAGGTACTTAGTATATCCGTATGTGGTATCCATAACACAAGCATAGCAAGCTCACTTTGGGACCAGTGGATGTTGTATGCAATATCCATAAATTTTTTTTTTTATTTTTTTTTTATATTATCGGACATTTCACACAACGTCCTCTGGTCCCAAGCTAAGCTTATATGTTTGTGTTATGGGTACCAGAATACGGATAGAATACATGAATATACTACCTACTTATCTTTTGTAAATACATACTTATTATACATAGAAACACCCAGACGCAGTACAAACATATTTTTATATAATTTTATGTATTTTATTTTTATTATTTTGTAATTAGTACAAAACCATTTTTATTACAAGATACTCCCGTACTATACTGTAAATGAGTTCGGCACGCGTTTTTGAGACGAACATTCGACAGGCCCCGTTACCGAATCGACACAGGCATTCTATACATAAACACTGTTCTACTATTTTAGGTGCAACATATTTAAACATTTTAAGACTACGCTAAATAATTACGCTAATATTAAGTTTGTTCGTAATTTGTTGATTGAATTCGAAGTTCTTTCTCTTTCTCCCCCTTTCTCTCTCATCTATTAGAAGCCCACTGTTGGGCACGGTCCTCCTCTACATTCAAGGGATTATGGCCTACTGTGCCGTGCTGACCAGGGGCCTATGTCTATGTATGTCATTGGCCCCCAGGCGTGTTGGCATATGGTTTATCCTCTTGTTTTCTGACTTTGACAGAGGATGTTATCTATGTACAAAATTCCTCAGCTGGCTTTAAGAACTAAAATTAAATGAAAAAATATCACTTTTTAAGTTCTTTATTCACAAAAAGCTAGTAGTTTCATAAAATATTAGGTTTAATTATATATATATATATAATATACTGGTGACGATTTCAAATAGGAATGATACTCTGGTTATGTTTTTCTTAAATTAACCTTCATTATAAACATCACCTTTAAAACTGATACCTGTAACTGAGTTTTCTCTGACGTCCACAATTTGCTCATTACGGATATTAAGTTTCGGGGACACCGGGACTCGTAGTTGTAAAAAGGGACAGTCCCGTTTAAAACGGGACGTCTGGTCAAATTATCCATAACCAAATCAAGGAAACCAACTAATTTCAAAAAACCTGAAAGTAAGTTATGGAGTAAATATATAATTCGAGGGGTGAAAGGCTATTTGATTAAAGCGACATTTTTTCAACTTTACAGGAGCAGCATTGACATTTACGGAGAAAAATTAGCTGATTCCGAATATGTATATAACTCAATATCGTCTAAGATGTCGCTTAAACCAAATAGCCTTATAACCCTCGTTATATAAATTTTTAAAATTTTTGATGGGTATTCTATGTTCTCAAAATAAAATGATTACGCCCATATTTTACACGTTTTCACATCCATAATTGAATTATTAACGTAGATATTGGTACCGATTTTACGCGTACAACTAAACTCAACTAAAAAATGAAAATTGATAGTGTCAATAGCACAATTTTGCAATGTTAAGAGGATACCAAAATTCTTCGTGCATTTTTCTACGTACGAAGTTTTCATTGTTTCTTTAGATTGAATGGTTAGAGCTCTAACTTTTAAGTATATGTTTTTTCAATATATAATCTAGGATCGCATAAACTCAGAAACGCGATTGAAAAAAGTTTTCTCGATAGAAAATCTTAGCGAAACAACCTCTCTCATTTTTTATTTTTTTCATTTGTCGGTCTATTATCGCGTATTAACTAATGAAATAACTTTAAAAACATAAGTAACTATTATATATAGAAACACGTAAATCAGAATTAAAATATATTTAGTAGATTTTGAGTAAATAGGAAAAGTATCCCTAATTCTCTATATGTTATATAGTATATAGTTGTATCTAGTCTCTTGAAAAAATGTATGTATCAGGCCCAAAGAATCCAAAGTTTTAGATATATCAGCCAAGCTAACAATAAGTGTAGAGCAGCCTGGCAAATCATAAAAAATAACGTTTTAGGCAATAAAAATTCTAAATACATAAACTCGGTTAAAATAAATAATATCCAATATTCTGATCCTGAAGATATAGCAATATTTTTTAACAACTTTTTTATTAATTTGACCTCAAATGCTGAATCTAGCTTCGATAAATCTATTTTGACCTCTTACCCGATAAAAATTCCGAACAACTTAGACACTATATTTTTGACCCCAGTGACAAATTATGACGTCTTTAAAACTATTATTTCATTAAAAAATACACGGTCTACAGGTTATGACGATGTTAGAACTGATGTCTTAAAATTGTGTGCAAAAGCGCTTTCTGTTCCCTTAAGTCATATTATTAATTTATCACTAACAGAGGGGCATTTCCCTACTAGATTAAAGTTATCAATAGTAAAACCACTACACAAAAAAGGTGATACCACTGACATGAACAATTATAGACCTGTTACCTTGATTCCGGTGTTGTCAAAAGTTTTTGAAAGAATAATGCACGATAAACTCTATAGATTCTTAGAAAACAATAATATAATTAGGGCTGAACAAAATGGTTTTAGAAAAAACTATTCGACTACTTTGGCATGTTACACACTTATGAAAATAGTTACTGAGAGTCTTAGTAGTAAAAAATGCATTGTATCATTATTCTTAGATATGTCGAAGGCCTTCAACTTTGTAGACCATAAATTACTGCTGTATAAACTGGAAAAATATGGCATCCGTGGTAATGCTTTACACTGGCTACATAGCTACTTAGAAAATCGTTGTCAATGTGTTGAATTAAATGATATTATATTGGGAAAGTATAAATCAAATATTAGATCAGAATTTAAACTCATGAATAATTTTGGAGTACCCCAGGGGAGTATATTGGGACCCTTGTTGTTTGTATTATACATAAACGATTTACCTAGTGTAACACAGCAGAAATGTGTCTTGTATGCTGATGACACTACTTTAATTATAGAAGATATTAATAAAAATACAATGGAGGGTAAAGTTAACGAAGCATTGGATAATATAACAAATTGGTTGGATGTTAATAATTTGAAAGTCAATATTGATAAAACAAAAATGCTACAATTCCAGACTTATAACAGTAGAGCTGTTGAACTTAATGTTAAAAATAAAAACGAGGTAGTTGAAGAAGTGGATGCGACCCTATTCCTGGGTGTCATGATAGACAAATATTGTAACTGGAAACAACATATTGAAAAGCTTTGTTTGAGTCTTGATAGGTTTGTTTATGCACTTTATCGTTTGAGACAGATATCTTCATTGGATGCTGCTCTTAGCGCATACCATGGCTATGTTGCATCTAAACTAAGATATGCACTAATAATTTGGGGTAATTCTGTAGACGTTAATAGAGTATTTGTATTGCAAAAAAAATGTATTCGGGCAATATTTGATTTACAACAAATGGATAGCTGCAGGAAATATTTTAAAAACTTTAACATATTACCATTGCCTAGTCTTTATATATTTGAAATCTGCATATTTGTAAGAACACATTCTAATTTGTTTAGCAGACGCGATGATGTTCAAACGAGACCAGGCAGACACAATCATAAATTAGTAATACCTAAGCAAAGAGTAGATGTGTATAGCAAGAATGTGTACTGTATGGCTATAAAAATTTATAATAAATTACCAACTAGCTTAAAGGACATCACTACTACGAAGGCTTTCAAAGAAAAATTATTGAGGTTCTTATTAAATAAATGTTTTTATACTGTAAAGGAATTTTTAGACGCTAGAAAACTGTGACATTGTATTGATTTGTATTTTGTGTTGCTTGATTATTTGAAATATTTATTCTTAATATATGACTTAATAGTATGACTAAATATTACATAATTATATCTCTATTTATAAAATATTATAACACTCGAATATTTGTACGCCAGATACTGGCAGATTATGGTCTCGGACTCTGATTAATGTACCTATACACCTTTGTACCCATATTCTGACAAATAAATGATTTGATTGATTTGATTTGATAATTCTTCATTTTCTGTGCCTACTGGCTGTGTTAATATGTACGTGTCGGCGATGATATACGATAATATTGATGTAGGCCCTTAAGTTCTACAGGTTATAATAGAAACTTTTGCAAGTTCATTGATCAAATGTATAAAAACAATTATGCCTAGTACAAAAACTACAAAAAACGCTTGAAAATCCTAAATATATTTTTGAATTATTCCAATGTTATTGTTCCTTAGAATAGAATAGAATACTCTTTATTGTACATCTTAACAATATTACAGTAGGTAATTAATATTATACAATTTTAGAATTTATCTCGATAAGTACAATAAGCGGTCTTATCGCAAGTTGCGATCTCTTCCAGACAACCTTTGGATGGGCTAAGAGGAAAGAAAAATTTGGCTAATTGTGATGTGCATACATAAGTACACACATACCCAGATATATATACATAATTAAATAACTATATGTATGCAAAATTTTAAATCAATCCGACTTGCACAAGTGGGTGAAAATCATTTTCAAAGATTCCGTTACATAGATTAGTACATTGATAGATACTTACTGACCTAATAAAAGCGTCTTAACGATTCATAAAGATATTTTTAACATCATTCTAGAACTTTCCCAAAAGAAATTATAAAATTAGCACTCTTTAATAGTGAACGAAGTGTAACCCTGTCTATATTAATGCGGCCAATTTGTAGTAGGGCGCGATCACCTCATTTGTCGGGAAGCGGGACACGCAAAACAAGTAGCTGAGTTGCCAACATCAACATTATCATGTTCCCCATAATATTTGCTACACGTATTTATTTACTAAATTGACTTCGGAAAGTTGCTAATATAATTTAGAAAATTTGCGTATCTAAAAAGGTTCATGATAATCTTTTTGCAAGATGAAGCTATTCACAATTTTGTTTTTCAGTTGCAAACCTAAATGTAATATTATATTTCAGCAGAATATCTAGTAAACTTTCCTTTATCTTGTCCGATTTTTATAAAATTTTGTATGTTCAGTAGATCTTAGAATTGGTTGTAAATCGTTGTTATACTCCTAGGGTACAAGGGGGAATATTTTTAATAAGTACACAGATGAAACTGCGAGGGTAATATATGACAAACTCATCATTATCATTACACCACCCCTTTTTTCCATGGGGCAGATGCTATAGAGTACGATCCAACAATACTTTCTTGGCTTCATACACCCTCATACATCATGTCATATAAGCCCGACAGCTGTAAGTACTAGGTACTTACTCAAATTATAATTAAAATATTCAGTATCATATCCTTATTTATTTATTTATTTAAAACTTCAGCACAATTAAGTACATAGGACTTAATGCTAAAAGCATTATCTACCAGTCAACCTTATATAATTATATTATTATATATAATTTTAATAAAATTATTATAATTATATTAATTATCTTAGTTATCCTTATCGGTATGTATAATTATATTATTTAAGATCAAAATATATAATTCATCTATGATGCAACAATCGTGCCTAAATTAGAGGTAAATACTCATAGCTGGCAACTGGGCCTATCGTTTGATACAAGAACATTTGTTAATTGTCTACTAATTAGGGTTTAATTAAACAAAGCTATTTAAAATACAGTCCGTTTGTTACGATCTCGATCTTTCCATTTGTACAATAAGTTTTAGCCATTAGTACCAATTCTACGAACACAGCTAAACTATACAAAAAACCTGTCAAGAGCGAGGTAAACTCGCACACCTAGGGTTTCGTACCTACTAGACATATAAATAAGTAACTGCATTCAAATAATCATTTGATTAAACTCAAAACAACCCACCAACTTAGTTTTGTAGTTGAAATATAGGGAATCGCCTACATTTCAGCTACTCCATAAGTTGGTATTAGTATAAACACTTTTTTACTTGTGATGTGATGACAAATTATAAGTTTTTGGATTTTTTCCTATATCAGTACTTTAAAGACTTGACCTATGCCAAATTTCAAGGCTCTAGGGCAACGTAAGTAACGTAACAAGTCGAAAAATTCTTAAAAATGGTCGTAATTCGGTTATATCTTTTTAATGCGTAGAGATAAAAGGTTGACTGTATTTTTTGCAGTAAGGAACCGCGTAGATCTACATTTGGTATGAGTTTCAAGTTGATACCTTCAGCCGTTGCTGAGTAAAAAAAGTTTGACAGACGGACAGACAGACAGACGGACACCGTAGTGAGACTATAAGGGTTTATACGAAACCCTAAAAATGAAAATGGATTTTGTTTGTGTCAATAACATAATTTTGTAAAATTAACAGAACTTTCTTGTTATTCTTTTTGCACACATATTGACAACACCACATTATACAATAAATTTAAATAGCCAAGATTTTCATGTTTTGTATCAATATTGCCGCACTTTAAGTGACCATTTGTAACAAAGACAATGCCTACGTAGGTAAGATAAATATTTCTGTTTATCTTTACTTATTATGAAACAAAGTCGTTATTTTTGTATGTATGTGAGCTTATATCTTCAAAACTACGCAACGGATATGGATGCGGTTTTCTAAAAAGATCATGTGGTTCAAGGGATGGCGTTTTTGTATAATTTGTTAGGATTTGTCTTCTAAATTCCATGTCCAGCTAGTTTTTGAATAAATCCTATTTTTAAATAAGCATTTTGGCCGTTTTACATTCAATACTGGATGTATCCTTTATATAAATACGCCTTAATATTGTGAAACTCTTTAAACATTTGTGCGACAAACTTAATCAAAACCAAGTGCTCCCCCGAAGCGTCGATAGCGATTTGATCTGAACAAATTTGTTGAACACAAAGGCCTATGGATAGAAGTTTGTAACAAGAAGAGATCTCATTTGTATACCTCAATACAACGTGCACAGATAAGTATCTAAATTACCATCGAACTTCATATTATAAGGACCAAAATGTCGATTGTTTGAAGATGTTTGTCTTGCTTGTTAACGCCTTTTATATACAATGAAATGTTACGCCAAATAATTACTAATAATACACTTCCATGTGGTGACCGACTAAGAATATAAGTGTCACCACCCCATATCGTCCTAAAAGTGCTGTAATTGCTAGCTAGGGGGTATTTGACATAGATAACATCCTCTGTGAGAGACGGCAAACTCGATAGCAAACCTAGTGCCAACACGCCTGGGGGCCAAGTCTACTAATTTTGTTATTACAATCATATTGCAATGTTGTTATAATGGTCAGTCACTGACGTCATTATGACAAAAAAGTAATAGTAGACTATCAAATTTGATAAATTTCCGCCATTTTGGCACCATTATGGTGTCATAATGACACCAAACTTGATTTTTTGTCACAGATGATGCCACTATGGCGCACATAATGGTGCCATTGAGCTGTCATTGTGACAACATTGTATTAGCAGACTTGGAGCCCTGGTCAGCGTGGCCATAATCCCTTCCAAAGTGTACAAATGCCCGATCCCAACAGTGGGATGTTAACGGGATGGAGAGAGAGATACACGTATTATTCAAGTAAATATTGACGAGCCTCGTGGTTGAGTGGTTTAAGTAACGGACTGCCATTCAAGAGGTCGCGGGTTCGATTCCCGCTCGGGACAATCCTTTTTGTGATTTTTATAATTTTCATACAAATGTTTGTACTGCGTCTGGGTGTTTCTATGTATTATAAGTATGTATTTACAAAAGAAAAGTAGTAGGTATACTCGTATGTATTCTATCCGTATTCTGGTACCCATAACACAAGTATAATAAGCTTAGCTTGGGACCAGAGGACGTTGTGTGAAATGTCCATGAATATTAAAAAAGAAATATGTGATGCTTTAAGGGTTTGTATAAAAAGAAACTCTTACACTCTCACTTCGGTGTCCGTCTGTCTGTCTGTACGTCAAACTTTTTTCTCAGTTACGGCTGAAGGTATCAATTTGAATCTTATAAGAATTGTAGATCTACACTGTCCCTTGATGCATAAAATACTGTCAATCTTTTAGATCTTTCTTTTATACCCCATTTAGTACAATAATATTCAAAAGAAATATTCATGGACATTTCACGCAACGTCTTCTGGTCCCAAGTTCAACTTGTGTTATAGGTACGTATATACCTATCTACTATGTATGTATGTATGTATATACTACATAAACCACTTCTTTACTACCTATACTACTTTTCTTTTTTAAATACATGCCATACAAATGTTTGTACTGCGTCTGGGTGTTTACTATGTATTATTATAAGTATGTATTTACAAAAAAAAGTAGTATATGTATTCTATCCGTATTATGTTACCCATAACACAAGCATATAAGCTTAACTTGGGACCAGAGGACGTTGTGTGAAATGTCCGTGAATATTTATTTATTTACTTATTTACATAGTTATAATACATGCAATAGGCATATCCAACTTGGGTCTTCTTTTTTACTTCTTTTCTTATACAGGCGAAAGGTGAAATAACGTAGTCTTTGTGTCTTTATATGTAAACCGATTCTAAATACAAATAAAACTTTCTCGATACCTGTGTCAATCGATGATCTTTATCGTGGAGCATCATTAACTCAGCTTCGTAACAAATTCGATTGTAACATCGTGTACAAATTTCCTGAGACAACGAGAAACACCTTACTAATATCTTAAAGGGCCTCCCCCTGATCGCGATTAATCGATTAACGCTTTAAACTGTATTTATTTTAAACCAGAGATACGTTATTAAAAGAGGATAATATGTTTCATAATGTTTTTGTGTGTCTGTCATTGGCACGAAGTAAACGATTTTGATGTAGTTCAAATTCAAATTCAAATATTTATTGCATATTATGTGTATTACATGGTGGTACAATCTATACTTATAATAAATCTGTGGAGAGGTCAATTCTGTACATGAAATATATTTTCAAAATAACTATCAGGGGGTGATTAGTGATCGATACTGATGCCAAAAATGCAATCAGTAAAATTTTTGTTTGTCTGTCTGTCTATCTGTCTGTCTGTCTGTCCGTCTGTATGTTCCTTATTCTCAGTTTACAAAAATTACTCGACGGATTTTAACGAAACTTGGTACAATTATTCTTCATACTCCTGGGCAGGTTATAGTATACTTTTCATCACGCTACAATCAATAGGAGCAGAGTAGTGAAGGGAAATGTTGGGAAAACGGGAACAGGTGCTCCATTTTTTAAGCTTCCGTCGCGTGTGCAGCTTTAATGGTTAAAGTTATATAGAAATCATGTATGACGGAAATATTCTACATAAAATTGTCTAAAAAATATGCCGAAACAGCACATATCTATATTTCATGGTTGACTCACAATAACACGTGTAACTCCTGATAGCTTAGCAGTTCGTTCATTCTGATTATATTTGTTTACTCTTACGTTTATAATACTCTCACTCAAGCAGTAGTTAAAAATGTTGCAAAAACGGGGAAAATTTCCTAAATTCTACGCGGACGGAGTCGAGGGCAACAGCTAGTATAATATAAAGTGCTTTAGACTTAGGCCTTTTACAGGCATAGCAATGTTAGTAGGTATATAATTATGTTAGTAGTTTGTTAGTTATATTTATTTAGTCGTAGTTAGTTGTTTTTATTTAAAATTTAAGTGACTTAAAAGTGTTACACTCGAAATTTACGTTCTGGTTGATTCACCAATGTTTATTAAAAATAAATAACCTAAACTTAAAATTATACTTGCGCCATAATTAGCACATGAACAACTAATCATAAGGGACACCATACAGGCAGTGCAATCCTAAGTCATTGTTATCTGACACACATGAACTGCTAGCAAAAAATATTGTAAATATCAGAATTCATAAAAAACAAAGATTTTTCACTAAAATTCATTTTTAATTTATTGCAATAAATCCTTACTAATTTTGACGAGCGTTAATGTGTGGAACGAAACGACAGCGCGATTTAAAAACGCACAACGCCATCTATTGAGCAGAAGAGTAAACTTCTGTATGGTAAGGATTGATTTCTAAATTTTACGCGTACGAAGTCGCGGGCAACAGCTAGTGTATTATATATTTATATCTATTACACATCTAAATATACTGTCCTAAGCCTCACGTAGACATAGTCGCGCGGTCGCATGAGCCTAGTTCAAACAATGCAGCAGTTTGCCTACAAGTTACATGTTACTCCGAGCTCTGAGTTATAGTTCAACTTGTATTCATATTGTTTACCTTGCTGACTCAACCAATACCAATGCTAAGTGATTAAGAATACTCATATAGAACAGCGAGAGACATGGAGTGGGTGATTTTATCTATACATAATATTATAAATCTGAAGAGTTTGTTTGTTTGTTTGTTTGTTTAAACGCGCTAATTTCAGGAACCGCTGGTCCGATTTGAAAAATTCTTTCAGTGTTGGATAGTCCATTTAGCGAGGAAGGCTATAGGCTATATATATATATATATATATATAACATCATGCTGCGACTAATAGGACAGAAGCAGTGGTGAAAAATGTTACAAAAAACGGGAAACATTTTCTAAGTTTCACGCGTACGAAGTCACAGGCAACAGCTAGTAGTGTTTATAATTTTTTCTAATGTCTTTTTACAGAAATCTTATGTTATTGCGCTAAAATAATAAAAGAGACTTTATGTACTACCAGGGTGCTAATAATAAGGCGTGGTGTTGTTCTTAGATGTTATTGTAGTCTATAAATGATTCAAATTCAAAATTTCTTTATTTGTTAAAAACATGGGTTATAAACAGGTATAAAATATTGGTGGTGAAAAAATAAATATTGAGCTCCAACATGTTTGGCCATTACAGGCGTACAAAAGATTATGTTTATGAATAAACAGGTCATAGAATTATTATTATTAAATACAATGTCTGGATTTAATATAATTTAGTAAAAATATAAATATTTATGTCAAATAATTAGTAAAAGAAAAATTAATAACAAAAATAAATCAAAAACATAATGTCAAAACTGTTATGTAACATAACATAGAAGCATATAGGTATTCGTTGTATCATTACGGAGTGCATATTATCACCTTTTAACTCCATTATCAGATTAGCTCCATGTCGTGTCCACTTAGCTTGCAGGAATGGATTATAATTAAACAAATAAGGGACTAGTGAAAATAAATAAACACTTGTAAAAAAAATCTTTTTCTCAATATTCTAAGTAGCTATCAAAATTAAACAACGTTATAGAGTTAGATAAAAAAATATATATTTAGGTGTGATGTTTGACTAGAATGATGTAGGTGTTATATTCTACTCCATGCCATTCTATGTGTAACAGTAACACCGAACTACACAAGATACAGTTCTCTAGTCAAATTCCAAGTGTTCTCTAAGTTAAACTGAAATAACTTATGAGAATCGGCCGATCGCCTTTGTCGTAAGCTAGAAGGCAATTATCATTAATTATTATTAAATGTGACATTTTAGTGATAAACGGTGGTGCGATAACTTGGGCAAATAACTCAAGTTGGGGGGTGGATGGGTCCAAAGTACCGCGGTGTTCAACTGTTTGATTTGCTATTAGCTTTCGAGGGTTGAGCTTTGTTAGTTTGATTTAAATTGCTAGTGGAGGGTTACTTTTGAATTCGTATATAAGCGCATTGGTTGTTATTCATTCCAACTAAAATTTGGTATTGACATAGCGGTCTTGAACGGGCCTGATGAGATACCTAACAATCGAATATACATTACATAACACAAATTTTAACACACTTATATTAGTTCGGTAGTTATCTATCAATATACTAAGCTATGTAACGGAATCTTTGAAAGTGCTTTTTACCCACTTGCAGTAGTCGGAATGATTTGAAATTTTGCACATATATTATTGACCGATATTAAAAAAAAAATTAAGAATAGTGTAAAAAAGCGTGTGCAATGGTATAGAAATTAAATAGTAGTTTTCTTTAGTCTGTGTATATATTATTTGTTATATTTTTATTATTCATACATATTTTATTAACATTACTCATCAATCATACCTTCTGGTAATCATAATAAATAAGAGGAAAATAGCAGCAAATTCTAACATTAACCAGTTCGTGTCACTGGCCCTGAGTTATAACGCCTACCCAACATTTAGGCGAACCAACGGCATTAGCATTAATTTAAAATATTATTTATAGTTTGAAGCCTTATTTTGTCACAGATTTATAAACAAATGGAGGTGTCATAGTAACACTGTTTCTCACTTTGTGAATTAACTTTACTAGTACTATTATAGCTAAAGAGTTTTTTGTTTGAACGCGCTAATCTCAGGAACTGCTATTCCGATTTGATAAATTATTTTTGTATTGGATTATTCATTTATCGAGGAAAGCTATAGACTATATAACATCACGCTGCCACTAATATAGCATTAGTTGAAAATGTTGCATAAACGGGGAAAAATTAATAGTGGCGGGCACCAGCTAATGAGTGGTAAAATTCGGGAGAATACATGCATGCTAAAGTGGATATTAGCAGAATATAACTGGAGCGTTGAAAAATAATTGGTGAACATAAGTTTTCAAGCCATGAGCGAAAATTTTGATTCGGTTTGCGGGAACTCATAGCATGCAGTAAGACACCGTTATAGATTTCTTACAAGAAGGTTCCTGCTCAATAGTGAACGGAAACATGCTGGTAAATGGAGGGATAGAACTGTAGTCTCAAAACAATAGTTGGAAGAGAAAAGTTTTAGGTTGTAACAGCTTTCTGTTTCAGACTGTGGGGTGACGGATTAAGAATACAAGTAACACCACGCAATTTCCTCTCCATCGCTTCAAGATCCATCAAAAGGATATCATAAATAACTTCCTCTGTGGAAGATGGTATACTCGAAACTAATCCATATTCTACAATCAGTCAGCACGGAACGTAGACCGAAAACCCTCCTAAAATGGAGGAGTTTCGTATCCAAGAGTGCTATGTTAATGAGCTGGAAGAACCGGCTTACTTCAGGCGCTTAAAATACTGTATTATTTCTAGTGAGCACTTTAAACTTTAGTAACTCTATGTTGGCATTGTGTTGATGATCTCGTTAAGGGTAAGATGACACCAAATGACCGTAATTATGTCGAGTTAAGGGCCAGTAATACGACGGAATGTTTTTACTTGAATTCGTGGTGTCTCCTGTTTCGGAGTTTATTAAAGTTTTTTTTTATTTTTATTGTTATTGCTCAGCCTTTATTATCATTGGTTCGGAAAGAAGGCAGCTGGTGTTTTAGTTGTCGATCATGTTTTTTATATAGCTTGATAACTGTTTATTTTGTTTCTCTTCGTCAAGGATTGTGATATCTCAGGCTTGGTTTCTAAAAGATATTACAGATTACCTTACCTTAATGACAGACGTCATGTTTAGGACAAAATCATAGAATTAGGATATATACTTATACAAAATAAGCATTTGTATACTTGCATACTGCGACGGAGGATATTTGCACAGTAAATCAATACTTTGAAAATTATTTTGTTCTTATTAAGTAAAAAGCATAGCAAATCAATTGCAAAATTAATAAATTACTTTATTTTGTTCTGTTTTTTGGAATACTCCTTTTAAGTGGTTTGTGGCGGAATTCAACAATGATGCCAATACTATGTGCACAACTAAACTTAACTTAACACAAAATGAAAACGACTAAAGTTTTAATTATTATAGAGGTAGTATACAATATAGCAAGCAAAACTAAGTTTATATACTTAAATACAATATTATTTACATTATAACAAGAAATTTTAAAAAGAATTATTGGTTTAAGATTTAAATTAGTTTATATTAAAAAGAAAAATTGTTAATTTTTATTTGAATTTATAGAAAATTAGTATTTATTTTAATTATTTAGTTTTTATTATTTTATCTAATATACTACCACCAGATTGGAACGCGTCCCACTTGAGAAAGATCTGGCAAGAAAACTCAAGGGGAGTCAATAAAGTAAAGTAAAAGTCTTTTGTCTTTTTAATATAAACTAATTTAAATCATAAACCAATAATTCTTTTTAAAATTTCTTGTTATAATGTATATAATATTGTATTTAAGTATATAAACTTAGTTTTGCTTGCTATATTGTATACTACCTCTATAATAATTAAATCTTTAGTCTATGATAAAATTATGTATGTTTTACCTTATATAATTTAAAATTTTCTTTATATTGTTACAATTTGTTATTGTATTTTAGAAACTAAAATAATGTTATTGATTTTATGTAGTCTGAGCACAATGTAATATGATATAGTTTATAGTAAAAGTCTATCTTTATGGTCAATGTAAAATTAAAATCGAATGTGGGTAAACCCTGTAATAACTGATCGTAGAAGACACATTACAGCTCAGTCTCCGAAACGTCGGGCCAAAATTTAAAACATTTGTTTTAAATTTAGGCTTTTTACGGATTTAGACGCGTATATTTATACGCGTCTAAATCCGTAAAAAGTAGTTTTATTTAAACAGATGAGTCGCGCAAGTGTTAGAAAATATCACATTTATATTAATTAAAATCGTCTATATTTCATAGTAAGAAAGTTCAGTTAACATTGCCGAATTGTGTTTTTTTTTTTGTGAAGGGGTTAAAATCATTTATTTAATAAAACATTAACATTATTTTTTTCCAAAAGTTAAATTAGGCAAAATTATTTACAAAGCTAAAATTATAGGCAAAATATGTGTTATTGACATAATCAATTTTAATTTTTTAGTTAAGTTGAGTTGTGCACCTAGAATTGGTATCATTGTAGGACGTCAAGTCTTCCAGAAATTTCAGTAAAAATTTTCAACCAATATATACTTTTCAAAATGCATATTTCGAAAAATGGGTCACACGAATAAATAAAAGCATTGGTTTTAAGAATCTTATGAAAAGTTATGCCTAACATAAATTTAATTAAGTACTTATATTCGAATTATTTAGCAGACACAAATTTTTAATATACAAGCAATAGATCGGAAAATTTTATATTTATGTATTATTTTTATGTATTTACAAAAGAAAAGTAGTATATGTATTCTATCCGTATTCTGGTACCCATAACACAAGCGTATAAGCTTAGCTTGGGACCAGAGGACGTTGTGTGAAATGTCCATGAATATTTATATTTATATTTATATTATATTTATCAGCATTGTTTTATTATGTTATTTTATAATAAAAACAATGGAATATAATAAAACTATAGCAAGTAATTTCCATGCGTGTATCTGTTATACCCTGGTCGGCCATATTGGCGTCCCGGCCGGATATACTCGTATTTAAGCTATTTTATTTATTTTGAGATACAAAAGGCCTTATCGGCGGAAATATAGCTTTATTGTATGTTCAAATTGGACTACCTTATTATATTGAACCTTATACATAGGTATCTGCTGAAACGGTTTAAAGCAGGAACAAACATCACCACCCATTTCTTTTTATTCTTCAGGAAGCAAATGCCCATGTAGTGACGGATTAAGAATACAAGTGTCACCACCCCATTTCCTCCCCAGGGTGCTGTAAAAGCCAGCGAAGGGATATTGTACAGATAACATCCTCTGTGAGAGATGGAAAACTCGAAAATCAACCCTGTTTTAATACGCCTGATCAGCGCCGCACAGTAGACCATAATCCCTCCCAAAGTGGAGGAGGCCCGTGCCCAGCAGTGGGACATTGATGGGCTGGAGGAGGAAGCAAATGCCATATTGCTTTTCTGAGTCCAAAACGTAAGCTAGATAGCCAGTTTAATGTCTGTTATCCTTTTGGCGTGATGGCGTATAGTTAAAAACGTGATATATTTAGTCCCGTTCCTATTTTTATAAATTAAGACTTCAATGACTTGCATTTCATGTTTTTTCTGTCAGCTTCATTTTCAGACGGCCGGATTTGGTTTCCAGCTTTTGTCTCTTACAGAAGATGTTTTCTGCTTATTCTCTTAACTTAACTGACTTTAAAAAGCATTCTATGAAACAAAATACATAGAAAGATGTCGTGTATTTTTAATCTGTAGCTATACGCCAATATTACCATTTTCTTTTATTTAAAGTATCTTAGTCTGAACAGGGACAGAGGACTGACATGCTCTCAATAAACAAGCCTTCTCATAGTGAGCCGCGTTATCTGACTTTGATGGGACGCACCGCGCTCACAGAGGGTAGTTTTAAAACGTGTGTCCGGTAGTTGTAAATAATTACGGCTTTTGTAGTTTTTGCCCACGATTATGCGTAATACCCGACTCTATACTTACACGTGTATTGCCCGGCAATGTAATCGGTTTCATATCGTTTGTTGTATTCATTAATGTTTTTGGGTTAGTTTTGTTTTACCCTATTGTACTTAATGTTCATAGAAAGGGTAACTAAAATATATGCATATTTGACGTGTAATATAAAATTATGGTATGTATGTAATCCTTTGTATTAGCATATTTAATGCTGAGTTTGGATATAACTATATATATATAATTTTAAACATTTGGGGATGATTACATTGGTAATTAGTTTTATGTCTAGGCGATGATAAACATTTATGAAATGTAACGTTGCCAGTGTAAATAATTTATTTTTTTATTGTAAAAGTCTGGCATAGGGTCTACAGTTGCCATAACTACAAACTTACGTTCTAGCACTGATAGAAATTACTGTATTTTATAAATTAATTTAAAGTAACGTTTTTAGGAGGCAATTTAGTCTAATACAGTTTCATTCAAAGGCATTGTCTACTTTGATTTTTTCGTTTTTTTTTCGTTAATGAATCCTATGGAAAGGACATGATAAGGTGTTGAAAAGTACCTAAACTATTAATTCGTTATCACACGGAGACATTATGACTTTATTATAAAAGTACTGTTTATAAAGATTTTAACTAAAAGATTTTCACACCAAAAATCGAAAACAAAGGTCTTCTATAAAAAACACCACATCTGTTTGCATCCTAAGATTCCCAGCAACACTAAATCAAATCCTCACTTTACCAGTTGAGCCATGTTACTCTACTTCGTTGTCCGTTTCTTGTCCACCATATTTCGCCCAACATCTGTTTAGTAGCTTATATTTTAAAGTCCCTGTTTTGCTTCTTTAAAGATATCCCATCAAACTATATCAAGATATCATAAAAAGTAGCAAATTCATCCCAAAAAACTTCAAGGATATAGTATCAGTGCAGTCCCAAAAGTCGGTTCATACTCCCGATACCGTAGTCTATAACATAAACATGAGGACACGCTATTAAAACTTGGACTCGTTTTGTAAGCCGAAATATTATACCGACTACCTTCCTTCTATCTCGATGGTTGCTAGGGTTGCCAGATACATTTACATTTTATACCCTACTTGTTTAAATTTTATCTAGAAATAGTTTTTCGAGAGTTTATAGCTGTTTCTGATAAGTGGACGGATAAAATAAGTTTTGGCTTGAATTCTTTCGGATATAAAGATATTTTTGATACAAATTACACTGCGAATTAATGGTAAGTTGATGTAAGCAGTAATTTTAAGCCCGGTTACGGTTACGATTTTGGCAAATATACTATATGAATGATTTTGTGTAATTAGTTGGTGAGTTTCAAATGGTGACCCGTTGAATATTCGTAAAAGAATCCTTCCAAACCAGTTACACGTGTCGTAAGCCACGGATCGAGCTCATCGTATTCAATAGAATGTTTTAGTTAACATAGTTAGTTTGTCCAGTATTACAAGGCCTTTAGATAGATTACTGCTCTGGCTGTAAATACAGGTGATTTCTATGTTGTTTTCCGATAAGTATATTTACTAAATAACTAAATATTTTGCAAATTCTTTTAAATTCTATTTGCCATATTTACTATAACCCTAACCAAAACTTTTTCTTTTGAGACTCTCTTAATAGTAGGCAAGTTTTCTTGCTATTCTCGCATAAAAGTGCTATTTTAAAGTTTAGTATAAAAGTAATTTTACCTACATTATAGTTTCAGCCTGCACACAGCTAAATAATACTTAGTTATTAGTAATGTGGCATCCCTATGAACAAGCCCGTTGTCCGGCGCAGTTCGGCTTCTGTCTCATAAACATGCCCCTGTATCAGCGCGTAATCTTCCGGATTTGTCGATCAGGCCCGCTATCCACTGGCCAGATTTGTACGGGGGATTTGCCGCCGATATGCCACATACATTTTGCTTTTCTTCTGCAATGTTTATGTTCGTACAGGTGAGCTTTGTTTACTGATATTTGTGATTTGCCTTGTGATTTTATTTGGGTTATTTATATTAGGGTTGCCACATGTCAACTGTTCAACTAATGTAGTTTTATGTTACAATTTTCTGATTTTGTTAAAGATTTGTGTTATTTTTTCTTACTTCATTCAGAAAGAGATTATGTATAATGGTTCGTGTATTACACAGGGTGTTGTTTACCAGTTCTGTTACTTGAACTTGGCTTGATACACTGCCGCATGTCTGTATAAAACCATTGTAAACAAAAGAAGAATTCGACTTGTAGTTAACCTGGTTGCATACCTACCTAAATATTACGTCAAACGTAATTGATAATAGTTTTAAAGTTTTGGGTAAAAATTAATGTGCTAATCCATTATTTAAGTACCAAAGAATCTTCAAACAGCTATCAGTAAACTTATTTGAAATCTGTCTATCTTGATATCTGGAGCAGCTGATGCATATTGATGATGTTACTCGACGCGTCCATAATCAACACGACAACGTCTACAAAATTATGGTCATGTTTTGACGACGTGTTGTTTTGACGAAAATAATTTGATATTTTATTCAAAGAAATTAACTATGTATTTTTGGAATATAGGTGTATAGTTCATTGCACATTGATATGTGTGTGTCATTATCCCCATTCCCTTGTTTAAAAAACTTTTTAATGACGCAAAGCGTGTGGTATTTTATTCTTGAAATATCCTGTTGTGTTACTTAATATGATAGTTATTTTGTGAAAAAACCTAATTTGTGTTAATCCACGCTTAGATAGGTAGATTTTTGATGTATCCAAAATATATATGTTCCAATTACAATAATTTCCAAAGAAGAAAATTAATACCAATAAATAACTTACATATATTTCACACTACTTCGATGTAGTTAACGAGTTACATCCAATTGATTGCATCTAAGAGGTTCACAATACAAGGTTCTACAAATTGTCGAGCCATATCTCACGCCGACAACGGCCTATCAATAAAGGCCGTAGCATCCAGAAACTACGTCTCGGCTATACGGCTTTGGTAAATTGAGACGAACGCCTTCCAACCAACAACGATATAACAAATACTGTGCTATGTACGATGTCTATAAGTTCAACAAATTTATACTTCTATACTTAATATTATAAAGCTCAACAGTTTGTTTGTTTGAACGCGCTAATTTTAGGAACGGCTGGTCCGATTTGAAGAATGTTTTCAATGTTGGATAGGCCCATTTATCGAGGAAGGCTATAAGGTGAAGTAATATAACATTGCAACAGAGGAGCGTAAGTAAAAATGTTGCAAGAAAGCGGAAAATTTCCCAAATTCCACGCATATGCAGTCGCAGGCAACGGCTAGTCTTATATATAAAATCAATTACAGTTCCTTAGTGTCGCTAGAACTCAAGAAGTTTTGTTGTAGTCCAGGGAAAGTTTAAATGATGAGAAAATATTTAACACTTGCAAGTAAGATAATAAAAACAACTGTTACGCAAGTAGAACTGCGGTGCACAACTTTTGCCTATATCAGCACGTCTGATTACCGGAAGTGGGAAAAAGAAGTACATAGCTGAAAAAAATGAAATTATTTTAAAATCTATTGTTTTCGTCAAAAAGGATCTACATAAGCATCTTTTATGCTCCAGCCTGAAACGCCTTTCTAACTCTAGTGCCAGTTTAATGGGAACTAGATTAGATAGACACTTGCTTATTTCACTTGATAATCCGCTGTCAACTTGAAATCATGATTCACAATTTAATGCATTAACAAATCATACTAAAGCATCAAATCCAGTGTGGAGCAGTCGCTCGGATTATTCCGTATTTACTGCAAATTAACCGAACAATTGATGGCCAATTGATCGCCTAATGTTCCCACATGGCCATTATATTAAATCAAATGCTCTCGATGTTCTAAAGCACCTCGACAAAGACCCATTGATTTAAGAGGTTCAACCTATTTACATAGATGGATGATACTACAATACATCTTGGAACATACTGCACTCACACGTAAAGCTAAGACTTAAGTATTCAAATAGCAGCTATCGTAATCTCTTTACGATATACAGTTCATCTTTATATAAAAATCTTTTTTTGTGATTATGGTCTTGAAATATCCGTGAAAGTCCAGGGAAGGTTTAAACGATGACAAAATATATAATGATCTAAAATTCCACGCGTTCGGATTAGCGAGCATCAGCTAGTATCTAATAAAATGTACGTGAAAATCCTTAGCAACATAGAACTAAAAAAAATTATAAAATAAGATAGGAAATATGAAGAATTAAAATTATAAAAGTAGATATATTTGCGTTATTTTATAACAATCATGTAATAATCATATCTTCTAACTCCATTATCAAAATCGGATCTGTGCCCATACATGGTGCATAACATAACTATCTCTGACCTATTCTTATAAAAATCACTTTTGGCCGACGTGGTTCTCGAATCCAAGAATTATACTGCGCATACTTTACCATTACACCAAGAAGCCACTGTACCTATATATTGAGGCGTCCTTCAATACTTAAACACGATATGTTACTTAAAACACAGCCTTAACTTACCCTTAAAACCTAAACCTTTGGCATATAAAACGCGTAGTTGCATAAAGACAATAATTCGGTAGTAAGCCCTATGCCGCGAGAGATTCACCTGACTAACTACCGCTAACCACCTCTAACCGCTTCTAACCGGTACGAATCAGTTTAATCCGCCCGGAACCGGCGCAATCCGGTTCACAAACTTTGTAGTGTCATGCTCGCTTTGTGGCGCGCCCGTTATGTCACTCGCGGTGTAAATGATTTGTTAATGGATTTCAAATAACACTTTGTTTTACTTAATTTTGATAATTTATAATGATGTGTAGTATTTTTACAATAATTATATAGGAATAAGTGTTTTAAACTAATACAAATCCACCTACGTAGTACCTAGGCAGACAAAATTGCCAACCACGCGTACTTCATGGAATACATTAGATTTTTTTTGTGTCCCATATTATTTTCATAAACTATTTGCTAAATAACTCTTTTAAAGCCTATATTTCTTTATTTGTTTTTTATTTTCTTCATCTTTCATAACATGGCGAGCAATAGGGATGTTGACAATTTTTTGGAATTGCTTTTATTTTGTAGATAGCTCTTACTTGAACACCACGACATTATAATTAAAAAAAAAAATACATCTTTTTAGTATAAAACAGCGAAAATAAAAATTATTTCAAAAATTCCCGCTAAAACGCTCCAAACTGTCAAGTGACAGCGATTACGTCAGAAGCAGTCAGAAGTAGGGGTGTCCACTTAGAAAAAAGATCGATGTTTTTATCGATTAATTTAGATTTTATTCTTTTATAATCAGTATTCAATACTAATTGTTGTAAAATTATTTGCACTGACTTCAAAAAAGTATACATATACTTTTGAACATAATATAACCGTATTCTGGTACCGACCCATAACAAAAGCAAGGAAGTATCGCTTAATTTGGGACCAAAGGTCGTTGGGTAAAATATAATCCAATTTCCATTGATAAATTATTATAAAATAGACAGAAATTTTATGAATTTCCCAAATTGGTCTAAGTGTGTTCAAGAAATCGGGGAACATACATAAAAAACAAAGGTTACGGCGTTTCGAGAGCTTCCAGCCTTTTCTTAAGTTGGTTACAATTTAGTTGAAAATTTGACCGATATATCCACATATCGATACTTTTCCTCGATATATTCGAGATTTCAATTCCAACATCCATGGCTATCTAGGCTATCTACGTCACTGCGCCCGATTGGTGTTTGCAGTCACGTGATAATGTGTACAAAATAATGCAATTTAAATTCATTTTTATTTAATTTTAACAAGATATTAAACTCTCAAAACGATATTTTAGGTATCAAATACTGTCTTTAATCTATAAAACATAATTTTACATGAATTTGTTACATGAGTCAACATCCCTATTGCAAGGATTTAAACAATTAAAAACCTCTAAATAAATGAAATACAGACCTGCTTTAAACCCTTAGGTTCTAAGCCATACTTAAACCAGCCTTACTAGTATGATCCGGTTCAAAGGAGCATAAACTTGTTTAAGTCAGCTGAAGCACTCGGTACAAAGTTTGTTTTGGCTCTTGCAATAGATTAGTTTTGCAGATACCAAAAATGCTTTTTAAATGAATTGCGGTAGAATGACGAAGGCGTCTGAGGGACTCCACAGCGTGCAGTCCTTCACCACCTGCATCCCCTGACCCTACAGTTTTAGTTTTCCGTATTACCATTTTATCTGGGACTGTATTAGGCCGTATATAATTGCTGTTTCATTTAAATTGTCAGATAAAATCTACAAGTAAGGCCTAGAATCGAAGGCTACATAGTGAAGAACAAGAACTTATCATTAATCATTGCATTGTTGAATTGGGGTGACAACGAGTCAGCTTGTATTGTGGATTTGTTGACAGGGATCACGACTGGACGACAGTGGACCTATTCTGAAAACGGCTTTCACTTGAAATGGGTTGGATAAACGCTTTAGCACAATTTTGGTGATTTTAAACATATATGGACTTGTTTTTTTAATATTTCAAGAACAGTGGGCTATGAATTAAAGAAAGCTACATTACTGAATACTTAGTTATTAACATATAGATGTATCTTCTAGTTACTTTTATTTAATACAGAAGTTTTTGAAAATTGGGGCACATTTTAAATGTAACCTAATAAAGTTATTTAAGGCAGGTGATTTTTCTTTTTTAATAGATTTATAGGTACGTTTAATAAATTCATGTAAAACTAAGACGAACAGCTAACATCAAAGTAACATTTAATATTCCTACATAATCCACTCGCAATAGTTTTGCCTTTCAGAATAAGTCCGTAGGGTTTTCACTCAGTATAGTGAACAATCGCAAATGAATGGAGTGGAGACAAAAGGCCGTTCCTTTGTGCTAATGAAGAATGGTCACCCTAACCCCGTGTCGTGTTAGCGTTAGGTTAGATTAATATCGGCCTCAGATCGCTAACGAACAAAAATTAACATTTAGTTAATAACTGCTTTTGTGGATTTAAGTGGTTGCTTTTTATTCTATTATTCAATAATATCGCCACACCATATAAATAAATAAATGTTCATGGACATTACACACAAAGTCTTCTGGTTCCAAGCTAAGCTTAGGTATATGCTTGTGTTATGGGTACCAAAATACGGATAAAATACATAAACTACTTTTTTTTTGTAAATACATACTTATCTATCTATATACTTCTTTCTAATATATAAAATTCACGTGTCACAGTGTTGGTTACCGTACTCCTCCGAAACGGCTAGACCGATTTTTATGAAATTTTACATGCATATTCAGTAGGTCTGAGAATCGGCCAACATCTATTTTCAAACCTTATTTTTTTTCAAAACAACGTTTGCCGGGACAGCTTGTAATATTATAAAGCTGAAGAGTTTGTTTGTTTGTTTAAACGCGCTAATCTCAGGGACCTCTGGTCTGATTAGAAAAATTCTTTCAGTGTTGGATAGTCCATTTAGCGAGGAAGGCTATAGGTTATATAACATCACGCTGCGACTAATAGGAGAGAAGCAGTAGTGAAAAATGTTACAAAAGCGGGGAACATTTTCTAAATTCTACGCGTACGAAGTCGCGGGCAACAGCTAGTAATAGATAAAAACACTTAGACACAGTACAAACATTTGTGTGACAATTATAAATATCACACAAATAATGATTGTTCCAAATGATATAATGTTATAATGATATAATGATATAATGTACGTACTACCATTTAACTGCCTACTTGATATCTATGAAAGAAAGAGGAGTTGACACGGACATGACGGCTAATAGAAGACTGTGGAAGAAAAAGACATGTTGCGCCGACCCCAAATAATGGGATAAGGGCAGGAGGATGATGATTGATTGATTGATATCTATGACACGCTGTACTTAGACGATAACGATGAATGAAAATCATCTTTTTTGCAACTAGTTAAATTGATTATTTGTGCCCATAAACTCCTACGTACAAAATTTCATGAAAATCGATGTTGCCGTTTCTTGAAAAACAGGTCCAAATATTTAATTCAAATATTAAATTCACACTGCAAATGCATTATTTTCATAAAATAGTGCTTAATTAATATTTTACGAACCCTCTATCTTTATAGATTTTGTAAATCATAGTCAAGAATTTCCGTGTAGTGACGGATGTCCGCGTGGTGACGGATTAAGAATACAAATATCACCACCCCATTTCCTCCCCAGGTTGCTGTAAAAGCCACCTAAGGGATATTGCACACAGATAGCTATGAGAGACGGAAAACTCGAAAATAAACCCTGTGCCAACAAGCCTGGTCATCGCGGCACAGTAGACCATAATATAATCCCTCCCAAAGTGGAGGAGGCCCGTGCCCAACACGTTGATGGGCTGGAAAAGGAGGAGGAGTCAAGAATACTCCCAAAATAATATGTTTAATTTAGAAAACTAAAAAAAGGTTATCGAATCAATTGCATTGTCAAAAATTGCAATTTAATTGCGCTATTGCAATGATTTCGTTAAATAGATTAATACATAGGTACATTACATAGATACTTTCCACGATATTAAAAGGTGATGATAAAAATGGCTTTTATACCGTACTAGCTTTTAGAATGTAGAAAATTTTCCCCGTTTTCGCAACATTTTTCACTAATGTTTCGCTTCTTATGGCCACACCGTGATGCCTATAGCGATATACGATAAACAGATTTTCCAACACAAAAAGATTTTTTCAATTCTCACCTGTATTTCCTGAGTTTAGCACGTCCAAACAAGCAAACAAACTATTCAGCTTAATAATACTTATTATAAAAGTAAAAAAAAACTAACAAAATAAACAAATTCACTTGTATTCTTGACAAATGAAATAAAAAGCTTACTCAAAGCGTACTGTAGATAAAGTCACAAAAACATTTGTCTTGACAGATTGAATGTAAGGGAGTAGGGGGCGCCACGTTGACTAATAGTGTCCGAGCGGACATAGTAATTACGACAACATTAATACAAGCTATCACTCAATGTTAGAACACTGAAAACACTGAACATAATGTGATTAAATAAAACTATTTTATACGGATTTAGACGCGTATATTTGTTTAAAATTTTGGCCCGACGTTTCGGAGACTTTGCAGTCATCATGGTCACGGGTGAGACTGAACGTCGGGCCAAAATTTAAACCAAAATACAGGCGTCAAAATCCGTAAAAAGTAGTTTTATTTAAACAAAGGGGGGTGGGTCGGTGTTAAGCATTAGTGGGATGAGTTCTGCCAGCGAACTCGTACCTAAAAAATGCTAATCTGCTAGCAGCGTACGCCTAATTACGGAATTAGGCTATAAGGCGCGCACCGGCAAGTGCTTCATATACGTCCTCGCCATCACATTGCATCTGTGATGGGCCCACATATCTACACCTTTGTGGGCCGTCCCCTCCGGAAATGCTATGCTCCTTAACGAGTTCCGTCAATCTCATTTACCTCGGGAACATAGTAGCTAAATATGAAGTGCGATAGCGAGTCTTCGGCGCTATAACCGAATCAGTTGGCTAGGGGAAGTTAACCCTTAAAAAAAAAAAAAAAAAATCAACCACATGGAAGCAAGACTTAAAGAGAGAGTACCCCAGGAAGGTACCGGCGATGCCGGAGAATCCGTCCCTGAGCATAGCTCAGGCCGCCCCACGTATTCTGGGGGGGGCAAAGTAGTGCTGTCTATGGAAAAACCATCTAAGACTTTGACCCAACAGCTATTTCACCCGGGTCTTTTTAATCGTCAACGATCGGCTTCGTTAAGCGACGCCAATGAACTAAATAAGATACCTACAGACCAACAAAAAGAAAATGTCAATGAACAGGGAATCAGTGTTACTGATACACACAATCCAAATATTTCGTGGCAAAGAATGCCAATTCAAAAAAGAAACCGTTCTCCTGAGGAAGGTTCTCTTCAAATATCTAATAAAGCCAAAAGACTACCTAAAAGAAATCAACT
Organism: Orgyia antiqua; assembly: GCA_916999025.1. Classification (NCBI taxonomy): domain Eukaryota; kingdom Metazoa; phylum Arthropoda; class Insecta; order Lepidoptera; family Erebidae; genus Orgyia; species Orgyia antiqua. Next base: position 19,280,648 of record OU779864.1, on the reverse strand, counting down.
GAATACTCAAAATAAAGACGCCACTGAAACAATAGATAAACCAAGTCCTGAAATAGAAACAAGCAACCGTTATTCAATATTAGATGTGGAAGTTGATGACTCTTCTCTACAAAAAAAGGTTCCTAAGCCACCACCCATTATACTATACGGTATCGAAGACCTTGCCAAATTAACAGACTTAGTAGAACAAGTATTGGAAAATAACGATTACACTTTTAAAGTAGTATCCAAAGACCAGCTCATCATATCTTCTGCCACGGTTGAGAAATATAAAGTCCTAATAGAACATATCAGGGCCAAAGGATTAATAGGCCATACATTCACACGAAAAGATCAAAAAAACATGCGAATAGTTATTAAACATCTACACTTCAGCACGCCAAAAGATGTCATCATTGAAGCAATAGAAAATACTGGTAACAAAGTGGTAGGAGAAATAGTAACCGCACGAAAGCCGGGCACTAAAGAACCATTAAACACATTTTTCGTCAACATAGCATCTCACGAAAACAATAAAAATGTCAAGGATATAAAGTTCATTTACCACCAAAGAGTAAAGATAGAAGACCCGAAGAGAAAGACAACCATAGTTCAATGTACAAGATGCCAGCAATATGGACACAGTAAAAATTACTGTATGCGCCCATATAGGTGCGTAAAGTGTGCTGGCCCACACAAAACAACCTCATGCACTGTAGACAAAAACACCCCAGCTGTGTGCACACTCTGCTCAGGAAGTCATCCTGCCAGTTATAAAGGATGCATGGTGTATAAAGAAATGCTTGCAAGGAAAAAAATGGCTAACAAACCCTATACCACACACAAAACCAACAATCATATTAGAAAATATCCAGCCGTGTATAATTCACCAACAAATACTTCTAAAACTAATACCCAAACAGAAAATGACAACAATCGAAAAGTAATAGGTACCAAAAGGAATGCTATAGCTGAAGATAATCCAAAACAATATAGCGAGGTTGTTAAAAACAATCCTGGAAATATATCTGTCAGAGAGTCGATAGTCCCGTACAGTCCAAGGAATCTTAAAGACAATATACACTGTCACCAAACAATGCGGTATACAGATAGCTATACAGATAGCTATACAGAAACATCTAAAAAGGATAGAATTAATAACCACCAAACACAGAAACCAATTATAAAATACAGCGATGACGAGAAATCGCGGAGAACACAGTTTAGAATAATAGATATTAATAATACACAAGAACAAATATTGACGCTAGAAGATCTCATAACAAGACAATCTGAAAGAATTGACCAACTTGTAACACAGTTAAATACAATGATGAATCTCATCATTACACTCATGAGTAAAAATCCATAATGCTCTCCCTACGCATTGCTACTTGGAATGTCAATGGGTTGGCACCAAACAAACCGGAGCTAGAAATTTTGCTCAGAATTAATAAAATAGATATCGCACTGATATCAGAAACCCATCTTAATGACCACAAAAAAATTTTGATAGACAACTACATAATATATAACACAAATCATCCTGATGGGACTTCACACGGAGGATCAGCCGTTATTATTAAAACAAACATAAAGCACCATCTGCATAGTGTATTTAGAGAGGAATGGCTCCAAGCCACTACCATAACTATAAACGAGAAGTTTGGACCCATTAACATCAGTGCAATCTATTGTCCTCCCAAACACAATCCAAAGCAAGATATGTTCAACAGGTACTTTAAAAGCTTGGGTAACCAATTTATAAGTGGAGGCGATTGGAACTGCAAAAATAAATACTGGGGGTCACGGTTGACAACCACAAAAGGGCGTGAACTGAAAAAGAGTGTTGATGATTACAACCTAACAATTCTCGGAACAGGTGAGCCCACATACTGGCCAACTGACCCAAACAGGCTACCAGACCTAGTGGACTTTTTCATAATAAAGGGTCTATCATCTGTTTATTTCGATGTAGAGTCATCTCTTGATTCCGTCTCCGATCATACTCCTGTTATAGCAACATTCAGTATCTCGCCTATTCAAAAAGAACGAAAAGAAGTCTTATATAATCATAAAACAGACTGGAGCTCATTCGGTGACTACTTAGAGGATGAAATTAACCTGAGAATTAAACTTAAAACGGAGGATGATATAGATGATGCAACATTTTATATCACTAACCTCATCCAAACTGCCGCTTGGCATTCCACTCCAACCTTAAGTAGCTATATTGACAAAAATAATATACCTTTAGAAATAAGACAAAAGCTCCAAGAGAAGAGAAAGCTAAGAAGACAACTCCATATGACTAGATCCAATACGGACAGAAAAGAATTCAATAAAACCTCCAGAGAACTAAAAGAATTAATAAATGAATCCATAAATCAAATATTTCATCATAAAGTATCAGGCCTTTCAGCTTGTAAGAAAGATAATTATTCCCTATGGAAGGTCACTAAAAACTTCAAAAGGCCAAAAAATCACATTCCACCCATGAGGAAATCTGCAACAGACGCTTGGGCTAAGAGTTCAACCGAAAAGGCTGAATTGTTTGCAGAGTACCTATATGACACATTCACCCCTAACCAGTCACTAATGGAGGACTTTGAAAAAGAAGTCGATATCACAATTACCAGTGACCAGCAACTAACCATGCCTCTTAAACCTGTAACACCCAGAGAGATAGCACAATGTATACAGACGCTTAAAAATAAAAAAGCCCCTGGCTTTGACCTTATAACTGGCGAAGTACTCAAGAAATTGCCTAAAAAAGTAATAGTATTCTTAACAATGCTATTCAACGCTATCCTCAGAATACATTATTATCCAAAACTTTGGCAAATCGCACAAGTCTGCATGGTTTTAAAACCTGGAAAGCCTCCTTCAGATCCGAGCTCATATAGGCCCATAAGTCTTCTGCCTGTTTTATCTAAGGTATTTGAAACAGTATTGCTGAAAAGATTGCAACCGGTTCTTGACCAGGAGAAGATAATACCGGATCATCAATTTGGATTTCGGGCTAAACACTCTACGGTCGAACAAGTGCACAGAGTGGTTCATAAGATTCGACAGTCCTTAGAAAAGAAGGAATACTGCTCTGCAGCATTCATTGATATAAAGCAGGCCTTTGATAAGGTGTGGCATAAGGGCCTCCTTTACAAATTGAAAACTCTCTTACCAAACCCATTTTTCATGATCCTGAGATCTTATTTAAGTAACAGAAAATTTCAAGTCAAGCACGGAGAAGACTGTTCGAAGCTGTATGACATCAATGCTTCCGTTCCCCAGGGATCAGTTCTTGGTCCAGTCCTGTTCTCTATCTATACCTCAGACCTACCTCAATCACAAGGTGTTGTTACCGCAACCTATGCTGATGACACAGCTTGCCTAGCAAGTGACACAGATCCATATTATGCATCATTAAAACTACAAGTACAGCTTGATAAAGTAGATGCCTGGCTGCAGAGATGGCGACTAAAACCTAGTGTAACTAAGTCTACACAGGTAACCTTCACTCTTCGAAAAGGCAACTGTGCCGCTGTTTACATGGAAGGGAACACTCTACCAAGAGCTGACACCGTCAAGTATTTGGGACTTCACCTCGATAGAAGATTAACCTGGGCGAATCACATAAAAGGAAAAAAGAAAGAAGCGAACCTGCAGTTACTCTCTCTGAACTGGCTACTGGGGCGCCGATCCCCATTATCACTGAGCAACAAGCTCCTGGTCTACAAAACTATTATAAAACCTATCTGGACTTATGGAATAGAACTGTGGGGTTCCGCTAGTAACTCTAATATCGAAATCCTACAGAGATTTCAGAACATAGCACTAAGAATTATTTGCAATGCACACTGGTTTATTCGAAATACTGAGATTCATGAATATTTGGAAATTCCATCTGTCAGGGAAGAAGTCAATAGGAACAGCAAGAGTTACAAAGCGAGACTTAATGAACACTCAAATGAACTGGCTAGAAGCCTACTAGACACAACTGGAGACTTAAGACGTCTGAAAAGATGGCACATTTTGGATATAGACCAGAGAATTTAAAATTAACGTAATTGATGGCATTTAATGTAATGTTGTCAGCATCTTGAATTTCCTGGAAAAAATCTGATTATGGCTATATAGCCGATTGCAGATGGTTTAAGAAGAAAAAAAAAAAAAAAAAAAAAAAAATTAAACAAATGAATAGCGCAAGTGTTCGAGAATATTATAATCTGATTAATTCAAGGGGACCACAGACGGCATAATACAATAAATTAATATAGCAAGAAAGAGACAGATATACCTATATTAATATACCGAGATGTATCTTTACTTACGACGTCACCGACAGATATTTCTATCTATAAAATTTGTTTGTTTGAACGCGCTAATCTCAGGCACAATTAGTTCAATTTAAAAAATTCTTTCAGGAAGTCCATTTATTGAGGAAGGCAATATAACATCACGCTGTGATCAATAGGAACGAAGCATCAGTGAAATATAATAAATAAATAAATATTCATGGACATTTCACACAACGTCCTCTGATCCCAAAGTAAGCTATATTTCTATGCTTGTGTTATGGGTACCAGAATACGGATAGACTACATATACTACTTTTCTTTTGTAAATACATACTTAATACATAGTATAGTAAACATCCAGACGCAGAACAAAAATTTGCATGACAATTAGAAATATCACACAAATGCGAGTCCCGAGCGCGAATCGAACCCGCGACCTCGTGAACGGCAGTCCGTTACCTGAACCACTAGACCATGAGGTCCGTCTGGCTAATGAATACCAAGGAGTGAGCAGTAACTATAAACTCTAGTGCTAGTTTTCCATAATTTGAAATGAAGTCAAAATAAAATAAAGCAACAATATACAGTTATAAAATATCTATAGTAATATGCTTTTAGTGAGAAGATAAGGGTGTCCATCTGAGTTGAGTTGTCAGTGTCGGACAGGGGCTAGCCGACACGTCACAAGTAATCCTGACGTGACTTTTGACGTCACAAAACGGTCTGTCGCTGATATGTCGTGTAGGATAAGTCGGTTTACGAAAAGAAAATGTTTTTTATGTTATTTTAGATGTTGGGAATTAAGTTTGTATTTACGGGAATGCGAAGATTAGATACTAAAAATTTGAATAGTTCAAAAACTAAAAAACACGCTGGAAAATCCTGAATGTCTTTTTAAATAATTGCATTGTCATCGGTTTTTGACATATATGCAAAATTTCAAATCAATCCGACTATTGCAAGTGGGTGAAAATCGCGTTTAACGATTCCGTTACATAGATTAATACATTGATAGATACATACTGAACTTATAAAAGCGTGTTAAAAAGATTTCATTGATATATTGTTCAACACTAGATGTATGCCACGACATTGTCGACATTGACGAGCTTCGTGGTCTAGCGGTTCGGTGTAACGGACTGCCATTCTCGAGGTCGCGGGTTCGATTCCCACTCGGAACAATATTTTTTATGATATTTATAAATATCATACAAATGTCTGTAATGCGTCTGGGCTTTTCTATGTATTATAAGTATGTATTTACAAAAGAAAAGTAGTTTAACCGTATTCTGGTACCCATAACACAAGTATATAAGCTTAGCTTGGGATCAGAGGACGTTGTGTGTAATGTCCATGAAAGAAAGAAAGAAAATTTTTATTTGTAACTTGAATTTTTATTTATTATTATTTATTTTATTCTGACTACTTTTTGATGCGAAAAAAAGATATCGGCAATAGCTACTTACTAATATGAACTTACTACTACTTACTGGAAAATGCGTTTCTTCAAAGTTAAAGATTCGCCTTATTCATAATGACTAATCGTAGGTTTAAAAGTTCGCTAAAATAGGTTCGCGAAAATTGTCAAAACTTGTTATTGATAATGGTCTTTTTACGCTAAAACGTTTATTATCTCTCCGATAAAATCTCCGTATAAACCTCCGATAAGTCATTATGAATAAGACCGTAACTCTAAGCGAATATTCTCATTAAAATTACTAAATTGGAAATTCAAAACCGTTTTACAACGCTTTACATTGCGGTACAAATACTGCCCTTCTAATAAAAATCTGATTAAATAAAAAATCATTGTATATGCAACACTGATTACACATCGTAAGTTTTATTATCGTGGTTTATATAAAGGTGTGCATTACACTGCACTCGTGTTATCTAAGCTTGTATCACATACAACACACCTGGGACACGCGGTGTTAGTTTGAGACATGTTTATGGTTCCCGATGTATCCATAATTAAACTTCAACTTACATTAATTTGAGTTATTTCTCTCTCAATTAGCGCCCCACTGTTGGGCACGGACCTCCTCTACTTTGTGAAGAAATTAGGTCTACTACAGTCCGTGTGATGACGGATTAAGAATACAAGTGTCACCACCCCATTTCTTATCCAGGATGCTGTAAGAGCCAGCCACGCCACAATAAAAATATAAATAAATAAATATTCATGGACATTTCACACAACGTCCTCTGGTCCCAAGCTAAGCTTATATGCTTGTGTTATGGGTACCAGAATACGGATAGAATACATATACTACTTTTTTTTTTGTAAATACATACTTATAATACATAGAAACACCCAGACGCAGTACAAACATTTGTATACAATATAAGCAGTTAAGAAAATTTTCGCTATTATTGTATAAGTTTATGGATTTGATTTCCATGTAGGGTAAATATTTTGTACTGTGTATCATTGACTTACAAAAGACCGAATGTAACATTTAGGTTTTTGTTAGTATGGTAAGTACTAATTTATTTAATTGAATACTGTTAGAAGTATGTCTACTGTATGTCCGTTTTTTTCTTTACGTGGGTAATGCATTTACGCACTTTGTGTGGGACTCCCGGGTCAGAAGCGGACCCGAACTACCCACTAAACCCCACGGTGTTCCTCCTCGCCCCTTAGCCGGGCTATGGTAGTCACTCAGGTATTACCATGACCCGACCAGGGGTGGCCCCCTATCGGTGGGGGCTCACTGTGACGGGGCCCTATACCCCCCGTCAGTACTGTATGTCCGTGAGGTAATGGATTAAGAATTCACGTGTCACCACCCGTTTTCCTTCTTAGGGTGCTGTAAAAGCCAGCCACAGGATATTTTAGGTACACAGATAACATCCTCTGTGAAAGACGAAAAACTCATAATTAACGCTGTACCAACATGCCTGCCTATGCTGCCCATGCTGCCCATGCTATGCCTTTCTAAAGTAGAGGAGGCCCGTGCCAAACAGGAGGACAATAATGGGCGGCAGAAAGATAGAGAAACATAATGCTTGCCTCAAAACTCCAAATGCAGAGATATCCAATATAGTAACACTATTAAACGCGTAATTACAGATACGGCGTCCGAATATCCCCTTGAAACCATAGAGTTATTACAATACATTAATTACGCTGACTCAAAATTCGTCCCAGTTAGTCTCTAAAGTACGTAAATCAAAGTCCGCACACAATCTTATCAATTTATAGTCCCAATGTATCGAAACTTGCCCTCTTGCATGTGCAGCCAGCGACTAACGGCTCCAAGTTTGTTCATAAATTAAAACCACTAGATATTTAGTATCACTATGTGAAATTAGTGATGGGAAGAGATGTAACATTATTTTCACTTATTTTCTGTAACCTTAGGTACCGACTTTACGTGCTCAACTGAACCTAACTTTTCAAATCAAATTAATACTTTTATTTGCAGAATTTATGTTATACATTATTTACTCGATGTCACATATTTTGTTATGAGTCCCATTATATTTTAGCCATGCAGCGCACATATATTATTAAACAAAATTACATTTCATTCTATTGTTCATTTGTCAATATATCGGTCAATTTTGTTACAAATAAAATGCTTAAAAGAGTAAATAACATTAATAGGTATATAGTTGATAATTGAGAACAATAATATAATTTTCGAAACTTTAACTTAACTAAAAAGTGATAATTGACTTCTTGAGTGAGAAATCTTGAATAATTTCGTCGTGTGACTTATTTTCACTTTGTGATGTGCAGTAAGCACATCACTAAACCTCGTGATATTCTGTGAGTATGTAAATGGATCGTAACCATTCGACAGTATTGTTTCATTAATTAATTACAAGTTTTGATACATTGCTCTCATATTTAGTGTTGTTCTAATCAAATAACTTGTTACTGTCCGATAAGAATATTTAAAGAAGTTTTTAAAATTGTTTGTCATTTTTCTGCGATCAAAAAAATTATCCAGAACTAACCGAGATTACTCTTGAAAATGGCGAAATTAAGAAAACTAAATGGCTGTCAAAAATGTATTGTATAATTTAAGTTTAATGAAGAATAAATTTTAATACAGTACTTTTAGCACTGATATTTTTTTAATAACGTTTTTTTCTCACTTATGTACAGAGCCCTACATGCAAACACGTCTAAAAATGTAGGTATATTATTTTGTATATATATACAAACAAATGTTCAAACGGATGCTGTCTAATACGTGGCTATGTCCATGTGCTGCCTCTGTCAGCATATATTGATGAGCTTAACTCTTGATAGAACATTACTGGAAGTGACCTAAACAAACCTAATACTTCAGATTATTCTTTAGCTGTGTTATTTGAAAACATAAATCAGTTCTAATGTACTGGTCATATTAATTGTTGAAATTCTGTAATACAAATTGAGCATAAAGTAAAAGTGTTAATTTTACAGCAAATATTTAACTAAATGCTGCCTACACCTATGGGAAACAAGCGTGATGATATGATGACTTACACCACTAATCGTGACGACAGTGATTGTAAAATATCCGAAACGTTGGGAAAGAAATGAACTACAAATAAACACACACACAAACAAACGTTCATCCACGTTCTATCATGTCATTGATTGCATAAAAAATGCCCTTTTGAGAAATTCTAAGCTTAAGAGTAGAATATTATACACACTACGCTTAAATATATTACAACGCAAAGTTTGCCACATTTATTGTCCCTAATTCTCCGTAATGAGAAATATAGGGCGGGCGGCTCGTAGCTCCAGGTGATGTCGTTAACCAAGTGTAACAGAATTAATTTGTGGGCGGGCGGCGACACGGCGTGATCGAGTGGCGACATCTTCTTGTTACGATAATAACTTACAATGAAAACTTTACTTATTTATTAGACTATCTGTTTTAATCAAGTTGAAAATTGTAAATTTATTATCAAACTTTCTTTGCATCACCCAAGGTCCACTGGTAGATAATGCCAAAGGCAGTAAGTACACCGTTGTGGAAATATGCATTAATTGTAAATATATAAATATTCAATTCCATTTAATTAATTTTTTTGTATAGCATAAATAATTTATTTATTTAGAATTTCCTGTATTTTTTTCTGAAGAAATTAAATTAAAGGAAAGTGATATTAAAATTAATTTCTGCTGAAAATTGTTCCTAATCTATACTAATATTATAAAGCTGAAGAGTTTGTTTGTTTGTTTGAACGCGCTAATCTCAGGAACCACTGGGTGGGCCGATTTGAAATATTCTTTCAGTGTTAGATAGGGCATTTACCGAGGAAGGCTTTAGGCTATAAAACATCACGCTACGATCGATAGAAGTGAAGCAGTAGTGAAAAATGTTGCAAAAACGAGGAAAATTTTCTAAATTTCACGCGGACGGAGTCACGGGCAACAGCTAGTTTTATAGAAAACTTTTGACAGACGTGTAGATAGAAGGACAACGAGTTGAGCTTAAAAAGGTCCCTTTTTGTACGAAACCCTAAAATAGTGAACACTTACCTGAGAGAATAAACAGGCTACTATATAAACTGTGGTGTTATATTTTATTAAAATCAAAAGAGAATTGATAATTGTAGTTTTGTGTATCATTCGGAATTGTTAATATTCATATTTTTTTCCTGGACCAGAATAGGGAAGCTTACCCGACAGTACGAATGACAGTACCGTTACCCTAACAACCATCAGGTACCATTTTAGATTGAGGTGTCAACTGTCCTTGTGATTGAGCTGTGTTATTGAAAATATACAGTGGCTTTTGAATAGATAATATGGAGACTACATCGAAAGAGTTGTTCGCTTTTTCGTTTTGTACCTACCCAACAGCGAGTGGCAAAACAATATATTGTTTATCGATCCATCTGTCAGACTTCCTCTGTTCCACTATTGGACATAGGTTTCATTGAAAGCTAAAATGCGCGACATTGACGCTTCCAGCTGCACGCAAATGTTATTAACTGGCTACTAGCCTAATTTTTGACGGACTTCATTAAGAAGGACGAGGTTATATGTTCGGCTGTACTAATGTATATTCTTTCTATTTTTTTTTTACTGATTTGTAAGTCAATATTGGGCCGACTTTCAAAAATCTTTTTTTTTTAAGTATATACGTACTACTGACATTTAAAAATTCTGTAATAAGTTATGAGTATGTACATACGAATAAAACTAATAAAAGTGTGTTTAAAAGCATAAGCCCAAAACCGTAAAAACATCCTAAAGTTCTACAGATCTTTTGCTATCTAAAGAATTTTGAGTAAAAAGCCATTTCCATACTGCAGTGCTGGTCAGTGCGGCTATCAAAAAATCGTAATTGATTTTTTCACGGGCGATGCGTCAAGCGCGAACGCAAATGGCTTACGTCGGCCGTATTGAATTAGTACGTCGACGACGACTATGTCGCACGAACAATACAACCATGGAGTAGCTATGCGTAAACTAAAAAAAAATTATAAATATATTTGTTCGTCGTCAAAATGCTGTTAAAAACATTTAAACAATTTCCTTCATATTTCTTATTAATTTATTATGTATGGTGATAGTTAGTTTTGTATTATAATATATTAAATCGTAGGCCATTAACTGATTCATGCTATACTTACCAAACATTTACTAAACAATATAAAGTTTTGCATTTTATCGTAGTTATGTCAAAGCTTCTAAATTAATGAAAATATCTATTTAATAACATGAAATATGACTTTTGGCTTTAACTTTCAGTCAGTTTTCGAGTAATTAAAATTGACGAAACAGTAAATTTAAATTGATTTTATAATCACAGTCACAGGTTATATAATATAATATTTACTTTGTTGTTGAAAATAAATTGATTACTATCTCCCAAAAAATGTCAAGTTTAGGAACTCCACATATTATGTTCCATAAAAAAATCACTCATAAAATTAATTAAAAAACACTTCGCGCTGGCGATTTCGGCACAAATTGATCGAGAGCGAGCCAGCTATGACGTCACTAATGGACTATAGCCTTTTTACGATAACCACGTTAGTGAACACGTTATTTCATAATCAAAGACATTATGTTATAGATCTTTGTGCGTATCTACAGAGGGTTTTAAGACGTCAATTAATTTTTGAGACCCGAAAAATGCTATGTTTATCTAATTTCCGACATTAAAGATGTGCTTTTAGGGACCTACTCTATAAAAAAATTGGCAGTTTGACGATACGATATTTCAAGAATAAAATACTTAAGACAAGTGGTGTTTAAGAAGAGACAAATTTTTCTTCGTATCGTACAAGACTATGCATAATAAATATAATAGTGAAATAATATTTTTTTTGTAGCTAAATAAAATTGTTACAAAAAAACAATCAGACAGAGTCGTTATTTTAATGTCATCTTCATACATCATCTTTTACCGGCCGAACCTTGTTCCATTAAACATAAACTCACTAATCATACCATACAGACGAGCCTCGTGATCGAGTGGTTCATGTAGCGGACTGCCAATCAAGAGGTCGCGAGTTCGATTCCCGCTCGGGACAATCATTTGTGTGATTTTTAGAATTGTCATACAAATGTTTGTACTACGTCTTGGTGTTTCTATGTATTTTAAGTATGTATTTACAAAAGAAAAGTAGTATAATGTAGTCTATCAGTATTCTGGTATCCATAACACAAGCATATAAGCTTAGCTTGGGACCAGAGGACGTTGTGTGAAATGTCCATGAATTTTATTTATTCATTTCATTTAAAACCAAAAACAATAAGTACAACACAGATTAACAAGATGGTGGGTTGACATTTAAAATTGAGGAGAAGTAACTTTAGTCTGGCTAAATCGTACTTCATAGACTAATGACGTTTCTTAGCCGTTTTCACGTACACATAGATATGTAAGTGGCTTCAAGCAGACCTAGTGATGTAGCCATAGAAACTACATCTGGTATATGTGCTAAGTACAAGTACTGTATGCAGAAAACGAGTACATCTGTACAGTAGACAAAATAATTTCCATCCAAGTTTTAAGACACATCTAATTTGTCTGTTACGGTCCTAAACTTCTAATTAAAATTCACATTGTTACAATGAAGATATCCACAACATTTTGTGGCGACGTTACAACGAGACAAGTCATATTTAGTCCAGACTATTTGTAATTTGGTCTGACCGTACATTATAGTTTTAAAGTAAGTTCGAGCAGCCCATATTACCACTATATTTACTATACTATAACTAATTAAAGAAGTAAGTTCTATTCTAAAATGGCAAAGTTCATATTCATTAACTTAGGCATTAAAATAGACTTTAATTCAAAATTAATTGAAATGATAATGATACCGATTCTACTTGCAACAACTAAACCTAACTTGACTAAAAAATGAAAGTTTATTGTGTAATATTTGCTATTTCATTGTACATATTTATCTTACTTAAATTCGTTTTTAATACACAGATTTTATAATAAGAAAGTTCAGTTGACATTAGCGAATTGTGTTGTTGACAGTACCTATCAATTTGTAATTTTTTAGCTAAGTTTAGTTTAGTTGTGCACTTAGAATCGGTACCAATGGTAGTTTTTCTGCCTGAAAGATATTAATAGCAACATGAGACTAAAATTTTGCTGCATAGACTGTACGATAAGCACGCTAATATCTATGTATCAAAGAATTGAGAATATATACAGGGCTGAGTTTCATCTAAAACAGGCCCTGGGCACGATAACATAATAGGGTATCTATGCATGAGATATCACTTAACATTTGCTAATAGAGTAGGGACTAGACGCCCTAATAATCAGAAGGCCCTGTGCTCGTGCTTAGTGTGTCTAAAGGGGCCTGAATCCCAAAAGTGTTCTCAAAAAGTGCTACAGAAACCAGCTCAGGGACGTTATAGCCAAATCAAGAACCTTTATCAGATTTGGTTTTAAACGAAATCCAAAAACATTTCACAAAAGTACTTAATTGTTTACAGCAAACTTGTTAATCTGGAAACTAGTTCGCTATCTTACAATTCCGTGATAGATTAAGATGGCGGCTACAACAACAGATAGCTAATCACGTTAACTCAATTAACAGCATCTGCCTTCAGTCCAATCTGCTGCGCTCGCGTTATTGTGCTGGTGCTCATAAATTGACAAAGTGTCCAACTCTCATGAACAAGCCGGAATAAGTTTCTGCTTCCGGTCAGTGCGCGAAACATTGATTGTATACGGAGAGAAAATGTGAGCGTGCCTATGTAGCAGGTTATAGCTAAGCCGACCAGCATTCTGCATGATTATGTCTAAAAATTGTATGAGTATAGTAGGCTATCCTTTATAAATAGGTGAATGCCAATTTATTTAAACTATAAACAATCGTAATAGATTTCCGTCTTAGTTCTTTTATTAGCGTTTTCGATAGAAGCTCCCGAGCACATTGGTTTTTTTTTCGAATGTTTTACTATTGTCTTTATGTCGCTATATCAAAACCGCATCAGTAAAATTCGTACAGTAGTTTTCAAATGTATCGTTAATAGATGACGAAGACCTTCGCGAACAGGCAGACGGTATATGGTGGAGGACTCCATTTTAAATAGGTACCTAAGTAGGGTTTAACTAAACTTGTGGGTTACCCTTGTTTCATAATAGTACATACTATAGCAAAATATATTATTTTATAAATATCTACTACCCCGTAATGAAAATCAGACTTAACTTAGTACATCATCTTGGGAAACTTCTGCCCAGCTCCCAATATCCTTCCGTATGTTTCTAAGATAGGTTCCGCAGGCACCGTTCGTGATTTAGCGTCTAACTTGGCCCCTGTCCTGCAAGGTCCTACGGAACCAAGCCACGGTAGTTTTGTCTAATGAACCATGAATTTCTATTTGTTGTCTGTATACAGGTAATTAAATAATAGCTTAGTTAATGACTCTGTTTACATCATCGATACTATTTGTGTGTGTATGAACTTTGAGCTAGAATTAGGACAGTGTAACTATTGATTATACATATAAAATTATATACTTCTTGGTTCAGTGGTTAGTGTAACAGACTGCAATTCATGAGGTTGTGGGTTTGATTTTCGCATAGGACTAACAAATTGTATTTATAGCTCACGTTATGTATTTACTAATGTACATAATGTATTTAGAAATAAAAATAATAATATAATAGAGTTCTATAAGAGCATTAGTGTCCTGGGCACTAGAGGATGTTTAAGATTATCTTATATAAAAAATTCACGTGTCACAGTGTTAGTTACCGTACTCCCCCGAAACGGCTTGACCGATTTTTATGAAATTTTACATGCACATTCAGTAGGTCTGAGAATCGGCCAACATCTATTTTTCAACCTTTTTTTTGTATGGTAAAACAACGTTAGCCGGGTCAACTAGTAGTTTACATGTGTGGATGCCCAGTGAGTAGCGATCACACTTATTATAATTCTTCATTGATCAAGTAATGTGTTTGAAACTTATTCAGAACAAATACTTAAATGGTGAATACAAAATATTGAAGTGCTCTAAACATCAGTATATTTCATAGTGGATACTTGATGGTCTTATTTTTCTCTCTATCTCCCTTTCTCCAGCCTGTTAGCGTCCCACATTTGGGCTTCTTGTCTCCTCCACTTTGGGAGGGATTATCATATACTATGCCACCCTAACCAGCCGTGTTGTCTAAAAGGTTTTAGTTTCGAGTTATCCGTCTCTCATGGAGGTTGTTATGTAGAATATATCTTGTAGCTGGCTTTTATCGCCCCCTGGCAACACATGGATAGTGTTGTTTCTATTTGTTATTAACTTATCACATGGGTTTATATTAAAAGCTTTCTTATGATAAAAACACTTTATTTAAATAAATGTCTAATACACAAAGCTATGTTGAAATATCCTAAATGATAATAAAGATATACAATTTTTTTTTAATATAGTGGCAACACTGTGATATAAAATATATCATTTCTAAAATAAAATTACACTAATTACTGCAAAAAATGTAATATATTAATATCGATTTACCTACATTGTTAAATAAAAAATTCAGAACATAGTTTATATCTCAAAAGAACAATTATTGATCTACCTTTCAATTGTGAAAAAAGTATTAAAAAGCTTGTATATTTTTTAAATTATAGCTTATTTTGATATAAGCTGGTTAGACATTAAACTATAATTAATTTAACAGTCAATATTTAAAATAACAACTCCACTGTTGCATCACATAAATGTAACTAAAACAAACTAAAACTTAACTAAAAATGATTTTAATTTAATAATCACTATCTTCTACACATTTATAATAATTAAAAACATTGATAAGCTTTATGGAAATATTTAACTAAGAAATTTTGTTAATGTTTACCGAAATAAGTTACTGTCTACATGATCATTATTTATTTTAGTTTAGTGTGTAGAATTGGAATCAGTGTTTTAATAAATCATTTTTATATGATTCAATCATG
This sequence comes from Orgyia antiqua, assembly GCA_916999025.1. Lineage (NCBI taxonomy): Eukaryota > Metazoa > Arthropoda > Insecta > Lepidoptera > Erebidae > Orgyia > Orgyia antiqua. The sequence goes on along the minus strand of OU779864.1, from coordinate 19,264,968 downwards.
GTTTTCTGAAAAATATATAAAATATGTATGACACTATAATTTTTCACGTTTTAGTTTAGTTTGTACAAACAGAATTGGCACCAATATTTATGTTGTTAACAAGTACTAACTATAAACAAAATAACTCACTAAGATTTATTATTACTTTCGTTAAAAGCATGATGTTGCCAAAACTCAGCCAATTCCTTGAACTTATCACAACGTTGTCTTTGCCTCCTAGGGCTGCAATTATTCATTGAAGGACTTGACAAAATGGAACTGAATTTTCTCACTAAAGTAGTCACAGATTCTCTAGTGACATCGTCATTTATAGAAATATTTGATAAACGCTCGAATTTCTCAAAAGCTTCGTCAATATACTGTTCCATTTCTTCAGATTTCCCTTTCACAGTCGACACAGTATCATCAAATGACAAACTCCCTATAGAAATACTGCAACTGACATCAGGAACTGGATTCTTACGTACAGTACTTGTAGCTGAACATAACTTCTCAACAGAATTAAATATCTCATCTATATGCTTACATATCTCTTCAACCGACACCGCAGATATAATTTGACCATTAACATAATAAAAATCTTTTGGAGGTTTTTTAGTTTGCATATCTTCTACAAAACCTTTATAATCTAATGCTCCAGATTTTGATAGTTTCCTTCCAACTTTCCTTCTAACTTTTTTGAATAGAAATGAGGAATCAAAAGTAGTTTTTACTAAATCCAAAGTACTAAACACAGGTTTCATCTTCGATGGTGGGTCATCTTCAGTTTCTAAATCAATAGGCTTACCCCATTTCTCTTCTAATTGTATCCATTCTTCATTCCCTGATAGGATCACTTCTGGGTCTAAGAATTTTGTGCACATTTTTATTAGTGTGTTTCGTTCGCGAATGTTTTCAAACGACTGAAGCAAATACGTTTAACTTTGTACCAGAACACACTCAATATTTAACACTATTAGTTAATCACTTCCTTTATTGAAAATAAATACGTTATAATGATTTACATAAGTTTTGTTTCGTGTTTGTTGTTGAGATATTAATGAATGAGTGTTATTTGTCTGATTATTTATAACTACCCTCATTAGTAATTTTATCTAATCACTATTTGAACATACTTCAATACGCTGTGTATTAAGATATTGAAATATTTGAATGAAGATATTTATTTGAGGTAGGGGCAAATAAAAAGATTGTAAATCTTTTAGTTATATTTGTTTATGGGTTAAAAAGTTACAGTAGGCGCGCGAGTTCATGTCTATCGGGGCCTGAGGTGACGCGCGGGGGCAGCGCGCCCCTCCTTCACCCACCTCACCGCATTCGTCCGCAGTCGAGGACGAGGTGGGTGAAGGAGGGGCGCGCTGCCCCCGCGCGTCACCTCAGGCCCCGATAGATATGAACTCGCGTGCCTACTGTACCTATGTGATTTTTGCAAATAAATGCAATTAAAATGTCAGCTTCGTGGCGTAGTTTGTAGTTTTTTATGTGTGGTCAAGAAGTCACGTAATTCATGTAAATAACGGGTTTGATTCCCTAAATATATTTGTTCGTAATCAAATCATCAAGATACAAAAAAAAATGCTTGTTGTATGAAAGTCTCCTTAAATTTTTATTCATTTATTCATTCATTCCTTGTATTATTATGTTTTTTAGTAGTTATATGTTGTTATAGCATCAAAAGATATACAAACTTTCATCATCTTTGAAAATTTCAACTGTGCAGGTATCTCTATTCATGATTTATTTAGATTCGGTCTCGTGACAGACGGATGCATGGATAGCAAAGTCTCAGCAATATAGTCCTATTTTTCTCTTTATCAAGGACAATAATTAAATAGAATATTCTAGATAAACAATAATTCTATGCAAAAATGGCCGGTTATGCCGACAGCGCCATACGTAGCTATAAACAAGGCACCTTTTGTTACCAACGAGCGGCTGTCGCTTAATTATCGTTTTGAAATGAGCGTTACACCGGATTTATAATACTGAGTATACTTGTGCACATAAATGTTATACAATCTTTATGTTATAAAACTAAAGAGTTTGTTTGTTTGAACGCGCTAATCTCAGGAACCACTGCTCCGATTTGAAAAATTCTTTCAGTGTTCAATAGCACATTTATTAAGGCAAGCTATAGGCTGTATAACATCACGCTACGACTTATAGGAGCGAAGCATTAGTGATACATGAGTATTTTTTTATTTGAGGTCTTTTCTCGATTTTGTAGGAGATAACCATCAGATCTTGACCTGTTGCCAATGGGACCACACGGGAACTATCAGCTTTCAAAAAGAAAAGAATAGTTAAAATCGCTTCGAACAGTTAAAAGTTATGAGGTAACAACTTACAGTTGTTTTATTTTGATTCTTTTACTAGCTGCGCCCCGCGGTGTTACCCGCGGTATAAAGGATAAAAAATAAGTTCATTTTCTATTCCATTTTTCATTGGATAGTTTTATGAAAATCCATCCAGTAGTCTTTACGTGAAAGCACAATAAACATCCTTACATATCCAAACATTGGAGTATGGATAGAAGACCGAGCAAACGTTCGCGTTGCTTAGCCAACAGTTTAAGTATTTTATTTTATAGCGCGTAATTCTTTTGTCGTCATATCTCCTAAGATATTCATTTAAATTGAATGCTGTAAGGAGCATTTATAATCTATATTAATTGCGTAAGCTATACCAGGTATGCAATTTGATAAAAAATATAACTATATGCACATAAATAACTTTTGAAAACACTCTATTGAATTTGATAATTTTTGTGACATTATTTTGGTTACAACGGGTTTCCCTTAAAAGATAGACATATCGCGGACTTTTTTGAAGAACTATAGGTAACAAACAATGCCTCTATACATTAGTTTATGTACCTCACATAGATAAGCCAGCGTTTTCATTTATAGCTCGCACGCGTCCGAATTTCTCGGCAAATTTAATCATATCTCATCCAATATACAGTAAACCCCAATAAATTATTCAAAAAAGCCATCTTTTTGAACCATTCTATCTATTAAAAAACCGCATCAAACTCCGTTGCGGACTTCTGAAGATATAAGCTCACATAGGGACATACATACAAAAATTACGACTTTGTTTTTTATGAAGTAAAGATAAAGATAAGAATAAAAAAAAACCATACAGACGAATTGAGAACCTCCTCCTTTTTAGGTCGGTGTTAAATATGTTGCAAAAGCAGGAAAAATGTTCTAAATCTTACGAGTGCGATGTCGCGGGGAACAGCTAGTTAATTTATAAAAGTCCACGATCTGAGTTAAAATTGCCTGTAACAGTAAAATTATAAGCGAATTGACGTAAAAAGTGGTTTAACTTATTGTGTGTTGTAAAAAAAAGTATAAGATAATTAAGAGTAATAAAGTAATTTATTGATTTTGCAATTGACATGCTATGCTTTACTTAATAAACTAAATTATGGTGGAAAAAGTGATTGCCGCATTACGTAGAAATACGATATAAACTCAATCGAGTAACGATTGTAGTGGTAAATTTGAATGTTACAAGCACGACCGCAATAAGATCAGTTGGAAAGAGCTTTGGAACGGTATTCCGAGGTCGTGGGTTCATGTCCCGCTTGCGGCAATCACTTTTTCCACCATAATTTAGTTTATTAAGAGTAATAAAAAAAAATTTCATGGATATTTCACACAACGTCCTCTGGTCCCAAGCTAAGCTTATATGCTTGTATTATGGGTACCAGAATACGGATAGAAAACATATACTACTTTTCTTTTGTAAATACATAGTTAACACCCAGACGCAGTACAACATTTGTATGACAATTAAAAACATCACACAAATGATTGTCCTGACCGGGAATCGAACCCGAGACCTCGTGAACGGCAGTCCGTTATATGGACCACTCCACCACGAGGCTCGTCAAAATTCTGTAGTTATACTGACTGACGAAATATCTACGTCTCTCCTTAGAAATTTCTTCTTGCTACTATCAAGTGGACGCTTAATAAAATCAACAACAAATTAACATACAATAAAAAACTTGAAAAGCTGTGTCTAGGATACCTGGCTCTCACCCAGGAGGCTCGGGATCGATTTCCGGTATCGGAAAATTACTTTTGGGTCATGGTAAAGCTCAGGGCACCATCATGGCCCAGCAGGGCAAAGCGGAGAAATGAAAAAAAAAAATAATGTAGGTACGTCATGCAAGAGTTATACTGCTATAGGTCTAACTTAAAATTTATCCAGGTTACATTTTACCACTAGAAAACCTGTTGATATCGAATTCCATGCACAAGAAGTCGCAGAGATACTGTTCAATAATACTGTTAAAAAAAGAAATAAAGAAATATTGTCTAACACTTTTGTAGGCGAGTTCCCTTACAAATACTCATATCCCAAATACCCTAATGAGAAGGCTCATATTAGCTACGTCGTAAAGTTGTTTTGTTTCAAATTGTGTCCCCCAGGCCGTTATTATTTTTAACTTTTTCGTAAAAACCATACGATTTTACATGTTTTAAGTTTTTTATCTTGCGACGTATGCTAATTATTATGTACTTAAAAGAGTAACTCATAATGCACTATAAGTTTGTAGGTTTATTTTCTGTTTTAAACTATTAGTTTTCCAAGGAGGCTTTTCTATTGGACTACATCATGGGGTTCTTCAAAAAAGGTGTGAAATGATTTCTATTATAGGGTCGGCGACGCGCAAGTGATACCTATGGTGTTGCAGACATTTATTGGCTACGGTGACCGCTTCCCATCAGGTAGGCCGTAAACTTGCTCGCAAACATAGTACTACAAAAAAATTACATTCAATCTAACCATTTTTAACATTAAGTTCAATGACATTCACTCATTTATACTATAAGCATGCAGTAAAATATACACGCAGGCTTAACGCTTAATAACAGTCAACTATTAAAATCGTTGTGTAATAATCCGCAATCTGGTCCCCATAATGCTTACGTTGTGACCAGAAGACGTTCTGGGAAGTATCAACAAATAAGATCAAAGCGTACAGCAAATAAAGTATATTCGGTAAAATAATTTATTAGTAAATAAAAAGCTTTGAAGAAATTTTCCCCTCTTTTAGGCAAACTTATGCTTATATTATAAACATCCAAATCCACTATTTCCACCTTAATCTTATTATTTATCACATCCCTGGGAAGCGTTGGGGGCAATTAAACGCATCCAGTGCTGGCCATGTATCACGGACAGTAATCCGGGGGACAGAATCATAATAACAAAAAACAATAAAAATAACGAATTACCCCGTGAACTGGGCTTGAATCGGCCCCGACGATGAGAATACGAAATGATGTGGAGTGGCACAATAGTTATATTTTTTTTCACCACGACCTTGGACAGATAAAAACGGCCATAAAACAAAATTCAATACTTGAAGAAAATTTTAAGAATCTTATTAATATTAAATAAATAATATAATAATTGATACATAACATGTAGTGAAAAGTATTTTATACTTACCAATATAAAATTAGCACTCATTTGTATTCAACCAGTCTCTTTTGAAATAGCTAACTAGTTTAATGTTATTGACACCCGCTAGGTCTACAAGTTTGTAAACGAATTACTATTACACACCTAGTTCATTCATAAAGGGAAACTCTTAAATACAGTTTCAGTGAAACCTCAAGAAAGGCCGTGTGCTAATGGATTAAGAATACAAGTGTCACCACACCATTTCCTCCCCAAGGTAAAAGCCAGTTAAGGGATGCTATAAGCAGTTGACATATACTGTGAGAGATGGAAACCTATGCCAACACCCCTATTAATCTTAAGCCAGTAGCCCAATAAGCCTCTCAAAACTAAGGAGGCTCGTTCTCATCAACAGTGGGATTCTCATCAATAATGAGCTGTGATGGAAGGGATGAAAAGTCTGCTACAAAAACTTTTATAAGCAATAACGTCGCCGCAAAATCCATATCATCCTATTCCAAATCCACGTTATGTTTGTGCTCATTCTTAATATGGGGCAAAACTGTTGGAAGAACAACAGTTTTTGTTGTATATTTTATGTTGTGTGACGCCATAACTCTTAGAATGTGACATGCCACCCTGAGCCGTCTGATATACACTCGTACACAAGTACTACACAATAATTTATATATACGCAGTTATTTTTATTTATATTCTTATTTTATTGGTTTATGCGTTCACGGTATGTTAGCTTCTTTCATAGTTGAGTATATATATCCTTAGAGTTTCCTTGCCAATTGGTATTACAATAATTTGAAGATTGTTAATAAAAATAATCATCTCTCTTTGGACGGAAACTATATCAATACTATGCCTTTATTTATATTATGTTATTTGTTATATTGTCTGTCTGTTATATTTATGTTTTATTACAAAGCAGATAATACGAAACTCCAACCATCTTTTTCTTCTTAACACGCTTATAATAGCTCGGTAGGTATCTATCAATGTATTAATCTATGTAACGGAATCTTTGAAAGTGATTTTCACCGACTTGCAATAGTCGGATTGATCTGAAATTTTGCATACCTGACAAGGACCGATGACAATGCAATAATTAAAAAAAATAAATCTGGATTTTCAAGCGTGTTTTTAGTTTTTGAACTAAGTACCTAGATTATTTTATTGTAACATTTATTTTCATGACACAGGCGTACACCAAATAATTAATATTTTGTTCTCAACATACATAAAATAATATGAATATGCAACGGAATCTTTGAAAGTGATTTTCACCCATTTACAGTAGTCGGATTGATCTAAAGTTTTGGCACACATATTAAGAACCGATGACAATGCACTAATTTAAAAAAAATATTGAGGATTTTCAAGCGTGGTTTTTAGTTATTTCGACTAAGCAAGTAAAGGTAGTTCATTTAATTAGTACGACGGTAATTATCTAATATATAAAATTCACGTGTCACAGTGTTAGTTACCGTACTCCTCCGAAACGGCTTGACCGATTCTTCTCAAATTTTACATACATATTCAGTAGGTCTGAGAATCGGCCAACATCTATTTTTCAAACCTTTTTTTTTGTATGGCAAAACAAAGTTTGCCGGGTCAGCTAGTTTTTTTATAAAATTTAACGTTATTTAATACTCTTTAATGATTAGAAGATTTTTTTTGCATTGTTCTGTACTTGCGATATACACATCAAAATCCACAGTTAAAACTACATAACAATGTTAGCAATCTACATACTCGTATATAAGATAGATACATTGAACATACTAATAAATCTACTATCGAAACAGTAAGCATGTATAAACAAAATATAGCGTAGATATGACAAACTTGCCAAATCACAAGCGACATAAGCTCATACATTTAGTTGTAACATATTTTACATAACATTACAATAAATTGTATGTTTTTATTTGAGTACATTTAGATAATATCATTGTTATATTCATACGGAAACAACAACAAATATTTATTATTGTATTTATAAATAACTATTCAATAATTTTAGGGTACCGTGGAATAATTTATTTAATAAATAAATATTTATGGACATCTCACACAACGTCCTCTGGTCCCAAGCTAAGCTTATATGCTTGTGTTATGGGTACCAGAATACGGATATACTACATTATAATACTTTTCTTTTGTAAATACATACTTATAACACGTAGAAACACCCAGACGCTGTACAAACATTTGTATGACAATTAGAAAAATCACACAAATGATTGTCCCGAGCGGGAATCGAACCCGCGACCTCTTGATCGACAGTCCGTTATATGAACCACTCAACTACGAGGTTCGTCTATTGGGAATGTGCAATCATTGATTTATTCAGGTAATAATAAAAATCAATACTAATATTGTTAGGCTGAAGAATTTGTTTGTGTGAACGCGCTAATCTTTGGAAATACCAGTTCGGTTTAAAAAATATTTTTGTATATTATATTTATCTTGTGGGCTACTCCCACGTTATGTTCCTAAAGGAACACAATACATACATACAAATTATTTACAAAATACAAATTACATACACAATACATTCATACAAAATACACATACAATATTTACACAACATTTACAGATACTTATAATCCAGTATTTAAAATCGATCCGATTCTATACCGGCTGCCCGCCGGCGCCGGTTTCATTAGTGAAAACGTAACATTAAGACTGCTTTTGTTAACGGTTGCGCGCGCGCCTCACCTACCGCCGAACACCAGTCAGAACTTGATTCCGACGCGGAGCGCACGCTGCTCGCATCTAACCGCTTGTTGTTACCACCCGCTTTATATTAATATTTTCTGCTTTCTATGTGCTATCGAACTATCGCTTAGTTAATCTTAATAATTATAAACTGTAAACTTATTCTCTCCTTCTGTGCTTGGTGTATAGTGTATATTACTGTGTGATTGTGTATGCTTAAATATACGTTGTTGTATCAGTGCTACGAGCTTTATTCTGCTAACCTTTTGCTTGCTTACTTAACCTGGATCGTACGGCAACTGCCTGCCTACCAGCTTACTTCACCGTGTTAAGAACACCAGCCGTTGAGAAGCAGATACACCGGAGGGTACGTACCCATACACTAAACTGGTACACACGCCACGTATCACCACATATACAAACAACTACCAAACTGGTGACCCCTAAAAGAGCACCATGAGTGATAGCAGTGATAGCGCAGGAACAGCTAAATCAAATGTGACTACACGCAAAACAAGAAAAATGCGCATATCCACTGACCGATCCGGCGACGTCCGGCAATGTAAATTAAAGGTTCCGGCATTTTCACCGGACGACCCTGAACTTTGGTTCGCATTGTTAGAGGGCCAATTTGACACCTTTGGCATCACGGAAGACCACGCCAAATACCAGAAGGTCATAAGTAACCTGGATATATCGACTGCTAAAACAGTAAAGGACATTATCCTTAAACCTCCACATAACGACCGGTACCGTAAAATAAAAAGTGAGCTTATCAAGCGTCTAAGTGCCTCTCACGAGAAAAAGGTCAAGCAGCTGTTGACCCATGAAGAACTAGGAGACCGAAAGCCTTCACAGTTCTTCCGGCACCTGCAGGACTTGGCTGGACCGGACGTGCCCGAGGAGTTCCTGCAATCTATCTGGAGTAGTCGTCTACCTACCAGCATCCAGTCAGTGTTGGCATCGCAGCCTAATCAGACTCTGGAGCAGCTGGCAGACCTAGCAGACCGAATACAGGACATTACAGCACCTGCAAATGTCGCGGCAGCCTCAACATCCAGCATGAATACCAACGCAGTTTCTAGCGAAATCGATGAGCTGCGCCGAATGGTACAGCAAATGGCGACAAAACTAGACGAGCATACCCGAGCGTCTCGCAGCAATGATCGTTCTAGATCACAGCAGCGTCAAACAACCAGGAGGAGCCGGTCTAGATCGACGTCCAGCTACCAGCGCTACCCCATCTGCTGGTATCACGCGAAGTTCGGGTCTAAAGCGAGCAAGTGCCAGAAACCCTGCGATTACAAGGCGGGAAACGCAATGGGCAGTCGGTAATGGCGACAGACGATTGCCCCTCCTCACCAGGTCGCCTCTTCGTGACAGACCGCACCACGAAAACCCAGTTTTTGGTCGACACTGGCAGCGACCTCTGCGTATTTCCACGGTCACAGCTACGGGAGCGACGTGAGCCTACCACCTATAAACTGACCGCAGCCAACGGCACGACTATAGATACTTACGGCTACGCGCACCTGAAACTGGACCTAGGTCTCCGTCGCGACTACCCATGGAAATTCGTGGTTGCTGACGTGACGAAACCCATTATAGGCGTAGATTTTTTGTCCTATTACCGTTTAATTGTGGATTGTAATAATAAAAAACTAATTGACGATGTAACTACCTTATCTACATCAGCTTTACCTGTTTGTAATGTAAATAGTGTCTTGTCTGTTAAGGTTCTGACTGGCGATTCGCGGTATCATCACCTACTGTCTCGCGAATTTTCATCCATCACGCGACCGGCAGGTACACATCGCATAATCCCTCACAGCACACAACATCACATCCGCACTTCCACAGGTCCTCCTGTCTCCTGCGCACCTAGACGTCTAGCTCCGGACAAACTTAAGATCGCGAAGGACGAGTTTGCAGCTATGCTAGCTGACGGTACCGCCCGGCCTTCCGAGAGCCCGTGGTCATTACCGTTGCACCTAGCGCCGAAGAAAGACAGCGGATGGCGACCCTGCGGTGATTATAGGCAGCTCAACGCTCGCACTATACCGGACAGATACCCAATTCGCCACATACACGATTTCGCACACAACATATCTGGTTGTAAGGTATTTAGTACATTAGACCTGGTAAAGGCCTACAATCAGATACCCGTCTGTGCGGAGGATATACCCAAGACGGCGATCACCACCCCTTTCGGTATGTTTGAATTCCCCTTCATGACCTTTGGCCTGCGGAACGCTGGTCAAACATTCCAGAGGTTTGTCGACGAGATGATGCGCGGGCTGGACTTCGTTTACTGTTATCTGGACGATTTTTTGATCTTTAGCAGAAGTGCAACCCAACACGAAGACCATCTGCGTCAGGTATTCACCAGACTCCGGGACTATGGCATGGTTATCAACGTTTCCAAGTGTGTTTTCGGGGCTCCCGAGGTAACCTTTTTAGGTTATCGTATATCGGAGAGCGGCACCAAACCACTTGAGGAGAAAGTTTTAAGCATACGCGACTTCCCCCCACCCACGAACATCAGGTCGTTGAGACGTTTTTTAGGCATGGCCAATTTTTACAGGCGATTTTTGCCCAACGCCGCTCAAACACAAGCACCTCTTAACGCACTTCTGATGGGAGCAGTCAAAGGCTCTACACCCATCACGCTAACCGACGACGCTCTAAAGGCTTTCTCAGACACCAAAGAAAGCCTTCTTAAGGCCACTCTCCTAGCGCATCCAGATTGCCGAGCAAAGCTCGCATTGGTTACAGACGCGTCAGACGTAGCTATGGGGGCAGACTTGCAACAGTTGCAGGACGACGTATGGCAACCCCTGGCATTCTTTTCCCGGAAGCTGAGCCCATGCCAGCAAAAATACTCACCTTACGACCGCGAGCTCCTCGCTATCTATGAGGCCATAAAGTACTTCCGGCACATGCTTGAGGCGAGACACTTCACCATTTACACCGACCATAAACCGATCAGCTATGCCTTCCATGAAAGGAAACATAACTGTTCGCCAAGACAGTTCCGGCATTTGGACTATATCTCCCAGTTCACAACCGACATAAGGCACATATCCGGCAAGAACAATGTCGTCGCCGACACCTTATCTCGCGTAGAAGCACTGGGCGCTCCAAATTGCCTGGTCGATCTCGCTCAAGCTCAAGACACAGACCCTGAACTGGCTCAGTACCTCACCGACACCTCATCCCTCCGTCTCAAAAAGATGCAACTCCCAGGGAGCCTGATCACTCTATACTGCGACATCAGCACACCCACTCCGAGGCCATTCGTCACAAAAGAGTTAAGGAAGCAGGTGTTCCAGAGTCTCCACTCCCTTAGTCATCCTGGAGCCAACGCGTCTGCCAAATTGGTCGCAGAACGATTTGTTTGGCCGGGAGTAAGAAAAGATTGCAGAGACTGGGCACGGGCTTGCATATCCTGTCAGCGCGCAAAAGTAAGCCGACACGTATCCTCACAGTTGGGTACCTTCGACTTGCCCCGCGCACGCTTCAGGCACGTCCACATAGACCTAATAGGTCCTCTTCCCGTCTCGCAAGGATTCAGATATTGTCTCACGGCTGTAGACCGGTTCACCCGGTGGCCTGAAGTCGTGCCAATACCTGACATCACTGCGGAAACGGTGGCAAAGGCGCTTCTTATTGGCTGGATATCCAGGTTCGGCTGTCCTACAGATATTGTGACAGACCGCGGCCGACAGTTCGAGTCCGCACTATTCCAATATCTCGCAAAAACTACCGGATTCCAGCACAAACGGACAACCGCTTACCACCCAGCGTGTAATGGACTTGTGGAGCGCTTCCATAGACAACTCAAAGCGTCCATCACCTGCCATGCTGACCAAAACTGGACGGAGATCTTACCCTTGGTGCTGCTCGGCATCAGCAGTGCCTTCAAAGAAGACTTGCAGACTTCCTCTGCAGAACTACTTTATGGCGAGCCATTGAGACTCCCCGGCGAGTTTTTTAATCCGAGCACACCAGGTACTTCTGACCTGTCGGACTTTACTGCACGCCTACGTTCGTTCGCCGAGAAATTAAAACCAGTGCCAACTTCGCGCCACAGTAAACACCAGGTATTTATATTTAAGGACCTGGCGACCGTAGAACACGTCTTTTTACGCGAAGACGCCTCGCGTGCGCCATTTCAACCGGCCTATACGGGCCCCCATAAAGTAATGGAGAGAGGAGATAAGGTGTTTAAAATCCGTGTAAAAGGAAAGTCCGTCACTGTTTCAGTAGACCGCCTCAAACCCGCCTATGTGCTCACGGACGAAGAGGATCTGCTTGGTGGCACATCACACACACCTCCACTTTACGCATGTCCGCCAAAAACACCTGCACGCAACAATACACCTCTTACGATTACTCCACCAACCCCACCACACACGATACATAAAACCACCCGGTCCGGACGACGTGTTCGGTATCCGGATTACTATCGACCCTAACCAGGTCTCTGGGGGGGAGTGATGTGGGCTACTCCCACGTTATGTTCCTAAAGGAACACAATACATACATACAAATTATTTACAAAATACAAATTACATACACAATACATTCATACAAAATACACATACAATATTTACACAACATTTACAGATACTTATAATCCAGTATTTAAAATCGATCCGATTCTATACCGGCTGCCCGCCGGCGCCGGTTTCATTAGTGAAAACGTAACATTAAGACTGCTTTTGTTAACGGTTGCGCGCGCGCCTCACCTACCGCCGAACACCAGTCAGAACTTGATTCCGACGCGGAGCGCACGCTGCTCGCATCTAACCGCTTGTTGTTACCACCCGCTTTATATTAATATTTTCTGCTTTCTATGTGCTATCGAACTATCGCTTAGTTAATCTTAATAATTATAAACTGTAAACTTATTCTCTCCTTCTGTGCTTGGTGTATAGTGTATATTACTGTGTGATTGTGTATGCTTAAATATACGTTGTTGTATCAGTGCTACGAGCTTTATTCTGCTAACCCTTTGCTTGCTTACTTAACCTGGATCGTACGGCAACTGCCTGCCTACCAGCTTACTTCACCGTGTTAAGAACACCAGCCGTTGAGAAGCAGATACACCGGAGGGTACGTACCCATACACTAAACTGGTACACACGCCACGTATCACCACATATACAAACAACTACCAAAATCTAATAGGAATGGGCTGTATAACATTACGCTGGGACATATAGGAGTGAAGCATTAGTAAGTGATAAGACAGTGTTAAAACTATTTCAATTCAAGTAAACCAATAAACCTGAACACATCATCAATGTTATTAGGGGGCCGCTGGATGCAGTTGGCGAAGCACCGCGCGTTTTCTATATGAATGATCTGTGTCGAGCGGCGAAAGACGGCTTATGGATAGGAATCAACAAAGTATACCTGTTTCATATATATTTTCATCTACTATATAAAAATAAGTCGGGTTTTCCTTCCTGACGCTATAACTCCAGAACGCACGAACCGATTTCCACGGTTTTGCATTCGTTGGAAAGGTCTCGGGCTCCGTGAGGTTTATAGTTAATTTTTTTTAAATTTTTTTTTTAACTTTTTTTTGGTATGGCAAAACAGCGTTTGCCGGGCCAGCTAGTCATATTATAATTTTAACTAAAACCGACCATCATAATTTCTCATAATGATATTAAAATATGTGTTATATTTGAAATTTGTTATCAGAGCATTATCGTAAATTTATTAATACACAGAAAATAATATGTTTTCATTATGGCGGACGATGTCACCCACATATAAACAGTATTTTGTATCATGTTAAGAGGGCACGATACCAAATAATGCTCCATACAAAAATATGGGTATCGTACTTCCCTTTTTTCTTCGCGAAAGTTAAACCGATTTTAATTGTTTCTACATTATATTATAGATGAAGAGTATATCTATGCTTCTGTCATTTTCTTTTTTCAATACACTATAACTAAAAGAAATATGAACATCCGAAAATCCTGTTTTTTCGGTTTTCTTTAGGTAAAGTTGCAGCGTCTATCACACATATTTGGTAACGTTTCACCAAAAAAGAAAGTGATACAAGCATAGATATACTCTTCATCTATAATATAGCGCAAAAACAATCAAAATCGGTTTAATTTTCGCGAAGAAAAATGGGAAGTACGAAACGTCTTTTTTTCAAAGAATTTGTAGGTAAAATCTGCTTCAGCTATATTTGTCCTTTTTAGCACGGTACTCGGAAATAGGGATAGCAATACCTAAGGCAAATACCTAAATTAGGAGTACAGTACCCTCTTAAATGATTTTACAAGTTCTGGTAGACTCGAGCAAAGTGTAACATATCTCTCTCTCTCTCTCTCTCTCCAGCTCATAAACGTTCCACTGTTGGGCACGGGCCTCCTCCACTTTAGAAGGGACTTTGGTCTACCATGCCGCGCTAACCAGGGGTGATGGCATAGGGTTTATTTTCAAGTTTTCTGTCTCTCACAGAAATGTTATCTGTGTACAAATATTCCATAGCTGACTTTTACAGCACCCTGGTAATGAAAAGGGATGGTGATATTTATACTAGTAGCCATAACGCAAGTGTAAGCTTAGTTTGAGACCAGAGGAGGGAGTGTGATATAACGATAAATAGAACGTTATTTGTCTTTAATAATTAATTATAAATCGACTCCCTGTTGTTATAACTTTATTTATATCACTTTCTGGGGTAATTTTAACCGACTTCAAAAAAGGAGGAGGTTCTCAATTCGTTTTTATGTTTGTTACCTTTGATTTTCCTTGTTTGTTACCTTGATTTTAATGATTCTTTTTTATATGAAAGCTGGTGAATTCCGTGTGGTCTCATTGGCACCAGGTCTTCCACCTCCTTCTCATTGGCACCATCTGATGGCTATCTCCTGAGAAATCGAGGAAAAATCTCAGAGAGAATTTTTGAGTCAGTTGAATTTTTGTTTTAAAATACTCAATTTATTGAACTGATAACGTTTAGTTTTATGTGTTAGTTCGCCATTAGGCAAGGATGTAATTTGTAGCTTTAATTAATTTAGTTGTCAATATTTAACAGTGCAGTGGTTTTACTAAAATATTGAGGTCACATCGACGCTTGATATTTGTTTGTTTCAACTAGAAATAATATCAATCGATGGTTGATATTTCGTTGTTTCGTATTGGCGTACTTTTGAATTAGAATCTAATTACAAAAAGTGTAACTTTATTACTCACGGTCACTTCAATATAATATGTATTTCGCACATATGTGTATATACTTCTATACTAATCTATATTTTATAATATTACTAGCTGACCCAGCAAACGTTGTTTTGCCATACTAAAAAAAAAAGTTTAAAAAAATAGATGTTGGCCGATTCTCAGAGCTACTGAATATGTATGTAAAATTTGAAAAGAATCGGTCAAGCCGTTTCGGAGGAGTACGGTAACTAACACTGTGACACGTGAATTTTATACAGGGTGTGGCGTAATTAATGGATAAGCCTGTGCCTGTGGATAAGCCTCCTACTGCGCTATACGAATATGTATATTTTTAATTAATCCTATGTATGGTCTTGAAAAAAATGGCATAAGTCATGTTTTTCATAAAATGACTACTTTCACTAACCAATTATGCTACTGTTGCCACAATTTTCAAAAATTTTGCATTCTGTTTTTTTTATAAAACAGCTTAAGAGGTGAGCTATTGAAAGCAATAAAGAATTCCCTATTCGTAATACAAATTTTGGGAAAAAATACATGAGATATCAAAAAAGTGTTATTGATTATTCAATTTGTTGACTTTGTACATCGTCTAGCTTAAAAAATCATTATGGGAGTTGATTTGCCCAATATCTTGAAAACATGCTTGTTTTATGCAGTTTCCGAAATGGTATAATACTTATTATAATACTTATTAAGTTTGATGTGATATTAAAGAACCAAATGACACTCGTAAAAAAATGTTCTTATTGTGATTTAATTAATCAAATTAATACTGTTAACTTAAACAAACTGTCAGTGGTATTTTAACTTATCTGTCTGAGTTTACCAGTGGGAATGTTAGTCGTTGAAAAAAAATAACAACTTATTTTATTTTTTTTATTCTAAAGATGCAAACACTACATAAATTTTATTTTACAAAAAATGTTCGGAATGGCGGCCACCTGCGGCTATGCAGGCCCTGCATCGACGGATAAATGACCGCTTTAGGCGTCGGATGAAGCCGGACCTCTTGATTTCATCAGCGGCTTCAAAAATCAGGGCCTTTAGTTGTTCCAGGGATGCTATTTCTTTTTTATACACTTTTTCTTTTAAACACAAAAAAAGTCTAGAGGGTTCAAATCAGGGGACCTTGGTGGCCACAAAATGGGACCCAAACGACCTATCCACCTCTCATTGTACTCATCATTGAGGTAGTTCCGTACAATTCGTGCGTAGTGAGCGGGACAACCATCATTTTGTAACCAGTAGTTTTCTGGCACATTTAAACTTTGTAATAGTTCCGGCAACGTATTTTGCAGAAAATTTAAATAATTGGGACCTGTTAGTGTCTCGGATAGTTCGACGGGCCCAACTATTTGTCCATTTAAAATTCCTGTCCAAAGGTTCACTTTAAACTGGACTTGAGCTCGGTCTTGCCTTATGTTTCTCGGATTGGTTGCCTGCCAACTATGAAGATTGTGCATGTTGACGTAGCCATTTCTTTTACATGATGACTCATCGCTCCACAGTATTTTGTCAAAAAACGCCGAATCTTCGCGTATTTTTCGCAACATGACGCGACAAAATTGGACTCTAGGCTCATAGTCTCGTGTCATTAGTGTTTGCACCCTTTGATAGTGATACGGGTGAAGCTCATGCCTGTGCAGAATTCTGCCCACAGTACGCGTATCTACACCGGTTCCTCTACTTAACTCACGAATTGATAACTCTGGATTAGCACGCACAGCTTCTAGAACTTCGTCATCACGATGTCGTCGAGGTCTGCCTTCCGAAGCACCACCAACACCGGTACCAGGCATTCGCCCTTTGCTAAAAGCGATGTGCACACGTGTAAACACCCGGTAGTCTGGGTGTCGCAAATCGGGGTATCTTCGACGATATTCGCGTGCAGCTTCATTTGCATTGCAGTTACACAGGCCGTAAATAAGATGCATATTTGCATACTCTTGAGGAGTGTACGTATGACGCGGCATGATCAGTAGTCCAGGGATATGTAGAAGTCGTCGATAATATCACAATTGTCCAATTCGTATAGCAAAACCAGAGTCCGTAGTACATAAGCCAAATTCACGTCACAATAACAAACACGATAGAGCAAACGATATGTGCGCAAGAGACGATAGTCAAAAGAGCACTAACTTTGTTAAACAAGTTCAAAAGCTGTTTTGTTGTTTGTGAGAATAATAAAAATCTATCTCTGTCGCACAACTGTTATTTACCTGACATCAAAATGCTTTGTCTCTGTCTTATGATAAGACTAACCGTCTGGATTTGCCGTGCGATAAACAACCACAAGTAGTTGACTTAGAGTCGTTATCTGCTTACCCTATTCATGGTGGATGACTACCTACTCCCGAGCACCCAAAAAAGGGTCCATTGTGAATGACTACCTGCTCCGGAGCACACAAAAAAGGGTCCATTCAAACTGTTTACAAAGACATGTTTAAGATAAATTAATAATTCTGTTAAAGAAAATTAGGGTATTTTTTTACAACTGTCGTTTTTTTTTAAAACCTCGTGAAATGTAATAAGTATTATACCATTTCGGAAACTGCATAAAACAAGCATGTTTTCAAGATATTGGGCAAATCAACTCCCATAAAGATTTTTTAAGCTAGACGATGTACAAAGTCAACAAATTGAATAATCAATAACACTTTTTTGATATCTCATGTATTTTTTCCCAAAATTTGTATTACGAATAGGGAATTCTTTATTGCTTTCAATAGCTCACCTCTTAAGCTGTTTTATAAAAAAAACAGAATGCAAAATTTTTGAAAATTGTGGCAACAGTAGCATAATTGGTTAGTGAAAGTAGTCATTTTATGAAAAACATGACTTATGCCATTTTTTTCAAGACCATACATAGGATTAATTAAAAATATACATATTCGTATAGCGCAGTAGGAGGCTTATCCACAGGCACAGGCTTATCCATTAATTACGCCACACCCTGTATATTAGATAAAGCTGAGGAGTTTGTTTGTTTCTTTAAACTCAGAAGCCACAGGTTCGATTTAAAAAATTCTTTCACTGTTGGATAGTATATTTATCGAGGAAGGTTATAGGCTATATAACATCACGCTGCGACCAATAGGAGCGAAGCATCAGTGATTAATGTTGCAAACAGACAAAGGTTTTATATAAGTCTTTGTTTTTAATAAGCTTTTATTAGATTCATTCATATCTAATATACTTAGTTTGTTTATATTCTTCATTCTTATCAATAACAGTTAGTTGTGCAGTAATTTGCCAGATATTGGTACCAATACTGCGTGCTCAACTAAACTAAACTAAAAAAAAACAACTATGGCGTATTTTGATTAATTGGCTATTTCGTTGTGCACATTTTTATTAATTAAATTCGATAGTCTATAATATACAGATCTTCTAATAAAAAAGTTTTGTTAACATTAGGTTTAGTTGTGCACGTAGAATCGGTACTATTAGCTAGGTTTATTATGAAATTTCATATTTTACAATAATCACAGCAAATATAAATTATTTATTTATTTTAAAATTTTTGCACACAATAAATGATTGATGTACAATGGTGGACTTAATGCCAACGGCATTTTCTCCCAGTCAACCAGCGAGGAGTGCAGAAATAAGTTAAAGTGGGTGCTATTTATTTTAACATATAAATACGATATCAATAATATACAGAAAAAAACGTCTTATATAAAAGACATTGCACCATTGTCTTCAATAATATACGAGCGATATAGTATACGGATATACTCGTAGGTCTACTACCTACAATTAACAGTATTTCAAAATAATATGATAATAGCCCAATCAACAAAACAAGGTGCTCTCATTAATATGACATACAATCATCACCGTTGCGTTTAATGCCACCGAAGTTAGCCGAACAGTGCCGAACGTTGCCGATATTAGCATTAATGTGATCGTAAAGCAGTCACCGTGGCAATGGGGCGCGTGATTCGGTCTGCGTTTAGAACAATTTGTTTAAATGTATTTTATAGTGAAATGGGGCTCAGTGGTTGTAGTAAAACTACCGCTTTATTGCATGTGTATCGTCATTTTAATGGCTATACTAATTTATAAAGTTTATAAGATAAATATTATTAAGCAAGTAAACTTCCCTGTCGCAATTGACCAAAAAAACAAATTTCCAATCTCACTCTTTTAGACCCTTTATATGTTAATTTGTTAAAGAGATGGGTAAAGAAAAGTTGAACATTTTTATACTAACACGCTTATGTGCAGGGATTCTCACTGGATACAAATATCAAAGGGCCGTGCGTTGTGGCGTTCTATGGGTAAGGCATATGTCGAACAGTATAGGCGGATGGGTTTATGGATGGAACACGGTTAGTATGAGCGGTTATTACCCTAAATACTCGTACATTAACCATTATGGACCACATCCGTGACATTTGTGGGATGAAAACAGAAAAACCTCCTTTCTGATACCTAAAATAAATAAATATTTACTGTAACTTCACACAACGTCCTCTGGTCCCAAGCTAAGCTTATAAGCTTATGTTATGGGTACCAGAATACGGATATACTACATATAATACTTTTCTTTTACATTTACAATGCATATTTATGCAAAGACATATTTACAATGCATAGAAACACCCAGACGCAGAACAAACATATTTTGTATGACATTTATAAACATCACACAAATGACAGTCTCGTGCGGGAAACGAACCCATGACTTCGTGAACAGCTGTCCATTACATAAACCTCGAAGTCAGTCCGAAAGTCAAAAGCTAAATGGAAGATTTTAAAAAGTAACTAATTATAGAATGGCTTATATTTATAACAGATTGTAGTGCTATTATTGTCATCGCTATGGCTTATTAATTACAATTTATAATGTAATCTCTAATGTAACTAATCGGAAACCTATAGCGATATAACTGTAAAATATGGGGGTAAAATTAGAATCTCGTCCAATAGCTGTTATTTATTATGAACATACTCAATAATATCGTGCACAGAGGCGATAATGACTGCACTAAATATGATTTAGTGATAATAATCAGCGAAAGGATGCGTTCGCGTGCCGAATAATGTGATGATTAATATGTGCGCAGTAATTAGTCGTGTGGTATTTATATATTTTATTAGATATTATTATTTTAATAGAAATGCTACGGTTAAAAGTAGTTTCGAAGATTTTATAAATATTGGCTTAAAGTCATTTCTTTCATAAGAAACACACTCTCTCTCTCTCTCTTCAGCCCATTAACGTCCCACTGTTGGGCACGGGCCTCCTCCACTTTGGGAAGGGTTCCCCTGGGATCTCAAAGCTGAGGCCCAGGCAGAGGTGTACCGACGGAGGGCCCTGATGCGGCAGGCGGGAACCGAGCCCCTCACGGAAGAGATCGCTCGCTGGAGGAGCGAATGTCGCGACGATCTCTTCGAGAGATGGGAGGAAAGATGCGTGAACGCTTAACGCGTGAACAAAAAGCTTGTCGAGGCAGTCCGCCCAGTGGTACGGCAGTGGGTAGAGGCGGGGCACCGGGAGCCGACCTACTTTCTGACTCAGCTCCTCACAGGTCACAGTTGCTTCGGCAAGTACCTGTGGCAGCTGGTGGGGATAGAGTCAGATGCCGGTTGTCACCACTGCGTGGCTGGCTCCGTAGACACGGCTGAGCATACGCTCGCTGTATGCACGGGATGGGCCGCCCAACGCACCACAATTGTGGATGCAGTTGGGCCTGACCTGTCGCTCTCGGCCGTTGTATCGGCCATGGCCGAGAGCGAACGGTGCTGGGCTGCCGTCACCTCATATGCTCATGAGGTGATGGCGGCTAAGAGAGAAGCCCTGCGGGAGCGCGAGCGTGCCGGAGACACGTTGCGTCCCCGCAGGGCCCCAACTCGGGGCTGCCGGCGGGCATATGCTGGCGCCCTTGGCAGGAGAGGAGGCCGAGCGCGGCGTGCTGCTGCTGTGTCGAGTGTGGCACACGTGATGGGGGGACCTAACGCTCCCCCCACTGCGTTGAGCCCCTCGTAATGGGGCTACCCCTTGCCGGTTCATGGTCAGGCTCAGGGCACACACCATGGCCCGGTTAGGGTGAGGAGACAAAAAAAAATGGGATGGTGACACTTGAATTTTTTATCCGTCACCAGACACGGACAGGCATAAGACACTATTTAAAACCAATTTAAAGCATCTTCTGTCTAGAATATTAGTTTAATTTTGTTACGTAAGTTAGGTATTAAATATTTTTCTTAACTTTTTTGTTATTCTTTGAGAAATTTAATGGCGATTTTGTCTTGTGTTACGAAAAATAAAAATTCTTAGTGGTTTTATTTTAAACAGTAAATTTTCCTACAATTGGTTACCTACATAATTGCAACTAGAACATATAAAGGTCGCTCCAAAAACACAAACATTGTACCTCACAGTGGCGTTGTCTACAACGATGTCAAAATGTATCGACGTGTAATAAAGTGAATCGCAATACGAACCGCTCGCTTGTCCACATGCCGCTACGCGCCGTAACTTCGCCAAGTGTGGTTTGGTGCCGGACAATCTGGATATATCTAGAGCTGTTACTATCATCATATTTAATACTTAATTAATAAAAAAAAAATTTGACACAAAACAACAAATTAATATTATCATTGTGTTCGTTAATAGTGACAGTAGTTAGAAACTGTGTCGTAACTATTAGCGCCCACCTCCAGGAGATAAGACAGTTGTTTTGAAAAAGTAAAGCAATTTTAAGACCGTTAAAATTTGTCAATAGATTAACTTTTACGGTAAAGGCAAATTAAGGAATTGGACCACTATTAAAACAGAAATATATTAGAAAAAAATTTTCTGGCGTTGTGATTAACGCAGGCGCATTAGTACAATAATATTTGAGATATTATTTCCGAGAGCTACGTACTCGTAAGTGATTGAAATTAAATCTAATAACTACCGAGTCTTTTCTGATTTGAAAGACATGATGTTCATTCAGTCATAACAGCCATACACTATTAACCTAATATCTTATTAACATTATAGAAGATAGGAACAAATACAAAATAGAAAATACATAATAAAACTAAAAATAGTATTAACAACTCTATAAAACTAAACACAAACTGACCAATTAAAACAAGGCAAGTCGACAGCAGCCATCTTAAATCTGCGAGAGCGTGCATTGGCAATATCTGAGCTGTACCTATTACTTGAGTACCGGCTGCGTGCGATGCTACAACACCCTGTATTAGGATTTACTGTTATATCTTTGAATGCACTACCGTTTTGCGTTTCAATATTTATTGAGTTTCCTTTAACGGGATTAGATAGGAGATTATGTTGTCGCGAGTTTAGTTCTAAATAAATAAATAAATATTCGTGGACATTTCACGCAACGTTACGCTAAGTTAACGTTAAGTTTATATTATGCTTG
Source organism: Orgyia antiqua (assembly GCA_916999025.1). Lineage (NCBI taxonomy): Eukaryota > Metazoa > Arthropoda > Insecta > Lepidoptera > Erebidae > Orgyia > Orgyia antiqua. The sequence continues at coordinate 19,242,196 of OU779864.1, read as the reverse complement.
TGTTATTGGTGCCATATTGCGGATATACTACTTAAACTACTTTTCTTATAGCAATTGCTATCCAGCGTGGTAATGCGGCCAGCCTTCTGGGCACGTTGCCCATAGACATCGATGCGGAGGAGTTTTTTGATGCGTGAAATATATTTTAGATACCTCCCCCTTTTTTTTATTAAAAATTTTTTGTGAATTATTTTTTATATTTTGTAAATAATATTGTAAATACTACTGATGAATAAAAAACTTTTTTTTTGTAAATAAATAAAAATATTCACGGACATTTCACACAACGTCCTCTGGTCCCAATCTAAGCTTATTATGCTTGTGTTATGGGTACTAGAATACGGATATAATACATAAACTACTTTTCTTTTGTAAATACATACTTATAATACATAGAAACACCCAGACGTAATACAAACATTTGTATGACATTTATGGATATCACACAAATGATTGTCCCAAGCGGGAATCGAATCCGCGACCTTGTGAACGGCAGTCCATTACATGAACCACTACGCCACGAAGCCTGTCAAAAATACATACTTATAAATTAAATACTTACTTATTACACATAGTTAACACCTAGACGCAGTACGAACATTAGTATGATAGTTATAAATATTGTGCTTACTATCTTCTTGTAATCCTTAAACTTCTGTATAACTTGATGGTGAGCAATAAAGAGTATTCTATTCTATAAACATCACACAAATGATTGTCCCGTGCGGGAATCGAACCCACGACCTTGTGAATGGCACTCCGTTACATGAACCACTAGACGTAACTGTTCCATCTAAAGAACCGTGCAAAGAAGAGAATATTGCTGGTTTCATCGGCTTCACTTTTTAAAACAATTTAGATGACAGACCTACGTTTCTGTATAATTTGTTGTAATTCTGTCTTTATTCATTACTCTTACATACTGGTACTGTATACATATAGGAAAGATTAATCTCATAAAATCTCAACAGTAGCAAGCCATATCAATAACATTATCAAAAAGCGATCAGTTACGCTCATTAGTCGCGAGTTGCCGAACAAAATGGCTGAATTAAAACTGCATAGTGTACAGACAGAATGATAATTATCGGTAATTAGACCCCGAGTGGTTAGTGTAACTACTGTTTGTATAAATTTAGTGTTATTATAGATACCATGTGTTAAATAGACGACTAGATTAGTTAGAATTTTAGTATTATTTGATTTTGTTATGTGCTTCAATTATTTGGTTTGTAAAAAAATTAGCCAATCGGACCACACGGGAACCATCTGTTTCAAATAACAAAATAATCATTAAAATCGCTTCGCCTAATTAAAAGTTATGAGGTAACAACAAAAAAAAAAAACAGATGAATTGATGAATTGTGCTAAACCTCGGGAGTTGTCTTGAAGCTTCAACTTCTTTAAATGGATAGATTGCCAATAGACTCGAACAAATCGGCATTGAAGCCAGACGTAAATGGTTAGACCAGGAGCTTCAATGCAAAAATCAGCGCTCCGTGAAACGGTACTTATCGTGTAGAGATAACCTTTCCTGTAGCTAATATCTTAAACACACGCAGCTTAATCTTTGAAATTTAATGCTAATAAGTAAATAAAAATTCTATGGACTAATAAGTAAATAAAAAAGACACAAGTTTATATGTATTCATGTGTATTCAAGATTGAATCTTCTGAGTAATCGAGGAAAACCCTCAAATTTCACCGACACGTGAAGTCGCTTAAATTTTTTTTTCAAACATTTAATTTTTTGTCACCATCGATCCTTATTAACAACAACGATCCTTATTTCTTCCACGCGAAAATGACTTACACGAAGGATAATTCTTCTCTTTTTTACTTCATTTTGACGTGTTAGACGATTGTGGTAGACTATTTTACAAATAAACCGATATTAAAATATACGTCACACTCGACACCGCCATGATGCCATTATAACACAATAATGATACATAACAATTCAAACATTAACAGAAGTTTATTGTAGTGATTTCAGTACGGCCTGCACCGCCATTTTACATTGCAACCATACACGATATACGACGGAATTAAAAGTACATAAACATGTTGGAATTTTACGATAATTACTGTCCACTATAGATCGGGAGGGTTATAATGGTTTAAATAAATACCTTCAATTGTTTTAATAGCCACGACTCGTTGTGAACGATTGTGATTATTGTATTAAGTTTTTCCGTTCGATATTCAAATATGTAGTTTTGGAATTTTGATGGTTATGATTGGCTATTGATCAAGTGTTTTTTTGGCGGTTGATTGATTCAGGCCTGTTCTATTGACGCAATTGTTTGATTTCTTACCTAGACGATGTGACCAATTGAATTCGATTCTATAACTGGGATATGTGGAAGAAAAGGCGATAAAATAAACCCTGACAAAATTTATTGAGATATTTCGCCAACAAACCTGCCGAAATATAATTGACAAGATACACCTACTGCAGCCTGATAATTATATTTTTTACAGGCAAAACACGTGTAGGTATTTCGTTATAATTTTCAATCAATTATAATATCATCATAACTTTATATTTTATAAACACGAACAAAAGTGATAAAGATATCCATTGTTCTTATAATACGAGAGAATGGTGTACAATAAAGAAATTCAAATCTTTACTTTTCTCAACAATACGTAAAGAAAGAGATAATACAAGTTTACACAATCCACACTATTTTACTTAAAACTTTGATATTTCATAAGGCTACGTAAATATAAGTTTATTTTTCTTATTACGCAGTTAACAAGGGGGTGCGCTATCGGTCGGCAGGCCTGCTCGCGCAGTTACTGCGAATTTATACTTTCGATTACACTGGGCTGTGGATGAATAAAAAACAAATGAGCCAAGAATTTGTTGGTGCGCTGCGCCGATGCGAAATGCTGAAAGAATAGTATGGATACACCTTTATTTTTCACTAGCTGCTGCCCGCAACTTCCTACACATGGAATTTAGAAACCAAACCCTAACAAATGGTGCAAAAAAACCATTCACTAGAATCCACTCTATCTACTAAAAAACCGCATCAAAATCCGTTGCGTAGTTTTTAGAAAATAAGCTCACATAGGGACATACATCCAAAAGTAATGACTTTGGTTTTATAATAATATATGTTTTATAGTAATAATTGTTTAATACATATTATATGTATATAATAAGTAAAGATAATTGTTAGCAACAAAATTGTATGTAATATTTATATTCTTTATGTATCACAGAATTTAGATCTTAATTGGTTAACTATGATTCAGATGAAAAAGTTTGTTATCCGTGTGAGATACGAACTTCTAGGGGTGCTGTAAGAGACAGCAGATTGCAGGGATATTATAAGCACTTAACATTAACAGTAAGAGACGGACCACTTGAAACTAAACCCTATGCAAACACGCCTATTCAGCGCCCTTCCGAAGGCTCATGGCCATTTAAATAGTCCGAAGAGGATAGAAGATCCTCTTCGGATTATTTAAATGGCCTCTAGACAAAAAACGATTATTCTTGGTATATCGTAAATTTTTCACTAAATTTAAAATAGAGGCCATAAGAATTTTGCATTTTGGTAAGATGTAAGCACTACAAATACTAATATAATCAACCTTCAAAAAAATCTAAATATAGTTTTGTGATAGTGCATTATGTTAAACGCAGATAATATTAAAACTTAAAAGAATCTTAAAGAAATCAACAAATTACTATTGTTTAAAATAAAAATTTAATGGTAATATCCATATTGTGATTACGTCGTCATCTGAAGGCGCAGACCTAAGCTGTTATATTTAATGTGTATGCTTGCTTGATTTGAACATAGTATCAAACTCGAGGCATTCTTTGTCTCTTAGTAATATTAATTTGTTGTGTTTTCTTGTTATTATCAAGTGAGCAAATTAAACTTTACGATTTTGCATACTTATGTTACGACGCTACAGAGCTACGAACCGCTACGAAAGCCTACGGTTTAGCAACGATATGATCTTTTAAGAAATGAGGGGAGCGAAACATGGTGTGTGCTTCTGCAAATAATTGGATAATAAAATAAGGAATTAAATACCATTATTGTTACGGATATAGAGTGTGATGTCTCTAATATATAGAAATGATTCTAGGGGCTGTAAAGACTAAATGTGTATCATGGCAAAGACATGCTAGTATTTGGTATAACACAATACTCCTTATAACTTAAATAAATCAGTATAAAACAGCTTGACTTGAAGCAAGAATCTCTTCTCAGTTCGTTAACGTAATCATTCTGTGCAAGGTTTGGGCTAAAGAAACATAAAATACATATATGTTTTAGGAATTGGTCCTGAACCAGACTATTCTAAATAACAAAATAATCTACAAGAATTAACTTAACTTAACGTAACTTTTTGGCAATACTGATTTTAACACGATACCTCAAAACTATCTTAAATTTCTTTTGATTGTGTTACCAATCTTATATTATTTTTAATTATAAAATAAATAAAACATGGTTTTAAAACTAAAAATGTGCGAGACTTTTAAAAGATTCCTTAAACTTTATTCAAAATAAACCAAATAGAGTTTCGCAAACATTTTCCCCGTATTTTTCATTTAATAAGCAAGGACTCGCATCGAGAGGGTAATACGATATACTTTACTGAACTAAAACAACAGTCATTCAGTATTTCCACCCACCTTACGCCAAGAAAAGCCTCTTAAAACAGGAAGAAAGTTAAAAAATAATTAATGCTTTCGTAAATATTCATACCTTGGACTGGAGTTTAGAGTTAACTCTCTACGGTCATAACACACAGCAGCTTATTATGTCAGTGCGCGCTGAATATTTTTCAGAGTACCGTTTGGATAAGGTAAAAATCTTCAAAATCTGAATTTATTATAAAACAAAGTTATTTTTGTATGTCTCTATGTGAGGTGTGAGTGTGATATCTTCAAAAATATGCGTGTTTATGTGGTTTATGAGAACGGCTTTTTTGCAGAATTTGTTAAGTTTTATTTTCTAAATTTGATGCGTACAAAGAAAGATACAGGCAACAGCAAGTGTCATGGAAATAAGTCCTACCAGTAGTTTTGATAGTTGCTGATAATGGAATCAGATTTGCGGAAGTATCATGCTTGCTTCCAATTATAGGTACTTATAGCATTTAATACATACACTTACATTTCATATTTCATTACTTACGTAACATATATAACTTACTTATTTGAAGTTATATAAGATTTTTTTATACATTTTGGAAATATTAGTTTTTCATTGTATGTGTATTATTTTGTAGCATATTTTATTAATAAAAAATCACTTAAAAGCTAAATATCACGGCATATTCTTATAGTATTTAATAATAAAATCGTCACAGTTGTGAGCGTAACTGAAATCCGTATGTTTACAAAAGTGAAGGGTTCGTTGGAACGACTCCGATTTAATTTAAGTCCAGCGCCGTTATCGTCGGTACCCCATTGTTTTTCTTTCTTCAAATTTTACGGTCAATTTGACGTGATTCCTTTTTTTACGATTAATTTGAATTTAATTAGTTTTGATCATTGTAGGGTGAGTAGAGTAGTGTTTATTGGTAAAATATTATTAACAGGAATTTATGATAAACCGTATATTTTTCTATTAGGTAATCTAAATGTTGAAGTTCTTTGAAATTTTGTCTTCTAAACCATGATTATATGAAAGATTATATACGCATTTTGATTCAAAAAGAAATCTGGTCGAAAAAGAACAGTCGGAAATCGTTTTGGAAAAAGTAGGTGTTGAAGCTAAATACCGCAACTCTGCTATTTGTGTGTACTTGTCGAACTAATCAAGAATGAAAATAAAGTGATGCTGGTGATGCAGCTTTCATGCCTTGGAATGGTTGTTTACATTATATTTAAGATTAGCTGTTGCCCGCGACCTCGTACGCATAGAATTTAGAAAATTTCCCCGTTTTTGCAACATTTTTCACTACTGCTTCGCTCCTATTAATCGCAGCGTGATGTTATATAGCCTAAAACCTTCCCCAATGGACAAACCAACAAAAAAAAATTTTTCTAATCGAACCAGTAGTTCCTGAGATTAGCGCGTTTAAACAAACCAACAAATAAACTCTTCCGCTTTATTATGTTAGTAGGTATAGATAAGTGCCAAGTAGGTACTAGGAACTGGATTCGGTCGCAAAGGACATGTTGTTACTTACATTCCCGGAGAGAATTGATAAAATCCTATTTTTATATGTATTAGGTACCTACTATAACTGTTCAGCGCGACTTCGTACGCGTGGAATTTAAAATTTTTCCCTGTTTTTACTAAATGTTTCACTGCTGCTTCGCTCCTATTGGTCGCAGCGTGATGTTATATAACCTACAGCCTTCCTCGATAAATGGACTATCCAACTCAAATAGAATTTTTCAATTCAAACCAGTAGTTTCTGAGTTTAGTGCGTTCAAACAAACAAACTCTTCAGATTTATAACATTGAGTATAGATGATACTTGATTAGGTACCGACATTTAGATCTTTAGTTAGCTTATTCTATAACAAGTAGGAAAAGGGAGAAAAAAGTTTTTAGTACCTAATAACTTCATAAGAGCTTCTTTCCTATACAGAAACTGTGTTTATTCCTCACAAAATTTACATACAAGAAACCTGAAACATGCTATAAATTAAATTTAAAACACAATAAATCGATTCCATTGTAATGCACTTAAACATTTAGAATTAGAGTAATAAATTAAGTACTTATATCACCCACATAAGATGGGCTGATCCCGACGTACTGCAGCTTCGTACAAAAAAAAAGATCTCCCAACATATACATCTTTAGATATTGGTGTCTGTTGACATATTTACGATCTACTCGACTATTAAGTGGTGATTTAGTGTTCGCATATCTGGATGGATACGTTTTTATCGCAAACCATATATCCAGTCGGCGTCGAGCTCTATTATGTGAACCATTGTAACATACTTTGAAGATTTCCACCAGTTTTCTCTCTTTGCTATTTTATAGATTTTCTTTTCAAAGATATTGCAATATTAGTGTATATGGAGAACATATTTTAAAGAGTTTTGTATTAAAAGGAAAAGTATAACAATCTTTTAAGATAAATATTTATAACTATGTTTACGTATTCTTCAAAAAACTTTTAGGTTAATCTAATATTATATTCATGTTACCTAATGGGGTAAAGGCAGGAAAATGATAAGTATTTGATAAGTAATGAGTATTTGTTGTTGTAGTATCAACAACAAATACTTATCATACGTACCTAAACTGTGAAATTTTCAGTTCTCTAGCTATCAATATCACATAAAATGTTTAAACAAAAACATACAGCGTCTGTCCTCCCTCATAGAAACAAGGCGTGACGATATGATGATGGATAAAACATAAGTAGTATAAGAAATAAATAGTATTATTTGCTTCTATCTCACAGTTGTTTGTCTTAACCCTCCACTGTGGAAGGTTACAAGTTGACATTAACGAGTTAATTCTTCAAGATTAATCTTGGATATTTGTGTTGATGAGGTAATCATGGGTATTGCTCTAATTCTAGGACACCACAGACTGATACACAATGCTTAAGAACCACTAGAAGTGTTACCATAACTAAAATAAAAAGATTAACCGTTATTTTAAAAAGACATTATTCTCTGATTTTGTACGAAAGTTCTTTATTTTGTTACAACAGAGCAATAGAAAACAGCTTTTAAATCTATTAAAATTAAAAAAAGAAACACATATTAAATTTATTTTTTTACTAATTACAAAACATTGGTTTTGAAAATCGATTTATAAGCGGATAATTGGTGGGAAACTTCTTGCAATTTTTATATTCTTTTCATACATCATAGGTAAACCTTGTCGACTACAAATTATTATGAGGTGCCTAAATATTTTTGTATATTCAAATATCGGTAAGTACTCCTTAATAATTGATCTGACTTATATATAGTTTTCTGTGCTATAAAACTCTGTTTCTGTAACCATGAGTTCCTGTCAGTTTGTAAATGTACGAAAGTATTTAGAAACTAGCTAAGCAGTTCTAGTAACTGCATATCAATGTACGTAACATTATACAACATAGGCCGGTCACAGCGACCGACTACGCAGCGTGTAACGGTTAATGCCTTAATCTTGAAGACTCTGGACGATTGTTAGAATAGTATGGACATGATCGTGTTATTAATGTAAGCAACAACACTTTATTAGAACAATCTTAAGTTTTTTGCAGGTAATGACGACTATGAGACTACTTTAAAACTATATTTTTTTAAATATAAAAAGTATTTTTCAAATTAGTCTGGCATTTTTAAGAAAACGCGAGACATTTTATACATTTTTCTATTCCTAGTTTTTTACAAGTCTGTAGAAAACGAAAGAGCAACAGTACAAAGAAAGACATGATTAACGAAAACAGAATAAAAAACAAACTATTTGACGGGCTTCGTGGTGGAGTGGTTTATGTAATGGACTGCCGATCACGAGGTCTCGGGTTCGATTCCCGGTCAGGACAATCATTTGTGTGATATCCATAAATGTCATACAAATGTTTGTACTGCGTCTGGGTGTTTACTATGTATTATAAGTATGTATGTATTTACAAAAGAAAAGTAGTTTATGTATTATATCCGTATTCTGGTACCCATAACACAAGCATATAAGCTTAGCTTGGGACCAGAGGACGTTGTGTGAAATGTCCATGAATATTTATTATTTTATTATTTATTGTATATTTACTTAATTTGCAAGAACATATATTTTTTGGCATTGCATTTCAGTTTTTAACCGACTTCAAAAAAGGAGGTTCTCAATTTGTCTGTACATATGTATTTTTTTATGTATGTTTCCTCATGACTTTTAACTAGGTGAAGCGATTCTAATGATTCTTTTTTTATTTGAAAGATAGTGCTTCCCATGTAGTTCCGTTGGGACTACGTCAGGATCTAATGGTTATCTCCAAAGAAATCGAGCAAATCCCTCAAATTCAAATGCACACATTGTTTTCACATATACTACCGAGGTGGTCACGTGAAGTCAGTTGAACTTTTTTTTAATATCAAATGACACCATCAGCCATGTCCATGCTAATATCATCGTTTCACCTTGAAGGTGTCTCCCCAGCAACCCGGCTATAACTCTTAACAGCGAATTCACCCCCGTCGTCGCGTTGAGGAATTATTATTATGCGAATAAATACTCCAAATGTCACTACTAAATGTCCCCCCCCCAAGACCGTGTAATCCGTAGGGTGACGGGTGGTTATTGTCACCAATTGAAAGGGCACGAAACAAGGACAAGATTTTACATTAAATTTGATATTTTTAACTAATTATAATTATAATACTTACTATAGTACCTTACAGGGTGGATTTATACGCTGTTTCAGGTTCGAATCCGGATTTTATGTAAGAAAAGTAAAACGTACGGACATATTATGTCCAGCAGTGGACTGAGAAAGGTTGATGGATCGATGGAAGCTGTTGTAGCGTAAATATAACTTAAAAATGTTAGATTAGTAAATAAAAAAAAAATATAGCTATTGAGGCAGGCGGCCTGTTGTAAAATTCATTGCAACATGAAAAATCAGTAGTCATGTTGCGCCGACCGAATGACGAGATAAGGGCAGAAGAATGACATGAAAAATTATACCTATGTAGAATAACACACTCTGTTGCGGAACCTGTATGTATAAGACATAAATATTTGTTGTGATTGGTAAACAACTAAGTAACTTGTCTATTGGCTTGGTTAAACTAACTTTAAATATTTTCGTTTAAGTTTTCTCTTAAAAGTTAAGAGTAGGGTAGCAATGGTGTGAGTGCAACTCGAGGCTCATGCTGTTCGATTCCCCAAAATGTCCCGTTAATAGTTTTAAAGTGAAGACAATTTCTTTGGCTTATAAACCTTGACTTCTCTATTAGTCTTCGTTGTAAACTCTTGACTATAGATGTGAAAAGTACTTGTATAATGTGTAATGGAATCTTCAATTACATTAGACCCCCACCCCTAATACGTGAGAATAATCTGGAAATTTGCACACATGTTAATAACCGATAACAAACTTATTATCACTCTCTTGCTTTTATCCCATTATTCGCTGTAGGCGCAACATAACTACTTCATCATGGAATCAGGCTGATTTTACAATCGTCGCCTGACGTCAACTTGGGTGTATGCGCAGGTTGTTATGCGACGTGGTTCCCTCTTACGACCCTCGTGGGTAAGACATGAGCAGGTGATACTTGTATTCTTTTTGTTCGTCACCCCATGGAAAATGTGAGATATCTATACTAATAATATAAAGTGGAAGGGTTTGTTTGTTTGTTTTTTTGAACGCGCTAATATCAGGAACCACTGGGCCGATTTGAAAATTCTTTCAGTGTTAAATAGGGCATTTATCGAGGAAGGATTTAGGCTATATAACATCACGCTACGACAAGTAGAAGTGATAAATATTACAAAAACGGGGAAAATCTTCTAAATTCCACGCGGACGGAGTCGCGGGCAACAGCTAGTATATAATATTATCTAAAACTTGCCCAACGTTTCGGAGACTTTGCAGTCACCATTGTCACGGGTGAGACTGAGTTGTAAAGTGTCTTTTACGATCAGTTGTTAAAGGGTTTACCTACATTTGCGTGTTTATTATTGTTATTTCGTATGTTAGATATAATTAATTTAGTGTGATTGTTTGCGGAACGAAAATATTTTTTTTGTGGTAATAACAACAGTGTTTTTATACGATGAACTTCAAAAACAATAACTAAGTAAGAATAATCAGGAATTCCCTGATTCAACATGCATAACAGGATTTTTAGTTCTTAGATTACGTACCTAGTTATTTTTGTTATTACCTATACTATCATTGAATATAAGTTAATATTCGCTATACTTATGTTTGTTAAAAGCACAATGTTAAAAAAAGTGTACTAGATTAAACAAAGAAGCAAACAAACAATTATCGCCGCGCGCGCTGAAAATTAGCAATTACTTTGAGGGAATCTCCGGGGCCGCCATTATCTCAGGCGAACGTAACTCCGCTGCTAACTGTTATTGCCATCATTCCGTGCTTGATTTAAACAAGACGTTATGCTACGGTCCCTCGTCAAACAATGAGCAATAACTAGATGGATAAGGTATATTACTATTACTTCAAATAAAATCACTACTCAGATTTAAGTAGCTTTAAAATATCCAATAAAACGTCATTGTTTAGGTGTATATGAGTGTCGTCGTCGGTTAGGGGATAAAATGAAATACTTTAGGACTTGTAAGGCGTTTATTTGCGACTCCCTAAATTTGATTATAATAATAACTTATATAGGTGGTGAGAACAATCGCTTCTATACATTCCTAAATCTGCTGACACACGTCATCTTGCATACAATGAATCCATACATAATATATCAATAACATTATTATTATTCCGGGAGACATTTAAAATTAAAGTTCGAAACCATTACATCACATTACTGGCGGAATCTACTCATTGAGTAATTCCTCGCTGTTTCATTGGTTATATAGGTATATGTAGTATATTATATGTATTATTACTAAGTATGTTTATATTATCTGTTTATGTATGTAGATTATATTTATATAATATAGTTTAAGTAATATTATTATTATTATTGTAAGGTAAAAACTTCACCTCTCAGTGATAAATTAGCACCTGCCTCTTATTATCTCTGCACCACTGATGGTTGGCTGGTAGAGAATGCCATTGGCATTAAGCCCGCCATTGTACACCATTTTGTATGTGCAAAAAGTTTGAAATAAATAAATAAATAAATATATTTGTATATAATAACTTAGGCGGCGAGAACAACCGTCTTTATACATTCGTGTGCACACAATGCATACTGTTCCTACAATTGCAATGCCGAATGAGATGTTATTACTTTTGCTGATTATAATGCATTTAATTTGAGCGTACAGAAGTTTACAGAACATATTATTAATCAGACATCACACAATGTTGACGAGAAATCATCTATCAGCTTTGCGTCACTATACACACATGAGTAGGTGTCTATACTAATATTATAAAGTTGAAGTTTGTTTCTTTGTTTGTTTATTTAAACGCGCTAATCTCAGAATTTACTGCTTCGATTCTCGTTTTCTAAATTCCCCGCGTACGAATTCGCAGGCGACAGCTAGTATATTATAAAGACATAATTATCTCATTTCAGCTTTATACTTTCAAAATTCATTGAAACTGAGACTTTTTTTAATAAAAACTATGTTGATGTGACACATAAAATAAAACACAAAACCATAATTATATCTTAAATAATAGCATTAGAAATATTACGTCATAAAGCTTCATATCCATTTACAATCTACTTTAGTAGATCTGCACAAGTAGTGTGAGCGACACGGTGATGTACTAAGATAAAGAACTCCATTACACAACAATGACCACACCTCTCTGTTACTGTATACCTACTGCCTGCCTCCTTCTTACTGTTAGTGTTTATTTATATTAACTAAATAATAAGTTATTCATACACGGTATGAGATCACAAAGCTACCCCGACATAATCACATAACTTATCTAAATAGTAATCCTTAGCTATTTAATGACATTACAAATATAAAAAGTTAAGTTAGTTTAGGTACATGTTTGTACTGCGTATATATTCTATCCGTATTCTGATACCCATAACACAAGCATATAAAAGCTTAGCTTGGGACCAGAGGACGTTGTGTGAAATGTCTATGAATTTTATTTAAATAAATCAAATCTCAAAAATATTTGATCGAATAAAACCACTTTTTACGGATTTAGACGCGTATATTTGTTTTAAATTTTGGCCCGACGTTTCAGAGACTTTGCAGTCACCATGGTCACGGGTGCGGTCAATATACGCGTCTAAATCCGTAAAAAGTGGTTTTATTTAAACAGATGAGTCGCGCAAGTGTTAGAAAATAATATTTGATCGATTAAAATGCGGTTAATTTTATGTTTTTTGTGCAATGTTTTTCATCGATATCCATTTCAAAGCTTTTATTCCATAAACGTTCAAAATATTATTACAAAATGTTATAGATATTATTATTCTTGTAAGTATTAAAGAGATTTTCGTGACTATTAAAATAAGTCACAATAACCTCTCAACTGGTACTTGAACTTGAACTTTGAAACAAAATCATAACACTATCATTCAATTATTATAGTTAGCAGTCCCACGGTACTTACTCCAAATTCTGCCTGAATTCATAATAATTAAGCTTATTTACAATAAGCTTAGTTAATTCTTTACTTTCTGTTTCTCCAACACAAATATTGATCAAATAAAGCCATCTAAGGTCTCGCAATTGAAACTTTTCTTAATTACGTCGTAGTAGGATAGATGGCGTTGTCATCAATATTAACGCCCGTTAACAGACCCAAAACTACTTAATATGTACGAACATAAAGTGACACAAAGTTACACCCCGGCTATAAATCGCACATGGTAAACTAAGACAGACGTGTACGGACATTCGCGACAAGTCAGCGGGGCCCTTATCAAGAGCCGAGCAGTTATTTACGGCCAGGCCTGAATTATGGCCAATTTACAGAGAGTCATTAGTGCCTTAATGGCCTTAAGGTGTCCGGGTGAAAAGTACCCAGGCGGATAAGTTTCGGTGGTGTCAGCGTTCCATAGCATGATGTACGATTTTTGTCTTGCATTTATAATGATAATGTAAGGGTGGCTTAAACGTCCAACTTTAGTTTTATGTGCTAAGATCTTTTGAGATGCTCAGAGATTGTACTTTTCAAAAAGAGGAGAGTTTTTAAAGCTTCTTATTTGTTTCATTGTTTTCAAGTAACTATTAGACTTTTTGTAGTCGCCCAGAATTCTAAGACGTTTAAATCTATGGCATTCGATATAGCCCTTTGAAATGTCACAATTTATGGACGTAGTAATGCTTTTCTTTAAAACAATCCAAAGCTCATATAACATTTCTTTGGATTAGTAGACACCTGATACCTTCTTAAACACACTTTTATTGGAGTGAGTTTATTTATGTATGTGTATCTGTATTCGTAACCTTATTAGCGTGTAAATTCATTTCTAAGGGTAAGTGTTTTCATTAAACATGTGTGATGTAGGTATTATCAAACTTGACTATAGTCATGGTCACACGATATATTTTTAAATTTTTCAATAAGTGGTCAGTTTCAAAACATCGCGCCAATTTGATAAAGTTTTAAGCTACGCTTCAAAAATTTAATCTACCTCGAAAAAAATAAATTGCCGTAAGTAGGATACTCCTTGTAGAACCCTTTACTGTGGATACTAACCTGATTCCTATACGGCTTAGCTAATGTTATAAAAGCTCTGTTTATATGACCAATGTTCATAATTTAAACATATGCAATATTGAAATTCATTATAACAATGTGTAACTGGGAATGATAACCTCATTTTGTTACGTATGAATCAAACGCACATTAAAGCATTGTCGAGCCAGGAGAATTATTGTGACGGGCCCTCGTTACTACCGCACTTCGATGCTGTTGCCGGTATGTCGACTAAAAAATATATAGAGATTATTGATACTAAAAAGTTTTAGTCGATGCTACCGATTCTTCTTCCACAACTAAATCTAATTTAACTAAATTATAAATAAATAAATAAATGTTGATAGTCACAATAACACGATTCGGCTATTTTAAGTAAACGTTCTTTAATATAAGAAAGTGTTTTTAAAATAAAAATCTAAAATAAATAAATGTGTACAAAGAAATAACCATCAAAGCAGACTACATTAATTAATTTCATTCTAGTTATGTTAATATTTGACGTATATGATTTGGTGTCAATATCATACTTAAGAAGAAACAAATTCAAAATGATTGTAAGAAAATATACTCTTATCAAGTGTGCCAAGTGTGCATATAAAGTTTGGAGTAATCTCCTGATTCCTATCGTCATCATAACCTTGATTTGAAGAATCCTAGACCACTTTTATGACATACCCATTGAATCACAAAAGAAAAGGTGGTTCGTACTGTGTACTTCTCAGCTCAGAAATAAGAGATTTAGTCTATTTCTCGATTTAAATACACACGTCAAATTATAACGCGCCTAAAAAAATTAGATAAATTGTTTATTGAATATGAGGATTTTCAGGATCGGCACATGGACAATGGACATTTAACTAGTACGCTTTAAGAGGATACCAAAATAGCTTCGTGCATTTTTCTACGTACGAAGTTTTCATTTTTTCTTTAGATTGAATGGCTAGAGCTGTAATTTTTAAGTATATGTTTTTTCAATATATAGATCGCATAAACTCAGAATCGCGATTGAAAAAAGTTTTCTCAATAGAAAATCTTAGCGAAACAACCTCTCTTATTTTTTATTTTTTTCATTTGTTGATCTATTATCGCGTATTAACTAATGAAATAACTTTCAAAACATAAGTAACTATTATATATAGAAACACGTTAACCGGAATTAAAATATATTTAGTAGATTTTGAGTAAACCAAAAAATATCCCTAATTCTTCATTTTCTATACCTACTAGCTGTGGTAATTGGTACAT
This sequence comes from Orgyia antiqua, assembly GCA_916999025.1. Classification (NCBI taxonomy): domain Eukaryota; kingdom Metazoa; phylum Arthropoda; class Insecta; order Lepidoptera; family Erebidae; genus Orgyia; species Orgyia antiqua. Next base: position 19,226,674 of record OU779864.1, on the reverse strand, counting down.
GTCGACGATAATATTGATGTAGGCCCTTAAGGATCTGTTATCAGTGATAATATCCATGAAATGAAGCCATAGAAGTGTGTTTTGATCGTAGTAGACGGATTTGTATTGTCTTGGCCTGCCTCTTGGGGCAAAGTGCAATATTATGAGGACAATGATATAAGAATTTTAGAATGACAATCGATTTTATTGAAGTTTTTTTTTAAATAGCTAATTAAACCACTCTATATATTTCCCAAATCACAAATTTTGCATTATCGCGGCCGGTATGACAGTTCAGTGATATATACTGCGTATTATAAACGCCGTAAATAAATAACTATATCGGATATTTAGAACCACACCATTGTGTGAAATGAGCGGCCCTTGTCTGCAGCCCTCCTCTATATGATTGGTGATTGCAATATTAAATTTAATAAAATTATGGCTGCAAAAGTTTAATTGGGTGGTGCAATTTAAGTGGGGTTTTTGTGAGTTTTAGCAAAACTGAAGCTGACATAATATGTTTTCAGAAACAACTAGCAGGAATTAAAAAATAAATCAACAAAATAAAGTAGACATCAGTTAAAACTGGTGATAAAATCATAGCGACTTCTAATATGAAGCTTAACGCCATCTATTTATTATTAATGACATCAAAATTGAAGACATGACGTCATAATTAGATTTACAATGTTTTTCACATAAAAAGTGATGATCTGTCAAATGGTTAGCAGTTACGCTCTCCGTGGACGTTTGCAATACATGGTGTGAATTCTATATTATTTAAACTTTTTAGACAAAAATTAACGCAATAATTGAATTCGTAAATAATTTGGCCTCTATAACTGGTTTTAAGCGGTTTTAATCGGTATCATCTAGTTTTTGTGGTAAATGACAGGGCAACACGTCCCGCAATAGGGAGAGGAAAGGGGGTCGTATTGTTTTGACGTATGCGGCTTGTGTAAATAAATATATACTCATTTTTGCTGATAATGAATTGCAGGGTAAATACACCAATAAATGGTATGGTATCCCAAAATATAATTAACAAACAATCACTTCGTTTTATGTAGTAAACCGGGCTAAGAACTGCTAGCAAAGAATTCACATGTAACTGTTATATTCTGGATACAGAAGTATATTGATGTCTGTGATTATATCAATCTTACTTTATTCTTGTTAAATAGTTCTATCTTTTATATTTATATATTTTATAACTATGCTTTTGTATACATCAAACGGTAATAAAACTATATAAACAAAATAAAACTTAAACATTTTTATTTTCCAATGTCCATTAAGATATTAGTTAAGATCTTTTTCTGTAATAATTTAAAGTTAGTCTCATTTTTCATTTTAATGGCTGATTATTTGTTTATCTACCCTAAATAATGTGCAACTGTGTTTGATTGCGGTCGTAAACGTATGTCGACATACCAATAGTAATTATGATTTTTAATTATATCTTCCAAATGTACAATTTGTTTATTTATAAATTTAATTATTTTTTGTCTAATAAGCCAATGCCACGTCGCATTGATAATGTTTTTGCTAAAAGCTTTCTGTTACCGGAAACCATAAAAACCATATTATAGTTATTCTTTTCTCTTGAATCACTTTACAAATATTAGGGTATATGAAAAAAATGTTGAACCGACTTCACGAGACCACCTCTTCGATTATTTAGTTACACAGCATGTGAAAACAATGTGTGTGCCGTTGAAATTTGAGGGTTTGCCTCGATTTCTCAGATAACCATCAGATCCTGACCTGGTGCCGATGGAACGACACGGGAAGCAAAAGCTTTCAAATGAAAAGGGATCATTAAAATTGCTTCGCCCATTTAAAATTTGTAAGGTAACAAACTTAAAAAAAACATACAGACGAATTGTTAATTAGTAGATCAATTAAAGTTTATTAGTGAAAACCGCATGAAAAGCCGTTCAGCAGTTTTTGTGTTTATTACGAAAAGACAGACAGACGATATTTAATAATGATAGAATTTTAAGCATTATGCTGGTGTATGATTATTTGTTTTGTATGTATGTATGTATGCTGACAGACATGATTGGTGAGTAAGATAGAGCTGCGAGAATTATTCAATCTTTATTATTTTGTGTATTAGATGTATCAGATTTATGTGTGTAGAGTTAAATATTTACTAGACAGCCTATTTAAAATATATAAATTTAAATTATAATATTAAATTTTGTGACAATTCGATCGTGATTTTTTCTAGAATTAGTTATATTATTCTTTTTCCATTTCTTAAGAATTTATTAAAAGGATTTTTTGGTCATTTTTTTCACGTAAATAAGCAACTTTAAACTCAGTTTGATGTATGTAATAAGCAGTATGTAGTATTGTATTTATTTAGTATTGTATTTAGTATTGTAGTATGTAATCTTTTTAGGTTACAAAGTTTTTTATTAGTCCCTACTTACCCCGATGAGATAAATGTCTGACGGTATGATGATGGTGGTGATGAAGATTTTAACAGCTGACATCTTGCTAAATCTCCATCATGTTGGTCTAGGGTAACATCATCCTTGTAGGGTATAGACAGATGGTTCTAGGTAGAGACATCAGCTATCTATACCTAGACCTACATATTTAGGTTTTAGATCAAGTCCAGTCTATTCAATTACTCTACAAAGTGTCGATAGATTCATTTTACCGATGACGAATTGTTCGGAGATCTCTCACGCATTTAATGTAAACATTATTAATAGGGTGACCATAAGTAGGTTAAAAATTTAAATATACTTTTCAATGTTACAAAGAAAGTACCTAAAATATTGGTACTTAAAAACAAGAAAGGTTTCCATTCTGTTGTGTCTTTATAATTGCGTTTTCAAGAGATTTTTTTAATACGATTAGCAGGACAATACAGGTGGTTATTCAAAAGTCAAGTGGTTATTAATTTATTAATTTTTGCATTTGACATGCTATGCCTTTTACTTAATAAATCAAATTATGGTGGAAAAAGTGAATGTGCCGCAAGTGGGACTTGAACCCACGACCTCGGAATACCGTTCCGAAGCTCTTCCAACTGAGCTTATTGCGGTCTACTTGCAACACCTTCAAATTAGCCACCATTTATATATATTTTTACGTACACCGCCATCTATCAAGATTGGTTTACACCATCTCGACCAACACTTGAGTATTCTTTCCAGAATACGAATGGTTGAAATAATGACGCGACGTTCATTATTAATTTATTAATTTTTGCATTTGACATGCTATGCCTTTTACTTAATAAATCAAATTATGGTGGAAAAAGTGAATGTGCCGCAAGTGGGACTTGAACCCACGACCTCGGAATACCGTTCCGAAGCTCTTCCAACTGAGCTTATTGCACTTGCGGCACACTCTCTTTTTCCACCATAATTTGATTTATTAAGTCAAGTGGTTAGTGAAAGAAATGTTAAATTACGTAAATATCTGATACCTATTGATTTTAAACTTACGCGATATGAACTCATAATTTGTTAATATTACGGTTAATATTCTGACGATATAATGGTGAGATTTGATGTGGAATCTCTGTTCACAAATGTTCCCATAAAGGATTGCCTTGAAGTCATCGAGCTGAAGCTGAGGCAAAATGATCTGTCTAGTGACTATAGATTGCTACTTGAACACTGTTTGGATGGCAACTACTTTCTATACCGTGGACAACACTACCTCCAGATCGATGGTGTAGCCATGAGCAGCCCAGTGGCTCCAGTAATGGCTAATATCTGGATGGAGCACTTTGAAAACGCAATTTACATGCAAGCGTTCCACGTTAAGCTATGGATGAGGTATGTTGATAATATCTTTTGCATCATGAAAGGGAGCAAAACAGATGTTGATATTTTCATGAAACATCTAAATTCAATTCACCCAAACATTAAGTTCACATCGGAATTGGAGGTAGACAGATCATTGACTTTCCTAGATGTACGATTGACGTTGAGACAGGACGGGTTCCTGGGATATACTGTTTATCGTAAGCCGACACACACGGATAGGTACTTGCACGCACACTCTCATCATCATCCGCGGCATCTGCAATCCGTTGTGTATTCTCTCAAAAACCGTGCATATGATCTTTGCGATGTTGAACACCTAGGAGATGAATTAACGCATGTTCAAAAGGTATTAATGCGCAACGGATACAGATTTGTCGACAACAAATTGCAGAGGAAGCGTCTCAAAAAGCAGAGTGCGGAGAGGGTGCCCGTGTTTCGCGATAAAATTGGAACAGTAGTTTATTGCCATAAAGTAATGTATGTACATAAGTATCAATGTAAAGCTGGAAACATCACTCGTTACAAAACATTATAATAGCTTCCGATACCGAACTAGGTAAGACTTATGTTTACCAATATGATTGTCTCGTAGTAAAAATAATAAAAACAACACATTTTTCATTAACAGTATGACAACTTGAAATAAAAATAAATAGCAGTACTAAATCAATACTACATAAAGACTGTATACAAATCGTATTCCAAGGTGGCAATGGAGCTGCGAACCCCCAAGGACGTCATCCCTTTTCAAACTCCTGGCGTGTACAAGGTGGATTGCAGTTGTGGTAGTTCCTACATCGGACAGACCAAACGGACAATAGCTGAATGGGTCAAGGAACATATCACAGCTGTTAAGAACCGGCAAGTCAACAAATTAGCTATAGGAGCATTTATTGGAGACAGGAGCCAATCATTGGATCGAATTACACCAACCTCGAGTCCTATCCACTGAGCGTCACTACATTCCCAGAATGGCACGTGAGGCAGTTGAGATAAAGAAATACAAAAATTTCAACCGAGAAGATGGATATCGACTTTCACCGACATGGGGGCCTGTCATCAGTAAATGCATCCGTTATCAGGACGGTACTGAAATGAAATGAAATGAAATGAAAATGAAATGAAATGAAAAATCATTTAATCACGTAGACACAATTTTTTAGAAAAATTATGTGCTTATGACATGTCCAATTTTTTTCCCTACCACCGGTTCAGGACGCAATCTGCTGAGAAGAACCGGCGTAAGAAACTCAGCAGAGCTTTTAATCAAATCAATATTTTTAAATTAAATGTCAATTATACTTACAATGCTAATAACTTTACAATATAGAATATGTATTGCTCCAGAGCAACCTACTCCCAAGCTTTATCATCTATAATATAATCAGAAATTTTATAATACGCCTTTTTACATAATTTAGTTTTAATGAATTTTTTAAATTTAGAATTATTTAATTCTCTTACATCAATAGGGAGTTTATTATAAAATCGTATACAATGACCCATGAAAGAGTTACATATTTTGTGGAGACGGGACTAGCCAGAGAAAGAGTGACGTAGTTAGTGTTGTGTTTCGAAGTACAGACTATAGTGTACATTTACATGTGCAAGACCAGGCGAGGGTAGTTCGCGAAACCCGCGCCTCACGTCGCTAGCAAAACTCCAGTCGACCCGTGACCACGATCGATGCAACTCGGTCAAGTATAAATAAATAATAATAATAAATATTCATGGACATTTCACACAACGTCCTCTGGTCCCAAGCTAAGCTTATCTGCTTGTGTTATGGGTACCAGAATACGGATATAATACATAAACTACTTTTCTTTTGTAAATACATACTTATAATACATAGTAAACACCCAGACGCAGTACAAACATTTGTATGACAATTAAAAACATCACACAAAATGATTGTCCTGACCGGGAATCGAACCCGAGACCTCATGATCGGTAGTCCGTTATATGAACCACTACACCACGAGGCCCGTCAATCAGTATGCCAAACCATTTGCAAATTTCAAAGGTAATTTAATAATTTTGCAATTGACTTGCCATGGAATTCCGAGATCATTGATCCAAGTCCCGCTTGCAGTAATCACCTTTTCCAGTATAATTTAATTTATTAAATTTGCAACTTTTCCCCATACTTATTAGAGAAAACTAAAATTACATCCTTTATCTAAAGCGAATCATAGTCACCATCAACGCAAGCGTTTGTTCCTTGATTTAAATCCAGCAAAATATCTACTGCTTTACACGTAAGTAGTGATAGATTTATTTGTTCAAACTGCTCGATTCTCAACATTGTATCGTCAAAATGTAAATATTTACATTCTATGTTACTGCTATATGTATATTAGTTTATAGTTATTATTGTACTTTACAGAATTGGTTATGTTATTGTAGTGTTGAAATTTTATGAATTATGTAAGTCCCGTTGACATGTATATGAGTTTTGAAGATTTTTCAGTTGGAAATTTTTTGGTATGTAATAAATATAACAGGTTTACGAGGTGTTAGTAAATGTTCAGGTAAAATTTTAATGTAAGAATGTAAGTTTGAAATGTTAATGTTACGCATAAAGTATAATATGACATGAGATAGAAGACGAAAATAATTTTATTAATAAAAATATTGAGACATAAAACTTGTATAATATTATTATTTTATTGATAAAAAAAAAATCATTCAAAAATGTTTCGGCACAGCTTTTGAAATTTTATTCTAAGTCTATTAATAAATTTGACGGGCTTCGTAGTGGAGTGGTTCATGTAACGGACTGCCGTTCACGAGGTCGCGGGTTCGATTCCCGCTATGTGAGATATTCCTAAATGTCATACAAATGTTTGTACTGCGTCTGGGTGTTTTCTGTGTATCATAAAAATAGTTTATGTAGTATATCCAATAACACAAGCGTATAAGCTTAGCTTGGGATCAGAGGACGTTGTTAGAAATGTCAAAAAAAGTAACTAAAAATATTTCAAGACACAGGAATTAATTGAGTTTGACCTAATATAGTTAGAGTTTTCAATAAAATAGGACAAAAAATATCAGAAACTATATCTTACAATAACCGTGTGGTGAAGAATGCAAGTGTCACCACATTTAACTTCACACGGTGCTGTAAAAGCCAGCTAAGGGATATTGTAAACAGATAATATCATCTGTGAGAGACGGAAGAATCGAAAATGAATCGTGTGCCAACACACCTGGTCAGCGCGGCACAGAAGACCATGATCACTCCCAAAATGGAGGAGGCCCGTGCCCAACAGTGGGACGTTAATGGGCTGAATAGAGAGAGATAAAGACAAAGAAATCTTACTATAAAGAAATGACAACAGCTTCCATCATCTTTGAACCTCCCCTACACAACTCACTGTTTATTTAACTATGGGGCATGGACTTCTTTTATAACAGTAGGTCTTTTCTTGTCTAATTCATATCACTCTTTTTTTTTTCTTTTTTAGAGATCTTTGTAGGTAGTTCACCTCAAGGTATCTTTGATTTTTGTTTGTCTTGTACATTAACTGTGCAATAAATTAATAGGACTTTATTTTTGTCACATTAGGAACAAAAACGCTTTAACATAATTTCAATACAAAGCATTTCTAACAAGAAATTCGGTACTAGAACACAATTTCCTGAATAAAGGTAGGTAAATTTAATATCTGTTTAGTTGTGGACTAAACCTCTTATAATTCTGGCGGCCACACCGCCGCTCGGAGACTCGTAAAGAGACGCACACTTGCAGTTTTTGCATACAGTTAAAGCTCACCGCATAGTTAAGGGGTAGCTTGTTTTAATTAGCAATATTGTATGTATCACTCTTATATTATATTAGTAATCCGGCCCGGTTATGTACGAAACATTTTATCAGTGAATGAAAAATATAGCCTATGTATACCGCTATATGCACATGACGGTGAAAGAATTTTCAAATCAATCAGTAGTTGTATTACATCATTTTCGTTTCTAAGAAATAAACAATCAACCATAACTCTTTATAATAAGTATGTACTATTATAGAAGTAGTAGATTGGTAATGTCTTTCAAAAAGGTCAAGTATGTAGCACTTACAATCATCGTGCATGTATGACCAGATTTTTGTGTCGAAATGAATCCAAGGAATTGTGTTTAGACAGTAGCAGAGATCGCTCGATACAGGCTCGGTAAAGGCTTACCTACCCTCATGGTATTGGGCATCAGCAAGTTTCTATAATTCCTGAAACCAATAGTTCTACCCAGCCTATATGTTTATCTACAAAATTTAATTAAAATTGTAGACCAAATGTGGCAATGATTATTGGATGTTTTTTCGTTGGCCAAATTGGCTACAAACGTTTGTGTTAGTTGGTTAAAACAAATATCCCCTTAAGTAGTGGGCAGGTATTTAGCCCCGTATTTATAGTGCAGCGTGTAAGACTGAGTTAGCGATCCCATTGCTGATATTATGCGATATAGTCTAGTCTTTCTGCTCATTGTTGTAGAGGCTTAGTTTTAGTAAACTTGCTACTTCGTGGTTAAGTACCTCTTAAGCTTAGACCAGTTTGGAGTTTCTATTTTGTGATGTCTTAGTTCCTTTTTAATTGAAAATTATTTTCGCAATGTACAGATATACTCCGTGGTCTAGTGGTTCATGTAACGGACTGTCGTTCACGAGGTTTTGGGTTCGATTCCCGCTTTTGTGTGATCTTTATAATTAGCATACAAATGTTTGTACTGCGTCTGGGTGTTTCTATGTATTTAAAAAAGAAAATTAGTATATATCCGTATTCTGGTACCCAAAACACAAGCATAGAAATATAAGCTTACTTTGGGGACTAGAAGACGTTGTGTGAAATGTCCATAAATATTCATATTTAATTTATTGTCGTTAAATATAATTTTAAAATTGGAATTTGTAATTTTTCAAATACTTACATTTAGAAAAAGAAATAGAATAAATTGGATGACAGACGACATAAAATTACCTAAATATGTTTTATTTAACATTTAACAACCAAATGTTAAATAAAACAATTTAGTGCAAAACAACGACCAGTTAAAATACTTAACTGCCGCACTCAGAGACATTTAATGGTTACTTAAGGAAAGTTAAGGAGCTCTTTAGTATTGATTTAAAAAAGTAAAAGTTAAGTTAAACCTTTTTTAAATCAATACTAAAGAGCTCCCTAAGTAACCATTAACATTTAATGGTTACTTAAGGAGCTCTTTAGTATTGATTTAAAAAAGGTTTAACTTAACTTTTACTTTTTTAAATCAATACTAAAGAGCTCCTTAACTTTCCTTAAGTAACCATTAAATGTCTCTGAGTGCGGCAGTAAGTGTTCACAAAAACCAGCACATATTCGTTTAAAAGCTAAATGGTATTAGAAGCGCGTTAGGGCTGGCACACACCAGGCGTATTGTCGCCTTGATGTACGCGACCGAGCGACCGTAAACATCTCCACCTGGCTTTGCTAACCGTACTTAAGTACCGATGGAAAGTTAAAGTTCTTTTATAGAACGTGTTTTAATAATTTTATTTTAGACTTTAAATAACTGGGTATAAATTCAATAGAAAATTCAATAGTAATATACAAAATGATGTCTCTTCCATTCATCTATTCATCCATCAGCCTTTCTCCATCCACTGTTGGACATCGGTCTCCCTACAAAACGCCACAACGCGCGGTCTTGTGCTGCTCCCATCCAATGTCTGTTCAATCATATGATATTATTATTTACACTATTGTGAAAAATGTTTTATTAACTTTTTTGCAGGCTGTATAAAGATTTGCAGTGCCAGTATCGAAGATATCAAAAAGCTTGCGCCAAGCGACTCGCTTAAAGCTCGGTGTGTTTGTGTCGTTAATATGCTGACTCATGACCCTGATACAACTACTTGAGCTATTTTATGGTAATTAAAATTTTTGTTAGCTGTCTTTATTGTTATGCTTACAGTACATATTTTTGATTTTATTATACTTTTAAATTATCAGCAGATTAATTATTCATTAGTAACTAGCTGTGGCTTGCAACTTGGTACGCGTGGTATTTAGAAACTAAACTAAACTAAACTTTAATAAATTATATAAAAAGGCCATCCTCTTGTACCACTCTATGTATTAAAAACCTGCATCAAATACCGTTGCGTAGTTGTAAAGATATAAGCTCACATAGGGACATACTTACATACAAAAATAACGACTTTGTTACTTAATATAACTACTACTATGTAAATTAAGTAAAAATAATCTCTCTCTCCCAAGCATTAATCCCACATGATGATGGGGTCTGCCTTCCTTATTTTATTCTTCCACCTTTGCCGATGACACGTGTCGTCATTAGAAACACCGCAAATCATCATATCCTGGGCTATGAGCTTCGTCCATCGCAACTTCGGTCTTCCCCATGAAAATTAGATATTTGAATTTCTCTTTCTGTCCAGCCCATTACCGAGCCACTGTTGGGCACGAGCCTCCTCGTCTTCGGAAGGGTTTGTAGTCTACTGTGCCGCGCTGATCAAGCATGTTGGCATAGGGTTTATTATCGAGTTTTCCCTCTCTCACAGAGGATGTTATCTGTGTACAATAATTCTTAGCTGGCTCTTACAGCACTCTGGTAAGTAAAAGGGGTGGTGACACATGTATTTTTAATCCGTCACCACACGGTCAGAACCTAGAAGAGTGGAAATATATTTTTACAATTATTTCAAATTCGACAAAAATGCACAGACACTGATAAAATAAACGAGGATTTAGAAAGATATTGCAGATATATCTAATATATAAAATTCACGTGTCACAGTGTTAGTTACCGTACTCCTCCAAAACGGCTTGACCGATTCTTCTCAAATTTTACATACATATTCAGTAGGTCTGAGAATCGGCCAACATCTATTTTTCAAACTTTTTTTTTTGTATGGCAAAACAACGTTTGCCGGGTCAGCTAGTTTATTATATAAATTTATTATAGCTATTTATAATCTCCTTGATTATAGCTTGATGATTTTACAATTGTCATTAATGCGTATAACACACAGAGAGAAAAAAACGAGAAAAAAGCATAGAGACTAGCGGTAAAGGTATCATAACATAACAGGTAACTGTATATCAATCTATGGTACACATTAGAAGCGCCAAATTTTAAATATGTAACACTCACCTATACCCAAACATCTACATACACGCATACACACACAATATCAAACCATGTCATCATTGGTATAATTTTAGTTTAGCCCTTAGGGATACACATGATGATAATTAAGTAAACAAGCATAAATTATCCAATTTTCAACCAACAATTTGTAACGCTATATCGACGGGGTTGCCAGAGTATCAAATAAAAAAAAAATAACAAAGCAAAGGCACACATGGCTACTTTGGTAGAGCCAGCTAACACGTCATAACAGGCTCTGAACTTTGTTGTACATTTCCTTGACTTAACTTTTTAGGGTTCCGCTTGCATAAAAATAAAAAACATAATTGTAATTAAAGGAAATTTTAAAATTTCTTTTTTATGTCATTTAAAAGCTAAGTCACTAGTGAGATATTTTGGGTAACTGAATTCAGATTTTTGGCGCGACAATTTGAGTTTAGTTCCTACACAGGGAAATTGTTTTTTTCTTCCTTAGTATGTAAGCAATTAATAATCTGATAGATACATGTGTATTAAGTATTATAAGTTTGGTGTACATTGACTCATTAAATAAATTATTGTAGGCATAATTATGCAAAAATATTTTAAAAACTCCTACGGAATCATTGACAAAATCCGTTGTAGCAGGTCGACGTAACAAAAAAAACTTTCGTTTGACGGAACCGACCACGTCGCACACACAAAGCGAGCGATTACATAGAAAAACGTGCGAAACGCTTAAAAGGGGGTGGAATTTGTGATGGGGGGTGAGTCGCTACAGAAATGCAAATATGAAATATGAAAATGAAGATGGCATGTAATAAAAGTGATATACTGGGCTCCATAGAGCCATTTCGTAGCGTGGGTAGTCGTCTCGTCAGTTTTATGGCTGGCCGTCCATCATAGCCTGACAGCGTTCATGGATGCCTCCTTGAGCTTCAAGAGAGTGGGAGAAAGGGGGATGGACGCTCAGATTTATTATTTCGACGTTGATGCCTGATGTTTTATATTTTCCTAAGGTTATTGGTTTAGTTATCGAGGTCGTTGATTGAGTTATTGCTGTTATATTATCGTTGGTAAAACTCCTCATATTTTTGTTATATAGTTGGTCTCTTAGTATGTTAATGGAATAAGTATACATAATATTTACACGTATCAGTCAGACAATTGGTACAATCGCCGGTACCAAAAAGCTGATGACATCTTTTGCGAGATATGGAAAAATCGAAACAGAAATTCCAGGAATTTCAACCAAGATTCCAACACATACCTGTGGTCGAAATGGCATAATATCTAGGCCTACAGTACTAAGGTCTATGACTTGAAATTAAAAGAAGTAATGTATTTACAAAAATAAGTTATATTAGTTATAATATTCATAGAATAGAAAACTATCCAGTTGATACACAACTAAGTATATAAAAGTATTTCCAGTGTGAAACTAAATATTTTCTATCACATTTTATGACAAATGAACTATTTTAATATAAATTACTCAAACACTAAAAAACACGCTGTAAAACCCTTGATATTATTTTAAATTATTGCATTGTCATCAATCCTTAAAATGTGTGCAAACAAATCAATCCGACTACTGCAAGTAGGTGAAAGTCACTTTTAAAGATTCTGTTAAATATATACTTAAGGACCGCGCCAAATTCTTAAAAAAGCGTGTTAAAAAATTATATAAAGGCACTTCAATAATCCCAAACATCAAACATAAAAACAATCGGAAACAACCAATTCGATCTGAACATATTTTTTAAGGGATGGGCGTATGGCCGTCACCCTTAACAAAGATGGGCCATAATTTCTCGAGGACACACATGGCGCACAATACTCAAATTAATTACCTAATACGCCCCAAAGCGCACATGTTTTCCAATTGTTTATCGATGAAACTTGCGTATGAAAGCCTTGTGATATACGGGTGTGATTGAACAGGTGCTTCAGTGCAGTTTACTGCTGTTCTCTTTTTAGCACATCAACAGTTCATAATTCATTAGAAAATTTCTCCATAAGCGTTTTTACTCTTAAACCCATTATAATATCTTAGTATTGAACACAGATCAGCTCTATTTATGAAGGGTATCTGGTTTCTCTCTCTCCAGCCTATTAATGTCGTACTGATAAGTACAGGCCTCCTCCATTTTGGGAAGGATTATGATCCACTATCCCCAGCTCACCAGACGTGTTCATTATCGAGTTTTTCTTCTCTTACTGAGGATGTTATCTGTATGATATATCCCTTCGCTAGCTTTTATAGCACCCTAGGAAGAAAAAAGGATGGTGAGGCTTGTATTCTTAATCCATCACACGGATTGGTTTACTTGTGGTTAAATTAATATAACATAAATAAAGAAATAACCAACTATAATAATCTCGTATTTCATCCGCACACTACACTTAATAAATATAGAATGTGTGAAACTCATTCAATGCATCAATCATCGACTTAGGAAAGTTACAATTGAGGCGGACCTTTTCGTCATTTCTGTAGATACCATTTGTAACATCGTAGAGCATCTCTAGATATTAAGAGGATACCAAAATAGGTTCGTGCATTTTTCTACGTACGAAGTTTTCATTTTTTCTTTAGATTGAATGGCTAAAGCTCTAATTTTTAAGTATATGTTTTTTCAATATATAATCTAGGATCGCATAAACTCAGAAACGCGATTGAAAAAAGTTTTCTCGATAGAAAACCATAGCGAAACAACCTCTCTTATTTTTTATTTTTTTCATTTGTCGGTCTAATGTCGCGTATTAACAAATGAAATAACTTTAAAAACATAAGTAACTATTATATATAGAAACACGTAAATCAGAATTAAAATATATTTAGTAGATTTTGAGTAAATAGGAAAAGTATCCCTAATTCTTCATTTTCTGTGCCTACTGGCTGTGTTAATATGTACGTGTCGGCGATGATATACGATAATATTGATGTAGGCCCTTAAATCTTCTTATTTGTTTTAGCTGTTTAGAAATTGTTATTATTGAGAGTAGTTCTCTCAATAATGACACTTCATTGTAGTCACTTAAACACTTAATTTACAAAATCAAAGTTTTACTTTATTCTATGCATGGTTTTTTTTCTCCACCTTGCCCTGCCGGGCCTTGAGCTTTACCATGACCCAGCGAGGGGTGGCCCCGCTAATCGGGGCCCGACCCGATGGCACTACAATTTTGTTTTAGATACTTTAAATAAAAGAGCTGTGTTACAAACCTATTCAAATATACCACGATTATAATAATATCTTAACTCGAGGACTTTTGAAAAGTCCTCGAAAGCACACCTACATAATCATAGAATATTCACTTATAACATTACCGACATTTTCCAGTGTTTAAATGTGTGCGTGTCGCTCACAGCGGCACTTCATCCCTATATGTATGTACAGACAACAAAATTATAAAAGGGTAAATAAAACAGAAAGCTTACACAAGTCATAAATTTGATTTATAGAGATTAAAAAAGGCGCTTTAGAAACGGCTCGAACGAAAATTTTCGGTGGGACGAATCGGGAGACGAGAGTAAGGTTAGAAAAAAATATTACTTTTATATTTTAAATTCCACTTGACATAGTTGGCAAACATTGTCTTTAGTGTAGAAGGCTATGGACTTATTATAGTTTGTACAAATATTTGTGCGAAGAATTATTTGAAATGTGTCTTATTTCCTTTAAAAATTACTAACAGAGATATGTGAAAAGGTACTATGGTAAAAAAAAACCATTTAAGATTACTTTATATGCATAGAAGTTACAGTTAAAATCTTAGGTTTTACGGAATTGATGCGTATATTGCGTCTTAAATTTGGCTTGAAGACGTTTCGAATACAAAATCTGTAAAAATTGGTTTTATTTTATTATATGAATCACGTTAGTGTTAGAAAATATTTAAAATTTATGTTTATTAGTTTTTTTATATTACCAAAAAATATAACAACAATTAAATAAGTTTTTTTTTGCAAACCATACTCATGTCAGCACGGTGTCGATGTTCCCAACCGTCAGTGGGGGCGCCTGTAAGAAAATTTACAGGCACCGTCGTATTTCACTCCTCCCACCTTTTTTGTTAATCTACCCTCCTAATGCGTCGCTTTGTTTACCTGCTGACCGTACGTGCTTGTCCTTAGTGTTGCTTTATTAAATAATTACGGTAGTCAGCTTTGTTTGTTTAGATAACATTTGATTGTCTATTGTTTTTCATGTAGATTATGGACTTTAAATTGTAGATCTTCCATGCGGTCTAAACATACAAGTGACCCATTCCATTTTGTTACTAGAGATTTGTAAAGGTCCTGACCATTACAAATCTCTAGTAACGAAATGGATACTACTACTAAAACTTAACAAATGGACTGACAAAAATAACTGAAAATCCTCGGTGTTTTTTTTTTATTATTTAATAATTGTTTGCGGAGAAAGCTTTATGACGATATTTTACCAGCTTTGAATCGAATGAAATCTGTGATTAAATTGCCTTGGAACTTATAAACTTGAGAAATAAATACCCTACTTAGTTTAAAAACTAAAAAACACGCTTGTAAATCCTGAATATTTTTTTTTAATTATTGCATAGTCATCGGTCCTTAATATGTATGCAAAATTTCAAATCAATCCGACTACTGTAAGTCTGTTAAAATCACTTTCAAAGATTCCGTTTCAGTTCCGATCTGATCAGATCGATACAGTAAAAATAAAACAGATTAACTGAAAAAAAACTTTGAGAAATGGTATCCTGTTAACATGGGAATCACCCCAATGCAATTATATGGCATGGCGTTATAGGACTTATCAAATTGCTAGCTGTTGCCCGCGCCTCCGTCCGCGTGGAATTTAGAATATTTTCCCCGTTCTTGCAACATTTTTCACTACTGCTTCGCTTCTACTGGTCGTAGCGTGATGTTATATACCCTAAAGCCTTCCTCGATAATCGAAATCGAAAGAATTTTTCAAATAGGCCTAGTGGTTCGTGAGATTAGCGCGTTCAAACAAACAAACAAACAAACTCTTCAGCTTTATGATCTAACTAGCAGTGCCCGCGACTTCGTACGCGTGGAATCTAGAAACAAAAAATTAAATGAACTAACAATAACGCCATTTTACAGCTAATTAATAAATCGTCCGTTTGGTCTTCTTTTTTTGCACAATTTTGCCAATGGCGACGCCGACGCCGACGCCGATGCCGACGCCGACGCCTATAAAAACCAACTCAACACCGATACGTCGGGATTTGAGCAGCGTAACGACCATACGCCGATGCCGATGCCGACGCCGACGCCTATAAACACCCATTCAGCACCGATACGTAAGTCGGGATTTTAACAGAGTAACGACCATACGCCAACGCCAACGCCAATGCCGATGCCAACGCCATCGCCGACGCCTATAAACATCCACTCAGCACCGATACGTTGGGATTTGAGCAGCGTAACGACCATACGCCGCTGCCGACGCCGACGCCGATGCCGATGCCTACGCCGACGCCTATAAAAACTAACTCAGCACCGATACGTCGGGATTTGAGCAGCGTAACGACGATACGCCGACACCGACGCCGATGTCGATGCCAACGCCGACGCCTATAAACACCCACCCAGCACCGATACGTACGTCGGGATTTGAGCAGCGTAACGACCATACACCGACGCCGAAGCCGACGTCGATGCCGATGCCGACGCCGACTCCTATAAAAACCAACTCAGCACGGATACGTCGGGATTGAGCAGCGTAACGACGATACGCTGACGCCAACGCCGATGCCGATGCCAACGCCGACGCCGACGCCTATAAACACCCACTGCCGGTGCTGAGTGGGTGTTTATAGGCGTCGGCGGTATACGTATCGGTATACGTATGTCCAGATTTGAGCAGCGTAACGACCATACACCGACGCCGACGCCGACGCGGCGCGTATTTCTTTTTTCGTCAAATCTAAGATATTCATTTAAATTGTATGCTGTAAAAAGCAGTTGTAATCTATATTAAATGCGTAAGCTAACTAAGGTATTTAATTTGGTAAAAATTTTTTACCAAATACACATAAATAGCTTTTAAAAACACCCTATTGAATTTGGTAATTTTTTTGACGTTCTTATGGGTACAGCAGGTTTTCCTTAAAAGATAGACATATGTCCTCGCGGACTTTTTTAAAGATCTATAGGCAACAAACAATTTCTCCATACAATACTTTGTTGTAACTCACATGGATAAGGCAGCGTTTTCATTTAAAGCTCGCCCGCGTGTATTTTCCCCGTTTCTTGCAACATTTTACACTGATGCTTCGCTTCTATTCGTTGCAGCGTGATGTTATATAGCCTATAGCGTTCCTCAATAAATGTACTATCTAACACTGAAAGAATTTTTCAAATCGGACCAGCGGATCCTGAGATTACCGCGTTTAAACAAACAAACAAACTCTTTCGCTTTATAATATTAGTATAGATATAATATAATATAGTATCTAATATATAAAATTCACGTGTCACAGTGTTAGTTACCGTACTCCTCCGAAACGGCTTGACCGATTTTTATGAAATTTTACATGCGTATTCAGTAGGTCTGAGAATCAGCCAACATCTATTTTTCAAACCTTTAATTTAGTATGGTAAAACAACGTTTGCCGAGACAGCTAAATATTAGTATATAATCTTCTAATATATAAAATTCACGTGTCACAGTGTTAGTTACCGTACTCCTCCGAAACGGCTTGACCGATTCTTCTCAAATTTTGCATACATATTCAGTAGGTCTGAGAATCGGCCAACATCTATTTTTCAAACTTTTTTTTTTTAGTATGGCAAAACAGCGTTTGCCGGGTCAGCTAGTATTAGTATAGATTGCGAAGATTTTGGTTCATTAAATAATCTTTACTTATTATGAGACAAGGTCATTATTTTTGTATGTATCTCCTTATATTATATTTATATATCTTCTAAACTACGCTACGGATTTCTATACGACTTTTTTAGTTGATAGAGTTCCAGGGTATGGTTTTTTTGTATAATTTGTTAGTGTTGTTAGAAGCTGCTGGCAACGGCTAGTAAAGAGATAAATAGAAGATATTGGAAAAATACACTACATTTTCCGATGTCGTATTTTGTATTTATTTTGTGCTTGCCTTGGAATATCTACGACATGATATCGTACAATATAAAGATATCGTGTTATTATATAACTATCTGTTGCCCGTAATAATTTCAAAACTAAATTTAGGAAATTATACAAAAAAAAAACATGCTCTTGAATCAAAATTCTTTTCGTAGTTTTAAATATATTAGCTCTCATAAAGACTTACATACAAAAATTACGACTTTGTAATTAGTAAAGTAATTAGAAATTAGAAAAGAGAGTTAGTAATTAGAAAAGATTTAACGTCACGTCATGACTAAGTAAGAGACTGTTGTTAATTTCAGTTCTTATATAACTAATTAATTCAAAACTTTTATCTCAACTTCTAGAATCTAATACAGTAGTAATTTAACCAATAAAACTCAAACAGTAGATATGGTTCACGAACCGAACAATATTACAGCGTCGGTTGCCAAATCGAAAACTAAGCTACGAGTGAATCGTACTCATATGTTTCGTATATCTGTATTGTGTATTGCACAAGTTTACAGCAAGAGTCATTTGCAAAATTTAATATAAAATAATTCAGTATTTTGTTGCAAAAACTTGAGAAAAATCATGTCCTCACTTTGTATTGTTTTTCGTGAAATGATTTTAATTTGATTTAGTTTAGTTTAGTTTGATTTTAATCAACATAATATGTAATACATTTTATATCTTCTAATATATAAAATTATCGTGTGACAACGTTCGTTCCCATACTCCTCCTAAACGGCTTGACCAATTCTTATGAAATTTTTATGCATATTCAATAAGTCTGAGAATCGGCTACTATCTATTTTTCAAACCTTTAAGTGATAAGGGTTGTCCACCCTTGACATTTGTATGGCAAAACAACGTTTACCGGGTCAGCTACTTTTATATTTATAATAAACTAGCTGTTGTCCGCGACTTCATACGCGTGAAATTTAGAAATCCATCCTTAACAAACAGAAGTTTACTCTTCTGCTCAATAGATGGCGTTCTACGTTTTTTAAATCGCGCTATCGTTTCGTTGCACACATTAACACTTAAGCTAGTCAAAATTATTATTGTGTTATCATTCGGATTTCGCACTTATAAATTAGTAAGGATTTAACAGGAGTTAGAAATATGTAATTGGTAAACGAGGATAACAACCTATCTGTGATCGTAGATTGATTGAAAATGGCCATAAGGCGTTTAATCGTAATCTGTCAGTCAGTTGCAAAACTTTATGTAAAATTAAAATTCATACCCCTAACAATAAGATATCCTATTAACGTCTAAAACAAGGAAATAAATCAGCTTGAAAATAGCCTTTTCTATCGATACCACACAGGTATTTATCATGATAACTACGTAACATTCGAACTAGTAACAAGCATTAAAACCCCCTTAATTTTCGGAAATAATTGCTTCAAAGTGTGGGGGTCTTAAGAGGGGTCAGTGGGGGGTTTATTTCATAATCTACGACCCCCCAATGCAGACGGATCAACGTGGCACAATCCCGGCGATAGAATTTTATGAGACCCCCGGATGCAACGTGGTAAGCAATGGTCATAAATAGCTGCAAATGTATAGCGATACTAGATGTGGTAAGCCTAATTTTTCTTTGAATATATTTATATAACGCCCAATTGTGTAAAAATATGCTGAGCATATTTTTACACAATTGGGCGTTGTCAAAAAACAACTAAGGAATGACGAAGAAGATGGGCAGCCGCGTTCTCCTGAGCAACATAGACTACTGCAATCGCTAATTCAACTGCAAACCATGTCGATTATGGCAAAGTGTTACAGTGGTCTATGGGAAGGTTGTACTGCAGCAAACAACGAAATGCTAATGGATCAATGGATAATTGGATATATCGATGGATCTCCAAAAAGAGAAACAAAGTTTTTAAAGACTTTTATAACGATAGGGTAAACTGAACTGATTCCATTTTATGTTATTTCAAACTACTATATAACATTAGTATGTTGTTAGTTTTTAAATTTTTTCAATGCCAAAGCAAAACTAATTCTTAAGAGGATACCAAAATTCTTCGTGGATTTTTCTACGTACGAAGTTTTCATTGTTTCTTTATATTGAATGGCTAGAGCTCTAATTTTTAAGTATATGTTTTTCCAATATATAATCAAGGATCGCATAAACTCAGAAATGCGATTGAAAAAAGTTTTCTCGATAGAAAATCTTAGCGAAACAACCTCTCTCATTTTTTATTTTTTTCATTTGTCGGTCTATTATCGCGTATTAACTAATGAAATAACTTTAAAAACATAAGTAACTATTATATATAGAGACCCGTAAATCAGAATTAAAATATATTTAGTAGATTATGAGTAAACAAAAAAAATATCCTTAATTCTTCATCTTCTATACCTACTAGCTGTGTTAATATGTACATGTCGACGATAATATTGATGTAGGCCCTTACTTAATACTCAACCTAATTTTGTAAAGACAATCTCTAAGTAGGTACGCTCTTTACTCAATGCTCAGCTTTCGTCATAAACCATCTAGTAAGGTTCTAACTCTATGTATAAGCCACATTAATGCACTACGTCTGTCTGTACGTAACTATTACTAAGTGAGTTGTGGATTTGTTTTGTCGACGGTCAGATAGTTGGAAATATGAAAATGAGTTTCAAGTTTCTAAGATATGAGGTGACATTACCTACATTTTATTTACGAAATGAACTTTCTTGATGTTTAAATAAATGAAAAAATACGTTTTCAATTATACATAACAAATACCAATCGAATTGAGAACCTCTTCCATTTCTGGAAGTCGGCTAAAAATATAGTTATGGTTTCATCATATCTCAAACGAATCCGAATATACAGTACTAATTCCCCTTTTTTGTTTTTCACTATTGCCTCACTCTTATTGGTCACAGCGTAATGTTATATAGATTAAAGCCTTCCTCAGTAAAGTACTATCTAACGCTGAAAGAACTTTTCAAATCAAACCAGTGCTGCAGTGGTACCTGAGATTACCGCATTCAAACAAACAAACAAACTCTTCAGCTCTTTAATATTAGCATAGATATCAATATTATTACAGTCAACTAATAACAAATCATTATATAAATCTGCAAAGCCAAATTAACCACTGAACCATTCAGTTAAGGGCCTACATCAATATCATCACCGACACGTACATATTAACACAGCCAGTAGGCACAGAAAATGAAGAATTAGGGATACTTTTCCTATTTACTTAAAATCTACTAAATATATTTTAATTCTGATCCACGTGTTTCTATACATAATAGTTACCTATGTTTTTAAAGTTATTTCGTTAGTTAATACGCGATAATAGACCGACAAATGAAAAAAATAAAAAATTAGAGAGGTTGTTTCGCCAAGATTTTCTATCGAGAAAACTTTTTTCAATCGCGTTTCTGAGTTCATGCGATCCTAGATCATATATTGAAAAAACATATACTTAAAAATTAGAGCTCTAGCCATTCAATCTAAAGAAACAATGAAAACTTCGTACATAGAAAAATGCACGAAGCTATTTTGGTATCCTCTTAACAAAACTACTTGAGTTTGAAGATACTAGACATTGTGTATAGACATACATTTGAAGGTACAACAAGGAGATATAAAAGATCGCTGAGTGAAGACTGCTGGGGTGACATGATACGGACAAAAGGCAGCAGATTGCACCTCCCAACACCCATTTAAGGGGATTTTATACCGGCAGTTTCTGTAATTCTCATTGTTCTTAATTTTTTAACTACAGTTTTTAAAGTTAAAAGATAATAGGACTACTTTAAAAACGTTCGAAAAAACTTAGATCTATTTACTAATCGCAAGAGTAAAAGAAGGAACCTAGAATTAAGTATACCTGAGCATAAAACATCGTTATTCAACCAAAGTGTATTATGTATGGCTCAGAAAATTTACAATCACTTACCAAAGGCCATTTTAGAAATTCATAACTTTAGAACTTTTAAAAATAAATTAAAATGTTTGTTACTCAAAAAATGTTTTTACTCTGTGGATGATTACTTTTATGATGAATTAAAATAAGTTTGTATTTAGAACAACAATTGCTGTATTAGTAATCAATTATACTTACTGCATGTACATTTATAAATTTTGTTATTGTTCTTGACAAATGCATGTATTTTAAGTATGACTAGAATTATTATTATTATTATGACATCAATGATTATTAATATTTATTATATTTTTTATATTTTACTAAATACTAGTGTTATAAAATATTTATTTCTATGTAATTTTTGCATACCGCTGTGACGGTATAATACAGTGATACTTAAATATAAATATTAAATAAATATTCATGGACATTTCACACAACGTTCTCTGGTCCCAAGCTAAGCTTATTATGCTTGTGTTATGGGTACCAGAATACGGATATAATACATAAACTACTTTTCTTTTGTAAATACATACTTATAATACATAGTAAACACCCAGACGCAGTACAAACATTTGTATGACAATTAAAAACATCACACAAATGATTGTCCTGACCGGGAATTGAACCCGAGACCTCATGATCGGCAGTCCGTTATATGAACCACTACACCACGAGGCCCGTCACTTAATATATTTATCTGTAAAACACAATGTACATACCTGAATTATGCAAAATAAAGATTTGATTTGATTTAAATAATCGCACCAAACTTTTTTATTTATTTTGTTTTTTTTTCAATAGTGGTTTAAGAGGAAGGTTTATTTTGTATAATTTAAAAGAGAGTTTTTATTATCTTAATTCCACGCGCACGAACACGTAGCCAACAGTCAATTTAAAAGATAATAGATCTAACTACTTTAAATTAACGCAACAAAGTACTATCAAACTATCTATCTATCTACTTCAAATAGTAAATAGTTATGATGATTTAAATAAAACCACTTTTTACGGATTTCAGGCCGAATTTTTAGTCACCATAGTCAAAGGTGGGATCGAGCAAAGGCGACTGAAAAGTATCCGAAACGTTGGGTTAAAATTTAAACCAAATATGCACGTTTAAATCCGTAAAAAGTGGTTTTATTTGTATAAATACGTCACGCAAGTATTAAAGAGTAAATTAAGTATGATTTTAAAGTTTAGCCTAATCTTCTACAACTCTAAATATTTATTATAATCTTGTATAACTACCCCTTAACAGTTGCAGTGGATTTCAAGACGGACGGACAGTGCGGGGCAGGTAAAGGGGTCAAACATCGATCGCCACCCGACCCCTCTCGTAATCATACTTGCTTGTTTATTTTATATCAGACGTCAGCATTCGTATGTGATGGCTGTACTCATACTGTTTAGCTTTCATTTATATTACAAATTGTAAAGAAAATGTTTACTTTCACATTTTAAAATATAACTTTAACTTTAATATTTCTAATGTAATGTTGTTGCATTAAGTTAGACGTTCTATTGTCTGAAATTTACTAATTACATATTTATTGTCTAGCTGTTATCCGTGACTTCTAACGTGTAAAACTTCTAATCACTACTAATATACCAAGATCCGAGATGTGAATCCTTTTGCTTATTTTCTTAGCGATGAAATGTGTTGCTTATGATAATCTTTATACCTACTATCACAGCTACTATTATTGTAAAAATACCCGCAACTGTGTCCCGTCGGTGATTTTTTAGCAATTCGGTTGTAAATCTAGTAAAAATTTCACAAACTTTTTTTATTTGTAAGTCCTCTATTTTACGTATGTCATAGATAATACTCCTAAAAATGTATAATGACTTCCACCCGCCGTTATTTTGAACAAAAGCTTCAAAGATCACAATTTTTTTAACTTTGCTTAGGTTTACTTAGTTTATATGATTTGATTTTTATATTTGATGTTCCGGGACTTTCGGAGGTTGTAGCCTCTTATTAGTGATTTTTTTTAGATTCGAGCTATTACCTTCAAAGGTAAGGTTTATCTCTTCTTTAATTATTACTAGCTGTGCCCCGCGGTGATACCCGCGGTAAAAAGGATAAAAAATAAGTTCATTTTCTATTCCATTTTCCATTGGAAAGTTTCATGAAAATCCATCCAGTAGTCTTTACGTGAAAGCAAAATAAACATCCTTACATATCCAACCATTGGAGTATGGATAGAAGACCGAGGAAACGTTCGCGTTGCTCAGCCAACAGTTAAAGTATTTTATTTTATAGCGCGTGATTCTTTTTTCGTCATATCTCCTAAGATATTTATTTAAATGGCATGCTGTAAAGAGCAGTTATAATCTATATTAATTGCGTAAGCTAACTAAGCAATTCAATTTGATAATAAAAATTACTATATACATATAAATAGCTTTTGAAAACACCCTCTTGAATTTGATAATTTTTTTTTGCCATTATTATGGGTACAACGGGTTTCCCTTAAAGTTTTCATTTATAGCTCGCGCGCGTCCGAATTTCTCGTCAAATTTAATCATATTTCATCCAATATACAGCGAACCACAACAAATTATGCGAAAAAAGCCATTCTCTTGAACCATTCTATCTATTAAAAAAAACCGCATCAAAATCCGTTGCGTATTTTTGAAGATATAAGCTCACATAGGGACATACATACAGAAATCACGACTTTGTTTTATAAGAAGTAAAGATAAAGATATAACAAAGTTGTTATTTTTGTATGTATGTCCCTATGTGAGCTTATATCTTTAAAACTACGCAACGGATTTTGCTGGGGATTTTTACAGTTTTATAATATAAGCTTAGCTAGGGATCAGAGCAGGTTGCGGAATGTGTCCATAAATATTTATAATAACATAAAATAAATAATAAATAAGCAGTTACAAAATGACAATCCCTATCTCATATTTTGATTGCTCTTCAAATTATCATGAGTATATCTTCAAAAGCTCTTAAAACCACATACAAGTCTTGTACAAAGCGATTGGACGCAACTCAACACCTTAGTAAAGTAGCAATGAATGTTTAACAGCGGTCACTTTGTGCACACTACGTCCCGAAGGGTTTTTCAAAACTGACTTGAATGTGGGTTTCCAGTATACTAAGTGAAAATATTAAAATGTTATAAAAATATTGTAAAACTTTGTAAGTAGGTATTAATTGTTTTAATTTTTTTTAATTGCTGTAGAAATCACCCAACCTGATTTTCTCTATAGATGGTGAAAGAAAAAAATTTTTCTATACAAACTACGCATGTGAGTTTGAAAATGCTGAAATGTACATAATGAGCTATCCGCTATTCCGCAAAAAAGAACAACATTTTTATTTGAAAATGGTTTAATTAGAAAAAATAAATGTCGTAAAAGAAAATCTGCACAGTTTAAATTAATATTTAAATTGTACCTAGCACATTTTTATATACCATGCATATACTGTAAAATAGTAGGTCGGGGAGAAAGTATTTTCGTATTTTTTATATAAGCTCAAGATAGTTTTTTGTTACTTTTATTTACATTTGACTATAACATATATATACCATTTTATTCTACAACTTGTGGCCATTTTATAGGTAGTGACAGAATCCCATTGCTGTAGAAATTTTGGGACTTCTGATCAAAAAATGGCAACAAGTAGTTTTGGCAGTTCCCTTTTGATGTGTACCTAACTCTACCTAAGGAATTCTGAAGAGATCGAAATAGGTGAAAATCTGATGGTACAAGGCCAGGGCTATACGGCGGATACATTAACCAAACTCTCGCATTATTTGCTGAGTGACTAAAGATAAGTGCGGTCTGACGTTATTATGGCGAAAAACCACACCCTTTCTCTTGATCAATTTCGGCCGTATTTTTTTCTATTTCTGGCTTGAGTCTCATCAGTTGTTGTCAGGAAAGATCCAAATCGATGATTTTGCCTGGTGGTAAAAGCTCATAGTGAATATTGCTCTTCCAATCCCACCATACACACGGCATCACCTTATTGCGCACGTTCTTGTCGTAGGTAATCCAATTTTTATCAACAGTGACCAATCTTTTTAAAAACGGTTCGGTTTCGTTACACATACATAGAGAAATGCAAATGAGTACACGATTCATTAAGTTTCTTCCAGTGGGTTCGTGTGGGATCCCAATATCGAGCCTTTTGGTATATCCAGAGTTTTTAAAATGGCTTAAAACTGTTTTATGGTCTATCCCTATATCTTTCGCTATGTCGTACAAACTAATATGCCGATCTTGCTCCATTTTTTTCGAAATGGCATCGACTTTTCCCGTAACAGGTCGGCTAGAGCGAGGCTTATCTTTGACATCAAAATTGCTAGATTAAAAACGCTTGAACCAGTTTAGTGCTACTCTTACCGGCACTGCATTGAGTCTATAAACGTCACAAAATCTTTTTCGTGGCGTGTGTCGCATTTTTCCCTTAGTAGTAAAAAGAATTCCAAATGTATCGAATTTCTATGTTACATTCGCTCATTTTAATCAATAGAAAAACAATAGAAAATGCGGCGGGATATCACTTTATTTTTAACACGCTTTTATAAGTTTGGTATGTAACTATCAATGTATTAATCTGTGTAACGGAATCTTTGAAAGCGATTTTCAGCCACTTGCAGTAGACGGATTGATCTGAAATTTTGCACACATAACAAGGACCGACGACAATGCAATAATTTTAAAAAAATCTGATTTAAAGAATAATCCCAATTCCTAGATCAGAATAACTAGAATAGCATGTTAAAGTATCACTATGACCACACTTGTATTTTTTATTATACACGTAATATTTTAATTGTATATGACTCACCAAGATTATTGTGTTTCTACGTATGCCTTTCATATACAATCAGATAATTTCACATAAAAACGCTTTGTTTAAAGAATCAGGTAAAATTATAATAATTGTTTACTTGTGTTTACTACGATTTTGACAACATGTGATGAATATAAACTGTCAACGTTTTGTGAGTAGGTAGCATAGAATTGAGTATTGATGACAAAGACAATGCAATGATTTAAAAAATATTCAGATATTGAAGCGTGTTTGTTAGTTTTTAAACTAAGTAGATTATTTATTTTTCTATTCTCTAAAATGTCTTCTTTTTAATGGTATATAAACGGGCTAGATACAAACAGCAGTTCTCAAAAAAAAATACTGTAACTTTTTACTCATAAAATACGAAAATACTTTTTCCCCGACCTATTAGATATATGATGAAGTACAGATATTTGTGTTCACCAGGCAAATAGCAATCCTGTGTAGGGTTCAAACTTACGTCCTCGAGCATGGAAGGTTTTTATACTACCACTGTACTACGTGGTTCTCGTATCGTATGTTATTATGGAAACAGATCGTGAAAGTGCATGCACGGACGGAGTGCGTTGTGACCACACGAACTGTCTTACGTCTTTATGCAGGTCCCCTCAATACAAGCACTGCATATTTTAACCTTACCTAGACCACAGCCTGCCTCGTAAACGCTATCTGCTTTTCATTTCACAAACATGCATATTCCTTTTAGAAACTGTGAGTTGCACGAATTTAAATTGTATATTCAATAAAATAAGAAGGTGATTTATTTTATTTAAGTTTTGGTAAGTGCAAGTTTAAGTTGGTTGTTAAGTAAAAGCAAGTCATTGGTCGCGCCTGAGATATTAGTAGCCTCGGTCGTCCAGATGGTTGCATCTACGTGAAGATATTGCCGATTTGATAGCCTTTGAGGGCAGCATGTGAATTCTGAATCAGTTTGGCTTTGGCAAGTTTTGATTTAGTTGTCCTAAGTGTGAATGCAGACATTTTCAATCTATTTTCGTTTGCACTTCTAGGATGTGTGTGGTTACTCTGCAGTTTATGTTCATTGATCTTGTTTAGTAGAATGTTAACTTAAAATGTTCTATGTAGTGACGGATTAACAATACAAGTGTCACTAGGTACCCCATTTCCTTTTCAGTGTTGTAAAAGCCAGCTAAGAGTTATTGTATACAGACAACATCATCTGTGAGAGACGGAAAATTCGAAAATACTCGTATATCCTGTTCCAACACGCCTGGTCAGCGCACCATTGTAGACTATTGTCTCTCCCAAAGTAGAGGAAGCCTGTGTCTATAATAGTGGAACGTTTTTAAGCTGGAAAAAGAGATGACTTGTTTAAAAATTATACTAGTAAAATAAGTATGCTCACACGACTATAAAACTAGTATAAAATCCTTGTCAACAATACAACAACAACACGACACGCTTTTCATACGTAGACGTCAGTAGAGTTGTGAGCGCGAAACTAACCATTGTTGCTCTGAGACAGGCTGCCAGACATCTGACACTCACTGCATTTTTGTCAAGCTCACTACAAATATTATATTTTTTTCTTATTTTTTGTGTTCTAGGAGTTACAGAATATTTTTAAGACATTGTTAACAATTTCAATACCAAAAATACATAGTGAAGCTTTCAACCCATTTCCACCCTGGGAGTGCTGTAAAAGCCGGCTAAGGGATTGATGCAAACAGATGACATTAGCCCGTGTGAGACAGAAAACACAAAACTATAATCTGACACGCTTGGTGAGTGTCCCATAGGCTAAAACCCTGCCTAAAGTGGAAGACTCCGTGCTCAGCTGTGGGACATCCATCCATCCATCAGCCTCTCTCCGTTCACTGTTGGAAATAGGCCTCCCCCATAGAACGCCACAACGCGCGGTCCTGTGCCGCCTGCATCCAATGTCTCCCCGCGACCTTGACGATATCGTGGCTCCACCTTGCCGGGGGCCGCCCAACGCTGCGTCGTCCGGTACGTGGTCGCCACTCTGGAACTTTTCTTCCCCGTCGATCATCAGTCCTACGAGCGATGTGGCCTGCCCATTGCCACTTCAGCGTGCTAACCTTTCGGGCTATGTGGGAAATCAATGGGTATCAATGGGCCGGAAAGAAAAAGCAAGTGCTCACAAAAGAAAAACAAATATGATCGGCTGACTTTTGGTATAAACTTAATATAATATATAGTATACTAGCTGTCCCGGCAAACGTTGTTTTGCCATAGGCACTAAAAAAAGTTAGGAAAAATAGATGTTGGCCGATTCTCAGACCTACTGAATATGCATGTAAAATTTCATAAAAATCGGTCAAGCCGTTTCGGAGGAGTACGGTAACTAACACTGTGACACGTGAATTTTATATATAAGATATATATATAAGCTCCTTGGTCTTAATAGGGCAGTTTAGTTTGTAACTGACATAAGTAATTTTAAGTTGCACACAGAGGCGTAACAATGCAATGTTCATGCATTCCCACTAATTTGTTTATCATCCAAGTTACGTATAATTGTTATTTTAAACTCTCTTCCAGCTGTCTTGCTGGCTTCTAAAATCTTCTGCTTGAATACCGGTTGAAATAGGTGTTGCAAGTCCGTTATACTATGTTTAATATGGGCACAAATATGTCAAGGCTGTTTTATTTGCGTACAAAAATCAAATAAAAATTGACGATTTTAAAAATGTCATCCATCCATCCACTCATCTATTAGCCTTGCTCCGTTTACTTCTGGACATACGCCTCCCCTATGGAACACACACAAAGCGGTCTTAAATTCAGTAGCTCCCTGCGACCTTCACGATATCGTCATTCTACCTTGTCAGGGGCCGTCCTATGCTGCGTCGTCCGGTACTTGGTCACCACATCACAGTCCTTTTAGCGATGAGGCCTGGCTATTATCACTTGAGCGTGCTAACTCTTCGGGTTATGTATGATACACCTGTTTCCTTAAGAATTTAAAAACTCAGTGTTGATAAAAATGATACAATTAATAATTAAATATTTTTTTAAATGAAGAAGACTCACGTGGCTTTGAAATTTGAGGGATTTCCTCGATTTCTCAGGAGATGTTATATGAAATAACCATCAGATCTTGACCTAGTGCTAATGGGACTACGCGGAAACCACTAAATTTCAAATAAAAAAGAATTGTAGAAAGGAGCGTGTGTAGAGATTCTATCCTTATGTAGTAAATTAAAAGCGGCACTGGTTATAATAATAAAGTTATATTCCACTTTTCACAGGTGCACCACAAATATATTAACTGAATAACTGATAGGTATAAAAGTATAATAAACTCTAAAACACTCCTTAGGGATACTGACGTCCTAAGGGAATATACATTGGTACAATCAGACTGAATTGTCTATCAGGAATGAATCATAAAAATGACTAAGCTATTAAGTTGACGATTTAATTACAAAGGTTATAACTATTTTATCCGAAGAGATATTAATACAAAACAATGTTCCCACAGAATCATTAAAATCGGTTCGTCCAGTTAAAAGTTATGACTAAATACATTAAAAAAAACATGCAGACGAATCGAGAACCTCCTCCTTTTTTGAAGTCGGTTAAGAACAAAATAAACCTAGACTGGTTATTTCTACTAATACCTAAATATTACTTTGTACATGCAAAGAGATGTGTAGTGCAATGCAAGTCTTCACGTATCACTGATAATTTGTACAGCAGCTGAAAATGAGCTGCATATCACTTGTTGGCTATCCTACACGGAAAACATATACAGGTTGATCTATTTCACTTAAAATTCATTATTATATATTATATTCATTAAAATTCATTCATTCAAAGTGGAGGAGGCCCGTGCCCAACAATGGGACGTAAATGGGCTGGAGAAGAAGAAGAGAACTATTGAATAATATTGAATAAATTGAATAAATTTATTGAATAAAATACAGTGAACATCTCAAAACAATTTAACAATATGTAACTCTAACTATCTACTATCATCCTCAACTTCGCGTCAAATTTGAAATATACACCAAATCTAAACAAATTATACAAAAAAGTCATTCTCTTGAACAACTCTATCTATAAAAAAACCGCATCAAAATCCGATGTGTATTTTTAAAGATATAAGCTCACATAGGGACATACATACAAATATAACGACTTCATTTTATAATAAGTAAAGATAATGATAAAAACTTCATATTAATATTCTTAACGCGTTATTGTAACACTCTGTATAAAGTTCCTTAGTTAGTCGCAGACACAGTGAGCAACACAGGCGTAAAAATTAAAATAAACAATAGCAACACTCGTCCTACACCCCGGGGCTGTTCGTATTAAGCCTTTTGTCCTAAGATTAGCTGTTAAGAAAGGCTTGTATTACAAACCACTGTCGTCTGAGCTACGGAATTAGTTGGTACAAAACATTTTTGTTGTTTTTATGAAAACTATGAGGAATGAAGTAGTTTGCTTGATGCTTGCTTTTTGTTTAAACAGAAATGTGCTGAAATATGCATGTGTTTCATACAGTAATGTTTAGCATAGGTTTATGAAGAAAAATTAAATGTAAGTACTGTCGGTTTTAAAACTTTGATTAAGAGATAATAAATGACAAATATTTTATCATAAAATGTAAACATTAAGTTAAGTCTAAGTTATCTAAGTCGACTGCCTAGTGGTGTTACTGGTAGAGCCTTCTATGCCTAATTCCAACTTAGAGTTTTATAAAGATTTGTATTTTATGTCATGTTATTATATTCGTAATGTAAACTATGTAACTTTATGTACAAATTAGTATCCGCTAAACGGACACCCACAGCATAAGAAGTTCGGTCTAAACATGGCACTAGAAGACCTTGTGTTAAATGATAAAGAATTTACGTCATTATCTTATTAAGCTAAGCCAAGCTCCGGTATCTAGTACACTTAATACAAGCTCAAGCATGATTTTGATTTACATTATACTGTGTGATAATTCTGGTAATACTTATTTATTTATGACATTATTCTAATCTAAGATTATAATAAAGATGACTCTGTATTGTGACCGAAGGATAAATAAATCCTAGACAAAGAAAATTCTTGCAAAAAACTAATCTCAAACATTTATCAGCTGAGCAAATTCTTTAAAAGTAAATTTCTTTTCTTCAGCATCGATGGAAGGAAAGAGAATTAATGCAAAACAAAAGTCTCGCTATCTGCTGGTAGGCGGGGAGTTAGCAGTAAATTACTCGATGGGCGTCAACCCACCGCCATGTATCAATCAGGCTACACTAGATTTATGGGACAGTTCACTTCGGAATCGTTAGCCTTCGCGACGAAAATGTGTTACTGTTATCCTGTGTCTTTCTACTTTTTCCCTTTTTATTTTGTTATTTTTTTAGTAAAACCTTTTTACTTCTGCTAAGAGAATTCTTGTATTTCATTTCTGTTTCCTAGCTACTATCAAAAATACATTATTATAAGAAAGAATAGAGATTATGATAAGAACTTAAAATATATATTTTATTTGATTTAAAAAAGACTAATTTAAACATTAGGTATCATCGCTCCTAAATAGGTATCAACGATTGCTGATTATCAAAATGTAGCTAAAAGTACATGGATAATCCTGATAAAAAATCACGTAGGTACGTACTTACTAAAGCTGGTCTCAAAGATGTAAAAATGACAAATACTACTAAAGAAGTAAAATTTTAAATTTGTAAATATGAGTAATCTCTGAAAGTAAAAAAAATAAAGTTTAGGCGAACGAATTCACAGACAAAAGGTTAGTCGTCTTACATAAGCATAGGCTGTGTATTAGTATTAATAAATTCCTGTCGTGATCTACAAGAAGCACTCCAAATTCAAGACCTATGACCACACTAGCCATAAAGTTTGTGTGGTCATAGGTTGCGCCTTATAAAATTTCTAGAATTATTTAATAAGCGCCTAGAGCTTAAATTAACTAACGATAAATTAATCGTTATGATATATTAATATATTTCGGAGAAAAAGTGTAAAATTATTAATTATTTATTACCTATCAAACTATTATTAAAATAAAAAGTTTGTTTGGGTGTTTGTATAACTGTTATTCCTTTATGCCTAGACGACAAATTTGGTACAAAACTTGATTGACATACCTACAGGGTATTTGAAATCTCCGACAAATAAAGTGTTCCCATAAGTTATTTAAATAATAGAAATCTGATTTAATTTTGATAAACACACCTAGATGTCGTTAGGGTCGTATTGTAAGTCGTTTTTTTATTTTATATCTTTTACACCACGGGTAACACTACAGGGTGCAACTAGTTTTTTATATTTTTATTTGCATTTCACATCACATACCAAATATCCAATTAGTATAATTTACAAATAATTATGTAGATTTATAAATGCTAATTTTTAACAAATAAAACTTTCTTTCTCAATAATTAAATGATTGCGTAGAAATAATTAGATAACTGGTCAAGTGTGAGTGGAGGATTAGAGTAAAGGGTTCTCTTTATGTATAAAATAAATATGTAACGTATATCAATCTTGTTATATACCAAAGCTACTATTAAACAATGTGCTTTATGGAAATATTTATGGTAATTATTTCTACAAGTCAAAGAATCGTAAATACGAAAATGTCTCGAACAACCTGGCATAGCCCACAGATCTATGTGAATAAATACGCCAAAGTGGCAACGGGCAAGCCATATGACTCGATACCGAATCGATGATGTAAAAGAAAGATTCATCTTTCATTTACAATCAAAATAATGAAAAGAAAAGAAAATTAAAAATAATCCGTGGCGTTTCTTTTCTGTTTTTCTCCATAGGATTTGCGTTTGGAACAGACACCTAGCTTCTGACGTTTCAAAAGAGCTCGAATAAGTTCGCATGTTTTACGAGCTCTTGAATTAAAAATATTAACTTTGACTTTGACCGAAATGAAAAGACATTATGGTACATACAGTCCAAACGATAGAGCTTAGTATGATCATAATGTTTAACACGGCGTAGGACTGCACCTTGTGGCGTTTTGTAAAGGAGGCATTTACCAAACAATGTATTGACAAAGTGGTTGGATAAATGTTTTATTTTTAGTAATCCATTTATTCTTGTACGGAATCCGAAAACATGTTATGCAAAATATTATATTAATTTATTATCTTATAAAATAATTGATAGATTTAAGTGATATTTAATTATATATGATAGCGAAATATTTATTATGTAGAACGTTTCTTCGAATAGTAATCTTCTAATGCAGATACAAGGTCAACAGATATCAGATTGGATTTCATTATACAACTATATTGCGATATCTTTGTAAACGAATCTCCATGATGCTTTAATTATTATAAAGGTTCCGTACCGAAGCTCTAAGGGAAGAATGGGACCCTAATACCGAGACTACGCTGTTAATATCTTAATGGCTGTATCTTATAAACAACCAGCTGTTGCCCGCGACTTCGTACGCGTTGAATTTTTAAAATTGTCCCCGTTTTTGTAACATTTTTCTCGGATACTTCGCTCCTTTTGGTCGCAGCGCGATGTTATATAGCCTATAGGCTTCCTCGATAAATGTACTATCCAACACTGGAAGAGTTTTGTAAATTGGACCAGCGGTTCCTGAGATTGGCGGGTTTAAACAAACAAACTCATTAGCTTGATGATGATGTATATCAGTGGTAGCTACAACAACAAATACTAAAAACCAGAATAGGTGCAATAAAAATTTAATTAGACTTCGGATTTTGTTGTGAAATGGTGATACTTCTAGACGATATTATTATCACGGTATGACGAATATACATATATCGATATACGAATATATGCGTGTGGTAACGGATTAAGAATATAAGTATCGCCACCCCATTTCTTTCCCAGATTGCTGTAAGAGCCAGCTAAGGAACAATATAAGCAGTTAACTTCTAGTATGACAGACGAAACTTGAAACTAAGCACTGTGCTAATAGAATATGCCTGGTTAGCGCGGCACAGTATACCATAGTCCAGCATTTTAAAAAACACAAATATAAAATTAACGTTTCCCATTACATTGTCGCTATACATTGATGGTGCCCATTGTTAGATGGCAGCACTGTGCACCTGTTATGTTGACATAAATGGAAAAATACGAATGGACAACACACTGTGGCTAATTTCCTCTTCAAGTTTCACTGTCAGTGTGACGTCACTCATAATGGCACCGGCTCCATTCAGCTATGATGTTACATTTTTGATGGAATTAATTAAATAATTAGTTTTTACTTGACTGTTAAGAAAGTATGTTTTTACGTAGTTTTTTTATTAGATTACAAAGCTGGAGAGTTTGTTTGTTTAAACGCGCTAATCTCAAGAGCTTCTGGTTCGAATTGAAAAATTCTTTATGTGTTGGATAGTCCATTTATTGAGGAAGGCTATAGGCTATATAACATCACGCTGCGCCTAACAGGAGCAAAGCATAAGTTAAAAAATATTGGAAAAACAGGAATAATTTCCTAAATTCCACGGGTACGAAGTAATAGCTGGTGAAATATAATTATAACGTTTTGTGAATACATGTACATATTTGCATCAAGCCAGAATTAGGGTTTATTTTACCAATAATCAGTACCTAATTAATGATTTATAGCAATAATATTTCTGGTATTTGGTATGGTACTGAATAAAAATAATTGGGTATAAAAATAAAACTGAACTTACTTCATGTCCTTTAAATTTTGAGGGTTTCCTCGATTTCTTGGGAGATAACCATCAGATCTCAACTTGGCACCAATGGCACCACATGGGAACGACCAGCTTCCAAATAAAAAAAGAGAGGGTGATGAAACAAAGTAGAGTAAGATGTGATAAATAAAATAATAAAAAAACATACTGATGAATTGAGAACCTCCTCCTTTTTTTAAGTCGGTTAAAAATATAAGAATGTACACAACATTATGAATATCTTATGATTTTCTTCAGTAAAGTAAGCAAGAAAGAAACTATATTAATAAAAATGCAAATAGCAAGTTAAATTCAAACACCAGATTAGCTTTCTTGAGCGGTACAGTGACGTAGATAACCGTCAACAGTGAAGTACAGTCGTGGAGATAAGCGGCTTTCATTA
Organism: Orgyia antiqua; assembly: GCA_916999025.1. NCBI lineage: Eukaryota > Metazoa > Arthropoda > Insecta > Lepidoptera > Erebidae > Orgyia > Orgyia antiqua. The sequence continues at coordinate 19,190,880 of OU779864.1, read as the reverse complement.
CTGGCGTGTCGCGGCTACAATGGATTGCGACAACAAATCTCAACGCTGAGTTATTTGTTGCTTCTGAGGTTATGTCCGTGACTGTACCTGTTATTGATGCTTTTGCTCTTGACAGTACTAGAATAAGCGCTTTTTTGATGTTTAAAATCTGCAGAAATTATATATTAATAACCAAGTATAGTACGCGTCACGTAAAAAGAACGCTGTAAGAAAGTGGTAGGGGCGTCTTTGCGCATGGGTACACTCTCGCACGAAAGTTATGTGCCTATTATTTTATTTTTGAACTAGGCTTTCGCTGGCGAGTCGTGGCTTGGTACATACATATTTGTTATTCTAGCTTGACCGCCAGCAATGTTTTTACATGACGCGACCTATAACAGTGGATGAATTGTATGAACAATTCCCATAAAGCTCGTGTGTAACACTGAGCTGGAAAGACAGATAGAGTATACGAAAGAAAAAAAAATTTTTAGAAATAAACAAAATTATAGCAAATATTGTCATAATCATAATCATAATCTTTATTTGTGTGAAATTGGGTACAAGAGATGTTAAAATAAAATAAAAAGTAGCTCTCCAAAATCTGCCGGTAGGCTTACACAATTGCTTTAGTTGATTCGTTCCAATTAGAATCGTCAAACGAGGTAACAGTTATTGAATAAAATGTAATGTCTAAAAACAGTCAATATTTTCAAATCAATTATATATTAATCATGAATTAAAGATATGAAAATAACCTCACTTAATAAGTAACTTTTCTATAGAATACACAAGTGATTCATTTTATCGTGTAAAGTTATATTCTGTTTACAAAAATCGCCAGTTAAAATATCTGGTCCAGTTAAAGTAAACTCATCATTCGGAAATGCCTAAAATCAATTTGAATTCACTCAAACGTTGGACATCTTATAAACATATCTGCCTTTTATAACCTCTGCTTTATGAAGACAACAATGTAAACTGCGCACGCGCATACATACAACGTAAATGTGCACGTCTGTGCTATAAAAAATAACACACACATATTCGTTGGTCCAGTATTTTTTTTTTATTTCACGTAATTAATATTGGTGTCTAGATTACCCACATACAATACTAGCTGTTCCTCTCAACTTCTTAAGCATGGAATTTAGAAACTATACCTTAATTAAAAGCCATTCTTATGAACCACTCTATTTATTAAAAAAACCGCATCAAAATCCGTTACGCAGTTTGAAAGATATAAGCTCACATAGGGACATACATAAAAAAATATAACTTTGTTTTTTAATAAGTAAATAAGATTTTACTGTACAATAATATGTTAATAAAATAAATAGTAATTAAAATATGTTCCGTATGGTGATGGATTGAGAATACAAGTGTCACAACTCCATTTCCTTCTCAGGGTGCTATAAATCCAGCTAAGGAATATAACACAGATGCCATCCTCTGTGAGAGACGGAAATCTTGAAAATTGACCCTATAACAAACCGCCTGATTAGCGCGGCATGGTAGACTAAAATCCCTTCCGAAAGGGATATGGTCCGTGCCCAACAGTGGGACTCTAATGGGCTAGAGAGGGAAAGAAAGTGAGTCGGTTTAAAATAAAAATATAAATCTGTGTATTAATAATATTCTTTAACACAACATCAATAGTCTCTATTATTCTTTGACTATAATTTAAAACAAAATTTATGTGTATAAATCCGTAAAAAAGCGTCTTTGAATAAAAATTTTGATTGTTAGTGTTAGTGAATACTACAATGTGAAGTGTTAGAGAATATTATAAAAATATTGATTTAAATATCTTCAACGTAACAAGTTACATTCTATAACTACATTTCTTGTATGTTTTGACGTTTTCTGGATATATGTGTGGATGCTGTAAACATCAGTGATGTACAACTTGGTCCATTAAACAGGTGATTTTATACAAAATACCTCATAAAGCACAATGGTTACGTCAATTAAATGTTTAACTGATGATTTTTACAAGTATATAAAAATACAGATTGAAATGTGTATAAAAATAAGTTGGTATTTTTTGCTATTTTAAATATGTGAATAGTATTTCATTCTTCATTTGTATAGTATTATATTTTAATAAACATTTTAGAATACCTCTCTTTCTCCAGCTGTTGGGCACAGACCTCCACCACTGCTGCGTTGACCAGGCGTGTTAGCAAAGGGTTTATTTTTGAGATTTTCGCCTCTTGAAGAGGATTTTATCTGTGTACTAATATTTCTTAGCTGGCTTTTACAGCACCCTGGGGAAGTCATGGGGTGGTGTCACTTAAATTCTTAACCCATCACCACATAGTTTTTCCGACATAATAGCGATAATTTGAAATCGACTATATTAATTGTATCTTCTATGAAAATTTTCTAAATGAAGATGAATATACTCCTAAACTGTCCGTGAGGTGACGGAAATCGTAGAATCTTCGTTTACAAAAAGAATACAAGTCATCTTTAGTCTTACCCTCGGGGATCGTAAGAACCGACAGAAAGAACCTAAGAATTACAAAAAATTGTGTCACTACCGGCAAAGTCATGGCTAAAGAGAAAAGGTACTAAAAAATATTACTTTGTGTATTTTACTGTAGATTTTCTAAACCTGAAATGTACATTAAAATAAAATTAAAAAAAAGAATTACAACCTTCAAATACATGTTTCAAAATAACAATTTTATCTATCATTGAATATTGTTTTACAAAACTACTAGACATAAAATGATTGATGGTTCGAACATTATCTGATTCTACATCATTTATGAAGTAACATTTTTGAATGATGTTAGAGAAAGGCGTTGTTGTAACCAGCACGGTTTGTTCTATTAACTAATACCTAATATTTAAGTATATCTATGAACTAGCTATTGCCCGCCGTTTCGTACAAATCTGACCAAATTAAACAAAAAAGCCGTCCTTTTGAATAACTCTATCCATTAGTATAAACCGCATCAAAATCCGTTGCGTAGTTTTGAAAATATAAGCTGCACGATGAAAACATTTTAAGTTTTTTCTCATATGTATTAAGTTTATGAAATGTGATATGTATTACTACCTGATATAGTTAGAGGTTCAATAATGTTGTCTTAGAAATTTTCAAAAAAATATCAATGCAAAGATATTGATACGTCAACTTATATTTTCTAACACTTGCGCGACTCGTCTATTTAAATAAAACTACTTTTTACGGATTTAGACGCGTATATTTGTTTTAAATTTTGGCCCGACGTTTCGGAGACTTTGCAGTCACCATGGTCACGGGTGAGACTGAAACGTCGGGCCAAAATTTAAAACAAATATACGCGTCTAAATCCGTAAAAAGTAGTTTTATTTAAACGTCAACTTATGTTTATAAAAAAGTAAATTATGTATTGTGTCATATGCATATTTTGGTAATAGCAACACAGCTTAACTTGGTTTTTGTCGAAGATGTGTGTTTATTACTTACTTAAAAAGTAACTAAGAGTAAAACCACAAGTATAAACTAGTGTCTTGTGTTAAACCCATTAACAACATTGTTTACGTGAGTAACAATACTTTTACCTTTTATAGTTTTTGAGGCTTTATTTATCTCATATCCTTAAAAAATAAAAACGATTTAGCCAAAATAAAAACATGATCTCACTTTTGACTCAAATTATACATAAAGGTGAGGTCTCAGTATGGCAGTAAGCGGGATGATAGAAGTCAAATAAAACCAAGAGATTTCACTGTGCCTAATTGTACAAACTAACCATTTGAACGAATAAATTTGAATGAAATGCTGCACCCAAACGGGTAGTGCTGTTGACACCAATGTTTCTTTTATCCCATCTTTGTTTGTGTTTCTTTTGTCCCACAATGTTTCTTTTCATCCTCAGTTTTAGCAATAAAAATCTTTAGACTTTGAAGGAAAGTTCTGTCATGTAACGCTAAATAGGCGTAATGAAGTAGAATTTATTTTCAAGTTTTGATTGTGTAGAGTTCAATTTCAAGGGCCTGTAGAGAGGGAGAGCGGTTAGTATTCTGACTCTGTTCTAGTTTTCCTCGCACTGCATTTCCACATAACAAACATCAAGTGGAGTGCAGTAGGCATTTGTCTAAGCCAAACCATAATAATTTGGTTAGAAAGAAGTAAACACGTTTTAAAAATTCTTTATATTTTTTGAAAATATTGCGATTTCATTGGTCCTTCTGATGTGAATCTGAATTTTACTATATCCATTTATATTTTATGTTGTGTGTAGATGTGTGTGATTTATAGATGTGGTGTGATCACTTTCATAGATTCCGTTACATAGATAAATATATTAACAGGGTACCAATTCTACGTGCACACTTAAACTTAACTAAAAAGTGAAAATTGTTAGTGTCAATAACACAATTTGACAATGTTAACAGAACTTAACACACTATAGACTAACGATTTTTTTAAATAAAAATGTACACAACGAAAGTATTCAATTATCAAAATAATGGCATATTTTCATAATTGAATATATAGTTGTGTACATTTTTATTTAAAAAAATCGTTAGTCTATAAAATGTTAGTTCTGTTCATATTATGTTAAGTTCTGTTCATTTTTTAGTTATATTAAGTTGTACCCGTAGAATTGTTACCAGGGCCAAACGTAGGAAAAAAAAGCACCCTAAAAAGTTGAGTATTAAACTCGCTTCCTCTTAATTTCAGTGAGACCTCACACCAAAATCATTTATCGTATTACCAAAGAATTCAGTCGCATCCATAATAAACGGTAAATGCAACAAATTAAAGTAGTTAAATTTTAATACCGCACTTATTTAGAGTGAGGGAATTTAAAATTGTTATGTACACAGATTTCCCCCAAATAGATATCGCATTATGAGATTTTTGTAAACAAATAGGTACACGCAGCAACGTTGGAGCAAGGCGCGAGTTGCAGAGTGCGGGATATAGAATAATGCATTACGTAAGAAAATCACACGAAGTTGTCAATTTCTCATATATTACCTATGCGAAAGCAGCCCATACGTGCAGTGTGTGTTAAACGCCTAGCGTGTGGAATCTATTAGGGTTTATCTGTGGTTATGTATGATCAAATTACATGTTGCAATGTAGCTGACATTTCATACGTTGAGGTGGAAACCCTACCGTTTTACCTTTTGTGCAATAGTAGAATTGTATTATATTGATAGTAATTTCGTCATTGTTTTGATGTAAGTAGTTCGTGGTTACTTTTGTAGATCATGTTTCTTTTAAAGTTGAATTATATTTAACATACATCAATTATGTATCTCAAGAGTTTTAAGTGTAGAAAACACACTCCACCTCTGATGTCAAGAGTAGTATACTAAAATTGAAGGAATGACTATTTTATTTAGCCCACTGAAACATAATGAATAATAACAATAAAACCTAAACGAAATCCTTTTTAGTATTTACAAATTGTAATATCAAGTAAGTACCTACACTTCCGAAGTGTTTACAAGTAACCCTATTGAAGGATTCTTACACAGCATCACTAACATTAAATTACTTACTTTTAAGTGTGGTGCAGAATTAAGAATATACCTATTATAAATGTCGCCACTCTATTTCAGCTAAGGGATATTATTATGAAACTAGCTATTTCCCGCGACTCCGTACGCGTGGAATTTAAAAAACTTTTCCCGTTTTTGCAACATTTTTCACTACTGCTTCGCTCCTATTGGTCGTTGCGTGATATTATATAGCCTATAGCCTTCCTCGATAAGTGTACTATCCAACACTGAAAGTATTTTTTAAATCGGACCAGTGGTTCCTCAGATTGGCGCGTTCAAACAAACAAACAAACAAACAAACCCTTCAGCTTTATAATATTATATAGTAATATATACAGTGTACTAGCTGACCCGGCAAACGTTGTTTTGCCATACTAAAATAAAATAAAAAGGTTTGAAAAATAGATGTTGGCCGATTCTCAGACTTACTGAATATACATGTAAAATTTCAAGAAAATTGTTCAAGCCGTTTCGGAGGAGTACGGTAACTAACACTGTGTCACGTGAATTTTATATATAAGATAGTACGAGTATATACAGTATAATAGTATATATTATTATAGATAACATTTTTTGTGGGAGACGGAAATCTTCAACCTAAACTCTATTCTAACACGTCAGGTCAGCACGGCGTAGTAGACCATTTACCTTTTCAAATTCAAGAAGGCCCTGACTAAGAGTGGGAAGCTAATGGTCTGAGAAGACAGAAAATGAAGACCATACACACATGATTAATACGTACGGTCATACATATTATTAAAAATAAGTACATCCCTACTAATATTATAAATGCGAAAGTAACTCTGTCTGTCTGTCTGTTACGCTTTCCCGCTTAAACCTCTCAACCAATTTTGATGAAATTTGGCACAGACAATCTTTGGACCCTGAGAAAGGACATAGGCTACGTTTTATTGGGGAAAAAAAAAATCCAAATTCCCGCGGATGGAGTCGCGGGCAACAGCTAGTTCACTATAAAATAAAAAATAAAAACTTGTTTCATTATTATAATCAATCTAAAACTGCAAAGTCTCCGAAACGTCGGGCCAAAATTTAAAACAAATATACGCGTCTAAATCCGTAAAAAGTAATTTTATTTAATCAATCTAAAACTTAATTCCTCAACTAGTTACATTCTTACCGTACATAGTCGTGTTCTCACAAAACACGTCTACGAACTGCAAGCCAGCAGAACAGGGGTCCAACTTAATTTAGTGACCGATAATTAAACCCTCTGTGGGTGGCCTCTGCCCTCCCTATTGGCCTCTGTCCTCCCTTGAACTAAACGCGCTGAGATGTGTATTTTTGTCTAATAAGAGCAGGGCGCTCGGAACAGATTGAGTATTTCAGATTAAGTGAATACTAAATTTAATTTACTTGCATTTTAATATTTTATAACATTTGCGTCATTCATTTTTTCAAATAAAATCATTTTTACTTCAAAACGATTCGATTTCGATCTACAATAAAATATACGCGTCTAAATTTAATAAATAAATAAATATCCAAGGACAAATCACACAACGTCCTCTGGTGCCAATGTGATGTGTACCAGAATACGGAAAAACTAATTATAGTACTTTTCTTTTGTAAATACGTACTTATAATACATAGTAAACACCCAGACGCAGAACAAACATAAACATTTGTATAACATTTATAAATATTACTCGCTTATTTGTCCCGTGAATCCCGGGAATCGTACCCGCGACCTTGTTACCGGCAGTCCGTTACATGAACTACTCGACCACGAGGCCCGTCGAACTCTTAGGTACGTGATACTAAAAGTGACTATAAAATTATAATTATTGTGAAATAAACCTCAATAGTAGGATATAGTTTATGTTAAGAAGTTGGCACGGAAGCAATCCCCCGACAAACGTGAGAGGAATTATCTGATAGTCGCAGATGTTAGTGCGGTCCTGTTATTGAATTAATTGTTACACGCGTTGACTACACATATTTTATAGTTAAATACTGGACATATTAATGTTTTACTACTTTCCTGACTTGAATACAAATTTGTGGTAAAAATTGTATTAGGTTAAAGACTCAAGGGCCGCGTACCTAGCCCTTATAACCGTTGCGTCGTGCATATAAAACTAAATGTATAAGTGTTAAAGAAACCAACTCTATAGTCTCTGTTTACCTCCATTGGAAAATGCGAGACGGTATGATGAGAAGGTTTCGGCATATTTTTTATAGGTCAAGACTGAATTTTTTCAAGTGCGGTGGTTGTTTGTTTGTAGAGATTAATCTGATGAATTAATACCTAATATACGCTTGTAAATCATAATAGTAGACTAAATATATCATTATAAAGGCCCGACCCAAACAAAAAACTATGTAGGTTGATAAAAATTAAAACTAAATTAATTTTTAAATTTCACTTAGTATAACGACTGAAAAATATAAATGATTTAAACTCAGTATTATGCCAAAAACAAAGGTTTGATAAGACATAAATAATTATGTAATATTTAGATAAGATATCTTTTAATACGAACCACACAAAAAGGTACTGGCACTCATACACAAAAGTAACAAATAATTGGTCAAGTGCGAGTCGGACTCGCGCACGAAGGGTTCCGTACCATTATCTATGCAACATAAGGCAACGTTATTAGTATCGAGCAAGAAACGGTAAAAAAATCATGTTTGTTGTATGGGAGCCCCCCTTAAATATTTATTTTATTTTATTTTTAGTATTTGTTGTTATAGCGGCAATAGAAATACATCATCTGTGAAAATTTCAACTGTCTAGCTATCACCGTTCTTGAGATACTGGGTACGGAACCCTAAAAATCATGTTTTTTGTATGGGAGCCCCCCTTAAATATTTATTTTATTTTATTTTTAGTATTTGTTGTTATAGCGGCAATAGAAATACATCATCTGTGAAAATTTCAACTCTCTAGCTATCACCGTTCTTGAGATACAGCCTGGTGACAGACGGACGGACGGACGGACGGACGGACGGACGGACGGACGGACGGACGGACGGACGGACGGACGGACGGACAGCGAAGTCTCAGTAATAGGGTCCCGTTTTTACCCTTTGGGTACGGAACCCTAAAAACAAAATTCCAATTACCATGAGCTTTTAACATTTCAAAGAGGCTGTCCGTATCACAGCAAAGACCTAGACGATTCCGTTTCTGTTCGTATTATGTGACTAATTGAATAAAAAAGTAAATCTTTTATAACAAAAGGTTGTACAGATGCTGAGTTTATCTCCCCTTAGCCTCAGGTGCTACGGGTAATTATTATTTTACTTTGTATTTGTTTATTTTATTTCATTTCTCTGTTCCTTTGTACGCCATATTACTGGTATTGTCTTCAACATACACATTCTAATCGTCATTTTGTTAGATCTATGATCATGGGTTGTTCCTTATTTGAATTTTACTGTTCTGTGCTCCTTTGTTGCTTTAAAATTAAATTAAATTTAAAATAAGAACGTTCTGCGTACTCTATTCTTCTAATATTTTTAAGCCACTTAACATCTATCTTCCTCTTGTTGAACATGAGGATTCAATATTTAAATTTTAAGTTTTTATCTTCTTTTTTAATTACAGCATTTAATTTTTATTTTATAAGTGCAAAAAGTTTACACGCACTTTTTTCTAATATATTTTTTATTTCATTGGCATAATAATACTTTTTTGATAAGTAAATAACAAAAATCTGTATTTTTAATTAGAATTTACAAAGATAGTTTAGCAGTCTGCTTATATGGTTAATTTACGACATACATAATAATATAAGATTTTTGTTTATATCAAATGCGTTCTTTATTGTGCATGTTTTGTATGTACCTACACAAATCAAAAGCGTTTTAATGTCTCGATAAAAGTAATACTTGGTCCCGTCCCGTTCCAAAGCATCGGTGTTCGACTTAGACGGGACCCGGGGCGACAAACCCACGAGTGCCACTGACGTTGTCAACTATAATATGGTTTGTTAATTTGTGTGGGTACTAAACTATTGTCCGAAATTTACAATTTGACATCAAAGAAGATCATTAGAAAGGGGGATGTTTATTATTCAAATTTTTTATTTGTCAGCATATCCTGACTGACGTTTTGACATTGCACACAACGTCCTTTAATTCCAAGGTAATCTTATATGCCTGTGTTATGGGTAACAGAACACAGATATTCTAAATACTTTTCTTTTGTAAATATCTACATACTTATAATATATAGAAACATCCAAACGCAGTACAAACATTTTTATGATAATTATAAATATCACACAAATGATGGTCCCGTGGGGAAATCGAACACGCGACCTCGTGATCTGCAGTCTGTTTCATGAACTACTAGACCACGAAACCCGTCGGTTTCTAAAAACTACCTAAGTGATAGATACTTAATCTTATTGAAATAAAAAAAGTATTAGTTTTAAGTTACTCAATGTTGCTCGCCTTGATGTGATGAGATCAGATACATTCTATAAAAAAAACTAAACATCACATTGCCTAAGATCCTGTATTGTAAAAGTATTTCTTAATGCGTACAATTTATGAAGGAGCGTGGGATTTTAAACATAAATTTGTTTTTAGGGTTCCGTACCCAAAGGGTAAAAACGGGACCCTATTACTGAGACTTCGCTGTCCGTCCGTCCGTCCGTCCGTCCGTCCGTCTGTCACCAGGCTGTATCTCTAGAACGGTGATAGCTAGACAGTTGAAATTTTCACAGATGATGTATTTCTATTGCCGCTATAACAACAAATACTAACAATAAAATAAAATAAATATTTAAGGGGGGGCTCCCATACAACAAACATGATTTTTTTACCGTTTCTTGCTCGATACTAATAACGTTGCCTTATGTTGCATAGATAATGGTACGGAACCCTTCGTGCGCAAGTCCAACTCGCACTTGACCAATTTTTTTTTAATTGACTTACTTATTTACTTATTTCTTACAATAAAAAAGAGGTTTTAGTCCCATTCGTTAATTTGTTGTAATCACATTTTCTACTGTCTTTGATTATACTTGGCAGCTAATATTTTAATTAATCATTTCAATTTTAGAGGTTTGTACGTAAAAAAAAACCATGATAGGGTCAATTTGGAGTTCATTTCTTTGTCTTGTCTATCTGTCGGTCACCCTTCTTGCTTAGGATTTTCATAGGTTGTGCAAACTAACTGATGGACTTAAGTCTGACTATGTAAATAATGTAAAATCGTGCAATCTGTTAGGCATACAACATAATACTGGTTCTTTTTAAAATTTTAGCGATTACTAAATAGATACCTATTTAAAAATTACCTGCTTACATATTCTTATTAAAAATACGAACAATTATACAAACTTGTCCATACCTTTTATTGTTCACAATACACAATGCCTTCAAGCTGTATAACTCTCACGCATCCATACACCCAAAACACACTAATACATATGTTACACACTAACACACAATCCCTTATACCTAATTGAACTTTTTCTTTTTTTAATTAGTTTGTAATTAACTTGTGCTTAAATAAAATTGTAAGTGATTCCTGGTGGCCGTAACACAAGTTCAATCTTATCACGGTCACCAGAGATCTACATCTTTTGTTGCTGTTTTAACAGCGTTTTTTGCCTGTTATTTTTTGTTAATTGTTACAATGTAATAAATAAATCAATAAATTTATGTTTACGCAAATAAGGTCGCGGGTGAAAGGTTAATATTGAAATATTTTTGATTAAAATGTTATAATTACAAAAATATAGCTTCTTCATATTTTTTAACTAGAATTTGTTGTACACAAGAATGTGTTCGACACACTACACCGCTCAAATTAATTAATGATTAAATTAAAGGCGAGCAAAATTAAAGGCCAAAAACCTCATCGGTGTAAGATTAAAGCATAAATGATTGTACTGACATCTCATTAGCTAAAGCGGGGAACGATATGCCTCAGGCACTATCCATTCATATCCCAATTCATAAACTGAAGCGATAAAAGAATAACGTGTTTGTTATATTTATAGTTACGTAACATGTTTACCAACATGTTGGTGTTTGATTCCATTCCATCTGATTGTAAGCGGCAATGGAATCTTTGATAGCAAGGCACAACAACTATAAGGGAGCCAACGATACAGGTTTTCTTAGTGTAGGGCTCAGAGAACCTAAAAATGTAATCTATTAAGTGATTAATATAAAAAAAAGATAAAATATTGTACTATGTACCATGTCATATGTGTAGTACATAAGTTCTAGTAAGTATACCTATTGTTTTTGGTGCCTTCTCGTTTGTTATTGATGTAAATTCAAACTTTTAATACGCATGTTATTTCAGACTACGCTAAAACGTATTAACTGTAAAAATATTCTTTCAGATTACGCTAAAAAGCAATAAGTAATGAATTTTAATCCTTCAAATTACGTTAATTAATTAACAGTAAGTTATTTACATATCTCACGTTTTATTCTGATAGCGCTATATAGAGAATGTTGTGTGTTTAATATTTACGACACGCCTCTTTAGAGTTAATTAATAGCGATTACATAACTTTAAAATCGCTTCCGCTTGTGACTTCTACAATATCAGGCAGAGTACACCACATATCTGTATTTTTGCCGATCAAAGGAGCGTTGTGCATGACGGGGCCGTTTGAACCGGTAATCAAATTAGCAATGCTTCCCTTTTTCAAAGAAATATGTGTCTATCATCGAAAAAAATATATTTGTTATAAACTCTTATTAAGTTATTTAGTTACTTTTTAATCTTTATGTTTTGTATTTGATTGAATTTTGTAAAAGAAATGTAGGTTAAGGTACAAAAATAACTTTAGTTTAGTTTTTTTTTAGTATTGTGATTGTTATTGTGGTTTTATATTAAGGATAATCTCTATATCTGCTAACCATAGATGCCTGTAAAAATAAAGCCAAGAAACAATGTTTAGAATATAGCAGAAGGCTCTATGGTCTCTGCATACGCCGATGTGAAAAAAGCATGACGATGTTGTGCCATTGGAAATATATGGAAAATGTTAATCGTCTTATTTTACAGTTAACTAGTATTCCGCCCCGGCTTTCCATGGGTAGAATTATTGACGAAAGTTTTTGTTTAAACTGTGATACTTTTATTGGCTAATTTTGGTGTCCGTGGCACGTGCACTACAAAACTGTTATGTTCAGTAAAAATGAAAATAACTACTGTGTATTTTGATTAATTGGCGATTTCGTTGTATATATTTATGTTAATTAAACTCGTCTATATTACACAGTTTTTATAATTCTCACCTAGTGTTTCGGTGAGAGGCCATTAGCTTAAACTGTAGGCGGGGGGGGTCTAATGTCTTCCCCTATCGAGTCGGGCCCCTATCGTCGGGGCCACCCCTTTGGCCTGGGTCGTGTCTGAGTGACTACCACGGCCCGAGTTTCTGGGCATGGATTAACACCATGGGGTTTAGTGGGTAGTCCGGCCACCGCCAGGAGTCCCACACGAAGCCCAAAGGTTGTCCCCGCAACTAGACGGGCGAAGTGCGTCAACCCATATATAAAAAAAAAGTTTTGTAAACATTGTCGAATTTTGTTATTGCCACTGTCAGTTTTCATTTTCAGTTAAGTTGTGCACGTAGAATTTGTTCTATTGTATCTATTTAGGCAATATTCTTAATAGTCTAGCTAAAATAGTGTAGCTAAGCGATGATGTGTGAAATTTTAAAATCAGTTCAGTAGTTTAAGAGAAAACAAACAATCAAAGTTTTCCTCTTTATAATATTACTAGCTGTTGTCCGCCACTTCGTACGCGTGAAATTTATAAACAAAACGTTAACAAATTATAAAAAAGCAAAACTCTTGAACCCATCCATCTATTAAAAAAAGCGCATCAAAATTCGTTGCGTTGTTTTGAAGATATAAGCTCACATAGCGACATACGATAATAACAACTTCATTTTATAATAAGTAAAAATATATAGATAAAAATAAAGAAGATTTTCTATAAAATTATACCACAAACAGTAAAATATACTTGTTTCAACTTAACTACCAATTTGACTTAACCCCCCACAGTCTAATGGTGATGCTTGAAACGTACCTACCCTATCGTAAGCCCCTTTAAGCCCTAAATTTTGTTGCCGTACTGATTTAATGACGTCACATGACGCCCTCTATCGAATGTCAACTGGAATCGTTTATAAAACTAAAACACCAAACGTTTTAACACACAATACTTTACCATTACAACTTCAACTATGTTCTTAAGCTTTTAGAGTAGAATTTTGCGAAAAATATAAATGGAATTATGTTATTTTATATGTTTGTGCAATGCATAGGTTAGATATTTGAGTCACGAATCCATTTTATGACTAATTCCATAACTTTGTATGTGAATTTTGGGATCAGGTATATACCGTGTATGTTTACTGTGTCATATCTTTCTCAGGATCTGTTTTCAGGCCTGAGGGGATATGATTTAATGTTACGATCCTGCCTTCGAACAGTTCTAAGGGATTTGTTTATATCATTTATGTTTTAGACTATACTAGCTGTTGCTATTAGAATTCGGTTTTTAAATCGGTGTACAATGTTGCGGAATATCATCAACGTAAAATTTAAGAACCAAACCAAATCCTAACGAATTATACAAAAAATCCATTCTCTTGGACCATTCTGTCTAATGAAAAAACGCATAAAAACCACATTAAAATCTGTTGCGAAGTTTTGAAGATATAAGCTCCCATAGGGATATAAATATGCATACAAAAATGATGTCTTTATTTTATAATAAGTAAAGATAATTAATATAATAGATAACATTTTAATAAAAATATATAAAAAATTGTCTGTGTGGTGACGGATTCAGAATACAAGTGTCTTCTATTAATTTTTTGTCATAATGAGACCATTATGGCGTCATAATGGCGTCGGTATGACACCAAACTTGATAAAATTCGCCATCACGCAGACTTGGCCCCCTGGTGAGCGCGGCACATTAGACCGTAATCCCTCCCAAAGTGGAAGAGGCCTGTGCCCAACAGTGAAATGTAAATGGGCTGAAGAGAGAGAGAGAGAGAAAGAGGGAGATAAGTTACGTTTAGATACGCCAAGATATTTGGTACCAAAGTGATATGCTCAGGCCTTCCCTCAGTCGAATCCACCTATGCTTACATAGACTTACATAATTGGGAATGTTCTTAATTTTTGACCTGCTGTTTTTAATTTTTATTTAGAAAATATAGACTATTTTAAGCAACTCATTTCCATATTATTGAAATATTCACTATATAGAATTTTTAAAAAATACTTTAAAATATTATTTTAAATGTTGTGACGTCATCGTTGTATGTAATCTGTGTATTGCCTTTTCCTGATAGACTTAAGACAGATTGCAATACATCTTTTCAAAGTTGCCAAGTTGATTTATTAGACCAATTTTAACTCCTCCACAGAATAGTATAGCCATAAGAACGCCTTAATATTTTAAGTCCTTCATTTTAAGGACAAATAGAGATCATTAGCTTTTTTGGAAAAATAATTGTTAATATAGCAAATTTTCCGAAAAAAACTAATGGATCATGATCAGAAACTCTATTACCCGTAATGGTTTCCGAAAGAGTTTAAAAAAAATATGAACAATGCCAATTATATATTCTTTACTACCCTGACATGATTACAATATGAACTACATTTAAACATCTTTTGACACTATAATGACGTAACATTACAAACATATTAAGTTCATAGAATTACTTATACATATGTATTATGTACATTAAACTTGTAGGTTATCATAAAATTGTCATTACAATTCTAGCGACATCGCACTAGGTTGTTTTATTGTAGGTCAGTGGTATATAGGATATCAACACCAACTATAATGCAATGAAATGCAAAATAAAACTATTTTACTAACAGTTCCATAGTTCCTAGATGAAAACAAAAGTTCTAATATTACTTAGTTACAATTACGCTTGTACAACTAAACTGATACATAGAGATAGATTTACCAGATAGCATAGACGCTATAAATTTTAAAGACACGACTAAATCGTACTTCATGGTGTAATAATTAACTTAGTAGTTTTTGTAAACTACAAACATCACTTATACAGGGTGTGGCGTAAATGGTGGTCCAACGCTAAGGTGGTTATAGTTCAAGTATTCACCTATCATATAAAAAACAAATTAACCATTTTTAGCCATTGGTTTCGGAAATATGTTTTTTTTTTTTTGTAAAAAATCGATTAATATTTTATAAATGAGAATGTAACTTCGACAAATGACATTATTTTTTGAGTGTGTTTTTTTGTGTTGTACGGGCGAGTACTAGCACTAGCACATGCATTTTCGTTTTTTCATGTAAATCCCAAAAACAAACCCATAAATAAAAAAAACTGAAAATTAATTTCTCGTTTTTAACAAATCATGCATTTTAGATGTGAGTAGTGTAAAAAAAAATTCTAACTCAAAAATGGTTATTTTTTTTTATATGATAGGTGAATACTTGAACTATAACCACCTTAGCGTTGGGCCACCATTTACGCCACAATCTGTATAAGCAATAAAACATGTATTCAATTGGGAAGAAAGGACCTGTTTTATCAGTCCTTGGGTCAATTCGTGTCGAGTGTCATAGACACACATAGAAATATTTCCAGCACCTATTGACTATAATATGCACAGCTATATGCATAAGATTAGTATATAATTATAAACTTAGACTATATGTATATATGTATATGTTTTATAGTATTAATTTTAATAGGATAAACAATTGGTAAAATCTAACTTTCTTTTTAGCCATCAAAACATAGCATACCAGTCTTTTGCCCATAACTTTGATCGCCTCAAAACTAATTTTAATAATACTATATTTCGTAACGGCATCAGATTTGTTGCAGTGAATAGGTTTTTAGAATCGGACCACTACTTTCAGAGATTAAGTTCTATTTATTTTAGTTATTTTCGCAAAAGAATTGAGACCATTGTCTGCGATCGACTTAATAAACAGCATAATCTGATTTCAAAAAAGTGATTGTCTTTTTTGCAATCGGAGCGATGATTAAGCAATAACATTAATTTAACAATTAAGTAATTCGGTTTCTCAGTTCGCAGGATTTGTTGTTAAAGAAATGTTATGAAATATCCTTTTAATTTGATTATATAAATATTTTGTAAAATTCATTAGATTACCTACTAATAAATTTAAAATTATCTGTTGTGTATATCAAAGGCAGATTGTATAAAAATAACGCAATACGCACTTTATTTGGTTATGGAGTGAGATTTTCAAATAAAGTCGTTATTTGAGAAGTGAATAAATACATTCATAGTTATGGTTCAGCATAGAAATAATTGTTTTTTTTCTAAATCTTTTTATATGATTAGAAAAATTCTTTCAGTGTTGTGTAGTACATTTATCGAAGAATGCTATAGTTTATATAACATCACACTGCGGCCATTGGACCGAAGCATCAGTGAAAAATGTTGCAAAAACAGGAAAAGTTTTCTTATTTCTAATTGACGGGCTTCGTGGTGGAGTGGCTTATGTAACGGACTACCGTTCACGAGGTCGCGGGTTCGATTCCCGTTTGGGACAATCATTTGTGTGATATTTATAAATGTCACAAAAATGTTTGTACAGCGTCTGGGTGTTTACTATGTATTATATGTATGTATTTACAAAAGAAAAGTAGTATATGTATTCTATCCGTATTCTGGTACCCAATGTACCCATAACACAAGCATATAAGCTTAGCTTGGGACCAGAGGACGTTGTGTGAAATGTCCGTGAATATATATTTATATTATTTATTTATTTATTTCCACGCTTACGAAGTCGCGGTCAACAGTTGTTCATAACAAGTACCTAGTCCTTTAAGTTTATCTTTACAATTCTAATTACATCGCCATATAAAATATTACAATTTACTATCAATGAGTTAGTACAAGTAAGCAGAGATAATAGTTATTAAATTTAGTGATCCATATTCATACATTCTTATCTAGCTAATCTCACTATAGGATTGCATCACTAAAACAAAACATAATATGCACCACACTAGTGATGTTACATTATATATTATGTATGTTGTTAACTGTTACACTATCGATATCGATAAAGTTAAAAATCTAGTATAAATCTAGTTTCAATCGAATCCACTTTCGATTGGTGTTGTAATCGATAGCGATCGTTCCAATTTCAAAGCACATGTAGTTACAGTTATCATAAATGTATTATTGTGATGGTTGAAAACAATCGTTAAAGCGTTTTTATCATCCGTTTTGTCATAAAGGTTATCTTTATAACTACTGTATTTGGTAGACAGACAGTTTAATATTTTAATAGATGAATTGAATGAACAAAAATGTATGTTGTAATTGTCATTATTACAAGACCACACAAGGTGTAGTGTAATAATAAGTGACAAAAATGTTTGTAAAATTCGTGTTTATTCATATTTATTCGTGTCGTAGCTTATTGTACACTATAGGACACTCCAATCTTAAATAAAAACCATATCTGAAGTTAAAAATATCGATTTTCATTGTAATATGGTCTATACTTATACTACATGTGTTCTCGCGAAGACTAAATCTTCCTACATGTGAAAAATGACTAGGTCACAGTTAAATAAATAAAACAAAAGTATTATTTATAATAAAAACAACTATTAGGCTGTATATAATTTCATAATATCTATTTTAATAACGTAATGTGTATACCGTCAAATGTTTTATTTAGGGGAAAGAGACTATGAGTTAAGCTCGCCTTTGTGCACGTTTGTAACAATATTGTTTATGTTGCCTTACTTGTATGAGTGTACAATAAAGAATAAATGAAATGAAATGAAAATGACTATAGAGAACCATCAGCTACGATGTAAACATATTTCCTTGGCTTCATTTATATTTAACATTTGATCATTGATCATGATCCATGGTTGTATAATATTCTCTAAAGTAGTTTATGGTAAAAGTCTATCTTTATGGTCAAAAATAAACGTTGGGTCAAAATTAAAAAAAAACACACGCGTCTAAGTCCGTAATAAGTAGTTTTATTTAAACTGTATGGTTGTAATTAAAATAACACCAATTATTTCAACAAACGCGTAGAGTCGATTAATCGATCGATTTCTCATAGTCACATCACTAGTAGGAACTTGTGTTACGTAAAGATTACTCATACTAGACTGGTTGACCCACAGACGGGCATAAAGCCTAAGATAAATAGACCATTAGAATTATGGCGGTGTATCTTGTAGATTTTGTGAAAGTTTGATTCAAATTGCTCTAACAATTATGGTGCACACTTCAAGAAATGGAATGTAGCACACTTTTACAAGAAAACCGTAAAATCCAAGGGGGGTAGATTTCTCACAAATTTTAGCTTTTTATCATCCAAGGCTACATTGCCACATTCCATCTGGAGGCGCGTATCTGCAACAGGTAGACAACAAAATGTTCTTTTTAGGGTTCCGTACCCAAAGGGTAAAAACGGGACCCTATTAGGGTTCCGTACCCAAAGGGTAAAAACGGGACCCTATTACTGAGACTTCGCTGTCCGTCCGTCCGTCCGTCCGTCCGTCCGTCCGTCTGTCACCAGGCTGTATCTCAAGAACGGTGATAGCTAGAGAGTTGAAATTTTCACAGATGATGTATTTCTATTGCCGCTATAACAACAAATACTAAAAATAAAATAAAATAAATATTTAAGGGGGGCTCCCATACAACAAACATGATTTTTAGGGTTCCGTACCCAGTATCTCAAGAACGGTGATAGCTAGACAGTTGAAATTTTCACAGATGATGTATTTCTATTGCCGCTATAACAACAAATACTAAAAATAAAATAAAATAAATATTTAAGGGGGGCTCCCATACAACAAACATGATTTTTAGGGTTCCGTACCCAGTATCTCAAGAACGGTGATAGCTAGACAGTTGAAATTTTCACAGATGATGTATTTCTATTGCCGCTATAACAACAAATACTAAAAATAAAATAAAATAAATATTTAAGGGGGGCTCCCATACAACAAACATGATTTTTAGGGTTCCGTACCCAGTATCTCAAGAACGGTGATAGCTAGACAGTTGAAATTTTCACAGATGATGTATTTCTATTGCCGCTATAACAACAAATACTAAAAATAAAATAAAATAAATATTTAAGGGGGGCTCCCATACAACAAACATGATTTTTTTACCGTTTCTTGCTCGATACTAATAACGTTGCCTTATGTTGCATAGATAATGGTACGGAACCCTTCGTGCGCGAGTCCGACTCGCACTTGACCAATTTTTTTATAAAACATGCACACAATTTTATTGCAAACCGAACACGTACGTAATGATATGCAATTAGGATTCTAATAAATCAAATCCGATAGTGTCAAAAATTTAACTTCTGAGAACTAAGTCAAAGGAAACATAAAATTATATTCGACATAGTTTACCTAATACATCATTTGCGAGTTGGTAATGTGAGCTAGTGTCCATTACTTCGTAAGTGTAAAATTTAGAAACCAAACCTTAAGAAAGAAAGAAAGAAAGAAAGATTTATTGTTGCCAAACATATTGCAGAACTAAAATGTACATTAATACAAAAAGAAAACAAGCTTAACAAATTAAATAAATAAGCATCTTTAACCACTCTATACTACAAAAACCGCATCAATTATCGCAATTTTTGTGATTACGTATCCGTGTGGTGACGGATTAAGAATACAAGTGTCACCACCCCTTTTCGTCCCAGGGTGCTGTAAAAGTCAGCTAAGTATTTTGTACACAAATAACAACCTCTGTGAGAGATGGAAAACTCGACTTAAACCCTGTGCCAACACGCTTGGTCAGCGTGGCACAGTAGACCATAACCCCTCCCAAATTGGAGGAGGCCCGTGCCCAACAGTGGGTCTTTAATGGGCTGGAGAGAGAGCGAGATGTGATTACAAATTTGACCGGTTAGGAAACCGGTCTTTGGTTCGAAAAAAGAAAGAAAGAATAACTTAAGCCTCAAAATTGAAAAATGATTCAGTGAGAGCTTTACGAGTTATAAAGTACGCTCTTATAAAGTAACTAGCTAATACCCGCTATATTTTTCACTGATGTTTCGCTCTTATTAGGTGCAGCGTGATTTTATATAGCCTATAGCCTTTCTCGATAAATATACAATCTAACACTGAATCAATTTTTCAAATCGGCCCAGTGGTTCCTGAGATTTGCGCGTTCAAACAAACAAATTCTCTCCGCGATGTTACCCGTTGAAAAAGAATAAAAAATCAGGCAGTAAAGGGTGCTTTCAGGACGCGCACGCCAGAGTAACTCGCAGATACAGTTTTTCCTAATTACTTGACACTTATCGTCACATTTTGAACAATTCACACAATATCTTTATAAATGGTTGCCTATGTGTTATTATGATGCATAAGCTACATTATTTTAAAGTTTCATTAAAATCCATTCAGTAGTTTTTGCGTGAAAGAGTAACAAACATCCACACTCACGAACTTTCACATTTTTAATAAATTTAAAAGCAAACTGCATATGTGGTTAAAGGTTAAATGTTTCTACTCTGTTAAAGAATTCCTTGACATGAGACACTTCCTGTATTGACATTTTATTATTGTAAATTTGACTGTGTGAGGATAATTGTAATTTCGTACACCACTACCCGTGGTCAAATATGTGGATACCATAATGACATTGTAGCAATTATCAATTATCCATATTTTGCGAAATAAAGATTTCATTTCATTTAATGTTAGTAGGATTATACCTAATTTAAAAAATCAATATTAAATTAATATTCGCCTTTTGTATGTTAATGTAATTTCAACAATAGAATGTATCTCCCCAAACATTAAACAAGCACAATAAATAATGGACTCAATAAATAACAAATTGACATTAAATCAAAAACAGATAACATCACAAATCTACATCAGAACAATATACCTTTAAGTTATTACTTACCTTGGTACACGATTACTTCACAAATTGAAACTCTGTTACGAAATTCCTAAAGTATAAATTAGTTTGTGTTGTCTTTTCAAATCTTATAAAGTTATGAGTAAGAATTGAGAAACTTAGAAAGGATAATTTTTATTCTGTGTTCTAAGCAAAACTGTTAATAATTTTATAGAATAATATGATGACACTGTTTTGCTTCGAAAGCTAGGACGCACTCCAACAAAATTGGCATGAGTTGTCCAACCGAAGCGGTAGGTCTTAATGCTAATAGTGGGCAGTGGGCTATACCTACGGGTCTAGTAGTACTACTTTCTGCATCTGTGCCAACACCGACTTATTACATTATTGACGCAGAGCATCACAAACTATTTATGAGAGGGTTTTTTGAACGGACCTGTTGACAGTTACAACTATTGGGATTATATTGCAGATTTCACACACCATCCATCCATCCATCAAACTTTCTCCGTCCACTGCTGGATATAGGCCACAACGCGCGGTCCTATGCAAACTGCATCCACACTCGATATGTCTCTAATCTCGCTAGCCAGATACATCTAATAACCTGGTTTGTCAAAATTCCTGAAATTCAATCAAAATTATTCTTATTTAGATTTTCCTGCTAAGATTGTTACTCCACTAAACATTAAAAAAGAATAAATTAGGGATGAATATAATTATGTATTTAGCCAATATTACGTTTCATATTGTGACCAGTTGAATTGGTGACATCTGCTATTTCACCAAACTAGACACGAATACATTCCGAATTGCATACATAAACTAGTTCCTATTAGAAACAGCAGCAGATTGCATTATTAAATCGTTTTTAATTATGATAAGTAACTCAGTAGCTGCATCGAAGCGATAAGTTTTATTATTTTAATAAAAAAGTATGTGTTGAACTTCTTTGTATATCCTTGATGCCATCCTACATTAAATTTGTAACTGATTTCAGATACTTTTTGTGACTGCGTGCGCGCGTATTGAAATTTCTATCGATAATTTTCCTTAACCACTAAAAGTTGTAAAGATTCAATGTATTTCAACAAGCCTCGTGGTCGAGTGGTTCATGTAACGGACAGTCGATCGAGAGGTCGCGGGTTCGATTCCCGCTCGGGACAATCATTTGTGTGATTTTTCTAATTGTTATACAAATGTTTGTACTGCGTCTGGGTGTGATGATAGTGGATCGTGCTAAAAACAATTGCCCACAAACCACAGTCGTTGGGAATTGTCATGTGGTCCAAAGTTATGTCTACCTTGGCTCCACTATTGTAAACAATGGAAGCTGTGAGGATGAAATCAGAAGGCGATGTGCTGTGACTAGGTCAGCAGTAGAGAAGCTCACCAAGATTTGGAAAGACCGAAGAATTACAAAAATTACCAAAATCCGTCTCATGCACACCTTGGTTTTTCCAATCTTCACGTATGGTTCTGAAACGTGGACGCTAAGACTGCAAGACCGAAGAAAGATCGATGCCCTTGAGATGTGGTGCTGGCGGCGTCTTTTAAGAATCAGCTGGACTGCGCATCGTACTAACGTGTCCATACTGAAGGAACTCCGAATTCAACAAAGGCTTTCGTCGATTGTTCAGCTACAAATTTTAAAGTTTTTCGGACACATCACTCGGAAAGTTACTTCAATGGAACGATTGGTTATACAAGGTCGCGTAGACAGAAAGCGGTCACATGGACGATCCCCTACAAGATGGCTAGACCTCATAAAATCAGTCACGCAGTGCCCTGCTGCAGAATGCTCGCGAAATGCCTCTAACAGAGATAGATGGAGACAAAATGTGAAGGCAACGACGTCGCTTAACAGTCCATAACCACGACCACTCTACAAAAGAGTGTCCGACTGAGAAGAAGAATATTATGTATTTACAAAAGAAAAGTAGTGTATGTAGTATATCCGTATTCTGGTTTCCATAACACAAGCACATAAGCTCAGCATGGGACCAGAGGACCATGTGTGAAACGTCCATGAATATTTATAAAAAAAAAATTACAATCTCTTACCAATTCCCTAAGAGAATGCTAATTCTCTCCTCTTAGGTAAGGTCAAATTTTCATTAGCCTGGTGCTTGCTTAGTGTGTTAAATAAACCAGCAAAGGGTTCAGGTTCCTTAGTATAGACCCTTTAGGCTGTGGGTTAATATTATCTTATTACATTAAACGAGCAATTCTTGTATATCTTATATATAAAATTCACGTGTCACAGTGTTAGTTACCGTACTCCTCCGAAACGGCTCGACCGATTCTTATGAAATTTTACATGCATATTCAGTAGGTCTGAGAATCGGCCAACATCTATTTTTCAAACTTTTTTTTTAGTCCTATTGCAAAACAACGTTTGCCGGGTCAGCTAGTATATATATATACTAGCTGTCCCGGCAAACTTTGTTTTGCCACACAAAAAAAAAGGTTTGAAAAATAGATGTTGGCCGATTCTCAGATCTACTGAATACGCATGTAAAATTTCATAAAAATCGGTCAAGCCGTTTCGGAGGAGTACGGTAACTAACACTGTGACACGTGAATTATATATATTAGATAATTGGAATCTCTGAATCAGCTCCAACGATTTTCATAAAATTTAGTATATAGGGGGTTTCGGGGGCGATAAATCGATCTAGCTAGGAATCATTTTTAGAAAATGTCATTTTATTGCTTTTTTTTCTTTTTGGCCACACCACCAAAAAAGAACTACGAGCGAAGCTCGGTCGCCCAGATATTTGCCAGTTAATCTGCATAAATAATTATGCTTTTTTGATAATATGTCAACTATTTTCTGCGTCTTGACGCTTTAGGAATACAAGTGTTACCATACTACTTCAACCTGAGAGTGCTGTGATAGCCAGTTAAGGGATATTGTTATCAGATAATATCCTCTGCGAGAGACGGAAAACTTGTTAATAAAATCTGTGCCAACACGCCTGGTTAGCGCGGCACAGTAGACCATAAACACTTCCAAAATAAAACTATACCCGTGCCCAGCTGTGGAACGTAAATAGGCTGGTAAGAAGATAGGTCAACCTAAAGTAACCATAGCCAACTGACTCTAACCATAATTCCTCCTCACTGAAGGAGGGCCCTGATGCGGCAAGATGGAGTGGAGCCCGCCCCCGACGAGGTCGCTCGCTGGAGAGGCGAATTCCGCGACGACCTCTTCGGGTGGGCCAATAAGTTGGATGATAGTAGGGTGAGCGCACGGCTTCTCACGGCCGTACGCCCGGTATTGCGTCAGTGGGTCGAGGCGCCGCACAGGGTGCCGACCTACCATCTAACCCAGCTCCTCACAGGTCGCGGCTGCTTTGCCAAGTACCTGTGGGAGCTGGTGGGAGTACAGTCGGCCCCGGCCCGTGAGGATACCACGCGCGACGGGTCAGGGGACCTGTCGCGCCCAATGTGGCGGACGACCCCTCGCCTAGTGTTCGGGCGAGGGGTGGCAGTCCGACGGGGGTGCACGTTGCCCACCCCGTCGCAGTGAGCCCCCACCACTAGGGGGCCCCCCGTGTCGGGTCGTGGTAATACCTGAGTAACTACCACGGCCCGGCAACGGGCGAGGAGAACATCGTAGGTTTAGTGGGTAGGCTGGGTCGAGAATATCTCCCCGGGAGTCTTACACGATGTCCTTCGGCTGCCCCTGCAGTCGGGGGGTAAGTGCGTAAAAAGCATTCCTACGAAAAAAAAAACCATAATTCCTCCTAAATTGGACAAGGCTCGTGCCCAACAGTGGAAGGTTAACGGGCTGGAGAGAGAGAAAGAGATGTTGGATAAAATCAATTTTGATTGGTCCAGAGTAAACCAGACCATAGGTAACCGAGTGTACGCAAACTAGTTTGGGATAAGGACAACGATGGTGATGATGTCATCACTAGAAGTTTATAAAATTTAAATGTTTATGTAACATAGTGGGTTGGTGAGTGGATTACTTAGGCAGGTCAGTGTGATTCTGATGCATGCTAGTTATGATTGCCACTGTATGTATCCATTGTCACAAAAGATACGATATTTTTTTAATTCATTTTTTCGCAATATAGCATTCTGACCGGACGGATATTGGATTGTATATTAAAAATTGATTACTTCAGATGTAGTTGAGTTTTTACTTTTACGATTTTTAAATAATAAACAAATTACCACCGCCTGCATACTAGATCTGTAAACAAAAACTAAAAGGAACAACAACAACAACAAGTCTAGTCAAAAGTAAAATCATTGAAATAACTATTGAATAAAGTTACTAGAGTTCTAGTCTCTATCTGTCTATAACTATATTATGTACCTAGACATCTATAAGGAATTAATAAATGCAGTTGTCGGAACTCAATAAGATTGTGATAAATAAGATTGTCCCAAGCGGGAATCGAACCCGCGACCTTGTGAACGGCAGTCCAGTACATGAACCACTACGCCACGAAGCCCGTCGTAATAGACGTTGTGTAAAGTGTCCATAAATATAAATTTATTTATTATGTGCTAATACTATTGCATACATCTGTATCTAGTTTCTTTAAGTTCTTATAAAATAATTGGTCAAGTGCGAGTCAGACTCGCGCACGAAGGGTGCCGTACCATTATCTATGCAACATAAGGCAACGTTATTAGTATCGAGCAAGAAACGGTAAAAAAATCATGTTTGTTGTATGGGAGCCCCCCTTAAATATTTATTTTATTTTATTTTTAGTATTTGTTGTTATAGCGGCAATAGAAATACATCATCTGTGAAAATTTCAACTGTCTAGCTATCACCGTTCTTGAGATACTGGGTACGGAACCCTAAAAATCATGTTTGTTGTATGGGAGCCCCCCTTAAATATTTATTTTATTTTATTTTTAGTATTTGTTGTTATAGCGGCAATAGAAATACATCATCTGTGAAAATTTCAACTGTCTAGCTATCACCGTTCTTGAGATACTGGGTACGGAATCCAAAAAAATCATGTTTGTTGTATGGGAGCCCCCCTTAAATATTTATTTTATTTTATTTTTAGTATTTGTTGTTATAGCGGCAATAGAAATACATCATCTGTGAAAATTTCAACTCTCTAGCTATCACCGTTCTTGAGATACAGCCTGGTGACAGACGGACGGACGGACGGACGGACGGACGGACGGACGGACGGACGGACAGCGAAGTCTCAGTAATAGGGTCCCGTTTTTACCCTTTGGGTACGGAACCCTAAAAAGACGTGTGGCATTCGGGGACTGCCGCGGTAAAGCTATTGCATAGTATTTTTATCAACATATGGAATTATAATTATTTATTTATTTTATTTATGCAAGAATGCAAATACCATAAACTAAAATAAGATTAATAATCCTTATTTACTGATGCTTACATCTGTCCATTGTTTATGGTAATTATGATAAAATAGCGATTGTCAATCAAATGTCAATAAAATAAAAACTAACGCCAAAACTGACATAAGTCACCAGCGCGAACAGCGAAGTAGCGCCGTGTGTAGTATTTTTTAGTTACGCTATCTTTGTTACGGAATTTAAATTTCAAATTTTGTGCATTTAGTCTCCACGCTCAAGGCCCGCGATAGAAGCTATGCAATAGCTTAAAAGGAAAACGGAATCAAAATTGTCTTGCTAGCGACACGTTAACGTTTATCCGTCATTTTCCGTATAACAACGAGCACAAACACATCAATATCTGTATTCCTTTCTCTCAAGTTAACCACAGAGCGTCCATTGCACACAATTGTGAATGGTATGGGTGTGGTGTTAATTACGTGGCAATATCATCGCAATACTCTCACTCCGATTTATGGTAACTAGAAGAATAAATCATAACCCTTTCGCTTTTGACTGTTATAGAATCTAGATTTGATTCGAAATTTTTAGAGGTCCCTATAAAAGAAAACCTAATAGATGTATTATATAATTTCTTTTATGTGTCTTCCACTCGAAATATATAGAATAGACTGTAATTTTTTTCTATTTAAATATTTGCCAGGTGTACACTATTTATAACGACAGTGTCACTAATTCTATTACGCCAAAAACAAGCCATCTTAACTAAATTAAAATCATTGTTTTATATTAGACAGTAAAATAAGTTTGTGTTATTGACAATAGAAATATGTATTCTTTAGTATATAAGTAGTTAGTTTTGAAAGCAACAGAATTGTGCCATTCAGAATTTATGTTGATATCATAGAAAAAGGTACAACTGATAACTAACTCACTCATGTAGTTGAAGTGCATCATAAATTTTAACAACAAAAATGAAGTAGTACCTACATACTTTAAAGTTTTATTTCAAGAAAATAATTTGGACGGAATTTCCAGAGTGTGGATCTGCAACGAACTTTACTATTTAGTAATATGAAAATCGGCTCGCTATGTTTTTAATTTAATAGATAATGCACCTCGAAAAAAATATTGCTTTATAACTAGACTAGTTGTTGTCCGCGACTTCGTACGCGTGATATTTAGAAATCAATCCTTAACAAACAGAAGTTTACTCGTCTGCTCAATAGATGGCGTTGTACGTTTTTTAAATCGCGCTATCGTTTCGTTCCACATATTAACACTTAAGCTCGTCTCAATTATTATTGTGTTATCATCCGGATTTCGCACTTATAAATTAATAAGGATTATATAAATCTTTAATTGAATCTATACTAAAAGCGCAGAGGAGTTGATTTTCTGGGGTCCCGTACACGCTGAACCCTCACAGTTTTATTGTGCCTATCTAACATTTAGAAACCAAACCTTCACATATAGAATCCAATTTTTTCGGAAAACACTATCTATTAAAAAAAAAGACGCGTGGCACTCGGAGACTCGGCCAAGCTATTGCATATCATTTTTTGTCAACTTATGCAATTATAATCATTTATTTATGTAGTATTTTGCACTTGCATTATTTTTCACTTGCAAATTTTAAAATTAAACTGTCACATTATTACTAATAATGTATAATAATAATAATGAAATGTATGTATATAGAGTACTCACTCATTTTCTTTTTCTATTTTTTCGTGACTTTCTTCATTAATAAATGCATTTTTTATTCATATTTAAAACTAACGCCGAAACTGACATGAGTCACCAGATTGCGGGGCGATCAGCGAAACGGCGTTACTGCGCATGCGTAGTAACGCCGATAATGTTAGGGTACGTTATTTTCGTTACGGAATTTCTGGATTCGGTCTCGACGCTCAAGGCCCGAGATAGAAGCTATGCAATAGCTTAAAAGTCCGCCTCAAGATCCGTTGCATAGTTTTGAAGATTTATGCTTACAAAGGGACATACATTCATAAATATCGGCTTCGTAATATACTAAGTAATATACTGACTAAAATAAGTAAAGATTTCTATGTCCGTCTGTCAACTTTTTTCTACAGAAACTTTATCGACCATCTCACATAGATGGCACTATCAATACGAAATACAAACGAGGCTCTATATACTATTTATTGAAACACCTCTCACGTCAATTTTGTAAAACTCAAGGAACTTTCTTTTTAATATTGAAGCACAATATCACCTTGACACACTTTCAAATTAAGAACTTTGAAGATATACCGTACCCGACAACTTATTAAAAAAATACTAGTACAGATAACCACAAACAAAATAAATAAAAAAAACATTGCAACATGTTTAGAATGGCTGTGCATCTAGTCTGTATAAGATTAATTCGTATTTCTTTTATTTAATTAGGACCGAATTGCGTCATTTTTCTCTTGCCTTACACTCCTTACCTGGTCACGGCGTGATGTTATATAGCTTACAGCCTTCCTCGAAAAATGTACTATCCTAAACTGAAAGAATCTTCCAAATTGGACCAGTCCAAATTAATAAATTAACAAACTGAAAGAATCTTGTGAATTGGACAGCGTTCTAAGAAACAAACAAATGTTCTTTCTCGATAAACGTATCATCCGGTTCTATAGGATAGTATATTTATCCAGAAGGACTATAGACTGTAACATGACGCTGCAACCGAAAGGATAAAAATTGTTGGGAAAACGGGGATTTCTAGCCGCGACTTACTCGTGGAATTTGCTAAATTTCACGAGTAAGAACTCGGGGGCAACAAATAGTCTACTATAAAATAAATAAGAACAAGGTTACTATAATTCAACAAAATTATGACTTCACACAATACATGAAAATCTAAACAAATATTCATTCAAAAAAGAATAGTTACAAAAGCATTACTACACATTTTATTGTATACATATAGTAATAATGTGTTTCTTTCATGAAAATTCAAGGTTTTTTTTACTTATAGTCTAAACTCATTAATGTACGTACACAATACACGTTAGCGTATGCGCAGGCGCATTATTCAATAGCTGTCAAAAGGTCAATGGCACGTGAACTTGAGGACATTGAGCTTGACATTATGTAAAAGGAAGTATATAATGTTTGAGTAATTGATTTAAAGATGTACTGCAAAGATTCATCTTTTTTAAAACTGTAAATATTCTATACCTTACTCTTCTAATTTATTTGTAGAAGATATTTGTTGGAATAGCCATTTTTATTTTCTCTTATAGAGTAATTATCTTATATTTAACAGTTTTAAAAATATTACAAAACA
The DNA here is from genome assembly GCA_916999025.1 of Orgyia antiqua. Classification (NCBI taxonomy): domain Eukaryota; kingdom Metazoa; phylum Arthropoda; class Insecta; order Lepidoptera; family Erebidae; genus Orgyia; species Orgyia antiqua. The sequence continues at coordinate 19,160,897 of OU779864.1, read as the reverse complement.
CTCGTACAAAAATAACATAAATAGGTAACTTAAGAAAGTTTGTCAACAAAAACATTACTAATCTATGAAGTACGATTTAGCCAGGCTAAATCCCAAGTCTCCAAGATTGAACGCGTATACTCTATTTGGTATATCTGTACATATAATAATGTAACCTGGTACGCAGATTAGCGTACAAATGCTGCTGAGGTTACTACACGAAGTTGACAAAAAAAAAATATAATTTGAAAATTAGAAAACACGTTTGAAATACCTGAATATTTTTTCAAATTATTGCATTGTCGTCTCTGAAAAATCCAATTATTGCAAGTGGGTGAAAATCATTTTCAAAGAATCCGTTACATAGAACATACAAATGCAGATAGATTGATTGATAGTATTGATACAGATACGAACGAATCTAATAAAAGCTTATTAAAAAAAGAGAAGCCGCAATTGCTTTACTTTTATGTACAATTACATTAATACAATTACAGCATTTGTCGTAATTAAGTAAATGTAATACTTACAAGTATGAGTGAATTAAGTGCTAGACATATTGTAATATTAAGTGCGTAATTTTTAAGTGCACTAACATTAGTGCTTAACTTAATTTTTTATACTGGCAACATTTTAATTGGCTGTAAAGATTTCTGATTATTTTCTAACACTTGCGCGAAACGTCGCTCGGGCCAAAATTTAAAACAAAATACGCGTCTAAATCCGTAAAAAGTAGATATCTGATTAGTTTTAAAACTGATAAAAATTGTTAAATAATTAGATAATAATTGGTCAAGTGCGAGTCGGACTCGCGCACGAAGGGTTCCGTACCATTATCTATGCAACATAAGGCAACGTTATTAGTATCGAGCAAGAAACGGTAAAAAAATCATGTTTGTTGTATGGGAGCCCCCCTTAAATATTTATTTTATTTTATTTTTAGTATTTGTTGTTATAGCGGCAATAGAAATACATCATCTGTGAAAATTTCAACTGTCTAGATATCACCGTTCTTGAGATACTGGGTACGGAACCCTAAAAATCATGTTTGTTGTATGGGAGCCCCCCTTAAATATTTATTTTATTTTATTTTTAGTATTTGTTGTTATAGCGGCAATAGAAATACATCATCTGTGAAAATTTCAACTCTCTAGCTATCACCGTTCTTGAGATACAGCCTGGTGACAGACGGACGGACGGACGGACGGACGGACGGACGGACGGACGGACAGCGAAGTCTCAGTAATAGGGTCCCGTTTTTTCCCTTTGGGTACGGAACCCTAAAAAAAAGAAAATTTAGATAAAAGCTAACCGTCTCCTGCAGTTTATATCTATATCCTACAATACCCTATATCTTTTTATTCTTTTGTTTGAATATTTTATCTCATCATCATCATATAAGTTGCATCATGATAAGCAATTCTATATTAAAAGCGAACTACTCATTTTTTTAAATATAAAAACATTACCTTGACTCACTTTGATGATTTGAAACTGTTTTTTGAAGGTGTTTTTGCAAGTTCATGTGTTTGCAAACATGAGTTTATAACAGCCTAAAAAAATTACCAGTTCTACTCTAACGTAATTTAAATTGTTATACTTTTTATTTATCTTAGAACTAATTAGTCTATTACCTTGTGAGTGTGTCTACCTAAATCCTGTTTATCCCCGATAACTCCCCCGTGGACTATCCAACACAAAAAGATATTTTCAATTCGAATCAGTAGTTCCTGAGATTAGGAACGATAGGACAGAAAATTGTGTTAAAGTTACTATAGATAGACTACACAAACTACTTTTCTTTTGTAAATACATACTTATAATACATAGAATTTAAATTGAAATGAAATGTGATTATAATTCAATTTTAATAACTGTATTAAGTGAAAGGTAGACTATTATACGTATGTAGATGAATCCGAATGCCCTCATTATATTGTAAAGGTGACTCGATTTGTTCTAATAAATCGATCGTGCGTTCTAACCGATTGATCCGATTATGTCACTAGGAAATCATAGTGACCTAAATAAGACAAAATTATTAATAATTATTAATAATCACTTTATTACAGTCTGTTTGGTGACGGATAAAGAATACAAGTGTCACCACCCTTTTTCCTTCCCAGGTAAAAGCCAGGTTATAATACACAGTTAAAATCTTCTGTAAGAGGTGAAAAACTCGAAAATAAACGCTGTGCCAACACGTCTGTGAGTGCGGCGCAGTAGACCGTAATACCTACCTCCTACTGTGGAGAGGCCCGTGTTCAATAGTGGTACGTTAATGGTCTGGAAAGAGATAATAATTTTTTTTAAAACAAATAATTGCGCTGATATCTTGTTACACATTTTAGATAGACGGCTGTATATTATTTCGTTTCTATTCAGACAGTGACATATGTATGAACAAGTTAATCGAAATAATAATATTTGTTACGTTATATTGTTAGCGTTGTTAAAGTTATGTAGTTAATTTTGACTTTCTAGGAAGTTCATGTCCTGTTAAGATTAGTTTCTAATCTTTACTTCCTCGATAAATATACCATCTAAAATTGTATGAGCTTTTCAAATCGGACCAGCAGTTCCTGAGATTAGCGCGTTAAAACAAACAAACTCTTCAGCTTTATAATAATAACTAATTGCAGCTTGATATTATATAGCCTATAGGCCTTTTTCGATAAACGAGCCTCGTGGTTGAGTGGTTTATGTAACGGACTGCCGATTAAGTGGTCACAGATTCGATTCCCGCTCGAGACAATCATGTGTGTGACTTTCCTTATTGTCATACAAATGTTTGTACTGCGTCTAGGTGTTTCTATGTATTATAAGTATGTATTTATTAAGGAAAAGTAGTATAATGTATTCTATCCGTATTCAGGTACTCATATTACAAGCATATAAGGTTAGTTTGGGACAAGAGGACGTTGTTTGAAATGACCATGATAATTAAAAAAAAAAAAAAATTTTATGCACTATCCAACACTGAAAGAATTTTTCAAATCGGAGCAGCGGTTCCTGAGATTAGCGCGTTCGAGCAAACAAACAAACAAACTCTTTAGCTTTTTAATATTAATATAGATTGATTATTTATACACATTTAACGCCCGAAATTAATAATGCATCTTCAATCCAAGATTAAAATGAATCTTGGATTGCCGCGTATCGATGGATCGATCTTCAATCCGTATGCCAATAACAAAAGTCCAGGATCCCAATTTTTTTTTGACAATAGATTGACTGTGATCCTTTCCCTCTTGGCAGTTTCGTTCTATATAGAATATTAAATCGTACGACATATTATTTTGCGTGGTATAAAAATAAAACCATAATAAAACTAGCTTAAAAATTGTTCAAGTAATCTTACTTATTAAAAAATGAATAAATTCTGTTATATTTAGTAACCGAGGCGGTTTAAACACAAATTACCTACTGCATTACCTAAATTACACAAATTACCTAATCCATCTCATTGCAGTTGTAAGGGCCGTGAGTTGTTTTAAGATATTAATTAATTTAACCTCAAACCAACAGTTCAAGTTTTGACGTAACCTTCACTAAACAGCTATTAGTCAAATAAATAATTAGCATTACTAATTATAGTTCTTAGCGCATCAAATATTATGTATTTTTAATGCAGTAAATATAGGTAATCTATACAAATAATATAAAGCTGGGGAGTTTATTTGTTGGTTTGTTTGTTTAAACGCGCTAATCTCAGGAAACTCTGGTCTGATGTGAAAAATTCTTTCAGTGTTGGATTGTCCATTTAGCGAGAAAGGCTATAGGCTATATAACATCACGCTGCGACTAATAGGAGAGAAGCAGTAGTGAAAAATGTTACAAAAACGGGGAACATTTTCTGAATTCTACGCGTACGAAGTCGCGGGCAACAGCTAGTGTTGTGAAATTCAAGCAGATTTTAGTTTTGGTTTTAGTATCAGTTTTAGTACTTATCAATTTCGGTATTAATTTATAGGGTTCCGTAGGTACTTATTAAAAAGTAAAACAGGTTCTTATTATTCAGACTACGCTATAGTACGTCCGTCTGTCCGTTTTTCTGTTAGTAGACTACATCTCTGGGACGGTACCTACTGTCTAAAGAGCTAAAAATTTCACAGATAATGTATAAAATTTTAAGTTCTAACAACAATTATTAATTCGTTATTTCGGGATCAGGAATATGACGTATATTAAATAAATAAATAGAATAAACAAATATTCATGGACATTTCACAAAACGTCCTCTGGTCCCAAGCTATGCTTATATTATGCTTATGTTATGGGTACCAGAATACGGATAGAAGACATATACTAGTTTTCTTTTGTAAATACTTATAATACATAGAAACACCCAGACGCAGTACAAACATTTGTATGACAATTATAAATAATCACACAAATGATTGTCCCGAGCGGGAATTGAACCCGCGACCTTGTGATCGTCAGTCCGTTACATGAACCACTAGACTACGAATTACCGTAAGCAACCCTTCACGTGCAAGTCCTACTCGCAATTGACCGGTTTTATTTAGAATCGATTTTGGTTTTAATTTTAGTATCGAATCTGGTTACCTACAGTTTTGATATAAATCTAATATATAAAAATTTTCCTGTCACGGTGTTTGTAATTATACTCCTCCGAAATGGCTCGACTGATTTTCGTGAAATTTTGTGTACATATCAGTTAGGTCTGAGAATATAACACATTTTTTTTTTGTTCGCATGGCAAAACAACGTCTGCTAGGTCAGCTAGTTTAAGTAAAAAATTATCGATTTTAATACAAATTTAGTTTAGTTTTTCTTTTGTTGTTGATTTTGATAAGTCGGTCATAGATACAAAGCCGTAGACTCCAGCCAGTCAATTAAGGTTGAATGTTGAGTCTGGGTCCTTATTATAAAGCTGTCGTTTTAACCACTATACCACAAAAAGACAGTCCGGAAATAAAACATACTAATTTTAAATAATTTTAAAAAAATAATATAGAAATATATAGTATTTTATTTAGGTATTTAGTTCAAAAAGTCATTACGCAAATGTAAATAATTACTCACATTAATAATAAAATTTGGAATTTGTGTTTACATAATTATTTTCTCAAATAATGAAGTTCAAAAACGACTTTGAACATATTATTAACCTTTTACCCATAATCCAAAAAATAGTTCATCTGTAACCCAAGTTGTCCTCGCAATCTCTAAGTAAAAGTAGAAGGCACTGTTAGGTATATAAGCTGCTCGAACGACATACGATCATCACACATTTGCTGGCTAGCAACGTACAACATGGCCAAATTTATAGTAAGTTGGAGTGCAGTGTATAGTGTTTACGTGATTGTGTTCAGTGTTATAGTTAAAACAACGTGAATTGGATAAAACAAAATAAAAAAAGCTTAATTTAAAACTATATTAGTCAAAACGTTTAAAAATTTCACTAAATTAATTTTTGGTTTGCATAAATAAAACGAAAAATAATTGTATTAGTGTAAAGTAAAATAGTGATATCAATTTTAATTTTATTTTCAAATCATAATCATTCTAAATTCAAAAATTTTAAGATTTGAACCAGATTCAAATAAGAACGGGTGTTTAATTTTGAATTTCGAACGATAACGAACGAAAACAGTTTCAAAGATGTTCTTCTAAATCTTCTGATAATTTTAAACGGAATTTTATTTGAAAATATCCATAATTATAATTTAAATATCGCTTAAAATGTTATAAAGTATCTTACTGTCCTGTAAAGCGCTATTAAATATTTTCTTTGCTTTGACTAGAAACAGATACAATTTCATGACAAATCAACAACATATTTATAATGCGTTCGCAGACGAAATACGAAGCTATTTAATTTGGAATTCAGTGACTCTAAACATTAATTTGTCTACAGGTCGCCCTTGCCCTTCTGGGATGCGCCGCTGCCGAACCACCAGTAGGCTACAGCTATTCCGCCCCATCATCATCATCAATCATCGCCATCGGTGGTATCAGCGGCGGTAGTGGCCACTACAGCTCCGTACCCTTCGGTCATCAGACCTCAGAGGGCTACCATGTTGATCCTCATCTCCTCTCTAAAATCAAGCACATTATCTTGAAGGATGAGATCCAGAATCAAGCCATCTCTGGCAGCTCCCACATCTCCCACGGAATCTCCAGCCATTACGGACCACCAGCACCCGTATATGGTGTTCCTCATGACAGAATTGTCGGCATCGAGCTTGACCACATCCAACAAGCCATCCAGGTAGCTCAACTTCATCAAGCTGAGGCCGGTTACACTTCTGGTTATGCCGGTGGATACTCTGGCTACTCCAGCGGTGGACATGGTTACTCAAGCGGTGGAAGCGGTTACTCAAGCGGTGGACATGGTTACTCAAGCGGTGGAAGCGGTTACTCAAGCGGTGGACACGGTTCCACCTTCACAACCATCGGTGTCCCATCAGGATCCTACGGAGTTCCCGCCCCATCATCTTCCTACGGAGTCCCTCATTAAATGATCCAAAATAGTCATTTCATCTCATTATTGTAAATCATGTGATCGCATCTTAGATATACTATGTATTATATTTGTTGTTATAAGTTTCTGTAAATAAAAAATCGAATCCTTTTTTGTAAACTGTCTCCTTGATTTAAATACCCGAAACTTTCACGAGGTAAACTGGTACAAGTACAATTGTAAACCCATAAGTGGTAAAACAACAAAACATTTTACTGCGAAACAAAAACATGTTTCGAAGCCTTAAACAGTCAGTAATAGCTTCAAATCGAAAGCAGTTTTCGATAAAATTGAAAGTACTTGGGACAATTTAATGATGGCTCTTACGAAATTGACATTCGTCAAATTGTAAATCATAATTATTACTTCTTACGAAGATATAATTATTAAATTATTACAAAATCAACTGGCCTGAATACTTTTCAAATGTAGAACAATTTTAAACGGATGATGTGTTTGAAATTGTGATCGAAAATACATTTTGCTTTCGCAAATTTACTCGAAAATTTTGAAACTGATTGCGTAAGAACATTTATGTTGTATTAGCGAATAATTTCGCTCAAGTTTTTAATCTGAGTGCAACTTGCGCTTTCTCCTGCAGCACTGTGATCTGTGTTTATTACGCAATGCGCGTAAAGTTGAGTGTGATCGGACAGTCAGGTCCACTTATAGGCTGTTTGGTTCATCAGATTATTCAAACATCGCACTCTTAGCTTTTATTATTTCTTATGCAATAATGGCGGCAATAGTATTTATTGGCTATATTAATTAACCATTCATTCGATTAGATTTGAATATCGTGTGCGATATTAGTATGTAAATTGATGTTCCTATTTATTTCTAAATCCTTCTTTTAGCTTTATGAAAGTTTTCTTTAGAAAGAAAGTCACTTTCGTGAAGGGTTTTATTTTAATTTCAAACTAAAATATTAATTGTTCATACAATTTTTAAAGTTATAAAATAGCGAGGGGGTAATTAGGGAGAGGAGAGGAGAGGGGGTGTTATTTTAAAGGTTTTTTTTTTGCCCCAAGCATTGGCCTTCAATTTGCATTAGCATTTTTCAATTTGTAGCATTTTTTTGGCTTTTCCTTTCTCGGGTTTTGGATTGATCGGTATACAAAACATTTAAGTCGGTTCGTAGTTTCTTCAGTAGTATCGTCTTGAATGAGTAACATATAAAAATAGGTTACTTTCGCATATTTCTAAGGGTAAAAGTAAAATATTTATGGTGAGTAATGGATTCGGTATATATAAATATAATTTGGTGTTTTTAAAGCATGCCTGTGTGTCACGTGTTAATGTTGAGCTGTGAATTTCTACTATTATATTCGCATTAAATCTGAAGAAAGTAGTTAGGTTCTATCATCAAATGTAAGAAATTGAATTGCGTTATTACAGCCTACTGACGTTTACAGCTGAAGTATCATTCAGCTCTTTGGTTTGAAAAACAAAATCTATCTTGGACGAAAGATTTCAATTGAGATGGGTAGTTAACATAGACACTAATATAATAGAGCAGCAATGGCTACTATGTCTATGGTAGTTGATAACAAAGTTAGCCAAAACGCTGCAGTTTATTAGCAACCAAAGCATAAATAGAAAACACAAAACATAGTCGAAGAATACACTTTAGTCTGCATGTATGGTGAGTTCAGACCAAGTACTACATAATTGTTCCTATTAATTATGCTTAGTATGCTTAATACAAGACAAAGTACGCTCCTTAAAAACCCAATGACTTATAATGTGAAGTTAACAGACTTAGACAACATATTTCAATGTATGTTCATATAATTATTACAATTAAAATTGAGTAACAATCATCATATTTATAATATGTTACAAATGTTTGTTGTTTTTGTGTATTACCAGACCGGAACGCGGCCTCGATAGTTAAGATACCTCGCATGGTTCTTACAATCTTGTCTTTTTTTATCTTTTTATATTTGTAATAGTTGTGATTGCAATAGAATATACTTTAGAGCGCATCGGTGTTGCATATTGTGTAAATTAAATTAAATGTTTCGATATTTGGCTTTTGTTTTTGGTTTTTGGACATAACCACAACAACGCAGTACAAACATTTGTATGATATTTACTAAATATCGCACAAATAATTGTACCGTGCGGGAATCGAACCCCAAACCTCGGGAACTGCAGTCTGTTACATAAAGCACTAAACCCCGAAGCCCGTCCAAAATGAGTGGTGCAACTGTTTGCAGTGTCTATTAAGAGGATACCAAAATAGCTTCGTGCATTTTTCTACGTACGAAGTTTTCATTGTTTCTTTATATTGAATGGATAGAGCTCTAATTTTTAAGTATGTGTTTTTTCAATATATGATCTAGGATCGCATAAACTCAGAAACGCGATTGAAAAAAGTTTTCTCGATAGAAAATCTTATCGAAACAACCTCTCTATTTTTTTATTTTTTTCATTTGTCGGTCTATTATCGCGTATTTACTAATGAAATAACTTTAAAAACATAAGTAACTATTATATATTATAGAAACACGTAAACCAGAATTAAAATATATTTAGTAGATTTTGAGTAAACAAAAAAAATATCCCTAATTCTTCATTTTCTATACCTACTAGCTGTGTTAATATGTACATGTCGCCGATAATATTGATGTAGGCCCTTAAATGAATTCTTTCATTTGTTTGACAATCTTCGTTCAATACTCTACAAAATTGCATAAAATTCATTGTATATAATATGCAGAGTAATCCAACGCAGTGTGGTCAGCATTAGATTGTAGTAACACTAGTTCCTAACCATTGTATAACACATATAACATACATATATGTATCGTAATATTATACGGCGGTAACGTAAATCTATTTATTACGTTAACTACATAAAGATTTACATAGTTTTATCTTATTAACACGCTTTTATAAGTTTGGTATGTATCTATCAATGTATTATTCTGTGTAACAGAATCTTTGAAAGCGATTTTCAACCACTTGCAGTAGACGGATTGATCTGAAATTTTTCACACCTAACAAGGACCGATGACAATGCAATAATTTAAAAGAATAATCCAGTTCCTTGATCAGAATTACTAGAATAGCATGTTGAAGTAGACCACACTTGTATTTTTAAGTATACACGTAATAGTTTAATTGTATATGAGTAGACTTCCCTTCTTATACAATCAGATAATTTCACATAAAAACGCTTTGTTTATAGAATCAGGTAAAACTATCATAATTGTTTACTTGTGTTTACTACGATTGTGACAACATGTGACAACGGAAACTTATGTCTCTGACAACATAAACTGTCAAAGTTTTGTAAGTAGGTAGCATAGAATTGAGTATTGATGACAATGCAATCATTTAAAAAATATTCAGGATATTTAAGCGTGTTTGTTAGTTTTTAAACTAAGTAGATTATTTTTTATATAGTATGGGAAATTTCACACAACGTCTTCTGGTCTCAAGCTAAGCTTATATGCTTGTGTTATGGGTACCAGAATACGGATAGAATACATGTACTACTTTTCTAAATACAAATAAAACACTTTACTTAAAAAAAATTGTAAATACATACTTAAAATACACAGAAAACACCCAGACGCAGTAGGTACAACCATTTGTATGACGATTAAAAACATCACACAAATAATTGTCCCGTGCGGGAATCAAACTCGAAATCTCGTGATTGGCAGTCCGTTACATGAATAATTTGACCACGAAGCTCATCAAATACACATATACATCTACATGAAAAATATTGTTGCGACTTTTTTGTCAATCGCTTTGTTTTATCTTTCAATGGTTCGTCAATCTTTTTTAAGCGGTTTTGGCTTCATTGGCATGTCATGGCACACAGGAAATTATAAAAATATCTATAAGAAACACGCGCAAGAACCCAATGGATTAAAATGTAAAGTGAGGGATATTGTACACAGATAACATCTTCTGTGCTATGCGAGGTTTGTTTTCAGGTTTTCTGTCTCGCACTACTGGTCACCGCGGTAAGGTAGACCAAAGTGGAGGAAGCCCGTACTTAACAGTGGGACGTTATTGGGCTAGAGAGTGCGAGATAGAAAAGTCCCGAAAAACGTGACTTATGATGGTCCTGAAAAAATGTGGAGTAAAGATTTTGTCAAGACCGTGGAGGGCAGATGGTAGCAAGCGGCGGAAGATCACGCGCCACCAAGCTTATGAATGTAAAGAGAAAGGCCGATGGATGGACATAATACGATCTATACTAACATTATACACAGCTATTTGTAATATTTATCCAGGAGGAATCGCCTAATGTAGTGATCCGATACAATTATTTTTGTGCATAGGAAGCTACATTTTTCCTTAGAGCTATAGGCTGTAATACATAGCAGTTCAACCGTAGCATGTGTGAAAACAGACTATTAGATAAATAAATACCTAAATAAGTGAGAAATTAATTTAAATGAAACTACTTTTTACGGATTTATACGCGTATATTTGTTTTAAATTTTGGCCCGACGTTTCGGAGACTTTGCAGTCACCATGGTCACGAGTGAGACTGAGCGGTAATGTGTCTTCGAATGTGGGTAAACCCTGTAATAACTGATCGTAGAAGACACATCACAGCTCAGTCTCACCCGTGACCATGGTGACTGCAAAGTCTCCGAAACGTCGGGCCAAAACGCGTCTAAATCCGTAAAAAGTAGTTTTATTTAAACAAATGAGTCGCGCAAGTGTTAGAAAACAAATTAATTTCCTAAATATAAAATAATATAAAAATATTTGTGCCACATAGAGTTATATTGAATAATATCCGAGTACTATTAATATAATTGATTAGCAACAATATCTTTGGGAAATAAAAACTGATTGCCACTTACCTCATTCATTCGATGCAGCAGTTTATAATACAATGAACTCAACACGTAATATAGCATTTGTTTATTTAACTTGTTTATACGCTAAATTGAGACGTTGCTATGTAAAAAATTACAATACTTTTGGTCCTGGATGGAAAGCGTTTTCCCTCATCCATCTATCAGCCTTTCTCTGTCCACTGTTGAACATCCCCTATAGAACACCACAACCCGCGGTCTTGTGCTGCCTGCATCCAGTGACCCGCAACCTTGACGATATCGTCGCTCCACCTTGTCGGGGGCCGCCCAACGCTGCATCGCCCGATACGTGGTCGCCACTCTATCGTCTTCAACGTCTCTAGACGCTAAATTAAGACTTCGCTATGTAAAAAAATTACACCAGTTTTTGGCCACTGGAAGCATAGCGTTGTCCTTCACACGCCCTTAAAACGACGTCGTCTATGGTCATGTTGAGGAAGAAAAATCCTAGAGTGGCGACCACTTACGTCCGTTGTAGGTGACGTAAGGATTACCACCATAGATAAATAACTTAAGGAATGGTTTTATGTAGTCCACTCTCTCTATCCAATCCATTAACGTCCCACTCTTAGGCACGGGTCTCCTCCACTTTGGAAGGGATTACGGTCTACTGTGCCGCGCTGAGCAGGCGTGTTGGCACGGGGTTTATTTTCGAGTTTTCCGTCTCTCAAAGAAGATGTTATCTGTGTGCAATATCCCTTAACTGGCTTTTACAGCACTCTGAGGAGGACATGGGGACACTTGTATTCTTAATCACCACTCGGACACATACAGGGTCCCAAGTCTGTTATTCCAATGTTGTCATAATGATCAGTCACTGATAGCATAATGGCGAATTTTATCAAGATTGGTAGACTACTATTATTTTTTTGTCATAAATTACGCCATAATGACTGATCATTAAGACAAGATAGTAATAGGAGACTTGGGCCCCTAGATAATTGTGAACAATTCTATTTGCATGATAGTTAGTATGTATGTAAATGGGAATAACTGCCTATCTATATTATCACATTTCAAGTGCTTACAGGTCATGGGTTAATAATCACCATAGCAAGGTGTTTTGTAACATCGTGTTTAGTTAAAAGGTGTGTACGAGCAATTTGTTGTTGTTATGTAACTACGGCAGGTGGCGGTAATGTAGGTTGGGAATTCAGTGAGATTATATGGTGAGATAACCTTGGTCTTTGAAAAGGTTTACTAGTATAAGTTATATTAAATAATATATATTCATTATATTATATATTCCTGGACATTTCACACAACGTCCTCTAGTCTAAAGCTAAGCTTATGTAATGCTTATGTATATGCTTGTGTAATAGGTACCAGCATACGAATATACTACATACACTACTTTTCATCAGTAAATACATACTTTTAAACATACTTACAACATACTTTTTTTTAAGTGAAAAGTAGTTTTATTTAAACAGATGAGTCGCGCAAGTGTTAGAAAAAAAAACAAAAAAAAAAATTAACTAACGAACTCGCAACCTCGTGTACAGCAGTCCGTTGTTTGAACCACTAGACTTTCAAATTGGACCAATACTGCAATTGTTCCTGAGATTAGCGCGTTCAAACAAACAAAAAACTCTACAATTTTATAATATTACTATAGATAGTGTATACTCTATAATATAATTGCCTATTTTAATGATATGTTAAATGATATATGCCGCCTACATACTATTAAAGTAATTATAGTTAATAATTATTAGCATAATATCATACAATAGACCATTACCTAAACAGTGTGTATACACAAAAATATCATTAAGTTGTTACAAACATGATTCATTAACATATTACGTATCTTACTACAAAATAAACAGATATTTGCATTGAATGGGTCATGGAGAAGGATCGAGAAAGTTAGTAGTAGGAGACATTGCCTGATAGATGAATAATAAGTTATCACCCAATTTCATAGCATAGTTTTAGCGACATATCATTTCACTATTATTAGTTTGATAATATAGGTCGCATCTTTGATATTAAACCTGTGGATATTAGCCAGTAATACGAGTACAGTATATTAGGTAATTTATTCAAGCATTGTTAGGTTTGAAGCTGATGTTTCCGTGTATTTCTTTTGGTAAGATAAACATCGTCTTCTATTGTTTTAAAAACTTTCCGGTCTCAATTTCCTAAATTGGTTAAAATTTGTTGACTCATAAAAACAGTCAAGTGTGAGACAGAGTAGTGAACTAAAGATATAACGATAACAACATTAAAATCGTTCGATCGCCTTCGTTCTATCCAACACTGAACGAATTTTTCAAATCAGACCGTCGTCGTCGGTTCTTGAGATTAGCGCGTTCAAACAAACAAACTCTTTAGATTTATAATATCAGATTTAAAATAGATTTTTTCCGCATATCATTAGGATAAGTTCAGTAAACGATGAATAGAATATTACAATTCTAATAAAACATACGTAATGCTAGACTGTTACATAATATTATTGCAGTTTAGAATTTACATATATATTGAGATGGATTGAATTAATTTGGGTTTGGCGCCTGTTTAGCATGCTAATTTGGTAAATATCATCATCATCATCATAACATCACGCCTTTTTCCCATGGGGGTAGGCAGAGACTATAGAGCGCCATCTGCCACGATCGAAGCACACTTCCTTGGCTTCATCCACACTCATACATCTGGTCATACATGCCCGACGGTTGTAAGTGCTACGCACTTGCCCCTTTTGGAGTATCCCAGCGATGACATCGGAGTATATTTTTCTCGGGCGTCCTCTCCCAGCATTTCCACTTACTTTCGCCGTGTATATGCCTTTCGTTAAGCGTCTCTCATCCATCCTCTCCACATGACCAAACCACCTAAGCATACTTTTCTCCACCTTAGTCACTACATCCTCTTTCAGACCACAACGTTCTCTTATAACTTCATTTCTTAATCTCTCTTTCAAAGTCACACCACACATACTTCTCAAAGAGCGCATCTCTACAGCATTTATTCTACTTTTGTGCTTCTCCTGCCACACCCAACATTCGCTTCCATACATAAGCGTAGGTAACAACACGCCATTGTGGATCGCCATTCGAGCCTTTTCAGTAATCGCTTGGTTAGCCACAATAGCATGCAAGGCACCATTCAGCTTATTTCCCGCTAACACCCTTCTTTCCACATCAGCATCAACCTTACCATCTCTTGTAAAAACACTTCCCAAATAAACAAATTCTTGTACCTGTTCCACACTTTCATCATCTATTTTAATATTACATGCAGACATACACTCCTCTTTTTCAAACACCATAACTTTCGTCTTGTTTACGTTTACTTTCATTCCTTTTAGTCTAAATGCTTCATTCGTTCTAGTTACCATATCTTGCAATTCTTCCGCAGATGGTGCAAGTAGAACTTGATCATCCGCGTAAAGAAGACACTTGATAGGCAGCTCACCCATAACCAATCCATCATCACTCTCTCTCAAATCTACCAGACAACTATCCATGTATAGATTAAACAGCCATGGTGACGCTACACATCCCTGTCTCACACCCCTAGAGATACTAAACCAGTCAGTATATGCCCCATTTATCCTGACACAGGCTCTAGAATCCCTATAAAGAGATTTCAGTGCCTGCACCAAGCGCCCGTCAACTCCATACATAGATAGTGTCGACCACAATTCGTCCCTCCACACGCTATCATATGCCTTCTCCAAGTCTATGAAAGCGCAGTATACTTTCTTGTGTTTAGCCAGGTGTTTTTCGGCTATACACCTTAGGGAGAAGACCTGATCCACACATCCCATTCCCTTCCTGAATCCTGCTTGTACATCCCATAATTTTTGATCTGTCATACTCATCACTCTATTAATTAAGACCTTAGCGTACAGTTTGCCTACAACACTTAAAAGGCTAATGCCGCGGTAGTTTTTGCATTCCTGCTGTGAACCTTTTCCCTTATACAGTGGAACTATAACAGCCTTGCACCAGTCGTCTGGTACACGGCCGTGTCTCCAACACATATTAAAGATCCGGCACAACAGACTTGCTACCACCCCGTCACCGCCTTTCAGCATCTCTGTGGACACTCTATCATATCCAGCTGCCTTTCCAAGTTTCATTCCTTTCAATGCTTTCAGAACCTCATCCAGTTCAATCTGATTTTCGTCGCCCTCACCTATACTCTCACTAAATGATTCCACGCTTCTCGCTTGCAACCGCTCTCCTACTTCCTGTACATCACCTTGCAACCTAAATAAACCTTCAAAATAACCTTTCCAACGTTCCAAAACCTTACATTCTTCACTTTCTAAGCATCCATCGTCTCCTCTTATGGCATTCATCTTTAACGTTCCTGTCGATCCACGGGCTTCTTTTACCTTCTTCCAAAATAGTTTGATATTTTCACGAAAATTATCACACAACTTTATGTTTTCTTTCTCTTCCCATGCATTCTTCTTCAATTTTACAAGCTCTTTTACTTTGATTTTTAGCTCTTTATACTTCTCTTTCATTATATCTAGCGCGTTATTTCCATTCCTCATCATTCTTACTTGCGCTTTACAATTTAATAGATCCAGCCATGCTTGCTTTTTCCTTCCTACCAAACCCTTTACTTCAACATCTACCCAAACTCTGCTCATTCTATTCCCACAATTCCTTTTCATAACACCACATACTTTTGTACTTACTTGTATCATACTATCTCTAACCAACTCCCAAGTTTCTTCTAAACTAAAGTCTTTCACCCCATCCCATACTTTATCAGTCATCTCTTTCACTTCTTCCTTATACATCTTTTTGATATCCTGTT
Source organism: Orgyia antiqua (assembly GCA_916999025.1). Lineage (NCBI taxonomy): Eukaryota > Metazoa > Arthropoda > Insecta > Lepidoptera > Erebidae > Orgyia > Orgyia antiqua. The sequence goes on along the minus strand of OU779864.1, from coordinate 19,144,784 downwards.
CCTCTAATTTTTCTACTCTAATTCTTTCTAGCGGGGTTACGGACGCTCGAGCTCGATGGCGCCAAGTCTTGAATATATCGTTTACTCTGCACATGACGAGATGATGATCTGTCCCCACATTGACACCCCGATATACTCTTGCGTCCGTAACCTTTCTCTTTAGCCTCTCATCCAAGATCACAAAATCAATCACACTTCGACTGTCTTGCCTTTCCCAAGTGTACCTGTGAATCTTTCTGTGATCAAACATGGTATTCATCACAGAAAGTTTCTTTTCCACACAAATATCCAGAAGGTTCATACCGTTTTCATTCACTCTATCATCTCCAAAAGCACCCAATACTCCCTCATATCCTTGTCTTTTTACTCCAACCCAACTGTTAAAATCTCCAAGCATAACTATTTTTTCATTCATCCTACATTCATTCACAACATCCCATAACTGACCCCAGAATTCCTCTCTCTCTGGCAGCGAGCTACCGAGCTTTTTGGTAAATACGATTTACTAAACATATAAAAGTTGGGCAATGTCCTATATGTTTTTTTATTTATAAAGACGTAACGAATTAAAACTGTTCAGGATTTTGTTTCTTGTTTGTTACTGTTACTATTTCTGTCTTTTTTAAAGATATTTCTTCTTCTACCCCACCGGGCAATGGTTTTGCATTGAGCCTTACCATGACCCAGCAAGGTAAACCCTTATAGGGTTCGACTCGACAGAGAAAAAAGTTAAGATGGCATTTAGAAATCCAGTGAGCTTGTCGCACGACCAGCTTGTATGAAAAGTGGGTGTGGCTAAACGTATAGTCACCGCAAAATTCGCACAGCTTACGGCGCGACAGGGTCAAAATCTTGGGGTTAGATTCTATTGACACAGACACAGATATCCCAAAATAAAATTGCGTCCTTCTAACAAATGCAAAGCTCGTGAAATATTTAAGAGTTTAGAAATTTTATACATACGTTATGTCGTGATAAAAATTAACCATAGTTTGTTACAATTTGTTAGTTATGCAATTTATCTTGAGTTAGATTTTTCCAGTTTGTTTTGTGAATCTTAGTGTATTTATTGAGCTTATCTTATTCACTTTTCCGTCAATTATTGACCTACTGTTGGGCACAGAACAAATCTACTTTGAGAGAATATCTGGTCTTAATATTTTCTATCACTTGCGCGTCTCATTTGTTTAAATAAAACTACTTTTTACGGATTTAGACGCGTATATTTGTTTTAAATTTTAGCCCGACGTTTCGGAGAATTTGCAGTCACCGTGGTCACGGGTGAGACCAATTTAAAACAAATATACGCGTCTAAATCCGTAAAAAGTAGTTTTATTTAAATATCTGGTTTTGTTATGACATGCTTAGAGATTTCTTTCTCTCTCAGAAGATGTCTTCTGTTAATTTTCTTCTTACAGCTCCTCCCGAAGATGGCTTCTGCTTTTTCATCTTTTGATCTGATCGGCGCTGAAGATTTTGTTACCTACTGTTCTAAAAGAAGGATATGTATTGTGGTAATGACAGTTGTATTGTTAATCTGTCACTACGCGAACTAATTATTACTCTTACTATTAGCTACGAAAGGATTTAGATTTTTATTTAGTTAAAAACAATTTGTTTCATTGCGTTATTGTTAATGAACGGATACAGAGAACTATTCTAGCAAAATTATTTAAGCTATGCTCAAAACAGAACCTTTGGTTCATCTGCATTTTATAAAAAGTGAAAGTCTGTATTAAGCTATTGTCTAACCACAAAACTGGTCTTGATAATAACATATTATTATATTAGAACAATTTTAGAGCTTATTAATAGCCATAATTATATGATTACATTAATTTTATGAATAAAGAAATAAAGCATACTAACATTCTTATTTATTATAAATTGCTAAATTTTGTTCGTGGAATGAGTAACGTTATCTAAAAATTATTAATTAATTATAAAAAGTGTATCTGAGGTTTTATGAAATATCCATAAATATATATTTATTTCAAAAACACTTTTGATCGCCAAAGACTGATTTCGATAATAGGATTTTTATGTACCTACTTGTAAAATGAATTCTTAAAAAAAATCTTTACATATTTATAAAACAAAGTCGTGAATTTTGTATGTATGTTCCTATGTGAGCTTATATTTTGAAAAACTACGCAGTGAATTTTGATGCGGTTTTTTTAATAGATAGATTGGTTCTAGAGGATGGCTTATTTGTGTAATTTGTTATCTAAACTCCGCGTAACGAACGCGTACGAAGTTGCGGGCAACAGCTAGTTATGAATAAATGAGTATAGAGTATTGTAAATTCGATGACCTAAGAAAAAATGGATGCACTGTGTTGATCAGGACATGAAGGAAAGGGGAGTCAACACAGGTATGACGGCTGATATAAGACTATGGAAGAAAAATATATGTTGCGCTGACCCCAATCAGTAGGAGAGGGGCAGGAGAATGATAATAGGTATTGAATTCCATTCCAGTACAAACTTTATACTTAAATAATACCAAATATGTATAAAAATTTACGCATGCTTTATAGAGAGTGTTTTTCTTCAATAAGAATTTTGTTCGCTATATAGCGATTTCAAAAAGAGTATTCTCTGTTCTAGTCCGGTCCAAAACAAAGCAAAATGCATCTGCTAAGAATACTTGATATAATTATTTAACAAATACTTTTACTTTTTTATTCTATAAGACTTTTCTATGCATTAGTAATTCTATGATGGTTGAACGATCCATCTTGCGCAGACGCAGCATAATGTCCGGTATGCAAGTGAAGGTATACTCGTACAGATCTAAACTCTCTACTAAAGTTTATAGGTTGGGAGTTTCAAACTTGACTTAGAACTTTCGTTTTATGTGATGATAATAAACATATTTGTCTTTACTTATTATAAAACAAAGTCGCTATTTTTGTATATATGCATTCTATTTGAGCTTATATCTTCCAAACTACACAACGGATTTTGATGCATTTTATAGATAGAGAAGAAAGACTTATCAATACTTGTAAATTTGTGAAATACTACCAATAAAATCTTTGAAAAAAAAAAACTTGTTGAAAAATTTTTTCTTTGCGAAAAATAGATCACCAATTTACTGGATATTTTTTTTACAAAGTTTACAAGTACAGTACCTATTTCTGTTATCCTTATCCTTATCCTTACTAATACTAACAAAACTTACTATACCACGACTCCTCGAGGCTTGTCAAAATAGCAGCCGTCCCTGCATATGGATTGCACTCTCACTTAACATCAGGTGAAGTGTAATCATTTGCCAACCCCAACAATAAAAAAAAAAAAAAAAAAATATATATAAATAATCATAAAAAAATTTTGGGTTTGCATTCGAAGGCATTTAACAGAAAATTGATTCATAAACTGAAGGTCCCGTGTATTTAAGAGGTGTGTTAGTTTGATTGATTGATGATCTATGTTACTGTAATAAAAGTGGTAATTAGAACTTGATTAATTGTAGCGTTTTTATTGCTTAATACAGTGTTCGACAACGATCACTGCATCTCAAGGCTATGATAGCAGATGTCTATATATGATGCAATGTATATTGAAAGTTATATTGCTTTTGGACCACACGTTTTGTCGGCTACTGATAATAACAACTATAACAGGTCGTATCTGTACACAAAAAAATAAACTAACATATAATCTACACTCTATACTAATATTAAAAAGCTAAAGAGTTTGTTTGTTTGAACGCGCTAATCTCAGGAACCGCTAGTCCGATTCGAAAAATTCTTTCAGTGTTGGATAGTTTATTTACCGAGGAAGGCCATAGCTTATATAACATCACGCTTCGACAATTAAGAGCGAAGCATCAGTGAAAAATGTTCCAAAATCGGAGAACATTTTCTACACTAAGCTAATAGAAAGCTAAAGTTGGCTATAGTTGTAGGAAAACAATACGTCACAGCAATTCGAAATTCTAGGCACATAACGTCGCACACAACAGCTAATTATTGAAGATTGACGTTTCCTTCCTAAAATTTCCATTAGTTTCCTCTGAAGAAATGGAATGAAGACATGATTACATATTAATTTGGCACCATTCACATATCACTCAGTTTACACTAAAGCTATGTCAGGAGAACGTTTTCTGATTGTCACGCTTATAATGTTGTTAAGTTATTGATTGACAAGCGCTTACATAAAAGGTATAAATTTAACGAATGATTGGCATTCTCAATTAGTTCTATACTTTAGCTTTTAACATTCTAATTTTATTATTATATAAAGTAATCTTTATGGCTTTATTGTCTTCACAATAAAGTTGGTTTTTAAATCAAAATTAAAATTCTCTAACACTTGCACGAGTCATTTATTTAATTAATCCCACCCGTGACCGTAGTGTTCGATAAATCTCTAAAACGACAGAATGAAATAAAATTAAATTAATTAAATAAACTTTTTTTTTCAGATCATAAAAATAGACGTATAAAATATAAAAAATAGAAACTAAAATAACAAAAAATTAAAAAAATTAAAACTACATACCAATATTAAAATTTTAAAAAATATTTAAAATTTGAAACATAAATAGGTGCCTAAATCCGTAAAAAGCTTTTATTCAAAGTTAAAATTTTCTTAAACACAAATTTATAGTTGTGTTTAGGAAAAAGTATTTAAGAACCAACCCGACCTTAAGCTTATGGACCGCAATGACAATGTTAAAGAGGCATTTATTATCAATCCACGGTTGATTGATAATAAATGTCTCTTTACACATAAATAATCGAACCCAGTTAATACCAGTCGGTTATACTACAGATGAAACACAAAGCCCTTAACACATAGGTGTGAATAAAATCACAATAATTACAAAATTCTCAGTTTTATTGTTAAGTGTTAAGTTAAGACGATACCAAAATAGCTTCGTGCATTTTTCTATGTACGAAGTTTTCATTGTTTCTTTAGATTGAATGGCTAGAGCTCTAATTTTTAAGTGTATGTTTTTTCAATATATGATCTAGAATCGCATCAACTCAGAAACGCGATTGAAAAAAGTTTTCTCGATAGAAAATCTTGGCGAAACAACCTCTCAAATTTTTTATTTTTTTCATTTGTCGGTCTATTATCGCGTATTAACAAATGAAATAACTTTAAAAACATAAGTAACTATTATATATAGAAACACGTAAATCAGAATTAAAATATATTTAGTAGATTTTGAGTAAATAGGAAAAGTATCCCTAATTCTTCATTTTCTGTGCCTACTGGCTGTGTTAATATGTACGTGTCGGCGATGATATACGATAATATTGATGTAGGCCCTTAAAGAGAAATCCCGTGAGATAAATAAAAGCAGGTCATACGCAAATTACTTACCAAATAAGAAGTAATAGTCATATAAAGAATGGAAAATGTCACATGTTTAAATAGTATACCTTAAATGGATTAACAAAATTATATGAGAGTTGCCTTTAGAAGTAACTATTGTTAAACTTCTAGATTATGTAACGATTAGGTATATTACAAAGATTAAAGACTATCTGTTGCCCACAACTTTGTCGGCAGTTTAGATCAGCTAACAGAATATCTTATAGCTTATAAAATTATCGTCATACTAAAAGCTTAGGAGAATGGGATTGTATTGAACTAATGCGGGTAAAACTGCAGGTGTTAACTAGTAGGCTGTAAAACACAGAAATATTATGGGTAAATAGCTTTTACGCACCAGTTATTTCTTCACTTAATGTTCATAATTTTATATCCACTTTCGATCATAAAATTATAAAGACCATCAGAGTTTAGTACAGCAGTCGTGTAGCAGACTGTCGTTTATGAGGTGACAGATTCATTTTTCGCACAAGATAATTATTTGTCAATGTTTGTACTGCGTCTGGGTGTTTTCTATATCTTGTAAGTATTATATTTACAAAAGACAAGTAATTTATGTAGGTAGTATGTATATCCGTATAACATAATCACAAAAGCTTTGCTTCGGTCCAGAAGACGTTGTGTGAAATGTCCATGAATGTTTATTTTCTGTTTATTACGTTTTAATATCAAAAAATAATGTGTTATTTAATACATGATTTGTGTTACAAAATTCTCTTAATTCATTTTGTTTGAATTAGTTTTTTGTATATATAAAGACATGTTGCGCCGACCCCAAATAATGGGATAAGGGCAGGAGGATGATGGTGATGTTTTATTACAAAAATGAAATGCAAACAAAATCCATTCAAATATATTTAACTTTAACATACTCGTACATGTAATATGTAAACTACTAAACATGATTTACCGATAAGTACTGGTAGTAATACTTATGCCATAAGCCATAAAACATGCCCGATTTGAAAAATTCTTTCAGTGTTAAATAGAACATTTATCGAGAAACGTTATAAGTTATTAGAATATCACGCTGCGACCAATAGAAGTGAAGCATCAGTGAAAAATGTTACGAAAATGGGGAACATTTCTAAATTACACGCGTACGAAGTCGGGGGCACAGCTAGTGATATATATTCTGAAGGAGGTACGGACACTTTATTATTTATCTTTATTGGTAGATAAGTACCGTTAATTATGTATGTATCGATGTATTATATAATATGAATATAAGGAAGCTCGATGCAGTTGTGATACGAGTATATCCTTAATAACGAGCACATTAACATTATAAATGTGAAAGGTTGTATGTGTGTATGTCTGTAAATATATTAGCCTTTTACGCTAAAGCTAATGTAGGGTTTTTAACAAAAGTGAATATCATAACGCCATAAGCTGTACCTACCTAAAATAATTAAGTTTAAAAACTAAAAAACACGCTTGAAAAGTTGAAAATCGTAAATTTTATAAGTTTCGGAAACTTTGCAGTCACCATGGTCACGGTTGAGTCTCACCTGTGACCATGGTGACTGCAAAGTCTAAATCCGTAAAAAATAGCTTTATTTAAACAAATGAGACGCGCAAGTGTTAGAAAATATTTTATATTACGCTATTTTATTTCCTTTCTTTTTTCGTTACATAGAATAATGCATTGATATAATATATGAAATGAACTAACAAAAGCGTGTTAAGGGAAAGAAATTACCGGTGTATCAGATTGTAATTAAATAATGGTTTCATGTGATTAAGAACCTTTATACTGTTTATTGTAAGGTTCTAGGTTCACTCGAAAACCTTCTTCCACACCAGATGTCAGGTTTCCAAGCAATGTGTTTTACTACTTGTTATTTAAAATCCTTTAGGCTTACTCAGGTCTGTTTTAGGTTGAAGGATAATCTGCTTACGAATAATTTTACAATTTACTAACCCTAAAAACTGCTTATTGACTCAGCTAAATGACTCGTAGCTATTTAGTTACGTAGCGAAGTCTTACGTGAGAGCTAACACGTCTCATATACACTCATAGAATTATCTATAAGATAGGAAGTTAGTTTAAGTATATATTTAAAATTTTGCTTTAAAGGAAGTACAAACTAGTTTTAAAACGTAACTTCAATAATAATTAGATTGTTTCGAAAATTATTCCGAATATTATTGCGTCTTCTTCCTGTCGTTATCCCATAAACCTATATTTTTTATTCATAAATTATCAGTTACAGAATAAATATATTTGCTTGCTTATGAAACTACATACCTGATTTGAATTGATGACTAATCTTAATGGATTCCTTTACTGAAATTCATTAATCATTTTCATCCATTTTCGCCCACATCTGCTATCTGAGCAGAGCGAAAATGGATGAAAATTGGTGAGTGTTTTCTAGCTATTGTTTTTAAAGTAGTACATTGAATATACCTGTAGTTTAGCAACAATATCATAAGCATAAAGCTTAGCTTGGGACCAGAGGACGTAAATATAAAGTAAATAATTTGAGACTATAAAAGAGGGCGTCACAAATTGCGACAATCAAAATTGTATTTAATTTAAAATAATATATTCAGTAGTAGTTATTTTGCAATAAATTTACATTCATATATTCATATTTGTTCGCTAGCTAGCATAAACGTATGATGCACTAGTGGCCCCATACAAAAGAGTTCAACGCAATCGGATTATCAATGATCTGAGCCTCATACAATAATACACTTTTACGTAATCACATTGTTAACTAAGATTTTATATGAATATTTAAATGTATTTTGTAAAATAACCAAAAGTAGGGTATTATACAAAAGGGCATTTACTTGTATATTACAAATCTTGTAGTTACCAAAAGCATGACAGTAAAATACAGCTTATTGGCCAAAAAATTGTGAAATGGTATAATTTTAACCAAATTTTACAAATAAAATGTATGTTTGCAAAGTCCAAGTAACAGTGATTTACTAAATACATCTAAATGTTCACGAGGTAGTCTCGCTCTCAAGCCTGTTAAAGCCCCACTGCTGGGCACGGGTCTTCTCTAATTTGGAAGTGATTATGGTCTACTGTGTCGTGATGACCAAGCATGTTCGCACAGGGTTTAGTTTCGAGCCTTACATCTCTCACAGAGGATGTTATCTGCGTACAATATTCCCTACCTGGCTTTTACAGCCCCTAGGAAGAAAAAGTGGTGGTGACACTTGTATTCTTAATCCGTCACCACGCAAACAACACAAGTTACTGACATGTAATATATATACCCAATAAGCGAAGACGTAGGATCGCAGTAGCCGCATCGCAAAATATATCCTCCTACTGTGCATAACTTCCGCTGCATTACAAATCATTAAATTTCTTGGGTTTGCAAGGCTGTTATACCTAACTTTTCATTTAACACAAATATTTGTTTTATCTATAAACAGGTTCTATATATGAACATAGCATACCATATACTCTCAAATGTGAAAATTAAAGAAACAAAGCCACAATTATGTAATATCGGCCTACACCATACTAGTTGTATTTGCGTAATACAATTGGCTTGTACTTCACACATGGCTCTCGAGAATGAATCCAGTTAACTTATATAAGTAACTAAAGTGGACTAAAAACTACACACATTCTTATTTGACGTGTATAAGCATGTACACTTTAAAGTGTACATGTCAAATGCTACTGTGATTTATGTACTACAGCTGTTTCTTAGGTACCGATTCTACTTGCATAACTAAACTAAACTTAACGAAAAAATGAAAATTGATTGTGTCAATATCACAATTTGGTAAAGTTAACTGAACTATTTTAATAGAAAATCTGTGTAGTATAAACTAATGATTTAAATTAATTAAAACGTGCACATAAATAGCAAAATTAATCAAAATACTCCATAGTTGTTTTCATTTTTTAGTTAAGTTCAGTAGTGCAAGTAGAATTAGTACCTTAGTCTAATTTCCTTGTACGATTCTTACCAGCAATACTCTCTCTCTCTCTCTAACCCATTACCTTCCCATTGTTGGGCACGGGCTTCCTTCACTGTGGAAGGGATTATGGTCTACTATGACACGCTGACCAGCCGTGTGGGAACAGGGTTTATTTTCGAGTTTTCTGTCTTACACAGAGAATGTTATCGGTGTAGAATATTCCTCAGCAGGTTTTTACAGCACCCTGGGATGGAACTTCTAGTCGCGGACTAGCAATTGTACCGTATTAAAAAGCCAAGGTTAGTGTAATCTACTTGTAAATTAACGTGTGGATTCGCACGCATGGAATTTTGAAAATTTTGCCCGTTTTTGCAACATTTATCACGGATGGTTAACACCTGTTGGCCACAGCGTCATGTTTATAGCCTCCCTCAATAAATGTACTATCCAACGCTGAAAGAATTTTTCAAATCGGTTATGAGATTAGCGCGTTCAAATGAACAATCAAACGCTTTATAATATCAGTATAGATTTACTAGCTTTTTGTGGATAATTGGGATCATTTAAATTTTTTTTAATAATTTGTTTTGACCACGTTAACAATAGTCATGTCTTTGAAGACTTTTTATTAGTCCATGATATCAAAATGGGAACTTTTGACACGTCATCTCTGCTGTAACAACTACTCGATCGGAATTTTTATTAATTAACAAACATATTTATGTTCAAATTGATTGTAATAGGCAAATAACTAACAAGTGCAATCCAAAAGTTCTAACTAGGTCAATAAAGTGGACCACACACGTACAGTTACAATTACATCAGATTATAGACTTATATCATAACATTAAAGTACGTGGTTTTTAATACAAATGTCATATAAAATATATAAACAAGGTTGTCGGTCTGTTTATTGTTCTGCATTACTTTTATATAGTTTGGCAATAATACGTGTGATAAAAAGAACATAATATCTATGTACTGGTCCGTGTGGTCACGGATTAAGAAAATAGGTGTCACCACTTCTTTCCCAAGGTGCTGTAAAAGCCAGCTAAGGGACAATATAAGCAGTTAATGTCTACTGTGAGAGACAGATAACTCGAAACTAAACCCTGTGCCAACACGCCTATTCAGCGCGGCACAGTAGACCATAATCCCTCCTAAAGTGGAGGAGGTCCGTGCCCAGCAGTGGGACCGTAATGGGCTGGAGGGAGAGAGAAATGGAGATCTAAGTACATCGAATATATAAAATTCTTGTGTCCCAATGTTCATTCCCATACTCCTCCGAAACGGCTTGACCGATTTTAATGAAATTTTATATGCATAGTCAGTAGGTTTGAGAATCTATTTATTCTAATATCTATTTATTTTTCATACCACTAAGCAATTCATTACTCTTTCATTATTCATAAACTAATTTGTATGGCAAAATAACGTTTGCCGGGTCAGCAGGTAATATGTATAAATTAAGTTAGGTACATTATTATTCTCTTACACTTGCGCGACTTCTTATTTAAATAAATAATTAGCTTAGCTAAAAATTAAAATATGTCTGGAAAAAGCGTGTTTGTTTTTGATCTGTAACGCTTAATTACTAGCATCAAACGTATCTATCAATGTATTAATCTATTGAACGGAATCTTTGATAGGGATCTTTGCGCAATTTTCAATTGATATTAAATTTTGCACACATATTAAGAATCGATGACAATAATTTAATGGAATAATTTAAAAAAAATTCAAGATTTGCATCATTTTTAGTTGTTAAACTAGGCATATTAGAAGCCAGTTATGAGCCTAAATATTAACATTTTTATCACAATAACAAACGCATTGTTGTATTTTTACGTTTACTATAGTAAATACGCATCCATAGGATAGGATCAGGATATGGAATGAACTCCCTGCCATGGTTTTCCCACAGGACTACAGCATGGGGCTCCTCAAAAAGGGCGTCAAAAGGTTCCTACAGGGTCGGCAACGCAAGGGTGTCACCTCTGGTGTTGCAAGCGTCCATAGGCTACGGTAATCGCTTACCATCAGGCGAGCCGTATGCTTGTTTGTCACCCTAGTCGTATAAAAAAACAAAAAATCTGTGTCTATAAATCTTAATATACTGCATATAGGTACAGATATGTTGTGTTGTGTAATATTAAAATTTCAAGTTTCTTCATATCTTAACCTCGCTTTATTTTTTTTGCGATAAACGTGCTAACAAGTACAAATTATTTGTATACACACACCCATACAAATACGCATATTGCAATTTTCATTATTATGTTGAGATTATGAAAAGACATTTCACATTTTGTCTGGTTTTAAGCAAAGTGTGCTCTTACTATGGGTGGATACCTACCAAGTTACAATCGGAACAAAATTACTGTTGTGCAAATGGGTCATTGCTGGTTTTTTCATTGCAACTTATCCTAATATTTTTCTAAACGCGAAAGTTTTTAAAAATGTAAGGATGGAGGTAACGATGTTTGTTACACTTTAACGCAAAAACTACTGTATGGATTTTATTACAACTTTACGGTGGTATAGCTAACACATCAGAATAACAAATAGGCTATTATTTAACATCATGCTAATTACCCAAGGAGAGGGGCTGTTTTAAAGAACAAGAAAATGTGAGAGGAGCTTATCTCACATTTGCTTGTTCTTCAAAATTAGGATTCTTAAACTCCTATTTAAGAAAAAATCTATATTTTTTAGCATGATGTCTCTAGTATTTGCATTTATCCGCGCTAAAAATGTCGTCTTCATTTAGTCTAAGTGTAATAAATATATATTCATGGACATTTCACGCAACGTCCTCTGGAACGATACCTCGTGAACAGTAGATCGTTACATGAACCAATGGACAATAATTTGGCGGGCTTCGCCGCCAAATTATTAAGCTCTTGAAATATACTCTCTAACATCTGAGCGACTCATTTATTTGAATAAAACTATTTATTTCGCATTGAGACACGTGTATTTTGCAGTCACCATGGTCACGGGTGAGACATGGTGACTGCAAAGTTTCTGAAACGTCGGGCTAAAATTTAAAACAAATACACGCGTCTAAATCCGTAAAAAGTAGTTTTATTTAAGCGCTTGAATTAGTTAAAATTCGAATTCAATCTCCAATAAAATTATCATACGAACAATGTTGACATATTTGAACAATAAATATGTGGTTGAAAGTAATGACTAACGTTTGTAAATAACTTATGATTGGTCATTATTGATTTTAAAGAAAGTTTGTAGATGCGTCAATGAATTGTGGCTTGACAACTTTTCAATCAAAGTTTCTTGTTTTACTCGTGATTCTATTCGATGTAGTGACATCACAACGTTATCAGGTCCTAAATTAAGCAGACAGCTTTACTGGAATACAGTAACAACTTAGGTACAATATATAATTGGCTTTTGATATAGGATTATTTTCTCTTAAGGGCCTACATCAATATTATTATCATCGCCGACACGTACATATTAACACAGCCAGTAGGCACAGAAAATGAAGAATTAGGGATACTTTTCCTATTTACTCAAAATCTACTAAATATATATTTTAATTCTGATCTACGTGTTTCTATACATAATATACATAATACGCGATAATAGACCGACAAATGAAAAAAATAAAAAATTAGAGAGGTTGTTCGCCAAGATTTACTATCGAGAAAACTTTTTTCAATCGCGTTTCTGAGTTTATGCGATCCTAGATCATACGAGTATATTGAAAAAACATACTTAAAAATTAGAGCTCTAGCCATTCAATCTAAAGAAACAATGATAACTTCGTACATAGAAAAATGCACAAAGCTATTTTGGTATCCTCTTAAACATAAATTATATACACTGCTTTTTTGTGTCAGTACACACACAGGTTATCATTATTCTTCTGTCCTTATCTCATTATTTGAGGTTGAAGCAACATGTTGTTCACTTCCATACTCTTCTGTCTCTATTTACATAATCTCTCTCTCACTTTCTTCAGCCCATTAATATCCTACTGTTGGGCTATTAGGAGGTATTATGATCTACAATGCCGCGCTGACTAGCCTTGGCACAGGGTTTATTTTTATGTTTTCTGTCTCACACAAAGGATGTTGTCTGTATTATATGCCTTTTACAGCACCTTGGAGAGGAAATGGTGTGGTGAGTCTTGTATTCTTAATCCGTCACCACACGGAAGAATTACATACACAGGATAGTAAGGAAATACCCATACGCAGTACTGACATAATTATTCCTTTTCCAATTCATAGTCTTGTGCGGGAATCGAAATCGAGAGTTCAAACCTCTATCCACCTGTCAAATTTTCAATAAAATGATCTTAAAATAAACCCACAATATATCATTCAGACCGAAAGCATTCTCGTATGTTTCGCAATATTTAAACGTAATGTCGGAACTGGTCTTGTACAAAGTACGGATGCCACTTGCAGTTGCGTCATTGAAAGTGAGTGTACAACCCAACGGTCAGTAATGGGTACATACCATGATTTACTACTATTATATTAAGTGCTTGTATATGTATTGCTAATTTCCGTTTAAATTTGCAATCGAGTATGATGTATGTATGATAATTAAATGAAGCAAAGTATGTGTTTAGATTGTAGAAGAATTGCGGATGAAGCCAAAGAAATGTGTTTATATCAATGAAGAAGCAATTAGCTCTATGGTCTCTGCCTATCCCTTTGGGAAAAGGCGAGACGGTATGATGATGACGAATCTGCTTTATAGTCCAATTAGTATCTAAGAAAAGGTGTGAGTATTTTGTTACAGACGGACATATTACGAATTTAATATTTGTGTGGTAAATACAAAATATTATACAAATTTTTATGTGCGAGGTCGAATCTGCAAAGCTCGTGATCGTCAGTCCGCTACTGTAAGCACTATATCACAAAACTTGTCGTTTTAAATTTAATTTATTAAATAAATATTAATGGAAGTTTCACACCACTTCCTCTGGTCCTAAGCAAAGTTTATTTACTTATATATTGTAGGTACCAGAACAACCAGAGAATACGTATATGCTACATACATAAGTATGTACTACATAAGTAGATATGTATATAAAATAGAAAAAATTGTTACCCAAATGCAGTACAAATATTTGAGTGATAAATACAAGATTGAATTAATCTTATAGTGCGGGGATCGAACCCGCGAACTCATAACTGTCATTACATGAACCACTAGAACAAAAGGCCCATCAATCGACATCAGTTTTTGTATTAATCAATCGATTTCAATACGAATGAGTCACATAATAATTCAATTATTTAATTAACTTACAACAAAACAGATGTCATTGTAATGATATGGCAATTTATCTTAGTAAAAAACAGTAAGGCGTTTGTCATACTGCAAGCGGCTATCTTCATGTGACATGAATACTTATTCCGTGTACGGAAGCGACATATTTTTTGTACCTTCTTGTTTCAAATAAAGATGTACACTTACCTATATGTGCTGATAGTATTAAATATTTTTCTTTTTTACTTATTATAGAACAAAGTCGTAATTTTTGTATGTAACTACGGCACAGATTTTGATACGGTATTTTTTACTTGATAGCGTGGTTTAAGAGTATGAATGACTCTTTAGTAGAATTTGTTAATGTCTAAACGCCATGCGTGGGAACTTGCGGGCAACAGTTAGTTATTCAATAAAATAAAAAGATACTTTAGACATGACAAGCTTTGTAGAGTAATATTTTAACTGCATAAAAGTATTTTCTGTATATACAATGCATTTTTTTAAATAAATTGTAATCGTAAACTTATTCCTATCGCAGAAACATTATTTTATTAATTTCCAAAACTCAAAAACTCCTTCACGTTCAGTGAAAAAAACAGGCATACAATTTCACATCAAAATCCAAAGTTATCCCTTAATAATAATATTTCCTATAATAGTTAGCATCTAATATTCTATTCAGTTATTAGAGACATTAGAATAGTTTTATTTTATGAAAGAAAATTGGCGTTATTTATACAAAAGTAATTTACTAATTTTGCAATTGACATGATATGCTTTTACATAATAAATTAATTTATGGTGGAAAAAGTGTACGTAGAAATACGATATAAACTCAATCGAGTGACGATTATGGTGGCCTAATTTGATTACAGAAAGCACGACCGCAATAAGCTCAGTTGGCAGAGCTACGGAACGGTATTCCGAGGTCGTGGGTTCAAGTCCCGCTTGCGGTAATTACTTTTTCCACCATAATTTAATTTATTAAGTAAAAGCATAGCATATCAATTGCAAAATTAATATAATATTACTTTAGTAATGAAAGTCGCGTCATTATTTTCAGCCCAATTGTATTCTGTAAAGAATACTAGGTGGCTGGTCGAGATTGTTGCAAAACATTCTCGTTAGATGTTGTACGTAAAAATACGATATAAACTGACGACTGACTCAATCAAGTGACGATTATGGTGGCCTAATTTGATTACTGAAAGCACGACCGCAATAACCTCAGTTGGCAGAGTTACGGAACGGTTACGGTACGGAACGGGTTTAGGTCCCGCTTGCAGTAATCACCTTTTCCACCATAATTTAGGTTTTTAAGTTATATATACAATTTTATAATTAACATTTGAAATTCGCTAGAAGTATGACCAACTGATTTAAACAGCCCACGGCGAACACATCATCCTATGTCTTTAGAACCTGTATCTTTGGCTGTAGGCGAAACTGTTTGTTCTAGATTTCACCAGGTGTGTTTGCTTTGGATAGTATATGATCGCATTGTGGCAGCTTAGACATGGATAAAAAAAATAATTGGTCAATTGCGAGTCGGACTCGCGCACGAAGGGTTCCGTACATAATTATTATTACGTTATCTATGCAACATAAGGCAACGTTATTAGTATCGAGCAAGAAACAATCATGTTTGTTGTATGGGAGCCCCCTTTAAATATTTATTTTATTTTATTTTTAGTATTTGTTGTTATAGCGGCAATAGAAATGCATCATCTGTGAAAATTTCAACTATCTAGCTATCACCGTTCTTAAGATACAGCCTGGTGACAGACGGACGGACGGACGGACGGACGGACGGACGGACGGACGGACGGACGGACGGACAGCGAGGTCTCAGTAATAGGGTCCCGTTTTTACCCTTTGGGTACGGAACCCTAAAAATGACATACTAATTATTTGCGTGACAAAAATTTCACATATTATGGATCAGAATGGCATCCACGATAGTAATACTGTGTTGCAGGAGAGACAGAGAGAAACAATAATATTTCTGTATTATTGTTTCTCTATGTTTCTCTCTTTCTCCAGCCATTATATCCCAATGTTGGGCATAGGCCTTCTCTACCTTAAGCTTTTCTCTAATTTTCAAGATTTAAGCTCACAGAGGGACATATATACAAAAATAATTACTATGTCTTATAAAAAGTAAAAACTAAATCGTTCATTATACAGTTAATTAAATTTTTCCATTTAGTATAGTAATTTATTGGTGACTTTATTCATATTATGATTCAATAACTACAGTAGATACCTGTCTATCTGATGAACCTCGTGGTTGAGTGATTCATGTAACGGACTGCCGGTCAAGAGGTCACGGGTTCGATTCCCGCTCAGGACAATCATTTATGTGATTTTTCTAATTGGCATTCAAATGTTTGCACTGCGTCTGGGTGTTTCTATGTATTATAAGTATGTATTTACAAAAGAAAAATAGTATATGTATTATATCCGTATTCTGGTATCCATAACACAAGCATATAAGCTTAGCTTGGGACCAGAGGACGTTGTGTGAAATGTCCATGAATATTTATTATTATATTATTATTTATTATTATATAATTCGTTTCATTAGACAATCTGTAGAAATAAATAAATTTGTGTTCTTCTCTCTCTCTCTCTCTCTCTATCCGTCCCACTGCTGGGCACGAGCCTCCTTCGCTTTGGGAGGGTACGACTACACCACGCCGACCAAATGCATAGGATTTAGTTTCGAGTTCTCAGTCTCGCACATAGATATTAATTGCTTATAATATCCTTCAGCTGATTTTTACAAAACCCGGGGAAAGTAATGTGGTGGCAACATTTGTATTCTTAATCAGTAACGTCACGGATATTATTTCCTTACAGTGCAACAATACGGAGCAGCCGTCTATACCCCCTTTATATAAATCAGCCTAATCAGTTGAAATACTCTACCACATATCCGATTCTTAGCACCGCACCGTAGTGTTAGAGTGCCGGCTGATAATATGCTGCCTACTATTTGCTAGCAATAAAAGGTGTTTGATTTATTTTGTTGACATAAACCCTAATTAATTATACTAACTTCTATTAAAAAATAGTACATTCATAGTAGTTACTTATTTTTTATGAGTTTTGTGTTTTAAACATATTTTCAATTATGAAAGCTATATTAATACTTATACAGAGCACATTTGTTTTCATTTTGGGCCAAAAAATTGGGCCTACATGATTTTCATTTTACAGTTTTATTTTAATAATTTTCTTACCAACAAAGTAAATAACAAAATAATTATATCGTTGTAACCTGTCATCAATATCTGTTCTAAAAAGATTTTTATTTTACAACCACTGTCCATATAACCCATTTTCGTCCAAACTAACTTGCAGTTTCAAAATACAAACTAAAGATAAGTAAAATAATCCAGCACAAAAACTGTTCATCAGCTAAAAGCTTAAAGAAATGCAAACAGTCTAATTAGCAATATTATTTTAAAATTCAGAAACTGTAAGCAAAATTTATGCCAAGACAATATGAGACGAGAGGAATGGGAGAGAATGCAATAACAATAAATAGCAATAAATAAAAGGATTCAGTTGTTGCTTGTATTGTATGATACTAATCCTGTGGGACATAAACCTATAGAATCGCCTTACCTTGTAATTTTTTTTAAGAGGTTTATTTGTTTTCATAAACTCTCTAATACACACATACATACCAAAATAGTGTTACGCCTTTTCCCCATGGCGTAGACTCAGACTTATAAGCTTCATTTTGTATTCACATTTGGATAAACATACGCGGCGAGTGCGCTAGACATTTTTGTATGGAAATAAACACCGAAGTTATTTTTAGAAGTCTAAATTATCGAAAAATATAATAAACTTAGAAAGAAAAACTAAACAATATGTCATAGGATTGATAGGTAATATAAAAAGTAATATTTATATAAAAAGCCTAAAAATATTATAATTAAAAGCCTTCGATTTTTAAAACATATTTATTAGACTAATTAAATATATTTTTTATTCTACTACACTTAATGAGTAGGAATTCAAATACATCTAATATATTCTAATAGCTGAAATACTTATAAGTGTAACAGCGACTCTATTGCTATATTCCACACAGAACTAATCCAAGGCAGCGTCGACTGTTACGGCGATTACTTTAATTGGCTCAATCTCCATTCAAAACCACCTCGCGGTGGGGTTTGGGGAGGCGACCAGATTTATGGCGAAAGGGTAAGGCTCATGATCCCTGTTTATGAAGGAAGATAACGAAAAATGTGGAATAGTTTCAGTCTGAGTCTTTGTTCGACTTGAATTCGGGCGTTTTTGAAGGAATTTTACTGAAATGACTACAATTTAGATTGATTAGAACTTTAGTGATACTGTATTTCGTTTACTTTAGGGTTGCCAAGTCTTGAAGTCTAGTAGGGATTGCGCAGATCCTGAATATTTTAGTATATTTTTTTGTTAGTAAGCAAAGTTGTTTCATCTTTACGTCTAAACTACTAAACGAAAATTAGTTAACTATCAAATATCACGGACATTTCACACAACGTCCTCTGGTCCCAACCTAAGCATATATGCTTGTGTTGTGGGTACCAGAATACGGATATACTACATATACTACTTTTCTTTTGTAAATACATGCAATACATAATAAACACCCAGACGCAATACATACATTTGTATGACAATTATAAACATCACACAAATGATTGTCCCAAGCGGGAATCGAACCCGCGACCTCGTGAACGGCAGTCCTTTACATAAGCCACTAGACCAGGAAGCCCGTTCACTATATCTGTGGAATCGACTGCTTTTCCCAGCTATAGCTGTGTAATTCAGTTATTGTTTACAGTTGTGTTTAAAGATGACAATAACACTTATAGATATTAATATCATTATACTTAAAAGCCACATACCTAGGGTAGTACCTACCTAATTATTCAGAGGGAAAAACTGCGAGCGTGTACAAGTCAGATGATCAATAAATGCCAATGACGTCACAATCATGTAAATATGTTTGTGTGACGATTAAAAAAAGATATTTTTTGCAACATGTTAATAAAATCGTCATGTGATTTGATTGCTTAAGTTTATTAAGAAATGTGTTGCCTTGATTCATTAAGCTTACAATATATTAGACAATCCTTATATTTAATTTAGAAACGGTGTTAAAGAAACATCTTCCGTGTGACGATAGATCAAGAAAAGATACGTGTCACCACCCTATTTTCTACCCTAGGTGCTGTAAAACCCAGTTAAGGCATATTGCACACATATTATATCTCTGTGAGAAAACTCGAAAACTAACCTTATACCAATAAACCTGGTCAACACGTCATAGTAGAACATAATCCTCCCACAATGGAGGAGGTCTGTGTCCAACAGTGGGAAGTTGTTGAAGAGAGAGTTAAAAGAAATATTTTTCATGTGATGACAGATTAATGGTATAAAAATAATATAAATAAATATTCATGGACATTACACACAACGTCCTCTGGTCCCAAGCTAAGCTTATTATGCTTGTGTTATGGGTACCAGGATACGGATGTATGAACTACTTTTCTTTTGTAAATACATACTATGGTAAAAATGCCTTCGTTTGTAACTATTGTCCTGTTTTGTAATTGAATCCACGGCCTTAGTATGCAGTACAGAATAACATAAAACGATGTCTAAAACAACAGTAGTAATGAATGAATATTACCAAGATTTCAGCAGACAAAACTAAAATCCATTAAAATTTACATTAATCTTTATAAGTATATAACTGTAGCTATCTACTCTGCTTACCCCTTAAATCCAGGTGGGTGTAAAGCTGACGGCTTCATCAGCACACGGCCGTGTTTTCATTAGTTGCTCTAACGTATGACGCGGTGGGAGACTAAATCTTCATTTTTGACGTCCCATGGGTCAAAACGTAGAAACTGATGAGTACACGATTACTGGAACAGACTAGGAAAATTTACATTTTAACATTTAACTTTTTTTAAATAATGCATGTTGGTATTGGACCCCATTCTACTTGATAGTAAGCAGCAATGAAATCTATGTATCTATTATATGGAAGGAGCACCAACAACGTAAGAAGCCCATTTACTTATTTATTTCTGTGATACGTCATGAGCATTGCAATATAACCTAGTTGGCATTTCTACTCAGATCACTCAGATCAAAGATAGTTACATACTTGGGCAACGATTTCTTTCTTAGGAGAGTTTAACACGACATACTTTCTTATGACGAGACTTCTGTCCTAGTAATGGGATGCTGATTGTTATTTAATTATTCTGGTCAGACATTTTATTACATACTAGCTTTAGAATTCTTTTTTATTGAACCAGTTGTTCCTGAAATTAGCGCGTTCATACGATGTACTACTAAAATCCTACAATATTAGTTTGAAGTGTATGTGCTTGCTCACAATAATTAGGAAAACAAACTGACAAAAATCTTAAACAAAATTAAAATTGACAATCTTTATCTTAGAATATTGCTTCAAAATATTGCTAACTTGTACACAGTCTTACACATTTGTAAAAAAAATATAATAAAAAACATTAGATATATATATACTACTCGGCTAACAAAGCTCAGCTTTTAGTTAGCATTTTTCGATATTACTGTAAAGAATATTTATTTTTATTTATTTATTTAATTAACATTTGGTTACATTTTATCTAGATTATATTTTAATACACTTACATTTAAGCTAAATTCACAGTAAGATAATTACATTTAACTTATTACATTACATTTTTATTACATTTAACTTATTACATTTTACATTTTTTACATTTTTTTACTATAGGTTTAAAATGTTTACATTTTAAACCTATAGTTACCACGCCGAATGATGATCCCTATGACGTTTCAACTGACAGTTGTATTAGTTATACGAAACAATTTCGATAAAATACTGTTTTTAGGGTTCCGTACCCAAAGGGTAAAAACGGGACCCTATTACTGAGACTTCGCTGTCCGTCCGTCCGTCCGTCCGTCGGTCTGTCACCAGGCTGTATCTCAAGAACGGTGATAGCTAGAGAGTTGAAATTTTCACAGATGATGTATTTCTATTGCCGCTATAACAACAAATACTAAAAATAAAATAAAATAAATATTTAAGGGGGGCTCCCATACAACAAACATGATTTTTTTACCGTTTCTTGCTCGATACTAATAACGTTGCCTTATGTTGCATAGATAATGGTATGGAAGCCTTCGTGCGCGAGTCCAACTCGCACTTGACCAATTTTTTTTAGGCAAATGTCATGTCATTCAGCCAGGTCATTCAACATAATAAGCAATATTTCTTTATTTTGAAAAGAAGACTACGCGCATTGATGGACATAAAACACTAGATAAAAATTGGTCAAGTGCGAGTCGGACTCGCGCACGAAGGGTTCCGTACCATTATCTATGCAACATAAGGCAACGTTATTAGTATCGAGCAAGAAACGGTAAAAAAATCATGTTTGTTGTATGGGAGCCCCCCTTAAATATTTATTTTATTTTATTTTTAGTATTTGTTGTTATAGCGGCAATAGAAATACATCATCTGTGAAAATTTCAACTGTCTAGCTATCACCGTTCTTGAGATACTGCGTACGGAACCCTAAAAATCATGTTTGTTGTATGGGAGCCCCCCTTAAATATTTATTTTATTTTATTTTTAGTATTTGTTGTTATAGCGGCAATAGAAATACATCATCTGTGAAAATTTCAACTCTCTAGCTATCACCGTTCTTGAGATACAGCCTGGTGACAGACGGACGGACGGACGGACGGACGGACGGACGGACGGACGGACGGACGGACGGACGGACGGACGGACGGACGGACGGACAGCGAAGTCTCAGTAATAGGGTCCCGTTTTTACCCTTTGGGTACGGAACCCTAAAAAGTAACAGAAATAATAAATCGAGATGTACAATACGACAATATCATTGACCAACCGTTAATAATAAACGTCACGGATAGCTGCAGTTCAGACTCAGATTTTGAAGATCCGATTGACCCTGTATCAGATTCAGATTGATATAAATAAAATACAAACTCAACGCATTTGTTTTATTTTTCCAACAAATTATCGATATTTTGTTTATAGATGTGTCCCTTCTTAGACGATAACAGCTTGACGACGTAACTTTTGCAGCACGTACCATGTACATTTGCATTGAGTTTTTTTCTATTATTTCCGAACATTACGTAATAATTTCTTAATATTCATTTTTATAATTTACAATTGTACACAATTATGATTTTTTCGACTTTTTAATGGACCTCTAAAGGATTTGATGTGATAGGACGTCAGTACAATGTTAAGCGCTAACAAACTGTCATAGAGATCATCATTCGACGTGCGGAGTATAGGGAAGTATGCACTGATCTCCCATATAGGCTACAAGATAGAATATGAACATACTGTAAAGAATATGAACGTGGTAGATGTTCTGGCCGTTCCAGTACTTGACTATCTATGAACAAGTCTGGCACGGACGAGACAAGGGACATGGCTAATGTTGATATATCGGCCGGCGGTCCGACGGACGCGGACAGACGCACACACATCTTAAATAATAAGGACTGTACCTGTATCATCGTTTATTTATGGCGCGCATGGTTTTTTGTGTGTTTTTATTTCGCTTTTTAGATATTTCAGAGGAAAAACATTTTAGAGTTTTATGTGTTTTAAAAGAATTAGTTTTCCTTTATAGTTATTTACTTTAAGACTGCGATTGTAGTGCAATGATATAGTATTACTATTTGTTGCTCGCGACTTCGTACACGTGGAATTTAGAAAATTTCAAAGTACTTTTTAATAGCAATTTTATCACAAGACATTGCTATACTAGAATATTATAAATCTGAAGAGTTTGTTTGTTTGTTTGAACGCGCTCATCTCAGGAATCACTGGTCCGATTCGATAAATTCTTTCAGTTTTGGATAGAACATTTATCGAGGAAGGGTATAAGCTATATAACATCACGCTCTTACAAATAGAAGTGTAGCATCAACGAAAAATGTTGCAAAAGCGAGGAAAATTCACTAAATTCCATGCGTAGCAATTCGCGGGCAGCAGCTAGTATAGATATAAAAATAAAGGGCTCTTAGCAAATAAACTCGAATATTAATTGACGTAATATACCATCTTACCTTCTAAAAATCTTTTACTTTTACTCAAAAACTCAAATACTTTTAATGACTTATTATAAAATTTTGTAAGAAATATCCTTTAATAAAAACTAGTCAGATAATTTACAATAAATCTAGCCATCATATCGTGTTGAATGATATATATCTGGCAGTCTGTAGTGATCGCGTCGATATTTCAGTCTGCTGTGAGATTCTTGACCCTTGAAAATTATCGAGAGCTTAACTCTAGGTGAAAATGGAAAGTAAGATGCTCTATTTAACATTTTCTAATTCTTTATTAGTGGAACAAAACTTTTTAAATATTTTGTCTGTTTTTGTATTTATGAAAAGTTTTGGATACCGTATCAAACTTCCATGTTCCAACAATAAAAAAAAACAGTTTTGTTTAACCAAAGGTTATAGCAAATATCAGATATTTACTAACTTTTGGAAACCATGTTCATCCATCCATGATCCACGAAGTAAAAACGGTTATATAAGTACAATACCTACCTCGTGTTAGCTCTATATAAGCTTGAATGCTGATATTTAAAAAAAAAATTTTGGATAAAAAAATATGCGATATTTATTTAAACCTTAAATTTACTAATATTTAAACGTTAATAAGTTTTAGCTTTCAAGCAACATGATGAATCATAACTAAACGTAAATCAGAATATTTTGTTAACCTTATTTTCACCTGGCTAAGGTATATCCGAGAAAATTTACAGAAATTATTCAACTAACAAAAATGTTCATTGCCCTGTCTTTATCCTTTTAGGGCCTGTTTAGTGCTTCCATGCCTTTTCTTCCACGTTTTTCTGTCATACGACATTTCTGTATTTACTCCTCTCTCTTTCTTAACCTCTTTTTCACAATTTTAAAAGCAAAAATGCATAACATAAATATTTTACTTACCTTTTTGTAATAATTCAGTTGAACTAAAAATTACCTGTTTTAATGATTGATTTATATCTAAAGGTAGTTACTGAAATAGAGCACTTTACTCTTTATATCAGGAACAAGTAGCCAATCTCGTACGTCTATAATTTATTTGTTACCATCACGAGAGGTTTAGCTATTATGTAGGTTACATAACACGTCATAGTTTTAGATCAATATTTTATAAATGTTTTGATTAAGTACATGCATGCTTATACAAGAGAATTTTAAAATGAATAAATACTCCTCTAGTTCCAAGCTAACCTTATATGCTTGTGTTATGGGTAGATATCAGAATATGGATGTTAAATTAATATAAATAAATAAATATTCATGGACATTTCACACAACGTCCTCTAGTCCCAAGCTAAGCGTATCTGTATCCGCAGTAAAAACATTTGTATGATAATATTATAAATATCATACAAACGATTGTCCAGTGCGGGAATCGAAACCGCGACCTCATGAACGGCAGTCCGTTACATGAACCACTCGATTACAAGGCCTGTAAAATAAGAAAGTAATGAGGTTCTGTCTAGATAAATAATAAACAAAAATAATTAATAAATATTAGGTATAAGATTTTTATTTACACTAGAATTCGTCTATAGGTACTTATTGTGTTCTCAATTTTATTGTTTTCCCATACAAAAGCCTCAAACCTGAATAATCTCACATGATATTTAAGAAAAAAATATTAATTAGAAACTTAACGTTTTCATAAAGACAAAAACGATTATTAATGGATTAGATTAACAGTAATTACAAAAAACATAAAAAGTCGGGTTTTATTTTCACGTAATGCAATTTGTTTTCACATCACCAGAATAACATTTGATTGAGTTAAATAAATAACAAAAACAAAGCTCATAAATAAAGTTTGCGCCACCGGGCATCGAATCCCGATCACCTTTTCACCTCAAAGTGAGTGATTAGGGATGGCCCGCGGGGGCCTTTCGTCAGCGAGGGTTTCACTCACGTCACTTTATTAGATTTTAACTCTTAAAATTTATTTTGTAAACATTCATTTTCATTTGATAATTCGTTTCAAAAATGTAATTATATTTTTGGCTCAATTAAGTGCTTTTTTTTACAAAACATGACGTGTTCTCTTCTTATCGTATTACAGTAGCGAGATATTTTAATAAAATTTACCACCGTTTTTTAACCGACTTCAAAAAAAGAAGGACTTTTACCTTAGGAGGTACCTCATAAATTTTAACGCGAAGTGATTTTAATGATTTTTTTTTATTTGTAAGCTGGTGCTTTCCGTGTGGTCTTATTGGCACCAGGTCAGGATCTGATGGATATCTCACGAAATCGAGGAAAACCCTCAAATTTCAAAAGCAAGTGAAATTGGATCAAGTTTTTTTTTAAAAATACAATTTTATTATACCTAACAATCTTATGTCTTATTTTATTAACTTCAACAATCGATACAAAATTAAAACAAATTCAGGGACTCGAATCTTTTAGATTAAAAGCTATGAAAATATAATTGTTTGATATTACATAATATTGATTCTCTAAAAGTTTTATATACAGGCTGATAATTACCAAAACTACTCATACGACCTTAATTTAAAACTGAACAGGTATACACATTTTAAATCCAATCAGAAACACTTCCATTGCGCGCGCGCCAACATAGTCGCGCCATCTATCAATCACTAAGGAACATTACACGTTTACTCGTTGCGAGCATGACGTGATAGATGGCAGCACTTGTTGATAGATTTATCGATGCGATGATAGTTTTATACTCCGCTTGATGTGTTGTAATAACATTATACGCTTTTTTTTCCACGTGATCGTGATTCACGGATAGGTTTTTATTTAATTTATAACGTACTGACGTATTTGTGCAGGTGAAAAGGATGGATTTTCGGAATGTTCTATATTTGAGAATAGTGATAGATTTGGCGGCGGATTTATTGCGCACACGCAACTGTTTTGACAGTTCTAATGTTATCTACTCAATTTATAGTTTATTTTAGAATAGTGCTTATATAATTTATCGAATAAACGGTTAATTTTATAGAAAATACTTTGCGGTCATTCAAAGTAATATTCTTCACTCATCAACACTAACATTGAGTGCGTTATATTAACTAACATATTAATAACTTATTAAGTGCGTTATAGTTATTGAGCTCTATAAAAATTACTACTCGATTCTACGGTTGCTAATTATTTATTAGTTTAAATTTCAATAATCAGACATTTATTAAAAGTGATTTTCAAATGAAAGTTACATAAATAGATAAATACATAAATAAAAAAGTAATCTGTTTTATCATTCCCTCCAGAAGTGCTACAATAAAGCCGTATGGAAAATGATAAAATAATAAAATCCATCCATAGGAGCTACAACATAAAATACCCATTATAACACTTAGCTCAATAACCCTCTCTTAGCGCGCGACCCCCGCGACTAAAACGTCTCGCGACCACGACCAAATTGTTCCCGCATTAGATTTATCGCTCAGCGTACAGCAACAAAGGCAGTTGCTCATCCCCGACAGGTTTATGATCCTAACAGTTTTTGCTAACAGCTACCTACGGCCAAGTATTTATTGCTTAAGTTTTATTAATTAGCCATTTTCAAGAAATATGGCCGACGTATTGATTTGAGATTTCAAGGCATGAACGAAAAATGTTGAAATCAATTCATTTTAGCATTTTAGCTTTAGTGGTATGCTATTATTGTGAAAATACGATAATTACCGTAATTCTAAAGTAGTTATCTCAAAGACTTCAATGGTTTAGACTAACAGCTTTCCTGTTACGATTATTTAGCAGTGCCTGCGTAAATATAAATGCACTGTAGTGCGCGACAATATGGGCGCGATACTTTTTATATGCGGGCAACCTAAGTCTCGTCATCATCAAAAGAAGTTTTTATTCAGCAGTGAAAATCTTGTTTATTAGCAATCCACGCCCTCTAGTCATACAAAAACAAAACGTTGTCTAAATGAACAATATCAGTTCAGTTAGGCACAAACATCAGCTTGAATAAAAAACAGAATTTTTGAATTCAGAACAAATGTTGAAAACAACCGAATATTTCCAAAAAATTGCGAGCGTCGATCTAACCGTCCCGCTACTGCCAAAGATTTGACGTCAATGGTAGCGAATCGTAAATTACCATTATCTACAGACGCACGGTGCTAGTATTTATTATTTATGGGTCGGTTCGACTCGCCTGAGGCCCGATTGGGGGCGTTTTTCCCCATAGCATTCGCAGGGTTGAGTTTAGGTGGTGTGTGTAATGTTCTGTATTTAAAATACTGTCATTAACTTTTTTGTTTTGGTTATGATTTTTGTAAAGGTACGAGTATATCAATATTTAATACGTAACAAGAAACTTCCTCCTCTCTCTCCTCTCCAGCCCATTTACGTCCCACTGTTGGGCACGGGCCTCCTCCACTTTGGAGGGATTATAGTCTACTGTGCCGTGCCGACCAGGCTAGTTGGCACAAGGTTTATTTTCGAGTTTTCCATCTCTCACAGAGGATGTTATCGGTGTGCAATAACCCTTAGCTGACTTTTACAGCACCCTTAGGAGCAGATGGGGTGGTGACACTTGTATTCTCAATGCGTCACCACACGGAGGTAGCCACACCTTTTAACCTGTAATTTCTGATCATAGGCTGTGGATTAAAAATAAGTCAGCTCAAACTTTTTTTTTGCACCTAAGAATTTTCTATGAGTACCTAAAGAAAAATACATAATTATGTATATAGACACACAACTAATAAATAAACTACTTATACAGAGGTTTAAAATAATGGAAACCTAGATGTTAATGAGTATCTAACTCATGCTTAAATTATGTTTTAAATTTAAGCATGAGTTAGATACTCATTAACATCTAGGTTTCAAGATCCATAAATATTTGCTAAATAAGTTTATGAAGTAAGTACCTACCTCATGTGATTGTGTCAAACTTATGCAAATATAGGACTAAAAGCTCCTAAATAAATAAAGAGAAAAAAAAACTTATGTAAATACGAACGCAAATACTAATATTTTATTTATTTTAAATTTTAACTAACGAACCTCTAAATCGAACCGAAATCGTTATGTTCGAAACGTACAAACCGCCACGTTTCATCTTCAAGACAACAAGGTGGTGCTAGTGTCGCGAATCAAATAAATTACAAAGATATTATTATTAAAATTTGGTCGCCAACTTCGTCGCATTAACTTCGGCTGTTATCAGGATTAGGACACACCAAGAAGTAAAGGAATCATAATACCATTTAAACATAATTTTTCTGAAGTATTGTGATGGCATAGTCTAACTATTTAAGTATTTTATCTATTATTATTTACTTACATAATGAGTATTTCTTCCTATGGTTTACTGATGAAAATCCTTCGGAGGGAATACTTCCATATATATGAAATTGCGTATGAAAATCTTTTAAACTGTTTAATTTGGTAATTTTATTCTACAGCTCCTTATGACGTGAAGCGGTGATTTAGTTAGGATTGCATAGTCTGTGGATGCCATTGACAAAGTTTGTTGCGTTCTTTGGGGAATATCATTCTTAGCCCAAGAATAGTGATAATAATGATTTGCTCCCATTGTGTCTCAAGGAATTATAGAGGGCGTTTGAGACATCTACAGAAATTAACGAGTTACGGTTAGACGTGCGATGTGAGGCGCCGATAGCGTCCCTTCCGCGGTTCCGGCACGACGCCGATACGGACACGATCCGATACCGGGATGTAAATCATAGCAAATCGGCTTCTTAAGCATTTTGATCTGTAGGAAATTATGGCTATTAAGGTAACGGGTAATTATAAATAAATAATTCATTATCAATTATAATTTTTGCGGGTTTGTCTCAACATAGACAAGAAATTAAAAATAATATTATGTATGCAGTAATTAATAAAAATTATTGAGAAATATGCACAATAGTGACATCTATGCTAAGACGCGTACACTAAACACAATAAACAATATGGCTATTGACCATATTGGTAACGCCATCTATGATAAGTATTTCAAACCACGTAGACCATAATTTCTGTGTTCAATTAAATTGATTTTGTTTTTAAGTTTAGTTATGTTTTTATCTTAAAGTAATTGATTATCAATTTAGAAAAATTATGGAAACACATTTCAAGATTTCATGAATATTAGATTTACAAATGGTCTAGAACCATAATTTGTATAGCGACATCTAACCATTTTATGTTGTATTATTTAAGGTTCTATCGATGCAAAGTTTCATAAAGTCAATCGTTCGTAAGTTATGTTTCTCTCGCCCTATTTAGCTAAATAAAAAAAGAAAGGCTTGAAATAAAACGTCTTTCATAATTTAAAAATAAATAGTGTTTTGTAATTTGATAGATAAGCATTATTTATTAACAGATTAAACATAGCATTAAGGGACTACTAACAGTTTTATGAAGTAAATCGCTCATAATGTAAGTATATGACACAGGTTTATAAATATTATTTTATTTATTGAATGTAAGAAATTCTTATTAAATTTTCTTTAAAGACGTGTTACTCAATAATTATAATTATGTTTTAAATGTTTTAAAGCCGTTATTGGAGAGCTAAATAATATTCTTGTATTCTTTAATGCACACAGAAATTACATAAAAGAAAGTTACATTTTAGTTACCTAATATATGTACAGAGGCGAGCTTAATTCATAAATGAATTTTCTACCAGCAAACCTTGACGAGATAGAAATTTCATGAATCTTTTTTCAATAATATCAATCTTTCATCAATCTTTCAATCATCAATCATCAATCTTTCAATCATCAATCATCAATCTTTCAATAATATCAATGAATGTACCAATTTTATATTTATACTAGCTGTCCCGGAAAACGTTGTTTTGCCATACAAATGTCAGTGGGGGGAAGGGGTTTTGAAAAATAGATGTTGTCCGATTCTCAGACCTACTGAATATGCATGTAAAATTTCATAAAAATCGGTCAAGCCGTTTCGGAGGAGTACGGTAACTAGCACTGTGACACGTGAATTTTATATATAAGATATGTATATGAAAATTAGTCAATATTGTTACATACGTTAAATAAAAATACAACTTAAAAATGTGTCGCAAAACTAATATAAATATTTTGATTTACAGCTTCTATTTGTGGCTACTAGATGGCAGTAGCTTAAGTGGCACCATTTTCGCGTACTTAAGTTCGGGTATAGCGTTGTGACCGTGTTATTTATCGCGCCATTACCACGCGGACCCTTAAATCATCGCATGACATCACCCTACAGCATGTACGTGCGCCTTAATGAA
This sequence comes from Orgyia antiqua, assembly GCA_916999025.1. Taxonomy (NCBI): domain Eukaryota; kingdom Metazoa; phylum Arthropoda; class Insecta; order Lepidoptera; family Erebidae; genus Orgyia; species Orgyia antiqua. Next base: position 19,113,908 of record OU779864.1, on the reverse strand, counting down.
TGGCGGGACTCTTTGCCCAAAGTTTTTTTCTTCTTTATGAAATTGTTCGGAGAGCACTTAGCGGGAAATCTATTAGATGCCCAACTGAAATAAATATGAAGTGCCGACGCCAGAGAAATGATGTTGTATTTAATTTTTAGCGTATACAGTTTATGTAATATTTTAAGTTGAATAAACAATGTTCTAGGAATTCGTTATTATGTTCACACTATAGTAAGATCATTGTTTCTATTAATGAATACCTAATATAAAAATATAAACTTACCTAATTAATATACCGTTACGACAATAAAAATTAAAATATGTTACTAATCACTTGACTTTTAACCATTAACATAATTCATCATATTTTTACAACATCTCGCTTGGTTATCTGCAATAAGCCCATAATATCTGTTAATACATACATAAATAATAAAATAATTTAATATATTTTAAATTTAATAAATTGAATAATTTTAATTTTTTAATTTACTATGTACCTCTACGTATATTTTTTTTTAATCTATTTTTATTTTATAATTTAAATTTAAAAATGTAATTTAGAAGAGAAATAAATGAATAAAAAAAAATATTAAAATCATCATTACATGTGAATACCTATAGATGACCATAGATGGCGCTGAAAGCTAAAAATAGAGTTACAGAAACTATATATTATTATTTAATAACTTTTTATTTGATGGGTAATAATAATTTACATATCATTGGGCTCACTAAGTTACAGATATAAAATATATTTGTGATATATCCAATTTTTAAAACGTTTCTCTAGTTATTATTGTAAACTTTCGCGACTTAACTTACACTTAACCATGCTCAATACTCTTCGATCATCCATCCATCTATTCATCCATCAGCCACCCTCCGTCCACTGTTGGACATAGGCCACAACGCGCGGTCCTGTGCCCCTTGCAACCAGGACCGCGCATTGTGGTGTTCTATGGGGGCGGCCTATGTCTTCGATCAAAACATCGGAAAATAAAGATACTTAAAATTTAAATAGCTAAGGAGACTCAGTCTTTGTGTACCTAAGATATTTTCACAAGTCAATATCATAATATCACAAATACACATAAAACTTTGAAAGATTTGGGTACAATACAGTATTAGTTGTGCACAAACCGATAGTCATCAAATTATAAGTTTCTAAACAATAGTATTTTGTTTTGTTACTGTATTGAAACTTGTGATTGTTTCTACCTATATCTGTAGACCGATCTGTTGTCTGTTTGTATTATAATTAACTAGCTGTTGCTTGGGACTCGATACACGTGGAATTTCGAAAATTCTACCCGTTTTTGCAACATTTATCACTGATGCTTCGCTCGCAGCGTGGTGCTATATAACCTATAGCCTTGCTCAATAAATGTACTATCAAAAACTGTACGAAAATTTCGTACCGAACCAGTTGTTCCTGAGATAAGCGCGTTCAAACCAACAAACTCTTCAGCTTTAGCAATATAGAAATCTATAATAACTAATTATTGGATAATTTATAGCTAGCCATATCTATCATCTAGCCGCTTAACTAAAACTAGCCTAGAAATTATAAGTAAAAAGATTTGATAGAGACCAAATCTTATGCATGCATATAACAATTAATATTGTACTTCTTTGTGTCATTATCATTATTTTTGTCATTATCTTAAGAGTGTCCTTTTTATAACGACGTATGTTCATAATATATTACATGTAGGTACGTAATAATAATGTAAATTTTTTTATAAAATCACCTTAAAAGTGTTTTTATATTTTGTTAAAACATAGCCCGAAGTTTCGGAGACTTTCAATCCGACATTGACATGGACAACAGAGACTCTACAGAGCTTAATTCTACCAGTAACCATGGTGGGTAAAAGTCTGCGTTGGGCGAGATTTAAAACAAAATATACTCGTCAAAATAAGTAAAAGGATGGTTTGTTTGAATAAATGAATCACAGAAGTGTAAAAGAATGTAAAACTTTTAACCAACACTTTCTTATTTCGCCTTCACAAAGAGATAGCGGGCTTACGATGCTGGTATTAAGACAAAGATCTATAACGAGACACAAATATTATGTATTTGTGTATGTATAACAACAAACGCATACATTAGTGACATTATCGTGTTACTTTGCGCTACAAAAGGTTGAAAAGTCGCGTTTGTCACGTATCGCTGTTATCGCCGTTCTATGTACGTACCCTTACGTTCGACGGAGAATTATATGGCCTCTTAAAGCATAAGCGACAGCGATTGAATCATCTATTAGCAAAAGTATTTAAACTATGATAAAATTATAATAATAGAGTTTTTTTAGAAAATGTTTAACGGACTTCATGTGCCTTTGAAATTTGATATGATAGATAACCATCAGATCCTGACCTGGTGCCGATGGGCCCACACGAGAACCACCAGGTTTGAAATAAAAAATCATTAAGATCGCTTTGCTCAGTTTGAAATTATGACGTAACAAACATAAAAAAACGTACAGACATTTTTTTAAACACAGTTAACTATTCTTAACAATTATATCGACACAATTGGGAATGTTTCATTAAAATCTAAGATAAAATATAGTTCAGCAGTTAACAGTCCATGGTAAGTGGAGAGTTTTGTGCGTAGCCATGACGCCACTAGCCTAGCCAATTGGTTACACAGTGTGAAAAAAGAACTCTTTACTGTAAGATTTCTACTTAAATAATGCTTAAGATATATTTTCGTAGCTATCTACAAAGTATGTTTTAAGTCAGATCTTAAAATATACAATACAAATCTTAAACACCTAACAAGATAGGCAATGAAAATCAATTTTCAAAGTGTTTCAATGTAGAGTTTGATTCGATGAAAAATATTTTAATGTGTACGTAACATAGATCTAGTCTTAAGTAAAGTTTCTTACTAATCTTGTTCTATTAGCCTATGAGATCGTGCTGTTGAACACCACATCGCTATGGGAGAGAAAGGTCTACGCTATACTATACTACACTGATAAGACGTGACTCTCCTTTCCGTAGTTTACTTTTTAGCTTTTCTTTCGTGTCTATATCCGCTATACTCGCATGGCTTACACTGTCCAATAGGTACCGAGGGCGAATTATCAGAAGTCGTTGGAATGATTTATGTACACAATTATTGGGTTATTCAGGTACGATGTTTTGCGACTCGATCCCTACTGATAGAAGTTCTGAGACAATGAGACTTAATTTAATGTTGTTTTGAAAGCGTTGCCCGGTTACCTATTAACGTGTGGTTGGACTTACAACTTTGATTATGTTATAAATTAATATTAGATGATTAATTTTAGGCAGAAATAGGAAACAGACAATATTGATCATCCATCCGTGTGGTGACGGATGAAAAATACAAGTGTCACCACCCCATTGTTTCCCCAGGATGCTGTAAGAGTCAGCTAAGGGATATTATGAGCAAAGAGAACCTAGTCCGTACAGCACACCAGACCATAATCGCTCCTAAAGTAGAGGAGTTTGGGCACAGGCCTCCTCCACTTTAGAAGGGACAGTGAGACGTTACTGGATTGGAGATAATTAATTTTTAGGCACAAATAGAAAACTTACCATACCGATCAGTTGATAACTGTGGGGCTAAAAGGTTCTAAGATTTCTGCTCAAAATTGAAAAAGTTACATTAAATAAGGTTAAAAGTGCAATCTGTTTTCCGCTGCGCAGTTACAATATATCCTTGTGAGCTGTTCCTTCTAAAGACCATCGTTGTTGATATCCGAGTAGATACGTCTTTCTTGACTTCTTGACCAACCTATTATTTTTCATTTCTAGAAATAAATTACTCAATTAGCGTTCTAAGCTAAAATAAATTCTTTATATCAGTAGCTGTTTCGTGACGACTTAACAGACAAACAAAGAAATATTTAAAGAGTGCAGATCAACTCTGATAACATTTGCATATTTTGCATATTTGAAGTATATTTTGCGTTTTGCATTTACAAAGTGTATTCTCAATGAGCAATATTTTGTTCCACATGCTGTGTGCGTTATGGAATACGTGACGTAGTTACGTGATACAGGTTGTGACCTTTCTGTAACGTACCATTCATTGCAGGACTGCAAGATGCCTGTCCAAGATCTCAAATTTTAGTACAAATTATTCTGCTTTGATTGACCAGATAAGTTTATTTCCAAGAAATACTCTAGTTCAGAGTGTATAAATAATATAGACTACAGTTTCTCAGCTCCAACAGTCAGTAGGAATATTGGCTGTTGATTCGTTAGTCAATTGGTCAATCAGTCAGTTTTAGTTTTATTAATGAGTCTATTACTACTACTACTGCACTGAATCTAAAATCGTAGCAGATGATGCGCTACAGTCTCTGTGTAGCTCCATAGCCAAACAGCATGATGGTATATAATTATTTTAATTTAAAACCAATTAAGACGAGACTAGCCTTAAAGCACGTTCGATATCTACTGTCTGTTAATAGTAACCATCACTATCTAGTATGAAGTGTGGAAGTACTGCAGGTAGGACAGTGTATGGTCTTCTTTACCTTTGAATATAATAACAACACTTCCATCAGTCTGAGGTTCGCAAGAAAACATGCAGTGTTTCTGTTTTACTACATTCTTTCTTTGTGTATTTTAAAAGTTTATTTTTTAAATGTACAAAATTTAATAAGTCTGTAATTTTTGGAGATAATTTATAAGTGCTTACAGCACAGCCAACAAGATGATCGAATTAGAAACAACGTAAATTAACAGTGATAAGTTTAAGTTATGTATATACTCACTGTCAACATTAGGTAAGTATATTTCTAAAACACATTACAAACAAAAAGACATCGTAACGTGTTACGTAACGAAGCGATATCCCACAAGTTATCACTTAAAAATTATTGTTTCCTTTTGTCCAGCCTCCATCTCAATTTATCTGCCGTTAAGCTTTTAAGTTGCGTGTGGTGTCAACACCTCATGTCCTTCCCAGGGTGCAGGGGGTAAAAGTTAGCCTAGGGACATTGTACACATCCTCTGATAACATCCTCTGGGAGAGACGAAATACTCGAAAATGAACCTTACACCAACACGCCTGGTCAGCGCGCCATAGTAGACCGTAATCCCAACCAAAGAGTAGGAGTCCCGTCCCCAACAGTGCAATTCATTCTTCATTCATTCATTCTTTCATAGACATTACACACAACGTCCTCTGGTCCCAAGCTAAGCTTATATGCTTGTGTTATGAGATAGATAGATAGATAGATAACTCTTTATTTGCACAAACACCGATTTTACACAAAATTTTAAAAATACAGTCTTAAAAGCTATTGTACAAAAGGCGGCCTTATCACTAATGTGATTTCTTCCAGGCAACCGTGTAATGGATAGAATCTAGAATAGACACTGCGGTGGGTGTTGGTGTATTCTACGTTATATATAAATTATATTGAAAATATGAACAAATGCATAGAACAAAAAAAAAAAACATACATACATATACATAAGCACACTAATAAACAAGTAAAAAGTACTATATAATATACATACACTCTTTATAAATACTAAGATACAGATTGCAATAAACATCATTTTATCGATAGATAATAATTCGATAGCTTTAGCTTAATATTAGAGAGAGACTGTGCTTGTCTAATTTGTATAGGTAGATTGTTCCATAGTAATATAGCTTGCACAGTAAAGGATTTGCTATAAAAGTTGGTACTGTGCTTCGGAACATTCAATCTCAGATTTTCAGATGTTCTCAGTTAATCTACATGTGTGTCATGTCGGAACACAAAACGAGTTTTAAGTATCAAAATATATGAGTAACTTATAATACCTACATAGAAACACCCAGACGTAGAACAAACATTTGTATGACATTTATAAACATCACACAAATGATGGCTCCGTGCAGGAATCGAACACGCGACCTTGTGAATGGCTGTCCGTTACATGAACCACTAGACCACGAATCCCGTCAAATCGAATGTTAATGGACTGGAGAGAGAGAGGTGTTTTGTGGCAAGAAACGCCTAAAAATGAGGTAGAAACTTTCCTTTCTACCTCCTTTCCTTTTAAACCTCTTAACACATTTAATTTTAATAACAAACCTTTCTAGTCTTTATAAAAAATGACAATTATCTTCAAACTGCACATCAAAACTGAAACCAATGCAATAGCCCCAAGGGAAATATTCTAGACATTTCCCTACCTCGATACGTATCTATCAATGTCCTGATTGCTACTGAAACTAGTCTGCATAAATCCCACTAGTATAACGCGATTTTGACATATCATTGATCTATTCAAAGATCACCTCAACACCTCTGCTGATTCCCTTGAGATGAAGCGCAACTGTATCCAACACCTTATCCCATCGAAAATATAAATAACATGTAATACATTGACGGTTTTACACGTCAATCTTATTTAGTTCCCTTTATCAAACACGCAATGGTTTCACTACATTTTGTTAAACGCTCTATATTTAAATCTTGAAATACGGTTCACTTGTTCGGTACTGATATTTCGATTTAAGTTACTCTTTACATGTAAACGAAAATAAACTTTATAATTCAAAAGTTAAAGTTATTACTTTAATAATCTTGAAAATAGTTAGGTCTTTTCATAGTTAAATAAATAGAGCTGTTACGTCATGATAAGTCACAGTTCCTACGCCATTTTAGAACGAATTCTAATATTTTAATTTTAAGGTTGTATTTGAAATTTTATCTAAAGTTAGTTACGATTTTACACAAGAGTAATAATAAGTAGAGAGTTTGAAAGACAGGTTCTATCAACCTGTGACATCTACATATTGTTTAGATGTGTTTTATTTGGTTGTATGTGATTTTTATACTGTAAGGTGGAAATTGTCTTTACAATATACTAGAGTATTATTCATGACTATTAATAGACATCGATTCTTGACGAATTTAACTTTAATGAATAGAATTAAAAAGTTTAATCGAGGGCTTAATCATGCTACTTAACGTGAAATGCTTTTATTAAATAAGATTGATTGACCGTCATCACACGGAGGACCAAAAAGATCAACATGCAATAACGTCAGCCACATAGTTTAATTTTAATTAGCAAAGGCTTAATCAAAAAGACTGACGCAAATTCTACTATTGTACTTTTAAAGGAGACTTAAAAAGACTATATTGATCTGCTAAATAGGTCAATAACCCTAACATTATAATTAAGAGATGTTTTTTACTCAGCAGGGTTTCCTAATTCCAATATGTATGGAACTAGATAAGATCAAAATTGATCTAAAATGTTATTTCATCTCTTTTTTGCTTCAAAATGAGATTTTTGTTTACCGTAAGGAGTGTTATAAGCAGTCATCTGATTAAACTCTATTAATATGAGCTTATAAAGAAATAATAATCAAGTCTCTCTTCCTCTCTCTCTCTCTCTCCAGTCGATTATCGTCTCACTGTTGGGCACAGACCTTCTCTACTTTGAGAGGGATTATAGTCTAATACTATGCCGCTCTGACCAGGCGTGTTGGCATAGGATTTATTTTAGAGTTCTAAGTCTCTCACGGAGGATGCTATCTGTCCAAAATATGCCTTAGCTGGCTTTTACAGCATCCTAGGAAGGAAATGAAGTGATGAAATTTGTATTCTTAATCCAGAACCACGCGGATTTAGAAAAAGCTTATAACTAAGTTAAGTCTAAAAAACTGTTCAACAAAAAATAATAACCTAAATCTATTTTCGTCTAATCTTAACCCCATGTTCATTTGGAGAACAAAAAAACATAAATTAAAAGTAAAATAAGTTGCTATAAATACAGATTTATCTGATTGGGCGTGTATAACGTAATAATAAATTATGAGCGGCCATATTGACTGTTTTTATTTTGATTTGTTAAAATTAATAATAATGTTGAATAAATCAATAAAAGAAACATTTCAGAACGGCTCCACTTGAATGATTTGTAGTAATATGAGTGTAGTGTGCCGTCTGTGCTTTTTACTGGGATCGAAACTTCTTGATACTTTGTTTATTATATTTCTAGATTTTTAATTGGTAGCTGACTCAGTGAACTTCATTAAAATGCTTATTAGCTTCCTTTGTATCGATATTTGTATACAACAATCTTTCTATATGTGCTTTTCAATCCCTTCTAAAAGTAAGGTTACTTTGATGATTTTGATATTTTGCAAAATTATCAATTTAAATTACTAGTATCAAACGTATTTTTTACTTTATAGAGATAATGATAATCTGGTTCATTTTTAGGGTTCCGTACCCAAAGGGTAAAAATGGGACCCTATTACTGAGACTTTGCTGTCCGTCTGTCCGTCCGTCCGTCCGTCTGTCACCAGTCTGTCTCAAGAACGGTGATAGCTAGACAGTTGAAATTTTCACAGATGATGTATTTCTATTGCCGCTATAATAACAAATACTAAAAATAAAATAAAATAAATATTTAAGGGGGGCTCCCATACAACAAACATGATGTTTTTCCGTTTCTTGCTCGATACTAATAACGTTGCCTTTTGTTGCATAGATAATGGTACGGAACCCTTCGTGCGCGAGTCCGACTCGCACTTGACCAATTTTTTAATTTATTTATCTATTTTTTTACAAAACTGGAGAATCTAAAGGTTTCCTATAAAGTTTCATAGTAATATATAGGAACATATACCAATACAGATTTTTCGTAGATCTATACATGAGAAACAATGCCTACATACTATATTTTATTAAATTTCAAAATGATAAGGCTGCGTTTTTGATTTTTTATTTTATATAATTTCGTTCAATTATCAAAATAGATTGTAAATAGGTCGTAGTATAATGAACGCTAGCTTTATATCAGTTGGTATCGAGTCGAGTTGGTTGTACATCTGAGTACCACCTCCAATAAAGTGCACCCATCAATTTAGACCAGCGCAAAAAGATTCTGTTACCTCCGGCAAGGTATAATAGATGGATGGGTGGCTGATGCCTGCATCATGCTAATTTGTTCTTACAAATAAATATAAATTATTGTAGAGAAATAATGATAGATTCAGAATTTTCTATACTCTGTCTTCCATCTCAAAAAAATATTAAACAGATCGAACGTTGTTATAAAGAAAAAAATCCTGACAACACAAGAATCAAGAACTATCATTGTGTTGACTTCATACTTGAAAACTTACAAATGTTAGCTAATTACTGAGTTTTACTTTTACTAATCGGTGCCTATACTAGTATTTTAACTAATACATGTGTCACCACAACGTTTTTTCCCCGAGGTTGTGATTTTACCGGTTTTTGCACAAATGTTTCGCTGTTTTTTTTTTTCTGTGTTTGGTGGCAGCGTGATGTTACCAATAGCCAATAGCCTTCCTCGATAAATATACTATCCAACACTTAAAGAATTTTTCAAATCGGTCCAGTGGTTTCTTAGATTAGCGTTTTTAAACAAAAAATGAAACAAATAAACTCTTCTGCTTTTTAATATTAGGATTGATAGGTAAGTATTCAAAATAAGATCTAATCAACAACATACACAGCTATATTTCATAGTGCCCTTTACTTAATAAATCTATCTTAGGATATAGATAAAATAAATCAAATAGAAACGTCAATTCACGATGGTGTTACATCAAAACTATGAGATACTGCCGGGTCGGGTCCGGTCACATGTCAACTCAAGCTGCCGCTCTCAGACAAGAGAGACTTGGTACCTGGCTGTACGACATTGTCATTTTAAATGAAATACATTTTTTCTAATGAAAATAAATACAGTAAAATAATAATCTTGCGAAAGACTTGGTATGCCTTTACATAATAAATCAAATAAAGTAAGAATGACAGAAAATACTATTACCACGAGCGCGACTTGAACTTACGACCTCAGGAATATCGTTACGCTGCTATCCCAAAATAGCTATATTAGGACCAATTCTGATACGTCAAAAACTTAACACAACTTACCTAAACTAAAATGAAAAAAACTATGGTTAATTTTGTTTAATTTTACATAATAATTAAAATCGTTAGTCTATTCTATAATATACAGATGTGGTCTGTATGTTACAGACTAACAGTTCGACGAAAATAAAATGGAGTACTGTTGTATGGTTTAGTGTGAAAAGGAAAGAAAAAATATTATTACTTCTAAAACTAAAAAAACACGCTTGTAAATCCTAAATATATTTTTTAATTATTGCATGCATAATTTCAGATCAAACCGACTACTGTAAGTGGGTGAAAATTCCTTGCAAAGATTCCGTTACTTGGATTATTACATTGATTGATAGATACGTTACGAACTAATAAGCGTGTTAAAAATTAACGTATTTCTGACATTATATTTTTAAATAAGAGATAACTGAGACTAAATAAATAAGATACTAAATAAGAGACTAAATTAGAGAGTACTGAATACAGCATTGACTATGCTGTACTCAGTACTCTCTTCGCCCAATGCCCCACATTACTTATCTGTCCTTTTCGATTACCTTACTACTAGCTGCGATAGAAGCTTTCGTCCGTCTAGAAAATTAAATCTTCTCTTAAGCTGTCCTTCCCATGCCACTATTTTTGTTCACTCTTCTTTTAGGATACAAGCCGTTCTTCTTTGGAATGCCCTCCCTCTCGAGATCAGGATGTCCAAAAGTAAGCAAATTTTCAAGCGAAAAGTACATAATTTCTACATTGAAATGCTGAAGAACCCCATCTAAGTTAATTTGTCTGTGTTATATTTTTATTTTTTATCATCTATTTGCCTATATTGTAAATATTTATTGATATCTATGGTATAATTGTATATATATTATGTGTATGCTATGTAGATGAACATGTATGTGTATCTATTTATATATGTATGTACGTTTACTGATTATAGTGTTTAGTGTATGTATTGTTTTTTATAAAATAGTAAAATATTAGCGAATATTTAATTTTCATCCTTAAGCACCTACTTTACTTATTCTCTGCACCACCCAAAGGTTGACTGGTAGAAAATGCCTATGGCATTAAGGCCGCCTTTGTACTCAAATTGTACTTAAAGAGTTAAATAAATAAATAAATAAAATATTTTTGTGTATAATTAATCAATAAATGTAGCAAATTATAGTTCCCTAACAAAGTTTTAAACTCTTATGTAAAACTATTAAAAGCGTAAAAATAATCGTAAACAATTTACTTTCTAAGCTTAATATTCTAAACCTAAACATTGAACATAAACTCTATATTCTAAACTCTATATTCATACAACACACTATCTATTCATATAATATACATACATTTTAACCATTACATCTATAGAATAATACATAATCGAGTGGCCATCTTAAATTTATAATCGATATTATCTGTGTGCACGATGCTCGGACTAATGATAATGCGCGTAGGCAACAATTAACTCTCTCGTAGAGGCTGGGCAGAGACCTGTCGCATCTGATTTGTGATTGATGTTATTTACTATGTATAGACGCCGGTAAGTAATATGGTAACAACCCATTAAATTACTTTTTTCAGAAAATAAATAATAACACATTTTATTTTCTTGAATAGGGTGTTTTCTATGTATTATCTAATATATAAAATTCACGTGTCACAGTGTTAGTTACCGTACTCCTCCAAAACGGCTATACCGATTCTTCTCAAATTTTACATACATATTCAGTAGGTCTGAGAATCGGCCAACATCTATTTTTCAAACTTTTTTTTTTAGTATGGCAAAACAACGTTTGCCGGGTCAGCTAGTAAGTTTATATTTACAAAATAAAAGTAGTATATTATTATGTAGTCTATCCGTATCTGGTACCCATAATACAAGCATTAAAATATCGCTTACTTTGGGACCAGAGGACGTTGTGTGAAATGTCCTGAATATTTATTTATTATTTAGTACCATTTTAAACAGATTTTATTTTTCTTGAATAGTAATTTCATTGGTTGTTTCTATATTACTTTCTCTTCCCCTCCAGCCCATTACAGTCCCATTTCTGGGCACGGGCCTTCTTCACATTGGCAGGGACTATGGTATACTAATTTTGTTAATAAAATCTTTTTAAATAAAGCCTCAATTTTGATTGAGGAACTTAATTATTTAATACATTTTCCAATTGTCATGTTCCAACTTCAAATGTCTGTACTGTGTCTGGGTGTTTTCTATGTATTTTATGTATGTATTTACAAAAAAAGTAGTATATGTATTATATCCGTATTCTGGTACCCATAACACAAGCATTTTAGCTTAACTTGGGACCAGAGGACGTTATGTGAAATATCCATGAATATTTATATTTATACAAAAAAGCCATCCTCTTGAACCAATCTGTCCATTAAATTAAACTGCCTCAGAATACGTTGCGTAGTTTTCAAAATATAAGCTTACATAGGGACATACATACAAAAATAACGACTATGTTTTATAATAAATAAAGATTATATAAAATGAATTGTATTTTTGCCCGCAGCCATTTTGTTTTTATGATTTATTTTAGACTTTGATTTCTATGATATAGTTTTAATTAATTGTAAATTTTGATATATAGGTGATTAAGCGTTAGATGTATGAGTTTGAAGGCGTGATGTTAAATAACGATGCTGGGTTTATGTGCCAGTTTGTGCAATAAATCAATGGACCAATTAACTCTACTATGATCATAGACAAGCTTTTGTGAAATATTTGTCTGTATTAATACATAGATTTTTTATAGCTATTATTTCATCATCATCATCATAACATCACGACTTTCCCTTGGGGTTGGCAGAGATTAAAGAGGGCCATCTACTACGATTCAAACATACTTCCTTGGCTTCATCCACACTCATACATCTGATCACACATGCCCGACGTTTATGTCAATAAAAGAAAATATGTGTGTGTAAGTGGGAAGTAAATAGGTAGGAGAAATAATACTATTAAGAAAAAGACGAAGGTATACCTACTTATGTGCAATTGATGAGACTGAGCTAAGAAACTGAATTTAGTATTAATAATTTGACGGGCTTCGTGGTGGTGTGGTTTATGTAATTGACTGCCGATCACGAGGTCGCGGGTTCGATTTCCGCTTTGTGTGATATCCATAAATGTCATACAAATGTTTGTACTGCGTCTGGGTGTTTTCTATGTATTATAAGTATGTATTTACAAAAGAAAAGTAGTTTAAGTAGTCTATCCGTATCTGGTACCCATAATACAAGCATAGAAATATAGCTTACTTTGGGACCAGAGGACGTTGTGTGAAATGTCTTGAATATTTATTTATTTATAATCTCTCATTAATTGTCTCTCCAGCACAATATCGTCCCACTGCTGGGCACTGGCTTACTTCATACTGGGAGGGATTATAACCTACTATGCCGCGCTGACCAGGTGTGTTGACATAGGGTTTATTTTCGGGTATTCCGTATCTCGCAGAGGGTTTTGTCAGTGTGTGTCACCCTAACTCCGTAGAAAGGAAATGGGGTGGTGACACCTGTATTCTTAATCAGTCACCATACGGACAACTACCTAATGATCTAAGTATTTACATTGCAAAGTATTTTTTAACCCTTAATTTTCTGTCCATCACCAAACTGCAAGGTCTGATCCACTTTAACACGCTATCTAGATGTGGTTAATTTACTTTTGAAGTTTTCCGTTACCCCCAGATAGGCTATTAACCATGGAAGGAAATAGATGGTGCAAGAATTCTTATGCATATCCATCACTAATTGCTGCCCGTGACTTCGTACGCCTGGAATTTAGAAAATTATCCTAGTTTTTGCAACATTTTTCAATGCTGCTTCGCTCCTGTTGGTCGCAGCGTGATGCTATATTTTCCGAAACAGCCTAGTGGTTCCAGAAATTAGCGCTTTCAAACAAACTCTTCAGCTTTATAATATCAGTACAGATTTTTATACCTTTGTAGCTCATAATGTCCCACAGTTGGGCACGGGCCTCCTCCACTTGGGCAGATAACTCCTCCACTAAATCCATCACCTTACAAAAATATTATTCTACTTATTATAAGTAACATAATTTGATCACTCAAACTTGTATGAAAGTAATAATTTGGAATCACATAAAATAAATTGCTATCTTCAAGTACCCGATCCCAAAGTTTTGGACATAAATTGACAGTATTTTAGATATTGATGGGGACTTTTCTAGGTCAATGTACTTCTTGAATGCTTGGATTTTGACTACTGTGAAGGATTTAAATATTATAAAGCCTAGCTTTTACCAACGACTTTGTACCTTACAAAAACAATTTTTATAACTTTCATAAACGACAAAGTCAAATATTCAATAATATTTGACTTTGTCGTTTATGAATATAAATCATTATCAAAGATAGATTAATATAAATCGCGGGTTCGATTCCCGCTTTGGACAATCATTTGTGTGATATCCATAAATGTCATACAAATGCTTGTACTACGTCTGGGTGTTTCTATGTATTATAAGTATGTATTTACAAAAGAAAAGTAGTTTATGTATTATATCCGTATTCTGGTACCCATAACACAAGCATAATAAGCTTAGCTTGGGACCAGAGGACGTTGTGTGAAATGTCCGTGAATATTTATTATTTATTTATTATTTATAATAATGACAATACAATAATGAAAAAGAACATTCAGGATTTTCCAGCGTGATTTGTATTTACTTGAAAACTTCTAAATTCTTATTAAATCTGTGACAACTGTGATAAGTCTTAAAATAGTGGTGTTAAGTAATAAATAGGTTAGTACCTTTAAATTTGGGATTACATAAAACTATATGGGATTTCAAAATGTTATACAACACATAAAAAGCTCTAAACACAATGGAACTTTATATCACATTTTGTCTATTGTAAAAAAGAACAATTCGATATAAATCTTGAGTAAGATCAGAAAATTTTAGTGTTTAGTGCGATCTAAGATCAAGCGTCGTGTCACTCCTTTCACTTAAAACTATGACTATATAAACTACTACTATACTATTAATACTATACTTTTAGTGAAATAACTACTGAATTTAAAAGGTAAAAAATATCTCTTCTAATAATATAAAGCTGAGGGGTTGTTTGTTTTAAAGCGCTAATCGCAGGAACTACATACTGATTCTAATTGAAACATTCTTTTTGTGTTAAGTATATTATATTTATCCAGGAAGGTTATAGGCTATATAACACCTTTGAGAGATAGATTAAGCAATGAGGTTATAAGAGAACGTTGCTGTCTGAAAGAGGATGTAGTGACTAAGGTGGAGAAAAGTATGCTTAGGTGGTTTGATCATGTGGAGAAGATGGATGAAAGACGATTAACGAAAGGCATATACACGGTGGAGGTAAGTGGAAACGCTGGGAGAGGACGCCTAAAAAATATACACCGATGTCATCGCCGGCATACTACAAAAGGGTCAAGTCAGTGTGGACAAAGCCAAGGAAGTATGCTTGGATTGTAGCGTCTCTGGCTACCCCCACGGGAAAAAGGCGTGATGTTATAATGATGATGATGATTTCTTTTTCTTTCTTTCTTTATGATGATAGTGTCAACTCCTGTAGAATTAATGCTGTTAGCTAAATTTCAATATGATGTCCATCCATACAATTGAGCCGCATTTCATCGGCACGATCTGTGTTGCCCAAATAATTTTTACGACTGTAATTTGGTACATTATTAATTTTATATTAGTTTTGAGATAAGTAATCTTCATATTATTATATTCAATAATCAGTTAAACGATGATTTTTGTGCAAAATATAATGTTTACAACAGTTATTTACTTAATAAAAACTTTATGAGTTTTAAATTGACATGGGAGGTAGAGCGTTGATCGTTTCGACTTTTGACACCAACAGATTCGATCTGATTTTTACAAATATCCATTATCATACGTGAAATTTTATTTTAGAGGTCATTTTTTAGCATATTTTGATGAGTTCAGAAATTGTGGTATTAAGTATAAGATAAATCAATGGACAGTTAAAAAATAGCTATAATCGTGTCTTTCAGAAAAGCAGCTTGCATGTTCACATTTTTTGAAATCTTTTAGCATACAAAAACGAAGAAAACGAATAGTATTCTCTAACACTTGCGCGACTCATTCGTTTAAATAAAACCACTTTAATTGAAATGTCCATCAAGATTTATTTATTTAAATTTTTACTTTATTAAATTATAAGACAGTGAAGTTTTTTGCTCTCAATCGATTTGGAAGGCTTAAGAGGGCACGATACTAAATTATGCTCCATACAAAAATATAGGTATCGTAAGTCCCCTTTTTTCTTCGCAAAAGTTAAAACGATTTTAATTGTTTTTACGGTATATTATAGATGAAGAGTATATCTATGCTTCTATCATTTTCCTTTTGTCAAAACATAATAACTAGAAGAAATATGACTATTCGAAAATCCCGTTTTATTTCGATTTTCTTTACATAAAGTTGCAGCGCCTATCACACATATTTGGTAAGGTTTTTCCAAAAAAGAAAGAGATAGAACCATAGATATACTCTTCATCTATAATATAACGTAAAAATAATCAAAATCGGTTTAACTTTCGCGAAGAAAAAAGGGGAGTACGAAACGTCTTTTTTTTCAAAGAATTTGTAGTAAAATCAGCTTTAGCTGTATTTGTCCCTTTCAGCACGGCGCTTAGGAATAGGGATAGAAATACCTACGGCAAATACCTAAATTAGGAGTACAGTACCCTCTTAAGTGGACGGAGAGAGGATGATGGATATAAATAATCTACTACCACAGGTGATGCCCAACGTGCCCAAAATGCAAGGTAGGTAATAAAATGAGAGCTACGGAGCTTCGTTTCAGATCCCGGTAGTTGATTATTATTATATATCCATCAGCTTCTCTCCATCCACTGTTGGACATAGGCCTAAATAGATTATGAGGCGACAGACTTAATTATATAGGTTTTTCTAATATTTGTAAATATTTCAGTCCAAGTATAGAGGTTTGTACAAATAGGAAAAATGCTGTAAAGTCAATAACCTAGGCTATGTAAACTTAAATCTTAATTCATAAAATCGTGTAACAATGGAAAAGTGTACAATCGAACTAACAGTCGCATGCGCATCATAATAATATCGATTGGATTGCGACACATCGATTTTACGATAATCGGTGCGCGTGAAAGGAGTCTGAACGCAATATTCAAAAATGGCGCCCGCTAAGTGAGGCTAACGATGTACGAGTTTAATTATTATACATATTGGTACCCGAGATATTGTGTCAAGTAATTGTTATTATCACGATATTTAATCTTATATTTAAAGTGGTGAAAAAAAAACAGTATTCCTTTCACTGTTTTTACGGATTCCAATGTATTTTTATTGGGTTGCCTTAATTGACTGACTGACTTGATTGAATGACGCCCATTTCCAACAATGCTGTATATTTTATGAGCATAATTTTTTACAAGTTGTCATTTTTATTTAAAAATATTATAGTTATTATATTCCCATTTTAGCATGTCTAATTTTGAGAACTCGTATGTTGAAAAACTATTCAAAACTTTATCTGCAATAAGGCTATTTAATTCCTTTAATATAAATAAATATTCATGGATATTTTAGACAACGTCCTCTGGTCCCAAGCTAAGCGTATTATGCTTGTGTTCTGGATACCAAAATACGGATATAATACATTAACTATTTTTCCGTTGTAAGGTTAGGTACTTTAATACATAGTAAACACCCAGACGCAGTACAAACATTTGTATGACAATTTTAAATATCACACAAATCATTGTCCCGAGCGGGAATTGAACCCGCGACCTAGTGAACGGAAGTCCGTTACCTGAATCATTAGACCATGAGGCCTGTCATTGCTATTGCTTTGGTACTCACGCAATGAAAGAACGTGTTTGAACTTTAAGGTTTATAGCTATACCTACAAACAAACTAAATAGTGCACTAACTCCAAAACTAAATTGACGGTAAAAAGCACTATTTAAAGCTGATGATTATAATTTTATTAATCGTAAATTGCACACGATATTTTGGCCAACTATAAGGTGTATACCAAATTACAATTTATGATCGCAATAATATTATGTGTGTACATCGAGTGGCTATAAAAAGCTGTCACTTTTTGGGTAAATTATCAATACATTATAGTCGTAAATAAATCTGGCGTACACTTATAATGTTATTAACCCCCTACAAGTGTCATTATCTCTCTTCTTTCCCAGGTTGATGTAAAAGCCAGCTAAAGGATATTGTATACAGATAAATAATCTTTGTGAAAGACTGAAAAACTCTGAAATAAAACTTGTGCCAACACGCCTGGTCAGCGCGACACAGTAGACCATAATCCCTCCCAAGTAGAAGAGGCCCGTGCCCAACAGCGGGACGGTAATGGCCTGGTAAGAGATCCTATTCTCGGAAGCAAATATTATATTAGTTATATTCATATATTTTTTCTACAAGGATCGGTCAAGTCATATATTATTTGATGTTATTTACCGAGTAACGGCGAGAAGGATCAACCGCGGTAATGAGAGACAACTCATGAAAATATTACGTCATAATATAAGGATGCGCCTTTATAAAATTATTGCGTAATTTATGCAAGAGCCTCTATGTATACACTTACACTAGTAACCTCATAAATCCATCTAAAATGATCAGTTATTTACTACGCGCTGTGATTATCACAGAACTATGATAAAGCTGATCCCGTACAAACAAGATGCTGTCACAGCATGCCACTCAAATTGTGTCTTATCTTGTAAAGTGCATCTCTTTGTTGATATATTTGATATTTTATATAAAAGATCTCATGTCTGGGTGTTGGATTGAACTTCTCCGCGGCGACTGGATTGAAAACTAAGCTAAAATTTTTTGGTCATAGTTCTAAAACCTAAAGTTTTCGAAATATTTTTAGTGTAAGTACATTAAATAGTTTTATAAATCTACTAGTGGTGACCCACGACTTCGTACGTCTGGAGTTTTGAAACTACTACAGTCATATAGACATAAAATAGCCCATAGCACTCTGAGTCTGTACCATTCCATCATTGTATTATGATTAGACCACCACTTTCAGACATTACCCTCTACATGACATACATTTTCCTTTCACTCATATTTTACCTATTACATTAAAACTATTAACATTTAATTCATTACAAATTTATTTTTATATAAATACTAGCTGTTGCCCGCGATGTTGTCCGCGTGGAATTTAGAAATTATTCCCCGTTTTTGCAACATTTTTCACTACTGCTTCGCTTCTACTAGTCATAGCGTTATGTTATATAGCCTTCCTCGATAAATGCCCTATCTAACACCGAAAGAATTTTTCAAATCGGCCCAGTGGTTCTTGAGAATAGCGCGTTCAAACAAACAAACAAACAAACAAACAAATTCTTCAGCTTTATAATATTTGTATAGGTAGTATAAATAGGTTTAGCTGTTGCACGCAACTTTGTACGCGTGAAATTTAGAAAATTTTTTCTTCGTTTTTGCTACATTTTTATTGATCCTTCGCTCTAATTAGTCGCATCGTGATGTTATATAGCTTATAGTCTTCTTCGAAAATGTACTATCTAACACTGAGAGAATTTTCCAAATTTGGACCAGCCATTGGTCCTGAGTTTATGGTGTTCAAACAAACAAACTCTTCAGCTTTATGATATTAGTAGAGATAAATATAATGATTTTTAGGGTTCCGTACCCAAAGAGTAAAAACGGAAACCCTATTACTGAGACTTCGCTGTCCGTCCGTCCGTCCGTCTGTCACCAGGCTGTATCTCAAGAACGGTGATAGCTAGACAGTTGAAATTTTCACAGATGATGTATTTCTATTGCCGCTATAACAACAAATACTAAAAATAAAATAAAATAAATATTTAAGGGCTCCCATACAAAAAACTGATTTTTTTTACCGTTTCTTGCTCGATACTAATAACGTTGCCTTATGTTGCATAGATAATGGTACGGAACCCTTCGTGCGCGAGTCCCACTCGCACTTGACCAATTTTATTAATGTTACCAGGATCTTGGTGACGAATGCGGATCTAGAATACAATATTGTTGGAATTACAATAAGATATTAATGGTATTGATAATCCTTATATTAAAAGTACACAACCTCATATTACCAATAATTGTACACGATCATAATTATTTTAATTATTAACAAACCTGATCGTTGAAGATTATTATTATCAAGGTTGTAATGTGCTTTCAAAAATATTATATTCTTGTTGTTACGATGACATGATTCACGAAGATAGCATCGTGGCTAACTAGTAAAATAGCCTGTTGTGCATGAGTTTGATTACTACTCTTCAAAATCCAATATTTTCCCACTGTTCAGCACAAACCTCCTCTTCGGGATGTGGTTCACTGCATGTTGGAACAGGTTAGTGAAGGGAATAAAATTGATTGTTGAAAATTGAATTCATTTAAATAGATTCTTACTTAATAAATCTTCTTTTTCTTCCTAGCGTTTGTCTCGTGTTGCGACTTGTCTGCTTTCCTACTCTGCTTTTTCCACATCACCAATAATTATTTCTGTCAACCCACTAACAAATCGCTGTAGTTATAACCATGGCTTTATAATTACAGCCGTTAATTTTTTTAGATTAATATAGAGTGATTGAATAGGAAGGCTTATATGTTGAATTTCATAAGAATTGGTTACTAAATATTAACGAACGCGCGCAAGAAGTCGCAAAAAAACAGTTAGTAACTAATATTATATTCAGAATTTTCAGTTCATTTAATTCCCAATAATAAAGTCTTTCAGCATTCAAATGTAAACATTATACCCAATTTTCTACAATGTTAAATAAACGAAAAACAAAATACATAATATAATTTAGATGGTTATCGGACTTTGACTGTTGATTCTACCATAAAAATATAACGAACACTTTGATGTTAGACGATTCTGAATAATGTAAGTTTTTGTTAAAGGCAACACTGAAATGTTGCGATGGACACTGTTTTATATTTATTGTTTTGACGTCGTTATACGAAAATATTGCGGATGCCCTCTACATGATTGTTTTGTTTCGGCAAAAATACTTGTTTTAGCCATGGTCTAAACGTAACGCGGTAAAAGTTCGTTGTTGTCTATTAATTCTTGAAGTTTGTGATTATGCAAAAAACTCTATGCAGCAGAGGACCAGAGAATATGATATAAAAAGTTATTTTTATATGATTTCAAAAAAGGAGGAGTTTCTTTCTTCGTCTGTATGTTTGTATTGTTACTGCTTGTTTTAACTGGACGAAGCGATTTTAATGATTCTTTTTATATTTAAAAGCTGGTGCTTCCCGTGTGATCCATTAGTACGAGGTCAGGATCTGATAGTTATCTCCTAGGATATCCAGGAAAACCAACCAAGTATTCACTGAAAAGATTACTTTGGTCTAAAGACTGTCAACGAGAATCCAATTAAAAAAAAAAATTATTGCGTCTCTTATTGTATAACCTTAAAGTATAAAAAAGTCAGAACTCACAGTTACCTAGTTATCACATTCGTAACTCTAGCAGTTCGTTACTAAGATAGTCATTAAAGTTTTAAATGTCAAAAATATGATACAGGCCTTCTCCAAAAGTCCCACTCCTTGTCACCGATCGATCTTATCAAACTTTCTAGAGTCACCCTTCACGCACTGATGACCACTTCAGACACAATAAAATATACATTATAACAATAAAACTATATAATATTACAATAAAAACATGTATATTACAAATACAGTACACGGACGATGAGATTTCGTCGCAAATTTTATGATCAAACATTTATTTTAGAGGTCAGTTTCAGACGAAAGTGTTATAAAATGTTATACAAATTATTATTCTCATGAATTCCTTGAATTTTGAATAAATGGTAGATTGTACTAAATGGTTTTTCGTTCGAGGAAGCCGATTTTATGCGAAGACAGTTAGTTTTTGAATGTGATCGGTTTGAAATATGGATTGCGTAAATTTATTTGATGTATTATGGTTATATTGCTTATTAAAATATTGTAAGAATTTAGATTTCAGTTTAATAAGATTTTGCGATTATAATAATTAGTTAGGTAATTGTTGAACACAACGCCTGAATGTTTCTTAATGGCAAAAGTAAATAGAAATTAAGAAAATAGATGGAAACGGTTATTAGGCTTCCGTACCAAAAGGTAAAACAGGATCCTATTACTGAGATATCACTGTTCGTCCGTCCGTCTCTCGCCAGGCAGTAACTTTGAAACGGTGATAGCTAGAGAGCTGAAAATTTCAGTTTGTATCTAATAGTTGATGCTACAGCAACATATATTAATCATCATCATTCTCTTGCCCTAATCCCATTGATTCAGGTCTCATTATTTGTTGTTATTTGGGGTCGGTATCACAAATATTTTATGAAAATAACACTACAAAACCCTTCATGTGCGAGCCCAATTCGTACAGTTTTTTATTTTTTATCGGAGCAACTTTAAAGTGCTGATTCCTAAAATGTCGTTCATAGATTTTAGGGTTCTTTGAATGTTTTCATATAATGAAAGTGTATATAATCGCCACCCACTCGTATTTCACGCCATATTCACAAGTTCACGTAAGACGTTATTTATTGTGGAAGGCGGCCGTGTCCAAAAAGCTTAGTCGTGTCAAAAGTTGAGCGTTAAATCATCGGCCACTATCTGGACAGTGCAGGCTGGACGTTGGCTACTAGTGTTCTGTTTGTCTCCATAGTAATACGATTTTTCTATGGAGCTATAAAAGTATATCTGTACATACTAATCGGCCTTTTACCGTACCAACTAATAAAAGATTCTGACTCTTATTTTTATAGCCTTGTTAGTACATTTAAGCATCTTTACATATTATAAAATAAAGTAGTAATTCAAGAGGATATTTTTTTTGTATAGTTTGTATTTTTTTTCCTAGATTCCACGCGTACGAAGTAACGGCTAGTTTAGCAATAATGTAGATGTTAGTGAAAAAACTTTTAAGATCAGACAGACAAAGTGTGACTGTAATTTTATCACAATATAATGTGGAGGCTGAAGATCACAGTAGCTCTTAGTCTCAGTATCACAGTCTCCTATCAATGTGACGCATCAGATTTTCTTTGTCAAATGTTTTACGAAACTGATCGAAATAGCTCCTAAAATAACTGAACATGAAATATTACTTTGACCATGATTTCATGAAAAGAGTGTAATTTTTAAATTTTTATTATAAATACTGAGAAGAAAAGTAAAAAAATTCCAAATTATTGTTGTTTTGAAATGGACATTTTACATAACGTCGTCTGGTACCAAGCTAAGCTTATTATGCACGTGTTATGGGTACCATAATACGGATATAATACAAAAACTACTTTTCGTTTGAAAATGCATACTTATAATACATAGCAAACACCCAGTAATACAAACATATGTATCACAATCACAAATGTCACACAAATGATTGTTCTGTGTGGGAACCGAGCCCGCGACCTCATGAACGGCAGTCCGTTACCAGTAGATTACGAGGCCCGTCAAAATAATACAATAATACTTTTAATAAACTAAATTATAGTGGGAAAAAATGATAACCATGCTCACTCATCTGAGCTATCATGGTTCCCGCATATCAAATCCCGCTCATGGTTATCATTATTTCCACTATAATTTTGTTTATTTAGTAAAAGCATAGCAAGTCAATTGCAAAAATTAATAAATTAATGTAATAATTCTCTTCTTCCCAATTTGACTCTATTTTACCGTATCGTAATAACGGAAAGTGCTAATGGAAACAGTACCAAGCTAAGTGATCCGACAGAAAATGAAATACGATGACACTTTTACACATTACAATACGAATTTTTCGTGTAAATGAAAAAATAAGATTACTTTTTGCCACCATTGGCCTGGAAAATACTTTATGAGAAGCTTAGGTTACAGGGCCAAGTCAAAAATAGTTATCTGTTAGTATTTTCAGTCAATTAATATAAGTGACAGTTTCCGTGTGGTGACAGATAAAGAACACAAGTGTCACCACCCCATCTCCTCCCAAGGGTGCTGTAAAAGTCAGCGAAAATAAACCCAGTGCCAACACGCCTGGTCAGCGCAGCACAGTAGACCATAATCCCTCCCAAAGCGGAGGAGGTCCGTGCCCAACAGTGGGATGTAAATGGGCTGGAGCAGGAGGAGGAATATAAGTGAAGCCAAGGAAGTATGTTGAGAGTAGCAAATAGCGCTCTATAGTCTCTGCCAACCCCCATGGTAAAAAGGCTTGATGATGATGAATATACATAAGATACGATATGTGAAATAGCTAGGGGCTTAAAGACTAACGAATGGTATTACCAATTCTGAGAGCACAGCTAAATTTAATTTATAAATGAAAATTGATAGTGTTAATAACACAATTTAGCCTCAATAACTGAACTATCTTTTTACAAAAACTGTGTTATATGTACTGTTATAGATTAACGACTTGGTTAGTTGTTTTAATTTTTTTGTTAAATTTAGTTTCAATGTGCATGTAGAATCGGTACCATTATAAATATTAGTATTTTTTTAATATCTAATGATACATGCATCATCATCACGATTGATTTCCATGAGTATAAGCAGAGCCTATTAAGATATATGTTAATGAACTTTGTTCTGTAGTAACGCAAATGTCAAACGTAGCAAATTCACTAAAACAAAATTTACAAAAATCTTAGTTTAATTTTCTAAAAATCCCGAGTATGTGAATAGTGTAATGTATTTTAGCTCAAAACTCTTTTTAACGTTTATTAAAAGAGTTCGGAAGAGATCGCTACCAGCGATAATTTCGCCGCTTGTACATACCTTATGCAGTACATATCAAAACCATGTAATTTTTCTTTTCATTGGTGTACAATTTTTTTTTTGTATTGTATTGTATTGTATTGTAAAAGTTACAAACAATTATTAAACTTCTAGATATAAGATACAATAATTATTACTCGAGTTATTATTTATTGTTAATTGTTTAGTATAAAGTGTGTGGAGGCAATTAACTATTCAATGATTCATATCGATTTTCATTAGCTCTTTGTGAGTTATTTACTGTTTTACTCGATAAGGTACAGCCTATTTCTGATATGTCTGGAGCTAAATATTGATTAAAAGCGATATGAAGAAACTGGACCAAAGAAAGTTAATAATAATAAATAAAAAAATAAATATTCATGGACATTTCTCATAACGTCCTCTGGTCCTAAGCTAAGCTTATATGCTTGTGTTATGGGTTATGGTTACGGATAGAATACATATACTACTTTTCTTTTGTAAATACATACTTAGAATACATAGAAACACCCAGACGCAGTACAAACATTAAATTTGTATGACAAATGATTGTCCCGAGCGGAAATCGAACCCGCGCCCTCTTGATCGGCAGTCCGTTACATGAACCACTCAACCGCGAGGCTCGTCAAGGATAATAGGTTTAAAACATTAAGGATATCTTATCTTATATCCTGATTAATCTTAAACTTGTTTCAAGAGGCGCGAATTTCAGCACAATGGTCAATTCTACGTGCACGACCAAACTTAACTTAAAAATGATAACAACTATTCGTGTATCTTGATTAATTGGCAGTTTTGTTATGCACATTAATATTAAATAAAATCTTTAGAAAAATAGTATTTATAACAAGAAAGTTCAGTTAACATTGCCGAATTGTGTTACCTACACCATCAAAATTATTTTTTTAGTTAAGTTTATTTCAGTTGTGCACGTAAAATTGGTATTACTATCTCATAATTTAATTTTTCTAAACATTATTTTGTTAATCTTTCGGACATACAATTATATGTAAGTTTACAGAACACAAATAATACATACACATATCTATCATCACTCTGTACGTCTATTAGTCTAATTTTACCACAATATATAATGGCTATAGATCACAGTAGAAGCCGCGTCTGCCATCAATCTGACGCGTCAGTTTGTCTTTGTCCAATATTCTACGAAACTAATTGAAATAGCTCCTAAAATAACTGGTACTCTTTGGTGTATAGACTTAGCTCACAAGTAGATAATAACGTTAATAATAAATATCTATGAACATTTTACGTTACATCCTCTGGTTCAAAACTAAGCTTAATGCTTGTAATAAGTATTAAGTTTAGTTTTACGTAATCTATACTATTATTATAAAGCTAAAAAGTTTGTTTGTTTGTTTGAACGCGCTAATCTCAGGAAACATTACCGATTTAAAATTTTCCTTCAGTTTTAGATATTACTATCTGACCCGGCAAACGTTGTTTTGCCATTCTAAAAAAAAACAAAAAATGTTTGAAAAATAGATGTTGGCCGATTCTCAGACCTACTGAATGTGCACGTAAAATTTCATAAAAATCGTTCAAGCCGTTTCGGAGGAGTACGGTAACTAACACTGTGACACGTGAAATTTATATATAAGATATTTATGATATTTATTGAGTAAAGGCTATATAAAACATCACGCTGCGATCAATAGAAGCGAAGCTTCAGTGAAAAATGTTGCAAGAACAGGGATTTTTTTTGTAATTCCACGCGTACGAACTCGCAGCCTAGCTACGAATATAGGTAAGACATCAGCATCATCCCGTCATGCCTTTTTCCCGTGGAGTAAGCAGAGACTGGGTCTATTTACGCTTATAGGTATATATGTAGCCACCTGTATGCACCTGGCCATATATGTAGTTATTACTTTTTGTATATAAGAAAACCTTTTTCGTAAATCCAGGCAAATTTCTAAATATTGTAGGCAGGGCAGGGAACAAATCCAAAACAGCACAAATAGCAATCTCTTTTACTACTGATTTTATACTTAAATAGAATGATAGGCAATTTTCATAAAACTCCATAGAGTGCAAAATTAAAATTTCTTTTTGAACCATACATATGTACGTACGTATTTAAATACATAAAAAGTCACTAAAACTGAGCAATATATCACAATAAAAGTCGACCATTTAAAAAATATCAATAAACATATCAAAATGAATTGATATCGATCCCGTCACTCGTCCGGTCACTTTATGTATCAGAAACTAATGATAGGGTTGTCACGCAATAAATAAATATAAGTGCTACAAAACTATTCATTTATATGGATAATTATTATTATTCATTTATATAGATAAATAATATTATTTATTTATATTTTATTTTGCCCGCAATTTCGTACGAAAAAGCCATTCTCTTAAACCTCTCTATCTATTTAAAAAAAACACATCATAAACCGTTTCGTAGTTGCGAAGATAGAAGAAGCCCACATAGGGACATACTTACGAAAATAACGATTTTTTTTAAATAAATAAAGATAAGGTTACACTTGCTAAAGCAAAACAACATTCGTGTGGTCATATATTAAAAAATGTAGTGTAACCAACTTTTTTCTCCCTATGGTTTTGTTCGAGACAGTTCAAAAATAGCGGCAGAATCTAGGCAAAAGACATAATATTCTAAAACTTAGGTAGCTTCATATCCACCTAAGTGTCTGGTTAAGAAGGAAAAGAAGGTTAACGCAGTTCTCGGCTGGAAACGAATAGTTAGGTAATTTATTAAGAAAATGATTCATCATTCTCCT
This sequence comes from Orgyia antiqua, assembly GCA_916999025.1. Lineage (NCBI taxonomy): Eukaryota > Metazoa > Arthropoda > Insecta > Lepidoptera > Erebidae > Orgyia > Orgyia antiqua. The sequence continues at coordinate 19,086,459 of OU779864.1, read as the reverse complement.
GCTCTTATCCCATAATTTGTGGTCGGTGCAACACGTCTTTTTCTTTTATGGATTTTTGTCAGACGTCATATCTGTGTTTGCTCTTTTATCTTTCATATCCTCATTCACACAGTTCATCCATAATTAGAAAATGAATGAATGGTGAATGGTGAATGGTAATAATATGAATAACTCACACGTTATCCTTATATTCTTTAGTAGAGGGAAATACAGCTAAATCGAATATTCCAAGCAGAAATCGGCTGCATATTTATAACACGTTTAGCTTCAAATGTTACTATCTATGTATGTATTTATGTAACGGAATTTTTGGAAGGGATTTTCACCCACTTTTAGTAGTCTGCTTGATCTAGAATTTCGCACACATATCAAAGACTGATGACAATATTTTAATAACAAAGAATAGACAGGATTTTCTAGCAAATTATTTTAGTACTTACTTTAATTTACTTAGCAGTTTAACTCGTGGTGGCAACCCTATTCACTTATACTCATATTGCAGCTACAACCTAATTTTACATATTTATATAGTTAAGTCTGAAATATTTATTGAGTAGATACAGTTTGGATATTTTTGAACATAAACTACCCTACTTTAATTAATTTGAAACCTCTATTTTAACCCTTGTTTTTATATATTTTAATCGTTTGTAACAAAAACACATCCCTCAATGAAAAATAATGGACGGAAAAGATTATGAAAATTAAACAAAATAAGGTTTATTCACTTACAAATACTTCAAAAAGGCGTTGTAAATTTATTGATTTAGTTAAAACCTTCGGTGTAATATTCTCTAATGCTTACTTGCTCGAGTCCCATCCGTGACCATGGCGACTGCAAAGTCTCTGAAACGTCGTCGAGCTACAATTTCAAAGAAATACACATGTCAAAATCCGTACAAAAGTGTTTTTATTTAAACCTTCGGTGTAATATCTTGAGAATGCTTGTATCACCGATACATATCTTTTCTCTTACAATTTCTTCCCTTTTAAGAAACGGAAAAGTAGAGTCATCAAAAGTAGAAAAATGTAGTCACAAATACATTAATTTATCTTTATAACAAACAATTAAATATACAAACGTATTAAGTACACAAATGTCACCACTTCAATTCTTCTCTACATTAGAGTCAGGTAAGGAAAACTTAACTATAATCAAATGTCGTATTCTATTGGCTATATTTATTCAAAAACCTGGTTCTATCGTGTTTATTTGACAATGGATGTCTATCAATCATACATATTTATAGCACAGAACTAAATCGTGTCTTTTCCAATATAAACCGTATAAATTTGGATGAAAGCTAAATATTTAACTGACTTGTATACGACAAGCGCCTCCTAAATGCGTCGCATAAATTCGGCCAAGTAAAAACTCGTCAACTTTTAGACGTTAGAATAGAGTAGATATGACTACCTGGTTTATTTGTTACGAGTTTTTAAAAGTATAAACATGATAGTGTAGCCGGAGTTTAATTTAAAAAAGAAAGAGTTTCTACTTATTTTAAACAGACTAATTAGTCTCAATATCACCATCCTCCTACCCTTATCCCATTATTTGAGGTCGGTGCAACATGTCTTTTTCTTCCACAGTCTTCTATTAGCCGTCATGTCTGTGTTAACTCCTCTTTCTTTCATGTCCTCTTTCACACAGTCCATCCATCTCTTCTTAGGTCTTCCTTTAGACTTTTTTCCTTCCACATTTATACTCAGAACTCTCCTAACGACATTACTTTTCTCTCGTCTCATAAAATGCCCATACCAGGAGTCTCCCATACTAATTAGTCTCAATAATATAAAATTAATTTTGTTTTTAGTCTTACACTCTGTACTGTTTAGTAAAATATCGAAGTGATGCGACACTTCATGCAAATGTCTTAAAGTAAATAAATAATGGTTGGTCTATTTGGATATTAACTATTTTAGGGCAAAATATAAAAGCAACAATTACAAATTGAGGGTTTGAGATAGGACGGTGGTTTGTGACGGTGAGGGTCTCTTTTTGATGTTCCCTCTCTCTCTAGACCTATAACGTCACACCGTTGAGCACAGGCTTCTTCCGCCTACTGTGCTGCGCTGACCAGGCATGCTGGCATAGAGTATATTTTTTATCTCTTTTTAATTACCTAAATACAATTTCAATTTTTGACCATATCTACAAAAAGAATTAAATTCAGTTAAGCCGCTGCACCAGTATAACCTCAAATAACTTGATATAGAATATTTATTATGTATTTAAATTGAGAGTCTTATCCTTACAATTCTAACACGACGGTCGCCATTAAACGCAATAGTTACGGTTACATAATTTATTGTTTTTCATCTTTGAAATCTTACCGGAGTCAAGTAATATAAATCATGCGTTAATGCCATAGTATTATACAAATTCAAATTTATAACTCGATAAAATTGGCCGGGCCCCACCGAGGGCCGGGAGGAAGGACCGCACCTAACTAGAAATGCCCCTAATTCATTATAAGGTTTGATGTTAGTAGTAGCTCTTGTGATAATTTTCAAGATATTCGATTTAGTTTTGAGAGTTTTGTTTGGCTAAAATAAATTTCCAATGATCATTGTTTAATTTGGCAAACGTATTTTTTAATAATATTTTTATTTGTGGTGGAATAATGATTATGCAAAATCGGATGCGGTTTTTTAGCAAAATTATTTTAATAGGCAATTAACGAGTAACGTTAGTTTTAAATTAGTTCAATGTTTTTAAACGATGCTTCTGATTTGATTAGATTACCAATATTTTAATATTATTGACAAAAGTGAATTGCAAATAAATAAAGACAACTATTAATTTACTTATACATTTTTCCAATTATTTCATAATATTTTCTTTTATCTTCAAACAATCTTTTGATTCTTTCTTTCATATTAATACTTATTCAAACCCTTCGAATTTGAAAAGCATTTTTCATACAATCGTAATAATTCAAATTCAAAAATAGAATATTAATAATCGTCTAAAACCGATAGCGATCTAAAAGGCCGCATATAATATCGAAGCAATTATTATCAGCCAGTGTGATTTATAAGGATTTTTGACTGTAAACCTCTTTTCTTCCATTGAGGTTTAATTGAATGATTAAATCGGGTGGCATTAGCGGCGTTCGCCCTTTGTCACTGATTTGTATAAACAATAGAAATCAATCGGTTTGAATTTGGAATCGATTAATCTTTAGGCGTTAAATAGTGAAATGAAGTTTCAATGATTAGAATCTAAAACGACTAAGCTTTCACGATTAAAATGATTTTTCAAATATGGAACACTTATTTTTTAGAATTTGGTACTAACTAATCTTATTTACAGTAGAATTTCATATAGTATGTACTATGTTAAGCAATTCTTACGTCACAACAATTTTCTTGTGGCGTTGATTGAAAACAGAGCCGCGTTTCGTTATCAAGCCTGTGTTTAAACATCATTTGAGCTGCAGATAAACACCGAACTCCACTTTTGCACCGCCACAGATAACTAAGCACTTAGCACACAAACTATGCATAAGTAGAGCTTTTTGATAACTCGCCGACGATGTAATGACTGCAAGAAAAATTTTTGTATTCTTTTTTTTATTTTAGTGAGCGATGTGTCTTGTACGCCTGTTTATGCTTACATTCACGTTATCACGGGTTTAAGTTCCGCAGTTATTTATATTATCACAGATATTTACCTATATTAAAAGAAATTAGCTGCAATATAATATTGTCAATACCGTTTTGATACATGCTACCCTCATTGAACGCAATAATGTGCATTTTTGGTCCACTTGCATCCAGCGATCCTGAAACCTAAGCACTCTATATTACCGTAGGCCACCCTACGCTAACTGCATGGTCACCACTCGAGAATTTTACCTCCCCATCGGCTGTCAGTTTATCGAAGAAGGCCTGCCTATTGCCGTTAGCTACCTATTTGAGACTTAATAGACTTCATACATAGTATCTGAAAATTCTGTCATACACACTATGTAAAAGAGAACTTTTTTGCAATGCACGGTGAATATGAAGACAAAAAATATTCTTTTAATAAATATGAGGAAATTTTGAATTTTCTCAACATATAACTTTTGTTGTTACCAGTACGCGTGTTTGTAACGCGTCTCGCGTCGTCATCGACACATTTAGTTGTTAGATTAAGTCAATAGGTGGCGCTGAGCGCTACGGACACTTACACAAATACATTATTTTCAGACCAGACGTATTTGTGATACTTTTGTATTTCTTAATCAATAATATTCTTATATAAGTGTTATTTACATAAGTTTATTTCAAACTCCAATAGCGATTATGACAAAGAAGATATAATTTGATAAATAATTTATAGTACAGTATACCTACTCATAGAATAAAACACCTAATAAAAATAAAATTCCTAATAAAACTAAACATAACTAAAACGCAAGTAACCAGGAATTCGAAATTTTAAAAGGGTAATAAAAATAAAAAATAAAAATTGTATTGTATTGTATTGTATTTTCATGGACATTTCACACAACGTCCTCTGGTCCCAAGCTAAGCTTATATGCTTGTGTTATGGGTACCAGAATACGGATAGAATACATATACTACTTTTTTTTTGGAAATACATACTTATAATACATAGAAACACCCAGACGCAGGACAAACATTTGTATGACAATTAGAAAAATCTCACAAATGATTGTCCCGAGCGGGAATCGAACCCGCGACCTCTTGATCGGCAGTCCGTTACCAGAACCACTACACCACGAGGCCCGTAATTTGTTTTATTAATTTGAATTTGGAAATATGTATGTATTATTCATAGAACAAGGTTTTATCTTATTATAGTTTAAAAATAAACACGTATAAGTTTCTCTATTTAATAATGGCAAAACACAAATGGTGTCTGCCAAAAAAGTAAAAAATGTCGAGATATGTATAAATATGACGCATTTTTGTTACATTTCACACGCCAATTATAAGAGGGAGAGCACACCAACCGCGAAACATTTGCCGGTCAAACATTAGTCCACTAATCCGCGTAAAGGAAGTTATGCATCATGAACATGTGTCAGTTTGTATGTCCCAGAGTTTATAACGAATAAATTATTTGATTATGATGAAATATTGGGATGGTTATTATTAGACCGTGAAAGAGTCTTTGTGGATTAATCACGGAAAAAGGATTTTAAAACGATTACTGTGATTGTGATTTCTGTGAACATTAGAAAAAACTTGTTTTTCAAACTAAAAATATGTTTATTACAAACTACCTAAATCTATGTCTACTTATTCATAATGACTTATCGGAGGTTTAAAAGTTCGCTAAAGTCGGTTCGCGAAAATTGTCAAAATTTGTTATTCACAATAGTCTTTTTTACGATAAAACGTTTATTATCTCTCCGATAAAATCTCCGTTTAAACCTCCGATAAATCATTATGAATAAGACCATCAATGTTTAAAATTATAAAGCTGAAGAGTTTGTTTGTTTGAACGCGCTAATTTCAAGAACTACTGGTTCGAATTGAAAAATTCTTTTCATGTTGGATAGTCCATTTATTGAGGAAGGTTATATGCTATATAACATCACCCTGCGACCAATGGGAGCAAAGCAGTAGTGAATAATGTTGCTAAAACGGGGAAAATTTTCTAAATTCGTCGTCGATTGTTGGACGTCTCTCTCAAACTACCAATTGAAAAAAAAAAACTTTAGCATTTTGTAAGTAAAACTTAATACGCCTTGCAATTTCACTTGAGTAGGTATTTACTTAAACCACCTTTTTATGATCTAGTTAAGGGTATATAAATCGATATTTATCTAGTTACCCGATGCACACACAGAATTTCATAAAAATCGGTCCAGCCGGTTTGAAGGAGATGGATAAATGCTTGATAACTCACAATATAAAATTCGCGATATTTATATACAATCTTAATTATCAACAATTTAAACAAAAACCATACAAATCAATTCAAAAGATTCCAACAAGAAAGCGACATTACAACCACCCCCATCCATCTGCGCTCGTCACAAATCAAGAAGACGCATGCTTTCCGCCGGGACTCGAACCCGGGACTAATGGCGCCCGTCGATTTATTAACACCCACTACATAAACACGCTAATACTGTTACGGGGAGGGGACAATAAAAGGTTTTAAGGAGTTATGGCGAAGAAGAATAGACTTAAATACATTTATTTATTTATATATTTGTCTGCTTGTGACATATTAGGAATACCTATATATAACCATTTTCTTTATAAGGAGCTATTAAATACATAGGGAAAATATAAGCAAAAAACATATTTTGTTAAAATCCTATGTGTGTGTGTCTATGATACAGAGTATACGTAATATGAAAAGTCATTATTCTATGAAGAAGCTAGCCTGGCTAAAGTTACTTGTCCACAATTTCAAACGGTAACCCACCATCTGGTATTTCTGTGGTACCGATAAGTTGACGGCGGTTAAACGGTGATTGTCGTAGAACTTAAAAAAATTGCTAGATCAACAAGGTGTGACGTTTGCATTAAAATAGGCCAAAGCATACTTGCATTCAGCCAAAAAATTTTTTTTTTTAGGGTAAGTGGTATTACGTTTAAACACAGCACATTCAGCCAGAGATACTTTTTAATTTTTTTATTTAAAGTAGATGAGATTACTTTTACCACCACTGTTCTTAAAAAAAAAAAATGTGAATAACATGTTTACCATACACTACAGTTCACTACACCATGATAGTGCAATATAATAATATGTTGAACAGATGTTAAAATAATCATAAATCAGTACAATGACGGATATATGCGACACTTGTCGAGCAGATACAACGTCACAACTCAATGATGTGGCGTTTATATCATTTGCATGTGTTTTGTGTCATCTGCTTACAACATTATAATAACGTAAGATGTTATAAATTATGTGGGATGTAGATGGATCATTGTGCCTATAGTCGTAACGGTCAATGATTTAAATTGAGCCTCGACCTCCTTAGAGAGCTACTTAAAAAGTAAATTTTAAATTAACTTAAACTAATAATAGAGTTTGTTTATTTGAACTCGCTAATCTCAAGAACCACTGGTCAGATTTAAAAAAATCTTTCTGTGTTGGATAGTACAATTATCCAGGAAGGCTATGGGATATGTAACATCATACTTCGCCTGATAAGAGCGAAGCATTAGTGAAAAATGTTGCGAAAACAGGGAATATTTTCTAAATTCTATTCGTACGAAGTCGCGGGCAACAAATAGATTCAAAATGTTTAGTGTTTACAAGCTAACTTCAAAATGTTATTAGGCATTTTTTCCAGAATGGTTTTTCTTCTTTTTCTTAGCTCATCAAAATCACACTATTGGGAGTAGTAGGTCTCTTTTCAGGTATTTGGTCTACTTATGTCTTGCTTACCTGTAATGTTAATCAAGGTTGCGAATTTTCCTTTTATTTATGCTGGTTTTTAAAACTGAAAGGAAATGGTGCTTAGGTGTATTCTTCAATCAATACCATACGGACGGAAATTATTAAAGTAATATTGACGCAATATTCTATTTTTATATTAATTTGAGCCGTTTATTGTAGACTAAATTAAGTATATTTTTTCGATGAGTCTTATGTAAAACTTTTCGCAATTCATTTACTATTTCCATATTTAAATTATTACCACACTTAAGTATTATGTTAAGCATCCAGATTTTTTTAACTGGCACACATTTCATTGACATAGACAACAACAAAAAAAAGCCGCCATTTTTATCTACACTCTTTTGAAATAAGTTGTTCGCTTTTCAAAATTGCCGCTATTTAAAAGTGTCAACATGGCGGCTTCTTAATACACATCTTTAAGGTATTTAATTTTGTTTATTAATTTAGACAAATAGTTGCATTATTTTGAATGTAACGGCTTTTTATATTTCGGTGTAAGTCTTGCATTTGATTTCGATAAATTTTCTACACATAATAATAATTTAGTCAGACATAAAAAAATTATGTAAAAAACCTTTAAATATTTTCTTTATCTTGTATAAATTTTTCGTTCCTGTTAGGCACATGGTAGATAGTTATAGCAAATAATTTAAAGCATAGCAAGTCATTTGAAAAAATTTATAAAATAATGTAGAAATTTAAAAAAAATAATTAAGTACTGATTTTAAATAGCAAAATGCACAGGATGAATGAAAAAACTTTACTGTAACATCTGTCTTTATGATCAATAGAATATCAAATGTGGGCATTCCCGTAACAACTGATCACAGAGGACTACTTACAGTTCAGTCCTACCCTACGTTGCGCTGGATAGTAAACTAAGTTTTCGCCGTCATTTATTTGAATATTGGAGTGTTGCAAATGTTATACATTATAGAATATTATGCATTATTTTGCTTTAAAATTAAGGTTTTATTGTCAGAATTATTGTTACGTTCTTGATCATTGGATTTGCAATATTTATGGATACAGAATTTGTAGAACGAGTCTGTTGGGAGTCATTTCATGTGAGTACTCTTATTTCAATCATAGCATTAAGTGTAGGCATTTTTAACCGACTTCAAAAAAAAGGAGAAGCTTCTCAATTCGTCTATATATTTTTTATGTTTGTTACCTCATAATTTTTAACTTGGCGAAGCGATTTTGATGACTCTTTTCTTATTTGAAAGCTGGTGGTTCTCGTGTGGTCCCATTGGCACCAGGTCAGGATCTGATAGTACCTAATCTCCCGAGAAATCTAAGAAATCCCTCAAATTTCAAAGGCACATGAGGTCGGTATTCTTTTTTTAATTTATAATATAAAATTTTACTAACAATTGGTATTTATAATCGACAGAAATATAATTATATTTAACAAATATGTATAGTTATTTAACCTAACACATACGTAGGTACATTATAGAAAATATACTCAAATGAAAAAGTAATATTTTTCCTGGGTAAATATGAATGAAGGCATTACCAAAATGATATAGACGGAACAGTATTGTTCTAGTCTATTACAGTTCATTTACCTTTATTGGCGCCCAACTGAGCCTAAACAAAGTTAACCATAATCCAGTACAAGGCTTAAGAATTAAACATTTTCAAACTTCCTAAGCGCAGAGCCAAATAAATTCATTTTATTTTCTTCCTCCCCTCGACAAAGTATTTCACTCACTACGCTCCGCTATTAGAATGATCCCGTGTTTTTTTTTACATTGTTCAATGCTTTTTTCGCGTTGGTTAAGCATTACGCAATAAATTTAAGAAGTACTTACAAGTAGGTATGTATGTACTGAGTTATTTACCGACTCGTTTTAGTCGCGTGTTGTTTTTTCAAGTTGGTAGAGCTATGTTCTTAATTTGAATTAATGAAGTTTTAAACAATTCGAGAAGTAACGAGGTGAGTTTGTTTTATGAATGCTTTTTTTCTCTTTTTTATGTTGTTTTTTTTTCTTCATAGAATAGGCAGAAGAATTTATTTGTCAGGCTAGAATAAAATAGTTCTAATAGTTCTTCTAGAAATTCTATGACTAACATATAAAAAAAATCATTACGTCAAATTGGGCACAGGAAATAGCCCAACTGCCACAGATATTTAGTGCTCTTAATATCTAGACTAAGTTAAGAGTTATCATTAATATTTATGACATATACTAATGCGAGCGATTGGAGCCTTGAAAGGATCAATCAAGATTAATGTTCATATGTGTTAATGCACATAAATATTTATTTACTTGTTTGACTAATGCTTTCTGAAGTATGTGATATACAGGTTGGTTCGTAAGTAATTGGTACCAACCACATTTAAAAAAAAAACTAGCATACTTTTACTAATTTATTTATTTAATTTCCGTGCTTACTATAGGTGAAACAATTACCATTTTATTTTATAATCTGGTGTTTTAAAGGTTTCTGGTATTTTGCTTTCGTTTTTTAAACAAAATAGGCAATTATAGGAGATTACAGCAAAATGAAATCTCTATCACACAAATAAATGAAATTGTGACCCCACACTACATCAGACATCACAGATCTATACTTTAGTAGCTAAGTACGAAAGTCGATTAATAGCCAATATCACGACTGGCTATTAATTGCCACTACATTTTTAATTTCTACATATTTTATGACAAATAGAATTAGATTTTGGAACACTCTCTATAGTTTCTTATCAATGAACAAAAAACTTGTACTAAACAAATTACAGTTAATGTTTCCTCAATAGTTAATGTTAAAAATGAATTAATTAATGTTAAATAATTAATACATGTACTGCAACATATCAAATATAACTAGGTAAATGTGATAGGTATGTCATTTATAATACTTACATAAATAATTAAAATATTTTCTACCTGATTTGCATTCATGACGTCCTGATTGACATTTTTAGCTGACTATAGGTTCTAACTAACATTTGTTTATGGTGGTCATGGTTACGTAGGCCATAATTTTTGTCTTCGAGTTAAGATTGAAATTGTAACAACCACTAAAAAGATAGATAATGCTTCCTATTCTATGTGTAGAACTAAACTTAACTAAAAAATGAAAACAATTATTGCTGTATCTTAAATAATTTGCTATTTTGTTGTACTCATTTATATTAATTGAAATCGTTAGTCTATAATAAACAGTTTTTCTAATAAAAAAGTTCAGTTAACATTGCCGAATTGTGTTATTGACACTATCAATTTTTATTTTTTAGTTACGTTTAGTTTAGTTGTGCACGTAGAATTGGTACCAATATCTTCTGTGACAGATGGAAAACTTGAAACTAAATCCTGTGCCAACACACCTAGTCAGCGTGGCATTCTAGACCAAATACGGAGAGGGTATTTAGTCTATAGGTGGCCCATGCCCAACAGTGGGACGTAAATGGGCTGGAGAGAGAAAAAAAGAAAGAGAGAGAAAAAGATATCCCTGGCAGGTTAATTTCGTTTTTATATTTACAGTTGTAACCGTGTTCAAATTTAATTTAGGTATTATTAGATTCTTCGATTTAGACGTATTTCTTGATTTATTTGAAATAGGCTCTTATTTAATTAACTGAAAGAGACTTTGCAGTCACCATGGTCACGGGTGAGACTGGTGACTGCAGTCTCCAAAACGTGGGGCCAAAATTTAAAACAAATATACGCGTCTAAATCCGTAAAAAGTAGTTTTTTTTTAACAAATGAGTCGCGCAAGTGTTAGTAAATAAGAAAGAAAGAAAGAAAAATATTTATTATTTCCCATTGGGGGACACAAACATAGAAAAGACTTATAGTTAAATAAAAAATATAGTTGATGTGCCCCATCCATGGGAAACAATAGGACGTCACTCAGCATAATGTTGTGGGTTTGACCCCACAACGTTGGTTTTCAGTAACGCTCTATTGCAATGTGACGCATGGCGCCGAACAGCAACACGACGGCGACGCTGTGAATTTCACTTCAACTTTTTTAACAATTTCACTTCAAATAACTGAAAGAGATTAGAATTAGTAGTTTTGTGTTAGTTAACTATTCCCATATATTTTTTAACCAAGTCAGTAGTAGTAGTCAACAGTAAGTTTCTTATAAACTCACATAGGTTTACTTTTCCTATATTTTCGTTCTATTTTTGTTTGCAAATTCTCGTTACCATAAGAACCCAGTTAACAGTAACATAACAATTTCAATGTTAGTGAAATGTCCCAGAACTGTTGTATCGCGACCCACTCTCATATTCGTCAATGTGTTTTCATAAATATGCAAACAGCACTACTCACGTGTGTGACCATACAGAAAAATAAATAAGTTTTACTTCTTTTGATATCTTAGGAAAAAATATTAAAAGTAGATTTTATGCATGGCGCTCAACATCGCTTAAAATTAATACGCTCAAAATTCCAATTAAATATTATAAAGCTGAAGAATTTAATTGCTTGTTTGTTTGTTTGTTTGAACACGCTAATCTCAGAAACTACCGGTTAGAATTTAAAAAGAAAGGAAGTTAAGTAAGTTAAGGAAAGGAAGGAAGTTAAGTTTAGGAAGGTTATAGGCTGTTTAACATCACGCTGCAACCGATAGGAACGAAGAATTAGTGAAAAATGTTTAAAAAACAGGAAAAAATGTCAATTCCACAAGCACAGAGTCGTTGGTATATTTAATATTTATCATTTACCTTTCTAACTTCCGTAGATAGACACGTCAAAATAAAATCAATAGAAGCAGTAGTACTGCTTCTATTTTAACCTACGGCCTAAGCCTACCTACTTCACGTAAGTTTTAGAAAATATTACATACAATTTGTTATAAATTTAAGAAAATTATACGTACGAGGTTCTCTGAACCCCACCCCTATTCCAAGAAAAAAGTTCTCACTACCAAATTCATAACATTTTGCCTCACCTTGTTTCGATCGCCGATCTCAATACGCCAGAAAAATACAATCAATTTTTCCGCAAACGCTGGCAACCCAGTAGTTCCCGCCCTTCTGATTGAACCTAAATAATAAATTCAATTTGCACACGATGTGGCCCATCAAATATTTTGTTAGTGATAACGTTTGGGCCCGGTCTGTTTTTGAATGTTAGCGGATGTTAGAAGTAATGGTGTTATTTAGAAGTTGCAATATGCTAAGATGGTAGCCAGCCGCATTAACAAGTCACGAGATGGTTCTGTTTTAAGAATACAAAAAGTATGGAGGGGCTTTTGCATACTTTTTGAGATGTCAGTTAGGAATAAGATAAGATAAGATAATCATTTATTGGCTTCATAATTTGTACAATTGTCTTTCTACAGTGTAACAAGATATATTAAGCTCATTTGGTTCTCTGCCTCTCAAACTAGGCTTGAGCCTGTCTTCTGAGAAGCAGAAATAAATCTAAATCAAGTATTTTGCATGTAAAATAATGTAATTATATCAATTAGATCTTAAACTTATAATTTGGAATTATTTTGGTACTATTTAGTAGCAGTCTTCCACCCAGCCTCTACTATTGGTTACGGGTATTTTAAAAATATCATGGACGCACAACGCTACAGAGAGACAAAATTCTAGGGGAATTCCTAAAAAAAGATGGATGGACTATGTGAATAAGGACGTGAAAGAAACAGGAGTTAACACAGATATGACGCTGACAGAAGACTTCGGGAGAAAATGACATGTTGCGCTGACCCCAAATGATGAGTCCAAAACTATACGTTGTCAATTCAATATTATCTTGCTAAATTTCAATTTATTTTTATATTTTTAATTATTCATTCAAAAATATTCTCATTTATGTGTAGTTTCTGATGTTATAATAATATTTGGAAAAATTTAGTGCATGCTACTCTACAGCTTTTTACTAAAACAATTTTTACGACATTGGCGATCCTTTTGCCGCTGTTCTAGTGGCCTCTCACAATTTCGCACAACGCTATGGGGCTGTTATGAATGCTATGAATAATTATTTTAAGATCTGCATTCTACGAGAATACTCATTACATTATTATGAAAACTTGAGGGGTGATTGATAAGTCTCTAATAAGATTTTTTTTATTACAAATCCTATAAATATGTTTACAGAGATATCTAAGTTACGATAAGAGACTACTAAAGACGTATGTATTAATTACATTATTTGCTCATATATACTAATAGATGACACTGTCAGTTCATTATGGGTATGAGCATTGCTCTTGTATCTATATAACACGCCTGACATATCCGACTAATATTGGATCAACGCTCTTAGATAATTACGAATACAAAATCTAGAAAACGTTTTTGTTTACTATCCTCTTTTTTTTTGTTTTAATCCACTAAGATCCCACTGTTGGGTACGGGCCTCTACTAAGGTTTTTGGTATACCATGCCACGCTGTCCAGACGTCGTTGTTAGCGTAGTATTATTAGTTTTTTGTCATGGACGTAGAATATGAAGACGTGTAACACTTCGATCCATAAAATTGCATAATATATTATTATAAAATTCTAAAACGAACAAACTTACAGACATTTAAAGTAAAATTTAAGTAATAAAACGTTACTTCTGGGGGGTTGGCACCCCTTACATGAAGCACCCTACAGCGTGAACCGACCTAGTGTCGTCTATCACAACTTTACGTCACAAAACGACCCATAAATCCACAAGTTGTTCGCACCATCCATTTATATCATCATATCATCACGCTTACTGCGGTTAATAGTATAAGTAGAGATGTGCTGTATACTGTTAAAAAGTTAATGTTATTAAGTTAAGTCATACGTGTATTCTAAGCATCAAAGGATTGTAAGAATGCATGGGTGTAAAGATGTTCGTTTCTGTTTTAGGCAAAAACTGCTGAATGAATTTTAACATTTAGGTTATATAATTAAAGAGTTCTATTAAAGATATCTATTCTAAAATGGGACAGTTTTATTATAGGTCTGATATTTGTATTGTATTTATACTGCGTCTGTTTCTGTAAATACCTATAAAATATATTCTTAAAAATAGTATATTTCTTATATGCCTATTCTAGTACCCATAATACATGTATAATCTTAGCTTGGGACCAGAGGACGTTGCGTGAAATGTCCGTGAATATCTATCCCGAGTGCTCATAGCATAAGCTATTTAAATTAATTCTTTTGTATACATTAAAAAAGCGATATCACTATGTCAATTATGAGTATGAAATATGACGGCAGTATTTTTTCTAATTCTTTACACAAGCTAAGATCGTGATAGAACAGCCAAGATGGCTGCCGTTGAGAAGTGCAATAAATCCATAAGTTGTTGGCGAGACATAAATCTGTCAGATGTATTAGAGCTGCGGAATTAAAAATGTAATACATCTGAATTTATGTGCATTTATTAAAATGGAGAAGGGGTGGAAAATATAAGTGGACACCATTCACAAGCCTAAGAAGTTTCTGGGACATGCCTAGTCGAAACGCGTAAATAAAATTTTAGTAGCAGTAAGACAGTATGCAGACGGCTTTCATATTAAAATTAATTTAGTGCAAACGATTTAAAGGATCACAGCACAGAATTGCTAAAATAAAGTATCTTCGATTTTAAAATAATAAAGTTTTAACTTAGCTACACACAAATGATCTTACAATACGTTCTATTTTTTTAAAAACTGTTATATGATAAATATAAAACAGCTTTTTCCAAAACAGAACAAAATTTTTAAATTTAGTTTCATTGCAAAGCTTAAAAAAAGTTTGTGGTTTTTAGCAAAAATCCTACATAACCGTAAATTGTACAGATTTGTAAACCATTTGTAGGCTTAGACGTTGCCAAATCTTAAAAGCAGATGGTAAGTAAGCCAATTTTTCATTTCAATCAAACAATGCTATACTCTAAACTCCTAGCCAAAATGACAAAACCTTGTTTCCTTCTACGCTTATCAAAGTTATTCACAATCGTCACCGGAACTCCATCAACAATACAACAAGAAGAATCACAATACATAATAATATATCACTGAAAATCAACACGATTTAAAAATCTCGCGTTACAGTCAAACCCTCTAAAACAGACATAAAAGGAAGCTGTCAATAAATCAGCAACATGTCGGGCTAGACAAATAAAACGCGTATGAAACAAAAAAAATGTATATGTGCACAAAATTCGCAAAAAGAATTACAAGCAATAACATGCAGTAGTGTTAATATCGTGTAAGAAAGTTTGTTGTTAATATAAATTAGCTCTTATTTCATTACATCTAAGGATTCTGTCGCTGGTAAGAAACAACTTTGTTGTGATTTAGTCCCTATCGGCCGTCAACCTGATTAATGTCGCTAGTAAATCAGCGGATTACGACAATGCGAGAAATGACGAGTCGCGGCCGGATCGCAAACGATACTGGAGTCTGGTATAAGTTATTAAATATGAAATTATATTGTAGCCTACGTTGTACTGGAAATATCAAATTAAAATTTTTTGTTACTTAAAATATTAAATGGAAATTAAATTTAATTCCTTTTCATTTTCATGTAAAATGCGTTACAATTTTGTAATATTATTGTTTTGTACCTATTGTTTTAAGTATAACACACTTTTTTTCTCATTTTTCTTAGCCCTTTACTGTCCTTCTGCTTTACTTTCAGCTCGTGTAGTGCATAGTTTAGAAAGTACCGAACTAGAAGATGTAGTAAAATCGCTAGTCTCTGATCCCTTGCATCCACAAGTCAGTCACAACGAATTATTGAGTAAACACATAGCGTAATCGTGCGATCGTTTCATTTAGAACCAATGCAAGGGAATAGGAAGAAATATTGCTTCATATATTTTCTAATACAAAACTGTCAATTGCTCATAACAAGATTGTAAATATGTCATTTACAACATATTAAATAGTAAACATAAAGACAGATTTAATTAAAGATCTTTGTGTACTGATACGCATAAGTAATAAATAGATCTATAAGTGACTTATGGTCTTATTCATAATGACTTGAGCGTAAAAAGACTATTATGAAGAACAATTTTTGACAATTTTCGCGAACCGATTTTAGCGAACTTTTAAACCTCCGATAAGTCATTATGAATAAGATCATTAGTGTTTAGTTTCAACTCCTATACAAACTGCAAACAAACAGTACACATAAATCATTGTTGTGCTTAACAAATCGAAAATTAGATCAAGAGCAATAAAGGTGTTTATGGAATTTAAACGTAGGTTTGAAGTCGTATTTCGAATTTTTTTAAATATAACTTATTTTTCTATTATAAGTAAGAATTGATTTCTCTTTGTCTTCTCCGGGAAACTAAATGCTTTTTTTGCACTAAGTAGATAACTTTAGATATTGAGTTGTATAACAAATCTAATAATTTTGAGTCATATACATAAAGTGAAATATTTTACAGAAAAAGCCAATCGTATATGTCACTAACTTCGAACGACTCCTAATGAATCTTAATCATGTCATCACTTCACATAATAAGATCACAGATTTAGGATTGTTATCTTCCTTGATAAAACCGAACAATTAATATATTAGCTTAGCTTAAAAAAATAGTTTACCTATGGTCATACCATAACATCATAATTTAGCAAGTAAACTAAAATCAACATTTAACACTATCCTTATAATCTCAAGGTCAAGCTGTGTTTATTTATTGCCATATCAGTCATGTCTAAAATCTTCTAAAATATCGTGACCTAATGCCATAGGTATTAACGACAAGATATTATTAATATAAACATGTTTAATTTGATTTATTTTATTATGAATGAGTAACTATTTGTTATACCTGTTCCTATCAGTAAATAATCAATTAAATTTGATGTTTTATTTACTTAATGGCATTAAATAATTGTGGGCTAGGTGTATTAGGGTAAAGGTTGATTTGACACTCAAGGTCATTTTGTCAAATTATTTTTATGAATCATAAATATCAACAGATTTAAAAATACTTTAAATAGATTATGCCAATTTCATAATATTAGAAATTATAATTACTTATTTTCAAAATTATAGCAAAATTGATTTTAATTTTCGGGTTAGTATATATGTTTAAATAAAACTACTTTTTACGGATTTAGACGCGTATATTTGTTTCCGTCACCATGGTCACGGGTGAGACTCACCCGTGACCATGGTGACTGCAGTCTCCGAAACGTCGGGCCAAAATTTAAAACAAATATACGTGTCTAAATGCGTAAAAAGTAGTTTTATTTAAACAGATGAGTCGCGCAAGTGTTAGAAAATATTATAGTATATATGTTTTGTATTTTTTGCAAGACTTGTATTTATTAGACTTATACTTATTATAGGTATAGTTAATTTCTTTACATACCAAAACTACGGGTGCAAACAACTTTTTGACAGCGACGTGTCGTCGTAACATGAGTATTAAATTTAGCATTTTATATCTGGCTTTAGAGTTAGTCTTAGGCGTGTCTAGTAATTTTAATGTTTTAGCAAAAAATTAATAACATTTAAAAACTTAACAGGTTACAGTTGCGTATGTGTGTATCTCTATGTCAAAGTGTAACTGACAAATTGATTTATGAAGCCGAGGGGACCGACAAGTTCGCGTTTAGACTTACTTGCCCCACGCACTGCTACATGTTTAAATTTCGAACATTTTGTGTTTCTTCAGGTTTTGGTGTTAATAAATTTTTGTTGAATTAGCTTTAGACATATACGGTGGTGTTCGATGCTTTTGAATTCAGTTTAGTTTTGCTCCATCGGCCATCAGTTCTTCGACAGACATGGCCAACCCACTGCCACTTTAGCTAGCTAGCCTTGCGAGCTATGTCGACCATGTGCAAAGAAATACCTCTTCAGCTAATACCAAAATAAATGACTATGGAACAGTGCAATGTGTACATTACATGTAAATACAAATTTCCAGATTGAAGGCTATACGAAAGGTGTGCATATGATAACCCTTTTGGTCTCTCCATATACATAACTACAAAAGCACTTAATTGGTAACATAACGTTGGTTTTTTATTTGAAATCAATTGACACCTAAAATTTTATGGCATACCCATAAAATTCTTGGACAGTAAAATGGTAGATTTAGTGGTGGACGACCAATCGTGTAGCATTTGGTTTATGGGTATCTACCATGAGTTTTACATCACCAATCCAATACTAGCTTGTCTCATAAAATAGATAAATAATGATTTTTAACTCTTTTATTTGTTCGGATAAGATGTACCTATGTTATGTCTCTATCGATATTGATATAGTTTTTTGTGAAACGCCGATATTTTAAAGTCTTTTAGAGTATTTTAATTGGTACAAAACCCTTTGCTTTTAAGATTAATATGCAGATTAGTTTATTGAGTAGAAATTAAGGAGTTAATTTATTTTATGACGGAATCGAGGCACTTCAGTTTTGTTTACTTCAATACAAATTTTATTTTAGTAACTTCTGTATATATTAAATATTTTTTAATACGTAGTTTTCTGGTCGTAAAGTCAACAGCCATATTTGCGCACATCGTCTTCTCAGGGTAAAGGAGATGTGTTATGAAAAATAAATAAGAAATGTTCTTAATTTTTTTTAAGTATTTAGTGTTTTGTAGAAAAGATATAATGACAGACAAACTGACAACGAAGTTTCAGTAATAGGGTCCCTATAACTGAAACTGCGTTGTCAGTTTGTCTGTCATCAGGTTGTATCTCTGGAACGGTGACAGATAGAGAGCTGAAATTTTCACAGTTTATTTACATCAGTTAAAATTAAAACAACATATAAGAATTATAATTATTTCACTGCCGTTACCCCATTATTTGGGGTTGGGACTATGACGAATGTTATTATGATAATCAATAAATGTATGGAACCCTTAGTGTTCAAGCCAGACCCATATTTTACCGGTTTTCTTCATTTTGGCAACCACATCTCGATCCTCGATGTTACCTACTTGATCATAAATGAGTATAAATGAAGCCAAGGAAGTGTGTTTACATGGTAGCCAGTGACGCTCTATAGACTCTGCCTTCCTCCATGGGAATATGCTTGACGGTATGTATGTACACTGTACAGTATATAAAGTTCATAAGATATTTGTTAATAACAACATGTAGACCGTTACGAAGTTGATTCACAAGATTATCACAAAAAGAAATAAAATCAAAATATGACCGAAGTAACTAATAAAAAGTAAATGATTTTTTTTTATTACAAAGTAACCCAAACCTTCACTCAAGTCAATGAAACCTCCGAAATCTTCAACGAGTAAATTCAAAAATTATCTCTCTTCTGACACACGCGGCAAGATACCGACTGACATATTTACGACGATGGTTTAGGACATAAAACTAATCCCTACGTCGGAGGGGTTTGTTGGAGGGAAGGGAGGAGTGAAAGGGGGGTCCGAAGGCCCTTTATTTCTAACATTCGTCACATAGTAGCAGTAAATTATCATACTACGGCATGATATGACGCGGGCCGCCCATTAAAACGCGTTTGATTTAGATGAGGCCATAAAATTGATTTATGCTTTCACGCTAACAAAACCGTAGTACTGAACCAACTATTATATTAACATTTTCGTGGATAACCTTTTACATTTTAATAGGTCACATAACATATTTTATAACAAGCAATTCTGTACTCTAAACTGTTAAGAACACATTGAATATTAGCTTGTTAAAATCGTTACAAAATAGGTCTTTTGTTATTGAAAAAAAATCTTATACAGTCGCGTAGTTGCATCCGTTGTTGTACCTAAATATAAAAGTTACTTTAATTATGTGTTTTTAGGGTTGAAATTTTGTTGGTATGTTTTTGTCGATCAGGACATTGTTTTTGGATATCAGTATAGTGTAATTTCGTTGATTTTATGATATTGTAGGTGAACATAATATGTTGTGTTAAGTTAGATGGCTGTGGCTGATAGTAAAGAAGTATTTCGCTATTGAACATATTCTAAGGTTATTGACATTAATAGCTATTATGCTATGATGGTTCAGTGGTTGATTGATATGATGACTATACATGTCTTGATTGGAAATCGTTGAAATAATAAAGACAGGTTAAAGTTTGATAACGTGTAGTTGCATAATAATTGCTGCTAAGTGTAAATGAGGTTCAGGATTCTAATCCCAAACAGTACAATTTTATTTAGACTTTTAAATTAATACATATTTGTAATTTAAACTAGTTTTTACCTGTGATTTTGTGAATCCGCGACCTCGTGAACCGCAGTCCGTTACCTGAACGGCTAGACCAGGAGGACTGTCTTTAGTGAGTCTTTCAGCAGCTACGGCATGAAATGGCGTGGTTTCATGTCCCTCATCAAACTCTTACTACCTAAATAATAACTCAAAATAATTTATCAAATATTTTTTGTTAAAAGTAAAACCTTCAACATTGCTGTCCTCTTTAAACAACGTAATGAACGTGATAAAGATGTTACAAATTTATCTAAACTATAAACTATTCTAATTTGATGAAAATATAGCCACTAGCTGAACGATTACAATAGAGTGGTCGAGCGTGAACATAATATTATAGCAACCGGTTCAGCATAAGATATGTACCTAGTTAAAAAAAAAATACGAATTAAAATCATAACAAAATCACGCATTTTTACACTGGGACATCGTTATAAATAGCTTTTTCTATATTAATTTTTGTTTGAATCGTGGGGTCCGAGTGCACAGTCTGTTTATAAAGATCTATCTAAGAGAATGGTCGACGTTTCACGTGGCCGAAAGGCTCGCCTGTATTTAGCAATTCGTATAAGCATTGCTATACAACGTGGCAATAACTGCGATGCGGACGAATTTTTGATGCCTATTTTTATTACTACTTACTGTTGATTTAAATAATTTTATAAAATGTTAACTAATAACAATAAATTTTAATA
Source organism: Orgyia antiqua (assembly GCA_916999025.1). NCBI lineage: Eukaryota > Metazoa > Arthropoda > Insecta > Lepidoptera > Erebidae > Orgyia > Orgyia antiqua. The sequence continues at coordinate 19,065,243 of OU779864.1, read as the reverse complement.
TTTTGGCTTTGATTTTAACCATCGTAAACGGGACCCATTGCTGAAACTTTGCTGTCTATCTGTCACTCCGTCTGCCAGTTAAGGGCCTACATCAATATTATCGTATATCATCGCCGACACGTACATATTAACACAGCCAGTAGGCACAGAAAATGAAGAATTAGGGATACTTTTCCTATTTACTCATAATCTACTAAATATATTTTAAATCTGATTTACGTGTTTCTATATATAATAGTTACTTATGTTTTTAAAGTTATTACATTAGTTAATACGCGATAATAGACCGACAAATGAAAAAAATAAGAAATGACAGAGGTATTTTCGCTAAGATTTTCTATCGAGAAAACTTTTTTCAATCGCGTTTCTGAGTTTATGCGATCCTAGATTATATATTGAAAAAACATATACTTAAAAATTAGAGCTCTAGCCATTCAATCTAAAGAAACAATGAAAACTTCGTACCTAGAAAAATGCACGAAGCTATTTTGGTATCCTCTTAAGAATAGATGCAATTTCAATTAACATTGCGTTCATTCTTCTTTTAAAAATAAAATATTTCAATATTAAACAAACTCTCGACAACACGGTCACGGTACCCTAAAAAAACAATGACCTCATTTGCTCTACGTGTGGGCAAAATATAGTACGGAACAATGAAATTTATGTTAGCGCATAAATTTTATTAATTACATAGCAAAGTAATGATTAATGTGCAAACTATTGTTGTGTTTAACAAAAATATCATTATTCAATAGTCGCACGACATTTTGGAATAGATATCGGTTTTTATGTTGATATTTGAGATGATTCAATTAATGAGGAATATGTAATTTATTGTGTAGGTCAGTTATTAGATATTGTACGTAAATTGGCCTTATATTACATATGTTTTATATATGTGGTAACTAGCTGTTGCATGCGACTTCGTCCGCGAGGAATTTACCAAATTTTCCCCTAATTTTTGCAACATCTTTCACGGAAAGTCAAAGTCAAATTTTTTAATTTCAAGTTGGCATGTTTTACAAGCTCTTTTGAAACGTCAGAAACTAGGTGTCTGTTCCAAACGCGAATCCTATGGAGAAGAACAGACAAGAAACTCCATGGATTTTTTTTTTCATTTCAGTTCACTTTCTTCTTCGCTGAGACTTCGCTTTCCTCGATAAAATATACTATCCAAAACTGAAAAATATTTTCTAAATCGGTCAAATGGTTCCTGAGATTAGCGCGTTCAAACAAACAAACAAACTCTTCAGCTTTATAATATTAGTATAGATTAATGGTCTTATTCATAATAACTTATAGAAGGTTTAAAAGTTCGCTAAAACGGGGTCGCGATAATTGTCAAAACTTGTTATTCATAATAGTCTTTTTACGCTAAAACGTTTATTATCTCTGTGATAAAATCTCCGTTTCAACCTCCGATAAGTCATTATCAATAAGACCATAAGAATAGAAGTAGTGATACCATCCAATTTATACCTCAGGGTGCTGTATAAGTCAGCTAAGGGATATTGTACACAGATAACTTGCTCTGTGAGAGGCAAATAATCGAAACTAAATTATACCAACAGAATATTTTCTGACACTTGTGCGACACATTCGTCCAAATAAAACTGCAGTCTCCGAAACGTCGGGCCAAAATTTAAAACAAGTGCTCGCGTCTAAATCCGTAAAAAGTAGTTTTATTTATAGCAACAGGTTTGTTGGGCGAAGCTAGACCAAAATCCCTCTAGAAGTATAGGAGGTTTGTGAAAAAAAAGAACAAGACGCTCCCTGTATACCTACTAAGTCTTTGCATTGATCCTCTTTTTCAACAGGGGTTTCCTGACTCTGTCGTCTCTTATTGGATTAATGTCCTCAAAACAAGGTCATCACTATGGAGCATGACTTAGGCTCCATAAAAATTCTCTGTCTCGTTCTGTGAGACTTCTGCTACGGAGGTCTGCCCCACTAGTTTAGCATAAAACCCTATAAAAGTAACTCATAGGAGCGTTTCATTTCATTACCATGTCACAGAACTTTGTTTTATACATGAATGCATACCGTAAAAATGTAGTTTTATTACTTTAATAACGTTGCGTTTGTGCAACTGAAATGTTTAGACTGTTTAACATTGAGTTATAGCGTAGTTATTGAAAATTATGATTTGAACGTTTGGGTAGTAACATTTTGATTAAAGTATTTTTTTTTTAATTAATTTAGTCTCAATTAAGCGTTAATGCGTCTATATTTTTTTAATTTTACGTCATAGACTCACATTGTTTTTTGTGTTTACTACATATATTATTGAACTCACAACCTCTTTCGCATTAGGCATCGTAATTCTAACTACACCATGAACCTAATTTATAGATACGTGTAAATAATCTTAATTTATTATATGTGCTGCCCGCGACTCCGTGAGCGTAGCATTTTGAAAATTTTCCTCGTTTATGCAACATTTTTCACTATTGCTTCGCTCCTATTGGTCTCAGCGTGATATTATTAAAGATAAATGGACTATCCAACAATGAAAGAATTTTCTAAATGGGACCAGAGGTTCCTGAGATTAGCGTGTTTAAACAAACAAACTCATCAGCTTTATAATATTAGTATTGATAAGAGAGTCGTTATTTTTGTATGTATGTCTCTATGTGAGCTTATATCATCAAAACTAAGCAACGGATTTTGATGTGCTTTTATTACATAGAATGCTTCAAGAGGATAGCTCTTTTTTGTATAATTTATTAAGGTTTTTTTTTAAATTCCACGCGTAAGAAGTTCCTGCAATAGCTAGTTACCTATAAACAAAGTTAGTGATAATAATATAATAATAAAGCCTCATTTATTTCCTTAAATACATTTTTTTAAATCGTCATAAATTATTATATTAGTTGATATTATTAAGAACCTCTCTACGACTAAAGGCCTCCTCCAGTTGTCTCCATGTGTACCTCTCTTCTGCCTTTTCTGACCAATTTGTTCCTGCGACTTTTATTATTTCGTCTTTCCATCTCTCCACTGGTCTTCCTCTGCCTCTCTTCCCAAGCGGTCCGGTCCGCTCCACATAGTAACGTTTCTTGTCCATTTGTCGTTGCTCATACGAGCAACATGACCCGCCCACTTCTATTTTAGTTTTTGATATGAATAAAGTTAGTGATATGAATAATAAATATAATTTAAAATAATATCTAAATATTTTATAACTTGTTAATTCATTAATCGACTTCAAAAGAAACACTTACAGTAAAACTATCAATATACATAATGAAATCTAACCAAAAGCCAGTTTTCTCTAAATATTACTTTGTATAATAACATATAACTATGTTGACGCTGCACCGAAGCCACCGTCCAACCCTCACAGGGGTGAAGAATGGGGCGAATAATACGACCTTTATTGCTAAATTAATATCATTCAGAGAACTGATTTTTGATCAGCTATTGAATTTATTTACCAAATTGATACTGTTATAGCTGCAAATTAGCTTCTTTCCATAATTGAAAATATTTATGTGGAACTTATTTTTCTTTTTCTGACCTTGTCTTTATTTATATATCTTTTTCTTCTTTTTCTCTCTCTCTCTCTCCAGCCTATTCACGTGCCACTGTTATGCACGGAAGTCTTACATTTTAGGAGGGATTATGGTCTACTGTGCCACGTTAACCAGGCGTGTTGGCACAGGGTTTATTTTAAAGTTTTCCGTCTCTTACAGAGGATGTTATCTTATAACAATATCCCTTAGTTGACTCTTACAGAACCCTCGGGAGGAAATGGGGTGGTGATAAATGTATTCTTAATCCGTCACCACACAGACACCTTTTGTTCACGACTAACCTATTCAGAGGACTGACACGTCTCATTAGCACTTACTCGTTTTGATTTCATTACATCCATCTAGCAACCCATCCATATTTTCTTTAGATTTTCTCTTCTTTTTACCAACTAAGTACTTAATGCGTAATTACACTTTAGTTGGTCATGAATGGTTTCCGCTTTGTTCTTAGATAATTCAGGAAGAGAAAGAATAAGTTTCTAATTCATCAAAATTGGCAGGCTTCGTGGCGTAGTGTGTGACAGGCTTCGTGGCGTAGTTCATGTACTGGACTGCCGTTCACAAGGTCGCGGGTTCGATTCCCGCTTGGGACAATCATTTGTGTGATATTTATAAATGTCATACAAATGTTTGTACTACGTCTGGGTGTTTTCTATGTATTATAAGTATGTATTTACAAAAGAAAAGTAGTTTATGTATTATATCCGTATTCTAGTACCCATAACACAAGCATAATAAGCTTAGCTTGGACGTTGTGTGAAATGACCATGAATATAAAAGAAAAAAAATCATTCTGTCACGTCTTTTTCCTATAGGGCTAGACAGAAACTATAAAGCGCCATCTGCTACGATCGAAATACACTTCCTTGCCTTAATTTGTATCCATACATCTGGTTATTTCTTCTATGCAATAGGTACCTAATTATCTGATACTAGCTGTAGTCCGCGACTTCGTACGCGTTGAATTTATAAAATTTTACCCGTTTTTGTTACATTGTTCGCTCATGCTTCGCTCTATTAGTTGCAGGGTTATGTTATATAGCCTGTAGCCTTCGTCAATAAACGAACTATCCAACTTGGAAAAAAAATTCAAATCAGACCAGCGGTTCCCGAGATTAGCGCGTTCAAACAAACAAACAAACTCTTCAGCTTTTCAATATTAGTATAGATTTACAAAGTTTCACACAGATACAGTGAAACATAACTGAATTATCTGTATTTAATGGTCAAATACCCTACCTTGGTACTAACTCCCTCCTTTCTTCTGTATTATATCAGACACATAACTCACTCACCCCCACCCGTCATATTTCCATCATACGTTCCGCGCAAAAATACAACTAGATTCATTATCAAGACAATACATCAGGCTCGTAATAGCCAGGGGGGGTGTAGCTTGATTCATAACCAATAAATCAATGGGGTGTAATAGCAGGAATATGTTGGGGGGTTACACTGAAAATGGTCATTTCGTAAGACGTTACAAGGGAGTACTTGTATTTTGTTTGTGAGAAATTTCTAAAAAATACATTAGGATATTTTGTGACTGTATTTTATCTGGTTGCTTTATGTGGCTATTGGCATATTACTGAGACTTTACTATCCCTCCGCCTGTCTATCACCAGGCCGTATCTCTAAAACGGTGATAGCTAGAGTGTTAAAACTTTTACAGTTTTTGTATATCAGTTGGTACAACACCAAATACTCGTGATCAACATTATCCTGCCCTTATCTCATTATTTTGGGTTCCGTTATATGGAATCTGTATAACGATTATATTACATTAATGATATTATACATTCTTAAGTGACTTTATGATTTGGTGAACTGACAATCTTAGTATATAAAAAGTTCTTGAATGGCAACCACCGTACCTGAAAAAGCTTCGCAGCGGGGGGCTCCAAACTAGTTGAAGCGACGATATTTTCAAGATCTGTTGGATTCAAGTGGTTCAGAGTGTTGTGAGGTTGTATATGGAGGATATCCACAAGTGGAGAAGGCCACAAGTGGAGATTTATGAATCAAAGTCAAAATTATCGCAAATACAAATAGCCATAAAATAAAACAGTTCCTCCTAAAATATGAGCATTTTATTTTATACAGGAACCAAAATAAAACGGTTCATTCTAATACCCAATAATATGGAGTGTATTATCATTAATCCTTTCACATCCTTCTCGCACCTCCAAAAAAATGCAGCTGTCTCTATCTACGTCTGTTTCGACATATCTCCGGTTGTCGATCGGTGATCCTTCGTCAACTGTCACTTACGACAGTATCTCTGACAGCCGTCACTCACGGACTACACGATTGAATAAAATGTCAATTTTGCACTTACGCCCTTCTTTCGGTCGGTTTAAAATAATGAAATGCTTTCGAAGCTTTAGAAAGTGGATATTATTATATTTTTTTGTATTACGGATTCTTACGGAGTTTTGTTTTAAAGACATTCTCAGATGTCATTAGTGATGTCCTCAAAAAGGGTTAATTAAATATGCAGCGGTTACAACCGCCATACATGCATGACCACTTGTATTAGTCTAAAAAATGAAGCTAAGGAACTATGAGGTATTAATAGGTATAAATCTACGCAGTTTGTGGTTTTTTTTGCGCTTCATTCAAAACAGAATAGATGGCTTGTCGTTGCATTTGCCAATGTCAATGTCAATCTCTGTCTACAATAAAGATAGTCCTTATGGTTTAAGAATGTCAACCTTAGTTTTTCAGTCTTGAGACGTTACTTTTTCCCACTCTCAAAGTACGTCTAAGAAGAAACACGTCTAGTTAAATTAAATACCATGATATCACAAAATTTTAATGATACAGACTTTACACACTTAAATTCACTTCATATAGAATGAATATAACAATTATAAAGAAAACCTAATCACTAGAAATATCACAAATTTGCCAGAATTCATCAATAAACATAGCGAGTCACTACCGAACCATTAGAAATAGAAAAAAATAACACAGCGCTGACAAAAGTCTTTTGTCAGTCGCGAGCCTGACATTTGTCAATCAACCCTCGCTCCTGTCAACTGTCAATGACAATTAATGGCTTCCCATACAAAGTTTTATGGCTTTTATTACCCGAATTGTATAAAATGATTAATGTAAACACTAATGCAAATCCACGCGGGCGAAGCACGGAGGCGACTATTGTGATTTTAGTAGTTTTGTATAAAATTGATTTATTGCGAATTTTGCAGTTACCACGCTATGCTTTATTGTTGTAGGTGTATGGACACATTTTGCCAGGAATTAGTAGATATACCATGTGGTTATACCTAGTGTATCACCGTAGTTATTTGAAATTCATATTTAGTCAGTACTTAATTTGATACAAATAAATATTTATGAATCTTTCAATATCTTGAATAGATCTTGAATATGGAGAATCAGAATCTTGAATATGGAGTTTCTTGTCTGTTCTTCTCCATAGGATTCGCGTTTGGAACAGACACCTAGTTTCTGACGTTTCAAAAAAGCTTGTAAAACATGCCAACTTGAAATTAAAAAAAAATGACTTTGACTTTCTTCTTACATAATTTTATTAATTTTTGCGATTGATTTGCTATGCTTTTACTTAAAAATAGTTAAAAACCTCTTTCTTTCGTCTTAGTTTGTAATGGATAGTAAAATGACTTCCGTCCTCAAGGTCAATGATTTGATTTCCATTCAGAACAAATAATTCTACAATGAAAATACATTTAAATTTAAACTGGGTAATTATGTCTTAGAAGTCTTATTATGCTATTTAAACAATTAAAATTTTGTGCTATGGAATTGAGGACGTTGTGTAATACTTCATTAGATTCACTTACCTCGCGATATTTTCTGAATATAAAAGAAATCACTCACATGATTAAATACAAAATGATAATCACGGCATAAATGGCTACCTTTGAGAAAATATACTATTAGATAGACGCATAATGAAATCGAAAATATCAATATACATATGTTGCATAAAAATGTTATAGAAGTTAATATAATCCGACCCAAATGCCTTATGAAAATAATTAATATCGATTCTGAGACAGAGCGACTGTTCAGGTTTCGTCCAGTGTGGTATAAGTTACAGAATGAAAGTAACATTAATTTATGGTTTTGTAGTGTAAAAGGGGTTATAAACATTTTTGTTTTGGATTTTCGGAAAACTCGAAACTATGCTAAGACACTGCAGTCAGTGCAGTAGAATACCCTGCCGCAATGGAAGGGGCCCGTGCTCAACATTGCGACATTAATGGGAAGCGTCAGTGTAAAATTGAAATATGAATACAATATGTCCGCGTGATGTGACTATTGTATTAATTATTTTTAAAAAAGTAATATGACTAAAGATACGATATCTGCTGAGTTTCTTACGCCGGTTCTTCTCAGAGGATTGAAAGTCCTGAACCGGTGGTAGGGAAAAAAAATTGGACATATCCTAAGAGCTTATTTTTTTGCCATAATGTGCCTACATGAATAAATGATTTTTGATTTTGATTTTTTGATTTTGATGTCCAGCTTTTTTCCCGAGGAATGGACATGAGATAATGGAGGAAAATAAAATATTTATTTTATTTTCCTCCATTATCTCATGTGAGAGAGAGAGAGAAAAATGACACACGTTCCATATTTATGGAACGTGTGTCATTTTTCTCTCTCTCTCTCCTTCTCTCCAGCCCATTCACGTCCCACTGTTGGGCACCGGCCTCCTACACTTTGGGAGGGGTTATGGACTGTGCCGCGCTGACCAGGCATGTTGGTACAGGGTTTATTTTAAGGTTTCCGTCTCTCACAGAAGATGTTATCTGTGTGCAATATCCCTTAGCTGACTTTTACAGCACCCTTGGGAGGAGATGGGGTGGTGACATTTGTATTCTTAATCCGTCACCACACGGAGTCATCCACACCACACCATATTTTTATCTATTCATATTTAATCTGTCACCACGCGAATTAATAAAATTATGAACTAGTATCACTACTATATACCCGCTATTTCGTAAACATGGAATTTTGTATCACTTTTTTTGCATTAAAAGCATCATAATGTTCTTTCTTAGGCTCCTACATATGTGTACGTATTTCATTTAAATCGGTGCAGTAGTTTTGGCACAAAAGCGTGACAGTGTTATATTCGCTTGAACAATATTTATCGATTATTTTAATTGTCTTATTCATTAATTTGATAATCCTCCGCTACCCTCTTCTAACTTGTATTATCCGTCAACGTCACAATTTCATTACCGTCGAGATCTGCGTCACATCATGTCACGTCACGTCACGTCATGTCACGTCACTTGTCACACGTCACTTACCTGCCACTAGCGGCTCAGACAGTTCGTTAATTAGACGGCAACTTGATGTGACTGTTTTTAGTTCGGAAAATTTAGTTTTGGACATTTTGCATTGGATTTAGTACGGTTTTGTGAGTGGCTTTATTATTTATTTATGAAGACAATACGACAATTAGACAATTTATATAATAAAGTAACAATTACGCGTGGCTTTATCTGCATTATTGCCTGGGTACCCTTAACTTTAGTCGATGTTGACTTTTATTTAATTTTAACCGACTTTATATAAAAGACAAGGTTCATAATTCCTGTGTATGTTTTTTTTATGTTTGTTACCTCATAATCATAAATTTGTCATTTTTTTGGTACTTCAATCAATCGTTCTGTATCATGCTAGGGACCCCAGTAGGCAATGTAGGTTACTAACTGATACAGAATAGACTACACACACACACACAACTCTTTTTGTAACCTAAAAAAAATTGGTCAAGTTCGAGTCGGACTCGCGCATGAAGGGTTCCGTACCATTATCTATGCAACATAAGGCAACGTTATTAGTATCGAGCAAGAAACGGTAAAAAAATCATGTTTGTTGTATGGGAGCCCCCCTTAAATATTTATTTTATTTTATTTTTAGTATTTGTTGTTATAGCGGCAATAGAAATACATCATCTGTGAAAATTTCAACTCTCTAGCTATCACCGTTCTTGAGATACAGCCTGGTGACAGACGGACGGACGGACGGACGGACGGACGGACGGACGGACGGACGGACAGCGAAGTCTCAGTAATAGGGTCCCGTTTTTACCCTTTGGGTACGGAACCCTAATTAACGTTTAACAGCTTTAATAGAAAAGAAAAAAAATGTGTGGCACTTGGGGACTGTCGCGGTAAGGCAAAGCATTTTTTTATCAACTTATGTATTTATAATTATTTATTTATTTTATTTATGCAAGAATCTACATACCATAAACTAAAATAAGATTAATAATCCTTATTTACTGATGCTTACATCTGTCCATTGTTTATGGTAATTATAATAAAATAGCGATTGTCAATCAAATGTCAATCTTCTTTAAATTAAATGTCAAATGTCAATCTGTTGGTATACAATTTGAGTTTTGACATTATTTTACATGATTAAAATCTAAAATACGCTGTTATCTGAACATTTAGGATATATTATGTTGTCGATTCAAAATCCTTGTTTTAATACGTTGCTTAATTTGAGGAAGGCGTTTACCCTTGGTATAAACAGTGTGAAAAAAATTGCGGGGCGAAGAGGGGATTACGTAAGCGCAGTAACGCCGATAATGTAAGGTTTTTTCGTTACCTACGGAATTTAAATTTCGAATTTTGTGGATTTAGTCTCCACGCTCAAGGCCCGCGATAGAACCTATGCAATAGCTTAAAAATTAAATATTTGAAGATATGAATTTTCTGGAATGGTCTGAAAGGAATTTTCAAATGGTATAAAAAATGAGAGGGAACTGAGTCGCGAGCTAAAGGCTAGTATGTACACAAAAATTAAAGTCAAACAACACATAATATAACAATCATCTCTCTTGTTTACAATATTCACGTGTTCACAGGCAGTTATTAAAAATAAAAACGTGTGTCTTTTTTCGCCACAACTCACTCCCGCAAACGTGTCCTGCCTATTTTGGATTTGATGATAAATTGTTTACTTTCACGCGACCATTTTAGTAACAGATGTGGCGTTAGGTAGAATACTCTTGAAATATTTATTAGGTCTAATAGTATGAATTATTAATACTTACACTACTTTTTGTTTTAAACTCTTATTAGTTTTAAATTCATGTCACACAATGTCATTATCCATACTAATATTATAAAGCTGAAGTGTTTACTTGTTTGTTAAAACGCGCTTATTTTATGAACTAATGGTTGAAATATTTTTGTGTTTGATAGTCCATTTATCGAGGAAGGCCACATAACATCACGCTGCTACCAATAGGAGCGAAGCATGAGGGAAAAATGTTGCAAAAACGAGGAACATTTCCTAAATGCTACGCGGGAAACAGCCAGTCATTAGATCAAAATAATTTTATACTAAACATTTTATTTACGTCTGATTTAGACTAAATAATCCATTGAATAGGACAGGCGTGTGGAACGTGTCAACTTAGAACAATCATTTGCTTTTTGTCATTTACTTTCCTAATAAACATAGATAGGCGTTTAGATCGTTAAATAACGGATCGTAGAAGATATACTAACAAATAACAACTACAAACAAGGGTCCCTTTAGTTAACCTTTAGAAACTAACTGGAAAAACATATCAAGAATAACACCAAAACTTCACGCAAAAGTCAATTTGCTAAAACCGGAATAGAAGGCAATTATTTAGTACTATATCATCATTATGATTTTATAATGATTGTTGAACACGCATAACCTTTATTGTTATAGTTTAAGATATTAAATGAAATATAGCGATTGGTTTATGATATTTTACAACTATGGCTAGGTATTTAATAAATTGATCTCCACTTTAATGGTAAGTCTACTACAAATATGATGTGTTGACAAAGCAAGCAAGCCCTCTCCAGCTCATTAATGTCCCACGGGGCACAGGCTTCCTTCATTTTTGGAGATTATGTTCCGTGCACTGACCAGGCTTTTTGTCACAGGGTTTATTTTCGAGTTTCCGTCTCTCACAGAGGATGTTATCCGTTTAGAAAAGAGTTCTTTTATTTATTAAACATTTTTTTGATTTTCGTATTGAAATTTTCGTGAGTTTGAGTCATATTAGAAATACTATATTACCACAGTTTTGGGATCGAAGATGTCGACCCAGGTTTCAAGCATATCCGATGCTCATCTTCAGGACGAGTGCGCAGCGGCGTCTGCGACCTTGCACAGTGCAACTGTGAGTGTTGCGGCGTGCACAGTGCAACTGTGAGTGTTAGCCGGTAATATAGTATTTCTAATTTTTTTGATTTTAACATTATTTGTTTTACTTTTTTTCTCTGTGGTTACGTTTTTTTATTTTACATTTTATATATTTTTTTATTTTACATTTTTTTTCTCAATAACGGGCGTGTCAAAAGTCTCCTATACTACATGTCAGAAGTGATTTCCAGATCTCGGAGAACACGTTAAATACTTTCATTGATTACTTTTTAACAGCAGCCATGGATGCAAATAAGTAAATAAGTAGTGACACGATTATTAATCCGTCATCACTCAGACAAACTGTACCCTATATATCTTAGTAATCATAATAATTATTCAATTGAATATGATATGTTCTTTCTTTTCTGTTATTATTACTCTTTGTTCAATGTTTGTTAGACGTCCCTCGGGTGGTAGGAACGGGGGAGAGGAGAGGTACGCACAGATGCGCGCGCGCAGTCGCCGCTGTGACGAGCCTTGACAGACATAAATCAATTGTCAAAGCATCGGCGGTAATCTCGAGTAATGGACGATAGCATAACAGGGATACTCCACTTACTTTTTTTAAAGTACGTTAGTTGTTATTTTAATGTTGCAAGATAATTTGATTGCAAAAAAACCTTCAGGAGATTTTAAACAAAATTTTTGTAGATTGAAATGTCTACTTTTACTGATTGTCATAAAAGCGTCGTTTAGTAAACGACGCTTTTCAGTATTTAAAAGGTAGACTTGCCTAGCACTAGATTTATTCGAGTAACATAGTTAACAATAGTAGTATTTGATATATCAAGTAAAAAATTACGCTAAATACTAGTAGGTGTAAGCAAAAAAATATAGTGCCATGAAGCACTGACCTCTTGGCCAATTTCAAAATTTGCAATTGTCATATCAGATAAATACTACCCAAGAAATACTGATGATGTTTCAGAGACTATAAATATTCCCAGTCTTATCCATACTAAGATCTCCTCCTTAAAGAGTAACGAGCACAGCTTAATAAGTCGAAATGGTGTCGGCGACAACAAAACGTGGCTGTAACGCGTCGAGTCGTGGGAGCCGATCGATCGCTTCAAGTGGTGGCATGTGTTTGATTGGACACACTTGTACAGACGAACTTGTCAATATGCACTTATATACAAATATAACTCATATCACTTCTTTTGTAAATACAAAAAAGAAATAGAGGCAAAGTGCAGATGCAGTATATCTGTCTTCGCCATAAAATGGTATGTTTAGACAAGACCTAGAAAAGCGGTTAACCGCACTTTGAAGAGGTTAGCATCAGTCGTTTGGCGTGATAGAGTATTTTGGGCCCCACGCAATAGGCTTATTGAGAGACTGGTGGATTATACGGGCACTATCCAACGAGATTGCTCACTACATCAGAATCTGGGCCGTCACCAAGACATGACGCTAAGCCTCTTGAGGAACACCACAAAAGAACCAAAATGTAAATTTATTTGTTAACACCAGTAGTAATGAATGTGTGTTAAAAGTAGTTAAAACATACAGTAAAGTCTATTGTTAAATGATGTTTCCTTTTGGAGTATATACTAATCCCTAAATTTCCCTTGTTTGGATCGTTGCAGATGGCGCACTTTAGTCTCTGTCTACCCCCATGGGAAAAAGGCGTGATGTTATTTTGATGATGATGACTATTCCCTTCTAATATCCTCAAGACTATACCTACATAACGTTAGAAACATACTTTAATTAATAATATCAAATCAATGGAGTCCATAATTACACAAATGACGTTATAATCTTTAAAGTATCCACAGACTAACAGCCAGTCCTATACTTATGTCCAATTCATTAGGCAGCAACTTAATCGATTGTAAATTTAACGTTCGTCTACATTTTGAACCTTGTGCAGTTGTAATAATGGCGATGATAATATGTTGGTAGTGTTCCCCCTTCGTCTGAAATATGAGTGGCAGAACAGGGCAGCCGTGATTGATGTGTGTTGAGTGACGTGAGCGAGGCGCTAGGAGTGGCAGGTATAGACTCTAAGTTATAAGAGAAACACGATTTGAAGGCGAGTTTTGTAATTATTTTGTGATTACCTTCACAAAATTAATATAAATCTTTCACTGACGTTTTTGTTAACCTTCAAATCGATCATTCGTTTAAGAAGAGTTCTTTTTAAGCAATTATGATGAATTTAAATGAAACTTTTGTGTGTATTTGAATGGATTTTTAAATAGTTTTGAAATACTTTCAACCACTGTATAGGACTTAATAACTAAAAACATCTAGAAATGATTGATTTAATACTTAGACTTTTGGTGTGATAAACTTAGTCGAGATCCCATTAAAATTATTAAAAAAAATTTGACACGGTTTAATTTTGAGAGAGTTTGCTTTTAAAAATATGGTAGTTTAAATAAATGGACGCGTGTATTTGTTTTAAATTTTCATGGTAGTTATTAGTTCTTTTTTGTTTTTATATGAGATTATTGCACTTGTTACGGCATTTCGGGGGTAGCTTCAAACCTCAATATTCCTTTTCCAGCTACATCCACCCAGTGAAACAAATAAAATCGTGTTGTACGTAAAAATATATAAACTCAATCGAGTGACAAATGTGGTGGTTAATTTGAATGTTGCAAGCACGACCGCAATAAGCTCAGTTGGCAGAGCTACGGAACGGTATTCCGAGATCGTGGGTTCAAGTCCCGCTTGCGGCAATTCACTTTTACCACCATAATTTGATTTATTAAATAAAATCGTGTTAACAGTACATTCCGCTGTAATCTTATGCCTTGTGTGGCCGTCTATCGGGGTTTACTCGGTAAACATAAGCATGCCTATTATACTTTTGACCTGGAACTCTTTTAGTTTCAATTTTCAACCGCATATTGATTAAATACGACAGCTTCAACGTATATTTGTTCTATTTCTGATCGATCTTGTTTTATCAGTTGTTGAATGAACGATGAGTTGTGAGAATTTTGATTATTATTGTTTAAACCCTCATCATATGAGTGCTGTGACACTTGAAAATAGACACAGTGAGACATAGACGTTTCAGAAATCGGTTCATAAATAGCACTCCGAAAAAAAAAAGAAAAGTTGATTAGTTTCAAAACTGGAAAAATGCTTAAAAATCTAGAAACTCTCGGTTCGAATTGAAAAATTATTTTTGTGTTGGGTAGTACATTTTATCGAGGAAGGCTATATAACATCACGCTGTGACTAAAAGGAGCGTAGCATTAGTGAATAATGTTGCAAAAACAAGATAAAATTTCCTCAATTCAACCGCGTCTGGGTGTTTTTAAGTATTATAAGTAAGTATTTACAAAAAAGAGTAGTATATGTATTCTATCCGTATTCTGATACCCATAATACCATACATAATACAAGCATATAAGCTTAGCTTGGAACCATAGGAAGTTGTGTGAAATCTCCATGAATATTTATATATATTTTTATATTATTTATTTATGTTAGCTATTTAACAAGATTTTACACCATGTATTCAAATATGGCGGTCGAGATAAGGGCGTGGATGTATGGTCCCATTTAGCGTTATATAAAACCGAGTTACTTGAGTTAGCGCATCGCTTTCTATATGAAAGCTACTTTATATATCTTTATAAATAGTGTGCAGTAATCTTTAGTGATTTGAGAAGGACATAATGTATGTATTTAGTATCTGTCGAAGTAATGGAGGAATTAAGTATCAATTTGTTTGAAATGAGATATAATTTAACGAAGGCTACAGGTAGTATGTAATAAAATCATTTTTTTAGACGAATAAAGTCACAAGCAAAATGCTGGAAAAATATTCAAAGTGAAATGATAATTGACAAGGCGTCAAGATAAAATCTTGAGACGTTTACCCGTCAATCATCATCGTCTCGTGCGCATATTAGTTATTCATCAATTCATAAATTTTGTAACAAAAAGCATTGATGTTTTCATTTAACTGATCATTTGCGGTTATGGCAGTTAAACTTTGGCGTTGACAGGTTAAAAGTTATTATGTCATCATTCCATTTCTCTTGAGAGTGCTGTAAGAGCTAGCTATAAAAAAAAATCTAAGCTTTTCTGAGCGACGAACATTTTCAATCCAAATCTATAGTAATATTATACAGCTGAAGAGTTTGTTGGTTTGTGTGAACGCGTTAATCTCCGAATGGAAAAATTCTTTCAGTATTCGACAGTATATTTATTGAGAAAGGTTTAAGGCTATATCACGCTGCGACTTATAGGAGCGAAGCATTAGTAAAAAATGTTGCAAAAACGGGACATATTTTCTCGATTCCACGCGTATGAAATAGCTAAAAGCTAGTTTGTGAAATTTGTTAAAACAAACACATGTAGCTAAAATCTAAATAAGATGACTTCTGAAGTTCAATTGCTATATCTAATTTAAAATGTCTAATTAAGTAAATATCTTTCACTGTGTCGAAAATATCGTACGAGCAGCTATTTCATGCAACCCGTCAATGTCAACGTAGATTGATAGGCGGGAATATATCTGGAGCGGGTCTTGCAGGCCCTTCTTCCCCCTTCACCACCCCTTCCCCCGCGGAAATGTCCGTCCGTCATCCATCATCGTCAAATGTTTGCACAGTGTGACGCATAAACGTATTCTGGACAAAGAAATTTGCAGGTGATATTATAACCGAATTGTTTGGTTTGATGTCCAATAGGGATTGTTCATAATTTTTAACCTACTGTTTTTATATTCTTTTCAGAAAATATAGACTATTTTAAGCAACTACTTTCAATATTATTGAAATATTCAATATACAGAATTTTTAAAAAATTCTTGAAGATATTACTTTAAATGTTGTGACGTCATCGTTTTACGCAATCTGTGTATAGACTTTTCTTGATAGATTTAATACAGATTGCACTTTATCTTTTCAAAGTTGACAAGTTGATATGATAGACCAATTTCAACTCCACTTCAGAGTAATATGTCCCTAAAAACGCCTTAATATTTTAAGTCCTTCATTTCAAGGGCAAATAGAGATCATTTGCTTTTTTGGAAAAATAATCGTTAATACAGCAAATTATTCGAAAAAAAAAACTAATGGATCGTGATCAGAAACTCTATTCCCCAAAATAGTTTTTGATTTATGAGTTTAAAAAAAATATGAACAATGCCCATTGTTTTGTACAGGTAACAATTCTGTGTGTACAGCTAAACGTATCTTAACTAGAAAATTGAAACAACTATGGAGTATTTTGATTAACTGGCTGTTTCGCTGTGTACGTCTATTAAAATCGTTGGGCTATAATACCTACACAATTTTTATACTAACAAAGTTCAGTTTACATTATGGGATTGTGTTATTGACACTATCAGTTTTCATTTTTTAGTTAAGTATAATTGTGCACGTAGAATTGGTACTTGGTACCATTATTGTGATGGAAATTTACTCCTATATCACTCACTAGAAATGAGGTGGTGACATATATATTTTAAATCCATCACCAAACAGCAATATAGTGTAAATTGTGTATCCTATTCTTTTTCTATCAGTTTTCAGATCGTTTACATATCAGCAGTTTGTCTGTTTGAAA
Source organism: Orgyia antiqua (assembly GCA_916999025.1). Lineage (NCBI taxonomy): Eukaryota > Metazoa > Arthropoda > Insecta > Lepidoptera > Erebidae > Orgyia > Orgyia antiqua. Next base: position 19,047,952 of record OU779864.1, on the reverse strand, counting down.
TTAAGTTGATTCGCAAGTAAACAATATTTCTGTCATCGTATTTTTTGTCTCATAAATTGTGCCAATCACGGTTCTTTATTTATAGCGTCCTTGGATATTGAATGAAATATGTGTTATTCGAAAAAAGTCTAAAATATCCATTTTCGCTATCCCCTCGGTATGAACATTATGGCTAGTGTAATATATTGCACTCGATCGCATAGTTTGATTAATGAGCTTGTCATTTTCACTCGTTTTTGTCCGTCTTTTGTGCATTGTCGTAACAGTGTGCAGCCGATAATGGACACATGTCCCGTCATCCATCAGTGCGGACAGATGCCGGCGAGTGGATGACATTTGTTTAGACAAGAAATATAGGTGGAGTGCGTTGTTCATAAGTTTCAATATTGTTGAAGTTCTAGAAGTAATTTCTATACTTACTAATAGTAGATTAATTCATGTAAAATAAATAAATATTCATGGACATTTTACACAACGTCCTCTGGTCCCAAGCTAAGCTTATTATGCTTGTGTTATGGGTACAAGAATACGGATACACTACAAATACAGGTACTACTTTTCTTTTGTAAATATTATAGATAAACTTACTCTTAATACAAATATAGAAAATAGCTTAACTTAGGACCAAAGTTAAGTCCTTTGGTCCTAAGTTCAGCTATTTTCTATATTTGTGTTAAGAGTAAGTTTATCAAATAACGGATATCTCAAAACATTTGTTTTCGTCACTAAGATACTCTACCTAGCTATCTTGTGTGGAGATTGAACTCATGACCTTGAGATTAGAAGTGAATTATAAAAGTACTGGCTGCTCTTCACTAAGGTCTGCAGAGCCTCCACTGTCTGTTTGTCTATCTATCCGTCAGTTGACTAAAAACGTAGTTAGCTTATACCCATGAGATTGTTTTGCCGCTATGACAATAAAATTAAAAATAAACGTTTTTTTTCTAATTATTTCACTAAAATCAACAAAAGCTAAGCTCTTTAATAACCAGAAATACGTTGCACAGTGTTAAACACAGTAATTTATGGGACAATAACTCAAAATTCATCTATTCCACTCCAATTACGGTTAGAAAACATTGTGGGAGCTACTTGACTGATAGCTAGTCATGATGGTTCAAGTAAATAGCAAGATTTAGATGGCACAATAAATGATTTAGTCCAGGTCGCTCGTAATAAGTAGATTGATGTCGCCGACCCTAACATCATTTGTCTCTCTCGTTTGGGGTTAACTACCAAAAACGGATGCTACTTTTTCACTTTTACTTCAAGTTTTTAAAGGATTGTGTTATTTTAAGGATTTACATTGAAGTTTTTGCTGTAAGATAAAAATAATTTAAAATCTTGAATAGAATCCCGACAGTTTGAGTGGTCATCTCTACTAATAATATAAAGCGGAAGAGTTTGTTTGTTTGAACGCGATAATCTCAGGAACCACTGGGCCGATTTAAAAAATTCTTTCAGCGTTGGATAGGGCGTTTATTGAGGAAGGCTTTAGGCTACATAACATCACGCTACGACCAGCAGAAGCGAAGCAGTAGTAAAAAATGTTGCAAAAACAGGGAACATTTTCTTAATTCCACGCGGACGGAGTCGCGGGCAACAGCTAGTAAATAAATAAACTAATAACGCGAATATTTATTGGTATTCAAATTGGACACCACCAATTGTGCAGAAAGCCGCTAGATGCAAACAGTGCAGGACTGCGCGTTGCGGCGTTTTACATATTTGTCCAGCAACATTCAAAGAATTTTTAATTTAAAAATTATTAAAAAAAAATTTTTTTTATAAATTTTAACTATAAAAGACTTACTAAAGTAATTTATTGATTTTGCAATTTCCACCATTTTCCACCATAATTTTATTTAAATAAATTAATATTCACGGACATTTCACACAACGTCCTCTGGTCCCAAGCTAAATTTAAATTTATTATTTATAAGACTTTTTTTTAAATAGTACATAAAAATACCTACTAATCTGAAGTTATTTATTGCAACTTTCGTCTGGTTAACAAAGGTCTTATTTAGATTAGAACCAGAGAATTTTGTATGAAATGACCCTGAAGAAAAAAATATTCTTTTCTAAAAACTTAAATCTTAATGAAACTGAATAATTTCCATATAACTATCAAATGAATAATAAATTCATATGATTTATTAGTCCAAAGATCCAACATACAAATGTTCAATCAGCCTTCATTACTATAAGCCATCACAACCAAAATACTATGTAACATTTTTATAACTCGGAGTTTTTTACAAAAAGCCATAACGCCGCCTGTTAATAACCAAAATAATTTAATATCCATTCGACAGCTATAGTTCCACTCAATGCCATCATAAATATATGAATTTACAATCCAAAAACTATAATTAAAATGGAGAAAAAATAAACACGGTATTATTTCATTCGATGCCATAAAAAGATGATAAACAGCGTATAAATCATGCTATCCATCTCGCGACTGTGGGGCCCATAAATTGTGGGCAATGGGCCCCCAGTGGCCGCCCATCCCTCCCTTGTTTTATTCATTAATTTGATGATATAAAACAAAATGTCGTTTTAATTAGTCACCATTATTAGAGGCACAATGACAGACAGCGGTCTGAGAGGGGGGATGCTTGTCTTATTTGGGGCTGGGTCACAAAGGCCAACGCAGATACACGGTTAAGTATTGGGTGTAAATCTCCAAAATTAAAATTAATTTTCAAAAAATGTAAGTGCGGTAACGGGTTAAAAGTTTTTTCTTTTCCTTTTTTCTTCCATTTCTCGTCATTAGCAGGATATTTTACAGTTGAAAAATCGTTAAAAAAATCTATTGAATTTTAAAATAGGAATCTTCTCTAACAAAACTATTTTGTTGAAAAAATTCGATGCTTTTATTAACTCCCGTAAGAAGTTATATCTCTCTTTGCTTATATGTACTAAGTTTACAACTAACTTCACAGTGTCATATTTAAAAATTACTTTCGTAATTTTACCTAACACGTCTAAAGAAGTATACCTTAAAAAGTGTGAAGAGTTATTTTAACCTTTTAACACATTTTCTCTTAATAAAAACGTATACAAAATATCCCCGTATATTTCCTTTACCTGTAACGACGAATGCTCGCATTCAAGGGTTTGACTGACAGGCCTTCTGTCGCTATTCAACCTTTCACAAACCAACAACGTACCCATTCATTACACTTTACATTCAACTGTTTAAATTCCTTTACGTAGAAAAGCGTCAGTGTATGCGGTTTTGTGAGTACAAGTCGTAATTTAGGTATCGTGGTAAAGGAGGTGCGTAAACGGCAATGAATGACGTCATTATTGTGATAAAGACGAGGTTTCGCAGAGTTAAGACGTCTTGTTGAGTGATTTCGGGACTCGACAGATTTAGTAGCAGCGGTCGATGTGTTTTATGAGTGGTTAATTGATGGCATAAGATTTTTGTATATTTGATTCTTTAGATGCTTTTTTAAGGTTGTGTAGCAATAAATAAAACAGAACCCTATTACAGAGACTCTGCTGTCTTTCCGTCCGTCTGTCACCAGGTGGTATCTCCGGAAATGATCACCTTTCCTGAGATACAGCTAATACAGCAAAATTGTATTATTTTATTTACTTATATATTTATTAGGCAGAAAAACAAACAGTCCTTTCAGATCAAAATCAAAAGAAAAAGTAAACTATGTAATAACATACAGTTCCATAATTAACATTATATAAATGATGAAAAATAAAAGTGTCTTATATTATATAAGTTATATAAAATACAATTTTGAACCTTAGATTATATAAACAATTTTATTTTTTAATTTCTTTTAAATACTTACAACTTACAACCGTCGGGCATTTATGACCAGATGAAGCCAAGACCGAATGAAGCCAAGGAAGTATGTTTGGATCGTAGCAGATGGCGCTCTATAGTCTCTGATGTTATGATGATCATGATAATTACTTTTTTAGTGTTGGTTTTATTTATGAATAAATAGATGTCTTTAAATTATTTATTATATTTAAATATCTATTATTTCTCTAGCTATCAAGCTTAATAAGAGTTGAAATTTTCACAATTTGTGTATATTAATTGAAACTATAACAATTAATAGGTACTCATCCTCATGCCCTTTTACCGATGTGTGAAGTCGGGAAACTGACTAATATTTATTATTATTGTGGTAGTGAGTCGTTCTTGACCGTTTTGTTATTTTTTTTTTTTTTTTTAATAAATATTCATGGACATTTTACGCAACGTCCTCTGGTCCCAAGCTAAGCTTATATGCTTGTGTTATGGGTACCAGAATACGGATAGAATATGTACATATACTACTTTTCTTTTGTAAATACATACTTATAATACATAGTAAACACCCAGACGTAGTACAAACATATTTTATTAATTGTGTTTTTAATAAATCAAAAGGTATACTTAGGTATCATAATAATTGTTTATTACAGAAATAGTATGAAGTTTGAATCAATATATTGATAATTATTTATTGAATAAATAATAATGATTCAATGTTTTTAATTTCACTGTGGCTTCGTGACACAATGGTTATTACTTTCTTAGAAATATTACAAAAGAAAGTAACTCTGTTTGTCTTTATGTCGCTCTCTCACGCCAATACTACAGAACCGATTTAAATGTTTGACACACAGGTTGAGAGCCCAAGAAAGGGTATATTTAAGAGGATACCAAAATAGCTTCGTGCATTTTTCTATGTACGAAGTTTTCATTGTTTCTTTAGATTGAATGGCTAGAGCTCTAATTTTTAAGTATATGTTTTTTTAATATATGATCTAGGATCGCATAAACTCAGAAACGCGATTGAAAAAAGTTTTCTCGATAGAAAATCTTGGCGAAACAACCTCTCTAATTTTTTATTTTTTTCATTTGTCGGTCTATTATCGCGTATTAACTAATGAAATAACTTTAAAAACATAGGTAACTATTATGTTTAGAAACACGTGGATCAGAATTAAAATATATTTAGTAGATTTTGAGTAAATAGGAAAAGTATCCCTAATTCTTCATTTTCTGTGCCTACTGGCTGTGTTAATATGTACGTGTCGGCGATGATATTGATGTAGGCCCTTAAGATACTTTAAATGATTTTTAACAATTCGTGAACATAGTCTCAAGCCACAGTTAGTACCTATCACTTTGTTTTGATTTGGTCTAGTTATCGAGGATCTATGTTTATTGATGTTCCTAATAACAATAGTTCCAAAGATAAGCGCTAGATGGCGTTACAATACCTGTATGAGACTATGAGCTACATAAATGCTTCCCATACTTTAAGACGGTACGATACCAAATTATGCTAAAAGTATGGGTATCGTACTTCCGTTTTTTCTTCGCGAAAGTTAAACCGATTTTAATAGTTTTTGTTATATTATAGATAAAGAGTACGTCTATGCTTCTATCACTTTCTTTTTTTCAAAATATAATAACTAAAAGATATTTCTTTTACGATCCGAAAAACCCACTTTTTTCGGTTTTCTTTAGATAAAGTTGCAGCGTCTATCACACAAATTTGGTAAAGTTTTACCACAAAAGAAAGTGATAGAAGTATAGATATACTCGTTATCTATAATATAACGCAAAAACTATCAAAATCGGTTTAACTTTCGCGAAACAAAAACGGAAGTACGAAACGTCTTTTTTCAAAGAATTTGTAGGTAAAATCCGCTTCATCTATATTTGTCCCTTTCAGCGCGGCGCTCGGAAATAGGGATAGCAATACCTAAGCCAAATACCTAAGTGAGGAGTACAGTGCCTTAAACCTGTTAACGCGAAACTCTCAGATTTGAATTGGGAAAAGTGTTTTAGCTGTAAAAGCGTCCGTAATATTTTGGTGACAGGGCTAGAATAGAGTAGATCTTAAAAAGCCTACCTAGGTATCTAATATTATTTTCTTTCACGCTTCTATTAATTCGGTACGTACTATCAAGGTAGGTATTAATCTATGTAATGGAAACTTTGAAAGTGATTTTCATCCACTTGCAGTAGTCAGATTGATCTGAAATTATGCACAAATATTGAGGACCGATGACTTTGCAATAATTGAAAAAACCTGAAGTTTGAAGCGTGTTTTTCTATCTCTCACAGAGGATATTATCTGTGTACAATACTCATTACTAGCTTTTACAGCACTTTGGGAAGAAAAAAGGGGTGATGACTCTTATTGAAACTCTTTAAGATTTATTAATTTAGGAATTCGTTACAATAGTTTTTGGTATCCCGCTTGCATATAGCGACTCCATTTGAGTGATTGGATTACTACTTCTAGTATACCATGTACCTTGGCCTTGGTCTTCCTCCCAGAATTCAAGATCAATACGTCAGTGGATTAGTGGTATGTAATTATATCCCATAAGCGCAGCCCATAAAGTAGTTACTAGTTTTTTCTACCATCTTATATACACACTTTACTTTTCTTTACCTCCTATCAAGTTTTGACACGGGGTGTAATCAATTTATGTTAGGTATCCATAAACCGGCTCTTACTCTAGGGAGGATTTTGGAGTGGTGACACTTAGTATGAGTAGACGCCTAACAACTATCATAATAATATGAATGTTACAGACCCCAGACTAGAAGTGCCATAAAGTATGTAAGGTTTCCTAAAAATTCCTATTCACTGTACCTCTCAATGTCATGATATATAGAGCCCATTCGCCATTGCGCAGTCAAAGTCAAAAGGGCATAGCCAACTTTAGGCCACATATAAACACCACTTTAGGAAAAAGAGATATAGTACATTAATTTTGTTATCTAATCATATGAATTTTACGTTTATTTAAACATCCGCCACTGAAACAATTTATACTTCGTATAACAAAAGTATTTTGTTTGAAAATCCTTACAAAAGTCGCATAGCAAAATATTGTTAGTGCTTAAAACTTTATCCTGAGTTTTCTATCTTTATAAACTATTTTTATGCATGCATAAAATATGCATTTCGTAATTAATAATGTGGTTAGAAACATTTTTAAAAGAAAAAAAAGTAAATCAAATGTAATGTCAAACCATTGTGTCAAACAGTCAACTGCACTTGTCGCAAGTGAGGGTACTTGTACATGTGCATACATTGTTTCTTATTATTTTCAGATTTATTACGGCCTGGCTTATTATAACATATGAACTTAATTATGCTTTACACGTTTGACTGAACGTATATATTTACTCCGAAGGTATATTTTGTTTATGTTTTAATAAACAACAATAATTGTAATGGCCGAAATGCTATCCAACAATATTGTTCTAATTGCATAGTTGGGACACGCACCGTAGGTTGTTGTGCCTACATTATGACAGTGCTCAGGTATATAGGTAAGATATGAACCCAACATAACACTTTCTACGACAATCTTGGATGATATTTTGATCATAAATGAAAGTGATGAAAATATAGATATTTGACATAATATTTGGCTTATTTTCATGTTTATCCCATATGTATATTAAATAAAAGATGATGAAAACACATTTCATAACATGTTTTACTTAAAAAGCATAAAAATTAATTAATACTTGATTTTCCTTGCTGCCAGGCACATTATTAAACCTAAAACTGTTTATTTATTTTCTACTTATTTTAAAGTAATAGCGGCATTTTAAATATGTTTTTCAGATATCTGATATATTTAAGATTTTGAAATGCAAAACAAATATATCAGTATTTGCTGTCCATGAGTGGCCCAGACACTAAGTAGAATGAGCATTTCCCTTTGTTACTAAAGTTCCTTTGTATACCTATCTACTTTTTTCTACTACTACTGGACATGCTATTAAGCTTCTACTTTTCTGATATAAGCAGGAAGTTCTACTATATCACTTCAGTTCTTTACCTATTAAAATAAAGTTTATATTTTTTGTATGTATGTCCCTATCTTCAAAACTGTGCAACGGATTTTAATGCGGTTTTTTGATAGATAGAGTGGTTCAAGAGGATGGCTTTTTGTAATTGTAACAATAAATAGTATCTATTTCTTTCTTGTGGGTACTTAATATATCATCAAGTCCTAAACTAAGTCCTATAACATCTGCAAAAGTATCTTTTCAACTTACAAATATCTGCAGGAATCGAACACCAAAGTCATAATAAAATACTACTTTTTCCTGTGGCTGTCAAAATAGACTTTGATTTGTACTACTATAGCTAAGGCCATAGTAAGGTCCCAGGTTAGAATATAAAGGGGTTATATAAATAAAAGAAACATTTAAAGTATGTAACATATATATTTCTTTGAGCTTTTAATTGCATTTTGAAATACAACATAAAATATTAAATAAGATTATTAAATTTGGTAAAATCAATATTTTAACACCATTTTTTTTATTATTTTTCCTTAAGAATGAGCAAAAATCTCTCAACAGAGCTAGCGTATACATAATATTTTGTTTTCATTCGTTGAAATGATAGTTTATTTAAGATTCTGAAATCTCGTATACACTGAATATTCGTAACGAAACAAACAAAACGAAAATTGAATACGGAAAAATAAAAAGTCCAAAATATATTTTTTATATAATGATCAGAAATATCGTATACGTTGGGAGAAATCGTATTATTAAAAAAATTATTATAAGTTACGAATACTCAGGATTAAAACTTTTTTATTAAATGTCCGAAAATTACCATAGACAGTTTACAATATTATTATTTTTAAATATAAAAGAGGTTTTATACTCTCAAATGCCGTATATACAATCGTATAACTGTTGTCGCAATCTAAAGATATATAGCAATATATCTTTATTTTCTAAAACGTATACGTTTGTTATCATCCCTTTTAACGAAAAAAATGTATATGTATCACTTTCTTTAAATATAGGTTGATGTACAACCGATTGCGATGGTATACATGTGTTCACAGATAAAGTTTACCTAATATTATGTACTTAATACTAAATAATAAATAGCATCTCCTCGCATTGAGAGCATACCTATAGCGAAATTTACACTAAGAGATTGTTATATTGCATTCTATGTCGAATTGTATGTACAATACGAACGGAAACGAATGAGATTGGATCTCCGAGATTATAATCATCGACGGATCTCTTAAAGTCCAAATAAAAAACAAGAAAATCTTCAAAATATACATAAACTAACCACATTATATCTAACTCCGATTTACATACAAATTAAGTAACACAAAAAAGTTATATTGCAACGAAATTTATGATAAAATACTGAAATTCAACGCCTCACGATGCAGACTAACGAATCACAAGCGAGAGGCGATTGTATTAATCAAATCAATATTTCACAATTATCATTTTCCAAAGAATTAATTAGCAAAAAATATACATTTACAAAGAGATCGAATCGTATTTTATGACTTAACGTGACTTATATTTACAGTTATCGAAATGGAATTATATCGTATCGTGGAAGATAAGCCACGGGCACTGCTGGCCCTCACAACAACCGATCACCTAAAGGCAATATTTTGAAAATATTCTCTTAATATCTAAAACGAACGTAAGACGTTTGGCGTATACTTATTTCGCTATTGATTTGTTACACTAACCGAGCTATGCGGTGAAATCTAACAATAATTACCTAAATAATTAAATTGGCAAAGAGTTTCGAAATACTTAGCGTCGCAGCGGCGACCTAACCCTAGCAAGGTTTAACGTAGCAAGATATGGTATCATCACAATGGCCGGCCGCTCCAGCCTACACGTACTTACTGGAGAGCTGCTTCGCCAGTTCCGTATACTTGAGAAACTTGGAGTGAGGGCTCTCGTCAAATGACTGCGAGGGGCTGCGCGGGTCCTGCGGAGAAGGAGCCGTCGAGCCACTCTTATGGGCGCTAGGGGACGCTGCACCCGCCGGAGCCTTCAAAGGAACAGGCTCTGGAAGCGCACCGTCTTTCACGAAGTGCATCTTTGATAAATGGTGTCGGTACGCACCCTTCGATATAAATGGCGTATCGCAGAGAGCGCACTTCATGATGGAGTCTGTCACGACCGCATCGTTGCACGCCCAACTAAATGTAAGAATACTTGGTGGACCAGCTGGAGAAGGAGCTGGGGCTGGTGCACGAGATGGGTTCGTCTCTGTCTTATCACAAAGCTTTTGCAAAGCGGCAAGAGGATGGCTGCCACCGCGGCGAGATGAACTTGGCTCGCTAGAAGATCCACCACCAGCCAGATTATCAAACATGGACGATAGTGCTCCCAAACTAGAAGCAGGCTTGCGTTCAGAACCTGGAGTGTTAACAGAGCGATCGCTGCCTGGGCTGCGGGGGCTAGCTGCTGGGCTGGCACCCTCATTCTCACGTTTAGCTACTATTGGTTTTACATCTTCGTCGGCTGTGCTGCTCGGCCGTGGAGGCTCATCTTCATCTTCTACCTCAGTCTTTACCCGTACAGGCTGGCTGCTCAAGTCCACGCCATTTTCTCGTTCCTCTTCTTCTACTTCTCTCTTTATTCGTACTTCAGCCGTGCGGTCCTCCAAAGCTGGAGTCTGCGAACCGCGTGTATCGGGAGTAGTGCGAGGAGTCATGTGATAAGTATCTAGTTTTCTATCTGGAGTCAAAGATTCTACCCTACTACCCCCTCGCTCTGACATTGAGCTTGACTCACTTCCGCTGCGCTCTCGACGTCCATATCCCTGTTGATGATGGTAATTTCTTAACATATTCATAGTTTGGGGATCTACTAATGGTTTTGTATAATCTACGCTTTCATCTATTCCTAATCTTTTGAGTATACTTGAACCAATAGGAGCGTGTGAAGTGCCACCAGGCATGCCGGGTACGGTGTGTCGCGATCGAGTGTCAAAACTTTTCTCTATCAATTGTTCTATGGCATTGAGTACGGAGGGAGATGAACTTTTATCATTGCTAGCGTTGGGATCTTTAGAACCAGGAGAAGAATCATTTATAGAGGAAGGCGAACGATGGTGATTAGATCCAGGAGATGGCAGTTCCTCATTGATGCTCTTACGACCATCTCGCCCAGTTGGAGTAACGTGGCCGGGCACATCAGGCGGTATGATATTGTTAGACAATAACGCACTTTTCAAAAAGTTTCTTTGACTATTGGACATCGGTGCACCAATGCATTGACGTATATGTTCCACGAATACCGCTGTCTCTATTTTATCACCGCATTTTTCGCAAGTGATTCGGCTTCCAGCCCCATAATCCCTAATTGGTTTACCCATTGGTACACCGTTCCCGTCTCCATTTTTGAACTCGTGTTGTGCTCTTTCTAATTCAAGAAGCTTTCTAACAGGCAAAGATTTTTTCCTTTTTTCACGTGTTTGGCGCCTTCTTCCTCCACTTTCAGTAATGGAACGCATTATATGTTCTTTATAGTGAGAATTCTTTACCATATGGTTGCTCAACTCTTTTAATGAACTAAATGCTTGGTCACAAACTTTACAAGTTAAAACAGCACTTACATGACTACTAGTCCCAGTTGGGGGTGGAACTGCATTATTAGCACCACCAGGGGCGCTAGAGTTAGGCCCCTTACTGCCATCATCTGAGGATTTCCAAGAAATAATCTGCTCCTGCGAGATTATATTTGTGTAGTGCTGAGTTCTTTGCATGTGGCTTGTCATCTCGGCAAGCGAACGGAAGCTTTCTGCACACCACATACATTTTAAAATCTGTCTTGTCTGCTCCGCACCTTTGCCCAACCAAACGTCTTGACCACGAACAAGTTTCCTAGGAATGGGCATATTTTCTTTTATTAGCATATTTAAATCGTTTTGATTAGGTTTAGATGAACTACTTGAAGAAGTTGAATTATGCGATGGGGTGGATGGAGAACTAGACGGAGGCTGTAAGGATGGCGGTAATGGGGCACCAGTACTCGGTGGTACTGGTACATTAACTCCACAGTGTTTTGCCTCTTTCATGTGTACAGTTAGATCTGCGAGCGAATTAAAACTTTTCTTACACCATACGCATTTTAGAACATCTTTTGTTTGGTCTGCACCTTTATTTAGCCAGTGCGATTGCCAAGCAGAGTGTCTTGCGGCAGCATTGGGTGCTAAGCCAGCACCAAGGGCAGCGCTTTGTACTGATCGGAATAGTTCTTCACCTCCAAGTCTACTTAACTCTCCCAACTTTTCTAATGCTTTGGTAGCGTCACTTGGTGAAGGTCCATGTTTTAATTTACCGTTCCAATCACCCGGAACGCCACCCTTGGGGGATAAACTAGCAGCTGCTACTGCGGCTGCAAAGTATGGCAGATGCGGGGCAACCGGGGAAGACCATGGCGAAGGATTGGGTTTAAAATCCGCAGTCCTGGAACTTTTTCTGGACGGGACTGGTGAAGGCGAATCTTCAGGACCACGTTTCCTAGTTCCAACAGAAAGATCAAGAGGTCCATTCTGATTTTTACTAAGGTTAACAGCATCATCAGGGTCCTCATCATCATGGGGTGAATCGCTGCGTTTAGTGCTAAAATCAAGTACCGCATCAGCTCTTTCAGAATCCGTCATGTCCTCTTGGCAGGACATAAGGAGTCGTTGTTGTGCAGCAGCTGCTGCAGCTCCTAGGTAAGCGGCTACGGCAGCTGTGTGTGGAGGCAACAAGGCTGCAGGCAATGTGGCTGTCAGCGCTGCTGGGAGGGGTAGACCCGCCCCACTGCGAGTGGAGTACACAGAGTCATTGGAGGGACAGCGTGGCGCGCCCGACGACTCCCGTGACAGACATCTCGGGCTCTCCCTGGGGACAAAATTGTGACACGCGTTAGATCGACATAATTCATTTAGGGAAAATAGCTGCTCGTCACTGACAAGTCGTTAAATTAAACCTGTTACCGCTTTGAATATCGATGATAAACAAAATGCCTGCAAGTTTTTTAATAGTCATTTTTAATAAATTAATAGTCTGATCGTGAATAACAAATAGCCACACTAATGGCTTACATTGCTATATAAAAACATAAAAAAATCATCGATGTTCAGTTGTCCTTGTAGCGATTGATGTTGTTTCTTTTTGGATAATTTTAATTACTAAGAACCAAAAGTTGCTACAATCTAAACTGACGTGGCATTATCATTTTTTGCATTTTTAAAAGGAATTAGTTTGACATATGATATAAATCTAAGGCAGGTTGGATACAAATAGGTCAAGTATTCAAAGCGGGTGAATAATCAATTGGATTTGAAAGAAGACCAAAACAGCGGCAATAAAATTTTACAATCAACATTTATAGCTTATATCGTATAGATTATAATGCTAAATCAATAACACGGTAAAATAATTATTCAAAGAATCGTGATGATATCTAATGTGATAAACATGAAAAACACAATGGTTGATGACACTGCTTATCGTTAATTTATGATACAATAAATATTGAAAAACAGGTTATAAATAGGTAAGAATATGAAATAAGGTTTCGATGTTATTATGAAGAATGACACTCTGTCAATAAATCAGGTGCTCAAGTCCACTATTTTGGAACAATTGTCATACCGGCACAATACCGGCACGATACCGTTGCAATTGAAGTCAAATATCCGTAGTCTGCTATATGCCGTCATAACGGTCTTTCAATGGTAATAGAATTGTCGATCTCTTTTATCTATGCGTTGAATTTTCGGTCTCTTTTATCTATGGATTGTGTTAGAATGGTATGTATGTGTTGCCGTTTTTAAAAAATGCGTTAGTTGAAGTGATTTTCGAAAAACTACTAATAAATTTAAACATTTAATCATGCTAGACTTCGTTTAAATATATTTGTACATACTATTTATTAGTATAAAAAGCAATGTGAAGTTTAGGAGATTAGTAAATTGCAATAAATTACAAAGAACAATTTCTAATATTTCTATCTATCTATTTTTTATTTATGGCAATCTGTCGACACAGGACAATTTAAAAATATTACTGTCAAATTCAAAATAGCAGACTACCGAAACATTTCAGTCATTGAATTGCAATTGTGAAGCAGTTGTGTACGAGACTAGCAATTTATGTCACTTTGACAATTGTAAGACAATGATGAAGTCGTTATGACGACACATTAATAGTAGACTACCAAAAACTTTACTATTGCACCATAATGGTGCAATAATGGTACAGTTGTGACACCGTTGAAATACCCGACTCAGGGCCCAGATATGTAGATCGGAGAATAGAAAGCCAAATCCTATTTTGCATTTTCAATATTTTAACAAAATATATAAGATTTTTTTTTTATGATCAGGGCTTAATTTTACAATATCGAAAGCATAATATGGTTGCATTTCCGTAAAATATTAAGTGTTGGAAAAGTTCTAGACAAGTTTAGTTGAAGTCGGATCAGTCGTATCTATCAATTTATTCCAATAAACTTTAAAAATGGTGGGAATTAGCAAAAATGTGTAAAAGAAAATAATGTTACAAAACCGTATTGAATGAAATTTTAAAACCGATATCAATACGGTTTTATTATTTATGAAAAATAAAACAAATTTGAACTAGGTGCTATGTTCCCAATAATTAAAATTATTCTGTGGAATTTTGTAATAGAAACTAAAACAGAATGGATCTAAGACAATTTTCACAAAAAACATTTCACACTTGAACAAATAGAAAACCTACCTCACATGGTCGGGCTCGACAATCATTTTGGACGAAATTTTCTTATAATAAAAGTCCAAACTGGCAACACCAAAACTCTAGTAGATCCATCAATGTAACACAATTTCAAATGATAACACTCAAATACAATAAAACAATTTACTCCCCAAGAATAAAATGTAAACACGTCGCGAAAGACGCGGCGCGATGCCGGCGGTCGAGAGGGAAGTGCACGGTGCCTGCGGCGGCAGCGGCGGTCCCGCGTGGAATGAGACGCCGCGTGATTTACGACCCGCCTGCAGCGCCCTCACCCCGCACGCCCCTCGCTAGACAAGGACAGGTGCTACGGTTACGGAGCGTGAGATGAGAGTGACAGAGATGACTATAGGTTTCCTCTTTCGGTGGGTGGCGCTGCGTAATGCAAGCGTGCGTGCGATGCGCGAGGTGGACATGCAGTGACAGGCGATCTATCCGATGACAGGCGACTGACACAGCAAAGCTACTCCGCATAGCTGACTCATAGTCGTAACGCCAATGAAAGATGTACACAATATCCTTGATGTCCAATAGGCGTAATAACTTATTAATGAGATTGTTTACTTGAAACTAGTACTTAAACTTTAATATTAAAGTCACTTGGATTAAAGAAGATTATCCGGACGGGGTTGATGGTGATGACAAGGAAATGGCGCGTATAAAATGTCAAGATGAGTCCTTTTAACGGCTCACAGACAGACAAGGGATGCGGACGGATTTACGCGTATCACGAGCAGATTTCCTGTTTTAACAAAGGGAAAATATTTTAATAAGAAACCTTACCGAACGAATTTGTATCGTAAGTTCACAATGAGCACAATTGTATCATCCATAAAAATAATTCCTTAGTTAATGACTGTTCTGTTGCTTTTAAATCTGCAGAATCGCGTAAATTAGGTTTAAAAAGTTCATATTACTGTATTTTACTATCGTTTATAGATCTCAAATGAATATTTATCTAAGAATCCGATCACAACAACTGTTATAATGATTTGACAAAAAGTTCTTTCAAAGTCCAAAACTTAAAAACTTTTAGAAGTGCACAGCTGTTTATTGTTTCCTATAAGCATTAGTGGACTGCGGGTCTATCAATCACACGTATTTATGTGACAATATTGCTGTCTCTTTCTACCGCCGAACTAAAATAACCCGGAGTGGGTTGTGACATAAAGAAGAAAAGAATTCTAGCCTATTTTGTTTTTATAACGACAGATGATAAAAATGTTAGTGTGAAATATTTTATTTTGTGGCTTTTTGATGTGCAGGAATTGAATGGATTGGAATGAAGTAGTTTTTATGCGAAAATTTAAATATAGTGTGGGTCGATATGTGAGGGACACCTGACATCGTTTGAATAATTTTGCAATAAAATAGCGAAACTGCCAACAGATGTCTTAGTGGCAATAAAAATGCATTGTAGTTAATGACAGGAACATACATACATATATATTTACACATTATATAACATACTCGTATATATAGATTTATATTTATTATCTGTTTATGCATATGTACTTATTTGTGTATGTATTTGTGTATTTATATACCCCGGAATAAGTATTGATATGTATCTATAGTTACATGTATATGTTTGTGTTTATGTACCTTAAACGTTTGCTTAGTTCTATTCTCATAATGTTTATCTTCTCTTCATTTATCACCCACATTGTTTATCTCTGCACTAACTTTGGTTGGCTGGTAGATAATGCCTAAGGCATTAAGTCCGCCATTGTATGTCTTACGTGCATAAAGTTTTAATAAATAAATAAAATAAACATACTAAGAATCATTGGGTGGAACTCGTCAAGCAGCCGTTCGATTGCTTTATCGGAAAATATTTTGTAATGGACAAATATATTTTTAATATAAAATTCCTATCGAAGTTGGACCTTTTAAAGTCAAATACCAGAAATAGGGTATGTGTTAGGTGTATTCATGTGGTGACGGATTAAGAATGTACTTGTCACCACCCCATTTCTTCTCAGTGTGCCGCCATACCATTGAAAGACCCCATAATATAAGAAGAGACTAAGTTACCAGTTAGGTTTTCTTGTTGTTTCTATAGGTAAACATACTCACATAAGTCTAATCATTTGATCTTAATTCTAAACAACGAACTTGAAGAGTACTAGAGCTTCAATCTTCCATAATGATTGATCACAACACATCAATGCAATTAATTGACAGTGATGGAACAGCCTCTGAACTTTACCAACTTAACAATATCATCCCCTACACATTCAATAACCTTAATCTTACAAAATTAAGGTAGAAAATGCAATAACAAATAGTTTATGGACAGAATTGATAAAGTTGTAATACCAGCACTGGATCAAAGATAAAGATTTGAAATAAATGATTTAATACAATTAACATGTTAATATCCTTAAGTTAAATGTTAAGTAATTAATTAACTTTGTACTGTTGAGTGTTAATTTTTAACACCTGCTGGGAAAGAGTAGGTACATATAATAGTTTGGATTTCACAGTTTGATAATCCATACTAATTTATTATAAAGTGCAAGAGTTTGTTTGTTTGTTTAAATGCGCTAATCTCAGAAACTACTGGTCTGATTAGAAAAATTATTTTTTTGTTGCTTAGTCCATTTATAGGGGAAGGCTTTAGGCTATATAACATCACGCTACGATCAATAGGAGTGAAACAGTAGTGAAAAATTTGCAAAAACGGGGAAAATATCTAAATTCTACGCGTACGGAGTCGCGGGCACCAGCTAGTGTTAGATAAAGGTACTGAATAGCAATTTTAACTAAATGACAGAAAATATTTAACTAATACCTTTAATATAATGTAACTATTAAACCATAAATGTAAATAAGTATCTGATACCAAAGATATACCAGATGTAGTGTCTATAGCTAATAGCTACGTCACTCAGGCGGCATGATGCCTCTTTTATATCTATGTGTGCCTATGATACAGGCTATACGTCATATGAAACATCATTATTTTATGAAGTACAATTTAACCAGCCTAAAGTTTTGTCCGCAATTTATACGTCAACCCTCCATCTGGTATATCTGTGCTTGATGCTAAATATTTAAACACTTTGCGGAATCGAACCCGATACAAAAGTGTAGTTTTTAATGCGACAGAATTCTTACTATATTTTTAAAATCGGACGCAAGACGTTTGAGCTGCTAGCACTTTATAAAATTTAATTTACATCTTGATCTCTCCGAGACTCGAACCCAGAATATTCTAAAAGATTAACTACAGGCACGTTCACTTTTAAAACTAATTACGTCAACACACATAATAAAATATGATAATTACTCGATAACACCTGTCTATATAATATCGATAATATAGAATCGATTCAATTCGATTCGCGTCTGATGTGATTAACGACTGAAATAACAAAATATATCACTATCTAGACATTAAATAAATAACATTTATGATAATATTGCTATTTATTAAGAGAATTGAGAATTTGCACAATGGTATTGGTTTTGGCCTTGTATAACTTATGTGTTAGGTTTGATACCCGTGTAGATCAAAATAATTATTCTAGTTTTAATGTTAATGATATTTATCATAGAATTTTGTCTTTCCAACGCATTAAGGCCCCGCATTTGGGCACGGGCCTCCCTCACTTTGGGACGAATTATGGTCTCCTATGACCAGGTACATACCTGCCAACATTGGCATAGGGTTTATTTTTAAGATTTCCGTCTCTCACACTAGACGTTAAACTGCTTAACCCTTAACTGGTTCTAACATAAGGAATGTCGAGGTAGAAAATTGAATAGGGTGGTAACACTTGTATTCTTTATCCGTCACTACATGAATGACAATTCACGTAGGTATCATTTTAACACCAAAAAGCATTCTCATAAAAAACCGCCAAATTGGAAGACTGTAGAAACCTCCTACTTTTAAAACATCTGCTAGATATCTACGTACCGAATTAATAAAGCGGGTAAAAATTCAAAATTGTATTGCCTCTATCTTCAAGTTAGTCCGTGTACAGTCCAAGCTAAGAATTGTCTATTTAACCGACTTCAAAAATAGGAGCAGGTTCTCAAGTCGTCTGTATGTTTTTTTTTTGTTTTTTTTTTACGTTTGTTACCTCATAACTTTTAACTGGGCGAAGTGATTTTAATTATTTTTTATGTGAAAGCTGGTGGTGCCGACACCAGGTCAGGATCTGATGCTCCTTTCCTAAGAAATAGAGGGAATCTCTCAAATTTCAAGGGCAGATGAAGTCGGTTAAACTTTTTTTTTTAAATACTCAATTATCAACAATCATAAATCTATAGATGGAATATTAAAGCCGAATTGACAAAATGAAGGATATCTGTACCATGTGTGATTGATGTGCCGATAATCATTAATTAATTATTGTTTTAGATAAGTATGTAATCAATAAAGTTTTGTTATCATACGCGGATGTATATTGTACAACAATATTGTAATAAAAACTTGAATAATTTGGTAAACTTGTACCTACTTTTGTCAGTTTTTGTTATTTTTCTTATATAGGTATTTACTGTGTGTTTACATTAATTAATTGTTAGAAATAGTCTATACTAATATTATAAGGCGTAAGAGTTAGTTTGTTTGAACGCGCTATACTGGTTCCAATTAAAAAATTCTTTTTGGATAGTACATTTGTCAAGGAAGGCTATAAAACATCACGCTACAACTAATAGGCGAGCAGTATTAGTAAAAAATATTGTAAAAACGGGAAAAATTTTCTAAATTACACACGTGCCAAGTCACGAGCAGCAGCTA
Organism: Orgyia antiqua; assembly: GCA_916999025.1. Taxonomy (NCBI): domain Eukaryota; kingdom Metazoa; phylum Arthropoda; class Insecta; order Lepidoptera; family Erebidae; genus Orgyia; species Orgyia antiqua. The sequence continues at coordinate 19,028,616 of OU779864.1, read as the reverse complement.
GTTACAGATAAATTTAGTTCTTTCACTATTAGTGTGATAATGGTTATGAAGTTACGCTGACGCTACTCCATTTCCTTCAGCTAATGCCGTTAGAATTAAAAGATTTATACTTATAAAATCACCTTACAGTCACTATGGTAGATCAAAATTCTTTTTTTTATGTGGAGTATCACTATTTCCATGGGTAGGACGTTAAAGAAACAACGGGTGAACTTACTTCGAGACCAGAGTGCGTTATTATAAATATAAGTAAAAACACGAAATATCGATATAAAAGCTTGAAACACAATAGGCCCGTATCAAAACAATTGAAAACCTACTTAGCTTTTAGCTTTTACAAATAATAACATGACCACATCAATCATCGAACATTTGAGATCAATAATTCACTCATAGTCCATTTGAAACTAAAATTGATAGTACACGTCATTTTTAAAATTCCAAATCATTTTTAGTTGCCCACTATAACTGTCATTGATGCTTCCATTCATTTCTGCATCAACACATACACCGTTTACCATCAAAATATCATAAAACAAACCATATTCACTTCTAATAAGATATATAAACAATGCCTTAAAATGGTTAGGTCTGGTCTCAAACCAAGAATCCTGTGTCGTTTAAATGTACAATTTACTATTCTATATCTTTGCAATAAGAATCCTATCAATTGTCTATTTAAATTGGTTAGATAAATATGGGTTTTGGTTGACATTTGTTGTCAGCTGATCAAAGAAAACAATGGGATCATTAAAATGAACACTTTCGAGTGATGTGAAGACCTCCGTGAGGTTTTGTACGTATATGGGGCATTATGAATTGGTTCGCGTCTAAGGCACAATAGTTAATGATGATTTGAGATTTTCGCGTGATAACCTAATTCTGTGTGATAACGAATTAAGAATACGTGTGTTACCTCGCCAGGGTACTGCAAAAGCCAGCTAAGGGATATTTGAAGCAGATAACATCCTGTATGAGAGACGGAAATCTCGAAATTAGAACCCATGCCAACACGCCTGGTTAGCACGGCATAGTAGACGATAAGCCCTCACGGGAGGAGGCTTGTGTCCACCCTTGGGATGTTAGTGAACTGGGAGGGGCAGGAAGACAGATTAACCAATCATGCACTACCGCCGTCATTTTTTGAGACACCAATAGGAAATCTAAGCTTGATCAGTCTGGTGCAGTGTATAATAAAATTTTAGAGATCGGAATAAGAATTGGAAACGCTAACACCTAAAACATATTTGTATTGAAGGACCTAGATAATGCAATAATCAAGCAATTGTCATATGGCTGATAAGTGCGTGCCAATGACTAAGTGCATTGGAAACGCTTAATCAATTCTAATTATAATTTCAGTATTAAATCCTGGGTTGCTTTTTAAAAGCCTCCATTCCGAACAGATATTTTGATCCTATTTTTATTCCCAGTGAAGTAGTAAATTGCCAGAAATATACAGCCATATTTTGACAGGTGAATTTTCGATTGAAAATTAGGGTGCTTTTTCGATATTAATTCAAAATAAGGTGAAAAAATAAATATTTCTAATCAAATAAATTACAGCGTATTAAGCACATAAAAAGGTAAGCTTTCACCAAATTTCGTGAATGAAAAAACTATTTTGTAAAAGAAAAAAATAAAAAACCAAAAACTTGGTTTTTTGAGTTTTTCACATAAATTTTGAGGTTATGTGAATAAAGTGTGAATACAAAAGTTTTAGATCTTTTTACTACCTACCACTTTGCCTTTTGACTTTTTAGATAGGACTATTAGTTTTGCCGGAAATCGAGAATAACCATTTTTTACCCTTAAAACCCCCCTCCATCCCGACCTCAGATCACCCGTAAAATATTTTTCCTATCGTTTTTATAATACTCTCCTCTTTTTCTAATGGGTTTCATCCTACTATTATTTTTTTCACTTTTTATTATTTTTAAAGCTATCTGCACTAGGCTACATTCCCAAAGCCTAATGTCATCCTGCCATGCGAGTCCATTGCTACCAGGCTCATTTACCTACCATGTTTATCAAGGGCAGGGAATGTATTTCAGATGGAAAAATAGAAAATGAAATAATGACATTTCCTAAGGGAGCTTCTTACCTTTCAGCGTTAGGGTCTTGTATCAATGTGGCTGGTATGCTGTGCTCGATGTCGTCTCGTTCGTCAGGTGCGGGGGAGGTGCGGGACGCGGGGGATGCTGACAGTGATGCCTCACCCTCTCCCCCCTCCTGCCTCTCCCCCCTCTCACTTCGCTCCTTCACTCCGCTCTCTGGACTAGTGGCTTCTTCTGCGGACAATGAAAAATATATACTTAGATAATTCTCTTACTACTTAAATTGACAGCCTCTTCTATGAAGGCACTAAAAATAGTATCCAAGTTCAAATCGGGAGTTGAATAAAACAATCTTATACTTAATGGCACACACATACACATAATTGGCAAAACTGACTGATTTACTGAGTTTTACATGATGTTGTATGGATCTGCGGATCAGGTATGATACATTTGTATAAAACACACACTACTTGCAAATTGAATTTTCATTGTAAGTAATATTTAAAAAGTTTAGATTAAATTTTCTTTTACAGTTAGAGTGTTGTAGATCTTGTAAGACCATAATGAAAACACAAAGATACATGAAGTACCTACTCATGACAGCTTGAAACTTAGTCTAGGTCTAACCGACTAGTAAAAATCTTTATTAATTTATTAAGGAATTAAAAACCCTAATATTTTTGTACAGACAGATAATCACATCTTACAATCACTGCACAAACACGTCAATGCTAATCAAATTTGACAAAAACAATGTAAATAGGAAAACAGAATAATAAGTAATTAGACGATACACATCAAAAAACACAAATATCAAATCCTCTTGGAAACAAAAAGTGACACATACATTCAAATCAAATTATTAAAAGTTACAAATTAATCATGATAAGACAGACATTTTAAAACCGTATTTAAGTTGATTTAAAACATTATTGATAAAAGTGATATCATTTTATTGCGATCGTCCATCATCTAAACGCAATAATATGTGATATGGTGTATAATAAAATGATAATAAGAGGAAAAACACAATTGTAATTAGGCCATCGTTGTGTAAAGCATGTGATCGATTTGTGATTGATTGCCTCTGACTTAGTTACTACTATTTATTATTCACAGTTTCATTTAATATCGATAACGATGATATCGTTATCGATATTTAGGGTCAACACTACTCAATTTTGGAATAAATAAATCTTGTTTTTAACAATTCACACAAAGTCATCTAGAATACTTTAGAACGTCATATAGGTCACACTTATCATGACTTTTCCTGAGATGCTGTGGGTTTTACCTGAGGTCATAATATATAGTTGTATCTAACAACTAATGTGTAATTTTCGTTAAATATTTAATCTAAGGAGTTAGATTCTTTTTTTCTAAGTTTTCACATTGAACATGTACAAAAGGGCAACTTTGAATAAATGTAATTCATCAGATTGAGATTACAATAATTATTACAGATAAGTCCTATTCTAATTAATAGATTTTTATGTGAGCTAATTAAAATCACAAGGAGAAAGAGATTAGCTTAGGTCAAGAACTTGATTAATGAGGGGCATCCGACTAATCCTATCAATCGTGGAAGCAAAAAGTTTTTTCTTTAAAAATTGAATTTTGGCACAAATTTCAGAGAGATTGGTTCATAAATTGCATCGATCAACTAAGCTTTTCTTAGAGACTGTACTCAGCTTACCTGTCTTGAGGACCGTACCGAATGTCCATTAGGTTGAGGTAATAAGGTCTGTTTTAGAGTATGTTTAGCAAAACTAAGTATAATTTTGAGTTTATGAAATAGACAACCCTAGTTACAGTCTGCTAATAATACAGTCACCCAATTAGAAACAGATAAAGATATCAGGGACTTAGCTTTTTCTTTACAGTTGTTGATTAAGCGTGATATTTTTTATTTATTATCTTATGTTGTATTGCGGTAGTTTTAAAGTACATACTAATATAGTCTCTGCCTACCCCCATGGGAAAAAGGCGTGATGTTATGATGATGATGATATGATGATGATTCCTTAACCTAGAAATGCATGCAATAGAAAGCCTAATGTTAAGCATGGGTTAGTATTGTAGCGAGAGGATATTTGGTTCATTATTAGCATACACAACAGGTTACGTGCGTCAAAATCAGGGGTAGGGGGAAATATTAAAGCAACGAATATGTTGAGATTTAAGTACAAAATTTGAAATTATAGACGGAGGTATATTTAAGTTTAGTTTCTAGCGCAACAAAGTTGGCACTATAAACTGTATTTATTATAATTAATATTATCCACACGAATGAAACCACGAGTTTATAGATAGTAAATATATATATCTATCTTCAGTTCTAGTATTTTCTTTAATGAGCTATAAAAATTAAGGTAATGAGACCTTGTTAATTTGGCTATTCAGAGTTTTTGTAATTAGGCTGATCATAACAGTTTATTTTTATTATACTATTTCAGCATCTCTGACAGCGTTGTCAAATTACTTTCATGGTTAATAAACCAATACTGTTTAGTAATACAACAATTAATTGGACGAGGTCATGTACAATGGCGGAAAATGTTGCTTTACAAATTTCAGAATAAAATATCTTTATTTACGTGCGTTGTATTAGGATCAGGTTATTCACGTTTGCTATGCACAATTCGCAGTTGCTTTGGTTAAACAGCGTTTTCTTCGACTCTACATTATTAGACTTTGTTTTTTATTGTTAATCGTCTCCATAACACATAATAACTCTTTTACATTTAAGCTCATATATGTTCTGCTATTAAACACGGGCCATAGAATTAGCTTTAATATATTAAAGGACATTCGTTTTCTTACACTTAGACAACACAGAGCAAGCACATTAGTTTTCAATTATATGTATACCTGTGCTGAATTTCAGAAGATTCACGACTGAAATAAAGGGTGAAGGTGGTGACATATGAATTTTAATTCTCCTATCACATCCTGCAACCTAGCTGTTAATAATATATAGCTACGGAAACGTTTTTAAGTAGATAATATAATAAAATTATGACATTATTTGGTTCATTTTGATAATAATTTTATTATTTAATAACTAGGTCAATGCAATGATAGAATACCGATCATTCTATTATCAAAATATATTTCTGATAATAAAAGTGATTACAAAACCCGAAAATTCGCGATAAACCTAACAAACCGAAATTCTAAATTCAAACAAAGCGCCCATTTGACCGTAACTAAAACTGGCCGTAAAAAACCCACAGATTATAAAGTTATCGTTTGTCCGAAAAAAAAAGTAGAAAAAAATGTATTTGAAACCGGATAGCCGAATTGGCGCCGCGGTGGCCGGTCGGCTTATTTCACTGTCCAATGGTTCGTGAACCACGTTTTCTGCTTGTTAATTGATTAAAACGCAACGTGTCAATCCGGGCCGGATGGCAAAGATGAGGACGAATCACCCGCGGCGGTCTGCATGCGACTAGTGATGGGACACACCCCGGTATTAAAAGCAACGGGACTTTTTAAGGGTTGTTAATTTTATAGATTTATTAAATCGACTGAGAAAGGCCAATCTATTCATTGGACATTTTTACTTTACAGTTTGGTTTGACAATGTCTGTCTGATCCTGTCTGATAAATATGTTATCATTAAATAAAGAAAGGGTTATACGCAATTTTAATAGAATACGAGACTTATAAATAAAATAGTCAGAGTAAATATTGAAATTTGTTCTCATGTTTATACGAATATTATTTTCCTTAATTAGTATTTGACATTTTAAATGTAAAAAATTGGGACAGCGGCAGCGCCCGGCGAGTGCCAGAACGGACTTTAGGGCATTTCTTCCATTAGGACATTTTAATACTTAACACATTTAACAAGTGTAGTGTTTACTAATGGATCATTTGCTAAGTAAGTTTTTGTAAGATGATACTTTTGTCAAATGTCATTTCGTGAAACCTTGTTAGTCGAATGACCAATTATCAATAGCTTTTTGGTGAATCATTAGGGAACCAAAAAAATTACGCCTAATTGTACTTAGAATTATTTTCATACATAATAACCTACTCTTAGACCGTAGTCTCCAGTACTTAGGCAGGTCCTGGGCAGTTGAACGTCATAATATATCACTTCTCTTTCTTTCATAACATCCATTACACAAATTATTCTGTATCAATCCCGAGTAATCCCGACCATGCCCATCACTACAATATGAATGCACCAGTCGATTGATCAAAAGGATTGATCAGCCTCTGGCTGGTCCTGCAAGTGATCATCATAGGATTGTACAATCATAAAATACTTTGCCTAGAGCTGTAGAGAATATAGACATAAAATTAAAACCGAAGTATTTCATAGCTCTCTATATTTTAGAATTTTGATTAATGAAATCGTAATTTAGTAAAATAAAAAACAAAGTATTATAAGAAGATAAAAGTAAAGATTAAAGTAGGTATTTTATAAAAGCATTTCACATGATATCCTCTGCTCCTAATCTAAGCTTATTTGCATGTTTTATGGATACTACAATTTATAGGTATTATAAGGTATTAGAGAGAGAGGAATAAATAAATATGTGACATACAGTGAAAGAAAAATACATCATTCAAGATAATGGCAGTCTTTTGTACTATTTTAAACATTTCCGCAGTAGTGTTTTATCCCCCAAAACACTGGCTACGCCCACAACAGAAGCTACTCTTGTGTATCTGGCTACAAATTAGAACAAATACAAACATAATGTTTAATTTAAAACATAACAGTTAGTTTTTAGCCCTAAAGGCAAATAAAATTGTTCCATTGTCTATTATTGATGAATCTTAAGATTTCTATGAAAGTTTAAACTACATAAATTGTAGAAATGGCATAAGATATAGCCAAAACTAACATTAACCTTTCGAATATCAATGATAAAGTTGAAATTCATCTGTGATGATAGAATCGACCCATTTAGTTAAAAATCGATAATATCATAAAGTTATATTAAGAAACGGTTTAGTTAGTGTTGTCCTCATAACAATCGATAAATCGGTAATCGTTAATCGTATCAGTTTCACGGCGAGTTTGGTGAAATTGATCTATTGTTTCGTTAAAATTCATAGTTCTTTGTCAGATTACGGTATAGCGAATTATAGAAAAAAAGTATTTTAATCGACTTTGCAACAAGGAGATTTCCAATTCGTTTTTTTTTTAGATTCTAATAGTGGAACTATTTTGGGTATTTACCCAACTTTAAGGGACAAGAAGAAAGAGGTGTTACATAAGGGAAAATCAAAGCTAATAACGTATGTAACAAAGATTAAAAATACGAAAATAAACTATACTTATACGACAAGACCATACAAAATAATAGTCTTTATACATACTAAAAGTTCTTGTCAACGTAGAGTAGGTAATTAAAGAAAATTGAAGAAATATACTTAGAAAGATAACCAGCCAAGAAGTGGCCTTTTTAAGAGACCATAGTGTCGGTCTCTTAAAAAGGCCACTTCTTGGCTTAACTCATGAGTGTTACAAAAAGCTTTTACATACATTTAAACCACGAAACAGTAACTTATTAATAGTCAGTTACGAGTACTTATAACTACCAACGGTTAGCCAATGTTGTCAAGTCCTTATCACGTGATCAATCAACAGACAGATGTATATATATTATAATCCTCACGCACCGTTCTGATAACAGTTTCGCAATTACACATTTTGTTTACTTTGTACTTTGATGACGGTAATAGATTTATTTGCATCGATAGCTAAATATTTTGATAGATACTTCGTTAAAAATATCAAGAAATTACTTATTAAAATAATTACTATAATACCTTTTATAAGCTCGTAGGTACATACTAAAAGCTAGGTAAGTTTCTTGGTGGTTTGATTCCTACACGGGACAAATATTTGTTTGAACATAGATAATAATATTTACACGGACTTCGTGGTCTAGCGGTTCATGTAACGGACTGGCGTTCACGAGGTCGCGGGTTCGATTCCCGCACGGGTCAATGATCTGTGTGATATTATTTATGTCATATAAATGTCTGTACTGCGTCTGGGTGTTTCTATGTATTATAAGTACCTAGCATTCTTTACAGAATACTATTGGGTTGAAAATAATGACGTGACGTTCATTATTAAAGTAATTTATTGCTTTTGCAATTGACATGCTATGCCTTACTTAACAAATCACTAGCACGACCGCAATAAGCTCAGTTGGAAAGAGCTTCGGAACGGTATTCCGAGGTCGTGGGTTCAAGTCCCGCTTGCGCCAGTCAATTTTTTCCACCATAATTTGATTTGTTAATTGCCTCTGAATGTTTTCTATGCATTATAAATACGTACCTATATTATATTCATGATAGGATGGGGCTTTGTGTGAAATATTATGTGTTAAATACCTATTTATAGTTCTTATATAAAATAAATTAGTCAAGTACTAATTAGAAGAAATGTCAACAAAAAGAAAATAATCAAAATTGCGACATGAGAGATCTGTCACCGGTTTGTAAGTCGGTGCGTGTCGATAAATCTCATGCGCACACGCAAAAAAACCATAAATCCTGCTTACAACTTGGTGATCAGATGTATCGAATTTGTCCTTCGATTCTTGTACTAACTGATCCAATTATAATACATGGGTTTTTAAAAAGATTTTTGTAAGAAGCTTAATATAAATTTTAAAATACTCTTTGGGCAGTGGATGTAAGCGACAGAGCACAGGGCGTTGAAGTAATCTTTAACTAAAGCTAAATTTTTGTCAAAGGGTTCCTAATTTCCTAAGGCTATAAGTGCTGCCATCAATGGCTTTTCTAGCAAAACTAAATTCACTTTTTTAAGACCTGACTACTAACACAAAATCTTCGTGTTATATAGCGAATGACCAGTGGTCAACCATTAAAACACAAGATACATTTTCACAAATAAAAACAATAAAAACTTTTTTCGGTGTTGGTGTGGATAAAGCCAGGAGAATGTATTTGAATAGTACCAAATGGCGCTCTATAGTATCTGCTTTATGATTATTTATTATTCTGATTATGAACACAGATGTCACTACCCCATCTCCTCCCAAGGGTGCAGTAAAAGTCAGCCAAGGGCCTGGTCAGCGTGGCACAGTAGACCATAATCCCTCCCGAAATGGAGGAGCCCCGTACCCAACAGTGGGACGTAAATGGGCTGGAGGGAGAGAGTATCTGCTTGCTTAGCACTGTGAGAAAAAGGCGTGATGGTATGATGAAAGTGATGAAAAATTATTTTCTTTTACCATCGATACGAAGTACAGGCGAATTAGTAAACATTAACTTTTAATATATTTTTGAAGTAGTAAGTTAATAATTACACTTAATCTAGACTCATCCCATCATTTCTATCTGGGATATAACTTGTGCTATCTGAACTTACCAGTGGCTATCGACACACCCGTGTACAACGCTATCGGACATTTTACGAGCGAACACCCGACATCGGCACAAAAGTCAATTACTGTAGATACCACGTTTTGTGTTTGGACAAGATAGTTTTTTGTCAGTTTGTGTACCTATTGTTACTGGATTTATCTTACTGTACTATGAAACACTATAGGTCTTCTCTTCCCTATGAAATAAATTCTTTTGAAGCTCCTACAATTCATACCTTTGTGATTGGCCCTGATTATTAGAAAGGATATAACATAAGGCTATATTATTACGTTTTGTTTTTAAAACCATTGTTTAGAATACCACCATTGAATAATTACAACAAATGGACTTAAACTTGTGACTTGTAAGAAAGGAAATGAAAAAAAAAGAGTTCATAAGAATGTGGCGGCTGACAGAAGAGATTGGACAAAAAACATGTTACAGCCACCCCAAATAATTTGGGATAAGGACAAGAAAAAGGATAATAAAGACTTGAACACATTTGCTTATAATTTACTAGTTGTTTATCGTGACTGTGTACACGTGGAATTTTGAAAGCAACCTTTAACAAATTAGACATTCCTCTTGAACTACTCTATCGAAGAGAAAAAAACAAACATTTAAGCTTACTTATGGACATAGGTACATTGGATGCAGGCGGCACAGGACCGTGCGTTGTGGCGTTTTATGGGGGAGGCCTATGTCCAACAGTGGACGGAGAGAGGCTGATGGATGGATGGATGGATGGACATACAAAAATAACGACTTTATTTTTTAATAATATCATTTATTAAGGTAATCCGTTTACTTTGAAGAGATATGGTATCAAAATATTCAGTCGTTGTATACGCCGCACGAATCAACAAGTATCAATTTGTCGCTGTCACTCGGAGACTTCGAGCTAACGGGAGGGTGCGATCTAACTATACGTTTACTGTTCAGTATTACGCCTTCTCGTGTATATCTTCTTTAGAATAGCTCTTTTTAAAGTTCTGTATTAATAAAAACCCCTAGTTGCCTGTCAATATGTTTGCTTGGCAAACAGTAACATAACACATAAACTGAATCTAATTTTGAGACATACTATATACGACCGATCACTTAAGATCTGAAAGAAAGAAAGAAAATAGCAATAAAAATAGTCGGCTCAATCTGAAAATTTGCACACATATTAAATACGGATGATAATGCAATAATTTAAAATGGTTAATATTTAGGATTTTCAAGCGTGTTGTTTAGTTTTTTAACCAAGCAAAATGTTAAAAGGTAAAATTCATATACGTACTGCATACCTACTGCGTCAAAAAGTCAAACATTTTTGTTTCAAGTTAGCATGTTTTACAAGCTCATTTGAAACGTCAGAAGCTAGGCTTCTTTTTCATCGAGAATCCTATGGATTATAACAGACAAGAAACTCCATGGATTATTTTATCTTATTTACTTAATTTTTCAATCAAATAAAAGAAATCAAGGGACTGTCGTTCACGAGGGCGGGTTCGATTCCCGCACAGGACAATAATTTGTGTGATAAATATCATACTATTACTTGCATGTATTTACAAAAAAAAAGTAGTTTATGTAGTACATCCGTGTTCTGGTACCCACTGGTACTTAGCTTGAGACTTGAGGGCGTTGTGTAAAATGAATATTTATTTATTTATTTATTAATAATGCCAGTATACGTAAATGATAAGTTACACGTACATAACAGATAATTATAAATGTTCTTAATATCATAAATATCGATCAATGTCGTATACAAGTTAAATTAATACTCTCATGAATTATATGTCGTTGCTTATCAATCAAATGTTGGCATTGATTGATTGGAAATGTCGACAGGCGAAACAAAATCTAGTATCAATCATGTTATCGAGCTATATCAATGCTGATCGTATATTCATTAATATTAGTTAAAGTGGGAGGTCATTACTTTGAATTACATTAGTCTGGAAGTTTCTATAGTTTTTACTATTTTTGATTGACCAAGTAGTTCATTTGCATTAGGTGTTTTCGTGTCACGTCTTAAGTAACTGTCTGTATAACATACTTAATAATACGCTCTTTTCTCATGGAGGTAGGCAGAGGCTGCAGATAGCTATCTGTTTCGATCTAAGAAAAAAGATAGGAAAAGAAAAATCTTTATCTTTGACTTTTTAATACAAATCTATAGTTTATTCATTAATTTATAATAAGACAGGACTCTCCCATCTCTCTTTATGGAAATCATGGTACATATTTACAATAAAATTTAAAAAAAAATCGTTTTTTCGTGTTACGTCTAAAAAATTATAAAAATACAAAGTAAAAATTTCGCGTAACCTTAGAGATAACACGTGAAAAGAAATATGTTCGAACAAAACAAATATTGGGACATATCGGTCTAACCGACCCCTAGATAATCCGGGTCGCTGTGGAAAATCCTGAACGGATGGCATACGGGACGATGCAATCCGTATTTGTCAACGGCCTGATGTCAGAACATCATTTTCATTAACAACGAGAGCTTGCCACATTTATACCAATGAGTTGTAACGAATGAGGTCAAAATGACCGAATATGTTTATAAAGTTTTTAGGGAATACAAATTAATTGTTTTGAAATTTTTAAGTTATCCGTGTGGTGACGGATTAAGAAATACAAGTATCACCATCCCATTTCCACCCGAGGGAGCTATAAGAACTTGAGCTGGAGTAAGAGTGGGATATTGTTATCAGAAAACATCCTCTGTGAGTGACGGAAAACTCGCTAAGTGGTCAGCGCGGCACAGACCACAGTAACCACAATCCTTCGCAAAATAGAGGAGGCTGGTGTCCAACCTTAATGGGCTGGAGAGAGAGTTTTTTATTGATTACATATACATAAAAGGATAAATGATCGGAAATCTCGTACTTTTTCTTATTAATAAGTTGATGTTTGATTTATGCGGTTAATAATTGTAAGCACTAGAAGATATAGTAATTATACTTCATATTATAAACATCAACGTTTGTAAGAATGGATGTTTGGATACAAGGATAACAGTTGCTCAACAAAAACTACAACATAGATTTTAATAAAATTTTGCAGAGATATAGTTTATAGATCTGAATAACGAATAAACTCTCTCATAATCCAAAAATAACCTAAAAATATTCCATTGTCAATCATTAAATAAAATAATAAGAAGCAACAAAGCATTGAATTACAAAACAGAAAATAGTTTTTATTATTATTGCCTTCTTTTTTTGATTGGTTCGACCTATGACACCTATTATTTGGGCTTTACATATCAATATATTAACATACATATGTATTAATTTAATATTTTAGAAGAAATAGAAAGTTTACATTCTTATGCTAATTTAATTTTATATATGTATACATTGTTAAATGTGTTGCTAAGCGCATCTCAAAAACTGCTAGATCGACTTTTGTGATTCTTTTTAATGTTTAATACTTTATGAAATCCATTTTTATCTATTTTTGCGCACAATTCGTTGATTTAATAAAAGTTTAATTTGATTTGATTAGACACAAGATCTGCTTACTATATTAATTAATTAGTATTTATAAACCTACAAATTTATCAAAAATAGGAACATAATGACCTGAAAAAGATTCAATTTTGATAGACCTAATGTTATTGGACTATGGGCAGGATAGTAATCGTGACTATTGTAATTGAACCCCAAACGTGTTGTATCTGTGCACTTTGCAACTAAGCAAGCCTGTACTTGTCTATGCTGATGCTACTTTAAGCAAAAAAGTATCTACAGATAGCAAAAGCGATCATATTATTATTTTAAATACTTAAAAAAATTTGTTGATATTACCGGGACTATAATCACGTTATAACAATAGTTATAAGTAATAATATTATAACGTGATTATAGTCCCGGTAATATCAACAAATTATGAGTTCAAATCGCGTAAGTTTAAAATCAATAATTAAAAAAAATTATATTTAATTTGTTTGTAACATAGAAATTTGTATAATGTACATAAAAAGTATGCACTAAACTGATAGTGATAACTAAGTAAAAATAGAAAATTATTTGATTCTGCATAATTTTAATCAAAAATGCTCTTTTGAATCGATCTATTTTGGTTATGAATACTAGTGTCACCACCCCATTATCTTCCCCCAAGTAGAATTCCTGTAGAAAGTAGCGAAGGGATATTATTATTAATAAATATAAACTGTGAGAGACGAAATACTCGAAACTTAATCTTATGACAACACGCCTGGTGAGCGTGGCATAGACAAAATACCCTCCCGATGTAGAGTAGGCCCGTGCCCAACAGTGGGACGAAAATCAGTGTTGTGAAGAATGTCTTTTCTTGCGTGCAAGTTTATAAAAATAAACTATAAAGTTGACAGGTGGAGTGACATTAACTCTCGTTGCTGACGTTACATTAGATCCAATTGAGTGTTCTACAGCGAGCAGTGAGTCCGCGGTCTAACATCGTCCGATGCACTCCGCATCTATGGGCGGAGTTACCATACATTTTGACCAATGATTTCGCTCCGTTCAAGCAAAACTAATTATACTGATTTATGCTCCCATTGTTCATTGTTTTATGTCTTTCTCTTAGTACACTTACAGACCCATATTCGTATGTAGATAAGTGTGTAACTTGATATATCGCGTTTTGTTCTATTTTTATGTTTTCGTGACTTGCTTGGTTGTGAGTTAAAGTTGTAATTAGCTGTTTACTTTCATGGATAAGGAGAACTCGGAGGCCACTAGATTTATTATAAGGGGCTTAGATAATTATATGCAATAAGTCATAGATGTAAGTTGAAATAGTGAAAGAAAAAATTATTAATAAAATAGTTTTAGTCTAACTGGGTATTGTTTACATAAACGCCATAAGTTAGGTAACAGATTTCATAGATTTATAAAAAGGGTCCATAAACCTAACCTCTAATCTAGCAATAAGTGATCTCGCAACTTCTAGCAAACAAGTATGCTCACTGCGCCAAAAACCTTAAACAATCGAATTACTAAAATTCCAACTTCAGTAAAACAAGTTGTAAAAAGAAAACTCTTATTGAATATGTCATAAGATATCTCTCTGTCCATTGTATATCAGTTTTAAGTATATTCCCGGAGACCGAAACAGAGCACAAATGGTGTCTGGCAGCTGAGACACGTCCCATTCACCTGTCCGGTTGCGCGTGCGCACGTGGGCGTGTCTTCCCAGGAATTTCACCCTTTTTTCCATTTGCCCAACCGCCACTGGAATTCGGGTGCGATATTTTCCTTCGTTGGAATCTTAAGGCTTTACCAGACTTGATATATTTATTCGCTCCCTGCTCCGTTGTTTTTTAGATTTATAAGAGACAATCTTTTTGTGTGATTTATTAGAGTTTTAATTCAGGTAGAGAGACGATTGTGTTATACTTTTAAAATGTGACCTTGTCTTTGTATTAAAATTATTGATATAGCTATACGATGAGCTAATACGATGGATGCACCATTCAATTAATATTATTTTTTATTCTTATTTTCAGAACAGTTATTAATAGCCTTAAAAAGTTATTTATAGACAAAATCTACAATAGTATTTATACTTTCAGCCTTATTTGTGCAAAACTAGGCCTAAGTAACTGCTTTAAAGACTTTTTTTTACATTCCGAAATGCTGATTCTTGATTGTCTTCGTGCATTTAATTCAGTATCTATCTATGTACGTCATGTCCATCGCAATATAGACAAAACCACTAAAATAAAAATCACGTAAGAAAAGTATCATCAATTACCCCCTAAAATGTATTTTTAATGAATAAAAGAGTATAATAAATTACACTATAATATATACTTAATATCAAACTGATTAAAGATTAAAAGTGGTTTTTGAAAAATAACTTCCATTTAATAAGTTGTAATAATTACATGAAAATTATAACAAAACAATCACGCGACAAATCTATGATGGAATTCATCAGTTTCATTAATAATTCGTGTGTATTTAAAATAACCGTCTAATCGCGTGCGATAACCCAAGTGGGTCATGGAGAGCTATCAGTCAAAAATAAACAACAATAATATATAAAATGTATGGGGAATAGGCCGAGGTTGAGTGGCTTCCGTCGACACAAGATTGATTGACCGATCGCAATTATGAAAAATGATTTTGTGATAGCGATCAATTTGATCAGACGCTTGATCCTGATCGCTACTGACCTATAAGTTATAGTGTAGCCGTTGTCAAGTGATGACAGGTACTCTATCTATGTATCTCTATATACCTTTATAAGGTAATAAAGGTGCGATTATAAGTATATAACTATCCTGTCAACACATGATCAAAAGCTACACAAAAACTATTAAGTCTCAACTGTTTAATTTTCGTACTACTATAGACAACGTGATAAACCGAGTTATCTTTAATTATAACTACATTCCTTATATACACAGACAGAAGCACATTCACTTTAATTATCAACTTAAATAAAATATTTTGATAAGATTATGAATATGAAAGATTTCCGTGGCCAACCAGGCTTTATGAAAAACACATAGCAGATTGTTTAAAGCATATGCTACTTGCAAACATAGTAAAATCATTGCAAATAGTCCAAAACCTTATCTTATTTACAGTAGGGCATTGTCCACATAACTAAAACAAACTTAACACTCAAGACTAGAGCTAGTTCAGACAAAATCTAAAGGTCTAGTCACAAATATGCTCTCTACATAATAGTGCAGAGTGTGCGATAGTTCAACGGTCAACGCGTCCAATTCGGATTCGATCACATTACCATAACGCGAGTGCGGGAGCCTGGGATGCAGTGACCGTCTGTGTGACATACGGAGAGTATTCTTAGCTGGCCGCATTTTCAACGACAGTCTTATAATATGTAGCCCTTCCCAACCCATTAACGTTCCGCTATTGGGCACTGGCCTGCTTCAGAGAGGCCTGTGTCCAGCCGTTGACTGCGAAAGGTTGACGTGATGAGGAGAATCATAATAACATCACAAAAAAAGAGTCTCTTAGCAGTCAATACTGTACTCGTTAAAATAAAAACCGAAATAGAACACTTTCATAACGTTAATATCGGCAAACACTTTAAAACACAATATTTTCCACAATTTACATCTCAAAATTGCTGACTACACTTGCTGCCTGTGTGTATCGAACATTGCATACTATTTTATATGGTATTTAGATGCACATTAAGAGTCATCTTTAAGCACAGAATGTACCGATCGAGTACATTTCCATACCACTCGCTAGGAGACACACTTGACTGCGTATATCTGTATATGTTATACAGAATAGATTACTTTGGAATAGATAGCACCTCGTTATTGAATTAAGATTAATCTTTGCAGAATTTCTAAAGAACTTTATTAGAATGTGTAAGCATCGTTTTAAGATATTTATTATGTAGATACCTAATTATACTAAATATGAGTAGTTTTAGTGGGTATTATTTTTGCATTCTGGTATCCTCAGTAGTAACTAACATCCTCTAGTCTTAAAATTTACTGAGCAACAATCACCTTGGGTCATTGTGGTACACCGCGAATTAAAATTTGGCAAAAAAAATGTTGATAGGTTTTCTTTCTCTGAACATAGTTAATATAAATTTAATATAAACCTTAAAATATTGTTACTATATCATGTATTATAATACATTTCTCCTATAACATGAATTTATGGGTAAAATATTTTCAGCTTAAGATGAATTGTAGAGCGTAAGTACCGATTCTCAATCAATTAAAGCAAAGCAAATGAACAAAACCAACATGAGGCAGTCCATTAACCCTAAAACGCCAGTAATTATAAAGGTGGCGAACGTGAAAACAAAAGGCTTCGGTGGCGAGGACGTAGCTAACCTGTTAAGAATGCACCGAGAGAGGACACAACCCGACCGCATTTTATCACCGACTAATGATCTCCGGCGTCTACACCACGTAATGAGAGCGCCCGACCGCCCTCCTCAAAACCAATAAAATATTTATGAAACCATCCCCCGTCCTAATGGAACGCGTCAGCTCACCCGTTAGAGAAATCCACTCGCATTAACCTCAAGCAAATTGTCATTACTCCACATACAATACTCCATGTCGACGTCGTTAACTCGCACCGGATTTAAGAGACTTCTAAATATCCAGTAGCAAGCGCATGCGTCTGCAGATCTATATCGGTGCGCACAATACCGAAGACATCACGACGGTAGCAGAAATATGGACGCAACCGACCGCTTGTTTTATGTTAATGCGAGGCATAAACGGCTAGCCTGCTGGAAAAATAACTCGCCAACTCAGTGATGGAATACCAGATACGAAAACGATCGTTAGCCGTCCAGTCCAGAGCGTTCACCACCTAACGCCATCCATTGTCTCAAACGCACGAGGAAGTCGAATAATTAAGGCTCGCGTCAGTCCAGCGTGCATTCCCACAGACGCTATCGGCGCTGTCGATCTGCTGCGAGCGAAATACCGAAACCTAATAAGTCGAGCCGAGTCTCATTTGTGTCCTAGTTTTAAAAAAAGGAACAATACAGAGGCGCCCGATAAAGGAGACGGCCCAATAATTTAGGGTCATTGTTTCGCCTCTTAATTTATGGAGTGCGGCCGTACGATTGATTTGTAGGTTTAGGAGGGAGATTCCTCGGAGCCGAAGGAGTGTTAAGGATAAGCGGTTTTAAATCGTGGATTATCACGAAACGTCGCCGTATCATGCGTTTTGTCGCGATGTTTGCGGGTGCTGGTTGACACACGTCAAGTACTCAATATATTCAGCGCGATATACATACAATGCTCGTCGGCATTTAAAATACGCGATAGGATTGGTTGTGGCGAGGTTGGGCGGTGCGCGGTCCATATACGCGTTCGTCGTGATGCACATATTAAGTTAGAGCTCTCTGTACATGGACGGGCTGGAATTACGATAGGCACCGATGATGTCTAAGATCGTGAGTGTCCCCTCCGGTAGTGAGTACAATGGTGCACACCAAGAAAATTATGAATGCCCCCCAGTCGTAGTGTTACATTAAATTGCGGGTGGCGATGCACCGGTGATATTAAATTATCGGACGCTCTGGTGTCCCTCCTACAATGCAATGCTTGATAGTAATTCACGAAGATGAAGCTTTGTACTATAATTTTCGTACACAAAGTAAATTTCATACAAACAACAGATATTGGTGCCGATTCTGAGCGCACAACTAAACTTAACTTAACTAAAAAATTTAAATTGATAGCGTCATTATCACATTTCGGCAATGTTTACTGAAGTTTTTTATTGTTAAAACTGTGTATTATGGACTAACGATTTTAATTAATATAAATGCGTACAACGAAATAGCAAGTAATAGCTCTATTGACACTACCCATTTTCATTTTTTAGTTAAGTTAAGTTTAGTTGTGTATCTAGAATTGGTACCATAATATGTAAATATTATAGTTTCAAAATGAATGAATATGAAGAATAATAAACAATGCTGTGTTAATTTCGACGAGCCTCCTGGTTGAGTGGTTCATGTAATGGACTGCCGATCTAGAGGTCGCGGGTTCGATTCCCACTTGGGACAATCATTTGTGTGGTTTTTCTAATTCTCATACAAATGTTTGTAGTGCGTCTGCGGGTGTTTCTATGTATTATAAGTATGTATTTACAAAAGAAAAGTAGTATATGGTAGTATATCCGTATTCTGGTACCCATAACACAAGCATATAAGCTTAGCTTGGGACCAGAGGACGTTGTGTGAAAAATTTCCATGAATATTTATTTATTTATTATTTATTATACAAAACAAAAAAAATAATTTTAGCAAAAATACACTCGTCTCAAGCTTTTCCTTTCAAGTTTTTAATTTTACGTTGACCTACATTAACAAAAAGGTATTCAGACCTAGACCGATCACTAATTTGATTTTTTTGTTTCTTCTTACTTATGATTTTTAAAAGAGTCATAAACAAAGCCATCTATGACAAATAAAATGACTTATACATTGCGTCTCTTAAAACTATGAAATATTTTTTAGATTCAATGTAAAGCACAGCTTCCTATCATTGACTACAAAAATTCACCCATAAAGGATTCAGTAGTGAACAAATAAAGTCCTACACCGACTATCAGGCATCTCACCGTCCGCATTAATTGGACCAAACGATCTGGACGGAGCAGATTTCACTTCTATAAATGGCTTGAAACTTTATGGTATCGATGGTGCGTTGTTCCCGTCAATGTGTTCTTGCGCACACTTGTAATTGGTCGACCGCTGTTTGACATTTACACGAAGCCAAGATGGCCGAAGATCGGATATGCGGACGTGTAATTGACAAATAGTCTGAAGGCTTAGAATAAATTGGGATTTGCACGCAAAGCTTTTCGTTTTGCTTAGAAACACGCGATCTTAGATAGGTCAAGTATGTGGTTGCCTGGATTTTAGTGGATGGATCGCCTGGCAACCGCAACTTACCGATAGCTATTCTATCATAGATATTATAGGTGAAAACGCGTACCTATCATAATTATACAAAGATACATTATTGCTGCAGCATTATCATTATAGATAACAACTTAAACGAATAATACGGTACACAAAAACGATGTTTGCAAAAAATCTACGATATATTCGTGATTGACGTATGTTTTCGACGAGTAGAAATTAATTAAGCACTAATAACTCTTTAGTTAATTTTAAATTAAATATTTAGCAAAACTTAAAAAGTTGTTATAGCTCAATAACAATATTAAGCTCATTTTAAAAAGTAAACAATATCATAGAACATATTAAACTCATTTTATATTTTTGACTAAAACCTCTTGTGTTTACGGATTATTATTATTACATTGATAATTATTAGGCTTCGCTACTTTCAAAGAATTAAAGGCACGAGCCATTTCGCTCATAGAAAATTAAAAAGTTATATCTACGATTAAAAACTGGTTTTAATCAGTTTTAGCGCTAATTTTATATATTTTACAGTAAAATTATCATTGGACTTGCACATCGGTAGCTTTTTATATCAAAGAATGTGTATTCAGGGATAATTTATTTATTATTTTATCAAAATAATTTAGATAAGCAGATATTTCGTTTCGATTAGTAAGTAGAAATATTTATTTGACTTTAAGATTTCGTTAAAGTAGCTAAATCGGTCTGTTAAAAGTGTTTTTCTAATTGGTGAATTTTTACCAAAAATCTTAAGAATCGAAATAAATATATCAGTCTTCTACAGCTACTATACTCTAGTATACTTTACCATAGGCTTTATGTACCTACATTTTACACAACGACCTCTGGTCCTAAGTTAAGCTTATATGCTTGTGTTAGACTAGAACACGGATAGGTATGCTATATAAATTATTTGTATTTTGTAAATACATACTTATAATACGTAATAAACACTTAGACGCAGTACAAACATTTTTATGACATTTATTAATATCACACAAATGATTGTTTCGTGCGGGAATCAAACCCACGATCTCGTGAACGGCAGTCCGTTATATAAACCACTAGACCGCAAAGCCCTTCATTTAAAACTTATATGCTGATCCTGAACTGAGTGGGATAAATATACCTATGTTTCTTATCGAACAATCTTCAAAAAAATCTGCCACACAATCAAATGACACTTTAATACATCCGTTAAAAGGGTTTTGATTGATCAAGACGTGAGTTGACGACGGCGACTGTCCGGCCTGTCCGGTCTGTCCGGCGACTGATGATTGATACGCATTGGTAGACAATCGCGCGATCAATCATCGTGTCGCCAGTGTGGTCTGAGCTTTACGTGACCAGAGCCCTATTGTTTTATAGAAAGTATGTTTTTGTATTTTGTTTACGTTTAGTTTGCAATAATGTTCTATTGACATACTCGTAGATGATATCCGTATCCGTATTGAAAATAAACATAATAAGTATCTACATTTTTAGGGTTGCGAAGTAAAAGGTGAAACCCTATTACTGAGACCTTGTTGTCCATCCTTGCGTCTGTCACCAGGCTGTGTCTCTGAGACGGTGATAGATAAAGAGCTGAAAATTTCACAGTTTATGTATATCAGATGCTACAACAAATCAATACCTAGGGGATTGTGCAGCTCCCCAACGGTGGATGAATTTTTAAGAATGTATGGCTACAATACAAAGGTACAAAATATTTTCTCTTCGTAACATTATTAGGGATTTGATTGCCCTAATAATGTTACAAAGAGAAAATATTTTGTACGTATAAATAATATAAAGACACTTGGTCTTTGTATGTTAACGAATAAGAAAATTGCTAACAAACAGTCAAACAGCTAGGGTGACCCACAATTAATATTTTCTTAAAATTCGGTAACGATTAGCGATAATAGATTTCTTATAATATTTATCGATTTGTGGCGACCTGTCGGCGCATACCTTGATCGATTATTTAAAAGCAGGTAAACACACACAATATAAAACTATCACTTGACAATATAATACAAAAATACATTTTACATACAAAAAAAAATATCATCAAACTTCTTATTCACGCAATAATGATGGTTTTTGTGTGATTTTTGTTTTACGAAATCTAAAAAAAGTTTGTTTGACAAATTAAAGCGAATGATGGATTTGTCTGTGCCAAGTAGTGATTGATGATTTGACAATAATTTTGGGGTAATCAGGACCGTCAAATATTAATATTTTTTATATAAATAACGAAGGTAAGATGAGGTAGGATGTTTTTTTTTTAATTTCTTTATGGAGAGTTTGGCCTGGCGCCAAAGAAAAAGAAAAAAGAAGTAAAATAATTCCCCTTAAATTTCATTGATAAACCTTCAGCCATTAAGTACACCGTTCACATATTTTGACAACGTAACTCAAACCTTGGAACCAAATTAAAACGATCACAAAAATAAATTATCAATCAATAAATATTGATCCTAAACAAATCGAAAAAACTCGTTTAAAATTTAATATAATGCTCGTAAAGTATACTTTTTTTTGCAAAAAGTATCACCCATTTAGTAGGGTGTCCACAATAAACCTGTCATGTAGGACTGTCCGATACCCAACATCGCACTTATCAACGGACATAACATCTTCAACTTTACGACAATCTTGCGCTGGACGCGCGCGCGTATAAATTTGAACAAACGTCAGACAGTCCCGATTTTATTTTACCGATCATGGAAATTGTATCGATATTTCAACGATAACGTTATTGTGTTGTGTCGGATAAAGATACTTTTTATGTCCGCGTCTGTTTGATTTTTGTATGAGACGAGAATCGGATGAGAGTGGGAATCGATTATAATAAAGTTTATAGCTCAAGTTGTGAATAATAATAATAACTAACACACATTATAGCTTATATCATAGCTTATATGTTGTAATCTACACATGCTTTATACTTGAAGCTGTCAAATATGTAATGCCTTAATAATATCCTACTTACAAACGTAGAGCTGGCATTGGAGGCATTTACATTTTAATGAGTTTACCGTTTTTATTTACTATATACTTTTAAAGTATTAATTTCTAATAATGTTTAGTACATAAGCCACTATTCTAGCTATTAAAATTACTGTTAATTAAATATTTAATTATCAGTCATTTTAATAGCTAGAATAGTGGCTGCTTTCTAATGTGATGTTTCAAATACTAGGTTTGATATAGCTAAAATGACTTTTTTACGAAAATTGCCTACATTATACTGTAAAATCTATTCTTTATATTAGTCTCGGGATATTTTCAGCATGAAATCTGTGAAGCCTATACGTAAAGATTTTAGCAGGAAGTTTAAATAAATAAATATAAGAACTACATAATCTTGATTGCAAAACACGAATAGCAAAATCTAAAAACCGGTTGTACACTGTAATTCTAATTAGGTAATTCGAGCAGCCGGTACTAATGGCATCGGTTCTGTGCCATAAAACAGCACAATCTGATCGTGTGAACACGCTGTCCGCGTGTCCGGAGCACATTGTCCACAAACATGCGACGCTTTGTCACCCTAGCCCACGCATAACCCACAGTTAAACAAGGCAGTAATTATTGTGCTGAGAGTTACGCTGTCCTATAAATACCATACAAGATGGTGCTTATATTCAAGATAATGGGCAGCTCCGTGTTAAATACTGTCCTTAATGAATTAGGTACGTTGTTAAAGAATTTCTTAGAGAATCAAAAAAGGTCTAAATAAAGTCAAATCTTTATATTAATATTTTTCACGTAATTTTTGTGTAAATTAGTTTTCTGAAGCAACTAAATCGAAAACAAATATTATAATATGCAGATAACATGAAGACAGATTATAGTGGTTTACTCTTTATCTCAGTGTTTAAGGTTTAATCTTAACATTTCATTATCTTCAATTAAATTGCCATAATTAGAGGTTATTGCTGCGAAAGATTACAGTCTGATCCAAATGCTTAATATAATTCTATCGTTTTATCTACAAATCAAAATTTGAAACCATACTGGATCAAAGACCATATTTTTGTCAATAAATCACCATTCAAAAATAGAATAAACAATTCCATTCCAAACGGAAACGAAGCAACCGTTGACAGATCTTCCAAAATCAAATAAATCCAACGGACTTTTTAAATTTCTTTTAAATCTAAATCTGATCCCTTTAAATCGGTTAGATCGATCTCGGAGTACAAAAAAGTAAGAGAAATAAATAAATTGTCGGTAAAGCAGTGATACTATGTGATACAGTGATACAAGGATATACACTCGGGCTCCCATTGATGGACGCTTTTCAAATGTCGTTTAGATAGTGCATTGGCGTTGACGTATTATTATCGTTGCAGACGATGTTCGGACCGAATCATTGCCGGTTGAGATACGAATTCTCATTCGCATTTTAGTAATGTTTCTAGTGCTAATGTTTCAGTAACGGATAGATTTTAATGTTTATTGCAGTTAATACAATTGTTTCCTTAATAAATTGTCTGTTTCAGCTTTCTAATGTGTAATGTAATACTGTGAAAACAAGTTTGAACATGGCTTAACATTGCAATTTAATTGGATTTGAAGTTTTGAATCAAAGAGCGAAGAAAATATATTAATTCGCAACAAAAATTATCTTGTCAGACTTATTCATTTAAAATTTGACAAATATTTGTCTTATAAATATTGTCCAGGTAAGGAATTTTTTTCGTTTATTGTAAAATCGTGTCACTAAGGCAATGTCTTTCATACACATAGGGGAATTCTTATGAACTAATACTACTAACTAATTTGGTACAATAAATAAGAATGATCTCGACCTACATATTATGTCCTATATAAAGAACATCTCGGTTATGAGTTGGTAATAAATTAGTCTACAATATCAGACCCACTAGACTGATTTGCTTGTGATATTTTACATATTTTACTACTAATGGAGCAGAAATCTCCGAGTTAAATCCTGGATCAGCTAAAATATTTATTAAAATTAAGCTAACAACAACTCCAATTATATTTGTGAATAATAAGAACAAATCATTATAACGTGCTTAACAAAAATAATTAAGCATCTCCAGCTTATTCACACAAATACAAGCAAGCTAGACAAATAAGTTATTAGTACTAAGTAACTAAGAAACTGAACTAAACACAACAAAAACTGAAACAGAAACTAAGAACTGGGTAAGATTCATAGTCATACTAGCATAAATAAAACTAAATTTACCCGTAACTTAAGAAATACTAACAAATTATCTTCTATAATTCCGAGAACAGAATATGGCAAGAAAGCTTGCTGTATGATGGCATACAAATTTATAACAAATTGCCTAATGATTTAAAAGAATGTAAAACTATATCCATATTCAAAAAGAAGATAAAAGTGTTTATATCGGAAAACACATAAGCATGTTATATTAATTAAACTACAAACTAAGTAACGATAATTTATTTACGAGTTAAAAAAACAAAACTTAAAATTACAAACTTCACGAATAAATATTGTTTCAAATCTATAAAATACTATTCAGTTAAATACAATAAAAAATAACAAAATTATAAGAAAATTAACCATAATCAAAATTATAATAAAATAACTTACATAACTAATACTTAACCCTGAGGAAAAAATAATAAAACGATAAAATATTTTTAATATTTACTAAGACATTTACATTGTTTTAGCAATCAGTAAATAAGTTAAATAAAATAAAAGCATTAAAATAAATATGTAATATAATAAAAGTAAACAAAATGAAAAAAAAAAAAAAAAATAATAAATATATATCTTCTAATATATAAAATTCACGTGTCACAGTGTTAGTTACCGTACTCCTCCGAAACGGCTTGACCGATTTTTATGAAATTTTACATGCATATTCAGTAGGTTTGAGAATCGGCCAACATCTATTTTTTAAACATTTTTTTTTTAGTATGCCGAAACAACGTTTGCCGGGACAGCTAGTCTTATATATAAAATTCACGTGTCACAGTGTTAGTTACCGTACTCCTCCGAAACGGCTTGACCGATTCTTCTCAAATTTTGCATACATATTCAGTAGGTCTGAGAATCGGCCAACATCTATTTTTGAAACTTTTTTTTTTTTAGTATGGCAAAACAACGTTTGCCGGGTCAGCTAGTATTTATATAAAACGACAAACATTTTTAAAATAATTTAATCGTTATTGTGACATAGGCCTTATGTTGGCGTTGTCTCTAGTCGGTTCGAATTTTTTTAAATCTACCCTCATATTTAAATTCACCTACATATTTTTTAGAACGTAGTAACAAATTGATTATTAAAACAATTTGTACCTACATTTGCTTCTTTGAGTCATTGAATCTGATAAAGAACCAATGCAAATTATTTATACTTATTCATATGAAACAATACTCTAAGTGGACTTAATGTTCTTGAGGTAATAATAAAGATCTATAAACATAAGAAACTCATTCTTAACCCTTCTAGCTATCTTTCGCTACAAAGAGTCAAGTATCTTTTAAATAACAACTGAATCATAACCCTAAATAGGCCATCAAAAACGGCTCAATATTGATAAAAAAAAACTCAATAATGTTCACGGCGCCTAAATCGAAACACTAAAACTTTTTATGGCTACAAGTCAACCGTTTTGGCTATAAATAAAGTATTTTAGACATGTACACGAGCGATTGAAATGAGAAGAACGATAAAACATGAAAATGACGGTAGAAGATTTGGTGTGGAATGTTCCTAACAACGATCTATGTACCATTTTGGTAAGTTTTGTAAGAAGTAAAATTTCTTTATTGACAATTTGATTACCCCTATAACCTTAAGTTTCAAAATTGCCTCAAAAATTTCAAAATTAAACATATTACATTAAACCTGCTTGCTTTTTTCATGGTTTACTGTCTTCATGGATTTGCAAGTGCTATGTACGTGATAATCAAGTAACATAGAAACAGTAAGTAAGGACATAAATAGCTCATTTAGGTAAGGATATAAATATTTTTAAGCATTGTGACACTTTGAGGACATAAACTTTAATTTTTAAAATTTGTCCATTATAAAGTACATTCGTCTAAAGTTCACTCAACTCTCATGTCCAAATATCCGGACATATATTTTTTATTTCAATAATATGTTCAGTATTACATTAAAACTCTGTCAAATGAGGCATTTTTATTGGCTATTTTACGACGAGAAATCCGATAGTATGTCTTTTGAATGTACCAATGATTTTTATATGAGAAGGTTTTACTGCGTACGTCAGTGGATTAATTCTCATTGTAGTAAAAACTTTTAATAGCTTTTTAAGCGTTTCTTTATAGGGAGAGAGCTATTAAATAATTTAGAGTGCGCTTTGAACATTTGTACTGTGATATCAGTTTGTACTCATAAATGATATCTTATAATTTAATTTCCAGGTTTGAGATTGGCTTAAGATGTTTCTGTTCCTAGTTAGTTTTCTTTTTAATCTTTTACCAAAATAATTAGTAACAAATTTATGTCTACGTTAAGCACAAATAATAATATTTTTAACTACTATCTTAACTTTGTATTTATGAATTGTATTAAGCGTTAAAACGTTTAAAAGTTGTATCCTGCATAACAATGTAATTCTTAAAACCTTACTCTGAATTGTGTCATAGCTTCTCTGTAAATTACTTTAGTTATTTAGTGATGGTCGTAATTAAATATCTTTTAAGTATCTGTTAACATCTACTTGAAAGAAGGTACTCTATTTAATAATAAATTATTTCTTTGTTTAATCAAGAATCCGATAATATTATGATTAGGTACTTAAACAGAAAATTCAAGACGAAAAATAGCATCTCGTCATCTCGATATAGGCAAGACACATATATAAAGTTCCTGGCACCACCATGGCCCGGCAGGGCAGAAGGCGAGAGGGGAAAAAATGCACATATAAGTAGTACCTAGCTCAAAATACCGTACGATATTTTTCTGTCTAACAAAAGAAAATTGTTAATGAACAAAGAAAAAGTTGTAATACAACTAAATAGTTAGCTCATTTACAAATACCGATTTAATCAATTAAATAATTATATCGATTATCGTAATGTGTAAATACGACTAAGTAAAATCGACATTATGTCGTACACGGAATGTAGCGATCAACGTGTTAGTTATACTACTTATACTTGGACATGTACCATTATTAAACTAATGCCATCAACATCCAGTTAGACAAGTTAGGAACATGTTAATATATATCTGTAATAAACTCTTGTTCAATTTAAACTGTGACTAATATTAATACGATAGTAAATAAATAAATTTTACTGCATTTGTGTGTGTGTTAATATGAAAAGTTATTCTGTTGATATTTGATTATGCCTGTTCATTTGTGTGCACTGTATAATAAGAGCTTATTTCAGATCAGAAAGTACGTTTGACATGTATTGTAAGAAAAATAGACTATTTCTGATAGCTAGTAACTGCAAAGAGTCTCTCTAGATAAAAATTAGCTTAGTGTACAGCAATAATGACTGGAAAAAAGCAGTAGATAATTAATTTATTTCCAAATGAAGCATTCATTAGTTATTTTTTGCAGTGTGGAAATTGCAACGCCATCCCTGTTCTTTATGTTAAAAGATATCTAAATAAATAACCCTTAAAACTTTTTCCACGTGCTGATATTTAGAGCACAGCTTTTTTTAAAAGATACAATTTTGTTCTAAATCCCCAAAACGTCAATCAATCACAAATCTTAAAACGTTTTCTCGCAATTACCAATTCCGATTCCGACTATAAAGAATTAAATCCATCGTTTATGACATTCAATCAAATAGTCGTAAAAATTTCACGGGACCTCACTTTTTATGGACGATTAAAACTAGTTAATAACAAAAACTCTTTTACAATCAATAAATATAATAAATGTTATGAAACACAGTCATAAAACAGTTGGAATATTCAAATTAATGAAGACGTAGAGACGACTGTATATTGAACTTTCTGACAGTGTAAAAAGATTTTTTTAGGAGCACTACTCGTTAAATGTTCATGTGTTGTGAATAAAAGTTAATAAATAAATAATAATAAATATTCATGGACATTTCACACAACGTCCTCTGGTCCCAAGCTAAGCTTTATATGCTTGTGTTATGTTTTTCATTATGTGTCCATACATAATCAAAAACTTTTAATGTAATAGTTGTAATAATTAATGTCGATGACATTATACTTATATTATTTGTTACGACAATAATTTAATTATATAGTAGTAATTCACAAAGTAACAGACAAAGAATAGTCTATTATAACAATTGCCATACAGTAATTACAATAATTCCTAAATTGTAATCTTGTCGGCTCTATAGTCCGCACTTATCTGAAAATTTAAAAAAAGATTTGATACATCTTCACCCACAGTGTTATTAAATATCTACTCTTTATAAAAAGTCAATGAAAATCCATCAACACCTTAATTTAACTAAACTTGTGAAAGTAATATTTATACTCAAAAATATATCAAGACAGTCGTTAATTAAAGCGGAAGTCCAACCACTCAATCACGTCAGCTAATCAAAGATGGAGTCTACCGTTTCATCTTCAAAATGATAAATTTATATAAAAAAGTCGTAAGAACTAAAGGGCCGGAAGAATACGTTGTATATCCATCAAGTGAATAGAATGAACAAGACTTTTATGTTCAACGACACGACAACGACACGACAAGTGTTGATTGATTTAAATATCAAAATTATGCAGAAAGGAAACTTTAATTTACATTTCAGGGTTTAATGAAAATATGTCAAATTCTAAATAAAGAACAGTGATGTACTTGGTCTATTCTTATACACTAATATTTTCCAAAAAAAAAACACTAAAACTTGTTGTATCTATGCCCATGGCATGATAATACCTTAATAGCTGTTGGCAGCAAGTTCGTACACGTGGAATTTATAAACCAAACTTTAACAAATTATACAAAAAAAAATATCCTTTTAAACTACTCGATCACTAAAAAAAACCGCAGAAGAATCCGCTGCGTAGTTTTGAAGATAAAAGCTTACTTAAGGACATACATACAAAGATAACGATTTTATTTTATAATTAGTATAAATAAACATGCATTATCATTATAAGCGGGTTGGTATTTTGCTTGCAGATTTTTGTATTTACCTACTGACTATTCTCGATTACTGAAACTATTAATGATACAGAGTACCTTTGTGAGCAATCTCGTGTGTTCTAAAAGCGATTCCAATTCCCATGTCCACTGTCAAGTGAGCAAATTAAAATTCCGCATTCGTCTACAAGATTATTGTATTTGAATACTTGCATACTGATCGGTCTGTCTATGTAACCGTCAAGTTAATTCACTTGTGCAGTTAAACATTGATTAAAGCCTTAAAAACGGGATTTAATGGATATTAAACAAAGTTTACAAATATATAAGTGATGAGCTTAAAGCGTTTTTAAACTTTCGACGAATCCACGAAAGCGATTATTTGATAATTTATTTAATTTCTAAAAGATTATAATATGTTTGAAGTCTCATTGCGTTTATATTGCTTTACTGTTAACTAAAAATATACAACAATGATTTATACCTTTGCATACGAGTATGTAAACTACTTAGTTCAGTTCTATTCAGTAACCTAAGACTGAAATACGACAAGATTACTTATTCGCTGAATCATCAAAAAATAATTAACTATTAAGTATGATACCTATAACCTACATGGTTAATTTTATCTTAAAACTAAGTTAAGTTGACCACACTCAAATAATAATATTATTCTGCTCAAAATTATATAAATATTATCTTCTATTCAGGAATTTTAAATTATTAATGAATATTTGAGATTTCTATTAAATAAACCGTCTTAAGATAATAATAAGCTAGCTTTATGAGCAGTAAATTATTTTTATAATTACAAAACGGTTAATGGAAAGATAACTTGTAGGCTTTTTTAAAATAAAGAAAAATATAGGACCCGCTAATACTTATGTCTTGAACGATTTTTTCCTTATATTTAAAGAGATTGAGTTTTACGACTTATGCATATTTAATTAAT
This sequence comes from Orgyia antiqua, assembly GCA_916999025.1. Taxonomy (NCBI): domain Eukaryota; kingdom Metazoa; phylum Arthropoda; class Insecta; order Lepidoptera; family Erebidae; genus Orgyia; species Orgyia antiqua. The sequence continues at coordinate 18,997,773 of OU779864.1, read as the reverse complement.
TGCACCTTGCAATCTTTATTGACATTATTTATTGTACAAACTTAATATTAAGTAGTTTTATTTCTTTTTAATTTCAGATTGACTTTACAATTACTAAGCACTACATAATCTAACGTACAGATTTTAACCGTTTTAAATATATTTAGGACTCTATTGTTGATATTCTTCGTCGTTATGGATATTATTCTATTTTAAAGAGTAAAAATAAGTTACCTGAACTAGTATTTGTATAGAGCCTTATTGTTAGCTGAATTAATTTAATAGATATTGTCCGCAACTAAATAGTCGTCGAATTTAAAAATCGATTCTTTAACAAATTATTCAAAAAAAGCTATCCTCTGTCGTAAATCTATCATTAAATAAAACACATCAAAATCCGTTACGTAGTTTTGAACATATAAGCTCACATAGGGACATACATACAAAAATAAAGACTTTGTTTCAAAATAATTACCTAAAGATAAACATCAAAAATCAAATCATAAAAAATTTACTATTTATCTGTTAATAATTAATCACTTCTATATATTTCATTTTTTAACTACAATGGCAATAACTTCATATTATTATAACTACCTATATATTTTTACAGAACTAAGTATTGTATTTTAAAACAGAAAATCTGAATTAAAGTTGAAAGTAAGCAAAGTTAGTTCGTTTAAAAATAAAATATTTTATCTAACTAACAAACAATAGTCAAGCATTTCAAAATCACGTCTCACAATCCCACCGGCTGGCGTCTTACGTCAATATCAGACATCTTAGGCGTGCTGATGCAGCGCTGACCACCCTCCTCGGGGGTGTTAGAGGGCCACGTAGCGGGGCCTACGTCGCGGGGCCCACACGTAGGCCTGCAACTACCCTCCTGAATACTAATTATCAATTAGACTGCCGCATTGGGATACTCTTCTTAGGTTTTTAACGATTTAAAGCTTGGCACAGATTACAACAACTTTTAGAAGTTAATAGTTAGATTTTAAGTTATATTTAATCTTTAAATTGTATAAGATTAATTAAAATCTGGTTTTACACATTATACGTAATTAATACAAACAACAACATTTGTATATTCATACGTGACGTGTTTTATTCTGTAAAAAATATTCTTATGTTAGAAGCACAAAATCTGACAAATGTACATACTTATATGGAAAAGAAATGTAAAAAGATTTCGTAATTAAGTGAAGGTTTTTCCTAACATGTTAAATAAAATAGTTAAATAAAATAAACTTAATAAAAACAGTGATTTTACGTATATTTCTAGGAGTTTGTAAAGTTTATTTCGTATAATTATGACACACACTCAATAATTTGTTTTAATTTAAATCATAGAATAAAGATCAGTACAAAATCTGCTATTATTACAAGACGTGACTTGATACTTGTCATATCAAAGGATTTATTTACAAAATAATACACAACGCATTAAACTATAGGACTTTAGAAGATCTCATTCAATTGCTATTAACATAATTCTATATAAATTATTCATCAATATACTGACCTACCGTATACGCCCAGTATCCAATCGTAAACGTCTTCGAGTTTTTCAATGATTACCATATCTGAGTTTGTGGATCGCCAGTGGACGGAGTTCTGCTGCAAATTGGCTATCTACCTCATGCATCGCATATGAATCGCAGGCCGAAGAATCGGAATATTTAGACGATCGTGAATGTCCAACAGTAGAAAGTTTGCACCGACCCTTATTTAGATAACTTGATGTTTATGTTTGCCTGTCTTTATTTCAGTTTACTTGAAACTTTTTGTTTATGTTTCAGTGTTGTCTAATTTTTCTGCTTCATAGATTGAACTAAGAAACTTAACAGGCGCACTGAATTATCTATTTTATTTGCAATCGGTTTCACAAATACTTGAATTATTCCGTGTATAACTATATTATTATTATTTTTTCTATTATACGTAAGCCTAAGTACCAAACCATACTTAAATATAAAATTGCATAACTAACCTTATATAAATAAATATGAATTTATAGAGAAATATCTGTGATCAACTCAGAAATACAGTTTTTCTTTTACTAAAGTACCTCTCCTCTCCAGCCCATTTACGTCCCACTGTTGGGCACGGGCCTACTCCTCTTTGGAGGGATTATGGTCTACTGTGCCGCGCTGACCGGGCGTGTTGGCACAGGGTTTATTTTCGAGTTTTCCGTCTCACGGAGGATGTTATTTGTGCAATATCCCGTAGCTGACTTTTACAGTACCCTTGGGAGGAGAGGGGGTGGTGACACTTGTATTCTTAATCCGTCACCACAAGGAGGTTACTAAAGTACTAACAGTATATTTTAGCTTGATATAGCACACATTTAAATTAAGACCCTTTCTTTGCCGTTTACAAACGAACTATCTAGAATAAATCAAACAATTGCCCTCATTACAGACATCGCAATCTCTAATCCACAAAACACAGTAACTTCAACAGCGGACTGCCACAACGAGGTATTTTTGTAGCGCACTAATGAATCAGTCTACTTTAAATTCTACCATTCATGACGGGCCTCGTGGTCTAGTGGTACATATAACGGAGTGCCGTTCGGATCTCGGGTTCGATTCCTCGTCTGGACAATCATTTGTGTGATGTTTATAGTTGGCATACAAGTTTTTGTACTGTGTCTGGGTGTTTCCTATTTATTATATGTATGTATTTACAAAAGAAAATTAGTTTATGTATTTTATTCGTATTTTTGGTACCCATAACACAAGCATATAAGCTTAGCTTGAGACCAGAAGACGTTGCGTGAAATGTCCATGAATATTTATTTATTTATTCACAACTGGACTGCAAGACAGATATTTTAGTAAACGAAACGAATTACATTTCAGTACGTACAGGATCTATACTAATATTATAAAGCTGAAGAGTTTGTTTGTTTGAATGCTCTAATCTCAGGAACCACTGGCCCGATTGTAAAATTCTTTCAGTTTTGGTAAGTCGATTTATCGAGAAAGGCTGTAGGCTATATAACATCACGCTGCGACCAATAGAAGCGAAGCGTAAATGAAAAACAACGTTGGAAAAACGGGGAAAGTATTCTAAATGCGTATCGTACGAAGTCACGGGAAAAGTAATCTCAAGTCAAGCGTTATTATGAATGAATATGAATATGAATGAATATGAATATGAATGAATATGAATATGAATGAATATGAATATGAATGAATAATATGAATGAATATTATTTCATTGTCGATTTGTCTTCAGTCGTAATTAACTTGTTGTATTGTAACCTCACATAAAGTATAAAAACATCTAAGTTAATGTCAATGACTGTCTCTATCTGTGGCAGACTGCATACTGGGACCGTGAATGGTAGTCTTAATGCAACGAAGGACGGTGTACATATTTAAATCAGGTACACGGTTCTTGATTATAACAGGCGGACTCAGTTTATCTGGATTGTGTAAGTTTCAAGTAGTGCAATGGTTATAGTTAAAGAGAATCGGAAACTTAGTAAAGCTTAAGGCATTCTAGAAACTGTACTTGGGATGTAATTTTCAATCTGAAAGTTAAAATTCTTAGAATTAAATTGTTCTGCTAGCTATATAAACACTTACGGTTTTATTCATAATGACTTATGGGAGGTTTAAACGGAGATTTTATCGGAGATATAATAATCGTTTTAGCGTAAAAAGACTATAAGTAGGTTTTGACAATTTTCGAGAACCGATTTTTGCGAACTTTAAAACCTATGTACGAGTACGTCTGCTGATTCAGAATCAAGGTGTTTCATATTTTGAAAATGATATAGGATCGATATAGGTTGGTTAATAACACATGAAGACAGAGCCGTTGAAATAAAGCGACTCAAGAATAATTTAATCTTTACCTATTATAAAACAAAGTTGTTATTTTTGTATGTATCCTATGTGAATTTATTTCTTACATACTATGCAACGGATTTTGAAGCCGTTTTAGGGTTCCGTACCCAAAGGGTAAAAACGGGACCCTATTACTGAGACTTCGCTGTCCGTCCGTCCGTCCGTCCGTCCGTCCGTCTGTCACCAGGCCGTATCTCAAGAACGGTGATAGCTAGACAGTTGAAATTTTCACAGATGATGTATTTCTATTGCCGCTATAACAACAAATACTAAAAATAAAATAAAGATTTAAGGGGGGCTCCCATACAACAAACATGATTTTTTTACCGTTTCTTGCTCGATACTAATAACGTTGCCTTATGTTGCATAGATAATGGTACGGAACCCTTCGTGCGCGAGTCCGACTCGCACTTGACCAATTCTTTCCACTTACTTTTTTTAATGATGAAGTGGTTCAAGAGGATTGTGCTTTTGTATAATTTGCTATGGTTTTGTTTCAAAATTCCACGCGCACCTAGTCTACCTATGTATAATACTTTTCTAACCGTTCACAAAAAAGTTTTTACTCATGACTTTTGAAGCCCATCTAGTCAACATGAAAAGTTTCAATAACATCAAAATAGCTTAAAACACGTCTAAATCCGGCTGTATGTTTTTGCGCAGATGTTGGAATATGTTGGCACCAATTCTACGAGCACAACTAAACTAAACTTAACTAAAAACTAAAATTGATTTAACCAATCAAATTATGGTGGAAAAAATGACTGCCGCAAGCGGGACTTGAACCCACGACCTCGGAATACCGTTCCGAAGCTCTTTTCCAACTGAGCTTATTGCGGTCGTGCTTGCAACATTCAAATTAACCACCACATTTGTCACTCGGTTGAGTTTATATATTTTTTTTACGTATATCGCCATCTATCCAGATTGCTTTGCAACATCTCGACCAACCACCTAGCATTCTTTACAGAATACAATTGGGTTGAAAATAATGACGCGACGTTCATTACTAAAGTAATTTATTGATTATCATGTCAATTGCAAAATCAATAAATTACTTTAAAATTGATTTGTCAATAATACAATTCGTCAATGTTAATTGAACTGTCTTCGTACGAAAACTGTGTATTATAGACTAACGATTTTAATCACTATAAATGTTCACAACGAAATATATTTTTTTAGTTTAGTTAAGTTTAGTTGTTCATTTGGAATTGGTATCGTTATGCTATTTTTGAACGCAAACAAATACTAAATTATTCAACGATAACAATAACAATTACGGGCCACACAGGATACTACTATTATTCGAGAGTAAAGTATAAATCGTCATGAACCCCCAACCCACCTGCCACATTAGGAGCGGAGACACCATCTTAATTCGCAGTCTCGTCTCACTTCAAATCAATTATGCCTGCGATGGTTTCGTTAGAAGAAACAAATGTTTTTTGTAACATCCTTCCCTCTCTTGCTATTTTAACAGGCTTTTATTAGCATCGTTCGTATCTATTAATTTATATAACGGAATCTTTAAATGCAATTTTGGCCGCTTGCATAACTCGAATTAATTTGAAATTTTGCACACTTACCAAAGACCGATGGCAATCCAAGAAGTATATAACTAATCCTAGTGACTAAATCTTGAAATGCGATTGTCAGCCCCCTGGTATAAAGAAGTCAGACTAAGATTAGTCTGACTTAGTAATTTAGAACACTTTTCAAGGACCGATGACAATCCAATAATATAAAAAAGCAATGAAGGAATTTCTGGAGCAATTAGCATTTAAACCCTTTTATTAACACGCTTATATTAGTTCGATACGTATCTATCAATGTATTAATAATTATATGTAACGAAATCTTTTAAAGTTGTTTTCACCCATTTGCAGTTGTCGGATTTATCTGAAATTTTGTACCCATATTAAGTACCAATGACAATGCAATAATTAAAAAAGAATATTCAGGATTTTCAAACGTGTTTTTTCAGTTTTTGAACTAAGTAGATTATTAACACGCTTTTGTTAGCTTGATAAGAAATCATCTATATAACGAAATATTTGAACGTGATTTTCACCCACTTGCAGTAGTCAAACTAATATGAAATTTTGCACACATATTAAGGACCGACAACAATGCAATTATGTAAAATAATATTCAGGATTTTCAAGCGTAGTTTTTGAACTAAATAAATTTAACTAAGTAGTTATTTTTGTAATGTCTCTCCTCTTTTTATTCACCTCTTTGTATTCAGTCGAGATGTCTCTGCTTGGGTTCCTTTGACGAACTTCATTTCGAATGCATTTTCTTAATTTGGTCGTGATCTTGTGGAAAATTGCAATGTTTTGTCTAGAATTCTATTGTTCCCTATATTTTGTCATGTTTCTTTGTGAATTTTGATGCATTTTATTTTGTTAGAGTTTAATGAAGTACTTCTGTGTATAATAAATAGTAGAAATAGTATTGTTTAAACTCCAACTGGAATGATTTTCTCTTGAAAATAGTATTTAGAAAAAACTGCAACACATTTATACAAGAAATAATTTATGTAATCGGGTTATTGAACATTTAAGTCAACGTTTTCTTGTAAGAGAATAGAAGTACATTTTTTGGATACTATCCTAAATGTACTGCTCACTTATAGTCACCAATTTTAGTAAAAGAATAAAACAATAAACTATAATGTCTATTACTAATACAGAAACAATTATTCTGCCGGAATTTCATTTTCTACATAGTATTATACTTTCGTCCTCAATCTTTTTTTTTATTTATTTATTCTTTCGAAGTTAATTGTAACCCTTTCCTTTACTTAAGTTATCACCAATTTAACTTTAACGTTTATTTTTATTTACTCATTAAATGGTCACTACTGATAGCTGCCGTTATTACCTTTAATTGGTCTCTGAACAGAATTAGAATCCTTCTTTATGCTAATCTTCGATTATGCACCAACTTAACAATAAATCTGTTGGTTATTCGTTAGCAACACTGCTTAAAATTCACTTTACGGCGAAATAAAAATCAGCCAAGCCCGAACTCAATCTTTAATTATGGTTCTATATAGAATAAAAACTTTTGTAGAACTAATTCATCATCATCATTGTCGGTGCAATATGTCTTTTTCTTCGCTCTTCTGTCATACGTCATTTCTGTATTTACTCCTCTTTCTTTCATATCCTTTTTTGCGCGTTTCTTCGGCCTTACTCTACCTTTGATCCTCTCTACATTTATTCTTAAAACGCTCCTGATAATTTTGTGGGACTTATGATTTATACATATTTTACTACATGAGCTAAATTACAGGTTACTACTTCATATCCATCTGCTTTTAGTAGCTGCATCTGAGATCTGCATGTAGATATAAAATGATGAAATTTGTCAAGATGCAAGGGTCTTAAACCCTTTTTTTTCATCAAAAATTTCATAATTTAGTGTTATTATAGAAATCTCTAAAAACCTCCTACTTATTGACTCCTGATTATGGATTTAAACTTGTTAATGTTGATGAAAAATAGTCAAAGACCTATATATCAGATTTGAGTGGATAAGGAAATTGGCGTTTTAGTTGCTAAAGAACCTTCACGGTGCAAGCCTGCGTCGCACTCCATTAACATTCGGACTTCATATGACGGACAAGACCATATTGTTTCTGTTTTGCCATAACATTTACGGATCACTAATATCAAGAAAATCTCGACATTCGACAATTAGTGTTTATTTATTACAATTACTTTTTGCAGTTTATAAACAAATTTTATATTCTAAATGAGAAATTTCAACCTTATTTACATCAGTGCATAGTTTAAACTTTGTGCTAGAAAATTTTTTATAAAGGCAAATCCACACAATTTTCGCTCGCCGATGTCCAATATCTCTGTACATTAATTATGCAAACGATCCACTCCGGTGAGGTTAAATGGCGATTTTTTGCAACTGTCGTTTTAATACGACAATGTGGTACGTGATACTCCAAGGCAGTCGTGATCTAGAATCTTGAATTGTTTCTGTATATAGTTTTAAATATTTTATGGTAATGAAATAGGTTTTAATTAAAATTGTCTATAGCCTGAATGTAATGTTGTGTATGTTAGCTTCTGTAATAAAACACTAACACGTTTAAATTTTATTATTTTTAATAGCTTTTAAGTACCAAACTTCTTTCCTTTCAATTTATGTAAACAATATTGTACTAGAAAATTGAAGTAAAATAAATAAGAGAATATACGTATATTTTCAATTTCCTAAAAAAATATCTATCGAAACCGAAATTATTTTTAAATACTAATTAAATAAAACAGAATTACACGTAACATGTTATAGCATCTTTGATTTGGTAGAATTCTTATCTGAATTTCAACTACAAACAGAATTTTGTAAAAAAATACTCAGAAATATTCATGCTACAAAGACCAGATCGCTGGAAATGGCTTCTGATGGCACGTAGGTACTTATTGTATCGAAGGCAATCGACTGTTGGTGTAGTGCTCTAATTAAAAACAGTAAACATCGCCGCGCGTCGATGGCTGTAATGTGTATGTACCCTAATTACTTAGACCATGTAAATTAAAAGTGTTCGTTTTATTGTTAATTAGAATTATAGGTAATAGCTATGTTTATTTTATAAAACTACATTTTATGGAGTTTAGAACGTCTTTTGAGTTTTAATAAACTTACTGGCTGTTTGCACACACTCCCAATTTAAACGTACCTGAAAAAAAAAACAAAAATGAAAATGGCGTCACTAATTACACAAGAGAAAATAACAATTATACAAATACATATACAAAAGAAGACATTATAACTGTACACAAGTGCACTGAAGGGATGTTTCCCTAATCCATTTACGATATAACACTTATAAATCAAACGTAATATTAGCTACATGTGTTGATAAAGCCCGCCATTTTAACAAGATGGCGTCTTGGGGTGAACACGTGAGATTATCTTTTTTAATGTATGTTTCGGATTAAAAATGACGAATGTTTATTGCTTTATTTTTTGTACCTAATAGTAGATATTTTTTTAGGTTTTTAACATTTTTGTTATATAATTTTCTAGTTCATATGACGGTGAAATAACATCCCTATTTTGCCAAAGCGGAATAAGTTGCGAGTAAAATTCAAAGTCCATGTATTTTTTATCGAGGCACTATCGAGGGAACAAAATTTTTACTTCACGTGCTAACAGACAAACCTATATCATCTAACATTTAGATAATTACATTACTTATTATAAAATAAAGTCGGTATTTAGTATGTATGTCCCTATGTGTGCTTACATCTTCATAACTACGTAACAGATTTAGATGCGGGTTATATTTAATAGATAGACTTGACTTTGACAAGCCTCGTGGTTGAGTGGTTCATGTAACGGACTGCCGATCAAGAGGTCATGGGTTCGATTCCCGCTCGGGACAATCATTTGTGTGATTTTTCTAATTGTCATAAAAGTGTTTGTACTGCGTGTGGTGTTTCTATGTATTATAAGTATGTATTTACAAAAGAAAAGTAGTATATGTATTCTATCCGTATTCTGGTATCCAGTGGACCAGAGGATATTGTGTGAGATGTCCATGAATATTTATTTATAGACTGGTTCAAGTGTACCTATGGCTTTTTTGTATAATTTGTGAGGTTTGGTTTCCAAATCCTACATGTACGAAGTTGTGTGCAAGAACTAATATCAAATAAAAATTATGTCAATCATATGTATTTATAATTCTGAATCATAAATAACTTCATAATATTTTATGCGTGATAAGATATTAAATAGATCTGATAAATCCGGTAGGAAAATTTATAATCAAATTAATTAAACACAAAATTTCCCCTAGTTGATTGACATAATCAGTGTCATTGAACTAAAAATAGAACTAATGCGTTTTCCGATAGCGATAATGCCAGAAAACGTACCTACCTAAAAATAGCAAATCATAACTCTACGGATGAGATTAATACTTATTAACCCCATCAAATTTTTTAGGTTGTATAATATAATCTCATACAACCTAAAAATGAACTCGACAGCGGTTATGTAGATACCTATTAGGTTTTTTTAGGTAGGTATGCGGCCCAAAATTTTCTGTCATACCCCCTACAATTTTCTTGAAGCCGCACAGATTAAATATAGAATTACTCCAAAAGGATCTCTTATTAATTTCTTACTCCAACTTTCAAAGTTCACAGATACTATGTAGAGAACGCAGTTCCACAGCAATTTATTTTACTTTCATTATTCATCAAGCAGAAGTGCAGTTTAGATACTGTGCAGAAACAATACCTGTGTGGATCACAGTAATATTAGTCCAAAGGCTATGTAACGAGGCCACGAGACCAGTGTGATCGATGCACACGAAGAATTCCATGACAACACATTTATCAGTTCATTATCTATAGATTTCAATAATCATGTCTTAATGCGATAAATTAATAAAGACAAATTTAACTGTATAAAATTATAATGCAAATACTGTATATTCTGTAACTCATTTAGTAATCAATTGAAAGCAATCATTATCATCATTATAACATCATACCTTTTACCATGAGCGTAGACAGAGACTATAGAGTGCCATCTGCTACGATACAAATATAAGTAAAGATATTAAGTTTTAACCTACAGGCTAAGGAAAAAGACACTCGTATTATTACTATAGCAGCCTCTGTAACCTTGCAAGAGTATATGAGGAGAATCATGAGTTTTGAAGGATCCAAGCAAGTAGATAAGTAAGAATAAAACTTTCTGTCACTCTGATCCTTCTGTCTACCCTATAAGTGATTGGGATTGATCATAAGTTGAAGTAATATACGAGTAGATGCAATATTACGTTTAGGAGAACGAAGTAAGTACCTAATCCACCTGTGAGTCCATGGTGGCTCCCCTGAGCTTTGTAATGCGTTGGGGAGACCACGATCAACGCTGGACATTAACGACCCAATATATTATAAATAATGTTTATCTCTAAAGGGTCAGCATGCTTAAAAGGGGACAATAAACAACGCACGAACACACAATAGCAAAATTTAATAACATTTAAAATATTGTTTTTTTTTATTTAAATTATAACTGTGTATGTTAATATAGTAATTTATTAATTTTGCATTTGACATGCTATGCTTTTACTTAATAAATCAAATTATGGTGGAAAAAGTGTAGAGTCCCGCTTGCGGCATTTCACTTTTTCCACCATAATTTGATTTATTATGTGTATGTTATTAATTAAATTCTATGTTTTTTTATCTATATATAAGATCTATCTATCTATCTTAAAAGAAGAAAAAGCATATACACTGTCCAATATTGCGTCAAAGGCTTTTTAAGCAATCTTTTGTTGTATATTATGATTTAAGTAATTAATTTAATACGTGAGTGATTTTAGGTATACCAAATTAGGAGTACCTAAGTAGGATGTAAAGAGTAACTCGACGTAGGAAAACGTATTTGCTGTAATCACCAAAAAATCGAAAATACGTTTTTTACGTAGTTTAAATCAGATTTTTTTTGCGTCGATTGGTCTGGGTCTCGTATTTGTGCGATGAAAAAAAAATCACTTACGCCGTAAGTTTTTTTGACTACACTAGAGACTTCCACGCTGTAAGTCTACAAAAACCAGTGTTTAAATGGATGTGTTGCTTACGACATTCTTGCGGTCAGCAAAACAAATTTGTAACAAAAGCTTACGCTATTTTCGTGGGATTTTCGTGGGAGGATTTTCAAACGTGTTTCTAGTTTATTGAAATAAGTAGGTTATTTATGTTAATGTCAAGGTAACAGATGATTTTTTAAATAATTTTACAATTAAATTCAGTAACCTTCCTTACTGCCTTTTATTTGTATAAAAATATTTCCACTTCACACATATAAAACAATCTCATCAATGCCAGGCAATTCTGCGCTATAGCTTACATCTAATTAGCTTTACCTAAACAGCGATGAATGCCATTTACGACATTTTAAAGGTCTAGACAAAAAGTAGATATTTTGGTGCCATAGTAACATCATTATGGTAACAACATTTTAAACGTCTGTAAAAAGAAACTGGTTTGCTGTAACCTCCATTATTTCTGAAAGTAATTGACTTAGAACATCTTTATAGCTAACGTGTAAAGCAAAAAAAGTGCTCCTACTACTTATAGTTTCGGAAAAATGATTTTTTTTCTAATTTTTGGAAAGTTTTTGGGCTCTGGTGAACATTTCGTGTTTTGGTGCTTACAGCAAATACGTTTTCCTACGCCGAACTATACATCTATACATTTATTAAATATGTAGAAAAAAAATTCGTACATTGAATATATTTTCAAAAAAATAGTCAGATGGTTAAAGGTTAACAAACAGAACCCATTTCCAGCATTGTTGAAATTTTTATCTGTTTGTCTGTGCACACATCACGTAAAATGTACAACACTTATCAATATAAATGTTATACGTAAAAATTGTAAACAACTCAAGGTATTATTTAATCTTTGTTTCATCGTAATCGGTCTCCTCAATAAAAAGATATTTACATAATACGAAATTACTCAATTTGGTTACTTGCAAGGCCATCTAGCGGCAAAAAAATGGAACCAAAAAATTTTTGGGTCGATCGATCAAAAATCTATCCACGCGGACACAGCTACAGGAGTCGTGCTAGTACATGTTATTTTACACACAAATTACTTTCTGAAAATATAAAACTCGAATAGGTATGTAAGTGATTTTTCAATAGCCAGTTTTTGATTTGATCTCAGCTAGACAGAAACACAGAAAGTTAAGTAACAACTTAATTTGATTAGCTGCAGAATTCTATTCAAATTACAAAGACAAAAATCGTACCTATTCCAAATGTGCACTGTCACCCAAAAGTAACGTTAAGCGATACAATTTACACACACATAAACAAAACCCACAGATGAAGCGCAAATGTGTGCAAGGTGGCATGAAAATGGAATTAAGGGGGTGAAAATGCAAAGGAATCAACCCGACGGCGGTGCGGGGGCGAAAATGTCCCAGACCGGACACTTTGAACGAATTATGACGGTCATTATTAGAACGTGGACAGAATTAAATTGCCTCCCCTTACTCTCCTCCTCTCACCTTCCGGCTAAGTATGCCCGCATAATGATACCTGTCCAATACTAGCAACACTTATCTCAGCTAGAGTGGATCTCTATCAGTACGTTTGTTTTGCGTTTTTTCTTGCGTGGAATGAAGTGTCAATAAGCTTAAGTGAAGTGTTTTGAAAACATTCCAAATGTTTTGGTTTTTTGTTGTTTGTTCCATAGATATTTGTTTTGCTAATGGCTTTTCGCTTTGATTCTATTTATTTGATTAAACTTGACATTAGTAAGCGAAAATCAGATATTCTATTTTAATTTCTTAAACGTTATATAGGGAATTTTCAGAGGAAAATTAAAGATTGTTTTTTTGGGAACATATTGTGAGATGCACATAATGTGAATTTACATAACTACAATTGGTTATTTTGAAACTGTTGTGTTTTTCTTAGTATTTGAAAATTACATTTTGTAAATAGGCAGCTTTTAACAAGTGTTACAATAGGTAGGTAATTTATACATATAATAAGATATTGCATTATAGTCGAAATCCAGGATAATAAACCACTGAGCGCTGATGTTACTAGCTGTAGGATAATATTTTGATCTAACATTAATATTGAATCAAGGTACAAAGATTAAACATTACAAACTAGACTAAAACAATGAAATAAAAGAAATATTTGCTATCACATCACATGATAAAGTACAACTAAAGTAAATTTACAGAAACAAAGCAAACACAAGGGTAGATTAGTGGACGTTACGCGATGCGGAGTTACGGAGTTAATGCTTGTATCAATAGTTCTGGACTTACAATCAGTAGATTTGCAGTAATCTCCGCAAACGCACCGCCCGATAAAGAGTAAGAAGTAAGAAGGTGCAAGTTAGGAGCATTCGGTCGATTTTACGCCAACGTGCGCAGCGACGGGTTTGAACAGATACCAATACCTATTACTATCGCTTTTGTTATAAATTTCATACAAGTCTGATTTAAAATAAGCTAACATCCCTACAGCCTCTTTGATTTGCAAAGTTCTGCCTTTATTACTGAAGTATGTAATAATTATATAGGTGTTATTATGATATAACTTCAAAATAAGAACGACTTTATTGCTTTTTCTTTTTTAATTGCCTACAGTGCTATTTACTATAGGTACAGATAAGTGCAAACCAATGGTCTTATTCATAATGATTTATCGGAGGCTTAAAAAGAGATTTTATCGGAGAGATAATAAGCGTTTTAGCGTAAAAAGACTATTATGAATAACATTTGAAAATTTTCGCGAACCGATTTTAGTGAACTTTTAAACCTCCGATAAGTCATTATGAATAAGACCTCAAATGTTTATAAAAATTGCAAATAAATACTTTTATTAGCCTTTGTTATTTAAAATAATACGTAGTATTTTCTATGCATATTGTAAAGCAAGAAGAATTAAGCCACAATATTTATGAAACTCCTGATAAATTTTGATTTTAGGGCCTCCATAGCTTCCGCTTACGTCTATAACTTGCTAATTACCCTATATCATGCAATATTGATAGAAGCTTCTTATAAACCAACCAAGTTAAGACAATGGGCTTCTACGTGTCTTATTGTAACATAAATTGTAAATATTAGTTACAATTGGTGGCAAACAATGCCTGGATTATATTGTAGTTGTGAAGCTGATATTTGCTTTTTTATTGGGTCGTTTAGCTCCACCGACAAAGCTATCAAGTTGTTTGAAGAATATAATCCCGTGTTCGTAGAGGCCATTCTGATATGTTCATAGTTAATGTGAGCCAATGATTGCTATGTAATTTAGGACAAAAGCCTTTACAATAAGGCTTTAGGCTTGTACAAGTAAATATGTTAGTTATTTCAGTTGAATATAAAAATCTTAACTTATTATAAAACACAGTTATTTGGGTATCTATGTCCCTATGTGAACTTAGATCTTCAGAACTACCCAACGGTTTTTAAGCTATTGCGTAGCTTCTATCACTGGTCTTGAGCGTGGAGACCGAATCCAGAAATTCCGTAACGAAAATAGCTATAAAAAATGAAAATAACCTGACATTATCGGCGTTACTGCGCATGTGTAATCCCCTCTTCGCCCCACAATTTATTTCATCGTGTTGATACCAAGGGTAAGCGCCTTCCTCAAATTAAACAGAGTATTAAAATAAGGATTTTGAATCGACAACATATATCCTAAATGCTCAGATAACAGCGTATTTTAGATTTTAATAATGTACAATAATGTTTATTTTATTTTATTGACATTTGATTGACAATCGCTATTTTATCATAATTACCATAAACAATGGACAGATGTAAGCATTGTAAGCATCAGTAAATAAGGATTATTAATCTTATTTTAGTTCATGGTATTTAGATTCTTGCGTAAAAAAATAAATAAATAAATATAAATGCATAAGTTGATAAAAAATGCTATGCGATAGCTTTACCGCGGCAGTCCCCGAGTGCCACACGTCTTTTTTTATTAGATAGTGAGGTTCAAAAGGGTGGCTTTTTAAGGTAGAATTTGATAACGTTTGGTTTCTAAAATGCACGCGCACGAAGTTGTAAGCAACAACAAGTTTATTGGTTAATACAGAACCCCTTACCTCATATAAATTAGTTTATTAAATGTTAAGGACTTTGATAGCAATATCTTCATAGATCATCTTATTTATTCCTGACATTGTTTTTGTTCCGGAAGAAAAACTCAACAAGATGCCACATATAAGCCATCTTATCAAAGAAATTAAATACGTGTAAAGCTTACATAAATTTGAACGCCAATAGTATCATTTGAATGCCTACGTATTTCAAATGATACTAAATTAAAATGGTATACTTTTATTACCATTAATTAAGCATTTGCTTAATTAATGGTAATAAAAGTATACCATTTTGCAAAGAAACTACTAACTTTATACCGGTATAAATTACTATAATATTATCATAAATATTAATAAACCTAAATTAATTAGCCTTTATAAACAAAATACAATAATAAACACACCCTATCCTGTTCAAATATACAACAACTGCATGAGAATAATCCTCAAAATTATCGCTCAAACACATCAAAAACATACTTTCCCTAATAAAATAGCAATAACAATAACATTTTCAAAAACAAAATGCCGACATTTTGAAAATAATACAGACACATGCCTAAACACACACAGCAAGCCATTAAAACACAGTCGTTACGCACACATACATAACATATTTAGGGATGGGAAAGTGAAATTTGCAAGTATATATATCGATGAAATGTAAACATGGGGGCTAATATTGACGAGGTGCCGAGGTGGTGAGGGCCCTACGATTCAGCAAAGAAACATTATTAAAACAATGGTTTTGAACTAAACACACGAGAAGCGGATTATTACAATATTTACTAGAATATCGTTATTTTTAAGTACCAAACGGTTCTCAAAGTTATGAAATATGTTTTTGCACTTATAATAAATTTAAACATAAAGAGTCTTGAACGTATATCCAGTTCTTCAGTTAAAACGTTTCTAGTTATGAATTCATTTAGTTTGTTTTGTTGATTACTGGACATTAAATTTAACTTACATTTTATTTTCATTGTTTTAAGTGTTATAACCAAAATACAATGTGTGCATAGGAAATATACTATTATTTAAGTTAATTAATTATTTAATTAAAGTCATGTACTTGATTAATAATGGTAATCTTAAGTTCTTAAATTCAATGTTTTAAACCTGTTAGCATCATTAAAACTCTAAATTTTCTATGAATGACATAAAATTGATAATTTTAAGACCCCTTTCTATGAGCAAAACTTTGAGAATCCGTGGAACGTCATAGAGTAGCGACATAACGTTGTAAATTATAATGTTTTATGGTTTAATACTGCAGATAAGAAGCGGGGGTAAGGAGCCTATTATTAACCGTGTTAACCGGGGGGTGGTGTTGGCTTGATACACACTATACGATTTGATTGCGACTTTTTGCGGTGTATTCAGAATGTAGTTTTGTTGTATTTAATTCTTATATTGTTTGTATTTTACATGACATACAGAAAAATCACTATAACCCAATGGTTTGCCCAAATAATTAGACGTTTATAATCATTACTAGAACTTGAGGAGCAATGGTTAAAATTCTAAATTTATATTATGTAACACAGGTTTTTTAAAATAAATAGTTAATACCTATTAGTAAACAATTTACTGGAAAAAATACGGGAAATTACAGATTTGTCAAAACGATATAGTCAAATGGCTTTCCTAAAGTAAAATGTTTGATTAAATAAGACACAATCAAATCGTACAATCGTATAGTGTGCGCGTATACTTAGAATATGATTTTTAACGAGCCATCCCCAAGTATGTAATTGTGTCTGAATGCGTTTCATAATGATTATTTATGTAGCAAAGCGGGCGTCTGGATAAATTATTTTTTATTGTTTCCATAGCTGCATGTTGGCGAGGAGATGGAACCCCTGTTATGGGTTTTGTTGAAACTGTTCTCTTAAGCGTGTGGTACTTAAATGCCTTTATTAGGTTCTAATAAAATTTGCTCTTTTAAAATTGTACCTAAGTTTAAGAGTCGACAAAACTCTTAAAGTTACACTTTTGAAAACATGATCCATACTGTATACCTAACTTGTCTAGTAATTAGAATTGTCTATTATTATTTTATTGTCACCGATATGACTATAATATTATATTGGATATCTTGTCTCAATAACTTTTTTCTGTTCTGTAAAATTAAGTCAAGGTAAATATCTTCTGACAGAGTCGGGATTCGAGCAATAGAAGACAAAGGGTAGCCCAAGAAGCAAGTGACCTAACAAAATGATTCTCACAAAGAAATATATTCACACAATATTCTACAACTATAAATGAATTTTATCTAGCCAAACAATTTCCAATAAATTGTTGCGCGGCCATGCCGGACACATATTTCGCACAAAAATCGCGGTCCGCTTTAAATCAACGCGTTACCGAGTCGAGCTTGTGTATAATGAAATCGTAAATCGGTCCGTTTGTCCTCTGCTTAATAGTCAAATATAAATTGACCGGTGGTTTGGCGCTGTCGCTCGTTGGCCGGCATTTTTGTGGGATCGCTTCAATCACGATATAACATACACAATACGATTTAGTAATTTTAATAGCAGTAAATATTGAAATCGTTATGGCAATTATTCCTTTATGTTATTGCATTACGTCCCAGTTTTTGCTTCGTGGCTAGCACGAACCACGAAGCACTGGACTCGGTAGGATAGAAATCACGTGTGGAAGTAGTTTTTTGGAAATCTTGTATTTTAAAACCATTGATCGTAGTTCTGCTATAGCAGCAATGAATAACCACAAAATATATCAAAGTTCTTTCCGATGTTTACTCCAAATTCTTCTAATATGTTAATTACCTAATAAAAAAAATCTTCAAAATAATATTTGTAAAATCTAATATTCATAATTTTAAAAGTATAATTATTCTAAAATTCTTATCTAGGTTAAAAATGTCAGATATATATCACATCGGGTATAGATTTATAAACCGTATATAAACGCTAACACACTTTTACGTGTCGATGGATTCGCGTAAAAGCCTAAAAATGGACAAAAAAAGTCCCGTCGAGTCGTACATGCATCTTTTTCGGCCGGCTGACAAATGGCTATGAAATCGCCTGGACGGCCCAGTTCGGGACACTGAACGTAAAATCATTCACAAATTGTGACGCCACACTTAGCTTCGCAGTGACAGGGTTAACACGATGTGTTGTTGACAATCTTGTGTGGTTACAGTTTAGTGCTTACCACTTCGCAATTTAGTGCTTAATACAACTGTGTATTAATTACAAAATTTGAAGCTGAGTATTTTAATACAAAAGCTTAAAGATTTTTCAACTAAAGGACCTTTGACAGTCACTTTTTGTAGGGGAATGTAACTCGATTTTTATTGAGTTTTTATAACAAAAAGGTAAGGTTTAGGTAAATAATCATTTTTCAATCTAAATAACAATTATTGAAATTAGGTGAACAACATTGCTATGTTTAACTAAAATAACAAATAATAATCTATATTTGCTATTGGTATTAAAATAATATGAAGAATTAACAAAAAATTACTCTCCATTTAAGTATAGTGCTAAACACGATAAACCTATAACTGCCACTCTTTATCTGAACTCCATCAATAAAAAAGTGTGTTTAAAAAAAGAAAAACTGTGACGTCACGAGGTACGTTTTCGCACCGGCAAACGGCGGGCGAATAAATCAAGCGGTTTGCTAGCGTGGAGGCGGCTTCGGCCGAATTGTGGCATTTTACTGCCTTTTGATTTACACGACCACTATTTGGGACGTATTTTAATGTTCGCTCGATAGTCACTGTCGCGAGCAACTGTAAATATAACTCAAAAATTACTCAATAAAAAGTGGGATATACGTCACAGTATATCGAAGAGCGATATTATGAATATCTTCCGGAATATTACTATTTTTGTGCAATAAAAACGTTTGCAAATTGTTTTAATGTTTCTTATTTAGCTAACATTTCATTCAACACGTTTAGTATTAGTGGTTATCATGTGAAAACTGAGAACGTATTGTGTAACAAGATCTTGGGAATCGGTTATGATTAAAAAAACTCTTTACAAGAGGCTAAATTTCCTTCTGAATCTTCATTTATAAACCTATTTTTAACTATTTAGGCATGTAATAGACAGATTATTAAAATAATTTACACAAATAAACGTCTATTACTACGCATTGTAAGTCAACTTTCTATGCATTGTAAGTTTGTAAAGTTTAAATTAAATAATATTTAGTTACCTCCCATATAATACAAAACTCTCTCCACCCAAATCCATCTTGAATGACTTTGACGGACACAGGCGCATCATGCTTGATCAACTGGTGTCCTGCGGCCCTCCGCTCACTCACTCATTCACTTCATTCACCCGTTCATTCATTCACTGCGACGTCGGTTTCGAGTGATCACCGATCACCTTACGTAGTTTTTATTCGTTCGTATTCGGAATTTAAAAAGGCACAAACAAAATGGCTAGTGGTTTTTGAATAGGCTGTTAGTTTTAAGATAGCATTTGTTTTTAGGATTATTTGGCTTTTTTTATTATCAAAATTTAGCATTTTTATTCTCATTTGAATGTTCTGGCAATGAAAATTGAGTTTTTCTTATTATTACTAAAAAATCATCCACCAATCCATTAAAAATATTCTTATAACTTAATAAAAGGAGAAAAAAAATCTAAATACACTATGTTGAAGATGAAGCAACAATAGGTAATTGACTTAAGTTGTAACATCGGCTACGTGGCGTGTTTGTCACAGTTAGGGGGCGCGGGAGTGACGGGAATGACAGCTCGGCCTTTACGTGACGCGACATGACAATTCACTGCGACAACTTGTCACCCAAGTACGTCAACAGATAAATATATGTAGTTGGGTGGTTATTTTAGGGTTAAACAATATTGAGTAGTTATTTAAAAAAATATTCTAGAATTTGTATCGTCTCTTTTCAAAAGCAAAGGAAATAACTTTGAGCATAATAGTAGTCAGTATATAAGCTGGTCTTTCTGGATTTCCTTCACTGTGTGTTAAATATGCAGTATTTTTATTCCTACTGCCTCCTAAAAATCGAAGTTCCAAACATCGTTTCATAGTGCTCACCCATAGTGAAAAAAATAACAGTGTATAATGTTATAGTTTTCTAGCAGCGTTTGTACGTGGCGTCCAACCAATCAGCCTTATCTCTAATATCTATCTAACTAAATTCACTTATTATATTAGAGAATTACACGTATTTATTTTACTGTATCTTAATCCGTTTCATCACATCAGAAGCCAATTTATTATAACACATAATTCATGTTACCAAAATTGTGTTACAGAATGTGGCAAATAAAAACAAACAACAAAATAACTTCAACTAAACACATTATATTTAACTCGATAGGTTTCCCACCCTAATAAAACCTTAGAACCAATATAAACAGCGCATAAAGCATGGAACACATCGTCCAGATTACCGCTACGAATAATCGGCCATCATAAAAAAAAACCGTTGTTAACGGTCTGCGAACTTTCTTATAACATTCGAGGCACGTCCAGTCGAACTGATTGACGGGAGACGTCTGCGCCTTCATGCCACCTTCCATCTACCCACCCATTTCTTATAGAGGGTGTAGGGAGGTTGACTTGACCTGTGATCGAATTCAGAAACATGTGAAAAATGTCATTAATGCACTCCCGTGGTGCCTTATTGAGTAGTTTGAAGTGTAGTGGAATGTTGTACAGTTTATCGTAAGTACTTAGATATATAAGTAGGTATTATAGGTATTTTATGTCATAAAATTGCTACATGCCGATGTCTTATAGTGCCGTTAACTGATTCACCATTTTCAAGAAAATATTAGTTGCAAAGATTAATACGCGGCGTTCTAGCGATGCCAATTTCTACTTGATGATCATACTTCCGTGGATAAAGCGATGGTGTAAATCTGAAGGTAAATAGTTACCGCAATTAGGCAATAATTGAAAAGAAATCTTAATCTTAATCTTAGTCTTTTTAATGATTAAAGTAATCTTTGTTTTACAAAATACAATCACTTAACAACTTTAGTACAAATTAATTTAAAGTAATAACAATAAATAGTGTGTTCCTGTGATTCCATATTTTTATGGATTGGAGCAAATCTATACTTCTCAACCAATATTATAAAGCTGAGGAGTTTGTGTGTTTGTTTGAACGCACTAAGCTCAAGAACCACTGGCCCGATTTGAAAAATTCTTTCGGTGTTGCATAGTACATTTATCGAGGAATGCTATAAACTATATGAGATTTCGCTACGACCAATAGAAGCAAAAAATTAGTGAAAAATGCGGCAAAAAAAAAATATATATAAATTCATGCGTACGGAGTCGCGGGCAACAGCTAGTTATATTTATATGTGTATTTTCTTTTCTAATTTTATGTTCATCTAACTACATAAATGTATACATTTATTAACTATATTTTATTAGGTAATATTACTTTTGTTTCAAGAGCTGACATATACATAAAATGGCAAAGGTAAAATCTATTGAACATCGTCCACAAAGTTTGTTAATTTGACCGAGACAAAATGGATACTCGGGGGTAGGTGGACGCACCAAGTTTGGATTGTTCTGGAATAAATAGCTTGACGATATTCAAGCTTTGTTGATTAAGAACGTATCTGTAGCCAAGAGTTTGATTAAATCTGTTTTCATCACGTATGGAGATAAACTTGTGATTTAGTTGAAGTACAAATTTGAGGAATTTAATTTTTAACCTTTTTGGACATTTGAAATTAAAAAGACCTGGAACTCTTTATTTTAAACGTAGTGAGATTTTATTTTATTTGCTCTCTGAAAAGGATATAGTATTAAAAATATGCTGGATTTCACAAACACAGTAATGGAAGACTAGTAGTCTTCTATGTTTTAAAAAGAGCTAAATTCATTTTAAAAAATTATTACTATATTTATAATTGTTAAAAAGCGAATTTGATAAAAACATGGTATTTAAAATTTAAATACAATAAATAATTTAGTTTTTGTATCATACATTTACCAATATGATTAAATTTGAAGTACATGTCACGGGATGTATAATATAGTAGTAATTCTTGAGTCACAGATTCGATTACAAAAAGTATATCCTAGTTATACTAGTAAACCAAAAAAAAATTAAAACCAAATCTACATTTTTATAAGTTTCATAAAGCCACAGAGAATAACACCACCTTAAATGGCATTTAAATTTAACAAAGTAGAGTGACAATTTAGCACATGACATGATGCCATCATTTATATTGAGATTTACGAGGGACACAGAGGTCAAGGTTCGAGGCCGAGTGACACGTAAACCTGTACGATGTAGCTACGTGTCGTTCACAAATAGAATAATTAATGCAGGTCAGTTCACAGTCATACAAGCGAAAATATTAAAAATGAGTGTAAAATTAAAAGTGCCTTATGATGTATGTAACAAATCGAGGTACAACTGGAGTTAGTATACAACTTCATATTCATATCAATTTTAGGGTTGAGTATAACATCACTGTAAATTGCAGGTTAAAGGATTGTTAATAAAAACATTTTCGCGTAATTATATTGCTTTTTTATAATGTTATTGTTTATTACTTAAACTATATACTGCTAGATAAGCTACAGCTAACCAAAGTCCATAAAGTGATGTAAAAAATTGGTCAAGTGCGAGTCGGACTCGCGCACGAAGGGTTCCGTACCATTATCTATGCAACATAAGGCAACGTTATTAGTATTGAGCAAGAAACGGTAAAAAAATCATGTTTGTTGTATGGGAGCCCCCCTTAAATATTTATTTTATTTTATTTTTAGTATTTGTTGTTATAGCGGCAATAGAAACATCATCATCAACATCATCTGTGAAAATTTCAACTCTCTAGCTATCACCGTTCTTGAGATACAGCCTGGTGACAGACGGATGGACGGACGGACGGACAGCGAAGTCTCAGTAATAGGGTCCCGTTTTTACCCTTTGGGTACGGAACACTAAAAACCAACAAACACGTAAAAATATCCATAAACTCTCTCATTTATAATATTAGTAGAACATAACACTGACTACGGTTTAATGAAAAACTTGTAATTGCCAAGAATGCGTAATACAAAACACAATTATATAGAACAAAGTTTTACTCGGTCCCGACGATATCAGCTACATATAGTTAACTAAGAAGATAAAAACTGCGACCATCAATATACGCAATAACACAAAATTCGCAAACAATAGACATTAATAAGACGACCCGGGAAACGGGTAGCCAGGGATAGCATAACTGCCGTCCGTGTCCTGGGATGCGCTTATTAAAACATTTTCACCCGGCCAATATCAGACGATAGCGACGTGTACAATATGTTCACAGCAAACTCTGCCCACATATGACGACCTGTGGGAATCGTCGAGAAAACTTCATTAAGTCCAGTGGACGCCCGACAACACCCCCTTTTTTCTCCCCCTTAGTTCTCTCATGACGGACGCGACGGACGGGGGACGTAGTCCGCTTATTACGTCGCGAACGTGCCGCAGAATCGAAGAAATGTGACGTAAATACGTGAAGCGTTTGTGAAAGAATCGAGCCGCTGATTGGGCCGGTCTTTGTGCTCGTCTGACCGTTAATTTGATCTGTATCTAAGGGGCACCTACCTACTCATTTTTTCCACGGATTATTATTGATGCGATCGATTCGTTCTGATGGACCGATTGAGATTTTTCTGTCTTCCCGGTTATTATATTTTCTGCCATTTGTGCTTTTGAGGTTACGTTCGGATTGTTATCTTCGTAACTTTATTGTATAAGTCAAGTTTCTATAAGTCAAAGAATTTAATGGCAAATTATATTGTCATCCTCTTTAGCTTAGAAAGCTTTCTTGAACGTTTAGTACGTATAACGTATTCGTACTGGTTCAATTTTAATTGAAATAAAGAAATCATTTAGCTGGTAATACAAACAGATGACAGAATTTTCTTTGGTTACCAAAGTTAAGAGATTTCTAAGAGTCAATTATCACCGTAGTTATTAAAATTTAGTTTACCTAATTTAAAGTTTAAATATCGATATTATATCTAATAGGTATACAAATAGGTACTTAGTATATTTGGCTATACTTTATCAGTCTTTCGATCCGGAACGTCAGAGCTTCTTGCTTGTTTTATTAAGCGTTAATCAAATTGATACAACACCCATTGCGTATCAGCTAACTTCATATTTTCATCAACGCAAAGCTGTGTTATTGATTATAGGTCACTTTACACTAGTTCTAAGCTATTTATCCCACGGTACTAGATCCAAGTTCCCAACAAAATCTAGACATTACCATTATAATATAACAGAATGCACTCACGCGCATTATCGCAGCAAACACGTTCCGTTTCTCGGAAGACCACACGCGCTTGTCCGCGTTGACGTACAGTACGTTATAATTGCCGAGTTGCGTTCCTTTACATGTGACGACAGACAAACCGTGGTGTACAACCACTACTCATGTTTTAAATATATTTGTTGAAGTAAAACACAAATCAATCAGCATTTATTGACAGTTGAAGAGCAGTCGCATTGTCTGTAAAATACTACGAAAAACGTAAGAATATTTTTAACTAAATTACTAGGTACTAACTGGACTCGCGCACGAAGGGTTCCGTACCATTATCTATGCAACATAAGGCAACGTTATTAGTATCGAGCAAGAAACGGTAAAAAAATCATGTTTGTTGTATGGGAGCCCCCCTTAAATATTTATTTTATTTTATTTTTAGTATTTGTTGTTATAGCGGCAATAGAAATACATCATCTGTGAAAATTTCAACTCTCTAGCTATCACCGTTCTTGAGATACAGCCTGGTGACAGACGGACGGACGGACGGACAGCGAAGTCTCAGTAATAGGGTCCCGTTTTTACCCTTTGGGTACGGAACCCTAAAAAACTATCAAGTAAGAGACAAAATCACATCCTGAGGGTTCCGTGCCTATTAAACACTAACTAAATGTATACAATAAATGTGTACAAGAGTCACCACCCCATTTCTTTCCCAGGCTAGCCCAAGAACAACAAAAGCAGTTAACGTCTACTTTGAGAGACGGAAAACTCGAAACATCATCATTATGATCATCAGGTATTGATTCTTTATCTATTATGATGCATCTACTATGGTTTTACTAATAACAAAATCGCTTGTATGTATTTTGTTATTTCATTTTCAGTTCATAATTCGAACATGCTTAAAACCGGCTTCCTAGCCCAGTTATTACTCTTATATCTAATAAATCGATATTGTATAACTACAATCCTGCCAGTTGATCATAGTATAACAGTGAGATGCCAACGACCGGTTTATTAGTCAAAGGTCACGTCTTAATTGAAGTCTTTGATTGACAAACAGATTTGAGAAACTCAAGTAGTCATTGACATTGATATTTAGACTATTGTATCGATAATATATCGTAATATTTATTTTTTTATTTGTTTATTAAGTTAAGAATATACCCGTTTTCTTTATTGTAGCATGTAAAACATAGCATTTTTGGCATTTTGATGCATTGGTTGTTAATTACTAACAATTGTAATATGAGGTGCAAATGCAATTGTTTACATATTTGTACGAACTACACGTTGTAAGTTTGTCTGATTTTTAATTGCCATAGGTTTCATTGCCCACAAAAGAAAATCAGTTGCTGAATGACCAAAGATTTTAGTGCTATTTTCTTTATTGTATGTATAATATACTTAATAAGCAAACAATATTATTGCTGTCTGCGATTCTGGCTGGCACTCACAGCATAAGCGCATATTTTGGAATTACTTAACATTGTTTGAACGATTTGAAAACATCTATTTATTTCTTTCATTTCTCAAAGTAGCTCTCGATCTAAGTATTAGAACGTAACCCTGAAATGACATTTCAAGGTCATATCAACGTCTCCAATCAAAACGTTCATGAAAACAAACCACTAGGGTTGTCACTTCTAAAATAAACTCACGACTTCAATATTCCTCGAATACTCAAACACATTTAAAAAGTAAACTATCTGGATTCTAAAAAACGTACACCTGACGAACATTTCTGTGGAATACAAACACGTAAGCAACAAAACAAACATACAAACGGACACACGCGGTGGCGACGACCTTCCATCAACAGCTCGTTGTCGGAACGACACCGGTTTTTTGCTCTACTAACGCTTTTAGGAAAGCTGACTATGGATACGCCTATTGTCTCTATTTATCTTTACTTATTATAAAACAGAGTCGTTATTTTTGTATGTACATAATAATATGTTCCATTGGGAGCGAATCTTGTGGTTTTCTAATAGGTAGAGAGGTTCAAGAGGCTTGCTGTTTTGTATAATTGTTGTATAATATATGTACTTTACGCGTACGATGTTGCGGACAACAGCTTTCAATAATTAAAAAGTTTAGAGTACACTTCTCACTACATTATATTTTAATATTCATTATCAACCAGTCCCAACCCGTCTCCACAAATTATGTAACTCTTTCATGGGTCATTGTATACGATTTTATAATAAACTCCCTATTGATGTAAGAGAATTAAATAATTCTAAATTAAAAAAAAATCATTAAAACTAAATTATGTAAAAAGGCGTATTATAAAATTTCTGATTATATTAAAGATGATAAAGCTTGGGAGTAGGTTGCTCTGGAGCAATACATAATCTATATTGTAAAGTTATTAGCATTGTAAGTATAATTAAATTTAAAAATATTGATTCGATTAAAAGCTCTGCTGAGTTTCTTACGCCGGTTCTTCTCAGCAGATTGCGTCCTGAACCGGTGGTAGGGAAAAAAATGGACATGTCATAAGCACATAATTTTTCTGAAAAATTGTGTCTACGTGATTAAATGATTTTTCATTTCATTTCATTTCAACAGTCGATTAAATAACCTCATTTGTTTTGAATTTACTATACCGATGTTTTGAGAATTTTGTTGAATAGGGCCCCGTACCAATGTAATGGTGGATTACATATCCTGAATCGATAGTAGAAAAAATCTTTAATGTTCCTTATGAAAAATTTTATTGATGTTAATCCTGCATAAATAATTGACATTCCATTTCTATTTTTCACTACCAATCAAAGAAAACTATTAAAATATAAAGGCGTATCCACACTATTTTGCGTCGTTCTACTTTTTGACTCAAGTCCACATCATCGATATTGATTGATGTATGTTTATTCAACAGGCATTAGTTGCCGAACCCTCTTTATTGATATTAAGACGTATCCCATCGCAATTATAATATTATTCATCAACACATCACCTGTAAAACGTTCTTCCATCCATCCATCATTCAATTGATAGTTAAATTTGATTGCTTTAGAATATTAACTTAATTTATTTGGATTAAGACTCAATAACACATTAATTTTACTGTAGAGATTAGTAGAGAGAGCTGTTGCCCGGGACTCCATATGCGTAGATTTTAGAAAATTTTCTTGTTTTGCAACAATTTTCACTGGTGCTTTGCTCTTATTAGTCGCAGCGTGATATTATATAGCTTATAACCTTCCTAGATAAATGTACTATCCAACACAAAAATAACAATTTGAAACTGTAGTTCCTGAGATTAGCGTGTTCGATTACCATATTGTGAAGTTTAAAAAATGGCGAAAAAAGGCCATTATAGCTAGGTCAGAAAAATATCCTCAAAAATTTCGTTATTTATGGTCAGTCACACACAAAAATAATTGCTTCCATCACAAACTTAATTACGCAACTGAAATGTGGAAGCTAAAATTTTTTAACGACATACAGGAACTTAAACTACTTACCGCCACGCTTTCTTCCTATGGGCTAGGCAGAGACTACAAAGCATCATCTGCTAAGACCTTAATGGTCTTATTAATAATAATAAATAAATGATTAATTACTTATCGGAGGTTTAAAAGTTCGCTAAAATCGGTTCGCGAAAATTGTCAAAACTTGCTATGCATAATAGTCTTTTTATTATAAATGTCGATAAAACGTTTTTTTTTTCTCGCCGATAAAATCTCCGTTTAAACCTCCGATAAGTCATTATGAATAAGACCATATGACTCTTCCTTGGCTTCATGTGCATTCATACTCACAATTGATTCTGTTTAAAGGATTTTTTTTTCTCTCTCTTTCTATATTGTGTGTCATAATTCACTGACTTTTCCCTTTAATTCTACATCATTTATTATTGATTGATGGGTGTTCATTCACATAGCGTTAGATGAACCCTTTTTATTGAAATTATAATGCATCCCATCGCAATTATATTATTATTCATGACATCACCTGTGCGGCCACTCGGTCAATCATATCCGATTGATAACTCAATGAGATCGAGGATATTCCAGTAATTAATTTGTATTGATATTTTCTTTTGTTGGAGGTCGAAAGCGCCTCATAGTTTGAATTTAAAGGAAAATGTATCTTAAATGTTTGTAATAGTGTTTATTCAAAGAGTATTTTGGGGATCCATTCGCTGTTCACTTTTTAATATCTAAATATAATGCACAATGACCAGAAATATGTATTTTATTGATGTTCAGCTAGGTATTTTTTTGCTACCCATGAAAATGTTATAGATAATCGATATGGGTTTAAAAGCACTGTATTGAAATTATTTAAATAACCCACTTTTGCAAGAAGTGATGAATAGTATTTACATATTTTAGCGATGTAGATTTTGTTTTTACAAAATACTCCTGTCGCATAACGAGATCTCTAAAAGTGTACATCTAATTGACTTCAATTGCGCATACTTTGGTACTGTATTCGCATCATACCTTAAACGTAAACACTTAAAAACAAAAGGTATAAAATACTCAAAGCAAATTCTAGTACCATTCGAGGCGTAAGTACTTACGTATTTTGCATAAGCTTAATATAGTTTCCCATAAGATCGGAACAGTAACTGCCAGATCGAAACCTTAAAACCGATCTCAATCAGTTTCCACGACCAATATTTCCGTCTAGAGGCTTCTATGTACGTTAACGACCAGCTTAGATAAAACAAGACATTGCACGTGAGTACAGCCTTCTAGGAACCTCGGGAGTAATAACTATGAAACTCGAAAGAACTGCATTTGCATATCGTTGCTTTTATGCGCTCCTGCATAAGTAAATGTCGAGATTTTCAGGATTCTAGACTGATTTAAAACTTTCAAGACTATATTGGAAATAAAATAGACCTGTTCCAGATATCCTACAAGGAATGTGCCATGATAATTAAAAAATATATTTGTATCTTTAAGACATTATATGTACAAGCAATATTTACTGTGCATATATTTTTTCATCCTGTTGTTTTGCTTGTTTATACCGAAACGATATCCATATTATAATTTTTTTTTTTATTGAATTCTGATGGAGACCGAATATAACCACATCGAACCCATCAAAAAATAAAGTATCAAAACAGCCATACCCCTGCCAAATTATGTTTAACTTTACGTTTTAAAAACAACAATAGAAATATGAATTAAAGTTAAAATAGTGCACATCACGTTTCCTAAATATCAATCATGCCTAAAACAACATTTAAACAAAACAATCTGTGAGAGAACGAAGTAAAGAGAGTCCTTTGTATATTTGACAACCTTATCGACCCGAATGCGACGGGCGCAAAAAGAAGTCACTGACAGCAACGTGAAACGACGTCTGACGAGAAAAACGGAACTGGGAGACAACTTGGAACTGATTGGTCGGTACTGGGATAAGATTTGACGTGCATTGACGCATTGTTACAGTTGATTTTGTTAGCTTATTAGTTTTTAGATGAAATGTGTCTAATGAAATACTATTGCTAAGTATAAATATGAAGTCTATTAGCACTTATGAAAATTTAAATTAGTATATTGTTGAAATTTTTGATTTTTTAGTTTTGTTTATTATATTGTTGGGGTGGAGGATGTATAGAAATGAAGTAGACCTTATTTTGTGAAGGAGATCTATTAGCAATTAGTAAAATTATTATGTGTGATAGACATTTATTAAAACACCACATTCCATAGGCATTTAAAGTATTTTTTCTACGGACCGTTCTAAGCGTAGCCCGATTGTCGTCACAACTTAGTATTTTTTGTAAACATTGACCTTATTCTTCACCACTATGATAAATTGGAATTAAAAATAAATGATAATTATTTTCAATGATTTTAACACTAAATACTCAGCCAAAGGACTTTTACACATGGTCATGATAACAAATGACAACTATCATATTTATGATCTGTGCTTCCTGTTTGAAATTGGAAGTGACAGTTATTGATTGAGTGTCGTAATCTATATTCTATCGGCTGTGGATGCGCAGGCAACGCCTTTGCCTAATTATTACTTCATATTTTTTATAATATTTTTTTTTTGTTATTCACTTATAAGGGCTGACACTAATCATAGAAATACAGAGAGAGAATCGTGAAATTTGATTTTAACACTATCATATTTTATTATCAAATGTTATTTTTCGGCGGGCTTCGTGGCGTAGTGGTTCATGTACTGGACTGCCGTTCACAAGGTCGCGGGTTCGATTCCCGCTTGGGACAATCATTTGTGTGTTATTCATAAATGTCATACAAATGCTTGTACTACGTCTGGGTGTTTTCTATGTATGTATTATAAGTATGTATTTACAAAAAAAAAGTAGTTTATGTATTATATCCGTATTCTGGTACCCATAACACAAGCATAGTAAGCTTAGCTTGGGACCAGAGGACGTTGTGTGAAATGTCCATAAATATTTATTTATTTATTTATTTTAGCCTTACTGCCTGCTTAATTCCTAAGATTTAATTTTAAATATACACACATCTAAATAGAAAAGGAAACATATATATTTTTTTAAATTATTGCATCATCATCAGTCTTTAATAGGTGTGCAAAATTTCAGATCAATCCGACTACTGCAAAGTGGGTGAAAATAACTTTCAAGGATTTCGTTACATAGATTAATATATTGATAGATATTGTGCGAGATATTTAAAAAAATCTTACTCATATTTTAGTAACAAAAATCTTACTTTTTTGTAATACATACAATCTATATAGATTATAGATGCACTGGCAAACATAAAGTCTATCACTGAAGATCAGATAAGGCTCGCCTTTATTCGTAACATGAATTTTATAATTTGCACCAAGCGCCTGAGAGTACGTTTCAATGATAGGGTTGTTACTTATGACTTACATTTTTATATAGTAGATACTAGAAAAAAATCTAGAAAAGTTTTTGGGTAAATTACGTTATATAAGCTAAGGATTTCAAATTATTTTGTTGGTACGAATTGAGACACTAGTTATACTAAGTAACTTCTAAAATATACCGAGTCGATTAACGAATGATTTTTAAGCGTAAACATTTTCTTTTTCTTTAATCAAGTAGACACAATTTCACAGAAAAATTATGTGCTTATGACATGTCCAATTTTTTTTTCCCTACCACCGGTTCAGAACGCAATCTGCTGATTACGCAATTTCTGATTTGCTAGGCCTTATTGTTAGTCATAGGTAGGTTTGACATCAATACTGTCTTAGGCGCCAGAATTGTTAGCTTCAGTTGCGTTGCCGTTGTGATGTTTGGATAATTTGTAGTTGTAGAAACTAGACACAAATTTTAAAATTTTGTTATAGTACATAACTTAGCTTGACAAGCCACCGTGTGTCTAGTAGATAGCTATCCTCTCTTCTCCAGCCCATTTACGTCCCACTGTTGGGCACGGGCCTCCTTCACATTGGAAGGGTTATGGTCTACTGTGGTGCGCTGACCAGGCGTGTTATTCATTCATCTTTCTTCTTCATCTTTACTTAATATAAAACAAATTTGTTATTTTTGTATGCATGTCCCTATGTGAGCTTATATCTTCAAAATTACGAATCTGATTTTAATGCGGTTTTTTTATTAATAGAGTTAATTTTATAGGATGTTATTTTTGGTATATGTTGTCAGGCTTTGGTTTTTAAATTCCACGCGTTCGAAGTTGCGCTCAATAGCTAGTATCTATTCAATCAGACAATTCAGACGCTTAGTAAGGAACCAGACGACATTCCGTGAAGAATTGCAAGATTTAATATTTTCATATTCTCTACGAAATCAATATTTTTTTACTTTAAATACAAAATGCTTTATCGAGTAACGTATTAATCAAAATTCTCGGGTTTAAGGTGTTAATGGCATTATAATTTGATATCGTAACCTAGCCCTAGTATGTTCACCATCAATCACCTGACCGCTCGGGGCAGGATTCGAGTCCCGAGTTGTTCAGATCGTGGAGATAACACGAGCCGTGTATGATGCGATTATTAATACGACTTGCGATTATACGCTTAGAGGTCAAATCGAGTGACGATAGATCAAACTGGAGGATCTAGAAGGGGAGGAATTTTTTATTTCTGCTAAAAATTAATTGCTTTAAAGATACTTATAATGAAATCAGATTTATCTTCATTTCTTTTGTAACAGCTGTTTAGTAGCTTACCTGTCACAAAAATACAAACATTATTAGATAATAACATTTCATTTTCAAAATGCAAAATAATATATTTTTATCGACGAATGACGCTTTTTACCAACTGAATCTAATGAACTTTTCTTGAGCAGGAATTATTTTCTAAAATAACTTACATGTATCTACTTTGTATGTATCTACTATCACGTACACTTTATTATTCACTAAATTCCAGTGTAAGAAAATAGTAAGTAAATTACTTATAACTTTAACATACGACGACACGGAACTGGTGCTCAAGTCTACTATTTTGGAACAATTGTCATACCGGCACGATACCGGCACGATACCGTTGCAATTGAAGTCAAATGTCCGTAGTCTGCTATATGCGTTCATAACGGTCGTTCAATGGTAATAGAATTGTCGGTCTCTTTTATCTATGCATTGAATTTTCGGTCTCTTTTATCTATGAATTGTGTTAGAATGGTATGTATGTGTTGCCGTTTTTAAAAAATGCGTTAGTCGAAGTGATTTTCGAAAAACTACTAATAAATTTAAACATTTAATCATGCTAGACTTCGTTTAGATATATTTGTACATACTATTAATTAGTATAAAAAGCAATGTGAAGTTTAGGAGATCCGAAATTGGAATAAACCACAAAGAACAATTTCTAATATTTCTATCTATCTATTTTTTATTTATGGCAATCTGTCGACACAGGACAATTTCAAAATATTACTGTCAAATTCAAAATAGCAGACTACCGAAACATTTCAGTCATTGAATTGCAATTGTGAAGCAGTTGTGTACGAGACTAGCAATTTATGTCACTTTGACAATTGTAAGTCAATGATGAAGTCGTTATGACAAGACAATAATAGTAGACTACCAAAAACTTTACAATTGCACCATAATGGTACAATAATGGTACAATCGTGACACCATTGAAATACCCGACTCAGGGCCCTGATGTTACGAATTTAATTGTAATTTTTATACAATAAGTTACAAATAATATCACAAACACACACACACACACACACGCATACACACACACACGCATACACACACACACACTTTATATTATAAACCTACTCTTTGTTAACATAATTTTCTCTAACACTTTGTTGTCAAATGTAAATTGTTATCTGTGAAATAAAAATATATTATTATATTATATTATTATTAATATACATGCACGATAGCTCAGACGGTAAAGGTAAAGCAATGGAGCAGTTTTTCAAGGTCATGTTTAAAATAAATCCCACTTAACGAATATACTTTGTTCTTTATTTGATTAACTAACTGTTAACCGCAACTTCGTACGCGTGGAAATTAGAAAAATATCCTCGTTACTGCATTTATTCTTTTCACTGATGCTTCGCCTCTAATGGTGATGGCGTCATGATATAGCCTTTTGCTATAAACGTACTATCCAACATTGAAAGATTATTCTTGAAATATTAAAATAGGAAAAATAAATTGCAACTATCGCTACTTTTCGCGCATGCCTAGACGCCTATAATCAGAATGCGCCAGCGCATCGCGTCAGATTATAGCGTAGATCCGTGACGTATAAAGGATATTTCATAGTAACGATACAATAGCGAAAAACGAGTTAAAATATTTTATAATTTTAGTCCTTTATACTTATTAACACGCTTTTATAAGTTCGGTATGTATCTATCAATGTACTAACCTATGTAACAGAATCTTTGAAAGTAATTTTCACCCACTTATAGTAATCGGATTGATCTGAAATTTTCCACACATATTAAGGACCGATGACAATGCGATAATTTAAAAAAAATATTTAGTATTTTCTAGCGTGTTTTTTAGTTATTGAACTAAGCATAATATTATCTACGGGGCTTCTTCAGAACTGACTGTTCTTTGCACTGTCCGTGTGGTGACAGACTAAGGATACGAGTGTCACCACCCTTTTTTTTCCAGGATGCTGTAAAAGCCACTTAAGGGATATTTGAAACTAATAACATCCTCTGTGAGAGACAGAAAGCTCAAAAATAACATGCCAAATCAGCCGGTCAGCGCGGTATAATAGACCATCCTAACTAATTTATAAATGTGAAAACGAGATGATGACACTATAGAAATTTTGACGAGCTTAAGTGTTAATCTGTCGAACGAAACTATAGCGCGATTAAAAAAACGTTACAACGCCATCTATAGACTGTCATAGTAAACTTCTGTTTGTTAAGGTTTAATTTCTAAATTTCACACGTACGAAGTCGCGGGCAACAGCTATAATGAATAAAATGGAGGAGGTCTCGACACCGGGAGGTCAATGGGCTGGAGGGAGAGAGAAATGTTTTCATGTGTACCTATACTGTATAATATATCATCTTGTAAAATGTATTCTTATACATATATAGATATCTTTTCACAGTTTAAAAACATACTTTTGCCTATTATAAAAACTTTCTTCAAAAATTAGTTTGGAAGATATAACAAATCGCTTACCGCTACTCCTGTCACTAAGCATGTACCCTACTTAAGTGCATTGCTCCACCTGTGCTACGAATCAGGAAGTATTCCCTATCATAGCAGATGGACAGTGAAGCCTCTTCGTAAATAAAATAACAACTATGAATATTATAATTAGATTACATACGAAATATTGGTTGAAGTTTTAAAAATATCAGTCAATACATTTATTTAAACGGCGTCTGGGTTCTTATTGTTAATATTCTCTAACACTTTCGCGACTAATTTGTTTAAATAAATAAATAAATAAATATTAATGGAAATTTCACACAACGTCCTCTGGTCCCAAGCTAAGCTTATATGCTTGTGTTATGGGTACCAGAATACGGATATAAAACTAATTTTTACGGAGCTCAGTCTCACCCGTGACCATGGTGACTGCAAAGTCTGCTGCAAAGTCAAACGCTAGTCAAACTGCAAAGTCAAACGTTGGGCTAAAATTTAAAACAAATACACGCGTTTAAATCCGTAAAAAGTAGTTTAACTTATTGTTAATCACTCTAATTACTCCAAAATAAAAAAAAAACCTTTACTATTAAGCTATTTATTCCAAATAACTTAAAGAAAAATGTAGACCCTATTTTAATGCAAAATTATGTGGTTTCATATGCATAATACCAACAAGATTGTTAATATCTCTTGAATCATGCATAACCCTAAATCTTTGTAATATTTCAAACTATATTATTGCATACAACAATCTTATATATCTAAATTATAAGATAAACGACACCCTTTTCTAAAATACCTTCTTTAACTCCAAAAATTATTACACTTAGTGGACATTTTATTACAGACATATGGCAAACAGAGCTTTGAAATCGGAATCGAACCCGAACCCACCTACAACACTTGTTTACAACTCAAACGTGGCGATATATTCAGAATCAAATTGTCGACCGATCATCTTGTTGGACTCCTACGCTTGACAACAATAAAATTCCTTGAAAACATACTAAAATAAACCTTATATTCTACAATATAATGTTTAACATAACTGTAAAGTTATGTGTGTAATGTTGTTGAATAATTTGCAACCTCTTAGTACATTATATGTTCCTGGTACTTGTATGTCGATAAATTGATATAAATTTAGATAAAATATAAATACAAGTTTATTTATTTTATGTTAATTAATGTCTTAAACATGTGTTCGGGCTGCTCCCGAACGTGAGTGAACTATGAAGACGCGCGGCGTTCGTACATTCGTTCTCGTTCTCAGTAAATTGTCTAGATATGGCGGACACTGTAATACACGTAACCGATGTAACAGTTAAGAAAATTAATATAAAAGTACTATAAATTGGAGTCAGATTATTATTTTATTCATCCAACCCTGGGTCGGAACATGGTGACCCCGACGTGATCCAGAAAAGGATATATTTAAGAAGATTTGTGGAAGGAAACTGCCTTTTATCCAGAGGTCATCAGGAGGTCAACCCACAATACAGCTTGTAGCCCGCCGGACAACTTCTATCAAAAAGGGAGCTCCGCAGCCAAGGTTAAGCCAGGAAAGTGATCCATCCTATATTTCCCTTCTACAATTTCTTATACTTATTTCTTAGCTTCATTTGCCTATATGTGTGCTGGTATTCAAATTGTCAGATGCTAATAATTTTCATATAAAAATTGCATAAAATAAAAGCCTACTTCTATAAACTATACGTCTATAAACCCGAATCATTATTTCATCGCACGCCGTGCAGCTCATTGTAATACATAGCCACGAGCGCATGCGCATATAACGCAACTACGCGGTTGCTGTAGAATATTATTAGGTATTGAAAAATATCCCTTAAATTTCAATATTTCATATTAAAAACTAGCAATTAGTGCTTTGCTACATCATTAATAGTCATTAATTGATTTTATATACTTTGCTAATCCCTGCTATTCGCCCTAAGTTATCTATTTCATTTTTGTTATATTTACGTTGGTGTTATATCGTGCATTCCAGTGCATTTTGTGCGGTATTAAATAAGGCAGCGGGCGGCCGGCCGGCCACGACCTCTGCATACCCTTTCAACTGTGAGCGTAACGTCGCCCCGTCAGCTGATTATCCCGTTAGCCACCTGTGATCGTGAATCGTCGACGCATACGCTGGATTGCATTTAAGTATTTATATTTTATTGATACCTACGTAACTTAGTTTTGTGTTCGATTTGTATCGTTGTTTTAACAATGTCGTATACAAGTACTAGTGATTTGCGCAGTAAGTCACCCGTAGAAGATATTAAATTACAAGTTCCCACAGTTAGTGATTTTAAAAACGATTTAAAACATTTAATTACAAAGCGTAGTTCAGTAAAGGGTCGCATTACAAGGTTTAAAAATTATTTAAGTGAATTGTCTTTAGTTAAGCATCCTAGTGAGACTGAAGTCCTAACATTAGTAAATAAATTCGAAAGGTTTCGCGAATTATTTAGTCATTTTGAGGATGTGCAATCAGATATAGAATTGTTAAATGCCTCTGATTTAGACAGCGAACTAGACATTAGAGATGTCATAGAAAATGATTTTAATTCACTTATTGCGAAAGCTAAATTATTTATAGATACTAATTCACCAAAATTAAATCAGACCGAATCTTGTCAGTCTTCACGTGACTCGAAATGCTGCAGTAATAATAAGCCTATGGGCTTTAAATTACCTACGATAAGTATAGCGAAATTTGATGGTAATTTCTTTAAATGGATGGAGTTTCGTGACACTTATACTTCTTTAATTCACAGCAACAATGCAATCGAACCAATACACAAGTTCCATTATTTGAATTCGTACCTCGAGGGAGAGGCCTCGCGTGTCATCAGCAACTTATCCGTTACTTCTGCAAATTATAAGGACGCCTGGAATCTTCTCTGCGAGAGATATAACAATGAGAAACAATTAAAAAGAAATCATTTAAATTCACTTTGTAACTTACAATCTATCTCAAATTCTGCAAATTCTTTACGATTTTTAATTGATCATATATCTAAAAACATACGTGCTCTGAAGACTCTGGGTGAGCCTACGGAGTCGTGGGATACATTGGTTATTCATTTAGTGGTAGCAAAACTTGATAATAGTTCAAAATTTAAGTGGGAAGAATATACGAATTCTACTGAGAAGTCACCCAGTTTAC
This sequence comes from Orgyia antiqua, assembly GCA_916999025.1. Taxonomy (NCBI): domain Eukaryota; kingdom Metazoa; phylum Arthropoda; class Insecta; order Lepidoptera; family Erebidae; genus Orgyia; species Orgyia antiqua. Next base: position 18,959,268 of record OU779864.1, on the reverse strand, counting down.
ACGATTTCTTTCAATTTCTTAAAAGGCGAGCTGATATTTTAGAATCAGTCCAAATTAATAAAGGCGAGCGTCGGATCAACTCGACGGCAGAATTAAGCTCCTTTTCAAATAAAGGTGATAAGTCTCACACCAAATCTTTTGTGATTTCAGCGGATGCTGACGCTATTTCTTCTATTGCGTGCGTCCTGTGCAAGGGTAATCATCGTTTGTATGACTGTGCTTCCTTCCTTGCTAAGTCACCAGAAAATCGTCTCTCGGAGGTGCTGAGATTGAAGTTGTGCCTGAATTGCTTGCGTAAAGGGCACTCGCCACGCCAGTGCAGGTTAGGTCCATGTTCTTTTTGTAAAAAACGACACAATAATTTGCTGCATAGGGAACCCAAATTGTTGGTAGGCAAACTAGTTGACCAAGTTTCTTCCGCTTTAACTGATAGCAAAAACAAGCACGTGTCTGCAAACAGTGCTGTTATTGATGACGTGCTCAGTGTGTCAGTCAATACCGGTAATAGTACGTTACTGTCTACTGCCCTGGTAGATGTTTATAACCCAGTTACGAAAAATCATACCACAATTCGAGCTTTGCTAGACAGCGGGAGTCAATCTTCTATAATCACTGATAATTTAAGAAATAAATTACAATTGACTCCTCAGCCAACCCAGGTCGATATTGTAGGTATAGGAAATGAGTCTAGTTTTCACTCACTACATCGCTGTGTAGTATTAATTAAATCAAAACACAATAATTTTAATGCCAGTGTGTCATGTTTAGTAATGCCTCAGATTACAGGCAATTTACCAAAGAAAACATTTGACATTTCGCATCTTAATTTACCTCCCAACATTAAATTAGCTGATCCCACATTCAACCAATGCGCTACGGTTGATATGTTAATTGGTGCTGACTTGTTTTGGTCAGTAATACAGGGTGATCAATTATCTCTCGGTCCCAACCAACCTATCGTGCACAAGTCGAAGTTAGGTTGGCTATTGGCAGGCCCACTGTTTATAAGAGATAATTATAAATCACGAAAGCAGTCCATAGCCTGCAACTATATTAATATCGATAGCACAAAAATCCGTGTATCTAACGAAGACTTAAGTGAAAGTATAGCTAAGTTCTGGGAGCTTGAACAAATCCCTCAATCTCACAATCTTGAGACCGAGGGAGCAATAGCATGTGAGAATCACTTTATAGCTAATACCACTCGAAATGAAGAAGGTAGGTTCATTGTCAAGTTGCCTCTTCATACTGAACCAGATTGTTTAGGCAATTCGTTCATTGTGGCTAAAAGACAATTCTTTAAATTAGAAAAACGTTTTAATAAAAATCCTGAATTGAAAGGTTTGTACTCAAGCTTCATTCAAGAGTATGCTGATCTAGGACACTTATCAAAAGTCAATGTTTTAATGCCCGAACAGTCCTATTTCATTCCGCATCATGCAGTCCTACGACCTAGTAGTGAGTCAACTAAATTGCGTGTTGTCTTCAATGGAAGCGCACCTACTACATCCGGATATTCTATTAATGATTTACAGTTAACTGGTCCAAACATACAAGATTCATTATTAAATATACTGCTCAGATTTCGCCAGTACGCCTATGTATTATCGGGCGACATAGAAAAGATGTACAGACAGGTACTAATTCATGAAAATCATAGAAATTTACAGCTAATACTATGGCGTAACAGTAACACTGAGCCGTTGAGAACACTCAAGTTGAACACTGTTACGTATGGGTACACTAGCTCAAGCTTTTTAAGCACACGTTGTTTATGGCAACTAGGTGAGGAGTGTGACAACCCTAAATTACGTTTTATTATACAAAATGATTTTTTATGTGATGATTTGCTAACGGGTTGCAACAGCGAAAGTGAATTAATAGAAATTAAAGAGGCAGTAGAACGTGCATTGTCAGCTGGTTGTTTTACTTTGCGTAAATATCGCTCAAATTCACGTGCTTTAATTTCTGATACAAATAATGTTCACGGCAATCTAATAATCAGCTCGTCATCGCACATACTCGGAGTGGGATGGAATCCTAATGAGGACTATATTCACTTTCCCACAAATTTTCAAAACCGAGCTAATATCCCCACCAAGAGGTCCATACTATCCGATTCATGTAAAGTATTCGACCCCCTCGGGCTGTTAAGTTTATTTACAATTAAACCTAAAATATTAATTCAAAGATTGTGGATTGAAAAAATCGATTGGGATGAACCGGTTTCTAACGAAATCCTTCAGTCGTGGCACTCGTTTATAAATGACATGGCCAATATTCGTAATCTGTTCATTCCCCGTCATGTGTTATGTAAAGATCCGATTTTAGTAGAAATGCATTGTTTTTGTGACGCATCTGCAACCGCTTATGCTGCGTGTATTTATTTAAGATCAGTGGACGACCGAGGTAACGTCACAGTGCGGCTTTTATGTGCTAAAGCTCGAGTGGCGACTGTGAAACCCACCACGATTCCCAGACTAGAGCTATGTGCGTGCCTACTGGGAGCGCAGCTCGCCACAGCAGCCTGTCACGCACTACGATGTGTTATCACGCGAAAAATATTTTGGTCCGACTCATCTATCGCGTTAGCATGGTTGAAAGCTCGATACGATAAATTAAAAACATTTGTCGCTAATAGAGTATGTAGTATATTAGAGTTAACCGATGATTCGGTATGGCGCCACGTACCTACTAAACTTAACCCGGCAGATTTGGGTTCTAGGGGAGTAAATGCAAATTTAACCGACTATGTCGATTTATGGTGTAATGGGCCTGCATTTCTTCTTAAATCTGAAGCATTCTGGCCTGAGCAAATTAAAACAATAAATAGTTTAAATGAATTACCTGAAATAAAATTAAATGTGTGTATCACTACTAATATTAAAAATACATTAATCAATTTTGATAATTATTCCAAATTTTCTAAACTACAGCGTTTCTTCGCCTATGTATTACGTTTTATACATAATTGTAGAAGGCCCTATAATAAAATTACGGGCATTTTACAGCCTGAAGAACTGCAAGCTTCTTTTAAAGGCCTCGTACGTCTTGCTCAAGAAGAACTATATAGTTCAGAGTTGAAGACGCTTTCTTCACGAGGGTCACTAAGTTCTAAGCATTCTTTGCTAGCTTTAAGCCCTTTTATAGACAATAATAATATTATGAGAGTTGGAGGGCGTCTTGCGTATTCTAACTGTCCCTTTGAAAAGCGCCATCCAATGTTATTGCACGCAAAGCACAGGCTTACGAAGTTGTTATTTCAAAATGAGCACATCCGTCTTCTTCATGCTGGTCCCCAGCTATTGCTTGCTTCTATTCGTGAGTTCGTTTGGCCCATAGCTGGCAGGGATCTTGCTCGTACTACTGCTAGACAGTGTGTTGTATGTAGAAAAGCCAGTGGTAATGCATTGACACCTATGATGGGCTCTCTACCGGAGCAACGCGTTAATGCTGACTTCCCCTTTATTAGTACAGGTGTTGATTTTGCTGGTCCCTTTTTAATAACCGATAGAAAAGGGAGAGGTTGTAAGATAACAAAGTGTTACCTTTGTATTTTCGTTTGCTTACGATACAAATGTTTGCATCTCGAAGCTGTAAGTGAGCTATCGAAGGATGCCTTCATATTAGCCTTACGACGTTTTATTTCTCGCAGAGGAAAGCCCATGGAAATATTCTGCGACAACGGTCGCAATTTCGTAGCCGCAAATAGGGAGATACACGAACTAATTTCTAAGCACGCTGATGACATTACAGGCTTTACTTCTGGTGAAGGCATAAATTTTAAATTTCAGCCAGCGTATGCGCCGCATTTTGGCGGTTTATGGGAGGCTGGTGTGAAATCAGCTAAATTTCACTTAAAGAGAGTTTTAGGCAATTCTCATCTGACATTTGAAGAACTAGCCACATTATTTTCCCAAATTGAAGCTATTCTCAATAGTCGGCCTTTATATCCTCTATCTTCCTCTCCCGATGACCTTCAGTCCCTAACACCGGGTCACTTCCTCATCGGGCGACCATTGACATCGACGGCATCTCCTAACCTCAATAATGAAAATGTAACCAGACTAGACCGTTTTCGGCGACTTGAGCAGTTACGTCAAGCTTTTTGGAAAAGATGGCAGCTGGAGTATCTTGCTGAACTGCAACAAAGGCAGAAATGGAGGATACCCGCACGATCACTGAAGACTGGTGACTTGGTTTTAATAAAAGAAGAAAATATTTCTCCTATGTCTTGGAGACTGGGCCGCATTCAGTCTCTGTTTCCTGGCAAAGATGGAGTTGCACGAGTAGCAGAAGTTAAAACGGCCACGGGCATCTACCGAAGAGGCGTGAAATATCTGTGTCCCTTATTCGACAATAGTCAGACTTCATCGCTGGAATCTAGTGATTCCATGGCCCCGGAGGATGTTCGGGCTGCTCCCGTGAACGTGAGTGAACTATGAAGACGCGCGGCGTTCGTACATTCGTTCTCGTTCTCAGTAAATTGTCTAGATATGGCGGACACTGTAATACACGTAACCGATGTAACAGTTATGAAAATTAATATAAAAGTACTATAAATTGGAGTCAGATTATTATTTTATTCATCCAACCCTGGGTCGGAACAACATGTATATAAAATTTATAAATGCTTACATTTCCTGTATTGTTTCCGAGATTTGGAGACATCAATGTTGAAAATATTACACATTGGTATTTGGTACCAATTCTGCGTGCACAGCTAAATTTAACTAAAAATAAAAATTGATTGTGTCAAAAACGTATTGCAGCAATTTTAACAAAATTAAATTAACTTGAGTTTTTGATGCATCAGAATTAGCCTCATTAGCTTGTTTAAATTAAATCAGTAGTCACTCTGTTGACTTGTTTTCTAAAAGCCTCTAATTTCCCAACTCAAAATTAAAGAACTAAAAATTCAAAAACTATTTCGTGTGGGTATTGAACTTACATACTTCAAACACAGAGGTCGTTGAAACTACCGATACACCACTGGTCCTGCTTAGCAACAAATGGTCTTATTCATAATGACTTATCGGAGGTTTAAAAGTTCGCTAAAATCGGTTCGCGAAAATTGACAAAACTTGTTATTCGTAATAGCATTTTTACGCTAAAGCGTTTATTATTTCTCCGATAAAATCTCCGTTTAAACCTCCGATAAGTCATTATGAATAAGACCAAAAGACTAACATAACATATAACTAAAAGCGAATAACGTGGCCTTATAACTGACCTATCCCACAATACATTAACGATGACGCATCGACGTGGGCGGACAATCCAATACATGTTTCTTTATAAATTAACTAAGTAGACTGTATATTATTACACATATTTATATTTTATACTAGCTGTTGCCCTCGACTCCGTCCGCGTAGAATTTAGGAAATTTTCCCCGTTTTTGCAACATTTTTAACTACTGCTTGAGTGAGAGTATTATAAACATTATAAACATATATATAGTATTATAACATAAGTATTATAAACATATAGAGTATTATATACATACATATTATAAACATATATAGAGTAAACAAATATAATCAGAATGAACGAACTGCTAAGCTATCAGGAGTTACACGTGTTATTGTGAGTCAACCATAAAATATAGATATGTGCTGTTTCGGGATATTTTTTAGACAATTTTATGTAGAATATTTCTGTTATACATGATTTCTATGTAACTTTAACCATTAAGGCTGCACACGCGACGGAAGCTTAAAAAATGGAGCACCTTTTCCCGTTTTCCCAACATTTCCCTTCACTACTCTGCTCCTATTGATTGTAGTGTGATGAAAAGTATACTATAACCTGCCCAGGAGTATGAAGAGTAATTGTACCAAGTTTCGTTAAAATCCGTCGAGTAGTTTTTGTTTCTATAAGGAACATACAGACGGACAGACAGACAGACAGACAAAAATTTTACTGATTGCATTTTTGGCATCAGTATCGGTCATTAATCACCCCCATATAGTTATTTTGAAAATATATTTCATGTACAGAATTGACCTTTCTACAGATTTATTATAAGTATAGATTGTCATCTTAACGCCTATCCACTGAAAGGATAAGTAGAGTTATATAGAGTCAAACAAAACTGCAAGTTTCTTTATGCAATTTTTTATAAATATTTATTAAGTATTCACACTGAGAATTCATAATTAAAACTACGATATATGCCTATACTAGATGTTTCATGCGACTTTGTACGCGTGGAATTAAAAAAAAATTCCCCATGTTTCCAATATTTTTCACTAATGCTTCGCTCATATTGGTCACAGCGTGATATTATACATATAAATGTACTATCCAATTCTGAAAGAATTTTTAAAATAGAGAAAGCGGTTCCTGAGAATAGCGCGTTCAAACAAACAAACAAACTCTTTAGCTTTATAATATTAAGTATAGATATTGCATATCATCGGTTCTCGTTAAGTATGCAAAATTACTGATTAATCCGAATTTTGGTAGTGGGTGAAAATTATATTCCAAATTTCGTTACGTAGATACAAATTTATAGAAGCACTACTACTTCGCTTCTACTGGTCGTAGCGTGATGTTATATAGCCGAAAGCCTTTCTCGATAAATCTGTATATATAAATATCTAACACTGAAAGATATTTAAAATCGGACCAGTGGTTCCTGAGATTAGCGCGTTTAAACAGTATAGATAGTTAAAAACAAAGTTATACAGACACCACACAATAAAAGCATATTAATACCTAAACATCATATAAATAACAGAGGAAAGAATATTATGAGCGAAAATGATACGTTTGCTTGGAAGTGACGGACACGTGACGTGACGGGACTGATTGCCTGTCCGTCCGCGTCCGTCCGGCCAGGCGGACGATATTAACGTAACATATTTGTGTTGATTTTGTTCTATACTGATATTAATATTGTGTTATAACATGTTACTTACTACGCACTACCGAACTAATATTAGTAAGGTATGTAATAAGATTATGAATCGAAGTTTCATAACTAAAACTAAATTAAAGAAAAGCGACGCTATTAAGTACGTTATTATGGTTTAAAAATACAAGTGTCAGCAGACACTTGGTCTGCTGACACTTGTATTTTTAAACCATAATAACGTACTGCTTATAATATCCTTTAGGGAAGACATGTTTGTCTTCCCTAAAGGATATTATAAGCAGTTAACATCAACCGTGAGAGATGGAAAACTCGTGATAAAACCCTATGCCAACACGCTTTGTCAGCGCGGCCGGTCAAAAACTCTTCTTAAGTGGACAATGGCCATGGCCAAAAGTGGGACATTACTGCGCTAGAAAGAGCAGAGACGCTATAAAGTATAATACCTATATATTATGTTCAAAGGGTATTGTTGTTTTTACTTATTTGCTATAAGATGCTTCTAGCTTAAAATAAGATAATTTTCCAGGTGAGGCATTGGGTCGTGTACCTAGGAAAATTAATTAGCATAGATAAGTACTAGTAAATCCCACGATAGCTCAGTTGTTAGAGCCATGTGATTCCTTCACTTGTCTTTATTCCAGAAAGCCAATTAAATATAATAATGTGTATACATTGGATGTGATCAATCAACAGTCAAGCTGGAATCGCTAATTACAAACAGTACAGACCAGATTAAAACGATGCAACTTGTATTTTAATTTATAATAATAATATGTGCAAAAACATAGATATATTTGCTCAAATAGCTTGACAAAATAAAGAAAATTATAACTTAGTCTATGGTGTTAGAGAAATATATCGCTTGGAGTGGTAAAGTCGCTTATTATTATTTGCAATGAATGCAAGATCTCTGTGCATTAAGTTTCGAGTCACTCTCAATCACTCAAACTGTCCAGCCGTCAGTCAGTCATAAGCAAGGCAGACGGGGGAACGTCGGCCTCCTTTGAATTACCCCCTTCTCCCTGTAGGTGAAAAGGGGGGAATGGTCAGCTCTTGAAGACAATTTACTGTACCGCGTTCTCCGTCCGGGATTCGTACAACGATGAAATTTATTTGAAGCAAGTTGTGTTGCAGTTTCTGTTATGGGATTTCCATAGCAACTTGGATGTTATATTTTTACTTTGTAAATGGGAATGTATGGTTTCTAGTTCCGTTACGTGAAAATGTTGTTTGTGATATTGTAAAACCTTGTGTAAGTTTTGTTTGTAACTGCATCTTTACAAGTAAATGTGCCGTATTTTGAAACTGTATGTGCAGTTTTGTGAACTTTTTGTTTACTTACACAAATAAAATTGTAAATAAAGAAACAATGCGAGAAAGTTGAAGGGATCACGTTTGTACACTTAAAAGATATGGTAAATACCTTCCTACCTCTTTTAATTTCTTCTTATAAATATAAGAAAATATTATTCACATAAATAAATGTACATTTGATCGAGCTGAAAGTTAAACTCATAACCTAAAATGCACCTAACCCTATTAAAAAAGTTCGTCAAATTAGTTACAGTATAGGCAAAATAGTGTACTACAATTTTCTATTCTCATATTTCATCTCATCTTGCACCTAATTTCTGACGGACAAATTCATCATATTTAAAACAATTCGCATCTTAATTTAACAAATGAATACACACTCCAGTTGAAATCGCTAAGTGAAAAACTGAACAAAACAGGGGTCGTTCTCAAACGGTGAGTTAACATCATTATCGGCGACGCGACGTACGCGGGCGGGGGGCTAGCCCGGCACTAGTGGGGGCAGATGGCTGGGGGCAGGGGGGCAGGCGACACACGTCGCTCAGATGTCGCTCGCAGACGGACGTCTTTGTCCACCGACCGCTTTATTTACTCTCCTCGTGGACTCGTCGCTAGAAGTGACAAGCGTTTGAAAACATTTTTTCGACCGCTCACTAATTAGGACGACGGGTTTTGACGTGAATTAGGACCGCGTTAAATGTTTTCTCAGTAACTCACGGACATACTGTTGAGGAAATTCATATCAAAATAATATTCTCTTGAGCTTAGTAGAGAGCATCTCCTAGGGCCCCTAAGAGCATAATTAAAGAAATCGTCGTGTCATTTTTTCTACACATTTACTTATCATCACATCCCTTTAGAATCCATGTTTTCAAAATCAAAGGTTAAAAAACACATCTTACAATTACATTATATTTTGTTATGTATTTTCTTAATCAAACAGCAAAATGAAACAGAAAAGATTGAAAATGGTACTTGGAGAGAAAATCGTTCCATCTCTTTTAACCAACTAACTTTTACCAATTTTGTTACACATTGGTAGCGACTGACCATGCTGCAGATAAACTGAAAAATATGAGTCCAACACCTCATTAACACAGATAATATCTCTAATTCTTCGAACACTCACACACACACATCCACCTGTACAAGCAAACACGTGACAAGACATCACACACACATCTGTTGTTGCGTTGATTCAATCAAAGTTGACGGGACAAAGTCGATGTGGGTCGGACAGTGTTGATCATCGATTTTTCCACCCCTCACTTGTAAACAGTTTTATGAATATCTAAGGCAGGTAGATGAGTGACACACTTCTTATTATTAGAATTAATTGTAAAGGGTTCTGTCACTGTCACATTAAAATCGCAAAATAATGGTCAAAAGTATACCCACTATCTTCACAGAGAGTGCAACTTATCACGTTTTGCCTATTAGTTTAAGTGCTTTTCAACTCATAAATAGACCGCAGTTACACATGGGCTACTTTTTTAAAGAATATTTTGGTCTACTATGTTATGCTGACCACTTGTATAATTCACATTTTCAGTTTAGTTGCTTTTCTAAATTATATTATTTCTAATATTCTCTCTTACACATCCGAGAAATGGAGTGATTTGTGTTCTTAATGCGTTCTAATTCTTAATACCTGCGTTGCTACAAATAGAGAAGAACTCTGATATCATCTTGTAAACGATGTATGACCAGATGTATGACTCGCCTTAACCTATCCAAAAAATTGCATAGCTATATGCTGCTATAGTCACAAAAGTAACAAAGCCAAAATCAATATAAATAGAGAACTATAGATAGTCACGAAAATATGCTATAATATCAAACGTGTTTATATAAGGAGAAGCTGCATGACTGCACTCAATCACACCCAAGACACTACTAAACCCTCACCTATATAATTGACGGGCCACTCCATCAAAACAACCTTAAACACTAAAACAAACTTAATCTAAACTAAATCTATTGAAATTCAACCATAATACCTGAACTTTAAACATATTAAAACTGTAATAAAAGAATTGGCTGCAAATTTGCATCGGTTTGGAAAAAATTTTGCCGTCATTTCTTGCTATTTTAGTCTTTATTTATCTTATGTCAAGTTATATAGATAAAAATTTAGGTTATAATTTTTTATTGGGATATGCAGCAGTCGTATAAAAATCACAATATCAGAGTGAAGATGTCATATCAATGACTTACCAGAATTTTTTTCATGACTTAAACATTCCACGTACAATAAGTTGTGGAATGAACTACCTGCCGAGGTTTTCCATCGGATTACAGGACAGGGTTCTTTAAAAAAAGGAGTGAAAAGATTTCTGCAGGGTTGGAGATGGTGTTGCAGTCGTCTTTAGCTTCAAAAAGCTCTCAAAGCATCCTCGAGAAGAAATGGGTCAGTGACATGCCGTATTTTAAACACATTACCATGAGGACAAACTAGCAAGTTTTTATAAAAAAAATATCTTTAATGCGATCGTAGAATCGTGCGCTACGAAGCATTAGAAAACAAGTTTTGAAAATCTAATGTTATTTTAGACGACGAATTATATGACATTATGGACAATAAATTATTAGTTTTTACTAATATCTCAAATATGGTTTTTGTTCTTGTTGAATTATTGATGTCATTTTATAACTAGTTTTGTGAATGTCACGGTTGATGTAACTATTAAAATAAATTAATGTGATCTTGAAATCATCATTATAAATCACAGTTAGCGTGTGTTGATGATAATGTTATACGAGTTTTTAGGCCAATTAATAAGCACTGTTCGACAGACATAGGCTTAGAAATTAAGAACTCGATATTTGAGAGATTTGTGAGGGTACAATAACTATGTAATAATTCTGTTCCTAGAATAATAATTGAACAATAATAAAAAAAGAAAGTACATGGTGGTTTGTTACGTGTAATTTGTTACGCAATATTTTTATTGCTATCGGTACTGAGTGTTATTCTTGTGATATGAAAAACGTAAAGGCGCGTACACACATCGCGAGGCGTGCGGCACGAATGGTTTGTCTCGCATGCCTCGGGCTGTGTGGACGAGTGTGCTCACATTGAGCATTCGCGCCCATACGATTGTCGCGAACGCCGCCTCATTACGAGCCGTGCGCTTCGTGTGGACGGACAGGTGTTGTTTGCGTTGCGCGTATACATCATGGCGGCCAATACCGAATCACTGCGTGAACTTGTTCAACTTTATGAAAATAACAGAGTCAAAACCAGCGTCTTTTCTCTTTTTCTTATTATTGAATGAATCACTATATGGGCCACAGCTGCAATCTGCACGTCTCGCCTTGGCGGAGCCATTTTTCTACTGACGAAGACCGTGCGTGGTGGTTTGCTTGCTCAGCTTGGGCATTTATCTTTCGGGACGCACGTATAAATGTACAGTCGTTCGCCTCAGGTTGAGGCATACGAGACGAACCATTCGTGTCACACGCCTCGCGATGTCTGTACGCGCCTTTAAGCTAAGCACGAGTTGAACTCGCACATGAACGTTAGGACGGACGATCAGCAAAGTCTTGGTATTAGTAGTTTTAGCATTTGGTGCCTTGTTTAATTCTAAAATAAATATATTTCTAATCAGTTACAAATTCTGCGTTAACTACAAAAATAAATAAATTTTCCAGCTTAAAAAACTAACGCATGGTAATTAAAATACCCAACACATACACATTACGTAGTTGTTTAGAAGTTTGACTTTGGTGCTAATAACACAAAAAGGATATGTAAATAAAAATAAATAAACATCACAATAACATGAATAAGTTAAACTAACATTGATATATGTATATGAATTGCAGTTTTTAGGAGCTTTACCTAATAATATAATATAAGTACGAAATTGTATATATGTACCACAAATCGCCCACAAACATAACACAAATCACTTTAATAAGAAACCGCGCGGAATCAATCTATCAATCAATAAATCGCGCTAAAGATTGAGATATTCCTCTGAGGGGGGCAGACGGGGAGGTGGACAGGGACCTCTCCTCCCCTAAGAGGAGGTAGGAGGGGGTCTGTTTACCGCTCCCGTGACGGATATATCCCTCGCAGACAGACGTCAATCATTCACGCTATGATGAGAATTAATATTTCACGAGATATTACGACGCTCGATGAGTCTTGATATTTAAATATACAGAAATTGGTTCGAGAATTTGTATTACGAGTATAATATGGAAAAAATATTTGATGCTTGCAAGAATTAAACCCATTGAGAAATGATAGTCGAGTTTTTTTGTCCACGTAGTGACTTATTAAGAATACAAATTTCACCACCTTTCTTTATTCACTAAACTCTCAACTACAAGGTCCTAAAATATGATTATAATGAACCACGCCGTATGTTAAAATATCACTTACTGCTACTTCAACGGTAATATCAACGGCTATGTTAATATGGCTTAAATAAGAACATCTTGGCTATATAAGAAGCTTGAAGGTAAGCTGGGTTTGCTGGTTAAGTTGATGTTTAGACGTCTGTTTTTTAGATTCTTGTATAATAACTAAAAATCAAATTTGGTATAAATTATCGATATGAATCAAAATATTTGAACGACCTATTCAAATTAATAAAAAGAGCTTTAACAGGCACATTAAAACAGACCAATCGAACGCCTCTAAAGAGACAGAAGTAAAAAAAAACAAAATACATCAGAAAGTTAGAAGTAGAAATGTGTAAACAGCTAGGAAATCAATCAAGTTGGACTTGTGACCTCCCTTCCTCTTGGCCCCCCGTCAGGGTGGGTGGTAGGTGGGTGTCGCGGTCCCCTTGACCTGTGCAACGGACAACTGACATCTGACTGATAGCTTTCACGGCGGGACATTGCAACATGTCGAACTAAATTATATAGTTTGTGTATTATTAAGTACAGTTTTATATAATGCAAGATTTAAAGATTTTCAATAAAAATTCTGCAGAGAGGCAATTAATAGAAATACTGCATTGTAACTTTTGATTGATATGATTGTCTTTATCAAAGAATATTTAGACAACAGAGTAGCGACATTGTTAGAATCATATTGAATTTTTAGTAATAAATAAGCGTAATAAAACTGCCATATGTTGGTCGCAGCGGTGATGCTATATAGTCCATTACCTCCTTCAATACGTGCGCTATCTAACACCGAAAGAATTTTTCTAATCGGACCAGTAGTTCATGAGATTAGCGCGTTCAAACAAACAAACTTCAGCTTTATATCTATACTAATATTAAAAAGCTGAAGAATTTGTTTGTCTGTTTGTTTGATCGCGCTAATCTCAGGAACCACTCGGCCGGTTTGAAAAATTATTTCAGTGTTAGACTGGGCATTTATCGAAGAAGACTTTAGTCTATATAACATCACGCTACGATCAGTAGAAGCGAAGGAGTAGTGAAAAATGTTACAAAAACGGGGAAAATTTTCTAAATTCCACGCGGGCGGAGTCGCGGGCAACAGCTAGTAAACTTATAAACCTTGTAACTCTAATTTTCTTTATATCGGTTTATATTTTTTCTCACAAAGCCACAAACGTCCATCAACAGATTGACATCTGACGTTTTGATTGACATTTTGTTTCAAACTGAAAATACGCTGAAATATAATGTAGAAAATAGTTTCTTTGTTAGCCTGTCGCTGTAGTATTATTATGATTTAAACTCAAATATTTCAATATGAAAGAAAGTAATTCTTAATTCCTCGAAACATTTGCCACAATAATTACAAATATCGTCTTTGTATTATTTATTCCACTTGAATATTTTGCTAGATTGCAAATCCAATCAATATACATACCGTTGAGGGCAGTTTTGCTCCAAATTCTACAAAAAAACTTACAGCTTGAAAGTTAAAATTATAAATACATAAAACAAATATTTTAATGTCGTATCTATAAAAATAATTGTACAAAAATGTAGTCTCTACAAAAATAATAATAATTTATTATAATGTAGATCGTTGTATGTTCAATAATAGTGATGGAAAAGTGTCGTATCTTCATATTTCATGATCTTTGTCCCACCATTGATTGATCAAGTGCACTTGACATAATTGCAAGTGTAATTCCGAGGCCGGCGTGTTTTAGGCCGTAAGCGTCATTAATTGGGCCATTGTGTTATTTACGGCTGATATTCAACATTTTGATGAAGTACAAGTCTTAAATAACTAACATAATAACAGTTATTTGTTGTTTTAATGTGTTTTTTATTTGTATAATGGATGCTTATGGGGTATTTATTTTTAAATAATGATTGTAATAAAATGTTTTTGGTTATGAATTATATTGTTATAAGCACGTAAAAGTCATTAAGGAAGTAGGTTATTTTATTTATTTATTTTTATTTTGTATATCGAAAGTCCTTTTAGTGTTATATATCAACTGCTACATGTATGCTGTCTTTTGTACAAAGTCTTACGTTACATTCTTAAACGTGATAATTAATTATAGGAAGTTATCAAGTTGTCGCTGAAAAAAAAATTATCGCCATTCCTAACCAAAAGGTAAAAGGAGACACTATCACAGAGATTTCGCTGTCCGTTCATCAACCAGGCTGTATCTCCGAAACAGTGACAGCTAGGGAGCTGAAAACACTGTTTATGAAATAACAGTTGATGCTATACTATTAATCGCAGCGTGATGTTATATAACCTAAAGCCTTCCCCTATAAATGGACTAACCAAAAAAAAAAGAATTTTTCAATTCGGACCAGTAGTTCCTGAGATTTTCGCGTTTAAACAAGCAAACAAACTCTTCCGCTTTATAATATTAGTATTAGTATAGTATCTAATATATAAAATTCTCGTTTTACAATGTTCGTTCCCATACTCCTCCGAAACGGCTTGACCGATTTTTATGAAATGTTATATGCACATTCAGTAGGTCTGAGAATCGGCTACTATCTATTTTTCATACCCCTAAGTGATAAGGTTCGTCCACTCCTAACAATTAGGTGGCAAAACAACGTTTGCCGGGTCAACTAGTATATTATAAATGTACGGTACCCATTGAGTAAGAGTCCAACCCGTACTTGGTCGGTTTTATTACTCATGAGATAATTCCACATTCTAGTCGTTCGGGAAGCGAATCAAAGACCTACTCCACAATTTAGAACATCACTATAGTTCACAAAGCTTGTCCTTAGTAATTTATAAATGCTAAAATCTGAATTAAAAACTAAAAATCTTAACGAGCTTAAGACGGCACGATACCAAATTATGCTCCATACAAAAGTATGGGTATCGTACTTCCGTTTTTTCTTCGCGAAAGTTAAACTGATTTTAATAGTTTTTGCGTTATATTATAGATAAAGAGTATATCTATGCTTCTATCACTTTCTTTTTTTTTTAAACATAATTAATATAAGAATTATGACGATCCGAAAAACCCTTTTTTCGGTTTTCTTTAGATAAAGTTGTAGCGTCTATCACACAAATTTGGTAAAGTTTTACCACAAAAGAAAATGATAGAAGCATAGATATACTCTTTATCTATATTATAACGCAAAAACTATTAAAATCGGTTTAACATTCGCGAAAAAAAATGGAAGTATGAAACGTCTTTTAGAATTTGTAGGTAAAATCCGCTTCATCTATATTTGTCCCTTTCAGCGCGGCGCTCGGAAATAGGGATAGCAATACCTAAGGCAAATACCTAAATGAGGAGTACAGTACCCTCTTAAGTGTTAATGTGTGTAACCAAACCATAGTGCGATTTAAAAGAACTGTACAACGCCATCTATCGAGTGATATGGTAAAATTCTGTTTGTTAAGGTTTAATTTCTAAATTTCACGCGTACGAATTCGCGGGCAACAGCTAGTCTATGTATAAGTTTACAGGTCTGTATTTAAGCAAAGAAATCGGAACCATTAATACTAAACAGTTATTTAATTACACGAACGTTTCTCTCAAATCTTTTATTACAGCATTTATTCGTCGACAATAATCCATTCGCCCCTGACACCTTCGCTCAATTTAATATACAGCCACATGTCAATTAAAACCAAAATCTGTCAATCATACAAACAGACAAGGATTTATCATATTAATCAATCACACTCAATTCTTTATTAATTAATGGAGTTTTTGTTAGGTTTTTATATTTTTTTAACTCATAGACACTAAGGTAAATAAAAATCATTGTAATTGTATTTTTAATGACTATATGTATGTAGCTTATACCTAGGTATTCTGAATTAGAATACTTGACTAAATCTATAACTATTACTGCGTCTATATTTGCATACTAAACGCAAAGATGTTCAATGTTTACAAAAATATAAACTGATTTAAGAATAAATAAATGGCATAAAATATTATTCCATCACAAAGAGTATTCATTGTATGATTTACAAAAAGTTATAAGTAGATTTTTCTCGAGTGATCTTATTTATTTAAATGGGTTAAAAATGTAAAACTATTTGCAGATACATATTTAATTGAAAACCAAATTAAAACTATAAATAAGCTGTTAAGACTTTACCATTTGAAACTGTATATTAGCTCATAAGACAATAACATAAAATTTAATTTCCTTTCGTAGTATATCTGGTATCAATATGTTCCTAAACATAAGGTCCTAATAATCACAATAAATAACAATCAATACAATAACTAACAAAGAAAAAACTACGTAAAAGAAATGTCTACTATTCACGGCTGTCGATAAAAAATAATGCCATTTAGACCGTCCGACATCGCGCCCGATACGACTTATAGTCACTTGGCCCGTTACGTTATTGGCGTAGCAAAATCTCCTATCTGCTGTCTCTTTCGCACTAGAGTAGAGTCGTATAGAACAATGCGGGCGCAGTAAAATTTTATTGGTAGCACACGTGGGTTACATCCCCGGCCTGCATAATGCAAAGGTACGTTAGCTAAAAAGAAATAAGTGCATATTTATACAACGAGCGTTCGAGGCGACCGTCACAGTAAACTGTAGAAACGTATTGTAATCGCCAGCTCCACTGTAGCTACAGTCGAAGTACTAAAACTTATTTATTTCACAATATTGTACCGACAAAGGTCTAGTAGATAGATTATTGGTAAATTTAGGACTGATCTGTGTATTTTATTTGTCAATATCAGAAGCTTTTTGTCATTAATAATTCATTCAAAAGACATGCTGACGATGTCTTTCGTAATCCAAAAAGTGTGTCTAGATCAAAGGTTGTGGCGCTCTATCATTTGTGTCTACCTCTATGAGAGAATAGCGTGACGGCATAATGATAACGATCTAGTTTAAACTAGAGTTTAGGGCTACTCTAAAGTCAGCTTTTTCTTTTTCATATAATCGTAATTATATCAAATTAGCTTCAATATAAAATTACAAAGCAATTATTTTTATCATCAGGTGGACAGTATCTAAGCGCCTGTTCTAGTTATTATAACAAATCAGAGGCCAAAGTCCTTCCTGAGTATTATCGTATCAAATCAATCAAATATTATTTGTCAATAAGTTAAGTGTATAATGATTGAAATTAATGATAAGTCTAGATTAAGTTTGACAAATTACATTACAATTTAAAAAATTTATAATATTTATAATTAATATAATCTAATATATAAAATTCCCGTGTCACAGTGTTAGTTACCGTACTGCTCCGAAACGGCTTGACCGATTTTTATGAAATTTTACATGCGTATTCAGTAGGTCTGAGAATCGGCCAACATCTATTTTTCAAGCCTTTTTTTTTTGTATGGCAAAACCACGTTTGCCAGGACAGCTAGTATTTATATATAATAATATTTATTATTAATATATTTTATAATTTTAATTTTATTTTAAATACAATTGACTATCTGCTATGCAGTAGATATCTTTGTTACAAAACATAGTCGTAAATATTGTATGTATGTCCCTATGTAAGCTTATATCTTCAAAACTACACAAAGGATTAGGTTTTTAATAGTAGTAGATGAGGATCTTTTTTGTATAATTTGTAAGGGTTTGGTTTTTACATATGTTAGGTAATCATCATGAAGTAAGCCTACTATTGTGTACAATACATTTCAAGCTAAGTCTCTCAAATTTTAAAGGTTCAAAACGTATTAATAACACTCATAATTTAAAAATGTTGCCAAAAATTGTACAAAAGTACGCCTTTTTAAACGACTTCAAGAAAACAGGTCGTGAATAAATAAGCCTAGTTTATTTTTTTTAAGCATACTAGTATTGGACCGCGGCACCGCCTCGTATGTTTCCTCCATAGCGTTCGATTACAATTTAATGCATGGCATCTACGTTTGAATTCAGAATCTTAACGATCGTACATCTGCATTGAGAACTGAACATTAACGAAACGTTGTAAGGTTCAATTTTGAATGTTTTGTAATGTAGTTTCTCAGTCGTGTCGCGGTCGTTACGTCACATTACAGTGTAGTAGTGCCCTCTAGTATCCGTTACATCTTTTTATAAAGAACTTATTGGTTTCATGCCTTATTAGAATCGATTATTAGTGTTTATTCCATAGGTTTTAACTTTTGCACCTATGACAAACATTAATAATGGTGTCGAAAGGCAATATAATATCTTTGATAACATTACAAAATTATGATCGTTATCAAATATGTTTGGTAGCAACTAAAATATTACTCATTAATTCTTAAATCATAAAAAAATATAAATTAATTCGTTATACGACATTTATATCCCAAATAATCGAGTGCAGATCAAAAGTCGGTCGAAAGTTAGCATATTGTGACAAGATTTATACCTCATGACTAACCTAATTTCTCTTCTTAAAAATCATATGACATCACCCCAACAACTTGATGTTCCGGCGTCAAATGAATCACTCGTGTTTTTCCATATGTCAAAATGACACTGGTCTTGTCATAATTTATTGTATAAAAATTCAAATGGTTATTTATACAAATAAATAAAATTTAAGTGTCTGTCTGTGATGTCCAAATATCAACGCGAAACAAAAAAGAATGCATTCTTATAGTCTCTGCGTACCCCTGTGGGAATAGGGTGTCTTGTTTTGATGATGATGATGATGCTTACATGGTCTACTACCTAATGACAAAAATAAATAAAAAAATAATTGTTCGTTTGTCCATTTTTTATGTCTATCTGTTTGTTTGGGATAAACTCCGATTTGGTAGAGATGAGACAGCTTAATCTACAGGACGTAATTTAAGCTAGTTTCAATTTAGGAAAATAATTAGGCTTACAAGAAATAATGAAGATGTATGACTGTGGATGAAGCCAAGACATAATGCTTGGATCGTAGCACATGGCACTCTATAGTATCTGTCTACCCTCTGGGGAAAAGGCGTGATGTTATTCTAAATGTCTACACGCACGTTCTTCACATACACTTACTGACACATACAATATATCTACTAAATATAACTGCAAAACTGTCATAATAATAACAAACATGTATATTTTTCTTGTTCCTCTTTACTTGCCCAAATTATTATATATTGCTTACTTGCTAATTATATCATTATAAACTTGTATCACAAAATATGCCGAAAACTGTTACTTAAAATACAGGTCTAACCTAGTTTAAGTGATAGGGATTATCTCAAATGTATGATATATCTTCTATTATATAAAATTCACGTGTCACAGTGTTAGTTACCGTACTCCTCCGAAACGGCTTGACCGATTCTTCTCAAATTTTACATACATATTCAGTAGGTCTGAGAATCGGCCAACATCTATTTTTCAAACCTTTTTTAGGGTTCCGTACCCAAAGGGTAAAATCGGGACCCTATTACTGAGACTTCGCTGTCCGTCCGTCCGTCCGTCCGTCTGTCACCAGGCTGTATCTCAAGAACGGTGATAGCTAGACAGTTGAAATTTTCACAGATGATGTATTTCTATTGCCGCTATAACAACAAATACTAAAAATAAAATAAATATTTAAGGGGGGCTCCCATATAACAAACATGATTTTTTTACCGTTTCTTGCTCGATACTAATAACGTTGCCTTATGTTGCATAGATAATGGTACGGAACCCTTCGTGCGCGAGTCCGACTCGCACTTGACCAATATTTTTCTTTTTTTTTTTAGTATGGCAAAACAACGTTTGCCGGGTCAGCTAGTTAGTTATAAATCTAAATATTCTAACTGCTACTTAATTTGGCAATACTATGTATCACTTTTGCTTATTAAACAATTTCATTTAAGAGGATACCAAAATAGCTTCGTGCATTTTTCTATGTACGAAGTTTTCATTGTTTCTTTAGATTGAATGGCTAGAGCTCTAATTTTTAAGTATATGTTTTTTCAATATATGATCTAGAATCGCATAAGCTCAGAAACGCGATTGAAAAAAGTTTTCTCGATAGAAAATCTTGGCGAAACAACCTCTCTAATTTTTTATTTTTTCATTTGTCGGTCTATTATCGCGTATTAACTAATGAAATAACTTTAAAAACATAGGTAACTATTATATATAGAAACACGTAAATCAGAATTAAAATATATTTGTAGATTTTGAGTAAATAGGAAAAATATCCCTAATTCTTCATTTTCTGTGCCTACTGGCTGTGTTAATATGTACGTGTCGGCGATGATATACGATAATATTGATGTAGGCCCTTAATTTCATTTATGATGATGATGAAGAAGATATAAATGAAAACGCCATAATACTGTGGATAGTCTTTTAAACGGCTTTACTTATCTTTATTTTATGTAGACAAAGTCGGATAGTGCTGTTAGTGTATAAATAAATACATATAATATATAAGCAATAAAACTATTATGTCACTCACAGACTGATTTATTGTGTCTGTATTTGATGTTTTTAATATGAGACGAGTTCTTCACGACGCGCGACGTGAATGATATTAAAGAATGATAGTAACCACTATCATTCTTTAATATCATAAGGCTAAATAGTTTGTTTGAAGGTACTTATCTCAGAAACTACTAGTTTGAATTGAAATATTCTTTAAAGTGTTGGATAGTACATTTATCGAGGAAGGCTATAGGCTATATAACATCTTGCTGGCACCAATACAGGAGTACAATAATCACTAGGTATTATTGAATCTGCATGCTAACCGTTCGAGCTTTGTCTAAAAAACAATTTCATCTACGGTTTAACAATTGTTTTACTCTAGCTGTTGCTAACGACTTCATACGTGTGGAATTTAGAAAAAAAATCAGTTTTTGCAACATTTTTCAATGATGCATCGCTCTTAATGGTCGCAGTAAATATACTATCCAACACTGAAATTATTTCTGAAATCGGACCCGTAGTTCCTGAGATTAGAGGATTCAAAGAAACAAACTCTTTAGCTTGAAATATTAGTATAGACTAATTTTAGCGTACATTTTTATCATTAGAAGCAAATAAGTGTTAAAATAACTATAACATAATGTTATTTACATTAAAAGTAATTTAAATAAGCCATTGACAGACTTATGAGTGTTAAAAAAATGTTACGATTTAATTCAAACAGCTGCTTAAAGCCACCGTACAAAGAATAAAAAGTGTAGAAATAAAAATCTAATAAAACTAAGCTAATAGCTCTAGAGTTGATACACAGACGGACAAATTTACGATCTACAAACAGACATAAACACTGAGTTTTTGTGTTGAAATAACTCAGTTGTATAGTCATGAAACGATTTGATGGTCTTATCTGACTAATGTCTTTAAAATTAATTTTAATAAACATTACTACGTCCTATTATTGAGATTCTGTACCAAAAGGTTCAAAACCCTGTTAATTAGACTTCGCTGTACGGCCGTCTGTCACCAGGCTGTATCTCTGGAACAATGATAGCTAGAGAGTTGAAAATTTCACAGTTTATGTACGAGTATATCAGTTGATGCTATAACAATAAATGCTCATCACCATTCTCCTGTACTTACCGTGTTATTTGGAGTCGAGAATATGACGATAATATTGTTATAATAATGTTACGGAACAGTAGGTGTATGAGTCTAACTCGCGCTTGACTGGTTTTTTTATCGTCACTTGTTATTATAAATGATAATAAAAAAAATTGGTCAAGTGCGAGTCGGACTCGCGCACGATGGCTTCCGTACCATTATCTATGCAACACAAGGCAACGTTATTAATAAATGAGCAAACAACACACACAATACTTAATTAATCACGTTTGTTGTATGAGAGCAAGAAACGGTAAAAAAATCATGTTTGTTGTATGGAAGCCCCCCTTAAATATTTATTTTATTTTATTTTTAGTATTTATTGTTATAGCGGCAATAGAAATACATCATCTGTGAAAATTTCAACTCTCTAGCTATCACCGTTCTTGAGATACAGCCTGGTGACAGTCGGACGGACGGACGGACAGCAAAGTCTCAGTAATAGGGTCCCGTTTTAACCCTTTGGGTACGGAACACTAAAAACTAACGCCAAAACTGACATGAGTCACCAGCGCGAATTTTGTGCATTTAGTCTCCACGCTCAAGGCCCGCGATATGCAATAGCTTAAAAATTGTCATCATCATGACATCACGCCTTTTTCCCAAAGAGTTTAGGCACAGACTATAGAGCGCCATCTTCTACGACCCAAACATACTTCCTTACTTCATAATTTATTTATGACAATAATGTTCTCAAATATGAACAAGAATAATAATTGATTAATAATTTTAAATAATAGGTACTATTTATTTATTTCTCCTTTGTACTATTTTTAGAAAGCCATAAACACCAGCTCAAACATTAACTAAGAAATAAAGCTACCTGTGAAATAGCAAAATAATTAATCATTAAAAACTACATAAATAGCTACCAAGGTAACAAAGCACACTTTTGAAATTGTAAAAATTTCACGACAGTCGCCATAAAACCGGCCATCTTTACCGCTACTACTCGTTAAAATGTCACCTAAATGACGAATCATCAACGCCTGGGCGAGTTTTACAAACGTGACATTAGACGCCGTCATTTTTATGTATTTTTATTGCTCGAATACATTTTATGTGATTCTTTCTAAGAATTTATTAACTACTATTGTTGAATATAATATTTTTTTTGCCAAGAACCTGATTATTAATGAAAAATTAAGATTGAAGTTTTGTTATTGTAGACTTGTAATTGAGTGTTGAGAGATGTATTGGCGATGTTATATCAAAGCCAGGTGCATACGGATTATTCTTAGAATCACAAAATACGTAACTAACACTCATATTTTATGTCCAATAGATATACTTACTCAAATAGAATTACGTTTATGTATACTATAATAAAATTGTTAAAAAAGTGTGTCTGTTTGTTAAAGATTTTTCACAATGATGTCTGGTTATTTTATGTACAGTTTAGGTGTTGAAATAACAAAGATACTATTATATTTTTAGTTTCTTTTTTTTATCTGCTTCGTCATTATTAGAAAAAAAAAATAGGATCTGAATATAAATAATGTTTACTCTAATTTATTAATTTTTGCAATTACTTACTTACTTGCTTTTACTTAATCTTAACTTATTATAAAATAATTCGTTATTTGTGTATGTATGTCTCGATGTGAGCTTATACCTTTTAAGGGCCTACATCAATATTATCGTCGACATGTACATATTAACACAGCTAGTAGGTATAGAAAATGAAGAATTAGGGATATTTTTTTGTTTATTCAAATTCTACTAAATATATTTTAATTCTGATTTACGTGTTTCTATATATAATAGTTACTTATGTTTTTAAAGTTATTTCACTAGTTAATACGCGATAACAGACCGACAAATGAAAAAAATAAAAAATGAGAGAGGTTGTTTCGCTAAGATTTTCTATCGAGAAAACTTTTTTCAATCGCGTTTCTGAGTTTATGCGATCCTAGATCATATATTGAAAAAACATATACTTAAAAATTAGAGCTCTAGCCATTCAATCTAAAGAAACAATGAAAACTTCGTACGTAGAAAAATGCACGAAGCTATTGTGGTATCCTCTTAAACTACGCAACGGATTTTGATGCGGTTTGGTTTGAACTGATAGAGCAGTCAATGGATTTTCTGAACCATTTGTTGGGGTTTGGTTTTTAATTTCCACGCGTACGAAGTTGCGGGCAACAGCTAGTAGGTATGTTACAATATAAAGTGTTACACAATTCAATAATAAATTAAAAAAATATGGTTTTGGAAATATTATAATTGCAATATAGCAAACTTAAAAAGTTGATCATCATTCAAATAACAAAATATTTATTTGAAAGTTTCACTCCATACTGTAGTGACAGACAAACATACACACAAATGCTACAGATCCTAAGAAATACAAACAAATTTACAACTAAAACGTAGGATTTAAACAAATTACATCTCTGACTTTAATAGACATACGAGTAGCAATCGTAACTCTCAAGTAACTATAACAACATTATTCAAGTTGATTATTTCACTGTATCGGCTTAACGAGTGAGAAACCTTGGTATACCTCATTGTAAAACTAATATATTTAATGTGTAGGTGTATTACTATAATATCGATCAGTCTTAATACAAAACTAGCTCAGTCAGTCACTCAGTCCCGGTTTCGGGTTTTTTTTTAGTTATCACTATGAAAAAAAAGTGTATTTACAAAAAAAAGCAGTTTATGTATTATATCCATGTTCTGGTACCCATAATACAAGCATATAAGCTTAGTTTGGGACCAGTGGACGTGTGAAATTTCCATGAATAATTATTTAGAAAAAAAAAAAGAAAACAGTTTGTGTAGCATCAAGCTACAGCCACAAATACTCACCAATACCATCATTATGATTCTCCTGCTCTTATCCCGTTATTTGAGATCCTGTTATTAGGTGTTACTTGGAGTCTGTGTGACAAATATATTATACTAGCTGTTGCCCGCGATTTCGTACGCGTAGAATTTAGAAAATGTTCCTCGTTTTGTAACATTTTTCACTATTGCTTCTCCTCTATTAGACACAGCGTGATCTTGAGGAGTACGGTAACTAACACTGTGACACGTGAATTTTATATATAAGATTATAAAGCTGAAGAGTTTGTTTGTATGACTGCACTAATATTTATTATATTATAATATTTTGACAAGCCTCGTGGTTGAGTGGATTATGTAACGGACTGCCGATCAAGAAGTCGCGGGCTCGATTTCCGCTCGGGACAATCATTTGTGTGATTTTTCTAATTGTCAAACAAATGTTTTTACTGCGTCTGGGTGTTTCTATGTAGGTATTTTATGTATGTATTTACAAAAGAAAAGTAGTATATGTATTATATCCGTATTCTGGTACCCATTACACAAGCATATAAGCTTAGCATGGCATCAGAGGACGTTGTGTGAAATGTCCATGAATATTTATTTATTTATATTTATTATTTAATATCAGCAACTGCTGATCCGATTTGAAAATGTTTTTCAGTTTTGGATAGTAAGTACATTTATCGAGGAAGGCTATACCTAGGCTATATAATATCACGCGGCAACCAATAGGAGTGAAGCTTCAGTGAAAAATGTTGCAAAAACGGGTAGAATTTTCTAAATTCCATACGTACGGAGTCACACTAGCTCACAGCTGGTATACTCAATGCTCATAGTCATACATGCACATAATTAATTTAATTGCAATATAATATGTATGAAACATAAAACCATCATAAAATCATATTTAAATAAAACGTTAATTAACAAAATATTAATAATTCAGTAGTTATAGAGAACAAGCAACAAATATGAGTTGATATATTAATTTTATAGGTTTTGATTAATTGTATATTTTAAATGGTCATTAGGGAAATTCTTTAAATTCCATCTTTAATTATTTATACATATTTATAATTTATTTACTTTGGGGTCATAGAAAACTGACTTAAAATAAGTAGGTTTGTTTGAATTAAACTTTATTCCCGTACGCGTTCTTTGTAATATTTTTCACTAATACTGCGCTCCTATTGGTCGCAGCGTGATGTTATAAAGCCTATAGCCTTCCTCGATAAATGTACTATCCTACAGAAAAAGAATTTTTCAAATCGAACCAGTTATTCCTGAGTTTAATGCATTCAAACAAACAAACTCTTCAGCATTATAACACAAGTGTACTTAGATATAAATGCATTAATATGTAACACGTTAATACGTAACCGGTGACGGCGGATTAAGAATACAAGTGTCACCACTTTACTTTCTTCGTAAAGTGCTGTAAAAGCCAACTAAGGTATATTGTGGCACACAGATAATAATTTTTATAGGTAGACGAAAAACTCGATGGGCATGTCATGAGACGAGAGGAAAGTAATGTTGTTAGGAGAGTTCTGCGTATAAATGTGGAAGGAAAAAAGTCTAGAGGAAGACCTAAGAAAAGATGGATGGACTGTGTGAAAGGGGACATGAAAGAAAGAGCAGTTAACACAGACGTGACGGCTGATAGAAATCTATGGAAGAAAATGACTTGTTGCGCCGACCCCAAGTAATGGGATAAGGGCAGGAGGATGATGATGAGACGGAAACCTCGAAAATTAACCCTATGACAACACACCTGGCAAACGCGGTGTAGTAGTCTAAAATCCCTTCCCTTGGTTTTAATTCAGAACGGAAGTAATACTTAGACGAATTCAGCATCAAAAGGCCAACAAGTGGGTTTTATTTCATATAATAATTATTTACGACTATAAAATAAAAACGGTCATCATAAAATATGACAAATAACAAAAATGTGATGCTCGCCGTCGTAGGCGGTGAATAGTACACATTCATGACAGAGGTGACATTTATTACAAAGTCACCTTGTATTATACCTACTACCTATTTGCATGGTGTATTTATACAAGTAATTTTACCTAAATCAACATCCGTGTATAACTAGGTGTTGCCCGCCACTTCGTCTGCGTGAAATTTAAACACCAAACCTTAGCAAATTACACAAAAAATCATCCTCTTGAATCACTCTGTCTAAAACCGCATCAAAATCCGTAATTTGAAAGATATAAGTTTACAGGAAAGAAGATGATGTGCCGATTTCCAACGAAGCTTTGTCATCCAATCCGTTTTTCCCATTCCAGAATCTTTTTAATTAATAAAAGCTTATTAGTTTTTCCTTGAATATTGCAAAAATGGTATTTCAGCCTGCTAATCCTAAGCTGAGTTTTTGAAACAGCTTACTTAAAATTTTGGAAATCGGTCCCCAACTGAGGCAGAAATCGGAATAAACGCGTTGAAAAAAATATTTATTATTTATTTATTTATTATACGCTTTATTGTACACCTTAAGAATAAAATTTACAGGAAATTAAGATTATAAATATAGTACAATGGGCGGCCTTATCGCTAAAAGCAATTTCTGCCAGGCAACCTTTGGATGGAGATCTTATCACTGATCGACACATTGGTCAATGACCTACATAAATATATTACGAACAAAAACAATACCACGCTCTACCACCCGAAATATCCGCTAATAAAGTGAAGAAAACCAGTATTTTAATGGCGTGTTCAGTCCAAATCTCTCAATACTGAAATAACTTTACGACGTTTTCGTTCTAAAGCTCTCGAGTGACGTGAACACTTCGACAATCATTCACCAAGTGCAGCTTGCAAGATGTTTGATACAGGGATGGAGTTGAAACAAGAGATTTAGTGCGAATAAACAACAAGGCTTTTTGAGAGACTCATAATTTTAAAATTTTGTATCTATAAATTCAAATAATTTACTTGGTTATAAAACTAAAAAACACGCTTGAAAATCCTTAATTAAATATTTTTTTTTATTGTTGCATTTTCATCAGTCCTTAATATGTGAGAAAAATTTCAGATCGAGCCGACTACTGCAAGTGGGTGAAAATCACTTTCAAAGATTCCATCACATAGATTAATACATTGATAGATACATGCGTGTCAATAAAAGCATGATGCTCTTTTAAAAACTGTAAAAATTTATAATACCTAAATAAATAGCTTAAGATTAATCTTCTAATATATAAAATTCACGTGTCACAGTGTTAGTTACCGTACTCCTCCGAAACGGCTCGACCGATTCTTCTCAAATTTTACATACATATTCAGTAGGTCTGAGAATCGGCTAACATCTATTTTTCAAAAATTTTTTTTTTTAGTGTGGCAAAACAACGTTTGCCGGGTCAGCTAGTGATAGTATATAAGTATCTACTTGACAATATGGCTACCGTAAAATTTCCTTTTTAATTAAACTAAGCAGTTAAATTTCTTACGTGGTATTGTGTTTAGATATTCAAATCATTGATTGTTACTTTGTATATTCTACAGAATTTACATAGAACTAAGATTATTCGAAATTTAAATGTTGCTTTAACTGCCAGTGTTTAATTTCTCATAATTATATTTTTTTTCTATTTTATCGACAGACAAATAAAAATTTTGGGCATAGACATTATTGGTAACTCCTAACGGTTCGAAACAAGCCGTTCTTAAGCTATTAGAAAATCATATATGTGATAGTTATCAAATAAATGATTAATATTAATTTATTTTAATAATCTTAATGTATGTCGGCTTTCATTTTAAAATTATAATATAATTTTGTATATTATTATGCGCATGTTATTTACTCAGCTATAAAATACTGACAAACAGATACTTAAAAATATAAAATTAACATGTGTATGTGTATTAACGCTTTTTAGAATCATCAAATGTTTTATCACTATGTTTGTAAAAAGACACCTCGAGCCTAATATAAAAGATACGGATTTTTTCATAAGTTAAGACTCTTTTAAAGGTCCTTTATATAATACTATTTAAACACCGCTCATGTTACGAAAATAAATAATTTGGTGTAATTATTAGTATTAATAAACTTTATTGTTCGTCGAAATGCTTTATGCTTTTAATATCTCTCTCCAGCCCTTTAACGACCCACCGTTTGGGCACGGGCCTCCTCAACTTTGGAAGGGTTTAAGGCCAACGCAAAAGAAAAAAAAATTCTTAATTTAAAATCAAATACCAGCCTGTACTTCCGGAGACTAAACAGGTGCATTGAATTATGCGCTCGCTGATGTATGCATCGAATGCAGTGTACCACACGTACAGGTGAAAATGTGCAGTGTTGCCAACATAAATACGCGAAATGGCCGGTCAATCAACGCCCCAATATTTTAGCTTATATTTATTAGTATACATTGAGAACAATGTTTTTGTATTAAGAGGAAGTAAATTTATAACAATAAGGTCAGTAAACTTCGTTTATAGTGACGACATCTGTTAAACAAATTCGTAAATAGGAAATGCAGAAAGTTCGAAATGTCAAAATAATATGTTCAGTATGCTCAAATTGAATTCATATAATTATCCAACTAACAACTGAAGTTACATAATTTTGCTGATTGACAAATTTAAACTCAATTTTTGTAATTAAAATTTATTTTACAATTTTTTTAATTTAAGAATTGAATTTATCATTTTCTGCTATTCTCTCATTATTAAGACACAGCGCAAACTTTTTTTTGTCTTAAATGTGGTAACTTCTCCTTCTTCGTTATCCACTTTGTCACAATTGATAGATACAAAAACTTTGTTCTTTGTCTTACTCTTGATTAGCGTCACATTTATTCTCAGAACACTACACAAACTACACACTTATTAAAAGGAACTTATTCCTTCCAACCTAATCCCTAATTTTCTAGTTACCCGGCGTCACTATCGACTGGGTCCTATGATAATGTCGTTTGACAAATAATAATGTAAAATAAGTTTAACTAACATAAACTTAATCAATAAAACTAAATCCTTTTAACGTTGACATTCCAAAGATCTTCATTAACTGAATGTACGGAAATAAAACAGTAAAGTGGTCCAAATCCCAGTAGGATATATATCTAAAAATCAACGTATCAACTCGTGCGCACCCGATCGTTTTTAATTTGATGTGATAAATTGCTTCGTCTGGCTGCAAAGAGATTGGATTTCATCACTTTCAATAGATCAGTGGGTTAAAATTCAAGACGGCTAAGTTTAAAATTGGATGCAAGCGGAATTTAGACAATTTTCTCCGTTTTAACAACATTTTTTAGTAATGCTTTACTCTTACTGGTCGCAGCGTGATGATAAATAGCCTTATAGCCTTCCTCGATAACTAAATGTACTATCCAAGAATCAAGTATTTTTCTAATCGGACCAGTAGTTCCTTAGATTAGCGTGCTCAAACAAACAAACAAACTCTCCAGCTTTATAATATTAGTATAGAAGATTCGATACCTAATATTAATAAAGTATTTTCGAGGAGCCATTCTAAGGAGACCACTTAAATATGTCATTCCATGGTCGTATGTCTAATGTCAGAGGTGATTGGCAGAACGCCAAATACGAACAGAGAACTATCGAGATATGATATATACCTACCTATAGATACAATACAATTGATAGCTGTTCTAAAGTCCGTAATTTAACGTGACAATTCTAGATTTTATTGTAGTTATTAAGAGGATACCAAAATAGCTTCGTGCATTTTTCTACGTACGAAGTTTTCATTTTTTCTTTAGATTGAATGGCTAGAGCTCTAATTTTTAAGTATATGTTTTTTCAATATATAATCTAGGATCGCATAAACTCAGAAACGCGATTGCAAAAAGTTTTCTCGATAGAAAATCTTAGCGAAACAACCTCTCTGATTTTTTATTTTTTTCACGTCGGTCTATTATCGCGTATTAACTAATGAAATAACTTCAAAAACATAGGTAACTATTATATATAGAAACACGTAAGCCGGAATTAAAATATATTTAGTAGATTTTGAGTAAACAAAAAAAATATCCCTAATTCTTCATTTTCTATGCCTACTAGCTGTGTTAATAGGTACATGTCGACGATAACATTGATGTAGGCCCTTAAGGAATAATTATAGACTAGTTTTTGCCCGCGACTTCACATGCGTGTAATTTAAAAATGTATCTATGTGTATTTGATACAGGCTAAACAATGGTACCAATTTTATTTATACAACTAAAATGATAGGTAACAACTTTGGTAAATTTTGATTTATTGGATATATCGTTAGGCACATTTTATACTAATTAAAATCTGTAGTCTTAATAAATCAGTTTTTATAATAAGAAAGTTCAGTTCACATTGCCGAACTGTGATATTGAAACTATCAATTTTCATTTTTAGTTAAGTTTAGTTTTGCACAAAGAATTGGCACACATATTAGTCTATGAAGCAGCTAAACAAGATTTACGTGTCTTAAAAATTTAACTCATACCTAATGTCACCAGACGTCCCATTTTAAACGGGACTGTCCCTTTTTACAACTACGAGTCCCGATGTCCCCGAAACTACCTCTGGGACGCAAAATTGTCACGTTTTCAGAAACCAAACTCCAGTAGAAAGAGTATTTTCCGTAATGATCAAATTGTGGACGTCTGAAAAAACTCAGTTACAGGTATCAGTTTTAAAGGTGATGTTTATAATGAAGGTTAATTTAAGAAAAACATAACCAGAGTATCATTCCTATTTGAAATCATCACCAGTATTTAAATAATTAAACCTAATATTTTATGACACTACTCGCTTTTTGTGAATAAATAACTTAAAAAGTGTTATTTTTTTCATTTAATTTTAGTTTAAGTACCTATAAACCGATGTTCCGTTGAGTCAAAGAAAAAATGGTCACATTACTCATACCCATTATCTGTGTATGTAGTATGTAATTTACTGTAGTGACTCTTCTTTTTAATGCTATTTCACAACTACTCTACATGTTAAACTCTAATCTGTGCAATAACAATATATCTTTATACAACTGCAAACTAAATTAAACCATAAAAAGTCTAGATCATTAAGGAAACATGCCACAACGCGAACACACAGGTAGAATTCATTAAAATTCGTATTGAGTACATGAAAAGTCAATTAGTATGTTGTGGGCGCCATATTGTAATTGCTACCGACAGCTGCGCTCGCGCCTCGTGGGTGTTCGGCCATGTTCGGTAAACTTCGTATGAAAGGGTTGTTTTAATTATGTGTGAGAGAGATTTAATATAGTTTTGTGGCAGAATAGAAAAAGAAGAATATAATCTTGTTATTTACATCCTTAGTTAAAATACTGTTAATTGAAATTTACTTCGTAACAATGTAAAATACTTAAGGTTTTGCCTCCAAATAAAATTATATTAGTCTTAAAGTGACAATATAGGAAATAAAAAATAATGATTAATCATGTCAACTTCCGCTTGGGATACCTATTTTAAAATTAATAATGGGCAATACAGGGTGCCATTACAAACATTTAAAAAAACAGTTACGCATTGAGAACCTCCACATTTTTTCAAATCATAGGATCTGGATAATCTATAGGTACTACTATTATACAGCTGAAGAGTTTGTTTGTTTGTTTGAACGCACTTATCTCAGGAGCCACTAGTCCGATTTAAAAAATTCCTTCAGTGTTAGATAGTACACATAACAAGGAAGGCTATAAGCTATGTTACTGGACGAATAGAATCGAAGCACCAGTCAAATATGTTGCAAAACGGGGAAATATTTCTAAGTTCCACGCGGGCTATACAATTATATTAATTGGGATTGTTCATACTTTTTGACCTAATGTTTTTATGTATTTTTTTAGAAATTAACACCAGTATTGACAAACAATATTTACTTAAGTACTTAAGTGTTGATGCACTGTGCAAAGGATAAAAACACTTCACACTTCTTCACTTCTCAGTGCGTTCCGTTCATCGAGCATTTGTATTCATAGACAAAACTTAGTTATGCGTTCAGTTTAAGGGCCTACATCAATATTATCGTATATCATCGCCGACACGTACATATTAACACAGCCAGTAGGCACAGAAAATGAAGAATTAGGGATACTTTTCCTATTTACTCATAATCTACTAAATATATTTTAATTCTGATTTACGTGTTTCTATATATAATAGTTACTTATGTTTTTAAAGTTATTTCATTAGTTAATACGCGATAATAGACCGACAAATGAAAAAAATAAGAAATGAGAGAGGTATTTTCGCTAAGATTTTCTATCGAGAAAACTTTTTTCAATCGCGTTTCTGAGTTTATGCGATCCTAGATTATATATTGAAAAAACATATACTTAAAAATTAGAGCTCTAGCCATTCAATCTAAAGAAACAATGAAAACTTCGTACCTAGAAAAATGCACGAAGCTATTTTGGTATCCTCTTAACAAACGCATAGTGCGCTTCACCACATAAGTATTGTTTGTGAAATGATTTTGCTACTCCTGTCTGTCCATGCCTACTATGAGACCTCACAGTAACGGTTGTGAATACGGCTGTTAGACTATTTTGAGCAACTAATTTCAATATTATTGAAATATATAGATATTTTTTTAAATACTTAAAAATATTATTTTTGGGGTATTTCTATGTATTATAAGTATCTATTTACAAAAAAAAAGTAGTTTATGTATTCTATCCGTATTCTGGTACCCATAACACAAGCATATAAGCTTAGCATGGGACCAGAGGACGTTGTGTGAAATGTCCATGAATATTTATTTATTTATTATTATTTATTTTAAATGTCGTGACGTCATCGTTGTACGCAATCTGTGTATTGCCTTTTCCTGATAGACTTGAGACAGATTCCAATACATCTTTTCAAAGTTGCCAATAATAGACCAATTTCAACTCCACCACGGAGTAGTACATCCCTAAGAACGCCTTAATATTTTAAGTCCTTCATTTCAAGGCAGATCATTTGCTTTTTTGGAAAAATAATCGTTAATATAGCTAATTTTCCGAAAAAAACCTAATGGATGAAAGAGTTTAAAAAAAATATGAACAATGCCAATTAAAGCCTATCTTATCTGATTAGGTATATGCTCATTATGTAAATGTAATGACAAAATATAGAGTTATTTCATTTGTGACATTGAGAAAGTCATACATACGTCTCTTTAGACAAAGGTATCAATATTATTTTCAAGAAAACAATAGTCATTAATTCACTTAAACATCTGTATGTATGTTCATCAGGTATATTATTTGTGTTGTCAAAATTCAATTTATTTACATCGATATCTGTTTACATATTATCGCGAAACACATGTTTATACACAAATTAAAATTAATGTGACATTTTGCATGAATACTGTGGAATTTATTGTTTATAGATAATTCGACAGATTTTTTGTAATTTTTGAACCCTATTAAATTATAGAAGACTCGCAAATATTTAAATTGGAAACAAAAAAATTCATATATAATGTTTACAATGAGCATTTAAGCTATTGCATAGCTTCTATCGCAGGCCTTGAGCGTGGAGACCGAATCCAGAAATTCCGTAACGAAAATAACGTAACCTATCATTATCGCGCAGTAACGCCGTTTCGCTGTTCGCACCGCAATGTAGTGACTCATGTCAGTTTCGGCGTTAGTTTTAAATATGAATAAAAAAGTCGTTAATGAAGAAAGTCACGAAAAAATAGTAAAAGAAAATGAGTGAGTACTCTATATACATACATTTCATTATTTATTAATAATAATGTGATAGTTTAATTTCAAAATGTGCAAAATACCGCATAAATAAATAATTATAATTGCATAAGTTGATAAAAAATGCTATGCAATAGCTTTACCGCGGCAGTCCCCGAGTGACACACGTCTTTTTTTATTTTCTCAGCCCAATAATGTCCCGTTGTTGGTCTTCACCATTTCAGGAGGGTATTTGGCGCACTTATGACGCTGACCACGGGTGTTGGCAAACGGTTTAATTGCAAGGTATAAAATCATACGCCGAGTTTTCATACATCCAGTTTTCATTGATATGTTCGGTATGCGTTGATCACCTTGCGTGCGGAATCTATTGGGCGTGATCTGTGATTAAGGTCATCTTACATTTTTTAGCCATGGACATGATAACGAAAAGTCTCCAATATAAAGCTTATTAAAAACGGAATGATAATAAAATACAATACAAATTATTTCCACATTAGGTTGCGCACGCGTTCAAACAATTTGGGACAGTCCTGTTTGGAATACCTCTTTCCCTCCCAAATACAGGGAGGTTACCCTAAAGAAGACATATCTTACCACCACAATCCATTGTCCATTGTTTTTGCCTGATGTTATTTATGACGGACGATCTTCTATCTTTCCTTTTCTAACTTAACGAAATATCTATCCCTATCTTGCTCACACAAGGCTTCCGTCCATAATGCCGTAGCTAATAAATTACGATTCAAAAGATTATTTATTAGATTATTCATGGTGTATTCCTGTGCCGTATTGGTCTTCGGAACATAACAATGCACTCTTTTTTCTACCTTTTTGCTTTTCTGATTGATTTGTGGCGTTTCATGCGTTGTGTCGTGATGTCAAACGGGTTTCGATTGGCTGTTTTATGGATTTTATTTGATGTTAGAACACTTTGTTATGCATGTATGATGCACGTAAACAGATATGATGCGAGGGACTTATTTCCATTGTTAGGAAAGATAAAATAGAATTTATATTTTTTGATAGATATACGGATCCGATAGTCGTGGTGTTTCAATACAATAAGGCTCACTAGTTTTATCTTACTGGAAAAAACAAATATAATATGTTTTTACCTATCTTTTTTCCGTTACATGAACGAACTTTTGCATAAAATACACATAGAATAATTTGGTAATACGATTACATATATTATGTGAAATTAAAATAAAAGGTTCCCCATTTTGCGACATTTTTCACTGATGCTTAGCTCCTACTGGTTGCAGTGTGATGTTATATAGCCTTTTTTAATAAATGGCCTATCTAACACAAATATAATTTTTCAATTTGAACCGATGGTAGTCCCAAAGAAACAAACAAACAGCTTTATAATATAATTATAGATTTCATATAAAATATGTGGCTCAAAATAACTTCTAGTGCTAACATATAACTATGTATAACCACCTATTATAATTCAAATACCGTCTCATAATCGCGATGAGACATAGGTTGCCACCTACGTTGTTTTCGATGTTATCACAACTGGACATGTCATTATACTCTATTCAAACATGTAATAAACGGATATATTATTATTGTGATGTCAATTTCTAATGTCATTTTGTACAATTACTACATTAGAATTAGGCAAGAAGTATATTGCCTTTAATAGTTTTTAAAATTGGTTTGATTAGTGTTCACAGCTTATTTTTCTTTTAATAACACGGATATTTCACACAACATTCTCTTGTCCCAAGCCAAGCTTATAAAAAAAAATTACTACTTTTTTTTTGTAAATA
Source organism: Orgyia antiqua (assembly GCA_916999025.1). Taxonomy (NCBI): domain Eukaryota; kingdom Metazoa; phylum Arthropoda; class Insecta; order Lepidoptera; family Erebidae; genus Orgyia; species Orgyia antiqua. Next base: position 18,922,928 of record OU779864.1, on the reverse strand, counting down.
CATACTTATAATACATAGAAACACCCAGATGCAAAATAAAGATTTGTATGATATTCATAAACACTACACAAATGATTGTCCCGTGCGGAAATCAAACCCGAGACTTCGTGTTCGGCAGTCCGTTACATGAACCACTAGACCATGCAGCCTGACAGACTTTGACCAACTGCCAAGATAGGTAATTGGCTAAGTTAACAATAGGCTAGGATAACACGGCTAGAAATCTAAAACTGGGATATAATACTAACTAAACCTACCATAGAAATAAAATTTTTGGAAAGAAAGAATGTATATAGTTAGAAACTAAAATCTTGATTCTTGATTATAAGATGTCACTATTGACATCTACCGTACCTTACCATCTTGACAGAAACCTTATTGTATGTCTATACATACAATAAGGTTTCTGTTTTGTAATGTAAAGCACTATCAAGTAATTAAAGAGTGGCTTCCTTTCAATTAAAATGTATAAAACAAAATGTCACAACGGTGGTTGGGTCGATAATCATTTAGAAAGAGCATAATTATTCACGGCCATTAATTAACCCATACTAAAGTTTTAATTAAAAAAACAAGCAAAGAACTTTCCATAAGAATAGGACGTCACAAGTGCCGACGAATTCAAAACGCCACCGTCTCGACCGTCATAAATAATTGGGACAAAACCTTGGCACCCCTCCACCCTTCCCGGCCCCCGGATAAGTGTCTAAAATTTTCACAATCCGGCAATAAAAAGATAATTTATTAGTATAGCTCTTATTGTTTTCGTTATTTATGTGTATGGAGTAATGTAATCTAGCTGGTGGGGGCCCTAAATAAATAATTTTCACTTTAATGTCCTCCTTGCCTAATCTCCTGAGCGGTCGCTGCTCAGTCCGCGTTTTGTACAATATAATGGCCACCCGAGGTATTTTTAGGTCTAAATAAACATGATTTGTAGGACCGTCTCTGACAGAATTTAATTTCGTTACGGCATCGTGGTGGCTCCCTCTGTCGCAAATATCTTGAATTATTTTTAATGACTCCTAGTAATACGTATTATCGTCGATTTTTTGTACCTCCTCATTTACCGTTTGGGTATTATAACGCTTTTTAATTAACTTTGGTAGTTAACAACAAAAATAACATTGTGACAATATTATGCTCTGTTTTTAAGTCATAGGCTTTATATAAATATACCAAATGCAATGCTTGTGCTATTAATATCATTGAATTTGCTGATGTGACAATTACCTAATATTTAAGGTAAAATAATATATTATCAGAATACATAGAAAATACTCAGACGTACCTAATTGACACATGTATCATAGAGTCAATGTCAAAGAGTGGTCACTTTGTTATCAATTTGAACAATACTCAATTGTACATCTTGAAGAATGTTCGCGTACCACGATGGCCAGGCGATTAGTTCCAATCTATCGCAGAACCATCTAATTTTAAATTCAGCCTATTAGCACCTTAGGACCTTAGGATGTATGTGGGATCATGACATTTATATCACACAACTAATAAACAATAAACTATATTGTATTAAATAACTCAATAATTAATTTACAAACATGACTTCAAGTTAAGTTTCTACAAAATTATCTAAGTTATTGAGCTGCATTTTTAACATGCTTAACACAAAACACATTCAAAACGTACGTCTAAAGTTCAGTGGCCATTTCTGAAAATTAGTGGACGTGTCTCCCTCTTAGGGGGTGGAGGAGTGCCTTACAATGCCGAGGCGCATGATTTACGCCACTCCCGTATTATGTTTTGACTTTAATAAACAGAGCGTTTGTCATTGCAGACCGTAGGACGCCAACATAAGTTTTATGTGCGATGCAACTTAGAATATTGTCTATGATTATTTATAAATATGATTTATGCTTACCCCGTAATGAGGTCGGCGTGATATTAAATATTGGCGACAGTAAACTGCTACATAGCAATAATATTCTTGTCAAAAAAACTTAAGTAAAGTACTAAACTTTGTATGACCTTATGACCATCCATAGAATCTTTAGTTATTTACAAATACAGGAAAAGTAATCACAGACTGACTGAATTATTGAAAACTACTGAAGATAGAAACCTGAAGGATTCCATGGTTTTTCTTATTGCAAGATTTAGTAACGTTAAGAAAGGATTTTTGGAAATTCAACGTTTTAACGTTCAAAGTGTGGAAAAGGGGTATGGTGCATGTATTTTTGTTATTTTTGGAGTTAGAGTTCCGAAAATCAATATTTTGGCAGACGCACAGAAAAGTCGACTATCTATATATCAGTAATTAATTAGCTCAAATGAATGATAAACACTTAAAAATTTCAAACAGATTGATAATGATCAAAATTGTTGTAATTAAATTGATGCTATCATTACACATGACAAATAAAACTATTCGTTAAGTACAGCACCCATACCTGACATCACACCGGCCGCTATAGTGCCACCCACCCATAGTTTCACCCCCTCGTTTCCAGCTTTTAATTATAATACTTTATAGCCCTATAAATCACGGCTTGCGTCCCAGAGCGACGCCTACCCCCCACCCTCTTTGAAGGATACCAGTTCAATTCTCGCCGGGTGTAATAATTTATAAAGAAATTATTCCCTTTTTCTGTTCAAGTTAAGTATGGGTGTGACGAAAGACTTAGTTCAGAATACATACCTACATTCCTACATTAGAGATAAATAAATTAAATTACATGTTTTTAAAGACGAAACTCTTAGGTTTTATTCTGCCCAAACTATTCTTGAAATTACCGAAAGAAAATCCTTGCTTGGCTGCGCATTGGTTGGACTTACCATTAAAAAAAAAAAATTTTTACCGTTGGCCTTCCCATATAAAGACATTCCATCAATAACGATGGAATTACGAATCGTTTACCGAATTCTGAAAACTTGGTAACTAAATAAAATGGGGGTTGCGTGTAAATATGACAAATTTATGTAAAACTGGCTCTCATTGTGAGGCGAGCAGCCGTCGAGAAATTAGTACTCATTTTGTTTGATGTTTACGAGTGGTGTGTGAGTGAAAAATATGGTAATGGTTGCACAGTTGTCGGGCTCCTAGCGATGTATCGATTGTAGGTTCATTCGAGAAACAGTGGTTGCTATTCTTTGTGTTTTAAAGAATTGGGGAATGTAAGGTAATGTAAGGAAAGCTTCTATATTAACTTTAAAAAAAAGTCATTTGATTATGAAAAAAGCTGAAAACATGATAATGATGCTAATTTATTTAAATATTAACGTCTAGTCTTTTTGTCTTGAATTTAATTTTACTCAATACTTTTACGTTAAGTTTACATAGGTCAATGAAATCGGCATTAAAAATTGAACAATAATAATAATATATTTATGTAGGTACTTTCATCATTCACTTTGCGCCACAATATGCCTTTTAGACAATAAGTTAATTCCATCTTAAGGTTGTCTGTAAGAGATCACAACTTGTGATAAGACCGCCTATTGTACCTTGCCTAAACATTGTTTATATATCTAAGTTTATATATTTAAGTTTGTAATTTTATTTTGGGGTACAAAAAAGAGTATTCATTCATTCATTCAATAAGTAAGGCTGACGAGATTGGCTTTGGATTTCTTAGTTACATCGCCGAAGTATATCTTGACGCATCACCTTTTCTAACGAAGTAGAATATTATTCAAAAATTGTATCGCTAATCTAGTATTTGTCGTAACATAAACTTGTGATCATAAACGTATGAAAAATCCATAAATAATATAAAAAGAATTTGTTCAATTATCCGTGTGGTGACGAATTAAAAATACAAGTGTCACCTCAAGAGTTAGCTATGGAATATTGTAGACAGAAACATCTTCTTTGAGAGACGGAAAACTTGAAAATAATCCCTAAATTGCTTGGTTAGTGTGGCACAGTAGACCCCAGTAGAATCCCTGCCAAAGTCGAGAAAGCCCGTCCCCAACAGTGAGAGAGACAATAGTAGTCAATAAAATGTTATTACGAACGGGGCTATTTCTAACTTGTCCATCAGGCTTCACGGAGAAATTGTACCAATACATCGCGCGTTAATCGTGACACATCACCGTATTTTTGTCTAAACTCTTTGGTTTAAGTCAAACTGCAAACTACCGACTTTTTTTGTTTTGTTTTGACAGATTTCTTAAATATCTGCTGTTCATTTTCTATATGTTGTTTAAAAAGTAGTGTACTTGCAGCTTGGCAGGCTGTTTCAGTCCACTGTTGTACATAAGCGTGGATTAATTTGGACAGCCATGGATAAACTGGCTTACTCTGCAATCAATGTGGAGAGTTTAAGATAGAATATGCAATGGAGTCTCTACTCGGGTAAAACCCTTATATTTAATTGAAAATATCAAATAGATTAATTTATTAATATTTTGCGATTGACTCGCTATGCTTTTTTACTAAATAAACTAAATTATAATGGAATATACTTCGGTCCAATTGTGTTCTGTAAAGAACGCTAACTGATCGATTGATGGAGTTGGTGCAAACCGCTCAATAGATGGCGTTGTACGAAAAAACATCGCACGATGTTAAAACTCGCATTGAGATGATTGTAGTGGAAAATTTGGTAAACATTTGCGTGGACCATAATAGCTCAGTTGGGAGAGCGACGGAACGGCATTCCGAGGTCGCGGGTTCAAGTCCCGCTTATGGTTATCATTTTTTCCATTATAATTTAGTTTATTTAATATCAAATAGCTTATTTTTCATTGCTTATAATACGAGAATACTAAATTATATTACTTTTACAATTGTAAAATGTACTATACCTTTTTTAGAAAATAAAGTCGCAATAATAATGGTCGCAAGTCGCAGGTGTTTAGTCAGCCTATAGTTATAACTCAGATTTATGTGTTTACTGTATAAATCACGAGTGAGACGTCATCGTAGCTTCTCATTTTTTTATTCGCTTCTACGCTATACATCATAGTTTTGTCTTCCGCAGTCGTGTTTTTTGTTCGTCGAGTGTGTGAGCGGAATTATTTTTGTACAGCACGAAAATTAATTTTCTTGTTAAGTTACAATTTACAGTATTAGACTACCACAAAAATAGTATAAGTAGAGCTCTGTGGTAGAACTATGGATTAGACTTTTTGTTGGTTGAGGAAAATCTGGTTTTGTTTCGATGCCATATTTTATTAATAATTTTTACCACTAAAACTAGTCATCTGAAGGTTTGTATGCTAATATTTTTATACTGTAGGCGATTACTGTTAGCGAGTAGGAAGTTAGCATAAAAATCTAAAAGTAATAATTTATCATACGGTTCTAAAAATCAAGTTTAGAAGGGTGAAGTCGCGGGCTGCAACTTATCTGACTTTCAGAAATTTTCACTCATATGAAAATATAAAACAAAAATAAAGACAATTCTGAAACGACCGTGAACAGCTACAAATAATGCAAAAACAAAAACAATAAAATCTATTATTGAGGAAATAAATCCTATAATCCACAGCAAGATATAATGGAAGGCGACACATCGCTCTCGAGATCAATCATCGTCTTCTTAACGAGTGGTGCAGCTGTTGTGTGCGAGACTGATGGTGCTATAAAATATATTTATAGCTGAATAGCTCCGGAATAGTTCTGATGTGTGTCGCTCAAGAAACTGGATTATGTTATGAAGGTGATAATGGATTGATGCGGCATTTATTTAATAGTGTGGAAAGCAATTACAATATTTTAGCATAATATTCAAGGAATTAAAGAGTGTGTTTGTACTCATTGGTAGATTCTGAGAGGGTAGTAATTATAATTATTTTTTATATACTGATATTTCGCATAACACCGTTATCTTTTCTAATATGTTATATGTAATGCTACTATGTAATTCTGGGTGCAAGGGGCACAGCGCCGCACGTTTGATATTTGGGAGCGGTAGCCGGAGACCAACCAATTAATAGATTATGTGTAAGTTAAAATTTTTTTATCGTATTGTTAGAAAAATTCTTTGCAAGTTTTCCTTAACTACGCTGTTGCCTGTATTTTTATACACGTAGGTCGTAAGATTTCATCTCACTACCCATTCCTTTTTCACATTTAAAATAATCTATCTCCTCTCTATATTTCCACTATCTGCATTTTATTTAGTTTTAGGTTGAAAGAGCGACGGAAATGCAGACACAAGTTACTTCCTTACTATTATAGTCTTTAATATTTAATATACCATATCCATAACTTCCTAACTGCATGTTACATCATATGACGGGCGATAATGTCGTAAACAGTAGCTTCCACCCACGACACCTTGTACCAATAAACTGATGGTATTATGTTGCTGTCACATATACATACGACTAGTACTAGGTTTTTTTATCGTTACTTCTTCTGTGACGTAGGTGTACGTATAGGAAGGTTTCGTGTTTGAAACTCGGGCTGAGCAAAATGTGTTATATTCTTTTAAGGTTTTTGTTTAGATTTTGTCGGAAATCGAATTTCTGGTGTTCTATTTTTGGTGAATTTCCATGACTTGAGTTTGAATGGTTAACCAAAAAATACTATTGTAATCTATGTTACAGAGTAAATTAATACGAAGATTGGTTCAAAGTCAAAGTCATCTTTTTAGGGTTCCGTACCCAAAGGGTAAAAACGGGACCCTATTAATGAGACTTCGCTGTCCGTCCGTCCGTCCGTCCGTCCGTCCGTCTGTCACCAGGCTGTATCTCAAGAACGGTGATAGCTAGACAGTTGAAATTTTCACAGATGATGTATTTCTATTGCCGCTATAACAACAAATACTAAAAATAAAATCAAATAAATATTTAAGGGGGGCTCCCATACAACAAACATGATTTTTTTACCGTTTCTTGCTCGATACTAATAACGTTGCCTTATGTTGCATAGATAATGGTACGGAACCCTTCGTGCGCGAGTCCGACTCGCACTTGACCAATTTTTTATGTTAATTTGGTAAAACAGGCCAAGCTCCTTTAAAACGTCAGATGCTAGGTGTTACATGCACAATACTACAATCTATTATCAGATCCTTACAGAAGGAACCTAGAACCAGCTAGGAAATATAAGAATCCCTTCAAAATAAGAAGAATTATCCAAATCAGACCAGACGTTAGTATTAATTATGACAATAAGCAAATTAAGGAAACAACTATGACGAAATTTCTTGGACTGTATATAGAAAATACTTTGACATGGAATATACACATTGACATACGACGAGACACACAAGACAAGACGAGCCTCGTGGTTGAGTGGTTTAAGTAACGGACTGCCAATCAAGAGGTTGCGAGTTCGATTCCCGCTCGGGACAATCATTTGTGTGATTATTCTAATTTTCATACAAATGTTTGTACTGCGTCTGGGTGTTTCTATTATTATAAGTATGTATTTACAAAAGAAAAGTAGTTTATGTATTATATCCGTATTCTGGTACCCATAACACAAGCATAATAAGCTTAGCATGGGACCAGAGGACGTTGTGTGAAATGTCTGTGAATATTTATTTATTTAATATTTATTGACATGTTATGTAAACGACTGAACCAACACGCTTATGCTCTGAAAATTTTAAAGAAAACAGTGAGTAAGGCGGTACTTACAGCATATCACGGATTAGTTGCTTCTGTCCTACGATATGGCATAATTTTTTGGGGAAATGCTGTTGGCAAAGAAATGGTGCATATGGCTCAAAAGCACTGTATTCGAGCTATCTCCAATTTGAAACGCAGAGACAGCTGTCAGCCACACTTTAAAAGACTAGAGATATTGACAGTGCCATGTGTGTATATTTACGAGGTATCCTTATTTGTAAAAAAATATTTACAAGAATTTCCCTCTGTCATTAGTGCCCGCAGATGTGACAAATTATATGTTACAAAAGGCAATACCACGTTACTCAGAAAAGCATAGTTGCCATGGGTCCATAAGTTTACAATAAATTACCCAAATCAATAAGACTAGTAGAAAATATAAGTAAATTTAAAATCTAGCTTACGAAATATTTAATGGATAAATGTTATTATTCAATTGAAAAATTTTTGACTGATATAATCGATTGACATTTTATAACATTAATTTTTTTCTATATATTTTGACATTGTATAATTGATTGAATTTGATTTTAGAACATTGAACTTAAATTGTAATTTATACCATCATGTAGACCTATGAACACAAATAAATGAATTTGATTTGATTTGACGTTTTTTGGGAAATTGGGTAAAATACATGAAAAAATTTAATATTCCAAAGAATTCGAAATGCTTTCTGTTTTGAAGTACGTCTTTATCTATAAACCGAGTGACATTAAAATATAAATAGGCCAAAAAAGAAATATTTCTATTTAAAATACAAACACATAATTATAGCATAATTTAGGACCAGCCCTTTAAAAATCCCCATATTCACCAATTTAAGAATTCTCTAGAATGAAACTGTTATATTTCCCACCTTTTCTATAGTTCTAGTACTTTTAAAAACATCTTCACATATCCCGCAGTGCACTCCTTGACAATCGATTGACGGGTGTCCTCTCCCACTACCCCCTATAACCCCAACTACCCCCTACTTGCACCCCCTAGCGCATTCGTCTGACCTATATTGAGACTATATTTATAATAATTGTACCTAGTTTCTAGTGTTTTATATGGTAATGAGTTTGTGAGATTTGGTTTGGATTTTTTAGTGTAAAATAAAATATTCATGGTAATTACATACAACGATAAACTACTTTTCTTTTGTAAATACATACTTATACAGAAACACCCAGACCTAGACTAAAAAGTTATAATATACCTATAAATAGAGAAATGAACTAACTCCGGGATTACTTGTATACATTTGACACAACCTTCTGTGGTCCCAACCTTGGCTATACCACAAAAATGATAATATTCCATACATAGGTATTAATAGTTCTTATGCTCGATAAGGCATCAATATTACAAATGTAAAAATTACTTGTTTACACAGAACAAATATGTACTTGTGTTTATCACACACAAAATTGTCCTGTGTGAGAATCAAATCCGTAACGTAGAATAATAGTTTTGCAACTATTACACCACGAGACTTATCGAGGAACTTCTAAAATAAAATACGGGATTCAAACCCAGAATTTATGCAAAAGGAACTACAAGACCAGTCATAAAAGATAATTGAAAAGTTTCATACCAACATAACAAAACTATACACAGATAGTATGTACAGTGTGGACACCCTAGTTCCTTCGTTATCACGTCCCGGACATAATTTAAGACAGAGTCACCCCGTCCAACGTCCAGATGGCAACCCTACAGATGTATATATCTGTCAATTCTGATAGAATTGATTTTTCTACTTAGATGTTGTTGACTGAGCTGTGATTGGCAACTTTCAAAGTGGATCTCCTACTAATATTATAAATGTGAAAGTTTGTGATTATCGATGTATGTGTATGTCTTTCACGCAATATTAAAGAATTTAAAAAAAAAAATTACCGACTTTCAAATTTGGGTTTTCCTTGTTTTCTCCCTGAAAATTGCCAGTAACTAACCATCTAGGTAAAATTTGCTATCTATGACCTACATATTTCTACTGCCTTTATGTTACTGAATATAATTGTTATAAAAAAAATACATAAAGACTCAAAATAAATATATATTCATATTTTTTAAACAAAGCTTAACGCAAAACGTTTCCGTTTCGTAACTTGGGGACGAGATGTCAAGCGTCCTCTGATAACGTAGAAAGGGTTTCAGTTCCGTTGCTTAAAAAATATGAAAAAAAAAATCGCTTATCTATGAAACGAGTTGTGATTGTGTCCTATAGACATTGTGTGGAAAAATACTTGTATAACCATAGGTTACTTAGATATTATGGTGAACTAGCTTCTCCATGCGGTTTCCCCGCATCTTCTATACTAAAATTATAAAGCGGAAGAGTTTGTTTGTTTGTTTAAACGCGCTAATCTCAGGAACCACAGAGCCGATTTGAAAAATCCTTTCAGTGTTAGATAGGGCATTTATCGAGGAAGGCTTTAGGCTATATAATATCACGCTACAACCGGTAGAAGCGAAGCACTAGTTAAAAATGTTGCAAAAACGGGGAAAATTTTCTAAATTCCACGCGACGGGGTCGCGTGCAACAGCTAGTTTATAGATAAAGCTAAGTAGCTCGAAAAGATATAAAGTACTTGTCATGGAAACCTTGAAAAATTTGGAGCGACCTTTAAATATTAAAATTTCGACTTGAGATTTTCAGGATCTTTGTCATTTTTCTTGTAGAAAAAAATGAAATAATGAGAAAAATAATTTAAAAAAAAATCGATTTTTGACGATTTTGGAAATTTTTAAAAATTTGGAGTTACTCTTAAAAACATTTTTTTTGACTTGTCTTTTGGAGGGGACTCTTAAAACATTATAACCTACATATTTTGGTACGAGTAACGAAAAAAAAAATTCGTTTTTTTGGGTAATCTACACATTCTTACAAACTTTCACGTTCCACTCAGAAATTATTTTTGCTGTCCGAAATAAAAGTTTATTTATTTATTATTTGTAAACCTAGCAGATGGCCCCATGTGCAAAAAAAGAATCATATTTTAGGACTAAGGAATTTAGAGATAACCTATAAATAATAAATAAATAAATATTCATGGACATTTCACACAACGTCCTCTGGTCCCAAGCTAAGCTTGTGTTATGAGTACCAGAATACGGATATACTACATTATAATACTTTTCTTTTGTAAATACATACTTATAATACATAGTAAACACCCAGACGCAGAACAAACATTTGTATGCCATTTATAAATATCACACACGATTGTCCCAAGTGGGATTCGAACCCGCGACCTCGTGATCGGCAGTCCGTTACATAAACCACTCCACCACGAAGCCAGTCCTATATGTGAAAAATTTATTTTTTGTGGAATAATAAATAGAGTGACATTTTTATCAAAGTTTTGGTAGCAATTTACCTAAAATCAGTTAAACCTTCATGTCAAATACAAAAACTCTGCCCGTCTGGGAATAAGAGAAACTTTAAAACAAAATAGTGTAACTTTGATTCAGTAAAGCTGGTTAGTGAATTGTAAAGATCTTTCTAAGTAGTTCAATCCTTTTATATGTGGGTTCGTTTTGGGAAATCATCGCCTGTCATTGGTTCGATTCTGAAACAATTCAATTGGTAAAACTGTCACGTCTAGTTTCGAAGTATTAAGTGCTCGATAGTACTCAATGTATGTATAAACATATTGCCTTATATCTGATTTTAATATTTACTAGCTTCAAAACTAAGCTAGTGATACAAAAAATATTAATGAAATAAAATTATCCTTAAATTTATTTCTGCGCAATTCACTCAATATTTTCGCGTAATAAACTAATAAAACAGGATTGTTTGACATTGAATAATAAATATTGTTGCGTAACAAGAAACAGGTTTCAAAATAATATTCTCCAACACATTGACGCCTATACATATTTTGTTTAAACGGAAATAAATAGTCTTCAATGCATAGGGCTATACAATATATATGTCGTAGGAGACTTGTGCCTTGCAAACCAGTTACACGTGTCGTAAGCCACCGATCGATCTCATCGTAGTTAATAGAATGTTGTAGTTAACGTAGTTAGTTTGTCCAGTATTACAAGGCCTTGACTTGCCTTGATGACTGCTCTGGCTGTGAATACAGGTGATGTCTACGGTGTTTTCTCCGATATATACGTGTCTAAATCCGTAAAAAAGAATTGCAAATAGTAACATCTTGAAAAAATAAAGTGAGCGCACAACAGCGAGTTGTCCGGCCCGTCTCGTTCCATCTCGTCTCACGATTAAAAGTGCAGGTGGGGTGTGTCCGGCATTGATCTGTCGGTGACGGCGGACGATGTAGATGTCAGCCCCCTACCCCCTTGGGGGGGCGCCCTCTAAGTGGACGTGTGGACACGCTTAGCGATGTGCTGATAAGGAGGGGTGGTTTTCTTATTTATTTATTTGTAAGCGCTAGTGTGAGTGACTTGGATCACACGTTAAACATATTTGTAATAATTATATTCTGTTTATTTTAAACTGTTATTTAATTGATCTATTTAAAATATTTTGTAGCCTAAATTAATCTTGCTTTTTAGTTTAAATAGCTTTTTTAGTTATCACCAATTTGTAATTATTTGAGTTTATTACTTTATTAATTTATTTCTTATGATTAATTTGAACGTAACGTATAGTTTTTTTAAATAAATTTATCCCAATTTATTATTATCTTAATCCAAATTTAAATGTGTATCTGTCGTGCTACAAACCAATTCTGTTTCTTATAATTCAAAAATAATTTCTTATAAAAATTAATTATATTTGTAATGGGTTCTCACTAGTTATTTAGTTTACTTTAAAATTTCAATTAAATCCTTAATTTCAATTAAATCATTTTAATAAATTTCTCAATATTAATTTTCTAAAAATTACCAATCAAGAAAAGTTTCAAGTAAATTAATTGAACAATGTTAAAACTCATTAAGAAAGTCTGTACGAAACAATGGCAGCTAACGAGCGTCACAAAACGACTAACTATGAATAGAAATCGGTCGAGTGAAGGAACTATTCACAAATTAGTCGGCGCAGAGCTCGTCCACACTCGTCCGTTGCCACATCCGCGCACCGCCCTCTCTATACTCACCAGATGGACTTAATAGGGTTGTCCGGAAATAATATTTTATGATTATTTTTTAACATAATTAATTATTGTAACAAGTGTAAAATACGAGTATAGTAAAAGGTTATATTATCTACCCCTTAAGAGGTATACAGGCGAAAGAAGGTTCAGGTTTAAATCGAGGCATACAGGTTCCATAAAATTTTTATATTTTAGCTTACATCTGAAGCTTTTTCAACAGTCATGCATGACTCTTTAGACATTTTACTAATTGCAAGTTTATTATAAACATAATATTATTAAAAAGTTAGTTCCGTTCCTTTCTTATGCTTTACACCATTGAGACTACTCCACATCATCAGGAGGGTCTTTGCTTTACCGTACTACGGTGTTATGAACACGAGGAAGTGGAGCAGCTGACATTATTAATTATAAATCCGTAAGCATAGATAAATTATCAAGTTCAAGTTATTGATTGCCCTTCATGTGGTATTACAGTTAGGTGTTACAATACATGTTAAAATAAAACACTGATACTCAATAAAACCCTGTAAGGTCACAGCAAAATTTGTACAAATAAACATGCAAGAATTATTAATCAAAATATTAATATGTTATAAATAAAATAAATGTAATTTATTAAAAAAAATTAATATGTGAATTATGGACAACCCTACAGCATTCAGACTGAGTCCGTCTTGCAACGTTTGACTGAGCGAAATCACTCAAAAGTTTTAATGTCCCTTCCGCGGGGAAGTTCCGGTCCGGCGGCGGCCGGTCAACGTCGCTGTGTGCGAGCGACTTTATGTCGTTATCTCTACGTTATTTGGATTCACTCGTGTGCATTATAGTATTAGAGAGTTGAATGTATTTTAGTAGTAATTTTAGAAAGCATTGGTAACTGTGAAATATTTAGTAATTATTATCATTTTGTGGTTTGTAGCAAGCCGGTTTTAGATCACAGAGGGCTTCAAATCATTTCAAAAGTCTCATCACGCTAATTTCGATGGTATAAGCATGGTTTAAAGCTTTTATGAATTATAGAATAATGTTAAGATCTGAACACAAAATTTGAAGGAGAATAAATAATAACCAAGTTACATTTAATAATATAAAATATAATGTTCAATTCCTGGTGGCCGTAACACAAGTTCAATCTTATCACGGTCACCAGAGATCTATATGTTTTGCTGCTGTTTTAACAGCGTTTTATGCTTGTTATTTTCTTGTTAATTGTATCGATGTAATAAATAATGTAAACTACATTGTAACAACAAACTTCGATAATTACTTTTTGCCCTACCCAGGATCCAAACACAAAATCTATGGAGATCATATTTTGGAACAACACCTAATAAATTGCATTTTTAAAATAATGAACTCACAGAAAAGAACCTTATCAAGTGTATTAAAGTATCAAAATCGCACAATCATAATGACAGACAGTTTAATTATCCGCGACAGCCGATATTGCAACAAACGAGATTAAAACGAAAAATTAATTGAATCGATTCAATTTTCTAACCGCGAGTGTTGCCGCCTGACGGTTACTCTCTGTTAATACCCAATTATGTCTCACCCCTTTATACCCCTCCACTTTTCATACCTCGTAACGACCTATGAGTGTATGATGGGGAGTGAAAAATGTCGTTTATGATGATATGATCGTATTTACTTATATGATGTTTCACAACTGTATGGTTAGCGATGGATGGACTGTGTAAAAGAGGACATGAAAGAAATATGAGTTGACACAGACATGACGGCTGATAGAAGACTATGGAACTATGGACTATGGACTAAATAATGGGATATGGACAGGAGGATGATGATGAACTGTATGGTAAGCGCAACTGGAATTCTCTCCCCTCTCCAGCCCAGTCCCACTGCTGGGCACGGGCCTCCTCCACTTTGAGAGGGATTGTGGTTTTACTATACCTCGCTGACCAGACGTGATGACATAGGGTTTATTTTCAAGTTTTCCGTCTTTAACAGAGGATGTTATCTGTGTATAATATTCCTCAGCTGCCTTTTGCAGCACCCTGGGGGAAGAAATGGGGCGGTGACCCTTATATTTTTAATCCGTCACCACAAGGAATATAAACACTGGAATTCTCAATACATATAAATAACATAGAATAATGTAACTTAGTTCAGCCTCTGTCTCCATTTTTCTTTCTCTACCTCAAGGTATATATATAATATAAGGTATATAACGTCTGACTGTTGGGCTCAAGCCTCCTTCAGTTTGAGAAGGATTATGGTCTTTAGGATTATGGTACCGCGCTGATCAGGCATGTTGGCGCACACACACATTCTACTAAAACTGCTTCTAAGTATGAATAACGGGCGGGCGCCCGGGCGGGACGGTCTTTGTGGTGGAGTGGTTTATGTAATGGACTGCCGATCACGAGGTCGCGGGTTCGATTCCCGCTTGGGACAATCATTTGTGTGATATCCATAAATGTCATGCAAATGTTTGTACTGCGTCTGGGTGTTTTCTGTGTATTATAAGTATGTATTTACAAAAGAAAAGTAGTATATGTAGTCTATCCGTATCTGGTAGTCTGGTACCCATAATACAAGCATAGAAATATAGCGTACTTTGGGACCAGAGGACGTTGTGTGAAATGTCCTGGAAAAAAAAAGAAACAAAAAAAGGAAACAAAAAAATAACTCTACCTTTCTAGATCATGCAAAAACGACGGTAGGAAATAAAGTGGTGACATAATTAGGCATATGTTTATTCGTCACCATACGATATATTACGTCTACTCTCGCAAACTATTGTAAAATTGAATTTATTTCAATTATTTTTAACGAAAGAATCATAAAATGCACTTATTCTCGTTTGAATCCCGAGATGATTGGCAATCCCAGTTCCCGGATAATATATCAATTTTAATAGGATCAACTGTAATACTGATGTGTTGAGTTTAAAAATATGACATTCAATGCAATTTTCCTATTAAAATATTATTGTGAATGTCAAAATTGTAACCAGCTTTTAGTATTGACTGGTAAGATAGAATTAAATCAGTGATAGTAATTAAAGTGTCCACGTGGTGACGGATTAAGAATACAAGAGTCACCACCCCATCTCCTCCGAAGGGTGCTGTAAAAGTCAGCTAAGAGAAATTGCACTCAGATAACATTCTCTATGAGAGACGAAAACTCGAAAATAAAACCCCGTGTCAACACGCCTGGTCAGCGCGGCACAGTAGACCATAATCCCTCCAAGTTGAAGGAGGCTCGTGCCCAACAGTGGGACGTAAATGGGCTGGAGAGGAAATAAGGGGGTAAGGGTAGGATAATTATAATGATGAGTATTCTTTGTTGTAGCAATAACTGATATACACAAGTTTTCAGCGCTCTAACCATTAAGGTTCCAAAGTTACAGCCTGGTGACAGACAGACAGATGAACAGACAACGAAGCCTAAATAATAGAATCCCGTTTTACCTTCTAGTTCAGAACCTTTTAAGATTTAATGTTTTCAAAAAGTTAGAATATACGAAAGAGTTATTGCAAAACAGTCTACCTACTTACTGAAAAATAGACAACCGTGTAAAAAAAGTTACATTTAATTAGCTAAAATGTAGGCTACAGGGATATTTTAACTACAAAATCTGATCAGTGTGGTGACGGTTTAAGAATACAAGTGTCACCACCTCATTTTCTTCCCAGTGTGCCTTTTCTGTGACTTACCTGTAACAAAAAAGTATATTTTTTGAATATATGGTTAAGTCTGTAACTAGAAAAACTAACTTCAGCAGACAGATGGATTTCGAAGTGTTCCTATAAACTCCCTATTAGTCGGAACTTCAAAAATTTCCTTTTTATTTAAGCTTAAGTCAATTTTTGTTATTTCAAGTTGGCATGTTTTACAAATTCTTTTGAAATGTAAGAAGCAAACTGCAAGTCTGTTCGAAACGCGAATCCTATGGAGAAGGACAGACAAGAAACTCCATGGTTATTTTTTTCTTTTTCTTTTTCTATTCATTTTTATTCAATATTATTTTACATTATTATGGATGTGAGAATGATGCCAATTAATGCTATCTAGACTACAATTAATAATTAACTTACAGACAAGATTCTCTTGTTAGAGCAAGTCGACCAGTCCCAGAAGAATGCATCTGGGACCCTAAAATGTTAGTACTCAGCATAAACCTCCATATCTAGCACTCACTAATGCTTACCCCTTATTGTCCAATCCCTCTTGTTTCGTTTATAAAGAGGGCTGGAGGGGTGAAGTCCATTGGAATTCTTTATACAGTGTGTATTTAATATTGAGAGCAATGGGAGTCGTAAGATGTAGATATACTACATCTGCTATTTTGGATTTAAGGTACTGCATGACTATCAGTCAATCAGCCACTTGTACAAATAAGTGTATGTGTTTTATTGCTGTCATTAGCTGTCGCCATCGTTTTAAATAAATACCAAACCTAAAAGATTATACAAAATAGCCGTCTTCTTAAAACACTCCACTATTAAAAAAAAACAACAACAACAACAAAAATAATGACTTTGTTTTATAATAAGTAACTAGATGTCGCCCGCAACTTTGTACGCGTGGTATTTGAAATATACACTAAATCTCTACAAATTATTTATTTTTATATTTATTTATTATTTATTTATAAATTATATAAAAAAGCCATCCTTTTAACCATTTTATCAATTAAAGAAAACCGCATCAAAATACGTTATGTGGTTTTGAAGATATAAATTCATATAGGGACATACTCGTACATACAAAAAAAGACTTTGTTGTATAATAAGTAGTGAAGAAAAAAATTACAATTCTGTTGAGAGCTGTTCGACAAATAGTACAAAATAACAATATTTGAATATGAATCTGTAACATTACACGAATATAACAGCACAGCCCTGTCATCTTAACCCTGAAGCAGCGACGTCAAATTTTACAACATTCGGCCGCATTCGGGACCTTTTTGATCGAATTTTATTTTACGTTGTGACAACTTTTATTGGGTCCAGTTACTAGCGGACCATCGTTATGTATTTATGTATTATTTAACGTGCAATCCTTTGGATTTGCATGTATTTGATAACCTTTCAATAGAGGGCAGTGGATTTGGGATAACCCTTTTGGCCTATGCAATAATACTCAAATATCCTTTAAATTTTTATTGCTAGACGTAAAAATGATTTCTTTGAATTAGGTACGGATGTGAACTGTTTCAATAATATTTTATATAAGCGTGGCAAAAACAATTTAATGATTGTATTATTTATTTATGTTCTTAAAGAATGGAAAATTAATATTTGTAATAATACGTAAATAGTTATTATGCTAACTTATAGTGTGGAGTCTGTGGGAACAAATATACTCATAACCTAAAAACTTAATTTAGTACCCGTGTTTTTAAATAAATGATTGACTGCCGGTGTTTCTGCGCAAGTTAAGGTCATGTTCTTTTTGTAAAAATAGTGGTATAGCCTGATAATTATTTTTATTCTCTCCTTGGTTCATGGGAGGGCAGGTAGCTTGTTACAGGAGTAAATCTTCAGCATGAATTTTCTGTACCAAATTATATAAAAACGAGAAGTAAGTTCAGCAGTAGGTTAAATAAGGGCTAACAGGAAAACAAGTTTTGTTATTAGTTTAAAATATATAAAGATCCATTTTATAGATAAAATATTGTTAAAATAGTGGTATATATTGCGGTAGGGCTCCAAATTAGATGTATTTTTTTAGCTTGCGAACATTGCAATTACAATTTGTATAATCATAATTTTTTTTTTATAGGTAGTGTAAAAAAAATGTTCCGATTTTGTGGTACGAGCAAAAATATGCTATCCTATGTCTTATCTGTAATAGTAGTTTTTAGAGGTATATACTACCCAACCTACGTAAGAACTAGACTTTGCAGACTATCAGATAGTAATTCAAACTGTTTAAAACAAAATACTGTCACATTATACTATCGAAAGGAAAAAAAAAACAAATCGGCACGATCCACATCAGGCGCTGCCACAGAAGTCAAGACAGACGCTGTAAACGGGAGCAATATTGTTACCCGGCCGCAATCTCGTATCAACCGACCAAATAGCTTGAATACTTATGTAAATCGGACCACTATCCCGCTTATTGTATATCTAATTTGATTTCTTTTGCAATACAGTGATGGGATTCAACGAATATTGGTCCTACCTGCCCATCTAATATCGTCCCGGGTCCCGGGAATGTGTGTCGTAGCATTTTCGGGGTTAAAAGATCACTGATATGGACACACGGGGCTTGGGATTTTTAAAATATTTATGAAGGCACAACAGCGAGAGTTCGCGTTCTAGCTGTAATCCAATTTCAGTTTATGTTTTTGGTAACTTACTTATTTTTGTTGGTAAAACTTTGGGAAGGGTCAAATGCTGTTTTTATAAGTATTAATTAAGTGATCTTATATTCATAGAGATGGTTAACACAGCTGTTTTAGTTTGTTCTACTATGGATGGAGGAAATTGGTCTTAATATAATATTAATAAGGATAGCCAATTTTGACTTTTTTCGGTGAAAAGTTTAGACATGTTAAACATTTTTCAGTCCGGAAAGACTTTATAACTACATGATGTTTCTTTATTTTACACGGGATGTCATTTATAATAAACACAATTTGTGTCTATATTATAGAAATGAATCGTTGAATGTGTCGCTAAGCGCAAATCTCGGGAACAGCTGAACCGACTTCGCTATTTTTTTAGGAAGGGCCTTTTTGCTACATAAAACAAATTTTAAATTTATGGATTTAAACATGTACATATATCTGGGGGGCACAGCTAGTATTTATCTCAATAGCTAAAAAGTTAGTGCATAATTATACAACCAGAGTGTTTTAATCTTAATTAAACTCTTAATTTCTTTATAACTACAGACAGATTTAACACAATATTTCCACAGTCATCACTTAAAATTCCATTCAAGCATTTAAAAATAACTACGAAAACGATTGAAAACTTTAGATTGCGAATTAATTTGTCGTGAAACTATTGGACGTAAAAACTGTTAAGCTTCAGATTTACTAAGTAGTTAGCGTCCAATCTGTCACAGCTGCATCGAGAGGGTTAAAAGTGTAAAAAGTCGCGACTCGTTAGTTTTTGCGACAAGACAAAAACGTCCGTACTGTCCAACGTGTCGTTTATAAGTAGTGACAAGCAAGTCTGTTCCGGACATTATCTCCAAAACTGAAAACCTATTGCTCTCTTTTTTAATTTTAAAGTATTGAGTGTTTCATTATAACTTCTGACTACATGCTGTTTGTTGTTCATTCAGGTTAATTAAGTTTAGGCAAAGTTAGAAAAAGAGTAGGTACTATCTGAATAATAATAGATTATTGAATTACGGTTTATTTGAGACAGCGATTTTAAATATATTATGATAGCTATCGTGATATAAAGTTTAGTAGCACTCCATGACAATCTGACATTCGCATATAGGTACCTATCTTCCTTATCTCTCAGAAAAAACGGCAAAGTACGAGTAGTAGTCGCCCAAGACGGGATCTGTACTGTTATCATCATAATTTGACGAGCCTCTTGGTCTAGTGGTTCAGGTAACGGACTGCCATTCATGAGGTAGCGGGTTCGATTCCCGCTCGGTATAATTTGTATGATATTTATAATTGTCATACAAATGTTCGTCCTGCGTCTGGGTGTTTACTATGTATTATAAGTATGTATTAAAATTTTTTTTTTAATGTTTTTTTTTCATTTACAAAAGAATAGTAGTTTATGTATTATATTCGTATTCTGGTACCCATAACACAAGCATAATAAGCTTAGCTTGGGACCAGAGGACGTTGTGTGAAATGTCCATGAATATTTATCTATTTATTTTATTTTAATTTATATTCGTTATGATGAATATATTATGTTAACACTAGTGTCAACACTGACCTCAAAAAACACAGAAAATAACGGAACTCCAAATCACGGTATAAAGGCAAGATGATGATAATCATTAGTATTTTTGTGGTAGCATCAACATATACACCCTGTGAAATTTTCAGCAGTCTTGGTATCACCTTGGTATTCCTAAGATATAGCCTGATGACAGACGGATAAATAGACAGTGAAGTATTAGGATCTAATTTTACCCTTATTTTGGTGCTAAACCCTAAAAACAGTTGAACTATATAATAACATAATTAAACCAAAACTTATAAAAGTTGCATGTACTAGAAGACAGGTAAAATAATCAACTCGTTAGTTCTTACTTCTTTACTTACAAAATGACAATTGTTGCACTTTGATAAGTTTTGTTGAAATAATGCATTTTAACAGCCAAGCTAATAATACCCAATGTTAATTTAGCCCAATGCGCTATAAACACGCAATGTTGTCCAAAAGGAATTTGATTAAACTTTAACTATGTTTGCTTTACAGTTATGAATTTTGACAATTGTAGTTGTGTACGTTTTTCATTATTTAATTAATACAAATATGTTTAAAAAGATAACAATGCTTAATTGTAATGTGTGAGCTAAGGAAGTTCGCTTGTCGCCATTTCAAAGTTAGTAGGAAGAGTTGAGTAAGAAAAAGTTGTAAAGTTAAAAAACTGATTTCTCAAGTAAATTTTAATGTAATATTTTCATACGTTTTACTATTCGTAACAACAAAATTACCTGTGTGAAACTTCGGAAGTGTCACGAACATAGCCGAGTTTAGTCGAAAATTGCCGAAGTGACTCCAGCGTATTCACCGACATATCAACAGCGTTGTAACTGCGACATCAAGTTAATTAAAACTGCGAAAAGTTCGCGATTTAAAAGCGGTATCGCGTGGTGTAAGTAATAAGCGGAAGAGGTATTATTTCCTATCGTCAATTGCTATAATGTATGCACATTACAAGATGGTTAATTATTGCTATGAATATTATAAAAAAAAATTAAAAAATTTGACATAAATGCCAAAAATGAAAATTCAACTTCACTTTTGCCATAAAATTCTGTAAAGTTAAGGTATAAAAATTTTAATAAGCTTTACTCACATCTAAATTGTATAATACTGGCTGTGGGCTACGAGTTCGTTCGTCCCAATTGTCATTTTCGTATTAATTTAGCCTATGACACTCACGGAGACTGTAACTTCCTATTTGTGAAAAAAGTTTAGGATCGCGCCATTACTCTGAAATTACCTTTTACTGAAAATACAATTTTTACCTCTTTATTATAGAACTAGCTGTTGACCGCGACCTCGTAAATGTGTAATGTAGAAAATTTTCCCCTCATAAACAACAATGTTCACTGATGCTTCGCTCCTATTAGTAGCAGCATGATGTTATATAACCTATAGCCTTCCTCGATAAATGTACTATCCAACACTGAAAGATTTTTTTAAATCAGATCAATAGTTCCTGATATTAATGCGTTCAAACAAACAAACTCGCCTTATAATATTAGTATAGATTGGTATGGTATAGACTAATAGAAACGTCAAAAATACAATTTTCACAAGTGTATCACTTAAATATTTTAATTACAAATATGTAACACCAAATAAATTTTTCTATTCTACTTAATAATTTCTTTGTAACATGTTAAATATTTAATACTATGTGCTTAAATAAAACATTTTTAGTTGTTAACGCATTATACATGTACCTACACTAATTTAATACATAATTACAAACAAGCATTAGTTATGAATTGATATAGAAAATTTGAAATTAAAATAAACTAGAAATTAAAATACTTAATAATTCTTTTTCCTAAAATAATGTTAATACAATTTAATTATGTGAAAGATAACAATAAATTATGTACTATTAAGTGGGTGGTAAAGGAATAGTAGTATGTTATTTTCTTATTTCCTTGCTTATTTATACATTACCTAATACAGTATGTTCTATCAAAATTATTTACACGAAGGTATAATAAAATTGCATTTAATATCAATATTCTAAGTACCTAGTTAAAATGGACCTTATTATAATTTTGTTGCTTGTAAGGCACGTGAATTTGAAAATAATAAATTATAAATAAATAACATCTTTTTTTAAGTTTTTCACTAATAAAATTCAGGTTTCAAGATGTTGTAACATAAAATATAATTTATCCATACAAAAGCCTTTCCTTAGGTACATCAAATCAACCCAACAGATTTATTAAACCTAAAATAGAATCAGTATACTATAAGAGTATTCTATATAGTTTGACAGACAAATTATTTAAATTGAAATGTGAGTAATAAATACTTATTTTATGAGTCATTTATTTTTAATGACCACTAAATTATCTCACTTCCCTTAAGCGTGGGAGGATTCCATGTCGTACATTTATGTTCTTAATAATATTCATGTAATTAAGCAAATTATTAACAAATTTCATATTATAATAATTGGCAAAATATAATAATCTATAACAGACTGGATTTTCCACATAGTAAAATAATATTGGTTGAATAACAAGTAAAGTTTGTGTAAATGATAAAAAACGAACCATAAAATTCTATTACAATTTGTATTAAACATACACAACAACAACACAATTTTTTTTAATTTTATAAAATCAATATTGACTTTACAAAAATTAAAACATTTTAATATAATTGCTAAGAAATTTCTACTACTACTGAATGTGTTATACAACAGTAGTAGAAATTTCTTCTAATAACTCCGCATTTTGACTTAGAAAATTGTGCTGTAACAATAAACTATGTCTTACAAATTGATCTGGAAATGTATCCTACTCCAGCTTAGCAATTATTCTAAAATGTTTTAGCAATACAATTATACGTCTATTGGCCACGGCCGCATTGATATTGGTTTTGATTTGATAGTAAACTAACTCAAGATTTTCGCCAAAGGCTTTAAAATGGATAAGCGTAAAATCAATTAAATTGTTATAGTTTTAGCTATTCATTAACGAAACAAATGTTTAAAGCTTACTATTTATATACATTTTTAATGTCCACGGTAGCCCCAATGATACCTAATCACCAATATTTTGTTCTAATAACAAGATTGTCATAAAATTGACATTATTTATTGACGTAACAAAATCAATTCTAATCGATTAAAGACATAAATTAAGGCTACTAGTTTTATTATATGTAAATTAATTGTTAATTGATTTTGTTAATATTTTAATTATAATGTTTCGAACCAAACTGGTTGTGTTAAATTACAATGGCTATTGACCGTGAAATAGTAATTCTATTCGTCTATTAGGCATGGAATAATAATTAAAACAAATTTTTTTTTTAGATTTACTGACGACATTAATAGTCTAAATTTAGAAACATAAAATATTTATTCAAATATTGAAATATAGTATAATATTAGTTTCTAGAATCAGTTATGAAACGACATAATATCAGTCCCACTTGCGGCATTTTTCACTTTTTCCACCATAATTTGATTTATTAAGATTTTATTAATTAATATATTATGTCGTTTAAAAGGCATAGCATGTAAATGCAAAATTAATCGTATTTGTCGTAGTAAAAGGCATAGCATGTAAATGCAAAAAATAATAAATTAATAATAAAATCTTAACAGAATATCAGAGTTGAAAAAAAAAATACAACGTTAAGTATAGCAATTGATTTGTCTACGCCTTTTCTCTTGATAAATTAATTGACGTTACGTTACATTAGTTACGGTTAGGAATATATGTCTTTAATCCATAAATTTCATTAAACCACATATAATTGTAAATTCTTTGCCTGTAATTAATCAAAATACTTTAAATTAATGCTAACGCGATTTGCGAATAATAGGTTTTAAAAGTTTTAACTACATTTTAATTATGGCGTGCATATTCAAGGATATTAGTCTAATAAATGTTTTATTAGACTAATATCCTTGAATATGCACGCCTAAAATCTGTTAAAAATATGTTTATTAGCAAAATATATGAGTACATTTTATATCACTATCACTTGTACCACACGTTGCAAAACCGTCTAGTGCAACTGTCGAATGTAAAGCAAACTTGAAACACAACTTATAGTTTATTATATATTATTCATTAGAATATTATTATTCATTAGAATATTATTAACTGACGGGCTTCGTGGCGTAGTGGTTCATGTAACGGACTGCCGTTCACAAGGTCGCGGGTTCGATTCCCGCTTGGGACAATCATTTGTGTGATATTCATAAATGTCATACAAATGTTTGTACTACGTCTGGGTGTTTTCTATGTATTATAAGTATGTATTTACAAAAGAAAAATAGTTTATGTAGTATATCCGTATTCTGGTACCCATAACACAAGCATATAAGCTTAGCTTGGGACCAGAGGACGTTGTGTGAAATGTCCATGAATATTATTATTATTAACTTGTATATAGTTATAGACACACTAAATATAATGTTACGCTGTTCGCTAACTAACACCACTATATGTTTGTGACTGACTTGATATCCATGGTATGAACTAGAAATCTTGCCATCCCACTCCGGCGAGAAAATGGATACTATCTTATGTTAAAAGTTGGTTTAAAATATAAAGTTACAGTTAAGTACATTTCACACTTGACTCATTTATTTATTCGATTAAAAGTTGTATTTTTGCAATAAATTGCAACAATATGCAAACAAGCGTAGGTCACGAAGAAGGTTGACTCAAACGTCATACCAAGCGGACGTACTGAAGTTTCCAAATTAAACTTAGTTCTTAGAAAATGTAGTTTGACGCAAAACATGGTTGTTCTGCGCATTCATTAGGCAAATGACTTTTTGTTTCATTTGTTAATTGATTTGTTTATGAAGTTTTATTTTTTTGATGCTTTAGGAAAAATTGATAAAAGAAAACTTCAAGAATCAGAATTGTAAAAAAGTCCGCTATTGGCATAGTTCACATTTTTTTTAAACTCATATTTTAAAAACATTTCGGGGAATAGAGTTTCTGATCTTGATCCATAAATTTTTTTTGGAAAATTGCTATATTAATGCTTATTTTTCCAAAAAAAGCAAATGATCTCTATTTGCCCTTGAAATGAAGGACTTAGAGATAATATACTACTCTGTGGTCGAGTTGAAATTGGTCTATTATATCAACTTGGCAACTTTGAAAAGATGTATTGCAATCTGTCTTATGTCTATCAGGAAAAGGCAATACACAGCATGCGTACAACGATGACGTCACAACAATTAAAATAATATGTATAAGTATTTTTTTAAATTCTATTTTTTTATATTTTGTTAATCGATTCACATCCATGAGAATGTAATGTACTGGTACTCCAAAACGGCTGGATAGATTAGTAGTATTTTTTTATGTACACATACATCAAAATCAAAATCAATTTTACATCATAATTGATTTTGATTTTGATGTATGTGTATAACTATTAACTTGATCTGCGGATAGGAAATAACTTAGATAAACCTATACATATTATATGCGAACATTATACGCAAGTGCAACTGCAGGATACCACTAGTTCTATAATAACATATAAATAAATAATTGGTCAAGTGCGAGTCGGACTCGCGCACGAAGGGTTCCGTACCATTATCTATGCAACATAAGGCAACGTTATTAGTATCGAGCAAGAAACGGTAAAAAAATCATGTTTGTTGTATGGGAGCCCCCCTTAAATATTTATTTTATTTTATTTTTAGTATTTGTTGTTATAGCAGCAATAGAAATACATCATCTGTGAAAATTTCAACTGTCTAGCTATCACCGTTCTTGAGATACTGGGTACGGAACCCTAAAAATCATGTTTGTTGTATGGGAGCCCCCCTTAAATATTTATTTTATTTTATTTTTAGTATTTGCTGTTATAGCGGCAATAGAAATACATCATCTGTGAAAATTTCAACTGTCTAGCTATCACCGTTCTTGAGATACTGGGTACGGAACTCTAAAAATCATGTTTGTTGTATGGGAGCCCCCCTTAAATATTTATTTTATTTTATTTTTAGTATTTGTTGTTATAGCGGCAATAGAAATACATCATCTGTGAAAATTTCAACTCTCTAGCTATCACCGTTCTTGAGATACAGCCTGGTGACAGACGGACGGACGGACGGACGGACGGACGGACGGACGGACGGACGGACGGACGGACGGACGGACGGACGGACGGACGGACGGACAGCGAAGTCTCAGTAATAGGGTCCCTTTTTTACCCTTTGGGTACGGAACCCTAAAAAGGGATGTGTTAAATTTATATTTTTATACCTATTTAACATTTCGATGTGATGTTACCACCTGTTCCCAGCACCAATGAGCACTAATCAATACTCCACAACGCCGGTAGGTGGCGCGAAAAATAACGAATGTTGTATTACTGACGATCGTGAGTTTCCGTATGTTCTGCGAGACATTAGTACTGATAGCAATACAATAATCTGTCATAACTTAATTAAAGTTGATAGATAGATTTTAATCCAAGACTTTAGTTAATTAAAGACACATTGACTCGTAATTTAAAAGAGCAGCTGATGCTCCATAACTTCTTTTATTTGGTTTCGCATATCCTGATGTTTATCTGTAGTTAAGTAAATTATGTAAGTTAATTGTAACATGCTTCCCTATTACTGATAGAGCTGAAAGCATATTTAATAAACATCGCGGAATAGTATGATGATATAATGATAACTCATAGCCATAGAGCTAAAAAGATGGCCATGGAATATCATGAAGTTTTATCTTCTTTGATTTGTGTTTTTATTCGTTTAGTGCTTTGACATAAAAGCTTGCTGTAGAATTGCTTTTATTTGAAACTTAGGAGCCTAAATTTTACACACAAATATAAAGAAATATTCCTCGTAAGTTCATATTTAAACTTCATTTAAAATGTATGTGAAAAGTTGCCGTTTCATTTGCGAACCCTCCAAAAACGTATGCAGCTATGTTCGTAATCGACGGCCGGTTGGGGACGTATTGGGCCGTCGCGGAGACGCCGCTGGCTCTCTGTTTTTAAAGCTTTTCTTCTCCCCATACCCCATCTAGGTAGGGAGATAGGGAGGTACACTCAACAATCGATGGACGGCGTCACGTTAGTGCAGCGTCCGATCAAGTGCATACGTGAGGACTTTCTTTGATGCATCTTTGTGTCCAAAGACGGGAGGCGAGATAATTGTTTAGTTCTCTTTCTAATATGAATAGACTTAAACTATTTACGAAATAGATGATCTTATAGAGTCCTTAGCATGTCGCATATAAATTTATACTCGGAGCGACAAAAAGCTAACATAATATTTATTTTAAACTAAACAGTAACAATTTGTATAATTAAGTTTTTATTCTCGTTTATTATACTGTTACTTTAAGTTTTATTTACCAACCTTCTTTACTTATCATATAACTAAGTCGTTATTTTTGTATGTAGGTATGTCCCTATGTGAGCTTCAAAACTGGATTTTGATGTGGTTTTTTTAATAGACAGAATAATTCGATAGGATTGGTTTTTTCTAAAAGTTTTCAGAGTTTGTTTTCTAAATTTACGTACAAAGTTGCGGGAAACAGCTAGCTTAATTATATTATCAAAACTAAAACCTGAAACTTTTTAATCAAATTATATCAAAATTAAAGCAAAGCTCGGGGGTCGTTTCGACCTCACAGTCAGCCAAATACTGTTTAACGGGTTTGGGTCTTCATGAAATTGTTTAGAGTGAACGTGGCGAATTTCTTGCGACTCCGCTTATTGGAGTGACAAGTTGTCACAGACAGACTGCATTTGTGATGTGCACTGCACTTTATAATTTCTCTTATTCTATGTATTTGTACATAAAATTTGTACATTAACCCTCTTACAGAGAAAGTAAGCATACAATATAATAATAGAGTGACATAAACTCGACATGTGTCACTATAAAACTGAATATTTTATTAATACTCACTTTCAGTTTGAACTTTGATATGTGTACCGGAAAATAGTCAATATTAACGAATGATCTATTTAATTGATGGGTCCTCATTTATAGTACTTATCGCGTATAAATAAATTATAGAAGTAGAATAATTACAGAAGTTAATCATATGATGGTAGGTAAATAAAGATTATGATGTTAGTTTTTAGGGTTCCTTACCAAAAGAGGGACCCTATTACTAAGACGTCACTATTCGTCCGTCCATCCGTCTGTCACCAGGCCGTATCATTTATATACATTAATTTATTAATTTTTGCAATTGACTTGCTATGCTTTTACTAAATAAACTAAATTATAGTGGAAAAAATGATAACCATGATATTGATGCGGTTTTTTTTAAATGAATAGGTGTAAGAGGATGTCTCTTTTGTTAACTGACAATGTAATGAAAGCCTACTAGATGTGTCACAATGACTCACGAGTTTCGTAGAAAAAATGACGGATTTTCCTGTTCATGATATGGTCACAAATATTGGATCACGTTGACGTAAATAAGTTCAAAAAGACATGTTACATATATTTTTATGTGTCATTTTGTTATATAAAAAATAATACTAATATTATAAAGCTGAAGAGTTTGCTTGCTTAAAGGCTTTAAAATAAGGAAACCCTGGTCCCTTTTGAAAAATTCTTTCAGTGTTGGATAGCATATTTATTGAGGAAGGCTATAGGCTGTAATATAACATCACACTGCAACTGATAGGAAAAAAAGCATCAGTGAAAAATGTTTGAAATATGAGGATATTTTTCTAAATACTCGTAAAAAGTCGCAAGCTATAGCTTTATTTAAGTTTCATATAGTGTGTCAAATATTAACTAAATGCAGTTTGACATCACATCTCAGAATCAATAACGTAACAACAACTAAGAAGTGTCAGTATAGAACTGAACAATTCAGTCGTCGCTGTCAGCAAGACAGTACTGTACACTGACGTGACAAGGATTCATTGGTCCAAGTTAGAAGAATAACGACACAAAGGAACTATTTCCTTTCCCAGCTCTTTGAGTTACCACTTTTGGCCAATGCCTTCCTCGATAAATGTGCTATCCAAAACTGAAAGAGCTTTTCAATTTCTTCCTTTACTTCCTTCTCCTTCTATCTTTCTCCAGTTTTGCAGGGTTTTTGGTTTACTACTACGCGCTGACCAGACATGTTAGCATAGAGTTTCCATTTGTTGCAGCCTAAATGTTTGCAAAGATTAATATAACTTCAGTTGTGCCTTTGAATTTTATTATTTATTTAATTTTAAATTGTGAATTTTAGAAGAGTAGCTACTAATAAAAATATCACAAGACATAAAGTAAGTTTAGAAATATATCTAGGTACTTTTAGATTAACAACGTAAACAACGTATCTACTATGATTAAATGTAAAATTTCTTAAACCTTACGTAGCAAAGGTGATGATACAAACAGAACTAAACAATTAACTACTTAATACATTCGTTTGGTTTGCCTAATACGGTAGGGGTATTTTAAATTACCAACAAGTATTTTACAGTACGCTTATAAAATAAAATAATTTTTCAAGTTCAAAATTTTTAATTTGAAAATTTATTTTATTTTAAATCTTTCTAGAGTATTCTAGACGTTTTCAAGAAATCGATTAACATAAATAAAAAAATATACAAATCTCTCTCTCCGGCCCATTTACGTCCCACTGTTGGGTACGGGCCTCCTCCACTTTGGAAGGGATTACGGTCTACTGTGCCGCGCTGACCAGGCGTATTGGCACATATTTTCGACTTTTCCGTCTCTCACAGAGGATGTTATCTGTGTGCAATATCCCTTAGCTGACTTATACAGCACCCTCGGGAGGAGATGGAGTGGCGACACTTGTATTCTTAATCCGTCACCACACGGAGAATACAAATAAATAACTTCAATTCAATAAAAAAAATAAGCTATGAATTAGCTATTTGAATCGCTGATTCTTCTCATTTGAACCTTTAAACCAAGTTTGGAGTGAAATTTCTAACGGAGGCGAGTAAACTTGGGGACGTGGAAGCGACAGCAAGCTCGCGTCATCCCGATGCAACTTGATAATGCAAGAGTGTGCCCGACATGACGCTGTCTTAACTTCATATCTGTTGATTTCTTTACTACCACATCAAGACACATGAATTATTAGTAAATAACATAAAATACCCGTATGACAGACAGAGACAAGAATACTTAACTGCCACTTGCCGTGTGGCGACGGATTAAGAATACAAGTGTCACCACCCCGTTTCTTTTCCAGGGTGTTGTAAAAGCCAGCTAAGGGATATTATAAGCAGTCAAAATCTACTGTGAGAGACATAAAACTCGAAACTAAACACTATGCGCCTAACACGCTTGGTTAGCGCGGCATAGTGGACCTCAAACCCTATCGAAGTAGAGGAGACCGGTGCACAACAGTGGGACCTTAATGGGCTGGAGAAAAAAAGAAATAAATAAATAATAATAAATAAATAAATATTCATGGACATTTCACACAACGTCCTCTGGTCCCAAGCTAAGCTTACATATGCTTGTGTTATGGGTACCAGAATACGGATAGAATACATATACTACTTTTTTTTTGTAAATACATACTTATAATACATAGGAACACCCAGACGCAGTACAAACATTTGTATGACAATTAGAAAAATCACACAAATGATTGTCCCGAGCGGGAATCGAACCCGCGACCTCTTGATCGGCAGTCCGTTACCAGAACCACTACACCACGAGGCCCGTCGAACTGAAAGAACTGCCACTACCGTATTTATACCCACGCCTACAGTAAAAGTTAGT
The DNA here is from genome assembly GCA_916999025.1 of Orgyia antiqua. Taxonomy (NCBI): domain Eukaryota; kingdom Metazoa; phylum Arthropoda; class Insecta; order Lepidoptera; family Erebidae; genus Orgyia; species Orgyia antiqua. The sequence goes on along the minus strand of OU779864.1, from coordinate 18,891,702 downwards.
TAACACTATAAAGTTTGTCATAGAAACGATCTGCAGTCCGTTACCAGAACCACTACACCACGAGGCCCGTCGAACTGAAAGAACTGCCACTACCGTATTTATACCCACGCCTACAGTAAAAGTCAGTTAACACTATAAAGTTTGTCATAGAAACGATTGTCCCGAGCGGGAACCGAACCCGCGACCTCGTGATCGGCACACAACACAACACTAACAACCACTCATCTCGAGGTTCGTCAGATATTATTGGCAATGAAAGCTCCTAAATTTACAAACATAATTACAACAATAGTCTCTACCTACCCCCACGGGAAAAAGGCGTGAAGGACAACACGACGAAGGACGAAACACATTGTAAAACATATCGTCGTACTATTTACTACAGTTAAATTAATGCTGTAACAGTTAGTACAGGCAGTTTATAAACCAAACTAGCCCTAGAATTTGGTTTAGCAACTAGACTAATACAAGTAGGTCGCAGTATTTATTTTACTTGTGGTTTGGGTTTTACATTATAGTATTTATAATGTAAAACCCAAATAAAATTTACTTATTTAAACCTAAATAAAATTTACTAATTTGAATGCTAAACATTTTTTTAATGTATTTATTTTAATTAATTTATTTATTAAAAACTTAATATACAAACAAATTGTATAAAGGCGGTCTTAACGCCGCCGTAGGCATTCTCTACTAGTCAACCTTGGGTGGTGCAGAAACAAATGCAGTAGGTGTAGGTAGTATTATGTGATAATCAATAAATTTTATCATTACCGTCAAATCAATAGATTACATACAATACACAATTATCTTACAAAAAAATTTTTGTTATTTTACAAATTAAATTTATACTATATATTTATTTCATTAGCTACCTTATTAATATAATCTGTTATTATACAACGTGTTTCAGAAAGGTGTAGTCATATTTGACCATCGTTACACGTGGCCGGTGACTAGGCACTAGGCATGGATGAAATTACAAATACATACTAGTTATTATATGACTTTTATGTGTTCATACAAATTGAATTTATTTATTAAATTAATCGATCTTGTTTAATTACAACACAACTATGAGGTCATCTTTTATCGTATTGTTCAATCGCATTCAATACACCGTAAACATCTCATAATTGATGCGCTCCTGGTAGTTATTTAATATTAGGCTATAAACAACAAAAAACTTACCAACTGTATTTTTCTACGTGTAACTGTAATATTTACAATATTTAATGCCTATCCAATGCAACCTTAAAATATGACTACACCTATCTGCAACAAGTTGTATAGTACACCTCTTTTATATCATACAATAGGTACACACGCACACAGACATATACACAAACACACACTAACAAAGTTAAATAAAGTAAACTAATGACCGCATTAAAACTATATTTTATCAAAAAGTATCCGTCCAGTTCTTCAGCGAACGCTAGAGTACACCCGTGACAGTCATTTAAGACAGTGACGTGACATACCCCACTTCCACCCCTCTACTAAGGCACCCCTCAACCTCCATCACAGATCTGTTCCACTAGATAGAGCTTTACGAGATTTTTGTTAACAACGAAGGATTGAAGGAAGGCTCAGGTTGGTGGCACAGATTTACCATAATTTTACGCATTCAATCTTAAACACATTTAAATTGAACTTAGCTAAATCGTATTTCATAGACGATTAATAAAATATTTCATACTAGCTGTTGCCCGCGACTCCACCCGCTGTTTTTGCAGCATTTTTCACTACTGCTTCGCTTCTACTAGTCGTAGCGTGATGTTATATAGCCTAAAGCCTTCCTCGATAAATGCCCTATCTAACACTGCAAGAATTTTTCAAATCAGCCCAGTGGTTCCTGAGATCAGCGCGTTCAAACAAACAAACAAACAAACTCTTCAGCTTTATAATATTAGCATAGATGACGTATAACATGTATCAGAGACACATAGATACATATTTCACGGAAATATGTATCTATGTGTCTATGTGTATGTCTATGTGTAGATAATAATATGTATGTGGTTTCAAGCTGAGTCGCCGTAGATATACTATCTGGCAAATATGAGGTTAGAGTTGTGATAGAGTTCTCATACATCCAGTTTTCATTTCATACGTTCCCGGTGCGCATTGATCGCTTTGTATGCGGAATGTATTGTGGGTGATCTTTGACCCCCCATCCACCCGCCAGATGGATTGATATTGCAGCAAGCAGCAGACATAAGAAACGATAGAAATAAAAAATAAGTGTCGTTATAGTTTTGAATTAGTTTTGAACTTTCAATCGATCGACATCTTATATTTTATTGTCAAACTTTTTACCTTGAAAATTAAGGGATCACTAAAAGTAATAAGTTATATACGAACATATAACTAGCTAATGTTCGCGGTTTTATCCGTGTTTATAGTTATTGAGCCTCCCTTCCCCAATATACACCACACCTTACGCTAACCTCTTGAACCACTCCAACTATAAAAAAACGTCATCAAAATCCGTCGCGTAGTTTTGAACATTTAGGCTTAATTTAGGGCGCAAACATACAAAAACTATTGCATTTGAAATTTGAGGGTTTTCCTCAATTACTTAGGAGAAAACCATCAGATCCTGCCTTGGTGCCAATGGCACCACACGGGATCCACCAGCTTTAAAATTAAAAAAGAATCTTTAAAATCACTTCGCCCAGTTAAAAGTTATGAGGTAACAACATAAAAAAAACATACAGACGAATTCAGAACCTCCTCCTTTTCTGAAGTTGGTCAATAACAACAAATATAAAAAGTAAAGATGCGTTAGTACGACTATACATTACAGCTTATAGCTAATCTAATTAGCAGTTTTTGCGTTAAATAACATCAAACATCATTACGCATATGCCTTAACTTTACTATTTAAGTCTAAATAACAAAAATATCTTCTGAAACTACAAGAACCTGTTATATAACATATAGTGACACATATTTTCATCATGAATAACATAATACTGTCACTGCGAGTTGATATGCGAATGAATTTATGAAAGTTAGGTCAGTTTCCTAACCCCGTGTGTTGACAGGTTAGACTGAATGCTTAGGTACCTACTGAAAGTAATAGCTTCAACTACATGGTACTGGATTGCGAAAACTATTTTTATACCAGGAGATTTTAAAAATAGTTTACTTGTGGCTTCCAGATCTATTTAAAACTAGTTGTTGCCTGCAACTGGCTACGCGTTGAATTTAAAAACTAAAAGTTAACAAATTACACAAAAAAGCCATCCACTTGATCCACTCTATATAATGACTTTATTTTATAATAAGTAAAGATACAGACAAAATTTCATAAAAATCGGTCCAGCCGTTTAGGAACAGTTCAGTGACATACACACATATAGAAGAAATCTATAGGTTATATTATAAAGCTGAAGAGTTTGTTTGAACGCGCTAATCTCAGGAACTGCTGGACCAATTGGAATACTTTCAATGTTAGAAGAACATTTAACGAGGCTATAGGCTATATAACATCACGCTGCGACCAATAGAAGAAATGTTCATGCATCCGTGAAAAATGTTCCAAAAACGGAGATAATTTTCTAAATTCCACGCATACGATGTCGCGAACATTACCTAGTTTATATATAAAGACAAGGTTTTCTAACTATCTATCTATGTAGAAAATATAATTCGCATTCAGTACATATAGTATGAAACATTTTCTCATCAAGTTGAAAACTACGAGACTGACATAAACGAGAGTCTAGAAGTGGCGTGATGGCGATTCTGAGACAGTGACGTGACACCCTCCTATCACCCCCACTCTGTAGTTAGGGCCGCTGCATATTGACCCACCTCGGATAATAAGGGAGGCACCCACTGCACAAATCGTACCACCTTTTATGTAGAATATATCTTTTTATATTACTATCAAATGTATTTTAATAAAAGAGCATATTATTAGTTAGTGTTTGTTGCTATTTTTAAAAGGTGTCAGGTCCTATATTAAGCGTAAGTATTTGATTTAGAGATATTATTCTGGTATAATATGCTTGGTAATTCTTAAAAATTAGTAAAATGTATTATAGTAAAATTACTAATATCAGTACTATGACGCTTGCATTCAACGGCTTTTTACGATCCAAACAATATTACAGAATCACCTTGAGGGCTTGTACACATGCTTAAGATCTAATATGCCTTATTTAACTGTTAAAAATCCAATAAGAAAAGAAAGCTTTTAAATTGAAATTTTATTGTAAACTTTAGATACCTACTATCTTTAAGTACTAATATTATATATCTGAAGAGTTTGTTTGTTTGTTTGTTTGAACGCGCTAATCTCAGGAACCACAGGTCCAATTCGAAAAATATATAACAGCTATATAACATCACGCTGTAATCAATAGAAGCGAGGCAGCAATAAAAAAAATGAAAGAACGGTACAAATTTTCTAAATTCCATTTCTAAAGAGTTTTATGAATCAAGTATCAATAACATTTAATTTAAAAAAAAATCTCTATGACTATTAAAATGAATCTTCATAAACGTAAGGTCACTTACACATTTCTCTTGCATAATCAAGAATGTACTGAAATTTTCTCATTGTAATTTACAGTTCAAAATTCATCTGATTGGATGTTATATTAGACTGTTCGATGTCTTATTAGAAATTTTATTGGGATGTCTTGATTCTCATTTCTTATAAACCATCTTCAATATCTTATAAGGACTGAAGATTTTTATATTTTTTTAGAAATCGTCACTATTACGCGTAGATTCAGCTTATCACGGACGGAGAAGGGCTGATGGATGGATGGACTTATTAAGTAACGATACAGTTTCATTTCCAAATTTCATCATTAAATTATACCCACTTTTCAAACTAAACTGGTAACTTCATCCGTGAAACATTTTTATAAAATATTCTACCTATTTATTTATCGATAAAAATACAATACAACGAACTCTTTTCTTCAACGCGACGTGTCAACAAGTCAAAGTCATTTGCACAAAATTAAATACCGCTCAAAGACGTCAGCCGTATTGCCCCTTCGTCCGGCGCGGGCCGAACAATCTCCCTATGCGAGGGGGCAACCTCGCTATTTGCCCCCTTAGCGCTGTGCAGATGGATTGATATGACCCCACCAATGCAGGTGGGAATCTTGCTACTAAGATTTATAAGAACAGTCTTATGTGACTACTTTAGTTGGATTTTATATCGCAATACCGCAATCTTTTGACTTAAAAAGGAAATGTTACGAGTTTGTTAGACTCATTTCATATGTATTTAAGCAAAAATGACTATTCGATAAACAAATTATTATGCCAATATGTGAAATGATGTCAACAAAATGTTTTAAAGATAAATGTACTATTACTTCAGTAAGACACAACTAGTTTTAAAAAAGTGACTTGTTAGAAACTTAAAAAAAAAACTATTTGCTAGAAACACAATGATTTAAAAAGGGTAATAGTATTTTTGTTTTTATTTTCATTACATTGCAATCGATTATTGATAAGCTTACAATATTTCAGAATAATCAGACATAATAATTCATAACTTTGCATATAAATACAAGAAAAGCCAAATGATAAAATCACGCCGAGACTTTAATGTAAATACAATTTTATTTGTATTTCATAAAGATTCTCTTAATTTCAATATGAGGTCAAATTCACTACATCTTCTTACTAAAACCTATATATCCATTGTACTTTTAACGTACATCCTTTCTCAATAAATTACCGAACCCTTAAACAAAACAATCACATCAAACCAAAAAGCAAAGAATAAAGAAAATTAATAGTCAAAAGTTCTTAACAAGACGGAAAAAACAACATCCCTCTCTTACACACCATAAATACTAGACAGAGACACATGTCCTCTCTTATTATCTTCAATTAAGAGGCACCGATAATGTACTCTGACATACGTACTGCATATCCACTTTATGAGATCCGTTTTCACCTACAATTATATCCCACACACAGATCAAGTTAGATTAGACATAGCAATTGAAAAAAATAACATTATTAACAGGGTCATTCAATATTCAACCTTAATAAAAGTCCTGAAGTGTTGTATAGATGGCAAAATGTAAGTTTGTGTTTGTTTCCCTTGAGTGATGGGCGTCGGACGGTGAGTGATGGGGCAAGCTCGCACGTAATTAGTGAATGGGCCGCATAATCCGGGATAATGACTCATGATGCTAATCATTTTGTTCAGAATGACAGACGTGATATGACGTGACAATTTGTCACGTACTTCCGCTATTTTTTTAGCTGGCTTAGTGGTAAAATTATTTATTTGTTGCCTTTCAGCCTGAAAAAGAAACAATTATGTTTTTTTATGGAAATCACGTAGTTACTTTTCACCTAAAATAGGCAATAATAATCGTGAAATTACAAAATAAATTTAAATTTAGAATAGTTTATTTATTTTTAAAACTATCATGAACAAGGTTTGGATCACAAACTGCCAGTTGCAAACATTATAGACACTTCACCGGAAACGACTATGAGCTGTCACGCTCACAATACGTCACGTCCCGTGGAGCACTCGTCATTGACATGCGTTCGATTTTTAAACATGTATTGGTGACAGCTTATATTTGTTAGACGGACAATTCAGTCTATCATATCGACGTTTGATATAATTATAATTTAGTCGCATTTATGGATGATTTTTTTTCGCAACTTGAATGAATGAATTTTTTTAATGGCGAAATCTAGTACCTACATAAGAAATAATAAATAAACCTAAGCATGAAAAAGAATGAACAAGCAAAACCGAGTTTCGTATACCTAGTTAAATAAGCAAAGCACAAAACGCTTAAAATTGGCAAATAATAAAATACTAAAAGGAATTAAAAACAACCACTACAGGATTTTAATCCAAAAAAATATAATAGAATATATTAAATCTTCCCAAATAATTAAATAAACTCTAGGTAACCTAAGAACAACACCCGTTTTTATCTTACCTTCAAATCAAGACTTATCTAAACTGGACTTACTTTTTATAAAGCACCTCGCCACATTAATTCCTTTGTCTACTGTATATTTTTTTTCTTTTTACGTAAAAAAGCCACCTCCATTTGGCACGCAAGCTTTACATATTAACGTGTGTTGTCTTTGCCTCGTTTTTCTTTTTATTCAACTTGCAAATGTTGGCTAATATTACACGTTTGAAGTTAAGGATGATTGTTTTTTTTTTGAAAATAGAACAATGAATGTTGTAATACACTATACATTATGGTTAATTATAAAACAATTATTGGAGTTGCCTATTCAAATTTAAATTTAGAATATTTATGCGCCATTTGTTTTTCTAAAGCTTCGGCGTACACATTGACAGGATAACAAAATTAATTATGTTTGATCTAAAGTTTAGTGTTAATAATAATAGGATTTTATAGCGTTTGAGATAAATATGTCTTGTAAGATTAATTCATAACTAAAGTTATACCTGTAATGATCTACCCAATATAAGTATTACTTAAATTATAATTTACTTCCTACTTATTAATTAAGTTAATCAAACCGTAACATGTGTGTGCTAGGTGCATACAGTACAAAGCTTTCGGATAGCAGTTTTTTAGGGTGAATGCATACAGGATCACTCGCTTCTTTACAATCGCCCGGCTGACGCGCGCAGACTTCCTTCGCCGCAATAAACCAGCGGACATAGTGCAAAAGCGACAACGATAGCGTCAGTGTTTTTGAACAAAAACGGATAGATTTCCTCCTCTCCAGCCCATTTGCATCCCACTGTTGAGCACGGGCCTCCTCCACTTTGGAGGGATTATGTTGCACTGTGGCGTGTTGGCACAGGGTTTATTTTCGAGTTTTCGAGATGATATCTGTGTGCAATATCCCTTAGCTGACTTTTACAGCGCCCTTGGGAGGAGATGGGGTGGTGACACTTGTATTCTTAATCCGTCACCACACGGAGAGGATGATTTTTATTCAAAGCTTAATTAGCCAACAAATGAACATAATAAGATGTTCATTATACGAGCCACTTTTTTCATGTGAGGCATCACTTCAGTATTTTTACCGCAGAAACACTTGTTTGATACTGTTTCCGTAAAAAAATTAACTGGCTACTTAGTACAGATCATGAAATATATAGACAGATAGGCAGACAGATAGCCGAGTATTACTTCATGTGTCCCATTGATTACCATTTAAATCAACTTTATTTCATTTAAATTCAACATTTAAATCAACTTTTTTAATCAACTTTTAAAATTAATATCTGACAAAGCAATTGCTCTCTATGTTTTATATTAAATACAATGCTTCTTTGGTAAATCCACGTTTTTTGTTTATTATTATATATATAAACCGCTTCCTTTTATTACTATAGCGTATACCTTAATTCGGCAACACATAAGCAATTTCCCGCTAGCAAAATAAGCGAATTAAAATCGCTTCAAAGCAAATGCTCGCAAAGAAACGGCTGCATACGTCGAGAGCTTTATTTTTACCTATTTACCCCTAAGGGGTTTAAGGGTGAGTCACTCTGGGACGGACCTTTGAGCTAGCTTTACATGACAACATTTTTTTTTTATAATTACCTAGTGTAAAGTTTCTGTGTTACGATTTTTAATACGATTTTGTTATTTAGTGCAACCTAGCTACTGTAAGACCGCGGTTTTGACCGCATTTTGGTAATTACTCCACTCCTTGAGTTTACCGTGATTATTAAGAGCAGGCCTTACAGAAATGTTGCAGACTAAATTTTAGGCTAAAATCCAGATATTATGGAAAGAGGCAAAACAAAAATATTTTGTTATATTTGTTCGTATCTTTCTATCTAAATAGATCTCTGAATTCATCTATAAGTTAGACGTTAAATAATATAGGTTAACAGAATCCTAGCGTAAGCTACATTCGCTTTCAAAAGTCAGATATTAATAAAAAAAATTGTAAATTGATATAGCTCTACATTTTTAACAAAGCTAGAATTCAATTTAATATAATTTTGTATTTCGAAAACATAATTTAAAAAAAAACTTTATAGTAAGTCATATCATGATTGCATTTGACTTACATAGGTATGTATATCATACACAGCTTAAAATTCACTCCGTCTCCTTCACTAAACATAATAAATAAAGTTCACAACAAAAGTTAAAAAGACGAGTAACTCATTAGTCACAATCGTTAATTGCAGTCACATCGAATGGTGACTAACTTCATTATTATCTTGTACTCTTACGACATTGGACAGGGGCGCCCTCTGATTCCAAGTTATGCAATACTCAATGACCACCCTAACATTCTAGTCACGTACTAGAGGGTTGCTAATTAAAAATCGAATGTCTTTTTTTTATTGTGTATCGATATAGAGTCGATTGTGAATTTCTTTCCAGACTATGAATGTTCCATAGTATATGTATAGATTAAGTAAAGGAAAGATGTTTGTTCTATTAGAATATACATAAATATGTAGGTGTTATGGTTTAGGATTCTTTTTTTTTTAATTTACGTCTGGTGCATTACCAGTAAATATTTATGGTCTTATTTATAATGACTTATCGGAGGTTTAAATGGAGATTTTATGGGAGAAAAAATAAACGTTTTATCGTAAAAAGACTATTATGAATAACAAGTTTTGACAATTTTCGCAAACCGATTTTAGCGAACATTTAAACCTCCGATAAGTCATTATGAATAAGACCATAAGGGCTCCGTACCACTTTACAGGGATGATTATTGAGACTCGTCTGTTCGTTTGTGCTTTCATCTGTCACCAGGCTGCATCTCAAGGCCGGTTACAATTACACTGCGATTATTCGCAATTATTTTACATTACATTCTCTCAGAGGTGCATTTACCCTAGGGCCATTGAGGCCTTGGCCCGGAGTTGCAGCCTCCGAAGGGGCGGTAAAAACTTTCACGTTTAATATTTTGCTCATTTTCCATGAATTTATTGGACAGCAAATCCAAGACCCTACAAAAAATAGCCTGAATGATTTCATTTTCAAGATTCGCCACTGCAGCTCCTGGTTCTAAACAAAGCCTGATACTTGTGATGCATTCATACATAGGTTTCCTCCCTAGAATACCACAAAGCGCGGTTTTTTGCTTGGATCTCTTGCCATACGTTTAGTATGGGTACCAAAGTACGAATATATTGGCAACGCTCTTGATATCGAAAAAATATTTACAAATACGCATTTGCGTATATCAATATAGAATCGATTGTTGTATCTATAGCAAAAGAACTCGCGATAAATTACACAGATATGGTACAACCCTACAACGTGAGCGTGTTTGTATTTTGCGAAGGAGAACGATAATTCGATAGGTTGGTGAAATAGCCTTTGTTATTTACTAGACGTACATCGACAGATATGACTATTTGTAATACAACGGAAATATTTTGTAAAAAGTTACTAGTAAATACAGTACACACATACGAGGGTCAAACTGAAAGTTCTTAGAAAATCAAAAACTAAGCATTCTAGCAAGTTATTAGTTTTATTATAACTTTTCAAAATAGCGTCCATTTACATCAATACATCGCTGCATTCGATGGAACCATTGAGAAAAGCACCTTGCCCACTCGGCCTTAGGGGTCTCTTCGACGGCGTTTTGAAACGCAGCCACTGCTTCTTCGGCGTCCATAAAATGTTTTCCTCGAAGTTTTTCTTTTTTTTTCAGGAATAAATAAAAATCGCAGGGTGCGAGGTCGGGGCTATACGGCGGGTGACCCAGTAATTCCACGTCTGAGGTCGCCAAATAGTCGATCGTTTGCCTGGCGGTGTGCGACGAGGCATTGTCGTGATGAAGGAGGATCCTGCTGCGAGGTCGTTTCTCTCGAACTTTTTCCAAGACAAGTGGCAAACAGTTGTTAGTGTACCACTCTGCATTAACCGTTTTCTGATCCTCTAAGACAACTGTCGCGTAATGCAGGTCATTACGCGACAGTTGTCTTAGAGGATCTTCTCTCTCTTTCCGAAAAACGAGGCCACCATCTTTTTTCCAACACTTCGACCTCTCTTCACTTTAGTTGGCAACTCTTCGGAAGGAAACACCCACTGAGCAGACTGTCTTTTGGTTTCCGGATCATAACAGTAAATCCAGCTTTCGTCACCCGTTAGTATGTCGAACACAGCATTTGAGTCACCTCCGTTAAATTTTTGGATCATTTCTCGGCACCAATCAACACGGCGGAGTTTTTGAGCCTCGGTCAAATTATGCGGTATCCAGCGGGCACATAGCTTCCTGACCGCTAAATGTTCATGGAGGATTTTGTGCACTTGACTCATACCTATGCCTAGACTTGTCCGAATCTGCTGATAGGTCACTCTTTTGTCAGTCTCTATCATACGCCGCACAACACTGATATTATCTTCAGTCGTCGCTGTAGAAGGCCGTCCCTCACGCAAATCATCGGTGAGATTAGTTCGACCACGTTTGAATTCATTAAACCAGTTGTAAACTGTGGCACGAGATGGGGCTTCATCGTGAAAAGCCAATCGAAGTCTATCATAACTTTCTTGTTGACTTATATGACATCGAAAGTCATAAAAAATCATTGCATGAAAATTTTCTCGGCTTAAATTCATTCTGACGTGCACAGACAATTTTCAATTTGCCGCCAAATCGTAAAACAAATGACAAATGAATGAAATGTATACTCAATATTATTGGTAAAGAGTTCTATTTTCAAAATTTAAACTTATTTTTTTAATATAATGCTTTTAAGTTGCCAGTTCTAAAAACTTTCAGTTTGGCCCTCGTAAATCCCAAAAAAAATTCACTAAAATTTTGGTATATGTTAATTTTTTTAGACAATGTTTATATGTAGATATATAAGACTAGTATCATCTAAATAGCTGACAACCAATAAACACAGAAAACTCACGGTCATTCAAATGAAATACTGATACTAAACATGCATCTCGAAAAAAAATATTATACGTTTTGAAATACTTGAATCTTAAGAGGATACCAAAATAGCTTCGTACATTTTTCTACGTACGAAGTTTTCATTGTTTCTTTAGATTGAATGGCTAGAGCTCTAATTTTTAAGTATATGTTTTTTCAATATATAATCTAGGATCGCATAAACTCAGAAACGCGATTGAAAAAAGTTTTCTCGATAGAAAATCTTAGCGAAACAACCTCTCTCATTTTTTATTTTTTTCATTTGTCGGTCTATTATCGCGTATTAACTAATGAAATAACTTTAAAAACATAAAACTATTATATATAGAAACACGTAAATCAGAATTAAAATATATTTAGATTTTGAGTAAACAAAAAAAATATCCCTAATTCTTCATTTTCTATACCTACTAGCTGTGTTAATATGTACATGTCGACGATAATATTGATGTAGGCCCTTAATAAAAACTCGTAACAAAATTATAGAAATCGCAAATCGCAAAAAAAAATTGGAGATATTAATTTTTTACAATAAAATAAGTTTTATTCAATAAAACTACTTTTTACGGATTTAGACGCGTATATTTGTTTTAAATTTATGCCCGACGTATCGGAGACTTTGCAGTCACCATGGTCACGGGTGAGACTCTGGTCATGGTGACTGCAAAGTCTCCGAAACGTCGGGCCATAATTTAAAACAAATATACGCGTCTAAATCCGTATAAAGTAGTTTTATTTAAACAGATGAGTCGCGCAAGTGTTAGAAAAAAGTTCTATTCAGTTCACAAAATTGTAAAAAAAACTTACTGTTTTGACATATGCAGTGTTGCCAGATTCTTAATATTGACGGAAATCATACTTAACTGTAATAAATAATTTAAAAAACTATGGGTTAATTAATATGGGGTAATTTAAAAAACTACAGCTTCAAAAAAATAAAAGTCACCATTGTGAAAACAAGTTGTACGTATTTCTTTACTATTACACGAACCTCCCCCCTCCCATACCTATGTCAGCCCCCCCCCCACCTTAGACTCCGGATCTCATGCTTACAAACTGTCGCATTACCGGTCCATCCTTGCCGACAATACCCTGACGTGCAACTACAAAACTCAACTCTATCCCCTTATTATAAAGATTACTAAGTTTGAATCACGAACGAGAATCTACCCTCATTTTAAAATCCAACTATATTTCGGACACGATAAGACAGAATTTCCTTTGTATTGTGCTTGGTATGGTAATGATAATTCTAAGCAAATGCTTTAAGGAAATAAGCTGAGTGGTTCCTTTTGGAATTGTTTACTGAAAAGATATCTTATGAGTAAACAAAAGGTGGATGGTGTCCATGACTGACTCCATAGATAACCTTACATACACACACTTAACTTAAAGATCAATGGTTATAGAGGCAAACAAACTTACAACTAATGATAATAATTCCCAAGTAAATGAATTAACTTAATTTATGATATCAGTTTACAAATAAACTTAGCATTGGAACATTACCCACTAGGTAGCGTTTCCATATGTGTCTATGATACAGGATACGTCATTTGATGCGACTTTATTCTATAAAATACAATTTAGCCAGGCTAAAGCTGTTTGTTCTCAATTTTAAACGTCAACTCAAGTGGTATATCTATGCTTCAGCCTACTTAAAAGATTTTGGGAACAATTCTAGCTCGAAGCAAAATAGGTGTGAAATGAACAGCAATATCAAAACTATACAAGGGTGTTGTCTAAATCAATAAATTACTATAATAATGTGCGCAAAACACAAATATTCTTCAATTTGACACCATAGGACACTGTGTCGAAAGTTTCTAAAAAAATTAAATTACTCTGTGAAATGATTCTACCGAATTCTTGAAGATATTTTTACTAAATTTAATAGGTATCTACTGAATTATGGAACTCATAAACTTACATGGAAACATTATAAGCACTGAAATAAACTAACCATACACATTGTAATTTAAGTTATTAATACGAACAACCGGAATTCATTCAGTGGCATTCAAGTGGATAGTTTATTTCACAATCGAATAATGACCCATAATCGATACATGAATAGTTATAATATCTGCATACAGTCTGCAAGGTAAGACACAAAGCTGTCAATATAGTCGCTGTTATCGATACAAACTATCGAATAAAGAAACTGATGGCGATCATCGTAATCGGCATGGCTACAAGACAATGCACTAACCACAATAGAGGCTATTCCACTCGGTTGAAGGACCAATCGCATTGAGTGAAAACTGCCATAAACGGTGAATAGCTAGATTAAGATGAGACAATAGGTAGAATTGTTTTGTCCCATTGATTTATTTTATATTGAATTTTACTGTTCTAGACAGACATAATAAGTTTATTGAAATCACGAAACATATTGTATATTTTGTGCATAAACCCAAAAACTAGGCCTAGGAAGTATAAAATACTGTCAAAACACTACAAGGTACTAGATTTCCTCCGAAATAACAGTATATTTTAAAATATTAATAGAAAGAAGAAGAAAGGAAGAAAATATACTTCTCAATATTATTTGATATCTTATCCACCATAAATCAATATGTTTAATTTTAGTAACTAAACAAATAAATAATAATAAATAAATAAATATTCATGGACATTTCACACAACGTTCTCTGGTCCCAAGCTAAGCTTATATGTTTGTGTTATGGGTACCAGAATACGGATATACTACATATACTTCTTTTCTTCTGTAAATACATACATAGTAAACACCCAGACGAAGTACAAAAAATTCTATGACATTTATAAATATCACACAAATGATGGTCCTACGCGGGAATCGAACTCACGACCTTTTGTTCGGTAGTCCGTTACATGAACCACTCCGCCAAAAAGCTCGTCGATATAACTTATTTTTGTGTTTTTATCACTACCCTGTTAACATTAGGTAGTTATGCACGAGACATCAAGTACGTCATTGTAAGCCATATCTTAAGTGCATAAAGTTTTAATGGAAATAAAATAGCAATTTACAAATGCTAAGAAATAAAGCAAATAATTGAATTAAATAATATGTTCATAAATTCATAGAAGAAAACCTATTCACATTGTTTGACGAGGAATTGCAATCGACTGGTACGTGAACAGAGTACAGATTGTCTCAATTCACTCCCCTAGCGTCTCTTAACCGTACAAATTCACAGATAACACAGAAAATCCCTTTGTAATCTAAATAATTACCACTTAACTTATTCTCGAAACATCCAGCTATAACTAGAAACAGGACAAACATCAAAATTTAAAATCGCTTTCACAGAAATTGAGGATAAGAGACCGGTACAATGTTGCTATTAGCAGTAACTTATTATAGACAATTTCCTTCGTTTGTACGCGACCAATCGGGCTGAGTGAGAACCGCTATAAAAGGAAACAGTTACCGAACCAAATTATAGAATAAGGGACTCTGTGGGCCGACTCGTCTATGGATTCTAACGTCACTGGTTTATTCAATAATCTTTGCTTAAGCTAATTGATTCTCCTAATTAGAATATAAAAATAATGTATTGGCCTTACACGGGCTATACACAGATAGAGTACGCGCTCTTAGAGGGTAAAGAAACTGACTTCTCCGGAATACTTAACATTTTTAATTTTAGCTTTTTCGATATAAACCAATTTTAACATTCAATAAAAAAAATGTATTTCTCAGTATTAAAAATTACTAGCCTTTTATTTCAAAAACAATACTACCACATTGGTCAAGTAAAAGCTTAAAAAATAAAATTTTCCGTGAATCTAACAGCAGAGTAGATATATCGTGTAATATTTTGTTCGGAACACCTGTTATCTGCCTACCATAATAAATATAGCATCAAATAATGTAGCTGTATACAAACATTGAAGTGTCATGCCAATCAGCCAATCATTTAACTCGCGTGTTGGTGCCAACACATAAATATCTATCGTGCACGAGATTACTGTAATTAGATCAGCATCTTGAGAACTTCAAATCGGCACGTCTCTGTCATTTATTATAGTAATAATCCGACTCATTCTGACTATTTATACTTAATATTAAAGATCTGAAGAGTTTGTTCGTTAGTCTGTTTGTTTGAACGCGCTAATCTCAGGAATTGCTGTTCCGATTTGAATAATTCTTTCAGTGTTGGATAGTAAATTCATCGATATTCACCGAATTCAGAAGGCTTTAGGTTTCATAACATCACGCTGCGACCACTAGGAGTGAAGCATTAGTAAAAAATGTTGTAGAAAAGAAGAAAACTTTTCTAAATTCCACGCGTACGAAGTCGCTTGCAACAGCTAGCAATAATATAAATATGTACTACTCTTCAACACATTTGAGTTAAAGGGTGGTGAATATATGGTGATGGAAGGAAAACGAGAGGAAGAACAAGGAATAGATGGATGAACTGTATGACGGTATGTAAAACAACAAAGCCTAGAAAGAAACTTATTGCACAGACCCTACATCACATGGAAAATGGGAAAGAAGAAGACATACTTGTGATAATATTTGTAATCGGAAAAACAGTTAAGAAATATCTAAAATATTTTTTTCACTGATTTGAGCGTCAGTGACTTAAATAATAATTTTTGGCAACTAAATTCTTACTAATTGGTTCCATAAATGTACTTACATAAACCAGGAAATTAAAATAGTAAAGCTAAAACCCATCTATCCTATAATTAGGACCATTCACTGGAAGCAAGAGCTGGTTGTAGGTAAAATAATGTGACGCGTCTGCGACGTGCGATGTTTATTGTATGCCTCATTTAGGAATCTGCGTTCTATTGTATAGAAAACGGTTTAGGCGATGCTTCTCGTTGGAAGTGGCACTCAAAACTAGACTAGTTTCTCATTATCTGAATAGGTAGGAAAGTACATAGAGTATGTATATAAATAATTAAATAAAAGGCTATTAGTACAACGAAATAATAACGCAACGGCTAAACAGACAACATCAAGTATGTTTGTTTTAGAAAAACACCATATAGCACAAGTCTTGTGTAGGTTGTCGCTAAACATAAAATACGAGCTGTTGCTCGATTTAATATGCGTGGCATTTAAAACGAAACCTTAAGAGGGTACTATACTCCTAATTTAGGTATTTGCCTTAGGTATTGCTATCCCTATTCACAAGCGCCGCGCTGAAAGGGACAAATATAGCCGAAGCAGATTTTACCTACAAATTCTTTGAAAAAAAAAAACGTTTTGTAGTCCGCTTTTTTCTACTTCTTTGTCTACGTCTATACTCTTCATCTACAATATAGCGCAAAAACAATCAAAATTGGTTTAACTTTCGCAAAGAAAACAGGGGACTACGATGCCCATATTTTTGTATGGAGCATAATTTGGTATCGTGCCCTCTTAACGAATTTTACAAAAGAAGCCATCTTTTTGAACCATTCTATCTAATAAGCTCACATAGGGACATACATACAAAAATAACGTCTTTGTTTTATAATCTATACTATTACTAGCTGTCCCGGCAAACGTTGTTTTGCCATACAATTCTGTGTAAAAATCAACAACAAAAAATTTCATCAAAATCGGTCCAGCCAATTGTGAATCTAAACTATCCTCAAACCCCATTGAATACACACAACAAATTTCAGCGAAATCGGTGCAGCCGTTTAGGAGGAGTTCAATTACAAGCACACGTACAGAAGATTTATATATACCATGTACAAAAGATAATATTAAAAAGCTGAAGAGTTTATTTGTTTGAACGCGCTAATCTCAGGAACCACTGGTCTGATTAGTAAAATTTTCTTAGTATTGGATAGTACATTTATCAAGGAAGGGTTTAGACTATATAACATCACGCTCCGACCTATAGGAGCGAAGCATCAGTGAAAAATGTTGCAACAATGGGACAAATTATCTAAATTCCACGCGTACGATGTCGCGGGCACCAGATAGTAAGTAAATATTACAAATATGCTAAAAGAAACTTCAATGTCAAATCTAAATTATTTGATCAAATATTGCAATCATTTTTGTTAAATCAAATCGATGTATGAAAAGAAATAAGCTAATCCTATTTAGTAATATCGTATAATATATACTTTATAATTTGACCATTACTTATTTAAAGTTACGGCTAAAATCCCTCCCTAAATAATTCCCTAATGGACAGACAGACATGACTGGCTAATAGCTATAGAGATATCAATCACTGTAGTTAGGGACAGTTCGTTGTTTCTAATGGTCCTGTACCATAAAATTAGCATCCGAATGGGACTATGGTATCCCTATAAGAGCGGAGTATTTATGGATGTGGTTTAAGTTATAAGAGGCAGCGGGATATTTACTTAATTATTTTTAAATTTTCATTGTCTTAGTTGTATACCTATATATCATTCGTACTATATATCCTATAAAGATATGTATAGTTAAAACCGGCTACGTACGAATTAGCTTCGCGCACGACGGGTTTTTTTTGGAAGTTTGTTTGCTCAATAGATCACTGTAATAATAAATAAATTAAATATGTATTGTATTGTAGTTGTTAGTACAACGAACGGACTGAAAGCGAATTCTTATTAATACGTAACCATGTTATGTCTTAGTGAGCCTAAAAACTCTAGCACATTAGGAAATATTATATATTCATGGACATTTCATGCAACGTCCTCTGGTCTCAAGCTAAGCTTATATGCTTGTGTTAAAGGTACCAGAATACAGATATAGTAAATAAGACTACTTTACTTTTGTAAATATGTATTTATAATACTTCGAAACACACAGACGCAGTACAAACATTGACGAGCCTCGTGGTCGAGTGGTTCATGTAGCGGACTGCCGATCAAGAGGTCGCGGGTTCGACTCCCGCTCGGGATAATCATTTGTGTGATTTTTCTAATTGTCATATAAATGTTTGTACTGCGCCTGGGTGTTTCTATGTATTATAAGTATGTATTTACAAAAGAAAAGTAGTATATGTAGTCTATCCGTATTCTGGTACCCATAACACAAGCATATAAGCTTAGCTTGGGACCAGAGGACGTTGTGTGAAATGTCCATGAATATTTATTTATATTTATTTATTTATTAAAAAACATTTGTATGACAATTCCTAATATCACACGAATGATTCTCCCGTGCGGGAATCAAACCCGCTATCTCGTGAAGGGCAGTCCGTTACATGAACCACTAAACCACGAAGCCCATCATATATATTATATTTCCCAAATATACATTCGTTTTTGCACAGGCTCAAACGACCAGTAAAAGAACGACTTGCTTACATAAACCATTAATTAATAATAAATACTCCGTTGGTTTATAACTTGTACTACTCAACACACTGACCTCTAATATAAATGCGAGAGTTAAGATAACTTTAAACGCACAAACCTCGTTAGCTACCGCACAGCGGGGTGTACTGCACTAACTGGATACCACTGTACTACATCAACAAGGCTACTATCTTACCACTGTCTTACAATTATTAAGACTCTATGTAGCGTTTGAATAGAGATTTTAGTTTTGAATAGTAGTGTTGTTCTTGTCTTTCTTTTTAGACACAAGTGGAGGAGGCCCGTGCCCAACAGAGGGACGTAGATGGACTGGAGAGTGAGAGAGAGAGAAGTAAGTTCTTGTAGTATTAATATAATGTAATACAGTGTAACTAAACGCTACAACGGGGAGGGGTCGGCAGAGATCGTAAATTACAATATTTTGTTATTTAAAAGGCTCTTGTTAATTTCATATCAGACTATAAATCAATTGTTAATGGCTTTTATACAAAAAAATCCCCCCGACTTCACTATTCTCTTAATGAGATATTATTTCTTGTTCTGTTTTATGTAGGTAGCTTTTAGTGATTTGTGATAGGTATAAATCATATAATAGGGCAAAAAAAAAATTTTGATAACTTAATGATGATGTAGTTTTAATAAGCAGGAATACGTGTGAGAAGAAAACCTCCAAAGAATTTCCCATTTAAGGAATTTCAACAGATGTCTGCCAAGTTTATGTATTTTAACACATCCTACCTTCACAAATAAATCAAATTTTAGTGGAAAAAATTATCACCATGACCGGGACTTGAACCCACGACCTCGGTATACCGTTACGTACTTCTTTCCCATAGGCAAAGAAACTATAGAGCGCCATCTGCTACGATCTGAATATACTTATTTGGCCTTATTATTATTTTAACACGCTTTTATATGTTCGGTATGTATCTATCAATGTATTAATCTATGTAACGGAATCTTTGAACGCGATTTTCACCCACTTGCAATAGTCGGATAGATATGCAATTATTGAAAAAATATATTCAGGATTTTCAAGCGTGCTTTTTGATATTTGAACTAAGGAAATTATTTCTACTCATTCATTTAGTCACGACAAAATAAACGCAATACTAATGTTTAAATTTGCCATTTTATAAGCAAAATCACAAATATCTATAAATCTAGCAAGTGTCTGGAGGCTGTCAGTCTACATCTGAAGCACTGACCAACCATAGTGTTATCTGAACCATCGTCTGACGCAACAGTATACTATGAAAGATTCAAGATAGTGATTCATTTTCAATATAAATCTTGTGTATCTGTATGTCTGTTTAGTTTGATATATTGTGACGTTAGAGCTTTTGTTTTTTTTAATCGTGAGATCTTTTCCTGACGTTTAGTTATTGTTTTAAAGTAGTCTATTGTTTGTTGAGTTGTGATTATACAAGTAAAAGAAACTAAACTAAACTATAACACAAAATTTATCGTGGTACCATTTCTGCTTTCAAAACTTATCCTAACTAAAAATATATATTAACTAGGTGACACGGTACACGTTGTTTTGCCATACAAATGTCAAGGGTGGACAACCCTTATTACTTAGGTGTATGAAAAATAGATAGTAGCCGATTCTAAGACCTACTGAATATGCATATAAAATTTCATAAGAATCGGTCAAGCCGTTTCGGAGGAGTATGGGAACGAACATTGTGACACTAGAATTTTATACAGGATGTGGCGTAAATGGTGGTCCAACGCTAAGGTGGTTATAGTTCAAGTATTCACCTATCATATAAAAAAAATTAACCATTTTTAGCCATTGGTTTCGGAAATATGATTTTTTTATTTTTTTGTAAAAGCAATCTTCTTAGCGTTGGACCACCATTTACGCCACAGCCTGTATATTAGCGATAGTAACCAACTAAGTAAGCTTTCTTATTATAAAAACTCTGTGATATGGAATTACGATTTTAATTGATATAAATACGTACAATTACTAACTTGTGCGAGTTACTGAGTCTGTTGCACATAACCTGACAGCCGTATTCACAAACGTTACTGTGAGGTCTCATAGTAGGCATGGACGCACAGGGGTAGCAAAATCATTTCACAAACAATACTTAAGTGGTGAAGCGTACTATTGTTACCCTTTGCACAGTGCATCAACACTTAAGTACTTACTTAAGTAAATATTGTTTGTGAATACGGGTGTTAATCTCCACAATATGCCCTCAAATCAAAATACCCTATGATTGGATTCATTTAAGTTAAGTTTAGTAACTATAATTTTTACGTAACAGAATTGCTACCTATGTTTCTCTCTCTCCAGCCCATCACGTCCCACTGTTGGGAACGGGCCTCCTCCACCTTGAGAGGGATTATGGTCGACTGTGCCGCGCTGACCAGTCGTGTTGGCAAAGAGTTTATTTTCGAGTTTTCCGTCTCTGACAGAAGATGTTATCTTATAACAATATCCCTTAGCTGGCTCTTACAGCACCCTCGGGAGGAAATGGGGTGGTGACACTTGTATTCTTAATCCGTCACCACACGGACTTGCTACTTTTGACTGCTTGCTTTGCTGAACACCAATGCTTATATATAACTATTCAAGAATACTTTGTCCGAGCACGAAATTGACACAGCTCTCAATATAAAACAAGGCAGCTGAAGTCAATTAATTAACTTTTCAACAAACAAACACACAAATCTATCAAAATAAATGTCGCCGATCTATTTTTCGTATGTCACCAAAAGAATCGCGTAAATCTTCCGATCTTAAAACACTTCGTTATAATAATAGAATGAACCATGTATTAAACCTGAAAACATTTTAATCGATACCAGAAATAAAGGGAACCATTCACGAAACGCTTACCGTACGGCCTGCATTAATAAGACTTTATTACATTTTGCATTATAAACTACAGACGGGTTAGTGAATAAATAAATATAAATAAGTATTCATGGACATTTCACACAACGTCCTCTGGTCCCAAGCTAAGCTTTTAAGCTTGTGTTATGGGTACCAGAATACGGATAGAATACATATACTACTTTTCTTTTTTTGTAAATACATACTTATAATACATAGAAACACCCAGACGCAGTACACACATTTGTATGACAATTAGAAAAATCTCACAAATGATTGTTTCGAGCGGGAATCGAACCCGAGACCTCGTGATTGGCAGTCCGTTACATGAACCACTAGACCACGAAGCCCGTCGCGCCCGAAGTGTACATATATGTATTTGTATATTATATCTGCTACTATAGTATTTTCACTTATTTTTAGTACACCAAAAGTCGCCTATTCTACCTCGGTCAAATCCATCTTAAGGTTGACTGGGAGAGATCACAGCTCGCGATAAGACCGCCCTTTGTACCTATGACATATTTGTTATGTAAGCTTTGTAAATCATTATGGTGTGCAATAAAGAAAATTTTACTTTACTTTTTACTTTTACAGACAGGTTAGTGAATGGTTAATTTTATTATACAGCAATGACTTACAGTGGGTATACCAGACGTAGTATTTTAGTATAGGTACCTACTCGAACTTTTGTATCCCTTCGATAGGTCCCTGATACTAACATGACGATATAAGAAACGAACATACTAACAAACTCTCACATTTAATTTTATAATCGATTTTATTCAAAAACAGAATATCTGTAATCAGTATCCGGTACCTAGCAATAACACAAGCATAGAAATAGCTTCCTTCGGGACCAGAAGATGCTGTATAAAATGTCCATAAATATTTATTTAGATTTAAAGTCGTTTTCCTGTATGTCCCGATATGAGCTAATTTAAAAATATCGTAATGCGGTTTTTAATAGATAGAGTGGTCTAAGAGAAAAGTGTCTTATTTGTATTTTTTTTTTATATCCACGCGTATAAATACAAAGGCAACAGCTAATCTTAGTATGATTAGTAAATCTGATCAGTAGTTTTTTTTTTTAATATAAATTATTTTGTTTCTTCCTGTCGACAGCGGGAGGAGTAATTTGACGCCTAGTTTGTACATTTTAATTTTTTTAATAGTGTACATTTTTCTTTTTTTATATTTTAGTTTTTAATTGTATGTAGTTATTTTAGTTTAGGGCGCATATGAACGTCTTTTACATCAAAATAAGTACATTACTTGCGCAGTTGCATAACAGATTTATGTAGGACGCTTCACGGCGTCCCATCCTCACAACAGCAGTAATTAAAGTATTTTAACGATTATATTTAAACGTTTATTAATTTGGTACGAGACATGTTCTTAAATTGGACATTAATGCATATAAAGTAGCTTTATTTCCTGTTTCGTTTATTTCTATAGGGTTCGTCCATAAATCATGTGACACTCGTAATGGTATATAATGACAAGGTGGAAAGGGGTTCACATTAATGTCTTATTGTTAATTGTTAACTTTCAGCTCATAAAAATAGTCTGTGAACTGTTTTTTAAAGTTTACTAGCATTCGCTCACGACTTAGGCCTCTTCATCATCCTCCTGCCCTTATCCCATTATTTGGGGTCGGCGCAACATGTCTTTTTCTTCCATAGTCTTCTGTCAGCCGTCATATCTGTGTTATCCTCTTTTTTTCATGTCGTCGTTCACACGGTCCATCCATCTTTTCTTATGTCTTCCTCTAGACTTTTTTCCCTCCGCATTTATAAGCAAAACTCTCCTAACGATGTTACTTTCCTCTCGTCTCATGACATGCCCGTACTAGGACATCCGCTCATTCTTCAATTTTTCAATCACCTCTTAACTTTCTTTTATATTTTCTTAGCGCTCTAGTAGAATTTGGAAAATTTCTATAAGTAAGTTTAGGCCTTCATTTCGGAACGCTATTAACTGCCTAAAATAGTTTTAATACCTGCAGTGTATTTTCCAAGGTATAATTTTAGGATTTATATCAAAATTTTCATTTTGCTAATGATTTTTTCCTTATTTTAGTCTGAGTAAGAAGTTAATTTCTGCACATAAGCTTATTTATCTCTAGAATACTTATTTCTATATTAGGTACCTAGTAATTACTTAGTTACTATGTATTTGTTAATTATCAAAGATTCAGCAACCCATAATTTACTGTTAAATTATATCTCATTTCAAACAAATTGATACTTAATTCCTGCATTACTTAGGCAGATACTAAATACAGTATGTCCTTCTCAAATCACTAAAGATTACTGCACACTATTTATAAAGATATATAAAGTAGCTTTCATATAGAAAGCGATGCGCTAACTCAAGTAACTCGGTTTTAAATAACGCTAAATGGGACCATATATCCACGCCCTTATCTCGACCGCCATATTTGAATACAGGGTGTAAAATCTTGTTAAATAGCTAACATTAAGTTGCAAATTACTAGTAATGGTTTATTTAGATTACATTCTGATTTTCTTGTTGAATAAATTAGTCGTTTTAATGAAACTAATTGGCTTGTGGACTTAATAATGTCATTTTTGACAGACAGATAGATGAGATACAGACATCTATTATTAGACTTTGTATTTGCCCACAAAAAAAAATCATTCCTACTTTCTACACCAATCTTTTTACACTAATATAAAAAAAAATATAAAAGTTTTTTTTATATTTGCCGATATTCAATGATATGACAACATCCTCTGGTCCCAAGCTTAGAGTATTTGCTTGTGTTTTGGGTACCAGAATACGAATATATTTCTTATAAACATTTTTTTTGTATTGATAAAGTATTGAATATGAAGCTATGAGCCCAAAAGCTGAAGATATGTTATTACGATATGTCTTTTTCCTACGTCAATAGGAATATAGCATTCAGTTAATACTTAAAATACAACTAACTTTATTATTCAATCATCTATAATGTATCCAGTATCAAAATGCCCGGTCAAAATTTGCATACACGACACTTAGTCATAAACATATACAAATTATTATACAATACATTACAGTACATCATTTGGCTACAATGTTATCATGTGATGATGAACAGATATCCAACATGTTTTCAAAGATATATGATAAAATACGAGTGTCATCACTCATAGTGTTGCAAGCCGGATCGAGCTATGGCCGACGTGTAATCGTAAATCTAGCTCAGAACTGACATGTCAGTCATACAAATCATTCAAACTCTCTCGAATCTCCATCGTAAATATGTCTGATTGTAGCATTAATCATTTTGAATATAGAATAAGAAGTGCCAGAGGCGATGCGATTGGTCGTCACTAAACGAACAATTATTCAAATGGTGCGCTGTGATTGGTCCGTGGCCGTTCCGTTTTTTACGTTGACAGAGTGATGGATTCGACCCTTCGACTCATGCGCACTTAAGTACCCATTTCATTGTTGTGTGCGTATGTTATATATCGTGTGAGCTATCAATCTGTGTCTAAAAGTAAATGCTTTGAGTTTTTATTATCTTATTTGCGAACAAATCGTTAAAAGTTTTTTTGTGCAATTAATTTTAAAACTAATGATTTTTACAAGTTATTGATAGCTACAAAATTAAACGTGTTTAAAGTAGCGCATCGCATGAAACAACATCTAGTTATTTTAATTCTGTCTTTACACTGGGTTTATGGCCTAATGTGGGCTTTTAAAAGATATTAAATGAATAATTATTATTGTTAGAGTATTACATTACAAGGGTTTAACTCACATGTAAATCACGTACCTAATAGTGTTTAGTTATTTCGCGATTAAAGTAACATAAAATAGAAATTTTTATATTATTATAAACTTTTATACTGCGCAAACATTATTAGTATTGTCTTTGCCTGTAGTTACTCAAGATTAAAGTTCTTTTAAGATACTAATAAGAGCTTGTAAGAGTAGGAAGGTCAGTAAAGCCATCATTTTTTATTAACTTATCCTTTTATATCTTTTAACCAGATTGAAATGAAATATCATGTAGACATAATTTTTTTGAGAATATTATGTGCTTATGACAGGTTCAAACATTTTTTTCCCTAACACCGCATTGATTGGTATACCTAGTAATAGTCTTGTTACATGTTTTTCATTTTTTCAAACCTTTGATATTCTGCAGAAAGTGATAAAAATAACTTCAGTTATAAGCAATACAGATCAACATGTTTTCTGAAATAATAATGGGCAATAAGTAAAACTTCTAAATATACTAGAAATATAGACTAGAAAGTTATCTTCACGCGATGGGCTTCGTGGTGAAGTGGTTTATGTAATGGACTGCCGATCACGAGGTCGCGGGTTCGATTCCCGCTTAGGACAATTATTTGTGTGATATCCATAAACGTCATACAAAAGGTTGTACTGCGTCTGGGTGTTTTCTATGTATTATAAGCATGTATTTACGAAAGAAAAGTAGTTTATGTAGTATATCCGTATTCTGGTACCCATAACACAAGCATATAAGCTTAGCGTGGGACCAGAGGACGTTGTGTGAAATGTCCATGAATATTTATTATTATTATTTATTATCTTTAGTTTTGGATTGCTAAAGGGTCCTAACATAGTACATTCGGTATTTAAACGATTAATCCAAGTCTCGTCAATAGTCGAAGGTAATATGGCGGTCCGCGTTCCTCTACGATTGGTCCAAGCACCCTGCGCCCGCGCACATCACATCTGTCACTAGCTATTACCTTTTTATGTAGAAACTTTACGACTAACTTTACGATTACGAACGCCCATCGCGAAGCGGTGAAAATATTTAAACTCCATAAATTTTTATGGTTGAAAATAAACTATAATAAATGGGAGTGTACGTTTAAAAATATATGAAATGTATGTGACTTTATCAGTAGCTTGATTGGTATACTGTACGTCGGAGGCTTTGAAGTTTTTAATGCAATTTTAATTGATCGTCATTAAGAGGTTTAATAAGGCTATATAATAACAGGGAGTTGGTGTTTGGTACAATTATTGGCGTATTGGACCAAAGCTGGTTCAAATTTATTGCACTTGACAGCATTAAAATATAAAATTTATGTTAATAGAATATAGTATGTTTTTATTCGTCATATTTTTAGTAACATTAGTTTTATTATGCATGAACTGAAGGGATACGTGTTTAAGACATAAAACCTTGTAATAAAATGATATCTTGTTATAAATCAACTAGTTTGTATATTTTATTAGGAAATGTTCATAAACATACTTTGATAACATTATCGGAATATTTGAAAAGTCATTAATGATTAACGAAATAAAATAATGCCGGTATTTTATAATATTTTCCAAACACATGCGCGACTCATTTGTTTAAATAAAACTATATAAAAAAATTATAAACCATGGTCACGGGTCCCACCACTGACCTCTCCGGAAAGTCGCAAAACTTAAAACAAATACACGCGTCTAAATGCGTAAAAAGTAGTTTTATTTAAATGTCGTTATTTTTTAATGTATATCCCTATATGAGTTTACTTATATCTTCAATTCATTTTATTCAATACATTAATCAATGCATTTTATTGCGGCTTTAAACAATACAGTCGTTCAAAAAGATGGCTTTTTTGTATAATTTGTTAAGATTTGGTTTCTGAATTCCACATGTAGAAGGTTACAGGTAACAGCTATCGAGTATAATGAACAGTAGAAATAAATTTCAGCTGCTTTCGTAAATAAATAATTAGTGTTTACATCCTAAGAATATATTAGGTATACTTACAAAATAAATTGTGAATTACTCTTCAATTTAATGCACATACCTGAAATTAACAAGAAATTATATATCAGTATGTTTATCTGACATACCTTCCCTATGCATATCTATTTTATAATATGTCCTTTCTCAGGCCCAAATTTGATTATTTGTGTACCATATTTCATTGAAATGGGTTGAATAGTTTTGGCGTGAAAGAGCAAATAGAACAGCTAATCTATACCCACGAATTTTCATGTCTTCATAATGATAGACAAAACTGTCAGTGTAAACCCATAGAAAGGGTAGGCAGTGTCACATATCTTGGTGTCAAAATTGACGAGGACTTTTCATGGTATCAACATATTAATTATATTTGTTCGAAGCTTAGAATATTGCTAGGTAAATTTTATCACTTAAAATTCAAAGTGCCGATAGGTACTTTAAAATGTTTATATATGACACTGGTTGACCCAATTATTTCCTATGCTTTGGATTGCTATGGCCTAACCTTTAAAACATATTTAAATGAAATAGAAACAATTCAAATTAGGTTTCTTAAACTTCTTGTAAACAAAAAAACTAAGAAACAACGTAAAAATGATTATACTAAGCTATTTAAAATATTATGTAAAATTTTACCCGTCTCTTTGAAACATAAATACTTACTGGCTGTACATAACCATGGTAATCAGGAACTTAACCTCACATGTATATCTAACAAATATAACACCCGCTCAGTCACAACTGACAGGTTTGATGTACCTAAAATAACCAACTACTACGGTGACAGATCTTTGAGAAAGCGCTTGCCTTATCTCCTAAATAGCTTACCTGAGAATATCAGAAATGAGGATAATGCAGGGGCTTTCAAAAGGAAAATATTTAAGTATTACCTGAACAAATGTTAAAATTACAAGTTTATTATAAAGCTATATCTGTACGGAGACTAGACCCCACAGTCAAACCGATCACACGGTTTTGTGGGGCTATGTTTTAACTATAAGCAAATGACATTGTATAATAATAATTTAATAAATAAAGAAAATAAAAACATATTATACAAACAGAATTAAATGAAATGAAATGAAAAATCATTTAATCAAGTAGACACAATTTTTCAGAAAAATTATGTGCTTATGACATGTCCAATTTTTTTTCCCTACCATCGGTTCAGGACGCAATCTGCTGAGAAGAACCGGCGTAAGAACTCAGCAGAGCTTTTATTCAAATCAATATTTTTTAAATTAAATGACAATTATACTTACAATGCTAATAAAATTTTACAATATAAGGTAATATTAACAGCATTATGATGTCAAATAAATTTTATCTGTAAAAATATTAATTACAAGAAAATGTGGTCTGTGTTCGAACGGATTAAAATACACCACTTTAACTTCCCAGGGTGCTGTAAAAGCCAGCTTAAAAATATTATAATATCCTATACGATATACGATAATATCCTTCGTGAGAAACGGAAATCGCGAAAATTAACCTTATTCCAGCACGCCTGATCAGCGCGGCACAGTAGACCATAACCCCTCGTAGAGGAGGCCTGTACCCAACAGTGGGACGTTATTGGGCTAGAGACAAATGAGAGAGAGGTAAGGAATATCTACAAATAATGAAATTAAAACTACAAATAATTTAAAACAAATAATTTAAAATGAATTTGGCAATACAATGAGGCCGTCATTCTTGCACACGCTTAAGACTCACTGTCTCTTAGCGTGACAGAAAGGCTTTACTTATAACAGGACGCGTTTCCCGGTCCGCCATTTTGCAATTAAAACCTTTGTACATTGAACAAAACTTAATTAAATAGTCAAAGAGACTTTAGTGCTTCTCATTCGTTATTTGTATTGTATTTAGACTATTTTAGACTTACTTCATTCAGTCTGTGATGTGCCCAACAGATGCCTGGTAAACTATTAGGTATATTGTACCAGAGGAGGCCCGTGCCAACAGTAGAGGGTTAATGACGAAGAAGATTTGATATATTGGGATTTTGGTTCAACGAACGGGCCTCGTTTTGTATCTAGTAAAGATCTATCACAAGATCCAGGTTGGGTTTCCATAATTATTGGAATGAATAGATAAAGACATTACAAGAAAAATATTATAGACTAGCTGTTGCCCTCGACTCCGTTCACGTAGAATTTAGGAAATTTTCCCCGTTTTTGCAACATTTTTAACTACTGCTTGAGTGAGAGTATTATAAACGTAAGAGTAAACAAATATAATCAGAATGAACGAACTGCTAAGCTATCAGGAGTTACACGTGTTATTGTGAGTCAACCATAAAATATAGATATGTGCTGTTTCGGGATATTTTTTACACAATTTTATGTAGAATATTTCTGTCATACATGATTTCTATGTAACTTTAACCATTAAGGCTGCACACGCGACGGAAGCTTAAAAAATGGAGCACCTTTTCCCGTTTTCCCAACATTTCCTTTCTCTACTCTGCTCCTATTGATTGTAGCGTGATGAAAAGTATACTGTAACCTGCCCAGGAGTATGAAGAATAATTATACCAAGTTTCGTTAAAATCCGTCGAGTAGTTTTTGTTTATATAAGGAACATACAGACGGACAGACAGACAGACAGACAGACAGACAAAAATTTTACTGATTGCATTTTTGGCATCAGTATCGATCACTAATCACCCCCTGATAGTTATTTTGAAAATATATTTCATGTACAGAATTGACCTCTCTACAGTTTTATTATAAGTATAGATGAAATTAAGTATTAGAAATAGCATTCATAGCTTAAGAATTATTATTAAAAAATATTTAGTTTTTATTATCATCTATTGATTCAAAATGTGTCATATTAGACAACTCACGCCATCTATGAGTTAAGGTTGAAAGATTGATACAATATTCAAGGAAGGATAAATATGACACGGAAAACTAAATGTTAATTAATGAAATAAATTAATAAAAATAAACATTTTGGACATTTTACACAACGTCCTCTGACCTCAAAGTAAGCTATATTTCTATGTTCTATGGGTTCCAGATACGGATATACATAATATGTACTTTTGTTTTGTAAAACATACTAAAAATACATAGAAAACACCCAGACACAGCACAAATATTTGTATGGCATTTATAAAAATACAATTATTAGTACGTAATATTTATCAGAAACACATACAAATAATCACCTTGAAGATTATTTATCATTTAAAATCTGCAAAATATTTTTCTAAAAACCAGGAAAGTACGAGTTGAACTCGCACACTAAGGGTTCTATACCATTATGATTATAATTTATTCGTCATATCGACTCCAAGTAATATCAAATAACGAAACCCCAAACAAAGGGATGAGGGCAGGATAATGATAATTTTAGTATTCGTTGTTGTAGCATCAACCCATATACACATACCGCGAATATTTCACCTACTTAGCTGTCACCGTTCCATAGATACAGTCTAGTGACAGAGAGACGAAAAGCTAAGTCTCAGTAGGTAATAGGACCCCATTTTACCCGGATTCCCAAAAATTAATTCGAAATAATAACCTGCCTGTTAATGTAAGTGCTTACAATTCACAAAAAAAACTAACATACAAAAACCGACATAAATAGACATATAAAAATAAAATTTATGCAAATAAACACCATTAAGTTCAATCATCAAACTACTTATTAACATTTTAAGTATTATACTTTATAATTCGGTAGCCATATTAATTATTTAAGTTACAAAAACAATTGTTTGTATAAGTATACAAATTATTAAAACCATTAAA
Source organism: Orgyia antiqua (assembly GCA_916999025.1). NCBI lineage: Eukaryota > Metazoa > Arthropoda > Insecta > Lepidoptera > Erebidae > Orgyia > Orgyia antiqua. The sequence goes on along the minus strand of OU779864.1, from coordinate 18,860,189 downwards.
AGGTTATCTTTAAAAACCTGCCCACACTGTAAAAGTAACAAGATATTTTAGGGGTCCGTACTCAAAAAGTAAAATAGGATACCATGGCGAGCTTCGTGGTCATCATGACGTCGCGGGTTCTATTTCCGCTTCGGACAATTATTTGTGTGATCTTTATAAATGTCTTACAAATGTTTGTACTGCGTCTAGGTGTTTCTATATATTATAAGTATGTATTTACAAAAAAAGTAGTATATGTGTTCTATCCATATTCTTGTACCCATAATATAAGTATATAAGCTTAGCTTAGGACCAGAGGACGTTGTGTGAAATGTCCGTGAATATTTATTTGTTTAGCTTCGTGGTTGAGTGGTTCATGTAAAGGACTGCTGACTACTTTTCTTTTGTAAATATGTACATACTTATAGTACATAGAAAATAGCCAGACGCGATACAAACATTTGTATGACAATTATAAATATCCCACAAATGATTGTCCCGTGCGGGAACCGAACCCACGACCTCGTGAACGGCTAAATGAACCACTAGACCTCGATAATTACGGTATGATAATATTATTATGATGATAAATAATTGGGTCATCATGTGTCTTTTAAATTTGAGCCATTTTCCTCGATTTCTTAGAAGATAACCATCAGATACTGACCTCGTGTCAATGGGACTACACGGGAACCACCAGCTTTCAAATTAAAAAAGAATCACTAAAATCGCGATGAGGTAACAAACATAAAAAAAATTAAAAAAGACATACAGACGAATAGAGAACCTCCTCCTTTTTTTGAAGTTGGTTAATAATTACAACTTTAAAAGGTTCGGAACCCTCCAACCGCGATTCCAACTCGTATTTATGCGGTTATTTAGATACATAGAATATTTAAATATGCATTAAAAACTCGACAAAATTATAATAAAAGATGAAACGCAGTTAACAACGTTTTTTATGGTGGTTTAACTGTCTCGCCCACGCGTGGACATTGGGAAACTAACAAATATTGGTAAAATCATTGTGATTTCTAATTTCAATGTTGTGATGGATATTTTATAACAATATTGATTTAGAAATCTTCATAAATATATTATTTATTGTATTTTTATTAGTTTTTGAATAAGATATTAAACTACTACATTTTTTACCGTTGAATTTCCTGTCTATGGTACTATAGTTATAAAACGGATGAACATATTTTGATGCAGTGTATTTTATCATAAAGCAAGGAACGGAATTTAGATATTGATGACGTTATGATGTTATTTATTGCAGTTTATAAATTAAAATGATGATACGCACAAGTATATATCTATACAAATATTATTAAACTGAAGAGTTTGTTTGTTTGAACGCGCTAATCTCACGAACTACTGGTTCAATTTGAAAAATTCCTTCAGTGTTGGATAGTACATTTATCGAGGAAGACTTACGAGGGCACGATACCAAATTATGCTCCATACAAAAATATAGGTATCGTACTTCCCTTTGTTCTTCGCGAAAGTTAAACTGATTTTAATTGTTTCTACGCTATATTATAGATGAACAGTATATCTATGCTTCTGTCACTTTCATTTTTTTCAATACATAATAACTAAAAGAAATATGACCATCCGAAAAACCCGATTTTTTCGGTTTTCTTTAGATAAACTTGCAGCGTTTATCACACATATTTGGTAACGTTTTACCAAAAAAAGAAGTGATACAAGCATAGATATACTCTTTATCTATATAGCGTAAAAACAAATAAAATCGGTTTAACTTTCGCGAAGAAAAAAGGGGAGTACGAAACGTCTTTTTTTCAAAGAATTTGTAGGTAAAATCTGTTTCAGATATATTTGTCCCTTTCAGCACGGTGCTCGGGAAAAGGGATAGCAATACCTAAGTCAAATACCTAAATTATGAGTACGGCACCCTCTTAAGGTTATATAACATCACGCCGCGACCAATAGAAGAATTTTCTAAATTCCACGCGTACGAAGTCGCAGTCGAAAACTTGTAGATTATATAGATAGATATTTTTTAATAATATGGGCTGTATAACAAGTTCATTGTAAATAGTAGCTTCAAGAATTGTTAAATAATCGGAAAGGAAACAGTTTGAAGAATGCATAGTTTGTGTTGCAAAATTATTTTAATTCACTATTCAGAATAGTCGCGACATATTTTCAATTCCATAAAATATGATACAAACAGACCGCTATAGTTATTTCAGTAAACTATTGTAGGAACTCTATGTCTAGTTAGCCACCTATTATCAATTACCACGAGTAATCATTTCTCGATCCAAACTCACTTCAAACATCAGCTCAATTTCCTAAGTAACATTCACACGATATCAATCGATTTTAAAAATAAAACCATTATTTTTTTCTAAAATACGCTACTCGATTGATTTGATGTGATATATATGGTCAATCAACAAAATTAGATAATTATTTTATTGCCCAAAAAATTTTGTTGTAAATATTAGAAAATCACGCGCCATATTATTTGATAGGTGTTTTAATAGCTGTCTATATATTTAAATCAAACACGCTAAAAGTTTACGGCTATTTTTTGTTGATTAGGTTTAGTGTTATAAAATGTAGATATGTTAGTCTGAATAGTTAAGGTTATGTGTGTCAATTATTTGTATAAAACAGGTTTTACACCAATTGTTTGATATTATCACGTCTCAGCCCATAAAGATTTCTATATAAGGCACAGATACCCTCTCTAACAGGTGGACATTTAGTCCGTGTTGTGTCGTATTAAGAACTCAAGAATCACCACCCTATTTTCTTACCGAGGTCCTGTAAAAGCCAGCTAAGGAATATTGTACACAGATAACATCCTCTGTGAGAGATAGAAAACTCGAAATATAAACGCCTGATCAGCGCAGCATAGTATACCACTTCCCAAAGTGGCGAAGGCCCATCTTCAGCAGTGGGACGTTAATGGGCTGCAAAATAAGAGAGAGATGCTTTACCGATCGCACGTATTGTACGATATGATCAATGATCAAGGAACATGATCAAGTAAGCTACAGTTTCTAAAGAAACATTTTTGCTTCAGGTTTATACTCCATACAATAGCAGTATCATTAATTACAGCTCATATTTTGATCACATATATAACACAGCACGAAAGAAATTCACTTCTCTCAAAAATAAGAATCTATTTATACCAATAGTAACAATTTTCAGCATAACAAAAGCCAAACCAAGATCAACACACATTAGCTCTCAGACTTGTGACCTGTGCCCATTATTTATTGACAGTAGAGACAAAAATATATCGTCACGCCTCGCTAGATAAAATCAGAATAGTGTTAGAAATTGTCTAAGTCTCGTATTTAGATGCATTTGGTGTTGGCTGGACAATTCTGTCGAATTGCCAACCCTTTACCTAATTAGATGAAACCAAAATAAGCCTTAAATTGAAAAGCACTTATCACAGAGTACAATTATATTTAAAAGGACTTAACAAAAAAAAATACACTAATTGTAATTAAGACGATTAGCCATAAATAAATAATAAACTCCCAAAAAAATAAATTATAGTGGAAAAAAAAACATTATTATGAGCGGGTAAATAAATCAAGTTAAAGTTAAAAATTTTTATTAAGAATAGGAATCGGGAATGACATCGAACCGATGTATAACTAAATTGAGAAATATTGTAGTGGAAGATTTGCTTAGCGTTGTATTCCGAAATCGTGGGTTTAAAACCTCCGTGTGGTGACGGATTAAGAATACAAGAGTCACCACCCCATCTCCTCCCAAAGGTGTTGTAAAAGTCAGCTACGTGATATAGCATACAGATAAAATCTTCTGTGAGAGACGGAAAGCTCTAAAATAAACCCTGTGCCAACACGCCTGGTCAGCGCGGTACAATAGACCATAACCCCTCCAAAGTAAAAGAGGCCCGTGCCCAACAGTGGGTCGTAAATGGGCTGGAGAGGAAAGAGGAGGGTTTAAGTCCCGCTCACGGTAAGTATTTTTTCACTATAATTTTATTTATTAAATAAAAAAAATAGTAAGCGTGATTCGTCGCAGCGTGATGTTATATAACGTATAGCCTCCTTGATAAATGGACTATCTAATAGTGAAAGAATTTTTCTAATCGGACCAGGTGGTTCCTGAGATTAGCGTGATTAAACAAACAAAATCTTCAGCTTTATAATATTGGTGTAGAATATAGAACTACAAATAAATTCGTTTTCCTCTGTATGTTCTTATGTGAGCTTAAATTTTTAAAACCACGCAACAAATTTCTGTATGGTTTTTTAGTACATAGTACATACGGTAGTACAGAGTTTAGGTTTGGTTTCCAAATTCCACACATACAAACTCACGGACAACAGCTAGTAATTGAATAAAACCATTTTTTTCCACTATCGTCGCGTTTAACATTAAAAAAACATAATATATTTATTACACTTTATACAAAAATATAGGCCAAGTAACAAATCCCTGTCCATTTGACCGACAAGCTCTGACATTTTCGCCTCTTATGACACACCTGTCAGTGACATGTTGGCTTATTGTCCTCTTTATAGTACATATACTCGTCCTTTGTATATTTCTGATTTCTATATTTATATAGCTGACCCGGCAAACGTTGTTTTGCCATACAATTGTCAGGGGAGGGGTATGAAAAATAGATAGTAGCTGATTCTCAGACCTACTAAATATGCATATAAAATTTCATAAGAATCAGTCGAGCCGTTTACGAGGAGTATGGGAACGAACATTGTGACACGAGAATTTTATATATTAGCTGGAGTCTTTTGGAAAAGTAAACTAAACTTTTAAAACCTATTTTAAAACCCCTTTTCTTATTTTATCTGTATTACTGACATTCTTAATCAGCTTGACAAAAGTAGACCATGTCCTTACAAAACGGACGAGTTCTGTGCCCAGCTGTGGAATATTGCTGGACTGAAAATAACATATTTCTTAAACATTATAGTTTTGTGGTATTTGTTATAAAATTTCTACAAAAGGGTTAATTTTTTTTCTGGAATTTTAATATGCAATCATTAAAAAATAAGTAATAATGTATAGTACTGTACAGTCGTAGAATAATATTTCGATGTAGGTAGAGTCATAGAGACATATCATAAATTCATGAATCACGTTTATCTTCACAAAAATAACTGCCACTTTTAACAATTGGCAAAACTTAAGATAATCTTGACTATTTTATGATAAAACTTAAAAGCAATCTCCATTTAGAGATTGCAGTAAAATCCCAAAGAAACTATTTTATCTTATAAAATAAAACTTATAATTTTAAACGCAAACAACATCGTAACTTTCAATAAGCTACTGTCATATCCAATACATACATACAAGGAAACAAACTCGTCATTGGCACATTGTCCTTCATATTGGACATTTATACCGGCCTCTGTATGCGGCAACTTCGCCATGTCCTTTGTATAGTACGTATGTATGTTGTATGAACTTGTTTGTAGAATAACATGTGTACAATAATAAGGAATAGACAAGGTATGACGGTTGCAAAGCGTTAAGAAACCGTGGGCGAAATCATACAAGTGCGTTGAATCATACAAGTACTATAGGGTAGAGCTTATTTATGTTTTACTAGCTGTGTTCCGCAGTGTTACTCGCTGTAAAAAGGATAAGTATACATAGAAAACTAAAATTATAGGCGTTTAGCGAGAAGGAGAAACAAACCATAGTTTGTTTTTTGATTATCCCACGCGAACCTTGCATTCTTTCGGGATAAAAAGTAGCCTATATGTTAATCTGGTACATAAGCTATATTATTGTAAAGTTTCATTAAAATCCATTCAGTAGTTTTTGCGTGAAAGAGTAACAAACATCTAAACATCCATACTCACATTACTTTCACATTTACATTATTAGAAGGATACGAATAAAAAATATTACAACAGGACGGGCTACGTGACTTAGTGGTTCATGTAACGTACTACCGTACACGAGGTCGTGGGTTCCATCCCCGAATAGTACAATCACTAGTGTAATATTTATAATTGCCCTACAAATTTTTGTAATGCGCCTGGGGGTTTCTACGTATTATAAGTATGTATTTACAAAAGAGAAGCATATAATAATATGTAGTATCTAGTACCCATAACACTAGCATAGAAATGTAGCTTATTTTAGGACCAGAGAAAGTTGTGTGAAATGTTCATAAACAATTATTTATTTTATTTATTTTAATGCAAGAGTATGGTTTTTTTTTTTTTTTTTTTTTATATCTCTCTCTGCCCTACCGGGCCATGGTGGTGCCTTGAGCCTTACCACGACCCGGCAAGGGTGGCCCCCTTTCTTCACGGGGGGCTCAACGCGACGGGGGGATCGCTAGGTCCCCCGTCACTCAAATGTGGCCCTCCTGCCACGACCGGTGCGGCGGGTCTCTGAACTGCGACCCGCTGTGCATGACCACCTCGTCGGGGGGGGCGGCCGGCCACCGCGCGCCGACGACCCCTACCCAGGGCCCTGCGGGGTGGCAAAGTGCCACCAGAGCGTTCGCGCTCTCGCAGGGCCTCCCTCTTTGCCGCCATCACCTCCCGAGCAAAGGAAGCGACGGCAGCCCAACACTGTTCGCTCTCGGCCATGGATGAAACAACGACCGAGAGCGACAAGTCCTGGCCCAGCACGCTGACGAGTTCAGCGCGCTGGGCGTCCCAGGCCGTGCACACGGCGAGGGTGTGTTCCGCCGTATCCACGGCCCCACTTCTGCAATTTCGGCAAACGGGATCCGACTCGATACCTACCACCTCCCACAGGTACTTGGCAAAACAGCCGTGACCTGTGAGGAGCTGGGTGAGGTGATACGTCGGATCCCGGTGCCTCGCCTCGACCAGTATGCAAGAGTATGGTTAACACTTTCAAGGGTTTATCAAATTACTTATCGTGTTATTTGCAAAGTAAAAAGTGTTATTTGCAAAGTAAATCAATTTTCAAATGACCGTATGAATAAATACTACCATTAAAAAGATGAGTGTAGTCGTGCCAACTACTTGATTAATATAAATAGTAACAATTATCGTTGATTTATTCGCCGGGTGGATGGATTAAATGTACCGATTAATGTCCACAACTGAAGCGATCGATCCTTACGGGACCTTTAACTTATATCCGTGACTGCAGATATCTCGATTGGAAATAAATCTTTCTTAATTTAAATCTCTCCTTTCTATAGTTTGTACGGAAATCTGTCATTTTCTTTGAAAAAAGAAAGGAACTTGTAGGTAATATAGTCTCTAATATTTAGTTTCTTCTCAGATTGTTTCTCCAGCCCATTATATTGTTATTATTCCCCTTGTTGAGCACGGGCCTCCTTTACTTTGTGAAGGATTATGGTCTTCTGTGCCGCGCTGACTAGGCGTGTTGGCACGGGGTTTATTTTTGCTGGCATAGGCCAACACGCCTGGTTGTCTAACAGCATAATTATCGGGTAGAAGTTCACCATGTATTCGTATCTATAACATCACAACAAAAAGAACTGATTGAAAATAACTTCTGCCTACCTATTATTATTAAGCTTATACTTGTATGTATTAATGTATGAACCATAAGGTGTGTTGGCAAATTGCGAGAAATGCAAGCAAACTGCTTATATTTCTGTGTGTAATAACAAAATTAAAAATTAAACCTCATTAAAATACAAACAAAATATTTAACCTGAATTACCTCAAACTATTACAATAATAAACAGTTTTAATTTTAATAACAATACGAAACACGGTCAGTAAACGAATGTTATTAAAATTATAATCATTGGTACTTTTAAAAGAAAAATATACTAAAGTAATATAAATATTAAGTTTGTAATTTTTATATAATTTCAGTAGTTATAATAAATTGATAATAATAAATTTTATTGAATAAAATACAATGAACATCTCAAAAACAATTTAACAATATGTAACTCTAAGGCCCATAGCACACGGCGTATTTTAAGCGAGCAGACGACTCGCGTTTCAGGAACGCGCTTCTCCGGCGCCGTAAACGCTGATTGTTGCGTTTGCATTGATAATAGAAACGCGCGCATGAAGCGCGTATACGCGCATTTGAAGCGATACAAACGCGCGTACAAAGGAGCGGGGTACGGGCAGAGGGTGGCTGGGATGCTCACGCCACCACTGCGCCCGCGCCTCTGAGGCTCTGATCGAAACTCAAAAACTACGAGTGACTACAGCGCGTCTGTACAGCTGTACCTGCGCGTATACGCGCAGTAGAGGCGCGTTTTACAATCGCCCCGTGTGCTGTTACAAAGTTGTGATCAAATCTCGTTTTAACAACGTATACGCGCGTCGTCTGTAAATTTAAAATATTAATACAATTTTGGAATTAATGATTTCATTTTAAGTTGATTGTTAATGGAAAATCAATAAAAATAAATTCACTGGCTGTTCAAATCAGTAACTTCCCTTCTCTTTCTCTTTCCAGCCCATAAACATCCCACTGTTCGGCACGGGCCACCTTCACTTTGGAGGGATTATGGTCTACTGTTCCGCTCTGACCACGGGTGTGACCATAGCAGAACAAAGTTTACTTTCAAACTTTCCGTCTCATATAGGATGTTATCTGTGTACAAAATCCCTTACCTGGTTTTTACAGCATCCCGGGATGGGAAAGGGGTGATGACACTTGTATTCTTAATCCACCACCACACGGATATGAATAAGAAAGAAAGAAAGAAAAAAAAGAAAGAAATATTATTTTGTTCTTGTAAGAACAAAACAAAATTTACTTAAACTTACTTATAACGGTAACTAATCCTGGATTTCGGGTACACAAAACAGTATCAATACGCACTATACCACATAGTCATAACACGTAACAAAAATTTCTAAATAATGTTGATTTATAATACTGATGACAAATAAAAAAAGAGAATTCACCAACATTACCGGTTATTTGTTCCAACAAAGTTATTTATAAATATAACATTAACTCCAAGAACTAATATCCATCCGTCACTTACATAACATCATAGAGAAACATAAAAACACAACACTAGAACATAACACTAAATCATAAACATAACATAAATATAAAAAAGGACGCCCACAAAAGAATGACCGGGTATACAGTCGGAAGAAATGACTCGAAATCTATAAATCTAATGTGTGTAGCGGGCCGATCTCAGTAACCATCACAAATATGTCAAAAAAGGCTATAAACCTTCGACAAGCTATATTCCGGAGATAGTTTATAACAAATACAATGAGAAAACTATGATATGTTATTATTAAAGCGATTGATGAAACTTTACTTGGGGTATTTTTGGAGACTTCGATAATTCACCGTGACGGATGCTAAGACGGTTTTAATATTATTTTATTTATTAGTATTATTGTAGCCAAATGTTGTATCAGTTTGTATCACAGATTTTTAGGGTTTGGTATAAAAAAGAAACCCTAGATAAGTTATGGACCTAAAACTAACACTAAATAGTCATAAAATAAATAAATATTTACGAGTATTTCACACAATGTCCTCTGGTCCAAAAGTAAGCTATATTTTTATGCTTGCGTTTTGGGTATACTACATAGAAATATACTTTTTTGAATGTTTGGCTCTTGGAGCAAAAAATCAAGCTTTTTATAAAGACAATTGCAAAACGAAGTCAAAATACGTATAAAGTAAAAAATCATTTCCACTTTCATTATCATTTTGCATTCGAATCCAAATTTTTTACAACAAAAGTAATTTAGAAAATTTATAGTTTCATGTCGTTACTATTATAGGAAAAACCAAAGTCTGTGATGAATCTATGTCAATATAACTTTAAATTTAAGTTTTTATGATACAGAACCCACGGTCTGTATGAACCTCGCACTTGTTTAGATATTTTGTTTTATAATTTTATTTTTAGTTAGAGATTTATTTAGATGTAAGCTTGGGAATGTTATAATAATTAAGAACATGTCATGACCGATATATTCTTACGGAGTTGGTTGTTTATTTTTATTGTTATTGGCAATCAAAGTGTGTTTAAATCAAATGTTATTTCTGTGTTGAAACTGGTAACATCATGGGCTAAATGGCCTATAATATTAAAGAATGTTGCTGATAAAATTTTGTAATATATTCTATATTTTTTTACGCACTTTATCGCTGAAGCTTTAATTGCTAAGCACGGTTCAATAGTTAAAAGTAATACTTAATTTTAACGTCCCAAGCTGGGCACGGGCTTTCTTTAATTCGGGAGGGACTATGATCTACTATGCCGCGCAGACCAAGCGACATAGGGTTTTTTTCCGAGTTTTCCGTTCTCGTATAGGATATACAATGTAATATCCCTTAGCTGGCTTTTATAGGACAGCAATGGGGTGATGACACTTGTGTTCGTAAAGAACGTATACATTTACATAAATCTATACAAATATTATATATCTTAAAAGGTTTGTTTGTTTGAACGCGCTTATCTCAAGACCCACTGGTCCGATTTGAAAAATTCTTTCAGTGTTGAATAGTACATTTAAAGAAGCAGGCTTATAGGCTATATAACATCACGCTACGACCAATATTAGCGAAGCATTAGTGAAAAATGTTGCAAAATCGGGGAAAACATTCTTAATTCCACACATACGAAGTCTCGGGCTTGTGACTATGTATACAAACGTAGTAATGAAGGCAGGTACAGACCGACATTTACATAAAAAATGTTGACTTGTAGCAAATTGTGGCAGTTCGCTTCGTTGAGTTTAATTCAGTCGGGTCCCGTATTAATATTATTTATGTAATACATATTGTACTCAAATATCTTACGTATTATGCCCTTAAAATCTTATTTGGTAGATAAACATATTATGAATGAGTTGTGTGTTGCATATTTTCTACATTTTCTTATTTGAACTTGACATTAATATTTATGAATGTTTTTTGTTTCATTAAATTGTGCTAGCTTTCTTGTCGATAGTATAATTATCTATTTAGTTAATAGGAAGCATTATTAGTGGAAGACATAACCCGAGCAGTTAGCACGGTGAAGTGGAATGGGCAGGCGACAACGACCACGGAAGGTCCTCAAGGGGCGACCACGTACAGGACGACGCAGTGTGGGACTCCCCCCGACAAGGATGACTGACGATATCGTCAAATGTGTCGGGGACCGCTGGATGTAGTTAGCGCAGGACCGCGCGTTGTGGAGTTCTATGGGGAAGGCCTATGTCCAGCAGTGGATGGAGACAGATTGATGCATAAGCATTATTTGTAAACCTAAGGTTATAATTCGCAATTAGCAATATCGATTCACAAAGCAATTCTATCTTTAAAATACATCCACTGCAATAAAGTTCTATTACGTGTCATCAGGTTATGGGCGCATTTATTCCTTGAAATATTTTGTATTGAAAATCCGTCACTATCATCATAAACTTACTTAATTACATCACTAGATAATACTCATGAACTAATCCAAAACTCTAAACATAAATAATTATGATAATCACCTAACTTCCAAACTTTATCGCTAAGCAAAACATATAAAGACAGGCACATAAAATTTTACGACCGCGCGTCAATCGTATTGAATATTGAACTAGACAGACGCTATTAACAAACCAATAGAAATCCGATTTCCACGAATTAGCAAGTATTTAAGTGATGTAGTGATATATGATTTCAGGTCATTGTGACTCAGTGTGTTAGGAAAGCTTTCTAAATAATAGGTTGATTTAGTGCGATGTGGTTTTCCTCGAAGATTTCTTGTTAAATTCTTACATAATAAAATAATCGGTAATATTCTTTAACACATGCGCGACTTATTTGTTTAAGTAAAACCTTTTTTTACGGATTTAGACACTTGTATTTGTTTTAAATTTTAGCCTGACATTTCGGAGCCTTTACAGTCATCATGTCACGGGTGGGACTAAAAAGTCGCTTCTAAATCCATAAAAAGGTGGTTTTGTTATAACAGATATTAATAATTAAATAAATCAAATTATGGTGGAAAAGTGAATGTGCCGCAAGTGGGACTTGAACCCACGACCTCGGAATACCGTTCCGAAGCTCTTCCAACTGAGCTTATTGCGGTCTACTTGCAACACCTTCAAATTAGTCACCATTTATTTATTTTTACGTACATTCACTTTTCCACCATAATTTGATTTATTAAGTAAAAGGCATAGCATGTCAAATGCAAAGATCAATAAATTAATAAGATATTAATAATACCGAAATATGTGTGAAAAACGCAAGGCACAAAATTTTGTTATTTCGTTTAGTATACCTAGGTATTAAAGCATTTGCAGATTCAGACGCTGTTCAGACGTGATGATGGACAGCAGTTACTATCGAAACGTGGATTATAGATAGGCAGATTATCTATCTTACTTATAAACGAAGATAACTATCTACTTATTGCTAATCGTAGATACGTTGTTGGATTCGACTACATATCTTTTAGCCTTACCGAAAGCGGTAGAGTCATAAAACCTTTTTAACCTTTTTTCTAACACTTGCGCGACTCATCTGTTTAAATAAAACTACTTTTTACGGATTTAGACGCGTATATTTGTTTTAAATTTTGGCGCGACGTTTCGGAGACTTTGCAGTCACCATGGGCACGGGTGAGACTCTCGGAGACACGGGGAAGTCTCACCCGTGACCATGGTGACTGCAAAGTCTCCGAAACATCGGGCCTAAATTTAAAACAAATATACGCGTCTAAATCCGTAAAAAGTAATTTTTTTTAAACCTTTTTAACAAAATAAAACAATTCTATTTTTGCTAACATCTTCATTAAATCCAAAAAGTTGCCAATTAACTTCGTTATAATTTTCTTAAAAAAAAACATGTCAAAATTGCTTGTTTTAAACAGTATTTTATGTTATTACATACAACAAATCATAAAGCAATAACAGTTTTAAGTGACATTCGATTTGAACATCATAACGTAGTTTAATTTACCTGTAGATTTGTAGCGAAATTTTTTAAATTATGATTCTGCTTGCATCTCTTTTAATCATAACATGTTATTTATCTTTCAAGATGTGTGCCAAGATTGTACGAATAACATCCCGTAATGTGTTGATGTTAATGTACCCAATATCTACCTGTGATCTACACTTTGCTAATTGAAGATTTTATTAGTTCTGTGGTTAATTATATTTACAGTTAGTGTTGCTAATAATCAATTTAGATATTTATAGATACTGTTTCAAACTGGTGGTTGGCTGGTACATGAAATTAGATCACATTTCAAATAATAAATAGCATAGATATGTGATAAAATCTCTTTAAAAATATTTTTATTGTACGTTTTTATATACTTATTTCTTGTGCTTGGAATAATCATGTAATAAGAGGAAAAGAAAGTAATATGTTAGGAATGTTATACGAATGAATATGAAAGGAATAAAGTTTAGAGGAGAGAAAAACAAAAGAAAAGATGTATGGACTGGGTAAAAGAGGATGTTAAAAAGGTGGAGGTACCTAACACATATATGTCGTCTGATGGAAGTGTATGGTAAAAATAGACATGTCACACCAACCCCAAATTAAGGAATAAGGACAGAAGAATAATAACATTAAATTATTTCTTCTTCTGCGTCATTTTTTTTAGATCATAGTTAATAATGTACCTAGACTTTACATTTTAAAACTTAATAAGTAAAAAAAAATTTAAGAATTTCTTCTAAGATTATAAAGTACCAATGATAAATTCCTCGTAACTTATATCAATATACGTCTATCAACTAAAGGTTAGTCCACAAGCTTGATGTGTCGCGACAGCTGCCACTAAAAATAGTCGCCGGACGCACTATTCCGCGTTTTTCACTGTCACACTAGGCATCAATTCCTGTCAGCATTTGTTAACCAATGACAGATGTTTTACGCCTTTAACAACTACACAAATTTAATATTACAACTAACTAAACACTAACTAAAATATCATAAAGTTAATATTCCTTTAGAATTAGTTTTGTTTTAAGTTTGTGTTAGTATGGCTTGTAGTTGTCTGATAATGACAAGTGTGTATAAGGACGTATTTATGTAAACCCTTTGAGATGTTATTTTAGAATTTTAGAAGTAGTTGTTGTGCATATCTTGTTTATTAGTGGGTGTTGCATCTCTGTCGGGATAATCAGTGGAATAGAGGAGTGACAGTTGGCACGTGGTATTAGAGAGACAGCGTCTTGTATCAAAAGGAAATATTCACTTTATTATTGTCAAGTACATACTTCTAGCATCATATTAGTAGATTTACAGGCAGATTTACAGCCAAATGTGGCTAATTAAAGCGATTTTAAAATAATGCTTCATTTTTAAAATCTATCGATCTTTGGAATTTATCTTTATTTTAGTAGATATTTTTTTAACGGACCTGTGTTCTCAATCCATAATTAAGAGCAAATTTTGCCTGCCTACTTTCTAACCTTGAAAAAAACTCTATACGAATGCAGTAGTTCTTCATCTTTGACGGGCCTCGTGGTGTAGTGGTTCTGGTAACGGACTGCCGATCAAGAGGTCGCGGGTTCGATTCCCGCTCGGGACAATCATTTGTGTGATTTTTCTAATTGTCATACAAATGTTTGTACTGCGTCTGGGTGTTCCTATGTAATATAAGTATGTATTTACAAAAAAAAAGTAGTATATGTATTCTATCCGTATTCTGGTACCCATAACACAAGCATATAAGCTTAGCTTGGGACCAGAGGACGTTGTGTGAAAATGTCCGTGAATATTTATTATTTATTTATTATTTCCAGCCCATTTCCATTCCATTCTGGAGCACAAACCTCTTCTATAGGATTTGATCTACTATGCCTAACTGACCAGGCGTAGAGTTTACTTTTAAATTTTCCGTCTCTTACAGCGGATGCTATATGTTCATTTTCTCTGAACATACAGCATCCTGGGTAGGAAATGGAGTGATGACACTTGTATTCTTAATCTGTCACTGCACGGACAAATGGTATAACATTTTGTGCTAAATAATTTCAACCATCACCTATTCAGCATTTCTGGCAGGTCATAAACAAAGGGAGATATTATCTGATGAGACAAGAACATAGCCGCCTGCGCAACTGAAATAGCCGGACAATGAGATGTCAAGCCAAAATAGTAGGTGATCCATACTATAATAATTTCTAAGACAAACTGACAAAGATTATTACGCTTGTTATGGCATTAAGAAGGCGATAAAATCAATTATAAATAAATAATTGTCCATTGGACTATTCTAGTGTCTCTAAAACATTAAACATTGAGTTAATAGAACAAAATTATAAATACGTTTTCGTTAATTTTATCATTATACGTTCATTTATGTCATTAATTTTAAAGACTCGTTTCTGTATCTTATACAATATACTACTTGAAAACCACAACACACTCGTAGTTAAGCGTAAAAATTAATAAACTACTAAAGTTAAAACTATGTTTGAAAATTTATAAAAATCAAGGCCACTATAATAATATTTTATATTTATGGGTGTACATTTTTCTTTTTTAGTTAATAATAAAAACTTTTAAATAAGCAGTACATATAAAAAAAAAACCTATCCCACTTTGTACAAAATCATGGTAACCGTACACATCATAGTGTCACTAATTGGGTGTTCATGATACATCAGTTGACGCATGCGCATTATGACAGTGGCACTTTCTGTGTGATACAGTGAGCGAACAACGAACTGTGATTTGATTTATATCATTTATAAAACATATTTTAATAATATTACATTCACACAACGAACCGGCTTATGTTTGTTATGATTTATGCTCGCAAATTTACAAAAACAAAATAAGATTTTGGTTTTATTTCAACTTGTTTTAAAACAAAATCAAAATTTTGTGGAAAAACGATGACTTCGAGTGGAACTTGGAGAACGGTTTTCCGAGGTCAGGGGATGCTATCAGTTTTGTAACGACAACGTATAAAAGACTTGGAAAGAAAGAAAGAAAGGTTGGCTGGTGGAAAATGACTCAGGCCTCCGCCTTATACAATGCCTAAATTAGTGTTAATGAAGTTTTAATAAATAAATAAAAACTATGTTAACAGCGATTTTAGAGTGATTCAATATTGAGGGTAATTTCAACTATATGAGTATTTCACACGCCCAATGACAGTTGTCCCATAATTTATGACAACAAAATATAATAGTGTGTGATATAATTGCATGTAACGGGTTCCGTATATCCTTTAGGTAAGTCTTTATTTGCCCGCTGCAATCCTTAGGACCGTAAGAACAATTATTTCATTTATCATTTTATTTCAAGAGTCTTAATTGATTTCCAAATTTTTTAACGGCCTTTAAATTTGTATAGTTACTTAAGTAAATTAAAACAACGTCCTCTGGTCTCAAGCTAAGCTTATACGCTTGTGTTATGGGTACCAGAATACGGAGAGACTACATATACTACTTTTATTTTGTAAACACATACTTATAATACATAGTAAACACCCAGACGCAGTACAGACATTTGTATGACATTTAAAAATTTCACAAAAGTAACTGTCGGGAATTGAATCCGCAACCTCGTTAAGGGCAATCCATTACATGAACCACTCGACCACGAAGCCCGTCTAATTAATTTGTCACTCTGAGTCCTAGAAGTTTTAATTTCGAGTAAATTGATTATGACATATAGAAACACAACTAATCAGTAATTCTATTTTTAAATAAGAAAATTAAATACGGAACTCTAAAAAGGCCATCTAGCCGCCGTTGGCAGCGATATACATTGACAATTGAATAATTGGCCGAGATATGACACCGGACCAGTGTATATTAAGATAAACATAGGTACGTCTCATTTATTGTACTCCTTTGATTTCATTATGAATAATAGTCAAACATGTTTTAGACGACTTTTGAAAAAGCAACGTAAATCAACTTCAAAATTAAATTGATAAAAATACATTCCGCTTTTTTTTCATAAGAAATGGTTAACCTAGTTTTTTCACATCATTCAAAGGTAATTTGTTATGTAGAATATTTTTACCCGACTGTGCCAAAAGGGTAAAATATTTTTATTATTTTGTTCATTTAATAACTAATAGTCTTATTTATAATGACTTATCGGAGGTTTAAACAATAACTTTATCGGAGAGATAATAAACATTTTATCGTAAAAAGACTAATAAGAATAACAATTTTTGACAATTTTAGCGAACCGATTTTAGCGAACTTTTAAACCTTCAATAAGTCATTATGAATAAGACCATTAGTGTAGACATTAGTACTTACTACCATATTTTTTAAAGATTGTGACTTAAAATACTTTTCACTGTAGATTATAAAAGGTTTTATCTATTTATCCATTACTAAAGTAAGTGTTGTCCTTATAGTAGGTTTGATTCCTACACACGTGCGATTATTTATTTCAAGACGACAGATTTTATTTTTATAAATAGATGAATAATTTTTTATTACGTTACGATACTGTACCTACGAGTATGTACCTATTTATATACCAACAAACTCTAAAGAAATATAGCTGTGCCACGCGGTGATACCCGTGGTAAAAAAGAAAAAAAACCTGTTCGTTTTTAGGGTTCCGTACCCAAAGGGTAAAAACGGGACCCTATTACTGAGACTTCGCTGTCCGTCCGTCCGTCCGTCCGTCTGTCACCAGGCTGTATCTCAAGAACGGTGATAGCTAGACAGTTGAAATTTTCACAGATGATGTATTTCTATTGCCGCTATAACAACAAATACTAAAAATAAAATAAATATTTAACGGGGGCTCCCATACAACAAACATGATTTTTTTACCGTTTCTTGCTCGATACTAATAACGTTGCCTTATGTTGCATAGATAATGGTACGGAACCCTTCGTGCGCGAGTCCGACTCGCACTTGACCAATTATTTACATTTGAACATTGCACTCTTTTGGGATAGAAAGTAGGCTATATGTTATTCTGATGTATTAGTTACATTTATGTAAAATTTCATTAAAATCCATTCAGTAGTTTTTGCGTGGAAGAGTAACAAATATCGAAACATCCATACTACCAAACTTTCACATTTATAATATTAGTAAGATGATTTAAGCTTAGTATGAGCCCGCAACCGTTATACAAAATTTTAAATTTACCCATCCATCAGCCTTTTTACGTCCACTGCTGGACATGGATCCTATTCACAACGTGCGTTCCTACGATATCTGCATTCAAAGGTTCTTTATAATTTTTTTAATAACAAAAAAAAAAATTAATATATATTGACTCAATAAAGCAAAATGATTACAACAGTTATGACCTAGATGGCGGTAAAAGCATTAAACATATTAAAATGAATTTCCCTAAGAAATGACATCAATTTGTGTGTGTAATAAAAAATGTCGGATGCTTTTAATTCATTCATAGTAGATAGCATCCATTAATAACTATTTAAGAGATAGATGTTAATTTATCTGTAAATATAACAAAAAGTTGTAACAAGGTGATGTCTGTCCTCAAGGAGCAGTGGTTAGCGTAGCAAATGATCGTTCACGAGATCTCCAGTTCGATTTAGGACAAAATTATTGTGCGATATTTTATATTTGTCATATAAATGGTAGTATCTTCTATTTCTATTAAATAAATAAATAAATAAATATTCAGGACAAAAAGTATGTAGAAAGTAGTAGACTTCGAATTTCACACGCATGAAATAAAAATCAGTTTAAAAGTAGTTAATGTATTATATCCATATTCTAGTACTCATAACACAAGCATAATGAGCTTAGCTTGGGACCAGAGGACGTTGTGTGAAATGTTCATCAATATTTATTTATTATATTTATCAATTTCCAGCCCTTATCCTACTTAAGTCGTAGAGCATGTCTTTTTCTTCCATAACTTTTTCACAAGAAGTCAAGAGCCACATCTAGTAATAATTTAGAAGATAAAAGTCAATAAAAACTATTAAATAGAAATATCTTAATTTATTTTTAATAACGTATCAGTCTTGATTCACTTCCTTAGTGATTCGTTTTATCTGATTAAAACAGGAAATACTCGACCCATTTCTTTAGTTTTAAACCTATATAGATAAACAGATAAACACCTGGTTTATAAAAACGAGAAATGTGTCCCGGGTTCGCACGACAATAAAATATAGCCAGTGAATCAGTCACAGACAAACTTACTGCAAAATTTTATAATACACTAGCTATTGCCCGCGACTTCGTCTGCGTAAAGTTTAGAAATCAAACCATAACAAACAGAAGTTTACTATTACCTGTCAATAGATGGCGTTGTATAGTTTTTAATATCGCGCTATGGTTTGGTTACACACATTAACACTTAAGCTCGTCAAAAGTTTGGTACAAAGGCCGCATTTTCCACATTAATAAATTAGTAAGGATAAGGATTATTATGGATTGTCCTAAACAGAGATTGAATTGAAACCACGAGTACCACGACGTCCACGACCACCACAGAAATTTATAAATATTATGGAAATGAAATAAAAATCATTTAATCAAGTAGACATAATTTTTAGAAAAAAATATGTGCTTTTGACATGTCCAATTTTTTTTCCCTACGCACAGGTTCAGGACGCAATCTGCTGAGAAGAACCGGCGTAAGAAACTCAGCGAAGCTTTTAATTAAATCAATATTTCTTTTTAATTAAATGTTAATTATACTTACAATGCTAATAAAACGTGACAATAAGGAATATGTATTGCTCTAGAGCAACCTACTCCCAAGCCTTATCATCTTTAATATAATCAGAAATTTTATAATACGCCTTTTTAGATAATTTAGTTTTAATTAATTTTTAAATTTAGAATATTTGGACATTTTACACAACGTCCTTTGGTCCTAAAGTAAGTTATATTTGTATGCTTGTGTTATGGGTACCAGATACGGATATACTACATATATACATCTTTTTGTAAATACAGTATGTATTGAGAGTCTTTTTGTAAATATAGTACATAGAAAACACCCAGACGAGACGCAGTGGAACCATTTTTATGATAATTTTTCTAACAAATGATTGTCCCTTGCGGTAATCGAACCCGCGACCTCGTGAACGGCGATCCGTTACATGAACCTCTCGATCCTGAGGCCCGTCGTGGAGAAGGGCCCAACAATGGGACTTATTGGGCTAGAGAGAGAAAGAAAGAGTGTAAAATTAAGTTGCGTAAAATTTAAACTTTTCCAATTTCAATAAATGCCATAACTAAAAGTAGTGTTAGTATTCACCAATTAACAATCATAACACGATAACAACAATCAAATTCATTAAAAAACAGTCATTACAATTCTCCAAAGCAATTTCAAATGCTATGGATATTAAATAATCGATCAATAAATTAGAGCTTTTACTACAATCAATTGGTTATGGGTAGATTATAACGAAGCTCAAACAATCACTAATACCTATTATCGCTTTTAGGACAGAGCTTCGCCTCTAAATCCTGTGATGACATTGGTTAATGGGAGAGAAAGCAAACTATACGGATTCTTAAAACACTGCTTGCTACATCTGAGTCGTTAGCAACTTGCAATTTTAGGCTCATTAGGTTAAAAACCTTGACCGATATATCTGTTTTTTGTGCTGTGTATGACCAGTTGGTATCAAATGTATGACTAGATATATGAGTGTGGATGAAGCCAAGGAAGTACGTTTTGATCGCAGCAAATGACGCTCTAAATTCTCTGCCTACCCCCATAGGAAAAAGGCCTGATGTTATGATGATGATGATGATGACTAATTATGTTGTATGAAAAACCAAAAGCAATATTTGGTTTTCACAATCACAGTTAATATAAATCTGGTTTTAAAAAGGTTTAAAAAAACTAGCACTTCGAGTAAGTTCGGGCATGTATGACCAGATGTATGAGTGTGGATGAAGCCAAGGAAGTATGTTTGGATCGTAGCAGATGGTGCTCTATAGTCTCTGTCTACCCCCATGGGAAAAAGGCGTGATGTTATGATGATGATGATGATTAAATACTACCAATGCCTACAAAATCATAGGTACCCATAACTTGAATGGTGTCATACACTTTACCTTATACCTGTTGAAACTAACTTAATTTATCGATTTAATTAAATCCAAGCCATGTATCAAACGCATTAAAACTTAAACAAAATAAACTACTTCAACTCCATATAAAAACTCAATAATGTACATAAATAATGATTTAGTTAAAAGAACATCTTTGGAATTTGAGTGACTTTAAAATGTAGTTCTTTTTATATAGGACGAGCACGAACAAAATTAATAAAAACCACACTCCAAGATAAGCCATAAATATATCGTGTCGTCACAAATTAAAGATTTTAAATAAGCCCAATCACGATCATTCATATTTATGTTTTATACAAAAATATAAAATTCCTTAAAAATAATAGTTAAGTCCGTTGTATACTAAATGCTATGAGATATATAGTAACCAAGCGATAATATTTTAAAGTTTGCTTTTGTGATAGTTTCCTCGGCATCAAATGAATGGGAATTTTTCAATGCAATTATATTCAATTTATTTATTGGTATTTTTAATAGGTTTCCGTTTTATTTGACTCATTTGCGTGCGATTTCTGATAGCAATAATTGACAAGACGACGAGAATCTAACCAATTTTATACGTAAGGCCTGCTTTAAATGCCGGGAATTATAATTTTCATCAGTAACAAAATTAATAATCTATCGTGACTATTGTTTATTCCGCGGGTTCGATTCCCGCTCGGGACAATCATTTGTGTGATTTTTCTAATTGTCATACAAATCTTTGTACTGCGTCTGGGTGTTCCTATATATTATAAGTATGTGTTTACAAAAAAAAGTAGTGTATGTATTCTATCCGTATTCTGGTACCCATAACACAAGCATATAAGCTTAGCTTGGGACCAGAGGACGTTGTGTGAAATGTCCATGAATATTTATTTATTTATTTATTTATTTATTGTTCCTGCGCCTCTATAATCACGAAAATATTCTTAAGAGTAAATGTCACTTAAAATTAAAATTAACTTAATCAGTTTTATTAAAACTGTAAACGTAATATGTACAGACAAAATTTATATAATCATTTTTATTTTCGTTTATTCCGATTATACACACGCGCGATATTTATAAACATTTATTAAATCATAGCTAACGTTTCGCCTCTCTATAAGTACTGAACAATCCTAAGGTGATGCGCTCCAGTCCGCATTTAGACGGTGGTTATAAATTTTAAATATTACGATAGGGCATTAAGATCTGAATAAACATGTCGCGTTGTCGGCGCGTGACGTCACGGGTCTGACATTATTGTCGCATACTTGTAGCATACAACACTGAGATGTACTGTACTGTATATACTACAATAGAATGAAGAATATATCAAAGCATTAATATAATCAGTAGCTTAAAATATTGTTAAGTATAATCATAAGTTATTAAAACAAAGTCCTTAGTTTGTTCCCGATAAACTACATTACCTACATAACAACATTTCACGGATATTTCACCTATAAACTTAGACCTTTCTTTATTTCTTTCTTCTATAGAAAGAAAGTATTGAATAATATTAGCAAAGTTTTGTGACAGTTGTCAAATTATCTAAAATATAAAACATAGTCATTATGTTTGTATTTATGTCTCTATGTGAGCTTATATCTTCAAATCAGATTTTGATGCGGGTTTTTTATAGATAGAATGGGTCAAGCGGGGCTTTTTGTATAATTTGTTATGATTTTCTTTATATTTTTTTTTTCATTCCACGCGCACAAAGTTGCCGGAACTTCTAGTTATTATATTATATTTACTGTTTGGTATCACGATGATTTCATCACATAATAAAATTATATAACCAATTAAACCATAAAGTTATTTGATTTCGGAGTGAGTGTATTTTAATCAGTTAGTATCTACAATAATCTACATATTAAAAATTGCAGACTTTTTAAGTAGCTTTTAAAGTTGGTTCTATATCACATAATATTTATATAGCGCGGTATATCTTTGTATCTTTAGTTGTGATTCAGACAAAAGCGGTCATCTTGTGGTATAGTCTGCGGTATAGTATAGCACGCCGCTGATTTATACCGACGATATCATTGAACGTGGCTCCGCGCGTGTGTGCGAATATGCTCGTGTGAACAGAGCCTCTGTTACAGGCAGGGTTGCCACAAGTTATATTTTGTCGTTGTGTATCTATATACATAAAAGGAAAAATTTTGGATGTTTGTTTGTAGCTTGACTAGAATGGCTGTACAGAAACAGATTAAATGTATAGTTAGTTACTGATGTAGATATGTAGTCATAGCGGTAAATAATTCTGTAACATGGAATAGGACACAGTCATAGCAGGAATATTTTTTTTACCAAATGCAACCAATTTTTTGACAGGTAACTGAATTGTTAATTTTTAGGTTTGCAAATTAATAAAATACACGTGGTTGCACATTTGGTTTGCGTTTCTAAGGCATTCCAAAGTATTATTTTAAGGACAGGTTTTATTATTTCCAAATTTTTTCCAGAAATATTCAAATAAAAACCTACACCTATTTTATAACGAATAGCTCATGTAACTAAACCACAATAGAAATTTGCATCGCACCCATCATAGGTGCTGGGATGACAACCCTATAATCATGAGTAAAGTAAGCGATAGTGCACACAAGCGAGTGGTCGCGACCACAAATCGCGAGCGACAGCCAACAGGTAGCAGGTCGCACGCATTGTTTCCTGGAACCAAAACTACGAGACGCTATCGAAACGATTGATATACGATCAGACTTCGGAATGTTTTAGTAAAATGCACCAGCTTTCCGTTTTAACCTCTGAATATCTAATAGGGACCCGATTTAGAATAATTTATGGACGACGTCTGAGACAAAAACAGAACACTATGGGACCGGCACGGGTCAGAGATTGGACGTCCCAATGTCTGCACATTTCGTAAGAATCAAACCATTTATATGTCAACCGGTAAGCGTAACTATGACGTTTTGTAAGTGAACGTAAGCTTGTTTATCGCAACCTGTCCATGTAGTATCGACGAGAAATGTGTTCAGTACTGTGGTATTAACAACGGCCTAGCTTTACACAATCATAATAGCTGGTAAGGAAACGAGGATTGAGAGTGATCATTAATTACAAGCGCCTAACAAGCGGCGAGCGGGGAAAGGCGACGTCGACGATTTATCCGCGAGATCGACTCGTTACTTAGATCGGTTGAGGCTCGCGACGATAGATGGCGGTGTGCGGCGTGGCAGTATATCAGATGCACGACCGGCGCGACGCCGCCGTGCGCTATCGACCGATTTACGAACTGCACCAGTGCGATCATATTAGACGATTTGTGGCTATCTAACTAGCATTTAGGATGCGAGCGCACCACTGATAAACACCTACAGCTGGGAGATACATTGATAGCCTATTAAGGAAACGGAGAAATAATTTGCGACTGAATAACGAGACAACTTAGGTATCTAAGAGCTAACTCTAAGATACATTATTCATAAATATCACACAGGTACTCATAAAGGAATAAATTTAAAATGCTACCATAATACTATTCAATGCTCGAACATGCAAATCCAGATGAACTTATTTCCAATGTAAATGATTACCCAATTAATGACATAAAGATCGCGTTTAGTTAGGCAAGGTTAGGTATATGAAAGATACAAAAGATTTAAGAACTGCATCACAATAAGCACAGGTACTGATTGGAAAACTGTAGTGTAGAATCAACACAAAATAAAAGCCATCCCACACGCACCTAAGACGCGCGATCGCGATGTCGCGCTGAACGTCTCCTTAATTAGGCCGCTACCCGAGATGGAATTCATTAGACCTGCTAATTAAATAAAAGGACATGATTTTCCGGTTAAGGCAAGCGAAAGTGAACGTAGGTGCGCTTTAAACATGATTAATTAAGAAAAGGCAATAGACTGAAAACAGTAAGTAATGCTCGTTCTAATTAAGCATAAATCTCGTGCGATGTTTTGCCGTAGACATCGTTGTATGGCTAACAGGCTGTTATCGGTACATAGTTTTTAATGTTGCATTGTTCATTCGTTTATTCAAATGGGGAAAATAAATAGCCGTTATAACTGGCAGTAAACTATACTTCTCTTACGCAAGTGCAAATTGTAATGAGAATAAACAATTGTTTTCATGTTTATTAAAAAAAATAACTATTTTCAGAATTTAAAAACCAACTCAACGAATATTACACTAAAAAGGATTACTTTAAACAACTAACTACCTTACTGAAATATGATACTTTCCTGGCTCTACCTCTATTGTAAAAACAACAAACTCTATGTTCATTGTGTCAGGACTTTACGATCTGATAGCTACCGATCTGATGTCATTTAGGTATCGATTACTATTTAGTATACTTCGTAGCATAATATGTGAGATAGTTGGACTACTGGAAATTACAATGCTGACATCGATATTGTGATAAAAAGAAAATGAACTTTAACCATTTGTAGCAAAATGCCTAAAAATATATTAAGTGAAATTGTTAAAAACTTGTAGATCCAACCTAGCCATAAAGTAAGAGATTTAAGATACAATTACACTTACATACAGATATATTTGAATCTTAGAAATGCGACTCTATCGTCGTGTCGTCGTCCACTTCGACTACGTTTTTAGCAAAAATTTAAAATGTTGTATTACTATTCTGATAACATTGCAACAAATAATATACTCTATAACGAATTGGATGTATTTCATGGAAACCTTTAGATATTATGTATTTACCAAATTTATTAAAGTAACATGCAGATGGGCTCAATTACATGTTGCTAAAAGCCAAAAATACGGGGCTTTATTTAAAAACACTAAGTTAAACTGGAAGTCAACTAGAATTACAATTAAATCGCAAAAATAACAATATTTTGGAACTTTTCATTTTGCAAAATTGGTTTAAAAACCCCTTTTGAAATTATAACTTGAAACAGAATGTAATCTTATTTCGTTTCTCGAAACCTACAATTTCTTGAACATCTATCATCTCAAATACCTTCATTGTAGTTCAATCGAAGGTGATTGATCGTGAAGCTGATAGATAGCTTGTATGATGCACGACGTCACGAGAAAATTGCATCCACACTTACCTGCAAGAGATACACAATATTTATTGCAATATTCCATATCGTTACAACAGGTATTGTAATGAAAGTTTTCTTAAAATATAATATTATGTAGTATGTATTCACGTTGTTTTATATTATACATCATCACGGCTGGTTTCCGATAAGGAATAGATACAAGTATATTGAAGTGTATTGTAAGAGATCCATCAGAGATATAAAAAGTTAAAAGCTTAACATTAAATTTAATATACACATTATATTATTTTTCGCCTACTAAATTTGCACACATTAATTTTATACAGTATCTATCACTAAGACCTTACTGAAGCTAATTCAAACAACTAGACAACGAATCACATCAAAATGAATATTAATTTTCTTTAAGTGCTCGAAACACTTAACATTTAGTTAATTATATTTAAATATAGTCACATCTACGTTATAAACTAACCGAAAAATAATTGTTCATGTGCATAATTAAACAAAAAGCGACACCACACACGTCGCTCGTTCAAAAATTCATGCCAATACCTCCGGCAGATTCGAATAATAAATTCTATGCTATGATAATTACATGCCCGTTCGCTTTTCCTTATGAATAAATAAGTCTTGTCACGTCATGTGACACTTGTCACGTGACATGCGTCACACGTCACGATCGACGCGTCACGCTGTGACATCGCCGCGTTTGCGAATGACGTGACGTGCGATCGTGTGTGACGGGCCTTAGAATATGACGTATTAATATAATGTGGTTTTGAAATAATATAATCGAAATTAAACGAATAAAATAGATAGAAACAAAGATAGATACTTGTTGATATAAAGTTAAGTTAGTTGTTAAAGAGTTTTCTTTCACGTTTCATGTATTGCATATTAACTTAATTAATGTTATGTTTAACATATTATGTTAAACATAACAAGTTATTTAACGCGATGCATACAAAGTATAATTTCAAATATTAAACAAAACTACATTTACGTTCTACTTCACTGAAGAGAATCTTTTAATTTGATGATAAGATTATAATTTAAAACAAAAGATGCATATCTACAAACTAAATTATAAAGGAATACTACAAAATAAAAATAACATTCTCTTACACTTGCGCGACTTAAATAAACTACTATTTCACGGATTAAGATGTGTATTTTAGAATGAAGTCTCCTAAACGTCGGGCAACAGTTAAAACCAATATACAGGTAATCAGTCACTTAGTTCAGAAACTAAAAAACTCGCTTGAAAATCCTAAATATGTTCTAAAACTATTGAATTGTCATTGATCCATATTAAATAATAAGCATGCTAGTCCGTCTTCTGCATGTGGGTGAAATTACTTTCAAAGATTCCGTTACATAGATTAATACATTGATATATACGTACCAAACTAATATGAGCGAGTTAAAAGTAGTTTTATTTATATAAAATATAAAGTTAACAAAAACTGAATTAATCAGAAGTGGGATAGCCAAATGAGACTAGAAACTTCGTGAGTGTACAAAGCGAAGCCGAGTCTTTACGACAGTTTGTTACACTTGAATATCTAGGCAGAGAGTGTTGGGAACTTACAATATACAGCTGAATGGAGACAAAATACAATATTCTTTTATTAAAAATTTTATTTCCGTAGCAAAAGAAACTTATATTCTTGTTAATTACAAATATTTTGTTTTAGTGAGAATCGTAACCATTACTTTATGTAAGAGAAGCCTATATACTCGTACCATGGAAGTTCCATTACTCCTCAAACTTAAATATGCATAATTAAATTCACTATTATTCATAAGTCTAATATCATAGCAATTACAAAACACAGAATTCGGGTTACTATTTATTGTATAACAATTATAAATATCACACAAATGATTTTGCTGTCCGAAAATGCTGTCTCGTGAACGGATATCTGTTACATGTACCACTTGACCACGGAGCCTCTATAATATAAAAGGCAATGTTCTACTAAAAATATAATACAGTTCTGAAACTCATTCAATTCTTACAAAATATGTAACTCCATCAACGTAATGTAATCTTTTTAGAGTACAATACCACCCCAGGTTTATCTGTATTATTAGTCTGCCGAGCGAAATTATGACGACTGCAAAACGTATACATTCCATCTCATTCCTGCACACATAACATTACTATTTTCTATCTCTATCTTTCTCTAGCATGCAAGACTTGCAGTGATTCCTTGTGACGACCGCCAAGGGACGTCGTCGGTCGGATGTTTATAAGGCTTTCGAGGAGCGAGTTTGGTATTTAGTTGAGTCTTATCTTTGGTTTTATATGTCCTAAAGGGGTTGGATTTGGATTAAAAAATAATCTGCTTTTACCATTTTGTGAGTTTACTCTTTCAATCTGAGATTGATTCCATTAGTTTTTTTACTGGTAAATGTAGCTCTCTCTCGATTTAACGATTTAGATATCAAATTATAAAACGGCAGCACATCTCAATTTTTCTTTAACATTGAGATTAATGTTGTTTAATTCAGCACCAATACTCCACATTAGTTCTCTCGCGCGACTTCGTACGCGTGAAATTTTGAAAATGTTCCCCGTTTGAGGAACATTTTTCACTGATGCTTCGCTCCTATTGGTCGCAGCGTGATGTTATATAGCCTAAAGCCTTCCTTAATAAATGTACTATTCAACACACAAAAAAAATCCAATTAAAACCTGTCGTTCGCACTTCAACTTTATAATCTTAGTATAGATAAGCTTTTTATTTTAAATTAAAGATTGCTGAGCAAGTTAAGTCATAGTTTCAGTATTTAAAACATATTTTAATCACAATAAATTTTATTGATATTGAATTTTTTGGGAAATAATAGCTTATTTAAAAAAATTCTTCAAAAATAACATTAAGTACCTATATTAGTGAGAGGTCATCGAAAAATTTCAGCAGTTATTTTAAATATGGATGAATGGATGAAGCCAAGGAAGTATGTTTGGATCGTAGCAGATGGCGCTCTATAGTCTCTGCTTACCCCCATGGGAAAAAGGCCTGATGTTATGATGATGATCATGATTATCCCTACTAATATTATAAAAGCAAAAGTAACTCTGTCTGTCTGTCTGTTACGCTTTCCCGCTTAAACGTCTCAACCGATTTTGATGAATTTTGGCACAGACAATCTTTAGACCCTGAGAAAGGACATAGGCTACCTATTATTGCGAAAAAAAGGGATGAAAAGTTTTCTAAATTTCACGCGGACGGAGTCGCGGGCAACAGCTAGTTTTAAATAAATTATATTTTACCGAAGGCTTAAGGTGTATTTATTTTACATCACTCTACTATCAATGTTTCAAACATCTTACGAATTATAATGATGTAACATAAAAGACTTACTGCCATTAATTTTAAACAAATTAAGTTGAATATCGAAAACACATTTAGCATCCTTCATCACATAATAAAGCACTTAAACCGTTACAAACAAGTTAACACAATGTTCATAGACAGCATTTGACAAATAATAGTCTATCTGCCCACTCGCTCGAGACAGCGATTAGTCGCTGCGATCGGTCGGTATATCAAACGTAGATTAAAATCCTTCCCACTATCTTCTCTGAGTAATATTCCAATTTAATCTGATAATGTGAGTATATTGACATATCGACTCTGAAATGGATAAATATTTTACTCTAATTTACAACATTCTTAATTTAAAAATTAAAAAACGCGCTGAAATATGAGTTATTTTTGAAAACGACTGATTGCTTTTTATTTAGTGTATTTTCATGGATGCTCGATAAGTATGTAAAATTAAACGGATAAGATTAAACCAACTTTTTGAAAGGAAAATCACGTTTAAATATGATTAAATGAAATGACAACAATTATCTACAAAATATACCTAAATAAATTATCTACAAATTTTAACTGTCCTGAATAAAAATTTAAAAGCTATTATCTTCCAAAAATAATATGTCAAAGCCGAGACAAATGCTAGATTTAATAGCGCATGTGCTAAGAATGAGTACTTTTATTATCAAATAATTATTAACACTATTAATCTACATACATACGTTACGGGGCAATTTATTTAAAGCCACAACATTTAATGTATACAACTAATCTCTATCCCCACAGTTTCTAAAAACGAACTATAATAATTTCAACACATATAACAACAATTAACGAAAAAAGCTAGTCAAAAATATGTGTTTTAAAGTAAGTAATCATTTATATCCCACGAAATTGGACAATGAATTAGAAAACACCACTTACGAGTATCTCAATATAATGCCTTATTTAATGGGACGTTGCTCAAACATTAGTCAAAAGCAATTTAATTTCTAATTAAAGTAATTAGATAGGTATTTGATGTAATCTAAGACGCTTCAAAGATGAAATGTTAACTAATTTGTGTGATTATTATCAATTTACACTAAACACTAACACTAAACAGTAATTTTAAGATATATTTGTGTTGTTTTACATAGTCACCACACGTAACAGATTTTGGAAATCTTTTCTAATCTTAACAGAAATTCTAACTTAATTTTACTGACTTCAAAAAAGAGGCTACACCATAATTAGGTAGGCAACTAGCACGCCTGAAAGTTGGCAACAGTCGGTCGTAACATTGGACACTATGAGTGAGATTACGAGTATATGGGCATTGTCAGTAAGACCACCTTATGCATCTAGGCCGCAACCGACTTTGAATTAGTCTACATTTGTACCAATTCTACGTCCACAACTAAACTTAACTAAAAAATGAAAATTGATAATGTCACTTATACAATTCGGCATAGTTAACTGAACTTTCTTATTACAAAAACTATGTATTACAAACTAACGATTTAAATTAATATAAATGGGCACAACGAAAGTGCCAATTGATCAAAATAAACCTTCGCTGTTATGATTTTTGTTAGTTTAGTTGTGCACATAGAATCGGTACCATTATCGAAACGCAGCGATATCCATTATACTTGTGATGGAGATATTTTAAGGTATCTGCATCCAAGCAGATAGAGCTTATTATATATACCTTTATTTCAGAATAACCCTGTTGATTAGTCTAAGTTTTACTAAAACTAATATTAATTTATGCTCAATTAATTATCAAAACAACAAGTTATTGCAGATGAAGCCACAAGTACGTAATAGGACATGCACACAGTACAGCGGACAGCGAGCGGGTCGGACACCCGTGATTAGTGGTTACTTGCGAAGCAGCGACCTCTGGCGGTGACGTGCCAATTGTCTCCGTCTTGGACGGCGGTGGATGGTGCAAGTGATAAGAATAAAGCGGTAGCTGACGTTAGCTTCTGTAGCTTCTTGAATGCGAAAATTTGTTAGTTTCTATTGCTCTTTTACCTAAGCAACATAATTCTAAATTCAAATTAAAAAATTGTTTGTTCTCTCTAAATTGTTACATTAAGGATATCCCTGGCCCCTACACTAGTAACAACTGTGTTGCAGGAGCCAATAATAAAATTTTATGTGAAAGTCACATACAATTTAGTAGATTGATATTGATATTATAAAACGCGTAGGCCACATTACTTACATTGATAGTCATTTAATAGGCATAAAAATAAATTCTGTAAAATTCTTGTATTCTGATTGCAACATTGACAAAAAAATTACTGTTTCGCCAATAATAATTAGGTTCATATAGCTTAAGTTTTGAGAATTCTTAACACCGTAATTTTTAGATTCATATGCATTTAGATTTTATTTAAGTATGTAGTAAAGATTTTATGTGCAGAAAAACCGTTATCGCTGTGCGCTTTTAACTTGGGCCTTCATATTTCGTGTCATCTACAGCGGCTTGTGTAAACGCTTCTTGATATCACGAAGGAAGCCTTACTGCATACGGACAGACATATAAATCAATTTATATTGCATTTATTACATCTTATTTAGTGCTGTATGTATGATAATGACTTTTCTGCACGAGTTTATGGGTTCGATTAAATTAAGCCTATAAAGAATCACTATTTGAAAACCGATACCTTAAATTTTTCATTAAAGCAGTAGTTTTAATAAATGAAACTAGTGGTTTCCAAAGCTGCTGTTTAATTTTCTATTGCTGTCTAAAGAAAATAGTTACTATAAAAAATTACAGCACCCTATGAAAGGAATGGAATGGAAAGACTGTGGTATCTACTGTGTACAACTTAACTAAAAATTTAAATTGAAATACCTAGTTAATAACACATTTCGGCAACGTTAACTGAAATTACTAATTATAGAAACTGTATACTAATGGTCTTATTTATAATTACTTATCGTAGATTTAAAGAATAAAATAATGTCACTTTATCGGAGAGATAATAAACATTTTATCGTAAAAATACTATTATGAATAACAATTTTTGACAATTTTTACCGAACCGATTTTAGCGAACTTTTAAACCTCCGATAATCCATTATGATAAGACCATTAGGATTTTAATTAATAGATATGAATGTATGCAACAAAATAATCAAAATACACAGTAGTTGTTTTCATTTCTATTATGTTAGGTTAAGATTTTGACGCATATATTTTGATCTTAAAGTCTACGAGACATAGCCTCAATATTAATATTTTAGTGCATATACTTACGAACAAATCTCTTACAGTGGGTACATATCAAATAATTAATGTTTTGGAAATAGTTAAACTGTAGGCCTCAGTTGTGAGGGTGAGTCCACAAGCTCATTAAACCAACATCCGGATATCATAATCCCATTAAAATAAATTCATATCCCAATAATTTATCTGTCCCACAACTAAATATAGAGTTGATTGTGTGACAATACGGACATGCCGGCAGATAACGATAGTATTATGACGTCACACGGCCCGCTTATCTCTGACGTCCAGTTGTGACGTTGTCGCTAGCACGCCATCCATTCGACATCGACATATACGCACTTGCATGCATGCATGTATGTCATACATGTTGGAGCGATATATTTAATGATATTGTTATCTTATTTTAAAATAATTATAAACCAATTATACGAAATGTTACCGCTTTATTCAGAGTAAGCGATAAGTATAAAATTCACAAATTGAAATGTCTAACATTATAAAAAAACTGGTTAAGTTAAGGAGGTCTCGCACACGAAGGGTTCCGTAGTGTCGTTATCATAATATGTATATTCGTCATATCAACCCCAAATACTGGGATGAAGGCAAGAGAATATACATAATATATGTATATATTTTCAGCTCTTAAGCTGTCACCGTTCCAGAGATACAGGCCAGTGATAAAGGGATGGACGGCGGAGTCTCATTTACAGGGTCTAAAAAAATAAATACTTAAAAATTTTGTTCAATTGGATCCCAGCCTTTCGCATACTTCGCAGACACCATAATACATAAAGAATACGTGTCAGAATCCTTAAAAAAATGTTTTAATAAAATAAATGAGTCGTGTTAGTGTTAAGGAATTTTATGCCTAATATTTTCAAGAGCAACACAAAACCAGTCATTAAAATCTCTTAAGAACGCCATAAATTAGTTGCTACAACATAAATTTTTAGTTAAATCTAGGCTAATCTAGCCATTAGTGGTGTTATAGCTAATTAGAAACTTGTAAAATTAATAAAGCACGTTGGCGCCTGACACCCACCATATATTTCCGATCATGAATAGTGTATATCCATCTTAACATTAAGATAAGTTATATTAAGCAATTTCGTGTTCCCATTTGACCACTGACACCAAAACTAAAACTATTTTTAACACAAATCGACAGAATTATATAAAATATAAACTTAACAAATAATATAAAATAAAATTATGTTGTTTATAATTTGCTATAAAAACTACATAATGATATAAATATAAGTTTTGTCAACGGTTATTATTAAAAAAACATATAATATCATTAAAACATAAAGTTTACGATTATATCGACATAACTCATGTTACTTTCATTACAAAACTGTCATAATAGGCGATGAATTCAAGACTATATTACATTATAAAAATTCAAAGTATAAAAAACTTGTTTGGTCAAGAGAAATCATAACGACAATCGGTGTAATGGACGCCATATAAATATGTATGGGTCTAGGATGGGGTCACAGTGTAAGCGAATTTTTGAAAAAAAATCTATTATGAGTTAACTTCACATACCACAAAATATTCGGTACAAAGCTTAAGTTCTTATTTAATAGTAGGGGAGCCGAAGAGGGGATTTCGGGATTTACTAAAGCGCGTCAGATTAATATACAGGAGGATACCTTGTACCCGGTTAAGTACCTCCACAAAATATGAGACCCATATATAAGGCCGCCCGTGAAGGATACAGGATCAGATTAGTAAAAAAAAATTGACCATCAGAAATTCTCGAGCGCGTCAGATTAAGGTAGGGTGAGTTAATTACATCCTAAAAAGTGTATATTCCACTAATCTGACAATTTGAGAGTGACGTAAAAAAAGGGGAGGGCAACAAAGTTGTAAAAAAAAAACGTCATCTCGACATTCTCGAGCGTAGCTAAATTTTTTTTATTTTGAAGGTAATAATTCAAGAATAATGAAAAATATATAATCTGACAATTTCCGCAAGCCGAAATAACAAAAATTCGTCGATAAAGTTAAACGCGTGCAGCTGCGTGATGCCTACATTTGGGTTTGTTTGAGTTGGACTTCTAAATGTTTAATTAGGAATGTTTATGAGATATTAAGCCATCAAAATATATCGTAAAAAAAGTTGCAAAGTTACACTGTCGGCTTTTAAATTGTTAGATTTACCAGCTGCTCTGTGTCTAGCCAACCGGAGTCGCCGATAAGATATAACAATAGATTTTAAGGACAATAGAGTCGTAAAATCTCATCTCCATTGAATCATAGCTAGACAAGAAGCACAATTAAAAAGCTCTTAGGAATATTTATGAGTATGTTGTAAAGATAAATCATACAAATTTTTAGACAAGTATAAAATATTATTTCTATTACAGCGTGATCATTTATAATTTACAACAATTAAAAAGAAAGTAAATATTATGATCTAAGATAATTTGTATCACAGAATAGTTTTATCACATAATGGACAATAATTTGAAAGTGTAAATACTTTCGTTAATGTTTTCGTTCTTCAAACTATTTACTTTTGAGGTGTAAGTATTTGGTACACAAGGAAACGTTGAAGTTACTAACTTTCTTTTAGTATTGAATATAGTCGCTTCAATTTTATTTTTCTCAAATCACGCTGTAATAGAAATAATATTTTATACTTGTCTAAAAATTTGTATGATTTATCTTTACAACATACTCATAAATATTCCTAAGAGCTTTTTAATTGTGCTTCTTGTCTAGCTATGATTCAATGGAGATGAGATTTTACGACTCTATTGTCCTTAAAATCTATTGTTATCTCTTATCGGCGACTCCCGTTGGCTAGACACCAGAGCAGCTGGTAAATCTAACAATATAAAAGCCGACAGTATAACTTTGCAACTTTTTTTACGATATATTTTGATGGCTTAATATCTCATAAACAGTCCTAATTAAACATTTAGAAGTCCAATTCATCTTTTTGAAATTTAACTTTTTCTAGTGTCGGCTCCTGCACTATAATGTGGACGACTGGGAATAAACGGCACCTTTCCCTCCTCACCCTTTTTATTCCCATTCGTCCACACTATTCCCATACCTCCACACTGTGGACGACGGGGTGTGGAGGACTGGGAATGACCCGCTGAGTTCAAAATATAGTTCAAAGTACAATTTTAAGCGCCCAGGAATGGAATTAGCGGGAAGTTGCAGGGATGGCCTTTAAGGTGAACCGTTTTTCGAATTTTTTTTTGTCAGATTAGGCGAATCCCTCTAGGTAATCGTCAGATTATGAGACAGTACGTTTAGAACATAAAGATGAACCATATATATCTTAATCTGACGCGCTTGAGTATTTCAAAATGGCGAATTTTTTTTGCACATTATGAAACTGCTCGTGAGTTTGCGTCCCATCGAAATCGTCAGATTAGTGAATGAGAGCTTTTTTTTGGTGCACTTAACACTCCCTTAGAAAATCTGACGCGCTCGACAAAATTTTTTTTTTTTTCATTTTCAACCCTTAAATACAACCACCCGCATCATGCAAACGATCAGATTAACATACGTACATTATTAAAAATACGTAGGGCATTGATGCTATCAATATCTGACGCGCTCGAGGATGTCCATGCAACAGTTTTTTTTTACATATTTAAAAATCTATAGCCGCTTTCCCCACCGATAAAAGTGAAAAATCACATAACATTTTTTTCTTCTTATCATCTAAGCTTTGCAACTCAATAGGTCTCTATGACGCTCGAGTAAATCCCCATTTAGCATCGTGGGCTCCCCTACCATAAGCTTTATACCAAATATTTTGTGGAATGTCAAGTTAACTCTTAATAGAAGAGGAATTCGCTTACAAGAACCTAGGGTCTTGGAAGATTAACTGCCGTTTTTACCCATTTTAAACTGTAATCACACACAATCAACACACTTTTCTATATACAATAATGTAAATACATATGATCCCATTTGATTTATTTGCACAAAATCTATGACAACTTGAAAATGATTGCTCCAATCTGAAATAACAACTGAGCCCTTGAGTGTGCACTTAGCTTAGACGCCTTACACATCGCTATATCTTTTCAAATTTAATAATTTTATAATTGTTTTAGTTCATGACTCAAAAATCGCTTCTCTTATAAAAACGCTATCAATAAGACCATGCTCTATAAGTGAAGAGGCGTTGTTTTGAACGGTGTGAATGTTAACGTTTGTAGAACAGCTTCTGTCACGTGGGCGAACAAAACACACAAAATTAAGTAATATGTACTTGTTATGTACCAAACTTAACCTATCGTATCGAGTTGCGCGCGCGCCTCCCTAGGAGATGGTAACTTCACTATTGATGTATCGCCGGCGAGCCGGGTGCGCCGCGCGGTGACCTTGGCTCGGTCGTCAGTCGTAAAACTCATCTTGTTGGCAAGTTACGTCGCGATTTGAATGCGATTGAAGCGTTTTCCTTGCAATTGTTTCGCGAGTTAAAAATTGTCACTAGAATTAGTTGTTGATAAAACTAATTATCCTTGTTGTGTGAATCGATAATTACCATTGAAACAAAACCTTGAAATGTCATTGCGAAGTTGAGTATTCGCCATTTTTGTATGACAAAAAAGTATTATAAAAACTAGTGAATTTTGTGTCTCCATACTTAATACTATTTAATGTGAGTTGAACTGTTTGATAACTATAATTGTGATAGTATAATTGCATTAAGACGATTGGTGAAAGTTCACGGCTTAAGTCGCGCCAAATGTGGTCATTTTGAGGACTTAAAGAGTTCGTGTCTGCCTGCATAAAGTTAAGTATAGTTTGATTAGCATTCTGCGTTATTTTGGCCAATTTATCGTAGTTAGTTAATGAAGCTATAGCTAGGGCTTGACACAGTGAAGACATTGTTGAAGAACAAAACAGGGTAAGTTTGTACTATTGT
Organism: Orgyia antiqua; assembly: GCA_916999025.1. Lineage (NCBI taxonomy): Eukaryota > Metazoa > Arthropoda > Insecta > Lepidoptera > Erebidae > Orgyia > Orgyia antiqua. The sequence continues at coordinate 18,822,765 of OU779864.1, read as the reverse complement.
AAATTTGTAACGCTGTGATATACAGTATATGTTCGTTCCTCTCGCGCCTGAGAGATATCACGCTTCCACTTAACCTATTATTAATTAGAACACCAGGTTGAACGCAACATATTTTTGGTAGCAGAGCGTGGTTTAAACTCCGTTTCTCGAATGTTCCATGTTGAACAAACTATACCCTCATTATTTGTGAAAATTGATTTAATTAATTTAATTAATTTAATTTGATTAATTTAGTTGTTTGTTTGTTTAATCTAAATTGTTGGTATAGTTTTGAATAATTAATTAATTTGAGCACTTGAATTGGCAATTAGATTTTAAAGGATTTGATAATTATTTGTGCTATTGCTAATCGTATTTGTCGTTGCTCAGGTTATTATTTAATATAAATTATTATTTAATTATTGTCTAATATTGAACAACGTTATAGTTAAATTGTGGCGTTGTGCGTTTGTATAATACAACATTTATTTTATACGTTTGTTTGTTTTGTTGTTTACCTTAAATAAATAATTCAAGTCTTAAATTAATTGCACATTGGCAAAGAATTGTTTTGTTTGTTTGATTTAAACTATTTAAGATTTGATAATTGTTTAGAATAATAGCGGCTTGTCTCATTGAAAGATATTTTGTTTTTCGCTATTGTAATATTGTTTGTTTGTGAAAGATATTTGTTTTTTTTTGTTGTTATTATAAGATTGTTTGTTTCGTGCCGTTTGTGCTTTGAAGATGTCTGCCGCCGCGTATAATGTTGTCCGCGAATCATATTCCGGGATTGCGACTCATTTGAGATGGTTCACGTCAGCTGCCGCCTTGGTGAAAAGGGAGAACCGAATCGAGGCATTGTTGGACAGGCATGAGAAATGCCCTACACGACTTCAGGAGGTGGAGGCGCTTTACCGGCGCTTCATCTTGCATCTGGATGATGTGCCCCTGGAGTCATTCCCCCAGGAGCGACGGGACCAAGTCCACGAGGACTACGTCCAAATTATGGACCTTGCCGACGACATCGCCCAGCGCGCGCGGGAGATTTTAGCCTCGCGCGCCGGAGTACCGGCTCACCGGGCCCCCTTGAAGACTCCCGTGGGCCTTTTGACTAGATTACCCAATTTGGATCTTCCACGTTTTGATGGTCGATTAGACACGTGGATGGGGTTTATTGGTTTGTTTGAGAGCCTTGTGGACTCGAGGGACGATTTGGGTCCGTCTCAAAAACTGGCCTATTTACTCTCCGTGCTTGATGGAGAGGCGAGGGGCTTAGTACAGCACCTCCCAATATGTGACGGGAGCTATGGGATCGCGCGGGCGTTGCTCACCAAGCGCTATCACAACCAGCGCTGTCTGGCAGATACCCACGTCGACCAGATTTTGAACCTTCCCGTCGTGAGCAATGCTGCCCAGTTGAGGACCGAGCTGCTGAACCCCCTCCTAATAGCCACCAATTCGCTCAACCGCTTAGGACTGCCGGTTGCCAAGTGGTCTTACCTACTGGTGCGTATCGTACTCAAGCGATTGCCGGTGTCTTTGAGGGCACGTTTTGAACAGGGGCACACTAGGGATGAGGCATCTGCTCTCCCTACCTTTGACCAGCTCCTGACGTTCCTGGAGGACGAGTGTCGCATGGGTGACGTCATGGTCGCCGACACGCCGGTGGAAGCATCACGTCCCAGACCCACCAACCAACGGCGCAATGCCCAACCTGCACCAAGAGGTACGGCCGCCCGCTTCGCTGTCGCTCAAGCTGCGCCACCGGACTGCCGGTTTTGCAAGTCGCAGGGACACCAAACGGTGCGGTGCCCAGACTTCGCGGTCCTGCACGTGGCCGCTCGTAGGCGGATTGCCCAGGCCCGCGGCTGGTGTTTCTCTTGCCTAGGGGACCATTACCAGCGCGCCTGCCCCGACACTCACCCGTGTCCTATTTGCGGAGGGCACCATTTGAAAATCCTGTGCGCCAACGTGAATGGCCGTCGCGACCACGCGGGGTCGCCTTCGGGCGGGTATGCCAGTGGACACCGGGACCAGTCCCGCAATTTGGAGTCCGGCTCATCACCCCCACGCCGCGCAGACTGTGCTGCCATCGATCGCCGAGTTGGTTCGGCGCGCAGCCCCACGGGCGGGTATGAAAGCGGGCCCCGGGTTCAATCCCGCACCTTTGTGTCCCGCTCGCCCTCCCCGCTTCTTCGTGATCAAGCGAGATCACCTCCAGTAGTGTACCACGATTACCGTGACGCGCGTCCGGTACCACTACCGTCCCCCCCTCTGGCGGAACGTCCCCGTTTGGAGACGCGCAACCCTCGGTACGGACGCTCCAGGCGCTACGAACCGCCGTCTATGGCTCGTGGCAGTCGTCACCGAGAGGAGGCCGAGTTTAGGCACTACCCGCACTTTGATTTGCCGTCTCGGGACAACGGCGCTCAGTCGCCGCCACGCCAGCATTAGGATGTTGGCGTCTGCCCCCGCTATGCACCGCCCCCCTTTGAGACCGTCCTCTTGCCCACGGCCCATGTCAGGGTCTGGGGACGGACGGGCGCCTCAGTTGTAGTCCGAGCGATATTGGACACAGGCTCACAGGGGTGCATAGCCTCGTCTTGGTTGGTAGGGCAGACTGGCCAGACTATTGAAAAATATTCAGATGTAATAAGGGGTGTCGGGAACGCCCCCGTGGCCACGGTAGAGGGCCGCGTTTGGTTTGAGTTCTCCCCCTCAAATTCTCCACGTCCGACGTTGGAATCGTCGGCCATTGTGATGGAGAATATCTTGGGCAATCACCCGCAAGTTCGTTTGTCTGCGGATGCGGTAAAATTGACCGCGGATTTGAATTTGGCTGACCCTAAATTTGACCTGCCTGGCACGGTCGATTTGTTGCTTGGTGCCGATGTTTTGGGTAAAATATTACTCGGCAAGGATCGTGTTTTGCAGCCAGGTGGCTTGGTAGCCCTCCGGACCATATTTGGGTTCGCACTGATGGGGCCTGTATTGAGGACTCCCCCCCCTGCCGAACTTGGAACGGCCTTGATGGTGGGGTCCGCCCTTTCTGACGCCGTGCAGAGATTCTGGGAAGTGGAGGAGCCACCACAAGCTCCCCGCTCTGATCCGGAGCATGAAGAGTGTGAGCAGTTCTACAAGACCAACACCAGTTATCTCCGTTCTGGCCGGATCATGACAAGATTGCCATTTCTCGCCGTACGTCCGCCACTTGGCGTCTCGCGGCCTATTGCAGAGAAGCGTTTGTTGGCGATGGAGCGCCGTATGAGCAGGGACCCACTACTCAAGGAGAAGTATATTGACTTCATGCGGGAGTATGAGGATTTGGGACACATGTCTGTGTCAAAATTGGATTGGCGTTCGACGGAGCACTTCTTTCTCCCGCATCATGCTGTAATAAAACCATCAAGTGGTAAGTTACGCACAGTATTTGATGGTTCTGCGCAGACTACTTCAGGAGTGTCATTGAACCAGTGTCTGCATCCTGGTCCCAAATTGCTGAAGGACCTTTGTGACGTCATCACGCGGTTTCGACGTCATCAATTTGTTTTTGTGGCTGACATCAAGATGATGTTCAGGCAAACGGTAATTCACCCGGATGATCGCCGATACCAGCTGATATTGTGGCGAGAAAACCAGCAAGATCCCATGCTTGTCTACGAGCTCAACACGAACACCTACGGGCTGCGGTCTAGTCCCTTTTTGGCTATACGTTCGCTTTGGGAGCTCGCGGATCGAGAGCGTATGTCGTTTCCTCGCGCAGCCGCCATTTTGAAGGAGGACCTATATGTTGACGATGTGTGCACTGGCGCGGCCACGGAGAGAGAGGCCCTGCTCTTGCGTGACGAGTTGATTGGCATTCTAGCCTCCGCAGGATATGAGTTGCGTAAATGGATCTCCAACTTACCTGCGCTCTTGGACGGGCTACCGGATGACCACCAGCAGGATCCTCACCTATTTGAGAACCGTGACAACCCTACCATGATGTCAGTGCTTGGAATCCAGTACAGACCAGTCCAGGACATCTTTACATTTAATGTCAATTTGGATTCGCATCACACTTGGACGAAACGACTGGTTCTGTCGACTGTCGCGAGAACCTTTGATCCCAATGGCTGGATATGCCCGGTCATATTCTGGGCCAAATGCTTCCTGCAGAGACTTTGGACTGCAGGTCTTGGATGGGACGAGCCACTTCGCGAAGCTGTTTTGAAGGACTGGCTCCTATTTGCTTCCTCATTGCCTGCCATCAATAGGATATCGTTACCCCGTGCTCTGCTTCCGCCAGGGAAGCACACCGCGTCCCTTCATGGTTTCTCGGACGCTTCGGAACGTGGGTACGCAGCAGCTGTATACTTGCGCACCGTGACCACAGATGGTCAGGTGAAAGTGTTGTTGGTCATGGCGAAGAGCAAGGTCGCGCCTCTTCGAACTGCCTTGACAATCCCTAAGTTAGAGTTGTCAGGGGCGGCCCTTCTTGTTCGCCTTTTGAATCACGTCATGTCCACCTTGTGCACGTCAATTGACATTTCCACGATATATGCATGGACTGACAGTCAAATTGTGCTATGTTGGCTGAAGACGTCAGTTCACACCTTAGAGGTGTTTGTAGCAAATCGTGTCTCTCAGATACAGAAATCGGAGACCCCGTTGGTTTGGAGGCATGTGCCTGGCGAGGTCAACCCTGCTGATTGTGCGTCACGGGGATGTATGGCCCCCCTTTTAGTTGAGCACTCTCTGTGGTGGGGACCTGAGTGGTTGACCAGATCAGAATCTAATTGGCCGCGAACTCCGGCCTTAGACATTGTCGCACTGCCTGGGTTGCGAACGCTTGCGCTCGAACGGCAGGACCGTCCGTTCGACCCCGATTTCTTACTTAATCGTTACAGTTCATTGGACAAATTGTTGAGTGTCACCGCTTGGATCAAGCGCTTCACGAAAAATTGTAGACATCCACAGAACAAATGTTTGGAGGCCTTCTTATCGCCACGAGAGCTCCAAGATGCTCTTCTTCACTGGGTTCGTTCTGTGCAAGAGGCACATTTTGAAGACGAGATTGACATCTTGAGGAAAGGCAAATCCAAGCTGTCTGGAGCCATTTGTAAGCTGAACCCCTTCTTGGATAGTGAGGGTCTTTTGCGTGTCGGAGGGCGTCTTAGGAACGCAAACCTCCCTTATGGATCTCGTCACCCCCTCTTATTGCCCAAGAGTGGCCACTTGGTGAACCTGTTGGTGACTGATCGTCACATCAAGAACTCCCACGCCGGCTGTAATGCCTTATTGGCCATTTTGCAACGGGAATTTTGGATTTTATCGGCCCGTCGGACGATCCGTAGTGTGGTCTTTCGTTGTATGCCTTGCTATAGGCTCAAGGCCCCTACCATGCAACCTATCATGGGTGACCTTCCTTCGGATCGGGTCACTGAGATAAGGCCCTTTGCTGGAGTTGGTACGGACTTTGCAGGCCCTTTTTTTGTTAAGACCTCGACCCTCAGGAACAGTAAAACTGTCAAGGCTTATTTGTGCGTCTTTGTCTGTCTGTCCACCAAGGCGGTACATTTGGAACTCGTCTCAGCCCTCTCGACAGAGGCATTTGTTGCGACGTTAGATAGATTCGTGTCACGACGAGGACTACCGTCCTTGATTCGGTCGGATTGCGGTACCAACTTCAAAGGCACAAACAACTATTTAAAAGCGATGTATGATTTTTTGTCGGCTAACGAGACTGAAATTGCGTCTAGACTAGCTACACGTAGAATAACTTGGAGGTTCAGTCCCGTGTCATGTCCCCACTGGGGAGGAATATTTGAAAGCGTAGTAAAGGTTGCTAAGACACATTTGCGACGGGTAATTGGCGAGTCTGTATTGACCTTTGAAGAGCTCGCAACTGTGTTTTGCAAAATCGAGGCCGTTTTGAATTCACGCCCGTTGTGCCCGATCTCTTCAGATCCTAACGACTTGGAAGCCCTCACGCCGGGCCATTTTTTGATTGGGCAGCCACTGAACGCCCTGCCGGAATATCCCTTTGTTGATGTGAGACCTAATCGTCTCTCGCGGTTTGAATTGGTCCAACAACTCACTCAGAGCTTTTGGAAACGTTGGAATTTAGAATATTTGCACATTCTCCAGCAGCGCGTTAAGTGGACTGACAAGACTGATCCACCTCATGTTGGTGACCTCGTTTTGGTTAAGGACGCTAACTCACCGCCACTGTGTTGGCGCAGGGGGCGCATTCTCAACCTCGTCTTTGGAGCAGATGGAGTGCCCCGTTTTGCTGAGGTCCGGGTGGACGGTTCAATTTTGAAAAGAGCTGTATCAACCTTGTCGCGACTGCCAGTAAATTAGCGGCCAGGTAGTCCTGGCCGAGGCGGGTAGATGTTATGTACCAAACTTAACCTATCGTATCGAGTTGCGCGCGCGCCTCCCTAGGAGATGGTAACTTCACTATTGATGTATCGCCGGCGAGCCGGGTGCGCCGCGCGGTGACCTTGGCTCGGTCGTCAGTCGTAAAACTCATCTTGTTGGCAAGTTACGTCGCGATTTGAATGCGATTGAAGCGTTTTCCTTGCAATTGTTTCGCGAGTTAAAAATTGTCACTAGAATTAGTTGTTGATAAAACTAATTATCCTTGTTGTGTGAATCGATAATTACCATTGAAACAAAACCTTGAAATGTCATTGCGAAGTTGAGTATTCGCCATTTTTGTATGACAAAAAAGTATTATAAAAACTAGTGAATTTTGTGTCTCCATACTTAATACTATTTAATGTGAGTTGAACTGTTTGATAACTATAATTGTGATAGTATAATTGCATTAAGACGATTGGTGAAAGTTCACGGCTTAAGTCGCGCCAAATGTGGTCATTTTGAGGACTTAAAGAGTTCGTGTCTGCCTGCATAAAGTTAAGTATAGTTTGATTAGCATTCTGCGTTATTTTGGCCAATTTATCGTAGTTAGTTAATGAAGCTATAGCTAGGGCTTGACACAGTGAAGACATTGTTGAAGAACAAAACAGGGTAAGTTTGTACTATTGTAAATTTGTAACGCTGTGATATACAGTATATGTTCGTTCCTCTCGCGCCTGAGAGATATCACGCTTCCACTTAACCTATTATTAATTAGAACACCAGGTTGAACGCAACAGTACTAATAAACAGACTTTTAGGGTTCCTTGTGAGATCTACACGATTAACTTGTGGTCTATCTGTCTTTCTGTCTGTCAACATACAGTTAGAGCGTCTTTTACAAATCTAAACTTAAAAGATCTATTTTATCGGTTCAGGCACTAGATGCCTATGCCGAAATGATTCTATGCCAAGAAAATAAATTAAATATCTAATAATTAACGAACAAACTATACTTATTTTCGTCACTTTAGCCATTTTGATTGATAGCATTTCCTAATGTAGATAGGAAATGCTATCAATAATCATAAGAACAAAAAACAAAGACGTGTGTCACTCGGAGACTGCCGCGGTAAAGCTATTGCATAGTACTTTTTATCAACATATGCAATTATAATTATTTATTTATTTTATTTATGCAAGAATCTAAATCGTTTACAGTAGAAGCGGCCCGGTTATGGAATGTCTTACCATTGACGATACGAAACGCTACCTAGGGCCTACATCAATATTATCGTATATCATCGCCGACACGTACATATTAACACAGCTAGTAGGCACAGAAAATGAAGAATTAGGGATACTTTTCCTATTTACTCAAAATCTACTAAATATATTTTAATTCTGATTTACGTGTTTCTATATATAATAGTTACTTATGTTTTTAAAGTAATTGCATTAGTTACGCGATAATAGACTGACAAATGAAAAAAATAAAAAATTAGAGAGGTGGTTTCGCTAAGATTTTCTATCGAGAAAACTTTTTTCTATCGTTTTTCTGAGTTTATGCGATCCTAGATCATATATTGAAAAAACATATACTTAAAAATTAGAGCTCTAGCCATTCAATCTAAAGAAACAATGAAAACTTCGTACGTAGAAAAATGCACGAAGCTATTTTGGTATCGTCTTAAGGACCACTACTTATCACTACCGATTAACTAGTAAGTAAGTAGATCACTTTCATATGAATCTTACTAAGTATTAGTATTTCTGTATTTGCTATAAATATGTATGTATTGTATGTGTATGTATATGTTTATACATATGTATATAAGTAAAATTGTGTTTGTACTGTATGTATTTGTACTGTATTAGCTATTAGTACTTTCACTTATTTTTGGCATATATTTAGCATAATATTAGTACACCACAAGTTACCTATTCAGTCTCGGTCAAGTCCATTCTAAGGTTGTCTGGAAAAGATCGCAGCTCGCGATAAGACCGCCCTTTGTACCTATTATTAAGTCTAGTAAGTAAGTTCTGTAAATTAATATGGTGTGCAATAAAGAGTATTTTATTTTATTTATTTTTAAATACCATAAACTAAAAACTACAAACATAACTAATCCTTATTTACTGATGCTTACATCTGTCCATTGTTTATGGTAATTATGATAAAATAGCGATTGTCAATCAAATGTCAATAAAATATAATATAATTGGTCAAGTGCGAGTCGGACTCGCGCACGAAGGGTTCCGTACCATTATCTATGCAACATAAGGCAACGTTATTAGTATCGAGCAAGAAACGGTAAAAAAATCATGTTTGTTGTATGGGAGCCCCCTTTAAATATTTATTTTATTTTATTTTTAGTATTTGTTGTTATAGCGGCAATAGAAATACATCATCTGTGAAAATTTCAACTCTCTAGCTATCACCGTTCTTGAGATACAGCCTGGTGACAGACGGACGGACGGACGGACGGACGGACAGCGAAGTCTCAGTAATAGGGTCCCGTTTTTACCCTTTGGGTACGGAACCCTAAAAAACTAACGCCAAAACTGACATGAGTTAACAGCGCGAACAGCGAAACGGCTTGTGTAGTATTTTTTTGTTACGCTATCTTTGTTACGGAATTTAAATTTCGAATATTGTGCATTTAGTCTCCACGCTCTATGCCCGCGATCGAAGCTATGCAATAGCTTAAAAATACATTGGCTATTATATAATCTCTCTCTCTTTCTTCAGCCTATTAACTTCCCACTGCTGATCACTGGTCTCCTAGGGATTATAGTCCACTATGCCGCATTGACCAGGCGTGTGTTCGTAGGGTTTATTTCATGTTTTCCGTCTCTCACAGATGATGTTATTTATGTACAATACATTTAATAATACCATCTAAACCATCATGAATCGTGGTCATGAAGATTGTTTGTTAACTTTAGTAGGTACGGAACCAGCAAGGCAAAAATATACTTCACGCTAAGATACTTTGTTAAAATAATACATAAAATGTTAGTTAATGTTTTAAAACCATTGTTAAATTTTATATTAAATTGCTTTGATAGCAATAAAGTAGTTTTAAACATTGTTGTGTCTTATTAACTGTCTGTATGCGTGTATGTGATGACATAATTCTGACTTTTATTATTATTAACACGCTTAAATCAGTTCAGGGTGTATTTATCTATCAATGTAATCTATGTAACTGAATATTTAAAAGTGATTTTTACCTACTTGCAGTAGTCGGATGGATCTGAAATTTTGCACACATGTTAAGGTCTGATGACAATGTAATAATTAAAAATAATTGGTCAAGTGCGAGTCGGACTCGCGCACGAAGGGTTCCGTACCATTATCTATGCAACATAAGGCAACGTTATTAGTATCGAGCAAGAAACGGTAAAAAAATCATGTTTGTTGTATGGGAGCCCCCCTTAAATATTTATTTTATTTTATTTTTAGTATTTATTGTTATAGCGGCAATAGAAATACATCATCTGTGAAAATTTCAACTGTCTAGCTATCACCGTTCTTGAGATACAGCCTGGTGACAGACGGACGGACGGACGGACGGACGGACAGCGAAGTCACAGTAATAGGGTCCCGTTTTTACCCTTTGGGTACGGAACCCTAAAAACATTTAGTATTTTCGAGCGTGTTTTTAGCCTTCATAAATTTTAATGGAATTGTATTTATTTGTTCGTAATCTTTAGTCACCAATCAATGAGGGCTAAAAACTAAAATTTGGTGAATACTTAAGCTAAACCTTTGCTATATATTGCTTGCATTATAAGTACCAAAGTCGTGTAGACTTAACTAAGTATCCTTATTAAGTGACATGACGAAAAAATAAATATAACAGTATATGTAGGTAAAAAAAATATTTTAATTTAACATACTTTTTTTAAACACTTACGATTGTAATGTTTGACAAATAATCTCACAGCACTTACCTGAAAGTTAAAGATTACTACAATTAATATAACTTTGAAATTAATGTTGCACCATCCCTAAAGCTACATTTATGGTGATGTAATAAGTAAACAAAAAACAGCACTTTGCTGCTCATATATTTTCCTTTTTAACCCTGGAAAGATAATCTGCGGCAAATTCACGCATTGGCTTTAGAAAAAATGCTCTTTCTTACAAAATAGCGAGATTTCGTATTTGTGCGTTTAGGATATTTCTATTGGAGCTAAAAGCTACCGAGAAACATAGAGAACCATGAGGTAAGTCTTACCGATTTTGATATATGACGTCTGTATGCGTGAAAAGTACTCATGACTATCTTTAACGTGACTTTTAAGACTAAAATGTATATGATGATTTTGTTATTTGTTATATTTTTATGCTTTAAATCTATTTTTTTATTATTGTTTATTGTTATAAATGTGAATACAGAATTAAACAACAATGGGAAGTAGGTATTTAATGGAAAGCAGTAGTCTGGTCGCTCTTTTACTAAGAAAAATTGAATTCGCCCATGAGGCCACTATTGGTCAAGCACCAGATTTCAACAGTGAAGACAATAATGCAGAGTATTAAAGGAAGCTTTTATATATTAAACCTAGACAGAATATCTGCTGTGAGACGACTATATCAGGAATTATGACTGTTTTTCAAATAATTTTGCAAGTAATCAGGAGTAGACGAAGACCAAAAGAAGTGATAATGGACCATATGGAAGAGAAAATTATAGAAAAAATAAGTAAATACCAATATGACGGCAGGCAAAAAAGCACGGAAGAAAATCACAAGTCCCAGCAGTGGAATATGGGCAGGAAAATGATGATTTGTTAACGATAATATCTTCGTATTATTTTTGTGATAAAAAGGTGTGGCTATTTTAGTAATAAAGTAGTTGAATGGTGAAAAAACGAACATTCATAATTTTTGGTACTTTTTGAAGAGGTTTCAAAATAGTTCCTTTTTTGTGCAAATAAATAAATATAAATAAATTATTTCTAGTTTTTTTTATTTACATAATTGTAGTAATGTATTATAACACATATTTTATTCAATATATAAATATATCTCAACATATAACCAGATAAAAGACATGCGTGCATTTCACGCATGATTATCTTTTCCGTACATCTAAATAAGATTATCTTTCTAGGGTTAAAATGTTTTTTATAATCTAATATAGAAACTATTAGAGAAGATCATGGCAAAGCGTGAACGTAAATATATAGATTTATTAAACATTTTCTAACTTTCGTACTGGAATAATAAAGAAACAAATCTGTGTTTTGTTTTAGCTCTGGTTAAACGATTTCTTCTTAAGGTTAAAACTGAGCAAGTACCTACTAGAAGCCAGACAATAAAAATGCCCAAAAAATCTTAAACAAAACCAAACATCACAGACAGACCAACCCTTTGTGGCACACACCCTTAATCTCACCCTAATTCAAGTAAAAAAACCCGATTCAATCCTCCGCCTTCAAAGGTAGAGACGTGTTAAAACCTTACCGGCCTTTAATTAAAGCCTGAAGGGGGAAGGGTGGCGGAAGTAACGCAGCGGCCATTTCACTCCGGCTGTCCACTTCCGGTACGTAACGTATGGACGAAGGTACTTCATTTCGGACTGACGGTACGAGGAAAAAGAAAATCGCAGCCGTCTCGGGAATCAGAAAGGTGTAGAGACGACATTTCATTACTTTTTTCAATACTTTGTTGTTGTAAGTTATTTTGTTCTTAATTTGATGACGTTTTCAGTATTTGAACTAACAATAGTGGGTTACAATTAATTTTAATTGTTTTAGGCTGGGTTCTATTTTACAAATATTGTACATAATGTGCATAAACAAGGTTGCAAAATCGCTTCACCCTTAAAGTTATACCCATAGTAATAGCTTTACACTTAGTTTGTAATTAGATGACGTAGTCTGACATATTTGTTCATTTATCGTATAGTACATATACCCATTACAAATATAGTATTGTGAGATGTAAATAAATTACAACACAGCTCATAGAATCGTAACTGAATTCTTACAAAACTTTACGAATGTTTATTGCAAATAGCGACTCCATTCTATTGAAATTAATGAAAGCCTAGTCACATGATTACTGTAGACATTTAAACATGTAAAACTTAGTTAATTTTAAACAGGCAGACAAAAATGTTGCATGTCTAGATTTACAGCCGGATAAAGAGATTCCTATATTTATAATTACCTATTCTATTCCATTACTCCATTCAACCGTTCAAGTTACTTTGTACGCGTGGGAAGGTGTCGCTAGATTATTTCTGTACTGTTTAAAAGAAGGAATAATAAAAATTCTTAGTTGTCTTTTATTGTTAGTAATTCCTATAATTTTTATGATCATTTTGTTTATCGTAATGTTTTACAATATCAAAAAAAAAAGTTATTGGAAAGAACATAGAAAGCTGTAGAGTTACCTTTGGTGATTAAAAATAAGATGTTACCGACTTCAGCTGAAAGTATAAAGACTTGGATGAATTTTACTACAGAATTCATCCAGGTTTTTTTGTATGAACGCAGTATTATAACTAGTTACTTACAAAATAATTAAAAGTATTTTCTATAAATCTCATTAATTCCAAAATTGTGCTCATAACGTTAATAATCTGGTACCAGCACATACGTGTCTGTAATATGCTTAGTAAGGGACCATGAGATTTTGTATGTAATGCCTGTTAATATGTTTTACAAATAAACTAGTAATTAAAGATACAGCTTACAAATTCAAAAATTGCAACCCAAAGTAACTTTTACAAAAGCTCTATAAATTACCTTACCGACTAATCGAACTGACGACAAATCGCACCTACATCAACACCAAGACATGTAGGTGGTCTTGCATATAGCTTTTGTATCTCTTTTTAACTCTTTGAATTGTTAATAAGTCTGAAAGGGAAAGACACTTTTTATTTGGTGCAGCGCTAATGAATTGATTTTAACTTCGAATCAAGAGTGACTGCCGCACTCAGAGACATTTAATGGTTACTTAAGGAAAGTTAAGGAGCTCTTTAGTATTGATTTAAAAAAGTAAAAGTTAAGTTAAACCTTTTTTAAATCAATACTAAAGAGCTCCTTAAGTAACCATTAAATGTTAATGGTTACTTAGGGAGCTCTTTAGTATTGATTTAAAAAAGGTTTAACTTAACTTTTACTTTTTTAAATCAATACTAAAGAGCTCCTTAACTTTCCTTAAGTAACCATTAAATGTCTCTGAGTGCGGCAGTTAGTGAGTATTGGCGCTGTTTAATTTATTTTAGCTTTAAGTTACGGATAAAAATCGAGCAAGGTGTACAAACTGGAATGTTTGCAGATGTTTTTGTTTTATGTTTATTTTTCTTAAGTTCTTGGTATGTGAATTGCAGTTTGCAATTCACATACCAAATTCACAGAGTTTTATCTCCTAACTAAAGGAATGGTAAATTTTTAATGATTTAGAATAAACTAGAAATCCTAATTTTTTGCTGAAAGAATATGTTAATTGCTGAAACTCAACTCACCTGAAAAAAAAAGAATTAGCAAATTCTTTTTTTATAATATAGGCACCTATCCTATAGTGATAACAAAAAACTGCAGGTTCCTTTAAAAGTGTAAAAAATTTATGAATGTGACCATCATTTTAGGGGATTACGTAAGTATGTATTATACATACTTCTTTATAAACATTTAAATATTAGTATATTAAGTAAGTTTAATAATACGTCAAATATACTTAATTGTGATTAGCTGTTGTCATCCAGACGCAGTAAAAATATTTATGCACATGACACAAATAGTTGTCCTGTGCGGAGATCGAACCCAGGAGTTAGTGAACGGCAGTCTGTTACCAGGCAAATACAGCCTATCGATAATTTTTAGTTGTGTAATGTTATTGCAGTCGGCGGGTAAAGTCCATACAATGGTTTACAAATGCTTATCACAAACAATAGCCTACGCGATAACATTAACAGTGCCTTGTTCAGGCTTCAGGGTCAATGAACTGGAGTGTATATTTTTGTTTACTCGATGTTATATGTGTTATATTTAATTGTGCATAATTATATTTGTGATTGACATTTTATTCAAATTAATACAAATATAAAAGTAAAATAAACAAGTAAATAACAGACTACATCTTCAAATTCTAAAACTGGGTTCTGCTCTGGACAAATATTTGTGTGTTATTTGTAGATATTTTGTGACACAGAGAATGTTTACACATAAACTTTTAAAAGTGGTCGTATTCTGGTACACATTGCATTAGTAAATAAGCTTAGTTTGAGACTACAGAACGTTATGTAAAATGTCGATGAAAAAATGCACAGACTCAAAACAGAAACCCAACCATCAGACCTATAACTATTTGTTAAATAAACTAATATCGAACATAAATCTGTCACAAAATCTGTCTAGGCATAATGGTACCCGATGATATTAAAAACATTTTATACCAACGAGGACCACGCGTGGGCATATGTCACTTAAGGAATTTAATTACTTCTACCGCTGCAGCTAAATAAAACTAATATATTTACGATATGTCAATAGATACAGTAAACTTAACTTTATAATGTTTTAAATTGATTTCTACATCTTAAACTATGCGTTGATGTTAACGATAGGAAATAATGACGAGACGAACTTTCGAGACATGGTGATACTACCAACATTAATTATTTATATAAAAATCTGATATCTGTTTTCTCGAAAGGCATAATTTAACCTTTCGTGTTGAATTGAATGACAAAGTTTACGTAAAATGTATAAAATAACATTTTAATTGGTTTCGTGGTATGACTATGACCACTCACGTATATAAATACAGCTAGTTTCACAGACGTAGATCTCTTCCTAAGATCACCTTAACGCAAAATATTCTTATCATGTTGCCAATAGTCAGAGAATCCCAACCAGTGCGATCACTTGGTCAACCAATAACTCATCATCCGATTCGTCGTCTCTATTTGTAAGTAAATAAGAACTATTGCATGACTACAAAGGTTATATAAGCTACATATCTCAAGATGAAGTCAAAATAAAGATGATAGAATAAACACTCAATTTATTAAGGACATCTGATCACTTGGATTCGCCCTCAAAAGATTTTAATTCTCATAAACATACGTAATGTTTGTTGGACAGTCTGTCACAGATGACATACTGGTAGGTGGCTCGTTTCTTTGTCACAGAGCGTTTTATTAACGCTATCAAGACACCAGTGTATGCACAAGAATTATTTGACGGGATGGCGTGGTTGGGCAAGGTGCTAATATTAGCGGAAATCAAGAGTTTTTGCATTAAAATAAGAACAAATATTCCTAAATGTTCACATTACGTTCTTATTATAAAAGAGAGTAAAATACCTACTCTCGCGTCTTAAACTACTTAATTTAAAAACGGATAACATTAGAACTAAGCATACCATACCTATACGTATTGTCAGCGTGGTACAGTAGATTAGACACCGCTCATCGAGAAGAAGGAACGTGTTCAATAAGAGTACATTAAAGATTTCAGTAGAAGAAGCTTACTGTGTGTAAATGTTTCGAAGCTAGTACCAGTAGTAATCAGTAGTACCAACTACTGATAATTTTTTACGATATTTAACTGACTCCAAAATTAGAAATCCAAGAATTTTATTTTAAAATCTCTTCTTAATTATTAGACCACGATGCAGTTATTTAAAAAAATACAAAAAAAAATTTTTTTTTTACATTAAAATGACTAATTAATAATTAAACTTGACTTATTAAGATTTATTAATTTACCAATCTTTTTTATTTCTGTAATTATGCTTCTCGCTGCCCGCTCGTAGTATGACCATACATGTCTTTGCTTGATCGTGGGTGTATCACATTCGTTTTCCGTACAATTTCAAAAGGATTTGATTTTACAATACAGCCTCCTAATATTGTAGTTAAGTTCTTTCTCAGAAGCACTAGTTTATTGCTAAGTATTCAATGGTTTGATATGAAGCCTTCGATACAATGCAACTTGATTTTTATTTAAAGTAATCGTACAATACAAAATAATAGGTACTATGAATATCAAATTATGTAAGTCTTTTTATTATGATTATGACAAAAGTACTGGATTGATTTTGAGGACACTTTACAGGGGAAGAAAGAGGAGAAAAATTCCATAAAAAAAAATATACAGCCATTAATTTACCGTCACAAAACATTGTTTAATGTTACTCTTAGTTAACTTTATATCTAGTTTATCATTAAATAATATTATCAGTTTAGTCACTTAAAAAAATAATTTTCAATATAATAATATAGGGAACATCAATTCTGTCCGTTTGCACGTCTCATTTTTAATTTCAGAACGGGATTTAACAGTCCATCTTCATTTTGAATTATTTACACATTAGTATGTAAATCACAATCCATATTTGCTATCTTTACCAATTTAAAAACAATATAACGATCATAAATAATTATGTCTCGATTGAGACAGTTCATAAAATGTGATTGAAACACAATATTTTCTTCGAACTAGTTGTAATAATCGAATTAAATTTAGATAAAAAGCAATATATTCCATGTATTAAATTGTTTTAATATTTTAATTATTTGACCATAGTTTTTAGAGTTCCATATTCAATAGGAACCTATTACTACAGGGGTCGTCGGCGCGCAAGGCCGCTCCGCGACGAGGTGCTCGTGCGCGGGAGGTCGGTGTTCAGAGACCCGCCGCGGCAAAAACGGCACTCGGCCAAGGCAACGCAACGAGGGATCCCATTGCTCACCCCGTCAAGTCGGGCCCCGATTAGCGGTTCCGGATCATGTAAGGCTTAGGGCACTATCATGGCCCGGCAGGGTAAAAAGGCGACATAAAATACCTATTACTAAGACAACGCTGTTACTAGACTGTAACAGAACTAATCTCGTAGCTGGACAGTTGCAATTTTCACACACGATGTATTTCTGTTTCCTACCTAAGGATCAAGGTCAAACATACAAACACACCTTAAGAAAGCCCAGTAACCTGAACAGACAAACTAAGACCGACCGGACCTCAAATCTATACTTCTATACTAATATTATAAAGCTGAAGAAATAGAAATAGAACGCGCTAATCTCAGGAACCACTGGGCTGATTTAAAATACTCTTTGTTTGTTGGATAGTACATTTATCGAGAAAGGCTTTATAGCCTTTCTCGATAACATCACACTGTGACCAATAGAAGCAAAGTATCTGTGCAAAATATTGCAAAATTGGGAAAATTTTCTAAATTCTACATGTCATACAAAGTCACGGGCAACAGCTAGTAATTGGATAAAATGGTAAACAATGAAGAAAAAAGAAGATATATATCTGCTGCCGCTTTAGCGACCAAGATATAAATAAAAAGGTTTCGTACCATTATTGTCGGTACGGAACCTTTTGTGCGCGAATCTAACTCGTAACAGGCCGTTTTCTAAACTTGTTGAGTCCATATTGACTTGGAAATCAATCACGTTTCTATTCGATGATTATAGGCAATTATATATCGATGATATTTCGCACATTCTATCTATAAAACTTTTGAAATATAAATATGTTTTTAAATGAGACTGCATTAAGAAAACTTGTTCTTGAGATGTATTTAAATAAATAAATAAACATATATTTATTTCACACTAAGTCGAATGATTGTGCTACGGGTATCAAATTACGGACATACTACCCATATTTATATACATACATATAATGTTAAGTTAGGCAGCACTTAATATTGTCCCAAGCGGGAATAAACATTGTGACCTCGTGAGCTGAAATCAGTAAAAATGTTATAAAATTACATTACATACAAAAAAGTCAATCACAAAATAAAACACTGAAATTGCGCGTTTAAGTGCCAATTGGCATACAGCATGCTGCATCATTCACGAATTAATGATCCTTCGGAAGGTACTTAGCTGATGACGCAATCAATGGACAGAAACTGGGTAAGAAGACAACATCGTCAAATTCTTAGAGAGTAGCTAAATGCAAAAGAGAGGTGGAGGAAGGCAAGTCGTAGTATTAGTATACTAGGGGAGAAGCTTGTATCTAGAAGTGGACGCAGATAGACTGATTATGGATGGTTGAAGGTAGTTATTTCACGATTAGAAAGATAAAATCCCTACTAATATTATAAATGCGAAAGTAACTCTGTCTGTCTGTCTGTTACGCTTTCCCGCTTAAACCTCTCAACCTATTTTGATGAAATTGGGCACCGAAAATCTTTACACCCCGAGAAAGGATATAGGCTACCTTTTATTGCGAAATAAAAATTTCCAAATTCCACGCGGACGGAGTCGCGGGCAACAGCTAGTACTCAATAATTTGGAAAACAGAGACTGATAGATAGAACATTTTAATTTAAAATAAAAACCAATCAAGGCACCCATCTTTTGTGATGAGAGTTTGAAAACAATGGCTCCCTTTATGTTAAGATTCGGTACGTGAATGGACGGTCGGACATACAGATGGTTTTAGATTACTTCTGGTACCTATGATTAAAATAAAAACTTATTTACACTACTAATAATATAGGTACATGCTGTGATCTCGTTAGTCCTTTAAAAAGGACTTAGTCCTAAGGATGAGCCAAGTAGATTGCGCTCTATAGTTTCTGTATACTCCCATAGTAAAAAGCGTGACAGTATGTTGATAAATATGGTACAATAACAATTGAAAGAAGTGTATAGTGTGTTCAAAAATAAATTAGAAATTTAAAAAAATTGGATAAACGATTGAATTTGAACAGAGATTGGCACACAGGCTACATACGAATTACAGACGAAAAGGACCAAAACCAAAGGACATAGACACCAAATACGGCTATAACCACGTGGTAGTTTATGAAAACTTCAAAAAGACGTCAAAAAACTTATAAATTGCAACAGATAAGTAGTCAATAATTGAAATCTGCTAAGTATAGTGCAACTAAGTGTAGTGCACTTCGGTTAGTACCGGTAAATCACACAGGTAATCGGTAAACCGGTAAGCTAGACCGGTAATTAACGATAAGCCTCACCTTTGCCGTGTCCGAGTAATGGACAATGTTCTTTGGAGAAGTAGGATGGAGACACAATGAGCTTAATGCAATCAGTTTTATTACGTATTCTATCACGTAAATAAAAATATTCGCCCTTACAGGCGAGGAAGTGTCCTATGAATAAAGAGGGAAAACTCACTTTGACAAATTATTTGACGTACATCGGATGTACATCGGGATCATAGTAGGACTTAAAGAGACTACATAATATCGTGACTTAACCCTGACATAGAGAAGGAACACCATGACGATCGAAGAGCGTAAATTCATTCACTATGAAAAAAATACGTGACATAATGTCGCTACAAAATAAAGCAAAACTAATCAATTTGAAACTCAATTCTGGATTCGATTATGCCCTGACTTTTTTAGAAGATGACAAAATGCTCAGTGTGTCTCCAACACGCGAGATAAAAGCAATTTTTATGAACGCGCATACAGATTGAGGCACGTAAAATCGTTTATCCGTTATAATTTATATCGAGAAATTATCGATAATCATCTACCACTTACCCAAGTGGCTACAGATTTCATTATAATCATACAACACTTATTAGCTACCCTCGGCTGCCAATTAGTATTGAACTTGATTGGCTTGAATATTTCAAGAGCTTAACAGCGTTTATGGTTTCTTAAACGTAAGTATAAATTATAAAAAATTCTGCAGGCAGTTATCTTTATGAATCATACTTCACCCAGAAATCAAATCTACCTAGCGTAAGCATTCGATAAGAGGTTTGTGATAGATGTCAATGGATCGTATTGGGCGATTGAAATAGAAGCTGTGGTTTGTACAGCATACATTCCTGGTTCTAATCTACCTCCCCACTAATTTTCATTAGTTCTTTATTAGTTCAGCTGATCTTGTGTTATAAATGGTGTAACTCACAACTGTCTTTTACAGATAGATTACTAGCTGTTGCCCACAAGAAAATAAATAAACCTCAACAAATTCTACAAAATAAAATCATCCTCTAGAAACACTCTATACCTATATTTTATAAAACAGCATTAAAATCCGTTGCGTAATTTTGTAAACATAAGCGCACGTAGGGACATACTTAGAAAAATATCGACTTTGTTTTATAATAAGTAAATATTTAAATTACTATTCTGCTTACGTTATGTAAGTTTTAAAGCTATCATCATAAGCAAACCTAGCTGCTTAAAAAGTTTATTTCAAATATCTTGCGAAAAACGTTTAGACATAACCTAGTTAAACATTTTTTGTTGAGTGTTATAAAATGAATCTTCCAGCAACAAGTGCCAGTTCACTCCACAGGTGCCTCTCACAGCCTCTTATCACTCTAATGACACCAGACAAGCTTGCAGACTGATTGATTGGCAACAATGAACTTGTCTTAAAGCTCAGCTTTTTTTATTTGAAAATATGATCGGTTTGAAACTGGCTAGTTAAAAATATCTTATCTGTGATAAAAATTGTAGATTAAATGCAAAATTAAGTAGAAAATAAGTTTGTTTATGGTTTTATTTTATGGACAAATTTAATATTTATGGACATTTCACACAGCGTCCTCTAGTCCTAAAGTAAGCTATTCTTCTATGCTTGTATTGTAGGCTTTTCTTTGATAAATACATACTTTACTTTCAATACTCTTTTATCGCTTTCTTTCTGTTTAGCTGTGTAAAGAAATCTTTGTTATTGATTCACAATTCTTTCAGGCTGATCTGAAATTTTCTACATTTATCAAAGACTGAAGATTTTCAGGACCCACTGATATTTAGGTGATTTATGTACTTTTAGTGTAAATCGATCGTAAACATCAGCCAAAATCATATCACGATCAAATACCTACTTTGTTTTATAATAATTAAACACCAAAATTTAATATAGGTATTTTTTTTTATTTCCATAGACAATTTATGTAGGTATATAATAATATGTATTTATGTCTCTTTGTATAAATTATACAAAAATACTATCTGACCCGGCAAACGTTGTTATACCATATAATTGTTAGGGGTGTATAATACAACCTTTAGGGGTATAAAAAATAGATCGTAGCCGATTCTCGGAACTATTGAATATGCATTAAAATTTCATTAAAAAAAATTGATGAGCATTTCACGCAACGTCCTCTTGTCCCTAAGCTAAGAAATAAGAATCGGTCAAGCCATTTCGGAGGAGTATGGGAACGAACATTGTGATACAAGAATTTTATATATTAGAGATACCAAATTTTAAACATTATTTATAGTAAACATTATGGAAGCGATTTACAAGTTCTCGTTCCTCGTATTTTCCTCGTATTTTCTAACACTTGCGCGACTCATCTGTTTAAATAAAACTACTTTTTACGGATTTAGACGCGTATATTTGTTTTAAAAATTGGCCCGACGTTTCGGAGACTTTGCAGTCACCATGGTCACGGGTGAGACTGAGCTGTAATGTGTCTTCTACGATCAGTTATTACAGGGTTTACCCACATCCAATTTAATTTTACATTGACCATAAAGATAGACTTTTACCATAAACTATATTATATTGCATTGTGCTCAGACTACATAAAATTAATTGGTTTAATTCTATACATAAATATAATTCCTACATAAATTAATTCGCGTTCCTTTTACAATTTTAAAACTCATTTACAGTCGTAAATGTAATTAACATGTCCGGGGATGTATGTACATCAAATATCACATTCTTCAATGTATTCAATTTATTAACGGTCAACCAACGTAAAAAAGACGTCAGAAAATACCATAAAAAATTTTCATTATAAAATTAAATGGATTTAAATAAAACTACTTTCACAGTCACCATGGTCACGGGTGAGACTCACCCGTGACCATGGTGACTGCAAAGTCTCCGAAACGTCGGGCCAAAATTTAAAACAAATATACGCGTCTAAATCCGTAAAAAGTAGTTTTATTTAAACAGATGAGTCGCGCAAGTGTTAGAAAATATTAAATTAAATGGAACTCAAATTGATTTCGATAAATATCTTTACAATTTTTTAGTGGGAACTATTCCACTACTTTAATAAAATAAGAAAATATAAAAAAAACACCTGTCAATAATAAAAAATATAATAATTGTTGTGTGTTGCCAATCATGTGTAATTCCATCGTAACTTCATTTATTACCAGTAATGACGAGTTGGAGGCACGCGCAGACCAACCAACGTGTCATTACTAGCTATTAAGTGTGTATTGTGAATAATTGGTGATATATACATTAATTGACACGTTTCGTTAACAATTAAGGAATGTAAAATATATCTGGTGAAAGAAATAAACTGTGCAAAAGTCATTATCGTGTTATTTTTAGTTTTGATGGGAAAGTAAAACAGGTGTATGCCGTATTAGGTATAGTTTTCGTGAAAATATAATTAACTTATTAAAACATCTCTGAAACTAAATAAGAATTTGGAAAATAAAACTAGGACAGTCTGACCCGTGACCTTAGTGGTACCAATTCTAGATACACAACTAAACTTAACTAAAATATTTAAACTAAAATATTGGTAGTGTCAATATAGCTATTACTTGCTATTTCGTTGTACACATTTATATTAATTAAAATCATTAGTTTTCTAACACTTGCGCGACTCATTTGTTTAAATAAAACTACTTTTTACGGATTTAGACGCAAATACATATATTGTATAAACGTCGGGCCAAAATTTAAAACAAATATACGCATCTAAATCCGTAAAAAGTAGTTTTATTTAAAATCATTAGTCTATAATACACAGTTTTAATAATAACAAAGTTCAGTAAACATCGCCGAATTGTGATAATGACGCTATCAATTTAAATTTTTTAGTTAATTTAAGTTTAGTTGTGCGCTCAAAATCGGCACCATTTCCTGCAAAGTCTCCGAAACGTCGCCGTCATCGGGCCAAAATTTAAAACAAATACACCCGTCTAAATCCGTAAAAAGTAGTTTTATTTAAACAAATGAGTCGCTGAAGTGTTAGAAAACAAAGAATTTTGAAAATATTTTGTCATTATTTTGATCCAATTTTTTTATGTGGCTTAAGCATAGGCGGTCAATTTAACTAGGTAAAAGAAGTTACATTCGAAAATTGAAACACACATCGAATTTTCTTTTACACATTAGTGAAACAAATAAATTTACAAAAAGTCATAAGTAAAGTGTTTTGAGCATATTTAAACTGCGATTATTAAACGTTATTCGAAGATACTAAATTTATTGTCCAAACAAGTGGACAACAATTTAATTATCATTTTAGCACATACAAAAATGCTCGGCTACATCAGCTATCTTGCCACGTTAAATATAGCAATACTAAAAACTTTTAAATTATCCAATTTATATTTACTATGCATTATGAGTATATATATATATCAGCGGCGTGCACTGATATTTAACTTAGGGCAGTCACAAAAACTTTTTCTTTTATAAATTTTTAGCATAGCCACGCGACGGATCTCTAAGTCGGAAACCATGCCAACAGAACAAATTTAAATCTGAATATCCTGAATCAGTCCACACTGTACTAGAATTACTAAACAATAACTACATGTACGTATGTACATACGTTTCATAACTTTTAACATGAAATTTTCGAGGTACAATACCTTTTAGCTGGCTTAGTTGTCGTAACTCGGGTACACAGAATCTTTTTACTGAAAGAAATTTGTGAGAATTGTTATTTTTAATTTTAACAAACACACACTATCAACACACATTTCACAATCAAATAACATTTTAAAATCAATAAACGAAAATCCATACAATTATTAAATTATAGAAACTCATTATTAAACAGTTCAATGAATCACACGAAAAAATAAAATGGTCTCCGTCGAACCAAAATATTTCTGCTATTTAAATAAATAAAACCTTACTAAACAAAAATGCATACGTGATTTATTAGACTTCCGACTATTATATTTATTCGGATTATAAGTAACGAACGAACATTGCCGAATAGTCGCGATAAGATCCGATCGCCAAAGCAGGCGGCAGGATTTTCAGTGTAAATCGTCTTGGATATGTAAGCCTGTGTGCGTTTGCGAACTGTGCACGGACACCAAAATTTCTACACACATATGAACTCATGGCAGGCGGGCGGCGTCGAGCTTGCTAGCTACGCTAATATTATTCCTTCGCCAAACGCCTGGCAAAAAGCAATTTGCAAGCACATATTGGTGCTATTTATGAATCATTAGGCGTTTTTAAGTTATAATATTTTGTTTAATTAATAGTAAATAAATGAATAAAGTCATCTAAAACATACGAACGTTTTATTAAAATATCTGTGAATGGCAAGTAAAGCAGTGCCTTTCTGCTTATATAGAGCGCACGCCCATGATATATATATAACCATATATACCAGTATGGTGAGTTAAATCCGCAGTATCAATATTAAGCGCACTAACATGAATGAAATCATACCATAATGTTCAAAGTGGCTTCTGGGAGAAGTAACAATGAAATAAATATGATATTGAGTGTATGAACTATCACGATTGCAATATAACTTAGCAGTAAGCGAGACATTTGGATGTTGTCTGCACGCCCTCAGTTCACCTGCGCGTGATGTATATAGGTGAACAGTACCACTGACATGCTGACATCTTGCTGTTAGTTACAGCTCCGAGCTACAAGTAAATGGCATTCAGATAATCTGACTTCGAATATTTGACTTGTGATTTTAACTCAATATTCGTAACTTCAAAGAATATTAATTTTATTTCTGCTACCTATCGCAAAAGCTTTAGGATTAAATAAAATAAATATTCATGGACATTTCACACAACGTCCTCTGGTCCCAAGCTAAGCTTTATATGCTTGTGTTATGGGTACCAGAACACGGATATACTACATAAACGACTTTTCTTTTGTAAATACATACTTATAATACATAGAAAACACCCAGACGCAGTACAAACATTTGTATGACATTTATGGATATCACACAAATGATTGTCCCAAGCGGGAATCGAACCCGCGACCTCGTGATCGGCAGTCCAGTACATGAACCACTACGCCACGAAGCCCGTCATTTCAGTCAGGATTGAATAAAGATATCAATATAATACAAATCTATAATAATATTATAAAGCTGAAGAGTTTGTTTGTTTGTTTGAACGCGCTTAATACAGGAACCACTGTGCACTGGTCCGATTTGAAAAAATCTTTCAGTGTTGGAGAGTGCATTTAGCGATTAACTATTTGGAATTTATTAAGGAGCATAACAAATCTTTACTTATTATAAAACTAAGTCGTTATTTATTGAGGATTTATGAGGATTTATGAGATTATTATTATGGAGTGGTTCAAGAGAATGGCCTTTTTGTACATTTTGTTAAGGTTTGCTTTCCAAATTCCACGCGTAAGAAGTTGCGATTTGTCAGCTAGTAACTAATAATTAAAAATAAAACATAGTTGTTATCACGTGTATCATTACTCATTAGCTTAAAAAATAACTGATATTATTTCAAGAGATATGTGGTTTATTTGAATCAATATTATACATAAATGACCAAACAAAAAAATCTTCAGATAACGAATTCCTTTTGTCCTTAATTTTTCTTCTATTCCTTCTTACTTAATAACAATCTAATACAAAGCAATTGTCAACAGGTTGTGTTCCCGGTGTACACACAGATCGTGACTAGCTCCGACCTCGCACAGGTGTAGCGACAACGTTAACAGGGCCCATAACCTATTAGATACTTGTTTTTCTATAATACCATAGCAGTAATAATTTAAAATGTGGTAAAATTATTTTAATAATTTTGTAATAGTGTATGTATAATTATAAAATAAAAACTTTCTTGTTACAAAAACTGTGTATGACTAATGATTTTAATTAATATAAATGTGGACAACGAAATAGCCATAATTCAAAATACACCAAAGTTGTTATCATTTTTGGTTTAGTTTAGTTCTGCACGCAGAATCGAATGCGAATTGCGAACGTAAATTTTAAACAAAACCAGTTTCTTGGATTGTCTTTGTGCACTTATTTCACCTCTATACTCTAGACTACTCTAAAGGTATCATAAGATACTAAAGTATATGGTAAGTATAGAACACTGTATGTCAGATAGCAATATGAATGATTTTGGTATCAACATTATTCTAAAAATACATTATAATGGGAAAATAAACCAATTTTGAAATTATTAAAAATACCACATCAAAAAGGTTTAATAATTCACCTACTACACTATACTACTTGTAAGTACAATGCAAAAAACATACAGACGAATTGAGAACCTCCTCCTTTTTTGAAGTCGGTTAATAGCTTGTAACACACTATATGACCATATATTTACTTGTATACAACCGTCATTAAAAGGTATTATGAAACAAACACAGACAGGACCCTGTAAATTAAGTTAACTCACCTTGGTTTACCCGTCATAGTGTTTGATGTGTGGGTATTGTGACAAAACCGTAAGAGCTTAGATAGACAACACATTTGTGGTAAACTGTTTTGAAGAGCTCTGACGTCGAACTGCGATGTTATTGATAGAATTTATCAACGATCGAGTTGAGAATGTGGTATAATTTATAAGCGATAACGGTTCTACAACCAACCTATATACAACCAACTACAAGCGTATCGCTATCGCTAATGAACTCACCGAAAAATATCAGTAAAATAGCTTAGAACTTGATACATATAATATACGTGCCACTACGTAAATTGCCATTTCTCGATAAATACGACAAAAATCCCGAATTGTGAGGTTATTGTTTTCTCTCAGGACATATCTGAAAATACATATCTTATTATGACTAACAAAAGCGTTTGAGTGTTGGTCCAATATTACTTTAAAAACCCTGTCGATATGGATACCACCAATAGGCTTGTGAAAATTTACTACAACAAAGTTTACTACAGTAAAGTTAAAAAACTTTTGTAAAGAGTTTTTAGATAGGAAAACCTAAACCCTTTTCTCTCTGTACTATAAGAGATATATAATATACCTAGTCTTTTCTGTTGGAAAGTGTATAAATTTCGATTGCAGCAATCGCTCGATGTTTATACCTTGTTCCGTCTACTCAAAGTTGAACGTGGAAGAGTCGCGTCAGAGCGCATCACTATCACGTATAAGCCGCACCTGAGCGCAACTTGTGGCGCCCTCTACCGCTCTGCTAATTACATTATATACTCAACACTTCTTTACCATAGACACGGGACTAATTGAGACAACTATGAACCTATGGGTAACTTTTAGAATAACTATAGGTATGCAATCAGAAATACTAGGTCTTGTGACGATCTACAGTCTCTGCCTACACCCATGAGGAAAGGGCGTGATGCTATGATGATGAGGTCTTGTGAACATTAGTCTAATTATCTATATATTTAACACACTCTCCCTTCATCTCGTTATGCGTCCCACATTTGGGCACGAGGCTCTTCCATTTTGGGGGAGATTATGTTCTACTGTGCTGTGTTGATAAGGCGTGTTGACCCAGAGTTAATATTCGAGTTGTCTATCTCTAATAGAGGATGTTATATTTGTACAATTTCACTTAGTTAGCTTTGACAGCACACTGGGAAAGAAAAGGGGTGGGGATACTTGTATTCTTAATACGTTAACACGCGGAAACTACTAGACCGATTCTTTCTTCGGGTACACTGTAGAGTAGCTACACTGTCCCTGGTGAACATGGACTGTAGTAAACTGTACTACTTTCAGGAGTCACTTACATTATTTATCTGTGATATTCGTCATCGATAATAACAGAAAATAGATGTTGAAGGGGATGTAATATTATGTCATATCTAAAAATACCAATAAATTTATCAAAAAAATATTTATTTTTTCACTGTCTTGTCGTAGTTTGAAAGCATTGAAATATATCGTAGTAAATAAGTGCTTACTCCATTACGCAACTTACTTCCTGCATTTCATTAAATATAGGCCAGCCAACAATCTACTTTCAAATCGATATCGCGATTATAGCGACATCTATTCTGAATAAAAGCTTCACCCACTCAAACTATCAACAGCTCTATATCACAGATTTCATATAAAGATAAACCTTATTCTATATTTATTTGACTGTCCATCTTTACAGCGCCATCTACAAAACGGTAACTCACGTCGCCAATAACAATTTATATCGATACAGAACGGTTATTGAATAGCACATCGATAAAGATACTCGAAAATCCAGTTAACCGAATAACATATTATATTACGTATAACTTTCACACATAATATTTTATACCTTAAATTTATAGTAATAGAAACAGAATTTAAACGGTAGAAAGTTATTTTGTGAACAGTAACAGCTTATATTTGAGTGATTCTTAATTAATAGTATTTGTATAAATAATTTATTGAAATATTTTAGCGATGCTAATAAACATATCTTGACTGATATTTTTAGCTAATTCATGTACCTCTATAATCGTCTTGTTGAAGAATTAATCAGATAATTATAACTGATGTTATCATTAACAGTATTTATTTTAATAAATGGATTATGAATTAACCGATCTATTTTGAGCATATTTTTTTCAGAGAATTTGATATTTATGTATCTGATCGTCCGTGTGGTGACGGTTAAAGAATACAAGTGTCACCACACCTTTTCCTTCTTAGGGTAAAAGCGTTGTTTGGTAAAAAGTGTTAGGGAAAAAGTTTGAAAAAGGCCAGTTATGGGATATTGTACACAGATAACTTCCTCTGTGAGAAAAGGGTTTTTGAAAATAAACCCGGTGTAAACACGCTTGGTCAGCGCGGCATAATATACAATTTACCCTCCCAAAATGGAGAAGGTACGTGGCCCAACAGTGGGAAGTTAATGAGTTGGAGAGAGAGAGAGAGAGAGAAAGAAATATCAGATTGTAGAGCAAGCTTACATGGTTCACGCAACACAAAATTCATAAGTAATAGGATTTACTAGAGACGATCTGTATCATAGATATTTGTCTTAAAGAATTGGACCCGCGACTTCAGTGTAGTGTCTTTTGGTGGGTTTGATTGCATTAATTTTCTATTTCAATTTAAAAATGAGTTATACATAATAATATGGCACTCCAGTACAACCTATCTAAAATATTAAATTTCCTAGATTGAATATTCATATCAATTAGAAAAAAAATATTCAAAATATTTAAATAAAATTTACACCATACGATTAAAGATAACAAAAAAGGTTTAATTTGAATATCAATAAGTTTTTAATTTCGTAATCGATTTGCATTTGAACTCACAAAATGTTATCGATATGTTTCAAACGTTGTATGTATACGAATACTCTCCGTGTGGTGACGCATTAAGAATACAAGTGTCACCACCCCATCTCCTCCCAAGGGTGCTGTAAAAGTCAGCTAAGGGATATTACACAGATAACTTCTTATGTGAGAGACGGAAAACTCGAAAATAAACCCTGTGCCAACACGCCTGGTCAGCGCGGTACAGTAGACCATAATCCCTCCAAAGTGGAGGAGGCCTGTGCCCAACAGTGGGACGTAAATGGGCTGGAGAAGAAGAAGGATGTATACGAAAGATATCGGACATATCATAATGCTCAAATTCATATTATTATAGTTGTAGAGAGGGCTTTACTCGAGAGACCAGATCTAAACAGATAAAAAAACATTAAGAACATTTTTCACAACGTCCGTCCTAATGACAGACTGAGCTTTATTTGCTTGTGTTATGGGTTCCATAATATGGATATTTTTATGACCAGCAGCTAAAGACAAAGGACATAAGCTGATCAATAAATGAGCAGGTGCAAACATTAAATGCTACAATTGTTGTTATAATTAAAATAATTGAAAGAACTTGTCTAGCCAACGACATACTAACAGTTCTATTATTATTATGTTTTTAGACATTTATATTTTACTAGCGGACCCGACAGACGTTGTCCTGTCCCACGTTCTGTGTAAAAAGTTCTAACATCAACAACAAAAAATTTCATCAAAATCAGTCTAGCCAATTGTGAATATAAACCATCCTCAAACCCCCTTGAATACACACAAAAAATTTCAGCCACATCGGTCAAGCCGTTTTCATGCTATGTCGTGACAACGGAAAACGGGTTTCATTTTTATATATATTTTATTAAGGGCCTACATCAATATTATCGTATATCATCGCCGACACGTACATATTAACACAGCCAGTAGGCACAGAAAATGAAGAATTAGGGATACTTTTCCTATTTACTCAAAATCTACTAAATATATTTTAATTCTGATACACGTGTTTCTATACATAATAGTTACCTATGTTTTTAAAGTTATTTCATTAGTTAATACGCGATAATAGACCGACAAATGAAAAAAATGATAAATTAGAGAGGTTGTTTCGCCAAGATTTTCTATCGAGAAAACTTTTTTCAATCGCGTTTCTGAGTTCATGCGATCCTAGATCATATAAGTATTGAAAAAACATATACTTAAAAATTAGAGCTCTAGCCATTCAATCTAAAGAAACAATGAAAACTTCGTACATAGAAAAATGCACGAAGCTATTTTGGTATCCTCTTAAGTGAATAATAAATAAATAATATGAGACAGTATTAGACAGTTATATTTATTAAGGAACAATTTGTTTAAAATTATTTTTGTTAATGGATTTAATTGAATTATATGTACAGTTTCCGGCGGCGATTCATTGCATCCTTCTTTATGAATTTATTAAGTACTTACTTAATTATTATTTCATCACTAGAATAAAGTTTATTTTTATTAGTGTATAATGTTTTAAATTAGGAATTTTAACGTTTGATACTAACAAATTATGTCAGATGTTATTTTTTATGTAGGATTGTGTTCGCAGGTGAAAGGCAAAGTCTTTTGTTCATCTATGAAAATATTCAGGATTTACAAGCGTGGTTCTTAGTTTTTGAAGTAAACAAATTATATTACTTTACTTTTTAGGGTTCCGTACCCAAAGGGTAAAAACGGGACCCTATTACTGAGACTTCGCTGTCCGTCCGTCCGTCCGTCCGTCTGTCACCAGGCTGTATCTCAAGAACGGTGATAGCTAGAGAGTTGAAATTTTCACAGATGATGTAATTCTATTGCCGCTATAACAACAAATACTAAAAATAAAATAAAATAAATATTTAAGGGGGGCTCCCATACAACAAACATGATTTTTTTACCGTTTCTTGCTCGATACTAATAACGTTGCCTTATGTTGCATAGATAATGGTACGGAACCCTTCGTGCGCGAGTCCGACTCGCACTTGACCAATTTTTATTGTTATTAGTATCTTGTAAACTTATATTTAGTACATACTAGCTGACTCGGCAAACGTTGTTTTGCCATAAGAATGTTAAGGATAGAAAACTCTTTTCACTTAGGGGAACAAAAATAGATAGTAGCCGATTCTTAGACTTACTGAATATGCATAAAAAATCCATAAGAATCGGTCAAGCCGTTTCGGAGGAGTATGGGAACGAACTTTGTGACACGAGAATTTTATTTTATTTTTAAGATTACGCTATTATTTGGACGTTATATGCAGACATTTTCATGTAAAGCATCTGGTACCTACTACCGGATAGTTCATAAGCAAATATTACTTAAATTAAAATATAATATAGCAAAAAACTAGCCACCGATAGAGCTGCTCTTTATTTATGGTACATATATACAGTATAATAATAATAGTAGTATACAAATTTTATGGCTAATTGGCCATATTTATATACATATGTTTATATATGAATATTGACACATTAAGATCGTGGGCGGAAATGACTCATTATGTAGTTATGTGGAAAATCCGGGCGTGGGTTTGATGACAGCTTTTTTTCATTGACATTTCACACAACTTCCTCTGGTCCCAAGCTAAACTTATTTTGCTTGTGTTGTGGATACTGAAGTATTAATTTTTGTTTGTAAAAAAATCTGTCCATTTTTAGGGTTCCGTACCCAAAGGGTAAAAACGGAAACCCTATTACTGAGACTTCGCTGTCCGTCCGTCCGTCCGTCCGTCCGTCTGTCACCAGGCTGTATCTCAAGAACGGTGATAGCTAGACAGTTGAAATTTTCGCAGATGATGTATTTCTATTGCCGCTATAACAACAAATACTAAAAATAAAATAAAATAAATATTTAAGGGGGGCTCCCATACAAAAAACTGATTTTTTTACCGTTTCTTGCTCGATACTATTAACGTTGCCTTATGTTGCATAGATAATGGTACGGAACCCTTCGTGCGTGAGTCCCACTCGCACTTGACCAATTTTATTTAATATCCCACGGGAAAATTCTATTCTTTCGAGATAAAAAGTAGCTTATATGTTTATTATCATGTGCAAGCTATTGTAATGTTTAATACAAATCCATTCCGTAGTTTTTGCGCGAAAGAGTACACATTCATACTCACAAACTTTCACATTTATAATATTAGTAGGATGACAAACAAAATGTCCTGTGCATGGAGAAACTAAACTAAATAAATATTTACAGTGTATACTGAACATAATTAATATAAACTTCTAATATATAAAATTCTCGTGTCACAATGTTCGTTCCCATACTCCTCCGAAATGGGTTTGGAAATGGATTCTTATTAAATTTTATATGCATATTCAGTAGGTCTGAGAATTGGACAACATCTATTTTTCATACTCCTGACATTTATATGGCAAAACAACGTTTGCCGGGTCAGCTAGTTAAAATTTATTCTGTAACTGATATTTCGAAACGAAGCTGTTTTATCCGCTATACCAAAAATACATTAAAATAATTAATATTCATATTAAATTAATTATATATATATACCTCCTCGACCGATTTCGGCCATGGCGACCTCTTCAACTCCCAAAATTTACTGCCTTTGATGTGCTCGCGTATGGCTGACATAGCCTATCTTATTAACAAATGTTCGCGCACAAAGCGGACAGGTGAGCACACCATTACAGCAGTTATAAGCAATGGCACTAGGTGGACGTGCTTTTAATTCGTCGCGTCGAGCATCGAGTTTCGAGCAGCGATTCTCTTCAAAAAATTTTATTTTAGTCTTCACTAAGGATCTCCATTCGGATCGGCGAGCGGCCGCTTTCACCCACTCTGAAGGCCCAATATCACACTTCCTCAAATGGCGCTTAAGTACATCCTTAAATCTGAGGAACTGTCCGCCATGTTTACGCTTGCCATTTTCAAGTTCAGAGAACAGGATGCACTTTGCCATTCGTTGATCCGACATTCGCGACAGATGTCCACACCACCGGAGTTGCCGCCGCATCAGATAGGCCTCAACGCCCATCATATTGGCTCTCCGCAGCACCTCCGTGTTACGAACGCGATCAGACCAACGAATCCCAAGTATTTTGCGAAGGCACTTCAAATGAAAACGGTCCAAGGACCTTATATGACGGCGGTAGACTGTCCAAGACTCTGAGGAGTACAGTATACTGGGTAAAACCACCGCCCTATAGATGTCAATTTTCGTAGCCAGCTTGAGGTCATGTGAGCCGAACACCTTGCGGTCTAGTTTACCGAACACCGCAGCCGCTGCACCGATTCGGCTGTTGATTTCTGCATCAAGGTCGCACTTTGATGTTAGAGTGCTCCCCAGGTATCGGAATGCACTAACCTGTTGGAGTATACTATCGTCGAGCTTGATAGCTAGTGTCTCCCGACCGTGGATATCCGAAGACATCACCTCCGTCTTTTTGACACTAATCTTCAGACCAAACCTACAGCAAGACTGATGGAGTGTGGTCATAAGCTGCTGCAGACCATCTGGGGAGTCAGTCACGAAACATAGGTCATCTGCGTATACGATGTCTGTGATCAGTGCGTAGGACACTTTA
The DNA here is from genome assembly GCA_916999025.1 of Orgyia antiqua. NCBI lineage: Eukaryota > Metazoa > Arthropoda > Insecta > Lepidoptera > Erebidae > Orgyia > Orgyia antiqua. The sequence continues at coordinate 18,788,679 of OU779864.1, read as the reverse complement.
GTACGTGCCCTAAGTCTGGCCAAGTTAAAAAGATTGCCATCATTGCGGAAACGGATGCGTATTCCTTCAGAAATTGTCTCTAAAACCTCCCGGACTACAACAGCAAAGTATAGCGCGAACAGTGTAGGTGCGAGAACACATCCTTGCTTGACCCCACAGGTAACGGGAAAAAACTCTGACTGCTCAGCATCCACAGCGACGCAACCTCGCGTATTGTCATGCAAAAGTCGCAGAAGTCTCACAAACTTATCCGTGCATCCAGTTCTCCGCAACACCACCCACAAGGCTTCCCGTGGCACACTATCGAATGCCTTCTCAAGGTCAACGAAACAGAGATATATGTTGCGATCCTGCTCTCTGCTTTTCTCTTGTAGTTGACGCAATGAGAAAATGGCTTCGCAAGTACCACGGTCAGGTCGGAAACCCATCTGGGATTCTGGCAATATCTTTTCCGATAGATTCCTGAGGCGGTTAAGGAGGACTCTGGCAAAAATTTTTCCTGGCACTGACAGTAGAGAGATACCGCGGTAAGAATTGCAATCAGCGCGGTCACCTTTGCCTTTATATAAGGCTCGAATAAACGACACTTGAAAGGTTTCTGGGACCTGTTCCCGCTCCCATATGGTATTAAAAAGTCCCCAAATTGCCGAGTGCAAATCCTCACCGCCGTACCTCAACAACTCGCCAGGTATGGAGTCTACGCCAGCCGCGCGATTATTTTGCTGTTGCTTAATAGCATTAGCAACCTCATTAAGCGAAAGTGGCCCGTCGAGCTCAAAATCATGGGGCTGTTGAGGTAAGGAGCGAACGTGGTCCAGATCAACAGAGTGATTTACGTTGAGAAGAATGTCGAAATGCTCCGCCCATCGCTCGAGTATCTGTCCTCGGCTTTTATGTAGCCCTTCGCCATTAATAGGCCTCAGTGGGACTGTTACCGTTGAGAAATTGCCGAGCAGATTTCGTACCTCCCTGTGAAACTCCCCCAGTTGGTTGGTATCCGCGAGCCACTGTATCTGAGAAGCCTTCTTTTGCCACCATTTCTCTTTCACCTTCCGTGTGAGCTTGCGTAGCTCCAGGTCACTATGACGGATCTCTACAACACTTCCAGCTTTGTGCTGCCTCAGGAGTCGACGGTGTTTATCAATAGCTTCCACTAGAACTCTATCGTTTTGATCGAACCAGTCCTCGTGCTTTCGGACTTTCAGACCCAGAGTAGCCGTCGCAGTGTTGAGGATCTGGGTGGATAGGTTCTTCCATACAGCGTTGATATCACCCGAGTTCAGATTGAGAGACATCAGAGCAGTGCTTAAGGTGTCAGTATATTTTTGCCTAGTATCAGTTACCTGAAGTCGCTCAAGATCCAAACCCTTTGGCCTTGATATTTCGGATCTAAAAGAGCGTCGAAGGCAAATACGCAATTTTGTAATAACTAACCGGTGGTCAGTCCAACAGTGAGCACCACGCATGACACGAGTGATTTGGACATGATGAAGATCTTTTTGGCGTACGATGGCGAAGTCGATAAGATGCCAGTGCTTTGATCTAGGGTGCATCCACGTAGTCTTATACTTGGCAGGTAATCTAAACATAGTGCTGGTAATGGCAAGATCTAACTGTGCACAAAGACTGAGCAACAGTTGCCCGTTAGTGTTCATTTTGCCAACACCGTGCCTACCCAGGACTTTAGGCCAAGCTTCGTAGTCACGTCCCACTCTGGCATTGAAGTCACCCATCAGTAAGACCTGCTCCCTAGATCCGATGCGCCCCATGCACCGCGTCAATTCTTCGTAGAATTTATCCTTAATATCATCAGACTTATCTAGCGTAGGTGCATAGACACTGATGATATTAAGGTAGTTGTCATGATCAATGTGTAGGCGGAGTGTAGAGATGCGGTCGGAGATGTGAACAGGACACTCTTGCAGTTGTTTAGCGAGTTGGTTTCTGACAGCAAACCCTACACCTGATCTTCGCGGCTCAGAAGAAGTGAGCCCCTTCCAAAAGAAGGTGTATCCGCCACCGTGTTCTACGAGCTCTCCTTCATCGGGAAGATGGGTTTCGCTAAGCGCAGCAACATCTATATTATAGCGATGAAGTTCTCGAGCAACAATAGCAGTCTTTCGCTCAGGGCAGGCATTTGCCTCGCGGTCAAGCAGTGTGCGCACATTCCACGTGCCGAAAGTCATTGATGTTGGGATTATTTGTGTTTTCTTATTATACTTGTGGCGTCGACCGCGAATCAGAGATGCGGAGGCAGCCGCGGTTACTACCTTCCTTATTGGGTTGAGTGAACATTTGTTTAGGGCACCTTTTCTAGCCCCCTCCCAGACTGAGCAGGGAAAGCAGTGCCTCCCTGAATAGGGCTGCTTTGTCACCCTGGGTGCTGCCGAATCCACTCTGTCACTCGATGCAGAGCAGAAGCGACCACGATGCAAATTACATCCCCAGGGCCGCCTACGTGCAGGAGTCAGACAAAGCTCAACGGGCATCACGTCGAGCCTCTCTACCTATTCCCATCGCCGTAGGACTAAGATGAAATCGGAGTCCATTGTACGGAAGCGGTCAGTTGCGCAGGAGATATTAACGTGCACAAGTGTACGCGCAGGACACAGGTGCACATACTTATCTTTGTCCCTCTGGATCCGGTGGAACGGGAACCGTTACGACCGGAGAAGGACACCGATAGATTTTACAGTATAATGGTGAGAAAAAGTGACAAGGGTTCAGCACTTTTTCACACACTCCCTCAATCGCCTTCTACGATTCCCACAGGACGATATGGGGTGGTGACATTCTACTCCGCCGGCACCACACGGTTAAATTAATATCTCATAATCAAATATTAATATTAGTCATAATTGGTTATAAAATGAATGCCTACAACATCAAGAGTTGCATACCAACAAAAATGTTAGACCAATCGACTGATGTTCAAATTACCCCATTCGTAAAACGTGTTCGTTAACTAATTTATCATTAATTATTTAACAAACATGTTTTATTTTATGAACACTATAAATCTATTCTTTAATGTATCCTAAATTGATTCTAAATAAATATTATCGATTAAAATCGATACTTGTAGTAGTATCTAATATAAGCGTGAAATAAAAGTAGTTTATTGAACGTATAACATAATTTGTTTGTAGATTTATGTCTAATCGTTATAGTTGATATAAAAATATATTGATTTTTTAAATTCTTAAACTTGTTAAAGAAATGTTTTGCTATATTTAAACGGAAGTTACATTTTTAATGATTTTTAGTAGATCTATGATTTAAAACTTATAATGAAAGGTTTAATTAGCTATGCTCAAACTTATTAAAAATTTTTTGATATTATATGTATGTAAAATTATATCCGTATATATCGTGGGATGGGATCTTAATATCCTATGGGATACAGGGTGTCTCATACCACAGTAGGTAAGTTAATCTTATCAATAACTCTGTTAAATTCAGCAAAGGAATAATCTAACCATGTAACATTATTCTTTTTTTTTCTTTAATTTAAAGGCCTTGGTCGCTTGGTAGTTTTTGTAATTGTCACATAAATATATTGTACTGCGTTCCGGTGTTTTCTATGTACTTATCATAAGATACATTTAGAAAAGAAAAGTAGTTTATATAGTATATTCATATTCTGGTATCGATAGCATAGGAAAATAATCAAATAAAAAAAGAAAACATTATTATTTCTCAATCATTACAATTGTATTTTTATAATCTTATAATTACATTGGAATGTATCAATCTTAAATGTATGACGTGTAAAATATATATGTTTACCAATAAATAAGTATTTGAGTAATTTTAGCTTAGAACCAGAGGAAGTCTTGTGAAATGTTCATGAACATCTATGTATATATTAACCTACATGTCAATTAAATGTATAAATAAATAAATAAATATTCATGGACATTTCACACAACGTCCTCTGGTCCCAAGCTAAGCTTATATGCTTGTGTTATGGGTACCATAATACGGATAGAATACATATACTACTTTTTTTTTGTAAATACATACTTATAATACATAGGAGCACCCAGACGCAGTACAAACATTTGTATGACAATTAGAAAAATCACACAAATGATTGTCCCGAGCGGGAATCGAACCCGCGACCTCTTGATCGGCAGTCCGTTACCAGAACCACTACACCACGAGGCCCGTCAATTATATTAAACATTACATTTGTTCAGCAGATATTTCAAAAATATTTAAATAGCTACTTTTAACGGATTTAGACGCGTGTATTTGTTTTAAATTTTGGCCCGCCGCTTCGAAGACTTTGCAGTCACCATGGTTACGGGTGAGACTGAGCTATAAAGTTAAATTAAAATCGAATGTGGGTAAACCCTGTAATAACTGATCGTAGAGGACACTTTACAATTTAACAAATACGCGCGTCTAAATCCGTAAAAAGAAGTTTTATTTAAAATTTGCTGTTTTAAAATCCATTAAAATTGTATAATGTCCGTGATAACGCGTACCTACGTAAGGTTAACGCGGCCGCCACTGCGTGACATTGACCTCAGGTTGCAGAGCCTTGACCCTGTGAGGGTGGCTACGGGAGCCAGACAAATGAATATACAGTCTCTACTTTCATGACTGATTGGGACTTTCATGTTTATACTGCAAGTTAATCTTTATCTTTACTCATTATAAAACAAAATCGTTATTTTTGTATATATCTCCTTATGTAAGATTTGTTATAAACTACTCAACGAATTTTGATGCATTTTTTTATAGGTAGAATGATTCAAGAGGATGTGTTTTTTTGTATATTTGTTATGTGTGGACTTTATTAAAATAAAGATAGGAATTTTTTAATATTTAAATCCTACGCGTAGAAATTCGCGGGCAACAACTGTAACAAAAATAAAAAGACAAATAGTTGTCTAAAATATTAGCTAATCGTAAAAAGAATATTTGTAGTGTGCAAGTCACTTTAAATATTTATTTTATTCTGGTCTTTAGTATACATATTATATTGTTGTAGTGGAAACAACACGACATCATGTGCAAAAATTTTAATAGTCTCTAACAAATCACAGTTTAACGGGGCCACGCCTTTGCCTGGTCATGGTCAGGCTCTAGGCACTTTACCATGTAAAGGGCCAGAAGGGAGGAAAAAAAACCTATCACAGTTTATGAGATACAGCCTGGTGACAGACGGACAAACGGACGGACAGCGGATATTAATAACATTCCATTTTACGGTTTCGTACTAACTTTTTATAAGTGCGTTAGCGAGACAAAAGCACAACATTATAGTTATTTTATTTAACGACAATAATAATGGTCCTAATGGTACATAAATCTGATCCTTGACCCTCGCCACATATCCTCATGATGCAAGATAAAGTTGGCGCCAAAGCCTTTCGCACGATCTCTAATGTGGTAACCACACACCGCCATCGCTAATCTCCTCCTCACCTCTTACTAGATATACCTAGTAACAAAATATTAACGTAGTCGAGTATTTATGGGACAGTATAGGTAATATACAAGTAACAGACAAACATACATACATTAGCTGTCACTGTATCGGTTATATTTGTTGTTAGTTTAAAGCTATGCTTAGTAATATTATTATTTGCAAATGATAATTCACTAAATCACCATAGCTAAAATGTTATATTATAAAATTAAATATAAGATAACATCTATATTTGCCATCCTACACCCCTAAACATCCCACTTTTGGGCACTGGCGTCTTTCAAATCTGAAGTATATTAGTTCTACTGGGCCAAGCTGACCAGGCGTGTTGGCATAGAGTTTAGTTTCGAGGCTTCCGTATATTATACACGAAGTTATCGTAAGACAATTAACAATACAGTTTTGTTAATAGCTTTAAAGACAATTTTCTGAAATGGTTTTCAAGACAGGAGTTACTACACTAACCCGTGAAGGGTAGGTAAGAAACGGAATAAACTTGGAATAGAAGGGAATGTACCACAACGGCTACAGTGCAACTGAAACAGTAGACCAAACTCCTCCGATCTTTTCTTATAGATCAAAAGTGATGATCACAATGATTTCTGACGACGTCATCGCTCGGTGGTCTTGTGAGCGTGGAGTGTAATCAGTTATGAGCATAATTTACTACTTGTGTTACAATTATAAAGGTATGTTCACATAACTACTATTCTTAAGAGGGTACTGTACTCCTAATTGACGAGCCTCGTGGTCGAGTGGTTCATGTAACGGACTGCCGATCAAGAGGTCGCGGGTTCGATTCCCGCTCGGGACAATCATTTGTGTGATTTTTCTAATTGTCATACAAATGTTTGTACTGCGTCTGGGTGTTTGTATGTATTATAAGTATGTATTTACAAAAGAAAAGTAGTATATGTAGTTTATCCGTATTCTGGTACCCATAACACAAGCATATAAGCTTAGCTTGGGACTAGAGGACGTTGTGTGAAATGTCCATGAATATTTATTTATTTATTATTATTAATTTAGGTATTTTCCTTAGGTATTGCTATCCCTAGTCCCGAGCAACGTGCTGAAAGGGACAAATATAGCTGAAACAGATTTTTGGAGCATAATTTGGTATCGTGCCCTCTTAACGATGGTGTAACAGACTAAAGAGTTTTTTTTTCACGATCTATAAAGATTCATTTTTTGGGCACTAGTAATTAATAGGTTTACCCCACCTTACTTCCTGACCGCATTAGTAGGTAAATAATTCGGGTCTTTAATTCTCTCACTTATGTTATTTGCATTCTAACGTAAATGACTCTAGGTGTTAAAAATTTTCTCTCTCCCTCTCTCCAGCCCAATGACGTCCCAATATTGGGCATTGGTCTCCTCCATTTTGGGAGGGGTTATGGTCTACCGTGCCGCGCTGACCAGCGGCCGTATTATGAGCTTTTATTTACAGGCAGTTTACGCCGTGAATTGAACTATCTGGCAAATTCGTATTATGAACAAATTATTAGTTAGTCAGTTTGCTAAACCAGTCATACATTAATATTTTTAAGGAGAAGGTACTAACTAAAAATTTTCAACTATAAGTTTTATTTTTGCCATAATACCTAATTTAGCCATGCAGTTTACGGCGCGCCTGGTACTTGAATGATGTTAAAAAGCTCATAATACGCCGGCAGGCGTGTTAACATAGTTTATATTCGAGTTTTGCGTCTCTCAATATACTTTAGCTGACTCTCACAGCACCCTAGGGAGGAAATGGGGTGATGACACTTGTATTTTTAATCCGTCACCACACGGTTGAAGTTAGTGGTAAATAAATAATTTTATCAAAATGTTACACATATGTTTTCCCTTAATATCAGTAAGACCAATTATGTCCCGTTCGCTCTAAAGACCAACGCGCTACCTTCTACGGGTAACTATTCTATTAAAGCCCATACCTGTTCTTCTTCGCTTCTTTGTTCGTGTCCACCAATTGAGAGAAGAAATAATGTCAAATACTTAGGTATCTTAATTAATGAAACTTTGAACTGGTCCTCTCATGTCAATGTACTAACAACCCGTGTAAGAAAGTTAATTTACGTATTTAAAAAACTTAGGTCTGTTACTAATTTTTCCACAGTTAAAATGGTTTACTTTTCATTATGTCAATCCCTCATAACTTATTGCATTGGTGTTTGGGGTGGTTGCCCTAAGACCTTAATGATTTCTTTGGAAAGATCACAAAGAGCTGTCCTGAAGGTCATGACGTCTAAACCAATAAGATATCCCACAAACTCGTTATATGCCGATACTAATGTTCTTTCAGTCAGAAAGCTTTTCATCTTGCATACAATTTTACGTAAGCATAAGAATAAGTTTACTTCGCAAGATCTTGCTTCTAGTAGACGAAAATCTGCTAATGTCCTCAGTGTGAAAAAACATAGGACTACCTTGGCTAGTAGGCACTATAGTGTAATAAGCATACATTTATATAACCTATGTCATAAAAAACTTAATATTTATAAAGTAACAAAGCATAAGTGCAAGGAATTGTTAATGAAGTGGCTATTGTCATTAAATTATGATGATACGGAGAACATCCTTAAGTCGCATAATTAAAATAGACGCATATCTATATATACATTTTCCATACACTCATACACTCACAAGTACACAAAACACTCATCAGCATCACATAAACTATACAATTGATTTCTACTATTTTTTTTCTTGTTTTTTGTTTTGTAGTTCTCTTTTTGCTGACCTTTTATTTAAAATTTGAGAGTAAACTCCTTGACTTCCATATTACAAGTTGCATTACTTAGTTTGGAGGTCAGGAAACCAAAATTGTAATAGTAATATTAAGGTCCAATAAAGGTTTTTTATTTTTTTATTTTTTATTTTATTCATTCTATCGTAATATTACTTAACTGTGACTGCATCTCATAATGCGCTTGCGCATACTCTAGTTTCATTCATAAAGTGGTATAAAGCAGGATAGTGCGGCTCAAGTGACGGCCTCGCTCCTGTATTTAGTTAAACGACCAGTTAATATTGTTTAATAACCTGTGAAGCATAGAACTATACGTATTTTAGGCGGTAAAATGAATGGCAAGGGAAACGGAAAGTTAGGTTTGTCGTTTAGTTGGTCCATCAGTTAATGGTTTTTCGACTACATAAATGCAAACTAACGTCAATTTTAGGTTTATACAAAAATTTAAAGTAAAAAAGTCGTGCATTACACCATGCAGGGGCCACACAGTAGGCCATTAGAACGTTAACGATCTAACACCAAACCCGACAACCGTTTACGCATTTTTATTGACAACTAAACTCATTTTACGGCCCCAGGGCTGGTCTTAAATCTATTCACATAATGATTTATACGTAATCGATGCTCTTTATTGCTATATCCAATAATTGGGCACAGTTTACTTAGCTGGAACCTGTTCAAGCAAGTATGTTTTGACAAGTTTGTTTTTATCATTCTGCGGAAATCATTCATCATAATTTTATTGCGAATACTTTGAGAAATTTTGTGGTCCATAAATATTTAACTGTAAAACTAAGTTATTTAAGACATTAAACCGAAGTAAGTAAATGTCATAATCTTTGTTCAAATCTTCATTATGCGTGGTTGTTATGTTGGTATAATGTACTTGAATGGGTCACAATGTCGCCACATCGTTGTAAATATTACAATCTACGAACAAGTATACATCAGCGCCTTTAATGAATAGCGACCAAATCGCCGTATAAAAGTTTACGACTGATAAAATCAGTTATAAAACTCTATGAAGCCGTAAATTCAGTGGGCATTGGGCCGATCGTTTAAAAGACGGGAGCTATTCCGAACTCTATAAATCAGCGAACGGGTATTCGGGCCTATTCGGGTCTGATCGTAAAGATTAACCGCGCACACTGTTTGTAAACACTACTTTTATGCGAATTCGACAGATTTTTTCATGTTTTATGACTGGTTTTTATGAATGTACATTGAGCTTGCGGTAAGAGTGATTTCAGATTTATGTTTTCATATTTATTTGCATAAATCATGAATTTTTAAACGGACTGGGAATGTTCCCAATGTATTTTAACTAATATTTTACCTTTCACAGTATTAAAAATATGCATTTTGATAGTTACCATTTATAATAGGGTCTAATTTTACACGCAGCACAGGTTATATGGAGGAGGATCAAGCAGACGCATTCAAAGTGGACTGTTAAAAACTTGCACATTCATAATAATTCTATAACTAGCTTACTAATAACTTAGCTTTGAAAAAAAGGAAGTTCTCGTAAATTAAAGTGAGTTTCAAAATTAAGGTATTCTGATGCATTGGATTACATTGGATTTGATTGATTTTCATTTTATATTTACAGTGTAAAAACGTATTCTGATCCAAATACTTTTATGTATTTGAATAAACAGATCAGCAGTAAAATATTAACGCCAAATAATGTAATATTTGTAATAAACAGCACTTTTAATCTTCAAGTGACCGTGCTTAATCTACTTCCCAATACAAAAGAGGATCCTAAAAAAGTGAAAACTTACTGACGGCTTTTGCAAAAGAAACAATAAAACCACATTAAATTTCACAGCCGCTGTCTTCGAAGACAATCCGTCAAAACTAATCCCTAATAACAATAAAAGGGTTGGCAATAAAAATTAAAGACTGGAAGTCGAATTCAAAGTGATAGTCGTAAAGTGAAGTAAGTGGGAGCTGGTTTATTGTGAGCCGACGTATTGTGGCCAAACAATTGTTTTCTCACGTACATAAAACCGAAACATAAAACTTCTGTCGGTCAAATGATTACCGAAGAATATAAAGATACGTAAACCACCCGAACAGTCAATTGTATTGGGCAGTGTTTGCATTAGTTTCAAAGCTATAAATCTCATTGATTTACGAAGAAAAGGGATTGATGAAAAAAATTTTGCCTCAAGAAAGACGGTCTATAACATCGTAGCTCTATAAAACAGTTTAGATATACTTTAATTTTTATAAGTGGCTTGGAACTTTTGAAGAGTTTCTTAAAGTGATTCATGTTATTTAAAATTTTATAAGTTGCATAAAAGTAATAGAGATAAATATAGACAACAATTTCAATGAAAGACGAAAGCTAGAAACTATTGCCCAAACTCTGACCTGCGTAGCATATGTAAGCCCAACAACCTTCTAAACACATTACATGCATAGTTTTGTCTACTCTTTTAAATTTACTAGAGAGAAGGTATTATTATCCCAACGACATAAATATCTGTGTGGGTGAAATATGTATCTATGTGTGTTTCTGATATAGGCATATGAACCCATAATTAGTCTGTAAAGTAAGTACGATTTAGCCTAGAAAAATTTACATGTCATCAAGATTGAACGTATATCCGATATCTGGTAAATATGTGATTAGTTAAAACAAAAAGATACAAAAATTTTTGTGCAGCAGTAATCAAAGAAACAGCGTTGACCAAACGAAATGTTTCGTCGCAAGTCCTGTGAGTGAGACCACCCGATGTGTCCTACAAATCGTCCATTATGCTGATGTTACTAACTGGTTAACGGTTAACAATAGTGGCCGAGGTAAAAGCATGTAAATCACTTCACAACTAGTGCCATAAATTAAGTGTAGTTTTTATTATTTTATTGTTCTGTTGTCTGTAATTGCGTTACGCTGATTTCGTGGTACACACTGGCACTGCAACTATTGTGTGGTTACTTGTTTAGGGTAAAACGGTATGCAGGTAAAATATGGCAATTAGGTGATGATTTTCGGTATTGTCATAGCAATAATAATTCGACTAAAAGCAAAACCTATTTAAGTTAAGGAAAATTATAGATATTTTTTAAAAGTAAAATTTTATATATTTTAAAGCAACATTATCGTCATCATAACATCACACCTTTTCCTCAAGGCGAGACGACTCTATGGTCTTAGCATAGAGAGTGGTATGCTATGATCCAAAAATACTTTCTTGGCTTCATTCACACTCTTACATCTTGGTCATGCATTCCCGACGGTTGTGACTGCTACGCACTTGATCTTTTCAAAAGTAGGTGCAAAAGTTTCTATTCTAGTCTTTATTTTGTGAGCTAGAAACTAACTTAACTTAGCGCCTATTATTTTTTAAGTCATAAATCTTCAGTATCATATCGGAGGATTATTTTTGGTTAAATAATAACAACAACTTTTTTAACGGCATTTGAGATCCCTACTAATACATATTAAAAATTCGAAAGTAACTCCGTCTGTCTGTCTGTTACGCTTTCCCGCTTAAACCTCTCAACCGATTTTGATGAAATTTGACACAGACAATCTTTAGACTCTGAGAAAGGACATAGGCTACCTTTTATTGCGAAAATATTTTTTTTCCAAATTCCACGTGGACGGTGTCGCGGGCAACTAGCTGTTGTTTCTTTCTTTTCTGCAAATTTGATTCTATGTAATAAGTTGATGGTGACTACGCACACTGAAGTTATTTACAGCCATATTCAATAATTGTTATTGTTATGATTATACATACCTATATAGACTGTTATCTTCGTTTATCAGTAAGGTTTATCTCCTGTCAATTTTTTTGAAGTGAAAACTTCTTTAGCGGCGTTGAGCACTTTTTCTGTAATGGGTATAAAATCTTAAACTCGCGTCAGGACACGTGACCTGATCGAAAAAGCGTAAGACTACTAGCTAGCTACTATTGATGCGGTCTTTATTAGACATTTAAATAGGTTCGAATCAAAACTGTTCGTTTCTTACTTCAGCTACCATAAACCTATCGTATCAGTTTTAGAGATTGGCGATGATAGTTCTGGTAATGATGATGGTGAAAAAGTCGTTGAAATTATGGATGAAAGTTGATTTTTCGGAGAGATAAACTTTTTAATTTGTAATAGTTTTAAAGTGTTAAATTTTTAATGTAATATAAATTGTCATGTTTGTGTACGATAGCGCAATAAATGAATATTGTATTCTACCACATAAATGATAGTACTTTTATACTGATAAAGCAATTGGTGCAAAATTATTCCCTAACCATTCCAAAATATCAAACATGCTCAACGTTAATAATCAAGTTTTCACTTCTGCCGGCACTCCCGGAGTGCAACCCGTCTTTTTTTATAGAAAATTCTGTCAATAGTAGTTTATTGATATGCAAGTAAGGGCAAAAGTTTAGTCTAACTTTAACAACAAGAATTTTAAGGATAGATAAAATATTGAAACCTGCTGTTAAACGCTACATAATATACAAATTTTAAACAGCCACCATCTTACCTCCGTCTACAATCATTGTAATAATTGAAATAATGACATTATTGTTCGCTGAAGCATTAAAGATAACATTTTGTTGAGAAACTATAAATCTAGTGACAACTTCACAGTATATTGAGAGCGATATCTTTGAATAAATGGTGCAATCAATCAGTTATTTGCTGAGTAATGGTTGATTAAATTTGAATTAAACTATTAAGACGATACCAAAATAGCTTCGTGCATTTTTCTATGTACGAAGTTTTCATTGTTTCTTTAGATTGAATGGCTAGAGCTCTAATTTTTAAGTATATGTTTTTTCAATATATGATCTAGGATCGCATCAACTCAGAAACGCGATTGAAAAAAGTTTTCTCGATAGAAAATCTTGGCGAAACAACCTCTCAAATTTTTTATTTTTTTCATTTGTCGGTCTATTATCGCGTATTAACTAATGAAATAACTTTAAAAACATAAGTAACTATTATATATAGAAACACGTAAATCAGAATTAAAATATATTTAGTAGATTTTGAGTAAATAGGAAAAGTATCCCTAATTCTTCATTTTCTGTGCCTACTGGCTGTGTTAATATGTACGTGTCGGCGATGATATATGATAATATTGATGTAGGCCCTTAATGGTCTTATTCATAATAACTTATCGGAGGTTTAAAAGTTTGCTAAAATAGGTTAATTAAAAAATATTAAGCTAAAATAGGTTAGTAAACTTGTTATTTATAATAATCTTTTTACGATAAAACGTTTATTATCTCTCCGATAAAATCTCCGTTTAGACCTCCAATAAGTCCTTATGAATAAGACCATTAAAAGGTAAATCTATTTTATTTGTTGTTAAAACTGTTACTATAATACAAACGCTTTTAATCATAATTTAATATACATAGATATGTGTGTTATTAAATATTTGCATAACATTACAAGATATATTAACATATGAGGCTATGTCATTGATATCGCAATGCATGCTATTAATCATGAGAACATTCATACAAGCTTTTTCCCGCAACTTTATACGCGTGGAAACAAATCAAAACAAATTTTGAGCCAAAAAAATTGCATCAAAATCCATTGAGTTTTAAAAAAAAATTGAAGTCCTCATAACATACATACATATAAAAGTAACGAGTTTATTTTATAAAGACTATAGATACACAACTTGTGTGTACACTTTAAATCTATACGCAACGAATTTTGCTGCGATTTTTTTAATGGATATATTAGTCCAAGAGGATTGCTTTTTGTATGATTTGTTAAGGTTTAATTGTTAAATTCCACGCGTACGAAGTTGCGGGCGTCATCTAGTTTAGATATAACCTAAACATCAGTTTCTGCAATAAGTTTTTATAATTTTTATAAACATTAATTCATTGAATTGTAAATGAAATATAAACTAATATTATAAAGCGGACGAGTTTGTTTGTTTGTTTAAACGCGCTAATCTCAGTAACTACAAGACCGATTTAAAAAATTCTTTTTTTTTGTTGGATAGTCCATCTATAGGGATAGCTTTAGGCTATACAACATCACGCTGCGACCAATAGGAGCGAAGCTTAAGTGAAAAATGTTGCAAAAACGGGGAAAAGTTTTGTAAAATCCACGCGTACGGAGTCGCGGGCAGCAGCTTGTTATTGATATTTGTCAAAACATGCTTACGTGACTGTAGTCGTGACTATCTCTATTCTCCCTAGTAGTTACATATTTGATAAATAAGGAAAACCCAGCTTCCAATTTTACCAACCTAAATCAACAAATTTTACCTTATAGTGCTTACACTAGATCTAGACGGTACGTAACTAAATCTGTAGACTAGATCTAGGCGTAAACGCAATTAGGCATGACTGGTGATGTTACGAACAATATAGACTATAGAGACGTAAAGAAAGTCTTGTTGGTGCGTATAGCTAATTAGTAACATTCTCGTCTTATTAAGTCCTTAAAAAGTGCTACCCACACCTAGTGATAGTTAATAGATCCTACTAATATGTAATATAAATGTGAAAGTTTGTGATTATGGATGTTTGGATGTTTGTCACTCTTTCACGCTAAAACTACTGAATGGATTTTAATGAAACTTTACAATAACGTATCTTATACATCAGAATACACATAGGCAACTTCTTATCCCGAAAAATGCAAGGTTCCCGTAGAATAAGAAGTGGTATCCTAAATACACCTTTTTACTACCTGATTTTTTATCGTTGTCACCGCAAGTAAAACCCCGGGGCTCAGCCGGTTATCTATATTTAGCACACTCATTATTGTAAGTAGATAAACTTTTAGCTCCTTAACTGTATTTATAAATATTAACGGACATTTCACACAACGTCCTCTGGTCCCAAGCTAAGCTTATATGCTTGTGTTATTGTTTCCAGAACACGGATATAATACATATACTACTTTTCTTTTGTAAATATATACTTATAATACATAGAAACACCCAGACGCAGTACAAACATTTGTATGACAATTATAAAAATCACACAAATGATTGTCCCGAGCGGGAATCGAACCCGCAACCTCTTGATCGGCAGTCCGTTACGTAAACCACTCAACCACGAGGCTCGTCTCGTGTTTGAGTGGTTATACTCCCATATTTAGCAACGAATGACATAATTACTTCACTATTTGTTATACTTAGTAAAACTGTATCATTCTTAACAATGACATCATCAGTGACGTCACAGGTCTCGCTTAGCGCATACTGTCCAACCCGCTCAACGCTTTAGTGTAACACCCATTACAACTGACAAAAACGCGTATAATAGCGAATATAAATATAATTTATCGCTTCACGGTGCCTTAGTTTCATACAAAAAGACCTATGAATTATTACTTAGTACATTTGCGTTTTGTATGCGACTTTTTTTCTATAGCAATAACTTTATATTTATTGCGCGTTTTAGTTGGGTATACAGAATTGTCTCGTCACGGGGCTCGGCTTTCCAATTGTTACGGAGGACAAATTACGGGATGCGTTTTAAACAAAATTGGTATTTAAATATTGGTTACAGCTTGTAACATGAGTTTCATACAATATTGTACAATATGATTAAATACCGTGATAATATTTGTAATTGTATTATCGTGAGAGTATCGCTTGAGTTGTTAATTGAGATCTCAAGCTATATATTATCTCTTGTAGTACGGTCGTTAAATTGGTTGGTAAAGTTACGTTCGTATTTGACCTAATAAGGTAGGGTGAAGAAATATTTTTGCGATTAACGATTAAACCGTAAAAATAACATAAATGAGTAACAACTGAACACAAACTACTCAGTTTTTCTTTTTTTTACTTTGACGGCTAATTATTTGTTATACTTTTGGTGACAAACAAACGTAGGTACAACCCGCGTAATGATAAGTCGTTATCGTAGCCCATAGACGTTTGCTACGAAGACCCTGCAAGAATCTTTCTATATTCTTTTTATAAAGTTCCACGTTATAGTTATTTAGAAAAACACACAGAAATAGATCAGGATGAATCTAAACTTAAAATATAAGCAAAACAATCAATTTAATATCAGTGACTTACCGTTATCGTTCGTATTGAGCCAACGATAGGAAGGTCGTGGCTGCTGCTTGGAGCGCATCCTACTGGTAGCTCCACCTGGTGTCCAGCTCACTCGCTGTCATCTGTCAACAACAATAACAAAATTAATATCTACTTACATTTAAAACTATGAAAAAAGCTTAATTTAATAGAACAATAGTTAACCAATGTCTTGTGTACGACCTTTATATATACAGGGTGTGGCGTAAATGGTGGTCCAACGCTAAGGTGGTTATAGTTCAAGTATTCACCTATCATATAAAAAAAAATTAACCATTTTTAGCCATTGGTTTCGGAAATATGATATTTTTTATTTTTTTGAAAAAAATCGATAAATATTTTATAAATGAGAATCTAACTTCGACAAATGATATTATTTGGAAAAAAAAATGGCAAAAGATGGTTAATTTTTTTTTTATATGATAGGTGAATACTTGAACTACCTTAGCGTTGGACCACCATATGCCACATCCTGTATATCTCACATGAAAAATAACTAGTAAAGCTAGAAAACCAGCATCTTTGCACATATTAGAACAAGCTAGATCTAAAACCGAATGCTAAAAGCACTTATTGTCCTAACAATACTGTAATTTTCGACATCTAAACAATAAACACAAAAAGGATGTCCGCATAACGATAATGGTCTTATTCATAATGACTTATCGGTGGTTTAAAATCTCGCTTAAATCGGTTCGCGAAAATTGTCAAAACTTGTTATTCATAATAGTCTTTTTACGCTAAAATGTTTATTATCTCTCCGATAAAATCTCCGTTTAAACCTCCGATAAGTCATGAATAAGACCATAAGAGTTTCAGAGTCGGGCAAAAATCAAGTCAACCACATAGGCAACATTGTAATAAATACTTAACTAAAAAGCCCACAATAATGTACCTACTAAAGATATATAAACAAAATATTTATAAATAATGTTATCAGCACAAGTAAGTCACATTTCAACTACATTAAAAAGTTGTTAATTTATTGCAAAGTATGCGGCCATCTTGTCACTGTTTTCCTACAGTTGAGGCAGTAATAACTTAATGTTGTTCCTTCATAACGAGTATGTCGCTCATGTCCGGTGAATACATCGGAATGTTTCATCTTTACATAATAATAATAACATAATTCATACATACATATATGAATATTATTATCTTTGTAGAATTACTATGTAGTTTAAAAACACGCGCATTTAGAAGTTAACATTGAAAGTCCCTGCATTTTTACATCAAGACGGGCTTTGTGGTCTAGTGGTTCATGTAACGGACTGCCGTTCACGAGGTCGCGGGTTCAATTCCCGCTCAGAACAATCATTTGTGTGATCTTTATAATTGTCATACAAATGTTTGTACTGCGTCTGGGTGTGTTGTATGTATTATAAGTATGTATTTACAAAAGAAAAGTAGTATATGTATTATATTATATCCGTATTCTGGTACCCATTACAAAAGCATAGAAATATAGCTTACTTTGGGACCAGAGGACGTTGTGCAAAATGTCCAAAATATTTATTTATTTAATTTAGTTTTATTGGCGTGTGGTGACGGATTAAGAATACAAATGCATGAACACAGCTATTGAATTGCCTGGCCTATCTAACATTTGGATTGCACCCCACTTAACCTCACCCCACTCAAGTGGAGTGTAACCATTTGCCTACTCTAGCTATACAAAGAAAAACAAATGTCACCACCACATTTCCTTCTCAGGGTGCAGTAAAAGCCAGCTAAAGTATATTTTGATGTGAGAGATGGAAAAGTCGAAAATTAACCCTACGTCAACACGTCTGGTCAGCGCGGCATACTTTGTAGATCATATCCGATCTATTTAGTAGAATTAAAATCGTTCTTAAAGATTCCGTTACATAGAAAAAAGAGAGAAAAACTGTTGCTGCTAAATATATGTTGTGCTAACAGATAAGTTACAAACAGAACGACAAAAAAATCGATCAAAAATAAAATACATGTATCAATAAAATTTTATAACACAATATTTCAGTATTATCATAATGCATAATCGTTGTGTCCTAAGCCATTGATTTAAAAATCTTCGGTTTCTTTATATTTAGTATCTTATTTAATTGACTTTTTAAGAATTATCTCGATACAAACCGATAAGTTCTTAAAACCAATAACTAACATCAAAAAATATACATATTTGAAAATATTCACAGTAAATTAAAAAAAAACAACCGTCATTAATATAAGACAAGACACGACAAGATATTTAGTGCAATATTAAATTTGCCGCTATCATTATTTAAATTAAACCTTAATACTTCATTATTAGGGTTTCTGGAAGTATATTATTGTTGAAAGATTTATAAAGAAAAATCTTGGAATTCGAACGATATGTCACGGAATTTATGAGAGAGACGCAATGCCGACTGACGTGTTTCGAGTGATTCG
Organism: Orgyia antiqua; assembly: GCA_916999025.1. Classification (NCBI taxonomy): domain Eukaryota; kingdom Metazoa; phylum Arthropoda; class Insecta; order Lepidoptera; family Erebidae; genus Orgyia; species Orgyia antiqua. The sequence goes on along the minus strand of OU779864.1, from coordinate 18,770,016 downwards.
AATAAACCCCTCGTAATAAATTCGATATCAAACAATGTCGTATGTCGTAATACGATATAGTGATGTGCGATAGCGAGCTTGGATTTATGACGGACTATGTCTCCCGATTACCATTGTTGGGTGTTATTTGATTAATTTTGTTTTGTTTAACAAGATTTATATACAAACAAATAATAACTTATGAGTCGCCTAAACGTAGGTGTGATATATATGAGGCCACTTGCTGTGTTCTGTGATGGCTGACTAAATTACTAAATAAAGTTTATTGTACTTCTTGTTCAAGACTCTGCATAACTTAAGTGAGCTGTAAAACGTGGGTTTACTTTTTTATTAAAAGGTTTTGCCGCTAAGTGATCATACTGATCATACTGCCCTGTAGAGACTAATCAACAACATAAATAACGAATGGAGTAACTTCAAATAGTTAGGATTAAATAAATAAATATATTCATGGACATTTCACACAACGTCCTCTGGTCCCAAGCTAAGCTTATATGCTTGTGTTATGGGTACCAGAATACGGATAGAATACATATACTACTTATCTTTTGTAAATACATACCTACTTATAATACATAGAAAATTTCAATTTTTTCACCTCGACGTTTCGGGTTGTTTACTGATCATAGGGGACACTTTACAGCTCAGTCCCACCCTTGACTATGGTAACTGCAATATTTCCGGAACGTCGGGCTAAAGAAAATTAAACAAATAAACGAGTATATATCCGTAAAAAGTGTTTAAATAAAACTACTTTTTACGGATTTAGACGCGTATATTTGTTTAAAATTTTGGCCCGACGTTTCGGAGACTTTGCAGTCACCATGGTAACGGCAGTTTTACAGTCTCACCCGTGACCATGGTGACTTGGCTTATTTATGGGCTAAAAAGAGTAGGGAGGGTCTAGTCTAGATAATACTAATAGGCAGATCACTTTGCTCAGTGAACTGACAATTGGAAAAACGGATTTTGAAAGTCGTCAATGCTCACTTATGTCAATATACCAAATCATTAAAACTATTGAAGACTGATTTATGAAATAAGAGACGAACGAGAGAAATAAGAGCAATTAAATCTGACTTGAGTACGAGCACGTAAACTCAAATACAAAGTATTTTTAATATCATCTTTGTGTTATTTTCTCTTCCTCCGGCCCATTTACGTCCCACTGTTGGGCACGGGCCTCCTCCACTTTGGGAGGAATTATGGTCCACTGAACCGCGCTGACCAGGCGTGTTGGCACAGGGTTTATTTTTGAGGTTTCCGTCTCTTACAGAGCCTGATATCTGTGTACAATATCCCTTAGCTGACTTTTACAGCACGCTTGGGAGGAGATGGGGTAGTGACACTTGTATTCTTAATCCGTCACTACGCGGACAGTTGTGTGATTTAATACAGTTCGAAAAGTAAAAAAAAATGTTCAACACTTGACTCTTAACATCATCTTTAACTTATCTTAAGCCTTATCTTATACAGTAACCAGTTTTAATTAAAACAAATAGAAAAAAAAACTAATTCCCAAGAAACGTCATCTGAAATTCCACATTTAAGTAAAGTTTACATCACAGCTTCCCGACTCTTAAAGTCATATCATAAACCAATTGAAAAACCATCAAAATGTGGAGTATATTTTTTTCTTAATCTTATACTATATAAAGTATTAACGCGTCTTGTCTTAACGATTATTGGCTCAGTGGCGGAGGCGACACAAGGACAGAACCGACGGACATATTCCGCTAAAGCCTTTAAATCAGTCAGTGTAATGACAAAATATACGGCCCGATAAGCCGTACAGGCACGGACCTTGTTCGTAGTTCAATGATAATAGAAATACAAAAAGGTGTAGTTAGTTGGCAATCTGAAGACATTTGATGTGTAATAAAATTTGAGATTTAGCTGTTTGTAATTAGCAATCTTAAGATGTTATAAACGTGTAATACAAATAAGGAACATTTAAATATTTCCGATTTTTATTTGGCTACTGATAACATCGTTTGAAAATTAACTTTTATTACATAGTTTTAATACAGTATTTTTGTTACAAGGATTGCAAATTGGCCGACTATTATAACTAAAATAAATATGTACTTTGTTTAACATTAAAGGTGGTACAACCCAAAGTCTAGAATACTTACCTAATCTGTCAAACAAAAAGTCAAGTCAATGCTTTAAAGCCCAGAAGTACTTTTTGTCTATAAAAGATTAATACTTGCCTGGGTATCGTTAAATAAATGTAACAATAATTAAGACAATTGATTAGAAAGAAAAGAAAGAAAGAAAGAAAATAAAATTAATTTGGTAGGTTTTCAAAACATTGTTGTTTTGGAGGTTTTCGATTAGTGATTGACTCTATAATAATACATATCTATATTTTCAGGGGAATTTTGCAAAACATCCCATTATCTCATTTCTTTATTACCATTAGTATACTAAAATACACTAATACATAAGTAATATCCATATCACTTCATTAATATATTTATTAATATTAGATACCTGAAATATGTCAGGCCCGTCATTAAAACGTCCCCGTATGTTTCCCACGTTTATAGTGTCAATAAACAATCGTCACCGATAACAGACTTCAAGGGCGCTGCCATAAACTCCATACTATAATGTTATTGGTGACTCGATTTATATACTTTTTTTCCATACTGTTCGTACAAGTTCCACAATTTATTAAGTGGTTCCTTTGAGCTGTTTTTTTTCCTTTATTATATTAAACCTATGTGATTTGAGTAGGTATTAATTGGTCGTAAACGTTCTTGATGCTATAAAACTAGTTCTCATAAATACTTAGTAATAATGCTGTGTATTTTAGTTCATTATGTATAAAATTGTTGTGTAATGAAATATATATTACGTGAGCTTTTCAAGTACTGCCCTCTAGTTTTCATATATATAATTACGTTTTTATATATGAAACTCTAGAGTTTTTACCACCACTCTAGAGTGTTACCACGAAGCTTTTACTAATAAAAGCATTTATTCGTGGTAAAATCTGAAAGTAAATAAAAAGTAAACATATTATGTTAACAGCAAACCTATTTCCAATAGGACAATTAAGTGATGTCTTGTATTCGTGTTAAATATAGCAATTAGATACATATATATAAAAAATAACGATATAAAGAGGCATATACACTTAGCGATCGGCATCATCAGAACTCAGTGGGCAGGTGCCGTTTCGAAAAGTCATATCGGCTGTCAAAAACTTGTAAAATATCGTCGTACGTCGGTGAGAGCCTCGGGCTACGCGCGTCTCTCACAAAGATATCTACAAGATTTATATAGCCGTCTACAATAGAGAACGTTTTAATTCTTTTCATATGGGACAGATTTATGTAAGGACAGATGCGTCGAGACCACAGATAGTTGCCACCCTTTTACAAAAATGTGACCGAATGTTTGCTACGATAGTTTTGTAACATAGCCTTCCCCATGATTGTTATCAGTTCGCCGGGTTTCTCTAGCTACTGAATGTTTTGTAAGTTATGATAGATTCACAATTCTGTAAGAATTTTTGGTATTTTTTATCCAATTTCAGCAAGCGTTTTGTATTTTTTTTTTAATCGTAGCTTAGTTTAACTCCTCGAGTTTGGTTTACACTTTCGCTTAATACCAGGTTGAGTGTAATAACTTACTAACTCAAGCTATAAAAAAAGCTTAATTGTTTTGTAAATTTTCTTTTTACTAACTACCACTGTTAAGTTTCAGATTTATTTAAAGCAGCCTTTATTGTCAGACTACTACTCTTACTTATAAAAGGAAAAATGGAAAAGATGGATGGTCTGTGTGAAAGAGAATATAAATAAAATAAAAGTCAATATAGGAATGACGGCTGATGAAAAGATAGATAGATAAAGTATAGATTAGACGCTGTCGCACTCCAGAATATCTTGAGTTCGATTCTCAAATAATAATTATACATGTATAGTTTGCTATAGGCATCCAACTGCATCAATTAGTGTTTCAAGCTAATTAATTGTGAACGTCAGGTTGTCTGGACCAACAGAGAAATCCAGTGTTTGGTATATACTAAAATTTAGTACCTTTCTAGTACCTTTTAGTACCTAAGTTCAAATATTTAGTACCTCGATAGATTCCGAGAAAATGCGAAAAAAGGTGGTCCAGACAACCTGACGTCAGGTTGTCTGGACCAATTTTTTTTCTCATACTTGCAGACAAAACAACTGAATTATTTTGTTGTCAGTATTTAGTACCTATTTAGTACCTTCATTATTATTTTTTTCAAAATTTTTTGACATACCAGAAGAGAGTTAAGCAAGTTTGAACTTTTCCAGTACTTGGTCATTTTGCGAAATATAGGACTTATATCACTTTCTTATGGTGTATACTTAGATACGTTTGCGTTGCTGATTGGAAATCATACGTCTGGAACAAGTTGGGACAAGTCTGATATTTACCTTAGGTTCCAAAATAAGCATAATTTTTTTCTTAGGTTTCACAGATAAGGATTCAGCTCTTATTTTTTATCAATGCTTATAAATAAGTTACGAGTAAATAAAACGTTTGTTTCTCTCACAATGTACTTAAAATTACATGCATAAAAAAAGTACAAACTAAAAAGTTTAAATGCCGTAAATAATATTGTGTTTTTAGAACAATGCGAAAATTTTAGCTCTCAAGCTAAAAATTTCACAGTTTATAGTAAAATTTAACTTTGTTATGTGTACTTTGTGTGAGTACTATACATTCGTTGACGGAAAGGCAAAATTACTGAAGCGCCAAAACTGCATTGTTGGGAAATGAGTTTTAAAGTTTTTTTTTCGGATAAAATTCGTATAAAATTTTGTATTCAGTATATTTTTTTGAAACCAAGACCATTCAAGTGCTGAATTATTTGCCGTTTTTTAAAGATATGGGTACATTGAAAAAGTGCTGAGTTTTTGAATTAATGGGCGCTTAAGTAAAAGGGACTTCTATTTTTTTTGTATCATAATAAGGGAAAATTTCTTATTTTCTAACACTTGCGCGACTCATCTGTTTAAATAAAACTACTTTTTACGGATTTAGACGCGTATATTTGTTTTAAATTTTGGCCCGACGTTTCGGAGACTTTGCAGTCACCGTCTCACCCGTGACCATGGTGACTGCAAAGTCTCCAAAACGTCGGGCCAAAATTTAAAACAAATATACGCGTCTAAATCCGTAAAAAGTAGTTTTATTTAAAATTTCTTATGTTGAAAATATGTTTTATTAAAAAAAAAGCAAAGTTTCGTATATTGAAAATATGTTTTATTTAACGAAAGGCAAAATTACTTAAATTGAAAATATGTTTTATTCAAAGAAAGCCAAAATTGCTTACTATTATAATCGTTTTGTTAGCAGGTAAGGCAAAATTACTAATCCAAGCAAATTATTCCTTTCGATGAACGGCAAAATTTCTGTATAGTAGAATAAATGCATATCACTAATAATATACATATAATTTGAAGAGTAAAATTCTTAAGACTATCATAATAATAAATTTTGAGTAAATCACACTTACCTCCCATGCTATCAAAAACTATATTACGTCGACTAAAACTGCTAACATAACATTTTTACGTTGGGTGAGATACCATCAGATAGATTACTGACCACAAAACAACCAAGAAAAGAGTCTGATACGACATTCGACTTTCATGTTCGGGAGACAAATTTACTTAAACATTGTTAATGTTGTTTAGACCTACTCTTAGGCCTAAAAATAGATTCAAAGTGCCGGCCAACGAAAAAAATATGATAGGCGTGTTGGGGCGGTCCTTCTGAGTATTTTTTATTGTTGCGGTCAGCTTCTATCTCCACTCCTTCAGCGTATTTTTTGTGTTGAAAAGTCTGGATTTCAGAAGGCTTTATTTTACAAAAGTGTAAACATCTGCTTGTGTAAATATGATCTTAACTGTTTGCCAACATCCATCAGCTGTTTTCGGTCCTCTGCGGAACATATCTCTTTCACTAAATGAACCACATTGCTTGATTTTGGCCTATTCGCTTACGACGGCCCCAACTACCAATTCGAAGTGCCAAGCCAGTGAAAGAAATGTAATGAACGCGTAGAGGAGGTCAATCCGAGTATGGGGGTCAGCTTCTACGGGCCACTTCTTCAGCTGAAATTTTGCGTTTAAATGTTGGATTCCAGTTCATTTTAATTGTGAAAAATATTTTAATCTTAATATTATGGGCTTGTGTAAGTTTGATCATCATTCTCCTGCCATTATTACTTGTGTTGGTGCAACATGTTTTCATGTTACAGTGATGGTGAAAAAGTTACAATAGATCCGCACGTTTTACACTGCCATAATCGCGTTTTACGATACCGGTGAGAAGATATAAGATGCTATTCTATTCTGCCAACACCAGTTGACGATTGATGACATACAAAATCCAGGCTACATCGATCTAACGTCAAAACCCTGAAAGCTGGAAGTGTGAGTCAGTCAGTGGTAGAAATGAACAACAGAGTGTTTTTTTTTACGAGAGTCACCTTCTTCCACCACTCCTTCAGCTTCATTTTTGCAATGCAAAAATGCTGCTGAAGGTGAAAAGTCTGGATTTCACCAGGTTTCATTACACAAAATCTGTCCTTCTGATGATTCCAAAATGTTCTAAGCTGGTTGGCATCATCCATCAGCTATTTTCAGCCATGTGTGGCACATATCTCCTCACCCTAAAGCACAATAACCTGTGTCTCTGTGTCGTTCACATACAACGGTTCCACGAAACTGATTAAGCTATTGTTTTACCTGCTCCCTACAAGGAAGAGCGGCGGCTCTTGTCATACAACATTTTTTGCATTTCGGAAGTAGTCTTGGGTACATTTTATTTGTAAAATTACTAACACCTTCTAATTAAATCTAAATATAAAATTTACGGAAGTGTGCTATATTTTTAAAACTTCCACGTTAGTTTGCCCTTGGGATCAACATAAATGGCGAATACATCACACATCTTCGATTTGCAAGCGATATCAAGATTTTAGTCTAGATCTTAGTATTCTACCACGGTATTTTAAACTAAGGGGAATCTTAGGTACTAGTATTTTCTATTACGTGGGTCTAAGTTTGCCATTATGCATCTACCTAGGACAGATAGTCTAACTGGGTAGTGCTAAATAAGAAAAAGAGGACAATTAACTACACACAGTGGGCTGCGTAGTTCAAAAAACGAGGAAGATCTTGGTATTGAAAATACTTTAGTACCTCAAAGCTTTAGTCCTTTATCTAAACTAATATCTGTTACTTAAAATTGTCTGTAGAAGTGTGACTTGGCCTCTGAATGTAAGTCTCGTAATACTGATCAGGCGTCGTCAGACTTACATTAAGAGGCCACGTCCCACTGCTACAGCCATTTAAGCAACAGGCATGTCTGTTGCTTAAAAATGACAAAAATAAAATTGTATTTTTTTTTCTTTTTGTTTTGTTAACTTGATTTCTTTTCGTTCTTCTCTCCTTATTTAATTTTTTATCATTCTGTTCTTTCTATAATTATCTGAACCTTCCCAAGAACTTGAGCTCCAAACAAAATCTTCATTGTCTGACAAAAAGTTGACCTACTTTTGTTTTTGTTTTTGTCATCATCCTTATTTCAATGTACCTATTGATGTTATATCTATATTATTATACTCTTTGCTATTGATCATCTCTTTTATTATGTTTTTCTATATGTCTTTATATTCATATTTAATATCTTTGCCTTAATCTATATTATCATTATTGATATTCACACAGATTGGGTGACTTTCTTAATTTTTATTTATACTACATATTTTCATCAGCAGATTTTATTTTGATATTCAAGATGCCGTAGAGGTACACTTTTTCACAATTTATCATAGTTTTACTATGATTTTAAGTTTTATAACTCGCAACTCATAAAAACACACTGCGAAAACTGACTTAAGTACAAAAAATAAAGTGACCAAAACATTACTAAAACGTATTTTTTTACAAGAAATGGTACTACCGATTTACTTTAACCTTTGAAGACTTCAAAATTATCGGCTTTCCGGCTTTTGATTACGACATGTTTTTATCCAAATTGTAGTAATTCAAATGTGCCGATGTACACCCGGTGTGATAATACTACGTAAAGCATGTTTACTTAACCGTCAGGCAGTGTGTAAATTTGTGCAAAGCTGAATTTCTTAGCTACCTCAATTATCAAAAGCGCAATAAGTCAAAATTACTTACTTACTGTTTACCCACTTTATCAGGGCAAAGCAACTTTACCAACACGAGATAAACAACAAAATTAGTAAAAGGCAAAAATGCGTACCAAGTTTACAATTCTATATACATGAAAAGTTAAAGCTACGTATCAGTTATTCGCGATGATCATCTAGGAAGTCAATATAACTTATAAATATTGCATTTGAAAATAAATGGCTTATGGGACACACCTAAAAAAAGACCTCAAATTGTGTCGCTTAAGCAATGCGACAAAAAATTTTGGCCATTTTTCGGAAACCTTAAGTGCCAAGAAAGTTCTCCAATCGCTTAGAAACCTAGACAATTCGACGCAGATAAAAAAAACCAGGCGAATGGTATATATATAAGTCATTTTCGACAAATTGGCGCTTAAGTAATTTTGCCTTTCCGTCGTCGATATATAGATTGAAAGTTATTATAAATCTAGGAAAGTTAAAGTCGGATGAATGCCTAAAACCTAGAAAGGAAACAAAAGAAACTACATATATCAATAATTTCAAACTTATTCATAATTGTAAAAGCTGAGTTTGAATTCGCACATAAACAACATAAATACAGACAATTTTTTTCATACGGTACAAATGCCTGAACCACACTTAACTCACGTTATTCTCTGCGTTGATTTCAATATATAAAGCCTGGTAACAGACGGACGGAAGGCATTTAAACTTTTTAGTTTGTACTTTTTTTAAGCATGTAATTTTAAGTACATTGTGAGAGAAACAAACGTTTTATTTACTCGTAACTTATTTATAAGCATTGATAAAAAATTAGAGCTGAATCCTTATCTATGAAACCTAAGAAAAAAAATTATGCTTATTTTGGGACCTAAGGTAAATATCAGACTTGTCCCAACTTGTTCAGGACGTAAGATTTCCAATCAGCAACGCAAACGTAACTAAGTATACACCATAAGAAAGTGATATAAGTCCTATATTTCGCAAAATGACCAAGTACTGGAAAAGTTCAAACTTGCTTAACTCTCTTCTGGTATGTCAAAAAATTTTGAAAAAAATAATAATGAAGGTACTAAATAGGTACTAAATACTGACAACAAAATAATTCAGTTGTTTTGTCTGCAAGTATGAGAAAAAAAATTGGTCCAGACAACCTGACGTCAGGTTGTCTGGACCACCTTTTTTCGCATTTTCTCGGAATCTATCGAGGTACTAAATATTTGAACTTAGGTACTAAAAGGTACTAGAAAGGTACTAAATTTTAGTATATACCAAACACTGGATTTCTCTGTTGGTCCAGACAACCTGACGTTCACAATTAATTTATAACAATTTTTTGTGTCCCACATTGGAGACGCTACAAGATAATTAAACAATTAAATGAAAAACCACATTTAATTAAATTCCACGATCACGTTGTGCAATGGGTTGCGTTTACAGAGTCACGAGTTTGATTCCTGACATGACAACTTTATTAATATCATAAACTTCAGTCAAATGTCTCATTACAACATCGAAAGAAATTTTTGAAATTCTGTGAATAATTTTGCATTTTATTTCAATATTTTTACTGAAGAACACAACATTTCTGTATTACAATGAAAGTTTTGTGCAAAGATCCTTTGCATATTGTGTCATTATGTTTTTGCATATTTCTAAATGATTGTGACACCACCCTGGGTGACAATAGTCTAATTTATGACTTCCTTTGTTTAAATTTGTGCAAATTTTACATGTTGTGTAAACACAATCTAATTTTTTTGTGTCCGACTTTCGTATTTTTGCATCAATGTATTGGAAAGGTCTTTGTATTGTGATTAAGATGGAAGCGATCCATACAAGGATTTAAAGCCGCACGTTGCTCCCTTCTAAGATATAAGTTTATGTCCACCAGTGGACACAGAAAGGCTTTTGGATAATTATCCTTGTATGGATCGCTTCCATCTTAATCACAATACAAAGACCTATCCAATACATTGATTACATTTAAATATTTTCAAATGATTACATTTAAATAGCGCAGCTTTAAATATTCTTAGCGATAATTCAGTAATAAGCATCAAGATGTAATATTTACTCGTATATTACAAAGATTAGGCTCCAATAAAAAAAAACTTACAAATTATCACTATTTATACTGTCTGTATTTCTGTCTGATTTTAATAATATCAAGGTTTAAATGAATTTAATTTTGGCTGCAAATGGTATATTGTCGGTTGTGGCAGATGGCAATCTATGGTGTCTACCTATCCCATGAGAACTTGTGTGACTGTATACATGTAGACGTGTACTTATTTGATCCCATTTTTTTACTATTAACACGTGCATGGTAAGTAATATTTAATCAGTAGGGTTGGCAACTTTTAGTCAATATCAATCGTGGAATTTAGGAAATTTTCCCTATTTTTGCAACATTTTTCACTAATGCTTCGCTCCTATTGGTCGCAACGTGATGTTATATAGCGTATAACCTTCCACGATGAATGTACTATCCAACACTGAAAGATTTTTTCAAATCGGACTATGGTTTCTGAGATTGGCGCGTTTAAACAAACAATTTGTCCGTGTGGTGACGGATTAAGAATACAAATGTCACGACCCCATCTCCTCCTAAGGGTGCTATAAAAGTCAGCTAAGGGATATTGCACAAATAACATCCTCTGTGAGAGACAGAAAACTCGAAAATAAACCCTGTGCCAACACGCCTGGTCAGCGCGACACAGTAGACCATAATCCCTCCCAAAGTGGAGGAGGCTCGTGCTCAACAGCGGGACGTAAATGGGCTGGAGAGAGAGAAACAACAAACAAACTCCTCAGCTTTATAATATTAGTATAGACTAAGCGGTCAATGATATGCCATACTCTGTGTAATACTCTACCACGATTGGCTGATATTATCTGTATTTGAAATATAACCTACAAATATTACGTAACATGATTGTCAACCCTGGTAGTTTAGTGCTCACAAACTCCACAGCATTATTTTTTGCCACAAGACGTGCCTCACAAATCACTCAAGATCGCATTCATAATTTAGGTGGGCGCGTCACAACTGATAGATTTATGACGTTTCTTTCATAACGCTTCCACTTCTAGCAACACGACACTGACGGCTCACGCTTGACACATTCTGACTTGGAAACAAAAGTCGAAATATTGGCCTTTTGGTGTTGGATTAATTTAACTGATAAAATATTAGCTTAAATAAATTATAAGATATGACTGTCATGTTATGCTTATGACAAATATTTTGATGAATGTGCCAGAGTATGTATTGTGTGTTTGTGATATCATATCTTTTAAGCAGTAGTACTTTGATTATATTAGTTAGTTGTCTGTAAAGGAATAAAAATCAGGTCTCGTTAATCTAAGGTACAAGTAACGTACAAGATAAAGCTAACTCTTACTATTTATTCATCTTTAAGTACTTAGTATAAAACAAAGTCAGTATTTTTGTATGTATGTCCCTATGAGAGCTTATATCTCTCAAACAACGTGACGGATTTTGATGCGGTTATTTTAAACGATAGAGAGGTTCAAGAGAATGGCTTTTTGTATTATTTGTTAATAATATTTGGTTTCTTAACTTTACGCGTACAAAGTTTCGGGCAACAGCTAGAATGAAATAAATACAAGTGTATAAAATTGCATGTTTTAAAAACTATCGATCTTAATTTCTCACATAACATCCACCCATCGCTGTTCCACCCAACAGCTCCCATTAATCAATCAAACAAACAAACAGTTTTATAGTATTCATCACAATTAATCTCATTTTAAAGTAAACAAACGTCAACTATTTGCCGGATAAAAGTAAATCGTTCATATTAACGGTCGTTGTGACGTCACCAGCGCCATTTTGATTATACATAATTTGACGCGGCGACGGCTTTGACAGAGGACATTTAATTACCGACCCCTCATTACCTTGATATCGGATATTGATATGGTGCTATTTTCAATATACGATACGATTTCAGAACGATATTTTTCATAGGTGCTATTTTAGTTCTTCCCCAAGACTTATAATGTAGACACGTTCAAAACTAAGGTAAATAGGCTTTCTACATAGTTTTTCCATTAAAGATTTGCCTGTCGTTTACCATCAGGTGGAAGTGCCAACGTGTTTTATTCAAAAAAATCGTCTGTGTAAATGTCAAGTGTGGATTGTAGTTGCAAACTTATTTATTGTCTTTTATCGACGGGCCTCGTGGTGGAGTGGTTCATATAACGGACTGCCAATCATGAGGTTTCGGGTTCGATCCCCGGTTAGGACAATCATTTGTGTGATGTTTTTAATTGTCATACAAATGTTTGTACCTACTGCATCTGGGTGTTTACTATGTATTATAAGTATGTGTTTACAAAAGAAAAGTAGTATATGTATTCTATCCGTATTCTGGTACCCATAACACAAGCAATATAAGCTTAGCATGGGACCAGAGGACGTTGTGTAAAATGTCCAAGAATATTTATTATTATTATCTATCATTACAGCGGAAGTTTCAACATACGAGTAAATAATATAAAATGCGTCCAAACTAAATATATTGTATTTATTTGGAAAAGCAAAAAAAACATTATTTACTTAAAATGTATTCAACGATGAGTATGCTATCTTATATACCTGCTTTTTATTTAACTCGGTATAAGATGTATAAATAGTTTTTGCCGACTAGCGCATCAACTCTATGATAATTACAAAAAATAGTCGTCTTTATTTGTCGTGTCATAATCGGAGGGAGTAAATGACACCGCAAAATTGTCGTTAAAAACCTACCTACAGTTTATTTGGTGGTTTATTAATAAAGTTTTAATTAAGATATCAATATGATGTTGTTGATTAATTTCAAAAGATCAGTAGATGAACGGACGTGATTAAAAATACACGGAAATAAGCAACCTGGCGTAACGTAACGTGATTGAATGAAAATTAAAGAAAATCATGACATACAAAAAGAAGTAGTATATAAATCTAATAGCTTACTGCATAAAAAGTACACTTGAAGATTAATACTTTGATTAAATATACTATGACAGATTAAGTTATATACTAAACTAGCTGGCCCGGCTAACGTTGTTTTGCCATACCAAAAAAAAAGTAAAAAAAAAATGAACTATAAACCTCACGGAGCCCGAGACCTTTCCAACGAATGCAAAACCGTGGAAATCGGTTCGTGCGTTCTGGAGTTATAGCGTCAGGAAGGAAAATCCGACTTATTTTTATATAGTAGATTACGAACAATGCACGAACCCCAAATGAAGGGATAAGCATGTATCTATTTGTCACATGATACATACCACTAACATTTTGTATTGTTTACTAATAAAATCTGAATCGGCTATCATTTAAAGGCACTGTGTGACATAGCTTCAAAATAGAGGTACTTTTCATAAACCACCTGCCTACTAATGATATTCTGACAATGACACCTAGTGGCTATATCGGTTATTAGCACTAGACTTATGTCATTTTATTTTAAAGAGCTTTTTGAACTGCGATTTGTTTGTAAATTAATGGGGAAAATATCAGATAAATAGGTAGTTTATTAGTTAGTAGATATACAGGTAATATCGTTACTTATTATATAACTATGGTAATTTCTGTATATATGTCCCTACGTAAGCTTATATCTTCAAAAAAAATATTTCTACCTAGTGATTTGATAATTTGATGATTTTGTGGGCCTATTATTATTCACATTATAATTTAATTAAGTACTTATATTAACAAATTTGCTCACCAGATATGATAATGCACAGTGAACTTGTATATTAAATGTAAAAACTTTTATAACCTGTGTTATGCTCATTAATAATAATAAAAAAAAAACTACACAAGACTTTTCTGACATAAAAATTGTCAGAAAAGTCTTCGCAGCGTCAGGCTAGAATTTGAAACAAATGTACGCGTCTAGATCCGTAGAAAATGGTAATATTTAAACGATACAATCTATTTTTATACCTAACTAGCTGGCCCGGCAAACGTTGTTTTGCCATACCAAAAAAAAGTAAAAAAAATATTAAAAAAATATGAACTATAAACCTCACGGAGCCCGAGACCTTTCCAACGAATGCAAAACCGTGGATATCGGTCCGTGCGTTCTGGAGTTATAGCGTCAGGAAGGAAAACTTGACTTATTTTTATATAGTAGATTCAGAAATAAGTAAACACGCAAGTAAAACTGCAGGCAAGATGAAACAATGCTGGTCATTGGTGCTAAAGTAAAGTAAATTACAACATCTTCAACCATTTATTTTCTACAAGGTATTACTTCTATTATTGGTTAATTTTAGAATTCAGTTGACTGACTTTATTCTCTTCGTAGACAATTTGATATGCACTAGAATACTGACCTAAATACAAGTAGATCAAACTAATTATAAAATAGAAGATCGATGGACATCTAAACTAATTTTGTAAAGCTAAAGAGTTTGTTTGTTTGTTTGAACGCGCTAATCTCAGGAACCAATGGTCCGATTTAAAAAGTTTTTTCAACGTTGTATAGTACATTTATAGAGGAAGGCTATAGGCTATATAACATCACGCTGTGACGAATAGATAGCGAGGCATCAGTGAAAAATGTTGCAAAAAAAAGATTTTTTTTTTTTATTTCAACCCATACGGAGTCGCGGGCAACAGCTAGTTTATTATAATTAGTGAATTTGGGACCAGATGATAAAGATAAGTGTAATAAGTCTTTATTTTTTTAAAGTCTCATGCATCAGTTGACTTTAAGTGTAATGACGAATCCATGTCCATCTATAGGTAGTACCAATAACGAGGTAAAGTTTGCGTAGTAATCTCTAAAAGTAGTGCCTTGACCATGAAAATATTTTCTCTAACAGTCTCCGGGAATGCAACTTAATTTGACTCAAAATCTCCTACTTACTAACGAAACACTTAAAGATCTACGAAAATGTAAAATTACTTAAACTATATTTTCCTAAATATTTGTGTAAGCAATGCGTTCGAGCATCTTCCACTAGTTTGCCATAATCAGGTTTGTAGTTAGCTAACCTTAAAGAATTCAATGTATCTTCCATCAACCTTTCTCAGTCCACTGCTGGACATAGGCCTCCCCCATAGAACGCCGCCACAACGCGCGGTCCTGCGCTAACTGCATCCAGCGGCCCCGTCATATTTGACGATATCGTCAGTCCACTGTTGGAGGCCGCCCCGCGCTGCGTCATCCGGTTCATAGTCGCCACTCGAGGAACTTCCGTCCCCAAAGGTCATCAGATCGTCGAGCGATGTGGCCTGCCCATTGCCACTTCAGCGTTCACTTCATTCAATGTATAATCTAACGTATACATATTTCTTGCCTTACATTGCAAATGTTATAATTATACCGGACATTTACTTGATACCTACATCAATCTACACCCACGAAGATAAAAAGGACTAACTTACTTTTGGTAAACATAATAAACAATAAAACCTTTGCAAAGGGCCAATATCGACCTCGTGGTCTAGTGGTTCAGGTAACGCACTGTCGATCACGAGGTCGCGGGTTCTATTCCCGCTCGGGACAATCATTTGTGTGATATTAATAATTGTCATAGAAATGTTTGTCCTGCGTCTAGGTGTTTACTATGTATTCTAAGTATGTATTTACAAAAGAAAAGTAGTTTATATATTATAAAAATAAATAAATACTCATGGACATTTCACACAACGTCTCTGGTCCCAAGCTAAGCTTATATGCTTGTGTTATGGGTACCAGAATACGGATAGAATACATATACTACTTTTCTTTTGTAAATACATACTTATTATACATAGTAAACACCCAGACGCAGTACAAACATTTGTATGACAATTAAAATAATCACACAAATGATTGTATTATCCGTATTCTAGTACTCATAACATAAGCATATATAAGCTTAGCTTGGGACCAGAGGACGTTGTGTGAAATGACCATGATAATTAATTTATAATATATGTACAAAACTCCTTACAAGGATATCAGCAATGAGGGCACGTTTGAATTACCAGACGGATTAGCGGCACAAACTCCTCGACAGGTCTACCATCAGTTACTTTCTCGTCACAAGAAGCTGTACAACTTGTATCATCTACGACACAAGTCTTTATAGTCTTTAAATTAAAGCAGAAATATGATTACGTTCCGTTAATAACTCGACAACTGGCGGTTAATACATAATTTTTGAAAATATACGCATTATACTTCTGCCTATAAAGTGGTCGATAGTATTTAATTTCGCTAAGATCCTGTTGTCAGATACCCGCTTGATAATGCTACAATAATACACTTGGAATATATTGCTTGAAGTAGAAAAAATAATTAAATAGATCCTCAATAACTTACAGAGCAAACAAGTAACAAATACACATTAAAAACATACAGGCAAAGTCATAAATCGCAGTCAAAATAACATCGTTAGAATTGTCAATTATGTATTTTTTGTATGTAATCTTGGAAAAAAAGTTCTTCTAGTTTTACAAGAACAGCTGTTGACTTCGAATTCGCGGTGAGAAGCTTGGAATATCTCAACTCAACCATCATTTTATGTTCTCACTTCTGCATCTAACTGTACAACCTACGCGTTTAAAAAACAAATTTACCACCCATATATTGCATTAGAAATTCAATCTTAAACCCTTTGCAATAAAATAATATTCGCTGCAGTCGTAAAGTTGTTTATAATATGAAAATATCGCATCGCGGCTGCATTACAAAATGAGGGCGAAATTATGATGGATACTGATTCCTTGCAGTTAATAAGATGTTATATTATACAAGATATATGATATTGAACTTTATTAGTTTTAAATAGAGATGAAAACAGAATTTATACAATCAATCGCATTGAATGATGTGAGCTCAAGTGCATACTATGACAAGTGAGGTTATTTTAATACGTAGCTATAGGATACGAGAAGTGAAAACTACGCGCAACATTTCGCATAAAATTACGTGAATTGTAATGTTTAAATTTTAGTAAATTAACAGTTAGAATTTAGAAAAGGACTTAAATGCTCTATTTTTTCATATGTACGGTTTACAAGTTTTAATTGTTTTAGTAACTTTCCCGTATAGTTCACTAATAAAACTTATTTGAAATAATTTACTTGGTTCAAAAACTAAAAAAACACGCTTGAAACTACAGATTTTTTTTATTATTCCATTGGCATCGGTCCATGTGTGTATATGTGTGCAAAGTTTCAAATATTCCGACTACTGCAAGTGAGTAAAAATCTCTTTCAAAGATACATAGTTTAATATGCTCCCCCAATTGGCGGACCCCTCGGCGAGTCATGGTAAAGCTCAAGGCACCATCATGATCCGGCAAGGCAAGGCGGTGGATAAAAAAACCTATGCACAAAAAGTAAAAAATTCTAAGCAACACAATCAATTTTATAATTAATTGTTATTGTATAGTTTCATATGTATTATTGATATCGTATCATGTGCAATGGTCTTTATTCTCAAGTTGCAGGATTAATTCCAAGGAGGCGAACATATCACCGCAGGACATCTAATAACACTGGATATGATTAGCTTCAGAATAAATTGAAGGGATTTGATCTACATAAAATATGCATATGCATATCCTTGATGGGTGCATGCTGGCATAAATACTGAATGTAATGACCAATAACTAAAGCGAATTTACTATTTTTTAATTTTATCTTTATTTTATGTTTCACATTTTCGATTTTTTATTTTATTCTTTTGTTTTATTATTATTTTTTTTTCTTTCTTGTTGTTTTTATCTTATATTATGTGTTTTTTATGTATATTTTTTTTTATAATGTTTTTGTGTTTTGTATGTATGTATGCTTTGCCATGGGGGTGAATCAATACTTTCTTTCTTTCTTTCTGATGTAAAAGTAAAAAAAAAAAAGATTTCTAGCAGTAAGAAACTCAACTTGCTTTTAATCTAATTTAATAGCGAAATATTCTGGAAAGTTTTTCGAGATTAAAATAAAATGAAACTAAAGATTTCAAGATTTATGTAATCAGCTCATAATACTTCTAGCCTCGAATGAGTCTCACTTGGTTTTGCTTTTTAGGGTTCCGTACCCAAAGGGTAAAAACGGGACCCTATTACTGAGACTTCGCTGTCCGTCCGTCCGTCCGTCCGTCCGTCCGTCCGTCCGTCTGTCACCAGGCTGTATCTCAAGAACGGTGATAGCTAGACAGTTGAAATTTTCACAGATGATGTATTTCTATTGCCGCTATAACAACAAATACTAAAAATAAAATAAAATAAATATTTAAGGGGGGCTCCCATACAACAAACATGATTTTTTTACCGTTTCTTGCTCGATACTAATAACGTTGCCTTATGTTGCATAGATAATGGTACGGAACCCTTCGTGCGCGAGTCCGACTCGCACTTGACCAATTATTATTAAAGTTGTTTAAGAGAGGCAGTTGGCCGCTAAGCCCTGTCATATTTACTTATTATAAAACAAAGTCATTCTTTTTGTATGTTTACCCTATGTGAACTTTAATCTCAAAAACTACGCAACGGATTTTGATACATTCTTTTTTAATAAATAGAGTGATTCAAGAGGATGTTTTCTTTGTTTAACTAGATTAGAATTGGCGTGTATTTAATATTTTACGTATAAGAAGTTGCAGGTGACAGCTTGTAGAAATATAAGTAGTAATTCACCGGCATACAATTTACGCCCATGACTTATGACACTACTCTAATCAGGTGGACTGATGTGCCTATATTACAAGGGATTGAGAAATTTAAAACTGCTTTATATCGAAGGAACTAAGATTTGCCTAGCACACAGTCCCATAGTAGGATCAAAGATAATCGTACCTCGACTTCGCTATAAATACTGATATACTCGTACCTGATAGTAGGTTGACGTTTAAAATAGAGGACAAGAAACTTTAGTCTGGATAAATTGTACTTCATAGAATAATGACGTTTTGTGTGACGTATAGCCTGTATCACAGACAAATACCTTATAGATACATTTTCACGCACACATAGTTATCTAAGTGGCTTCAAGCCTACTTACTTACTACCATAAACACTACATTTGGTATAACTGTGGCCATAAAAATATTAATTCTGACACTCGAGTGCTTATAATTTTGGTAACAGTAAATTGTAAAGTTTATATCTCATAAAATCATATAGTGGGTTTGATTCCAATCGTACACGAACCACACATATTTTTTAAAATACCATATTACAATTTCTTGCATTTCCTTGCATACTGAGATGGATCAAAATTTCATATTATAATAACAATAAAGATTATGTCTGTCATCATCCATCAGTGTCGTGACTCTTCAAGGAGACTCACGACTAACTCGTATGATAATTCGCCTCTGTTCTCCTAATATGGTCATAGTCATTATGGATCCAGAATTAGTAACAAAACAATATCAAAGATTAAAACTTATTTCAGATATGTAAATCAGTAAACAAACTGTTGTAAGATCTGATAAAGAGACTTAATGGTTAGGAAAGTAGTTTAATAATAGAGCATTCCTCTCTAGCCCATTAATGTCCCACTGTTGGGCACGAGCGTCCTTCACTTTAGGACTGTTGGTCGCACTCACTCATGTTGGAACATTAATGTTTTTCATATTATTTTATAGCACCGATAAGTGATTTTTGAGAGAGAGTACGAAAGTAGTGATTTATAAATGAGGTGCTGGAGAATATTATACGATAGACGAGCCTCGTGGTTGAGTGGTTCATGTAACGGGCTGCCGATCAAGAGGTCGCGGGTTTGATTACCGCTCGGGACAATCATTTGTGTGATTTTTCTAGTTGTTTTACAAATGTTTGTACTGCGTCTGGGTGTTTCTTTGTATTATAAGTATGTATTTACAAAAAAAAAGTAGTAGTAGTCTATTCTATCCGTATTCTGGTACCCATAACACAAGCATATAAGCTTAGCTTGGGATCAGAGGATATAGTGTGAAATGTCCATGAATATTTATTTTATTTATTATTTAGCACATTGTGGACAGAAAGCAAACTACTCCATGCACTACGAACTCTATATGATGAAATTCCTTTATTCTACCTTAGAAAGCATGTTTCACATGTGAGATCTATGTAAAGTTAATAATAAAATCTAATAATTCAGCGAAATGTTTAAGAAACAAGAGAACATGGGAAATCACATGTGCTGAAATAACGAAAAAAATGTCGTATTCTATAGAATACGACATTTTATTCGTACTCGACTCAGTATCTACAGGGTGTCCCAGAACTCAACGTCAAGCCGAAACGGGGTGACAGGATAGATCATAACCATCACGAGAAAAATCAGAAAAAAAATCTATCCCATGCAGTTTGAAAATTATGGGCATTTTAAGAAAAACCTAGAAATTTGGTCTAACTGTACCATTTTTCGGTTATTGTGGTTAATTTTTATTATTTTTGGTGATTTAAACTTTGGAACCGTAACCCTAAATAACATCTCGAGAATCACAGTCTAAAATAATGACACAATTACCCCAAGTTTCCTAGAATTTAGACTATTTGTTAAACTATGAATTTAAAATTTTCAAACTTTGTCGACTTTGAAACACCCTCCTTTAAAAAAAATGTACTAGAGTGCCTTGGCAAGTGCCATTAAGAGTTGGCGCATTTAATCAGGATTGTAAAATGGTACAATACTTGTAAGTTTCGTACTAAAAAAAACGAGTAAAAAATAAAAACCTCAAGTAACCCGATTTTTGCTAACCCATTTTACTCAGGAAAAATGTTTTTTATTCGCACAAGCCCTTGGTAGGTTCTTTATTTTACGGCAAAATGATGAGAGAGATGGATAGTGGACATGTTTGCCATGAGCGAGCGAGACAGATAGTGACGCCACGCAGTGAGACGGAGATGCATCGTTTAAACGAGTGCGAATGAAACAGATACAGACGCCATACCAAGCAAATAGCTACGCTGCCAGTCTGACACCAGTTAGTACATTTCGCTCATTCGTCTACTGCGCACCTTTCCGTATTCGCTTGTGTTAATTTAGTACTGACAACTTTGGCTTTTCTTTTTGGACTTGGATTTTTGTGAATTGGACTTGTTGATTACATACCGGCAACTTTGGCTTCTCTCTTTTGGAATTGGACTTTTGTGTTGACATCCTTCTCATCACTATGCCTACGCGCTACACTTCACAAGAATATGCGAACATGCATCTCATTTATGGGGAATGCAGATGCAACGCAAGTGCCGCCGCTAGACTTTATCGTGAAAGATATCCAAATTTAGAGCGCTATCCGGATCACCGCGTGTTTGTTAATGTGCACCATTCACTCACAGAGGACGGCCATTTCCCGAATCAAATACGGGCTGGAGGTAGACCTCGCTTTCCTTACGAAGAAGAAGCGTTGGAAGAGGTCGCAGATGACCCAAGTATTTCCGTTCGTGGAATTGAAGAAAGATCGGGAATACCCAAAAGCACAGCACATCGTATTTTACAAAGAGCTGAAATGCATCCATTTCACGTACAACGAGTTCAAAGTCTTCTCCCTCGAGATTATCCTGAAAGGATTTCATTTTGTAGAACAATGCTACAGAGGCATAATGAAAATCCCCAATTCATCCAAAAAATTCTCTGGTCAGATGAATCTACATTTAAAAAAGATGGCTACATAAACTTACACAATTTTCATGAGTGGCATGTGGAGAATCCACATTTAATGCGAGAAGACCGATCCCAATATCGCTTTAAAGTTAACCTGTGGACAGGAATTTTAAACGGCAAAATAGTTGGGCCTTTTGAGCTGCCTGAGAATTTGAATGGCACGAATTACCTAAATTTTTTACGAGAAAATTTACCAAGTTTGTTAGAGGACGTACCACTAACAGATCGTTGCCACATGTGGTATCAACAAGATGGCTGCCCAGCGCATTACGCAGTGCAAGTAAGAGATTTCCTTGACCAAGAATATCCGGGAAGGTGGATTGGACGTTCAGGCACTATCTCGTGGCCAGCCCGTTCCCCAGATTTAAATCCCCTGGATTTTTTTTATTGGGGCGTTCTCAAAGAAAAAGTTTATTCTAAGCCCATTGAGAGCGTAGCCGAGCTGCGTGAACGAATTTCTCAAGCTGCTGAGGACATCAACTCTCGAGGATATGCCCGGCTAATAAGTAGATCTTTTTTAAGAAGATGTAGGGCGTGTGTTGAAGCTGATGGTAAACAATTTGAACATTTGTTTTAATAAAAAATGTTATTTTCAAATCTGACTTTTATTCCAATAAACCTAAACAAAACAAGGTCAACATTTTTCATTATTTTATTAGTATTTTGTTGCTTTGGTAAAAGTGGCGTCACTATCTGTCTCGCTCGCTCATGGCAAACATGTCCACTATCCATATCTCTCATCATTTTACCGTAAAATAAAGAACCTACCAAGGGCTTGTGCGAATAAAAAACATTTTAACTGAGTAAAATGGGTTAGCAAAAATCGGGTTACTTGAGGTTTTTATTTTTTACTCGTTTTTTTTAGTACGAAACTTACAAGTATTGTACCATTTTACAATCCTGATTAAATGCGCCAACTCTTAATGGCACTTGCCAAGGCACTCTAGTACATTTTTTTTAAAGGAGGGTGTTTCAAAGTCGACAAAGTTTGAAAATTTTAAATTCATAGTTTAACAAATAGTCTAAATTCTAGGAAACTTGGGGTAATTGTGTCATTATTTTAGACTGTGATTCTCGAGATGTTATTTAGGGTTACGGTTCCAAAGTTTAAATGACCAAAAATAATAAAAATTAACCACAATAACCGAAAAATGGTACAGTTAGACCAAATTTCTAGGTTTTTCTTAAAATGCCCATAATTTCCAAACTGCATGGGACAGATTTTTTTTCTGATTTTTCTCGTGATGGTTATGATCTATCCTGTCACCCCGTTTCGGCTTGACGTTGAGTTCTGGGACACCCTGTATATATACTCGTATATATATATTATATATATGGATACTGAGTCGTATAGTACATGATCTCAGCCCAAAATGAAGATGACCACTTTGACAAGAGTAATTTATAAGCAAGCATCTCACTTTAGGACTAAAAAACATAGAATAAATTTTATCATATAAATATTTGTATACAGACAGGGGGATGTAATTTCCCCAAAACTGTTCACCGCTGCATTGGAAGACGTTTTCAAGCTCCTCAATTGGGCAGGACTCGGCATCAACATCAACGGCGAATACATCACTCAGTGAGTTTACAGCTAAGTAATGAGGTAGCATAATCATCATCAACCCTTATCAAAATGTACACGAAGACTGAACTAGACGTGAAAAGGGCCAACCTAACATCAATGATCGCTGGGAATTGTAATTTAAAACAGTACAGAGTAGAAAATACGTTAATAATTAAAGGCAAAGTTAGTTAAAATTGGCGTAATAAAGGCTAATTTGAATTAAATACGTAAGGTAGATCCTTGATGTCCCTGAAGAGGTAAGCAAGGGTGTGCTAGATACTAATTTCGTTATGTTTATGAGAGAAGCTAAATTTGTTAGTGAAGCTACGACAGCTTGTACTTTCCACTTGTTCTTTGCCTCTTGTGACGTGGTATAATTATTCCCTACAATTTTGGCATTTACAAAACTTTGAAAATTTCTTTTAGGCGGCTCTCACATGACTAGTTTCCTTGCATGAGATGCAATGAGGTAGTGACACATGCATTCTCAATTTGTTACAGCAATGACTAAAAATCAACAAATGTATATTAAAACATGTGGTGAACAATCTGCCACTTGATTGATCTATGTCGCTCGAGCGTCGATCGTCTGCAATTATATACCTACGCACATATTACAACACAAATCACACAGACAGACAGACAAATTGGCCAGCCGCTGGCATTTGGCAACGGCATGATGCGTCCACGAGAATTATGATATAGAGTTATTATTTAGACAGACTATTAGTGCAAATAATGCAGTTGATGAGAGCTGTGGATAGGTTTATGCTCTACATTTTGTATAACTATCTACAGAATATTTAGAAATGACATATACACATACTAGTGTCATCTCCTCGATGGCTGTTACCCAACAATGCGCGTTAATGGCTTGAGAAAGAAAAGGTAAATTATGCAGCACTGGGACTTACACTAGAAGTTAAGAGGCCTTCGAATATTGCAACAATTTTTAAAAAAAAATGAGTCAAGAAATTGCGATTTAGATAATAATAAGTTACTTTTACGGAAACCAGATATCTTCCATAAGTCTACCGTTAAATTCGACCAAACGGTTTAATAAGGTCTTTGCTGCCTACAGGGCATCCATGCCCAACAATGGGATCCTATTAAGCCAAGAACATAGAAAATATTGTGTTAGCCCTACAAAGACACAGTTTTATTTCTATATAATTCAGTGAATGTCAAAGTTAAATGAACTTTGCATTAGTCAGTCATGTGGTAGCGATCAAATGCACCAATCGAGTATGACAGGATAGCTATCAATACAAACTATGACAAACTGTCACCCGCTCGGCCGTTCATTACTTATCACATGAATCAGGGACCCTTAGATCTACATGAATCTCAATTGTCACAACGATGGCTGACGTGACCGAGGACACTCAACTCTCTCCATTTTTTGCTCAGCAATTGTTGAGAATTGGATGAGAAATTTTAAAATAGTCTTTAGTGTAATACAAATCCCTTATAACCTAAAAAATCTTTTAGGCTCCGGCTTCTATCAGCCCAAAAATACTATTAAGTACTGCCATTATTGTTTTGTAAGATAGGATTGGTAGAGTCAGTGGTTTCCACACAAAACTTGAAAGAAAGTGCTAATATAGTAAACCAAATCCTATTTTTCTACTGAGAAATTGCTCTATAGTAATTATATTTTATTTATTTATTTATTTATAACATTATGCACTTTTATAATGTAGAATGGCGGACATAATGCCATCGGCATTCTCTACCAGTCAACCAATGATGGTGAAGAGATAATAGGGCAAATGCTCTTTTAAAAAGAAAATAAAAGAAGTATTTAACTTACATACTAATCTAACAATATACTTAAAATAAATAAATGAGCAGATACATAATTATAGCAGATATATATTAATGTGTTTTCAACAATTTGATTACATGTATTTTGAGGGCCATGTATATTTTTGCATGGCTATATGAAATGCTGAATTCTGTGTTACCTAGTTTTCCCAAGGGTAATGTAGAAACGTGTTAAAAAACGCACCGCCATTTATGCATTATAAGGTCTCAATTATGTACTAGTCCCTAATGCCTGAGAAGTCTGGTCACCTATTCTTATATATACACATACAAAAATATACAAAAAGAACAAATCAACAATAAAATAAACGAATCACACCGCAATAAATACGTAGCGATTTTATCTCGCTTTAAAATATCGACGAATGCGAAAAATGTTCAATCTCAATCATATATTACCTTGCTAATGTCACTCGGTGACGGACGAACGTGATTGGCTTGATACACACATACATCCATAAACTATATACACACATTGATACATTGTTGTGTATGCATACAACAAAGTATACACACACAAATAAACTTTTGCGTACACTAACAAAAGTTATGGGACAGTAAATTTTTTATAGTTATCTTATGTAGGGTGTAAGTTAATGCAGATGCAAGTTTATACTGATGTTAAGGTAACCGTGATCAGGATCGATGTGGATCTTTTATGAGGTGTATGAGGTCATCGGACTTAATATAGTGTTGATATGACCACCGTGTCTGGTAGCATTCATCCGATAATCTTTTTATACTTTTTTAACATTTTCCAGAACCTATATGGTTTCAAAATAATACTGTGAATACCAGATTAGTGATATAGTTCTCGGAGTATTTGTTCTTGTTTTATATTGTAGGAAAGAATTAAACAAATATAATTTTCTTCTTAAGTGGTAATGATACCACGAGGCACGCTTATACACATTCATATAACTCATTATTGCACTTACTGTACTCATTCATATTACAACATTAACAACTCTATAATATTCCTTTGAGTATTTTAAGCTATTATTTATAACCTGCTTTTGTTGCGATAAAATACACCTACACTACAAATTTTAAAAAAATCTGCAGGTCCATTATAGCATCTACAATACCTACTGCTAATATACGAAATGATACGCTAATGAAGCCTTGCTACACAATGACATCGAACATAACTAAACGTCTAAATCATCTTTAATACCACAAATCAATACAAGGCTAACAAAAGACGAGAAAAAACGTCGCGGCGACAAAACATACGAACAAAAAATATAACAAACATACAGAGTGCGCTTTCGTTTTTCCGAATGCTATCTTCATATCCGGACGTTTGCAACTCCGCGTTCGTATAGTCTAAGAGCTGGTGTGTTGAAAAAGAAACACGAATATTTATGTTAGATTATGACATTATTATCTATTTCAAAAGGATAGTAAAGAGCTTAAAAGAAATTACAGACATGGCGTTTTATTAGTTGCCATATCTGTAATTTCTTCTAAGCCCTTCTGACTATAGTGGAAAAAGACATATTGCGCTAAGTAATTATCCCAATACTAGGGAGTATTGGGAAAAAGGCAGGACAATAATGATTATATTTTACATTATGTATTTTTATTTACAACGATTTAAACTTAATTTAAAGTCTCACTCACGGTAAAATATTATTCAATTTCTATTCAGGATTGTCATAATTCTCCTTCACAAAAACGCAGGATTTTATTAATTCGACGTTTAGAAAATCGTGAAAACAACTTTCAAAGATTTCTTTATATTTATACTCGTATTTCATATTTATACTCATCTAATAATATAATAATTTTACTATTATTAATATAAAAATCATTTCATTTATGTTTTTGGAAGTTTTTGTTTCTATCAACAGAGATACGATCGTAGCTAATAAAAACGTGTTAAAAAGAGAGTCGAGCTCCTAGACTAACGCTGTACAATCTAAAAACATTGCTGTATAGTCTCGTTCGGTTTATCAAAGGCGTCTTGACAGCTACGTCTGTACTTTGCGACTATATCGAAGCTAAAATATAAGGTTTTGTACTGTCTTACACATATTCTCAGATTTTTATTAAAGTGCCTGCTTGTCCATGTCGAGATGGAATTAAAATATGAAATGTCATCAGAAATTCAAACAATTACATTACTGATTATCTATGTCAAATGATTTAAATAGTAAAAATCAAAATTGAACGATGAAAAAAATTATTCAGCCATCTAAAGTCGTACCAGAAATCGGATATACTAATTATACTACTTTTCTTTTGTAAATACATACTTATAATACCTACATAGAAACACCCAGACGCAGTACAAACATTTGTATGACAATTAGAAAAATCACACAAATGATAGTCCCGAGCGGGAATCGAACCCGCGACCTCTTGATCGGCAGTCCGTTACCAGAACCACTACACCACGAGGCCCGTCGTGTATATACTATATAATATTTATTATTCACAAATATATATTCTGTCAATTATTTGTATCGTGATCTTCAATAATAAGGTAAGTGTACCTAATTATGTTCTCTGTCAAGAGCCAAGTAATAAAATAGTTGATTTATTGGCTATTTATCATCCCGCATCATTGACTAATTAGTTGCAATGACGATAGTGCTTGCGTCACTATCAGAAATATCTAGATCAAACTAGATCGGAAACACGCTATGCTTTCATTTATGATCCTATTGCCCTATAAAAGACCCGATTATGGGCTCTGATATCCTTAATTATTATTAAATTAAACCTAGCTTATTTAAAAACCAAAACTAGTATATTTTGTGATAGCAAATATTGCGAAAATAATTGCTCTCGCAAAATGTCTTTCCTTATTATAAAAAAAGTTATTATTTTTGTATGTATGTACTCATTACTCATCACTCACACACACACATACACACACACAAACACTCAAGAAAAAAAAATTATAACTTTGTTTAAAGCATGATTGTAGTTGGAACGCTGTCTCATCTCCCGGAGGTGGGCGCTAATAGTTACGACACAGTTTATAACTAATGTTACTATTAACGAACACAATGTTAATTTGTTATTTTTGTTCCAATAAATATATTTTTATTTTATTTTTATGTATGTCACTATGTGAGCTTATATATTCAAAACTACGTAAAGGATTTTGACACGGTTTTTTTTAAATGATAGAGTGGTCCATGAGGATGTCTTTTTTATATAATTTGTTAGGGTTTGGTTGGACAACTACACTTGTATAAATGTGGTTAGCGATTGGGCACAATAGGTTTAAATTTACTAGTTACCGACATAAAATATAAAAACTCAAATAAAGTAAACAATCAACATTAATCATCAAGTTTTCAATTCTGTTTATCTGAAAATAGTGAAAGTCTTAAAAACGTAACAAACTTGTAACACAAAATATACTTTCTACTAGAAGCTTAGAAGGTTTTGAGAAAATTTCGTATAATCTGCTTTTATCTTTTATTTATCTCATCAACGTAATATTTTGTAAAATTATCTCAACCCTTTCTTGAACCGCCAAGATGAAATGTCCAGCGACTTACCTTATCTACAATATATAAAATTGCTTGAGATCTGTGGACGACCAAAGATGAGCTTATCTTCGACGGGGTGCACCTGCTCGTACGTCTCAACGACAATCGATATTCGAATGGTACTGATTGTGAACTCGAGTGATTATAATCGAATGAAGACATGAACTTTTCTTTATAGGCGAAGTTTGATAGAGTTGAACATGTATAATCTATGTATAATGCTGCTTAACATTTAACACATAAGAACTACATAGCTAATAGTTGTGAATTTAAAGTGCATAAATTTTCAAATTTGCAAAGAGCTGAAATAGTACGAATGCATGTTAAGAACCTATGATCCCACACTATACAACTTTCTAGGTCTACTTAGGCTACACTGACTGGGCTTGTGAGCATTGGTATATTTAGTTTCGAGGCAAGTTTAGTATAAGGTTTTTTATCTTTTACAGAGGATTTTGTCTACGTTTTATATCCCAAAACTGGCTCTTAATACATCATCGCTCATAGAAGTGCCGAGAATACATAAATAAATAAATAAATAAATATTCATGGACATTTCACACAACGTCCTCTGGTCCCTAGCTAAGCTTATATGCTTGTGTTATGGGTACCAGAATACGGATAGAATACATAAACTACTTTTCTTTTGTAAATACATACTTATAATACATAGTAAACACCCAGACGCAGTACAAACATTTGTATAACAATTAAAAAGATCACACAAATGATTGTCCTGACCGGGAATCGAACCCGAGACCCCATGATCGGCAGGCCGTTATATAAACCACTCCACCACGAGGCCCGTCTAATAATAATAATTGGCCCGTAATGTTGTATTACTATCAACTAGATACTCTACGAGGACTACCGATGCAACTTTATTTATTTATTTATTTACTATCACAATACAGCTATTATTACAGGTTAGCCCTAATGCAATTAATTAATAAAAAAAAAAAAAATTAAAAAAAATTTAATAAAAAAAAAAACTTAACCTAGCCAATAGCATGATTCACTTCATTATACCAATAAAGTAGGTTACACATCAAAATCTATAAGCGGACAATACCGACTGTAAGCGCCTGTAACCGGTTCAGGCCGGTAGCGGGCGGTATTTCGCGGTATTACAAACAGATGCGTCGCGTGGGTGTTTACAATTTGCATAGGTTCATTAGTCGGAAGACGCACCGCCGATATCCGTTATCGTTCTCTCCAAGAATCGCGCCTTATATCCCTTTTTTAATCGACAGTTAATTAACCGTGTGTGAGGTCCTACGCCTTAATAATTGCGCTTTGACTTTAGAGATACAGAATTAGCTTCATTAACGAACTCGCGATGAATATATTGCCCTTTTTTTAAAACGATAAGCATTATTGTCGTGACTAGCTTTAATTGTAGATACGATATCTTTTGATTGGCGCTAGTTTTATTTCAAGTAATTACGTGAAATGTTACTATGTACGTGAGTAATACAGACTTTTATAAAGTATTCTGACTCGATAATAATTAATGTCACTAAGTGTTACGTATTTATTTATAAAGAAATATCAGTAAAATAATTTTGTTACTACAAAATTTTAAGTTTAGTTGATAGATTTACATTGAGATGATTATGTTAATTAATTAGTTTGTTTTAAGCTCACCTCCGTGTGGTGACGGATTAAGAATACAAGTATCACCACCCCATCTCCTCCCAACGGTGCGGTAAAAGTCCGCTAAGGGATATTAGACACAGATAACATCCTCTGTGAGAGATGGAAAACTCGAAAATAAACCCTGTGCCAACACGCCTGGTCAGCGCGGCACAGCAGACCATAATCCCTCCAAAGTGGAGGAGGCCCGTGCCTAGCAGTGGGACGTGAATGGGCTGGAGAAGAAGAAGAAGCTTACCAAATTGTCAATTTTTATAATCACCATAGTACATTATTTCTTGACTATTATTTCTTATTTGACATAGAAATGTAAATAAAATTTGTTCCAGTTTAATCCAAATTTTATTGACTGTCTACATAAGGCTGAGTACACAAAAGCGCGATGTGTAAGTACCCTTAAAAAATATTTAAAAAATCTTTAACTGTACATCGTAATGATAAGTAATCGTCTACGTAGAAAATAAAGTAGTTATGATAAACTATTTAATTGCTAGAAAAATGATCAAATATAAAATTGTAAAGGGTTAATTCTAAAGTTCAGTATTCATTAAAACATTTAACAACTTCAATTTAATTGAATATGTGAAAATAAAAAGCTATATTTCTGTCTGTTCACCTTTGGATATTTAAATGGATGATAAATGTTGCTTTTTACGTCCGCTTTACGTCACTATATTTATGAAATTATCATCATTTTGAAGGTAAAGCAGTGACTCAGGTCTTACGCATTCCTGTTGACCTATAAACTACATGTGTTAGCCAAAACGCACTTGTTGACACTCAATATAGGTAACTAATCTTTACTAATATTACAAAGCTGAAGATTTTGTTTGTTTGTTTGAACGCGCTTGTTAGATTTGACGTTACCATGAGGTACTCTGATCTAAACTATTGCTAACCTACTGAACTATGTAATCGGTTATTGTAACACATTGATTCCTACTCTCTCGCCCTTTGATTTGCCACATAATTTGAGTAAAGTTTCCATTACAATATATCTTATTGGGATAGCAACAATATAACTTTATGTTCTACAGACTCATTTTACTACTATAAATCGGTACCATCTCTACGTACACATCTAAAAAATCAAAGTTGAGAGTGTCAATATTCATATTTATCTATTATTTGCTATTTTATTGTACATATTTATCTTCATTATGATCGTTAGTCTATATACAAGAAATAGTATACACAGTTTTGTATTGTATTGTGTTGTATACACAGTTTTTATCACAAGAAAGTTAAGTTAACATTGCCGATTTGTGTTTTTAGTTATGTTTAGTTTAGTTGTGCATGTAAAATTGGTACTAATGTGAAGTCGTTTATGCAACAATGGTATTGCCTAAACCTCTGGACAGTGGCCAGTGGCTATAACGCCTACGATTTGGTAAGTTCACTCCACTCGGATGAAGACATTTAAATACGTAGAATATGTTAATACCGCGATCGGATCGTGTACGCCGAGCCTAACAACGACAGCGGTGCGTTGGTGGACAGCGATTCTATTAGCGTATAAAACATAAGCGAAAGCGATTTAAGAGACAAGAATATTAATAAAATATTTACAAGAATCTCTGGTATGACTCTATTTTGTGTATGTAATGGAAAATAACCAATTTCAAGTGTGTTTTTTACCACCGAAACGAAAGTCAGAATGATGTTTTTATTGGGTCTCGTTTGAGCATAAAAGATACAAACGGATTATATAAATTCGTCTGCTGTAATGACTTACATGTACAGCTTTTAATAAGAGCTCGAGATTTTATCCAACCTAAAGAAATAACAGCAACGTCATAAAATTACATGATAATGGAAAAAAAACAATAAAGGTAATTTTCAATTTTCTATCGTTTCTATTGCATTATGATGATTATGATCTTTGGGACGCTAGTTTTGCAAAAATACTGCATTATAGAACTTATTAAAATTAAACAAACAAATAAGATTAAGACAAACATTAGTTACATTAGTACAAACAAGTTTATAGCAACTGAAGCACATTGTCTCATCTTTAGAATCAAGTTTTCTCTATTTTAATTAAGTCCCGCTACCTCTCATGACTTGTATAGCTATTACTATTCCTAAGTGCCGTGTACACGCGTATATTAGCCAGTTTATAACAATGTCCTGTGTGATTCGCCGTGTGCCCGTCAGTGTACAACCCTCGCATATGTTTCACAAAGATTATTGCCAACCTATGTAGCTTCGAACTCATTTACAAGATGGAATTTACCTAAATTATGTATATTAAATGTAATATTGTAAGTAGTTTTTATATACGTATGTTGGAGCTGTGTTAAATTAGTTCTATACTAGGCTTTAGCTTGCGACTTCATTCGCCTAAATGCTGATTTTCGAATAAAAATATTTAAAATTGTTATATAACTTTTGAAGTTACATTGTCCGTTTGGTGACGGATCAAGAATACAAGTGTCACCATATTTTTTCATTCCCATGGTGCTGTAAAAGCCAACTCAAGAATGTCGTACACAAATAACATCCTCTGCGAGAGATAGAAAACTCGAAAATAAACGCTTTGCCAACGCGCCTGGTCAGTGCAACACACTGGACCATAATCCCACCAAAAGAGAAGAAGGCCGTGCCCAACAATGCAATTTTGAGACGGTACGATACCAAATTATTATCCATACAAAAGTATGGGTATCGTACTTCCGTTTTTTCTTCGCGAAAGTTAAACCGATTTTAATATTTTTGCGTTATATTATAGATAAAGAGTATATCTATGCTTCTATCACTCTTTTTTTTCAAAACATAATAACTAAAAGAAATATGACTATCCGAAAAACCCACTTTTTTCGTTTTTCTTTTTATAAAGTTGCAGCGTCTATCACACAAATTTGTTAAAGTTTTACCACAAAAGAAAGTGATAGAAGCATAGAAAACTATTAAAATCGGTTTAACTTTCGCGAAAAAAAAATGGAAGTACGAAACGTCTTTTTTCAAAGAATTTGTAGATAAAATCCGCTTCATCTATATTGGTCCCTTTCAGCGCGGCGCTCGGAAATAGGGATATCAATACCTAAGGCAAATACCTAAATGAGGAGTACAGTACCCTCTTAATGGGCTGGAGAAAGAGCGACAGTGATATATTATACATATAGTTAGAGTTTTACCTCAATTTCTATGACCGAAATTGTCAATAGCATAGATTCTTATATACTAACATTGAAATGCAACACTGTATTAATAAATTCTCTCTCCAACCCATTTACGTCCCACTGTTGGGCACGAGCCTCCTCCATTTGGGAGGGATTATGGTCTACTGTGCTGCGCTCACCAGGCGTGTTGGCACAGGGTTTATTTTCGAGCTTTCCGTCTCCCACAGAGGATGTTATCTGTGTACAATATCCCTTAGCTGACTTTTACAGCACCCTTGGGAGGAGATGGGGTAGTGACACTTGTATTCTTAATCCGTAACCACACGGAGGAATAATAAATTATGAATATTTAATTAGTTTATCTATAAATATTCAATGTTCTTAATAATATAATGATAGTCTAATATTGGTTCTATTCAACACTATTATAATATCGAGTCATGAACTGTTCTTGTAACTAACATAAAATAATTTTAATATTTACATATTACTTTGTATATTGTAGGCTTTAATTAGGACGTCTATTCTGTGATAATTATGAAGCAATACTAACCTGACCTAATACTAGAGTCGATTTAGTTATAAAATATGTTCTCTGACACATCTGACGCATGCGCATTTGTTTACATAAAACCTCTTTTTACGAATTTAGACGTGTATATTTGTTTTCGTATTTTAGTCCGACGTTTCGGGGACTTTGCTTGACATGACTTCAGTCAACATGGTAGATAAACGCGTCTAAATCCGTAAAAAGTGAATTTATTTATTTAAAGTTTGTGTTTAAAAAAATAGCGTCCTACAATATTTGCTGCTGCCCGCGACTTATTTACATGACGAATTTGGAAATTTGACCATGCTTTTGCAACATTATTCACTGATGATTCGCTGCTATTAGTCGCAGCGTGTTTGTATAAATTCTATTGCCTTCCTTCCAAAGAATTTTTCAAATCGGACCTGTGATTCCTGAGATTAAGCGTTCAAACCAACAAACAAACTCTTCAGCTTTATAACATTAATAGTATGGATTTTCAGTGTCACAGTTTACAAACTCGTTCAAATAATAAAAATCTTTTTAATGTGTATAACAAAATCGTAACCCAGCTCGTAAAATGATAATCGAATGCAGAACAGATTTCAATAACGAGCAGACGGTAATTATGAGTTGTAAAATACGCATCATCGATCTTTATAATTGTTGGAAATAAATTATTATATTGCACGGACATCAAACCAGTTGCATTCTATCAATGAGTTTATGATTGTAGTCTAGTATTAAAATGTACAAAAGAACAATAGGTATAGTAACTAATTAACCCTTAAAATGACCTAAAATAAGGTAATTTTTATCGCAATACGTAAGACAGGCATTCATTTTGTGCCGCAGATAGGTCAAATTATTAATCGCCCATTGCTGAATATTAATTGTCTTATTCATAATGATTTTAATTATTAATAAATTTATCGGTGGTTTAAAAGTTCACTAAAATCGGTTCGCGCAAAATTGTTAAAGCTTGTTTATTGATAATAGTCTCTTTTTACGCTAAAACGTATCTCTCCGATAAAATCTCCGATTAAACCTCCGATAAGTCATTATGAAAATTAGACCATAAATCTATACTAATATCATAAAGCTAAAAAGTTTGTTTGTTTGTTTGAACGCGCTAAATACAGGAACCACTGGTCCGATTTGAAAAATTCTTTTAGTGTTTCATAGGCTATTTATCGAGAAAGGCTATATAACGTCAAGCTGCGTCTGATAGGAGCGAATCATCGTAATCAATCGCGAAGCATCTCAATACAACTCTCCTGCTTAAAAATCATTCAATATACAGGCGTGATGGTAAACAAATAAGTAAACCGATTTTGTCTTCAACATTCACAGCATCTAGAATAAAGCATTGCATCTAGTTATTAGACGTCACAGCTAGTACTAGACAGGCGGGACGAGGCGGGACTTAGAGTCGACGGGACGTATAAGACGAGACAGGACGACTCAGGACGGAACGTGACACTGCCACCAAGATATTAGATCTCGCTTTTGCATCGTATTCGAATGAAAAATGTTGTCGCAATATCTTTCAAAACTATTTTGGATTACTGCTACAGTTATTGATAATAATTTACGGATGAAATAATTCAATATGTTATAAATATAATTTGACCACATTGACGTCACTCTAACTACATTGAAAACGGCTTATAGCTTATAGCAATAGCTTTGTGAATTTTTTTTTTCCCCTGATTTCAAACTTTCTGTCAAAAGACTTTGTTTGTTTGTTTAATCTCGAATTAAAGAGGTTTGGTTCGAATTGAAAAGGTATTTTTGTGTTGGATTGGCCATTAAAAGAAGAACTATAGCTTTCTTCTTTATATATAACATATCTATATAACATCACGCTGCGACCAATAGGAGGAAAGCAATAGTGAAAAATGTTACCACAAAAATGCTAGTTTCTTTTAAAAATTGCCTCCGGCTATAGAAGACTTTCTTGCGGCAATATAGCACATTCCAGTAACAATTGTATAAAAAAAAACTAATGAAAAATTCACCAATAAAATGATGCATCAAAAAGCACCGCACCGCTATCTAAACAACGGATTGATCAAATCAACAACTAATGAAGTTAACTCACGAAATCGTAG
Organism: Orgyia antiqua; assembly: GCA_916999025.1. Taxonomy (NCBI): domain Eukaryota; kingdom Metazoa; phylum Arthropoda; class Insecta; order Lepidoptera; family Erebidae; genus Orgyia; species Orgyia antiqua. Next base: position 18,733,904 of record OU779864.1, on the reverse strand, counting down.
ATAAGAAAAAAACACGAAAAAACAACAAATCATTACTATCAACGAATCAGTCGGAGTTTCAATAGCTCCGTCAAACACACGGACAATGGCACAATGGTTAGATATCCGAGTCATTATCAGATCAACTTAGGTAACACTTCAATGAGACGACAGACGGAATTGTGGTACGCACTACATTTTAAAACGCAGCGGCTTTTTATCAGACGTGTTGGTGTCATAGTCACTTATTAGTTAGTATTATAGTATTAACATAACTTTCGAAATAAAGCAAGTTTACTTTGAATCTGCTCTGGTTTTAAAAAAATATTTCTATCCCAAAATAACTGACCTTTATTTTGATTTGATAGGTACAATACCTATAAAATCTGTTCGTAAATTTATAAATGAAATGTTTTCAAAGATACTTGTAATTTTTGCCATAACCCTGTGCGTAGTCAAGAAAACACATACAAAAAATACATTATTTACTGTCCAAAATCTAACAGCTAAAATCCAGAATAACACAAAGAGATCAGAATATTTTTTCACTCTTATCACAAACTTATCACTTTTACAGTTTGTAATTAAAACGATTACTTAAATTTTACTCAACGGTTAAATAAACGCCGCGTTTATAGATACCAAGTGCGTATCACAATCAAAAATCCGAGTGGATCTTTCTATAATGAGTTCGTTGCGTTTTGTCCGACAATAGTCTTCTATCCCGGACAATCCCGGACAATGGATGGATTCAAATCAACGTTTACCCATCCTGGACGATTAACGCTCTTTGTCATATCCACCACAATAGGGGGTCAACGTTTTGTACTTTTCAATTTACTTTTTTATTGAAATTTTGTTATGATAGCCAATTTTCTTGTTTTGAATAATTGTTTATTTTGTTTTGGAAGATGATTGGTGATAGAGTACAGTCTTGGATATTTTTGATATACTAGTAATTTAATTTAGTTTAATATTTTTGCTCGACTGTTAAAGAAGGGATATCTCTTTCAAGTGTAATTTCTAAGGGTGTAATGTTAATATATTATGTATTTTTTATCTCGAATTTCCCAAACGGATTGAAGTGATAGTTCTGGATTTGTTAATTGATATTTAAGTTTAGGTGATTCTTTAGAATTATCATCAGATTCAAGATTGCTCAGTATATTCAAATTTGTCCGGAGAATAGTGACACAAATCGATTAACCCAGACACTAGGTCTAATTTCAGAGATATGGCAGACGAGGCAAAAATAAAATGTCACAATATTTATAACCTCTTTATTCTAGTCCGAATTAACCCATTTATTATCATATTTCGCTAAGAACCTATAAACATCTTATCATTTATAATTATTTGACGTATGATAGCGAAACACTTTGACCTCATTTTTATTCTTTAAAATTGAATGTCAATAAATTCAAATAAAAGCTACTTTTCTAAGATTATTTATAAATAGTAGACCTGTAAAAAAGGTATCACTACCTATTCCTAGTGCATTGATCTGTTTTTAAACATATTAATGTAAAAAAAACCTCTTTAAGGACTTGAGGGAAAGTCTGTCAATCAAGAACGAACGCTTTTTAGCGTCATCTGCCACCAACTATGAGAGAAAATGAGATGATGACATCTTATTACGTTACCTCACGAAAATGCAATGCAATAATTCTCTTTAGAGATCTAACACAAGAATTAACTATATACAAAAGGGTTGGACAACTGTCTGTTTGTATCTACAGAGACATGTTTCATCCAAACAAGGCCAGCACAAAGACGGCTCGACAAATAACGTCGCCGATCTATTTGTACAATTATGTACTTTATGATTTATGGTCGTGATATTATCCGTACAACTATAAAAGTCGCAGAACGATTATACGCCTTTGTATAATATTAGGCATTAATTCAAACCAAGACGTTGGTAACGCTACATCACTCTTGCTTCATGCGCATACGCAGCCTAACCTAAACCATCATAAGTTTACAGTTGAAACAATGGAAAATTTACTTAATCTGTTACATATTGAGTTGATTTTGGATTGGATATTAATATAATGAAATATTATTTTAATTGTCTTTAGTGAAGAGACTAAATTGATTTACAATATGCTATTTCGTTCGTAAGTTCTCCGTATTCGATCGTAAAATGTCGTTCGAATGTTCCGAGGTAATCATTTGGGCTATATTCGAATATGGTAGTGCTACTCTTTTGATGTGATGCTAAATAATGTTGGACTTATTACTTCTCACGAATTATTTCCTGGTGTAACGGGACATTTAAGTTAAGGGCCTACATCAATATTATCGTATATCATCGCCGACACGTACATATTAACACAGCCAGTAGGCACAGAAAATGAAGAATTAGGGATACTTTTCCTATTTACTCATAATCTACTAAATATATTTTAATTCTGATTTACGTGTTTCTATATATAATAGTTACTTATGTTTTTAAAGTTATTTCATTAGTTAATACGCAATAATAGACCGACAAATGAAAAAAATAAGAAATGAGAGAGGTATTTTCGCTAATATTTTCTATCGAGAAAACTTTTTTCAATCGCGTTTCTGAGTTTATGCGATCCTAGATTATATATTGAAAAAACATATACTTAAAAATTAGAGCTCTAGCCATTCAATCTAAAGAAACAATGAAAACTTCGTACCTAGAAAAATGCACGAAGCTTTTTTGGTATCCTCTTAAGTTTTTTAACTAGAAATTGCACAAAACTAATATTCTTATATCCGTAGACTCAACCAAATAAACGGTTAAAGTAACTCGGTGTTAGGTAAAATGCAGCCAATTTTATGCAGCTACAAAATATTTTGGTGATCATAAGCTTCTATTTGACCGATTTGAAAAACATAGGGAGGTTCGACGGAATCTTTTTGTTGTGAATTCTCTACTTTTTTAATGGCTAAATTAAATTTGAAAATTGTTACTTTGAATTAAATCCTTAAATTTTATAGGACTATTTTATTACTAGGTTATCTTAATCATGTTTCCTTTAGGCATACCCAAACGCAGCTGTAACCTATTACCATTATAAGTACACTTGATCTAAATATAAATGTACATGGACATCGAACCTGGGACAGAACGACAAGACGTGTCTCATGAATAGTTTATAGATTTTGTCCGCCAATAACATGTCTAGTGCTAATTGTTAGAATGACTGGACATGCATTGAGGCTTATATTTTACTATTTTGGTTAATGCGTTAAACAGAGATAAGGGTAATTAGAGGTGAAAACTTTTTTCAAAGTGTAGTAATAGTAGATTCTAAGTCTGTTATAATCTGTCTAGTTTGTTTTTTACTTAAAATCTACTATAACTACTTGACTTGATTGATTACTATTGGATATTGTCATTTTCTCCGTGTGGTGACGGATTAAAAATACAAGTGTCGCCACCCCATCTCCTCCTAAGGGTGCCGTAAAAGTCAGCTAAGAGATATTTTACACAGATGGCATCCTCTGTGGGAGACGGAAAACTCGACAATAAACCCTGTGCCAACACGCCTGGTCAGCGCGGCACAGTAGACCATAATCCCTCCCAAAGTGGACGAGGCCTGTGCCCAACAGTGGGACGTAAATGGGCTGGAGAGAGGAGAGGAGAGAGTATATCTAATGGTTCGTTTGATGCTGTGAGAGGGACACAACGCCTATTTTCAGCAGAATCCTTCACATAAATACCTGTCATCGGTCGAACGAAGGATATTAACTTAAACCTACGTAGATTAACAATAAAACAAAAGCTCAAAAAAATTGGTTAAGTGCGAGTCGGACTCGCGCACGAAGGGTTCCGTACCATTATCTATGCAACATAAGGCAACGTTATTAGTATCGAGCAAGAAACGGTAAAAAAATCATGTTTGTTGTATGGGAGCCCCCCTTAAATATTTATTTTATTTTATTTTTAGTATTTGTTGTTATAGCGGCAATAGAAATACATCATCTGTGAAAATTTCAACTCTCTAGCTATCACCGTTCTTGAGATACAGTCTGGTGACAGACGGACGGACGGACGGACAGACGGACAGCGAAGTCACAGTAATAGGGTCCCGTTTTTACTCTTTGGGTACGGAACCCTAAAAAGCTTATCAAAATCTCTACACAATATAAAATAAATTTTTGCATGTAGGTATATCCTTCAGTGAGCTTACTCGTATATCTTTAAAACTATGTAGCGGATTTTGATGCAATTTTTTTAAACAAATAAGGCAGTTCAAGAAGATCGGCTCTTTGTATAACTTGTTAAGATTTGGTTACTAAATTCCCGCTTACGCAGTTGCAAGTAAGAGCTAAAACTGTATGTAATTGTTCAATCTATCTTTTAAGGAAAGCTTCTTTTTTGTAAGGAATACACATTTTTAGCAGAACAACATTTGCGTTATCAACTTAATAAACTATAATATTTAACTTTCTTAGGACAATACATCAATGGTAATAAGTCACAGATACTGAACGAGCAACACACCGGTAACATGAATGTCAGCGAGTGTCCACTCGGACATGGCACATCGACGATCACAACATTAATCATTTGAAACAAGCCTCTAATTCGCGACAAGTACGCCCCGAGCCCCGAGCGATGTACTCTGAATAATTGACTATTTGTGGCTATATTGGCTTGCGATACAGCCACTATTGTATACTTTATTACATTCGATGAGGTTCAAGGGTTTGATTCCTGCGTAGGACAAAATATAATTTGTATGGTATTAACATTTATAACTTCAATATCTGTCTTCTATCTATTCTATGGTATTCATACATTATAACATAAGAAATGAGCGTATCTTGGGCCCAATAAACGCCGTGTGAGAGGTTTTTGCCTTGGGGCCCAGGCGCTACTTGTTTATTATCATGTGTTTAATTATTAAGGGAGAAGCTGCCTCACCGAATAACTGATCTATCAATGCACCATCGAAGTTACTAAAAGACGACTATTGAAGCCGCGAACCTGACAGTATGCAGGCTGCTTCCTCTTGCATATTAGGCATGCACTAAGGAAAGATATTTGGAAATTATATAAATATTTAAAGAAGAGGAAATAGGTTGGAAGTTAATAGGAATGTTCGTTATCTTTAATTATAGAGACAAAATATTTTAAAGACACTTATTAAAATAGGTGCAACTGCGAAGCATGCATGCATGAAGAAGGCTATTTCTTTGCTCTAGTTTTAGCCTAAAAAGATATCATACTTATTAATAGTTTAATTAAGCTCAATCGGTTAATTGTTTGACAATCATAAATTCGCTGCATAGTGTTTGTATGTCTATTTGTATTGAAACAGTGTTAGGTGATAGGTCGGTATCTAACCTGTCGAAGTACAGTTGCCAACAAACCTAATGAAGCTATAATTAGTCCTTAATTTCTAAGTACTTATTACACTTACGCTAAATGTAAGAATACACTTTTATGGTAAAAGCGACAAAGCTGAGAAGAGAGCATATTGAAGAGAGCATTTGCATATACTGATAGCGCGCTGATGATTGATGATTTTCTGAAATGCGACTTCATAAAAATACAGTTGTTTTAGCGAAATGTAATAACCACATTGAAAGATATTAAGTTTACTATATAAGACATGAATAATTTGTCAGTTACTTTGTAGGTACGCCATCGAGGATTAGTGCAAAAATTTTAAAATTCTGCCTTATTTGATTTATAAAAATAAAATTGTTATGGTAATAGGTACTTACGTTGTAATATCTCTTACTGCATATCCATTTCATTTATGTCAATCTGTAACAAGAAATAATTTATAAATTCAATCATACATTAACTTCGGTATCGCGAATACTATTTCTATAATATGAGATTTTTTTCGTTTTTTTATTGTTGTTAGTTGTCTGTCTATAGTAATATATTTATATATTATAAAAGCAAGTCACGGGCAACTACCGGAGGCGTTGAGTTGCCAACCTTGTAAAAGGAATCTTTTCATGTCAGTACAGATGATACCGTGAGTGTTATCATCATCTTCCTGCCCTTATCCCATTATTTGGGGTCGGCGCAACATGTCTTTTTCTTCCACAGTCTTCTATTAGCCGTCATGTCTGTGTCAACTCCTCTTTCTTTCATGTCCTCTTTCACACAGTCCATCCATCTTTTCTTAGGTCTTCCTCTAGACTTTTTTCCTCCCACATTTATACTCAGAACTCTCCTAACGACATTACTTTCCTCTCGTCTCATAACATACCAGGACATCCGCTCGTTCTTCAATTTTTCAGTCACTCACATCACTTTCAGACTTCCTCTAATATATTCATTCCTTATTTTATCCATTCGCGTGACGCCACACATCCATCTCAACATTCGCATCTCCGCAACGCGCATATTCGCACTCGATACCGTGAGTGTTATTCTATACCTACTAATATTAAAAAGCTAAAAAGTATTTTTATTTGTCTGACGCTATTATCTCAGGAACCTCTAGTCCGATTTAAAAAAATCTTTCAGTGTTAGTACATGTATCGAGGAAGGCTACAGACTGTATTACATTTCGCTGCGACCCATAGGAGCTAAGCAGTAGTGAAAAATGTTCTAGAAACGGGCAATTTTTCTAAATTCCAGGTGAAAAATATATCTTTCTTTGTCTCTCCAGCCCATTAACAAGTTCAGAAGGCCTTCTGAACTTCAGTCCACTGCCGCGCTGACCAGGTGTGTTAGGGTTTAGTTTCGAGTTTTCCGTCTCTCACGGTAGATGTTAACTAACTTAATATTAATAATGTATATTCGCCACATAATAAAGTTACTACAGATAACAAATAACATTTGAACACGACAATCATAAAGAATGTCATAAACAAGCCAATATGGCCGTCACTCATATTCAAATTAATACAATGATAATCCAAGGAGCATAAAGATACGGTTTATGTATGAAACTCACGCGAACTCTTTATAAATCTTATAGTCGTAAACATATCTGGATGTTGGTAATGTTAACACATCTGGCTAACTGTTTGTGGTTGTAACTTTGCCTGTTATAAATAGCAAAAAAAGGATCGAAGATTTTGCCGTTTAGCGTAAAGTTTCTTGAACTATACAATTTTCTTTTCTAATTTAGTTTATTTAGTTTATATTTTTATTTAAAAGCACTAATACTACCACACACTCGACTGAACTTCCGCATGTAAGCTTTCAGTATCGCAAACAATTTGCAACATATAATTATCTAAAAGAGCACCAACACTAATATTGAACAGTTATGTCGCCTATCTTTGCTATAATGTAAACTAACTCCTTGGATTAATGATATTACAAATACAAGACGTCATACTAGGCTTATGACTTTATAGTAATAGGTAAGTTAAAGGATCATCCATATATAACGCCACTCAGATATCACGATTTTAGCGGATTTCTAGGGACAATGTCGGGAGTTCGATTACTACTCACTATATAAGCTAAATGATAGTTTTTAATGGTCTTATTCATAATGACTTATCAGAGGTTTAAAAGTTCGCTAAAATCGGTTCGCGAAAATTGTCAAACCCTGCTATTTATAATAGTCTTTTTACGCTAATATAAAACGTATATTATCTTAAAACGTTTATTATCTCTCCGATAAATTCTCCGTTTAAACCTCCGATAACTCATTATGAATAAGACCATAAAAGTTTATAATGTAGTTAAATTATCTAACAAATTAGCATAATCATAAAATAAGTTGCGTTGCTTTTTATGATTTAAGTTTACCTCCACATTATAAATAAATAAATATTCATGGACATTTCACACAACGTCCGCTGGTCCCAAGCTAAGCTTATATGCTTGTGTTATGGGTACCAGAATACGGATAGAATACATAAACTACTTTTTTTTTGTAAATACATATTTATAATATATACAAACACCCAGACGCAGTACAAAAATTTGTATGATAATTAGAAAAATCACACAAATGATTGTCCCGAGCGGGAATCGAACCCGCGACCTCTTGATCGGCAGTCCGTTACCAGAACCACTACACCACGAGGCCCGTCAAATGTTATGTTTATTATTTAGTATTTTTAATACACGAAGCATTATTGTTTTTAATACATTTTAGCTCCTCCTTCTCCAAGCCACCGTTGGGCACGGGCCTCCTGCACTTTGAGAGGTTTTCTTCAGATAAAAATATATCGGGCGTTTTGGTTTTATTTAATTTCAAACAAATTCTGGCTAGATTGTCCTTAAGCAAAAGATCAATCAGAATAAAAACTCCAAATCATTATAACATAGAAACATTTTAGCAAAAACTGTTACAATTTTCTGTTTCGTTAGTATTATAGGAAAGTCGTGAATTATATACAAAAGATAAATTCGCTGTGTCCAGATAAGAATGGCTCAGAGTATTTCCTTGTGCTTAACAAAGCGTTTTGGAATCAAATCACACAATTATTATAACTGATCAAGTGTGTTATGTACCAAACGATTAACTTATCATATTTTGTCTGCGCACGGGCATCTCTAATTATTGATAACGTCACTATCGATGACGTCGAGAACTGACCGGTGCATCTGTCCTGGTGGCTCGTTTCCGCGCGCGCGACACGGTTACCGAGCGCGCGTTGTCAGTCGCAAAACACATCTTGTTTGCAAACTACGTCGCGATTTGAATGCGATTGAAGCGTTTTCCTTGCAATTGTTTCGCGAGTTAAAAATTGTCACTAGAATTAATTGTTGATAAAACTAATTATCCTTGTTGTGTGAATCGATAATTACCATTGAAACAAAACCTTGAAATGTCATTGCGAAGTTGAGTATTCGCCATTTTTGTATGACAAAAAAGTATTATAAAAACTAGTGAATTTTGTGTCTCCATACTTAATACTATTTAATGTGAGTTGAACTGTTTGATAACTATAATTGTGATAGTATAATTGCATTAAGACGATTGGTGAAAGTTCACGGCTTAAGTCGCGCCAAATGTGGTCATTTTGAGGACTTAAAGAGTTCGTGTCTGCCTGCATAAAGTTAAGTATAGTTTGATTAGCATTCTGCGTTATTTTGGCCAATTTATCGTAGTTAGTTAATGAAGCTATAGCTAGGGCTTGACACAGTGAAGACATTGTTGAAGAACAAACAGGGTAAGTTTGTACTATTGTAAATTTGTAACGCTGTGATATACAGTATATGTTCGTTCCTCTCGCGCCTGAGAGATATCACGCTTCCACTTAACCTATTATTAATTAAAAACACCAGGTTGAACGCAACATATTTTTGGTACCCAGAGCGTGGTTTAAACTCCGTTTCTCGAATGTTCCATGTTGAAACAAACTATACCCTCATTATTTGTGAAAATTGATTTAATTAATTTAATTAATTTAATTTGATTAATTTGGTTGTTTGTTTGTTTAATCTAAATTGTTGGTATAGTTTTAAATAATTAATTTGAGTACTTGAATTGGCAATTAGATTTTAAAGGGTTTGATAATTATTTGTGCTATTGCTAATCGTATTTGTTGTTGCTCAGGTTATTATTTAATATAAATTATTATTTAATTATTGTCTAATATTGAACAACGTTATAGTTAAATTGTGGCGTTGTGCGTTTGTGTAATACAACATTTATTTTATACGTTTGTTTGTTTGTTGGTTACCTTAAAATAAATAATTTAAGTCTTAAATTAATTGCACATTGGCAAGGAATTGTTTGTTTGTTTGATTTAAAATATTAAAGATTTGATATTTGTTTGGAGTAATAGCGGCTTGTCTCATTGAAAGATATTTTGTTTTTCGCTATTGTAATATTGTTTGTTTGTGAAAGATATTTGTTTTTTTTGTTAATATAAGATTGTTTGTTTCGTGCCGTTTGTGCTTTGAAGATGTCTACCGCCGCGTATAATGTTGTCCGCGAGACATATTCCGGGATTGCGACTCATTTGAGATGGTTCACGTCAGCTGCCGCCTTGGTGAAAAGGGAGAACCGAATCGAGGCATTGTTGGACAGGCATGAGAAATGCCCTACACGACTTCAGGAGGTGGAGGCGCTTTACCGGCGCTTCATCTTGCATCTGGATGATGTGCCCCTGGAGTCATTCCCCCAGGAGCGACGGGACCAAGTCCACGAGGACTACGTCCAGATTATGGACCTTGCCGACGACATCGCCCAGCGCGCGCGGGAGATTTTAGCCTCGCGCGCCGGAGTACCGGCTCACCGGGCCCCCTTGAAGACTCCCGTGGGCCTTTTGACTAGATTACCCAATTTGGATCTTCCACGTTTTGATGGTCGATTAGACACGTGGATGGGGTTTATTGGTTTGTTTGAGAGCCTTGTGGACTCGAGGGACGATTTGGGTCCGTCTCAAAAACTGGCCTATTTACTCTCCGTGCTTGATGGAGAGGCGAGGGGCTTAGTACAGCACCTCCCAATATGTGACGGGAGCTATGGGATCGCGCGGGCGTTGCTCACCAAGCGCTATCACAACCAGCGCTGTCTGGCAGATACCCACGTCGACCAGATTTTGAACCTTCCCGTCGTGAGCAATGCTGCCCAGTTGAGGACCGAGCTGCTGAACCCCCTCCTAATAGCCACCAATTCGCTCAACCGCTTAGGACTGCCGGTTGCCAAGTGGTCTTACCTACTGGTGCGTATCGTACTCAAGCGATTGCCGGTGTCTTTGAGGGCACGTTTTGAACAGGGGCACACTAGGGATGAGGCATCTGCTCTCCCTACCTTTGACCAGCTCCTGACGTTCCTGGAGGACGAGTGTCGCATGGGTGACGTCATGGTCGCCGACACGCCGGTGGAAGCATCACGTCCCAGATCCACCAACCAACGGCGCAATGCCCAACCTGCACCAAGAGGAGGTACGGCCGCCCGCTTCGCTGTCGCTCAAGCTGCGCCACCGGACTGCCGGTTTTGCAAGTCGCAGGGACACCAAACGGTGCGGTGCCCAGACTTCGCGGTCCTGCACGTGGCCGCTCGTAGGCGGATTGCCCAGGCCCGCGGCTGGTGTTTCTCTTGCCTAGGGGACCACTACCAGCGCGCCTGCCCCGACACTCACCCGTGTCCTATTTGCGGAGGGCACCATTTGAAAATCCTGTGCGCCAACGCGAATGGCCGTCGCGACCACGCGGGGTCGCCTTCGGGCGGGTATGTCAGCGGACACCGGGACCAGTCCCGCAATTTGGAGTTCGGCTCATCACCCCCACGCCGCGCAAACTGCGCTGCCGTTGATCGCCGAGTTGGTTCGGCGCGCAGCCCCACGGGCGGGTATGAAAGCGGGCCCCGGGTTCAATCCCGCACCTTTGTGTCCCGCTCGCCCTCCCCGCTTCCACGTGATCAAGCGAGATCACCTCCGGTAGTGTACCACGATTACCGTGACGCGCGTCCGGTACCACTACCGTCCCCCCCTCTGGCGGAACGTCCCCGTTTGGAGACGCGCAACCCTCGGTACGGACGCTCCAGGCGCTACGAACCGCCGTCTATGGCTCGTGGCAGTCGTCACCGAGAGGAGGCCGAGTTTAGGCACTACCCGCACTTTGATTTGCCGTCTCGGGACAACGGCGCTCAGTCGCCGCCACGCCAACATTAGGATGTTGGCGTCTGCCCCCGCTATGCACCGCCCCCCTTTGAGACCGTCCTCTTGCCCACGGCCCATGTCAGGGTCTGGGGACGGACGGGCGCCTCAGTTGTAGTCCGAGCGATATTGGACACAGGCTCACAGGGGTGCATAGCCTCGTCTTGGTTGGTAGGGCAGACTGGCCAGACTATTGAAAAATATTCAGATGTAATAAGGGGTGTCGGGAACGCCCCCGTGGCCACGGTAGAGGGCCGCGTTTGGTTTGAGTTCTCCCCCTCAAATTCTCCACGTCCGACGTTGGAATCGTCGGCCATTGTGATGGAGAATATCTTAGGCAATCACCCGCAAGTTCGTTTGTCTGCGGATGCGGTAAAATTGACCGCGGATTTGAATTTGGCTGACCCTAAATTTGACCTGCCTGGCACGGTCGATTTGTTGCTTGGTGCCGATGTTTTGGGTAAAATATTACTCGGCAAGGATCGTGTTTTGCAGCCAGGTGGCTTGGTAGCCCTCCGGACCATATTTGGGTTCGCACTGATGGGGCCTGTATTGAGGACTCCCCCCCCTGCCGAACTTGGAACGGCCTTGATGGTGGGGTCCGCCCTTTCTGACGCCGTGCAGAGATTCTGGGAAGTGGAGGAGCCACCACAAGCTCCCCGCTCTGATCCGGAGCATGAAGAGTGTGAGCAGTTCTACAAGACCAACACCAGTTATCTCCGTTCTGGCCGGATCATGACAAGATTGCCATTTCTCGCCGTACGTCCGCCACTTGGCGTCTCGCGGCCTATTGCAGAGAAGCGGTTGTTGGCGATGGAACGCCGTATGAGCAGGGACCCACTACTCAAGGAGAAGTATATTGACTTCATGCGGGAGTATGAGGATTTGGGACACATGTCTGTGTCAAAATTGGATTGGCGTTCGACGGAGCACTTCTTTCTTCCGCATCATGCTGTAATAAAACCATCCAGTGGTAAGTTACGCACAGTATTTGATGGTTCTGCGCAGACTACTTCAGGAGTGTCATTGAACCAGTGTCTGCATCCTGGTCCCAAATTGCTGAAGGACCTTTGTGACGTCATCACGCGGTTTCGACGTCATCAATTTGTTTTTGTGGCTGACATCAAGATGATGTTCAGGCAAACGGTAATTCACCCGGATGATCGCCGATACCAGCTGATATTGTGGCGAGAAAACCAGCAAGATCCCATGCTTGTCTACGAGCTCAACACGAACACATACGGGCTGAGGTCTAGCCCCTTTTTGGCTATACGTTCGCTTTGGGAGCTCGCGGATCGAGAGCGTATGTCGTTTCCTCGCGCAGCCGCCATTTTGAAGGAGGACCTATATGTTGACGATGTGTGCACTGGCGCGGCCACGGAGAGAGAGGCCCTGCTCTTGCGTGACGAGTTGATTGGCATACTAGCCTCCGCAGGATATGAGTTGCGTAAATGGATCTCCAACTTACCTGCGCTCTTGGACGGGCTACCGGACGACCACCAGCAGGATCCTCACCTATTTGAGAACCGTGACAACCCTACCATGATGTCAGTGCTTGGAATCCAGTACAGACCAGTCCAGGACATCTTTACATTTAATGTCAATTTGGACTCGCATCACACTTGGACGAAACGACTGGTTCTGTCGACTGTCGCGAGAACCTTTGATCCCAATGGCTGGATATGCCCGGTCATATTCTGGGCCAAATGCTTCCTGCAGAGACTTTGGACTGCAGGTCTTGGATGGGACGAGCCACTTCGCGAAGCTGTTTTGAAGGACTGGCTCCTATTTGCTTCCTCATTGCCTGCCATCAATAGGATATCGTTACCCCGTGCTCTGCTTCCGCCAGGGAAGCACACCGCGTCCCTTCATGGTTTCTCGGACGCTTCGGAACGTGGGTACGCAGCAGCCGTATACTTGCGCACCGTGACCACAGATGGTCAGGTGAAAGTGTTGTTGGTCATGGCTAAGAGCAAGGTCGCGCCTCTTCGAACTGCCTTGACAATCCCTAAGTTAGAGTTGTCAGGGGCGGCCCTTCTTGTTCGCCTTTTGAATCACGTCATGTCTACCTTGTGCACGTCAATTGACATTTCCACGATATATGCATGGACTGACAGTCAAATTGTGCTATGTTGGCTGAAGACGTCAGTTCACACCTTAGAGGTGTTTGTAGCAAATCGTGTCTCTCAGATACAGAAATCGGAGACCCCGTTGGTTTGGAGGCATGTGCCTGGCGAGGTCAACCCTGCTGATTGTGCGTCACGGGGATGTATGGCCCCCCTTTTAGTTGAGCACTCTCTGTGGTGGGGACCTGAGTGGTTGACCAGATCAGAATCTCATTGGCCGCGAACTCCGGCCTTAGACATTGTCGCACTGCCCGGGTTGCGAACGCTTGCGCTCGAACGGCAGGACCGTCCGTTCGACCCCGATTTCTTACTTAATCGTTACAGTTCATTGGACAAATTGTTGAGTGTCACCGCTTGGATCAAGCGCTTCATGAGAAATTGTAGACATCCACAGAACAAATGTTTGGAGGCCTTCTTATCGCCACAAGAGCTCCAAGATGCTCTTCTTCACTGGGTTCGTTCTGTGCAAGAGGCACATTTTGAAGACGAGATTGACATCTTGAGGAAAGGCAAATCCAAGCTGTCTGGAGCCATTTGTAAGCTGAACCCTTTTTTGGATAGTGAGGGTCTTTTGCGTGTCGGAGGGCGTCTTAGGAACGCAAACCTCCCTTATGGATCTCGTCACCCCCTCTTATTGCCAAAGAGTGGCCACTTGGTGAACATGTTGGTGACTGATCGTCACATCAAGAACTCCCACGCCGGCTGTAATGCCTTATTGGCCATTTTGCAACGGGAATTTTGGATTTTATCGGCCCGTCGGACGATCCGTAGTGTGGTCTTTCGTTGTATGCCTTGCTATAGGCTCAAGGCCCCTACCATGCAGCCTATCATGGGTGACCTACCTTCGGATCGGGTCACTGAGATAAGGCCCTTTGCTGGAGTTGGTACGGACTTTGCAGGCCCTTTTTTTGTTAAGACCTCGACCCTCAGGAACAGTAAAACTGTCAAGGCTTATTTGTGCGTCTTTGTCTGTCTGTCCACCAAGGCGGTACATTTGGAACTCGTCTCAGCCCTCTCGACAGAGGCATTTGTTGCGACGTTAGATAGATTCGTGTCACGACGAGGACTACCGTCCTTGATTCGGTCGGATTGCGGTACCAACTTCAAAGGCACAAACAACTATTTAAAAGCGATGTATGATTTTTTGTCGGCTAACGAGACTGAAATTGCGTCTAGACTAGCTACACGTAGAATAACTTGGAGGTTCAGTCCCGTGTCATGTCCCCACTGGGGAGGAATATTTGAAAGCGTAGTAAAGGTTGCTAAGACACATTTGCGACGGGTAATTGGCGAGTCTGTATTGACCTTTGAAGAGCTCGCAACTGTGTTTTGCAAAATCGAGGCCGTTTTGAATTCACGCCCGTTGTGCCCGATCTCTTCAGATCCTAACGACTTGGAAGCCCTCACGCCGGGCCATTTTTTGATTGGGCAGCCACTGAACGCCCTGCCGGAATATCCCCTTGTTGATGTGAGACCTAATCGTCTCTCGCGGTTTGAATTGGTCCAACAACTCACTCAGAGCTTTTGGAAACGTTGGAATTTAGAATATTTGCACATTCTCCAGCAGCGCGTTAAGTGGACTGACAAGACTGATCCACCTCATGTTGGTGACCTCGTTTTGGTTAAGGACGCTAACTCACCGCCACTGTGTTGGCGCAGGGGGCGCATTCTCAACCTCGTCTTTGGAGCAGATGGAGTGCCCCGTTTTGCTGAGGTCCGGGTGGACGGTTCAATTTTGAAGAGAGCTGTATCAACCTTGTCGCGACTGCCAGTGAATTAGCGGCCAGGTAGTCCTGGCCGAGGCGGGTAGATGTTATGTACCAAACGATTAACTTATCATATTTTGTCTGCGCACGGGCATCTCTAATTATTGATAACGTCACTATCGATGACGTCGAGAACTGACCGGTGCATCTGTCCTGGTGGCTCGTTTCCGCGCGCGCGACACGGTTACCGAGCGCGCGTTGTCAGTCGCAAAACACATCTTGTTTGCAAACTACGTCGCGATTTGAATGCGATTGAAGCGTTTTCCTTGCAATTGTTTCGCGAGTTAAAAATTGTCACTAGAATTAATTGTTGATAAAACTAATTATCCTTGTTGTGTGAATCGATAATTACCATTGAAACAAAACCTTGAAATGTCATTGCGAAGTTGAGTATTCGCCATTTTTGTATGACAAAAAAGTATTATAAAAACTAGTGAATTTTGTGTCTCCATACTTAATACTATTTAATGTGAGTTGAACTGTTTGATAACTATAATTGTGATAGTATAATTGCATTAAGACGATTGGTGAAAGTTCACGGCTTAAGTCGCGCCAAATGTGGTCATTTTGAGGACTTAAAGAGTTCGTGTCTGCCTGCATAAAGTTAAGTATAGTTTGATTAGCATTCTGCGTTATTTTGGCCAATTTATCGTAGTTAGTTAATGAAGCTATAGCTAGGGCTTGACACAGTGAAGACATTGTTGAAGAACAAACAGGGTAAGTTTGTACTATTGTAAATTTGTAACGCTGTGATATACAGTATATGTTCGTTCCTCTCGCGCCTGAGAGATATCACGCTTCCACTTAACCTATTATTAATTAAAAACACCAGGTTGAACGCAACAAAGTGTATTCGTCGGCTATCTTTGTCGGCGAGTCTGTCGTTTAAAACGGTATTTGCATTACATAACTTTTGATTAATACCTATTTTCATATCACGGATTTAAGAGATATTTTGATTGATTTCAAGTTCGTCAGAGTGTTGTATTCATGACTATTTAGTTTTACAACTGTGAAATCGCTACTACTACTAAGGTCGCTACTTAAGTTAACCAAATCTTTATTTTTTTTTTATTCTAGTGTTATAGGTAATAAGTAAAGGTTGCTATGATTATTGAACCTACTATATTTACTTAATAATATTAGTTACTTCCTGGCTTATGGCCAATTAATTAAGGTCTAAAGTCAGTAAAAATATTTATAAAATTATTTTTAGGATTGATAGAAGCAAGTCACGTTAAATTTTATACAAAATTATGCATAATTACGAATTCTGAATTAGAAATAACCTTATTTATTAATAGTTCATCTTAAAAATATTAGTATGCGGATCCTTATCGTTCACTATGTTTTCGAGTGTCATAAATATTCTAAAATGCCTCGAATTAAATTAACAATATAGATAATATATATTCGGTTGGAGATAGCAGATATTTAAAATGCACAAGCTATTATAACCATAAATTATAGCTTTCTTTATATAGAAATATGCTTAGTATCAAGCTATAAGACAATACGCCTCATAAAGATTGCATAATTGAACACAGTAATATAATTACAACTAATGAAAACATGGGCCAAGAATAAATAGTGATGGAAAATTACTACAACTTTATTTATTGTCTGTCTGCCTGACTGACGCAAAAACACATCAAAGATTAAAAATGTTGGTACGTACCAGACAGACTGAGACGAGCATTGTCAATCCTACTTAATATTATAAATGCGAAAGTTTGTAAGTATGGATGTTGTTTGTTACTCTTTCACGCAAAAACTACTAAATGGATTTTATTAAAACTTTACAGTAATGTAGCTTATACATCAGAACAACATATAGGCTACAATTTATAAAGATATTGTGTGAACTGTCTAAAATGTGACGATAAGTAAGTTGTTGTTGATAAGTAAGTAAGTTGGAATTCCACGGGTACGAAGTCGCAGCTAGTACTGTTATTAAAATACCATCAACTTTCCTTTCCAGCCCCATTACGTCCCACTATTGGGCACGGGCCTCCTCTAATTTGGAGGGATTATGGTCTACTGAGCCGCGCTGACCAGGCGAGTTGGCACAGGGTTTATTTTCGAGTTTTCCGTCTCTCACAGAAGATATTATCTGTGTGCAATATCCCTTAGCTGACTTTTACAGCATCCTTGGGAGAAGATGGGGTAGTGACACTTATAATTATTCTTAGTCCGTCACCACACGGAGATATCCATACCATCAATTTATTGTAATGAAAATATAATGTTATTTCTTATATCTACTAGAGCGTTCTGATTATTTTTATTTAAGTAAAGTAACGAACAGAAGGCACTATTTATATAAATCATTAATTTCTGTAAAAATATAGAAACATAATCAAAATTCAATAATTTGGCATTAATATAACAGCTATAAGTGGAAGAAACCTATAGTATTTACGTCACACGGCATGGACAAGCGCTGTCGTCTCAAAGGGATCGCAATGATCGACGTGATGAGTTCGCAGTTTGTTGAGTGACAGCCCACCCCGCAGCGTCACCATCATAACCAACTAATAAAGGAACTACTAGGATGAACTGGTCATGATTGGTAACATGAGTGACGGATTAAGAATACATCATACATCATACCTAGGTATTTTCCAACTGCGGAAAAACATAACCACCAAACAACTGTGACGGGCCTCTTAACGGACTGTCGTTAACGAGGTCGCGGGTTCGATTCCCGCACGGGACAATCATTTGTGTGATGTTTATAAATGTCATACAAATGTTTGTACTGCCTCTGTGTGTTTATTATATTATAAGTATGTATTAGAAAAGAAAAGTAGTATAGTTTATCCGTGTTTTGGTACCCATAACACAAGCTTAGTATGGGACTAGAGGACATTGTGTGAAATCTCCATGAATATTTATTTATTTACTGTTAGAGAAGGAAAATAGGCATCCCATGCCTACACATCTGGTCAGCATAGTAGTCTTCCGAAGTAGAAAAAGCTCGTGTTCAATTGTGGAACATTATTAGACGAAGAACGTGGGTAAGATGAAGGAAAAAGAGTAACAACTCTAAGGTTAAGTGGCTATCCTAACTGGGCACTCCAGCCGTATGGCTCTGCGAGACTATGAATATATTTACTTTACCAATTTTATGACAAGAAATGAAGGTTTTGATGCCACAGCGTGCCTGGCAAACCTTCTTTGGCAAGCGCTTGTATTAGCTTAGTACGTATCTATCAATGTATTAATCTATGTAACGGAATCTTTGGTAGTGATTTTCACCCACTCGCAGTAGTCGGATTGATTTAAAATTTTGCACACATATAAAGGACCGATGACAATGCAATAATCTTCAAAAACCATTCAGAATTTTGAAGCGTGTTTTTTAGTTTTTGAACGAGGCATATTATTACTATTTCCGTTAATGCTTAATTTTCCGTTGCTAAGATAATTAATCATTCAATCAATATTTATTTTGTAAACATAGGTTACAGGAGATACTAATAGAATAATGTTGGAAATTTAAACAAACTCACAGATTTAAAAGTCAGTAATTCTTCTTTGTAAAGGTTTATTAGGTTTGACAAGAATCAAACACAACACTACCTGGTGTTACAAATCAAATTCTCACGATATAAATTTTTGTTTCGTAATATCATTGAATATATTTGTTAATTTTGCCGTATCTTTTGTACAAATGCATTTTGGTGTGTATAAAACTATTAGTACGATGAGTCGACACAAACAAGTTGCGTGGAGTGCGTTATTGTTGAACATCTGTTTCTGCTTCAATACCGTATTATAGAATAATATTAATTGATTGTTCTCTTACATAAAAATTTATGAAGATCTGAAGGAATGTCCATCAATTCTGATGTAGATAGAAGTGGCGAAAAAAGGAACCAACTCGCTTATCAAAAACCACAAAAAAAAACAGCTCTATGGTTAGATTTCTTAAGCTCATCTTCTAATAATCTATTCGATTAATGTTTTTTACGGCTAGGATTGAGCAAATGACTTCACTGGATTTTAAGTGCGAAGGCAATCCAAATGAGAGGACAGGTAGTAGGTATATTAAAGTTTATGATTTTCCTTCTATTGTAAAAGTTTAGTTCAGCTCGCGTGATGATAACCGGCTACTACGACAAACGTCTGCTACACCAGAGGTCTAGTGTTGCTTGTAAGACATCAACCCTGCAGAAAAAATCATTATGATCATAACATCGCACCTTTTTATCATGGGGGTAGGCAGAGACTATAGAGCGCCATCTGCTACGATCCAAAAATATCTATTACCCTTTTTTTAAAAGAACTCGTGCTTTATTTCAATCAACCACATTCTATTGTAATACATTATTTATTTAATCAACACGCGAATACCAAAAATAAAGAGTTTATTTACAGTTTCAATACAATTTCAATACAATACTATGTTACCTAGTATTAAAGTCCTTTACACCTGTACGAGTTCTACACGATGAGCAACCCTGTTGAACGTTAGGGTATGCATGTTTACATTACCACGCGGGACAATCTAGGAAATTGTTATTGTTATCAGGATTACGTATTATAGTCCTTAACCGCAGTCAAGAAATATTGACTTTGACTAAAATTAAAATAAATGACAAAACAGTAAAAAATTAGTTTCTTTTTAATGAATACAGTACAGAGAAAGATACTAATATTTATCAAGGATTATTTAGTTGATATTTAAAAGGTATCTTTAAACATAATGCCGTCTTAAATTAAATTGTCTAAACTTTTATATATCAATACAGTTAAGTAATAAATAAAATCTAATTTTTCACATTTTAAATAATCACAGCGCTCATGAACAAACATTTCTGATTACAGTAAATGCAGGTAAAACAGCAGTACCTACGTCATAGTAAGGTTCAAGGCACCACCATGGCCCGGTAAAGCTGATGGATATATTTAAAAAAAAGCAGTTGCACCTACAATCAATCATCAAAATCAGGACAATCCAAGTCTATTGAAAAGCATATCCACTCTAACGCTAAGTGACGATGATCGACAAAAACGGATGAAGTGCAATTTTTATTAATACTAAGCGTTCGATTCGCATAGAAGAATTATATAACAGTGATGTAACAAATGATGTTGTTTGTCAGAATGGAGCTTAAAAAATGGGCTTCAAAAAGCTCTAGAAGGTGATGTATTATGAGCTGTTGGGCTCCATTGAAAGAAATGACGTCATCGTTTTTATCTCCCTGATGGAACCTTTGGATTTGACTCGCGCCTTTGAGAAGGATCTATTTGTAGTTTTGACTTTGAGGAGCTTTGAGTGGCTGTCTATTACGTCTATGAGAGCTTTTGAAAAGGAATCTGCCAGGAAATGGAAGTGTCGTTTTATTAATAACTGTCAAATATCTTTGGGAGTCATTTTAAGATAGGGTTTTACTTGTAATTTCGTAATTTAAATATTTATGGATTAAAAATAAATCTATCACAACTCTATTTCATTCAGAAAATGTAAGAACACATCAACATTCTACAAAATGGAAAACAAACTAAAATGTATACTAACAGGCTTGGATAAATACTAATAGATAAATAAAATAAATAACTACGTCCTGCCGCTGGCATCCAATGGCTCCCCGCGACCTTAACGATATCATCCCTCCACCTTGTCGGGGGACGCCCTACGCAGCGTTGGCCGGTCCGTGATCGCATTTCTTCCCCAACGATCATTAGTTCTACGAGCGATGTGGCCTGCCCATTCCCACTTCAGTAATACTAGGTAACAAAGTGTTTTTACTAATGTGTAATTTTACTAACGGTATTCCAGTTTTTTAATAAATACATTTCATTTTCTAGTCAGGTTTACAAGAAACAAGGTAGAACACTTACGATTTGCAATAATTTTAGCAAATGCAAGTTCGTAAGTCGTAAGTGAATTTGTCACACAGGCCCTTTGCAGCTGTGTGCGCTACAGACGCCTCAGGAATGTGCTGAGTCACATTACTGAGGGTAACACCCTTATAATATAGATTTACTTGGGGTTGAAATACACTCTTGATCTGATCAATACACTAATTCATTGTTAAGTTGTTGCTTAAGAAGTATGAAATTATTAAGTATTTTGTTAGTGGTGATCAAATAAGATAAAAACTATGGTCAAAAACAGGCATACCTACTTTTAATGCACAGATAATATTTAGTTGAAAATGGTGGCATCGATAGAAATTAAATAATCTTAACTTAAGTGACTAGTGACATCTGTTTTAGAGCTAAACAGTTATTTTGGCGACACTTAACATTCTTAATTCGTCACCATACGTCATATACCATTAAATTTTACTACATAGAGGGATTTTAAATATTTCTATTATCTTACTGATCAACTAGATTACCACAGAATCATTAAAAACCAAAAACTTTTCCAAACTTTTAGTAATGATCAATAGTTCGGTAAACTACAGAAGTTTTGCAGTTAGCAAAATATGACAATAAAAAAATAATGGCCAACTGCTTTTTAGTACAGTTACCACAATTTTTTTATATGTAATTAAAGATTTTATTTTTGTAGAATCAGTTGTCTCGTCTATTCGAATATGTAAAATAAAAATTACTAAGTAGGTGATGTATTTCATCTATGTTTTAGTTTTAATCGTGAATTGAATATTCGCAAGTCTTAGAATCAATATCTGGTACTAAGAGAACTAATACACTTTAACTGGACCATGGACATATTTAGAAAGACTGTAAAAAAGGTTACTAGAACAACACAGAAAGAGAGGAAGCTGCAAACGGCTCGCATCCACCGACAAAAAAACGACTTAACCTTAACTTATTAAATTATTTTTATGTATCCACACTGTGTTTCTTTTTAACCGACTTCAAAAAAGGAGGAGGTTCTCAGTTCGTATGTTTCTTTTCTGTGTTTATTACCTCATAATTCTTAACTGGGCGAAGCGATTTTAATGATTCTTTTTTTATTCGAAAACTAGTGGCTGGTGCCAATGGGACCACCAGGTCAGGATCTGATGGTTGCCCCCTAAGAAATTAAGGAAAACCGTCAAATTTCAAAGGCACATAAAGTCAGATAAGTAAGTAAGATGGCATTTGTTACGAGTAGCTTAACTAACTATTAACGATGAAGAAATTCCAGTTAATGCAACAAAGTCGAATACGACCTTTTCATTTGCTTATTTAATAGAAATAAATTACAAAATGTCAGTTTTGTGCAAGTAGTGATGTACTGGGAATTTAAATGTGGCTACTCCATTCTCTCATAATCAGACTTACTTAGTATGGCGGTGACTTTATAGTTGTTTCTGTCAACAAAGCCTAAAAACTTAAGTAAATAGCATTTCCAAATCCACCACTAAAGTTTACGCTAAGAAGCACCGAATCTTTTGCGAATACATTATTTGAAACTTCTTTGATATTTAAATTACATATGCCTGTTGTATAGGCATGAAAGAAAAAAAATTGAAGATATTTATTACAACTTCAACTAGCACAAAATACTTTAATTTTGCAAATATTCATTAAAACAATGTAATAAGGTAGTAAAACAGCTTTTTCATGCCCTCAACTTGAATAATCTTATCAAATTAGCAATAACCAACAGCACTGAACGCGCTTCCTTGTTTCAATTTGAAGCACTTTTATTCGATGCATGTACATTCAACTTTACATTAGTATGCACCATGCAGACTCATTATTTGCATGTCGATAAAGGTTAACAATGCAATTACGTGTATCGATATACAATAAAACAAAATCGACATCACTACATTTTAGGGAGTTTTAGATGTCACGATTTTTATGTCGGATTGTAGTCGGAGACGGTATTTGGAAATTTTCTGTTTAGTTTAATTTCATATATGATCAACAAATCAAAAACTATGCGTAAGTTAAGTAACTATTCTGATAAGCTATTAATATCAAACTAAACCACACATACTCAACATAAGTCATAGCTTGACTTTGGCTTTAGTTAGACCCCCTAATGAGGCCGGAAAAAAGTCTAGCAATGTAGTGACTAGCTTTTGTTGTGTTTTTGCTACAAATATATTAATTTTATGGATATACTGATGCTTAAATATTATTTTATTAAAAAAACAAATTTATAATAGTATGATTAAATCTGTGAGTATTTATGTTTATTTAAACCTAGCCAGATAATAAAGTTTTACTGCTGGGGTTATCTTAGCTAGTCATCTAATAAAGATAATTATAGAAATCCTGTCTTATGTATTACAGGTGATTCATTATTTAGAAGCAGTAAATACAAATACTTTATTTTTGTTATAAAGTGACTATGCCACTTATTGCTTCTAACTATTGCAAATCTTTATTACTTTTAAATATGTATAAAATCTATTTTGATCATATTCAACCTTCCAATAAAAAAATTTAATAATTTATCATCGAAAAACAAAAATTATTTATTTAAAAAAAATCTTGCCCAACTTAGATTTTCTGAAATTTTATTACCACTTTTTAATCATACACATACGCAGAAAATATCTTCTAAAGTTAAATTAATATCGTATAGTGTAAAGAAATAGTGATTATAACTGGACCATATATTATCATCACTAAAATTATTATCATGAAAAGGTTATTAATCAAGACATCAATCATCGTATTTTATACATTATTGGCCACGTATGTTACACTGGCCACGAGGCAGACTGTATGACAAAGTGAAAACTTTCTTTTGGAAATTTTTAATACATTAACTGTAATAACAATTAATTGTTTGTAGGTATTATAATTATCTAGGCGATGGCGTCTCTAAGAAAATGTCTATAATATTACAAATAGGTTCATAAATCTGTGGTTTTAGTTAATTTCCAGTATAGGTCTATTATATTGTAACTTATCCGTGGGGCCACGGACAAAAACAACACAAGTATTACTTTCCCATGTTTTACCTGCGGACATGGCGCCGTAAGAACCGACTGAGGAAACCACGCTACCTGAAATCCAAGGAGGGTTGTTGTCAGGCATTAGGCCCGTCTTAAAAATTAGCCAAACCCCACTGCAGTTTGAAAAAGAAGTCATCCGACCCCAAAAATGGTATAAGGCTGGAGAATGATGATACTATAACTTTAACTAACTAAAAACGTGTATTAAATAAATAATACCTAGTATGACTACAAGTTTCACGAGTTTCACTCGAGTTTACTGTTATAAAAAAAGTTTTAAAATCGTATTACTCCCATAACGTAATATCTAAATGGGATATTTCATAAACATACCTAGTTTAGTGGCAGTAATTATAACTAAATCGAGTCCAACTAAAATTATACACATAATATGACCATTAAATGTGCGATACTATCTGTTCAAATTATGTAAAAATTATACATATCTCTTTGTTTAGTCCGCTAACGATATAGTTTCATTGTTAGAATGGTTTGTACACGAATAACTTTATTATTCCACCTCACCTCATAAACAAAGATTAATATGAAGAACTGACTCGTAATTTATATAAGAAACATCTTTTCTTGGTTGTTCCACTGTTAAACACAACTAATTAGTAAATAAGAACCTCCTCCACGGTGTTTTGATATTATTGCCAGTCTGTCAAGAAACAAAACTGATCAAAAAAGTCACCTTACAGCTTATTTCTAGACGTTACCGTAGTGGTTGAAATCTCTACAACGTGGGTTTTAGTAATAGTGGTTTCGGTTATTCCTTTTAATGGATAGATATAAAATAAAATATTCGTGTAAGAAATAGAACCCAAAAATAAAAGAAATAAAAAAATATATTAAATAAATATAATTATAAAAAAAAAAGATGTGTAGCACTCGGGGACTGCCGCGGTTAGGCTATTGCATAGCATTTTTTTATCAACTTATGTATTTATATTTATTTATTTATTTTATTTATGTAAGAATCTACATACCATAAACTAAAATAATATTAGTAATCCTTATTTACTGATGCTTACATCTGTCCATTGTTTGTGGTAATTATGATAAAATAGCGATTGTCAATCAAATGTCAATCTGTTTTAAATTAAATGTCAAATGTCAATCTGTTGGTATACAATTTTAGTTTTGACATTATTTTACATTAATATAATCTAAAATACGCTTAATTTAATATTATTATTATATTATTTTAATACATTGTTTAATTTGAGGAAGGCGTTTACCCTTGGTATCAACAGTATGAAATAAATTGCCGGGCGAAGAGGGGATTACGCATGCTCAGTAACGCCGATAGTGTAAAGTTTTCCCGTTACGTACGGAATTTAAATTTAGAATTTTGTAGATTTAGTCTCCACGCTCAAGGCCCGCGATAGAAGCTATGCAATAGCTTAAAACACCGTAAGAAATAATTTTTATTTAATACTAACTGTTGTCCGCTTCTTAGAACGCGTGGAATTTAAAAAAAATGTTTTTAAACATTTTTCACTGATGCTTTGCTTCTATTAGTCATAGCGTGATGTTATATAGCCTCCCTCAATAAATGTGCTATCTAACATTGAAAGAATTTTTAAAATCTGATCAGTGTTTCCTGAGATTAGCGCGTTTAAACAAACAAACTTCAGTTTTATAATCTTATATATAAAATTCACGTGTCTCAGTAGTTACCGTTACAGTGTTAGTTACCGTACTCCTCCGAAACGGCTAGACCGATTTTTATGAAATTTTACATGCACATTCAGTTTGCCTGAGAATCGGCCAACATCTATTTTTCAAACCTTTTTTTTTTAGTATGGCAAATTATTTTTTTAGTATGCAGTACTAAAATGTAATTGTAAAATAACAAGCATTCGAGTGGCATCTGTATGTAAATAACAGCATTAATAATAAAGGTCAGTCCGGTTTGAATATGGACACGAACAGACGGTTTGACATCAATTCTAGGAATGCCTGTTCTATTGGGTTTTATATTAAATTATATTGTGAAATGGAATATGTTTATACGCGTCGTTAAGGAATCTTTATAAATTATTCCTGTTTAATATTGTAGCGTTTTTGTATTAGAATCAAACCAAGGAGGTTCTTTGAACCATACCCGCTAATGACAGCAAGCATACTCTGTGAATACTCTAGTCCCAGGCCTCACCATGCCCTCACATGTGAGTGATCATGCGCGCGCAGCATATACATCCGTCTGGGTCCAGCGCCATGCTGGAATAGTCGTAAATATGTATATATGTGGAGGTTGATGAGCCAGAGATAAGTATAATAATATATCATACATAAATACATACATACGTACAGGTAAGTACGGAAACTACTAATATATTGAGTTACGTCAAAAGCTTATATCGTTACCTTAGGTAGGTAACCTTTTGACGTAGTCCTGCAAGATAATATGTGACATAAGAAGCTTTCTTTTAGATTTACTATTTCTTACTGAATTAATAAGCACCAACCCGTTTTCCTATGTGTTGAGCAAACATACCTACAAACATTACTTGACACAACTTGGCATATAAACAAGTTCTAACTTATTAATAAATAAATATTCATGGACATTTCACACAACGTCCTCTGGTCCCATACTAAGCTGATATGCTTTTGTTATGGATACCAGAATACGGATAGAATACATATACTACTTTACTATAGGATTCGCGTTTGGAACAGACACCTAGTTTCTGACGTTTCTGAAGAGCTTGTAAAACACGCCAACTTAAAATAATAAAAAAATTGTCTTTGACTTTCTTTTATATATATTTCTTTTATATACTTACTAGCTGTCCCGGCAAACGTTGTTTTGTCATACAAAAAAATTGGTCAAGTGCGAGTCGGACTCGCGCACGAAGGGTTCCGTACCATTATCTATGCAACATAAGGCAACGTTATTAGTATCGAGCAAGAAACGGTAAAAAAATCATGTTTGTTGTATGGGAGCCCCCCTTAAATATTTATTTTATTTTATTTTTAGTATTTGTTGTTATAGCGGCAATAGAAATACATCATCTGTGAAAATTTCAACTGTCTAGCTATCACCGTTCTTGAGATACAGCCTGGTGACAGACGGACGGACGGACGGACGGACAGCGAAGTCTCAGTAATAGGGTCCCGTTTTTACCCTTTGGGTACGGAACCCTAAAAAAGGTTTGAAAAATAGATGTTGGCCGATTCTCGCGTGTGCGTTGTTCGATGTGTATGTAAAATTTCATAAAAATCGGTCAAGCCGTTTCGGAGGAGTACGGTAACTAACACTGTGACACGTGAATTTTATATATTAGATAATACATAGAAACACCCAGACGTAGTACAAACATTTGTATGACAATTAGAAAAATCACACAATTGATTGTCCCAAGCGCGAATCGAACCCGCGACCTCTTGATAGGCAGTCTGTTACATGAACCACTCAACCATGAGGCTCTCATTAATAGAACAAAAGAAAGCTTTCAATACCTGTATTATGATTATGAATATTTTCAACTATTATTTATTACACATATAAACATTAATAATTAATTAAAAAAACATAAATTGACCCATTTTTTGCTTCAAATCGATCTATTCATATCTATAGATCGTTGATCCAGATCGGTCATTGCCAGACGCGACGTATGATTGACAGATTGACGGACAGACATACTGATTGGATATAATTACGATGCATATTTTGTTAATAAACAATTGTCTGGACTTTTACAGTTCTGTTAGACTTTAAGTCTATTGTTTTAAAGTTGGAAATGTAAAAGTTTTTATAAGAGTTATGTTTGTATTGGCGGTTATGAAATTACATTGATGACGTTTTTGTTTGATTGTTTTGATGGTGTATAAACAAGGAGAATGCTAGTCAGGGTTACTGACGAATAATTTAAATGATCTATTTCATAAATCAAATTATGGTGGAAAAAATTGACTGCCGCAAGCGGGACTTGAACCCACGACCTCGGAATACCGTTCCGAAGCTCTTTCCAACTGAGCTTATTGCGGTCGTGCTAGCAACATTCAATTTTACCACCACATTTGTCACTCGACTGAGTTTATATATTTTTACGTACAACGCCATCTATAAAGATTGCTTTACAACATCTCGACCAACCACCTAGCATTCTTTGTATTTCATAATTTGTAATAGATCATTTAAATTCTTCATCACATACCCGCTAAAGAAACGCATAGAAAATTGTATTATGCGGAAATAATTCAATCATTATTAGAAAAGACAGAAAGGAAGTGTGTTTGGATCGTAGCAGATGGTGCTCTATACTCTTTGTCTGTGAAAAGGCGTGACGGTATGATGATGACGATTACAGTACTAGCAAATTAATATGAGAGTAACGTTTTTTTGGCAATTAAGAGCAGCGGTAATGTGTGCTAAAGTTTAAGTTCGTCAGTTTTAAATGTAATCTAGTGTAGAGCTATGAAAGTCGGTTATTTGCAAGCTAATTTTAAAATGAAAAATAAGTACCTACTTTAGTTTCAGTACCTTAATTGCGGAAGAAAAGAGGTATAAAATAAAGTTAAGATTATTTATATATCTAAAATTATGAACAATATTTAGATTTGAAGTTCCCAGTGTTGCCGATTGCCACTCAATTTCATCAACAGTTGATTGATCGTTTTATTGATTGACAAGTGACGAGAACATTCGCCAAATAATTGTGCAGTAAACAACATGATATTGAAGGCCAATTGAATAGATGAAAAGATGTCACGTTTCAAGGGTCTATATTATCATGCGAATATATTCGTAAATATAATTAAATTAACTAATTAACACGAATTCTATTTATAACAATATCGTTTATCCTATGAAGTGAACCTGTTGTCACATGAAAAATATTAAGAGGTCCTGTGAAAATGATTCTAAAACGAAAATAATAATATTACTTTTTGTCTCACCTGAGATACGAATCCAAGATCGAAGCCTTACCATTTGCGGCAAAAAGGTAGTCAACATAAGTAGGTATATATAAAATCTAGAATCAAATCATACAAACAATCACACATCCATACTCAATAACATCGCTACAGCATCTTTACAAGTCATTAGACGTGCCTCCCCCGCTCTTTCGCCCTCTTCACCCCCTCGCACCCCTCACCCCGGGGGCGCCAGCACCCGTTTGTAATTAACTGAGGGCCATAAATTGACCGTAACTGTCATATCATATTGATTTAGTCCCGTGAGCGAACCTACGCCTTGCACAGTTTTCAGCTTCGCGAGGGTAGGGGTGGAAAAATTAAAATTGTTTGGATTGACGGCAGGGTGTATAGAAATATGTTATGCTTAATATCGTTAAATTTATCCTACATAACATTTATTTATTGGGAAATTTTGTGTAGATAATACCTAAACGGGGATGGGGAGTGTTCCTTTATTTACTTTTTGGTTGTCGCTGTCAGTTCAATGGAGTTTGGTATATAATTTTGACTTTAAGTAAAGAAATTCTTCTCTATTTTAAACGACTTTGTGACTCTATTAGCCTTAACTCATAACACGTGTAGGTTTATAAAGCGTTCTAATTCTTAACGCTTAAACATAACACTACTGAGTGACCGTCTAATCCATAACGGGAGTGTATTTGGTCGAGACAAGGATGTTCTGAATTTATAAAAGACTAGGAATCAACAATCAAATTTACATGATTTGAATGATCTACATCAGTAAATATTGGGTGGTGAATACTGGTAACACAACGAAAATACAGGGAGCTTTGATATTTGGATTTGTTAACAGTCAAAGTGGAACAAGGGCTAAAAGTAGTTCTCTAGCACTTACGACGAATGAAGTCAGTGAGACAGCTACGCAATTGGTGTGATAGACATATCCTGAATTTATTTGACATACACCTACAATAAATATTCATATTCCAACATTGTTGTTGGAATATGAATATTTATTATAGGTATGTAATAGATTATAGCAGAACAGACACAGAGAACAGAGACAGAACAGCAATACCATGGTATTGCTGAAATTTCAAATGTCTAAGTTTTTCATATCAATAAACAATCACCAAGATGAAAGAAATACAAACGCATAATTTCATTTCCGTTTAACTACAAACAGATTCATTCATTCTTTCATTCATATCATTCATAACAACTGATATATCATATCAAACGTTCATTCGCGTGTCAGATTGAAAATTTCATATTAAAACAAATAATCAAGTGGAATAGTTGTGAATCGAACATGATAGGTCTCATTTATAATAAAATTCGTATACAAAAAGTCTTTGTGTATGCAACACACGTAATCCCACGCAGCATGAATGAAGTGTAGACAGCATTATTACGGCTCTCGAACGATTGAGACTGTCAAAACAACGCTAACTAGCAAAATCGAACAACATTTGGCCGGCGGATGATAGAAAACAAACATTTACTTGCCATTCTTAAACAGATGATTCGATTCAACCAACATTATTGAACAAATTTATGAGCCAACAAGATCAAAGTTCTATCACAAAAATATCTTTACTAATCAAAAGTAGAGCTCCGGTTTCTTAAGATTCGTAGTTAAGAAGCATTTTTGTCCGAAAGATCACTTTGATGAGAACGGATACAAATTAGGCGCCATGTTTTTTCGCTCTAACAATCGTGAACTTAGTGTTGCCACATATAAAAATTTTTCCATCATGTTCCTTTACACGTTGAATATTTTTTCCCGATTGTATAATATCTTAGACACGTTGTCGATATTTTGATGATTGGTGGTAGAGACGTACTAGGTGATCAAAGCCAGCCTGGCTATTCGGCCTTGATATGCGAGAGATTAATACGTTTTTACAATTTGTTTAAACAGTAGTCTTATGAAATGAAACTTAGCATCTGATAATTGAGAAGTATCAGTCTTTATTCTTAACTACTAAATTCCTAGCAACAAGGAGAAACATAACACTTGTAAAAGGCGCTACATAAACTACAAGTTTCAACGGTTAGAACTGTAAATGTACAGATCAGACTGTGCGAATAATCGCACGTAAAATTATTCAGATGTTTCACACACCTAGCGAGTTATATACCCAATAAATCATCACATCAGAAAATACAAATGCTCAAAAAACTTTTTGATTTATAAAGAGATACTGGAAATGATAGTGGAAATGCTGGGAGAGGACGCCCGAGAAAAATATACTCCGATGTCGTCGCCGGGATACTCCAAAAGGGGCAAGTGCATAGCACTTACAACCGTCGGGCATGTATGACCAGAAATATGAGTGTGGATGAAGCCAAGGAAGTATGTTTGGATCGTAGCAGATGGCTCTCTGTAGTCTGTGTGTCTGTAGCTACCCCTATGGAATAAAGACGTGATGTTATGATGATGATGATGAAAGAGATACTCTCTAATCAAATAATCTACATTAAGTTCATAATGCTTATACGAATTTAGAGTTCCGTGCTAAAACGTAAAACGTGATCCTATAACAGACACTTCGCTGTCCACCACCCAATCGTCCGTATGTCTATCATGTCTATCACGAGGCTGTATCTCTGGAACACAGATAGCTACATAAAACTTAAAATTCCACAGTTTATGTATATCTGTTGTCGCTATAACAATAAGTACTCATCATCATCACCACTCTCCTTTACTTATCCTGTTATTTGGGGTCATAATTAAGAGTTCACTCGTACTTGACCGGATTTTTGTTTTTCTAACTGGATTTGTTTATTGTCTTCCCAATAATGTTTGCTCCCCGGCAAATATTTAAACTTTTATTGAAATTTCACCATCCTTTACATAATATTGCAATACATGGAGACTTGCAGACTATATAAGACTTGTAAATGCCTCGTTAGTTATTGTATAAAAGTAGATATGAAATAAGATACAAAGCTATTTTGATTGTTTCATAAAAATGATCAACACTTGAAACATCAACATATTTTATCGCAGTGTGCTATTATATTTTTGTATCCTGGTATTTATTTATCTATCAATCAAAATTTCACAAGTCAATCACAATTTTGTTTTGACTCATCTAATAAATAAAATAGAAAGTACTTTGTGAATGTGTTTATTTGATTTTATATTGATTACATGTGGTGTATATCTAATTAAAGATGAAGTATTTTACAAGAGCTATGTAACACAGCGGGATTTTATCCAATCATTTCCATGATAAATGTCCATGTTACATACATATTTAAGCTATTAATCGACGCTCAATATAATATATTTTAATTAAATAAATAATTAAATAATGTGGACACTACAAACTGTGTGATATATGTATTTGTTTTTTCTTTTAATTGCCTTATATTGACTTAGTATTTATATGTTTTCAAACCTCCGTATAATTACGTATAGAAGTAAGGAAATATCTGAATAAAACTGTCGGGAAGGTATCTGAGACATACGTAACATGCTTCTATTTAATACGAGTGGGGACTAGTCACGATATACATTATACAAGCCAGACAGCACACTACTGAACAGTCCTTACCTACGATCAACAGGACAGAGACCATTAGAAAAAAAACGGGTTTATTTATCACCTCCACTAAAATTCCTAGTGATTTCACATCTAGGTAACTTATCTTATAAATCGTGAAATGTGTCAATTAACTCCAGTTTAATGTCGTATTTATGTAAATAGTCGTCTGACGAACATTTTTGGGCATACACAAAAAGACTATCGACAGGATTCAAATAAGTACCATCGAGTATTTTTAAATGTCAAATGAGTTAAGCGTTGCCATTCGAGGTCATGACATCTCTGATTGATTGCTTGATTGACTATTCGCATTTTAGGGTTAATGTTATGCGATTGGAAAAGAATGACATGTCGTCGATAAAATAAAATATTGTGTCGCCATTATAACAAAGATTTAAAACAAAACATTAATGTGAAATTGAGCCCACAGCTTAAATATGTAGCATAAACATTTCTAATCAATAGATATTTTAAGAATATGTAAATTAACTAATGTGGCATAAAATATAATTTATCATTAGTATAATAAAATAACCGTCAATCTAATTTATGATACGTTAGAGAAACTATCAAAATTTATGTGTATCATGACCATAGTATCAGACGGCATTAGTAGTAGCTTGGCAACAAAAGTAATTATCAATTTCATTTCATTATAAGATGGCCGTCATAAAAGTAATATGAAGAATGTATTATAAATTATTAGGGTATCGAATAACCACGTAATGATGGCCAATAATCATATTGGAACACATAAAGTGTGTCTGTTTCATAGCGTTTTGATTAAACCGTGGGACTGTTTGCGTTATTTATATTAAATGCTCCGTAAAACTGTTGTTGATTGACCATAGATTTTAATTTTAAAACTAACAAAAAATACACTTAAATACATCTATAATGTGAATAATGAGACCAGTTGTAAAAACTAGTACCAATATAATAAAAATAAATTATTGAAATATTCGAAATAAATATGGCGGATGATTTATGACGTTATTGACATTGGTAGCGCGGGCGCAGGCGGCCATCTTGCCAACTAATTGCTAGTCTGTCATTAAATCAGTCACGCATCGACTTTGGAAATATTTTAAGTTTATTTGTTTTGTAGCGACGCCTAGGTAAATTTACATTTTTTATTATTTCTTTCTATATATTTTTAGTAGACCAATCGATATTGGTAGCTTTTATATGCGAATAAATTAATTATAGATACATCTTTGATTACAACTAATGTGCCGCTGAATCCATTATTAATTTAAGAATTGTTATCTCGTACAATACTTGGAATTTAAAATGGTAATGCATTGTGATTTCGTCATTTGAATGAAGTCGTTGGTATTCTTAGCGTTGTTAATTATTTTACGGCCACATTGGAAATCTTTAAGTAATATGACGTACAAGGCAAGGATGGATATTTGGTCGACTTTGCATCTAGTTATACCTATAGCACAAAGTTGACAGCATGCGCTTTGGCAGTTAGAGTGTCAAGTTTGAAAGTTGTCATTTCTACTTAAAATATTTAGACTGTCATTTATTATCACTTTACATAGTGCTTGTTTTCTCTGTAACTAAATTCTAATTGTGTCCATGATTTCTGTCATATTTATAATAATACATATCATAAAACTGAAGAGTTTGTTTGTTTGAACGCGTTAATCTCAGGAACCACAGGTCTGATTTGAAAAATTCTTTTAATATTCGATAGTACATTTACCGAGGAAGGCTATAGGTATTATAACATCAATAACTGCGACCAATAGAAGCGAAGAAAAATATTGCAAAAACAGGGAATATTTTTCTAAACCCACGCGT
This sequence comes from Orgyia antiqua, assembly GCA_916999025.1. Taxonomy (NCBI): domain Eukaryota; kingdom Metazoa; phylum Arthropoda; class Insecta; order Lepidoptera; family Erebidae; genus Orgyia; species Orgyia antiqua. The sequence goes on along the minus strand of OU779864.1, from coordinate 18,699,360 downwards.
ACGAAGTCGAAGCCAACAGCTAGAACAAGGTTCTTTTATGTATCCGAAAGAGCTCTACTCGGTCTCTTACACCAGTTCGTCTCAATGGATTGGGTAACTACCTACATGTCATGAACCTATAGTAGAAAAATTTCCATCTCTAATCATCGTCATCATTATCATCATCATCATCACTATCATCATCATGCCATCACGCCTTTTTCCCATGGGGGTGGGCAGAGACTATTAAAAACAAAATTTTACAATAGCATGTTAAATGATAATAATATGACTCACACTGAAATTGTGAAAAAAGCACGTTTTGTTTTTTGTTCGCTTTTTTGAAATTAAGTACCTAGTCGATATTTGCTTTCCTAGCCGTGTTTCATATATCTATATTCTATGTAATAACTAGCTGACCCGACAAACGTTGTTTTGCCATACTAAAAAAAAAGGTTTGAAAAATAGATATTGGCCGATTCTCAGACCTACTGAATATGCATGTAAAATTTCATAAAAATCGGTCAAGCCGTTTCGGAGGAGTACGGTAACTAACACTGTGACACGTGAATTTTATATATTAGATAGACCAGGTGTTATTTAATGGGTGGTTTAACAGTTTTGCCAATTGGATAAATTATAGTATAATTGAAAAAATTCTAACGAGAACGTTAGAATTTTTTCACATGATTTTACGTACCTATCCTCTTTGTTGAATACACAAAAATAGTGAGAGAGCCATTCTAAGAACGGATCCCTAAAACCAGTCAAGTACGAGTTAAAGCTAAAATGGGACCCTATTACTACCCTGAATATGAAGAATTTCCCAAAAATCCATCCCGAACTACGATTGGTCAACCAGATATTTATCATAATTATATACTCCATAGATATTTATCACAGTGTGGTGACGGACTAAGAATACAAATGTCACACCCCATCTTCTCCCAAGGGTGCTGTAAACCCTGTGCCAACACGCCTGGTCAGTGCGGCATAGTAGACCATAAACCCTCCCAAAGTGGAGGAGGCCCGTGCCCAACAGTGGGATGTAAATGGGCTGGAGAGAGAGAGAGAGAGACATAGAGAGATTCTCCATATCGACCCCAAATAATGGATTAAGGACATGAGAACAATGATGATGAGTATTTGTCGTCATAGCATCATTTATTTATTTTTAGCAGGGGAATACGCACACCCACTCCTCTCACCTCGGTCAACACCGTCATGGTAGGAGTGGGTAGTGTCGGACTCGCCGATAAACGGAATACCGACTAAACCTAACTGCGGCGCTCTCCACGTCTTCCGGGAACGCCAGAGGTTCCCTATTCTGGACTCTCTCTGACGCCCCGACGTCGTTGTAGCATCTACTGATATACAAATCTGTGAAATTTTCAGCTCTCTGACTATCACCGTTCCAGAGTTAGCCAGAGGGCCAAGTCTGCTGTCTGTAATTCGCTATTATGCAATCAGTTATTGCATTTCTTGATTGCATAATGGCGAATTTTATCAAGTTTGGTAGTCTACTGTTAATTTTATGGCACAAATAACGCCATTATGACGACATAATGGCATAATAGCAACATTGTAATAGCTGACTTGGCGTCCTGGTGACGGACGGATGGCCAGCTATGTCTCGGTTATAGGCTCCCGTTTCACCTTTTGATGCGAAACCTAAACCTAAAAAGTAGTTTTATTCAAACAGAAGATTCATATAATTATTTTAAAACTAGCTGTTGCCTGCTACATCATACGCTTGAAATTTAGAAAATAACAAAACCCTTAACAAATCAAACAAAAAAACGGATTCGAAATCCGCTGCACAGTTTTGAAAATTTAAACTTACATAGGGACATAGATACAAAAATGACGAGTTAGTTTTATTATAAGTAAAGATATTAAAAGCCCTTACTTATTAAATACAAAGATATAAAATAGCCATTTTAAAGCCATAGATACATGTATCTACCATAGAGATATGTAATTAATTTTATGCATAACTAATTTCACCTGATTCATATTAACTTAATGGAGTATGAACATAAATAACACAGATATAATATTACTGTAATTGAAAACCTAAAAAAGGGCATAAATACTGATAAAATATCGAAGGACCATAAACAAGTCAAACTCATAGAGTATCTAGCAGCTGTCGCGTCACATGCTGTCGATAAATTTAAATGGCGGTATTCAAAATGTCGGCGTCAAATTGTTTCATATTAAATATATCTTGGGTTTTGAATTACAAATATGGTGTAGCATTTTATTACAAACTAGCTAACGACCGCGGCTTCACCCGTTTATAGTAATTACGCCCAAAATACACACTAAACCTTAACAAATTGTACAAAAAAGCCATCCTCTTGAACTACTCTATTTATTAAAGAAAAGCGCATCAAAATCCGTTTTGAAGATACGAGTATAAGCTAAGCACACAGGAACATACCTACAAAAATATTGCCTTTGTTTTGTATTAAGTCAAGATATTATAAATTTAGATTCTTGGAAGAAGTCTGATAGTGGAAAAAATAATTGCCATAAGCAATACTTGAACTACCTCGGAATACGGTTTTATCACTCTGCCAACTGAGCTATCATAGTTCTTGCACATATTAACCAAACCATGATAGCTCAGTTAACATTTGTAAGAAATATTTAAAAGTAATTATAAAAATCTTTAAATTACTGTAGTTCTGATATTGTTTTAAATTTATTTAGCCTGTGTTTTCACATGTAGCCGATATAGGTTATACCTATCGCTGTAATATTAATTCTCTCTAGCTTATTACGTCCCATCGTTGGGAAGGGGCCTCTTTCACTTTGGGAGGGTTTATGGTCTGCTATGCCGCGCTGACCAGGGGCCCAAGTGACATAATGACGCCAGTATGGCGTCATAATGGCGAGACGACCAAACTTGATAAAATTCGCCATTATGCAATCAATGACTACTCATTATGACAAAATTGTAATAACACACTTGGGCCCCAAGCGTGTTAACAGAGGGTTCGTTTTCGAGTTCTTCAACGATGTTGTAGGTGTGCAATATTCAATAGTACAACTAGTTTACAGCACCCTGGAATGGAAAAGAGGTGGTGACACTTGTATTCTTAGCACGTCACCACACAAACAACCCTATAACATTAACCCAATAAAATTACTGTTTTGTTTTGATATGCGTATGTATATTGTTCAGATATTTTTTATTTTGTAATAAGTGTACCTATATGTATGAAAAAAAATATTTATTCATGTTTCATATTAAACATGTTCAATTTATGAGAAAGCTAATGTAATAGAAGTGCTAATTCCGAAAACCTATCACACAAATATGATATTTTCCTTTTTTTAAAAAAGAAAACAATGGAAGTTTAGCTGAATTCAGAAATACGTAGTAAAATCTGTTAAAATAAAAAATTAGAGAGGTTGTTTCGCTAAGATTTTCTATCGAGAAAACTTTGTTCAATCGCGTTTCTGAGTTTATGCGATCCTAGATCATATATTGAAAAAACATATACTTAAAAATTGGAGCTATAGCCATTCAATCTAAAGAAACAATGAAATCTTCGTACGTAGAAAAATGCACGAAGCTATTATTTTGGTATCCTCTTAACTATGAATATTAATGTAAAATTAGAAAATACTACCCGTGTGTTGACAGATTAATACCTAAAAGTTCTATCATCCCATTTTCCTTTCCAGGGAGTTATAAAACCCAGTTGAGGAACAATATAAGCACAAAATATCTAGAAGAAGCCTATACCTTTTAGAAGGGCAGTAACCACCCGACAAAGAATATAATAATTAAGTATTTAAAAAAAAAGATCAACCGAATTTACGTGCCTTTAAAATTTGAGGGATAATCTCCTCCTCCTTTTTTGAAGTCGGTTAAAAAAACTAGCTTATGCTCGCGGTTCCATCTGCGTTTATAGTTACTGCCGCAATCTTCGTCTTTCATTGTAATAATATATAGCCTATATGTTATTTTGATGTAGGTATAAGCTGTTAAAATTTTATCAAAACCTAAGCAATAGTTTCTGCGGGAAAGGGAAATAAACTTACTTACATATGTGCATTATAATTAAGTAGGTAGGTGCTCTCCAAATGGTGACGGATCAAGAATACAAGTGTCACCACCCCATCTCCTCCCAAGGGTGCTGTAAAAGTCAGCGAAGGGATATTGCACACAGATAACATCCTCTGTGAGACACGGAAAACTAGAAAATAAACCATTTGCCAACACGCCTGGTCAGCGCGGCGCAGTAGACCATAATCCCTCCCAAAGTAGAGGAGGCCCGTGCCCAACAGTGGGACGTAAATGGGCTGGAGAGAGGTAGGTGCTATTCTTAGAAATCTCTGTGCCAAAATACCTGATCAGTGCGGGATGGGATAAGCCATGGTTATAGGCCATAATGATTATGGCCTCCTTCACTTTGAGAGGGATTATGGCATAATGCCTCTTAAAGTGAAGGAGGCCAGTGTCAATAGATAAATAGATAAAGATTCTTAAAAAATCAGGCCTTTAATAATTAGATAAGTATCTAGGCTCAGATTAACCAGATAGAGTGTCACAGGCTAAGGCACACCTTGCTTGAAGCCACAGAAATATCTATGCGTGCGTAAATTACCTATATATGTCTATGTATAAATAAAACAACTTTTTACGGATTTAGACGCGTGTATTTGTTTTAAATTTGATCCTGACCTTTCGGAGACTTTTCAGTCACCATAGTCACGCGTGAGACTGAGCTGTAAAGGACTCTTTACATCTTTGCTATTATTAAAACTCAGAAAAGATACCTATTGGTAGGTATTTTATTAAGTCGCCATACATCTCCTAAGTATTTACTTCAATTTAATGTAATAATCTTGCAGCTATTAAATATAGCATAGGTTAACCTATGTTTTTGACGAGCCTCGTGGTTGAGTGGTTTAACCTATGTTTTTGACGAGCCTCGTGGTTGAGTGGTTTATGTAACGGACTGCCGATCAAGAGATCGCGGGTTCGATTCCCGCTCGGTACAATAATTTGTATGATTTTTCTCATTGTCATACAAATGTTTGTACTGCGTCTGGGTGTTTCTAGGTATTGTAAGTATGTATGTAAAAGTATATACAAAAGAAAAGTAGTATATGTATTCTATCCGTATTCTGGTACCCATAACACAAGCATAATAAGCTTAGCTTGGGACCAGAGGACGTTGTGTGAAATGTCCATGAATATTTATTATTTATTATTATTATTATGTTAAATAAATAGATACCTACGTACGTATTGTTGTAGTCAAATAATTATCGAATATGGTGATAGAAATAATTACAAATATTTATTGGTCTAAATAAAAAATAAAATCAAAAATCACTTAATATAGCTTATAGGTAGGTATAAAATAAGCAGCAAAAAAAGTATAAATTAAGTATATAAATTCCAATAATCAATATTATTGGAATATATTTTTTGTGTTACAACTTACAACTACAGTCTGTAGGAGTAACTTTTGAAGTAAATAAATTACATTTCCAAAAATAAATTCTATATTCAAAAATTGTCATAGACAATGTTTATAATGTGACGTCCCTCTCTAGCGCCCCGCCCCCCTCGGGCCCAGCACCCCTCACCCCCTCACCCTCTCAAGTACAGACGCGCTGCAGACGCTCGGGGCGCGCGCTACCCGACTATTTAAAATGACGTCTGTGTGCAATACAAAAATAAAGATGGCGGACTCAAGATGCAAAAATATTGTACCTTTTGTGCACTTTTGTGAAATACATTAATGTTTACATTGTTCAAAAACTAGAATAATCTATAGGTACCTATGAATGTAAAGTTGTTTTTACTTAAGCCGAAGTTGAACAAAGTATTTGATTATATTTTTAGTTATAAGTTGCAGTTGGTAGGTATGTGCTTTGGTTATTTGATTTAAAACAAAAATGTAAATAATCTAAAAGTAAGAAAGTTAAAACTTAGATTTTAAATAAAATAATTAATAATCATATTTCAGAAAGCCTATAGATATTATTTACTACATGTTTTATAAACATACGAAAATCTGTTTATATTTGCCTACGCAAACTTCATGAAGCTATTCTGTGCCATGCCAAAAAAATAAGCACCAAAAAGTAATTAGTAGGTACCACGGTCTTTATTCGTTTTGAAAACAGATGCTTTTATACATTATTCGTTATATTTTCATGTCGTTTTTACAGTAAAAGTCGTGACAGTACCTTCGCGGGCCGACGCCGCATCGCCACTGAATTCAGTGGCCGACACAAACTTTCAGAGGCAACCATACCTATATGTATACAGAAACTTAACAACACACTGTTAAACTATCTACTCTACGTAAATACACAAAAATTTATACAAATAGTTAATTCAAAGAATGTTTTAAACACAAAAAATATGGTTAAAAGTAATAAAATTTTTCAATGTTTCAATGTTTGACTGTTTGACGTTTACACTCAAAATATGCTCACCTCTGGTTTCCAATGAATATTGTTATTTGATAGACAATGAGAACACGAGTCCACCTGTCACTGAGAGCACCTAAGCAAGCAATGCCTCAAGAACCTCTTATACAACCATTGTTTTCCAAGTTATATTTGTTTTTGAAATACGTGAAACGAATACCTCAGCACATCAAACACCATATACGAAGTCGTTGAACCTCTTTCCAATCCATCAATAGTAAACTTAAACAAATCAACCGTATTTGAACAGATGGAACGACGGTGTGTTGCGAGTAAATACGATTATAAAGTGTGGTATGCACAGCGTATGTGTTCACTTCACTCAAATAACAGGCACTAAGTTAACTGGACACAAATATTTGGCACAACACGTGATTGGGTGTTCGAAGTCGCGGCGTGTTTACGCGGGACGCGGATAGCGAGCGGCGCGGTGCGAAGGCGTCGCGAGCCGCGGCCGGAGTGACGCGCCGAGCACCCGCGCGACGCCAGCGACACGCGGCTATATGCGGAACTAACTAGAGCCACCCGTCATAACATGCAACTGAGTTTTTGCATTGCATACTCATTATCATTGATTTATAAACATACATTTATAACTATCAATTAATGCAACTAATTAAAATATTATTGTAAGTTAAATTTAACTTTAATGATACCTGAAAAACGTTAAAATAATATGCAATCTCAAGCTTATTTATCCATCACGACTCGAACTTTCTTTTTTGTTTATTATATTTTTATTTATAGATGCCAAGATACCTAGAGGTGAGAACCTGAACAGTGCAAAATATGTTTGTTATAAGAATCCCTGCTATTTTTACGTGAGGTATTTTATTCAGTATAAGAAAGTGAAGTTTTGGCTTCAATCTCTGAAAATTTGGGTTAGAAACTTAAAACGAAATAAAAGCTATCAAACATGCAAATATTTCGTTTTATTTGCCAAAAACTAACCGAATATACATGTACATAATAATTGTTTTCTATGTTTAAATATGTATAAAAATCAAAAAAGAAAGATACACGCATAAAGGAATGCGAAAGAAAAATGTCCATGTCAAAACATTGCAGAAAGTGTGGTGTGTGTGACGTGACCTTGCAGCGTGCAGCGGGCGGCGCGTGGCTGTCTCTATCTCGCTCACACGCGGGCGGCAAGTTACTCACTCCGTCTCGCCCGCACACAGGCGGAGACTGGCCCCGCCCCCCGCCCACCGCCTCCTCACCACCCGCACTAACTCACTTTCGTTACGATTGTACCTACGTTACTTAAGTTCTTTATTCAAAACAATTAGTTCTTCATTATTACTTTTAATTATTTTTTTTTTACTTTAATGGAATTTTGTTTATGGATTGACGATAAAGGCAGTTTAGATTCTTTTAAAAGCGCGCCATTTTTTTGCAAACGATAAATGAAAAATAAACAAAGGTTATGAATAAATGGATAGGTAGATGTTAATATTGTCCACTATTAATAGCTTTTCTTACTAATTGTGTAAATTAAAAAAATTGACATCGTATTTAAGAACAGAACAGAAAGCCTGCCATTTATATTTTAGCTCAACTAAAGCTAATTGTAGTATTAATATGTGTAATGTAATATTTTTCATTTTATAGCTTGATTTAAATAAACAAACTCCTTCTTTCTCGCTGTCCCACAGTTGAGCACGAGGTCTTCTCCATTTAGGTGGGCATCTAGGTACTATTCAAGGCTGACCTCTCACGGAATTTGTTATCATCACCATAGGTACCTACCATTTAGCAAACTCCTCTACTCCTACCTAAATTAAGTCTAGTCCTTTAGTCTCAGCCTCTTTTTACACTAATTAGTTTATTAATGGTACCTAGGTACCAATTCTATGTGGTACTTAACTAAAAAATTAAAACAACTATGAAGTATTATGAATAATTGGCTATTTCGTCGTGCATATTTTTATTAATTAAAATCGTTATGGTCTTATTCATAATGACTTATTGGAGGTTTATAGAATAAGTTTGTCGGACAGATAATAACCATTTTATCGTAAAAAGACTTTTATGAATAACAATTTTTGACAATTTTAGAGAATTTTAGAGAACTTTTAAACCTCCGATAAGTCATTACGAATAAGTCCATTAGTCTATAATATACGGATTTTCTAATAAAAAACAATCTATTAACATTGCCGTATTATGTTATTGACATCAATTTTCATTTTTAGTGAAATTTAGTTTAGTTGTGCGCGTAGAATTGATACCAATGTCTGATCATGAAAAAATATTCAATAACATGAAGGCACAGACTACAAGAGTGGTATAAGCTGTAGGTACCTATTATACATACTATTATCCTACCTATTATTAGCCTACCTATTATACCTACTATTAGCCTACTTATTATACCTATTATACCTACCTACCTATGAAAATTAGACTTTCAGTGAACGAAGTCACGAACAAAAGCCTAGTCGCATAATAATTTGCATTGTATCTGTGTGAGTGTGTGTGTCACCTGCTAACACGGCTGTCCCATGGGAGCTACTTATTAGCCTCAGTAAAAGGGATCCTGTGTTTTATTCCAAATTATTTTCTGACAATGTATTAATAACAATTTATAAAAGTATCTACCTGTTTAGAAAATAGAAAGTACTCTTTAATTTTAAAATACTCTCTGTCTCTCTCTTTCACTTTCCAGCCCACGGATATTTTTGAGATTGCCTTTTATCTCTTATGTGTTTTCAATAATAAAGTCAAATATACAATAAACTTAATTCAATATAATATAATCTATACTAATCTCAGGAACCACTGAGCCGATTTGAAAAATTCTTTCAATGTTAGATAGGGCATTTATCGAGGAAGGCTTTAGGCTATATAATATCACGCTACGACCAGTAGAAGCGAAGCAGTAGTGAAAAATGTTGCAAAAACGGGGAAAATTTTCTAAATTCCACTCGGACGGAGTCGCGGGCAACAGCTAGTATTCTTATTTAATACCACAAGCATCTATCTCCTCTCCGTCCATTGACTTCCCACTGCTGGGCACGGCTCTGCTCCACTTTCGGAAGTATTATTGTCTACTGTACCTACTGCGCTGACCAGGCGTGTTGGCACAGGGTTTAGATTAGAATTTTCCCTGTCTCACAGAGGATTTTATCTGTGCACAATTTTCCTTAGCTGGCTTTTGAAACACCCTGGAGAGGAAATGAGGTGGTGACACTTGTATTATTAATCCGTCACGGCGATAGATATCTATTTAATAAATGGACTTTAATAATACCCACTCCGTAGGTACTTACATACCTTAGCACACAAAATTAGATTCAGAGTAGGTACAATTGTCACCACCCCATTTTTTCCCTATAAAACATTGTAAAAAACCGGTTATTTAATATGAAATAAGGACGAGAATAACTAATAACCAGGACATAATTTCGATTGAATCGAAACACGCGTCATTTTACGATTGCAATCGTAAAAATGCGATTTTTTTTCCTTCAATATAATTTTATGTGCGTTTAAGATCGTTTATTTAGTAAAATTGTGGCCATTTTAAGATATTTACCCGGAGATTGTCGGAAAAAGCTCCAATTATAATAAACTGAATATTTTTAGAGAAATGTACCTACCTTATTGTTTCCACTAATAATAAAAATGTTAATATGTGTATGTTAGTATGTCTTGTACTTCTAAGCGCTAAAACTGCTGTGGACAGACCTAAATTTACCAGAACAGCAAGGTTATATACTATAAGGTTAGGTACCTACCTACCTAATACTTTTAAGCTAGAAGTCACTTCACAAAATCTAAGCTTCTGATTTGAGTGCAAGTTATCAGTCCTCTTATACGTAACTGATAATCTTTCATTTTACTATTGATATTGATTAGGGCGTTAGAAACAAACAAACAAACTCTTATAGTCTTATTCATAATGACTTATCGGAGGTTTAAAAGTTCGCTAAATTCGGTTCCCGAAAATTGACAAAAATTGTTATTCATAAGTCGTTTTACGCTAAAACGTTTATTATCTCTCCGATAAAATCTCTCTTTAAACGTCCGATAAGGCATTATAAATAAGACCATTAAGCGTTATGATAGAAAAAATTTGAAATAAAAATTTATTTGTTTTAGAAGTAAAACCTAAAATTTAGTAAAATTGTTTTGACGGGCCTCGTGGTGTAGTGGTTCATATAACGGACTGCCGATCATGAGGTCTCGGGTTCGATTCCCGGTCAGGACAATCATTTGTGTGATGTTTTTAATTGTCATACAAATGTTTGTACTGCGTCTGGGTGTTTCTATGTATTATAAGTATGTATTTACAAAAGAAAAGTAGTTTATGTATTCTATCCGTATTCTGGTACCCATAACACAAGCATATAAGCTTAGCTTGGGACCAGAGGACGTTGTGTGAAATGTCCATGAATATTTATTCATTTATTGTTTCCCACGGAATCGACAATAAAAAAATAAATTAAAAAAATAATTAAAATGTATTAATTAATAATTATTATTATTTTATTTTATTTATTTATTTTTTTAATTTAATTTTTATTTACACATCAAAAATAAATTTTACTCAGTATTTTTTTATTTGTGTCTTTGCCTATACCTACGTATACCTAAATATGTAGTTTAAGTAAATGTATAATTTATTTCATGCAAAATGCATTCAAATTGGAGATATCTTGGAAATATCTACTTCTTTCTTGTAATCTTGTAATGTAATGCATGTTACTCGTCTCCACAAAATAAGTAACTCTTTCATGGGGCATTTTATACGTTTTTATAACAAACTCCATAATGATGTGAAAGAATTAAATAAATCTAAGTTTAAAAAAATTATAAAATCTAAACTATGTAAAAAGGCGTATTATAAAATTTTAGACTTTGTTAATGACAATAAAGCTTGGGAGTAAATTGTTCCAGAGCAACACATATTACATATTATTATAATTGTAATTTATTTATATTGTAATTATTAAAAAAAAAGTAATGTGACTAAAGATAACGATATCTGCTGAGTTTCTTACGCCGTTTCTTCTCAGCGGATTGAAAGCCCTGTGGTAGGGAAAAAAATTGGACATATCATAAGAGCCCATATTTTTGCCAAAAAAATTGTGCTAACATAAATAAATGATTATTGATTTTGATTTTTTTTTCTTCCTTGCCTGCTGAGACTGTTGACTAATTTTAACACTACTGAAATCAAAGATTACTCTCAAAAGATTCTGAAATGGCAAGAGGCACCATTCGATGATTTGCCATCGTTAAAAAATAGGTAATACACACAAGCGAGTATACCTCTACTAATATTATAAATGCGAAAGTAACTCTGTCTGTCTGTCTGTTACGCTTTCTTTAGACCTTGAGAAAAGACATAGGCTACCTTTTTCTGCGAAAAAAAAATTTCCAAATTCCACGCGGACGGAGTCGCGGGCAACAGCTAGTTATATATAAGAACTGGACGCATGAAAACTCTGTGTGTGATCTTTCACAGTTTAGTCGTTAAAAAAATCTCGTAGGTAATGATTTATCTATTGGATATCTTGATTGTTGATATGTCATTGTGTTAAATCAGTACTATTTATATATTTAGACGAAGGCATTTTGTTCATGTATTCAAATGACAAGTGACTGAAATATATTCACCACACGCTCAACTGATGAACTAAATACCTTTAGTTTGATTTCAAACATAAAGTCAGTATTAATTTAATTTTACGATGTTGATGGAATTTTAAGAATTTCGTAACGAATATATTTGATCAGTATCGAAGATAATATTTATATTTCGGATTATAGTCGCTTATTAAGAAGGCTACATTGTAACATTATATTAGTACCTACATATGATTGGAATCAAAAATAATTAGTTATCACCAGCGGATTCGATTACCGAGTCAATCAAAAAGTGTTAATGATGTTGATATAATATTCGTGGACATTACACACAATATCCTCTAGTCCTAATATGAGCTTAATACCTACTTATGATATGGTTATAATTTGTGAGTGTAAATTTAGGTTACCAAAATATATCTAGAGGATAGAAATGGAATGGTGACATATCTGTGTATTCTTTTCACAGAACCAAGACATACGAGTACCTATGGGAACTTCATTTCAATATATTTTGGCTACCTATATTATAGCCAAAGTATTTGCAGCTCTATATAATTTTTAAGCAGCCTATATTATACCGGATGACATTTTTAAACTAAAAATAAAACAATAAAATTATTATTGATATTTCCTTGGACAATAAATAAACACACCGCCCACAAAACTAATAAAATATACATACATAAAATTACGTAGGTTGATGTTAACAAACTCGTAAACTGTCCATCCTGATTCATTATATAATGGTGTAACCCATACACGTATGAGAGACCAGTTTAATTAGACCTCACACTATAAAACACACAAAATTGGGTATAAAAATGTAATCTACATCGTAATCTGATACTAGGCGGACAGACAGACAGACAAAAATCGGAGTAATAAGTCATTGGAACTAGAGTTTTGTAAAAAATCAATAATTTAATTTTTATATTTACCTTTGTACTACTATTACCTAAGGTAGTAAATTATGGTACATATTAAATAAAAAATCGGCCAAGTACGAGTTGAAGTCTAATACGAAGGGTTCCACACAATCATTATCATAACCCCTCACCACTTCACCTAAGAAAACCGCATCAAAATCCGTTGCGTAGTTTAGAAGATATAAGCTCATATAGGGACATAGGTAAGAAAGAAAGAAAGAAAATAAATTAATTTCAGTAACCTCGACTACAGAACAAAGTTTAAAATATACATAATAAAATACATTAACATTAGAGGCTGAAAATGGTCCTTCCTCAGTAATTGCTATAGTAGCAAGCTACCACAGCGCTGGTTTACATACAAAAATTACGTCTTTGTTTTATAATAAGTAAAGATACTGTCATAATTATGTTGTCTAAGGCTATCATCAAGTTACACTGAAAACGTTTGTTCTATGGAAGTCCCATAATATTTAATTCAATTTGGTTTTTAGTATTTTTAACTATAGCATCAACAGATATACATCATTAATAAATAGTCTTGGAAATTTCACACAACGTTCTCTGGTCCCAGGCTAAGCTTATATATGTTATGGGTAACTGAATACGGATATACTACATAAACTACTTTTCTTTTGTAAATACATTCTTATAATACATGGAAACACCCAGACGCAGTATGACATTTATATAATTACTAGCTGACCCGGCAAACGTTGTTTTGCCATACAAATGTCAGTGGGGGGGAGACTTTTGAAAAATAGATGTTGGCCGATTCTCAGACCTACTGAATACGCATATAAAATTTCATCAGAATCGGTCAAGCCGTTTCGGAGGGAGGAGTACGGTAACTAACACTGTGATAAGTGAATTTTATATATTAGAAGATGTCACACAAATTATTGTCCGTAATAAAACTCGTGACCTCGTGAACGACAGTCCGTTACATGACTCCCTAGACCACGAAGCCCGTTAAACGTCATCTGTGAATATTTCAACTCTCTATATACCACCGTTCCTGAGGTGCAGTCTGTTGTCAACAAAAAGTTGTCTTATTATAAGCGTTAGAAAATAAAACATAAACCTTACTTAATAGAATGACAACTGTTTCCTAGAACATGGTTATCATAAAACAAACAATGTATTACAACTATGTTTGTACCTGACCGGGAACAAACTGTGAACTTTGCGTAAAGGAAGCCACGTCGGAAGTTCTCAACAACTCTGCTATAATTACCCCCTACTTGTGACATGGGAGGAATGTTTGCTTGATTATAAATATGACCTATGCACGCATTCATTATAATGCAATAAGCTTGATGCAAACTATGTTATAATAATTGATTAAGAGGATACCAAAATTCTTCGTGCATTTTTCTACGTACGAAGTTTTCATTGTTTCTTTAGATTGAATGGCTAGAGCTCTCATATTTAAGTATATGTTTTTTCAATACATAATCTAGGATCGCATAAACTCAGAAACACGATTGAAAAAAGTTTTCTCGATAGAAAATCTTAGCGAAACAACCTCTCTAATTTTTAATTTTTTTCCTTTGTCGGTCTATTATCGCGTATTAACTAATGAAATAACTTTAAAAATATAAGTAACTATTATATATAGAAACACGTAAATCAGAATTAAAATATATTTAGGAGATTTTGAGTAAATAGGAAAAGTATCCCTAATTCTTCATTTTCTGTGCCTACTGGCTGTGTTAATATGTACGTGTCGGCGATGATATACGATAATATTGATGTAGGCCCTTAACTTTGCCATTTTATAATTAAAACTAGCTATTACCCGCGACATCGTACGCGTGGAATTTTGAATTTTTTTCCTATTTTTGCAACATTTTTCACTGCTGCTATTTATTAAGAGGGCTCGATACCAAATTATGCTCCATACAAAAATATGGGTATCGTACTCCTCATTTTTCTTTGCGAAAGTTAAACCGATTTTAATTGTTTTTACGCTATATTATAGATAAAGAGTGTATCTATGATTGTATCACTTTATATATATACATATATACTTATTCTTTTTTTTCATAACATAATAACTGAAAGAAATATGACCATCCGAAAATCCTGTTATCCTGAAAATCCGAAATGTTTTCGGTTTTCTTTACGTAAAGTTGCAGCGACTATCACACAATATTTGGTAAGGTTTTACCAAAAAAGAAAGTGATAGAAGCATAGATATACTCTTCATTGATAATATAGCGTAAAAACAATCAAAATCGGTTTAACTTTCGCAAAGAAAAATGGGGAGTACGAAAGGTCTTTTTTTCAAAGAATTTGTAGGTAAAATCTGCTTTAGCTATATTTGTCCCTTTCAGCGCAGTGCTCAGGAATAGGGACAGCAATACCTAAGGCAAATACCTAAATTAGGAATACAGTACCCTCTTAAGTAAATGTTTTTTATACCATTTCATAGTGTTTGGTTTTTAAATTCAACGCGTACGTACGTAGTTGCGCGGTACAGCTAGTTGCAGCAGCTAATTGTATAATTGCATAACGCCATAGTGGCACAGTGCGTGGGTGTGTTTCATTCGAACTGTGTATGAATGGGTTCGGTAAGTGGCGCTAATGTCAAGGTCACCAACCACTTACGTCATGCGCACTTGAATTTCTCGCGCTTACAAATAACTGACAGGCAGAAATAAATCCTACTATATCTTCAGCAATTATATCTATCTTAGTGGTATAAAGCTAAAGAGTTTGTTTGTTTGAACGTGCTAATCTCAAGAACCATTCGTCCGATTTGAAAAATTATTTCAGTGTTGAATAGTACATTTATCAAGGAAGGCATTTATAACATTACGCTGCGACTGATAGGAGCGAAGCATCAGTGAAAAAAAATGTCGAAATAAAAAAATATTGTACGAAAAAATGTCTCCAAAAATGGAAAAGTATTTACGACTTATGACGAGACCTCTATGACCTTAGAAATCTTGCAAGCAAGATGAATTCACTTTTATTCATTTAAACGTGACAATGTCTGTCCGGGGGGCGGTATCCAAGTGTTAAATAAACTATTTTCTCTTGTTTTTAGTAATTTATTGAAAAAATATTTAAATTTATGTTATTGTTATAGACCTCCTATAGATTTTAAAACTATTTATATTGTTTAAAAGTGTAAAGAATGCGGTAATATTTAGGTTAAAGTCGAAAACTTATTGGTATTTGACTATTTTATTAATGTCTTAATTCTAGTTTACAATAACGATGAGTTACTCAGAATACCCAGAGTTTTTAAAATGTATGGTACCTACTTCGAACAAAGAATTTTAAGCAAACTTTGTTATTCGTTTTACGCAAAAGCAATAGGTAGGTATCTAATATCTCTTAGTCTCGAACTTATTTCGTCTTAACTTTTATAAAAATATCAAAAAAAATATGAAATGACTTTGAAAATATCATTTTCAACCAAAAAGTAGCTACTATCTTCTGTCAAACGACTTGATACACTTTTCTCAATTCATGAATCCAATAAGAAGCTAAAATAACCTCAAAACGAAAAACAGAAACGAAGAAATATCCTTAAAGTTAGTTCAATAAACAAAAGAGAGGCGAGATGGAAGGAAAAACGTTCTGGGCGTACATTGCAACACATTTTATATAAACGATGACATAAATACTCATTTTCAACAACAATATCCGATATTGAGTGAGGCCTGTCTTACCGAACGAACTGATACAATGCCTGCTCCAAAATTGGGTACAGCTTAATTTTTTTTGTTCGTTGAGCGAATATCGGTTATTTTCTTTTTCGATATCGTAAATATTTTCTCTACGGTGTCATGAATATGTTGGTTCCTTTTTAAATTATGTTAGAAGTTTTGTCAGATAAGCATTTTTGTAAGTAGATATATGCTTAGGCTTACGTACAAAAATTATAACAATTTTAGTGAAATGTGTAGCGTTATAATTTACACCATTTTTTTTTCGCTTATAGATAAGATACAGACAGTGGGGTAGCTACCAAGAAGCTAGGCGGGGCAGTGCTTCGGGGCCCTCAAGCTCAGGGGGCCCTCGAATCCTTACCAGAAATCTTGATCGGACTGAATTAGCTTGTTTACCATTTTAAAAATATTGTACATTTCATATTTTTATTCGATAAAACCTAGTCAGTTTAGGTACATAGATGGGGCCACATACATACTTATAATACATAGAAAACACTTAGACGCAGTACAAACATTTGTATGACATTTATAAATATCACACAAATGCGGGAATCGAACACGATATTAAGATACACGGTCATTCAAAACACGAAAATACATCAAATTAAAATACATGATACATATCAAAATACAACATACACATAAGAATAACATACAAAGTAACATTGTATCGGAAAACAATATAAGAGGAACGATATCTTTAAATAGAAGTTCTTCCTCCTACATGACAGGACTTGTTATTGGATTTAAGATACGTCCGAGGTACTTGTCATATGTGTGCGTATATTATTGAAGTACTAACTGTTGCTCAGGACTTCGTACGCGAGGAATTAAGACATTTTTTCCCGTTTTTGTAACATTTTACACTAATGCTTCGCTCCTATCGGTCGCAGCGTGATGTTGTATAGTTTATAGTTTTTCTCGATAAATAGATTATCCAACACAAAAAGAATTTTTCAATTCGAACCGGTAGTTCTTGAGATTAGCGCGTTCAAACAATTTATTATTAAAAAAAAATAAGATTTTAGTACATAATCGTATTTATCGTGTGGTTATACTATATAACCACACGATAAATACGATTATGTTATGTATGTAAGAATACAAGTATCACTACCCGTTTCTTCCCCGGGGTGCTATAAGAGACAGCTAAGGGATATCTTCTGTAAGAGACGGAAAACTTAAAACTACGCAGCGTGGTACAGCAACTATAGTAGACCACAAACCCTCTCGAACTGAAGAAGGCTCTTGCCCAATAGTTAGACATTAATAAGCTGGAGAGAGAAATAGAGAGGAGCAACACTTAAATTTTTACAAGAATCGATCAAGTTAATTAATCAATCAAATCAGCCCACAATACACGGTCCTCCGCCCTCCGCATCCAGTCCAACCTGCGACCTTCTTCAGGTCATCGGTCCATCTAGCAGAGGGCATCCTACCTACGTTTGCCGAGTCGCGGTCTCCACTTCAGGACGCGTCCGCTCCATCGATCAAGTCGTTACCGAGAAAAATGATTTCACCGATGCCACAAGAAGTCTATAAATTAGACAAATCATTAAAATTATTTACACAGAATAAAAAACGCTAATTAAAATATAATGATTGACATTAAAACGATAATTCTCCCACATTACGGTTGAGTTGCTCACCGTAGATCTAAGAGTGCATCCGGACATACTTTACTATCTCACGGTACGCAGCTATCTATATCATTATGCTATTTTTAACTCACGATAATTTTACCGAATCTAATTAATATACAGTTGAACCTTACGGCGTAAGAGTTTAATAAATTTTTTACACTAGTGAAAGAAAAATGAAACATATCTTAAGTGATTGTTTCTTCAAGTAGTGCCTTATCTTATTATTACATAATTTAATATTAGTTTAGACCTCTACCGATTTGTATGTAATAATGTACTCGATCTATGTTTCCGGGGGAACATTTATTTTGGCCTTCTTACACTATATTAACTTATTGATTATTAAATCTAGCTGTAAGTTTTCCTAATAAATAAATAAATAAATAAAACTGTTTTAACAGATAGTCATGAATTTAATTCCCGGTACAAAAGACAAATACTTATTTGGATATTGAGATGTTGAACATAATATTTTGTTCTATTTTCTGTATAATAAGTATATCTACCTAACTGTTATTCGATACCCATAGTACTAGCTAAACGCTTGCTGTGGTAATAATCTAATAAAGTTAAAGTTAATTTATCTAATAACGCCATCTATAAGCAATTTCAATTAACTTTTAAAATGCGCCCTAGACTCTACCATAGGTAAATCTTTACTTATTAAATACAAAAAAAAACGTTATTTTTGTAAGTCCCTAGGTGAGCTTAAATCTTCAAAATTGCGCAACGGTTTTTGATGCGGTTTTAATAGATAAAGTGTTATAACAGGATGTCTTATTTTCTATAATTTGTGAATAGGTATTTTGTTTTATTATTCCACGCGTAAAATGTCACGGGCAACAGCAAATTTTATAGAAATTCTACTTCCATAACATAACAGTTTTATTAGGGCTCATCCATCAATCATGTTAATTACGGTATAATCGTTACACAGTTACTTAGAATACATGCAGAAAAAGCTTACAACGATTGAACGTTGTTTATAATCGACGCAAACACATGCTGTTATTCCTCTTTGTATTATAAATCAATTAGTAGTAAAGAATTTGTATTTTCGCAATAATAAATAAATAAAATAAATATTCATGGACATTTCACACAACGTCCTCTGGTCCCAAGCTAAGCTTATATGCTTGTGTTATGGGTACCAGAATACGGATAGAATACATATATTACAATTTTATATATATAATAATATTTTGGATTAAGATTTGATTACCAAGCCAAATTTTGGCCAACAACCATATATATTTATGGTCTTATTCATAATGACTTATCCGAGGTTTAAACGGAGATTTTATCTATTAGGAATGACAAGTATTGACAATTTTCGCGAACCGATTTTAGCGAACTTTTAAACCTCCGATAAGTCATTATGAATGAGACCATTAAGAGGAGACCAAAATAGCTTCGTGCATTTTTCTACGTACGAATTTTTCATTGTTTCTTTAGATTGAATGGCTAGAGCTCTAATTTTTAAGTATATGTTTTTTCAATATATGATCTAGGATCGCATAAACCCAGAATCGCGATTGAAAAAAGTTTTCTCGATAGAAAATCTTAGCGAAACAACCTCTAAAATTTTTTATTTTTTTCATTTGTCGGTCTATTATCGCGTATTAACTAATGAAATAACTTTAAAAACATAAGTAACTATTATATATAGAAACACGTAAATCAGAATTAAAATATATTTAGTAGATTTTGAGTAAATAGGAAAAGTATCCCTAATTCTTCATTTTCTGTGCCTACTGGCTGTGTTAATATGTACGTGTCGGCGATGATATACGATAATATTGATGTAGGCCCTTAAAGTAACGTAATTATATTTCCCTAGCTGTTGTCCATAACTTTGTAGGCGTGGAACTTAGAGAATTTCACCCGTTTTCGTAACACTTTTCACTAATGCTTATCTCCTATTAGTCACAGCGTTATGTAGCCTACAGCCATCCTCGAAAAATGTCCAACACTGAAAGAATTTTTCAGATTAGATCAGTGGTTTCTGAGATTTGCACGTTCAAACAAACAAACAAACTCTTAAACTTATAATATTAGTACAATTCAGGATCTCAGGAAATTTTATGCAGAGAGTTCCGGAAGCAATTGTATGATTAATTGTTATATAATAAATAAATAAATAATAAATATTCATGGACATTTCACACAACGTCCTCTGGTCACAAGCTAAGCTTCTTGTGTTATAGGTACCAGAATACGGATATAATACATAAACTACTTTTCTTTTGTAAATACATACTTATAATACATAGAAAACACCCAGACGCAGTACAAACATTTGTAAGACATTTATAGATATCGCACAAATGATTGTCCCAAGCGGGAATCGAACCAGCGACCTCGTGAACGGCAGTCCATTACATAAACCACTCCACCACGAAGCCGTAGTAGCTTGCCGAGACCGAGACTTGCTGCAAGTCACGGTCATCCGGGTACTAACGTTAAACATCAACAAAATACATCAATGAATATTGAAAAGCAATACTATATATAGCTATATTGTATATGTTACAAGTTCTCGACCTAGGACGGAAGTATGGAACAGCTGTTGAGCTCACCTGTTTATTCATATTTATTCATACATTTAATGCACACATAATACTTATTATTGATGACATCATTTATTATACTATTTATTAGATAATAACATATAAATAATTGAAGTGTCAACTTAAGATATCGTCGTAAATTACTATGAACATGTTGGTTCAATATTTTTATAATTCTTGAGCAAATAATGTGTTGTAGAGTTGCGTACAAAAGGGTAGAGTAAGACCCTATTACTTCGTCTGTCTAACGAACTGGGATGGATAGAAAGTTAAAATTTTCGTTTATACTAATATACTCTATCTATCTATTATAGTTTGCTTGTATGTTTGTTTGAACGCGCTAATCTCAGGAACCGCTGGTCTGATTTGAATTTCTTTTTGTAAGGATAAGTAGAAGGTATCAAGGAAGGCTATCGGCCTATCTATATTATAACACCACGTTGCAACCAATAAGAGCAATGTATCAGTGAAAAATGATGCAAGAACGGGGAAAATTTTCTAACCTCCACGCGTCCTAAGTCGCGGGCGCAGATCATCTTCGTACGCGAGGAATTTAGAAATCAAACCTTAACAAATTATACAAAAAGCCATCCTCTTGAATCATTCTATCTATTAAAAAAATCTCATCAAAATCCGTTGCGTATTTTTGAAGATATAAGTCCACATAGAGAAATACATATAAAAATAACGACTTTGTTTTATAACAAGTAAAGATTACGATAATAATGGTACAGAAACTATATTAAATTTATAATAAAATGTCAATGAAATAATAGAGTATTTTTAATACGATCATTTTTAATGAAAATATCTCATTTTTTGAAGGGTCTTAATTATGGTGAAACTGAAAAGTTACTTGTTACCTAGGATGTACTAAATTAGTGTCATCTGCTGTGGTTACCATTTCATTTCTTATTTAATTTATAAAGATGTATTTCACAATTAATCATACCAACATAACACCCACCACACTCTTCTTGTACACACAAATACCATCACATGCACCCATTATGACAATCTTTTTAGGGTTCCGTACCCAAAGGGTAAAAACGGGACCCTATTACTGAGACTTCGCTGTCCGTCCGTCCGTCCGTCTGTCACCAGGCTGTATCTCAAGAACGGTAATAGCTAGAGAGTTGAAATTTTCACAGATGATGTATTTCTATTGCCGCTATAACAACAAATACTAAAATAAAATAAAATAAATAGTTAAGGGGGGCTCCCATACAACAAACATGATTTTTTTACCGTTTCTTGCTCACATACAACAAACGTGATTAATTAAGTATTATGTGTGTTGTTTGCTCATTTATTAATAACGTGCCTTATGTTGCATAGATAATGGTACGGAACCCTTCGTGCGCGAGTCCGACTCGCACTTGACCAATTTTTAAAATTTTGTAGCAAATTTTTTAATACTAATAATTTCAAAGATAAGTAATGTTTTGTAATATGTATCAAAATATGTTTTAGTCACACAAAAATTTTTACGGTACCAGTCTCCCACAATACATGTGAGTATAACTTTATTATGCTGTTCATGTACACTATAAAGTATTATGTACTACTGTGGTGAGAAATAAAGAACTATCTTATTATTATTTTAAAAAAACAGTTCAATGACTTCATGAAAATTGAGGGTTTTCCTCGATTTCGATTTCTCAAAAGATAACCACCACTTCTTAACCTGGTGTCAATGGGACCACACAAGAACCACCTACTTTCAAATAAAAAAAGAATCATCGCTTAACCCAGTTAAAAGTTATGAGATAAAAAACATGAACAAATAAAAAAACACGTACAAATAAAAACCTTCTTCTTTTTTTTTAAGTCAGTTAAAAAATAGGTTGAAATTGGAGCAAAAATTGGCAAAAAAAAAATACCACTGTATTTCATAGTGAAGATTATAGAAGTAGTTATTATTGTGTAAATAAATAAAGTTTCACATATTTTAACACTAGGATATATAATCTTAATGAATGTAAAAACAGACAAACATATTTAATTAGATAGTTATCATTATAGTATAGTGTTATTTGTGTGTGCGGTCTCTGAGACCAGCTGTTTATGTAAAGGTTAAGAATATTAGCGGCATTTTTGATCTGAACCAATCAGAATATTCCATAAATTCAATAATACATTATACTATATTACAATGGAACACATTTACTTTTTTTTTTCGTATGTTTCATAGAAATAAAAGGCTATTGTGACAATTATATCGCGCCTCAAACGAAAGATATATAAAATTAATACAGCTATGATATTCTATTTACCTATTGGGTTTAACATTGTCCACATTTATTGTTCAAATAAAACCCATTTTTACGGATTTATACGCATATTTTTGTTGTAAATTTTTACGCCCATAATTGTTTTAAATTTTAGCCGTGTTAGATCTATGTTTTTTTTTAATCTGTTGCTGTGAGCTGTAAAATGTAAAGCGCCTAAATCCGTAAAAAGTGGTTATATTTAATTAAATAAGTTGTGAAACATAACACATGCGAAATATAACACATTTATTGTATTAGTATATTTATGTCCTGTGGTGGCTGTTAGGGGTTCAAATGTAACGTTAAAGCGAAGACATTTAAAGAAAGCATGGTTCTTCATTTTTATGCTGTAGGTAAATATGTCAAGATTATATTGACAAAGGTATAATGTTTAAAATTCAATTAATAACAGTTATTACAAAATCAATCAAGCAATTTGTTTTATATGCGCATACGCAATATTTATGATTCAGCGGGATACCATCTATTACACGACACGCTTGCCTGCGCCTGCGCAGCCTAATTATACACACAATAATTGGATATCAGCTAAGCAAAGACATTGTAATATCGATCTAATTTCTTGCCTTCAAATATATTGTTCTTGAATATTTTGATAGTAAGAAGATGACACCTCAACTCTCAGCCGTCTGTATTTAACAAATAGTTCAAGCGATAGCATTTTTTAAACTCTGCGTAACCTCAATAAGTCATAAATCCTTAAAATTGAACAAAACCTTGTGCAAAAATAAACAAAATATATTCATGGACATTTTACACAACGTCCGTCCTTTGGTCTTAAACTAAGCTTACATGCTTGTGGTATAATGGGTACCAGGATACGGATAGAATACATGTTCTGTTCTAAATACATTCTTATAATACATAGAAACATCCAGACGCAGTACAAACATTTGTATGACAATTATAAATATCACACAAATGATTGTTCCAAGCAGGACTCGAACCTGCGACCTCGTGAACGGCAGTCCATTACATGAACCACTAGACCACGAAGCCCCTTGATGAATATAATGGTAATAAATCCTTTATTGCTTATACAAGTTCAGTCTGTCTTACGGTCTATAATTGCATATTAACATTAAGAGGGTACTGTAGTCCTAATTTAGGTATTGCTATCCCTATTCCCGAGCGCTGCGCTGAAAGGGACAAATATAGCTGAAGCAGATTTTATCTACAAATTATTTGAAAAAAAGACGTTTTGTAGTTCCCTTTTTTCTTCGCGAAAGTTAAACCGATTTTGATTGTTTTTACCCTATAGCATAGACTAGCTGTTGCCCGCGACTTCGTCCGCGTATAATTTAGAGAATTTTCATCTCTTTTTCTCGCAATAAAAGGTAGCCTATGTCCTTTCTCAGGGTCTAAAGATTGTCTATGCCAAATTTCATCAAAATCGGTTAAGAGGTTTAAGCGGGAAAGCGTAACAGACAGACAGACAGAATGACTTTCGCATTTATAATATTAAGTAGGGATGAAGAGTATAATATCTATGCTTCTATAGTAACTTTCCTTCTATACCTACTTACATAGACCTTAACAAGTTTGTTTAACAAGTAATAGTATGGCATATTACCCAAGTAAAAAACGATAAAGTGCATCACACTTGATTGGTTTAAAAATGAACAGAACTAATAATCTATGCACATTTTCTTAAAGCCTTGCGTGGTTTCACAAAAAACCTTTATAGCGCATAAATCTGATAAAGCGGGAGGCAACAACAAAACGTCGGGCAAGCACGAGCGAAGTAAGGAGGCTAGTAATCAGCTGCGGCGTCTAATAAATTAGATTGTGTTCATAAACATGCGCCGCAGAGCTCACCTCGTCATCTGATACCGTAGACATTGTTTGGTGTGTTCGCATTGTAATACGATACGGTTTTTAAATAGTAAAAAGGTAATATCCTCGGATTAATTAGGTGTAATTCTTCTACAACTTGTAGCAGGTGACAGAATAATACTTATAACTAGTTCTTTAAAAAACACAAAAGGCAAATTATCTGTGTAACACAACTTGCTGAATGGAAATCGAAGCTACAGTAAGTATGTCTTGCAATTAGTATGCTATAGATCCGTCAATATAAAAGTATTAAGATAATACAGAGACCTGAAAGTCAAGTGCTCTCCTGAACACATTGCACACACTGCTTAGGTATATTTAACTTGTGGGACTAAAATTACAAAGGCAATATTTTTTTTACTTATAACCATTTTTATATTACTAAACTTATATTCGCCCATTATTGAGAAAACATATTATGTCTAATAACAGGATGCTTACACGATAATAATAGAGGTGTTATCTTATTCCAAGATTTATCTACATATAGGTATTAAGAATTAGATATCGCCCGCGTTCGTACGTGTAAAATGTGAAATATACATAAAGCATAAAAAATTATCCAATACAACCACACAGAATCAAAATCCGTTGCGTAGTTTGGAAGATATAAGCGCACATACGATATTTTTTTATAATAAGTAAAGATTATATTGGTTTTCGGATGTCGTGTGACAATGGAGTTACACCAGAAGGCATCGACAGCGCCTGTTAGTAGCGGCCTCTGTTCCAAGATGCCTTACTGTCGGCACTGATCTATGGTAGATCAGTACTGCAAGCTGGTCCTGTACACTATCATTAATTACATTCTACTACAATTTTGAGCTATAATACTTTAACATCAAGCAATATACGAGGTTATATCGTAAAATGAAGCATATATAACGAAACTAAGTAAAAATGTTATGATTTTCTGTATGATGATGGATTGCGAACGCAAATGTCTGGAATCGATGCTATAAGAGCCAGTTATGGAATAATATAAGCAGATGACATCCTCTGTTATAGAAGGAAACCTCGAAAGTAAATCTTATAGCCAACACACCTCGTCAGTGCGGCATTGTAGACCAGATACCCTTCCAGAGTGACGAAGGACAGTGGAACATTGATAAGTTGAAGATAGAGAGGTAGGAATGCCGCTCATTATGACGATCTATGAAGGAGGCCCATGCATTGCAGAAGACTGTGGAACTCTGCTGATGGTTGTGACAAATATTGAGTTCATTCTTTTGGACCATAGAAATAAATCTGTTTGGAGTCTTACTAAAGCGGAATCTCTGCTTTCTCGTGTTTACTATTTCAAACTTATAGTTTAGTTAACTATTCGATAAATTTCTATGGTATTTTGGTTCTAAAAGCATTACCTACTAATATTTGAATACTTGATATTTGTACTATTCCATCGCATTGCATATCCTTAATATATACCCACACATATTTTTAAGTAGATACCTATGAGTGGTACCATCACTACTGAATGGATTTACATTTAGCTGTCTTTTAATATATAATAACACCGAAGCATATCATCACCCTAAAGAAGTAGGGAGGTAACTAGCCAAGCACGTGTAACCGCGAGAAGTTGCTATTTTGTGTGTAAGTATTTTTATTCATGCCGTAGCAACAGACAATCCTATCCAATAATCAAAACCGACGACTAATCAAAGCAGAATAAATTAGGAATACATTCAGTAAATAAACAATTTCATTTCTGCACTAACCTAGCACATAGGGTTGCCAACACAAAAAGAGAATATAGTTACATATATTGTTTAGGTCTGAGTTAAAACCAAGGATTAAGTAGATGATACTCTTACAGAGGATGTTAAAAATGTAATATCCTTTAGCTGACTTTTACACCACCCTGAGAAGGAAAAAGTGTGGTGACACTTGTATTCTTAATCCGTCACCACACTGACAAATAGAAATAATAAAAAATAAAATAATAAATAAATATTCATTTTGCAAAGCGTCCTCTGGTCCCAAACTAAGCTTACACACTTGTGTATCACACAAATCGCAGCGGGTATCAAACCTCATGATCGGATCCATTACATGAAAACATAATAACAAAACACTATCGTAGGCATTTCAAAAATCTTTCATTTAAAGATTTATAAAGCATTCCATCACGCAAAACTAGTATCAATATTATTAAAACAATGTTTTGAACATAATATGTAACGTTTAAATAAGTTGTTTATACCAGGGCCTTTTCATTAATTGTCCCAGTAAGGTCATTATTTATGGCATCCCTGGCTGTATGCAAACTTAATTCTAAGCCTCGTACAGTTACAAAAGTCAGCAGAGTCACGCAAACCGGTGCGCCATGACTATCTTGTATAGGATTCTATAATTAATATGGTAATAGCACAGCTTTGCCCACCCTTGCTTACGTGAGAAGCGTTGTTTTCACAAACACTAGTTTTCTGCCTAAACGTATTAAAATTAATATATTTTAAAAAAGGAATTCTGTTTTCAAAAAATACCGATGTACAGTTGTGGAAACGTAATAAAAAATCAATCAATATAAAAATAATAATACTTAGAATCTTTTCTTTCGGTTTCATGATTAGTAGTCACTTAATTGCAAGTCTTTTTTGTCTTTACTTATTATAATACAAAGGCGTTATTATTGTATGTACTCGTCTGTCCCTATGTGAGCTTATAGCTATATCTTCAAAGATACGCAACGGATTAAAATGTCTTTATTTAATAGATAGAATAGTTCAATACGACGGCTTTTTTGTGTAATTTGTGGAGGTTTCATATTTCTACGCGTACGAAGTCCCAGGCAACAGCTAGTTTAAAAATATTAAAATAACCAAAAAAAATTAACAGTTTTCTATACCTACCTAATTTACCATAAGTGCAAAAGGGAAAAGTATTGTAGATGTCAAAAAAATATAAATTAAACTTCTTAAGTTTAATTTCACAAAACAACATCCATGCGACTTCAAGGTGATAGGCACAATATCGGTAATTTTCTTTGGTGTCTGATTTGCGTGCGCAGGCGCAGAAAAACTCATAATTTACGAGCAACATTCTGACATCTGACTGACAGACAAGGTGTAGTTAACCGTGCGATCACAGAAACAATAGAATCTTAAACGTTTATGTATATGTATAGCATTATTCTTTACTAGATGTTACCAGCGACTTCGTACGCGTGACATTTAGGAAATTTTCCGAGTTTTTACAACATTTATCACTAATGCTATGCTCTTATTCATCGCAGCGTGATATTATACAGCTTAACGCCTTCCTCGATAATATATCCTACACTGAAGGAATTTTTTCGTGTTCAAAGAAACAAACTCTTCAGCTTTATATTATTAGTATAGAGTATAGAAAATAGTATATATAAGACTTACAAAAGCAATATAGACTTTATTTGATCACAGTTTTAGATGATAAACTTCATAAATAGAACTTGGTTGATTTTTTTTTATTTTGTGTGTCTAATAGGATATTAGACATACTAGATATATGTATTTAAAATCTTAGGCTGTCAGGCAGTCCGAGCATTTTTGAAATTTGTAAGTATTACTTTTATTTTTCTATTTGTTATCATAAACCATTCATACATATGACATAACCCTTATTTCCACCAAAGGTTTATATTTTGCTGGTTACGGAGGCACCCATGAAAATAATACCTAATAATCGTTAAATAAAGATTTCTACTGCCAATTTTGAAGGCATTATGAAAAACCGGTCAAGTGCGAGTTGAGCTCGCGCACGAAGGGCTCTGTAACGTTATTATCATCGAATAACAACATCAGATAATAATGGTGGAGGACAGGAAAATGGTGATGATTATAATTTGTTGCTGTAGCATCAAGTGATATAAATTTACTGTGAAATTTCCAATTTAAAAATTGCGTATTTAAAAAAAAGTTTAACCGACATCATGCGCCTTTGAAATTTTCGCTTCGCCCAGTTAAAAGTAATGAGGCAACAATTATAA
Source organism: Orgyia antiqua (assembly GCA_916999025.1). Classification (NCBI taxonomy): domain Eukaryota; kingdom Metazoa; phylum Arthropoda; class Insecta; order Lepidoptera; family Erebidae; genus Orgyia; species Orgyia antiqua. The sequence continues at coordinate 18,670,387 of OU779864.1, read as the reverse complement.
AAAAACATTCAGAGGAATTCGGAACCACCTCCTTAATTGAAGTCAGTGAAAATCATGTTCCTAGTTACTAAAATATAACCGTCTACTCTTTTAGGCACATTCAATGAGATTCCAAAATTATTTGAACTAGTATGTAACCTATGTAAAGCAATAATATAGAATTTAAATTAATATAAAATAAAAATCATTTATTTTTTAAATATTGTGTACAGCATAGACACTCCTTTTCATTTTATTTTTTTTATAGATCATTTTTCTGTCAGTTTTCCCGCGCTTCAGCCGGCGATGGCAATAATGGCGGACACTTTATTTCAATGGAACGCACGTAACCATGTAAATGTCACGTTTTAATAAAGACTCGTTACTTTATACATAATTTATATATTTTAACAGATTTATAAACACAATAACACGTGGTTGGTATTATTTTAAATTATAATTAGCTAATTCCCGCGGAATTGCCGTGTTTAGAGTTAATGGTACCAATTCTAAATGCACAGCTAAACTTAACTAAACTAAAAAATGAAATTTGATAGTGTCAATAACACATTTTAGCAATGTTAACTGAACTTTCTTATGTTAATTATAATCTTTAGTCAAAAATACACAGTTTTTTTAATAAGAAGTTTCAGTTAACATTGCCGAATTGTGTTATTGACTCTATTATTTTACATTTTTTAGTTGAGCTTAGTCCGTGTGGTGGCGGACTAAGAATACAACCACCCCTTTTCTATCTTAGGGTGCAGTTAAAGGCAGCTAAGGGATATTGTGCACAGATAACATCCTCTGTGAGAGACGGAAAACTCGAAAATAAACCCTGTGCCAACACGCATAGTTAGCGCGGCACAGTAGACCCATAATCCCTCCCAAAGTGGAGGAAGCCCGTGCCCAACAGTGGGACGTTGGAGAGAGAGTTAAGTTTAGTTGTTAACACTGTCCACTGTCCTGCTCATTAGACAGACGGAAAGACAGCGAAAATTTAGCAATAGGGTCCTATTTATTATTTTGGGTACGTAAACCTGAAAAATGCAAGCACAACGTAAAGACTACACTCGCTATGCAAATAAAACCTAACTGCTCTCTTGACCTTTATGCTCATATAATTAGCTACAGATGTTAAATTAATTTAAACACAGCACGAAACATTGTTTATTTCCTTACATAATGCTTAGAATTTAAACTTAATTAATACTTGCATTATTTAAATAGTTTTTTAATTACACGCACGGTGTGCTTACAATTTAATAACCCATTTTAATGAATGTCATAGTAATTGAAGATGCCTTATTGATTAATTCGTATACTTAATTAAAGATTAGATAATTATGCTTAGGTCAACAACTAGGTACGCAGCGGTAATACTATACAATATATACATAATGACTGCCACTGTCCTCCTGTGACTCTATATGCATATGTGTATTAACGTAACTAACTTCACAATCATACAAGTACCGGACATTAGGTTGTCTGAACTTGCATATATATCTGATGTTCGTTAGATACTAAAACTTTGCTGGTACCTACTATTTGGTGCCAAAATTCAAATTTGTAATAAGTACCATAAGAGATAGCGAAAAAGAGTGATAAACGTATGACAAACATTTACAAAATAACCGTAACACACAACATTAAAAAACAGAACGACACAAAAATTATTCGGTTGAGAATTAAACGCAACAAAATACTATCAGTATTTTAGAATTCGAACCGACTGACGTTATCGGCAGACGTCAATTCGCGCGCACGTCACTTTGACAGGTCTGCTGTCAAAATCGGGCGGGCAGTCAAGCGCTGTTCTAAATTTAAATAGAAAGATTGACGTTGACGCGATACGCTATGTCGTTATGTGAATGTGACGGTATTTGGAAACGAAATGACTATTTTATGGCGGGCTTTTATGTGATTCTGAATAGTCAATAGTCAGTATATTCAAGCTATTTAGAATTATAATCAGGTTCAAAATCTATTATACTTTAGATTTAAATAAGGAAATGAGGTATAAATTGATAGCATCTTTAAAATAAAGCTTCTGGGAAAACACATATATTTTGTTTAATTAGTTACAATAGTCACACCTGTACAATATTTAAAATGTGTGTGTGGAGATGATCTTTATGAAAGGTGATAAAAGGAGTTTATGGTTCACGTTAATGAGATGATTGTTATTTGAATGTCTTTTTATGTTTTGTCCGCAATTAACGAAAATAACTATTTACCCACCATTTACATATGAATATAAAAAAGTATATAACGTGAAACTCTCTCTCCTCTCTCTCCAGCCCATTTATGTCCGATTATGGTCTACGGTGCCGCGCTGACCAGGCGTGTTGACACAGGGTTTAGTTTCGAGTTAATCATCTCTCACAGAGGATGTTATCTGTGTTCAATTTCCCTTAGCTGACTTTTACAGCACCCTTGGGAGGAGATGGGGTGTTGACACTTGTATTCTTAATTCGGCATCGCACGGACAAAACTCAACTACAAATGGAAAATAATAGAGTGAATAACACAATTCGGCAATGTTAACTCAAACTTCTTATTAAAAAAACCGTGTATTTTTGACTAAAGATTATAATAATTAACATAAGGAAGTTAAGTTAACATTGCTAAAATGTGTTATTGACACTATCAAATTCCATTGTTTAGTTTAGTTAAGTGAAACTCACGGTCACTCAACCTATGACTCTACTTCTTTCGAGAGCCTGATGATCTTGCGTGATCTCTGACCTGGCTCCCGAATTCCATGTCTCCTTCAGACTCCTTCTACAGATGTATACTTAATTTGGCAATCATGAAACAAGCTTTGGGACTAGATATTGCATAAACGTGAGCTACGATGACTTTAACTTATAGCTTATACTATAAATTTTATTTTTGAGTATAATAGCAACAGAAGAATAAAAAGTACAAGGAGTATGAGCATAGGTTTAATACCTTTTTTCAACCCTCACTAAAAATTACCTATTTCTTTTCAATTAATTCTTCGATATCTATATAAATACATAGCTGTTACTAAATAAATAAAGTATACCTAAATTATTTGTATAAACATGTGAGCAAAGAAAACCAAAGTTATCTATATGTTTGTGTACATAAGAGTCACGTATTGTTCATACATAGCAACAAGTCACAAATGACATGTCTACATATAGAGCGAGACTGCAGCTCAACAATTTACATACAATACAAACACATAGCTACTTCACGACTCTACCGATTCCACTGTGCTGTGACTATTGATAACTTTTTTATTTTTTATTTTTTGATTTTTACCAAAAATGGCTTACGTATGTGTCTTTCAACCAATATAAAATGTTACATATTTGATGTTATTAAAAATAATGATTACATAACGACTAATTTAAGCAGATCATTAGGCTTTCTAGAAACGTCAAGAAACTAGAACTATTACTCTCAACAATATGGCTGGTCAGCATAGTATATTAGATCTCTCTATCTAACGTCCCACTGTTGGGCACGGACCTTCTCCACTTGACCAGGCGTGTTGGCACAGGGTTTAGTTTCGAGTTTTCCGTCTCTCCCAGAGAATGTTATCTGTGTGCAAAATCCCTTAGCTGACTTTTACAGCATCCTTGGGAGGAGATGGGATGGTGACACTTGTATTCTCAATCCACACGGAGAATATTAGATCAATACCCTCTAATTTTGGAGATGGCCTATGTGCAGAATAGGGAGATATTTATGACTAAAGAGAGGGAAAAATGAAGGTACAATCGTATTTTTTTATATTTTATTGTATTTTACTTCTAATATTACATTACAGCTACGCCTTGCAATTTTATACTTAAAATGTCTCCCTATTATAACATAAAATAATACTCACCTACCCTTTAAGGAAACAAAATTTCATAAAAATCGATCAAGCCGTTTTAGAGCAGTTTGATAAAAATACCGCGACCTAAGTAAAAACCAAAGACCTAAGTAAAAATCTAATATCTCTATCTCTAAGATATTTAAGATAATAGTATCGTGGTCTGACTGTGTTACCTAGTTCGTAATTAAGCAGCCTTATCGACATAGATATCAGGTTGTGACACAAGAGCGGTAAGGTCCACTAAGGGCGGGACGAAACGAACTTACTTAAAGGCCACCATTCAAAGCAGGAATGCAAGATATTTCATTATACATCGTATTACTTAGTGTTATTTGATTTGACATTGCTCTAGCAGACAGACCAACGCCAGGACACTGGCTGACAAGACGTGTCTGTATCTGTGCACAATATTCTTTAGCTGGCTTAAGCTGGCTATCTTCTATATTAATAAATATAGGATCCGCCCCATTCCACTTTTGATTCCCCAATATTGTAGAAGTATTATCTTGTATTAATAATTTTATTTTAATAATATGAAAAAAGGTTACCCCTATAATTAGGGGTAGTGACTTAATCCGTCACCACACGGATAAGGTGTGAGCATTTTATCACATTGATATTTAATCGTTTCTTTACATTGAACCTGTTTCCGTTAAGTAGTCCTGCAGGGTGGGCTGCAGGACAGATAGTGAATGGTTTCTCTTAAGTGAACAAAACAAGGCGACATTACGTTGATGCTGATTTACGCGCAGTCCTGTGCTCTACTGGCCCTCGCTGACCGCTGGGAAACTATAGAGTCGACTTAATATTTTTTTTAATATTTAAAATCTTCGGTACTTTAAAAATTATCTTAACTTTGTAAAATTTTAATGTCATGTATATATTGTTTAAATTAATTAACTTAAATGAACAGTCATTTTAAAAGCTATTTTACTTAGACCAACTCACAGAATTCATATCACAGATTGCAGAGCATTTTTATTTTAATCAAATCACAATGTAGTATTTAATAATCAGTATTTGATTAATTATTGTGTATACTTTCTTAATTAATAAAATATTACTTACGAGAATTAAATACCAAATCCCATATATTGTTTTGATAGCGACTTTACATTACATTTTTTATTATCAAAAGAATAAAAAGTTTTAAAACTGCTCATCGTCATCGACTCTATTTCATTTGTATGCCATTATTTGAGACAGGATCGCGAGCTGCTGATAGCGCAGCGGCAAACATTTTTTGCATCTTTTTTCGTCTGACTGTTTGTTTTGTGTCCACAACTCCACATACACTAATGTTACGACCCTGCCTATACGGGTATAACATTATTTCAAACACTAATCATTTCTTAATAATATAGTAATATTCATCATTGTCCTGCCTTTATCCCAATAGCAAAATAATAACAAGTTAATTAAAGATAGGTACTGAAAAAGAATGACTTGGTTTTTATATAAGATCATCATCATTATCACGCCTACTATGCATATAGGTACATCTTTATTAGGTAAATCTTCTGTACGTGTGTTTGTAATTGAACTCCTCCTAAACGGCTGGACCGATTTTGATGAAATTTGTTGTGTGTATTCAAGGGGGTTTGAGGATGGTTTAGATTCACAATTGGCTGGACCGATTTTGATGAAATTTTTTGTTGTTGATTTTTACACAGAATTGTATGGCAAAACAACGTTTGCCGGGACAGCTAGTCTATTTATATAACTACGTAATCAACCCTTTTGGACATCACTAGTAACATTATACATTTTGATTCACTAGCTATAGCCCACGCCTTCGTATGTGTAGAATTTAGAAAATGTTTACCAGTTTTTGCAATATTTCTTTCTAATGCTTCGCTCCTATTAGTCGCAGCGTGATGTTATGTAGCCTAAAGCCTCCCTTGATAAATAATAATAAATAAATAATTAAATATTCATGGACATTTTACACAACGTCCTCTTGTCCCAAGCTAAGCTTATTATGCTTATGTTATGGGTACCAGAATACGGATAGAATACATTATACTTACTACTTTTCTTTTGGAAATACATACATACATATATTAAAATTTTTATTTCGTTCGATTGTGTATTTCAAGCACACAAAGTCATGGGCACAAACTAGTTGATAATAAAGACTCTATCTAGTAAGCTCACAATCTTTATTAATGTTAGTCACAAATCTGACATGGCTGATTATTTTCCACTCCAATGATGGGCATCTGCATAGCAGGTGTGTTTAATTATCTAATATATAAAATTCACGTGTCACAGTGTTAGTTATCGTACTCCTCCGAAACGGCTTGACCGATTTTTATGAAATTTTACATGCATATTCAGTAGGTCTGAGAATCGGCCAACATCTATTTTTCAAACCTTTTTTTTTTAGTATGACAAAACAACGTTTGCTGGGTCAGCTAGTATGTCTATAAAAATGCCTATCTTTTATTTGTTACAAATGTGCAAATATATTGCCATTTAATGCTTAAGTCTTAGGTTCTGCTAATTCTTCGATTGTGGTAAAAATCTTGAAGTAATGAAATACATCACAGTTATTTCATAAAAAAAAAACAAATACTAAAACTAAACTTTAAAGTATGTATATTATGTATTTATGATACAGATAATAATGTCTTCTACAGAAATCAAATCTGCGTACACAAAAATCTGTGTGTCTACCAACTCACGCCACTTCGACATTTATCAAAAACTGTTCTTTTTAAAAATATTATCTTAATACAATACTAAATAAAGCCGTCCGGCTAAATTCAAGCTGACATACAAATAACTCCACAGGGACATTAACTGTAGGCAACAGAATGAAACGCGTTAATAGCGCTATACTAAAATTTACATAAACAATTCCGTGAAGACGGCTCCATGTTGAGCAAACTAACAAATATGATCAACTAATTATTTTGCTCAACATAAAATTACCTCTCGCTTCTCGACACTAAGTAGACGTGCTGACTCAGATACGCCTCACCTGCTCATTATGGTTATTTCAGCGAACGATGCGCAAGCGCACGCATGCCCACGTTCCAATTTTAAAATTTTAAACGCATTTCGTCGCTATCTGTCATCGGGAACGAACACGGCGACTGTATTGGTCCCCAAGTAGAATCGATTAAATCTTCCACAATACCGTGGTCATTAAAATAAACTGTCCCTTAATAGCCACTGATAATACAGAAATTGTAGAATTTTATTTTTTATTTTCACTAACAGCTGTACAAGATAAGGTATACTTTATCTTTTGAAATATTATAATTTGCATATGTCGGTAATGTTGGATGAAAATTAATAGCCCGCCTGCGTTATTGAGCATTAAGTATTCGATTTCATAGAACATCAATAAATAAAGTCCGTATGTCTGTACATGCGTACACGCGATTATTTTATCCATTGCAGTAACGACTGAGTTCTCAGCGGTATGCAATTATTGCAACAGATCTCAATTAAATTATTACTTGTAATATATTAATATACATTTTAGTCTGTATGGTGACGGATTAAGAATACAAGTGTCACCACCTCATCTCTTTCTCAGGGTTCTGTAAGAATCAAGGGATAATTTAAGCAGTTAACGTCTACTGTGAAATATTAAACCCTGTGCCAAAACACTAGGTCAGCGCGGCACAGTAGACCATAATCCCTCCCAAAGTGGAGGAGGCCCGTGTCCAACGGTGAGACGTTCAATGGGCTGTATATAGGACAGGAATATACGTTGATACAATATACAATATACGAATATACAATAATTGTAGCTGTGTAAAATATCATTAATTAATTATTATTCATGGAATCAAACCATAAGTTTATGGACAATAGAAATATTAATCTTTCGATAAAACGATTTCATAATACAGTCCTAAACTAAGCATAATGCTTGAACTATAAAGACCCCATGACAGAATTATACTTCCCTATGGGTATTTTAGCATTATTATCCAGGAAAAATCCAGATATTCAACGTAAAAATAATGTTTGTTTAAAAATACATTTTTATTATCGTATTTTGTTGTAATAAAGTTACATGTATTACTATCTTCCTATTTCAAACTTGAATCGGCTCTATTGAACTAAATATTATCTACAACAAATAAATAATTCGAATAACATCTTATACAACAATTTCTAATTCAAATTCTTAATCTTATCTTAGTTACTATCGGGCTCTTAGTGTGAGTAGATAATACTCGATATTAGAATCTTTATCTGACTCATCACTACACTTTACAATATTTACGAGTTAATCAAAGTTTATACTTTCTCTTTAGATATACTACACTACTATAAAAAAATAAAGAATAAAATCAATAATAATGAAACAAAATAATAGCTCTATTCATCGTTATTTAAATAATAACAGAATTATAAAAAATATTGAGCAGTTGTAGTTACTTGATATTTATTCTGCTCAAGTTTTTTATTTAAGTTTTTCTAAATATTTGAGCAGTATACTCAATTTGAAATAGTTATCAGTTAGTTATAGTTATGTTATCTTAACCATTCGAAAATTCTTGGCTAGATTTTGGGGCGAAATACATGGAAATTCAAAGAAGTTTATACTTACTATTACAAACTGCGTTCTACGACATTACTGCAAGTTACATTGTTTATGTTAAATTAGATATCATTTTCGTACAATTTTTTTGTGTTTTGTTTTCTGTTTTGACACTTTTCTTTCGGGATTCTTGTTCGAATGTATTTTCATCGTTAATCTTACGCGTTAATTTAAGGAACGACTGTTTCGAATTGAAAAACTGTTTGTGGGTTGGATAGTCCATTTCTCAAGAAAGGCTTTTAGGCTATATAACATCACGCTACGATTAATAAAAGCGAAGCATCTGTAAAAAATGTTGAAAAAACGGGAAATAAGTATGTACAAAGTCACGGACAACTGCACTAGTCTGCCAATGCCAAAGTCAAAGATTTTTATTTCAAACGTCAGAAGCCAGGTGTTTGTTCCAAACGCAAATCTTATGGAGAAGAACGTACAAAAATCTCCATGGATTTTTTTATTCTCATTTTCGTATTTTTTTTCATTTTTCAAAATGTATAGGTTTAGGAAAAACATCATAGACATTACCTGTATTTACAGCCAGAGCAGTCATCTATCTAAAGACCTTGTAATACTGGACAAACTAACTATGTTAACTACAACATTCTATTAACTAAGATGAGATTGATCCGTGGCTTACGACACGTGTAACTGGTTTGGAAGGATCCTTTTATGAATATTCTACGGGTCACCAATCAAACTCATCAGATAAAGGAATTACTCACCATTAATACCATTTGAGGACCCACTTCACAATCTTGGTACCTAAGTTAAAACGAAAAATCCTTAAGTAAACTATTCTGATCAACTCTCCTACGACATGTATATTATATTTAGTAGATATTCGTCTAAATATAGCATTCACAGCAGCTGTGAATGCTATATATGTCAGCTGCTGACAGGTAACAATATCACGAGGTGTCGTATTTCGACAATATCTAGACATTAGATTCTCACTTTGATTGATATCCTGATTGACAGTATCATTGTGATGGACTCAAGATCTGCGGAGATATGGATACTTGATATATCTCACTATAAATAGATGTGCAAATCATATGGATTTTTTCATCCGATTGCAGCGAGAATAAGTGAGGAAATTTGGAATTTCTGAACTGGCGAACAAAGTCTAGGTAATCAGTGCCGGATCAAAGCACAGGGCCCGTAGCACATTTGGTAAAGACTATTTCATGGGCTACCTGGGTGTTGAGACAACCTTATTCCACTAATCGGAGAGGGGTTTTAGATAGGAGTAATAATTTTCTTTTCAGCTTGGGGCCCCTGAACGTGCTGATCCTGTAGCATTTCCTGGATTTTGCTACTGGGTTAATCTGGCTTTGGCTATTATCAATTCTCTATAAGTTAACTAGTTGTGTGAAACCTAATATTTTGATAAATTAATAATACCTTTTTATAGTGAGTTTTAAAGAAACATTTTGCATTCCCGTACATGTTCTGGTATAGGATAGATATCTTGATACATAAATGGCAGTCATAATATTTAACTGCAGTTAAATTTTACTTGACGATATTCGTATTTACCTATTCAAATAAATTTTAAAGTATAGTATATAGTGGTTTTATATAATTAACATTAAGTTTTATGTCATTATTTTAATGTATTTTTATTTGAATGGCATTAACTCGCGTAGTGTATTTACGTAACTAAAGATTGGGGTTATTATTTTAAGTTTATTGTAATAGTTAAATTAAAACTTAAACTACTCTCTCTCCAAACCATTACCGTCCTACTGTTGGGCACAGGCCTCCTCCATTTAGGAAGACATTTGTTCTACAAGGCCACGCCAACAATAGATTTAATTTGAGATTTTCCATCTCTTTTTATTAGCGTATACGAACCTTTAGCTGGCTTTTAAAATGATAATAATATAGATACTCTTACTAACTGATATTTACTATGTTACAAATATAATGTAAGTATTTCTATATAGAAGGAATCTCTTTAACTTTTACTCAAAAAATCCTTGCATAGTATTTCAATGATCCGAGTCATTCAAAGCAGATGTCTATAGCTTTGAGTGTAAAACCAACAGGAGTAGAGTCAGCATACAGTCCAAATAGAGTAGCCATAGCTAATATTACTATATGTACGTACACACGCTGTTTTCTTTGACCAATAACGTACACAAAAACGATGGAAAAATCAACAAAAAAAAACCTACTTACACAAACGCTAATGTAATCTATTGATCGGTATGCAGACGCCGCATAAATCATTCATTACACACTAACAGAGGACTCCATTTAAATCTACGTTTTTAACCGACTTCAAAAAAGGGAGTTATTCTCAATTCGTCTGTACGTATCTTTTATTAATTTTTTCTGTTTGTTACCTCGTAACTTTTAACTAGGCAAAGATTTTGGTGATTCTTTTTTTTTTAAAAGCGGGTGGTTCCCGTGTGGTCCCATTGGCACCAGATCAGGATCTGATGGTTATCTCCTAAGAAATCGAGCAAAACCCTTAAATTTCAAAGGTACAAGAGCCGGTTCAAGCTTTTTAAAAAAATACTCAATTATGTAACTATGAGTATGAGCATTTTCCTTCGTAACTTTTTCACTAGAGGTCGCCTGAAGATGCCAACTCCTATTGTATTAATGCTCTAGAATCTACAGATACTTATAGTTTATGCTAGTTCATAATACATATAACAAATTTATGTTGACCTTCAGCCCATGTTAGACAAGTAGGCTTGCTGATAAGTTATTGTTTGTACCGGCCTTCAGTGTCTTGGTACGGATCAGAACAGACGATCTTCAGTCGACAACATTATTACTAATTGCAATGTAGCCACTTAACTACAATCCTTTACCTAAAATTAGCGAGGTAAATTTAGCAATATATAGGGAAATTTTCCTGTCTTGTTTGAGTTTCATTTTTAAAGCTTTTTTGGTGTTAAGCATGAGTCACTTTAAAATGGTACTAAAAAGTGTAGTAATAACTGCCTATTTGTTACTTCTTTGCCAGTGATCTTTGGAAAAAAGTTTTTATCTCCAGTTTTCTTAAAGTATATCTAGCAAAATCTCACATTTTAACTAAGTCTAAAGTACCTAATTCTACTGAAGAAAAACTTTGTAAATTTATTAAAAGTAAAAACTTTGTATTATTGAAGTATGTCAAAGCAGCACTATCCTAATGAAACATTCTAATAAACGAGTTTGTTGATTCACACAAGTTTGGTAAACTTACAAAAATTGCACCGATCCAACGAACTATTGCGTACCGAAATGAACTAAATAAAAATACAGCTCATGGCAATTCATTAAAAGTTTCTCACTGATGACCTCAGCGGCAACACCTACTATTTATACTTGAATGGTAGAATTTTATCCCGACTGGCAACACTAACGGCGCGACAACGCGCCAAAGTTAGATTGCAAGAGGCCATAACGTCGCTTCTCCGCTTCAATCTCCCCTCGTACGATGAGAGGTGTTTGCGAGATGGCTACATTTTTTCTGTCGCGGATAATCTAATTTGGGTAGTAAATGTTTTTATTAATAAATAAGGCGGGGATGAGATACGAAAGTCTTGAATGTATTACACGAACGAGAACCGGGATCAAAATGTAAGCCTGTTTTAATACAGAAATAAGAATTACAAAATAGGTTCTTGTATTTTTGTCTAGTTATCGATTTGAATAACTTAAGTTTTTTTATACTCCAAGCAATAAATTTCATAAAGCCTATAACCTTAACCTTTAAAAAGCTAAGGTGTATAAGAGACCATAAAGACAAATATACATAAACAAAAGACCCTATGACCTTTTATATAGCAAATTCAAATAAACATAATTATTTATTTCTAAAAATATTGGTTAGGGGATTTTTAGACATGCAGTGACTGCTGACATACCCTATAGCAGTTTGTAAACTGAACTAGCCAATGGCTTGATTTTGATTCGATGATAATAAACTTCCAATTTCAAATGATAAAATAATATAACATTTGAAATTGGAATTTAATTTTAGTCAATCTTTTGTTTGTTATATGTTGCTCTATGACTGATCGTTATTGCAGCTGCTATTTTTCTCAGTTTCATTCTGTTTGTTGTATTTATTTTAAGATATTAGATACGACACGTATTTAATATCTTAAAATAAAACTAGCTGTAGCCCGTAACTTTGCCCCCATCTTTTAAAAAATTTTATCAAATCCGTCGCATAGTTTTGAAGGTATGAGCTCACAAAGGGACATACATACAATAATAACGACTTTGTTATAAACTAAGTAAAGATTTTAGAATGATTACGTTTTTCATACAACGTTATGTGACCATATTGTAACACATTCTTAATGCCAACTTTTACTATGGGTACCAGAATTTAGATACCTATTTACATCCGTTAGTTTTTAATTTATAAATACAGAATTTATTAAATAGAAAAATCCGAAGTATCAAACATAATTTTGTTTTATGTCAAACCCATAACTTCATGCACAGCATCGACATTCACCTTTCAACAAAGCTTCAAGAAAAAAAATATGTTTACAATATATTTTAGATTTCTTCAGTAGATGATTCTCCATATTCTCAACTTTCTTAAAGACGTTATTAAGCCTTTTTTTCTCATACCACATTTTGGAGTTTTCCTACACTTACCGTTATGTCATCTTCTTTGTATTAATGTAAAGTTTCTTTGAACGTCAACTTGGTGACAATTTTATTAATTTATAACAATTATAACAATATCCTACTATTAAGTAAATAAGAAAGCAACACTATTACAAAACTGGTAACGCCATCTAGTGTTAAGAAATGAAAACTACAGTTCTAAGTAACAAAAAACGTTGAAAGTAAATTGGTTTCTTTGTGCTATCAATTAAAATTATAAATAATTAATAAATTCTATTAACTTAAAATTTTAGTTAAATTATAATGCTCTTTTTTAATGAATTTGTTTTCTTCTTTAAAAATAATTAAATTGACTACTACATCACAGAGTATACAGATAGACTACATTTAAAAAGCAGGTGAGAAAAACGAATAGTTAATCTATTACTGAAACTAATCAATTAAAAAAAAGTTTGATTTAAGTAAAGAACAACGTGTAACTAAGGACCTATTGTCCGTTCTTTGACCCTATCAGACTGCATCAAATAAAAATAAACGTGATCATCTTGGTAGGCAAAAGATTGCAAGTATATTTTTATTTACTCCTGTTTAATTTACCGAATCGTGGCTGGATGGCCATTGTCCAACTTACCTGCTCGATTTAAATCGCCCGCAACCGGTTACTGGGCCGTCATCAGACTTTTATTTTCAACAATTTATTTACCAAAATATCACGACACAATATCATTCGTCACAATAAAAATACCCTTCTATTATTCATCGTTTTTAATATTCTCCACTTTTCGAGCACTTTACTTCATTTTTCTAATGTTAACAAAGTGTTTTATTTAATTCTACAACATGTTCGGCCATATTGTAATAAGTTATCTCACTTTAATAGTTATTCATTAAGTTATGCAAAGATAATACCTACGTTCAGCATGAACCAAGTTTCATCATACGGTTCCGATTTCAAATCGCTTTAACGATGTTCGGAATTCCCGCCACGCGTACTGTTTATGGAGCGCGTATGGCGCGTCTGCTGCAAGTCATCAACGTTGTCCGTCAAACAACTGGGGCGGGCCACCGAGGGACGGGCTTCGAACATAATATTTGACTAACTTCGGAGCGCATCTCTCTGCGGAGTGCGAAGTGAGCTGAGTCACAACTCGTTATTGTTTTGTCGTGTTTTGTGATAATAGGCTTAATTTATACCGGTAAGTTATTGTAAGTTTATTCATTGGTATTTTAATATACATGATACTTATATTTATACTTGACATTATGTATAAACTGTGGATATGGTTTGATTCGTGTAAATTATTTTTAACAAAGCGTCTGTACTTTTGAACTATTTTGTGAAACTTTACTAAGTTCTTAGGCTATTGTGTAACGGTAGACGTTAGAAGAAAAATAAATTATTGTCATTTCAGAATTTGGTTCTGTTTTAACAGTGTATTTTGTTGAATTAATATACAAACAATTAAATATAACCTCAAAATATCTGATATGTTTGTTGTACCATTCGCCAATAGATGGCGTTGTCAGGAGGCGGAGCTTGCTAACTGCCACACTAACACTAGACGTATGTCCGTTGCTATTATTGAAGGTTAGTTCAGTATTGTCGAAAATTTTAGATAAGCGTTGTTTATTTTATGATCACCCCTTGCACCCCCAGGCGAAGGGGTTGTAAATATGGGGTTCCGGATTGGAAGTAGACTGTGTCTTTTTAATCCTTTTATTTATTGAGTAATATTTTGGCACCAGCATACACAATTATGTTTATGTAAAATAAATATATTATGTTGATTGCTGAAAATCAAACTATACCACTTCGTTCGTTGTCCGTTTATCTAACAACTACAACGAACGTTATGAAGAAGATATTACTAAGTTCTGTAGATAAAACTTGATTTTAAAAAACACAAAAAGACACATCACCCGGGCACAGGTAATCTCAGACATCTTGATACTGACAAAAATAGAATTATTATAGCATTTAACAAAAAAACCTGACGATATCTTGGACGTCCAACTCGTTGTTGGGGGCCGTCTTTTGACAGATTTATTGCGTGCGTGGCTACTCGTACGCAATCCCCTTGGCTCACACTTAACTATACCTTTACCATGCCCTTCTAACAAAAATTAAAACTTTTTGATTTTTTAATCCTGCAACATTTGGATAACGATTCATTTTAACTGAAATTTAGCTTTATAAACATTTCATTTATGTATCTTTATTTGGTTTAACGTTATAGTCTACCATTATTATTGCTAAAAGACTATTGCTGAAAGCAGGCATCATCTGTTCTGTGAGTAAGAAAACTCCTAAATAAATCCCAAAGTTACCTGTCTATCTGTAGGTACTTCAACATAAATAATGTGCTAATTATCGATAAGTAATTAGCGAGAAGCTTTAATCCAATCTAATATAATTATATTATAACTATGCCCCACAAAAATACTACTAGTTATTAAAATTTCAATTTCGTTTTATGAAGTGTTAGAAATTAAGCGTCAAAGACAAGAAATATTGTAAACAATCTTTCTTTGAGTCAATTCCTCCCGATAAAATTATCAAAATAAGCAAGAAAGTCACTTTTGCTATCTCAAAAGACGTTACAGCTGTAAAGATTTATTGCACAACCTTTTGTTACAAAAACGGTTTTTACTGAAAACAAAAAAAAACTTAAAATTTATGAAGAGTGCATACAAATAATAGTAATGCATCACTCGTCATAATGGACAGATTACGTCTGTCGCATTTCGACAGATTTACGAGCAGATTGCATAATAGGTAACTGTTCATAGATAACAAAAACGAACTCATTCAAAATTCGAACGTTCTTAAAAAAAGATTATTTAAATAATTATAATTTAAAATTAGAATCTGCATATGTAACGGTTGTATTTATTCGATTTTGGATCGTGATGTTAGTGTTGATTTGATGTAAAAAAATTGTTTAATTTAAAATATAACATTTTAAATTAAACAATTTTTTCATTGGTGTCACCTTATGACCTGTCGGTCATTATCTCATTATGTAACGGCAGATCAGTGTGCAAATGCCTAAGTAAAAGTTTATTTGTGTTTTCTGAATATTGAGTTAAATACCAAAACCCTCATTTATAAGCCTCATTAGTAACCTGGTGTGTATTTATAACAGATATTCACACCAACGCAATTTTTTCTTTATCTTATGTAGGTATATGACGTCAAGATCTTAAATGGGGCCCCTTGCACTTCTCCATTTCGGTAATATCAGATATACTTTATTGGATTTATATTAAGTAATAATATTTGATGGTTAATCTACTCATACCATGATTTTAACTGTTACTACTTATTTGTCGCTTAATACTACTTAACCTACAAAACTCCTAATGTTAATATTCAATTAAATGCGGCGTTTTTGTTCTCAATTACCTATAAGTGTTTTTTATAACTTCCTCGCTGATTAAGGACCGATGAAACATAAGCGACTATTATGATGTCTTCAAGACTAAATAATCACTTAGTTTACATAAATGGAAGATTTACTTTAAGCATTTTTTAATTGTGTTCAACTCTGATAAAAATAATAGAATCGAGGACATTACAAATATAAACAAAATAAAACGTAATATTGTTAAAAAAAAATTCAAATAAACTTTGGTATCCCCGGTCTAACAGTCAAATCTTGATTTAAAAATAGAACGACCGCCATCTTCCAAAATGGCAAATAATCAAATGTTGACCAACACAAAGCGGCACGGTACGCTACCTTGTGTATTTAGAATGTTGTACAAATACCCATTTATTTAGATACATATTAAGCTAATTAATAAATAAATCCAGTATACCCGGATTACAGTGACGCGCCGGGACAAATGTTTCCGGTCGCACACGTAACGGCTTTTATTTATTTTTATTATTTTTATTTACGAAATAAAAATTTATGGTCGTCGAGACCGCCTTCCGTGAGATTTAGCGTGTATGTCATAGACTAGGGAGCTGAAAACTCGATCTGAATTGAATTATGTACTTTTTTAATGGTTTCGTGGTTCGAGCGTCGAAAAAGGTTTCGCGTAATGTATTGGAGGGATTGTTTTGTGTGATTTAAATTCATATTATCGGCAGACAAGTGGATTTTAGCTCGCCTTTATACATTGTTTTTGCATTGCCTACTTTTTTATGTTGTTATTTTGATATATTATGTTTTTATTGAAATACTAGTAGCGACCTGTGACTCCTTGCACCTGTGGTATGTTTTGGTCGCTCTGGCAAAGCTCTAAATTGTTTTGAGACCATTGTAGCGTTTAGTTACGATAAAACACCCATTTATCCATCAGCCATCAACAACTTTTATCAATGTTTGTCAATACGCCAAGCGATATCAGTTAGGGACCCTTAGCCATTTAACCATTTCTACTTTTCTGAATATCTACAACGTATTACTAACAGCAGAAGTAAAAAAAATATCATTTTTGTAATTGTATATTTTGTGCACATAATTTGGTTGTTCCAAAAAGAAATTGTGAATAGAAAAATTGCTTGAATGGTTAAAAACTTTCAGTTTTTTTTAATATTTGCCTCAAACTGTAATCCCTCATAAACCTAATAAAAAAAATTAATATTTTTTTTTGCATTTAGATAAACCTTTCGAATTCTTAAAACTGGAACACTTTTTTTTGCTTTGAACAAAGACTAAATATATCAAATACGTACATCATCGTGTATTCGTAGTCCTAGAATGATGAGATAATAATAAAACTATAATATTTATAGTTGTATGCTAATTTTTATGTGATATATATACAAAATAAGCTCACGTAGCTGTCTACAAAACAATAATTCGTGTTTGTTACTAACAAGAGACTATAAAAATCAAATTTGTATCGTAACTAGTTTAATTTTATTAGTTTTAAATGTTAATCAGTTGCAGTTAAGGGCCGCCATTAATTTTGTGTTACAATGATGAAAGTATCATAAGTATTTAATATCTATTATGTTATTATGTTATTTGAGTGTTTTTAAGTGTCTGTAAATTTTGATAAACTGCTTCTAAGGTATAATATTTGCAGTAATAGTGTTATGAAGTAGAGTTGTTAGGATTGTTGATAGAACTTATTTATTTTGCCAGTGAGGTCTTGAATTTGATTTGAATGTGAGGTCATAATTTCTGAACTTGTTCTCAATCATTTGGGTCCAGCAAAACCAATTTGCAAATATAAGTTCATCACAGAAATAATTTTATTCTACTGGTTATTATGATTTTATTCTCATCAACTGGAAAGAAACCTACAACCTTCATACCTCCCTGGTTTCTCTCTCTTTTTCTCTCCAGACCTTTAATGTACCACTGTTGGGCACGGGCTCCCCACTTTGGGAGGGATTATGGTCGACTGTGTGTTTATGTACAATATACCCAATTTAACTCGTACTCCTCTTCCGATATATATAATTCATATATAAATATAGCAATCGATTGTAGAAAACATCAAACTTATTCTTGTCATACATATAAAGGAACATTATCTGTGTCAATTTATCTTCGCCTGTACAGCCACTAAGCATTGACAAACACACATACAAACAATAACTTGTATTACAAGCTCGTGAACAAATTTAGTTATACACCCACTCCGCTCCGACATGATTATTTATAATAAAACAACTTTTTTATGCCATTTTGTTTCCGATACAACATATTTATAAACATATAATTTCAGTTTTGTTGTTTGTTTGTACTTATATACAAAACTGCAACATAATACTGTGAAGTAGAAAAGTAGTTTATGTAGTCTATCCGTATTCTGGTACTAATAACACAAGCATATAAGATTACCTTGGGATCAGAGGACGTTTCTGAAATGTCTATGAATATTAATTTAAAAAAAAAAACTATGATTTTCTCGGTAAAGCCTGCAGTTTGACCCGCGTTTATTATTATTAAGTCCCCTTCTCCCTACACCAAAACTTAACAAAATATACTAAAAATAGATCTTCTTGCACCACTCTATCTAATAAAAAAAGATGTGGTGTCGTGGGACACCAGGTAGGAACGAAGTTCACATCGACACAATTTGCAAAAAAAGAAAGAAAGAGAAAGGTATTATACACTACTCGCTTGTGTATACGACTGTCGCGCCTGCGCACGTTTCATTTAACGGTTTTATTCCACGGACTTTTTCTTACGGTTTTACTATCACATTTTTTTCAGTTCGGTCGCGCAGCAAAATCCCTATCTCCTCCAAGCCTGCCGTAAGGAACTTCGTTCCAAAAAAGGGTATCGCTTAGTTTTAAAGATTTAAGCTCACATATTGGGTAGGTATTTAGCGTTCTTATACCAAACTGATCAGGGGCCCAAGTCTGCTATTACAATTTTGTCATAATGATCAGTATGGCGTCATAATGGCGTCATTTATGATAAAAAAATAATAGTAGAGTACCAAACCTGATAAAATTTGCCATTATGCATAATGTGACCAGACGTCCCGTTTTAAACGGGACTGTCCCTTTTTACAACTACGAGTCCCGGTGTCCCTGAAACTACCTCTGGGACGCAAAATTGTCCCGTTTTCGGAAACCGAACTCCAATAGAAAGAGTATTTTCCGTAATGAACAAATTGTGGACGTCTGAGAAAACTCAGTTACAGCAGTTACAGGTTTTAAAGGCGATGTTGATAATAAAGGTTAATATTAAAAAAAATGCCCAGAGTATATATTAAAGCAAATTTGTTCTTCTGATAGATATAATTAAACCTAATATTTTATGACACTACTAGCTTTTTGTGAATAAATAACTTAAAAAGTGCTATTTTTTCATTTAATTTCAATTTATGTACTTACAAACCGATGTCCCGTTTTGAGTCAAAGAAAAAATGGTCACGTTAATTATGCAATCAGTGACTGATCATTGTAACAACATTGGAATAGCAGACTTGGACCCCCCAGACATCTTGACGTAAGGTTTTCTAGTGTTGAAGAATTTGAATTTGACAAACACCACAGCCCCTTTAGTTTGTGACACTATCACTAAGGATATTGGCAGAGTCGCGAATTAAACATTACGATAAGTCGCTTCTAAAGAAGCCATCAAAGAAGAAAAAGGAATTTCCGTATCCCTTTAACGCTTTACAAGACCAGATATATGAGTGTGGATGAATTTATGATAAAGGTACTGAACCTTCCGAGTGTGTGTCCATCACGTACTTGACCAATTAAATTTTTATACTTGTTTAACCTCGTGACCTGTGTAGTTTATTTAATGCATGAACTACGAAATTAGGTAAAAACAGATAAACACACATTCTTCTGATAAATAAATATGCAGTGATTTATAACACGCACTTAAATTTTATTAGGTTTTGAGATGGAAAAATCAGAATACAAATGTCACCACCCCATTTCTTGCTTGAAAGCTAACTGAGAGATATACGGAACATATATCTAGATCTTCTGTAGACTGTGATTCATCATTATCACCATCATCATATCATCACGCTTTTTCCCATGGGGGTAGGCAGAGATTATATAGCGCCATCTGCAACTATCCAAACATACTTGACGAGCCTCGTGGTTGAGTGGTTCATGTAACGGACTGCCGATCAAGAGGTCGCGGGTTTGATTCCCGCTCGAGACAATCATTTGTGTGATTTTTCTAATTGTCATACAAATGCTTGTACTGCGTCTGGGTGTTCCTCTGTATTATAAGTATGTATTTTCAAAAAAAAAGTAGTATGTATATATATGTATTCTATCCGTATTATGGTACCCATAACACAAGCATAAAAAGCTTAGCTTGGAACTAGAGAACGTTGTGTGAAATGTCCATGAATATTTATTTTATTTATTTATACTTCCTTGGCTCATCCACACTCATACATTTGGTCATTTGGTCATACATGCCCGACGGTTGTAACTTATTATCATAATGTATTTATCATATTATGGGATAAGAGCAGAAGAATGATGATAAGTATTTGTTGTTATAGTATTTACGTAAACTGACAATTTAAGCTCTCTAGCTATCACCGTTCCAGAGATACAACCAGGGCCCCAAGTCTGCTAATACAATTTTGTCACAATGACAGTTCAATGGTGCCATTATGGTAAAATCCGAAACACGGAGATCCGTAGGAGAACTGGCGTGTCCGACATAGCCCGAAAGGTTAGCACGCTGAAGTGACAATGGGCAGGCCACATCGCTCGTAGGACTGATGATCGTTGGGAAAGAAAAGTCCTAGAGTGGCGACCACGTACCTTACGACGCAGCGTTGGGCGGCCCCCGACAAGGTGGAGCGACGATATTGTCAAAGACGCGGGGAGACATTGGATGCAGGTGGCACAGGACCGCGCGTTGTGGCGTTCTATGGGGGAGGCCTTTGTCCAACAGTGAACGGAGAGAGGCTGAAGAAGAAGAAGAAGAATTATGGTACCATAATGGCGCCATTGTGACAAAATCAAGTTTCGTGTCATAATAACGCCATAATGGTGTCATAATGGCGAAATTTTATCAAATTTGGTAGTCTACTATTATTTTTTTGTCATATTGACCCCATTATGGCACCGATGGCACCATAATGGCGTCAGTGACTGATCATAGTAACAACAATGTAATATGATTGTAATAACAGAATTAGCAGACTTGGCCCCCCGGTGACAAACGGATAGACAGCGAACTCCCAGTAATTAGGTTCCGTTTTAAAAAAAGAGCCGCTCAAATGAAGTCGCAAACAACAGTTAGTTCATAAAATTATTTTTTTATTCGATTTTATTTCTTATTCAACATAAATAAGATATGTTATTTAAAGGCAATATATCACTTGACAGGTGGTATCCAGCCATTATTTTTACAATGTGATTAAAACTTTATTCCGTAGTATTAAAAGCTATATTTGAGTGACTAAAATTTATTTATATTTATATGAATATAAAATTGAAATGTCAGTTAGTGATTTTTAAATAAATACCAGTGGTGCCAATTCTATATGCACAACTAAACTAAAAATGAAAATTGATAACGTTAATAATATAATTCGGCAATGTTAAGTGCACTTTTTTATTATAAAAACTGTGTAGGTACTTTTTTGTTTTTAATGATTTTTATTTAATACTGGCTGTTTCGCGCGACGCGTGGAATTTAGAAAATTTTCCTCATTTTTGAAACATTTTGCAGTGATTCTTTGCTCCAATTAGTCGCAGCGTGATATAATAGCCTATAGCCTTCCTCGATAAATGTACTATCCAACACTGAAAGAATTTTTCAAATCAGACCAACGGTTCCGATTAGGTAGTAGGATAACGATTCGAGATTAGCGCGTTCAAACAAACAAACTCTTCAGCTTTATAATATTTCGTTATTTTTGTATGTATGTCCCTGTGAACATACATACAAAAATAACGACTTTCTTATCCTTTGCTTACATAGGTGAGCTTAAATATCTTTAAAACTACGCAATGGATTTTGATGCAGTTTTTTTAATAGACTGAGTGGTTCAAGAGGATGGCTTTTTTGTATAATTTGTCAGTGTAGTGTTAGTTTCTACTTACGAAGTTGTGGGCAACAGGCTAGTAATACCTACAATAATACTAGTGTCCGACCGAAACTGGTTTTCCGGCCGAAACCGAATGTTCGGCCGTGGCTTCAGTTTCGGCAGAAACCAAAACTCACGTGTTCAAGTAAAAAAATTCTTAAAATAATGAAATTTGGTGCATTTTACCTCTTATTTTGCATTAATTAGGTCATGAAATGGAGACACAGTATATTAAGTTTGTTGGAATCATTTATTTGATATAATTAAAAAAAAATATTAATAACATTTTAACTATTATTTTTTAAATTAGGTATGTTCTCGTAATTCCCGAAAAGGGCCGTTAAAGCGTTGCCGCTGGAAACGAAGTTAGGCGATCATAAGTGTGCGTGAACTGCGACACAAGTTTCGGTTTCGGCAAAAGTTGCGGCCGATTTTGGCCGAAACCGAAACAGCCGCCGAAACTTAATTTTTGGCCGAAACTCGGCCGTCAGCGAATCCAAACTTTCAGTCGGACACTTAATAATACATACTATTTAATAAAAATATTATGATTATTAAAAAAGTTTATCCTTATAAATGTTATGACAGAATATAATCGATGCGAATATCCGATACTAACGGTTGTAACGCCTGTTCGATTCTACGCAGATGCAAACCTTACCTATATTAAACGATTACTGAAAGATTTTTATATATTTACACCTGTTTTTTGATTGTAAAAATATAATATTATTCTATTGGTTACCATAGCTATACAAGATGGTAGGTTAACGTTTAAAATTGAGGACAAGTAACTTTAGCCTGGATAAATCATAGACTTAGGATATAGATCTAGACGTAACACTCGGTACAACGAAACCGGCCTGCTTCTTTTTTTTAGTTGAACACATTAAGAAAAAATTATGACAAAGAGGCTATTTAGTAGCCTTTCTAACTGTTTCTTTTTGAGCTGGAGTAAAAGAGAAAGCAAGTCTACTATTTACTATTTTACTTTTAAACCATAAAAAGGGCGGGCCTGCCTTGAAACAAATCTATGTTGTTACTCCCTATTTATAACCTTCTTGGGATAAACCGTACTCCATAGAATAATGACGTTTCATATGACGTAACTATAGCCTGTATCATATACACACATAGATAAGTAAGTGGCTTCAAGCCGACTGATTGATATAACTATAGATAGACACACCATCTGGTTAATCTGTGTTGGTTACTATAAAGTATTTCCTTTGGTAAAAAAATTAGTTGATAACGACGAATTGCGTTCGAAAGGAGTTATATAATTTACGTTTTAGTATAGTTTGTTAGTAGTAAATATTTATTTGCATGCATTCATTAATTTTTGCATGAAATAAGTTTAAGTACGTAATATCTACTCATATACTTTTGTGATTAAGATATTAGTGAAAATTCAATTGATTTCTTTTAATATTTGTTTTTCATTTATTTTCTCCACAATACAAGTGTATTTCGTGAACTGTATTAGCTACATCGATCTCCAGTTATCCATAACGCAGAAAAGAAATTTCTTTCTTCCTAGTTGAACTTTACTGCGCCCACGATGTGAAATGTACTCGTTACATTCTTAATCCGTCACTATTAGGAACATTCTAATCGTTAAAAAAATATGCATCTGCATTACTTTTATAATTTTAACAGTGACCATTCAAGACTAATTAAAGTACAACTAACGCCATCTAGTAACGAAACTATTAAACACAATTGTTTAGAGTTGAGCCATTAACTTTTTTACTTAATTTTAGTCGATTCAAATAAATAATCGAGTACTTATAGTTGATTTTTTTTTATTTGTTCGATTGTGTGAATGTTATTTGAGCAATGTAGTGTTTAGCTAGGCGTTGCGTCGGCGGCTGACGCGGCGGTGAGTGCTAATCGATGCGCGCCACTGCGCTGTCTTCCGACGGCGGCCATTACGCACCTTTATGGCCACCCAGCCCCCGTCCCTCGCGCCGCTCTAAGGCGGCACATGACGAATCAATATGCCGCCAACCGACTCAACACTTATTTATTTGACACGATTTATTAGCCGAATGCCTGTAAACTTTTATGCGCCCTCTCCTCATCCCCTTTGCCGTGCACCCGGCGATGCTTTATGATGGACACAGCAGTGATAAAATTCTATGTTTCGGCTGCCGTCTACTTTTATTGGGAAACGGAACAGATGTCTGTATGTTGCTTTAGGGAACACTAATACTGCTCCTATGTAAGTTAATCTTCTTGGATATTTTCTTCATAAAAATCAATCAACTCTTGGATGGTAACAATTTCTTTTTATAATTTTAGTTCATTAATTACCATTTTACTTGGGTGAGCGAAGCAATTAACATTAGTTACTTTTTTAACGACGCCAGCGCTCAACGACTGCGGTCTAGAGACAAAATGTCGGCAGGAAATGTGTAATTTTTTCACAAATATTGCGGAAGGAAGACTACGGCTTCCTCTCGCCTGTTTAGATGTTTTTTATGCTAATCGAGAAGATTTGCTGGGTTTTCTTTTAGCAGGACAATTATTCACGGTGAGCGGTCGCGGTTCGCCCTTTAAGAAATTAGCGGTAGGGAGACCATGCCGGCCGCACACTAAAACATAACCTCGTAGTATTTACAGACCGGTCGCTTGCAATATTATAAATTCTGATTTCCTCTCTCCCTTTTATATACAAAAACTTAACCGCTTATACATTATAAGAAGTTATGACCCATTTCAGAAGATTATACGAAACTATGCATGCTCATAATAACAATTAAATTCTATTTAATGTAAACTTGTTCCATTAATAATCATAAATTAATTGTTTCTTTAACGCACAAGTCGCATACCTAAAGCAATTACTACATACAAATTGGCCACACACGACGCACCTTGATACCATTCATAAAAATTCCACAACAATATGTAATAGTGTTAAACTATTAACAAACGCATAAGCATTGCAACACTAAAAACAAGCTTACGTGCTTGTTATTTTTCATGTCCCCCTGCGAATACTAAACGTGGTCACTGTACTTTTATGGCTGATACACATGCAGTTTATATTTTTATGCGAGTCAAAGATAAAGCTTATGACTTAACACCAATATATTATTAAATTAGTACTCGCAACATTACGGAGTTGCTTTAAAAAAAATGTACTTTAATTAAAATGGCCATCGCAATAACCTTTGGATATTAAATAAAAAATATATCAATGCAAATGATGTCATAAATTATGTTGTTTGTTTCTTGCGTGTCATTTAGTATAATATCCTGTATAATATAGACAAAATTGGATTTTTATAAATAATTGGTACGCTTAAAAATTATATAACTCGTGTCATTTATAGAGATATAATGGTCGATATCAGATCGTGTCGTGTTCAAACTCTATATTTTACTTAATGATGCTAATAAATAGTTAGTCGATTATTTTTCGGTTGTAAAAATAATCGAATTGTATTAATTATATTAAAATATAATGTAGTCGATTGCCTTATGTTGATTTTAACGACACAGGTACATTAAGCGAGTCTAAAAGTTTTTGGGAACAAATACAGATGTTTGATGACCCGGAGCCATAATATACTTTCAAGTTATCAAAGCAGCTGAAGACATCTATGACTAGAGAGACAAATACCTAAGAAATAAAACTCAAGGTAAGGTACCAACTTATGAGATCGTATGAAAAGCCTGTTGCAAATTGCCAATGATTCTTTCATCTGCCCAGACATTCGAAGCTAAGAATTTTCTGTCTTAGAAGTTGTGCCACTTGAGCTGTCAAGTGATTAATATACCCATTACCTAATTGCCTTAAATTATTCATTAGACGTTATTAATGTATCAACATGACCATCTAAACTAAATGTATTATTTTCTTTGATACTGATGAAAATGTTTTAGCTAAAGCTGTTTACGTCAAATAAATGTGGAAAAATATAAGAAGCGGAAGTGTTTTATACACCCATTGACCTACATATTATTCCGTTTTGTCAATGGAAAAGGCAAATATGTTTGATGAAATGTAAGTAGCGAATGAACGCGGAAACGTTTCGAGACCTTTGTACAAGCTGGGCTGTTATGAGAGCTCGTGTCGTGTGCATGCAAATGTAAAACAATTTCATCTACACTTGGTGCGGCAACGAACGGCCGAGGACACCGTTCCGTTTCACACGTCGACATTGTAACTCCACCCGCTCCGTTATTCGCGAATGCATAACAGACAAACAGGCTAATCCCGACGTTATCGTAAATTGTCAGTTTATGACGTGCGGAACGGCCGCGGGTTGGGTGGCACGGTGAGGGGAAGAGTTTTCTAATTTCGCCCCCAGCGCCCGTTTTGATGCGCTAATTCGTGTAAGCAGTTTCTGAACGTGCTTGTTTCGAGTTCACTTCAATTTACCAACGATGAGTTTGCCATTGTTCCACTCGTACCACAATGCTTTAAGGTCGCTATTAACTGGACCGCAAGTCCGTATTATTTTGCAAGGTTATCGTCGGCTTTTACATAGAGTTGCGCAATTTACATACATTTGTTTGTTCGGTTTTTAAATTGGAAAATTAACCGTGTTAATCGCAATGTTGTTTTGCTAAAAGGTCTCTAGTAAGTTTCAAACTCATAATATTGCCTTTAACTTATAATGGTATTTATTAATCGTATTCCATAAAAGACGGACGGACAGTCGGTTAATATAACATTACATGAGAGGATATCAAAGCGGCGCGCGATGGGATCTCGGTCTGCGCTGCGCGGGCGCATCAGCAATTAATACTCTTCATTTAATCGATTCCTTCAATTATTCCACCTTGATATATGTTAATCCTTTTCGGTCTCGGCCTCCCCGGGATATTGTTGGCTATAATTACGTGGGAGGCGACCTCTATTGACAAGTATTGATGTTTTTAATCTGATGTTAGGATAAGACGTTAGTATGCGTTCGTCCGTCCGTCCGTCTGTTGATTTGTGGCTGGTCGGCTCATTGCCTCATAATTATTGGATTTCGGCGCGATATTTATTGGCATTTCTTCTCACAGTCGCCTTGATTTATCATTGGGCTGTCATTCGAGAGAGAATTATTGCGATGCGTGCCCGTCCGGGGAGAATATTCCATAATCGAAGTGTTTCTTTTTTTCGTTATTAACGTTGAATCCCCGAAGGTACATCCAATACGTCATATTTCAATACGTTACGCGTTAGGACACATGATCACCTCCATTAAGGCGCGTCGTCTCCCGACGGATTAGCGCCGTCGCGTAATGAGATGGCGAAAAATATTGGAAATAACACGCGACAATAATAAACGTGTAATAGGGAGAGGTAACGCAGCTGTGACCCACAACCGCCGCTAGGGGCGCTGCGAGCGCTTTACGTCACTCACTCATGATTACAATCGAATTTAGTGGCATTGTTTTAGTCGATTTAGTTTACTGATGAAAACATTAATAGATACAATTGAAATTTAAAAAAAATATAGAATAAATATTATTTATGTTTAACCTACAAGTTAAACATAATTAATAGTAACACTAATACTTTTTACTTATAACACTAAAATTTGATAATTTAATTTATTACGTATCAGTTGAGTAATAACTGAAACCGGATAAAATAATAATTTATAAATATGATTCACATAAAACTGAATTCAAATGTTATGTTTCTTTCTAAACATTGCTGTGATTATAAAACTACTATTGCCATCTAGTATGAGTAAAGAGAACTATATTTTGTCTTCAATTGCCCTGTAAAATTATTAACACCCGAATAATAAGTTAAACTTGTAATTACTAAATATTAAATCGAAATAATGGAATATTCTATTTCTAAGTAAGTAAATATTACTTATAGTATTTTTATATATTATAAAAATAGAAGTGAATATTGTGAACTGCTGAAAATGATGCAATTGCCACGCAATGTGTTTCGCGCCAAAATGATGGATTAATGTCAAAATGACATCACTCGTCTTACGTAGGTACTTACTTCTTTTTAAAAAAAGAACAACAAGACAATATTGCATACGGCTACATAATATTCCCTTGCCAATCATATTATTATTATTGTTACTCAGTCAATTTTCAATTTTGCCGTTAATAGGCACGTCAACTCTCCCGCCTTACACAATATCAGTAGGTTTTATTGAGCTTCGTTGAGACAATGTTGGAAATTTGTGCCAATTATACTGCTTATTTCATAAAATGACATGTTACCAAGTATTAATTGCTATCCGATTCGAAACTATACATTGTGCTTTTATTATTATTTATCTAAGTATATTGGAAAAGTAAATATTTGTATGTAAATTGTCCTGAATTGGGAATGAAACCTATATCCTCACCCGAGCTTACATAAACAGTGTCATTGCTGACCACGTTGCAAAATCCAGGCTAATGTTGCATTAAAAACATAATAGTTACAAGGTTCAAACGTTAAAATTAGAATGGTTATTCATATTGAGTCATATTATATACACTGTAATTTCAACAGCTTGACAACGAGCAGAGTGGCGCAGTGGAAGCGTGCTGGGCCCATAACCCAGAGGTCCGTGGATCGAAACCACGCTCTGCTAAAAAGTCTTTTTGTGATTTTATATTCTTTTTTAACTCATTCAAAATTAATTATCATTTAATTTTATGCTGAATATATTACAAAAAAAAATAATATAATACAAAAATTGTTTATATTTTTTATTAAAATAAAAATCTTATCAATACCGCCGAATTGAATATTGTACGATAAAAAAAATTCAACCGAAACAAGTAGGGTGACCACCCGTTGACACAAAAATGCAATATCTAATTATTATATATTACTGTGTAAAGCTGAATACAAATGCAAACAGAATCTTATAGATGTATCAAGTCCATTAGGTTTGCGTCATTTGAGATTTATGTTTAATTGAAATCGTCGAGTTATTGTGCCACATTGATTTATGTGGATGTCGGACACTCGATAGCGGTGCACTCTCAATCGCCATCGCTCACGGCTATATTCAATAACAATAGACATTGTTTGATTACGTATTTAAAATTTATTTTTAATTATTCTAATTTTGTTGGTAATTAACACAAGCAATTGTATTTTTTTCATTATTACTGTTTTTAATTGAACTTTCAGTCGTTGGTGTATGTATTTTAAAGCATTCCTAACTATCAATTATGTCTTAATTTCTTTTTATACCTAATATAACTAACCATTGGACCATGGTTTCCATTGTGATCTAATCATTTTAGGGTTCCGTATATAAAGGACTCCTTTTTGCTTAAAGTAGATACTACTATACTTATTATAATTTTTTTTTATTGCTTAGTTCGACAGACGAGCTAACGAACCACCTGGGCCCTGAGTCGGGTATTTCAACGGTGTCACAACTGTACCATTATTGTACCATTATGGTGCAATAGTAAAGTTTTTGGTAGTCTACTATTATTGTGTCGTCATAACGACTTCATCATTGACTTACAATTGTCAAAGTGACATAAATTGCTAGTCTCGTACACAACTGCTTCACAATTGCAATTCAATGACTAAAATGTTTCGGTAGTCTGCTATTTTGAATTTGACATTAATATTTTTAAATTGTCCTGTGTCGACAGATTGCCATAAATAAAAAATAGATAGATAGAAATATTAGAAATTGTTCTTTGTAATTTATTGCAATTTACTAATCTCCTAAACTTCACATTGCTTTTTATACTAATAAATAGTATGTACAAATATATCTAAACGAAGTCTAGCATGATTAAATGTTTAAATTTATTAGTAGTTTTTCGAAAATCACGTCAACTAACGCATTTTTTAAAAACGGCAACACATACATACCTTTCTAACACAATTCATAGATAAAAGAGATCGACAATTCTATTACCATTGAACGACCGTTATGACGGCATATAGCAGACTACGGATATTTGACTTCAATTGCAACGGTATCGTGCCGGTATTGTGCCGGTATGACAATTGTTCCAAAATAGTAGACTTGAGCACCTGATGTTAAGTGGCATGCGTTGCTTTTGGACTTCGCAGTACCAGGGGCATAGCTAAGCCACTGTTTGCTGAATATAATTATGTATTAGAAAAATAAAATAAAAAGCAACTGAATCAATGTATTTAAATAATGTTAGTATACATCACATGGAATTAAGATTTGCAGTAAAAAGAAAAAAGATCTTCTCTGGAAGTATAGGTTAAACCCCACATTTGAAAATAAAATAAAACTAAAAAAATATAACAAAACATTTAAGAAAATTATAAAACTAACAAAACTGGCTCAAAACAACAATAAAATATTATCATCGGCAAATAAATCTAGAGCAGCATGGAAAATAATTAATAATACTAAACTTAACATCCCTAAAAGTAGCATTGACAGTGTTGATATTAATGGTAATTGCACAAATAATCCTATAGAAATAGTAAACGCTTTTAACAAATACTTTACTGAAAGAATATGCCTCAACCAGAGTAGTGGTAAAAATGTCACTACTCTTATTACTCCTCAAACCAACTCAATGTTTCTTGCACCAAGCACACCTGATCAAATAAATAAAATTATTATAAATCTAAATAACACAAATTCTGTTGGTTATGACGGTATAAATACTAAAGTAATAAAAACAGTAGGTAATAAGATCTGTCACCATCTTAGTCACATAATGAACATTTGTATTTCTGCAGGCATATTCCCCGACGATTTAAAACTCTCAATTATAAAACCACTTTTTAAAAAAAATAATAAAGAATTCATGGAAAACTACAGGCCAATTGCTCTTCTCTCTGTATTTTCCAAAATTTTTGAAAAATATCTTCATACTGAAATATATAACTACCTTGAAAAATATAAAATTTTATGTAATGAACAAAAGGGATTTCGTCAAAAAAAAAATATAAACATGGCTCTTTATGATTTCCTTTATAATGTTATGTCTCATGTTGATAGAGGATTTGCAATATGCGCTATTTTTTGCGATATGTCACAGGCATTTGACTATGTGGATCACACTATACTTATAAATAAACTTGAAGCATATGGTATTAGAGGCACAGTTCTTCAATTAATTAGTTCTTATTTATCAAATCGACAACAAGTAACGCAAATAACTAAAGTTAATATCAAAACTAAAAAAGAACATATGTACACCTCTGTAAAGCGTGGCATAACTTTTGGTGTTCCACAGGGGAGTGTATTGGGTCCGTTGCTTTTCATTATATATATAAATGATTTACCAAAGGCTACGATCCAGCCAATGACATTATTTGCTGATGACAGCACTGTTACAATAGCATGTAAGGACGTTGACAATTATGAATTTGACATAAATAATGCATTGACATCAATAATTAAATGGTTAACAAATAATAATTTAAAAATAAATTTATCTAAAACTAATTTAATGCATTTTAGCCAAAGACGACAAAATCCATCGAATATAAACTTAGTTTATGATAACAATGTCATAAGTAATGTAAGTACTGCTCGTTTTCTTGGTTTGACCTTAGACAAGCAATTAAACTGGAAAGAGCATATCAGCATCCTTTGTAAAAAGATTAGTAGCCTGTCATATGCCTTGTTTAAACTTGCTCCAATAATCAATAAAAACACACTTATGTCCGCATATTATGGGCTGGTTGAGTCTGTGCTTAGATATGGCATAATTTTTTGGGCACATTCTACTAACAGGGACATCGTATTTAAAATGCAAAAACGGTGCATAAGAGCTATGTTCCGAATTAAAAGCACTGAATCATGTAGGCCCCTATTTGCGAGGCATAAAATATTAACACTGCCCTCTCTATATGTTATGGAAGTAGCACTATTTGTTAAAAGAAATCCCGATTTATTTCCAATACTATCAAACAGTGGAAGTCGACCCCGCCGTGATAACCATAGACTGTGCATTCATCCAGCTAAAACAGCTTTACTTCATAAAAGCGTCATGTGCAAGGCACCATTAATATTTAATAAGATTCCTAGCTTCGTAAAACAATTGCCTATAAATAAATTTAAAGAGACATTAAAAAAATTTCTAATCGAAAGATGTTATTACAGTATTGACGAATTTCTAAACGACAAAGTAAAATGGATCCAAAAATGACATTTTTAATTTATTGCATTTTATGACTTAGCTTGAAAATACGTAGGTACCTATTAATAATTATTTATGATTTTATTTTAAATGGACATAATATTAGATTAATTAATTTGTTTCACTATTATTGACAACTGTTATTTATTTATTATTTGTATTTGACTTGTTTATTTTTGACATAACGTTATTTTAAATCATAATCTAAATGAAATTTGTAATTGAATGATGTATCTTCCCATTCAGATATTTGTACACCATTTCATGGTTAAACATGTTGTCTCTTTTATATACTTTAACATCTATGATAAATGCCTATGTATTATCATTGTAACCTACACATGTTTTTACAAATAAATATATCTTGTATCTTGTATCTTGTATATTTGCATATAAGCAATAGTGCATATTGAATATCATTAGCAATATTCATTTGAAACAAATTGAATACCTACATAACTCAAAAGTTTTATTCATAATATCTGCTAAGATATTGATGTCTTGTGCGCTTGTAATTCAATCTTTGTGTTTCTCATCGAACAGTCCCTTGATAATCTCTTACTAAAAGCAATAATTTATTCAGTACCAACGTATAAACGTATACCTTGTATCTATATATCGACATCTCTTTATTACTCCAACATGAATAATATTATTATGAATACTCCTTACAAAAGCACACGCAAAAACATAACATCTCGCTTTACAAATACAACTCTTAACGCCAACACAACAACGATCAAAACAAACGAAAATAAACTGTAGATCAAGTCAATAATAAAAACGGACGCACACATTTCTACAAATCCGTGTCAAGAATCTGATTTAAAAAAAAGGAGTTATTCTACTGACACGAAAGTTTAATAAATAATTTCTTTTCACATCTTATTATTTATTGGACGCCACGCAAGCCAGCCTCCGACGGGACTGTAACGATGACGAATACGAGATATGTTTGTAAAAAACCCTTTTGAGTCTCTTGACGCGTGATATATTCCTGCGAGAGAACGTTATAAAGAACCCGGCGGGGTGCGCTCGCGCCGTGCGCTGATTGGCTCTCATAATGACTCCATGCGCGGACGTTCCGTTTTCAAAGTAGAATTGTGACGTAGACTAATGATCGTTGTATGGTAAACCAATGACGGATAGGCACCTCTGAACCTATTGTGTATGTGGTATATAGAGTTATATTGCACTTGAAATATTGCGTCGATTTGCTAGCACTGCGCAACAACTAACTCAACCCAGCTCAAGGCTAATTCTGGTTTATAAATTATATCACAGTGACCACAAGTTTGTTTCTTCAAGTTTGCCAAGATAGATAAAAGCTCAGAAAGAAAGGAAAACTAGAAGTCCCTTTAGCTCATTTAATAAGTAAATGATCAGATTGAAAAATAAACGTGAAACTATGTGAGTTAGCAAGGAATATGTTAACACTATTAAAAACTTATCAAATGTGTGTGTGATGTTATCAATCTTACAAAATCCCTGCAATAGGTGAGGTTACGTTTAAAAACGTGTAAGTACGTCATCGTTCAGTACCGGCTAATGAATCTATCAATCCCACGGGAGGCATACATTGTCCGGTTGGACGTGGGATATGTGACCAACTTACTGAGAAGATTGATTACTTCGGAAATTTGCTTGTATTTTAATTGATTAAGCAGACAAGTTCAAATCCCTGTGTGATTTTATATTTTCCATCACAATCAGGTGTAATAATTTTAAAATAAACAAAAAAGTTTTCTTCATCTACGGTCCGGTCGTTACAATTACAATGTATTTTTTATACATCATAATTATATTTTAATTTTTAAGTTTTTAGTCGTGGATCTTCTCGTTGATAATATATAGTTTCAATTATTCCATTTCAGTAATTTGATAATTCAAAGAATCTATATAGTAGCAGTTAGCATATTATCTATATTAGTTGGATGCAAAAGTGAATTTAAAATAGATTATCAATTTTGTTCAAAGATACATCGAGCAATAACAAATTTAAATCAGACATTACTATCACACAGACGTACCTAGCTTGGGAGGGAATCAATTATAATTCCCATTAGAGTGAGGCGGATCCATTGATTTATAGTGGTACTTGGAAAAAAACAACACGCTGCAACTGCACCTTGTATTAAACACAGATAATTAGTTATTAGTATTTTGCTAGCTTATATCCGTAGCATATGGTGGTTTAAAAACTGATTAATATACAAAATTGGACAAAAAAGTTAGCCAATGGTACCAATACAATTATACAACTTAACTAAATAAATAAAATTGATAATGTGAATTTAAATATTACTTGCTGGTTTGTTGTACGCATTTATTTTAATTAAAATCGTTAGCATAGGCTAACGATTTTGTTTCACAATGAAAAAGTTCAGCTAACATTGCCAAATTGTGCTATTGACACATTCAATTTTCATTTTTTAGTTTAGTTAACTTTAGTTGTGCACATAGAATTGGTACCATTGTTCCTTTAACATTAGGTTATTTTGTAAAAAGATCCTCTTTTCTTAAACTCAATACAACTGTGGAGGGAGAGCGTGTGTAGGGATTTCTATTCTTGAAATACGTAAATTAAAGAGGCACTGGTTATAATAATTGTATTTCACAGTTTCACAGTTCACACCACATATAAATAACAATAAACTGGTATAAAAAAGTATAAATAACACTACAACATTGCTTAGGAATCCTGACAATATTAATAGGTACAATCAAACTGTATTTATTGAATTCTCCGTCCTGAATAAACATAAAATAAACAAAGCTATTTAAGTTGACATTTTACGTTCTTAATATGAATATTTGAATTTAGACATGTCAAGTCTGAAACGTTTTCACTACAAAGGTTTAAGTATTTTAACCGAAAAGATTTAAGGGCCTACATCAATATTATCGTATATCATCGCCGACACGTACATATTAACACAGCCAGTAGGCACAGAAAATGAAGAATTAGGGATACTTTTCCTATTTACTCAAAATCTACTAAATATATTTTAATTCTGATTTACGTGTTTCTATATATAATAGTTACTTATGTTTTTAAAGTTATTTCATTTGTTAATACGCGATAATAGACCGACAAATGAAAAAAATAAAAAATTTGAGAGGTTGTTTCGCCAAGATTTTCTATCGAGAAAACTTTTTTCAATCGCGTTTCTGAGTTGATGCGATCCTAGATCATATATTGAAAAAACATATACTTAAAAATTAGAGCTCTAGCCATTCAATCTAAAGAAACAATGAAAACTTCGTACATAGAAAAATGCACGAAGCTATTTTGGTATCGTCTTAATGTAAAAACATGTTCCCACACAACTATCTGTATATTTAATTATTTTATTTAATTCGTGCAGTAGTTGTGGCGTATAAGAAGGGCAGAGATTTAGAATTATTTTAGATATAGATTAGTAAGAAAAGCTGCACGGGTAGCTTAAGGCAAGTCTATCTAGAACACGATTACTAACTTCTTAGGATTTACATTGAAAATATAAACATCCATATTAAAGCCTCCTTCACAAGTGAGAGACAGCTGCTAATAACATGTTCGACATTCGGTTTTTCACCTCTAGCAGTGATCTCATTTGCTTAACATTATCCTTTACTTAGTCATACTTTACATAAAATAAATAAGATTGTCACATTTTTTATCGATCACCTGTTTTATGGCCATAAGTTTAGTGCCACAAGTATAGAAAAGTAAATACTGGAGGGCATTAAACATAACATCCTCTGGTCCAAGTATGCGATGACTGATGAGCGGGAGCATCAAATTAGGGACACTTCTATAAAAGTAATGAGAAACTCCAAGACACAGTACAAATATATTCATTACACAAAATTGAAATAAATATTATTAGATATTGTTTTGTGCGTGAATCGAAACAGCGACCTTATGGAGGAAAGAAAAAATCTAACTACCAATACCCCACGCAGCCCGTATTACATTTATTTATTAATTTCTAACATATTTTTAGAAGTCTTATTTATGACTTTTTTTGTTTAAAACAATAACTTTGCCATTTCGGAAGTCTAAAGGTCAGCGTAATGTCACCCTAATGTCAGAAGTATCGAAAGGTATAGTGACGTCACGTTTAATTCGAAATACAAATGTTGAAAAAATGTTTAGTTTTTAATGCACGTGCTAAGTTGACAGTACGCGGGGTGCAGCGGGGTCTGTTGAGGGGGTCGCGGGATGGGGAGCACCTCGATCGATGGCGACGTCGTTATTCGGGCGACAGCCTTTGACGACGTCGCGGATACATTCCGTTTTGTACCCGGTTTAATTTCTTCATTTGTTGTGTGATGA
The DNA here is from genome assembly GCA_916999025.1 of Orgyia antiqua. Classification (NCBI taxonomy): domain Eukaryota; kingdom Metazoa; phylum Arthropoda; class Insecta; order Lepidoptera; family Erebidae; genus Orgyia; species Orgyia antiqua. The sequence continues at coordinate 18,633,496 of OU779864.1, read as the reverse complement.
TTTGAAAAATAAGACTAAGATACCAACTCTATGGGCACAACTAAACTGAACTAAAAAATGAAAACAACTACGGCGTATTTTGATTCTTTGGCTATTTCTTTGTGCACATTTTTGATTTGATTTGATTTGATTTGATCGACACTATGAATTTTAATTTTTTAGTTAAGTTTAGTTGTGAACGTAGAATTGGTACCTAAATATCCATTTCTAATCTATTTCATGTATAAAAAATAAATATATTGCAAAAATCTCTTACTTAATCTTAGGATTCAAGTGGAATCTACCCAGGTTAGGTCCACGCCTTCGCGGACGCGTGACGGCGTGACTGACGGACGTCGGCACACATTGACACTGTCACTCACACATCCTAGCTTAAACGTATACTGTTTAAATATTTATCAGAATGCAAACAAAGACGTTTGTATAAAATTTTATACGAATTTTTTAAATTACTTGAATTATGACTAAGTATACTGGACTTAGGTAATACATGTAAATAAAAAAAAACTATTTAGTAATTTAAAAAAAGATGATTTAAAATTAGATTTTTTTTGTTTATTAACTTGAATATCATATAATAACTTTTTATGTAAAATAATACGTATTGATTTGGCTTTTTCATCATGTAAAAATAGAAACAGATTAATAAATTATACCGATACAATCGATTTATTTATTTTGTCACCTCCTCATTTCTTTTCAAACAAATACATCTTCAGTGAAAGTCTTTATAAGTGAAAGATAGAAAGCTCAGCTTAAAAACCTTATGCTAAGACGCCTGGTCTGCATGGCGCAGGTAGACCTAATACCCACTCTCCAGAAGCAGAAGAGGTCTGTGCCCAATTGTAGGATGTTAATGGGCTGGTAAGCAGTGAACTGAACAGTACCTACGGGTTTAATGTCCACGATATCACGATAATTGAAATGCTACTATTAAGATTATACAAAAGAATGTTAGACTACATCTATGCCACACAGTTCCAAATTCGAAATAATTAAAAACTATGGGTGTACACGCACTGGTGTAATGAGTGCTATGACGTTAACGACGTCGCTGACGACCGCCATTTGTCAGACGTCAGGTGCTCAAGTCCACTATTTTGGAACAATTGTCATACCGGCACAATACCGGCACGATACCGTTGCAATTGAAGTCAAATATCCGTAGTCTGCTATATGCCGTCATAACGGTCTTTCAATGGTAATAGAATTGTCGATCTCTTTTATCTATGCATTGAATTTTCGATCTCTTTTATCTATGGATTGTGTTAGAATGGTATGTATGTGTTGCCGTTTTTAAAAAATGCGTTAGTTGAAGTGATTTTCGAAAAACTACTAATAAATTTAAACATTTAATCATGCTAGACTTCGTTTAAATATATTTGTACATACTATTTATTAGTATAAAAAGCAATGTGAAGTTTAGGAGATTAGTAAATTGCAATAAATTACAAAGAACAATTTCTAATATTTCTATCTATCTATTTTTTATTTATGGCAATCTGTCGACACAGGACAATTTAAAAATATTACTGTCAAATTCAAAATAGCAGACTACCGAAACATTTCAGTCATTGAATTGCAATTGTGAAGCAGTTGTGTACGAGACTAGCAATTTATGTCACTTTGACAATTGTAAGACAATGATGAAGTCGTTATGACGACACATTAATAGTAGACTACCAAAAACTTTACTATTGCACCATAATGGTACAATAATGGTACAGTTGTGACACCGTTGAAATACCCGACTCAGGGCCCAGCTGTCAGCTGTTTGTCAGCCACAATGGTGTCAGGCAGCGCGCGGACGATTGACAACTGTCACTCATTGACCTTACCACGAACAAAGTCGAATCGAGTTTTATTTACACAGAATTGCATACTTTTATTAGCTTCGTTTGTATCTAAGTAGGTATCTATTCATTTTTATAACGGTATCCTTATACGCGGTTTTCATCTCATTATATTAGTGTATTTTAATAATTTGGGATTTTGCACACTTGTCAAGGAATATGTGTTGTCAATTAGACAACAAAGGAACAAAATTTCTGGAATATAGTGTCACTTCTGGTGTTCTTGGCACGTCTTCGATATTTCATGGACCTTTTAGGGGCTACTAAGGGTTGCTAAGCCCATGGTATAATGTTTATGTAAATTTAATTAATAGCAATTAAGAATTTGAATATATTATCCGTGTGGTGACGCTTCAAGTGCTGTAAAGGCCAGCTAAGGAATATTACACACATGTAACATCCTCTGTGAGAGATGGAAAACTCGAAAATAAACCCTGTGCCAACACGTCTGGTCAGCGCGGCACAGTAGACTCCTAAAGTGGAGCAGGCCCGTGCCTAGCAGTGGGACGTAGATGGGCCGGAGAGAGAGAGAGAGAGAGAAGTGAATGTGAAATTGCAACGGAACCAGTTCAAAACGAGGAAAATATAGTCATTTCTACGAAACACGCTAATGACGTCCGTCAACAGCTTGTCAGACACAAGTAGACTAACACTAGCAGTTTCTAATATTAACTCACATGACATACAGACTTTTCTAGAATATTCTGCGCTGTGATCCTGCGTTGTTTCAGTAGATTTTCGTTATTTCGTACAAGGCAATTAACCGCTCACAAAACGCGTTCTCTTACGTTATCCTTATCCTTACTAATTTATAAATGCGAAAATCGGAATTAACAACTAAAAATCTTGACGAGCTTAAGTGTTAATGTGTATAACCAAACCATACTGCGATTTAAAAGATCTGTACAACGCCATCTATCGAGTGATATGGTAAACTCCTGTTTGTTAAGGTTTAATTTCTAAATTTGACTTTTTATATAATAAAGACTATTTTTTTAATATAATAAAGACTTGATCTCATTTTACTCTATCTAATTTACCCATGGTTACCACACTGACCAGCCGCGTAATTATTTCCATATAACCACGTCTCATAGCACATGGGGAGCCCTGTGGAGGATGTCTAGTGGTGAAGTTAATAAGGCTGATGGATGGATGACATTGTAATGTAAATGTAATTATAAAACATTACCTATATTTCATTATATTATCCTTAATATAGTGCCAGCAAAACAAGCATGAGCACAGCTCGATTTAGGACCAGATGGAGCTGTGTTATATAAGTAAATAAATTAAACTTAGGTACAGATGATACTTAGTGAAAACCTTACAATGGTAGCTAGCAGATTATGTAAGTATTTTACTAACATACTTGTAAAATTATCTTAACGTGTTAAAACTTTGAAATTTAAAATGTTACACATCTAAGTGCCCACTTGAAGATTGTTGCAACATTAAAAAAATTGCTAGTTGCAATAACATCGCAGCTGATATAGTATTTTAATTGCTTGATTACTTTTTATAATCCTTAAAAACTGCTATAACTACAGTTGCAAGTCATTGAATACCAAACAATGTATTTATAGTCTTTTTCAAGTTAAAAAAAGTCTGCATTTTTCTTTTTTTTTTTGCAAAACTATTTAATATTTCACTACTCCCATTTATTGATCCGAGTCATTTACATTACAACAAAACTAAAAAAAATAGGGAAATGCTTATGCAATTTCTTCAAATATTTTTCACTGTAAACAAGTTAACACTTAGATGAAATGCAATAGCAAATGGTGAACAAAATAACAACCAAATAAGGTATATGTATAATAAAAAGGGAGTCACGTCTCCAATAATCTTGATAACTTATGCTCAATAAATATCGGATTGATCTCTAAAACCTCAGGTACCAAATTATACTTATGTATATCAACCCAAACAAATTTCCTTTAAACTTAAACCAAAAAAAACGGTGGAATCAAGGCTTTAATCAATATAAATCATTGACAATCCAAGAATTAGAATATAAATAGGTATTGGTTTGTAAGCGAGTTTGTTTCTGGGAAACAATGGTAAATCAGTGCGATGTGATCTGACAGCTGTGGCGCGAATTATTAATGATCTTTTGATTCACACCTCTGTATGTCGTGTTAAGGTACCGTGTCACTTGGCGACATTAATACAGCCAGTTATTATCCACGTCTCTGTAATTTACTTTTAACACCCCTTTATTCAAAGCAGTAGTTAGAAAAACTAAAGACCGCCTTCTGATATGTCCTAAATTTATTTTTGGCGTCATCTATAGTCTTACATCTGATGATCTGCACGGCGGCTGTAAATGCTACAACCCTAATTCTTTTAACGGGTTTCATAGTTTCGTCTCGCGTAGAATACTATCCTGCTTGGTGTGCATAACTTCTAAGCTGTTTAAGCCCTCGTAAGCCACTCGTAGGATCAAAAATGTTGTTGATAGTTATATTTGTTGATCAGTCGATCAACGAAAAGACTTACGAGTACGTACACGTATTTGACTTTAAAATAGTCGAGCTGTTTCATAATTGCCTAGGCTGCGATAATGGTGACATCGTGGCTAATCGCGTGGCTCACAGACATTAACCAAGACGTCAGCCGTCATCAGAACCCAATAAATATGTACCCGACGCGAACCAACCGTAAATACTTGATGTAAAATGTATGCGATAAAACTAATAACCAAGTTGCAAACCGATTGAGTTGCTAAAGTATTTGTATTGTTTCACTCTATTATAAATTACTGTTAATAGTGCATACTAGTTTTAAACTTAAATAATTGTGCCAAGCTATTACTTATTTTCATTTTTACAACTTTTTATGTCCTGTCTTTTTTCACAGATGCTGTCACCAAGAGATGACGATGATGACGACAATCATCTCTGCATCAAATGCAACGCTACCATCATCGGGCTGGACAACTACGTCAAACACAGGAAAGAGAAATGTGGAAAAATTAAATCCCATGTTTCAAAACCAGAACTACCACCGATAGATCCTTTGGACTCTAGTCTTGGTGCTGATGTATTTTTCCAATCTTTAGAACTACAAAGTAGTGTCAAGAAAACAGCCTTGTCCAGACTCACACCACCCATTTCAACTTCCAAACCCAGTTCCGAAACAAAACAATCAACATGTGTGATGGTGTCTACGTGTTCATTGGTGGTATCAACATCTTCAAACATAATACCAAGAATGAGTCCTTTAGAGAATAACCTTCGAGGAGAAGACTGGATAGGTGGTCACAGTCTCAGAATAGGTACAAGTGAAGATAACCAAACAAAACTAATCAACGCAGTTGCTAGTATCAGTGGTGTTGTTAAGAAAGACATCACATCGTCTTATAATACCGCCTACGATTACAAAAATGACGAGGATAGCGACGAATCTGAAGAATCAGATGAGGAAGATGAAGAAGATCATCCATCTGGAGGAAAGTGGAAACCGCCTCCTACTTTCACGGGAGGAAAATGGCGTCCGGCTTCACCAGAACATGAAGAATGGGATATGAGAGAAGAACAAGAACACACTGGTGGCAAATGGAAACCATTTATGACTGATAATAATGAGCGGGATGAAGATTATGATGCACCCCCACCAGGACACACGAAAGGTAAATGGATACCAGGGGCTAACGAGAAAACACAAATCATGCAAACAACTATACAGACAAAGGGATCAGTGCAATATTGGTGTGGACCCTGTAATCGCAGACTTGGATCAAGAGCAATATACGACAAGCATTTAAGATCTAGTTTACATCTGAAGAAAGTTCTCCCAGAACATGAGCTAGAATTCGCTGGACATTTAATGCCTATGAAAACTGTTACTGAAAAACGGGTGACACGTCCACATAGATTGATAAAGGATGACTTGCAACTCCAAAGAAAAAAAAAAGGAGACAGAAAGTTTAATGTAAAGATTGAAAGAAAGAAAAGGAAGCGAAAACCTTACTTTGTGCATTGTTCTGGTTGCAAATCCCGAGTGAGAAAGCATCTGATGGGAAAGCACTTAATATCACACTACCATTTTAGAAAAGCGACCAACACAAACACAGCCTCATACCAGGATCTCATACTCGATAATATTGATGCTATTGTCCATCAGTCACCTTTCCAATGTAGTCCGTGTAAATTCTATACAAATTGGCTGTCGACTTTCATGCAACATTGGTTCTCTGAAGCACATGAACAAGTTTTAAACGCAATTGAAGGTAAATGTTGGTGCTCTTTTTGCAAATTTGAATGTGAAACATCCCAAGAAATGTTGCAACATATATCTGGTTCTCATCACAGTGAGGTGGTTGCTGTCATTAACAGATCAATGCCCATCATAATAAGGAAGAAAACGGTATTCAAGTGCGAAGTTTGTAGCAAAGAGTTTCGGTACAATATAGAGATGAAAAGCCATTCCCAAAGAACTGGACATCCTGCAGGTGTGACTGCTACCGACAATTATCAAGAACTTCATAATTGCCAACACTGCAAAGCAAAGTTTAAATCTTCCCTAACTTTGGCTGCTCATTTAAAATCTAAACACAAGGAAAAGGCTTTTCTTTGTCTGGTGTGTGAAAAATCCTTTAACTCATCAGAGGAAGCGAAACTTCACCGTCAGACATCAGAGCATAGGATTAGAAGGAAAGAGAACATGAGAGAGCAGGGTGTACCAACGAAAGACCTGAGTAAAAAATGTCCTTACTGCACGGAGACCGTAATATTGAGAAATATATTACTGCTGAAAGACCATATAAGGACAGTACATCCAAACATCAGAAAGAAGTAAGTGAAATTCCTTCATATTTAAGTATATTAATGACTTTGATTATGAAAGTACCGACCAATGCTTCTGCGTTACTTGTGACTGACTGACTGGTTACAGGTTTCATTTGTGTCTAGAACATTTTAACCAACTCTTCATTAATTAAGTATTGCTTCCATATGTGTTCAACTTAATGTACCTAATTAAAACTCATGTTTAAACTAACTATTCAATAGTTTAAAGAGTATGTAATAAAAAATATATTTATTGTAATTTTATACTAATACCTATATATTTTTCTTACACATATAAACACGCATAATATTTTTAGGTGTCCCAAATGCGGTATGTCCTTTATACTTTCACAAGAAGTGACCCGTCATGTCAGAGATAACGCATGTAAGTTGCAGTCCACATCACAGATGGACTCCACGATCTTTTGGAACTGCAGTCAATGTCTCTTCACAACCGACTCTCAGGCAGAATGTTTCTTTCACGAAGTATTACACACTTCACCTAAAGAAGAACTTATAAAATCTGGTGATGATGAAAAGATTTTTCAGAAATATCCTTGTCCTCTTTGCTCCAAAAATTACAAGAAAGCTTCCCTACGTCAGCATTTAAGGCAGCATACGTTTGAAAGACCTTACGTCTGTTCAGTTTGCGGAGCGAACTTTACAAGGCAGTCAAGTATGGCAAACCATTCGAAGAACGAACATGGCTCTGATCTAAGAAAGATCAAATTACCAGCCATTGTTGAAAGTATGGAGGAATGGGAATGTGGGAAATGCAAGAAAAGGTTTACCAGCAAGTGAGTATACTTTTTTAAATTATTTAAGTTTCGTTATATTAAATAGGTAGTTATCTAATGTATGAATATTAAAGTGGATGCAGGGAGAGAGGAAAGCTTTTTGTGTGTTATGAATCATGTTTATTCTAGGAAAGGAATTAGAAAATGACAAGTGATGATAAATGACGGAAGCACAAACAAAACGTATACAGCCCAAATAAAGGGCGCATCATCGCGTTGCCAACGTCGACATCAATTTGCGCTAATAACAGACGGGCAGCGGATGCGTGACATGTCTCGTGTCACACAACTCCTTCACAAATATCGGGATACATTCATAATTTGACACGAGCGCTTTGATTATGTTCCCGCGTACCGCATTCCCGCCCGCGGTGTTGCCAACGATGACATTTTTATACTCTATAGTAATAAATTTCTGCCCGGATGCGCAGTATTTTGAACGAGTACTGGATCAAAATATTAGTGTCAGAGTGAGATAGTGGACGTTTGAATTTTATTGTTAGCACGTGTACGTGTTATGTATTGGGATTTGCATTTTGATCTGTCGACTGGTTTGATGGCGTTAAAATGCTAGTGGTTTATTTGTTTAGACATTAGTGTTTCGCCGCATTACAATTTAAACAGCTAATATCGCTTTATATATTTGTGATCTCTGTACCAAAGACGGATGCCATAGCTGCTTTTGTAAGATTTTATGCATCCTTATGCATCAGAATGCATTGAAAACTTTAGGAAAGTGCAGAAATTATATATAACTCTTTTCAACATTTATGGAACGAATCATCATAATTTTCAGTTAGATTACATACAATACAACGCATGCACGGCACAGTCAAGTTGTTTTGTTTATTGTCCTAATGAGACTATTAATAATTATGATCAATTAATCATAAATATGCATAAAGCAGTGAGCTGTTACCGCGGCGCATTTGATGCATAAACATGTATTCATTCAATTGTTACACATCCGACATCATTATTTAAAACATAATATATAATTACAAAAAGCTGTTTAACTGTATTGATTTACGTGTATCTCTATGTATGTGTATGTAATGTACTCTTAATAGGATTTATCTATGTCAATAAGTCTATAACAACTATAATCTTTGATAATCTAGCTTTATTTGTTACACTTCTACCTTCCCTTTTTCTGCACCACCCTATGGTTGACTGGTAGAAAATGCCTTAGGCATTAAGCCCGCCTTTGCATAGTTTAAGCATAAAGTGTAAATAAATAAATAAATAAAAAAGCAAGAATGAAAATCAACTTTGCCATCAGACACTAGACGCTGCCGTTTCGGACTCAATAGTAAACTAAAATATTTTTTTATACTTTCTTCATTCATATTATCAGCAACGTATAATATTATGGAATCAATTCCTTATTTACCTCAAGTTAAAATTATTAGATAACAACATACGGAACATTCACAACGTAGACGCCATTATAACATAAAATCTACCTAAGTGTTAACTTTTTAAGCGTCACATTCAAGTTTCTAAACCTAGAGTATGTAAAGATTCTTGAGGATTTCATATCATATCTCAGCTCAGTATAGTTACTGCGTAAATCTCACAATGATGTCAAATAAAATGATTATTACATAAGTAAATCAAGTTGCATTAAACAGAATCAAGAGACCAAGTCGTGAAGTGAAACTAATAAGCCGCAGACCGCATGAATCAACTGGTCGCGTCATTAAGCCAACTTTCAACATATCTAGACAATTGTTAGACGTGGATGGCCATTGGAGGGCGTCTAAGAGCTCTGATGATCTAACTTGTGCAATATCTTACATGTTATAGCGACTCCTTGCATTAATGCACTGCGACTGTAATGTGATTCTAGTGCATTCTACTAACGGTCGCTGCCGTCCGACAGTGTTGCCAGTTTAACTGCAAAATTATTACCTTAAATGATTATTGTGTACGTTTTAGTTTTGTATTACGTGTTTAGAGATTTTATTTTAGTTATCAGTCATTCAAATGGTTTTTAGTCATTTACTGGAAGCTGTTAAAAGCTGTTGTGTATAAGCTAGCATTATGGTGTTGTTTTAACCTTTCTAAGTTTAAGCACTTCTTTCTACACCTCCTGGTCCTCTGCCCTCTGCGAATTAACGTCCCCCTTAGGTGTCCATTTAGGCGTATTGATCAAGGTTCTTAGAATAGGGTTTTTTCCAGTAGCTAGCTGTTACAGCTCCCTGGGAAGAAAATGGAGTGGTGACTTTTGTATCCTTATTCCATCACCACACGGGCCACCAGGGATATTATCAACTAATAATCCATTCAAACTGTCTGTCCCCAGGAGTGCACTATCTCGTCACGGTAGCACATGTAGCCGCGCGTCTACTTCCAGAAAATGTCCACATGACCAGTGCTCATACGTCGCTACAAGTGCACCACAATTAGCGAGGTAATAATTAAAAGTTATCTACAAGTATGTTTAGATCGTAGTAGATGGCGCTCTATAGTCTTTGCTTACCCCCATGGGCACACAGCGTAACGGTATGATGATGATAATGAAGTTATCTACATCCCTACTAATATTATAAATGCGAAAGTAACTCTGTCTGTCTGTCTGTTACGCTTTCCCGCTTAAACCTCTCAACCGATTTTGATGAAATTTGGCACAGACGATCTTTAGACCCTGAGAAAGGACATAAGTTACGTATTATTGCGAAAAAAAATTCCAAATTTCACGCGGACGGAGTGGCGGGCAACAGCTAGTAAATTATACAAATGGTAATCACAGATTTATTTATTTTTGAAATCAAAGACTCTTGTGATAAGAGTCCCACTGTTGGACAAGGAGCTTCCCAACAAGATAAGTCCATTTAGATTTACAAATTTTGATGACAAAAGACTTTTTTGGCTAGATAACATTACCATTACCATTACATAATAAAAGATTTTTATGAAAATGGGGTAATGTAAGTATTTTAATTTTTGTCACTCGATACTAGATGGCGCTATGATTTTTATTTTCAGACATCGACGTACACACGGTGAAAGGATAAAACACCATGAATGTAATATATGCAACTTTAAAAGTGATCAAGCTAGTCACATGAAGCGACATATGCTCTGCCATGAAGGTGTAAAACCATACGCCTGTCCACATTGCAGTTTTACATGCGGAAGTTTGGTTGGTAACTTTTATTGCAAGCATTTAAATAAATAACTTTAAAATTGTAAAATATGCATAATTTATTAATCTGTTACAGTCTTATACATAATATCGAAAAAGAAAACGCCTTTAAATCATTTTTTTATTTTCAAATACAAGAGCATTACTTAGCTTTTTAAAATCAGCGCCATCTATGAATAAAATTGTGAAACAATCACAATTGAATTTTTCTTCATTAAAATCTAGGTAGCGGTAGCAGTATTTCAATTAAACAAAATCTTATAAAACTTAATAACATGGTATTATTTCAGGAGAATCTCCGTAAACATGTTCTACGTAGTGGTCGTCACCCTGGCTTGTTCCTCTATCACTGTCGAATGTGTCCGTACAACACAAACACAGCCACTGAATTACGTACACATTTAACTGAAGTACACGCAAACAAATACAACGCAAAAACTGCTGTACAAGCTGTTAGAGTTCATCTTATGGTGGATAAAAAAGAAACGAACTGACCTTGGTTTAGTTTTTATGCAGTGACATATCGATTTGTTTGTTTGAGATATCTTCGTATCGGCTGAAGTAATTTTGACCGCATGGACTGGAAGATACCTAGTATACTTAATAATGTTACAGACATGAATGAATTATATACATGGTTACAGAGAATTACTTCAGCTACAGCACAGGTTACAGATAGCCATTCAAACGGCATCACTGAGCTTAATTTTATGTAGACGAAGTTGCAGGTGTTAGGTTGTAGGCGTTGTAGCACATACCTTTACTTACCCGCTTTACCATTACGTTTAAATTTTTAACCCGACTGAATTGAAAATACGCATAGTAAAATTTGGTAAAAGTATAAATAAAAATGATATTTGTAATAAGTTTTGACATAATGTATATTTTAATGATGAATAGTTGTGAATAAAATGTGATATTGAAATACAAATAGAGCTTTTCATTCTGCCATTAATGTACCTGGGTATTAAATAAATGATGTGTGTATCCAGAATTGATCCAGAACATAAATGAAAAGCACATTAATAGATGCTAATCACAGATGATGGTAATCCAATTACTCAAATGTCTGACCAAGACCAAAGATCCACGTCCACACGCAGTGTTTTTTTATTTATATCATGCAAAGATAAATAAACTTAGCCACCTTTTGTCCTTTTAAAGTATTCTCATTCCATTTTGTATTAGGAGTGTTGTAGCAGACATCCACTGAAAAATGTGGTCAAAATTAAAAATAAACCCTATATTTTAATTAAATTTATCCACTGACCGACTATACCACTGGCGCAATCATTGGGGAAATATGTAATTTGAACTTTTACCCTGGTGCTTTTACCATGAATTTAGATTTACTGATTTAATAAAGAGCCATCTATCGCGTTATTCCAGAACTTCTTGTACTGTACTCTCCCTTTTCAAACAAGACACATAGTGCTGTAAACTGTTTTCTTCATTTATGTAACATAACGCTAGATGGCAGTAAACTTTATTGAAAATAGTTCAAAAGTTCAAATGGTAATACAGCTGAAATTAATACAGAAACATATTCGCCTACAACATAATATTTAGCAAATTATAAGGTTTACTTACTGAACTATCAACTTCCTTGACATCAACATTATTTTCTTAATAATGAGCGTTAACCTGTGCAAGTCAAAGAGCTAATAATTATGTGATATATTTATCTACAGTGAGATCAGTCATCATATTATAATATTTGTTTTACTTCAATGCACAAATATTTGTACTTGTGCAGTGAAGTAAAACACAGGCTCAAACAGCATAGAATTAGCTACCCGGCCTACCTCCTGCTGACTTTTTTAGTCAAAATTAAGGAGGGTAGAAGTACTTCTACCCTCCATATTCACAAAGAATACAAATAAAAATAAAGTTCTTAATTTAGACAATTAGACAACCTAACGCCATATAATAATAATATAGGTTTACTTATATCATCTTTGCTAAATGCTAATAAATCTGAGACTACATTCACTGACGTTAAAGAAGTTCATAGTTTATGTAAACGAATTAGAAGGATGGCATTTAAAAAAGGAGGCAAATAAAATAGATGGTGAGGTAGGTACCTAAGTGTTATTTTGTGCTGTTCGAACTGTTCTTAATCGTGTTTTATATTTAAACTAGCTCACCCGGCAAACGTGGTTTTGCCATACTAAAAAAAAAAGTTTGAAAAATAGATGTTGGCCGATTCTCAGACTTAATGAATACGCATGTAAAATTTCATAAAAGAGGTGCTCAAGTCTACTATTTTGGAACAATTGTCATACCGGCACGATGCAACTGCAATACCACGAAGTATAGATACAAGCAGTCCGAACGGTATAGGCTTTTCCATAATATTTCGTGTACACAATAATCAACCCAGATCATAGTTCTATTTTCTGCCACTGGCTGCGCAAGTATTCAGGACGTACCGATGCTAGTATAGAATATCAGAATATCTCTTGACCTTCTCTGTATTGCTGGGTTTAAAGCACTCGAAAAATTTCCTAAAACTTATATTTATATCCACGTTTCTCAGAATATTTTTTTCCACAAGTGTCAATAGTTCAAACGAGTACTTCTTGAAAAATGGCGCGCTCTACCGGCAAAAATCTGTCCCGTAAATTGAGACCATTCGTTCAACATTACGTTCGGACTCCTTCTATCTATACTTCGTGTGCAATACAATAATATTGATAGTCTCTTCCACGAAGTATAGATACAAGGAGTCCGAACGTAATGTTGAACGAATGGTCTCAATTTAAGGGACAGATTTTTTGCCGGTAGAGCGCGCCATTTTTCAAGAAGTACTCGTTTGAACTATTGACACCTGTGGAAAAAAATATTCTGAGAAACGTGCAATTAAATATAAGTTACAGGAAATTTTTAGAAATTTTTCGAGTGCTTTAAACCCAACAATACAGAGAAGGTCAAGAGATATTCTGATATTCTATAATAGCATCGGTACGTCCTGAATACTAGCGCAGCCAGTGGCAGAAAATAGAACTATGATCTGGGTTTATTATTGTGTACACGAAATATTATGGAAAAGCCTATACCGTTCGGACTGCTTGTATCTATACTTCGTGGTCTCTTCCTTCTTTATACAAGCTGGGCGCCGGAAATTCGAGTGCTCTGTGCTCTACTCTGTGCTGTTCGACCGCGCGAGTTGCGTGCGAGCGAGGGAAAAAATTATCAGAAATTGAAGTGTTTTGACGAAGGGCCGACGTTTGCGCGTTTTCTCTACTACTGATTTATTTTATTCGTTTTAGCTGCGAATTACGATAATAAATCACATAAACTATTATTAATAAAACACGATTTGATAGTATTTGTTACATAACACATGTTTGGATATGTTTTAGATGAAATGTGTTAGTATTTCATTGGTAAATAAATAGTGTTGTGGTTTTTCAATATTCTCTGAAATTATTTTGTGTAATGTTTGTTTGTACCCACGTGTAAAGGAGCTGCAAATCGATTCGCATCCATAATGTCTCTGAAGGTGAGTTCTGATACATATTGATTTTACTAAGTAATACAAAATTTTATGGCCTTTCAATTTCGCCCTGTAGCCTCCGGGGCATAAACGTACCTATTGACTTTTAGGCCGATATTAATGTTACTGTAAAGTCCTGAGTAGTTTATTTTTATGAAAATTATAGATATAGTATCGAGGGTGTTCCTACAAATAAATTCTTTATTTCACATGTACCTATTAATTTTTTTTTGTTGTAGTGGCTAAGTAGTTTAACACAAATCATTGATCATATTATTATGTAATTTTTAAGACTGGGTCCATGGCCATTGACCGGGTCATTACTTAATAATTATTTAATGTACTTAAAATAATCATAATAATTTAAGATATACGAGGGGAGGTCCAAAAGTTCGTGGAATGGAGGGGATGGAGTGGGGATAGGGGCGCTCGCTTAGTGTCATACTAATTGGGGACTCATAATTAGTATATAAATGGAGTTTCAGCCCTATTGCGTCATTCGTTTACGAACACTCGCCTGCTAAACACGTCAATCCGGAAGAAAACTGAAACTATGGAGAAAATTGAACACCGTGCGGTCATTAAATTCCTTACCAAGCAAGGAAAGAACGCTCAGACCATTTTGAATGAAATGGAAACTGTTTACGGGGAACAGTGCCCTAGTAAATCAATGATTTACAAGTGGCATGGTCTTTTTAAACATGGTCGGGAGTCGATTGAAGACGACCCCCGCTCAGGAAGGCCAGTTGAGGCCACCACATCAGACATCGTCGAAAAAGTGGAAAAAATTGTACTGGAGGACACCCGTTTGAAGAAAAAACAGTTATCTGCATTAGTTGGAGTATCAGATACCACCATTTTGCGAATCCTACATGACCACCTGGGTATGACAAAAGTCAGTGCAAGATGGGTACCGAGAATGCTCACGCCGCTTCAAAAACAGCAGCGCGTCGAAGCGTCAAAACATTTTTTGGAGTTGTGTGGCGACGATCCTGGACCGATTTTGGAGCGAATTGTTACCGGCGATGAAACATGGGTTCATCACTTTGAGCCTGAGTCCAAACAAGAGTCCATGCAATGGCATAAAAAGGGGACACCACCGCCAAAGAAATTCAAAGTGTCGGAGTCGGCTGGAAAGTTGATGGCTACTGTTTTTTGGGATTGTGAGGGGATAATACTGATTGATTATAAAGAAAAGGGCAGGACCATAACCGGAGAATACTACGCAACAATACTAGAAAAATTAAAGGATGCCATCAAAGAAAAACGTCGGGGAAAATTGACCAAGGGCGTGTTGCTCTTGCAAGACAACGCAACGCAACGCGACAACGCGAGCAAAGTTGCAATGGCTGCTCTACACACGCATGGCTTCGAATCACTAGTCCACCCACCCTTTAGTCCAGATCTGGCCCCAAGTGATTTTTATTTGTTCCCCAATTTAAAAAAAGACTTAAGGGGAAGGAAATTTTCCGACGACAATGAGGTAAAGGAGGCAATTTTGGCTCATTTTGAGGGAAAAGATAAAAAATATTTTTACGATGGTTTAGAAAAATTAATTCATAGATCTAATAAATGTATTCAGCTTAAGGGTGATTATATTGAAAATGAAAAATAAATTTACTGTTTCATTTTTACTAAAACCCTTTCATTCCACGAACTTTTGGACCTCCCCTCGTACATATATGTTAATAGATAATAACGTTATGGAAATTTAAATATATGCATTAACACCTATTTATTTCCTTGTGACTAGTTGGCTACATATCGGTCATCTTCAATTTTATAAAAATAATATTTATAAAAAAATAATAACTTAAATTTAATAAGTTAATTTTTAACAAATTTTAGGTTACCTACATAAAAAAATGATTTGTAAAAGTATTACTTTTTAGGGTTCCGTACCCAAAGGGTAAAAACGGGAACCCTATTACTGAGACTTCGCTGTCCGTCCGTCCGTCCGTCTGTCACCAGGCTGTATCTCAAGAACGGTGATAGCTAGAGAGTTGAAATTTTCACAAATGATGTATTTCTATTGCCGCTATAACAACAAATACTAAAAATAAAATAAAATAAATATTTAAGGGGGGCTCCCATACAACAAACATGATTTTTTTACCGTTTCTTGCTCTCATACAACAAACGTGATTAATTAAGTATTGTGTGTGTTGTTTGCTCATTTATTAATAACGTGCCTTATGTTGCATAGATAATGGTACGGAACCTTTCGTGCGCGAGTCCGACTCGCACTTGACCAATTTTTTTTAGTTTAAAATATATGATTAAACACTTTGGACAGTAATTGGCATCCGGATCGAATCCGCGACTTACGTAAGTAAATTACACTACTGAGACACCTCGAGGTTCGTGTAATCGTGTTCCATCTTACGGCAGCTGATAATCGTATTTATTAACCTTTTGCGAAAACCCTACATATTTATTGAAAACGAGTTCTTGCATAAGGCTATTTATAAAAAAGTCCGGTTAACTATAGCACATTTAGCCCATGACAAGAACCTATATTTAACCCCCAACATAAAGACGGTTGTTATCATTGTTCTTTTGTGTCGTAAATGGCCCATTTAAAATGGCTGCTGTGGCTGGCTGCAAATGCGCCGTTTTTAATACTCCTTTATATATGCCAAACTCCGTACAAGGCAAGGAAATAAATACTTCATTCTTCAAAGTCGATTTTTCAAAGTGATTCTCAAAGTGCAAGATTCCCCTAGAAAAACCGCCAGCTCGTCGTTTAAGAACTAGTTATTTTTAAGACTTAGAAAACTCTAGTCTCTAACCCCTTTTGAGAATAACTATGTAGATTAGATGAGGACCTCGTTTTGTAAAACAGAAAAAAATAACAGGTATGCATTCTTTCAGCGCTTTGCGACCATCTTTGGAACTGCTTTTATGGTTTGCGTCGAGTTTCAATTCCGTCATTGCATTTTAACATGTCAGCATTGATGACGAGATTAATCAAATCATTTTATTATTTAGATTAATTAATCTTTCCGCATCCAGTCCCATCCTGCTACTTTCTTTGAGTCGTCGATCCACCTATGATGACGAGATGTGTACGAGTGTAAATGAATGTGTTTACATTGTAGCAGATGGTACTCTATTAGATAGTCTCTGCCTTTACCGATGAGAAAAAGGCGTTACAGTAAGATGATGATGTATTTAACAAACGATATACATATGTGGTTTTTGGTATATTTGCCGTTAAGCTCGCCAAAAACGACATTTAGTCTTAATTCTTAAGCTATAAATTGTTAAATTCATTTAGTTCAGTGACACGATGTATCTCGTAAACTGGTCCAGACTGCTATCGAAGGAGCCTACAGCCACGGAGACCGGTTTTCAATTTATATACTTTTAAGCAGTACCTACCTATAAAGTTGCGAAATATCGTATAGACAAAAGAACAATTGTTATTTGTACTGTGAGAAAATAATTATACTATTTTTAATACTTGTTACTATTTTGAAATAAAACCACTTTTAAGACTTACATGTGTTAATTTTTAGAAGCTCGATAGTACAAAAAATTTTTAGTTACCTATTTAGTTATTTTTATTAACTAACTAATAAATTAACGTTAGTATTTTTTTTTAATTAGTTAAATAACTAATTAATACATTAATAATAAAGAAATTTCATTAATACTAAAATAACTAACAGCTAATTATTTTGTTATTATTTACGACCATGAAACCAATTTGTTATATTTTTTTAATATTTTCTTTAGAACCTAATGAAGCCTTCAAAATTTTGTGGCACGGATTTATTAAAGTGTTTGGATTTATTTTATTTACTCAAAACTGTGCACAAAGGTTTACCAAAATTATCTGTTTTTTTTTCTTTTTTTGTCCGTCACTAAGACTAACTTTAATCGTGTTTGTACTATACAAAAAATATTCATAATGATCACATTCGCTGTAATATTTACGTAACATCATTAGATATCATTAAAGCAGAGTTCTGTCATCATCGCGACAAGATACAATGATATAAACGACATTATGATTGCTTCTAGAAATAATCATAAACAGTTGATCATTAACTTTTTTGAAAACTGAATCATTAGGTAGATATTGAGTTAAGGAACGTAAATATTCGCTTAATATATCATATCTGAACAGATTAACTTTCATTAATAAAGTTACCCGGGCGAAGCCTTCGCGGGTTACAAGTCTTTTCTTATTATTTAACATTAGTTGGTGCCCGCAACTTCGTACATGTGAAGTCTAGAAACTGAACCTCAACAAATTATACCAAAAAGCGATCCTCTTGAACTGGTCTATCATTTAAAAAAATCCGCATCAAAATCCGATGCGTAATTTTAAAGATATAAGCTCAAATACGGACATACATACATACAAAAATAACGATTTTGTTTTATAATTAAGTGAGAGTGATCATTAGTTCTATTTTCTTATGTGAGTATACTAATCTTTAAAACAACGCAAGTGATTTCAATACGTTTATTTAATAGATTGAGTGGCTCAAGACTTATCTAATATATAAAATTCACGTGTCACAGTGTTAGTTACCGTACTCCTCCGAAACGGCTTGACCAATTCTTCTCAAATTTTGCATACATATTCAGTAGGTCTGAGAATCGGCCAACATCTATTTTTCAAACCTTTTTTTTTGTGTATGGCAAAACAACGTTCGCCGGGTCAGCTAGTATGTATATAAAAATGAATAAAAATAGTTTAAAAAAACTAAAAAACACGCTTTATTTAATCGAATTATTGTATTGTCATCGGTCTTTGACAGGTGTGCAAAATTTGAATAGAATCTGACCGTTTAAAGTGGGTCAAAATAGCGTCCAAAGGAGTCGGTTACAAACATACAAACAAACAAACATACAAGTGAAGCTAATATAAAGCGTGTAAAAAAAAAACCATGGAGTTTCTTGTCTGTTCTTCTCCATAGGATTCGCGTTTGGAACAGACACCTAGTTTCTAACGTTTTAAAAGAACTTGAAATAAAAAACTTTGACTTTGAAAACTTTAACTTTGAATATACTTCCTTAAGAGGATACCAAAATAGCTTCGTGCATTTTTCTATGTACGAAGTTTTCATTGTTTCTTTAGATTAAATGGCTAGAGCTCTAATTTTTAAGTATATGTTTTTTCAATATATGATCTAGGATCGCATGAACTCAGAAACGTGATTGAAAAAAGTTTTCTCGATAGAAAATCTTGGCGAAACAACATCTCTAATTTTTTATTTTTTTCATTTGTCGGTCTATTATCGCGTATTAACTAATGAAATAACTTTAAAAACATAGGTAACTATTATGTATAGAAACACGTGGATCAGAATTAAAATATATTTAGTAGATTTTGAATAAATAGGAAAAGTATCCCTAATTCTTCATTTTCTGTGCCTACTGGCTGTGTTATTAAGTACGTGTCGGCGATGATATACGATAATATTGATGTAGGCCCTTAAAATGTATAATTTTTTAAGGTTTAGCTTCCGAATTCCACGCGTATAAAGTCGCGGTCAACAGCTAGTTTAAAATAAATGTAAACTAGAAACTCTGTGATGTCATCTTGATGAACTAGTTACTCAATTAACGCTAATATAATCCACATGGCTGCTTTCTAAATAGTTGGGACGTTTCATGAAATTGGGTCGAGCCGATACGCACATGTTTAATGTTAGAAGCCATTAAACATGCGATATTTAACGAAAACAAACATAGATATGTATACCACAATTAAAATGTAAGTTGTATACTCACCATTTTATTTCTTCGCAAAATTTAAAGAGACTAACCGATTTGCGTATCAGTACATGAACATTTTATTCTGCGTTAGGATGTTTTCTACAGTAGTTATTGTGTTTTACAAATAATAAAAAGCCCGTTGCATGGGGAAAACGTTTCTTAACTCTATAAATTTTCGTGCCATTTTAACTAGTTCGTGGTAAGGTGAAATTATATATTATTAACAAAAAATATTGACATGAATTTGTATTTTTTTTTCTGAACAGTTTACGCTGAGCAAATAGGTAGACTTCCTGTAAAAAATTGTTTAAATTTTTGCGTCTCTTAAGATTTTATGACCGGAATAAAATTTTATATTACGGCGAAGTTACTATTGTATTGTATTGTTGTATTTTTTTAACTAACAAGTGGACTGTATTTTAGGGTTGCCAAGTTAAAATTATTCCCATAAAATATGGAGAATATTCTGGTCCTCAGTCAAATATGTAAAACAAAGCATGAGACAAAAGTAGATTGTTTTTGAATAAACGGACACTTATTGCAAACTTCATTCAGTAAATCTTTACAATCTTTCTAAATATAACAGTAAGCCCCTTGTGATTCTGTCTGGGTTTAAGTCTAGACGCTATAAATATAAACTTAGATATCTTAAAGTATCTAACTGTGGATTTAATTTGGGATCAGCGTTGGTAAGAATTTTTATTAGTTTTAGAATCATGTTTGCGTCCATTAACTACTTCATATTATTTAAAAAAAGACACTTTTAAAAACGGTCCGCATCTGACGGAGAAATTGGTAAAAATATGTACCGAGGAAAAAAACTACAGCCGAGCATATAACATCCTCTTTTTTTTTCTAAGTGAGACAAAAATACACTGAAGTTCCAAAAAGAATGAAGTTCTGATTGAAAGCTCAATAACCTTCTTCTCATGTAACATTGGATGCTGGCGGCACAGGACCGCGCATAATAACGTTTATATTTGAGAAATAACTAGTTACTTAAGAAATCATCATTTACAATCAGTATTAATGACGTTGACATATCAAAGTCTGTAGTTTTGCACAACTAACAGCCTATTAAATATTCCATTAACTTGATGTTACGATCTCAATAAAATGGCAACATTGAAATCTGCTATGTTAATTAAACTCATAAACAAATGTTATGTTATCTACGCATATATGTAATGAATATTACCTACCCACTTTATAAAAAGAGTAGGTTAAATATTTTGTTTATTAGGAGCTTATTACACTTCGCTATAATGTAAAAGACGTATTGTACGATGTAGTGCACAAAAATCTGTGCTTTATACAGTCAAGACGCTGTAATCGTGATAAAATAAATATTACGACAGTTTGCATTATTTACTAGTCACAGATCGATACGGACTTAGATAAATTGTTTACGAGAAAGATCGAGCTTAAAACATGTTTTCTGCTTTGGATCTAGGAGGCACCGTACCGCCTGTGATGTTCCTAAAGAAAGAGGTCTAGATATCCACCAGTAGACTCAAAAATGTTGATGGACGGATTTTATGTCTTATTTGCACTAATAATCTAACGTTATAATTTTTCCATGGAAATAAATAAGCACGTTCTACGCAAATATACACGTACACATAATTTGGATAGTTTAATTCTCAATAAATTGTTACTTACATTATTTATTTACTTGGCCTTGACTCTCAAATTGTGGTTTCTTTGTTGTTATTGTTTATTTATTCGCTTAAGGGCCTACATCAATATTATTGTATATCATCGCCGACACGTACATATTAACACAGCCAGTAGGCACAGAAAATGAAGAATTAGGGATACTTTTCCTATTTACTCAAAATCTACTAAATATATTTTAATTCTGATTTACGTGTTTCTATATATAATAGTTACTTATGTTTTTAAAGTTATTTCATTAGTTAATACGCGATAATAGACCGACAAATTAGTATAATTTTATTAGTATAATTTGTACCATAGCGTAACGTAAATGTGTTCTGCTCCTGCTTCTCGCATTGCATTATTATTATTATTATATATACCTACCCTCACATGTCATTTATTGTATTTTGTACCCATGATGTTGCATGTTTATGCTTATCATACTAACCAGATAATTGAAGTTATGATGCTCTGTACGACTCCAAAGAAGGGACTGGTGTCTTAAACACAGACTATTATGTAGCCTAGTTAGGACACCAGTAAAAGTCTTAAACAATATAATAATGTTAAACTAAAGTTAGCATGTAGAACTAACATTGGGTTATTTGTCTCTGATTGTGCTTATTGTTTACTGTTAAGTTGTATGTGTTGAATAAATAAATAAATAAAAAATAAAAATAAAAAAAATGAAAAAAATAAAAAATTAGAGAGGTTGTTTCGCTAAGATTTTCTATCGAGAAAACTTTTTTCAATCGCGTTTCTGAGTTTATGCGATCCTAGATCATATATTGAAAAAACATATACTTAAAAATTAGAGCTCTAGCCATTCAATCTAAAGAAACAATGAAAACTTCGTACGTAGAAAAATGCACGAAGCTATTTTGGTATCCTCTTAACGTTAGATGTCCTTGTTTAGGAAATGTATGTTTAAAACTTGTTATTTAGACTTAATTGTTTTATCGACTCAGGATATCCTTATTAGGCTAAACGCTTGCTAATTTTTTTAAATAGGCGAGGTAGTAACTAGATGGTATGTTTATGATCACCATTACTGTTCTTGGTGTTGTTTAAGACTGACATCAATCTGTCTTGGGGACTTCTAAAGCATTACAGCTTAAAATTGCATAAATTTGTTACACAAGGTAATAAACTCACTATGGTATTCAAAGACTTCCAATGTCCCTTGTTCTTTCACGTGATCGGATCAGAATAGAGGAAATCTGCTTTATCTAAACTTGTTTGTTGATACAGATGGTGTTCTTGGGTAGCGAAAACGTATTTGAAGACGACCTCGTAAATCACAAGACTGGTCCTTGGAATCTTTAGGAAAGAAGGCCTTTCCTAAAGATTCCAAGGACCAGTTCAGCAGATATCTACGATTTCATTGATTGATTGACTGTAACTAGTATTCTATGTATGACGCATGTCACACCTCATGTAAAATGCTAAACTTTTCAGACGCGTCTGTGTATTGACGTCACAAATCTATTTCTATGCTAATACTTTAACGACATGTTTTATTCTAGTAAACATCGAAGCGATCAGTTTTTATTTGCATATAATTTTATTATAGAGACAGTAGGAAACTACGAAATCCAAACTAAAATAAGATTTTTATATTCTCTTATTTTGCAGAATAAATTCAAAGAAAGACACTAGCTATTTTGTGTGTTATGAATTTTTAGTCATGATACTGAAATTATATATCGAAACTAGCTTGATTAACCTTTGATCGCATGTTTTTAATTGACAATCAGTCAAAGATTGCAACCGGGTGATTAGACCGTTTATCTAAGCAGTCTAAAACATGAGTTTACCGGAAGAAGCTGTTTATTTTCGTTGCAGAATACTTGCATCTTTTTATTTTCCTTGATACCTACATAATAATACTAGTATTTGTTACACTTTATAATTCTGGTTTGTAAAATAATATAGTTCGCTTTGATTTATTTCTAAGTTTGCTCTTTAATTTCAACAATTAAAGAGCAAACTTCTTATTAACTGTTTATTATTAATTATTAGTTAATATTTATTTCTACAGTTTAACGTCGTCTCTTATACTGCTTTCATTATGA
Organism: Orgyia antiqua; assembly: GCA_916999025.1. Lineage (NCBI taxonomy): Eukaryota > Metazoa > Arthropoda > Insecta > Lepidoptera > Erebidae > Orgyia > Orgyia antiqua. Next base: position 18,609,930 of record OU779864.1, on the reverse strand, counting down.
CCAAAGAATTATGACGCTGTTTAAATTTTTTGAAATATAAAAAGGAAATAATTATTGCCAATTTGTTAGTAATTTTGTTGTTTAGATTGTTATTTACGAAGTATGAAGTCATGCGACTCATTGCTAATGTGTCTGTTATTGACCTGATTAAATAAGGAGGTTATACTTGTGTCGGCAGTACTTACTGTCAAGTGTAAAGACAAATGTAAAGTGCTTATTACACTTTGCTAAATAGTTTGCACGTAATTTAGACGCGCGCGGTACAAAACCAAGTCTAAAAGGCGAGACTGGCACTAACGTGATAAAACTGAACACGTTATGTAATGTGTACAAGACCCATACCCAGCAGTGGGACGTTTGTTAATTAATTTAATTGTTAATGGGTCAGGCATCAATTTCATTTTTTAGAAAAATTTCGTAATTTTATTTTAACACAATAATGTAGATTATTGTACACGTCCTAAATAATCATAATTCTTTTACTTTATTTCTTAAATTAACACAAAAATATATTTATACAACAATTGCATTTTAATCAACTACCTAATGTTTAATGTCGTTATTTGGTTTTATCTGTTTTCGAGCTACATTGCCACACTCAAACTTGTAGTCACTTTTGTACTTCGGTGGTAAAAACCGATATAAACTGCTGCAGCGTATCGTATTCGCAGTGGAAATAAATCAGTAACCGATAACATTTATATGTTATTTTTAACAGCGCGTCACTTGACCTTTGCAATGTATTCACATTCATATAGTGGTTATATAACTAGGTACGTATTAAATATACCTAACACATGTACAATTTTATTGCCAACGTAAGTTAATTGAATAGATAACGTGGTACCTACCGATGTTGTTTATTTCTTTGGCCACAGTTTTATGCAAATATCTTGGATACATAACTAGTTGTTATAGTTACTCGCTCGAGTTTGCCTGTCTGTTCTCGAACTACTAGTAGCTACTTATTTGTTATGAGAATTCGATGAAGTGCTATGTCTTAGCTGACTCTTAAAGCACTCATGGGTAAAATCAGATTATTAATTCTGCCTCACTAAGTCTATGAATTCTGCTCGTGAATCGTGACACATGTCATCATGATAATTTTGGATCCGTCACCAGGCGCGTCACTGCACGTACATAAAGGCTTTATTTATAACAAAAAACGTGTTGTATATTTGTCATGAGGTAAGGGAATAAATATAATAAACACGAATAGTGATGTAACAAGATCTAGTGGACAACCTTGTCTGCGAAGGATAAACTCTTTGACAAACAATGAGACAGGGTCGAGTGTAATATGATATATTTTATGTATCCTATACGATACACTTGTAAGTAAACCTTGTAGGTATTGTTTTGTTACTAATCCGGGGATTTCTAGGGTTTATACTACTTTATATATATACCTACGTGGTAATGTTTTGTTATATTTTTTAGTCAATTTCACGTCACTTGGTCCCTCATTAAAGCGGTTTTGCTATTATGAGAAAGTTAGATAGGATAAGCTAAAGATAGATTTAGCTATTTAAAGATAGGATCCTGAAGATATTTGATAATAACTATTTAAACATATATATGCTCATTAGAACTTTATAATATAACTAACTACATAAGCTTCAATAGCCCTGCTCGTGTGTACGTGAAAAGCGAATAAAAGTCCGTCGCCTTCTAGTATTGACCCGCCGCTCCTGTGGGCTTTTACGGTTTCATTTATGTTGAACTTTAAAGGAATATCTACATGTGCCTAGACTATGTAGATAAGTGTCTGTCTTTTTTATAGGATTTTATTCCGATAAAGGTCGTAAACTTAAAAAAAAGCTATTTCGTCCTAAAAAAGTAAACGCATGAATGCTTGCGTAATTTTTAATCAAATAAAAAGAGTTTAGGTAGTTAATCAGACTCCGTATTTAGTGTTGCTGAAATTTTAAAGAAAATATTAAACTAAATAGGTCCCGAAATCACGCCGGCTCCTAAATGCGGATAAAAAAAATAAAAAAAACATCTCTTCAAATAAAACTACTTTTTACGGATTTAGACGCGTATGAGCGGTGAGACTGATCTGTAATTGTGTCTAAAAATTATAACATATAAGTATAATTTTGTTAATGTATTTAGAAACTAAAATAATATTATTAATTTTATGTAGTCTGAGCACAATGTATTATGATTTAGTTTATGATAAAAGTCTATCTTTATGGTCAATGTAAAATTAAAATCGAATGTGGGTAAACCCTGTAATAACTGATCATAGAAGACACATTACAGCTCAGTCTCACCCGTGACCATGGTAACTGCAAAGTCCCCGAAACGTCGGGCCAAAATTTAAAACAAATATACGCGTCTAAATCCGTAAAAAGTGGTTTTATTTAAACAAATGAGTCGCGGAAGTGTTAGAAAATAAATCATCTCTTCATTTATTTTGGTGATTTTACTGACTGAACTTTCGTACTTTTTACATTTATTTATTTTAATTTATGTCGTACCTAGTCTTACCTATATAAATGCGAAACAAAACGGTAACAGACACGAGTAACTACATAGACAATTTATCCTTTCAAAATATATTATCAGGAATACATTCAAGGTTAGTAACGTATGACTTTGTTAAATGTAATTTGTCAACTGAATTATATTTAGAAGTGAATTTAATATATTTGTTTGCCTTTGTCCTTTTTGTGAGACTTTGTTTAAAGCATAAAGCGATGTAATTATGTTGTTTTTGTCGCAAAAACTTTTCTTAGTAAGGTGGGCATTGGAGATGGTTGTGGTACAGGCTATGGTAATTAACTACATACATTCATGCCTTTTTTTCCATAGAGGTAGGCAAAGTGAACACGAATACTATACAAAGACAACTAATTACATAGTTACCTACTGTTAATGAAGGTGACTTTTTCAATTACTTCGATAACTAACATTAAACGTAATATTTACGTGAGTGGTTATTCCCAAAAGACTATGAGGTCAGATTATTGAGTAAGTTGATGAAATATTCCGCCGTGCAATCGCACTAGTTATTTTAGACAGAACGGACGAATAGTCGAGTCTTAATTTGTCGAATAGTTATCAAGATTTATTATAAGAATTTCTTTTTAAAATCCCTTTGACTAACTCACGACCATCCACTCCAAGATAAGAACACATTTATACTACAAAAACAAGGAAAGAATCCACAAAATCCCTAATGAAACGTTGAAATGTTCAGAATGTTTTTAGGAAACGAATTCACTAGCTTTACAATACCTAATTTCCTCAATGGAGCTTATTTACCCTAAATGTAGACAACACTTTTGGCTTCGCTAAGACTCTCATGGGCTGCAATGGTTGTATCGCACACCCTGTAAGACACTGTTAATATGACTATAACTACTAGTATTTTTACTTATTAATAGTTAGATTTTTATTTTTTGTTTTTTTTACAAGTGTGTGGTTTGTTGCGATGTGTCTTTCTTGCTTGCATTATTAGGTACACTAGGTTTTTTACCGTGTGTTTTTATGTATTGCGCCTGTTTAGCGAAATGTAATAAGCCCTTGACCACTAAATAAAACTACTGTTTATAACCTAACCCGTTTTGATGCCAAATGTCATCCGATAATAGCAGTAGCACTTATATTTCTAATTTTACAACAGGAAACGATTAGGCGATTTCCTTGTGAGATTTTTTACTATTTGGTGTGTATTTATAAATATAATCTGCCGTGTGTTTGGTATTTCAAATGTATTTCTATTGCTTCTACTTATTTGTACAGTTTTATTAGCATCATGAAAGATTTCAGTTACTAAATGCAGATTGCGTTTAGGAATTACGGCCTATTTCGTCCTGTATCTATAAATGTTTCAAGATACAAAATACTATTTTAACACGCAATTAACAAGATATTTTTGCAATTATTAATTTTAAATCTTTAGCGGTCCTATGACCTTGGCAAGGTTAACATTAAAATGCTATGTGATATAGCTAACCTTGCCATGACTAATGCTAGCCTACTTGGCACTGTTGCCAACAAAGTTATGGTATTATCAGAATGTCGGGGGATTTCAATATTCACATTTTACTGAAACGAAATTATGTATCACTAACTGTAGCCCGCAAATTCGTACGCGTGGAATTCAGAAACAATCTGGTTTCTGAATTCCACAATTGAATAAATTGTACAAAAAGCTATCCTCTTGAACCACTCTATAATTTAAAGAAAACCACATCAAAATCCGTTTCGTACTTTTGAAGATATAAGCTCATATAACATGACATACATACAAAAATAATGAAATGTCAAGGTGTTCCACTGTCCAGACATTATAATATCTATGCTAAAAATTATAAAGCTGAAGAGTTTATTTGTTTGAACGAGCTAATATCAGGAAACGTTGACACGATATTAAAAATCCTATCAGTAATGGATGGTACATTTATTGACGAAGGCTTTAGGCTATATAACATCACGCTACGACCAATAGAAAAATGTTGCAAAAAGGGAGTATGTTTTCTAAATTCAACGCGTACGAAATCGCGGGCAACAGCTAGTGTTAAGATAATGTAAATCAGTTTAATGCAAAGATAATAAATAACTGTTAAATTTAGTATACTTAGTTAGTGCATTCATATCAAGGTCACGCCACTCGTTCCGTTCTCACTGTTTTGTTCATTCAGAAATATTTGTTGACGCAATACGCGAGACAACTTTTTGTTAATTTTCTTTGCGATAAGACTATTTTACAGAGCTGTCTATATTTTTTTGTAGTTAATAGTTTAGCTTTAGTAGTTATTAGAAAATAAGTTAAAAAAATTGGTCAAGTGCGAGTTGGACTCGCGCACGAAGGGTTCCGTACCATTATCTATGCAACATAAGGCAACGTTATTAGTATCGAGCAAGAAACGGTAAAAAAATCATGTTTGTTGTATGGGAGCCCCCCTTAAATATTTATTTTATTTTATTTTTAGTATTTGTTGTTATAGCGGCAATAGAAGTACATCATCTGTGAAAATTTCAACTGTCTAGCTATCACCGTTCTTGAGATACAGCCTGGTGACAGACGGACGGACGGACGGACGGACGGACAGCGAAGTCTCAGTAATAGGGTCCCGTTTTTACCCTTTGGGTACGGAACCCTAATTATCTATTACATACTTTATGTTATCCTCTGCAATAATTATTTGAATTAAGATTTACTGAGCAGGTGTTTGGTATGGTTTGGTCTTAATTTAGGAAGCAAACTTACAAGAGCCAGATTTAACATTATCATCATACTGTCACGCCTTTTTCTCATGGGGATAATCTAAATGCTAAATGCTCGAAAGGATAGGCAGAAACTATAAAACGCCAACTTTTACTTGCTTTAATACGCCCTTTTTAGAGAATTACCATCATACACAATAGAGAACATAATTTTCTTTGCCCATCAACATATTTAATGACTGCTGTTATTACGCCAGCGCCAGTAAGTACAACTACGAAATAACTGCTTGTAGGTTCATTGTTAATTAGTAAATTGTAGGAAATAGCGAGTAGCGACATAACAACAACAATTATCTACAGTTCTATCTGATATGTGTTTTTTTCTGTTTAACTAACATGTCAGTAAGTGTACAGAAAAGACGAGAAGAGTTCTGGAACGTTACTGTCATAATACAGACCTATATTCGATATATTTCCAATGAAGTCAGTAATAGGGTCCAGTCGTACCTTTGCGTACGGATCCCAACAAGATAGTAGTTTTTAGACGTTGACAAAAGTAAAAACTCAAGTATAGAATACAAATTTTGAATTTGGGCGTATGTTTCCCCCCACACTAGTTCTTATTTTAAGAAACAATTTATTGTTGGCCCTTAATAACTACTATTAGGAATTGTAATTAAGAGATGTGAATATCTGCCCATTACAATCTATACCTAAAGCAAGTTTTAAAAGTATCTACCTAACAAACAAGTGATATTCTTGAAGAAAACCGAAGTATCCGGTTTCAAAGTTGTTTTTATGTCAACGGTGAAGAAGCGAAAACAAAAACTCTAATAAAAAGTAATGTTTTTATTGCGGAAACTCGCGGTCTCATTGTATTTTAATTTTCTGCTGTTTATTTTTTTTGTTATTTTTAACACAAAACCATAAAAGAAATTAGAAAAATAGAAACTAAAGAAAAAGACGTTAATGTCGTAAGGAGTATACATTGAGGACATTGGATCCTTCCAATGTCCTCAATGTATTCTCTCTACGACCAGGGACAAGGTCCATAATACAATACAGTCCTCTGGTGGACACGATTTTACGACTTATTAACATTTTTTTTTAGTACATAATTATAATACGTAACTAATACATAAATAGAAAACAGTCAAAATGTGTTTTGTGTTCGTCACACAAACAGTTATCCTCAATGGAAATCAAACCTAGAACATAATTCACGTAACCCACTTATAATAACGACAACCCATAGCCCATAAACAGTGCCTGTAAAATACATCTCAACGTGGTCGTATTTCTTTCAACGCTATTTCATTACCAAGTTGTAAAAGTTAAGTTAATGTCAGCAAGTGTTCGAAGAGGTGATCTCTAAACAGTATCAAGTCATTGACCCTACATTATCTGGCCGAATACCAAGCCCAATTTTTTTATTCAGACCATGGTACAGTGCAGTTGCATAATGCCAGGTGCATTGTTGATGCAACAATTCTGGGAACACGATACGAAATTAAATTCATTCAATACATTCCTGGAATTAGCTTTTATTTTAACCGGAGCGAAAAAATCGATTGTTATAAGTCTAATAGCTAAAACACTAATGGTATGATGTTAACTATGTACTAGTCAGCTAGAAGATATTAAGTTTTATTTAAGTATGGTCATTTCATGCAACGTTAAAGTTTAGTAACTACATACACACAACTTAAGAATACAATATGTATTAAAATTTGAATAAAATCTGTACTAAAATCGTGAAGGAAAACTTTATAACCCTTGTTGACAAATATATGTAACCAGAACAGTGGCTAAAACCAATTTTCACGGATTTAGACTAACTAGGTATTTATAATTTAGCATATCTTGTCTTTACATTAACCATGATTGCTGAAAAATCGCCGAATCGTTGGGCTAAATTTAAAGACAAAATATACGCATCTAAATCCGTGAAAATTGCTTTTATTTGAAGGACAGAAGTATGAAGTATGGCACAGTAGCTATAAAGAGAGCAGAAGCTACGCCTAAGTACAATTTTCTATTCATTATAATTTTCATAAACGGGCGTACAAAGTTTTAGTTTCGCTTCAGAGGCTATGCAACCGCAATAACCACAGGCAAAGTGGGATAAAACTTCATACAGCCGGTGTATTATGAGCTTTTTAAAATCATTCAAGTTCCAGGCAGGCCGTAAACTGCATGGCTAAATTAGGTATTATGGCAAAAATAAAACTTTTAGTTGAAAATTTTTAGTTAGTACTTTAACTTTTAGTTGTACCTTCTCCTTAAACATATATATGTATGACTGGTTTAGCGAACTTACTGACTAATAATTTGTTCATAATACGAATTTGCCAGACAATTCAATTCACGGCGTAAACTGCCTGTAAATAAAAGCTCATAATACGGCCGCAGAAGTGCAATAAGAAGAATAATGAGTGAAATGATATCTGACAACAGTAACTATATAGTATACATAACTTATTATACTCCAAAGTCGTTATTTTTGTATGTCCCTATTTGAACTTTTATCTCCAAAAGTACACAACGCATTTCGATGCCGTTTTTGTAAATCGTAGATTGGTTCAAGAGGGTGGCTTTTTTGTGTAATTTAATAATGTTTGGTTTCTAATTTCCACGCGTGCGAGGTTGCGCGCACCAGCAAGTAATAAAATAAACACAAAATGTGTCACAGTAGGTAAGATCGAACCTTCCTTAAGTATTATGTACAAGTTGGGATGAATTTATGCAACCGGCTTCCAATGAGTCCGAGGTCAGCGAATGATGAGTCACGAGAAAGCTGCACAATCACTGATGAAATTATCGACACAATCACGCTGTATGTGCGCGTGGGTAGGTGCAGTGAACTTTAATAAAATAAATTAATAATAACATGATTGATAATCGTGATTAACTATTGGAATTTTAAACTGCAGCAATATTATTTATTATAAATCTTTACAGACCTCTGATTTTTTAGCAAAATAACCCTTTACTGCGAGGCGATTACTGATTTGGGAATCTGTAACTTTAATACAAGCTTTGTACTTGCCGTTTATGGCTCTTGAACCCCTCCACGGTTTTTGTAGTTATTTTTAATTTCCCAAGCTACATCTATTCAGCATTTATTCAGTAGCTTTTAGATGAAAGAATAGGTAACATACAAACTTTCAGCAAGGAAGTAAGCTATGGTATGCGCCACTATGCGGTAACTTTCTAACGATAATAGTTGAGCAAGATCAACATATTAGCAAGCAAGGTGATGTCAACAGCGGAGAAAGTTGACATTACTGCTCCTTGTGGGTCGATCCTCATGATAACTGTGTTTGCACTGATAAGATAACACATACACTAATATTTAACGCAACTGTTGTGTACATAGAAAAAAATATGCGAGGTTAAAATTCAGATAATTACAATTGTTTTATAAAATAAACATACCATAATTAATTTAAAAGGTATTTGCTGTCAAATAGGTCGCGAATCCTGACTATGGATATAAAATCGATGCCATAGTCTTTTGAAAAAAAGTTGCTATGGTTTTATGTATTTCGTTTTTCAGTATTTACAAAATACTAATATTACTAAATAGTTTTTTCAATTATTCAAAATATCGTAGCCTGTAGCCCTGTCATGTGCCTTCTGCGCACGCGTTCTTACATTCTCTTAGGTAAAACAATATTATTATGTAGGTACATAGTAATGAATAAATATTGATATTTTTCTATATTCTTCTTTATTTAAAGATATTAAGCCCTGAATATGCCTCTAGAAGCCTGCGGTTGAATAGGCTTTCTCCCAATTAGTCTGCCAATTATGTAGACACAGGAAAAAATCCATATCTGTCGACATAAAATCTAAACCACATGTAAGTCTATTAAGAGCAAACTAAAACTATTCGTAAACTAGTTTTCAAAACTAGTATTGAATGATCACATAATTATAGACAATTACTCGGTAGCCAACTAACTCTGTGAACACTTGTAATTATGTTGTTACAGCATTAATTATAGATTATTTTAGGCTTTTAGAAATTACTTACGTAACGTGTATATAAGATAACTGAGATTAAAATGTAGTGCTGTCATTATCACAGATACCTAAGTCTCGTAGGTTATAATTTTACTAACAAATAAAAATAAAAATAGTTTAAAAAAACTAAAAAACACGCTTTATATAGAAAACCCAACTAAATAAAAAATAGAAAAGATTAATGAATCCTGGCGAATCTAGCCAGGATAATCGGATATTTTAATCGAATTATTGCATTGTCATCGGTCTTTGACAGGTGTGCAAAATTTGAATAGAATCTGACCGTTTAAAGTGGGTCAAAATAGCGTCCAAAGGAGTCGGTTACAAACATACAAACAAACATACAAGTGAAGCTAATATAAAGCGTGTAAAAAGCAGCATCGGTTGATAAATTTTTGCTTTGAGATTCTTTCACGGCGCGCTGAGATGGATATGTATTGAACTCGAAGAAACAACACCCATAATATGATTTAATACTGTATCAAAATAATGTATGCTTACCTCACAATATTTTTACTGTCAAAGTAATCATTGTCTTTATAAATATCAAGTAGCGATATTAAAGTAATTTCTCATTAGTTACTATTTCTGGCGAGATTTTTTAAACGCAGTTCTATTTGGCCATTTAAGTTGCTATTAATTTATGATTAGTTTCGTGTAACCGTCTATTCGTTTGTCATGTCTTGATAATTGTATTTTCACACTTTCCCACTTATAATCACGAAACAATATTGATTGTTAATGAGTGAATGTGGAAAGTAAGTTCTGTTATTCGATTCTTTTTAGAAATTGCATGTTGGTTACTTTGATTTCTACTATCTCGGATATCGTGTGGGAAAATGGGGTTGCTGTGAAACTGATGTTTCTAACTGCAATGTGATCGTTCAAGTGCATAATGCTTTATTAAGGTAATTATGTCGTCTTTGGAACTTAAGGTACCACTTTGTAAGTTTGCAGAAATTTGTTAAACTACAAAGACGTACAGAGGACGCTTACGCTGACCATATTGTTTAAATGCATTAATCTAGATTACCGAAGTTTTTTGTTAATAAACAATTGTGTTGCCAGCCATAGGCTTAACCTTCAAAAAGGTGATGGCCATGATCGCCTCAATGTCAATCGGCTTATGATATTTTTTAAAGCAGCTATAGCATTGTTATAGTTCTAGCTACAAAAGTGTATCCAACCACAGATAACCTTTAATAAAGGTAATGGTCTCGGTATTCTCAATGTGGACCAAGTGTGACTCCGACGTGATTTATCTATACAAAATAACATTAGTAGCAAGTAGGTACGTAAGGTAAGTTTAGAGTAATGCTTGGGATCCATTATCACAAATTATGGGTAGGTATCGTTCATACTAAACGCATATGCCAGCACAATTTCTTATAATCTTAGCTTACGTGTATTGAGCTTATTTAGCCGCAAAAGTTACCGCTACCGATAACGCAGATGGAGACGTAACGTTACGAAATCCTGAAAACTTATTGGTAAGCACGTCTCCACAATTTATTGTTGAAGAAACAATGAGAGACGTATTGTTGTACCTCAACGTCCGAACGAAATAGAGAGTTGTTTACATCCGCGCTGAACAAAAAAAGTACCGTTTTGTTTAGTCGCTCACTGATTGCGCAACTAAAGGGTTAGTTCATTTGAGTTGAATACCCGTGGCTGATTCTAATGTTGTAATGTTTAAGTGATTACAACTTCAGATAAAGCTGTTTTTATAGCACTTGCATCATTTTATGATTTCAATGTTTTAGGATAGTTGTTAGGATTAGCTATTATAGTTAACTCCGTGAAAAGGTTTTCTTTTTTAAAAGTCTTCCTCTAAACTGAATTTAAATAACCAGAAGAATATAATTTTTCTGTAACGTGACAAAACTAAAGAATATTAAAGAGATAATCATGGTTATCACCTTATTTGAATATCGGTATAATACTCTTAAATTGATTATTCCGTAGTCAGTAACATTTAACTAAACGTTTTATTAAATGTTGCGATGTTTAATAAGTTTGTTGTTAAATTAGATCATAGATACAGAACAACTACTGCTATTTGTTCATCGGATTAATGTTTAACCCAAATAGAAATCACGACTTTTGACTTAAAGTCGCCTATCAATATATTATATAAGAACTAAGAAGCATTATATTAAAATATGATGATATAATCTGATTACAACCATTGAACAATATACATTAATAGCCATGAAAATTGTTGTATATGTACACATAATAAACTTAATTTTATAGACTTCAAACACGCAGGCTTTATTTTCGTAAAGAAATTATACAAATAGTTAATGGCTTGCTTTAAGAATAACTGTGAATAGTGTTGTTTATTTACATAAAACTAGGAAGCTTTATAAATATTACGAATAATGTAATAATTAGAGCGAAACTAATGTATATTATTTACGGTATTGTATGGTTATGGCAGACCATATTATTACGTAAACTTTGATGAATTCATTATTTGCGCGACTGTTGTTATGTAGCGCAATATGACTTTATTTGTCGCCAGAACGATTGAGATTATTAAGTACCATTATAGATTTATTTACCTTCTTTACTGCTACTATATCTACCATAATAAGCACGATAGATACCCTATAAATCATTAGAGTAGTGATTGCAAAAGTGGTGGCAAACCTCGCGCAAGTTAACTGAGGTTTGTACATTGCAAAATTTGCAAATGAGTTATTCCCTGATTTAATAGTGACTATTCACTATACATTATAGGCTATCATATTCTATAAGTTATTTCGTTATCACAGACCTTTATAATTCCTGTTAGCGCGTAAATGTAATATGCACCTTAAAACCTGCCTATGTCTGTCAGAGCACATTATCTGCTGAATGCTCAACTCCATAAATAAAAAGCGACATTGCCATCGATCATTACGAGGTAGAGACAGCGCGCTCATGGTGAGATGGTCATTGTCTCGACGTTCGGAAACGTTCCTAATGACAGGCTCCGTAATGGAATTTTAGTGTACTTTTGTCTTTTCAGCTGTTTTGGTTTTCCTGTGGCGTGTAATTATTTTACACTTATAGTTTTCGAACTTTCTTTTAACGGACTAGCAGTGCAACAATGTTTAAAAGGCAATTTAGATTTGAAAGAGATTATAATAGCTTTAGCTTAATCTACTTAAATCAAAATCAGCGCAGTATTTATGTTAGACGAAATAACTTCTCATTATGAAGATGATCTATGCCCAATAATGAAACATTCTTAAGCTGAGAAGAAACGAGTAAAATCTGTACAACGAAATGTCCAACACTCTATGATATTAATTTTTAAAGCGGGCAAATTGTTCTTTTGATTTTAACCTCAGAAATTGGAACCTAATACTATTTAGAAGCTGACGAAAGGACCGAGCTGGAAATAATTGTTACACTTGCAACTGTGTCACATATTTTGCCGAATGTACAAAGCTACAAAATGCCGCTGGCAAAGAGCCAAATGATTCTTCACAATATTTTATTATATATTATTATTATTTACTTTAATACTGTTATGCATACACGTATAAAAAACAATACCAAAAATCGATGACAAGTACTTCTACTTCCAAGATCATCCATCCTGAAATGCTTAGAAGTACCTATTTTATAAAAATTTTCAACTATTTTTTTAATATTATATATTATCACAAATTTTGTCTACCTACGTGCTTTCACTGTCTTTTTAAGTTCTATGCTACTCAAAAATGTGTTTTTATTTTTGTTAGTTAGTTTCAACGTCTTTTCTCGTAGAGTGTTAGTATTGTTAAACAAAAAGTCTATGTCCAACTGCGAACTGTAATTGAAACCTTGCTAAAACAAAAATTTGTCTATGGTAGAAAAACGATGATACGTCAGGGATATCTTGTGTGGAACCCTAAAAACTTAGATGATAGATTGAAAGCTAACTGTCGTTAAAATTATTGCCTATCAATCGTAATAATCTGACACACTACTATCTCATGAAGTAAATAATTTCTTAATGTAAGTGAGTAATTTTCTTTAGCACGATATGTAATGCACTCGCTAGCAACAACATCCCGGGAAATAGCATTAGCGGTACAGACACCGTTACAAACTGTATTACGTGTTGATTGCACTTGATAAACGAGATACACGTACATAGTTTAATTAAGTGATTGCTGTGATTGATCACAATTAATCAATCTGATGCACTGATTGATTAATTGTGATTGATTGAGATATAAACGATTTCTACATTCGAGAATTTATGGGATGGTTTCACGTTATAGTCAACTATTGACTTAGTTTCATGGTTTGTTCGTGATTTACCTAATTGTTTTAAAAGCCAATCATTGTGATCTGATTTCTTAATATAAAGGGGTCAACAAGATACATACTTACAATACATTATCTTTGTACGTCTTCTTCTTCTCCAGCCCATTTACGTCCCACTGTTGAGCACGGGCCTCCTCCTCTTTGGTAGGGATTATGGTCTACTGTGCCGCGCTGACCAGGCATGGTCGCACAGGGTTTATTTTCGAGTTTTCCGTCTCTCACAGAAGATGTTAACTGTGTGCAATATCCCTTAGCTGACTTTTACAGCACCCTTGGGGGGAGATGGGGTGGTGACACATGTATTCTTAATCCGTCACCACATGGACAACACCACACGGATCTTTGTACGTAAACATTGTTAATTAAGTTTGTGTTTAGTAAGTTATAATGTATTAAATGTATTTTAATATCAATGGCTATTAAATTAATTTATTCATTCTGCAATTGACATGCTATGCTTTACTTAATAAATTAAATTATGGTGGAAAAAGTGATTATGAGTGGTGGATAAAGTCCCGCTTGCGGTAATTTCCACCATAATTTAATTTATCAATGGCTATTTTCAAGTATGTATTGTAATTCACTAGTTACGACGAAAATTCTTAGTCCAATATTTAGGTTCGTTTTAGTTCCGTATGTATTCAGCAGTATATATAGTGTACATACATTAGTCACAGAATATTTTACTTAAAAGAACTATAACAATACTGTATAATTTATTCTTTTGTAGCCCTAATTGCGTTTCTATACTGTGTTATTTTAGCTGTTAAGTGTTTGTACAGGTGACAAAATTGGTTTAACCCAGAATGGTCAAGTCATATTATAGGTGTCTAAGAGTTCATCATCATTACAAATCATTTTCAACATGCGATTGTCATTATGGTTGTGGTGGTGAAGCTTTTTTGTGGGTTTTATAACGTGATTTTGAAATGTTAGTCCATATTTCTGAGATTTAGTATACGGATACAGTAACAGACACAGATGTACCAGGTGAACGTTAAAATTGAGGACCAGTAACTTTAGCCTGGTTAAATCGTACTTCATAGAATAATGACTTTTCATATGACGTATAGTCTGTATACAGGATGTGGCGTAAATGGTGGTCCAACGCTAAGGTGGTTATAGTTCAAGTATTCACCTATCATATAAAAAAAAATTACCATTTTTAGCCATTGGTTTCGAAAATATGATTTTTTTTTTAAAATCGATAAATATTTTATAAATGAGAATGTAACTTCGACAAATGACATTATTTTTTGAGTGTGTTTTTTGTGTTGTACGGGCGAGTACTAGCACTAGCACATGCATTTTCGTTTTTTCATGTAAACCCCAAAAATAAACCAATAAATAAAAAAAACTGAAAATTAATTTCTCGTTTTTAACAAATCATGCATTTTAGATGTGAGTAGTGTAAAAAAAAATGGCTAAAAATAGTAATTTTTTTTTTATATGACAGGTGAATACTTGAACTATAACCACCTTAGCGTTGGACCACCATTTACGCCACATCCTGTATATAGACACACAGGAATACATTTTCACGCACTCGATTGAGTAATGTAGCCGTAGACACTACATCTGTTATATCTGTGGTAACAGGTATAATTTATACATACATATTTCGTTTCTAGCGCAATCTGCCTAAAGAAATATTCACTTCACTTGAAAGAGCTAGTTAATATGGCCGGTACATATTATGAAAAGCTATACAATTCAGATGTCTTATTTCTAACTTTATTGAGTTGTTAAATCTTTTTTTATATTTATTTAGTTCACGCCTCTTACAATATTGAACAAGAAATAAACAACAATAATTGCATTGTACTCAAATCACGTACAATCGGTACAATACAATTCGACTGAATCGCATTATATCCACCATAGTACGTGAGCCACACTGACCTTATTTCACCGGGTTATATGCGAATTTGATTATAGACTGGCCCCAGAAAAGAAATCGATGAAAACAGGTCCTTGAATTTTTAATTCGCTAACATTTGAGGCTGGCTTTCTGACTTCATTCATAGAAGAGTGAATTTTTGTTAGTAGCGCAAGCAAAAATAAATGAATTTTGATGAAATGTATGCCTTTAACGTATTAGATACAATACAACATGTTTTCACATAGATTAATTCGTAAAAGTCGTATGAAACAAGAGGAAAATCTAAGCAGAGGAGGCGGAATCAAAACTAAGTTCTGTATCAGAGATTTTCAGTAATTATTTCTTATAGAGTACTTTCAAAGGCTTAAACATACTTTGCGGTTTTGCATGGTATAGTATAGGTAAGTTATGGACTAGGTTTATAGGAAAAGCGTTCTATTTGTATACCATTATCCGCTATGTATTTAGGTTGGCAAGCCGACGACTAACTGTCGTTTATCTTTATATCTGTGTCGTATACAAATTTATTAGCACATGTGATTTGTGTGGGGGGTGTTTGATTGTTTTGTTTATCACAACATGTCGTTAGAACAGGTCAATTTGGTAATACAACTACATACATCTGAATGCCGCATAAGTTCACATAATATTGTTTTTATTTCTATTTTTAGCGGTTTATAGCACAGTTTATAGTAAAAAACTTTATTGCTGACGAATTATTCGGACTTCTTTATCTTTATCTTTACTCTTTACTTCTTATAAAACAAAGTCGTAATTTTTGTATGTATGTCCCTATGTGAGCTTATATCTTCAAAAATACGCAACGGATCTTGATGCTGTTTTTTAGGGTTCCGTACCCAAAGGGTAAAAACGGGACCCTATTACTGAGACTTCGCTGTCCGTCCGTCCGTCCGTCCGTCCGTCCGTCTGTCACCAGGCTGTATCTCAAGAACGGTGATAGCTAGAGAGTTGAAATTTTCACAGATGATGTATTTCTATTGCCGCTATAACAACAAATACTAAAAATAAAATAAAATAAATATTTAAGGGGGGCTCCCATACAACAAACATGATTTTTTTACCATTTCTTGCTCGATACTAATAACGTTGCCTTATGTTGCATAGATAATGGTACGGAACCCTTCGTGCGCGAGTCCGACTCGCACTTGACCAATTATTTAAATAGATAGAATGGTTCAAGAGGATGGCTTTTTTATATTGGATGAGATATGATTAAATTTGCAGAGGATTTCGGAAGTTCCCGAGTTTTAAATGAAAACGCTGCCTTATCTATGTGTGGTACAACAAAGTAATGTATGGAGAAATTGTGTATTACCTATAGTTTTTCAAAAAAGTCCGCGAAGGCATATGTCTATCTTTTAAGGAAAACCCGCTGTACCCATATTAATGTCAAAAAAAATATCAAATTCAATGAGGTGCATTCAAAAGCTATTTATGTGTATACAGTAATATTTTTTATCAAATTACTACCTTAGTTAGCTTACACTTAGTTAGATTATAACTGCTGTACACAGCATGCAATTTAAATGAATATCTTAATCTTAATCTTTATTAGTGTGAAATTGGGTACAAGAGATGTTAAAATAAAATAAAAATGAGCTCTCCAAAATCTGCCGGTAGGCTTACACAATTGCTTTAGTTGATTCGTTCCAATTAGAATCGTCAAATGAGGTAACAGTTATTGAATAAAATGTAATGTCTAAAAACAGCCAATATTTTCAAATCAATTTAAATAATAAATGAATAATAAGCTTCATTTACAGTCATACATCACACACTTATGATTCAATATTATTTCATTTCATTTATTTGTTTATAATACAATTTCTAATAATTTATTTCATAATTTATCAGCTAAATATTCGGCAACACTATAATAAGCTTTTTCCAAAAGTAAGGCCTTAATTTTTGTCTTAAAGTTATTCAATGAATTTATTTCTAGAATACTTTTGGGCAAATGATTATACAAACGTGACGCCATACACAATATACATACTATTATTTAAAAAAGCAGTTTTATTACTCGGGCAACAGATCTTGTCTTTATGTCGTCTACTATTATATTTGTCAAAGAGATTTATATGTGATCTTATGAAACTTACTGTTTCATAAATGTATATAAATGTATATCTTAGGAGATATGACGAAAAAAGAATTACGCGCGACAAAATAAAATAATTAAACTGTTGGCTGAGCAACGTGAACGTTTCCTCGGCCTTCTATCCATACTCTAATATTTGGATGTTTGGTTAATGTTGGATTGTATGAATGTAAGGATGTTTGTTGTTCTTTCACGTAAAGACTACTTTCATGAAACTTTCCTAAATTCCACGCGTACGGAGTCGCGGGCAACAGCTATATGTTATAAAAGTAAGGCATTTTACTTACTACAAATTGCCAGTACTTGGTAATAAGTGCTTTAAAATTTTTTTAGATGTAACTATAATTAACACGATTTTAGTTTAATTTTGCAAAATTTACATGACAAAGTACAGAAAATCAGTGGCTAATATAGATAACAAAAAATAATTTATTTGTCGGTGAACGTACGAATGCATAAGAGATAATTGCATAAAATAGTTTTACTTAGCTGTAAAATAATTACGATAATGTTTGCCATTGACTTATAATATGTTTATGTATCCGTTTGCACGTTACTGCTAAATTAGCGATCTAATTTTAATCCGGGTTTCCTCGAAAGTCAAGGACATATTGAAATTAGGTATTTTAATTATGCAGTTATGCCAAATTTAATATTAATTTGTCCTTAGATGTTAGAGACCTTGTTAGAGGTTGTTTAACAATTTTAATAAGTATGAAACTATATTAACATACCTATAAACACAAATAAGAAAAAAACCCCTATTCACTTACAATTCTTATTTTTTACTCTATAATATAATTGTAATTGTAATAGCATATTTGTTTCAAATTTTATCCCGACGTTTCGGAGACTATGTAGTCACCATAGTAACAGGTAAGACTAAGCTGTAAAGTGTCTTCTTCGATCAGTTGTTACAGGGTTTACCCACATTTGATTTTAATTTTACATTTATTTGAACGAATGAGTCGCGCAAGTGGTAGACTGGTAGAGAATATTACCGTTCGTATCCAATACGAGCGGCACACACCTAGTCGTTGTATAGCTCTGAGCAGACATTGAACGGAGGAATACTGGTATGGATATTAAAATATAATTTTCTATAATAATAAAACTATTACACTGCTGGAAAAATGAAGCCAAAAAAGTTTATACCTTAGCAGAAGGCGCTATTATACTCCACTGGAAAATGCGTGACTGTATGATGATGATACACTGCTCGAAATTCAATCCGCAATGTATACTGTTGTTCTGATAGGCCCGTCTGAAATGGATACATTAGTAAGAATAGGCAGGAATCCAACCCACGACCTTTGCAATACACAATGTTCACTTAATATAAAAGAAAGTCATTATTTTTGTATCTATGTCCCTATGTGGGCTTATATCTTCAAAACTACGCAGTGGATTATGAAGCGGTTTTTTTTTAAAGATAGAGTGGTACAATATACCACTACTGTATCACGACAATCGTCTAAATGAGCAGCATAGCCATTAAAATAGTCGGTTATGCTAACAATTACACCGTAACGTTCACGCGAATGAATCGTGTAATAGGGATTCACACGCGATTTCGGAACGTGCAGCTAAATCATTTGTACTGATTTTTATCTCCACGCAAAATGTGATAGACTTGCGCTGCATTCTTTTGCTAATGCATTTTTTGTTATAATTTAAATGAAAGCATAATAAACTAATCATTTATGTATTTAACTTGAAGTGGTTATAACTAGGCAAGGTCATTCGGGAAACTGATTCAAGTAAATGGTTGTCGCTAAAGATAGATTCTAGTAGAATCCACGGAACGACGAATTCTTGAAAGTACTCAAATAAGATGACCTCTTTATTGTTCTTACAATTATGGAGTGGAACGGTTCTTTGCAAAGGACCTGTAGACAGGAAAAAAAGCTCTGAAAAATATAGTTCAATACTCTGATTTAAAATTCAAGAACAAAGAGATAGACACGCCAATGTGTATAAAATTCATTATTCGTTAATTTACGCTCAAAATTGATTATTGCAACTAGATCGTGATTCAAATTTATTCAATAGGTATTAATTAACGTTTAAATCTGTATTTCCTTGTCAGTACTTAAAACATAACACTTTTTATCGTTTCTTCCTAGCTAATTTAAGAATCTAACTCCTATTATGCTTAGCATTTCCCTCGTCGGGTTAGGCTCAAGGCACTATACTTGTTTCATGGCCCGGTAGAGGCGAGGAGGAACAACAAAAAAACTGCTGCGTTTACCCGGCTTCTGTATAGTTTATCCCTTAGAATAATATCCTAACCTCTGATAAAATTTCGCAATGAAAGTGAAATATTGATAATAATTTGTAATATCGATTGTCCACAGAAAGAATCTCGTACAGACGTACAGTTCCATCTTGCTGCTTTGAGAGGAGACTGTGAGAGATTACGACAACTTCTTGACACCGGCAAAGTTCACATAGACTCCAGGGATAGGGTATGTATAAAATATTTGAGGACAGTTCACACAACGACCTTTATCGACCCAATTATATTTGTTATAATACCTATTCTATCTGTGTGGTGACGGATTAAGAATGCAAGTGTCACCACCCCTTTTCCTTCCCAGGGAGGTGTAAAAGCCAGCTAAGGAATATTGTACCTACACAGATAACAGCCTCTGTGAGCGACGAAAATCTTGAAAATAAACAATGTGCCAACACGTCTGGTCAGCGCGAAACAGTGGACCATAATCCTTCACAAAGTGCAGGAGGCCCGTCGTCTACAACAGCCCAAAGAGAGAGTATTTTCTAATATCTTTCACGAATGAAGTGTACATCTGATCTTTCATAAATAATATTATGATAACCGTAATGTCTAAATTACCTATGCGAATAAATGCAACGACGCTGATCTGTAAAAAAAGTATTTCAATATCTATATATATATACGGCCATTTTCAATAAGCAATCTACGATTACGGATAGATTGGTTATCAGTAACTTATCAATTGATATGCAAGTGAGGAGAAAAGTTTTGATTGGTCTGACTTTAATAGCAAGAATCGAGGATAGATAAAATATTGAAAGCGAGGATACCAAAATATCTTCGTGCATTTTTCTACGTACGAAGTTTTCATTGTTTCTTTAGATTGAATGGCTAGAGCTCTAATTTTTAAGTATATGTTTTTTCAATATATGATCTAGGATCGCATAAACTCAGAAACACGATTGAAAAAAGTTTTCTCGATAGAAAATCTTAGCGAAACAACCTCTCTAATTTTTTATTTTTTTCATTTGTCGGTCTATTATCGCGTATTAACTAATGAAATAACTTTAAAAACATAAGTAACTATTATATATAGAAACACGTAAATCAGAATTAAAATATATTTAGTAGATTTTGAGTAAATAGGAAAAGTAGCCCTAATTCTTCATTTTCTGTGCCTACTGGCTGTGTTAATATGTACGTGTCGGCGATGATATACGATAATATTGATGTAGGCCCTTAAGTCTCATAGCGACTGTAAGTGGTGACTTGACACAAATCCCCCCGCTTTGTCTTCTCACTCCTTAAAAAGCTGATTTATGATAAGTAACGTATTATGTGATATGCTATTCTTATAAAGACATCTTTTAGTAATTAGTAATCTTTTAGGGCACATTAGCACTATTCTGTCAATATACATTATTATGTACATTCATCTTTTAATTTTTTATTATTTTTAGGGTTTCGTAAAACCCTTATAGGATCACTCCGGTGTCTAAGTCTGTCTGTCCGTCTGTCAAATTTTTTTTACTCATCAACGGCTGAAGGTATCCACTTGAAACTCATATCAAATGTAGATCTACGCGGTCCCTTACTTCAAAAAATATAATCAACCTGATTTCTCTAAGCAATAAGAAAATATTTAAAAAAAATGAAAAGCACAGCAGCGCCATTTGACTAGGTTTCGCCGCAATTCAGGAATCAAAATTCAGGGTCTACTGCCGTTACTCTAGAGACTTGAAATTTGGCTCAGAGTTAGACTAGATACTGGTCATACTGGAAAAAATCCGAAAACTTTAGAATTGTTATCACATTACGCGAAAACATTATTTTTCCAAAGGTCATATTTTTCCAGGATCATAACATGAAGTTTGTAAAAGCGCCATCTAACACGTAACAATCACAACATAGCGCTTGCATTTCCGATACTTAATTAAATTACTCCGATACTTAATTAACGATATTTAATTAAATTAGCTGTTTTATAAAAATAAAAGATAGAGGAGAGTACTAAAAATTTATAAAACCAATTTAAATTTGTTTTAGGTTTTAATTATAACATTTAAACATGAATGTTATTAATAAGATGGTGTAGACGTCGTATGCCCATTTTCCACTTTTGTTTACTAAAATTTTATTATTCATAAGATTTTGGAACTAAAGTGCTATAAAATTGTTAATGAATTAATAGTTCTTATTGAGATAGAAAATACATTTACATAGTATGGAATTTCATGTTCAAAGAATTACATTTTTTCGTCTGTAATGTGACGTCACTTCAAGTAAAGTCAAAATATGTATATCGTATGTAGATGGCGCTAATTGATTTAAATTCTCGCTATTAAAATGTTCATTGTGTAATTAGTAGGTAATTGTACTGCGTTGCAAGTTTTATGGCACTTATTTAATAATAGAACTACACAAATAAAGGATTTTGTTTTGTACTAATTAACTGTAGCTTATAATTTATGTATCTATATTTATCTATGCTTTTCAATCTACATTCATAATGACTTATCGGAGGTTTAAACGGAGACTTTATCGGAGAGATAATATACGTTTTAGCGTAAAAAAACTATTATGAATAACAAGTTTTGACAATTTTCGCGAACCGATTTTAGCGAACTTTTAAACCTCCGATAAGTGAATATGAATAAGACCAATAGTAGATACGAAACCCTCAGTGTGCGAGTCCAACTCGTACTTGACCGGTTTATTTGTCTTTTTTGAGATTTTATTTTTATTTGTATACCTATTGGTAGTACTGTGTATTTTGTTGTGTCCCCATGGGGGAGAAATAAAATCTTTCTTTCTTTAATTATCGTTATTTTAACAGTAATTTTGTCAAAGTTATTGTGTAACTTGAAATGTACGATTATCGACTACGTGAGATATCAATTTTTTTTTTGTTAATGGTGAAATAGCATAATAACATATCTGAGTTATTAATTTCGAAACACGTTTATTGAGCGTCTTGAAAAGAAGTGCAAATTATAGTAGAAAATTCCTGTAACTAACCTAATCTAACATTACTTCTGTGTGTTTTGCCAGGCTACATTATCTAAACCAAATACAGAAATTACACAACTGGTGAATGTCATTTATATTAAGAGGATACCAAAATAGCTTCGTGCATTTTTCTATGTACGAAGTTTTCATTGTTTCTTTAGATTGAATAGCTAGAGCTCTAATTTTTAAGTATATGTTTTTTCAATATATGATCTAGGATCGCATAAACTCAGAAACGCGATTGCAAAAAGTTTTCTCGATAGAAAATCTTAGCGAAACAACCTCTCTAATTTTTTATTTTTTTCATTTATCGGTCAATTAAATAAAATAAAATAAAAATAAAATAAAAATAGCCTTTATTTCTACTACATGTTCTAATTACATAAATTATATAAGAAATATAGTTTGTTCGGTATGTAATATTACACATTTTCTTTGTTTTGTTTCTCTAAAATTATAATATTTAATGCTGCTAGGTACTGCTTTTTATTTTTCTATTGTTTTCCTTATCTTATGTTAACGTAATCCTATACATGTAGTAGTCGCCTCTGCGGCATAGGCCTCTCCTAAACCTTTCCATGTCTTCCTATCCCGAGCTGTCTGCATCCAGTTACGTCCACAAATTCGATGAAATACGTCTCTCCATCTCGTATTCGGTCTTCCTCTCTTTCTTTTTTTCTCTCTAGGTACCCATTATTATCGGTCAATTATCGCGTATTATCTTATGAAATAACTTTAAAAACATAAGTAACTATTATTTAAAGAAACACGTAAATCAGAATTAAAATATATTTAGTAGATTTTGAGTAAATAGGAAAAGTATCCCTAATTCTTCATTTTCTGTGCCTACTGGCTGTGTTAATATGTACGTGTCGGCGATGATATACGATAATATTGATGTAGGCCCTTAAGCAAAATGATAGACGGGAATGTTTTAGCCACCGAATTCTAAATAACTGCTATTTGCGGTTATCGCCGTGACCTATTGGAAATTTTGCTTCTACGCAGACCCTTCTATTAATAAATGTATGATTTTTTTGGTTACCTAACGTTTTAGGGCAGATTTTGTTAAAGTATTAAATTATTAATAACATAATTCTACCTACCTGCGCCGTAGAATACCACACGACACATATAATTATCTCGTAATTAGTCTAGTCATAAAAATAATTAGTCAATTTCATAACTAAAGAAAAAGTGATGAAGAAAATATTTATTACACAATGAGTTATGTTGAGCTTTTTGTGTTTAAATTAACTGTTAGTCTACTACCAAATTATTCTTTGAAACACATTTTGTGCCAGTAACGCTATTTATGTTATAAACTGAAGCGATGAGACACTACCCGCCGTCAATTCTGATTTAATGGATAATCGAGTCAGACAGGGAGGCTAGACTTTATTTCTTCTAAGACTAAAAGTTTGCCAAACCTATCCCAAATTGATGTCACCGTATTCGTAAAATCGTATATACTCGTAAATCATTACCGTCTTGAGCATTCCAAAATCTCCTATTTTTTCTTCCCTCTGTCTAACTGCATTTTCTACATAACTTCTCGATAGAACGTTTATTGAGTTTCTGTAATAGGTTTAGGTAATTATATTGTATATATTGTTTTATTACGAGTTATTTTATACAAAGCATTTTTGATAAATAAAATGTTCGATCATATTATTATCTTAGTGATTCGCTATCGCTTCTAATTTAATACACAAAAGTCCGTGAATGAACAATAAAGCGGTAGTATTTGATTACAACTTACAACGCTAGTCCCTTCACGTAACATTGCATAATAATACAAACTGTGAGAGAGTTCTAATAATAGATACGTGTGAATTCATATACATTACTTGCATCTACTGTTGTGTTGTTTCTTTGGCCTTTAGAGATTGTCTCTTGATCCTATCGACCTTTGGAGATTATCTGTGATTCATTGACGACAACGATTCGGTTGACAAATATAGATTACCGACCTTTTCGTAGAGCTTTATTGTCGACGTTTAATCCCTATCTAGCTATAGATAATCCAGGCTGCTGTTCCTTTAGCGGTTATGATTTGAAGCTACCTTGCTACGAGATCTTGGATTATGTACCACGTTGTTTAGTTGCAACATTCCAGGATGATGTACATACTGTGCTATGGTTAAGCCCCGCAGTCGAATGACCCGTCAAATTTTATTTGCAAATTACAGAATTTGTATTGGGTCCATTATATTTTCATCTATCTCCCCCACATGATAAATCTTTCCGTATGGTGAACATTGGACAAAAAATGTTGAATGCTTTTAGATCCGCAAGTTAACAAGCGTAACAAGATTTATGGAGGATGCTGCTAGTGAACCGTTTCATGGTGTAAACCACGCCAATATTATGGAAAATTTTGAAGTTTTTTGTGTAAATGCTATACGAGTTTAAGCAAGACAGTTGATATTATAATTCTTTTGCTCTTGACTTCTAGAACACGCATGATATACTACGCTGACCAGATGTATTAATAGGCATAATGATTTTTTTTTCTTTTTTGTTAAAAGTGGCACTCCATCATTGACATAGATATTAGTATTGAATTATTCTATGTCTTGGAATATAATAGTTATTTCATCCATGCATATCAGCCTTTATGTAGCAACATTTAATGTAGATTGAATGAGAAGATAGTGGTAAGTTGTAAAGGATAGTTACTATATCGCTGTTAATTAATCATAAACTGTGGTGATAGTGTACGTGACGCACGTATCAAGTACCGGATGGTACCATTTTAGATGAGCGCCAGTGCCAATTTAGTGACAAGTTGCGCTTGAACTACACCGCTGGACGTGCAGTGGTTATTATTAAGCATAAATAGTTGCGGCAACGATTCAGGGTTTCGGTAGGCAAACTATGAATTGGTAGTCGATCGACATAGGATTTATAGATTTGTGGCCGAGATTAGGGGGCTTAATAAACCTATAACTTACAAAATAGGTACAGACCTACAGACTGTGTTTTTAGATATAAAATGTTCTTTTTTGCTCTATTTTATTCTTTACATGTTTCATATACAAAAGCCACCTTTTTATAGTATCATAAGTAATAACCCGAGGTCATCCTATATTTCCAAGATGAAGTTTAACCCTCATGTTTCTCCACGGCAAGTAAACACGAGAAATGGAATTTTATAATGAGTTTTCTTTTACGTACGGCGATGTTGAACGTCTCGGTTCTGATGGAAATTTCTTTGACAACTTTATATACTTTATTACTTGTTAGAAAACAAAAAGTTAAAGCTTGATCGTTGCTGTAATCTCTAATGGTACACAATTTGCGGTATTCGAATTGCCGCAATCTAAGATTAGCACTTGCTTAATATTTCGTTTATGATTGTTACAAATAAAATAACACAATTACATATTTTTCTTCAGGATGGCACTACTCCTCTTATTCTGTCAGCGGCGATGGGGCACGTGGAGTGCGTGCGAGAACTGTTGGCACAAGGGGCTGACCCCGCCTGTTGCAGGACGGTACGTAATGAAGAAATGTGCCTATACATATATAGTAAACGGTGTAAACTAACATAATATAGGATATTCAGATAAGATTTACAAAATATAAGCGTATTTGATAGAAATTTTACCAAAAATGAATATTTTTGGTAAAATTTCTGGCAGGCAATGTATACCCATATCAATATAGACCCAGGCAATGTATACCCCAAAAACTTGAACTTAAACTATGTTTTAGTTTTAGTTCAAGTTACTAGCTAACTTCAAAGTCTCGTAATGAACTTAAAGAGTAAGCTATGATGTTCTGTACTTCATGAGAGAACAAAGACTGTAGTTTAGTTTATAGCGCGACTACCTCAAGACCGGATTACATAAATAAAAGATTACAAGAACTGCTTTATAAATCTGCCATGCCATATATTGTAAATAGTGGATACTTGTTTCTCTTACCATATGCGGTACTTAGCATTGTGTATTATTTCTTTTTGCTTGGTTTGGTTACTGACTGTCGTGGTCTGAAATATTTTACGTTTTATTTGCAAAGTAATGCGTAAATTTTTTGTCTGTAAACTGCTTCAGAATTTACTTAATTTGTTACTACCAATATTGTATTGTTATTTAGACAGGAACGAGTGCATTATTCTTCGCAGCACAAGGAGGATTCCTTGATATAGCAAGACTTCTGCTGGATTCAGGAGCAGCTATCGACGCACCGAGCATGGTAATATTATTTTCATTGCCTCAATTAAGCTACAGTTTGCTACTCGAAATTAAACTGATCAAAACGCCTGGATATTTGGTCAACTGCACTGACCAGGTGTATTATATACTGAAATCTTTATCTGTTTATATTGACCTTCTAGCTGAATTCCTTAATGTGACGACATGGAAAATCTTGAATGTAGACTATATTTAATAAATTGATAAAACTTGGAGCATCTATGGAGCTAAAGATGTGATGTGAATTAATTTTATTTTGTAGGACGGCGGCACACCTCTGTTCGTGGCGTGTCAGTGCGGACATCTGCCGGTGGTTGAGGAACTCATACGAAGAGGAGCTGATGTTAACTCTTGTATGAAGGTACATTCACGTTTATATTCTGGCTAACCTCAAAGTCGCGTAATGAACTTGTAGAGTAAGCGATATTATTTCTTGGAGGGATAAACTCCGTAGTTAGGTGATACGCCATGTAACCAAGCTGGCTGATAGAGCCAGATAGGCTTTATGTGCCAAACAACCCTAGGTCGCTAGAGACGACTTCTATAGTGAAGACCGCGACTCTATGGATGACCTTAGAACCTGCGTCGCGGTAGCCAGCCGAGTTGATATAGAGTTTTGTTTCAAGTTTTCCGTCTCTCACATAGAACGTTATGGGTTTATGAAATCCCTGACTCTTACAGCACTGTGGGGATGAAATAGAGTGGTGAAACTCGTATTCTTAATTTGTTATCACGCGAATAATACTGACTAGCTCCAAAAATACTTAAGTAAGTATAGTGTTTTTCCTTCCATATTTTCATCTATTATTTTGTATATTTGTCAGGACAAAGCGTCTCCCCTGTTCATAGCAGCACAGAACGGTCACGAGGAAGTGTGTCGCACTCTCGTCTCTCACGGAGCCAGGGTAGACGCGGCCAGGTCGGACCGTGCCACTCCTCTCTGGATCGCAGCGCAGTGCGGACATGAACATGTCGCCAGGATGTTGCTGGCTGCTGGCGCCAGGGTCGATCATGTTAGACAGGTCAGTATATTAGGGTTCCTTCTTCTCAGAACATTATAAGCGACTGTTGGTCACAAACCTCCTCCATTTTGAGAAGATATCTGGTCTGGTCACGGTTTTAGCGACAACCAACCAAATATTATTATATTCCTCTATGAGCTGAGTTTTACCCTCAGTTTTATATCGCTGCACATGGGCGTAGTCATGCAGGATTTTAGGGGATTCAATACGTCCCTTGGAAATGTGCCAAATTCAGAGGTCTCTTTCACTTTGGGAAGTTAGTTGGTCTGCTATGTGGCGCAGACCAGGCGCGGTGACCCGAAACTAAATCCTAAGCCAACAATGATGAGCAAACAAGCTGTAAGAGGCCTCAGCATTTCCGGGGGATGCGGTTGATCCTCGTTTCATTTCATTTCTACTCTCATTATATTTCTACTCTCATAAAGATATTCTCATAGTATCCCTTAAGAGGATACCAAAATAGCTTCGTGCATTTTTCTAGGTACGAAGTTTTCATTGTTTCTTTAGATTGAATGGCTAGAGCTCTAATTTTTAAGTATATGTTTTTTCAGTATATAATCTAGGATCGCATAAACTCAGAAACGCGATTGAAAAAAGTTTTCTCGATAGAAAATCTTAGCGAAAATATCTCTCTCATTTCTTATTTTTTTCATTTGTCGGTCTATTATCGCGTATTAACTAATGAAATAACTTTAAAAACATAAGTAACTATTATATATAGAAACACGTAAATCAGAATTAAAATATATTTAGTAGATTATGAGTAAATAGGAAAAGTATCCCTAATTCTTCATTTTCTGTGCCTACTGGCTGTGTTAATATGTACGTGTCGGCGATGATATACGATAATATTGATGTAGGCCCTTAACTGGTTCTTATAGCTCTCTGGTATAGAAATGGGTTGTTGACACTTGTATTCTTAATCCGTCACCACACG
This sequence comes from Orgyia antiqua, assembly GCA_916999025.1. NCBI lineage: Eukaryota > Metazoa > Arthropoda > Insecta > Lepidoptera > Erebidae > Orgyia > Orgyia antiqua. The sequence goes on along the minus strand of OU779864.1, from coordinate 18,580,999 downwards.
ATAAACTACATCTTCTACCAACAGTAGGTACCAACAATAAAACCCCAGATAATCTTCTAATATATAAAATTTCCATGTCACGATGTTAGTTATCGGACTCCTCTGAAACGGCTTTACCGATTTTTACCAAATTTTATATGCGTATTCAGTAGGTCTGAGAATCGGCTACTATCTATTTTTCAAACACCCTGACATCTGTATGGCAAAACAACGTTTCCGGGTCAGCTAGTATGATTATACATATTATACTATAATTACAGGATGGTGCAACACCACTTTTCAAAGCAGCTCACAAAGGTCATGCTGCTGTTGTTGTAGAACTACTCAAATATAAACCAAACTTGGGACTTTTGCCAGTAAGTATCACTAATTATTATAAAGAAATTTTACATTTTACCTAAAAAACAACTATGTTTCGATTTTAAATGAATAGTATGTAATTCGATTTTAATGAATAACATGTAAGTATATCTAATATATAAAATTCACGTGTCACAGTGTTAGTTACCGTACTCCTCCGAAACGGCTTGACCGATTCTTCTCAAATTTTACATACATATTCAGTAGGTCTTAGAATCGGCCAACATCTATTTTTCAAATCTTAAAATTTTTTTTTTGGTATGGCTGAACAACGTTTGCCGGGACAGCTAGTCTAATATATAAAATTCACGTGTCACAGTGTTAGTTACCGTACTCCTCCGAAACGGCTTGACCGATTCTTCTCAAATTTTGCATACATATTCAGTAGGTCTGAGAATCGGCCAACATCTATTTTTCATACTTTTTTTTTAGTATGGCAAAACAACGTTTGCCGGGTCAGCTAGTTATTATATAGATATACTTACTCCATCATAGATACAAGTATTGGCGATAGAATTTATTTAATAGGTATGTAAGTACCGATATTATCTTGGTAAGTACTATAGCGCCATTTAATATCACAAACTAGGATTTTTTAAATTTTACATTTTCTATTACTAGATGGCGTTTTACATAAAATTTTAGAACTTTTGCTTAGTATAATAAATCTTCTAGTAATATTAGTAAATTATTTTAAACGTGAAAATGTATAGATATTTATTGCTCTTTGGCACTATTACTACTAAATAGATTTTAAGGAATCTTTGCAGCTGTATTTATCACAATAACACATAATATTAACACGCTTGAAATGGTACAGTATTGATAGTTACAGTATGACATGGTATTGATAGTTACAGTATGACAGTAACTATCAATACGAGTGAAACACCAGGCATTAGCTAGAAAATACAAGCTGTTTTAATTGATTTATTTAAATTACAGAACGGTCAGTCAGCGCTCCACGGCGCGGCCATGTTTGGTCAACTATCGTGCGTCCGTCTGTTAGCTCGTCGTAGTTCACTAACTCTCCGCAACAGTGCCGGACTGACGGCGCTAGGTGCCGCTAGTGTCGCCACGAAACATGACGTTGTTGCTTACCTTAGACATTTGGAACATGAACAACAGACGTGATAGAACTTTAATAATATATTAATAGTTGTTTATACTAAAATTAGGATATATCTCGGACAAAATTAATTTATTTAACATAATGTTGGGTGTTTAATTTCCATCGAAATTATTGTTATTCTTTGTTTGTTTCTGTAATTAGAAAAAAGATCACAGATGGCGCTGTTATAAGTTTTACTCTTAGATTCTTTATAGTTTAGTGATAAGATAAAATGTAAATTGTTAATTTTGTCCGAGATATTATATCTAAAGTATTTAATTCAATAGCCATGATCAATAAACTCATTATTTAAAATAATTTTTATTTAGCGTAAGATTTATTTATTTTTATACTTAATAAGGTATAGTTTCTGTATTATTATATATTTTGCTTACGTTTGTTTTGAGTAAAATAAAATGTCGAAAAAGCTAAAAAAATCGAAAAATTCTTCTAAAAAATGTACTTTGATCATGGTATTGAATAAATCCCACTAAGTCCCAGTGTTGAGATAATATAAGTCACCGTCACTAAGAAACTACACGAATTTATTTAGAGTGGTAGATTTTAATGGCGATTTTGTGTAGTCAAAATGTATTTAACTTCATCTTGTTCAGATTGACTATTGTTTTTTTTTTTATTTCTACGTGCTGGCATTTCCTTGCTTAGCATTTAAATATATCATTTAACCATATGAAAGTCGTTCCGCAGCATTATCTACTTTAACAAAAGATACCATAGCGATAAAATGCGTAACAAAAACCATAGTAACTTCTAACTGACATCCACGCCATCTAGGGGAGTTCATATTAATGTTTTTAATTACTTCAACACTGGAAATTGAAATGAAATCAACTTTTATAATCATCTCAATTTTGTTTAGAATCTCAGTTTAATAAATAAATATTAATTAAATTTAAAGTTTACTTTCTTTTTTTCTTGTTTAATTTCATAATAAAACTTGTGCAATTGTTAATAAATCTCACAGTTATAAGCGATCTGTATAATTGTGGTCTTATTCATAATGACTTATCGGAGGTTTAAACGAAGATTTTATCGGAGAGATAATAAACGTTTTAGCATAAAAAGACTATTATGAATAACAAGTGGTGACAATTTTCGCGAATCTATTTTAGCGAACTTTTAAACCTCCGATAAGTCATTATGAATAAAACCATTAGTTTATAATTGTTTAATAAACTATTAATGTATAAGAGTTACTATTTTATATAATTATACTGGCGCCATACTTAGCTTTACACACATGCCTTTTGCAATAAATACCTCACTTTTAACAATATTTTATGTTTATTTAACGGTTGTGATATTATATTGACTTCTTAAGGCTCTAAAAACATTGATTTTAAATAGAAAATAACACACGAAGTATATTTAAAAAAAATTACTATATTTTTTAAATCCATGCATTAAATATGAAAATTCATAATTTTTGTCATTTTGTTATCATTTGTATTTGTCTGTCTGTCACAGTGAAGCAATTTTTGAAACCAACACAGAAGAACCAAAAAGTATATGTTAGAAACAAAATTCATTCCTACCCACATTTTATTAATTTTTTTCTTGCAAAAACAAATAATTTACTAATTATTTAGAAATGGCAATCCGTTACATAAACTATTAGACCACGGGGCCTGTAAATAGTCCCTTTCAATATAGGAGGCCTGTAAATGGATCCTATCAATATAGGTCTATGCATGATAATGGGCTATTAGGTCTAAAAAAACACCAACCTGTTTCTTAAATTATATATTTACACAATAATTATTATTTAGTCTGTTCATATAGAATATTAAATGTGTACAAAACACTGGAATAAAAATATAACATGAATACTATTAAATATAATCTATAAATATCTCTTGTATCATGTATAAATTATATAAGAAATATAGTTTGTTCGGTATGTAATATTACACATTTTCTTTGTTTTGTTTCTCTAAAATTATAATATTTAATGCTGCTAGGTACTGCTTTTTATTTTTCTATTGTTTTCCTTATCTTATGTTAACGTAATCCTATACATGTAGTAGTCGCCTCTGCGGCATAGGCCTCTCCTAAACCTTTCCATGTCTTCCTATCCCGAGCTGTCTGCATCCAGTTACGTCCACAAATTCGATGAAATACGTCTCTCCATCTCATATTCGGTCTTCCTCTCTTTCTTTTTTTCTCTCTAGGTACCCATTATTATCGGTCAATTATCGCGTATTATCTTATGAAATAACTTTAAAAACATAAGTAACTATTATTTAAAGAAACACGTAAATCAGAATTAAAATATATTTAGTAGATTTTGAGTAAATAGGAAAAGTATCCCTAATTCTTCATTTTCTGTGCCTACTGGCTGTGTTAATATGTACGTGTCGGCGATGATATACGATAATATTGATGTAGGCCCTTAAGCAAAATGATAGACGGGAATGTTTTAGCCACCGAATTCTAAATAACTGCTATTTGCGGTTATCGCCGTGACCTATTGGAAATTTTGCTTCTACGCAGACCCTTCTATTAATAAATGTATGATTTTTTTGGTTACCTAACGTTTTAGGGCAGATTTTGTTAAAGTATTAAATTATTAATAACATAATTCTACCTACCTGCGCCGTAGAATACCACACGACACATATAATTATCTCGTAATTAGTCTAGTCATAAAAATAATTAGTCAATTTCATAACTAAAGAAAAAGTGATGAAGAAAATATTTATTACACAATGAGTTATGTTGAGCTTTTTGTGTTTAAATTAACTGTTAGTCTACTACCAAATTATTCTTTGAAACACATTTTGTGCCAGTAACGCTATTTATGTTATAAACTGAAGCGATGAGACACTACCCGCCGTCAATTCTGATTTAATGGATAATCGAGTCAGACAGGGAGGCTAGACTTTATTTCTTCTAAGACTAAAAGTTTGCCAAACCTATCCCAAATTGATGTCACCGTATTCGTAAAATCGTATATACTCGTAAATCATTACCGTCTTGAGCATTCCAAAATCTCCTATTTTTTCTTCCCTCTGTCTAACTGCATTTTCTACATAACTTCTCGATAGAACGTTTATTGAGTTTCTGTAATAGGTTTAGGTAATTATATTGTATATATTGTTTTATTACGAGTTATTTTATACAAAGCATTTTTGATAAATAAAATGTTCGATCATATTATTATCTTAGTGATTCGCTATCGCTTCTAATTTAATACACAAAAGTCCGTGAATGAACAATAAAGCGGTAGTATTTGATTACAACTTACAACGCTAGTCCCTTCACGTAACATTGCATAATAATACAAACTGTGAGAGAGTTCTAATAATAGATACGTGTGAATTCATATACATTACTTGCATCTACTGTTGTGTTGTTTCTTTGGCCTTTAGAGATTGTCTCTTGATCCTATCGACCTTTGGAGATTATCTGTGATTCATTGACGACAACGATTCGGTTGACAAATATAGATTACCGACCTTTTCGTAGAGCTTTATTGTCGACGTTTAATCCCTATCTAGCTATAGATAATCCAGGCTGCTGTTCCTTTAGCGGTTATGATTTGAAGCTACCTTGCTACGAGATCTTGGATTATGTACCACGTTGTTTAGTTGCAACATTCCAGGATGATGTACATACTGTGCTATGGTTAAGCCCCGCAGTCGAATGACCCGTCAAATTTTATTTGCAAATTACATAATTTGTATTGGGTCCATTATATTTTCATCTATCTCCCCCACATGATAAATCTTTCCATATGGTAAACATTGGACAAAAAATGTTGAATGCTTTTAGATCCGCAAGTTAACAAGCGTAACAAGATTTATGGAGGATGCTGCTAGTGAACCGTTTCATGGTGTAAACCACGCCAATATTATGGGAAATTTTGAAGTTTTTTGTGTAAATGCTATACGAGTTTAAGCAAGACAGTTGATATTATAATTCTTTTGCTCTTGACTTCTAGAACACGCATGATATACTACGCTGACCAGATGTATTAATAGGCATAATGATTTTTTTTTCTTTTTTATTAAAAGTGGCACTCCATCATTGACATAGATATTAGTATTGAATTATTCTATGTCTTGGAATATAATAGTTATTTCATCCATGCATATCAGCCTTTATCTGATGTCGGAAGCTTTATGTAGCAACATTTAATGTAGATTGAATGAGAAGATAGTGGTAAGTTGTAAAGGATAGTTACTATATCGCTGTTAATTAATCATAAACTGTGGTGATAGTGTACGTGACGCACGTATCAAGTACCGGATGGTACCATTTTAGATGAGCGCCAGTGCCAATTTAGTGACAAGTTGCGCTTGAACTACACCGCTGGACGTGCAGTGGTTATTATTAAGCATAAATAGTTGCGGCAACGATTCAGGGTTTCGGTAGGCAAACTATGAATTGGTAGTCGATCGACATAGGATTTATAGATTTGTGGCCGAGATTAGGGGGCTTAATAAACCTATAACTTACAAAATAGGTACAGACCTACAGACTGTGTTTTTAGATATAAAATGTTCTTTTTTGCTCTATTTTATTCTTTACATGTTTCATATACAAAAGCCACCTTTTTATAGTATCATAAGTAATAACCCGAGGTCATCCTATATTTCCAAGATGAAGTTTAACCCTCATGTTTCTCCACGGCAAGTAAACACGAGAAATGAAATTTTATAATGAGTTTTCTTTTACGTACGGCGATGTTGAACGTCTCGGTTCTGATGGAAATTTCTTTGACAACTTTATATACTTTATTACTTGTTAGAAAACAAAAAGTTAAAGCTTGATCGTTGCTGTAATCTCTAATGGTACACAATTTGCGGTATTCGAATTGCCGCAATCTAAGATTAGCACTTGCTTAATATTTCGTTTATGATTGTTACAAATAAAATAACACAATTACATATTTTTCTTCAGGATGGCACTACTCCTCTTATTCTGTCAGCGGCGATGGGGCACGTGGAGTGCGTGCGAGAACTGTTGGCACAAGGGGCTGACCCCGCCTGTTGCAGGACGGTACGTAATGAAGAAATGTGCCTATACATATATAGTAAACGGTGTAAACTAACATAATATAGGATATTCAGATAAGATTTACAAAATATAAGCGTATTTGATAGAAATTTTACCAAAAATGAATATTTTTGGTAAAATTTCTGGCAGGCAATCTATACCCATATCAATATAGACCCAGGCAATGTATACCCCAAAAACTTGAACTTAAACTATGTTTTAGTTTTAGTTCAAGTTACTAGCTAACTTCAAAGTCTCGTAATGAACTTAAAGAGTAAGCTATGATGTTCTGTACTTCATGAGAGAACAAAGACTGTAGTTTAGTTTATAGCGCGACTACCTCAAGACCGGATTACATAAATAAAAGATTACAAGAACTGCTTTATAAATCTGCCATGCCATATATTGTAAATAGTGGATACTTGTTTCTCTTACCATATGCGGTACTTAGCATTGTGTATTATTTCTTTTTGCTTGGTTTGGTTACTGACTGTCGTGGTCTGAAATATTTTACGTTTTATTTGCAAAGTAATACGTAAATTTTTTGTCTGTAAACTGCTTCAGAATTTACTTAATTTGTTACTACCAATATTGTATTGTTATTTAGACAGGAACGAGTGCATTATTCTTCGCAGCACAAGGAGGATTCCTTGATATAGCAAGACTTCTGCTGGATTCAGGAGCAGCTATCGACGCACCGAGCATGGTAATATTATTTTCATTGCCTCAATTAAGCTACAGTTTGCTACTCGAAATTAAACTGATCAAAACGCCTGGATATTTGGTCAACTGCACTGACCAGGTGTATTATATACTGAAATCTTTATCTGTTTATATTGACCTTCTAGCTGAATTCCTTAATGTGACGACATGGAAAATCTTGAATGTAGACTATATTTAATAAATTGATAAAACTTGGAGCATCTATGGAGCTAAAGATGTGATGTGAATTAATTTTATTTTGTAGGACGGCGGCACACCTCTGTTCGTGGCGTGTCAGTGCGGACATCTGCCGGTGGTTGAGGAACTCATACGAAGAGGAGCTGATGTTAACTCTTGTATGAAGGTACATTCACGTTTATATTCTGGCTAACCTCAAAGTCGCGTAATGAACTTGTAGAGTAAGCGATATTATTTCTTGGAGGGATAAACTCCGTAGTTAGGTGATACGCCATGTAACCAAGCTGGCTGAAAGAGCCAGATAGGCTTTATGTGCCAAACAACCCTAGGTCGCTAGAGACGACTTCTATAGTGAAGACCGCGACTCTATGGATGACCTTAGAACCTGCGTCGCGGTAGCCAGCCGAGTTGATATAGAGTTTTGTTTCAAGTTTTCCGTCTCTCACATAGAACGTTATGGGTTTATGAAATCCCTGACTCTTACAGCACTGTGGGGATGAAATAGAGTGGTGAAACTCGTATTCTTAATTTGTTATCACGCGAATAATACTGACTAGCTCCAAAAATACTTAAGTAAGTATAGTGTTTTTCCTTCCATATTTTCATCTATTATTTTGTATATTTGTCAGGACAAAGCGTCTCCCCTGTTCATAGCAGCACAGAACGGTCACGAGGAAGTGTGTCGCACTCTCGTCTCTCACGGAGCCAGGGTAGACGCGGCCAGGTCGGACCGTGCCACTCCTCTCTGGATCGCAGCGCAGTGCGGACATGAACATGTCGCCAGGATGTTGCTGGCTGCTGGCGCCAGGGTCGATCATGTTAGACAGGTCAGTATATTAGGGTTCCTTCTTCTCAGAACATTATAAGCGACTGTTGGTCACAAACCTCCTCCATTTTGAGAAGATATCTGGTCTGGTCACGGTTTTAGCGACAACCAACCAAATATTATTATATTCCTCTATGAGCTGAGTTTTACCCTCAGTTTTATATCGCTGCACATGGGCGTAGTCATGCAGGATTTTAGGGGATTCAATACGTCCCTTGGAAATGTGCCAAATTCAGAGGTCTCTTTCACTTTGGGAAGTTAGTTGGTCTGCTATGTGGCGCAGACCAGGCGCGGTGACCCGAAACTAAATCCTAAGCCAACAATGATGAGCAAACAAGCTGTAAGAGGCCTCAGCATTTCCGGGGGATGCGGTTGATCCTCGTTTCAGGTATTTCTACTCTCATAAAGATATTCTCATAGTATCCCTTAAGAGGATACCAAAATAGCTTCGTGCATTTTTCTAGGTACGAAGTTTTCATTGTTTCTTTAGATTGAATGGCTAGAGCTCTAATTTTTAAGTATATGTTTTTTCAGTATATAATCTAGGATCGCATAAACTCAGAAACGCGATTGAAAAAAGTTTTCTCGATAGAAAATCTTAGCGAAAATATCTCTCTCATTTCTTATTTTTTTCATTTGTCGGTCTATTATCGCGTATTAACTAATGAAATAACTTTAAAAACATAAGTAACTATTATATATAGAAACACGTAAATCAGAATTAAAATATATTTAGTAGATTATGAGTAAATAGGAAAAGTATCCCTAATTCTTCATTTTCTGTGCCTACTGGCTGTGTTAATATGTACGTGTCGGCGATGATATACGATAATATTGATGTAGGCCCTTAACTGGTTCTTATAGCTCTCTGGTATAGAAATGGGTTGTTGACACTTGTATTCTTAATCCGTCACCACACGGTACCAACAATAAAACCCCAGATAATCTTCTAATATATAAAATTTCCATGTCACGATGTTAGTTATCGGACTCCTCTGAAACGGCTTTACCGATTTTTACCAAATTTTATATGCGTATTCAGTAGGTCTGAGAATCGGCTACTATCTATTTTTCAAACACCCTGACATCTGTATGGCAAAACAACGTTTCCGGGTCAGCTAGTATGATTATACATATTATACTATAATTACAGGATGGTGCAACACCACTTTTCAAAGCAGCTCACAAAGGTCATGCTGCTGTTGTTGTAGAACTACTCAAATATAAACCAAACTTGGGACTTTTGCCAGTAAGTATCACTAATTATTATAAAGAAATTTTACATTTTACCTAAAAAACAACTATGTTTCGATTTTAAATGAATAGTATGTAATTCGATTTTAATGAATAACATGTAAGTATATCTAATATATAAAATTCACGTGTCACAGTGTTAGTTACCGTACTCCTCCGAAACGGCTTGACCGATTCTTCTCAAATTTTACATACATATTCAGTAGGTCTTAGAATCGGCCAACATCTATTTTTCAAATCTTAAAATTTTTTTTTTGGTATGGCTGAACAACGTTTGCCGGGACAGCTAGTCTAATATATAAAATTCACGTGTCACAGTGTTAGTTACCGTACTCCTCCGAAACGGCTTGACCGATTCTTCTCAAATTTTGCATACATATTCAGTAGGTCTGAGAATCGGCCAACATCTATTTTTCATACTTTTTTTTTAGTATGGCAAAACAACGTTTGCCGGGTCAGCTAGTTATTATATAGATATACTTACTCCATCATAGATACAAGTATTGGCGATAGAATTTATTTAATAGGTATGTAAGTACCGATATTATCTTGGTAAGTACTATAGCGCCATTTAATATCACAAACTAGGATTTTTTAAATTTTACATTTTCTATTACTAGATGGCGTTTTACATAAAATTTTAGAACTTTTGCTTAGTATAATAAATCTTCTAGTAATATTAGTAAATTATTTTAAACGTGAAAATGTATAGATATTTATTGCTCTTTGGCACTATTACTACTAAATAGATTTTAAGGAATCTTTGCAGCTGTATTTATCACAATAACACATAATATTAACACGCTTGAAATGGTACAGTATTGATAGTTACAGTATGACATGGTATTGATAGTTACAGTATGACAGTAACTATCAATACGAGTGAAACACCAGGCATTAGCTAGAAAATACAAGCTGTTTTAATTGATTTATTTAAATTACAGAACGGTCAGTCAGCGCTCCACGGCGCGGCCATGTTTGGTCAACTATCGTGCGTCCGTCTGTTAGCTCGTCGTAGTTCACTAACTCTCCGCAACAGTGCCGGACTGACGGCGCTAGGTGCCGCTAGTGTCGCCAGGAAACATGACGTTGTTGCTTACCTTAGACATTTGGAACATGAACAACAGACGTGATAGAACTTTAATAATATATTAATAGTTGTTTATACTAAAATTAGGATATATCTCGGACAAAATTAATTTATTTAACATAATGTTGGGTGTTTAATTTCCATCGAAATTATTGTTATTCTTTGTTTGTTTCTGTAATTAGAAAAAAGATCACAGATGGCGCTGTTATAAGTTTTACTCTTAGATTCTTTATAGTTTAGTGATAAGATAAAATGTAAATTGTTAATTTTGTCCGAGATATTATATCTAAAGTATTTAATTCAATAGCCATGATCAATAAACTCATTATTTAAAATAATTTTTATTTATCGTAAGATTTATTTATTTTTATACTTAATAAGGTATAGTTTCTGTATTATTATATATTTTGCTTACGTTTGTTTTGAGTAAAATAAAATGTCGAAAAAGCTAAAAAAATCGAAAAATTCTTCTAAAAAATGTACTTTGATCATGGTATTGAATAAATCCCACTAAGTCCCAGTGTTGAGATAATATAAGTCACCGTCACTAAGAAACTACACGAATTTATTTAGAGTGGTAGATTTTAATGGCGATTTTGTGTAGTCAAAATGTATTTAACTTCATCTTGTTCAGATTGACTATTGTTTTTTTTTTTATTTCTACGTGCTGGCATTTCCTTGCTTAGCATTTAAATATATCATTTAACCATATGAAAGTCGTTCCGCAGCATTATCTACTTTAACAAAAGATACCATAGCGATAAAATGCGTAACAAAAACCATAGTAACTTCTAACTGACATCCACGCCATCTAGGGGAGTTCATATTAATGTTTTTAATTACTTCAACACTGGAAATTGAAATGAAATCAACTTTTATAATCATCTCAATTTTGTTTAGAATCTCAGTTTAATAAATAAATATTAATTAAATTTAAAGTTTACTTTCTTTTTTTCTTGTTTAATTTCATAATAAAACTTGTGCAATTGTTAATAAATCTCACAGTTATAAGCGATCTGTATAATTGTGGTCTTATTCATAATGACTTATCGGAGGTTTAAACGAAGATTTTATCGGAGAGATAATAAACGTTTTAGCATAAAAAGACTATTATGAATAACAAGTTGTGACAATTTTCGCGAATCTATTTTAGCGAACTTTTAAACCTCCGATAAGTCATTATGAATAAAACCATTAGTTTATAATTGTTTAATAAACTATTAATGTATAAGAGTTACTATTTTATATAATTATACTGGCGCCATACTTAGCTTTACACACATGCCTTTTGCAATAAATACCTCACTTTTAACAATATTTTATGTTTATTTAACGGTTGTGATATTATATTGACTTCTTAAGGCTCTAAAAACATTGATTTTAAATAGAAAATAACACACGAAGTATATTTAAAAAAAATTACTATATTTTTTAAATCCATGCATTAAATATGAAAATTCATAATTTTTGTCATTTTGTTATCATTTGTATTTGTCTGTCTGTCACAGTGAAGCAATTTTTGAAACCAACACAGAAGAACCAAAAAGTATATGTTAGAAACAAAATTCATTCCTACCCACATTTTATTAATTTTTTTCTTGCAAAAACAAATAATTTACTAATTATTTAGAAATGTCACGACCGTTAAGTAAAATTAATTGACAAAAATGTAGCAGAATGTATATTGTTGGTGCTGTATAGTAAGTAAGCAAAACATACTTACATAATATACACTAGTCTAATGTTGCTATTTGAATGATTTTCAATTCTGTTTATTACTTTTACTGCAACATACATCTCTCCAGCATTGACCTCTCATTTGGGTGTTTCTATATATTATAAGTATGTATTTACAAAAGAAAAGTTGTTTATGTATTATATCCGTATTCTGGTACCCATGACACAAGCATATAAGCTTAGCTTGGGACCAGAGGACGTTGTGTGAAATGTCTGTGAATATTTATTTATTTATTTTTCCTTCACTTTGGAAGGGTTTATGATCTACTTGGCTGCGCTGACCAGCCGTGTGGTGGAAGGTGTGTTGGCAATAGGTTTACTTCTTAGTTTTCTTCACCTCACAGCAGAGGCATCATAACATAACATCACGCTTTTTCCCATGGGGGTAGGCGTATTTTGAAATTTAGCGCCCCAGGCCATTTGATTTAACGCCCTGGGCCAATTTGATTAGCTGCCCTATAAAGCAGAGATAGGACAAAATTTTAAACTTAAAAGACTTTCGCCGCCCTTCTCAGGCTGGCCGCCCCGGGCCATGGCCCCTATGGCCCTAGGGTAAATATGCCTCTGCCTCACTGAGGATATTATCTATGTACAATATACCTTAGCTGAAGATAGGAAACTTAAAACTTCTTTTACCTAATCAACATATAAATAAATATTCATGGTCATTTCACACAACGTCCACTGGTCCGAAGCTAAGCTTATATGCTTATGTTATTGGTACCAGAATAGTACTAAACAGAATTGAAAGACAACACAAAGGCGAATAATTTCACAGTACATAATAAATATTATAAATATATCAAAAACAAAAGTCCTGTATTTTAATACAATCACCTATACACTAAACTGTTGTAGCCTTTAATATAAAAAAAGTTAGCTATTGCCCGAAGTAATGTAACTCCATAAAAAGATAAAACGCTCAAATATACAACCGTCGGGCATGTATGACCAGATGTATGAGTGTGGATGAAGCCAAGGAAGTGTGCTTCGATCGTGGCAGATGGCGCTCTATAGTCTCTGCCTACCCCCATGGGAAAAAGGCGTGATGTTATGATGATGATGATGATGATAAAATACTTTAAAAACCACTTTCATTTCTCAGTTCTGAATCTCATTGAAACTGATGATACATTTCAAATTAAAAACTAATTACTAATTAATTATAAAGTAATTAATTTGTCAATTGTATACAATTTAGAGTTAATTTAAACCAAAAATGCATTATATATTATTAAGTATTTAACTGTACTGTTGTATTTTAGTTTAGTTAATGCTTTATTTAAGTATTGTTTTATATTACATCTGTAGATTTGTTTTTATTAATATATTATATTTAATTACATATTTACTGTTTTATTTTTATTCTTAAACTTACAAACCAAAGCCCAGAATAAAACTTATATCATTATCATGACTTCTTTTCTATAAATATTCATGGCCATTTTACACAATGCCCTCTGGCCCCCATCTAAGCTTATTTGCTTGTATTATGGTTACTATAATATTACATATTCTGTATCTATAGTCTTATTTGCTTGTATTATGGTTACTATAATATTCCTATATACTCTACACTTAACACACGATGATTTATCAATACAAATACAGTAGTTATTTGTCTGACAAACATAAATATTACACCAATGATTACCCTGTATGGGAAACAAACCTGCTATCTTGTGAATGGCAATCCGTTACATAAACTATTAGACCACGGGGCCTGTAAATAGTCCCTTTCAATATAGGAGGCCTGTAAATGGATCCTATCAATATAGGTCTATGCATGATAATGGGCTATTAGGTCTAAAAAAACACCAACCTGTTTCTTAAATTATATATTTACACAATAATTATTATTTAGTCTGTTCATATAGAATATTAAATGTGTACAAAACACTGGAATAAAAATATAACATGAATACTATTAAATATAATCTATAAATATCTCTTTACAATGACCTCAAAACCCACTGTATGTATTATTGTTAATATTATCGAAATTTGCACAATTTTTTTTTTCATTTATTCAATTAAAACCTCTATTTATGGATTTACTTTACACTAAACTTCGGGATTTCAACAAAAATATACCCATCCAAATCCATAAAAATATCTAGTTTTATATGAAACTTAACATAAGTCAGAACTTATTTAAAAACATGTCAGGTGGAGTTAAGATGGCTCGTAATAATATTAAAATTATTTTAATTGTTGTAACATGTCTAATGCTGCGATAGATAAATGATTTGCTGTCGGTCTCATTGCTGGCATAGTCTCGGTACAACAGTAGAATAGTGCCAATGGGTGTTCATATGTCTTTTCTGATATATTAGCCGGAACTGCTGGCCTGGTACCTGTAATAAAATAGTTTTTTTTTATTAGTTTAGTACATTTATGTTTAACATACAACTTTGCGTTTCATCTTCTTTACTTCTTATAAAACAAAGTCGTAATTTTTGTATGTATGTCCCTATGTGAGCTTATATCTTCAAAAATACGCAACGGATCGTGATGCGGTTTTTTTTTAATAGATAGAATGGTTCAAGAGGATGGCTTTTTTCGCGTAATTTGTTGGGGTTTGTTGTATATTGGATGAGATATGATTAAATTTGCCGAGAAATTCGGATCCGCGAAAACCCGCTGTATCCATAATAATGTCAAAAAAATATCAAATTCAATAGGGTGTTTTCAAAAGCTATTTATGTGCATATAGTAATATTTTTTAGCAAATTAAATAGCTTAGTTAACTTACGCAATTAATATAGATTATAACTGCTCTTTACAGTATGCAATTTAAATGTAATATCTTAGGAGATATGAAGAAAAAAGAATCACGCGCTATAATATAAAATATTTAAACTGTTGGCTGAGCAACGCGAACGTTTTCTCGGTCTTCTATCCATACTCCAATGTTTGGATATGTAAGGATATTTATTGTGCTTTCACATAAAGAATACTAGATGGATTTTCATATAACTTTCCAATGGAGAATGGAAAATAAATTTTTTTTTAAATTATTTTTACTGAGGAACACCACGGGGCACAGCTAGTTACTTATAAAGCAAAGTTGTTATTTATGTATGTATGTCCCTACGTGAGCTTATATCTTCAACTACGCAATGGATTTTGATGCGGTTTTTTAATAGATAGAATGGTTCAAGAGCATGTTGCGGGGAACAGCTAGTTAGAGCTTGTCTGATATTACAGATTTAAATTATATTACTTTTTCATCTTTACTGACTATATTAAATTACAAGGTGGCGTTTTGTCAGATGTCAGATTAAATCTTCAAAACTAGACAATGGATCTTGATGCAGTATATATAATCTAGTTAAGATGGTTTCTAAATTCTTTGCGGCATATATAGGTAATTTACTTCTATTTTGTTATCAAAGGTACGTACCATATCTTTCATTAAAATAGTCCTCCATAGTGGAGTCAGTATCATCAAGGCACTGAACACTGTCATCCATTACACTGTCATCATCATCAATTTGAGAGTGAGGAGGCATCAAGGACATCATCTCCCATAAAGTGAACCCGAGAGGCCACAGATCAGTCTTGCTAGATATATCACCACCGTTTATTACTTCCGGAGCACTCCATGCCTCAGTACCTGTAACATTTTAGTCAATATTAAAACCTAGACATATCTGGATTAATTAATCATTATCTATAATATGATAGTGACTCAACTCAAAAATATACATACAACAAATGAGGATTAATTTATTGTATTATTAATGTATTAACTTATTGTATGACATTTTCTGATATTTTAACTGTGTTACACAATCTTATCTTATATCTTGTGTACTTTCTTTCTTGGTTTAAGTCTCTTTTGTAAAATGTGTGTACTGATATGTTATACCTGATAAAATACTAGGAAGGATGAATTTTAAGAGTAAACATGGAAAATGCTTATTTCAAAAAGTAATAAAAAAAAAATACATAGATCTCTTACAGAACATCCCTTAAATACTTTCACATTATGTCTCACTGATCCCAAGCTAAGCATATTTGATTGTGTTGTGGATACTAGAATATAGATCTACTTTGTATAATAATATTTTTTTTTAAATATAAATGTATAATATTACGAAACATCCAGCCCCAGTACTAAAAATATATGTTCTCTATACTCACAGCCATCACAAAAGGTAGAATCTCTATCTTTATACAAAGCTTAATACAACATTTACAACAGGTAAGTAAGCATCATCTTACCAAAATAAACAGCCTTCCCAGCCTTCTGCTTATCAACAAAACCATTCTCATCAAGTGGTAGTGTAACTCCAAAGTCACACAACTTGCATATCACAAAGTCCCCATTGACAAGTATGTTGTATGACTTCATATCTCCATGTAAGATCTGCATCTTGGTGTGTAAGTAGTCTAATGCACTGCCTATATCTGCTGCCACCTAAAAAATTTGATACCTACTTAATTAATTCCAGACTTTTAGTCCATAACTGAGAAATCTCAATGAAACATTAGATATACTTACATTTAGTAAAATAAAAATCTTTAAAGGAATGTTATTAAACAAACTTACTTTTAACATCTGTCTTGGCAAGAAAACTTCACCACTGTCCTCAATTCTTTGCTCTATCATGTCACCCAGGGACAAATCACAAGCCTCCATGCCCAAGTACAATATCTTAGACTTGCTGAACGCTCGGAAACCAACAATATTAGGATGAGACATGCGCTGTAACAAGTCCGCTTCAGCTTTCAAACGATCAGTATACACTTTGTTTGGTTTCACACGTTTGTTTAACATTTTTAACGCCCATGGAGAACGAATCTGACCTGCACGCGGAGATCTTACTAGCTGCATAACATTTACACCTAAAATACACATAATTATAATGCTATTGTAACATTTTTACATGGGTTAAGCGTTATAATCATAAGAATGTTTACCTGTTCCATAACCAAGTCTGCTTAGAAATGGTGAGGGTGGTATTGTAATTTTATCATTTGGTTTGTTCTTGATAGGCGTCTGGAATTCTGACATTGTTGCAATAAGATTTAATCCACTTTATTAAATAACAACCACAATACATTCACAACACAAATACAACTTGCCGTTGAAATCTGTTGAAATCGAAATATTCGAAATTTTGAATTTGAAGTTTAAAACTTCCGTTCGTTGACACACTTGACATTACTGTTTGACATAAATGAAGGGTTGCCAACATCATAACTTTGAACTTAAGCTAGTTTTCCAATTGCAGAGCATAATGCGACTCAGTGCCGCACAATGCTGAACTATGCTAACGCTTAATTGGAACATGAATTAGTTTTCAAATGCACCAACAGAGTGCGCTAAGTTCAGTGTTGAAAAAAAAATACTAAAATAAAATTGTATTCACATTATAAGTGTGGAATATAAACAAAAGTCATTGTTTGTACCTTCATCCATACTTATATTATTTATATTATGATGATCAAATAGAACGTGTACCTAACGCTCGTAATCTGGGCCTAATATTTAACGAACATAATATATAAGATACGAAAAGCACATAACTGAGATTGTAAGAAACTGTTTCTATCGTCTCAAAGTTCTTTATAAAATAAGACATTACTTATGCACAAATATTCGTATTCTTCTTGTTGATTCTCTCATTTTATCTAGAGTTAACTATGTAGATTCTGTTTACGGGCCTAGATTGCTGGCAAAAACATCTAATCTTATTCAAAGAGTTCAAAACGCTTGTGCTCGTTTCTGCTTTGACATACCTCCACGTAGTCAGAGTCACGTTACGCCCTTTTTAAATAAACATAATATTCTTAATATGAAACATAGGAGACAACTCCACTTGGCGTCGGTTTTGTTTGGCGTCGTGTTAACAAAATGTCCGGATTATTTATACTCAAAATTTAATTGGTCTCGGAATAATAATAATTATCCTACCCGTGCATCCTCATACTTAATTAAATTACCACGCCACGAAACAGCAGCATTCCATGGTAGTTTTCGATTTGCTGCCACGAAGTGCTGGAACACCCTGCCTCCACCTATTCGAAACTCAAGTACTCTTAAAGCTTTCAAAAAGAGATATAAAATATATTTAATAAACTGCCAGATTGGTATGTGATTTTTACCTAGCTTTGTACTTATTCTGATCCTCCACACTTTAATCGCAGCATTTTATATATATGTACGTATTATTTTCTGGCTCTGTTTCTTTTGCACTTTTGTTACATATTTTAATATATTTTCATACCTGCCCTATGGTTTGCATGCACTACTTATGTTGGCTATATTGCTATGTATTATACTGTTATGTTATTAATTGTAAATGCTTGTATTTTATTTCTTGTTTGTTTGTGTTTTGCATGATTTTTGTTTGCCATTTGCTTTTATTTATAATTGTAGTATTTATTTAGTTTCTATGAGTATGTAAACTGTCTGTCAATTACGTTTACTTTGTTAATCATTTATTTGCCGTGCTTCACTGCAGGGTTTGGACTGAAAATCAGCGCTGTGGACTCATCCGCAGCATAATGCTGAGTACCTTTCATAATACTATCATTATGCACGCGACAGCTACATCCTTATCCTTAAGCTGCCTGTTATCTTTATTTTGTTATTATGATGTACTGTCTACTTGTCTACTTCTTCTATGTAACAATACGTATTTTTGTAGTATTATGAATAAATGATTTTTCTTTCTTTCTTCTTTCTTTCTATATTTATGTTTTTTAAACACAGCTTGAATTAACTTTGGTTATTTCCAGAATACTCCCACGAAACGAAAAATTTAATTTAATCCTTAAAATTTTTTTTAACAATAAATTATATCACTAACGATAATTATATAAATAAAATTTCAATCAATGCCAAATTAAAAAAAAATACTTGTTAATTTTCTGTCGCTGAAGTTGGTATAGATTGCACGCATCACTTTTGAGAGTGCTCGATTGTGCGATGCGTTGCTGTATTTGGAACACTCAACGTTGAGCATTGTGCCGCATAATGCGCTCTTGTGCTGTAATTGGAAAACGGGGTAAGTAACCACTTACCACAGATTACCTCAACAAAATTCCATACATTCCTGGGGGAATTGGTTGCATGGGTCGCATGAGAATATAGTACCTAGCTGGAAAAATGTATGTTGGTTCCTATTCATTAATTTCCTTTATTTTATTGACTTAATTGCGTTACATACTACCATTAAAGTAATGGAATAACTTTTTTTATAATATTGCTTTACGTTGAAGATGGACATAACACTTTAGATATTGATTTCGAACGAATTATTCCAGCGCGAAATTTGAAAGATTATTTTGTTATTTTTTAACATCGTGGTATTAAATAAATAGTTAATAGATTAGAATAATTATAGTAAGTGATCCTATGATTTTATAATTACATATTTTCGGTTACATCTTTATATTTGTCTGAAAACCATATTTAATTCATAATATTCATAGATTATTATATATTTTCCATTAGTTGTATATTTATATCAAGTATATTTTTGTAGTAATTTAGTAAAATGTAGTTATCTATTTGTATTTAACATTTACAGAGTTACCACAGAATATGCTAATACCAAAAGTCCACACCACAATCGACCACATGTAAATTCAATTGCTAGGTGATGTCATTATATATAGTATAGTTAGTATGTAATCACTGTTACGTGATGCCCACACAACAGTATTGATTACTGTACAATTATTACGCGTAATTAGTACCAACATATAAGCCTGCCAAGTAAATTTAAAATGGATACAAGCTGATAGAAATAATGAGTGTTTAGTACAAAGAGAGCCGCTGCGTAAGTCCAGCTGTGGATGGACAAAGGCAATTGTGTTTTAGCCTAAGGCCAAGAGGTACATGGCGCGGGGCGGCCAGTCTGCCACACATTTCTATAATATATCTTTGCTCCCAAATATTCAGTTAAAAATAACACGTTGAAAAAATAGTTATTTTCAATAATATTTTTATACGGGACCAGTTATCAATTTCATAATTTATTTAATTGGCTATTTTTTTAACAGACTTCAAAAATGGAGCGGGTTCTCAATTCGTCAATTCGTCTGTATGTCTTTTTTATGTTTATTATCTTTTATCTATACTTTGACTATTAACTGTAGGTACTTTCTTTTTTATTTGTAAGCTGGTGGTTCCCTTGTGGTCCCATTGGCACCAGGTCAGGATCTGATGGTTATGTCGTGAGAAAATGAGGAAAATCCTCAAATTTCAAAGGCACATGAAGTCGGTTGAACTTTTTTTTAGAAATTCTCAGTTAAAATTAATTAGAAATACTCAATAATTTGAACATGTGTTATACAAGTTGTTAGGAAATAACCAATTCAGAGTGTTGCCATGTTGACTGGCAGGCTGGTACACGTATTGCGTCCGGTAGAAAGCATTGTATGTAGTGACGAGTGGAAACTACAGATCTTTTGTTTAATTAACATTTTATAATTATAATATTGTATGGTCTACATATTACAAATAATGTAAGTATTATTTTAATTGTGTTAATTTACTTGTAACGTTTTAATTAAGTTTTAAACATGAGGCGGTCTGTTGCCTCTTACTTGAATACCTTAGTGTCTTTATGAACTTATTTAGTTTTTTTTATCTAATATATAAAATTCACGTGTCACAGTGTTAGTTACCGTACTCCCCCGAAACGGCTTGACCGATTTTTATGAAATTTTACATGCGTATTCAGTAGGTCTGAGAATCGGCCAACATCTATTTTTCAAACTTTTTTTTTTTGGTATGGCAAAACGACGTTTGCCGGGTCAGCTAGTTTATTTGTAATATTCATCACAGATATAACAGATGGTAGGTTGATGTTTAAAATTGAGGACAAGTAACTGTGTGGATAAATCGTACTTAATAGAATAATGACATTTCATATGCGTAGGTATAGCCTGTATCATAGACACACATAGATACATTTTCACGCACCCATAGATAATAATATGTAAGTGGCTTCAAGCCGGGCGGCTGAGCAATAGACACTACATCTGGTATATCTACAGAGGTGTATTTACCCTAAGGCAATAGGGGCTATGGCCCGGGGCGGCCAGCGTGAGAGGGGCGGCGAAAGCATACAAGTTTAACATTTTGCTCTATGTCTATTAACTTATAGGGTGGCTAATTGAATTGGCTCGGGAAGTGAAATCAAATGGCCCAGGGCGCTAATTTTCAAAATACGACTCTGTATATCTGTGTTCATGACTATATACCTAAGTTAGATTATCACTAAAGACATTACATCAGACCGTCCATACCCATTGGCATTAAAAATGTAACCGTAGGCTAAGTAGAGTTAATATTGTTATTTGAGTAGGCTATCTCTAAACCAAGATAAAAATCTTACTTATAAAATTTTTGACAATTCTATTAAAACAAAATATTGCGTTATTTTGATAAAAATTATATCAAAATTTCTTTACAAAACATTGCATTTTTGATTGCTACATATGCATTAGGTAGTATTATGTACGAAAATAAACAATATTTTATTGTAGTTAAATCTATTTCTTAAGGTTCAGTCACCGCTCATGTAAGCGATCAAACATTTAGGTTGAGGACAATCTTACAAAATATAGAATTTTCTCCACTTTATACATTTAAATAATGTTTGTAATCCGTGAAAATTGTTTCAAAATGTGATTGCGAAGCTTAATGTAACTAAGTATACATATTCAGATTCTATTTAATAGCTATTCAATAAACATTTGTGATTTAATTTTATGATGAAGATGTTACGAGTTTTGGACTACATACTACGGATCATACTAGCTGTCTTAAAATTCCCTTCCAATTTTTTTTTATCACGTACGTTTTTAGTAGCCTTTATATCTCAACAGCTATTCGTTTCTTTACTTAAATACGAATATGTAATTTAATATAATATTTCGTAACATATTTAACACAGGTGTAATACGTAAATCCATGACCTACTAAGAATTTCCTATTTTACTACGGAAAGGTGATTTTCCTATTAAGTACCTTATATCGGAACATTTCCAGATTTCAGACCATATTAAATAGAATTATATTCAGCTTGATTACATTACAAGTCTAGATTCGTAACTACTATTTAGTAATTGCAATCATATCTGTTTCATTTGCATACTTTATTTACAGAACAAACGGTGTGCGAAATTTTACATTACACATTAGATCAAGCGAAAGTGATACAAACACTTTCTACGCTTGCGTAGCTCTTGTCCTACGACTGTTGTTTTGTCCTGCTACAAACAGATGTAAGATCTTTTTTTAATACATATTCATGGACGTAATAATATCACACATCGTCCTCTACTCCCAATCTAAGCTTAGGTATATGCTTGTGTTATTGGTACCAGAATACGGATAGAATACATATACCTACTTTTCTTTTGTAAACACATACTAATAACACATAGAAACACCCAGACGCAGTACACAAATTTGTATGACCATTATAAATATCACACAAATGATTGTCTGGAGCGGGAATCGAACCCGCGACCTCGTGAACGGCACTCCGTTGCATGAAATAGGAAACTTGGACATCATCATCCTCCTGCCCTTGTCCCATCACTACTTTTACATTCACTGCAAAGTCTCCGAAACGTCGGGCCAAAATTTAAAACAAATATACGCGTCTAAATCCGTAAAAAGTAGTTTTATTTAAACAAATGAGTCTCGCAAGTGTTAGAAAATATTACTCTATTTACATATTTTTTTTAATTTTGCCCTTTAAATAGGAAACTTGGACACTCGAACAAAATAGCCAAATTCAGGACTGTATGATGGGGGGATGGCTAATCTTAAAACCTTTAGTGCTGATCATATCATTGGCTTTTTAGTAGAATTACACAACATTAATAATTTACACAAGGCTAAGCATTTTTGCTTAGATGTTGATTATCTTGAGTGAAGTTTAATTTCAGTGGATTTCAAATACACAACCAAATTGCCTACTGGAACGTCCTCGTGTTTCAAATCTTAATTTGCATTTAATACTTGTACACCGCAGGAACAACTCCAAATATATCTCGACGTTCCTTAATTATTTCATTTACATAAATTATATCTACAGTAAAACCATCAGTTCACCGGCAAAATATAATTAATGCAACCGGTGCATATGATGCGTGTAATTTTGAGAGTTGATTATGTGAAAATGATTCTCGAAGGACATGTGCCGGATCTAGTGGAAGTTGTGAGTTATTATAGGTATATATTGCTCAATTGTTAGGAGTAGTGAAGAATAAAGGAAGGAGTGACGAATGTGAGAATGAATTGTCAGTAATACAGCGGTGATTGTGCAGTGCGGGTGTGCCGGCACGAGATATGCAGTTCCACACCGGCAGGTAGGAGACGTCACTCCTCAGATACGCGCCAATAATCCTTACGTGTTTAGTGATTGTTGCGTTATGTGATTAGTTAACAGCGAGGTAGGTCGGAGCTGCTCTAACACGTAACAAGTGGATTTCATAGTGGTCTACATCAGGCTGTTTGATATCCAGGGATACTGGGAAATCCACAGCACCTACTTGTAATAAACAACACTGATGCCCGTTTTCACCAACGACCCCTAAATTTTAAGTAGCCCTTAAGCGAATTTAAATGACATTTTACGCAAGTTTTATTAAATAAATATAAGTTTTATTATTAAATATAAGGAATCCCTTAACAGTTTAAGCGCCCCTTAAACGTTGGTGAAAATAAAACTTGCGTAAAGTGTCATTTAAATTCGCTTAAGGGCTACTTAAATTTAGGGGTCGTTGGTGAAAACGGGCATGAGTCTCTTTTACAGCAAAAGTAAACAGAATATTTGAAAATTTTATGGAATTTTTGTAATGATTTTGGCTATTTATATATCTTTAATATTGTAACATAACGTGTTTGTAACATGTTTGTAACGTAACGTAAATTGTGTAAAAAAATACTCTGAAAAATAGATAAGATACGGTTTTAATTATTGCAAATACGAATAAGCAGTTAGGGTTTAGTATTTTTAGTACTTAAAATAATTACTTCTTGGAGTATCAGATCGCCGCTGAAAGACAGTTAAGAGGATACCAAAATAGCTTCGTGCATTTTTCTATGTACGAAGTTTTCATTGTTTCTTTAGATTGAATGGCTAGAGCTCTAATTTTTAAGTATATGTTTTTTCAATATATGATCTAGGATCGCATGAACTCAGAAACGCGATTGAAAAAAGTTTTCTCGATAGAAAATCTTGGCGAAACAACCTCTCTAATTTTTTATTTTTTTCATTTGTCGGTCTAATATCGCGTTTTAACTAATGAAATAACTTTAAAAACATAGGTAATGTATAGAAACACGTGGATCAGAATTAAAATATATTTAGTAGATTTTGAGTAAATAGGAAAAGTATCCCTAATTCTTCATTTTCTGTGCCTACTGGCTGTGTTAATATGTACGTGTCGGCGATGATATACGATAATATTGATGTAGGCCCTTAAAGTTACGCACTTAATTATGTGACAGCGTTCCGCATTATTGTTTTACTGCATTAGAAATGTTGATGTCGGTGGTAAGTAAAACTCGTATCAAATTACCAATATACAAACACAATAAATAGCTTCTTCAAAGTCTTGTAATATGTTTAAAGGTAGTTTGTCACTGCAATCTAGAGTCAGAAGAGGCGCAGGTTTTGCGTTGAAAATATATTAAGGTATACCCAAAGATATAACATCTTTGATATAGCTTAACTTGATCAATGTTATATATACTATATATACTCTTGTTTTCAGTTTTGTATATATCTGTTTTTGTTGCGTACATGCTGTAACCAATTATTTATGTGATCTCATATTTTGTAAGAGTCTGCAAAGAGATAACCTTAAAGTTTAAGTAATTTTTTTTTGCATTTTTCAATGGGGTCATTCAGAAAGATCGCAATTGATAAAACCGATACGCTGTGTTTGGGCCTTGATCACATCGTGTGTATCTTAATGTTATTACATGTTTTTGTAATATTCAATCTAGTCTATAATGACTATATAAGCACCAGTATACATGCATGCCTTCCTCCAGCTTTGAAAATGACTTTGACACATTTGCTAGACGTGTGTAATATTAGTTAGTATTGTTTGTAAACTAACCTTCCGTAATCTATGTGACCTTTGTACCTGCGGCGTGACGAAGGTTTCATAACATCCGTACATCCGTCTGTGATTCTGTCATCATAAATATTGGTGGTCAATTACACATCTAGCGTACAAAATTGTTTGTGTCCTTCTAAGTACCTGAACATGTTCTAGTAGTAATTAAGCTAAGAATCTGGTAGTGTAGCGCAATCCATTAAAAGCAATGTGGTTTACAGATTACCGCCTTACTACCAATTAATATATAGTTTTGTAACTGGTTACACAGTTCTTTACTTATTATCACGAATCATTCAAGACTGTCGTCAAAGAAGGAGGATAAGATGTCTATTCTATGTGCAGAACTAAACTTAACTTAACTAAAAAATGAAAACAACTATTGCTGTATTTTAAATATTTGGCTATTTTGTTGTACACTTTTATATTAATTAAAATCGTTAGTCTTTATTAAACAGTTTTTATACTAAGCAAGTTCAGTTTACATTGCCGAATTATGTTATTGACACTATCAATTTTCATTTTTTAGTTTAGTTAAGTTTAGTTGTGCACATAGAATTGGTACCAGAGTCAGTTAAAATTGGTACCCGATATAATTTAAATCAATCAATTTAATGGAACATTTAATAAAATATAACAATCATATAACTAAAACACTCTAATATAATATACGAGTAATTCATTACATTATAGTCACGAGAAATTTAGAATATTCCATTTCAGCTAAAAATCTAGCTGCAGCTGCCGAGTCAATGAATAGATTTTAAAACCACATCCCTAATTGCGGGACCACATATTATAAAAAAGTTTAGTTCGCAAGTATTGGCTTAATTTAAATACTTTGTTTTAAGTGAAAAAATCAGGATACGTCATGTTATGAGAAGTTATCGTAAGTGCATATCCTACTCGAGTCTTAGAAAATTGCTATCGTTAATGTTCTGTTGATTGATGAAACAGCAACAGGAAGCTAAGTATAAGCTATATACTTTATAGTCACACAAAAAAACTTAATCTTTTATAAATATACCTACCTAAATAAATAAATAAATATTTTGGATATTTCATTTTCAAAATATAAAATAGGTATAAATGTAATATCATATTATTATACTTGTGTGTTAATGATTTCTTTATTTTAAGATCTGTTCATATCTATACAAAAAGAAATTCAATTTCAATTCGGAGGTCAATTTCAATTCGGAGGTGTAAACCAGCAAGTTATAGATCTTTATATTATTATTTCCTACAACCACAATTAAGATCAGTCAAGCCGATCGATGAGTGTCATACTTAAATAACTTGTAATGAATTTACCATTTAGTTGAAAGTTAACTCAAATATAAAATATGTTATTAAAATAATTCACTTCGACCACCATTGTTCTAGATCGTTTATTATATCCATGTCATTCAATAAACGTACTACACTTTGTTTTCGTACATAACTTGGTTCAGTTCATAATAATGTTTGTTTTACTAGCTCTATACAATAGATTATATTAAGTGTGATTGTAAAACACGATAGAATAACATTCCTTTAAGCTTATACTATATTACTAAGACTATTGGCTCACGCAAACTCATTGCATCTTTCATAAATTGTAGCAACAAATCATACTTCATGGCTTTTCTCTTGGAAAACGTTCTGTTTCTCCCGCCCGCGTCCTTGCAATGCCTAGCACAATGTTAGTTTTTACAAAATATTTTCTTATTCCATGTTATCCTTTCAGGGACAGCCCGCATTCCATGCCACAGCCCCATCGAGACTGACTCTTTTGTCTGTCTCGACACAGGTCTCTATTTACTTTTGTCTGACATTGATAATGTTACATATTTACATTCTTATTGAAATGAGCAGCCTACCAGGCCTATCAAACACTTGCCAGACGCAGGTCCAACTTCTTCACTGGGCACACCAACAACATGCCCAGGGCCTCTAAAAGGTAAAAGACATCCATGGCCAAACGGGGCCACGGGGTGTTATAACACGTGAACACACTGACTCGTAATAACACTAGGGCAGTTAGGTTGTAATAAAATTATAGTGTGTTGTTATATTATAATTAACAACCAGTCGCAAACGCCGCAGAGTTTTAAGAATGCGATGAAAGGTATAATAAACTCTATAGGGACTATTACAGTCTTATAATGTAGCGTAACCCAGTGGCTAAGTTACTTGAACGTAATAAGAGCGAGTTGTTTACGTAATAAATGTTATAATTATACATTAGATAATTTGCACAAATTTGCAAATAACATATTTACTTACTTAAGGAAGTCCTCATTATTCATCGCGTACACATTATTATTATATTTTTGGAGAAAATAGTGCTCAGACTTGACCTCGATCACATGTCCGTAGTAAATACTTTAGATGAAGATAACAAAATACAGTCATATATTCAAATAAAACGGATTTTTAACGAAAAATTGTCATTTGTTTAATAAAATATTTACATTATTTTTTCAAAAATTAAAATAGGCAAAATTATAAACAAAGCTAAAAAAAAACAAAATAACAAATAAAATAAAATATGCGTCAAAATATTCCTCCCCAGAAAAAAATATGTTATGGATTTCGACGCATATATTTTGTTTTAAACATAGCTCGAGGTTTCGGAGACCTTTCAGCCACGAATATATGCGCGTCTAATTCCTTATAAAGGGGTTTTATTTTAACAAATACTTAAATTATACTTATCGATGAAGAATGGTCGAAAAATATAGCTCTTTTTTTATTAATAAAAAATGTGCCAAATGTTCTCCCTTTTGGTAGAGCATTTTGTGACCTAAATAAAACAGCCGAAAAGAATTTGAAACAGTGCAAAAATTCCTAATCATTATTTCGGACATAAACGAGTGTACTCGTACATATCTAAAAAATAAAAATGGCGTTTTTCAAGTTAGGTACATTTTTTACAGTGCTGAACTGTAAAACATCAAACCTAAGTAGAACATGTGCATTTTGGAAGTCGAGTTTTAACAATGACATCAAGGATGCCTGCCTTGATTAGCTCTTAAAACGTTAAATACTAGAAGCCATTTACGTTAAATATGTATCATTCATTAATGTGATAAATAATATAATGTGATAAATGTGATAAATAAATGAAACAACATTTAATATTGATCAAGTTTAATATTTTTATTATTTTAAACTATGGTTTAAGACTAAATTAAATAAAATCACCAAGAACGCGAGTAGATATCTCCTCGCTTAAGAGACATTTTATAGGTTCTGCATCGGTAGGTACGCAAACACTGAAAACAGATTATAAAAATATCACGACGGTTTTCTTTATTTACACATATAGTATCTTTTTATATTATTGCTTAATTATTTACATAATATCATTTTAGACTTCATTATAGAGAGATCGGGCGTAAAAGACATGTTTTTCTATACACCAATAACATATTGGTCTGTCGGGCTTCGTGGTGTGGTGGTTCATGTAACAAACTGCCATTCACGAGGTCACGGGTTTGGTCCATGAATATTTATTTATTAATATTTATTTATTGGTGTAACATAACTAGACATCAAATTCAGAACACTCGAGCAGAAGGCGGAACTAATACTGTCGAAAATAAGTTGCTATACTGTCAATCATTCCCTGTGACAGCGACAGGATATATTTATGAACTTGTTCATTGTTGTTTGCTAAACTTGTTCATATTACTCCACAATCAATTTTTAAACCAGCTCTACATGTTTCATTTCAATATTCATATATCAATTATTTGTTTACGCTATTCAGGCCTGTCACCTTTACCTGGCGTAGTGTCTTGTAAAATATCAACAAGCAATCTTGACAGTTTTTATTAATCTAATAGTTTAGATCTGACTGGATTTTGTGTAGGTGGTCCTGAGTTAGACATCTAGTTAGGATACAAAATATATGTGTATAATAAGTAGATTTTTCTGTCACTTAGGCTGCATTCATAACAATAGTCATAATCGAGACGTAAAATAGAATATAGTTAGTAAACCATTAACCAATACTCGTCATAAAAGCAAGACCACGACACTTGACAACATCACCGATGTTGTCAACTGTTGCTTAATGCTTCTCGGACGTCTTCACTTGCATTTGCAGTGTTTCCATTCACGATTTTCTCTTTATTGTTAGTCATTTACATTTTAATGCATTTTAATTAGTTAACATTGTGTAAAGTATGTGTTAAATGATAAGCAAATATACGCACTCGCATTTATTATTGTCTCTATCATTCATAACAGACACTTGCAATCAACAATCACCTTACTACTTATCATAATGCGTATATTAGAAATCACTATTTTGTACATCATTTGTATTTAATAAAAGAAAGTAGTGTACAAACTTCGCATATATTAAGAATCTCTCATTGTATATGTTTGCGCAATTTATAAATAAATCTACATATATTTAGAATTACTGAAATTATTAATATAACTGTATCACCAGGTCAATATAACTCATCAACAAGCATTTACAAGCATGTTTCCTGCGTTTAGTTTAAGAATTATTTGTTACTCTACATTTTAACAAACCGGCCTTTTTCCGTGTTAGAAAGTAAGCCTGAAATCAAAATATATTAATTGTAATTCTACAGAAAACTTTTTGCCAGTTACCTACGCTGATTTTTTCCTTTGCGCATAAATGACTCAGTATTTTCTTTCTTTATACATAGGTACATTAGGTACATAGGGATGGAGGCCGCCGGAAATATTTAAAAATACATTGTTTATCAAACAAATATCGTTTTAAACTTATATTAGTTTATGCTAAGAAATATATTTTATTTTAATAAATAGAGTATTAGTATTTAGAAATCAAACTATTAAGTAGTCTATTTATAAAACCATTGCAAAACTTTATGAAAATGCACCTTTAATGTAATTTATTAAATTTTAACAGGCGGTTTGTCTTGTTTCGCAACTGTTATTTAATACGAAGCAATTATAACCAGTTAGTTATAACACTATAACATTTGTACAGTTTAGAAAATTAGGTTTATACGATTACTGACATATTAATGAGTTTAACATGTTCTTTATAAGTAGTAACATTTAGGTAATCTAGTGAAGCATACAGCACAATAAATTTCTTAAATTCTACTACATTTGCTATAATAATATCCAGGTACCTAGGAGATTCCTAACCTTTTATGGTTTCGACCAGGTGTGGCCAACTTTTGTGCACATGAGATCTACTTTTTATTTTAAAATTGAGTCGCGATCGACCTATTTCTTAGGTAAGAAGGGGGACAAAATTTTATTTGCCATTAAAAATACTTGACTCTACCAAAGCCACCCTTTTAAATACTAGAATACACCAACATATTTTGGCCTACTAGAAATTTAGAATCCATGCTCAAAATATATTAAAATTGTAGTAAACTACTAAAAGTGGTCACGCTGAACGTCTCCCTACTCGAAGCATGAGCTGCGTACTTTTTATTCCTGATCATTCCTGTATCAAGTACTAGAAACATTTGGCATTGAATGCGTCCCCTCATGGAACTTGCGAGCGATCGACCAAAATTGGTTGCGATCGACATGTTGGCCACTCCTGGTTTAGACCATTTTTAATGTCTTATTTTACGTTTCCAACAACGTTCTCTGGTCTGAAACTAAGGTTATCTAATTGTGTTGTTAAGTTATTGATACACTTATTTACTATACATAAATACTAGTTAGATACTTTACAAATGTTTTGTAGTTTGTGTGAATGGTATCTGTCTAAGGCTTGAATCAAAATATAGGCATTACCGTGCATTATTCTCAGGCTTTATTAGGTAGTGCATGCATATGGTATCTAAACATACTTACGTCTATTTATATCAAACGACTCGTAACAGTGACTTCTGAGGTTTTGTTTCATAACTCTATTACTATCACTGTCTCTACATAAGAACTTTTACAGAGATGCTATCATTAAAACGCATAAATAATTTTTGAATAGTTCTAAAATAAGTAATGCTTTTACTTGGTAAGAATAAACTCAGAACCCTTTCACTCATTTCCCAAACTCTTTGTTTTGTTCATCTTGGCTTGGTTCTAATTTAGTAGAGTACTTTTTTATATGTTGACTTGTAACTTAAACTTATGATCTTGTCTTATACTTTCAGGTCTTTCACGATTACTTGCGTTATCGTGTTAGTAATAACCAGACATACATCAAATGGTTTTACTATTAGGAAGCCAAATGTAAAAGATGGACCAGATTTGGATACAGGCGAGAGCTCCTTATTAGAAATAAAGGAAATTGTGACAAGTAAATCACCTAGAAGTATACTAGATAACAATAAAAATAATGAAGAGAAAAACAACACCGTTCTCGCAATAAATAACCTAAGTAATACTAAAATAGAAGTATCTAAGTCAAATATTACAGGTAGAGAATGGCCATCAACTGAAAATACGTTGCCTGTAATAAAAACCTCAGGAGAAACTGCAGGTGTTAGTGAATATGTAACTGAAGTTACATTGAAGATGGACATTAGCCCGTTAAGCAGCACAAGTGAATCGCCTACAACAGTAGTAACTAAAAATGAAATAAAAAATAATATTGCTAATATATCAACATCCCCTACGACCACTGGTTTCCACGATTCAATAACAAGTAATTCGGATCATAGGAATAATGAACTTAAAAGTTCAAACACATCACTAATGCCTACCGAATATATACAACAACAAATCAATCAAAATAACTCTAAAATAGTTGCAAGTCTGCCCATTTTACAGCAACTTCTTAGTACAGAAATAGTCAATCATTTTATTTCAAAAGACGATCATAATATGACTTCAACACCAAATTTAAATGATACGGACAAAAATAACGAAGCACAAGCTAGCTCAGAGCAACCAGTATATACAACAGCAGAAAGTATAATAGACAGTACGATACTATCGAGGACCAATACCGAAGTAAAATTGACATCAAATAGAGGTAATACTGAGATTTCAAGCGAACCAAAGACAGAAACAGCTTCATTTATAGATGACGCACTCAAGAAAAGAATATCAAAACCAAATATTCTCACAACAAAACAACCTTTTCGAAATGAGGAAGTTATAAAAAATACTCCAAGTGCTACCGAATTTATAACTTCATACACCAAAGTTATTAACGATCAATATACGCTACCACCTTCAGATGTGCACAAAGTCAAAGACGTGCAAATAAGTGATCTAGACAGTGATTATACCACTATATCAGAAATAATAAGTACTGGAACCAATTTTCCTTATGAAAAAATATTAAGTGACACCGCTCTTCCATCCACGTTATATTCAAGTTCAAAAAAAGACTTTGCAAGTGGTCAAGATCATTCCACAAATGGACGTGTCGGGACGACTACACTTATTAATTACAAAAAAAGCACAGCAGATACTACATCTACTTTGCCAGCTAGATCAAGTAAAGAACAAGTTGTAGATAAACCAGAAATATTTTCTTCCAACAGGGCAGGGTACTTAGATAACTCAGAAACCACAACTAAGCTACAAGAAACCACCACAGATATATACATTAATGTTATGGATATCACTAACGATACAGATCGCCTTGGTTCAATTTACGAAACCGAAGCAAGTGATGGTGATATTGGTGAAGGATTTGGCAATAAAAACACTATTGCGATGGAGTCTCAGAGTCAATTGGTAGGTTCTCACACGTTTATAAAGATGATTAATACTGAGAAATGATGCATCTTTATTTATTAAAATTATAAACATAACTACAAAAATGAATGTAAATAAAGTAATTAGAGTTATTTATTGCAAATCTGGTTACAATAATAATATGTTTTTCTTTACTGTTTCAGGCTGATGACGCAATAAAAGAAGAATTATTGATAGAAAAAACCTTAAATGAAAATGATCTTTCACAATCAAGGCGGAGAAATTTTCATTTGAGTAACTATTCTTCAACAGTAAATGACATACTCACCACAATAGAATCAACTGAATACTCAAATAATAATGTAGTACCAATCGGGAGTGATAAGAGGAAGAACACTGTATTGTATACTCTGAGTTCTAAGTACAAACCTCCTAAAAAACTCGAGGTTCAACCTACAAAACCGTTCGTACGAGATCCTGATGACAACAGCTGGAGAAATGAAAGTATCAGTTCACTAGGCATTGTGTTCAAGGCGAAGAATCCCTCCAAATCGTTTACTGAGGTTTTGAAAAATAAAACAACTGAATTAAGTCATATTGTTAGGAACGATTACAAAAATGAGGTGCCTGACTTAAGATTAAGGCTCGAGAAAATGACGGAAGTAAGAAAATCTAAAAAGAAAAGAATAAATAAGTTCGGTGACACAATGTACAGTGACTATGAAGAAAGTTCTGAAAACACAAATTATTATAAAGAAGCCGTTACTTCCCCGTTGGTTCCAGATAAAGAAGTAAAAGAATCTACAACAACATCCTTACCAATAGCATCATCATCAGAAGCCAGTCAAATACCAGATGCTATTACAGACCAAAAGTTTGACATTTTCTCAAACGATGTTACAACTCCTAGCATAAAAGGAAAAACTAAAAAAATATACAACTTAGCAGAATATTATGACACGACAGATGACTATGATGCTGATTATGCTACACTACCAAAATTAGATATAAAGAAATATTCATTAAATTTTAAAGTTAAAGAAACAATTACAACACCGTTGCCAGAAAACTATCTCACTCAATCTTCAGGCGATATAGTTACTAATCCTATGACAAAAACGTCCCAGGCTGACAGACAGGCCACAGTCCAATATTTTCCTCCTACGAAAAAAGTAAAAGTACCAGTTGCTCAAAATAATGATCCTAAAGTGATTATTAGTAATCTAGGTGATGAAACGAATAATAATAAATTTTCATACGATGTTGCTCCTGAAACAGTATCCAATAAAGAACCTTCAACTACGACGAAACAGTTTGAAGAAATTAGTAAATCGACAGCCAAACCTTTCACCACGTTACAACAGAACTATAACTTGGACAGGAGCTTCCATGTCTCGAGTCAACAGATCACGACTGAGTTACCCAGAACCTTTCCATCTAACGATGGCAATTTGAACCGAGCATCGTACATAATTAGACATTACGGGGATTTTATTAATGACGCAGCGAAATCCATAGAGGAAGACAGAAGTTCCATATTCCTTCCGTACACGAATGCCCCAATTCAAGGTGTGACTATGAACGATGTCGCTAGATATAATGTACCAAAACAAGCCAAACCACCTGCAAACTATGACTATGATTCTCAATTCCGCAAAGATGTTGTTAATAGATTCGTTGATAATTTTAATCAGAACAGTGATAGATTTAAAGTAGATTTTCCTATTGTATACAACAGTAGTGTAGTTCATTCAAACTATCATGAAAATGGTAAAGTTATAGCATCTTCTAATATGTTCATGAAGAGGTTACACGAGCCAAGAGATACTAAATCTAATGCAAAGTTGTGTGACTTTAACTGTGAAAGAATGACTATTGAGATCTCGCCCTCGTATGAACTACATTACTATGTCCCGGAACAGGAAGAAACAGAAGTTATGCAACCACGGGCAAACACATACCCTTACAGATTTACGAAATGAAAAATAATTCTAACATCTTGTGTATATAAACTATTTCGTACAATCAATTGACTTCAAAAAAAGTTTTCAATCAATATCCAGAAAATTACGATGCACAACTAACTACTTAATTCATTTTTTTTCTTATTCTAAAACCATTAGGTATAACTTAAAGGATGGCAATGAAACTCTTAGCATTGTAAAAATATAACAAATTGAAGTCGTTGTCTAGCTTTTAAGACGTAATAAGTTAATTGTTTGCCATGGAAGCAGTTCTAGACTGAAATTCTAAACTTACCTATATGACATTAGTTGTACCTATTTAGTATGTAAGTTCTTATCGTTCAGAAAATGGCGATATTATTTAAAGTTGATGTAACATAAGAATTATTTTCTGACATTGTATTTCACACATTTCTAGTCTTAGAATGATGGTAGGTACCTACATGATGCAGAATATCTTGGTAGATTGGTCGGATTTACCTATAAGGATGCTAATAAACATACAATACATTACTTATTACATATTATTTCAATACTGAGATTTGTAAATCAATTATTCTAGCTCTATTTATTGGGATTGTTGAACACAACTTTAAACTACCTAGTTGCATCTGATTTTCTTGATTAACTCTAATGTATAGATGTCGAACTGTTACGATCTACGAATAATTGCGAAATTTGTACTGATTTTAATTTTATAATGTCTCTGTAGGTTTCTATGATATTTAAAGGCGTAGGAACAAGGCAATGGTCACTACAGATAATATTTATCTTAGCGTTAAGTAACTTAGCTGTATTTAATAGCCTGGCAAGGAAGTTTCAAATTTGAGCTAATTTGTACATAATAACTATATAGATAGATATCTACTAGCTGACCCGGCAAACGTTGTTTTGCCATACAAATGTCAGTGAGGGGGGGGGATGTTTGAAAAATAGATGTTGGCCGATTCTCAGACCTACTGAATATGTATGCAAAATTTCATAAAAATCGGTCAAGTCGTTTCGGAGGAGTACGGTAACTAGCACTGTGACACGTGAATTTTATATATTAGATTTTATTATGTAATAATATTTATTATATAATAACTTATTGCTTCAATGAATCCTTGGCATAAATGTGGATGTTTTCGAGAAATCGCTAGTTTCGGGTCCCACACTCCAGTTATTATTGAGATTTTTTTACAAGAAAACTTGTAGCAAAGTATAAATAGTCACGATATACCTATTCGTGGTACAAACTCAACTATCATTAACACCTATGATGGTGGAGGAATAAACAGTTTTTAATTAACTTGCTATGTCTCGAATATCTTATAACTTTGGATTTATATGACAAAATATAGTTCCAAAGATGTATTGGTATTCGAACAAAGCATTATTCAACACACTAACAAACCTTTATGAGACTTATAGAGCGTAAGAAAAATAAAATAAAATTGTAAGTACATAACCGAAAATCCTTAAGTAACTTAGCAAATAAAATACCTAAAACAGCTTACTATCTAAATATCGGAAATTTCTGTAAAAAAATTATATTAAAGTCTCGGTCTCTGCTGTATTCGTCACGCCTTTTTCCCATAAAGGTAGTGGGAAAAAGGCGTGAAATAAAGAAATTTTAGACCCTATAATCTTCTTCCTACGCCTGTGCTCTAAACTAGATAATATATATGACTATTTCATACTTCTGTGGATCCAAATATTATTTATAAATGTTCTAGTGAATGTAATGAAAGCTGATGTTGAAATAAATGTCGTGAAATATCACGTTGTATACAGTTCTTTTTATCACCTTTAATATCTTTTTTTGGGTTTCGTACGAACCCATTATAGTCCCATCGAAAGTTGGTACGAAACCCTAAGTGTGCGAGTCTATTTCGCTCTAGACAAGATTTTTTCATATATTCTCAACAGTTTCTACAGTTGACGAGAGCAGAAGGGTACTTTGTAATCATTTAAATCTTGCAGCGCCTAGTGGCGAGATACCACGAAACACGTTAGTAAATATGTATATACTTTTTGAAATAAACCACTTCATGATTAATCCAAAATATCATCTGTCGTTAAATGTTAAAATCGTTAAGCTATCCTATAAATACAGATATAAATTTTTATCAAAATCTGTCCATTAGTTATTGCGTGAAAACGGGTTGTCAAAAAAGGGCCACAATGAAAACACATAAATCTTTTTTAAAATACACATTTTATTGACATTTTTTATTTTAGAATAGTATGCAAACATCACTCGACACCGCTCGATCATTTGTTATGGTTTGTTTACACTTTGAGCATAATTACAATATGTATCATTACAATATAATAGTAGCCAACTACTATAAACTAAATACTCTTTCACTTGCATCTAAATGTTATACGAAATGATATTAAATCGAGTGGGAAATGCAATTCTGGATCACCAATAAATAATTATTTTACAAATCTCATAACAAATGAAAATTAAATATTTTAATACATGAACACATTTTCTTTGGACAAACAAAAGAAAAAAAAATTCAGAACACTTGGTTGGGTGATTATTTACAAAAAAAAAACAATACAAAAAAATCTTTTTTAATGTGTTCATTTTATATTCGTGCAAAAATAACATAATATATGTATAGAACGAAATAACTTTATATTAAAATAATTAATAGTGTGCGAGGCGCCTCCTACCTACCCCTAACTTGGCGTAAACTATAGCGTGAAGTTTATTATAGACTACAAAGAGGATTGTCACTTCACAAATTCAAACTTAACCAATTTCTAAACAAAACATGTAAAATAATAAATAATATTTTGAAAACACAACATTACAGACGCAAAACAAAATGTTACAGTTTATTTGAAAAACAGTTAGTTATTATAAAAATGACATAATAATTATATTCTCTTTCGTCTATAAAATACTCTCGCTAAAGATTACACCACACTTAGCGGTAGCGCGTTTAACACTACAAATAAGCGACGTCGTTCTACTTGGTCACACTCGTCAATAAATTGTAAATGTTAGTTACTTGGGTATATTTTCATAATAATTTCGCACACAGTTATGTAGTTTCATACTGGGCATAACTAATGAAGATTCTCCTGTAACATGGTACACTAGGGGGCAGCACTTTGACGTCATACCTGTGAAAACTATGACATCTGTATATTTCCTTTAGTTGCGATGGAAATAGTGGGTAAAAAAATTGGCTCTAGTTCTTGTTTAATGGCTTCTTTAGAAGCGACTCATCGTAGAGTTTATGTCGCGACTCTGCCAGTATCCTTAGTGATAGTGTCATAAACTAAAGATGTTGTGGTGTTTGTCTACCAACGTGTAGATCAGTTGAAATCTCGGGAAATTCCGACAACCAAGGTAATTAATCAAAAACATACAAAAGAATTTGACTCTACTAAAAACAATCAAACTTTTGTGACAGGTTTGTGACCTGACATCTCAGTGTTGCCACCTAACGAGATACTAGAATACCCTCTGTGGGTATTTTACATTAACTTTTATAGATAAAACTGATTTAAAAACACAAGTCTCTTAGTTATTACCTTTAGAGCAAGTTACTAATATATTGTCTTTAATAGTGTGTCCAAGTATAACGCGCACACAATAGGAACATTACAATAAAATGAGTGATAATTCTAAAATACAGCAAAAAGCAAAGACTGTAAAGTTATTTCAGAAGATTTGTGCATTTTTTTTATAAAAAATATTTTACGCAATTATAATGAAAAAATTGCAATTCGCCAGTTTTAGCCGCCATATTTTATCTGTACATTTACAAATTACAGTGACGGACATCACCGACTAATCGTACATAAAGTGGATAGTAGGCGATGACCATCATTGTAAGTTAAACAATCGTTAGGATTTTAAATACCTGCTTTAAATATCCAACATGAATTCAATTCAGCTAATCTTACAAAATGTACTATACACAAGTAAATATACAAATATGACATGACAAAGCTAAAAAGTTAAAAAAAAAATGCGGCACGTTATATAAAACAAGCGAAATCAGTATGTATGTTGTGTTTCGTATTATATTGAGTAATATGTATATAGGTAGATAAATCAGTTAAAATTACAACAATATTATAATGTAGTATCAATATACTAAAAGCGAATATTTACAAGAACACCACGTTACTAGCTATATACCTGCCTCCCGACGGCACACGCGCGGTCTCTCACAAACACAAAACACTCTTTTATTAAATAATCTTAATTATCAAGGGGGCTATAACTGAAAGAATGTATTAAATACTGAGAAAGGATTAACATGAACATTAGGGACAAAAGAAAAAAGGAGGACCAGAAATTAATTACAATAATAAATAAATTGGTCCTTCGATCAAACAATTTCCTAATATTAATTTTAATATAGTTAAGGATATTTTATTTTTTGGTATGTATACTACTAGCTGACCCGGCAAACGTTGTTTTGCCATACTAAAAAAAAAAGGTTTGAAAAATAGATGTTGGCCGATTCTCAGACCTACTGAATATACATGTAAAATTTTATAAAAATCGGTCAAGCCGTTTCGGAGGAGTACGGTAACTAACACTGTGACACACAATTAAATTAATTCACACTAACAAATTAAAACCAAGTTTTTCAATATTTTTCATAAATTCTTTTTTACATTTACTTTAGAAACTATTTGTGGACCAACTGTATCCTGTACGTAATTTTGATCTTTCGTCTCTACTTTTATGGTCTAGCATCGGTAGAGATACCCTTCTAATGTGCATATCTGATGGTAAATATTGAATTATCGTTGAAGGATCAAATAAATACATAAGATATTAGCAAACTCGACACTAAACCTTACCAACCAAATATCGTACAGTGATGGTTGGATTGATCAGGTTTGTGTGTAAGAGTGTCCAGTACCTATATGAGAGAGACCGCTCGTTCTACCGTATCGCCTGTACGACAACCTAACTCGTTACATTAGCCAGTCTTTCGTTTACACTACACTAGACTATAGCGCTACTACACTTCTAGCTTCGACGCCGACACAACATACCAACAGATATTGTGTATTACACGTTATATTACAAAATATTTCACCAAATAAATTTTTTTATCAACATTGTCTTGCTGTAATTTTAATAAAAAAAAAAACTTTTGATTTGTGTCAGTTTAAAAATTAATAATTTTGAGTTAATGCCTTTTATGTGTAACGTTTTAGACCACTAAGCTACTAAAAACATAGAATTATCCTTTTAATATTCTTACTAATGATAAAGGACTAGTATCATGAAGTTAAACGTTTGATAGCATAAAGAAGTTATATGTAGCATAGTGGTCTATTATGGACACAGTTCCCAAGAACCTAGTTTTACTGTATAACTAGCTGACCCGGCAAACGTTGTTTACCCATACTAAAAAAAAAGTTTGAAAAATAAATGTTGGCCGATTCTCAGACCTACTGAATACGTATGCAAAATTTGAGAAGAATCGGTCAAGCCGTTTCGGAGGGGTACGGTAACTAACACTGTGACACGTGAATTTTACATATTAGACTAGCTGTCCCGGCAAACGTTGTTATGCCAAACTAAAAAAAAAGGTTTGAAAAATAGATGTTGGCCGATTCTCAAACCTACTGAATATGCATGTAAAATTTCATAAAAATCGGTCAAGCCGTTTCGGAGGAGTACGGTAACTAACACTGTGACACGTGAATTTTATATATTAGATTATATTCAATTTTTTCGACAATATTCACGTATGAGACGCAGTTTTGATACAGACGTAATTTTTATACAATTCTATTTTAAATACTTTTTAAAAGTTCACAAAGAACGTTACTGAAAATAACGCATAGTACACAATGATCCGCACACAACTATTTAATAAAATTACACTTCGTAATCGAACACCTGCTAGGGCGGGACCGGGACAAGTTAGTGGGGAGATACGGTAGAGGTTCGCATCGTTTTTACTTCGGGAAAAAATTACTACTTAGTACTAAGGATAAAAGTTATTATATAATGGGAATACTCTAGTGGCGAACTTACTAACGATTTATCCATTATATTCTCATGAGTTATAACCTTTTTAAATACCCGGCGCACAAACAAGTAAGCCACTATCTTTCAGAAACTATCGAATCATACGCCCAGACTTTAAATTAAAAATCATAAAGAACAAATCACTAAGGTATATAAAGCAGTCCAAATTTTAAAACCTTAAAAAAGAACGATGCGACCCTCGCAAG
The DNA here is from genome assembly GCA_916999025.1 of Orgyia antiqua. Lineage (NCBI taxonomy): Eukaryota > Metazoa > Arthropoda > Insecta > Lepidoptera > Erebidae > Orgyia > Orgyia antiqua. Next base: position 18,539,795 of record OU779864.1, on the reverse strand, counting down.
TTGTGTTCAACGAGTCGTCTCGTTGACTTCAAGCCTGTGATATATATTTTAAACTATGTATGTAAGTATTTATATTTAGTGACAAAATAATGCTACCACAAAAAAATTATAGAATCCTGTACCGATTCTCTAGTGGACTTGTGAAAAACATGTTCTATTTATAAACATTTCGAGGCATTTATATTGTCAATGGCAAGCCGTTAATTGAAATTTCGGTCCGCACTCTTAGAATGAAACTGATCTAACTAAAATACAAATATAAAACTGAGCTCTGGAAATTACAAGGTAATTTATTTTTTTGAAACGAAATCGATTTTAATGTGTATTGTTAGATATGCATTAAAATCGGTTTAGCATAAATTTTATTTTGAGTAAAGTCACTTTTATTCTAAGCGTGCTAGTGAAAGCTAATTAAAAAAAATTTCGTAAACAAAATCTCGTTTTAATGATAAACTAATCATTGGCACCTTTTTATATTTGGCACCACTAGAGCTAACCAAAGGATATTGAGGTGTGAAGGACATGGCGAAGGTTAACTGCCATGTGAATTTTAAGACGGTGACACAAGGCGACTTTTTGTTACTTTAATCATGTTTGTAGTTACTTTACATTTGAAAATGCGTGAACTTTTACTTTTATAGGAGTAATAGGTGCAAGCTATGTTTCATTTTATCAGGTGGTGCAATTTTTTAGAGAGATTGTAATCATTTTCCATGTCATTTCATATTGAAAAGCCAATAGTGCCACGCCACAGTAAAGAAGTCACTCTGTGCAACCGTCCATATTTATAACCAATAAGTAATTCTCAATATGACAGACGTAAGAGATACGTATGATAAGAACATGTTTATGGTACGCACAGGACATGTTGTTATACATAGAACAATGTTATTTATACAAATAACAAACTATATACAGTTATATATGCCCATGTTTATTATTATCGGGAATGTTACATGCTATTTTACACCTCAAGATTCGAGCAATCTTACATAAACAATATCCATGGTAATGGCAGCACCAATGCTTTGAACTGAACAAATTAGGAACTAGGTGCTGTTGGAACTATGTATGAAATACTATATTATACAATAAATAGCAATTTTTATACAACAGTATACTAATCGCGCGGACAAATGGTGATTATTAATGACGTCACAATTACTAACATCTTTCATAAAAACAGTCATATTGCAAAATGTGTTTGTTTATGATAATTTTTTTTAATGAAATTCTTTAAGAACTTTCTGGAAGCCTAAAAAAAGCTCAAAATCTTTGTAAGCAAGTTCAATTACATTTGGTTATGGAAGACAGATTTTGTATTACATATAATGGTAATTTATTTAACGGTCATTTCTAATCGCAATTATCCGCCCGGATAGCATATTACACATAAATACTAGCACCACTATAGCTTTACGTATAGACAACCCAAACTTTATTGACTCATATACAAAAAAAAAATCTAAATGCAAAATTCATTTTTCTTATCTGTGCTGCTTAGTTAACTAGTGTTGCCAAGTATCGACATAAAATTGTAACACATTGGGACAAAATATGTATAATTTTCTGAAATAACTTAATTCCACAAATACATTTACAATAGGTTTATAGTTAAATGCGGGTAGAATTTAATTTGCAATTGTTTTAGTAAATGACTTACTTGTGGCAACACTAATATGAGCTCTTTTAACAGATATTTATTATAAAAAGACATGTTTTACACTACATACAGAATGCTTACGACACTTTGCGTATTCGTAAAAATTTGTAATAAACTGTATTAACACAAAAAATATTGAGACATTGCAAAAACCAGACACATCGATACACAAAATCATTTTAAAGACATCTCATATATGGATAGTAGGAAAATTATTATTCTTCAAATTACTTTAAAGATATATCGCTGTTTCATTAATTTTACTATTCCTGTAATGACGATAAGTGTCTAATCAAAGATTTACTATATAATCAAATATGTATAATATGTACTGTTTTATAGCTATTAGAATTAAACAAATCTTTCCAATGTACAGTGTAAACTCTTTATAACGAAACTCGAGGGACTGAGCATTTTTTTTCGTTATAGAGAGTTATCGTTATATGGAGTGAACAAAAAAAAACCAAATTAATAAGAATTTTTTCCTCAACACTAATCGCTTTCCGTTTACTGGCCATGTTAACAGTTTCAAAGTAGGTTTACGACTGATAATACGATAGGTACCCAGTATGCTTGGTCGAAGACCATCACTTCCGAGAAAACAATGCGTCATACTGCACGTGTACAAGGCAATTAAGGATAACAAAAGCTAGACCGACCTCTCAAAACAACAAACCAACCTCTCAAACATAAACAATAATACCGATAATAAATATTTACTGTCTACAAATATGAACACATTTCTTCGTAATAGAGAATGGCGTATCGCTATAAAGAGTGTTTCAATATGTGAGTTTTAACGCAAACCAACCAACTTGGGCTCACTCCAACGTTATAGGGAGTTTATCGTTATAAAGGATAACGTTATAAAGAGTTTACACTGTATTTATAAAGCCCATTTAACTTCATTACTCACAGTCGCACATTTTTAAAGTAAACGTTACGTAACATTTTTTATTTTAAGATATACTTATGCGAAAAGTAAAATTAATAAAAACAACCAATTTTTCAAAATATTTATATTTTTTGCACGTGTTTAATAAAACTGTTTACTTGTACGTTGTAATTGCCAAAAATGTAGTAATCGACGCGAGCACAGTACAAATTTCAACCTTAACATCATAGTGAGTATGTTCAAATTTCCGTATACTTATAACCACATCCATAAAGCTCTAAGAGGAAGCCTCACTTATACATATTATAATTAAAAGTAAAATTAATATTTTTTTTTTAATTTAAATATAATTTATAACATATACAAACATTCATACAAAACTACATTACTAAAGCATACTCGATGTTCCAACAAAATTATGAACTTTGCCCAAATATTTTAAAATTAACAATTTTTACAGAATTTTCTTTTTATTTCTACAGGATGATCGGTTTTAGATTCACACTTGGACTAGTAATATTTTTTGGGAGGTGAAATGCAATAATAGAACGTATTCTAATACATACAACATCCACACAACGCGTCCATAATTGCTATCAAATTATTATAATAAAAGTATATTAAATAATCTTGAAATTAAAACTATAATAACTAGGACACTCATTTAATATTCATTGATATATTTTGGATGTTGTATTGTGTGCCGACTCGATTTTATTTCTGCTATTTGTTGGTTATAGAATACCTCCGGTTATTTCAAACTGTGAATATGTATTTTGTTTTCGCGGAAATCGTTTATCGTATTAGCAATCACTCGAATCGTTATATAAAATTAAATCGTGATGTTTTTATGTTTAGATGATCTATGATAATATTAAAGGTAAAATAAATAAACGTGTCGGAACTAGGTAGGTACATATATCGATTTCCGCCTACTTGTGTGATAATGATCGCGGAACACATTCAATCGTTACCATATATTAGCAAAACATGACGTCAGCACAAAATCTCATCATAAGAACCATTTCTACGTATAAATATGTCGTAAATCTAAACTATGACACGCAGGGCGCGGGCTTAACCTTTAGTACTGAGGTTAGCCGACCCCACAACTAGATGACTAAAATCTGTTAAATACAATAAAAGCTAGTGCCCGAAAGTATAGCGACGAGATACTGACGGCATCATACTTAAAAAGTTGATAATAAACACTATTTGAGACATAGTAGCTCTGATTTCCTTCAATAGCGATGTTGTTGGTAATGACTTGACTAATGAAATTTCCTAAATCTTCTGTTAAGAAATTTTATTTGAAATCTAGGCTTGCTATTCTGATTATAATCATAAAGCTTTAGTGACATAATTTACTCTTGTAAGACGTCAATTTAATAAGTATACCACTATTAAAAGAAATCCGAACTTCAGAGTGAGTGGGCGTCCCTCAAGGTAGTACACTGGGTCCCGTCTCGTCGTCTAAGGAGTCAAACGCTTGTCTAAGTGTGGGCTACTACACTACTAGAGAGAAGCGCAGGGCCGACAGCACTAGCTGGCGACGTACTGCGGCGCGCGAAGTGGCAAAGAGCTAGCTGCGGGGGGGACAGACCCGAAACTGCTGCGGAGGGACTCCTCCATTAACCGGCAGATTTTCTCGCGGTCCGCCTGAAATACAAAATTGTTATGTTTACAATTTCATAATCATCTAGGAGTCTTTTGCTGTGTGCTAGTAAAGCTTGGTATCTTTGACTTTCAAAGATTTTTTCGCATCACACACAATCTAATAGCAAAATAACAATAATACTATTTTTTACAATAAGTTAATTTCCTGTAACGATAGTTATATTGTTAATCAGTTCTTAATTATGTGGCTTTCATTAATCATCAATTAATTATTCAACAAACTAAATATATCTGTTTGTTTACCTCATGTATGAACCCGAGGTGCACCAGTTCGTGTGCGAGTGCGGAGGCTGTGTCTCGCCGCGAAACCGCACACGTCAACTGACGGTTCATCTTGTCGTCCATACGTAGCAGTATCGTCATCTAAACGTTAACGAACATTCATTATAATACGATTGATTCTTTCGTTCTTGCTTTCTTTTATAGTATGATAGTCTTTTATAAATGTGCTCCTTTGATTATTTATTTCAATAAATACAAGAAAGTGAATCACCAACGTTGTATAAAGAGAAAGATTAATGAATATTAAGGTCACTGATAAGTATAGCGTTAATAAGTACCTATTTTGTCATTGATTACACAGTAAATAATATTCTTAGTTTGAATAGAATGTAAAGTTTATAATTCTGTTTAGGCATAAAAATAAATTATACATTGCTAAGAAGATTGTGGGGCATAGAAAGAATACGATAATTAGTTTCATACCAATAAGTCAGCTGGCGGTGTTTCGGGATGTGGATGGGGATGCGGTTTTAAACTACACATCATGTTGACGACGCGTCTTGTCTCCAGATCTCTTGGTTCAGGCGAGGCTGGTGCACTTTCAGCGAGCCTTTCAGCTGGAGAGGCAGCCCTACCAACACCACGTACCCAGCCGTAAGCTGTAAGGGGATAAATGCCGTATCTGAAAAATAAAAAGTTACATTTATATAATCTACTATATAAAAATAAGTCGGGTTTTCCTTCCTGACGCTATAACTGACGCACGAACCGATTTCCACGGTTTTGCATTCGTTGGAAAGGTCTCGGGCTCCGTAAGGTTTATAGTTCATTTTTTTTTTACTTTTTTTTGGTATGGCGAAACAACGTTTGCCGGGCCAGCTAGTGTGTTATACATATTAGAAACACAAACTCCTCCATGTGGAGGAGCTTTTTTGGCTACTGCATAAAGGCTACTAGGTGGTGTTGTTGTTTTCCAGTTTCCATGTTTTAGAGAATCTTGTATGTGCTTAGATTACCGCTTAGGTGACTGTTGCAGTACCCTATGTGGTGTTGACACTTGTTCTTAAGAACAAGTTTATTTTGTCACCACAAGGAGTACGAAGTTATTATTTTAGTAATCTCATAAAACTTAATCTTGTGAGAATAGTTTTAATATGCAATCATCTTTCTCCTTCCTTCATAGGTTTAATGGATTTCATTTGAGTTCAAGGAGCATCAAATCAACACTATTTTTAGTGGAGGCGACTTACTTGACATCTTCGACAAACTTCTCCAACTTCTCAGCGTGCGGCTGTAGATCTTTAGCAGCGACCTCCATCCGCTCACCTCCCTTCACACACCACGCCAGAGCCTCACCACTGCCACCACCAGCCACTTCATCTGTGATCGTCTCTGATATGTTCGCTGTAATCACAAATATGTATACTAGTACGAAAACTATACAGAACGATAAGATAAGCTACAACTGAAAAGGAGAAATTATTGTTAGATTTTTCTTAAAGAACTACGGAAAAAAAAAACAACTGAGAAGAAAAATGACTAAAAACTTAATCGCAACTGTACATGTACGTAAGAGATTTACACCCGCATTCACAAACGTTACTGTGAGGTCTCATAGTAGGCATGTGTTCAAGACTACGCACATCACTAAGAATGGCGCGCAGCACTAGTGCGCGTGCGGCTGCGAGACCGACTCTCGCCCCTTGTCTTGTCATCGGCGGACCGCGGCGGCGACAACACGCCACGCAAAAATAATATTATTCAAAGTCAAAGTCAATTAGATAATACAGATGTTAGTAACTCGTCTCATTGTGGTTTCATTTCAATAAAATCACTCGCCCTTGAACCTGCATCACCACTGAACAGCATGGACGCACAGGGGTAGCAAAATCATTTCACAAACAATACTTAAGTGGTGAAGCGCACTATGCGTTTGTTAAACTGAACGCATAGCTAAGTTTTGTCTATGAATACAAAGGCTCGATGAACGGCACGCACTGAGAAGTGTTACCCTTTGCACAGTGCATCAACACTTAAGTACTTACTTAAGTAAATATTGTTTGTGAATACGGGTGTAAATGTTTAAACTGTTACTTATATCGGGGTCATCAATTATAATTAAATACTTATAATTTAAATAGCATACCCGTAGTATTGACCAACGTATGCGCCGCAAGGAGCTTCAGAGAATGAACTTCGAAAAGCAGCGGATGAAACAGCAGCTCTCTCGCTGTCGGCCTTTTCGCTGGATCCTTGTTTATACACCTGTCGATATAATTGACAGTTATTATCATAGTACTTGCTACAGGGGAATACACGAGCGCGTCACCCAAAAATGGCATAAAAGACTTACCGGGAACAACCTGTAAAAGAAAGTACCTGTATATAAAGTCCTTCTGGCGGGATTCCTCCAGCGACTCGACCGTTCGAACGATATGCTCCTCCGTGACGTGGCTGCCAGAGTCTCCATTGCCCTGAATCTCAAGAGCAGCTGTCTCCAGAGCGCACATTCCGAATGAGTAGATATCCATCGCTGGTGTCACCATTTGTGATGCTGATACGGGGAAATAAAAGTGTGATCAATGTGCGAGGAGGACAACATAGTTTCGGTTGCTTCTTACACGTATCCTGCTCTTTCTTAAATAAATTTCAAATATTTAAACAGAAAAAGCAAAAAACGCTCACGTATGAAGCAGGGGAAACTATGGTGTCCGGCCTATGTAGAGTATTATATTTATTATGGTACTTACATCCGTATTCCGGTGCTATAAAGTGCATATTTCTCATGTTCTCGCGACAGGTCTTGACGTGATGGTGAATAGCATCAGGCGCGACGGATCCGATCTTCACCAGGCCGTTGTGTTGAATGAAGATGGTGTCACACGTGAGATTGCCGTGAACGATGGGAGGTACGCAGCCATGTAGATAACTAAATAGACAATAACATTACATAAATATCACGACCAACTAGATAGGCAATATAAGTAGTCTAAGCTACGCAAACATATTATTATTATAAATATGACGATATGAGTATGAATGACAGTCGTTAGGACGTCTAGACATGTCGGACAACGTCTACTTTATTCGTTAAGTACCTACCTACTTATTCAAAAGAAAAATTGACTACTTAAATTATCCATAAAGAAAATAATTTAATTTCAATAGGTACCTGAGCGCAGATAAAATCTGAGTACACCATCTCTTCCACGCCTGCAGCGGCAGTCGCTTTACGTTCCTCTTGGTCCTTTTCAGGAACTGTTTCAATGAGCCGCAAGACATATACTCCGTTATGAATATTACCTAGAAATACATGTTTAAATCAACTTATTAGGGTTTTCCCAAAATACCACTAAAATCGATGTACATAGGTAGAGATGCAAATTGGCTGAGAAATTAAGAACCAATTTTCTCTCTTCTAAGAATATTTATGAAATCTAGTATGTAGATCATATCTACATTATACGCTAATGGCTATTTTGTTTTAAAATTGAAAATATTTAAAATAATTGGCATGATAATATAGAAGATAGGATTTAGGCCAATTCTTAATAAGATTAATTGACAGATTAGTTGGACAGCGAGAGATTATCTTACCCTGGGCTTATCATTGTGTGTGTCAGTCCAATAACGGTGGAACTTGACAATGTTCGGATGTTCGAGCCGCGTGAGGTTATCAAAAACCATTTGTATTTTGTCTTCTTGCGCCTTAAAATTTTTGCGTTCTGAAAACTGTACTTCGTTCCAAACCACTTCGACGCCTTCCTCCGTATCCATAGCGAGGTTCGCACAGTCGATGCCTGGAACATCGCGTTGCTCGACCTGGAGGCAAGAAAATATTATGTTTTAGAAATAACAATAAAAACATAAAAAACTAAACAAAACTTATATTTTAACACAGCGGTCAAGGTACCGACATGTTTCGGATTGCACAGAAACGAAAACTTATAGAGTCACTTGGGTGTCACTTACTTGGGTGTTAATTAGGATTATGCTAATTTGACAGAAATGGAACCGATAAAATGCAAAACAATTTTTTAGTTCTATAATATACATCATTACCATAAAAATGCACAAAATTATTTAAATACAGTTTTATAGCTATCTGTAAGTAAGTTAAATAAATATGACTAAAAAGTCCTCGTAAATGTGCCATAGCTGTTTGCTCGTAATTTTTACGAGCCATTGGTCTCACTACTAGAGCATGTCTAAATATGACAAAACAATATACCTATTGGTATTCTATTCTTTACTGTTGTAATAGCAAGCGCGAATGAATATTAGCAAACCTGACATCATCTGAACAAACGCAATTTTTCTGCGCAGCAAAGTTATTTGCAATTTGCACGTACATTTAAGCCAATAGATTGATGTATGGACGAACAAACTTGTTACTTCCTTGACAAAATGGACGAGCAATCATTCAATTGAGTCCCCTTCTCGCCGAGGCCGAGGACGGCAATAAGACGAAATTACACCTATCACTACATTTACATACATAGATATATATAGGAGCAAAAATGCGAATAGCTAACACAGTTATAGATTATCAGACCATTACATACATTCTGTCAATGAGTGTAGATATTTTACTACTTCTATCAATCAGTTAGTACGTGTAGAGAAAACATAACATATCTGTTAATTCATTTATCTTACTTTTTTACTATGCAATTAAGATTACTTAAATAGAATTGAAAAATATAAAACGGTAAACATAATATTGGTTGTCATAGAACATATAGGTTTTACGTTAAATAGTAACGTTTTGTGAACTGCCTGTCAACATTCATTATTATTAATTGCATTAATGCATTCAGAATCACACTGGAACATTACAGATGTATGCCACTAATTATAGCGACACAACGTCAATCACAGTCTCAGTACATAAATGTGCAATCAACTCGTTATCGGTCATTCAACTTAATAATAATGAATTGTTTGTAACAGTTATCATTTACCCCACCGGGAACAAATGTACAATTTATTTAAATATAGCGACGAACATGTGGATTACCTAATTATAAACAATGATAAATGGCTGAAGAAGAACACACTCGCAGAATTAATACACAATATTAAGTGCGAGAAACAATGGTCGTGTTTCATTGGCGTGTTTTGCAAATAAAGATATACAGTAGGACTAGGACCCAAATAGCGAAGAGGTACAGATAATTTCTAACTGTTCTACTTCTATTTTATTTAAACGATGTGGTTCTTATTTCTTTTTAATGCTAATACCATCGAACGTAGTATATTGTGTCAATACACTACTTATGATGTAGTTTGTTAGCACGTAAAATTACTGCAAAAGTAGTTACAGCTGTTTAGAATCAATATAAAGTTAAACTAAGTAACGAGGAAGCACACTGATAGTCTGCGTGTCAATTTACCAGACAACACAATACAACTTTAAAGCAATTAAAAATAATTTTGTAAGTCATCGGACAGCATACAGTTCTGTGTTTAACCTCGATTGGCACAAAACGCTACGCACTGCTTTTGTAACTGGTTATGCAAAATAAGAAGCATAACGGCGCAATCACCCAAATATCTAATTATCAGAAGCACAAAAATACCGGGCCATTGGCTAATAGCATACTTTATTTATTAATTTGTCATATATTTATAATATACGCCTACTATTAGTGGTTCTGCGCATTAATATTATGTGACACATAGGAAGATAGATGGTACAATCTGATAGCGTATTCGCGTGTATGTTTGTTTGACATTGAAAATATACAAGTAGCAACTAATGCTGTACGTATTTTAAAACGTCCGTCCGTCCGTCCGTCTGTCACCAGGCTGTATCTCAAGAACGGTGATAGCTAGAGAGTTGAAATTTTCACAGATGATGTATTTCTATTGCCGCTATAACAACAAATACTAAAAATAAAATAAAATAAATATTTAAGGGGGGCTCCCATACAAAAAACTGTTTTTTTTTACCGTTTCTTGCTCGATACTAATAACGTTGCCTTATGTTGCATAGATAATGGTACGGAACCCTTCGTGCGCGAGTCCCACTCGCACTTGACCAATTTTTAAGATTGATGTCTGATAGAATTTTGTAGGATTTTTCACATTGATGGAGATAACTGTTAAAACATGACGATATTTTAGTAACCTAAAAATTTATGAGCTCGTATTTAGCACTTATCAGATACATCTCTTGAATACCAAGCCAAATGTTTCATCCGAGAGAGTATGACGCTCAATGTTTACACATTGCAACACTGACGGCACACAAACATTATTATGAGAATTTTATGTTAATATTATGTACATATATCCCTAATTACGTGTCAAATTGTTAATAATTTCATATATTTTATTGTTCGCCGTCCAAACTTGATTTGATGCTACAAAATTTTGTAATTAGCGAGTTCGGTGTAACTGTGTTATGTTTTTATTGACAGTATGATGATATGAAACTTTGTTGCGTTGTACTTAAATATTCATGGTGTAAAATAATAAAAAACATACCAAAGGAATGATTACTCACTGTGTTTCTACCACTTTATTTATATTAGTTTTTCGTACTATTAGCTTTTATCTGAATACTAGCTGTTGGCAGCGACTCCGTACGCGTGGAAATTAGAAAGCTTTTCCCGTTTTTGCGACATATTTCACTACCGCTTCGCTCCTATTAGTCGCAGCGTAATGTTATATAGCCTTTCTCGATAAATGGACTATCCAACACTGAAAGATTTTTTTTTAATCGGACCCGTGGTTCCTGAGATTAGCGCGTTCAAACAAACCAATTACAAGTATAGATTGTTACGAGTGCTATAAGCTGTATATGTATATTATAAGCTATTTAATAACATTTTCTGCGAGACGGAAAACTCAAAACTCTGTTCTCTATACACCATGTCTGGTCACAAGTAACGTTACAATTAAATTTACTTTCTCATAAATAATTGCAAGAGATGATCTCCAAAAGGCTAGAACAAGTTTCTATGCAGTGTAGTCAATATATATATAAATAGGTAATCCCATCGATATCAAATGAAAGTGATTGTACATGGCACAGATGTAATCGCACATATCAATGATACGAGATAACATGTCTACCGCATTATCAGCGCACTGATTAATGTTTATCTAGATTGTCGCAAAATTGGATTGTTTTTATTGATTGGTACTTGCAGACAGTCTAGGTTATACGGTTATAATTAAAATTTACAATAGGTATTTAAAAATAGATCATTAGTAGAAACATCGTTTGGTCCTTGTTCAAGCTTAAGGCTCGATAGCTAAGACACACAACAAAGACAAATATTATTAGATAAATATTAGTTCATTAAACAAAAGCATAAAGTCTGTCTAATACCAAAATTTATGTACAATTTATTTTCTGTGTAGTCTATTATATCACTACGCCTAAACGATGTTTTATAACCAGCGAAGATTCCTGAAATTCTAAATACCGCGAGTTAAACCGTTTTCACCATGAACGATATTAGTTAGCTGTGAAGAAGTTCAATTTCACTCAATTCGTAAACGTATCACGTTCACAACACTTTAGAATAACATAAACTTTCCCATTTATTAAAGTACATAATCTAGTAGTGGTTAGTTAAGTTGGAGTATGCATCGACAATTTAGCTGAACAAGCTGGCCCATAAATCGTAGTAAGAAAGCTGGTCGAGACCGCTCGTTACTGCGCAAAGTTGAGTGGGCGACTGTATGCCTATTACTTCCCTTGTATATTATGTATACATGGGTTTTACAATGTGCTAGTATATTTTACATTACTTTATAGAAAATATCTATCTAATCTGACTGCTTTGGAGCGGAAAATTTGTAGATATTTCGATAAGTTTTATTTGCAATACCTCTTTCAGAGGGCTGTCTTTTCTACTGCAAAATTATAAGCATTAGATTATAAAAAAATCGTAGCTATGACAGCTGAATAGCTTTCGAAATGTCAGGAGAGCTATAACTAAAATAAACGGAATTTAAAAGTAGTCTGATTTGAATTATTATTCGCTTTCAAATAATCATCTCAAATGTTCGTTATAGCTAGTTAGGTACTTAGGTACTGTTTTTAGGCTGCCTAGCCTAATATAATTTATTCAAGTTTAGTTTCAATAGCATAGCGAGCTGCTGCATTAACTGAAGAGCACACTTTGTGGGGATTATAGTACGGATCCAATGGTCAACACTAAATATAATTAAACTCTCCTCAACATAGTGACTCATCAGCAGTTCAGTATATAGGTAGCTCATTCAATAACCAAATAAGGAAAAGATTCCGGAGAATAATAAAGCGTCCGTAAATATTAATAAAAGTATTTATCTTACACACAAAAGGTTAATTAACTGGAAAGCAATGAAGAGGCGTTGTCGCCGTTTTAATTAAGTTTATCTAATTTACTAATAGCATAAATGCTAAGTATAATGGGCACAGTGCGACAGGCACGTTACAAAGGTTATCTAAGAAAGTACCACGAAATAACTGTTGTCTCAAAATAAACATTAATCATAAATAAATAATACAAACATATAATTGAATGTTTATCTGTACGTGACAGTAGATGAACCTCCGTCTGCGCAGGTCAGCGCGGGCCAAGCTGTTCATATATTATTTACAGAGAGTTGTAATAAGACGCTTTGTTTTCATAATTATTTAATGTAATAAACTTAAATAGCAAACCATAAATTAAGCAATATTTTACCATCGCGCCAATAATTGCCGTAATTCAAAGGCAAACAATATTTAACTAAGTACATATTAAATATGATTAATTGCACAGAGTATAGATAGTTATATTAGATAGTTTGACAGACGCGCATATTAGTCTCAACATAAGTAATAGAAAAGATACACTTAATTACAACAGGAATATTAATGCTGATAGATCGGAGTACTTATATCTATCTCGGGCGCCTTTCTACAGCAGCAACCACTTCTACCAGCAATCCTTATAATCGTAGTAAATGGTGGTATATATTAGTCTCTACCTAAGTCCATGAAAAAAAGGCATAAAGAAACAATTGACGCTGTTATGAATCATCGTGATGACAAATAAGTATACGAGTGTGATTGTTATTGATTCCCCATAAACAAAGTCTCGTGTTCCTGTAAACAATAAGGGCGTATCGTGCACGCTGTAAGTCTTAACGTCGATGGGGGTTAAGTTCCTACAATACTGTTGTTATGACCAGTTTACGACTTGAACACAACATTGTAACTTGTGTACGTTACGAATGTTGTTAGCATATCGTTAACTTGACTGTCAACTGATTTGTTTATACGCATTTACTTGTAAAAGTGTATGAATGTTGAAGGAATTGGAAGTATAAAGGAAGACCAAAACAAATATAAATTGTTTGTAAAAGAGGTCGGACAGTTATGATGCTTGGTAGATCTAAGGTAATGGTATATGGGCAGGAAAATGATGACTTAATTACATAATGTGTAAATTTCCTTCAAATCATGGGTGTCTCATTTTAATTCTACAAATTGGCTAAAGCAAACCACATGCCTTATATAAAGGGAGATTACCAGACATATGGACATCTTTGAAACTACGACGAACATTGCAATATTGTCGTCCAATTACATATTGAATAGTAACTATGTATCCGATACCGGGCCGGAATTCCTGCCCTATATGCTAGAGGTCAATGTTTTATGGTAACAGAATAGTTGTAATATCTCTTAAATGTAATAGAAACACTGTCACTTTGCTAGTTGTAAAAGGGTTTATATTTTTACTTCATTGTAGCGATATAAATTATGTTTATCTGGGATTAGATGACGTTGTCTGCGTGTTTTACGTATTTAGGATTAATTAGCACGCTATAGCTGCGTCGTCTGGTCCGTAGTCGCCACCCTGAACCTTTCTTCCCCAATGATCATCATCGATCATCCGACGAGCGATGTGTCCTGCCCATTGATAAAATATTGGCAATAAGCAATTTTTTATGTCATTGAACTAAAAGATTTTAAAAAATCAAATTAACAGAGATGAATCTTGATAGTTTTCTTAGTATTCAAAATTTCACTCAGGAAATCGGAAAGTGTTAACTTATTGAAAAAAGCACAGTTAATATTTACACATTCGAAACTGTCATATTATTATATGCGATATTGTTGTTTTAGTTTGTTAGTCAAACATCGGGATAGGTGTAACTAAACAAAATCTTTGTATTATATACTTGTACAATTTGCAACTAATAGATATGAAGTGAACGAACTATGCGTCTGCGCGCATATAGTCACGGACTGTTGATGTAAGAGTTATTATCTACAGCTCCTCTGGTGTATGAAACCCCATTTCGTGCATGTATAAACGCATTATTCCAAATTTAAACCAGATGTAAAACGTTTTATCATAGTTTGGCACTACGCGTGTCCAATATTTCCATAGTAAATTACTTTTTACGAGACCAATCATAAACATACTATCAAAAATACACACCAAGTAAAGTTGTTGATAAGAATATCTAATATATAAAATTCACGTGTCACAGTGTTAGTTACCGTACTCCTCCGAAACGGCTCAACCGATTTTTATGAAATTTTACATGCATATTCAGTAGGTCTGAGAATCGGCCAACATCTATTTTCAAACCTTTTTTTTTTAGTATGGCAAAACAACGTTTGCGGGGTCAGCTAGTATCTTATAATTTAACATTTTACAATAATTATGTTAATGTATTTAGATAAACTTCAGTGTATTTACTAATCCATGATAAACGCAGCGTCTCAGTAACTAGTTTTCCTGTAAATTATTTTACTAGCAATTTCGTAATCCCAAGGTGTTTAATTATTGCAGTTTCATCATTAGCATATTTGGCTATCGAGTAAATCAAATTACGTCATATTTTTCAAAACTTACACAATTTTTATAGATTTAATTTATTTATTTTACTAACTTTAGAAGGTCTTTTTAGGGTTCCGTACCCAAAGGGTAAAAACGGGACCATATTACTGAAACGTCGCTGTCCGTCCGTCCGTCTGTCACCAGGCTGTATCTCAAGAACGGTGATAGCTAGAGAGTTGAAATTTTCACAGATGATGTATTTCTATTGCCGATATAACAACAAATACTAAAAATAAAATAAATATTTAAGGGGGGCTCCCACACAACAAACATGATTTTTTTACCGTTTCTTGCTCTCATACAACAAACGTGATTAATTAATATTCTAACAGAATCAGTGCCGGCATGCGGCTGTCGTATCTTGTCACGCTATTTACGAGTACCCGTCACCAATAAGCCTGTCATCTCAGCACAAAAGATACACCAATCAAGGTGATCACACACTTTTAGTTCGCTTACATTGTAGTATTAAGGTCGACGGTTCATTTGCATACAGAATTTCGCTTTCGAACCTGTCTAGTAAATTGTCTGTAAATTTCAGTAACGTCCGATAACATCTTAGTACCTACTCAGAATGTATGTCATCTTGCAATTTGATGATCGCTATTTTTAGTAACAGAAAGAAACTATTTTCTAGTTGGTCCTTCTATAATTTTTATACTTTACACTTAGAGTTAGTAAAATCATCATCAAATTTTGTAATAATGTTAAAAGGCCATTAAGTAGATATTTATTTGATGTATTCTTGAATTAGATAAAGGGCCATAGTTAACTTTGATGCAGAAATCTGACCTTAACAGAATTTGGACATAATATTTCTAAAGAGAAAACAAACAACATTTTGTAAAGAGAGATACGCGCTACGAGTTTAGTAGACAACTACGTTTCGATTTAATTTTCAGATACCAATCGTATTAAATAATCAATTATTCGAAGTGGATACTAATTACCTGATCCGTATAGACAGATTAAGGAGCAGTCAAGACATAGGATAGCAGGTGTGACGAGGGTGCGTCTAAAAATCCCATAAAACCCAGACAGCTTAGAAGACCTAATTGAATTTGTTCACGCCACAAAAAATATTGTAATTGGATTATCCGGCCGCGGCTAAATAATGGCTCGATATAATGAAGATTTATTTAAAACCTTTGGAAAGGTCATTATGTATTAACGAATAGTCAATTAAAAGGATATTAATAGGTCAGAATTGAAGATTCTGTAAAATGAGAATGTTCGCGATGGTAATTAATGAAGTGTAAATAACTATTTTTTATCAACAACAGTGCCTATCAAAAACTATCAATAACCACAAACAATGACAAATGACACGTTTATCGATTTATAACAACACTACCTACAAGATAAGAACCATTTGATATTATTTGATATTTATTGTAACTGATGCATCGTTAGCTCATAATTTCTTGAAAACAATTTATGTCACTTTGACGCCGTTTCATTTCCGTGTAAAAAGCACGAGGCCGAGCGTATTATCGCATTGTCACACTTAATTTTAGGTTACTGCCTAGTAGGCGATTTTGCATAAACTATTGCAACATATCGTCATCGTTGTATAGGTTTTATTAACTAAAAAGCATATATTTCACACTATCACCCAATATCTCATTATTTTTTCCATCCAAAAGCTTGTATTTAACTCGACTACGTCATTGCATTCGACGATATTTTTCTACTACGAAAATCCTCAATCGTGCAGCGTACGCCATTATTATGCAGTACATACTCGTATCTAATTGGTTATACCCTATGACTCTTATCGAGTGACTACTATCGATATCGATGGCAAATCCAGCTATCACAAATCACTAATCTTAAATTAGTAAATCAGACAGCAATACTACCGTAGTGATTGTAAAACGCCAACAGCTTGTCAAAATGTAATGAGTTCCTTTCCTTTTCTGTCCCGTGATGAATTACCCTATTACTGAGTGATGCCGGGATATTGGTACTAATCTCACGTGACTTTTAGACAAAATATTAACATTCTTTTTGCAAAGAAATTCTCTGTGCTATTGCAAGAAATGAACATTGGAACGTTTGTGGGTTTCAAATTATTAATACTAACAAGACGACAGATTCTATTTTTAACAACTTAATACTCAGAACTCGGTCGGATTTAAATATTGTTATATTTATTACACTGTCTATCTAAAGGAAGTTAAAACATAGCGGTAGCGTCCACGGCCAAGACTATTTTCCATAAATAGGTTATGGTGTGTAATACGGAAGAAACCAAGAATAAGTGATCTTAACGTTCAAATACCTTCAAATTTTAACTATTTATCATTGTGTTAGAAATTTTAATGGGCGTTCTTTGAAAAAACCCTCTCCATTAGGGGTATGCAACCTTTTCTTCTCCTTTATTATATCTGATCACTTCAAGGTATAAGAAACTTATTAGTCCCAGATCGATTATTGCCCTATTTGCTGCATTCACAGCAATCAGTTCACCAAAAAATTCCTATCAACAAAAACCTATGCATACAAAAGCCGATTCGTAGAAAAATTCCCGTTCATGGTAGGCGTGATTCGCAAGATTAAATTGTCCAATATTAAAAGGTGACATTCAGATATTAACAAAGGTGACATCACCGTCAATATTGGGCACAATACTTCAATACATACCCATCTATGTTTATAGTCAGTGTTGCGTTCAACCTGGTGTTCTAATTAATAATAGGTTAAGTGGAAGCGTGATATCTCTCAGGCGCGAGAGGAACGAACATATACTGTATATCACAGCGTTACAAATTTACAATAGTACAAACTTACCTTGTTTTGTTCTTCAACAATGTCTTCACTGTGTCAAGCCCTAGCTATAGCTTCATTAACTAACTACGATAAATTGGCCAAAATAACGCAGAATGCTAATCAAACTATACTTAACTTTATGCAGGCAGACACGAACTCTTTAAGTCCTCAAAATGACCACATTTGGCGCGACTTAAGCCGTGAACTTTCACCAATCGTCTTAATGCAATTATACTATCACAGTTATAGTTATCAAACAGTTCAATTTACATTAAATAGTATTAAGTATGGAGACACAAAATTCACTAGTTTTTATAATACTTTTTTGTCATACAAATGGCGAATACTCAACTTCGCAATGACATTTCAAGGTTTTGTTTCAATGGTAATTATCGATTCACACAACAAGGATAATTAGTTTTATCAACAATTAATTCTAGTGACAATTTTTAACTCGCGAAACAATTGCAAGGAAAACGCTTCAATCGCATTCAAATCGCGACGTAACTTGCCAACAAGATGAGTTTTACGACTGACGACCGAACCAAGGTCACCGCGCGGCGCACCCGGCTCGCCGGCGATACATCAATAGTGAAGTTACCATCTCCTAGGGATGCGCGCGCGCAACTTAATACGATAGGTTAAGTTTGGTACATAACATCTACCCGCCTCGGCCAGGACTACCTGGCCGCTAATTTACTGGCAGTCGCGACAAGGTTGATACAGCTCTCTTCAAAATTGAACCGTCCACCCGGACCTCAGCAAAACGGGGCACTCCATCTGCTCCAAAGACGAGGTTGAGAATGCGCCCCCTGCGCCAACACAGTGGCGGTGAGTTAGCGTCCTTAACCAGAACGAGGTCACCAACATGAGGTGGATCAGTCTTGTCAGTCCACTTAACGCGCTGCTGGAGAATGTGCAAATATTCTAAATTCCAACGTTTCCAAAAGCTCTGAGTGAGTTGTTGGACCAATTCAAACCGCGAGAGACGATTAGGTCTCACATCAACAAGGGGATATTCCGGCAGGGCGTTCAGTGGCTGCCCAATCAAAAAATGGCCCGGCGTGAGGGCTTCCAAGTCGTTAGGATCTGAAGAGATCGGGCACAACGGGCGTGAATTCAAAACGGCCTCGATTTTGCAAAACACAGTTGCGAGCTCTTCAAAGGTCAATACAGACTCGCCAATTACCCGTCGCAAATGTGTCTTAGCAACCTTTACTACGCTTTCAAATATTCCTCCCCAGTGGGGACATGACACGGGACTGAACCTCCAAGTTATTCTACGTGTAGCTAGTCTAGACGCAATTTCAGTCTCGTTAGCCGACAAAAAATCATACATCGCTTTTAAATAGTTGTTTGTGCCTTTGAAGTTGGTACCGCAATCCGACCGAATCAAGGACGGTAGTCCTCGTCGTGACACGAATCTATCTAACGTCGCAACAAATGCCTCTGTCGAGAGGGCTGAGACGAGTTCCAAATGTACCGCCTTGGTGGACAGACAGACAAAGACGCACAAATAAGCCTTGACAGTTTTACTGTTCCTGAGGGTCGAGGTCTTAACAAAAAAGGGGCCTGCAAAGTCCGTACCAACTCCAGCAAAGGGCCTTATCTCAGTGACCCGATCCGAAGGAAGGTCGCCCATGATAGGCTGCATGGTAGGGGCCTTGAGCCTATAGCAAGGCATACAACGAAAGACCACACTACGGATCGTCCGGCGGGCCGATAAAATCCAAAATTCCCGTTGCAAAATGGCCAATAAGGCATTACAGCCGGCGTGGGAGTTCTTGATGTGACGATCAGTCACCAACAGGTTCACCAAGTGGCCACTCTTGGGCAATAAGAGGGGGTGACGAGATCCATAAGGGAGGTTTGCGTTCCTAAGACGCCCTCCGACACGCAAAAGACCCTCACTATCCAAAAAGGGGTTCAGCTTACAAATGGCTCCAGACAGTTTGGATTTGCCTTTCCTCAAGATGTCAATCTCGTCTTCAAAATGTGCCTCTTGCACAGAACGAACCCAGTGAAGAAGAGCATCTTGGAGCTCTTGTGGCGATAAGAAGGCCTCCAAACATTTGTTCTGTGGATGTCTACAATTTTTCGTGAAGCGCTTGATCCAAGCGGTGACACTCAACAATTTGTCCAATGAACTGTAACGATTAAGTAAGAAATCGGGGTCGAACGGACGGTCCTGCCGTTCGAGCGCAAGCGTTCGCAACCCAGGCAGTGCGACGATGTCCAAGGCCGGAGTTCGCGGCCAATTAGATTCTGATCTGGTCAACCACTCAGGTCCCCACCACAGAGAGTGCTCAACTAAAAGGGGGGCCATACATCCCCGTGACGCACAATCAGCAGGGTTGACCTCGCCAGGCACATGCCTCCAAACCAACGGGGTCTCCGATTTCTGTATCTGAGAGACACGATTTGCTACAAACACCTCTAAGGTGTGAACTGACGTCTTCAGCCAACATAGCACAATCTGACTGTCAGTCCATGCATATATCGTGGAAATGTCAATTGACGTGCACAAGGTAGACATGACGTGATTCAAAAGGCGAACAAGAAGGGCCGCCCCTGACAACTCTAACTTAGGGATTGTCAAGGCAGTTCGAAGAGGCGCGACCTTGCTCTTCGCCATGACCAACAACACTTTCACCTGACCATCTGTGGTCACGGTGCGCAAGTATACGGCTGCTGCGTACCCACGTTCCGAAGCGTCCGAGAAACCATGAAGGGACGCGGTGTGCTTCCCTGGCGGAAGCAGAGCACGGGGTAACGATATCCTATTGATGGCAGGCAATGAGGAAGCAAATAGGAGCCAGTCCTTCAAAACAGCTTCGCGAAGTGGCTCGTCCCATCCAAGACCTGCAGTCCAAAGTCTCTGCAGGAAGCATTTGGCCCAGAATATGACCGGGCATATCCAGCCATTGGGATCAAAGGTTCTCGCGACAGTCGACAGAACCAGTCGTTTCGTCCAAGTGTGATGCGAATCCAAATTGACATTAAATGTAAAGATGTCCTGGACTGGTCTGTACTGGATTCCAAGCACTGACATCATGGTAGGGTTGTCACGGTTCTCAAATAGGTGAGGATCCTGCTGGTGGTCATCCGGTAGCCCGTCCAAGAGCGCAGGTAAGTTGGAGATCCATTTACGCAACTCATATCCTGCGGAGGCTAGAATGCCAATCAACTCGTCACGCAAGAGCAGGGCCTCTCTCTCCGTGGCCGCGCCAGTGCACACATCGTCAACATATAGGTCCTCCTTCAAAATGGCGGCTGCGCGAGGAAACGACATACGCTCTCGATCCGCGAGCTCCCAAAGCGAACGTATAGCCAAAAAGGGGCTAGACCTCAGCCCGTATGTGTTCGTGTTGAGCTCGTAGACAAGCATGGGATCTTGCTGGTTTTCTCGCCACAATATCAGCTGGTATCGGCGATCATCCGGGTGAATTACCGTTTGCCTGAACATCATCTTGATGTCAGCCACAAAAACAAATTGATGACGTCGAAACCGCGTGATGACGTCACAAAGGTCCTTCAGCAATTTGGGACCAGGATGCAGACACTGGTTCAATGACACTCCTGAAGTAGTCTGCGCAGAACCATCAAATACTGTGCGTAACTTACCACTGGATGGTTTTATTACAGCATGATGCGGGAGAAAGAAGTGCTCCGTCGAACGCCAATCCAATTTTGACACAGACATGTGTCCCAAATCCTCATACTCCCGCATGAAGTCAATATACTTCTCCTTGAGTAGTGGGTCCCTGCTCATACGGCGCTCCATCGCCAACAAACGCTTCTCTGCAATAGGCCGCGAGACGCCAAGTGGCGGCCGTACGGCGAGAAATGGCAATCTTGTCATGATCCGGCCAGAACGGAGATAACTGGTGTTGGTCTTGTAGAACTGCTCACACTCTTCATGCTCCGGATCAGAGCGGGGAGCTTGTGGTGGCTCCTCCACTTCCCAGAATCTCTGCACGGCGTCAGAAAGGGCGGACCCCACCATCAAGGCCGTTCCAAGTTCGGCAGGGGGGGGAGTCCTCAATACAGGCCCCATCAGTGCGAACCCAAATATGGTCCGGAGGGCTACCAAGCCACCTGGCTGCAAAACACGATCCTTGCCGAGTAATATTTTACCCAAAACATCGGCACCAAGCAACAAATCGACCGTGCCAGGCAGGTCAAATTTAGGGTCAGCCAAATTCAAATCCGCGGTCAATTTTACCGCATCCGCAGACAAACGAACTTGCGGGTGATTGCCCAAGATATTCTCCATCACAATGGCCGACGATTCCAACGTCGGACGTGGAGAATTTGAGGGGGAGAACTCAAACCAAACGCGGCCCTCTACCGTGGCCACGGGGGCGTTCCCGACACCCCTTATTACATCTGAATATTTTTCAATAGTCTGGCCAGTCTGCCCTACCAACCAAGACGAGGCTATGCACCCCTGTGAGCCTGTGTCCAATATCGCTCGGACTACAACCGAGGCGCCCGTCCGTCCCCAGACCCTGACATGGGCCGTAGGCAAGAGGACGGTCTCAAAAGGGGGCGGTGCATAGCGGGGGCAGACGCCAACATCCTAATGTTGGCGTGGCGGCGACTGAGCGCCGTTGTCCCGAGACGGCAAATCAAAGTGCGGGTAGTGCCTAAACTCGGCCTCCTCTCGGTGACGACTGCCACGAGCCATAGACGGCGGTTCGTAGCGCCTGGAGCGTCCGTACCGAGGGTTGCGCGTCTCCAAACGGGGACGTTCCGCCAGAGGGGGGGACGGTAGTGGTACCGGACGCGCGTCACGGTAATCGTGGTACACTACTGGAGGTGATCTCGCTTGATCACGTGGAAGCGGGGAGGGCGAGCGGGACACAAAGGTGCGGGATTGAACCCGGGGCCCGCTTTCATACCCGCCCGTGGGGCTGCGCGCCGAACCAACTCGGCGATCAACGGCAGCGCAGTCTGCGCGGCGTGGGGGTGATGAGCCGGACTCCAAATTGCGGGACTGGTCCCGGTGTCCACTGGCATACCCGCCCGAAGGCGACCCCGCGTGGTCGCGACGGCCATTCGCGTTGGCGCACAGGATTTTCAAATGGTGCCCTCCGCAAATAGGACACGGGTGAGTGTCGGGGCAGGCGCGCTGGTAATGGTCCCCTAGGCAAGAGAAACACCAGCCGCGGGCCTGGGCAATCCGCCTACGAGCGGCCACGTGCAGGACCGCGAAGTCTGGGCACCGCACCGTTTGGTGTCCCTGCGACTTGCAAAACCGGCAGTCCGGTGGCGCAGCTTGAGCGACAGCGAAGCGGGCGGCCGTACCTCCTCTTGGTGCAGGTTGGGCATTGCGCCGTTGGTTGGTGGGTCTGGGACGTGATGCTTCCACCGGCGTGTCGGCGACCATGACGTCACCCATGCGACACTCGTCCTCCAGGAACGTCAGGAGCTGGTCAAAGGTAGGGAGAGCAGATGCCTCATCCCTAGTGTGCCCCTGTTCAAAACGTGCCCTCAAAGACACCGGCAATCGCTTGAGCACAATACGCACTAGTAGGTAAGACCACTTGGCAACCGGCAGTCCTAAGCGGTTGAGCGAATTGGTGGCTATTAGGAGGGGGTTCAGCAGCTCGGTCCTCAACTGGGCAGCATTGCTCACGACGGGAAGGTTCAAAATCTGGTCGACGTGGGTATCTGCCAGACAGCGCTGGTTGTGATAGCGCTTGGTGAGCAACGCCCGCGCGATCCCATAGCTCCCGTCACATATTGGGAGGTGCTGTACTAAGCCCCTCGCCTCTCCATCAAGCACGGAGAGTAAATAGGCCAGTTTTTGAGACGGACCCAAATCGTCCCTCGAGTCCACAAGGCTCTCAAACAAACCAATAAACCCCATCCACGTGTCTAATCGACCATCAAAACGTGGAAGATCCAAATTGGGTAATCTAGTCAAAAGGCCCACGGGAGTCTTCAAGGGGGCCCGGTGAGCCGGTACTCCGGCGCGCGAGGCTAAAATCTCCCGCGCGCGCTGGGCGATGTCGTCGGCAAGGTCCATAATCTGGACGTAGTCCTCGTGGACTTGGTCCCGTCGCTCCTGGGGGAATGACTCCAGGGGCACATCATCCAGATGCAAGATGAAGCGCCGGTAAAGCGCCTCCACCTCCTGAAGTCGTGTAGGGCATTTCTCATGCCTGTCCAACAATGCCTCGATTCGGTTCTCCCTTTTCACCAAGGCGGCAGCTGACGTGAACCATCTCAAATGAGTCGCAATCCCGGAATATGTCTCGCGGACAACATTATACGCGGCGGTAGACATCTTCAAAGCACAAACGGCACGAAACAAACAATCTTATATTAACAAAAAAAAACAAATATCTTTCACAAACAAACAATATTACAATAGCGAAAAACAAAATATCTTTCAATGAGACAAGCCGCTATTACTCCAAACAAATATCAAATCTTTAATATTTTAAATCAAACAAACAAACAATTCCTTGCCAATGTGCAATTAATTTAAGACTTAAATTATTTATTTTAAGGTAACCAACAAACAAACAAACGTATAAAATAAATGTTGTATTACACAAACGCACAACGCCACAATTTAACTATAACGTTGTTCAATATTAGACAATAATTAAATAATAATTTATATTAAATAATAACCTGAGCAACAACAAATACGATTAGCAATAGCACAAATAATTATCAAATCCTTTAAAATCTAATTGCCAATTCAAGTACTCAAATTAATTATTTAAAACTATACCAACAATTTAGATTAAACAAACAAACAACTAAATTAATCAAATTAAATTAATTAAATTAATTAAATCAATTTTCACAAATAATGAGGGTATAGTTTGTTCAACATGGAACATTCGAGAAACGGAGTTTAAACCACGCTCTGGGTACCAAAATATGTTGCGTTCAACCTGGTGTTCTAATTAATAATAGGTTAAGTGGAAGCGTGATATCTCTCAGGCGCGAGAGGAACGAACATATACTGTATATCACAGCGTTACAAATTTACAATAGTACAAACTTACCTTGTTTTGTTCTTCAACAATGTCTTCACTGTGTCAAGCCCTAGCTATAGCTTCATTAACTAACTACGATAAATTGGCCAAAATAACGCAGAATGCTAATCAAACTATACTTAACTTTATGCAGGCAGACACGAACTCTTTAAGTCCTCAAAATGACCACATTTGGCGCGACTTAAGCCGTGAACTTTCACCAATCGTCTTAATGCAATTATACTATCACAGTTATAGTTATCAAACAGTTCAATTTACATTAAATAGTATTAAGTATGGAGACACAAAATTCACTAGTTTTTATAATACTTTTTTGTCATACAAATGGCGAATACTCAACTTCGCAATGACATTTCAAGGTTTTGTTTCAATGGTAATTATCGATTCACACAACAAGGATAATTAGTTTTATCAACAATTAATTCTAGTGACAATTTTTAACTCGCGAAACAATTGCAAGGAAAACGCTTCAATCGCATTCAAATCGCGACGTAACTTGCCAACAAGATGAGTTTTACGACTGACGACCGAACCAAGGTCACCGCGCGGCGCACCCGGCTCGCCGGCGATACATCAATAGTGAAGTTACCATCTCCTAGGGATGCGCGCGCGCAACTTAATACGATAGGTTAAGTTTGGTACATAACAGTCAGTTTTTATACAAAATTCACACCTCCAAACTGATTCCGATAACTGATGGCTGCATATATACACAGTACAAACGTACACATGACAAATGCGTTTAAAACTAATATAGTAATATACTACTAATGCTTGAATTCAATGCGTAACATTTAAAACGCTTTATGTGCCAAATTATAAAGTTAGTGGTAATAGTTATAATGAATTGTGCAATTAATCAAATGCTGAATTAGCATTTTCTAACAATTGCTATTTGAACACTTCACAGCTAAAGTAGAAGCTAAACGTCATACAGAAGTGGCAATATAATCTATTCCTACTACGTTTACAAATCACTGACTTACAGTAAATGTACGAACAGCATCGTGAGATGAGTTTTCCCATCTTGATTAAAAAGTTAGAAGGTCGTGACACTAACCTTCAAAACATGGCGATTGATCAATCCCAGAAAGAGGCGCTATACCATTTCAATGTCAAGCGCGATCTATTCATATCGGTTCGTGTTTACAGGCGTGTGACGTCACGACGTCGTCACTGGCAACCCTACACCGCGCCCAACCGCCCACCACCATATCAACGGGATATTACAATTAACCATTGACGTATAATAGCAACACCGTCAATGAGAGACAGATATTAGACAGTTTATAAGATAGAAAGAAATTGAGGATGTTTCAACGAGACTGAGCTTTATTATGAGGCGCCGGCAACCGTCTGGTCAATTTGTGAGACCTTAGTATAATCTACCTTTAAGCAATTAGCTGATTTAATAATACAGTGACGAAAGCGCGAATGACGTACGTGCCTCGTCACAATACCATGATTAATGGTGTTGAATACGTCTTAGCATAGCGAGCTGACGTTTCTTTAGCAAAAAATTTAAACTTCACTATTTTTATTTGATTGTATTTCCGTTCTAAGCTTTATCGGAAAATATAAGAATTTTCGCAACGTACTTATAGTCTAAGCGACGGCGAACATCAAAATTCACCTAAGTATCTGATAATGAAATCAGATTAGACAATATTCTTCACAATTTAATTGAACACGTTAATGTTTATGAATGAGTATGTAAGGAAATATCTTCATAGCCATTTGTTTTTTCATTCTATACTTTTATATGTACTAATATTATAAAGCGGAAGAGTTTGTTTGTTTGTTTGTTCGAACGCGTTAATCTCAGGAACCACTGGGCCGATTAGAAAAAATTGTTCAGTGTTAGATAGGGAATTTATCGAGGAAGGCTTTAGGTTATATAACATCACGCTACGACCAGTAGAAGCGAAAAAGTAGTGAAAAATGTTGCAAAAACGGGGAAAATTTACTAAATTCTACGCGGACGGAGTCACAGGCAACAGCTACTATATTATAAAGCTGAAGAGTTTGTTAGTTTGTTTGTTCAAACGCGCTAATCTCAGGAATTACTGGTTCGAATTGAGAAATTACTTTTCCGTTGGATAGTCCATTTATCGAGGAAGGCAATAAGAAAGAAGAAGAAGGTATAGGCTATATAACATTACGCTTCGACGAATAGGAGCGTAATAGTAGTGAGAAATGTTGCAAAAACGGGAAAATCTTCTATATTCCAAGCGTACGAAGTCGCGGGCAACAGCTAGTTTATAATAAAATTACTTTTTATCAATACAGAGCGTTTATGTATAGCTAAAAGATATAGCTGTAAGTTGTAAGTTTATGTCACACATTACTGTAAGGACTGTTCTTGTACAATGATGACATCTGTATGGTTTTCAGCAGTTTCAGATGAGACAGAGCTGTGTGAGGACATGTCCGGTGTCGTCGACCTATCGTCGTAATATTCGCGACAATACACTGGCAACACTCCAAGCGCCGTAACACTTCGATACACCGACTGCACATGCAACTTAACCAACTTACATTTACTACACCAAACCTACATAATACACAAAATTGAACTTTATACAATAAACATAAGCATTAATATTATAAATTGAAGTGTAAACCTATGTTGGTACTTTGGTGAATTAGCGAAAACGCCCGCAGTGTTATTCCCTTTGATGTTGTCACAGATGTGGAAATCTTGACGAGTTCGCGTAATATTACCAATTTCATATTATAGGTGCGAATGGAAGTAGTTACATGTTCTCTAGTGGCATGGCGCCGGCGGTTATATTACTTGGCTCGCGGCACTAGTTTAATAGGTAGATAACAGGATGATGTAGGCATATGTGCCAGCTGGTACGTATTATGGATAAAGCATTGAAGAGAATATTGTTACGAGAGATGTGAATTGTACTAAATAGGGGCGGATAATTTTAATGGAATAAACCTACCAAAGTGAGGAAACAAATTAATACATAGTACATGACATAAGCGTAAAAAATGATACGCAATAAATTAATTATCACAAGTTAGAATTATTAGTATATTCGTTCTAAGTATTGTTTGTTGTATTATGTTTACAAAAAATATAGAAAAAGATTTTAAAAATTTCCAAATGATTCGATCTGGTCGAAATTGTAGTGACTATGTCCGTACTAATTTACTTCTTTGGTGGTCGGTGTAAAGTTATTTTAATTCTTACTAGCTTATACATAATATACAATTACACGTAATACATCATTCTATAATGGAAAACAACATTAACTTAATGACGTAGAACAAAATGAAATACAAATTGCCCTTTAATGAAATCTTATATGTATACTAGCTGACCCGGCAAACGTTGTTTTGCCATACAAAAAAAAAAGTTTGAAAAATAGATGTTGGTCGATTCTCAGACCTACTGAATATGCATGTAAAATTTCATAAAAATCGGTCACACGTGAATTTTATTTAACTAATATATAAAATTCACCTCAAATTTCAAATTGACCGCTTCTTCTCAAATTTTACATACATATTCAGTAGGTCTGAAAATTGGCAAACATCTATTTTGCAAACTTTCTTTTTTTAGTATGGCAAAACAACGTTTGCCGGGTCAGCTAGTCTTATCTTATCTTCTACGAGGGGAGGTCCAAAAGTTCGTGGAATGAAAGGGTTTTAGTAAAAATGAAACAGTAAATTTATTTTTCCTTTTCAATATAATCACCCTTAAGCTGAATACATTTATTAGATCTATGAATTAATTTTTCTAAACCATCGTAAAAATATTTTTTATCTTTTCCCTCAAAATGAGCCAAAATTGCCTCCTTTACCTCATTGTCGTCGGAAAATTTCCTTCCCCTTAAGTCTTTTTTTAAATTGGGGAACAAATAAAAATCACTTGGGGCCAGATCTGGACTATAGGGTGGGTGGACTAGTGATTCGAAGCCATGCGTGTGTAGAGCAGCCATTGCAACTTTGCTCTTGTGAACCGGCGCGTTGTCTTGCAAGAGCAACACGCCCTTGGTCAATTTTCCCCGACGTTTTTCTTTGATGGCATCCTTTAATTTTTCTAGTATTGTTGCGTAGTATTCTCCGGTTATGGTCCTGCCCTTTTCTTTATAATCAATCAGTATTATCCCCTCACAATCCCAAAAAACAGTAGCCATCAACTTTCCAGCCGACTCCGACACTTTGAATTTCTTTGGCGGTGGTGTCCCCTTTTTATGCCATTGCATGGACTCTTGTTTGGACTCAGGCTCAAAGTGATGAACCCATGTTTCATCGCCGGTAACAATTCGCTCCAAAATCGGTCCAGGATCGTCGCCACACAACTCCAAAAAATGTTTTGACGCTTCGACGCGCTGCTGTTTTTGAAGCGGCGTGAGCATTCTCGGTACCCATCTTGCACTGACTTTTGTCATACCCAGGTGGTCATGTAGGATTCGCAAAATAGTGGTATCTGATACTCCAACTAATGCAGATAACTGTTTTTTCTTCAAACGGGTGTCCTCCAGTACAATTTTTTCCACTTTTTCGACGATGTCTGATGTGGTGGCCTCAACTGGCCTTCCTGAGCGGGGGTCGTCTTCAATCGACTCCCGACCATGTTTAAAAAGACCATGCCACTTGTAAATCATTGATTTACTAGGGCACTGTTCCCCGTAAACAGTTTCCATTTCATTCAAAATGGTCTGAGCGTTCTTTCCTTGCTTGGTAAGGAATTTAATGACCGCACGGTGTTCAATTTTCTCCATAGTTTCAGTTTTCTTCCGGATTGACGTGTTTAGCAGGCGAGTGTTCGTAAACGAATGACGCAATAGGGCTGAAACTCCATTTATATACTAATTATGAGTCCCCAATTAGTATGACACTAAGCGAGCGCCCCTATCCCCACTCCATCCCCTCCATTCCACGAACTTTTGGACCTCCCCTCGTATCTTCTAATATATAAAATTCACGTGTCACAGTATTAATTACCGTACTCCTCCGAAACGGCTTGACCGATTCTTCTCAAATTTTGCATACATATTCAGTAGGTCTGAGCATCGGCCAACATCTATTTTTCAAACTTTTTTTTTTAGTATGGCAAAACAACGTTTGCCGGGTCAGCTTATTATAGTTACACCGACCACATCAATATAAAATTAAAACCATAAAGTATTCCAAGAAAATTGTAATTCCAGGGACATGACAACATATTTACATTTTAAAATTCCTCTCAATTTTCCTCGTAACGAGAATATTTTCACTGAAAATGAGGAAATCTTTTCAAATGTATTCTTCGGACCGCCTTGATGGTAGTGCTATGCAAGCTTGTTCTCAAGGTCAGGCTTTTAGGGTCGAGATCGGTGAAAATTTCATTTCGATTTCTATTGTTCTTAAAAGTCAGATGAAAATTATTGTCTAATATAAAATTCTCGTGTCACATCGTGTCATGTTCGTTCCCATACTCCTCCGAAACGGCTTGACCGATTCTTATGAAATTTTTTATGCAATATAATCACTAAGTCTGAGAATTGGCTACTATCTATTTTTCAAACCTCTAAGTTATAGGCAAGGGGTGTCCACCCCTAACATTTGTATGGCAAAACGTTTGCCGGGTCAGCTAGTATGATATAGATAAACTTAGAGATTTCGCTTATCAGATTTAGGCGAAATCTTTATGTTTATCTGTACATTATATAATCATTTTCAATAACTTAAAAAATCTAAAATACCTGTTTAACCGTCCAGTATATTTTGGGACAAATGTGGGACAAAAGGATATTACGAAAAAATAATTCTAGTAAAGAGTATATCTGCACTTATATAATTATCAACATGCCTTTATCTTTAACACTGAACAATAAATCTTGTTGAAAGTAACCTTCCAACTCATCAAACGGTTTCTAAATCCGTCGCAACGTCTAGAAAACTATTCCTAAAGGACAAACTTGAAACAGAAATTCCTACGTATCATTTCTCGCTATGCTTCTGTTGTGTTGAGTCTATACTTAAATAGAATTCTGTATATCTAGCCAAACAAAAAGAACACACATACTAACATATCGCACGCAACAGAAAAATGAGCAGATTTTTATTGTAGAGTCATAACATACATAGATATTATAACGTTTTATTTAATTTACTATAATTTACAGGCCACATTACCATGTTCTAAAAGAATGTGTGTCAAATTGCCTGCCTTGTTTAATTAACAACAATTATAAATATGTATTACTAACAGTACAATTACATAAAGCTAAATTTGTAAGTGGTCGCTACTTTTATATGAAATCAAAATATCGAATTTAATAGACGGAACAAAGAGAACCAAACAAATAATGAGGAATAGCAACCTGATATTGAACGACAGTCAACATACAATTCGAGTTCTGTCATTCCACAAAAATGTTAAGGGGCAAATAATATAGTAAACATAATTCCATTGAACCATATATAACATATTTGATGGCAAGATTTCCATTGTAATTGTAATACTCGGTAATATTTGAACATAAAATCTCAGTTTGTCTATACGAAGGATGGTAACGCACTATAAAATATTCAATTTTCTTAAAGAAACTAATTCAATACACATACAAAAGTAGTGGATAATTATAAAACAATATTGAATGATGGTATACCAGCACTAAAATAATTCAAATAATTTGTAGGTATTTAAAAAGTACTAGTGCAAAGAATATAGAACCAGGATAGTTCATAATCTAACTAAACTACAGATATGAATCATGAGAGTCGACTCACATACGAAACAGTCATCGGCTCCTAACCCTCGCACACAAAAAGTGACGTGTGGGACAAAAATGGAACATCCCTAATGTAACAAACGCAATAAAACAAGTCAACTAATTGTAACAGTGTTTCAATGATTCACCAAGAAGAATACACTTAAACCGATGACGTAAATGTGTTCCTATCATAGACCCTTATTTTCTATCGATCATTATTTATTAATAAAATAATACTATTGAAATCATAATACGCAATAGACATACAGTGTTTCTCAAAGTGCCAAGATTGTCAATTTCAGAATGGTTAAAATAGTTAAACTAAAACATGGCTTGTAGATGTATTCTTCTGCCCATAACACTAGATAATTCTCTGGAACACTTTGTAAATCGATCACCAAGGACAACTTGTTAAATTAGTCGTAGAACGTTTATGAGATTACAACTTTATACTTACTACAAAATATTTACTTTGTTTTTCATAAAAACAAGATGAAGTGCCAAAAATTAAAAATGGGGCAGTAAATTATCTGTCCGTCTGAAGAGCACAACTACTCGTAGCAAAAACTGACGCACTCAATAAAAATATTAATGAGTAGATGAAAAAACAAACAATGTCTTATGACTGGACGAAGTCGGCTATGAGGCTTATACGCGCCCCCATGAAAGAGGCTCCGGTACTTTAGCTATGATAACTAAAAACACTTTCCCATCTCAGGGTTCAAATCGCAAGGTGACTGCCAAATTACGAAATGATTAACTATATAAAATTTGCACATTGTTGATAGCTGAAAGAAGACCGACAAGAGATGGATAGTTCGTGTGTGAGATGATCTAAAATTGAAATAAGTACGCGTCTAAAAGGGTCATTCCCAGTTCTCCACACCCCGTCGTCCACAGTGTGGAGGTATGGGAATAGTGTGGACGAATGGGAATAAAAAGGGTGTGGAGGGAAAGGTGCCGTTTATTCCCAGTCCTCCACACTATAGTGCAGGAGCCGACACTAGAAAAAGTTAAATTTTAAAAAGATGAGTTGGTCTTCTAAATGTTTAATTAGGACTGTTTATGAGATATTAAGCCATCAACATATATCGTAAAAAAAGTTGCAAAGTTATACTGTCGGCTTTTAAATTGTTAGATTTACCAGCTGCTCTGTGTCTAGCCAACCGGAGTCGCCGATAAGAGATAACAATAGATTTTAAGGACAATAGAGTCGTAACTTTTTCTAGTGTCGGCTCCTGCACTATAGTGTGGAGGACTGGGAATAAACGGCACCTTTCCCTCCACACCCTTTTTATTCCCATTCGTCCACACTATTCCCATACCTCCACACTGTGGACGACGGGGTGTGGAGGACTGGGAATGACCCGTCTAAAAGACAGGTAACGCCAAGTTACAACTTGGCGTTACCTGTCTTTTAGACGCTGCCGCGCTGGACAAAAATAACAGTTGGTGATGGAGTAGCTATATGGATTTACGAAATGTGTTATTACTAAAATACATATAATATCTAGGATAAGGTCAAGAAAATCATTAAGATATACAGATTAATATGAATTTATTACGTGAAATGTAAAAGAAGCGCTAAATATCTTTGTGACCAAAACGAGTAAGTAAAACGTCTTCTAATAGCCAACTATAAATAAGGCTCGTCTCTGCGTATGCGTAAAAGCAAAGTCAAATTACGCTGAATCGAAGTCAACCAAAACTTTTATAAATATATATTATCGGTAAGAGTTTTCATGTGATATCCGTTGGCAAACTACAGTGTACCACTAATAAACTGCCTTGTATGTTTATTTACTTTGGACACAAATACGTTTCTTATAATCATTAAAAATCTCGTAATACATATTTGCTAAACTGCTTGTATTGTTTATATGTTCAACGTAGGCGTAAGATTTTATATGTTTTAGATACCCACGTAATTGAATGAGTAATAATACATTTAATTTGGGCTATTCCTTGTTGAAAACATTGAACGTGAAAAAGTTAGGCATGTTACATACGCGTTATTGTTGTAAATTTGCTGTCGTTTTTGGTAACACTACAAGTCTCACTACCTCGTTTACTTCTTATGACGCTGTAAAGAATCAACTGCGGGCTAATATAATAGGATAACGAATACTACGAAATGCGCAAAAGTCGAAACTAAAGTGGATGCAAACATGCGAGGTGTGGTAGGATCCAAACCTATCGATTGCGAAAGAAGACCATAACCCCATGGTCTGATGTTTAACTGCTAAGAAGAAGAAAGCAATACACACAAAGTCATGTGGTCTCAAAATAAGCGTTCAGTTTACACGTGTACAACTAATATCATGTAATGAAATAACAAAATAAATGTTACCGCAACAGCAATAAGATGTAACATTGTGTGCCAAGTCCAATTAAAACTAATTTTTAATTGCGTTATAAGTTGCAAACGTTCTAACAATGGACAGGGAAGTCCTTACTTCCCTCTTTATTATAATAAACACATTTTATCTAATTATCTGTTAATTTCTTCATTTACGGAAACGGATATCCAACATAAAACCGAAATGCGGTAATTGTCTGCAGTTTTTGCATTACCTACGTCTATCGACATATTTTTGACTAGAGTTATTGGTCGAAACAACATTATTAAATTACACAACACAGAGCAAACGATAAAACTGTTTTCCTCCAATTAACATAATTAGTAGGTACCAATCTATAATTTGAGGCAATCAAGCACCTCTTTTATTAGAGCTACACTGTTATTAATTTATCTATTTATAAACATTGGCTTTTGTAGAAACGGCAACAACGTGATTATAAGCTGCATTTTGAAAATTACTTTAATGTTCCATACGAATTTTGGGTTATATAAAAATAAAAGTACTGACAATAGACTTGGATCACGAACACATCTGTCGCCACATCAGTTCTTGTTACTGGTGACACGTGACAAGTGAGATTTAAAGATCCAAAGTGATCCCCTATTTGACGAGGTTCGGTTTATAAAGTAACTAGCTGTTAGCCCACAACTATGTACAATTGGAATAAACCAAATCCTAACATATTATACAAAAATACAATCTTCTTGGACCATTCTCTATAAAAAATCGCATTAAAATCCGTTGCGTAGTTTTGAAGATTTAAGCCCACATAGTGACATACATACAATATAAAGAAGAGAGCAGTTTGATAAGTTTTTGATAAGCCTGTCCCATGACAGGGTCCAGGACAGGTCCTATACTGACCTTCATACAAGAATGTATATATTGTCTCAATTTTACCCAACTATCTCAAGATTGTATTCGGCTTTGAAATTGAAATCAGGATTATGTTCAAAAGTATAAATACCTTAGCTATCCTACAAATGTGTTACTAGAAGCATAATGTAAACATACTATACACAAATTTACATATATATTAAAATGCAATTGTTCCTGGGGCGCATGCATAATATATCGACCTCTAATGATTTAAATTGTGTGGAATTCATGAGTCTATTATCTAGTCAAGTATATGACGTCATAAAATGAAAAATCGGAGCAATAAATATCAATTCGAAAGCCTATCTGAGTCTATTACTGGACGTGAATCTTTATTAAACAGCACAGTGCTCGATCCAGTGCCGCCTGCATTCAGCAGCTCACCGCGATCTTGACTATATTGTCGTGCTATCTAGTATAGGGCCGCTCTACGTGTCTGTTCATGGACCTTATGGTTTAGCGGTAGTAAAATAGACTTCTGTGAAGTTCTGTGAACGAAGTCGTGCTTCGATGCCAAAAAGGACAATTACTGTGCGATAATCATAGTTACTTATTTTTGTCATCCATCTATCCATTCATCCATCAGCCCCTCTCCGTTCACTGCTGGTCATAGGCCTCTCCCAGAGAACGTCACAGCTACTTAATTTTATACTAAGTCTTAATTCTTCTAAGTACTGTCTGAACAGTAACGGTACTGGGATAACAATGTTTTTAGTGTCTACGTAAACAGTAATTTCTTAACGTCCATTCAAAATCAATGTCACACTATGAACTCTATGTCAAATCATCAATCCCCCTAACATAGTACCTGTTGATAACACACATAGATTTGGCTAAATGAATATGCAAATTGATTAGTTAATTAGAGACAAGAATCCGACAGTAAGTTGTACATACACAGCGGCACGCAATTATTACCGTATTACGCGAACATAATATATTTTTAGATAAAAAGTTGGTATTTATTTACGTATTCATTAGCAGGGGAAAAACCTAATATGGTGGATAATAATCACAAGGGCAATACCAATAATGGCAAGCAGAACTACTTATTAGGTTTTCTCATGCAGATTTATGATATTTATTAAATAACTAGTTATGGTATATACCAGATAGTTTTATACAGCCAACGGTTAAGTTAAAAGTAACCACACGATTAAAATTAGTATTTTAGATTCCAACTACGAGACTAAATTTTTTGCCAGCTCGGTTACTGTTTAGCACCAATCTGTTCAGTACTGACGATGCACATATTGCACGTAGCTCTAGTCTCAGTATTACCACCAAACCAACTACGTAAGTAAAACCATAGCTAGAAGCTAGTAGATCTTTCTTAAATAACAATCATAATAGATTTGTATTGTTAATCAGAAAGTTCGTTGTTCACATAACTGACAGTATATTAATTGTATGTAAATTATATGGTACATTGGTGCCAAGTGTATGTATGTACATTACCGAGTACTTTATGCGTCTAGTCGTAGCGGAAGCTACCATACATACAGACATCGATAAGCAAACGAAGGGAACTTGTTATAACAATTAAAAACAAATAACGTATATGCACTTTCTATTAAGTACATATAAATACGTTGATTAAAGAACCGCAAAATCATCATTCTTTTCTTTAGTTTAAATTTAATAATCATAGAGTTGATAGAGTACTTCATTGTTCAAACTTCGTGGTAGTTGTAAAGTGGTGAGTGTCTGCCCAGAGACAAGAATCGTAAAAGAATAAGACCATAGACTTACGATATAGATCTAGACGTAACACTTTCAAGAATCTAGGGCAACGGGAAGTAACCTGTGAATTTTGATATAAGTCGAAAATTCTTAAAAATGGTCGTAATTCGGTTATATCTTTTAAATGCGTAGAGGTAAAAGGTTGGTTGTATTTTTTGCAGCAAGGGACCGCATAGATCTACATATCGTATGAGTTTCAAGTTGATACCTTCAGCCGTTGCTGAGTAAAAAAAGTTTGACAGACGGACAGACAGACAGACACCGGAGTGATCCTATAAGGGTTTGTACGAAACCCTAAAAAGAGAAGGCAAGGCTACTATTTTACTTTTAAACCGTAAACGGGCCGGGCCTTGGGACAAATCAACAAGGAGGTTCTAAGTAGGGAGGAACAACTCGGGAACATCCCGAGTTGTTCCTCCCTACTTAGAACCTCCTTGAATAAGACTTATTATAGGAGCATCTTAGTCTTGGTATTATAGGAGGTTGTAGATAATTCACAACATCTTGTGATCTCAAATCAGTTATTCAGCTGCAAAGGTTCATTAAAATCCATCCAGAGATTTTTGCGTGAAACAGATACAAACATAGGTACATCTTCCCACATACGAGCTTGCAAATTTTTGTGTTTTTATAAGATAGGATAAGATAGAATATTATATTCACACGAAAAGTAGTATAAAACCTAGTTATAAAAAATGGAACACACCTATTATATGCCACACAAGAATATTGTTCACTTCACTCTAGGCCGACATACAACAGCTCGTGACAACAATAGTAGTCAATACATTGAGTCTTTAACGATTACAATGCACATGTTTTCAACTAATGGAAATTATTCATGGAAATTATACCTATGTCTATAACTTATGTTCTGTGGATGCAAGTGGCACAGAGCCGCACGTTGTGGAGCCATTTTTTCATTAGTGAGACATAGATTCTACTAATAATATAAGCGCGAAAGTTTGAAAATAAATATAAGGTATATTAAGGTATTTGTTACTCTTTCTCACAAAAACTACTTAATATTTTAATGAAATTTTACAGCTGTGTACCTAATAGACCAGAATAACACTTTATCTGTATATCATCACGGTAAAAGCCACGAATCGGAGCAGTTACTAAAAACGTGAATGAAATAGCGGGCATAAAAAAAATGACCCAAGGCTAAATATCTATGTTTATCATGCAATTAATAATATGTTACGTCTTGATCCTGGCGTACCATGGACTCTACTATACAATCTACATAATAGGTTTAAGAAGTTAGTTCAGCAATATATTAACAATGAATATAGCAAGTATTCTTAAGCAGAAGGCTATTGTGTATGCGAGCAATTTATCACTTGGTCGGAGACAGGCGACCGTTTAAGAACACAATGCACCCAACGTACACCGATCCCTTACCATCTGATACAGCCAGATATTATCTCAACAACGGCCTATATATAGGACTAATAGGTTTTGTTAGCAACATGTGTGTACACGTTATGTCTATGACGTGTGTTATTACGAACTTTAGACTCATGCCATAGGTGCATTGCAGTTCGCAGTGCATTGGGTTTTCCCTTGTTGGTTTAGGTATTATATTTTGTTATACGTATAGAATTGGTCCCCAAAAAGATTTAATTTGTTAAGTAAGTTAGTAAATTATACCACCATATAAATCTCCTACTCTATAAGGGTTATTTACTTCATTCTACACAGATCAGACAATTTGATTTTAAGTTTCACTTATTTCCAACATCTCACATGAGATGTTATCTGTTTAGAGTACATTTTAGCTTATCATCTTCAATAAGTACCTATTTATGGAGACAAATAAAGTAGCGACATGAATAATCAGTCACCATACGGAATGATAATTCATTTCCTCATTTAAACCTATACTTGGCAGACATACATCCAACTAACATCTATACATTTCCGTATTCGATCCTTTTAGCTGCAAGTACAAGGTATGTACTATACATAGTACATCATATAGTGGTGCGCAAAGATATTCGATACGATATCGGTGCACCGCAACACAATAGAAACATGCACTTGCCGAGCCCATATCATGTAACACACAATGCATTAGCACGTGACTAGGTCTCGCCATGTCCTATATATCGGACGTGTGTGCAGAACCTATGTAATTCACGTTCAAAACCACGTGTGAGGTCTGAGGTTTGTCAAGCTTTGCACAAGTCTAGGGTATGTATACAAATATTACAGTTATGGAAGAATAGATTTACAGAGAGATCAGTATAAAGACAAGACTTTTATCGATAAGACATGGAAACTGAAGAATTTTTTCTATTTAGCATTTCTGGATTTGTATTCGTTTAGAAGTGAATTACCGTTTATCATTACGTATTACAATTATTGAATAACAATGAGTGGAACTAGCAAAGTTTGTAAGAACATAACAGCCTGCAAAGTACAAAAACAATTAAAGTACGCTTGGAGAGGAAAAGTTACAGTGATCCGACTTCTACTCACTCGACTATCTAGCATTTAATAAATCATGTTGTTTACATAAATATTTACATAAATATAGTTATAGTAAATATTTACCTATGAACATTTCACACAATGTTCCGTACCTACATGGTATTAAATGACTTACAACTTTAATAATTTTTCTAAAACCAATACACTAAATATCCTATTCAGGGGCGTAGCGTGCCTTGGTCCAGGGGGGCCCTTATAAAGGGTAAAGATTTCTCACAGAAGAAAAAAAATCTGTGCATAACATTTCTGAAATTATAAAAAAGTTGGAAAGTTTTTATTAATTTATCCTTACGCACGTCGGGGGCCCCCTTGGCCCGGGGGCCCCGTATAATTGATACGGCTGATACGGCGGTAGCTACGCCCCTGATCCTATTACACTTACGAGAGGCATTTATTAAAATAAAACTTCTTCATACGGATTTAAACACGATGTGTGTTAAATTTTAGTGACCATGGTGACTGAAAAGTCTGAAATGTCCGGCTAAAAAAGTGGTTGTATTTACATTAAATGCTTTTAAAAGAGTAATGTTTTTGTTTATCTGTGACAAATATTAAATTCTAACACTTGATATATATCTGTGTTATTCACACAAACACATATTTAAGCATACTTTCATTATTAACATTTTACTTTTCATCAGATCCAAGTAACATTATATGATAAATATTTCCAAATGGCACAGGTAACGTACACAGCTTGCCCTATATTTAAGTGATATTTAATTTGTCAGTGTAAAACATGTGAAATATATGAAACATACGCGTAGCGAAGCGAACCTTTTAAATAATAAATGCTACAAGTACACAATGAATTTCAGAAACAAAAAGCACTTAGAAAATATGAATCTAGACAGTTTTTGGTCATCATTACGCCTTCGTCGTATTAGGCTAGGTAGAGACTAAAGAACATCATTTGCTACGATCTAAACACATAAGGCTTCATTTGTACACTCATCCGTCATACATGCACGACAGTTGTAAGTAGTACGTGCTTTGCCTTATTGAATGACATCGCCAAAGACATCAGCTCAAGAATAAAGCATTAAGTGTACAAACATAGCTGATGGATAGGTGGAAACTCCTCAAAAATCTGCATAGTCATGTCGTTAATTAAAATGCGAAATTCTTTTCTAAAGGTCATGAATATATTTGATTAATTAATTTCGGCTAGACAGGCGCAACATTTAATTAATTAATCATAAGACTGTATGAAAACAATTAAGTGTCAATAAAGTATTTTTAGGCACATAATTAAAATATTAATTGTAAAAAAATTTTTATTTCTTTATTTACCTAGTTTTCGTTATTTAATTCTTTAAAATAGAGTTAAACTCCTAAGTTTCGATAGTTTATAAATGGTATAATGCTTATGAAATTTTTAAAAGGTAAACGGCTTCAGTTAATAAAATGTTAATTGTTAAAAAGTCAATACCTATATGTGTTAACGCACACTATAAATAAACACTGATATAAAACCAATCTCGCTTACATTATAGATGTTAGCTATATAATACTATAAATAGAATCAGCCCATCCCTCCCTTTGACAAGAAGACAACATGACTAATGTATGTATCTAAGTGATCAATAGTCAAAAGTTTTTGTTATTTATTTTTAGCTTAAAATATGTACCCTATATAATATAGGCCACTAAATATCAAACGATATTTGTTTATACATATACATATATTACAGATACATGGTCTAAATCTCGGAAAGGGCTCAAACGGTTTTCATGAAATTTAGAGCACGGGGAGTTGAGACAGAAAATATCGAGATCAAATATAATGAAAAAAAAAACAGATTGAGAAATTACAAAGCCATCGCCGAGAGCTTACCTTACTACAACATAATTCGTGGACTGGTCTGCAATTTATGTATTACGTACATCAAATTATATTAACGTGGAAATAACATACTCGTGAAGATTAGTGCGATTTTCGCTGTTTGTAATTCAACTATGACCGTCACGTAATCTATACTAGTATTATTAACCCGAAGAGCTTGTTTGTTTAAACGCTCTAATCTCAGAAACTACTTGTCCGATTTGGATAATTCTTTCACTGTTGCATAGTAAATATATCAAGGAAGGCTATAGGCTACATAACATTCTGCTGTGACCAATAGGAATGAAACATTGGTAAAAAATGTTGCGAAAACAGGTAAAATTTTCTAAATACCACACGTACGAAGTCACGGACAACAGCTAGTATCTTATAAGCAATAAACATGATCTCGACTGTTGGTTTCACTCTCGGAAGAAATTGCATCCGGCGGGTTGATAGGAACCGTACCATTTGCCCTCAGGCATCGTATTCCAATATAAATCACAAGACAGCCGTACAAATCTTCAAATGCCGCAAGGGTGTTATTGTTGGTAGTATTTGATTATAATTTAGTTTGCCAATATTTACTAAGTCAGGTAATAAAGCTGTTTAAATATACTAAAATATTGTCTTACGTCACCAATGAGCATTTAAATGTTACAATAATTGAAATACAAACATTTCTAATTTAAAGGAGTTTGAAATACAGGCACTTTAAAAAAAATCATATAGTGGGGAGAGAGAATACTCGAAAACTGAATCCCAACAAGAACAAAAAAAATACTCCATACATGAGCTATTCGTATTCGTAGTTCTTGTTAAAACTCTATCTTGCATAAGACAGTATGTATTGTCGTATATTTTCATTACAAAATGCGAATGCAACGCGCAGAGATCGATAGTAAAATGGAATGCAAACATTACCTAAACCTAAGTAACCTAACCTAAGCATGACGTATGTAACTAGAAAAAGTAACAACAAAAGATATTAGTTTCAGACTTCATAAAATTACTTTCTCAGTCGGCAACGCGATCCGAACGCCCACTATTACAATATCGATTGTTGGAAGTCTCGTGTATAAATTCTGATCAAGTATTCACGCAATGGCGTGGTGTCAACTGGAAGAGTGATTCGCAGAATCGCACCCACGCGCCAACCGCGAGATACGGTCGTCATGACAGAATTGCACTTTAATGTTTCGCAACTATATGTTGCTAGTTTGCTTTCATTTTTATTCGATTTGTATCGGTCTTTCATGTTCCTGAAAACTAACGATGTAGCTGAGGTTATAATTTGGACGTGTGTTTGCAAACGATTATAATGTACAAAATGCCTTGCCGATATATCTTCAGAAGTATAGCTCTTGTGTTGCTCGATTCCTTATTATGGTTCAGGGATGTTGCGAATATTCGCATCCGCATCCGCAAATGCGGAACTTCCGCATAGATTTGGACATCCGCATCTGCATTCGCATCCGCACAAATTGGTTGCGGATTTTCATGCGGATGCGAATATCGTGCAAGTTACGACGAGACGAAATGGGTGGGGCCTGGCGATTGGCGCGTGCTGGTCGCACGAGACAATGACCAATGGGAGTAAAGAAATTGGTGACAAGATTCGACAAGTTTTCATCATCATTTGTTTCATAAAATTCATTACGTGTTTGTTTGCGTTGTGGGCTACTTATCGTATAAACAGATAT
This sequence comes from Orgyia antiqua, assembly GCA_916999025.1. NCBI lineage: Eukaryota > Metazoa > Arthropoda > Insecta > Lepidoptera > Erebidae > Orgyia > Orgyia antiqua. The sequence continues at coordinate 18,496,969 of OU779864.1, read as the reverse complement.
TTTAAATGTTGTTGTGATACAGTGATCATTGTGTGTAGTTGTGTACCTTGTTATGAATTGCCATAGCTTAAATACGTCACGATCTCTATTTTAAAAAACTACAATAAATTTGTAACATTATTACCGTAATTTATGTAGGTAAGCTACTTAAGGATCAACTCATGGTGGACATTTTAACATTTTGTTTTTGCCTAATATTTTACTCTCACACTTGTATCGGTATTAGCATAGATCCAAGTACCTACATTATTTTTAAGATTTATCCATGGTATTAGTTATGAATTAATTGTTGTTAATGACATGGGTTTGACATCATTTTAACATTTTGTGTAATGTTTTGAGTAATGCACCCCTTAAAAATAACGACACGTGATCGTTACCTATCCTTTAGATTGTAAGATTTCATTTCAATAAGAATATTAATAAATAAGCTATCATAGTTTTAATCCTTACTAATTTCTCTCTCTCTCTCTCTCCAGCCCATTTACGGCCCACTGTTGGGCACGGGCCTCCTCCATTTTGGGAGGAATTATGGTCTACTGTGCCGCGCTGACCAGGCGTGTTGGCACAGGGTTTATTTTCGAGTTTTCCGTCTCTCACAGAGGATCATTTTTGGGTAAAATATCCCTTAGCTGACTTTTACAGCACCCTAGGGAGGAGATGGGGTGGTGACACCTGTATTCTTAATCTGTCACCGCACGGAGGCTTACTACTTTATAATTATAATTGTGTGTGTTGTTATGTATATTACACTTACTAATTTATAATTGTGAAATTCAACTGATGATGTAATGAAAATTTGGACGAGCTTAAGTGTTAATGTTACACGCAATCATAGTGCGATTTAAAAAATCTGCACAACGCCATCTATCGAGTGGCATAGTAAACTTACGTTAGTTAAGGTTTAATTTCTAAATTTCACGCGTACGAAGGCGCGGGCAACAGCTAGTTCTTCATAAATAGACTTTATTTACATAATATCTTAAACATCCGCATCCGCATCCGCGGATGTGAACCTTCACTCCACATACGCATTCGCATCCGCGGATGTGAAAAAATCAGCATCCGCAACATCCCTGGATAGTTTACCTGTGTGAATCGAAAATGAGTTTTAGTTTCTTTTAGAGTTTCCGCGAATACTCGCTATTATTCGGTATTCGGCATTACTCGTCATTTTTTTTTTATATTCGTCGAATACCGAATAATAGTAGTATTATTCGGCATTCGGCGAATAGTCGTCGAAAATAAACTTTATCGCCTATCCTAAACACAAGCGTATTGATTGAGCGGGAAATCCGCTACAATAAATAATAATCGCTGGGTTATACTTATATAAAACGGAGTATTCCCCGTAAACTAAAGAGAAAGACTTGTACAAGAAAAGGGTTGCCAGCATTTAAAAATGGAAAATTAAATTTACTACTTATATGTAGGTATGTATAACATTAAAACAGATTTCTTTAACTTTATTGTTTTCTTTTCTCACAACCTTAGAAGAAACTAGAAATATTTTTAATGTGTTGAATGTTTTTTTTTTATGGCGAATAGTAATGTCGAGTTATTCGACTATTCGCCACAGTGAATGGCGATTAATCGGTATTCGACTATTCGCTATAAACACTATTCGCGGCAACTCTAGTTTCTTTACTATTATTATCTTAGGATATGAAAGAAAGAAAAGTAAACACAGATATGACGTCAGACACAAGAGCATAGAAGAATAACTTGAGCAAGTTGTGCCAACTCCCAAAGGCATTATTTTTATATATAAAGCATCAAGTCTATGTATGTATTAGAAATTAGAATTGTCGATTAATATATTTATGTTACAATAATACCGCGATTAAAAGTTTCAATTGTGTATACAGCTTTGATGTAGGTAAATAGTTTCAAATATCGGTTTCTTTCCACTGATAATTCTGAGAAAGTGAATGACCGTTGCATTGTGCTCAATAATTAGTAAATTGATCCAAGATTGTTATATTGCATACATACATTATTATGTTATCGACAATTTACAATAGCTATAAGATTTTAAAATTTCAAAATAGAGATTTACCACCAATGGGATTTAAAGCTTACCGGATTGCTATTCAGTTCAGGGCGCTTGGGTCTTGGGTTTGATCACGCATCGGTATCTAGTATACCATAAAAGAGATATATAACTTAATTTAGGACCTATGGGGGCATAAATCGACTATAGACATGTATAAATACCACTGCGCATTCTGTGGAATTGTTTGCATTTTTTACTCATTGCGTTAAACCAAATTTTAAAGTCAAGTTATTGAATTTTATTTAGTACAAACTGTAAACTGCAGAAAAATCTTTTGTTGACGAGTTCGTGTGCGTAGAGTATTGTGTGACGTATACACAAACGTATTTAGAATGCACGCGGTTGATAACAGTGCATTACATAAATGTAGGAGCGCGCGAAGACATTAAATTGTTTAACATTGGTTATGTAAGTGTGACGTGATAGTGCACAGGTGAATGTACTAACACTGGCGTGATAATACTAACGGATAACTTAGAACTGTTCATTTATATAGCACATAGCGTGTTAACTTATAATAATATAATCAAAACGTACGGGTACACAGGTACTTCACAATATTTATTTTCCATGCAGATTTTTTCATTTGTAAGGCAATTTATTCGTGTTGTGAATAGAGGTTATTGTTGTAATATCTGAATGTTTATATTTCTAGCTATTTAAGGCATTAAGAGAGCGACATCAGAAAATTTTCTAAATTCCACGCGTATCTCCGAACTCGCGGATACGTAGTTTCAAATATAGGTACCTACTGAAGTGCGAGCGACATAAAATCATTTTAAATCTATTTTAAGAGAGATTTTCCAAGTTAGCAAAATCTAATTAACGATATGCAAAATATCTAAGACAACATTTAGAAAGTAATTCTAAGCAGTAAATTCACAGTGAAAATGTCGGGAGTAAAGATAAATAGTGTCGTGGCGTCAGCTGGCGACGTTGAGAATGCAAAACATAGTACTGTTGGGTAAGTAATGGGCCCTTACATTGTATGATACAAGTGGCCCGGGCGACTGTGGACACACGTCTTATAGATAGATGAAACGCTACATTTCACATGATAGATGGATGTTGTCCTGACAGATTTTGCACATACTTATATTATAAAACTGTATAGGAACTAGCTATGTGCCCTGGCTTCGCACACCAACGTTATTGAAGTAAGCCCTTTCTTATTATCTATTTTTATTATAGCTTTCTAAAATCGTACATAAATCCATCATTTTGTTTATAAGTAAATCGCAATAAGATATATATAATACTAGCTGACCCGGCAAACGTTGTTTTGCTATACAAATGTCAGTTTGAAAAAAAAATGGTCAAGTGCGAGTCGGACTCGCGCACGAAGGGTTCCGTACCATTATCTATGCAACATAAGGCAACGTTATTAGTATCGAGCAAGAAACGGTAAAAAAATCATGTTTGTTGTATGGGAGCCCCCCTTAAATATTTATTTTATTTTTAGTATTTGTTGTTATAGCGGCAATAGAAATACATCATCTGTGAAAATTTCAACTCTCTAGCTATCACCGTTCTTGAGATACAGCCTGGTGACAGACGGACGGACAGCGAAGTCTCAGTATTAGGGTTCCGTACCCAAAGGGTAAAAACGGGACCCTATTACTGAGACTTCGCTGTCCGTCCGTCTGTCACCAGGCTGTATCTCAAGAACGGTGATAGCTAGAGAGTTGAAATTTTCACAGATGATGTATTTCTATTGCCGCTATAACAACAAATACTAAAAATAAAATAAATATTTAAGGGGGCTCCCATACAACAAACATGATTTTTAGGGTTCCATACCCAGTATCTCAAGAACGGTGATAGCTAGACAGTTGAAATTTTCACAGATGATGTATTTCTATTGCCGCTATAACAACAAATACTAAAAATAAAATAAAATAAATATTTAAGGGGGGCTCCCATACAACAAACATGATTTTTTTACCGTTTCTTGCTCGATACTAATAACGTTGCCTTATGTTGCATAGATAATGGTAAGGAACCCTTCGTGCGTGAGTCCGACTCGCACTTGACCAATTTTTAGTTATTACCCTTTGGGTACGGAACCCTAAAAAAGATAGTAGCCGATTCTCAGACCTACTGAATATGCACATAAAATTTGAAAAAAATCGGTAAAGCCGTTTCGGAGTAGTACGGTAACTAACATTGTGACATGGAAATTTTATATATTAGATGTATACAAAATAATTAAGTGGGACAGTTTGTTTTGAAAAATGTAACCATCTAAAACCTGAATTTTCATGTGACGAAAGATTCAGAACACATTATCACGAGACCTACCTCGCATAGATGTTGTAGAGTAATAGAAAATATGGTACGACAGAAAGAAAACATAAAACTGTAGCATGTATTTCATTCCATATATGCCAGTCTTCTGTGGTTCTGAAAAGATAATATGGTCAACAAAAATCATTTTCAGAACTTTTCAGAACAAAGTAGAAGTAAGAAGTTACAAATATTTTTAACTGGGGTGGACTGGAGTCTGAACTAAGAAAACCTTGTGTTTCAGGCCTCCAGGACACTCTTACTCGGGTAATAATTTCAGTAATAGAAGTAATGCTCAACTCTACTGGTACTAAAACGAAAGAAAGTGCAAATTATTAACGCAGCTTTTCAATAAAATCCGTTTCTCGACGTATTGATTCTAATACGTTTATAACTTCAAATAAACGTAATAAATCACCATACACATGTTTCTATAACTGACGTAGTTAGAGGCAATACAATCACACATATAAATAATCAATTTCGCGTTCACAGTCCCGCGCTTTATATGTTACATTTGTGACGTCATCTCATCTGCATAACCGCAATGTGTACGAGTTATTTACTTTACAAATAACATTACGATGTAAGTGTATAAACATGTTATTTATTGCACACATAATTATTACGTTATAAACATGGAACAACACTCCTTTAACTGTCTCTTAGATTTTATAACAACAATGATAAATTATATTACGCTATTTTTGTAACGTCCATGACTCTTTGAACTTTGATAAAGAAATACAAATTATTGATGTTTTTAATAGATAAGATTATATTTTTAAAATGTGAGGTTCAGCAGCCGTAAGACGTAGAAAAACAATCGTTTCTGTGAAAGAAGGATAACTTGAAACTAAACATTTCGCTATCAGTCTGGAGTGAGTAGTATAGATTTTGGTACTACGGAGAAGAAACAAAAAATAAACATAGGATGCATCCGACCAATTAGATGCATCCGACCAATTACAAATTTAATAATATGTGGAATTTCTGGTGTGAATTCGCATTAAGTTGTAAGTTAATTTTGTGCAGAAAATAACAAACAAATTTCTTTATGTTAATTGTTTTGCATAGTATCGCTTAGTAATCGAATCTGAGATCACAAGTAGCGATGGCATATAATATTTACAAGTACTTACTAACAAATCAGTTCAATTAACTTTAATAATTTAGTTGACTAAAACACAGTCGAGTAGTAATGGATACAATAAAGGCACTATCATTAACCTGTTAAGAGTTGATCAGTGAGCATTGATCAAGGTTGAATAACATCCGGTGTGATCACCATAACATTGCAACACATACCTGGAACAAAACAAATAATATAAATTATTTCACTGTGACAAAATTTATAGGTATTTTACAGGTTTTACTTTCCTATGCCAATACGCCTGGTCAGCGCGGCACAGTAGACCATAATCCCTCTCAAAGTGGAGGCGTCCCGCGCCCAGCAGTGGGAAGTTAATGGGCTGGAGGGAGGTGAGGGAGAATAACTTAATCCGTGTGGTGACGGATTAAGAATAAAAGCATCACCACCCCATTTCTTCTCAAGGGTGTTAATAGAGCCAGTTATGGGATATTATAAGCAGTTAACATCTGCTATTAGATATAGAAAAGGCGAAACAAAACGCTATGCCGACACGCCTGGTCAGCACAGCATAGTAGACCACAAACCCTCATGAAATGGAGGAGGCTTGCGTACAACAGTGCGGCATTAATAGGCAGGGGAGGCAATAATTAGACCAGACAAACTGAAATACTGAAATACTTTTATAATTTTAAGATTTAAAGACGAGGGTTTATTACATTTAACCTGCCATACATTATTGGCATTTAAGTATGTCATGTGTGGTCATCGTGCAAGCACTTACTTTTGGTAAAAGACGTCTTGTTTTATTGAACACTATATTTTCATTTAAGTATAATTCAAATTCGCAATATAAAAAAACAATATAAATGTAAAATTATAAAAATTAACTTAAGGCCACTCAATTAAGAAATTTTCCGACCATTTTAAATGCATACAACATACATTAAAAAATCAATAAAATTAAAATAATTGCACAAAAAATCACAGCAATTTATGATAACTACATTTATTATTTAATTAAAATTTAAGGAAAATAAAAAACAGAATAATTTCAGTAAATTTTAAGTTTATCATAAAAATCGCAGACAATTTTAGAAAGCATAAAATAAAACTACAATTAAATAAATATAAGAAAAACAGAATACCTACAGTAAAACTTGAATGTATGTGAAAAGTAAGTAATATTTATCTGTACATATGCTGAGAGAAAATTTTATTTAACGTAACTTTATGATATGCATTAGTTAGTGACTACTTTAAATAAATGCAACAAATCGCGTTCATTAACTGGATTGTTTAAGAGGATACCAAAATAGCTTCGTGCATTTTTCTATGTACGAAGTTTTCATTGTTTCTTTGGATTGAATGGCTAGAGCTCTAATTTTTAAGTATATGTTTTTTCAATATATGATCTAGGATCGCATGAACTCAGAAACGCGATTGAAAAAGTTTTCTCGATAGAAAATCTTGGCGAAACAACCTCTCAAATTTTTTTTTTTTTTCATTTGTCGGTCTATTTTCGCGTACAAATGAAAAAAAAAAATATTATTAACTAATGAAATAACTTTAAAAACATAGGTAACTATTATGTATAGAAACACGTGGATCAGAATTAAAATATATTTAGTAGATTTTGAGTAAATAGGAAAAGTATCCCTAATTCTTCATTTTCTGTGCCTACTGGCTGTGTTAATATGTACGTGTCGGCGATGATATACGATAATATTGATGTAGGCCCTTAATAATAACGAGTGGTCTTATTGGACTCTAACTTCCTTGGTTACGAAAAATAATGTGGTTACTATGCAATAAGAGGGCACGAAACGAAGAAAACAGCGAAAAGTCGTCTTTTAAAGAATTTTAACTATATTAAAATTTGTCCCTTTCAGCGCGGCGCGGGCGCTCGGGAATAGGAATAGCAATACCTAAAGCAAATACCTAAATTGAGGCTGTAGACCCCTCTTAAATCTGCATGTTTATTCCTTTATAACTCAAATCCTAACATAATAAAGTTAACCTAACCGTTGAAGACATTATATTTGATACTAAATATCATAATAAGTTCTACACAGTGATGTCTTATGGCTTTTACGATTCAATATAATTTACCACAAAGCAAATGTGTTCCGTAATGTTTCACTGCACATTCAAGTTACGACACTAAATAATATTTAACTTAAACAAATAAATAACGTTTACGAGACAGCACTTTCCTTTATGCCACTGATTTCAAGTACAAAATGTTAATAACGTGACTAGATCACTTGTATATTAACTATTCATCTATATGCTAATATCATAAAGCTGAAGAAGTTGTTTGTTTGAACGCGCTAATCTCAGGAACCGCTGGTCCAATTTGAAAAATTCTTTCAGTGTTGGATAGTAAATTTATCAAAGAAGGCTCATTCATCAAGGCTAACATCACACTGCGACTAATAGGGGCAAAATATCAGTGAAAAATGTTGCAAAAACGGGAAAAGTTTTCTTCCACGAGTACGAAGTACCTACAGCTAGTTTATATATAATCGTTCATGTTGTCAATTCTTCTACGAATTCTTCTAGAACCTACTCATTTCTTCCCAGGGTGGTGTAAGAGCCAGCTAAAGGAGATTATAAGTACAAATATCCTCCAAAACCTCCACAAGAAGCTCGGTCAGACCAGCAAAACTAAACTACATAAAAGGGATTCCATTAAAATTTAGAGCTATAACTTAATCTAGGATTATTGTGTTACATGTATTGTGGTACATCTGTGCTATGATATACATACATAAATTAAAAAAGCGCGTCCTGTCATCGTGCCTGTAGTCACGTAGACCATAGAGAGAGCACCGTGGATACGGCAGGCGTCACTGACATTCATTTATCATCGTCAAATTCTTACAGGGGATGGGGACCCTTGCTATGTTTGAAGATTATTACACTTTGAATACATGTTAGTCCTGAATAATGTCACATCTAAACAGTTAAAAAATAGTTTAAAAAAACTAAAAAACACGCTTTATTTAATCGAATTATTGCATTGTCATCGGTCTTTGACAGGTGTGCAAAATTTGAATAGAATCTGACCGTTTAAAGTGGGTCAAAATAGCGTCCAAAGGAGTCGGTTACAAACATACAAACAAACAAACATACAAACAAACATACAAGTGAAGCTAATATAAAGCGTGTAATAAAAATATAAAATATGTTCAACCACAAATTAATGCCATGTTTCAATAGCCGGTACGGTAATCAGAAAAATTACGAAATACTTTACTTCAACATTTTTGCACACGTTATTTTATTTGAGATTTTTGTATTTTTCCTGACGCGACTATCTTTGTTAGTCATATGACACACAAAGCGTATACGCTTATTTTCATATTTTTACTACTAACTCACCAAATATTTCATATACTTCCAAGAATGTATAAACATATAATTATATTTGGGAGGCATAAAAATATAAACATTTTCAACATTAAAGTATAAAAGTGACCCAATTTGTGTAAATCATTTTGTTAAGATCCCGTGTAAAGTGTGAGTCGCACTATGAATAATTCAAAGAACACGTACGTTACACATAGATGCGGAATTGGCAGACGTATCAATCAGCTTACAACATTTACATTTCGTTTAGTCAAAATTGCGTGCCTAATACAGTGTGGTTTAAGAGGTGTCTTCTAAGTGTCCCTCAAAACCTGGAATTCTCGTACGAGTAACCAGAGGTGGATTAAAGCGATAGCGCCCTTTAAAAGCCGTTAAGAATACGCAGTTTATTATGGTCACCAAAGTTAGCAACCCATTCCCTCCCGCGGTTGCTAAGAGAGAAAACTAAAAGTTACTGTGAATGATGGAAAACTCCGTACAGAAAACTAAACTGGTCAGCACCACAAAGGACATAGGCCTACCCCATAGAACGCCACAACGAGCGGCGCTATATAATAATAGGCGAAAAAAAGGCGATAAGAATTGAAAAGAGGATTACATTCCGCCTTCCTATGTTTAACAATACTACGGAGGAATGATTTTACAAACTCACACAAGCTTACAGCAATTCTATTACATTCAAATGCATTGATAACAGAGATAGCAACTGTTATCTCAAACTGGTGTGAACGAGATAACGATTATTACGTCACAGATGGGCCTTGCCGCAGACGAGCCGTCGCCGTCACCGCCACACTACGGTCGCGGTCGGTACCGCAATCTATTACAGCGGTTATTGTCTTTTTACACAAACTAACGTTAAAAGCAATGAGTCGCGAATTTGTTGCATAAATGGTACCACTGCGCTCCCCTCTCGGGCTAATGCTAAACACAATTAGATAGCTATTTTCTAGTTCACGTTATGAATTTATTCGTATAAAGACGTTGGCATCTACATTTTAATACATAGTTTTTATAAGGATCAGTTACGAGGATAATATAAGCCAGCATTAAATTCTGCGAGAGATGGATACTTCACAACGAAACCAAATAAATACTTAAGGTCGGACGCTGAAAAGTGAGATATTTCTCTCTCTCTCCAGCCCAATAACGATTCACTGTTGGGCACGGGCCTCCTCTTTGGGAGGGATTATGGTCTTATGGTGCCGCGCTGACCAGGCGTTAGGTCTGTATAGGGTTTTAGTTTCAAGTTTTCTGTCTCTCACAGAGGATGTTATCTGTGTACGATACCTTTAGCTGGCTTTTATAGCACCCCAGGGAAGGAAATGGTGTTGAAACATTTGTATTATTAATCCGTCACCACACGGATAACGTGGCTGTATTATGGATGCAACGGAAGTGCAATAATTTAGGATATCACACGTGAAATAAAGCTTTATCATACGAAATAATTTTATATACCTAGTAACAGATACTCAATGTAAAACCAATAACCTCACTACAGCCTGTTTGTATGTGATTTAATCAAATGATTTGTTGACAATACATTGGGCAGTATATCATCATAAATATAAACACAGAATGATTGGCATTCATTTATTGTATAGGATTTCTCAATTATTTTCTGATACAATGTCTAGTCTAATACAAATTTTAAATACTTTTTTATTTAAACAATCAGAAGATTTTCTTAAGTTTGTAGGTAATTTGAGTATGAAATAAAATCCATTTCACGAAATATTTAAGTTAGTTTCAGGCTATATGTATATATTAGCGTGTTTTACTCTCTACATTTAAGAGGATACCGAAATAGCTTCGTGCATTTTTCTACGTACGAAGTTTTAATTTTTTCTTTAGATTGAATGGCTAGAGCTCTAATTTTTAAGTATATAATCTAGGATCGCATAAACTCAGAAACGCGATTGAAAAAAGTTTTCTCGATAGAAAATCTTAGCGAAACAACCTCTCTCATTTTTTATTCTTTTCATTTGTCGATCTATTATCGCGTATTAACTAATGAAATAACTTTAAAAACATAAGTAACTATTATATATAGAAACACGTAAATCAGAATTAAAATATATTTAGTAGATTTTGATAGGATTACACTTGACTACTGCATGTTGTCTTATCTGTTTAACATTTAATCTACATGATAGTTACCGCTAACTGTGCAAGCGGTGTTAATCTTTAATTAATTTGTTGTACCCGCTTTTTTCACATAATGTTTTAAAATTTGTAAATGTAATGTATAATGAATTGTTGATTAACCAATAAATAAATAAATAAATAAATTTTGAGTAAACAAAAAAAAATCCCTAATTCTTCATTTTCTATACCTACTAGCTGTGTTAATATGTACATGTCGACGATAATATTGATGTAGGCCCTTAAGACGATGCTCGGGTGTTTAACAACTCACGAAAGACAATCTAGTCTCAAACAAACCAATCGACTCTAGATAGCTACTATAATATTTATTTAAATAGCTTTTTTTTTTTCATGTAAAATACCTATTCACATCTAATATATAATGTAGAATATTATCTTAACTAAATATCTTATCATGAACAACATATAAGTACAACATACATCATTCTCGAGCGGTCAATACACCTACTTTTACTAACAAACATTTACAAAAAAATATAGCCAATTATGTAATACGACGGGCTATTAATTTTAAACATAATTAAAATAGTTAAGTAGAATAAATCTATTATTTTAAGATTGTAACACGTTCATTTAACGAATGGTTAAGGAACAATTCAAAAATTATTTTGTGTATAAGCATTACATTTGTGACAATTTTCAAATTCCGTACTCTAAAGCTAAAACCACTATTACGAAGACTTCGCTGTCTGTCTGTGCATCCATCACCAGGCTGTATCTCAAGAACGGCGTCAACCAGAGCTGAAATTTTCAAAGTTACCTATATTAAGAACACCACTCGTCAAATAACCAAATAAAAAAATACATAATTTGATTTATCAAGTAATTTTTTTTTAAACTAACACAATCATTGTAAAAAGCAATTTTACATATATGTACGTAAAAAAAAATCTATAACATATTCATATTATACGAAAGCCAGAATCAAAACTGGTCCTAATTTAAGCGTTGTCTCTTATTTATAATAACATTAAAATATACCATTGACCGTAATCTTATGGTAATGTGTAATAAAATTAAAATGAGATTAAAAGTGGAGTGGCAGGTGTACGTCAGTATATATGACTCACACTTAATAATGTGTATTGTAAGAATTAATTTAAGCAAATTTATTAAGTCACTCTTACACAAATATACTTTGTAACACGAATGGCTCTTCAAAAATTAGTTTTTAATTATCTTCCAAAAAAGCATTTAAGAAAAATTCACGGCGAACCCAAGTAATGGGATAATAGGGCAGGCAAAATAAGATATCGTGGACTTCAATAACTCTGTAGCTGTGTATATTGCAAAAAAAAAACATTTATTCTATTCCTTAACTTCTTTTTTTCGAAATCATCATAATTTTTACACGCTTTTATAAGTTCGGTATGTATCTATTAATGTATTAATCTCATCATCCTCCTGCCCTTTTCCCATTATTTAGGGTCGGCGCAACATATCTTTTTCTTCCACAGTCTTCTATTAGCCGTCATGTCTGTGTCAACTCCTCTTTCTTTCATGTCCTCTTTCACACAGTCCATCCATCTTTTCTTAGGTCTTCCTCTAGACTTTTTTCCTTCCACATATTTATACTCAGAACTCTCCTAACGACATTACTTTCTTCTCGTCTCATAACATACCATTTATACTCATACCACATCCGCTCGTTCTTCAATTTTTCAGTCACTGGCATCACTTTCAGACTTCCTCTAATATATTCATTCCTTATTTTATCCATTCGCGTGACGCCACACATCCATCTCAACATTCGCATCTCCGCAACGTGCACTCGTCTTTCATCCATCGCTCTTGTTGCCCAGCATCAATGTATTAATCTATGTAACGGAATCTTTGAACGCGATTTTCACTCACTTGCAATAGTCCTATTGATTTGAAATTTTGCACACATATCAAGGACCGATGACAATGCAATTATTAAAAAATATATTCAGGATTTTTAAGTGTGTTTTTTATTTTTTGAACTAAGGAAATTTTTATTCATTTATATTAAATATAAATGGTGACAAATTGTGAAAGCTGTAACTGAGTTAGAAAACGGTCCATAACCACGATCACTGCACAAAAGAATGTCCGACCGAGAAGAATATCAAACACAAAAATTAAGGAAACCAAACATCTTAAACTTCGTTAACTTTTTATCTATTGATGAAAACTGCAACATTCATCCAGTACCTAACTAGTTTTCAAGTCAGACAGTCAGACGCCGCGGGGGACTTCGATTTATAATATGCATATGGATAAGTAAAGGCATTTTTGGTGTAGAAATACTCTGAGCCTTAAAAATCCAGACACTAAATAAACTAAATTATAATGGAAAAAATGATAACCATAAGCGGGACTTGAACCCGCGACCTCGGAATGCTGTTCCGTCGCTCTCCCATCTGAGCTATTATGGTTTATGGCTATTATGGTACGATTGATGGAGTTGGTGCAAACCGCTCAATAGATGGCGTTGTACGAAAAAACATCGCACGATGTTAAAACTCGCATTGAGATGATTGTAGTGGAAAATTTGGTAAACATTTGCGTGGACCATAATAGCTCAGATGGGAGAGCGACGGAACGGCATTCCGAGGTCGCGGGTTCAAGTCCCGCTTATGGTTATCATTTTTTCCATTATAATTTAGTTTATTTAGTAAAAGCATAGCGAGTCAATCGCAAAATATTAATATATTAATCCAGACACTTTTATATATCTACTAAATAAGTAATACTTCAGTTTGTTATATAAGTACCTACAAAAAAACTTCAACACCGCATTATTATTATATTACTAGAGGTGTATACCTGCAGTAACATTTCAGTACTAATATCTTACAAATCATTGCCTCGTGGTCAAGGCACAATTTGGCACACATATATTGGCAACGGAGAAGTTTCTAGATGCTTTAGAATTTCGTTATGACATTATTTATATTTTTTTCCCCTTTAGAGTAATCTCTACGTAGAGATAGTCCGTGTGGTAACGTATTAAGAATACAAGTGTCACCATCCCTTTTCCTTCCTAGGGTACTGTAAAAGGCATCTAAGGAAATTATACACGGATAACATTCTCTGCTAGATAAGGTAAACTTAAAAATAAATTGTGTGCCAACAAGCCTGGTCAGCGCGGCAAATAAACCATAATCCCTTTAAAAGTGGAGGAGGCCTATGCCTAATAAAGAGGCCATAAATGCCCTGGAGTGAGAGACAGAAAGAGATAGTAATTGATGTATAAAAGGGCTCTTATGATGCCATTCAAGGAAAGTCACAGTAGATAACCCCCATCATACAAATCTCTAACAGTCTACAGTGTAAAGAACCTTTACGTGATAGAAAGCCATTGACTGGCTAACGTAAAAATAAATAAATCTCCAATATGCAAAAATTATTATTTAGAAAAATCTATATTTTATGAATAGTACATACTACAGCTACAACATATACAGTTACAAATGCGTATTGTACACAATAATGACGAATGATCAACGAGCTTCGTTCAATGAATGATGGCGTCTAATGACTCACGATAATAACTGAACTTGGGACAGACGCGGCGCCTTGCTTTTTGTCACTACTATTGTCAGAAAAAAACCGCCATTGCTACTGAGATTATAAATGAAGATGGCAGTTTTTTTTCTCATCAGATAATGTAATTTATGCATCACACGTACATTGTTATTTCCTTTGTTATGTACTGTTTCAGAATTAAAACAAAGTGATAAACTAGCATTATCATAAATTAATTCTGATGAGATGAGGACAAAGTAAATAGTTGATTGGCGTATTCAGTGTACCATACAACAACGAAAACTCAATATTCTAAGAAAGTCCGAATAAAGTCTTACCTACCAATTCTTAAAACAATGAACTTTTTCAACTATAATATATTTTTGGTCTTATTTATAATGACTTATCGGAGGTTTAAACGGAGATTTTATCGGAGAGATAATAAACGTTTCAGCGTTAAAAGACTATTATGAATAACAAGTTTTGACAATTTTCGCAAACCAATTTTAGCGTACTTTTAAACCGCCGATAAGTGATTAAGATAAGTAAGTCATTATGAATAAGACCATTTGAATATAACTACATTTTGTAAATAAGAATACAGCTAAAATTTAAAAATAATAAAACGTAAGTTAGATAGTCACTATCTCCTCGACTACAATAACGTATATTTATTTGAAGGGTATATTATTAAAAGTATTTCAATGTAGTCAATGATACGGGCTGATGGATGATACGTAATAACTAGTAATAAGTAATAATGTGATGCTTACATGTAAATGATTTTAAATAAAATTACTCAAGCATTTCGTAAAGAATGAAATATTCTGTTAAAATTTGCTAAATTTGTAAAAGTATATTCGAATAACTTAATTTTTTGTATAATTTGAATAAACACATTCTTGTGTTTCCATTCCTTTATACAAATGGCAGATAATGGTATCAATTCTACGTGCAGAACGAAACTAAACTTAACAATAAATTTAAAATTGATAGTGTCAATAACACAATTAGGCAATATTAACAGAACTATTTTATTAGAAAATTTGTATATTATAGACTAACGATTTTAATTAATAAAAATGTGCACAACGAAATAGACAATTAATCAAAATACACCAAAGTTGTTTACATGTTTTAGTTAAGAGGATACCAAAATAGCTTCGTGCATTTTTCTACGTACGAAGTTTTCATTTTTTTCTTTAGATTGAATGGCTAGAGCTCTAATTTGTAAGTATATGTTTTTTCAATACATAATCTAGGATCGCATAAACTCAGAAACGCGATTGAAAAAAGTTTTCTCGATAGAAAAACTTAGCGAATCTTATTTTTTATTTTTTTCATTTGTCGGTCTATTATCGCGTTTTAACTAATGAAATAACTTTCAAAACATAAGTAACTATTAGGTATATATAGAAACACGTAAACCGGAATTAAAATATATTTAATAGATTTTGAGTAAACAAAAAAAATATCCCTAATTCTTCATTTTCTATACCTACTAGCTGTGTTATTTGGTACATGTCGACGATAATATTGATGTAGGCCCTTAAGTTGTGCACTTAGAATTGGTACCATTATCTAAAAGTTCTATGTAGCGACTTATTAAGAATACTAATACGTCATTACCCCATTATATTCCAGTAGTTCTAAAAATGTTTTGAATATCCCCTAACACTTATAGAAACCACGGAAGAAAATCACATGTTAATTCATAATCGGAGACATGGCAATTATAAGTCTAGTAATGTTGCTTAAATGCGCAATAGAAATTTTAAAAGTAATACAAAGGTATGCTTAATAGCAAGCATTTTCAAACCCAAATAGAGCCTCTAATCAGGAGCGGAATAATTTGCAAATAATGCTATTTATGTGTATACTAATGTTCCAAAAGAAACCAGTTAAGTACGTGTTAGACTCGCACACAGACGGTTCCGTACCTTCTACATGGAGCATCATTATATTAAGTATATAAATGTATTATAAGTATGATTTACAAAAAAAAAGTTGTATAATATGTAGTCTATTCGTATTCTAGTACCCATAACGCAAGCATATAAGCTTAGCTTGGGACCAAAGAACGTTGTGTAAAATGTCTATGAATGTTTATATTTATTTATTATTATTAAACTGGCTGTTGCCCGCAACTTCGTACGCATGGAATTTAGTAACTAAACCTTATACAAAATGTCATCCTCTTGACCCATTCTATCTATTAAAAAAACCGCATCAAAATAGGTTGCGTAGTTTTGAAGATATAAGCTCCCATAGGGACATACATGTATATAAAAATAACGAGTTTGTTTTATAATAAGTGAAGACTAAGTGATAAATAAGGTAATGAAGATACGTAGTTATTAGGTTATTGTTTCCTACATATTATATAACTGAACCGGTGCCGCGGTGGTAGGGACAAAATTTGCACTTATCATATTCAATGAGCCGAATTTTGTCAGAAAAATTGTGTCTAAGTGATCAAATGCTTTCGTTTTCAAATAGAAAGGTTCTTCTTGGCACGTTACCCTAAAATAGGAATACATTTAAGTACATAACGGTAGTCCAAAATGTATATATTTTCAAAACTAGTATTTTATGATCGAAATAAGGATGTATTTATGCTACCATTGCGCTATTAAATTATATTTAATTAGTTCACTGATCCTAATTTGCAGCTTACTCAATTGTCTAATAAAATTAAAATACAAAATATGTAATAATATAATTATAGAAGAATCCGCATGTTTTTTTTTTTTTTTTTTTTTTTTTTTTTTTTTTTTTTTAAATAAATAAATATTAATGGACATTTCACACAACGTCCTCTGGTCCCAAGCTAAGCTTATATGCTTGTGTTATGGGTACCAGAATACGGATAGAATACATATACTACTTTTTTTTTTTTTTTTTGATACATCAAGTGCTTATTAAACTTAATCTAAATGTAACAAAATTAATATTAAACTGCTAAATATCAACAAAATAAAACACCTGACAGAATGAGTGAGTTACAGAATAGCCTATATTATCCTGTTAGCCTATTGGGATCAGTTTTGTCTTTATTGCATATGTATTTTTGTCGTGCATATAACTAGTGCACTTAAAACTATAATGTTTGGATTGAACTCTTAGACCATAGCTATCTCGGACATATTACACGCATGACGCAGTGCTTTACAATACCATAAACAGGAATAAGGAATTTTATTGGAACAGTTTAATCAATAACATTGTTATTGTGGAAAACCCCTTTTAGTTTATCTACATATAGGTATGGATTACAATACTTTACTGAATTCACAATCCCATACAAATAATTTAGATTTTTATTATTCAACCGAAGTCGGCTGGTAATATAATAAAAGTGAATCATATAGCAATTTGTATTGTAATAAGTCTGTTTGTATAGGAGGCATCCGTTCGCATCATCGTCTACATGTACCGCAAATAAGCGAAATGTGATCCAATCTCAAGTATTAATTTCAGATTGGGATCAAACACGTCTACCGGGCCTGATTGTGTGGAAAAACATAATCAAACATGATTTATGTGTAGCCGAGTGTGAAACTTCGGATGTGAGATACTTGTCGAAGGGTTCTGTAACTATTACACAGAAGAATGTATCTTAAAGGTACTTATTAACAATCACGCCAGTCCCTAAAGAGGTAGGAAAATAAAATTCTGTACAGTTTCTATTTGAAATACTTCCGTGTTAGAATCTATTTGTTTTTACATTAGAAAACGCTAACTACATAGATGATAACTTCCTTTTTTATTGTGTAGATACAGAATAAATGAATAAATAAATTTAACAGTGACAGTAGATAGTGATGTTATTTCAACAAATTCTCTAAAACCATAATTTTATTGTGGTATCGATATGGTCGCCCTCTAGTAGCACAATAAGGTTACTAATTATCACACGTCTTCTATTATTAGATACAGTCTGCGGTTTTAATAGAAATACACACAATAACATATAGCAGCTGTGAATAACTAATGAATGTAGGTTGACATTAATTAAAGAATGCACTATTTTTAGATATCTTAGGAGCTGATATTTTTTGCCACTCTTAATGTCTTGAATGAATTCATGTATTCAAAAAATAGAAAGCACTAAGACGTAGTGCAAAAATTTGAGATATTTGACACCTATGAAATGATTTAAGCAAGAATAGAACCAACAATTTCATACTTAAAAGCATCGACTACGCCACTATGCCCGCTGACAGCATTAAAATTTATGTATGACATTTCGGCATGTAAATTATGAGATAAAAGTTCAATAAGTTACTAAAATAACAATAAATATCAGACTGTGCATCTTCCATACAGTCAGGTTGTAATCGTTTCGTCACGTCAATACAAATAAACGCTATATAATAAATATTTCGCTAACATCACACGTATGTGTGTGTGTGTATGGTGTAGCCGTGAACTGTACGACTGCGTTCAATCAGTCGAGGTCAACATAACTATAAACATTAAACATGGTTATACATCGCATTCGCGGACATTTATATATGCTTTATCATTATTAAAAAAGAGAACTAGTCTGCTTGCGTCAGTCTGTTCGCAAGAAGTTACTCAACGTAATTTATCAATGGGTTTGAAATCTCACCAAAAGACCACACTAAATTAACTGTATTAATAAACGCCCAGTACTCAAAATTAGCTTCAACTACTGGGTATTTACTTAATATAACTTAATAATAATAGCTTCAGATCAAGTAGAGTTTGAAAAAAAGATCTATCTAAGTGTATAAATCGTCTCCAAGTTGTATCTGTCGAGATTGGCATCGCCACAGACGAAGTATTCAACTGGAGGTATGCCAATTTGGAGAATTCAACGACAATGCAGAACAAACTTAATTAATATTGCATTTGGTATAGCTTAATATTAATAGGACCTTCCTCTATAACAAAATATTCGATTGATCAGGAATTTAGTTATCCACAGAAATAAAAAAATTATCCCATTATGGTTAGTGAGATTATCAGAAACATGATTATTTAGTATAATTTAGTTATCCTTATTTAGTTTCAAATACGAGTAAGTCAGTTTCTTTACTTTCGAAACAAATTTTTGGTTATTTATAAAGGTTTACAATAAAATTATTTATAACAACAAATATCGATTCATGTCTAAGAATTTACATCGTATATTACAACTAGATAACACATAGTCAACATATATATTACAACTAGCTGTCCCGGCAAACGTTGTTTTGCAATACAAAAAAAAAAGTTTGAAAAATAGATGTTAGCCGATTCTCAGACCTACTGAATGTGCACACAAAATTTCATAAGAATCGGTCTAGCCGTTTCGGAGGAGTACGGTAACTAACACTGTGACACGTGAATTTTATATATAAGATTACGCGACCAATTGATCAATGTAGAATGATCCACTAAACTAATCCTTACAATCAGACATCAACCCACTACTCATGTATGTCACTTGACAGAGTGGCACGTATAAATAATAAGTTGGATGAATCATGTCGTGTACGCACGCTAACAGGGACGACTGGTGAATCACAGCTCTATATGGCTCCAACAATCACCGACTTGCATAGTTTGACTATAAATGTGACTGTTGCTTGCTATGGTGCTTGCCTTAGACAGGCACTGCGCCAAAATATGATGAGATGCCCAAAAGAAAGGAATTTTGAAGTTATTTCTATTTTATAATAAGTAATAACAAAAAAGTATAGGTACTTAAATCTATAAGAGAGAATCTCTAACAAGAGTGTCAAAATTCATAGCTTATCGAATTTACATGGACCTGCTCAGTTTTTTTTCTTTTCAGTGATGTATTTGTCAATGTTGTAAGATGTCATCCATTAATGAGGCCATTAAAGGGGGGGAATTAGAACAGTCCCGCAAAGATAAAGTCTTCCAGTCAAATATCACTTACAAAACCTAAACGTACCATTTCCGATAATGGGAAGAGAAATTTAAAAACTTTAGATGTTGTATGTATGTATGTATGAATGCAACTCATAAACTGAAAGACATATCTTTTACAACCGGATGCCCCATGACATGTTATATAATTTATAGTTTATTATCGTACAATAAATTATATCGACAGTTAACATAAATCAAATATAAGAGACAACAAATGATTTACTATATCGATTTATGATTACAAAAGGCTGTTATGTAAAAGTATGGAGAGAAACTCTACCAATATTTGTGCGATGAACTTAGATACCTATTTATACAGTGTCTGGGTGTTTATTACCTATTATTGTAAGTATTTGTTCCTAAAATAAATTAGTTATCTTTAACTATTATAAAAGTAAGTCGTTATCTTTGTATGTATGTCAGCTTATATCTTTAAAACTACGCAACAGATTTTAATGCAGTTTTCTTTAATAGATAGAGTGGTTCAAGACATTTCAAAATTCCACGCGTACGAAGTTGCGGGCTACAGCTCGTATTGTGTTAATAATCTGATATGTACCCTTATCACAAGCATTGATAGCTTAGTTTTATGTATCAAAAGAAGCAATGTAGGTCTGTAAATATTAACAGGGTTTACGTCACGCCTGGTTCTTCTCTTCAGTGTTCATTGTCTAGACTCTAGCTCACTCTAGCTAGACACTTAACACCACAGACTTATCGAACAAGAACAAGATCCAAAAGGAGGTTCGATGTATGTAACATCGAACCACCGCTTGGATCTTGGTCTAACACGACATAGAAATCAAATCGCAAATTATATATAAACTATATAGTCATATTACAATGTGTGTAAAAACGTGATATAGTATTTACGTTACGATAACATAGGTACATGCGTCATCTTGTATACGTAGCGGACGCGTGATACAATCAATTGATCGTACTCTATTGTTACAAATTAACGTTTGAAACAAGAAAATACTGAACAACTATCATTCTTAACATAAAGATTTTGGATATTTATACATGGTTGAATCACTTAAAAAAATAAAAATTTCTATCTAGCTGTTCGCGTTGCTTGGAAATACAACAGAAATAGTTAGTCACCCATGCAATTAAATGCAACAAAATAATACCTTTTATCAATTTCTTCCAGAGCTTAACAACTGGGCAAACTCATCGGGATAATAAGGAGTTAAATCATAAAACACGAATACTGTCCATTTCATCCCAGGATCCAGGATCATCATAGGATAATCTAAAACTCCCATAACCAGATAATGAGAAAATCCTAAAATAGGTTAACGAGTTCATAAAATTGTGGCATTACCTACCGTGCATGTTTTACTGTAGTTATTACTATTTGCTACAGTTAATATGAGCAGAAACATGATGCATACTGCAAAAAAATAAATTCATACTTAACTACTTGAGGTTTCCATCGTTCCATCGATCCCATAACAGTGAGTGTTAGCCGGTAACATAATATTTCTAGTATACTAAGACTCACGAAAATTTCAATACGAAAATACTTGAAAGTTTATTTCAATAATGGGAATAATGAATTGATAAATTCTACAGCATATATTCACTTTGTAAAATGATATCAAAACTCTAAAATAAGATAAATGAAGTTTTCATTTAAGTAAAAAAAGTAAGTAAGTAAAATGTTTGTCAAAAAAGAAAATACAAAGAAAGTCAAGAATAGGTACCTGTAGTTACCGGAAGACTAATACAGCTCGTGTTGAATTTAATGGACGCCATCATTGTACAGCCATTATTATCCAACAAAACCATTATAATATGATACAGCAAAACATTTGAATAAGGAAATTATGTTAATAACTGAAATTAATGTGTAGAACGATCGTTACAATGTTAAGATGAAAACGACAGAATCGCACTATGTGGAGTGTAGAATACCTGAATTATCTATTCAACGTCCAGGAGTGAAAGAGACAGACTAGTAAATGGATCAAGATCACACAATAAAGAACTAGCTGTCTTCAAAATGATTGCTTAAGCGACACTCAGGGATAGAAACTAAATTTTTTGATATAGTTATGGTCCGGGAGCCAGTGACAGATTTTCATGACCAAATCCCTCCCAATCAGAAATTCGAGAAATGCATGAGGACTAATACTATGAACACTCGCGACCGTCACCTGCGACTCCGTGGGTGGGTTGGGCAGTGGCTGCCTCCCAAACATGGAGAAAAAAACCTACTATGACTAATGAGGAATTATTTATTTTAAAACAATTTATCTATTAGCCTATGAACAAGAACTGTCATACTCGCTTAGTAGTACTTAAGAGGGCTCGATACCAAATTATGCTCCATACAAAAATATGGGTATCTTACTCCTCATTTTTCTTTGCGAAAGTTAAACCGATTTTAATTGTTTTTACTTTCTTTTTTTCATAACATAATAACTAAAAGAAATATGACCATCCGAAAATCCCGTTGTTTTCGGTTTTCTTTATGTAAAGTTGCAGCGAGTATCACACATATTTGGTAAGGTTTACCAAAAAAGAAAGTGATAGAAGCATAGATCTATATACTCTTCATCTATAATATAGCGTAAAAACAATCAAAATAGGTTTAACTTTCGCAAAGAAAAATCAGGAGTACGATACCCATATTTTTGTATGGAGCATAATTTGGTATCGAGCCCTCTTAAGTACTACTAAGCGAGTATGACCATTCTTGTTCATAGGCTAATAGATAAATTGTTTTAAAATAAATAATTTCTCATTAGTCATAGTAGGTACTAGGTACCCAGTAGTACCCACCCACTTAACATTATTTGATATTCATAAATAATAATAAATAAAACCACAAATTGCAAGAAATTGCTTTATTTTTATTGCAAATGGCATTAGCTGTGTTCATTATTATATTTTTCTGGAAGAGGGAGGATCACTAGAATTATTACAGGTAAAATTGTTGATTCGGTCGGATTAAATAGCAAATCATATTTTTGCTATTTAATCAGACCGTGATATTAAACGAAAAGTCCGATCAGAATAGATAGAATAAATAAAAGAGCAATTTACATATATTATTATGTACGTGAAAATTTCTCAATCTAAAGCTGTTGCGTTACACCTTTCATAAACACCATCTGATAAACTTTCCACTGAGATAAAGCAAGCTGACATTAATTTTCATTCATAGTAGTATATAAACAATCACCAGGTAAATTTTTTGTTGAGAGGAAATCATTGAAAATATTATATTTTTTTTATGTTCAAGTAGCCAGCTGACGTATAATCCACCGTGTTATGGTCAGCTGACTTTGTTTTTCTATCAAAGCACTCGATGAACTATAATCTGACAAATTTTAAAATGAGAGGAAATAACTGAAAAAAAATTTTTTCTCCATGTTAGGGAGGCTGCCACTTCCCACCCCACCCACGGAGTCGCAGCTGGCGGTCGCGAGTATTCATTGTATAAGTCCCTTATGCATTTTACAAAGTTTCACTCGAGAAGAAATCATTGACCAAAAATGTACCTGGCTCCCGGACCATTAACTATCAGTACTATCAATCACCTCATGATATTAAAGTCTTTAAATGCTTGTTAAGAGGTCAATAATTATCATCAACATAGTAAGAAATGGAGTAGTGTAACGACAATATAGGTCGATCAAATAAAACGTCTCGCGTGACGATACAAATTTGTCAAATAAAAGCACTAACGCTAAAATCAATTTCCTGTGTGCGTATCACATTGATAGCTAGATGTCCTAACTCGGCCTAATATCTAGGTATCGATGAGTCACCCCCGACATTCTCCAAGTAATTGTTGTTGTACATTCTAAACACGTAGACTATGGGCGATGACAGCTTAATGGCATCTATGTATACTTAGCCTGCAATTAGTTAGTACATAAGAAAATTCCACAATATAAATAATCACGTTAAGTGTGAACAGAGATACTTAACTGTCTAAAGATAGACAAGTTTTTGGAGTTCTGTAGCTGTTAAAACCCTTTATTAGATTATATTATTAATGTCTATCATATCTTATTGATTTCAAATCTACTGGAACAATCAATTGTGTTATGATGATTGGACCAAGCAATATTTTACATCTGGCCATAAATAAAATCTAGTTTGCGATAAACCTTATAATGAAAGTCACCTTTCATCTCCAAAAAAACTATGAAAAAACAGGCTGAATTTTTTTAAACCTTCTGTTTTTTCAAGGTATTAAATTAAAATTTAATTAGTTATTACGTAGTAGTTAAAAGTAATTAAAGTATTATGCGTATATAAAATTGCATGGAACCCCCCACACGTTATTGGAAATCGTACTTATCTCGTCATCTTATATGTCACGCATATGCCTCGAAGGGGTTTGTACATATATTATTTACAGTCAATTATTTTTAATGTGGATATTCACGTAATAATAGTCTAGTCAAGTGCAGATTACGGAGAGCAATTCTGGAGAGTGGAGATCCGTATAGCCAATATTTTATGAAATGAATATCGCTAGAAAAAAATTGCATGACTTGAATTTTGAATTTAATTTTGGGCAAGGAGCCCGGATAAGGCTTGTATAGAAGAAAATTAAAAAATGTACTACCCTTTACTCGAAAAATGCGGTACAAAGTTAGCCGGTTCAGCTAATTTTAGATAACTATCAAGACATTCGAGATATTAAAGGCGGACATTGACGTGAAGTCATTTCCATAAGATGAAGCGTTATTTTGACTTTCCGCATTAATTTATATGTGCAAAGCAACGTTTGACGGGTCAGCTAGTAAACATATAAACAATGATTTGTGATGCAATAAAATAAGATAGTGTGACACACAGCTGTGGCAAACCACCAACAAGACCGCTTTGTATACAGAAGCTGTGCATTGTTCTTTGTTCGTGTGTAGCCTATTTTAGCCTATTTACGTACATGGGAATATTTGCTATGGTAACGTTAGGTTATTTCATTATTTGTTAAGGCCTAGTGTAGCATTCCAACGGTGAAAGAATTTTGTAGCTAGGACCATCCCGAAGCCTTCCCTAACCGCTATATGATTCTTAATAGTATAGGAATTATACAAAGTTACTTAATATCAAATTAGGTTTACAATTTTTGCGCTTAGTAACACATTTAAACTATTTTAAACTAATCATTTCTATTTACATAATATATAAAGATTTATTTCACAAAATTTACATAAAATACATAATTAATTCGGCACATATATTATGAAATGTAATTAAACATAGCATCTTAATTACTTATATACGAAATAAAGATAAGAACGATCAAGTAGTAAGTATAGGTCTGACAATAAAGATATCAACATTATGTCTCGCCCTAAATACAAAGGTCAATATGGAAAGGTTGGAGGGTGGACGGGCCCTTACCGACAAGCCGGGGAATACGATCTACATATTTATATAGAACAAGCTGCTGTTATGACCGTTACAGCAACTAAATGCTGTTCAATATTTGTATAACGTATATTTATTTATTTATTATAGAGAATGTTCGCTAAACGTTACATGATCACGCTAGATCAATTTAGATTCTAAGGAAGAAACTCTGGTTGGTGTTAAGTTTCTATTGCAAATGCCAAATTAAAAAAATAGCAGTAGTTATTTTGTTGCAATAAAGTAATAATTATCTGTTGTGTTATTATAGTGATGTATGTTTGTTTGCAGTCTAATAACTAACTTTCAAACGGATGCTAAATTATATCGATTTTTATTTAGGTTTCAGAGTGCCGTAGAGCTGAGGTGAATACACGCAGATCTAAGTAAGAATGATTCAAGCCACAATTCAACGCGCTAAACTCAGTAGATTTTTGTGCACGAGATCGTCATTTCAATCATAAAATCGATCCAAGTGCACAATAAATTCTCATCTTCCACGTAATGTTTAATTATCACAAATAATGGATCGCTTAGTCGCGGAGGTCATGCGCGGTTTAATGCACGTTTCACAATGATTATTATAAATCGGCCCGAGTTTCCTTTGGGTAACGAGCGAAGGCGCCTCGTCACGCCATGCCTAAATGTTTATTAATGTTGTAAAAATAACTCTCAATTTGTATTCCTATAGACTCTATTTCTATCGAATTTATAAATATTAAACAATTGAAGGTTTTATATTAGAGAGAAGGAAATTGGCATAATACGCCTCGTGCAATTTCTCCAATGTAGCGTATCATTTAATTTAACCTTTTCTATACTAATATTATAAAGCTGTATAGTTTGTTTGTTTGTTTGAACGCGCTAATCTCAGGAACCACTGGGCCGATTTGAAAAATTCTTTCAGCGTTAGATAGGGCATTTATCGAGGAAGGCTTTAGGCTATATAACATCACGCTACGATTAGTAGAAGCGAAGCAGTCGTGAAAAATGTTGCGAAAACGGGAAAAATTTTCTACATTCCACGTGGACGGAGTCGCGGGCAATAGCTAGTATGAGATAAGATTTACCTTACTTATAAACTTTTTCTCGAATCTAACCATCTCGCAGCGATGATGAAGTATAAACATGGATTTCACTTTTTATGGCATTCCAAGGGACATGAGCTTGAGCTTGATGAGCTTTCTGTCTCATAACTGGAATTATTATGAACTATGTTGAGGTGATACAGAAAAATAAATCAGAACAAAGCTCTAGATCGCGAAAAGATTTAGTGTATTGTCATTGCTGAAACTAGTTAATACTAGTTTAAAAAGGAACAAAAACATTGTCTGGATACAAACAATGTAAACAAAAAGATTAGAATGCCAATAAAAAAAATATCTAACAAAAACTTTACTGAAAGAGCCAGGGTCTGTCAGAGTTACGTCGTGTTGAAATTATGTAAGTTATTCGAAGCATTACAAGAATAGCGAGATCATAATTCTTCTAATACAGTCAATTCCAGAAGTAATAAAATAAAATAGAAGAACCCTAAGTTAAAGTAATTTTTTTATTTCTAAACATCTCTTATGGAATATACAGTTTTTCGTTATTAGCATTAATTTTATTATCATTGAGTAATTAGATATGTTTTGTTTATAAAACGGCAATAAAGACGGAAGTCTGGCGGTTACTGACTCTTAGACTATTTCTTTTTTGCAGTGGATTACAGAAAATGATATTGTATCCCAGCAACGTAAAAAACACTACGAAAACTTTTAATATTTAAAATTTTGGAAAAAGAGATATTTTTTTAAAGTCAATAAATCTCGAATTGCACTCTCTGGTTCACTAATGGACTATAATGCATCGCTCCTGACTCCTGACGCCAGCTTTACATTATATTAATTGGCAATTAATTATATTTTATATATGCATCACAGATTTCTTAACAATTATCACTTATTAACTCTTCCGGAATATTTGAATTACATAATATAAAACTTGTGCATTCACATTTCCGCGGTTACATTATGAATGTTAATATATAAGCCTGTCTTATTCTTTTTATTCACTTTATTACTTACTTATTATGAAATTTTAAATGCACCGAAATATATTGGACAAAACTTAATTTTTTATTAAATATTTTATTTTTTAAATTACTTAACTTATGGTTTGCACTGAACGTTAAGTAACGAAAAAATGTTGGCTGACTACGATAATGTCTAAGGCATGAAACATTTAAAAAAATGTATTATGAATATAAAAAAATATTAATTGCCTAATTATCTCGGAACTATTTTTGATATCATAATTAGCAAGAATGACTGAGAATTTAGCCATCAAGAAAAGAACAATGAACTATTAGGATTAGGAAGATTATATTTGATTTGTTTATATACAGTGAAACCTGGTTAAGTGAGACATCAAGGGACCTGCAATGTCGTTTCACTTATAGAGGTATTCCACTTACCCAGTGTCTCAGATATACAGGTCTGTATAAATAAATATCTGTCTCATTTACAGAGGGTTCCATTAATAGAGGTGAGAATACAGGTTATTTCAGTTATACAGGTGCGATCATTAAATAAAATATCGTGTTATTTAAGTAAATGAGTTTTAACAAAAAAAAATACATAGTATGTACTTAAATGTAATCATACAAATGTAATCAACAAAAATATTCAAGCACGTTTTTACACGTAATATGTACGAATATGGAAACAGAATGTATCAATTACTAAAAATCTGTCATTTTAGTTTGTCGTTCGTCGTTCTTCGCGTGTCTTCCCACTTTTATAAACGGATATTAACTTCAGTTTTTCAAGTAATGATAACGATTGTAGCTTTCGTTTTGACATTTTTCAAATAAACATCTGTATGATAGTAAAGCGAAACTAAAACTGAAGGTAATTGAAGCTCAAAATTTGTGCAGTAGGCGCGCGAGTTCATGTCTATCGGGGCCTGAGGTGACGCGCGGGGGCAGCGCGCCCCTCCTTCACCCACCTCGCCGCATTCGTCCGGCGGACGAAGGAAGAGGGTGAAGGTTTGTGAAGATTTGTGGGTAGAATAAGAATGACTAAACAAACAATGTTATCTCAGTTACAGAGGTTTATGCATATAAAATTTAATCGCTGTCTCAGTTATAGAGGTAACTATGATGATAAATCGAAAGAACAAATCCCAGATATAGAGGTTTACCTCGTCCCGCTAACAGAGGTAATTCAGTGCCAAAGTGTTGGGACCTCAGCATGAGTTCCAGTTATGGAGGTTTCTCACTTATCCAGGTTTCACTGTATTTGTTTATAATTGTTATATTTGATTCTTAGATAGCAAATAACTTTATAGAGACTGATATTACGCAAAATAATTTAGAAGAAACTAAGCAATTTCCTTTCTATTTGTTCTGGAGATACGTATTTAACTGTTGTAATGGTGTGTATTATAATGAATATTACATTTACAGAAGACAATGAAAACTTCAACTATGCAGAAAGATTTTACAGACAATAATGATAGAAACAAGAATCTTTAGTATGAATATGACTAAGAAGTAGGTAAACAATAATTAATTTTCAAGTAACTACAGTGCAAGTATCGTTTTACGGCGTATTGTTTCAGCAGTATTTTAACACAAAACTTACAAATTTTTAGAAGATATACATTGTTTATTGTGAAACAGGACGATAACTTGAATACAAAGATATTGACAGGTTTTTGTTGTTGATTTGTGATTTGGTTTCTTCATCAGTCCGTAATATTATAATGGGTTAGGTTTATTATATAAAAGTCTCCAATAGTCAGCGAGTAAGATGTGGGTTTTAGGTCGCCCATTTATAAACGTTATCCTTTTCCTTACCATCCCATTTACATCGCACTGTTGGGCACGGACCTCTTCCACTTCAAGATATTCGGTCTACTATGCCGCGTTGACCAAGCGTTTTACAGTTTTCCGTCTTTCAAAGGTTAAATGAGATGTTATCCACTTGTTATCAATGACAGGAAATAGTGAGTAATGTCTTCTTTTATATTCTTCTTAATGTATGCATTATAAATATTCCACTGTGTAATACCACGATCTAGGCAGTGTGCGTGCAATACTTAAAAAGGCTATATAGGCGTGTTTAAGGCCGCTAAGGCTCTATAAATAACTCTGCTAAATTAAGGCTGACTACAAATCACCCCGCGGTATATTTAATTAGGATATATTGCATTTTTCGCGAGCAACACCCTTACAAGCCAGGCTGTGGATAATTCTGAAGAAAAGTTAAGTTTGTTGGGGTTAGTACTAGACGTAGTCTATTTACGGCTACCAGCTTCTTTCGTGTGTAATTTTGGTGAGAACCTTTTTTGACGTTTGGTATAAAAATTGTTTATTTATCTGTCCTACAGAATACACCAAAAATATTGTTAAGAATCGGTCAAGCCGTTTATGCTTTACTAAACTGAAACTAACATTATTACACGAGAAGTTTATTTATTAAACATAAATTCCGCAGTCACTTCTTATAACTGAAGTCAAACGTGACCGTCCCAAAACCACACAATAGTCTATTTTTATTAGTCAAAGTCAAACATTAAAGCAATATCCATTGTATTCGAACATCTTATGATATGTTAAAATAATATTCATAATATAATGAAATATTTTC
Source organism: Orgyia antiqua (assembly GCA_916999025.1). Taxonomy (NCBI): domain Eukaryota; kingdom Metazoa; phylum Arthropoda; class Insecta; order Lepidoptera; family Erebidae; genus Orgyia; species Orgyia antiqua. The sequence goes on along the minus strand of OU779864.1, from coordinate 18,466,569 downwards.
AGCACAAAACATACGTAATTTATATGAAAAGTTATTTCTAATCAACATTTGAATGCCGAAAGTGTAATCATAAATCTATCGAGTGTCGAAGTAGTAACAATGAAGAAAAATCGCCAGGATTCTATTAGATGGTGTATAAAAACAGTCGAGGTCATGCGGACTAACCATTCTTTAAACAATACAGCTTGCGCTGCGCTAAACTCAGCGATCGCAATACTTGACTTGAATCTATATTTTCATTGCAGTGATATAACATTGTGTATTATAATAGTGTCATTAAACTTATACAGCATATCGTTACCCGATAATATCATAAATAGACAAAAAAAATTCCACATGACGATGAGATTATTATTAGTATTACTAGTAGAGATTATTATTATTATTACTAGTAAAAATAAAAATCACAGCTTCACGACTGTGACTATACTTTGACATACACATTAAACGCATAGTGAGATGCTCTTGCAAAACAAAAATCGCACTTAAGGTGGTTAGACGTCCATGACCGTGATTGTACTTAGTAAGGAACGTGGGTGCGTCCGCTCCCAATAGTTCCAAATCGATAAGAATAATGGGAACTTTGACCAACCATACCTTGTACAATGGAAAATGGCTGCGGCAAAAATAATAGCATACGCTGACCACATTGTATCTGTTACGAATATAGAAAACTTATGGACAGATAACTATCTAGTAATATATAAAACTCTCAATTCAATTAATGGTCGAAATAAAACTTTAAGAAAACGTATATTAAAACTAATTACGAATAATAATCAGAGAAAACGGTTATCATTATTAAACCATTGCGATTTGATACTATCATAATAAAAGGCTTAAAAGATTAGCATAAGAAATTCTCTTGATTCTGATACAAAATTCCTGAGATAAGTATACCTATGTTTTTAAGTGTTTATAATATAGTATTTTAATGTCATGGAAACGTGGTATGTAGGAAGATAAATAATCGTTTTGGAGCACAGATGTCTTCACGAAGTACAAAACGTTTTTTCAAAAATTTTGTAGGTAAAATCTAGCTAAACTGTAACTGCCCTTACGGTTTGGCGCTTGGGAATAGGGATAGCGATAGCTAACACCAAAACTAACACTAAATTTTGAATTGACTGTCTATAGTCAGCTATTAAATTTATCTTAGACAGACAGACAGAGGCAGCGCAAAACTTTCGTTTAATAATATATTGTGCTATTGCTGTCAAGAGTCATGATAATTCGTTTAGTTTTCCACCAGCAAATTCTCACGTATGCTTCAACGGCGAACATTACAAATTAAAACATCAATTAAAAAGACACGCTTCAAGTAATTCAGTGACATTTACAAACGACTTTCAATTATCACGTTGAAATACCAGACGAGCTTTTCATTGCACACGTTATCGGGTAACAACACTTAATATCATTATTTGTTTAGGAATTCAGGAACGATCGACATACGACCTTCACCGGCAGTACCGGTAATCCGGAATGTTGACGATAAACTGGGTATTTTGACCGGGACTAATTACTAATGTAGATCACCTTGGTATACCAATATTGATTATGTTGACATTATATACACTGACTGTGTAGTATTACTAGTTTTTATATAGGAAAGAAAACTGTCTGATTAAGGCAGTTTTAAGTAAGTTTGCAGGTAGTTTCGTACACAGTTTTTTCTGTACTGTAAAAATGATTTAAGAAATATCTTTATGGAGTTGTAAGTATAGGGAAATTCGTTATTTTCTAATATATCGTTTGTTTGGTATGAATAGGGCTCTACATCCTAAAACAATAACCGAGATAGTAGCCACTTCAATATTGTTTAGCAATTGACATATTAATTGAGAAAGCCTATCATTTCAAATAGTCAATAGTTACGCCATTTTACCGTTACATCGTTAAAACATAAGTAAAAATAATCTAGAATATTAAATCACACAAATGGATTTTTAAGCAAATTTTCTACTTTTCCCACTCCTTATTGATACACGATGCCGAACGTTTTAATGTCAGTGACGTGGAATACAAAATATAACCTTTTAATTCGTAATGCCTTTGACGTGTATTTTCACACGTAAAAATATTTCGCTTTTACATTTTATATGCAAGCGTATCGCAAACCACAAAGGCACTAACTGTTTAAAGGTTATATTTCTGTTTACCTTTTATAACTAGGCCAGTTGAATAGCGTAAGTACCTGGAAAAAAGAAAGAAAACTTTTTAATTATATTTTTTTATCGCTGTTAGAAACAAAACAGCCATGCCATAAACAGAACTAGCATTAGGTACGTGTTATTTGAGTACTTATATCTTGTGTTTCTAATGCTATGTATAATAATAATGATACCACACTGCTTCTAACGAAAAAAAAAGCAGTAAGTATTTGAGCGCCAACTCGTATTTAATAGTTCTTATGTTTACAGCAAGATTGTGACTATATTTTACGTACTGAAAATCCTAAATATTATCCCCCATTACTGCAACATTCTCTTTATGGCCAATCTTTTCCAAAACTAGCTAACTTAATTTTCTTATATACAATACAGTAAGGTCTGCTAATATGTTATACCAATTTTTTATACCCATAGGTTTAGAGGAGATTTTGAAGTGAAACTGCGGCCACAGTTGGTTCTTTATTATATTTTGCTAACTGCAGATAAAGTTCATACCATAGAAGGTACAATACATTGCAGTATGTGTGGGCAGCTGTGTACGAGGCGATATATCGTTGTGAACTTGATCTGTAATGCGAGCCGAGCCATGTTTGTTACATTAAGCTCTTTTATTTTTACTCTATCAAGTTGGTAACATAATACTCCTTAGCAATATGATAATCAGTTATTCTTGTTTCACATTAATGTTAACTGTTGCTTACTTTATTCATTTCATTAACTAACTAAATACATAAAGATATGTATTAAACATTTGAACTTATTATTCTGTAACAAAATAAAATTCAAAATGCTGTACAATAAAGTGGCAGAAATAATTTATTGCATACTTGAATTAATGTTACGTAAATACGTTTTACGTCACTGTGGGAAATTTAAATTAAATAATTAAAATTACAAATTAATTATATGCGTTTGTTCGTACGTTTAAACAAACAAAATAATTAACAATGTCAGCTTGACAAATAATATCTACTTTCTGCTGATCAGTTATTATGTGTAGGATTCCTGTAAGAAAAAAGATCATTCACAAATACTTAAGTATTTACAATATTATTTACAAAACATAAAATAGGGTTGGATAGCAATTGCTATCCAGCGTGCCAAGTACAGACCAGCCTTCTGGTCACGTGTAATCTTAAGTTAACTTGTTTATAAGGATGGAATTTATATGATAAATGGATACAAAAATACCTAAAGGTTAATTAATTAAAGGTTGCCAAATCAAAGTTATTAGTGATATGACGAATAACATCCAACGACATGTTTCCAATTAGAGAAAAAGATTAAGGCATTCATGGAAGGTAGGAATTACTTATTTATCGACTTTTTAATAATTAATTTAAATAAAATATGTTACTCAATATATTTAATAAAACTTTTAAATAATTTATTAAAATTGTTTATTTGTATAAGGCAAGGACATAAATTCTTGCGATAGACTCAATTAAAAAATGGTTTTCTTTATAATTTCATAACCACCAATGCATAAGACACACTCGGTCGATATACTGTAAACAAGACGTAAGTCTGCTAGTCACGAGCTCCTGAACTATTATCGAATTTTATGATCAAACACTTCTAATTTAATAAACGTCGTAGGGTCAGACAAAGGTCGTGTGTTTTCATATTCACTGTCGTAGCACTTACTAATCTGATAAGCTATTTGATAGATTATTTATGTTATACATGTAGCTGTTGCCAAAGACTTCGCTCACGTGAAATTTTGGATGACTTGGAAGAAGAACCTCTAAGCAAGCCTCTAAGACAAAAGTTCTATAAACCATTGTTTTGGCTTCTATTAGGCCAATAAAGACCGCCTTTTCAATTATTGTTCAATATCTTCAAAGTACAGACTAGTTAGATTTTCATTATGTATGTATATATATACATACTAGCTGACCCGGCAAACGTTGTCTCGCCATACTAAAAAAAAAGTTTGAAAAATAGATGTTAGCCGATTCTCAGACCTACTGAATACGCATGTAAAATTTCATAAAAATCGGTCAAGCTGTTTCGGAGGAGTACGGTAACTAACACTGTGACACGTGAATTTTATATATTAGAAGAGATATACCTAGATATAGATAGACGACAAAAATAGTTAATTACATTAATAATTTGTACAAATCAAACAAACGTCATGTCATGTCACTTTATAACTATGTATAGGTACTCTTTTTAGTATAAAACTATTTTTGAGCTAAATTATCAGTCGCAGGCAGTTCATGCACTGTGTAAATAAAACAAGAAACCATTATCTAGGTTGATATTGTTCACGATCACGCTTTCAAATTGTTATAAGTTTTTGTCGTGTTATTATTTGAGGTCGCGCTATTTCGTCTTTGGGAATTTCCCAAACATTACCTTGTTACGGTAGCTCAAGTTTTGTTTGCTATAACTTTTATTTCAAACTCCTTTAACCATAAGTTCCGGTGCTAATTTTAAAATACCAAAAGCGGTAAATATCTAGGTCTTTATGTGATTTAACGCGTTCCATGCTGAATAATTTGCGAATTTATAGCCAATGCTAATAAAAGAGTCATTCGCCCAGTGCTGAAAACGCGTATGTGCGTTCAAAAAATTTTTCGCGTAGTGCTAAGAACGCTTATATGCGTTCATAGAAAACTCGCGTAGTGCGGCTGAACGCTATAGCGCGTTGTCTTTTACCTTCCCGCAGTGCGGCCGACGCTTATGTGCGTTCGGTAACTTTCGAGTTTTATGACTGTCATATAACAATTACGGGTCATATAAAGGTGTTGGATGGATAAAGGTGCTTCCACACTAGTGTTTATTTGTAAGAGATTTTGTGAAGTTTACGCCATAATATATCTTCGTTCGGTTTTGTTAAAATAGTAAGTTATACCTTAGTAAAACAGTAATAGCAAAGGTACCTTCTCCCGAAAGCCCTTTTATTCTTAATTTTTTTTAATTTACGACTCTTCTCCGCCTCGTTATAGACACCATTTATAAATAGACTAAAACTACCTATTACTTTAGTTAAAAGAGCGAGTCATAATAAAATTATTTCAATAATCTATTGTACTAAATTAGGTTATTGTTGTCGTCGCCGCCGCCCCCCCCCCCCTGCAAGATTCGTAGCAGAAACCTGACTAGTGTGTAGTCTCCTTTACAATTCCACATTTTACGACCGCTTCGAAACAATAGACACCCAGAATACACGCTATAAACGCACAGGTGCGGCGCACCCCGCTTGCCTACAGATTTTTTTTTGTATGGACGCGTATACGCGTCGGCCCGCACTTGGTGAAGATCAGAAAAACGCGCATAAGCGTTAGCCGCACTGAACGTATTAATGAGGCAAGTAGAAGTGTATTTGTGCTTGCGTACGTACGTAAGACGATCTTTATAAATATAACTACTTTAGTCATTTCGTATAGTGCAAGTTATTAGAAGTAATGCGCCCTATACATCAAACTAATGCATATTCAATTAGTTTCAATAAAACGAGTCAACCGTCGTTCCCCTCGGTTAGCTACGGCTAACTAACTAATAAGGATGTAGGAATAATCAGAATATAATCGAAGTACAACGTTCAATAGTTCCATAGTAATGTCGGTGGCTAGGCTTACCACTATCTTAGAGCATTCAAGCAATAAAAGTTGGCATTGTAAATCGATCGCCTCTAAACAAGGTACGAGTGCAATGCTGCACGGATAGGTTCGTAGTAGCGTACTAGCGGCCAGGCCTCAGCGGCCCGATCGCGGCGGCCATCGAGATAGATACATTAGTATGAAATCGCCATAGAGCACGCGCACCTAGCCGCACGCGGCCAGCGGCCACACCAAGCCGCAGCGGCCAGCTAGATCGACGCGACGCATTTGCGGCCCGTGTTCAGTCTCTGGCCGCTGCAGCCACCGAGATCAATTGGATTGTAGTTAAATCACCAGCGCGTGCGCGCACTAGCCGCAGCGCGGCGGCCGCACCTATTGTGGAACTACAGCGTGATTTCTGATCATCGCTATGTTTTTCGACACGGAAAGATTTATAACCGAGATTGAGACAAGGACTTTCCATGTATTGGGATCTATTTTGCATCTTTTCAAATGTCTCTTTTGGACATCCTTAAACTTAAGAACAGCTGACTCTTGCTGTTCATGTTACCAACACCATGCCTCCCCAGAACCTTTGGCCAAACCTCAAAATCCCGTTCAACCCTTGCGTTGAAGTCACCAAGAATAAGGATTTGCTCATGAGGTCGAACGATTTTTAATAGCAAATCCTACACCTGCCCGTCTTGGTTCAGATGCTGGACCTCCCTTCCAGTAAAAAGTATATATATTTTCTTAGAAAATAATATAGACATTTTTTCTATATCTCTGATATAAAAGCACTGCTATTTCCTCAACGTCCATTTTGAAGCGCGCTGCAACTGACGATCGTAGCCGCGGACGCCGCGGTTATGGCCTCGCTGCCAGGTCGCTAGTGCGCTATTGCTCTAAGTGTGTGTTTGTGAGCAGATTTTGTTTGTATGCGTCACCACGGAATACCAGCGTTTGAGCAATATATTTGACACGTGTGACTAACTACTCCTGCTAGTTTAATACTCAAAGGTCACAATCGATGATATTGTCACAGACCACTGGTCACATTCAATATCGCGCAATATTGTACTAAGCTGGCTATTCGACTATGTGTATAGAGCAATCATGGAATCTTTAGCAAATAGGGGAAAAGATGAGTTTGAATTAGTAAACTAAACCTTACTTTAAATGATCTAGGTAAATCCCTGTATTGTGTATCAAATTAAAAGAAGTGATGACCAGTTAAGGTTGTGAGAAAATTCGCACCAAAGTAAGCACTAACTAGTTAATTAAAGCTTTGTGTTTGCAAAAAGTAAATATTAGTATTTACAGTTTAACAAAATATCGATAGTTTATGTTCGTAACTAATATACATAGTTTAACATAATAAACGTAAGGTAAAATCTATAAGTAAGGTCGTGCTACCTTTTGTTGTTTACTTTTAGAACTTTAACATTGAACTTGAAGAATTGAACGCACGCTAACTGCATCACGTTAGGTTGATAGGAAAGTTACTCTTTTCTACTTTTGTATCGCTTTTATTTTAAAATAATAAACACGTAAAACATTATTTTGAAAAATAAAGGTATCACTAGAATCAGGTAGACGTTAAATTTTATTATTAGCTACCTATACATTAAATAATTGGTCAAGTGCGAGTCGGACTCGCGCACGAAGGGTTCCGTACCATTATCTATGCAACATAAGGCAACGTTATTAGTATCGAGCAAGAAACGGTAAAAAAATCATGTTTGTTGTATGGGAGCCCCCCTTAAATATTTATTTTATTTTATTTTTAGTATTTGTTGTTATAGCGGCAATAGAAATACATCATCTGTGAAAATTTCAACTGTCTAGCTATCACCGTTCTTGAGATACTGGGTGCGGAACCCTAAAAATCATGTTTGTTGTATGGGAGCCCCCCTTAAATATTTATTTTATTTTATTTTTAGTATTTGTTGTTATAGCGGCAATAGAAATACATCATCTGTGAAAATTTCAACTCTCTAGCTATCACCGTTCTTGAGATACAGCCTGGTGACAGACGGACGGACGGACGGACGGACGGACGGACGGACGGACGGACGGACGGACGGACGGACGGACGGACGGACAGCGAAGTCTCAGTAATAGGGTCCCGTTTTTACCCTTTGGGTACGGAACCCTAAAAAGGCAATAACAGTCACAACACAAATTCTTTTTGAAGCTAATCAAGTCTTAGGCACCTCAAAAGTAAACAGGTTTAGTTTACCTAGTTACAACAAAAGGTTTACTCTGTTAAGAATAACATTAGAAGTCAATCGATATCCACAAACATATCAGCACAACTTTTCTTACTCGTAAATTAGCATAATAAAAGGTTCAGATTTGCCGAAAATTAATTTCAAATTTCACCACCACGATAAAATTCAAAGTTAGTAACATAACTTGGTCTTAATATTACGTATACAGACATTATGTATTAGAAAGTCAATATAATAGATAACGGACAATAGTTAATTGAGTACGACGCGCGACGTTATATTTCGCGTGTTAACAGTTTTGGTACATTAAGAACACAGATCACCCCTAAAAGTTTCCACACGACGCACACCGAACATTTGCGTTAACGAGTATATGTACGAGAACTTGGCGTGTTCTGCTATGATCAATGAAAGTGCATTACTATTTCAATGTTGTTGCGTTACCAATAATCTCGTAACGCGGTATCCATTGAAGGCGCTCTGTGATTTGAAACGTAGTGTTGTTAGTTATCACGTAACTAGTTGAGATCAATGCACCGAAACCTCGAACCCTGTATTGAGACACACCTTTCTCTCGTCTACCAGCCGTCTGGTTTACTCGCCATTGTAAATCACTTATATACCGTGGAGAGGTAATTTGAACGGTGTATGCCTTAGTAAATATGAGACACCAACATAGTTAGTTGTAGAATAAATATTCTTCTCTAGGTACAGACAGGTCACGTTGAAAGTGTAACCGACTTTCGTGCATATGAAAGTCTCAAATTTAGTACATTTTTCCGCTTTGTTATTACGATATCTCTCTCTCCAGCCAGCTAACATCCCGGGCACGTTCCTCCTCCACTTTGGTAGGGATTTTGGTATACTGTACCGCCCTGCCAAGGCGTATTGACACATTACGATTTAATAATACTCAAATTATTTATCGCCAGCTATCACAAAGTCAATCGAACAATGGCTCGTCTTTGTTGTAGGTGTTATAAATTTAAAATGGTAATTATTTGCATAAATTGAACTTACATAAATCTAAAAAAAACATTTAATATATTTAGTAGGTATTACATTAATTCATAATTATCATAAATTAAAATTAAAAAAAAAAGATAACAATGACGTCTATTCTAACAATTACATAAGGGTTATAATTATAACTCAGTGAATGAGTAATCGACGTAATGCATACATTCACGCATCGATATACACGAATAGGTAAGCAGATCTTATCAGAAAGGTAGGTAGTAACCAACTATTGGCATTATTTTTTTATGTTTTACACATGATCGATGATGACTGCCGCCTTGTTCAGTATGTATAGCGTGATATTTTCTGTTAAATTCTTAAATAAATAATGAGACTAATGCTTTATATACATAATATATATACATAATAACGCAAAAGGCAAGACTTACTAATTTACTATAGTTTATATTGTCGGTATTTTTAAAATGTTTGTCTAACGCAGGGCACAAACTTGAGACCACAAATATCACACGTCTAATGTCTAAGCAAGACGAGTAAGTGCTAAAAATAAATTATAGGCCAATTATAATATTTGTTTTTGTAGCAAAATTTCCAAATGTAATTATTTGTATTAGCTAGAAAAAACTTTTCTCTCAAATATCTTAAGAAATTACTTAACTTTTAAAAAGAAATTAAAGTTCGAATCCAATTTATTTAATGTTCTTTTAGTTAAGGGACTCAGCTGTAAAGTTAACGAAATTATTTAAAACGAAACCTTATAATAAGCCTCTCATCCTGAACTGCTTTCTTCCTTCCTTGAGTAGTGGTTGTCTTTTAGTCATAGGATATCTCTGAGTTCAGTGTGCCTCTTGGCAAAGGCCTCCTCTAACATTTTCCATTGTTCTCTGTCTCTAGCAACCCTTCTCCATTTTGGGCCTGCCGTCAGTTTTAGTTCATCTTCCCATCTCATGCTTTGTCTTCCTCTGTTCCTTCTCCCATCTCTAGGGTACCAGTCTGTTATGATGTTGCTCCACTTCTCTTGAAACGAAACCTTAACAAACTGTAAAAAAACCATCCTATTGAACCAATCTATCTATAGATTGCAAAAACCCGCATCAAATTCCGTTACGTAATTATGAATATATAAGCTCACATAGGGACATACATACAAAAATTAGGACTTTGTTTTATAATAAGAACGTTGTTAATTAAAAAGCCATAGCTATAACATTAAGTTGATATGAAAAGTTACTATGACCAATCTATATTTAATAGCCAATGTTCGCGGTTATAGTTACTGCCCCGCTCCTTGGCTTTAACCGTGATGTTTATTTTTTTGTACTGATAAACTACATAGGGTTAAATTTCAACTTAATAATAATTTCATCCTGTAGATTTTGCGTGAAATAGCAACAAACATCCATGCACACATACACTCTTACAAACTGTCAGATTTATAATAGTAATTAGTAGGATTTAAAACCTCCCAAAATGAACCTTGATCTATAAAAACGAACCATAAAACAATGTCAATGGACAACATTGACAGAACACAGACAACACTCAGCTAATTGAATATGCTTACTTACAGCTCACATAACTGACTTTATTCAGTATTTCCGTTTCACTTAACGACTTATTAAACACTAGCTGTGGCCCGCAACTTCGTACACGTGGAATTAAGAAACCAAACCGTAATAAATTATACATAAAAGCAATCCTCTTGAACCATTCTACCTTTAAAAAAATTATACTAAATTTCGTTGCGTAGTTTTAAAGATTTAAGCTCACATAGGGACATACATACATACAAAAATAACGATTTTGTTTTATAATAAGTTAAACATAGTGTTTAATATGGGAACATTTCAAATTGACGTCCATAAGGAATCCTATTGATAAATAGTAATAAATTAACAAGCAATAACTGTTTCTAAAAGTATAGGTAATTCTTTACATATAGATCCATAAAATTGTGATTTTTTGATGGAAATTTTCACTCTGTTCCAAACATCCAAATAATCAAAATTTTTGCATACTCGCAAAATACCTTTATCAATAAATAAATAAATAAATATTCATGGACATTTCACACAACGTCCTCTGGTCCCAAGCTAAGCTTATATGCTTGTGTTATGGGTACCAGAATACGGATAGAATACATAAACTACTTTTCTTTTTTGTAAATACATACTTATAATACATAGAAACACCCAGACGCAGAACAAACATTTGTATGACAATCAGAAAAAGAACACAAATGATTGTCCCGAGCGGGAATCGAACCCGCGACCTCTTGATCGGCAGTCCGTTACCAGAACCACTACACCACGAGGCCCGTCAAATCCTTGATTAGTGTAGCAATAATGAAAAATAATAAACACCAGGAATTTCAAAATCAACTAATATTTAAGGGTATTTTATTTATTTTTACAGCTTATTTTAAAACGTTAATATAAACTTTACACTAAGAGTAACTACGCATGCCTTTTTAACTTCGTTAATAATATGATTTACCCAGTAAGGTAATAGGTAGAGCCAATTATTTAATCGACTAACTGGTTTGGCAATTTTCCAAACACAATCCAATCAAGACATCCAATGCTATAAACGTCATTAAGATAAAGCTATTCGCAATTAACAAGGCTGATCAGTTCATACCATAAGTGGCTGCAAGCCAACATTGGACTCTAAAACTAGTCTGTGGTTATGAATATTTAATACGAGATATAATCGCAAGATCCTATATTAAATAGTTGATAAGGAATCCAGTTGTTCGTTGAAAGTTAAAGTTGTTACATAAAAATATTCTATCAATACCTAGACGTTATTACTAGCTATATCATAATCTTATATATAAAATTCACGTGTCACAGTGTTAGTTACCGTACTCCTCCGAAACGGCTTGACCGATTCTTCTCAAATTTTGCATACATATTCAGTAGGTCTGAGAATCAGCCAACATCTATTTTTCAAACCTTTTTTTTTTAGCATGGCAAAACAACGTTTGCCGGGTCAGCTAGTATAATCTAAATTATAATATGTTAATAAAAATGAATCGACGTAAAGTATTTGATTACTTCTGAACGATTGCTTCAAACTGCATAATTCTATTTTTTGTTCTTACTGACAGTACCTACAGGGTTTATGAAAGAAAATTTAAAGAAAAAATTGGTCAAGTGCGAGTCGGACTCGCGCACGAAGGGTTCCGTACCATTATCTATGCAACATAAGGCAACGTTATTAGTATCGAGCAAGAAACGGTAAAAAAATCATGTTTGTTGTATGGGAGCCCCCCTTAAATATTTATTTTATTTTTAGTATTTGTTGTTATAGCGGCAATAGAAATACATCATCTGTGAAAATTTCAACTCTCTAGCTATCACCGTTCTTGAGATACAGCCTGGCGACAAACGGACGGACGGACGGACGGACAGCGAAGTCTCAGTAATAGGGTCCCGTTTTTACCCTTTGGGTACGGAACCCTAAAAAACGATTGTTTACAAAAGAATATTGCGGTACGTAGTTCATTGGGTAATTTTGTGCATATGCAAGTGTGAAAATGATTATTAAAGACAAATGAATAAAGTCAAAAGCCTCCATAAAAAATTAATCTTATCAAATTGTTAAAAATAACGAGTAAACAATGACGTACACACTGTCACATCTGTGATATATCGTCACTAGGAGTGTTCGCAACGGCTATATATTGCAAACGCGTTATAACGATACGCTATTTTTAAAACGCCTATTATTTTATACGCTATAATATATTATATAATATATTAGTTCGCTTCGTACAACGACCCGTTTTGATTATCGTTATAGAGATAAGAGTTAAGATCGTTATATTATTTTGTTATTTAACGGAAATAGTTCTTATGCGGTCACCTTAGAGTATAATTTGGTAGGTGACTGCATAATATATTTAATAAATATATTAGGCAAACTAATATATTATTTTGTTATTTAACGGAAATAGTTCTTATGCGGTCACCTTAGAGTATAATTTGGTAGGTGACAAAAATATTATACTGCCAAGTGCAATCGACTTCTAGCCGAACAAAATATATTAGTTTGCATAATATATTTAATAAATATATTAGGCAAACTAATATATTATTTTGTTATTTAACGGAAATAGTTCTTATGCGGTCACCTTAGAGTATAATTTGGTAGGTGACAAAAATATTATACTGCCAAGTGCAATCGACTTTGTATGGGACGTTCCGTTTCGTTTCGAATAGTGCATGTGATGTGTTGTGTGTATAATGAATGGGTCTTAACTAATAAAAATAAAAAATAAATCACAACATAAATAACGCTTGCCAGTTGTAATAAATAATAGGTTGAATGATTATTAATAAATATTAGATTATTTTATCAGCTATCTAATATAACGATCACCTCTAATCGTCACACTGTGTCATGGGAAATTATTTGAGACATTTTCGGCTAAATTGATACGCAACCCGACCTTTATTGTACATGTATAGGCATTATTTTAGAACTTGCTATCACCTTGTACAATATGTAAATTAAAAAATAAACACATATTCGAAAACAGATTTTAAGACGATATTAAAATTGGCGCTCGTGATTTACGTAATCTTAATTATCGATAAAAAGAATTTACTAGGAAATTAAAACTTGTATTTGATCTTATATCTATGTATATTTGAACACAGGTACGTTTTGTCAAATAACAATGAATAAGTATTTAACTAACTATATTTAATAATAATTAGTTAAATAAAACTTAAAACAAACATACCGCTTATTGTGAGTTTAATTAAATGACTTAGTGGGTGCGTATTGTTATAGAAGATGAAAATTGTTTTACTTGGTCATAATATATCGCGAATGTATAAAAAAGTGTATAATGATGAAGCACATTTTGTATCCGTCAAAATGAACTAGCACATAATGCACTCAGACCATATATCATCATAAAAGTCAACTAATAGTAAATGTTTACTTTCTAGTAATATAACATATAAAGTAACATGTTTACAACAGATATGCACATACAATCCGTTACGATATCTAATCGGTTCTGCTTAAATAACATTATCTTGATAATTATTACGTGAAAGTGTATGACCGATTTTCTTTAATGCGGCGTCATTGGGTCGTGGTATGTATGATAATAGAGAGATAGATAACTATGATAAGAAACTCGATGGGGATATCAAATACGCGAATTTACACTTTTTAGTTCTATGTGACAAACAAGCATACGACCCTCTTGATGAATATGAACGATTGCAACGTCGACACTATAGATTTTTTTTGTACTGAAGAATTTTGGGACTGCGGTAGATAGTTCACTCCACACCTTTTGATTATGAAATAGCGGGTCTTCTTTGCGTGAATATATATACGATAATATATACATATCTAATATATCGACGCAGGAAAGCGATCTTGTAGTATGTCGAAATATGCAACTTTGCACCAAAGCTAAAAAACTATTTCAAAAATTCATAATATGTGAACTAGTAGACGTAAAACTACCATATTTTCAGTGATAACAATTTAAAATAAAACCTTCCATTTGCAATGTAGACGGTCATTCTAAGATTAGTGTAATTGGATTTAATACTAGATACAGCATTTGATTTTCAAAACCTAAACATTGAATATGCTGTATCTCAAAAGCCAAATGTTGGGACCATCAGTAAATTGTTCAAAACACTGGTATCAGACTTGCTGTATCTATATATAAGTTTTATATGAAGACAGATAGTTTGTTTTATATGAATACATTTCTTTTTCATCTTTTTGCTATTTGTTGTAAGTAGTATTACATAATTGACGGAACACAAATAAAATGCAGTATGTTAGACAATCTATTTATTTAATGTAATCAAAAATGTAAAAACAAAATATATGCCCTCTAAACAAAATTAAAATACAAACAATAAAAAAAAACTCTATTGGTATAATACTTCTTAAAACCATTTTAGCTTAAGTAAAAAAAAACATAACAAATCAAAAAAAATTGGTCAAGTGCGAGTCGGACTCGCGCACGAAGGGTTCCGTTACCTTGTACTCTCTGGTTACCTTGTACTCGTAATAACATCAATATTATCAGGCCTCCGATATAATCTGGAATAAAAAAAAACTCTCATTGATATAGGTACTTATGATGTGTCGATTTGTTGTGTATGATTATTATTTAACTCAATTAAAAACAAAAGAGTTAATTGTAAATAGTACTCACCAGTATTTTCAAATATCACATTAAACACGAAAATATTGTGTCGTCTTTACACTACCTACGTAATTGCATTCACACTTAGGCGGTCGAGCGTCGACTGACAAGTAAGCCGTACGCGCTGCATCTGCTAGTGGTCGCGGGGGATGGGGGAACGAATGCCGTGTATAATCCAATAGCTAAAATATTATATCATTTAAGATGGGATAAGTATAAATTTTAATAGAAAAATGCACTTTAAAATGGTGTAATTGTAGAAATTGCGTAAATTGCTGAATGAGAACTTAGTAATATCTCAAATGGGCATATAAATCCCGAGCGGCAATTTTGCTGTAACTAAATAAAATTTATATTGTGATGCGCTGTGAAGGGCGTAACTCATTGCAAGTAATGCATCTCGGCCGGGGTATATGTCGTAATCTGTGAAGTATACGCAGCAATTTTGTTGTATGTATACTAAAAAATAAAATAGCGAATTTTGGTTTAGTTACAACATGTTATTGTTTTGATTTCAAAATATTGAGCTAAAAATCAATGTCGTATCTAAATAAAAAATAGTCGTAGAAAAATGAAACTGAGACCATTGGATGCGGTATTTTCTTCTGAATCGAATGATGTATAAAGCTCATTTTCGCATTTTTTCGAGATACGACAAGATCGCTTTCCTGCGTCGATATAAAATTCACGTGTCACAGTGTTAGTTACCGTACTCCTCCGAAACGGCTTGACCGATTCTTCTCAAATTTTACATACATATTCAGTAGGTCTGAGAATCGGCTAACATCTATTTTTTAAACTTTTTTTTAGTATGGCAAAACAACGTTTGCCGGGTCAGCTAGTATGATATAATATACGATCGTGGTCATACTCATCGTGGATGCGATAGGTACTCCGTGACCACGATCAGGTATTTTTTAATATACACGTAGTGAAATACCACTGACTGATTGAATCATCATCGGGTGACGATACTTATAACTACTTTAATAGAATCTGTTTGCTTTTTCCCTTGTAATTAGTTATTAATAAATAGTAAAGACGCCTGATTCGCGTCATCGCATACATGTAAACCAAACTCTCTTGTTACCTTAATCTTTCTATTATTTAAGAGGTCCTTGCCATTCAGGTATGTTTATGACCCGAGACAAGCTTGCGTGCAGATATACTAACTAAAATAATATGAAACGAGTTGACTGGCACTTGTTTATTTTAATTAAATACTTAATAATTGCGTGGGAACGGTCACGAGAACTGTTTTATCGACTTTTTGTAATGCTAATAAATGTAACATTTATGGTAACACTTAGTTAAATAAATAAATCTTCACGCTCTTCACACGAGTGATAAATTGATCTAATTTTGTTCAGAAATTAATTCTACACTTGGTAGGTAATATTCCTAGAGATGACAAAATAAGTTAAAACTGAAAATTCACTATTTTTAAAGTAATTATTAAAAATTTTTATTCTGTAATTGTTTATTTAGATTTAATTGACATTTTGTATTACACTAATTGCAACTAGACTAATTGAATTAAATATATCACACCTAATTAATTACTATGTACTTAATTATGGTCATGACATATGAATTAGTAAGGTAAATTTTTTTTTTTTAACTTTTATTTTATTAAAATCCAACTGTCCTACAAAATTTCATTTGCGTACTTATAGTAATAATTAACTTATAATTTTTTTTGTAAGACTTAATTTACTAGCAAAATAAATCAAATCAAATAATAAGTAACTAACAATGTAGTTGTTTAATGTTGATTTTTTTTGACACAACTAACTGCAATGATCACAAAGGATCTTTTTCAATGAAATCCTGATTAACATACGGGAATAAAGTCGATATCCTCTTTTAAACTTACGCGATTTGAACTCATAATTTGTTAATATTACCGGGACTATAATCACGTTAACAAACGGACAATAGCTGAAAGAGTCAAGGAACATATCACAGCTGTTAAGAACCGGCAAGTCAACAAATCAGCTATAGCGGAGCATTTATTGGAGGCAGGAGCCAATCATTGGATCGAACTACACCAACTTCGAGTCCTATCTACTGAGCGTCACTACTTTCCCAGAATGGTACGTGAGGCAGTTGAGATAAAGAAATACAAAAATTTCAACCGAGAAGATGGATATCGACTTTCACCGACATGGGGGCCTGTCATCAGTAAATGCATCCGTTATCAGGACGGTACTAGCCAGAAGATTGACGTAGTTAGTGTTGTGTGTCGAAGTACAGACTCTAATGAACATTTACATGTGCAAGACCAGGCGAGGGTAGTTCGCGAAACCCGCGCCTCCCGGAGACGTCGCTAACAAAACTCCAGTCGACCCGTGACCACGATCGATGCAACTCGGTCGAAACGTCGGGAGCAAAGGTATTGTGCCTTTTTAAGTTATTAACGTGATTATAGTCCCGGTAATATTAACAAATTATGATATTCTCTTTATTTAATATACAAGCAAACGGTATTACAAATTAGTTATTAGAAAAAAAAATATTACAGACGGACAAACGTGATGGACACCGAAGTGAGATTATAAGGGTTTCTTTTTTGTACGAATCTCTAAAACCATTTCATTTTCTTTGTTATCTCTATTATAGGGTAAAAATAAGTACTATAGAGTACGTACAAGGTGATAAAAAAATAATATTTTAAACTTAAGATAACACATTATCTCAAATGTATGATAGTAAAGTTTTTATCAATATAATGTTTATACTGTTATTTACGAGTGACCTGTTTGACGTAAAGACGTGCTTGTGATCTTTGAACTCAACAGCGACTATGATTAAAATATGCCATACAATGCTCTATAGATAATTTATACATCCATGGTTTAAAAAACAATGGGTACCCAATTAATTTAATAATGTTAAGCTAAATTGTAATAACTAACTACATTAGGAACATTAGAGGCTTCAAGTTTTCATATTGACAACAATATCATCATCATCATAACATGACGCCATTTTTCCTTGGGCGTAGGCAAAATCTGGCTGAACTATAGTTGTCCCCTTCGACGCGGCGCTAGAGAATAGAAATAGCAATACCTAACACAAATTTTTGGCTGGCTCTGTAGTGAGCTATTAATTTTAGCAATTATTGTTTGGATAGTAGCAGATAGCGCTCTATAGCCTCTGCCTACCCCCAGGTCTATTCAAATGACTCTTACATCATCTATGGGAAATATTGCAGTGACGTATACGTATACATGTAGATTCTTTCTTATAACATAATAAATAACAATTATAATTTAAATATAATTATGCTTGTGTAAACAGAACAGTTCTAAATATGTCACTATTATTAAAATCGTTTTTAGATGACACAGCTCAATTTTCTTGTACAAATCTGATGCGACAGGTCGTCGTCGGACGTCGACGCGTCGGGTGAATGTTTGTCACCCTAATGGACACTATCTCCAATTACCTCGTTAGTAGTCGGTCAGGTATTTTGTACCGATAACCGTTGTTACTAGAGATAACTTCATTAGTGACATTGTTTTGGTATTAGTTGTACATTTTATTAGTTTATTAAGACGATACCAAAATAGCTTCGTGCATTTTTCTATGTACGAAGTTTTCATTGTTTCTTTAGATTGAATGGCTAGAGCTCTAATTTTTAAGTATATGTTTTTTCAATATATGATCTAGGATCGCATCAACTCAGAAACGCGATTGAAAAAAGTTTTCTCGATAGAAAATCTTGGCGAAACAACCTCTCAATTTTTTCATTTTTTTCATTTGTCGGTCTATTATCGCGTATTAACTAATGAAATAACTTTAAAAACACAAGTAACTATTATATTTAGAAACACGTAAATCAGAATTAAAATATATTTAGTAGATTTTGAGTAAATAGGAAAAGTATCCCTAATTCTTCATTTTCTGTGCCTACTGGCTGTGTTAATATGTACGTGTCGGCGATGATATACGATAATATTGATGTAGGCCCTTAAATAAAGCTACTAGGTTTTAAACTTCACAGCTGTATGAAGGTATAAAGACAGTTATTAGGGATCCCTACTAAAATGTAAAACGGGAGCGTATTACAGAGCGTTCGCTGCCCGTCCGTCAGAAAGTATGTGGTGTGAAAAGATCAGTGATAGAAACAATATTGTAGAAATTGGTTAGCATTTTTAGTTGTTACATCAGCTCCAAGATTGTATTAGCAATAGTTAAGTACTATATAATGTAGTAACTGTATAATGTACTGACTATTTACAGCCAGTTAACAGTAGCATCATCATGTAGATCCAAAATAATACTTAATGCAAAGTCCAAAAAAAATATGCAGTGAACTGCCTGACAAACACTTTATTATTGTACTCTTTATTGTAACATTTACAGCCGTATTCACAAACGTTACTGTGAGGTCTCTTATTAGGCATGGACGCACAGGGGTAGCAAAATCATTTCACAAACAATACTTAAGTGGTGAAGCGCACTATGCGTTTGTTAAACTGAACGCATAGCTAAGTTTTGTCTATGAATAGAAAGGCTCGATGAACGGAACGCACTGAGAAGTGTTACCCTTTGCACAGTGCATCAACACTTAAGTACTTACTTAAGCAAGTATTGTTTGTGAATACGGGTGTGAGTTACAAGAAACATCTGGAGTCGACGCCTCATCAACAGTGCGAACTAGATTCGTGACCACAACACCAAATTCAGAGAAATATCATTCACATACGTAAAATATACCTATAATTGACACGAGCTATTGCTCGTGTCAATTATAGGTATATTTTACACGATATATTTATCGTGATGTGATTCATCTACTTGAAAGCAACGACTCATTTAACGAACTTCAACAAAAAAGTAAATCGCGTAAAAAAGACAATATTAAACAAAAAAATATGTGACACATTGAAATCTGAGCAAAACATTGTGACAAGATTAAATGTCGACGATGAATGACGACGATACTTCACACTCGAGGGACTAAGCCAATCTCATTCATAAGGTCATACAATATACGCGGCCGTGTGAATACACTCCGAATAATAATATTCATATAAAACCAATGACGTCTTCGTCTGCTAACTGAAATGACATAAAAACAACACTTGTGTGTATCGAACGTTTATTGGAAATACACAAAAGACACGGAATTCATTGAATTTTATTTACGCGCTTTAAAAAATATCTTCTTACAATTTTATTGAATTGTAACACAATTAACTAAGTTATCTGGCTAGTTTGAACAAATAATATGTCCTTTTTTTCAATTATTTAATGTAAATAGTTATAACTAAATACTAGAGAGCCAATTTGGACTGATTTTTTAGACCACCAGAAGGTAAAACGAGAGCCTATTACTGAGACTTCGCTATCGGTCAGTCTTGTTTTAAAATTGAAAGGTAACAAGTGATTATTCTTGGCCATGTCTTCAGTCGATTACATTCGAGGTATTAGGCCTAAAAATCACTAAATAATAGTTATGCATAAAATGAGATATCAAATGAAAGGGGGCATGATAAACGCATAAAAAATCTGAAACCACATAAAAATCGGTTGTCGTTTAAAGTTGTAAACGATTTTATTGGGGGTTTATTTAATTTTATTACATTTTTTTTACTTTTTCTGTTTAACTATGTACCCTGTGGTACCGTGCAACATTGCAAGTGATTTTTTAAACGTCTAACTTTCACTACCAGCGACAAAATCTCACTACAGCAACTTCCTTCCTCTGCATATGAAATAATTTTCACTTTCGAACAAAAAGGTAATGAAAAAAGAAGGTGCCATAGAGTTTAATAACTGTGTCGATGACCTGCGATGAAAGTATGTTGGCTGTGACAAACTCAACTGAGCGCTGCGCTGGTACAATACAAAATGATTCCTAATCTAAACCAATAAGTTTGACAACGACCGCATATCGGTAACACAGTATAAAAAACGTAAAAAAAATTAGACGATTATTTATTTTATGATGAATGATTCAGACGGTTCCGCTATGACGATCTCAAACGTGATCGGAATAGATAAAAAATAAATGAGCAATGCTTTAAGGAAAAATGGAATAAATCATATTACAGATAAGCCTGAAAATTATTGTAAAATTCTAAATATTGCCAGCAACCTCTTTTAGTAAAGGAAGAAGCGGACAGACAGGAATCAAGTAGTATTTACACTAATTGCCAATTTCATTTATTAGTTATGGTCCGTTTCAAACTAAATGTAGGTAGTAGTTACCTAAAGATTTTTTTAAATTCCTTGCTCGCCCTGTGTTTCGAATCTAAAACCTTTGAGTTAAACAGCGAATGTTTTATTACCACGACAACTTTCAAATAAGATCAGTAAGACATAAACAATAAAAATTATAATGCCTTGCTCATTGTGTTGACATTAATTGACATTTATCGATAAAACTCTGCCTCGTGGATATCACGCCGCTAAATTTATGTCGCCTGTAATTAGGGACAAAAAAGGACAGAACACTGTTCGTAGTACACGTAGTAAAAAGAGAGTATCTTTATGTCTATAACTTCAGATCCACTAAAAAAAAATTGACGGAAGAAATCCATTAAACCCTTTTTTACACGCTTTATATTAGCTTCACTTGTATGTTTGTTTGTATGTTTGTAACCGACTCCTTTGGACGCTATTTTGACCCACTTTAAACGGTCAGATTCTATTCAAATTTTGCACACCTGTCAAAGACCGATGACAATGCAATAATTCGATTAAATAAAGCGTGTTTTTTAGTTTTTTTAAACTAGGTATTATTATTTCTTTAAGGACACGGTAATACTGCTAATGAAATAATAACTAAAGGATCTCGCAATTTTTCCTAACCTTTAAAGCACATCATGTAATTGTGTACTTAATAGGCTTTGAAAACATGCACCCATCTAGTGCAGTGAAAAGTAGATAACTAGTAAAATATGAAAACACTTTAGCAATAATACGCAAGACATAAAGAAAACACAACAATTATAATATTCATAAGTATTTACTAGCGTAACAAACTACGTCATTTACTATTTCTATGTTTGTAGGTCACAATTTTGACAATTGACGAAAGCTGGTCATCATCGGTCCGGTACGACCTCTACGAGCCGAGGTCGTACCAAAATAGACGGTACACTTGTGTGCCGGCTACATATAACTCGAACCAAGATTTATGAATGCTAAACTTTCGCTCGAAACTTTCATACAATACCGTTATATCGATGTCTGGGCACAGCCCAGGTCTAGTGTGTTACATAACCTGATGCCTACTTACAACATAAGCCTACTATGTCAATTCTATCACGACTATACTAAACATAGTCTTAACATCTTAAGTGTTTGGTTCTTATTAGAGCCCAAAACCGAATTTGACCAGGCAAGCATAAATTATACAGGTTTTGGACTTTTTGTTGCATTGCTCATTACTAGGTTTGTGAAATGTGAAATACGTTTTTGCCCGACTGTCAAGGAAAGATTATTACATAATAAGGTAATGAATATTGTAGGTACTCAGCTAAGTTCATTATAGTGTAAACAAGCATTAATTGATAGTTGATAATTCTTCTATTTGCTACACAAATAGTTAACCCTCTCAGATGAGAATCAAAACCACGACCTCTTCTACAGAAGTCATTATATCCAACCACTACACTACGAGGCCCTTCATTTACATTAACACGTAGCAGTGGAAGTCAGGTAGACTACAATAGGGACTGAGGCATCTTCAAATTAAAATTCTTAACGTCCAACGGTTGACAATGACAACCATGTTATATTAAAAAAAAACGCATATTTATCAACGAATGCCACACACTAATGGCCCCTACACACCTTACGATTTATCGAACGAAAAGTCGGCCGACAAAACTGTGCAGTTCAATTTGGGTATTCTATTTTTAAAAATGTATGTAAAATCGCTGCAAATCGAATCGTTCGTCAAATGTGCGTTGTTTAGCGCGCACTAAATTATCGTACGATAAAACTGTGCGATCTCTTGATCTTCGATTTTTCGTTCGTTTGTAGAACATTTGCTGCCAATTATCGTTCGTCGAAGGAAGATACAATTTTTATTTCTTAAAATCGTTTCGATTTTCTGACCGCTTGATCGACGGTCCTCGTGGTCTAGTGGTTCATGTATTTGACTACTGCGGCCGTTCAAAAGGTCAAGGGGTTCGATTCCTGCGCGGGACAGCCAATTAATTTTTGTTTTTATTTGTTACACAAATACTATAATAATAAATAGTAGGTACAGCGTCTGGGTAATTTTGACCGACTTAAAAAAAAAAAAAGAGGAGGTTTTCAAATCGTTTGTATGTTTTCTTTTTTATTTATGTTTGTTACCTCATAACTTTTAACTGGGCAAAGCGATTATAATGATTCATCCATGCCTAGTCCATGTGTAACGATGGTCAAATATGACTACACCTTTCTGAAACACGTTGTATATAATGGTTTACCCTGTTTTCGTTACTTAATACCAAACAAATCTCAACTTTTAAGATACAGAAGTGAACTGGGCAAAGCGATTATAATGATTGTTTTTTTACAAATCTGCTGATTCCCGTGTGGTCCCATTGGCACCAGGTCAGGATCTGATGGTTATGTCCTGAGAAATTGGGTCGTCTCAAGGGCCTGCAATGGACCTGGGGGTGCCGGTCAAACTTAGTTTATTTCGGCGGATGACTCGATGACGAGTTTGGCAGTCTCAGCGTCCATTCTATGGATAGGGGGTTTAGGAGCGGCAGGCGCCACGGTTGGAGCGGCGGGCGCCTGTTTCGCGGCGAGCGCCGCGATGGACACGGCGGGCGCTGCGAACTGCTCAGTGGGCGCCGTTACTGGCGGTGCGGCTTGTTTGGGCGCCTTCTGGCGGGGGGTGCGGACTCGATTTCCGCTGCGGCGGCATTTTCTTCTTCTCTTCCTTTTAGGGAGGGCTGCATTGGCGCCGGCTGCGTTTGCTGCCGCCACCAATGAGTTGGGCGCACTGTCTAC
This sequence comes from Orgyia antiqua, assembly GCA_916999025.1. NCBI lineage: Eukaryota > Metazoa > Arthropoda > Insecta > Lepidoptera > Erebidae > Orgyia > Orgyia antiqua. The sequence goes on along the minus strand of OU779864.1, from coordinate 18,442,463 downwards.
CGTAGCGACAAAGGTCACTACGGGTTTGGCTGCTGATGTAGTTTTCGTGCGCGACACCGTTCCCGCCCGTTTGTTTCTTGCTTCCGTGCGAAACACGCAGCAATGACGTGACGCTGTTGGTGGAGTGTTCGCCGCCGCACGGCTATCCAAAACCCAAACCTAGCAAGTTACATTTGAGTAAATTTTTCAGCAGATGCTTTTTCATTTTGTAATCAACAAGTATGAAGTGCTGGTTGCTAGGTTTATTATACATGCTTGTATCTGTGATTCTATGCAAGATAGAAATACAGTTGTTTTTGCATTAGACGCAGTAAGAAAATTGGGAAATAATTGGTTTAAGAAAACGAATTAAAAAAACGTCACTTGCTAGGTTTTGGTTTTGGACAGCCGCGCAGTTTCAAGGATGTTGTTAAGTGATTGATGTTTTATAATTAAACTAGATAGCGCCCCGGCAACCCTCGGTGCCACACGAAAAGTTGTAAAAAACGTTGTAAATAATGCCATCTCCCGCAAAAATGCATTACTATTTGAACGCTTGAAGAATATTACTTGATACCGTATGAAATACTACACTAGAAAAACAACAGATGTCAGTACCAGGCTACCAGCTGTACCAGATGTTTAGTTTAGAGTTGGTCATATTTCACAAATGTTTACAACAACGTGTCACATGGCGCCACTCAGCCTGGTGTAACCGCCATTAACAGTTCCGTATACTATTCTAATAACTATCTACCCATATCACAGGCATATTTATAAGCTTAGCTTGGGTTGGGATTGGGACCTGCTTGAGAATAAATGTACGTAATATGAAATGTACATAAAATTTCTTTTTAAGTATATGCAGTTTATGTACTTATGTGTAGAGATGGGAATAACGGCTTAAAATTTTAAACGAATTTAAACGAGATGCTTAAAAAAGTTAGCTGCTTAAAAAAGTTGCTTATTTTTAAGCAGCTATTTTATGCGTTTTAACTTTTTCGTTAAGAAAATTAACTCAACTTAATTTTTGTAGTCTGCTTAAAATTCATAATATGCTGTTTGCTTACTGTTTAGCTTTTATGCTTTTTAACCTTTTCGTTAAAACATTTAACTGAACTTAATTTACGTTGTCTGCTAAAAATTTGCTTACCGTTTAAATAAAAATTTTACACTTACATCTCTTTTTACATTTTCAATGAACTTTCCTTCGTACTTGACAGGTTTAAGAGGATACCAAAATAGCTTCGTGCATTTTTCTATGTACGAAGTTTTCATTGTTTCTTTAGATTGAATGGCTAGAGCTCTAATTTTTAAGTATATGTTTTTTCAATATATTATCTAGGATCGCATAAACTCAGAAACGCGATTGAAAAAAGTTTTCTCGATAGAAAATCTTGGCGAAACAACCTCTCAAATTTTTTATTTTTTTCATTTGTCGGTCTATTGTCGCGTATTAACTAATGAAATAACTTTAAAAACATAAGTAACTATCATATATAGAAACACGTAAATCAGAATTAAAATATATTTAGTAGATTTTGAGTAAATAGGAAAAGTATCCCTAATTCTTCATTTTCTGTGCCTACTGGCTGTGTTAATATGTACGTGACGGCGATGATATACGATAATATTGATGTAGGCCCTTAAGCAATTAAGCACTAAAATTATATTCAGACAGTTCTGAATATAATTTTAATGTTTAAAGTATTATTTTAGAAGTTATATATTTTAAATAGAAGATACTAAAAATTATATTTCGTATATTCAGGCATACTTAAAGTTCGTTGATTTTATGTACAGAATCAGAATGTATTTACATTTACAACATATTTACAGAAGCGAAATATTCACAACATTTCATTAAATTTATGGATTGCCGTTTAGAAACATTATTTTTTAGAAACATTATTTTTTATTTACAACAAATATTATTTAACTAATAGTAACAATACAAGTCCGCAAGCAATGCAAGTAAACAAGTGACACGAAGAAAAACTGTTAGCTAAAGTAAGCAAACAAAATTTATTAAAAAATCAAATAAAAATAAATATCGAATTAATTTAAAATGTTTTTATTTTAAAGTATTTTGCATTAAAATTTTTGTAATATTACTTTATTTATAATATTACTAATAATACGTATTTTCATTTTGGTAAGTGTATTTATCTATCATGAACTTAAATAATCAAACAACAATATTATCTATTTACCGTAACAACACGCCATCTATCTATTATTAACGGCGAAATTTAGACAGCGATGACTGCTTTTAATTGATTGAAGATAATCACCAAAAATGTCACTAGATGGCTTTATACCAACATTTTGAAAATATTCTCACAACTGTGTTGCAATTTTAAGATAAGCAATAAGCGCGGATTGCTTATAAACGGCAGCGTGCTTTTTTGCTTATTTTAATAAGCATTGCTTATTTTAAGCTTTTCGTTTAAACGCTCACTACTACTTATGTGATACTAAACAAATATTTTGTCAAGGTTATACGTAAACGCGTCAAACGAAATAATAGCGTGATGTAGCGAGACGGCACAACGCCATCTATCGAGGCGGATAAAAACTTCTTGTGACATTTGTTTATTTAATAATATAATTTATCGTCTGTAACTGTTGACGACATGCTACTTGCACGAGCTTGTGAGGAGAACTGACGACCGCGGTCGTCCATAAAAATCGTTCGATAAAACTGCGCAGTTTTTTCGTTATGGTTTATCGTAACGTGTGTAGGCGCCATAAGATATTATAACGAGTTAGTAAGTTTTTAATAAGAAAATACCAAAATAAAAACAGTAAAAATAACTAGTTAAGTAACGTTCTAGACATTAGTATACTAATGTTCTTACGAGAATTAGTTATTTACCAGTAGGATTCGAAACCACGACCTCAGGAAAAAGCGGCAACCACCGCACATGTAACATGTTTGCCACACTTGAATCTCGGTACAGATTTTTGCCAAAATACAATATTTAAGACAAACAAATCAAATATTGCGGAAATATGTACTCTGATGGAATTCAATTAACGTTATAAAGAGTATTTGACGTTCACTGTTATATTGACAATTGAATAACAGGAAAATAAATACCAAAAATTGCACCGTAATATTCCACTACGGTTAGCGGCCCCTAAAAACGAAAAATAGTTTCAACGTGAAAGTTATGTTTGTCAAAATATTCTCCTACAACCCTAAGGTAGGTACTTATGCATCAGGGTGAATCTGCTTCAGAAACTTCGTAGTAATGTATATAAGATGTAGAAAATAAAAAATAACCACCTAAATTCTTGTCGACCAGCTGTCATCAATTTTATTTCAGTTGATTATTAAATGTTACATATTATTATAGAAAAGATTTAACTTGTACAAACTAGCCAACTAGGTATCCAACTCTACCCTTCAAACGGCTGATTAGCAAGTGCTTTTTAGGGTTCCGTACCCAAAGGGTAAAAACGGGACCCTATTACTGAGACTTCGTTTATAGTCAGTCATGTTATAAATCCCCTAGTGAATGCTACGTAGAAGAACGGGCAATAAACTCACTTCATTGTTACAACGTTCATGTTGTGAGGATGATGCAGGTCGATGCATTGTAAACCTTTAATGAATGGCATTGATATTAGTCATATTAATTATTACTTTAACCGCCAAACATGCTTTAACTAAAATTATGAATCACGATACGCTACATGTTTTGTAATAAAGTCTAGACAAGTTATTATTGTTAAACTTTATGATCGGTGCATAAATGCCGGAATCAATTCGATTCGTCTCGAATAGCTGGTTTATATCGAGAGTTCCATCACTCTTTTGAACATTTAAATGACAACAATATTTACGAGCAAACCAATGTTGTGGGACTCGTTCATTTTAACATTACGGTTACCATTTTGTGATAAAAACCTCTGTGTAATCTTATAAATCACAATCAATACTTTATTATCTTTTTTTTAATGCAACTAACTACTACTGCGTTTAGTTTGAGTTTTTCTATAGTCTAAATTGAGTCCTGTAATAATGTTTGTCTACATTACCGCCCGTAAGTCACATAACTGTATTAATTGCTAAACAAATAAAGATGATTCAATTGATGCACCACACCTACAAACGTAATTGAGGAAAACTTTCGCAGCTAATGCAGCGGGAACAAAAGTATTCATTCCTTTTTAACCTTTTTAACTGATTTAAAAACGAAACAATACTCACAAATATTAAGCTTCATTTGGGACTATATATATATTATAAAATTATAACGACATGCAATATATCGTTATGGAAGTAACTAGTTTTTTAAGTGTTTTAAAGCCAAACAAATAATCTTAAATCTACTTACTTAACTAATTGGTTATATGTAGTTAGTTATTTAGCTTAAAATTAACTAACTATATGTATAACTTATCTACTTGGTTATCTCAACATTTACAAGTGCATATAATTAATCAAACATGTACTACATAATGTTACTTAGGTAAAAATAAATAATAAAAATACTAGACTAAAAAAATTATTCACGTGAGTCATAGACCTGATACGATAAAGATCTAGACTTTATTACAATAATGGAAATTTAACGTAATAAAAAGGTACCTATTTATAATATAACAACATTAGAATAATGGAAGTTTCCGTTCCGTTTGTGAACTTTTCAAAGGTCGAATTTAGATGGTGATTTTACAACTTTGGGAATGCTGAACAGTTGGCAGCACAGGTTTGGCGAGTTTTTAATTAATTTGGTACACAGATAGCTTTTTTTCTTTACGGAATCCTAATTTTTTTTTTTACAAAAGTGGCCTTGCTTTTCCATGTAACAAAAGATAAAATAAATTTAATATCGCTCATCGTTATTTATTAATTAAGAGGATACCAAAATAGCTACGTGCATTTTTCTACGTACGAAGTTTTCATTTTTTCTTTAGATTGAATGGCTAGAGCTCTAATTTTTAGGGTTCCGTACCCAAAGGGTAAAAACGGAACCCTATTACTGAGACTTCGCTGTCCGTCCGTCCGTCCGTCTGTCACCAGGCTGTATCTCAAGAACGGTGATAGCTAGACAGTTGAAATTTTCACAGATGATGTATTTCTATTGCCGCTATAACAACAAATACTAAAAATAAAATAATATAAATATTTAAGGGGGCTCCCATACAACAAACATGATTTTTTACCGTTTCTTGCTCGATACTAATAACGTTGCCTTATGTTGCATAGATAATGGTACGGAACCCTTCGTGCGCGAGTCCGACTCGCACTTGACCAATTTTTAAGTATATGTTTTTAGGGTTCCGTACCCAAAGGGTAAAAACGGGACCCTATTACTGAGACTTCGCTGTCCGTCCGTCCGTCCGTCCGTCCGTCTGTCACCAGGCTGTATCTCAAGAACGGTGATAGCTAGAGAGTTGAAATTTTCACAGATGATGTATTTCTATTGCCGCTATAACAACAAATACTAAAAATAAAATAAAATAAATATTTAAGGGGGGCTCCCATACAACAAACATGATTTTTAGGGTTCCGCACCCAGTATCTCAAGAACGGTGATAGCTAGACAGTTGAAATTTTCACAGATGATGTATTTCTATTGCCGCTATAACAACAAATACTAAAAATAAAATAAAATAAATATTTAAGGGGGGCTCCCATACAACAAACATGATTTTTTTACCGTTTCTTGCTCGATACTAATAACGTTGCCTTATGTTGCATAGATAATGGTACGGAACCCTTCGTGCGCGAGTCCGACTCGCACTTGACCAATTATTTCAATATATAATCTAGGATGTATTACAGAACAGTGACGTAAAAAACGTCAAGTTAGCAATAAAATTAATCACATGCGTAAAACGGTAATGAGTTAATGTTGACACGACGTACAGTATATAATCTACTTAGTTTAAAAACTAACAAACACGCTTAAATATCCTGAATATTTTTTTAATGATTGCATTGTCTTTGTCATCAATACTCAATTCTATGCTACCTACTTACAAAACGTTGACAGTTTATATTGTCAGAGACATAAGTTTCTGTTGTCACAATCGTAGTAAACACAAGTAAACAATTATTATAATTTTACCTGATTCTATAAACAAAGCGTTTTTATGTGATATTATCTGATTGTATATGAAAGGCATACGTAGAAACACAATAATCTTTCCGAGTCTACTCATAAACAATTACGTGTATATTTTAAAAATACAAGTGTGGTCATAGTGATACTTCAATATGCTATTCTAGTAATTCTGATCAAGGAATTGGGATTATTTTCTTAAATTATTGCATTGTCATCGGTCCTTGTTAGGTATGCAAAATTTCAGATCAATCCGTCTCTACTGCAAGTGGCTGAAAATCGCTTTCAAAGATTCCGTTACATAGATTAATACATTGATTGATACATACCAAACTTATAAAAGCGTGTTAAAAATGACAGTACACAATTAAATTGGAGCTATTGTTAATTTAATATAGTACCTAATACCTTTTAATGATAGTAACATAATATATTAATAATCTTAAAATTATTTTAACAAAAATAATTACGTAACTGACCAGTTACGTTATTAAAAGTACACAGTAACTATAAAAATAAAACTAGACTAAATATTTTAGTAGTAACAAATAGTAAGTCAACTCATAAGACACCTCTTTTTCGTAGGTGGTTAATAAAATATGAATAACTCGCGTACAATTTGAATAACTAGGTTATTAAAAAATTATCTCAAATTTCTATAATTTTGCAAAACGAAATAAAACCTGGCAACATTTTAATGAATAAATCATCAGCTTTTTAACGAATTTTATACTGTGCATTTTTGAGTTCAATAAAAATTAACAAGTTTTCTTTCTATTCTAATGGAAATATAGTTACAATCACCTGTGATAGCTAACAACTAACGATATTAGTTACTTGCATCTGATAAAATAACGAATTACCAATACAGAAATGACGTCTGACAAAAGAGCATGGAAGAAAAAGGCATGTTGCACCGACCACAAATGAAGGAATACAGGGAGGGCAATGATAAGGATTATGTTTAATAAGTTTGTTTTTAAATAAAATCCTTGGTCGTCAAGCGGCTTAGTGCGACTATATACCGCCCAAAGATTTATGTTGGAGGCGCACAAAGCGAGCTCTCTCAGGCAACCTTTGGCTGGAAATCAGCACTTTTTACAACACAGTGTTAAAGTTTTTATTATCTTAGTAGCTAGGTAGTTACAGTTCAAGATGTGTAAGGAATGGGTTGTAGACAATAGTTGTACCGTTATAATTCACGGTCTATTTATTAGAGTAGCTAATGATCGGTATCCCATCACCCTGAGCCTAGAAAGTGACAGTGATTAGTTGCGCAAGCGCCGAATAGCAGTCGTGCGGTCATTGACATGCGCCGCGGGGAAAGTATCCTACACAATTATTGATGTTTAATTAGATCTTATAGTATATTGTGAATGTGTACACATCTTGTCAATACATACTAACTAAACACAAAATATGATATTAAAGTTTCATTTGTCACTATAGTTAGTTAAAATTTAATTTAAATAATGTAACACACACTAACTTAAACCATTAAAGTATTATAATTTAATGGTTAACCTCATTTTTTACTCCCATTACGTCATTCATCACGAATTAATTTGATATAGTTAACTAGTTAGAAAATGTCGAGAATCATGTAGTTAATGTAGGGATGTTTGAAAATCTTTCATAGAAAAAGTAATAAATTTATTATCTCCCTAGCTTGACTAATTACATCAGAAAAACAGTTACGCTATGCCAAAGAATGGGGCAGTAATTATAGACGCTGGTGAAACCGCCTGCTATAGCTCTAACTAGTACTAAACTAAAACTAGTAAAAAAAAACTAAATTCTATCATTGCAAAATATTCAAATTTCAAAAAATTCTTAGTTAATGAAGTGTTAAATGACAAGGTCGCAGAACTAATTATAAGAATAAACGTACACAACTAAGACAATAGTTCAAGGGAATTGATAAAAAGCAAAAAGCAGTTCGTTAAAACATGAGAAAAAAGTAGTTAACTAGTCAGTTAATTGAAGAAATCACATGGAAAGTAAAGTGGCTATATTTGGTTAAGTGCTGTGGAGATAGTTAGGAGAGGTCTATTCTACTATAATCTATACTACTAAAATAGGCTTCCTACATAGTTGGTACGCTTTAACCATCAAAGATTCCATTGTCGCTTACCATCAGGTGGCATGTGATTCAAGTGCCAACATGTTTTATGTAAAAAAAAGGTCTTTGCCAAAAGGCTTTTGTCTTTGGCAAGCAGATAACACTTCACTATTAGATAGTAAATGGAAAAAAAAATATTGTCATATGTACCCACAGATATGAACCACATGTAGTTAGTGTCTATAGATAGCTACGTCATTAAATCGGCTTGAAGCCCCTTACATTTCTATGTGTGAGTGAACATGTATCTATGTGTGTCTATATGATACAGGCAATGCGTCATATGAAACGTCATTATTCTATGAAGTATGATTTAGCCAGGCTAAAGTTACTTTTCCTCAATTTTAAACGTCAACCTTTCATCTGGTATTTCTGTGTATGTAACTTATCTAGTTATGTTATAAACTAATAACTAAACTAACTATAATAAAATCGGAATAAAGTTATTAACTAATAACTGGCTGCAGTTAGTTGTTATATAAAAAATAAACAACAATTCATTGAAGAAAATTATAATGATAAGACAGATTAAGTTGTTTCAAATAATGAATGGCACAATCTTATCACAATAAAGGGCAAAGTTTGTACATGTATAATTTTGTAACATAAAAAGTAAAATAGTTAAAACAGTGGAGCAATATTGCAAGTGCTGCTTATGCTTAATTTGGAACCAGTATCTTATTACATATAGCTATATATGTAAATAACTGTTGGCCACCACTTTGTAAGTGTGGAATTTAAAAACCAAACCTTAATAATTAAGTTTGTACAAAAAATACCATCCACAAATTGATCTATATCCTTACTATCTACAATATCTATCTATCTTATTATTATCTATATATCTATCTTTATATCTTACTAATATTATAAAGCGGAAGAGTTTGTTTGTTTGTTTAAACACGCTAATCTCAGAAACTACTCGCCCAATTTGAAAATTCCAGAGTCCATTTAGAGCGCAAGGCTATATAACATCACGCTGCGATCAATAGGAGCGAAGCGAAAAAATTTTGCAAAAACGGGGAAATTCTCTAAATTTTACGCGTATGGAGTCGCGGACAACAGCTAGTAATTTATAAATGCGAAAATCGAAATTAAAAACTAAAAATCTTGAGAAGCTTAAGTGTTAATGTGTGTAACGAAACCATAGTGCAATTTAAAAAAACTATACAACGCCATCTATTGAATGATATGGTAAGCTTCTGTTTGTTAAGGTTTAATTTAGACGGGCTTCGTGGTGGAGTGGTTCTGGTCACGGACTGCCGATCAAGAGGTCGTGGGTTCGATTCCCACTTGGGACAATCATTTGTGTGATATTTATAAATGTCATACAAATGTTTGTACTGCGTCTGAGTGTTTACTATGTATTATAAGTATGTATTTACAAAAGAAAAGTAGTATATGTATTATATCCGTATTCTGGTACCCATAATACAAGCGTATAAGCTTAGCTTGGGACCAGAGGACGTTGTGTGGTATGTCCATGAATATTTATTTATTTAAAAAAGTTTCTAAATTCCAGAAGTCACGGGCAACAGCTAGTACTTATATAAAAAACTACATAAAAATATTTTGTTTTGAAGATTCATTATGCTCGCACACAAAATTGACAACTTTTAACAGAATTAACAGTTTTATAATTAGTGAATATTCATATTTTTAATTATTAACTACTAACTTCTGGGCAGGTAATTAGTTAACTAGATAATCTTCTTTACAAGATAACATACAAAAAATTGGCCTACGCGAGAATAAAACATGTAAATAAAAAATTATGTCACTAAAAATAGACTTGTTATAACTTGTTAGATAATTGGATAAAAAAAAACTTCTAACAAATGTAACAGTGAGATGATCATCAATCACTGTTACCTATTAAAAAAACTAAATTATACTATAGCTAGGCATTACTTGTTAACTTTCACTTGAAACATATAGTCAGTACAGATAGGTGAGAGGCTAAAATATTAACTAAAAGCTTTCTTTTTATATCTAAACAATTTAATTGAACATAAGTGAACTTTTAATTACGAATCAAAATGTACAAAATTGCATTAATTTGCAACTGTTTTAATATAATGTAATGTAAAAGTTAGTTAGAAGTAGCTTAATAGTAGAATCAATCGGGTACAATTCTTTATGGTGTAAAATTTATTAGTGAAATGAAAATATATACCTAACTACTTATTTCTTCATCAATTACTTATTCCTTGTGTACAAAGAGAGTTAGTTACTAGTTATTAAGTAAATATTTAAATGTAACTAACTTTAATGATAACTTATAATGATAGATATAACTGACTATAATTAAGAATTTTTCACCAACTAGGTACATATAACTGGATACCTAGTTACATATACATAAACACTTTACTGAACACTACACTTTAAAAAAAATTGGTCAAGTGCGAGTCGGACTCGCGCGAGAAGGGTTACGTACCATTATCTATGCAACATAAGGCAACATTATTAGTATTGAGCAAGAAACGGTAAAAAAATCATGTTTGTTGTATGGGAGCCCCCCTTAAATCTTTATTTATTTTTTATTTTATTTTATTTTTTTATTTTATTTTTAGTATTTGTTGTTATAGCGGCAATAGAAATACATCATCTGTTTAGCTATCACCGTTCTTGAGATACAGCCTGGTGACAGACGGACGGACAGCAAAGTCTCAGTAATAGGGTCCCGTTTTTACCCTTTGGGTACGGAACCCTAAAAACCAGAATATTAAGCAGAAGATTGGGAAAGATATAGCTAATTAGTTACTAACTAGAAACTAACTATTCTACACATAGTTATAGTAACTGACTACATACCCAGAAAATACACATATACTTTACATTTCTTTTATTCAATTATTACCATATTGTTACCTACCTAAGTAGCCTTGATAATGAATAGGTAAATTAGATATGTACCTAAACTTCACTACCTACTTAATGATAAAACAAATCATCAGATTGCACAAGGTTAGATCATACAAATTTTAGATGACTTAATGATTCTCTGATAAATATTAAAGACTGTTTGTATGGTAAGAAATGATTGAAAATGGCAAACCTCTAGTTTCTTCCTAGGGTACTGTAAGAGCCAGCTAACAGATAATTTATGCAGACAAAATATTCTATGACAAAAGATTTTCTTTTTAACAGACTTCCAAAAAAGGAATAGGTTCCCAGTTTGTCTGCTTTTTTTTTCAAATTATGTATTGCATTTTCTTAACTTAGATGCAGTTTGTTTGCGAACATGTCACCCCATAAGAATGACAAATATAATAGCTAACACTTGAATTTAATAACTTTGGATGCTTTCTAAGATAAGCCTATAGCACTCTGTCTAAATCACGCATTAGATAAGCAAATGTACTATTTATATATCCTACATCCATTCTGTTTGCCTTGAGTTGAATGATGTTCTTAAAACCGGAGTTTCAGAAACATTAAATCAAGAGATGATACATATACTCAACTACTCCTACATTTTCATTCATTTAGACTTATATAATTATGATATTAAAGCAATTATTATTTATAAGATTAGTTAAATTTCTGATAAGAAACTTCATCAAACTCAGATACACAGTTTTGTATCTATGTTAATAGTAAACGTAGATGTATGTACTGTCTTAAAGTAATAAAATACAAAATTCTTTTCATAATATTCACTAACTACATATATGGTTGTAACTTATTAAATTTAAAGTATGTTTACAAAATAACAAAGCCTACACTAATTAGCTTAACTTTATATATGAATTATAAATAATACTGGTTATCAATACTGTGGATTTTATATCAAGAGGCGACCCTATGTAACATAAAAAATGGTAAAATTTTAAAAACATTAATAAATAACTGTTTAACACAACTAAGTAAGTAAATAATAATAATATTTTGTGTCACTAATAGAAAGTTTTAAAGTATTTGTAAAGCAGTTATGAAAATATGACAGCAGTACAGCATTTCACAATACAGATAAATCAAAACAAACCTTGGATATAATATTAATTATAAAAACTGCGTCTTATTTATTTAGTTTCATATAACCTTGTCTGAATCAGCTGACAAGTCTTTGTTTCAAGTGGCCTAAATTTACCCACTTATCGAGTTAATTAGAAATAAGTGTTCCTTACCTCTTCCCGGCGTTTCAGCCAGCGGCCGCAGGGGCTCTCCTCGAGAATTTCACTCTCATCTTCGGAGTCCTCTCCGCTTTCCCGAGGAGACTTTCGCTCCTTGTCGATACTCCTGCCACCCGACATAACACCGATATACAACACCAAAACGTCGAAATAAAACACAACACAATCGATGAATACCTCACTGACGTTTTTTACAAGAAAACACTAGGTATATTTTCAAAATACACTTTTTCTCGTAACCATAATATCCAAGGCTGAATCGCGAGACGTCACTATCGTTTCTTCCCAAACCATTATTCGTTGCACGGCACGCGCATTGAACCTATTGGTCCGTGAATAATAAAGTCAATATATTTCTCTAGAGCGAGCGATTACACACAGCGTCTCCTCTGAGCTTATTCATTATAATTGAAATAAACTATCTGCCGGCGTAGCTCTCGACGTATTTCCATCCGACATAAATATAAATCCATAGTGATTAGTGACACTTTTACTTTTTCTGACTACCACAGACAATTTTTCTACTTTACAGATAACATTGATCGCGTGTTATACAAAATAAATCCCGCTTATTACTCTAAAATAAATTATTTCATGATGATTGTGTAATTAGTATATAGTATTGTAATAATTACTATTTAATATTAACTATTTATGCCTAATTTTATAATCGTAGTCACAGGTAATTTGAGATATTATACAGCGCCATCTCAACTCGATATATAAAAACTTTGAAACCTGCAATATTTGTGGTCTTTTTGCCTTTTGCAGTCAAATTATTTATGATACTATTGATGAAATAAAACTACTAGACAATAGTATGACGTAATTATTTTATTTTTATATGAAAACGTCTTTAATGCAAATAATTAACTTGTTTTAAATTATTGTTTATGGCAATATCCCACATTACATCACACCCGACTTGGTGTTGTAATCATAGGTAATAGTTTTGTTCACAGAGTATTCAATTGTAGTAATATGTATTTTAGTAACAATTTAATTAAAAAAAATATTTATTATGATAACAATTATTAAACTTTAATAATGCTACCATAGACAAAATGATAACATCTAGAATTTAGTTTATGAACTTGCGAAGCTGCCATCTAGTAACTTTAACTGTAACTATTAAAATAACGCTCTCAGTATCGTAGGCAGGGGCATTCTTTCTTATCTATCATCTTTTCTTTGTCCACTTTGTAAAATAGATGTCGTGAATCGAATCAATTTTGTTAACACATCTAATATATAAAATTCACGTGTCACAGTGTTAGTTACCGTACTCCTCCGAAACGGCTTGACCGATTCTTCTCAAATTTTGCATACATATTCAGTAGGTCTGAGAATCGGCCAACATCTATTTTTCAAACTTTTTTTTTTTAGTATGGCAAAACAACGTTTGCCGGGTCAGCTAGTTATTTATATAATTGGCATTGTTCATAATTTTTGACCTGCTGTTTTTATATTTTTTTTTAGAAAATGTAGACTATTTTAAGCAACTAATTTCAATATTATTGAAATATCCTTATACTTCTTATACAAAGTCGTAATTTTTGTATGTATGTCCCTATGTGAGCTTATATCTTCAGAAATACGCAACGGATCTTGATGCGGTATTTTTTAATAGATAGAATGGTTCAACAGGATGGCTTTTTTGCATAATTTGTTGGGGTTTGCTGTATATTGAATGAGATATGATTAAATTTGCCGAGAAACTCGGACGCGCGCGAGCTATAAATGAAAACGCTGCCTTATCTATGTGAGGTAGGTACAACAAACTAATGTACGGAGGAATTGTTTGTTACCTATAGTTCTTCAAAAAAGTCCGCGAGGGCATATGTCTATCTTTTAAGGGAAACCCGCTGTACCCATAATAATGTCTAAAAAATTATAAAATTCAATAGGGTGTTTTTTTAAAAGCTATTTATGTGTAAATGGTAATATTTTTCATCAAATTAAATAGCTTAGTTAGCTTACGCAATTAATATAGATTATAACTGCTCTTTACAGCATGAAATTTAAATGAATATCTTAGGAGATATGATGAAAAAAGAATTACGCGCGGCAAAATAAAATACTTGAAACTATTGGCTGTGCAACGCGAACGTTTCCTCGGTCTTCTATCCGTACTCCAATGTTTATGTTTATTGTGCTTTCACGTAAAGACTACTGGATGGATTTTCATGAAACTTTCCAATGGACAATGGAATAGAAAATGAACTTATTAATATCCTTTTTTACCGCGGGTAACACCGCAGGGCACAGCTAGTTCACTATAAAGATTTTTTTAGGCCTACATCAATATTATCGTATATCATCGCCGACACGTACATATTAACACAGCCAGTAGGCACAGAAAATGAAGAATTAGGGATACTTTTCCTATTTACTCAAAATCTACTAAATATATTTTAATTCTGATTTACGTGTTTCTATACATAATAGTTACCTATGTTTTTAAAGTTATTTCATTAGTTAATACGCGATAATAGACCGACAAATGAAAAAAATAAAAAATTAGAGAGGTTGTTTCGCCAAGATTTTCTATCGAGAAAACTTTTTTCAATCGCGTTTCTGAGTTTATGCGATCCTAGGTCATATATTGAAAAAACATATACTTAAAAATTAGAGCTGTAGCCATTCAATTTAAAAAACAATGAAAACTTCGTACGTAGAAAAATGCACTAAGCTATTTTGGTATCCTCTTAAAGATATTATTTTAAATGTTGTGACGTCATCGTTGTACGCAATCTGTGTATTGATTTTTCCTGATAGACTTAAGACAGATTGCAATACATCTTTTCAAAGTTGCCAAGTTGATATAATAGACCAATTTCAATTCCACCACAGAGTAGTATATCCCTCAGAACGTCTTAATATTTTAATTCCTTCATTTCAAGGGCAAATAGAGATCATTTGCTTTTTTGGAAAAATACTCGTTAATATAGCAAATTTTCCGAAAAAAACTAATGGATCATGATCAGAAACTCTATTCCCCAAAATGGTTTTTGAATTAAGAGTTTAAAAAAAATATGAACAATGCCAATTGTTGGAAACACGTACATATTTCGATTTCGAATAACAGTATTTTAAAAATATATTGAATTAGCAAAACCGTAACACTCCAATAATAAAAAATAATTAATTAAAATGTAATTTTAACCGTTTTATACCATTAAAATTTATTTTACCATAATTCCGTTCACAAACTAACGAATGTGCTATCTAGTAATTATAACCGTATCTATTTTAATAACGTTTTCATAACTATCGTAGTCAGATCTTCATTCTTACTCTTCGAAAATTTAGCATTTAGATTGCTATTTTTTATTAATTTGCCAGACCCATTCATAAGACCCATTACTGTGAGCTTGCGATGGTTGGCGACGTTTTTGCAACTCTTCTCTACCCGCCAGTAGACGTAGAGTCTACATACATTTCAAGCACAGTTTCAAGTAACTGTTTTTAGATTCCTATAAATATCTAAAGATTTTTGAATCTGTGGTTTTTTGCTCTAATAATAGAGGTAGATAGGTATACATTTACTGCACAGGATAAAGACGAAATATAGAACGCTCTATATATTCTGATAGTTTTGTTATTGAAAGGGTGTCATGTACAAGGAAAATATGAGATTCAAGTTGGTAGCGTTTATAAACCATATTTATCACTAAAACTTTGCTGATTTATACGAACAATCTTCAAGAGGAAAAAACACCGACAAATTATTTTGTTTTTATCCTTTTAGCGATTAAGTGTATCATATTTTAACTTCTTGTTACCAAATTCAATGTTTTTGATGTTTCAGAGTTTAACCATTGACCATACCTAATGGTTTAACACTAGATAAAAAAATAGGACTTTTACGAAATCGTTTCGTACATCAGTCTGACATGGAAAATTTACCTCGAATCTTTTGCTCCAACTTGTTTGACCTGTTTTTAAAGTGAAAGTACCGAATGGGAATCTAAGTGTCAACTATAAATAAAGAAGCCGGTATCACTGTTGACCGTGTGTTGACCATACACCACCAGACCTATTTCATTCCTTCATTCAGACCATAGTTCATTATAAACACTCAGACACAGTACAAATATTTGTATTTATCACAAAAATAAGTGATATAAATGAGTCCGAAGACGACCATTGAAAGGTAGTGTTAATTACAAAACTGTTTATTATTAGATACTTGTATTGTTGGTTTTATTATCGGTTTAATTCCGTTAGTTCTTGTCTTAAAATTTATCTAAATGCCATTGGTTATTCTTGACAACGGAGGACAATATTGACGTTTAATTAATGAAATATATACTTGACAAGATGGCTTGTAATCTTGATCAATGTTGGTATAGCGTCGTAGGTAAGTAAACAATATTGTTTTAGAGGAAAATTATAAATAAAATGATAACGTTCACACCTCTAATATATTTAGAGGTAGGCAGGATTTAATCGCTGTTCCTATCACGAGGTCCTTAGAATAGTATAATCCAGGCTTGCTATGATATGCTCACTGCGTATATTTATGCTCAGAGCCTAGAGATTTTTAGGCAACTTGATTGATATTGATCAAGAAGAATAATTTGAATTTTATTCATGCGATATAAACATGAACTTATAGCCTTTCTCAAGCGGTTAACAAAACGATCCACATGTACGAAGCAGGTCGAATAATTCCCATAATGGCCGTAGTAAGTATAACAAACGGTATAACCAAAATATCCATGCCGTAAATTCATAAGAAATCATCAAAAAGAAATGTAATTTTTTTCAGATATTCCCCTTAGAACAATTTACATTCGATATTTTTACCGATAAAGGTAAATCATAAATTATTCTGTATATTTCTTTTACTGATCACATTAATAAGCACGTTTTGTTATTTTTATCTTTTAAAACCATTTTGCTGACTCGCCATTACTCATGCACGATCGCGATAAAATATAATTTTCTTTGAAAATAATTGGGAGAGAAAATGAAGAATCGGATGAGATATGTTTAACTTTGCACAAGTTGGAGATAAAATGAATAAAGGAAAGTATAGAATAAATTAATTGTCATATTTTATCGATAAAATGTAACAAGGGGTGCGGCAATTCGTTCAATTTGAAGAATTTTTATAAGCTAAAAACATACTAAAATCGTAAATTTATATATCTTACTAACCCTACGTACCAACGAAATTAGATGAATCGGGTATATAAACTCATATCGAAGTTAATGTTCAATATTTGTTCTTGGTTTCCATGAATCAAAGTCTAAACTCTGACTATTATTATAGTATTTCCGCTTCCATTATCAAATAACTTTGAGTATTACGTCAACAAAAGTAGTTCCACATGCTCGTTCCTTTGTTACAGTATACTGCGATATAATGCGTATATACACGTTATGCCATCTCCTGTTGCAGTAATGCTCTAAGTCAAATAATATTACGAAAGTTCTTAGAAAACTCAAAATAGCGAAGTGAGCATAATTTGCAATTTAGTACATTTAGAATAATAACTGATATTATAAGATATTACCATCTTTAGTGTGCCAGTATGTTTATAGACACTCGCGGTAGATGGAACACGAGATTTCAATTAGTAGAATGAGCTCAACCACGTAGGTGAAAATACGAAGGTAGGTACGCAATTACGCATAGAATAAAATATCTTTAAGTATCTATTCAGAAATCACTCCCTTCTATTTAGACGCAGTTCTGTCTAGAGTTTGGTCTGGACTGATAAGTTTTATGACTAAATATGAGTGCACTAAAACGCTTCGATGGCACTTAATCCGTTCTCCATGGCAATATAAGAAATAATAAATTATTATCTTATTGAATAAAGGTTTTGAACTCTTAAACACTTTATTTGTCCTTGAGACTGCCGCGTTTTCGATGTACATAGTGTCAAGTTAAAGTAACTAGTAGGTACTAATTCTTAAGTGTTAATATGCACATCCTTGTGTTAATTATAATTGTTAATTATTTATGTTAAGTTTTTGAACTTAGAAACATATTGCAGTAAACAATATTACATTACAGCAACGGAAACTAAGCATATCTACGTTAACATGTCATTCGGATCCTCGCGACACGCATTGCTAGGATCAGAATAGCACCTTTGATCTTTCCTATGATTATTATAATTATCTTATCGTTTTAAAAGAAAAACACAAAATAGGTAAAATTACGCACCCAATTTTAATAAAGGAAAATATATTTTGTTCCATATTATCACCACCCTTTGTCCTGGAAGTTATAGCTTCAGTCGTGAAGCCATAGAATGTTTGCAGTAATAAACTTTCTATTGTTCTAACGAGAGGTTTATGAAGTACTACCGATTGGCTCTGGCTTATTTACATTAAAATCCATATTGGTATTGTTTGATAAAAGAAAATAGCTGCACATTAGTATATTTTAAATTGATCCGATAGTTTCAGTATTATTGAATTCATACAAACAATCAAATCTTTCTTCTCTTAATTATTATATCTCTGAATTATTTATAATATATATCTTTAAGCTAGAAG
Organism: Orgyia antiqua; assembly: GCA_916999025.1. NCBI lineage: Eukaryota > Metazoa > Arthropoda > Insecta > Lepidoptera > Erebidae > Orgyia > Orgyia antiqua. The sequence goes on along the minus strand of OU779864.1, from coordinate 18,423,624 downwards.
CATTAAGAATAAAAAGAAAGAAATAAATTACTCTTCCAACATAAGGGCAAAACAACTTATGATATACATGTTAAAATAATATATAATAAAACTAGGAAAAAACACAAAAAAATAAATAAAAAATTAGTCAAGTGCGAGTCGGACTCGCGCACGAAGGGTTCCGTAAAAAAATCATGTTTGTTGTATGGGAGCCCCCCTTAATTCTTTATTTTATTTTTAGTATTTGTTGTTATAGCGGCAATAGAAATACATTATCTGTGAAAATTTCAACTCTCTAGCTATCACCGTTCTTGAGATACAGCCTGGTGACAGACGGACGGACGGACGGACGGACGGACAGCGAAGTCTCAGTAATAGGGTCCCGTTTTTACCCTTTGGGTACGGAACCCTAAAAAGTACAACATAAAGAACAAAAATATTTGCAACCTGTGCGTCAGAAAATTGGAACACTGCTCAGCTTTTGTTATGAGACGGACTCACAACCATCTCAAAATAGTTTTAAGCAGTGTCCAAATTGTATTGTAATTCAATAGTATCTTTTCTATTAAGTAGTAGAGACAGATCTAGAAAGTTCGTGTGAGTCTTAGTAGAGCAAACTTTCTGAAGTAAGATATTAGGATTACGAAAAGTGAAAACTTCTAAAAGCTTTTCCTGTGGTTTCTAATACATACTTTACAGTAGGTACATACATGTGTTATATCGCGTTGTTTTTGTACTCGTCGCTGGTGTACATTAATTATTCGTAAGTAATTATTCTTTTAATAAAATTACTTGTCATTAACAAATAATTTTAATTTTAACTGATTTTGATTGATTGATTTATTTTATTTTTTACTTAGCGAGTCGCTAATAGCGTTTCATTAGTGTTATTGACTCCCACGGTCACAGGTTCGATCTCTATAAACGGTACTTAGCGGTAGTAACTATATACCTAACTGTCAGGTATTTAGTTATTCTCGCGTATTGAAAATTGTATCATAATTTTTTTATAGATTTGATAATTCATCCGAGATCATCATAGAGAACTGGTAGGTACTATTTTACTTGTTATTTTTCACATAACACTTTATGTCTGCTCTCGAGCTGAGCTTATTCGGTGAATTTTTATATGGAAACGAAATTATTTGTCAAACATTGAAAAATTATTCAAAGTAAATTTCTAACATTTTATATTAAAGTATTCCACTAAGTTTATATTATCAAACTAAGGTAACATAATCAACGTTATATCATCTATCACTGAAGTGCTTCTTTCATCTTATATTTAATGTTTTAGCAATGAGGAATTGTAGGTTAAGAGCTGGGCTTACATCGACCTTCATAGTGCTGCAAGCTAAATAAGATCTAAATTCTATGAGCCGTTATTGAATTCCATAATAGTTTCACGGTTGTATTTTATAAATCTGTAAAACTCACCTATTAAAAAGTGTTCTTCGGTAAATGTAGCTACGATCATTTTTGAGTAGGAAATTCAGCAGAACCGCGTAGAAAAAACTTTAAACTTACAAAACCTATCTTAAAAATTCTAAGTTTGGAGCAAGTATACGCGTCTAAATCCGTAAAAAGTAGTTTTATTTGATTATGCACCAAAGTAACAGGGGGAAGGGTTATCAACAGTGACACCTAATGCTTCCTGAAAATATTAATATAACGCTTCCGCTCACCGATAAACATGGCTGAACAGAACTGACGAAGTTCTGTCAAGCCATGCAATAATATTAATCCCTTATTTCGACTAAGATTTCGTGACTGAGAGCAGAGCAATAAGAAGGTGAATGTTAAGCCAGCTCCTTACCTATTATATTAATATGAAATTTTATATATTCCAGTCAATTCAGAAATGTCAATTAACGTTCTTTGAAGTTGCCTAACTCGTGATTCAAATACGAAAAACTTGACGTCAAGTAGATCTACTAGATTTATCTACCCCAATTTTCGTTTACGTTTTAGCTGTAACGTAATAACTATTAATCCATATTCGAGTCAAATAAAACTCTAAATGTAATTTTGTAGAACTTATTTAGTTATGTAATTTCATAATAAATTAAGTTTAGTTATGTAATTTCATAATAAATTAAGTTTAGTTATGTAATTTCATGTAAACTGCAAGTAATTTTTTTTAACGATTATGGTATAAACTTACAATATTATTGTAAGTAAATATTTTAAATAATGCTTAAAAACGTTGCGTTATTTTGTTTTTATGTGGAGTCTTTATTAGTTGAAACATTGTGCTTTTCAGTCAGTATATACGAAAATGACATAAACCTTCTATAAGAATACATGTCTGTGTGTCTAGTCGCTATATCTGTGCAATGTAATCAAACGCATGATGACACTACACTATTTGTTGAAATAGCGCTTTTAAACAAGTTCCGGAAATGAAACTCGGAAATGAAATTCGGAAACTCTGTCTGGACGTATTCTATGGAGTATATTTTAAGTTTTATCTCAAACTACAGACATCATTAAATAATAATAGGGGAAAATTTTTCCATCTTCACGTATAGAATCTATACAGAACATACATACATATATACATACATATCGTACATATCACTAAAACATGAAACAGACACTGTCGTCTCTTAAGACAACAGTGTCTGTGTCTGTACATAATGAGTATGAGCACTGCTCTCGTACCCTTTAATGCAGATGGTGCCTTATAATGTTTTGTTGGATTGATGCTTTAAGTTTTAATTTAGTTAAGTTTATCGTAAATAGAACGTTGAAATACCTATATTTTAGTTCCGATCACAAATAGAAATTCTCTGAATTATTGACTTCTATAACTTTCGCTGCCTTTGATATAATAAAATATATCAAAAGAAATCTGATATTACTTAATGTATATACACGAGCAAGATCTAATAATATCTAGACATCTTAATTAACTAAGGTTGATTTTATTATCTTAAATTACCAGTTTTTTTTCGTAGAAACAAAGTTTTCCACACTTTTATTTGCTTCGGGCGTATATATTATATTTCTATTAATTTATGTAATGTAACGTTATTTTAACCCACTTGGATATATCGGGTTAAGAGGATACCAAAATAGCTTCGTGCATTTTTCTAGGTACGAAGTTTTCATTGTTTCTTTAGATTGAATGGCTAGAGCTCTAATTTTTAAGTATATGTTTTTTCAATATATAATCTAGGATCGCATAAACTCAGAAACGCGATTGAAAAAAGTTTTCTCGGTAGAAAATTTCTGTGCCTACTGGCTGTGTTAATATGTACGTGTCGGCGATGATATACGATAATGTTTATGTAGGCCCTTAATAAGTACACTTAGACGCGTTACATTTTGTTTGCAATAATATTTTTAATAAATAGATCTTTAGGAGTATTTTACGGTATCGGAATCAGAATATGGATAAATATAAAAACTATTAATTTTAAAAATACACACTTAGACCCATCACTAGCCCTTTTTTGTCTACAGCTGGATAAATGCCTCATCTTTTAAACGCCACACTACTTATATTAGATATCTAAATTCACGCTTTTTCCCATGGGGGTAGGCAGAGACTATAGAGCGCCTTCTGCTACGATCCAAACATACTAGACAGAAATTATTAACAATGCAAAACATAAATATTTACAGATAGGCTCATGAAACTAATGTATGGTATGTTTCCGTAGTGTTCTACGCCGTAGACCTGCCTACGAGAGTGCTACGCCCAAGCTTGTGTTTTTTGTAACAACTGTAATTAAGCCTTATTAATCACAACAAACTTTTTATAATGATATCCGTAAAGTAACTGATTTATAGAGCACGTAATTAATTATGTTCACAGACAGTAGTAGAATTGGGATTGTTCATCATTTTTGACCTGCTGTTTATATATTTTTTTTTTAACTATAGACTATTTTAAGCAACTAATTTCAATGTTATTAAAATATTCCCTATATAGAATTTTTATAAAATACTTAAAGATATTATTTTAAATGTTGTGACGTCTTCGTTGTACGCAATCTGTGTATTGACTTTTCCTGATAGTCTTACGTAAGGCAGATTGCAATACATCTTTCCAAAGTTACCAATTTGATATAATAGAACAATTTCAACTCCACCACAGAGTAGTATATCCCTCAGAACGCCTTAATATTTTAAGTCCTTCATTTCAAGGGTAAATAGAGATCATTTGCTTTTTTGGAAAAATAATCATTAATATAGCAAATTTTCCGAAAAAAACGATATGATCATGATCAGAAACTCTATTCCCCGAAATGGTTTTTGAATTAAGAGGTTTAAAAAAATATGAACAATGCCAATTAGTGATAGTGAAGATACCATTGCCGTCCTTTTTCTTCCTTAGCGAGTTGTAAAAGAGAACTTATTGACGATGTATTTATTTTATTTTATTTTATTTTATTGAGGAAAACAAACAACTACATAATAAGAATTACAACAAGTAAATTCTATATATTTACACTTAAATAATTACGTAATCAACACCGTTTTCCGCAAATTACTTAAAATAAAGTAAGTAGCCATAAACATAAAGAAATAGAATATAACATAAACATGGTAAAAGATTAAACTATATACGAGAAAGGAAAAAACAAAATTTATACAATAACAAAAGAGCACAAAGAAAGCCAAAGCCAAATGTTTAAATACAAGTTAGATACGACGCTACATTAATATGAATATTATATATATATATATTATATTATAATATGTATGTTATATATAATGTAAATTATATTTCCTTTCAAAAGACGATGAAAAACTAATTTCTATACTAAACTATTACACATTACCAGATGGTTATGCGCCTATTTATGCATTTATAGGTACACTAGCAGTAGCACACGCGTTTATAAATATTGAACCCTCCTCCTCCAATATACAGCAAATGTTAACAAATTATATAAAAAAGCCATCCTCTTTAAACATTTATTAAAAAAAAACGATTGAAATCTGTTGCGTAGTTTTGAAAATATAAACTCAAATAGGGATATACATTTAAAATAACGACTCTGTTTTATAATAAGTAAAGATACTAGAAAAAAACATATAATTTAACAAAGTGTCGTCATAAATTCTATGACTCAAATATTTTAACAATAAAACAAAATCTAATAGTCTGTTTTACTAGTTGTCTTCTAAATCGTAGATAAGTATATTCAGTCGCCATTTTGTGTTCTTAATGATTTCAAAAATGTTTAATACTGCAATAACCAAAGACAAAAAATAAATATCATTATAGATAAAGTATTTTTACCTAGATTTTTATAAATAAAACAATTTGTACCACAGATTAAGTTTTACTATCAAAACAGAACTTTCCACAAAATAGGGCAGACAAGTGACACGTGATGGATCCTTCTTACGAACATCGCTCTGCGGTGTGTGTACAGAACCCGCTCCATTTGGTGTCCGCTCAAGTGTGTTTACTGTAAAGTTGTTAACATTCTTACTTACAGACGAAATACATTTACACTTGTAATGTTTAATGTTGGTTTTACAGCAGAAAATAGAATTTGTTCGTAGTTTTATGGGTGTGGAATTAATGAAAAAGCCTGGCATAGTAAAACACATGTTATAATTAAGTATTTAAACTTAACATTGTCTAACACTTGCGCGACTCATTTATTCCTATAAAATAACTTTTAAGAGATTTAGACACCTATATTAAAATTTGTTTCAAATTTTAGGTCGACGATTCGGAGGTTTATCACAGTCCAAACCCACGATGACTATAAAAGTTGTCCCATTCCCATCTGAATCCGTAAAAAGTGGCTTTATCAAAATTCATGTAAAATTGCCATTTAAAATATTTATAGTGACGAGTGAGTTTATCAAATCATAATTTTTAAATATATTAAAAGATATCAATATAACTGCGTGAACTTTCCATGTTTCTACCAATGTCTGACTTTAAGCCAAAAATAGAATGGGAAAAAACATGAATGAAAAAAAAATTAAATTAAATAGAATGTATTATTAGTGTCTAGATTTACTTAAATTTCTAATACCTGTAATTTAATGTGGTATAGGATTACAATATATAAATAATAATTTTATAAATAGGTTAATTTAAAATTAGGCAGAGCTAAAAAAAATTATAGGACTTAATTACATAAAAAAATAATTGTCCTGTGATGAAATCGAACCCGCGTGGTCTCGGAAAATTACCTTGGTTACACTAACAAAACGCTACGAGATCTGGTTTTGGTTAGTTGAAATAATAATTTATGAGCATAAAATATAAGTAATCTAATATATAAAATTCACGTGTCACAGTGTTAGTTACCGTACTCCTCCGAAACGGCTAGACCGATTCTTATGAAATTTTGTATGCACATTCAGTAGGTCTGAGAATCGGCCAACATCTATTTTTCAAACTTCTTTTTTAGTATGGCAAAACAACGTTTGCCGGGTCAGCTAGTATCTCTATAAATATTACAAATTCCCAGACAGGCGCTTCAATGTCATATGTCCGTAAATAGGCTAACAATATAGATGTAGATCATAGGCATGAAAATCTGATTTCAATAAATAATATAACTTCAATGCTTTCTTCTTGAAAACTTAGATAAATTTATAAAAATCTGGCTGTAGTCCAAAACTTCATCGGCGTGATAGGCGAATTCAGAAACCAAACCTTAACAAATTAAATAAAAAACCTTTCTCCTCAACCACTTACCACAAAGCGGAAGAGTTTGTTTGTTTATTTGAACGCGCTAATCTCAGGAACGACTGGGCCAATTTGCAAAATTCTTTCAGTGTTAGATAGGGCATTCATCGAGGAAGGCTTTAGGCTATATAACATCACGCTACGAGCAGTAGTGAAAATGTTGCAAAAACAGGGAAAATTTTCTTAATTCCACGCAGACGGAGTCGCGGGCAACAGCTAGTCTACTATAAAAACCGAACCACCATTCGTTGCGTAGTTTTGAAGACATACTCGTAGGCTCACATAGGGACATACAAAAATAACGATTTTGTTTTATAATAAGTAAAGATACGTCAAGGGATAACTTACAAATAGATCAAGTACGAGTTCGATTCTCTCACGAAGAGTTACGCAGTATATTAATAATTAAGAACGAAAGAAAAAGTTTTATTTGCAACTTACAAGGGCAGGGAAAGAAGTACATTTAAACAATAGATTTTACAATTTAAGCTACAAATACGGATCAACTCAGCATTGTACTAGTAAAAACCGCTGGTCTTCCGTTGATCCGTATTAGAGCTGCAGGCCATCGCACATACAACAGTATATTTATACACATAATACTGGAAGAATAATACATAATTACACACAAAACACAATAATAGAATAAAAAAATGGTCAAGTGCGAGTCGGACTCGCGCACGAAGTGTTTATTAGTATCGAGCAAGAAACGGTAAAAAAATCATGTTTGTTTTATGGGAGCCCCCCTTAAATATTTATTTTATTTTATTTTTAGTATTTGTTGTTATAGCGGCAATAGAAATACATCATCTGTGAAAATTTCAACTGTCTAGCTATCACCGTTCTTGAGATACAGCCTGGTGACAGACGGACGGACGGACGGACAGCGAAGTCTCAGTAATAGGGTCCCGTTTTTACCCTTTGGGTACGGAACCCTAAAAAGCAGTAAAACAACAAAGTAATAAATTACAAAAGCCAGTAGCAAGAAAATAAAGTTTGAGAACAAAGTATTTTAAGTTGTACATGAACAATACATAAATACATAAATGCATAATATCATACAAACAAAATAATAAAAATAATAACAACGAAAAAGCAGTATTACACCCATACTGTGCCATGCTGTGATTAGATAGTTGAGCGATGTGGCCAGCCCATTGCCACCATACAATGGATTATCATTAGGTCACACTAATAAAGTTAAAAATAAAACCAACAATCTTTTCGGATTTTTTTTCAATATTTATACTAAACTTTAATGCTTATGTTAATGTTTTCGAATATTCAGTTAAAAGTCATCCCCACCTTTGATTATGAGACCAGTCAAGTATATTCAGTATTAGATGATAAAGTTAAATCCTTTGTGTTAGAGACACCACTTGTTAATAGAATGTTCAAATATCTATTTCTGACAATGATGTTTAAAATAGATAGTCTTTGAATTATTGACAAAACTTCTGTATCTGAGGGTGAATTAGAGGATAACTAAATTTAATCTTAAATTAATTAAAATCTTGTATAATAAATGGGATCGAAGATTAACTTTGATCTCATAACCAGAATAATTTCTATGTCGTACTTGTAGAGGTTCTATTCGTGCCGCGCTGACCAAGCATGTTGGCACAGGGTTTATTTTAGAGTTTTCCCTCTCTCACAGAGGATGTTATCTGTGTACTTATCTCCCTCAGCTGGCTTTTAAAGCATCCCGGAAAGGAAAACGGGCGGTGACACTTGTATTCGTAACCCGTCACTGCACGTACAAAGTTGTGATTGTAGAGGTTATAATTTAGAAAATGTTTGATTTTTTAAATGCCAATTCTATGATATGTGTGTACTAACCAATTTCGTAACTGGTTAGTACACACGCAAAGCTATGATTTTGTTAACACAAAACGTCACTTTTTTGAACATGTGCCTACTCAATAACATTAATATATTTGATCCACTACACGTTGCTTTCACTGTAAACCATAATATTAAACTTTCCATATCTTTCAGAATTCTTCTTTAATTTATTTTTGTAACTGGTGAATCACGGCGACTAGATTTTACTAGAAAACAAACACATATTTACAGAAGATTTAAACACTAATGGTCTTATTTATAATGACTTATCGGAGGTTTATACAATAAAATAATCGGAGAGATAATTAACATTTTAGCGTAAAAAGACTATTATGAACAACAATTTTTGACAATTTTTGCGAACCGATTTTAGCGAACTTTTAAACCTCTGATAAGTCATTATCATTTTTTCTTGTCATATTTGACATTATATTTACCATTACATGATTGCTTACGCTTCAACATATCTATCAAAAGCAACATATCACATTACGAATAAGACCATTAAATTATAATTCATAATGTAGGAATATCTACAAAAATCTTCTATATTTCAACACTAGACTGTTGCCCACTACTTCGTACGCGTGGAATGTAGAAACAAAAGTGTAATAAATTATACAAAAAAGCCATCCTCTTGAACCATTCTATGTATTACAGAAAACCGCATCAAAATCCGTTGAAGAGAAAAGAGTTAAACTCACATAGGGACATAAATACAAAAATAACGAATTTCTCTTATCTCATATATAAAATTCACGTGTCACAGGTTTAGTTACCGTACTCCTCCGAAACGGCTTGACCGATTTTTATGAAATTTTACATGCACATTCAGTAGGTCTGAGAATCGGCCAACATCTATTTTTCAAACTTTTTTATTTTTAGTATGGCAAAACAACGTTTGCCGGGTCAGCTAGTAATATATATATATGATAGATTTCTTTTTCGATACCTAAGTCATATTTATGTTTTGATAACATTTTTGTTGAAGCGTGTGTAAATGATGACATTCAGCCTAAATAAATACAGGGCCTTTGGAATTTGATACGTTTGGCTATATTTGTTTCAAAGGAGATTCCTCTTGATACTAAATCAAATTCCACGCAGTATGTTTATGTCTCCATGAACTCATGTTCATTCATTATCCATCTAAAGTCAACTTTTATTCACGTGGGAGTAATGGAACATGAATAATATTCATATGAAATGTATTTATTCTACTATAGTTTTATGATACGATTGATAGGATATGTGACTAGCTGTTGCTCACCAATTCGTACGCGTACATTTTTCACTGGTGATTCGCTACTGATACACAGCGTGATGTTATATAGCCTATAGCCTTTCTCAATAAATGTACTATTCAACATTGAAAGAATTTTTCTAACCGACCAGTACAGTGGTTCCTGATATGAGCGCGTTCGATCAAAACAAATTCATCAGCTTTATAATGTTAGTATAAATAAGACCTGCGGAAAATTGGTTCAAGAAATACAGTGTAACTTTTTTAAAAGCTTACATTATACTAGCTGACTCGGCAAACGTTGTTTTGCTGTAGTAAAAAAAAAAAGGTTTGAAAAATAGATGTTGGCCGATTCTCAGACCTACTGAAATAGCATGTAAAATTTCATAAAAATCGGTCTAGCCGTTTCGGAGGAGTACGGTAACTAACACTGTGACACGTGAATTTTATATATTAGACTAGCTGACCCGGCAAACGTTGTTTTGCCATACAAAAAAAAAGTTTGAAAAATAGATGTTGGCCGATTCTCAGACCTACTGAATATGCATGTAAAATATCATAAAAATCGGTCAAGCCGTTTCGGAGGAGTACGGTAACTAACACTGTGACACGTGAATTTTATATATTAGACTAGCTGACCCGGCAAACGTAGTTTTGCTGTAGTAAAAAAAAAGGTTTGAGAAATAGATGTTGGCCGATTCTCAGACCTACTGAATACGCATGTAAAATTTCATAAAAATCGGTCTAGCCGTTTCGGAGGAGTACGGTAACTAACACTGTGACTCGTGAATTTTATATATTAGACTAGCTGACCCGGCAAACGTTGTTTTGCCATACCAAAAAAAAAATTAAAAGATTTGAAAAATAGATGTTGGCCGATTCTCAGACGTACTGAATATGTATGTAAAATTTGAGAAGAATCGGTCAAGCCGTTTCGGAGGAGTACGGTAACTAACACTGTGACACGTGAATTTTATATATTAGAGACTAGCTGACCCGGCAAACGTTGTATTGCCATACTAAAAAAAAAAAGTTTGAAAAATAGATGTTGGCCGATTCTCAGACCTACTGAATATGTATGCAAAATTTGAGAAGAATCGGTCAAGCCGTTTCGGAGGAGTACGGTAACTAACACTGTGACACGTAAATTTTATATATTAGATAATGGTAACCTCTTAACAATACATCGGTATCGCGTAGTTTAAAAATTGAAGGAAAGTGCCGAAAGACTCATAATATTGTACCGTAGCCGCGTAGATCATCTACGCCGTAGTAGATTTACGTGATGTGTAGCTGGTAAAATTTTTTTATATTTTTATTATAAAACATTTACAATATCTTTACAGGAGATCCCAATACAATATTGTAAGTAATAAATTTATATCTAATATATAAAATTCACGTGTCACAGTGTTAGTTACCGTACTCCTCCGAAACGGCTTGACCGATTCTTATGAAATTTTACATGCATATTCAGTAGGTCTGAGAATCGGCCAACATCTATTTTTCAAAAGCCTCCCCCCCCTTGACATGTGTAGGTATGGCGAAACAACGTTTGTCGGGTCAGCTAGTAATAAAATAAAATCATACATGTATTCTGCTATGCTAAGGTTTCATCTCCGTCTTAGCTTACGTAATCAGTAGTAATAAATACAGCTATATTACAAAACTCAAAGGAATGTAGCTGGTTGACTTTGGTCTACATATGCGTTTTATTGCAAACGCATTTAATACGTATTCACGAAAGTAGCTGTACCATTAGTGCCTAAATACTGAACTTAGGAGCTGCACATAAAACAGCTTAAAATTGATTTAAAATTATTCACTTCAAAGACTTTTGCACATTTACAATGTGAACACAGATATAAGTTTTTTTTTAAAAAGTTCAACAGACTTCATGAGCCTTTGAAATTTGAAGGTTTTTCTGAAATTCTCAGGAGATAACCATCAGATCCTGGATGGACTGTGTGAAAGAGGACATGAAAGAAAGAGGAGTTGATACAGACATGACGGCTGATAGAAGACTATGGAAGAAAAATACATGTTGCGCCGACCCCAAATAATGGGATAAGGGGAGGAGGATGATAATAATCATCAGATCCTGACCTGGTGCCAATGGGACCACACCGGAACGACCATCATTCAATTAAAGAAAAATCATTAAAATCGCTTCGATCAGTTAAAAGTTATGATGTAACAAACATAAAAAAATATACAGACGGATTGAGAACCACCTCCTTTTTTGAAGTCGGTTAAAAACCGCGCGTAAAAGTTACTCATTATTAACTATACTGTACCTGTATTAGTTGACTGCCGCAGTTATAATTATAAGCACATACTTTGCAAGTAGTAGAGTCATTAATCAACGCTAACTTTATTAATACGTTAACACAAAGTGACCAACTTGTTTGACATTATGATAAATTTCACTTCATAATTAATTACAGGCATTTTGTATAAATATAGTATTAGCAAGAAATATAGTGCTGTATGGTGAGGTTTTTGTAAAATTATATATTTTAGAAAATATTGTTGTAATAGTAGACAAAATGTTAGACAAAAAGGCACGGAAAAATCATAAATTTTGCGCTAACTATAGAATGGGAAAAGGGCAGGGCAATTATGTACTGTAAGCGCGCGAGTTAAATGCAGTCGGGGTCTGAGGTAAAGAGTGGGAGCATCTCCCCCGCAGTCCACCCACCCCGCTTCCTTCGCCTGCGGCGTAGTGTTGTGCCGTGCAGCTATCGTAATTGTTGTATCGTGTTATCTTGTTATTACAAAAGTTGCTACTTCGTGGTATTTTTTTGATTTTAATAATGTGTGATCCGGGTAGGTACATCAGGTTCCGTTACAAAAAAACGAGTATTTATTCATCGCCAGGCTTGAGAAATGGCAAAAAATGTCTTAGACATGTGTGTGGAAGAGAAACAGAACAAAAGTTTGACATTTAATCTAAATAATGGTTTCGACCGAGCAAGCCGTTATACCGGACTTTCAAAAAGAACATTGGCTGCAATTCAATTTAAATTTATCGATATTCGTCCACTCATGGTCAACAGTAGGTCACATCACTATCGCATTCCTGAACTCTGCATTCAACTCGCGCGCTATCTGTAGGTATAGTAAGATTTTAAATATAATTAGCATTAGAGCTGAATAATAGTTAACTGTGAATGATAGTAAATACTTAGTTACGAGTATTCAAGGATATTTTAGGCAACATCCTCTGTTTTGAAACGAATCTTAATTATATTTATTTTACAGGAAACGTGTTAACATAAACGTGATAACATATACAAATGTTTGTATTGTATCTGGGCACAATACAAACATTTGTATAACGAAGTGATATAAATATCGCACAAATAATTGTCCCGTGCAAGAATCGAACACACGAACTGTATACCTTTAAATTAACAACTAGACCACGCGGCCTAATGGAAATAGTATTTTCACAGTAAGGTAAAAGCCAACAAATACACACAAATGTTAAACATAAATAATTCTTCTCACTTTGCATTTAAAATAACAATGTTGTAATTAATTTTCTAGTCTTACTCGCAGAATCACAACACAATCTAAGCTCAATGTATGTGTGAGTGTACACCTGCATTCGGATTATGTACTTGTGTTTCTTTGTGAAATATACGGGTAGAGAATATTGTAAAGGAAATATAATTTTTCCTTCATTTTTAAACATATAAACAGCCTACTGATGGGCAAATGTCTTTTCGTTAACGGATTAGTGTTAGGTCGAGAATGCGTGTTAACATATTTACTTTAGGTTTCGTAGTAAATGTTTACTTATCTTTTCTTTTAATGACGCTCTAAATGGAATGTAACGTGATTAGCAAAATGTCGAATCTATTTTTTTATTGATAATGCAAAAAAACAAATTCATTGTAATATAGCAATACACGCGACGAACTTGCGGGCAACGCGACTTCGTACGCGTGGAATTTAAAACCATATCTTAACAAATTATACAAAATAATTATCCCCTTGAACCACTCTATCTATAAAAAAACCCATCAAAATCTGTTTGTTAGTTTTGAAGATATAAGCTCACATAGGGACATGCATACAAAAATAACAACTTTGTTTTATAATATGTAAAGTTAGACAACAAGACGTGAAGTTGTGAATAAAAGCTATATTTAATAAATAAATAATAAATAAATATTAATGGACATTTCACACAACGTCCTCTGGTCCCAAGCTAAGCTTATATGCTTGTGTTATGGGTACCAGAATACGGATAGAATACATATACTACTTTTCTTTTGTAAATACATACTTATAATACATAGAAACACCCAGACGCAGTACAAACATTTGTATGACAATTAGAAAAATCACACAAATGATTGTCCCGAGCGGGAATCGAACCCGCGACCTCTTGATCGGCAATCCGTTACCAGAACCACTACACCACGAGGCCGGTCATAAATACCTACAAAAAAGAGCTATTTCTGTAAACAAGTGTAATTCCTATATATGAATTTTGCAATCGTCTCAGAGATTTATTATGTAACGTGTAACTCTTGAAAGAAGGAGACTGAATATTTGTGCGTATGTTTTCAGATAACTGCATATTGCAGTACATATTAATTCATGCATTGTTTATAACTTGCAGCTATTCGTTATATTAATGCTATCGTCTGCTCACGTGGGGCTAATAACCTTATTTCATTTAATAGCAGTATTTTTACTTTACGTGTTATATATGTCGTAGGAGACTTGATTAAAATAGTTTACTTAAGGATTTTTAGTTTTAACTTAGGTTCCAAGATTGTGATGTGGGTCCTTAAATGGTGTAAATGGTGAGTAATTCGTTTATTTACTGTAGTTGGTGAGACTGAATGGTGACCCGTTGAAATTTCATAAAAGGATCCTTCCAAACCAGCTACACGTGTCGTAAGCCACGGATCAATCTCATCGTAGTTAATAGAATGTTGTAGTTAACGTAGTTAGCTTATTCAGTATTACAGGGTGTTTGGATTGGAGACTACCCTGGCAATAATTACAGGTGATGTCTACGGTGATTTTCTCCGATATATATTATAAATAGTAATTTATAAAACGTATGAGCGTACGTCGTGAATAAATGCTGGAAAACTTATAAGCCAAAAATACAATATTTTTGTCTATTATTTGTCTCAAAGCGATTAAGTTTTGTGTAGAATTTCAAATACTTAATCGATGTGATGAATTGTGATATGAGAGTGATAATTTAGGCATTATCTATAGGTACTAATATTTATAAAGCTGAAGAGTATATTTGTTTGAACGCACTAACTCAAAAACCACTGGTCCAGGAACCACAGGAAGGCCATGGGCTATGTAACATCACACTGTGACTAAAAGGAGCAAGGCATCAGTGAAAAATATTGCGAAAACGGGAAAAAACTCTCCGATAAAATCTCCGTTTAAACCTTCGATAAGTCATTATGAATAAGACCGTTAATATATATTTATAAAATACTAGCTGACCGAGCAAACTTTGTATTGCTATACTAAAAAAAAGTTTCAAAAATAGATGTTGGCCGATTCTCAGACCTACTGATTGTGCATGTAAAATTTCATAAAAATCTGTCAAGCCGTTTCGGAGGAGTACGGTAACTAACACACGTGAATTTCATATATAAGATTTCTGGTTAAAGCTGTACAAACCTCCCCATTTGACAGTTTTCTTCCCCCATTGATCGATCGAGCATAAACGAAGAGCAAACAAAACCGGGATAAAAGTACCATCTGTCATTGGGGTGTTAATTCTAGGTCTGAGTGAAAATATCAGTATTTCATTCATATTTACTGTCGAGGATTCTATCGCTACTGTAATTTTGTGTTGTCAGAAAATGTATAAATAATAACAACATAAATATTCATATGATAAACGTCTGACATCGAACAGGCATACTCAATTTATTTCGTTTAATACATCACAACAAAAAATGTTCCATAGAATCAAATGTATATTATTTATATTCGCACGACGCGTACTCGTCTTATTTTAATAGTTATTTTCTATTATTCACCTACAGATTTGAATAATGTATTACATACGTCAACAATATGAATTTATTTGATACTAAAAGAAGTCAAAATTCTGCAATATTGTGTTAGATAAATAGAGTCGTTTGGCAACTAGAAATAGTGTTATGAAGGTTGTCTATTATTTAACACGTTCCCAGCGGCACTAATTTATCTGTAATTTCCATTACTGCGTTACGAGGCGTTTGGAACCTGGTCCTGAACCAGAGGTTGGAGCGGTACGGGGCTTAGTAAACCCCACCGCCCACTGGAGACAAAAATCCTTTTTTTGGCACCAAATAAGGCAAATTGTACGGTTTTTGTCGCGATTATTATTATTAACGCCTGTGGGCAGATTATTTAGTTTGGATTCTATACGTAAAATAAAATATGGGGTCGTATGTACCCCATACCGCACTGAAAAATGGCAGTTTTTTATTCTGTATAGTGATGGGTAAAATAATCGAAATTATTTAATTATACTTATGGATGCTATTTATTAAAACAGGATAAACATACAATACATTACAGTGTATAATTTATAATATAACTAGCTGTTGCCCGCGACTCCTTACACGTGGAATTTAGGAAAGTTTCATGAAAATCCATCCAGTAGTCTTTACGTGAAAGAACAACAAACATCCTTACATTCATACAATCCAACATTAACCAAACATCCAAATATTAGAGTATGGAATATGGATAGAAGACCGAGGAACGTTCGCGTTGCTCGGCCAACAGTTTAAGTATTTTATTTTGTTGCGCGTAATTCTTTTTTCGTCATATCTCCTAACATATTCATTTAAATTGCATGCTGTAAAAAGCAGTTATAATCTATATTAAACGTGTAAGCTAACTAAGGTATTTACTTTGATAAAAAAGATTACTATACACACATAAATAGCTTTTGAAAACACCCTATTGAATTTGATAAATTTTGCGACATTATTATGGGTACAGCGGGTTTCCCTTAAAAGATAAACATATCCCTCGCGGACTTTTTTGAAGAACTATAGGTAACAAATAATTCCACCATACATTAGTTTGTTGTCCTCACATAGATAAGGCAGCGTTTTCATTTATAGATCGCACGCGTCCGAGTTTCTCGGCAAATTTAATCATATCTCATACAATATATAGCAAACCCCAACAAATTATGCAAAAGAAGCCACCCTCTTGAACCATTCTATCTATTAAAAAAACCGCATCAAGATCCGTTGCGTATTTTTGAAGATATAAGCTCACATAGGGACATACATACAAAAATTACGACTTTGTTTTATAAGAAGTAAGTAAAGATAAAGAATAAAGATAAAGAAGATAAAGATATATTGTATTGATACACCATACTTTAAATATACATAGCTGGAGCCTATTTATATTGATACAAAAAAAATTTTTTTGGACATAATAATAGCTTATTTATTTTTGGCAAAAAGAGAATATGCCTACGTGAATAAATGATTTTCATTTATTATAATCCTACATCATTATTTCACTTAGACTGAGTATCATTTGTAAATATTGATTGGAAATCTACCTGTCTTTCAAATATCGTTAACTTTGAAATTAGATTCCTCTTACGCCTCTCGCACGACAGAGAAGTTTAAGTGTTTCCTTACCGCTGTAAAGACGAAACAGGGACGAGGTCTTTCAAGCCTCGTTTCGCACTCATCGTGTTAATATGATTATAATAACTAACCCGGCAAACGTTGTTTTGCCACACAAATGTTAGGGGTGGACCGCGCTTAACATTTAGGGGGATGAAAAATAGATGTTGTCCGTTTCTCAGACTAGGATATGTACCTACCCAAAATTTCACGAAAATCGGTCGAGCCATTTCGGAGGAGTATAACTACAAACACCGTGACAGGAGAATTTTATACAACGTGTTGCAGAAAGGTGTAGTCATATTTTAAGGTTGCATTGGATAGGCCTTAAATATTATAAATATTACAGTTACTAATATTAAATAACTACCAGGAGCGCATCAATTATGAGATGTTTACGGTTTATTGAATGCGATTGAACCTTACGATAAAAGATGACCTCATAGTTCTGTTGTAATGAAACAAGATCGATTAATTTAATAAATAAATTCAATTTGTATGAACACATAAAACTCATAATACGAGTATAACTAGTATTTGTAATTTCATCCATGCCACTAGGCATGTTAAATTAAAATAAAATAAATCGTTACACGTAATCGGCCACGTGTAACTATGGTCAAATTTGACTACACCTTTCTGAAACACGTTGTATTTTAGATAAATATGAAATGTGTTTTTTTCGAAAATGGTGCATTATGATAAGAATCGGGGATTTTTCAGTAGACTTAAAAATGATGAAATGGTTTGAATTTTTTATAAAGACCTTGTTAGTATTTTTTGGCTCCATCTGGTATCTTTCGACTTACATCATTTTTAATCAACCTCGCCAGGACGTTACTTATAAACGAAGCAACGTTAGCTTTTTACGTTACTCCAGAACGTAAAAAGCGATTTTGTAACCATTAAATTTAAAAGAAGTTTATTTGTTTTATGATTCTGTGTATTTGAGAAAATGATTGTAGTATATCAAAGGAAGTGTTTAAACCGCAACGCATATATTTCAAACATGTGAGTGAATGACGATGGTAACCCACAACGGCCACAACTACGCAGAATGTGTGAGCGTGGGTGAATGGGTGAATATAAAGTTTGTTTTTCGTTTAAATTCCAACCCTCGAAGGATTAACGCGTGCTTGGGTCTGATTTGAATGTATCTCATTTGGGTTTATCGTTTCGATATTGACATCAAGCTTAATAATAAAAGTCAAGTTTAGAAGAGTGATTAAATTTTAATACGTTTTTTAAAAATTTAGAGACACTTTTTACTGAATAACTTTTCAATAGTCAAATTTCATTCAATTTAATTAACATTCAATATTTAAATACAAAAAGTAATTTTAAATTAAGTATATAGGTAATAGGCCGGCTTAAATACACTTACATATCTATGTGTGCATGAAATGTGTATCTATGTGTGTCTGTGACACAGGCTATACGTCATATGTAACGTGATTATTGTATGAAGTACGATTTAGCAATGCTACAGTTACATGTCCTCAATTTTAAAAGTCAACCCACAATCTGGTTTTTCTGTGGATAATCGAATCCATGATCTCGTGAACACCGTGTGGGTATTGCTCCCAGTTCACAACATCTGTCTAAATAAAGCATTGAATATGCTAATGTTGCATTTTGAACAAAACCTCTATCAATGTAACTGATTTATGAGAGATCGGGGATATAATTATATTAAATACAAAATACCCCTAACAACAGCAATTTAAAGGCAAATTAAGTTCATCTATATTCATTTTAACCTACATTAAAATTCGAGCATATCATGTATGTATGTCAATAATAAGGAAAATTTTTTTAGATTCTTTTTTCATATTCAATTCCTATATTAATGGTTTAGAAGAGGGAATAGGGTTAGGGGGTAAAATCCCTAGTAATTATATAAACAACTTGTGATTCACTAAAGTAATTTATTAATTTTGCAATTGACATGCTATGCTTTTAATTTGAATGCTACAAGCACGACCGCAATAAGCTCAGTTGGCAGAGCTACGGAACGGTATTCCGAGGTCGTGGGTTAAAATCCCGCTTGCAGCAATCACTTTTTCCAACATAATTTGATTTGTTAACTTGTGATTTCTTTTACAAGGGTTACTATGCCTCGTAATTTCTACCACAGATATTGTTAATTATTGTATTACCTTCAAGTTAATATCTCGATGACAAGTAAGGCAGCTTAGGGAGAACACGACGTCGTCAAGGTCGCTTGATGAAAGAGGCATATAAATTCGTCAAGAAACCGAATGTAAAGCTTGCATATAATATTTCTGAAATTTTAATATAGTTAATCCGAATTGTAACAAATTAAGAACACATGGCCCCACCTCATTTCCTTCCCATAATGTTGTAAGAACCAGCAGTGGTATTCAGTAAGAAAAAGTGAAGTGAATTTTCGGTGAATCTTGATCATGTGACAGCGCTCATCTATTTTTATTGGAGGAGCGCTGTCACGTGATCAAGATTCACCGAAAATTCACTTCACTTTTTCTTACTGAATACCACTGCAGGTCAGAGATCACATAGGCAGCTAAGATCCTCTGTGAGATAAAACTTAAAACTAGACCTGTGTCTCCTCTATGCAAGAACTCCTAGTCAGCGTGGTATAGTACACCCAAATATCCTCGAGAAGTAAAGGGACGTGTAAGACGCCTGTACCCAGCAATGATATGTTAATGGGTTTGAAAATAAATACAGTTAACCTCATTTCGTCAGTCGGTGTGTGTAATCTGGTATCATCATTAACTGTTATAATATCTGTCATAAAGTTTAAAGTATATATCCGTGTTCTCGTCGTGGTATTATATTTAATGTGTCATAAAGTGACCCAGGATAAGCCATCTTTAATGTCCTACACGCGCAGAGGGATGTCATTTGAATCTAAACTTTTATTAACACCATGTTAAGAACGATGGTTTGTTTTCTAACTTAATACTACGCTAATAGATGCCTGAAAGAGTAGGTAGAGGAATGGAAATAAATTTTAATAGTATTATTAGTTATAGAATAGGTACTAGTTATTATGTTTCAGAAAAGTAACTTATTATTTTTACTCATTTAACTGCTTGAAACAAGACCTACTTTAATTATGAAATAGAAGCTAGTTCCTAGTTACTAACACAATACCATAAAAATATGATTCTTAACAATTTATATTTTTTGTGTCATTATGTAATCAATTCTATACACATTTAATCTATTAATTTAATTATTTTAAACTACGAAAATTATTCATTTAATTATTTTAAACTACGAAAATTATTCATTTTACTATTCAGCGATTCATTGTTATCTATATTCATGAAACTGACATTATATCAGTATACAAATTAATTGAAGCTTAATTATGTTACTAAGCTATTGCATAGCTTCTATCGCGGGCCTTGAGCGTGGAGACCGAATCCACAAAATTCGAAATTTTAATTCCGTAGGTAACGGAAATAGCGTAAAAAACCTTACACATCGGCGCTTCGCTGTTCGCGCTGGTGACTCATGTCAGTTTTGGCGTTAGTTTTTATTTTATTGACATTTGATTGACAATCGTGGACGGGCTTCGTGGCGTAGTGGTTCATGTAATGGACTGCCGTTCACAAGGTCGCGGGTTCGATTCCCGCTTGGGTCAATCATTTGTGTGATATCCATAAATGTCATACAAATGTTTGTACTACGTCTGGGTGTTTCTATGTATTATAAGTATGTATTTACAAAAGAAAAGTAGTTTATGTATTATATCCGTATTCTGGTACCCATAACACAAGCATAATAAGCTTAGCTTGGGACCAGAGGACGTTGTGTGAAATGTCCGTGAATATTTATAAAAAAAAAAAAAAAAATATCGCTATTTTATCATAATTACCACTAGCAATGGACAGATGTAAGCATCAGTAAATAAGGATTATTAATCTTATTTTAGTTTATGGTATTTAGATTCTTGCATAAATAAAATAAATAAATAATTATAATTGCATAAGTTGATAAAAAATACTATGCAATAACTTTACCGCGGCAATTCCCGAGTGCCACACGTCTTTTTAGGGTTCCGTACCCAAAGGGTAAAAACGGGACACTATTACTGAGACTTTGCTGTCCGTCCGTCCGTCCGTCCGTCCGTCCGTCTGTGACCAGGCTGTATCTCAAGAACGGTGATAGCTAGACAGTTGAAATTTTCACAGATGATGTATTTCTATTGCCGCTATAACAAATAAATACTAAAAATAAAATAAATATTTAAGGGGGGCTCCCATACAACAAACATGATTTTTTTACCGTTTCTTGCTCGATACTAATAACGTTGCCTTATGTTGCATAGATAATGGTACGGAACCCTTCGTGCGCGAGTCCGACTCGCACTTGACCAATTTTTTATAATAAAACGACACGTTATGTGAGCATTGATTAACGCAGTTGAATACTGTCTGTCTGTCCACTGTACTTGTTAATTAGTTCATTAATTGAGGTTTTCAGTTCATTATTTGTGGCGTCAATTATTACGTTTTATGAAATGCAATATGCATAATACATGGACAGGCTCGTCTGATGTCTCATGTCTGTGTGATGACTGATTATAAATACAAGTGTCATCACCCCTTTTCTGTTTTAGGGTGCTGTAAATGCCAGTAAAGGGAAATTGTACACAAATAACTTTTACTGTGAGAGACGGAAATCTTTAAAATAAAGCCTGTGTCAACACGTCTGGTCAGCGCGGCATAGTAGACCACAATCGACCCCAAAGTGACTGGAGAAAGAGTAGAAAAGAAACTAGAAAAAGGCTTCTGGATAGGACAATGTTTAGTCTCAAAAACGGCTGGACGCAGCCCGGTGAGATCAGTTAGTCAGTAAGAAAATTGGCGTTCAGCCGGATGAAATCTTTACTTATTATGAAACATAATCGTTATTTTTGTATGTATGTCCCTATGTGAGCTATATCTTCAAAGCTACGTTTTTTCATGGCTTTTTGTATAAAATGTTTATTTGTAATTTACGCGTAGGTATAACGTTGCGTGCAACAGCTAGTCACGAATAAAATGATTGCGAGGTAAATAAAAACTACTGTCATTAAAAACATCTATATGTAATTTTAATACAAAAAATAATGACTTCATTGATATAATTCATAGTGTGATTAAATATACATAATCTATTATTATTTACTTACTAGCGAACAGTTTATTATTATAAATAGTAATCTGTTATGCATGGATGATATTAAAATATCAGCCAATTATGCAAAATATCTCTATGATGGTCGATAATTTTCTCCGTGCGGTGACGGATTAAGAATACAAGGGTCACCGCCCCATCTCTTCCCGTGGGCACTGTAAGAGGCAGTCAAGGGATAACAGAGCTTGCAACTGCTCAGCTGGTGGCAGGGTTCTATTACCCGCCTGGTTAGCTACCACCGTAAGCACGGTGAAAAAGTGGTCGTATGGTCGCGTTTCATTATCAGCCAGCGCCAGAGCTCGAGTGAGCTCTGCTACGATACGTATTGGTCCCGTGGAAACACCCGTCTATCCAAGTGCCGGGATGACTGCATTGACCCTCCAGCCAGGGAGACCCGTAGAAACGGTTGTTCCGCTGGCCGCCCGTGGCACAGTACAGGGGCCCAAACAAGACTAACCAACTTGTGAGGCTGCCCCACCATGCCATGCATACTCTCGGAGTGGACCGTCGTGCCGGTTGGTGACCGGACGTGGGGCCCGGCGGCCACTTGCGGGGGGGTTCGGGGGCTCTTCCGTCTGGCGAGTCAATGTATCTCTTCTTTTGGCAGACCCTTGGTGAAACAAGTTCTCCCACCATTAACCGATTCTATCATGGCAGAACTGTCTCGATTCACGCCTCGTCTTACTCACTTTCCTAATGGCAGTACAATACAATAATTGCGGTCGTTCAGCGGTGCACACCCCCACAACTTCTTCGCCATTTGTAATGGAGTTCTGCAACATCCGTGGACTTCATGCTAACTTAATCGCTGTTCACCAACATCTCGAGACAGCACGGCATGCAATGCTGTTTCTCACAGAGACACAAATATGTCTTCCGGCCGATACCAGCTACTTACACTATCCCGGGTACGTGCTTGAAGAATCCTTCAAAGCATCCGCTGGCTTAAGATGCCATCAATTTACTGTGGCCACCATTTCTTGTCGGACAAAGAAATTCAGCGAGTCCTTTATTTGCAGAACTTCCCAAAAATGGAATTCGCTTCCTGCGCACGTGTTCCCTTCTTCTTATAACATGGGGTCTTTCAAGCGAGGCGTGAAGAGGCACCTTGCGGGCCGGCAAGGTGAGGGTGGCTAGTGCTTTCATACCGTACTAGCCGTCCTCACATTTGGATTGCACTTCACTTAACATCAGGTGGAGTGTAGTCATTTGCCTAACCCTTGCCATTAAAAAAAATTGCAGATTAAAGCTATAGATTATATTTTAACTGCTAGCGAAAATGAGGAGTGTTATGATTTTGATTGCTGTATGTTCGAGTATAGCTCTTATTTTAGCATTTTCTTTGACTTGATAATAGATATATATAGATAAATAGTGTAGATTAATTTTTATCCAGAACAATAGAAAGGGTATAGTGAATATTCATGCCCATTTCACACAACGTCCTCTGGTTCCAAGCTAAGCTTATATACTTGTGTTATGGGTACTAGAATACGGATATACTATATAATACTACTTTTCTTTTGTAAATACATACTTATAATACATAGAAACTCCCAGGCGGAGAACAAACATTTGTATGACATTTATAAACAACACACAAATGATTGTCCCGTGCGGAAATCGAACCTGCGACCTCGTGAACGGCAGTCGGTTACATGAACCACTAGATCAGGAAGCCCGTCAAATATACAATAAGTAGGTACTGTAAAGTCACTGAACTGTAACCACGCATACGTTCGCAATATTCGCATATAATTTCACTGAAAGTGCGCACTTGGTGTTAGAAAGACAAAAAAAATTGCCAATATTTTTCACTTTATCACAAAATAAAATATAACAAAATATATGTCGCCGCGGTTACACCTAGGCTATAAAACTTACATGTAGACGTTAAGAAATTAGATCATAAGTCTTGATTATTTCTGTAATATTGTTATTCAAAACTACTTCTTTATTATAACCTTACTTTCTCAACCTTTAATTATCATCTTAGATAACAATTAATAATTTAAGGTTTAAATATTGTTGCATTATTTTAGACTCAAATAGTTTTAATTTCTACCCACAACATTAAATTGTTAATGGATGACATTTTGACGCAGGAAATAAGTTATTGAGTTGGTAATTTATTTAAAATCAATTGCGAACGTTCTAGACCTTTATAAAATCATTTCATATTTTGAAATGAATTATTACATTGTAATTTAAATTAATAAGCTACTTAAAACACTGTAAAAATAAATGAGTGCAATAACGAACTAACTTTGCCTCCCTCGAGTTACGAGAGTGGGGACACGTGACACGTGCACTCACTTATTTAAGACCGAACGCAACAGAGCTGAGACACATTTTGCGTCGAGAGCTCGAGCGGTAAGGTCTTTCCTATTCTGTCTTTATGAAAATTATCTTGTAGATTATAACTTGATATTAATTAACTACTTCGTCATTTTATTTAATCATTAATTAAATTAATTAATTGTTAGATTTATTGGAATCTTTTGATTCGAGTTACTTCATTCAGTAAATAAAATGAATAAAGATAACATGACCGATGGCTCTCAGGTAGTCAGCGGTCATGATCTTTTTAAAAATTATTGTGCTAATCAAAATCCGACATCAGAAGTGGGATCGCTTCCGCGATCCCTTTCTGCCGGTCACAACGTTACAGACCCTGACTTCATCCCAGGACCTTCTGGTACAGAGGTCTTTGCAGCAACCACGCTTCAGCAAAGCAGTCAAACTTCACCTACGGACCTCGAAACGTTGCCATCAACTAGTAATGTTATACCTCCCCAGTTCTTTCTACAGATGATGACTATGATGCAGAGCATGAGCGATCGTCTTCTAGAGAAGCCTAGTGAGAGGGTAAAAATTACCGACATATTTTTACCTTCCTTTGACCCAGATGGCAGCGTAGGTGTCCGCGAATGGTGTAATCACATCTCCACGGCTGTAAGTGCCTACCAACTTACAGATTACGACATTCGTATGAAAGTAAGTAGCTTACTTAAAGGACGTGCTCGAGTGTGGGCTGACAACTGGTTAGTCACTACCTCCACTTGGGACGAACTCCGTGAGACCATAATAACGACCTTCGAACCAGAAAACAGGTATTCTCGCGATATCCTCAAATTTAGAGAGCATATTTATAACCCCAATAAGAATATTTCAGAATTCCTGTCCGAAGGTTGGTTACTATGGAGGCGAGTTACCAAAGATAAATTGGACAACAGCGATGCAGTGGAAGCCGTCATTGGAATGATAGGTGACGAGCGTTTGAGAATAGAATTGATGAATGTAAGAGCTAAGACTGTACCCGAATTGATTTCAGTGGCATCTTCTATCAGAACCAAACGCCCTAACATGCCTTCTCCACATTCAAACGCGCCACCTTCAAAACGAACTAGATTCTCCCAAGATCATAGAAACGTTCCTCAATGCAGTTTTTGTAATAAAATCGGGCATGTCTGGCAAAACTGCCGCAACAGGAACGAATCTAGCCATCAAATCAAAGCAACTACTCCATCTAGCAGTGCAGGCCCAACCACCGCCATCCACACGAGTAAGTATTGCTCATTTTGTGCTAAACCTGGTCACACTTTCGATACTTGCTTTCGTCGTGAGAAACAGGTCGCCTCCAACATAAACTCCATAGCCAACGGTAACAAAGGTAAGTTAAATACTATGCGTATGTATGTTGGGAAAATTGAAATTGATACAGTTTTTGACAGTGGTGCGGAGTGTTCAGTGATGCGAGAGACTATCGCTAAGAAAATTCCGGGACGAAGGCAGCAAGTAGTAAATTATTTACGTGGATTAGGTCCAGTACCCGTCATATCTACAAGTACGCTAAAAACGGTTTGTATTATCGATGGTATTAATGTCGAAATACTTTTTCATGTACTACCCGACTTTGAAATGACAACTAATGTATTAATTGGATCAGACATACTGTGCAATACTGGTTTAAGCGTAATTATAACCCTTAATACTGCGAGATTAGTATCTCAGCCCCAAATCATGCATGTCCGTTCTAATATTTCGATTTTCAGTAACTTAAACCATGACTTATCTGATCAATCCGAGATTGATCAATTACTGTCACTACTTAACCAATATTCGTATCTATTTACAAACGGTTTCGCGAAAACCCGTGTTAATACCGGACAGCTTGAAATTCGTTTGAAAAACCCGGATAAATACGTTGAACGCAAGCCATACCGATTAACCCCCATTGAGCGCCAAAAGGTTAAGCATATTGTTTCAGAGTTGATCGAGAACAACATAGTTAGAGAGAGTAGATCCCCTTACTCTAGTCCAATTATTTTAGTAAAGAAGAAGAACGGTGACGATCGAATGTGTGTTGATTACCGAGAGTTAAACTCTAATACCATTCGTGACCACTATCCACTACCCCTTATAGGAGACCAAATAGACCAATTAGCAGGTGGTAAGTACTTCCATACACTTGATATGGCATCTGGTTTCCACCAAATCCCGATTTCCCCTGAATCTATAGAAAAAACGGCATTCATCACACCAGACGGGTTATACGAATATTTAACTATGCCATTTGGCCTTTGTAATGCACCCTCAGTATACCAGAGATGTATTAATCGTGCTTTAGGACCCCTTCTTAACCCTGGTAGTGCTGACAATGGTATAAATAGCATTGCACAAGTCTATATTGATGACGTCATTTGTAAAAGCTATGATTTTCCCTCTGGTCTCTCATACCTGGAAAGAATTTTTATTGCTTTACGAGATTCAGGATTTTCAATTAATGTTGAAAAATGTTCATTTTTTAAGCAATCCATAGAGTACCTCGGTAATGTAATCGAAGACGGTAAGGTTCACCCAAGTCCCAAAAAGGTTGAAGCCCTACTAAAAGCTCCCATTCCAACCTCAGTAAAACAAGTTCGACAATTTAATGGTCTCGCGGGTTATTTCCGTAGATTTATTCCAGACTTTGCGCGCATAATGGTTCCTTTGTACAATTTAACTAAGCAAGGAGTTAAGTGGTCCTGGACAAATGACCATGAAGAGGTACGTCAAAAGGTCATCCACTATTTAACTTCTAGTCCTGTACTAACAATATTTAGGGAAGGCGAACCAATTGAACTTCACACCGATGCCAGCTGTCTTGGACTCGGAGCGGTTCTCGTGCAAGTAATCAACGGTCGACAACATGTCGTGGCCTACTTCAGTATGCGGACAACTGACATTGAAAGCAGATATCACTCCTACGAGCTGGAGACACTAGCCGTTGTACGAGCAATCAAGCACTTTCGACACTACCTCTACGGGCGTAAGTTCAAAGTCATTACAGATTGCAATTCCCTAAAAGCTTCAGAGCACAAAAAGGACCTCCTACCGAGGATTCATAGATGGTGGGCTTACCTGCAGAATTTCGAGTTCGAAATAGAGTACAGGAAAGGCGAGCGAATGCAGCATGCTGACTTCTTCAGCCGAAACCCCAACTCCTTTACAGTCAACGTGATGACAAGGAATTTGGAATGGCTTATCGTAGAACAGCACCGAGACCCTCAGCTTAGACCAATCATAGATGCCCTGCACAATGGTAAAGCAGTACCCGGATACGTTCTTGAAGATAACGCTATCAAGTATGAAAGGACGGACCAGGTATTAGGTGCACAAAAACTTATTATGGTACCTAAATCCTTCCAATGGAGTCTGATAAACACCTTCCATACCGCCCTTAAGCATACAGGTTGGGAGAAAACTCTTGGCAAAATAAGAGAAACCTATTACTTTGATAGGATGAACACCATTATTCGGGAGTTTGTCGACAATTGCGTGGTATGCAGGACATCTAAGCAGTCTTCTGGGGCAATGCAGGTACAGTTACATCCTATACCAAAGCCAACAGTACCCTTTGAAGTGATCCACATGGACATTACTGGAAAACTTGGGACCCCGCAAGATCAGGAATATGTCGTGGTCACCATCGATGCCTACACTAAATACGTACTACTTCGTTACGCTAACGATAAAAGTCAGCATAGCGCTCTTGGAGCTCTGAAACAAGTGATACACCTGTTCGGCGCACCGAAGCAGATAGTGGTGGATGGTGGACGCGAATTCCTTGGCGAGTACAAAAACTACTGCGAAAAGTATGGCATAGAAATACATTCAATTGCACCCGGCACCAGTCGAGCTAATGGCCAGGTGGAACGTATGATGACCACATTGAAAAATGGTCTAATAATGATCAAAAATTATGAGGTAGCTGAGTGGCATACTGCTCTGGAAAGTCTACAGTTAGCATTTAATTGTACGGTACATAAAACAACTGGTATCGCTCCTCTCACACTGCTGACACGACGCCAAAACTGCGTACCACCAGAACTACTGAACCTAGTAGATTTTGATAGTCAGGTAATTGATTTCGAAACAATTCAGAGACATATTCAACAAAGGATGGTCGAAGCGGCTGGTAAAGATAAAGAAAGGTTTGAAAGAGGAAGAGCAAGGATACAGAGGTTTCAGAGAGGAGATTTTGTTCTGATCAAGAATAACCCAAGGAACCAAACTTCACTTGATCCAAAGTTCAGCATGCCTTATGAAATCCATAGTGTACTCGATAACGACCGCTACCTTGTAAAGAAAGTTATTGGCCATCGCGGACGTTCCAGAAAAGTAGCTCACGACCAACTGCGTCGAGCACCACAGCCGTCATGCCGTAGCGAAAGGCCGATAACCGTGTCGCCGTCTAACGAATTTGAATCTGTACAGGAAGAAACCCGACCAAATGACCAGGAAGCTGGACCATCGGGTCTCTGCACTGGACCATCAACTTGCCCTGCAAATGCCGACGATTCTTCTCAAGATGAGTAGTTGCCTCTGGCTGCGTAGTCACACCATCTTAATACGGTGAGCCCGTTTCACACTATTTAACACATGGTGTTGATATAGTTATACTCCTAAATAAGTTAATTATTAAGCTATTTAACACATGGTGCTGATTAAATAGTTATTATAAAATAAAAAATAAAAAAAATGCATTTGGCGTGCGGATCCGACCCATAACCACAAAAGACGTTGTTGATGATGTGGAGGCGTCATACAACCACTAAAAAGAACAACCCTACTATTGGGCAAATATTACAAAAAGAACAACCCTACTGTTGGGCAAATATTACAAAAAGAACAACCCTACCGTTGGGCAAATATTATAAAAGAACAACTCTACTGTTGGGCAAATATTATAAAAAGAACAACCCTACTGTTGGGCAAATATTACAAAAAGAACAACCCTACTGTTGGGCAAATATTACAAAACGAACAACCCTACCGTTGAGCAAATATTATAAAAGAACAACCCTACTGTTGGGCAAATATTGCAAAAAGAACAACCCTACTGTTGGGCAAATATTATAAAAAGAACAACCCTACTGTTGGGCAAATATTACTAAAAGAACAACCCTACTGTTGGGCAAATATAATTAAAAAAATAATAATAAAACTAATAATAATAAACAATGCTAATAATCATAATGTTATGTGTGTTCGAGTGATGCCTCAAAGCCATACCAAAAAGGTGTTAAAAACGACCCCAAAATTAAAAATCCAAGTATTATAATAATCAAATACATTTCGCATATAGTGGCTTATGTAATGCTAGAATATTAAGCCGATAACCCATGCATTTATAATTTGGTGAATGAAAAATTATTAATATCTAGGTTTACGATAGAAGTACCTAGCTAGAAATAAAACGTGTTGTGTGTGCAGTTACACCGGATACACGGCGCAGAGCACGCACCGCTCATCAGTATGGCCGTGTCGCCGCGGTTACACCTAGGCTATAAAACTTACATGTAGACGTTAAGAAATTAGATCATAAGTCTTGATTATTTCTGTAATATTGTTATTCAAAACTACTTCTTTATTATAACCTTACTTTCTCAACCTTTAATTATCATCTTAGATAACAATTAATAATTTAAGGTTTAAATATTGTTGCATTATTTTAGACTCAAATAGTTTTAATTTCTACCCACAACATTAAATTGTTAATGGATGACATTTTGACGCAGGAAATAAGTTATTGAGTTGGTAATTTATTTAAAATCAATTGCGAACGTTCTAGACCTTTATAAAATCATTTCATATTTTGAAATGAATTATTACATTGTAATTTAAATTAATAAGCTACTTAAAACACTGTAAAAATAAATGAGTGCAATAACGAACTAACTTTGCCTCCCTCGAGTTACGAGAGTGGGGACACGTGACACGTGCACTCACTTATTTAAGACCGAACGCAACAGAGCTGAGACACATTTTGCGTCGAGAGCTCGAGCGGTAAGGTCTTTCCTATTCTGTCTTTATGAAAATTATCTTGTAGATTATAACTTGATATTAATTAACTACTTCGTCATTTTATTTAATCATTAATTAAATTAATTAATTGTTAGATTTATTGGAATCTTTTGATTCGAGTTACTTCATTCAGTAAATAAAATGAATAAAGATAACATGACCGATGGCTCTCAGGTAGTCAGCGGTCATGATCTTTTTAAAAATTATTGTGCTAATCAAAATCCGACATATAATAAATTAAAAAAATGCTTTACTCAATGTAAAATATTTTTTGCAGATTTTTTTTAAATTTTACCTCATACTAATACAATATTAATTTATTAAACAAATACTGTGATTAGTAGTAATACCTACATATTTTAAAATCCGACTTTTGATTGAGTTGTAAAATAACAATAGCTTAAACCTATGTTATATGTTCATTTATTTTCCAGAATTCATCCATTTAATAAAGTCGTATAAATTTTAAATAATAATACCTATATTATGTTTTACCCCACAAAATTACACACATTGACGTTTGTCATAAGATTATCTTGTCTTATTTGGATCTACGTTGAAGTGAGTATTAAGTTTTTATTATTTTTCCCTTTCATCATCGAAACATTGCATTTAACCAATTTCAGTATAATCATTACAAGAAATTATTAAGGAGTTTTGAATGTTTACGGAGCTGTTAAACAGTGATTTTGGTTTTTTTTTAATAGACACGTTGGTTTCTGTTCCCATTTTTGTAAAGTAAATGAAATAAAAAAAACTTTCGTGCTATTTTCGGACCAACTTTTTTTAAATTCTTTTCAATCTTTTCTTAGCTCTCTTCTACAGTTTGAAACCAAAATGCCAATGCCAGGTTCATAGCGCCTAAAATAATTTTTTTATTGAATTCAGGCTTCCAAATCTATTATTAAATAACTTTGATCTTCAATATTCTTACAGAGCTTAAAAGTGACTCCAGAGCGAGCAAATATGACATTTTACAACAAAAAATATATTGAGAAAGCTTTTGTAAACGTGAGACGATATAGCAGGAACTCATTGTATTATATGAATTTCTGGGGAGAAACTAAGAAAACCCTTGGAAATGATATGAAGGTTAGTAATAATACATTTAATGATTATATAGATACAATACTCTAACCTCCGTGTCGTGTTAACCATCCGTCAGGCCGTAAGGTAAATAAGAAATGACATAAATAATATTTATCTTGCGAAATGATAGAGTGATTGAATGATCTAACAACACATAGTGCAAACAACAATTAGGGTCGGAAGGTTGCGCTTTTAGGCTCCGCTCGTTGCTGTGATTACAAAAAAAATATTACAATACCATTCATTATCCATTTTAGTTATTCACTTTTCTCTTCCCGAATTTGAGCATCGCTAATCTTGCAACATCAAACTGCTGTGCCGCCGACCGCGAACAAAAGGCAGTGGTCGCCAATCGGTTTGAAAGCATTTGGTTCTTTTGTATTCGTTTATAAATTTTTTTATTTGTACAAATATTTTTAGGTGGATGTAATCTTTAAGGAGTTTCTGCATAATGAATATCGCCCTTCGTTCATAGAGTTCCATGCTTCTAAATTGTGTGACTTTATAAACAACGACCCTTACATTGGAATTATGCTCAAAAAGTTTAATGACTATAGTTGTCCTTATGTGCCTGTAAGTATAAGTTTTAACGTTAAAAAAAAAAGTTTTTCGTGTCTTCGGTAACATTTTTAATCATATAAATTTATTGTAAATAATTTATTTGTAATTTTGGAGTCACACATAATTATATAACAAAACGTTAAATTCTTTCTTCCACAGGGTGAATATAATTTTATGAACATAACAGTTCCATCTGAAAAATTTCCTAATAAGTTTCCATTCAAAAAAGGTTTGGTGGATTTTATAGTACGTGTGGCAGCGACCAATGAGTTGGTTCTGAAGTTTTATTTCGAAGTTACCTTTGAACAAAAACATTTGTAAAAAGCAAACTAAATAAAAATTATTTTATAGGATGGGCATCTGCAAATAAATGTAAATTGTCGTACAAGCACCTTTTACTTATTATGTAGTTTCATAGTTATTGGAATTTTTTTATAATCTTATTCTAAAGAATAAAAGATTTGATATAGTTTATTATTAAAAACAGCGTTGTAAGTTCTTGAAATGAAAAAAAAAAATTATATTCACGTAAGTATTAATTAAGAGGGCACGACGGAAAACTATGCTTAATGCAAAAATATGGTCATCGTAGTGTCCTGTTTTCTTATTGGATATTGCTTCTATCATTTTCTTTTTTTGAAAACATAAAGACTAAAAGAAATATGGCCATAAAGACTAAAAGAAATATAAGAAATATGGGTTCTCTTCAGATGAACTTGCAGCGTCTATAACACAGGTAATGTTTTGCCAAAAAAGAAAGTAATGGAAACATAGATATACTCTTCATCTATAATATGACGTACAAAAGAACAATGGGCATTGTTGTATGGTTTGCGCCCCAACCCTTGTAACATGTTGCGACTAGTATAAACATGTTCACTTAATTTTTTTTACACGCTTTTTATTAGCTTCACTTGTATGTTTGTATGTTTGTAACCGACTCATTTGGACGCTATTTTGACCCACTTTAAACGGTCAGATTCCATTCAAATTTTGCACACCTGTCAAAGACCGATGACAATGCAATAATTCGATTAAATAAAGCGTGTTTTATAGTTTTTTTAAACTATTATTTTTTAATAAATAATTCAAGTTTTTATTATAATTGTGTGCAGATCAAAAGTTCTGCGGTGTAAATGAAAAAAAAAACAGTTTTTGTATTAAATAATGCTTTACAGACTTTTTTACATTTCGTGTTACATACTCACATATTACGTTCATAATAATTGCACAGTAATCACAGTCAGTAATCGTTATTTTAGACAGTTATTAATAAACAAACAGTTGAAAATGATACA
The DNA here is from genome assembly GCA_916999025.1 of Orgyia antiqua. Classification (NCBI taxonomy): domain Eukaryota; kingdom Metazoa; phylum Arthropoda; class Insecta; order Lepidoptera; family Erebidae; genus Orgyia; species Orgyia antiqua. The sequence goes on along the minus strand of OU779864.1, from coordinate 18,389,769 downwards.
ATTATGGCTGAATAATTCTCTTATATAACTTAAACAATGTACTTTATACACTGGTACTTGTGATACAACAATCAGTTTCTTTATCGTATCACAGTGTTTATATTTATTTATGTTAGTATACAGTACCTATCCTTTAATAATGGACATTATCTACAACAATGTCATCCAAAAAAGTCGCCGGCAACAATGTGCATGGCTGGTGTCTTGCCCAGCCAAGGTACCAAATGATACTCATTATGTGAGCGCAAGTACCTACTGTTCTCTTCCCAGTCAAACAAGAGCAATAATGATGAGCAATTGATTCTCTCGGTGTTTCTGCTCTATTGTTAATCAATATGTACGAATAATAAATTCTACCAGATACGTGTCGCGATTTTATCCGCCCCCTCAAAAGAATACCATCTAATTTTTTGTTTGGAATAGCTCCTATGCATATTTCTATTGTGTATATGCCGTTTCTTATGTGTTCACTCAAAAAAGACCGTGCAAGTTTGGTGCGGCAGCAGCGCTCGCAAATAGGGATAGAAATACCTCACACATTAGATTAGCTGTATCAAAACACGAGAACGACGCTCAAACTTTATTTATTTCTACTGTATGAGTTGTAGGTATAATTGGTGGTGGTATAATGTGAAAACAATAAACTGGTTTAAATGTAATTATTTTGTATATTTCATTCTTCGATTCCTCTATAATATTTTAATAGATGGAGGCGTATCACACGTTCACGACATCGCAACTTCAATTCCCACCCAGGGCAATTAGGTATAATATATGAATCTCACATTTAATTGTCTTGAGCGGGAATTATGGTAAAAAATATTTTTATACTTTGTCAGGGAGTTTACTATAATTTTTCTTTTCTTAAAATGTTGTATTTTTCATCAGTAATCTCATGCTTAATTTGGGGCATGAAGACTTATTACAAGTCCTTGAATAATAATTTACTTTGGAAATTACATTTTAAAAAGCATTTTTTGTTTAATAAACTTTACTTCATTCAAATATATTTGGGTTAACACCACGTAGCCTTGATCCTTTTCAAAGGGTTTATTGACTCTATATTCAGGGTGGTGTAACTAATAAAAATAAGACTTTATAGCTGAAAGGGCCATAATTTTAAACTTATGCCCAATTTCGGGATAATTTCTAACGTTACGTGGTGATATTAACAAAATACCAAAAAATATCCTCCCTTTTGCAACTCATTTACGCCCCACTATTGGGCATGGATTTTTTTCCATTTCTGAATATTTTTAGTCTACTATGCTGCACTGACCAGAGGTTTTGGCACAAGGTTTAGTTTCGTGTTTTCCTTATCACACAAAGGATGTCATCAGGCTTTTACAGCATCCTAGGGAAGAAATAAGGTGTTAATACTTGTACTCTTAATACCTACGCCACCACACAGACCATTAATCACCATTTACTACAAATTGGCATTATCATAACATCCAGGTTCCATGTCTAGTTAAACGCGCAAATTGATATTCGTTCGTAGATTCTAAATGCAACAACGTTCTTGCAAAATTTCTTTTAATTCATAGATATCGTATCTGTAACACAGGTGGAGCCGTAGAACAAAATTAAACTAATTTGAGGTACCAATGAACTGAAAATATCTTAATTGCAATAATTTGCAATATATGATAGATATAAACTTGTAGCAATCAACAAAGTTAATTAATACTGTCAACATAATTATGTGAATTAATATTTGTAATTAACTACGAGTAACGCATATTGTATGCCACTCAACAGAATTTAGAAAATGTGAGTCCATATGGTCACCATCCCATTAACACACGCTGTAAGAAATACTTAAAAGAAATATATATTAAGGGCCTACATCAATATTATCGTATATCATCGCCGACACGTACATATTAACACAGCCAGTAGGCACAGAAAATGAAGAATTAGGGATACTTTTCCTATTTACTCAAAATCTACTAAATATATTTTAATTCTGATTTACGTGTTTCTATATATAATAGTTACTTATGTTTTGAGAAATTACTTATGTTTTGTAAAATTTGAGAGGTTGTTTCGCCAAGATTTTCTATCGAGAAAACTTTTTTCAAACGCGTTTGTGAGTTCATGCGATCCTAGATCATATATTGAAAAAACATATACTTAAAAATTATAGCTCTAGCCATTCAATCTAAAGAAACAATGAAAACTTCGTACAGAGAAAAATGCACGAAGCTATTTTGGTATCCTCTTAAGCAGATATTGTGTTCTGTGGGATGAAATCTCTAAACTGTACCCTATACCCAGAAGCGGCGGAAAGCATCGGCGACGTGGACGACCGCCTACGAGCGCGTGCTGGGTTTGACGTCACCGTCGGCCTTCTATGCACTTTTGTAGCATTCTACATGATAATTATGTTCAATAAACTGGAACTTAAAAGAAGTTTGTTTTATTATTGTGATATATTGTAGATAAATTAGTATCTACATGAAATAATAAAGTAAAGGAAGTGCAATACACCAGAAAATAGAAAATTGTAAAGAACAGTTAAATATGTGGCTACTGTGAATATTTTACAGTACTAGATATTTTAGGAGATATAAGTTTATTAATACTTAAAAATTTTGTAATTAATTCATATAATTTTACAGTGACATTACAACTTTAGCAATATAGAAACTTGTTGAGTGTACCTGTTCCTTGTTTTGTTTAGAATATTATTGCATGCTATGCTAAGTAAATCAGTCGCATTAAAACATTGGTCACAAGTGCACGTTTTTAATTCACTCCCAAACACTTCAAGCAAAATTCGATCTTATTACATACAACATATGGTCGCAAACGAGCCGAATACAGCGAATATCGAAGTTAAACAGTGAAACAGTGAATGAAAAAATGTCTGTCTCAGAATTACTAGTGGTAGGTATTAGAAGAGAATGCAAATTGCTTACAAAGGGCAAAAATCAACCTAAGAAAATGTCCTAAGCAAAGGTTAACTCGGGGATACATTGAAGCTAGACTGAAGTGCGTTGAAGATTTGATAAAGTGCACAACAAGAGAAAGTCGTGCTGATATGAGCTATTTTACGAATGAAGATTATTTTACCTGTGAAGAACTTTACCTAACAATACAAGCCGAACTAAGAGATTTGTGTTTACCTACGCCTTCCAGTAGTTCATCAGCGAAGATTTCAAATGAAAGTACATCTGAGTCAATTACGTCACAACTAAGATTGCCGAAAATCGAATTACCGAAATTCACTGGTCGTTATGAAGAATGGTCTACTTTTCACGATTTATTTATATCGTTAGTGCACAAAAATACTTCCATTAGTGATGTACAAAAACTTCATTATTTAAAATCAAGTATTGGCGGCGAAGCGGAGACCCTACTGAGACATATACAAATTACAGAATCAAATTACAATCAAGCTTGGTCTGTTCTTAAATAAAGGTATGGAAACAAACGACTTATTGTAAACACTGTACTGAAACGACTGTTCAACGAAAGAAAAATAAATATACAGAGCGCTAGTCAGATTAAAATACTATTAGGCACAACCAATGACTGTTTGAATAACTTAAACATCATGACAGTAATTACTGACAACTGCGATCCTGTAATAATTTTTCTGGTGGTTCAAAGTTGTATCAAGACTCTCACTCACAAAGACTGGGAAGAATATTCATACAAGAAAAACTCGGAAAACTTGCCCACCTGGAACTGCCTGCAGAAGTTTTTAGAATCAAAGTTTCGCACATTAGAACTTGTTACACCTGCTACACCTGCACCTTTAAGAGAGAAGATTAAAGAAAGATACATAACGTCCACTGTTGCTACTACAAGTACTCATACTGAGAAAACATGTGTTAAATGTGGAGATAATCATACATTATGTCACTGTTAACAATTTACAAGTATGAATGCGAAGGAGAGGAGCGAGTACGTAAAGCAAAATAGATTGTCTTATAATTGTTTGTTGCCAGGACACTCTGTTTTTAAATGCAGAATACCGATGAATTGTCGTATCTGTCACAAGCGTCATCATTCTCTATTACATGAGAAAAAAGAAGACAATGTGATGACGCAACCAACCGAATCTACTACGGCTCCAGAAGTATCTGTCAATCACACAATTGATGACTCAAATGAATCTACAATAGCACAGTACAACAGCAAACAAGTAACTGCACTGTTAGCAACGGCACAGGTGACAGCTAGGAGCAAAGAAGGACGTATGATTACAATGAGGGCACTTATTGACCAAGGATCACAAGCATGTTTTATTAGTGAGAAGGCGGCTCATCTTCTGAATTTGAAAAGATAACCAGCGAGAGGAAGCGTAGTTGGAGTGGGATCTACGAGAACCGAAATAAACAAGTGGTACAGCTACAGGTTTTATCAAGAAGAGAAGAAAAATGTCTTAATATACAAGCCTATGTCATGAGCAAACAGCTGACCGCTAAGATACCACAAAACACTGTCGCTGTATATAACAATATGCAACACCTTGAAGGTTTAGATTTGGCGGATCCAAGTTACTACAAGCCTGGGCCGGTTGATCTCCTGCTAGGTGTGAAAGAGTATGCTGAAATTATACATCAAGAATTAATCAAAGGTCCACCGGGCACACCCTGTGCGCAATGAACCAGCCTTGGTTGGATTTTATTTGGAGAAATACATAACACAAACGAATACAATTCTTTTCTTGTAATGCACCATCAAGTCGTAATGAATGACATGTTAAAGACGCTATGGGAAATTAATACTGAAAACGAGAGAAAATACACACAAGAAGAGTTATGATGTGAAGATATATACAAAAGAACACACACAAGAAATGCAGAAGGTAGATATGTTGTTACACTTCCATTCACAACCGAAAATCCTAAATCACCAGAAGGTAATACAAGGGAGATTGCAATGCAGAGGTTGTTACAGTTAGAAAGAAGATTTATAAGACAACCTGAGTTAAAGAAAGAGTGTGAAAAGGTTTTAGAAGAGTATAAAAGATTAAATCACATGGAAGAAATACCTTCAAAAGAAATAAATACAAAACCAGCTGTCTACTTACCACATCATGCCGTCGTTAAAGATGAAAAGGAGACAACGAAGACTAGGGTCGTTTATGACGCTTCTTGTAAAGGCAGTAATGGCGTATCACTCAATGAAGAACTACTAGTAGGACCTTTAATTCAAGACGACCTTCAAAGCATCATCATGAGATGGCGAATGCACGCAATCTGTTTCGTGGCAAATATAGAAAAAATGTACAGGATGGTATTACTTAAAAGGGAAGATACAGATTTTCAACGCATTCTCTGGAGGAGTAATCCATCACAAGAGGTTAAAGACTACCGTTTACTTACCGTGACGTTTGGAACTGCTCCAGCACCTTACCTGGCTTGTAGAACGTTACTTCAGCTTGCTATTGATGAAGGTAAAGAATACCCTATTACTGCTAAAATGATTGAAGGTTTTTACATAGATGACATTTTATCTGGCCAGAACACAGATAAAGAAGCCATCATAGCAAGCAGGCAATTATAATATATGATGAATAAAAGTGGTTTTCGATTAAAAAAGTGGTCATCAAACAATGCTGAGTTCTTGAACTCTATATCACCTGATGAGATATCATCAAATGCTCATCTGGACCTTAACATTGATGGCAAAGTAAAAACATTAGGTATTCTATGGAACCTAAAGATAGACCAATTGGAATATAAACTTACCTTGAAACCTGTTGAAGGAGATGTCACCAAACGAAGCATTCTGTCAGATGTACAGAAACTATATGACCCGCTTGGATGGCTTGCTCCAAGCATAATCATATCAAAATTACTTTTGCAAAGGCTTTGGCTGGAACCAGTCAATTGGGACGATAAAATCAGCAACAAACTAGCAAACGAATGGCTACAAATACAACCAGACTTAGAAAACATTAAAATGAAATTAGAGTTGGCAGATGGATCAACACAATAGATGGAAATAATGGAAACATTCAATTACACGGATTCAGCGATGCATCCTCACGTGCTTATGCAGCGGTAGTATACGCAAGAATAACATATCCATCTGGTGAAATCTGCACAAGTCTGATAGCTGCTAGAACCAGAGTAGCACCATTGAAAACTATCTCTGTACCACGACTCGAGCTGTGTGGCGCACTACTGCTCTCACAATTACTACGCCATGTGAGCCAAGCAATGAAGATACCAAAGGAGCAGATATTTGCTTGGTCAGATTAATCTATAGTTTTGGCATGGTTAGCTGGCGAGCCAAATAAATGGAAGACGTTCGTTGCTAATCGAGTGGTAGAAATATTACAAAATGTAAACAGTAACCAATGGTATCATGTACTATCAGAAGACAATCCCGCAGATATTGCTTCACGTGGACTGTCAGTAGAAGAATTGAAGAAATGCAATTTATGGTGGAAAGGTCCAAGTTGGTTACGTTCAGAAGAAATTAGTTTAAACAGAAAAGAAAATATACAAACTCAAGAAGAAATTAAAACTCACAAAGATATTATGACATATCTGAACATTAATAAAGACAACATGGAAATGATAACACGATTTAAGAACTTTAATGATCTCAAAGAATTACTTACATTTATTAGTTATTGCCGAAGATTCTTGAAATATAAAAAAGATATAAACAAAAACGAACCAATACATGTCACAGCAAAAGAATTAGAAAGGGGACAATTTGTTCTTATAAAGACGGACAACTTGCCTCCAGGAAAATGAAACTTAGGAAGAATAATTGAGAAACATCCGGGGCCAGATGGGCTCACTAGAGTTTATAGTATAAAGAGTGGTGATAGTGTTGTGAAACGCTGTTACAAAATTGTGTTACTTACCTTTAGATTATGATGATGAATGTGCCTAACACTAACAGTTGCTAAATGATGTATTCAACTGATTAATATGATTATTATTATATACATTAGAGTTTATACTAAACTATGTAAGATTTTTTAAAGGACTTAGTAGTCCTTTGGGGGCCGGTATGTTGAGTGTACCTGTTCCTTGTTTTGTTTAGAATATTATTGCATGCTATGCTAAGTAAATCAGGTTAAAACATTGTAAGTAATCGCATTAAAACATTGGTCACATGTGCACGTTTTTAATTCACTCCCAAACACATCAAGCAAAAGTCGATCTTGTTACATACAACAAAAATTATTGCAGTTTTATTCTTAAATTATTGCAAAATTTAAAATATTACAAGTAAATTTGAATTGTGATTATTTTAAATAGTAAGGTGTAAAATGTCATGAGCATATTACTAGCAGGTTTATAAATATCTGAGGTAAAATAAATATAATGGAATTGATTTTAGAAAGTTACAGTTCGATTCCAAAGTTTGTTTAAAAGTGAAATCTTTCAATGTAATCCATACCTAAAGTTTCCTGACATGTAATATCTGACCCAGTTTGTGTTATGTTGAACATTTTAATGTTGTTTAATGTACCTGAAGCTTTTTGTAAAATGGATCTCTGGAGTGTTGCTCTAATTTTTCAGTTTACCGATATGTTTGTATGGAATAACAACTACTAATTACATATTACTAGAGGTGATCGTTATATTAGATAGCTGATAAAATAATCTAATATTTATTAATAATCATTCAACCTATTATTTATTACAACTGGCAAGCGTTATTTATGTTGTGATTTATTTTTTATTTTTATTAGTCAAGACCCATTCATTATACACACAACACATCACATGCACTATTCGAAACGAAACGGAACGTCCCATTCAAAGTCGATTGCACTTGGCAGTATAATATTTTTGTCACCTACCAAATTATACTCTAAGGTGACCGCATAAGAACTATTTCCGTTAAATAAATAAAAAAATTTATTAGTTTGCCTAATATATTTATTAAATATATTATGCAAACTAATATATTTTGTTCGGCTAGAAGTCGATTGCACTTGGCAGTATAATATTTTTGTCACCTACCAAATTATACTCTAAGGTGACCGCATAAGAACTATTTCCGTTAAATAACAAAATAATATATTAGTTTGCCTAATATATTTATTAAATATATTATGCAGTCACCTACCAAATTATACTCTAAGGTGACTGCATAAGAACTATTTCCGTTAAATAACAAAATAATATAACGATCTTAACTCTTATCTCTATAACGATAATCAAAACGGGTCGTTGTACGAAGCGAACTAATATATTATAGCGTATAAAATAATAGGCGTTTTAAAAATAGCGTATCGTTATAACGCGTTTGCAATATATAGCCGTTGCGAACACTCCTACATATTACGAAACTATTATTGGTATGTCTTGTTTGTAAGTCTTAACCAATAGTGTAATGTATAAGTCTGTTTGATAATAACGATACTTACTAATTTATAAATGCGAAATGTGGATGATGACACAATAATAATTTTGACGAGCTTAAGTGTTAATGTGTGTAACGAAACTATAGCGCGATTTAAAAGAACTGTACAACGCCATCTATCGAGTGTTATAGTTAATTTCTGTTTGTTAAGGTTTGATTTCTAAATTTCACGGGTACGAAGTCGCGGGCTATAGCTAGTATACAATATAGCCGTTGCCCGCGAGTTCGTACCCGTGAAATTTAGAAATATTTCTATAAAAACTTAAATATTAAATGTTTTTGCAACATTTGTCACTGATAGTTAGCTCCTATTATCCTCCTATATTGTTGCAGCCTGATTTTATATAGCTTATGGCCTTACTCAATACATGTACTATCCGACACTGAAAGAATTTTTAAATCAGACCAGCGTTTCTTGAGATTAGAGCGTTCAAACAAACAAACTCTTCAGCTTTATAATATAAAGTATAGAAGTATAGATTTTATTCAGTAGAGGAAAACTTTAAACTATAGGGTCAGTGTGGTATAATAGACCACAACTTCTCGTTATGAAAGTGCTGTGATCTCATGTTCAGAAATGAGACGTTAGTTTAAAACTATATAATTCTACTATAACTTGAAAAAATAGGTAGAGACACTTGGCAGTGCGCGTGATGGAGCTTTTAGCTCAATGTTTTATTCTGAATTTAGAATAAGATATTTCTGTTTGATTTCGCTCTTTCTGAGACAAAACCTTTTTTAGAATAGTGAACGTTGAAACATTGAGTCGTCGGTAATGTATACTGATCGGTTGAGTGATGATCGCATTATCATACAAAGTATTGATTCAGTAAGACCTAAAGGGAATCTCGATACGTAGTTTTTTCTGAGGATTCTATGATTTATGTTTCGATTACATACTAAGCGATTTTGGCTATGAAAAGTAGAATCAAGTTAGCATTTATTTAGAGTAGCCAAAAATCGTTAAAAAGGAGGCTTGTGCATAAAGGAAGAAAGTTTTTAGCTAAATAGAGGATCTACTTCAGAAACTAATGAGCTGCCGTCACTTTTTTTCGCATTAACCAATTTCAATGCAGTGTTATGTGCTAATGGGTTCAAATCCTACCCGTAAAAACCACTTATAACATATATTTTTTATTTAGTCTGTCAGAATAATAATGTCAGAAAGCAATATTTGGAAATTGTGTATTAAACTAGGTATTAATTATTGTATCGCCGGGTCATGGTAAGGCTTAAGGCACCATCATGGCCTGGCAGGGCAGGAAGGCGAAAATAAATTATTTATTGGCTTTTTGACTAATATAATTGTGTGCAACAATAAAATGCATAAAAACAATGTTACCCAAAGATAGTAAAATTTTAGTTAAGTTTAGTTTTAGGTGTGAATTGACTCCAATATCTACACACGTATTTGATGAGTAAGCTAGATTAGTGTTTAATTTTGAAGCTCATTAATCATTATCATGAATATTATACCTGACGTAAACGTTTACTTAGTATTACTTGATTTATTACGTTTAGTTAGTAAATGAGAAGTTTATACGCATTTATAGACTTTCAGAGGTTATTTTAGTACATAATTTTGTGTTTAAATTAAACATCTACCAGGAGGCCAAGTCTGCTATTACAATGTGGTCACAATGATCAGTCACTGATGTCATTATCAGGGGCATAGCGTGCCTTGGTGGGGCCCCGTATAAAAAATTATTTTGGCCCTTATGAAGGGCAAAGATTTCTCACAGAAGAAAAAAAAAATATGTGCATAAAATCGATAGAAATATTTATTCATATTAGGTCACTTATTCCAATATTTTTACAAACAATTTAAATTAAATATACACTCTCATTGCCTTTTTCGTCAAAACGATTTATTAACTCATTTATACCTGATGATGGCTTTAGTTTTCTAAAATTACTTTTTTACTTTTGTCATTTCTGAAATAATAAAGAAATTCTTAATTTTTGCTTACGCACGTCGCGGGCCCCCGTGCGCGGGGGCCCCGTATAATCGATACGGCTGATACGGCGGTAGCTACGCCCCTGGCCATTATGACGAATTTTATCAAGTTTGGTAGTCTACTCTAGTATAAATGACGACATTATGGCGCCATAATGCCGTCAGTGAATGATCATTGTGACAACATTGGAATAGCAGACTTAAGCCCCAGATTATATGTATCAAAACCCTGTTAAAATTAATTCAGTTAAAAGTTGTATTAAAGTTTGAACCCCAAGCGAGAATGAGTGCAATTTATTTTAAATAGAAACAACGTTTGTATATGAAAAGTTTATAATCAGGAACGGAAGTTGATATTGTTTAGTTGAAAAAAGAAAACATTAGTTGTGCAGTAAGCATTTTAAATACTAGTGTTCGTCTTCTATTCGTACCCGTCTAAAATGGGTTATTAATCATCATAAACATACACATATAACAGGGAAGAAAAAATAAAACACATACAATTAAAAGCACTAAAAGAATGATAGATGGGTAGGCTTCACACAATACAGAAAGGAGGTGAAACATGCGAGAAATAGAAACATACAAAACATAGAAACATATAAGAACGAGAACATACTTAAATAAAGCGGCCCTAGGTCGCTTCCTGTTGTCTGTTAAGTAAAAAATCTTTGTATTTTCGATGAAATGATTTTACAGATTTAATCAAACGGAACAGTGGTAATAGAACATTCCGGGTGTCAGCGAATTTGAAGCTGTCACGTATTATTATCACGCTATTATTGTAGAGGTATTCCGGTGTCTGTGTAAGAATTATGCCAAATAGTTGAGTGGCCAGATAAAGCTGTCTACGCGCTGCCATTTTATGTATATTTAGTACATAATCTAATACAATATCACTAGGAGTGGTGCAAATAGCAAGTGCCTCTTAGATAAATTAATTTAGTCCAAGACCACAACAAGGATATCAGTTAGAATTTAATTTCCTGTACAGTTAAACCTAAACCGTAAAACACTTACATACCGCTAGCTGTTCTAGTAATTCATATAGTAATCTCATATCCCTGTACTAGAGTTCGGATATTTTTGTATATTATTTTTATTTTGTTACTAGCTGTTACCCGTGACTCCGTACCCGTGGAATTTAGAAAGTTCTTCACGTTTTTGCAACATTTGTCGTGATAGTTCACTCCTGTGAGGCGCAGCGTGATGTTATATAGCCTACAGCCTTTCTCAATACATGTACTATCCGAAACCAAAAACGGACCAACGGTTCTTGAGATTAGCGCGTTCAAAGCCATTAATGCTTTATATTATTAATAATATAGATTGGTTTTAAAAAATTAGGTGAGTTAGCCACTAAATCGTACTTAGCTAAGTTCAACTCGTACTTAGGTGGTTTTTAGGGTTCCGTACCCAAAGGGTAAAAACGGGACCCTATTACTGAGACTTCGCTGTCCGTCCGTCCGTCCGTCCGTCCATCCGTCCGTCCGTCCGTCTGTCACCAGGCTGTATCTCAAGAACGGTGATAGCTAGAGAGTTGAAAATTTCACAGATGATGTATTTCTATTGCCGCTATAACAACAAATACTAAAAATAAAATAAATATTTAAGGGGGGCTCCCATACAACAAACATGATTTTTTTTCCGTTTCTTGCTCGATACTAATAACGTTGCCATAAGTTGCATAGAGAATGGTACGGAACCCTTCGTGCGCGAGTCCGACTCGCACTCGACCAATTTTTATTTAGAATAAGTAATTAATATATTCATAGTGAAAGAGATTTCACGTATTCTATCGCGTTCTGTGTTATGGGTACCAGAATACGGATATACTACATATACTAGTTTTCTTTTGTAAATACATACTCGATGTACGCAACCTCGTGAACGACAGTCCGTTACATGAACCACTTCACCACGAGGCTCGTCAAAATTTATTATTTTAATTAAAAGTAATTTAAATGAAAAATAAAATCTATTTTTACAAGCGGTTATAACTGCCAAGAAACGTACATCCATAATTCAATAAAAAAATAGAGAAGCTTGTTTCATACCGTGTTCAACATAATTGGAATTCTACAAATATCTGGAGTTTAGCCAACGAGAACGTTCTAACCGCACTCAACAAATAACTACAATGCACTAGGAGTGTTATAAAAACCAGGCAAGTAGGATTAGACTCACGCACGAAAGGTTCCTTGCCATTATTATCATGACATTTTCTTTATGATTGTTTGCATAAATGCCAAAAAATTTATTTGTGTTATTGCTGTAGGACATTGTATTCTTATTTTTTGCATTTGTTGTTAAGGTGGCACAGGAACATCACTGTTCATGAGATAACTACAGCCTGGTGACAGACGGATGGATAGACAGACGTACTCCATAACAGGGCCCTGTTTTACTATTGGTACGGAACTCCAAAAGTTTTTGTGGAATTTGTAATGTTAGTGTAGTGTTATATATTGTACTTGAGACGTGCTTAGAAAATAACGTTAATAAAAATGTTCAAGAATTTTTCTGGCCATAATTTATTTAACTTTATGTTTTATTTCTGTCATGATCTAATTACATTACAAATTACGTTACATAATATAATTTGAATTCCCAAATGGTTTTCATTGATTTTCACGACATTTTGAAAGTAGTAGGCGTTTCAGATAAAATTTCGTTTCAGTTGTTTCATTTACAAAAATACGATTTATAAAACAATAGCAGTGAGGCCATCATTCTTTAAATAGCAGATATAATAATAATTTTCATTACTTACTTAAGGATGCAATACAAATATCTATGCATATATTAAATATATGCATAGATATTTGGAAGAGATATGAACAAATTTTGTTCTTAGTGAAAATAAAGTATTAAATTCTATAGTTAGTCGCCGTGTTAAAAAAACTACTCATTACCTTACTTACTTATTACTACTTACTTACTTATTACTTACTAATTATTAGATAAAGTAAATTAGGCAGATCTCTATTTCAGTCAAAAAAGGAATTTGGGGCGTCGAATTCTAGCTACGAACAATTCTGTCTCATATTTTCAACTTTAGCGCGCTTTTAGCTAAATTGAAAAATTTCTTAGTAATTTAACAATTTATTTCTATTAAATAAATTTACTAGCAACACATATCTAAATTGTATCAAATTGCGTACACACATTAAGATAATTTGGTGGATATCTCATATCTGTCTATATGTAATGAACAGTTCTCATTCTTGTAGGCTCATTAAGGACCGACTGTTGGGCACAGGCTTCCTCCACTTTAGGAGGTTAATTTCTTTTACTATGTCACGTAGGCCAGGCGTATTGATATAGAGTTTAATTTCGAAATGACCGTCTTTCAGATTACCCCTGCCTAAGCTGGCTCTTACAGCACCTATGGCAAACAATGGGGCGGTGACACTTGTATTCTTAGTCCATACGGATATATTCGAAGTAATATATTTTACTAAAACTCTTTAAACGTTATGTCAAGTATATTCTCTAACACTTGCGTGACTCATTTGTTTAAATTAACCTACTTTTTACGGACTTGGACGACTGTATTTGTTTTAAAATTTAGCCCGACGTTTTGTTATGTGAAGTTCATAAAGTATCTTACTCATAATTATTTTCGTACGCCATTTAGTTCAGTTCGTCGAACACAATTATGTTACCTCTGTTTCATAAACATTAATTTACAACACAGAATCACAATTACGTTGCAGCGTGCAATCTGTGGACAATATAATCTGGGACGAGGTTAATATGTGCACGTACAAACTCATAGTGCGAACAATACTGATAATTGTATGCAGCTAACAATGTAGTTTCATTTGGTTTTAATATGTACCGGCTATTACATACAGTAGGCGCGCGAGTTCATGTCTATCGGGGCCTGAGGTGACGCGCGGGGGCAGCGCGCCCTTCCTTCACCCACCTCGCCGCATTCGTCCGCAGTCGAGTGTTGTCCTTGACGCGCGCTTGTCAATAGCGATACTAAAAACTGTTAACTGCTTGTGTTGTTTCTTTTTGTGTACGAAAACATGAGTAGGTACTTCGCCTTCAACAAGTTCAAGTAGAAAAAAACCTTTTATAATACATAAACAAGCACGAGAATATCTTTGCATCTGATAGTGACTAATTCGTATTTAGGGTTTTTGTGCTTTATAATTTTTTTTTTCCTATTTTCGTAATAATCCATTAACAAGTATTGGGTAGATTCATTTGATAATATGTATTAATTTACTTACTTACAGTTGTAATAAATTTGTGATAGATATGGTTGACCAAATGTGTAATAATTATCGACATCGGCATTACCATTATTGATTAGGTCACAGCACTACCGCATTCCTCAGGATGGACATGAACTCGCGCGCCTACTGTACATGGGCCCATAGTACATTTAGTGCGGCTCATACGCGTTTATAGTTGGCTTTTGGTGTGATGCCTTGACACCTATGTATAATTTTGAAAGTATATGCTATGTAACTGTAAAATGCTTATTGTAGCTATAAACATAGATACATCCACACAGCATCTTATTTAGGTAAAAGTAAGTTTTTAAATTATTAAAAGAGTAATAACACCTTGAATTTTAAAATTTTAAAAAAGTGAACGCCTCAAAAGTAAGTCTCTAGTAGTGACTAGTTATTTTTAGCAATAAAAAACTAGAGACTTGTTTGGTGTTGCCAATCGCCACTGTTTTATCTATGATTCAAAGATTGAGATGCGTTACATATTATTTCTTACACAAACCGGCCTTTTCTATCCCCTAATATACTCCCCGAGTTGTTATTGACTTTCTAACTCAAAAATTATAATGATTAACACAAAAACTGAATCCAAGAATAAATTGAATTCAAGGAAAAAATAATATCAATATCATAGAATATCAAAAACAGAGGCTGTTAACTTAAGGAAGTGAAGTCACGTAGAGGTTTTTTGGTTAATAACTATGAGTTTATTTACTCACGTAGCACACGTTCATCGTTTCTGTATCTCATTAACTTCTCACAAAAAGTGGAACATATAAGATACGTAGTATATATAGTCTTATGTGCTTATGATCACATATTTTTTCTCAGACTAAACGAGGAAATTATGTTTGGTTAAGGAAAATGTATCCAGTTTCTTATTCCAGTAGTATATCGGTATTATATTCGAATAATATGATGAATCTCGTGGTGAAATAGATAAAATGGTTTGTTTCTGAGCTCTTGGATATAAAGTAATTTATTAATTTTTGCATTTGACATGCTATGCTTTTACTTAATAAATCAAATTATGGTGGAAAAAGTGAAATGCCGCAAGTGGGACTTGAACCCACGACCTAGGAATACCGTTCCGAAGCTCTTCCAACTGAGCTTATTGCGGTCTACTTGCAACACTTCAAATTAACCACTATATCTGTCACTCGAATGAGTTTATATATTTTTACGTACACCGCCATCTATCAAGATTGCTTTACACCATCTCGACCAACACTTGAGTATTCTTTCCAGAATACGAATGGTTGAAATAATGACGCGACGTTCATTATTAAAGTAATTTATTAATTTTTGTATTTGACATGCTATGCTTTTACTTAATAAATCAAATTCAGTAATGCAATAAGCTCAGTTGGAAGAGCTTCGGAACGGTATTCCGAGGTCGTGGGTTCAAGTCCCACTTGCGGCATTTCACTTCTTGGATATAATTTTTTCTCAATTATGTAATACTAGCAATTGCCCGCAACTTCATATGCGTGAAAAGAAACCAAACCATAAGAAATGATACGAAATAGCTATTCTCTAGAACCATTCTATCTAATAAAAAAAAAAACTGAATCAAAATTCATTGCGTAGTTTTGAAGATAGAAGCTCATATAGGGACATACATACAAAAATAATGACTTTGTTTTTACTGTCACCAGGCTGTATCTCAAGAACGGTGATAGCTAGAGAGTTGAAATTTTCACAGATGATGTATTTCTATTGCCGCTATAACAACAAATACTAAAAATAAAATAAAATAAATATTTAAGGGCCCCCCTACAACAAACATGATTTTTTTACCGTTTCTTGCTCTCATACAACAAACGTGATTAATTAAGTATTGTGTGTGTTGTTTGCTCATTTATTAATAACGTGCCTTATGTTGCATAGATAATGGTACGGAATCCTTCGTGCGCGAGTCTGACCAATTTTTATTTAAAACATTTCTTAAGATTAAGTAAAATGTTTATTTTGATTAAACATTGTGCCCACTAATAATAAAATTACTTAAGCATATTTCTGAATTGAGAACCTTTTCTATTTTTGAAGTCGGTTAGGAAGAACAAAATTATAATTTAATATGATATTCTTCGTGGAGTGTCAACTCATGTAATGTATTACTTTAATTAATAAACTTTCTGTATAATGTAAACATGATGATAAGTGAAGCGACCGCTTCTGAAACGAACAATGTTATGTTTTAAACGTCCCGGATCCGCGTCTTTGATTATAAAATTATTATATGTAGTTTTTAAATCAAGTTTAGGCATTTCTGTGATAGGTGTTAAATTAAGCTGAAAATGACAATTTAGCGATAGGAGTGCATCAGAAGACCAAAGAAAGAATTTATTAAATAAGTAGCTGATGCCCGCGACATTATACGCGTGGATTTTAGATTTTTTCCCCCGTTTCTGCAACATTTTCACTGTCGCAGCGTGATATTATATAACCTATAGTCTTCCTCAATAATACTCTATTGTGTATAAATACAGAATTAATCCAGTTTATGTTAACTAATTGTTCATGTTCTTTCATATCGTTCATAGGGTGTTTTCTATGTATTATAAGTATGTATTTACAAAAGAAAAGTAGTTTATGTATTATATCCGTATTCTGGTACCCATAACACAAGCATATAAGCTTAGCTTGGGACCAGAGGACGTTGTGTGAAATGTCCATGAATATTTATTTTATTTTATTTATTTATATCACAGCCGTCGCATTCTCCAGTCATCGTTAATTTAATTCAATTCAAATGTAAAAACCCAATGGCTTGGTACGTGACGATGGGAAGAGACCAGTTGGTATGTCTCTGTTGCCTTGGAAAATGGGTAGGCCTTTGGTGTGGGACGCCACTTGCGTCGACACCCTTGCGCCATCACATTTTCCAAGTACCGTGTGTACGGCCAGTGCTGCTGCTGCCTCTGCGGAGACTCTCAAGCGGCGCAAATACAATAATCTCTTAGGGGATTATATTTTTGCGGCGTTTGGGGTCGAAACGCTAGGCTCATGGGGCCCGAGTGCCCGAAATCTGTATAAAGATTTAGCGGGCCGATTGATCGACGCCTCTCATGACCAGAAGGCTGGCCTTTATTTTGTTCAAAAGATAAGCATTGCCATACAACGTGGCAATGCCGCCAGCCTTCTGGGCACACTTCCTGTCGACAGCGATGGGGAGGAGTATTTTGACGCCTAGTTTGTATATACAGTTTAAAATTTTTTTTTTAATACTTTGATACTTTTTAGGGTTCCGTACCCAAAGGGTAAAAACGGGACCCTATTACTGAGACTTCGCTGTCCGTCCGTCCGTCCGTCCGTCCGTCCGTCCGTCCGTCCGTCCGTCCGTCCGTCCGTCCGTCCGTCCGTCCGTCTGTCACCAGGCTGTATCTCAAGAACGGTGATAGCTAGAGAGTTGAAATTTTCACAGATGATGTATTTCTATTGCCGCTATAACAACAAATACTAAAAATAAAATAAAATAAATATTTAAGGGGGGCTCCCATACAACAAACATGATTTTTAGGGTTCCGTACCCAGTATCTCAAGAACGGTGATAGCTAGACAGTTGAAATTTTCACAGATGATGTATTTCTATTGCCGCTATAACAACAAATACTAAAAATGAAATAAAATAAATATTTAAGGGGGGCTCCCATACAACAAACATGATTTTTTTACCGTTTCTTGCTCGATACTAATAACGTTGCCTTATGTTGCATAGATAATGGTACGGAACCCTTCGTGCGCGAGTCCGACTCGCACTTGACCAATTATTTTAAATACTTTTTAATACGTGTTATGATTTAGTTTATAATTGTATATAAAACTGATTTGTGATTTTAATAAATAAATTTTTTGATTATTTTAGGGTAAAATAAATAGCAAAGAATTATACATTTCCGCTGATCTCCGGTCACCGGCCTTAATCTTACAAATTATACACAAAAGTTTTTATATTATATTCCTAAGGGGCTTATTACATTTTTTTTCATGAAGGTATTTTAATTTAATTAAATTAAAAAGGTATTTTAGTAAGACAGAGTTTTATATTTTAGTGTAGGTAATTAGCTTACTTATTTAGATAATTTTCTGTCTGTAACATTAATAAAAATAAAAATTTCCACGGATTTAAAATAGCAATTATATTTAATTTATAAATACTTTGAAATAGTAATATTAAGATGACTTACATAAAATAACTTTATAATCATAGACGCAGATCCGGGACGTGTAAAACATAACTGATCTGTTTGTTCGTCTGCTTACGTTACTGCTGCAACGTTAGAAATATGTAGATTCCCTGAAGGTCATATTATTATATGTAAAAATGTTATATTAAAAATTAAAGTAAACCTAAAAAAATATTTTAAGATCTTTGTGGTATAATGAAAGTAATGGCTGCCAGCAACGGTCAAAATAATATCACATATCGGGAGATATATTAATTAATTATAATAACTACTAACATTAACTAACAGTACTCCCAGTTAATTATATCATTACCCATTATTAGGATATCCTATTAGCTTTTAGCTGTTGTTAGGTTTTATGAGACACCAACTATGAGTTATCTAAATTACTAATAATGAGTTCACTAATAGGATGCTACAGTTTTCGGGAGTAATCATCATCATCATAATATCACGCCTTTTTCCCATGGGGGTAGGCGGAGACTATAGAGCCATCTGCTACGATCCAAACATACTTCCTTGGCTTCATCCACACTCATACATCTGGTCATACATGCCCGACGGTTGTAAGTGCTACGCACTTGCCCCTTTTGGAGTATGCCGGCGATGACATCGGAGTATATTTTTCTCGGGCATCCTCTCCCAGCATTTCCACTTACCTCCGCCGTGTATATGCCTATGTATTCGGGAGTATTATAGGCAATATACTCGTATATTGGGTCTATATGTAGAGATTCGACGTACCAGGCGTGCTGAGTCGCGGGAAACTGCTATCTAGTAACAATTAAGTTGCTTTAATAGAAACCGATATAGGTTCTGTCTGACGTCATATTCTGTACTAGCTATTGCCCGCTACATTAAGAGGGTACTGTAGTCTTAATTTGGTTAATTGCCTTAGGTATTGCTATCCCTATTCCCGAGCGCCGCGCTGAAAGAGGCAAATATACCTGTAGCAGATTTTTTCTACAAACTCTTTGAAAAAAAGATGTTTCGTAGTCCCCTTGTTTCTTCGCGAAAGTTAAACCGATTAGAAATTTTTTTACGCTTTATTACAGATGAAGAATATATCTATGCTTCTATCACTTTATTTTTTGGTAAAACCTTACCAAATTTATGTGATAGACGCTGCAACTTTATTTAAAGAAAACTGAAAAAACAGGATTTTTGGATGGTCATATTTCTTTTAATTATTATGTTTTTAAAAAAAGAAATTGATAGAAGCATATATATATAAGATATAGAAGCATAATATAAAAAAATCCTTCCTTTGGAGGAAATATCCACGAAGAAAACAGGGGACTACGAAGTCCATGTTTTTGTATGGAGCATAATTTGGTATCGTGCCCTCTTAAACTCTATTGGTCTTATTCATAATGACTTATTGGAGGTTTAAACGGAGATTTTATCGGAGATATAATAAACGTTTTAGCGTAAAACGACTATTATGAATAACAAGTTTTGACAATTTTCGCGAGCCGATTTTAGCTAACTTTTAAACCTCCGATAAGTCAATATGAAGAAGACCATATGTCAATACGCCTGGCCTGCTTGGTATAGTAAAATAAATTACTATCCAACATTGAAAGAATTTTTCAAATCGGACCAGAGGATCCTGAGAATGAATGAATGAGATCAAACAAACAAATAAACTCTTCAGCTTGATGATCTTAGTGTAGATTTATTACTTATTCCTACGATTGACCCATCTAGCTTATTTTTTACACTACAAATAAGCTAAGCACTAAAATTTTCATCACAAACGCTGTTTAAATAAAAGTAATAAGTAAAGTAAATGTCTAATAGAAACGCCTCTACAGACGCACGGCAGCGCAGCCTAGTTCATTACGGATTACGGAAGCTTACAAAAGCTATCGTTACCAAATCAATATTGGACAATCCAATCAATATTTCGTTCTACACAAACAAAGTAAATGTTTTATTGAATGACTGACTATATCTATTAGAAACGTAACAGTTTGTTGATCAATATACAAAATCAGTGGGACGTAAATGGGCTGGAGAGAGAGAGAGAGATACAAAATCAAAAATCATTTATTCAGGTAGGCACAAATTATTTTGCAAAAAAAGGGCTCTTATGGTACCTATGTCCTAATTTTATCCCTGTCACCGGTTCTGGAAATTCCATCCGCTGTGAAGAACCGGCGCGGGCGTAACAAACTCAGCAAAGATTCAAATAAGACACTAGGAATTTCTGCCAATAAATATCTTATTATTCTTTTATTCATAGTTGTACCGATTTTGCAATTGCTTGCTGGTTTTATATTGTGTTTTACCAATACATTTTCTGTTTGGAAACAAAAATAGATGTTGGTAAAAATTGTCCGATATCTTTAAAAATAAAGTAGGTATCGTGTATGTAATATTTTACAACTTGCCCACTATTTTTACCGTTCTCGAATATTTAGGATTTTAACATACAGCAACGTGAATGTAACACGCTACGAATACAGCATATTTTTATTGTGCATGTCACAGTATTTGAAATAATATTTTGCTAGTATTAAAATATGTATATCTGTCCGTGTACTTTCCCCCCATTTTTTTCAACATTTTTCACGAATGCTTTGTTCTTATTGGTAGCAGCTTGATGTTATATAGCCTATAGCCTTCCTCGATAAACATACTAATCCAATACTGAAAGAATTTTTCAAATCGGACAAGTGGTTCTTGAGATTAGAGCGTTCAAAACAAACAAACTCTTCGGCTTTATAATATTAAGTATAGATAGATTCAAAATTTGTAACATTTCATTCCCATACCACGATAAAGAAAGAATCATGGCGATAAAGAATAAGGAATATAATGTCAGACGATATCTGAAGTTAACATCAAGTCATATAACTCGTTTTACACCTGAATGGACAAACGATGGATCTGATTTATTGTACCTTGACTCCTGCTCATTGAATTACGTCGACGGAATATGAATTGATTTCATGGAAGACTAAATCAGGAATCTAGATTTATTTATTTATTTATTTACACTTTATGCTTAAACTATGCAAAGGCGGCTTTAATGCCTAAGGCATTTTCTACCAGTCAACCATAGAGTGGTGCAGAAAAGGGGAAGGTAGAAGTGTAACAAATAAAGCTAGATTATCAAAGATTATAGTTGTTAAAGACTTATTGACATAGATAAATCCTATAAAGAGTACATTACATACACATACATAGAGATACACGTAAATCAATACAATTACACATACCATAAATACATATAATACAGGTACTTAAATACAGATAGATAGTAGTATAGTAGCTTCATAGACTCAGATGTGGATGCAGCTATACGTGAGGTTGTGTCGATATACGGTGATAGTGCTCACGTATCTTACGCTTAAACGCTTTACGGGAGGTGCACATCCTGATTTCCGGCGGAAGAGTATTCCAGAGAATAATGGAGCGAACAAAGAAAGAAGAATGAACGAGGCATGAGCTATGAGGTGGGCAGGTGAGCAAGAGATTGTCAGAAGATCGAAGATTTCAGTCATGGGTTGAGCCTAAAAATTGAAAATGTGAAGATAGATACGTAGGAGCAGTGGGAGTAATAGTAAGAGTAATAGTGGAGAGAGTGTTCAGCGCACGCATTTCACGTCGCTGTCGTATAGTTAGCCATGACAGCTTTTTCGGAAGTGAGAAACATGATCATATTTGCGGAGATTGAAAACGAATCGAATGAAATTATTGAGAAGTCGGACAAGTTTGTTGAGTAGATCTGCATTCAGGTCGAGATAGCATACATCACCATAGTCGATAATAGGAAGAACTAATGACTGCACAAGCATCGCCTTAGTGTCTGTTGGAAGAAAATTTTTCAGGCGATATAGAATCCTTAAGATCCCCGTTACTTTAGCGCATATGTTGGAAATTTGAGGCTGCCAGTTTAATGTGCTGTCTAAGTGCAGACCAAGATCCTTAACCGAGTCACTGATCGGTATAATTGTATCATTGAAGAAGATCGGTGGCAGCGAGTTAAAGTCAATCTTATGAGTCATTGCGCCAGACATATGCGAGAACCATGATAGCTCAGATGGGAGAGCAACAGAACGGTATTCCGAGGTCGTGGGTTCAAGTCCCGCTCATGGTTATCATTTTCTCCACTATAATTTAGTTTATATAGAAATGTTTTTATTTGTTACTTTCTTTTATAATATAAACTCCCGTATTTCGGTGTTATTTACTAACTCCTCCGAAATTGCTGAACTGGTTTTTATGAAGTTTTGTGTCCATATCGGTATCCCCTTGCTAGGTCATTAGAGGATAGCCGGGAGAGACTTTCCAGTAATTCGTAAAACTGGAGCGACCAGCTTGTTTCACTGTTATTTGATGATTCAGGTTGCAGTATCTACTCTTATACCTGTTTTAATACTCTTCTCTCTTCTTCCTGCCACTATCCCATATTAATTAGGTCAGCGTGGTTTGCAGTACGTTTTTTCCCCAACCTATATTCTCATTAACTCCTTTTTAGGGTTTCGTACAAACCCTTATAGGATCACTCCAGTCTGTCTGTCTGTCCGTCTGTCAAACTTTTTTTACTCAGCAACGGCTGAAGGTATCAACTTGAAACTCATACCAAATGTAGATCTACGCGGTCCATTACTGCAAAAAATATAATCAACCTAATTTGTCTAAGCAATAAGAAAATATTAAAAAAAAATGAGGAGCACAGTAGCGCCATTTGACTAGTTTTCGCCGCAATTCAGGAATCAAAATTCAGGGCCTACTACCGTTACTCTAGAGACTTGAAATTTGGCTCAGAGTTAGACTAGATACTGGTGATATTGGGAAATATCCGAAAACTTTGAATTTCTTATCACATTAAGCGTACACATTATTTTTCCAAAGGTCATATTTTTCCAGAATCAGCACATGAAATTTGTAATAGCGCCATCTAACACGTAACAACTACAACATTGCGCACGTCGACGCTAATTTTCCACTTTTGTTTACAAAAATTTTATTATACATAGGATTTTGGAACTAAAGTGCTATTAAATTGTTAATGAATTAATTGTTATTATTGAGATAGAAAATACATTTACATAGTATGGGATTTCATGTTCAAAGAATTACATTTTTTCGTCTGTAATGTGACGTCACTTCAAGTAAAGTCAAAATATATATTTCGTATGTAGATGGCGCTAATTGATTTAAATTCTCGCTATTAAAATGTTCATTGTGTAATTAGTAGGTAATTCTACTGCATTATTTAGCTTTTTGGCACTTACCTACGTATTAGAACTGCACAAATAAAAGATTTTATTTTGTGAGCTAGCAATGACAGGAACTTCTAATAGATTAATGGCTTTTGTAAACACAATAACATTAATGCAGCTAAAATGTATCCACCACCCACCACATTTACAACGACAAAATTAACTGTAGTTTATAATTTATCTACGCTTTTCAATCTACATAATATGGTCTTATTCATAACGACTTATTGAAGGTTTAAACGAAGATTTTATCGGAGAGATAATAAACGTTTTAGCGTAAAAAAACAATTTTCGCGAACCGATTTTAGAGGACTTTTAAACCTCCGATATGTCAATATGAATAAGAGCAATAGTAGATAAGAAACCCTCAGCGTGCGAGTCCAACTCGTACTTGACCGGTTTTCTTTCATATCGTCTCTCACACAATTCATTTATCATTTCTTTGATCTTCCTCTCCTTTTCCGGCCATCAACATTCATATTCATTACCTTTTTACTTAAATGTCCTTCTGTTTGTCATCACCAGGTTCGATTTTCGAAGATAAAGTAGATCGGATAAAATGAAAATAAGTTTTTTATTATATAAGGTAGATGGTTATTTCTTTGTTCTTTTAATATTATATTTTGTGTAATAGAATTTGTAGGGGCTCCATTTATAAATGAAGTTTTTCTTTTCAAAGGCAAAAAGTAATCGTATTATCAGTTCATCAGAATAAGAACATTAGAGAAAATAAAGATGTCATTTTTGTTAAGACTACTAAGATAATTATAAAAAACTTTGTAGCAAGACTTTATTTCGTTTAGATATACTTAATGCAATAAAAATATACCTTTTTACAGAAATATGCTTAGATTTTATTATTGTTTTATTTGTGAAGAATTAAGTACAATATTTCAGAACAAAGTCAGTATTCCATCTATATACAGCTGTAAACTTTAAAAAATTAATTTACACTTTTTCATGGGGTTTCTGTCAAAAGGGATAATAACTATTGGAAATGAGAAATTGGAAAAAAATAAATTGTTTAGTACAATCCCAAATAGCTATCAGTGAATATAATAATAAAGCAAGTCGGTGACGGCCCAGATACAGTAAGCGGTCTTGCTGAACTATAATAATAATAATAATTAAAACAGTAGAAATACGGTAGGTACTAAAGCCATCATCATAACATCACGCCTTTTTCCCATGGGGCTACGATCCAAAACATACTATTCCTACTTCCTTGGCTTCATCCACACTCATATTTAATTCAGTATTTATATAATAAATTATTCTAAAAAACTAACGTGATCCCGCCCTTATGACGTAGACAGTTAACATTTCTATGCCATCCTCTTTCTAGAAACAGGGCCTAAATGAATTCCTTGCTTATAGTAATGAAGTTAAGGGCGTCTATGTTGTAATGAGAATAATCTCTAGTGATATAGGTACTTGGTCGGTGTGAAGCACATCAAGTACTATGTACCTGTATTATGTTAATTAATGAAGATTCTATTATACAGGTTGTGGACATAATGATAAGCGAAGCGGGAGAATTAATTTACATAATATAAAAAATGATGTTATTTTTGTATGTATGTCCCTATGTGAGCTTATATCTTTAAAACTACGCTATGAATTGTGATGCGGTTTTTTAGATGGATTGGTTCAAGAGGATGGTTTTTTGTATAATTTGTTAGGGTTTGTTAGGGTATTAAATTCCACGCGTGAGAAGTCGCGGGCTGCAGCTTGTTTGTTATTAAGTACAACACTAAACTTGAAATAAGTAGTTCATTTGATCTGATCTGAAACTGAAGCCCCAGTCCACTTACGAGCACAAATACTACGATATATAATATGTACATTTACAGTAGTTAATATCAGTCGTAAAGTGGCGAGTACGTTTTGATGTTTGCTTGCACGTTTGAAGTTTAATGTGTCATAAAATAGCCCGGAACAGTCATGTTTAATAGTCAATAGGCGTCGGATGTATTGTTATATTTTCTATATAAATTAACATTACCCGGGAGAAGCCGCGGCTGATTACTAGTATTAATTCTTAATACAAGTGTCCTTTAAAAATATCTTACAAATCTTCGTTATACGATAGATTTAACAAATCCCCACATAATTTAAGCAGAAAAGGTAGATTATTGAAAATAAATTTTACTTTATCATCTCGTAAATCTTCTTAAATATTTTTTATCTGAAACATCTGTTATTTCACAAGAAATTATTGAACAGAAATGTCTCTGAAAATATCAGATAAATTTTCTATACAGCTGTAGGTTGTCTGAAACAATAGTCTAGACAAGTATATTGATGAATGTAGCAGTAAGCAGCTCAGTGGTTTTCTATGTGCATACTCGTAGTATTACATTGTATGCATTAGTGCTTCAGCAGGCGTATTATGAGCTTTCAAAATATCATGCAAGTTCCAGGCGATTCTGTTGACGGCGGCAAACGGCCTGACTTTTATTTCGTATTATGACATACATAAAACTAGCCGACTTTTGAATGGATTAAGTGTCTATGGCCGAGTAAAGCTTTTTGATAGAGTCGTTCGGAAACTTATTTATTATGTTTATCGGTTAGTTACGCTTATATTTTAAAATTTTTTTTGTATTCAATATAATACAAAATATGTATAATATATATTATTTCACAACTTTACTTAGACCATTATATAAAAGAAAAGAACGGTAATACTATTATCTATTTTTATATTTAGATTTTATTATTTTATATAATTCATCTATGTTTTGGGATTTAGTTTTGGAACGACACCCGCCACTTGAACTGTCAGCTGATATAGTGGGAACATAGGCTTAGTTTTTCACTATCCTAGAACGGACATTTAAGTTTTTTTTTTTAAATATTTTTTGTTTGATGATTCGCATGAAAGTAACTTTAATACACATGGCGATATTATTGTAATGAATAATTATTTTAATAATATATTAATATTATTTTTTATATTTAACTTATTTCGCATTCGACTAGTGTTTTGTTCATCATCGTCGCTCTCCGAAAATTCAAACACCTCCAATTCATCACCCATCGTTAATATGTAGATATTAGTTACTTTTAATTCTAAATAAACCAAAACAATTTATTATACGTAACAATGTAGCAGCTTCTATTGAATGGATTTATTTGTCACTTCTAGATAGTTAATAAAACGATCAACTACGTGTCAAATTTGCGCTCGTAATACGCTTAACGCCAGCCAGTGAAACAAAAGTCGGGCCGATATCAGTCTGAAGTCACGTGACCACTGATTCGCTGTCAATAATATACTCATAATACGAATTTGCCAGGCGGTTCCATTCACGGCGTTAACGGCCTGGGAATAAGAGGTCATAATACGGCAGCAGGTCTTTAGAATTATGGAATAAAAACACAGACGAATAATAAAGAAATAGAGAAGGTATTGTAACTAAATAATTAAGCGTTCAAAGTCATTTACATACAAAGGGAGACAAAAAACTAATGTTTTTCGTTTAGAAATCAATAGGATTTCATAATCTAAACTAAGAATTCCTGCCATTAGATACACATTAAATCACAATTAACACACCGTATTCCAGTACGGTAGTGTCCATTGGTATTTTGTTTCACCGCCGCCGCGCCGTGTAGGCTAAATCCTTTTAAATCAATGTATCCAGTAACATTTAACTTTTGCGAAGATAGCGTATACAAAATTCAAAGATATACGTAAGACGTTTAGCTATAACTTACTTTAATAGCCTTTAAAGCTGTAAAAGTTTTATATTAGTACAGATGTACTGTCTCAGGAAATGTTCGGAAGTAAGCCGATTGAAGTATACATCGTACGTTTAGTTCTACAATATGAGGGCTGGCTACTTAGAACTGCAATATATTACAAACTTTGTAAAACAGATATGAGAACAGAAATAAAATCTAAAAGTAGTTCATTTGATCTGATCTGAAACTGAAGCCCCAGTCCACTTACGAGCACAAATATGAGAACAGAAATAAAATCTTTCCCATATAGCCAGGTGGCTTTTTTTTAATTTATTGTGTGTTGTTTTTATCAGGGGCTATACATTTGTATTGCAAGTGGGTGAAAGTTAGTTTTGATGTATCCGTTTATACATAGATAGATAGGCACAAATGAAACTAGTAAAAGCGCGTAGCGGAATCAGTATGTCATTTTATAATTATAGCACGTTGACAACAGATGGCGATAAAAATGACGTCACACAGCTCTGTATCGCACTTACGAAGTTTGACAAGGATTTAGGGCAACTACTAGCCAGATTTAGAGTTCTTCGAAAATTCCTTATTTGTGCCTGGGAGAGCTTGATCACCTACGCAGCTCTTCAGCGTATTATAAATTCTTATATTATATTACTTTTATTAAAGAATTATTGTGATCGATAAAAGATACTGAGTAAGTTAAAAATAGCCGAACACGTTGTAGGCAATAAAAACAAACAGCTTCTTTATGTTCCGCTCCTGTATATTTTAACATTAAAGTCCTTTTACATGTGCACATCAATTTTATTATCTTGAAAATATGATATTTTATCAGTGGACAGAAGGAAACCTGCTCGTAAATGATAGTATATTTAACACAGTATTCGTCAGTCATTCATATTATTTTTCATACTCCATTCCATCCTTCCATCCATAATCTATCTATCCAATTCTTTCTTTGTCCTACCAGAGAAATTTCTTCTCCAAAGTACTCTGCCAAGATAATGTGCCATTTTGCAACCTTTTACGTAAATTACTAACTGGCAGTAGGTAGTTCATCACTACTTTATCAACTATTTCTTTCATGGTCGGTACTGATAGGTAGTTTCTCTGTTTGTTTGAAGTAAACTCTAGATCAGTTGCACCAATTTAAACCGCACTTTTGTGAAGAATTAGGTTTATGAAACCCTAATTCTTCATAAAGTGCAAATAAAAAATAACCTGAAGTCTTTCAGACTTCACTGATCTTAATTTTGTCGAGATCAATTCACACAGTACAGTTAGAACTAAATAATCCTGACGGCTACAATGTACCGTCGTAATCAACCCCGTTTTCTTCACTGGCCCAGGGCCACGGGAAAGTCTCTCCTTCTTCATATTTTTGTACTTAATCTCATAGGTTTCTTTCTTTTCTTTTAATGTGCTCAGGGCCTTTATTAGGTAAAAGACGGCCCTGATTGTTACATGCAGTGAACCCTGACAGACAAGCTAAGGAAGGATTTATAAATTGTATGTAGATCATCATAAAGTAGTGTATCAAACCAATGTATGTTACAATGTACCTAATTTAGGCGAAAACGTAAGGACCCGATTTCATTAGGCATCATAAACTGAAACCATATCTGACACTAACACTCGAAAATCGTAAAACTTAGATAAGATGGCGCGTATTCCTCAAAACGAAATTGTGCTTCATTTCACGGCCCAATTTAACACATCCTTTGAGTACCAAGTGTTTAATCTTACAGGAGTTGATATTGTTAGCTAACATTGGATTTCATTAGGCATCATAAACTGAAACCATATCTGGCACTAACACTTGAAAATCGTAAAACCTTAGATAAGATGGCGCGTATTCCAAACAACAAAATTGTGCTTCATTTCACGGCCCATCCTTTCATCATTACACATCCTTTGAGTACCAAGTGTTTAATCTTACAGGCGTTGGTATTGTTAGCTAACATTGGATTTCACTGCGTGTATTTTACATACTAAAAGACGCATGTGTTGCGTCGACCCACGTTTACGCAATACACTCACGACTGCCTTACTTCGTACACTCACTCAATACATACACTGCCCCCGAGAAGATGCAGGCGGAAGTTTCGAGTGTGTCGTTATTAGAACGTGATTTCGCTGCAATGCAGCAGCGCTCGCGTGCTCAACAGCTATGCATTATATTATCTATGTTGCCGTGATGCAAAGCAGGCGCATTACGCTGTGTCGATCGGCCCTCGGCGTTACCTCGACACACCACCGATCTGACAGTATATTAGACGAAGAGAACAGCGTGTGTAACAACTCCCGTTTATTTCATACTCTAAGGCAGGAGTGTTAAGGATCCTACAATGTAAGAAATAAAAGATAGCTGTAGAGTTTTATATCTTAATATTTCTAGGATAAATTCAGAACAGAAAAGTTTTGTTATACCTAAAGCCTGTAAAAGTTTTGCACGAGTTATAATAAAATATCACAAGTGTAAAGCTTTTAAGATCACGTTTGAAAATATTCATTTTACTTAAATTTGTTTTGTTTTTTTGTACAAATTATAATAAATAAATAAATATTCGTGGACATTTCACACAACGTCCTCTGGTCCCAAGCTAAGCTTATATATGCTTGTGTTATGGGTACCAGAATACGGATATACTGCATATACTAATTTTATTTTGTAAATTGCTACTTATAATACATAGAAACACTCAGACACAGTAGAAACATTTGTATGGCAATTATAAAATTTATTTAAAAAATTATTGTCCCGAGCGGGAATCGAACCCGCGACCTCGTAAACGGGCAGTCCGTTATACAAACCTCTCGACCACGAGGCCTGTCATAATAATTGTTTAGTAATAGTTACTTACTTATGAAGGTAACAATTTGGTAATGCAGTAATATTTAGGCTTAACTATTGCTCAAATAATCTAATCTACTGTAATCTGGTATCAAAAACTTAATACCAGACCAGAGGATGTGTAAAACAAATGACAGAGAGGAAAAGGAAATCAGAGAAAACATGAAACTTAACAGTTTATAAGTTTAATAGTCTTTTAGAATTGTGTGATACTTATACGCTTGGTACACGTGGAGTTCAGCGGCGGTATGCTCCCGAGGGAAGCGTTACAAACTTACTGTATTGACTCTTGAAAGCACATGTTCAACTGTATGTGCGCTAACATACGCTACCTACACTTTGTTTTGTTAACTTTAATAACACTTAAGTGTTCAATTAAATTAATTGTTTCTATACTAATTTAATATACTAATATACTAATTTAATAATTAATTTAATATATAAGTTTGTATACGTAATAACTTTACCTCTTTAAAGCATTAATAGAAGGAGACAATGTCTGTAATAGTTCGTTCCTAACATATTTTTCACTAACAGTAAACTATGGTCTGTTTAGTGCTTTAGACTATCTTTACTTATTAACAAATTCATTATTTTTGTATGTATGTCCCAATGTGAGCTTAGGACGGGCTTCATGGCGTAGTGGTTCATGGACTGGACTGCCGTTCACAAGGTCGCGGGTTCGATTCCCGCTTGGGACAATCATTTGTGTGATATTCATAAATGTCATACAAATGTTTGTACTACGTCTGGGTGTTTTCTATGTATTTATTATAAGTATGTATTTACCAAAAAAAAAGTAGTTTATGTATTATATCCGTATTCTGGTACCCATAACACAAGCATAATAAGCTTAGCTTGGGACCAGAGGACGTTGTGTGAAATGTCCATGAATATTTATTTATTTATTTATATCTTCAAAACTAAGTAACGGATTTTGATACGGTTTTTCTTATTAGATAGAATGGTTCACGTATAAACTCGGGTGAAATGGCGGGCAATAGCTAGTCAAAAATATATCTTAATGGAGACTTATTTTACGTATGCCTATGTAAAGTTTATGGCCAATTCAAAACCTTTTAAAGAGACATTAATTAACACATGAAATAAAAAGACAATAGAAGATCCCAAGAATTAAGAAATAGTCTAGATTTATCATGAGTGGACCCTTCATTGTAGTTATCATCAGAGACATCAAACGTATAAAATTATAGAAGGAGTTAGCTGCAATAAAAAGCAATATCTCTTTTACGATCCAGTACATTTTAACGTTAAATTCTTTTTATATGCACACATAAAGTTTATTGCAAAAATATGATATTTTATCAGTGAACTAAACGTCAAACATTTTTGAAGGACTTAAGGTGCTAGTCGTTTTCTAGCGACACGCAACTGTGGGCCTCTCAGACTCACACCGTTGTATTAAAAATCGTTTTGGCTAAAAACAAAAGTGTCGCCGCCGCACTGCTCAAGAGCTCAAGACCAATAAATTTTTATTAGTTTATAATTTAAGAATTTTTTTAAGTTTAATATGGTTTATACCTAGATTATCGATGGCGATGGAGAACCAATGTGACACCCTCTGTCTCATCCAGGAGATATAGGACAGTATCATTTTGGGATCGTGAAAATGATTTAAAATTCTGCTCGTAGTCGCGGTGCCGGTGGCGTGTCGCTTGCAACTGACTGAATGAAGTGAAAACTGAATTAGTTGAACTTTAATATATTCAATTTTATTGCATTTTTAGTTTTTTGTCTACCTTCTTAGTCTAGAATTTTTAATATTACTGATAACAATTTTTACTGTATTTGATCTTATTTTTATGATTGCAACCTTGAAGGGTGCCTTTCTTCTGTCTTTGAAATATATATCATAGAAACACGTGTCGGACATCACATAATACAAAATAACAGATTACTAAGTAATTTAAAGATCATATATTTGTAATTTATTTTATATTTGATAACTCCATAAAAGCTCTTTTTGTTAATGTTAATTATATCATACAGTTCCTGAATTTCCTTTCTCTAATTTTCTATTCAATGTTCAATGCAGGACTTTGTTTATATCACAGGAATTGATCTATTATGTAACAATATTCAAGTAAATTCACTCTTGGAGTAAATTAACTGAGACAGACAGACATACGAGTGGTCCCGTAAGGGTTACGTAAATTTTATTTACACGTCAATTTCTAAATAACAAAACGTTTTTCACCACTAAAATGTGGACTTTGGACATACTCGTATTTATTTCAAGAGGTCGAACAATATAGGGCAAGGGTGTTATAAAATATTCGAACTACTGCGGTCGGGATATTCGAGATAAAATCTTTCTTACTAAGGGATAGTGTGTTACAATAAAAGGCACACGATTTAGTTAGATAACGGAACTCTATTCATTTGTTAGATCCATGCGGCCCGATGAGGCAAGAATTCAAGTGTCACCACCCCTTTATTTAAACAGTGTGTTCTAAGAGTCAGCTGTTGAACAATTTAAGCAGATAACAACCACTGTGAGATATGGAAAATTCGAAACTAAACTCTGTGCCTATAACATCATGCCTGATCATTCAGGCATAAGTAAACCTCGCGAAGTGTTAATTTCCTACAATCCTACAGAATAAATAAGAGCTATTGGTGCAATAGATAATTTTTTACTGGAGAATTATGAAATAAAACATTGTATTAGCTACGCTTACGACAAATCAATATAATTTTAAATACTCGTATCTCTCAAAATCTGGCCAGCTCTATATAAACTTTAGTAATGAAATTTTACACAATTCACGTTGGCGTTATATTCTTTCTACATAATAGACGGACAAAACTCAAACTAGAACTCAAACTAGTTCATAAAATTCAATTTTAACATTTTATTAACTTCCCAACATATTAGGTAGGTACGTTACATGAGTTAACTGTTTTATTATTACAAAAGAGTTTCGTTGTGAATAATAAATTAGCGCATAAAGGTGTTCATAGAATACTGAATAAAATTTAAAGCTAGGGAGGATTAAGATTTATACAATACATACATACAGACACGCCCTTTTTCATAGGCTTGGGAATTTTTAATGACGCACGTATTATGTAAGAAATTTTATAACTGAGACTTTCTCACAAATCCTTCGCTCTGCCCTCTGAAGTTTGACAAACAGATTTAATGACTTTAACACTTGCGCGACTCGTTTATTTTTCAATAAACGAGTCGCGCAAGCGACGACGTAACGACTATTAATGGATTTAGTCGTGTATATTTGTTTTAAATTTTAGCCCGACGTTTTGAATAATTAAAAAGTAAGACTCATCTAATATATTACGTGTATTACCTGTGAACTAATGAAGGTCGTATGTATATTCAGACAGATTATAATATCATTACGTATGGATTAAGAAACTTCAAAGCTTAATATATTCAAAGCCTATTAAGTTCGGATCAAAGCTGAGATTAAGACTTAAGACTCTTAAATCGTAAAACATAGACAAATTTGTAAATATATATTATATTCATTTAGTTTTAACATTAATTTCGTAAAAGTTACCTAAAGTGGTAAAAGACATGTCCTATTTCTTGTACTTTTGTACTTTATTGTTATTTTCCATGCTAGAGTCTATAATTTAGTGCATAAGTAATAAGCTGATTAAAAAAAGTGTCTTGATTGTCCGTTTGCTGCAAGATATGTAATGTTACAAATTGTTATTATTTATAACAACTCTACAAAGCCCTCTAGTGGACAATAAAAAGTCATGGAAGTCCATACGTTGCCGAATTCGCCTTTTTTTTTACATACAACATACAAATGTATTTGGGCCACGCGATCCATGGAGCTACACAAGTTATACTTTGGTTGTGTAGACTACAACTACTACTAAAACAAACTCGGTATTTATTTGTTTGTTTTTAGATTCAAATACCAGATATATTCCCCAACATATTGTGGTAAAAATCTGCTGCAAGCGATGATTTGTTACAAAATAGCATACGTCTAGACTGAGTTTCACAAACTTATAGTTCTCTATTGGCAATCTTAAATGTGACAGTTCATAACTCTACGATATTTACTGGATTTTACGAGTTTGAATATTGTACTGCATAGTATATAAAACTGGAGATCATTTATTGATCCCTAACAAACTCGATAGGACCAGTTTGTAAGATTTTATAATACTAAGTATATAAAAAAAACAGCAACGTGTTTGTTTTTCACAGTGCACTATGAAAAAGAAAGATTTTATTCCTATACCCTTAACGCAAACAAGCTTACATCCCGTCTGATGATAATCAGTTACTGTGGCCTATATGTATATGTCTGCACCACCAGAGGTATAGTTCTTTTCATGCTTCAAATAAAAAAAAAATAAAGTCGAAGGTTGTGTCACTAGTGTAAGATAATAAAATAAGCTCACAGTTGTAAAAACTAATTGTGTTTCTACATTAATTTATTAATTTTTGCAATTGACTTGCTATGCTTTTATTAAATTAACCAAATTATAGTGGAAAAAATGATAACCATGATAGTACGAGAGCCCACGACCAAAACCATGTCTCATAGCAATACGGCAAAAACCCTATAAAATCGTTAGATTGTATGATTCTGAACCCGACTAGGTGTGTAGTAACGGTCGAAAGTGTAGCAACTGCGTGGGAGGCCATTTCTGCTGTGTCAAAAAAAAAAGACAGTCGGTATTATAGCAATACGTCTGATAGTGAAAATGTACATAGATTTTATAATTGTATTACGAAAAAGTTTGTTTTCAGACATTTTGCGCGTAGCGTATAGCCAGAGCGCATTTTTGAAAATGTCAACAAATTTAGCCGACCTGTATCATAGCAATACGGATAATTTTTTTTTTCAACTTTTCGTATTGCTGCCATGATTACCAAAAACCTGTTTTCAGACACTTTAAGTGTAGCATATACTCCCAAAAACGAAAATAACGTTTCGGAGTCGCCTGGCCGACGCCTCTGTTAAATGTTTTTTTAAATTTACAGCCTTCATAGATATTCAAGAATCTCCCTTGTCTATTATATGTACTTTGACAGATGACAGATGCCATTACTTCTTTCTTCATTTTTTCTTAATTCTTTGTTAATTATCATCTAATAAATTCAGGGTGGCAACGTATTCATTGGTTTGTAACAGAAAATTCAAGATGCCTCAATACGATTTTTAAATGATATCTGAGTATCGAAAAGTTGTCTGATAGAGAAGGTGCTACACTTAATTTGTCTGATATAAATTTTTTGCACATGTGGACAACTTATTTTATCATGTTCAACAATTTTCAGACATATTGCTATGATACCGATCGGTAAAATTTGTTAACATTTTCAAAACGGTCTCAAAATTTAATGCGTTCACATTTCCGTCTGAAAATTGTTTTGTTCGCATCAAATAACCAAAATTTACTAATAAAAAAGATTTTCAGACGTATTGCTATGAGACATTTTTTTTGTCTCATTTTTTATTTTTTTAAGTGATTTTACGGGTTTTCGCTACACCACTAACGTCTGAAAAATATGTTTCCGGTATCTCAGAACTATCATTCAACTACAGTCTGCAAATCAGACATATTGCTATGATGCAGTTCGGTAAAATTCTTTGACAATTTTGAAAATTCGGTCAGATCAAACGCTACGCGGAAAATGTCTGATATTGGTATTTTCGAGTTCAGGATAATCGTATCTATCGATTTGATGCGGTTTTGGCCGTATTGCTATGAGACAAAAATTTTGGTCGTGGGCTCTCGTACTATGAGGGGGACTTGAAATACATGTACAGTCATTATTTCTGTCCAATTGTGTTCTGTAAAAAACACTAAACGATCGATTGATCGAGTTGGTGCAAACCGCTCAATAGATGGCGCTGTACAAAAAACATCGATGCGATGTTTAACTCACATTGAGAAGATTGTAGTGAAAGATTTGGTAAACATGTGCGGAAACCATGATAGCTCATGATGGGAGAGCAACGGAACGGTATTCCGAGGTCGTGGGTTCAAGTCCCGCTCATGGTTATCATTTTCTCCACTATAATTTAGTTTATTAACTAAATGTGTTTTAAAAGAAAATGGCTGAACAATTTCTGATAGACACTACATTAATAACAGAGTACAGTATCTGTATTATTCATTACACGTCAATCTTAATTTTCACTCTTGTTTATAAGAGATATAAAAATATAATGTACTACTTATCTAATATTCATAAAACAGTTCAAAACAAAGGCACATAAATAATATAATAACAGCAAATAAACGAAACTTTCACGTCCTACTATCGGGAGATCGCATTGCACGGCAAAATTTGCGGTTATAAAGCAATTCACACAGAATCACCGCTGGGAAATCATGGAGTTGTTTATATACTTGTTTGTCTATCTATTATAGTTGTTATTTACTAATATTGGGAGATATTTTATAGTAGTATTTATTTACTATCCCTTTTAGTAGACCATTTATCTAATATACCTATCGTAATATCTATTATAAATGACCATGACCACTTTGCCAAGAGTGTAGCGACGAAGAAATTTAGACCACAAATGTACCATCATCTGGCACAGGCCTCCTCCAATAATGTCATTTTTTGTAGATTCTTGCTAGCGAATATAAATCTTATATCAACCACTTTTTTGTAAATACGTATAGGTGAAAAAAACTTGAGAGGTGTCAAGGGACACCCGGATGGAACGAAGTTCCTTTCGATTATTTTATTTTTATTTTATTATTTATTATTTACAAAAATCCTGTATACACTCAACAAAAATAATCGTCGCGACACCACACTGTTCAATGCGAAATAGAAATGAAAATATCTGGCTTGCTTTCTATAAGAGAGAGAGAGAGACAGACAGAGAAACATGCGACGCCGCACAGCTTACAATAGCTTACTATAGCAAAAAGTGTCGTGACAACTTTTCGTAAGAATTTTTTCCGTCTAGCCCCCTTTTACAACGCGCGATAAGGAACTTCGTTCCAATATTAAAACACTTAGTTAAATATAAATATAGATAACACAAATTATTTTTCAAAAGAGAAACTTACGACCTTCTTATTTACACGGAAGTAATACTCTTTGTCCGTTTACTATAAAACCAAAGCTAAACAAACTTCAAAATCTTTATTCCGTTTACAATAACTTTGCAAGATGTTTAGAAGTTTCTTCAAATTGTTGTTATATCATTTCAAGTGGAATAGTGATAAGTTTAGTGATATAACTTTGTAACATACACTTAGTGCAACAATGTGAGCACTATGTATTATTGACAATTCACTATCACAAAGTTCACAAAAGCTTTTCAGTTAAATGGTTTTCAGTCAGGAATACCTTGAAATAAAATTACCTGGTATACTGTAACACTCATTAATCTATTAAAACCATTATTTACGGATATAGACGTGTGCACTTGTTTTAAATTTTAGCCCGACGTTTCAGAGAATTTGCAGTCCGCATGGTCACGGGTGGGACTGAGCTGTAAAGTGTTTCAGCTCAGTCCCAGTTGTTTTATTTCAACAAATGTGTCGCGCAACTGTTAGTGAAATTACTTACCTAATTTATAATATTTAAAACAGGAAGAAATATTATTTAAATAAAACTTTTTACTTATTTATTGCCTGGCCAAGCAAATGTCTAGAGTTTGAAAGTTTGTTGTGAAATAATTAGTTAATTTTTGTTTCATACAGATACAAATATTCCCTTTTTCGTTTTTTTTCGGATCACAAACATAATTTCCATTAGAAGCGCCTCCATTTCGAGGGAATGAGCTGAAGGTATTCAAGAAATAGATAGCGTTCGTTATATTGTGAGCTGAAACGAATCTGATACAAACCAAAAATACCTAGGTTTTGGACATTTGCTTGATTCTCTACGAAATAATATTCGAAACAGCGCTCCGACCATATCACATATTCTTTTGTTTCCCAAACTATATTTCAGAAATATATTATTTGGTTTGGCAGCGAGCCTATTTCCTATGCAGCGTATTTCGTATTCGAACAATGTAACGGCATACTAACAAGTGTGGTTTTTTTGTGTACATATGACTCTACATCTTTTGTTATTACAGTAAAGTACGCTTTCAATATTCTAGGCAATATTCCAGACAATATTTACTAGAAATAAATTTGATTTCAATTTAAATACAGGACATTGCTACGACTCGGAAGGGGGTGACGGTTTGGTGATGTGGGTAAAAATCGGTCGGAAGTCACCTGTGTACAAAAAAAACTAAAATGTATGTGTGGAATCAATTTTCTGCAAGAAACGTTGATATTGCTTACCATTAAGGAATTGCAAAATGCCATTGTGAATGTTGTGGGCGTCTTTAATTTGTATATATAATGTATATCAATGCATCGTATTCAATGTAATTTATTCAAAAGAATGCCGTTAATGTATTGATTTCCCTTAATAAATAAATAAATAAACTGAATTAACTATACCGACACGACAAATCGTCGTGGTATGATCATATACATAAATGATATTACAAAGACCCGAAGGCGGTGCACTGTGTAGGCTGCGTTTATTCTCAGTCTACCTTAATCTATAGAACACAACAACATCATCTCTGAAGTTGTTATGTATAGAATAGCATTGTGTAAAGCATAAATAAGACAAGTTAATAAGCTACTAAATCGTAAACACCCTTTTAACGCTTTAATGTCAGTCGTCTCTTAGTGCACTTAGCCTTATGTCGCGTGATGACATTTTTGCTGTACTTTTTCAGCTATGTAATAATCGTTAATAAAGGTTAATAATATTACACTTTATTGCATTAACTTTAGAT
This sequence comes from Orgyia antiqua, assembly GCA_916999025.1. Taxonomy (NCBI): domain Eukaryota; kingdom Metazoa; phylum Arthropoda; class Insecta; order Lepidoptera; family Erebidae; genus Orgyia; species Orgyia antiqua. The sequence goes on along the minus strand of OU779864.1, from coordinate 18,350,426 downwards.
AACATTGTTATTTTACTATACAAAACAATGTAATCACAAGTTGCTGCATCGCTAGTCATCAATCAACCAGCGTTTATTGTTCGGTCGACACTTTACTCTTTCGCTTTATTCTAAACATTTTCGCTTAAATTATGTCAAGTCTCGTTGCGTCAACAATAACAATAATCAACATAACGAATTATTCACAGAATTCTACCCAATGTAAAATTAACTCTAATTGTTTAGAATAGTAAGAAAAAATTGATGCCAGGAATAAATTGCTGTTGATCTTACGCTGTCCCAAATATTGTCATATCACAACATATTAAACAGTTCCACGTTTCTGGAATTATTATAGCCGCAACAGAAATACATCAACTGTGAAAATTTTAGTTATCACCATCTATATTAATATTATAAAGTGGAAGAGTTTGTTTGTTTGTTTAAACGCGCTAATCTCAGGAACCACTGGGCCGATTTCAAAAATTCTTTCAGTGTTAGATAGGGCATTTATCGAGGAAGACTTTAGGCTATATAACATCACGCTACAACCAGTAGAAGCGAAGCAGTAGCGAAAAACATTGCAAAGACGGGGAAAATTTTCTAAATTCCACGCGGATGGAGTCGCGGGCAACAGCTATTTATGATAATACATATTATATTGCTTGGTGGACGGGTGGTGGACAGCGAAATCTCTGTAACAGAATCCCATTTTTTGCTAAACCGAATTCCATCGGACCTTCGTAAAAATCGATTTTTTAAATAAAAAGGCTTTTGCACCTTTATTATTCAACAGTGAAATCTCTTCATTATTTTAAACAAATAATAAATCTAATAAATGAATTTAAAATGAGTCATTTTACTGTTATTTGATAAACGCCAAGATTGTGGTTTTTACAAAGAAAACCGTTCCTATCCATTATTTATGCCAAATTCGCAATTCAGTAATTTTATAAGTGACTTTGACATAATAATATCTTTAGAAATAAATTCAGAAACCGAGAAATCAGATATTAGGGGAACAAAAGTAAAATGTTGTCAAATTTTTGTTGTTTAAAGTGCTATAATTATTATGGAATTTAACTACTATTACATACTTTTTATGTTAGTTTGTATTAATCTTGCCATTTCAGATATTTTTTAGCCATTATGGATATGAAAAGTGAATATATGAGCTGAAAAACGTCCTTTGAGATCAATTATTACAGAAAAGTATTTTGCATTACTTTACTATTTTACAAAATAACACTCCTAAACACACAGGGAATAAATAAGCATCGATGAGTTTATTATTGTCGCAAAAATGAACCCTATACATTTGAGTTTTGAAGGAAATCGGTGGCTGAAATCTATTGTAACCTGTAAGTGTATTACTGTAAATATTATCTCAAGCATTTCCTCTTTAACTATCTGAATCCAAGTAACTAAGCTTCGCATTATTTAAAAGTAATATTCGGAATTGAAACAAAAATCTTCTTTGTCATTATATGATAGGTATGAGAGTCAGACAAAATTTAATAAAACTTTTTGACGTTCGTTGCTGAATATTAATCTGTTGACTTCTACTTTATATTCATCTCACACACTCGTACATGTTATCAAAAAGCTCTGCTACTGTTGTTATTATAATATATACAATTATATATTTGTCGCTTATTTACGGAATTTATTTTACTGTCAACTCATGTACGCAGTCCTGTGTTAGCTTTACAGCTTTTAATTACTTAAATATGTGTTACACCTAATAAATGATCGTCTAACTCTTCTTCTCTTTCTTTCTTTTGACTTTTGGTTGATGCAGTATTTCTTCTTCAAGAATAAGAAACTATTCGTAATTCTGAAGAAGTTAAAGATCCATACAAAAATATGGACATCGTTGTCTTTTCGTGAATCGGAGAAGCGAATTTTAAACACAGTATCTAGGTCTTATATATCTATGTTACTCTTATTTCTTTCCATAATACCGAGTTTATGTGGTTATCTTAAGATGAATGGTCACACAAATTTAACAAGATTTTTGGCCATGGAACCACACCTTTATCTATACATAAGAAGTTACAAAAGAAGTTGTATATTGTGTATTTTTACTTATTCGTTATTTGATTTGATTAATAAAATTAGGACCAAATACCTTCGTTTAGACTTAGTCAGTACCTATGTCTACATTTATTTACCAAATAATTGATTGTTTTATAAATTCTCTAAGTATCTTCTGCTTTCAAAATAAATTTATAATATATCTTTGCTCTCTTCGAAATAGATTAAATTTCACTTCCAATAAAATATTTCTGAAATTTTTAAAGAAAATATTCAATAAATCTTGTGAAATATGACAAGAATAGCTCTCGCTATTGTGAGCTCACAAAAGATATTCATCTTAATGGATATTTAAAATGATAGTTAAAATTATATTGGTTACCGTAAATCTGAATTCATTCGTTATGCACTTAATGTGTGTTCAGAATTAAGTAAACATATTTTTGTTTATTGTTAGAAAGTTTTACCTTAACAGCATAGCCTAATGCTCATATTATGTTTAAAGCCATTAAGAGGGCACGATACCAAATTATGCTCCATACAAAAATATGGGATTTGTAGTCCCCTGTTTTCTTCGTGGATATTAACCCCAGAGGAACGCACTTTTTTCACAGCACGCATTTTTTCACGCACTTTTTTCACAGTATCTAGGTCTTATAAATCTACGCTTGTTTAATTTTGTTTTTCGAAACATAACTAAAAGAAATATGACCATCCAAAAATCCCGGATTTCTTTAGATAAAGTTGCAGCGTCTGTCACACAAATTTGGTAAGGTTTTACCAAAAAAAAAGTAAGTGATAGAAGCATAGATATACTCTTCATAGATCTATAATGTAGCGTAAAAAAAATATTAAAATCGGTTTAATTTTCGTAAAGAAAAAAGGGGACTACGAAACGTCTTTTTTCAAAGTTTTTGTAGGTAAAATCTGCTTCAGCTATATTTGTCCCTTTCAGCACGGCGGCGCTCGGAAATAGGGATAGCAATACCTAAGGTAAATACCTAAATAAAGAGTACAGTACCCTCTTAAATTGCCGTGTGGTGCCGGTGGAGTACGAGTGTACTAGCTCCTGGTAACTTCTTTGCTGCCAGATAGTTCCATCCATCCATCCGTGAAGTGACGGACAAAACAGAATACAAGTCGCGGCAGCCCAACTCTTGCCCACTGGCTTCTAATAAGCTGACCAAGGTAACCATATTGCACGATACCTGCACATATTATAGGTACTCGAGGATGATTAACGTCATGTAAAACCTATTGTAAAATGGGTAAATGTTACGCCGACTCCAAATTAGAGGAATAAGGAAGAATAATGACGCAAAGTAGTAGTAGTTCCAAAGTAGGCTACAACAAAACTACTTTAAGTTTTAAGCTGTACGTATTGCATTGCTCTGCCCAAAGTTTTAAAAGTTAAAATGAATAAAATTCCAGCCATCTTGAATTAATAAATAGTATGACATATTACATGGAATATAATGTATGAATAAAGTACATAATATGTTAATATTTTATGCTTTTTGCTTAGAATTTTTAAAAAAATAATTTAATTAGTTATGTGATAAATATTAGTGTTTAATGTCACCCGGAACTTTTGATTCAAATTATTTCTCGAAAAAGAATAAAACATTTTGAATTAGTTTGTAAATAAATTAATCTTTCTAACCTATTTGCTTACCCAATACAAAAGCAGGCTGAATATACGGCATCTAAAATCCTTTTTCCTATTGGAACAAAATAAAACCTAATCTAAATACTGAATCAGCGTTCTTTTAAAAGCTGCCGAGTCTTGTAATACAAAGGATTAACGAACGCCTCTGATATTTGAGTGTAAAAGGTTTCTCATTTGATTATACAAAATAAAATGTTACAATATGTTTGTTTGTATATCAAGGTCGTAACCACAGTCGTGAACGTAACATAACCTTACTTCTTTTCTTTTTCTACTTATTTTACTAATATTATCTATATGTATGTATGTATATCTGTCCGTGTGATGACGGATTAAGAATATAAGTGTCACCACACTATTTCTTTCCCAGATTGCTGTTAGAGACAGTTAACAAGTAAGCAGTTAACGTCTACTGTGAGAGACGGAAAACTCGGTCCCAACACGCCTGGTCAGCGCGGCACAGGCCACCATAGTCCCTCCCAAAGTGGAGGGGGCCCGTGCCCAGCTGTGGAACGCTAGGAGAGAGAGTATGTATGTATGTGTTTGCTGCTCTTTTACTATTTTAAAGCAATAGAAAAAGGTCTAGTCAGTAAAATAGAAATATTTTATTTGCTTACCTCTTCAAAAATTAATTGTTAATGTGGATTTCCAATTTTTAAAATTAATTTGACATTTATAGTTTTAAGTACGATTTTTTCAGATAGAAGTCAACGCCTCGCATAGAACACCAATTATAATCTTGTTATGAAAAAGCTTTTGTTCAATCACGGTCATGTTAATAGTTCTTTCAGATTATGTACTTAGATATCTAATTTTAACATTAGTTACTCCAGACAGTCTACCATGTTTAAAACAGTAATATTTTATCTAGCTCGCATAGCACAAACCTGTAAAACACTTGTACGAGTGGAATTGCACCAACATAAATAAGAAACTAATATTGTAAGTAATAAAATACGTTCGACAAAGTTACATTGGCTTCACTACCAACATTTTAAACCAAGTTTTTACATAAAGTTATCCTACAGTTATAAAAAAAAAGTACATGTTGAAATGAGATCGTGACTGAGTTCAATTATATTATTATTATTATGCTTTTTCAGCTGATTATTGGATATAGGTATTAGGTACGAGAAATATCTCGCTCTTATTTCACGACTGAGATTTATTCCGAAAATCAAAACTAGAGTGCCTAACATAAAAAAAAAATTATACTTTTTCACCAGAGTTTAGTTATTCTTTATTTTGAATGACGAAAGGATCATGATATATTTGTTTCATAAGTCATCTAAATTCAGCGTAGACCAAATACCTATTCATATTGCAAGACTTCCGTTTCCAGTAATTGAACGTTTACGATCTAAAAATCACACAAAACATGACAAAAATAAAAATAAATTGAAATAAAAGAAAACCATTAACCTCATTGTGCAGCAGTCGGATGTGTTTCTTGGCTGGCTTAATAATATTAGAATGTAACGTGAAGTTATGTCCGAGCTGGGTAGAATGCTTATGTTGAAACGTTCCACATATTAATGTTGCATACTACTGCAATAGCACTTAACAACCCCTACTATTGTATTCATAATTAATTAGTATATTCTGTAATCGAGTTTGTTTCGTAAAATATATTGTTACGTATATAGTATTTACATAATAACTAATACAGTTGAAAAAATAAATAAAGTGATAATAAAAACAAACAAATAAAAAAACCAAATGGTGCGACTAAGAAGCTAAGAGAAATAAATATAAATAAAATATTGAGGTAGCGAGTTCAATAGTCAAAATTATAATAGGCGTTCATGATTAAGAAAGACTTGCTTAGGTCATTTGTTTTTTACTTTTACTCACATGATGACATACATATTTTACATACACTTATATTAGAACTGCTAGACGTTCCTTTATGAGACTTACGTACAATATATATAGCAAGTTAGTAAAATGAAGTGTAGCAAAAACCTTTTGTTGGTTCACACAACGCATGTAACAGAAAATAAAACTATTATTTTTGCTCATCTTTTACTAAGTTAATCGCATCCAATCCTTAGTTAAACTACGTGGAAGGATCGAACTGTAGATATCTATTCTACCGTAATAACTATTCAATAAATAAATTCTGTAGTTTGGCCCTTTCTGTATTTACTCATGTATAGAAAGGGTGTATTTATTAACGATATTTATTAATCTTTTTATTTGATGATGTAAGTTATCCAGATAAACAAAATGTTAGAATAGTGTAGACGCATTTTATAATTTTAAATAAAACGTCGTGCAATCTAAAAAACTTTTTACGGTCGAGTAAATAGTGAGTTATATAAATATTAATGTGTTTTTCATGTCAATGGTAGAGGATATAGCAGGGTTTTAATACATATGAAAATTATCACACTAAACTCACGAGGTTATGAAATTATTATTACGCTTAACTGTAGAGCTTGTTAGTAAGTAAAACTAAGTGAAACGCTTCCTTGCATTTAATTAAGTATAATATATTTAAATTTATGAGGATTGCTGCAATTTTGTTTAACGAAGTCAAAGTTATATAATTAACTAGTAATCTGTCCCGGATTTGTACGGGTTACTTTAAATGACGAATAAAAGAAAACCTAGTCTATATTTATCGGGGATAGTAACTTTCACACGGTGAATGATTTTTTGAAATCGGTTCACTTTTTTGGAGGCTAATCATTTTAAACAAATCTGTCCTCTTTATAATATTGGTATAATGGTACCAATTAGCAGTGACAAACATGGGTATCGCCCGTGGTATCCCTAGACGGTCTTCATCCTTTGAATACAGAGAGCTGGTAGATACAAGGAATTGATTCTGTATGAGCTGCAGCCATCTATCCTTCTAAGACATGTCATATCAAACTTCCAAAAATGGAAGTATTCAATTCGTAGAAAGCTTTGTTGGTTTTTCTATAAGTTTTATGTATTGTGATCTTCCCAATATCAAACTTCTGAATCAATTCTCCGTTGCTAGCAATTATCTTATATCTTATAACGATAACCAGGAAAAATCAAAAGAAATAATCGTAAACAATTGTGCTAAAGTGTGGTCTTTATAATATGTGGACATTTCATAAGATAATTCTAGTATAACTTGGAATAAAAACCTATGATTCACAAAGATTGCGAAGATATATAAAATTATATAACGGTCAATATGAACTGGACGCGAATTGTCCAGCATCAGCGCAGTAAGGAGGGTTAGAAGCGTAAATCTGTGCCTTTATCGATTATACGATTGACCTAAAAGTTTAACGTTAACCCTTTTATATTATTATTCACATAAAACTTTGATTTTTCTTTTTTGTTTTTGTAGATTTTAAATAAAAACTAGCTGACCCGGCAAACGTTGTTTTGCCGTACTAAAAAAAAAGTTTGTACGGTAACTAACACTGTGACACGTGAATTTTATATATTAGATATTACCAGATATCATTGAGATGCATAATTGGGATTGTTCATAATTTTTGACCTGCTGTTTTCATATTTTTTTTAGAAATATAGACTATTTCAAGCAACTAATTTCAATATTATTGAAATATTCACTATATAGAATTTTTTTAAAATACTTAAAGATATTATTTTAAATGTTGTGACGTCATCGTTGTACGCAATCTGTGAAGAAGAAGAAAGAAGAAAGAAACTTTATTACTGCGGACCCACAATTACATTATACAGACTAGACTAATAACTATTTACATAAATTATAACTAAAATAAACATTATATAGCGTTAAGGGAACAGCAGTAATGGGTGCCCATTTCAGCATATGCCTAGTCTTTTGGACTAGACGCTGGTTTTCAAATGGGCCCCTTGACTGATGCTACGGATGCCCAACAGGCATACCTAAATTTTTATCTTATTGTAATAAATTACAGATTTGTTATTTCATTTCAAGGGCAAATAGAGATCATTCGCTTTTTTAGAAAAATAATCGTTAATATAGCAAATTTTCCGAAAAAAACTAATGGATCATGATCAGAAACTCTATTCCCCGAAATGGTTTTCGAATTAAGAGTTTAAAAAAAAAATGAACAATGCCAATTGTACTATCACGCCAAGTCAGTGTAATATTTTAGGCCATATTACTTCCCGTTGTGAACTAGGTTTTTTAATTCTTCATAGAATGAAAAAAGTCTTTACAGGTAATGCTACTTTCAAACTTGTTTTTAATCATTCTTTTTAATCGATATCAATAACGAATTGGATGTAAGTAATGCAAGAATTATATTTAACCAGGTTACCATTTTGGCTGTACCGCTATGTTGAATGAATGATGTCACGAAGATGACCTTATATTGTCATCTAAACTAAACGAGTATACAAAGTTTCAGTTAAATCACTTGAAGATATCTGCTCTAAAATGAATTGTAGGATTTTTCCCGAACCACCTATTTACATAAACACACCGATATAACAGATGGTGAGTCTATGGCTACATCACTCAATTGGCTTCAGGCCACTAACATATATATGTGTGCGTGTATCAATGTGTGTCCATGATACAGGCTATACGTCATATGAATCATTAGTCTATGAAGTACGGTATAGCCAGGTTAGAGGTTTGTGTCAACAAGATGGAACGCCGACACCCTATATGGGTAATCTATGCATACACACATTGGAAGTTAAAAGTCAACTACAGGCTTGTAAAACATATACTTCCAGACAATATTAAATTTTACAATAAAATTCAAGTAATATATTTCCTGGACATATTAAAATGCGAACTACACAGTAAAAAGAATCGGTCCGCCGTTTGCACAATCGGATTTTAAAATGAAAATCGTTTCTCGGTTGGTCGCACATTGACTTTAGAGTTTGAAATGTCTCCATTTATTCATTCATTTTTAACATTTTACTAGTAGTCTATATACTAAGTAATCATCATCATAAAATCATGCCTTTTTCCATGGACGAGGAGAGACACGTATTTTTGGTTACGCTTAGCTTACAGGCAAAGCTGCCTACCATAAATATGGATTATACCCTACTTTGTAGATTATGGTCTTATTTATAACTAACTGTTGCCTGCAACTCCGTACGCGTGGAATTTAGAAAACTTTTCCCGTTTTTGCAACATTTTTCACTACTGCTTCGCTCCTATTGGTTGCAGCGTGAAGTTATATAGCCTATAGCCTTCCTCGATAAATGTACTCTACAACACTGAAAGAATTTTTCAAATCGGACCAGTGGTTCCTGAGATTAGCGCGTTCAAACAAACAAATAAACAAACGAACAAACAAACAAACTCTTTAGCTTTACAATATTAGAATAGATAACTTATCGGAGGCTTAAACAATAAAATAATCGGAGAGATAATAAACATTTTAGCGTAAAAAGACTATTATGAATAACAATTTTTGGCAATTTTAACGAACCGATTCTAGCGAACTTTTAAACCTCCGATAAGTCATTATGAATAAGACCATATACCTTAATATTTGAGTATAAGGGATAAAAAGATAACCTGCTGACAAATCTAATCATGGAAATCCATCCAAAAATTCGATGAAGTGAGATCCGCTCATCCGCCTCCGAATTACTCTGTAATTCTGCTATTGTTATTTTTAATAGAGACTCCGCGAGGTGTGCAACATGATTCCACTAACGAGCGATGGAAACTGCAATCGGAATAGAAACTCTTTTTTATTCTAATTTTAGCAAGTTGTTGTTCACTATTCATTATAACAAAAATATGGAATATTGTGTGGTACATTTTTACGCGAGCAAAATTTTCATTTTGACGTAGGTATATTTTTCATCTCATGAAAGAATTTGTGCTATAACAGTAGGGATAGCTATAGATTATAATATTAATATGTACTCCAAAATTAAAAAAAAACAAAAATATAATAAAAATGTTAAAAATATTTCAAGTTACGAAGGTTAAGTTGGATAGGAAGAAAAATTATGTCTTTTAGCTTACAATAAAAATATATTATTCATTCCTGCATTACGATGTTTGTGAACTTGTCTACAGAAACAATCCTTAAATTTGTTGATAATAGGAAATAATAATATGCTGAAATAAAAATAATATGCTGACGTCAGCTATCTTGATCTTACTGAAGACCAACTTAACAAACTTGAGCGTATTCAAAACTTCTGTATTCGTTTTATTTATGGGTTACGTAAATATGATCATGTGTCAGAGTTTCGTGCCAAGCTTAAGTGGTTACCCATCCGACTTCGAAGGAATACTCACATACTCTGTTTACTATATAATATTCTCTCTAACCCTTCTGCCCCAACTTATCTCAAAAACCGTTTCGAGTTTCTCCATGACACACATGCGAAGTGTTTGAGATCATCGGAGAATAGGACACTGGTTATACCAGTTCATTCTACAACCTTCTATAGCAAATCGTTTACGTTTGAAGCAGCTCGCCTGTGGAATGCTTTGCCAGAGTCGATAAGAATCGCCGTAACTGCAACATCATTTATGAAACTGCTTAAGGAACATTATTTGTCACTCCAACCCAAATAAAATTGTCACATATCCTTATCAGGTAATGAATTGTATGTATATCATCTATGATTGCTATTTTAATTTTTTTTTTATATATGTATGTTTATGTACGTAGGTATAACTGTATGTATATATTTACATGTATTCTTTATGTAGATAAGCTGTATAATTTAATATATTTCTGTAGGTACTTTCATCATTCACGCTGCGCCACAATATGCCTTTTAGACAATAAGTTAATTCCATCTTAAAGTTGTCTGTAAGAGATCACAACTTGTGATAAGACCGCCTATTGTACCTTGCCTAAACATTGTTTATATAACTAAGTTTATATATTTAAGTTTGTAATTTTATTTTGGCGTACAATAAAGAGTATTCATTCATTCATTCAAATAATCGTACCTACGATATCCTGGAAGGACATTTTCATAACCTTAATACTTGCAAAAATATACTATTACAACTAAAATAATAGGTAATAAATAATAGATATTTACGAACATATTTTATATTTGAACTATTTCCAGCTGTTCACCTAGTACTATGAGTCACAATGTAAAGTGATGGCACGCGCTACATCTGGATGCATCTCGTTTCACACCTGAATGGACAAACGATGGCATCGATTTATTGCATATTGGCTTCAACTTATTGGATTCTATACGAAGGATATAACATATTTTTGTGAAACATGAAAATCGGAAAATCTATGATAAAAGCACTGTGGCTTGGTTTATAAAGTATTTCTTTTATTTATAGAATTCTAAATAATGTATTAATACATTTATATATGAATGATTCGGTTTTGTGTGTTTGTTTGTAATAAACAGGTTCTTCAATCGGAATACATATTTACTAAAATCAAGATAAATAAAGCGTTATATATGTAAAGCGTTCCACTTATATCTAATATATAAAATTCACGTGTCACAGTGTTAGTTACCGAACTCCTCCGAAACGGCTTGACCGATTCTTCTCAAATTTTGCATACATATTCAGTAGGTCTGAGAATCGGCCAACATCTATTTTTAAAACTTTTTTTTTTGTAGTATGGCAAAACAACGTTTGCCGGGTCAGCTAGTTTAAAAATAAATTATAGTAATTAATGCATTGATATTCTTCATACTATACTATGTCCGTGTGGAATAGGAATAAACGTGTCACCACCCACACACCCCACCTTTTACGTCCCAGGGACCTAGTTAACATCCTCTGTGAGAGACAGTAGCCTTGAAAGTAAGCCCTATGTCTAGACGTATTCGTCTGGATAGTGCGGCGTAGTAAATCATAGTCCTGCCACTTTAGGAGTCCCGAGCACAACAGTAGGACGTTAATGGACTGAAGAGGGAGAGATACTATACCACGGCAGGGAGTTCATTACACAACCTGCAGTGGTATTCAGTAAGAAAAAGTGAAGTGAATTCTCGATAAATGTACTCTCCAACACTGAAACAATTTTTCAAATCGGACCAGTGGTTCCTGAGATTAGCGCGTTCAAACAAACAAATAAACAAACGAAGCAATACCGAATAAGCGATTACCGTAGCCTGTGGACGCTTGCAACACCAGAGATACCACTCGCGCGTTGCCGACCCTGTAGGAAACTTTTGACACCGTTTTTGAAGAGCCCGTGCTGTAGTCCTGTGGGAAAACCCAATTCTCACAGCACGTCTTTGGAGCGAGTCAAAGGGCCCAAGCTGGTATTGTGGTGCACCCGCCCAAAGATGACAGCAGTATTCCATATGGGGCCGGACCTGCGCCTTATACAAGGTGAGACTTTGCCCCGAAGAGAAGTACCGCTTTGCTTTATTAAGTACACCAAGTTTTTTAGATGCCAGCTTGTCTTCCAGATGACATCGGAACTGGACGTTACTGGAGATGTCGACACCGAGGATCCCGATGTGATCTGAGATGGTGAGAGATGTGTTTTGAAATTGAGGTGCTACAGCAAATGGGGCTTTCTTAGCGTTTGCTTTCTTGTTTGGGTTAAAGTGGACTAAGTTTAGTCGACCTCAGTTTGATACCCTAGCTAGGATTTGATCGATTTCCGACACAAGTTTACTTCTACTTTCCTCAACAGTGGAACGAGGGATATTGGCGTGGCCCGTATAGAACGAGTCCCCGGTGCTGTCGTCTGCATAGCAATGACTGCCGTCAATGGACAGCATGTCATTGATATACCGTAAGAACAGCGTTGGGGACAATACGGAGCCTTGCGGGACACCGGCATTTATCATATATCGTTTAGAGCAGTTCCCGTCAACGACGGCCTTAATGCTTCTGCTAGATAAAAAGCTGGCAACCCATTCGCATAATCCCTCAGGGAATCCGTAAGATGGCAACTTCAAGAGAAGACTTCGGTGCCAGACCCGATCGAACGCCTTCGCTATATCCAGGCTGACTGCCAAGGCCTCACCTTGACTCTTGATGGCTGTCGCCCATCGGTTTGTAAGGCACACTAAAAGGTCACCCGTAGAGCGAACGTGGCGAAAGCCGTACTGACGGTACTGTTACATAGTAATACGCTCAATTGAATAATTTAAGGAAAAGATTACTGTATAAAGCTTTTCTCAATTTTATTAAAAATAAATAGAAATAGCTTCGTTACTTGGTGAGGCCTCGTCGCTGACGGACTGAATTTTTTATATTGTAACACGATCGCTTCTCCAAGAGCAATTTTTCTTTTTGATAGTTAATTTGGGTTCTGGAAATTCATTATTAATGTACATAAAAAATAATGTTTATTTATTAACTTCTATAAAAACTAGGAGATGCCAACGACTTCATAAGTGTATGAATAGAATCTAAATTCATCTTTTCGGATTATGAACTGGCCTACGTCCTTTTTCAGGCTTTATTCATCTGCGAGAATATTTCATTTCAGCAGTTTTCCAAAACATTTTATATATATTTGTATCCATATTCTAGTACCTATAATAATAACAAATAAGATTGGGACCAAATAAACTTGAGAATTGGATTTCCAAATAACCATTTTTAGTGCTTGTACTGTTTAAATTAAATAACATATAAACTAAACAACATTAAAATCGTAGTGGTTCATGTAACGGGCTGCCGTTCACGAGGTCGCAGGTTCGTTCCCCGTACAGTATAGTCATTTATGTGATATGAATACTGCATCCTGTTTCTATGTATTATATGTACAGTTAGCCTGTAAGACACTTTTTGTATTTAGTAACTATTAAACAAAAACAACTATTACATCTTAAATGGGATGTGTGTAACTGTTAAACTTTTGTAGTAACTCAGTATACTTCAGTGAATGTTTAATCATTAGTTTTATAGCCGTAATTTTCCGTAATCCCGCATGTTGTACGAAAAAGGGTAGATAAAGGGTAGTTTATTTTATTTTCTACGAAAGTTAAATAAGGGTGTGAGGAATGGCTTGAATTACTTAAATAGATAAACACAAACATCCATAGAAAATTCAGTTTATCACAAAAATAAATAATTAACTCGGCATCAAACTTAGGACCTATAAAGAAGCATCAAAATTGTTGATAAAATTGTACTAAATAATGCTAAGGTGTAGATTCAAATCTGTTCATATCTTTATTTCTTTTATCATTTACTAAATGTAGAAGTACTTCTGTTTGTTTTACATAGCAGTTTCAAACCAAAGTTACTATTAAATGCATAAAAGAAGAAGAAATCCCACACATAACAGCTAGTATATCTTAATATAACAAAAATAGTATTTTTTACGTAAACTTTAATAGTGATGTTGCAAAATTACAACAGGCAGTAGTAGCTAACAATAACAAGGTAATTGACAATTTCCTGTTATTTTACCTTCAAAGGCTCGCTGTTACAGATAGCTTTTATACCCCGGCGTCAGACATACATACGTCAAAGGAACGATAAACTCCTTATAAAGCCTTCAAAGACAAAAAAAAATTGTAGCTAGCGATAGTTCTGTTAAATATTAATGGTTTTTATTACAACTCGGGCTATAAACGTACCATTGACTACATTCACAACAAAATGTTATTTAATATTAATCTACTATATCACGATGCGTGAAGTGTTAGTTCCAGGTATCATATCACATATTCATCACTCCAGATACGATCAGTCTGATTGTCACACCACATCAAACGTGTATCATTTTTAAGGGTTAAACGTTACTTTCAGGGTTACTTTTACCTTATTACCATAAGACCAAATCCGTCTGTCACCAGGCTGTTTGTATCTCATTAACAGTGATAGCTAGACAGATTAAAATAGATATTTGATGAACAGACTATGTATAATGTTGCCACTAATAACGACGCATACTAAAAATCAATGATAAATGTGGTTGCTTATTTTGCTTGCAAATCTGGCTTAGAAGCATGAAAAGATATACGGTCTTATTCATGATGACGTATCGGAGGCTTAAACGGAAATTTTAACGGAGAGATAATAAACGTTTTAGCGCAAAAAGACAATAATTATGAATAACAAGTTTTGACAATTTTCGCGAACCTATTTTAGTGAACTTTTAAACCTCCGATAAGTCATTATGAATAAGACCAATGGTGTTTTTAAGACAGCTTTGCCGTATATTGAATTAAAAGATATGAATTTAAATCTTAATAGCACTAGGATGAAATAAATTCGCTGATAGAATCACAATTTAAGTTCAATAATGCATGACCATTTATATTACAAATTGTCTAAGATAGTATTACTAATATGTACCTACTAACCACTTATCGAATTTTAAACATAATTTTTTTTTGTATTGAAATCTCGCGATGAATTTACATTAAATTTTGAAGCTTTGATGCAGAAATTTTGTATTTATGTATTTGGACGAGCCTCGTGGTGTTCTGTGTATGTGTTATGTGGAGTGGTTTATGTAACGGACTGCCAACCAATAGGTCGCGGGTTCGATTCCCGCTTGGGACAATCATTTGTGTGATTTTTCTAATTGTCATGCAAATGTTTGTACTGCGTCTGGGTGTTTTCTATGTATTGTAAGTATGTATTTACAAAAGAAAAGTAGTATATGTATTATATCCGTATTCTGGTACCCAAAACACAAGCATATAAGCTTAGCTTGGGACCAGAGGACGTTGTGTGAAATGTCCATGAATATTATTATATTATTATTATTTATAACTAACTGTTGGCTGCGACTTTCTACGTGTAAAATTTAGGTAAGTAAAGATTTATAAGCTTTTATTAAAATGATTTGCATCAGTTGTTTAAAGATACTAGAGATTGCCTGATTGTGCAAATTGGATAATATGCATATACATGTTTTTTAAGGTTTTTCTTTTTAGATTTTATACAAACGTAGCTGACGCGACGAATATCGTAAGTGCCATATTATCCTTTTCTAATAAGATATTCTTATTTTAGTTTTCGTCTAATCTAATATTTTTCTTACAATAAGGAATAAAACAAAATAAGATTTATTCAATTCGGTACATTCGTTAAAAAGTTATGCGCATAAATACATTTCGGCAACATTTTTTATATATTTATTTATATTTCTTGGCTCGCGAATTTGACAATTGATTTTAATAGCAATGTCATGTATAATTCTTTCTTGTATCTTTAAATTTAAAGACGCAATATACTCTTTAATACTCATTATTTTATAAGATTTCTCAATGTAGCTTAGTTTAATACATAATTCTACTATAACCTATTCAACGGATATTAAAATAAGCATCAAAGTGAAAATAAAATATGCAACCAAGTCTAATACCTTCTATACAACGAGATGCTGCGATGAGGAGATGAGTGATAGCAGGAAATAGGATTTGTGATACTCCGCCTCTGTTATACTTTACTGACATTAGAAAAATGTTCATATTTTTTGTTCGCCAGTTAAGGATGGGTTATGTTTAAATAAAAATACTTTTTACGGATTTAGACGCTTTCAGACGTTTCAGAGACATTGCAGTCACCATGGTCATGGGTGAGACTTTTTGTAAATATGTTTTTCACTCCGCAATTTCTCAAATTTATTAAAAACACTACCTAACTATGTGGTTCTTTACATTACCGGGCATTCTATAGATGACATTAATGTATTAAAAGCTAACCATTCATGATACACTTTCTATTTGGCCTTCATTCTAACGATTATAACAAAGACCTCATTAAATATTGGCATAAAACATTAGGACGATGTAAATGATGTGTTCATCTATTTCATATTCCACCAAACAAAGGACTTGTTTTGTTAGACTGCGTTATTAGTGTCTGTTACTCATAGTGTTAGGTAATTATTATATTCTTCAGTAGCTCGATGCTGTAACATTTTGTGTATCTCGTATTTTTTCTTATTTTGTTGCCGTCGCGTCGTATCTACTGCATGAATGCACTAACGAGCTTTGAAATACGAACTTTTAATAAAAATGTCTTGCTATAGTTTTAATACAAGGTTTTCTACGTTATCCATAAGAGAAGAAACACAGTCTTTGTAAGAAACAATTAGAAGATATTTGAAAAATCATCCTTAAACTTTAGTCACATAACAGCCCAACCCATATTACTGAAACTAAGGGAAGTATGTACTAAGTACTTACCTTAGTCTTAGTAATAGGGCCCCGTTGGTACGAAGCCCTTTAACTAATGAACTTATATTCAATTTCCACCCCCTTACCCTCTGGATGGTTAAATTCAGCAACCAGTACGTAAATATTTAAATATTTAGCTATATGGTTTGTGCTGTTACGTCATTCGATAAGCCTGTTTCTTTATTATATTATTATTATCAAATTTTAGTATCTGTATGATTATTTCAATGTTAAATTTTAAAACAACTCATTATATTTCTCATATTATATGTATATTCAGAAAGCTCTGCTCTCTTGAATTTATATTATTTGAGATGTTGAGATAATACGTAATAAGTTCTTGTGCTTATCATTACAACAGTCACGTAATGTGTGCTCGTGTTACAAACGTTACATCAAAGTCTATCAAATATTTTCAGTATTTTGTGCTTTGATAAAACAAAATTATTATTACATAACACGTAGACGGAGTACGATATTTGTATTTGTGTATTTTTTACACGATGTTTGCGTACCTACTTACGTTTGTGATGAAAGAAAAAAACAGGCAACTCGTAAAATAAGTTGTGACAAAAAAGGCAGCACAACGACACCACACAACGACGACCACGACACATATTTTTCAAAATTTTGCAATCGTTGGGTGTTCCTATTAACGCAATAATCTCTATTCTTTTTCTAAATTAAATAATATAGCCTATGTTTACTTGAGATATTGTAGCTAATTGACAGTGAAACAAGTTTCTGGTATCAGTCCAGTAGTTTCCGAGCCTATTCATTTCAAACAAACAAATATTAAAATATTTCCGCGTTATTAATTCAGCGAGTCCATTCTCACACTTTATAATCAATACCTTACGACTCTATCGGAATTTTATCTCAGTAACAATAAAGTTGTGAAATGAACTACCTGGCGAGGATTTTCCAATTTTCTATAGCATGGGATTCTTTTAATAAAAAGGAGGTTACAAACGTCTGTAGGTTTAACATGTTTTTAATAAAAAAGGCAGTTTACAGCAAACAAATAAACTCTTTATACTACACCCTACAAGATCCATAAAATAGAAAAAAAAACAAATTCTATATTCACATTTTATATCCCTGTCTTGTAGAACCGGGTATATTATACCCGGATTAAAATGTAGAAGGCTTAGGAGAAAGGAAGGTGCATTTTCCCTTTAAATTATCCTTCTAAACGAGGGGATCTATTGTAAATGTGTTTTGTTTATATCCCTAACATGGACCTCGTATAAATCAATGGAATTGATGTGGGTTTTATTTAATCCTTTGTATTAACATCCAGGATTATAGCCTAGAAGATTTTACTAACATTAACATGTTTATTAGCTGAGTTAAAATAATGGGAATACGTTTATATTATTATAATGTGTATATGACATTTTTGTTAACTATGGTAAGTAAAAACATATATACAAAAAATGTGTTATTCATTTTAGGTTTTTATTAAAATTAAAGTAAGTTGAATGTAGCTGTTAGTTAAGCATGACAGAAAAATGTTTATAACAATTCGGGCAAGACAAGACACAAGACACAAGACAAGACACAACAAGACGGGCTTCGTGGCGTAGTGGTTCATGTACTGGACTGCCGTTCACAAGGTCGCGGGTTCGATTCCCGCTTGGGACAATCATTTGTGTGATATTCATAAATGTCATACAAATGTTTGTACTACGTCTGGGTGTTTTCTATGTATTATGAGTATGTATTTACAAAAGAAAAGTAGTTTATGTATTATATCCGTATTCTGGTACCCATAACACAAGCATAATAAGCTTAGCTTGGGACCAGAGGACGTTGTGTGAAATGTCCAGGAATATTTATTTATATTTTATTTATTTAATTGATACAATTACAAAATAATTGATTCAAAAATTCGTTAAATAATTTCACTAAACCTACAAAATATATTAAATAAAATTTTTACAAGAAGAGCTTTTGATATCTAGTTATATCGTAAGTCACCGTAGGCGTAAACTTAAACTAGAATAAATTCTATTTAACTCATGAATTGCGCATCAACTACTTAAAATTAGTTTAAGTGAATTGGACCTTCCTTCAAACGAATGAAATGATCAAAAAAATATGTATAAGTCCATTAAATAAATTCTCCATTAAGCAAAACATTGAAATATGAAAGTAATATTGCTACTAGATAAAGTAATGTTGAATAATTTACACTGATCTTTTTGATAAGCACTTAAGTGTTTATTATAAGCAAGATTAAAGGAATAATTATGGAATATTTTAATTATATAAACAATATAAAGTTAGTAGTATTGAGTTTCAGATCAAATGAAATATACTTCGTCATAATATTAATATTTTACTGTGTTTTGAATTTTAACAGACTGAATAAATGAAATTATGGCGGAAAAAGTGAAAATGCCGCAAGTGGGACTTGAACCCACCATATTCCACCATAATTTGATTTATTAAGTAAAAGCATAGCATGTCAAATGCAAAAATTAATAAATTACTGTATTAATGAACGTCGCGTCATTATTTCAACCATTCGTATTCTGGAAAGAATACTCAAGTGTTGGTCGAGATGGTGTAAAACAATCTTGATAGATGGCGGTGTACGTAAAAATATATAAACTCATTTCGAGTAACAGATATGGTGGTTAATTTGAAAGTGTTGCAAGTAGACCGCAATAAGCTCAGTTGGAAGAGCTTCGGAACGGTATTCCGAGGTCGTGGGTTCAAGTCCCACTTGCGGCATTTTCACTTTTTCCACCATAATTTGATTTATTAAGTAAAAGCATAGCATGTCAAATGCAAAAATTTATAAATTACTTTAACAGACTGAGTTGTAATTTTTCCTGTCTTTAACTTAATTTTTTTGTGGTCGATGCAGCACCGCTTTCGAACAAGCTCTCTTGCTAGACAGACTTACGTTCGCATCTATACTATACTTAAAATTGCAAAGTTAAAGAGTTTGTTTCTTTGAACGCGCTAATCTCAGGAACTAAAGAGTCGAAAATAAAAATTCTTTTTTGTGTTGGATAGTCCATTTATTGAAGAAAGCTTTAAGCTATATAACATCACGCTACTACCAACAGAAGCGAATCATTAGTGATAAAAGTTTCAAAAACGGCGAAAATTTTCTAAATTCGACGTGTATGGACTCTCGGGCTACATTTACTTTTTAGGGTTCCGTACCCAAAGGGTAAAAACGGGATCCTATTACTGAGACTTCACTGTCCGTCCGTCCGTCCGTCCGTCCGTCCGTCTGTCACCAGGCTGTATCTCAAGAACGGTGATAGCTAGAGAGTTGAAATTTTCACAGATGATGTATTTCTATTGCCGCTATAACAACAAATACTAAAAATAAAATAAAATAAATATTTAAGGGGGGCTCCCATACAACAAATATGATTTTTTTACCGTTTCTTGCTCGATACTAATAACGTTGCCTTATGTTGCATAGATAATGGTACGGAACCCTTCGTGCGCGAGTCCGACTCGCACTTGACCAATTTTTTTAATATTAGTAGAGATATGTGGTTGCTGACGTAGTTTACGCAAACGCAACTTGAGTCTAAAATTGCAGCGGTGCACATAATAAACAATAATATCTGATATGTTTGTTTACGAACATTATGAAGCATAACTAATTATAGCTTTGAATGTGAGCTTTGTGTTGTTGGCTGCATAATCATTTGTATTATTGTAACTATTGTTAGCACAAATTAACTTCGTTCTAGATAAACCACACACAATAATTATGTTTTTAAACCGTTAATGCACACTCATTGTTTATACTTATAATGTGATCTGCTTAAAATATTCCTTAGCTAGCGTTTACAACACCGTGAGAATGGGAGGGGTTGGTGACACTTGTATACTTAATCCGTCACCACACGGACTGTACGTACTTACTTTACGTATAACACAAATTCACCGTTTTTGTATGCCCCGTAAGCTTAACTCTTCACAACCACTCCACAGTTTAATAGTTTTAATTTAATAAAAGTGTAATTAATTCATCTAATACAATTCATTGAATGTAAAATTGTTATCTAATTATAAAACTTTGTAAAATGGACTTGTAAACTAATATTTACCGATAAATTGATTATTCTGATTATTATTCCGATCTTGATGCAGTTAATTTTTCATTTAACAAAACGTACTTACGTAAAACGATACAATTTTATTGAAAATGAAATCATTATACTCTTTTGTTGTCTCAAAAACATTGTCATTGTGAGTAAAGAAGCAACCGAATGTACATTAAGTCAGCTGTTAATAATGCACAATCGTTGGCAATACACACAATGGGGTTCACACTGTGCAAATGACAAGCATTTATTACAAGAGATTTCATGATTTATGTATCATTGAGGTTTTAAAATTAAGCTTTAGTAAATAATAGCAACAATTTTTATTCGAAATATTAAATATAAATATTCACGGACATTTTACACAACGTCCTCTGGTCTCAAGCTAAGCTTATATGCTTGTGTTATGGGTTCCAGAATACGGATAGAATACATATTATTATACTACTTTTCTTTTGTAAATACATACTTATAATACATAGAAACACCCAGACGCAGTACAAACATTTGTATGATATTTATAAACATCACACAAAATGATTGTCCCGAGCGGGAATCGAACCTTAACCAAAAGGGTTACCAAAAGGGAACCCTAAAAACCTGGACCCTGTTACTGTAGTCGGTAAAATTCACTAATCCACCAAGGAATAATTTTGTTAAAGGAGTAATTAAGTCAGCAGATGTCAAGGAAAGGTACAGACAATTTCATTTACCAATTAATTTCACAGAAAGTTAGCAGTTTTCGCAGAAAGGGTGGGTAGGCAAAAAGTGAAGACAAAATATTTTTGCTCCAGCAGTTTTTGGATTTTATTTTATTTAAGTTCATAGTTAAAAATAAGTAAATGTTCTAATAATACATATTTAGTACCAAGACTCGCTGCCAAGTGTTATCCAGCAACTCTCTTTACATACAACTCATCAAGCACATATATATCTAATATCCTCTGGAAATATGGACCTAAAGCTGGCTAATAGTTTGGAAGACCTGGAGAAGCTGTTTACCAGTCGGATGAAGGAGTACGATGAAAGGCTCCAGAAGATTGCAAGTGGATTTTCACCGACTCACGCTGACTTACCATCTTTGTCCTGTGAGTTTAATGATTTTAAATCTTTCGTATGGCAATCTCTCACTAAAATGAAGACACAAATTGAGCTCATAAACCTAAGTCTCGACAAGCATGAAACCAATATGCGGAGGAAGGTCTTACTATTTCATGGCATACAGGAGAAGGCAAATGAAAACTTACATGATATTATAACTAAAGTGCTATCTTCTCAAATGCAGCTCCCTAATATTAATAATGACCACTTAAAAGTCTGCCACCGGTTGGGCAACGCACAGACTAAACCTAGGCCTATTTTAGTCAGGTTTTTCAGTATGGAACAGCGACAGCTGGTGTGGGACAACAAATCAACCCTAAAGAGCTCTGGAATTACTTTATCAGAATTTTTGACCAAGATTAGGCATCATGTTTTTACTACTGCACGCAAGCACTTTGGGGTGAAGAGCTGCTGGTCTGTTGAAGGCAAAATTATCATCCTAACACCTGATGGAGCTCGTAGAAAGATAGAAAGTAAGGTCGAACTAGATACACTGCTATCACAATACCCTCTGTCATCGAGCAGTGAAAGCAACACTCAACCTTCCGCTGCAGGGCCTGGGCCAGGGGCCGAAACCCACAGGGCGCCTAACAAATCTTCGAAGACAACACGTCGTCGCAATTAATAAGTACAATTTCATTTAGTTAAGTTTGGTTAGAATTGCTTTGCTTTTTTGTTTGTCACCACCATCTAGTTATTTATCCTTATCTCATATACCTATGCTTGTTAGCTTACCTACCTCATTGTATCCTTTCATTCGCAAATCACCTGTACCTCTTTCACATTTGTAACGTTATAATTTTCACATTATTATAATCTTTTTTTTTTTATTTTTCTTTGCACGGTATGCATTGTAATATAATTAAAATTATGTGATTCTATTGATACCTACATTGCTGTAGCAACAACAACCGTCAGTCACGAGTCACTGTCAGTGATGTCAGTGTCAATGTCAAATCTATCAAGTGTCATAACTGTCACTGGCAGAGACTTTTGATGTCCGCGTTTAGTTTTTGATGCATCGGTAGGTTAGTAGTAATCAATTATTAGATGTACCTATCTAGCATAATACTATTATTGACCTTTTAGAAATTTTGGTACCTTTATTGTTGTAGATTCAATTTATTGTTTTTTTTTTTTTTTTCTTTTGCGTGCTTCTTTTATTTTCCAGCTTATGCATATTTGTTTAATTTTACTGGTATTTAAGCTACTGTTTCTCTTCTTCGATTATAATTCTTTGTCTGCATAGTGTTATTGTAACAATTCTCATATCACTAGGCTGGCGAGTTGGTAGGTTGTGATTGGCAAAAGGACACCAGATACTTTTGCATATTTACCTTGTAATATATTCATAGTTTTAGCAATCAAATTCATTATTATAATAATATTTGCATTTAATATTTGTATACACATATATATATATACTAGCTGACCCGGCAAACGTTGTTTTGCCATACTAAAAAAAAAAGTTTGTAAAATAGATGTTGGCCGATTCTCAGACCTACTGAATACGTATGCAAAATTTGAGAAGAATCGATCAAGCCGTTTCGGAGGAGTACGGTAACTAACACTGTGACACGTGAATTTTATATATTAGATATATATTTTAGGCACACAATGGATGACATTAACGACTCTTATTTTTCTTGCTCATCTTCCTCAGACAGTTTTGTTAGTGTGGGTGGGGATGGGGATTCCACAAACACCTTAACCCTGAATGACGAGATCTCATCTTTAATGTCAGGTTTCCCTAGGAATCTCAATATTGCCCATGTGAACGCTCAAAGTGTCCCTTGTCATTATTCCGATTTTTTAACTGCGTTTAGCAATGTCGATCTCGACGCCGTGCTTATATCGGAAACTTTTCTAAAACCGTCTCTCCCCTCCACACACTATGCGTTGCCCGGTTACGTACTTATTCGAAACGACAGGGTGGGCAAGGGCGGCGGGGGTGTAGGTATCTATCTACGCGCCGGAGTTCCATTCAAGACAGTCAGCGTATCTCCGTCAGAGTACTCACAGTCTGCTGAACACTTGTTTCTTGAGATTTCTTTAAATGGTACAAAAATGCTATTGGGAGTATTCTACTGTCCTAACCTCAATATCGACTACTTTAAATCATTTGAGAACTTGCTATTTGAAATGTGTCCTAATTATGAGCACATTATAATTATGGGCGACTTTAATACGTGCTTGTTGAAAAACGATAGGCGTTCTCGGAATCTGCTTTCTATACTCTCCTCTTTTAATCTTGATGTCTTGCCCTTATCACCTACACACCACTTCCCTAACACCTCACCCTCACTTCTGGACCTTATGATAGTCTCATCACCTCAGAAAATAAGCACACATGGTCAACTCTCGGCTCCCTTTTCTTACCACGACTTAGTTTATCTGTCTTATCACGCTCGTCCCCCTAAGCGGAAGCCGCAATTTCGTTTTCTAAGAAACTTCAAGGACATTAACCTAGAGGCACTACGGCTTGACGCAAGCAATATAGACTGGTCATGCGTTTTTAAATCAAATGACATTGATGGTATGACCGATTCTTTCAACGAGAAGATAACCAGCCTGTATGAGCAACACGCCCCGATCCGACGAGTCAAAGTTAAGAGGAATCCTGCTCCTTGGCTAACTCAAAACATAACACACTTTATGGGTCTTAGGGATAGAGCTAAACGAAGGTTCAAACGCTGCCCGACAGAACGCAATCACCTTGCTTTCAAAATGCTGCGCAATCGTTGTAACAGGATGTGCAGAGACGCGAAAAGACAGCACTTTCATGAGCATTTGTACAATCGCAACTCCTCTGACGTTTGGAGATTTTTGAGATCAGTTGGTATCGGAAAACTCACAACTATTAATAACACTAGTTTAGATCTAAACACTTTAAATAAACATTTCTCGGAACCACCTTTACTACTTGATAGTCTCACTAAATCACGATCTCTTTTATCTATATCAGAATTACCTGTCCCGCAGATACCGTCTTTCACTTTAACTACAGTATCTGATACTGAAGTCGAAAAGTCTATCGCTTCTATTTCTTCCTCAGCGACTGGAAATGACAACATTTGCGCCTGTATGATTAAGCTTATCCTCCCCGAAATACTTTCTATTCTCACCTACATTCTCAACTTCTCTATTTCTTGCAACTCATTTCCAGATTCTTGGAAACAAGCTCGTGTCATCCCTTTACCTAAAACTACAAATCCTACCTCACCGTCTCAATTTAGACCTATCTCTATTCTCCCCTTCCTCTCTAAAGTTCTTGAACACATTATTCATCGACAGGTCTCTTCTTTCTTATCTGAATACAACTTACTCAGCCCCTTTCAGTCAGGTTTTCGAGCAGGCCATAGCACTGTGACCGCACTTGTTAAGGTAACAGATGACATCCGCTGGGCTATGGAAAATAAGCAACTTACTATCCTGGTTTTGCTTGACTTCAGCAGTGCTTTCAACTCCGTTGACTTCGATATCTTGCTAGGTCTACTTAAATCCATTAATTTCTCCACTTCAGCTCTATCTTGGTTCGATTCCTATCTACGAGGAAGATCACAGCGTGTATGCCTTGATGATGCTTCCTCCGATTGGTATGATCTTTCCGCAGGTGTCCCTCAGGGTAGTATTCTTTCGCCTCTCCTTTTCTCTATTTTCATTAACTCTGTAACTCCGCACATTTCTTCTCATCTTCACCTCTATGCTGACGACCTTCAGCTGTACCTGCATTCATCTGAAGCTGAAATCAACACTGCTATATCTGACATGAACAACGACCTAAATCGGTTAAATGATTGGGCTAGAGCATATGGTCTACATATCAACCCTAAAAAGTCCCAAGCCATTGTCATAGGAAGTAAACACTTTCGTGGCAGAGTTGACGTCACCTCTCTACACCCTATTTGCCTATCTGGTAATATTATCCCCTTTTGTGATTCCGTTAAGAATCTGGGTATCGTGATGGATAGTACCCTTTCATGGCATGAACATGTCAAGGAGGTAAGTAAGAAGGTTCACTATGCTTTCCATTCGCTAAAATGCCTACAGAATTTCTTACCTACGAAAGTTAAAATCAACCTTGCTCAAACACTTATCCAACCAATAATTGATTATGCGGACGCTTCTTACCTGGACGCCAATGAGGAACTACTGGACAGACTCGAGAGATTACAGAATTTATGCATTCGGTTTATTTTTAATCTTAGAAAATATGATCATGTTTCTCACTATCGCAAAAAACTGAAATGGCTCCCTATACGACTACGTAGGAACACTCGAATTCTATGCATTCTCTATAATATTCTTCACAATCCTGCTTCTCCCTCTTATCTACGTGAGCGTTTCTCTTTCGCTCATTCTTCCGATGCTAGGACAAACCTTCGCACACTACTCAAATACTCTGCTCATAAAACTGACTTTTTCTCCTACTCCTTTACTATACATGCAGTCAGACTGTGGAATTCACTACCGTCCCACATTAGAGAGTCCCGTTCCGTTTCTACATTCAAACTGAAGACCCGTCAACATTACCTATCAACAATCTCGTAATTGTGTCATCGTATTGTGTTGTTCAACTAGTATGTTTGTATTGTGTGCTTTTATAGGTTTGTGTGTATTGTATGTGTATGTTTTATGTATTATTATTATTGGTTGATATATATATTTATGTACTGTGTATTTATTGTATATATTATGTAGGCTTGTTAAGGATCTATGTATGTTTATGTATTTAGTATAAATTTATTTTAACTTAAATAGTTCACCGTATATCTGTCACCCTACACTACACACCCATGGTCAATCTTTTTTTTCACAATCTCCTCTCGCGGGTCTACAGGTAGAGATTTCTTTTAGAAATATGTGGATCCCTACACTACTTTTCTTATGTCTGTATTTACTATGGTTTCCTGGTGTAAAATCTTTTAAATAAATAAATAAAATAAAGTTTAAAATAAGCATAAAGTTTGTAAGAAGCTGTGCAAAATACTCCGGAACATGATAATTAATTTTAAACTTAGCAATTTCAGGAATTTTCAAAATTAATTTAATTTATTAATTATTAAAGCTTATTAAATAGCTCACAATAATAGGTAATCATACAGTAAATTAATCATTTTAGAGCAGAAAGCAGAAGCAGCCTTTGAAAATTAAGTGAAATGTAACATGGCTTTCATTTCACATTTATTTTTCATGGTTTTTGACACCACTCTATCTCCTTCTCAGGAAGTTAAAAGGCATAAGAGCTATTGTTGTTACATAAAATAATTATTTGTGATAGAAGGGAAACTTCAAACTACGCTTGAAACGCCTGGTCAGCGTGACATAGTAAACCATATACTTTCCCAAAATGTGGGAGATCCAATCTCAGTACTGGGACATTAATGTGGTGAGAAGAGAAGAATATAATTTTGTATAATAAATCTATCAATAACACAAATAAGGAAAATACATCAGCCAAAGATCTCATTTCTCTTCGTAATGTTGAGAGAAATTATGAAAAAAGTTGCGATAAATTGTTGGCAACGAAACCAATCTAACTTTGTCGACTTATTTCATTATTTACAATATCATTTCCTTATTTATGTTAGTGCATTTATCTCTTAAAAAGTGACATATTTATTATTATGGAATATACTTTATTTTTGTCCGTGTGGTGACGGATTATGAACACACGAATCACCATCAATAAATTTTAATAATATTCCTGTCAGACATTATCTCTACTCTTTGTTTCTACCTCACTTATTCCATAGAACTATTATTATTTTTCATTAATATCCTTATTTGTGCCATCCATCCATCTTTTCTTAAACCGTTATATTCATTCCCTTCCATATTCAAATCTTTCTGTGCAGTTTTAATACAGTTATCATATAACTGAAACCAATTTTAATATCGTCTGTTGAGTAAAAGATCTAACGCAAAATATGTAGGTTCTTAAATGGAAACCACGGAAATTGTTCATTTCCGTGTTTCAGCACAAAAGTAAAGATCTAAGAAACCTTTCAACATCACAGGTATATTAATATTATTTATAAGTAAATAGCTCCGATTTCTCATAACTCAACTTATGATTTCTGCTGCATATTTGAATAAACATGACGAATGATGATGAATCAAGAATACAGCTGTTACCATTCCATTTTATAAGAGTCAGTTAACGGAAAATCTATTTGAGAGA
This sequence comes from Orgyia antiqua, assembly GCA_916999025.1. NCBI lineage: Eukaryota > Metazoa > Arthropoda > Insecta > Lepidoptera > Erebidae > Orgyia > Orgyia antiqua. The sequence continues at coordinate 18,322,342 of OU779864.1, read as the reverse complement.
ACATTTGCGAGAAATGAAAACATAAAAAGTTCTATATCAGTGATATATGGACATAGGACTGGGAAATTAAGCCGAAAGAAAGAGGAATTGAAGTGGAAGTAATAACAATAGCACGTATATGGACCCATTCCATATACGCGCTATCATCGTCGCATTACCAGGTTGATCATGAAATTAGTATATCATTATAACTTCTTGCTATCGACCATAAAGCCAAGTTTAGTTCAAAGTAGCAGAAAATCCAGGTTGAAAATGAAGGTACACTACAGCAACCTGATGCCAACTCTATCTAGATAATAAATAAATAAATAAATAAATATTCATGGACATTTCACACAACGTCCTCTGGTCCCAAGCTAAGCTTATATGCTTGTGTTATGGGTACCAGAATACGGATATAATACATAAACTACTTTTCTTTTGTAAATACATACTTATAATACATAGAAAACACCCAGACGTAGTACAAACATTTGTATGACATTTATTCATAATATTATTAAGTTTATCAAACTACATAAATAAAACTACTTTTAACGGATTTAGACGCGTATATTTGTTTTAATTTTAGCCCGACGTTTCGGAGACTTTGTAGTCACCATGGTCACGGGTGAGACTGAGCTGTAATTTGTCTTCTACGATCAGTTATTACAGGGTTTACCCACATTCAATTTTAATTTTACATTGACCATAAAGATAGACTTTTACCATAAACTATATCATATTACATTGTGCTCAGACTACATAAAATCAATAACATTATTTTAGTTTCTAAAAATACATTAACAAATTGTAACAATATAAAGAAAATTTTTAATTTATATAAGGTAAAACATACATAATTTTATCATAGACTAAAGTTTTAATTATTATAGAGGTAGTATACAATATCGCAAGCAAAACATTTAAATTGTTTTTATTATTGGACGGAAACACTGCAATTTGAAAGGATCAAAAGAACCCCATGCCTATGTATCATGGAATGTGAGAAATCTTATCAATTCATGCTAAGGATGTTTTTAAACTTTTGCGACTTGCACACATGTTAATATTAACTTCTCTCATGCTAATCTGTTCTGCTGTTTTAGTATGACGATGTAACAAACACACACACATTTTTATTTAGGTATTATAAAACAAAGTCGTTATTTCTGTATGTCTTTAACACTACGCAACGGATATTGATGCAGTTTCTTAATGTTCATGTTAATTCATCTGGTTTCTTTAATTTGTCAAGGTTTGGTTCAAAGTTGTGGGCAACATTTAGTATATTTATATAAGCTTTCATCTTTTTAATAAAGTATGAAGTGCGATCGTATGATAAGCCTCACACACAATAGCTAACTGTTTTTCAATGTTGGTATATTATTTGTGTATTAGCAAATACTAAATCATAAAATATGTATTAAATAAGAATAAAGACTGAAAGGTATTATGGCGAATGGATATAATAACCTATACTATACTTAATCTTTTTATTTAAAATAAATAAAACACAGATCTGTACGAAAACCTTTACAAAGTTAACATTATTTTTGCATAATCCAATGAGCCTTTGTGCTCGAATTTCAGGAGGTTTTCGTTAATCTTTCGGTTTATGTGAGACTCTGACCTTTCAAAAAAGATCGCTTATCAGATTAGATTGTAGCTTATTCAAACAGAAAAATACATTTTTCTACATTTTTTTATCGGAATATAGGTAAAATGGTACATCAAATTTTGTAATTGTATATTGTATATTGTCTAAACCACTTTCTTTTTAGTTATATGTCATTGGACTTTTTTTAAACTTCGTTCAAACTGTCACCATTTATAAGATACAGCGACGACAGACCCGCTTTATCTTTTGTACGGAATCCTAAAACTTATATTCCAAGAAATTCTTGTTTAGACTATAAATACTTTCTAAAGAGATTGGATTTTGTGTTGGACAGTTTTGATGTTTAAAAGAGATTCTTGAGACTCACTCACTCTCTCACTTGTTCAGTTACTCACTGTTTCAAATAAAATATTTGACTTCGACTTTGATTTCGAGTTTGTAAACATTTGGGTTCTCAATTTATTTTTATTATGTTCTCAGATAAATAACAAGTACATAATAAGACACCTGGTAAGTAGAGAGAAAGCTCGTGGGAGTAACGCTAAGAGACCGTAAAATGATTACCTGGCTGAGAGAACAGAGCAAAGTCACAGATGCTGCTAAACGAGTAGCTACTCTCAAGTGGCAATGGGCTGGACATATAGCACGAAAAAACGGGTCGTGGGCTAGAGCGGTCTTAGAGTGGAGGCCTTGGGGGTAAAAATAAGCCCTAGAGGTAGACCAAAAAGGCGCTGAAAAGATGAGTAAGAGATGTCAAGAAAACTGAAGGGATTGGATGCAAGTGGCACAAAATCGAGAGGAATGGCAGAAGCTAATGGAAGCCTACACCAAATTGATCGAGAATGGCTAAGAAGAAGAATAAGACACCTAAATCTTCAAAGAAAACTTTTAATGTTGTAAAATACAAGTATTCTTTGATATTAAGTTAAGTCTAATAACATAAAGGTGATATTCATGTCAAATTAAGATCAATAATATAAAACTCACTCGTATCTTAAGAAATGTTGTACAAACTGTAATAATATCGTTTATAAGTTTTCTGAGCAAACGTATGGATAAGAAATATTCTTTATTTTGGTTTCATTTTTTTATGATTGACGCACAAATATTTTTGTAATCTATTGGTAATTTTGGGGCTTTCGTTGTATTTTATTCTATCTTGGATACATCCATTCCGCCAGACCATAGTTGTAGCTAGAAGCGATGTTAATAGAAAGCTAAAATCTAGAAAATTAAAAATTGTTATTCAATATTTACGACAATTTTAGTGTTTTTTTTGCTCATAGCACCTCTGCTCTGCTAATGAAACAAGAAGAATTTTTGAAAACTTTGATATAGTTCTAATATGGGTAACCTTTTGTTAACCCTAGAACTAAATCCTAGTTTTCATAGTGTGAAAAGGGCTAAGTTACTTAGGTTCAAATAGTTATCAAACCAGTTATAAGTGTTATGATAAATGTGGCACTGAAATGAAAACCTTCGGGCGGTCATAAAGTGTTAAAGCCAGCTGTCCATGGATGGATTGTTTATGATGTGTATTAAAGTTGAATATAGTGCGTTAACAACGAAATGTACTCATCACCTTACGTGCCTTGTTATATAGCCCAGTTATTACTCACAGCAGATTATACACTTATAATCTTTTAGCTCGACTGTTGAGGAAGGGTTGTGTTTTTATTTAGCGCGTATATATTCGACGAGCCTCGTGGTTGAGTGGTTTACGCAACGGACTGCCGATCAAGAGGTTGCGGGTTCGATTCCCGCTCGGGACAATCATTTGTGTGTTGTTTTGTCTAATTGTCATACAAATGTTTGTACTGCGTCTGGGTGTTTCTATGTATTATAAATATGTATTTACAAAAGAAAAGTAGTATATGTATTATATCCGTGTTCTGGTACCCATAACACAAGCATATAAGCTTAGCTTGGGACCAGAGGACGTTGTGTGAAATGTCCATGAATATTTATTTATTTATTTATATATTATGTTTGTGTATTTGTATATTTATTACCTTGTATGATCCAAGCGATGTACATTTGTTATTAGAGGTTCGTAACAAAGGGTAGAACGGTAGAATTTGCTGCCCGGACGTCTGTCCGTCCGTCTGTCGCGAGGCCGTATCTCACAGCCGTATTCACAAACGTTACTGTGAGGTCTCATAGTAGGCATGGACGCACTGGGGTAGCAAAATCATTTCACAAACAATACTTAAGTGGTGAAGCGCACTATGCGTTTGTTAAACTGAACGCATAGCTAAGTTTTGTCTATGAATACAAAGGCTCGATGAACGGAACGCACTGAGAAGTGTTACCCTTTGCACAGTGCTTAAACACTTAAGTACTTACTTAAATAAATATTGTTTGTGAATACGGGTGTCAATCTTCAGAAACGGTGATAAATAGATAGTTTTTTATAGATAGTTGAAATTTTCTCAGATTATTCTTTTTCTATCTGTTTACAACCTAATGGCAAATGCTAAAAACCAGAATAGAAATTATATTTTTGGGTACGATCGGGTTGACATAACTCGATGACGTATCAATAATTTATGACGTATCAATAATTTATGACGTGAATAATCATTTATGGCGCTATGATATTATGATGATGAATATCCAATACGAAACCCTTCGTGCAGTACATCTTCTAAACGGGTTTCTATAATATTGAGGTCGGCCCTTAAGGGCCTACATCAATATTATCGTATATCATCGCCGACACGTACATATTATCACAGCCAGTAGGCACAGAAAATGAAGAATTAGGGATACTTTTACTATTTACTCAAAATCTACTAAATATATTTTAATTCTGATTTACGTGTTTCTATATATAATAGTTACTTATGTTTTTAAAGTTATTTCATTAGTTAATTCGCGATAATAGACCGACAAATGAAAAAAATAAAAAAATAGAGAGGTTGTTTCGCTAAGATTTTCTATCGAGAAAACTTTTTTCAATCGCGTTTCTGAGTTTATGCGATCCTAGATCATATATTGAAAAAACATATACTTAAAAATTAGAGCTCTAGCCATTCAATCTAAAGAAACAAAGAAAACTTCGTACATAGAAAAATGCACGAAGCTATTTTGGTATCCTCTTAATAGGTGAAATATTCTGTTCAACTCATTTCTGCCTTTATTATGGAGGAAAATTGTGAATAAACTTCCAATAAATTGCTGGCAACCAAGAAGTCAAACTAAGTTTGTTGAACGCATTTTATTACTTACAATATAACTTTTTACTTTGTATTAATGCATTTGCATTTACTTTCATGAAAATATAGCGGAAAAATGAAATAAATTAAGTACTATTTGTATGCTAGAATGGGAAAGGAAAATCATGCAATAAATATCGAACACTAAAAATGAAATTCCTAAAATGTATGTATGCCCAATACTAGCGATCATCAACATCTTTTACACATTTTCATCATCATCATCACCATTGTCATTATTACATCATGCCTTTTTCCCACAGGGGTTGGCAGAGACTACGATTTGTACAAACAAAAATAAAAATAATAATAAGGGAAACTTCCGTGCGAGTTTCGTCGGGCTTGCTAGTTTGATATGATAAGCAGCGGATAAAAAATTCTGTAGACATTAAACAAATAAGTTTGTTTAGGCTTAGGAATATTTATAGTTATCTCTGTAATATCATCATAGCAAAGTTTGTAAAACAACTTTATTTTCACAAAATTGTGAGGCACCTTTTGTGCTAAGGAGGCTTTTGTTAATCGTCCGTCTGGCGAAGATTCATCTCGCAACCTTTTAGAGATCGTTTATTCAATGTAAGATTAGATTGTATTCTGTTAAGATGGTAGAAAATTTCTAATCCTGTTTTATTCCATTATGTAAAAAATATTTGTATATTGAGGAAAATATTATATTGTGAGCAAAAAAAGTGGCTTAATGTGTTGCTAGGTAAATGTCTTATTAGTAAACATCTTTGACAAGAATTTTTGTTTAAGGTATGCTATTAAAACTTCTGTGAATTGTGTCTTTTATTGAGAAGGCGTAGAATTTTATTGTATCATTGGTTATATTAGTAATCAATTAGAATCCTTTAAGAAGGTCGCTACCCTGTAGTGGTACTATCATTGACTGTAATAAAGTGGCTTAAACTAATGAAATTATGACTATTAAAATCACACGATTAGCTCGGTTTTGTCAATAAACCTCATTCAAAACTTGTTTAATCTCACTAAATTGTAGGAGCATTAACTTTTAAAGCTTTTAGCTCGAAGCAGTGCAATACACAACAGCTTAAAACTTAAAGTTGTTTTATTAATAGCCAAAGTTTGTAAAGTACCGTTTAAATATATCAACTAATTAGCATTTTATCGAGATTTTAAGTTCTTTAAATTTTAAAGCACTGTTAAGAAATAATATGATCACATAATTGGCTAGGTTTTAACATTCTGGTTCTGGGTGATGTGGTCATAATGACTTTTTTCTATGAATGTATATACTGCTTGTGTAATAGAATGTGGTTATTTCATTGCCAGTATTTCGTTACTTGGACTAATCTTTTCTATGGGAATTTCACAAAATTGTCGTAAGCCTAATTTAAGCTATTAGGTAGATACTATGCTTGTTTATACACTTATTTATTTTTACTTATTATAAAACAAAATCGTTTATTTTTGTATGTATGTTCATTATGTGAGCTTATATCTTCAAAAGCACGCTACTGATTTTGATGCGGTCTTTTTAGGGTTCCGTACCCAAAGGGTAAAAACGGGACCCTATTACTGAGACTTCGCTGTCCGTCCGTCCGTCCGTCCGTCCGTCTGTCACCAGGCTGTATCTCAAGAACGGTGATAGCTAGACAGTTGAAATTTTCACAGATGATGTATTTCTATTGCCGCTATAACAACAAATACTAAAAATAAAATAAATATTTAAGGGGGCTCCCATACAACAAACATGTGTTTTTTACCGTTTCTTGCTCGATACTAATAACGTTGCCTTATGTTGCATAGATAATGGTACGGAACCCTTCGTGCGCGAGTCCAACTCGCACTTGACCAATTTTTTAATAAATGGAGTGGTTCAAGAGGATGGCATTTTTGTATAATTTGATAAGGTTTCGTTTCAAAATTCCACGCATATGAAGTTACGGGCAACAGTTAGTTACTAATAAATTGGTGACAGAAATTAACACTCATGAAGAAAATTTAAAGTTAAAAGTACATAATGATAGTTCATTAACCTCTAGAATAAGTTTTGCTATTGCTTTTGTTTTTAATTATAATAACGTAGAGTACGCTTCTCTTGTTTCACAGCTAATTTCTATGCATGAGATTGTACGGTGCATTACTGTTAGTAGTGCAATCAACACAGAAGTAGTTATTGGTCTGGGACTTAATATTTACAAGAAAATAATAGATATATTAAATATGCTAACAGGAAAAAATATTAGTATAAGAAAAAATATAGTTTAATAAACATGAAAGTTTTTAAAGTTTTTTTTAAAGTTTTTAAATAAACATGAAGATTTTCTTTTAAATTTCTGATTATTAAAAAAAAAGAAAAGATGATGAAAATTAAGTACAAAGATTTTGTTATATAGGTAAAAGAGAAACTAATAATTTTTAAATATACAATCGAATGAAAATAACTAATTATTTATTTAAAGTAAAAAAAAAACTAAGCGTATGCTACACATCATGTATTGTACTTAGGTTTTATATATAAAACAAATGAAATTCCAAGCTTAAGTATTCCAGAGTTGAGTGCATAACAAGTTATTAGTAGATTTACGACTACCAAAAACTGGATTTCAAGTCATATTTTTAAAATTCGGCGAGGAAAATATAATTGTCTGTTTAATGTACTGAGAGCTATATTGTCGTCTTATATATGATTTATAGAGTAATTTCCTTTGAGTCCTAAACCAACAGGAGTAGTTACATACGCTGTCTTCTTTGTCTTACATACTGCTAAGTGCTAGGTCGTTGTGTTGGCGAGGTAACGCTCAAAAACACATGGTAACATACATTTATACTAGCTTCAGAATATTCGACTAGAGATATACTTCATGTATGATGATGATAAAATAATTTCTACAATAATAATGATTTCTTTGAATATAAAAATCATTGAATTAATTAATTAATTAATTAATTAGTTGACCCAGGCTAAATTAAATACACCCAAAATTTTTAATTTCCTTTGGCAGTGTTACAGGCATCCCTCAAAATTATTATATAAGGAAAATCTTTTAGAATCGTCAGTTGGTTGTCAACAAGGTGACCCCCTTGGACCAGTCATTTTTAGTTTAGCCATTCACCCCATTATAGAACAACTAAATTCAAAATTTAACGTGTGGTATTTAGACGATGGCACTCTAGGAGGGAGCATAGATACAGTCCTTCAAGATCTGGCTTTTTTAAAAAACAAATTTAGTTCCATTGGGCTTCAATTAAATTCCAATAAGTGTGAAATTTACTTACGCAGTGACATAGATACCCATTCGGCTTTATCGAAATTCAATTCATTGGCTCCCAATATCAAAATTGTTGAAAAGGACTGTCTTCGCCTCCTTGGGTCACCGATTTTTGAACAAGGTTTTAAACCTTTTTTAGAAGAAAAAATTCAAAATTACAGTGAACATTCTGATCGATTAATCAAAATTAATACTCAATCAGCATTTACAATTATTCGGTACTGTCTATTCGTTCCTCAGTTTACACACGCACTCCGCGCCTCACAATTTTGGAAATATAAGGCCCTTTTAGGAACTGTAGATGAAATGATAAAAAATACCTTAAGCCGGATCCTAAATGTGGCCTTGAACGACCGAGACTGGCTCCAGGCGTCTTTGCCGATACGTCTGGGTGGTCTCGGCGTTCGCAAAATTGCCGATGTCAGTTTGCCGGCGTTTTTAGCCTCGGTTCATAGCACGGAGGAATTGACCAGGAAAATTTTAAGAGACACACTGGTTAATTCCGAAGTACTATGCAAGTCCGATGCTATAAACGCTTGGAAAATGGCTAGTCCAAGAACTGATTTACCCGGCGATCCATCCTCTCAGAGACAGTGGGATGGGCCGTTGTGCGGCGCAGTCAGGACTCATTTACTGAGTACGGCTGGCAGCGCTGCGGAACGTGCCCGCTTGCTGGCTGTGGGAGAATGGGAATCCGGTCTCTGGATTCAAGCACTTCCATCGTCCAACATTGGTACAATGTTGGACGATACAACCTTCCGCGTAGCTACGTGTCTGCGTTTAGGTGCACCATGCGTATCTCCGCATCGTTGTCATTGTGGAGAAACAGTCGACAGCCTTGGGCATCACGGTCTATCGTGCAGTAGAAGCGCCGGTCGTATACCAAGACATACGCAACTAAACGACATTATTCGTCGTGCTTTTGCTGCCGCTAGTGTACCGGCCTTACTTGAACCTCATGGTTTGGTACGCACGGACGGTAAAAGACCAGACGGCATGACGTTGTTGCCTTGGAAATTGGGTAGGCCTTTGGTGTGGGACGCTACCTGCGTCGACACCCTTGCGCCATCACATTTACCAAGTACTTCCGTAGGTGCCGGCGCTGCTGCTGCATCAGCGGAGGCCCTTAAGCGGCGCAAATATAGTAATCTTTCAGCGGATTACTTGTTTGAGCCGTTTGGGGTCGAGACGCTTGGATCGTGGGGCCCGAGTGCACAGTCTCTTTATAAAGATCTTTCTAAGAGACTGGTCGACGTTTCACGTGACCAAAAGGCTGGCCTGCATTTGGCAATTCGTATAAGCATTGCTATACAACGTGGCAATGCGGCCAGTCTTTTGGGCACGTTACCCAATGATTGCGATGCGGACGAATTTTTTGATACCTAATTTTAAGCCCCTTCTTTTTTTATTTTTATTTGATATAAAGTACCTATGTATTTATGCAAATAATATATTGTTATTTTTAATATTTTAACTAAATTAAAATGATATGTTAATAATAATATTGAATTATTACATGCTATAATATTGGCTAAACATGTTGCTATTGCCAGAATTTGTATATTATGGGACTTGTGCCTTAATAAAGAAATTTTGTTGTTGTTGTTATAAGTGTTTGAATTTGTAACACCATATTATATACTATGTTTATGATAATCTAATAGTTATATAAAACTCTCGTGTCACAATGTTTGTTTCCATACGCCTCCGAAACGGCTTGTTTGAATTCTTATGATATATTATATGCATATTCAGTAGGTCTGAGAATCGGCTACTATCTATTTGTGATACCCCTAAGTGAGGGTTGTCCACCCCTTACATTTGTATGGCAAAACAATGTTTGCCCGGTCAGCTAGTAAAATATAAATGAAATGATATGATGTAGTGTAAATAAAGCCAAGGAAGTGTGTTAGGATTATAGCAGATGGCGCTCTATAGTCTCTGCCTACCCTCATGGAAAAAGGCGTAAGGATATGATGATGATATATATTTCTATGGACGGTATTCTGAATGTCCACAGAAGCATATTGTAATATAATTTCTATGGACGCTACACACACCCAGTACCAAATGGGTATACAGTTAAACACACACTAAAAGTTGACACTATCTGGACATAAACAGTGCAGCATTGCTCTTGTATTTATTTCAAACAGGGTTGTAATGTCGACTACTGTTGGTTTTATGCTCTTAGATATTTTCACAAATCATTTATAACAGTAGTAGAAAGACTTTGTAAGATATATTTTATTAGCGTTGTTGTAAAGCGCAGTAGCAATAATTTTGTTTCAAATATATGAAAATAATGTTATGGTTATTTCATGTAAATAAATAATAAATAAATAAATATTCATGGAAATTTCACGCAGCGCCCTCTGGTCTTAAGCTAAACTTATGTGCTTATGTTATAGGTACCAGAATACGGATATAGGTAGGTACGTACATAAACTACTTTTCATAGTAAACACCCAGACGCAGTACAAACATTTGTATGACTTTTACAAACACATACAAGTTATTGTCCCGTGCGGGAATCGAACCCGTGTCCTCGTGAATGGCAGTCTGTTACCTGAACCACTAGACCTCGAGATCCGTCAAAATAATATTTGCTTGGGCTGTAGAGTAGATTGTTGTACTTACTTCACAAAGTTACCGATACAAAACAAAACATACTCGTAAGAATTTTCTTTTATAATATTAATCGAACTTAACGTTTATTTCGATTGATCAGTCATATAAAAGAAACTTTGGAACCTTACAAAAACTTTATCAAAATAATTAGCATACCAGCGCTGTGTTATTTCTGTATATGTATGTATATCTATACCCGTATTCGTTTCCTTCACTGAATAAATAATATGCTCTCAGAAAATATTTCTTTCCCCTATAAAAACCGTCACATAATGTATGCATGCTTTCATACTTACAGACGTTACATCAATGTCAAAGGGAAATTTTCAACGTCAGAACATATAAAGCAAAGAAAATTAAAATAAGAGGCTATAAAAGCCTTCCTTGATATTTCTCGTGCGTATCGATTAACTTCATTTCTTTGTGAAAGAACAATGGGCATTATTGTATGGGTTGCGTCCCAACCCTTGTAACATGTTGCGACTAGTTTAAACATGTTCACTTAAGTTTTTTTTTTATAAATAATTCAAGTTTTTATTATAATTATGTGCAGGTCAAAAGTTCTGGGGTGTAAATGAAAAAAACAGTTTTTGTATTAAATAATGCTTTACAGACTTTTTACATTTTGTGTTACATACTCACATAAGTACTTATTATGTTCATAATAATTGTACAGTAATCACAGTCAGTAATCGTTATTTTAGACAGTTATTAATAAACACACAGTTGAAAATGATAAAATTATGGCTTAATAATTCTCTTATATAACTTAAACAATGCACTTTATACACTGGTACTTGTGATACAACAATCAGTTTCTTTATCGTATCATAGTATTTATATTTATTTATGTTAGTATACAGTACCTATCCTTTAATAATGGACATTATCTACAACAATGTCGTCCAAAAAAGTCGCCGGTAACAATATGCTTGGCTGGTGTCTTGCCCAGCCAAGGTACCTAATGATACTCATTATGTGAGCGCAAGTACCTACTGTTCTCTTCCCAGTTAAACAAGAGCAATAATAATGAGCAATTGATTCTCTCGATGTTTCTGCTCTATTGTTAATCCAAATGTACGAAAAATAAATTCTACCAGATACGTGTCGCGATTTTATCCACCCCCTCAAAAGAAAACCATCTAAAATGTTTATATTGTATCGCACAAAGTTTGGAATAGCTACTATGCATATTTCTATTGTGTATATGCCGTTTCTTATGTGTTCACTCAAATAAGACCGTGCAAGTTTTATTTGATAAGTTCCTAATGAAATTAATAAAAGGTCTTTTTCTGCTAATATTGGAAATTGCATTAATTGATTGTCATCTGCGGTGATAGTACAAAAAGAAGCTTGCTGTCGATTTATATTATTTTCGATAAAATAGTCACTTAGGCTGTTAGCCATATGAATTCTCCTATTTAGCTCTTCTATTATTTCGTGAGCTCGAGGATGGTCTTTTAAAGGCTTTCTAAAAGTATTTAAAAGAGCAGAAGCAATGCGTATATCAATGAATGAATGTGTCATTGCCCGATTAAAATATTATTGTCTGAATATTTTAAAATCACGCTTAATCCAACCATTCACTACCTCTACAACCCATCTCACGATTGTAACTAATCTGATTTATTAGCTTCTACTGTACTCAGTTGGCTTTCACTTCTTAGTTTTGTTGGAGGCATGTGGGCTTGATAGCCCCAAGTCTCTAAGGTTGATATGACGTCTCTAAAACCTCTGTCTAATACAAATGTATCATTATTTTGAAGGACATAATGAATTGGATTCATTTCATAATATTTTCTAACACTTGCGCGACTCATTTGCATAAATAAAACTACTTTTTACTCTCTTTTTAGTCTCACCCGTGACCATAGTGACCGCAAAGTCTCCGAAACGTCGGGCTAAAATTAAAAAAGGCTATAGGCTATATAACATCACGCTGCGACCAATAGGAGCGAAGCAATAGTGAAAAATGTTGCAAAAACGGGAAAAGTTTTCTAAATTCCACGCGTACGGAACTGCGGGCTGCAAAAGCCAGCTCAAGGATAGCATAAACAAAAAAGAATGTGGTGTCGTGGGACACCAGGTAGGAACGAAGTTCCTTCGGCTAATGTAGAATTGACACAATTTGCAAAAAAAGAAAGAAAGAGAACGGTATTATACACTACTCGCTTGTGTATACGACTGTCGCGCCTGCGCACGTCTCATTTAACGGTTTTATTCCACGGACTTTTTTCCACGGCCTTTTTTCCACGGTATTTTTCTTACGGTTTTACTATCACATTTTTTTCAGTTCGGTCGCGCACCAAAATGCCTATCTCCTCCAAGCCTGCCGTAAGGAACTTCGTTCCAACAACATCCTTCGTGAAAGATGAACAATTTGAAACAAAACAAATAAATCCTAAGTCAACGCGTCTTTTCAGCATGGCATAAGTACACCTGATATCAGAGGTAGATAAGACCCCATTCCCAATAGTGGGCCAATAGTGGGCTATGAAGAAAAATAATTATAATATAAGGGTTTAAGGTTGATGCGTTCTAAACAAATCCTTTGACAACTTAACTTTGTATTTTTCAGATAATAAAAAACAAGTTGTGTCTCTTTTTATTTATTAGAAAGTTAACATAGACGCGCATTTGACATTCTAACTTGAAATGACAGCTTAAGTGCATTAAAGAGTGATGGAAAATGTAATAAGATTAAAGTATTTTCTTAATAGAATATTTCGATATTATTATTAAATAGCTATAAATATTCAACAAATTCAAAAGTTATAAAAAAGTTTTTGATAACTCACTGTTAAACATAATTTGCATGTCTAAACTACATTTATTTGAAAATCAGTTAATCAATGGTATTATTAGCTGTGGTGGCTGAAAATGTTTTAGCACAGCATCACAACAACAACTACTTTGAAGTACCTACTACCACAGTAAAGCTTAGCTTTATTATCGCAGAACAGGTGAAAATTACCCAGATCTACTTACTGGCTTACTGAGTATATACGGACACCGGCTGAAAATGTTTGAAACGTCGGGAAATTTACAAAACACCAAATAAACGCGATAAAACGTTTTTTTTTATACTTTTCTCCTCGCCCTAACATGGTGGATTTGTTTCATAACATTTTGTATTTAAACACAATATTTAAATATATTTTTGATATTAGTACAAATTTTTCTATAACTAATATTAAAAACATTAACAGTTTGTAATACATTAATAATAATTTCCGTCACCTCTCTGAAACCGATATTGTAATAATCACGACAAACGATATCTCTTAATACATAACCATTAATATTATGACTGTATTTAGGTTTTGATATATGAAATTAAACAGAATTACGGTTCAGCCAATGGACCGTATTAAAGTTATCGTATAAAACAAGGAAAAACGTTAACATCAGCTAAAGTGAATTAGCTACGTGTATTTTACCTTCTAAGTGATTTCTATTATTTTATACGTTAGGTACCTTTTTTCGTATAAAAGAGTATTAGACGAAAAATATTAGTTGCACTAGTGTACAAAGAGGTTCATACAATAATATCATAACGTCACACAAAAATGTGTACTGCGTTTAGGTATTTTCTTAAGTAATAAAATGCATTTAATCTAATTTCTGGTAGTAATAACACAAGCACAAGCAAGTAGCACAAGCTTAGTTTAGTACTTCTTATCAATGTGAAAAGTTCAAGTATATTTACTTTTAATAAAACCACTTTTTACGTATTGAGACGCGTGTATTTAATTTCGTTTTAAATTTTAGCCCGATGTTTCGGAGATTTTGCAGTCACCATTGTCACGGGTGAAACTGAGCTGTAAAGTATCCTCTACGATCAGTTGTTACAGGGTTTAATCACATTTGATTTTAATGTTACGTCAGAGCACACTTGACAGCTCAGTCTCACCCGTGACCATGGCGACTTGACTGCAAAGTCTGCGAAACGTCGGGTTAAAATTTAATACAAATACACGCGTCTAAATCCGTAAAATGTAGTTTTATTTAAACAAATGAGTCGCGCAAATGTTAGAAAATATTATATTTAATTTAATTACTTTCCTTAATACAACTTTGGCAAATATTACAGAATGATTTAAATATGGATTTCGTATGTTTTATTTAGAACAATATCTTCATCAAGTAAACAATGGTATTCAATTCTTTTAATGGTTGAGGCTGAACCCCTGAAACGATCCCATCAATTTCAAATAAAACCTCCATTAAAAAGATGAAATTAAGCCGAAAACAGCTTTTGAACTCGACATTCTGCAATCATTCTGCTTGTTTTACTTCTAAAGCTTATTTTATTTCTAAACTCGAATATGTTAATAGTAAAATATATTTATTTTATTACGTTATAAAAAAAACAAACGTAGAATTTTCTCGTAAAATAAAATGTTATGGAGGATGTACAAAAGTATTTTCATTTAACAGCTATGTGCTATATTTGTTTATGTAATTTAATATTATTCGCCATTAATTTTGTTAGTCTATATGTTGCGTTTATGGCTTAATAAATTAAATTATATTTTTAATTTAATTTCATACATATATTCCATACTCTATATACGAGTAACTGATTCTTTTCTCCTTTCATGTGTGCCTCCGAAATTCCTCTGCGTGTGCCTCCGAAAAAGTTTCAAAGTGATAAAACCGCGAACTGTTCGCGTTATCTCTTATATATAAAATTCACGTGTCACAGTGTTAGTTACCGTACTCCTCCGAAACGGCTTGACCGATTTTTATGAAATTTTACAAGCGTATTCAGTAGGTCTGAGAATCGGCTAACATCTATCATCTATTCTATTTTTCATACCTTTTTTTTGGCAAAACAACGTTTGCCGGGTCAGCTAGTATTATTATAAAAATTAATGTGGTGCCGTGGGACACCGGGTAGGAACAAAGTTCCTTCGGCTAATGTAGAGTCGACACAATTTGGAAAAAAAGAAAGAAAGAGAAAGGTATTATACACTACTCGCTTGTGTATACGACTGTCGCGCCTGCGCACGTCTCATTTAACGGTTTTATTCCACGGACTTTTTTCCACGGCCTTTTTCTTACGGTTTTACTATCACATTTTTTTCAGTTCGGTTGCGCAGCATTATCCTAACCAAAACCCTATCTCCTCCAAGCCTGCCGTAAGGAACTTCGTTCCAATAAAAGCACCTCATAGCCTAGTACCAACCTTTTATTACGTAAACAATCGTGAACACTTTAATGCTAACGCGAAAATGTATTGGAATGAGACGATACTGGCGGACGCACTTTATAACGATGTTGCAGCACTATTCGGTATCAACCTGCGAAAATATGTCACACATACTGCCGCACTCAGAGACATTTAATGGTTACTTACGGAGCACTTTAGTACTGATTTAAAAAAGTTCACTCTCAGAGTCAGATAACGGTTTATTAGGGTACCTTAATCTGCCGCACTCAGAGACATTTAATGGTTACCTAAGGAGCTCTTTAGTATTGATTTAAAAAAGTTTTAACTTAACTTTTACTTTTTTAAATCAATACTAAAGAGCTCCTTAAGTAACCATTAAATGTCTCTGAGTGCGGCAGTAAGAGCTCTAAATAAGGATATTTAAAAGAAGCTATTTATACAGACCTTCGAGTATTCGTTGACTGACTATCCAACAAAAGATTTATATCACTTCAGTGCAGTAGGGGTAGACTGCTTAGATATTTTTATGATTTAAAATCTACGCTCGGTCTGCCTGTGTCCCATAGAATAGTGTTTCTAAAATGAGTTAAATTTGTAACATTTTGATCTTGATTAAGCATCCCATTTACTGTTACTTTAATTTCGGTCACTGTTCTCTCGAAGCTTGATAGAACTTATAAGAATACTATTAATATTTCTCGCTGTTTGAAGCCCTTATTGCCATCATTTTTAAGGATTAAACATTCATTTCTTTAACCATAAATAATGACTCCGAAAGCATTATAGGCTATTATACTTACCAAACAAAATATAAAACTTACTTACTTTTATTTAACATTGCAATGACTCTAAGATATTATAGATCTCTTGTAAGTTATGAAAAAATTTTACCTTAGTTTTATGTTTAACATTATTACAAAATAAAACTAACATATAAAAGTTTATTTCGTTCAATCAAATCAGTCTACACGGCTAGACAACAAGTCTTGTACCTTTAATAACATTTCACATACAATTTATAAAAATACTAGCTATCCCGGCAAACGTTGTTTTGCCATACTAAAAAAAAGGTTTGAAAAATAGATGTTGGCCGATTCTCAGACCTACTGATTACGCATATAAAATTTCATAAGAAGCGGTCAAGCCGTTTTGGAGGAGTACGGTAACTAACACTGTGACACGTGAATTTTATATATTAGATAAAAACATGACATTTTGAGTGGTTTTATTTATAATTTTTTTTGTATCAAATAAAAGTCTAAAAATATATAAGTTAACGAAAAATAAAAGTCATTCACCCAGTCAAAGTATAGAAAGTATGATTGTATACATAGATACAGAATATCTTGCGCCAACCCCAAGTAACAGACAACGTATCACAAGCTTAATATAATAATGATTTAACGCAAAATTTTTAATAAAGTACACAAAATTGAGATTAAATTAATCATATTCATAAAAATTCCGTATGTCGTCGCGTCTTTCTCGCTAAAATCACTAAACCGACTTAAGAGGATACCAAAATAGCTTCGTGCATTTTTCTATGTACGAAGTTTTCATTATTTCTTTAGATTGAATGGCTAGAGCTCTAACTTTTAAGTATATGTTTTTTCAATATATGATCTAGGATCGCATAAACTCAGAAACGCGATTGAAAAAAGTTTTCTCGATAGAAAATCTTAGCGAAACAACCTCTCTAATTTTTTATTTTTTTCATTTGTCGGTCTATTATCGCGAATTAACTAATAAAATAACTTTAAAAACATAAGTAACTATTATATATAGAAACACGTAAATCAGAATTAAAATATATTTAGTAGATTTTGAGTAAATAGGAAAAGTATCCCTAATTCTTCATTTTCTGTGCCTACTGGCTGTGTTAATATGTACGTGTCGGCGATGATATACGATAATATTGATGTAGGCCCTTAAAATGTAATAACAATTCGTAAAGAGCGTTTCGTCTGCGATGCGTTTGAAGTTGTTGGCAACACTGGCAAAAGCGAGTTTTTTGGTAAATGCTAGACTTTTTATTACGCATTATTGACGGTGTTTCGTGTACTAAATTATATTTTTGAGTTGAGTCAGACTCGTTTTAAGAATGCGATATGTACCACACGCTATTTTCCATGGGATTAGGCAATAAATTAATATAGCAGTAGTATTAGATAAGGGTAGGAAAATGATGATTATTGTAGTACAACTAACTGAAGCTTCACATAGTATGGTGCAGACAATAGTGCTAGTGTAATTCCCAACATTACCGGCGCACGTTAACAAATAAACCTCGTTCTAGATAATCTATTCATAGATTGCATTATTGCATTGTTACTCAGTTGCTTCAATAGTTTGTTAAATACTTTTGTTACAGTATAGTGTTGTTACAGTTGTTACAGTTTTGTTATAGTATTTATCAAATATTACTTCACTATGACATTACTTCTATACTCCTCTCCTCTCCAGCTCATTTACGTCCCTCTGTTGGGCTCGGGCCTCCTCCATTTTGGGGATTATGGTCTACTGAGCCGCGCTTGGCACAGGGTTTATTTTCGAGATTTCCCTCTCTCACAGAAGATGTAATCTGCAATCTCCCTTAGCTGACTTTTACAGCACCTTTGGGAGGAGGTGAGGTGGTGACACTTGTATTCTTAATCCGTCACCACACGGAAACTTTTATACTAGGTTACGTTAATGTATCCAAAAAATATAAAAATAACTACATTTTCAGAATTTGCTTTTACACATAACTTTTTTAAAAACGAATCTTTTACTCTTTGCCTAATTTGATAGTAAAACGATAAAGTATATTATATATTAGAATATTTTTCCGAATTTAACTCCCAAAAACTAACACAAACATAACACTAACAGCTCACCTGTTAGTAGGACTAAATTGTATAAGACATTTTTATGAGTTAAAAGAAAAATTTTACTAAATATATACTATATATACTGTCCCTACAATAAACAAAAATATTTCCTTCTAACTTTAGTCTAAAAGAAAATCTTTTAAACTACATTTGCGGGAAATCTAATCCCTGATATTAGGGACTTTCCTGCAAATAAAAACTGGTACTTGGATAAAATTCAGCATAGAAAGTGCAATAAAGTTAGTTTTTTATACTCGTAACATGAATTTCAAAAAGCTTTTTCATTTCCACACACATGTCACACCTATATTGTCCAGTAGTAATCCAATTATGTTGTTCAATGGTAACTCAATTAGTTGGCCTACAACCAGGACGGACGCTTTGATCGTACCAACTCAATCAACGTACATTTCATTATCTTTAGATTTATTTCAACGTACATTTTGTGTGTGCTACTATGAGCACCTTTGCAATTTTTCATAGAGAATAGTAATTAAAAATATGTTGTCACTTACAGGTAAGAAATTTCATTTCATTTATTTTTTATTGTACACTCATACAAGTAAGGCAAAGTAAATAATAATATAACAAATGTGCACAAAGGCGAGCATAACTCACATTGAGTTTTCTATCAGCAAACCCTTGAGTGTTTGGAGAAATGATATAATAAAGGATGGGTAGGTTTATTATTAACATGGAATTAAATAAACTTAGTTTGGGGCCTGAGGACGTTGTGTCGGGTGCCAGACCCGACACAACGTCCTCAGGTCTCAGATTCTCAGTCGTCCAATAAAAATAAACAACACAAATATTATTTCTTTTTGTACATAAAGACTAAATAACTACTTATAAAGCATAACTAAATACTTATAAAGCATGGATAAGATAATTCCCATCAATCAGTCAGATTTTGATTAGACTGCTACTTTTGTATAAAAGCGACTGTTGGGGCTTTAATTAAAGCATAAGTTTAAATTAAAATTGCTTGAAAACGTCTTGTTTTCTAGAGTTTGTAGCTTTTCTTGAACGACTCTTCAATACTGTGTAGACTTTTCCTAAGTGATTGGATATCACTTTGATGGAGTGTAAGTTTTAGAAAATATTTAAGACAGCACTCAGGTAAACTAGAATTTATCTATGTTTTTGCTTAGGCATAATTTTATTAAAAAAATATAAAAATACTCAGCAGGTAAACAGTTTAGAACACGTTTATAGAAATATATATTTTGACAAATAACATTAACTAGCTGTTGCCCGCGACTTCGTACGCATAGAATTTAAAAAACAAGCTTTAACAAGTTAGTCTATTAAAAAAATTGCCACAAAAGAGCGTATTTAAAAAAAAATAAGGGACGTACAGAAATAACGACTTTTGTTTTTATAAAAAGTAAAGACTAATACAATATTAATTTAAACACAAAATTCGGTCTTAAATATGCGAACTTGTTTCAAATATGTAAATTAATAAATGTTGACAACGCAACATACAGCGGGCCCCAAACAGAAAGAGTAACGAAGCATGAAGATTACTGGGAGTTGCTGGATGCGAGCGAGACAGAACCGAGCATTGTGAGTCTCTATAGAAGAGACCTATGACCAACAGTGCATGGATGGGTTACTGGATATAAATAATATTAAACATGGCAAGGAAAATACAAGATGTTAGTATACATATTTCTTAAACTACTAAAGATATTGACGCGATACTACTAATAATAACATTATTTTAAGTGCGTCAATAAATCATGATGATGTTGATAGAGACGTTCGTGTATTAATATTATCGGAGATGTAAACTGCTGAACGATTACCTTATGATCTATTAATGTAAGCAACATAGCTAAAAGGGCTATATGTTTATATGTTATATTAACGCGATAATGTATTATTTCAAGTGCTTTTACAATACATGTATAGATACCTACTCCATTCTTTTACCACCTCTCTTCTTCCAGCCTACTAATGTCCTACTATTTTATAAGCGTGTGGGAGCGATTATGATCTACCGTACCATGCTAACCGGGTGTATTGATGTTGGATCTATTTTTGAGATTCCGTCTTTCACAGAGGATGTTATCCGTATACAATATTGCTTAGCTGGCTTTTACAGCACCCTTGGAAAGAAAAGGGGATGGTGACATTTGTATTCTAAATCCGTTATCACCACCCAAAACACTGTATTGTAAGCTAAACAAAACACAAGAAAAAGTGAGTGTCACATTTGGTATTGCAGACGTCTACAGGCTACAGTAAACGCTTACCATCAGACTGGATTTAAGCTATTTTGCTCCTTTAGTAGTATAGAAATAAATAGGTAGAGTAAGAAAAGTAGACAAATCCAACGAGAAATTATCCAACAGAATTAATGGAGAATTAATCCAACAAAAGTTGGCAATTCTATGTGCACAACTTAACTTAACTAAAAAATGAAAACAACTAGTAGTGTATTTTGATCGATTTGCTATTTCATTGTGCACCTTTTTATTAATTAAAATAGTTATGGTCTTATTTATAATGACTAATTGGAGGTTTAAACAATAAAATAATCGGAGAGATAATAAACATTTTAGCGTATAAAGACTGTAATGAATAACAATTTTTGACAATTTTAGCGAACCAATTTTACCGAACTTTTAAACCTCCGATAAGTCAATATGAATAAGACCATAAATCTATAATATACAGATTTTCTAATACAAAAGCTCTGTTAACATTGTCGAATTGTGGTTTTGACACTATCAATTTTAACTTTTTAGTCGAATTTAGTTATTCACGTAGAATCGGTACTATTATAAGGCGAACTCCACTGAAAATGGTACGAGGTAGGAGAGAATTTGTGATTAGATGTTGTTTATTTAATAACACCGAAACGATTAATGGACGTTAGATGAGGTGCACAGATCTATATGTCTGTGATAGAACTTTTATTGTAATAATATGTCATTACGATTACACCTATAGAAAAAGGCCAAAGCAATATTTTTGAAATTTTGATGTGTAGCTATTGTTCTCACTTCTGCTTATGGTTCTTACTTGGTAACACGCTCTCTATAATTACTTACATATTCTATGGACAGTTTTTTAACTTTAATTTAACTCTGAATAGCGAATAAAACAATGATAATATATTTAATTGAGATCACAATTTCAGACCTGAAATAAATTAATTTCCATCAACGTTTAAATTGCATCGTTAAAATTATATTATTATTGTAATGACGCCACGTGCAATAACAAAACTTGTTTTGTAAAGCCTTTATCTGGGACACAATGATGGTGCTCAAATAAATACAACAATAAACACTATTGTATT
Organism: Orgyia antiqua; assembly: GCA_916999025.1. Lineage (NCBI taxonomy): Eukaryota > Metazoa > Arthropoda > Insecta > Lepidoptera > Erebidae > Orgyia > Orgyia antiqua. The sequence goes on along the minus strand of OU779864.1, from coordinate 18,300,298 downwards.
GACATTTATTAAAAGAATTAGCATAAAAAGTTAAGCTTCCTATCATTTAACAAACTCAATCAATTTAGTATTATTATCGACATCTCTCTCTATTACTCTCTCTCTCTCTCTTTCTCTCCAGCGCATAGGGCTCTTTCTCTTTGCAATAGATTACGGTCTTTATTATCGACATATTCTACTAATATTATAAATGTGAAAGTTTGTGAGTAAGGTTGTTTGGATGTTTGTTACTCTTTCATGCAACAACTACTGAATGGATTTTAATTTAACTTTACAATAATGTAGCTTATACATCAGAATAAAGAAATAAATAATTTGTGTGAATTGTCCAAAATGTGACGATAAGTGTTATTAAATTTAGAGTCTATATTCTTAAAGCAGAAACCGAAATCCAGGCGGACGAAGTCGCGGTCGGGCCGCTAGCAAGTAATAAAATAACTACTTAGTTTAAAATAATAAAAAAAAGCTTAAATACGCTTAAATAAGCTTAACAATTCTGGAATTTAATGCATTGTTTTCAATAAGTTTGCTAAATAGCAATAAAATAATATAGTTGTAAGAGGCATGTTAGCTTGTTAGATTTTGTATAATATTTCGATGTAAATAAATAAGTAAATTATTGAATTTAATTTCACGCTTAAAAAGGGAAATTAGCAAATTTTAAAGGACTGAGAAGTGTTTGTAGTAGATTACCTTTAGTACTGAACTCTTAAAATAGAACAATTGATAGAGCGAAGGTAAATAGTATATAGCAGTAGATAAAACAGAAACATAGTCGGTATGATAAGATGACGGGCCTCGTGGTGTAGTGGTTCATATAACGGACTGCCGATCATGGGGTCTCGGGTTCGATTCCCGGTCAGGACAATCATTTGTGTGATGTTTTTAATTGTCATACAAATGTTTGTACTGCGTCTGGGTGTTTACTATGTATTATAAGTATGTATTTACAAAAGAAAAGTAGTTTATGTATTATATCCGTATTCTAGTACCCATAACACAAGCATATAAGCTTAGCTTGGGACCAGAGGACGTTGTGTGAAATGTCCATGAATATTTATTTATTTATTTATTTATTTCGGTAATACTCTAGCAAAAACGTAGATAATAAATTAATCGCATTTCAAATACATATTACTACTAATCATAAAATCATACCTAAATATTTTATTTCTTAGTAAATCTTATGATAAACTCTTGTGACTAATTTAGAAAAGTTACATAATGTTGCTTGCAGTATAAATGGATCCACAGGACTAACTATAAGCATAAAATATTTCCACCATAAAAACTTTATTCAACACAGAGTGAAATTTGTAGTCTAATTTCATTAGATATTTTATGTGACGAGTTATTTTCATTTTCTTTCGCGTCCATTCCATTTGGTTTATTTTATAAAACATAAAAATGTTACGTGTTCTTTAGAATACACAAGCTAATTCGTTTTTCTTGACGAATATAACCTTGTCAGTTAGTTCGGGCCTTTTTTATGATAATAAAATTTCTAATGTTTTTATTTATTCTAATAATATAATTTGTAGCCCTTTGTGTTGTATGATAAAGACCTATTTAAATGAGGACAAAGTTCAGTATTAATAACTTACACAGACTTTACTAAGCAAAGATTATATCTCAATCACAAATGCCCGTTAGTGTAGGAACAGAATATAAAATCTGTATAATATACGCGCAAACAAAAATAAAGATAATAAACAACAAAAAAAAAATAAGCAGGCACCAAAAATTCGACCGCGAGATGACGGATTAAGAATACAAGAGCCAACACCCCCTTTCCTCCCAAGGGTGCTATAAAAGTCAGCTCAGGTTTATTGTTAGATAACATCCTAGGAGATAGAAAATAAACCTTGTGCCAACACGCCTGGTCAGCGCGGCACAGTAGACTACAATTCTTCCCAAAGTGGAGGAGGCCCGTGCCCAACAGAGAGATAGCATTTTTGTTGTCTGGAAATAATACGTAGGTATTTCGTCTAAAGGTCCGAGATCATCGCGGTCAACACGGCAACAACTTATTTAATGACAGCCCTAGTACCTACTGTCGTATATCTAAATGGACTTATGTTGTTCTATTCATAATTTAACAGATTTGTTAGTAATAATACTAATAATATATGAGTAGTGTAGAGTAGTGATGTTTGTTACGTATAAGTAGAGTGAAGTGTGTACACATAGTATCAATCTGTTAGTGTGTTTGTGCTCGTCCATCAATGTGTCGCCTATGATCGATAGCGAACGATGCGGACGTGTACAATATGTTGCCATCCTGCCACTTATATATTGAGATATCTACTTTTAGTGGTCAATGCTATTTTTAACTTATGATTCTATTATGTTTAGGTGATTTCCTTACATCGGTTCTTGGAATAAAATAGGATAGAATATGTTTATTTGTTATACATAGGTTATTATAATAATATATCCTTTTTAGGGTTCCATATCATAAGTAAACTTGATCCAATTTAGATCAATGCGTTAAAAGATATCAATCAGAAATATTGTAGCAGAGAAACTAATTAACATTGCAGGCACCACGATAGCTTAGTTGGTAGAGCAACCAAACAGTATTTAGAAGTTTTGCGTTCAAATACCACTTGTGGTCATCACTTTTATTACGTGATAAATGAAATTATAAACAGGCGTTTTTAATATTTTAAACTATCCTCGATGCTTGTTGTTCAAGTCAGACTTATCTAAACATTTGTTCTTACTTGCATATCAATAAGATATTGATGACAGAATTCTCTATTAAAAAATTGTCAACAGATGAGATAGGAATATAATACCAATAAACGAGGATAACTATCTATCCGTCACCGTAGATTGGTTATTGAAAATGGCCGTAAATAAATCAAAGAAAAGATATGACAACTTTCTTATTATCAAAGTTATAAACAAAGAGAAGCCAACAGTATTTGTCAAGATAAAGTTGAGTCTTAACATAAACTTTGTTAGATTTTAATCTACAGTACAGATTATGATGAATAATCTTTAGTACAAATAAGGCTTTATAATACATTGATGGAATATTAAATCGGTATTGGAAATAATCCATGATTTTGTATGGTTTTATAAGTACCTACCTACTCAATATTTTCTAACACTTGCGCGACTCATTCGTTTAAATAAAACTACTTTCTACGGATTTAGACGCATATATTTGTTTTAATTTTTGGCCCGACGTTTCGGAAACTTTGCAGACACCATGGTCACGGGTGAGAGTCGCACCCGTGACAATGGTGAAAACGAAACGTCGGGCCAAAACTTAAAACAAATATACGCGTCTACCTACTAGCTACTTGTTATGGATTACTCGGAAAAGTACTTATAAGTATTTACCGTGCGTACTACCGTGGGCCCCGTGGTACACTGTTTAGTATATCGAGCTGCCATTCACAAAGGTTCGATTCCCGAATATAACAATTATTAGTGTAATCTGAGGTGAAATGTTTTATTGCGGCTATGTGTTTTGTATTTATAATAAGTACATATTATTTACAAAAAACTATAATTTATAACTAAGTACGGTTATGAAATCGCGTAATAATTATTACAGAAGTTTTAAATAAGTTATTAATGTTTATATACATCTATGCTAATAGTATAGAGCTGAGTGGTTTGCTTGTTTGAACGCGCTAATCTCAGAAACTACTGGTTCGATTCGAAAAATTGTTTCTGTGTTTTATAGTTAATTTATTGAGGAAGGCTTATAGGCAATATGACATCACGCAGCGACCAATAGGAGCGAAGCATAAGTGAATAAAGTTGCGAATAAGAGGGAATTTTTTTAAAATTCTAAGTGTTTGCAGTCGCGGGCAACGGCTAGTACAGTTATTAAACGGGAATTTAAAGCAAAATATAAACAAACATATTGAAATCCCGATTTATCATAATGATTGTGTGGTTAAGGTTTAGCTGCATATTTGCATATATGTATCAGAATTAACATATAAATGTGCTTGTGATTGAGACAATGTGTCTAGTCACCCGCTGTTTTGTGGCCGTGAGGGACTATTTAGTCGTCTGGCCAACAAAATGTTTATAGAATGGTACGATTTTGATTAAAATTCAGACCTTTTGTGATAAAATGTAAACAATGTTTAAATTTGACTCCTTTATACCTATCACAGGCGGATTGGGTTTAACTGATTAAATATTTATTTACTTTTCAATTGGCTATTTATTCCTCCCGATTTTGATAAAACAATAATAACACATTTCACTCGAACCATGAATTGAATTTGAGCCCTCGTTGCAAACATTCATTTCCTGCCTTCATTTCCAGTCACTTTTTCAGTCACAAATATTGTCACTATGAAAGAGAGACTTTGAAATTAAATTATAATTTAGATCACGAATAAAACCTGCTATTTATGGAATAAGTGAATACGAGTTGTAAGAGTTTAAGACCATTAATAACTGTTAAGTCTGCACGGAAGTTAAATTAACAGAAAAAGAATAACTGTTTTTTTTGTACCTGGTGTCAATGACACCTCATACCAAGTTAAGCTTAATTTCTGTTTTATTTATGAAGTAGTTACATCTAAAATACAATAAAGATATTCCGACCTTTAAGATATAAATGCATCGAACAACATAAATAAAATAAAACGAAAAGAAAGAAAGAAAAAGCTTTTATTTCTCTCTCTTATCGCTAAAAGCAATTTCTTCCAGACAATCTGATAAACTTGAAACATAATATTAACACTTAAATACAGTAGGGAAACATCTGTATTCTTATTCCTGTCTGTTGCCCTCTTCCTATTCTGTATTCCTTGGTGTCCGATTGTTTGACCAAAAGTCATTTGGCAAAACTACACTTGACACACAACGTTTGACAAAACGGTGAACTCGCCTATTGATAATTTTACTACTGATCATTTTACAAATGTTTCGTTTTGCCAAATGATCAACATTTAAATTTACATTTAATAAATGATGATTTTACAAAACTAACATTTGGCAACTGAGTTATAAATGACCATATTTTGCATATTTTTTTTGCAACGCTACTGCTCTGCATTTTTCTAAAAAGAAAATACTATAAGTATTAATTGATATATTTTATTAAATATAATTTTTTACATTATTTGCAAAATAATTACTTATTAACCCGTTCGTCTTTGGAGATATATATCTCCTTTATTAGATTGGGTTAGGTTAGGTTAGAACTTTAACCCCAAACGCCAGAAGCGACTTCAACGCATATCCCCCATTAATAATGATGCATGATGATAATGATACATTTAAAAGGTCAAATGACATTTGAATACTTAACACATTTGTCAAGTGTAGAGTTTGCTAATGGATCATTTGCTAAGTAAGTTTCTGTAAGATGATATTTTTGTCAAGTGTATTGTTTGCCAAATGAGCATTTGGTGAAACGTTGTTTGTCAAATGATCATTTTTCAATAATTTTTTGGTCAATCATTAGGGAACCGTATTCCTTACAAAGTATTGAAAAAGAAGAAGGACTTCGTGGACATGCCTCAGTATAAACAAAACGCCACCAAGCCTATCCATAACTAGTATGATTACTAACTACGCTAGAAGACCCATCAAATGAAAGCAAATAGCTCCCAAAAGTTCTCAAAACTTTGTTTCAAGTTGAAAGTACCATCCTAAGAATTCACAAACCACGAATGGATTATTTTATAGCTAATTATCAAGTTATTATGTATTCAAACGACTCAAGGATACTGTCTAGTGATTTATGTTGTTTTAACTTCGAAGTAGGAATTAAATGATCTTTCATTTGATATTTAAATATGTTTGAATATGTATGGTACTAATTACCTTGAGAGTTAACTTTGAGCACCATTTCATTTGGATTGTTAAAAGGTACTAACATGCATACTGAGGATTCTGTTTCTCGCAGAGCTTACAAAAGCATAACTAAGTAACTGTTTTTAAATTAAGCGTATACCTACTACCTACCCAAAAATTGTTGGTGTATGGTGACGAACAAGAATATGGGCCGCCTGATATTAAGTGTGTTGCTGTTAAAAAGATACGTAACTTGTATTTTCGCATATGCTTGAACCTGGCTTGACACACTGCCGCGTGTCTAGATTCTTACTAACATATTCAAAATGACCACATAATTTTTATAGTCTCTAAAACATTGTTTAAAGTAACACAATTTTATGTTTATTCACGAGATTAATTAATGCAAAAAGATATTTGAACTATTTATAACAAAGCTTGTTTATTATAAAATCATATTTTCTTTGTGTACTTACAGCTCCTTTGATTTAAATCTTCTTGTTACAAAAAAGTACAACGTTTTTTAAAATATTTATTGGCATTAAAAATAACAAACGCTAATATTTAATTATAATTTAGTTAGTGAGTTGTATATTACTAAAACGAAATACTATTTTCATAAAATGTTCATTAAATATTAAATAGCACTTTTCATCAAATGGGATACTTAATATTCTGCTAACGTCAACATCATTTCTCAGAAACTGACGAGTTATGATTTGGCGCCATGTTGTATTTATTTATATATTTAGCGACGTATTCGGCTTACCAATTTGTTGCGAAATATTGGTTTCTGATTATGTTTATTACACTACAAGGCTTGGAACTTGAAAGTTTGCATGCTGGTTTGATTTAAACTGCACCAAACACTGAACAAGATTTTTGGAAATTTAAAAAAAATCGAATATAATATAAACATTTCACACAACATCTTGTTCTATTTTTATTTTTTAATTTTTCAATAACTTATTAGCCTCACTATATCTATAACGATATATCGTAAATAAGATGGATCTGCGGGCGTATTATGAGCGTTTTAAAAATCATGCAAGTTCCAGGCAAGCCGTACACTGCCTGACTAAATTATGTATTATGCTAAACATAAAACATTTAGTTGAAAAATTTTAGTTAGTACTTAAACTTTTAGTTGTACCTTCTCTATAAACATATTAATCTATGACTGTTTTAGCGAACTGGATGGCTGGGAGTTATGTTCATATTACGAATTTGCCGGGCAGTTCCATTCACGGCGTACACGGCCTGGGAATAAGAGCTCATAATACGGCCGCTGGTCGATCCAATCAATGCGATAAGTGAGATGGGAGGGGTATACTTAATGTGACCAGACGTCCCGTTTTAAACGACGGGACTGTCCCTTTTTACAACTACGAGTCCCGGTGTCCCCGAAACTACCTCTATACCGTATACTGTAACCGAGGTTAGTTTTGAGAAAGATTTTCAATACTTTCTTTCGTATTCCTGAAAATAAAGGATTGTAAATAACAATTCCGCGAAACAAAGAAACAAAAGGATAGCACTTTTATTTCATTGTATATTATATGAAAGGTATTCTTGTTAGTTTAACATGGGAAAAATTATCGATTATTAATTAATGCGAGATATGTCTAGGTAAATACATTTATCTTCATTACTTGTTACATTATTTATCTTCTCAGTGTGATTTATTTGAGTGAGTGAATTGTTAAGTAAGAACGTAAGTGGACTCAGAGCGTTGTTTACACAACATAACTTATATTTGCATATATATTAAGTAGCTTTCGCCCTCTTTGATCGCATAAATTTCCCAGAAAAAGGGTCAATGTTATGGAACTTTTTGTACTTCGAGAATAATATTGTTTTTCTTTATGAAAAGTGTCCTACGTGGTAATTAGTGCTTTTGCAAAAATGTGTGTATATTTAATGTAGTGTAAGGCTTCATTAAGATAAATAATAATTAATTTTGGAAAAAAATCATAGTGTTGATTCCTCTTCAGCCCATATACGTCCCACTGTTGGGCACGGGCCTCCTCCACTTTGGAGGGATTATGGTCTACTGTGCCGCGCTGACCAGCGGCCGTATTATGAACTCTTTATTCCCAGGCCGTGTACGCCGTGAATGGAACTGCCCGGCAAATTCGTAATATGAACATAACTCCCAGCCATCCAGTTCGCTAAAACAGTCATAGATTAATATGTTTATAGAGAAGGTACAACTAAAAGTTTAAGTACTAACTAAAATTTTTCAACTAAATGTTTTATGTTTACCATAATACATAATTTAGTCAGGCAGTGTACGGCTTGCCTGGAACTTGCATGATTTTTAAAAAGCTCATAATACGCCCGCAGGCGTGTTGGCACAGGGTTTATTTTCGAGTTTGCCGTCTCTCACAAAGGATGTTATCTGTGTGCAATATTCCTTAGCTGACTTTTACAGCACCCATGGGAGAAGATGTGGTACACTTGTATTCTTAATCCCTCACCACACGGAGTATTGATTCAGGACAGGCGTAATCAAAATAGTTCAGGCAGACGGTGATTAAAAAAAAGCCGATATGAAACTCAATTTCTACTTTTTTGTACTGCGTCTGGGTGTTTACTATGTATTATAAGTATGTATTTACAAAAGAAAAGTAGTTTATGTAGTATATCCGTATTCTGTTACCCATAACACAAGCATATAAGCTTAGCTTGGGACCAGAGGACGTTGTGTAAAATGTCCGTGAATAATAATATTCACGGACATTTTACACAACGTCCTCATTTTACAAAACATTTGAAATTAGAAGCAATTCAAGACAGTTCAAAATATAGAGAATATATAAATATTCTCTATATTTTGAACTGTCTTGAATTGCTTCTAGTTTCAAAAGTTTTTCAAGGCATAATAATATGATTTGGGTAACTTTATTGCAAAATATCAAAGTCTTAGCTATAATTTAGGCTTGTCTCTAACGGTTGTAACATTAATTTATGGAAAGATACTCTAAGCCCCTGTCAATTATATATACGTAGTATCAATCTGTTAGTGTGTTTGTTCTTGTCTGCCAATATGTCGTAAGTGATCGATAGTAGACTCTAATGTCGTATGTTAGTAATACTAGGACAAGAGCCCATAACAGATACATCTACGTTCTTTATGAAACGTGCAAATGTGTGCAACTACTACGCAAAACTCAATAAATTCGACTAATCGTTATAATCACAAGGAGATGGTCATGTTATGTTAAACTGTTAACAAAAACTATTAACACTGGTTTCTACAGTATTGTGGTCTTTTTGAAGGTATTGCCTAAAAGGTTTTATCTTTTTCAGTGCAATCTTAAATAGCTCTATATAGGTGATATAGCTTGATGATATGGATACAATTATTTAAATGCTATATGTTTGTATTATAATAGACGTTTTTTTGTGTAAGTCTACAATATGGAAATGTTATAATTCTTTCCTAATTTTGTCATCACTAGTCACGAGATACACATATTTACTGCCTCTCCGTCTTTTATACATATTTTTTTATACATTGAAGAGTTCTTAGAGTTGTAAGGTTAAAGAATTTACGTCAATGAACATTGTACACAGAGTATCGATCTATTACTGGATCCTGTTGAGCTTGTCTATACATCATCAGTGATCTATGGTAAGTAATAGTCGTATGCAATATGTTACCAACAATGTGGGTGATATATGATCACAAACTTTGAAGAATTACGATTGTACATATGTACATATGGTGTTTTAGTAAATAATTTTTATTTTCTACAGTTCCTCCATGATATACTTACCGAAATATTCATATAGCAGTGGTAAAAATGGTGAAAATCTAATATAAAAACGGCCAAGTGTGAGTTGGACTCGCACACGAAGGTTTCCCTACAGTTCAACTCTCTAGCTATCACCGTTTCTGAGATACAGCCTGAATATTAGGGTCCGTTTTACCTCAAAAAAAGGAACCCTAAAATATAATAATATTTATTGCATCTGTACTGGTACCTAAAATACAAATAGGTATATTATCTTGACGGGCTTCGTGGTCTAGTGGTTCATGTAACGGACTGCCGATCAGGAGGTCTCGGGTTCGATTCCCGGTCAGGACAATACTTTGTGTGATGTTTATATTTGTCATACAAATGTTTGTACTGCGTCTGGGTGTTTATATGTATTATAAGTATGTATTTACAAAAGAAAAGTAGTATATGTATTCTATCCGTATTCTGGTACCCATAACACAAGCATATAAGCTTAGCTTGGGACCAGAGGACGCTGTGTGAAATGTCCATGAATATTTATTATTATTATTATTATTAGGTTCAGCTTAGTAAGCAACTGGCTGTAAATTATTTTTACATTCGCTTTCTTTTGACTCGTACTATGTACAGTAAACCCTTTTCAAATCAAATCAAATATTTATTTTGTAAACATAGGTTTCAGTTGATGTTACAATAAATTTTCCCATCCATACTATTGAAAAATTTTGTTCTACAACGGTTATTACTTTCTGACGCGATAATTTGTCATCTTACTACCGTTTCAATGCGCAGACAACCGCGGCGAGCTATAATGTACACTTTATAATTGCAATAGTTCAGCGGATTTAGGAACTTACAATACTTACAGAAAACCCAACCATCATCATACTGTCACGAATTTCCCATAGAAGTAGGGAGATACTATCGCCATGTGCCACGATCCAAACACATTTAGAAAATAGTTTCTCTAGCTCTTGTTGTAGAGATTAGTAGATTAGCAAATCTAGCCCTAATCTCTATGATTAGCAGTAGATGTTTTAGGCAGCCATAGAAACACTACTAATTTAAAAATGCTAAAAATATGTATAATATAGTATACAGTAGACATACGAGTACGAAGTTTAATAACTTTGCATATTCATTGAACGATATTGACTTGTCATTCGACATGTTACCGCTTGTCAGCCGGTTAATGATTGACTTTTATTTTCAGAGTCGTTTACGTACTATTAAAGGTATATAACCTACCTATTTGTTGTACTTATACGTAGATGATGGTGTGTATAAGAGAAATAGATTTTTAATAAATTTAGGCACTTAAGTTATGTAGGTACATTTAATAATCTCAATATTATTAGAAGACATATTGGCAAGGCGTATCATCACATGATTCAAATTTTCTGTATTTTTCCAGAATACAATAATCTAGTTTGTTCTCCCTACTTGAACCTACTCCTACAACGCCCGTAGTAAGAAATAGGGGGGCATCATGTAACCACGTCATGTCACGTCGTATCATATCCTACCTTCTTTCTCTCCTCTGCAGCCCATTAACGTATCACTTTTGGGCACGGGCTTCCTCTACTTTGGCAGGGATTATGGTTTAATGTGCCGCGCTGTCACAGAAGATTTTTATCTCTGTACAATATTCATTAGCTAGCTTTTACAGCACCCTGGGAGTTAAAAACGTTTCGTTACTGTCACTGCAAACCTTCCATGCAGCGGCGCGAGAGGTCGACGCGGGAGGGGAGGTACAAGCCACGGCCGCGAACCGCGCGGCAACTGGTCAACGCGACACACACTCTTTTGCTATTCCTTATGCACTATACGCGTGCAGCGAAACTGCCCGCGACACAATTTGTATCATTGAACCTATAATACAGTCCACTAGTTTTTATTGACCATACATAGGTATTCCTTAAGAAAGATACCTAACCTTAACAGTTACACTTGTATTGTTAACCCCTCACCACATGGATAATACTTATCCTAGTTTCAGTCAGAAGTAGTGAAGTCTGCCAAGTTTAATCTCAAAGGAGACAGCTTCTGCCAACTTTAGTTACAAATTTTAAATCCATATGCCGCTTCAAAAGGCTCTAGTTTTAGTACTCATACTTTTGCAAAACAACAATTTTTGTTAAATGTCAAATACGATATTTATTAAGCTGACGTCTACTTTATTGACAGGCTTCGTGGTCTAGTGGTTCACATAGCGGACTGCTGTAACGAGGTCGCTGGTTCGATTCCCGCCTCGGAAATTCATTTGTGTGATGTTTATAATTGTCATGCAAATGTTTGTTCTGCGTCTGGGTGTTTACTATGTATAATAAGTATGTATTTACAAAAGAAAAGTAGTTTATGTATTCTATCCGTTTTCTGGTACCCATAACACAAGCATAACGAGCTTAGCTTGGGACCAGAGAACGTTGTGTGAAATATCCATAAATATTTATTTATTTATTTATTTCTCATGAGAAGTCGAGTTATGATCTACGTCGTACTGTGTCTATTACCTAAACATATTCAGTTTACCAATTTAATTTCGAAAACTTGGTTTCACATTAAATTTTATAGCTAGGAGAAATAAGACGCTCAGGTCATCTATTTGATTATAGCGTATATGACCTGATTTATGAGTGTCCCATCCATCCATCTATCTATATAGGTATATTTATCCGTCAACAAATGCATGAGTAAAGTTAGTACCTACCTATTACCTATTTGAATATAATCTTTATTCCTTTCACTCGGAAAATTATTGGGCTTGCGATTAACATAATATATGACTACATATCTTTATTATTTCACCCCTATTATTTATATTGAGATTGTGATTTATTAGTGTCGAGGGACGTAACTGGACTCCATCTGATAGTGAACGCTGACAGGAGCCACTATTCCTATATAGTTTATGGGTCTACCCTTATGCTGACACCGTATAACTTGTAATTAACTGGTAAATTTTAGCACAAGTTTCAGATATTTATCTATAGATTCTTGTAACAGACAACGAAAGTAGATATTTTTCATACACCTAAATATATAACTTCTTGATGACATTGGTCTTTTGATTCATTCACATTTCAGGGAAAATACTTACCGAACGACGATATTTTATGTGTCAAGGTGTAGGAAATTAATTTTCATAGCAAAAGAAAATAATACACTATTTAATTACCATGAATATTTAAAAAAAAAATTAAAATATCGCCCAAAATGGCGCTTGGTAATTTATGGAGTATAATTTTTTACTTCAAAATCATTACGACACATTTAATTGTTTTGTAAATTGTTTAATTCTATAAATATTTGATCACAATCGTGCAATATTTACTATTGAGTTGCTTTGATTTATTATCTTTTTGGTCTTTATTTTATTGAGATGGATGAACTTTTATTGATACCGCCTCACTAACGGTCACTGACTTAGAAGTTAACGAAGATACTTCAGTTCGTGATCCCTCAGCCACAAATCCTGTAGCGGAAGCCATGTGGTATTTTTGTACTCTTGCTTCTTTATCACGTTTAAAACTCTTGCCAACAATACAAGAAAATGCTTTAATGAAACTTTTCCTGAAGCTGTCTGATAAAAACTGTCTGATAACAATGTTTCCTGAAGCTGTCTGATAAATAGACTGTTTTAAATAAATTTTATTGTTATTATATGAATAATATTCTGTAGTAATTAACATATATAATTAGCATATGATCGTGTATAGTTTGCGCGAATTGAGATAAGCTATCAAATTTAATAATATGGACTTACCCAACATAATATAAACATTGGTGTTTTTGTACGCAGTTAGGTACAAACTTTTCGCATCTGACAGATGGCTAATTGTTTAGGCTATGATGTTAGTAAAAAATAACTTTTGTTATCTTTGTGTAGATTCGTAAGTTGCTTTTGACAAATTTTAGGGTGCAAGATATTACAGCGATTAATATTTATGACTTTTTACTTTAATTAAAATAAAAGGAATTTAATCAAAAGACAATACACATTTCCACGAAAGTAATTTTATTACAACTGTGACAATATGACAAGTTTATGAATATTTACACGATATGTACATAATTTATACAACTTAATTATCTACCATGGTATACAAACAGTACATCTTACATTCGCTATGCGATAAAAAATTACATTTTAGTAAATTCATTGTTATAACCCCCGGTCCGAATCGACGCCATACAGTTTTATGTACAACAAATAGAATAATACTAATTGGGTAATTTTTATGAATTGTAACTATAATGGTACAAAAATGTAGATAGTGCGTATTGTCAACAGCGGAACAGGGCTCTTGTACCGCGCAGACAAACAACGCATTCGATAATAGTTCTAATCAATAGAAACAATTAATGTGTCTTCTTCGACCATGACGCAGGAGGCCTCGCACTGGCGAGAAACTCGATCTCAGAGACGAGTGCGATTTATACCATTTGTCGCTATGAGAGGGATTAATGTAGCCGGACGAGCTTCAAGTGGCACAGCTTCACTGGCAGCCACGGATTTAGAAGTCAGAACTGTGGATGCTTCAGAACGTGATCCTCCACCAACAGCCATAGATAATCCATCCCGAGATTCCATAGTACGTGCTTGTGTCCTTGCTGTTCCTCCACCACGTTTCCTAGGCATCACACTATTCTCAACATGCAAAGTTGCATTGACATCCTTACCGGCGGCGCAGGTGCATGCTTTTAAAAAACTCTTCTTAAAGTTATCTGATAAGAAAGCATACAAGATAGGATTCATTGCCGAGTTGCTGTAGCTAAAGCAAGCAGCTACCAGAAAAACGGTAATCGTTATTCGACTAGCGCATTCCCTTGGTGGAGAATAAATAAGAGCGACTTGACAAGCCCAGTATGGTAACCAGCACAGGACGTAAACGGCTATAACAGTGAGTACTAATTTCGTCACTTTTCTATGCGATCGTTTCTTCTCTTTTGATTTGTTTTTTGGTCCAACAGTTTTCAGTTTACGAATAACGAGACAGTAGAATACAAAGATAAGAGTCAATGGTGCTGCGAATCCAAGAGCTAAGGAATACAGAGTGAATATAGCCTGCCCCTTGCTAAACTCACGTTCTGGCCAAACGATGTTACAAGAGGGACCTTTATCACTCGGGATCAGAGTAGTGTACATGAATATTGGGGTCATGACGAGAGCTGATGCTGTCCAGGCGGCAGCTGAAACGACGCGAGATACAAATGGTGTTCGCAACCTTGGTGCAGCTATAGGGTGGCATACTGCTATATAACGATCAGCACTCATGATGCATAGAAATATACTGCTGGTGAACTGATTGATACCGGTAGAAATCATGTATGCCTTACACATGAAATCTCCAAATGGCCATGCACGGAGGGACATCGTTGTGATGAGAAATGGTAATCCAATTAGGAAACATTCATCAGCTATTGCAAGGTTTACTATGTACATGTTTGTAACAGTTTGCATTTTGGAATAGCGTAGCACTACATAGATTACAAGAGTATTTCCGAGTAAGCCGATGATACATATTAGAGCGTATAGAACTTGAGTGACCACGTAAACAACTGGTAAGTTGACGTTGGGACAGTTCTCGTAAGTGCCGTTGTATGAGCCGTTCTCGTAGAAAGTGTAGTTGCCACCGTGGTACATTTCAACATCTTCCAGCTCCATTGTTGCAGAAAAGACGAATATGAACTCTTGCAAGAATTATTTACCTGAAAATAAGAAAGAAAAATGTTATTTACGGGCAAGTTGTGAGTAATCAAGTAAATTTTTAATTAGAACTTTAATAATAACTGATTTGATTTATAAAAGTTTGCATGAAAAGAAGTTCAGCAGTTTCGGATACGCGGAAAAAAATAAATTTAATACATTTTTCTAAACATGTCAGTAATATATAGTAGGTATATATAGCAATATATAGTTTATAGTACATACATAAACCGTCATATTTGAGATATATACTTACTACTATAATAAATCCAGTTCTTTGCGTGATCAGATTACAGGGGGTGGACATGAAATTGGTTTGTGTTATTGGACGTATATTTAGGTAATATATGGGTCTCTTAAGGCAAAGAGACCCTTGAACGAGATGTGCGTCTAATATTCTCAGCCCATTAATGTCAATATCCTATGTTAGGAGGGTTCTTGGTCTACATAATCCACGCTAACCAGTAGTGATGGCAAAAAATATAGTTTCAAGATTTCCTTCTCTTAAGTTATAATATGTACCTCACATATTGCATTAGCTGTCCCTTAAAAGGAATTGCAGCGATAACATTTGTAATTTTATTCCACACTGATAATTGGACAGATGGGGCAGAAATTGGACAGAAGTCCAAAACGAGATACCATTTGGTTACGAACAGTTTTATTAATATTAAAATATTTTTTTAATAAGGCAACATTATGTGTGGGTGGTTAAACACACGTCTAATACTCTTCATTCTGTATCATTGTTTGAGAGACGGATACATCTACATCGAATAAATCAGAATAAAAATAATACTAAAGATCAGCGTGATAAGCGATTAATAATATATAAGATTAGCGTGGTATAACAGACCTTTGTAATGAGTGCTTCTAAACTAGCGATCCCTTTTTAAAGAAACAATTTCAGTTGATATTGAAATTTCATAACGAGAAAAAGTCTATGTTCGTAAATGAATGGCACAAATTAGTGAGACATATTAATAATTGCTGTCATACACGTCTTGTATAAAAATACACAAGATATAACAACAAAAATTCAGAGTCTTTTACTGAAGATGATTTATAACGAGCGGAGTGGTTATTTTAGAAGTACAGACCGTATTGTATTTATCACAAAAGTGTTCGAGATTGAAAGGCCTGCCGATAAATCATTGGAGTGATTTTATTAAAGCATTCTGGTGAAATATAGCATACAAAGTAATGTGGGAATGATCGGTGCGTAGGCAAAAACCTTTGCGTCATAATACTATAAATAATTTTCTTACATTTTGTGTCCGCGAAATCTATTTGCGAAGTTGTGAAGTGGCTGCAACATATCTGTAACGAGATAAAAAACAATTATTTATTAACAATTTATTAAATCTGGAAGGTGATCTGGAAAATGTTTAAATTTTAAGCTTGATTTTCAGTGTCTCTTTATTTAAGAGGATACCAAAATAGCTTAGTGCATTTTTCTACGTACGAAGTTTTCATTGTTTCTTTAGATTGAATGGCTAGAGCTCTAATTTTTAAGTATATGTTTTTTCAACATATTACCTAGGATCGCATAAACTCAGAAACGCGAATGAAAAAAGTTTTCTCGATAGAAAATCTTGGCGAAACAACCTCTCAAATTTTTTATTTTTTTCATTTGTCGGTCTATTATCGCGTATTAACTAATGAAATAACTTTAAAAACATAGGTAACTATTATGTATAGAAACACGTAAATCTGAATTAAAATATATTTAGTAGATTTTGAGTAAATAGGAAAAGTATCCCTAATTCTTCATTTTCTGTGCCTACTGGCTGTGATAATATGTACGTGTCGGCGATGATATACGATAATATTGATGTAGGCCCTTAAACTAGCAATGTCAAGACGCAGCGTATACGTAACTGAATTTAGAGGAGTAGATGACGTGTTATTTTATGCCAAGCAATTCGAACTACTAAATTGACCTCTTAAAATTCTAAAATTATTTATTTTAAATACATAAAGCTTTGTTATAAAAATGATATAACATATATATAACAACAATTTTAAATAACTAATATAAACACGTGAATGGGTGATTAGTAGTTGAAATTCCGATTGCTACTCATTGATCCTCTAAATACTCAATCTGATTAAACATTTTAATACATTTTAATTAAGTTATGAATCGATAAGTTAACAAGTTAAGTTAGTAACACTCTATTAGATGTTAATTGTTGTATTAATTAATTACTTGTAAAATTCCAATGTTATCAAATAACTCAAATTGTATGAAAATGTTCAAGTTAAAGTCAATAACCGTTATATTGCATATTGTCTACATTGATTTGTAATTAAATTGGTTATACAAGTAAAATAATAATTATTAAGTGTTTTATCCTAGAAATATCATAAATAAAGTAAACGATGAATCGTGAAAGTTCTATGAATTACATATCGCTACTTGTGTGTTACGATATATTTTTTGATTATTTTTCTATATATGTTTTTTCGTTATCTTGTACTAAGTTTTTAACGAGATAATATATAGCCTATGTTATCTCCCGGACTATAAATTCTGTCTATACCAATTTTCATGTAATTCTATTTGGAGGATTTTGCGAGAAAACATCACAAACAAACAAATTCACTCTTACTTTTATATGTAAGGATATAATAGATAAGACTACTAAGGCGAGTAAACCCGTACGTCTAATATATATGTATAGAACATATATATTAGACGTACGGGTTTACTCGCCTTAGTAGTCTTATCTATCTATGAGTTGACGGCATGTACTGTTTTGGCAGGTGTGCGCGCTGTAAACGTGATTTGTGTAAACCATCAAAGTGATTTGTGTTCATCTGCAGCATGTCATGGTAATCGACATCGTTTGTGATCGTTTACAGATTGGCCTATTATAAGTATAGCATTGTTTCCTTCGAATATCTAAAAAGCTTAAATAAAACTACTTTTTACGGATTTAGACGCGTATATTTGTTTTAAATATTGGTCTCACCCGTGATCATGGTGACTGCAAAGTCTCTGAAACGTCGGGCCAATATTTAAAGCAAATATACGCGTCTAAATCCGTAAAAAGTAGTTTTATTTAAACAGATGAGTCGCGCAAGTGTTAGAAAATATTATCTAAAAAGCTTTTTTGAAGCCTTTATTTTAAAAACACACAGAAATAATATATAACATTTACAAAAAACATACAAATATTAACTAACTCTCCATCAAAAATGAAATAAAAAACTTTTTGTAAATAATTATTAACTTTTTTTATTATTTGTGTCAAACAATAACCTCTGGTTCCAATCTAATATTGTTTGCGTTATGGGTAACAGAATAAAATGCCAATAAGACAATATTACTTAAAGTATTTTAGTAAATATGTATAAACTTATGTAGAAATCTTCCATACGCATTACAATAAATATTTGTGTTTACAAGAACTGTTGGAAATTTTAAGAAAGTGTGTTTAGATCGCAGCAGATGGTGCTCTATATTCTCTTCTTACTCAAATGACGTAGAATCGAACCCACTACCTCAGGAACGGCAGTTGGTTACATTGCAACTGCTCTACAAGACTCGCTTTAACTCTTAAATTTTGCTTTACAGTGTCATAACCCTTGTTCCAAGGAGGAATTTCTTTCAAGTACCTTATTTATCACAATTCAATAGAATTCCAGAAGTAATATATAACAGGTATAGCCTATCTGTAATTCAGTATTTTATGACACAGAAAGCAAAATCACTCGCCATAAAGAACAGTTATAGTAACGTTCATAAAACACGAACAAAACGTGGGCCCTACCATCGAAACAATATTACCAGACTAAGCTTCATATAAAAATGATCGTTTTCTGATAGTAATGTTTACGAGAACGTTCCAGATAAGGTGGACGTTCCTATAACATAACATACATATAGTATTAATAGACATACAAAAGTTATATATTCATGTATTAATTGCGTTTATAAAGGAAGGCCTTCGTGGTGTAGTGGTAAAAGTGTCAGTTGTACACGATAGTGTCGCGAGTTTGATTCTCCCGAAGGATGATATCTCAGAGAATTTAACGAAGTTAGATTAATGCTTAGTGGGATAAACTGCTGGGAAAAACTGATTGACTGAAAACTACTAAACTCTAGAACAAAACTACATTAAGATTAAACTGTGTTGTATTTTGGTTTAGATTATAATTCAAACTGTGATAGACCAAAAAAGTTAAGCCTATGATAAAAATGAAATTAGATTGGTTATCTTTAGTCTTCACACAATCGTAACAAACTTTAGTAGAGATCCTATATATACGAATATCTACCTGCATAATATTATATTGGACATGAGTTTTAACATCTGCCACTTGATATTCAAGCTTATATTTTTTGACTTTAAAGAATTTTATAAAAACCTGTTCTGGATATTTAGGTGAAGTTTAATATCTACTAAAGTTGAGTTCATATTGTTTTAGTAATAATTGAGTATTCGTGTCTTTCCTTCGTTTAGAATAAATTAAAACTGTAACTGACGAATGTTTAAGCGGGCTAACCTCAGAAACTAAGTACTGGTTGGAATTAAACAATACTTTTTTGGTGGATAGTCTATAGCCTGTTTGTCGAGGAAGCATTATAGGCTACTAGCTGCCCCGGCAAACGTTGTTTTGCCATACAATTCTGTATAAAATAAAATTTCATCAAAATCGGTCCAGCCAATTTGTAGCCTATGTGTTATTCTGATGTATAAGCTATATTGTGGTAAAGTTTCATTCAAATCCATTCAGTAGTTTTTACGTGAAAGAGTAACAAACATCCATACATACAAACTTTCGCCTTTATAATATTAGTAGGATTCAACATGATGCTCCGATCAATTGTAGAGGAGCACAAATGAAAATGCTCAAAGTTCACATACCAGGCAGACATTGTCACGGGTACAGCTAGTACCTACTACATATGTTTTTAAATACACATTTGTTACCTTCGTTCGTAACTTCAGTCCGTAGTATTGGTGAGAAGAAGCGACAACAAATAGACAGCATTTTCACTTATTTTAAAATAAAGTCGATATTTTTGTAAGATGTTTGTCCCTATGTGAGCTTATATCTTTAACTATGCAATGGATTTCAATGCCATTTTTTGACACCTAGTAGATTAATGTAGTCTTTTCACACTTATATAGGACCGATGAAATTTAGATGTCGTAGAAGACTTGATTAAAATAGTTTACATAAGGATTTTTAGTTTTAACTTAAGTTCCAAGATTGTGAAGTGGGTCCTCAAATGATGTCAATGGTGAGTAATTCCTTTATCTGATGAGATTGAATGGTGACCCGTTGAATATTCATAAAAGGATCCTTCCAAACCAGTTTCACGTGTCGTAAGCCACGTATTGATCTCATCGTAGTTAATAGAATGTTGTAGTTAACGTAGTTAGTTTGTCCAGTATTGCAAGGTCTTTAGATAGATGTCAGCTCTGGCTGTAAATACAGGTAATTGATGATGTTTTCCGATATAATATATTTAAACATTTTATAAGAATTCTTTTAAATACACTAAAACATAACTCGTCTGAAAGAACTCAAATGCTATAAAAAATTTAAACGAGTATTTTTATTTGAATAGTTGTTCACAAAGTTAATACAATTTACATGTTTGATGTAAACATAAAATTATAATACATTAGTAAGATGGTACATTATACGTCTTAGAATCAAACTCGAGACTCAAAGCACTCTTCAATGAGTATTAATGTCTGTCTGTCTTTGTCGACATCCCTTTCATCTTTACAATTTTGATGACTGATATTTTATGTGTTTATTTACAAAGTTGTTTTTATAAGTCTGTTGTAAAATACGAGTATATATATACGAGTATATATAAGTAGATCTATATGTTCACGTAGTTACTTTTCTAGATGAAATAAAAATAGTACCTAGTTTAAAAAAACTAAACAACACGCTTTATTTAATCGAATTATTGCATTATCATCGGTCTTTGACAGGTGTGCAAAATTTGAATGGAATCTGACCGTTAAAGCTGGGTCAAAATAGCGTCCAAAGGAGTCGGTTACAAACATACAAACATACAAACAAACACACAAACAAACATACAAGTGAAGCTAATATAAAGCGTGTAAAATATATTAAAATGTTAAAATTTCAAAAGAGTTTTAAGTAGGAGATTCCATAGGTCTTAAGGGCTTACAGGTTTCCTGCCTGCCTTCAAGTTTTACTTACTGTTCGTTATTTTGTACTTCTTTACTTTTAAATGTAGATAATTAATTATAATTAGATTTTTCTTCTGTAAAATGTTTTATATGTATAATTTTTTTTTTATATCTAGCGTTCGAAAAATGACTAAATTCCATATTATGATGTTAAGTGAAAGTGCAATGCAAGTGTAAGGACTGCCATACAATGAAATTACATTTAGAATATTTTTTAAGCAATGGAAATACAGTTTTACAGCGAGAAACTACACGCAGTTTAGTTGAGTTTTAGTAGTATTTTTATGCAATATTTTATTTACATGGATTCACAATATCTATAAAGACGATGTACAGGGTTTTCTAAATGAACCATACTCTAGCATTTACCAATTAATTATTTAGGTCTAAAAATATGATTTGCTAATTTTACCGGGACTATAATCACGTTAATTATTATTTAAAAGGTATAATACTTTTCTCCCGATGTTTCGATCTAGTATTAGTATTGACCCGGTATAATTAACAAAATTATAAGTTCAAATCGCGTAAGTCTAAAATCAATAATGATAAAAAACATCTTCTTAAGTTTACTGACCTATGCGTGGATGATATTAACACCAACATCTTAATGAAATCTGTAACAAGTAAAATATAAACATAAAAATAAAACTATTTTGAAAATATTTTTACTAATAAAAATATTTTGACGGGCTTCGTGGTGTAGTGTTTTATATTGCGGACTGCCGATCACGAGGTCCTGGGTTCAATTCCCGCCTCGGACAATCATTTGTGTGATGTTTATAAATATCATACAAAATGTTTCTCCTGCGTCTGGGTATTTCTATGTATTATAAGTATGTATTTACAAAAGAAAAGTAGTTTATGTATTCTATCCGTATTCTGGTACCCATAACACAAGCATAATAAGCTTAGCTTGGGACAAGAGGACGTTGTGTGAAATGTCTGCGAATATTTATTATTTATTATTATTTATTTGTTTATGAAATAAATAGGCGAATATTTAGAGTAAATTGCCTATGACAGACTGATAGACAGTCATAGGACTATTTTAAGATGAAAATTTATGGTTGAATACTTTGAAAACCCTTACACATCTCATTGATGGTATTATAATACTGGATAAAGTGCTTACTGCACTTACTTCAGATATATATTAAAGACCCTCAAACTAATCTTTTTGTCTACTTTGGGCACATTTTAGGGTTCCGTACCAAAAGATAAAACGATATCGTATTACTGAGACTGCAGTGTTCGTCCATCCGATTGTCTGTCCATCACCAGGCAACATTTCATGAACGGTGATACCTTGACATTTGAAATTTTAACATACGATATGTGTCTGTTGTCGTTATAACTATAAATTAAAACAAGAGTACTATAAAGAATAAGGAGGTTCTCATAGACTAAATTCTCGAAAGATTTCTGTTTAACTTGATGATACATTATGTGACATATAATCAATATTATGTTCATTTTATGTCGCATTGTCTAACTATCTGATTTTATCAAAATGTAACTTGTACCTTTGTCTAATATAATAGGTATATGTTAACAGCCGGCTATTACCTGTTCTCACAATCTCCATCCATCAATGTATATATTGTTGATATTGCAAATAAATTTAACCGTAAATTATTTGCATTTCATTCTACAAAAGTAATTTATTGCTGTTTTATGTTATATATTGCGAAACGTTTTTTAAATGGTTCAAAGAAGTGATTTAAAAGGGCGATGAAATTTGCGGTAGAAACATATTTTCGGCCTGAGGGTTCGACTTGTGCTTCAATAATCTATCGCCTTTCATCATAATATTAAAGTCTCTTTATATAATTTTCTTTTGGAAAAATATAATTAATATGTACTACTCGCCCTGACGCAGGAGTAAAAATTATTATTGTTTGAAGTATTGTAAAAAACATTGTCATTTTTATATGAAATCATCATCGGATTTATATGAAATTAAATTACGGAATCTTTAAAATTAATTATCGTCTTACAGTAGTTGGATTGATCTGAAATTTTTCACACATATTATAGTCCGATGACAATGCAATAAATAAAAAAAATCATTTTATTAAATTAGCAAGTGTTCATTTAGTTCTTGAACTAAGACTTTTGTAAAACTAACGATATTTAACTACATATTGATAAATAAAAAAAATCATTTAGTTAACTTTTGATATATGTATTAATGTTCTTTCTTTTGTGACAAAAAAAAATGCTATTTTTATGAAACAAATATCAAGATTGTAACACAATGTTTTCACAACATTATGCGTCTCCCAGAGGTCGTTAAGGTCGCATTTTGAATAACATTATTCAAATTGTCACCTCCATTATTTGAAAACGTAGTTAACAGTAAAGAATAAAACTGTATATTTTATATTCGAGTTTCCAGTTAACGGTTAGTTAAACTAAATCATATTCAGATGATGGTATATTTTAAACTAAAAGATTAAATTTCTTTTGAAAATCTAACATTCATTGTTTGGAGGGATTTTCATCAGATCATGAAAATGAATATTTTACAAGTTCATATTTACGACTAGTTGTATTCTTCAGTTTCTAATACATACATAGTGCCATGTCGGAATTCTATGGAGTAGGCAGAGACCATAAGCGCCATTTGCTGTCTAAAAGTTGGTTTATTTTATTCTAGATTATGTAGTCATACATCAGACGGTTAGTTCCTCGTACACATACTTCTTTAATCTGATTTTAACTTATGGGCTTATCTTTACGCTAAGAGGGGTGAGACAGAAACTGTGAACACGGGTAAAACTGCAGGCATAAGTATGTTTAAGGAAAACACTGCAATGGTAAGAAACTATCCGCTTTATCATATCAAATACTCAAATTTATCCAATCTTTCGTACGCCAGTAGTTATTTTTCTTCAGGTAAAAATATGTCCCGTTCAAAGTTATCATGGATAATATCAATTTCGTTTCGTCACGTAAGCCGATTTATAACTATAATATAACCAATATTTTGGTGAAGTATGAAAATATTTCACATATGTGCAGAACTCTATAAATAATGTTACATGTATGTATATAAATGTATCGTTCAGTTCACTGATTTTAATTGCTTTCAAGTATTCCATATTGCTGGAAAAAAATGTGAAGCCAAAGATATAAAAAGATAGTTCATTCCGGGATCATTATATTTTATTTATACTTAATACCATTAACAACGATTCATTTAAAAATCATAGTGTAGCGTGGATTTTGACTCCAGCTCCACGGCTCCACCCCACAACCGACTTCCGTCGATGCCATGGACTCCCAAAAAAAAGAATATTTAAAAAAAGAATAGTTAAAAAAGTACTTCCTAGTATAGTAAAAAAGGCTTTAGGACAAAGGCGTAAAAGCATGTTAAAAATTTTGTTAAATATAAATAATTGTGTTTCACAAACGTCACAAAGAACTCCTGAGTTCAGTAAATATTTTTTAAATATATATCTGAAAAATGAACATCGCTATTTGATGTTCTCATAAAATAATGAATTCGCCATATTATATAAGTACCTATATAATGAGATCAATATACTGTACCATTTCTAGTGGACCCGAAAAAGCTGTGTTCATTGTGTAAAATATACCTTCGTAAATACTTAGGTAAGGCAATTTAGCGGCTAATTCGGCATCGGTCGGCTCATTTAACACATATTTCTTGAGTCACGGTCATCAATCACTTGCCTACCTTCCTCTGGTCATGACGCCCACGTTATGGACCATCGCTAACAATAACCTTTGGGAAATATAAGACCCTTACATTACCGCCATATAATCCTTCTGCATGATTTACGACGGTTGTTCAGAGTAAAGGAAATTTTATTAATTTGTAAAGCTCCTTGTTACACTCACCAGCCCACTAACGTCCCACTGTTGGGCAAGGACCTCCTCCACTGTAGAAGGGATCATGATCTACTATGCCCCGCCGACCAGGGATATTGGCATAGGGTTTATTTTTGAGATTTCCGATTCTCACAAAAGATGCTATCTGTGTAATTTGCCTTATCTGGTTTTTACAGCACCTTGGGAAGTAAATGGGGTGGTGACACTTGTATTCTGAATCCGTCGCCACACGGACTAGTCCTTGAAAATCGAAAAAAAAAGCTCGACAAAAGAAGGATGGGCTATGCAAAAGACGTTTTGAAAGAATAAAGGCAAGAAACTGTATTTTTAAGGCCGTAGGTTCAAATTATACTCGTAACAAGACGAGTCTCTGCTTTATTTTATTTGTTAAAAATTAAAAAGAAAAAGCTTTACTTGTCTCAAACATTTGAGTATGGAAGGAAATGATTTAAAGACAGGAAAATTATGATAACACTTAAGTTATATTTGAAACCAAACAGATAGAGCATAGATATGCCACACTCGTTAGAATAACATAAGGATATTAAACTATATTTCCCGAGTTATACCTAATAAGTAGGTAAATAGTCATTATCGTATTATTATTACAGCATTTATAACAGTTAACTATAGACCATTAAGCCCCTTTATCTCTGATTAACTAAATTATGATTAGTTTCGTAATATCAATTATAGTTTCCCTGTTGTGAGCTCAGCATGAAATCAATACCTATATTAATATTAATTGGCGCCAGTAACTGTTTTTTTCCCTTATTGGAGCAATACCGTCAAGATTCAATCAGATCATATTTATAATTCCCTATTAATACAAAGGTAAAAAAGAAAAAAAAAATATTTATACAAAATCTTCATGATTTATATAATTACTCCCAATTACGAAGATACTTAATAATATTTTCGTTCTTTGTGTGTCTAATTTGTTTTTCTTCCGAAACCTATCATTGAATTTTTAGTTATAATTCATGTAAATAATTAATTGTTATACAAATAGATAAATATTATGTAGTTTGTTTCTGTATCTTCGCTTTACAATAATAAGTTAACCGTGTGGGCGTCCGTGTCACCACTCTCATAGGCCCCATTTGAAAATCAGCGTTGGGTTCTCGTGACCCAACATTTGCTGAAATGGGTGCCTATTAATTGCTGTGGTGACACAAAATATCATAATTAAATGTCAACTTTAATTTGTATAATATTGTGTAACACAGTAAATAAAACAGTTTTTCTTTCTTTCTTTTTCAGTTAGTATTAATTTTTTGAAGATTTAAAAGTCACATTCGAACTGTCAAACTGAACTGAACCGAATAGAATCGCTTTGTAACTCAGCGATTCTATTTTATAATTGGTGGTTCAAATCCGGCTCGAAGGACCATATGTAGCAGTAGGGATGTTAGAAATAAATCACCTAATTATTAGAAATATTCACCAACGTGGTGTGAGCTGCTGATTCGGAATATAGAGTTGGATTTCACTGTACACTATTACAATTTTTGGAGATGTAACTTCTTGTGGCCATTATTTCTAGGATCTACAATAGTACATCTAATATTCTGTAAGATAATATTTTTACAATTGCCTTGCTATGTTTTTTTGATTTGATTTATTAAATATATCAAAAACGTTCCTTATATAATATTAGGTTAGGTTATGAACGCAAGCAGAAAAACAATGAAATATTCAAAGTCAATAACCTTAAATGCGCCAAGTGAGCGTGCTTCAGTGCCAGACTACGACCTTATCGTACTCAGCTTAATCCATCTTTTTCGCAATCATTACTGTCTTCCTAAATCCATAAGCTTTGAATATATCAAATGCAAGGAATTTTCAACTTAGAGCGTGCAGAGATTGCTCGCAATTTAAATAGAATTTCTGCCTTAAAAGCTAAATTCATTTGTCGGTAGAAAATGGACTTTTTAAGATAAAATATACGTTGCAATATTCAATGTTAAGGCTTTGTTTCAATATGAAGTCGCGTACAGAATTTGCAATAAAACTATCGCGGCAGTTGTCTTATTTGATAAACGAGAGTTTTTGAAAGTCGGCAAAGTTTTTACAGACTGCTAGATTTTACGATATATTATATTGTCACAAGTCTCGATGTAACTGTATATTTCATTTTGTGTAATAGATTTTATTTTAGACAGAATTAAATTGTTTAAAACCTATCTTGCGATGTTGCGATACACTTATCACTGTCTTATCTCAGTCCACGGTTAGACATGAGTCAAAAAACGATCATGCTAGCTTTAAAACCTCCTAAATGTTGAGTCGAAATTGACGTAAAAACAAAATACTAAGGATTTCTGTAGCTTTTATTTTAAAAGTGCATACTTAAATGAATACCTTACTATCTTTAAAAATAACATAAAAATGCAATCTATGATTTTTATAGACTCCTACTGCTATACATATATGAATAGTAAGATATTTATTATTTTTACCTTATACAATGGAATCACATCAATCATGCATTTTCTGCATAAAATAAATACGAAATAAAATCTCTTGTATTCTTACAAAAATATGAAACTGCGATACTAAAAATAAGCAAATGTTGTATTTTAATCGATTTCGGTATCATTGAAATGAATATTACAAACACATGTTACTTTATCTATTGAAGCGAATTGACAATATTTTTCTATTGTAACATGATATTTTATTAAATACACGTGCCACAAAATTTTCTGGCGTGGATATTGTTACAGTCATAGGATAAATCTAGCGCATGTTTTTTAAAAGCAACGGTATACTTAAAATTAATTTCCTAACAGGGTCAGCAATTCTATGTTTGGTTTAATAATACATTTTTTTTAGTTTTAGCTTTTATAGCTTACTTTAGGACCAGACGATGTTACATGACATTCACATAGAAGTCAATTTCTTTTCTAAAAATAAACACACATTGTATTATTACGAGTACAAAGGACGCATAGATTAAATAATTTCCTGAGACATCCTCGACCTGGGAGATAAGCATCGGGACAATTCCTATCGACAATTGTATCGGGAACCATTGTGACAAATATAAGTCGCGCTCTACAGTAGTTATCCATTGTCATTTTACGATTTATCACTTATATGAGGTTGAGTGCTTACGATAAGCCATCATGAACTTCAACGTAGATGTTATTTAAATAAGTAAAAAGTAAAAAAAAGGCGTGATGTTATGATGATGATGACATCTTAGTATATTAATATTTCTCAGGAGATTTGCAAGAGTTAATAATGAACAATTAAAGTAAAAAAATCAGTCCAAATATTAAAAATTAAGCACCAAATTGTCAGGTCAGGTGATATAGTCAGCTGCTACATTCAATCAAGGTTAAGGCGGATACCCGGTTATATTAACAATAGCCAAACACTAAACAAATATTAAATTTCATCAAACAACTTTAGCTTGGGCGTTGGTTCACAAACCTATGTTATAACCTCCTGTGCAATTTTGTAATTACTGGAAAGACTACGATCTTTAAATGCATGACTAAAAAATTTAACATATGATTTGCGACATTAATAAAAAGCTATTTCGCTCATAATTTTATTCACGAGTGCTTAATGATATCGTCTGTTACTTTTTTAAATGTTATGCTAAAATTTGCTAAAACAGAAAAAGTGGGCGTCTCGGCTCGTTATAATGTTTCGTATATTTTCACATATTGCATGCAAAATACGCCAAACATGTCGCGTGATCTGCTTGTTAAAATATTTAAGTGTATTTGAAATATTTTACTTGGTTACAGTCATGACAACCATATAAATTATTCAAACATGCAATTCTAAAATTTAAATAATAAGTCTTGGCAGAATAGAGCACTGGGGATTATGTAGCGAGTCAAACTAACAAAAGAATCATTGATTGCGTTAAGATTGTGGGATAGAACTCAATTTTAAAGTTGGTTTGCATATTTAAAGCTGCCGAATCCAACGTTTCCCAAACATTGTTCTGACACGCCCCTTCGTGATCCACTATACTTTTCTGACCATCGTCAATGGGACACGCTAATCTATATCAACATTTTTATTACAATAAAAAATATTTTTTCTATAGAT
Source organism: Orgyia antiqua (assembly GCA_916999025.1). Classification (NCBI taxonomy): domain Eukaryota; kingdom Metazoa; phylum Arthropoda; class Insecta; order Lepidoptera; family Erebidae; genus Orgyia; species Orgyia antiqua. Next base: position 18,270,935 of record OU779864.1, on the reverse strand, counting down.
GCTAATGACGATCTTAATGTACAAAAAAGCAAAGACACTGCAGTCGAGATAAAGCAAAATCGCATAAACCTTGTTAACGAGTTAATGTGAGTCTCGTTACAGTTAAGTGTTAGTTGTTACTGCAATTTTTAAATAAAATGTAACAGTCTGTAATCGTGAAACAAAAGCTCTCAGTTATTATTACATTGTTATATTCAATATGTTATATAATCTATAAATAACCCTACCACAGCTCACGTGCCTAACCGCTCTGTTGAGAAGTAATTAATTTCACAATGTTTCTCACACATAAATCGTACGCCCACCGTGAATCATCTGTGTGTCGAAGATATTTTCAGTGTGGAAAATTTATTGTTTCACTTGTAAGTTTTAAAAATCTGTAGTAAGGGCAAAAGAAAATATTTTAAGAGATATTTCTAGAGTATAAGTAGTATACTAGACACATTCTAGAAAGAATTACACGATAGATGTCATAACCTTTTTTCGAATAGTATTTTCCAAATATATTGGTTAGTATCAACAATATTAATCTTGTTTAAGTCTTCTAAAAGATAAGTAAAAGTAGTAAGTAAATATCGTCTATTAAAAAGGGCATAAAACTGAGAAAACTGCAAGGACTAATTTTACTCAAAAGGCACACTCAAAACAGAAGCCTATTTTGATAGGTTGAGATGTACATAATATCAGCAACCTATTTCTTCCCATGTTGTAGTGTGCTGATTAGAAATTGAAAGAGTGACTAACGTAGACATACCACTCAACTACTGAGCCTAAGAACCTTGCACGCTGGTGTCTTTTATAATGTAGACAGGCCCTGAAAAAATATTTTTGGAAATTCAACCATTTAATTGGGGAAAATCACTATTTGATGCGAACGAAGTCTAATTAAGTTACATGCATATGACTACCACAGAATATTATTAACGCTCAATTAAGTAGTATCCCCACAATGCTGATACTGGTACATATAATATGAAACGAGATTACATACAAAACCAACAAAAAACATCATATATTATGAACATGTGTAACTACAATAAAACATTTCTGTCTAACTAAATGGGTTCTTTTGTGTCTCATAGACGGCCTATACTATATCGTGGACGTTCCCGACCCTACATTAGTACGTCCCTTTTATTGTACACATACAGGTAATGTGCTATATAATGGTCGTATTGTAAGGGTTATAAATGAAATCATATAATATCGTACGACAACAATAGTTAGCAATTCTAACAAAAATATATTTGGAATGATGTTTATATTAGATTTGTGATGGAAGTATTGGTTATTGTAAATGGATTAATATTTATTCTTTTGTTGTTACATAATTAAAGTGGGTAAAGCGTAAATTTAGTCTCATTTTTACAAAAAAGAGTGAACAGAGTAGCTATATATAGGTAGTTAATATGCGTGCCGAGCGCGAAAAGCCAGAAATTCCTTAAAAAGTACATTCGATTAACAAAAACGTACGTTATAAATGTTATAAAATAAAAATAAAATAAAATTAGCCTTTATTTCTACTACATGTTCTATTTACATAAATTATATAAGAAACTAGCTGGCCCGGCAAACGTTGTTTTGCAATAAAAATAAAGTAAAAAAAAAAATTAAAAAAAAAAGAACTATAAACCTCACGGAGCCCGAGACCTTTCCAACGAATGCAAAACAGTGGAAATCGGTCCGTGCGTTCTAGAGTTATAGCGTCAGGAAGGAAAACCCAACTTATTTTTATATAGTAGATATAGTTTGTTCGGTATGTAATATTACACATTTTCTTTGTTTTGTTTCTCTAAAATTATAATATTTAATGCTGCTACTGCTTTTTATTTTTCTATTGTTTTCCTTATCTTATGTTAACGTAATCCTATACATGTAGTAGTCGCCTCTGCGGCATAGGCCTCTCCTAAACCTTTCCATGTCTTCCTATCCCGAGCTGTCTGCATCCAGTTACGTCCACAAATTTGATGAAATACGTCTCTCCATTTCGTATTCGGTCTTCCTCTCTTTCTTTTTTTCTCTCTAGGTACCCATTCTATCAATCTTTTTGTCCATCTGTTGTTATTCATCCTACAAACATGTCCTGCAAAATACCATTTGAGCAGTCTAACTCTCTTCTTTACATCAATAACTTTAGTTTTGTTCCTAATGATATAATTTTTAATTTTGTCTGACAGTTTTAATCCTAACATACCCCGCTCCATCTTGCGTTGGCAGACAGAAATCTTTTCTTCATCCTCTTTCCTCAGCGACCAAGTCTGACAACCATATGTTAGACATGGTAATATTGTTACATCGTATATCTTTTTCTTAATTTTTATGTTGATTGTTTTATTTTTCATTATTTCTCGAAGTCCCCAATATTTCTTCCAAGCTACATTTATTCTTCGTTGTATTTCTTTTTCTGTGTTTTTCTCGAATGTTACTAGCTGCCTTAGATAGACGTACGTAATAAATGTTATCTTGCATTTAATACCATACTCATACATCCGATCACACACATACACATACACACACTCCTCTTAAATTACGCCTTTTAATGCCTATGTAACATACTAAATATATTTACAACAACATAGTCTAGACAAATCCATTTTATACTCAATAAAATTCAGCGCTTTTTCTCTTAAACATCTCCAAATTACAGAGTCCCAAGCGTCTAGTTATTTTCTGTGTAAAATGCTCCCAAAAGGCCATTAAACTAAGCCTCTATCTAATTGTAGTGACATTGAAATATTGCGTCTGTCCAGCGTGAGCCAGGTAGCCGCGACACTTAACAAATGGACTGTATTATTCACTCAGTTAGAATTGCATTAAAGTATAATATATCTGTCTGAGCTATGGAATAAGTCAATGGCATTTCTACGATTTGTTCACAGCAGTAAAATGTTTTTTCATTCATGAGTCTAACGAGAAACAGAGTCGTACTGTACGTACTGGTGTAAGAGGCCTGTGTTAATGCAATACTGGTTTAGGAATGTCAGCTGTCACTTTGGTATTGAGTTAAAGCTTTGGCAGCTCGGGTGCAACGGTTTAAAAGACTTTATGCTTTCCGTTTTTGTATAATTACAAATAAATGAATATCTATCTTTATACGATGTTTTATTTGTTGTCCCTCTAAGATTCTCTAACTATGTAATCGAACCAACAATAAAGTTCAAAAATAACTATTATATAAAGATATCGTCTTATCGTGCCGAATCATGTTTACCTACTGTTTTGTGCAATAACATTAATAGCCACTAATGTGTCTAAGCCCTTAACGTTATAGGCAGTACTGTGCAGTTAATGCACTCCACACTAAGAACACAGCGGGTGTTCATCAACATTATCGTTAGCAGTGCACCGGTAAATTGCTTCTATACAGGTCAGGTCAATGAACTCGTAAGGGTCACTCCATATTATGACGACACGATTATTTTCTCGGCACGTGATTTCATGAAAGTTTTTGTTCGCGCGTTTATGATGTGCCCGTCATTCGTGATCGATGACGTGTGTCTTAGGCCCCAAAAACTAACATTACATAATATTAACCAAAAATAAATCATAATATGAAATGATTTGTTATCTGAATTAATAGTTTTGTTTGATTAGATAGCGGTACTTTGTGTTAATTTTCCTATGTTTGTTATATCTATGATTGTAGCTATTTGAAGTGGTTAATATTGGACATTACGTATCGAAGAATTGGAATCTTATTTATTTGATTTTAATCTATACTTATTATGATACGAATTCGTTATTTCTGTATGGCGATATGTAAATTTAATTACTTAAAACTACTCAACGGCGTTTAACGCGGATTTTAATAGAGAGATTGGATCAAGAGGAATATTTAAGATGTATAGGCAATATCTTTTGAAATGTCATTTTGAAATACAGGATATTTAAAAAAAATATTGCACTATTAGCGGTGCTTGATATGAGGGTAAATTTTAGATCAATCCGTGGATTGGAAATAGTCTGAATATCGCTTCTAGAAAATCCGTTGCACACACCCGAATGGAGCTACAAAAATCATGTGAAATACAGAGCGCTTTTACCCTAAACAGCACAAAAACATGTTGGGATATGTACCAAGTTTGTCTATACAAAGAAAGTATGTCTGTTCGTAAATATGACTCTAATATCGGCACTTTGTACTAAGAATAATAAACAAGTTTCTAGAGTTTGTGAAAAGATATCTTTCATTGAATAAACTTAGGTAAATAAACACATTTATATTAGTAACAGAAATATTTTCATTTATTATAAATACAATTGGAAAATCTTTCAATTTATCTTTTATCTAATTCATATAAGAAATGTTGTTTTTGTATCATGAAACCCTAACAATGCTTAAAGGGTTGACAGAGGTGAATCATATTTAAAATTCGTAAGTAACATAAAATATTGTCAAATTAATAATACCTTCGTCGACAGACACGTCTTTTTCCGGTGAGAGTGGGCAGACACTATGGAGCGCAGATGGCGCTCCATAGTGTACAAATCTAAATACACTTTCGTGGCTTTATTCATCTGGTCATATATGCACGGTGGTATGAACATAAAAGTAGTTAACCTATTGCCAAATATCCAGGAGCTGATTTTTTTAAATAAAGTAAGTAATACTTCTTTCAACTCGTTAAGTAAATAGACGTGAATACGTTTTGGTAATCCATTTGCACATCGTCATAAAAATATATCCAACACCCTGAAATTCGTAAAACAGTTTTGTTTGTATCATTGGTAACTATAAATTAATTAGATCGTTATTGATAGCGAACATGGCCATAACGAAACATCAAATACTTATATAAATATTTATAGAATAGTTTCTCGTAAATTATAAAATAGATACATTTATTATTGATTACCAATCCGCGATTTCGTACACGTGAAATTTAGAAAATTTCCCCCGTTTTGCAACATTTTTTCACTGATGCTTTGCTCCTATTAGTCGCAGCGTGATGTTGTGTAGCCCATAGCCTTTCACAATAAATTTACTATCAGACACTGAAAGAATTTTTCAAATCGGACAAGTGGTTCCTGAGATTAGCGAGTTTAACCAAACAAACTCTTCTGCCTTATAATATTAGTATGGACTAGCTGTTCCCCGTGCCTTTGGTCACGTGAAATGACTGGGCAATAAGAAACTTAAAACAGGTTATCCCGAAGGAAATAGACATATACCGTAATAAATTGTATCCTACTCTTTGGATCTCTACCAACCTATCACTGAAAACGATATACAATTCCATGCAATAGTTTTGGGGTGATGCGCGTTCAAACATAAAGACAGACAACATTTTATAAACCGTTGTTTAGGCTTCTGTTACGCCAATCCGTCTAACCAATTTTTTTTCAATATCTTTAAAGTGCAGACATCAAGGAGGTTATAAGTAGGGAGGAACAACTCGGGAACATAGATTTGTCCCAAGGCCCGGCCCGTTTACGGTTTACAAGTAAAATAGTGGCCTTGCCTTCTCTTTTCTTCTTACTAGCTTTTTCTTTTACTCCAGCTCAAAAAGAAAGAGTTAGAAAGGCTACTAAATAAGCTCTTTGTCATTTATTTTTCTTAATGTGTTCAACTAAAAAAGAAGAAGGCCGGATTCGTTGTACCGAGTGTTACGTCTAGATCTATATCGTAAGTCTATGGCAGACATCGACTTTTAGATTTTTATTATATGTAGGTGTAGATACAACATTTAGATGGCGAGAATGTTAGAAACAATGTAAAGAAATTCAATTACTGGTTCAACGAAATATGCCGATCGCTTTATCTATCTTAATGGCATATATCAGACAAAAAAATCTTGTGGCGTATCAGATAAACTTCAGATAGTAATTTCATGTTGTGTATTGTTTATGTAAATATTTAATTAATTGATTTAAAAAAAACAAACTTAACATCCATAGGTACTATTAGAAAGTCAGTAAACGCTTTCATAATAACGAGTATAATTTAAAAAAAATCTATCCGTGTGGTGAGGATCACAAGTGTCACCACCTGTTTTTCAGCAAAGGAACATTATAAACAGTTACTCTGTGAGAGACAGAAAACTCAATAATTTGCTTAGTTAAATAACTAAAAACTACGCTTGAAAATTCTAAATATTTTTTTAAATTATTACATTGTCAGCGGTTCTTAATATGTGTACAAAATTTTAGATCAATCCGACCACTGCAAGTGGGTGAAAACCACTTTCAAAGATTCCGTTATAAAGATTAATACATTGATCATCATGGTAGGTTTCTACCAAACTAATATAAGCGTGTTAAAAAAATTAAACCTATTCAAACACGCCTGGTTATCACGGCACAGTAGACCATAATCACTCCCAAAGTGGAGGAGGCCAGTGCCTAACAGTGGAAAGTTTATAGGCTCTAGAGATAGAGGGATTAAATTTTCCAGGCCAGTCTCAGTGATTTGTAGTAGTTTGCTTTCATTAGCGATATCACAATTCTTGATTGAAGGAGTAATGGTATTTATGCAGTATATGCATTTATTTGAACATCAACAACCGATATAATTTAAAAATCGAGAACATGTTCTAATGAACTAGGTACATATTACAAATATTTCTGGAATATAAAAATCCACGACCTTTTTCAAAAGGCATGAAATACAAACACGTTTATATAATCGTTAATAGAAAAATGATATATCATACATATTTAAGTTAACATACATAATATTTAACTTGACTTTCTTTAATAAAATGATGAAGGTTTCATAGCTAATATAAGAATAACAAGGAGTTCCCTTCAGGGCAAGGATAAACTGACTCTGTGAATATTGCGTGGGAAGCTGGTTCTAAGTTCTTGTCAAAATATCCTGAATCAAGTTGACTTACATGAGTCTCTCTCTCTGTTAACACATTTATAACATTGTGTGGGTGAATATTGTGTAGGTTGTGTAGGAGACTACCCACGTTATATTTTGAAAACTGGGACTCTTGTTTCAATTTCGAATGTACAATTTATGACAGAAATTTGGAATATTTTTCAGAAAGGGCAAAGTATTATATTTAGAGACACTTTAATTTAGCGGTTTTTATATACATCTTTAACTTTTCAAATGTTAAAAGACGAAGGTGTAGGCTTTAACGGGATAGTACTGAAATAGATTTATTTTTCACTTTACATTTTTAACAGAAAAAAAAAATTTGGTACAAAAAATAGCGCACCACTGCAAGCTTCAGACATCTTCTCGTTTTGATCGCGTAGAATATGAAAAATGAAAATTGAATCACTACAAACCCTTTTTCGCACCAAAAAGGCGGTAAACTATTATCTGTATATCAAGATCGATTCAGTAGTTTTGGCGTAAAATAGTAACAAACGCACAAATATATTTCTGAACAGAAAATCAAATCTACGATCACTAACAAATACCAACTAAGCCACTAACCCATTGATTATATCTTAAGGATTAGGTCTATAAATAATGTCAAACGATAGAAGTAGTTAATAATATAGTAAATAATGGTAGGATTAGGACGAAAACATTGGAACACATAAAGTAGAATAGTTACAACATTATGTGAGCCTGGCTTAGGCATTTATATCTAGAAAAAAATTTTTTTTAGCCTTTTACATTCTACTATAGGACACGGTTGTCTACATTTCGGGAGTATATTTGATCTACTAGGCCGCGCTGACCAGTCGTGTTGGCTTGTTTAGTTTCGAGTCTTCCGTCGTTCTCAGAGAATTTTATCTGCTTAAGTTACAGCATGCTCTTTACAGCACTCTGGGGATGATATCGGATTGTGACAGCTGAAAATTAACCCGTCACCACACGGATATTCTATGGTTATTTTTGGGTAAATATATAAAAAATATTATTTTAATACATATAAATTTAAAGCATACTTCCGAGTGTTGAACCCTTTAACGGGTTGTATTGTTGTTAGTGACAGGCAAGATGAACGACTTCGCCTCTGTTCCACGAGCCTCGACATAACTCTGCACTGAGCTGATTTTTACTAAAACAATTTTATGCTTTTGACAGCTTATAGATAGGAATTTATGGACTTGATTGCGAATATATTTTTAGGTTGATATAGATTCAATACATAAACGAAATTATGTATTATGTGACTACATTTTTCATGGCAGAAACGTCACAATAGAGCTTTACTAAGTGATCTTACTAATGAGGAATAATGACAGAGTTATAATAAATAAATAAATAACTTTCTTTTTCACGTACATATTGTTACATTTACATGTATTACAGGAACCACTGAACCAGTTTGTACTTATTCATTTAGATATTATAACACTAGACTAAAAGTCATATTCAAAAGTCAAATTTTGTATTGTGTATGTAAATACTTGTTTGATACAAAAGTATCTATATGTTGGATTGCGTGAAGGACTATTTGCATATTTTTACTATAACCTGTGTATGTCACTTACTTTACAAGTAGTACAATGTTTGTATGATAGTAAATTGAAGCAATCAGGAAAAAACATGGCAGTTTGTAGCTCGGCAAGTCAGCTATTTTAAATATACTACATTACTATTTATACACAGCATAGCAATAAAATATTGCCAAATTAGTTAATATCCGGCTATTACACGACAGTTTGGCTAGATGCCTTACCCGGGAACACATTAAAGAACTATTCACTGTAAAATACATTTTAATGTCATTAAAGTGACAGTAATGTTGTACTGCACAACAAATTATGTACATATCTATGCGAATTAGCAACGGAATTGCAGTAGACGTTTGGAGTGAGTTATGGGCTCTATCTTTTAGGATGTTACGGCTAAAAAGTGTATTAAAAATAGACACGCGGTGAAAAATCTAATATAAATAGCAACAAGCAAACAGCGAATATACTGTTTTGATATATCTATTGATTTATCTATTATCCCTGAGTTGAATTTGGACAGAGTATGATTTAAGTAATATTCTTAATGCCTCATCACACACGCATTGTGTACACTTAACATGGCTCAATACGTGACAAGATGATGTCGTGGGAGTTATTAAACATTATATATTTTAATTCAAATCAAACAAGCACATCTATGTAGTAAGAAAGAGGAAGTAAAGTGAATTTGTTAAAGACAAACATTAATAAACTTGAACAAACTTCAACCAAAGAGTTTCATCTTGTATTCATGACGTTACGATAAAGGATATCTTTATTTATTGCATGGAACAAGATTTGAACATTACTAATAAATGAATATCGTTCATAATATCAATGTATTTTATTCATATTAAACGTCTGCTTTAACATTGCCTGGGATGAATAAAGTGATAAAACCAGCCCCCTTATATATTTATTAAATAATGGTTCTTTGTAACGTTATGTACCTAAAATAACATGGTCGTGTAATTCAAGTTCACAATAAGAACTTCTTCTTGGGGTACCAAGGATAAGTAATGGAATCTGAGCTTCATTTTCACTGAAATTATGCTTAATTTATTTATTTATTTATTTATTTCATTTAGGTCCTTCACAGCTGCTATTTACATAATATTTAATCTAGGCTTATAGATACGCCAATTATGAAGCACTCCGATAACAAAATTAAATTTACATTGGTCGAGAGAAACATAAATTAATGAACTTGAAGTGGGTTAGAAGACGTGTAGGTGTTGCGTGTATGTGTAGTTGTCGCATGGACAGTGTGTTATGTGTCTGGTCTGCGACATCTCAAGGATACGCTGCATCCACGGTGTGGAGGCGTGAACGCAGCAAATCCCTGTGATGTGTGTAGTGTTAGTGGTGTTTTGTAATATAGATAGTCAATTAGTCAAATGAAAAATAGATATAATAAATTAATTCCTGTCACGGGTATGTAAATGATATTTATTAGCCACAGAGGTCCAAAATGCATTTTTTGAAAGATTTACGGGAGCTATCGAATAGGTCGACTGTAAGGAATTTATCGTTATATGCGTCCGGTATGCGATAAAATGGTGACATCTTAAGGTATCTTGTTTTTGCTGTAGGCACAAACAATAACGGTGCGTGTCTGGCGCGTCTTGCAGGTGTATAAAAGCTTATCTCATCAATTAGTTCTGTACAGTCAAATTTGTTATTGACCACGTCATATAAGAATAACATATCTGTAAGCTGACGCCTACTTTCTAAGTCATTTATTTTGTAATGTCGGCAAGAGTCATCGTAATCTAAGTTGAATATTCTGGCCCTGTAGTTTAGCTGTTTGATAAATTTTCGCTGTATTTTTTCAATGTTATCAATGTAGACCTTAAAGAATGGTCTCCATATTAAGCTTCCAAACTCCAATACACTTCTCACGTAACTAAAATACAATATCTGAATGCAATGAGGGTCTTTGAACGGTTTGCTGTTTCGTATTATGAATCCCAGCGACTTGTACGCTTTGCTGATTATATGTTCAATATGTATATTAAAGGTAAACTTTTCGTCCAGCAAGACACCCAAATCCCTCACAAGCGGCGTTCTAGGAATAGTTACGTTACATAACCTGTAATCGAACTTAATAGTTTCCTTTTTACGAGTAAAGCTAATTACTTGACATTTCTGTGTATTGACTTTAATTTTATTATTATTGTAATATGTTGTTAAGCGATCTAAATCAGATTGAAGAGACATACAGTCAGCGAGTGACTCAATGCGTCGATATATTTTTTTATCATCTGCGTATAAGAGATGTTTTGAGTGGTGGAAACAGTCCGGTATGTCAAAAAGATATAAATTATAGAGAAGAGGGGATAATAATGACCCCTGAGGTACTCCCGACGCAACATTCACATAGTCCGATCGAAAACCGCCAATCACCACTGCCTGCCGTCTATTTCTCAGGTACGATTCGAACCAACGCAAGAGATTTCCCTTGATTCCTACAGCCTCCAATTTAGAAATTAAGATATTAAAGTTCACTTTATCGAACGCCTTTTCGAAGTCAGTGTAAACAACGTCTATTTGTGCGTCTCTCATGTTTGTAACTACGTAATGACTTAAATTTATTAGATTCGTAATAACTGAACGAGACTTCACGAACCCGTGCTGTGACGATGGTATAATGTTACTCGTGATTCTACTGACGTGGTCAAAGACTATCTTCTCCAACATTTTACCGAAATTATTTAATAAGGAGACAGCCCTATAGTTTTTTATATCGGTTTTGGGGCCCTTTTTATGAATAGGCACAACCTGCGCTTCCTTCCATTGTCGAGGAAAAATGCCATCATTTAACGACTTCTGAAATATCAATTGTAGCGGTAAAGTTAAGCCCGCTTCACAGTTTTTAATAAAAATAACAGGTATGCCATCGCTCCCTGCGCCTTTTTTACTGTCAAGTAGTTTAAAAATATTAGTAAGAGCATCTAAAGAGACTGTAATAGAATGAGTAACATTTGCAAGAGGACACTCCGAAATATTCAAGTAATTATCGTCAGGGTGGGTCGTTTCAAAAACACTTTGAAAGAATTGATTGAAAGTGTTACATATTTCCTCACCATTTGAAAAGCTATTGCCCTCGTAGTTCATTGTGCATGGGTAACCCAGGCCTTTACGTTTATTTTTGATAAAATTCCAGAACTCCCTAGGGGACACCTTTATGTCATTCTCGCAGCGATCAATATATTTACCAAAAAAGTCATGCTGTAGGCATTTTACTCTTTTTCTTAAAAGCGAAAATTCTGCGTAATCGTTAGGGTTCCCAAACATCTTCCATTTTTTATGTATTTTGTATTTTTCCTTAATAGCATTGATTAAAGACGGCGGATACCATTTTGGATAACGATGTCTGCCTGATACTTTCGCCGTGGGGACGTAAATTTCAATTAATGAATTAAGTCTAATATAAAGCTTTTCTACCATTTCCTCTACGCTACTCGAACCGAACAACCGTCGCCAATCTGTCCCTAGTAGTTCCGAATTTAAGGTGTCATAGTCTGCCTTAAAAAAACGTTTCATCAATCTTGGTTTGGGATGAATGGGTTTAAAGTCTATTACCGTTCGTAAGGTTATTTCTAGTGGAATATGATATTTGTCAATATCTACCAGACAACTGTCGCTTTGACTGCACTTTAAGGTGGAGTTTGTCAAAACTAAGTCTAATATATTACCACAGCAATTTGGAATCAAATTAAATTGAGATATACCTGTATAATCCAGGGTGTTAAGAAATTCACTAGCGGCTGCACATAACTCAGTATTTGAACTTTGTTTAAAACTATAACTATCTTGATGCCAATCAATGAATGGTAAGTTAAAATCCCCCAAAATTAAATACTTATCGTCTGGAAACATGGAATACAATTTATCTAACGAGTTTTTAAAGTCATTTAACATTAAGTATGAGTTGATGTTTGGAGGAATGTATACGCCGGCCAAGTGAATAGAGTTGGTTCTGTTAGTAGTTCTAGAATTATTAATGGTCACCCATAAAGCCTCCGCATAACCCATATCTATATCTGTACGCATAAAGGCTGAATAACATCGCTTAAATATGTATAATTAAGCATAATTTCAGTGAAAATCAAGCTCAGATTCCATTACGTATCCTTTACGATATACAAACACATACAATGCATACATAGACACAAGCGGAGATAGAAGCGCAATAAAAACGAATAATTTAGTTTGAAGAATACAGAGTAATATAAACTGACTCCATTATTTAAGGCAAATTGATTCCATTTATCTTTTTGTAGGTTTTGTTCTCCGAAATCACTGGCTTCATTGGAAGTCATTCAATTTCCTTCGGAAATAATGTCTCCTAATTTGCTTTCTTATTTTCCTTAATATTCCCTTAGATTTTAGATTGTCGCCAAAATGATTTATTTATTGTAAGACAGTCTGCTATTTAACTTTATCTGACTTCTACTGGTTATCCTGTTACTTATTATATACATAATTAATGTTAAAACCTTTACAAATAAATCGTCGATCCCATGATCACAGGGAACCCATGAGTTTGGGGAGTGACTTCGCCTCCCTGTGTGTATTCTATCACCTGTATAACGGGTTGTGTTCTGAAGAATTATTTGACATGGTGCCCAGGGCCTCGTTTTATCATCGCACCTCTCGCCATCGGCAGCGAGTTCATTGTCACACTGAATAAAGTTGGACTTGAACCGTTACGGTTCAAGTGCAACTTTATCCCACGTACGATCAGGCAGTGGAATGACATCACTGTCGTGGTTTACCCACAGGACTACAGAATGGGGCTATTCAAAAAGGGTGTCAATAGGTTCCTACAGGGTCGGCAACGCGTGAGTGATACCTCTGGTGTTAAAATCGTACATAGGCTACGGTATTCGCTTATCATCAGGCGAGCCGTATGCTTGTTTGTAATGCACGTAGTATAAAAAAAATAAGCATCCTAATAAGTATCGCTATCCAGTCGTAATAACCGCATAAAAATCTGTCAAGTAGATGTTAAGTTTCTGTAACAGACAGATACAGCGGAGATTTTTGTTTAATTTAAAAGAATACTGAATTATTGGCAAATAAATATATGTTCTATGATGTTTAGTAACTCACATTACTAGTGTTTATTCTTTGGTGACACATTTGTTTTTCCAAGTCAATGAATTGAGAGATGAAGTTCGTGGCACGTTACATAAGAATCACTTATCTATACAATGTGACAAAAAATACGAGAAATATTCTCTATCTTCAGTTCATTATGTCTTATATATGTAGTAATAACATATTTCTGATATTTCTTAAAAAAAAACGTTAGTATACAGATTTACTTTATTCGCTGATTACTTTTTATTCGTCCTTATAATAATTACGTACATGCTAGCTTAGTAACAAACTTGCAAAAAATTATCGGGAAATTATACATTTTCAACTTATTCATAATGTTTTGTCTGAAGAGCTCTATCTTTTCTATGCTATTTTAAGTAGTATAGGAATTATAGAATTCTTGAGGTACTATGGTCAGCGGTTTATTCAGTGTTTATCTGTGATTGGGTCTATAATACCGAAATCCGTAGAAGGACGTATGATTTCGACATAGTTCAAGAAGATAGCACGCTGACGCCAACGAGAGACCATGTACGGATGAAATCCCCTAACAATGGCAAACGTTGTTTTGCCATTGTTAGGGGTGGACAGCCCTTATTTCTTAGGGGTATGAAAAATAGATAGTAGCCGATTCTCAGACCGACAGACAGAAGTATGGGAACGAACACTGTGACACGAGAATTTTATATATTAGAAGATTTTAAAGAGAATAATAATATGTTTTATTTTTGAATGTTTGTAACGAATAAACTCAAAAATTACTGGAACGATTTCGATAATTCTTTTAGTATTAGAATGCTAGATTATCCCTTAGTAACATAGACTATAAAAAGTAAAGATCTTGTAGTAATTTTAAATTTCACGAGTGCGAAGTCGCGGCCAATAGCTTTTCTTCATAACTCTATACAATTCCATGCAACGTAATGTGTTAGATTGATAATGTGGTCATTTAGTCGTCAGTAATATTTGTTGATTCTAGTCGATATGAGACTAAACAGATTTAAAAACGTAATAGCACTCAGTATCAGCTGGTTTAAATTAACTGAAGTCAGTGCACGTCATATATTATGTATACTTGTTGACGACGAAATTTACAAACAATGTTAATGGAAGTTACGGTTTGATCCAAACTTTTATTAAGCGGATGTGTTAAATTATCATTCTATTAATATATATTTTTATTTTAGATCCATTACAATCTAAATTAATATGAAGTTACAACATGACAAAGTTACAAGTACATTAGACATATAATAGTTTCTACTATAATAACATTTTGTTACAAGTTTTTTATTAAGGTTCCCTCTTGATTAATGACATGTCTACTTTTTATCTTAGCCTTAATTTAATTAACTCAGACAACAATAACTTTAGTAAAAAGTAAATAAACATTAGTTTAGCGAGAAATAGTCGAATTGCTAATGGTTTTTAAGTTTCTTACATAAAAGATACCGTGCTAAAAAAAGAAACAATTTGTCATATCTAGCAGTTATCTAGCAGCTTCTATGGATTCTTTCAAATTATGTCTCTCAGTTCGGCGTGCCTCCTGGCATAGGCCTCCTCCAGCTCTCTTCATTGAGCTTATTCATCTGCAACTCTAGTCCAGTATGGTCCCAAAGTTAACTTTATATCATCACTCCATCTTGTTTTAGGGCGTCCCTGTCTTCTATTGTCCCCTCTTGGGTACCATACGGTTACTTGTTTACTCCATTTATTTGCTTTGCAACGCAACATGTGTCCCGTCCAACTCCATTTTAAATGGTCTATACGGGTTAGAGTATCCATGACTTTTGTCTTATTCCTTATCGCTATATTTCGGATTTTAACGCTAAGCTTAATTCCCAACATGCTTCTTTTCATGGCTCTTTCTGTTTTGGCAAGTTTCTCTCATTGATTTTCTGTCAGTGACCATGTCTCACAGCCATATGGCAGACAAGGGAGAATGCATGTGTTGAAAGTCTTTCTCTTGATTTGCATACCTAGTTCCTTGTTCTTCATTATCTCTTTCAGGGACCAGTATTTTTTCCAGCCACAGGCTATTCTTTTGTTTATTTCCTTGGACATGGATTCTTCAGGAGATATAATTTGTCCTAGATATACATAATCGCTTACATGCTCGATAAAGGTTCCATGGACCTCTATATTTCTTTCGGTGGAGTTGGCAATTAGTTTTGTTTTCTCTGCATTTAGTTCTAAGCCTACTTCTCTGCTTTTTCCTGCCAGGTCCTTAATCATGCGTTCCAGTTTCTCAGGATCTTTTTCCAGCAAGACAATATCGTCCGCAAATCTCAGGTGGTTGAGACGGTTTCCATTGATTTTAAATATGTTCTAACACAGCATTGAATAATATAGGAGATAGTGGGTCTCCTTGTCTCACACCTCGATTTATTGGAAATAGGTCACTTTTGGTTTCTAGTTTAATACTGCTTTTACTATTTTTATGGATGTTCTTAATTAATTCTATATAGACTTCTTCTACTATTTTTATGGATGTTCTTAATTAATTCTATATAGACTTCTTCTACTCCTTGTTCTTTTAGGCTCGGCTAGATAAATTTGTGTTTCAAACTATCAAATGTTTTAGAGTAGTCTATGACGCAGAGAAACAATGTTTATCGGTATTCATTGTACTTTTCCAGAACTTGTTTAATCGTGTGGATATGGTCTATGGTGCTGTAGTTCTTTCTAAATCCTATCTGTTCTATTGGTTGATTCTCATCTAAGACCTGTGTTATTCTTTCCAGGATTATTTATGCAAAGATTTTATACACATTCAATATCAGGTTAATTGGTCTATAGTTACCAATGTCATCTTTAGTTATCTATTACATAAATATATTTTATTATCATGATTGAAGGGAAATCAAACGTGAAACCTGCAGTAAAATTTATTTAAAACCTATTTTTTTAATTGAAACTGTCTTTTATGTATCGCTTTTAACAGATTTCAAAAATAAGTAGGTAGATACTTCCTATATAATGAAATCACTTGTTTATAAATAACGAATATGTTTTATAAGCCGTAATGAATATCCAAATCTTGTTAGTATGAAGGTTTTTCGTCAAGGGAGTCTACAAACGAAGAAGCTTCATAAACCAATTTAAAATCCAATCAAAATAGGTTCACTGAAGCGCAATAAATTTGACTTAAGTCTCTTTAATGTGACAGTGCATTTTTCACAAATAGGACGCTACAAAATTAAGTCTTTATGCTTAAAAATAATATCGAAATCATTAAAAAGTAAAAAAAATCAATTAAGTACGAATTAAATTGGCACAGGAGGGGTTCCGTGCCATTATCATTATAACATAATCGTCATATCGTTATAACTAACTGTTGCTCCTGACTTAACACACTTTACAAAAAATTCCCCGTTTTTGCAACATATTTCACTTATGCTTCGGTCCTATTGGTCGCAGCGTGATGCTACGTAGCTTCAGCTTTATAATATCAGTATAGATTGTGTCCTCTAAATATATCATCAAGGTACACTAATAATATTCGTTGTATGGGAACCCCCTTAAACATTAATTTATTCCGGTTTTTAGTATTTGTCGTTATAGCATCAACAGATATACATCATTTATAAAAAAATCGGTACAGAACTCTAAAAAGAAAATATCATTTGAAAATCTAATTAAAAAGTTCGGTAATTCTAAAGATCTTTTAGGCGGGGTAATGGAAGTTTTTAAATTAATGCATTGTCCTCGGCTGTTGATGAGTGTGCAAATTTTTTGATTACTTCGACATTTACGGCTACATTGATAAATAGATACACGCGAAGAAAATAAAGACGAGTTAATAAAAATGGATATATAATAGCTACACGTTTAAAACTAGTTTTTTCCTATGATTTTATTCATGCTGTACTACAAATTTATTTTTGTCCTAAGAAGCCCCGCACTGGAATATAGTAGTGCTACTGTCGCAATACGAGCGTGATGACGATCGATAATTACATTATTTTTGTTATTGAAATCGCGAGACTACAACGAGAATCGAATCTGTGACTTTTAAATTACAAACGATAACTATTACACAGCACGAATAATTGTTGTTATCAAATTCACATGTGCAGAAGAACCATTAAGCTCGTAAAATAAAAACAAATAAAATGAAGATGGATTTATAATACAAAATAACAATAGCAGTGACATGGCGTGCAACAAACACTAAATTATTACTATCGGAACAAAAAAACAAAACAACCGTGAACCAACCAACTATATTTACATAACCAATGATGTAACAAAACTGGTTTTTGTTGTGAGGTGTACACGCAGTTTAGAAGTTCTATATTCAATTGAATGTGGTATTAGTATCTAATGTATTTAGACAGAGTTTACGTGATTTGTAACGCTCAAAAAAACTTCTTCGGCTTATACATCTAGTCATACATTATCATACACGGTTGTTGTGAGTAGTAGTAGAGTTGATCCTTTCTAAGGATATCACTGATTAGAAGAGATTTTCTTTGTAAGTCTACCAGACCAGCGTTTCGTTAATAATAAGGGACTTGTGCCATAAGAAATAAATTTGTTGTTAATATCATTCATTCTCTCCGTATGCTAACTAAACTTACTTTCGGTTATCTTCTACCATTGTCACATTTTCTCACAAGCGTCCTCTTATGACTACATTTCCTTAATTTTCTTCTTCTTTTTTTCGGATTTAGTGTACTACACCGCACTGACCAGGTGCATGGGACTCTTACAGAACCCATGAGAGGAAATGGGGTAGTGACGTGTGTATTCTTAAACCATGACCACATGAATATTCCTCAAATATACGTACCAAAATATTTATTGCACAAAATCATTCATCATGTGCTAAAATATTTAACAGCGTCAGCTCTCGAATAAAATAGTGAAATTAAAATCGGTTCACGCACTTAGCAATTATGACGTCATTATATACACACATACAAACAAACTCGGGCAAAACATTAGCAAATAAATCAATTATATGTTACGTAATGGTAACGTCAATCTAAACAGTATTTATTTTCTCTTTATAGACTGTTAGGATACCGGAAATAGGTATTATTTCAGCAAACGATTCTTTAAGAATCGAGTCTT
This sequence comes from Orgyia antiqua, assembly GCA_916999025.1. Taxonomy (NCBI): domain Eukaryota; kingdom Metazoa; phylum Arthropoda; class Insecta; order Lepidoptera; family Erebidae; genus Orgyia; species Orgyia antiqua. The sequence goes on along the minus strand of OU779864.1, from coordinate 18,252,380 downwards.
TATTGTATTACAGTCTGTATTTACAAAAACAGGTATACATATTATGTACCTACTTAGTGTAGTAGTTGTAGTATTCTAGTAGTCCCGCTAATGACGAAGATATTGTAAAGGTTGTGATCATTGAATATAACCTATTCAATGATACAGGCCACTTAAGATTTATTTTTAAAAAAAAAGAATAAAAAATTTAAAATTTGAAAATAAGAAAAAAGAATAGAATTGGGGAGATGAGGATAGGACATGAAGAGAGGATGTTGAAAAATGATTGTAAAATAGTTTTTCTTTATTATAAAAAATATAACAAGTTAATTAAATGTGTTTTAAACTATTATTATAAATTAACGTAAAGTAGAAACTTTACAATTGGTGGAGGCGCGCCGGGTATAGCGGCCCGATTGGTAAACCAGCTCCTACGCCCAGGGATGTGTTGACGAGCAAAGGGTCGACACAGGATAAATATTTATTATCAGAGAAGTAGCCGTATCTTTTTATTAAATTTTTATAAATTATTTATAACTAAGATGGAACTAGCCACGATAACTTTCGGTGGTTGCGCACAGGAGTGCCTAGATGAATTCGAAGAAATGTTTTACGCTTTAATAACTTTCAAGAGATGCTCGTCTGAAGAAGAAAAATTATCACTATTGCCCTCATTTTTAAGGGGTAACGCCTTACTTTTCTTCCGGGGCATTAAAGACACGTGCAAAAGCGTGCAGGAGGTATTTGATAGACTAAGGGAAGAGTTCCAAGAAGTAAATTACCAAGAATTGTTCTATAACGAAATAATTATTTGCATAATGATGTAAATTGGTTTAGTGATTCAATTAGATTAAGGTTATATATATAGTGATAATTATAATTTACTAATATTGTTTTATTTTGGTGTGTTTCATATTGTTCGGGATCGGCGAGACTTCATAATGACGTCAGCAAATTTGTACATAAGAAAGATGCAATGAAAAGGAACCATATCAAAAATTTAATTATTTTTTCATATTTATATTTTGAATGTTTAGTTAAAAATGTGAGATAAATATATTAACATAGTAATTAGATAGTGAGTATTTCGTACTAGATTATGATTATAGTATTAAGGTAGAACGATTAATAGGTATAATAATGGGTTGTATTGAGTTATAATGTCGAAGGTAATGGCTTGGTAGAGTTAGTTGGATGAGTCGTATCAACGGGTAATATCTTTAAATGCAACATGGTAAGGCCATAGGCTATTTGTCATGGAATCCTGTTTTGGGATATCACGCATTTTAGAGATAGAACTCATAAGATAGGATTTAGGAAAGTAGGTGCTAGAGTAAAGTATTTGTTCATTAGGAGAGAAATGTGAAAGGTTGAAAATTGAAAGAAGTTGTATTATAGTGAGAGGTTGCTGATAATATTTTTATTTTATTGGGTAATAGTTAGATAATAATGATTAGCGAATAGTTTATAATTACTTAGATAATAGAATGATTGATTATTTAAAACGTTACTTCTGGTAGAAGAATGGTTGGTAAATTTATCTCACGAGAAGGAATTCTAAATGTGGAATAAATTGGTCATTCCCGAGCATTCAGGATTACTTAGTAGAAATTATACCTAAATAATTGAAAAGAAGGTTGAGTATTATCTGAGCATACTTTAAATTTTAATTTGATAATCTCTGGATTCTATCAATTATAATGGTTTCTTATGTAAATTTTCTCATTAAGCTGGAAAGGTAAAGGTTGTGATCATTGAATATAACCTATTCAATGATACAGGCCACTTAAGATTTATTTTTAAAAAAAAAGAATAAAAAATTTAAAATTTGAAAATAAGAAAAAAGAATAGAATTGGGGAGATGAGGATAGGACATGAAGAGAGGATGTTGAAAAATGATTGTAAAATAGTTTTTCTTTATTATAAAAAATATAACAAGTTAATTAAATGTGTTTTAAACTATTATTATAAATTAATGTAAGAAGAAGCTTTACAATATCAAACTATAGCTTGTCCCAGAATTTGAAATGTTATTTGACGTTTACTGTGTTGCTAGGTAATTACACTTTTAAAATAGTTATGTCCTCCAACCGTTATTAAACAAAAAACTATACGTAAATCTTTAGCAGATTTATATAATTTTGTAAATCAATTAAAGTTAACTATTTTTACGGACTCATACGACCAGTGTAACCCTGTTTATTAGTTTATTTTTGAGATAATATGCGCGTACAAACTCACTCACGCGAACAAATCTTTATCTTTACTTATAAAACAAAGTCGTGATTTTTGTATGTATGTCCCTATGTGAGCTTATATCTTCAAAAATACGCAACGGATTTTGATGCGGTTTTTAATAGATAGAATGGTTCAAGAGGATGGCTTTTTTTGCATAATTTATTGTGGTTTGCTGTATATTGGATGAGATATGATTAAATTTGCCGAGAAATTCGGACGCGCGCGAGCTACAAATGAAAACGCTGCCTTATCTATGTGAGGTACAACAAACTAATGTATGGAGGAATTATTTGTTACCTATAGTTCTTCAAAAAAGTTCGCGAGGGCATATGTCTATCTTTTAAGGGAAACCCGTTGTACCCATAATAATGGCAAAAAAATGAAAAAGACTACTGGATGGATTTTCATGAAACTTTCCAATGGAAAAAGGAATAGAAAATGAACTTATTTTTTATCCTTTTTACCGCGGGTATCACCGCGGGGCACAGCTAGTAACTAATAAACCTTAAAAAATTATGGTTGGCCAACACTATTGCCAAAAATATGGCAGCATTATTTTCAAGTTTGACATTAGCAACATCAACTCATCAAATAACATTTCGAATTCTGCGACGGATAATACGTACGTATACGTCAAAGATTACCCTATGAGAGTCACTGTTCGTTATTTTAATCTATTGTGGACGAGGCCCATTAAAGCTATAACCTGTTATCCATAGTATTTATATTACTTTGATTAAATTCAAATTAAAAAAAAATATCACGCATACCACAAAGTTGATAAGATACGCTAACTAAAAAAGGTTTTATTTTATTTAACAAATTTTACACTTAGTAACATAAGTTAAAGTAGGCATTAAAGCTTTAGTGTTCGTTGTTGTTGTAATTATTTATGAAATAATTAGCTAATCAATGTCATATTCAAGAAACTACATCAATAAATAAATAAACAATCGTATTTACAATCTTGCTTTTAGAGTTCCATATCAAAGGGTAAAACTATTTATTACTGTAACTCCACTGAACGTTCGTCTATCACAAAACCATATTTCATGAAACGTGATAGCTTGACCGTATTCGACATATTTTTGCTGTCACTGTTATAACAAATACTGAAATTCGGAACTGAATAGATATTTAATATTTTCTAACACTTGCGCGACTCATTTATTTAAATAAAACTACTTTTTACGGATTTAGAAGCGTATATTAGACTTTGCAGTCACCATGGTCACGAGCGAGACTCAACCGTGACCATGGTGACTGCAGTCTCCGAAACGTCGGGCCAAAATTTAAAACAAATATACGCGTCTAAATCCGTAAAAAGTAGTTTTATTTAAGCAACAGATATTTACTCGTAAATACACTCTCATACAACAAACGTTTTCATTGTAATTTGATGATATCCTTAGACGACATGATTATAACGATATGATGAATAAATTATAATAACGACGGCAAGGAACCCGTCGAGTGCAAGGCCAAATCGCACTTGGCCAGTTTTTTTTACGATTGCACAATACCAAGAACTTCTATAGCCTTGAGGTTTTGCACGTAATTATTGCTATGATAAATCGACTGTTAGTTCATTGTATTATTAAACATTGTATTTTATAGTACTTAATGTTTTTTAAGTTTACGATTATAATTTACTAATTGTCGCTCACGACTTTGTACGCGTGGATTCCTGTGTCAACCTTTTTTGCTTTCAAATTAACCTATGTCGTTTTTCAGGCTCTGTGCTGACAAAATTTTATTTAAATTGGTTCAGTAGCATAATAAAGGGTAACCGATGTATAGAGATATTAATTTTCGAATTTACATAAATTTTAAGTAAGAATTGTTTTGCATACTATCGCTTATCAGCCTGCGACTTCGTATGTGTGGAATTCAGAAAAAAATTCCAACATTTATCATTGATGCTTCGCTTCTATTGGTCGCAACGTGATGTTATACTGCCTATAACATTTCTCGATAAATGTACTGTTCACCACAAAAATAATTATTCATTTCGAATTAGTAGTTCCTGAGATTAGGACGCTCAAACAAAACAACTCTTCAGCGTTATAATGTTAGTATATATTAAATTATATTAATTATTTTATACTCACTTTAATCCAATCCTCAAGTTAAAAGCGACTATCACATTAGATGTGGAATCTGTAACAAACAAAATGTTGTTGTAGTTTAAGTCTTTGAAAATAAATTGCTTATTGTTAGGGTTGGACTAACGACTACTTTCCACCTGGGCCCCGAGTCGGGTATTTCAATGGTGTCACAATTGTACCTCAATGGTACCATTATGGTGCAATTGTAAAGTTTTTGGTAGTCTACTATTAATGTCTTGTCATAGTGGTGCCATTACGACTTCATCATTGACTTACAATTGTGAAAGTGACATAAATTGCTAGTCTCGTACACAATTGCTTGACAATTGCAATTCAATGACTGAAATGTTTCGGTAGTCTGCTATTTCGAATTTGATAGTAATATTTTGAAATTGTCCTGTGTCGACAGATTGCCATAAATAAAAAATAGATAGATAGAAATATTAGAAATTGTTCTTTGTAATTTATTGCAATTTACTAATCTCCTAAACTTCATATTGCTTTTTATACTAATAAATAGTATGTACAAATATATCTAAACGAAGTCTAGCATGATTAAATGTTTAAATTTATTAGTAGTTTTTCGAAAATCACTTCGACTAACGCATTTTTAAAAACGGCAACACATACATGCCATTCTAACACAATTCATAGATAAAAGAGACCGACAATTCCATTACCGTAACGACCATTATGAACTCATATAGCAGACTACGGACATTTGACTTCAATTGCAATGGTATTGCAGTTGCGTCGTGTCGGTATGACAATTGTTCCAAAATAGTAGACTTGACCACCTGATTTAGTGTAAGAGTAATCCAAATTTGAGGATGACTAGTAGGTACATTGTTGTAGGTCATAAGTAGAAAATTTATACATATAGTTGAAGATGGACATTAGCTATATTATTATGTATAAATTTTTGTAGTTTATGTATTAAATAAATAAATAAATATTCAGGACATTTCACACAACGTCCTCTGGTCCCAAAGTAAGCAATATTTCTATGCTTGTATTATGGGTACCAGATACGGATAGACTACATAAACTACTTTTTTTTTTAATACATACTTATAATACATAGAAAACACCCAGACGCAGTACAAACATTTGTATGACATTTATGGATATCACACAAATGATTGTCCCAAGCGGGAATCGAACCCGCGACCTCGTGATCGGCAGTCCAATACATAAACCACTCCACCACGAAGCCCGTCATGAAAGCCCGTCAAATGCTTAAGAAATAGAGGAAAAAATATACAGAAAATAATTTAGGATTGATTTCATGTTAAATAGGAGAACGAGTATTATCATAAAGTTATGATCGTTATCACTCACACGTAACAAAGTTATATAAAAGGCTTCTAATCACTATAGATAACTGGTTACTAGTAATGCGTTTATGTAACGAGATAGCAGAACAGCTTTATATTAATAAATTAATTGTTTATTAACTTTATTGTGTAAGTTTTATGTAAACTGTCTAATACAAAAAAAAATCTGTCTAGACAGTTAATGGTTTAAAATGTTATAGTAAAAATCTAGTCCTTAAAAACAGTATAGATTATATTTTTAATTTCTAATAACTATATAAATTAAGAACTAGTTTTTTGGACATAATTTGAACCTTAACTTGTAGTAATAACTTTACTTATTTCATTTCATTTATTAATTGATAACATAAGTTACAAGTCAAAGAATTAGAATAACATTAGGTACATTATTTGAATTAAAAAATACATTGCAATTGTCAATCATATTGGTAATTAAATACTTATTATGACTATGTTTAAATTAACTACAAACTGCTTATAATTCACTTCACACAATAGTTCTAACTGTATTCAAAGATCAACAGTAACTTCTCAGTATAACGCTATTTGCAATATGAGCAATTAACTTGTAGTTACTGAGCTATAAGTATATACAATATTAACGATAGCTGTACCAGAAGGGCTTCAAACAAAAATACGAAACTAATTATCTATTTAATTTGACTCAAATACTAAATCCTTCAAATCCAAGATTCCAGAATCGGCAATATGATTAAAGTCGTAGTAGGTACTAGGTAATCCTGTAAAGATCTTCAGTAAGCAATGAATATTTTAAAGTGATTTGAATTCAGGCATAACTAGAAAGTTTTATAAACTAACTGACCTTTTTATGTAGCTTTGTTGAGTTGAAAACTAACTTCTAACAATCATATAAATCCACATAATCCTTATCAAGAAAACACTCACTAATAGAAAGTATATAAATTTTCTATATAAAAACACAGAAGTTTAATAAATCTTTAAACGTAGAGTCGAGTTAAGTTTCGTAACGTTACTGCTACAGAGAGCACTACACGTCCTACCAGGGCGAGCGCGCCGCGTGGACTGACTCTGATATTACGAAAGTGACTGACTACATTCTACTCGTAACTTTACTGAAAAGGAAAGTCGTAGCAGGTCGTAGCATCGTAGCACCGTAGACGTCGCGTGGTTTGCTATACATTCAGATTAATGTAAAATATTTTTATCTATATCGAGTATTGTGTGACTTCTTTTTTTATGTGAATTTTTGCGATATTATGAGCCTATATCAGTAGTTCCATAACTAACTACTGGAAAATATTTTGATATATTCAGATTGTCTTTTTTCAGATTCAGATTGTTTCAGTAAGCTTTTTTCAATTTCTGTGTATCAATATTGGAAAAGACGAGTAAATATATATTTTTAATACCATACTTACATATCTTAAATTACATATCTTATACGAAAATTCAGTGTGCAAAATATAATATACATTACAAAAGCTGAATCCAATTATGGTTAGTATATTCCATGTTTACGATCCTAGGTTCCAATTCTATCTCCATAATATATCGAGACAATTTACTAAACACATAAACTATAAGCGATCGTTATAGATATAGCGTTGACAATATTAGCGCGACACATTTTCTAGACGTCTCTCATCTCATCTGTTAAACAAATAATTATTGGCACAGATATAGAATATTATGTTAATATAAACTAGGAGAGAGAAATTAGACTATGTATAGATAAAATAGGGTCTTATATTTTAAATTACAAACAATTCTGGTAACAGATTGCAACACATAAATATTTCTTAAAAAAAAACGAAGAATCAAGGACCCATCTCAGTGTATATATTAGGATTTCTTATAGTTTTTAAACCAAGAAAAAATTATTCTCTAACACTTGCACGACTCAATTGTTTAAATAAAACTACTTTTTACGGATTTCGACACGTATATTTGTTTCAGTCTCACCTGTGACCATGGTGACTGCAAAGTCTCCGAAACGTCGGGCCAAAATTTAAAACAAATATACGCGTCTAAATCCGTAAAAAGTAGTTTTATTTAAATAATTATTCGTTTTAGGACATGACAAATTAATCATTATCACAAGTAAATAAGCCGTATTGTCCAATCTATCTGTCTGCCTGTTAGATAGTAATAATATAATTATAATTACCTATCAATGACGTCAATCACACCAGACTATTCTCTCAGACAACTATTCAGAATGCCGAAAATAGTTACCATTTTAGCAATTGTATGAAACCATAAGTAACTTAGTATATTCGTTATTTATTTTTCTATGTTGACTTTAGTTTTATTTTGCTGAGTTTAGTTTACTTGTTAGCGCAGTAAGATCGGTACTATTATTTTTTATTAGCATTTAAAAAGAGGATATATAGTTTTTGAAATCGGTACAGCAATCAGTCTCCTGTATTATATCTTAGCTGATTGGTCGATCCTCATTTGAAGAAATGAGCGGGTGAATTGTATGTCTTATTAATATTTCATGTCGTTATTGTCGTGGCACACATTTATGGCGATATTGTTAAAAGGTGTCAGATTATACACTAACGAAATGTTAGCAGTTGATAAGTCGTCAATATATCATGTCAATAACACACTTCTTCCGACAGATCAGAGGCATGACTTGAGGGGAGAAAATGTATGTTATGGCGTATGCATGGTTCCATACTCATACAATACCGTCACTCATATATTTCCTAATAACATCTATAGAAAATATTATGTAAGATGTTTTAGGTATATACTTTTTATATCGCGTTAGTAACAAACGATAAGAGTAAAATTTTTTAATTAACGCGACACGCATACTTTTCTTAAAAATTTCTTTGTTTATTACTACTACTGCCTTTAAGTTATACTCCTACATTCTTTTTGATGGTCTCACGGTCTTCAAACTATTATCTGACAATGGAAACTACACCAGTTATTTGCGTATATTTATTTCTCACCTAAAAATAAAATTGTAGAAACAGATTACAAAACTTCCATTAAACTTTTCAAGTAAGTGTTTAAGAAGGAATGTCAAGGACACTATAAAGTTATATAAGATAGCACAAAATTGTGCAACGTACGCCACTTCCGGTGACTTGTAATTGAAAGGAATCGTGTAACTGACAAACTTCCACTCGGCAACTGACAGCCTAGTTAGGAAACTTTTAACACAGTGCCAGACAAGTGAATGTGTAAATATTCTCAAGCTCTCTGTCAGTACCTTGCAGTCTTTTTGTTCGATATATTGGTGCGTAATGTGTATACAGAACTCTAACAACCAAAATTAAAAAAGAATCTGATAATGAAATAGGGAGCTGTAACAGACTGCTAGGAAATACTGTAGCAAAATAAACATACTGAGTGCGAGACGAAAGACTTGATACTAAACCCTGTGCCATGACGCCCAGTTAGCGTAAATCGTTTCTAAATAAATAAATAAAAATTAAAATGAATTATTGATAATTTATAAATGTGAAGAAAATACTGTTGTTCGGCCATAATTTATAAATATATTATAAATTATGGCCGAACAACAGTATTTTCTGTGTAAGCAGTCTAACTAATGGTAGGTGTGTATTTAGTCATAGTTCTTATAAATATTAGTCTCGTAGTTTTACAATATTCACACAAAAACACGCACTGACAGTACCTACTTCAAAATCTAATTTTCACACTTGTATCGTAATTCATTTTCATAACATCACGAGTGTTCCAACCCCTTAACAGCTGCCATTATTTTTGTTGACAGCGAAGATAAACGATCTAATGTTTTATGAAGCATGACATAAACACGGAAGGTACTGATTCTCGTAGCCTACTTCTTGGTCGTTGACACCTTACAGATATTCATTTAATGGCTTGGTTGACATTACATTAAATTCCATACGGTAATTCCATATATATGCAGTAAAAAATATAGAATTATTTGCAAAACCAGATAGCCTTGAGTATGAATCGAACCTAAAAACCTTTCCTTCCTTCTAGGGCTCCGGGGGCGTACGAAAACGAAGTCTAGTAACATGCCACACTGGCGAAACGTGGCGTTTATTCTCTAGTTTTACGTACTATGTTTCTCCGTTTATAATTGTGCTGGCTTCTACTGTTTACTGAGAAGGAAATGGAGTGGTAACACATGTATTCTTAATCCGTCACCACATTTACATATTTCATGAGCCATAAATAAAATGTGCGATATTCGATTTTCATGACATCTAATTGTTGTAATTCGTGAAATATCTTGACTTAAAATCTTAATCATCAAGGGAAAGCAATATAATTATAGGTAAGTACGCAATTGAAAACAAAAAGCCTGTACAAAGTTACACGACTCGCCCACAAAGCATCTAATTATCTTTCAAAATATTTTAATAAAACAAATCATGTTTTATAATTGTCTAACGTAATGTTTAATTCTTTTTAAGATGTAATTTCAAAGCCAATTTACGTTAAAGAGCGTTGTTCTAGAAATTTTTTAATTTTCTCTCATTTAACTTTTTTCCTTAATTGGAATTTTCAAGCGATAGCTTATTAACAATTAAGAATAACGATTATCAAACAAAGTTTGAGGGGGCATTTACCTGTAAGCGTTTTTGTGTTTAGCATTTTTAGGGTTCCTTGACAAAAGGTTAATATATGAACCCTATTACTGAGACTCCGTTCTACTGTCTGAGACCAGGTTTTATCTCATGAACCGTGATAGCTGGACAGTCAGAACTTTCAGAGATGATGTATTTTTGTTTTTGTTATACTACTCTATTTATTAAAAAACATAATACTTATTAAAAACCAAAATATAATTAATTTACTCCTATACAACAAATGTTTTTAGCGTAACTTGATTACATTTGCTCAAGAAGTTATCAATACGGAACCTGTCACTTGTGACTCTAGCTCGCCTTTGGCTGTTTTTATTGTGTTTAGTATTTTTTGTTAGCCTTTAAGTGATTCCTAAAATAAGCTCTTTTCATATGAAATTTAATTTAAAAGTAACATTTTAGTTTTAAAACTACTTAAAACTTGGCAACAACGCTAAGGATTCTTTCTGCTTCTATTGTTTGTTTCTATTTTTAAACTGAAAATATCTACTTTTTCTATTCAGTTGGTTTTAACACTTAGTGTAATTGAAATTCTTTTCTTTTTACTAACATGGAGTACTGTGACCTCACGTATCTCATGTATCTCGTGGGCTTATTTAATTATGTTTATAGATAGAAATACTCATTTTTAACATCATCCGTCGTATATAATTATTGTCAAAAACTGGACCAAATTGAGAACTCAAACCGCCAACTCCGACTGCAAGCGATACACCAGACATAAACGCTTGTCAAAATCTGTTCACCCAGTTAAAATTATGAAGTGACAAACTTAAAAAATATGTACGTGGATGACGGATAAAGGTTCATTAGAGCTCATTAGAGCCACCCGGCACCCACCCCGCACCGCCTCGTCGCACGGCGTCCACTCGTTGTCGACAGGTGGTCCACGGGTGGACACCGCGTTATCACCAATAATCGTCGCGCGGTCAACCAGTGGACCCCGCGCTGGCCGCTGGTGAACGCCGCGTGGACTACGACTAGAGACTGGTTAGTCCAGGAATTTTCGTGTAGTCTGTCAACAATTGGCATAATAGTTTTTCTTTATTCATTTTAAAAGCAAAAACGATACGTCCGACTTCTTTAAAAGAAAGGCTGGGTATGAAGGGAGGGTGGGGCGATGCGCTACTGACCGCGCGTTGGCGATGCGCAGTCAGCGCGCGGCAAGCATGCTCACAGCGAGTTGTCGCCTCCTGGTCCACCCTTGGCCAGCGCGTGGAGGGCTTATGACAGAGGCGTCCCGGTGACGCTACGGAGTTGATGTAGTGAGCGTATACCCATACAAATCCATATCAAGAATACTAACCGCACGAGGCGAGGCGGTGCGGAGTGGGTGCCGGGTGGCTCTAATGCTCTATGACCTTTAGTCCGTGTGTTACCGAATTAAGAATACCAGTGTCATCACACCATTTCCTCCCTAGGGTGCTATAATAGCCAGCTAAGGGATATTGTACACAGAGAAAACTCGAAAATAAACCCTATGCCAATATGCCTGGTGGACGGGGCATAGGAGACAATAATGCGAATCCAAAGGGGAGGAGGCCGGTGCCCAACAGTGGGATATTTATGAGCTATGGATAGAGTAATAAGTCCGTTATAAACGAGGCTCGCGACCAATAGTGGGACTAGAAAACAATTTTATGATTTGATTCTCAATGTTATTTTATACTAGCCGTCACCCACGACATTGTACGCGTAAAATTCACAAAATTTTCTCTATTATTGCAAACATTTTTCATTAATGCTGTGCTCGTATTTGTCTCAGCGTGATGTTATGTAGCCTATAGACTTTATCGATAAATGTACTACACAAAACTGAAATATTTTTTTAAATCAGACCAGTGCAGCGGTTCCTGAGATTAGCGCATTCAAACAAACAGACTCTTCATCTTTATTATATTAGTATAGATCTCATTGAACTCTACAAATACATATAACATTTAAATAAATTATATGTTATAAATTTTGTTCTTATCATAACAAACTTGTTAAAAATTATGTTTTCCACAGATATTTAGAGTTACATCCCTACTTCCCTTGTTATAGAGCGTATTTATTTATGACATCACACGAATAAAATTGTTTTACCAATTTGTTGAAGTAGCTGAAATGTATATGGTTCCCTATGTTTCAACTACAAAATTAAGTTGGTAATGTGTTTTCAGCTGAATCAACTGCTAATTTTAACACAGTTAATTATGTTTTTGGTCTTGGTCTTGGTCTTGTGGGTGTGAAACCTTATGTATATATCTCGCTTTTGCCAGGTTTTTTACAGAGCGTAAAATATCAATGACAAGTCGTACCAAGTTCTGGGCAAAATTCTAGTATGTAATATGCAAATAGGTCTTAAGATAACATAAAAGTTATGACGTTTGTGTTATAATGTATTCATTTAATCAACATAATATATCATAATGTTGGTTCTTACATATCTTAACAACTCACAAGTTAACTTTGAGTAGAGATATACAGGATGTTTGGGACATCGTTTGCCAAATTAAATTTGCTAAAAGATAGTGTCATTTGCTATAGTTTGGCATATTTAATTTTATTTTTGCGCCGCCGGATTTTTTTTTGGTCTTGGAAATTTTTGATTAAAAATTCCACACTGAGCTTTAAAACCTAAAAAATAAAAAAAATTGCTGTTACAATTACTAAACTTTAAAATTAAAATATAATTTGAAGCGTGTAACAGCAATTTTTTTTAATTTTTGGGTTTTAAAGCTCAGTGTGGAATTTTTAATCAAAAATTTCCAAGACCAAAAAAAAAAATCCGGCGGCGCAAAAATAAAATTAAATATGCCAAACTATAGCAAATGACACTATCTTTTAGCAAATTTAATTTGGCAAACGATGTCCCAAACATCCTGTATATCTCTACTCAAAGTTAACTTGTGAGTTGTTAAGATATGTAAGAACCAACATTATGATATATTATGTTGATTAAATGAATACATTATAACACAAACGTCATAACTTTTATGTTATCTTAAGACCTATTTGCATATTACATACTAGAATTTTGCCCAGAACTTGGTACGACTTGTCATTGATATTTTACGCTCTGTAAAAAACCTGGCAAAAGCGAGATATATACATAAGGTTTCACACCCACAAGACCAAGACCAAGACCAAAAACATAATTAACTGTGTTAAAATTAGCAGTTGATTCAGCTGAAAACACATTACCAACTTAATTTTGTAGTTGAAACATAGGGAACCATATACATTTCAGCTACTTCAACAAATTGGTAAAACAATTTTATTCGTGTGATGTCATAAATAAATACGCTCTATAACAAGGGAAGTAGAGATGTAACTCTAAATATCTGTGGAAAACATAATTTTTAACAAGTTTGTTATGATAAGAACAAAATTTATAAAAATGTTCACTCCTTTTATACTCTTAGGCAGGATTTAGGTAAGAGGATTTATGTCTTAAGGCTTCAGAAGTCACGACCAAAAGCTTGTCCTAACATATTTAATTTAAGTAATTTTGAGTATTTATTGTATTTTACTGTATTGTATCTTTCAAGTGAAATACTTTTGTTATTATTTTGATTTCTGTATACTTGTAAAGTTAAATTACGTTAGATGATACCTTAGAACTTGATTTCTTTATGTGAAGACTAAACTAAAATATTTTTACGTTATTCGATAAGTCTTTGCATAGCATGAGAATATAAATTACTAAATGAAATTACTTCATATAATTACAAATTATTAATTTTACGACATAATACTAAAATACAAATAAAATGTGATTTTAAATATTAACAAATATCAATAATATCATAACAGGGAAAAGATCAAAAGATTTATTTATAGACATCAAGGATGTTTCTCGTTGGTTCTTATTAAAAGCCAAAGGAAATTCATTATATTTTGATGAGGAAAACCGGTTTTTTAGGGTTCCGTACCCAAAGGGTAAAAACGGGACCCTATTACTGAGACTTCGCTGTCCGTCCGTCCGTCCGTCCGTCCATTCCAAATTTCTGGATAAAAATACAAGATAGTTACATTATCTTGTAAAAAATCCTGGTTTGGTCGGAGTCCTGAAAGTATGTTGGTTATCTCTTACTCTCAGAGGATCTTTAGCGCCATCTGCAACGATCTAAACCTACTTCCTTGACGTTATTTGTGGTCATAAATATCTGGTCACACAGTAAGTTGTAAGTTCTACATAAAGTTGTAAGTACTTGTCTCTTTTGATAAACAAGTAACAAGATGCTTTTATTTTGTCTTCAATCTATAATTTACCACGCTTTTTTATTTCAATAATGATATTTTTTCGATATTCTAAGCGTAATCTATCCATTAGACCTTCTCGATCCACAATTACTGGACATAGGCCTCCCCCATTGGAAGGCCACAACGCACGGGCGTGCTCCAACTGCATCCAGCGGCTCTAACGTAAACGTACCGACGTTTCACGATATCGTCAGTTCACCTTGTTGGGGAGCGCTCCACGTTGCGTCGTTTCAGCGACTCTGCGTAATGTTTGCTCAATATTATGTATTACGCGCGCCGCACACTTCACGTAACTGGAAACATTTATCGTAACTCAGTTTTTAATTACGCCTGTCTGATAACATTATCTAAAGCGATCGATACTTATCCAGTTCATGTGAGTAGCATCAAAAGATTCAATCGAATATTAGCTGTCTGAAATTATGATCAAAACTAATTGTAGCGGCTCGTGGCTTAGTGGTCGAATGGTTAATGTATTTTCATGTAGTGACAGTTGAAGAGAGATACTTCTACAGTATTTATCATTATCAGCTCTTCGTAATCATAGGAATTACGTTTGGTCAAAGACCTGTGGATGCTGTGTGCTTATAATTAAAAATTTGAAGTAAATTATATTGCAGTTTTCTTTAACTTTTTTTTCGCCTCATAAAAACTAGAATTCAAGAGAATTATGTAATATTACAAACTCGGAAATATACGAATATAATGTTGATAAGGTTACATAAATATTGTGTCATTATTTCGGTCGTACACACTTGGGAGTTCCTCACAAATTTCTCAACAACACAAAATCTACTTCCGAGTGTATTTACTATTTATTTATATGCACGAACGATTCGACAAAAGGGAGGCAAATCTGCGGCGTGTGAATGTTGGGAAATATAGGGGACGAGGCGTGATTATGTGTGCTATGTACTCAAATTTTGTTTATTAGGGTTCTTAGAGACTCGTTTCTTGAAAGAATACTGAATATAATACTTATCAGATGTATTAAGGCGTAAATGAAGCATACACAATAGGTACCTGAGGTCTCTATTGCCTAATATATATTTTTGCATTTTTAAAGTCATGAATATTCTTAAACACACTTATTTTTAATCCAATGAACACATAAGCCAATGAATATACATATACAAAGCACATAAGCCAATGAATATATTTTTGTATGAAAAGTATGGGCTTCTTAAATAACGCTAAGGAGCTCGTCTTCAACATTCAAACTGAATAAGTGTATAGCCATACGTCAAGAGACACGGGTCCCAATGGTCAATAAGCTATTCGCATTTATTCATTATGTTTTGCATGTTTCTATCAAGGCCTTACATTTTATTTATACTTTGAATGAATTATATTGAATATATAAAGTTGACGATGACTGATACAGTTTATGTTTGAATTAACGTCACCAGCCTGACTGCCCCTTAAGTCAACACTTGCATCCAGGTCACGTGACTCATTTTATGCTACAAATACGTTTCAATGTGTATATAACTCTAATTTACGGTAAGCAGAATAACCCCGTTTTGAATATCATCACGTCATGAATTGACCAACAAAAGAAATAAATATTCACACACATCTTTTTGTTGATAAATTGATGATTATAAATCAAATAATGATGTACTACGCCATCGTTGTGTTCGTGGATAATTCTAGGCTCTAGAGCAATGACGTTTTCCGACAATATTCTGTATCTATTTCAGACGAAGAAAACAGCTGTAAAGTTTTTTTTCTATGTTTTGTAGGTTTAAGTCTGCGCTGCAGTACCCAGTCCCTATAACAATCACAGCGCAGACATGGTGACTGCGAAGGCGATAGCTTTCATAAATTTCTATTTCACAGCCTGAGTTACTTCATAAATATTAAAATATTAAATCTACAATGCTTTTGTGACGTCACATGTTCACATAATCAAATGGTGTTAGAATACAGACGATAGTACTTACAAAATATAAAAAAGTCCTAACCTAAATCTATGTTTCCGTAGAGTAATAACCTTGAATGTTAAATGTTAATACCATTAGTCTGTAAAAGCATATAACATGAATGGCTTTTCCGATAATACTTTTGCCAATTTTTTGCAACTGCCAACCGCGTTGGGAGCTTTTTATGGGGTTCCATAATATCAGGTCAAAGGGTGAGAGGCGGTCAACGTTGTCCTAATTTCAGATGTTGTTTACGTAGTGACATTTTTATTGTATTTTATTGTTTCTTTTCATAAATTTTCGTCTGTTATGGTAATAATTTAAGAAGTTCTAATACAATATATATATATATTGTAGTAACTCACACAAAACACTGATGAGATCATCTTATCATCACGCTTTTACCCATGATGTTAGCCAGAGACGATAGAATGCCATCTGCTACGATCAAAAGACACTAACTTGGATTCATTTACACTCATACATCTGGTTATAAACAACGGTTGTGCTACGCACTTGTCTCTTTTATAGGAAGACGCCGAAACATTGCCAGAAGGTAAAAATTAATCTTCTGTTAGTTTCAGAATGATTATCTGAATTAGTCTAATTTATTATGTACCAACTTATTATAAAACAAAGTCGTAAATTTTGTATGTATGTCCCTATGCAAGCTTATATCTTCAAAACTACGTAACAGATTTTGATGTGCTTTTTTATAGTTCATGAGGTTTTGTTTTTGTATATTTCATGGTTATTATTTCCCAAATCCCAAGCGTACGAAGTTGCGTGCAACAGCTAGTTACATATATAAGAAGGACAATTTTATGGAATTTTGCATTTTGCATGTCATCAAAACTAGGAGAAGGTAAAAACAAATAAATTTAATAAATAAAGAATGTTAAAGTTTTTTCCGGACAGACTAAGTATAACGTTTCGTCCTAGAATAACTCTTCAAGAATGTTAACCTTTCAAGCATGATATATTTCGGACAGTAGAGTACTAAGTACTTATATTTTGATGTAACTAAATTCAGGTTCATGGACGTCTATATACACCAGTATATAGACGCTTCAAGTTCCTCTAGGATCCCGTCGTCGTCAGATCCATAGGTCCAAGTAACTATTTAGGAAGTACGTACTTAAGAATACGAGTTTCTAACTGACCCGGCTGATTTTAAAAGAATAGGATAAGAAATTGAAAATTTTTCCCTTCTTGGGAGCTCAAAACAAAAAAAGTCGCATTGAAAATCTCCTTTTTAGGGTTTCGTACAAACCCTTATAGGAGCACTCCGGTGTCTGTCTGTCTGTCTGTCCGTCTGTCAAACTATTTTTACTCAGCAACGGCTGAAGGTATTAAGGGCCTACATCAATATTATCGTATATCATCGCCGACACGTACATATTAACACAGCCAGTAGGCACAGAAAATGAAGAATTAGGGATACTTTTCCTATTTACTCAAAATCTACTAAATATATTTTAATTCTGATTTACGTGTTTCTATACATAATAGTTAGCTATGTTTTTAAAGTTATTTCATTAGTTAATACGCGATAATAGACCGACAAATGAAAAAAATAAAAAATTTGAGAGGTTGTTTCGCCAAGATTTTCTATCTAGAAAACTTTTTTCAATCGCGTTTCTGAGTTTATGCGATCCTAGATCATATATTGAAAAAACATATACTTAAAAATTAGAGCTCTAGCCATTCAATCTAAAGAAACAATGAAAACTCCGTACATAGAAAAATGCACGAAGCTATTTTGGTATCCTCTTAACTTGAAACTCATACCAAATGTAGATCTATGCGGTCGTTTGCTGCAAAAAATATAATCAACCTTTTACCTCTACGCATTTAAAAGATATAACCGAATTACGACCATTTTCAAGAATTTTCGACTTATAAAAATTCACAGGTTACTTCCCGTTGCCCTAGAGACTTGAAATTTGGCATAGACCAAGTCTATATAGTGCTGATATCGGGAAACATCAAAAACTTGTAATTTGCCATCACATCACAAGAAAAAAGTGTTTATACTAATACCAACTTTTGAAGTAGCTGAAATGTAGGCGATTCCCTACATTTCAACTACAAAATTAAGTTGGTGTGTTGTTTTAAGTTTAATTAACTGATTATTTGAATGCAGTTACGTATGTTTATATGTCTAGTAGGTACGAAACCCTAAGTGTGCGAGTTTACCTCGCTCTTGACAGGTTTTTTCAATGGAAATCGGTTAACAGTTTCACAAATCTATACTAATACTAGCTGACCCGGCAAACGTTGTTGTGCCACACTAAAAAAAAGGTTTGAAATAGATGTTGGCCGATTGTCAGACCTACTGAATGTGCATGTAAAATTTCATAAAAATCTGTCAAGCCGTTTCGGAGGAGTACGGTAACTAACACTGTGACACGTGAATTTTATATATTAGACTAGCTGACCCGGCAAACGTTGTTGTGCCACACTAAAAAAAAGGTTTGAAATAGATTTTGGCCGATTCTCAGACCTACTGAATACGCATGTAAAATTTCATAAAAATCGGTCAAGCCGTTTCGGAGGAGTACGGTAACTAACACTGTTACACGTGAATTTTATATATTAGATTATAAAGAACGCATTAATCTCAGGAACCACTGGTCCGACTTGAAAAATTCTTTCAGTTTTGGATAGCACATTTATCGACATCACGCCACCACTATTAAGAGCGAAGCCGTAGTAAAAAGTTTTGTAGAGAAAATATTCTAAATTCAACGCGCACAAAGTCGCAGGCTACAGCTAGTTCTGTTCATAAAACACAATATTCACAAGTGTAGCTCACACAAAGATCTAACAAAAGCTATTTTCAAAACTAAATCTATTTCTATTCCAATTGTTTAGAGAATAAGATCTAAACAAGGGTTGTTAGAACAATGCGATGTGTTGTTAATGTGTATTGCTTCCGACATTACTGTCAGATAGTCTCAGTGTTTACTGACACTCGAAGTGCTTCTGTACAACAATTGCTCCCGCCATACTTACAACAATAATAAGTACTGACATGAATTGTATCACAACAAACTAAAGAGTTATAAATACATATAAGCTTACAATGATTTATCTGTAGGTACTTTGGCTATGTGTGTAAGGATTTGTTTTAGCAATTATACTCTCTTCCTCCAGCAAATCTTGGTCTCACTTTTGGGCACGAGCTTCCTCCACTTTGGGAGGGGTTTATGGTCCACTGTACCACACCGATCAGGCTTTTTAGCTCAAGGTTAATTTCAGAGTTTTCTCTCAAAGGCCGTCATCTATGTACAATATTCCTAAGCTGGCTTTTGCAATAGGTACCCTGGGATAGAAAAGGGCTGATGAAACTTGCATTCTTATTCCGTCACCACAGGAACAAATGAGTAACTTCAAAAACTCTTTTAACTAAGTCAACTTTTATCGTGTACGTTAATATTTTTCCATCTATTATTTGGACAATTTTATATTTTACAGACTTATTTTGCATATAATGCAATAAATTGTCTAGGTTGGTTACGGAACAGAACCCTTGGCCGCGAGTTCGACCACTACCTGACCAGTTTTAAATTAATTCGTTCTAAAGTAAATATTATCTAGAATTATTTTAAACATTCTTAATCTAAATTGAAGTTTTATAATATATATAATATAAGTTTTATATAGTTATACAACTTGTTAATAATAATTATTAAATATTTGAATTGTTAAGTTATTGTTCAATTCTATGACTTAGAACTCAACTCTTATATTAGAATTGAAATGTCTGCTTGTTGACTTTGTTGACTTTGCGTGGGATGCTGACAGAAGTGGATTTTCAAAATACGAGAATTGTGAGAACATTGTGAACTTGGAGTTATTGTCAAGGTGGTTAGAAACGTTATGTTATATTTGGACTCTCCGACTATATCCATTTTGGAATTGCTACATTGCTGTTATAATATTATCATAAAATATTCTAACAATACAGACAGTTGTCTGAACATGATATTAGATATATTATTATTATCCAATGAAATACGCACATGTACACACGCAATAAGTCATACTTTTTATTTATCTTTCTAATAAATCACCTTTCAGGCATCATCATATCACGCCTATTCCCATGGGGCTAGGCAGCGACTATAGAGCGCCATCTGCTACGATCACCTTTCTATTTTAACTTAAATTAGTCTTCCTTTAAATAAATCTGTCTCTTAAAATACAGGAGACAACAGTTTAGGCGGCAAAATCCACCAGTTTTACAAAATTATTATATCATAATGTTATCTAAGTTGTCTAAGTCTTATGTTTGTTTTTGTAAACTTAACTATCTGTATTGTAAATGTACGAATAAATATTATCTTATCTTTTTATAAATAGATGGTTAAATTAGAGAAGAAACAAAAACTAGTACGAATTCTGTAAAGTAGAAAAAGTTTAACATATTTTTTGAAATTTTATTGATAAAAATGTTGTCAAGTGAAAATAAATAACGTAAAGAGCAGTTAACAGAACTGAAACCATTTTAGTTAAGTTTAGTTGAGTTGCTCATAAACGGGGTCGTTCCTAGTACAGTTATAGCGAAAATCGCTGTTGAAATAGACTATTTTTCACGTAACAAAAGGCGATAGAAAAGCAAGATTTTTAAACTTTTAATTAAACTCTATTTCTACCAACTTCGTACTCCAACGTAAATACAATAAACGTTAAAAATAAAAATTGAACCGAGAAAAATATACCCCGATATTATCACAAGTATACTCCCAAATAAGAGATGACAACAATGTTTTTTCAATAAACTTAGAGATATTTCTTATTCTTATTTTTATTTTATATTATTCTTCTATGAATATTTTAAAGTATTATTGCACAAATAATATAGTTATTATAAAAGTAATCTGGTACACATATCATAGCTTATCGTATAACTTTGGTATACTGAATCGTTTAACAAATAAGAATGAAATCCTATAATCTTTCAGCTAACATTCCATGAGTATTAATAAAAATATTGGAACACGATATCAGTGAAATGCACACATGAATAACGTTATATCTGTTAATGCAAGTGTGGCGGGTATTTTAAAAGCCCAAACACATCGTAAATATGATGTGTATTTGCACGTTAACTAGGGTTGCCTCATAAGTTCTTTTGTTAAATATAAATCTGTATAAGTCATATATCGGTTATCACTATTCATCAGATATAGCTATAGCAGTTTCCGTAATAGATACCCATTTTATCTTTTGAGAAAGAATCAGATATGTTAAAGCATAATCACTCATATAATCATATAAATATAATATCAAGAACAAAAAGCATATCTGTAGCTGATCCAATAATTAGTCTTAAAAGTCTATACAAAAACCATTAGAAAAATAAATTCCTTTAAAACTGTCCTATTTTTATAGGACAGTTCTAAAGGAATTTATTTTTTACGATAAACATTAGTGTTGAAAAATTGTTGGTCTTAGTGAAGTGCTTAGTTGTGTGACAGCCCTAGAGAACATTGAAGGTAATGGCAGCTCTTTGTAGAGCAGCACTATAGATCGACATAGTCAGATGTTATATACTTAACGCTATAACATATATAAATCCTCAGTAGTAATTTTTATGAATTTACGTTATCATTAGATTTATTCTAATATTTTAAATTATAGCTATGTTTATTATATGTATAAATATTTATGATTTTAATCAATTTTAAACTTCTGAGGACTTAAGATTATGTTTCATATTTACGCCTACGTATATTAGTTTGTAATAAACTGTTGCGTGTTCGATATATAGTTCAAGTTATACATAAGTCTTAGGTAAAAGTATTCATGAATAACATAGAGTAATTACAGCTCCTCACGAAGAAGGCAAACTCTTGTTTAACTTGTAAAAGTACTAAGAATAATCTTAATATATTTATACCGTAATTGTAATAATTACATTTTTATATTCTATTTATACTTTAAATTAATTAGAAAAATAGGCCAAAAAACCGTCAACAAAAAATATGTAATTAACATAAATTAAATAAACAAGGGTTCCAACACATATTATAATGTTAACAAAACAACAAACAATGTTTAAGTTGAAATGATTTTATTGTATAAGTGAATATCCTTCGTTTAATCTTTTTGTTTTTGTTCTCAGAAAACATCGGCTTCATCGAAAGCCACTTGATGTGTTTTGAGAATCAAACCATTTTCAAAATGAGTTTATATTTTCTCGGTATTTTGGTAAAATATTTTAAAAGCAAAACAATATCATTTCAAGATTTTAATAATTTAGTTACCAAAAGATATTCCTTAATAGTTTTTAAATGGATATAAAAAGATAGCTTTCATAAAATATATGTCTCAACTACTTGTTAACACAATGAAAATCAATGTTAACCCGGCTCTCTACCTAGATAAGATCCGATAAAACCACAAAGAGCTTAGTCTGTCCCTTATATACACAGTGTTTAAGTAAATAAATATAAACCTACCACTGCAAATTATAAGCAGAGTTAATTAGTATTAAAATAATTATATTGTAGCTAACACAAATCTAGCATCTAATCCAGACAATCTAGTCAGTTGCACATTTAAATTACGACAAACGATTTAGTAATTAACAAATAGAATTTAATTTAATTCAGTTAAATGGCAACACAATAGAGCATTAAGGGCCTACATCAATATTATCGTCGACATGTACATATTAACGCAGCTAGTAAGGTTCAGTTGCGGTCTTGCAGGGTGGGTCTGGTCCCCCTTTTGATCTCAAGGAGAGAGGCCGTGGTTACGTCGTGGTTGGTTACCGAGACTTCATTGTGGTCGCCGTGTACTTCTCACCCAACCGCAGCCTGGCGGAATACGAGACGTTCCTCGACACCGTCATGGCTGCGGTTCGTCGTCAATCGCCGACACCCGTGCTGGTCCTCGGCGACTTCAATGCAAAGTCTCAGGCGTGGGGTAATCTTGTCACGAATGCCAGAGGACGGGCCACACAAATATGGTCTGTCATGCTCGGTCTCAGTCTTCTGAACGGCGGTAATACACACACCTGCGTGCGACATAACGGTGGATCTGTTGTTGACCTCACGTTCGCATCGCCTGCTATCGCGTGCCGGGTGCTAGATTGGAGGGTTGTGGTGGGGGTGGAAACGCTATCCGATCATCGCTACATTCGTTTCAGCGTTTCCGCCTCCTCAGCAGCCAGGGTTCTCCCTCGAAGGAATAGCCGATTCCCCAGGTGGGCTCTTAGCCGGCTCGATCGGGAAATGGCGCTGGAAGCGGCTATTGTCCAACGATGGGGACATGCAGGAAGCCAAGACCGTGCGGTCTTGGCTTCCTGCATGTCCCCATCGTTGCCCACCCCACCGGTGCCGGCACGGATGTAGATGCTGCAGCAGGCCGGTTACGCAGTGCTCTCACAGAAATCTGTGATGCAGCCATGCCGAGGGCTCGGAAGAGCACTCCTCGAAGACAGGTATACTGGTGGACGTCCGAAATAGCGGAACTCAGAACGACGTGTATGAGGGCACGGCGGGCTCTCATGAGAAGCCGCCGACGCAACGGTGGGGGTACCCCCATGGAATTACAGTTATGGGATGAGTACCGGGCCTCGAAGAAAAACCTCCAGCGAGCTATATGCCAAGCCAAGACCGAGGCCCGGAAAGAAATGCTCGAAAGTCTCAACAGGGATCCATGGGGACGCCCATACCTTGTGGCGCGTAACAAGCTTCGAGCCCGTGGTGCCCCTGTAATTGAGTCGCTCGAAGTGGACGTCCTCCAAGGAGTAGTGGAAGTCTTGCTCCCGCATTCCACAGGGCACTCGCCTCCAATAATGGTGACCCAAGAATATGCTGATGACCACGAAGACGCCCCACCTGTCTCCGAGGAAGAAATGGACCGCGCCTTGGCACGGCTACAGGCACAGAAGAAGGCACCTGGTCCCGATGGAGTACCGGGCAGGGTACTAAATATCGCCTTGGGAGCCCTGCGTGACAGCTATCGGGAGCTGCTCGATCTTTGTTTACGGACCGGGCAGTTCCCGACGGATTGGAAAACCGGCAGGCTGTGTCTTTTGCGGAAACCAGGCCGACCACCGGACTCACCCTCTGCCTACAGGCCGCTGGTGTTGCTGAACGAGACGGCCAAGGTCTTTGAAAGAATTCTCGCCGACCGTCTCGTTCAGCATCTGGACGAAGTGGGACCGGGACTGTCAGGAGTACAGTATGGGTTCAGGGCTGGCCGTTCCACCATGGATGCAATAGCCGCCCTGAAAGCCATCTCGAGAGAGACTGTAGACGAGGGAGATGTTCTCCTGGCAGTCTCTCTGGACATTGAAAACGCCTTCGGCAGTCTTCCTTATGAGACACTCAAGGAGGCGTTCCGCTACCATAGGGTGCCCCTGTACCTCCGAAGGCTGCTGGAGGCGTATCTTGAAAACAGATTGGTGGTTTGGGAGAGCAACGACGGGCGACTGTCCCAACGTCGCATGGAGTGTGGTGTTCCACAGGGCTCGGTTCTGGGCCCGGTTCTGTGGAACATCGGATTCGACTGGTTGCTGCGCGGTAGGCTCCTACCCGGTATGGGGGTGTTGTGCTACGCCGACGATACCCTCATCACCGCCAGGGGGAGCAACTACGGAGCGGCGGCTCGTCTGGCCGAGGTCGGGACTGAGCTCGTCGTTGATAGAATAGGTATGCTGGGTTTGAGGGTCTCTGTACACAAAACGGAGGCCCTCTTATTCCATGGAGTGCGACGCGGAGTTCCCCGAGGTGCGAAACTCCGCGTCAAGGAAGTGGAGGTGCCAGTACGAAGCACCATTAAATATCTGGGTTTGCACCTGGACAGCAGATGGAGCTTTAGGCCACACTTTGTTCAGCTCGCCCCGAAACTAATTAAAGTGGCTGCATCGCTGGGAAGACTTCTACCCAACACAGGAGGTCCAAACTCAACTTGCCGGCGACTATACAGCGCAGTTGTCCGATCTATGGCTCTGTACGGGGCTCCGATCTGGTTCGACGCCCTTAACGCACGCAATAAGGCCCTGCTGAGAAAAGCTCAGAGGGTCATCGCGTCAAGGGCAATCAGGAGGTACCGTACTGTGTCATGGACGGCTGCTACTGTCCTGGCAAGTGATCCTCCTTGGGAGCTCGAGGCGAAGGTGTTGGCAGAAGTCTTCAAACACCGCGTGGACGCAAGGTCAAGGGGCGAGTTACCATCTGCTGCCCAGGTGCGAAAAGATGCACAGACCACACTCCGGCGACGGTGGAGAGCCGAACTGAGATCTCCCGCCGCCGGGGTTGAAATTGTTGAGGCCATAAGGCCATTACTTAAAAAATGGCTCAACCGGAGGCATGGTCAGCTGACGTACAGGCTGACGCAGGTACTTACCGGACATGGCTGTTTCGGTAAGTACCTGCACAAGATTGCAAGGAGGGAGTCCTCGCCCTCTTGCAAGTCATGTGGTGCGCACGAGGACACAGCGCGCCACACAATGGAGAGTTGCGCTGCCTGGCAGGCACAGCGTACGGCCCTCACCCAGGAGATAGGCGGGGACCTGTCGCTGAAAGCAGTAATCAGTGCCATGCTTAACAGCGACAGGTGCTGGCAAGCGGTCGCCGACTTCAGTGAAGCCGTCATGCTCCTGAAGGAGGCTGCGGAGCGGGAGCGCGAGGCAGCTGCCAATGCAGACCTGCTCCGCCGAGCAAGGCCAGGGAGGAGGCGACGCGAGTACGCTCGTCTCCACCCCCCGCCTTAATGTGTTGCGACACCGGGTGTTGTGCCGCCAGGCCAACGTCGGGGCGTCAGAGAGAGTTCAGAAAAGGGAACCTCTGGCGCTCTAGGAAGACGTGGAGAGCGCCGCAGTTAGGTTTAGTCGGTATTCCGTTCATCGGCGAGTCCGACACTACCCGCTCCTACCATGACGGTGATGACCGAGATGACAGGAGCGGGTGTGCGTAAAGGCATTCCCCTGCGAAAAAAAAAAAAAAAAAAAAAAAAAAAAAAAAAAAAAAAAAAAAAAAAAAAGGTATAGAAAATGAAGAATTTGGGATATTTTTTTGTTTACTCAAAATCTACTTAATATATTTTAATTCTGATTTACGTGTTTCTATATATAATAGTTACTTATGTTTTTAAAGTTATTTCATTAGTTAATATGCGAAAATAGACTGACAAATTAAAAAAAATAAAAAATTAGAAAGGTTGTTTCGCTAAGATTTTCTATCGAGAAAACTTTTTTCAATCGCGTTTCTGAGTTTATGCGATCCTAGATCATATATTATATTGAAAAAACATATACTTAAAAATTAGAGCTCTAGCCATTCAATCTAAAGAAACAATGAAAACTTCGTACGTAGAAAAATGCACGAAGTAATTTTGGTATCCTCTTAAGTAATTATTCAGTATTGCAGTGTGATGAGTGTTCTTGTCTTTGAGAATTCCTGAATGAACATTAATTTAAATCGCAATTTAGATTGAGCGTGACTTGAAACTACAATCAACGATAAATTAAATAAAACTAATACAAGAAATGTAATAATAAATAAATAAATAAATATTCATGGACATTTCACACAACGTCCTCTGGTCCCAAGCTAAGCTTACTATTACATTTCTTGAATTACATTTCTTGTAACTTTATTTTTAAGGTTTCATATGAAAAGGGACCCTATAACTGAGACTCCCTGTCCGTACATCCGTTCGTGTGTTAGTCTGTCACTAGGCTATATCTTATGAACGATATTACCTAGCTAATTATTTTTAAAGAATATGTATTTCTGCTGCTACTATAACATACTAAAAACCAGAATTTTGATGATATTTGCGCATGACGATATGATTATTACAGCATTATATGATAACTAATTTGTTGAAAATGTTACTGAACCCTACGTGTTCGACTTGTACTTGGTCAGTTCTTTTAATTTTCTTTTCATAAGAATAATGTCTTAAGTTCACATAGGGTCTTTCATAATACACGAAATAAAATAATGGAATGTATTACAATATGAAATAGTTTTCACTTAATCCACTAATAAGATAAAAACCAACGTTGTCTTCCTATTTGCATAGTTATGTATGTCTGTTTGTTTTCAACTAGTCCCAATTGTGTTCGTTATCAGTAGACATATAGCAAATACTACTTTTGTTTGCTGTGATAAGAAATAGCTTAAAATAGAACACGACTTAACTTGTAGTATTTGGCATATCACTAATGATATTTTCATAATTTCTGTCAACTATGTTTTTTCATGCTGTATGTAACAAAACATTGTTTAATCGTAATTATTTGGATCACAGTATATATTAATTAAAATAATATCCTTCAGCTTAATCAAAACGTAAGCACTGATGAAAACGCACAACTCAGAGTTAAAAAACCGTTAAATTCATATCATGTAGTTAAAAAAATACGCAGTGCGTGCGCAATTTATTGATGTCATTCGTTAACTATCCAACAGTCAATAAATTATCTTGCATTGTAACACGCAACCAACCCCCGGCAGTATATCAAGTACAAATATCTATCTTCATCACACAAATATTTGTTGTGAGTGACATCACGCTGGCTACGAGGCCTGTCAAGTTAATCGAGTTAGTAAATAAATTGTGTAGCGTAACGTCAATGTATAGACAAGAAACAATTTGTCTTTATGTGTGTTGACCTCGTTGATAAACACAAGTTTGAAGTTGTGTTTGTATACAGAGATTAGCGGAAATATGGCGAGTTTGTTGTGCACACAACATTGATAGCTGACATTATCTTATAATATTACCTGATTACATTCAACACATTTTATTAAATGTTTATTTTAAAGATAAAAATGTGACAAAATTAATTGCATTAAAATCAAAAGTTCTTTATTGACTTGGAGTACTCAAAAGGTTACCACAGTAAGCAATGCTCCTTACAAAACTGTGGACATCCTACTCCGCTGTTTTCTTCGTGTCAATTTTTCTCAAGTTTTTTTGAGTTCAGTTTAAAATTATTTCTTTAAAAAACATTTTATCTCATTAAACATGAAATGCACACAACATACTTAAACAAATATATAAATGTCCCAAAATAAATGTCAATACTCACCGAATTCCGACACACAGCTTAAACTGAAAATCCCTAGAGAAATGTGAAACCTGCAACAATAAACATTTATCAATACAATTATTTACATATTTATTTGATTAATAGCAATGTATTGTAACAAATGAGGTTCCGTATATAAAAAAGTTTAACTAAACACCAACAAAAAACTTCAATATGAAATTGAATTCAATTTTAAAGATATTTTGCGTGTGGTTTTAAAAAAATATAAACTATCCATATCCTAAAAAGACATTGATTGTGAATTTCACACGCACACAGTCAGTTTTCTTCGATCTTAGTACCAGAATGATCCAGTTCTGTGATAAAACGTATCTATTCAAAACAAGCTGTACCTATCGATTAATTGTTTCCAAAACTGATTTTAATCATGTGATATCATAATAATAGTCATTTAAAGATGTAAAGTAAATGTAAAGTAAAATGTGTAATTTGATATCATTCAACTAATATTCGAAAATCTGTATAATTTAGTACTGTTAGCTGATCTAATACAATCGTTTGTAATGATGAATAACAATTGGTCAAGTGCAAGTTGGACTCGCGCACGAAGGGTTCCGTACCATTATCTATGCAACATAAGGCAACGTTATTAGTATCGAGCAAGAAACGGTAAAAAAATCATGTTTGTTGTATGGGAGCCCCCCTTAAATATTTATTTTATTTTATTTTTAGTATTTGTTGTTATAGGGGCAATAGAAATACATCATCTGTGAAAATTTCAACTGTCTAGCTATCACCGTTCTTGAGATACAGCCTGGTGACAGACGGACGGACGGACAGCGAAGTCTCAGCAATAGGGTCCCGTTTTTACCCTTTGGGTACGGAACCCTAAAAACTGACGCGTATAATTCGACCGTCACAAACAACGTTTAGATAAATAATAAATCTGTTTACTATTGTGAATTTAAATGGCGCTCATACAATATTCTATTAGACTGTGAATGTAAAAACGAAGGACACAATTAACGTAAGTGTATTCATAATTAATTTGTTTTCCAAATCGTTTCTAATATAAAATAATAATATCTGTCTGAACATATTTATATTAAAGAGAATAAGAAAAAGAAGTACCTAAACAAAAGTCTGAAGTTTGACATTTAATAGAATAAGGGCAGAGCAATAATGAAACATAGTTGAAAGGGGTTTAATAAATCAACGATATATCAAAACAATATCTTTTGGGTGTCTTAAGTGTTTTCGCGTAGTTATTATTGAAATAATGCTAGATAAAATTAAAATTTTCAGTTATTAAGTTTTAAAATTTAACTAGAAATTAAATGTGAGCTACATTTTAAAACAGAAAATTATTTTTTATACATATACTAGCTGACCCGGCAAACGTTGTTTTGCCCACGGAAAAGAAATCAAGAATTGATTTCTTTTCCGTGGTTTTGCCATACTAAAAAAAAAAGGTTTGAAAAATAGATGTTGGCCGATTCTCAGACCTGCTGAATAGGTATGTAAAATTTCATAAAAATCGGTCGAGCCGTTTCGTAGGAGTACGGTAACTAACATTGTGACCTTTCACGACCACGCACTATATTAATTTAATTCGCAGCCTTAGAATCTGGCGTTTGCCGGTAAATTAGATAATTCTTGGTAGTTCAATTATTATGTTTCCTTATAACAATATCACTTCTTACTAACGCCGAAGGCTTTAGTAATTAATTGTATTTACTTCTTTGAACACATAAATTGAGTATTGTTTTAATTTTTTTTCCTTTTGTTGTACTATTAATTGTATCCCGGGGCTTAGGCATGTGGATGATAGTACATTTTAATATTTCTTTCTTGATAAATTAATAGTTAAATTATAATTTGACCAACAAAGTAATAAGGATTTAGAAATATGACACAAATTAATTGCCTATTTAATGAAAAGAAATTACATTCTTTTATTTACCAGGTAACCGAAATTGTCTGTTAGTTTTACCTTAAAATTAACGCATTTAAATACTTAGGTATATTTTATTTCAAGTTTTAGTATGACAAGTAAAAAAAACAGCCAAGAGCGAGATAGAATTGCACACCGAGGGTTTTGGATCTACTAGACTGAAAAGCACAATGAATCGCTTTAAAAGAAGCAGTTACTTCTTTACCAGCTTTATTTTCTAATTGAAAAGTAGGTAAAAAACCGTTAAGAACGAAGAAATCTTGCATTCTAAAGATTACGTTTCTTTATTCATTAACTTCGTAACTAAAAATCTTCGATGTACCTACCATCTTTACGCCGATGACCTCCAGCTCTACACACAGGCCGGAATAGACGACTTGTCCATAATGATTGATGCTATGAATCGCGACTTAGCAGTTCTTAAACAATGGTCTGAACAGTTTGGATTAAGTGTGAACCCGTCTAAATGCCAGGCCATAATGATAGGTAGCTCTCGCATGATAAACAAAATTGACGTCACATCTATCCCTCCTGTCATTTTCGATGGCAAAATTATTTCTTTAACTCGATTTGGGTTTACATATCGACACAACTTTGGATTGGCGTACCCAGATAGCTAACATTAGCAAAAAAGTCACTGGAACCCTTCGCATGCTCTATCGATTTAAGAGTTATTTTCCTCCCGAAACAAAGAAAATGCTTGTACAAACTATTGTCTTCCCAATTATCGACTATGGTGATGTGTGCTATTTAGATCTGAATGCAGATCTGCTCAACAAACTCGACCGACTTCTCAACAATTGCATTCGATTCATCTTCAATCTTCGTAAGTATGACCATGTGTCTCATTACCGTAGGCAACTCAAATGGTTACCTATCCGCCAGCGCCGTAGTTTGCACGCGCTAAGCATGCTTTATTCGGTTATTAATTCACCTAATGCTCCACATTATTTAACCTCTCACTTTCAATATCTTTCGTCAAGTCACAACAGAAATCTTCGTTCTCTATACAACTTTCTTCTTCGATGCCTTGATGATTCTTTCGTTAATGCCTCTTTTAAAATACAATCTATTCTCTTATGGAACGCACTCAGAAATCAGAAAGGCCAAAAGTCGGAATATTTTTAAGAAACAAGTTCATTAATTCTACTTCGACTTATCGGTATAATCTCTATAGTGTTTCGTCGTGTACCATACCATAATATTATGTATATGTGTGTATGTATGTTTATGATTATGTTTATATGTATTTTTGTAGTATCTATTTATATATTATAGGTATAGGTGTATGTAATTATTCGTAAGTAAGTTTATTTTTTTTGTATTTATTAATACGCACCTACCAATACATATTCTCTGTACAACCCTGAGGTTGACTGGTAGAAAATACCTCAGGCATTAAGACCGCCTTTGTACACTCTATTTGTGCATGAAGAATTAAATAAATAAAAATTACGTGCGTATAACATTAGTTATCTTAAAATATGATTTGTGTGATAAGTATGTGATAAACCTAAACACTGTACTAAATTCTACGTGTGGTGACAGATTAAGAATACAAGTGTCACTACCCCATCTCCTCCCAAGGGTGCTGTAAAAGTCAGCTAAGCGATATTGCACACAAATAACATCTTCTGTGAGAGACGGAAAACTCGAAAATAAACCCTGTGCCAACACACCTGACCAGCGCGGCACAGTAGACCATAATCCCTCCCAAAGTGGAGGAGGCCCGTCCCCAACAGTGGGACGTAAATGGGTTGGAGAAGAAACCTAAATAGTTGTTGTAAAAAAGGTACTTAGCTAACAGAGACTAGGTAACATTATCATATATGTTGATTTATTTTTTATTTTTATTTATTTAAGTAAAATACCTTTACCTAAAATTTCCAACCCCTCTCTCCCTAAGCATTTTCGACCAATCTCTATCCTTCCATTTTTATCTAAAGTGCTCGAAAAATGTGTACATAGGCAACTTTCAAATTTCGTTCTGAGGAATGATATACTATGTCCCTTACAATCAGGATTTCGGCCGGGTCACGGTACGACTTCAGCATTGCTAAAAGTTACTGGCGATGTCAGGGCGGCAGTTGAGGATACCAAGATCACTGTCCTGGTCTTGGTGGACTTTTCAAATGCTTTCAACACCGTCAGTCACGACATTCTTCTTTCTATTCTTTCTTCCATCTCTTTTGCTCCTGAGGTACTGGTATGGTTCTCTTCCTACCTTCGACATCGTCAACAGTCGGTTCGCTATAACGACTCCTCTTCTCAATGGTGTTCACTCGACGTTGGCGTGCCTCAGGGTGGCATACTTTCGCCTCTTTTATTTTCTTTATTTGTTAACTTCATTACTCAAGACCTTCACAGCGCCTTTCATCTATATGCGGACGACTTACAGCTTTATACACATGCTAAAGTGGATGAGTTACCGGTCGCAATCGAATTAATTAACAAAGACCTCAAAGCAGTAAAGGAATGGTCTGACCGCTTTGGTCTTACTGTAAATCCCTGCAGGTGCCAGGCAATTTTCATCGGTAGCTCGCGTTTAATGAACAGAGCCGATATCTCATCGGCTCCAAAAATTACTTTTAATGGTACAGTTATACCTATTAGCCATAGTGTGAGAGATTTGGGTCTCCATATCGACGCTACTCTTGATTGGCAAACTCAGATTGCAAACGTAAGCCGCAAAGTAACAGCAATACTAAGGTATTTATATCGCTTAAGGAATTTTCTACCATACAAGACTAAGTTATCGCTTGTGCAGACCCTGATTTTCCCTACTATCGACTATGGTGATGTGTGCTATCTCGACCTGAATGCAGATCTCCTCAACAAACTTGACCGACTTCTCAATAATTGCATTCGGTTCATTTTTAATCTCCGCAAATATGACCATGTATCCAAATTTCGTCTGCAGTTGAATTGGCTCCGTATTCGACAGCGCCGCAGCTTACATGCTGTAAGCATGCTTTACTCACTGCTAAATGCACCTGATGCACCTGTCTATCTGACTTGCTACCTCCTAAAACGCTCTGAAACTTGCCTTCGAAATCTTCGTTCTTCCAATGACCTTCTTTTATCCTGCCCTCGACATAGCTCTAGCCTTGTTCATTCCTCCTTCATCATTCAGTCCGTTCTTCTCTGGAACGCCCTTCCTCGCGAGATCAGGATGTCCGGTAGCCGGAATTTATTTAAGCGTAGAGTCCGTCAACTTTATTTAGATTTGTCAGCGTAGTCAAACTAGTTTCATATTTTCCTACTACTTAATTTCCTACTGTTTTAAGTAATATCAATTGAATCTATCGTTATTTATTTGTATTTATATGTATGTATATATATATATATATATATATATATATATATATATTTATCCTGCAAACGATTGGCCGTCCTCTGAAGGAAAAAGTGCATTTAAACGGGCGTCCACCGGCATTGAGCGTCCGTATACCGGACGCCACTTTTTTGAGCGGTTGCTCTGAGACGCTATTGGTCCCAGCTAGCCGTAGTACAAATATCGACGGAAGTAAAAAAATCGTTGAAATGGCTGCAAAAAAATATTAATAAGTTCCCGAAAAAATCTCAGCGCGGGTGAGGCGCTGCTGCAGCGCGTATATCCACACGCGTATATCCAAGCGAATTTCTAGCTACGGACTCGGTTATTTGGCGTCCGTATTTGCGACGTTGCCAGCTCAGCCATAACATTATGACTATAACTCAAACAATATCTACTACAGTCAATACAATATACAAAGTCTTCGAACACATAGGTTTTGCGTTCTATTCGGCGCCCCTCGTGTTATGACATCACTTATTATTCAATGAACTAAGTTAATTAAATAATATTTCATTTGTTACATTAATTACTTTTTTATAAAATATGAAGATAGTTTGAGACTCGGAAAAGAACTTTGAATACTTTTATCTCTGAAATCATCTATGGGGTAAAAGGAGAATAGAAGTTAGTATAGGGAATCTACACCTGGTATATCGAATTGTATTATATCTGATAAGGTAATAGAAAAGGGTGGAAGTTTGCATAACCGTTCTACCGATTGTATAGGGGAAACAGAAAGGTTTGGTCAATTTTCAGGACGTAAATTAACTTATGAAACACAAAAAAGAACTTTCTGCAAGACACATAGGTTGAAATTCGTAAACAAAAATGTATCGACTCCTATAATAAATTGATCAGCTGATCGAAATTTTTGAATAGGAGACGAACGTTTCGTAGATAGATACACCGTCTAGAAGGACTACACCTTTCTGTTACGCCCAGTACATTGGTACCTACCTATCGGTATTTGTTATTTAGTATCGTTAAACTGACGCAAAGCTTTGTGCTATGTACGTACACATAATACGGACGTACTATTGCAATATACAGACGCCCAATAGCTGTATACGGACGTCCAATTGCATAATACGGACGTTCAATTGCAATTGTGATTTCATCATATATCATCATTTATAATTTTCCGAGAGGTTTCCTTCGCAGAGAATACATTTTACTTGGTCACACCTTACTTTATATTCACAATTCATTAAAGCATGCTGTCCAGCACATTTGATACATTAAATACTTGTTTAATGAAATATGAAGATAGTTTGAGACTCAGGGAAGAACTTTGAATACTTTTACCTCTGAAATCATCTCCTAAAGGGTAAAAGAAGAATAAAAGTTTGTATAAGAAATCTATACCTGCTGTAGCGATTTGTATTATATCTGATAAGGAAATAGAAAAGGATGGAAGTTTGCATAATATTTTGGACTCTTATAATAAATTGATCATCTGATCGAAATTTTTG
The DNA here is from genome assembly GCA_916999025.1 of Orgyia antiqua. Lineage (NCBI taxonomy): Eukaryota > Metazoa > Arthropoda > Insecta > Lepidoptera > Erebidae > Orgyia > Orgyia antiqua. The sequence goes on along the minus strand of OU779864.1, from coordinate 18,217,168 downwards.
AATAGAAGACGAACGTTTCGTTGATAGATACACCGTCTAAAATAACTACACCTTTCTGTTACGCCCAGTACATTAATACCTATCGGTATTTGTTATTTGGTATCATCAAACTGACGCAAAGCTTTGTGCAATGTATGTACACATATGTAATACGGACGTCCTATTGCAATATACAGACGCACAATAGCTGTATACGGACGTCCAATTGCAGAATACGGACGTTCAATTGCAATTGTGATCATGATTGCATCATAATGATATATCATTTATAACTTTCCGAGCGGTTTCCTTCGCAGGGAATACATTTTACTTGGTCACACCTTACTTTATGTTCGCAATTCATTAAAGCATGCTATCCAGCACATTTTATACATTAAATACTTGTTTAATGAAATATGAAGATAGTTTGAGACTCGGGGAAGAACTTTGAATACTTTTACCTCTGAAATCATCTCCTAAGGGGTAAAAGAAGAATTAAAGCTTGTATAGGAAATATCTACCTGCTGTATCGATTAGTATTATATCTGATAAGGAAATAGAAAAGGATGGAAGTTTGCACAATATTTTGGACTCCTATAATAAATTGATCATCTGATCGAAATTTTTGAATAGGAGACGAACGTTTCGTTGATAGATACACCGTCTAAAATGACTACACCTTTCTGTTACGCCCAGTACATTAATACCTATCGGTATTTGTTATTTGGTATCATCAAACTGACGCAAAGCTTTGTGCAATGTATGTACACATAATACGGACGTCCTATTGCAATATACAGACGCCCAATGGCTATATACGGACGTTCAATAGCTGTATACGGACGCTCAATAGCTGTATACGGACGTTCAATAGCAGAATACAGACGTTCAATTGCAATTATGATCACGATTGAAGATAGACGGTACTATATGACTGTAAGCTACCAACTGTAAGCAGAAAGCACGATTCTCAGTATATTTTCATTTCTTTAAATTGTATTTATTAAATTACAAAATCTACCAAATTTCACTAAAGTTTTTAGTAGATAGGTATGTAAACCTGACACATATTTAAATAAATGGGTATTTATCTTTAAGTAGTTCTTGGAAAACTGAGCATCCTTTATAATTTGCCGGGCGGTTCCTTTCCAGGGAACACATTTTACTTGGTCAGACCTTACTTTATGTTCGCAATTCATTAAAGCATGCTGTTCAGCACATTTGATACATTAAATATTTGACTTATAAAATATGAAGATAGTTTGAGACTCGGGAAAGAACTTTGAATACTTTTATCTCTGAAATCACCTCCTAAGGGGTAAAAGTAGAATAGAAGTGTGTATAGGGAATCTATACCTGCTATATCGATTTGTATTATATTTGATAAGGAAATAAAAAAGGTGGAAGTTTGCATAACCGTTCTACCCATTGTACAGGGGAAACAGATAGGTTTGGTCAATTTTCAGGACGTAAGTTATCTCAAGAAACACAACAAAGAACTTTCTCCAAGACACATAGGTTGAAATTCGAAAACAAATGTGTGGACTCCTATAATAAGTTGATCAGCTGATCGAAATTTTTGAATAGGAGACCTACATTTGGTTTTTGGGATCTATCTCATGTTTTATGGTAAATTTGTCCAGTTTCGTTGATAGATTATTGGTTTTATATGACTACACCTTTCTGTTACGCCCAGTACATTGGTACCTATCAGTATTTGTTATTTAGTATCGTCAAACTGACGCAAAGCTTTGTGCTATGTACGTACACATAATACGGACGTCCTATTGCAATATACAGACGCCCAATAGCTGTATACGGACGTTCAATAGCAGAATACGGACGTTCAATTGCAATTATGATCATGATTGAAGATAGACGGTACTATATGACTGTAAGCTACCAACTATAAACAGAAAGCACGGTTCTCAGTATATTAAATTTTTTTTTTTAATTGTTATTAAGAAATTACAATATCTACCAAATTTCACTAACGTTTTTAGTAGATAGGTATGTAAACCTAACACATATTTAAATAAATGGGTATTTATCTTTAAGTAGTTCTTGGAAAACCGAGCATACTTTATAATTTGCCGGGTGGTTCCTTTCCAGGGAACACATTTTACTTGGTCAGACCTTACTTTATGTTCGCAATTCATTAAAGCATGCTGTCCAGCACATTTGATACATTAAATACTTGATTTATAAAATATGAAGTTAGTTTGTGACTCGGGAAAGAACTTTGAATACTTTTATCTCTGAAATCATCTCCTAAGGGGTAAAAGGAGAATAGAAGTGTGCATAGGGAATCTATACCTGCTATATCGATTTGTATTATATTTGATAAGGAAATTAAAAAAGGTGGAAGTTTGCATAACCGTTCTACCCATTGTACAGGGGAAACAGATAGGTTTGGTCAATTTTCAGGACGTAAATTATCTCATGAAACACAAAAAAGAACTTTCTCCAAGACACATAGGTTGAAATTCGAAAACAAATGTTTGGACTCCTATAATAAATTGATCAGCTGATCGAAATTTTTGAATAGGAGACCAACATTTGGTTTTTGGGATATATCTCATGTTTTATGGTAAATTTGTCCAGTTTCGTTGATAGATTATTGGTTTTAAATGACTACACCTTTCTGTTACGCCCAGTACATTGGTACCTATCAGTATTTGTTATTTAGTATCGTCAAACTGACGCAAAGCTTAGTGCTATGTACGTACGCATAATACGGACGTCCTATTGCAATATACAGACGCCCAATAGCTGTATACGGACGTTCAATTGCAGAATACGGACGTTCAATAGCAATTATGATCATGATTGAAGATATACGGTACTATGTGACTGTAAGCTACCAACTGTAAGCAGAAAGAATGGTTCCCAGTATTTCTTAGTTTTTTAATCATAATAAATATGAAATTACAAAATTTACCAAATTTCATTAGAGTTCTTCAATAGGTGTTGCGTGAAAGATGGGCATAAGACATTCATTGACCATTCAATCCATTAATTGATAGTAATAATTAATATGTGTTAATTATTGTTAATAGTTATGTGTTAATTATGTGTTTAATAGTTATGAGGATGGTATCAACAGAAATAATCCCGATAGTTGTATCGGTGAACGGTTTTAGTCCCAAAGAGCCTCTCACAAAATCTCGAGAGGCTCGGCGTCAGCAAGTCGGTGACCGATGCAGAAAGCGGTCTTGCTTGACAATGCCCGTATAGTTCGTCGGTTTCTTTCCCATTAGGCTCCACCACTCCGGCTGATTGTTGCGGACCCCGTCGGAGTGCGTCCTGCCGCCTTTCGAGGCGAGGCAGTGTTATATCCAAAATAATAATAATTAATAAAAAGAAAGTAATATTGATTAATTCAACATTAAGTGTATTATTATTATTTTATTTTATATTTAAAAATGTAATTTATAAGAGAAATAAATGAATAATGAATAATAAATATGATAATAGGATAATTATAAGGTAGGCAAGTAGTCGTATGTTATTAAACGTGGGGCATCCGGCATCCGTATATAGATTATAGATATAAAACTAACAAATGTTTAAATCTAAGAAATGTTGAAATTGTGTGTCACAAGCAAGCGGTAGGTATCTAAAGAGATGATAAAAGTAAATCTGGCAACGTCGCATTCCCCAAAGTACCTACCATCCTGTCAGGACGTTACATAATCGACGCCATGGCTGACGTACCACCTATACATCCTGGATGCCTGTAATGTATCATTATGGTTCGGGGTTCAAAAATGTCTGGGCATAACTGCATGACGAATATCTCGAAAAATTTAAATATCAAAAAATGACGTACCCCACGCAGCTAGAAATAAAAAAACTAAGCAATATTCATCGAAACATGTTAGAAAAAGTAAGGGGAACCCGGGGACGTCGTACTGATGGGCTTTGTGCATGACGCCAAAATGATTCTGGGATGTAAATATATATATATATATATATATATATATATATATATATATTTACATCCCAGAATCATTTTGGCGTCATATATATATATATATATTTACATCCCAGAATCATTTTGGCGTCATGCACAAAGCCCATCAGTACGACGTCCCCGGGTTCCCCTTACTTTTGCTAACATGTTTTGATGAATATTGCTTAGTTTTTTTATTTCTAGCTGCGTGGGGTACATCATTTTTTGATATTTAAATTTTTCGAGATATTCGTCATGCAGTTATGCCCAGACATTTTTGAACCCCGAACCATAATGATACATTACAGGCATCCAGGATATATAGGTGGTACTTCAGCCATGGCGTCGATTATGTAACGTCCTGACAGGATGGTAGGTACTTTGGGGAATGCGACGTTGCCAGATTTACTTTTATCATCTCTTTAGATACCTACCGCTTGCTTGTGACACACAATTTCAACATTTCATATATTTAAACATTTGTTAGTTTTATATCTATAATCTATATACGGATGCCGGATGCCCCACGTGTAATAACATACGACTACTTGCCTACCTTATAATTATCCTATTATCATAATTATTATTCATTATTCATTTATTTCTCTTATAAATTACATTTTTAAATATAAAATAAAAAAATAAAAATACATTTAATGTTGAATTAATCAATATTACTTTCTTTTTATTAATTATTATTTTGGATGTAACACTGCCTCGCCTCGAAAGGCGGCAGGACGCACTCCGACGAGGTCCGCAACAGTCAGCCGGAGTGGTGGAGCCTAATGGTAAAGAAACCGACGAACTATACGGGTATTGTCAAGCAAGACCGCTTTCTGCATCGGTCACCGACTTGCTATTGACGCCGAGCCTCTCGAGATTTTGTGAGAGGCTCGTTGGGACTAAACCGTTCACCGATACAACTATCGGGATTATTTCTGTTGATACCACCCTCATAACTATTAAACACATAATTAACACATAACTATTAACAATAATTAGCACGTATTAATTATTATTATCAATTAGATTGAATGGTCAATGAATGTCTTATCTTTCACGCAACACCTATTGAAGAACTCTAATGAAATTTGGTAGATTTTGTAATTTCATATTTATTATGATTAAAAAACTAAGAAATACTGGGAACCATGCTTTCTGCTTACAGTTGGTAGCTTACAGTCACATAGTACCGTATATCTTCAATCATGATCATAATTGCTATTGAACGTCCGTATTCTGCAATTGAACGTCCGTATACAGCTATTGGGCGTCTCTATATTGCAATAGGACGTCCGTATTATGTGTACGTACATAGCACAAAGCTTTGCGTCAGTTTGACGATACTAAATAACAAATACTGATAGGTACCAAAGTACTGGGCGTAACAGAAAGGTGTAGTCATTTAAAACCAATAATCTACCAACGAAACTGGACAAATTTACCATAAAACATGAGATAGATCTTAAAAACCAAATGTTGGTCTCCTATTCAAAAATTTCGATCAGCTGATCTATTTATTATAGGAGTCCAAACATTTGTTTTCGAATTTCAACCTATGTGTCTTGGAGAAAGTTCTTTGTTGTGTTTCATGAGATAATTTACGTCCGGAAAATTGACCAAACCTATCTGTTTCCCTTGTACAATCGGTAGAACGGTTATGCAAACTTCCACCTCTTTTATTTCCTTATCAAATATAATACAAATCGATATAGCAGGTATAGATTCCCTATGCACACTTCTATTCTCCTTTTACCCCTTAGGAGATGATTTCAGAGATAAAAGTATTCAAAGTTCTTTCCCGAGTCTCAAACTAACTTCATATTTTATAAATCAAGTATTTAATGTATCAAATGTACTGGACAAAATTATAAAGTATGTTCGGTTTTCCAAGAACTACTTAAAGTTACATACCCATTTATTTAAATATTTGTTAGGTTTATAACCTATCTACTAAAAACTTTAGTGAAATTTGGTAGATTTTGTAATTTCTTAATTACAATTTAAAAAAAATTAAAAAATACTGAGAACCGTGCTTTCTGTTTATAGTTGGTAGCTTACAGTCATATAGTACCGTCTATCTTCAATCGTGATCATAATTGCAATTGAACGTCCGTATTCTGCTATTGAACGTCCGTATACAGCTATTGGGCGTCTGTATATTGCAATAGGACGTCCGTATTATGTGTACGTACATAGCACAAAGCTTTGCGTCAGTTTGACGATACTAAATAACAAATACTGATAGGTACCAATGTACTGGGCGTAACAGAAAGGTGTAGTCATTTAAAACCAATAATCTATCAACGAAACTGGACAAATTTACCATAAAACATGAGATAGATCCCAAAAACCAAATATTGGTCTCCTATTCAAAAATTTCGATCAGCTGATCAACTTATTATAGGAGTCCAAACATTTGTTTTCGAATTTCAACCTATGTGTCTTGGAGAAAGTTCTTTGTTGTGTTTCATGAGATAATTTACGTCCTGAAAATTGACCAAACCTATCCGTTTCCCCTGTACAATGGGTAGAACGGTTATGCAAACTTCCACCTTTTTTTATTTCCTTATCAAATATAATACAAATCGATATAGCAGGTATAGATTCCCTATACACACTTCTATTCTACTTTTACCCCTTAGGAGATGATTTCAGAGATAAAAGTATTCAAAGTTCTTTCCCGAGTCTCAAACTATCTTCATATTTTATAAATCAAGTATTTAATGTATCAAATGTGCTGGACAGCATGCTTTAATGAATTGCGAACATAAAGTAAGGTCTGACCAAGTAAAATGTGTTCCCTGGAAAGGAACCGCCCGGCAAATTATAAAGGATGCTCGGTTTTCCAAGAACTACTTAAAGATAAATACCCATTTATTTAAATATGTGTTAGGTTTACATACCTATCTACTAAAAACTTTAGTGAAATTTGGTAGATTTTGTAATTTAATAAATACAATTTAAAAAAATGAAAATATACTGAGAATCGTGCTTTCTGCTTACAGTTGGTAGCTTACAGTCATATAGTACCGTCTATCTTCAATTGTGATCATAATTGCAATTGAACGTCCGTATTCTGCTATTGAACGTCCGTATACAGCTATTGAACGTCCGTATACAGCTATTGAACGTCCGTATATAGCCATTGGGCGTCTGTATATTACAATAGGACGTCCGTATTATGTGTACATACATTGCACAAAGCTTTGCGTCAGTTTGATGATATCAAATAACAAATACCGATAGGTATTAATGTACTGGGCGTAACAGAAAGGTGTAGTCATTTTAGACGGTGTATCTATCAACGAAACGTTCGTCTCCTATTCCAAAATTTCGATCAGATGATCAATTTATTATAGGAGTCCAAAATATTATGCAAACTTCCATCCTTTTCTATTTCCTTATCAGATATAATACAAATCGATACAGCAGGTATAGATTTCCTATACAAGCTTTTATTCTTCTTTTACCCCTTAGGAGATGATTTCAGAGGTAAAAGTATTCAAAGTTCTTCCCCGAGTCTCAAAGTATCTTCATATTTCATTAAACAAGTATTTAATGTATCAAATGTGCTGAAGAGCATGCCTTAATGAATTGTGAATATAAAGTAAGGTGTAACCAAGTAAAATGTATTCTCTGCGAAGGAAATCGCTCGGAAAATTATATATGATATATTATTATGATGCAATCATGATCACAATTGCAATTGAACGTCCGTATTCTGCAATTGGACGTTCGTATACAGCTATTGGGCGTCTGTATATTGCAATAGGACGTCCGTATATAGCCATTGGGCGTCTGTATATTGCAATAGGACGTCCGTATTATGTATACGTACATTGCACAAAGCTTTGCGTCAGTTTGATGATACCAAATAACAAATACCGATAGGTGTTAATGCACTGGGCGTAACAGAAAGGTGTAGTCATTTTAGACGGTGTATCTATCAACGAAACGTTCGTCTCCTATTCAAAAATTTCGATCAGATGATCAATTTATTATAAGAGTCCAAAATATTATGCAAACTTCCATCCTTTTCTATTTCCTTATCAGATATAATACAAATCGCTACAGCAGATATAGATTTCTTATACAAACTTTTATTCTTCTTTTACCCCTTAGGAGATGATTTCAGAGGTAAAAGTATTCAAAGTTCTTCCCCGAGTCTCAAACTATCTTCATATTTCACTAAACAAGTATTTAATGTATCAAATGTGCTGGACAGCATGCTATAATGAATTGTGAATATAAAGTAAGGTGTGACCAAGTGAAATGTATTCTCTGTGAAGGAAACCTCTCGGAAAATTATAAATGATGATATATGATGCAATCATAATCACAATTGCAATTGAACGTCCGTATTGTGCAATTGGACGTCCGTATACAGCTATTGGGCGTCTGTATATTGCAATAGGACGTCCGTATTATGTGTACGTACATAGCACAAAGCTTTGCGTCAGTTTAACGATACTAAATAACAAATACCGATAGGTACCAATGTACTGGGCGTAACAGAAAGGTGTAGTCATTCTAGACGGTGTATCTATCTACGAAACGTTCGTCTCCTATTCAAAAATTTCGATCAGCTGATCAATTTATTATAGGAGTCGATACAGTTTTGTTTACGAATTTCAACGAAGTTCTTTGTTGTGTTTCATAAGTTAATTTACGTCCTGAAAATTGACCAAACCTTTCTGTTTCCCCTATACAATCGGTAGAACGGTTATGCAAACTTCCATTCTTTTCTATTACCTTATCAGATATAATACAATTCGATATAGCAGGTGTGATTCCCTATACTAACTTCTATTCTCCTTTTGCCCCATAGATGATTTCAGAGATAAAAGTATTCAAAGTTCTTTTCCGAGTCTCAAACTATCTTCATATTTTATAAAAAAGTAATTAATGTAACAAATGTAATATTATTTAATTAACTTAGTTCATTGAATAATAAGTGATGTCATAATACGAGGGGCGCCGAATATAACGCAAAACTTATGTGTTCGAAGACTTTGTATATTGTATTGACTGTAGTAGATATTGTTTGAGTTATAGTCATAATGTTATGGCTGAGCTGGCAACGTCGCAAATACGGACGCCAAATAACCGAGTCCGTAGCTAGAAATTCGCTTATATATACGCGTGTGGATATACGCGCTGCAGCAGCGCCTCACCCGCGCTGTGATTTTTTCGGGAACTTATTAATATTTTTTTGCAGCCATTTCAACGATTTTTTTACTTCCGTCGATATTTGTACTACGGCTAGCTGGGACCAATAGCGTCTCAGAGCAACCGCTCAAAAAAGTGGCGTCCGGTATACGGACGCTCAAAGCCGGTGGACGCCCGTTTAAATGCACTTTTTCCTTCAGAGGACGGCCAATCGTTTGCAGGATAAATATATGTATGTTTATGTGATATATATATATTATATATATTATGTGTTTATGTTTGTGTTTATTTGATTGTAGGTAAGTTTATTATTAAGTATTTTAGTAGTGTTTGTGTTTTGTATTGTTTTACACCTACCCCTGACTTTTTCTACACCACCCAATGGTTGACTGGCAGAGAATGCCCTTGGCATTAAGTCCGCCATTGTACAAATTTTGTTTGTGCGAAGTGTAAATAAATAAATAAATAAATAAAATACATACAGTTGTTATTAAATCTAACTTAATATTAACAGTGTAGCATAAACCAAACATTGGTTTTTCCGCACACTGGTATTCGTCTTGACGTAAATTTATATATTGTATTAATAACACATGATGCCAAACAAAACAGTGTATGTATAAGACCGCTTTGTCTAGCATCATGTAAGGTTAATTTTGAAAATTGATATTCTGAATATATTACAGCACAAACGTTGGGTTTATAACTTGGCTTACTTTTCTCTAAAATTACTATTTCTTATGTAAACACATAGTAATATTGTATGACTTCTAGTTATTTATACTAAAATAGCAAAGATTATAAATTTAAATAGAAGTGACATGTCTATCCAAAAACTGTTTTATTATATTATACACAAGGTTAGATCATCGTGCCAGTCCGATAAATTATGTTTCAGAGTTCCGGACAAAAAGAGACCAAGCCAATTTAGACTTCACTGTCAGTCTGTATGTTAAACTTGTATAATTAACTTGTACCAAGTTAATTTAGTTAGTTTTAACTTTATAATCTAAGTGATTTCGAATATAATATATGTGCGAGAAAACAACGCATCATGATATTATTTGACCGACGTATTCGCGAATATATTTTTGCACCAAGCATTAACATTATTTCCAGTTACCTCTAGACGACACTTTACGAATGGCTAAATACAAATAAGACAAGGCAGTACAATTGAACAACTTGACTATTAGATATCACCACTATGGCTAGCAAATTATATAAAAAAGTTTATTAAAAGTTTTGTGTGTCTCTGTTAGGATAGTAATGGACTTTTCAGCAAAATGTAATAAGCACTTAAACAGAATACATGCGATAAATGATACAGTTTATGATCGCAGCATCTTCAGATCTCGTCTGCTCTCTTGTTTCATCACTTTCATTCAGGTCATGTTATGCACAATATTTCAGAAACATACAAAGTACAACAAACAGAAAATAGGTCAAGATTTGTTTTACGTATCAGTTATTAACTGCATATTTTTAACCAACTTCAAAAAGAGCAGGTTCTGAAATCAACTGCTTTTTAATCCATAATGGGGAAGGTCGAGTAATCGGTACTTTAGATAGGAACCGCCCTATCTAAGGTACTACTGGACTCCTAGTGTATTTAGGGTTTAATTTTGGGCGCTCCGCCTCTAAAATATGTTAGTTATAAGTAGTGTCCGACGGTGGCTTCAGTTTCGGCCGAAACTGAAACTCACGTGGTCAAGTATAAAATTTCTTAATATACTGAAATTTGGTGCATTCTACCTATTATTTTTGCATTAATTAGGGCATGAAATGGAGACACAGTATATGAACTTCGTTGGAATCATTTATTTAATATAATTTAAAAAAGTATTAATAACATTTTTTGTATTTTTTTAAATTATGTTCTCAATTCCCGAACAGAGCCGTCAAAGCGTTACCGCGTGAAACGAAGTTAGGCGAGCATAGGTGTGCGTGAACTGCGACATATATTTCGGTTTCGGCGAAAGTTTCACCCGATTTTGGCCGAAACCGAAACTGCCACCGAAACTTGTTTTTTGGCCGAAACTTTCGGCCAACCGAAACTGAAACCGAACTTTCGATCGGACACTAGTTATAAGGCTACGTCATGGATATTTATTTATTTATTATTTACTAGATTATAAAGGACTTGCTTCTATCATTGTCTTAGCAACAGACTATTCACAGTCACACAGTCTTTGTGAAAACGAACTAAAATATAGGTAGGTGTAATCACTTACTGAATTTCAATATAGGTATGTGGAACCAATCTACGTGATTGTAATTTGATATTTTTGTTGTTATTTAATAACTTTAAGAATATTATTATACTTACAGTCGGTCCGTTGATGCGATATGGAAATGTATTTAGTATTGTATACGTAGTTTTTTACGTACAGACAGACGGACGCGGAACTCGGAAGGCGACGTAAATATTGAATGCTACATAAATAAATAAATAAAGACATAAATAAATCATCTCTCTGTCTATCTAGGCACGTTAAAATCCAAATCTACTAAACAGATTTTTATACTGTTTAACTAAAATATAGAGAGGTTCGTAAGGAAGTTTAAACAGTATTTAGTTTTAAAAGATAAGAAACGTGTCAAAGACCGCCGAGAAGAGAGTCTAAGGAGCATTTAAATTTATTATGATCAATGCAAAGATTAAGTCGCTCGGTTAATCTAAGATCAGCTTTTCTCTGCTAATTAGGATTACATCATAAACATATTGTACGTAACAAGTTTGTTACTATAATAACATGTTGTTGTTATCTTAACATTATACCATTATACTTACTAATATTTCTGTGTGTTCACTACGATAAATTACAAGCTTCGTGTACATACATAACAGACTCGTATCTTTACCTATTGTATAATGTTATATCTTATAATAGTTATAATATCAATTCTTTTTCCGCTAAAAACAAAAGATTTAATTTGTGATTGAACTTTTGTGCTTGATAGATTCCACGCACGGCAACAAGCCAAGAGAGACAAAATTTTCTTCGTTCAAAAACTAAAAAAATACGTTTGAAAATCTTGAACATATTGAATATTTTCTAACACTTGCGCGACTCATCTGTTTATATAAAACTATTTTTTAAACGTTGACTGCAAAGTCTCCGAAACGTCGGGCCAAAATTTAAAACAAATATACGCGTCTAAATCCGTAAAAAAGAGTTTTATTTAAATCTCGAACATTGTTTTAAATTATTGCATTGTCATCGATCCTTATTATTTTTGCAAAATTTCAATTCAATCTGCAAGTATGTGAAAATCACATTTAAAAGATTCCGTTACATAGATTATACATTGATAGGTAATACCTACTAGGTAGTAGGTACTGGTAGGTACTGGTAGTTACTGGTAGGTACCAGTCTTTATTATATAATCTGTGATAGTACTAAACTAATAAAAATGAATTAAATAAAAATGTGTTAAAAAGGGAGACTCAGACATTAATGCGCTAAACATGATATCAAGTTATTAGTATAACAAATAACCAAAAATATGTGATTAATTCTTGTTTGGTAATTGTTATTGCAAACAATATATTTAATACTGCGTATTCATATTTACCAAATAAGCAGTCCTTCTCAGAGTGAATTACCTTGAAAATACACATAATAGGCAGATTTTGTCCTATCTCTTCTCCTGCTAAGTATAATTGACTTGCTATGCTATGACTTGTTAATTTGATTCATTAACTGCTAAGTCATAAATATGAAACTATCAACGCAGCCTTGCCTGTATCTGCAACAAATAGTGATATTTGTCACTCGTTAAAAAACCTCTGTCATTATTTATCATATATAAATACTAGCTGTCCCGTCAAACGTTGTTTTGTCATACTAAAAAAAAAGGTTTGAAAAATAGATGTTGGCCGATTCTCAGATAGATGTGCATGTAAAATTTCATAAAAATCGGTCAAGCCGCTTCGGAGGACTACGGTAACTAACACTGTGACACGTGAATTTTATATATTAGATAAGTAGTGTAACATCCGTCAGTTTATCCGTCACATAATGTCAACAGTCAAACAATGTCACCACGCATTGCATAGTAAGCCGTATCTGAATACATATCACATGTATATGAGTTGTTTAACTTGGCGCTAATTATTCATATACAATTTTGTAATAGCACACGTATATTGCCTCGACGATTAAAACTATTTTATTTATTTTATTTCAGCCATACGTGCCTATATTTTTAGGACATTGGAGTTAGCCAGCCAGAAAAATTACAAACTAGATTTTAAACTAAAATCAATACCATTAAGTTTAACGCTAGTTCAAATACAAAACAGATTTATTGCTTTCCAGAACAACAAAGAAATAATAATTGGAAAGGGTTCTATTAATTTAAGGGAACGTTTCTTTAATCTTTTTATCGCTGTTTTCAGACGACGCCAGTTTTATCGGAAGTCGATTACGTTTGGAATTAAGAGAGTACTTCAAATATGCCTCTGTTTTACTTAATTACTTTCTACAAACAAACTCCTAGTCGTTGTCTTAGAGTAATAAACCAACAGGATTAGATACAAACGATATTTTCTATGACAATTATTCTGCCACGTTTGTGGGGTGCTCCGGTAACGGACACAATTTAATCAGTGGCTACGCACGCCACGCCCAAAATCGCCTCACACTCACTAAGAGACGACAGAGTCCCTACAAAATGAGTATGATCATTGTTCTCGTACCTTTTTCACCAGTGGACGCCTTATAATGTCACCTCCTGTTAGCTCTACGCTCTAACGGTCGGTCGTAATAAAATATTATGCCTGATATCGTCATCAATAATTTGAACATGATGACGCCACAATTTGCTATGATAATTCTCAATTATACAATTGTAAACGAAGTCGTCGAGAGGATGATAGTACGATGCCCATTCGTAGTAATTACTTATGTGAACAGTGCTGTAATCTATATAATGTAATTGATTTATGAAGGAATGTGATTTTTTTATTGGAATATCAACGTAGGTACAGCTGATGCCTTATACATATGTATAGGTACTATTTTTTATATAATATTATTTTTTTCGGAAATGCGTCCTATAAATCCTACCTCGACACTTACTCTTTTGTATTTTTTCTATTTAGTTCATAACTTTGTTCCTCTTCTTACCAGAAAAGCTGTTATATAATTACGAAGTAAGATACGAGTAAGATGATTAGTTATAAACAAATCATTGTTTAATAAAATAGTATTTTATATAAATGGCATTATAAATAAATAAATAAATATTCATGGACATTTCACACATCGTCCTCTGGTCCCAAGCTAAGCTTATTATGCTTGTGTTATGGGTACCAGAATACGGATATAATACATTATACTACTTTTCTTTTGTAAATACATACTTATAATACATAGAAAACACCGAGACGTAGTACAAACATTTGTATGACATTTATGAATATCACACAAATGATTGTCCCAAGCGGGAATCGAACCCGCGACCTTGTGAACGGCAGTCCAGTACATGAACCACTACGCCACGAAGCCCGTCATTATGTTTACTTTATGTTATTATAAACAACCACAAATTTATAAAAGGAACGAACACTTTATTTTTGCCAATCATATATTTATAATTTTTCATTTAACTTTAAAAATTACTTGTAATTTTTGGTGCCTTCAGCAAAAATAACTTATTATTTAAGAGTTCTGAGCCTGTAGAAGTGATTGTGAGAGCAGCACAATGATAATATAGGGGAGGAATGATTGATGAAAATGAAAGTGTAGTAATTCATCAAGAAAAGAATATTTTTGGACTCCATTGTTAAACGGATCATAATAATGAGAATGACGTAAAACTTGAAGAAAACCTTTTATATTTTTAATATTATATAACACTTTTAAACAATAATTAGAGTATTTTTTCAACAAGCATTGATCATAATAATATATCTATCCATTATTTTTCTGTGTGTAAAATCATGAACAAGTTTTTTTGAAGAACAACATTTATCAAGTATTGGTGACGATGCAAAAATGTTTTGAAAAATATTAGAAATTTTATCAGCTGTGTGTTTAGACGTAATTTTTAATTTTCTACCAAATATATAGCGTCTCTTCTACTTTCACAGTCCTTTTCAGCTATCATAACAGATAATATAGGTGCATATATTTGCTTTTCTGAATTCATAAAACACTGACACAGAATATTGTTATGAAATAAAACAAATCATTGTTTCGATTTAGAATCGTATCAACCTTTTAACTAAGAAATACATACACCACGGATCATGTTATAAAGAAGATATCTGTTATACAATACATCTAAATCTACAAAAAGTTAATACATCTCTGTCGCACACATATACACCCACAAGAGGCATATAAATTTAACATAACTTTTTTACTGTATTAAACATATCATTTATTTTACTGGCAAGTTTTTGTAGGCTTACGCGTATTCTTTATATTTACGCGCCCTTTATAGTGATGGATGATGTCAGGTTTTCTTCCTTTATTTGATTGAGAAATAATACCAAAGAATACTTTAATAAAAATGTATTGTTCTTTGGCTGCTAACACACATACAAATATTCATAAAATGGATCTAATTAGAAAAGCTGGCGATTCAGTGGCGAATAAGTCAAATCGCCACTGAGATCGTAAAGAATTAAAGAAAGAAACAAAAGTCAAACGTCAGGTGAGATTTAAAACAAAATACACGCGTCTCAATCCGTAAAAAAGGTGGTTTTATTTTAATGAAGTATGTCACACAAGTGTTAAAGAACATTAAATATTTTTATGTAATTAGTTATTTCAAATCTGCATACTTTACCTATCACAAAACGGTATTACATAAATCAGTACAAAGTATTACATAACTAGGACCACGACAAAACAATTCCTAGAGGAAATATATATAAATTAAATTAACCACTTAAGCTTCCTAAACGCCACTTAAGACTAGAATAAGATTTATAACAAAGAACAAAGAATTATTAATTGGAAAGGGTTGTACTAATTTAATGGAATGTCATTTCTTTAATCTTTCTGACCTTGTAGTCAGACGAGACTGAGTTCTGAGAAAATCATTCGAAAAAGTTTATAAATAAGAGAACTCTTTAGATGTACTCAATAATTTGTTTAATTAATTTCTTTTAATTATAATATTCTTGCCTTATTTCTAATGATTAAGTTGAACGCCTATTTCTTCGGAGAAATCAAGATAAATTACGTTTTTACAAAGGACTACAGTATTGTGATCTTGAAAAAAGAAGTTTAAACGATTTCTAGTGTTTCGGCGACGCAAGAGAAGTACTTTTGGTGTTGCAAACGTCTAATTATATCGGTAACAACTTACCATCAGCAGTGGTATTCAGTAAGAAAAAGTGAAGTGAATTTTCGGTGAATCTTGATCACGTGACAGCGCTCCTCCAATAAAAATAGAGGAGCGCTGTCACGTGATCAAGATTCACCGAAAACTCCCTTCACTTTTTCTTACCGAATACCACTGCAGAACTAAAAGCCGATACCTCACCATATTGGCATAAAAACACTTCACTTAGTTCTTATAACAGTGTAACTATAATAAACAAATCTTTTTTAACATTATGTATTATCTGTCACACTTATTGCGAACAAGACCCTTACAAGCATCTTTAATTAGTGATTAAAGAATCGCGTTTCTTTAATTAATAAAGCTTGTACTTAGAAACATCGTCTTTTTAATTAATTTTCTGAGTAGATCGAATAATTTGAATTGTAAAATTTTACTTACAGCTAAGGATCTTTTATACTAAACTTTACCTATGCCCTGCCATGACAAGTTTGTTTGTTTGAACGCGCTAATTTCAGGAACTCCTGGTTCGATTTGATATTCATTGTTGGATAGCACATTTATCGAGGAAGGTTATAGTATAAAAATAACATCATGCTGTGGCTAACAGGAGCGAAGCATTGACAAATTTTATTAAAGATGTATGTAACAGCAAAATTATTTTACTTAGTTTCTTACGACAATACTTCTAAGTGGATTGCAAGTCCTGAACGGTTAGTAGGTAAAAGCATGGACTGAGCTAATGTCTCTTTTTGCAATTTAGCAGAGACATGTATGTTTTAAAATCCTTTAAACGTTGTTAAATAATAAGTAAAATATTTAAACCAAAAGGGTCAAGCACTTGCAACAGTCGGGCATGTATGACCAAATGTAAGAGTGTGGATGAAGCCAAGGAAGTATGTGTGGATCGTAGCAGATGGCGCTCTATATTCTCTGCCTACCCCCATGGGAAAAAGGCGTAATGATGATGATGAAATAATTGAACACAGAGTGTTATATAAGACTAACAGACATAATAGTCATTCGACTTAATCATGTAATCTCTACCATGACACTAATTTTAATCTCTCCAATACTATTCAAAATTCGTAAAGCCTATTAAGAGATTTAGTAACAATCCCTTTTGGTTTTAAGAGAATGTTCACCCTAAGATCACATTGTATATACATGTCCCTTGTAATACTATTAACATTGTTACCAAGTCAAATATTTTGTCCAATTAAATCAGAGAAAAAAATGTGTTTTTGTAAGTTACCAAGAAAATTAATTATTCTTTTTTCTGAACTTATCAGAGTCCCACTGTTGGACGCAGGCCTTCGGGTAGTTGGTCTATTTATGCCGCGCTAACCAAGCGTGATGGTGTAGAGTTTATTTAGAGTCTTTATCAAGGTGTAATTTTCTCTTTGATAATTTTGATAAATTTGATTTGACCTTAAAAATAGAGTTAGTGATAATTGAAAAGAGTTAAGTATTTGTAATGAAATCGTTACTTTGTATAAATTTCATGCGGTAAAAAGGATAAAAAATCTGTTGGTTTTTTATCATCTCACGGGAACATTGCATTCTTTTGGGATAAGTAGTAGTAAACTATAATTTCAGAATATATTTTGTATATGCTACTTTATTGTAAAGTTTCATCAAAATCCATTCAGTAGTTTTTGCATGAAAGAGTAACAAACATCCAAACATCCTCACAAACTTTCCCTTCTAAAGAAATGTGGACACATACTTAATCTTAACTGTACTCTGTACCTATTACAATAAAATGTGATGCAACTATTTTGATATTTATAGAGAGCTACATAGTTGACTAAGAACCGTCGGAGTCATTGTACGATTCAACTGAAGCTTGACTTGTTATAAACTTCAACTATTTACTAACTTTTAACAACCTCGATGTTTAGCTATGATACAAGACTTGTCTAACTCTATTCAAGTTTATTTATACTGTTGTTTTCATTTAAAGTTTACTAGAACTAAATAATGATTTAAAATGTGACCTTTTATTTGCTACAGTCGCTACAAACTTAACGATATATCGCAGCGATCTATCTGCACCGATAAATCGTACGTTCCTTGTGTCTCCGCCGGTGGTAAATTTGTCTAGGCCATACTAAAAATCTATAGTGTTTTAGTTTTCGTCCAAAAATTTTTCATCAATTATAATGTCCTTTGTATGTGATGATCTAATATTCTATTCGCAAACAATACGAAATCACTGCAAACACTTTCTATGTGACAAACGTGTCACATATGTAGATAGCCATTTCGTAAAGACAGCACAATATCGATCTCATCAGGTCATCGTGAAGGTGAATTGATAACAAAAATGATTCGCTGAATGTGTTGCTAAGCGCAAATTTCGAGAATGGCTGGGCAAATTATGCAAATTTGATTCTTTTTTTAAGAATATTCCTAGAAGTATGACATGTTTCTTACACTAAGGAAAATAAAAACCTGACTGATAAAATTACGAAATTGAAACCGCAGGTAACAACTAGTTTACAAAAAAGACGTGTGTCACTCGGGGACTGCCGCGGTAAAGCTATTGCATAGCATTTTTTATCAACATAAGCAATTCAATTATTTATTTTATTTATGCAAGAATCTAAAGACCATAAACTAAAATAAGATTAATAATCCTTATTTACTGATGCTTACATCTGTCCATTGTTTATGGTAATTATGATAAAATAGCGATTGTCAATCAAATATCAATCTGTTTTAACAGACCAAGATCCGAGGGGTACAGCTTTTGACTTATTTTGTCAACAATGAAATATATTGGACTAGCTGTTGCCCGCGACTTCTTACGCGTGAAATTTAGAAATTAAACCTTAACAAAGAGAAGTTTACCATATCACTTGATAGATGGCGCTGTACCGTTTCTTGAATCGCACTATGGTTTGGTTACATACATTAACACTTAAGCTCGTCAAGATTTTCAGTTTTTAATTCCGATTTTCGCATTTATAAATTAGTAAGGATAAGGTAGTCTTTGTACATAACACATAATTGTAAAAATACCCGCAACTCTGTCCCGCCGGTCGTAATTAACACAAAGCATTATTATTTCAATTTGAGCGCTTAAAGATCAAAAAGTTAGTAATATTTTTACGAAACTTTACTTTGAAAGTTGCTGAAAAACGGCACAGAGCTGCAGTTATTTTTACAATGATGCTGCGTACAAAGACTACCTTATTGAATACATTTCATCACTGAGAAAATAAGTCGAATGATTCACCCCTAGGATCTTGGTCTACAATTTTAGTTCTGACATTATTTTACGATGATTTTATGTTATTAAAATCAAAAATACGCTGTTATCTGAACATTTAGGATATATTATTATGTTATCGATTCAAAATCCTTATTTTAATACGCTGTTTAATTTGAGGAAGGCGCTTACCCTTGGTATCAACAGGATGAAATAAATTGCGGGGCAAAGAGGGGGATTACGCATGGGCAGTGACGGGAGTGTTAGGTTATTTTTTCGTTATGATTTTCTGGATTCGGTCTCCACGCTCAAGGCCCGCGATAGAAGCTATGCAATAGCTTAAAAATGTAATTTGATTCTACAAATTAAAACTGAAATATAAAGCAAGGTACAAAAATATACTTAGTTTAAAATAACGTCATAGTCAAGAAGTTTTTCAAGCCAATGAGTTAGAAAAATTGTTTCAAGTTAAAATTGACTTTAGTATGCACAAAGAAGAAAACAACAGACTATATTTCGTAAACATTTCCAGTGAATTAGTTCAGTGAAGTATAACTAAACAAAAGCTATTAGAACAATGTTTGCAGTTTAAAAATATTGGATTCAACTACAGAGTGGTTTCTCAGATACACTTCAGGAACATTTCAGTATTTTGCTGTTTGTAAATACTACTATTAAATTGCTTTCAAAGTTCTAAACATATTCATTGTACTTCTAAGGTTTCTATTTAATTATATCTTATAGATTTTGTTAAACTATTTGGTATTAATAAAAGACTTATTTTATACGATAATATTTAGTTGAGAGTTTAACCTTGTATTGACGTATCTTAATATTACTTTATTACCCAAACATAATTTTTTAAATTGATCCTTCATAAAATACTTAAAAACTACACGATATATTGTAATTTTAAAAAAGAATGAGTGACAAAAAACGGTATAATGGTAATATAATAATCGGTAATGTGACCATGCATCCAGCCACAATACCTTGTACACATAAAATACTATCTCGATTAGGGATACTAACTATTGCAGTATTTTATCCCTTATCCAATTTAAATTTATCTATTAGCAAGACATTAAACCGAAATTACATAAACCATTCTTATCCGCAAAAAGCTGGAAGTTAAGCCAATTCTTATTTCATTGGCGCAACGCAAGAAAAGATTTTTACAAAAGCAACGACTTAACTAGCTCAATGGCAGTCATTTCAAAAACTTAAAATTAAGTTTACATTACATCTTTCACTGAAACTGAAAATTTTATTATCATTAAGTTTTAATGTTGAATTACTGACGAAAACAATAATTTAAACAGAAATTTTGTTAAATTACCTTCATAAATCTACCGAAATTCCTTAAAATATCTACAAAATTTCAGTAGCAAGATAATAGAATTTAGGCACGACCATTTGTACTAAAACCGTCAAAATATACGCTCCGTTGAAACTTCCAAATACTCACGTTATAAAGCAGTTTATTGCGGTCTCAGATATAAAAAGAGATAGCAATAATTAAGCTTAGATTAAGAGCAGTTAAAGTTAGTTTAATTTCCGTCTTAAAGTTATAACAAAACTTTGGCTCATTTTAATAATAAAATAAACTCAGAGTGTTTGTAAGCGATCATTTCGATTTGATGACTTTTATATTAAAAACTAGTCAAGTGCGAAACACATTTTTTAACTTTGAGTTCGGTATCTGAAGTATGAACTAATTAATTGAACTATGTGACAAACAGGTCATATAGACCATGAATATTATTATGATAATAAAAACACATTAA
Organism: Orgyia antiqua; assembly: GCA_916999025.1. Taxonomy (NCBI): domain Eukaryota; kingdom Metazoa; phylum Arthropoda; class Insecta; order Lepidoptera; family Erebidae; genus Orgyia; species Orgyia antiqua. The sequence continues at coordinate 18,195,753 of OU779864.1, read as the reverse complement.
CTGATTTTAAAATGGATTTTACGTATTTCACATGATAGCATAACTGACAAAAATGTATACATTAATAAATAAAATTACGATGACGAAATTACGATGGAAAAAGTGATTACCGCAAGCGGTATTAAGCAATATTATTAGCAATTAATTTATTAAGTAAAAGCATAGCATGTCAATTGCAAAATTAATAAATTACTTTAGTAATGAACGTCGCGTCATTATTTTCAACTCAATTGTATTCTGTAAAGAATACTGGGTGGTTGGTCGAGATGTTGCAAAGTAATCTTGATAGATGGCGTTGCACATAGAAATACGATATAAACTCAATCGAGTGAGAATTGCGGTGGCCTAATTGATTACTGAAAAGCACGACCGCAATAAGCTCAGTTGACAGAGCTACGGAACGGTATTCCGAGGTCGTGGGTTCGAGTCTCGCTTGCGGTAATCACTTTTTCCACCGTAATTTAATTTATGAAGTAAAAGCATAGCATGTCAATTGCAAAATTAATAAATTACTTTAATATAGTATACCTTGTTAATACTAGGTGTTAGAATATAAATATAGTTTAAATAAGTCATCATATCATCATCATGATAAATCATTATAATCTATGGATAATGTTAGTCTATGATTTTATTTTATATTTATTAACAACCCTCAAGTGTTAATGTGTTTGAACTTATATGTTCCCAATAGTTATTTAAGTGCGAGAAAGCGTGATTTAATCGCACTTCCGAAACCAAGGAGCAATGTGCTCCATCAGGCACCGCTTACCAGAGCACTCAGATTAATAAACGAAATAGCCCAAGATCTAGATATTTTCACCAGTCCTTGGCTAAAATTACAGATAGGGGTATGAGAATTGTTACAAATTCATAAAATATGTCCATCTCTGGACTGTAATGGGATGTTTCTTTAATATGTCACATGTGTAATATATAATGATAAATAAATAATAAATATTCAGGACATTTCACACAACGTCCTCTGGTCCCAAAGTAAGCTATATTTCTATGCTTGTATTATGGGTACCAGATACGGATAGACTACATATACTACTTTTCATTTGTAAATACATACTTATAATACATAGAAAACACCCAGACGCTGTACAAACATTTGTATGACATTTATGGATATCACACAAATGACTGTCCCAAGCGGGAATCGAACCTGCGACCTCGTGATCGGCAGTCCATTACATAAACCGCTCCACCACGAAGCCCGTCGTATATGTATGTAACATTTAATTATAATGTCGACTTGGTTTTCTACTGTAATGGCATTGTAAACTTAATTTAATAAATAAATAACCTCGTCCTCGTGGTCCTCGTGGTCTAGTGGTTCATATAACGGACTGCTGATCACGAGGTCTCGGGTTCGATTCCCGGTCAGGACAAATATTTGTGTGATGTTTTTAATCGTCAGACAAATGTTTGTACTGCGTCTGGGTGTTTACTATGTATTTTATGTATGTATTTACAAAAGAAAAGTAGTATATGTATTCTATCCGTATTCTGGTACCCATAACACAAGCATATAAAGCTTAGCTTGGGACCAGAGGACGTTGTGTGAAATGTCCATGAATATTTATTTATTATTTATTAAATAAAAAATAAATAAATCTAAAAAAATTAATAAATATCAGTATCCGTTTTGTTTTTATTTTCTCTATGGTTCCTTGTGTTCTGGCAATGACTACTTGCTGTGCGTTATTCAAAAAAATCTGTGTAATTAAGCTGGCTAGCATAATTTCTCTTAAAGCAATTAATAAATTAATAGATTATTTTTAGGCTAAAATTCAATTACTATGAATTAGTGAGTTGAAATAAACACTATCCATAACTTTATTAATATTAAACTTTTATGAAAATTAATTAAAATCATCAGACATCTTTAAGTCACATTGACTAACCCCTACATATTATTGAAAGTAAATTAATTACGAGTAAAATTTATAATGATAAACTATTGTTGATGATATTTTAGATCAATAAGGTTTTATAAAGCGTAAGGTAGGACGTACCTCCTGTTAGGTAGGACTGGATATGGAAGGCGGATGACCGTGTATTGTGGCGCGAATTGGGAGAGGCTTATGTCCAGCAGCGGTATGCAATACACTGATTTGATTAAATCCATCCATCCATCCATTAGCCTCTCTCTGTCCACTGTTGGATATAGGCGTCCCACATAGAACGTCACAACGCGCGGTCCTGTGCCGCCTGCATCCAATGTCTCCCCGCGACCTTGACGATATCGTCGCTCCACCTTGTCGGGGGCCGCCCAACACTACGTCGTCCGGGACGTGGTCGCCACTCTGGGACTTTTCTTCCCCAACGATCATCAGTCCTACGAGCGATGTGGCCTGCCCATTGCCACTTCAGCGCTCTAACCTTTCGGGCTATGTCGGACACGCCAGTTCTCCTACGGATCTCCGTATTTCGGATTTTATCCCGTAGGGAAATACCGAGCATAGCCCTCTCTATGGCTAAGCTTCCCAAACGCTGCCCAGTCAAGTTGGATTCGTCGGTTGACTTCATTCTCGAAGTTGTATTTTGTTTGTTCTAGGTAGACGTAGTGATAGACAACTTCGAGAATCGCATTCCCCTGTTGGGAATGCGATTCTCGAAGTTGTCTAAGTAGTGTAACCCAACGGGTCGGTTTAAGGATGAACATGGGTTCATCCTTAAACCGACCCGTTGGGTAACACTACTGATTTGACTGACACATTTGATTAAATAAACTATTTAAAACAATCACAATTAAGGGCCTACATCAATCATATCGTATATCATCGCCGACACGTACATATTAACACAGCCAGTAGGCACAGAAAATGAAGAATTAGGGATACTTTTCCTATTTACTCAAAATCTACTAAATATATTTTAATTCTGATTTACATGTTTCTATATATAATAGTTACTTATGTTTTTAAAGTTATTTCATTAGTTAATACGCGATAATAGACCGACAAATGAAAAAAATAAAACATGGGAGAGGTTGTTTCGCTAAGATTTTCTATCGAGAAAACTTTTTTCAATCGTGTTTCTGAGTTTATGCGATCCTAGATCATATATTGAAAATATATATACTTAAAAATTAGAGCTCTAGCCATTCAATCTAAAGAAACAATGAAAACTTCGTACGTAGAAAAATGCACGAAGCTATTTTGGTATCCTCTTAAATAGGGCTTGTTTGAATAGCTGAGTTTATTTTTTTCTCTTTTCCTTAGTTTTAAAGTTCAGTATGATGGTAGAAATGAAACCCACTGCAGTGTTTTATAAAAAAGTTGTGATATAAATCAAACTGTTATAGAGACAAGTGCGTAACATTTATAATTGTCGTTCATGTAGGTATGACTAAACTAGCTGTTGCCCGTGACTTCATACCCGTGGAATTCCTACTTACTTGACACTTATCATCACATTAATGCTTGGGAGTAGGTTGCTCTGGAGCAATACATATTCTATATTGTAAAGTTATTAGCATTGTAAGTATAATTGACATTTAATTTCAAAATATTGAATTGATTAAAAGCTCAGCTGAGTTTCTTACGCCGGTTCCTCTCAGCAGACTGCGTCCTGAACCGGTGGTAGGGAAAAAAATTGGACATGTCATAAGCACATAATTTTTCTGAAAAATTGTGTCTACGTGATTAAATTATTTTTCATTTCATTTCATTTCATTTTGAATAATTCACACAATATTTTTATTAATTGTAGCCTATGTGTTATTCTGATGTTTATGCTATATTATTGTAAAGTTTCATTAAAATCCATTTAGTAGTTTTTGTGTGTAAGAGTAACAAACATCCAAACATACATACTCACAAACTTTCACATTTATAATATTAGCAAAATGTATTAATAAAAGCAAAGCGAAATCTTTTTATTTCGATGGCGCTCTGTAGTGTCATCTATTTTAATGGAAAACAGGAATGACTATGTACATAATATTATGTACTTTAAATAGCAGCTTTATTTAAAAGTGTTACGTAGACGTCAGACGATAAATAAAATATGTTTATGTTGAAAAATTTATATCCTAATATTCCCATTAATAGAATGCTTTGTTACTGGGTAAATTAGTCTAATATTGTAAACAGACGTTTAAATGAGAGATGGCTCGCTAAAAGATATACACCAACTATCGCTATACTAAATAGAAAAGTGTGAGGTATGTGCCTATGATTAATATATCCTATGATTGTAATAAATGGTACAATCAACGACTGAATATTGACTAATACTCGGGGTTTTATTTATCTTGAAATGCGGAAAGGGTTAATTTTCATAATCATAGGATAATGTCCTACTCATATTAATTCATTTTTCTGTTTAAATTTAATTAATTATCATAAATATAACAGGTTAAATAATAAGTAAAATTACTGTGAATAGTTTAGTAAAGATTAAAAATTACACTTTAGTAATATTAAATTATCGTTTGTAGCAGAAAGTTCCGTGACGATTTATATCTATTTCTATTTTTATTAGAAATGGGAATAACGGCTTAAAATTTTAAACGAATTTAAACGAGATGCTTAAAAAGTTGCTTATTTTTAAGCAGCTATTTTATGCTTTTTAACTTTTTCGTTAAGAAAATTATCTCAACTTAATTTTTGTAGTCTGCTTAAAATTCATAATATGCTGTTTGCTTACTGTTTAGCTTTTATGCTTTTTAACTTTTTCGTTAAAACATTTAACTGAACTTAATTTACGTTGTCTGCTAAAAATTTGCTTACCGTTTAAATAAAAATTTTACACTTACATCATTTTTACATTTTCCTCTTCTCTTTTTACCAAAATTTTGAAAATATTCTCACAACTGTGTTGCAATTTTAAAATAAGTATTAAGCGAGGATTGCTTATAAACGGCAGCGTGCTTTTTTGCTTATTTTATTAAGCATTGCTTATTTTAAGCTTTTCGTTTAAACGCTCACTACTAATTTTTATAATACAAATAGCTGTTGCCCGCGACTCCGTACGCGTGGAATTTAGGAAAGTTTCAAGAAAATCCATCCAGTAGTCTTTACGTGAAAAAACAACAAACATCCTTACATTCATACAATCCAACATTAGCCAAACATCCAAATACACATTAGAGTATGGATAGAAGACCGAGGACACGTTCGCGTTGCTCGGCCAACAGTTTAAGTATTTTATTTTGTCGCGCGTAATTCTTTTTTCGTCATATCTCCTAAGATATTCATTTAAATTGCATGCTGTAAACAGCAGATATAATCTATATTAAACGTGTAAGCTAACTAAGGGTTTCTTTTAAAAGATAGGCATATGCCCTCGCGGAGGTTTTTGAAGAACTATAGGTAACAAACAATTCCTCCATAGGTACATTAGTTTGTTGTACCTCACATAGATAAGGCAGCGTTTTCATTAATAGCTAACACGCGTCCGAGTTTCTCGGCAAATTTAATCATATCTCATTTAATATACAGCAAGCCCCAACAAATTATGCAAAAAAGCCATCCTCTTGAACCATTCTATCTATCAAAAAAAACCGCATCAAGATCCGTTACGTATTTTTGAAGAAAAAAGCTCACATAGGGACATACATACAAAAATTACGGCCTAGTTTTATAAGAAGTAATAATAATAAAGATAAAGAAAAGATAAAGAAGATTACAATAAGCCCACAGGATTCACCCTAAATCTGAATCTAAAAATAGGGTTTTATTTATATTTTTCTTGCTAAAATCGTACATTTTTTTTTAATCTCCGTATCAGTTATGAAATTTGGGAATGATTTAAATTCAATATACATAATTTTAGTTTTTATATTTTTTGAAGTTAAAATTAGTTTGTAGTATATTGTCATGATGAGAGCACGAGGTGCACAATTACACAGTACACAGCCACAAAAAAACCGACATATCAGATTACACTCTCTCTCTCTCCAGCCCATTTACGTCCCACTGTTGGGCACACATTTTTCTATGTATTTGCTATCTATCTTTCGTGCAGCTTGATGTTAATTTAGAACAACGATTTGTTAATTGTCTATCAATGATTATTTCAAAAGTTTCATTCAAATTAAAATGTAAATTTATTCTAAAGTAGTGAAATACGGAACATCTAATAGCTTAGTACATGAGGTAAGTGTGTTGATACCTAGGGATTAGTCAAAGTGCCCGAAGGCTATTAATATAATTCACTCAGTTATCTTAGAGTAGCGTAAAGCACTAATGAAGATACCTCACTTAGCCTGCTCAAGTCTATTTAGAAATAATGATTAGTAATTATGCTAAGTCCTTGTTATATTGGAGTGCTAAGCACAACACTATTTTTTTTATAATAAACTGGCATCATATTTCACTAAAGTGCCAAAAGAGTTGCATTTCAAAACCCGCTAAGGATATCGTATCTACCATTATCATCATGTCATCAAAGTGTATCATCAATTTAATAAAAGTTCTTATAATGGAATCCCCTGATCATAGATTGATGTGGAGAGGATGGATGAGAGACGATTAACGAATGGCATATACACGGTGGTAAGTGGAAATACTGGAAGAGGACGCCCGAGAAAAATATACTCCAATGTCATCGCTGGTATACTCCAAAAGGCTAATGTGCGTAGCACTTACAGCCGTCGGGCATATATGACCAGATGTATGAGTGTGGATGAAGCAAAGGAAGTATGTTTGGATCGTAGCAGATGGCGCTCTAAAGTCTCTGCCTACCATGGGAAAAAGGCGTGATGTTATGATGATGATGATAAATTTTTAGAGTCACAGTAATAGCGTCACGTTTTTAGACAAGGAACCCTAAAAATGTACAGCTGTTATTCAAAGAGTATTTACATATTAGACACGTCTGAGCAAAGTGTTCGTAGCTAACTGTTAGCTCAGCAAAAATACACTAAACCACTAACATTGAAATGTAAGTGCACACACACAAAACTTGAACCCAAACTACCAACAAGTACCAAGTGATATTCGCTCCGAGTTTATTTACTTAACTCCTATAAACTGCTCAGTTAACACATTCTGTTACCGCTATTTACATAACTAAACTTACCTGATGTAAGTACTTACAGCAAATAATACACGCAAGAGGTTTTATGTATTTTTTACCAAAAAAAGCGAAATAACTGTCAGTTTTAATATTAATACATAAATAGATAAGGTCACGAGTAAAACACTTTGTTATTAGCTTCGAACACATCTATTTATATATTTATCTATGTATGTTACGGAATCTTTAAAAGTGATTTTACCCACTACACTAGATTTATCCAAAAGTTTTGAAATATTAACGATTATCAAGCGGGTTTTTTTTTGGACTTCAACTAAACAAATTATTTAAAGTGACCGACCCGCGAAATTATATATCAGGACTATTCGATTCTACGAGTTATCCGATCTGGTGAACTTTTTTGGAACATACCTTGTACATACATTTAAGTATCTATTTTTACTTTGTAGGGATGCAGAGATTAGATATTTAAGTGATACTAAAATTTTACAATTCTGTCGCGAGAGTATTCATATAAAAGCAAGAAAACTGTTTCTCATTGCGAAATTCTTGAACAAGTGGAGCTTTACTTACGAAAATATTAAACTATCTTATGTAACTAACGTATTTACATATTGCTTACAGTTCCTTACAGTTCCAACAAAGAAATAAATAACACTTACATCTTGTTATTTCGTTCACAGCAGGGAGAACATAGAGTTTTCTTTTATTATTAAATCAAGGAAACTGTATTTGGAACATGTTAGTGACTGTCTTTTCTTGATCTAAATAATCTTTCCGTTTATCATACATTCTTTATCAACTTAAGAGGGTACTGTACTCCTCATTTAGGTATTTGGCTTAGGTATTGCTATCCCTATTTCCGAGTGCCGCGCTGAAAGGGACAAATATAGATGAAGCGGATTTTACCTACAAATTCTTTGAAAAAAGACATTTCGTACTTCCGTTTTTTTCGCGAAAGTTAAACCTATTTTAATAGTTTTTACGTTATATTATAGATAAAGAGTATATCTATGCTTCTATCACTTTCTTTTGTGGTAAAACTTTACCAAATTTGTGTGATAGACGCTGCAACTTTATCTAAAGAAAACCGAAAAAAGTGGGTTTTTCGGATCGTCATATTTCTTTTAGTTATTATGTTTTGAAAAAAAAAAGAAAGTGATATAAGCATAGATATACTCTTTATCTATAATATAACGTAAAAACTATTAAAATCGGTTTAACTTAGTACGGAAGTACGATACCCATACTTTTGTAGCATAATTTGGTATCGTACCGTCTTAAATATCAAGTTTAGTTAATAAAGTAAGAAATTTTTCCCCGTGCACAGAAAGCCAGAGTTAAACCCAGAGTAGAAAATAAAACGTTCAATTACGAGTTAGACTCGCACACAAAGGGTTCCTTAGCGTTATTATCATAATAGCATAATATTATACTCCGACCCCAAGTGGCGGGATAGGGGCAGGAGAGTAATCATAATGCGTATCTGTTGTTATATCATCGACTGATGGTTACTCTATTTTTAAATATTTATTTATTAGTGAAGAACTCAAACGGCCATTTCAAATCTTTATTAAAAGAAAAACTAATACCGATACCCTTCTAGTTCCATTATTAGTATAATATAGAAAACCTAAAAGTTAAAAACGTTTCATAAAATTAAAATTCAAACTTGAATGTGCAATAATCACGTTACTGCGTTCAATAGAGTAAATATTAGTGACACTTGACTAACGAGAGGCATTAGTGTTGAAATATTGTAGATATTAGTGAACTAGTGAGTGATGTGTCAGCAAGGGCACTGCGGTTAATGGTGGCCCTTAGTACCTACTTAGTGAAGCGAACGAACTTGTTGTAACAAGTTAGTTCGTTCACCTCTAACTGGAAAATGTTGTTATAATATTGTGAACCCTTCACTCGCTGTTTTGTAATTATTTTTTTATAATAAAGTACAGTAAGCAATGGTTATTTTTAACCGACTCCAAAATTAAAAATAAAGTTTTTAAAAGAAAGCTCAACCGAAAGCTCGAAAATCAAAGACACAAGAAGGCCTTTGATTTTCGCTAGTTTTCCTCCTCCTCAACAGCCTCTGTGAGAGACGGAAAACTCGAAAAAAACCCAGTGCCAACACGCCTGGTCAGCGCGGCACAGTAGACTATAATCCCTCCCAAAGTGGAGGAGGCCCGTGCCCAACAGTGGGACTTAAGTGGCTGGAGAGAGAGGATAAATAATTTATTCGGAAAACTAATTTCAGAAACCAGAAAAAAATATTATTTTTCCGATGACTCCTTAGAGAGTGATATATGCTTCAAAAACTGTATGTTTAATTCATATAGTGATTAGTTCCATAATAACTTATATGTAGACAGTTTCTATTGTGCTTATATACGAGTACAATAGAAAGGCCAGTCATTGTTGTCCTACATATTGTATGTTGTTTATGCAATATTAACCTTTTAAGTAATATTTGTCTCTCTCTTGTAAGAATATTGTAAAAGAAGTTTTATAAATAAAATGGTTTTATTAAAATTGCTAAAACAGTTACTAAAGTAAGACTTAACTAAAAAAAAATAGTTAATAGTGTCAATATGTCTATAATTTGCTATTTCGTAGTACATATTTCGATGCTTCAGTTAAAATCCTTAGTCTGTAATACACAGCTTGGCTACAAAACTAACACTAAAAATATATAAGTGACAGCATAGTGACAGTATCATGTGTTATTGTTGTTAATCTCACAATGATATAAAGTTTTCGTCGAATATTATATAAAGTCACTAAAGAAAAGAGTAGGCCGAGACCAAACGTCCCCGTACATCAGGGATGCTTCATCAATTTGGACTGACAGTTATTCTTGACAGCGATATTTGACATCAAAAAGGATGTATAGAGGTATTTTACGAAAGTTTTCTGAATGTTCTTTAACAAATGTAAAAATTGGTCAAGTGCGAGTCGGACTCGCGCACGAAGGGTTCCGTACCATTATCTATGCAACATAAGGCAACGTTATTAGTATCGAGCAAGAAACGGTAAAAAAATCATGTTTGTTGTATGGGAGCCCCCCTTAAATATTTATTTTATTTTTAGTATTTGTTGTTATAGTGGCAATAGAAATACATCATCTGTAAAAATTTCAACTGTCTAGCTATCACCGTTCTTGAGATACAGCCTGGTGACAGACGGACGGACGGACGGACGGACAGCGAAGTCTCAGTAATAGGGTCCCGTTTTTACCCTTTGGGTACGGAACCCTAAAAATTGACAAACTGTTACAGACAGACAGACATGACAATGTTACCTTTTTTGGGTTTTTATTATTATTTTGATGTCCTTTGTTCATAACAATAGATCTTAACGAACTGTACCTAAGTAAATCTTCACAAACATCTGGTAAAAAGGAATTTATAATAAATAAACGCAATATAACCAATCCTACCGTGTGGTGAAAGAGTAAGGCACAAGTGTCATCACCTCATTTCCTACCACTGGGAACTTAAACAGCCAGCTATAAGATTTTATACGCAGACAACATCTGAAAGAGACTGAGGAGTCGAACTAAGCCCTATGGTCAGCGTGACATAGTAGAAGAAACTGAACTTCTTCTAGCCAATTTTAAATAAGAAGCTCATATGCATAAAATACTTCACGCACGCGTTTTCGTTTTTACGCAAACATCACATACACACAAACACACCCACACTCCACAAACTCACGCTGTACACTTATCTTTCACCTGCATGCTTTTTATAAAGAATAACTTTTCTGTTTACTTACCTGATTTATTGTGTAGTTCTCTTCAGTATATATAATAATTCTATCATCTCATTGTATTCATATCTACTTAATATCTTTATGTTATTGTACCTAATTTAAAAACCATCTCTGGATGTATACACCTACTTGTGAAGGGCAATAATGATTGCGATACAGTTCATACTAGTGCAGTCATTATTGTGCTCAATTATTTTTAAGGTTACTTTGAAAATGTATCAAATAAATAAATAAATAAATACCCTCATTAATTAGTACACGATATGGGTATAAATTGTCGCACCGATGTTAAGAAATATCGTATTGTGTAAGTATATAATAAAATATGGCACTTAATAGAACTGCAAGCTAGTCCTACTTGTACACATATATTTCCGCATTTAATTAATTGTTTAGTACAGCTTATTGAAAATCTAGTTAACTAAGATGTCTAGAACTCGCTAATCTAACATACAAGAAAACATGAAGCTATACTCAACAAGCTCCCAACAACTAAATTAGTCAAACGCATTCGTAGAACTCACAAAATTCCAACTTGGTACCAAATTGAGACTGAAACTTTGAGGCAGTAATGACTTTAAGCTGATTATATTACTGTGTAGCTTGATTCTATATGAACTTTGAAGCCTACGAAGAAGGAAACTTAGCAATGTAAGTAACTTGTGTGGGAGAAAACGGTTTTCTTAATAAAGTGCAATAATAGGTAATTCGGTCTTATGCCAGGCTTCTTACAGATTCCTGTTGCGATATAAAGGTGTAGTGATAATGAGTTCCGTATATGTTAAGGATTCGATTTTATAAAAGGAATTGTGTTATGAAATAATTAATATAATATGTGTATCTGAAATATTAATTTCATAATTAACGAGTTTTTAATATGTTCCAACTCGCGTAAAATCTCCTAAAAATTAAATCTAATACTTTCTGTTATAAAATATGAAGAAACTTTAACAGAAACTAACCTAATATTTACATCCGCCATTTTGTGAAAGAAATTCTTTAGTTAAAATGTTTGATGAAATTAACTGAACACTGTTTACGTAATGTTTAACTTTATTACGGACTCAATGATATTAAGCCGGGTATCTCGCGTACACAACATAGGGTTATGTATGATGAACCCTTCACAGGATTACTCTTTAATAACCTTCATATTTAATAAAATAAATATATCTACGTCTTAAGTGTCCTAGCATATAGTCCGTGTGGTGACGGATTAAGAATACAAGTGTCACCACCCCATTTTTTCCCCAGGATACCTACAATAAGAGCCAACTATAGGATATTATAAGCAGTTAACATCTACCGTTAAAGATGGAAATCTCGAAACTAAACCCTTGCCTAATCAGCGGGGCATAGTATACCACAAACTCTTCCGAGTAGAAGAGGCCTACGGCCAACAGTGGGCCCATAAAAACCTCTGTAATTAACACAATTTGATTAATAATAAAGACTAGTAGACTAGACAGTAGCTAAGTGAAAATTCAATGATTTTCTGTTTTCTATCAAAACAATAATACAATAAAGTTTTTACTTAACAAATTAAATTACGGTGGAAAAAGTGATTACCGCAAGCGGGATAAATCGCGTAATCACTTTTTCCACCGTAATTTAATTTATTAAATAAAAGCATAGCATGCCAATTGCAAAATTAATAAATTGCTTTACAATAAAGTTTTCTCAACAAATACTTCCAATTAGTTTACAATAGTATTGATATCATGAGAGAATTCAAGTGAAGCCTAACTCGTTAACTTGTACTATTCACTAAGTTTTAACGATCTTTGCTTAAGGGCCTACATCAATATTATCGTATATCATCGCCGACACGTACATATTAACACAGCCAGTAGGCACAGAAAATGAAGAATTAGGGATACTTTTCCTATTTACTCAAAATCTACTAAATATATTTTAATTCTGATTTACGTGTTTCTATATATAATAGTTACTTATGTTTTTAAAGTTATTTCATTAGTTAATACGCGATAATAGACCGACAAATGAAAAAAATAAAAAAAATGAGAGGTTGTTTCGCCAAGATTTTCTATCGAGAAAACTTTTTTCAATCGCGTTTCTGAGTTTATGCTATCCTAGATCATATATTGAAAAAACATATACTTAAAAATTAGAGTTCTAGCCATCAATCTAAAGAAACAATGAAAACTTCGTACATAGAAAAATGCACGAAGCTATTTTGGTATCCTCTTAAGGGCCTGCATCAATATTATCGTCGACATGTACCTATTAACACAGCTAGTAGGTATAGAAAATGAAGAATTAGGGATATTTTTTTTTGTTTAGTCAAAATCTACTAAATATATTTTAATTCCGGTTTACGTATTTCTATAAAACATGTAACATATTTAACGCACACCCTCAAACACCCCAATTAGACTTTAATAATATAAACGCTATGCATACACCAAATATTATTTATATGCGCGTTAACATTGATTATTTGTGAAATTAGTTATTCCCATTTCGTGGAAATAAAATGGTCACCGATTGACACTCCGCTGCGCACGCACACACAGACACATGTACCTACTCGCCGCGCCCGCTCCCCGCTGTCCGAGTGCCACCCGACTTAGGTCCCTACACACCTTACGATTTATCGAACGAAAACTCGGCCGACAAAACTGTGCAGTTCAATTTGGGTATTCTTTTTTTTAAAAATGTATGTAAAATCGCTGCAAATCGAATCGTTCGTCAAATGTGCGTTGTTTAGCGCGCACTAAATTATCGTACGATAAAACTGTGCGATCTCTTGATCTTCGATTTTTCGTTCGTGTGTAGAACATTTGCTGCGAATTATCGTTCGTCGAAGGAAGATACAATTTTTATTTCTTAAAATCGTTTCGATTTTCTGACCGCTTGATCGACGGTCCTTGTGGTCTAGTGGTTCATGTATTTGACTACTGCGGCCGCTCAAAAGGTCAAGGGGTTCGATTCCTGCGCGGGACAGCCAATTAATTTTTATAAATAGTAAGTACTGCGTCTGGGTAGTTTTGAAAGACTTAAAAAAAAAAGAGGAGGTTTTCAAATCGTTTGTAAACTTAGTTTATTTCGGCGGATGACTCGATGACGAGTTTGGCAGTCTCAGCGTCCATTCTATGGATAGGGGGTTTAGGAGCGGCAGGCGCCACGGCTGGAGCGGCGGGCACCTGTTTCGCGGCAAGCGCCGCTATGGACACGGCGGGCGCTGCGTACTGCTCAGTGGGCGCCGTTACTGGCGGTGCGGCTTGTTTGGGCGCCTTCTGACGGGATGGTGCGAACTCGATTTTCGCTGCGGCGGCATTTTCTTCTTCTCTTCCTTTTAATTTTTTAGCCTCCCCGGCTGCATTGGCGCCGGCTGCGTTTGCCGCCGCCACCAATGAGTTGGGCGCACTGTCTACCGTAGCGACAAAGGTCACTACGGGTTTGGCTGCTGGTGTAGTTGTCGTGCGCGGACACCGTTCACGCCCGTTTGTTTCTTGCTTCCGTGCGAAATACGCAGCAATGACGTGACGCTGTTGGCGGTGTGTTCGCCGCCGCACGGCTGTCCAAAACCCAAACCTAGCAAGTTACATTTCAGTAAATTTTTCAGCAGATGCTTTTTCATTTTGTAATCAACAAGTATGAAGTGCTGGTTGCTAGGTTTATACATGCTTGTATCTGTGATTCTATGTAAGATAGAAATACAGTTGTTTTTGCATCAGACGCAGTAAGAAAATTGGGAAATAATTGGTTTAGGAAAACGAATTAAAAAAACGTCACTTGCTAGGTTTTGATTTTGGACAGCCGCGCAGTTTCAAGGATGTTGTTAAGTGATTGATGTTTTTTAATTAAACTAGATGGCGCCCCGGCAACCCTCGGTGCCACACGAAAAGTTGTAAAAAACGTTGTGAATAATGCCATCTCCCGCAAAAATGCATTACTATTTGAACGCTTGAAGAATATAACTTGATACCGTATGAAATACTACACTAGAAAAACAACAGATGTCAGTACCAGCTGTTTAGAGTTGGTCATATTTCACAAATGTTTACAACAACGTATCACATGGCGCTGATGGCGCCACTCAGCCTGGTGTAACCGCCATTACCGCCAATAACGGTTCCATAAACTATTCTAGTAACTCCATACTCCATACATGCTTGAGTCCTTGTGATATGGGTTATGTGGTATGGACTCCATACCACATACATAGCCCATATCACAAAGACTCAAGCATATAAGCTTAGCTTGGGACCTGAGGACAATGTGTGAAATGTGAAATGTACATAAATTTTTTATGTAAATGTAGTTGATTCATTTATGTGTACATATGTGATACTGAGCAAATATTTTGTCAAGGTTAAACGTAAATGCGTCAAACGAAACAATAGCGTGATGTAGCGAGACGGCACAACGCCATCTATCGAGGCGGATAAAAACTTCTTGTGACATTTGTTTATTTAATATTATAATTTATCGTCTGTAACTGTTGACGACATGCTACTTGCACGAGCTTGTGAGGAGAACTGACGACCGCGGTCGTCCATAAAAATCGTTCGATAAAACTGCGCAGTTTTTTCGTTATGGTTTATCGTAACGTGTGTAGGCGGCATTACGTTCCATTTTCGTTTCTATGAACTGTTTAGCTAGCTGTGTAAGCTGACTGTAATTTACTTAGATTGAACTAAATTTTAGAAAAAAAAATTGGTACATAAAAAACAATCAAAATCGATCCAGATTCCGATTTTGAACAAATTACTTTCAGGGTGTGCGTTAATTATGTTACATGTTGTATATAATAGTTACTTATGTTTTTAAAGTTATTTCATTAGTTAATACGCGATAATAGACCGACAAATGAAAAAATCATATTTAACTAGTTGAAAAAGTTATTACATATCTAACTACAACCTCTAACTATATCTAACTAATAATATTATAAAGCTGAAGAGTTTGTTTGTTACCACTAGTGCGATTTGAAAAATTCTTTTAATGTTGGAAAGTACATTTATCGAGAACGACTATGTATAGGCTATAATATCATCACGCTGCGACTAAAAGAGACAAAGCACCAACAAAAAATGTTGTAAAAACAAGGAAAATTTTCTAAATTACACGCATACGAAGTCGCGGTTAACAGCTTGTATATAAATATATATATATATAGTAGGGGTAGGCAGAAACGAATTAAAATTTATGATACAACTGCAGTGTATCTTGAGTGTGTGGAGTGTATCTTATATTAATTGAATAAAAATAACTAGATCATACATGCGGCCTTATCTGGAACTTTTCTTTCATGACTTGATATCATATATACATATTTGTAACCTTAAATAACCGCTTAGTTACGATTGGGTGACATTATCTTTTAAGATAAAGCTTACCTTTTTTTATATAATAATAAAGATTAAAAAGAAACATTGTGACACAACAGGTTAATTTTTTTTTTGTTCCAAAAATAGCTAATTGTTTCTCCAGTACAATATTAGTAGTATCTGTCTCATAATTAAATCACAAACTAACTGTGTACATAATGGATGTACTACACGTCTACTAAAAGGTTTGTTACTAATTACATTACACAAATCAGCTCTCAGACGGAATGTACTTACATTTAAAAATTAGCAAAAATGTGTCACATAACAAATAAGATCTCTTACAACTTTATACTTATTTACTGCTATCATTTACGAAGTTTTAAACAGATTACACATTGTACTAAGTTTTGACAAATCTGAATTACCCTTTCGCATATAACATATTTATTTTTTTATTTATTAAAAGCAGATACACTAATGTTATTTATACAATACAGTTATAAATAAAATAAGAAATGATTTTATTATATAGATATCAAGAATTTATTTATAAAGAATTCTAATGATGAAAGAATTATCGAAATCTGTCCAGTAGTTTTTGAGTTTAGTTGTTATAAACACACAAAAATTTCTCTTTATAATATTAGTAGGTATATATTTAGACCTATATACGAGTATATATTTTATATATCGATTGTACTTCATAGTGGCATTCATGTGACTAGCTGACTTGACAAAATTTTATGAAATATTTTTTTAGATAGAACAAAAATACGAGACTTAAGCCGCATCTTCTAGGTTTCATTCGTAAAACGTACCTCGGCGTCCTTATGAACCACATCATTACTGAGATCTAAGTATATTCTTATCGGAAGTCCTCTCCTAGCGTGTCCTACACACTGTTGGTTAATAACGATTCAATATTTGATTTCTGGAAATAAAGAATGTTATCTGTAACGCCTAAGGCTTCTACAAATACCATAATAATTTTCTTTGTAATCGCAATTTAAAAGAAACATTTATATTCTATAAAAATATAATTGTCTATTATTTTGTTTCTTGTTTGGTCATGATTTTTATTTAATAAAAAATCTTTCTTAGTACTTTTTATTAAATGTTTTCTTTTCTTTGTTATATATCATAAGATATAAAATTCTCCTATAAATGACAGCTAGAATAGATGCTTACACATGTAATCAATAGCTTATTAGCAGTCTGTGAGAAGCCCTATGAGGATTTATATCTTGTTTTATATTTATGAACATTTCACAACGTTTTCTGGTTCAAATTAAGCTAAATTTCTATGATTCTGTTATGGGTACTCTTCCACTTTGGGAGCAATAAAACATTTGTATGACAAGTATACACATACATATACAAATAATTGTCATCAACGGGAATAGAACTCGCGACATTATAAATGGCAATCCGTTACTTAAATCACTAGGCCTTGGGACCAATCCAGTATCAGTATAGAGAATACTAATCTAATCTATCCGTATTCTGGCACCCATAACACAAGCATATAAGCTTAGCTTGGGACCAGAGGACGCTGTGTGAAATGTCCGTGAATATTTATTTATTTATTTATTTATTTATTAAAAGGGGATATCATACTGAAAACTTGACTTTTCTCGTGTCGTGAAAATGGGGACAAAAGGAAGGGCCCTGCATATTAACAAACACGCACACACGATTGTAAAACGCACCCTATTGTTATAATTAGAAATTCCATCCTCATTCCGAGTTTAATTATAGTAGCCTGGTATTATATACTCTTCAGTTTATACTATTATACAACACAGATCACTAAGGAATACCACTAATTGGTATTATGTTCTCGCAAAACACAAATTCCTACAAATTGTTTTCTGTTGCCATATAGGTAGCCTTTTGCTTGTAACTTTGCCCCTTTTTTATCAGAGAGTTTCATTACTGTTATAATTTACTTATAAATTGGGATAAACTGTGAATCATAATTTTTTTTTAACTATACTGCTGCGTACTGATTCGTATAACTCTATAGACACTAAAAATGACAAACTGACATTCTGGTTCTGGTCATTCTAAGAATCTTCGTTCTACTCATAACTTAACTCTTCTCTGTCCGTCGCATAAATCCGATTGCGTTAAATCTTCATTCCTTGTACAATCTGTTCAACTCTGGAATTCAATCCCTCTTGAGATCAGGATGGCGTCAACCAGATCATCTTTTAAGCGCAAAACACGGGACTACTTTCTCCAAAAAATTGCTGATTCATCGTAAATCTTAAGGATATTATTGTATTTGTATTTATTTATGTGTGTATCTTATATATAAAATTCACGTGTCACAGTGTTAGTTACCGTACTCCTCCGAAACGGCTTGACCGATTCTTCTCAAATTTTGCATACATATTCAGTAGGTCTGAGAATCGGCCAACATCTATTTTTAAACTTTTTTTTTTTTAGTATGGCAAAACAACGTTTGCCGGGTCAGCTAGTATATATATATATATATATTTAAATTATGTGTAGTTTATTGTATTTAATGATATTGAGTGAATTTAAATGTAGTATATCGTGCCTGTATTTTATACAAATTTATGTATTTTACTAAGTATAATAATGATATTCCATGTTTCTTTTAAGTTAGTAAAGCACCTACTACAAATATCTCTGCATCACCCAGGGTTGACTGGTAGATAATGCTTTTAGCATTAAGTCCGCCTATGTCCTTAATTGTGCTGAAGTTTTAAATAAATAAACATACAAATCTTGTCTAAGTGTTTGCCTAAAATTCAGACTATATCTCTAACATTAAAATAACCTGTAATGGTACTTAGATAAAACTAAACTATCGATACACGCAACGTTAAAGGAAAATTGGAAAAGTTGGAATGGCCTAAAAGATAAATAAAAACAAATATTTGTTGTATTGGTGTATTGGGTCCGTTGCTTTTCATTATATATAAATGATTTACCAAAGGCTACAATCCAGCTAATGCCATTATTTGCTGACGACAGCACTGTTACAATAGCATGTAAGGACGTTGACAATTATGAATGTGACATAAATAATGAATGAATGTGAAATAATTAAATGGTTAACAAATAACAATTTAAAAATAAGTTTATCTAAAACTAATATAATGCATTTTAGCCAAATACATTTTGGAATAATCGAGATTTTGGAATAGAAAATTATTGGGCGTCTCGTCATAATAAAGCTACTCACGGAAAATCAGCTTGATAGTAATCAAGTGAAAAAAATGTACTACGGATCCCGTACTATTTTCTCGGTTTGAACTTAGACCAACATTTAAACTGGAAAGAGCATATTAGCATCCTTTATAAAAAGATTAGTAGCCTGTCATATGCCTTGTTTAAACTTGCTGCAATAATCAATAAAGACACACTTATGTCCGCATATTAAGGGCTGGTTGAGTCTATGCTTAGATATGGCATAATTTTTTGGGCACATTCTACTAACAGGGACATGGTATTTAAAACGCAAAAACGGTGCATACGAGCTATATTCCGAATCAAAAGAACTGAATCGTGTAGGCCCCTATTTGCGAAACATAAAATATTAACACTGCCCTCTCTTTATGTTATGGAAGTGGCACTATTTGTTAAAAGAAATTCCGATTTGTTTCTAAATGACAAAGTAAAATGGATACAATAATGATAGTTTTAATTTATTTCATTTTATGACTTAGCTTGTAAATATGTGTTGATAACTAACTAACTAACTAACTAACTATGACTAATTAATTATTGTTTATGATTTGTTTTGAAATGGACATAATGTTGGGTTAGTTTTAGATTAATTAATTTGTGTCACTATTGATATCTCTTTGTAATTCAATATTTATAATCTTTTTGACAACTGTTATTTTGTAATTGACTTGATAACCATGAGCGGGACTTGAACCCACGACCTCGGAATACCGTTCCGTTGCTCTCCCATCTGAGCTATCATGGTTCCCGCATATTACCCGCAGTCGTGGGTTCAAGTCCCGCTCATGGTTATCATTTTTTCCACTATAATTTAGTTTATTTAGTAAAAGCATAGCAAGTCAATTGCAAAAATTCATAAAATTAATGTAATTGACTTGTTTATTTTTGACATAACGTAATTTAAAATCTTATTCTAAATGTAAACTTGTAATTGAATGATGTACCTACCTATTCACATAATTTGTACACCATTTCATGGTTGAACATGTTGTATCTCTTTACCTATTTAACATCTATGATAAGCAATGCCTATGTATTATTATTATAACCCACACATGCTTTTACAAATAAATATATCTTCATCTTAAAAAAAAAAGATGTTCATGTGACCAGCTACAAAATGTATCTACCTATTGATGACTCTGAAATAAACAATCGTAAAAGAGGAAGATGTTACTTATGTGAACCCAAAAAGGACCTAATGTGTACCAAAACATGTACCTAGTAAATGTTCTCTTTTCATTTGTCAAGAACATACTGCTACTTTATTATTATTTTATTGATTTCATACAATGTGCCTTCAATTGTTATAACGATTATATAACAAAATAATCTTAAGAGTTATTACTCCATGATTGTTAAATGTTTATAGAATTTAGGACTACTAAACACGACTCTTCCAAATATTGTTAAAAAATGAGAGGTTCATGAATGTTTAATAATAAGTTATGTGTTTAAAAGTGTAATAAAAGTTTCTTGTTGCCTAGATTAAAACTTGTTTTTTTATAAAAGTAAATGATTAACTAAAAAAATAATTTACTCTTGTTTTCAGAAGTTAATTCATATGGGGGTCACATTTTGCCCTCGACACCAAATTGGTTACCCTTTTTTGCGAATTCGGTTAAGGGTTACTAGAACTAAAAAATCCTGATTTATAAAAATATTATAAAAATACGTGAAATAAAACGAAGTGTAGTACAAAAGTATTTTTTTGTGAGCTAAGTAACACAGAAAATTAAATTAAATTGTTATTTTTTATGTTTAATTAAGTAATAGACAGAAGTAAAACAGTACAAACAGTAAACAAGTAAAAAAGTAGGTAATTTGTACAATGTAATTTAATTTCTAAACCAAATTCAGGGATTCGCATACCTGTTAGGGTCATTGAAAGGACTGAGTTATATATTTAACTCTGCGGTTAAATGTTGACTTTTCCGTAAAGGTACTGACTTGGTTTTGACACAATTATTTAATTAATAAAAACAGTCTATTGATGTTCGCGCTGGAATTAGAATTTAGAATGAAACTGACCCAATAAAAACCAAATAAAAGGTATAAAAATCTACGCAATGTTAGACCTAACGTTGAATGAAAATTACATTCGTAAAGTTAATAAGGTATTTAACACTATAGTACAGGGTTTTCCAAACTTTCTTTTCTCTGCTGGACACTTTGAGAATAACCATTTTTTCCCCTACTTAAAAACCATTAAAATCCCATTTGAATCTCTTAGTCCCCCATTAGCACTACAGCGCCCACAGAGGGGCATTATTGTCCACTTTGGGAAGGGCTACTAGAGCAGCCTAAGTGATGTCTAGTTGTGTATATATATTTTGTTTTGTGTTACGCCACTTTCATTCTGAAAATGGAATAGGTAAACTTTAAAATATTTATTGATTAAAAAATCTTTTGCACGCCGAGTGACTACATTAAAATAATTATAATTTAGAAGTAAAAGTATAAGTTTGATAGCATAAAACTTTGATATATATTAATTAGAATGTTAATTGAATTTCTTCGTTTATTTGTGTTAAGCAAATATTTGAATTATCTTCGTACATATTCTTCCAAGTTATATTATATTAAACTAATACAGATCTAACATTATAACGTTGTATTAGTTTTCTGAATACATTTAACTCACGTGTTGACTTTATCTTAAAAAGTAAAATAAATCTTTATATAGTCTGTAACAGTAAGTACACAATCACGTTATCTATACAGACAAAATTATATTGCACTATGTAAACGCGTAAATTAATATTAAAAACCCGATCAAGCGCTAGTTAAACTCGCACACGAGTGGTTCCATATTGTTATAACCCTATTCTTGTGTTTAATTGTATTCGTCATATTCCAGGTCATCAACAAACATCTTTAACACGCTACAGAAACGGGACAAGGCAATCAGTACTGTGAAAGCGTACGATCACAAAGTATGTAGGGTGTAGGTGCATGCATCTGGCCTGTGTGGAAAGCATTGTAGTAAAAACGCGACCTACGGTTAAAACTCGTTCTGTTACGAGTAACGTTAACTAAGACTAAACATTAAATTATAAGAAAGATATATTTTTTTAATTTTTTTTTTAATTTTTTTTTTACATTACACACAACGTCCTCAGGTCCCAAGCTAAGCTTATTATGCTTGTGTTATGGGTACCAGAATACGGATAGAATACATAAACTACTTTTCTTTTGTAAATACATACTTATAATACATAGAAACACCCAGACGCAGGACAAACATTTATATGACATTTATAAACATCACACAAATGATTGTCCGAGGCGGGAATCGAACCAGCGACCTCGTGATCGGCCGTCCGCAATATAAACCACTACACCACGAAGCCCGTCGTCTACATTAGCGTCACATGCAATATAGATACCTCCCTAACTCCTCTGTACTATCTATAGTAATATTAAAAAGCTGGAAGAGTTTGTTTGTTGTTTGTTTCAAAGCGCTAATCTCAGGAACCACTAGTAAAATTTTGAAAAATTATTTCAGTGTTGGATAATAGGTTTATTGAGGAAGCTTTATTTGATCACGCGAATCATCAGTGAAAAATGTTACCAACACGGGGAAAACCACGCGTTAAAAAGTCGCGTGTACTAACTACGTGTAAACCTATACTTTAAATAATGTGCACAAGTCAATGTTGAGATTTATTGTGGCACATTGAACGAAATTGGTTCAGTGTGCCACTTCAATCGTCAGTTCCCTTGACGAAACCTTAGCAGTTACACAATTTGTTCTTTTACTACGGTGAATAAAGCAAATTGGTCCAATGACTTCATCTGTAACCGTGCTCTGCTCTCAATACAACTAAAAGAGAATATTTAAATTTTGTAAAAGATCTTTAGGGCAAAATTATACAACATTTAGCTGGCGTATGTAAATTTAATTTAACTAAGGGATGGTACTTACTGAATGTAATTTCGGTCTAGTAGGTATACCAAAACTAACGTAGTTAAATGATAGTGACAGAAATATCTTTATTCGTTACTAGGTAAGTATAATTATATTATTATGTAATGGAATCTTTTTACATGATTTTAAAACCAAATAATAATATTTTGTACACATTAAGAGCTCATGCCGACACGCCTGGTCAGCGCGGCACAGTAGAACATAATCCCTCCCAAAGTGGAGGAGGCCCGTGCCCAATAGTAGGATGTAAATGGGGTGGAGAGAGAAAGAGAAGAGCTTATTAAAAGAGAGAAAGGACATTAAAAAAGAAATATTGTGTGTATCATTTGTTTGTGTATGAGTATACACAAACAAAATGATACACACAATATTTCTTTATATACACACAATATAATGTACGCGAATAATATGCAATCTTTCACATTATTACACTTATTTAATACTTTTAGAGTGACTATATCCTCCGTGTGGTGATGCATTAAGAATACAAGTGTCACCACCCCATCTCTCCCAAGGGTGCTGTAAAAATCAGCTAAGGGATATTGCACACCGATAACATCCTCTGAGAGAGACGGAAAACTCGTAAATAAACCCTGTGCCAAAACGTCTGGTCAGCGCGGCATAGCAGACCATAATTTCGATCTAAATCTAAAGGGGAGGAGGCTCGTGCCTCACAGTGGGACGTAAATGTGCCGGAGAGAGAGAGAGAGAGATATGCGCGTGCAACTCTTTTAATTAACTTCATGATGTTTGTTTTCTCTGCCATTGGCTCAACTTCCAACTGACTGTATAATAATTGACTATGCTTCTCTCTTTTTCATCTATTTTCTGTAAAATGCTAAAAAGTCAAACTAAAAAAAAAATACGTGATAATAATGATAACGTTATCTTCTCCGGAATGCTAGTATCAAAGCGTATCATAATATACCAAATAAACATTTCACTGTAAAGGAAGCATTTATCGTAAATTAGTGTTTAATTACATCTGCATGATAACATTATCTGTTTGATCAATAGTTTCTTATCAATGTTTAATCATATGCAAGTACTGGATAATACTGCTTAATTCTTTTACACCGAAAACTCTGAATTTTCTGTCTGAATATCTCAAGTTATAAAAAATTTTGTAATTTTACACAACTTGTGTTTGTTTGTTATCTAAAATAAAAATAATAACTTTAAATTACATCCATACTCATAATTCAGTGGAAATCAGTAACACAAGCAACTGAGCCACTAGGTGAATAATATTATTTTTGTTTAGCTACAGCTTAAAAACAACTTAAAATATTACTTGCTACAGACTATTTGCTTATAGAATTACTCGTTAAAGAAACTGGTTTTTGAAATACAATATTTTACTTACCCCTGACTTTAAAAGCGATTTAAACGGTCCTTGTCAGAAGCTGATTCACTCTTTATTAAATACTAACAAAGTATTTAACTGTTAATATATTATAGAGTCGACTGAAGTTTCACGTAACTACAGTTAACAAGACAATACGTCTAGAAAAGACCAGTGCGCTACACAAACTGAAAATAATGCTACGAATTGTCAACACAAAAATAACTGATACGTAGAGTCTCGTAACAACGCGTAGCACCTATATTCGTACCTATTGTGACATAGATAGCATAACCTGCTGATGATTGGAGATCTTATACAAGCGCGACATCAAGCGTGTAGTCTTTAGTAGAATATTTTAAAGGCCGCCATAGGTACTATTACCACGTGGTGACAGATTAAGAATATTATACAATTACTAGCTGTTGCCCGCGACTTCGTACGTTACGAATTTAGAAAATTTCTCCTGTTTTTGCAACATTTTTACTGATGCGTAAAGAATTTTTTAAATCAGATCTGCGGTTCCTGAGATAAACGCGTTCCAATAAACAAATTTTTCAGCTTTGCAATATTAGTATAGATGTCACTACCTCATTTCCGTCTATAGCCTGAATCATAATTGATTCATGGCGTTTCATAAACAAGCAGGAATTCTCATAATATAACTGACATTGAGACAAATACAGGAGGGGTGTATACAGAGGGTGGTGACAGCATTATGTCATCCCTTCATAATTGGGTCAAGTGTTAATCTCGAGAAATGTTAGTATTATTACGATTGAGTAATATAATACACAGGATTGCTTTTAACGAAAATATCATATCAAATAATTGTCAGTCAAAGACAAAATATTTATTGCCGAGATGAGTTTATGTGATTAACATTATTTAAGACTTTAGATTACCGCTGAGAAATTGAATCAATAAAGAAATATGTTTTTAATCCTAATATTCCTTTCGCTATACAACGTGTTTCAGAAAGGTGTAGTCATATTTGACCATCTTTACACGTGGCCGGTGACTAGGCACTAGGCATGGATGAAATTACAAATACTAGTTATATTGACTTTTATGTTTTTACACAAATTGAATTAATATTTATTTATTTATACAATCTAAATATGTACAGTACCTATAAAATAAATTAAATTAAAATTACATATATACTTAAAAACTAGGCATCAAAATACTCCTCCCCATCGCTGTCGACCGGAAGTGTGCCCAGAAGGCTGGCGGCATTGCCACGTTGGATGGCAATGCTTATTTTTTGAACGAAATAAAGGCCAGCCTTCTGGTCACGAGAGGCGTCGATCAGTCGGCTCGCTAAATCTTTATAAAGATTCCGGGCACTGGGGCCCCACGACCCTAATGTTTCGACCCCAAACATTAACATCAACATAATTGAATTTATTTATTAAATTAATCGATCTTGTTTAATTACAACACAACTATGAGGTCATCTTTTATCGTATTGTTCAATCGCATTAAATAAACCGTAAACATCTCATAATTGATGCGCTCCTGGTAGTTATTTAATATTAGGCTATAAACAACAAAAAACTTACCAACTGTATTTTTCTATGTGTAACTATAATATTTATAATATTTAAGGCCTACCCAATGCAACCTTAAAATATGACTACATCTTTATGCAACACGTTGTATAAATCTAATAGAAACGATTCTGAATATTTTAGCATCTGTTCGTAGGCATACTGACTTATTTGCACGAAGTTATGGGTTCGATACTCAAGGACTTTTTGTTTCATTGCGACTAGTACAACCAATTAATATGATGGTCTTAAAAGCACATAATTATCTACAAAACATTCTATATTAAAATAAAAAAACCTTTTTTCTGCTCACATTAATATAGAGACCCTAGAGACTGTGACACCCTTGATGAATGAAATCGCTGTCGCTATTTTATAAGTGTGAAACTCGTGTTTGATCACTCGATACGTGCGTGAATAGTAATTAGATGTAACGTGAACATCAAGGGCATAACGTGGTCAATATACGTTGCTCATCATACGGATAAAATTATAATATAGAGAAAAAAAAATTTCATACAGAATTTTTTACTTGGGATATTACGAACCGTGGCTATGATTGTGACAAAAAAAATTAAAAGGAAGTACGTTCATTGTATCTATAGAATAAAAGATCCATAAGGATATGAGGAAAGTGGTGCTACAGGAAATATTGTAGATATCAATCGATTCTTCTCAAGGTTGCGTTTTTAGGCTGACACACATAAAAAAATATTCGCCTACTAAGTTTTTCCTATTTAGGACTATTACAGCATTCTGGATGTGGAGTAGTAGGTTTTTATTTCTTATTCTCTAATACAATGCATTGTCGATAAACCTACAGGTCTGTCCTTTTGTAAAACATTAATAATAATAATCACAAGAAAAGCCACAAATGCAATGCAAATCATTGTATATCTAGTGCAGTGTACGGTCACGTTTCGCTTATGAAAGTCAAACATGCAACTTTTATTAGATATAAACTATTCTATATATAGGTGTTTGTCGATAAACTCGCTGTTTGTGTTTATGGAAAAGTACTTGCAGTTGCCTGCAGTATACTGTAGTTATTTTCGCATTTCCAAGAACTTATCTGTTTTGATAGTTTATAAATATCAGGTATTTTTTTATGATATATTTTTTTACGTTTTTCGTCTTTTGCATTATCTCTAAGTAAAACGTATTCTAAACGCTGCAGCCTATGTAATATGTAACCGATTTAATATGTGGCAGTTTGAGGGATGGTTTCTTGATTGTTGTAATCCATCATTCCTTTTTCTATGATAAGTATTTATATTGTGCCGTTCTTAGAGACACAATGATAGTATTTTTGAAATGTCTATAGCCTTCTAATTAACACAGTGATCTTACCATATTAATTTAACTAAATGTAATGTTTTGTAACACTTACACAATTCGCTTATTTAAATAAACACTTTACAGCTCGACAGCCAGCAGACATTTTACAGCTCGGTGTATAGGTACTTGTGACTATGGTGACTGAAACCTCCGAAACCTCGGGATAAAAACTAAAGTACATGAGCCTAAAATCCTAAAAAGTAGTTTTATTTCATTTAAAAAAAGCACTACCATTCTTACGTTTGTATAATTTATTTATTACTCTTTAATCAAAAACAACTTTTAGATTTTATTAAATCGTTATCTCTGCTTATTTTGTAATTTCCAATGGTAAATGAATTTTTAATTAGAATTTAGTCTAATTGCTGTTTAAATCAAGCTGGTGTTAATAATTTACGAGTTGCTGTAACACGATTTCATGGTTATTGTGAAACGTGAATATAACGTTAATAGCTATGCAATTATAAACCTTGTTCAGTTGGAATACGAACTTGAAACAACAATGTTAACATTATAATTTATTGTAGTTTAATTATGAAACTAAAGTGTATTTTATTTAGAAAAATTAATAAATAATTAAATTAATAATAAATATCAAATAACGAATACTATAAATGGGGTTTGATTATGTTTCTGAGAAACACACTATACGTTTTATTCCATCCACACTCTGTTATCCAATGAAAGTTTTTTCAAATTAAATTTATCATTTAAATTGGATGAAAATTATTTTAAATAAATTCGGCCAAATTTTATAATCCCTAAAAAATATGTTTATGGAGCACACATAGGTGCAGCACCAAATATATACAAATACATAGAAAGACATAAAACAATTTTTTGTTTAAATAACAAGTCTTTCACCACACATAAATATCAGAGGTTTGTAACAAATAAATTAGGAAATGATAATGTACATTTAATTCATTTTATTTTTAGTCAGTCTTTTGTGTTATTTCTGTGTAACAGCTGAGAGTTAGACGACAGGTGTTCTTTGATATTCTGATAAATTATTTTCAACCAATATACACAAGCGCTAATTGTCTGACAACCAGGTGCCTTCCCTCATACTGTGTATCTTTGTTATTCATGATTCATCCGTCGCGTCTGTAGGAAATTGTAAAATGAATGTGCGCGAAATACGGTATTTACGGAAAACCTTAGGATTTAGGTACCTAATTCAAAGTTATGTATTTAAGCAGGGAATAGAATTTTTAATGAAATAAAAATCTTGAGAGGTGTCAAGGGACACTCGGATGGAACGAAGTCCTTTCGATTAATTATTGAAGGAATTGTAATAAAATTTTATATAGTAAATTATTATCTATACATATAATATATAGATAGTATAGTATACTATAATAGATACTCAATTATTCATAGAAAAATAATATATTTTTATTTTATTCATGTTATGAGAGAGAGAGAGACATTCCGAGAAACGCGCGCACGTCGCACGGCTTACAACTATAGCAAAAAATGACGTTACAACTTTTGGTCTTAATTTTTTCCGGCTAGCCCCCTTTTGTAACGCGCTATAAGGAACTACATTCCAATAAAATTTCTTATGTCCCGAGTGTTGTATTTAACGTGTGTAAGTTCAGTTTATAGTTGAGATACTAAAACCTGAGCATTAAATCTATCTACAGTTGTCAATATTTTCTGTTTCCAACCCATTAGAGTCCCATTGTTGGACACGAGCCTCCTCCACTTTAAGGGATTATTTGTCTACCATACTAAGTTGACCGGGCAAGTTGGCATAGTTTTCGCATAGTTCGAGTTTTCTATTTCTCACTGATGATATTTAGCTGTTTAGAATCTCAAAGCTGGCTTTGACCTGGGCAAGATATGGGGTGGTGACACTTTTATTCCTAACCCGTCACAACACGGACAGTAATTGACAGTTCACTTATTAAAATATCTCACGTCAATGTAAGAAGATATTGGTTACCCAGTTTACAGTCTACTTCTCGAATGATAAGGGTTAGATTATTATGCACATATCTCACCTACGTGGGCTCATATATCGTATATAACTTACGACTATATTACTTAGCGTGTACCTAGATAGGTCCAGCTTAAATATTTAAGATCCTTACTGATGAATTCTATCTATGAACTGTTGGGTTAAGATTTTTATTTGATCCCACATAACTATTTTGGTAGAGCTAGTATATAGTATAGTTTCAGCCATTCGTTTTTTCTGCCAGGAGGTTAATTTTTCTGTTGTTTTTAGGAATCTATACCAAAAGGTAAAATAGTTACTACATGTTTATGATCAGCACTAAGTTATTATGATGATAACGCTACAAAATCCGGCGTGTGTAAGCCCAACTTGTACTTGACTAATTCTTTGTGTTTACTAAAATTTATTATATCTTCATATCTATGCTAAACACTTTTAGTATGTTTCTATAAAACATAATAATCATACATATTTTTATATTCCCCTAAGTAGAGCAGTATGCATAACTGGAGTAATGCAGTTCATTTAAATAAGAATATGGAATTCAATTCCATTAATGTGAGTCCCACGCGACGCCACGCAACCATGATAATGATATCTGTATTAAAAACACGATATTATTACGTATGATAATATCTAGAGACCTTTAGATAATTAAATCTGTTTCTGTAACTCTTAAAAAGGGACTATAAAAACTTTTACAGTTCCTCTAACACTTGCGCCAATTTTAAAATTGAAATTGAATCCTAGCAAATAGTACTCGGTGAATCTACTGCGCAAAAGTTGTAACAAACTATTGTGTTTAATAAACCATCAAAAATTGCTCTTAAATGATTGTAATAGTAACCACATGTAATTATTACTTGATTATGTAAACACTTAGCATTTGATTTTTTTAAGAAATGTACGTTTCATTTCTCGAATCTCTCGAAATATTATTTATAATAATATGATAAAGAAAAACGATTTGTTTAAATGTTTGTAAAACATTGGTTGAAAAATTACTGTACGGATTTAAAAAATATCACCATTTGAATGCAACATTATCACTGATTAATAGAAGCTACATTTTTTCTTAAAAAATATCATAAAATAACTTTCACGCATGCGAAACCAGGGCGAGCCGATAGTTTTAATAATTAACATAGTTTCCCGAAATAATAGTTGTGTAGGCGGCATAAGAAGTTCGTAATTGTCACTCGCTCGCTATAATACATTCTCTCTATAATGTCTAAGTTTGTCTATTAGACAGTGTAGGTTTGTATGTGACCATGATTCTTGTTTGAGGGTCTCATTTTATCGTCAAACTTATTCTGAGTTGTCCACATACTGTATTGTTAACAGAATGGACGTATCATCAGCTTGATGTTACTAAGTACCTTTATAACATACTTTATGTTATTTACTTGCTTTCGTTATTGTTCTATTTATGTGGCTTCTTGATTTTGTGCATTTTTATTTGTATCAAAAAGTATTGAAACAGCCCTTTTCAATATTTTCTATATATTTAGTAGTTCTCTTTACTAATCCTTTATTTCGAAATAGACCAAAGTAACATCAATGTCACTTACTTCAAGCCTAAACATTATTTATTGTATGCCAACTTTATTCAAGTATGCAGCAATTCTCAGTCGTAAATATTAATCTTGGTTTCAATACAATTGATGTATAAAAGTATATAAATCCATTTCTATTAGTTTAGTAAATATTTATAAATCAAATTCGCAATCAGAGGATCAAATATAATGAATTTATTGAATATAACAGTTCATTGAGAAAGTTACGACGTTGAAGCAATAAACTCATTGAAGGAGATAACAATATGGCTTATTTATAAATATAGTATAACTAATTGTGTATTAGACATTGACACGTACACAATACTGATTTAATATCATTCATTTTAGTGAGAAAACTATTGATATTTACTCACTAAAGTCATAAAGTACAGAGCTATAAATAAGTGATTTGAAGTTGCAGTAATAAATTAGACAATCAGTTTGTTTAGCACTCATTCTAATATGCGCCCATGCGCGTAATTTTAGGTTTGATTCGTTCCTTCATATTTGTTGTAATTTTCTTATAAAACATTTTTTGTTTGGTTTGTAAGTATTTCAATCCACATAGTGCGTTAGGGATATTTGATTCATTAAATATACAGATACACGATTTTCAACTCCTTGAAAATTTCGCAGTAGTCTATTCCATAATCCAGTAAATTTTTCAAAGACGCATGAAAATTAACTTAAGGGCCTACATCAATATTATCGTATATCATCGCCGACACGTACATATTAACACAGTTAGTAGGCACAGAAAATGAAGAATTAGGGATACTTTTCCTATTTACTCAAAATCTACTAAATATATTTTAATTCTGATTTACGTGTTTCTATATATAATAGTTACTTATGTTTTTAAAGTTATTTCATTAGTTAATACGCGATAATAGACCGACAAATGAAAAAAATAAAAAATTAGAGAGGTTGTTTCGCTAAGATTTTCTATCGAGAAAACTTTTTTCAATCGTGTTTCTGAGTTTATGCGATCCTAGATCATTTATTGAAAAAACATATACTTAAAAATTAGAGCTCTAGCCATTCAATCTAAAGAAACAATGAAAACTTCGTACGTAGAAAAATGCACGAAGCTATTTTGGTATCCTCTTAAGAAGAATTGCTTCTATTTCAGAAATTTCTGGTTTCAAAGAAAATTTGTGTTTGTAACTCTATACTCACTGTCATTGCCAACCTATATTTAAAATTTGCTTCAGTGTCTTACACTAGGTTAAAAACTTCCTTTGAAATAGGCTGCCGGAATATAACGTAAACAAAATAACTGACAAACATTATTATAATATTAGATAGTAGTTGTTTATATACAACTCGTATATTATGTGTTCTACTTGAGTAAGTCAGAACCCTCATCATTAGTGTCCCTCTACGTTATCTGCATAGTAATTTGCCGATGCCCAATGTTATTTGGCAGCCCTCCTATTATGATCCGTATCCAACGTGACCGCTCGCCATGTAATGGGGTACTTAGTCTAATTCCTGTCGTATAGTTTTATTACTCCTGGTATACTCTATTATAGCTGATATGTTGACAACAGATAACTGGTGATATATTTCTGTGAATAATTGACTTATAGTAGACGAAATAACAGAGTTTGTTTAGAGAAATTGCAATTCGATTTATTTTATGATAAATCAGAAAGTTGTTAACGAAACAGTAATTATAAGAGAAATCTGTTATTTTTTTGGCACATTAGGGAAAAATCATGGGAGTAACAGGTGTTATAATAATCTACTAATTTGTCCATTAGCGACTTTGTATTTGCTATCTGACCCAAAGTTATCCTAGACATATTAACTGTTGATTTTGAACCGCTTGCATCTAATGTCTTCATATGATTCTGAAGAGGTTACCGCTTCTTCGAGTTCAGTTTTCCAGTGTAATGGTTTCACCGTGGCACACACGGAAAAGAAATCAAGGTTATAACGACATAAGGTTGATTTTAGCGAGACGTTCCAATAAATTATTAGTAAATTGGAATTAACTAAAATTTTATTAGAATCAAATGATATTGTATAAGTACAATATCATTTGATTCTAATAAAATTTTGATGGTACGAAATACCTCCTTTTATAAGATTTCTTCTCCTACTATTATTCTTGCACTCCAAAACTGAACAATATGGCATATCTACGGCGAAATGAGCTTGTCGCAATACTAACAACACGAGCTAACGTTAGAACAGTCTGAATACGACTAAGTAAGTACTTGTGCGACTGGAGATCAAATAAGCGCAACAGTGCTTAATTGTGACACGCGTGCCACGCCTACTTCCATTCCACTTCCATTGATTTCTTTTCCGTGGTGGCACATTAAATATTATATTTTATATGGATCTACTTATAATTGATGTCTCTTTATATGCATGTCTTATCCTGGAAAGATGATACTAATAGACCCGAGATAGTAGGCGGAGCCTAAACCAAGTAGTAGTTATTCGACTACCCTTGTCTTTCGTTAAGACTTACAAGGCGTGCGAGCGAAAGGGAGAAGGGAAGCGAAACGTCTTAGGAGAGGGTTGCGTGTGCGCACAGAAAGTCCGGGAGTTCGTTTTGCGTTGCGGGGCAGACCGGTGGCCTTGTGCGAGATATGGGGAGAATCGCGAAAAGTGAGAGTGTTGGGTACGCGCGTGGGCGATAAGACGGGACGGGGAGAAACACAGGGCGTGGCGCGATACGGCGGCAACGAGTTAGAGTAAGTTCAAATATAAAATAAATTACCTGACAACCCGGTGAGTACTGTTATATCATATACTTAATTTAAATTAAGCGCTCAGGCAAATAATGGTGGAATAGTTATAGGTAGGGTGTAGCTTTATTCGTACAATTATGGAACCGACCAACTGACGCAGTGTAGGTTTAATTATGATTTTTGACCAATGGACAAACTTGATTGATTTATATTCTAATGCATATTCGGTAGCCCGATCATCCGAGCATTCATTTTAACTTGCCCGGAAGTGCCTTCGTGCCCCAGGTATATCGTAGTGGAGCAATAGTTTGGTTTATATAAGTTATTGCGCTGTCGACCTGTTGATAATATTCCATCATAAGTGTCAGGGTCAGCCTCGGGCCATGAGCATCCACAATTAGTTGTGCTCTTAAAGTACTTGGAGCCTTGCAACTGAGTGAGACCCCGGCCAGTATGTACCGGTTACGCGAGTTGTCTTAGTTAAACAGTGTCATCATTAGTACCTTTTGCCCATTAGGTTATGGGCTGGGTGGCGGAATAACGCTCAAGTTATATGCGCCGGCAATCCGCTTGGAGCCTTACGTTATGGAGATGCGTTTCCTTGTCTGGTGAGGATTGTGTCTGTGCGTAGGATCCGTAGCGGATCCAGTCGTTCACGAAGACCCTTCTGTTTAATTATCTATTAAAACTCCTAACGTAATCGACTATCCTCGCCAGCGACCTAGGCCTGCTAACTTTGACTGTAGTTTTAAGGACCTTAGGACTCTTGTCTCCTGCTTTCAATGTACCGACTAGGTACACACCTTAGTGAGAATAATATCTATTAAATGTAGTACGCTGCAACAGCAGTAATTAACTTTAGCACGTGCTTTGTGCGGCCACGTGGCTAAGTCCACGCATACTCCACGGTACTGGTACTGCCAAGCTCACTACAGGAAAGCTATTGCCTAGCACTATTATGGGCCTAAATCTAAGACGTCCTATAGTTATTTCGTTTACCAGCCGGTTTGTGCGGCCTTAGAGCGTAACTTAACATCCAAAATCAATCGACAGACAAACGGACCTTAGTAAAAGCCCCTTTTGATTGTCCTCTCTTAAGTATGGCTAGCCATTTTGGGGCCGCGCCGGGCGAGTGCTCATTCTCTGGACGAACTCGACGACAGATGCGCGGGGCTGGGCGCCTTCGTCCCCTTCAGGGGCGCAATGTCCAAGTAATTATTAGTAGATATAGGAAAACTTTAAATTTTGTTAGGCCTGGGGTCAACTCGGAATCACTACACCAGCTCTCCAAGTATAATATAAGTATTTAATAATAATGTATAACATGTAGTATAATGCCGTCATTATTTTACAATACACTCCCGTTGTGTTTCGCTCCTATATCACTAGTACTAATATAGGTAACAGAATGAGACAATGTCACAATGTGCACATACATACTACATAATTGATTCACTTTATGAGAATAATGCAGGCTATAGAATTATTAGCATAATTAAGTACTATTGATTTGTACAATCACTTTGTATGCAGACTATTGGTATTCAATTGTTATAGGCACGTGTTTGGGTTCATAGTTTAGTCTAAGTCAATACATAAAGCTTAGATATTAAGTACAATGCGCATGTCATGTCTACATCACATTAACTCTTAACTTAGACGCGCCGGTCGAGTGGTTTATGTAACAGACTGCTTACTGGTGCTGTTCACGGGGTCGCGAGTTTGATTCCTACTCGGAACAATCTTTTGTGTGATATTTATAATTGTCATACAAATGCTTGTACTGAATCTGAGTGTTTTCTATGTATTATAAGTATGTATTTACAAAAGAAAAGTAGTATATGTATTCTATTTGTATTTTGGTATCCAATGGTAGCCAATCACAAGGTCTCGGGTTCGATTCCCGGTCAGGACAATCATTTGTGTGATGTTTATAATTGTCATACAAATGTGTATACTGCGTCTGGGTGTTTACTATGTATTATAAGTATGTATTTACAAAAGAAAAGTAGTATATGTATTATATCCGTATTCTGGTACCCATAACACAAGCATAATAAGCTTAGCTTGGGACCAGAGGACGTTGTGTGAAATGTCAATGAATAATTATTAAAAAAAAAATCTCA
Source organism: Orgyia antiqua (assembly GCA_916999025.1). Classification (NCBI taxonomy): domain Eukaryota; kingdom Metazoa; phylum Arthropoda; class Insecta; order Lepidoptera; family Erebidae; genus Orgyia; species Orgyia antiqua. The sequence goes on along the minus strand of OU779864.1, from coordinate 18,159,938 downwards.
TAATTGATGCGCTCCTGGTAGTTATTTCATAGTAGGCTATAAACAACAAAAACTTACCAACTGTATTTTTCTATGTGTAACTGAAATATTTATAATATTTAAGGCTTATCCAATGCAACCTTAAAATATGACTACACCTTTCTGCAACACGTTGTATATAACGTAAAGGTTGTCTGATTTTATGCAAAATGTGCGAAAGAAGTAGTATGTTTCTTACACTCATAATAATGTCATTACCATCATCAAATCGGACATGGGTCTCTCTCAATTCGTGCCCTAATATACGGTGTTCCGTAATAATGTGGAAGTGATAATATATTTCTCTTCCTGGTTATTTGATTGTGATGATATCATTTAATCATAGATTTTATAATACATTTATCTAAATATAAACTTTCTAGGCATTCGATCGCGTTTATTTTAGTCTATATGTCTAGGTATATCTCAGGTCATATATCTATAAAAAAACTCACACAGGTCTATTTATGATAAAATGCATAATTGAAAATTAAACACCAAAAATATAATTTTATACAAAGAGTATACAAAATCGTTAACTGTTTATTTAGCCAAACAACTTTTGTGTGAATTATGAACAACAACTATAACACGTATCCCTAAACTACAAAGATTAACATAAAAATAAAAGGAACTAACACGAGTTAGTTCGATAAAGTTTCGTAACCGCTTCCACGACTGTTACAAGACGGAAACTGATCTGTAAGTTATTGTTGTTTGTCGATAACTATTTAATAGTTTATATGTTTAGGAAACTAGTTGCACTATTTGTATAATATAGTTAGTATTGATAAGTAAGTCTAGGATTAAAAAATAACAATTCAATAAATATAAATTAAAGTAACGTTTTACTAACAAATATGTATTGTTTTTAATTGAAAACTATTGTATGACATAGATTTAATGTTATCAAATATAAAATATTTTGTTTTATTTTACAAACACATATCTCTCTATCTATTATAAGCTTATCCATAGTATCAAAATGCTATTTAACCGACTTCAGAAAAAGGAGGAGGTTCTCAATTCGTCTGTACGTTTTTTTTAATTTTTTTTTTATGTTGTTACCTCATTACTTTTAACTGGGCGTTTGGCCCCATTGACACCAGGTCAGGATCTGATGGTTATCTCCTGAGAAATCGAGAAAAACCCTCAAATTTCAAAGGCATATAAAGTCGGATAACTTTTTTTAAAATACTAAATTACTATTAATTTAAGAATATAGAGAGGAGAAAGAAATTGGCCGTTCAAAAGTCAAACAAATAAGTAGGTAGGTACATGACATTTCTTGGCAGAGTCAAAAATTAATAAACTGAAAATTATTACAACATGTTTTGTTACTACGATTACTACTAAATTACTAGACCAAACATCTTTCCGAAGTAGAGGGAGCTTCTTTATAAAGAGAGATTTACCAACTTAACGAATATAATTTAAACATATTGGATTTTCTTAAGTATACTTTTAAAAATAAATACTGTAATAGAAAACAACAACGTTAATTTACTACATGAATCAATATTAAATTTTGAAGTAGCGAACGAAGAAGATAGTTCATTACTACAGTATCAATTGACTGCACTTGTCTGAATGCTGTACAGAGCTCGATGAATGCACTGCTAACAACCAGACTCTCTAACAGGATTAAAAGAATCACGTTCCTTTAATTTATCAGAGCTAGTAAAGGTTTACTATTTATTCTTAATGTTAGCTTTTAAGGTTCTTCAAAAAGCCACTTGTTTGCCTGACCGTTCGTGCTTTTTATATTTTACTAGCTGTAAGCCCGCGCCGGAAATTTTTCTTAATTGGAATTAAGAAAAATTTCCCCGTTTTTGCAACATTTCTCACTACTGCTTCGCTTCTACTGGTCGTAGCGTGATGTTATATAACCTAAAACCTTTCTAGATAAATGCCCTATCTATCGCTGAAAGAATTTTTCAAATCGGCCTAGTAGTTCCTGAGATTAGCGCGTTCAAACAAACAGATATAGATATAGATAGATTCTGCCCGCGTGGAATGTAGAATATTTTTTCTCCATTTTTGCAATTTTTTACTAATGCTTCGCTCCTATTGATTACGTCGTGATGTTATATACCCTATATCCTTCCTCGGTAAATGGACTATCGAACACAAAAATATTTTTTCAATTCGAACCAGTAGTTTCGAAGATTGGCGCGTTCAAACAAACAAACAAACTCTTCAGCTTTATAATATTAGTATATATTCTTAGCTATAAAATTAGACTATTACCATATTATCTTTATCGAAAAAAAATCTTTTTTAGCTAACATAATCAGGACAGGACTAAATGCGACCCTTTTTATTAAGTGTCTGTACCTAAAACACAGAATGTTAATAGATTAAAATAGAACGTGTCTTGTTCCTTAATCATAGAATAGCCATAATATTGAATCTTTAACATTTATTTTTATTTATTTATTATTTAGGAAAACAAATATTTTAATAATTTTCCTATCTAGCAAACAACTCATGAATAACAAATATACAAGTTGTGTGTAATACAGACATTATATTGTACTTATTTATATAACAAAACAAAAAAGTAGGGTTCAGTAAATATTCTGAATATATTACGTAATCAAGTTTAGGTTCATTCATAATAAACAGAGCAATCTATAAGAGGTCCTGTCCACTCATACGTGGAGGTTTTCTACGTTTTATATAGGTCATTGTTGTTACTCAAAGATTAAAGTATTTCTGTACATAATCTTCTTATCTCCATTATAATAAAATAGTAAAGATGGATTATTATATTGTAATATTACATACGTTCGTTTGTTACCTTTTTACGTAACAATATGGTTCGATGGGTTTGTATTATACTCAACCTTTTTAAGTAAATAATATCTAACTCAGAAATAAAACTACTCTCGGTACTACTGTGTTCTTTTGAGATAATTTTAATTCAGTAAACTTTTTAGAAACTGCGTAACATGTGGTTGGTAAGCACACTTGCAATGAATATAGGATATATGACGACATTTCATTCACAAAATACAAAAAAATATAAATATCAACAAACACAGCAGCAAAAATCTCTACTAGAGCTATCTCACTTTAATTTTTTTGTATGTCTGTTTATCTTTAAAATATAGTGTCTGTTACGCGACTGCAAATAAATTATTTCTTTTATTAGTTTCTTTTCTGAATATATTAATTTAAATGATTAACAAGACAAATGTACGTGAAATAATAACGTATTTTCTATTTAAAACTAAATTTCAGCAAAATATCGACAGTTTTCATAATTTGAATTTTGTATGGTAAGCGTTCAGCCTGGCTAAGTGCCAGTTCAGCCGTATTTCACATTTGGGATGACTTTGACTGAGTATTTGACCTGAAAATATAATCAATCACTTTATTAACGTTCTGAAAGTAGTTGACTGCTTCGTCGGTTTCAACGTACGTGACATCTTTACATAAGTACAGTACTTACATCAGCTCTCTGCTCTAACAAAAAGTTATGAGGAGTTTTCTATTATTAACTTTTTTGTATAAAAAATATAATATTTTGCTCTTATTGGAGAGTTTAGCAAAGTTCTAATTGCAGATATTCCACTTCACGTTTATGTATTTTGTAATTTTAGTTATCTATATTTGATATAGTAAGAAAACATATATTTTTCTAGGACAAAGAAATTTCTATCTTTAAATCTATCAGTGCTGTAAAAACACCGCCTTACCTTTGCGTCCTAAACCACAAACATGCCCTGACGACAGCTCTTTAGGTTTCTGTTATCAAGAGTTTCCGTAAAATGCATTCATTTCTCTAATAACAACTCAATAAGCTTATTAACCTTGTCGACTGTGGACACTCTTCTAATTATTTATTTATACGAGTATATGAGACCAAGGTAAAGCAAACAATATCACTCAAACATACGACGTTTGATTTCTTTCTCTTATTAAATTATCACGCACTATTTATATTAACAATGTATCCAATCTGTAGATTTATATTGGCTTATGTTATCAATATTAAAATCAATCTTATCAATAGATCATAACCCATGGAATATGCAGCAAATTAATGCTATTAATATTCTTTCAATCAATAAATTAACGGATTCTCAAAATTTCGAAGATTTTCAGGCACTATGATTACCTACGAGTAGAACTGAACTTCAAGCTAAAGTTTCAGTAATTTGGTTATCAAATACTGTACCTAATTATTTTACAATTAGATTATTAAAAGAATAAGAAAAAAAATCGTCATTTATGCTTTTTATTTAAAAGTCAATTCAATTAAGACAATGCTAAGTATAATAGCTTTCAATTGTGAAATACTAAAGATATTTGGCATTTGATTGAAAACACCACGAAGATTTTAGTATCCCAAGTGAACGTTGGTTTATTACAATTACTATTTCTCACGCTAATTTAACAGTTTCAATAATTTATTCGACTAATTAAAGTTCTTATTTATCGGTTGGTAGCAGGCGTAATTCTTACAATATTATATTGATATTTTTTTAGTTAGCAAGAGGTTTCTTTAAATGTTTAAAATTAATTATGAAAATTAATGGTATCCTAAATGGTATATTAAGGAGGGTCATGGTATACTAAAGAGAAAACTAGCATGTTATGGCTTACGTGGCAACATTTCAGATCTGCTAGATTCCTACCTAACAGGCAGAAGACAATACACAAAAATTACAAGAATTAGTTATAAAACAAAAAATGAAGTCACCAGTGTCTCAAACTGGCGCACCGTAACGTATGGCGTACCTCAGGGCAGCGTACTCGGACCCTTACTATTTATTTTATATATTAATCATCATCATCATCATCATAACATCACGCCTTTTTCCCATGGGGGTAGGCAGAGACTATAGAGCGCCATCTGCCACGATCGAAGCACACTTCCTTGGCTTCATTCACACTCATACATCTGGTCATACATGCCCGATGGTTGTAAGTGCTACGCACTTGCCCCTTTTGGAGTATCCCGGCGATGACATCGGAGTATATTTTTCTCGGGCGTCCTCTCCCAGCATTTCCACTTACTTTCGCCGTGTATATGCCTTTCGTTAAGCGTCTCTCATCCATCCTCTCCAAATGACCAAACCACCTAAGCATACTTTTCTCCACCTTAGTCACTACATCCTCTTTCAGACCACAACGTTCTCTTATAACTTCATTTCTTAATCTCTCTTTCAAAGTCACACCACACATACTTCTCAAAGAGCGCATCTCTACATCTGTTATCTGTTAAACAGATAACAGATATTAATGACTTGCCAAAATCAGTTAAACAACCAATGACTCTCTTTGCAGATGACAGCACACTAACAATAGCATGTCATTCTTTTGACGATTATGAAAATGATATAAATAAATCTCTAATACAAAAGACATCTTGGTTACATAGTAATAATCTAATTATAAATTTTAATAAAACACATGCGGTACATTTTAATCAAAGAGCTCTGAATGCTGAAAACAATAAAATTAGCATCAAATATGGTGACAACAATGTCAATAAAACCGACAAAGCAAAGTTTCTTGGGCTTGTCATCGACCCTAAATTAAACTGGAAAGCCCACATTACACAGCTTTCGCAAAAACTTAGTAGTAGTTCCTATGCATTGTATAGACTTGCATTAGAGGTAAATATTGCCACATTACTTACCGCATATCACGGACTTGTCGAGTCTATTCTCAGATACGGCACCATATTCTGGGGGAACTCAGTCGATAGAGAAATAGTTTTTAAACTACAAAAACGATGTATTAGAGCGATGTTCGGATTGAAAGTCATGATAAAATTTTGACACTTGCCTCGTTGTACATTTATGAAGTAGCTGTTTTTGTAAAATGTAATCTTTTTCCAAAATTATGTGAAGTTAGCACTCGTAATCAAAGGGATAAACACAGATTATGCGTCCATAAAGCCAAAACAGCACTATTGGGGAAAAGCATTGTGTGTATGGCCCCTATAATTTACAATAAAATCCCGAACATTTTTAAGGACCTCAATAATAACTTGTTTGAAAGAAAACTCAGAAATCTCTTATTACAAAAATCGTATTACATTATTAATGAGTTTCTTGATGATGATGGACAATTTTGACATCAATCACATTACGGCTACTACTGCTATGCCCTATATTGACAAATTGGATAACATAATGACTAATTTTATTGTATACTAGCTGGCCCGGCAAACGTTGTTTTGCCATACCAAAAAAAGTTAAAAAATAAATTTTTAATATGAACTATAAACCTTTCCAACGAATGCAAAACCGTGGAAATCGGTTCGTGCGTTCTGGAGTTATAGCGTCAGGAAGGAAAACCCGACTTATTTTTATATAGTAGACTAGCTGGCCCGGCAAACGTTGTTTTGCCATACCAAAAAAATAGTAAAAAAAAAATTTAAAAAAAATGAACTGTAAACCTCACGGAGCCCGAGACCTTTCCAACGAATGCAAAACCGTGGAAATCGGTCCGTGCGTTCTGGAGTTATAGCGTCAGGAAGGAAAACCCGACTTATTTTTATGTAGTAGATTATAATGACAAACTGTAAAATTAATGAATTGTATATTGACATTTATTATTATTTTATTATTTCAATCTGATTTCTAATTTTGCCGCTAATTTTATTTTACTTTATTTTATTTTATCTGTTTTTATATTCATATTTGCATGTCTCCAATGAGATAGAACATGTTGAGACGCTGTATATATGTAACATCTTTTGTACACATATGTTGAGACAAATAAAGTTATCTTTATCTTATCTAATTTTAATTACGAAAATGGCAACCATAATCTCTCACTTGAATGACCTGTATATGTTGTGTTCTATCTCTTCTATAGATTATCCATATCTCGTTTCAAAACAGAGTTCTGCTGTTGACATAAGCACTAAAGGTATTTGAATATTATGTTCGTGGAAACGACCTACGTGATTGGAATTTGATATTTATGATATTTTTAGATATTCCTATAATATTGTAAGAGAGACGCGTCGCTTCATTTGTTCGCAATATTATATAATTTTACGTGGTTTACTTCGATTACTCATGTTTCTACAGTCTATTTATGTAGTAAAAATATTGAATATATCGGGTTTAATAATATTTTCTTAATTCGAAAATAAGTATATAGAATCCGTAAAATTGCTTGCCATCGTATCCAATAAAATAAAATAACTATATCTGTAAAAATGTAACAATTTAAAATTGGCAATTCAAATCAGATATGACACGTATCCCTAAGAAACATATAGAGCGTGAAACCACATTATTAATATTTGGGTAATCTGAGAATATTTATTACGTTCCTTTCAAAACGACAAATAAAACAACAATGTATCTTTGTATGTATTAATCTATGTAAAGGAATCTTTGAAAGTAATTTTCTCATACTTGTAGTGGTCGGATTGTCTGAAATTTTGCACACAAATTTAGGACCGATGACAGTACAATAATTTCATTAATGATTTAATAAACTTAATGCCGAAATATTTAGGATTTTCAAACACGTTTTTAGTTTTCGTAGCCATCTTACATCGGCAATATACGTCTATCTAGTGAATATAACTTGCCATTCTATTGACCCTTGTCACATGAACCTTCGTGGGATGTTTTCTGTACATGTGTAACAAGAAACATGGCTTATTACAAACTCGATACAGACATGTCATGTACCCATGTCACTTACAGAATAAGTTTAGCTTTCTGATTACATTATGTAATAGTGAAAATTATATCCGATATTTGTTAAACGATAGTGTTAGGAAATTTAAAAATACCAGTACCTATATATTGATGTACCAGTTACGATTTAAGAAAAGTATCATAATTACCATATTATGTTATTCATACCACAATTATTACATGTCATATGTACATGACAACTTGTCACTAAGATTTACTTGAAATCCCTAAAGAAGATGTATCTTGTATGATACACTAGGTATGCATTTAAACAGGTACTTACAGAAAACAAAATTAGTAAGTCTAAGTAAGTATAAGTGTTTACATGTTTTACAGAACATTTTCATACAGAAAACATGTAATTAACTTAAAAATTAATAGTAATATGAGCAAATAATATTATTATACTACTATATAAAAACGCATCACGATCATTACAATAAAATCACCGAAAAGGAATCGAAACCGCGTTAGTGTCACTGTCAGACAATGCCATAAGGTCAACCTTAAATAACTTATTGTTAGAAATGTTTATTTTTATTTATCAAATTATAAAACCATCTATTAAGTTTGAAGGATGTATTCTAGTAGCCTCCATCTAGTTTCCAACAGATCCACTCTACATCAAATGTTGGAGAATTTTTTAATTAAAAACGAAGAAGCTTCTTTTGTCAGAGTTTTGATGTAGTGTATTTTAATAAAAGAAAATAGGACAAAACAAAAATTCTGACAGAAAAAAGAGACGTGTGGCACTTGGGGACTGCTGCGGTAAAGCTATTGCATAGCATTTTTAATCAACTTATGCAATTATAATTATTTATTTATGCAGTATTTTGCACTTGCAAATTTTAAAATTAAAGTATTACATTAATATTAATAATATATAATAATAATGAAATGTATGAATCCAGAGTACATACTCACTCGTTTTCTTTTACTATTTTTTCGTGACTTTCTTCATTAATAAATGCATTTTTTTATTTATATTTAAAACTATCGCCGAAACTGACATGAGTCACCAGATTGCGGGGCGAACAGCGAAACGGCGTTATAATGTTAGGTTTATTTTCATTACGGAATTTCTGGATTCAGTCTCCACGCTCAAGGCCCGCGATAGAAGCTATGCAATAGCTTAAAAATCTACAATAAACTTACTTAGTTTAAACAATAATAATATTTAATAATAATAATATTCATGGACATTTCACACAACGTCCTCTGGTCCCAAGCTAAGCTTATATGCTTGTGTTATGGGTACCAGAATACGGGTAGAATACATAAACTACTTTTCTTTTGTAGATACATACTTATAATACATAGAAACACCCAGACGCAGAACAAACATTTGTGTGACAATTAGAAAAATCACACAAATGATTGTGCCGAGCGGGAATCGAACCCGCGACCTCTTGATTGGCAGTCCGTTACATAAACCACTCAACCACGAGGCTCGTCAAATAAAAACGCGGCCTTAATATTAATTGATCGTTACAATTCTTAATGGTTTCATTTATTAATTTTTGCAATTGACTTGCTATGCTTTTACTTAAAAGTTCGGGTCCCGCTCATGGTGATTATTTTTTCCACTATAATTTGATATTCATAGTTTTTATTTTCCAGTGTGAAGGTAAAGCCTACGTGTTATTTCGGTCTGTTAGCTATACAGCTATAAAATTTCATAAAATCTATTTAGTACTTTTTGCGTGAAAGAGCGAAGGATATCCTGACACACATCCATGTGTTCGTACAAACTTCTATGTTTATATTATTAGTAAGATAGTATTCTAATTACTAAGTATCATAAAAAATAACTCATTATATACAGTAACAACATCGTATTTTCAATGAATATTTCATAAACATTTTTCCTTGCTGCTAACTTGCTATGTACATTTATTTAAATGTGTTGGCACCATTTTCTTATCGACTCATTCACTGTTTATTTTTCAGTAAAGTTTCATAAGTATATTAAATAATTCCAAAGTTTTCACAAGTAGAACACTGTAGGCTTATATTGTTAAATTAATTTTCTGGCTATCAGACAAAACTTTGTGCCAATTTGTTACATGGAACCGAACACGTCCTACATACGTACGTATTTACATGATCGTTAAGACGTGATACCCTAGATACTTGAAATAATAACCTACTTTAAGTTTATTTCCTTTTAGTTTAACTACGGATACGGATTTATGAGTCTTTAAACTCATGTGCTTTAAATAGGACATGCAAATTTTTTAAATATTTGTGGGTTAACCAAAACTACATAGTTATTATGCACCACCGTAACTATGGCCGATGCAATTTAACCGAAACGTAGAAATATATTACAGGTTATGAACATAACAGTCACATAGCAACTATATTTTATGAACTATAATATCAACAGTCCTAAAATAATGTTTAAAGAGCAATTGTTAGTACATACTACTATAGCAGTAAGGGCTTTCATTGTTTCAATAAAAGGTTCTTCTTAAATTACTCACTTTGGTTTTGAGTGGTGCGTCCCTTAGTGGCATGAATATTGAAAATGGAAATAATATTTCAACATTAAATTAAATAATTGTTAACTCAACATTAGCTGAGCGTTTCACTTAGTTATCCCCTTAAAATAATTTTATTTTGTCATATTTATATCGACTGTTTAACTGCGTCAGACTTTATTTTAGGTTGTGAACTTAGCAAAAAGAAAACGGCGCGGGCGTTATTAAAAAATTATATTGTGAGTGCAATATCTTGAAGTATCGACTGATATAATTTTACCCATTTATTACACAGTATCCACAAAAGAAAGTTTTAAGTGTGTTGTAACACTTAAAACTTTCTTTTGTGGATACCGTGTATTCTAATAACACTATTTTGACAAATAATATATTAAGTCAAGGGTTTGAAAAACGAGAAGCTTTATGTCCTCTAAAAAGTACAAAAATATTCCATTCACTGTGTAAATAAGAGAGCCCTTGAAAACGAAGACAAGTAACCTCGTAGCGTCCTACATTTGTATGCCGTCACGTTGAGAGACGGTACACTTGACGAATGGTATCACTGTCGCCCTGATGTAATTGAAGGGTGCCACTCGTGTTTGATCACATGACGCATTCATGAATAGCAATTAGCTTTGTCACGGGTAGAGGACATAAAGAGTAAATTATACGCGAGCTGCTACATATATTGTTAGTAAAATATTGTTATTAATAGTTTCAAAGTAAAAAAATATCTGCCTTCTACCACATTGCAGGTAACTAACTATATGATGAAAACAACTATTAAAATATTGTAATAATTTTTCAGCAATGTAAATTTTTATTCATAAAGCATTTTTCGCAATAAGTTTTTGCTAATCTACAAATAGCTTGGTAATAATTTTTATCAAGGGATTTCGTGTTAAAATTAGCCGTAAAAATAGTTTCAGAACAATAAGATTGCCTTTATTGCAAAGCTGATTCTTTTCTAAAAAATGTTTTATGTTAAATGTTTAAAATATAGTTTTGCAACTAAAACCATTTCAAGTAGTTGCAACAATTCGATTTGCTGTTAGTAGTATTGTTTTCGACATTAATGTCTGATAAACTCAATGTTCGGATACACTTGAGATAGAGAACGAGCTGCAGGTAAGTACTTGACGATACTCACTACTGGCACCAGTTACTTCTAAATGCTCTTTAGAGAGATAAGCTACGATATGTAACTTAAAAGTATTTTTAAAATAATATAGAAAAGTAATGTAAAAAAGTCAAAGAATAATATTCCGGAAACTATCATTTCACATTCTATAAGCAGTCTGATAAATCAGTAAGTGATTTTTAAACATTTCATTGCTATGTAAAGAGATAGTCACAGCCAGATATTCTTTTAAACTAAATAAGAGCTACTCGTATCTTGAATTATTATGAATAAGTTAACAAATTCCAAAGATGTTCTTATTATTTTTTAATAATCGATATTTTTAATATAAGTAGATATACACAATTGTGTTGCAAATGTATATATAATATGTTTATGTAAATGTATATATATATGTTTATGTATATGTAAATGTATATGTAGTCTTTTTATTTTATATGTATAATTTATTGTAACTTTCAAGACTTTTTTGCGTAATTTCTTTTGAAGTATATTCATAAAATCACCGAGCAAGATTATCATCTTAGGCCGTTTTCTTACAAAGTTTATTTTAATAAACTTGTTGGTTGTTCTTTCTTTTATGACCAAAATATATTATACCAAGTTGATGTTTCCTTAATGTTTTCTATATCGCTTAACAACAAGATATTTTAAATAGAAATTAAACCAGTAAAATGTACCTGAAAATGACGTGAAAACAGATTTACTATGGTTCGTATTTTTATGAAAATTTAACTTTTCAAGATAGATACTAACATCATTGAATATTTAATTAGCTCGTGATTATTTCACACTAGCTGTTTCCTGTGACTTTGAATGCGTGTAATTTAGAAAACAAACTCTAACAATCCTATTTATTTAAAAAAAACAGCATTATAATCCGTTGCGTAGTTTTATATTATGAAGTAAAAGTTTTTGTGATATTACTTTAGGCTAAACATGTTTATAGACAAGTGAAATTTTTCTAATAAATATTAATTTGACTATATATTTTTGCTTTTCTTAGACTAAAGTTAAGAATATAGCTACAACTACTCATAATACGTCGTATATACACTTAGTGTTAACCTCATATGTACAGAGTTGTCACTAAACTAACATTATATAGACAACATATTCAGCGGCACGCGTTGATATGGACGGACGCTACGAGATGAGTGACTGGACCACTGTTCACTTAATATGATATATTGATTTAACTTTATGTCATTACCTTAAATTGTTTAAAGTTATTTATTACTTATTATTATTGTTTAAATTTATTATAGACCTCGTTAAAAACTCCCTAAAACCTCGTTCATTGAACTCATTATTAAAAAAATTCAATATTTTAACATAAGGTAAACTGATAATCAGAAGTGGGATTGGAAGATGAAATCTTTCAATGCTCTCAACCAATGAGATGTCGTGACGTTCCTTCGCATACATAAGTTTTAACTATATACCAAACGACTTTGGTTCAAATATCTGATTATTCTTGACGTGTTTCTCTCCTAATTTCTACAGTCAAAGTTAATCTTTAAATTAAACAAACGTTGTTACCAACTTAATAATATTATGATGGGCAACGTATGTAAATAACTTAATCTTATGGTGGTATGGTATTATCTCTACCCTTAAGTTCAAAAGGGATTACATCTAAGTCCATTTAATAGGATCTAACCAATTTCGTGTGTCATTAGAGGGATTAAAATGATTAGGTTCATGTGATGGTCGTCACATGTTGCTGAAGAACTTATGGTTCGTAATTTGATTTCACTACTTATAACCATTTACCCCTATTTATCATGGATTCTATAATGGGAATTTGATATCACTCTATATCTATAATTTTCTTGTCAAAACATACATACAACTAAATTCTTCAATAAGACCAAACACTTTACGTAATTATTAATAGTACAAAAACCTATTGACCTCCAAATAAGATAAATATTGTGTGTTTTTTCATAATAATTTAAGGAAATATTTTGATAAGTAATTAATGCTTTTGTACAATTATTAACACAAAATGAGTTTTCCAAGCTCGTTGTCCGTGTGGTGACGGATTAAGAATACAAGTGTAACGACCCTATTTCCTCCACAAGGTGCTGTAAAATCCAACTAAAGGATAAACCCTAACTCAACACGCCTGGTCAGCGAGGTATTGTAAACCACAATTCCTCCCAAAGTAGAGGAGGCCCGTGCCCAACAGTGGGACTTTAATGGGCCGAAAAAGAGAGTTTCTTATTTTTTTTAAATTTAGCAGTAGTTCTTTAACAAACAAATTAGGTTTAGTTTCTTGTCTTAGCTTAATTTGTTTATAAAATGTTAAACTCTACGCCTCTGTTGAGAAGTGCCTCCATTACACCGTTCATTATACGTCTAGGATCCTTACTCGTAGTAATTTTGTTGTTAGTGTCAGTTGTTAGCCCAAAAAATGAGCGAAAGCAGGAAAAAGCCTGAAACTAGTTTTAAAACTAAAAATTACGCATAAATCTAAAGTGATGCGGAAAAATTCCTGATCTTGCTTATTGCAGTATCACCGACCCTTAATAATAATTGTGAAAAACCTCATTTTATCGAATATTAATGGGTTTTTTCTACATATTATATAAATCCTATTTATAGTTATTAAGTAACATAATACAAGCACTAAAAGGTCAACGATCCAAATTAAAAGTTTTGTCTCCAACCAACGATATTACTTTACCGAAATATTATTTACATTTGTAGTATCAAATTTGACTAAAATTTACCGGATTTATGTACATGATATCACTGTGCTTGATAAATTTTAAAGCTATTAAAACATAAGTTATAAATTGTTCCCGATTTGTTTTTTATTATTATCTAAATCTCTAATTTATTAAAAGGAAATTGAAAAAATTTAAGCCTCTGTGGCACTGGAGGCTTATTCGTTTTTAATTAAAAAAATATTCAAATATTTTAATCGTTGGTTTGTAAACAAAATTGTAGTCCGGAGAGAATACAGCCTTCAGATATAGATCGTTTGTTTTTTGTTTTACTTTGGAAGGTCTTGATTAATTTGTGCTAAGACCGATTGTAATTTACCAAAACAAATGCGACAGATGTTAAGCATTAATAACAGCAGTTTATTTTTAAAACTAATTTAGTATTAGGTACTTGTATCGCTAGGTTTCCTAAAATGATACCTTTGTAATAAGGCCGCATGTTATGTGATTTCCTATTCAGCTTTTTGAAAACCAATTTATAAATACCCTAAGTGTACACTATGTTTACGTTATTCAGGCAATAAAATTTTTTCTAGCTAATATTTAGCGATAGAATAGCATACTATTCTATCGCTAAATAATAGCTAGAAAAATTTTTTTGTAACAAAGAGCTTCTAAAAATTTCCATTCCATAGCATGTAGTTAAAGTAAATAATGCAAGCAGTTTCTATATAAATACGAGACTCCAAGCGAGTCTTATACAAGAAACCTTAAAAGTGTTTCTATTAAAAGTTAGCAAGGCAAAATCCTTGCTCCAATTACAGATAATTTTATGACCTACTAATCAAAATTCTGTAATTTATAAACATTGGAACTAATTTTGTTTAAATATATCTATTGCTTCAGGTTACAATCATGCAGATAAATTGAAAGTTTCTAGTGATTCTACAGACCTCCGATACCTGCAACGATTTGTCATACGAGTACATACGATCGATAAATCAGTGTTGCATACATAGCGAGGTGTGTAGTAGAAATAAAAATATTACGCCAGTTCTTTCCAAGATCCAAGTCCTGAACCGGTGGTAGGGAAATTTTTTTTGACTTATCTTATGAACATACTTTTCGCTAAAAATTATGTCTATATGATTAAATGACTTTCATTTCATTTCATTAAGTATGCCAAAAACAATTGTGCATTAAATTGCTATAGTGCCATCCTCCTTAAAAATGGTTTGATCGATTCATATGAAATTTTGTATATTCTGTAGTTTTGAGAATTAAAATATGTATACTATTGACCACTCCATTAAGTAAAACTGCGGGGCACAGTGCTAGTTATTATTAGAATTCAATCTGAATATTCAAATAGTGTTCCCAGTTCCTGACTTCAACTAACTCTATTAGCTTATTATTTAGTTATAGCTAATACAATTACTCTATTCGTAGTCCATTGTGTGGACGTGATCGGGAACATAATGATAATATCATATTGTAGTGGATAATTGGTACACGTACTGACTGTACATAGGGTAACTAACATCTATTAGGGAATATTAGAACTTGTATTAGTTTAGGTATATATTTGATAAAAAGCTTTCCTACTTTTTACATTTCTTTGATAAGAAATGAGCGAAAGAGGTGTTCAATTCTAATTTTGATTATGGTGTAACATGCCTCGCTAACCAGGCGTGTTGAAACAGGGTTTATTTTCGAGTTTTCACAGAGGATGTTATCTGTGTACAATATTTCTTAGCTGGCTTTACAGCACCCTAAGAGGAAAATTGAATGGTGACACTTGTTATCTTAATCCGTCGCCTCACGCAAGCACAGCAAGCAAAACTTTAGATTCTTAAGACGATACCAAAATAGCTTCATGCATTTTTCTATGTACGAAGTTTTCATTGTTTCTTTAGATTGAATGGCTAGAGCTCTAATTTTTAAGTATATGTTTTTTCAATATATGATCTAGGATCGCATCAACTCAGAAACGCGATTGAAAAAAGTTTTCTCGATAGAAAATATTGGCGAAACAACCTCTCAAATTTTTTATTTTTTTCATTTGTTATCGCGTATTAACTAATGAAATAACTTTAAAAACATAAGTAACTATTATATATAGAAACACGTAAATCAGAATTAAAATATATTTAGTAGATTTTGAGTAAATAGGAAAAGTATCCCTAATTCTTCATTTTCTGTGCCTACTGGCTGTGTTAATATGTACGTGGCGGCGATGATATACGATAATATTTATGTAGGCCCTTAACCTCATTAATTTGAGTAGTGCGTTTACACGCCAATCAGTCACTTCATGTAAAAGCTTTTTCTAGTAGTATCCATTTTTTTACTATTAACAATTACAATATTACATAATATGAAACTTTACAGCAGTTATTAATAGTGACAGCTGAGATGAACGTACTTGTGTTGTTTGGAACACCACTCAAACACGAATAGATCTAATTTTTCAGTTCTTTGCTTTTGACAGCTCATCTATTACGGTCTTGCGGAAAAAAAAATATTTCTAGAAAGATACCTAAGGAAGATTCGATGTTTATTGTGGTACTGACAACTTGCTTTTTTTTACCCAACATTTTGATTTTAGACACCACGGTCTTCATAGACATGAAGAAACCTTTTTATTTGTAAATTAAGAATAAAGTAAATGAACATCTTTTCTTTTTGAAATTTTACTTCTAGTGGCACAATGAATGTTCTTTTGTTAATAAATGCTTCGAAAATATTTTAAATTTCATATTCATTTCACTACCTTTTGCAGCATTGCAATGTGAAACCTTGTTAATATTTTATAGATAAACAAACATAAACATACATCAACACATGAATCACGTATTATCAGCCACTGCAGGTACCTACACCATATATTGTAAAAGCCAAAAACATATCGTAAATATCTAGCGTATTTGTTATCACTATTAATAGGGCTGTCACAATATGACCATTTATATTTCTTTTAAAATTCTAATTTTAAAAATATTAGATTTATAAAGTTTGTATTAAGTTTTTCTCACATTCACCAAATATAATAGTCCGTTAAAACATACGAGTATGTGGTTGTATTGTATCTAGAATAATTATACATTATTAATTTAACCACCGAAGATATCACGCTATTCGTATATATTATAAAATAAAATATAAAATTATTCTTTTTTGTCTTTGTCTTTTTCTTTGTATTAGTTCTAGATTGTAATATAACTATATTAATAAAAATACCATATATAAACCATTCCACAGTATTACAGATATAAACAGAAGAAATACGATATGTTCTTTTTTACGTCAGTTTAAAATAAAAAGGGCTCACAAAAACATATAAAATTAAATAAATAGCGATGTTATTTGTCAGACTAATGGTAGACATTAGTACTGAAAAAGTGTTGTTATTTAGTGTGTTAGTGAGTGTTGTGACAGCCCTGTCGGGCATTGCGGGTAATGTCGGGTCATTGCACATATTTGCCGCAGTAAACAGACACATGTTCAATGTTTGACTTCTGTTTCATGTAATATATTGGTTATTGTTCTTACACCAAATAGGTACATGTTTTTTGTTGTCATTCGATGTTAATACAATATTGTCTATAGAAGGGGAGATTTTGATGGGAATTTTAAATATAGACAAACTATGTAGCTGCCACTCACAGTGTGTTATGCGCTAAAAAGGATCCAAATAAAAAAGACATGGCGCTGCCAAAACTATAGTGACTACAAATTTGTAAATCATGGACCAACACGCCTGGTCATGTGGTCAACGAGGTTTCGGTAGTGAACTATAATCTTATCTTGTGGCGTGTTTATGAATTCAGAAGTGTCATCTTTCCCTGTCCTTGTTCCAAATCACTTGGAGCCCGTACAAAATGTTTCTTCTTTTCATACCAGATTATCACACATCATTTCTAATATCACATCTGATTTGTATGTATTATTCCTCTTTTACTAATGCTATCTAATATATGCTGGATACAGAAGTATTTTGTTTTTAAATTCATATTGCACAGTATTTTATTATTTACATTATTTACATTTTACTATTTATAGCGGAATTGAACACTGTCGTTTATAACAAACTAAAGGTTTTCACACATACATACAAGTCAAGCCCTATACAACCTCCACAGTTCGCCCCACTTACAAGCTGTGGATAATGGCAAGGGTTCAATAAATACTATGTTACATATATACAGTATGTATGTATGTAACGTGTGACAATGTATTCAATATAAGTAGGGCGAACTGTTACAAAGGCTTTACATTGAATGTCAAAGTTTTACATCTGTACACGTAATAAAGTAGTGACAGGTTGTCTCTACATTAGACATTTTGAAGAAACACTTATAAAAGGGTCTGTATTAAAGGAGTATTGCTCTGTTTTGTTAGATTTTATTTTTCTTCAAACAAATCATTGTATTATACACCTGACAGGAAATTAACACATCGATCTTAAAGTTATTATTCATCAATCTTTGTAATGCATGTTACTCGTCTCCACAAAATAAGTAACTCTTTCATGGGTCATGGTATACGTTTCTATAACAAACTCCCTAATAATGTTAGAGAATTAAATATTTCTAAGATTAAGGAAAATATAAAAAGTAAACTATATAATAAGGCGTATTATAAAGACTACTGACTATGTGAATGAGAATAAAGCTTGGGAGTAATTTGTTCTGGACCAACACAATATTGTAATTTTTTAAATTAGCATTGTAAGGACTATTGTAAATTTTGATGATAAATTCTACGGGCATATATTGCACATAGAGCCGGGGATGAGCTGCTTCAAATTGTTCACGTGTAGTACACGCTCACGTCGTGTACTGGTATTCTACTGAGAAATTTATTCTTACTAATTTATAAATGCGAAATCCGGATGACTGCATAGTAACAAATTTGACGAGCTTACTGGGCCCTGAGTCGGGTATTTCAACGGTGTCAGAACTGTACCATTATTGTACCATTATGGTGCAATAGTAAAGTTTTTGGTAGTCTACTATTAATGTGTCGTCATAACGACTTCATCATTGTCTTACAATTGTCAAAGTGACATAAATTGCTAGTCTCGTACACAACTGCTTCACAATTGCAATTCAATGACTGAAATGTTTCGGTAGTCTGCTATTTTGAATTTGACAGTAATATTTTTAAATTGTCCTGTGTCGACAGATTGCCATAAATAAAAAATAGATAGATAGAAATATTAGAAATTGTTCTTTGTAATTTATTGCAATTTACTAATCTCCTAAACTTCACATTGCTTTTTATACTAATAAATAGTATGTACAAATATATTTAAACGAAGTCTAGCATGATTAAATGTTTAAATTTATTAGTAGTTTTTCGAAAATCACTTCAACTAACGCATTTTTTAAAAACGGCAACACATACATACCATTCTAACACAATCCATAGATAAAAGAGACCGAAAATTCAATGCATAGATAAAAGAGATCGACAATTCTATTACCATTGAAAGACCGTTATGACGGCATATAGCAGACTACGGATATTTGACTTCAATTGCAACGGTATCGTGCCGGTATTGTGCCGGTATGACAATTGTTCCAAAATAGTGGACTTGAGCACCTGCTTAAATGTTATGTGTAACAAAACCATAGCGCGAGTTAAAAAACGGTACAACGCCATCTATCGAGTGTTATAGTAAAGTTCTGTTTGTTAAGGTTTGATTTCTAAATTTCACGCGTACGAAGTCGCGGGCAACAGCTAGTAATTCTATAAATAAAATATAATTTTTATTGGATAAGCAAAAACAAACTATATAAAAAAATCTATATTACGTATAGTCCAGTACTATTTGTGAATAGTTTCAATATACACGTACATTTGCTGAATCTATATATTTTCTCAGTAAGAATATGTTAGTAAAATACGATTAGTTAGACCTTTTAGTTATAACGTAATAAATTCATTATGGATATGCCTTCCTTTGTTATATAATTAGGTGACATTAGTTCTACTATTGTAACGAACAAATAACAGATTAGCTAGTGGAATGCAACGTGTCATTTAGTTATTAGCTAATTTCCTGATAGACAGTCACATTCACTGGACTCTTGGTACTAGTGGTTTTAAATTCAAATCTTAGTTCAGACAAATCAAATGAAATGTCATTATCATACAAATTTTATTTTATTTGAGCTATTAAAAGCAGATAAATGAATTAATCAACATTTCTTTTTACAGAAAAGAGACGTTAACAAAATTGTGGAATTAATAAGAAGTAAGAAGAATGAGCATATCTAACACAGCCAGGTTTAGAATGCTAAAAAGACTATCCACATAACTCAACGCAATTACAACTATTGAAGAAGGAAAATTCTCGAGTATAGCGACTATATACCAGACACAGGTCAGATCACAGGGAGAACTTACGAGTACGTCCAGAGATATGTTTATCTATAAATAAAGTTGAGTAAAAGATGTTAATTTTATCTTTCAAGTGTCACCAAGTTAAGATTTGCATTTCAGCATCCATAAATAGGAATGTAACATGTCGTCCCATTGGTCTACTGCCGTTTGATAGTAATTACCTATTAAAGTTCCAATGTTCGAGGAAGTACAAGCCACAGCTTAATTGTGACAATGTTGGACCGGAGACGTTCCATGTTCAATTTATTTCCTTAACTGCAAGTTACTCTTAAACCATGTATTCATTTGGGGACATATTTTCCTCAACATCGTAGCACGAATAATGGCTACAATCAAGTACCGTAGTCATTAGGAGAACGCTTTTCACGTGGATTTGTCATCGATTCATGGTTGTGATTTTATATAAAATTTAATCGAACAATAAGGTTATGGTGAGGATATCTCCATCTAAAAACATGGCTTTAGTTATATTGTAAATTCAATCAAAAAAATCTTTTATAAACATGTATTTGTTTAGAACAATATTAGAGTTTTCATAATTTTAATTAAAAGCTCTAAATATATGGAATAGTATCACCATCATATTGTCAAGCCTTTTTCCCATGGGGGTAGGCCATCTAGTTTACACAATTTTAGCATAATAATATATTATTTTAGTCTTCTAGCAATGACCGTAAAGGGCTTGTTTATGAAAAAGAACACAAATACTAATCAAAGCCAGCTCACAAGGTCTGATATCAAGGTGATATACAAGACTGCGGAAGCATTTGGAATAAGATACTCAAACATAATATTGGATATACGGACAAAACGAACAATGATAAAATCTTTTATCAGATAACCCAAGTAAAGGGTACACTGTATACAGGGTATTTTTTCTAAGGGTACCCAAATTTTCACAGGAGGTACAGACTCGGTAGTATAATCGATTTTTGAAATAAAAACAATATGTTTTTTTTTCAAAACTTTAAGCAATTTTTTCCCTAAAACACAGAACTTGTTGACAATGTGTCTGAAACTCATTCATAATTTTATAAATTTCACTGCGCACGCACACATACCTACATACGACCGACATAGGTACCGATTCTAAATGCACAACTAAACTTAACCTAACTAAAAATGAAAATTGATATTGTCAATAACACAATTCGGCAATGTTATCAGACCTTTTTATTAGAAAGTCTGTATTTTGTAGACTAACAATTTTAATTAATAAAAATATGCACTACGAATAAGCCAATTAATCAAAATACGCCACAGTTGTTTTCATTTTTTAGTTAAAGTAAGTTTAGTTGTGCAAGTGGAATTGGCGTCCTAGCTGTAAAAGGGGAATCCCTTCTTCCCGCCCCACCGCCCGCAGCGCTCGCGTCTGCCGTCATCAGTGGCTATTCGGCCGTGACCTTGTCACTACTGTTTACGCATTTTTGGATTTGCTTATCTCTAACGATGGCGGCACAAATAACTTACTCGGACCGGGAGTATTACGAGATGATACGTTGCTACATTTTAAGTGGTGAAAGTTTACGTGGTGCACAGAGACTTTATGAAAGTGATTCTTTGCTGCGATTGCAAAGACAAGGTATTAAGTAAAAAGTAGTTAATTAAGTGAAAAGTACGCAGACACAGCTGATAATGTTAAAAAACAGTTTAAGAAGGCGTGCGCAGCTTTGTATTGAGAGAAATGGACTCCACTTTGAACATTTATTAAAATATCAGTGATAGTGTTTTTATGGGATTTTACGCAAAGTTTAACAGGCTAAGTTTAATTACTGTAAATAGTTTATTCCACTTTTTAAATACCCCATAATAAATACAAACATTAGTGGCGGTGACGTGGTGTTAAAATATTAAAATAGTATTTTAGTATGTAATCGTTTATTATGACGGCCCTAAGCCCGTTAAAAGTATGAAGTAAAATTGGAATCGCAACTTATTTGCCATGTTACATGTATTGGTAATAAAAATTAGTCCCAATAAAAATAGATAATTATCGTTATCATACGCAGCGGTATACACGAACATTTTCTACTCGAATACGAACATAGACAAGCATGAGTGCGTCAGTGAGTTATGAATGATTGCGAGTACTACGAAAAGGTTGCCCATAAATCACGCATTTTTTTAAATATTTTCAAATGAAAGTTATTAAGTAAATAAGAGTGTTTTTAAATATTTGATATTTTTTATATAACATTATTTATATCTAGTATTTCACAAAAAAGTTTGGGTACCCTTAGAAAAAATACCCTGTATATACAGTGCGCGAACTGTTTGAGCAGATAATAAATTGTAACTTTTTGCGTAGATTATTACAAAGTTCTCGTCCAAGTTGTTCATCTGATATTTCTAAGAAAGTTGTTACAATTCGATTAGATAGCGAAACAGATTATAGCAAGTCACATTGTTTAGACGTTGCATTTAGTATTTTGAACTTTTAAATTACAATAGGTATAGAGATTTATCATATCACGACAAAGGCAAAAGTAATATTAAATCTGAAAAGACTTACCTACTTTGTAAATGGAGGTGCAAGTATTCTAGACATAGCTCTTATCTAGAAACTGTAAATCAATTAAAAGAAAAGAAATTAGTTATAGGTATAGCCCAATTGGTTAGAGCAATAAACACGTAGTAAAAATTTCTGCTTAATTTTAATTAAGTATCTCGTTTAGTTGGCTAATCTATTCAAACTTAAGTAAATATGAGCAACTTTAAAAATAAAGATAAATAATCTTATTGCAGCCTCAATACCAGACGCCCTACACGAATACAATCACCGCCCAGTGATGTGAGGGCTCATCTTATGTTTCACGAATAGCAATTAACTTAGGTGTAGGCAGAGAGGGTCTAATGTGTCACATTAACTAAATACTTAAACCCTTTTAGCCGTATCATTAAAAGCAACAATTGTATTACCGAGAAAGCATTTACTTTTATAATTTAATTGGCATGTTTTAGAACTAACTGATATTAAAAATGATGTGATGAGTTTAGTACTTAAATTGTAATATTAAAGTAGGAATTTTTAATCTACTTTTCTGAAAATTTTATCAAAATTTTATTACTAATAAATTATAATTTTAATAAACATTGGAAAAAAGAAAATATCCACAATTTGCATCTAACTACTTCTTAAAAAGGTAAACTTACAATCACATAGATACGTTTTTTGTCCGCTTTACAAACTTCTTTAATCAATAAATTGCATCTAGTAAACACAGAGAGTTACACAACAAATAGTCGTGAAAACTAAAAGCATTGCATGTAGCTATAGCAGCAGGTACCTATATACGAGTAGATTAGAACAAAACTTGTTAGAACAATGTTACACAGTATTGCACCCGACATTAATGTCAACCATTGTACACTTCATACCTACATACCACTGATCACCCATTAATAGATACCGCATTATAAGATTTTTCTTAATGACCAAACGCACCAATGTCGCAGGAAGACGCAGTTTGCAGGGTATGGAGTAATGCATTTTCATTGATCGTAGCAAAATTATTTATTGGCTGAGCAGAGCATTACCTATGCGAGAAAAGCTTATTGGTTTAATGTGTACTGATCGTCTTGTGGAATCTATTGAGGGTGATCTATATGTCAGCCATTCTGTGCTCTGTAGGTCTCAGAGAAATTATCTTACACCCATTATGGGACTATTGTGTCCGTGCACACTGAGTATGATCATTGTTCTCACTTACAGCAGGGCTCAACTCTTGCTGGATATGTGCACGGACACAATATTCCCCTAATGGATGTAAGATAATTTTGTGCGGGGCGTGCGTAGCGACCATTGAACTAACGTTATAGAGTTGTGTCAGCACTCCGACGACGTTACAGTATATTTATTATTTATCATAGAAAACATCGTTGTAGCTGCTCTGGTTGGTTTGATACTCTGAGCTGTAGGTACATTCAGACAATATAGGGTTGTAGGCGAGTACTTAACAATACTGACAGCGTTTATATCTCAGGTATCTTAAGAAATATCACACCGGTACAATGTACACAGCTATTGTTAGCTTATAACAACTTATCCGGTACAAAAATTTTAACTATGAATACTAGGTTTTTGTAAGTTCAAAGCGAATGAAATTTAGAAAAAGTACCGTATTTTCGTAATGAAATAAACTCATTGCCGGTACTTTTTTAAAACGCTTTATTTGAAGTGAAAGGAAACGAAAATGAAATGAAAAATCATTTAATCATGTAAACATAATTTTTTGAGAAAACTATGTGCTTATGACAGGTCCAAACTTTTTTTCCCTACCACTTCCATTTAATTCTTTAGTTAGACGTAATTTTCATCGTCTTCCAAACTTTAGTTAGATTAGTTTGTAAATGTTTCTTCACGTCTAGAACCGATAAAAAAGTAATAATTAAAAAAAAACGATGATTTTCCGGATCTATTATATTTAGGCGTTAGTCGTCTATTGTTAACTAAACGGACATCGAACCCACGAACTATCTCGTACATAGAAGTATGTACTCGTATTATAAAACAGTGTGCACATATTATTGTAAACAGGAAAAATTTAACAAAATACATCTGTAATATTTACTAAATAATCTACCTTGTTCAAAAACTAAAAAACACGCTTGAAAATCCTGAATATTCTTTTTTAAATTTCTGGATTGTCATCGGTCCTTGATATAATTATGTGCAAAATTTCAGATCAATCCGACTACTGCAAATGGGTGAAAATCACTTTCAAAGATTCCGTTACATAGATTAATACATTGATAGATACATGCCGAATTTATATAAGCGTGTTAAAAATAATCCTTGATAATTTAAGTCAAAAGTATATTCAACTTGATAATAATACTTCTCGATTGTTCCATACGATTGCTTTAAAGAGATGGTCGCTACAGATCTTTATATAAAAGTACGCCTTGAAACCGGTGACCTGTTTCATAAACAAGTACAAAATATATCTCGTTGTTTCGACTTCAATCAATTTTCAATCTTTGTGAAAAGAGCATGACCTATTTTCAGGAATACTGATAAATATTTTTATAAAATGAAAATCGTTGAACAATATTTACTGAGAATGATATTCATTGTAATGACTAACTTTAACTCACAGTTTCATTTGCTAAAAAAGTTTATTATTAGATAGTATCGAGATATATTCGGAAAGAACCACCCAAATCACCTAGAAGTAAAATAGCTCTACTCTATTCTCTCTACGGCCCATTTACGTCCTACTGTTGGGCACGGGCCTCCTCCACTTTCGGAGGGATTATGGTCTACTGTACCGCGCTGACCAGGCGTGTTGGCATAGGGTTTATTTTAGAGTTTTCCGTCTCTCACCGAGAATGTTATCTGTGTAATATTCCTTAGCTGACTTTTACAGCACACAGGGAAGGAAATGGGGTGGTAACATTTGTATTCTTAATCCGTCACCACACGGACAGTACTACTGTATTCAAACCTACTAAATACCCACAAAAACTTTGTAAAAGTCAATCAATATGTTTCGAAGGTCTTTAATAACAAACACTATGACATGAGATTTCTACAATAAATGATCTGAACGAATATATCCAATAAGTTAAATGTCTACCCTACTAAAGCCCAACACAACTCGTTACCGAGTTGCTATTATGGATAACTTATAACAAGCTGATTTACTGCCAAGAAAAAATGTCTTTGATATCTGTTTTCGTGTTTAAGAAATTTTATGCTTCATTATCAACACCGGCCAGTACCTACTTTTCCAGGCGTCTCTGGCGTCTAACTTTGTGATTTGCATAGAAATACCGAGATAAATACACAAAACTATGAAAGTTTTCTTTTAAAACTCAGTCATATCTCCAGCTCAATATTTACACCGGCTTTTACTATTTACTAATGAAATTTTTCATCCACTAATATAAACAGAAATTATAAAAACCATTTCATAAAAATATGTCAGTTATTATTAATAAAAGTAGGCTCAAAATATCTTAACTGAAATATCTAATAAAAAAAAGATAAATCTACTTCTTATAAGGTTAGGATCGCATAAAACGTTGAACATTGTGTATGGGACAACAATGGCTGCCCCTTCTATTGTGTTCATATCTCGTAAAGCCCTTAAATGTATGGAGTATAAAGCTCCTGACGTATTTTCGTTAAATTAAATCAGTAATCATAAAAGTTATGCCAAAAAAATTATACTACATATAAAGCTATTATCGCCACACAATAACTAAACTTAACTTTATAGAGTTACTAACTCTATACTCTGTAGTAATCGTACGCGTAATATTTAGAAACCAAATGTTGCCAATAGTTTACTATAGGCTTCGATAGATGGCGTTGTACTCTCTGTCTGTCTTCAAACATTCATTGAAGCCGTCACAACACAGCGCATCACAGAAATGTACACGCACCACATTAAATGTTCTTATATTTACCGGATCCCTATCTGATGCTTTACGTCACAGCACGTTGCGTCAGGTAAAATGTGAACGCTGCTTAACATTGTTTTAATTGTTTCAACTTGGTAGTTAGTTAGTTCCAATTGACCAATCTTCAAAACAAATTTTTACTTAATTATTTTCACCACAAGCAAAAGACCGTATATCATAGTAAAATTGTCTACAAATTATATTATTAAGTAGTTACTATACCGAAATACCATTTCAAATTTCAAATGTTAGACGTCTCGTCTTGAAGGTTTTGTTAAGTAACAGGGACTCTGGCACTCACTTGGAGACTTCTACAATAGCAGGTACGTGTAACTATAATATAAGTATGTATGTTATGTGTGAATAGAAACTCGAAGTGTTGCTAACAATGTTCTTACAAAACTTAATACTTGTACTTGATATTTTAACGCCTTATGTATAACAAATTAATTTAATTCAAACTAATATCTGTGGTTTAATATCCAACCAGGACAATGTTCTTTGTAATGAGCCTGAGTATATATACCTACTGGTACATATAACTGTTTTCTTTATTATACCAGTCCAAAATAAGAAGTATTCTAATGTAAAAGAGCCGTAGTTCGGTATCCATAGCTTAGTTTTATAAAAATTTATTGAATATTTGAAAAACAATTTAATCGCATAATGCTTGAGTCCTTTACATGAAAAATAATATTTTAAGAAGTCAAAAGTTATTTATTGATTCACAATTGTATCCCTTTTTAGAGCCAAAATATGAGTCAAATAAACTTTATTGTTTGCCAAAATAAGACAATATTAATGTGTTTATTTTGTAAATGTTCTACTTCTGGAAAAGTCTACGGGAATAATTGTTTTGTTAATACAGCCCAGAAGTGACCCTCGTCATTCTGTGTCGAGTGTTTCTGTTCACAATCAAGATGTATAGTCAGATAATTATTCAATAGTTACTGAGATGTTGGCTACCGACGGCAGTTATATGACTAACTGATAGAATCACTGATAACGAGGAATAATATGTCTTGTAAGATTAATTTTTCTCGTTGTATCGAGATGAGTATATACCTACTTATGTCGATACATTTCTCTATAATTAGAATATTTCTAATTAGGTAAGTTATGCCCGTGTTAAAAAAACAATGAGGCGGTACCAACTCTACCAACTAAAAATGACTGGAGAATACCAGAGTATTCTCCAGTCATTTTTAGTTGGTAGAGTTAAAGTTTAAAGTTAAAGAATGTGAAATATCAAGCATATACTGATTTTTTTCACATTCGTCGATCCATCTGTATTTAGTTTGTTTACGTTGCATCCACCTGAAGTAATATAATAAAGTCAGAAAAATGATACATCATGATGCGTACCACAATATTGAAGCAAAAACTTCTTTAGGCGCGTTGGGTGTTTTTAAATTCTCTACTGTGGAAGAGTTCATCGCTATTGTAAGACTTATTGGGGCTGTGTTTATATTTATTTATTTCAATAATCATAACAAAATATTTTAATTAAAAAATATTCTCGTATTTTATGTACCGTTAAATATCTCTCAAAGATATCAAACAAATATATTGTATTTGAAGTATGTATTCTCCGCTGACCTCAATCAACTCAACACACAGCGTTGATTGGAACACGACATCATAAAGAAGACTCTTAACTTACGGAAGTTTTAATTTCACGATTCATTTCTATAAATAATGATGTTATGGCTACATACTTATAAATAACCTCACTTAAATTGTAATGAGAAATAATCTCTTATATATAAAATTCACGCGTCACAGTGTTAGTTACCGTACTCCTCCGAAACGGCTTGACCGATTTTTATGAAATTTTACATCCATATTCAGTAGATCCGAGAATCGGCCGACATCTATTTTTCAAACTTTTTTTTTTAGTATGGCAAAACAACATTTGCCGGGTCAGCTAGTATACTATATGAATAATTATTACAGTATAATGTATAATGTTATCAATACCTATTACTAAAAAAACATCCGCTATTATACCTATTATTCTAGGTCTTGCCTTACACCTAGCGTTAAACATTAACTTATTAAATGTATCTCCTGCTTTAATAACGTTTTATAACATATTCTTAATATTCTCTAATACTTCAGTGACTCATTAAAATATAAGAAGTCACTAAAACCTCAGGACAAGTACAGTCAGGCTACAATATATACGTATTTTTTAAGAGAATAGAATGAATCCCTTATGTTTTGTAGTAGTGTGATTGAAACTGTATCTTGTATGTATCAATATCACTTGTACACTAGATCCACAACATCAAGATATATGGGTAATGACAGATGTAACCGTCGAAAGGAAATTGAATGTTCGTCGGAGTGCGGCGCGACATCATGCGACATTTCTGTCTGCTAACAAAGGTCTAAAAAATGGCGACGATAAATTAGCAAAATTGAAAAATAAACACCGAAATTTGTTGCTTTTTTGTTGCTAATTAGTTGCTTTAAAATTAATTTTTTTGCTCTAACCGATCGCATAAAATCGGCAATAACGCTAACTTTACATTAAGATAGCGTGGGAATCACTGAATGTAGACTGATAAATCAAGCAAATAGGGGTCAATTTGTTGCTAATTTGTTGCTGCAAGATACTAAGAAAAAGAAAATTTAAAAGGAAATTGATTTTTTTTATTATGCCAAGATAAATAATGTCCACGCCAGCTTAACTCTTGAGTTTTCCGTGGAAAAATTATAGTAAAAATTTGTTACTCCTCATAGTGCAGCTTGTTTTCACAAAGAGAGTCAGCAACAAAATAAAAACCGGAAGTCAAGAGAAGTTGGAAATCGGTTCACAAAATAATCGGCCACGCTCGTTTAACTAACGATTTTTTCGTGGAAAAACTATAATGAAAAATTGGTCAAGTGCGAGTCGGACTCGCGCACGAAAGGTTCCGTACCATTATCTATGCAACATAAGGCAACGTTATTAGTATCGAGCAAGAAACGGTAAAAAAATCATGTTTGTTGTATGGGAGCCCCCCTTAAATATTTATTTTATTTTATTTTTAGTATTTGTTGTTATAGCGGCAATAAAAATACACCATCTGTGAAAATTTCAACTGTCTAGCTATCACCGTTCTTGAGATACAGCCTGGTGACAGACGGACGGACGGACGGACGGACGGACAGCGAAGTCTCAGTAATAGGGTCCCGTTTTTACCCTTTGGGTACGGAACCCTAAAAATTGTTGCTCCTCATGGTAAACCTTGTTTTAGCAGAGAGAGTCAGCAACAAAATAAAAACCGGAAGTCAAGAGGTGTTGGAAATCGGTTCACAAAATAATCGGCCACGCTTGCTTAACTAACGACTTTTCCGTGGAAAAACCGTGTTGAAAATTTGTTAGTTAAGCGAGCGTGGCCGGTTTTTTCGTAAACCGATCTCCAACTTCTCTTGACTTCCGGTTTTTATTTTGTTGCTGATTCTTTGTGCTAAAGCAAGCTGCAGTATGAACAGCAACAAATTTTCAACACGGTTTTCCACGGAAAAATCGTTAGTTAAGCTAGCGTGGCCGATTATTTATGGTCAAATGAAAGGTTTTTCTTGCACACACACACATACGTTGTATGTATGTATGTGTATGCAAGAAAAACCACAACTTAACAATAAACAGTAATTTAAAAACGTTTTAAATTTAAGTGCTTACCATCCACAGTGAAGTTATCATAAATGTGGAATGGGATTACGCGCTATTATGATTAAAATAAAAAGATAAATCAAAATATCTATCAAAAGGATCTCTAGTAAAGTAGGACAAATCTATTCTGCATAATGCTGCGGTCATACAAGAGTGTATATGAGTTATGAGCGACAAATATCAACATGAACTAATAAGAACAAATAACAACTTTTCAAATATCAAAATTCGTCTCTGTGAAGCTCTATTCAAATATACATAAACTATGTACCAATGGAAATTGTTGCTTATTATTTGTGTAGAACATTTTGATATAAATGAATATTAAATACCAATACTAGTTGACCCAGTAATGTTGTTTTGCCATTTATTATTGATCAGGACAAATCTTAGAACAAAACGTCAAAATTATGCGTCACTTTAAGTGAAGATTTAATACTTGTAGGTTGCGTAGGAGGCAGGTAAATGCTTACAGAAGCGGAGAAATAAGACTAGACTTGTAACCAATTATCTCGTGGCTATTACAATGTTAATTATTAGAAATACGAAAATAGGGTGATGTGATGAAACATGGTAAAACCCTTTTTAATTTTATGTAATTGTAGAATTATTGCAAAGAACGGTAGTCATATGAACTGTCCCTTTCCAAGGGAATATGAAGCTCTAGGATTTAATGGCAAACGGAACCATCAAGAGGAAATTGGATTCGTGCTCGAGTGCGCACTACATGAGACTTAAGTGCGGTTTATGGTGACACGACGTTTAACTGTGTCTTGTTAAATTACAATATACCTATTACTTGTGTTAGAAATACATTTCTTGTGATACAGTAGTAAGCGAAACGAACAGCGCCCAGAGGGTCGCAAAGTCAGTCCTGCACACTGTCCTGGTCCAGCACAGGACAATCACTTGTATGATGCTTCTATTTGAGACACAAATATCAATATTGAGGAGCAATCCATCCTTCCATCTACCTTTTCCCCTCCATTGCTGCACATAGCTTTCCCTTATAAAAGGCTACAACGAAGGAAATCCAACCTGATAATTTTACATAAAAAGTAGTGTGTCAAATAATCTAAAAAACAAATCCGCGGGTACGAATTACGTAGGCATAATTCTTAACGATTTAAAAACAGATACACTAGAATGTAAGGGACATTTCTGTTTACATATATTTATACAACACAAAGCCTAAACTTAGGCATAAATATTCACTTAAATCCACCGAACTGTATATATCTACATATTTATTATTGTTAGGCTATAGCCAATTTGAAATCACATTGAATTGTCTGAGTAAAGAATCCAATAAGCGTTTTTTATCATTTAATGGGCAATGAAAACGTACTGGCTTTGCACAATACTATCATAAATACAACCCACGATATATATATAGCGTTTTTATTTTAACGTATTTAAGAGGTTTTTTTTATGTGTACTATAAACAAACACCCGTACAGTAAGTAGCTATGCCACGCAGTTTTACTTGGAATCACTGTAACGTATAGCACTTTTGCAAGAGGCCAATGCATGTCCTTTGTAAATGCCATGGCAAGTAATTTACGTGGTAACACTTGCTACCACGGACGGCGGAGTGGGTAAATAAGTCCACAACCTGTTGGCATTTTAGCTATTTTCAGAATCCCGTGTGTTGAATGAAAGCACATCTCTGTTGATTTAGCTACGAAGCTAGTATGTATTTCTGTTGCTACGACTCAATGAGCTGTTAATAAAACTAAATGATCACCAGTCAACTCGTTGGACAACGGAAGCCTTTCTTCATGTGCCTTCTTCACCTGAGCGACAAATTTTCTATTAATATATATATTTTATTTTCTATTAGTCCATTAGTCCAATTCACTGAACTATGTTTTCATATCTTAGTTAGACGACGGAAGTTTCCTGCTCACTGGCTACTTATATCTTATATTCTTATTAGTGTGACTCATCGATATTTGATTATAATTAAGATAAAAGCCAGGACAGATTTGTTACGTATGCAGCGCGTAAACGTTTGCAAGTTATGGAACTAATTATTACACTTATACTCTCATTGCAAGCTCCATGAATATCATACGAATGATTATTATATTATTAATGTATTGTGTCCGTTTAAGAGAAAAAGCTCTTTTTATTTTAAAAGTCATTTGAGTATATATTTTAGTACACATAAAAGAATTTGTAAGGTTAGAGCTATTTGAGCTATTTATAGTATTTTATTTTTGGAACGAAGTTCCTTACGGCAGGCTTGGATATGGATTAGGTTGGGATAGGGATTTCGCTGCGTGACCGAACAGAAAAAAATGTGATAGTAAAACCGTAAGAAAAATGCGTGGAAAAAAACCGTTAAATGAGACGTGCGCAGGCGCGACAGTCGCATACACAGACGAGTAGTGTATAATACCTTTCTCTTTCTTTCTTTTTCTGCAAATTGTGTCGATTCTACATTAACCGAAGGAACTTCGTTCCTACTTAGTGTCCCACGACACCACATTCTTTTTTATATTAAACTATTTTACTTTATACTCATAAGAATAAGTCAGAAAGTTCGTATAAAAACTTTTGTCTAGATAAATAACTATTTGATGTATGTTTTCATATGAACACTGGTGTGCAAATACACGCAATACGCGTTCAGTCTGTGTCTAACTTACAACAATTAGTATAAAAATCTATGTAGCTACTAGATAGGATGAAGTACTTTTGTAATTACTTCTTTTGATAGATTACTTATTGCTAATCAATTTACTATCTAGCAAAAAAATCTACAAGAATGTATTTCGGGGAACCTAATTAAAAGATAATCTAGATTGATTAAGTAGTTTCCCAACGTTTTATATAAATAATGTACTTGTTATTGTTATGTTTAAAAATAGTGTTAATAAAGAACAATGTATTGATGTACCAGAGCCAAGGAGAGTAGTTAGTTTAACCCGTTCCTACAATGTAATGTTTGGACATCAGCCAGTGAGTGCGTTTCATACGATAAAATAAAATTGATGCGTACTGTGAACAGTATACTGTATAATTATTGGAACGAAGTTCCTTACGGCAGGCTAGGGGGAATTTTACTGCGCGACCGAACTGAAAAAAACCGTAAGAAAAAGTACGTGGAAACCGTTAAAAGAGACGTGCGCAGGCGCGACAGTCGTATACACAAGCGAGTAGTGTATAAAACCTTTCTCTATCTCCTTCATTCTTTTCTGAGACTGATTAATAAGAATTACTTAAAATAATAAAAGAAAATTGTAATTATTTCTATGTAATTTTATGTTGTCAAACAAAAATGAAGAGACATATTTTGTTTGATAATTATATTTACGATTTTTTTTATTTCACGTAATTTATTATTTCCTAAAATAATGAATTTCCTAAATACTTTTCTGTACTTAAATAAAAACTAATCAGCAAAATTTCAGAGCAAAATCAAGAAAACCTACATTAAATTGAGCACAATTTTTTTTTGCAAATTGTGTCGATTCTACATTAGCCGAAGGAACTTCGTTCCTACCTGGTGTCCCACGACACCACAACTGGTTTTGTACTTTGTAACGTTTATTTGTGTCCATGTGGTAAGAAAATAGTAAGTAAGAAAGCAATATTTATTTATTATTATTTATTTATTATTTATTTATTATTTATTAATATTGCTATACTCCATTTCTTCATAAGAAGTTGTAAGAGCAATCTAAGGAAAAATATTAATAGAAAATCCTTTTAATATCGGTGGAAATCTCGAAACTAAACCTTATGTCAACACGTTCAGTCAGTGTGGTATATGTAACCAGATTATCTGTCAAAGTTCAAAAAATTCATACCCAATAATGGAACTTAAAATGTCCGATAATCTTTTACTATCCGGTGTTGTAAATAAATGTTGAAAATAAATACAGTCTCAGTAGTTAATTTGTCGTCCCATATTACTGTATTACAGCTAAGGATATAGGTTCGTTTACAGACTTTGGCCCACATATGTGAAGTAATATATAAAGGTCTGTACGTGCTTAGTGTCACCACGTCGATACTTTATGAAGTTAGTCTTTCAACGTACAGTTACTTTGTGTGTGCGAGGTGTCACTTCATTCAGGTCACACGCCGCTGTCCTCAATATATACTCTCTCTTCAACGAATGTTGTCTAAGGGATAACTAATACAACAAGGCCTTATACTCATATATAACTAAGTTAAAGTAAAAAGCGTGGATAATAACATATAGGTACCTTTACCATCAAGATATCCATCCAACCTTCTTTTTGTTAGTTTAATTTAATTTAGTTATATTCAAGTATTGACTTACATAAACAAGATTCACTCGTGAAAAATATTCCAAATGCCAAATTGGCGGTAAATTTATTTACTGGGCGGAATATAAGCGCGATGAAATTTCGAGTCGTTCATGCGTTTCATTATACCCAGTGTAGCTACCTATAGTACTTATATAATAATAATAATAAATAAATAATCGATGTATTTGAGTCATACACTTTTAAGTCACACATGATGTATAGAAACTATAAAATACTAATGTTTAAAAACATTATCAAAACAATATGTTTCAGCCTAGAATCAACGCTCTAATGCTATATTGCAATTTTCAAATGACGAACGTCACAGAGTAATTAACGTACAACTATAAAACGATTGTAAAAAGGTTCATTAAATTACTGCCAGTTCAATGATGTTTATGTGCTCATAATATAAATGTACGCAATTAAGAGGAAGGATTTCTTAGACTATAATAAAATAAAACACAAGTTTCAAAGCTTTTATTTGTTAATAAAATAAGGCACGTTCTTTTATTTACTCAAACAAAACAATTTTGTTGTTGACATAATCAATTAAGGAGTTTCAATAACGTGCAAAATATGCTGCATAATAAGAATTTGGTATTTTTTTAAAAATTTGTGTTATTGAAAGCAAGTATTGTTTCATCAAATTTGACGGGCTTCGTGGCGTAGTGGTTCATGTACTGGACTGCTGTTCACAAGGTTGCGGGTTCGATTCCCGCTTGGGACAATCATTTGTGTGATATTCATAAATGTCATACAAATGTTTGTACTACGTCTGGGTGTTTTCTATGTATTATAAGTATGTATTTACAAAAGAAAAGTAGTATATGTATTATATCCATATTCTGGTACCCATAACACAAGCATAATAAGCTTAGCTTGGGACCAGAGGACGATGTGTGAAATGTCCATGAATATTTATTTATTTATTTATCAAGATTAACCATGATATAATTGTCACAGAGGTTATTTTCGAGATTTCCGTGTCACACAGAGTATGTCATCTCTATACAATATCCTTTAGCTGGCTTTTACAGCACCTTTAGAAGGAAACGGGGTGGTGACACTTGTATTCTTACACATGAACAGTAGTCAAACCTACTTCATTTAAAATGTACAGTAAATACAATACACAGATTTGTTAAATAGCTCACCGTATTGTCAGATCATTATTCATAATTGTTAAGCGATTCAGCGAACAATGTCCATTTTAATTAAAATTGTTCCACGTAGCAAACTGCTCACAGTTCATTATTTATTTAATAACATATTTTTGTCAAGTAATTAAATTTCCTTTTAACCTTTATTATACGCTACACAGATGTTCTTTTAAATATTTCAAAAATATCTTTATGTCACTAAATTAATAAAAAAAGGGAAAGAAACGAGATATATCTCGATGGGCTTACGTATTTTCGTTCCGTCAGACAAGTTGTTCGCGCGCGGTGGATCGGTATTCAGAGATCCGTCGCGGAAAACGTGGTTATTGGCCACCGCAACGCGACTGGGAGTAAAGTTCCCCCTGTCGGGCCCCGATTAGCGGGGCCGCCCCTCGCCGGGTCATGGTAAAGCTCAAGCTACCATCATGGCCTGGCCGGGCAGAAGGCGAAAAAATAACCTTTTGAAAATAGTTAGAGGTCGCGACGTGGACGACATCATCATATCAATATAATTGTGTCTACGTGATTTAAAAAAAAAAAAAAAAATTGTATTGTCACGCGACGGCGACGTATAGAAAATATGCAAAAATACAATTCAGTTGAAAATATTTAATGGACCGGGGTCTAGGAATTTAATAAAGCTAATTCTGTATCATCCGTGTTTATAGTTACTGCCCCGCTCCTTTGCTTGTAGCGTGACGATATATAGACTATGTGATATTCTAATTTATAAGCTCTATAGATGTAAAGTTGCATTAAAATGCAATTAGTAGTATTTGTGTGAAATAGCAACTGACATCCTTGCACCCATCCATCCACACATCCAACCAAACAAACATTTTTGCAACCAGCGGGCGTATTATGAGCTTTTTAAAAATCATGCAAGTTCCAAGCAGGCCGTACACTGCCTGACTAAATTATGTATTATGGTAAACATAAAAAATTTAGTTGAAAAATTTTAGTTAGTACTTAAAGTTTTAGTTGTACATTCACTATAAACATATTAATCTATGACAGTTTTAGCGAACTGGATGGCTGGGAGTTATGTTCATATTACGAATTTGCCGGGCAGTTCCATTCACGGCGTAAACGGCCTGGGAATAAGAGCTCATAATACGGCCGCTGTACTCGCATATTATATTACTTAAAATGAATACGTTAGCGTGTCCATTATTTACAATATAATGTCAAATTAGTTCAAATAATAGTTTTATTTTAGTAATTACGACGTCGACGGAACATTAGTTATGAATATTATGTCAAAATATTACTCGATATTTTATAATAAATGTTACTCTGAACACGCTTCGTAATAAATCTATGAATGTGACTTTGAGAATGTTGCACTAATATTAAATTTTGTCTACTATCTGATAAAAATCTCAGAATAGTCAAGATAGAAGTTATAAAACAGCGATGTTTTAGTTGGTTAAATTAAAAATGAAAAAATATTTATAAGACAATTAAGAACATGTTTAAAAGCGTATATTGGTTTCAAATAGCCCAACGTTTCGAAGATTTTTCAGTCACCATGGTAAATAGTGGGACCGAGTTGTAAGGTTTTTCTCTTTTCCTCTGTGATCAAAAAATTAGATAGAACAAGAAATCAAGTATATATATTATTTATAAATGTAAAATAAGAGGGAGGTTTATGACATGACCTCGTAACACTCTACTATTAATTACTCAGACGAGATGGTGATTTATGTGTAATTAGAAGAGATCAAAGTATTTCCATATATTGAATTGGGTTCAGTGAACTAAATCATATATATTAGTATGGATTTTCCAGTGAAATTAATTCGCTACCAATGTAATTTAAGTGTTTTTGAGAAATTATAATCGGATATGAAAAGAAGTATAAGTAATTCTGTGATAATTTGTCAATTTCTGTTTAAAATTTATCATAATATAATAAATTTTTTTTTCATGCAAGCAACAAATAAAAATAGTAAATTTTATGAATGTTACTTACGTGTCCGTTACGTTACCGTGTCTATTGCTCCCGATTCCGTACGGGTAGGATTTAGAATTTTTGCCACATTTTTCTCTAATGCTTCACTCCTATTGGTCGCAGCGTGATGTTATATAGCCTATAACCTTCCTTGATAAATGGACTATCTAACACAAAAATATTTTTTTTAATTTGAACCAAAGTTCTCGAGATAGCGCGTTCAAACAAACAAACAAACTTTTCAGCTCTATAATATTCTCTCTGTCTCTCTCTCTCTCCAGCCCACTTAAGTCCCACTGTTGGGCACGGGCCTCCTCCTCATTGGGAGGGATTATACTCTACTGTGCCGCGCTGATCGGACGTGTTTGCACAGGGTTTATTTTCGAGTTTTCCGTCTCTCACAGAATAGGTATGTTATCTGTGTAGGTACAATATCCCTTAGCTGACTTTTACAGCACCCTTGGGAAGAGATGGGGTGGTGACACTTGTATTCTTAATCCGTTACCAAACGGAGACTATAACTATAATATTAATATAGGTCAATAACATATTAAAAATTGCTTATGTAATATAAAATACGAAACTAAAGCTTTTAGTTTATAGGACTTACGTTTTCTATGGCAGTTTTAGTTTACACTCGTGACAGTTATAATTATGAGTCAAAATAACTTCTTAGTAAGTAACACATAGAAGCACATAGTCCTTAACACTAACTACTGTATTCACTGTAACACTTTTAAATTGTTTTCTAATAAATAAATACAGGAATGAAGTCAATAGAGAGAGTAATATATCGAGTTTAGTTTCGTAAAGTTACAGTAACAGTAAGCGATACAGCTTTGCAGTAGGAGCGCGTCGCGTTAACTGACTGATAACCTTAACCTGAAATCACTCTGTAATGAATCATTCGTAGATCTTCGTAGCACCGTAGCATGTAGACCATCTACGAATCACTGTAAAGTAACATGGTAATCATCATTTTGTAGTAAATTTATGGTATTTAATTCAATTCCGTGCTGTATTTACTTCCACCATCAGAGTTCCCACAAGATATGATGATGTAAGATGTGCCAGTTTGTGACGTAGACACTGAAAACTTTCCCTTGGGATTTTCATAAATTACAATTTCGAAAATAGCTATCGCTTCAAGCAAAATGCTGGCTCAAAATGATTGTTAAACGATAAATAATATAATCTATCATAGATATAATTTAACTGTAATTAGTTTTCATTTTAATGTAATTGCTTTGTGATTTTACTTTTAATTAATACCAACTATTTGCTATGTTGAAATGTTATGGTTGTCTGTAAATGTCACAGCACTATGTTCTTAAATATTTATATATATGAAACCTTTGAAATATATTGGTGCATGTAATGTTGACGATCCTAAATAAATTTAAAAAAAATAGTTACATGTAAATTTTAAATAGCTTAGCAATTTTGTGAGCTGTCTTTTAAGCACGTTCTTGGTAGTCCAGGGTAAAAAAAATATTTAAGAAACGTGATTCTAGTGAAATATTGTTCGCAATAAAACACAAAATTTGCATACAATTTAGAGTGTTCACAGAATAATATAGGAATATTAAAAGTTACTAATTTAGTATCATATCGCTGTAGAAACTTGTAACTTCAACCATAACCAGTTCTTCATAGTAACTTGAAATATCACTCACTCATGTAATACTGTACATACACATACACATATATCATCATGTATTATATATCATATACAGATACGATACAGAGACAGATATCATATATTGAGTACACATTGCTACTGCAGTAAACTTGAGCAATAAAATTGTTCTTAATGTAATTAATTAGTAAAAGCGCGTAGAGACGTTAATAGGTGCTTTTAAATATGTACGTGCCTTTTATTTCTATTATACTTTACAACAACAACTAAAACATTCTGTATGTTACTTTATATTCTTAAAAGCATATTAAAATACGTATAAACAGACATTATCTACTAAAGTGCACTTTTCTTCTCATTAAATAGTACTTTCACTTCACTGCACGCTTAGGGATGTGTTCCTAATAATAAAATTTTAGTATGAAGCTGTTAGTTTTACATGTTCTGTTTTTTTTATAATATAAATCTTTTAAAATTTACACAACTCAATATATTGCATTTTATTGCGAATTGTTACAGTTTGTAGGAATAACTCATCAATTATTAAGTAGAGTTAAGTTAAATGCTCAATATCAAAATAACATTGCAGTAGTAGTTGTCAAAGTTTTCTTTCTATTTAAATATTATTAAACTTTTCACTTAGCTATATAAATGAATTTTATCAAGGAATATTTTCAAACTCTTTTAATACGATGGTAGATTATTAATATAATGATAATTATTAAATAAATTATAGACTTACGTATCGACGTTTCGGAGACTTCAGACTTCATTCAGTTGCCATGAAATTATTTTGTTTACATTCAAACAATTTCGTTAATAATTTTTGGCATAGCTCACGTAATAGTATTGTGTGTGTTTTCTTCTAGAATATTAATGTTATCATGTACGTAATATTATGATCCCTTCATATAAAACATTTATGTTTGTGTTTGTATGCCGCTCGTTTATGCTCGTAGATCGTTAGGCAGCTTGCGACACCGAGACTTGAATAACAACCAACATGTACAAAAAATACAATGGCAATGATAATGATGAACTTCACTAAGACTATAAATAATGATGATGTGTGAGAAAAGAGCTCACTCTACCAATCTCTTACGTGTGCAGTTTTAGTTCTAAAAATCATCATATCGTCACGCTTTTTTCCCATGGGGATAGAAAGGCTCATCTGCTACGATCTAAACACACTTCCATTGGTTTCATTTACACTCATACATTTGCTATAAATACATGTATTTATTCTAAAGAATTCATTATAATAACGCTAAAAAGTGCAAAATGTAATTTCTAATTTCATGACACGTCAAAAAGTCAAGTGTAATAAGTTTATATTAATTTTAACACAAATAAACGCGTGTACGACTCAGTTATCTACAGTATGGGGTGTTGAGCTTGGCATCTTGTCGTATTTGCACTTAGCTCAACTCAAAGTAGTGTCCACGTCTAGCGTAAATGTAAAAAGCACTTTACGAAACTGTTACCATATATTTCCAAAGTAATATATAAATAATTAAAATAAATGTTCATGGACATTTCACACAACGTCCTCTGGTCCCAAGATAAGCGTATGTGCTTGTGTTATGGGTACCAGAATACGGATTTAATACATAAACTACTTTTCTTTTGTAAATACATACTTATAATACATAGTAAACACCCAGACGCAGTACAAATATTTGTATGACAATTAAAAACATCACATAAATGATTGTCCTGACCGGGAATCGAACCCGAGACCTCGTGATCGGGAGATATATGACTTGATACTTTAATTTAAGAGGATACCAAAATATGTATATTTTTTCAATATACTCGTATGATCTAGGGTCGCATAAACTCAGAAACGCGATTGAAAAACGTTTTCTCGATAGAAAATCTTAGCGAAACAACCTCTCTCATTTTTTATTTTTTTCATTTGTCGGTCTATTATCGCGTATTAACTAACGAAATAACTTTAAAAACATAAGTAACTATTATATATAGAAACACGTAAATCAGAATTAAAATATATTTAGTAGATTTTGAGTAAACAAAAAAAAATCCCTAATTCTTCATTTTCTATACCTACTAGCTGTGTTAATATGTACATGTCGACGATAATATTGATGTAGGCCCTTAATACATAATAAGACACGATGTAACACAAGTTTGATAGTTCCGTGTATATCTCACACACAATGCGTCTGATGAAGAGATTACAGATTGCATCTGATATTAATTTGATGTCTGTGTAGCCTCCAATGAATCATAGTCTATCATACATAGCTAATTGTTAATTACATACAGTTACTTTAAATATTTATTATTATTGTATTAAAGTAAATCTTAATTAAACGAATCAAAAAATACTATAAGACATAAGGAAAATGCTATGAGTCTACTTATAATTCTTACAATAACTTAAAAACTTTAGTGGGCATACCGATTTCTCAAATTCTTTATTCTGCCATTTTTGTTATGGTACCATGTTATTATAGTATTTTCAAGTGTTTGTCCATGTCACTAGTCTCGACGTTATCAGCACTTGATAATAAAATATTAGAGTTATATAAAAGTTACTTAGGGTAAGATTAAATATATATATGGCGATGCATCGATTTTCTCCTAACTGCCTTTTCAATTCAAAATAAACTCGATTTTAAATACAGAGAAATACAGGCCTCGGCTTAGTTTAGGCACCAGTCTCCCACAAATTAAACGGCAAATGTTTTAATGTTAATGTTAAATGTAAATATTGTCCTTGTATTGTAACTGTTTTATTTGTGGAAGAAATAAATGATATATATATATATTAAATGTGTTATTAACAATAACGTATTACTTGTATTTCATACAAGTTAATAAAAGATATGTAAGAAATTCGATGATCAAGTAGTTACTACTCATGGTGCCGTAAGCTATCAACTATTTGTGACGACTCTATTAGAGGATCGTTGTCGAAGAACTTCAGTAAACTTCGTGGAACTGCAACTCGACTACAGAAAG
The DNA here is from genome assembly GCA_916999025.1 of Orgyia antiqua. Taxonomy (NCBI): domain Eukaryota; kingdom Metazoa; phylum Arthropoda; class Insecta; order Lepidoptera; family Erebidae; genus Orgyia; species Orgyia antiqua. The sequence goes on along the minus strand of OU779864.1, from coordinate 18,117,426 downwards.
CTAAGTGGGAGGTAACTTTTGTACCAGTAATCGGTCTCAAAGTGTACATGTGAAGCTATTCTGAACCTCGTTGCTCTAAGTATCAGGTACAACACTAACTAGATTGGAAAACTAGGTATTAGAGTTAGACTTGTACTTAAATTAGTCGTAAGTTGGAAGGCTTTTAAGCTTATTATAATGAAATAAGAGTACTTTTTTGCTCATAGATCTATATTACTTCTATTAAAATTACTGTTTATGAAATATTTTTATACTCCCACACTGCATTTTCTCGTATTTATTTTAGGAATATATATACGTTGCTAGATACTGTAAGAGCCGAATAAGACCCACTTAAAACAGAAAATTATTATGAGTAGGATTTTAATCTGCAATCGTGGAATACCGTTCCATTACTATACCATACTAAACCGCCATTTACATTTAGTCGTACTAACCAATTTCTCTGCCGTTACTTACTTTTGACATTTTTAAATTGTGTATTCACGCCTTCTATCGAGTGTACGAAGCACTTTGATACAGAGTAGTTAATAAATTAAAAACACTTTGATAATATCAGTTTAAAAGCAGTTATATATAATTTAATAATATATTATTGGTAAGTGTTGTGCTTCACCAACTTTGTTGTACAATAAAACAAAGTTATCTTTCAAAATGTATTGTATAAGTTTAGCTGATGATCCGCCAGATACCTGCTATAAATTCACACAAATTGTCTATTAACTTGAAATATGAGGTATTTTGTAACATAGTACTGTAATTATTTATTTAGAAAGGATTCTATAGAGTTTAATATCTCATATTAATATACGGTGTATAATATGAGCATTTACTGCAGCTGAAAATGGTTATTCTTCTATATCTACATATGAGAAGTAATTGTGAATTTTGATAACGTTGGTTGTGTCAATTACAATTTATATTGACACGACGACATTTGGTCCCCATCCATTCTTATAAAGTATTATTTATAATAAATATCTTACAATTGAGCTTTTCTTTAATTTGTTTTATCAACTGGTCAATAGATAAAATGAAAAGTATGATAGTAAATTTTCTTTAAATACGTTTACTTAGAACGCAATCTGACAATTTGTTAGTTCCGACGCCATTAAGTTCGTTCTGTTCTAAAGATAAGGAAATACTCCATTAAATTTTATAAGATTTCGTTACTGTAATTTTGTTCCTTTACATTATAAGGGGTTGGAGAGTTTGGGATCTGAAACGTTCTTATTACATTCCTTTTACGGGCAAATTTCTATAATTTAAAATGGAAAATACTTACACATAGACAATAATATTAATTTCTGTTTTGCATCACAAGATATTATGAGCAATACTATTATGCTATAAAGTTGTGCTTTTTAATGTGACTGAGACTTTGTCTGTCCAATTATTACCAAGCTGTATCTCTGGAACGGTGATAGCCAGAGAGATGAAATTTCCGCATTTTGTGTATATCAGTTAATGTTACGACAACTCATCATCTTAATTTATCTGCCCTTATCACGTTATTTAATGATATCGTTGTTCGTTGATAACAAAGGTACAGAATCCTTTGTGTGTGAGCCAAACTCTTAAATAACCAGTTTTTTACATTTAACGCAAAAGAAAAAGAAATAAGTATCCTTTCATAACATTTCTTAAAGCTATTAATAGTTATGGACTTGATTTAATTTGTTGGGTTTTGAATTATTATAAGGGAATCTATAAATATCTTATAAGCTTATGCTATTGATATAATCATTTGAAATTTGAATATTATATCATGAAAACAATCTGTGTCATAGAATTTTTTTTTTATTGTTCCGTTTATTATTGTTCCGTACTTGCGTGATATTGAATGTAATATGATTCTTTGTATTTTTAGTACCTCGCAATTCTATTTATGGAGCTTATTTTCGCTATATTTAAGTGTTTCGCTATCAACGGAAAGCTACAATTACATTAATTAATTTGTTTCATATATCTGTCAAGTAAATACCTGAGAATTTGACCCCTTCCAACCCTGAAATGAAAATAAACTCCTGATTATCTAATATATAAAATTCACGTGTCACAGTGTTAGTTACCGTACTCCTCCGAAACGGCTTGACCGATTCTTCTCAAATTTTGCATACGTATTCTAGTAGGTCTGAGAATCGGCCAACATCTATTTTTCAAAGCTTTTTTTTTGGTATGGCAAAACAACGTTTGCCGGGTCATCTAGTCTAATATATAAAATTCACGTGTCACAGTGTTAGTTAACGTACTCCTCCGAAACAGCTTGACCGATTTTTATGAAATTTTACATGCATATTCAGTAGGTCTGAGAATCGGCCAACATCTATTTTTCAAATCTTTTTTTTTTTAGTATGGCAAAACAACGTTTGCCGGGACAGCTAGTATATCTATAAAACCAGATTCTGTTTGTTTAAACACAAAATAAGTAGTTCAAGACAATTAAGTAGTAAGTTGTTGGAAGGAGGTCATCCATCAGACCTAATCTGTCTCAATTACTAAGCTTACTTACTGTAATGTTAACGTCGACCTATCCGTAGAATAAAGTTACTTCTGCATAATCGTTACTTTACAGGAGAGCGATTTTAAATTTGCCAATCACACAATCAGCTATAACATTTAAACTAACTTTGAAACTACATGACAATAATTAAAAAAAGATTTACTAATAAAAAATATAGGTCAGCTTAGCTTTAAAACTACAAAAAAAACGATTTGGTAACTTATTCACAAGTAACCTTGTTCTTTGCATAGGTCGACGTAATCAATCAATAATGAGAACTAATTAAATAATAAATAAATAAATAAATATTCATGGACATTTCACACAACGTCCTCTGGTCCCAAGCTAAGCTTATATGCTTGTGTTATGGGTACCAGAATACGGATATAATACATATACTACTTTTCTTTTGTAAATACATACTTATAATACATAGTAAACACCCAGACGCAGTACAAACATTTGTAAACATCACACAAATGATTGTCCTGACCGGGAATCGAACCCGAGACCCCATGATCGGCAGTCCGTTATATGAACCACTACACCACGAGGCCCGTCAAACATAATCAATTAATTATATAGATACATTTATTGTACTAATGATAGATATAACTTGTTATTTAGTACATTATTTTCACAATATGTGAAAAATATAAGTTTATTTTATCAATATATTTCGTAAATACAAATCCTATAACTATATTAGCTACATTTTTAATATAATTAGTACTCTATAACATTCTCCAACACTTCAATTTACTATACTTTTGCGGGTTCGATTCCCGCAGGGATAATTATTTGTGTGATGTTTGTAAACATCACACAAATGTTTGTACTGCGTCTGGGTGTTTTCTATGTATTATAAGTATGTATTAACAAAAAGAAAAGTAGTATATGTAGTCTATCCGTATTCTTGTATCCATAACACAAGCATAAGCTTAGCTTGAGACCAGAGGACGTTGTGTGAAATGTCCATGAATATTTATTTATTTTATTTTATTTATTATTTTTATGGATTTAGAAAGAAATTACAGGTACATTAAAAATGGTTGTATTTAGATAAAATTAAGTCAGGTCGTGTTACTAAAGAGATTATGTTTATTCAACAGCTGACAGTAACAACCTGGGTATATTCAAGACTACGTCTCAGTTTAAATCGAAAGTCAAAGAGTAATTTCAGTGTAATTAGAAACGTTCAGAGACAGAACTGATTCAATGGTTACTGTAAAAGGTTTTCATTTTCACTCACTTCTATAGTAACAAATTAAAATGTGTTTTGTTATGTTCAATAGTAATTTAATTTATTTGAGTGCTAAAGTATTTTTTTATAAATCAGTCAAAATTTGATAAATACCGTGTTGCTGTAGTTATTGTAACGGACTGTTTACGAGGTCACGGATTTGATTTCTGCAAGAATAACTTTTTGTGTGATATATTAATAATTGTCAAACAGATATTTGTACTGTGTCTGAATATTCTATCAAGGGCACCACAAGCGGCATATTAATATAGCGAGAAAGAGACACTTGTATATATATATAAAGGACGAAGAAAAAGAGTTATATATTTATCAATTAATATACCGAGTTATATCTATAGTTATGACGTCATCGATAGATATCCGCCTCTTTCTCGCCTTGCCTTTTTTTTCTATAAAGTGACCCCTTATATGGGGTCGTAAACAAAACGAACATATTATGTTAAAAACACTACGGGACCCTGAGTGCGCGCGTCCAACACGTTCTTGACAGATACGAAGAAAGAGACAGACGTATATCGTCTGTCTCTTTCTTGCTATATTAATATTATATTAATATGCCGTTTATAACGTCCTTTACGTATTTACAAAAAAGTATCGGTCAATACGTGTTGGACGCGCGCACTCAGGGTTCCGTAGCGTTTTTAACATAATATGTTCGTTTTGTTTACGACCCCATATAAGGGGATAAAAGCACAAGAATGATGATTACGTGCATTTTTTTACCTTTTGGTACGAAGCCCTTTAAAAAACATTGTATATGCTTTAATATTAAGATATAAACGATTTAAATTATGTTCATACTTTGTTTTAACTGTAACAATCATTAGTTATGAATGGTAAACAGATTGAACTTTAAAGTTCCAAACAAGAGACAGTAACAAATAAATTACAGTGAAATGAGACATTACAAGATATTACAACTAAGTGTTACTAATTACTGGGGGTTACACAGATGCAATACAATAGTTGTGACTAATGACACTAAACTATGCCTTGTTATTTTGACAATAACTCACGAATGTCGCCGACATTACTAACTACGTTTTATATTTAATATTTTTTACTAAAAGATTTGCAAGAGTGTGAAGGAAAATATATTAATATTAAAATCCAAGTTTTGTATACGCAAATATTAGTAAGGATGTACGGATGGATATAGGGTGTTTGCTTCTCTGTCATCCAAAAACTAGAAAACACTTTACGCGGGTTAAGCTACGGGTATTAACTAGTATGCTATAACTCATCATCTATATGATATCGAGAAGTTTAAAAATTAACTTAAATATTAAAATAATTGTCTAAGTGTTTCATACACAGAGTATAACTTGAAAATAAAACGCACAGATTTACAGAGATTCCCTAGTAATAAAAATAAGCACTTTGCTTACTAAATAATGACAAATCAATGTAGTCTGTCTCTTTTCATCTCTCATCTCTTTGTATGTTAACGATTTTCCCTGAGGATAAGAGCTCTTCAAAATTATTTGCTTTTACTTCTTGGAAATGATAAATTAAAAGAAATTCCGTTTTTTTATTGATCCAACATTCATATAAATTGGAGTAGCCTTAGTACTCTTTTTATTATTACCAAAATATTGTTACATCAAAGTAGTTTTTTATTAGAAGTTCTTAAAGGTAATATAATGAAGCCATGAAAGTGTGTCAAGACCATAGCAGATGGCGCTCTATGAACTCTGCCTAGCGCCATAGAAAAAAGCATAATTGATGTGTCAGATCCGTATGATTACAAATTCATAATCCAAGAGTGGTTGACTTCCCTCTTCTTCTCGCTTATGGGTATTATACGACTATGCCAAGCAAACTCTCGACCTGTGCTGTGACATATTTTGCGATAGAATGAAAAACTATAAATTAAATCTATTACCAACCTGTGTTGGTAATAGATTTATTTTACAGTTTTCCATTCCATCGCAGTGAGCGGGCCTTTATACGAGAAGTTTTAACGCTGTTTAAGATTACAGAATATTTTTATATTCTTAAAAACTTAGCGTAATACAGACTAATAATTTACGATTAAAAATAAATATGATGGACAAATGCTGTTAAATGACTTTATAATGAATAATAGAGGAGCGGCGATGTTCCAGGGTTCTGACAATACTTAATATCTTTCTAAACGAGGGACAACTAACATTTTATTAATTACGCGAACCACTGTGCCTCACAAAATTAAATGAAGAAATACTACTCTCGTTTTTATTTGTACTTTTATTAATTAATTAGTTTTTGATTATACGAAACTGTGATAATGCTTACGCAATTCATAACGGTGATGATCATAAAATTACTTGATTACAAACTATTTAACTAGTCATAGCAAATTCCGCATTAGTATTCTTTTTTACATCTATTTAAGTTAAAGACGAAAATATTCCCTCTCTAGTTCGTTGCTCATGGACCGTTGCGACCTTTGTTGGGCACGGGCCTCCTCTACTTTGGAAGGGTTTACGGGTTAGTGTTATGTTTGCACAGTGTTTATTTTCCAATTTCAAAGTGCGCAGTAGACAAAATAAGTTTAACAATTTTAATTTAACATTGACTCATTGCGTGCTGTGGGCTAAGCTTTATTTCTTACCAATTATATTAATTTCTTTAACTATTAGATTAATAATAGACTAGTCCAAATATAGTAGTAATAGTATTTACAAAATGGACATTGTATAAAATTGGAACATGGTGTTCCAATTTTATACAATGTCCATTTTGTAAATAGTTTCCCACAAGGCTATCCGACAACCAGTCACGGCATGTTAGCACTAAATATTATTAATTACCTAAACAATATCTACAGTGCTTCTAGGGTACCGCACATCGTGTACAAAATCACTAACATTTTAAGATTAAGATATCAGGATATTTGTTTAACATTCTTTCAAAATTCATTATAATTTTGTAATTCATGGCGAAATTTGACGATATGTTATGGGAGGTTTCCTATTTACCGTGGGAACCAAAAAATTCATTTATGAAGCACAAATTCGTCTGTGTGTATCTTTTTCAGCGTAACTTAGCTAAAACTTGATATAAATAACTTTTTAGGTCAACTAGATAGAGTAAACACCTTTTTCTCTGAAGAAGCATTCAGTATTACGTTTTTAATAAATAAAAAACATTTATATAAGATACATTAACATCGGATTCAAAACCGCAGCGACGTCATATGTATTGTGTTTGTACTCCTACTATTTTCAGACTATATGGAACCCAAGGTGGTAAGCTAAACACACTTAACACGTTGCTGACATTTATGTTAGCGTGTTCATTATTTACAAACTCGGTTCAGTTCTAGTTTCCGTTTTTGCTTGTTATTTTATAATGGAAATATATTGATGATAGACAATCATTTACGATGTAAACATAACTTCATATATGTTGCACTCCATTTTATTTTTATTAAATTATTCGACTTGCTATTGTATAAAAACTATTAAGTACAACATAAAATTCTTTCTAAATGATAAATTAAACTAATAACAATAATATGTATAAAGACTTTCGCACGCCTATACTGGCAGAATATGTAGAAACCTAAAATGTTATTTAACACCACTATTTGTACCATATTTTTGCGAATAAATGATTGATTTGATTTGATTTGATTGGATAGTTGATTTAATGACATCATCTATAACCTGCCTTCGACACAAATTTTTGCCGATACAAAAAAAATTACAGATTATTGCTGTCGATTTTGTAGTTTCTTTAAATGAAACAATATTATTTTGTTATTTGATTATTTATATTAACTAAAAGTATATCATATTTAACCATTTTAAAGACTTTTACTTTTTTGACATTTGTTTTAATAACTCACAAATATTTCTATAGCTGCGTTGCTGCGCTTCGCATCTCGAAAAATTTACCCGTCTTTTGAAAAATTTTTCACTGATGCTCCTGTCCTATTGGTCGTAGCAAGATGTTCTAAAGCCTAAAGCCTTCCTCGTTAAATGTAGCCTGAAATAATGTTTCAAATCGGACCAGCTGTTTCTGAAATTAGCGTGTTCAAACGAATAAACTGTTCAGCTTTATAATATACCTACAATAATCTACATATAAAACGTGGTATCATTCAGATTAATTTCTTCCATAGTAAAAGAAAATTCTTTGCTCTAATGCTTGGAGCAGTACAACTAAGACATTTATTCACGTAAGGGAAACAAAGAGATGTTTTACTTGCTTTTCTATACTTAAAATGGTTTGTCAATGGCTGTACTAATAAGGATGACCGTCACTGTACCTATACATAACTCTAACATAGTTAGCAAATAGTTAGTTATCACAACATAGTGATATTAACTTGATGCATTTCCCTGAAGGCGTCTATCTCATCGACTCTGTTAATGGGATGCTGCGCTCGTACTCAATCAATGCGTCATTGTTACCCCCAGGGAGGAAGTACCAAGTACCAATACGTTGCTTGCAGTAGTTTATTTTAAAATATATCTACTATCTATTAATATTATATATAACCTTATTATATTAGTCAATTAGTTAAAGAACCGAGAGGAATTTATCATCATTATCATCATAACTTCACGCCTTTTCCCCATGGGGGTAGGCAAACACTATAGAGCGCCATCTACTACGATTCAAACATACTTCCTTGGCTTCATTCACACTCACACAGCTGGTCACACATGCTCGGCGGTTGTAAGCCGAGGAATTTAATACTAAGTAATCGTAATTCAATGTTTAAAACACTAACGTTACATGTTAATCTTTTACGTAAATTTTGCTTAGTGCAAAAGCTAACAAACACAATTCAAAATCCTTAAAGTTTTGCGGTACTTAATATGTATGCAAAATTTCAGATCAATATGACTACTGCAAGTGCGTGAAAATGACTTTCAAAGATTCCGTTACATAGATGTTTGTGTGTTGTATGTGATTCATGTAGTTTCATGCAGATTTTCTTTACAACGAACGGACGCACCAATAATCGATCAATTGGGATGCATGATGTGCGCAACTTGTACTCACAAAACAACACCTTCCCTTTGCAATAAGAGTTAGTTTACATTGCACTATTTCCCACCCCTTTTATACATTTTAGGGTTAGTAGAGTTATTTGTTCATTTGTGAGCACAAACTGGACAAACACATCAAAATCAATGGTGGCCTAGGCGCGGCTGTTTTATAAGGGCTTATTCACACACATTATTATTATTAAACCAAATCTCTCACGTCTGACAGTCAAGTCTTTTTGTGATGAACGTAGAAACAACTAATGTAATGTAAACGAGTAAAGAATGAGTTTATCCAGTTCTGTCAATAAATAGTGGATTTTATTGTAGTGCAACATTATGTCAGGAATGTCAAAGTGCCTGGAAGCTTTAATCAATAACGTCACTACGAAGCCGTAACATATTGCCAATTATAAAAAGTGTGTGTGTGTTTTTGTATACAACTACACACGTAAAGAGTTTCGGTAATGACAAAAGGCGGATTTACAGACTGTTCGGTAATGTTAATGCCACCGATAGAAAAAAATTCTTGATTATAACACAACGTCGCTCCAGCGTGCACTAGCCTTTATGCGGCATGTTTTATTGTTACCCAAGTTAATTCCACAACCCTGTGTATTTTTCCCACATTCGTTCTTGTTTGGAACTTGTACAAGCTATTACTTTTGCTCGGCTTCACTTGCTCTCCAAGTTTTAACAAGTCCATGAACTGATTAAGAATACGTTTTGTTTTTATTGTTCAGATACAAATGAATAAAGTTCACATTTACTTGGATTCACTTCGATATGATTGGAAAACTCCAATTCTAATAAGTAGGTATCCCAATTATTATTATCCAATATTCGACGTTGATTTATTTTTAGTGGTTAATTTAAAATATTACAGCGATCATTTTGTTGCAACTCGGGTAAAAGTACATTTTTTGGAATGATGAACTCTAAGTTCATCATTCCAAAAATGTACTTTTATAACAATTAAGAGGTGAGAGTGATAAAAAAATATAATTAACTAGCTGCTGCCGCTGACTCCTTACGCGAGGAAATTAGGAATTTTTCGCATTTTCGCAACATTTTTCAAATCGGACCAGTGATTTCTGAGATAAGCGCGTTCAAACAAACAAACAAACTCTTCAGCTTTATAATAGATGAGAGATTTGCGTTTAGCAACACATTTGGCAATTTATTTTTCAAAATCTTTCAATAACAATACGTAACTATTTCTATAATCCTACATGGATTATAGAAATAGTTACGTATTGTTATTGAGGTATCTACTTGAACTTATAATACTATTAGTTTCAATACATTTTGTTCCACACTAACATTAATTAACTTCACATATACTAAAGGCGAGGCATCCATTTCATGTACGGCTAGTACTAAACATATTTCCACTGCAGTAATCTGTACGCTATAAACTTGTACTTACATTAATTAATTAAAATTGTACTAAGAACTGACTATTCTGGTTTCGTATATTCATAGAGGTAGTATACATTTCATATAACTGGAGAAAGAACTTTATACAAACTTTTGAGCACTCGCTATGAAAGAGCAAATCAAAATACTAAAGACACTACCCTCTGAAACAGTTGTGAAATCTTAATGTGAAAATCTTACTAATAAAAAAGATAGCTATATTTTTTACATCTAAGACAGGACACCTACATTTTAAGGAGTACACAATCTATAAGTATTATAATAATCTATATTAATATTTTATAGCTAAATAGTCAGTTTGCTTGTTTCTTTGTTTGAACGCGCAAATCTCAGGAACTTATCGTTCGAATTGAGAGATTTTTTTCTTATATTAGATAGTCCATTTATTGGCTATAGGCTATAAAACATCACGCTGCGGCTAAATAGGAGCGAAGCATTAATGAAAAATGTTTTTTTTTCCCTCCTCTCACTGCCCTACCGGGCTGTGGTGATTAGTGATGGTGATGGTATATTACATTACGCTAAGACCAGTAGAAGCGAAGCAGTGGTGAAAAATGTTGCTAAAACGAGGATTTTTTTTAATTCCCCGCGTATGATGTCACGTTCAACAGCTAGTAGTACTATATTTTATTTACATTACTATAACTGAAAGCCTTCTTCAATTCTTTCGCCTTCGAACCGTAATAAAATTAATGTAAACTATTAGTGTATATGTAAAGCCTAAAGTAATAAAATGAGCTCTGTAATAGCTCAGTCAAGGTAACACTAAAATTGGCGTAACATTCCAAGAATATAGAATTTATTAGAGATGAAAATGTGTACGAATTTATCAATATGAAAAGTCACCTGTCATCTTATACTTGCAAAAAAAATGATAAACAACAAAATTAAAGATGTTCATTTATCTAAGTTACCATACAAAAAAGACTATTACAAGAGTTTAAAAACCATTGTAAATAATGCTATTTTTTATGAAAAGTCTGCTTATTTTAAATTTCACATAAATAAAAAATAGATAAACCTAGATTGCTTTGGAATAATCTGAAAAATGTCTTATTACCCAAAACGAATAACGAATTATTTATTTATTTATTTATTTATTTAAAACTTTTTGCACATACAAAATAGTGTACAATGGCGGACTTAATGCCAATGGCATTCTCTACCAGCCAACCATCAGTGGTGCAGAGAAAATAAGAGGTAGGTGCTACTTTAATACAGAAAAGGTGAAGATAAATTTCAATTTACACTAATGACACTAATGGGATAATAACATTAATACTTAAACCATAATAAATAAATATAATATATACATACATATACGGATAATATAAACATACTTAGTAATAATACATAAACTACATACATTGTAATACATATATTATACTTAAATAACCAATAGAACAGAGAGGAATTACTCAATGACTAGATTCCGCCAGTAATGTAATGTAATGATTGCGAACTTTAGTTTTAAATGTCTCCCGGGACCTTGCCATCCTGATCTCAAGAGGAAGGGCATTCCAGAGAAGAATTGCTTGAATATTGAAGGAAGAATGTACTAAGCTAGAGGTGTGAGGTGGACATGTTAGAAGACGATTGTGAGAAGAGCGTAAATCTCGATCGTGGGTGGAAAAGAGAAATTGAAAAAGTGATTTTAAATACAAGGGAGAGTTCGGACAATTTAAAATGGAAAACAGGGTAGTCAGAGCTCGGAGGTTACGCCGCTGCCTAACTGGAAGCCATCTCAAGCGGGAACGGAATGTCGACACGTGATCAAACTTACGGAGATTAAAGACGAATCGAATGCAATTGTTGAGAAGGCGGTCGAGTTTATTGAGCAGATCTGCATTCAGGTCGAAGTAGCACACATCGGCATAATCAATGATGGGGAAGATTAAGGTATGCATCAGCGTTGTTTTGGTGGCAATCGGTAAAAAGTTCTTCAGTCGGTAGAGAGCTCGAAGAGTTCCTGTGACTTTCTGTGACACATTGGTGATTTGCCTTCGCCAATCAAGCATATTGTCCATATACAAGCCTAGGTTTTTCACTTCTGTGCTATATGGAATGACACAACTATCATAGATGATGGAGGGCAGTTGCTGATAGTCAATTCTTCTTCTTCAATTATCTACTGACTTTAATGATCCTAATTTAATAAATAATCATTTCTTAAATGTACCAGGCACATGTGATGTTAGCATCTCTCAGTTAACTTATTTTGAATAGTACAAATATAGTCTTGCTACATTTCATATTCAACAAATTGACCTTGAAGGAATGTTCAGAATACTAAAGGGTCTAAGGTCGAATGCGGAAGGGTGTAACAAGATTAGCTCGGACATGATTTTTAAAACATTTCCCTGCACTTTAGAAATTCTAAGGGACATCATAAACAAGTCTATTAGTACTTCGACATGCCCAGAAGTCTGGAAGACTACAATTGTGCGGCCTCTTCCTAAAAACTCAAACTGATCCGGACTAAAGGACCTGAGGCCAATCAGCATCTTGCCTTTTTTGTCAAAAGTCTTGGAGAAGGTAATATGCACCCAGTTAACTGACTATCTTGAAGAGAATAATATTTTACCCGACATTCAATCAGGATTCAGAAAAGGTCGCAGCGCAGTTTCAGCCCTTTTGGATGTAACTGACAACGTTCTCTTCGCACAAGATAAAGGTATGTGTACAATAATAATAATTGTATTGTTGGACTTCTCCAGGGCTTTTGACTCAATCAATGTGAATCTTCTTTTGTCTAAGTTGAGCTATTACGGTCTAGATAATCAAGCCTTGCACTGGTTTAATAGTTAGCTTAGCAAGAGATACTAATATGTATAGCTTAATAACAGTGGTACTGCAGTAACTTCTGATAAAACACTTTTGACAAGAGGGGTGCCCCAGGGTTCTTTACTGGGCCCAATCCTGTTTATCTTGTATTCTGCAGATATTAGACATCATATCAAGCATTGCAACTATCACATTTATGCTGATGATATTCAGGTGTACATCTCTTTTAAGCAAGCAGATATTGATGAAGCAATAACTAAACTAGATGAAGACCTAACCCGCATATCTCTGTGGTCTAGTGATAATTGCCTGTTATTAAATCCATTGAAAACAAAATATGTGATGTATGGCACTAAACATTCTGTGCAGGGTCTTAAACCAACTAAGCAGGTCATGCTTATGGACCAGCCCATTGAAATTGTTCAGGAGGCTAGAAAGAACAATGGGCGGTTTCGTCCCAAGTGTTGTAACATTTTTCTACCTACATCATTTGAAAGATCTCAACAAGTGTTATGTTTTTTTTTGTATGGGCATAACTCCGTATCTCGTGCAGGGAGACTGCTATAGTGATATTATTAATTTCATAAAAATGTTAAATAATATCTTAATTAATTAGTCTTTTAATACCTATAGGACTAAAGTGAATGGGTGGATTAAGCGCGATTTTAAAATATTTAGACAAGAATATTTTAATCGGGCAATGACGCATCTATTCATTGATATACGCATTGCTGCTGCTCTTGTAAATACTTTTAGAGAGCCTTTAAAAGACCATATTCGAGCTCACGAAATAATAGAAGTGCTGAATAGGAGAATTCATATGGCTAACAGTCTAAGTGACTATGTTATCGAAAATAATATAAATCGACGGCGAGCTTCTTTTTGTAATATCACCGCAGATGACAATCAATTAATGCAATTTCCAATATTAGCAGAAGAAGACCTTTTATTAATTTCATTAGGAACATAACAAATAAAACTTGCAGGTCTTATTTGAATGAACACATAAGACACTGCATATACACAATAGAAATATGCCTAGGAGATATTCCAAACCTTGTGCGATACAATATAAACATTTTAGATATTCTATTGAGTATTCTTTTGAGGGGGCGGATAAAATCGCGACACGTAACTGGTAGAATTTATTATTCGTACATTTTGATTAACAATAGAGCAGAAACACCGAGAGAATCAATTGCTCATTATTATTGCTCTTGTTTGACTGGGAAGAGAACAGTAGGCACTTGCGCTCACATAATGAGTATCATTTGGTACCTTGGCTGGGTAAGACACCAGCCAAGCATATGACATTACCGGTGACTTTTTTCGACGACAATGTTGTAGATGATATCCATTATTAAAGGATAGGTACTGTATACTAACATAAATAAATATAAATACTGTGATACGATAAAGAAACTGATTGTTGTATCACAAGTACCAGTGTATAAAGTGCATTGTTTAAGTTATATAAGAGAATTATTCAGCCATAATTGTACCATTTTCAACTGTGTGTTTATTAATAACTGTCTAAAATAACGATTACTGATTGTGATTACTGTACAATTATTATTAACGAAATAAGTACCTATGTGAGTATGTAACACAAAATGTAAAAAAGTCTGTAAAGCATTATTTAATACAAAAACTGTTTTTTTTTTCATTTACACCCCAAAACTTTTGACCTGCACACAATTATAATAAAAACCTGAATTATTTATAAAAAAAAACTTAAGTGAACATGTTTAAACTAGTCGCAACATGTTACAAGGGTTGGGACGCAACCCATACAATAATGCCCATTGTTCTTTGGGACTGATCATGGATGGTGATCTGAGATTTGAGAAGCATATTGCCAACTCTGTCAAAAGTTGCTTTTATAAACTAAAAGTTCTGTACAGAATACGCCCCTTCATAACAGAGAGCTTGAGGATTCAGTTGGCTGAATCACTAATTTTGTCTAAATTAAACTATATGGACTGTGTATATGGGCCCCGCTTACTTGCTAAAACTCAAAGACTGGTTCAGCGTGTTCAAAATGCCTGTGCTCGTTTTTGTTTTAATATTCCGCCAAGGGCTCATGTATCCCCATTTTTAAATAAGCACAGCCTCCTCAAAATGAGGCACCGTAGGAAACTTCATTTGGCCTGTCTACTTTTTGGCATAGTCAAGTATCAACATCCTACCTATCTTTATGATAAGCTTACATAACGATCCACACACTGTTCCTCTGGCACTCGTCAAATTTCTATGCAGATCTCCATTCCTAGTCACTCCATTACTGCCTTCAGAGGAAGTTTCCGATATGCAGCCACCAAATGCTGGAACAATATCGCTCCACCCATGAGAAACCTGCAATGTAGTAAAAATACTTTTAGAGCAAAAGTTAAAGCATATCTACTCACCCATCAAAAAAGTCAGGAAGCACTGGCACATGATACCAGTGCTTTATAATCGCTGGAACAAGGTTAGATTTAACTTGACTATATTTTCAATGTATGTGAATGGTGGTTAATTAAATGATGTGTATTTGTGTGTATATGTGTGGCATGGTTAAATTTTTTGTAAATATATATTATTTCTTGCATAAGTTACTAACCTAGCCTCTCCTTTCCTTTGGCTGTGGGGGCCTCCACTTTACATGCCCATTGAAGTGCAACACCGCTTTTGTAGCCGGCTTTGCTTTGTATCTGATCACAAGTTCAGCGTGCTTTTAAAGTACTGAACTTAACTTTATTTTATTGATAGTAATGTTTTAAATATTCATGATTCCTTCCTGTGTCTTTCTTTTCTGACTATTTGTTTGTAGTATTTTTGTTTGACGTTTCATTTTTATTTTCACATTTCATAGACTAATACTTGGGTAACATGACAAAGTGTTTGAATATGTTACTCTATGATGGTCTGGGGCCATCTCTGTCAATAATGTAATACCACTGTAATTTAATACCTTATTTAATCTTATATATAAAATTTACGTGTCACAGTGTTAGTTACCGTACTCCTCCGAATCGGCTTGACCGATTTTTATGAAATTTTACATGCATATTCAGTAGGTCTGAGAATCGGCCAACATCTATTTTTCAAACTTTTTTTTTAATATAGCAAAACAACGTTTGCAGGGACAGCTAGTTTTATATAAAACTAGCTGTTGCCCTCGACTCCGTCCGCGTAGAATTTAGGAAATTTTCCCCGTTTTTGCAACATTTTTAACTACTGCTTCACTTCTACTGGTCGTAGCGTAATGTAATATAGCCTAAAGCTTTCCTCAATAAATGCCCTATCTAACACTGAAAAAATTTTTCAAATCGGCCCCGTGGTTCCTGAGATTAGCGCGTTTAAACAAACAAACAAACAAACTCTTGAGCTTTATAATATTAAGTATAGATTTAACTAACCTTGAAATCACTGCCTTAATACTATTTACACACATAATATTTATTAGATATATTTCTGAAAAACAGAATAATAATAATACAAAAATTTATAATAGAATATTTGTACGGCCTCCAAGTAAAAGTCTTTCTCTACCGCAAATAAGTTGTCATGAAACGCATTATGTATATTTCCATCTCTTTACAATCTATGTTATGGAATTTATCATTGAATGAAGCCTCATAAAAAGCATAAAACAACACGATATTTTTGGAAATAATAAAATTTTTTGCTAAATATTATTTGACCTGATTCCTTTGGAAAGCTTACTTCCCTTTATTATTTGATTTAACGTAATATAATTTGTATTCAAGTCATGATTGTGATCACGTTATAAATTATTCAGTGTTCGTATTAAAGCTAAGGCTATTATCGAATTAGTGACCTTATTGCTTCAACGTGACTATTGTTTGATAATAATTTGATGTTTCAAATTTAGATCAAACGTCTCAGCGAGAAATCTATGTAGTTAAATAATTAATATAAGTTTCAGATCAAGCTTGAAACATTCAAGGATATTTTGTTAACTATAAAGATAATTTAATTCTTATTTAATCTATTCTCTTTGGAATACATTACCACTGAAATTTAGGCTCATTTTGTCTAATTAGCGCCTATCAGAATGTGGTGATAATATTTATGTATTATTATTTCATCACAACAATTATTACACACACTGCAGCAACTAAAATAAATGTTCACATGATAGGAATAAACACAAATTAAATATAAATGTTGAGGAGAATGTAAGAAGACGTCACGTCGAGGAACATGTAAATCTTCACAAGTGTTAGAACTGTCCGCCGTAATGATCGCACACTCACATAAAACATTCTGATTTATTTATGTAAATTCATATGAAAAAAGTATATTTATTTATTGTATTTTCAGTACTGTGAAAACATTTAAAAGTTTTTTAATGTAACATTATTAACAGAATATATTGTTTGAACCAGTGGCGGATTTACCCTAAGGCACGGTAGGCTCAGGCCTAGGGCGGCCAGATTTAGGGGCGGTGATTTACAAAAAAGCTTCTTTTTTTTTTATTAATTTGCAGCTTTTATTCATCAGTAGTAGGTATTTACAATATTATTATTTACAAAACATAAAATAGGGTTACAAAAAATTTAAAATAAAAAAAAAGAAAAGGCAAACTATAGTATATTTTACGCATCAAAAAACTTAAAAAGCTTCTTATTTACAACAAAATAAAATTTTCTTGCGCAATAAAACTGAATTTTTCTCCTTTCTAAATCTATTTAGATAAAAGTTGGCAATGAAGTAATTTTATTATGTAGGCTATATGATGGATGCTGAGAAAGGGGCGGCTAATGGCTTGGGGCCTAGGGCGGCCGAGACTGCAAATCCGCCACTGGTTTGAACTACAAGTAATAATCGACAATAGCTTTGATAGTATTAACTCTACCCGTAGAAGCACTATCTTCTACTATATAAAAATAAGTCGGGTTTTCCTTCCTGACGCTATAACTCCAGAACGCACGAACCGATTTCCACGGTTTTGCATTCGTTGGAAAGGTCTCGGGCTCCGTGAGGTTTATAGTTCATTTTTTTAATTTTTATTTTACCTTTTTTTTGGTATTGCAAGACAGCGTTTGCCGGGCCAGCTAGTTTGATATATAATGTTATTTCATACATAATGTATTTGTATTATAGAAACTATGACGTGTAATAACATTATGAATAAATGAGTATTTGAGTATATTTGAGTATTTGATAAGTTTAAAAAAAATTATTACTCTTACGTAAATTGAATAATACGTCTAACGTCCTTAATTTAACAATTTTTTGTTTTTTGACCACGTTTTTGTTTGGGTAATTCCGTGAGGGATAGTTATATTTTATTTCCATCTTTAATAAGTGTCTATATTAATTCAACAATGTTTACAAACAAGTTTTGAGGTATCGTTATTCAGATATATCGATGTTCTATATTAGAAACAGGCAACCGAGTAATCGACGTTTATAATTAGACACTCATAAATCGTACATGTAGAATTTCTTATAATACTTCAACATGTGTGTGTTCACACATACACACACACATTTACAAGGTTACTCGTAAACATTGGCGCGTGATTGATTTACTCTCGAAAAGTTTACGTTTTTTACGAATATTTACGTAAATTGTTGTGGCAAATATTTCACCGCTTCAATTAATAAATAACCCGACTGTGAACACACGCGTATAGGTACAATATAAAATATTTTAAATTAACGACCGCAATGTTACCAATATATAACTTTGGTACAGAATGTAAACATCTGATCATAGGTTATCTACTTAGTTAGTTTCTAGTTCACCTTCACCTATCTCATAATAGGAAAGACGCTATTGTATGTCCATAAACAATTTAAAAATATTATTACTATTTTCAAGAACTGCAATAATATTACATGAACAACTTTTTACAGACAAGCGTATGCACTTTTTTCAAAATTATTCCATTACTATACGGACATGCTTTATGGACAGTTAATCTTGTAAATAATATTGTAATACATTTGTATTGTATATATCTCACTATTATTATAATGTGGTGCCGACGGGCTTCGTGGTGGAGTGGTTTATGTAATGGACTACCGATCACGGGGTCGCGGGTTCGATTCCCGCTTGGGACAATCATTTGTGTGATATCCATAAATGTCATACAAATGTTTGTACTGCGTCTGGGTGTTTTCTATGTATTATAAGTATGTATTTACAAAAGAAAAGTAGTATATGTAGTATCTCGGTATCTGGTACCCATAATACAAGCATAGAAATATAGCTTACTTTGGGACCAGAGGACGTTGTGTGAAATGTCCTGAATGTTCGAATTGTAAAGCCGTAGCATTTGTAATCGACAGACATTTACAAATAGCCACTCAGGACCCTCACCACAACCTATTTGAATGGCACACTACAGTGCACTGTCCGACCTGTCCGAGTGTCCGTGTGTCCGTGTGTCCGACCGGACATTCAGTTGTACCTCACGGTTAAATTACCAACGTATTCTCTTGTTAAACAATTTTCTGCTCATTTATTTCATGTACAACAATTAGGTGGCAAATTATTTTACTTTTGTGTTTATTATAATGTCCATTTCGCAATTAGCGACGGATTATTGTTCTGTTCATAATTGTATTCGGAGGAAAACAATTTTCATTAAATGAATTTATAAAACGTTTTGTTAATTATTTTTTAACATAAGAGTGTGGTACATGTATTTTTCATGACGATGAGTTATAAAATGCATCTACCTGATCTCATAGACCTCCATGGAGCATGATCAATATGATCATCTGCCGCTTGCCTCCTGAGGGTTGGCTATATTGTTGTTTTGCATAATATGGAACCGCTGTACAGTAAGTTAACATTCAGAATGTTGCGGCATCACAAAAAGTTTTATCTCCACAAATGTTCTTAGATTACTTTAGTATTAACACAAAATTCTCTTACTTACACAAAAAAGGTTCATAACTTCATAGGTAATGAATGAATTTCTATTTCTAAAAGGCTTAGACCAGCAAAAATGTTTTAATGGACTATTAAAGAGTTCGACTTGGACTTCAAATTCACATGATCCGACCTAAAAGTGTTGATGAGACAAAGCCAATGGTTATTCTAGGGATTATAATACTTGATCGTGTGATACACTCGAGTGTCAGCCAGTGCCGAGGGTTATATGTGACCCTCATAATCTTTTACAAACAAATACCACTTAGTTACAGTTTGCTTCTTTTGATGATATAATCCTCCTAGGTTTTGATATGTCGGTCACGTGACCTCACCTACGAGAATCAGTAAAGACACTATACAGTCCTTTCGACAATGTCTTAAGGGCCTACATCAATATTATCGTATATCATCGCCGACACGTACATATTAACACAGCCAGTAGGCACAGAAAATGAAGAATTAGGGATACTTTTCCTATTTACTCAAAATCTACTAAATATATTTTAATTCTGATTTACGTGTTTCTATATATAATAGTTACTTATGTTTTTAAAGTTATTTCATTAGTTAATACGCGATAATAGACCGACAAATGAAAAAAATAAAAAATTAGAGAGGTTGTTTCGCTAAGATTTTCTATCGAGAAAACTTTTTTCAATCGCGTTTCTGAGTTTATGCGATCCTAGATCATATATTGAAAAAACATATACTTAAAAATTAGAGCTCTAGCCATTCAATCTAAAGAAACAATGAAAACTTCGTACATAGAAAAATGCACGAAGCTATTTTGGTATCCTCTTAAGCTACATACTTCAGATATTGTGAAATAATTGAGCTAAAAATTTAGCACAAAATCCTCTTAACAAACTTTATAAAAGTGCTGTGGGCGAATGAAACGAGTCAGTCTTCTTGTACAGATTTATTTTACTTGATAATCATTGTTACAATAGAATTATAGCTTGACGCGACATTATTTGCGTGCTTAGTTGCAGTTGTGTGGTCTAAGTGAAGTTTGCGGCGGTGCTTGAGAATATGCGCGCTGCGTTTCATTCCTTGCAACCAGCGCGCGATGTTCACGATGTTCAGGCGTGAACATACTGCCCCCTGTTGAAAGCCTTAAATAGAACTAGCTTTCAACACGCTCTTCATTTCGTGGCAATCTAAACGCCATCAGTATTATGGATTGCTATTAAAATGTGCTTCTTGATGTATAAATGTTAAGCCAGACGTGTGTCCAAAATGCCAACGCTGAAAGGGGCAAAAATTCTCTATCCAATATGTCCATACACTCATAATCTCTGGACCAGCCGTGCTGCTCACCACTTCATGCGATTATACAATTCAGTGAGGAACTCCTTATGTCACC
Source organism: Orgyia antiqua (assembly GCA_916999025.1). Lineage (NCBI taxonomy): Eukaryota > Metazoa > Arthropoda > Insecta > Lepidoptera > Erebidae > Orgyia > Orgyia antiqua. The sequence continues at coordinate 18,096,186 of OU779864.1, read as the reverse complement.
GGTCCAAAACTCTCGGCATTTTATCTCAATCTGGTGATACTTCAGCTTGCTGTCGTCCGCTGGAAGAGAAGGCAATGACATCAGTGGCCGACTGATGGGAAATGCCCGGGAGAAAGGATATTTAAATTAAAGTGGTCAGATGACATAGGAAACAGGTGACATGAATTAAGGATTATTTGTATTAATTATGTAATCAATGTCTTAAAGACCAAAAATGATATCCTACAATTCCTTTAAGTGATATCTAGAATCCTTTACACCTGCCCTCCAAATATCTCAAAGAGATGAATATAGTTAGGTACTACATACATTAAACATAAATTATATGCCCCCATTATTAGCGAAGTCGATAACTGACTTACGACTGGAGCGTAGAATATTACCCAGTTCATTACCATTATCACCGATCTATTTGGTGCCACTGCAGATCGTGTAGAATCTACCTCGACTGGATCCATGCAAACATATAGAAAAGCGAAGTCAGTACCGCTCGCACAGGAATGGGAGGCTCCATAGATACTTATGAAACGATATTCAAGATTCCGGAAACTTGTTAATTTCATAAATAACGCGGCTTTCACGACAGTCATAATATAAATTTTAGGCCTGATACTAGCTCCGGATTTGACAACGTTTTACAGCGCCGTCCACGAGAGCAGTAATCAGCAAACCCTAAACCTTTCATTTTTATTATTCTATTAAATTACAAACAACGTGGTTAGAATTAGGGTCACTATTATTACCGAAAGGCCCACTAATCAACCAACGGAATGGAGACTCCTGAAGAATCGGTTTACCTCCACCTAGAAATATACGCCTTGGCCCCCTTTAACTCCCAAAATACGTCCGCACCCAACAACAACGGCGGGGCGGTGGGAATGCTGATAGGAGACCAACCGAGTCCTGTCACGGTCGCCAAAAAACTTGTACAGATTTATTTTACTTGATAATCATTGTTACAATAGAATCATAGCTTGACGTGACATTATTTGCGCGTCTAAGTGAAGTTAGCGGCGGTGCTTGAGAATATGCGCGCTGCGTTTCGTTCCTTGCAACCAGCGCGCGATGTTCACGATGTTCAGGCGTGAACAAGTGCTGACAATTTTTTGTCAATACTGTAATTTTTTAAATATAGGTATTCATACCATCTGTTCATCATTGTCATGAATTAAATTTACTCCATCCACCATTCTACATAGGTAGGTGTTCTCTTAAGATGACACACAGCCCTTATACACATATAATATACTTCTGTTTCTTGGACATGTACAGAATATGTCCAAGAAACAGAAGTATATTAAAATAATACAAGGTTTTGAACTAAAGCAAATCATTTCAAAATCTATAACGTAGACTGGTTTTGGTTTAGACAGCTAATTATAACAGTATCGTATTTGATATAATACGCATCAATTATGAGCATATAATGTCTAATTATTGTTGTTAATATCACTTATTAGAGCTATCAAATCCACTCGATGCAGCTAGTTTAATTAATGTTAGATGACGTGTTCTCTGTGTTAGATCAGTGTGTCACATGCATCTGAAGATTCAACTATTGAGAGCACTTGTCTCATAATTTCACGAAAATAAAATAAATACAGTCGTACATTGTACATATTATGATAAGTTTATGTGATCCTATTCAAGGAAATCAAGTCACTGCAATTAGAAAATGAAATAAGATTGAAAAAATTTAGGAATAAACATGTCATCCATTCCTCTATCATAATTTCTCTGTTGGCCATAAGCGTCATAGGGCTCTTGGCTTTCATTTGTTACGTGAAATGTCAAAAAATAAAATAAAAGAATGCTGTACAAATTGTATTATTATCGAACTTCACTATATTATTTATTTAATCGTTATACATATTTCATGTTAGCAGTGCACTACGCTCTTCCTAACAAGCCAGTTTGCTCTAGTTTTGAAATTCGTTTTCAATGTATCTAAATAGCTAAACAAGAAAGTATAAAAGTGCACTCTAAGCTATTTCTGACGACTCTATTGTATGATAGCTATCGCCTAACTTTGACAAACTTTGCTTCACTTCCAGACAGTCATGTGACAAACTGCTAACATCAGTCGCACTCTTTAGTAAGAGAATTTTGTATAGAACTACTCATTTTAAGTACTTGATAGTTTACTGAGCAGACAAATTCACATATTCCAACTTATTTTATGAAATCTTAAAGTGTTACCATAGAATTTCGTCTTGCTATTGCTTTTCCAGACAACAATGTTATCTTTACAGATTTCCTTAACTATTTTTTGACCCTCGCAGAACCTATCGATGTTAAATAGAGTGGTATCATATATTTTCTTGAATTGCAACACATAGAATATGACGTCACTATTCAAAAATCAATTTACAAAATCACACTCTCTTCATCATTGGGTAACTTTACACCTGATCATAGAATACTCAGCATATTTAAAAATATTCCCAGAAATATTCACTCTTTCAACTTTTTAATATCAATGAAATCGTTATACTCGAAACTCTTTTGATTCAATAATTAAAAGTATTTTACGTAAAAGTTAAAAGCTGTCGAATAATAAATTAATTAATTTCTGCATGAATAATTTGTATCACAGTTATTTAACATTTTTAAACAAAATTCGTATTATTTATAAAACTGGCATCAAAGCCTTTGTTTTCATACAGAAGAAATTCCTTTTCAAATTGATATGAAAATCCCCGACTGTAATGCCTTACAAAGTCGGGGATTTTCATATCAATTTATAGAGACGAGACATACGAGTGCATGCTTGTACTCGTATGTCTTGTCTCTTTGAAAGAAAATACAACACGTCAATTTTGAATTTTACAATCCAACCGAATGAAATATAAATTAACCTTTATGTTTATACATTATCAATGTATTACCATGTTGCAGTTTCACAATAAACTCGCTTGAAAACACGATTGTCTATTTTTTACACAGTCGGCTAAGTTATGTGTTTTAGACGATTATATAAAAACGTCTTTAACTTATCATTTCATAATTGTTAAGAAAAAAATGCATAACTAATTGCTAAAACGATACACAATACGTCATGTTCCACATATCTAGTACTATATCATTCCTAAATAAAGATTAAGTAAATGCGTATCCGAAGTTTTAGTATTTCGTTTAACGACTGAACGTTGTAAATAACAACAAACCTCATAAAACTCACAACAACACGGCGTTTGTAAAAAAAAGGTTAATGTTGTTCCTGGTGGGCCTCAATCATGACTGAAACTAAAAACATACGGGAATCTATTCTGTAACTATTATAACATTACTCGTAGCACATCTTACATTTTTTTTACATCTATTTTTGAACACTTACTAAGGCATATTTGTAGTTAATTAACGCTCACCTCTTATTACAGTATCAAAATATTAACGAAATTACGTCCAAGTGAGTCTTTTTCGCTATAGGCTACATAGCGTTGAAATAAAACTAAATAAAGTTCTGGTTGAGTTGCAGAATGTATTTCTTGTATGTTTCCATAATTATGATTTTTATTAAGTTATTATTTTTGCTGGTTTTATTTAACATTTAAGTACCAATCTTCCATAAAGTATGCATTATTTTGGAACGATCACTGACAAACAGTTAATTGTCAAACAATTACCTTAGTGCAATCTTGTGTCCGCCATTTTAATAATGGTTAGTAAACTTTATTTTTTACTTATTAAATAGACAAATTGATGACTTACTAAAATTATATTTTTTTTTCTGTGTCCTTTATAAGTATATAACATGTTAGGATATAGTAGCCACCTACAAAATTATAAACAAAGACAGAGAAGTAGTATTAGTGGAACTACTACTAAAGACTCACGTAATACCATAATCCCGGCGGCTAACAAGAAGGAAAGGCCACAACTTTCATCTACCCAATAATACCCCGATAGTGGTCACAGAACTTTCTGGAACGAGCCCTACTTTATGGTCTGTAAGTAATTCGTCATAGAGTTTGTGTTACAAAGTATTTCTGGTATGTGTGTCTATGTGATTATTGTTTGTTCTGTGTAAAATTAACTATTATTTTATAGTATTGTCGAGCTCCAATTATTAACACTCGTTAAGTAAATCTCATTTGCACTGGTACATCTTCACTTACTTACTTATTATAAAAAAGTCGTTATATTTATATGTATGTCCCTATGTGAATAAGTCTAACAATTATCTCACAAAACTGCTTAAAATCTTTTACTAGGTTTGTCATTATCCCGCTAACACGAGACACAGACGACATTTGGCTTTAAGTAATACCAAATAAAGTATTAGTAAAATACAGTGGTTACTGTGTGAATAGAACTCAAGTGATCAAAACATCAAAAGCGTCTTATGGTATCGAATGTTAGCGTTGTTACTCGTCCGCGTCGCTCGGCTAACAGATTATAAGGGTCACGTATAATCCCGAGCACGAGCTGACACTCGAGGTTCGAGCTCCGATCAACAACATAATCCGTAGAATAACAATTGGGTTTGTCCCTTCACCGCCTTGGCTTAACCTCACCTGACTCAATACCACTTACATACACTCACCAGTTTAACAAAACAAAAGGTATTACAAAGACATCGTGTTTTCTATATAATTTAGTCGGTTTTTTTTTAGAAATTATACGAAATATTTATAAGGTAATTTCACACGGATTTATATGTTTATATTGTTTGGTGGTTTGTGTGGTGACGATAGCCTGGTCCTTATGGTGACGGATAAGGATACAGGTATTACAAACAGATATTATCGGCTTTTCGTCAGAATGGTTTAGTAGACCTTGCAGCCTCCCTGAGTAGAGAAAGTCTGTGCAGCTGTCTCAGTAGGACGTTTATGAGGTAAAAGATGAGAAGATATATTCCCATATTAGACAAAGACATAATTCAAATATGAATAGGTACTTTACTTTGATCTACTATTACTGCTCTGAACTAATTTGTTAAGGTTTCATCTTATTCTAGATTTCTCTTAACTGACTCTTTTAGAAATTTGTTCGTAGCGCCGCCGCCACCTTGCGGGCAATATTATACAAACAAAAGAAACACAATTTACTGCTTAATTATTCAACATGACAATAATGAAAACATAAAATTGTTCTTGCAGTTGACAATAAGTTGGGACGACACTACAATATCTGCGGACATTCTGGCGAGCTTTATGAAACTGGTTCTGGCATTGGATTATTTTGTGTTTACTTTCTTCGGCTGTTATGGTCTTATTCACAATAACTTATCGGAGGTTTACAACTCCTCCGATAAGTCATTATAAATAAGACCATGTGTACAAAATTTATAAACGATTCTATGAAAATTTTATTTACGTCAGGTACAATTAAATTATGGAATGAACTACTTGCCGAGGTGTTTCCATTGAACTATAGCATGAGGTTCTTCAAAAGATTTCTGGTGTGTCGCCAGCAGGTCGCCAGCAGGTCAGGTATTGAAAACTTTCATAGGCTATGGGGATCGCTTACCATCACGCGAGCCTTGAGCTTATTCGTCATCTGAGTGGTATAATAAGTTGGTCAGTTTTTCATCATTGTGTTATAATAAATAAATAAGCACAAAATAAAACCAAAAGAAAATTGCAAATTCCAAAAAGTTTACCAAAATGTAGCACAAATATATTTGAGTAAAATCTAGTACGTTGTATGTTCAATATGCGGTAAACACTAACTAAGTACATAGACATACCTTCATAAATAACAGAAGAAACCTTTTAGGCGAGTCTAATTATTTTCGCCATATCTCAAGGGACTAAACAATACACCAAATGCCGATATAATGTTATATTCACAGAATTAATACCCGCATTGTTTCGCTCAGCATTTAATTAATTACTCTGTGGAACGTAGCAACATCTTACAACGATGATGTAAGTCATTTTATTATTTCAACAATGGATTGCGCACTACTTAATATTTAGGTGAAAATTTTATTTAAGAAAAAAAAAACAAGTGGCGCGTCGTTGGTGTTAACATAATTAAGTAAAAAGCCATACCAACCTGTGTATGTAGCCTAGATACACAAATTGTATTGTACATACTTATATACAGAGATGTCATTGATTGTTCAATGCAAATTGTCTAACGCGCATAATATAGTTTTCACATCAAAAGAGCCTCTCGCCTGGAATGTCTTTAATTTTAGTCAGTGTAGCTGTTAATCTCTTTAGCACATACAAAAGAGTTTTAATAGTAGCGACCTCCCATTTGATATTTTTTTATGTAAAAAAAATGTATTATTGAATGCCTTCTCTAGTTATACAAAGTACATCTATGGCATTGTCTCCATCTCCCCGACGCGACGGTAGCGACCCCATGACCGAGCTCCACTTGACACAGTTTCTCGAAGCCCAGATCTGTTCACTAATATGATACTTACTGCCCCTCTAATTACACTGTTCAATCAGCAAACGATTAATTAATTTGTATATTAAACTTAATATTTACTCTCACAAAATGGTGTTAATTATTAGCCTTGATTAATTACACGAACTGAAGTTACATTTATCGTCACCTTAATATACTCGTAACTCCCTTTTAGTCTAAATGGAGTTACGAGTTTTGAGTATTAGTATGATGATATTACATTATATATCATCTCATGGGTATGTACGAGTTACAGGTGGCATGTGGATGCACACAAAACATACTAAGGAACGCCATTTACTTTATTAGGTACTTTCTTGGCTTCATTATTGCTTACATCCTTGGATGACACAGCCATGCTCTGAGCTTACCTGACAAATCTTTACTTATTATAAAACAAAGTCGTTAGTTTTGTGTGTATATCCTTATGTGAACTCATGTCTTTAAAACTTCGCAATGAATTTGGATGTGGTTTTTTCGAACAGATATATTGGTTCAAGAGGATGCTTTTTTGTATGTCAGTGTTTGGTTTTCAAATTCCAGCAGTTTGGATCATGAAGATATAGATAAAAACTATACCTTCATGGTTTGGATAACATATATTTTGACATATCTGTGTACATTACATAAAATAATTCATGGTCACGACTCTATCATTGTTGAAGAAATGAGGTTCGTAGATTCTGAGATGTTTAATTTATGCAACAGTAAAAGTTAAGTTTTCAAGTTTGTTCGTAAGTTACGTGTAAAACAGGTGCATCTATGTAATCTGTCTACAAGATTGTTAGTTGTTGTAAAGTGTTGAGAGATCAACTAAGGCTGAGATTCATAGACCACTAGATCTACTTTCACCCAAAATTATATTTCTTAGCCCTGTCAAGCTTATCTTTACTTTCCAAAAGTTATACTTTGCTTAGTAAAGGCTAAGAAGTCGATAATCATGACTTTGGCCTCAAAGTAAACTTTACAATTTTTACTTATTCGCTATAAACGCGACACGGAACTCGCGACCCGAAATGGGACGCGTGCCAGTTGTTCGGAAATTGTCGCATCCCGAATCGGGACGCGTGCCAGCTGAGAGGTGTATTTTTCCAAACACCTTTATTTTTGATACAAAATGATAATATTTTTATTATATATCTTTTTATGGAAATAAAACTTAAGTTAAAAATATGTTCTCAAAAACATAAATTATGCGTGTAACGTAACAGTCACACGTCTTCGGTCTTTCCCTGTACTTTACTTTGGGGCCGTACTTTGCTAAGGAAAGTCAAGCAACTGTCTCTGAAATTAAATATGTTGAAAGTAAACTTCGGTCATACAAAGTGTACTTTGTGAAGATTTCTTCACTGTAAAGTAAAGTCACGATTGTGAATCTGGGCATTAGATAAGTTAGTTAAAGTTAGCGGCTCCGCATGAACATTACTTGATTAATTCTAATCACTGAAACTAATTATATTATTTTTATTAACATTAATCTAGGTCACTGAGGCTAGAAGATGGTCTGAGCTACATAGAGCGAGGTTTTTGTTTTGTATATTTCAGTAGAGTAACTATTTCTCCATTAACGGGAAATTATTCCCATGGGTCTCTTCCACTTTGGGAGGGATAATGCTGAGTGGCTCTAATTATGTTATTTTTAAACCAACATTTAGTATGTTACATTTTATATTAAATATTGTCAAATTTTGTAACAGAAATATTATATTTAATACGAGTTTGTTAAAAAATATATAGAGAGATATATTTTTACTATCTTATATTTTCTTTCACCCTTCATTTATTGTAAACAATACTAATGTAATTATACAAATGTAATTATAATGTAATTAACATTTAGTATGTAACATTTTATATTAAATATTGTCAAATTTTGTAACAGAAATATTATATTTAATACGAGTTTGTTAAAAAATATATAGAGAGATATATTTTTATTATCTTATATTTTCTTTCACCCTTCATTTATTGTAAACAATACGCCTACACTAATTCTTCCTCGTGTCACAACATTAATAAAAGGATACGACGCACACAGCTAACAGGGTTTCATGCTAAAATTATCACAGACGTGAATATATAGAAAGAAAGAAAGAAAAGAGATTTATTTCCACAATTTAAATGTAGTAAACACATATATACATTAATTGAAAGGATAGAAACAGCACAACATAAAAACAGAACAATTCAAATGTGTCTACCTAGTTGGAAGGCGTGAAAAAAGGCACATCACTCAGCATAGTGTTGTGGAGACGTAAGCCCTCCACAACGCTGGTGACGCAAGTGACGTCCTTATGAATAGGGCGTTATATACTTATTACTAAGGAATAGTATTCATTAATTCGATATAAGTATTTCAGCGGTTTCAAAATATGACAACACAGAAAATATACTGTGAAATATATTTTTATGTAAAAGTTGCGCCTTCATATGTCTCCTTCTCTATTGCGGGAGGATATTTGGCCCAATATGCCACGCAGACCCGGAGTCTTCAGGATTTAGTTTCAAGCTTTCCATCTCTTAACATGTCTATCTGTTTTGAAGGCCTTAGGCCTAGGCCCTGGAGGACCCTAGCACAATGCTCAATGACCTCAGCAGTGTTTCCCAACGGGTCGGTTTAAGGATGAACATGGATAAAACCAAGGTTATGTTCAATGTCCATGTCACTCCGGCACCAGTATCTGTTGGGAATGCGATTCTCAAAGTTGTCGACCACTACGTCTACCTAGAACAAACAGTCCAGCTAGGCAAATCCAACTTCGAGCTTCGGCTGGGCAGCGTTCGGGAAGCTTAGGCATATCTTCTCGTCCAATATTCCGCAGTGCCTGAAGACGAAGGTCTATGACCAGTGTGTGTTGCCAGCATGACATACGGAACAGAGACTTGGTCTTTAAATGTCGGCCTCGTAAATAAGCTCAAGGTTGTACAGCGTGCTATGGAGAGGGCTATGCTCGGTATTTCTCCACGGGATAAAATCCGAAATACGGAGATCCGTAGGAGAACTGACGTGTCCGACATAGCCCGAAAGGTTAGCACGCTGAAGTGGCAATGGGCAGGCCACATCGCTCGTAGGACTGATGATGGTTGGGGAAGAAAAGTCCTAGAGTGGAGACCACGTACCGGACGACGCAGCGTTGGGCGGCCCCCGACAAGGTGGAGCGACGATATCGTCAAGGTCGCGGGGAGACATTGGATGCAGGCGGCACAGGACCGCGCGTTGTGGCGTTCTATGGGGGAGGCCTATGTCCAACAGTGGACGGAGAGAGGCTGATGGATGAATGAATAGACAAATATTTGTGTCTGAAGGGCTGAATATTTTTAATATATATCTTTACGACTTAAAAGCAGTAAACGTGATTATATTCTCCACCTAAAGACTTAAGATCGCCTTAAGAAGCACGATACCAAATTATGCTCCATACAAAAATATGGACTTCGTAGTCTCCTGATTTCTTCGTGGATATTGCCTCCAGAGAAATGAGTTTTTTTCACAGTATAGAGGTCTTATATATCTATGCTATTCTTTTTCTCAAAACAAAATAACTAAAAAAAATATGACCATTCTAAGCAGTTTCTTGCAATGTCTATCACACAAATTTGGTAAAGTTTTACCAAAAAAGAAAGTGATAGAACCACTATACTTTTACTATACTTTTTATCTATATTATAGCGTAAAAAAATTTAAATTGGTTTAATTTTCGCGAAGAAAAAAGGGGACTTCTACGTCTTTTTTTCAAAGATTTTGTGGGTAAAATCTGCTTCAGCTATATTTGTCCCTTTCAGCGCGGCGCTCGGGAATAGGGATAGCAATACCTAAGGCAAATACCTAAATTAGGAGTACAGTACCCTCTTAATATCGCGCTAAACTGATTAGGAAGTTCCGTGAACCATTCAACAACATTGAGATTAACATTGAAATGAAAAACATGTTATGCTAAATATAGGAACAAGCACAATCTTCGTAAAGTTATTAAAATCATGTACTTATATTAAATTTATCTTCTTCAAATATTAACTATATAACTTATTTTGTTCAGTTATGACTTATAAGCAACTTTAATTTGAAAATGGAATTCAAATAATTAATTTACATGTCTGGTACAGGTCACACCAAAATTGAAACAAGGTTTACTATGTTGCTATATATATACACACAAGACTCTTATATATAATAGATTTAAATTAAATTTGTAATGTGATCCCTATATAAATATGTTGTGTGTGTTTATGTGTGTGTGATGTGTTGATTGCACAGTTTAACTTTGGGGTGAACGTAAATACAGTACAATTGTGTGTCGCAGATCAAAGCTAATTAATTATCGATCGATTTGAAACAATATATTACCGCGGGTTGTTTCATCGACACATGATTTACGTCTTCAATAACAATTCATGTACAGTACGATTCAAACTTAATGGCGGCTCGGAAGTTAGCTGCAAGTGCCGGGACGCGCCGATACAGTCTAGTCGACAATGATTAGGCTCAATTTAATTATTATTATAACTCGAAAGTTCACACAACAATTTCAACATTCACACAACTTTCGAGTATTATTAGTAAATACTATTTAGTAAATCTATTATTATTTTCAAAAATCTTTTTAAAGTGCTCTTAAATCTTAAATAATCTTAAATCTTTAGTTTTCTATATCAGTTTAAAAACAGCATCCCAAGTTTACAGTCTTTTACATTTTGGATTTTTTTTTAATTTCAAATATTTAATAATTGTTACCAAATAAATTCCAACTACCTAAATATAAAGAAACATACAATTACATAATGTTCAAATTTTTAGAGAAAGACATACCTATCTTTCTCTCTTTTCAGGTATTTATATTACGTAAGTCATCTGTGGCGTCGTCTTTGTATAGGTTGCCAGCCTGATGTCTTTTAAAAAAACCGTCTTAGAAACTCATATTTTAAAATTCAACGTACCTATAGAATATATATATATGTATAAAGTGTTGATGCACTACATACAAACATACATAGGTATGCGAGTGACCAACATACACGATTCGACCTTAATCCTTAGACACGAGCCTCGACCACGTACTGAATGTAATCATACATACGTTTTTATGACCACCATATGTTATGACTTTAATCTGTCTGTTTATAGCGTCTTATGTTCAAGTGGTATATTTCAACATGTGCATCAGGTTTCGTCTTCCATAAACTCAATGATAATGCCAGAATAGGCCTCTAAGATCAATCTAACCACATTTTTCCAAATAATTATGTCTTGTTTAACTTAATAAATTAAAAAAGAAACCAATCTCTTCGGATCCTTAAGCAAGCATTAAGAAATAAACATAATATATGTACAGTGACATCTATTTTATCATACAAAGACGTTTCCATAACGTAGGTACAGTTAATCGAACTGTAAGGAACTGGAACGTGTCTCCGTATATATGGGTCAGTGTTCAGCTGAGTGCCTTGTGTTCATGTCTGCACGTAGACGAGAGGCCACGTAACAACACACAATAGAACTGTACGTGAAAAGTAAATTGACACTTTTTAAGAGTCATGTCGTAACTTAACACAATTACAAAATACATTTTTGCGTAATCATTTGAGTCATTATTAATTTGCTCTTACAATCACCTACATAATATTATAGAACATGTGCATCATGATCTACTATTATTATAAGGTAACATTAAAAGTATCACTACCGACTCGAACTATACCTTGCTTAAAACAAACTAGTAACTTAAGGGCCTACATCAACATTATCGTATATCATCGCCGACACGTACATATTAACACAGCCAGTAGGCACAGAAAATGAAGAATTAGGGATACTTTTCCTATTTACTCAAAATCTACTAAATATATTTTAATTCTGATTTACGTGTTTCTATATATAATAGTTACTTATGTTTTTAAAGTTATGTCATTAATTAATACGCGATAATAGACCGACAAATGAAAAAAATAAAAAATTAGAGAGGTTGTTTCGCTAAGATTTTCTATCGAGAAAACTTTTTTCAATCGCGTTTCTGAGTTTATGCGATCCTAGATTATACATTGAAAAAACATATACTTAAAAATTAGAGCTCTAGCCATTCAATCTAAAGAAACAATGAAAACTTCGTACCATGAAAAATGCACGAAGCTATTTTGGTATCCTCTTAACAAAATGTCAATATTTAATGTTAGTTCTAAGGTTCAATTTAATATTAGACGATAATTAGATCCTTGTCACGAACTTTCCTTCTCATTTCTCGAGTATAAATTCAGGAATCTGTTTAATCTTCCATTAAGTCTATGTATAGAAATGTATCTGCAAATGACAGTACAAACGATATTTTATCAAGTTCAATACTCGTTAACTATAACATATTAGTCTACATATAGAAAGCAAATATCTGGGCGACCGAGCTTCGCTCGGGTGGAGTGGCCAAAAAGAAAAAAAAAATCCTAGCTAGATCGATTTATCGCCCCCGAAACCCCCTATATACTAAATTTTATGAAAATCGTTGGAGCCGATTCCGAGATTTCAATTATATATCTACAAGAATTGCTCGTTTAAAGTAATAAGATATGTCCGCTTCAATAGAACGCGTACAATTTCCACATGTCGTTAGTGTTGTCTAGTTGTCTACAGACAGATGCATCTGAAACAGACGCCGACACATCGCCGGGAGATATCCAATCGACAGGCAATTACTTGCCGTGAAATAGCCACTGATTGCACACAACATACATAAGTACCTACTGTAAAGACGTTGCGTTCAACTGTTTATATTGAAACCGTATTGCAATTTAGGGCTCGTTGTGCTTTTCAAGAATTAATAATGAACATTAATTAGTGTTAAACTGAAATAAACATTCTACTTTTTGCTGCTCTTGATTTTAATATACAGAATGGTACCTGCTTTTATGATTGCACTTCTCGCCATATCGGCAGCGAGTTCATTCTTACACTTTGGAACCAATACCATCGCGTACTGTACGCCTTCGTGTGGTTTTAGTGCTACATTATCCCACGTACAATCTGGTTGTAGAACCAACTCCCTGCCGCAGTTTTCCCGCAGAACTATTATTATTATCGTCTCTTTTCGGTTTTAGAATTTATTTTAATTCTGTTTTTTAAGATGTGTTCAGATCATCTACTTATTGTAAACCTATGGTCACAAATAAAGATACAATGACTCTTAAAAAAAAATCTGTCCACGAATGTGCTATGATGTAAATTGTGATACAACACACGGCATCTATCGGCAAACTCTTGAACTTTAAACTTTCCTGTTGTAATATCTACCAATAAAACAAGGTTAATAATGTTGCTTTGATCTAAATTAATTATTACATTTACTAAGTAAATGAATTTCCGGTCGTCTACGAAAATAAATAATCTGTTTGTGATAGTAAAAAGCACGTACAGCGCCATCTATTGTACAGCCGTGTAACAAGTAGGCAGCATGTAGAGTTGTATGTAGAGTAGCACTTGCGGACCGATGAAGCGTTTTAATTCCTTATGAGAAGTGTAGATAGCGCCAGTAGTAACTTTTAAATTAATAAAAAATAACTTTTCGCTAAAAAACAATACTTTTCATTTTGTTTATTCAGAAGTGATAATTTTAATTTCCATTTCATTCTGTTTATTCAGAAGTGATAATTTAATATTTAGATTATTTAAAGGGATTGATGAATAATTTCTGTTATGTGCATAATTAAACCATCGTTAAGTCGAGTTTTATTTTTCCTTGTACAAGATATTTTAAGCATATTTTTATTCTTACAGTGCCAATTAAACATAAAGGAAATACCTGCCTTCACTTTTATCCACCACGGCAAGACTATACACGTAGGGTAACCAAATAAGTATTTTATTATGCACTAAGGTATAAAAATAACTTACTTATTCTTAATTCTAAGATTAATTATTATATCTTTGACCAAAGATAGTGATCTACATAAACCGTGAACTCAGGAAAGTCCAAAGACAAAGTGCAAATACAAAAGTTTAATTAAGTTGGTTGTTTATTATAATTAGCTCAATAAATCAATATGAATTATTACTTAAATAATGTGATAATAAATTAGGGATAGAGCAATTAACTCCACTTGGTTTATCTATGGTACAGTGTGTGTGTGTGTTTGTTTATCGCAACAAGATGTCACAGTTCAGGGGCTATCGCACGATATCTGTGGCGACGCGCGGCGGTGCGAGGGCAACACTATCCGACTATTGTCGATCACACCCGACACATTATGTATTTGTACTAGTTTACAAACCCTGTTTTAGTCTCATCTATTGTTACTACACCGTTTAGCAGGCTGAATCCAAACTTTAACAACCTTTCCCCGTCCACACTGGACATTGGCCACTCCATAGGGCGGGTTTAAAATTAGTCATATCTATACCTAGGTTAGGTTAAGATAGGTTCTACAGAGATAATATGGAGATAATTCAAACCTATTCACCACTTTAAAGGTTTTTAATTTTCAAAAAATCATTTGTTATTTCTCGTCTAAAGTTATAACTGTTATAAGTAACAAATAAGCAAGTATCATGGTCCTGTATCCTGTATTTCAAGCTACTGGCACGCATTTATTTAGTCGTACGTAAAATAGCAACCAACATACGAACCTTTTCTATAGCATTATTGTGTCTTATATAGTTAATTATAACAAATTAATATTAAATTACTCATTTACATAAAACTGCCTGAACTATGTGTCTACACATAGTTAAGGCAGTCTATTATGGTAGACTTATCTAAATTACTTATTTTTGTTTTTATTTAATCAATAACTAAAATTTTGTATCTATTTAAACAAATTAAGTACTAATGTGCTATATTATAGGACATAATATGTTGAAATCAATATAATATTTTAGTCCCTTGTATATAAAATATCTACCTAGGTATATATTTCGTGGCGCACGACCACGAAATATATACCTTTATATATTTCTTTTACTTATCTAAAATTAGGTTGAAGTGACGTAGTTTGAGTAAAAATCAAAGTTTATGTTTCATAATATATTATGTTTATTGTCAGTAATATAGATAAATATGTGGTGATGTCCGTGACTGTAACAAATAATTTAATAGTTTCAGTTGTGATCAGTTACTGCTAACATTGTATTATGCTTACATTATTTGGGCATTTTTCAGCGAATACTAACCATTTTTCAGTTACGTTAACTTCTTTACTTATCTTAGTCATCACTTTAATATAAATATAAATTTCGGTGTACCGCGAATCTCCTCACGTAACAAACAATTTAATTTTTATGTGGGCCTTGGTCGTACCAACTATGCAAAATACAGATTCTTTATCCGCAGCCCTGATCTTTATAACACTAGACTTGGTGGTATAGATATCTTCCTGGAGAAATTAGGCTCTTTTAAAAGTAAGGTGCTGCCAAACCTGTAGTCTTGCTTGGCTGTAGCTTGTACGACATATTAAATTTAATTCTTTTTTAGTTGTGACATTTCTGTTAAAATTATCTTTTAATGATTGGTAAAAAGCGTTACTTCTGTAGGTGACCCGTGCTGTTGCAAGAGATGCAAGTAACTGTAATCTATGCATGTTCAACATCCATAAGGGCCAATTACTAACTTCCTGATCCTAAGTTTTCATCTCTTGTAACATCACGGAGTTGATTAAGTTATAATGCATGACACTATAGGTCTTATTGTATTTGACTTTTATTGTTTAATAAATGTAACATGACTGTATGCTGTCTGAATAAAATAAAATAAAAAAAATAATATGTACTTATGTCCTTATGTGAGCTTATATCTCCAAAACTACGCAACGCTTTTCGTGTGTGATTTTTTAATAGATAGTATCGTTTAAGAGGAATGTTTTGTTAATTGTATTAATTTTGTATAATTTGTTTAGCTATGGTGTCTATTAGGGAAGGCTCAATAACCATAAATGCGGTTGAAACCGCGGGCATTAGCTAGTATAAAATAAGTAATAAAATATTCAACAACTCTACATAATATTAGTATGTACAAACAATTGTAACAACTTGTCTACAAAAGGGTGACAAACTAACAAGTACTACTAAGTACTACTTAATAATTGTAATGTTCGACAATCAAATGAAAGTATTTGATAAAATGTGTATGTAATAATATTAAGAGTATTGTAGGAATTGTTCACCAGCTTACACCTCCGCTCCATATTGTATTGTAATTTGATTCGTAACAAATCGTTTTACAGCTTCATAAAGTTTTATAGTTAGGTCGTTGAATGTTGCATGCGGCTCCGCTAACACAGATGTAAACACTTTTGGACCCCTGAATAAAAACATAGTATTTATAATTGGTTTGCAACTTCTCACTTATGATTCACACGGAACACCTTCACAAAATACACATACATTACTTTTCTAATGCATATAACTACTAACTAATACTAAAAAAATATGGATAATCCCCAAATAAAAATAAATAACAATAAATAAGAGAAGTACGAGTTGGTCTCGCACACAAAGTGTTCTGTATCGTTATTATCATATTATAATCGTTATACGACTATAAAATACACCAAATAACGGAGCCTTAAATGATGGGATAAGGGCAGGGGGATGATGACTGTAAAATTTTTTGCTCTCTAGCTATCAACGTTCCAGAGATACAGCTGGGTGACAGATGGATGGATGGACAGCAAAGTCTCCGTAATAGGCTCCCGTTCTCCCACAAGTAATTTTGTTAAGTAAGTATCGAACCCATATCCTCTTCTACTCTAAAGTTGTTTCCATTACCATCTTCGTTATAAATCCCATCAAAGTTAATAGATATGATATATTTGTGAAGTGATCAAATCTACACGTAACAAGTGAACTACAATACAACCAATAAATATTGATAAATAAATATTAATGTAGTATGCATCTCGTTTGAGTTATGAGACAAGTAGCTCGCCCACACCTGTTCGATGCCTGCCCTGTGCACAGTCGACTGTCAGGACTGACACGCTGGATGTATAAACTTTAAACCAGTACCCAGTTATTTGTAGTTAGTTTTAAACTCCGAGATCTATTTGCCATAACTGTATCTAATCCATACAATTGCTTATTGAACGTATTACTACCTATTTTTGTTTTGTTTTATCTAATAGAAGTTTGTATGTATTATACTATAAAGTAAAACAAATATGATTGTTTTAAATTAACTGTAATTCACAGAACAAGTATAGACTAACATTAGCATAACAGCAGAAAACTTGTGACAAGCCCTTAAAATATTAGGTCAATCAAAAGAATCTATTCACAGTATCCAGCTTCAGTCATGTCTAATAAAACCCAATGAAGGTTTCCCACTGACGAACTGCTCAATATTATGTGTACTACAATATATTTGAATAGCGTAGCGAATATATAAAAATGCCAACGTATCAATAAACGATCGTTATCATTGTATGTTAATGTAACGATCTTTAGCTTATGTAAGAGAACCTGTTTGGTTTTTAACTGATATCCCCACAGAACCTAACCTATTATAACGATTCCGATAAATTGTCTCGATTTTAATTAGATCTAGTTTAGGCGAGAGGAAGGCTCGTATGAGGCAGGAGGGGTGATGAGGCAGTAGATGGTGTCCGACCGTGACCTGCCTCCTACCACTTCTAATATAAGCACAACAACCTGACTGACCACTTCGCTCTTCTACACGTCGCTCTAACTCGAGAGCTGATAGAATTACAGAACTCTGCTTAATATCTGTTTAACATGTATTATGGGGTGTTGAGACAAGATATTCTTTTTTTATGTTAATAATTTTAGATATTATTAAGTAATTAATTTTGAAACTCCATAATTAAATCAGTTTTTACCGAAAAATCTATTCTAAAACTGTACAAGTACCCGACCATCAAGTTCTCGGTGAGAGTATGGTAACAGTGTGTACTCCTCGATATTAAATGATAGTATACCTACGTGTGGTAGATAGTGTTGGTGGCAGCACTCACTATCCGCACACAAACATAATGTGATAAGCTTCGTTATCGTGTGTCCGTCACCGCGGACACAAATAGACCAACCAATATTTATACATAATCACTATAATCGGAAAATAACGAACCACCGATAACATAGCGACCTCATACCCTATCTAAATAATAACCTACCATATTTGTAGTTATTTAAAGTTGATTATCAGTTGTTATATGAGTGATGTTGATAAGGAATGCCCCTTGAACTGTGCGCTTCTCGAAGCAGCGCTATCTCACAAGAACGTCGGTATCAGCGCGGATAGCGAGGTCACCGGCTGACCCCGACTGTACACTTGACTATATCAAATGAACAACCATGCTCATCATATTATAATGCATTCATATTTATTTTAAATCATATCTACTACAAGTTTGTATACCCTCGAACTGCGTAGATGCACAGTCGAAAATTATTTAACCTCGCGACCCGCAGTAGTCCCCATCTGGCCGTAAGCCACGCCCCACGTGGATAATAATTAACAAGTTTATAAAGAATACAAACCATAAGAATGAATTTTCAACAAAAAATGTACTTCCTTTTACAATAGAACAGTTTGTGAATGTTCATAGAGCGTACAACATTAAGATTTAGTTTAATGGCGCACAGTCACGCACACGACTCTCTCGTAATGTAATCATTATTAATTCATATATTGGACTCACAGACAGACACACACACACCTGATTGTAGACTTTGGATTCTTCTTCTGCTGCTCTATACCTGAGTGTTACTGCTCACCTAGTTACAGCGAGGTATAGTGTCAATGGTAACCAACACAGAGGCACGTCTCACATACATATTGTACTCATACATAATACATTTGTACTTAATGTATCACTTTATTGAAATTCAAATATATATCGTCCATTTGGAACAATGTAGGTGCCAGTGTCGACGAGGGCGCCTCCATCACACAAATATATATATTTACATTATTAGGGTTTCGTATAAGAATACACAATACACCTAGGATCACATAGTTATCCGCAATTTATCTCTTTTATTAGAATTAGTCTTCGAGAAAACAGGGAACATAGTTGAAAACCACTTGAAATTGTATAAAGTATACCTATATTTAGATACCAAAAACTTAACCATTACCGATTAATTATACATGTATATTAATAACAACTTCATGATGACTGGGCACTGAACAGCTCTGACCACAGCTCTGAACCTACCTACTCCTATTTCGCTTAGAAACACTATTGTAAGTCAAAATCTATAGCATATTTTGACAAAAAAGTTATATAATGTATTCATAGTGGCGACCACGTGGCGACATGTAAAATACTTGGTATCTTTATACAACACGGGATAGCAACCAACAACCAAGCCTGTCCCTTTTTATAAACGACACTCGTGTTATATTCCAATTCCCCGATTCGCTTAGTTTTGGACTAGGGCTGTCAAAATGTCAATGTTTAGTAACATTATCGTGTAACTTTAGATAATAGATTGACGATAAAATTCTTAGTTTTTAAGACGACAGAACAGCTTAAAACTATTGACATTTGGTACAGAAATAGAACACACTCTGGAATGAGACATAAGTGACAGATATGCACACTTTAATTGCATATTTAGACCAAATTCGATCTGAATTAAAATATATTTAAACCACATCTGGAATTAAATGGTTAAGGTCCATGATAAACAAAAGAAATGAGACTACTACATACGTAGCTCCGTCCTACCGGTGACCATGGCGGCTGGAAAGTTTCCAAATCGACGGGAATAGCTAAACGATACAGGAAAAAGATCCATACGCGTCTAAATCTGTCAAAAGTGTTGATATTTAAACTCAATAGATAATTGTGTGCTACCCCTAGTGTCAAGCAAACAGTGTAACACCCCGCCACTACGACCTCACCCCCGCTGAGGCCTGTGTACGTTGTCGTCGGGTCAAGGCGGTACTACAATATATTCAATAAAAATTGGTCAAGTGCGAGTCGGACTCGCGCACGAAGGGCTCCGTACCATTATCTATGCAACATAAGGCAACGTTATTAGTATCGAGCAAGAAACGGTAAAAAAATCATGTTTGTTGTATGGGAGCCCCCCTTAAATATTTATTTTATTTTATTTTTAGTATTTGTTGTTATAGCGGCAATAGAAATACATCATCTGTGAAAATTTCAACTCTCTAGCTATCACCGTTCTTGAGATACAGCCTGGTGACAGACGGACGGACGGACGGACAGCGAAGTCTCAGTAATAGGGTCCCGTTTTTACCCTTTGGGTACGGAACCCTAATAAAAAATTGTTGAATTATTTCAAGTCCGAAATTCAGAGTCGCTCATTATAATTGTACATAAACTAGCCTTGAACGAAGGTGCTCATACATTACTAATACAGAGCTCTGGATTTTCCTTATTCTTACATTTAAATTGCCATGTTACCACCATAGAGATACTGTATGAGCCAGCAGCTGAAGAGGGTAATATGTACTCCATCGTTAATTATATTTACCTATATTGCAATTGTACCTACCTACCCCATGAAAATGTTTTAGGCTTAATTTAAGGCTGGCTCTAATTATTTATGGACATATCACATTGCGTTAAGAGGATACCAAAATAGCTTCGTGCATTTTTCTACGTACGAATTTTTCATTGTTTCTTTGGATTGAATGGCTAGAGCTCTAATTTTTAAGTATATGTTTTTTCAATATATGATCTAGGATCGCATAAACCCAGAAACGTGATTGAAAAAAGTTTTCTCGATAGAAAATCTTAGCGAAACAACCTCTAAAATTTTTTATTTTTTTCATTTGTCGGTCTATTATCGCTTATTAACTAATGAAATAACTTTAAAAACATAAGTAACTATTATATATAAAAACACGTAAATCAGAATTAAAATATTTTTTTTTTTTTTTTATACTACTGAGGTGGCGAACATGCGTACGGCCCGCCTGGTGGAAAGCGGTTACCGTAGCCTATAGACGTCTGTAACACCAGGGGCATCACTCGCGCGTCGCCGACCCTGCAGAAATCTCTTCACACCTTTTTTGAAGAACTCCATGCTGTAGTCCAGTGGGAAAATCTCTATTAATTAATATTTAGTAGATTTTGAGTAAATAGGAAAAGTATCCCTAATTCTTCATTTTCTGTGCCTACTGGCTGTGTTAATATGTACGTGTCGGCGATGATATACGATAATATTGATGTAGGCCCTTAACTGGACTACGCTGTCAGATTATTCAAACATTAAATTTGGTATAGTAGTGTAAATTAGATTTAATAATTCCAATAGGTAGTATACTTGATAGATAGATAGATCTAAACGAAAGAAGTCAATAAAAGTGTGTTAATATTTAGGTATACTTATAATTAATTACGTAAAAAATTATAACTGTATAAAATATATTTTTTCTGAAGCAGTGTGCAACATGTTTAATTGAAGCTATTCAATACCTAACGTATACATATAAGTAAGTACCTATATGTATATATAATACAGTGATATTGAAACGTAAGTGCGAGCCACATTCCGTCAACGGTAAAAACTTGACGAGATAAATTGCGCATTTATCTTAGGTTTAATTACTTCATATCTTATGTAAGATACGAGCACTGGTAAAAAACTGATCATCATAATAATGACTGATGCACACCTCACGTAAGCCGCACATCACGCCGAACTATGTGGACACACCTTTAATTTTTTGATAATCTTGTAATTGAATAACTCAAAACCTACTTGAGTTTCATATGAAGTCCGTGTGGTGCCAGATTAAAAATATAAGTGTCACGACCGCATTTTCTCGCCAGTCTGTGTAGTAAGTAGTAGTCAACTATGGCATATTAAATGTAGATAATATAATACACATGATAGATGGAAACTAAGCTCAATGGCAACACGCCAGGTCAGCGCGACATAGTACACCAGATAGCTCTCCAAAGAGAAGGAAGCTTTTGCCCAACATTGGGACGTTAGTGGGCTTAAGAGGATACCAAAATAGCTTCGTGCATTTTTCTACGTACGAAGTTTTCATTGTTTCTTTAGATTGAATGGCTAGAGCTCTAATTTTTAAGTATATGTTTTTTCAATTTATGATCTAGGATCGCATAAACTCAGAAACGCGATTGAAAAAAGTTTTCTCGATAGAAAATCTTAGCGAAACAACCTCTTTAATTTTTTATTTTTTTCATTTGTCGGTCTATTATCGCGTATTAACTAATGAAATAACTTTAAAAACATAAGTAACTATTATATAAAGAAACACGTAAATCAGAATTAAAATATATTTAGTAGATTTTGAGTAAATAGGAAAAGTATCCCTAATTCTTCATTTTCTGTGCCTACTGGCTGTGTTAATTTGTACGTGTCGGCAATGATATACGATAATATTGATGTAGGCCCTTAATAGTGGATAAAGAGAAGAAAAATATAATCAAAACTCGGTTGCAATTCATGTAACAAAAGTATATTTTTTTTATTATTCTTTCACGGAGGGCTAATCATTTCTTAGATAGGTACTTAAAAATGAGTTCCATGTTTCCACTAGAGAGTAGAGATATTATACTTTACTAGTTTTTTATACGCGTGGAAAGTGGAATTATAAACCAAACCAACAAATTATACAAAAATGTCATCCTTTTAAACCACTCGTATCATTTAAAAATCATCACAATCCGTTGCGTAGTTTTAAAGATATAAGCTCAAATAGTGACATACATACAAAAATAATGACTTTGTTTTAAAATAAACTAGTTGTAGCCCGTAACTTCGTACGTGTGGAGTTTAGAAACCAAACCTTAATAACTTATACAATAAAGCCATCCTCTTGAACCACTCTATCAATTAAAAAAACGCATTAAAATCCGTTGCGTAGTTTTGAAGATATAAGCTGACATAGTCTAAACAAAGTCATTATTTTTGTATGTATGTCACATACAAAAATAATGACTTTGTTTTATAATAAGTAATGATAGAATTACATAATTTCACACACACGCAGTATTAACGCATAATTGAAAGTAATCAGTATAATGAGTTAGCATGGTACTCTTATATAGTCCAGTCAAATTACGGCTGAGAATGGGAAAAATAATCACTAAAATACCTAGTTTGGGAATTATGAAGGATCGATCGGGGGGTGTATTCTGAGCTTATATTCCAATTTGAGGGAATCTAGGGAGGTCAGCTCAAGGTCATTTCGATGAAAACGCGTTTAATTCGATATCTCGAGAACGGTTAGTGTTAGGCAAAAAATTGTAGAGACCTTTTCTCTTTTAAATTAAATTTACTAACTTTTTTATCCGAAACTTTTTTTTTATCATCAATATTTTTCAATTAATTGCTTCTGATCGGCAAAAGTTTTACTTTTTTTCCTCCCTTTTTTTTATTTTTCGCCATTTTCTCCCCAACCGTTCAATTTTATTAAATTTTACCCGAATATGAAAGTGTTGCCCTTTTAATTATGAACAACTTTATATATGTATTAACTTTTTTTGTAATGCCAATACCTTCGGAGTTATATATTACTTTACCGAGCGAAATCCGTGCCACTGTCGCAATATCATCGACATCAGTGGGTATTTAGTATTTGAAAGAAATATTAAAGTATTCCATGATCATTTATTAGCCAACTTACCTGTATCAATAGGTGAATCGATTAAACTATTAAAAAATTGAACTTCATTTAAATTTTAAATATTGTAATAATTGAAATATCATTTAAATATTGTACTTTTTCAATTTGGGTATTTTTTATTCCATTCAATGGGATAATAATGTGAATAAGGATTAGAAAAAGAAGTAAACGAATAATTGAAACTGTTTCACACATTTATTGATAAAAAAATAGGTCATAAAATTGGTAAAATTAAGTACGCGAGGTCGATGGAAGTGAATCGTCAATATTAAAGGCCCTGACGGTATCGGGGCATACGTCGTCCTCGTCCATTGCGTCAAAAATATCATCGTTGACAACATTGGCGATATTAGAACAATAGTTCTCTTGGCAATTAGTGCAAATTACTGAGCAAAACAGGCCGGCCTTTCTACATCCGCACGCTTTGCCGCAGTTGGTTTTGCATTTGCACGCAATCGATCTAAGCAAATCTTCCGGAGCTGGTTTCAGTGACATCAGTATCGGCTCCAATCCACGGGGGGTGCAACGCCAGCCCCACTCCTCGGGTTCCAGATAATTTTAGAGCCAGTATTGTATTTGGTAGTAACACCTAAACGAGTGAAAAAATGCGGCATCGGAGGTAGGAGGAAGGGATTCCAATTTAACCCTCCCACTGCTTGCCAATTTTTTGTATCCCTTATAACGGAGCTCGTTGAGATTTGTACAATTCGTGTCACCTGAAGCCTTGCGATACAAATTCAAAATGAATTGTTCGCCGTTTGAAGCGAGTGTTATTTTATCTGCTTTAGGCTGTAGAAAAACTTCAGTCAGAGAAATCAAAGCGGGAGTATTTTTCAATGCGGTCATTGCTTTGATCTTGCCTACGTTTAATGGTGCCGAAGTTGTGTCGCAACCACTAATCGCGTGCAAAAATAGCAGGTTTTTTTGCGGCATTCGGCCCATATATCGGTTTGAGGCAGTATGGGCTATATGTAGCTTCCGTCGATTTGCCTCGGCCAGGTTTTCTCAAATAAATGTTGTTGCACGCGCCGGCTGTCGCAGTCAGCAAAACCAGTAAATCCACGTCTTCAACAACAACAACCGCAGCACTATACTCCAGCAAAATTCTCGGTAAAGTAATATATAACTCCGAAGGTATTGGCATTACAGAAAAAAGTTTACATATAAAGTTGTTCATAATTAAAAGAGCAACACTTTCATATTCGGGTAAAATTTAATGAAATTGAACGGTTGGGGAGAAAATGGCGAAAAATAAAAAAAGGGAGGAAAAAAGTAAAATTTTTGCCTATATAGCAATAAATTGAAAAATATTGATGATAAAAAAAAATGTTTCGGATAAAAAAGTTAGTAAATTTAATTTAGAAGAGAAAAGGTTTCTACAATTTTTTGCCTAACACTAACCATTCTCGAGATATCGAATTAAACGCATTTTCATCGAAATGACCTTGAGCTGACCTCCCTAGATTCCCTCAAATTGGAATATAAGCTCAGAATACACCCCCCGATCGATCCTTCATAATTCCCAAACTAGGTATTTTAGTGATTATTTCTTTCGGTAATTTGACTGGACTAATATTGCTGTAAATATTTTGAAGTAAGTCAAGTGGCCGGAAGTGTTCCCTCGTGAGCTTGTTATCACCGGATGTGACGGAGTGGGGACTTCCTGTACGAAGGAAACGAACTTAGGGATAGATTTTAAATAATTGATAGAATTCGATACTATTACAAAAAAGGATTCAGAAGTTTAACAATAAAGTAATACAAAGTGTTAAAAATTCAGTTTTTATTTTTCCACTTCTGGAGATGGATCAGCATGTGAAATACCACAACAGGCACTCTTGTGCCCCTTGAAATTAGTACAGTATCAAAGAGTTTCTTATCTCTAACTCAAAAATAGACTTATTAATAAACGTACCGACAATGGGCATTGTTTATTTTCTAACACTTGCGCGACTCATCTGTTTAAATAAAACTACTTTTTACGGATTTAGACGCGTATATTTGTTTTAAATTTTGGCCCGATTTTTCGGAGACTTTGCAGTCACCATGGTCACGTATGAGACTGAGCTGTAATGTGTCTTCTACGATCAGTTATTACAGGGTTTACCCACATTCGATTTTAATTTTACATTGACCATAAAGATAGACTTTTACTATAAACTATATCATATTACATTGTGCTCAGACTACATAAAATCAATAACATTATTTTAGTTTCTAAAATACATTAACAAATTGTAACCATATAAAGAAAATTTTAAATTATATAAGGTAAAACATACATAATTTTATCATAGACAAAAGTTTTAATTATTATAGAGGTAGTATACAATATTTTTCTATATTTACTAAAAAAAATATAAAAACACCTTGTCAAAAATTATGAACAATGCCAATTGTTAAGGGCCTACATCAATATTATCGTATATCATCGCCGACACGTACATATTAACACAGCCAGTAGACACAGAAAATGAAGAATTAGGGATACTTTTCCTATTTACTCAAAATCTACTAAATATATTTCTGATTTACGTGTTTCTATATATAATAGTTACTTATGTTTTTAAAGTTATTTCATTAGTTAATACGCGATAATAGACCGACAAATGAAAAAAATAAAAATTTTGAGAGGTTGTTTCGCCAAGGTTTTCTATCGAGAAAACTTTTTTCAATCGTGTTTCTGAGTTAATGCGATCCTAGATCATATATTGAAAAAACATATACTTAAAAATTAGAGCTCTAGCCATTCAATCTAAAGAAACAATGAAAACTTCGTACATAGAAAAATGCACGAAGCTATTTTGGTATCGTCTGTAAAAAAGTTAAAACTAATTTTGAATTTTTCTTACACATATTGCATTGAGTGGTAATCAAACTGACAACCTCAGGTCATTTCTATAAGCTATGCATCAAAACCTGTCTAGATTGCAGATATCACGGTAATGTGCCAGGTACCACAGTTGTAAAGTTGTAAATACAACTACACCTAATTGTATTAACCCATGGTTGATTCTATTATGATAACATTGTGTCTCATTACACCCTTATTATACGGTTGTTGCACTCATAATAATTAGTGAATTACACACGTTATCTACGACATACATAGGCTATGGTTATTCGCTCTCTCTCCAGCGCCTTCACATCCCACTGTTGGACTCGAGCCTCCTTCAGTTGGGAGGGGTTGTGGTCAACTATCGCTATCGCGCTATCCAGGCGTGTTAGCAGAGAGTTTAGTTTCGAGTTTTCAGTCTCTCTCAGTAGATATTAAGTAACTGCTTGAAATATCCTTTAACCGACTCTTACAGTACCTTAGGGAAGAAATGGGATGGTGATATTGTATTCTAAATTCATGACCACGTGGACCATACTTTAGCTACAGTTTAAATATAATATCGTCCTTTCGAGCCTAGCTTGTATATATACGGTCTTATTCACAATGACTTATCGGAGGTTCAAACGGAGATTTTATCGGAGAGATATTAAACGTTTTAGCGTAAAAAACTATTATGAATAACAAGTTTTGACAATTTTCGCAAACCGATTTTAGCGAACTTTTAAATCTCTGATAAGTCATTATGAATAAGACCAAATAGTCTTTAAGATTGTTAGTAAATTTTCATAAATATAGTTTGAATCATGAATGTAGTGCAGTGCACATATGCGTCTCATTAATGATATGCTGTTGTCTTGTGCAACCCTCACTCTGATTATCTGAGGGCAATATCCGTATGTTTGACATGTTGTCACCTGTACGCTGACATCATTACACGACGAGGGTTGGGGGCTGTGGGTTATGCGTCACCAGGGGGTGTCGGGCCACCCCACTGGGGGACAGCACCTGTAGAGTGTACCCGCGACCTGTAGAACTAACCCGCACTAAACCGAGCCACCTTTATATGCAGAAATAATTACATATAGTACATTCTCATTTTCACATGTTGAGTATATCGACTTACATGAAGTTTTGTGGTGAAACACTCCAATCATTACTAACCCTTTATTGATACTAATTACAGGTATTTGAGGTACAGGTTTTTATAACTTTTATATAGTTATTTTCTACTTTTTAAAAAATTGATATATGGTTTTTAGAGGGTAAAATATCTAAGATATAAATAAAACTACTTTTTACGGATTTAGACGCGTATATTTGTTTTAATTTTAGTTTTAAATTTAGTCTCACCCGTGACCATGGTGACTGCAAAGTCTCCGAAACGTCGGGCTAAAATTTAAAACAAATTTACGCGTCTAAATCCGTAAAAAGTAGTTTTATTTGAGCAAATGAGTCGCGCAAGTGTTAGAAAATATTATATCTAAGATATATTATTATATCACACGCTTAGCGCTTACTTTATGGAAGATATATGTTTTCGTGTGGATATGAACAAGACTGTTTTACATTAAAGAACATGGACTTTTAGTCTAGCTTTGTTGTGGGTTCTGTAAACAAGCTTTTAAATGGGGAATTCTAAAAAATGGTAATATTATAATAGATCGTCCAATAAATTACCTATATTAAATTTTTAGTCACTCCGCGGGACTTAGTATTAATTATTGCACGCGATGATCCCCCCCCCCTGTATATTAGGTTCAGTTATTATGATTATTAGTGATGGTGTGAGCGGCCGCGCCTCACGTGAGGGGGCGCCCCCCCAGCACCCCGGTGTCCCAGCAGTGAGCGGCGCGCCCCTACTGACCACTACGTCATAGTGCGGGAGGTCAACAAACGCGCCCTTTAATCTTCGCTTTATTGTAATGTTCATGTTTATAATAGTTTATGTGACGCTCACACGCATTCTATTAAATTAACTAATGCTATCTTTTATTATAAATCAATAGAAATATACTCGCAAGTCAATTGACCCTACTGTTTATAATAAATATTGTATATTAGTATCACCCCGTCGTCCCGTTACCTTACAAGTTAAAATAATAATAATAATAATAATGTTGCAGGCAGTATCAATTAAGAAACAAAAAGAAAAAAAAATACAAAAATAAAATTGGAATTTTTGGTAGTCTACTATTAATGTGTCGTCATAACGACTTCATCATTGTCTTACAATTGTCAAAGTGACATAAATTGCTAGTCTCGTACACAACTGCTTCACAATTGCAATTCAATGACTGAAATGTTTCGGTAGTCTGCTATTTTGAATTTGACAGTAATATTTTTAAATTGTCCTGTGTCGACAGATTGCCATAAATAAAAAATAGATAGATAGAAATATTAGAAATTGTTCTTTGTAATTTATTGCAATTTACTAATCTCCTAAACTTCACATTGCTTTTTATACTAATAAATAGTATGTACAAATATATTTAAACGAAGTCTAGCATGATTAAATGTTTAAATTTATTAGTAGTTTTTCGAAAATCACTTCAACTAACGCATTTTTTAAAAACGGCAACACATACATACCATTCTAACACAATCCATAGATAAAAGAGACCGAAAGTTCAATGCATAGATAAAAGAGATCGACAATTCTATTACCATTGAAAGACCGTTATGACGGCATATAGCAGACTACGGATATTTGACTTCAATTGCAACGGTATCGTGCCGGTATTGTGCCGGTATGACAATTGTATCAAAATAGTGGACTTGAGCACCAGCGTACATGTGTTATGGCTCAATACAGCACCTACCGCTTCCAACTAGTGTAGTCTTAACGTTAGGTCGCTGCATCAGTGTACATCCATCATTCCAGAGACAAAATAAAGCATAGAGAAACATTATCACTAATAACACTTTTTAGTATAACTTATAGCGTGCCTATTCTACGTAACAGCTAGTTTTATCAATTCTCAATTGCCATTGTTCATATTTTTTTTAAACTCTTAATATCAAAACCATTTCGGGGAAGTTTCTGATCATGATTCATTAGGTTTTTTCGGGAAATTTGCTATATTAACGATTATTTTTCCAAAAAAGCAAATGATCTCTATTTGCCCTTGAAATGAAGGACTTAAATTATTAAGGCGTTTTTAGGAATATACTACTCTGAAGTGGAGTTGAAATTGGTCTATTATATCAACTTGGCAACTTTGAAAAGATATATTGCAATCAGGTCAAGTCTACGATTTTGGAACAATTGTCATACCGGCACGATACCGGCACGATACCGTTGCAATTGAAGTCAAATATCCGTAGTCTGCTATATGTGTTCATAACGGTCGTTCAATGGTAATAGAATTGTCGATCTCTTTTATCTATGTATTATATATGTGTTGCCGTTTTTAAAAAATGCGTTAGTTGAAGTGATTTTCGAAAAACTACTAATAAATTTAAACATCTAATCATGCTAGACTTCGTTTAGATATATTTGTACATACTATTTATTAGTATAATAAAAAAATAGTTTAAAAAAACTAAAAAACACGCTTTATTTAATCGAATTATTGCATTGTCATCGGTCTTTGACAGGTGTGCAAAATTTGAATAGAATCTGACCGTTTAAAGTGGGTCAAAATAGCGTCCAAAGGAGTCGGTTACAAACATACAAACAAAGATACAAACAAATATACAAACAAACATATAAGTGAAGCTAATATAAAGCGTGTAAAAAGCAATGTGAAGTTTAGGAGATCCGAAATTGCAATAAATTACAAAGAACAATTTCTAATATTTCTATCTATCTATTTTTTATTTATGGCAATCTGTCGACACAGGACAATTTCAAAATATTACTGTCAAATTCAAAATAGCAGACTACCGAAACATTTCAGTCATTGAATTGCAATTGTGAAGCAATTGTGTACGAGACTAGCAATTTATGTCACTTTGACAATTGTAAGTCAATGATGAAGTCGTAATGACACCGCTATGACAAGACATTAATAGTAGACTACCAAAAACTTTACAATTGCACCATAATGGTACCATTATGGTACAATCGTGACACCATTGAAATACCCGACTCAGGGCCTGTCTTATGTATATCAGTAAAAGGCAATACACAGATTGCGTACAACGATGACGTCACAACAATTAAAATAATATTTATAGGTCTTTTTTAAAATTCTATATTGTGAATATTTCAATAAAATTTAAATTAGTTGCTTAAAATAGTCTATATTTTCTAAAAAAAATATAAAAACAGCAGTTCAAAAATTATGAACAATCCCAATTACGATATTTTATTTGTGTGATGTACGCTTAGGTGTTATTATAAATAGTACCTATCTCTAAATGGTCTCGCTCTAGACGGCCTTCTTTAGTTCCTGCTATCATGAGAAATAGGTGTAACTTAGGTACAATCTATTAACTAAAGATATGTAATATTCTAAAAGATGTAACTCTATTCCTAATGTTTTCAGTTTCCCATCTTTTGCAAGAGCTTTATCTATTTTGGTTTATCCATGATACTTATGTCCTAAACTCATCCTAAACTTAAGCAATAGAGTGATATTGTAATAAACAGCACAGTGACATCTATCAATATTAAAACATTATCATGTGTTTACATCTATATCCGCATTGAAAATATATCGTAAGTTTCACCAAACTCATATTATAATACGTATCAAACACTATTTTATGGAAAAGTTCCACGTCCCTCATATAAATATATATGTTTATGGGATTTTTATATGTGAAGAAAGTTATAGTTTATGATGAGTGATCAACTTTCTATCCGGTTAGATGATGTCGCACCAGTTGACTGTCCACAGACAAGGTCACACAACTATTATATTATCATTTTAACATAAACTAACACTAAAACTGTTACTACACATCTTTATAACCCTGTTAGGCCTATTTGTTTGTTCTTACTATAATGGGAACATTTCTAATAATGTTGTCATTATACTACAATTTGTAACAGTTTTTAAATTTTCACATTTCTTTTTTATCTCTATGTTTCTTATGCAGATTCCTCGCAGTAGACTAATTAGATTTTTTAGTTGAAAGGCATGGAGTGATCATGTTCCAAATATGTGAGTCCTATCATAGGCTGGAGACCAACAGACTGTAGAGTATGTACAACAAAAGGAATAACAATTTTTTTTTTTCTGTAAGTTAAGTATAAAAATTCACCATTAAAAACTAAAGTTGTCTAAAAATTGCAACATCAGTGATGATGCCAGCTTCTTAAATATTTTTTTAGGCTACATTGCCTATACAATGTAGTATATTATCATATAATTGACTAGTTGTTGCCTGCTACTTCGTACGCGTGGAATTAGAAAACAAATCTTAACAAATTATACAAAGACGTCCTCTTAACCCAGCCTATCGATTATAAAAAACCGCATCGAAATCCGTTGCGTGGTTTCGAAGACATAAGCTCACATAGGGACATATATACAAAAATATCGTCTATGTTTGATAATAAGTAAAGAAGATGTACTTATTAATTCATTATACTACTAGTCCAGAACGTTAGATATGTAATCATGAAAGACAATCACTATGTGCTACAACTTAATAATATTTTATGTTAAGACGATACCAAAATAGCTTCGTGCATTTTTCTATGTACGAAGTTTTCATTGTTTCTTTAGATTGAATGGCTAGAGCTCTAATTTTTAAGTATATGTTTTTTCAATATATGATCTAGGATCGCATCAACTCAGAAACGTGATTGAAAAAAGTTTTCTCGATAGAAAATCTTGGCGAAACAACCTCTCAAATTTTTTATTTTTTTCATTTGTCGGTCTATTATCGCGTATTAACTAATGAAATAACTTTAAAAACATAAGTAACTATTATATATAGAAACACGTAAATCAGAATTAAAATATATTTAGTAGATTTTGAGTAAATAGGAAAAGTATCCCTAATTCTTCATTTTCTGTGCCTACTGGCTGTGTTAATATGTACGTGTCGGCGATGATATACGATAATATTGATGTAGGCCCTTAATTTATACGTTAACTGCCGTGAAATTTACTGAGTTATTATTAAAATGTTTGATACATTATATTATGAGCGGTAGAACAGCACGACATTTATTTGTAATTTATTAAAATATTTTAATAAGGATGTGACGTTCGATATATTCAAAATATATTCCTAATAATTATCACTAAACTTTAAGGGACATGTATTGATATATATTTGTCTCTCCAGCCCAAAAACCTTAGGTATTTGTTCTACTATGGTTCGCTGACCAGGCGTATTGGCATAAGACTAGTTTCGAGGTTTCCTTCTCTCACAGAGCATGACGTTATGTGTTTGTGTTATCCCTTACCTATATCTTACAGCACTGCAGCAATATTTAATAATGACATTAATTTAAGGCTTTAATAAGGCTGTATGGAGGTATGCTTCATGCAGTGCGCTCTCTCATAGGCTGACTTCTGTGAATTTATTAAATACTTACTTTATTATAACAAATGGTCGTTGAATTTTAAACAAGATGAGTCAATAGATGAAGTGAGTGCACTCGACCGTACATTGATGATATGTTGGACTCTACACTAATATTTTAATATTTATAATTAATTATTTATGTAATATACCATTCTCTTTTTATTTCAATGATTTTGAAACTCATTTTGTATCAAATTTATAAATATGGCTCATAAAAGGACTACTAGAGTCTATAACAGCGATATGTTATGTGCTTTAATTTAGTGCACTATATAGTGATAATAAACATCGTTACCAATTGATTTTTAAATATTTATTTGTAAAGTAAATAGTTAATTCACTACAGTAAGCCATACTCTACTATTAAAATACGGACACTTACTCCGCTGTTTTCTTCGTGAACATTGGTTCTAGTGCATCGAATTTTCCACAGTATTTAAGTGTTATGTTTATATCTATGGTTCTCTTTCTTTCTTTTTGCTCCACAACATAACAACTAAAAGAATTATGACCATCCAAAATTTTTTTTACGTTTGTCAAAAGACGAATTTACAGCGCCTATCATACTTGCTGCGAAAAATCGATAAATCGAAAATCGGTAAATTTTTTACGAAGAAAACAGCGAAAAGTTTTTTTATTTTTCAAAGATTTTATAGGAAAAGGCTGATCCTACGGACTAATCTATTGTTGTCCCTTTCGGTGCTCGGGGATAGGGATAGCAATACCTAACATAAATAGCTAAATAACGGATTTGTTGGCTCTATAGTCCGCTCTAGGTTAGTTCATATAAGTTTGTTAAACGTAAAATATTTGAATTAAATACTTTCGTTTAGTGAAATCATTACCGTAACAATAGTTTCATTTAAATGTTTGTTACGTGGACATTAGAAAGTATACCAAGTCTATTATTAAGTTGGAAATGTGCAAATTATTGCAACAACGAGCAGTTAGCAACAGTAATGACATTCTCAAGTTATCTTATTATTGTGTAGTTGTATGTATTTGTGTAACACAACTAGTGGCAGTTTATCGTATTGGCAAGTTCATGGTCGCTGATAGCGAGCGCCCGCGCCGGGTGACGCGCTCACTCACACATTCTACCACACACTGTTATAGATCACTTTACACACACACACAAACACACACACACACACTCACTTCATAAATATCACTAAAACGTTTAGCTGTGTAGTAGTGACAAGGAGGATGAGTGAGTCTTACTTAATACAGGGTGTGGCGTAATTAATGGATAAGCCTGTGCCTGTGGATAAGCCTCCTACTGCGCTATACGAATATGTATATTTTTAATTAATCCTATGTATGGTCTTGAAAAAAATGGCATAAGTCATGTTTTTCATAAAATGACTACTTTCACTAACCAATTCTGCTACTGTTGCCACAATTTTCAAAAGTTTTGCTTTCTGTTTTTTTTATAATACAGCTTAAGAGTTGAATTATTGCAAGCAATAAAGAATTCCCTATTCGTAATACAAATTTTTTGAAAATTATGCATGAAATATCAAAAAAGGGTTATTGATTATTCAATTTGTTGACTTTGTACATCGTCTAGCTTAAAAAATCTTTATGGGAGTTGATTTGCCCAATATCTTAAAAACATGCTTGTTTTATGCAGTTTCCGAAATGGTATAATACTTATTATAATACTTATTAAGTTTGATGTGATATTAAAGAACCAAATGACACTCGTAAAAAAATGTTCTTATTGTGATTTAATTAATCAAATTAATACTGTTAACTTAAACAAACTGTCAGTGGTATTTTAACTTATCTGTCTGAGTTTACCAGTGGGAATGTTAGTCGTTGAAAAAAAATAACAACTTATTTTATTTTTTTTATTCTAAAGATGCAAACACTACATAAATTTTATTTTACAAAAAATGTTCGAAATGGCGGCCACCTGCGGCTATGCAGGCCCTGCATCGACGGATAAATGACCGCTTTAGGCGTCGGATGAAGCCGGACCTCTTGATTTCATCAGCGGCTTCAAAAATCAGGGCCTTTAGTTGTTCCAGGGATGCTATTTCTTTTTTATACACTTTTTCTTTTAAACACCCCCAGTAAAAAAAGTCTAGAGGGTTCAAATCAGGGGACCTTGGTGGCCACAAAATGGGACCCAAACGACCTATCCACCTCTCATTGTACTCATCATTGAGGTAGTTCCGTACAATTCGTGCGTAGTGAGCGGGACAACCATCATTTTGTAACCAGTAGTTTTCTGGCACATTTAAACTTTGTAATAGTTCCGGCAACGTATTTTGCAGAAAATTTAAATAATTGGGACCTGTTAGTGTCTCGGATAGTTCGACGGGCCCAACTATTTGTCCATTTAAAATTCCTGTCCAAAGGTTCACTTTAAACTGGACTTGAGCTCGGTCTTGCCTTATGTTTCTCGGATTGGTTGCCTGCCAACTATGAAGATTGTGCATGTTGACGTAGCCATTTCTTTTACATGATGACTCATCGCTCCACAGTATTTTGTCAAAAAACGCCGAATCTTTGCGTATTTTTCGCAACATGACGCGACAAAATTGGACTCTAGGCTCATAGTCTCGTGTCATTAGTGTTTGCACCCTTTGATAGTGATACGGGTGAAGCTCATGCCTGTGCAGAATTCTGCCCACAGTACGCGTATCTACACCGGTTCCTCTACTTAACTCACGAATTGATAACTCTGGATTAGCACGCACAGCTTCTAGAACTTCGTCATCACGATGTCGTCGAGGTCTGTCTTCCGAAGCACCACCAACACCGGTACCAGGCATTCGCCCTTCGCTAAAAGCGATGTGCACACGTGTAAACACCCGGTAGTCTGGGTGTCGCAAATCGGGGTATCTTCGACGATATTCGCGTGCAGCTTCATTTGCATTGCAGTTACACAGGCCGTAAATAAGATGCATATTTGCATACTCTTGAGGAGTGTACGTATGACGCGGCATGATCAGTAGTCCAGGGATATGTAGAAGTCGTCGATAATATCACAATTGTCCAATTCGTATAGCAAAAACAGAGTCCGTAGTACATAAGCCAAATTCACGTCACAATAACAAACACGATAGAGCAAACGATATGTGCGCAAGAGACGATAGTCAAAAGAGCACTAACTTTGTTAAACAAGTTCAAAAGCTGTTTTGTTGTTTGTGAGAATAATAAAAATCTATCTCTGTCGCACAACTGTTATTTACCTGACATCAAAATGCTTTGTCTCTGTCTTATGATAAGACTAACCGTCTGGATTTGCCGTGCGATAAACAACCACAAGTAGTTGACTTAGAGTCGTTATCTGCTTACCCTATTCATGGTGGATGACTACCTGCTCCCGAGCACCCAAAAAAGGGTCCATTGTGAATGACTACCTGCTCCGGAGCACACAAAAAAGGGTCCATTCAAACTGTTTACAAAGACATGTTTAAGATAAATTAATAATTCTGTTAAAGAAAATTAGGGTATTTTTTTACAACTGTCGTTTTTTTTTAAAACCTCGTGAAATGTAATAAGTATTATACCATTTCGGAAACTGCATAAAACAAGCATGTTTTTAAGATATTGGGCAAATCAACTCCCATAAAGATTTTTTAAGCTAGACGATGTACAAAGTCAACAAATTGAATAATCAATAACACTTTTTTGATATCTCATGTATTTTTTCCCAA
This sequence comes from Orgyia antiqua, assembly GCA_916999025.1. Taxonomy (NCBI): domain Eukaryota; kingdom Metazoa; phylum Arthropoda; class Insecta; order Lepidoptera; family Erebidae; genus Orgyia; species Orgyia antiqua. Next base: position 18,059,245 of record OU779864.1, on the reverse strand, counting down.
AATTTGTATTACGAATAGGGAATTCTTTATTGCTTTCAATAGCTCACCTCTTAAGCTGTTTTATAAAAAAACAGAATGCAAAATTTTTGAAAATTGTGGCAACAGTAGCATAATTGGTTAGTGAAAGTAGTCATTTTATGAAAAACATGACTTATGCCATTTTTTTCAAGACCATACATAGGATTAATTAAAAATATACATATTCGTATAGCGCAGTAGGAGGCTTATCCACAGGCACAGGCTTATCCATTAATTACGCCACACCCTGTATATACCTGCATATCGTCACGTCTTTTCCCCATGGCAGTAGGTAGAGACTGTAGAGCGCCATCTGCTGCGTTGTAACAATACTTTCATAGCTTCATTTATACTCATAAATCTGATCATAATAAAATACAATATATGATACTGAATTTAGTTCACCTTTCCATCAGCATATAAAATGTATGTCCAACAAAATAAGGTATTTCTTTGGAATTCTAAAATTTATTGTATGGATGGATGTAGAGTGCCATAATTTAATATACTAATAGTCGAAGTAAGGGTGACACAGAGTGATGACGTCACGCCCGGCGCCCGCCCAACACAAACAACCAAAAGTACTGGCGCAATTCAACTGGGTAGACTACGTAAATGTTAGTGGGTTTGATTTAAAATAACCTTGTGTTTCATACTGATATGTAGGTGATTTATTTTTCTTTCTCCAGCCCATTAACGTTCCACTGTTGGACACAGACCTCCTCCTGTTTGGAAGGGTTTATGGTCTACTACTTCCTCCTTTCACAGAGGATGTTTTCTGTGTAAATATGTTCCTGATCTGATCACTATTTCTGATTGGTTTACACAAACCATCAACATTATATTGTCTTGTTCAAATAAATCCACGTTTATAAGAAAACAGAATGACTGACTTCTTTACAACGAGCCTCTCTCGGAATTTTAAAACTTGGAATACAAAAGTAAAAGACTGAGCGCTGCCAACAATGAGTACACATACAATAACATTATAACGAAACAGTCCAAGATCACGCTTAGTTACTAAACTTGAACTGTACCATTTTGTGCAGATAACAAAAGGAAAAGTAAAAGAAAGCGCATCAAACAGTGTTATTGATATACCTACCTACTATATTGGCAACAACCTACACCGCTGTGTAAGTTAACAAAATATATTTTATTATTTATTAATATTTATCTTAAGCAGTATTTGTATCTTTTATTTTCGTATGTACACAGTCACGTTTAGGTAAGCCTTATAGCTACACAGGTACCTTTTGTTACAACGATTATTCACGTTGCTCCGTCTTTCATTCGTTTACGTGGTCTGAGGAACGCAACCCAAATACATTTGATAAATAATAAATAGTTTTTACCACACGTTCCTCGTGTTCTTGGATCAATGAATTTGTTTAAAATGTAGAGATAGTGAATTCGGTTCTATTCTGCTGACACCATTCACACAGACATTGGGGGCTAGGGGGGAGCCCCCTCACATTCTTCGATCAACACGTGAAAAATTGACATACATTTACATTTATATTAATATACTTATGCAAAAACACCGGTGAAGAGTTTCCAATACTGTAAAAAATTACAAAACTTTTACAGCCGAGTTCATTCGTTTCGCTCTACACTCTATTTTCACAACTAATAGTACTCAGGGAGGTTAGCGCTTCCTATTTGGGATTTTTTTATGATCGTTTCGCAGATATCCCCCTACATAATAAAAACGTTACCTCTTTATAATATCAATATTAATTTAAAAACCCTCATCCTCGCCATAAACAATGCTATAAAACTATTTTTGTGCTGAAAAAGTTATTTAATTACAAAATTAGGCACATACCTACATACCTACATTAAACTGAAATTAATTCAAATAGGCTCGTGTCAGCAAACTCTTTAATAAAAAATATTAAGTACGTTGAATGCTCCGATGGTTCCGACACTTGATGAATAAATGGTGGGCGAATATGATTGTAAAATTTGTAAACTAAAAGGAAGGAAGTTATTTACAAGATTCTTTAACGAGCAAGAGAAAAATAACATACAGCTTTAAACTTGTGGGGACTATTATTGTCTATGGAAATTATTCCATAAAGACCATTAGATTATAATTTAAAATAATGTCATAGAAGACGTTTGTGTCGTTGTCAATTATTGTATATGTCAAGATTAATAAAAATGACTTTTAAAATGTTAAATGGATATTATTTATAATATTAATAAAATAGCAATTTGTCGATAACTGAGTAATAACAGCGTCAGTTTCTCCAGCCCCGCCAAAAACTTTAACCTTGATGAGGTATTAGTAGGCTAATCAATTATAGTGAACCTTCACATCATTACGGTTTTGTCCAAATTAAATAAAATATATTTATCTCTCAAATCTATTGTATTATAATTTATAACTGTAAGGTCTCTTAGCCTGATATTTACTCGACGTTTTGTATATATATTTCTTTGTTCTTGAATGTCCTTCTTGGTATTACTAAGTTATATAATCGATTTCGCACATAATAAGAATGTATAATGGCGATCCTAATGTCGTAGGCATTTTCTACTAGTGAACCTTCTCCTGCTGAATCTTCTAATCTGACGTATGCTACTTATACTACTACAAGTCTAACTGCCGCACTCAGAGACATTTAATGGTTACTTAACTCTTTAGTATTGATTAAAAAAAGTAAAAGTTAAGTTAAAACTTTTTTAAATCAATACTAAAGAGCTCCTTAAGTAACCATTAAATGTCTCTGAGTGCGGCAGTAATACTACTAAACTTAATTCTTGATATATAGCAAAAGCTTTTCTTTTTTATCACCAAATAAACAAATCTATTTTATTTATTACTTAAATAACAATATATTGTTAGTTAAACAGCGTGTGATGGTATCTACAGAGTGAATATTGACTAACTAATAGTTCATTATCAACAGAGCTATTATTGTTTTAATATAATAGGTATTTTCTGTATATCTGTTTGTGACACCTACAACTAATATGTAAATGTTGGTAACGTGAAATTCTAATGTATGCATATTCATCACGAACATCGCTTTAGCGGAATGTCTTTTAGAAATTAGTGAAATGACACTTGTTTATGGTAAACATCCGTTTTGTATAACAGCGATACTTTTATATAATTTATATATCCTTGCTAAATGTCGTACCATTCATAAAGTACTAACGTTATCCTTGAGAACTCTTCTCCTTCTCCAGCCCATTTACGTCTCACTGTTGGGCACGGGCCTCCTCCACTTTGGGAGGGATTATGGTCTATTGTGCCGCGCTGACCAGCCGTGTTGGCACAGGGTTTATTTTCGAGTTTTCCGTCTCTCACAGAAGATGTTATCTGTTTGCAATATCCCTTAGCTGACTTTTACAGCGTCCTTGGGAGGAGATGGGGAGGTGACAATTGTATTCTTAATCCGTCACCACACGGAGAGAACTTGAGAACTATTTATATAATGTTTGGTCGACGATAACGAGACATATTCATAAATAGAAAATAATATGTCCGATCTGACGTACTGATATACAACTTGACCACATGTTACTTGTATTCGCACTACATTGAAATATAAACAATTGCAGTGAAACTATTATTAAAATAACTGCACACATGTATTGTCAGCTCTAACACAATAATAATATATATATTTGATACATATAATAAAAATCTTAAAAAACGATATCTGTACTTTGAAAATATTGAGAAAATAATTAGAAGGTCTTAAGTTATAGAAGCAAAAACAATGATTTATAGAATTTTTATCTTTCTGTATGTTTATCTGTATGTTTGTAAGCGTATAACACGAAAACTACTGCATCGAATTTAATACAATTAGTTTTCAGTGATATATTGGTAGAGATCTAATTAAAGTATAGGCTACAATTCATCCCGGGGGAATATCTAACTCCTTCGAGAAAATCTGCTTTAAGTTTCTTATTGCTCAGTTATCCTGAATTTGACGCGAACAATGTCATGGGCAGCCGCTTGTTAGGTAAAAACTTCTTCACTACTCTTTTATAGGGAATATCTTGTAAGTTAGCGTCACTCTATGAGATCTCACATATAGCAAGTGGTCTGTGTGATCGATGATTCTAATATAATTTTAGTTATGTTGTATGTATCATGTTAGAGAACAGATGTTGTAGTTATATTTATAATAGCTATTAACATAATGCTTTCTAATGTAAATGAGTGGTTTTTTATATTAAACAGTTTTTAGACATTCGACCTTATGGGGGTAATGGGGACATTGAAAGTTCGTTATCACCAACACATTATGATAAAAACCTATGCAATAATTAGACTAACAACGAATATATAAGCTTTACTAAGTATGTTATAATATTTAAGAATAGCACTTTCTTCCTCGTACGTTAGTGAAGTAGATGCTGCAGGTATCTTCATTGGTTTGACTCTGTCTGTATTTACTACTTTTATTTCACATCATCCTTCGCTTAATCCATATTATCGGTCGGTCTCCTTCTCATATTTCATATTTTATATTAATTTCATCATTATATAACCATAACAGAAACGGAACAAATAAATGATTCCATTGTAACTTTCTGTGTTTTTAAAGAAAAGTTTAAAGTAGGCTTATCACTATATTTCTTAAATTATCTCATAATAATAAGGTATATGGGTTGCGGATGGAGGTAGGTACATTTATTTCTACTTTGTTTATTCTCTTAACTCTCTACATCATTTTTATTAGCTACGTGGGTTGTTAGTGTACTAGGTAAAGATTTAACAATGAGTATTTACCAAGATAAGAACTGTGTCTATTAATTGTAGCAACATTGTATGTACTATGTACCTAATATAAAGGAGCCAAGTAACACTATTTAGTTGTGATGTACCAATATTATAATGTATCGATACATTTGGTTCCATTCAACTAGTTCAAGTCACCAAGTGTTGGGATATCGCGTGACCTCTTATCACACACATACATGTATGAAATGTGTCGCTGCGCGTCACCACATGTAATTAGAACAAGAAACTGTTGATTGTGTGTCGAAACACAGACGACTAAATGATAATATTGTGTACCAATTATTGTCCACATATTGCCCACTGCTGGACGTAACAATGATCACAAATTTTTGAGACAGTGTAGCGTCACCAAGCCTATAAAGTATATAACTAGTTCATTGAGTATGTTTTTTGTAAAACACGTACTGTATATAAGCACATACAATCTATCTTACAATGGTGTCGATTCTACGTCCACAACTAAACTTAACTTAACTAAAAAATGAAAACAACTATTGCTGTATATTGATTATTTGGTTGTTTTGTTGTGTAATTTTATATTAATAACAATCGTTAATCTATAATAAACAGATTTGCTAAGAAGAAAGAATCGTTAACATTACGGAATTGTGTTATTGACACAATCAAATTTCATTTTTTAGTTAAGTTAAGTTTAGTTATGCGCGTAGAATTGGTACCAATATCACGTTGTTTAGCGTGTTTTTCTACGATTGAAACTACATATATTATGTATAAAGTTTTATCGAAATCTATTAGTTAGTTGTACTTGTAACCTGGAGACACACTATACAACTAAAGTATTCTCATTGTCATTATTCTCGTACTGTAAGTATCGAGCACAGTTGTACTGGTGAGCTTCTCTCTGTGTGAGTGAGCTCTGATAACAGATTAAGCACACACACACCCGCCCTCTGTCCTCATAAACATGTACACGCGTGTATCGACTGCTACGACTGATATATTTACTAAATAACACAACATAATATCTTGTTAGACAATAACGTGATATTTCATACGCTCGTGACGAAAATAATCTAATAAAGGTCCGTCGTGATCCAAGTTGCAACTGAGTGTTTCTAACAACTATTGTAATATCGATAATTGTTTGTGCAAAAAACATCAACACACAGTTCATCGACACCAGCTCAACAACACGCGATATGACGCGTGCCGCAAGCCGCACACACACACTAGTGTTGTAACATATTTACTATTGATTGAGTTACTAGTTCCCGAGTCCATTCGTAATTATTAGACTCGAGTCCAGATCGGGCAAAAAATATTACTGTAACTTTTTGTGTCTTCTCAACGAAACAAATAGATTGAAAGAGACTGAAATGGTACATAAAATTTTATTCTTCATTCGTATGTAACCCTAAAAATATCAAAACATTAGGTTACATGCGCCTATCTATTCGCGAAAATTATAGACGATGATAATTTATTTGCATCTAATTGAATTAAAACAACCACCAGTTTCACTAAGTTATCTGTTGGTTTCTATTGAAATATTATCAAGTTATTGCTCAAGTCAATGTAACATCCAAAATAAATTCAGATGGATTAATATCAATTTATGCTCAAGTCAATATTGTTTATCTGAGAAATAATGAGTAAATATTTGCATAATTAAGTAGATATAAATTTTTATCACAGATCATTATTATAAAACTAACTATTAAATTATTTTAATTGGTTGATTGGTTTCAAATCTATGGATAAAACTTTATTTATTTATATAATTCTTCTTAATTAAATAATGATATAAGCCACACAAATTGTTAATGCGCCTGGCGGCCATGTTGGTGACGTCATAGTGACGTATAGATGAGAATAATACATTTTGTTAGCTGTACTTTTTCTTTGCTGATGACGTCACAAGGGCGTTAATTTGACAAGGTTCTAGCGCATTACCAATTTGCGTGGCTTATAATAGGTAACTTAAACTGCAAATTAAAAGTGTATTAAAATACCTTTAAAAAAGATATTATTACTATAAATAAGCTACTAATAAGATACTACTACTAGGCAGGAATTTTACAGAAATTTTCCTTTTTGGTGGTTAAATTACAACTCTTAGATTTCAAACGTAGGAAAAAAAGAGCCCTAAAACAGAAGAGGCTTGTTATATATGGCAACACAGCGTGTTCAGCCCACTCAAACAGATGTTAACTAAATAATGCCACGTGGTGCCATCACATTCACACTTAGTTGACAATTCACACTTGTGTTCCAATGTATACGAGATTATAATTATTCACATTTAGCTTGTTACTGCTAAATCCTGAACTCCTCGTGCTTCAATACGGATACGACATGTCGTCACACAATTATATTGTTACTAAATATATTGTAAGAAGCTTATGTCTGAAATAACAACTAATGAAAATCATTCTCTGCAAAATTTAATTGTTAGTTTATTTCAAACTAAATTATTAAACTTTAGTCTATCGCTGGTGTTTCCATGCTGATATAAGATTATTTCGGCTATTAAACCACGCTTGATCGACTTTCCTCCTGCTTAAAATGCGACTCAGTGGATCTTACTTGCGTGTTCTGATATTCAATTAATTTCAAAAGTTATCAACACTGTTGGATTTGCTTAAACAGTATCGAAATCACACAGGCGCGGCTCTGCTGAATGATGGGCCGGTCGAGGGCGAGCCCGGGGGAAGGTGGTGGTGGAAGGGTGGGGCCTCCCCCCACCACCCTTCAGGTGGAATAATTGTCACAATAAACATAGTGTAATGGAGTGGTGGCGCGCCCTCGTTAATTAGCGTAATGACACTCCCCCCCCCGGCCGCGCCCGCCGTCACACGCCCTTCAATATTTCATTCTACACCACTAACTTACACCTGCGACTTTGCTCACTGTCTTCCTTCATGAACGTGTTGTGCAGATTAGTGCTTATCAATCCCTTCACTCACCAGTAGCAAACATAGTAGTAGTACCTACTTGCTTGTACCAAGTTACTTGCCCGTGGTCGCGAGTTCTATATTTCACACAGGACATATAATTAACTTGTGTTCATAATCGTCTGAATGTTTTTATCTAAGCTATGTTTGTTTATACATAAGTAGTAAATTTGAAAAACGGGCAGGAAATAATGATGATTATAGCCACAAGTCTGACGAGTAGTAGGTATTAAGCTTAGTTATAAAATAGTTTTATTAACTTAAACTGCAATTTACATAACCGTAGTGTTTCAGTCAAGTATCATATTTTCAGTTAAATTACTTTAATATCTGATATCATCAAAATACGTTGTTTGACAATAATTAATTATTGTTATTTGTAACGAGATACTTTGATACAACTGCTTCTAAATATTTGCCGACATTGCCTACACACTTACGACAGGCTACAACTATTAATACTTAAATAAAAGACTAGCTGGCCCGGCAAACGTTGTTTTGCCGTACCAAAAAAAAAGTAAAAAAAAAAAAATTTACTATAACCCTCACGGAGCCCGAGACCTTTCCAACGAATGCAAAACCGTGGAAATCGGTTCGTGCGTTCTGGAGTTATAGCGTCAGGAAGGAAAACCCGACTTATTTTTAGATTGACTTAGTATTTAATTAATTAATAATGTATTAATTAACGTCATTTATTGGTTTTACATAAAAATTGGTCAAGTGCGAGTCGGACTCGCGCACGTAGGGTTCCGTACCATTATCTATGCAACATAAGGCAACGTTATTAGTATCGAGCAAGAAACGGTAAAAAAATCATGTTTGTTGTATGGGAGCCCCCTTAAATATTTATTTTATTTTATTTTTAGTATTTGTTGTTATAGCGGCAATAGAAATACATCATCTGTGAAAATTTCAAGTGTCTAGCTATCACCGTTCTTGAGATACAGCCTGGTGACAGATGGACGGACGGAAGGACGGACAGCGAAGTCTCAGTAATAGGGTCCCGTTTTTACCCTTTGGGTACGGAACCCTAAAAACATTAATAGTCAGTATATTTGCTTATGGTATTAGGTTCAACTATCAGCACATAGATATTCGTACTGTATATATTGAGAAGTATGCAGGTAGAACTTAATCAATAGCGTCCAGCTACAAGTATGTCTGTATGTCGCGCTGCCGCCTGTTGATCGCGTGATAAACAAAATAAAAAGTAGTAAATGAACATGAACAGTGAGCAGGTGGTCGGATGCTGGGCGTCCTCGCTTACTTCTTCAATATATTACTATATGATAATGTATTTTAAATTGTCTTTCCCTGTCTCATTCCTTAGGAGTTGGTGCAACAGAATTTTTCCTTTCGTACTTTTCAGTCAAGAGTAAAAAGTATTAATTAATTATTAATTAATATCACGGACATTTTTTCACAACGTCCTCTGGTCCCAAGCTAAGCTTAAATGGTTGTGTTATGGGTACCAGAATACGGATATAATACATAAACTACTTTTCTTTTGTAAATACATACTTATAATACATAGTAAGCACCCAGACGTAGTACAAACATTTGTATGACATTTATGGATATCACACAAATGATTGTCCTGACCGAACCCGAGACTTCGTGATCGGCAGTCCATTACATAAACCACTCCACCAAGAAGCCCGTCGAAGTATGTATGTATAAAAGAGGATTAAATGGAAGAATGTCGTTGTGTTCTAATATATGACTCCATAACGACATATTCTTTCCGCGACGGTGATGATCTTTCAATTTTTAGTTAAATACTTTACATTTACTATTTAGACAGTAAAAAACTGATATCATAATAATTGAACGTCACGACCATATTGTATCAGTTACTAAATGGGTCATGTCAATATTGTCACAAGAGGGCAAGAAAATATATCGAACTATCTGATTGTGAAGTTTTATGAAGTACTTGTAATATTTGTGACCCCATTTATTATTGTATCAGTATGTTATATCAAAGTGGAACCAAGTGTCTAACACCAATTTGTAATCAAATGTTATAGTATATTTTACATTCCATGAATAATAATTATGAATGAAGCCAAGAAATTGTATTTCGTTCGCAACAGGCGGCGCTCGATAATCTCTGCCCATCCTCATGGGACAAAGGCATGACGGTATGACGATAATGATATTATGAATGATATTGCTAATCTCATACCAAAAGGTTCTTTTTCCTACTTTGTTAAATCCTATATTGACGGGCGTATTGACGGGATATTGACGGGCTTCGTGGCGCAGTGGTTCATGTAATGGACTGCCGTTCACGAGGTCGCGGGTTCGATTCCCGCTTGGGACAATCATTTGTGTGATATCTATAAATGTCATACAAATGTTTGTAGTACGTCTGGGTGTTTTCTATGTATTATAAGTATGTATTTACAAAAGAAAAATAGTTTATGTATTTATATCCGTACTCTGGTACCCATAACACAAGCATAATAAGCTTAGCATGGGACCAGAGGAGAGATGAATATTTATTATTATTATTATTTATTATATTATGTTTCTACGGCATATTTAAAGTTCAAAAATAGTAATTATTAATTCACAATTGTAACGTATTTCTTTGGTACTTCTATTTAATTTAAGGAATCGTATAAAATCTATCAAAATATTGTACTTAACGTAATGTGTTGTTGTTATTAGCGTATGTTGTGCGACGGAAGAGAATTGCATTAGATAAGATATCGTGAGTAGTTCCTACACACAGCATCCGTCTGTGCGGCGGTCGACATGCGTCATGGTGGTACATACGGCGAGTGTGATGTGAGAGACACATACAATTATACTAAATAGCTACTTTTATGTTTATTATTAGAGTCGGCCTTTACTCCTCGTCGGTAAGAATCTCGAGGAATACAAACTGTCACAATAAATACCAAAATGAGACTCTACGTATATAATATAACTCTACAACATTCGTAGTCTGGTATTTTTTTAAGTGTATAAACAAAATGCTCTTAAAAACTAACACAATTCGTGTCAATTATAAATTGAAATTTTGACAGACTATATATTTAAATTATATTATGATATTTAGATATCTACATATAAACCTGGTGTTATGACTTTGGGTTTTAAATTAGTAAGTATTAAAGTAATCAGATCCAACACATAACCATAATTGAACCTACAACATACTGGTAAGCACGAGAGTGCCGTTACGTGGCGTCAGTGTGACCAACTCGGGACTCGAACCGGTTGTAAGCACGCACACATGCACATACACACACACATCCTTACTGTAATTAAGTACCAACAGTAAAACTACGTATAATACATATTGGCTCCTGTTTTAAAGTTAAAACAAGCTGATGCAGATTAAATCAAATACGACAAGAACCACCGGACCTTTGTATTTTATGTGTTATGGGTTGGATTCCAACCCAATACAAATATTTGCGTTATACCCATACCAGTATTATTTCTATGCTGATTTGATTAATAACTGAACGTTTAATGCACTGCTATATGTCTGCTGCTTGTGAAACAATTTAATCTCATACCTTAATATTCTCGGAGACCGGTCACGTACAATAATCTAATAAATTGCCAACAAAGTAACACACCCGCAGCTTATAAACTGTATCAACTAATCATTTACAGTGAACGAACGATTAGTCGCGGCTCGCGTGGTATTATACGACAATCCAGGGGTATTTAGGCATAGTTATTCAGAATATCTGTAAGTTTACATAATTAAAAAATTGGTCAAGTGCGAGTCAGACTCGCGCACGAAGGGTTCCGTACCATTATCTATGCAACATAAGGCACGTTATTAATAAATGAGCAAACAACACACACAATACTTAATTAATCACGTTTGTTGTATGAGAGCAAGAAACGGTTAAAAAATCATGTTTGTTGTACGGGAGCCCCCCTTAAATATTTATTTTATTTTTAGTATTTGTTGCTATAGCGGCAATAGAAATACATCATCTGTGAAAATTTCAACTCTCTAGCTATCACCGTTCTTGAGATACAGCCTGGTGACAGACGGACGGACGGACGGACGGACAGCGAAGTCTCAGTAATAGGGTCCCGTTTTTACCCTTTGGGTACGGAACCCTAAAAACTAACGAAATAAATATAGAAATTTTTTATTGTTATTCCATACAATATAAGACTATGATATATGGCAGCTCAGATTTTTTCGACAACAACACTGACTGCCGCACTCAGAGACATTTAATGGTTACTTAGGGAGCTCTTTAGTATTGATTTAAAAAAGTAAAAGTTAAGTTAAAACTTTTTAAATTACTAATAAAGAGCTCCTTAAGTAACCATTAAATGTTAATAGTTACTTAGGGAGCTCTTTAGGATTGATTTAAAAAAGTAAAAGTCAAGTTAAAACTTTTTTAAATCAATACTAAAGAGCTCCTTAAGTAACCATTAAATGTCTCTGAGTGCGGCAGTGAGTGGCGATCATCAGACGAATTAACTAAATATGAGGTGCCGCATCGCGGCGCATCGCTGCCGCTGCTGCGAGTGTGTTGGACTCGTAAGTAACATGACGAAGAAATATGTTGGTTATATGTCGCCCACTACACGCTGATCAAAACGTTTAAATTACAATTATGGGATAATAAAATGTTAATAAAGTATAAACAAAAAATAGTAATGATTAAATATAAAAAAAATAAGTGATGGGAATGTCAGGCCACTATGGTCTGGGCGATCCTGAATTATTATGTTTATAAGTTGTTATGCTTTAACGCTTTCTTGAAGCCCAATTTACTGTCTGAACTGACTTTTAATTTAAATAAGTACTGTGTCTATATTGTATACGGTTCTCTAAGCTTATGAATATCAAATTTTAATGTCACACAATACTTACTATATCGCTCTTATTGTCATATATTCACGTTATTGTGTCCACATTGACAGATAATACAAGGAAAAAATATAACTAACTCACATTTTGACTTGAGATAAACTTATCAGTGCTTGCTCTCGACTTTACAAATAATACCTAATTATGTACAGATTGTGTGCAAACATTTTAAATATTGAACAGTTATATTATCAAACTAGCTCGGAATATCCTCGTAGTAATGTTTTGTGTAAAGACTTTTATAATATCTGGGATATATTTTAAACTAAGAACGGAATAGAAAAATATATGATTTTTATCTTCTCTTTATATATATAAATCTCCTGTCACGATGTTTCTCCGCGATGGACTCCTAAACTACTGAACCGATTTTAAATTTGATTCGCACACCGTGAGCAATTCGACCCAACGAAGTACGATATTTTATTCTTGTTACCTCTGTTAGCTACCACAATCGAGATTTTGGAATAGAAAATTATAAGCGTCTCGTCATAATAAAGCTACTCACGGAAAATCAGCTTGATAGTAATCAAGTGAAAAAAATGTACTACGGATCCCGTACTATTAATTAAGCTTCACTGATAAATACAGCTATTAATTGTAGAGTCTGAATGTATTCTATTAGTACAAAAACGAGCGATCTATAAATTCATTAGGATATCTATTACCTATTCAGGGGCACAAAAAGTCTTCATTAAGACAATACAGATTACTTTGAGATGAATATTATTATTTGGAGGCTGCGTGTCACCTGCCGCAACGCGTTGATGTCTAATATTGGTAAAACGAGTTACCTTCCGCTCTCTTAGATCACAGCATCTTTGTTACATATATCTCTCTACTGCACTGATGTAAACTTATTTCGTTTATAATGCTCAATTTAATTTCACTTTATTAACTAACATTAAAATTTAACATATTATTTTAAAAATGTCACATACATAAGGATGATACGAGCGACGAAATTTGTCTAAATCTAAATCTAATAATATATTGGTAAAACGATGCCAAAATAGAAAAAAAAATATGTTACCAGGATTAGCGGTGGTAAAAAAATCACATCTAACTCACCTGCGTAATTAGTAACGGACCCCTTTTAATGAGATTTCTGTTTAGACGCTTCGTCTTCTTTGTGGATACGAATCTCAGAGTGTACCCTGAGATTGTAGCGAGTACACGTCGGCGGCGTCCCATGGTCAGTATTCGCATTGATAATCTAAAATGGGAAAAGGGAAAGGTAATGGTTCACGTAGAAAGCTCTTTGGTACTATTATGATATAGATGCTTCCAGCCTATACAATACAACCATATAATCAATAGACATCTTCTGTTAAAACATTAACAGATATAATACTTTACATTTAAGAATTTATAAAGAGAGCACGAGTCGAGCACAGCCACGTTCACGGACCGCTGGTGATCACATACATTTGTATGTTAATGTATGACGGGACTCATACAAAAATTTCATATATTCAACCTTAACATTATGTACATAGAGTTCTTTAACATATCTCGATATTTAGATCTATATAATGTAATAGATACGGTAATTCATAGCCGTTTACACAATTTACAAAATTAATGTATCAAAATTATTTCTATTTCTTAAACTAGATGGCGTTACATGTTGGCTTCATGTTAAGTAGTTATGTTCATTTACATTCATACGACAGCAGAATAATAATTTATTTATAAGATGTATAAATACAGTGAACTAGGATTACATAATACAAGACAATACAACTTAAAAATGTTAATAAAGATTATTTCAGTATTCATACTAAGCGGTATTAGAACATTTTGAAAAACGACAATAAATATTTTTGAAGAGTTAGTTAGAAAATCTGTTACAAATTTTTTATTCAATTCGCTAAGAAGTAATAAATAAAATAAAAGGATTCAGTGTTGACTGTTGCCAGAAAATGTTGCCTTATACCTAACCACATCTTATTCCTATATAACTATTATAGTTTATATTATGTATTTATCGGATATGGATAGATATGTACGAATATCAGCATTAATATCCTAAAATTAGAGTCATTCTTTACACATTCCAATTTTCAAATTATTATTCATAATCCAGCAAAACTATGTCCTTCAAAAATGAACAAAGCTGTATGCCATAATTTAAAAAAAAAGTAATATTTTCTAACACTTGCGCGACTCATCTGTTTAAATAAAACTACTTTTTACGGATTTAGACGCGTATATTCCAGTCTCACCCGTGACCATGGTGACTGCAAAGTCTCCGAAACGTCGGGCCAAAATTTAAAACAAATATACGCGTCTAAATCCGTAAAAAGTAGTTTTATTTAAAAAAAAGTACATAAATGAAATAATTAAAAGCCGTAAGACTGTATTTAAGTAAACCTCATACACTAACTATATTGTAATGTATGAGTGTCTGTGAAGCTCTATCAATAAAACCGATAGTCATTGTCGTTATCATTGTTCTATGAACATACATAATATATTATATACAGCAGGGTTGTCTATCAACAACTTAATATTTAAAGTTTATTTTAATATATTTTATCTATATGGTGACGGTTTGAAAATACAAACGTCACCACCGCGTATCTTATCCAAAAATCCTTGTCTACTGTAAGAGCCAGCTCAGAGATAAGAGAAGCATATAACATCCTTTAAGAATGACGGAAAATTTAATATTAAACTCTATCCCAACCCACCTGATCAGTGTGGCAAAGAAGACCAAATAACCGCTTAAAGTAGAGAAGGCCCATGATCAATACTGGGTTATTAATAAGTTGGAAGAATACATTTTTTAATTTCTAAAGTTTAAACACAAAAATCAGTTTAATCAGACATGCGGTTAGTTTAAGGAATGATAAACCTGTTGTATTGCACATGACTAATCATCACATAAATTCGATACTAAAATACATTCCAGTAAAAAGTATTTTGCTCAAAATAACTGCGTAATTATCTTTTTATCCGTGTGCATGGTGTAAAATATATTGATGACTTTGCCGAACTACATTTATATTTATGTATAGATAAAGATTAATCACGTGGTATTGGATTATATATACCTACACGGTTCGTTGTAGAATACTTTTTTTATATCTTCCTCTATATACCCTTTCTTTCTGTCTGTCGCTCTTTCACGCCAAAGCTGATATGTTTAACGCCAATAGCCTAGAGCTCGTAAACGAAAATATAATGTGTAGTGATTCCAAATTCAATACGAAAGAAGTGACAGGTAACAGCAAGTCGCAAGTGTATAGTGATCGACCCTATCATCACCATCACACACCTGTATCAACTACACACGTACAACATCGCGACACTTGTCTATAGTCAGTATTACAAGATGGTCGACACAAACGGATGAATTTTAATTATTCAATTATGTTTATTTATAAATCTCATGTCGACCTTGCTTCTTGGATGTCATTAATGTTATTCTAATGAAAGTTTGTGTAATAAGGATATTATTATTGTTAGAAACAAATCATGCGAAAAGTTTGTACTTTTATCAAAATATTTATATATTCTTGTTAAGTCACGTTACTATTAATATATGAATATTTAACTAAGTTATTTGCCAACAGAGTTTTTCAATACGCATTTATAATAGTTTTACACAGTCTCAGTAGAAATTCAGACATTTATATTGAGCAGTAATAGAACACAGAACTAATAGAACAACATGAGGTTGTGTTGCAATGAAGTTATTTAAACCATCTTAAAGATTCAGTTAACAACCCACAGTAACAAATGTAGCAGTTTAAGGTACGAGTCGATGGTGTTTCACTTGTATGTTACTAAAACAATCACTAATTAAGTATTCACTAATAACTGTATACCATCAGTCGGACTGTATGCCTGTTTGTCACTCTCTTGTGATGCAAAAAAGAAAATTCTGAGACTAGATTTATTATGTCATTGTGCCAAGGCTTAAATATTGTGATTTAATATCAATTATTCTTTTACATTTTCAGGATGAAGATATTTATACCAGTACCTACATGTGTACATTTCTTTGATGTGAGAGAGAACACTATATTGTAGCATTTCTAAAATTTCAGTACATTATTTTCAGCGCATCTGTTGGCAACATTACATGTCCGGCCTTGTTGAGCAGGTTGTATAACATTCTACCACTGTAATATTTTCTAACACTTGCGCGACTCATCTGTTTAAATAAAACTACTTTTTACGGATTTAGACGCGTATATTTGTTTTAAATTTTGGCCCGACGTTTCGGAGACTTTGCAGTCACCATGGTCTGGATCTGGCACCTAGTTGGGATCCTGTAATTAGTTTAATAAAATCCAAAACACACTCGGTTTCAAAACAGCAAGACACCGTTAGCACATTTTGCAGACAACAAGACTTAAAATCCCCTTAACTTCACTTTAGACCGACAACATAAAGTTAATAATAAATAATTTTCTTTGACTCCTCTTGAGTTTTCTTGCCAGATCTTTCTCAAGTGGGACGCGTTCCGATCTGGTGGTAGTATATTAGATAAAATAATAAAAACTAAATAATTAAAATAAATACTTTAATTAAATTTTCTATAAATTCAAATAAAAATTAACAATTTTTCTTTTTAATATAAACTAATTTAAATCTTAAACCAATAATTATTTTTAAAATTTCTTGTTATTATGTAAATATTATTGTATTTAAGTATATAAACTAAGTTTTGCTTGCTATATTGTATACTATATCTCTATAATAATTAAAACTTTAGTCTATGATAAAATTATGTATATTTTACCTTATATAATTTAAAATTTTCTTTATATTGTTACAATTTGTTAATGTATTTTAGAAACTAAAATAATGTTATTGATTTTATGTAGTCTGAGCACAATGTAATATGATATAGTTTATAGTAAAAGCCTATCTTTATGGTCAATGTAAAATTAAAATCGAATGTGGGTAAACCCTGTAATAACTGATCGTAGAAGACACATTACAGCTCAGTCTCACCCGTGACCATGGTGACTGCAAAGTCTCCGAAACGTCGGACTAAAATTTAAAACAAATATACGCGTCTAAATCCGTAAAAGTAGTTTTATTCTACCACTGAACAATGAACACAGTTTGCATATCATTTGAAGTAAAAAAAAGAAACTAAGAAACACATTAATTTTAATAAATAATATAATAATAGTGTCATCAGCCGCGACTGACTTGTGGACGCTTCTAATTGTATAAGAGTTACACGCTCTGTGCACATCATTTCTATTCAACACTATTTAAAATTTAAATGTTATTAATTTAAAAAAATAAAAGCAAAAGTTAAGCACTAATTATAGTAAAGAGTAATAATTAAACGTTTAACTTGTTCTAATATGAGTTGGTCGAGACTTGGTCTGTCAACTCCTTTAGTTAATAGTGGTGAACATCAAGGACAACACGGAGCGGATATGTGAACCCGAACCGATTACGTGATACCACATACATATTTATAAAATTGGGTGAATTTATATGTTGTTTAGTGATACACTATTCGGAGTTTAATAGAATTTATACATTTACATTTGTAATAGACAGGAATGATACCTACATAAAATTATGTTAATCACTTACAAATTATCCTTCTAAGTAATTTTTAGTATTTATAATAGCTGAAACTAAAACTGTTTCCGAATAAAAAACTATAGAAGTTCTTAATTTCTTTAACATTTTTCACAAATATATTTCTTGCGAACAACTTGTGATGTCATTGACTAAATTATTAATTACGTAGCCTAAAATTGACAACAGCATTACACCAATTTAAATTTTCAGTACAGTTAAAATAGGGAGCGAGAAAAGCTCTTTTTCGAGCGCAATGTCACAACAATAAAAGTTTTTTTAATTTTCTTTATTAAAGTTGTAGCAAATCAGAATAATTAACATACATGTGTTACCACTTTCAGGTGATTCCTCTATATTTAAATTATTTTAAACGTTATGTAATAATGTTATGATAATAACAGGCATGTATAAACTAGGCAATATGCCTAATGTATGTATTGAACTTGCTTGCTTTTTGTTTAGAAAACGTTCGTTGTAATAAAATGTCCTTTAAATTGTTATTTTTGAATGAACTTAACGTAATGATACAGACTTTGTACGGATTAAATAAAATAGAATACCACAATATCAGTTAACAAGAAAGCATTAGATGAGGACAGCTGCATACTAAACCAGTTTTAATTAAAATTTCTAGTTATTTTGTGTATTTAGTAAAGTCCCGCGCGACCAGTCAGCGGGCTCCTGGCTACATGATCACAACACTATACACCTGTTCAATAACCTGTATATAATATATTTTGTATATTTATGAACAGAACTTCTTGAATTTTGCGTAGATACATTCACATGTGATGATCTAAAGGTACTAAAATCAACGCTCTGTTCTAGCTCTATATTTTGCAAATGACCAGTTCTATTCCCCAAGTTTCTGGTGTTTTTCCTATGCTACAATTTTTTTTCCCTTTTCATTGTATATTATAAACCACTACTATGCTTGGTCCTCATCTAGTTCTAATATTAAAAATTGTATGCCATCATGACTATTGCTACAGATTTAGGCCTACAATGTTTCCTAAATATGTAGTGGTGACAGATAGAGAATGTCTCATTTCAACACCTCATTTCGTGATTCTACTATCTTCGAAGCACGCTTATTTATGCTGTGAGAGAACGAAGAACGATGAACATATCATTTAGTTAATGTTGTAAAGTCAATCTGTGAGTAAATAAAACACCTACTTGACTACGGAGAACTCGTTCCCAACAGTGGGATAGTAGAAACCGTATCTACTTGTCTTTTTGTTATAACATAACATAGAGCTCAAAATATCTTATGTTAATCAGTTTTTTTCAATTCAAATGATTACACCACAATTTTGAACCCGTCGACGTGGATTCTCAGTTCAACAGACTTGCAGACAAAAAAAAACAATTAGGTACATAGTATTTTAATTATGTTCTATGATATAATCTAATAAATTATATACAACTTAACGTCAGAATTAAGCATTTATATTAAAAGAATAGTTAATATTAATTACAATGATAGATATCGCGGTATTGTTAACGAACAAACTCACTCCCAACACTCTTATCATTTTACTTGTTTAAGATTTAATCGTAAGCCTTTTTATACAGTTTTGTTTCGTTAGAAGCTTACATATATTTGCCGACAGTTGTCTAATGTTAACAGAGTCAGTTATAGGAGACATATTTTTATGAGTTTACTGATACTTTACACGATGTTTAAATTTTGAAACGCTACGAAATGAAATGCTACGAAAATATGCAATTGTTTTATAATTTCTAGTAGTATTACTATAAAACATATCGTTTCAATCTATTAAATTACGATGGTTACAGTTTCCAGTAAGTAGGTTTTGCCGATTAGCGTAATTTTGTAAAACGATACAATGCATCAAGTATCCTGCAGAGCGGTACCGAGAACACGCCGCGCCTCGGACTAGTCGCTACTTGTGTATTATAAAACTTGTCAAGTGCGAGTCGGACTCGCGCACGAAGGGTTCCGTACCATTATCTATGCAACATAAGGCATGTTATTAATAAATGAGCAAACAACACACACAATACTTAATTAATCACGTTTGTTGTATGAGATCAAGAAACGGTAAAAAAAATCATGTTTGTTGTATAGGAGCCCCACTTGAATATTTATTTTATTTTATTTTTAGTATTTGTTGTTATAGCGGCAATAGAAATACATCATCTGTGAAAATTTCAACTCTCTAGCTATTACCGTTCTTGAGATACAGCCTGGCTACAGACGGACGGACGGACAGCGAAGTCTCAGTAATAGGGTCCCGTTTTTACCCTTTGGGTACGGAACCCTAATAAGGTACTGTGTGTACTTGCTGCTCCGCGGACTGGACTCGTCTAATGATAGGAGTGTGTGTACAGTAGCAGGTGCAAGTTCTCAAATTATATGCGAATACATATGAATAACTACGGAATAATAGAAGAATACTGAATACAGCACAGAGATATTTATTCAAATCGGCTCAGTGGTTCCTGAGATCATCTTGTTCAAACAAACAAACCTCTTCAGCTTTATAATATTAGTATAGATTAATGGCCTTATTCATAATGACTTATCGGAGGTTTAAATTGAGATTTTATCGGAGATATAATAAACGTTTTATCGTAAAAAGACAAGTAATAAATAACAAGTTTTGACAATTTTCGCGAACCGATTTTAGCGAACTTTTAAACCTCCGATAAGTCATTATGAATAAGGCCATATAAGTATTACTTAGATTCATTTCTTGTTTTTAAACAACTATCAAGTAGAAATAAAAGAACAATTTAAAATAGTAAATAAAATAATAAATAAATAAAATATTCATGGACATTTCACACAACGTCCTCTGGTCCCAAGCTAAGCTTATATGCTTATGTTATGGGTACCAGAATACGGATAGAATACATATACTACTTTTCTTTTGTAAATACATACTTATAATACATAGAAACACCCAGACGCAGTACAAACATTTGTATGACAATTAGAAAAATCACACAAATGATTGTCCCGAGCGGGAATCGAACCGGCGACCTCTTGATCGGCAGTCCGTTACCAGAACCACTACACCACGAGGCCCGTCTAAATAAAATGAAATGTATTAAATAACAAGGTATGCATGTGCTAATACACTGCATCCTCTCCTTAGCCCTTATACAGCCTAGAGGGCGCAATTACTGTAATAAACCAGTTTGTACGTACACACTGGTATTACTAACTTGATATAAGGAGTATTTTTACTTTACAAAATGTTGAGTTTCTTAGCACTTACAGCTTGTAGACAGTGTTGCCAGTATTGGCGATGTTCTAGAGTGTGTGGGCTTTGTGGACACGTCTCTACAACTGAGATCAGGACTTTGAAGGTGCTCATCTTTCACTGGCTTCCTTATTTCTGACTATGTGGTGGTAGTATACTACTATGGCTGTTACGTAAGCCACACGAAATTTATTTGTGTGTATGTTAGAAGTGTCCTAATTTCATTAAGTTTCGGTAGACCATATTTTAAATTAAATACGATGGCCTTATGTGGGTGTGTCATGTATCTGTTTAACAACTACATAATAATACAACTAACAATGTTAAGACAATGTAATGTTAAAGTATACTAACATAATGTACTCGTGTGTATCTGACAGTTCATGTTGAAGGTTGTGTACGGCTTGTTGTTGCTTCAATGTTTGTGATTCTATTCATGTGTGAGCACAGACAGAAGACAGATATTTTATCATACAGATATGTAATAAAATGTCTGTTTGTTTGATTTACTATAAAAATAAGTAATATACAATGAGGTCTCATAGATATTCTTCTTTGCGGTGTTGAATAAGTTACAATTGAATAAACCATTTAAACAATTAAATACCATATATGAATTTTTATTGCTCGGTGTTCTTAATAACGTGAAGCGGTACTTCACTTCGGAGTAAAGACTCACCTTATATAAGACGCAGGTCCGGCCCCACGTGCTGCTGTCATCTCTGGGCGGGTGCCCACAGTACCAGCTTGGGCATTTTGACTTGCTCCAAAGAATTGTCGACGATCCCACGATCACAGGCGATATCGAGTCCTTGAGTCTTAGGAGAGACTTCGCCTCCCTGTGTGTATTCTATGGTATGTATAACGGGATTTGTTCTGAAGAATTATTTGACATGGTGCCCACGGCCTCCTTTTATCATCGCACCTCTTGCCATCGGCAGCGAGTTCATTGTCACGCCTTAGAACCGTTACAATCCCGTACAGTACGGTTCCAGCGTTACTTTATCCCACGTACAATCAAGTTGTGGAATGATCTTCCTGCCGTGGTTTGCCCACAGGACTACAGGAGCTCTTCAAAATGGGCGTTAAACGGTTCCTACAGGGTCGGCAACGCGCGAGTGATACCTCTGGTGTTGCAAGCGTCCATAGGCTACGGTAATCGCTTACCATCAGGCGAGCCGTATGCTTGTTTGTCACCCTTGTGGTATAAAAATAAAAATATATTTATAAATTCATATATGGTATGTTAAGTAGGTAGGTACTAGTATGTTACAATAATATTTTCTCTATTTACTACCCTGTAGGTTTGTCTCCGTGTGGTGAAGGATTAAGAATACAAGTGTCACCACCCCATCTCCTCCCAAGGGTGCTGTAAAAGTCAGCTAAGGGATATTGCACACAGATAACATCCTCTGTGAGAGACGGAAATAAAACCTGTGCCAACACGGCTGGTCAGCGTGGCACAGTAGACCATAATCCCTCCCAAAGTGGAGGAGGCCCGTGCCCAACAGTGAGACGTAAATGGGCTGGAGAGGAGAGAGGAGGTATGTCTACATAATGAGAGTGTATTATACTCGTACAATGCTAAGCAGGTCCTGGTGCTCAAGTCCACTATTTTGGAACAATTGTCATACCGGCACAATACCGGCACGATACCGTTGCAATTGAAGTCAAATATCCGTAGTCTGCTATATGCCGTCATAACGGTCTTTCAATGGTAATAGAATTGTCGATCTCTTTTATCTATGCATTGAATTTTCGGTCTCTTTTATCTATGGATTGTGTTAGAATGGTATGTATGTGTTGCCGTTTTTAAAAAATGCGTTAGTTGAAGTGATTTTCGAAAAACTACTAATAAATTTAAACATTTAATCATGCTAGACTTCGTTTAAATATATATGTACATACTATTTATTAGTATAAAAAGCAATGTGAAGTTTAGGAGATTAGTAAATTGCAATAAATTACAAAGAACAATTTCTAATATTTCTATCTATCTATTTTTTATTTATGGCAATCTGTCGACACAGGACAATTTAAAAATATTACTGTCAAATTCAAAATAGCAGACTACCGAAACATTTCAGTCATTGAATTGCAATTGTGAAGCAGTTGTGTACGAGACTAGCAATTTATGTCACTTTGACAATTGTAAGACAATGATGAAGTCGTTATGACGACACATTAATAGTAGACTACCAAAAACTTTACTATTGCACCATAATGGTACAATAATGGTACAGTTGTGACACCGTTGAAATACCCGACTCAGGGCCCTGGTGTGGTTATTAATTAAAGTGCTACATTCCGTATGTCGCAGAACATATTGTAACAAAAAGATTTGTATATTATTACTTATTCATACTTGATGCTTACGATGCAAATACTTAACTATTAATTCAAACAGTTTCGTTCACAGAGTGACAATGTAAATCCCTCACTTAACATAGAATCAAACTGCTCACATAATTTAAGTATAAATTTAACTAAAAAAACATGGCCACGTTTCCTTCATTTAACATTCTTAACTACGAATAACAATTAACTGTTACGTATAGACGATAAACAATAAGTAACTGTGTTGTTATATTAATAAAGTTGTGTTTATATTAACATGTTATTGTTGCGTATGGCATCGCTTCACACACACTGATCTGTTAATTCTATTATTAAATAAAGTCACGTTTAACGCGAGTTATCAATGAGTTTCACTTGATTTGTTTATTTGTGAACACAACATTACACTATATCAATAGATCAACAATATTATAAACATTATTGTGCTACTACTACG
The DNA here is from genome assembly GCA_916999025.1 of Orgyia antiqua. Classification (NCBI taxonomy): domain Eukaryota; kingdom Metazoa; phylum Arthropoda; class Insecta; order Lepidoptera; family Erebidae; genus Orgyia; species Orgyia antiqua. Next base: position 18,035,082 of record OU779864.1, on the reverse strand, counting down.
AACCACTTCGACGTGATCCATTATTGAACCACCATTCATTACTAGAAAATATACAATAATTTAAGAAAGCTTACTACATAATACAGATCCTGAAGTATGTAACACTTAGACCAGTATACATTCTTTCGAGTGCGTAAGGGAAAGCATACGTATATTGTACAATGTACATATATGTAACCACGTGGTCCACCGCATGTAGTTATGACTTGTATCATCAGCTAATTATAAGTGTACTTGTATAAAGTAGAGTGCAATGATGTGCGCAGTCAGCAGTAACCGACATGACGCGCACACTACGATAACATAAATCTGTACAAGTACATGCACACAGTGCGCATAGCAACAACAGATATATGTACCGTAGTGCTTATAACCTAGATACGAACACGTGGACTTCACTAGGAAGGTTGGAAAGCGTCTAAACAAAATCAGAATGTCATGTTTAAATAAATTTGGTAGTTTTTACTGAAGCTTTACAAATTTTTCACTCAGACAATAGTCGCAATGTTTGTACTAATAACACAATGAAAAACTTTCTTAACTTTTTATTAATAATTGATTATAAATTTTCATAAAAACAAGTACACCTCTTAAAGTAAAAATTTCCAAAAATCTATAGTTTCAATAATGTTCCCACTTCAATGATAAATTCTACCAGAAAATCCAGTACCTAACTCAGTTGACGATTGAGGTCCCGACTCTACATACAATACACATTTTCGCATTTTTTTGATAATTAGTTAGCGAGGACTTATTTAATATATTTAAATGTAAGTAGTTGTTCGTCAGTTGTACGTAATGTCGGAGCAAAGTTCAAGTTATAGTTACTCGCCGAGTGCACTCGTATTATCATTAATTATGAATTCACTAATTGTACCTATCTACACTATATCTACCGTCTCACTCACCTAGTAGTGGCATCACATTCACACACAGCATATAATTTTGCAGTGTATGCACTTTTGACATACTTGCAGGCAACATTGTGTAATTAGAACACATATCGCACATTTATTATATCATTCCTGCCACGACTAATATTATAACCACTTACATATAACCATATGAGGTTATCGAGTTGTGAAAATTTGATACTTACAACCAGAGATTGATCAATATCTTACTGTTAAACACAGATTTCCTTCACATCTTTAATCTATACTATATACGAGTATGTAGTTTGAATAGTTTGTTTGATTGTTTGTTTGTTTGTTTAAACGCGCTAATCTCAAGAACCAATGGCCCGATTGGAAAAATTCTTTCAGTGTTGGATAGTACATTTATCGAGGAAGGCTACAGGCTATATAACATCACGCTGCGACCAATAGGTGCTAAGCAGTAGTCTAACATGTAGCAAAAACGGGAAAAGTTTTCTAAATTCCACGCGTACGGAGTTGCGGGCAACAGCTAGTAATATTATAAAACTAAAGAGTTTGTTTGTTTTAACGCGCTAATCTCAGGAACCATTAGTCCGAATTGAAAAATTCTTTCAATGTTGGATATTAAATTTATTAAGGACGGCTATAGGATATATAACATCATGCTGCAACTAATAGGAGCGAAGCATCAGGGAAAAATGTTGTGAAAATAGGGAAAATTTTCTTAATTCCATGCGCACGAAGTCACGCGCAACAGTTAGTCAGACATAAATTTGGCACACTATGTGACTCTGACCGGACGTGTTGTTACAAGTTTTTAATTTTCAGTCCTCTGTTTCTCGCTAAGGATGTTATTTTCTTAGATATTACCTGCTGACTCTTATAGTACTAATGGATGGAAATGTGACGATGACACGTATATATATTTCACTACACAAACTACATAGCATAAGATCATGTACGATGTGAAGACTATCTAACACGACCTGAAGTACTTCTCCGACTCTCTCTCGATCTTATTACTGCAGTTATCTTTATCTAACTCTACCGTTAAGATATTGTTATAAAATTTCGAAAGTTGCCAGAAGATAGGACTTTCAGCGACTTCTGCAATTAATTATTAATTAAAACGATATAAAGATGATAATTGATCTAGTCGATGAAGTTATAGAAGCGAAACTTTTGTATTAGACCGTTCTGAAATATAACTCATGTTTTGGTAAAATTAATATTATTATCTCGTTTCAACACTTTCGTTTCTAAACTATATACGTCACATTCAAAAACTAGAAAGGTGTGTGCTTGTTACAATTAGGAAGTATTATTATTCATTAAATATTTGTTAAACAATTACACACATAGTTATTTTGTTATAATTTCCTGTTAGCTAATCGAAAACGCTTTATTTAAACTTAGAACGAAACCGGAGATACCGGAAGTGACGTCACATTACATAACAGTACACGAACAATTAAATATATACATCAACATTTACAGACGTCCTAAATAATTTTGTAAAATGAAAATCTTATTTAGGTGCTTCACAGATACATCATGCCTACTACTTTCATTACATTTTATTGGTAATTTTACATAGAAGTAAAAATACCTAGTACTAATATCGGTATTGTAAAGCTTCTTCTTTACATTAATTTATAATAATAATTTAAAACACATTTAAATAATTTGTTATATTTTTTATAATAAAGAAAAACTATTTTACAATCATTTTCAACATCCTCTCTTCATGTCCTTTTTCAATCTCCCCAAAATTCTTTTCTTTTTATTTTCAAATTTTAAATTTTTTATTCTTTTTTTAAAAACAAATCTTAAGTGGCCTGTATCATTGTATAGGTTATATTCAATGATCACAACCTTTACAGTATCTATCACATGAATGATACATTCCTATAAATGAATAGAACTCGTCGCCATCTCTAATCAGAGACATCTTGATTATCATTCAATGAGATGCTACTGCACTCTATAGAGTCAATAAAAACCGTTGTTACAATTAAAAATTTCGAGTATATAATCTGTGTCCAGTAGCAGAGAGCACCGCCGTCAAGATCAAGTCGAGTGATAGTGCACGTTAATTAAATGTAATACTCGCTCGGTTACTCTTTATTACATTACATCTGCACGTTGTCCTACCCTTAAATACCAACCTGTGCTCTTATCAATCTTATGAGCTGAAGGATGTTGTGCTGTTGTAGACAAGACGCACTGATTGCATGTCAAATAAATAAATATTCACGGACTTTTTACACTAAGTCTTTTGGTGCTCTAGGTACGAAATTAGGCATCTAATATTATATTTATACTATTTATTTATAAATGCATACCTAGAATAGGTAGAGACACACAGACGCATTATAAATATGCTGTTATTAAACAAGTAATAAAATTGTATTGTGTGGGAATTACATCCATGATCATAATATATACAAAAATCTTATGAAATACCAACCCTATCAATATCCTAGTACTTAACATAGTTATTAATTGTATTGTGCGAGTGTATGAAGTAAGTCTAGATATATATAGACTTACTTCATATTGATGTACAGGTACTGTAACAATGTGTGTGACAATACAGACACATGAGGGTGCACTTACTAGATGTGTGACGTAGTGTGCGTGATGTCCGCGTGTATACAACACACGTAATACACTTTCCATATAATTAAATGTATTTTTGAGTTTAGTTTAAAATGAAAGTATATAAGAGAGCGTGAATACGTTCATTTAAATAATTTTAGTTAAGATGGATCCTAATTGAGTAGTACAAAAAGTAAATGCGGACTATCTTTTTAGTAATATCATATTATCTTAAAAGAATACACGATGAGTCTTAAATCTTCCTAAGTCTACCAGCGATTACATACTTGATGGTACCGCCGTGTCACACTGAACAAGTCGGTCGAGGCAACTTTCTTATGCTGTTTTTATCTCTCTCCATTTGACTGTACATATAATATTTGATTTTAACCGGTTATTAGGCGGTATGAAGCATCTCTTTTCTTCTTGGTTACACATTAATAAAGGGCCTACATCAATATTATCGTCGACATGTACATATTAACACAGTTATTAGGCATAGAAAATGAAGAATTAGGGATATTTTTTTTGTTTACTCAAAATCTGCTAAATATGTTTTAATTCTGATTTACGTGTTTCTATATATAATAGTTACTTATGTTTTTAAAGTTATTTCATTAGTTAATACGCGATAATAGACCGACAAATGAAAAAAATAAAAAATTAGACAGGTTGTTTCGCTAAGATTTTCTATCGAGAAAACTTCTTTCAATCGCGTTTCTGAGTTTATGCGATCCTAGATTATATATTGAAAAAACATATACTTAAAAATTAGAGCTCTAGCCATTCAATCTAAAGAAACAATGAAAACTTCGTACGTAGAAAAATGCACGAAGCTATTTTGGTATCCTCTTAACTAAAGTTTGACTTGCTTAGAGATTCAGGGATGTCTTCTCATAGTTCTCATATGCCGCCCAGAATTTTACAAAGAGTTGGTGCGTCAATATCATCTAGATCGCAGTGAGTCACTGGTTACAAGTATTACACTACTACGTATTGTAACGTTTTATGAAAAAGATCTACAGCTTGTTGTGGAGTAAACGGATTACTTTGTATTGTCATATCTCAACGGATACTAAGAGATTCGAGATCAATTGACGTTTGTTTCAACTGAATGTTTATTGAGTCTCTCACTGTACTGTCTCTACCAAGTTGTGTGATTGATCATCATGGAGGCTGACTAGCTCTCGTCACGTGGTCAGTGGGACACTGACCACGTGACGAGAGCTAGCTAGCTAGAGCCCACTGAACAACATTATTGTACTCTACATTCATATATATACACTACATTGTCAACAACGTGCCGTTGTCTGTTTGTATATACTCCATTACTTATGAAGCTGTCACTTCAACACTAAATATCGTCATGTGAACCACTACGTCCACTGAGCATTGAGTAATTGTAAACTTTCACTGGACTAGTTACTAAGTATCTGTAATTGCATTCGTAACTAACCAGGTACCGCGTTATGTGAGAGTACATTCTGTATCCTGTACCTACGCCTCGACTGCAACCGGTACACGGCAACAAGCGCAGGCTGAGCTCGACATTAATCTGTCAGACGGTGGGAGGGTGCAGTGTGCAGCCCCGCCGGGGGGTGGTGTTGAGTGCGGCGGCGGGCGCGGGTTGTTCACACTCGTCTCAATATTAACAACAACATCATGTAACGGTACTGGACACAACCGGCCGGGGTCACTCACCTACACACACACACCACTACAGCTATGTGTACACACACACACACACACACTCACTGCTAATTTTTGATAAGATTCCTCGCGACGTACCGACACACTTGATAATGTGAATACAGAGTACCTGTCGGTGATGATGTCTCGTGTGGTACACTCTACCACACGAGACATACAGCGCCACTGTGGCTGCTACAGACTACACTACACTACAGACTGTGATACTATACAGGTACTCCACTGTACAATGCACACCTCAGTAAGTTCCAAGTTCAGTGTTAGTGTCTATCCTTAAAAACCTAAAATACTCTCATCATGTTGACAGAACAGGTACGGGAGACGTTGTCGTTGATATGGTAACAAGAATAATATCAATATATCGTAGAAGAAACGTGTTCCAATAAAATAATAACTCAATATTTCAATAAAACAAGTTTAATATTTATAATCACAGTCGTTTATTTTTAATAAATAATTCACTTTACGGTTTAGTTATAAACTTAAAATAAATATAAAACTAATAACGATTACGACGAACCAATAAATCACTATATCCTCCCACTTCTCCGTACATTATTGTCTCACTATTAATACTAGGTAGCTCACAGTAGCCTGAGTGTACTCGTATAATTTTACGACGATTTATAATAATCAATCTACGATTACGGATAGATCGTTATCCTCGATTGTCAATGATAATTCAAATTTTCAACACAGAATGCTGTCATCAGTAGCTTATTGATATACAAGTAAAGACAAATGTTTAGATTAGTCTGACATTCAAAGCATGAATCGAGGATAACTAATAATTAATTCGTCATAACACGGATAGTTAATCACATTCATATAGCTAATATTCTGCACTGTACAAGTACATTTTTGTTAATTGATTTCATAGATCATGACTTTTCGTTCTTCAGCCCATAAATGTCCCAATGTTGGGCACGGGCCTCCTTCCCTTCGGGAGGGATTATGGTCTACTGTGTCGCGCTGACCAGGCGTGTTGGCACAAGGTTTATTTTCGAGTTTTCCGTCTCTTACAGAGAATGTTATCTATGTACAATATCCCTTAGCTGGCTAACATCTAAATTTGTATTCTGAATCCGTCACCACACGCCAGGATCATGACTGACTTAGTATGAACTTAGTAATATATTAGATATGTTGTTAGTTACGTTAATCATAACCTCAGTTAGTTATATAAACGAGCCGGTTGTATAACTTTCTTTTTCATAGGCTCATTAAAGCCTAGTTAACTCGAGGAAGTAATTACAACAAACGAAGATGATACAAGTCACTAACTGTACATTAACTAGTTCGTACACCACGGTCTGCCCGCACTTCTCACCTCTATCACTTAAAACCTGCAATTTAAGAGTATTTGTATTAATTTGTATTGCTCACAATAAATATAATATTTTCTTATTACAAAGAAGATCTCATAGCTAAGTTATGTATTCATATATTTGTAATATTTTTATATTTAAATACACATAATAATACTATTATTAACAAATATTCAACTCACATTATAAAGATGAGCACCTGTATTTTTGTTCAACGAATTATTTAAATAGTTTAGTACATAAATAGAATTACAAAATAAATAACGTTAGTTTCCGTGTGCATAGTAATTCCTTAAATTCTTGCTGCGCTAGTGAGGGAGACAACTGACATGTAGTTTAATAACAAGTGTGACAGAGATAGCAAATATTACATTTATTAAACACAATATCGATTACTATAAAACATTGTAAAGAGTAGATCAAGTAGGTACACACATTATGAGTGAATCGTCCGGTACAACTCCACATAACGATGTTGGAAATATCTGCCGACCATCATAATTATAATTAATATGATAACTTTACTGATAATGTGGAGACATTTACCGTTGTTTCCAAAAATCGATGTTGATCGCTCCACGGTCACCCGCACATTAATATCTCATTCAAGAATCTTTATACTTAAAGCTCTACTTACTATGTTTATATACAACGTTTTGTCATGTTTTATAACAAAAAATTAAGAAATAAAAACTAAAGAAAAATACTAAAGAAAAAAAAATTTTGACGGGCTTCGTGGTGTAGTGGTTTTTATTGCGGACTGCCGATCACGAGGTCGCGGGTTCGATTCCCGCCTCGGACAATCATTTGTGTGATGTTTATAAATTTCATACAAATGTTTGTCCTGCGTCTGGGTGTTTCTATGTATTATAAGTATGTATTTACAAAAGAAAAGTAGTTTATGTATTCTATCCGTATTCTGGTACCCATAACACAAGCATAATAAACTTAGCTTGGGACCAGAGGACGTTGTGTGTAATGTCGTGAATATTTATTATTATTTATTATTATTATTATCTGCCAATAAGTTGTTGTTGACTGCAAATCTTCAAGGTATCGCAGTATGTAAGAAAAAAATCTCTCAGTAGCAAACTTTTGCATTTTCTACATAAGGAAATTCCGAATAATGTATGCACAAGTAATTCTTTTATCCAATAATATAACACATTTAGTGCATGAGTAACATTAAACGCGTACAATATTTCAAACTCATTTGAAAATATTGTTTAACTTGCTATATCTATAAACTTCATTAACGTATCATAATGTACATAATTGATTATAATTACACATCATTAACTTGTTTTAATAAGGGCAGACATACTACACAACTGACAATAGATAAGTAGTTATATTTCAAACTATTTTAGCAAGATAAAAATTTCTATATTTTTCCTACGCGCTTCAATAATTTCTTTGAAAAGGATCGAAAAGAACGAGTAGGTATGTCACCACTGACTTACTGATGTAACATAACTGTTTATAGCACAAAATATAACCTATTTAGAATGTTCCTTTATAAACTCTTGCTGACTAATTGCATATTTAACTGTTTCACTAATTTGTATTAATTTCGACATAGAACGAGACATTCCCACTGTATATTAAGCTTTTTACATCACGGATGCCATTAAAATACTTGTGACCTTTAGTTAATGGTACATTAGGTAGATATCGAAGGTTAATCAATTAATTCTTAAAGTCCACGATATCGTTGATAAGACGACACTCGAACGTAAATAAACTACCGTTTGTGATAACGTAATCATTTCGCAAGATACCGCACAAATCCCACGCGATCACACATATAATATCTTACGATATTTATGTAAATACTTTTTAAATAATAATGAGTGACTACACTGTGTGTCGGTATGAAATATTCAGTTTCAGTTTTACGTACTGTTGTCTATTGATATGAATACCTTGTAGCGCTGTGGATGAAAGTGCATATAGTAAAGCACACTATTGTAATAAAATTACTTGTTCGAGGATTTCTCTCAATAGACTAGCTGTTTGAACGCTAGATCTGTTCTGTAGTTAATTACATTGGAGTTAATATGTCCATGTGAAACTTTTCTTACATTATCGTTAACTAAGCTGAGAGTAGAACACAGAAATCAACAAACATACAACACTCAATATAACGTGTTCATCACATAGACATTGTATTCGACAAGAGTCGATCTAAAAATGTATTTAATAATAACGATGATCGTTACGATTAGTTGGTTTGCAGTAGTCGCGCGCGACCACTTGCACCGATTATCGAGTGACGATGTCGAGTCGAGCTCGATTACGTAAAACTCGTTACTAAACAACTTTTTCTATCGCATATCTTATTTATATATCGTGTTGATAACGATTGTGTGTGGACGACACAGGTACACGGGATATATTTAATTGTCCTTATATTTATGCTTATTTAACATTGCGCTTGTATAGTTCAAAGAATAGGCACAGGTAACATAATATTAACGGTAGTCTTTATACATCATACGCTCAGCATTCTACTCAGTATTGCAGCATGATACCGATATTTATAATTATTTAAAGAATATTTGGAATTTCATGAAGAGAATCCATCCATCCATCCATCAGCCTCTCCCCGTCCACTGTTGGACATAGGCCTCCCACATACAACGCTACAATGCGCGATCCTGTGCCGCCAGCATCCAATGTCTCCCCGCAACCTTGACGATATCGTCGCTCCACCTTGTCGGGGGCCGCCCAACGCTGCGTCGTCCGGTACATGGTCGCCACTCTAGGACTGTTCTTCCCCAACGATCGTCAGTCCTACGAGCGATGTGGCCTGCCCATTACCACATACGCGTGCTAACCTTTCGGGCTATGTCGGACACGCCAGTTTTCCTACGGATCTTCGTATTTCGGATTTTATCCCGTAGGGAAATACCGAGCATAGCCCTCTCCATAGCACGTAGTTCTTAAAAGTCTTAAACATTTAAGGACTACGTCTCTGTTCCGTATGTCATCGCTGGCAACACACACTGGTCATAGACCTTCGTCTTCAGGCACTGCGGAATATTGGACGAAAAGATATGCCTAAGCTTCCCGAACGCTCACAAGCCGAGTTGGATTCGTCGGTTGACCTCCTTCTCAAGTTGGATTTGCCTAACTGGACTGTTTGTCCTAGGTAGACGTAGTGGTCGACAACTTCGAGAATCGCATTCCCAACAGATACTGGTGCCGGAGTGACATGGACATTGAACATAACCTTGGTTTTATCCATGTTTATCCTTAAACCGACCCGTTGGGAAACACTGCTGAGGTCATTGAGCATTGTGCCAAGGTCCTCCAGGGAATCTGCCATGACCACGATATCGTCTGCAAATAGAAGGTAAGTGATGTATTCGCCGTTGATGTTGATGCCGAGTCCGGCCCAATTGAGGAGCTTGAAGACGTCTTCCAATGCAGCGGTTAACAGTTTTGGGGAAATTACATCCCCCTGTCTGACACCCTTCTGCAGTGGAATTGGTCTTGTGCTCCCATCCTGGATTCGGACTGACATGGTGGCGTTTCTATACAAACACTTCAACGCTTCGATGTACCGGTACTCACTTTGGCACCGCTGGAGGGACTGCAGCACTGCCCAAGTCTCGACCGAATCGAAGGCCTTCTCATAGTCCACATACGCTAGACACAGAGGTCAATAATACTCCTCAGCCTTCTGTATAATCTGGCGCAGCGTATGTATGTGGTCTATGGTACTAAATCCTTTTCGAAAACCGGCTTATTCGGGCTGCAAGTCGTCGAACCTGCGCTAGAGTCGGTTTGTAATGACGCTCGAAAACAACTTATAGACGTGGCTCAAGAGCGAGATAGGTTGATAGTTTTTCAAGCGGGTTTTATCGCCCTTCTTGAAAAACAACACCACCACATGAAGAGAATACAGTAGTTTATTTAATGTGCGTAAATTAAGGGCCTACATCAATATTATCGTATATCATCGCCGCCACGTACATATTAACACAGCCAGTAGGCACAGAAAATGAAGAATTAGGGATACTTTTCCTATTTACTCAAAATCTACTAAATATATTTTAATTCTGATTTACGTGTTTTCTATATATAATAGTTACTTATGTTTTTAAAGTTATTTCATTAGTTAATACGCGATAATAGACCGACAAATGAAAAAAATAAAAAATTTGAGAGGTTGTTTCGCCAAGATTTTCTATCGAGAAAACTTTTTTCAATCGCGTTTCTGAGTTGATGCGATCCTAGATCATATATTGAAAAAACATATACTTAAAAATTAGAGCTCTAGCCATTCAATCTAAAGAAACAATGAAAACTTCGTACATAGAAAAATGCACGAAGCTATTTTGGTATCGTCTTAAACAATTACTTATCTAATACAGTAGCGACTATGTATTCTTATATTAACATTTACCTGAATTATGCAATATATTATATACTATTGTTTAAACAATATAATTTAATTAATATATTCTACAAGTTTATGGTGTTCTTGAACATTTTTTTTAAATTAAATAATTCCTTAATTACGTGATGTGTTTATAATTGTTTAAAAAATATACTGACATGTGATGACGCGGATATTAAATACTTTTTTCTAGAATATTGGAACTAAAATAATACTAATATACAATGATGTCACACATCGCGTCATCGTGCTGCTCTAAATCTAGGTAATAACCAATGTTTTTGATAATACTAGCTGATGCTCGCTACTCCGCACGCGTGGAATTTTAGATCCCCATATATTTTGACACTGTTCAAACCTTCCCTGGACTTTTACGAATATTTCATGACTAAAATCACAAAAATCGGCCCAGCCGTTCTCGAGTTTTAGAAAGAAAGAAAGAAAGAAAGAAAGAAAATAAGTTTATTTGCGAGGTTACATTACAAAAGTTGTTAACAAAAAAGAAGGAAAAGAATAAATCATAAGAGTAATGTATCCGTCACAAAACGGTCCCAGCTCAGCATATTGCTGGTTAAATACCAGCGCTGGTCTTCCGCTGGGCCGCTTAGTGACGTCAGTTAGCGAGACTAACAATCAGCAATTACCTAATTGTTGTTTAGAACGTGCGTAATCTATTAGATTCATTGTTGTAACTCTTAAACCTAACGGTTTGATGATATTTAATAATTAACAGCTACTGTATAGTGTAAGGTGATAAATAATAAAAATAAATTCATTTTAATCGAATTATACTTTGGAAAGTAACGTTTAAGTCAGCAATAGCGTTTTCGTTAGGTTTGGGAAAAAGCTTTAGCAAGTAGCGTGATTACAATGAACAGTGATTTTATTAGTTTATGGTTTTTTTTTTGTAACGGACATTTCACACAATGCCCTCTGGTCCCAAGCTAAGCTTATATGCTTGTGTTATGGATACCAGTATACGAATAGACTACATATACCACTTTTCTTTTGTAAATACATACTTATAATACATAGTACACCCAGACGCAGTACAAACATTTGTATGAGAGGGAACCGAACACGCGACCTCGTGAACGGCAGTCCGTTACATGAACCACTAGACCACGTAGCCCGCCAAAGTCTGGTTGAATAACTGAGTCAAGTGTCGGTCATGATGAGGTGACGACGAGACGAGACATGTCTTCAGTAGAGCACACACACACACAACTCACATGGAAAAGTTCACGTTAACAAGTTCCTGGCAAACATTAAACTGAACTACATATATTATATTACCAACATACTTATAATATACTAACAACTTGTTCAATACCTTCATTATGCTTATAAATTGTGTGCACGCGATAATCTTTAAAGATACGTATCTGATTGGAAATTCCTTTTTACAAATTACAATACAATCGACAGTTAACGATGGAACTTACAGGCATGTTGCTGTTGTGCTCAAGTAACGAGATCTCGACAGGATAATGATGATAATTATTATAACGTTAATATTTTCCAGAAATTGCATTATATGCGAGTAACCAGCTCTTAGAGGTTATTAACATTTTTAAAATATCTGGTGGCAGGTGTCGGACAAGCCGTTACCTCGGTACAAAACAAACAGACTGAGCGCAAGTGTATAGAAGAGTACACTGTGACGTCACAATACAGCTGATCAAACACAACATAGCACATTAACGTGTATATTGAAGTACAAGTAAGTCTACACACACAGAGACAACATAATATTAATTGAACACCATTGTAACTAAGCGCATGTTTTAGTTACAATATTTAGCAATTAATCTGAATATGAATTTCATAAAAACTATCTTTAGTACACACTTGTAATTACATTGTGTCTTTGGTAGAGTAAACATATTATTGACTGAGTTTAAACAGAACTCTAGTGATACACATAGGAAGAGTCTCTTTACACCGCTTTTACTTTCATAAGGTATTCAATGTGATAGGTTATTTTATATCAATAGCAATAACATTATAATAATAATACTAAATACACACATACTATAAAATGATATTTATGATGAACATAAAGATATTTTTTAACTATTTCATATGTAACATTCTAATTGTATCTAATGATATGTAGTGAAACACAAATGAACACCGAACTACATACTGACGACAACGTGACAATGTTGTACGTAATGTGTTGTATCATTTGTTGGCATCGTTTAAACACCAACTATTTTACAAACATGTAGTTGATGATTGCTCTCATATGTCTAATATATTTATATAAATATAATCTAGCTAATTTAAAGAACTTACGATGATGACATGTGCATACTTACTAAAGTAGTGAATAATATGTCAGGTAGACAATACAAACAATGTTATGTAGCGAGTACCAAATTGATTATGTAACATACAAACAAAATTATATTTATATTCTTCGTGATATCTACTAACGAATAGATATACAGATTTTTTAAAATTTCTGCGTTTATAATAACACTTAATTAAGAGAACTATAAAAATATCATGTACATCCATCAGCCTCTCTCCGTCCACTGTTGGACATAGGTCTCCCCCTAGAACGCCACAACCGGCTTGTTCGGGAGGCTGCAAGTCGTCGAACCTGTGCGAGAGTCGATTTGTAAAGACTCTCGAAAACAACTTATAGACGTGGCTCAAGAGCGAGATAGGTCGATAGTTTTTCATCATGTACATACGAGTATGTGCATATATCTCGCAAGTTCTATTACAAGCCAAAGCATTGTACGTCATCTTGTCATAGTGAGATACTCAGTCATGACTGAGTGTAGGCTATGTAACTATGTTGTATGAGAGCAAGCAAGTAATGGACAGGGGGCGACACTCTATTTATTTTTTACTGTGTTCATTATGAGATTTAGAGCTTAAGGGCCTACATCAATATTATCGTATATCATCGCCGATACGTACATATTAACACAGCCAGTAGGCACAGAAAATGAAGAATTAGGGATACTTTTCCTATTTACTCAAAATCTACTAAATATATTTTAATTCTGATCCACGTGTTTCTATACATAATAGTTACCTATGTTTTTAAAGTTATTTCATTAGTTAATACGCGATAATAGACCGACAAATGAAAAAAATAAAAAATTTGAGATGTTGTTTCGCCAAGATTTTCTATCGAGAAAACTTTTTTCAATCGCGTTTCTGAGTTCATGCGATCCTAGATCATATATTGAAAAAACATATACTTAAAAATTAGAGCTCTAGCCATTCAATCTAAAGAAACAATGAAAACTTCGTACATAGAAAAATGCACGAAGCTATTTTGGTATCCTCTTAATCGAGACTCTCCAGCTCCTTACATCATGTGTAGTGTGTGCCGGTGTTCCCTGTCCAGTGACAGACCCGCGCTGCTCCCTCTATCTCACAATAAGGCTCTACTCACGACGGAGCGTTGATGTCTTTAACAGGCACTAGCGGCACCTCAATATAAAAGACACCATCATTAAGTTACAAAAATAATTGCTATATTAACGAATAGTCTCTACAAATTAAACAATCCATTCATACATATGATAAAATATAATTATATTTTACTCCCGTGTGGTTAACTTTAGTTAATCTTTAAAGAGTTGTATCACTCTGGTTGTGTGTTGTGTTGATGACGTCAAAGAACCTGATTCGTTTCTTTATGTATCAACGCGGCTATTACATAAACAATTAGTGTTTTGTACAGATTGGTCTAATAAAACTATCTGATAGATCTATCTATACTATTTCCAAGTAAAACACATTTCACATTGTATTATAAGAGGTTATACATCAAATTAAACTTATTTTAGAACTTAATATTGTTTAATTTACGTTATGAATGTTATTATTGGATTATTAAAGCTTTACTCTATTAAAATGTTATAAAAACACCGTCACTCGCTCATTTCCTGCAATTTTATGTAGATATTAACTTCGTGATAAAATATCTCATTATACATATTAACACTCTCAATATATACGTATAGATATTATGATTGGTCTATGTTTGGCTGAAGTAACAACTATGCTATGCTACTGATTGTCGGTGTGATAACAGACTTTAAAATATATATAAAGATAAGCTTCCTATTAACTTTTAAAGAAAATCTACAGTAGAAAAAATTATGACTTTAAAATAATCTGTGTAGCAACCTATGTGATCAACGTCATATTTTATGAA
Organism: Orgyia antiqua; assembly: GCA_916999025.1. NCBI lineage: Eukaryota > Metazoa > Arthropoda > Insecta > Lepidoptera > Erebidae > Orgyia > Orgyia antiqua. The sequence continues at coordinate 18,019,968 of OU779864.1, read as the reverse complement.
GAGCACATCGTAGCTAAGAATCCTTGTAAAAATGACATTTAAGGAGACTAACAATAGAAAACAAAACAGTTAATTTACTTCTGAATGCATGTTATTCTGTTGTTGTGTGTAATTGTGTCATTTTGTTAATTTCATGACAAAATAATGAAATGAAATAATTAATTAGTACATATTTCAATGATTGTTTAAGCGACTCTACATTATTTAAGTTTTATACATATTGTTCTGTAATTATTAATGTATTGAGCACAGTGACAGTACACTATTAGCAGGTGCCGCGTGTTGTGTGGAGCCAGTATGTAGATGGCGCTGTTCGCTCGGCCGTTCAACACAAACCTGTTCCGCTCGACACCAGTACACATTTGAATGCTAATTAGTGTCCAAATTCTATACATATCTTTAACCTGCGTCCATTACTTTCTGCTTAATTAAATATTTGTTATTTAAATAACAACGGCTACCTATAAATTACATTTAACATGTAGACAACTGCTGGGAACTGGCCCAGATGATCCGTGATGATCACTAAAGATAATAAATGTTTCTATTACAATATCGGTGCTGACGTTAATCAATGTTAAACAGTTTTTACTTAGGACAATATGAGTAATGGCTATACAACTCTACATTTGGTCACAAAAACCAATTTAGTTTGAAATGGATTTGATCCTGGAACTTGAGCACACGATGACAAATTTTGAAAGTGCACCAATATCTTAGGAGTAAGTTTTTTTAGTAACAAAATAGAGCCAGTCCAGAGGCAGCACTGAAGCGCTCACAAACTCTTGGTGAATCTCACAAAATTATACACAAAATCAAAGAATTTCTATGGACTAAATTGTATCTGTAATACATATTTGCAACATTAAAACCATAGAAGTTAATAGTTCAGTAGTGTTAGGTTCAGTAGAGTACCTCCTGTGGGAGAGGCACGCCATTGGTGGAGGGAGAGAGAGGGCGCGCCGCGACTGTCTCGTGTTGTCTACTGGTTAACATTCATAATGATCATTATTCAGTAACGATTAAGTACATGTAGTCCGCTATATGCATATAAGTTTCATATCAAAATGTCTTTAAATATTTGAAACTTCCGCTGAAAGATAAGCCTACATCATATAGATTGTAAACGATTATTAAATATGCAAATTTAATGAGGATTATGAAGTAGCACTTACAATATGAGATTTTAGAAATGAAATAAAAATAATATAAATATAGTGTAGTGAGAGGAGCACCAGCTCGTTTCAGTTAATATATTAATGAATATGAAAATAACAAAAGACATAGAGTTGAGAGCAACACTCGCCCTCGCATAATATTATATTAAATAGAAAGTTTCACAAACGCATAACTTTGCGCGCTCCGGTGTTAACGGACGATACACTTTATAAAGATGGCCTCTTATACAAAATTTAATTATTATAATTATGAATGTTGGCTACCTGCAATATTTGGTACACGTTTTTCCACAAATCTTTATACACAACGACAAGATTTAACTAAATACCTACATATAGATCAACAAGTAAATGGTAAAACTCTATTATTTCATTTTTTATATAATTTATATTATTTTTAGACAACTAAGTAGTTAAGACGATACCAAAATAGCTTCGTGCATTTTTCTATGTACGAAGTTTTCATTGTTTCTTTAGATTGAATGGCTAGAGCTCTAGTTTTTAAGTATATGTTTTTTCAATATATGATCTAGGATCGCATCAATACAGAAACACGATTGAAAAAAGTTTTCTCGATAGAAAATCTTGGCGAAACAACCTCTCAAAATTTTTATTTTTTTCATTTGTCGGTCTATTATCGCGTATTAACTAATGAAATAACTTTAAAAACATAAGTAACTATTATATATAGAAACACGTAAATCAGAATTAAAATATATTTAGTAGATTTTGAGTAAATAGGAAAAGTATCCCTAATTCTTCATTTTCTGTGCCTACTGGCTGTGTTAATATGTACGTGTCGGCGATGATATACGATAATATTGATGTAGGCCCTTAAGGTTCATTTAATGATATAAAAACTATGCTTTTCCCCTATGCAGCATGTATTATTACAATATTTCCTCGTAATGTGTAACATTTGACAATAATTAGATAGATAGGTACATATATATCTAATCAAAATTGAATGAATGTGCTCAGTTTGTAACGAGTATCGCATTATGATATCGTGTTGTTATAATTACAGCCATGATACTGGATATAACATGAATATATAGAGGTACTGGCGTTATCTCAAATACTTATATACTAAATCTGTTACCATTTTAAACATATAACATATTCGATGAACCAGATATATAAAAATATTGACGTTTCACCAAGTCTCGTTCAATTAAAATGATGAACTGCGGATGAATTAATAAATTAAACCAAGACAATACATGTCTTGTCTGAACTGAGAACATATATCCTATAATTTATACTGATATAGGTATATCATACTCATAATATTATATTGAACTCATATTTATGCATACACAAACATAATGTTTAAGATCAAGTAATTAATTAACATAATATGTACAATATTGTTGTGATGCATATGAAGTGATTGTCTAATAACATAATTAATATTTGTGGAACTATCTCAAGTACCTATTATATTAATGATCAGTGGGAAACATTCAAACGATGACTCTACGACTAAGTTGACAATACGTCTATTATGACAATATTGTTGAGGTGACCAAAGTTCAGGAGTTCGGGACAAACATTAACTCGGTGATAGATCCAGTATTTAGTGTATTAACTAACTCAACATAAAGTATATTATAATATAGTCACATAACTATGTACCTATATTTTGTTACCTAAAAGTTGTTTGCTTTAATTGAAACTATGTATAGGTCATAAAAGCGAATAATTCAATATAGTGCACTACAAACATTAGAAATGACTTTAATATTGATAAGAAATAGATCACTAAACTGGATAACGTGGAGGCACAGAGTGAAGCGAATAAAATAGAGACAAGCGAATAAAGTCAACATTAAACACATCATTAACTATTTGAACTTGAACTGACTTTTAATATTTGATTCGCAATAGTGCTAATATTGATAGGTCAGGGTAATAGAGACAAAGATAATTATATTAAATAAACGACAATATATACGACATATTATTACGGTTTTCGATTAGGGGTTTGATACCCATTATTATGAATAACTACATATCGTGTAGTGTAACGAGATTGTAAGAGTTACATGAAACATGTAACACTTACAACACATATGACATGTGCTCTACACATTATACATTATTAGGACACGAGTTGCTCACAAATGCTGCTTAATGCATTACTGAAGTTGGAAACAACAAAACTATAATTAGATTATAACACTATGATGTACAATATTGGTCTGATGGTTGACAGTTGATAGTTTGTACAACATATTGTGTAGGTCAAAGACGCAACCACGTTCAGCTCAGTGGAACGTTATGAATATAGAGTTTCGACATTGGGAGGTGCTTGCCCATCGCTGGGCCAAGATGTGCGAGGGTCGTATTATTACGAGGAGGGCCGAGGTCGGTTGTTAATATGTAACATTATGTTTGATTATCGCGGCGTCCCTGTGTGACGAGCCCGGGGACGACGCACTCCCGCACGTGACGTCATCGCCTGAAATACGTCGCAACTCGTCCACGATATTGTTGTCGGCGCGCGGCGGGACGAGCCGCTCCCGGAACGCCTCGCGCGGCAGCCGGAGACGGAGAGTGCCAAACTGGCGGTCAACGACTCCCGAAATAGATGCACAACGCGCACCTATACCACTACGTAGGACATCGAGAACCGGTCCGGCCGGCGACACTCACAGATAACGATAAAAATTCATTTCGAAAGCGGAATTCACCTGAGCGATTAATTTACTGGTAGTGGCTTTCACCGGCCGCCTGGCGACCGACTATACCGGCGCCTAGCGGGGCGGCATCACCCTGGCCTGCTTGTATACAACTAACGTCGAGTACTCTCTGCATGATTCGAGTAAATGATAATTTATATGAGGTGGCAGTTCGGAAATGTGTCAAAGACCTTGTTTTATGTGAAGTACCGTCGTACTTGATGATAAGTCATTGTCGTCGTCGTCGTAACCTTGCTCCAATTTCTGTGAGACGAGTCTGCCATGTGGCACTCTTACATGAGCCACTCGAAGACAAGTGAGACAAATTTATTAACCGCGAGTGTTTTCGCAAATTTACAATCATATTATCTTTGCTGACGCATTGTCCTTGCTAGCGATATTATGAAAACCTCGTACTTGTACCAAAATGAAATCGCCTTTATTTTTTAGTTTTAAACAAAGAATAAACTGACTAATTATAAAGTATATTATTTAAATCGAAGCCAGAACATCTAAGCGGAAGCTATAAAAAACAATTACAACCTATGAAAGGAGGTTGCACGAAGTTTCAGTGTGCATGCAGTAACGTAACGTCAGTCGTCGCTAAGATTCGTGCCTTTCAGAAAGACAAAACTTTCCACCTACTCGTGAATAATGCATCACATCTTAGAGGAATCAGCACGTGAATAACGTGCCAGCGGCGGGTCTCTGCCACGGAGCAGAACTGGAGCTGGGTCGCAGTGGCAGGCCGGTCCACTGCTGGACGCGCTCGACTAACGAGCGGAGCGCGTGCTCGGCGTCGGCCATCACGAATTTTAATTAGTTAAGTGTGTTACGTGAGCGACGACGAGGAAACGCAGCGGTGCGCGGATTATGTTGATAACATCGAACGAGGGAAGCGGCGCGACGAGCTTATAGCGAGCCCACCCGACCGACCATCGACTTACACATTAACGAGTAGAACCGTCGACCCACACTATACACGTCTAACGTACTGCTTCTGTAGCATAGCAACAAACTTGACAGAGTGACAGGAACCGGTTACATGGTGGTGGACGCGCTCGACGAGGAGCTGCGTGCTCGGCCGACACGTAGCGCGACCACGTGTCTCACGTTTCGAGCGACCGACCGTCCTCCGGGCGCCGACCGGGCCGGGCTCTTCAGCTCACAATCCAGGGGTGGACGAGCTCCTCGGGCGCAGTCAGGGCGCGCGATGCACGCCCAGTTCAGCAGACGTGTCCGTCCTCACCGGACCGGTTTTCGTAGAGAGTTCGGAGTCCATCGATGAAGGCGGAGTGCGGAGGACATCTTTACCTGACAGTATTAGAAGATATGTAGATGACTCTAATGCTGCCCGGTAAGATGTGAACCGTCACTCAAGCGCTGAGCGGCGTGGCGGTGGCGGCGCGTGGCGCGGCGGAGCGCACTGGACGCGTGCGGCGCGCGGCGGCGCCAGGCGCGGACTGGCGCGCGGACCGCGCTGTGACCCGCCCGCAGCACCGCCCCACGACACTCCCGCCACGCGCCGCGCACCGCCACGCACCACCGCGCACCGCCACGCACCGCCACGCACGCGTCTTATGAGACTAGTCACTATACAGTCCAGCCTCTACACTGAATTCTCCATCATCGGCGGCCATCATCTTCACACACTTGTTTCACGTACTTAAAAACAATCATCATACAACCGTCTCGTCCCGTTCTCTTAATTAATATATTTTTTAATCTACGTGCAATAATCTAAGTACGGAGACGATCTAATTCTCTCTCACGTCTCTACATTTACAAAAATAATGTTTGGTTCTAAAACAATATACGTATAGATCTACCATTTTCTTCTTTTTACGATTCCTTACGAAAAGGAATCGAAATTCTATTACTGACCATCCATCCGTCTGTCACCAAGCAGTACCTCATGAATGGTGATAGCTAGATAATTAAATTTTGTACAATTATTAATTAATATTCTTGTTGCCTCTACTAGATATAAAACTAAAAACCAGTTCAAGATAAACATGTGTCTTCTAAACACATTAATTTTCCAGTGTTGGGCACGTGCCTCCTCCACTTTGATTTGAGAAGGTATCTAGTGTAGTAAGTCACGCTCACCTGCTATCTTGCTATAGGGTTTAGTTTTGAGTTTTCCTTCTCATATACGACATGTTATCTGCTTCTATGGGTCCTTAGCTAGACATTTGTATTCATCTATAAACACAGAGATATCATTGCGGCAACCCTTATTATACCTGGTTATCTGCTAAATATGACCTTCTTATGTCAAGTCAATGTCATGTCTGCCTTTGTCAAGTATCAAATCTTATCTTTCCTATGGGATGGGTCAAAGTTAAAGATTTTTATTTCAAGTAGGCAAGATATACATGCTCTTTTAAAAAGTCAGAAGCTAGGCGTCTGTTCCAAAAGGGAATCCTGTAGAGAAGAACAGACAAGAAACTCCATGGATTTTTTTGCCATTAAATTCATGTTTACAACAAAAAAGCGATGTGAGACAGGTTAACTACATAAAGTACAGGCAATATAAGCAGGTAAGTACGACTTACTACCACAGTGTACTAGCGTGGTTGGTATTCATTTGATGTGTTAAGTACATACATGAATACCTACCAGGAATGTAGGAGAAAGTTTATTGGTGTCTGGTTGGTGATCGCCACGTGGTCTCTCTCAACTCTACTGCTACTTACGTAAGTATGTAGGTAAGTATGGAGCTCAAGTTTATCTGTGAGCGCCATATTTTCCACTGGTCGACGATAACCCCGGTTATAGAGCGCGACCCCTGAGTTACAATGTCCTACATTTGACTTACTTATTTACTTCATATTTCACTCGTATCATAATTTTTGATTAATAATTATATTGTAGTGTTTGTGGCGCGCCACAGATATCACCTTATCTCACATACTTATTATAATTTGCATTATTATTGCAAGCGCCATGCCATGGCGTTAGTCAGCACAATGCGAGTAGATCTAAATCAATTAACACTAGAGCCAGCAACGCCTTTCTTTTTACCTGACACGTCCCAGTCGAAATCAGATTAAACAGCGACACGGACGGCTACAAATTGGAGATAATACCAAGGTTTTTATAGTTTATGTTAACTATTAGGTGCCAGTGTTGCCATCACTGGGTCATCATAAATAAATATCTAGTGACAAAATGTGAAATTAACGAAATAAATAAATTTTATATTTACATCACGTACTTACAGCGCAAAAAAAATATAGGCACATATTTGTCCGTTTAAGATAAGCTACTCCTTGACCTATAGGGTAGCGACAGATGAACATCGCTGCTGATCATATGAGGAGCTATCATAATCTATACTGATATTACTAAACTGAACGGTTTGTTTGTTTTATTTGAACACACTAATCTCAGGAATTAAAAATTGGTTCGAATTAAAAAATTCTTTTTGTAATAGATGTCTATACAAAGAGGACGACTATAGGCTTCATAACATCATGCTGTGATAAATACCAGAGAAGCATTAATAACAAATGTTGCAAAAACAAAAAACATTTTCTAAATTCCACATACCAATTACATTGCACATGTAGCTAGTACAAAACATACATACATAACAAGTGAAAGAGTGCAATATGTCGAATATAAAGCACTCTCAATCTCAAGACCCTGAAACGTGTCTACTTCAACTAATTATGAATCCCAACCTGGCACTTTGGGACTAATTTTTAACGCTATATTTATAACACAAAATAACATTGGGTGAGACTAGTAGCGGACTGTAATTTAGCGCCGCCCCTATCCTTGGTATAAATGACCGCCCCATTCTCAAAGAAGAGATTCATTATTCTCCGAACCAGTATCTAAAGAAAGGCTCCTTGAGCTCTTCTAAGCCAGCTTTTATTAAGTAAATAGACTATACAAATCCATTAAAGGCTCACAAGAACACCTACATGAACTAGATTAAATTGAACATTTTTAAGGTAGGCACGTATTCTTGAATAAAATCTAGAAAAGTTTCAATTTTTAGATCTACTAACGCCATCTATTGACAATAAATTTTATTATTATTATTAGTTATAGCACAGGTTATAGTATGCAGGTGGCATCTTCTATAAGTGTATTTTATGATGGGAAACTCGTAATTGAGCCTAATGCCAGTTGATAAGCAGGAGACATGTGTTCAACAATTAGCTTTGAAGGGTCAAGAAGAAAAGAAGGAATGAAAGGAACCCGAAACCGACCGCATCACATGGCGGTACGCAGATGACCGACACTGTCCTTACCATTAACATTTTATTCATATCTTTTTTCTACTTATTTTTTCTATGAATCAAAGCTCTAGTACCTTCGCGCCCTAGAATGTCATGGTCATCATCACTGAAGTAATTTAAAAGCTTTTATAAGTGTTGTTATTATTTTGATGCCTAAGCCAGCCATTGCCAGTGAGTTGCAAACCAATGTATTGCTAATATGTTGCTACAGGATACTTGGAAATTATAAAACTGTCTACTCAATTGTATCAAAAAAATTGTAATTAAAGAAATACTTATTCCTTTTATTAAATCATTCAACAATTAATAAAATAAAAACAAATTGCACGATTTTGCGAGATGGATTTCTTCACAAGATGGATGCGTTTTATATGAAAGTATACCGCTTCCAAAGAGTACGTCCGAGTGTTTTTCCGAGTATAATTACAAAAAAAGTATATAACAAAGTATTTCATCCGTAATCTGGAGCCCATAACAAAAACACAGCAATAATAAATTTAGAATTTGAGAATGTTGTTTATCAAGTACACGAATATCTATATAATTTTTTGCTAAACTACATTAATAAGTCGCTTCCTGTAATTGTATCACAATTTACATAAACAACATAAAACTATTTTGTGTGGATACTATTTTTATGTTTGATTTGATTGATACAGATAAAAATAGAGACCAATCAATCAACTCAAACATAAAAATAGTAATATTTTCTTTAAAAAATAGTATCTGTGGCTTAACGTAACATATAACCTTAAGATTAAAATTCAATGATATTTTAGTGCATTTTCTGAAAAGATTTTCTATAGTAACATTTTTTTTTTACCGTATGAAAGTAGTGATTGCGATCGAACAGAAAGCATACCAACTTTTTCAGAAAATCTGATATTTTGACAGGTGAATTTTCGATTGAAAATAAAATTATGTGCTTTGCTTTTTCGATAATAATATTAATTCAAAATAAGGTATTTTTTTTTCATGATGTATCTGGAATTTGGACTCCGGATTCATCATAATATAAATTACAATTTAGCCTACAAAGGCTAATAAGTAATTTTAAACTAACTTAAATTGCTAAATAGAATATTGTCTAAGAATGTGTCCATTAACACTTTTCTTACTGTCTCTATTAAGAGGGTACTGTACTCCTCATTTACGTATTTGCCTTAGGTATTGCTATCCCTATTTCCGAGCGCCGCGCTGAAAGGGACAAAATATAGATGAAGCGGATTTTACCTACAAATTCTTTGAAAAAAGACGTTTCGTACTTCCGTTTTTTTTTCGCGAAAGTTAAACCGATTTTAATAGTTTTTGCGTGATATTATAGATAAAGAGTATATCTATGCTTCTATCACTTTCTGTTGTGGTACAACTTTACCAAATTTGTGTGATAGACGCTGCAACTTTATCTAAAGAAAACCGATAAAAGTGGGTTTTACGGATTGTCATATTTCTTTTAGTTATTATGAATGAAAAAACATTTTCGTAAAAGAAAAAAATAAAATACCAAAAATTTGGTTTTTTGAATTTTTCACATAAGTTTTGAGGTTTTGTGAATAAAGTATAAATACAAAAGTTTTAGATCTTTTTATTACCTACAACTTTGCTTGTTGACTTTTTTCCATAGGACTATTAGTTTTGCCGGAAATCGAGAAAAACCATTTTTTACCCTTAAACCTTCCCCTTAAAACCCCTTCCCGACCTCAGATCGCCCGTAAACTATTTTTCCTTTCATTTTTATAATATTCTTCGCCTTTTCTAATGGGTTTCATCTTACTATAATTTATTTTGTTTTAAAAATTATCGGCATTGGTTATTACACCCTTAAAATCGTTAAAGTTCCACGTCCACCTAGATTGGGTTCATGGACCCACCTCTTTGATTGCGTAAGAAGTAGTACACACACTATGCTTATGCTATGCTTCGTCAATAAAATAAAACATGTAACATAGGTACTCTGTGCTACAGCATACGTAGTATCTTCTATCTATTCTGTGCAGCAGACTAATAAAAATAATAAACGCGTCTCATTTTGACAGTTGTCTGTTTTTATAAATAAATTTGAAATAAATTCATTTCTCAAGAAATGTTTTAGATTTTCTTACTCAGTAGTTAGTTTAAGTAATGATTTAGAGTTGTAAGTAATAAGTGTGACTATAGCTGTGACAAGATGTCTCAGCGTTTTCCTGCAAGCGGGCCGGCTGCCGCACCTCCGCCCGGCGGTATGCAGCCGCAGCAACGGTACCCGGGTCCCGGACAAGCTCAGGGCTCGCCCATGCCGCCGAGGCCTTACCCAGGACCAAATTTTCCAGTAAGTTGTTATACTTTACAAAATGTAATTATATTTTCAGTTCTATGTTGGTTGTTGACACTAAGCATATCTTCAACATTATGTCGATTGTCGATTAAAGGTTCTATAACATAAACTAACTTGAAATAGGTATGTGCTTATAACAATAATGGCCTTTAACTATATTTATTTGTTGTAGTATGGTAATATTTTATATGAATTGACTAATTATTTTCATTTGAAACACTAAACATTTTAGGTTGTAATATTTTGACCACTTGTGATGTTCATCCAACAGTATTGATAAGAACAACAAGTTCATAAACATGCATTTGATAGACTTATAGTAGCTGGTCTACATGCTCTCTGGAAATATATAAGCAATTAGAACATTTTAAAACCCATACTGCCACATAATGTCATTATTTTGTCCTGTGTAACATTAAGTTACACTGAAAATGTTTCTTTTATGAGAATCCCTTAAATATTTATTGTTTTCTGGTATTTAGTTTTGTTGTTGCCAACTAGATTAGTTTTCACATTCATTTGGATAACACATTTTTAGCCTTTGAAGTTCTAAACCTACTACATGTCCGATCTTATTTCATTATTATGAAAATATAGCTTGCTGATAGAAACTAGCCATCGCACTTAATTGAGAATTAGCCAAGTAAGTAGCAATATTATCCTAATTATAAGAAGAAATGATATTTTATGTTCTTATAGATAAATTTCATGACTGACCATTAAACTTGGCACACATTTTGATGTCATTTCTTTCATTTTTCATTTATGTTTTTGTTGGGATTGCTAACAACATGAATATAATAACTGTTTAACGGGGCTCCCATTTAACATGAGATTTCAGTGTAACTTGACGATATGCTATGATGACATGATTGTGATGGTATATAATGATAATGAACATAATATGTGTGGAAGGAATACTCGAGCAATGAGACTTTAGTCCCATAGTTGATATAGTAGGTACTAGATTTGAAGTTGATATGTTTATGTTATTTAGGCGCGTAGTGGGTTCACTCCTCCGCCGGTGGGAGGTCCCGGCGTGGTGCCGGTGGGCGGAGGTCGCGCGGCGGGTGGTGCTGCATACGGCGGCGGGCCGGCGGGTGGCATGAGGCCCGCCCAAGCCGCGCCGCAGCCCGCCCAGCCCGCCAAGCGCAGTGCGGGTGACGCGCGTGCCTCCATGCCGCCGCAGCACAAGCCGCTGTACGGTGGCGAGCAGTATGCGGCCGGGGCTGGCCCACACAAGCGCAAGAAGCGCCTCGCCGACAAGATCCTGCCGCAGAAGGTGCGTGACCTGGTGCCCGAGTCGCAGGCTTACATGGACCTGCTTGCTTTCGAACGGAAGCTGGACGCCACCATCATGAGGAAGAGACTCGACATACAGGAAGCGCTCAAGCGACCCATGAAGCAGAAGAGGAAACTCAGAATATTCATATCTAACACATTCTATCCTGGTATGTTACTGCTCATAACTACTTATTTATTAACTGTTTACATTTGTCTGTAGTTTGTCGAACCTCATGCAATATCAATAGACATCATCTCGCAGCGTATAGCGCAATCTTCACCTGTTACTGTTAATAAGAAACTCCATAACTGCAATAATATGTACAGCAGCCGCACTTTTTATCCTGAAGGAATGCAATTTCCCCATGGTATAGTAAAAATGAACAGATTTTTTATCCTTTTTACGGCGGGGCACAGCTGGTATAATATTTAGTTGTGTATCTGGTAAGTTAGAGTATGTTGTCAGTAAGTGTTGGTATTGTCCAGGTCAGGGTGACAACGCAGTACCCTCGTGGGAGCTGCGGGTGGAGGGGCGTCTACTGGACGACACCAAGAACGATCCTAACAAAGTAACACAAACATACATTTATTTTTGCAATTCGCTTGCTGAGCTTTTACATAATAAACTATATTCAAGTAAAAAAATTATCTTGAGTGGGACTTGAACCCACGACCTCGTAGACCTTTACGTCGCTCGCCGAACTGAGCTATTTGCGGACCAGCACATCATGTTTACCAAACTCCACTACAATTTTTCTCAATGTGAGAAGATCGCATCGATGTTTTTCCATCTATCGAGCGCCTTGCACCAACTCGATCGAGCAATCATTTAGTGTTCTATACTAAACACAATTGGATCGCAATAATGAAACATAAACATACATACATATTGTTGTTGTTATATTAGTTGTGTTGTTAATACATTGTTGTGTTGTTGTTGTTGGGCGGCGAGGTGGTGCAGGTGAAGCGCAAGTTCTCTTCGTTCTTCAAGTCGCTGGTGATAGAGCTGGACAAGGAGCTGTACGGACCTGACAACCACCTGGTCGAGTGGCATCGTACACTCACCACGCAGGAGACAGACGGCTTCCAGGTGAAGAGGCCCGGCTACAAGAACGTGCGCTGCACCATACTGCTGCTGCTCGACTACCAGCCGCTACAGTTCAAGCTGGACCAGCGCCTGGCGAGGCTGCTGGGCGTGCACACGCAAACCAGGCCGGTCATAGTGAACGCGCTTTGGCAGTACGTGAAGACGCACCGGCTGCAGGACCCTCACGAGCGGGAGTACGTGACCTGCGACAAGTACCTGGAGCAGATCTTCGGAGTGGCGCGCCTCAAGCTGGCCGAGGTGCCGGGCCGCCTGGCCGCGCTGCTGCACCCCCCGGACCCCATCGTGATCAACCACGTGATAGCGGTGGAGCCCCCGCACGACACCAAGCAGACCGCCTGCTACGACATAGATGTGGAGGTGGACGACACGCTCAAGACGCAGATGAACAACTTCCTGCTGAGCACCGCCAACCAGCAGGAGATACAGGGACTTGACTCCAAGATACACGAGACTGTACGTACTTACTTACTCTGTTATATTGCACACATGATGACAACTGATAACAATACAATAATAATTGAGTTTGTTTTTAAACTAAGCAAATAATAATAATAAATTTATTTCATAAAAACGTACAATTTTAACTTACAAACTAACAACGATTACAAAGTCATTGGAGACAGGAACCCAAACTAGGTTGAACCAGTGCTATGGGTTCCCGCTCCTGAAAGCAAATTCCTTAAAAATTATAAATGCTTTTTCAATTTATTGTTGGAAGTATATTATATTTATTTATATTAACTGAATTGTTTATTATTATAACTTGCAGGTGGACACCATCAACCAGTTGAAGACTAACCGCGAGTTCTTCCTGAGCTTCAGCATGGACCCGCAGCAGTTCATACAGAAGTGGCTGGTCTCCCAGTCCAGGGACCTCAAGAGTATGGGCGGGGCCGGGGCCGGGGGAGGGGGAGCAGGTGGGGAGGAGGAGAGGCTGGGCGCGCTCTACTGCGAGGAGTGGGCGGGGGAGGGAGTGGCCAGGTACCTGCATCACAAGCTGGCCGCCAGGAGGAGAGACATCGACCTGCATCTTAACACTACGCACAGACTGTGAACATATTCATATATTATACTAGCTTCTGCCTGCGAATAATATATGACATCAAACGTAAAACAAAAACTGAAATTTGAACTGAAATTCATACATACTAAAATCGATACTGAAATACATAGCAAAATCTACATCAATTAATAATCGACATTTAAAACTGTTTATCTACTAATATCAAAGTTAAATACGATACCAAAATGACAACTAAAATTTCTATAAAAAAAACAGTAATAATATAGAATATAATAATATACTTAACTATTCGAACCTCTTTAATTAGCATTATAATTAAAAAAAAAATTGTAGGAGCTAAGTACCACACAAGGCGTTTCTATTCCGAACTACTGCGTAATGTGTCAGTCTGGCATTATAACATTATTGGCTCAATAAAAAAAATACCTTTAAGTCGATGAATTCTATAAGTTGCTATGACAACTGTAGAATAAACAAAATGGCGAACTATTATTTTATACTGTATTTCACAAACATTTGCGTTTATTATCTCGTACAGAGATTTTAGTGAAATAATGTATAGATATAGAATCCGTCGACCTATTGCTTTTTTTTTTACTTTCAGGACTATAAATTATCTCTATACCAATTTTCGTGCAATACCATTCGGTAGATTTTGCGTGAAAGAGTAACAAACAAACAAACTCACTTTCATTCTTATATTACTCACTATGTGTGACTATGGTTACAAATATTAACAATATATTGCATTTATTGTAGTTATATCTGTCTATCGCTGTCAGAGACATGTCTATCGCCATGGTTACAAATAGAATTGACTTATAAAGTTTCCTTTGTGATAAAAGTTTTATTTGTAACGGACATAATACATCTAATATATAAAATTCACGTGTCACAGTGTTAGTTACCGTACTCCTCCGAAACGGCTTGACCGATTCTTCTCAAATTTTGCATACATATTCAGTAGGTCTGAGAATCGGCCAACATCTATTTTTCAAACTTTTTTTTTAGTAGGCATAACAACGTTTGCCGGGTCAGCTAGTATTGTATATATTATAATAATGGTGAAATAAAGTTTATGTATAAAGAACTGTAACTACACCCATGAATGATTGTTAAACACATTAAATTTTACCTACGATCTAATTAAACATATTTCTAACCTGATGGTAACAGAACTAACTACGATTATAATGTAATTATGTATTTAATTATCTTTTTGACAAATTATATTGTAAACTTAGAAAATCCGAACAGAACAGGTTTCTGAAAAATGTAAAATATAAACGAATAATTTGATAAGTTTTTATTGCTTCGAATACAAATTGATAAAATATGACTTGTTGTTTTATATTACAATCCTAAACAGACTGCTTTTTAGGGTTCCGTACCCAAAGGGTAAAAACGGGACCCTATTACTGAGACTTCGCTGTCCGTCCGTCCGTCCGTCCGTCTGTCACCAGGCTGTATCTCAAGAACGGTGATAGCTAGACAGTTGAAATTTTCACAGATGATGTATTTCTATTGCCGCTATAACAACAAATACTAAAAATAAAATAAAATAAAGATTTAAGGGGGGCTCCCATACAACAAACATGATTTTTTTACCGTTTCTTGCTCGATACTAATAACGTTGCCTTATGTTGCATAGATAATGGTACGGAACCCTTCGTGCGCGAGTCCGACTCGCACTTGACCAATTTTTTATTTTCTTTCGTGAGACCCGTCATCTGTTATTTGACTTTTTTAAAGAACACTACTACGAGATGAGAGTTGTAACTTTACAAAATAGGATTTTAATTCACACTAACCTCGACAAATACGACTGTTATAGAACTTTTGCATGAAGAGTAAGCAATTGCCCTAATTTTGTCAAATAAAAATAAATAAATTTCTCCTATAAGTTGTTCAATATTAATTATGATAACAGGTATGTTATCTAAGGCGGTGTCACTAGACGTAGGCGCTTATCATACGTGTTGTTTGTTCAGTGGTGCGCGCTCTGTGTTTGTTTGTTTGTTCGGTAATGCGCGGTACACTCTTTGCACAAACATTATGTACTGTCAACTTAGTTAAATCTAGTCAGTAGATAAACATATTTGATGGAGTCTTCTTCAGAACATTATTACACTGAATTACTATGAATATTGTGCATTTGTTTGTGTTATATAGGTAGATATTTTCATTTTGTTTGAACAATATTCTTGTACACAATCTATTATAGTATGGAGTAACGCTGATAGTGCAATATCAGCAGGTTAACGCAAAGTGAGGGTGCAAGGTGTCCCACAGGGAGTCATTTTATGACCGTTTATGTTTCAAAAGCTACTTGTATAAAAGTTTTTTGTTTCTTCTCTAGGTGTTTACTACGAAATCAGCGTCAAAGTTTAGTACTCTCCTCTTTGCCCTGCCGGGCCATGATGGTGCCTTCAGCTTTACCATGACCCGGCGAGGGATGGCCACCCCTCGGGGAACAATAGGTCCCCCCGTCGCGTGACCGAGTGCCACATTTGCCGCGGCGGGTCTCTGAACTACCGACCCGCCACGTGCGACCACCTCTTCGAGAGGGGCCGCCGGCTCCCGCAAGGCCTCCCTCTTTACCGCCATCACCTCCCGAGCAAAGGTGGCGCCGGCCGTTCGCTCTCGGCCATGGATGGAACGATGGCCGAGAGCGACAAATCCTTGCCCAGCGCGTCAACGAGTTCGGCGCGCTTTGCGTCCCAGGCCGTGCACACGGCGAGTGTGTGTTCTGCCGTGTCCAAGGCCACACTACCTCAATTTCGGCACGCGGGATCCGCCTCGATGTCAACCACATCCCACAGGTACTTGGCAAAACAGCCGTGACCTGTTAGGAGCTGGGTGAGGTGAAACGTCGGATCCCAGTGCCTCGCCTCAACCCAGTTCCTAAGGACCGAGCGGACAGCGTCGGCGAGCCATCTGCTCGCGGAGGGGTCCGCCAACCTCTGGGCCCATCGTCGGAAGAGCTCGTCGCGCATCTCGCTCCTCCAGCGAACGATCTCTTCCGCGAGGCGCTCTATTGCCGTCTGCCGCATCAGGGCCCTCCGGCGGCAGATCTCCGCCAGGACCTCGCCTTCGAGATCCCACGGGAGGCTGCCCGCAGTCATATAGGCCGCCTCATAAGAGACGGTGCGGTACGCTCTGTAAGCGCTTTGCGCCATGGCCCGTTGCGGACGTCGCAACAGGGTACTGGGGGCCTCTCTCGCCCATAAGGACGCTCCATACAGCGCCATAGAGCGCACCACGCCGTCGTAGAGGCGGCGACCGACTCGGTTGCTCCATCTATTAGGAAGCAGCCTCGCGAGCATTCCCGCGCATCTTAGCAATTTGGGAGCCAGCACGCGGAAATGCTCGTTGAACCTCCACCGACTGTCCTTGACGTGACGTGAACAAACACAGGAAAACTAACAAATGGTTATAATTTTGTATGTTTAATTATACAATTGCTACCTGCGCTAAAATCAATATTTGTATTATATTTAAATTCGTTGCTGAATATAACTTAGTCATACTAAAATTGCATC
Source organism: Orgyia antiqua (assembly GCA_916999025.1). NCBI lineage: Eukaryota > Metazoa > Arthropoda > Insecta > Lepidoptera > Erebidae > Orgyia > Orgyia antiqua. The sequence goes on along the minus strand of OU779864.1, from coordinate 18,002,578 downwards.
ATTTTTGTAGTAAATTATGTGATCAATAAAGAAGTAGTCGAGTGATAAATATTAGATTGTTATAAGTTTAGCACGTTCAGTCAGTGTTTGTACTTACTTCTATTGAGTGAGTCACAGTGTACCTACGAGTTTAAATATTATTATGTACCTATTATTTAATCACTTAATATAACTATGTTGGTTTTTGTACAAAGTCGTGACATCATGTGGTGGAGTGGTTCATATAACGGACTGCCGATCGTGAGGTCTCGGGTTCGATTCCCGGTCAGGACAATCATTTGTGTGATGTTTATAATTGTTATACAAATGTTTGTACTGCGTCTGGGTGTTTATTATGTATTATAAGTATGTATTTCCAAAGAAAAGTAGTATATGTATTATATCCGTATTCTGGTACCCATAACACAAGCATATAAGCTTAGCTTGGGACCAGAGGACGTTGTGTGAAATGTCCATGAATATTTATTATTTTATTATCATCCCTACTAATATTATAAATGCAAAAGTAACTCTGTCTGTCTGTCTGTTACGCTTTCCCGCTTGAACCTCTCAACCGATTTTGATGAAATTTGGCACAGATAATCTTTAGACCCTGAGAAAGGACATAGGCTACCTTTTATTGGGAATTTTTTTTTACAAATTCCACGTGGACGTTGTCACGGGCAACAGCTAGTATTGTTTATAAAAATATTTTAGCGTATGTTTTTCACAAATAGAATTAGTGGACTCATCCAGATATCAGCGAGCAGTCTTCAATTTATCATATTTAAGGTATTGTTCATTTAAATACTGAGCAGTGATGTAGAGATGCAAGCGGTAGACTTGTGGACATACTTTTGGAACAGACTCTAGCTTCTGTCTATTGTATCGCGCTAACCACACGTGTCTTGGTAATAGTTTTAGTCAAGCTATAGTTTCGAGTTTTCTTTTTCTCATAGAAGATAATGTTTTGCTTATGGTGTTTCTTAGTTGATTCTTACAGAGACGATGGCCGTGGATGTCATGACCTAACACTGTATGTGTATATAATTTATGTACCTATGTGTTTACAAAAATAGAACAGTTACTGAATCCAGGATGTAGTCAGAAACATCCGTAACAAATATTACGTTTAGTTTATAGCTACGAGGCACTGCTGTGCTTTATGTCCATTTAGGCTTAAAAAAAGTCTTAAATATGACTAAAATATTGAGTACACATTTTTCCATGATAGGTAGCAGGTCACTAGGTAGGTACTAAATGATATGTTCCGTCCGAGTGAAGCTCTCCGATTTAATGATTTGCCTCCAGCAGTTGAGTGGCGCCACAGCAGCGGAGTGTTTGTTTCACAGTGACGTATATATCAGTCATTGTCTCCGTCTGTCTGTGTGCGTGTCTCACTCAACTCGGCGATATATCGTCGCGTCGCGCTGTCGATACATCACACAGTACCACACGGGGAGGAGCGCGCACCACACGACCTCTACAACTACATGATTGTGATTAAACAACGCACAGTGTGACGTCACACGGCGCGTGTGTGTGCGTGATGTGTACGCGCGGTGTGGGCCTCGCTCAGTACCGCTGTATCACAAGGAACATGAACATACAACATACAGACAACACACGTGAGTATCTCTAATATATAATATCTTTACTTCTTATTAAGAGGATACCAAAATAGCTTCGTGCATTTTTCTACGTACGAAGTTTTCATTGTTTCTTTAGATTGAATGGCTAGAGTTCTAATTTTTAAGTATATGTTTTTTCAATATATGATCTAGGATCGCATAAACTCAGAAACGCGATTGAAAAAAGTTTTCTCGATAGAAAATCTTAACGAAACAACCTCTCTTATTATTTATTTTTTTTCATTTGTAGGTCTATTGTCGCGTATTAACAAATGAAATAACTTTGAAATTACTACATCAATATTATCGTAGTATATTATCGTATATACGTAGAAAAATGCACGAAGCTATTTTGGTATCCTCTTAAACAAAGTCGTAATTTTTGTATGTATGTCCCTATGTGAGCTTATATCTTCAAAAATACGCAACGGATATTGATGCGGTATTTTTTAATAGATAGAGTGGTTCAAGAGGATGACTTTTTTTGCATAATTTGTTGGGGTTTGCTATTGGATGAGATATGATAAAATTTGCCGAAAAACTCGGACGTGCGCGAGCTATAAATGAAAATGCTGCCTTATCTATGTGAGGTACAACAAACTAATGTATAGAGGAATTGTTTGTTACCTATAGTTCTTCAAAAAAGCCCGCGAGGGCATATATCTATCTTTTAAGAGAAACCCGCTGTACCCATAATAATGTCAAAAAAATTATCAAATTCAAAAGGGTGTTTTCAAAAGCTATTTATGTGTATATAGTAATATTTTTTACCAAATTAAATAGCTTAGTTAGCTTACGCAATTAATATATATTATAACTGCTGTTTGCAGCATGCAATTTAAATGAATATCTTAGGAGATATGACGAAAAAAGAATAACGCGCTATAAAATAAAATAGGTACTTAAACTGTTGGCTGAGCAACGCGAACGTTTCCTCGGTCTTCTATCCGTACTCCAATGTTAGGATATGTAAGGACGTTTATTGTACTTTCACGTAAAGACTACTGGATGGATTTTCATGAAACTTTCCAATGGAAAATGGAATAGAAAACAAACTTATTTTTTATCCTTTTTACTGCGGGTAACACCGCGGGGCACAGCTAGTATCTAATATACATAATATGTCAAATTTCCATGTCACAATGTTAGTCACCGGACTCCTCCGAAACGGCTTGACCGATTTTTATGAAATTTTATATGCATATTCAGTAGGTCTGAGAAACGACTTCTATCTATTTTTCAAACCTCTTAGTCTTAACACTAGGTGGTCCACCCCTAACAATTATATGGCAAAACAATGTTTGCTGGGCCAGCTAGTATATAATGTATATAACACACACAGGATATTCACTTACATATTCATTAGTTACACATTATAGGTAATTACATTTACTTCATCAATTCACCAACACAAAGTACAAAAGTCATATAAAATAAAGAGAACCCGGGACTCGTATTCGTTCAACTCACGCAATACGATACATTTAAACTTGTGATACTAATCATACATCAACATTATGAATTATCTAAACTAAATAAAGTAGGTACAATGAAACTTAATTGATGAACGACAGTAAACAGAGCAGCTCTATCAGTAAGTATGTATTACATAGAGCCAGTACACAGACACACACCTGTCACCTTGATTAATATAAATGATATCACAATATGTAGGGAATATCATACATAACTGAAAATTTGAAACTAATAGGTAATTAGCAGTGAGAACCTTGAGCCGTTGTTTTATTTTCACCCGCGCAATTTTACGATGTTAGTTCTAGATAACGTCTCTAATACTCACAACTGTAACAAGATAAATAACTGACACACATACAAACAAACACACACTACATGAAATAATTCCACGTAGAGTGAATCTGTCGTGTTAATAAGTCCATTTTAAGAACAAGCAAACAAACAAGTGACATACGTACATGTTAACATTTGTTATATCTAGCTATAATACAACATGTCATAGTTTAATAGTTAAATTGTTAACAAAACATTATGAATTAGGAATATTATACCAATTGCACTGATCAATTGATTCATATTTCAAAAAGTACAATACCACATGCTCACTGGCGTATTTACTCTAGAGCCATAGAGGCCATGGCCAGTCTGAGAAAAACGGCGAAAGCCTTTAAGATTAAAATTTTGCTCTCTCTCTATTAATTTATAGGGCGGCTAATTAAATTGGCCCGGGGCGTCAAATAAAATGGCACGGGACGCTAATTTTCAAATTACGCCTCTGCACATGCTATACAAGACGCCATATCATATAGGCAGGCGTCTCTATTAATTTCTACACAACAATTAATTAGGTAGTAGGTACAAGAAGCTTGAATAAATGAAAAACAATAAATCAATAACAATATCGATATAATACTGAACGAAAAATGTAATTAGATCATCCTTTACCCTGTTCTGAGGTCATTACTGAGTGGTGACATTACACCAGCAAACAATGTGACACTCCATCACCATTATATTACATGATGATCTCCATTATGAGTTATTCTGTTATGAGACTAACGTATAATATAATAATATGAACCAACATCATGTACAGAGAGCACTTTCACTTTTGACAATTTCGTATTTTATAAATATTCTGTTTGGTGACAGATTAGTAATGTCATCATCATTATTTTCTCTCCGTGGTTTTCTAAGAGTTAGCTAAACCTAAGTTATAATATAAATAGATATTATCGTCATTGAGAGACGGAGAAGCTACATCGTATACCAGCGTGGTCAGTGTGACGTAGTAGACCTGATACCCTCGACGTGGAACAGACTCCACAGTGTCCAACAGTAGACTGTGTGTTAGTTCTACACAAACATGTCATATCATGACAAGTTCCGTAGATAGAGTCGACACAGACGTTTGATTAATTGATGTGAAGTATGATATGAAGTATGATATGAACTAATCGGATTATAAACATTAATCTGATTTTCTTTGTGTTACAATATCACAGGAATAAACATAATATATGTAGGTATATATTGTAAAGGTCGTGATCATTGAATATAACCTATTCAATGATACAGGCCACATATGGTTTATTTTTAAAAAAGTAATAGAAATAAAACTACTTTTTACTTTTACTTGTACTTTTTTTACTCAGTCTCACCTTGGTCACCATGGTCACGGGTGAGACTCACTCAGTCTCACCCGTGACCATGGTGACTGCAAAGTCTCCGAAACGTCGGGCCAATATTTAAAACAAATATACGCGTCTAAATCCGTAAAAAGTAATTTTATTTAAACAGATGAGTCGCACAAGTGTTAGAAAATATTATAGTAATAAAAATTTTAAAAAATTGGTCAAGTGCGAGTCGGACTCGCGCACGAAGGGTTCCGTACCATTATCTATGCAACATAAGGCAACGTTATTAGTATCGAGCAAGAAACGGTAAAAAAAATCAGTTTTTTTGTATGGGAGCCCCCCTTAAATATTTATTTTATTTTATTTTTAGTATTTGTTGTTATAGCGGCAATAGAAATACATCATCTGTGAAAATTTCAACTCTCTAGCTATCACCGTTCTTGAGATACAGCCTGGTGACAGACGGACGGACGGACGGACAGACGGACGGACGGACAGCGAAGTCTCAATAATAGGGTTTCCGTTTTTACCCTTTGGGTACGGAACCCTAAAAAGGAATAAAAAAAAGAAAAAGAATTGGGGATTTGAGAGGACATGGAAGAGGATAAAAAAATAGATATTGTGAAACAAATATGAATTTAAAAAAGAATTAAGTATATTTTTTATTCCTTTTTAAAAATTTTATTAGTTTTTTTTTTAAATAAACCATATGTGGCCTGTATCATTGAATAGGTTATATTCAATGATCACGACCTTTACAATATCATTAATATTAGTATTAATTTATAGATCAACAATCCATCATTGTGTATAAAGTGGGATATTGTTTTATCTATAAGTACTTAAAATGTAATGAACTTTATCACATAACAATGTTAAATGTATTTATATTTAGCGTATCTCAATGATTGTTCAGCTCTTTATTTACGTAGTATCTAGGAGCTTCATGTAACTATATCATTCCCAGCTAGCTGTCAGTACCACAGTAGCCCAGTAGGTACTGGTGTGTACAGTAGTGTTATGTATATTCCCAGCGCGCGTGATGTCCAGCAGTGGGCAGGACGCTCTGTGGCGCGTGTGCCTGTCGGAGCTGTGTGGCACGGCGCTGCTGGTGCTGCTGAGCTGTCTGCCGGCCGGGCCAGCTGTACACCGCGCGCTGGCTGCCGGCCTGGTGGTCACCGTGCTGGTGCAGGTACTGGGTACAATCCGTCTTGATAATAGAAGCCTATTAAGTATAAAACTTATATATTTATTTATTAAGATATATTTATTTATTAAGGTTTGTCCGAGAGATGATCGTCTGTAAGTTGGGGCATATCAATATGTGTGTTGTTAGTCACATAGTTAGTTCTAATGTCCATACTTAATATTAGCTATATTATTATTAAAAATTTTGATTTCGACGTAAGTTTATATTACACTTTGTTCATAACGTACTCTGTTTACGCTGCATCATTCATCGTTTTTGGATATTTCAATATTTTTCAATGTAATTTATATTAGATACACTGTAGGTACAGCGGTCACAGCAACTATTATAATAGATTCAGTATATTGCTGACGATATCGTCCTTCTAACGGATGATTCTGACGATTTTCAATCAATGAACCGTGAGTTGAGTGAGGCCTCCTTATAAGTCGCTCTGTAAATAAACTTACAGTAAACTAAAATAAACAATAAACAAACAACAATATCTTACCACAACAAAGTTAACCAAACCGACATTGAAAACTTATTGATTTTCAATATCGGTTATCGTGTGACCACGATCGATAGAACTCGATCGAAACGTCTGCAGCAAAGGTATTAAACTTTTTTAACAATTATTAACGTGAATTTAATCCCGGCAATATGATCCGACTTTGAAATATGTTTACTTAAGTCAAGAAATACTTAAACATGGTAAAAGAAAACCAGGTTATTAAGGTTAATCGACGTGTTCACCGCAAGCGGAAACCTATGCAGGCTTGACCTTGCTTTCAAAATGAAAATAACACTGTAACAAAAATCTAGATTATTCGACCAATGTATAATGGTAGAAGATAACTAGGAAAAGAGAATAAGAATAAATTTTGTAATTTTTTTGTTGAGTTTTTCTATTTAGTTTTGAGATCGAATCCACGACCTCGTCAACGATAGGCAGGTAGTACATTTAGTACGGGATTCGTAGTACATTTTTTCACTTGATTACTATCAAGCTGATTTTCCGTGAGTAGCTTTATTATGACGAGACGCCCAATAATTTTCTATTCCAAAATCAGGTCTCTCAGATACTCACAGAATTAATCAGATATTTGTCTGGACTTGGTATTGAAGGGAGACATAAGTAGTGTATAATTTTAAACAGTTATTTTTGTTGTCAATTTATAATGTTTATACGTAGGTACCTAAGTATACTGTTATAATACAGTTTATGTGGGTATGTTCCAGACACTAGACCACGTGTCGGGTGCGTTCTTCAACCCGACAGTGCTGCTGGCGGCGGTGCTGTGGGGCCGCGTGGCCCCGCGCCGAGCCCTCGCCGAGCTGTGCGCCCAAGTGAGTGGGGCCGCGCTGGGGGCCGCCGCGCTCGCCACGCTCTCCCCCGGCGGGGCCGCCGCCTGCGTCACACACCCGCAACCACACCTCGCTCTCTACAAGGTACACACACACGACCTGCTGCTGCTCCACACAACACTACACATACATCATAAATACACATGTGTGTGTGTGTACAGGCGGTGGCGGTGGAGGCGGTGCTGGGCGGGTGCCTCTCGCTGGTGAACTGCGGCGCGTGGGACTCGCGCAACACCGGCCTGCGGGACTCCTGGCCGGTCAAGATAGGGCTCAGTGTAGCCGGACTGTCACTAGTGGGGGTCAGTGTCTATGTGTGTGGGAGGGCTCAGTGTAGCGGGACTGTCGCTAGTGGGTGTCAGTGTCTCTGTGTGTGACAGGGCTCAGTGTAGCGGGACTGTCGCTAGCGGGGGTCAGTGTCTGTGTGTGTGACAGGGCTCAGTGTAGCGGGACTGTCGCTAGCGGGGGTCAGTGTCTGTGTGTGTGACAGGGCTCAGTGTAGCGGGACTGCCGCTAGTGGAGGTCAGTGTCTCTGTGTGTGACAGGGCTCAGTGTAGCGGGACTGTCGTTAGTGGGTGTCAGTGTCTGTGTGTGTGACAGGAATCAGTGTAGCGGGACTGTCGCTAGTGGGGGTCGCTAGTGGGGGTCTGCGTGTGTGTGTCTGCTATAGCTGCACCTGTTTAACCCTGTGTGTATGTGTGTGTGCAGGGTGAGCTGACGGGCGCCAGTATGAACCCGGCGCGCAGCTTCGGTCCAGCTCTGTGTGCCGGCGACTGGACACATCACTGGGTAACACTCTACTGTCTGCTTGTCTATCACTTCTACTCACAGCAGTTAGTTACGTCTCACTGCTGGACACGATCCTCCTACGATCCAGAGGGTTTCTGTTCTGCTTGTCATTCGTTCACTGTGCATGTTATAAGTTTTACTTTTAAGTTTTCCGTCTTCCACCAACAATTTTAATTTTTTGATTTTATCTATAGCATCTTCAAGAGGATATTAATTCTGATTTTCTCCAGGATCAGCATCCTGGAGAAAATCAGAATTAATATGCTCTAAGAGTCAGCGCGAATTGTAGACACATTACTGAAACTAGTGTGACACTGACCGAGTAATACACGCAGAGTCATCGAATAATATCACAGAATATCACCATTTCTTTTCAATGATATAGAAGCCATTATTATTATCATCATCATCATCATCATACCGTCACGTTTTATCCCGTGGGAATGTTACATTACTCATTTACTCACCTATTGATCGATTTCAGTCTCGATCTAAATACACTTCTCTAGTGAAATATCCCCGGGCCCCCTGTACAGGAGTGTGACGTCACACTGTGTGTGTAGGTGTACTGGGTGGGGCCCCTGTCCGGCTCGGTACTCAGCACGCTCCTGTACCTGGCGGCGTGGAGACCGCGTACCGCACACCGCGACAAGCAGCCGCCCGCGTAGAGCGCGCGTAGACACTGCTACGAGGTGCTACGAGACAGACTGATGGCTTACATAGAAGTAATAATAGTGTGTACTGTATACTCCGATTAATTTTGTAAAATACTATTTATATTAAATTATTTATTGTGTCACTTTTACTTTCATTTCCTTTTCTTTACAGGTGGTCAAGTCTACTATTTTTGAACAATCGTCATAACGACACGACGCAACTGCAATGCCATTGCTATTGAAGTCAAATGTCCGTAGTCTGCTATATGAGTTCATAATGGTCGTTCAGTGGCAATGAAATTGTCGGTCTCTTTTATCTATGCAATGAAGTTAGCGGTCTCTTTTATCTATGAATTGTGTTAGAATGGCATGTATGTGTTGCCGTTTTTAAAAAATGCGTTAGTCGAAGTGATTTTCGAAAAACTACTAATAAATTTAAATATTTAATCATGCTAGACTTCGTTTAGATATATTTGTACATACTATTTATTAGTATAGAAAGCAATGTGAAGTATAAGAGATTAGTAAATTTCAATAAATTACAAAGAACATTTCTTTTCTTCATCTCGTGGATGTTTTAATATATAATTACCTATATAATTTTATTCGCAAAGATCACTACACCAACAAGAACAATTGTTGCCGTTGTACATGTGACAGGACAATTTCTATCTATAAATAAATAAATAAATAAATAAATATTCATGGACATTTCACACAACGTCCTCTGGTCCCAAGCTAAGCTTATATGCTTGTGTTATGGGTACCAGAATACGGATAGAATACATATACTACTTTTTTTTTTTTTGTAAATACATACTTATAATACATAGAAACACCCAGACGCAGTACAAACATTTGTATGACAATTAGAAAAATCACACAAATGATTGTCCCGAGCGGGAATCGAACCCGCGACCTCTTGATCGGCAGTCCGTTACCAGAACCACTACACCACGAGGCCCTATCTATTTTTTATTTATGGCAATCTGTTGACACAGGAAAATTTCAAAATATTACTGTCAAATACAAAATAGCAGACTACCTACCGAAACATTTCAGTCATTGAATTGCCATTGTGTACGAGACTAGCAATTTATGTCACTTTCACAATGGCAAGTCAATGATGAAGTCGTAATGGCACCACTATGACAAGAAATTAATAGTAGACTACCAAAAACTTCACAATGGCGCCTTAATGGTGCCATTGAGGTACAATTGTGACACCATTGAAATACCCGACTCAGGGCCCTGTATACACTACAATTGGCAGTGTTCATTTTTTTTAAACGCATAATTCGAAAACCATTTCGGGGAATAGAGTTTCTGATCATAATCCATTCATTTATTTTAATAAGTTTGCTATGAGTACTATAAGATTATTTTTCAAAAAAAGCAAAGGACCTTTGTTTGCCCGTGAAATGAAGGACTTACAATTTTTAAGCGTACTTAGAGACACGCTACCCTTTATTAGAGTTGTTATTGTTGGTAGCCCTGTCAAACAAAAATAAAAACAAGTAAACAATGTAAAACAATAATTTATAAAAAAGTACAAAGTACAAGTAATTAAAAATTAGGAGATTTATTATGATAAAGGATACTAAAAATAAAGCAAAAATAGACAAAAACACTAGATAAAAATACAACAAATTAAAAGTTTACATGACTGACTTCCGCATAGACTAATAAATCAACTTGATAAGATATAGATTAATGTGTTGTAAAAGTTTATTAGGCAAAGTCAATACACAGTCTGCATACAACGATGACGTCACAACATTCGAAGAAAATATTTTCTTAAAGTATTTTTTTTTTTAATTTTTTCAATTTAATTAATTTTTCGATAATATTGAAATTAGTTTCTTAAAATAGTCTATATTTTCAAAAAAATATAAAAACAGCAGGTCAAAAATTATAAACAATGCCAATTCCTGTTAATTAGAGATTTCGCTCCTCGAGAATTCACAATTGTCCCTGTGGTGACGAACTAAAAATACAAGTGTCACCACCCTATCTCTTCCTCAGGGTGCTGTAAAAGTCAGCTAAGGGACATTTTACACAGTTGACATCCTCTGTAAGGGAAGGAAAACTCGAAAATGAACCCTGTGCTAACACGCCTGGTCAGCGCGGCACAGTAGACCATAATCCCTCCCAAAGTGGAGGAGGCCGGTGCCCAACAGAGGGACGGTAATGGGCTGGAGGGAGAGAGAGAGAATTCACAATACCTACTAATATATTGTCAACACACATAGATTTGTTGTATTTAAAAAGGTAAATATCAGATTAAACACTCACCACACTCGTGGACATCACATTAACACGAGAAGTACTTGTAATATCAGTTTGGCTGGAATTAAACTATTGACACATTTCCCAGCGGGAGTCGAACACAGAGTGGAGCGTGTTGTTATAATTATTTCGTAATTTAGTAGACACAGACATATTTCTGTATCTATATGTAAATACCTACTGTTATTATTTTACCTCCTCATAGAGGTAACGTTTGTAATATACGTATATATGATGGTACTGGCTGTTGCCTGCGACGCGTTCAAACTAACAATCAAACTCTTCAGCTTTATATGTATGTATGTGTGTAAGGGGTAACCTCCGAAAGTTGTAATCTATACTCATATTATGAAGCGGAAGAGTTTGTTTGTTTGTTTGTTTGTTTAAAAGCGCTAATCTTAGGAGTTACAGGTCCGATATGAAAAATTCTTTTTTTGTAGGTTAGTCCATTTACAGGGGAAGGCTTTAGGCTATATAACATCACGCTGTGACCAATAGGAGCGAAGCAATAGTGAAAAATGTTGCAAAAACGGGGAAAATTTTCTAAATTCCACGTGGACGGAGTAACGGGCAACAGCTAGTCTGATCATAAAATAATGTTCACTAATAATAAGCTACAGTCTATGAGAGTGTATGTATATTCTGTCTATAAATAAATAACTTCTTTATTATTATCAGTCAATGTTTTACAACAATTACATTTCACTTGGTCTCCCGGACTAGGTAGTACCTGTATCCCGGGATAACAACGCGCACACCGCACCCTGTCTATATCGTGTGATTCTATCAACAAAGCCTATAGTTGTAACCGACAAACAGACTTAAATAATAATATTATTAGTCATCGTTGATCATTATATTGTAAGTGAACTTTATTTTTAATATGTGGAGAGGTGATTCTTATTTTTAAATAGGAATCACCTCTCCACATATTTAGTTAACAACTTAATTTTGAAAGTTGTTTGAGGGAAAGGAACCGTTACAGAATGTTACAGGTGACAGGTGACGGGTCGAGGGGGGGGGGGAGTGTGGCGGTCCGCAGTGCGGTGATGACACATGTTCCTGTTATCAGCAGCTCGCTGTATCTATAAAGTGAGAGAACTACACACAGACAGACAGACAGCAGGATGCAGACAATACAACACGGTCAGTATCTACTCTATCATACACTATATTATTTATATTTGTTCAAAATTGCGCCACGAGGGTTATTTTTTATTTTAATTTTGGAAATAATAATCTTTTATATAAATTGTTTATAATGTGCATGTATTTTCTTTTTTACTTAGTAGGTAATAGTTATATACGCGACAATTTCGTTATCATTTTCTCAAAGTTTGTTTATGTAAGTTTATATCCTCTCTCCAGCCCATTTACGTCCCACTGTTGGGCACGGGCCACCTCCAGTTTGGGAGGGATTATGGTGTACTGTGCCGCGCTGACCAGGCGTGTTGACACAGGGTTTATTTTCGAGTTTTCCGTCTCTCACAGAGGATGTTATCTATGTGCAATATCCCTTAGCTGACTTTTACAGCACCCTTGGGTGGAGATGGAGTGGTGACACTTGTATTCTTATTCCGTCACCACACGGAAAGTTTATATAGTGATACATATTATGTATATTTTGTATCTAAGTAAAACACTGATCAATGATAACAATGAGATTGTTATAAATTTAATGACAGTAACTTATATGCACTTATAAAGAAACGTACATTATATAGTCTCTGCTTACCCCCATGGGAAAAAGGCGTGATGTAATGATGATGATGATGTATTATATTGTTATATCTTAAATATGAGTACATTTTCAGTGAAAACTTAAACGTGTATTGATATTTTTTTTATAAGTCTCAACAGTTATTATCATTATTTATACATAACCTTTATATATTATATTGATAAATCATTCTCGGGTTCTATTCCAGTTATTAATTTACCGCAGACATTTAAAACAGACAGACGCGGCGGTACACGTTACCGAGCACTGACACGACATGAGGGAACAAGTTACACGGGGTACACCTCGACGGTTCATATCAACAACACGAACCATGTCTCTCATACAACTAACATGTACCTGTACCTACAATACATGTACAATATACGGGTGTATCACTCAATGATCATATCGTAATGGACACACTCGAGTGTAGTAGATTTACTTTATCTGATAGGTACTCGTCACTACTAAATACATGAATTAGACGTGGACTAGATACAGACGGACTCACCAAAGAGGCATCAAAAGTTCCCTACAGCGTCGGCAATGCATACGTGATACCTTTAGTATTGGAAACGTTCATACACGACGGTAATCGCTTACTAACAGACCAGAGACGTAAGAATACATCCCACCCTGGTTGTACATATACCACTGCACCACTGTGGAGCTGCCCACGAGGCGGCGTCACTCATTACTCTATGTAAACAATACTGACTCTATGTACATATATAACAGTGATGTAGATAAACCAAGCAGAGTGACAAGCTTGTTTACTGTGTTCTTATTATTTAGTTAACATTTAACATAGTATCCGCTATATGTAAACATATGACATGTTGTTGTCGTGTGCCGCCATTACTAACAATCAACTGTGAAGTGTTAGAGGAATGTCTTCTATCGGTCACATAGAGGAGGTACACGGAGTGACTACTCTTATATAGATAGACAAACATTAACATAAAATGATCGGTATCAGTAAACCAGCCGAGCGCCACGGTTTGTATGTTTGGTATTTGTAATCATCTTCTTGCATTAAATGGTAACGTGTCGTGTGTCCTTCTTTAGACTCTACACTATATGTGTTACTATAATCATATACTATAGTGATATCCCTCCCAGTACACGAGGTACTACAGTTATTAGTTCATGTGAGTAGAGCACCAACACGTGGTAGAGACAGCTAGCACTTGTTATATTGTTGATTGTTAAGTTCGTGTGTATAATATGTACACACACATTATATCTAATATTTCTAAGAACATGCCACATTATTTGCGTGTGCCACACAGCGCACAACTCAACATTATTGTACTCTCTAAGTGACAGCTTGAGGCGAATGATTATAATGTTGACTTGTCATCACTCCACTACCGGCTCATTGTCACTATTATTATTATAAAGTTAAGAGCGAGATCGACTCGCTAGTGGAAGTAGTTTCCGTGACTATTCCACTATAGAATAGATGGCGCTGCTCGTAAATTATCCGTCACCCGTCACATCCACGTATGTGATAATTGTGATAAACTACAAGTTTTTGGATATTTCTTAATATCAGCACTATTCTGGTTTCGTCCACAACAAATTACGAATTGGTACTCAAAGACGCACGGGACCACCTCGTCGGGAGAAGCCGTTGGCCCCTGCCCCTGGCCCTGTGGGTGGCAAGGTTACGCCAGCACGTTCGCGCTCTTCGAGGTCGTCTCTCTTTGCCACCATCACCTCCCTGGTGAAGAAGGCGACGGCAGCCCAACATTGTTCGCTCTCGGTCATCAACGGAATGATGGCCGAGGGCGACAAATCCTTACTCAGCACGTCGATGAGATGGACACGCTGGCTTTCCCAGGCCGTGCACACGGCAAGGGTGTGCTCCGCCGTGTCCACAGCCCAACTTCCACAATTGCGACACTCGGGATCCGACTCAATACCAACAAGCTCCAACGGGTACTTGGCGAAACAGCCATGACCCGTGAGGAGCTGGGCTCACCCACCTCCTCACGGGTCATGGCTGTTTCGCTGTGGTACGTTGTCATGGCTGTTTCGCTGTGGTACGTTGGATCCCGGTGTCTCGCCTTGACCAGACGGAACGCCCCGGCAAGCCACCGCGGCACCGGTTCGCGGAAGATTGGGGTGGTGACGCTTGTATTCTTAATACGTCACCGCGAAAAATATTTTCAGTAATAATACCTACATAAATATTAACATTAAAAAATTTACCCTTTTCCATATACTCATATACATAAACTCTGGACTCTCCCTGGACTGCCTTCACAAAAACCTAATTTCCCTATCATAGTGCCACCTCTGAAACATCTTCTTTCCAACAAAAAAAGAAGCATTAAAATCGGTTCATAAACAACAAAGTTATTCGTGAATAAACATTAAAAAAAAACCTCCATTTATTTAAAGTTGGGTAAAAATATTAGTATAAAATATGTATTTTGTATTTCAATTACAAATGGCCAAAATACTGTATTTTGTAATTTGTATTTCAATTACTCCACTCAAAAGTATTTAGTATTTAAATTACTTGCAAACGCAGCATTTTGTAATTTTTATTTCAATTACAAGAAAGTATGTATTTTGCCCAGCCCTGACTGTGGCATTATCAAATATTTGTAAATAATGTTCTTTGACGAGTTTATTAAATGAGACGATAGACTGAACATTTTGTATCGTTTGTGGCAACTTGCGTTCCACGGAGCGTAGGGCGGCCCCCGACAACGTGGGGCGATGACCTAGTAAAGGGCGCGGGGAGACATTTGTGGCGTTTCATGGAGGGAGGACTATGTCCAACAGTGGACGGAGAGAGGGCTGACGGATGATTATAGTGAAACATTAATTACAATAATATTTATTAGTTGTTATCTTATTTTAATTGTAGTTGTGTGTGTGCGTGTGTTCTGCTTCTGGCGTTGTATTGTTATACTAGCTGATGCCCGCGACTCTGAAATTGGTGTAATTAAAAAAAAAATCCCCGCATTTACAACATTTTTCACTACTGCTTCGCTTCTACTGGTCGTAGCGTGATGTTATATAGTTTAAAGCCTGCCTCGATAAATGCCCTATCTAACACTGAAAGAATTTTTCAAATCAGCCCAGTGGTTCCTGAGATTAGCGCGCTCAAACAAACAAACTCTTCAGCTTTATAATATTAGTATAGATTTAACACAATCTTGTAAACAACTTATGGTCTTATTTATAATGACTTATCGGAGGTTTAAACAATAAATAATCGGAAAAAAAATTGGACAAGTCATAAGCACATAATTTTTCTGAAAAATTGTGTCTACTTGATTAAATGATTTTTCATTTCATTTCATTTCAAACATAATAAACATATTTACGAGGTATCCTTATTTGTAAAAAAATATTTACAAGAATTTCCCTCTGTAATTAGTGCCCGCAGATGTGACAAATTATATGTTACAAAAGGCAATACCACGTTACTTCAGAGAAGCATAGTTGCAATGGGTCCAAAAGTTTACAATAAATTACCCAAATCAATAAGACTAGTAGAAAATATAAGTAAATTTAAAATCGAGCATAAGAAATTTTTAATGGATAAATGTTATTCAATTGAACAATTTTTGACTGATAATCGATTAACATTTTATAACATTAATACTTTTCTATTTAATTTGACATTGCATAATTTGATTGAATTTGATTTTAGAACATTATTAGGATTAGTATTTTATGTAAGTATTTTATTATTTGTACGCCATATTGTGGCAGGACATAGCCAGAACTTAAATTGTAATTTATACCATCATGTAGACCTATGAACACAAATAAATGAATTTGATTTGATTTGAAACATTTTATCGTAAAAAGACTATTCTGAATAACAATTTTTGACAATTTTAGCGAACTTTTAAACCTCCGTTAAGTCCTTATGAGTACCGATGACAATGCAATAGTTAAAAAAAATATTCAGTATGTTTTTTAGTTTGAGTTGATTATTACTTAATTATTATAGTTTTATAAAACTACTATCTTCTGACCGCGGCTTCGCGCGCATTAGTGGCCGAATCAAATTTGAACTCAAACGTAAAACAAAAACTGAAATTTGAACTGAAATTCATACATACTAAAATCGATACTGAAATACATAGCAAAATCTACATCAATTAACAATCGACATAAAAAACTGTATATCCACTAATATCAAAGTTAAATACGATACCAAAATGACAACTAAAATTTATATCAAAAAAACAAACCGAAACAAAAATACAATTCAATTCAATTTTTATTAAAATATTAAGAAAATATTAATTTAATACAGCATAATAAAGTCGACGTAGAGACTATATACTTAATTAGTCCAACCTCTATAATTAAAAAAAAAATGCACTCCGGGAGTGCCGGCAGAAGTGAAAACTTGATTATTAACGTTGAGCATGTTTGATATTTTGGAATGGTTAGGGAATAATTTTGCACCAATTACATTCCATTTACGAATACACAACAATGTGATCACTACACAGACGGTCGAGCCATCAGCTGTCACCATCCATGGATGCGCGTGGCACGCTGTAACATACACGAACATTCGCGCAAGCGCCCTGCGCTGCCTAAACGAAACAGTAGGCCCAGGCATACATTTTCGCCGCGCCGTAGAGAGGGGATAGCTGTCTACTCTCCATCCGTCTTACGCTTTTTCGATCAGGTCACGTGTCCTGACGCGAGTTTAAGATTTTATACCCATTACAGAAAAAGTGCTCAACGCCGCTAAAGAAGTTTTCACTTCAAAAAATTGTTGGAACTAGGAGTTTCTATTCTGAGCTACCGCGTAAATCGCATGTGTCAGTCTGGGATTAAAACCTTCTTGGCCAAATTAAAAAAAAATACCTATAAGTCGACGGATTCGTTAGACAACTTGGCTGTTCAAAACTATAACCTAGCAAGAGACATTTTTTTTAAATTCGGTCTCATAAACAAATATTTCCCATTTTTTTACTGCGTCTAATCCAAAAACAACCGTATTTCTATCTTAAATAGAATCAGAGATATGAACATGTGTTCACGTATGAACATACATACGGACAAGTCCACCCTAGGTTATATATATTGAATAACTAACTTCCCGTTTATGAATAAACTCACGTATTAATATAATCAGCAAATTCTTTCTATGCTCTATTTTAGTAACTCTTCGCAGTCACGTATTTTGCATATGTGTGTATAAATGAAACTACTATATAAACTATGTATTTCTACAATAAAGGAGTCCAGTGAAATCACCCGAAGTTTCATTGACTCCCTCCTCACCATGTGGCTACCGTCGCGCCGCCCTAGCGCTGCCTGAGTCCAGCGCCGCGTCGCTCTAACTATCGCGCTGCCCGAATTCAGCGCCACGCCGCCGCCCTAACCGTCGCGCCGCCCTAATCGTCGCGCCGCCCTAGCGCCCTAGCGCTGCCCGAGTCCAACGCCGCGTGGCTCTATCCTTCGCGCCGCCCTACACCATCGCTGCACAAACCTAACCGTGCCTAACATCATGTAGTTTAGGTACTGAGCGTCTACTACGTCCGACAAATCAATAAGGTAGCTAGAGTCTACGTGTTTACGAGTATCTATGGACTCTCGTTCTGTACACGCCTGTCAGCGAGCAACACAGCACGTTCCCGGCGTGTCCAACATGTATAAACCTAGCAAGTGTACTTCGTAGGTACTTGTTAATCACAAAATGAAAAAGTTTCCCCTGAAAAATTTACTCAAATGTACTTGCTAGGTTTTGGTTTTGGACAGCCGAACTGTAAAAAAACAAAATGGCAAACTATTATTTTACTCCATATTTCACAAACCTTTACGTTTATTACCTCGTACAGAGTTTTTAGAGAAATAATATATAGCCTATTTTAATTCCAGGACCATAAATTATCTCTATACCAATTTTCGTGCAATTCCATTCGGTAGATTTTACGTGAAAATGTCACAAACAAACTCATTACACTTTTATATATAAGTAAGGATTTGACAGTAGGTGGGGTGTATGTGTAACCTGGATGTGTGACATTGGTCTTCTTATTATATTAGTCTGATAATGTTCTGAGTAAACTGTTCCAATTGTAATTATTAAAACAAACATCAGTTTTATGAGCAGTATCTATCTAACATAGATAATGAGAACCAGAGCACAGAGCACAGTGGAGCATACAGTCAGTCGCGGTGATGACGGACAGCTCCTCAGGTGATCATAGTAATTCTATAGTAGTTATATGAGAGTGAGAGAGTTGTCGGTGATGATGTACCGTTGCAGATGATGGCAGCACGCGTGCCTGGGCGAGGCGCTGGTGGCGGCCCCTGTTGGCGGAGCTGGTGGCCACAGGTCTGCTGGTGAGGCTGGCGTGCTCCCCGGGGGCGGAGGGCGGGGACCAGCTGACGCGCGGCGCGCTGTCCGCCGGCCTGGTGGTGGTGGGCAACATCTGCGCGTTCGGCGAGACGTCGGGTGCTCACATGAACCCCGCCTTCACACTGGCGGCGCTGATGTGCGGCCGACTGCCCGCCGCCGCCGCGCTCGCCTACGTGGCGGCGCAGTGCGCGGGTGCCGCGCTGGGGCACGCCGCGCTGACGGGGTGCGCCGGGAGCGCGGCGGGCGCGCTATGCGTGACGACGCCGGCGCCGGGCGTGTCCCCGCTGGCGGCGCTCAGCACGGAGCTGGTGGCCACGTGTGCGGCGGTGCTGGCGCTGTGCGGGGTGTGGGCGTGCCCCGACCCCAGCGCACCGCTCAAGGTCGGTCTACTCGTCAGCGGGCTGGTCTACTGCGCGGTCAGTACATATACATACGTTACGTTTGCTCGTTTTGATATTATTGTTTTTTAGTAGTGAGTGATCTAACAGTGCCCCCCACCCCCAGGGTCCCACGTCGGGCGCCAGCTTCAACCCGGCGCGCAGCTTCGGTCCAGCACTAGTCACCAACCACTGGACCGACCACTGGGTAACACAAACACCTCTACTATATCATCTCACTAACTTCTGCCCGCAGCCTCACTCGTGTTAATGGGTGAATCGAGTTTGAAATTGAATCTACATAAAATAAGGCTCTGTTCACCAGAGCTGCTTTACCTGCAGAGGTGCTTTTTGAAGCAAATTACTCCCGGGGTCAAGTTTGCTAATACAATGTTCTCACAATGATAGTTCAATGACACCATTATGGGGGTGGTGTGCATCCAATATTTGATAATTTTCTTAATAAAATATCATGATCAACAGTGTCAAAGGCTTTTTTTATATCAAAGTATGTTGTATCTATTTGACTGTCAGAATCTCCTGCTGGAATTACAACTAAATTAACATCGAAATAGATACCAACTAAAAACTATGCTACAATTAAAACTAAATGTGATACCAAAATTACAACTATAATAATTCTATGTGTTGCTATGACAACTATATAGTAAATAAAAATGGCGGAGTTTACCATATTAAACAAACGTTCGTGCTCATCGTCTCGTACACAGAAACAAATTTTGTCCGATTCCGTTCATTACATTTTGCGTGAGAACGTCACAAACAAACAAACTCACTTTTATATTTATAAATGAAAATATCCTTACTTATACATAAAAGTGAGTTCGTTTGTTTGTTTGTGACGTTTTCACGCAAAATCTATCGAATGAAATTGCACGAAAATTGGTATAGAGATAATTTATAGTCCTAAAAGTAAAATAGGTTATATGTTATTTCACCAAAAACTCTGTACGAGATAATAAACGCAAATGTTTGTGAAATATGGTATAAAATAATAGTTCGCCATTTTGTTTTTTTTACAGTCGTCATAGCAACTTATAGAATTCGTCGACTTAAAGGTATTTTTTTATTGGGCCAAGAATGTTTTAATCCCAGACTGAGACGTGCGATTTACGCGGTAGTTCGGAATAGAAACTCCTTGTGTGGTACTTAGTTCCAACATTTTTTTAAATTGATTTTCTTATTAAAGAGGTCTAAATAGTTAAGTATATATTCTACAAGCTTGTGCCCGTGCCCATTAGTAGCCGAATCGAATTTGAAATCAAACTTAAAATAAAAACTGAAATCTGAACTGAAATTAATAGATACTAAAATCCTTACTGAAATCCGTAGCAAAATTTACCTCAATCAACAATCGATATAAAATACTATGTATATCTACTAAAATTTAGAGTTTAATACGATACCAAAATGACATAAACCAAAACAAATACTAAGTTCAATTGTTATCAAAATTGTAAGAAAATATTAATTCAAAACTGTAACTCTTCTTTCTGCCAAAATAAAAAGAAATCGACGTAGTACAGAATATAAATACTTAAGTATTTCAACTTCTATAATCATCTTAATAAAAAAAGAGTTTGAACTAAGTAGGCACCACACAAGGAGTTTGTATTCCGAGCTACCGCGTAAATCGCATGTGTCAGTCTGGTATTAAAACCTTTTTGGCGAAATTAAAAAAAGAATTATAAGTCGACGGATTCTATGTGTTACTATGACAACTGTTAATTAAACAATATGGCTGAACTATTATTTTATGCCATATTTCACAAACATTTGCGTTTATTATCTCGTACAGAGTTTTAAGCTAAATAATATATAGCCTATGTTACTTCCAGGACTATAAATTATCTCTATACCAATTTTCGTGCAATTCCATTCGGTAGATTTTGCGTGAAAGCGTCACAAACAAACAGACAAACAAACAAACTCACTTTCACTTTTATACATAAGTAAGGATACTGCGTTTATTTTGATTTTATTTTGCAGTATTGAATTTAGTATTTTTGTTTCGGTTTGTTTTTTTGATATAAATTTTAGTTGTCATTTTGGTATCGTATTTAACTTTGATATTAGTAGATATACAGTTTTATATGTCGATTGTTAATTGATGTAGATTTTGCAATGTATTTCAGTATCGATTTTAGTATGTATGAATTTCAGTTCAAATTTCAGTTTTTGTTTTACGTCTGATTTTAAATTTGATTCGACCACTAATGCGTGCGAAGCCGCGGGCAGAAGCTACATGTTTATAAGTTTTATTTGTCATGTAAAGTAAAGTAAGTATATGCACACATACTTATACATAATATAGTAGTGATTAGTGATGTATCACTAACAAGAGACAGACAGGTTTAATTAGTCGTGTGTCAGTACAACATGTAGCATGTGTCAGGTGTACTGGGCGGGCCCACTGGGCGGCGCCGCGCTGGGCGCCCTGCTCCACCGCTGGGTGCTGGCGCCGCGCCCACACCACGCGGCGCCGCGCACAGGCTCGCCCCCACAGGGCGGCGCCGGGGACAAGCGAGACGCACACGACCACGCGGACCAACCACTCACCGAGCTGCCCTGACAATATACACCGACCGCTCACACTCGCTGGATACACTCACACAACAACCATCAATATTTACGTATTTATTCATTCATTCATTCATTTACTTAAGTTAAGTTCAATGTTACCTATATCAAATAAATGATACAGTTACATTATTATATTGTTATGGTATTATTTGTAAGAATCTCTATTACCACTACACACCTACAACATTCATAGGTATATTCAATATATGATAAAATAAACGATAAAATCTACAATACCTTTCTAAATGAAAGGTATTGTAGATTTTATTAGAGCTTGAGGATTTTACAATTGTCATTTTATACGTATTACATTACAGAAGAGAAAACAAAAGAAAAAGACCAAAGAGAATATTCAAAAAGGTAATACATCAGATCAGAGGCGTCCACTTTTGAATATGTAATAATATAATACATGAAGATAGGTCATCATCTCTACATTTGAAGGTACCGGCGGCTTCGCACGCATTAGGGCCCAAATCGAATTTAAGATTGAACCTTAAATCTTCTTTTATATAAAAATGTATTGCTGTTCATTAGTCTCGCTAAAACTCGAGAAAGGCTGAACCGATTTTGGTCTTGAAATATTCGTGAGGGCTTTCACGGAGAGCTTTTACGAGGAAAGGTTTAAACGGTGATAAAATATATGAGGATCGAAAATTCCAGGCGTACGGAGTAGCGGGCGTCAGATAGTAGAGTAGAAACTAAAATCTGAATTGGGGCTATTACTAAAATCGATACTGAAATAAATAGAAAAATCTTTACATCGATCAACGATCGATACTAAAACCTATATCTACTAAAATCAAAACTAAATACGGTACCAAAATCACAGCTAAAATTGATATCAAAATACATACAAAATATAGAAACTAACTTCAGTTAATAAAAAATTGAAAAAGTAATAAAAAGTTGTATCGATACTTAACTAATTGAAACGGAAATCATATTACAAGAAATTATTAATATAATACTGCAACTCTACTCTCTGTCAAAATGAAATAAACATTGACATTTTATAAGAATAAAGATACTTAAATATTCCAATCTCATTGATTATAAAACCGTCTAAATTAAAAAATAAAAAAATTGGTCAAGTGCGAGTGGGACTCGCGCACGAAGGGTTCCGTACCATTATCTATGCAACATAAGGCAACATTATTAGTATCGAGCAAGAAACGGTAAAAAAAATCAGTTTTTTGTATGGGATTTATATTTATGAGGGGGGCCCTTAAATATTTATTTTATTTTATTTTTAGTATTTGTTGTTATAGCGGCAATAGAAATACATCATCTGTGAAAATTTCAACTGTCTAGCTATCACCGTTCTTGAGATACAGCCTGGTGACAGACGGACGGACGGACGGACGGACAGCGAAGTCTCAGTAATAGGGTTTCCGTTTTTACCCTTTGGGTACGGAACCCTAACAATTGGAACTAAGCACCACACAAGGAGTTTCTATTCCGAGCCACCGCGTAAATTTCATCTGTTGATCTGGGATTAAAACCTTTTTTGAGAAAAAAAAACCTATAAGTCAACGGATCCTATGGGTTGCTACCACAAAATATGTAAAATATAAACAATAACGGCGGAGAAATTTTATACCTTACTACACAAACGTTTGCGTTTTTGTCTCGTGATTTCCAGGACTATCTCTATACCAATTTTCGTGCAATTATATTAGGTAGATTTTGCGTGAAAACGTCACAAACAAACTCACTTTCACTTTTATGTTTATATAAGGATTAATGGAAAAATCACAGGTAGTAGGTATACGTGAATAACAATGTTACAATAGGTAGCATAGAGACGATAACAAGTGTTCACTTGTGTATAACTACTTACAGTTACTGACTGTTTCTGATTCTTGTTAAGAGGATACCAAAATAGCTTCGTGCATTTTTCTACGTACGAAGTTTTCATTGTTTCTTTAGATTGAATGGCTAGAGCTCTAATTTTTAAGTATATGTTTTTTCAATATATGATCTAGGATCGCATAAACTCAGAAACACGATTGAAAAAAGTTTTCTCGATAGAAAATCTTAGCGAAACAACCTCTCTCATTTTTCATTTTTTTCATTTGTCGGTCTATTATCGCGTATTAACTAATGAAATAACTTTAAAAACATAAGTAACTATTATATATAGAAACACGTAAATCAGAATTAAAATATATTTAGTAGATTTTGAGTAAATAGGAAAAGTATCCCTAATTCTTCATTTTCTGTGCCTACTGGCTGTGTTAATATGTACGTGTCGGCGATGATATACGATAATATTGATGTAGGCCCTTAACGTTATTGTTTATTAATAATTAGTTATTATTATTTTATTGTTATTCGTTTTATAAGCAATAACTATGTGTGTATGTGTGTCAAAACTAGGTTAGTGTTCGCTGCAACATTCTGAACGTGCTTTGTTGTGTCTACATTTTTGTTCAGGCGTCCAGCAGATTATATATCTTAATAAAATTAAAATATCTTCCTAACTATAACAACTCGACCACGACTAGCCTTGTGGTCGACTGGTTCGTGTAACGGACTGCCGTTCACGTGATCGCTGTTTCGATTCCCGCACGGGACAATCATTATTTGTGTGATATTTATATTGTTACACAAATGTTTGTACTGCGTCTGGGTGTTTTCTATGTATTATAAGTATGTATTTACCAAAGAAAAGTAGTTTATGTATTCTATTCGTATTCTGGTACCCATAACACAAGCATATAAGCTTAGCTTGAGACCAGAGGACGTCGTGTGGAATGTCCGTGAATAATTAATTATTTATAATACACAGTGAGTGTCCTCTATTGTATCTTAAGTGCTATGGTGTAATAAATTAAATTATGGTGGAAAAAATTACTGCCGCAAGCGGGACTATGCTATGGTGTAAGTTGTACATAACAGCCGTATTCACAAACGTTGCTGTGCGGTCTCATAGTAGGCATAGACGCACAGGGGTAGCAAAATCATTTTACAAACAATACTTAAATGGTGAAGCGCACTATGCGTTTGTTAAACTGAACGCTTAGCTAAGTTTTGTCTATGAATACAAAGGCTCGACGAACGGAACGCACTGAGAAGTGTTACCCTTTGCACAGTGCATCAACACTTAAGTACTTACTTAAGTAAATATTGTTTCTGAATACGGGTGTAAGTGTGTGTGTCTACTCCAGTTAGTAGTTACTCCAGTAGGTAGTGTCTACTCCAGTTGGTAGTAGTTCTCTGTGACAGTATGATCCTGGCGCGTGGTGGTGAGTGGTGAACATGTCCTGTATGTAACGTGCTCTCTTGTATATTGTGTTGTGTACGTAACTTGTGTAACTTGACAACATTCACTTAATTATGTTATTCATATTTAGTTGTGTCAATAGGTACGTCATTAAAATTCGTTACGTTTATATTCATATTGTCAGTTTCTATTATAATTACATGAAGAAAACAGTGAGATCATTAACATGTGAATTAGTAACACTCAAATTAGTTAGGTACCTATATGACATATGTATATCGTAGGAGACTTGACTATAATAGTTTACTGAAGGATTTTTAGTTTTAACTTAGGTTCCAAGATTGTGAAGTAAGTTCGCAAATCGTGTTAATGGTGAGTACGTTATTTATTAACTGTAGTTAGTTGATGAGATTGTATGGTGTCCCGTTGAATATTCATAAACGGATCCTTCCAAACCAGCTACACGTGTCGTAAGCCACGGATCAATATCATCGTAGTTAATAGAATGTTGTATTTAACGTAGATTTTTTTTTAGTAGCGGCTATTCAGGCTTTATTACTCCTAGTATCACTGCGACCAGATTGATCTATTGTGATCGCCACTTTCTACAGTTCTCGGTCCAAGCCTGTTGCCATAAAGAACTCCAGGATCTTTATTTAACGTAGTTAGTTTGTCCAGTATTACAAGGCCTTTAGATAGATGACTGCTCTAGATGTAAATACAGGTGATTCCTATGATGTTATCCGATATATATACCTACAGTACAGTGGAATAGTTAAGTAACCAAGAGACCTGGGGAAAATTAAAAATGGGGTCTCACTACCATGTAAACTTATTAGGTTTTATGAAATAAAAATATAAAAAATACAAATATTTTTGAAAAGCAAAAAAAAAAGCAGCAAGCTTCGAGGGCCCCCTGAGCTTGTGGGCCCCAGGGCACTGCCCCGCCTAGCCCCTTGGTAGCTACGCCCCAGACAGTTCCGTCTGTCCCGCACTATCTCCTACCAGTATGTGTTGATCTCTGTGAGTGAAGCTGGTGGCTACTGCCTCTACATCTCTCTCTCTATTGTCTATAATAATAACTAGATACCTAGTGTTATATACTGACACTAGTTATATTCACATCACCAGTGGCGGATTCGCAGTCTCGGCCGCCCCAGGCCCCAAGCTATCAGCCGCCCCTTTCTCAGCATCCACCATATAGACAGGGCTGGGCAAAATACATGCTTTGTTGTAATTGAAATACAAATTACAAAATACTGCGTTTGCAAGTAATTTAAATACAAAATACTAATTACTTTTGAGTGGAGTAATTGAAATACAAATTACAAAATACAGTTTTTTGCCTGTCTGTAATTGAAACACAAATTACAAAATACATTTATACTAAAAAATTTACCCAACTTTAAAAAACAGGAGGCTTTTTTAATGTTTGTTCACGAATAACTTTGTCGTTTATCGATTTTAATGCTTCTTTTTTGTTGGAAAGAAAATGTTTCAGACGTGGTTCTATGATAGGGAAATTAGGTTTTCGTGATGGCAGTCCAGGGAATTAGATAGCAACTTTCAAAAATCAAAGGGCACTGTTTGAGGTCGGTTTTTTATTCTTGAAAGCTATGATATGAAAGAGGATAAGTTTTGTAATATAAATATTTATGTAGGGATTAACTCTGAAAATATTGTCCGTGGTGACGTATTAAGAATAGAAGCGTCAGCATCCCCATCTTCCGCGAGCATGCGGCTCGCCAAGGTGGTCCGCCTAGTCCTCGGGAATGGGTCGAGGCGAGGCACCGACGGAGGATCTGACGTACCACCTCACCCAGCTCCTCACGGGTCATGGCTGTTTCAAGTACCCGTGGGAGCTGGTTAGTATTGAGTTGGATCTCGAGTGCCGCAATTGTGGGAGTGGCGCCGTGGACACGACGGAGCACACCCTCGCCGTGTGCACGGCCTGGGACACCCAGCGTGTTGACCTCAACGACGTTCTGGGCAAGGATTCGTCACCCTCAATGAACAATGTTGGGCTGCCGTCGCCTCCTTAGCCAGGGAGGTGATAGCGGCAAAGAGGGAGTCCCTGCGGGAGCGCGAACGCGATGGCGAATCCTTGCTACCCCGCAAGGCCCCGGGCAGAGGTCGTCCGCGCTCAATAGCCGGCAGCTTACCCCTCGTTGGGGTCCCGTGGGTCTCTGAGTACTGATTCGCCGCGGCAAATGTGGCTGTCGGCCACAACAACACGACGGGGGGAACTAATGATACCACCGTCGGGTCGGGACACGATTAGCGGGGCCACCTCTCGCCGGGTCATGGTAGAGCTCAAAGCATCATCATGGCACGGCAGGGTAGAAAGCGGCTATAAAAAGTAAACAAAACAAATCCACCTCCACCTTTTCCCCAAGCTGCTCTAAAAGCTAGCAATGGAAAATTCTGCACAGATAATATCCTCTATGAGAAACGGAAAACTCGAAAATAAACCTTACGCCAACACGTCAGGTCAGCGCTGCACAGTAAACCAAAACCCTCCCATAGTCGAAGGGGCCCGTGCTCAAAAGTAGGCCGTTCATGGGCTGGAGAGAGATAGAGAGAGGACTTATTTCTAAAGGTATCTAAGGATCCAATCTTTTTATTTTATGCACTAAATTAGTGAAAAAAATTTTGAAAACCTGTTAAGAGCGAGGCAAACTCGTACACTTAGGGTTTCGTACATACTAGACATATAAACATAAGTAACTGCATTCAAATATAAATCTGTTAATTAAACTCAAAACAACTCACCAACTTAATTTTGTAGTTGAAGTATAGGGAATCGCCTACATTTCAGCTACTTCATAAGTTGGTATTAGTATGAACACTTTTTTCTTGTGATGTGATGACAAATTATAAGTTATTGGATTTTTCCCATAGGGAAATCAGCACTATATAGACTTGATCAATGCAAAATTTCAAGGCTCTAGGGCAACGGGAAGTAACCTGTGAATTTTGATTCCCTAGCATAAGGCGAAAATTCTTAAACATAATAAATAAATATATAGTATTTTTTGCAGCAAGGGACCGCATAGATCTACATATCGTATGAGTTTCACGTTGATACCTTCATCCCTTGCCGAGTAAAAAAAGTTTGACAGACGGACAGACAGACGGACACCGTAGTGAGACTATAAGTGTTTGTACGAAACCCTAAAATGAAAAAATGTAGAAAAAAAACGGATTTGATCAATACTTTTAGAGATAACCCCTCTCTCTAATAGATCGAGATGCGAGAGGTGAAATCTTTTACTCATTTTCTCAGCGATAAAATTTATTGGGTAAGGTTGTTATCATGGTTCCCGCGCATCGTGCGATGTTTTGTGTACAACGCCATCTATTGAGCCGTTTGCACCAACGCGATCTATGATATGGAACCGTGATAGCTCAGATGGGAGAGCAACGGAACGGTATTCCGAGGTCGTGGGTCCAAGTCCCTCTCATGGTTATAATTTTTTCCACTGTAGTTAAGTTTATTTAATAAAATTTAAATTAAAAAATTTATAACTCTCTCTCCAGCACATTTACGTCCCACTGTTGGGCACGGGCCTCCTCCACTTTGGGAGGGATTATGGTCTACTGTGCCGTGCTGACCTGGGAACACCTAAATATTCCGAAAAACCTTATCCCGAATTTTGAAATTCCGATTTTAAAAAGTCCGAATTTCATAATACCGAAAAATTGTAATGTAAAGTCATAAATACGATTTAATACTTTTCTGATTTTCATTTGTCCGAGGAGTCAAATGCTCGAAGAGTTCTCGTTCCGAAAAACGACGACGATATTTTATATAATTTTACGACTAAAACGAATCGCTGCAAAACCGACTTCACGTAGTCTTGTTTGCCCTACACTAGAGTGTTGAGCCTTCAAGCCACCTGCTCCTCAGCCCGCGCGCCGCCCCAGCCCTCCGTGCCTACGCGGGCTTAAATTGCACTCTAACACTAATTCGGAATAAAGTTTTTCGGAATATTTGGGTGTTCCCGGGGTGGTGATATTTGTATTCTTAATCCGTCAACACACGGAGAACCAGCGTGAAAAACCACTATCCGTAAATATTACCAGCCTTTAGCAGCATTACCTTCCACCAGTCAGTACTTTCATGAAAAGTTATCATGTTTAACTTACAGTAATATAGGTATCGATTTTACAATTAACTTCATATATCATCAGTATATCAATTTACTGTGGTTACCCCAAACAGCGCAAAAATATAAACCCCTATGAGATTATCGTATTTGTGGCAAACGATCATTTTCGACACCGACTTCAACCTAATATTGGTAAAGCAAAATTTTATGGGCCGCCGCACATACGGGTACTTAGACAATCTATGCAGCCAAAATTATTTTATCTTCTAAAATTGCTCGAAAGCGTATAACTAATAAAAAAAAATATTTCGTAATGGTTAACCGACTTAAAAAAGGAGGAGGTTATAGAGCACTGTGTCGGAGTACTGGTGATTTCTTTAAGAATCTCATTCTCATTTATCTTCTAAATTTGATAAATTAAAGTTCTACATACGATTACGATACGACAAGCATACGATTTAATAAGTATTTACGGGTTCACTATTCTTGCTCCCGAGGTACCTTCTGAACCTAACATGAAATCATAGTTGGTTTAGAATGCTATAAACTATGATCTTTTTTTTTATATTTTAATCAAAATAAGTTTAAAGTATCAAAAAATAATGAATTCGCGCTTATCCGCGGCAGTTTGTTTAATTTATAGCTACTCAAATCCCTAAACTTTCGAATGTGTCATTTACGACATCCTATGAGATCCTGTTGTCATTTATGACAACAGGATCTCATATAAAAAGCGTTGTTAGATAAGTAGATATTTAATGGTAATAAACGCGTACATCTCCGGGCGTTACCCGTGAGCTACTAACTCTAGCTAACTACATTATTACTAAGCATAACCTACTTACTAAGCATTTCTTACTTATGTGGTGCTTGCGCCTTTACAAAACTAATAAAAGCGTGTTAAAAACATAGAAGAGTATTTGAGGATGCGGTATATATTGCAATGAGTCTTTTGACACGATTGGGGCCGCACAAAAATCTGGCCGCCCTAGGTCTAGGTCAGACCTTAGGGTAAATCCGCCACTGCACATCAAGTATATGTATTTATATGTTTCTAACTTATTTATAAGCATGTCAGTGTCACCAACTAACTGAAACTATATTATAAAGTATCACAAATAATTTTTTTGTATAGTCATATTTATTTCAGTTATTAACTTTTGGAAATAATAAAGTAATAGAATCATACCTAGATGTGTGACACTAGGTAAAATATCGTTACACTAGGTAAAGGGAACATCTTGTAAGAAAACAGCGGAGTACGGTGTAGGTACATAATATTATTGTATGGAATATGGCGTGCTGTCGAGCTGTCTTCACTTATTTTAGGTGCTTAATATTATAAAGTGACAGTGTTTAGATATATGTGTGTGTTTGTTACATCCTCACCCTCAAACAGCTTAGCGGATATGATTTAGTCATATTAAACGTCTTCGCCGGAATACACATATTCTTTTCTTATTTTACAACATTCTTTTTAATCCCCGCACTCCTGTCATCTTAAGGAACGTTTTCGGTTCCTTTGTGATACACATTCAAAGTCGCTGAGATCATCGAAAAATCTGCAGCTGGAAATACCACAGCATGCGACGGTATTGGCATACAAATCATTTGCGATACAAGCCGCACGCTTATGGAATGGTCTACCATTTAGCCGTGAGGCAAGCTAAGTCCCTGCCAATCTTTAAAATATGGTTACCGACCACTATCATTCCCAACTTTAGTTACCTTATCCAAATTGTCACTGTATGTGGTATTTTATGTACACTCTGTAGCTTATTCCACAGAATGTCATACGACACCATGTCGAACGCCCTGGACATGTCCAGAAAACAGGCGTAAACGGGCGTCCGTCGGTCGGCATAGTGCTTGACAGTGTGCTTCAAACACAATATAGCGCTTTCAGTAGACATTTGTGATCTAAAACCAAATTGATTGTCATGTAGCTGTAGATATTTATTTAAATGTGTGTCAAGCACACTGTCCAACACTTTTGCTAACACAGTGGCCAACGAAATAGGCCTATAATTTGCTTTATCGGTCATATCACCTGTTTTACTCTTAACTATAGGCACGACAACAGTTTTCATAAGATCTAAAGGCAAATATGAATGAAAAATACAAAAAGAAAACAGCATGGCTAGTACTCGTGCAATGTGTGGCCCAGCATGCTGCAGGTGCTCGATGCTGAGGCCATCGTGGCCCGGAGACTTACCCCTTTTCATCTGTTTAATCGCTATTGCCACAGACTTGGCGGTGATCCTGGTAACCTCAGTGCCCGGCTCCTCAGAATCGAGCACCAGCTGCGATGACGGACCTAGAGGCGAGCTTACTTAAAAATGTTCTTTAAACATTTCAGCTATGTCTTGAGGATCGGTATAACCATCCACACTTACTGGGAGACCAGATCCCATACTCATTTTGTTAGTACTTTTCCAAAAACCCTTAAAATCCTTATTACGGTACTGCGACACAAGTTTGTCCATTTTTATTAGGTCATCGTTATCCTGGACCCATTTAAGACGCGACTTAAAAATTTTCTTACTACTGCGCATATTATCATATAGTGTAGGTACCGTTCGTTGGTTTTCCGTGGAAAACCCAGTCCCGGAAATGCAATCTGGCCTCCCTGTAAGCCTCCTTAACATGGCTATCCCAGCCATGTAGATAGGTTGATCTACGACGCCCATTCCCGCACCGTTTGCTAAACACTGCCGACTCCCGGAGGGCGGCCACTATATCGTTATACAGGCTATCAATAATCAGTTTATGGTTATGTTGTCTACATGACTTATTCGCACATTCTCTAAGCTCCGGTGGAAAATCTACAAGTCTAAGGCGACTATTACATTTTTCAGTATATTGCTTTATTTGGAGTGGTTTCCTACCAGCCCACAGTACAGACATGTTTACACTACTACAAGGCGTCGTCGTCTCTTTAATTGCATTTAAAACATCATATATTTATAGTTCTTTTTTTTTTTACTTTGTTTTGGTATGGCAAAACAACGTTTGCCGGGCCAGCTAGTATATATACGAGTATATATTTTCCCCTTGTGGCAACCCACTGGCTTAGCGGATTATTGCCAGGCTCTCGTAATGGCTTCTCATGTGGTTTAAGCAAGGTCATAAAATTTTGTATTAACCAAATCTGAATTTTGTCTAAACTTCAATTCAATTCTTCTTTTAATGGCCCATATGTGACTATCTTAAGACAAGTTACTTTCCGCCAGTGTTTTGTATTTAACTTCAGACAAGAACATGCTAGTATCATGATCTATAGAGAGATAACAATATTTGGCCGAAACAAGTGAAAAAGTTAAATAATAAACTGACAACTGATTATTCTTAGAAAAAATAATAGATAAAAATAAAAACATACATTACAAATAGGTAATGTTAAATATATACAAGTAATATAGGGATTAAATACATAAATATGAATGTAACATAATACTCATTTTATAAAATGTGTCTAATTATTACAATTTAATTTTATGTTTTTTAATATGGTTGCAAAGTATGGAATTTATTTCAAATGAAAAAATGAACGATAAGAGAAATTTAAAGGCGACAGGGCGCGGGATATTGTTAGGGATTAAATCATAAAGTGATTGTTGTACAAGTCAGCAATTGAAAAAAATATGATCAGCTGATGCTTCATCTAAGCCACATTCGCAGAGTGAGTTATCCTTTATCCTAAGTTTAGCCAGATGGGAAGGAGTACAAGAGTGACCCAATCGGAGACGGCAGATTACAGAAGTTACGCGATTTTTGGAGCGTAGATTTAGGAAGTAGGGACAAATCATGAGAAAAAAATTTGAAATGTTCTAACGAGCCAATTTGGGATGCAGATTTAGCACAAGAGTCAACCGATTCATTACCGGATATTCCTGAGTGACCAGGGATCCACACTAAAACGACAAGGATGTTGGAGACATGGCATTCATAAAGAGCCTGTCTAATTTGAAAAACTAGGGGAAATTTAGATTTGGAATAAAAGGGATTAGAAAGGATGGCTTGCAGACAGCTTTTAGAGTCAGTGAATATGATTGAATTATTAAGGTTATGTGATTTAACGAAAAGGATGGCTTCCAAGATAGCCAAAGTTTCTCCTTTGAAAACCGAAGCGATAGGCGGACATTTAAAACTCAAACAGATGCAAGTGAAAGGAATCCAAACAGCGGCACCAACATCACTAGTCGCGGATTGTTTAGAGGCGTCTGTGTAAATTTTATTCCAACCTTGAAAACGAGTTTGTACGACAACCAAAAACATAGCTTTAGCTTTAAATGATGATTTTTCAACTCCTAAATCAAGAATAACGTTAGGTTGAAAAACGAGAGATTCATATGGAGAAGAAAAAAGAGGGTTTAAGGGGAATTGAACAATTTGATAGGGTAATTTAGAATACCTGATTAAACTGAGAAGAATGCAGGGGATTTTGTCGGGATCAGATGATTGATAAAGATTAACAAGGACGCTCAATTTATGAAGGAGGGGATGACTAGAATTTTGTACAAGTTTAAACATAAATCTGTCAGAAAGAAATTGGACAGAGGTTAAGTAAGAAGCATCCATAGTCCATTTGACTGCGGATTTTTTCATTATATAATAATTTCTGTGAATAAGGGTGAGAGCCCCACCATACTCCGAACAAAGCCCGAAGGATTTTGAGCTTCCTCTCACACTTATTCGCTACATAATCAAAATGAAAGGCATCCGACATTTTACTGTCAAGATAAAGGCCTAAAAATTTTGTACTATTGTGTTGAGGAATTTTTTCCCCATTCAAAATCACATCTATCACAGAAATTGACCGCTTTTTCGTGAATATCACTACAGAACTTTTAGAGGGAGACAAGCATAAACCATGGTCCACAAGCCAGTGACTGAGATAACCTAAAGCTGAATTTTATCTATTTGTTGCGCTCGGAATGTTATCAACCTTTACATACAGTGCAATATCATCAGCATATTGAAGGACACCACAAAAACAATTAACAGTTAGTTCTAAGTCATACGTGTACAGGCTATACAGCAGAGGGCTAAGAACTGAACCTTGTGGTAAACCACGCCATACTGTTTTAGGGGATAGAAGTTGCTGGTTAAATTTTATGACAATCGAACGTTCAGCTAAAATGTTAAAAATAAAACGAACAAGTTTTACAGGAATACCTAACCGAATAAACTTGCTTCTAAGCACCGGTAAAAGAACGTAATCATAAGCAGCTACCACGTCCAAGAAGACTCCTACCAGGTAACACTTTTCTTTAAAGGTTGCATAAATGTCAGAAGTTAAAATAGCCAAATTGTCACTAGTGCTCGTGCTTTTTCTAAATCCAAATTGACTACTTGCTAAAATAGATTTATTTTCTACTAGCCATTCCAGGAGCAATTTAAGGAGGTGCTCGGTTATTTTACAGAGAACAGATGACAATGCAATGGGTCTCCAGCTAGAAGAAGAAGCTGGGTCCTTACCTGGTTTCAAAATAGGGACTATTATTTGAGTCTTCCACTGGTTTGGGATGGCACCATAGTCGAAGAAGTGATTGACAAGCTCGAGCAATGATTCTTTTGTATGGGAAGAAGATTTAGTGATAAATGAATACGGAATGCCATCTATACCAGGGGACGAGTCTTTTAGTTTATCTAAAACGAGAGATAGTTCATCAAAAGAAAACGGACCATCAACGATATTAGAAGAATGAAGAAAAGAAAGAGGAGAAGAAAGTGAGTCCAAGGAAGGTACACAGGGAGGGGCTAGCTTATCTGAAAAAGCTTCTAAACAAGACAGGGAGATGTTGTATGGAGAATCCAGAGAATTCATGGATCCACGAAAGCGTCTGATTTGTGACCAAACTATGGCAGATGGGGTTTTGGGAGCAAGGGACTTACAGAACGCTTGCCAACCAAGCCGTTTCTTTTCCCTAACCAATCTTTTAAATTGCGCAGCAGTTTTTTGATATTTTATAAAATTTTCACTGGTCTTTCCGGCTTTGCGGGCAGCAATAGCGTCTGAGCATTCGGAATCCCGCCAGGGTGAGGAAATTCTGAAGTTTTTGAAAGGTTTTTTAGAGGGAATATGGAGATCAGCAGCTGATAGAATAGATTTAACAAATAAATTATATAGGCTTAGTGGATCACTGTTTGAAGAGTCTGCAAAAGATGATTGAATTTTATTATCAAGGGACAGAGAGTATGACTTCCAGTCAGCAGATGACAGTTTGTATTTCTGCAAAGGGCTTGGAAAAAGGGATAGGCCTGATAGAAATAGAGGAAGAAATGGGATAGTGATCACTGCCAAACGTAGATGATAATATACTCCACGAGAAAATAGAAACCAAGGAGGAAGAACAAAGAGTTAGGTCAACTGCACTCATAGGATTTCGAGATGGATATACTCGACGAGTAGGGGAACCGTTATTCATAACACACACGTCAACCTCATCAAATACATCCAAAAATGATAAACCAAAAAATCAGAGTGACTAGAACCCCACATAGTATGATGGGCATTAAAGTCACCCATTACAACCATGGGATGGGGAACGGAGGAAAGTAATGAAAGAATATCTGCAATAAGACAAGAGTTAGGGCGTGGAATGTATAGAGAAACGAAAGAAATGTCATGCAATCTGACACCAACAATATTGTTAACTTTTATAATGTGAAATCACATGTAAACTGACAAGGCAATAATAAAGAGTTTGATTAAAGCTAATGGAAGTATTTTATTGTATATAATATTTACAGTAAATTATGCGAGAAAATATATATTTAATTATTAAGTTTATGTCAAACAATATTCTATTTTAAACGTAACTATGGATACATGTTACATAGTACCATAGACTAAAATATACAAAGAGGTGATATATACTCTTTACACCCTCGGAACTTTTTAGAATTTTGTAATTCTCTTTATACCAATTCTTCCACTTAATTCTTCCAATCTTGGCCCAAAGAGCGGTTTCGTAAACATATCAGCCAGTTGTCTGACTGATGGTATTTGTTTTACTTCAAGTTCACCGTTGTTTACGCATTCACGCACAAACAGATGCTTTATCTTAATATGCTTGGTCCGTTTGTGGTACTCATATTTAGGATTGTGTGAAAGCTTTATAGCTGATTCGTTATCGAGATAGAGCAGAGGTTTTCGTAAGTCAGCCATGTCTTTCAATAGGCTGTTCAGCCACAAAATTTCTTGTGCAGTTTCGCTGGCTGCGATTATCTCCGCTTCAGTTGACGACAACGATACTAAAGTTTGTCGTTGGCTTCTCCAGCTAATAGCACCGCCTGACAGTAGACACACCATCCCAGATGTTGATCTGCCCGTTGATTGATCTCCTGCGAGATCAGAGTCAGAGTAACATACCAAATTGTTTGGTGTATCTGTTGTATACCTATATACCAGACCTTTGTCTGTAGTTCCCTTGAGGTATCGAAAGATCCGTTTTACTAGCATGACATCATTTGTAGTAGGTGTCTCTAGGTTTCTGGATGCTTTACTTACTGCATAGGCTATATCTGGCCTCGTTCCTACTGCCAGATAGGTAAGAGCTCCAACGGCCTTTCTGTACGGAAAATCCAGCCTGTTTTCACTGTTAGGTTCTGTATTATTGATAGATTCTTTAATTATTGGTGTCGCTGTGGACTTACTGTTCATCATACCAAACTTTTCAAGAATCCTTTTTGTATAGGCTTGCTGGCATAGAGTTATTCTACCTTTTTCCGCTTTAATTTCCATCCCCAAAAAGTAGGAGACAGGTTTGGTTGTAATTTTGAAACGAGCTTTAAGTTCGTCAATAAACTCATCTCCCGCAGTATTTGTGTTTGCAGCCACCAGGCCATCATCAACGTAAAGTCCTATTAAGACTTTGGATTGTCCTCTGACTCTGGTGTATAAGCAAGGGTCTGCTTCATTTTGTTTAAACCCAGTTTTGGTTAGAAACTCCGCAATGCACGAGTTCCAGCATCGAGGCGCTTGCTTAAGTCCATAGAGACTGCGGTGTAGTTTACATACCCGTTTAGTTCCGTCTTGGAAGCCTTCGGGCTGTTTAATGAAAATCTCTTCGTCAACAGAGCCGTTCAAGAAAGCTGTTGTTACATCAAATTGACGAAGGTTTAGATTTTCTTTAGCACTAATCGCTATGATTGCTCGTATAGTGCTGAGTCGAGCAACAGGGCTAAACGTCTTATCATAATCGACGCCTTGTTGTTGTGAATAGCCTTTAACAACTACCCTGGCTTTAAATTTGTCAATGGAGCCATCAGGATTTGTTTTCAATTTATAAACCCATTTGCAAGGTAGTGCTTTCCGTCCTTTAGGTAAATCCACTAAGTCCCAGGTTTTGTTTTCTTTTAGAGAGTTCATCTCTTTCTGCATGGCTTCGCACCATTTCATTTTGTTAGGCGAATCCAATGCTTCTTTGTAAGTTACTGGCTCTACAGGCAAATTTTGAACTTCAGCAACAGTGGCCAGTACAAAGTCATCATACCGTTGGGGCATTCCTATTGCTGATCTATCTCTAAGACCGTAGTTATTTGGTTCAGATTCAAATTCTGTTTCAGCTGCATTTTCATCAAGATTCTCATGATCAGAGATGTCATGGTACTGTTCATTATCAGTATCAGTTTCTTGTTGAACTGCTTGATCATTGAAGGTTTGTTCATCAAGATGTTCATCGTGCTGAGTAGAATCTGCATTGATGGCGTTTTGTTGAGTGTCATCAATATCTACCTGTATTTTATTTGTTTCTGGAGCCGAGTTACTATCATTGTTTTCATTGTATGAAAATATATTGACATTGTCTGTCGGATTTGAGTAGTAATTTCTCATAAGAACCTTTACGTCTTTAGAAATAAGGCTTTTGCGTTTGGATGGAACATAAACCCTGTATGCTTTGCTGGTGTCAGAATATCCAACAAACATTCCTGGTATTGCCTTGGAAGCAAACTTATGACCCGTTGGTCCTTTCTTTAGTATAAAGGCTTTGGAGCCAAAAGGGTGGAGGTGATTTACGCAAGGCTTTCTTAGAACCCATTTTTCGAATGGTGTTTTGTTGTCAATAGCACTGTTTACAGATCTATTGGATAAGTAGTTTGCAGTATTAACTGCTTCTGCCCATAGATGCAGTGGTGCTTTTGCGTCAATAAGCATAGCTCTGGCTTTCTCCACTAGTGTCCGATTTCTTCTTTCAGCGATACCGTTTTGATGTGGGGTATAGGGTGCGGATAAGCGTCGCGCGATCCCGTGTTCCTTTAGATAGGCCTGAAATTTCGTATTGAAATATTCCGTGCCATTATCCGTTTGCAAATGTTTAATTTTGTTTCCAGTAAATTTTTCCATTTCTTGTTTATACTCTTTGAACTTGTCTAATACTTCCGATTTATTTTTTAAGAAATAAATCAGCCCATACCTACTGTAGTCGTCAATGAAAGTGACGAAGTATCTATTTTTAGCGTCAGAAGGTGTACTGATTGGACCACACACATCGCTGTGGACAATTTCTAGACGTTCGGTAGTTCGAGGAGTAGTTCGTTGGGGAGGGCTTGGCACTCGAGTCATTTTCGATTGAATGCATGTTTCGCAATCTGACAAAGTCTCATTTTTGTTGAAATTTAGTCCAATCAATGTCTCATTATTCAGAGCCAGGTGAAGATCTTGGTTGTTCATGTGTCCAAGCTTCCTGTGCCAGTCTTGTATGGACCCACGCTCTGTCTTTGTTGATTGATTAGAAGTGATTGCCGCATAACTTCGTTCAATGTTTAGCGATCTGACATAATAGAGGCCATTTGACTTTATTGCAGTCAGTAGTAACTTCCCCGTTTTATTACGTATTTCTGCTTTATCTGGTTTAAATACTACTGAAGCACCGTGACTTGTAATGCTCGGTACGGAGAGTAGATTTGTAGACAAAGTAGGGACAAATAACGTGTTTTCTAGGTGTATTCGCCCAAATTTATTATTCAGCGTAACTCTGCCTTCGCCCTTAATCTCAGTAGAATAAGCTTCTGATGCAAAGTTAAGTTTTCTTGACACAATCTTCATGTCTTTGAAGTACTCATGCTGAGGTGTCATGTGAGAGGTGCAGCCGCTGTCAAGTACCCAGTCGTCCTGGTTGCGACGGTTTGAGGAAAGAAGACACTCTTCGGCGTAGTTAGTGTTATCGTTTTTGTTCGTGTAAGACTTCTTTTCTTTGTTTTTCTTCCAGCAATTGGAACATATTTTGTGTGTCTTTTTCTGAAAGATATGACTTCCAGTCTTCTTACAAACTTTACAATGAACGTAGAGTGCGTTTTCTTCTTTATAATTTAGTTGACTCGATTCAAAGTTTTTATCATTGTGATGACGAGCGTCACTCTCTTCTATAATTTTAATTTTAAGTTCTTCTGGTTTTGGCAGTACGTCGCGTGACTCTATAGCAACACGAAAATTTTCGTATTCGGAGGATAAGCTGTATAGCATCATAATTGTCAGTAGATCCTCTTGAATTTTAACGTCCATGTCTGCCAGTTTATCAACCGTGTCCATAAACTTGTTTAAGTGTGCACGTACATCATTTCCTTCAAGTTTTGAAAGAATTAATTGCTTAAGAAGATGTGCTTTACGTGCAGGACCTTTACTCGCATGAATTTCTTTAAGTTTATCCCACAGTTCCTTTGCAGAGGTGCATTTCTTTATTGATTTAAGTTGCGAAGGAGCGATTATTAGGATCAATTCCGATTTTGCCTGTTTATCTCCATCCACATCTTCAGCACTCGCGTTTGGGTTTAGGGGACTTTCTACGTATTTCCATAGCTTGTTTTTAATCAGTACGGCTTCGGCCTGTATTGCCCAAGTGTCATAATTGTCCGTATGTAGTGGATCAATGTGAAATGTCTTCGACATATTTGCAGCACAGACGTTAGAGTTCAATGCCTATTTCCATATCCATCCATCCATCAACCTTTCTCAGTCCACTGCTGGACATAGGCCTCCCCCATAGAACGCCACAACGTGCGGTCTTGCGCTAACTGCATCCAGCGGCCCCCGGCGTATTTGACGATATCGTCGGTCCACCTTGTTGGGGGCCGCCCCACGCTGCGTCGTCCGGTTCGTGGTCGCCACTCGAGGACCTTCCGTCCCCAACGGTCATCAGATCGTCGAGCGATGTGGCCTGCCCATTGCCACTTCAGCGTGCTAACTCTTCGGGCTATGTCGTACACACCAGTCCTTCTACGGATCTCCGCATTCCGGATCTTATCACGTAGGGAAACACCGAGCATAGCCCTCTCCATAGCACGCTGCGCGACTCTGAGTTTTGTTATGAGGCCGACATTCAGGGACCACGTCTCAGTTCCGTAAGTCATCACTGGTAACACACACTGATCATAGACCTTTCTTTTCAGGCACTGAGGTATTTTGGACGTGAAGATGTGCCTAAGCTTCCCGAACGCTGCCCAGCCGAGTTGGATTCGTCGGTTGACCTCTTTATCGAAGTTGGATTTGCCCAACTGGACTGTTTGTCCTAGGTAGACATAATGATCGACAACTTCGAGAATCGCATTCCCAACAGATACTGGTGCTGGAGTGACATGGACATTGAACATGACCTTGGTTTTATCCATGTTCATCCTCAAACCAACCCGTTGGGAAACACTGCTGAGGTCATTGAGCATTGTGCTAAGGTCCTCCAGGGATTCTGCCATGACCACGATATCGTCTGCAAATCGAAGGTGATATTTCCATATGTCTTGCTTGAAAACGTTTTTCACTTTATTTGCTCTGCTACCATGTTAACTTTTATAATGTGAAATCACATGTAAACTGACAAGGCAATAATAAAGAGTTTGATTAAAGCTAATGGAAGTATTTTATTGTATATAATATTTACAGTAAATTATGCGAGAAAATATATATTTAATTATTAAGTTTATGTCAAACAATATTCTATTTTAAACGTAACTATGGATACATGTTACATAGTACCATAGACTAAAATATACAAAGAGGTGATATATACTCTTTACAAATATTGATATCAGGAGGATGAGAGGGGAAAGTGATTAAAGAGAAGGGAAGGGAGCGCTTTATAAACTAAGCGCAACCAGCATACCCATCGGTTCTGTCATCCCGCAGACAGCAGAAGCCAGGGACCCTGAACCGAGAACCTGGCCTCAACCATGTCTCCTAGATTGTCCATCCGTGGAAGGGAAAAAAGTGAATTGGGAAAGTTTAGAGGCGACGTTGGACGGTAAAGTATGTGGATTAGTAATAATAAAGTCAATGAGAAGAGAAAGAAGAGATTCTAATGAGTTGACAGGATGAGAGTTAAACGGAGGAGTGCTACAAAGGGCACTACCATTAGGTAAGTGATATGATGGAGAGGCGATTATATTATTATGTGCAATTTGTCGTATGATTTACCTAATGGACTTTTAAGGCGTAATGGAGATGAGATTACCTTTGTGTACGAGCGGGTGGGAGTGGAAGGTGAATGATTTTTATGGCCTGAAACTGGATGAGAATTTTGATTGACTGGAGGAGCTTCCTGAGTGGCTAGCGCATATGACCTTGTGACGCGAGGAATCTGCAACAGAGCTTCTTGATATGAAATACTACTTTGAGCCATTACAACTTTAATGGCCCTCTGCCTCTCAAACTCTGGACATTTGTTGCTCGTAGCAAAGTGACATCCGGAACAGTGGAGACACGTTGCCATATTTTCTGGAATATCACAATTTTCGGTGCTCAAAGGATCATGCCGGTGAAAATTGTGATATACAATTTTCACCGGCATGATCCTTTGAGCACCGAAAACATCTAGGCTTCGAACGGCACTTAAGCTTAGTATGCCCAAATCTGCAGCACGAATTGCACTGTATGGTCGGGAAATGATAAAGTTCCACGCGAAGTGAAGTGAAATAAGAGAAAATTTTGGAAGGAAGAATTTGTCCTCTAAATGTCAACACAACAGTCTGAGTTGGGACCCAGGATGGGTTGCCATGCTCAATGATCTTCCTGTTTAAACGTCTGGCTTTTAATATCTTACCGACACCACAGGGTAATTCTAAAGATTCGACGAATTCTGTCATCGACAACTCAGTGGGCACATTGCGAACCAGGCCCATCCGAGTAACATTATATGTTGGAATAGTAACCACATATTTATAGGTCGCGAGAATAGGAAGGGAAACAAATGAATTGGCATCCTGAGCTGTGCTAAACTGAACCGCAATTTTGTTTCTACCTAATTTTTTTAAACCATCACGGCAAACGTTTTTGACATCATGTGTTTTAAGAAACTGTCCAAATCTGATAGGTTTAAAGGAGTTTGAAATCAGTTCAGACTCAGATCTGGAAACATGCACGATAAAAGGTCCAGCATCTGATTTCAAATAAGATAGCCCACAGACAATCAATGACGGGTCATTATAGATTGTATCAATTGATGCCGCCGCTAGCTCCGGAGACGTAATAGTTTCTTTTTTTTAAACTGGGGCCTGAGAACTAGACTCAAGACGGCGCTTAGTACTTACGTGAGCCTCACGCTTGGGGTCAGGCGGATCTGGAGGTCTCGGAGGATCCTCCTCCATGGTTAATAATTTTGTGGTGATCAGACGATTCAATAAACTAAACACAATATTTACTAATAAATATTCAAAATAATGACTAATAAATAAGATAAATAAGAATAATCAAGTTAAAAATAAAATATTTTTGAAAATTCCCGCTGACAAGATCAATCGCTATCCGTTCTTTGTCTAAACTTATCCTAATATATATTAATGTCAATACATTGGAATGACAAATAATTACCATAAACAAAGGACAGATGTAAGCATCAGTAATTATGGATTATTAATCTCAGTTTATGGTCTTAAATTCTTGCGTAAATAAAATAAATAAATAATTATAATTGCATAAGTTGATAAAAAATACTATGCAATAGCTTTACCGCGGCAGTCCCCGAGTGACACACGTCTTTTTTATTATTATTATTTATCTCTATTTGTGTATGTTACGTTAGTATTATTTTTTAACACCCTTGCTCGTAAAGTTGATGTAATTCCACCGGTTTTAAATATGTAAAGCGGGTCATAACAAACGCGTGTGTTATCAAATCAAATAGTTAAGTTATAGTCCATACAAATTTCATAACAGTATTACTTGCCATTTCAAATATGGAACTGACCGCCGCCGCACAACTCGAGCAGCGCGCTGTTGCTATTCAAATTTCGAACAGATCACAGATTGAGTTTATTTAAAATAAAAAAAAACCAGTTTATTCGGTAAACTTGGCTGCATGCTCTAGCGTCTTTGCCAACATTTTCACGCAGCCACGGCAGAAAGTAATCCTCGTGCCATTTTTCTCAAATTTTCTTTTCTTTGTACTTTGAACAAAATATAAAATGTTTTTTTTTTCTGTTTAGCTCGCAAATGTGTTAAAAAACGTCGTACGATATACGTGCGTATTGGTTATAACATGCTCGGCTCAATTACGACCTCGCCTTCGGCTCGGGCTGAAATTCCGCCTCGCATGTTATAACCATCTTTACGCACTAATATCGTAATGTACTATTTTATAGTTATGTAGGTTAAAATAGTAATAATACACGCCAGATGGGATACATACATAAGTTGCCCTTAGCTGTAATTCTTCGACAGTATCCATATAGGTTGTCTGGAAGAGATCGCTATTAGCGATAAGACCGCCGCTTGTACATACCATATGCTGTAGGTACTTCATAAAATTATGTATCTTGTATTTTTTTGGTGTAGGTACAATAAAGAATTTTCTATTGTATTGTATTGAAGTTTGGATCATAGATAGCTTACATAGCACACCATGGATTCCGAAGAAATTCGGTGTTCCGGTAGGACAATCGATAACTTTTTAATTTTACTTCATTGATTTACTTATGTATTATTTTAATTTTAAAATAACAAACACAGCTAGAGGGCGTCGGCATCGCGTTAGTCTTTAGTCATTATCGTGGTGCGGGTAACACTGCGGCGCGGAGTATACCTACTGAGTGTTCAGTAAGTACATGACTATAGGATAGGTACACTCGTGTACAGTGTGTGGGTGTGTACGCGCGGGAAGTATCACCGTAATTGCTGTCTACTGACTGTCGATACAATTAATACAAAAGTAATAATTTATTTAAAAAATATAGTAAAATCATAACAACTAAGTAATAATATTAATAATCGAGATGTCATGGCTTGTCATTGAGCGGCACCTCC
The DNA here is from genome assembly GCA_916999025.1 of Orgyia antiqua. NCBI lineage: Eukaryota > Metazoa > Arthropoda > Insecta > Lepidoptera > Erebidae > Orgyia > Orgyia antiqua. The sequence continues at coordinate 17,957,929 of OU779864.1, read as the reverse complement.
ACCTCCTCCACGTCACGCAGCTCGGGGTCGGGCGCGGTACCCGGCGCCGGGGCGGGGCGCGGCGCCAGCACGTACTGGTGCAGCAGCGTGGCCAGCAGCGAGCCCAACAGTGGACCCGCCCAGTACACCTGAGACAAGACAACAGCGTCAGTAGTACGCGGCCGACAGTCGAGAGTCGACCTGCCCTCGCCGAGACACTCACCCACTGGTAGGACCACGCGTTCTGCATCAGCGCTGGGCCCAGGCTCCTCGCCGGGTTCAGACTGGCGCCTGTCGCCGGGCCCTGACACAATAACCACCGTGTTCATTACATAACATCTCATCAGTAGAGAGAGAGAGAGAAAGAGAGAGAGACAGACAGAGAGCACACGTGACTCACCCCCACGTAGATGAGTCCGGCGACGACGAGCCCCAGCTTGACGCCGACCGTGGGGTCGGGGCGGCGCGGGTCGTGGTCCGCCCACAGGCCGCACACCGCCAGCACCAGCGTGCCGGTCAGCGCCACCTCTATGAAGAGAGCGGCGAGCGCGGACACGTCCGGCGCCGGCGCCGTCAGGCCCACCGCGCCCGTCGCCAGCTTGCTCGGCGTCACCGCCAGCAGCGCGGCGCTGCCCAGCGTGGCACCCGCGCACTGCGCCAGCGCGTAGGCGAGCGCCGGGAGCGGCGCCAGCTGGCCGCACAGAGCCGCCGCCAGCGTGACGGCCGGGTTCATGTGCGCGCCGGACGCGGCCCCGAAGGCGCACACGTTGCCCAGCACCAGGAAGCCGAACGCGAGCGCCGGGTGAGTGAGCGGCGCCGAGCCGGGCCCGCGCACCGCCAGCGTCGAGCCGCAGCCCAGCGACACCAGCAGCGCCGTGGAGAGCGCCTCCGACACCAGGGGGCGCCACCACCGGCACACCCACGCCACCGCGCCGCTCTCTGTACGCACACATCCTTACTTATATATTTCGCTAAAAACTCAGTACGAGATAAAAAATTATCATTTTTTATCAGCATTATAAGTATAGATTATCATCTATACTTATAATAAATCTGTAGAGAGGTCAATTCTGTGCATGAAATATATTTTCAAAATAACTATCAGGGGGTGAAAAAACATATACTTAAAAGTTAGAGCTCTAGCCATTCAATCTAAAGAAACAATGAAAACTTCGTACATAGAAAAATGCACGAAGCTATTTTGGTATCCTCTTAATGGTTAAAGTTACATAAAAATCATGTACGACGGAAATATTCTACATAAAATTGTCTAAAAAATATCCCGCAACAGCATATGTCTATATTTTATGGTTGACTCACAATAACACGTGTAACTCCTGATAGCTTAGCAGTTCGGAGCATTCTGATTATATTTGTTTACTCTTCTTTACTTCTTATAAAACAAAGTCGTAATTTTTGTATGTATGTCCCTATGTGAGCTTATATCTTCAGAAATCCGCAACGGAGCTTGATACGGTTTCTTTTTAATAGATAGAATGGTTCAAGAGGATGGCTTTTTTCGCATAATTTATTAGGGTTTACTGTATATTGGATGAGATATGATTATATTTCCTTAGAAATTCGGACGCGTGCGAGCTTTAAATGAAAACGCTGCCGTATCTATGTGAGGTACAACAAACTAATGTATGGAGGAATTGTTTGTTACCTATACCGAGGGCATATGTCTATGTTTTCAGGGAAAGACGTTGTACCCATAATAATGTCAAAAAAAATATCAAATTCAATAGGCAGTTTAGTTTAACAGCAAAAGCTATGTGTATATAGTAATATTTTTTATCAAATTAAATAGCTTAGTTAGCTTACGCAATTAATATAGATTATAACTGCTCCTTGCAGCATGCTATTTAAATGAATATCTTAGGAGATATGACGAAAAAAGAATTACGCGCTATAAAATAAATAAACTGTTGGCTAAGTAACGCGAACGTTTGCTCGGTCTTCAATCCATACTCCAATCTTTGGATATGTATGTAAGGATGTTTAAGGGCCTACATCAATATTATCGTCGACATGTACATATTAACATAGCTAGTAGGTATAGAAAATGAAGAATTAGGGATATTTTTTTTGTTTACTCAAAATCTACTAAATATATTTTAATTCTAATTTACGTGTTTCTATATACAATAGTTACTTGTTTTTAAAGTTATTTCATTAGTTAATACGCGATAATAGACTGACAAATGAAAAAAATAAAAAAAGATAAGAAAACCGGATATTAAATCGGATCGGATCGGAAAACCGAGTATTAACTATACCTGCTCATTCTACAACCTTTTACAGTAAATCATTTACAGTTGAGGCAGCTCGCTTGTGGAATGCGCTGCCAGAATCCATAAGGGGTGCTCAAACTAAAGCATCGTTTAAGAAAAATCTTAAAGAACACTACCTGTCGCTATAATAAGTATGTTAAGTATTATATATGTATGTATGTGTAGTATGTATGTTTATGTAAATTGTTTTACCTCTATATTTAAGTATATATACATATTTTATTTAGTAATGTAATGTAAGTTTGTTTTTAAGTTTTAGGTACGCCACAATATACCCTCTCTTAAATTCAATCGACTCCATTTCACGGTTGTCTGTAAGAGATTGCAATATTTGCGATAAGACCGCCTTTTGTACCTAATTTAAGATTTATTGTTATTAATATTTGTAAGTTATTTTCTGGCGTACAATAAAGTGTTTTCATTCATTCATTCATTCATTCATTCATTCATTCATTCATTCATAAGATTTTCTATCGAGAAAACTTTTTTCAATCGTGTTTCGGAGTTTATGCAATCCTAGATCATATATTGAAAAAACATATACTTAAAAATTAGAACTCTAGCCATTCAATCTAAAGAAACAATGAAAACTTCGTACGTAGAAAACAGCACGAAGCTATTTTGGTATCCTCTTAATGTGCTTTCACGTAAAGACTAGAAAGAAAGAAAGAAAGAAAGTTTTTATTTCTCCCCCATGGGGACACAACAAGGTACATAATATTACAACTAATAGGCACAAATAAAAATAACGAAAAATCACAAAATAAAACAATAATATAAAATAAAAAGATCAGTATATATAAGCTGACAGAATAATGAGTGCCAATGTGACCCATAGGAAAAAAAAAGGGACGTTACTCAGCTTAAATGTTGCGGTTTTTACACCGCAACGCTGATTTTCAGCAAAGCCCCGTCAGTGACGCCCGACAATCTGCCCGAGTCCACAGATCACACACACACACGCACAAATAATTACATTATATGACTACTGGATGGATTTTCATAAAACTTTCCAATGAAAAATGGAATATAAAATGAACTTATTTTTTATCCTTTTTACTGCGGGTAACACCGCGGGGCGCAGCTAGTACATAATATGGTTTAAAATGGAGGTTTAAAAGTTCGCTAAAATCGGTTCGCGAAAATTGTCAAAACATGTTATTCATAATAGTCTTTTTACGATGAAACGTTTATTATCTCTCCGCTTAAACCTCCGATAAGTCATTATGAATAAGACCAATAATATATACCTAAAAATGTCAGCTTTGTTTTATAGTCTCATATCACCCAATATATTTCTATCCGACTATCAAGAAGGAATATATATTTTCCAAATAAATGTATAGATCTATTGAACGATAGTCCATGAGTAGTCCTAATAAGAAACATAAAACAAAATGGCCGATTCTGAGTTAAAACTTATATTATGAGCTCATTATAGATTCAGCCAATGGGCATTGTTCATTTTTTTTTAAAACTCTTAATTCGATAACCATTTCGCGGAATAGATTTTCTGATCATGATCCATTAGTTTTTTTCGGAAAATTTGCTATATTAACGATTATTTTTCCAAAAAAGCAAATGATCTCTATTTGCCCTTGAAATGAAGGACTTAAAATATTAAGGCGTTTTTAGGGATATACTACTCTGAAGTGGAGTTGAAATTGGTCTATTATATCAACTTGTCAACTTTGAAAAGATAAAGTACAATCTGTATTAAGTCTATCAAGAAAAGTTTTTACACAGATTGCGTAAAACGATGACGTCCCAACATTTAAAGTAATATCTTCAAGAATTTTTAAAAAATTCTGTATATTGAATATTTCAATAATATTGAAATTAGTTTCTTAAAATGGTCTATATTTTCTAAAAAAAAATATAAAAACACCAGGTCAAAAATTATGAACAATGCCAATTCACTATTTAGTTTATGTTAGGCATTTCTTATATAATACTCTGTGGTATTGCTATCCCTATTTTCGAGCGCCGCGTTGAAAGGGACAACTATACTTATATCAGCCTGATTTTAGATGTTTTTTAAAGTTAACAATAATCATGTTTTTAAAAAAAGAAGGTAACAGAAGTATAGATAGTATTAAGTTATTAATTATACACCCTAATACCGCGAGAAAAATTTGCTGCTCTACAGGAAATATCCACAAAGAAAATAGCGGAGTACGATGTCTATATTTCTGTATGGAGCATAGTTTGTTGTCGTGCCCTCTATCTTAACATGATGGCAAAAAAATATGAACCCAACCTCAGCCAACCTGTACAATGCAATAAAAATCAAAACATGTATGACATGAGGTTATCATAAACTATAAGACACGAGGTTATCATAAACTATAAGACACATCTATAACTTTAATTATAGTTAGAATCAACTTTACGAGACTAGCTTTTGAATCCAGGCATTTTAATTTTGGTATATTTATATCTTAGTTAATATTCTTAGCCTACAATAAGAAAATAAATTAATCGAACTTATAATAATTTGTAAGTGTATAAGTGTATTTACATGTTGTATTTTCTCAGAATACATAATACAGTAAATAACTAGTTATGTCCAGATTAATATACAAGATTATATAAATAATATGATAATCATGATTACATTATACATAATTATACTTATGTCCCACTAGTTAAGTGTGAGTACCTACAGTAGGTGCCACCGCCACCTGGTGACTGGTGATATGTTATCTCAGTTCGCGAGTTGTCTCTTACCGGCGGAGCGCGTGCTATATAATCTGATTGAGAATTTTGATAACTATTATGTATATATTGTTTACAATCGTATCATTAATCCACATTGACATAATTTACAACATATTATTGTACTTATTAAGAAACAAAATTAACTAACACAATATTTTTACATAATTCGAAGTTGAAATATTTTCAATTCAAATAGGCAGTCGGCTGTGACCAAGAGCGATACATGTTGGGTCGGCGACAGGAAGAGAGGCCGCGAGACAGCGAGAGGCGCTGGAGTTGAGGCACTTTGCTCCCCGTAGAGCTGGGGGCCCCCGGAGTTGAAAGTTAAAGTAGTTAAAGGTACCTACGGTACGGTTTATAATAGAGCTGGTTACTGAGTAGAGACCAATGTTCCTGTGTGAAAGACAGGTGCTCCAGTACCCACAGATCCAAGTATCTTCACTAGACAGGCTGGTTCACGAGGAATGCTTTTTATAAAATTTGTTAAGGTATGGTTTTTAAATTCCACGCGCACGATATTGACAACAGCTCATCTTGTTATAGACATGAGAGAGTGACCACTGAGAGACAAGGTCCCGGGTTCGTGACGCGTTCCTGTTCTTATCATAAGTTCACAGAGTCATTATCAACATCGCTCATTTACTTAGTTTAGGTTTCATCAAATCTTTTGCAATTTAGTATTTGATTTAAATATATTTACTTATTATAAAACAAACTCCTTATTTTGTTTGTATATAGGGACCTATGTGAGTTTATATCTTCAAAACTACGCAACGGACGAAGTTTTTCAATGAAAGGAAACTCAAACTTTAACTAATTTAATTTAATATTTTCAATCTTTACACACTCTTGCAAAAATATTAATATTTATTTTTATACTAGCTGTCCCAGCAAACGTTGTTTTGCCATACTAAAAAAAGGTTTCAAAAATATATGTTGGCCGATTCTCAGACCTACTGAATATGCATGTAAAATTTCATAAAAATCGGTCAAGCCGTTTCGGAGGAGTACGGTAACTAACACTGTGACACGTAAATTTTATATATTAGATTAATTTTCTATGATTTTACAGGCATTGTTATCGTGAAACATTAGAGGAGCCAAGTCGGATGGATTACCTAGTCAGATTTAAAAATAAATTATGATTAATTGTTTACCTTGAACAAATGGTTGTGCATTAACATATTATTAGTGAATTAAACATGAAGTAGGTGGATAACTCTGTTATAAAGTGACCAATTAACATTTTAATAATTACTTATTAATAAAGAACTTTAATAATAATATGAAGCTAACAGTGAACGTTGCGTTTACACAATATTTACCTACGCGTAGTGTACACCTGTCTGCGGCGCTCTTGTAATGAATTAATATGAATGGAACACGTTCAATGTGTATATTTATTTTACTTTTTATGATGACATCACAAGTGATCGTCGCGCGACTTGTTACATTATATAATGTTAATGTGTGGCTGTGGAGGGTTGCTCTCATCTCTAACGCATTACATAAAACCGAGTCATTTTTAAAGTTGTCGTTACTTCATTGTGTTGCCAATTGTTTGTTTCTTTTAGTTTCAGTACAAGTTAAGAGAGAGCTCGTTGTCTGTCCGTGGACAGAGTCGGCGGTGTGTCACACTCTACACTCTCAGTGTGTCCTCACTGTGTGCTCGTGTCTACCCACTCTATACTAGTTACTACTACTGGCTCGTCTCACCTATTTCCTCGAGTTCAACGTAACACATTGTTAATTATAGACATAGTAACGTCTTAGTATAGGTACGTCTATCTGATTTACATTTGTTTAACAAAAGGTTTAATTTTAATACAAGTAAGTTGTGAATTAAATATTAAATAATAGGTACATAATTTATTAGACGTTAGTGACGTAGCGAGCTCAATGAGTAGGAACTGTGAATACAACTATGATAATTGTGATAATGTATGCAACTCGTGCGCTGTCTCCTGGTCGCGGCTGTCGTCAGCCTCGTGCACTGAACTGTTGGACACGTGTTGGGCCGCGCCCAGCGCTGAACACGCGCACTCACACACTGCCGCGCTCCAACTTTGAGGAAATAATATTGTGTACTTTAGTAATAGCTTAGAGACGGAACTGAGTTGTGGACACGCGCTCACACAATACAATAACACTCCTCTAACCTTCACGTCAAAATAATTGATCACAGTTAAGTATTACGAGCAGTTCAATATTATTGATGTATTAATAACTTACATGTGTTATTATATTAATTATATCATCATTATTTTAATAATAGCAGAAAAATTATACTTATTGTGCCAAAATTTAATTTATTAACCGGTACAAACAGTTGGATATATCGTCTGTTGTATATATATATATATAGTGTGTGAGTGATACTGACCGTGTCGCGGCCGCGCCATCTCTCAGCGGAACAGTGGGGACGTGCGCGCGCACTGCTCGCCACTAGCGAACTGAGCACACGCGACCCGGGGCCCACCGCCCAGTCCGCCCACCGGCCAAAGGGCCCTACCGCCCGCCCCGGGGCCCTACCGCCCTCGCCTCTATCATACAAACTGTCACAACAGCATACTGATGACACGTCTCACGTTCATTGTCATAAAGTTCATAATGAAACATATTCTTAATTACAATGAAAAGCGAAATATAAACCTAAGGTATTGCAATTCACTGTTAACACGTCGCGGTCGTAGCCGCGTAGGTGTAATGTGCGAGTGTACTCCCTCATTATTGTAGTAATCTATCACGTTCCGATAATTTATGACAAGATTACGAATGAGTGTTGAGCGCCATTACTGTTGCATTCCAACTGGATTGTTCCGGAATTGAAGAAAGAGAGAGCCGCGCACTGTACACTGTGGGCCCAATATAAGCACACTGAGTCGTGACACTCCTCTAACACGATACAGGTAGAGTTGTGCCCATTCGCTGATACTACTCACCAGTTCTATCAATATAGTAGCTATAGTAGTATCATGTGCTATACTCGCAGTACAGTTTTTAAACTTTCAGCTATATTTGCACATTTTATCGGTTTTTCATAACGACCTCGTCCCATTTCCTACGCGAAGAGATATCTCCCCGCTGCTTCGTTTGTGTTTCCTATTGTGGTATCTCTCCTTCTATCAGTGACAGTAATAATTCTATTATAATCAAGATACAATGAAGCACAGATAAGACGCCAGTGGGAGACGATAACACAGTTGTTGAAACATAATTTAGTAAACTTAGCCATATTATAACATGTATATGAAACCAATCCTACATCAACCCAGCCCGGCCCGGCCCGGCTACTCCCGGGAAACTTTGTTGACGAAAGCTTCTGTTTTTAGGGTTCCGTACCCAAAGGGTAAAAACGGGACCCTATTACTGAGACTTCGCTGTCCGTCCGTCCGTCCGTCTGTCACCAGGCTGGATCTCAAGAACGGTGATAGCTAGACAGTTGAAATTTTCACAGATGATGTATTTCTACTGCCGCTATAACAACAAATACTAAAAATAAAATAAAATAAATATTTAAGGGGGGCTCCCATACAACAAACATGATTTTTTTACCGTTTCTTGCTCGATACTAATAATGTTGCCTTATTTATGTTGCATATATAATGGTACGGAACCCTTCGTGCGCGAGTCCGACTCGCACTTGACCAATTTTTTTAGAACATGTTATTAATACTATTATTATTTATTATTATATATTATTATTATTACATGTTATTATTCTTTTATTCGAAACTTTTTTTATATCTTTCAGAAGTCTAAACGAATAGTCCGATTACTCACAATATTTTAAACTTCGATACATATATAAACGTAGATACATATCTACATAGTGAATCTTAATAAACAAAACATTTATACTAAATGGATAAGTACCTAATAACATCACAGCTATTTAATAATGTACCACTCTTATTTCAACTTGATAATATTAAAATATCTGGTCACTGAGCGTAGCTCGAGATGGAACTTTGGAAAATTATTTCGATGTCTCAGTTGGTAGCAGGGTCCCATTTTATCTTTTAGTACGGAACCCCAAAACATTAAAACCCGGTCCAATACGAGCTGGACACGCACACGAAGGGTTCATTATCATTACTTAGTATAAAACGTTATTTTTGTATGTATATCTTCAAAACTAAGCAACGGATTTTGATGCAGTGATAGTGATAGGGGCAGGATGATGATGATTTTTATTTATTTATTTATTTAGGTTATCCAACCATTGTTTACACAAATACGATTACAATATGTCCTTAGCTTAAAAAAATTACATCAATCAGTGTAACAATTATTTACAGGACAACACAACATGCACACATCAAATTTATTGGAACAAATGCAAATGTGAATATAAATTAAAATTATAATTAAAATTACAATTATGATGTTAACATTTAAGTAATAATTCCTTTATAATAACAACAATTACATAGTTTTTAAAATCAAAAATAAGAATAATATTATTACGAATAAAATATAATTAATAACTATATTATATACAAATTAATTTTTTTGAAATTAAAATCTATAAAATCATAGGTGCAATTCCATAAAAAGCCAGTATCTTGGCATCAATTAAGGCCGGTAAAGGCGTGAAATTCCTCTTGCAATTTTACCTACATTGTCAGTATGTATGTCAATTAAGTGACTGCAGCCATTCAAAACTTTACTCATTCTCAAGAGGGGTGAATTTGTTCCGAGAACTGTCCGCCGCAATGGAGGCCCTAACGGTGTTAGGCTATTTCTAGGATACCTGGCAGGTACCCGAAATCTAAACAGCCTTAGTAATTCCGGACAGTCAATTTTTTATTTCTGATTAGCTTACAAGCAAATATACCATCCGCATGATGGTGAGTATTTGTTGTTATTGTTTGCTGTTCCGCGCCGACAACCCCCGCCGGAGCCCCGCGGTGGAGCAAAGGGGGTAAAGTATCACCAGCGGGTTCGCGCTCCCGCAGGTCGCAGGGCGCAGGTCGCAGGGCGCAGGTCGCAGGTCGCAGGTCGCAAGGCGCAGGTCGTAGGGCGCAGGGCGCAGGGCCTCCCTCACCGGGTAGACGGCAGCCCGACACTGTTCGCTGTCGACCTGCCACCAGGGACGTGGACGCGGGCGGAACAATTGATATGTTATGTTATTACTTTAGACGAGCAATTCTGTTGTATATATTATGATGATCTCGGAAACAGCTCCTACGACTTTCGTTAAATTTAATATACTGAGGTTTTTGGGGGCGATCTAACTCGCTTTTATTTATACAATGTATGTATACAATGTATGTATACAATCTATTTTTGTCAGTTTCAATTATTAGGTAGGTTTTTATATCTGAAACGGTGACAGCTAGTGACCTGTTGTTCAGGTACCTATTTTGTTATTTTTTTTGTTTTTATGGTTCCGTACCAAAAATTAAAATGGGACCCTATAAATTGAGAATAAATAAATTCTTTGTTAAACATGAATCATTTTTAAAAAATCCATTCTGAGCTACGCTCGTTCAACCAGATATTGTTATTAATGTAAACAACTACGTATCTACGAGTACCTATGTAGTTCTAAGCCACAGTATTGTTATCTTATCGACGAATTTATATCCGTCGTGATTTTTTTACTTGATTTTTATCATGTTGTGTAAAATAACACATACCTAGTAGGTACCTAGTTGTTTTTTGGTCCATGTTCGGGAGTACAATATGTTACATAACCTCTGGCTCCTTATCTCTCTCTATATATAATATAATAATATGAAGCAACACGCGTATGTTGTTACATAACGTGATCTGATGAACTGTGGGGTCACACAAACACCAAGATAACACACATCCGTCTCTCTCTCTCTCTCTCTCTCTCTCTCAATCTCCCTCGCACGTCTCTCTCACTGACTGGCAGTAAGGTGGACCAGGACAGCTACAGCTGTCACCAACACAACCAGTGAGTGAACATTACCGGAGTGAGCCGGTCTGCTCGCTATATACATATTATTATATATCTATAAGCTATACATATATAATATGTTGTTATTATAATATGAACGATAAGATGTCATGTGTTATCGGCGGGCATCATCTGGTTCAAATATAAGCGTGGTGTTATGTTGGCTCGACGGCTGCACGCTGGGTATCGGCGGCTTTACTTGTTTGCTTGTGTTGTACCGACGAGCGACTGTGTGTGACGTCATCATCATCATCATGTTCATGTCCTCGTCAGTAGTGGTGCGAGTGAGCGCCTCCCGCCCGCGCCACTCACTCACCTCAAGGTGAACATGTCACTACATACACGAGTACACTGTGTGTGCGTGTGTGTGCGTGTGACGAACTGAGAAAATTGTTGAATGTCTCAATGTACGAGCTGTCGCTGGCGACTCCGCGCGTGTCGAATTAAGAAATCATATCATAACGAATTATACAAAAACCACCCCACCGTCTCCTTGAGCCACTCTCTCTCTCTCTCTTGTCTCTAACTATCAAAAGAAACACCGCATCAATAACTGTTGCGTAGTTTTAGAGATTGAAGCTCTCAATAGGAACGAGTTTATTTTATAAGAAGCAAAGACTAACATATTGTTATTATTAAAAAAGCCAAGGAGTGGGACACTAGTTTAAATGTTTAATTTGGTTAGAAGCGCAGCTCCTCGTCAACCTGTTCTGTGTCTACAGCGTCGCCGTCGTACCAACAGGATGTAATATTATTAAAACTAAAACAAGTGTTCGCTGCGTATCTACGCGTCTACCTCGATATAATCCGACGCAATACGAACCGGAAGCACACACAAACATACATTTGGAATAATTATATTAAGGCTAGTCCACGCTACTTGGACTGCGTCATACAATATAAGTGAGCGGAGTTTGATTCCTGTATTATTATATCGTGTCTAAGTCGAGGGAGGTGGTCCGTTCTCAGTCACAAAGTAGAAGTCAGCTAGTAGGTACCTACGCTATACAAACTTATAAATATATTATAGGTTCGTATAGGTAGGTATATAGGTTCTTTGCGTTGATTGCGCAACCTTTTACCAATTACAAGTAAGATTACACTTGCACAGTCCCTTCTCCTGCCCATAATCGACTACGCTGATGCTATGTAGACCTTACCGAAACCCAACTTAATAAACTTGAGCGCCTCCAAAATGTTTGTAGTTATTAGATTCATATTTGGTTTGCGTAAGTATGATCACATCTCAGAATATCGCACTAGGCTCAAGTGGTTGCCCATTCGCCGTCGCCGGAATGCTCGTATAGTTTCTCTTATCTATACTTACTTATAATAAATCTGTAGAGAGGTCAATTCTGTACATGAAATATATTTTCAAAATAACTATCAGGGGGTGATTAGTGATCAATACTGATGCCAAAAATGTAATCAGTAAAATTTTTGTCTGTCTGTCTGTATGCTCCTTATAGAAACAAAAACTATTCGACGGATTTTAACGAAACTTGGTACCTACAATTATTCATACTCCTGCGCAGGTTAAAGTATACTTTTCATCACGCTACAATCAATAGGAGCAGAGTAGTGAAGGGAAATGTTGGGAAAACGGGAGAAGTTACTCCATTTTTTAAGCTTCCGTCGCGTGTGCAGACTCAATGGTTAAAGTTACATAGAAATCATGTATGACGGAAATATTCTACATAAAATTGTCTAAAAAATATCTCGCAACACCATATGTCGATATTTTATGGTTGACTCACAATAACACGTGTAACTCCTGATAGCTTAGCAGTTCGTTCATTCTGATTATATTTGTTTATTCTTACGTTTTTATTACTCTCACTCATCCCTAATTTAAAAAAGTTAACAATATTACCTATTCAATAAAAAAAGAATCATAGAAATCGGTATAGAAACACCAAACTTATACATGAAATAAACCATCGCGCCGTCGCACGTGAAAATTTTCTAAATTCTACGCGCACGGAGTCGCAGGCAACAGCTAGTATATAATATTTTGTTTAATCCGCGGACACCTCACTACCCCAAACATCGTTTTAAATTTCTATATAACACCCATTGTAAGCCTCCGAGATCAACAGAGAATTTGATGCTAAAGACCACTAAACGTTCCACTCAACTTCACTCACTTTTGAAGTACAGGCAGTTCTATTGTGGAATGCTTAGCCTGAAACAATCAGGAAAGCAAAATCTCTGCGAACATTTAAAACTGGTCAAAGAACACCTTCACTAAAATTTATTTATATACTTGTACATCTAAACTAGTGTTCCTGTTTGTCTACCTTATGTAATCCTTGTGTGTACAATAAAGAGTGAAATAAATAAATAATTATTTATATTTTATTTCACAGGTATAAAATTTTAAATCAATACTGAAATCCACAGCAAAAACCTCAATCAACAATCGATACAAAATACTATGTATATCTACTAAATTCAGAGTTAAATACGATACCAAAATGACAACTACAATTGAAACAAACCAAAACAAATACCAAGTTCAATTGTTATTAAAATTGTAAGGAAATATTAATTCAAAACTGTAACTCTTCTTTCGAAAAAAGCGCGGGAAACATTTATCTGGAAGGACGTGTTTTTCGTATATAATTTTATTTTTTCAAATTTGATCAGTTTGAATTAATACTGTGTATTTAGTTTGTATACATGTTTCTATAGTTTTAATAAGTAATTTTAGTGTAGATCTTTTTCTTCTCTTCATCTTTCACCTGGATTTAGGGTAAGTTTTTTCTTATTGTTTCTCTTCAACAATGGATCCCCCAAGGGACCCTGGGGGAACTATCCCAGAGGTAGGGCATGTCGTAACTATTTACGACTGTTCTAGTATAGATACGGATGCATCTAGCATCCAAGATGGCAAAGTTCGGAGACGTAAACGTACAGCCGCCGTACGTACATGTAAGCATGGCAATAAATAATTGGTCAAGTGCGAGTCGGACTCGCGCACGAAGGGTTCCGTACCATTATCTATGCAACATAAGGCAACGTTATTAGTATCGAGCAAGAAACGGTAAAAAAATCATGTTTGTTGTATGGGAGCCCCCCTTAAATATTTATTTTATTTTATTTTTAGTATTTGTTGTTTATAGCGGCAATAGAAATACATCATCTGTGAAAATTTCAACTGTCTAGCTATCACCGTTCTTGAGATACTGGGTACGGAACCCTAAAAATCATGTTTGTTGTATGGGAGCCCCCCTTAAATATTTATTTTATTTTATTTTTAGTATTTGTTGTTATAGCGGCAATAGAAATACATCATCTGTGAAAATTTCAACACTCTAGCTATCACCGTTCTTGAGATACAGCCTGGTGACAGACGGACGGACGGACGGACGGACGGACGGACGGACGGACAGCGAAGTCTCAGTAATAGGGTCCCGTTTTTACCCTTTGGGTACGGAACCCTAAAAAAGGACTAAGAGGCGACACGGTGAGGACAGAAACGATAAAAGTGATGATTGTGAGTGTATATCAGATAACAATTTGAGTAATACTTGTAATGATGACAAAATGTCCCAGTCTCATACAACTACAACTAATAATTTACAGGCCATTTCTGCGTCCACTGTACCTCAGACAGTTGCAAGGCTAGTGTACCAAAAATCTGACGCCTATCCATACATTATTCATATTCAGCGTAACCTAGAGTCTTCCAATGACAGTTCAATATTACATCCAATAACATTTGGAAAATTTTTAAAATCAAATGCTATTCAGCATGTTATCAATGGTAGTTTAAAGCGTATTGGTAGGAATAGACTGTCCATTTCCTTTTCAGATTATAAGTCTGCCAATGAATTCATGGAAAGTGAGGCTTTAATAACATGTAACTACAGAGCTTTTATACCATCGTTTAATGTAACACGGATGGGTATTGTTAGAGGAGTGCCATCTGATTGGTCAGATGAAGAAATTAAAGATAATATTTCAGTTCCTATAGGGTGTGGGCCAATATTAAAAGTGCGTCGCCTTAAAAGAAAAGTGGTTGACAATGGGGTTGCTACACTGAAATGTACAGAATCAGTAGTTTTGACATTCGATGGTCAAACATTGCCAAAAAGAGTGTTTATGTGCTACACGTCATTGCCTGTATATTTGTATATCTTCCCAACTATACAGTGTTTTAATTGTTGCCGTTTTGGGCATGTAAAGTCTTTGTGTCGCTCAACTCCCCGGTGCTATAGATGCGGTGAAGACCATTCGGGAGAAAACTGCACAGTTGATGAAGAACGAATTTTCTGCTGTCTTTGTAGGGGTCTTCATATGGCCACTAGTAAAAAATGTTTGGAGTTTGAGAGGCAACGCGCGATTAAAGAGTCAATGGCAAACAACAGCATTTCTTACTTTGAAGCTTCTAAATTACATCCTACTGTTTCTAAAATTTCTTACGCTGATACTCTTTTAAACAATAAACCTCTATTAACAAATCACTCTAAATCTACTCAAGATATAAACCCTATTCAAAATTCACAAACTTTCTTACATCCTTCTACTACTCAATCATACAAAAAAACTGTTATTTCTCAACGCACAAGCTCACCTAAATCTTCACAGTCTACAGGTTATGACGATGTGGCGCATAACAACTTAATAAAGGACTACAACATGACTTCATCACAGAACAACGGATGTGCTCTTAATGCACATGATAAGAACTCTAATACCTCTTTGACTGAAATTATTTTAATGCTCATTAAAATACTGTCTCAGTCTAGCACACTTTCACCGTCCAACGCTGCACCAATCATTACAGTTCTCTCACAGTTATTCTCACAAATCAATAATGGACAACCTAACCAAAATAATACAATGGAATTGTAGAAGCGTTATTTCAAAAAAATCTGATTTAATTTTCTTAATTAATAAATATGATCCATGCATCATTGCCTTACAAGAAACTTGGCTAAAACCAAATACAATTTTTAAGATACCTGGTTTTGCGTGTGTAAGGGAAGACCGTGGTGATGGGTTTGGTGGAGTAGCCTTACTCGTCAAACATGGTGTTCCTTATACATATGTACCTATACCAACACACAGTAATGATTTCTCAATAATCGCAATAACCGTAAACAATATTTGCTTCATATCTTTATATATACCACATCCCTCTTTGTTTATTTATCAAGAAATAAGTGACATTATATCTAATATTTCTGTTTCTCACTCTATTGTTTTACTAGGTGATTTTAATGCTCAGCACCAATCTTGGGGAAGCACTAATACTAATACATTTGGAAACTTCATCATTGATATGTTGCATGATCAAAACTTATGTATATTGAACAATGGTGCCCCTACGCGTCGCACTGCTCCCAACGAAGCCACTAGTGCTCCTGATCTGTCGATCTGTTCTCCCAACTTGGCGTCCTCCTTAAACTGGTCTGCATTGTCGTCTTCCTTTGGTAGCGACCATTTTCCTCTTCTTCTTTCATTTCCCTTTCATCGTCGTCAGTCAGAGAAACGCTCTCCGCGCTTAAAACATAGATTATCAAATGCAGACTGGGATCTCTTCAAAGAAAAAATAGATGTTAAAATATTATCACTTCCTAATATAACACAAGACAATGAAGAGATTTGTGCTGAAGCACTTGCCATGGCCTTAATTGAAGTAGCAGACGAGACATTTCCAAAAAAGAATAATTCTTCTCGTTTCCTTCCGTCCCCTCCATGGTGGGACGCCGAGTGTACGGCAGCTATTAAAAGCAGAAAACTAGCAGAGCGTAAATATTGTCATTGTTCGACTGATGAAAATTTTGAGAATGTCATGCAAGCTATAAAATTTACTAAGAAACTTTTTAAACAGAAGAAATTTGAATCATGGAGATCCTTCTGTCTGTCTCTCTGTCCCAACACAAGCCCTTCAGTTGTCTGGAATAAAATAAGAAGATTTAAATCTGCCTTTAAAGATAATAATTCCCGTTCTGTCTTGCCTTTCCATTTAACAACACCGTTTCTAAACAAATTAGCCCCTCCTACTGCTCCTGAACTTATACCTCTTGTTCCCATCAGCGATTTTACTGGACTGAATGGTCCTTTTTCTATGACCGAGTTAAAAGGAGTTTTGGCCAAGACCAAAGATTCCGCTCCAGGATTAGATGGAATCCCGTATTCCTTCTTTTCTCACCTTAATGACACCTCTCTGTCTTATTTCCTTAATCTTATCAATAATATTGTTTCCTCCTGCAATATTCCTTCTTCCTGGAAATGTCAAGATATTTTACCTATACTTAAACCTAACAAAGATCCGAACCAAAGCTGTTCATATCGCCCAATAGCGCTTTCATCAGTTTTAATGAAAATCACTGAACACCTTATTAAGAATCGTCTCGAATGGTTTATAGAGAGTAATAATTTATTGTGTAATAATCAGTTTGGATTTCGTCGCGGGAGAGGGACTATAGATAATATTAGTGTTTTACTTACTGACATTAGACTAGCTTTATCTAATAATAATTACTTACTTGCTGCATTTCTGGACATAACAGCTGCATATGATAATGTGGTTGTGTCAATTCTTTTTAAAAAACTACAAGTTCTAAGAGTTCCTAGTATATTATCCAATTTTATCGTTACTATGTTGTCAGATAGATGTATAACTCTATCTGTAAATGACTCTACTGAAACCCGTCTTGTAAATTCTGGTTTACCTCAAGGATCTGTACTCAGTCCTATTTTATACAATATATACAGTTATGACTTAGAATCGTCTTTAGGCTCAGATGTTACGGTATTGCAGTACGCTGATGACTTGCTTGTATATTACTCTCACGAAAATGTAGAGGTTGCAGCAGACACGTTGTCGCATTCTCTATCTCTTCTTAAAAACTGGCTAGATTTTAATGGTCTTGATGTTTCAGCTGATAAAAGTGCAGTTATACCTTTTTCACGAAAGAGGTCACCCCCAGCAATTTCTGTTTATTATAATAATATTTTAGTCCCTATAAAACAACAAACTAAATTTCTTGGGGTAGTATTAGATGCAAAGCTTTCGGGTATTCCCCATTGCGAATATATAGTTAATAAGAGTGAGCGTTTATTGAACATTTTGAGATGTCTTTCGGGAGTCTGGTGGGGTGCCCATCCGTTTACACTTAAAATTTTATATAATGCCATGATTAGAAGTATTCTTGATTATGCCATTTTTTTGCTTACACCAGTTAATAAAACGGGACTAACAAAATTAGATGCGATCCAAAATAAGGCAATGCGTTTGATATGTGGAGCGATGAAATCTAGTCCGATAAACTGTTTACAGGTTGAATGCGTGGAATCTCCACTACACTTGAGACGGTAATATTTATATGACAGATATTTACTCCGTTGTCTTCAATTTGCCAAACATCCTTTACATAAATCATTAAAACTCTTAAATAATTCTACTAACACTACAAGTTATTGGTCACATAAAACTCTTCCATGCATAGTTTTAAGTTATCAAAGGTATCTCAATTTACACGCTCCTACTTGTAGTTATGTACAATATCCACTTTTTAACACAAATTTTGATGCTTTAAAATTAACTCCTAACATAAATCTTAATATAAATATCTGCAAAAGTGACGTCAATGCTAATACTAAATTCAACTTCATTAAAGACTGTCAGTGGGTAGACTGGCATCATATTTACACCGATGCGTCTAAGGGCTCCTCAGTGGGTAAAGTAGGGATTAGCGTCTACCATTCTCAATACAAAATCAGACAACAAATTAAACTTCCTCCAGAGTCGTCAATCTTTACTGGCGAATGTTATGGACTATTTAAAGCTGTTGAATATATTAAGTTAGCAAAATTACAAAAATCTGTCATTTTTACCGATTCTAAAAGTGCCTTAGAAACACTTCATAACTACCCATTTAACTGTAAGTTAGTGTATCCTATAATAATTAGTATTAGAACCTTACTTACTCAGTGTAGTGAGTTGGGATTAGAAGTTTCTTTCGTTTGGATACCTAGCCATTGCAACATCTTGGGTAATAATATTGCTGATCGCCTTGCGCATGAGGCTATTCAAAACGGTGACTTGTTTCCGTACAAAAACTTTAGCCATGACTTGGTAGCTCTCGCTAGAGTGTTTTTAAGAGAGTCTTGGAATAAGATTTGGATAGAAAGTTGTCAGAAAAAAGGCAAACATTACTTTTCCATACAATCTGATATTCCAGGTAAACCCTGGTTTGCCAGAATGTCATTTAATAAAAGGGACACTTGTTGTATCATTCGTATGAGATTGGGACACGTTTGTACACCTGCATACCTCGCTAAAATTCAAGTCGTAGCCTCTAATATGTGCGAATGTGGTTTAGATGTTGGCGATGTGAATCACATTTTTCTCTCCTGCCCTCACCGTGATAATAGTATGATATATAACTCTTTAAAAACGTTGAATTTTCCATTACCTACTTCTATTACTGTTCTTCTAGCATCTAATAACTTCGATATAGGTACATATATAATGCTTTAAGTAGTTTTATTACTGAAAATGATATTAAAATATAGCATCTATTTATTTATTCCGTTAATAAAATCTTACTGATCTTTCGAAATTCTCGAATCCAAATTTTAATTAAAATTACTGTTGTTTCCCTACCTTTGTTCGTGGCAACTGCGCAAACCGCGCGAGCCAATATTATAAAAAAAAAAAAAAAACTTTTCTTTCTGGCAAAAAAAATATATCGATCGATGTAGTACAGAATATAAATACATGAAGGTAGTCATGTATTTATATTCTGTCTAACCAACCTCTATAATCATATCAATAAAAAAAAAACCTGCCAAGAGCGAGGTAAACTCGTAGAGTGTCGTACCTACTAGAATTATAAACATAAGTAACGGCATTCAAATAATCATTTAATTAAACTCAAAACAACTCACCAACTTAATTTTGTAGTTGAAATATAGGGAATCGCCTACATTACAGCTACTTCATAAGTTGGTATTAGTATTGTTACGTGCTAGGGTTCGAAGGATTTGGAGAGAAAGACCTGCTGACTCTTTTAGAAGACTTTATTCACTAGCACTAGTTACACACTAAGCACTAGGTCCAAACACTAAGCACTAACAATGTCCTAGGTTTTAGCCAAGTCGTAGGTTTCACTGGTATCACTCTTGATCACTTGTTTTCGCTCTCGAAGTCGCCTTTCTCGTAGCTCAAAATGAACTGCCCGGGCTCGCCTCCCTGCCGCTATTTATATGCGCCGAGACGAGTTCCAGACTATTCCAGAATGTTCCCGACTGTGCGCGAACGTGATCGCCCGGAACGAATGTTTCTAGAAGGTTCGCGCATGTACGGTAGTTCCTCTAACGCCATCTAGTATCTAATAGGGGTTTCACTTTGTTCGGTTCTTTGAGTGGTTTTACTGGTTGCTGCTAGATGGCGCTAGCTCCTTTGTGTTTTGTGTGTTCGTAACAGTATTGTATGGTCTTAGACGTCCAAGTTGTTGAGTGATCTCAGAAGTCCAAGAAGATGTATGCGCGTTGAGTGAATCGCATACACCACACACCTTGTATTGAATGATGTACTGTTACCTGAGCACTTCTGAGTGAATGGTACACACGTAGGGTTTGTAAAATAATAACACTGTATGAAAGATGGATCCTGGATGAAAGATGCTGTTTATTTGACTATATTAATATGATGGTTATTATGGATGTGAGTACTGCTAACAGTGTTAACTGTGTACGACGACTATGAGTGTTGTTCGCGTATGATTGCTACGACTGCTAACTGAGTACTGAAGTGTAACTGTATTGTGTGGAAAATGTAATATAAATGTGCTGATGTGCAGTTTAATCCATGTGTGTGCTGTTGGCTCATACAAGTATTAACACTTTTTTACTTGTGAATTGATGACAAATTATAAGTTTTTAGATTTTTCCCTATATCAGCACTATATAGACTTGATCTATGCCAAATTTCAAAGCTCTAGGGCAACGGGAAGTAACCTGTGAATTTTGATTCCCTAGCCTAAGTCGAAAAATTCTTAAAAATGGTCGTAATTGTGAATACAGAGCAAATACAGAGCAAAGGAGAAATATAAATAAATAATAAATAAATATAAATAATAATAAATAATAATAAATAATAATAAATAATAATAAATAATAATAAATAATAAATAATAATAATAAATAATAAATAATAATAAATAATTCGGTTATATCTTTTAAATGCGTCGAGGTGAAAGGTTGACTGTATTTTTTGCAGCAAGGGACCGCATAGATCTACATATCGTATTAGTTTCAAGTTGATACCTTCAGCCGTTGCTGAGTAAAAAAATTTTGACAGACACCAGAGTGATCCTTTAAGGGTTTGTACGAAACCCTAAAAATGTTGGAACTAAGTAGGTAGGTACCACACAAGGAGTTTCTATTCCAAACAGCCGCGTAAATCGCAAGTTTCAGTCTGGTATTAAAGCCTAAATGGCCAAATAAAAAAAAACCAATGGGTCGACGGATTCTATGTGTTGCTATGACAACTGTAAAAAAAACAATATGGCTGAACTATTATTTTTTACCATGCTAGTTTTCCAATTGCAGAGCATAATGCGACTCAGTGCCGCACAATGCTGAACAATGCTGACGCCTAATTGAAACATTAATTAGTTTTCAAATGCACCAGCAGAGTGCGCTAAGTTCTGTGTTGAAAAAAAAATACTTAAAATAAAATTGTATGCACAATTATGAGTGTGGAATATAAAAACAGTCATTGTTTGTACCTTCATCCTATGGAGGGTAGAGGTAAGGAGAATCATCTGCTCATGAAAAAGTGTCCGTTGAAATGCATTAAATTAGGGTGGCGCCACATTAGCATCGGAGTAAACTTTAAAGGAAGCGCCAAATACCAACTTCCGCAATCAATAAACTTACTATTCACAGTTCAGAAAATAAAATCACTTTAGCTACACGTTTTCTCACGAAGTATAGATACAAGGAGTCCGAACGGTATAGGCTTTTCCATAATATTTCGTGTACACAATAATCAACCCAGATCATAGTTCTATTTTCTGCCACTGGCTGCGCAAGTATTCAGGACGTACCGATGCTAGTATAGAATATCTCTTGACCTTCTCTGTATTGGTTAAAGCACTCGAAAAATTTATAAAAATTTCCTAAAACTTATATTTAATTGCACGTTTCTCAGAATATTTTTTTCCACAGGTGTCAATAGTTCAAACGAGTACTTCTTGAAAAATGGCGCACTCTACCGGCAAAAATCTGTCCCTTAAATTGAGACCATTCGTTCAACATTACGTTCGGACTCCTTGTATCTATACTTCGTGCGTTTTCTCATAATAACTCTTTAAGGTTATATTTACTGCATTATTTTGTAATAGGTACGCAAGTTGTTGACATTTTCAATAAGTAACTACTTTAGTCGACAATAATATTAAATTTTTTAACTCGGCGTACTTCAATTCGTTTACAATTGCTACATTCATACCATACCCTGTGTCTACACCAGCGCCATTCTGGAAGGTTTTTGAACTGTTATTTACAGCTGACAGCTGGACACTTTTTTCAATTTTCTACCGTAAGAGATGACTCTCCTTACCTCTACCCTCCATACTTATATTTTTTTTAACACAGCTTGAATTATCTTTGATTATTTCCAGAAAACTCCGACGAAACAAAAGCCTTAAAAAATTTTTCAACAATAAATAATATTACTAACGATAATATTGTATAAACAAATTTTCAATCAATGCCAATTTAAAGAAAAATTACTATACATATATAATACTACTATAAATAAAAATTTTCTGTCGCTGAAGTTGGTATCGACTGCACGCATCACTTTTGAGAGTGCTCGATTGTGCGAAGCGTTGCTGTAGTTGGAACACTCAACGTTGAGCATTGTGCCGCATAACGCGCTCTTGTGCTGTAATTGGAAAACCATCCATATTTCACAAACACATGCGTTTATTATCTCGTACAGAGTTTTTAGCGAAATAATATATCGCCTATTTTACTTCCTGGAGTATAAATTATATCTATACATTTTCGTGCAATTTCATTCGGTAGATTTTGCGTGAAAGAGTCACAAACAAACAAACTCACTTTCACTTTTATATTTCAGTAAGGATTATAACATTGTTTAAATGTTTACATGTAACACGTATCAGCTGTATACGAGACGAGGCCAGCTCACCTACATAATGTAGGGCTCGTGTTCGACACACGATATGTTACATTATTGAGTGTGGACCGAAGCATCATTAACATATATAAATAAGTTTCTTATTACTGTTAACTAAATAAATAATATGATTAATGTGTGACCTTCAGAGACATCTGTTAGCACACTCAATACAACTGTGTTAACGTACGACGCGATACATTGAATGACTTGTTACCACCGATCACTCCAATAGATTCTTCACGTAAGACAATGGACGCTTACCGAACGTATATATCGGAGAAAATCACCGTAGACATCACCTGTAATTATTGCCAGGGTAGTCTCCAATCCAAACACCCTGTAATACTGAATAAGCTAACTACGTTAACTACGATATTCTATTAACTACGATGAGATTGATCCGTGGCTTACGACACGTGTAGCTGGTTTGGAAGGATCCTTTTATGAAATTTCAACGGGTCACCGTTCAGTCTCACCAACTACAGTAAATAAACGAATTACTCACCATTCACACCATTTAAGGACACACATCACTATCTTGGATCCTAAGTTAAAACTAAAAATCCTTAAGTAAACTATTTTAATCAAGTCTCCTACGACACGGCCATTCTGCGAATACACACGTCCTCGTGTGTAAATCTGCAATAGAACTAAGTTTTTCCGCTCGGCTAATTCTGACCCAATATAAAGTCGCAAAATAAAGAAATCCACAACTAAGATTTTTCCATACACTCGGTCAGTTACAACAATTTCCACAATAATTCAACATTCACACTCGGTCAGTTACATTAATTCCGCATTATCGTTACTTTGCACGTTCTCACAAATACACACTAAGCAATAACACTTTGGAGGATATTCTAATTGTTTAAGTTATAGAACTGGGCAGCGTAACGACCTGTATAATACTGACTGCTCTAGTTGTCAGGTTTTTCGCATTTTTGCTAACGAACTTTAAGTAGTGGGTTCGTATCGACTTATCGAGCCAATATAATTGTAGCATTCAATAGATGGTTTCTAATCATCAAATCCACTACACATTAAAATTGTGTTTTCATAAAGACAACCACTCGGCTGTAATTTGATAACGAATTATTTAGAATTTAGCTAATTAATCGTAAACTACTCAGAAAAAGATTTTTAGGTACGTTGGCAAATACCTTAAAAAAAAAAATTTTTTTTTTCTTTTTCTTTCTTTCTTTTTCTTTCTTTCTTTTTTCTTTCTTTTCTTTTTCTTACTTTTCTTTTCCTTTCTTTACTTTGTTTTCTTTTTCTTAACTGTCACACGGCCATTCTGCAAAGGCACGCGTCCTCGTGTGTTCCCTATCTACTTGAAACAAAATAGAAGGGTTTCCGTTTGGCCTATCCTGCTGATCTAGACGGATTCAACAGTAAAGGAATGATTTTCTAATTTAGTTTAAATGCTAATGATTAAACTATCAGTGAATAAAAAGTTGAATTTAGAATTTTCGTACTGGCATACGAATAAACAATGTTACTCTGCCTCCTACTTGTAGCCTAAGTAGAAGTTAAGCCTACATAACTATGTTAGCTGTTGCTACCAAACACCTACATCGTGAATAGTAACCGTTGGTTGGTGTACAGTATCGTGGTATATTTCACAACAACGTATAAACTTACGGTGCCATGACAAATTATTGTTAATTTTATTAAGAGAGAACGACTATTCACACACGTAATAGTAAATACTTTGACTATAAGATTCGGTGGTGGTACACTCGTCACCGTAGCCGAAATTAAATTCGCTCGTAACGTCACGGCGCATTCCACATGAGCATGACAATATCATCTTAACTAGGGAGGATAGGTACCTAAATGAAAGGTCGATGTTGCAGTAAGCAAGGGCCCTAAAGGATACTGGTATAGGTCGATGCTGTGCCATGGGCGGTCCTGTTCGCCGTCGTACACAGGGGATAATTATAGGTTATAAGTGGCTTATAGATAAAGCATCTTATCTTTATTATTTTTACTATCATAATTTTTTTTTTGTGCTAATAGCATCTTAATTAGGAAGGATAGGTAAATGAATGGTCGATGTTGCCGTAGGCAAGGGCTCTAAGGGATACTGGTATAGGTTGATGCTGTGCCATAGGCGGTCCTGTTCGCCGTTGTACACAGAGGACTATTATTCTTTCGGGATAGGTTATAAGTGGCTTATTGGACGGCTCCACACGCCAATAGCATCTTTTATTGTTTTAATTTGGCTTATTGGAAGGCTCCACGCCCCAACAGCATATTTTATTGTTTTAATTTGGCTTATTGGAAGGCTCCACGCCCCAACAGCATCTTTTATTGTTTTAATTTGGCTTATTGGAAGGCTCCACGCCCCAAAAGCATTTGCTATTTGTTGGATGGATAGGATTTTGTCTGGCTAACAACGCTCCACGCGCAACTAGCAATTGTTTTTTTTTTTTTTAATAATTGCTTAACTGGTAGCTACACCACGAAAACCGTTAATGTTATTAATAGTTTATTGAACGTCTCTATACGCCAAGAACGCTCGCAATTATGCATTGGAATAAAAAGAAAAGTAGATAAATGGAATGTAGATCTGTTATAATCTCGCTACAACAACAGATTCTTGTTTAAATAATTAAGTCCAACGATGAAGGCTCGAAGATGATCCTCAGTTACCCGAATAATTTGTTAATTATTGTGTGTGCGCGAGAACAATACTTAAATTATTTTATTTAGAATTCTCTCCAAAATTATGACAGGTACAAAAATTAGCAAAGTTAAAATGAACATGTAATTAACAGAAAAAGCAGTAAACTTTATCAACAATTATTATTGCATAGGCATTAAAGGCATTTTTAAATTAAATATTGAAATTTGGTTAATCTTAAACCTATCATACTGGACATCTCTATGAAGATTTCAGAAACGTGTTATAGGTAAGCCACAATGAAGCATGTGGTTAATGTTATTAATAATTTACAATACGTCTGTGCATTATCAAGAACATATTTGTAAGTACATAGATGTTTTAAAAAGATTTCAAGAACTGATTGTAAGTAAGCCACAATAAAGTGTGTCGTTAATGTTATTAATGGCTCATTAGACGTCTCACACGTCAGTGAACTAAAGATTTCAGAAACGTATTGTACATCACAGAAAGTGATGTTCATATTATTAATGGTTACTAGACGTCTTCATACGTCAGTAAGTTAAAGATTTCAAAAACTTATTATACACCACAAAAAGTGATGTTAATAATTATTAATGGTTGTTAGACGTCTCCATACGTCAATGGCACCGTCAGGTTCGTATTTGTAGCTAGATATTTCAGAAAGGATTTTAACCGCATATTATAGGTACACTACAATAAGTTGCGTTGGCAATATTATTAACGACTTACAGGACGTCTGCATACGTCAATAGCACAGTCGAGATCATAATGGTAAATAGATTTTTCGAAACAGTATTTCTGAAACGACTGGCACGTATATAGATTTCCTAAACTTTCTTTCGCTGTCTAAGGATTTAAAATTTTAAACGAATATTTCGTCAAACTCTTTTTATCACAACTCTATCTTCTACATGTAACTACATGTTGGTCTAATCTTGAGTATTTAGTTAACCATGATTTAGATTTTCTCACTACCTCTCATCTAGGTGAAAGTTTCTTGCGATATTATTTGCCAGTCACAAATAACAAAGTTTAATAACGCGTTAGAATATGTAATAACACATTATTACACGGCGGAGATTAAATCTTTATTTTTCTTTATAACTTTTTTTCACGAACACTTTGAAACGAAGTGTTGAATGTTGATAAGCCACACTATATTTCTGTTCGCAATCAAGTAAAACAATTTCACAATTATTTATTGATTGATACACGAGATAAATTAAGCAAATGAACACTGTAGATTTATAAAATTACTAATAAATCATTGTCATTTAATTTTTGTTACGTAGTTACAGTGTAATTAACTAATTACCTGTGACTTGTTATTATCAGTCTTTGCTTGTTAATATAATCAAAGTAATTTTTATCCAAAAAGAAACTTTGCGAAAACTTTAAATTTTTACTAGAACGCTGGTTACGGTTAATTTTACTGTTCTAGTTTTTTTTTTTCAAAACAAAATCGAATAACGACTATTCGATCCCACTTCTGATATCGGAGAAAATCACCGTAGACATCACCTGTAATTATTGCCAGGGTAGTCTCCAATCCAAACACCCTGTAATACTGAATAAGCTAACTACGTTAACTACGATATTCTATTAACTACGATGAGATTGATCCGTGGCTTACGACACGTGTAGCTGGTTTGGAAGGATCCTTTTATGAAATTTCAACGGGTCACCATTCAGTCTCACCAACTACAGTAAATAAACGAATTACTCACCATTCACACCATTTAAGGACACACATCACTATCTTGGATCCTAAGTTAAAACTAAAAATCCTTAAGTAAACTATTTTAATCAAGTCTCCTACGACATATACATTCTAGACATCAGAGCCATATCGTCGGATGTGCCATTATGCCAAAAATTTTTTTTGATAGTTATGTTTTTACCTTTTTTTCTCTTTCGTTCTGTCTAAGAAACATATTCGTATCTCTATCTAATCAAATTTTCGAAAACGTAAATATGGTCAGATATCCATGATACCTTAGAACCAATCAGTCGGATCTTCATTAATAATACCATATACTATGGCTGTGAGTTGATTTACAAAATTACAATTTTTGTGAAGTTTCATGGCATTCATTTTAAGATCAATCCTAAAATAAATGTACTTTAAAGGGCTCGTAAAAAAACATTCCTATTGGCTCGAAAACTAGTAGCTTCTATAAATTCATTTAATAACAACAGTCCTTTTGGCTCGGAATATAAATGATATATGCACTGAAAAGAGACAACACTATTGATGTAATGAGTGTGCGAGACAGAGATAGACACAAACATGCGACCTCCCCTTCTGCGCGCTGCTCGTCTGCGTGACTGCGTGAGCCGTTGCTGGACATGTTTTCGTGTTATTTGTTGGTAAACTGATACGGCGCTGGTAAGTGCTGAGCGATCTCTTTTGGTTCAATTGGATTTATTTGTATATTATTTAACAATGAAAAATCGTACGCGAAAGATACTAGATAAATTTAAAAAACACAGATGAAGCTGAAACAAGGTAATAACTTATTATTTTATCAACTATATAAATACATAATCACAAAATGTAAAATTTTTACATTTTATTTTGTTTTATTCGAAATAAATCATAAATAATAATAAAACGTGTTCTTGTTCCAAAGTAAGCTATATTTCTATGTTTTTGTTATGGGCACATTTCTATTGTATTCTTTTCTTTTGTAAATAAATACTTATGATATATATTGAATTGAATTAGAAACATGCAGACGTAGAACAAACATTTGTGACACATTTATAAATATCGCAAAAAATTTTCCCGTGCGGGCATCGAGCCTGTCGAAGAATAAATGAAAGAAGGCCGTCCATACTCCGCTTGAGAGAAGATTAGAGCTTAGATAATTGTTTGTGTTACAATATTGGTGAGAAAGTAGGTAAAGAGGTAGGAAAATTAAACCATATTGACCGATTGGTTTAGCAGAGTTCCCCAACTAGTGCGAAATTCAAACATTCATGAAATATTTGAAACATATAGGTATTTAGTAAAGCAGACAAGCAAATATATATACAAGCAACGACGTTGTGGCGACCGTGACCATGTAATTAATAGGTAGATTGAATCTATGAATAAAGGCGATTAATTTACCTATCTTATTCGATTCTAATAATTATAACTCGTGTTATGAAACTTTCAATATCTGTCTGTTCAATATGTGCGCTGTCATGGCCAAACAATGGAACTAATTTTGAAAATCTCTTAAAAACATTGCTGACATGAATCTACATAATCATAAATGTCACATATATCATATGAATACCTACTTTTAATCTAATTTTGTAAGCAAACCCCATACCCAACATTAATTTGGTATAGTAGTTATACGTGTTAAACTATTTTGACAATGTTTCTTATAATATTCCACCACATTTACATCACACCATCCAGTCTCTCAGTGAGCTAACTACAGTTATTTGTGTTATAGGAACTAGAAAACAGGATAAACATAAATATATAATTATGTGTATATTATTTATTTCTGTATTATTACTATTACAGTCACTGACTGATTTATCAATGAGTGGCTTCATGGTCTAGTTAGTAACATATCTTTATAAACATTGTTGTGACGTTATGACGTTATTTCGTTTACTGATAAAGTGAAATATTTGTTTTACATACCACTTATACCCCTACCTTTTTCACTGAAACCTTGGGTTTTAAGAGGCTGAAAGGACCCATTTACCTGCAGAACATATATTAATCATATTGTCTTGGAGTCAAAGAGTATGATTTAGGGCAAATTAAGGCATTATGTTTGACAATTACAAAATTATTTCTAAGTGAATGCGAGTCAAATGGTATTATAATCAGATAAGTCGTATACAATAAATTTTTTTTAGAGATAATAAACTCTGATTTTCACTTACGTAACAAAATAAGCACTTCCCCGAACCAATTAGTCGGATGTCGACATCGTCCAGTGTATTTTAAGAACCTGAAATAGTAAATGTCCCGAGCCATACGGTCTAATTTTAATATAATCAATCTGTTTCTATAAAATTTCTATAAATTCTTCGAGGCATATGGTATGCAATTGATACGGAACCTTTTTTTGTACATAAATGATCCTTAAAAAAGGGTCTGATGTCCCTACCCTCTGGTATAAAAACCAGATTCTTTCGGAATTTATCAGGAAAACCGATATAAACATCGAAGACACTATTTCTCAATTAACCAAGTATAAATAATTAGGACCTGATACTCCAAAATTTTTTAATTTATAAAACAAAAACTTAATATGAATGTTTATTTTTGCTCTCCTGAAAAGTTGCGAAAATGGATATCTGACCAAATGGCTCTGATGTCTAGCATTATTCTCGCATATGTAATGTACATGAACTCTGCGTGACAATCCACAGCGCGCCTCCCGCATCTTCCTCCAGGCGCAGTCGGTCTCATGGTGGTGTATCTACTGAGGGTGATCTGCTGTTCACATCACGTACATGTACCACATGACGCCTCACATCTACTGTACAATAGTGTACCAACAAATATAAAATGTGCACCTTCTAAACAAATATCTCAATATGAGAAAACACTTCGGCCGATACAGAATTAATATTATCGTTCACGACTAAACTGCTGCGGTGGCTCATTCTCATTTATTTGTACATAGTAATGTACCTTTAGTAAACATCAATAGATGGCGTTGTTTACAGTTACATGATCAATCAGTTGTGGGCTCATTAGTGCCAGAGTATTGGTATACATATATACATAAAGGTGGGCGGGCAGTGCCAGTGTGGGATCACTCGTCTACCGGTCTACTGGCCGACAGCTAGAACAGCTGACGACATTAACTATTAAATTTAATGACGGCCAGTAACACTGCGGGGCATATCTAGTCAATGTATCTGGACAGCTACAATCGCTCATTCTATCATATCTTTAAATACATAGGTAGGTAGTACATTATAAACAACATGACAGTCACAAGTATAACTGCAAGTACGTAGACATTGGGAGATCTACTGGTCCCCCCCTTAAGTAGGGACCCTTGCCCAGTCATAAGGCTCGAGGTACCACTATGCAAGAATGATAATAAAAAGAAAATTCCGTACATGACAACTATCACTCACTGTGCTTTGTACGCACTGATAAAGACTCGGATGATATAATTAATATCTAAGTGTCAATCATTAAAAGTCATATTGTGTGTTAAATAATGTATTTCACATAAATGTTATCATTAATAATAATAAAAAAACAATAATTAAGTATATTTACTACTCGTCTACTTATCTATAACATTTTGTAAAACTCACACTTTTGAGTACTTCCAACATAATCTAGTGGCGACACACACCTCACGTCATCACTCATTATTATATTATTAACTTAATGTGTACATGATCACTGTGTCAGTGTACAGGTGGGAGTGTGGCTCATAATCTCTTGAGCACGCGGCGGCGGTCCCGCGCGGCCAGGGGGGCACTGGGGGCGCGCGCGGGGGCAACGCCGGGGGGCGCGGTGGCACCGCCGGAGGGCGCGGGGGCTGCACGCCGCTCACGCTTGGCGCACGGCTCGGCGCGGGAACATTCACCCTCCTCCTGTAACACAATGTATCATCGTGTTGGAGTGAACACGTCTGTTGTGCACCATTAAATTAATACTTATTGTATTCTGTGAGAAGTATACTAGTTGTGATATTATCAGCAATATTATTATGATCACTACTGTTATTTTTTCCATACCAGAGGTAAAGTGGGACCCCACTGACTTCACTTTACCTTTTGGTTTGAATATTTAAAAATGAAAAAAGAAAAATAATTCATGCAGTTTAAAATATGAAACATTTGGTTTTCTAGAAGTTGTAAGTATTTGTATTGTCTATCAGTATTGTATAGTTCATGGTATTAAACAATGTTGAAGTACCAACTGTAGAGAGATCTACAGTTGGTACTTCAACATTGTTTTAACATATTTCATCATTTTCAACTAGAATGATACAATCTAAATTTCACACACACTGTATTACAGTAATTAAGATAATTATAAAATATTTAAAATCCAAACTGGCCTGTCTTGAACATGGTTTATTTTATTGTTGTATATAGCTAAGTGCCATTAAAACTTAATACATTAATAAAAAAATTCGAATGCGAGTTTGTTTGTTTATGTTATATATCAAACATGCGGGTAGTTGTTAAACTTCTTGTTAGTAAGTATATCGAAATACCTGTATCTGTCACATTGTTACTTTAGTTAATTGTTGCTACAGAGCTCTTATCATTAACCCTGGCGATGTTTTATTTACATACATAATAGTTTATGTATACACTTTCATGCAAAATCTAATTAATGAAATTAGACTAAAGGATGTGGACCATAAGAGGGTACTGTACTCCTAATTTAAGTATTTGCCTTAATAATTTTACCTACAAATTATTATTATTATAGCCTTTATTTCAGATTACAAATTTGATATTACAAATTTACTTACAATTACATGTCATATTATTAATATTATCGTCATTATTTTATTTTTCCATAATTTTCATGTCAAGTGTTTTGTATCTGTTTGCCCTTTGGCATAACTACAAATTTGTAAAATAATATTTGAAAAAAATATGTTTTTTAGGCCCCTTTTTTCTTCGTTAAAGTTAAACCGATTTTGACTGTTTTTACACTATATTATAGATGAAGAGTATATCTATGCCTCTATTACATTCTGTTTTGGTAAAACTTCACCAAATATGTGTGATAGATGCTGCAACTTTATCTACATTAAACCGAAAAAAAAAAAACAGGAACAGAACCCTCATAATGTTTAGTTTGTTTATATACACTACAGGAATGAGACATGCCAATATATTTGACCATTTTGTATCATCAAGATATACAAATATGTACATACTAATAATACATTTATTACAAATACAACACAGTAATATAATACAGTTTGTAAAGACAAATGTATTTTTATGTTATTGCTTTCTATCTGATCACTTTAAGTCATAAATCACATCTACAGCACATCTAGGGCAGATAGTTTATGTGGTAACTACTAGAGAGAGAGAGAGAGAGAGAGAGAGAGAGAGAGATGTGTACCTCGTGCGGATGGTGCGCGTGTATGTCTGTGAGCAGTTTGGCGCGCGCGAAGTAGTCGTGGTACTTGTCCCGCAGCAGCGCGGCCGCCTCCGCGTTGAGCGCGGACTCCGCGTTGGGCGCGATGAGCAGACAGCGCAGCGCCAGCAGCACGTGCGCCAGGCCCAGCTCGGGCCGCCACTCGCGCTGCAACGTGTTCACGCACACCGCGCCGCTGTCCGGCGCCACGTTCGGGTGGAACAGCTTCGTGAGGAAGAAGGCGCGTGGCGGCGCCGTCGGGAAATCGCGCCCCAGTGCCAGCCGCACGCGGAACGTGCCGCCGAAGTACGGCGTATCCGCTAGAACACCACGACACGTCGGTTAGAGGTCGGCTGGTCTCGTGCGGAGCCCCTACCGTACCAGCTTATGCACTGACCGGGCCCCTCGATGAGCGCATGCACGTCGGTCAGGTCGTCGTCGTGCGGCAGCAGCTTGACGCCGGGTGGGGGCGCCGCCGCCAGCCGCCGCAGCTCGCGCGCCACCCCGCGCAGCACCTGCGGGCACACGTTCTCCACGTTCGACATCACTTCCGGCCTCAAGCCTCGGGACTATAACTCTCCGATATCATCACAGGCGCGTCCGCAGCACTTCACACAAGCCCTTACTGGCCTTATTTTGTTGTCGACCGACGCCGTTCAGTAACGGTCGCACCGAGTGACAAGGAACTAAGCGAGATCGTTGAAAAGATAAGGTTTAACTGATATCTAGAATATAAATAGGAAATTGAAAAATTTGAACTAATAAATACAACTAGTGAAAATTAAAACAAAATTATCTATGAACAAAATTTATTAACAACAGCTTACAAGAAAATCAACGATACAACACACAGACTAATGATGGACGATATACACCGATTTATTTAAAACACTCGATGTATGGTAACGATGCATCGTATTGAACCGATGTATTGTTAATACTTCAACATCGAATATATTATATCGATGTTTTTTCATCTGATGCATCGATTAGGTACGCAAATAATGAGGTGAGTAGGTATACTTTAAGTGAAACGAAATGTTATATTATAATCAATACTGCCAATATATCATGGAGACTAGAAGTAAGGAGGAATATCTCAGTATATTAAAAAGTGTCCGCTGAAAGGCAGCAAATTAAGGTCAGTGCCACAAATTATTAGAAAGGAAAGAAAAACTTCCGCTTTGTTACATATAGACAAACATGACTATGACATAAATTTATATTAATTATTATTATAATTATACGGTGTTTTTAAGTACCCCAAATATTTGTAAATAGCAAATAGAAAATAGTATTAAAGAATTACCGCAACAGTAGCACACTTCACTCTGCTTATAACTGCTACATTCATATCATTTCCACTTGCTACACTAGCGCTATTTCGGTGAGTGTTATTTGCTGTTTACAAGTGGACACTTTTTGGACTGATCCCCCATACAAGATATTCCTCCTTACTTCTAGTCTCCATGCAATATATTAAATTAAACCAAAACATGCCTTTTCATTGTGGACTGATCACCATAAGTTAGTGCATCATAACTGAAAAATTAACAAATCTGAAGATGTTTTGCCTGACGAACTTTCAGTTTATCTCAGAACTCCTGTTGGAAGACTGAATGAAAATCCATTAGGAATCTGAAGAGAGTATAAAATACAATTCCCGAAGCTGTATAAAATAGCTTTTATGTATTAAACAATAGTTGGCACGTCAGTCCCTTCTGAAACCCTTTATTCACGTGCAGGGCTAGTTATGACTGAAAAAAGAAACCAGTTTAATGGGAAGAGATTAAGCAAACTTTTGTTTTTACATAGCATGAAAAAAAATATTAGAATTTGTAAATAAAACAATGTGATTTTCAATTTTAATACATATAATTTCTGATTTTCATAATACATGTTTTTGTTTCAATTAATGCCTAACCTAAAACAATCGATATTTAAGAAACATCGATGTATTTCTCAACACATCGTACTAACATCGATGTGACCGAACGATGCATTACATCGAAAAAAAACATCTTTAAATGTCCATCCCAAACACAGACTACATTTAGACCACAGATTACTTAGAGAACTAGAGATTAGAGAACTTAAGTTTTTTAGACCATAGACTTAGTTATTTATTTATCCTCCTAGAATATCCTAGATTTAGACTAAGAGCGGGCAGTAAAATCCATAATCATATAATTTCGAAAGCTATATTTTTGTCTAAAAACCCAAAACGTCTGTGAAAATGTATAAATATATAGTTTTCTAAGTAAATCTGAATCATCACTTTCCCTACCTACAAAGTTTTTAATACTTTTATGACAAATATTCATTAGCTACTACCTTCTTCACGCCTCTGTGCCACACTTAAAATAGGTACCTATATTATGGAATTATAAACAAAATAAAAGATAAGAAATAAGATATACATACAACAAGTATGTATCTCTTATTTCTTATCTTTTATTTTGTCTATTTATATTTGTTTATTTATTTATTTTGTCTGTCTATTTTTATTTAAAAAGTACTATATTAATAATCAATCAACAACTAGTCTCGTTTCTAGTATATTAGGTAATTATATTAGAATATTTAAAAAGTACGAATTTTTACAATTAAAGTCAACTTTAATTTAAATAAAACTACTTTTTACGGATTTAGACGCGTATATTTGTTTTAAATTTTGGCCCGACGTTTCGGAGACTTTGCAGTCACCATGGTCACGGGTGAGACACGGGTATCAGATTAAAAATATCACGATAGTCATTAAGCCTGCAATACATGCTGGGCGAGCGTCGCCGAGTAAACGCCAATACCAACGTATAGACAGTATATTTGCGTTGTCTTGCCATCGCTTATCGATGGCAAGACAACGCAGAGTAAAGTCAAGCGCCAACGTGTATGTGTATACATAGAACTCATTTGGCATAGCTTGTCACGACTTGCGGTCGCTCGCGACCACTTGCCGCACTTCGGAACACTGTCGGTTTTTCTTCACAAATCAAAGGCACTCGCGCGCACTTGGCTAATAGTGTCCACATGTTTGTCAATGCACCATTACGCGGTTGGTGCCGGTCGTGTAAACGCGTACAAAATGTCACTCTCAATAAACGACGATGTTTATTTGTTTATACACTTACATAATAATTATAAGCGCTCATTAAATAAATTCCAGCAGCAGCGATAACTTCTACGTCTTCATGCATCTTGTTTCAATTTACAATACAAACTGACGAAGCCCAACGTGTGGGCAGATCTTCAAAATTCGTCTTTAATGGCCATTTGCATTGGTTTTCCGATACACTTGCCGAACATGTAGGCAGTACAAAGCAGTAGCACTTGCCTTGTATTAGTTTGCCTACACTCGCGTTTGCCTGCACTCGGCCAACGTCAAAGAGTAAAATAATATAGATATAACAGATGGCCAACGTGTATTGCAGGCTTAACGTGTAAAGCCTGTTATGCCAAATGAGTTCTATACACGTTGGCGCTTGACTTCACTCAGCTAACTAGGCGAGCGACACTAAGCGATGGCAAGACAACGCAAATATACTGTCTATACGTTGGTATTGGCGTTCACTCGGCGACGCTCGCCCAACATGCATTGCAGGCTTTAGGAACTTTATAGACTATTTTCTACATAGTACTATGTAAAAATAAGTGTCGAAACTATTCGGTTTCAATAATTTGCGGCGTTGAGTAACAATTTGTCCTGTCTCTGAGAAAACTCGTTCACAAGGCACAGAATGTTGCGACGATACAAAATCTTTTAAGAATTTGTTGTCACTTGCGATGTAACCACAACTCGGTACTCGATACTCACGATAAATCGATTTGATTATGTATTGTAAAGTGCTGACAAGAGAGTAAATAAACTCGGTTGTCACAGAGCGCCACTGTCTAGTAAAGCGGACGCAAAAAAATATAAAAGAACTAAGAGCCAGATCAATGATGAACTAGTTCGCATAGTTCACTTATAGGAGCGATCTTTCGACCTAGGTCATTCGCGAACTAAAATTCATACTAAAATAAAATTGTATTCACATTATAAGAGTGGAATATAAAAAAAGTCATTGTTTGTACCTTCATCCATACTTATATATTTTTTTTAACACAGCTTGAATTAACTTTGATTATTTTCAGAAAACTACGACGAAACGAAATTTTTTTTAACAATAAATAATATTACTAACGATAATATTTAAATAAAATTTCAATCAATGCCAATTTAAAGAAAAAATACTTGTTAATTTTCTGTCGCTGAAGTTAGTATGGATTGCACAATCATTTGTGTGATGTTTTTAATTGTCATACAAATGTTTGTACTGCGTCTGGGTGTTTACTAAGTTTTATGAGTATGTATTTACAAAAGAAAAGTAGTTTATGTATTATATCCGTATTCTGGTACCCATAACACAAGCATATAAGCTTAGCTTGGGACCAGAGGACGTTGTGCGAAATGTCCATGAATATTTATTAAAATAAAAAAAAATAAAAAAAGAAGTTCATGCACATTGCTTGCATGCTTGCCTAACTTCGTTTCCCGCGGAAACTCTTTAACGGCCCTGTTTGGGGATTAAGAGACATAATTTTAAACAACATAATATATGTACATACATAATGTTAAAAGATATTAGTTAATATGTATTATTGTACTTGATTTATTGTAACCTTTGTGGAAGAAAAATCAAATAAATATATTATTATTATTATTATTAACTTTTTTTAAATTACATTAAATAAATGCAAAATAATAATTATGTAAGTGGAGAATAAAAAAATGGCGAATTTTATCAAGTTTGAACGTCTATTGTTAATTTTTTAAGGTTATTATGTGTCATTGAGCTGCCATTGTGACTTTGTGACACAATTCATTTATTTTTGTACCTGACTCGGGCCTCTCCCGTCTGTGGTTTTAACATAATTTGAGCGAAAGCGCGGGAACCTTCAAATTTGGCGGTCGTGGTTTTTCTTGCTAAATTTATTTTTTGTGGAAAGGCTATTAATAGTTTGTAAATATTATTTAAAGTGTGTGTATATAGGTATAGTAGTGTATATATATAATTAATTTTGTAGAATCTATGTAATCTAGGTAAGTTTTTGTTTTTCTAATATATGGGGGACCCTGTGGACCCCGGGGGAACAGCCCCTGATGATATAGGATATATGGTAACAATATGTAGCAATGCCTCCAATACTGACGGAAGCATGGATACGGATTGTTCCATCGTCAGTGCTAGTGGTAGTGTTAAGAGAAGGAAACTTTTATCTCGCAGATCCTTTTGTAGGGACTGCAATAAACGCAGGAGAAAACATGGTGATAAGGAAGGTTTTGATAATGTTCACTGTCAATGTTCGTTAGAGTCACGCAAACAACATAAAATTTCAGAAAGTGAAATGGCTCCTCCGACTTTTACTAAAGTTAAAGATAATATTGATAATGTATCATCAAAGACTATACAAGCACAAAATTCACCAATTGCAAGGTTGTCATATGTTAGCACTGATGTATCACCCTTTTTAATCCATGTACAGAAAAAGACATTGTCACCTGAGGATGGTACAACCCTACATCCTATGGTATTCGGCCGTTTCTTAAAAAATAATTCTATAAAAAATATAATTAACGGTAGCCTCAAACGTATTGGTAGAAATAGACTTTCACTTGAATTTAATTGTTACCAAGATGCCAATGAATTTTTAAAATCACCACATTTGGACTCAAACAACTACAAGGCGTTTATTCCTACATTCTCAGTCACAAGAATGGGTGTTGTAAGAGGCATTCCTTCAGACTGGACTGAAGAGGACATTGTTAACAATATTACTCTTCCATATGGTTGTGGTAATATCCTTAAAGTCAGGAGGTTAAAAAGAAAAATTTTTGTAAATAATGTCACTGAATTAAAACCTACAGAATCAGTAGTAATCACATTTGATGGTCAAACTTTGCCTAAACATGTATATATGTGTTACAATGCTCTTGCTGTTCAATTATACATTTATCCCACTGTTCAATGTTTCAACTGCTGCAGATTTGGACATGTTAAGATACAGTGTCGTTCACAGCCACGATGTTATAAGTGTGGCCAGGATCACTCGGGTGAGAGTTGTGAGGTAGAGGAGGAAAATTGTCGGTGTGTGTTATGTAAAGGTTTTCACAAGGCAACTAGCATTAAATGTCCTGAATTTCAAAGACAAAAATCTATTAAAGAAGCTATGGCTAAGAGTTGCATATCATACTCTGAAGCGTCCAAATTGTATGCACCAATAACAAAAATTTCATATGCTGATGCTTTAGTTTCAACAAAATCAGATCTTCATTCACAATTAAGCCCGCAAAAATCACAACAACAATCCAACCAATCTTACAAAAAAACAGTATTACTTAAAAATAAACCAAAAGTTAAATCTAGTCCAGGATATGATATTGGTGCATATAGAAATTTAACTAAAGACTATGATATGCAGACTCCTTCTAAAGGAGGTGCTTTTAAGTCGTTAGCCACTGAAGATTTTACCGATGCATCTGTAAAAGAATTGTTAATAGCTTTACTAAACACTTTAAATCATTCCAATTTCATACAACCGTCCATCGCTGCCCCTAAGAATAGTAATCGCCTGCACCAGCCAAGTCCAATCAATAATGGATAGCACAAACAAAGTCCTTCAATGGAACTGTCGTAGTGCTCCGTCAAAAAAATCTGAATTAATACATTTAATTAATAATTATAATCCGTTTATTTTAGCCCTTCAGGAGACTTGGCTGAAACCAGGAAACCCATTTAGGTTATCTGGGTACGCCTGTCTCCGAGAGGACCGTTCTGACGGGTATGGTGGTGTTGCCCTACTCGTCAATCGTAATTTCCCTTTTACACATTTTGTGATTGACTCCCATAGCAATAATTTTTCTATAATTGCTGCTATTGTAAATAAAATATGTTTTGTTTGTATATATATCCCTCATCCTTCTTCTGTAATATTTAATGAAATTAATAATATTCTGATGACTATTCCTAAGCCTTTCATTGTTCTAGGAGATTTTAATTGTCAACATCAGTCTTGGGGAAGTTCTTTTAACCATTTTGGCAATTTGATGTTAGATATATTAGATACACATAATCTTTGCATACTTAATTCAGGCTCTCCAACTCGCCGCACTGCACCGAATGAAGGCAATAGCGCCCCTGACCTTTCAATTTGCTCAAATAATCTTGCTTCACAGATATCATGGCAATGTCTTCCACTTTCATATGGAAGTGATCATTTCCCGATTATTCTTTCCTTTCCGTTTCTTAAAAATCCTCGATCTCTTCGTTCTGGGCCTCGGCTTAAGTATAAGCTAACTGATGCAGATTGGAGTACATTCA
The DNA here is from genome assembly GCA_916999025.1 of Orgyia antiqua. NCBI lineage: Eukaryota > Metazoa > Arthropoda > Insecta > Lepidoptera > Erebidae > Orgyia > Orgyia antiqua. The sequence goes on along the minus strand of OU779864.1, from coordinate 17,917,721 downwards.
GAACAAATATAAATGAAAAAGTATCTAAATTGTCAGAAGTAAATCAAAATAATATCGCTGACTGTGCTGAGACTTTATCGCAGATATTAATATCAACTGCGAATGAAGTTTTTCCGATGAAAAATAGTAGTCTAGGCTTTCTACCATCTCCACCGTGGTGGGACAAGGATTGTACGGAGGCTATTAAAAAAAGAAAAGAAGCAGAGCGTAATTTTGCCGAATACTCGTCTTTTGAAAATTTTGATATTTGGTCTAGTATTATTAAGCAATGTCGTAAATTATTCAAAAAGAAGAAGTTTGACAGCTGGAAATCATTTTGTTTGTCCATTTCGCCTGATACTAAACCTTCTGTAGTATGGCAAAATATTAGAAAATTTAGATGCGCATTTAAGGATACTACTTCTTCGACAATACCTCTTTCAGTTCAAAATCAATTTTTAGATAAATTAGCCCCTCCAACAGCTTCTGAGAAATTGTTTCTGCCACACCTCACTTCTATTTCAAACAATCTTTCAGGTCTTAATGGACCATTCTCTCTTTCTGAACTGAAAGGTATACTAACAAACTTAAAAGATTCTTCTCCTGGAATGGACGGAATTCCTTATTCTTTTATTACACACTCTTCTGATGAAACTCTCTCGTACTACTTAAATATTGTTAATAAAGTTATGGTAACAGGTGAAATTCCAAATTCATGGAAATCTCAGGTAGTTATACCAATATTGAAACCTAATAAAACTTCTTCTGCTGCATGCTCTTATCGCCCTATCGCTCTCTCTAATACTTTGATGAAAATAACAGAGCATCTTGTTAAAAATCGCTTGGAATGGTACATTGAAAACCACAACTTATTGCCCACTAGTCAATTTGGTTTTAGGCGAGGCAAGAGCACATTAGACAGTCTTAGTATCTTTGTAACGGATATACGTCTTGCCTTCTCACAAAATAAATCAATAGTAGCTAATTTCCTAGATATTTCTTCGGCATACGATAATGTTAATTTAAACTTATTGTACAAAAAACTAATCTCATTAAATGTTCCTATTATACTCACAAACTTTATTCTAAACTCTTTGATTGATAGACAGATCTACTTAGACAATAGTTCATCAAATCCGAGAGTTGCAAATAAGGGTTTACCGCAGGGCTCTGTTTTAAGCCCAATTTTATATAATATTTATGTTCACGATTTAGAAGGATCGCTTGATCCAAATATTTCAGTTCTACAATATGCTGACGATTTAGTTTTATATTACGCTCATGATTCTATTAATCAAGCATGTGCCTCTGTAAATAATTGCCTAGAAAATCTTAAGTGTTGGATGGACTCGAATGGTTTGGAAATTTCTCCTCAAAAGAGTTCTTCCATGCTTTTCACCAGAATGCGCCTCCCACCGCCTATTAATATTTATTACAATAACAATTTAATTAAACCACAAAGTAGTGTCAAATTCTTAGGATTTGTTTTAGACTCTAAGCTTTCTGGAATACCTCACTGTGAGTACATCGTTGCCAAGTGTGAAAAATCACTGAATATATTGAGATGTTTAGCCGGTGTTTGGTGGGGGGCTCACCCTTATTCCTTAAAACTACTCTATAATTCCATCATCCGAAGTCTCCTTGACTATGGTTGTTTTTTATTGGAACCTGGAAATGTTCAAGCATTAAAGCGGTTGGACAGCATTCAATCCAAAGCATTAAGAATAGTGTCTGGTGCAATGAAATCTTCCCCAATTAATGCGCTTCAAGTTGAACTAGTAGATCCTCCGTTATATTTGCGTCGACAATATTTATCAGATAAATTTTTGTTTCGTTGTTTTCAGTTTTCGGGTCACCCTTTGCGTTCTAAACTCCAAATTCTTCAAGATTATGTTTCTACATCTTCGTATTGGGCCCATAAAGAGCCACCATGTCTTATTAAAAGTTTTCAAAAATATAATTCACTGCAGGCACCTAACCATTCTTCATTGTTGCATCCACTTTATAATGCTCCTTTTGCATCTTTAGTTACAGTTCCAAATATTCATTTAACATTAAGTATAGATAAAGGTGATCCATTAGCACAATTCTCTTTTAGTGAAATTGTAAATACTAAATGGCCAGACTGTCATCATATTTACACCGATGCTTCCAAATCGGGAAGTTCTGATTGTACTGGCGTTGGGATATATCATCCTCAATATGATATAGTTCAAAAAATTAAATTCCCACCAGAGACATCAGTTTTTACTGGTGAATGCTTTGGCTTACTAAAGGCAATAGAATATGTTTTAATAATGAAATTGGAAAACACTGTAATATTTTCAGATTCGAAAAGTTCTCTACAAGCACTAATGAAATACCCTTTTTCATGTAAAACTATTTTTCCTGTCATAATTAAAATCAGAGAGTTACTTTATCGTTGTCTACAACAGAAATTAACGTTGTCCTTTGCGTGGATACCTAGTCACTCTAATATTCCTGGCAATATTAGAGCCGACAAACTTGCAAAAGATGCTGTAGAGTCTGGTGATACATTTCCTTACGTAAATTATTATCATGACCTTGCAGCTTTACCTATGTTATACTTAAAAACTGCGTGGGACCAATTATGGTCAGAAAGCTGCAAGATCAAAGGGAAATCGTATTCACAAATCCAACAGTCCATTCCCAGCAAACCATGGTTTTTTAGGTTTAAACTCGGAAAGCGGGCCACTAGTTCCTTGATTCGAATTAGACTGGGACATACGTGTTGTCCTTCTCATTTAGTGAGATTAAAAATTATTACTTCTGACGAATGTGTGTGTGGTGAACAGGCTGACATTAATCATATGATACTTGCTTGTCCTTCGTATGACCACTCTATTATATTTTCAACCCTATTTTCTTTATCTATCCCATTACCTACATCTGGTGCTCAAGTCCACTATTTTGGAACAATTGTCATACCGGCACAATACCGGCACGATACCGTTGCAATTGAAGTCAAATATCCGTAGTCTGCTATATGCCGTCATAACGGTCTTTCAATGGTAATAGAATTGTCGATCTCTTTTATCTATGCATTGAATTTTCGGTCTCTTTTATCTATGGATTGTGTTAGAATGGTATGTATGTGTTGCCGTTTTTAAAAAATGCGTTAGTTGAAGTGATTTTCGAAAAACTACTAATAAATTTAAACATTTAATCATGCTAGACTTCGTTTAAATATATTTGTACATACTATTTATTAGTATAAAAAGCAATGTGAAGTTTAGGATATTAGTAAATTGCAATAAATTACAAAGAACAATTTCTAATATTTCTATCTATCTATTTTTTATTTATGGCAATCTGTCGACACAGGACAATTTAAAAATATTACTGTCAAATTCAAAATAGCAGACTACCGAAACATTTCAGTCATTGAATTGCAATTGTGAAGCAGTTGTGTACGAGACTAGCAATTTATGTCACTTTGACAATTGTAAGACAATGATGAAGTCGTTATGACGACACATTAATAGTAGACTACCAAAAACTTTACTATTGCACCATAATGGTACAATAATGGTACAGTTGTGACACCGTTGAAATACCCGACTCAGGGCCCTGTTTCTATTTTACTCGCTTCTAAAAATTACTATATCTATGATGCAATAGCTTCATTTATATTATGTAATAATATTAAAATTTAACTTATATATGTACATAGTTATTATCATACTTTAGAATCCTTTCCACAACTAATGTCTCTAATATGACAAAATTTCCTTTTAATTACACTAAAGTTTCCCTACCTTTAAATGGCAATACCCAAATCGGGTTCGACCAAAAAAAAAAAAAAAAAAAAAAAAAAAAAAAAAAAAAAAAAAAAAAAAAAAACATAATTTGAATCAAATCAAACAAACTTGAATTGACATGAATGTAACCTATAACGTTTTACATTATGTTTTAATTATTTTGTTGACAATACAGGATATTTATTAAACCACGTTTGTATAAAACGCTAAATATATACTAAATCCGAGAAGGATATTATCTTTACAGATTAGGAAGGAGTTAATATCAGAATTTTATTTGTTTACCAGTTTACATACATAGTGAGTAAAATTTAAATATTTACTATTTCTTGACTCAATATACTTATGAAACATGATTTATAGCAGCCCTCCAAAAATTTGAAAGAATATGAATGGGATTTGGAATAACTTTCAGGAAAACCTTGGTGTTTTGAATAGTATTCAAAACTGCAGGTACTGGTACAAAATTTACATTTCTTTGTTTTCCTATGACTTATTTGCCCCTTCCGTATTGGTTTCACTGAATCTGTTGACCTAGTATGTATGTATGTGTAACCATACTCCTCTGTATTATGAAACAATTTTTATGAAAGTTTATTTGTATATTCAGTAGGTCTGGGAATTGTCAATAAAAGTAGATAGTAATTTTTCATACTCCTATATTGCCTATATCCATCCATTCCCTAACCTTTATATGACAAAACAACATTTACTGTGTCAGCTTATTATGGAAAATGATGTATAGATACATATTGTAGAATACTCAATCAAGGAAAACAGAAGCCACCTCACCTAGACAATAAAGACCTGGGAACATTATATGGTTTATTTTTTATTTTGTGGTTACTGGTCAAACAAATCTATTTATATGTATAGTTACTTAATAAATTGTTATGACATTATTATCTGTAGTAGAACACTTGATACTGGTTATCAAGAGATCAGACACTGTAACATTGTACTTCTGACTGTATCACCTCCTCACATCAATATACTTCTGATAGATCTGTCTGATGATACATTTGTTGTGTATCTGTTGTTCACAAGTAGCATGTATACAATACTAGCTTCTGCCTGCATCTTTGCACGCATTTCTTTTTAATCGTATTTGAAATGGATTCTAGAATCAAAACTAAAAAGAAATGAAATTATTACTTAAAGATACTGATACTGTAATCAGTAGCAAAATTGACAACAAAATTAACACTGAAAACTAAACATACATAATATACATATAAGTGTAGTGCCTCCATAATTTAAAAAATATTGTTGAGAAAATTACCACACAAGGAGTTTTTATTCCAAGCTACCGCGTCAATCACATTTGTGTCAAAGTCTAAGTAAACCTCTATCTTTAGGTATAATTTAATATAAGACTTATATTCGAGGTTGGTGAGCTACAGATCACTGCAGTAGTGTGTCACATATGGCACAGTATGTTGTGGTCAAAGGGTTAAATTGTCTACAAATGTTGTTGAATCTGTTAAGCCTGCAATACAAGTTGGCCGAGTGCAGGCAAACGCGAGCGTAGGCAAATTAATACAAGGCAAGTGCTACTGCTTTGTACTGCCTACATGTTCGGCAAGTGTAATACCAACCGCGTAATGGTGCATTGACAAACATGTGGACACTATTGGCCGAGTGCGCGCGAGTGCCTTTGATTTGTGAAGAAAAACCGACAGCGTTCCGAAGTGCGGCAAGTGGTCGCGAGCGACTGCAAGTCGTGACAAGCTATGCCAAATGAGTTCTATACACGTTGGCGCTTGACTTTACTTAGCTAACTAGGCGAGCGACACTAAGCGATGGCAAGACAACGCAAATATACTGTCTATACGTTGGTATTGGCGTTCACTCGGCGACGCTCGCCCAACATGTATTGCAGGCTTTACATATACGGTACAGTGGTTGAAACGTTTAATTGCAGGTGGGCGGCGCGATGCCTTGCTGCGCGTGCGGCCGCGCGGCGAGCGTGCGCGTGCGCGTGGACCTGTCGCACTTCTACAGCGACGAGCGCGCGCGCGTCATGCTGTGTGTGTCGGGCGCGCGCTCCGTGCGCAGCGTGGCGCGGCGGCTGCGTGCCGTGTGCGCGCTGCCCGCCGCCGCGCTGCTGCTGCTGGCGGACGGACACGTGCTGCCGGGCGCGGAGCGCCTCGCCGCGCTGCCGCCCGACACGCAGCTCACCGTGCTTCCCGCCCCGCTACACGTGCAGGCCGACACTCCCGCGCTGCTCGCCTGCGCCGCGCCCGCACACCACCTCGCGCTAGAGGAGACCAAGCGACGAGCGCTGCTCGAGCTCGACCGACTGTGCACACGGAGCGAGCCGACGCACCTGGACGAGGAGCCCTCCACTCGTGAGGACGCGCCCGACGAGTCCGTGCGTCAAGAGGAGAGTTCGCTGGAGGTCGGGGAGGAGGTGCAGGAGCCGCCGAGGCAGCGCCGGAGGCGCGTGCGGCGGCGGCGGGCCGCCCCCTACGACGGGGAGGGCCGGGGGGCGCGCCCGCCGCGCCTCGTGACTGCGCTGGGGGAGGGGGGCGACCACCACGTCTTGAACTCTTCATAAGTTATAAACTGTACGAGTACAATATTATGTTGCGATGATATTTTTACAATTCTATGACTATACATACCAATAAAATATGTGTAATATTAACATCGTATTATTGTTGTATATTTTACTGGAAGTACTCCATATTGATTCCACTAAACCCACCTTCATGTAGGCGTATGTATCTACTTAGATAATAGTATTAATATCTAAAGGAAATCCCGGCTATTGTTTACTACCACTATTTTAATTAGCTTTATCATTTTACTATAAACTTGTTAATTTATATTCAATAAAACAATTACAAGTTCTTGCTATTGTAACCGACTTCCAAAAACGAAATTGTCTCAGTATGCTTGGCTATATACAGGGTGTCCAGTAAGGGTACCGGGTATTTGACAGTTAAATAAAATGAGAAATACAATTAATTAAATATATCCTTCATTTTTAACTCAAGAACAGTTACTTGGAAATTTATTTGGCGAATATAACATTATTTAATGTGTACTCCCACGCTGCTGGCACTCCTCTAACCTTGAACGCAGGTTGGCGACGACGCGTTGACAATGCGAAGTTGGGATTGCCCTCATCTCTGACGTGATGTTCTCTCAATTGACTCAGGTTCGTTGGGTGGTTATCGTATACCTTACCCTTAAGGTATCCCCATAAAAAATAGTCGAGAGGACTAAGATCTGGACTTCTGGGGGGCCAGTTAATGGTGCCCCTACGCGAGATAACTTTGTTTGGGAACAATTCGTTAACAGCCTCTATTGACGCCCCTGCGGTGTGGCATGTGGCTCCATCTTGCTGAAACCATGTTCTTGAATTAAACCCTGGGAAATCTTGTAATGCTGTCGTCAAAAAATGTCACAATAACGGTCTGTATTCACCGGAACTGCTCGCCCACGTCTGTCTTCATGGAAAAAGGGGCCGATTATGCCTCTCCCAGAAAAGGCGGCCCAAACGATGACCTCTGGACTATGAAGTGGCCGTTGACAATTCTGTTTGTTAACGTGACCGTTTAGGTGGAAATTGGCCTCGTCGCTAAACAGAATATTGTCAAAGCTGTTGAATCGCTCTAGCATTTCAGTAGCAAAATTTAACCGACTTTCATAATCGGAATCTTTCAGTTCTTGCACTAACTGGATTTTGTAGGCTTACTGGACACCCTGTAGTCCTGTACATATTATTATATTTTTTTCTGTGTATGTTCACCGATTTCTCCGGCATTTGTGTGACAGATTTTCATAAACAGCAGGTCACGAAAATCCCTAAACCTAGCTATACATATATTTACATATTTTGTTATAATGATAGTAGGAGCACGAGCCGAACTGAATAGGTACATAATTAAGTAGATTATAATCACGTACTGGTGTACGATTTAGGCACTAATTCTGTTGCGTCCAACAACATTAGGTAGGTACTTAATTTGAGTTTATTCATGTTTTTTTAATAGTTGCTTTGGTCTAGTGCCGGTCATTAATATGATTCCATTAGGTATTAGTATTGTTTTATAAGTCGTGTTTATAACATAATGTTATATTGTTTCTCGGCACCGACTTCAATCTATTTATGTAGGTATTACGCAAAATTCCTACCTTCCTAATGGATGGACAGATTTCGACAAGTTGGTTTCTATCGATTCATCTGGATCACTGGTTTATAAATAGGTTTTTAAAAATTCAATCATCTTGTCAGATTTTTGAAACAAAATCTTTTTCAATAATAAAAAATAAGCTAGTAACCTTGTCGAGTTGTGTATCAAAATAAACTTAGCCTTTATTAGTGTGAAATTGCGTACAAAGAAAGAGAAACAATTTTATACAATTACTTGTGTAATATTTATTTTTTCTTAATGAAAAATTTCATATTTATGAAGAACTTAAAAATATGTTCTTCATAAATGGGCCGGTTGTATTAGCATGAATCAGGGCCGGATTTAGGGGTCCAGAGGCCTCGGGGCAACAAAGGAGTGGAGGCCCCCTTGCCCCAAATTATTTTCCAAATAAAATGAACAATTTTTTTAAGTCGAGTTTTTCAATAAATAATTTATTGTGAAACCAAGTAGATTCTTTTAGTATTTAACAAACACATATAAATATAATCGGAAACAAGAATTATCTGAAATGAAACCTTTCGAGCTTTTTTTGCCGAAAAATCGTTGATGATTTCGCTGAAATCCAGTTCTCGGAGTAAATCGCTTTCAATGCTCAGGAGAGAAAGCTTTGATAGACGGTTTTGTCCCATCGTGGTTCGAAGCCTATTTTTTATAATTTTCATTTTTGAAAATGAGCGCTCTCCAGTGCAATTTGATACCATCAAAACCAAATACATTCTCAATGCAATTTCGAGATTTGGGAATGTAGCTCTGAAATTTTGATCTTCGAGAATTTGGTGGTAAAATAGTTCCGGCGATTGATCTTTTCCATAGTCCTTTTTGTATGAATCAATCAAAGACACAAATTGAACCAACTCGTTACCAAGGCTAGGCTCTAAATCACCCGTATACACTTTCACCAATGCCTCTGCTGCAGCGTGCAAATTTTCAGCATCCATCTTCTCGATGTGATTCAGAAATCCAAATCTCGAACGTACAGCTTCATAGGCATGCAATCTTTCAGTAAGAGAAACAGATACATTTTTACAATTTTATTTTAATTTTTATATTATATTTTAAATTTTTACAACTTTGCGTGTGGTCACAACTGTTACCGGGACGCTTGACGCCCTAGTTTACGTGGTAACACTTGTTACCACGGACGGCGGAGTGGATAATCAAATAATCATGTATGTATAAAGTACTTTAGGCTGTAGGTAAAGGTAAAAGCGAAAAAAAAATATCAAAGGAAAAGATGTTTACTAGGTTTACTAGTTGAAATTTGAAAGATTTTTTTTTCCGAAGTCTCTATTGTGGAGGCCCCCTGTTTGTGGAGGCCCCGGGGCTTTCGCCCCGGTTGCCCTCCCCTAAATCCGGCTATGGCATGAATGAATTATATACATGGTATTAGATTAGCTACACTTTCGGTTTTTCTTAATGGCTATCTAATCTAATCAAATGAAGAGAATTAAAAGTAGATCACTAAAATGTAATGGGTTAATATCTCTCTCTCTCTCTCTCTCTAGTCTATTAACGTCCCACTGCTGGACACGAGCTTCCTCCTCTTTGAGAGGGTTTTTGGTTCATTGTATCCCGCTGATCGGGCGTGTTGGCACAGAGATTATTTTCGAAGTTTCCATCTCTCACAGAGGATGTTATCGGTGGACTATTTTCCTTCCTGACTTTTTCAGCATCTTGGGAAGGAAAGGTGACGCTTGTATTCTTAATCCGTCACCACGCGAACCACGTGTTTAGTTTTAACTAAGAATATTTTTATGTTTTTATTATTCGCACTCAAGTATTTTAATTTATGTCTTGATATATCTGTGAAAGGTTTTCAATTTCAATTAATTGATTCATTATTCCAATTTTGAGTAATGGTGACTGTTTGTGTAGAAACTTCTCATATAAACTATTATTTACAACAATCAACCAGCGATCAATACTTGAATAATGTTTTGGAAAATACAAACATGTGTATCTGTGTGCGTGAGGGAGGAGAGGAAGTGTGTGAACACGTGACGTAGCGGAGCAGCACACACACACACACACTGCTGACCACGTGATGTGTACGTGTGTCTATAAAAACACGGAACTTAACTATTCATAACTTAGCAACAACACACCATCACTGTTAACATAACCATGTCTAACCTAACAATAATTAGTTTATTTAACCTAACTTTATTTAACTTTGTCACACCTAACTTCGTTTAACGTAACTTTGTCAAACCTAACTTTGTCGAACCTAATGGCTGGTTTACACAGAGCGAGCTAGCGTACGAGTTAGCCTTCCGAGTAGCTGCACTGCAGTAACTCACACTGTTTGGACGTAACTTGTGAGTAACTCGTACGTGCGAGTTGGTCGGTAGCTCGCATTCGAGTTACTTCAACATTTTTTGTTTTCACTCGCATGCTCGCCCGGCAGCAACTCGCACATAACAGCAGTTCGAAATGGCTGCGGATAGATGGTCTTCTCACAATAATATTTCATTCATGAAACTCTACAGAGAACAAGAAAATGAGAACGGGGGTCTTCATGGTAAAGCTCGTTGAGAATCATACGTGTTGCCCGTAAAGATCTTCTAGCCATCCAATCTCTAATCCAAATCCTTTTCTTTCGCTTTTTTTTATACTGGCTATGGTTATAGATATTTTCCAATTCCTGACATAAAATTGTTGTCATAGAGCGTATCACCGTTTTTTTATTAAAACAAGTTCACTCGACATCGCGACACGACTCGGACTTGGCAGTAGCTAGGTGTCGTGTAGACAGCAAAGGCGAGCCGAGCTACTGGCGTACGAGTAGACAAACCGAGTAGCTGTCTACTGGCCAGGCAGCAGCTCGCACTGTGTATACCAGCCTTTACTTTGTCGAACCTAACTTTGTTTAACCTAACTTTGTTTAACCTAACTTTGTCAAACCTAACTTCGTTTAAAAATAGGTTTGACAAAGCTAGGTTAAACAACTTTAACTAACTAACTTTAACGTTTAACTTTCTTTAACCTAATTTTGCCAAACCTAACTTTGTCAAAGATAACTTTGTCAAACCTAACTTCGTTTAACGTAACTTTGTTTAACCTAACTTTGTCAAACCTAACTTTATCAAACCTAACTTTGTCGAACCTAACTTTGTCTAACCTAACTTTGTCTAACCTAACTTTGTCAAACCTAACTTTGTCGAACCTAACTTTGTCAAACCTAACTTTGTCGAACCTAACATTGTCTAACCTAACTTTGTCAAAGTTACGGTGGGCACCGCGCAGGTGGTGAGCCGCATCAGGGCCCTCGGGCTCGAAGTGGCCCTAGAGAAGTCCGAGGCCCTATTCTTTCATGGGCCTCGGGCTAAGCCCCCCGCGACTACAATATTGTAGTGGGAGGGGCCTCCATCGCTGTCGGCTCCAGGATGAAATACCTGGGGCTGACACTGGACAGCAGATGGAGTTTCGGTTATTAAATTATGTTTGTACTAACAAACATAAATTTACTCGTATGTCATTTATGAATATCTCACAATAGATTGTCCAAAGCGGGAACCGAACCAGCGACATCGTGAACGTCAGTCCGTTACATGAACCACTTCACCACGAAGCCCAATTACGTGTGATTGACATAGATCTATGCAGTACTTTGCTGCTTTGAAATAAGAATGTTTTTGGAATGCGTAGGTCTAAAAGGTGGATTATATTTTCTGTCTACATTTTACATCTTATCTTTGGTATCTTATTCTTACATCTTACATTTTATACACAAGGCAATGCCATCAGCCGTTGCTAAATAAAAAAGTTTGATAAACAGACAAACATACTCCGGAGTGATTTTATGAGAATTTCTGTTTTGTACGAAACCTTAGATAGGAAAAAACTAACATATATTGGTAACTTACAATATGCCCAACTGTGGGACGTTAATGGGCTGGAAAGAAAGAGAGAGCAAGAGAAACATAAAAAAACATAAATTATTATTAATAATATAGCGTTCGAACTGAGAAATTTCCTTTTTGTTAAATTGGTTAAAAAGTTCGAAAAAATGAGAGTACAATGATGCTTTTTCATTTATTCGGGCTTTTTATTTAGCTGGTTAAGATGGGTGGAGTTACAGCTACCAGAGGCAGCTACATTGATGAAGACATGGATACAAGCACAGGATACAATATCAAGATCAAGTAATATTTAACCATGTATATGGACACATTGTATGAATTCATTGTTTGCAAGTAGACGTATGTCAACAAATCTACGAATCTATAGAGACCATTGTGCTTGCCACCTAAGTTATTATATAAGTACAAATATATTTATTACAGTATGTATTGTTTGCGCGCCGCCTAATTTATTATATACAAATATATTATGTATGGATTCATTGTGCATACAATGAATCCATACATAATATATTGATAATATATTGATTGATACAGTTGAGTCGCAAATAAACGCCATTCAAGTCCGGACGTATTTCATTTTTATCCTCTAACCGACGACACACGACTTTTACACCTAAACATGCATGCATACAGAAATTAATAGTTTATTAACACAATATGTTAGAATATTCGTATAGTCGTCATTTTAATAATAATATGATTCACGTAAGCTTCCTTCTAGCATTTTACGACTATCATGAAGAGATATTGTATGAAAGACAGCAGTTCATCGATAGTCCGATTCGTGTATGGAGGTCTTTACAACTCGTTACTATACTCTGTTTTAATGTTTGCTTGTACCTACTCTACATTAGAAAAAATTGGTCAAGTGCGAGTCGGACTCGCGCACGAATTGTTCCGTACCATTATCTATGCAACATAAGGCACGTTATTAATAAATGAGCAAACAACACACACAATACTTAATTAATCACGTTTGTTGTATGAGAGCAAGAAACGGTAAAAAAATCATGTTTGTTGTATGGGAGCCCCCTTAAATATTTATTTTATTTTATTTTTAGTATTTGTTGTTATAGCGGCAGTAGAAATACATCATCTGTGAAAATTTCAACTCTCTAGCTATCACCGTTCTTGAGATACAGCCTGGTGACAGACGGACGGACGGACGGACAGCGAAGTCTCAGTAATAGGGTCCCGTTTTTACCCTTTTTTTTTTTTTTTTTTTTTTTTTTTTTTTTTTTTTTTATGGCTAGACGCTATTTACGCATTGCCACTGACAAAAACGGGGAAACTTGATAGAAAATACGAAAAACAATTATAACGGAAATTTGGGTTAGGAATTGGAATGGAACAGGATCAGGTTATTATTATACTAATTAGCTACTTACACATTATACACGAATATTATTTATAGAAATAAATGAAGCAATACAATTATACACATCAAAGTTATTGGAAGATAACAGAACAGGAATAGAAGTAGGAAAAGTAATATTATACGAAAGTAGAGAAAGGAAGAATTGATCATGATTATGGAGGGAACAGGAAAAGAAAATATGATTTATATCAGCACCACTTTCACCACATTCACATATATCGTGATCAATGATACGAAGTCGCGCAAGATGAGCAGGAAAAGACGCATGTCCTAATCTCATGCGAATCAGGCAAGTGGTAACAGTCTTATCGAAATGAAATTTGTAAAACCATGGTTTTAATGGAATTTCAGGTTGTATTGTTCGGTAATGTTTTCCTTTGGAGGCGCTGCTATCATTCCAAGAATGATCCCAGGACCTCCGAAGAAAAACTGTGGCAAGATTAACAAGGTCTCGAGAAAAATTTTGATACGGATATACATCGCCACAGTCAACCGCTTCGGCAGCAAGCATGTCCGCTCTATCGTTGCCTAAGATACTACTATGACCTGGAATCCAGGCAAAACAGATGTTGAGTTCACTTTGAGCACACTCAAAGAGAAGTTGTCTAATCATCATAATCACAGGATGAATTGGTGAAGTTCGAAAAGGGAATTTTCCAATGGCCTGTAAGGCACTCTGAGAGTCTGAGAAGATTACGGAATTTTTAAGTTTCAATAATTTTATGTATTCAACAGCTTTATAGATTGCGTAACATTCTCCGGTAAAAATTGAACATTCAGGTGGCAATTTGATTTTTTGTACGATTTTATATTGTTCGTGATAAACTCCAACACCCACTATGCCCACCGTGGAGTGTTTCGACGCATCGGTATAGATGTAGTGCCAATTATCCCATTTTTTGTATAAAATACTGTTAAACGAAAATTTTATGAAGTTGTCATTTTTGCGCAATCCTAAATTGTCAAAGATATCTGGTTTTATAACTAACGATTCATAACTATTGCAAAATAGCGGATATGAAACGGCCTGATAAGTCGGAGCTTCTAATGCTTTAAACCTTTTATAGCTATGAATAAGGGGTGGAGGCGTTTTATGACACCAATACCCACCGGAGTTTGTGTAGTGAAGTAGAACTGGAAGTTGTGTGTGTAATGGATGTTTAGAGAATTGTAACGCTCGGAATAAATACCTATCACAAATGTATTGACGACGAAAAGAGAGGGGAGGATCTACGGACTCAACTTGCAAGGCATTGACTGGACTTGACTTCATGGCTCCTAACAGTATTCGCAAGGCTTTAGTTTGAATATAATCTAGCTTTTTAAAGGCAGCCTTTGTTCCTGGTTCTAATAAAAAGGTGCCATAGTCAAAGAGACTTCTTATGAGAGCATTGTATAATAATTTTAAACAAAAGGGATGGGCTCCCCACCAGACTCCCGACAGGCATCGTAATATATTTAACCTCTTTTCACATTTGGAAGCAATATACTCACAATGAGCGACTCCCGTTAACTTACAGTCTAAAACTACACCTAAAAATTTTACAGATGTTGCCACAGGTATTTGAATTCCATCATAATATATAAATACAGGTGGAGGAAAACGCATTCTTGAAAATAAGACAACCGTGCTCTTGGATGCAGACAACTCGAGACTATTGCTATTGAGCCAAACATTTAGAAGATTAAGAGAGGAAGATAAAGAGGAACACGCCGTATTAACAGAAGAGTCAACTGAATATAAAAGAAGGTCATCTGCATATTGGAGCACGTTTGCCTTATTGTTTAAACTAGCCTCCAGATCGTAAGTGTAAATATTATATAATATGGGACTCATCACAGACCCCTGGGGCAAACCTTTCCACACATACCTACACTCACCACTAGAATCCAAGTAAATATGTCTCTCGTATAAAATATTCAAAATAAAATTAGAAAGAATTGAAGGAACGTTCAAGATATCAAGTTTGTTTTTAAGAGTAGATAAGACAACATTGTCGTAAGCAGAATTAATGTCTAAAAATGCCGCAACAACAGACTTATTCTCGGAGAAAGCCAATCTGATGTCAGTCACAAAAATGCTAAGGTTGTCAATTGTACTCCTCCCTCTTCTGAAACCAAACTGGGACGTGCTTAATAACCCATGATGTTCTAAATACCATTCGAGACGGTTTTTTATCAAATGTTCAGCGATTTTAGAGACCACAGAAGACAGAGCAATAGGACGGAAGGAATTACTATCAGAAGGATTTTTATTAGGTTTTAAGATAGGTATAATAATTTGAGATTTCCAGGAAGATGGTATATTACCGCTTACCATGATAGAATTTATTAGATTTAGAAAATAAGTCAAGAAAGAGTCGCTTAAATTAGAAAAAAAGGAATAGGGCATACCATCAATCCCTGGTGATGAATCTTTGAGTTTAGATAAGACACCTTTGAGTTCCTCGAATGTAAATAACCCGGAGATGTGATTTGTTTGAGAGATTGAAACACAGAGCGGAAACGACTTTTCAGGAACAAAGGGTGGACACAGTTTGTCAAGAAATTGATTTTTTACAGAACATGGTAGAGTTTTCGGAGTGGTATCAACAAAGGCAGATCTAAATCTCCTAATATTTCGCCACACATCAGTGAGCGGGACATCAGGAGAGATAGATAGACAAAACGAACGCCAGCTTTCGAATTTCTTACGCTTGAACAACTTACGAGTATCCGTGATAACTTGGCTTAATGTATTAAAATTTTCTACCGTAGAATTTTGACTGTATAAAACTTCCATCTGTTTTCTATATTTTATAGCATCTGTACATTCCTGGTCCCACCACGGTGGTGACATTAGTTTGTTTTTATGCGATTTTTTAATAGGAAATAATGTATCGGCAGTATCAGTTATAGTTTTTGCCATGGTATCTGCGCAAATTTGCTCATTTCCTACTTTGACATCCGGAAGACTACATAATTTAGAATCTAGTTGTTCTCTATATAAAGACCAGTCAACATTTTCTAACCTATACTTAAACCGGGGCTGACGGTTGTGAGTTACTTTATTTACAAAAGGGAAAGAAACTACAAGGGGAAAGTGATCACTTCCGTAAGTAGATGTCATCACTTCCCAAGTTAAAGATGAAGCAAGAGTTGAAGAGCATAGAGTTAAATCTGGGGCACTGACCCTCTCATTTGGGGATGTACGCCTAGTAGGGGATCCAGAGTTAAGGATGCATAAATCATGTGTGTCCATTATATCAAGAATAGTTGAGCCGTAGATATTAGAGTACCCACCCCAAGATGGATGTTGAGAATTAAAATCACCCATCAGCACGATAGGTTTAGGCAGAAGAGATAATATATTTACAATTTCATTAAAAATGTCACAGGAAGGTCTAGGAATATATACAGATATAAAACAAATATTATTTACAATAGCTGCTATAATAGAGAAGTCTCTATTATGCGAAGGTAGAGGAATATAAGAATAGGGATAGGGGTGTTGTATAAGTAATGCAACACCACCATATCCATCAGTACGGTCTTCTCTGAGACAGGCATAGCCCGGAACTTTAAATAAAGATTCCGGTCTAAGCCATGTCTCTTGAACACTAAAAACAAATGGTTTATATTTATTAATGATAGAAATTATTTCAGATTTCTTGGGAACTATGCTTCGACAATTCCATTGAATTATCTTGGCTGGGCTGTCCATTGTGATTATTATTATTTACTACTGTTTCCACAGAAGAGGCAGCGTTGGACGGTGATGTAAAATCTAATTGAGATAATGATTGCAACAAGGCAACTATTAGCTCTTTTACTGATATGTTGGAAAGATTTGATTTTGTAATTAAAGCACATCCATTCTCAGAATGAGTAGTATTATTGTAGCCTTTAATTAAGTCCAAGTGAGCCTTATGGTCATAACCTTGCGAAGCGGAAGGCTTTGGTGGATGGGGTTTAATGAAAACTGTTTTATTGTACGAAGTTTTATTTTGATTGTTTTTAAATGTGTTTTGTGTTGTCTGTGATGGATGAAAAGTGCTAGGTATATTTTGTGTAAACAGTAAAGCATCTGCATATGATTTTTTAGCTAAAGGTGGATGTTTCTTGCATGCTTCAGCATATGAAATGCAGCACTTAGCCATAGAGTCCTTAATTGCCCTTTGCCTCTCATACTCTAAACATTTTTTACTTATCGCCTGATGAAAACCTTTGCACAAGCAGCATATTAAGGATTCCTCTGGCTCAGTGCAGGTATCCCCAGTATGGTCTTGACCACACTTGTAGCACCTAGGTTTAGATCTGCACAAATTTTTTACATGACCGTATCTACAACAATTGAAACATTGTATAGTAGGGTATATGTACAACTCCACAGTTAAAGCTGTGTAACACATGTAAATGCGTTTGGGGAGAATTTGTCCATCAAAAGTAAGAATTACAGTTTGAGTATTTACATAACTAATATTACCATCTGTAGTAACTTTTCTCTTAATACGTCTTAATTTAATAACTGGACCACACCCTGTAGGAACTGATATGCTATCTAATACCTCACTGTCAGTCCATTCTGTAGGGACGCCTTTTATGACACCCATACGGGTGACTGAAAAGGTAGGGATAAAAGCTTTATATTTATCATTCTGTAATTGTAAACAATTAATAAAGGAATTAGCATCGTTATAATCTGAGAACTCTATGGACATCTTGTTGCGACCGATTTTTTTTAAACTTCCGTTCACAATATTTTTGTATGAATTTCTTTTTAATAAGCGCCCGAATGTTACAATATTCACATAAGCACCGTCGTTTGACTCAAATTCTCTTTGAATGTGTACACAATAGGGAGCAATATCTGAAGCGTTATAGAGCAGCCTAGCCACCGTTTCTGATGACTGTGCCGGTGTATTAGTTGTAAGTTTTTTAGAATTATCTACATTCGGTAATGCAGCTACATCGTTGACAATAGTAGTTTCAGGTTTACAAATGTCCATATCTTGACCACAAAGACAGTCGGATTCTTTTCTGGCGCCATTTTTCCTACGCCTCTTATTACAGCTTTTACATAATGAATGACGCGCAGACAATCTTTTACGTTTTGGAACATTAGTTCGACCTAACGAACTATCCGTATCAAAGCTAGTTTCATTATTTGATATGGTGACATAATGCGCTACTTCATCAACTGTCCCTCCACCTCCAGGGTCTATAGGAGGATCCATGGTAAAAGCATAAAAACTTAAAAACTAGTACTTACCTAGAAGAATGACTACAAATAACTATTTATATATACACTACACAATATTTAACAAGATCCTGAACCAAGAAAAAATAAAATAAAAACACAAAACTCCAAAACAGGACCGCCCGATTTGAGGTTTCCCGCGCTTTTTCGTTTTTACCCTTTGGGTACGGAACCCTAAAAAAGTGTTACCAGCTTACCACTAAAAAGTGGACTAAATATTTTATCAATCGATAACAAAATTTGTTATAATGTACCTAGTTAATTTTTCATGCTACAGATGTTACTAATAAAAAATCGTAATTATATAAAGTGTACCCCATTTGCAATATTGTAGCTGTTACATATACATATCTGTTACATAATTTGATTTTAGCGTAGTTTTTTTTTGCTAGAGCTGAGCACCCCGCCGGCTAATATGTCACTATCACGTTGCGTTTTCGTCAAAGCCGTTAATGTGGTTCCGGTTTGTTTGTCGATAGCGCGAGCGACGTGTACCGCGGACAGTCGGAGACGCGCTCAGATCTATTCCTCTAGAGCGTTCAGTGCGACCGGGCGCGCTCACAGTACCACCAACATGTACATCGCAGAGGAGAGAGGCTCGCCCTACTCGCCGGACTACCGGGTCTACTTCAGTAAGTACCGCTCGCTGAATAGAAGACGGGCCTGCCGGGTGCGCCGGGCTCCCCCGGGTGGCAGGTGACCACACGTCAGTAGAGTGCACTTTGCTCTTTAGTGACATGTCAGTGACGTGTTGTTGTTGATAAGCTCGTGTAGTAGAGTGATAGTGCGGCGTGTCCTTGACCGGCCGCTTCCCGGTACTCGACATGTCGCCTCCCACTGTGTACTGGTCATGTGGCGACATGTTCCAGTGCGTGTTGTTATCAGATACAATCAGTGATGATGATGTGATGGTGTGAGGCACGTCCACTGTTAGACGTCTCCTATATCAATGTCTCTAACTGTGAGTTTCCACTGACGAAACATGCACAAAAAAACACGTTGACAACTCTGTTTTCTGTCAATGTATTGAGCCGCGTTCGCATTGATACACAACTTGTGGAACCTAAACATATTTGACGTTTCACAATCTAGACAATACTCATAGAAATTGCGCTCTGGATTAGTAACGCGACATTCTTTATTGATTTGTTTATAAACGTTGTTTTGACGTTTCGCTGAAACTGTCACATCAGACGTAGGTACTTGGTTGGTTTACTACTATTATCATATTATTAAACCATGGATTCCAGCGACGAAGAAGATTTATTTTTAACTACTATTATTTAGATTGGGGTATATCATCTAATCCAGCAGCTGATTTTGTTCGTAATTTATTTATTTCCCGATTATATTGGGTTTTTAAAGAAATAACTTTCTTGTCAATTGCAAAGGTGTCAGTGCCCATCTCCTGTGCTAAATGTGACGAAGCATCACGACGCTTTTGTCTATGTTTGTAATTTACGTCTTTTGTATTCCACAAACATGGAAAGCCTTGCCAAAGCTCAATAAATTTTAACGTATCTGCTTTCGTCCATTCCATATTTCACTTTAATTAACTCATATTATTAATTATGTAATAAAAATCGCACTAATATCACAGTTGTTTACCGACGGTGCTGGGAAACAATATATCGAGATTTTAAACAAGTTGCGAGGCAAAGTTTAACAGCAGTGTGAACGTCAGCCATGTCAAATCTTTAAACAAACCTGTCAAAGATTATAATTTTAGTCAGTGCGAACACAGACAACAACAAATCTTGAATGCTGTCAAAGATTTTAACTAGTTTTCTTGAGTGCGAACGTAAACTCGACAAAACCAGTTGTGTGATTGGTTTGACAGTGTTAAGTTTCGATACATTGCATGTTTAATGTTTTTAGTGGAAACTCACAGTAAGCTGTAATCATATTATTGTTAGTTGTTGTTACGTTTGATTCCTGACCCACATGTTGTGTTGTTGTTGCTCACTGTATTGTACTGTGTCCCGCTGCTCGGTGTGAACCACTTGACATTGATATATTTATAGTTAAATAACCAATGTTATTGTTATAACAACATAATTATGTTGACTCTTACTAAATATTAATATATAATGGTAGAGATTCTGTGCACTACTGCGACACTGTAAAAATGAAAATTGATATTGTCAATAACACAATCCAGCAATGTTAACAAAATTTTCTAATTAGAAAATTGTAGATTACAAAACATAAAGTTTAATTAATAAAGATGTGCACAATGAAAAATAGCCAATTAATCAAATATGACACAACTGTATTAATGTTTAGTTAAGTTAAGTTTTGCATGTAGAATTCAGGTGAAATGTCTTTGTTTTCCATCTGCTAACACTAACAGAACAATGTAAATAAATTTGCTCTTTTAAATTTACATTGAATTATTGTAATTTAGTGATAAATATTGTATAATGGGCATTGTTCATATTTTTTTAAAACTCTTAATTCGAAAACCATTTCGGGGAATAGAGTTTCTGATCATGATCCATTAGTTTTTTTCGGAAAATTTGCTATATTAACGATTATTTTTCCAAAAAAGCAAATGATCTCTATTTGCCCTTGAAATGAAGGACTTAAAATATTAAGACGTTTTTAGGAATAGGTATACTACTCTGAAGTGGAGTTGAAATTGGTCTATTATATCAACTTATCAACTTTGAAAAGATAAAATGCAATCTGTATTAAGTCTATCAAGAAAAGTCTATACACAGATTGCGTAAAACGATGACGTCACAACATTTAAAGTAATATATTCAAGAATTTTTTAAAAATTCTGTATAGTGAATATTTCAATAATATTGAAATTAGTTGCTTAAAATAGTCTATATTTTCTGAAAAGAATATAAAAACAGTAGGTCAAAAATAATGAACAATCCCCATTATACATTATAATAATTAAACCTAACGAAAACTGGGAAAAGCATTACCACTTCTAGTATAAATAATCTACTTAGTTTAAAAACTTAAAAAACACGCTTGGAAATCCTGAATATTTTTTTAAATTATTGCATTGTCATTGATCATCGAGTCACTACTAGTTATATATTAATTCTATGCTACCCACTTACAAAAACGTTGACAGTTTGTGTTGTCAGAGACATAAGTTCCTGTTGTCACAACAATGTCACAATCGTAGTAAACAATTAAGATATTTTTATCTGATTCTATAAATAAATCATTTTTATGTGAAATTATCTGATTGTATATGAAAGGTATACATAGAAACACAATAATCTTGGTGAGTCTATAAGTGTGGTCATAGTGATACTTCAACATTCTGAACAAGGAATTAGGATTATTCTTTTAAATTATTACATTGTCATCGGTCCTTGTTATGTGTGCGAAATTTCAGATCAATCCGACTATTGCAAGTGCCTGAAAATCGCTTTCAAAGATTCTGTTACATGGATTAATACATTGATAGATACATACTGAACTTATAAAAGTGTGTTAAAAATTGACCTGGATAAAAGTGAAGTGAATTTAAAAGGGGAGTATTAACTTTATACTATCTAACAACTACATCATTATTAAGTATTAGACATTCCTTCTGAATTTAAATCAAAACAATAGTTTACAAAACTTTGAAATTTTTATAATTTAACTGTCCGTAGTCACAACTATCAAGAATATTTTTTCTTATATCTACATTCTCTTACTTTTTAAACACTCATTACTTGTTTCCTTACCTACCTATTCATTTTAACTTATCACATCTTTCAATGCAATAGTCACAGGTTTTTATTAGATACTAGGCCATAAACGTTCACATTCCTCCAACATACCTTGATCACACTTTGTGTTGAATTAGTTGCATCACCAACAGTACACCGGTGGGTGATGGTGGCGGATGAAATGAAAGTGATAGTCCTGCCTCTTATTCCACAAGTAGTGTGTGAGTGTGAACAGTTATGTAACACATACGGAAAGTAAACATTTCAACACAACAACAACACTGTTTTATTAAAATTAAGATGTTATCTCAAATCAAACTTAAAAATATTATTATTAAGATATGACGTTATTATATAAGAGTAGTGTGTACCAGTACGTACTACCTGTAGTTAGAAGTACACACTGGAAAATGGGACTTAAACCTGACTTTAATACAGTTCCGTTGCTCTCCGTCTCTCTGATCATCATCTGAGCTACTACCGCTCTGCTAACAGTAACCAATTTGTTCACTGCAATGTTACTCAATTGATTCTACATCGCATTTGATCACTTATTCCACAATAATTGAATTTATTAAATAAAAGCATAGCGAGTCAATTGCAAGATAAATAAATTACCTAATTAAATGTAGTAAACATATAAATAGTAGAACTTATAGAAACTCTTAAACGTATCATGTTTGTGTACAACAGAGGATGAGAGCGGCCCCATCTCCCCGCTGCACGACATCCCGCTGTGGGCGGACCGCGCGCAGCGCCTCGTCAACATGGTGGTGGAGGTGCCGCGCTGGACCAACGCCAAGATGGAGATCAGTCTCGGAGAGCCCCTCAATCCCATCAAGCAGGACGTCAAGAAGGGCAACCTGCGCTTCGTGAGCAACGTGTTCCCTCATCACGGCTACATTTGGAACTACGGCGCGCTGCCGCAGACCTGGGAGGACCCGCGCCACGTGGAGCCCGCCACCGGCGCGCGCGGGGACAACGACCCCGTCGACGTGATCGAGATCGGGCAGCGCGTGGCGAAGCGCGGCGACGTGTACCCCGTGCGTGTGCTGGGGGCCCTGGCGCTCGTAGACGAGGGCGAGACCGACTGGAAGCTGATCGCCGTAGACGTGCGCGACCCGCTGGCCTCCCAGCTGCGCGACGTGCCCGACGTGGAGCGCCTGCTGCCGGGCCTGCTGCGCGCCACCGTCGAGTGGTTCCGCCTGTACAAGGTGCCCGACGGCAAGCCCGTCAACGAGTTCGCCTTCGACGGGGAGGCCAAGGACGCGGAGTTCGCGTACAAGGTGATCGACGAGGTGAGAGTGTCTCAGCTAGTGCTGCTGCTGTCGGAGAGTACTGTACACTAGTGTGTGACTGTGTGTCTGTGTGTGTGTCAGGTGCACGGGTTCTGGCGCGCGCTGGTGACGGGCGCGGCGGGGGACGCGGCCGGGGACGACATCGACAAGTGAGTACAGCACCAGTACACACCACTTTGTGTTATACTTATATACGCAGGTGGACCACACGTCTTAATATGTGTGTGTGTGTGTGTGTGTGTACAGGAGCAACGTGTCGGTGGAGGGGAGCAGCGCGCGTGTGGAGCGCAGTCGCGCGGCGGAGATAGTGGCGCGAGCACCCGCCAGGGGAGAGGCGCGGGACATACCGCACACCGGTACATACAATACACACTCTTATACCACTACATTATATAACATCTACATTACTTGTTGCTGTTCACTTTCATTAATAATACAGAGCTATAATTGTTACTTATTTAAAACAATTTAGAAAAAATGTGGGTAGCACGATAACAAGTAGCAGTATTACATATCAATATTAGCTAATGGCAAGTAGATAGCATTTCATTACAGTCCTTACTATTTGTTAAAGAAATAAAAGTACATGTTTAATTACATTTTAAACAGATCAACATTTAAGTTTGCAACAATACACAATTACTTATTATTAATGTGTTTTTATATTTTAACTAGCTGCCCCGGCAAACGTTGTTTTGCCATACAATTCTGTATAAAATAAAATTTCATCAAAATCGGTCCAGCCAATTTGTAGCCTATGTGTTATTCTGATGTATAAGCTATATTGTGGTAAAGTTTCATTCAAATCCATTCAGTAGTTTTTACGTGAAAGAGTAACAAACATCCATACATACAAACTTTCGCCTTTATAATATTAGTAGGATCATCAATATCTCAAAAATACTCTTATACAATCTATGGAATTAATATATTACTAATAACATTTGACAGTTCATTATAAATCAGTACTCCTTCATAAGTACACTTTATCTATACTAATATTATAAAGCTGAAGAGTTTGTTTATTTGTTTGTTTGAACGCGCTAATCTCAGGAACCACTGGGCCCGATTTGAAAAATTCTTTCAGTGTTGGCTAGTTTTATCGAGGAAGGCTATATAACATCACGCTGTGACTAATAGGAGCGAAGTATTGAAATAGTTTAAAGTAATAAATAGTAGTGAAAAGTTTTGCAAAAACGGGGAAATTGCTATGCGTACGCATAGAATTTCGGAGTCGCGAGCAACAAATTGTATTCCATAGTTTGTAAGTATCTGATACTTCTGTCTAATTATTATTGTTATATTCCAGTGGACAAGTGGCACTACCTGTCTAACCTGTGAGCAGTGAGCCAGGGTAGTGAGCAGCGGGCCAGGGTTGTGTACATACAGGCAGCGCGCCGCGGACTCACCTGTCGACCGTACCCAGTACGTTATGTTCGTCACTCACTTTCATCACAATCACATAATGTTTCGTTTACTAATATGAATAGAAAATTAATTGAGGATTTAATTGAAGACAAGCACATTGTTATATAAATACATACATATTATATAAATTATGTTCATTTAATTTGTGCCAGATATCTGGGCATCCACTTAGACAGACGTCTCACATGGAAAAAACATATTTTTACCAAACGCTGTACACTGGGCTTAAGGGTTAGAAAAATGTACTGGCTATTAAACAAAAGTTCCGAACTCTCGTTGACAAGCAAATTGCTACTTTATAAATGCATTATTAGACCTATCTGGACCTACGGGCTGGAGCTATGGGGCACCGCGGCCAAGTCAAACGTTGAAATAATACAAAGATTCCAATCAAAAATTTTGAGAATGATCGCCAACGCGCCATCGTATATCACAAATGCCAGGCTGCACCATGACCTGGGCATCAAATTTGTAAAGAATGAAATTTCAGAAAGGGTAAAAAACTATAAAAAAAGAATTGACGAACATCCAAATAAACTGGCCATCCACTTAATGGACCCATTAAGAACTGGTAGAAGGTTAAAGAGAAAAATACCACAAGACCTTATAGAGATAAGAGACTAATTATTACGGACTAGTATAAATTGACGACGTCCGCTCATGCCACTGATACATAATAAACCAATTGCTGAATGTTCTGATGTAACAGTTTGCAATAAAAGTACACAAAAAAAAAATTAAAAAAAAAAAATTAAAATTTGTTCGTACGATTCTTCATATAACATACACCATGTTAACTAAACAAAATATTATGTATTTTGTATATTATGTATAACAAGTGTTGGTATGTTGATGCTTGTCAACTATTGAGTTATCATATTATGTATTAAGTGGTAAAGTTCATATTGATGAATCTTACCACATAATACATAATATGATAGATCATAGTGAGTCTGTGAGCGCACTGTTCATATATATTAAGTAAGTATTTAATTGTGTATGTTGTAAGTAAATATTTATAAAAATAAATTATTTGCATAAATCATAGGTATGTTTCATTTATTGTTAATATTGTTCTAATAGGGATGTTTACTATTTTTGGAATTGCTTTTATTTTGTAGATAGCTCTTACTTGAACACCATGACAATATAATCTTTTTTAATTATTATCTTCAGTACCTATAAAAATACGAAAATAAAAACTATTTTAAAAATTCCCGCTATAACGGTCCAAGCTGTCATGGGACGACGAATACGTCACAGTCCCATAGAGGTGTCCACTTAGAATAAAAACATCGATGTTTTATCGATATCATATCGATTTGATAAATCGGAACATTATAATATTAAAGTTTAGATTTTATTCTTTAATAAAATGATAGATCTACTTAACTCCTTTTAAAATCAGTATTCAATAATAATTGTTATGAAAATATTTGCACTGTCTTCAAAAAAGTATATAATAATTAAAAAATGTCAAATAAAGGACTATGGAAGAAATACATGTTGCAGGGATAAGGGCATGATGATGATGAGCCAGGTAACAACTTGCCAAACTTCTTTCTGAACTTAACTTTTCTGAACCACAACTAATGACCTAAATTAAAGATGACAGCCCGCGGCGGTCGTGCGCACAAACTATTGACTTTATGAAAAAAGTGTAAATAGACATAAATTGTAGGAAATTCTCTCTAGAATTATTTTTTCTATTCTGTTTTAGATGAGTAGGTATGTTTTCCTGTAGTTAAAGTATGTACGAAAAGAGTTGTTAACTTGTTACCAAAGAAACTGCCTCTAAGCGCTACTTTCCAATATGGCGGCGCGAGCGGCAAAGATACAAAGTGGCAAAATTAAAATTATAATCGATAGTGCTCTACGAGTGCTATCGCTTTCCCGACGATTCAGTCGTTATATTATTCGTCTATAATCGACGGAGAGACTAGTAGGTAATACACATAAAAAAAATGGTCAAGTGCGAGTCGGACTCGCGCACGAATGGTTCCGTACCATTATCTATGCAACATAAGGCACCGTTATTAGTATCGAGCAAGAAACGGTAAAAAAATCATGTTTGTTGTATGGGAGCCCCCCTTAAATATTTATTTTATTTTTAGTATTTGTTGTTATAGCGGCAATAGAAATACATCATCTGTGAAAATTTCAACTGTCTAGCTATCACCGTTCTTGAGATACAGCCTGGTGACAGATGGACGGACAGCGAAGTCTCAGTAATAGGGTCCCGTTTTTATCCTTTGGGTACGGAACCCTAAAAACGTACAGTAATTTGTAAAATTAAAATCTATGTGGGTATATCGCATTGCAAAAACAGGTCCCAATCTGTAAGCTTCTAAAAAAAATAAAAAATAAGAGAGGTTATCCAGTCGCGTTTCTGTGTTTATGCGATCCTAGATTATACAACGTGTTTAAGAAAGGTGTAGTCATATTTGACCATCGTTACACATGGCCGGTGACTAGGCACTAGGCATGGATGAAATTACAAATACTAGTTATATTATGACTTTTATGTGTTCATAAAAGTTTAATTATTTTATTAAATTAATCTATCTTCTTTAAATATAACACTACTATGAGGTCATCTTTTATCGTAAGGGTCAATCGCATTCAATAAACCGTAAACATCTCATAATTGATGCGTTTCTGGTAGTTATTTAATAGTTGACAATAAACAAAAAAAACTTACCAACTGTATTTTTCTATATGTAACTGTCATATTTATAATATTTAAGGCCTATCTAATGCGACTTTAAATTATGACTACACCTTTCTGCAACACGTTGTATATTGAAAAAACATATACTTAAATTAGAGGCTTAGCCATTCAATCTAAAGAAAAAATGAAAACTTCGTACGTAGAAAAATGCACGAAGCTATTTTGGTATCCTCTTAATGATTAGGTGGGGGTGTGTGGAAGCTGCAGCCTCCGAGACGCCATGTTATAATGTCCGGGTGAAGTGAAATGAGCGTGGTGTGGGGTGTGTGCGGGCGGGTGTGTGCGCGCATGCGTGGTGTGTGTCTACTGTACTCACTGCTCAGTGTCGTGTTGTTGGTCACGTGATGTGGTCGCGTGTGTACGTGTGTTGTGTGGTGCTGTGTGTGGGGGCGGGCGCGGCGCGCACTGATCATGACTTCGAGTTCGAGGACGCGACACGTGCACCACCACCACCACACACACACAAGGTACCGCACACCGCGTCCAGCGCGTCCAACACGGCGTCCAGTACACCGCGCGTCCAGCACACACCGCGCCCAACACTACACCACCGTGTTTACAACACTGTTACATCACCAACACCACACGACACATGCTATATACTCAACACAATACTCTCTCTATATACTTACAGGAGGAAAATTACGTGTTACATTCTCTAAATGTAACAATTTGATACATGTACAGTAGACCTGCACCATATCTACTGTCGTGTCTTGTGTGAGGAACCCGAATTTCAGATGAGCAAATTAAATCTATTACGGCACCTGCCATGTATACGATTTTAATAAGGATCGATTTTCAGAGTTTAGCTTCCTATTAATTCTGGTAAAATTACCTGATTTGAAAACTGTTAAACAGTAGTTTTCTTCAAAAATTAAAATTAAATTAGTAGATAATACTTACTAAGTGCTGGCATACTGTTGTTATGTTTCAGTAACGGAAACTAGATGTCACCGATCAACATAACAGGTTATACGAAACAAATACGTACAACAAGATAAAGATGATAATATTCTAAAGTTTTAAACATTAAGCGTGTGTGCAATGTTTTGGTTCACCTTATCAAAATAATAAGGTATATATTGTAATTATTACTGTATAGTGAGACTTATCTAAACGTACACGCTTCACAAACAGCATAACATCGATCCATATTCAACCAGTGCTGTATCTTTGACAACAAGGTGTTATAGCGCTATTTAAAAAAATTACAATACACAATTTCTTTTTTGGTTTTTATATAACATTTCCTCTAATCATTTCATAAATTCTTTAGGTCATACAGGACGAGACAAGTTGAAACTCATAGAACATTATGCAAAAGACTATCGTGTATGTTACATACAGCTATGGTTACACTTCTTGTATGTTCATCGTTCTCTATAATATAAGTGAAGTTTTGTAGTTTTCTACTTGCTACTTAGTGTAACAATATAACTCCCGCACAATAAGTGTATGTCTCATGTATGTATGATTGCAGGTGTCGCGCGGCGCCAGTGCGGCGGGCCCGGCTAGTTCCCTCGCTCACCGCCCACGGCGCTACGTGTACGACCCGCACAGTGAGTGTCCCCCCCCTTGACTGTGTGTGAGTCTGTGTGCGTGTGTGTGTGTACACACTCAGTATGCGTGTGTGTGTTACAGACGCGCTGTGCGGCGCGCTGGTGTGCGGTGCGCGCGAGCTGTGCGTGCTGCGCGACAGACGCACCGCGCTGTGCGTGGCGCGCCGCGACGTGCTGCGCTCCGGGTGAGAGCGACACACTCTACGTTGTTAGGGTTCCGCACCGAGAGGTGAAGCGGCTCCGTATTACTGACACTTCGCTCTCCGACCAACCGTCCGTTGGTCACCAGACTGCATCTTTGGAACGGTGATAGAGAGCTCAAAATGTAGCAGTTAATGTGTTTCAGTTGATGCTACAACAACATAATTGGTCAAGTGCGAGTCGGACTCGCGCACGAAGGGTTCCGTACCATTATCTATGCAACATAAGGCAACGTTATTAGTATCGAGCAAGAAACGGTAAAAAAATCATGTTTGTTGTATGGGAGCCCCCCTTAAATATTTATTTTATTTTATTTTTAGTATTTGTTGTTTTAGCGGCAATAGAAATACATCATCTGTGAAAATTTCAACTGTCTAGCTATCACCGTTCTTGAGATACTGCGTACGGAACCCTAAAAATCATGTTTGTTGTATGGGAGCCCCCCTTAAATATTTATTTTATTTTATTTTTAGTATTTGTTGTTATAGCGGCAATAGAAATACATCATCTGTGAAAATTTCAACTGTCTAGCTATCACCGTTCTTGAGATACTGGGTACGGAACCCTAAAAATCATGTTTGTTGTATGGGAGCCCCCCTTAAATATTTATTTTATTTTATTTTTAGTATTTGTTGTTATAGCGGCAATAGAAATACATCATCTGTGAAATTTTCAACTCTCTAGCTATCACCGTTCTTGAGATACAGCCTGGTGACAGACGGACGGACGGACGGACGGACGGACGGACGGACGGACGGACGGACGGACGGACGGACGGACAGCGAAGTCTCAGTAATAGGGTCCCGTTTTTACCCTTTGGGTACGGAACCCTAAAAACAGTAATCATCATTTTCCTTCTGTTATCCTGCTATTTGAGGATAATAATGATGCGGAACCCTTTATATGCGAGTTCAACCCGTACTTGACCGGATTTTTTATTATATTTTGATTTCAAATACTATATTAAATAATTCAGAAATTTTATAAATTTCTAGCATTGAACGAATGACTTTGTTTGAGTACTGAGAGAGTTTCGTTCTTGTTAACACAGAAATTGTGAATATTTGTGATATTTTTAAAGTATGGTATATACATATCCTAAAAATATTATAAATAAGAAAGTGTAGTGAAGTGAGGATGTTTGGCAGTTTGTTACTCTTTCACGCAAAAACTACTGAATGGATTTTAATGAAACTTTACAATAATGTACCTTATACATCAGAATAAATTATAGGCTACTTATTATCCCAAAATAATGCAACGTTCTCGTGGGATTATAAAACCAAAGAGATTTTTTATCTTTTTTACCGCAAGTAACACCGCAGGGCACAGCTAGTATGTATGTATATACAACGTGTTGCAGAAAGGTGTAGTCATAATTTAAAGTTGCATTAGATAGGCCTTAAATATTATAAATATTACAGTTACACATAGAAAAATACAGTTGGTAAGTTTTTTTTTGTTTATTGCCTACTATTAAATAACTAACAGAAACGCATCAATTAAGAGATGTTTACGGTTTATTGAATGCGATTGAACCTTACGATAAAATATGATCTCATAGTAGTGTTGAATTTAAAGAAGATCGATAAATTTAATAACTTAATTAAACTTTTATGAACACATAAAAGTCATGATATAACTAGTATTTGTAATTTCATCCATGCCTAGTGCCTAGTCACCGGCCATGTGAAACGATGGTCAAATATGACTACACCTTT
Source organism: Orgyia antiqua (assembly GCA_916999025.1). Taxonomy (NCBI): domain Eukaryota; kingdom Metazoa; phylum Arthropoda; class Insecta; order Lepidoptera; family Erebidae; genus Orgyia; species Orgyia antiqua. Next base: position 17,886,684 of record OU779864.1, on the reverse strand, counting down.
CTGAAACACGTTGTATAATATGGTATATGTATATGTAACTAAAGGTCAGTAATAAAAAAAAATCTGTTTATCAGTGACATGATCGTGAGCGGGGCAGAGGCGGAGTGGGAGCGCTCGGAGCCCGAGCTGGAGGAGGATGACGTGTTCTACGAAGCGGGGGGCGAGGAGGGGCGTGCGGGGGCTGGGGCGCGCTGCGTGGGCTGCCCCCCGGCGGGGGCGGGGGCGGGGGCGCACTTCTTGTGCGGCTCGGACAACCGCACCTACTCGTCGCTGTGTCGCCTCGACCTGCACAACTGCGTACGGCGCACGGCCCGCCCGGTGCGGCCCGCCTGCCGCGGGTTCTGTCCGTGCCGCCGAGCCCGGCCCGCCGCACACAAGCCGTGCTCGCTGCAGGACATGGCCAACAGACTGCTCGACTGGTTCTCGGTGCTCATGGAGGAGGCGGGCGCCAAGCCGCCGCCCGCGCACGGTAGGGCGCCGACCGTCGCCTTCTGCGACCTTCCTGTCGCGGGTACAATTTTTATCGCGTCGTACGTAGCGATCGAGTCGTAATCGCAGGGCACTCTGCAGGGTTCCCGAGCGAGTGCAAGCCGGAGGTGCGGTGGATGTTCGTGCACCTAGACGCGGACGGTGACGCGCTGCTGTCCGCCGCCGAGCTGTACGCGCTGCGCCACGACGAGCGCGAGCGGTGCTTGCGCCCCTTCCTGTCGTCGTGCGGCGGGGGAGGGGGAGGAGGCGTGGGGGGCGGCGTGTCCCGCGCGGGGTGGTGCGGGTGCCTGATGCGCGCGGCGCGGGCGTGTCGCGCGGTGTGGGCGGCGCGGCCCCGGGGCGGCTGGGCCCCGCGCTGCGACTCTCGCGGGTACTATCGGCCCCGTCAGTGTCACCGCGCACTCGGGGTGTGTTGGTGTGTCGACAAGCACGGGGTCGAGCTGCCCGGCTCGCGGACCAAGGGGGCGCCCGCCTGTCCCGGTACGTACACATACACACACTGTTGCTATGACGACGGTAAAATTAACAAAAAAGACGAGCTAACCATATTTAACAATCGTTTATGTATATTTTCTCGTCCATTTTTAGGGAGATAATTTAAAGCCATGTCATGTCCCGGACTATAAATTATCTCTCTACCAATTTTTTTGCAATTCTATTTGGTAGATTTTGCGTAATAACGTTACAAACAAACAAACTTGCTTTCACTTCTTTACTTATTATATGTGAACTTTTATCTTTAAAACGACGCAACAGATTTTGCTGCGTTTTTTAAAAGATAGTGTAGTTAAAGAGAATGGCTTTTTTGTATTTTGCTTCTTAATTCCACGCGTAGGAATTAAGAACCACAAAACCAGATGTATAGACTATGGCTACATCACTCAGTCGCCTTGAAACCACTTACATATCTATGTATGCGTGAACGTAGGTACGATTTAGCCAGGTTAAAGTTACTTGTCTTCAATTATAATGAAATCGTCCACCATCACACACCATCTGGTATTGATACAAATTGATACAAAATATACATATCACATTTTTTGGATACCCTAGCACCCGCGCTAGTTAGAACTGTGTTGCAGGCGCTAGTTCATCCCGTATATCTGTGTTAGAACAGATTTGAAGGACAAGAAGACATAATATCTGTGGGGTGACAGTCAAAAAGAATATAAAGGTTTTTGGCAAGGCAAGGCATTTGCACACAGATAGCATCTTCTGTGAGAGACGGAAACTCGAAAGTAAACCTCCTAAAGTGAAGGAGGCCCGTGCCCAACAGTGGGACGTAAACGGGCTGGAGAAGGAGCTCATTAGAGCCGGGTGGCACCTACTACGCACCGCCTCGCCTCATGCGGTTAGTATTCTTGATATGGATTTGTATGGGTGTGCGCTCACTATATCAACTCCGTAGCGTCACCGCCTCGCCTCTGACGGGCGCCCTCCACGCGCGGACCGAGGGTGGACCAGGAGGTGACAACTCGCTGTGAGCATGCTTGCCGCGCGCTAACTGCGCATCGCATTTTATTTATTTTTAGATTCGATTTCAAATGCGATTCGGCTACTAATGCATGCGAAACCGCGGGCAGAAGATAGTTATATAATAATTATACTGTGTGTGTGTGTGACAGGTGAGAAGACGGAGGTGGAGGAGGTGCAGGGTGCACCTGATGACGACGAGGACGGCGCGGGGAGCGGGGACAACTCGCTCGCCTACTGAGCGCTGGCCACTACACCGGCAGCTGCTGAGCTCTCGCTCACTGGCTGCACTCGAGTAGGACTCGGATCAAAACTATCTCGTCAGGATATTGCCATATTGTTGCAATAAGTGTACTAGATATTGGTCTCCGTTAATGTACCTGTAGTCAATCTTATCGCATTTTTAGTAGAGTCGATATTTTGAATCTATTTGGTTTAGCTTCACAAATATGTAACGTAAGTATATACATAGTTATATGTAATGTAACTTTAAGTCGCATCGCTCGAAAATGTCATAGTATTGCTACTTATTTAATTTTTGCAACAAGGTAACATATTTTTTAAGGAATGTGATGGCCGATTTAAGTGGCAAATATGTTTTAGTGATGATTAGTAGTTTACCTACATGAGGCACTAAACTAGTAGCGAGCGACAGAAGCCGGTAGCGACAGGCCGCCGCGTGAGGCCTACTGTACTGTACTCATAAGATATTATCACAATATTGAAACAGCTCCGTGTAATGTGACCGTCCCGTCCCACGTACGTCAGGAGAGACGTATCGCCTGACGTCATATTACGAGTTAATACTGTTTCGGAGGTAAATGTCATTAATAATATCTTAACCATCAATATGAATTGTTTCGTAACCGTAATCTATTTCTATTCGAATTTCAAATCTTCCCGCCTTTTATCATATGTTGGGCTTTAATTTGCAACGATCTGGAATTTTCTATGATATTGTTGGGAGTTAACCAATGGCAGGGCGTATATGTCACGCCATACGTTCCGTCCAATGACAAGCCGCATCCATTTCGCGTTAACACTGCGTCATCGGTCAAGACGTTGACATTCGAATGGATTTCAAAAAGGGTTAATACGTTTTAATAAGAAGAAAAATTCGTAAAACTTTGAAAGTACAACAAAGCCATCGCGAGTGCAAATCTGTATAAACATTATTCGGGGTGTGTGTGTGTATAAACGTTTTAATCGTGAGGAAAGTGGAATTAATATATAAAATCATTAATAAACTATTACAAGCAAGTACTTTATGTGCCGGCCGGCGAGACTTCAGCGGTGTACCCAGCGCTGGACAGGCTTGGACATAGGATCGTACATATCCAGAGGTAAGCTTCCACATTGTCTCTGAATATTTTAGACGTTGCAGCCCAACTTTACAAAAAACGTAGCTGTTACCCAAATAGTGTGAGGACCATCCGCACACATTTTTATGGTGCCGAAACCCGGGAAATAAGCACCCATTCCCTTTAGATCGGCTTATTTTCCATTAGATATCTATGCAATTATATGCATATCTCGTAAAATATCGTATATTTAGCGCCCATTTGAAATAAATTTTATTAACAATTTCGTTCTGCCGCCATTACCGGCTGACATTCCGTTGATCTTTTGCATTCAATTCCGCTTGAATAACATAACAAGTTAGTTACGAAGGCATATGAACATTAAAATTTGTGTTTTTTGTGTTTAATTGCGTTCAAAATTCCTGTGAAAATTTGTTATTTTGTAAAAAGGAAAACCGGGATACGTCATTATTAATGCGAATCGGTTCGGTATAACCCGACAGAATTTAGTGGTCGTTAATTTACTTCAATTCGATACGTATGCACGCACCAACATTATTTAGCCGTCTTATACGTCATTCGATGCACTCGCGCTTCGCGCTCCTACTGGTTGACTGTTTAACGTAAACAATTGATAATCGTTTTTAGTTTAACTTTATTCTCTCAATTCAATTGTTTAATTTCGTGACGCATTCGTATTATTCGATAAATAATTTTTTATTATTTATATTTATTTTTTAATATGTCTTACGTAACTATGAGACGCCGTTCCAAGCCTAAGTCATTAGAAAAGGAAAACCAAGAAGATAAAAATGTTTTCACAGTTCTTGATTTACCTGTATTGCGCCGTAAACGTATAATTGCGTTAAACCGCTTAAAGAAAGCATTCGAAGTAGCTGAGTTGGCAAAGAAAGATGACTCGTATTTGGATTCGTTTCTCGTTCATTATTCGTCTTTTCAAAAATATTGCAACAACTTTGAGGAAGCGCATTTTGACATTCTGAGCGTGATTGATAGCGATCAAGAGGAAGAGGAAGATTTAATTCGCGAACAATTCGATGATATATACTATGGTATCATGATAATTCATAGACAGTTAGTACCAACTGAAGTAAAATCTTCCCATTCATTCGAAAGCGCCTTAGGTCGTTCTTGCGTTTCCAACATCAAGCTACCTAAAATCACTATCCCCACCTTTTCAGGATCAATTAAGGCTTGGCCCGAGTTCTATGACATATTTAATTCATTGATACATACGAATGAAGCGTTATCGGATACTGAGCGTATGCACTATCTTTTATCGAGTCTTTCTGGCGACGCTCTTGGCCTCATACGTTCCTACCCCGTTCAGGGTAGTTTCTACCAAGAAGCATTTCAAACTCTTATCTCTCGATATCAAAATAAACGCGAACTCGCATTCGAGTGTTGGAAAGAAATATCAAACCTTAATTTCAAATTAAATTCTCCAATCGAATTTCGTCGCTCGCTAGATCTCATTAATGAGAATTTAAATATTTTAAAAGGGGTTAATTTACCTACTGACAAATGGGATTTTATTCTATGTTATTTAGTTTTATCTAAATTGGACTCTAACACGCGTTGTTTATTCGAACAAAAGTATACTTGTTCTGAGTTGCCTAAATACGGAGAATTAATGAAATTCTTAAATTCTAAATGCGAGGCGCTCATACGAGATACTCATTTCTCTTCACAAAGTCAAAGTAACTCTAATCGGTTTCAATTTCAAAGTAAATCTAATTTAAATAACAACAATAAAACAAATAACAAACAAAAGCAAACTTCTGTGTTTCTTTCCAATACAACTGATAATTCGAAGCCTCAGTCCGATCATACGAAGCTGCAGTTCAATAATACGAAGCCCCATTCGATCTCCGTTCCAGTGACACCTTCGCCATCCGTATTGAAGTGTTCATTTTGTTCAGAAAATCATTCTCTTATGCAGTGCAAAGACTTTGCACAGTTATCCGTTTCTGAACGGACTGATTACGCTAAAACTCATCGTTGGTGTTTCAACTGTCTCAAATCGTCACATAGTGTGAAGGAGTGTAAATCTATTTTTAAATGTCAGAAGTGTCGTCAGCGTCACCATACACTACTTCACCAAAACGAAAATTTGACTACTTCTTCTTCTCAATCCGCTTCGAGTAGTCAAACGACCGATCAAGTCCGTGTACTTACAAATATAGGTGAAAGTTCACTTGTATTACTTTCAACCGCTATCGTTCAACTTCGTAATTCGTTAGGTAACTTCCAATCGTTTCGCGCCCTCATTGATTCGGGAAGCCAGGCACACTTCATCACCGAACGCGCTGCCCTACGCTTGGGTGTAGATTGTACTCCCACTTCTCGGCGTGTTCGTGGCTTAGGCCAGTCGTCTTCTGCTGTTTCAGGAACAGTCAGACTCGAAGTAGGTGCTCATGGTAAACCTCTATTCAACGTCGACGCATTCACGTTACCTTCCATATGCGGCAGGATGCCATCCACCCGTATTGATAAATCATCGTGGCATCACCTGCAAGACCTGCGGCTAGCTGACCCAGAGTGTCACCAGCCAGGTCCTATCGATCTTCTTCTTGGCGCAGAGGTGTTTGCTTCGCTCTTGCTTCCTGGTACTGTTAGCGGCGGTCCCATGCAACCCTCTGCATTTAATTCTGTGTTCGGCTGGCTACTTCTGGGAGGTGTTGGCTGTAAAGAGGAAGACATTCAATCATTTCTTATCAAAGAAGACGACCAATTAAACGAAGATATTCGACGCTTATGGGAGTTAGAATCATTCGATACTTCTAAACGCTTAACTCCTGAAGACGAACGCTGTGAGGAGATATTCGTCTCGCAACATTCTCGTGATTCAACGGGTAGATACGTGGTTTCTTTACCTTTTAAGGAAGAAAACGTTCAATACTTTCCAGGTTCCCGTGATGTCGCTTTTCGTTGTTTTAATTCGCTAGAACGTCGACTCGTTAAGAATCCAGATTTACACAAACAGTATAACGATTTCATGAAGGACTATTTAGATAGTGGTCACATGAGCTTAGTTCCTATCCAAGAGTTAAGAAAAGGAAAATATTACATTCCACATCACTGTGTTTTACGTCCTGATTCGGCTACAACTAAGCTTCGCGTTGTCTATAATGCTTCTTCGAAAGACGCCAGAGGCATCTCACTTAATGACTCGCTTCTAATAGGGCCTAAACTTCAAACGAATATAGTCGGGATTCTTCTCAATTTTCGCATTCATTTCGTGGTTTTTACTGCTGATATGCGACAAATGTATAGAATGATTTCTATACGCAACGACGACCGTGACTATCAACGTATTCTATGGCGTTTTAATCCCGACGAACCCGTTCAGGAATATCAGCTCAATACGGTTACGTATGGCGTGTCTTCCGCTCCGTTCCTCGCATGCCGTACTATCAAACAGCTGATTTCTGACGAAGGTAATGACTTTCCTCTTGCTAGTAAAGTTTTATCCAGGGACTTATACATTGACGATGTCGCAACCGGCTGTGACACACTCGAAACCGCTCATGAAACCAAATCAGAGATTATTGCTCTTCTTAAACGAGGGAACTTTGAGCTTCGCAAATGGGCGAGCAATTCACCCGAACTTTTGTCTGACTTATCCCCAGAGCATTGCTTAACCGCACCTGTCACTCTAGACGCAAAAGAAAATTACACCCTTAAAGTTTTGGGTCTAAAATGGGACCCATCTAGTGATAGCTTCTTCTTCGCAGTGACTCCACAAAACAAAAAATGTACCAAGCGCAGTATACTCAGCGAGCTCGCGCGTGTATATGATCCCTTGGGCTTTCTTTCTCCGTTAACTATTGTGGCAAAAGTTCTCGTCCAGCGCCTTTGGATCCTTGGTGTAGGATGGGACGAAGATCCTCCTGAAAAAATCGTAAACTTCTGGCATCGTTACCTCGAAGAACTCCCTCTTTTGAAATCGTTGCAGATACCTCGATGTGTGTCTGTAAAAGACATAAAATCGTGTGAAATTCATGGTTTTTCGGACAGCTCTGAAACCGGTTACGGCGCAGTAATCTACTTAGTCACAGTTGATATCTACGACAACGTAAAAGTCTCTTTTGTGTATTCCAAAGGTCGTGTCGCTCCAACAAAATCGACGTCATTACCTCGGCTCGAGTTGTGCGCTGCTGTCCTCCTCGCCGATCTGCTGAAATTCGTTAAGGATTTATACTTACCTGTGTTTCCATGTACCGGTATCTACGCGTGGTCAGACTCCACGGTAGTGCTTGCGTGGCTGCGATCTCACCCTTCACGTTGGAAGACCTTCGTCGCGAATCGCGTAGGTCACATTCTAGACGTCGTTCCAGATGCTCGCTGGGGTCACGTGGCCTCCGAAGAGAACCCAGCGGACGTAGTCTCCCGCGGTCAGCTTCCGTCAGCTCTTGCCGACAATAGGTTATGGTGGGCGGGCCCTAAGTGGCTATCCCAACCGTCTGTCTCTTGGCCTACAGGCTCAGATGAAGCTCCCGACAAAACCGTTCTTGAAAGTGAAGAGAGAACGCTGCGTGCGCTCTTCACACATGATGACTTAACCGTCTCGTTTATAGACTTGTTATTCGACCGTTATTCGTCCCTTCGTAAAATCCAACGCATTATTTGCGTGTGGCTAAAATTCTTAGACTTCATTCGTAATAGACGTAAACGCTGCTCTTCTCCCATTCATAAACGCTCAGAGCTTCATGACGCGCTAACGACTATCGTCAAGCACGTTCAATCAACTCATTTTGCGAATGACATTCATCAAATTCAATCTAACAGCCTTTTATCAAAACAAATGCGTAAGTTGAACCCGTTTCTGGACTCCCACGGAGTTCTCAGGGTGGGCGGTCGGCTAGTCCGATCCGGACTCGAGTTTGAACACAAACACCCTGCTCTACTTCCCCGCGACTCTAGATTAACGTACCTTATCATCGAAGCCTTTCACCGTGAAAACTGTCATCCCGGTATTAACACGATGCAATACCTTTTGACACAACAATTCTGGATCCTCTCTCCTAAACGTGCTATTCGTCATTGTTTGTCAAAGTGTTTGCAATGCTATAAACTGAAACCTACTCCGCTCGAACCGTACATGAGTGATCTACCTGCAACTCGCGTAAATCAAGTAAAACCGTTCTCTATCGTCGGTACTGACTATGGCGGTCCTTTCCGTATTAAACTTGGTAAACATCGCGGTGCTAAAATCGGTAAAGCTTATCTTTGTCTATTTGTCTGCTTCAGCACGAAGGCTGTGCACCTCGAAGCCGTCTCTGACCTCTCAGCTGACGCGTTTCTTGCCGCTCTTCGTCGATTCGTAGGCCGTCGCGGTAGAGTCAGTATAATACTCTCTGATTGTGGTACAAATTACAAAGGCGCGAGTAATCAACTTAATTCACTCATGCACTCAGCCGCTCAAAGTGAAACCATCGAATTCCGTTTCAATCCGCCTTCGAGTCCTCACTTTGGTGGAGTTTGGGAAATTCAAATAAAAGCCGTTAAGACGCATCTTTACCGTATCGTAGGTGATCAAGCTCTAACTTTTGAAGAGTTAACAACTGTATTCGTTCAAATTGAGTCCATGCTTAATTCGCGACCGCTCTGTCCATTGAGCTCTGATCCCAACGATTTAAGCGTTCTGACCCCTGGTCATTTTTTAACGCTGGAACCGTTAACGTCTGTTCCTGATGAAGACTTAACTTCTATTAATATACATCGTCTTGATCGTTGGCAACTCATTCAGCGTTTTCAACAGGATTTTTGGAATCGTTGGAAAAACGAGTACCTTCAAACTCTAACTCAACGCGCTAAGTGGACAAAACATTCTAAGCCACTTGACATAGGAACAGTCGTTATTTTAAAAACTGAGAATGCAATGCCATTACATTGGCCTCTTGCACGCGTACTAAAACTACACCCTAGCCCGGACGGAATCATACGTATCGCTACAGTGCGTACCGCGGATGGATCTCAACTTACTAGGCCATTAGCTAAGCTCTGTCCTTTACCTAACCAAATCGCATAGTCTTGAAAATTCATTATACGTTATAGTAGATTTAAGTAGTTTTAGTTCAAATGCCTTCATCAATTTAGATTACATTTATTCTTTAGTTTATTTCCTGAATAGAAAATACACAAGTGTATTTTGGTGGGCGGAATGTTTCGTAACCGTAATCTATTTCTATTCGAATTTCAAATCTTCCCGCCTTTTATCATATGTTGGGCTTTAATTTGCAACGATCTGGAATTTTCTATGATATTGTTGGGAGTTAACCAATGGCAGGGCGTATATGTCACGCCATACGTTCCGTCCAATGACAAGCCGCATCCATTTCGCGTTAACACTGCGTCATCGGTCAAGACGTTGACATTCGAATGGATTTCAAAAAGGGTTAATACGTTTTAATAAGAAGAAAAATTCGTAAAACTTTGAAAGTACAACAAAGCCATCGCGAGTGCAAATCTGTATAAACATTATTCGGGGTGTGTGTGTGTATAAACGTTTTAATCGTGAGGAAAGTGGAATTAATATATAAAATCATTAATAAACTATTACAAGCAAGTACTTTATGTGCCGGCCGGCGAGACTTCAGCGGTGTACCCAGCGCTGGACAGGCTTGGACATAGGATCGTACATATCCAGAGGTAAGCTTCCACATTGTCTCTGAATATTTTAGACGTTGCAGCCCAACTTTACAAAAAACGTAGCTGTTACCCAAATAGTGTGAGGACCATCCGCACACATGAATAATAAATATACTATTTATACTTGTATAGATTTAATAATATTGTAGTTACTCGTGGTGATATTTGTTTTTATAATTTTAAGTAGATAACAATTAGGTTTAACAATTAATAGCAACTTTTTATTTTATGCAATTAATATTACTATTGAAAATTTATAAGACTCGCCTGTAATTATTTTGTAATAGTGACTTGAGTGTAGTAAGCAAACTAATCCAGGCAGGTCCGGAGTGATATACTTGTTAATTATTACTTAGTCAGCAATAGGCAAGTATAGTAGGTATCTGTGTGAATCTGATCTATGTAATATATTAATCAGATAGGTACCAACTTTAAAAATGAAGCTTTTAAATGTTCCATAATAGTAGCGATATGACGCCAGAGGTCGCAAGTTACACGTTATCGTCAGTAACCGTAGAGGGCGCCAGCTGTTCGTTGGTTGGTGCAAATTCAGCTGGTGCTCAAGTCTACTATTTTGGAACAATTGTCATACCGGCACGATGCAACTGCAATACCGTTGCAATTGAAGTCAAATGTCCGTAGTCTGCTATATGAGTTCATAATGGTCGTTCAATGGTAATAGAATTGTCGGTCTCTTTTATCTATGCAATGAATTTTCGGTCTCTTTTATCTATGAATTGTGTTAGAATTGCATGTATGTGATGCCGTTTTTAAAAAATACGTTAGTTGAAGTGATTTTCGAAAAACTACTAATAAATTTAAACATTTAATCATGCTAGACTTCGTTTAGATATATTTGTACATACTATTTATTAGTATAAAAAGCAATGTGAAGTTTAGGAGATCCGAAATTGCAATAAATTACAAAGAACAATTTCTAATGTTTCTATCTATTTTTTATTCTTATCTATCTATTTTTTATTTATGGCAATCTGTCGACACAGGACAATTTCAAAATATTACTGTCAAATTCAAAATAGCAGACTACCGAAACATTTCAGTCATTGAATTGCAATTGTGAAGCAATTGTGTACGAGTCTAGCAATTTATGTCACTTTGACAATTGTAAGTCAATGATGAAGTCGTAATGGCACCACTTAAGACATTAATAGTAGACTACCAAAAACTTTACAATTGCACCATAATGGTACCATTGTGGTACAATTGTGACACCATTGAAACACCCGTGCATTTCGTTACAATTGTTTGTCTCCTGTGCTCCTAGGTTTAAGAGTCCACAGTATAATCTGTGGGTAAATCTTTTACGAGTCCTAATTTATTGTCACTAGTTTACGTGGTAACACTTGCTACCACGGACGGCGGAGTGGGTAAGTCATTAGTTATATTCATAGAACTGTGCATAGAATATTATTTTTAAAGTTAGTTATCTAGTTACTATTCACATATTAGATGATAATTATTTGCACTTTTTTAATCTCGGTCACTGTACTTATTAAATTATAAATAAATTATTAATAAAATCTCGATGTGTTGTTTTGTCATGAGCGCCTACCAAAAAGGGCCCCAAGTCCGCTAAATGAATTGTTTTACAATGGTAGCTTAAAGCAGGGGCTTTATTGATAACTGATAAACAAATGTAGGTATTTGTGTATATTCCAGTATATTCCTATTCAACGGCACGTCCTACTAGTGCAATCCATAGAACCATCTCTTTTTTCTATGCTCTAATGAACTAGTCATTATGGTCAACGTTATAATTTTTTTTTTGTTTTTTTTTGTTTTAATTTGTTGGAACTATGGTCAAAACTATAAAAAACTTGTCAAAAGCGAGGTAAACACGACGTGAACTCGCATACTTATGGTTCCGTACCTACTAGAGATGAGGTACACTATCGATTGAATTCGATTGTATACACCAAAAATCTGTTATGAAATCGATGGGATGGAGTATCTATAGTATAAATATCAATACTATTACTTAATGGTCGACAAGAATATCGATACTATTTATCCGTAGTATTATACTAACAGGAGCAACAGCACTTACAGCACACGATGTTTTCTACGACGCCCAAAAACGTTTTTATTATTGATAGTCGCCAGGTTATCAATAGCACGGGGGGGGGGGGGGCGGTTCAAGTCTGCTATTGAATGTTGTCACAATGATAGTTCGATGTCACCATTATGGCATCATTTGTGACAAAAAATTAACAGTAGACTACCAAAGTGAAGTGTTATTTTTTTGTGGTTATAATGGTGTCATTGAACTGTCATTGTGACAATATTCAATAGCAGACTTGGCCCCCTGGTGTAGGTACATCAATAGTATATTCGTTCCTGCTGAGAACTAACACCCGTATTCACAAACAATATTTACTTATGTAAGTAGGTAGGTACTTAAGTGTTGATGCACTGTGCAAAGTATAAGAAGGACGTTACTATGAGGTACTATGATCTAACCTAACGCTGTCAATTGTACTGTTGTAAAGGTGTACCTAACAGGGAGCTGTATTAAGTATTTAAATAAAAGATGTGTGCGTTCTGTATAGATGTTTAATCTACCACCAGTTCGGAAATACAGATTTAGTAGAGAAGAACTGGCAAGAAACTCCACTATTGTTATTTTCATAATTTACACATTAATTTAAATCACAACAGATGATGAACAGTTATAGGAGGCCAAGGTCTTTAAGACTAAACATAATTATTAACAATAATGTATAAAAGCACACTTACACCAATTTTATCCATCGAAGACCGTGTCACTATCCGTATCACCCGCCAAAAAGCCCTTCCAAACCATTGACAGTTTTCGGTGTTGCCAACTTTATCTCGCAAATCCCGATATTTAGTATATCGATTTAGCGAACCCTAACAATCGTCCATCCTGACATCGTGTGCGTCCCTGCACACGACTCCAGGTGCTCAAGTCCACTATTTTGGAACAATTGTCATACCGGCACAATACCGGCACGATACCGTTGCAATTGAAGTCAAATATCCGTAGTCTGCTATATGCCGTCATAACGGTCTTTCAATGGTAATAGAATTGTCGATCTCTTTTATCTATGCATTGAATTTTCGGTCTCTTTTATCTATGGATTGTGTTAGAATGGTATGTATGTGTTGCCGTTTTTAAAAAATGCGTTAGTTGAAGTGATTTTCGAAAAACTACTAATAAATTTAAACATTTAATCATGCTAGACTTCGTTTAAATATATTTGTACATACTATTTATTAGTATAAAAAGCAATGTGAAGTTTAGGAGATTAGTAAATTGCAATAAATTACAAAGAACAATTTCTAATATTTCTATCTATCTATTTTTTATTTATGGCAATCTGTCGACACAGGACAATTTAAAAATATTACTGTCAAATTCAAAATAGCAGACTACCGAAACATTTCAGTCATTGAATTGCAATTGTGAAGCAGTTGTGTACGAGACTAGCAATTTATGTCACTTTGACAATTGTAAGACAATGATGAAGTCGTTATGACGACACATTAATAGTAGACTACCAAAAACTTTACTATTGCACCATAATGGTACAATAATGGTACAGTTGTGACACCGTTGAAATACCCGACTCAGGGCCCAGGTGGAAACCCTAACAAAAGGGTAACACTTTTCAGTGCGTTCCGTTCATCGAGCCTTTCCCCGTTTTCCAATCAGAGCACAATAGCGCATTATGCGGCACAATGCTCAACGTTGAGTGTTCCAATTACAGCATCGCATCGCACAATCGAGCACTCTCAAAAGTGATGCGTGCAATCCATACCAACTTCAGCGACAGAAAATTAACAAGTATTTTTTCTTTAAATTGGCATTGATTGAAATTTTATTTATATATTATCGTTAGTTCCTTCCTCGATAAATGCTGATGAATATTACCAATTACCAATCTATACTAATATTATAAAGCGAAAGAGTTTGTTTGTTTAAACGCGGTAATCTCAGGATCCGCTGGTCCGATTTGAAAAATTCTTTCAGTGTTGGATAGTACATTTATCGAGGAAGGCTATATAACATCACGCTGCAATGAATAGAAGCGAAGCATCAGTGTAAAATGTTGCAATAAACGGGGAAAATAGTCACGCGCGCGAGCTTTAAATGAAAACGCTGCCTTATCCATGTGAGTTACAACAAAGTAATGTATGGAGAAATTGTTTGTTACCTATAGATCTTTAAAAAAGTCCGCGATATCTATCTTTTAAGGAAAACCTGCTGTACCCATAAGAACGTCAAAAAAATTATCAAATTCAATAGGCTGTTTTTAAAAGCTATTTATGTGTATTTGGTAACATTGTTTATCAAATTAAATACCTTAGTTAGCTTACGCATTTAATATAGATTAAAACTGCTTTTTACAGCATACAATTTAAATGAATATCTTAGGAGATATGACGAAAAAAGAATTACGCGCGGCAAAATAAAATACTTAAACTGTTGGCTGAGCAACGCGAACGTTTCCTCGGTCTTCTATCCATACTCCAATGTTTTGATGTTTGGTTAATGTTGGATGTATGAATGTAAGGATGTTTGTGGTTCTTTCACGTAAAGACTGCTGGATGGATTTTCATGAAACTTTCCAATAATATAGCTTACAGGTCGTTACACTGCGCAATCCCCAACGTATCGGTGCTGAGTTGATTTTTATAGCCGCCGGCGTCGGCGTCGGTTTCGGCGTATGGTCGTTATACTGCTCAAATCCCGACGTATCGGTGCTGAGTTAGTTTTTATAAGCGTCAGCGTATGGTCGTTACGCTGCTCAAATCCCGACGTATCGGTGCTGAGTTGGTTTTTATAGGCGTCGGCGTATGGTCGTTACGCTGCTCAAATCCCGACGTACGTATCGGTGCTGAGTGGGTGTTTATAGGCGTCGGCGTCGGCGTATGGTCGTTACGCTGCTCAAATCCTGACGTATCTGTGCCGAGTTGGTTTTTATAGGTGTCGGCGTCGGCGCATGGTCGTTACGCTGCTCAAATCCCGACGTATCGGTGCTGAGTTGGTTTTTATAGGCGTCGGTGTCGGCATCGGCGTCGGCGTCGCCATTGGCATCGGCGTCGGCGTCGGCATCCGCAACGGCGTCGTCATCGGCGTATGGTCGTTACGCTGCTCAAATCCCGACGTACGTATCGGTGCTGAAGTTGAAAATACTCAAAAATGGCTGTAATTCGGTTATATCTTCTGAATGCGTAGATCTAAATTATTGATTGTATCTTTTGCAGCAAGGGACCGCATAGATCTACATTTGGTATAAGTTTCAAATTGATACCTGCAGCTGATGCAGAGTAAAAAAAAGTTTAACGGGCGGATAGACAGACAGACGGACACCGTAGTGAGACTATAAGGGTTTGTACGAAGCCTTAAAAAGGTAAAACTCTGAGATATCATTTACTAAAATGAGATTGGGGCCATGTGTGTTACTTCTTTAGAATTGTGCAAAAAAGAAAACCAAACGGACGATTTATGAATTAGCTGTAAAATGGCGTTATTGTTAGTTCAATTAAGTCGCGGGCACTGCTAGTATATTATAAAACGGAAGAGTTTGTTTGTTTGAACGCACTAATCTCAGGAACCATTGGGCCGATTTGAAAAACTTTTTCAGTGTTAGATAAGGCATTTATCGAGGAAGGCTTTAGGCTATATAACATCACGCTACGACCAGAAGAAGCGAAGCAGTAGTGAAAACTGTTGTAAAAACGAGTTCTAAACTCCACACGGACAGTCACGGGCAACAGCTAGTCACCAATACTTTAACAGAAAAGATTACTATCCTGTGTCCATACTCCAAAACTATTGATAGTATCGATGCTACCAATATTATAATTATTAAAGTTATTAGGGGCAAAAATACTACCGATACAAAGAGTCTTCCAGAGACAGGGACATTATTATTATGGGTCTCTTTTCTGTTCAAAACCCTAAAAAGCACCTACAATGTCTGTAGGTCTGAAATTCAGAATGTAAATATTTTTCTGTGTGTGTATTTCTTTTTACTGCTTATGGGGGCAGACAAGCCAATATTTCAACCAGTATTAAGAATTATAATGCTGTCTTCACATATCCAGCTGTGGGAATTACCAGAATTAGATGGAAGTAAGTGATATACTAGCCATTAGCAACATTATCTATTACTTAGTTACTCTTGATAACATGTGGTGCTCTGAAGTTTGAAGATAATTTAAAGTACAGTCAAGATATGAAATGAGAACTAACTGATATTCACAAATGAATACACTCTTCTATATTTCAGCTGAAACTATCACAATGATCCATAAATTAATCTTGAATATTTTTGTTACATTTAGGAATTCATTAAAAAAATAATTACCCTTGACAGTCTCACTTCCGTGTCTCTCTGTGAAACTTGTTGCAGCAAGTAACTATACACAGAACTAACTTATTATACAATATAGAACAGGGATGGCTAAAAAGTAAAAAATAAAAAGATAATTTGTGATCCACTCACTAAACTTATAATAGCATGTTACAGTAAATATACAATTCAGGTAATGTTAACAAATACACTACAGCAGGTCTGCTTCATTTTTCTTCTTCTTCTTCTTTGGGGAACTTGCTGCCATAAAATGGGATATAGGTAACGAACAACTTCCAGTCCGTGAAGTAGAGAAGCCCTGAGAACGCGGCGGCGCCAAAGCCAACAGCTGATGGTAGAAATGCTGTTGCAATGTCAACGTGCTTTTTCCCGAAACGCATTTTTGTAACTTTAATTAGATTTTACTTTGATTTATATATGTTACAACAGCAGGTTACGTAAAACTGCTGAAAGCTTGAAACTCGAAAGAAATTTGACAGAGTGAATGAATGAAAAGGAAACGACTCGAGTTGACATTAGCGATGAGCATTGAATTAACGAACTAGTTGATCAACTAGTTGACCTCTCGTCAACGTTTCAATGGTTAACCGTTTCGGAATCAACTAGTTGAATTTAATGATGTCATTGAATTCAATGTTCAGTTTTTTTCAATGTTCGTTTTTTTCAATGTTTATGAGTTAAACATTGATTTCAATGTTCAGTTTTTTTCAATGTTTAATTTTTTTCAATGGTCGTTTCTTTTAATGTTTAAGAGTTAAACATTGAATTCAATGTTCAGTTTTTTTCAATGTTTAAATTTTTTCAATGTTCGTTTCTTGTCAATGTTTTCTCAAAGATATTATACTTCTTAAAACGAAAGATCGTAAGCGACTGTTATGATATAGGTACAATAGTGAACTTTAAAATTACTTAGTTAAGAGATATTTTCCTAAATAATAATCTTATGAATCACTGTTCCTCCGTGTGGTGACGCATTGAGATTACAAGTGTCACCACCCCATTTCTCCCAAGGATGCTATAAAAGTTAGCTAAGGAATATTGCACACAGATAACATCTTCTGTGAAAGGTGAAAGACGGAAAACTTAAAAACGAGACAGTCCTGACAGCCCTCCGTGTGGTGACGGATTAAGAATACTGGTGTCACCACCCCATTTCCTTCCCAGGGTTTTGTAAAAACCAGCTAAGGAATATTTTACACAGATAACATCAACTGTGAAAAACGGAAAACTCGAAATACTGGAATACTGGTGTCACCAACCCATTTCCTCACCAGGGTTTTGTAAAAACCAGCTGAGGAATATTGTACCTACACAGATAACATCAACTGTGAAAGACGGAAATCTCGAAATACTGGAATACTGGTGTCACCACCCCATTTCCTCACCAGGGTTTTGTAAAAACCAGCTAAGGAATATTGTACCTACACAGATAACATCAACTGTGAAAGACGGAAAACTCAAAATACTGGTGTCACCACCCCATTTCCTTCCCAGGGTTTTGTAAAAACCAGCTAAGGAATATTGTACACAGATAACATCAACTGTGAAAAACGGAAAACTCGAAATACTGGAATACCGGTGTCACCACCCCATTTCCTCACCAGGGTTTTGTAAAAACCAGCTAAGGAATATTGTACCTACACAGATAACATCAACTGTGAAAGACGGAAAACTCGAAATACTGGAATACTGGTGTCACCACCCCATTTCTTTACCAGGGTTTTGTAAAAACCAGCTAAGGAATATTGTACCTACACAGATAACATCAACTGTGAAAGACGGAAAACTCGAAATACTGGTGTCACCACCCCATTTCTTTACCAGGGTTTTGTAAAAACCAGGTAAGGAAAAACAAACCCGGTGCCAACACGTCTGGTCAGCGTGGCTTGGTAGTAATTTTTTTTTTTTTTTTTTTTTTTTTTTTTTTTTTTTTTTTTTTTTTTTTTTTACGAGCAAATTTGTTGCTGAAATTAACTAGTTGATCAACTAGTTGACGAACTCCAATTAACGTTAACGTTTCGTTAACGGAAAATCTGTTAACGACCCACCCCTAGTTGACATTGACATTCTTGACAAATGAATGAAAAGTAACGTCAAATGTCATAGACAAATGAGCTCTATGTCAAATGTATACCTCAAACTTCAGTTAACTTCTTCTTCCTTTTTTTTACACGCTTTATATTAGCTTCACTTGTATGTTTGTTTGTATGTTTGTATGTTTGTAACCGACTCCTTTGGACGCTATTTTGACCCACTTTAAACGGTCAGATTCTATTCAAATTTTGCACAGCTGTCAAAGACCGATGACAATGCAATAATTCGATTAAATAAAGCGTGTTTTTTAGTTTTTTTAAACTATTTTTTTATTTTTATTTACTTATACCATGTTGGCACTTGATCCCATGCCAACTGGGCCCCAAGTCTGCTACTAATACAATGTTGTCACAATGACAGCTCACCATTATGGCGCCACAGTGGCATCATCTGTGACAAAAAATCAAGTTTGGTGTGTGCCATCATAACGGAATTTTATCAAATGTGCCCCGTTTTCCAATCAGCGCACAATAGCGCATTATGCGGCACAATGCTCAACGTTGAGTGTTCCAATTACAGCATCGCATCGCTCAATCGAGCATTCTCAAAAGTGATGCGTGCAATCCATCCCCGTTTTCCAATGGCAGAGCATAATGCGACTTAGTGCCGCACAATGCCGCACAATGCTGACGCTTAATTGGAACGTGAATTAGTTTTAAAATGCGCCAGCAGAGTGCGCTAAGTTCAGTGTTGAAAAAAAAATGTAAAATAAACATTGTATTCACATTATAAAATATGTGTGCAATATAAAAAAGTCATTGTTTATACCTTCATCCATACTTATATTTATTTATTTTTTAACACAGCTTGAATTAACTTTGAATATTTCCAGAAAACTCCGACGAATAGAAAGCTTTAAATTTTTTTTTAACAATAAATAATATTACTAACGATAATATATAAATAAAATTTCAATCAATGCCAATTTAAAGAAAAAATACTTGTTAATTTTCTGTCGCTGAAGTTGGATGGATTGCACGCATCACTTTTGAGAGTGCTCGATTGTGCGATGCGATGCTGTAATTGGAACACTCAACGTTGAGCATTGTGCCGCATAATGCGCTATTGTGCGCTGATTGGAAAACGGGGCATACCAACTTCAGCGACAGAAAATTAACAAGTATTTTTTCTTTAAATTGGCATTGATTGAAATTTTATTTATATATTATCGTTGGTAATATTATTTATTGTTAAAAAAAATTTAAGGCTTTCTTTTCGTCGAAGTTTTCTGGAAATATTTAAAGTTAATTCAAGCTGTGTTATAAAATAAATAAATATAAGTATGGATGAAGGTATAAACAATGACTTTTTTAAATTCCACACATATAATGTGAATACAATGTTTATTTTTGAATTTTTTTTTCAACACTGAACTTAGCGCACTCTGCTGGCGCATTTTAAAACTAATTCACGTTCCAATTAAGCGTCAGCATTGTGCGGCATTGTGCGGCACGGAGTCGCATTATGCTCTACAATTGGAAAACGGGGGTGGTAGCCTACTATTACTTTTTTGCCATAATGACGCCTTAATGGCGTCAGTGACTGACCATTATAACAACATAGTAATATGATTGTAATAGCAGAATTAGCAGACTTGGGGCCCAGGGCAATGGAATTATTGGCCTGCAATTATTACCTATCTATTTAAGCATCTATGCTTCAAACTTTAAAGTCTTGAGCCTGGTGCTCAAGTCCACTATTTTGGAACAATTGTCATACCGGCACAATACCGGCACGATACCGTTGCAATTGAAGTCAAATATCCGTAGTCTGCTATATGCCGTCTTAACGGTCGTTCAATGGTAATAGAATTGTCGATCTCTTTTATCTATGCATTGAATTTTCGGTCTCTTTTATCTATGAATTGTGTTAGAATGATATGTATGTGTTGCCGTTTTTAAAAAATGCGTTAGTTGACGTGATTTTCGAAAAACTACTAATAAATTTAAACATTTAATCATGCTAGACTTCGTTTAGATATATCAGTACATACTATTTATTAGTATAAAAAGCAATGTGAAGTTTAGGAGATTAGTAAATTGCAATAAATTACAAAGAACAATTTCAAATATTTCTATCTATCTATTTTTTATTTATGGCAATCTGTCGACACAGGACAATTTAAAAATATTACTGTCAAATTCAAAATAGCAGACTACCGAAACATTTCAGTCATTGAATTGCAATTGTGAAGCAGTTGTGTACGAGACTAGCAATTTATGTCACTTTGACAATTGTAAGTCAATGATGAAGTCGTTATGACGACACAATAATAGTAGACTACCAAAAACTTTACTATTGCACCATAATGGTACAATAATGGTACAGTTGTGACACCGTTGAAATACCCGACTCAGGGCCCTACTTATCTGAACGTAGTTCTCTAAGTAATCTGTGATCATTTATAAGTAATCTGTGGTCATAATAGTAAACATAGGTAGATGGATCAAAATAAATTCAGAAAATAATTAATAATTTGATGGATTGTAGAATGTTACATTGTGTTGATTGTAAAATAAATAGTGTGAAATGATAGGTACCGCTGGGTGTCCAGTGTTGACCGCATGATCGTCCTGTATACATCGAGCGAGTGCTACTGTACACGCCGGGTGAGATGTGGGACTCGTCCGCGTTCCTGGGCGCGCTGACGCCCAAGTTCTACGTGGCGCTGACGGGCACTTCGTCGCTTATCTCGGGGCTGATCCTGATCTTCGAGTGGTGGTACTTCCGCAAGTACGGCACGTCGTTCATCGAGCAGGTGTCCCTGACGCACCTGGGCCCGTGGCTGGGCGGCGGCGCGGAGCCCCCGGGCGCGCCCGAGTGCAAGGTGTGGCGCAACCCCCTGGCGCTGCTGCGCGGCGCCGAGTACGGGCGCCTGTGGGGCCGCGCCCGCCGCGCTCCGCTCACCTACTACGACATGAACCTGTCCGCGCAGGATCACCAGGCCTGGTTCAGTTGCGGCGCAGAGGTACTGCTCTCACTGCATCAGTACACTACTTACTAATAGACCCCCCCACCCTCACCCTCACCCCCACACTCACCCGCCGGTCCCACTAGATCAATGTGCAGCAACATCCTTTCACTCAATAGGGAACCTGTGCACAAAATGAAATTTAGAAAATTTATATTTATACATTAGGGCTACATGGTGGGGATCACACCCATTTTGTCAAAAGATCCTGTATAATGCAATAGTCCGGCCCCATTTAGAATATGGCACTTTCCTACTTGACATGAGCAATAAAGGCGTCTTAAGCAAGCTAGAAAAAATACAAGCGAAATGCCTACGTATAATACTAGGCGCTATGAAATCGTCGCCTATAAATGCCATGCAAGTAGAATGTGGAGAACCACCCCTCTACCTTAGAAGACAACTATTTACAGACAGATTCCTTTCCAAAATCGCCCAAATATTATAATCACCCCATTATAGAAAGTTTAAAAAAACTACATTCCCTCATCCCTCCCCAAGAAAACACCTCAGATAAGATCCCACACATCATAAACAGTTTCATCAGGCTATCCCAATACTTTTCCAACATTTTGCCATTCTCCAAATTTCCCATTTTCAATTTCAAATATGATGCACTAATTCATATACCCTCTATAATTCTGGACATAGGTATAGACAAAGAATCTATCGAACCAAATAAATCTCTTAACCATTTTGTTGAGGCAAATTGGCAGGATCACCTTCTTATTTACACGGATGCTTCGAAATCAGAATGTAATGAGGTAGGATTTGCTATCTGGATTCCAAAATTTTCTATTTCCCTCTGCTATAAATCCCCTTCCATTTGCTCAGTATTTTCAGCTGAATCCGCTGCTATCTTAGAGGCACTTAACTATGCTATCTCCCACAATATTAGAAAATCAGTTATCCTCTCTGACTCCAGGAGCTGCCTAGAGTCATTACTATCAAATCCCTTCAAAAATAATTCACTTTCTCCCATATCACTCAAAATCCGAGAGGCTCTATACAACTGTAATCAATTAGGATTAGAGGTTACTATAGCCTGGATCCCAGGCCACCAGGGTATCCGAGGTAACAAAATGTCAGACTCGTGGGCCAAACAAGCAATCTTCATTGGCAATAGCTCCAATTTTGTTTACTCCCAAGACCTTGTGACAGACAGCAACGCACAGCTACTTTCGTCCTGGAACTCCCATTGGCAAAACTCAAGTAAATCCAAAGGCAAACATTACAGCCAGTTTAAACCAATAATTCCGCCTAAACCTAAACTTCAAATTTAGATACTTATGTAAATAAATTACATCATCCATATGTCGTAAGCGGTTGGGTCACTGCTGCTCCCCCGTCTTTCTGAAAAAAATTAAAATTAAAGACAGTTCATTATTCGAATGTGGACTCGATGAAGGCTCCATAGAACATATCCTTTTTGCATGTAACAACTTACGCTTTTCTCTGTATGATAAACTCCCATCTTATATTCCACGACCTACTAATGCAAACCAACTTCTCTCACTTATCTCAACCCAGTTCCTTAAAAAACTTTCCAACTTTATGGCAGCCAATAATATAAAATTGTAACCTATCCTGTTCTCAACTGTTCTATTTCTATTACTGTTTCTTCTATTTCCTTATCTATTTATTTATTTATTTATTACAATACTTTGTTTTTTCTTTGTCCCTTTCCATAGATTGAAAAATAATAAGAGCACTGATCATATTTAACCTTACACCGACCAGATTATATCTTTTAACGTCCACTCTTTTCCACTCGTAATTGGCGAAGTCATGGCATTAATCTGCAAATGATGCCATTAAAAACAAGAAGTTGAAGTTACATTAGGGCTACAGGATAGGTAGGTGATAAGATTCAGCATGTAGAGGGACCGGTGTATACAACTATGCCTGTAGAGTCAGCATGCGAAGTTGGCAACGAGCAGGCCACATTGCTTGACAACTCGACGACCATTGGGGACAGAAGTTCCTCAAATAGTGACCACGCACTAGAGGATGCAGCATGGGGCGGCTCACAATATCATCAGATGAATCAGGGGCTACCAGATGCAGTTAGTGAAGGACAAGGGCATATATTTAC
Organism: Orgyia antiqua; assembly: GCA_916999025.1. Lineage (NCBI taxonomy): Eukaryota > Metazoa > Arthropoda > Insecta > Lepidoptera > Erebidae > Orgyia > Orgyia antiqua. The sequence goes on along the minus strand of OU779864.1, from coordinate 17,863,221 downwards.
CCTAGTGCCATAGGCCATGGCCCTGGGCAGCCAGCCTGAAAAGGGTTCATTTTTAAAAGTAATTTATAGCGAAAAACGTCTTAAATTATTTAGTAATAATAGTTATAATATTATAAAAAAAGAAACACTATTTCATTTTAATAATTTCGTTGTTGGATACTATGATATTAAGTTGAATTGCCAAACGCCATTTTGTTGTTGTTGGTGTGCCTTGTCGAGTATATGAATTTTATGGCATTTTATTTTAAATTCTGTTAGCTATATGGTTGACTCCTGTTAATAAATAAATTTGTTGTTATTTCTCATTGTTTTTGTATGTTAGTGTTGTTATTTTGAACTTGTCGTTATTTGTTAATATTTTTAATTGTATTTGTCTCGCTAATTGCTTGAAAATTAGTAAACGATAACGACAAAGTGATAGATAAAATTATGTTAAAAAAATGTCTTGTTTTGCTGACCCTACCAAAATTTTTGAAATTGACAGCAATGACGTCACAACATGGCGCGAGGTCAAACCTGTTCTCATTTGAACGGCATATTACATATTATGTATATTGAGGAAGGCTATATAACATCACGCTGCGACTAATAGGAGTGAAGTATGAGTGAAAAATGTTGCAAAAAAACAGGGATAATTTTCTAAATTCCACACGAACAAAGTTGCAAGTTCACATTGTTAAAAGCTTAAGGGAAATTGTGTCTTTTGTAACGTACATTAGTCTAGAGATCAATCATTTGAAATGTAAAGATGAAACTTACAATAAAATAATAGAAATCATCCGACGCAATAAGTGTACAGTAGGTCCCCCCCACAGGGCCCCGCGGAGGAGGCCATGTCCCGCGCGTGGCGGGAGCGCGAGCCTGGCGCCAGGGTGGCGGCCGCGCGCGCTGCACTAGCGCTGCGCCCCGACTGTGCACCCGCACTACTACTACTGGCCGAGGAGGATGCGCCCACCGTGCACGAGGTACTGCGGCAGCGCTGAGGGACAGGCACCGGCCACTAGCGGGAAGCACTCGCTCACTGCACGCGCCGCTCTGTGCAGGCCGAGCGCGTGCTGCGGCGAGCCTGGCGCGCGGCCGAGGCGGCCTGGCGCGTCTCCAGCGCGGCGGGGGCCGCGGGCGGCGCGGCGCGTCGGGACGCGGCGGTGCTGGCGCACGTCAAGCGACGCGCCGCCATGTGCGCGCGGCGCCTGGGCCGACTGCGCGACGCCGCCAAGCTGTTCCGCGAGTTGCAGCGTGACGCGCCGCCCGCGCTGCACGCGCTGCAGCTGCACGAGAACCTGCTGGAGCTGCTGCTGGAGCAGCGCGCCTACGGGGACGCGGCGGCGCTGCTTGCGCGCCACGAGGACGCGCCGTCGGCCGCGCTGCTGTACACGGCGGCGCTCCTGCGGGCGCGCGCCGCCGCCCAGGCGCCGCCGCGCTCCGCCGCCGAGTTGGGTGCGCTGGAGGCGCTGCGGCGCGCCGTGGAGTACAACCCGCACGTGCCCGAGTACCTGCTGGAGCTGCGGCCGCTCACCCTGCCGCCCGAGCACGTGGTGCGGCGCGGCGACAGCGAGGCGGTCGCGTACGCCTTTTTCCACGTGCGACACTGGCGCGCCTGCGAGCCGGCCCTGCGCCTGCTGGAGGCGGCCTGGGCGGCGGCCGAGCGCGGCGTGGCGGGGGCGGCGCGGGGGGCGGCCGGCGCCGGCTGCGCGGACCGCGAGCTGCTGCCCGCGCACCACGCGACGGTGCTGGCCCCGCGCGCGGCGCCCGCGCTGCTCCCCCTGGCGGCGGCGTTGTGCGCGCTGACCGCGCTGCTGGCCCTGCTGGCGCACCGCTGGCCGGCGCACGCGCACGCGGTGGCCCGCGCCGCCGCCGACCAGCTGGACCCGCGCAAGCTGCACACGCTGCTGGCCGCCGTGTGAGCTCCTCGACCGATCATAATAAATGATTCTAGTCCTAAACATGTTCTACTCATTTTGTGAACCCGACACGTGATCGATAAATAAATAAATAATTATTACACTATAATGCTGTTATATTAGTGGCACAGTTTAGCGCTAAACGATTTGCTTTTATCAAAAATTATAAAATAAATCTTACAAATACTCTTGCACTTAATGAATAATATTTATTAAGAGGGCACGATACCAAATTATGCTCCATACAAAAATATGGGTTTCGTACTCCCCATTTTTCTTTGCGAAAGTTAAACCGATTTTAATTGTTCTTATGCTATATTATAGATGAAGAGTATATCTATGCTTGTATCACTTTCTTTTTTTCAAAACATATTAACTAAAAGAAATATGACCATTAGAAAATCCGATTAATTTTCGGTTTTAGGTAAAGTTGCAGCGACTATCACACATATTTGGTAACGTTTTACCAAAAAAGAAAGTGATATAAGCATAGATATACTCTTCATCTATAATATATCGTAAAAACAATTAAAATCGGTTTAACTTTCGCGAAGAAAAAAGGGGACTACGGAACGTCTTTTTTTCAAAGAATTTGTAGGTAAAATCTGCTTCAGCTATATTTGTCCCTTTCAGCGCGGCGCTTGGAAATAGGGATAGCAATACCTATACAAATACCTAAATTAGGAGTACAGTACCCTCTTAAAGAGAGCTATAGGTATTGTGCGTCACACCGGCACCGTTCTTGACTCAATTCGTCGCGGAAACAGGCAAGTATAAAAACAATTCTGAAGATATTCATGATCAATAAGGCTGAATAATTAGAAACACGCTTGCATGGTTAGTTACTATACGTTCAGTGCGGCTAACGCTTATGCGCGTTTTTTTGATCTTCACCAAGTGCGGGCCGACGCGACAAGCACTGTGCGCCGCACGTGTGCGGTTATAGCCTGTATTTTGGGTGTTTATTGTTTCGAAGCGGTTGTAAAAATGTGGAATTGTAAAGGAGACTACACACTAGTCAGATTTCTGCTACGAATCTTGCAGGGGGGGACGACGGCGGCGGCGGCGACAGCAATAACCTAATTTAGTACAATAGATTATTGAAATAATTTCATCATGACTCGCTCTTTTAATTAAAGTAATAGGTAGTTTTAGTTTATTTATAAATGGTGTCTATTATGATGCGGGTGAAAAGTCGAAAATTAAAAAAAAATTAAGAATAAAAGGGCTTTCGGGAGGAGGTACCTGTACTATTACTGTTTTATTAGGGTATAACGTGGGTATAACTTACTATTTTAACAATAACTGAACGAAGATATATTATGACGTAAACTTCACAAAATCTCTTACAAATAAACAACTAGTGTGGAAACACCTTTATCCATCCAACACCTTTATATGACCCGTAATTGTTATATGACAGTCATAAAACTCGAAAGTTACCGAACGCACATAAGCGTCGGCCGCACTGCGGGAAGGTAAAAGACAACGCGCTATAGCGTCCAGCCGCACTACGAATACTTGAATCATGTAAGTAGGTATTCAAAATTATCCAACATGTACGTAAATGTTTCGTGTATTATAGAAGTAATTGCAACTACACTTTAAGTATTGTGAATTTTTGCTGGGTAGAAAGTACTATAACAATAATCACACATAGACTATCAGCCAAAAGTTTCGTAGAAGAAATACGTAACTATAATTACACAATAGACCTAGATTGTAAAACACGGGAACGAGTATTTAAGTACATTTGCGTTTTACATTTTCTTGTAAATCTTCTGTTAACGTAAACGTAATGATGACTTTATGAGCGGGAAAAATTTTAAACCGATTAAGTGTAAATATGAATACCACTATTTTATGCGGGAATTTTATTTCTTCTAAAGTCGCAAAATTTTTGTATTTTTGCATTTATTTCTTCATTTTTGTCGATAGCTTCACCAGATTTTGACAGAAGGTGTAAGCCGTGAAGCTCGATCTATTTATGCAATAAAAAATTTTTGACACAAGTTCACTTTTATGTCCTTTTTTTACGGGTAGTGCGAAGTGTGTTTAAAACAATTGCCCACTAGTGGCGACTCCGCGAAAAAAACGATTGAAATCGGTTGAGATATTTTCGAATTTAGAAAATTTTCCTCGTGTTTACTATATTTTTTACTAACGCTTTGCTCCTATTCTGATCCTATCCTGAGATTAGCACGTTCAAAGATTAAAGTTCTGTTTTTTAAGTTTTCTCTGTGTTCTTACTAACTACTTACTTTAAAAATTTTCTAAAAAATGTACGCAAGTGAAACTGCACGGGACGGCTAGTTGAATATAATTAGTTGCTCCATGAACGTGTTGTACTAAATAGCTATAATGTAAGCTACCAGTAGGTCTCGGTATTCGCTACGGGTGAAATTTAAAGAGAATAAAGTGGATCGTAGTGGCACGAGTCAAACCTACACATCATAAAATAATCTGAGTTTACTTGAGGTAGTAGTAGTAGTTACATGCAATGTAATTCACCGACTATACACAGGAGCACAGCTACGGTTAGCTAAACACGTAATTACATTAATTGTACGTTGAATAAACAATTACTAGTAAATTGAAAGTAATCAAAATAACTAATTAGGACAAATTTCATCTGGAGCGAGTGTCGACACTTCAAAAGTTTCTCATCTAAAATATTGTTAATCCCATGAATTTATTTTATAACTTAATACAATTATCTTAAAGTACAGAAGGCAAGTTTATTACGGGCACTGGGCACAAACTCATTTTACTTAATTACAATCTTCGCACAATTTAAATTTTATACTTGTACTTTATTGTAAGAAGTGTTTCACAAGCAGCCGGAGTTAGGCTACCTCTCTCTCTCTCTCTCTCTCAATACAAAAACAATGGTACCAATTCTACATGCACAACTAAACTAAAATCATAATATTTTCTAACACTTGCGCGACTCATCTGTTTAAATAAAACTACTTTTTACGGATTTAGACGCGTATATTTGTTTTAAATTTTGGCCCGACGTTTCGGAGACTTTGCAGTCACCATGGTCACGGGTGAGACTGAGCTGTAATGTGTCTTCTACGATCAGTTATTACAGGGTTTACCCACATTCGATTTTAATTTTATATTGACCATAAAGATAGACTTTTACTATAAACTATATCATATTACATTGTGCTCAGACTACATAAAATCAATAACATTATTTTAGTTTCTAAAATACATTAACAAATTGTAACAATATAAAGGAAATTTTAAATTATATAAGGTAAAACATACATAATTTTATCATAGACTAAAGTTTTAATTATTATAGAGGTAGTATACAATATAGCAAGCAAAACTAAGTTTATATACTTAAATACAATAATATTTACATAATAACAAGAAATTTTAAAAAGAATTATTGGTTTAAGATTTAAATTGGTTTATATTAAAAAGAAAAAAATTGTTAATTTTTATTTGAATTTATAGAAAATTAGTATTTATTTTAATTATTTAGTTTTTATTATTTTATCTAATATACTACCACCAGATCAGAACGCGTCCCACTTGAGAAAGATCTGGCAAGAAAACTCAAGGGGAGTCAAAGAAAATTATTTATTATTAACTTTATGTTGTCGGTCTAAAGTGAAGTTAAGGGGATTTTAAGTCTTGCTGTCTGCAAAATGTGCTAACGGTGTCTTGCTGTTTTGAAACCGAGTGTGTTTTGGATTTTATTAAACTAATTACAGGATCCCAACTAGGTGCCAGATCCCAATCGTCTTCTCTATTAAAGTTTTTATGTTTCTTTATTTCAATAGCCTCGCGAATCATTCTGGGTCGGTATCGATTTTCCTTGGCGAGGATTTGAGGTTTATCAAACCGGATGTAGTGGTTAAGGCGATCCTGACTGTGTTCACAGATTTGTATTGCGTCGGTGCTTCACATCAGCTATGTGCTCTTTGACCCGAGTTCTAACAGATCTCTTTGTTTGCCCGATGTAAGAGAGACCACAATCACAATCAAGCTTGTATACTCCTGCATCTTGTAAGGGAATATGGCACTTGACAGGTGGTAGGAATTGGCTAATTTTATTTAAGGGTTTGAAATAGGTCTTGATTGAAGCCTTTTTGAGTATATAGCCAATCTTGTCAGTTACTCCTTTAACATATGGTAAGATAGCAGGGAGGCGCTCGACGCAGTACAAACATTTGTATGACATTTATAAATATCACACAAATGATTGTCCCGAACGGGAATCGAACCCGCAACCTCGTGATCGGCAGTCCATTACATAAACCACTGAACCATGAGGCCTGTCATATTACCAAGCAAAAATGAATGAATATTAGTTGATAGTGTCCACATCAAATACTCGATATATCGATCAAAGCGGGTGTTGTGTCAATATTCAAGGCACGTACTCCTCTACATATACCTATGCCTATATCATACACGAACCTCTCAATACTGGTATCAGTCGCGCGACGCCCTCTATATTATATTCTCCTTAAGGATAGCATTAACGTTTTAATACCGATATAAATTCATAAGAAAGAAGTAGGCGATGAGAATAATAATTTGTGATCACAATAGGCGTCATCTCACAGTTTGTTAGGTTATAGGAATAATATATATAATATTATATAGGTAAGTAAATAACGAGTCAGAGTAGTTGTAATTATAATTGTTATTCTCATTGTGAATATCTCACGGTGACATGAACCACTGGACCACGTGGCCCGCCATCATTAATAATTATGTATAACATGTCGATAACTCGTATGGTAGGTACTAATTGTAAAGGGCCAGGATTTTTTGTGGTTTTCTTAAAAAACTTAAAGAAAGTGAAGAGCGCGCGTCACACGACTGAAGGAGACCAACAACGAGTGATGCGTTGAATATTCATGATGGCGAGCTGTTTGTGGTCACTTGTTATGTTCTTTTGTGTGGTTATTAGCTTATTGTGTACCTACTTACCTATACTAACTTGTATGTTGTATGTAATTTACAAACATAGTTCATAACGAAACATACAACAGATATCAGATTAACGGAACTAGAAAGCTTTATCATTGATGAGTGTGTCACAAATACGTATAACTAGTTAGTTGTTCCCCGCGATATTGAATTTAGAATTTAAAAAAATCCCCGTTTTTGCAACATTTCTCATTAATGCTTTGCCGCTATTGACCGCAGTGTGATATTCTTTAGCCTAGAGCCTTCCTCGGTAAATGTGCTATCAAACACTGAAAGAATTTTTCAAATAGAACGAGGAGTTCCTAATAAACAAACAGACTCTTCAGCTTTATAATATTAGTATAGCTTATGGAAACCCTTGTGAAAGAATATATGACATAAACCTTAGTACAGTGGGTACATGAACTGTTTCATAAAAACAATCTGTAGAGAAATCATGTTATAATTAAATACGAAACATTTGAAATAATAAAAGAAAAGCATGTGTCTGTTGTGTTTCTATTGATTCGATAATGTATATATAAGTGATTGTTGTGAGTGTACTCGAGCGAGGCGTACTTGTACCTACTCCTGTTTGTTGAACACTCGGACTCGCTCACTTCTAGTGATTTATTTAATTAATACGTGCAACTGATCATTTATTGTAACATTCGATAAAATTTATTCTACCATCTGTCGTATTTAGTCTTTGTTTTAGTAAATATAGTTTTTAGTATCGATTGTTGATTGATCTGATTTCAGTATCCATTTTAGTATTAATTTCAGTTCAGATTTCAGTTTAATTAATTTTCGATTTCAAATTAGGTTTCGGCGATTCGACTAATGCGCGCAAAGCCGCGGGCAGAAGCTATTATTCATATATAAGTGTAATCCATGGTTAGTGCGGTGCATAAAGGTGTGGACAGTGAGGTCTGACTAGGTCTGACTAGACGTAGATCTGTTACAAATGTTCACCTATCAACATTATATGATACTTGTGTGAAGGAGCGTCTCAGTATTGTATGAACGAAACTTAATTAACTAGGTACTAAAATATCACTTAAGAGCGATCTCTCGTACACACGACATGCATATAGTTCATACAGGTGATATATGCAACATAGCACAATATTAATATCTAAAGATAGTTCATTTTTGAGTACCTAATAGCAAAATTATTATTAAACTAAAGAATACGGAATGTTTCAACAGTTCATTGAAAGTCACCTTTTAAACAACAGCACTATTATATCTCAGTTCACCTGTGTTACACATGAAGGCGACAACTTATTAAAATTTACAAATGTATTATTTTTAAACAGCTGTAAAGTAACTTAGTAATATATCAACTATGTTATTACATTTATTTAAAAGTATAACCTTATGTAAAATATCGTGAGTTAACTGTAAGTTATTATGATTATTCAAGAACATTGATAGAACCACTCGTCAGTGATTTGATTAGCGCGATGTTGTGTAATAAGTGTCACACACCTTACTTGTTTAAATAAAACCACTTTTTAAGGATTTAGACGAATATTATTTGTTTTAAATTTTAGCCAGAAATTTCGGAGACTTTGCCGTCACCATGGTCACGGGTGGAACTGAGCCGTAAAGTGGCCTCTACGATCACTTGCAAAATTCTGAAACGTCGGGCTGGTATTTAAAACAAATACACGCGTCTAAATCCGTAAAAAGTGGTTTCATTTAAACAAATGAGTCACGCAAGTGTTACACAATATAATAATATTATGTTACAAGTTTGTTCACTAGTTACTTACGTTATTTTATTATTCGTAACTCATTAATATAAATATTTTACGTCATCAGTTAGTAATCGACTTAAATTGTAAGTTATGAAAGTGAATATAATTATTACTATTACTATTAATATATTATGTATATGTACTGTATGTATATATTCTGTATGTATGTGTGTATGTAATTATATTTGTATAAATACGTGTGTATCTTGTATGTATGTGTATTTGTAATTTTATAGATAGGTTATAAATTCATCAATAATTAATTCATTCAGTAAACCCACAACTACCGCTTTATCCATATCATGTATCCATCCAAAGGTTGCCTGGTAGAAATCGCTTTAAGCGATAAGGCCGCCCATTGTACTACATTATTTTAAGAATATCCTGTAATGTAAAACTAAATGGTGTACAATAAAGAATATAATAAATAAATAATATCACATAAAGTTGATGATTGAAACAATAATTGAATCTAATATATAAAATTCACGTGTCACAGTGTTAGTTACCGTACTCCTCCGAAACGGCTTGACCGATTTTTATGAAATTTTACATGCATATTCAGTAGGTTTGAGAATCGGCCAACATCTATTTTTAAAACTTTTTTTTTTAGTATGGCAAAACAACATTTGCCGGGTCAGCTAGTATAAATATAAAATTAACTAAAACTCTTTGTAAGTGAAAACAATCAAAATTACTTACATGAGCCGTAGAGCTCGTAGCAATCTGCTGCGTTACTCGTAGCACTCGTTTACAAGAGCAACTGTTAAGACGGTACTATAACAAATTATGATCCATACAAAAGTATGGGTATCGTACTTCCGTTTTTTCTTCGCGAAAGTTAAACCGAATTTAATAGTTTTTGCGTTATATTATAGATAAAGAGTATATCTATGCTTCTATCACTTTCTTTCACGAGTATATGAAATGGTAAAACTTTACCATTTCATATACTCGTATCTTTAATATATATTTTGTTAAGTCTTAAGTGTATAATTATCAATATAAATATTCAGTGAATATGTAGAGGTGTTTGTTGTGATCTGTTCATAATTATAGTTGTAACGTTCACTAACAGACACTTGGTTTATTTATGAAACTGTCACAAAGTTTGAATGATTTATGTGACTTGTTCATATTGAAATTAATTTTATGATGACATTTTGTGAGTTGACTAACCCACATTAATAATTTATAGCACATTAAGGGCCTCGTTCACCATCTTCAAGTAAAGCGTTGATTAGTTAGTTATCGATTAGCGTTAATTGTCAAGTAATAGTTACGAGTATCTTCTGTCAATTTCAATTTTTTAATCTTAAGATTACTGCTACTCGAACGTCGGTCGGAACTGGTGACTTTAACTAGCGATTAGTCTACTTGGCGCTTTACTTGAGAATCGTGAAAGAGGCCCTAAGTGTGTTTGTTATGGATAGTTGATGTCATCTGCACGTTCAGCGTTTGTTGACTGAATTTTTAAGATATGAAAAATATTTATTTAATTGGAAAATAAGCTCTAGCGCTAATTTTTGTCATAATCATCAAGTGTCATGTGAAACTATAACGATGTACATAACACGTGCAGGTTAGCGACAGCGAAACATATTTTCAACTAAAATCACTCTCTTCAGGTTACTACAACTACTACTATGAGTTATAACATTATCTTCCACTGACAATACAACAATCTTTTTTCGATTATACTAAAAATAAAATGTAGGTTGTAAATTGTAACCAGTGGGTACCTAGAGACAGTCCGATGATTTGGGTTCAATTCGCGGCAGTCTCTGTCTAAAAATAAAATCAATTAAAGTAGACGCGACAGTGTACGGACGTGATGTTTGTTCTAATTAATAAATGGAGGTGTGACGTCACAACAACACAGGCCAATATATTAATAGATTTTTGAGATAACTTTTAGTACATTTGCCGTTTTTAACTCAAACGCAATAAAATATTCACGTTCTTGTAACAGAATGTTCTCCAAACTAAAATACCTGTGATGATTGTTCTACGTGTATCGGATGATGGATATTCGTGAATATACAAATATAGAGTACCTGAGTGAGATCACTATTAACCGTGTCACTAAGTTGCCAGATCCGGGTATTAACTTCTGTAAAAATGAACATATTAAATGAAGATTTACAAATAGCACACTAATTACCCACACCGTCGCGTCGCGTCCATGTTAAACCACACTGATAAACTGATGTTTAATTTAATTGAGATCGTATCGTGTGTTATATTAATATATCGTAGACTATTGGTGCATTTATAAAGTATATTCCTGACAGATTGGATATAATCTGCATCAGTGACATAATCTGCGGAGCGCGCGCACTCATCCAGTAAATCACTGTTCGTATATAAATTGCAAAAACTACGCGTAAACACACAATATAGTGAAGACAGAATTTTTGACAGTTGTGTTCACCTTGAACTCGTTCGTAGAGAGTACTGTCCTGATTTTAAGCAAAACATATACTAAACGACCTTTGCTTATATCGAGCTGACAACAAATTATCCGCAAATAGGTTGGAAATATAATTGTTCGGAGACTTTAATACAACGTGAAACGGGAATACTATAGTATGCTTTCAATGCTACATTATTTCAGCCATGTATATTTGTACGATGACTATTAAATTTTTATAAATCAATTAGGAAAAACAATAAAAAAAAATTCTAACACTTGCGCGACTCATCTGTTTAAATAAAACTACTTTTTACGGATTTAGACGCGTATATTTGTTTTAAATTTTGGCCCGACGTTTCGGAGACTTTGCAGTCACCATGGTCACGGGTGAGACTATAATTAAAATTTCTTACATAAAAAAATATTTCTTTTAAATTTCTTTTCTTAGACAACCCTGACTATAAAGTGACACGATTTACAAAAGTGATTAAATAATTTAGAGTGGACAGTGGCATAAGTGACTTTTTTACCTAACATAATTTTATGCAAAATTATATCATCATTAATTTGTCAATATCTTCCCTCCCCTCGTCACATTTTACTTGTAGTTGCAACTTAACTTTTATTTAATTCACGTTCGTCATCTTCGTCATGCAATTATTCATTCCTTTTTCGGTAATATTACCCCTCACAAAATTCGTAAATTTTTTTGTCTTCTTCTCGCTTTCCTTCCATGAACAGCTTAAAAAATTTTCTTCACCGTCATGGAAAAATTTTAAACAATTTTCCTCACAGAGGCAAACAGCAGTAGGTATTTTACGTTAATCTTTATTATGAGACATGATCACTATTAGGTCAAATAGAGTTCATAAAAACAGCTGAATAGGGTTGCGTAACGTAAAAATTTTGCAAAAACTTACAACATCAAAAATCGTATTAAATTATAATGCAAGTTAATTTCTAACTTGACGTAGTCATTATCTTGAAGTTTGAGCCGGGTTTCAAGCATAAAATAGGTTGAAACCCGGCTCAAACTTCAAGATAATGACTACGTCAAGTTAGAAATTAACTTTTTTTTTGACATTTTTACACAACGTCCTCTGGTCCCAAGCTAAGCTTATTATGCTTGTGTTATGGGTACCAGAATACGGATATAATACATAAACTACTTTTCTTTTGTAAATACATACTTATAATACATAGTAAACACGCAGACGCAGTACAAACATTTGTATGACAGTTAAAAACATCACACAAATGATTGTCCTGACCGGGAATCGAACCCGAGACCTCATGATCAGCAGTCCGTTATATAAACCACTCCACCACGAGGCCCGTCAATTTTATGTTTATTTGTTATTATTTATTAATTTTATGTTACTGCTTAAAATTTCTTTTAATAATATTTAATATAAATAATATTTTATAAGAGTATACTGAGTATACTCCACTCAGTATACTCTTATAAAATATTATTTTAACATCCAAACGCATCAGTTAAATGTACAAACTAATGTAAGAACAAGTGAAACAAGGAAATAAACTAATACTTTGAATGTTTCAAATTACCATGTTTCCGTCTCGTCTGTCTACTATTGTGTGAGCGAGACGGATATCACAATAATTGAATGTTCTTTACAACATTTCACTTTGAGGAAATGTGTTCATGTCAACTATTTCAATGTGATTCGTGTTTGTTTGAAATGAAAAACGCGTAGTATGATACATTTATTTTTATAAAATAATGTAGAGCTATTTACTGAGATTATAAAGTTAGTGATTATTTGTAACAAAGACGTATTGACACAAAGTAAGCACCGACGCAACATGTCATAATATTATCAGTGGACAGTAACGATACAACATATCTGTGCATAGGACCACAACAGAACAGAGCCAGTATGACGTCACTGTCGACCAATTAGTTGACATAATGAAGGTAGTTCACGTACAACCATTAGAGGAGTGTACTATCTTTATCTTTAGAGATTGAGATGGATGTGTGGCGTCACGCGAATGGATATAATAAGTAATGAATATATAATATTAGAGGAAGTCTGAAAGTGATGCCAGTGACTGAAAAATTGAAGAATGAGCGGATGTCCTGGTATGGGCATGTCATGAGACGAGAGGAAAGTAATGTCGTTAGGAGAGTTCTGCGTATAAATGTGCAAGGAAAAAAGTCTAGAAGAAGACCTAAGAAAAGATGGATGGACTGTGTAAAAGAGGACATGAAAGAAAGAGGGGTTGACACAGACATGACGGCTAATAGAAGACTATGGAAGAAAAAGACATGTTGCGCCGACTCCAAATAAAGGGATAAGGGCAGGAGGATGATGATGATATCTACGAATGATGGCAAACTGATGTATAAGATTAACATTATTTAATCCAGAGACGTCACTACTAGTCGATAATTGTAAGTTTACTATACGACCCGATCACATTTGTGAGCAGAGGTTACGAACGTTGGACATGCCTACTTTATGGCTCTCAAAAATGTTACATTCATCGTTACCCTCCCAATGGATTTTTCTATGTATACTCTAGCAAGAATATGGCAAATACCTTCCAAGGTACACAATATCAGTACTAAGGTCTATATTGTTATGTATAATATACATAAGATGAGGTCGCGTACAGCTTACAGTTGTGGAAATGTCAAGTTAGTTTAATTGTTAGAGAAGTTCCAAGGAGAGTGCGGTACACATGTTAATGTTTGTGATAATCACTTGTAAGGTCAACGTGAACAAACTGACAGTACTATATCTACACTATACTGTGTTGGTGTCACTTACCAACTATTCACTACTTGTATAAATAAAAATCTTTTGTAAATACATACTTATAATACATAGAAAACACCCAGACGTTGTACAAACATTTGTATGACATTAATTATTATCACACAAATGATTGTCCCAAGCGGGAATCGAACCCGCGACCTATGTATGTACCTTGTATGTACTCAGTATTCATTTTATTGACGACGTTGTTATTAGGAATTTTTATCCAGCCTGTAATTTTTTAAGGTCCTATGTATCGCTAAAGTTTTAACATTTCAAACTAGTGTAAGTTGTTGTTATTTAGTTTTAAATCCTTTTTTTTATCACAAGAAAGAAAGAAAAAGACAAGATAAAAAAAAACAATAAAAAAAGGTTTAAAAATATGTACGAAATGAATGTTATGAGTTAAGACGCGTGTATTTGTAATACATTACAATAATAAAAACATTTCATTTAACAAAAGTTCAAACTTCTGTACATAAATAATATATTATTATATATCTATATGTGTAGGTATAATGTACCGCCGAGCTTAGTTAGCTTACAGAGGCGGGCGGTAATCCTCGCTCTGTGTTAACTGAAAATAAAATCATTTAGAATTTACATTTCAAACGAATATACAGAGTAGAGGAGTAGCTGACATCGTCAGTAGTGTAGGTACTGTACCCGGCGGATATTACTTGTTTATATTGTTTGATAATTATTTATTTCATAATTAATTATATTTATTATATATTCCGAATCTGGTGATGAAATAAAATTTTCTGATAATAACACATAAAGTGTAAAATATTTTGATCGTTTATTTAGCATGTAGAGTTCAGCTAATGAAATGATAATATACATGTAGGTACTCATGACATTGTTCGCTCGCTCCTCAGTGAACACAAATACATTATCTAAATTGTTATATAAATCACTGGTCGCGATAACAGCTCTGTGTTGGCAGAATAACATATGTGCCTTAGACGAACGTTACTCTTAAACATATTCACCGCCGAGAACACTGGTGTTAAGTAAACAGTTCTATTCTCATGTTGATTGTTTGGAAAACAAATTTATTATTGTTGTAAAATATGTATATGACTTACAATAAGAATACAAATAATTATTATAAACGTGGTAGTAATACATACAACTCCCGTACCAAGTAATGTAATAGAATCAGTTAATTGTGTCCGGAAGGAGTCGCTCGTGCTCAATATCTTAGTGTTGTAATAAATTAGGTTTCCTTTAATTAAATAAGATCCTTGAGTATTAGACTGCTACTAAAAATAAACTTGTTTGTCGCTTTGTAATCTGGGCAGCCACAAGCTGGGGGTGAGAGGACAAATCTTGGCGAATACTAATTAAATTCATTCTGGAATATATTTTTATGTAAAGGCAGAAAATACAATCCATAAACAATCAATTTCTTTGTTCATTAACAAAGAAATTGATCGTTTATTCCTTTTTATTAAAAGGAATAAATACGTTACAAGAAAAACCGACACACGGACCTTCATGACATTTATAATCAAACGTGGAGAGTGATTGAAGCTGGTACAGGTATAATCACCATCAGTTGCGTGAAGCTGACATATATTCATGTAAAAGTCGTTATTTCTATGTTCCTATGTGAGATTAAATGTAATGTAATGAGATATAGAGTCATTCAGTTGAAAGGTTCATTTGTACAACTTATAAATACTATTATTTAGTTTCAAAATTCCACGCGTCCGAAGTCACGGCCAAGAGCTAGTGTTAATATATATCTGATTCGTTTCAGTTTTCACATTATGTTATTCCTCGTATATTTCCACATTTTATATGAAGCGTCAGTTAATTATTGATCATGTAACTAATTGTGTGAGACATATTAAATCAACAGCAGACACAAGTTTACACAACAACACTACCGTCATGTTACTGTGATGTTACGGAGCTTAATTATTTACTGACTAAATACAATATTAATTGATGTACATAAATAACAGTCACCTATTAGCTTATGAAGATATTAAACAAGACTTATTTATACAACGTGTTTCAGAAAGGTGTAGTCATATTTGACCATCGTTACACATTACGCCGGTGACTAGGCACTAGGCATGGATGAAATTACAAATACTAGTTATATTATGACTTTTATCTATACTATCTATACTAATATTATAAAGCGAAAGAGTTTGTTTGTTTGTTTGATTGTTTGTTTGTTTGTTTGTTTAAACGCGGTAATCTCAGGATCCGCTGGTCCGATTTGAAAAATTCTTTCAGTGTTGGATAGTACATTTATCGAGGAAGGCTATAGGCTATATAACATCACGCTGCAACAAATAGAAGCGAAGCAGCAGTGTAAAATGTTGCAAGAAACGGGGAAAAAAGTCACGCGCGCGAGCTTTAAATGAAAACGCTGCCTTATCCATGTGAGTTACAACAAAGTAATGTATGGAGAAATTGTTTGCTACCTATAGATCTTTAAAAAAGTCCGCGAGGTCATATGTCTATCTTTTAAGGAAAACCCGCTGTACCCATAAGAACGTCAACAAAATTATCAAATTCAATAGGATATTTTCAAAAGCCATTTATGTGTATATAGTAACATTTTTTATCAAATTAAATACCTTAGTTAGCTTACGCATTTAATATACATAATAACTGCTCTTTACAGCATGCAATTTAAATGAATATCTTCGGAGATATGACGAAAAAAGAATTACGCGTGATAAAATAAAGTTAAACTGTTCGCTGAGCAACGAGAACGTTTCCCCGGTCATCTATCTATACTCCATTGTTTCGATGTATGGTTGAATGTATGAATGTAAGGATGTTTGTTGTTCTTTCACGTAAAGACTACTGGATGGATTTTCGTGAAACTTTGCAATAATATAGCTTACATATCAGATTAACACATATGCAATAATTTATAAAGATACCATGTGTCACGGCGTCTTAGTTTGTGTAAAAGTCAATATTGTACAGGTTGTTACGCTGCTCAATCCCCGACGGATCAGAGTTGAGTTGGTCTTTAAAGACGCCGGCGTCATCGTCGGCGTATGGTCGTTACGCTGCTCAAATCCCGACGTATCGGTGCTGAGTTGGTTTCTATAGGCGTCGGCGTCGGCTTCGGCGTCGTCGTCGGCGCCGGCTTCGCCGACGCCTCCGGCGTATGGTCGTTATGTTGCTCAAATCCCGACGTATCGGTGCTGAGTTGGTTTTTATAGGTGTTGGCATCGACAGCGGCGTCGGCGTCGTCGTCTGCGTCGGCGTATGGTCGTTACGTTGCTCAAATTCCGACGTATCGATGCTGAGTTGGTTTATATAGGTGTTGGCATCGGCGTCGGCGTCGGCGTATGGTCGTTACGCTGCTCAAATCCCGACGTATTGGTGCTGAGTTGGTTTTTATAGGCGTTGGCTTCTACAGCGGCGCAGGCGACGACGTCGGCGTCGGCGGCGGCTTCGGCGTCGTCGGCTTCGGCGTCGGCGTCGTCGTCGGCTTCGGCGTCGGCGTCGTATGGTCGTTACGTTGCTCAAACCCCGAGGTATCGGTGCTGAGTTAGTTTTATAGGTGTTGGCATCGACAGCGGCGTCGGCGTCGGCGTCGGCGTATGGTCAATAGGCTCAAAAACTGCTAAACCGTTTTTTTAATTCTTTCACCATTTGAAAGCCACATTATCTGCGCTTAAAATAGGCTAGATTTTATTTTGGAAAAATTAGGGTTCCGTAAAATATTTGGGTTTTTCGGAAAAAAATCAACTACAACTATTTTGCGTACGCTGCTTAAACTTTAAAAGATAGAACAACAAAATATTCTAATTTTTTATTTATTTATGAGATTTATTTATTTCAAGGAAGACCAACAGCTTCTCAATCAATATGAACAAAAAAGAAATATTCATCAGCAAGCGAATTATAGGTTCTCACGGATAAAAAATTAAGAGCCATGTTTATGGTATTATAAGGGTGGGTGTTTACTATGTATTATAAGTATGTAAGTAGTTTATGTATTCTATCCGTATTCTGGTACCCATAACACAAGCATATAAAGCTTACCTTGGGACTATAGGACATTGATGAAGCTCTGAGATATCATTTACTAAAATGACATTGGGCCGTGTGTGTTACTTCTTTAGAACTGTGCAAGAAAAGAGAACCACACTGACGATTTACTAATTAGCTGTAAAATGGCGTTATTGTTAGTTCATTAAATTTTTTGTTTCTTAATTCCACGCGTACGAAGTCGCGGGCACTGCTAGTGTGTTTATAAAAGTTTAATTAATTTATTAAATTAATCGATCTTCTTTAAATACAACACAACTATGAGGTCATCTTTTATCGTAAGGTTCAATCGCATTCAATAAACCGTGAACATCTCATAATTGATGCGTTTTTGGTAGTTATTTAATAGTAGGTAATAAACAAAAAAAAACATACCAACTGTATTTTTCTATGTGTAACTTTAATATTTATAATATTTAAGGCCTATCTAATGCAACTTTAAATTATGACTACACCTTTCTGCAACACGTTGTATTTAGTCTTCATATACATTAATTTTAATCTTGTCATTTCCCCCTCTCTCCAGCACATTTACGTCCCACTGTTGGACACAGGCCTCTTCCACTTTGGGAGGGATTATGGTCTACTGTGCCGCGCTGACCAGGCGTGTTGGCACTGGGTTTATTTTCGAGTTTTCCGTCTCTCACAGAGGGTATGCAATATCGAGGTATATCGAGGGTATAATGTATATAATATATAATGTTATCTGTATGCAATATCCTTTGCTGCCTTTTACTGCACCCTCAGGAGGAGATGTGGGGGTAACACTTGTATTCTTAAGAGGGCTGGATACCAAATTATGCTCCATACAAAAATTATAATTCGTGAAAGTTAAAGCGATTTTAATTAATTTTATGCTATACTAGCTGTTGCCCTCGACTCCGTCCGCGTAGAATTTAGGAAATTTTCCCCGTTTTTGCAACATTTTTAACTACTGCTTGAGTGAGAGTATTATAAACGTAAGAGTAAACAAATATAATCAGAACGAACGAACTGCTAAGCTATCAGGAGTTACACGTGTTATTGTGAGTCAACCATAAAATATAGATATGTGCTGTTCCGGGATATTTTTTAGACAATTTTATGTAGAATATTTCCGTCATACATGATTTCTATGTAACTTTAACCATTAAGGCTGCACACGCGACGGAAGCTTAAAAAATGGAGCACCTTTTCCCGTTTTCCCAACATTTCCATTCACTACTCTGCTCCTATTGATTGTAGCGTGATGAAAAGTATACTATAACCTGCCCAGGAGAATGAAGAATAATTGTACCAAGTTTCGTTAAAATCCGTCGAGTAGTTTTTGTTTCTATAAGGAACATACAGACGGACAGACAGACAGACAGACAAAAATTTTACTAATTGCATTTTTGGCATCAGTATCGATCACTAATCACTGATAGTTAATTTGAAAATATATTTTATGTACAGAATTGACCTCTCTACAGATTTATTATAAGTATAGATTATAGATGAAGAGTATATCTATGCTTCTATCACTTTGTTTTCTTCAAAACATAATAACTAAAAGAAATATGACCATCCGAAAATCACGTTTTTATCGCTTTTCATTAGATAAAGTTGCAGCGTCTATCACACATATTTGGTAAGGTTTTACCAAAAAAGAAAGTGATACAAGCATAGATATTATGCTCTTCGTCTATATTATTAGCGTAAAAGCAGTTAAAATTGGTTTAAGTTTCGCGAAGAAAAAAGGGGACTATGGAACGTCTTTTTTTAAAGAATTTGTTAGTAAAATCTGCTTCAGCTATATTTGTCCCTTTCAGCGCGGCGCTCGGGAATAGGGATAGCAATATTTAAAGCAAATACCTAAATTAGGAGTACAGTACCATCTTAATCCGTCACTACACGGACAATGAATATAAATGAGAAGCATGTCATTTAATATTGTTTAATTAGATAATTCCGTACAAGAAGCCTCGTTAATTCTGTGACAAATAGTAACCATTCGTGTGTTTCACAAACAACTGAATATAAATAACAAATGTAATGATGGTGAACACATTCTTTCTTGTTTCAGGTAAATTAATTTATGACGAGAGCAAAGTGAAAGGAGCCGTATACTTGAGTCGTCTCACAACTATATTACATTAATAGGGTTTAGTTTTTGTATAGAATCCACCTCTACTGACTATCATGTATAATATATACTATAGAAATACCTAGAGGTCTATAGCTACTAGAGACATATCTAAGTGTGTAATTTTTTTGTAAATTTCAGCAGAATTATTTATAAGTTTAGGAGCAGAGGACGTGTTGTACAATGTTCGTAATATTAACTAGAGTTTAGTACTTTACATGATCGTAGGTCTCGTACGTGTCCCCACACAATAAGTACAACAGTCAACTTAACACTAAATATGAATATACAAGTGTGCGTGTGTGCGTGTGTGTGTGGCTACAATTACAGTAGATTGCTCAAAGCTGCAGCACAAACTTTACGTTGTTCTAAACTCACAAGTTTGTTAAAAATAATGAGTTTGCTTTACAGCGAGATGCTCACACTAGGCGGTTATTTAATTTATATTGTACACGTACCTATTCTTTATATTTGTTTTTATGCGAAATTTTTTACTAGTTATTTAGCCGCAGGTTAAAAACTAGGCATCAAAATACTCCTCCCCATCGCTGTCGACCGGAAGTGTACCCAGAAGGCTGGCGGCATTGCCACGTTGGATGGCAATGCTTATTTTTTGAACGAAATAAAGGCCAGCCTTCTGGTCACGAGAGGCGTCGATCAGTCGGCTCGCTAAATCTTTAAAAGGAGGAGTATTTTGATGCCTAGTTTTTAAGTATATATGTAATTTTAATTTAATTTATTTTATAGGTACTGTACATATTTTGATTGTATTGATTGTTTATTAATAAATAAACACTCCCCGCCGCAGGTTTGGAAATACAACTTATGAAAATTTACGATTCAAAATCCTTTATTTTTTACGGAGTTTCTTGTCTGTTCTACTCTGTAGGATTCACTTTTGGAATAGACGCCTAGCTTCTGACGTTTTAAAAAGGTGTGTTAATTTTAACCTACTTGAAACTAAAAACACTTTTTTTTTACATGGGGAAGCATTGACGCACTTCGCCTGTCCAGTTGCGGGGGCAACCTTCGGGCTTCGTGTGGGACTCCCGGCGGCGGCCTGACCACCCACTAAACCCCATGGTGTTTTTCCGCGCCCAGGAACCCGGGCCATGGTAGTTACCACGACAAACTAAAAACACTTGAGAGGTGTCAAGGGACACCCGGATGTAACGAAATTCCTTTCGATTAATTAGTGAAGGAATTGTTTTATATTGTTATAATATTTTTTTTTTATTTACCACACTGTTCAATGCGAAATAGAAAGATGAAACGAAAATAACTGGCTTGCTGTCTACGAGAGAGTGAGTGTGAGAGAAAGAGAGAGAGAGAGAGTGTGTGAGAGAGAGTGAGAGAGATACAGACAGAGAAACACGCGCACGTCACGCACCACCCGCGTTTCAATTATAGCAAAAAGTATCGTTACAACTTTTGGTCTTAATTTTTTCTGTCTAGCACACTAAACTTTCGCAACGCGCGATAAGGAACTAAGTTCCAAAAATATTTGACTTTATGATTTGAATGTATTAAGTACTGTATAGTAAACAAACGATTACTTACAAACATGTCACCAAACAGTTTTTCCTCAAAAGTGGCCATAAGAGTTTAGAACTAAAAAGTGATAGTAGGTGACATCAATGTGATATCAACTGACTACCAAGCCCTAGGCACCGACACACTGATAGCATCACTCACTGGTATAATAATTAGGTAAAACACCGCGCACTCATTATCTGTTGGAAGGCTCCACAAGCCTCGCCTCATTACTCAAATAGTTTGTAAAGCTCTTCATATGATGATCATTTACTAAATGAGGCGAGCGATTCAATAAACTGATCCAATCAGGTTATTGTGAACGCGACCACCGTGACGGTTGTACAGTTGCTGAATAGTAATATTTACCATGCATTCAAAGAAAAAACTATACAAAATCAATTTAAATTACTAAAATTAAGTTGATTATGTGTATTGGTAGTACGGTTGTATGTGAGAGGAGTCACAACACGTCGAGCAGCAAGTAGAGCGGCGATGTCCTTAATATTCATATCGGACACACAGACGCACACACAGACAAGTGTTACTCTCGTCTTGTTTGTATCACTTTACAGTTATTAGCTTACTTTATAAAGTACTAGGATCTCATAACTATTAGTTGTTAAAACTTCAAATAATATAAGAATGTAATGTATTGTTTAAACACACATAGTTTATAATAAACGTGTTATAAATGACGGGCTGACGAGCCTCGTGCTCTAGTGGTTCATATAATCAACTGCCGATCACGAGGTCTCGGGTTCAATTCCCATTCAGGACAATCATTTGTGTGATGTTCATAACGGTCACACAAGTGTTTGTACTGCGTCTAGGTGTTTAGTATTTATAATAAGTATGTATTTACAAAGGAAAAAGTAGTATATCCGTATTCTGGTACCCATAACACAAGCATATAAGCTTAGCTTGGGATCAGAGGAAGTTGTGTGAAATATCCGTGAATATTTATTAAAAAAAAAATTAGAACTGCCAACACATGCAACACTGAAAACTTATAATTATGTAGTAAACATGCGCGAGGTCATACTTATTGGTGACAAGAACTTATAAAGTTTTTTACTGTCGAAAATGCTTAGCGTGGTTAATATATATTGACTTCGGAAGTGTGTCTTCGGATAGTTGTGGGATTGTGGTGGAAGGGTACTATTTATAGGTTCTATCTGATCGAACATTCGAGAGCGGCACTTATCAGCGCTTATCAATTAATGAAAAGTTGCGACAAGTGGCCCTGGGAACATGTCCACTCTTGATGTTACTGGCACTATGTACTGAAGGACAGACAGATAAATAGATAGATAATACTTTATTTGCGCAAAAAAAAGACATCTTAAGAAGATTTTAGTTATATAAATTATTTAAACGCGATTTCTTCCGGTCGTCTGGTTGACTGACTGAAGTAATAAATGCGCAGACTTGTTCACATACTGAGTGTATATAAAGAACTATTATTTTAAATCAGTATGGTTACTTTATTGTCTTAGTTTATCAAAAATGGAAGCTAAAACCAATTTTTCCATCACAGTCGAGTCTATTTAGTTATTATTGTTGTTGTTTAGTGAACGTCTTCTGTCAGTTAAATTTGTTCGTGGTAGTTCTGTGAACGTGACGCGTTATTGTTAGAACATTGACTGTTGTTGAGATTCATCGTAGTGTATAAACTGTATTATACACGTACATGTATTTTTAAATTAAACGCTTTTTGGCAGAAACGTGATCACATAATTATAGCTTATATAGTTTAGTGCTACATTATCTAGTTTGTATTGGTATAGTTTAGATATGAGAGCTATTTGACGTATGTTCACACTACAACATAATATTTACAATACGTACGTGGAGTAATCAACACATACACATATCACAAACATATCTTTTAATTTAAAGCTACATGCCGCTGTTAAATGTTCTAATTGAAATAATTACAATTTACACATGGAAAGGCTAAATGATGAGTAGAGTCGCTACTGCTGCGATATGCACATGAACAATATACTACCTTGTGTAAGTGAAACATCACACCAAGCGCTACACGATGTGGGAGGCAGCGACTAATTATTATAGCACAGCGCGTCCGTCTGTGAGCGGAACATAATTAAATATTCAACAAAATATCTATCTGTTTGTAGCGACGAGAGAGAGGTTTGTACAATATAACACGAGCTACATACAGACAGAGCTACCTACAGAATAACTCGCCGACTGTTCGCGGAACTATTTCAATCAGAGTAGATCTGTACTAAACTATTATTAGACGCGGCTCGTTTTATTAAAATAGACTCGGTAATAAAAAGTATGACGGAACTTCACCGACGACAGATAATTGAAAACGTATCCGGTAGACGGCGGCTTCACTTACAGTTTTCCGTTACGTAAGGCAATGCTACCCGACTTTAAGTATTTCACTTTAATAATAATAATTATAAAATACGCTATATATAAGCTACTAATGGTTGATATAGTTAAGAGTGAAATTAAAGGCAATTTGCTAAATAATAAAACCGTCACAAATAAACAAGAATATTAAAACCATTCGAAAATTTAATAATTTTTTGTGCACATCAAAATTTCTTTCCGATTATTAAAGAAAATATTTTGAGCATTTTATAACGATATTTTGACATCTTTATGTCTTAAAGAGTGTTTTAATAACAAAAACATTGTAAGCAATTTTATCTTTGGTGCTTGTAACTTTTTTGTAGAAAAATCTAACTTTGTTCGTTAGTGAAAATTAATTCTGGCAAAGAAAAATTAGCTTTTTGGTTTAATGTTAATTTTATATTTGTTTTTGGAGAACTTCTCTCACGGATACATTTTTCTGTTGTTGTTTACTTAAGCTTTCAAAGATTGCTCAGTTAAAACAATACGCAATTATGGTTACAATAGTTTCTAATGTAATGTATGAATAAGTACGATCCGCATGTAAACTGAAAACAAATAAACTAGAACATTGCTGAATGTTCAACTAATACATTACATGAGAGACATTTTAGTTTATAACTAACATTAATATGTAGATTATGTTAACACAAATAGTGTATCCACTCGTATCTACTTGAGTGGTTGTGGTCAGAGTACGACGACATGTTTTGTAATTGTAATAAGAGCCACTGGAACTTAATTAAAATTTCACTCGTAAGTCGTACTGTTCATTGACAGAGATACTTACACAGTGAGGTTTAAAACTTATTGTTGATGTGTTCTCATTGAAATTAGTGAACTAAAAAGCACTAAAGTAAGGCTGCACGCGCTAGTCGTTGCACACAAATAGATAATACTATCGGGCGTTATTTTAATGCACCTAATATAATATGAAAAGTAGTAACAGAATTATTAAACAATAATAATACAAGTGAACATCTATCGTGAGATAACTAAATGTTAAACTTGTACAACTAGGGCGCGGTGTAGTTGTGACCTCTACAATAATACAGTTAACGTCATTCAATATTATAACTTAATAAATGGACGAAGTTTATTCTAAAGACCTGTCACTAGATTTACATGATTTATAGAGGTACTAGGATTGAACTTATTGATCAATTCGAAAATAATAAATGTTATTGTTACAAGAAAACATCCGACATCAAATTTAAGATGACACCGACCTGAAGATGACGAATTAACAGACTAATAATTAGTCTCAAAGTTGATCTTGATTAAATCTCAGATTGAATATAATACTATATTATAGTACCTACTTATGATGTTATAAGCTCTCGTCTGTTGGCGTCGATCAAACCTTCACAATATATTGGCATATTGTTAATTGAGTTTCACCTTCACATGTAGTAACTAAATTGTTGAAATTCTTTTGTGTTTCATGAACATGTACAACACAGAATGTTTATATAAAATTGTGAAATGTGGTTACTTCATGTCAATCATAAATGTGAGAAAGAAAGTATTTGACTATATTTTTGATGGTATATATTGAGATAATATAATAAATTTGTACTATTGTTCTATTACGACTACAGCAGCAACAGATGAATGATATTTTCGGTCATGTAATCACCATCATAACATCACGCCTGTTTCCCGTTGGGGTCGGCAGAGACTATTATAATATGAGTTATTTGTATGTGTAACGGGTGTGTCAAAAGAATCAATATAGGCTAGATAACTAACAGTGCCTTGTCTTTAATAACAATTTGTGATCTAAGTTAGTGACACACTTCACTTGAAGTACAACATGAAACTTGAACTTTCTCCGCTAATATAACTAATATTAGCAACATGATCTTATAAGACTATTGTGTGGAGAGACGAGGCGTCTCGCCGAGTAATGTGCGCGTCACTTTTAATATTTCAAGATGATACAACAATTAAAATTAATGCCTCACTTTAAATAATTATTATAGCATTTCTTTCATTAGCCTTCAATATATACTTATGTGTATATTATTAGTCTAGTATGTCTGTTATGTATGTTTAATTTTGTATTGTTTGTAGTGATGGCTTGTACGTCTACAGAGCTAATTAGATTAGGATTCAATTCAAATTAATCATATATAGATTCAAGTCATACATAGATGGTAGGGCAGTACCTCACATATGAACCTCGTCGTCTGTCATGATACGTGACGAAGGTTATAGAACAATTGTATACCTTCATCACTAGATGTACCGACAGTTAGTTATCATAGTAATGTCTTTGATTCATCTATACACAATAATACATACAGTAAGTATACGTTGACGAGGAGTGTTGTTATATATATTGAATATCCTTATCTAACAGTTATCAGTTAATAGAATATCCGTCGTGCGCGTCCTTCACACTCAGTGTCTTCACTTCACTTTATTTATACTATGTAGATACTAGAATGTTGATACTATCTTATGTCATTATGAGTACTTAGCTCTCTGTTCGTTAGATAACATGAACCAATTTCCGAATATTAACTAATAGCTAATACTACTAATAGGTACTTGAACTCGTTAAGTTAAATTATTTATGGTAAGAAAGTAATTAATTAGTTAGATCATTGTAATCACTAGCAACATGGAGAGTTCTCATCAATGATTGTTCCAATGAAAAATAAACCACATTAAATAAAACAATCAATAATGAAATACACACACACACACAGATACATTGTGTGAGCGTGTACTCGTGATGGCCGCCTCAATATAAATTCCTGCGCGTGTTCTTTGTACTGAAACTAATATTGAGAATGTTGTGAGTTGAGTGACACCTCCTTACTGTCTCGTTGTTAATTCCCTATGTTCTGTACTCTAGACACTGTACAACTCTTGTATAATCATATTTATAATTCAAATTAATAATGAGCTATCTGTACTTATATTATAAAGAGGAATTTGTATTTTTGTATTTAACGAATAAACTCAAAAACTACTGTGCAGATTTCAAAAATTCTTTCACCATTGGAAAGCTACATTCATCCTTAGTAACGTAGGCTATAAAAATAATCTTATTTCTACCCGTGCGCAGCCGGGACGGGCAGCTAGTCTTTTAATAAACAGATTATCTTATTATATAAAAAGATTATCTACTAAATAAAAAGATTATCGAAAAGAGCTATCCTTTAATAAAAAAAAGGCGGACACCCTCATTACTAAAATTCGTTATATTGAGCGCACTAGTCACTGTGTCAAGGTTCCTTGTATCTATTTATTTGTATGTATTTACAAGTATTAAGCTTAATTCAAGGAGTTGCATAAAATACTCATGAGCAGTTATTTAATTTTTATAAGCTTGAACACAATTAGAGAATCTCATCCAATTTCCCGTCACTTTTCCAACATAATTATAAAGATTGTTCATTGGGCGTCATCTTAATGTTGAGCTTATCTTGTAACGACACCAATTTGCATAATATAACAATAACATTTAAATGAATAAAACTTGTAGCAACGTTACACGAACAATTAACTACTAATTATTATTTTTACTTAACGATAGAACATTACTAGCTTAAGGTACAAACAATACTCGAGATATTATATAAAACTGATTCAAGTGCTTTATAGTTGTGATGTACAAAACGTTAAAGGAACATTAGCGTACAGTGTGGAGTGTTGTGTTCAATGTTTGTTTGTAAGTACCAGTATGTTAGATCTGTGGTACGTCGGGTTGTTAATGTAATGAGACGATGTAGTGAACCAGCTCGTTACATTCCAGGGTTCAATGTGTTTAGTGTTATCACTTGTATAGTGAACACACTGTCATATAACTACAGTAGATGATTCTAACTAACGGTCTGATATTAATTCAGGAATTCTAAACCCGTTACAGTCGTGTCAAATCCGTACATCTGCTTATCTGTTTATCAAAAAGATAATGATATTTCTTTAGGTAGGTATAAAATTTAGTCTTGACTATAGTTTTGTACAAATGTAATGGACCCATATTATTAGTGCTTATTTCGTGTTGAGTAAAGTTTAGTATGATGAGAGAGGTTGGTGAGTGTGTTACTATCAAATTATCATTGAGTTTAGAAACAGAACTAGTCTCGTACACAAGTTAGTAGACGCTCACTGTACTTGTTGGTGAGTTGTGTAGAACGTCGGGATGGGACTGTTCATTGTGATATGTCTATGAGTAGTTTGCAAACTATTGGCTAAATAAAACTAGTACTTATGAAAATAAGAAACATTACTAAAGAAATCTTAATATTATTGTTAATGTTTTAAAAACTTTACGAATTTCATTTTTATTTTAATCTAATTCTGCAAATTTAAATCGTAAAATATTATAAACTTTAGTTCTAATAGATATTCTATAGCAGGCAGCATAAATATGTTAATGTAATTAATAAATATCAGTTCTGTTATCTGTTACGTATATGATAGGTACGTGTCACACTTGACACGTCGATGCTTAGATACAAGTGACGTGACCAGTGACACTAGTCACTATACATCAGGCTGTACATTTCCACTCAACAAAGTTTTTGCGTCATTTTTATTATTTTTCTTATTCTTCTATAATATTCACAACTTTTTTATTTTAATACCGACGCACCACTAGTCATG
This sequence comes from Orgyia antiqua, assembly GCA_916999025.1. Classification (NCBI taxonomy): domain Eukaryota; kingdom Metazoa; phylum Arthropoda; class Insecta; order Lepidoptera; family Erebidae; genus Orgyia; species Orgyia antiqua. The sequence continues at coordinate 17,834,719 of OU779864.1, read as the reverse complement.
TGGAGCTAATCATTGGAACGAAGTTCCTTATCGCGCGTTGTGAAAGGGGGCTAGACGGAAAAAATTCTTACGAAAAGTTGTCACGACACTTTTTGCTATAGCCGTGCGGCGTGCGCGCGTTTCTCTGTCTGTCTCTTTCTCTCTCTTATAACAGGAATAAAATAATAAGGTATTATTTTTTTATTAATTATTGAGTATCTATCGTATTATGTAATAATTTATTATATAAAATTTTATTACAATTCCTTCACTAATTAATCGAAAGGGACTTCGTTCCATCCGGGTGTCCTTTGACACCTCTCAAGTTTTTTTTAAAATAAAATCGTAGTCGACGTAAACAAGACGAACTGTGGTCGAAGAAGGAGGCCTATGTCACATTCTAATCAATAAATAGTTACTGAGGGAGACAAGCCATGTTGAGAAAGATTTATAATGATAAGTACACAACCACATATTTATTATATTTTATATTTTTGGAATAGTGTAAAGAAGTTTTACGAAGCTTCTCTTTATTGTGTACTAGAGTTGTGTAATGTGTATCATCATATTGAATATCAACGTTATATCGTATAATATAATAGAGGTACTTCATACAACGATATGAAGCCTCACCGACACATGTACCTCATAAAAACACGTGGAGTTTTGTAACTATTTATTTTATCTCGTATCCATATTGTGAAGTTACTTCCCTGGTGATTTTGATCAATATATTGATAACAATACAAAATATAAATACATATTGTATTGAACATAACATTACGCTATCTATAAGAGAGAGCTGTTTCTTGAATAACACTATGTTAGTACGTAACGTAAACATAAAGACACCGAGACACGTCTCTAATACTCATACTGATATTTTTTAAACTGTTATATGTTACGGCTAAAAGTCAAAGTACATACATACAAACTTTACTTTCTTATAAACTAGCTTTTGCCCGCGAACTTTCGTTCGCTATTTTTGTGTAGGTACAGATTTAGAACTAGAAAAAAAAGTGTCGCTGGAGATAGCTTTCAATATTTTCAACGTTACAATATCACCGTCTAAAACGATTTAATGTGTGTTGTATTGGTGAAAGATTACTTATACCTTACTTAGATTTAAAAATACTGATGACCATAAATACTACGTCAAGTACGTATTTCATGATTTACGAGAGAGTAGCGGACACGGCAGAAGAAACAGAGTGATTGTAGATAATTGTAAATATATTATTGTACTTTTGTCTAAAAGTTGTAGCTAAAGTTGATTGACAGGAAATCCCACGGTAGAGCGCTGCAAGCCTCAGGTTCAATTCTACAAATATTACAATACATATCAGTAACGTTGCACAAGTTCCGTACACGTAGTGGAGCGCCCTCTCACGAGTGCGATCCTTATACACAACATTAGAGATCAACTCACACGGAATATACGAATACACATTTATTTAAATAAAAACATTCATTAAAAGGAAAATGTTCTACACGTAACTTACTAAAATTTCATTTAAAGTGCCGGTACTTTTACCACGCAATTCATACAAACCATTGAGTACACTGTTTGCACACTCCAACTACAGGCAAAACAGTCTCCTTATTAGGACCATTAACAGTTTCAATAACCTTAATAATATTGATTTAGATCTGTTTCACGGCAGTTTAAGCAGTGTACGGGATTCACTGGTGAGATTATACTCACGTCGCCCTTAGCAGCTTATTAAATAGGGTTTTTTAGTTTTGTTATAACTTGTAATATTTACTTTGTTATCTATTGTATAGGTATAACGTAGTAGTTGTTTCTTTTTGTACTTTCCTTTTTGCCTAAACTCTCAACGCTGTGCTGTATTTAGTCACCTGTATGTGGTAGCTTATCATTAGCTTTTTAGTTGTAATTTTAGTTTCCTAGTTTGTTTAAGATGCTGTAAGCTACCCTAAAAAAATAAAACAAAATAAAATAAAGTAACATAAACTTTTTTGGGTGTTTCTATGTATTATAATTATTACTATTGTTTTAAGTTTATATCATGTATTATAAGTATGTATTTACAAAAGAAAAGTAGTTTATGTATTCTATCCGTATTCTGGTCCCCATAACACAAGCATAATAAGCTTAGCTTGGGACCAGAGGACGTTGTGTGAAATGTCTGTGAATATTTATTTATTTAACTTTTTATGCGGACGATATTATAAAGACTAGCTTTTACTAGTGACTTTATTCGCTTAAACAGGGACTAAGATTATTAATATAAGGCAATAATATTTTTATATACACTTTATTTCCCTTTTTAACTATTTTAAGAGCAGAATTTTCAAAAAATTGTGCTAACGTACTGGTAAATGCAACCAGCATGAAAACATTTATAGTCTTATTCATAATGACTTATCGTAGGTTTAAAAGTTCGCTAAAGTTGTCAAAAATTGTTATTCATAACAGTCTTTACACGCTGAAATGTTTATTACCTCTTTTATAAAGTGACATAATTTTATTGTATAAACATAAACCTCCGATAAGTCATTATAAATAAGACCATTAGTATTAACTTAGTTTAATAGTGTTATCTATGCGTTGATACGTCAATCAATCAGTTATAACTGAGTGTGTATATTATGTCTAACTGAGAGTACATAAAGTGTGTACACATATAATATTATGTTAGTAAATGTTTAGTTAATACTTGTGTATGTGAACACATTGTGATCTGATTGTGTGTTTCATTGTTAATGTTTGTACAACACAGCACGTTATCTGACCACACACACAACACTGAAAGCATTACTATTTATTTTAAACTCTATTACAAAATTTGATTAAACAAAACACTTGCTCGTTTAGAGTTAAAAACTAAGGACCTATCTATTTATTAAAATATAATAAGGTTGTAACAGGTTGATGTTTGTTTATCCTTACTAATTTATAAATGCAAAAGGCGGAATAATAACCAAAAATTTTGACGTGATTAAGTGTTAATGTAGTACAACGCCATCTATCCAGTAGTATAGTAATCTTCTGTTTGTTAACGTTTGATTTCTAAATTTCACGCAGACGAAGTCGCGGGCAACAGCTAGTTAAATATATTGTTATAATAAACAAACGTATTGGAGCAAAAGAAGTGAAAATAACATCATTTTATAATATTACTAGCTGACCCGGCAAACGTTGTTTAGCCATACTAAAAAAAAAGTTTGAAAAATATATGTTGGCCGATTCTCAGACCTACTGAATATGTATGTAAAATTTGAGAAGAATCGGTCAAGCTGTTTCGGAGGAGTACGGTAACTAACACTGTGACACGTGAATTTTATATATTAGATATGTATTGTACCGTCATGTAACAATAGTTATATGACAGTACTCGATGAGTAAAACGGGAATTTTTACTTTTTGTAGAGATATAACGTTTAATAAGATTTATATAATTATATGAAAGAAGAACACAGTACAAACTACAGCTGGATTATACGTTATACACCGGACATGAGTATGTCAATAATTTTTGTAAATTAAATGCTCACGATGCTAAAATAATATGCAAGTAGAAAATGTGTATAAAAGTAGTAAGATTTAGGAGTTTTCAAAATCATTATTTTGAGTGCATAAAGTCGCTAACAAAAAGCTTAACCTAGCGAGAACTTTACGATTATTATTAATTTTAGTATACAAACATATTGACTTGTATTTAAGTAAATATGTCTGAGAACTACTCTATATTTTGTATAACTTGTATTTTATACAAATATTTGTTACTATTAATATTGTTCTAGTAGGTACACATCACAACACAAATAACTATTTATTGTATTGCTAGAGCTGCGTTTATTTTAATACTTTATGTCGTATAATATTTGCCGTCACAAACATTATGAAAATGTAATTCCATAACGTTTTTATTTCGAGTTTGGGTCCGGAATAAAACCTGTGTGTAGTGAGATGGTAAACATTTAGTTACATAACGTCACATTAGATCGTAGTTGAACATCTGAAGTGGGTACAAGGTGTAATGGCTCCCATGTGTTGTGTAACATACTCACTGAGGAACATCTCGGAATATTTTATAAAATTATAATCTCATCCCTACTGTAAAAATATAATATGGTTATAGAATACCTTGCGGTCAAATATTTTATACTAAAATTAGTTTTTGTGATGATAGAAGTTGTCACACACAGCCTCGTAGACTTATTGATCAATAGTTCTATTGTATTATACAATATTATGTTATCATTATTATAGTGACAATATAAGTTAACGACATGTCTGTTATGACAACACACAACAGGTAGCGCAGTGTTGTTACGTGAGACGTGTCTCAAACAACTTGTTTTGTTATATAAGGGGATAATCGATTGACATTTTATAACATTAATTTTTTTTCTATTTAATTTGAGATTGTATAATTGATTGAATTTGATTTTAGAACATTATTAAGATTAGTATTTTATGTAAGTATTTTATTATTTGTACGCCATATTGTGGCAGGACATAGTCAGAACTTAAATTGTAATTTATACCATCATGTAGAGTTGTAGACCTATGAACACAAATAAATGAATTTGATTTGATTGGATTTGATTTGTTGAAATGTTGTGTTAACATATCAAAATGTACTGACAAGTCAAGTCCTTCTCAAGTCATTCGTGTCCAACTACTGGACACGGACCTCCTGCAATTTATTTAAAACTACTTTTTACGGATTTAGACGCGTATATTTGTTTTAAATTTTGGCCCGACTTTTCGGAGACTTTGCAGTCAGTCACGGGTGAGACAGACCATGGTGACTGCAAAGTCTCCGAAACGTCGGGCCAAAATTTAAAACAAATATACGCGTCTAAATCCGTAAAAAGTAGTTTTATTTAAACAGATGAGTCGCGCAAGTGTTAGAAAATATTAAACCTCTCCCATTGTTTTTTTTTCATTTGTCGGTCTATTATCGCGTATTAACTAATGAAATAACTTTAAAAACATAAGTAACTATTATATATAGAAACACGTAAATCAGAATTAAAATATATTTAGTAGATTTTGAGTAAACAATAAAATAGACCTACTTCTTCATTTTCTATACCTACTAGCTGTGTTAATATGTACATGTCGACGATAATATTGATGTAGGCCCTTAAGTATCAGATCATTGATCACATGATTTGACACAATTTTTTCAATTGACGCAAGACGTATGAAACTAGAAAACTAGACGAGTCTTATGTGACTATATAAAAAATATAAAAACGGGTAGGGCAGTCCCCATACTGCCGATAGAAGTGAAAACTATTAACTTATTAGCATTAACTTTCATGCATTAGCATGTCGGCAACGCGAACCTATAAGTTTTTACCCTCCATATTAACAACTTACAATAAATTATTGAGTTATTCTGTTGTTATGTTTATGAAATTGACTTTAATGTAGCCACTTATATTAATTGACTGTTCACTCAGCGAGCTCTAACTTTATTAACAACTTAACGATGAAGTATTATATTATTTTAATTTACGTAAAAACAAACTCTCGGATTGCTTTAAGATTCGTTCATTATAACGTTAAGTTTAGATTTTAGACGAAATTGTTCAATTAAAATATAGATTTAATTTTAATCTAAGTTAAATAATAGCTGCTAAGAATTTATTATTTTGTGAAAATTTGCATTTATTAAGGAGGACTAATTGAAAACTATTTCTAAAATATATTTAGTTAACTAAAATATTATCAACTAGTACTTGCCCGGGCTCGTCTTTACATTGCCTACATGCAACATTTTTCATTGCTGCTTCGTTCATATTGGTCACATTTATATAGCCTATAGCTTTTCTCGATAAATGTACTATCCAACACAGAAAGAATTTTTCAAATCAGACCAGTAGTTTCAGGGTTTAGTGCATTAAAACAAACAAACACACTCTGTAGCTTTATAATATTAGTATAGGAGTAAAGATACAGAGCCCACATTTTCCATTAGATCTCTAACATATTATCTATTTTTACACATCTATTTTTGCACATTTATAAGTTTTATAGTTTTCGTTAAGTTCTAGTATGGTAGTTTTTTCCATAATTAACATAATTTAGCTACATAAAATAATTCTTGTATGAATGTTAGCGTCACGGATTAAACCTTTTGAGGTAGTCGTTTTACGTACCACAGTAATTTAAAAAATAAAACGTGTACATTTCAGTACCACGCTGATGTAAACAGTGAAAGAATGTTAACTGAACAAGCAACTCGGTGCTCCACATTAAACTATAATTATATGTTTATACTCAACAGTGAACATAAGTAAAGTTCGTTAGATACCTTCATGTGTGTGTGGGGTCATAACAAAGGTCGCGGACCTCCTTTGTGTCCGGTACATACCGACATGTATATTATACATATACAAGCATTGTGACGTCGTTACATATTATAATGTTTGTACGTCTAGTAATATTCACCATCCCCCGACATATCAATTGCAGTATTAGAGCCAACATTATTGTAATTATAAACAAACTAACTGTTGCCTGCAACTTCGTACGCGTGGGAATAGGAAACGGAAACTTATTATAAAAAGAGCCATTCTTTGAAACTGCTCTATCTGTTAACCGTATCAAAATCCGTTTCGTATTTCCAAAGTTATAAGTTCACATAGAGACATACATACAAAAATACCGACTTTGTTTCATAATAAGTAAAGATGTAATACGTTGATGCCTTTCCCGTTGTAGAAATGTCCAAGACAAAGATTATAAATAGTGAGATGAGATGCAACTTCACAACTTTGTTATGAACTGTTCTTCCTTAACTTAATGTTTTTTGACAATACAGAAATTATTTCAATTAAATGTTATTTAAAAAGAAAAGTTATGTAGAATAGAAATACAATGAAGTATATATTTGTTCAGGTAAAATGGTTATCTGTTTTTTGTCTTGACATGAGTGGTGCCTCTGCTATTAAAGAGGCAGTTCTGCCTACCTACTTTAGTAAGAAGTTATGTATCAAATGGTATCAAAATACAAGGAACTCGGCACAACACCTAATTAAATTCATCGGATAACTGCGCCTCTCTGAAACTGGACGGAACTTAATTAAATATTCAACAAAATATCTGTTTGTAGCGACGAGAGAGAGGTTTGTACAATATAACACGAGCTACATACAGACAGAGCTACCTACACAACAACTCGCAGACTGTTCGCGGAACTATTTCAATCAGAGTAGATCTGTACTAAACTATTATAAGACGCGGCTCGTTTTATTAAAATAGACTCTATATTAAAAGTATGACGGAACTTCACCGACGACAGATAATTGAAAACGTATCCAAAATATCCCGGTAGAGCGGCGCGTATCACTGCTACGGATATTACTTCCGCTACATTATACTCATTACGTTCTTTGTTATATACACTTATACTATTTAGTTATACGTTTCTAGCTAATATTAGGAAAAATGAGCGCCAATGTGAAGTTGTCTACGACGATATGGTTCCAAATATCCTGACTACTACAGCTGTCCGATTATTAAGCTAACTCTAGGTAACAGAGTTAAATATAGTAACGATATCACATTTATTTGTAAGACGGTGGTTTTAAGATTTATTTTTATAAATATCGGCAATATTTGTTTCTGTGACTAGCTGTTGCTCCCGACATCGTACACGTAGAGTTTAGAATCCTCTATCAAGCTATAAAACTGTCGACGTCGGTGCACGAAATTTCATTTAAATTGGTTTGGTTCTTTTGTCAATTTGTATCAGTATAGCGATCGATGTATAAGTGAAGCTCTCGTGTATAAACAAGGTTTGTTATCACAACATAGTGTAGAGTGAGGGTGATCCTGTAAATTATTATTAGTAGTGTGTGTGCGTGGCCACGTGTTGTTGCCTCATTATAATAACAAAGTAGCGCCTCCTCCCTCACTCTACACAATTATACAAGTGAGCTATTTTGTAATTACAATGTGAACGCGGCGTACTTACAACACTCATAATATTTACTTACTTTTTTATGAAATGAGAACTGTCACATTAAGAATAAATTGTGGTAGGACTTGGAGAGAATTTCCCAAGACATCGTTATGAGAATTAAATATATTTTTATGCCTGTAGAAAATAAACTCAGAGTTTATGGTTTATAATAATAGTAGGTATATAATAATAATAGTACTTAATATAAAGTTTTAGTAAACCGTAAGTTGTTTATGAGTTTATGATAGTATGTATTAATTTTCTGCAAACTTCAACGGCATAAATCAAAAACACAACAATCTATTGTGTCAGTGCTGGTACCTGGTTACAATAACTTGATACAAGTGTATGATCTAACTGTAAATGACTACACGCTACAATACAATACAATTTGCTATCTGTCTGTGAGAGGCGGCGTGACGTCATCGCTCTCACAGCACCTTTGAACATTTATTTTTATTATTTAATTAAAAATGTCGTATTTGTTTTGCTTTTAGAGACGCCTTTGTGTTCTTGACTAACTGAAATGGCTTGGCATTTGACATTATGACGTGCCTCACTGTGCAGCGGTGACGTAACAAAAGAAAAGTAGTGTATGTATTCTATCCGTATTCTGGTACCAATAACACAAGCATATAAGCTTAGTTTAGGACCAGAACACGTTTTGTGAAATGTAATAAATAAAAAATGACTGTCTTCGCACGAGCTCGCGGGTTTGATCACCTCATGAGGGCTATCATGTGTATAGTGGACACAGGTAATAATAATTATTTTAAGTGTGGTATGTAGAACACAAACATAATAATACAGATCAGATAAGTAAGTAAACGTCTGTAAAAGTCAATCATTTCTAAATAAATATTTCCTTTTGATTTTCCAATACCCTGTTAGTTAGTTAAGTAGTGAGCCGGCGGCGGCGTGTTGGTAACGTAATTAGCTTCGATTACATTTTCAAGAATTAATTGTAACCTTTACAATGTTGTTGTTTCATCTTATCTAGACTAAGTTTATTTATGAAGCTGTCACAAGTTTCACATGATTTATGTACGCGACCTTAAGGTTAACATCTACTCATTCATTTTATTAAAATTAATTAATAAATTGATTGAATTGTTGTGTTATTTCCTATAACAACACAGGTAGTAGAGCAACTCTATTAATTATTAATTGATAATAAAGTTAATTTATACAAATTTATATGAAAATTAACAATCTTTTGACTTGTTGATCACGAATTCATATGTTTATGTATGATACCTTCAAACGATACTAAATAATATGTTTGAGCGGACTTGGTATATGATTCTATCGGTCGTCATATAACAATATTGTCTGTTTGGTGAATCGACACACACACACACAGAGAGAGGGAGAGAGAGTAGAGTACTCTCGTCACTTGTTGAAACGCTCTCTACTGAGTGTCGTTCAGTGCACTGTCTCAGTATGTATCTACAACTTGTCAAGTAACGCTGCTGACGTCACAGATCTATACAACTTGAACGTTGTCTTATTGCAAAACAACGAACTGAGTTCTATATAATTTTGTTACTGTAAACATCGTGCCTGATAGCAACCCGCGTACAAACGTGTTATAAGCATTTTGCCGGTATAAACCTTCAGTTAAGTTTGTTAGTAAAATTATTCATGAAAGTTTTGGCGCATTGAAACGAAATATACATTGTTGTAGAGAGGTATAATAATATAAAATAAAATTTAAATTTTGTGAAGATTGTAATTAACTTAAATGAGTTTGTGACCGTAATAAAGTTGCGTCTTTACTGTACATGAATTATATTAAATTAAGTCATAACATAAATAGAGTTCATTTAATATAATTGAATCGACAATATTGAAATAAGAATGTTAAAAATATTTTAAATTCAGCTACAACACCACATTTGATATTGAATGTATGAAGATTATAGAGCGAATATCGCGGATTATATTCTTAGGTGAGTTTCGTTTGTTGTTTTTACGTCATATTATGAATTATATGTTATTGAAGAAAATATTCGGCGTGTTCTGTAATCTCCACATGGTTTATTTTAGTTTTAGTCACGTCACTTAAAATACTTACATTATCTATCCAATAAACGATCAATGTTCGTAAGAAGTGGGAATTAGAAACACTATATTAATTGTGATCTATCTCTGAAGTATTTTAGTGTAACTTGCTTTTACATTCAATAAAATTTACAAAAGTCAGTAGCGAATGTTCAGAATCAGCCAGTTCGGAGTAAAAAACCTTTTACGAAATTAATTTTTTTTAAGAAATTACCTTTCTAAATTCATTCAAAATTTTCTTTTATGAAGTAAGTGATTTTATAATTGTTCAGAGGTTGGTTGCTAGAAATAACCCGCTTCTATCAGCGATAGGTAGTCGAGTTGTGGAGGCAATCGACGTTCGTTTTCATAGCTATCCTCCGGGAACGAGACCATCACGAGCGATATTCAAACAACCTTGACAATTCTATTAACGTTCTCGCTCACCTATTACATTTAACAATGTCTACAATAAACACATAATTTTCATTCCAGTAAATATGTATATCAAATCTCGTAAAATTATTGTCACAGTAAAGTGGGCACTACATACATGTTTACGCCATTTTCTCAATTTTAATTAAGAATTGTAAGTAACCTATAGAATTAACGTTTATAATACTTATATCTTGTTATGTTCTATATAACAAAATATTTATGGTCCTTCGAACAGGATCTGAATAAATGGACATGTTTGCATACTTCATTAAACGTACGTACAGTATGTTTGTATGTACGTAAAACATATTTTATTTTTATACCAGTTTGGTTTGGAGTATTGGTTATCCTCGCAGATTAATTTATAAATTACGAAAAACTTAAAACATAGAGTTTTTACTGGATTGCTTATAAACTTCTGAGTTTAATTTCATCCTGATTGTATCCTGATTTGTAATAAAAATGTTTTTTTTTTAAGTATATGTTACGTTATAATTGGTTGGTGGTTGTATGTTACAGTTTATGATGTGAAGGAAATACAAGTATTGTGTAGAGTAGTGTGCGGTCGCTGTAGGCGGCAGTATGAGGGCGGCCGCGCGCCGACACGGACGTGTCGCGGTGACAACAACATAACGACCTGGATATCGCGACTAACATCTATAACTTTACAACTCGCTGATTATGAGTTAAAACAAATTAAACATGTGGTAATTGTATGTGAAAATGTTGTATTATGTGTCGACTATATAACGTAAAGCAAGATGAACAATCCTCGTAAATAAAAGCCAAAAACTGTCGATGTGATATAGTTAAGTGATAGTGTTAGTAATGTGTGATGTGATGTGATGATGTGATGTGATGTGTGCCCGCCGCCTGGTGCTGAACGGTCTGACGGCGGAGTGCGTGGCCCCGGCGCCGCCCCCCCCTCCCGACTACCACGACGAGTTCTACCACGAGCTGGAGCTGTACCGACAGCTGCTCGCTCTGCCGCCTGCACACAGCGACCGAACAGAGGACGCACAGACACGACCAAGCAGCCCAGATACAACACCATGTCACAGTACGTATATATCACAATTTTTTTTCAGAATATCCTGTCACAGATTAACCAGCACGCAATACACACTATCTATTTTGAAGGTAGTAAACGTCCCACTGATGAACTTGCGATTTTTTTATGTGATACACATGATGCAACAAAGTAGTTAAAATAATTTTATTTTCAAGTTATCCAATCGTTAGATAGTTTTCTACTGAAGTAACTAGGCAGAGATGACTCGTATATGAAATGTACCAGGAACAGAACTTGAATCCTCTTTGATAAATAATATGGTCATGGACGTGTCATCATTTTTATTGTGGTACATGTTCAACATCAACACTACATGTGATTGCCTAAATAAAAGGTCAAACTGTCTCTACTTCATATCAATAATTTAATATATTGTTGTCAAAGTCAAAATATTTTATTTCAAGTCGGCATGTTTTACAAGCTCTTTTGAAACGTCAGAAACTAGGTGTCTGTTCCAAACGCGGATCCTATAGAGAAGAACAGACAAGAAACTCCATGGATTTCTTTTTTTTTCATTTCCTTTAATATTTTTTTTCAACAATATTATACATAATTGTATCAGGGGTGTGAGAATGATGCCGATCAGTACTATCACGACTAACTAAAACTAACTTTTTTTAAACTAAAACTAACTTAATAAAATAGCCTTGTTGGAGCAAATCGACCAGTCCCAGCAGAAGGCACCCGTTCACGAGTATAACGAACGAGTTGAACTGGTTCTTTTAAATTATTCTAAGTTACAAAATAATTTTTAATGTATTTTTATTATTTTATCACGTAACTTTAGTAACTTGATGATTAGTTCATATTTCCATTTATTTTATTAACAGATTAAGCAATATAACTCACAAATAGCAGATACAATAAATGTAGAGCCACTTGATAGCTACATTACGATAATAACATTTGATAAAACAAATCACAAGGAAAACCAATGATATACTGTTGAGTGTAGCTCATAAACATTTTATTGTTCATCAACTTGATCAGTTTATTTATAGTAAATAGATACTGAACAAAGAAAATTATAAGTGGACATACAAACATTTTTTTATGTAATCCCTTTCATTTTAGAAAATAGAAAATCATTTATTTATTTTAACAACCAATAAATAAATATAATCACGTTTTACGGATTTAGATTTAAAACAAATATACGCGTCAATTAGAAGATATATACGTAGGTACGTGCAATTTAACATTTTCTGTTTTTGCCATATAAATCTCAAAATCACACACCAAACTTAAGTTTATAACAAAACTCATTCATCTAGCAATCATGACATTATCTACCTGGTGTTCTGATGTTAGTCCCTCTGTACAGGTGTCCCGCGGCGCAGCGTGACGCCGGGCCCCGGGCCCCGCCCCAGCGCCCCCGCCCCACTCGTCACGCCTGTAGCGCGACCCGCCACCGTACGTACAATATAACAATATACACTCAATTGAAATGTTGATGGTAATGACTGACTGACTACAAATTTTAATTTTTCATTTATTGTAATTTCAATGGTGGTGCAATTTATAATAGTTTACGTTACTGAATCACAAAAGTACAATATCAGGCTCGCACTTGACTGACTTCGTTTCATTTCAGCCGCAAAATTTATGTAAACACATTCGAACGCAATTTATAAGGTGTCGCGTGTGGAGTGATAACATTCCAATAAAGTGTGTGATCCGCCAGTGCGTATACAAATATGTTCATCAATAGTGGTGACAGTGAGCTGACATTCTCCAGTACGTATACATTCCTGTGCGTATCTTCAGTACCTACTCAACAAACTAATAACATCGAGCCTGTTCGCTGAGTCGCACACATTTACATACAACTCCTCGCTAGTATATTAGCTTTCACATAACATATTGAACCAATATTGTCTTTTTAATACTTTTTTTATTACTTTCACATGTGTTTATGTTTAGAGAATAACAAAAATTATACATTTATTATTAACTTACCGTTTACCCGATCTGAAGGATTATTGCATAGCCTCAGAAGTATAAGTTGGTAACGCCTGTAGTCGCAGCGCTTGATTGTTATAGTTTTACAGCGTCACGTTCTTCCACGATTGTTGATTAAATAACCATTACACTGTTAACTAAATAATTATTGCACTGTATGTCTAGTACAGTTAGTAGTCACTTAAATAACCTGAGGAACTACAACAACAGAACCACGGCGACCGCGGACTCGCACTTACTGATATGAAGGCGTACTATTCTCGAACTCCCCTTACTGACACTCACTTGAACTGGCTTATCTTTACATTGAGTATAACAATATATTAACAAGAAGCATTCAGATTTTGAAGTATTAAGATAAAAATTATGATTAAATTTTATTATTATTTGTTTTATTTATTGCACACTGTTTGTACTTAGATTATGCTAAATATTTAAGAGACCATGCAATGACTTAACTTGTCTCCTTGTTGGTAACGTGGTTGTGAATATAAATGAATTAGGTAGATAGTCACGTCACCTCCATCCTTCACAACAAATAGTTTCTCCAATAGAGTAATGTGAGGCGAGTGAGGACTGAACACTGAGTACTGTCCTCTCATCTAATGTGTATGCTATTACTGAATGCGTCCGCGATGATGTTGTGTGTTAAGTCCAGTGCGCAGTGGCCCAAACAATATAATTTTAAAGCTGGTAAATGACGGTGACCTTCACAGTAGATCATTATATACGTGTATACTCCACGGCTCATCGCGGGAACAGTGATCGTTACTAGGTAAACTTGTGCTCTACGACGATTATTATATTATGGTGTACACAACATTTAGTATACCCTTATAGTGGAATGTAATAAGCGCTAAAGGTTACGTATGAAGATATAAATTGGGGAATCTGGTTGAATGTCCGATACACAATAAGTATATAAGGCAGGGCTAGTAACGGCTCGGTGAGCGCCTTATTACCGGCACTTATACAGGTAGAGGCTCGGACCGGGTTTTTCATTACATTCAACATTTTACTGTCACTATGAATACTTTCATGAGTTTTATTTGAGCTTTGTGATGTTGGGTATAATACAGTTTTGATAATAACAACTTTGTGTTTTACTTCGATTTGGGTGAATGACCGTGAGTATGTTAAAATCATCTAAATAGCAAATAAATAACATTTTTTGAAGCTAGCGTCTTAAAATACATTAGTGATGGTCCACACGTCGCTGAGTAGACGATGCAAATATACGAGCTCGTACAGATGACGCGGACTTTTGCAAATAGTTCACCGGACGAGGGAGTAGCGCGCAGCTCTCAGGCGTCATATACATCTGTAGGAAATTGGACAATTTCTACGAGACGAGGTAAATGATTGTGCAACGTTATCGAGAGTTGCTCATATATAACAACTGAACGTGACTGAGTAGGTACAGAGTGCTGTATTGAACATGATGTGAGGTACATACGAATTATAATATGTTTTGATAGCTTCATATTAGTAGCATCTTTATACTGTGTACTTTTTAATGTTCTCTCTATGTATATCTTATCACTGTGCCTGGGTTGCCTCCAAATCAGGACAATATTTAGTTCAATATACTTCACTGACCAGGAATGTTGGTGTGGGGTTTAGATTTAAGATTTTTATTCTTGGCTTCATATTGTTATGTTATTTATTTAGCTTGATGGGTGATGTCGCTTAAAACTATTCTTAATCGATCTCTTCACAAATGTTGTATGTACGACCGTAACATTTGCTAGACATTTATTGGAATATTATGTATTTATGCATGTACTCAGTGACGTCAGCATCACATACGTCAGCTTAGCCCACTACTATCCTTATATAGTACCGAGCTGTGTCCACTGTCTGCTCGTACATCAGACTTGTATTCTATTACATCAGTCAGTGCTCGTCTTTATATTTATAACTAGCTTCTGCCTGCGGTTTCGCACGCATTAGTAGCTAAATCAAATTTGAAATCAAACCTAAAATAAAAATTGAAATCTGAACTGAAATTAATAGACAGTAAAATCAATATTGAAATTTATAGCAAAACCTCAATCAACAATCGTTACAAAATACTATGTATATCTACTAAAATAAAAGTTAAATAAGATACCAAAATGACAACTACAAATGATTTAAACCAAAACAAATACTAAGTTCAATAAAATTGTTATCAAAGTTGTAAGAAAATATTAATTCAATACTGTAACTCTTCTTTATATAAATACTACCTAATTATAAATAAATAATAACTAACCAACCTACCAACCTCTTTAAACAATTCAATTAAAAAAAAGTTGGATCAAAGTAGGTACAGTACAAGGAGTTTCTATTCCGAGCTACCGCGTAAATCGTTAGTGTCAGTCTAGCATTAAAACCTACTAGGCCAATTTTAAAAAAAATAACTATAAGTCGACGGATTCTATGTGTTGCTATGACAACTGTTAAATAAACAATATGGCTGAACTATTATTTTATACCATATTTCACAAACATTTGTGTTTATCATTTCGTACAGAGTTTTTAGCCAAATAATATATAGCCTATTTTACTTCCTGGAATATGAATTATATCTATACAAATTTTCGTTCCTCGATAAATGTACTATCCAACACTGAAAGAATTTTTTTAATCGAACCAGTGGTTCCTGAGAGTAGCGCGTTCAAACAAGCAAACAAACAAACTCTTCAGCTTTATAGTGTAGCTGTAGATGATTATTCTTGATTGATGTAATATACATGCGAAATATTTCTAACGAGTATTTTTTATGACTATCTTTAAACTAAATGGCTTATCAGAATATCATTGTATCTATTTAATCAAAGAACAACTATATAATATGCCTTAGTATTGGTGACCAAGACAAAAGTTTTATATGTGCCTATAGTACTTGACCTCTCAATAATATTATGTATATTTGAAGTACTGCTCGTAATATCGAGGTCCGGCTCTTTATTCAAGTACGGACGTTATTTACTTACTTATGTATAATACTAAAAGTATGCATTTTCCCCTTTCAGAAACTTAACAGATTATTTGATAGTTTAAAAATTGGTCTTAATTCTAACATTACAACAATCAATAATAATATTTAAAAATTCAAATTGACGTGACCTCTTTATTATTTTTAATATTGTCATAAAATAATATTTTAGTAACCAATGAGGCTGAAATCAAACTAAAGAGGGCATATATATGTTCTCTTTACAAACATACATACACAAATATAACCGTTTACTGTTATATATAAAGTGAGTTTGTTTAGAGTTTAGCATAGACTTAGGATATAGATCTAGACGTAACACTCGGTACAACGACTCCGGACCGCTGCTTTTTTTTTGTTGAACACATTAAGAAAAATAAATGACAAAGAGGCTATTTAGTAGCATCTCTAGCTCTTTCTTTTTGATCTGGAGTAAAAGAGAAAGTAAGGCTACTATTTACTATTTTACTTTTAAACCATAAACGGGGCGGCCCTGTCTTGGAACAAATCTATGTTCCCGAGTTGTTACTCCCTATTTATAACCTTCTTGGAGTTTAGATGTAATGTCAACAAATAAGTTTTATGTTGTTTGTCACAACAAATTTAATCAAATCTTGAACCTCGAGCAAAACAAGTTTATATCTATATGTTTTTGGTGTTGGAGTTAAATGTAATAGGCGATAATATAGACCTTGTTCTTGCTCCGGTGTAGGTACGATACAAATTTATGCAAGTTAATTATGTTAATAATAAAAAGTGACTTATTTGAGCATAGTTAATTATCCAAAATATAGCGATTGTAGAACATGAATTTAATTGAAAAAAAAAGAAAACAATGAAAATGAAATAGAGAGAGCCATAGAGTTTCTTGTCTGTTCTTCTCAACAGGATTCCCTTTTGGAAGTTTTCAATTTTATCAGTGCTCAGTTGTTATTCTATTACTGCAGTCAATATATTGTATTGTGATCGCAATGTCCTCCCCAACATGTACCTAGAGTAAGGCGACCCTTTCACTTTTAAACTAAACTTATGTTTATTACAAGTTGGTGACAACACACAACAACACTTGTCTTGTTTATAACTTTAGTAGAATACTACTAACTGTAGTTGCTGACGATGACGTCACCAATGTGACTGTTTCTTTATCTTCTTCCAGTTCATGAGCTACCTCTTGATATTTGTAGAATATAGTTTAGCCCGAAAGGGTAGCACGCCGAAGTGGCAATGGGCAAGCCAGATTGCTCGTAGGACTGATGATCGTTGGGAAAGAAAAGTCCTAGAGTGGCGACCACGTACCGGACGACGCAGCGTTGGGCGGCCACGGACAAGGTAGAGCGACGATATACCTAGTCAAGGTCGTGGGGAGACATTGGATGCAAGCGGCACAAGACCGCCTATTGTGGCGTTCTATGGGGGAGGCCTATGTCCATCAGTGGACGGAGAGAGGCTGATGGATGAATGGATGGATAGTTAGAATTGTCAGCATAGGTTCTTCGTAACTTAGTTGCACAAGTATATTCTTACCCGGCTCTTTCATCATCCATGGGAATTGGGATGATGCTATTTGTATTATTAGTCTAGCAACACAATATGTCTGTGTTTACTGACACTTTAGTTATAAGTCCAACTAAAAACCCAACGCACAGACAAAAGTAAATTTTATACTAAGCATATTTACATAGTTCTAAATATTGTATATTTAGTTCACGAGCTGCAGTAGAAGTACTCATTGAGGACTGTAGCCTCAAGTGAAGTGAATAACACAACCAAGTGCCTAGTTACATACACTCAAGTGTACTGCTTACACAACATCTCAATAGAGCTGTGTTCAAATTATGGAAATATCATGATATACTTAAAAAATATTTTATTCGTGAGCTACATGGAAATGTCGGACACATGTCGATGTGGCTCACTTGATACTATAATTCGAAATCATCATTAGTTGTTTTAAATTAAAAATTAGGTAGTAATGTTGATGGTAATTCTTATAAAAATTATATCGTTGATTAGGCAATGGATAAACAGGTTAAAGTTAAAAATACCTTTAAGTATAATTTTTTTTTGGTTTGAATCATTTGTAGTTGTCATTTTGGTATCGTATTTAACTCAGATTTTAGTAATATACGTAGTATTTTGTAACGATTGTCGATTGAGGTAAATTTTGCTTTGGATTTCAGTATTGATTTTAGTATCTCTTAATTTCAGTTCAGATATCAGTTTTTATTTTAGGTTTGAATGCAAATTCGATTGGGCCACTATTGCGTGCGAAGCCGCGGGTAGAAGCTAGTTATAAATAAAGTTCACTAATAGTGAGCCGAGTGATATCGATTGACAAATTGAGTCGACAAAGATAAATATCTGTGAGTGCATTGTCGTGTAGTTCCACACAGGAAATAGTTCACAACTTGCATCGCACAACATGTTCTTAGTTGTTAGTGAATTAAAACGTGACATCGCGTACCATAATTTAATTATACATACAAAGTATTAAACGTACTATAAAAATATGTTAAAACATGTAAAGAAAAATTTTAATACAATAAAATTGGTCAAGTGCGAGTCGGACTCGCGCACGAAGGGTTCCGTACCATTATCTATGCAACATAAGGCAACGTTATTAGTATCGAGCAAGAAACGGTAAAAAAATCATGTTTGTTGTATGGGAAATATTTATTTTATTTTATTTTTAGTATTTGTTGTTATAGCGGCAATAGAGATACATCATCTGTGAAAATTTCAACTTTCTACCTATCACCGTTCTTGAGATACAGCCTGGTGACAGACGGACGGACGGACGGACGGACGGACAGCGAAGTCTCAGTAATAGGGTCCCGTTTTTACCCTTTGGGTACGGCGTCCTAAAAATGACAATTTCCTATTATTTGCTATAATACAAAATACTAATGCCTTGTCCTTGTTCGCACGGATGAAAGTTATTTTATGGCAATTAATAATATATCGACTTTGTTAGTCAGGGATGTTGCAGGCACTGTATGATTCTAATAGAAAATCCGTACAAATGTTTCCGAGTTATCAGCTTATCAGTTCCAAATAAACATACAAAAATGCAACGTTGCCCTTCATAATAATTAGTATAGACGCATGATTTCCATCCATCCAGTGAGTTCTCACTCATATTTTCAACAACTTATAAATAACAGTATCAGACAACAAATAAATAAATATAATGAATATTGATATAAACCTCTATTAGTAGACTTGACCTATATACGATAATAACGAAATAATAAAAGAACAGTTTAACAATAAGACTATAATGACGGACATTTTTAATTATTGTTCTAATTAAAGTACTCGACACAAAAGAGCACAAGAAAATAAGTATAAACGGTATTCATTGACAACAATGAGCTCTGTTATGTTCACTATTATATAACTATGTACTTATGTTATAAATAAAACCATTAAGGGCCTACATCAATATTATCGTAGACATGTACAAATTAACACAGCTAGTAGGTATAGAAAATGAAGAAATAGGGATACTTTTTTTGTTTACTCAAAATCTACTAAATATATTTTAATTCTGATTTACGTGTTTTTATATATAATAGTTACTTATGTTTTTAAAGTTATTTCATTAGTTAATACGCGATAATAGACCGACAAATGAAAAATGAAAATTAGAGAGGTTGTTTCGCTAAGATTTTCTATCGAGAAAACTATTTTCAATCGCGTTTCTGAGTTTAAGCGATCCTAGATCATATATTGAAAAAACATATACTTAAAAATTAGAGCTCTAGCCATTCAATCTAAAGAAACAATGAAAACTTCGTACGTAGAAAAATGCACGAAGCTATTTTGGTATCCTCTTAATACGATATTTATCACAATTTGCGTAACCTTCTTCTTATATTAAAAAATTAATTGCTGTTCATTAGTCTTGCTAAAACTCGAGAACGACTGGGCCGATTTTTGTGATTTTGGTCTTGAAATGTTCGTGAAACTCCAGGAAAGGTTTACACGTGACAAAATATATGGGGATTCAAAATTCCACGCGTACGGAGTAGCTGATGCCCACTTCAGCTAGATATTAATAGTTATTTGATACTAGTCATTTATTTGAGTACTACACTTTTATCTGTTGAGACAAATGTTTCATAGAAAGGCTTATTACGGTATAAATAACATTAACGTTATCAAGTATCTCTTGTTGTAGTGCGGTGTTAGTAATCTTAAAGCATTTTGTATGAGAGTTATGTTGTGATGTTATTAATGTTATTACTTGGTGTGCAGTAAACTTGTGATGATAAAAGTGAAAGATCTTGTAAACGGTCACATTTATTAATAATGAAATGTTATGTAACAAGAAATTAGTAACTTGTGATAATCGCCGGAAATAATGTGGACGAAATGTTAAATAGGAACTTAATACAAAATAATTACGAATATCAACAATCTAGGTAAGTGTAGGCAGAGACTATAATAGTGCAGTCTGTTACATTCACACTCCCTTGGCTTCATTTGATACTCATACATCTGGTCATACATGCTGAATAATCAATAATAAATGTATTGAATTTGTAACGTCCGTGTCCTTTTTTATTAGATATAAGTGAGGAGATTGTATAATGTGTATTAGCATACAAAAATAATAACGTTTTATTTGTGAAGTTTTTGTGAACAAAATCCCGCAAATAGCATTTACATATTTTGTCGGCGGTGGAGTGCTGACATATTGTAGAGCCTCCATTCGTTGAGGATGTAAGCGCAATAGAATATATATTTGGTATTTCCGGTCCCGGTCGACTCCCGGATATACTCTTAGGGCTCACCACTGTATTGTGTTTAAATGTATATGATTCAATTGTCATAATGATATCAAGAAATGTGCAGAATTTTAAGATTTTATTTATCTATATACCTATACGAATTTCACACACATTTTTACTGTTTGAATTCATACAAAACAGAATGTTGTAATGTGTAGTTTTGTGTAAGTCCCAAATTTTTTTGAAAAAATATCGTTAGAAAATTGTTATTATAGCCATGTTATAGCAATATTAGAATAATAGCGTCACTCGCACTACATAGAGCATGTTTGAATAAAGTTACTGAAATTTTAATATTTAACTAGTCACCAGGCTACGAATATAAAATAAAGTGGACAGTTATAAAATGTTTTCGTAGCACTAACTGTGATAAGTGTCTACGTAAGCTCTACGCGGCGCTACGAGATCACTCGAGCGGATATATTGTTGCTACACGATACGGTAATAATATCGTTTCGCATTTCAACAACTTGATTTTAAAATGATGATTTAATAAAAATAATTTATTTCATGGATTTTTTGGTGTCATTAGACAAAGTTATGAAGAGAATCACAACAAATTAACAGTTGTAGTGAGAAGAAAAAGTTAAGAACCTTTGGGTATATAATAGTTATTATATAAAAATATTTTCTGCATCGATATCTATTAGCAACGTGCTCAGACAATTGACGGCATTGTCATGTTGTGAACAATGTTATTTCTTTGTGTAAAGTTAAATGTAAGTTTTATGGTCACGTATAGAGGCTACTAATCAACAGGAGATCATTACATATAGACTTTAGCAATCGAAGAATTTATGCAAAACTAGTTGCGACTATAATGTTGGTAACATCTCACACACCTGTTACTCGCAGTGTTCACTCCACTGAGTACGAGGTGCCTCCAACAATTATAGTGATGGAGTACTACATTATATTTATACAGTACTACACTCAACACAATACGACACAATTTATAACATTCACCGATAAAACTCACATATTTTATACGTTTCAATAATTTCTTCAGACATTTTAATTTTTGCTGAAGTTACGTTATCGAAGGGACACAGATTTTAAATATAATGATGGTGTTTTTAACCACATACGGGCGGTCTTATGTTAACATATCACATAAAAACTATATAGTCAGCAATCATTTATAACTGTACAAAATGTACATCAACATTTTTGTTCTCAAACTAGAGCATAACATAAACCGTTGTTAGTGTGTATACTATCCATGATCGAGTAAACAAGCTCCAAGTTAATCGCGTTTGTGTTTCACAGAATACAGTTTGTATTTGTAACAAGTTATTGAGTTTACACTTATAAACTCGCTTTGGTACAAAATGAAGTAATAATAATGTAATCGAACCAGACACTTGTGTTCTTAATTTAAAACCCTGTAATAACTGATCGTAGAGGGCACTTTACAGCTCAGTCTCGCCCGTTACACTCTCTTACTGCAAAGTCTCTGAAACGTCGGAATAAATTTAAAACAAATACACGCGTCTAATTCCATATTAAGTGGTTTTATTTAAACAAATGAGTCTCACAAGTGATAGAAAATATTATATTATTTATTTACTGATAGAAATTATGTTAAATTTGTTTCTACGCTCTTTTTTGCAGTCTCATTCACTCTGAAATTAGAGCTAAACTTTTAGTAAAGATGTAATAAAGCATATCTCATCCTAAAAGTCAAGTACTATTAACCTAGATGAACTGTGGAACTATTCAGAATCAAAGGTCAGTTTATTAGAAATGAAATTAATTGTAAATGTTCTGTAGTACAGCCAGTACAGTTAACCAGTAATATATGAGACAGTTTGGAAATGAGCCGGTATATCTTTACTGCTAATGTCATGTGTAATGGTGGTGTTATAATTTACTACATCAGCTTTTATTTCGAATGTATTCATGTAAAACCTTACACGACTTTTATCAATATTTTGTTTGTTTCGTTATATCTTAATCTTACTAATTATATTATATAACGCTGCAGAAGTTATAAAAACTATAAGTTTGAGTAGTTTACTCCTTTAGTTGTTGTGTGTTTGTCTTGTACTAATATAAGTAAGGCAGTGTACATTAAGTATAGTTTTGCAGTAAACATAAAGTGAATCGCTGTATTATTTTCTCAAAGGAATACCGGGCGCGCAGTCGACCTGTCTTATACACTTTGTGTATTATTGTATACATCTTGCAGTGAGATATTAGCCTGTCTCATGTAGAAGTTTTAATACTAAATCTTTTGTTTCATAAAACATTAAAGAATACACATTACATTGCAAGTCCGTTGCTTCCCTAACAATTTTAATAAAAGAATTGCTAGAATAATAAAAGTATTACTACACAAAACTACTACATTCATTGTATAGTATTCACCATAATTCAGTTTAGAATTGTCTTACAAAAGAAATTTAACAACGTTCAGTTCAAAATTAAAATGGGTACTTCTGAAGATTGATTTTAATTTCTTTTAAGTACTTTCACAATCTCTGGTAAGCCGTATTTAGTCGATTGTAAAGAGAACCCGCTCCTGTGACCTGATCACAAGGCGGAGTGGAGACAATCGACTTCGGTTTAATTTCCCTCGAGAGTGACACAATGAGGAGTGTAGTCGACCTACTGTCGCACCTTGTCAATCGTTCACTACCAACTCCACAGTTCAATAATACAATCAGACTGCACAAGGGACGGCTCATTTCACTACGTCTCTGTTACTTACTGCTTCATTGTGACATTCACATTTTCTTGCTTTTATCTCATTGACAGGGTTCAGCATAATATGGCCTTATGCTAAAGCAATTTACACCTATATCAAAAAATAATTTCATAAATCATCAAAACCTACGACTAAGCTTCTGGACTGGCTATTAGTTACAAAATTTAATAATCACGTTTTATGTCTCATCATAATAATGAGTCACTACTAAGTAATACTATTTTAAAATGATGTAGGTAAAATAAATATTGTAAATATTCTGTGTTTGCAGATCCTTAAATCCATTTAACATTCTTCCTTCAGGGTGTGTTATTTTCATACATAGACCCATGACACAGGTGTCTATATAAAGTGTGACAGTAAGTGCAGTTGACAGGCTTGCACAAGATGGATGGTCTCATATTGAGCACACTTGATGAAGACTAATGATTACTACCTCTATGATTTATGATGGTAGTCTCCTATATTATACAGACATGAACTGAGAACATTAACTTGTCGCGGAAGTTAAGCGTACACTCTTATAGCGATACTCTTGTTGTAGAAGAATTTTATTCATAAGACGTTATGTAAATTGTAATTTAGTAAATGTAGAAAATTAATCAAGAAATTAAGAGCTCTCTGTGAGTGAACAATATTTAATATAAGAGGTTTCCGTTACCCCAAAGAGTCTTAAAATAAACTTGACCCAATTTATGAAAGGATTCATTTAACTAACAACATAAAGTTCTGTAACTACTCTCCATATTAAGAAGATGAGTTTCTGTTAGTATCGATCTCTGTATTGTTTTTAAAAATAATAACGTATATAGTTTAATAATACCATGTTATGTTTGTATTTACTTTTATAGTAATTTTAAAACACGATAGCTTTGGATAAAAATCAATGTACATCATCGATTTATTTATGAAACAAATAGTCGTTTTTTATCATTTTTCTTGACATATTTGACATTATATTTACCATTATATGATTGCTTACGCTTCAACATATCTGATGACAAGGAATTAGACCGGCTCCCTGTCAACACCGGCTCATGTAGTAGCTACGGACCTCCCATATAGTCGTTTTTATTGAAGATATCTGAAAAAAATCCCTACTAATATTATAAATGCGAAAGTAAGTCTGTCTGTCTGTCTGTTACGCTTTCCCGCTTAAACCTCTCAACCGATTTTGATGAAATTTGGCACGGACAATCTTTAGACCCTGAGAAAGGTGATAGGCTACCTTTTATTGCGAAAAAAAGGGATGAAAAGTTTTCTAAATTTCACGCGGACGGAGTCGCGGGCAACAGCTAGTAAACAATATTTTTATACCACAAAATGTATTAACATCTACAATCTCGTGGTGATAGGTGTTACAAATATGTACGTAGTTCTGTACGCGGCGCTACGAGATCACTCCAATGTATATTATTACTAGCTGACGCGGCAAACGTTGTTTTGCCACACTAAAAAAAAAGGTTTGAAAAATAGATGTTGGCTGATTCTCAGACCTACTGAATACGCATGTAAAATTTAATAAAAATCGGTCAAGCCGTTTCGGAGGAGTACGGTAACTAACACTGTGACACGTGAATTTTGTATATAAGAAGATATTATGTATAGTAGTGTAAAGCTTCTTCTTTACATTAATTTATAATAATAATTTAAAACACATTTAATTAATTTGTTATATTTTTTATAATAAAGAAAAACTATTTTACAATCATTTTTCAACATCCTCTCTTCATGTCCTATTCTCATCCCCCAATTCTTTTCTTTTTTATTTTCAAATTTTAAATTTTTTATTCCTTTTTTAAAAACAAATCTTAAGTGGCCTGTATCATTGTATAGGTTATATTCAATGATCACAACCTTTACTATAATTTTTGTAGCGAAATAAAACACGAATAACTGAAAAAGAATAAGATTAAGGGCTGTTAAGCAATTATGTTATGTTCAAGTCTTAAATTTAGCAAGTACATCTTATAGCATAAGCAAAAGTTTCAAGCTACTTAAAGTCCGCATCGACGGGTTTAACGTGAGTAATATTTAAAATTAAATTAATATAAAGTGTTCAGTAGTCACCGTCTAGCACTCACTGATATATGAGACGTTTAGGAAATTAACAGCTTTTTATCATGTTTCATGTTCACGGAAATTATGACACAATTATGATATAGGTACTACATGCTGCTAACAATATATGAATTTCTGTCTTGAAATTCTGTCTATGAAACTTTTTCTGAGACATAACTAGAGTCATAAAGATATGACTCTAGTTATGTCTCAGAAGAAGTTTATTTCATTGTCCTTTATAGTGCAAATAATATAAAAATGAAACATAATATTAACATGTCTAACACATGAGATTCGTTATGAATCTCTTGAGAGGTGTAGGGGCAGTAAACTATATAAAATGTCTATTTACCAAACGAGTGCATATATAATGAAGGTACCAAACACTGGCAAGTTAGTTGGTGGTCCACAAGTTGTATCTCTACCATATTGCAGTGAGCTGTGAGTTGTACTAACTTTGTTGTGAGCCGTACTAGAGCGAACTGTATACCCGCGCCACACGGCGCGGCGGTGACATACAGTTATACGAACTGTGCTCTGAGCGCTCTACTATCACAAATATGATAATTCAATTATCTTATATTATTTCTCTAAATAGAGTATTTGTCAAGCCGCCTCTACGGGAGTTATATAGATTAACAAAAACCTTTAAAGCGTGTCATTCTTTAATAATCAGTTGCTAATAACCTCCTTTTATAAGAGCCTAAGAAATACATATTTATAAATATTTGATTGTTATTTGTGGGAATAACATAATATATTTTTTGTTAAGTCTTGTCTATATTAACATAAATTAAGTTTGTTGTTAGACTATACTAGAGACTTAATTATGTAAAATCCAACTATTCTGTGGCTTAATTACAAAGCGTATTTTAAGACTATAGTACAACTAGTTTTAATAAAAATAAAGAATTTAATGATCCCGGTCAGGGTAACGAGTTCTTTTACATTAATTCAGTTTGTAGTTTCACATTATTGTGAGCTTTGAACGGGTTGAAAATGATATTTAAACGCCTAGATTTAAGAATAAAATGAAATTAAAGCAGAACTAATAAAATCGTCTTAAAATATAACATACCTATCTAATATGGTGTATATTATATCTGACGTATACATAATATATCATCACGACTACACCTCGAATATATCCATGTATAAGATGTTTTTATGAATCTAAATTAGCTCGGATGTTCTCTTCAAAAGATTACAATTGCGAACAAATTTTTCAGGTCTTTGAACTAGCTGTATATTAATGTCATACAAGTAGGTACCTATATCTTTAATATATATGCAGGAAGTATTATGTTAAGTTTCAAAGCAGAGCACAACATGATTAAGATAATTTGGTTTGAGGACGAACATATTGTTATGATGATAATAGTACGGGATTCATCTCGAGAGATTCTAGTTACTAACTGGGCAGGTTTTAAAGTTTAGTAATTTTATATTATCTATGTCTGACAAAGTTTAACGTGTGTAAAAGTGTAAATCGCAGATTAAAATAATACTCCTAAAATGAATTCACCTTATCTACTCAATATTCTTCATTATTCTATAAGATATTTCTCACTTAATGGGAGTTTGGCTAGCTTTCTGCAAGTCGATATTCCAGGAACATTTACAGTTGAGATAGTTTTTAAGGTCACAAGATAAAATGGGACCCACTTACTGACACCTCTAGACTTTAAGTATTTTTCTCATTAAACGTATGATTCAATAAATATACAAAGAACATTGGTATTAAAATTTAGCTATACTCAAAATAAATCCGTAAAAAGTGGTTTCATTTCAAAAAAAAATTTTATGTTTAAAAAATCAGTGTCCAAGCTGTTTCACGGGTAATATAGGAAGGTCGGTCTCGTGGGATTGCGTTTCGTTCTTGCAATTTATCGGTAACAAGATACGAGCTTATGATCAATTTGTTCGTGTATTATATTAGATAGAGACTAATCTGAACGATACTTTTAAACTAATAAGCTGAGATTGCATTTGATACTCTCCAAGTTTCAAAACTGTTACAGAGTTAATGTTATTTTGTTTAAGTTTTAGTAAATATAAACGTGTGTTGCTCTTTCAGAGCTGTAGTAGTAGAAAATTGCTACTCAATTAAAATTTTTCAGTCATTATAACCATTATTACTTGATCTTTATCCCGTGATAGTATTTTGTGATCAGTGCAGGAATTTTCCTAGCCTGCTGTCTAACGGCGGTGTTCAAAGCGTTTATAGTAATAGTTCTAGATCTTTTAATCATATTTTAAGTCTAGAATTGAGAATTTTTCAGCGTAAACGACCGCAAACACATCAAGATTAAACCAGAATGTGTGGAGATAGATCAGTACAGTAAACGCTACTAAGTGGTGCTGTTCTAGTTACATATAATTTTCCCCTTGACATTTACGCACACACGATCTTTTATGTAAAGGAAAATCTTGGTGCTAAGGCCTCACTTCAAAAGTCAGTTAATGTTTACTCGTTAAATATTATGATCATCCGTCAAAATATTTGTGTCTAACTTCTAAATCTATTCTTTTGTATTACAAATAAATCATGAGCAGCACGTACTAGTGTTGGCGAACATCGTGTGAAATAAATGTATTTGTGTGACAGTCAAACACGCGTATCATGAAGACAAATGATGGACGCGATGTTATTTATGACAGTATGAGATAGTGCTCAACATCTATATACAACTATTAAAATAAGTTACATTTTATTGTTCTAGTGAGGTGTGTCACAAGCCACGTCTGCAACACTGGAAGTGTCCACCACTTACTTGTAGAAATGTTAACGGGCTTCGTGGTACAGTGGCTTATTTCAGATTAATAACGAGATCAGAAGTTTAATTTCCAAACAGGACAAATATTTGTATGTTATTTGTATTTTTCACTCATATATTTGTACTGTGCCTATGTGTTTACCATTTATTTTAAAAAAGAACAGTATGTGATATGCACTTTAACGTGAGCAAATTAACTAAGCGCGGTATTAGAGGAAAACAGCCCATAAAATGGACGACTTCACCATAATTGTCTGTCTATAAAACAAAATACAAAGTTTTGAATGTATTTCTCCTAACATAAGACAGTATTGTTTCCCCGTTCATGTAGCTCAGATAAAAAATAATATCATCAGAAATTGAAATTTTCGTGAGTTTGAGTCATTTTAAAAATATTTATATGTTACCGGCTAACACTCACTTTTATAGGATCAATGATTTCGACCCAGGTTTCGAGCATATCCATATGAGCATATGAAGGTCATGGAATCCGCTGCGTGCTCATCCTGATGATGAGCATCGGATATGTTCGAAACCTGGGTAGACATCATCGATCCTATAAAAGTGAGTGTTAGCCGGTAACATATTGTTACGAACACACAAAACACAAAGGAGCTAGCGCCATCCAGCAGCAACTAGTAAAACCAATTAAAGAACCGAACAGAGTGAAACCCCTATTAGATACCAGATGGCGTTAGAGGAACTACCGTACATGCGCGAACTTTCTAGAAACATTCGTTCCGGGCGATCACGTTCGCGCACAGTCGGGAACATTCTGGAATGGTCTGGAACTCGTCTCGGCGCATATAAATAGCGGCAGGGAGGCGAGCCCGGGCAGTTCATTTCGAGCTACGATACGAGGCGACTTCGAGAGCGAAAACAAGTGATCAAGAGTGATACCAGTGAAACCTACGACTTGGCTTCAACCTAGGACATTGTTAGTGCTTACTGTTTGGACCTAGTGCTTAGTGTGTAACTAGTGCTAGTGAATAAAGTCTTCTAAAAGAGTCAGCAGGTCTTTCTCTCCAAATCCTTCGAACCCTAACACGTAACAACTGGTGTCGGAAGTGAGGTTTGGAGATGCCATTGACTCCGAGAGAGGACTTCGAGGGCGTCAGGACAAGGGCACAACGAGCTGCGGAGGCCAGGCTCGCTGTGGACCAAGCCACGCCCACTGTGGACCAAGCCCCGCCCACTGGCCCCACCTACCAGGCACCGCCCACCGACCACGCCCCTTTAGACCCGCCCACTGGCCACGCCCACCATGCCACGCCCACCGACCACGCCCATCGGGCTCCGCCCACCCGGGCCCAGGCTCCGCCTACTCAGACTCAAGCCCCGCCCACTGGCTCCGCCCACCTTGCCACGCCCACCACACCGGCCACGCCCACTAGACAAGCTCCGCCAACTGGATCCGCCCACCTTGCCACGCCCACCGCACAGGCCACGCCCACTAGACAATCCACGCCCACGAGCGGCGCCGTAGCGTCAGTGGCACTTCAATTAGGAAGTTTAATTGAACTGATAGAGATGCAAAGGGCGGAAATTCGGTCAATGAAGGAGTCACAAGAACGCAAACTCGGCGCTTTGCAAGAGTCACAAGAACGCAAGCTCGGCGCCTTGCAAGAGTCACAAGAATGCAAGCTCGGCGCTTTGCAAGAGTCACAAGAAAAAGTGCTTTGTGCTATAAATGATGTTAGTAACACGGTGATTAAGCTTCGAAAAGATGTCGACGTAGTGGAAGAACGAGTTACCGGGTTAGGATTGGATGTCGAAAATGTGAAAACCGGCCTCATTAAACTACAGAAAAAAGTAGTGCGCCTTGAAACCACGGGAGTTGCGATCTCTAGTGGAACTATCGGAGTGGCACAAGGACCAAGAGTGAAAGTTCCGCCATACGACGGCACTACTTCCTGGAACGCTTATCGTCAGCAATTCCAGACGGTTGCTACTGCCAACGGATGGACGGAAGAACAATGTTTGACCGCTCTCACTGTTGCGCTCAGAGGGCAAGCTTTGTCGGTCCTGGAAGCACTGCCACATACAGGAAATGGGTTCCAAGACCTGATGGAGGCACTTGAATCCAGATACGGGGAGCGACACCTGGAGCACGTGTTCCGTGCCCAACTGCGTGACAGAGTCCAACGCTCAGGAGAAGGACTACAACAATGGGCGTTGGAAATTGAAAAACTCGTCAGGAAGGCACACCCAGGAGCCGACACCAAGATGGTAGACACAAATATTGTTCAAGCATTTGTCGACGGAATCAAAGACCTGGAGGTCAGAGCTGCAGTGAGGCTTCGTCACCATACCTCGCTAAAGGAAGCATTGGCGCATGCTTTGGAGGTCGAGGCTGTTCGCTATGACATACGGAATACCCATAAGATCCGCGAGGTCTCTGAGGAAGTCAAGGAGGTTAAGGCCCCTACGAAGAAAAGTTCTGGAGCCATGTGCTACAAGTGCGGCGAGAGGGGCCATCTTCAGCTCAACTGCCCGCAGAAGGAAACCCAGATGGAAAGGATGAAAAGGATCGAGGAACAAATAGAGGTTCTGAAGAAGCAGGGGGCTTTGTCCCTTGCCCGGGATCAGGGAAACGAATAAAAGCCAGGACTAAGGGGCGAGTGCTGACGCGGAGGGAGCCCCGATAACTGTTATCTCTCAGGCATGCAGCGGAAATAGTCTTGCGATTCAGGGGACTATTAACGGGACGGATTGCAAAATGACTCTGGACACAGGAGCCTCTAGAACAATAGTGAACCCAAGTCTGGTAAAAACCGCAACGGGACACAAGAGGAGAATTAACTGTCGGCTTCTTACTGCCTCCGGTCAGCCAATACCCGTCCTTGGAGAAACGTCAGTTACGATGCATGTAGGGGGGTCCTCATACTCTCATAACGTAATCGTGGCTGAGATTGTGGATGATTGCATCTTGGGTTTGGATTTCATGAAGAAACACAACTGCAGAATTAATGTCGCTGACGGAGTTTTCAAGTGTGGTGAAGAAGAAATCTTCATTCTTGGAGGCGCCTGCGGGAAAGTCGCATGTGTTAAGAAAGTCATCATACCCGGACGAGCGGAAGCTCAGGTACTGGTGAAACTGCCGCCAGCTGGAAAGAAAAAATCAAACAGATGCGTGTTGATCAAAGACACACCTACCAAGACATCGTCACAAAAACTGATGACGGCGAGAACCCTTGTTAGTGGAAGCAGTAACGCTGTAGTCAGGGTTTTGAATCTTGGTGATCGCGAGATCTGCTTGAACAAAGGTGACGTCATCGGAAAGTGCGAGGAAGTTGTCTGGATGAAAAAGTGTAGTTCGATGACAGGCGCAGACTCAGCAAACGGCAATAACTACGGTTTAGTGACTAAGCTACTCGATGACTGTAAGAGTAATCTGACTTATTCGCAGAGCATGAAAGCCAAGAAGTTTTTGCAGCGCTACGCGAATATCTTCTCCAGCCAAGAAGGGGACCTTGGAAGAACGTCGATGGTTCAGCACAGGATAGATACCGGAAGCGAGAGACCAATTCGTCAACGAGCAAGACGGATACCAATTGCAAAGGAAAAAGAAGTTGAAGGCCTTTTGGAGGACATGAGAAGGAATAAGATTATTGAACCGTCTACAAGTCCGTGGTGCTCACCTGTTGTATTAGTGAAGAAGAAAGATGGTAGGACCATTTGCGAAACTTCGAGGACCATTTGCGAAACTTGGAGCGAGTTTCAAGTTTCGCAAATGGTCCTCGAAGTCGCGGCCGACAATGATGACGTCATCCAAGTAGACTAAGCAAGCCTCTCCAACTAAGCCTGCCAGTATACACTCCATGAGTCGCTCAAAGGTGGCAGGTGCGTTGCACAATCCGAAGGGCATGACGTTAAATTGCCATAAACCTTTACTGGTCGAGAAAGCTGTCTTCTCCTTGTCTTTTGGATGAATTTCCACCTGCCAGTAGCCAGATTTCAGGTCTAGGGTCGAGAACCATTTCATGCCACTCAGGGTATCTAAAGTGTCGTCGATTCGAGGTAACGGGTAACTGTCCTTCTTAGTGACATCATTGAGACGCCTATAGTCCACACAAAATCTCGTGCTACCATCTTTCTTCTTCACTAATACAACAGGTGAGCACCACGGACTTGTAGACGGTTCAATAATCTTATTCCTTCTCATGTCCTTCAAAAGGCCTTCAACTTCTTTTTCCTTTGCAATTGGTATCCGTCTTGCTCGTTGACGAATTGGTCTCTCGCTTCCGGTATCTATCCTGTGCTGAACCATCGACGTTCTTCCAAGGTACCCTTCTTGGCTGGAGAAGATATTCGCGTAGCGCTGCAAAAACTTCTTGGCTTTCATGCTCTGCGAATAAGTCAGATTACTCTTACAGTCATCGAGTAGCTTAGTCACTAAACCGTAGTTATTGCCGTTTGCTGAGTCTGCGCCTGTCATCGAACTACACTTTTTCATCCAGACAACTTCCTCGCACTTTCCGATGACGTCACCTTTGTTCAAGCAGATCTCGCGATCACCAAGATTCAAAACCCTGACTACAGCGTTACTGCTTCCACTAACAAGGGTTCTCGCCGTCATCAGTTTTTGTGACGATGTCTTGGTAGGTGTGTCTTCGATCAACACGCATCTGTTTGATTTTTTCTTTCCAGCTGGCGGCAGTTTCACCAGTACCTGAGCTTCCGCTGGAAAGAGAAGTTGTTATTGCATATTTCAGCAAATCTTTATCCAAGCCAGAGAGAAACTACTGTGTGACAAGACGAGAACTCTTGGCTGCTGTAAAGACGCTACAACATTTCAACAAATATCTCATCGGCAGACAGTTTTTACTACGAACTGACCACGCAGCCTTGAAGTGGCTACTGCAATTCAAGAACCCAGAAGGTCAAGTAGCTCGATGGATTGAACAGCTCCAGGAGTACGACTTCAAGACGGAACACCGCAGCGGAAAGACACATGGGAATGCCGACGCACTCTCACGAAGGCCGTGTTCGGAGGACTGCAAACATTGTGTTAAGCAGGAATGCAATGAAGTAACATTAAAGCTAACGAGAACGAATCCTTTAAGTCTCTGGGAGAATGATGCTATGAGGGAGGCTCAAGAAAAAGATGACGACCTTCGGCACATCATCACATGGAAGAAACGGGGTGACGTAAAACCAATATGGAGTGAGGTTGCACCCACTGGCGCTGTCACTAAGGCGTACTGGGCGCAATGGGACAGTCTGATACTCCAAAACGGAATACTCTACCGGAAATGGGAGAAGACTAACGGCAGAGAGTTCCATCTTCAGATAATTGTCCCAAGAACGAGAGTACCAGATGTTCTCCGTGAAATACATGATGGCGTATCAGGAGGACATCTAGGTGTCAAGAGGACGTTAACAAAAGTGCGAGAACGATTCTACTGGTTGCATTGTCGAGATGATGTACAGGATTGGTGCCGCAAATGTACTACTTGCGCTGCTGTAAAAGGACCACAGACCAGGAGCCGTGGGAACCTGCGGTTGTATAACGTCAGCGCACCGTGGGAACGAATCGCAGTTGACGTAGCTGGGCCATTTCCTGTAACGGATTCGGGAAACAAGTATTTTATGGTCGTCATTGACTACTTCACCAAATGGCCCGAAGTGTTCGCCATACCAAACCAAGAAGCCACAACAGTCGCTTCCAAGTTAGTCGAAGAAGTGATATGTCGCTTTGGTGTGCCTCTGGAAATCCATTCTGATCAGGGCAGGAACTTCGAATTGCAGGTGTTCCAGGAAGTATGCAGAATTTTGGGCATGCATAAGACGAGGACCACCGCGTACCATCCGCAGTCTGATGGAATGGTTGAGAGATTTAACCAGACCCTTGAGAGGCATTTGGCGAAATTGGTAGATGACAAACAAAAGGATTGGGACAAGTATATACCACTCTTCCTTCTGTCTTACCGAACCGCCGAGCATGAGAGCATAAAAGCTACCCCGGCGTATGTCAATTTCGGTAGAGAACTACGAATACCAGTAGACCTATTGACAGGAGGGTCACCGGAGGGACCAAAGACTGTACAAGACTATGTCTGCGATTTAAGGGAAAAGATGCGCTATATACACGCCTTGGTTCGGGAAAATGGGTTACAGTCAAGTGAAAACATGAAAACCAGATACGACCGGAAATCGAACACAAGCGGCTTCGAGGAAGGGTCACTGGTGTGGCTGCATAACCCAACTCGCCGGAAAGAGAAATCTCCAAAGTTGCAGAACAAGTGGGACGGTCCATACAAAGTGGTTACCCGACTGAATGATGTGACCTATAGGATTCAAAAGCAACCAAGAGGGACATTCAAAGTGGTACACATAGACCGTCTGGCGCGTTACCATGGTAGTAACAACGATGCTCGGGACGAGCATCTCTAAGAGGGGAGTAGTGTTACGAACACACAAAACACAAAGGAGCTAGCGCCATCTAGCAGCAACTAGTAAAACCAATTAAAGAACCGAACAGAGTGAAACCCCTATTAGATACTAGATGGCGTTAGAGGAACTACCGTACATGCGCGAACTTTCTAGAAACATTCGTTCCGGGCGATCACGTTCGCGCACAGTCGGGAACATTCTGGAATGGTCTGGAACTCGTCTCGGCGCATATAAATAGCGACAGGGAGGCGAGCCCGGGCAGTTCTGTTTGAGCTACAATCGAGGCGACTTCGAGAGCGAAAACAAGTGATCAAGAGTGATACCAGTGAAACCTACGACTTGGCTTCAACCTAGGACATTGTTAGTGCTTACTGTTTGGACCTAGTGCTTAGTGTGTAACTAGTGCTAGTGAATAAAGTCTTCTAAAAGAGTCAGCAGGTCTTTCTCTCCAAATCCTTCGAACCCTAACACGTAACAATATAAATATTTTTAAGATCATCAGAAATGTTGAAATGTGATTTGTATCGAATATATATTGTTGAGCTTGTTACTAAAAGTGTGAAGTTAGCAGCACATACGTAGCGTGTGTGTGTGGCTCACTTTATGGCGTCGTAAACCAAAGAACACCAAATGTTATACCCGAATCTTTATTCAAAATGCACATAAAATTGTGACAAATACGTCCCTTGTTTTATGACGTACTTCACGGCAATAGCTTTATAATGGGAGTTAATGGTTCCGCGCAGGTATTACACATATTTAATACAGTTATTAGGATAATTCAACATTTCATGTCGTTGTTACATATTTCTATCTTATAGCTTTAGGATAATTTGAGTTAAATATATTGCATCAGAATATTGTTTATAGTCTTTTTGTGTATACTATCTTATTTAGACATCGATCTCCCAGAAGAAGAATTTAATTTCTGTTTACAGCAAAAATTGTCTCAAATGGGAATCGAATTTACAATTTTCTGCAAAAAAGTTTACAAACTCTATTACCCACGATACTATAAGGCCTGTAGAACATTTTAATGAAATATGTACTGTAAAAGTAACAGTACCTAGCGGTGTTATACGTTACACATGATCGTACTCATGAGTACGAAATCACGTCGTCTTCTGTGAGTGCGCTGTAAGTGTACCGCGCCACATTATCGTTAAGTATTCAATATCGCGGCGCGTGCTCGTGACGTGCACACAACTAAATCAACGCGCACTCTTATACAGAACGTGTAGACCAAGATCCCGGGGGTGAATCTTTTGACTTATTTTCTCAGCGATGAAGTGTATTGGATAAGGCGGTCCTTGTACGTAGCATCACTGTAAAATACCCACAACTCTGTCCTGTCGACCGCTTTTCAGCAATTTGATGCTAAAGTCTGGTAAAAACATTATTAATATTTTTATTAGTGCTGACATTTACTTATGTTATAGAATTTTCAGATCATTACCAGACACCTACCGCTATGTATAAAGACTATCTTGTTTAATACATAATTATCATCGCTGAGAAAATAAGTGAAAGGATTCACCCCTAGGATCTTGATCTAGTACGTATGTAATGTAACAGGTGTGAGATATACTCCAAGTTGTTAGCTAATATATGTGTGGAGCACACGTGACTATAATGTGAGTGAGAGACACTCATCATACAATATAACTGTATGTATCAGGAGGCTGCAACTCTTCGCCGCGGGGACATAATAAAGACTTAAGTAGCGACTGTATTACTTTATATTTTTGTGATATAACTTAGTATTATCTTGTCTCATATCCTTAAATACTCTTTTATTGTGTACATTGTATGAGTAGGTATAAATGAAGCTAAGGGAGTTGGTATATTTATATCGCAGCAGATGACACTCTATAGACTCTACCTTCCTCCACAGAAAGAGAGGATGTCTGAAACTTGTAAAAATATTGAAACTTTCATAGTGTAGTACGCGGGTCCGTTTGTTGATATTCTCTTAGCAACTAAGCATCTATCAAGTTTAACTGAAACCAAAAGTTGTCATACAATCTAACATATAATGTTAACGTAATCAGAAAACAACTAAATACATCAATACGATTATTTTTTTACATTTTTGTGTACATATCTGTAATATTCTTTACATACCTTACGTACAAACGTGTATATAATACTCAAGTGTTGTACAAATAACAAGTACAAGTTAGTTCCGAGCTTTCATAATGATAACTGTTGTACGTAGAGCGACACGTGGCTCAGGTTCAGAGGTGAATGTAGTAGCTTCCACTACACACACACACACACATATATGTATATATACATACTATATGTATGTGTGTATATTCGCGAGGTGCTGGTGTAACCGGTCCCCCCCGCCCCCCGGGACCAGTTCCTTGTCTCTTGTCCGGCGCCAACAATCGCAGGCAGCTCGTCCCACAAGTACACGCGTAGTGTTGTGATACTGTTGTGTGTCCGTCTGTCACAGTGTACAGTGTGGTGCAGTCAGTAGCGGCCGGTGTTGGGAGATGTCGCGCGACATCCCGTCATGTTGGCCGCGCGACACGCTCAGGTATACGCAATATATTATCATTACTTGTACATCACTTTAGACACGCGTGTACTTCGATCATTATATAACTTTCATCATTAATACTTTACAAACACTGTATCATTAGAAATTGTTATAAATTATTTCACACAAAGTATATAAATTTAAATATTTTGTTTTTGTTAGGTGTTTTATCTATAAATCGATATGTTACGATATGATAATTATCGTTGTTTGGTCTGTATTTTGAGGATGTAGATTAAATTATAACTAGTGCATTTGTCTTACATGAGAGATTTCATCGGTAGGTATACCTAAGGGTTCAATATCCAAGTCGTGCAAAAAGTTTCATTGGTTTTTTATCGAGCCGTATACGGTATTTGGTCTATTAGAGAACACTTATTACACTTTTATTAGATAATATAAATCATTTAGGCTAATACTCAGTTATCTCTAAAAATGGGCACTGACATGTTGTAAGGTTAAGTAAGTACCACACGTTTAAATTCAGTTACAAGATCTTTTTAAATTTGTATATTTGCAAAAAATTAAAGATTTTGCCGACTACACAATTATTATAAAAACCTATTTCTATGCATTCCAGTTTTAAGTTGTAGTGTGTTACAAAAAACCTCTATATTTCATATTGCAGCGCTTCAAGTTTTGCTTGAAGTTTTATATAAAAGCGCTCTACAGCGAACATGTACGCGAAGTTTTTTCATTGTTTGTAGAGCAATGATAGAGTAATCAGTACTCAGTAGGAAGTGGCAACCACGCGGCCACTGTACCACTACCGTGGAAAAAGTTGCATAACTTATCTGTGGAGAACTGCGGCAAACTATGTGGAAGATATAATACCACTTGAGATAAATCATGATATTAATATTAAATATTCGTTGTTTATTTGTTCTTGTTGCGTTTATACAATTAAACATTTTTCTCAGCATTTGTCTCATTTATTTCACTTCAAAAATGAAGGTCGAAACATCCACATAGTACGACATTTTAGCATTATCTATCACTATCCAGTCTCCACGATAGCTCAGCGGTTAGAATTGTGGCATTATTCAAAAAAGTCTGAGACCAAGTTTCACAAATGAAAATCAGTTTTCTGACCTCATCTAAGTTCTTGGAAATCTGTTAGTTGGAATTATACTTCTTTAAGCATATTAGGAAAATATGATAAGAGTATTTTTTACAACAAACACATGCAATATGAAGTTAGTTATAAACTTGGGAAAAACGTAATATAAGTACCTACTTATGTGGGTAGATAAGTACACGCACTCTTATACATAATCGCATCCTTAGATTAAAAAACCTGTCAAGAGCGAGGCAAACTCGCACACTTAGCCTTTCGTACATACTAGACATATAAACATAAGTAACTGCATTCAAATAATCAGTTAATTATACACAAAACAACTCACCAACTTAACTTTGTAGTTGAAATATACTTTTTTCTTGTGATGTGATGACAAATTATAAATTTTTGGGTTTTTCCCTATATCAGCACTATATAGACTTGATCTATGTCAAATTTCAAGGCTCTAGGGCAAGGGGAAGTACCCTGTGAATTTTGATTCCCTAGCATAAGTCGAAAATTCTTAAAAATGGTCGTAATTCGGTTATATCTTTTAAATGCGTAGAGGTAAAAGGTTGATTGTATTTTTTGCAGCAACAGACCGCGTACATCTACATTTGGTATGAGTTTCAAGTTGATACCTTCAGCCGTTGCTGAGTAAAAAAAGTTTGACAGATAGACACCGGAGTGATCCTATAAGGGTTTGTACGAAACCCTAAAAACTTTCAAACAAAACCAACAAATATGTAATACTAGACATAACAGTTGGTGTATATAGGTAATTGTGCTATAACATAAACGTGTTGTGAACATTATTACATTTAGATAATGGTTTCCTTGGGACTAACTCTTTTAGATGTTGTACACGTGAAGTGACAACTTGCTCGTCATTTCATATACTTGTACAATATACTGACTGCGTGTGGCGGTGTTGGTACTTATAGAGCTAAGGGTAATGACATACTTGGCATTTTCATTGTGGAGTGTTCTACAAATAATACTATGAATTATATAAAGGAATAAAACAATTTATAAAGGTTTTGTGTCTTAATTATAGATTTACACTAGTTAATATCAACGGTTCCTACTGCGTTTATATCACAAATTAGGTTGTAATAATGGTAGGACACAAGACTAGCTTTACAAGCCTCTTGTCCTTACTAATTTCTTAACTGCTGGCTAAAATGATTTTATTAAAGACAAAATTACCATTTACAACATTAAAAATATTATATAATGCTCTTGCTGATTCAGTAATAAGCTACGGACTCAGCAGCTATGGTAGAACATATAAATCACACATAATAGAAATATACAACTTACAATTAAGATTACTTAAAAACATTGTTGTCTCTTCTATTATTAAAAATAAATCTTTATCTTTATCTTTACTTCTTATAAAACAAAGTCATAATTTTTGTATGTATGTCCCTATGTGAGCTTATATCTTCAAAAATACGCTACGGATTTTGATGCGGTTTTTTTTAATAGTAAGAATTGTTCAAGAGGATGGCTTTTTTGTATAACTTATTGGGGTTTGCTGTATATTGGATGAGATATGATTAAATTTGCCGAAATATTCGGATGCGCGCGAGCTATAAACGAAAACGCTGCCTTATCTATGTGAGGTACAACAAAATAATGTATCGAGGAATTGTTTGTTACCTATAGTTCTTCAAATAAGTCCGCGAGGGCTATATGTCTATCTTTTAAGGGAAACCGACTGTACCCATAATAATGTCAAAAAAATTATTAAATTCAATAGGGTGTTTTAAAAAGCTATTTATGTGTATATAAGGTAAAAGCACCTATTACCGAGGTAAATCGAGGAAGTTTGACTTTAGAATAAAATATTTGGGGGATCAGGACTTTCCTCGATAAATAAGGATTTTTTTAACGTTTTATAGACTTTAAATTTCGTACTTCTCTCATTTCTTTTTATTTACTTTAAAGCGTTATATTTATTAAAATTATTTTTAGCCAGCGTTACTACTTCATCTATTACCGAGGTATGCCTTACTATTTTTATCCATTACCGCGGTATAAGTCTCCTATTACCGAGTATAGAAGAAAAAATATATCTGCTGTCCTGATGGTTCCGTACAAAATAAAATACACACAACACTGAGCTTGACATGCTGCTGCCCGTGCTATGGTGTTCTTTCATTGACTTAGTCGTCTTTTACGACACCCACGAGAAGATTGGTGGTATTATTCGTAGCCGGCACCACGCAGAAATTATTTTAAATAGGTATTCATTATCATAAAAAATAATTACCTACTAAGTAAATATATCTATTCAGAAACGGTACCCTACATACGGATACTGATTGCCTTATCACTCGGTATCGGTAATAGGTTCTGTTCTCGATATATGAAAACTCTATTTCCGAGTACTTGACACTCGGTAATAGATTCTGGTATAATCTATTACCGAGGTATGCCGCGGTAATGGGACTGGAATAATATATTTTAAAATGTAATTCCGACCCATAAAAACTACAAAAGTTTATGATTTTTTGTTGCCAATTCGCAGGAAGAGTTTTCGATCCTAATGAAATGCAGTATTTTAAATTAGTAAATAGGCCGTATTATCATTATTTTGTCAAATTAATATAGCAAATGTTTTATGCCATTTTGGATTTGCAGTACAAAAACTACACTTCAAGTACACTACTTTTTATTATAATTTGATGAAATTTACTGGAATTTGCATACATCGGAAATATATTTTTCGTTTTTAGAATACATTAGTAATGAAATATAGTGGAAAGTTCTCTAATAAGATTGTGATTTTGAAAATAACAAGCAAATATCTCGACCCTCAATATTATCCATTACCGATGGTACCCTCGGTATTAGAAGCTACCCCTAATTTTACGCACGTATCACCGCGAATTTTTTTTTATCGATATTATTCTGTATTTTTACAAAATTTCGCCATGAAAAGTATGAGATAAAACTCCTAGAAAATCATAAAAACAAGTAAACAGTATCCGTAGACAATATAAAGTCTATTGCTTTAAATATCTCGTATCAAAAATGTGAGTGCACTTGCATGAATTGGCCCGTGCTTGTATGGACAGAACCTGCTCCTGCGCTCCCGCC
Organism: Orgyia antiqua; assembly: GCA_916999025.1. Classification (NCBI taxonomy): domain Eukaryota; kingdom Metazoa; phylum Arthropoda; class Insecta; order Lepidoptera; family Erebidae; genus Orgyia; species Orgyia antiqua. The sequence continues at coordinate 17,792,837 of OU779864.1, read as the reverse complement.
GCACAAATGAAGCGTTTTTGATCCGTTCGGGCTTTGGTATACTCCCAAGCGCCCGTTGGTACGATGTAAAATACTACAAGTTACAACTTGTCCGAAATAATATTGTGCCGATGTTCCTGTTATTAAATTAAAATACGAAAATATCTCATACATCGGTAATTGATGCCGATTTTGCATACCGCGGTAATGGGTGCTTTTACCTTAGTAACATTTTTTATCAAATTAAACAGCTTAGTTAGCTTACGCATTCAATATAGATTATTACTGCTTTTTACAGCATGTAATTTAAATGAATATCTTAGGAGATATGACGAAAAAAGAATTACGCGCGACAATATAAAATACTTAAACAGTTGGCTGAGCAACGCGATCGTTTCCTCGGTCTTCAATCCATACCTACTCTAATGTTTGGATATTTAGTTAATGTTGGATGTATGGATAGATTTTCATGAAACTTTTTTAAATTCCACGCGTACGGAGTCGCGGGCAACAGCTAGTATCGTAATAAATATGAAAAACTGTTTAAACATTGTTGTGTGATTGATGTCTTTAGTAAAATTAAAATGTTTGTCCTGTGTGAGGAGGTTGATAAGATTACTTTACTAAAAGAGCGGCATCGACCGCCACAACTGCGTAGTCTTACTTACCTACCGAAGTATGTAATACCTACGTATAACAATGTATACGGCAAACGCACATGGCAATGTATGTTGCCCACTATATTAAACGATCTACAGGACGATATTGTAACAAAAATTGTAACTAACCCAGACAAATGTAAATCGATTCTTAGATGTTTATACCGCCCAAGAAAAAAAAAAGAAAATGTTTGTGAGTGAAGACAGCGACACATAAACATTTATAGTTTCTGTTGCTGTAATGTATTGTTATATAATGTACTGTATTTTATACCAAGAATAAAAAAATTAAAAAAAAAAACTATTTTGAGCTTGTTTACTTTTGTAATAATTATATTCTACTAGCTGACCCGGCAAACGTTGTTTTGCCATACTAAAAAAAAATGTTTGAAAAATAGATGTTGGCCGATTCTCAGACCTACTGAATACGTATGCAAAATTTGAGAAGAATCGGTCAAGCCGTTTCGGAGGAGTATGGTAACTAACACTGTGACACGTGAATTTTATATATTAGATAAACCGTGTCAAGCACGAGCCGGACTCACACTCAAGGGTTCTGTACAGTTATTATGACACCCTAATATTATATTATATTCATCGTATTCCCAACCCAAAATAACGGGATCAGGGCAGGAAAACGATGATGATGAGTATCTGTAGTTATAACATCAATACGAATAAACTATAATACTGTAATACATAAACTGTAAAATTTTCATTTCTCTACCTATTACCGTTCCAGAGATACAACCTGTTGACAGACAAACAGACGGACAGTAAAGTCTCAGTAAAAAGGTCCCGTTTTACCTTTTGGTACGAAATCCTAAAAATTATAAAAAAGTAGCTAGTATGTATTTTAACAAGTTATTGAAATCTTAAAAAGAAAGGCATCGAACATAGAGAACTTTGCTTTCTCAGTACACAACCCATTACCTACCTAGGCATTATGTGCTACATTAATAACAGATATTGTCATAACGAGTTGAAAACAACAGTTTACTTCACAACAGTGGTGTTGTTATGTTGTATCTGTGTTGTGTTATACACACGTAATAGGTCTGTTGTGAACGATACAACTTCTATATAATACTAGCTGCGCCGGCAAACGTTGTTTTGCCATACAATTCTGTGTAAAAAAAATTTCATCAAAATCGGTCCAGCCAATTGTGAATCTAAACCATCCTCAGACCCCCCTGAATACACACAACAAATTTCATCAAAATCGGTCCAGTCGTTTAGGAGGAGTTCAGTCACATACACACGCACACAAGAAATATATATATTAAGATAATAATTATGTTTGCAATAAGTATTGTGTACAAATTGTGAATCTGTATTTATATAATCAAAGGGCTCTTTGTGTCTGCCAATTACTGAACATAGAAATAATTTCACTATTTTGGTAAAATAACGCCCACGCTCTTTCTGGATGTTTTGTAACTTTAATAAACAGTTTAACTACATAATGTTATAGGTATTTTATAAGTAAAATTTAAAAACGAAAACAACTATACCGATATACTTACTATGTTAATATAGTTGTTTTCACTCATTCGTTTAAATAAACCACTGTTAACGGTATTTAGTTAGGTTCGGTTTAGACGCGTGTATTAGTTTTAAAGTTTTAGTCCCACACGTGGCCATGGTGACTGCAAAGTCTTCAAAACGTCGGCAAAAAATTAAAAGTAATACACACGTTTAAATCCGTAAAAAGTTTTATTTAAAAATAACTATATTCCTTCGCGACTTTCGCCAAAATTTTATGAGAAAGTGACCACCACTTTCTCATAACTTTACTTGGATGGCAGCTTTTTATATAGAAGGTAGATAGATACACTCACAAACATAATGAAATGTGAAGGACAGACGCATGATTGTGTGGGTGAGGTGTCTAGTACTTGCAAGCGTAGTGTAGGTGTGGCCAGGGGCGCAAGTCTGCTGATACAATGTTGTCATAATGTTCACTCACTGATTGCATAATGGCGAATTTTATCAAGTTTGGTCAAGTCTACTATTCATTTTTTGTCATAAATGACGCCATTCTGGCGTTAGTGACTGATCATTATGACAACATTGTAATAGCAGACTTTGGTCCCTGATGTACTGTACGAGTGTCAATGAAACCAATGAAGTGTGTAGATCGCAGTACACGGTGATAGAATCTCTGTGTATCCTCACGGGAGATGAGCGCGGGGAGGATGTAGGTACTTTAATGAACTGAAGATAAACATTGTGCGTTGATAATAAGTTGACTTGGTATCGATATTATCCAATTATAATGTTAGTGGTCACAAGTGGTCCTGTGGATCATTCACCTCGTGACACACACACTATATTTATTTATGCGCTTTGTTCTGTCAGCCGCGGCCGGGGACAGAGTGCGCTGCGCCGCGGGGTACTTCAATTGGGAATCAATCGTCGACATAAAAAAGAGCCCTCGTTACATTTTGCTAAAAGTGTACTGAGAGCAGACGTACTGCAACAAACATTTAGCACTAATGTGCTAAATGAACTAACAGAATATCAGTGACTCTGTCACTGTCTTCTCTCTATTGTAGCGTCATCTTGTTATCTGTAACAAAATACTTATAAATTAAAAGTTTTATGAGTATTGTGCATGCAGGTACCGAGCCGGTAGGTAGGTGCCGAAAGCTTTCGAAAGCGTCAAGTGGCATACAGTTTACAAGTGCCTTGCATGTATAACTAGATGTGTGACTGTTCATGATGCCGCTATGCTCTATAGTCTCTACCTATCCCCATAGGCGTGACGGTACAATGATGAGACTGAAAACTTATACTGAGAAATATGTCTACACCAAATCGGTCAGCCAACATTGTGTAATTTTAAATTAACTAAAGACTGTAACCAAAAGTAGGTAAATGGACTTGCAATTAGAGACACACAGTAAAGCCTATTGTGTATATGAATATGTACATACATTACGTAAACACATGATCCGCTCTGTTTATTGAGCGGATTTAGCTCTTAGTTATACAATAATGAATACAACATATGTTCTACACTGTGGTTCTACAATAATATTGCTATCAAGAGATATATAGAGAAAAGCTGACGATTGGAGGAGAAACCTGGTATACTAAAATTATTGCTACTGGTACTAGGAGTTGGTACTGGTGAAGGCTACTAATGCTTCTGCGATATTTTGTATCGAATTTCTTTATTTAACTAGACGATTAGACCCAGTACAAGTTGTTGTTGGAATTACTAAACGAAAATAACCGATACACTATATCCTTACTGAAATAGAATCGGAAAAATTAAAACAAGAAATCTTATAAATAAATTAATACAAGCAAAAATGTATTCAGAAAACACCGCGTTCTTACGACTCTTTGTAAACAGACAATAAATCGTAAAAAAAACAAAAAGCTTATTTTGTACCAAATGATATGTTTCCACGATCTACTGAGAGAGTGTGCGAGTTGCAGGAAGTGATAGCGCTCGTTCATTCCGCTTTGCATAATGTAAGTATATTCAAATTGATTTTACATAAAAAGTTAATCTTAATTTATTACATTTGCGTGAACGGAAATTTTATTTTTGAACTTTGTTTTTCTGTCTAAAGTATAGGTTGTGATTTCTATGCTTTTTACATTGACTTGTTACACAAGACCTGTAAATACATACAAACACTTCTCACAACGATCTATCTATATTGTTGTTGAATAACTTCACATTATTGCAACAATTTATTAATCTGTTTTGCTCTCAAGCACTTAGACAATACTGTAATAAAACTACATAATTAATTATCGCTACAGATTTATAAAACGTAGATAGTAAATAAAACGCTTCAATTAATAAAATAATGATTGCACTGCTGTTTGTTCTACAGAAATAATCTGTGGTCATGCAGCCACTCAATTTGATCATATCAACAGGTTTAAATGATTTCATTAGCTCGCTTCTGTTCAGAAAATATCAAATAATTATTTTTATAACGGCACTACATTTGTTTTTCCAAGAAATAAATTTGAACTCGTAATTACAGCAGTTGTAATAAATATTTTTCTAAGTAATAAATTAAGTGGAACAAGAAATACTTCTTTTGTTAAGAAATATATTAAAACTTTACTATTGATGAGTTAATTATGTAAATGTAAGTTAGGTAATTATTTGTTGCTGAAATAATTATTTCATAACAAAAAAATATGTATATAGTACGGTTTTATTAAGTATATAGATGAAATTGGTCACACGTAGTCATTTTTAGGACATAATAATATATATCCTTAGATTGTACCCAGTTTGGGATAATTTAGGAGAAATTGAAAAGAATTAATAAAATTTTACATCACAGTATAAAATGAGGCATTCTTAATACAAATCATTCACTCCATTTGGTATCTTATGAAGGTGATAAAGTATTTCATTTACTCGTTACCGTTCATAAATTAATGGCGGCCGATTGTTTTAAAATTACCTCATTTGTTCTCCCTTAGAGATAAATTAGAATCCGCCATTACACAGATTGAAAGAAAATTTTCTTTTAACTTAAGCAATAAATTAAAGGGAGCTAAGAAATTCTTATTTGTTTCATCAAGAATGAATCTAAAGTTGTGTTAATATTAAAGTAAATAAGACAAATGGAGTTATTTCTACTCAATCACTAATATGTTGTGTAAAAGTTAATTAAACCAAGTCCTTTAGGTATTACTACACCGGTATAAACCTTTTCCAAAGCTGATGGTTATTTAGTTCACTACAAAACGCAACGAATAAGTATTGCAACTTAATGTAGGAGATAATAGAGATAATTATTATATTGATTAGAGATACCTATTGAACTGAAGTTTTGTGTACATATTTAATTAGAGTGACAATGCATGGTTAAACTATGTGACATGATTTTAAATTTAACATGACGGTACAACCAGATCGCGGAGAGATGCTTTCCTACAATTAATATATCTAATGAAGGGGCTTGTTAAAAATAGCTAGAAAAATATAGTGATGTATAAAAGATTTCTGTAAAGATAAGCTTTTTACTTGTGAGTTTCTTGCGAAATTTATTATTATTTTGCTTTATAAAGGTTATAGCAGGTATTACTTTATTTTTCCAAACAATTTTTATCTCCATAAGTAGCTTATAAGAAAGCTTTTGAAAGCTCTTATGTTATGATTGTTTAGTCTATCTAACAAATAAATTATTATAATCGTCAGAGTAGCTCACCACGGCACGGGCGCGCTATTCAAAGCATTTAATTTTTGTAAAACGGAGAGCTTTTCTAATATAAATTACAAGAATCCTACAGTTGCGGAGTCTGCAGTCAGCCTGCTTATTCAATTAGCTTTGCATAATGTTATTGAGTCGATTTTGTTTTAAATAAAAAACCTGAATAAATGAAATATTTCATTCTTTACAGTAATTTAATGAACCAATCACAATTCGCCTGTCCAAAACCAAAACCTAGCAAGGGACATTTTTTTGAAATTCGTTTTGTCAAACCAATATTTCCAAATTTTTTTACTGCGTCTAATGCAAAAACAACTGTATTTCTATCTTAAATAGAATCAGAGCTGATATGAACATGTATAAACCTAGTAAGTGACATTCGTACTTGGTGATTCCAAAATGAAAAAGCTAGTAATTATCATTTCCAAATTCAAATACCTATTAAATATGGTATATGCTAGGTTTTTGAATTTGAATTTAGTTTTTTACTATATTTTTAAAGTTGGAATTGACCCGTACTAGGTTTTTAAGTTGCAAAATTGCTGAATCTTAGATCACGGTTATCAAAAAGTCTTTATAAAAAACATAGTAAGTCAGTGCAGTATCCGTAGACAATATAAAGTCTATTGCTTTAAATATCTCGTATCAAAAATGTGAGTGCACTTGCATGAATTGGCCCGTGCTTGTATGGACAGAACCTGCTCCTGCGCTCCCGCCGCACAAATGAAGCGTTTTTGATCCGTTCGGGCTTTGGTATACTCCCAAGCGCCCGTTGGTACGATGTAAAATACTACAAGTTACAACTTGTCCGAAATAATATTGTGCCGATGTTCCTGTTATTAAATTAAAATACGATTTATATCTCATACATCGGTAATTGATGCCGATTTTGCATACCGCGGTAATGGGTGCTTTTACCTTAGTAACATTTTTTATCAAATTAAACAGCTTAGTTAGCTTACGCATTCAATATAGATTATTACTGCTTTTTACAGCATGTAATTTAAATGAATATCTTAGGAGATATGACGAAAAAAGAATTACGCGCGACAATATAAAATACTTAAACAGTTGGCTGAGCAACGCGATCGTTTCCTCGGTCTTCAATCCATACCTACTCTAATGTTTGGATATTTAGTTAATGTTGGATGTATGGATAGATTTTCATGAAACTTTTTTAAATTCCACGCGTACGGAGTCGCGGGCAACAGCTAGTATCGTAATAAATATGAAAAACTGTTTAAACATTGTTGTGTGATTGATGTCTTTAGTAAAATTAAAATGTTTGTCCTGTGTGAGGAGGTTGATAAGATTACTTTACTAAAAGAGCGGCATCGACCGCCACAACTGCGTAGTCTTACTTACCTACCGAAGTATGTAATACCTACGTATAACAATGTATACGGCAAACGCACATGGCAATGTATGTTGCCCACTATATTAAACGATCTACAGGACGATATTGTAACAAAAATTGTAACTAACCCAGACAAATGTAAATCGATTCTTAGATGTTTATACCGCCCAAGAAAAAAAAAAGAAAATGTTTGTGAGTGAAGACAGCGACACATAAACATTTATAGTTTCTGTTGCTGTAATGTATTGTTATATAATGTACTGTATTTTATACCAAGAATAAAAAAATTAAAAATAAAAACTATTTTGAGCTTGTTTACTTTTGTAATAATTATATTCTACTAGCTGACCCGGCAAACGTTGTTTTGCCATACTAAAAAAAAATGTTTGAAAAATAGATGTTGGCCGATTCTCAGACCTACTGATTACGTATGCAAAATTTGAGAAGAATCGGTCAAGCCGTTTCGGAGGAGTATGGTAACTAACACTGTGACACGTGAATTTTATATATTAGATAAACCGTGTCAAGCACGAGCCGGACTCACACTCAAGGGTTCTGTACAGTTATTATGACACCCTAATATTATATTATATTCATCGTATTCCCAACCCAAAATAACGGGATCAGGGCAGGAAAACGATGATGATGAGTATCTGTAGTTATAACATCAATACGAATAAACTATAATACTGTAATACATAAACTGTAAAATTTTCATTTCTCTACCTATTACCGTTCCAGAGATACAACCTGTTGACAGACAAACAGACGGACAGTAAAGTCTCAGTAAAAAGGTCCCGTTTTACCTTTTGGTACGAAATCCTAAAAATTATAAAAAAGTAGCTAGTATGTATTTTAACAAGTTATTGAAATCTTAAAAAGAAAGGCATCGAACATAGAGAACTTTGCTTTCTCAGTACACAACCCATTACCTACCTAGGCATTATGTGCTACAGTCATAAAAAAATATGTATAAAATGAAAAAGTATTACAAACTGTAGCTATTAATAACAGATATTGTCATAACGAGTTGAAAACAACAGTTTACTTCACAACAGTGGTGTTGTTATGTTGTATGTGTGTTGTGTTATACACACGTAATAGGTCTGTTGTGAACGATACAACTTCTATATAATACTAGCTGCGCCGGCAAACGTTGTTTTGCCATACAATTCTGTGTAAAAAAAATTTCATCAAAATCGGTCCAGCCAATTGTGAATCTAAACCATCCTCAGACCCCCCTGAATACACACAACAAATTTCATCAAAATCGGTCCAGTCGTTTAGGAGGAGTTCAGTCACATACACACGCACACAAGAAATATATATATTAAGATAATAATTATGTTTGCAATAAGTATTGTGTACAAATTGTGAATCTGTATTTATATAATCAAAGGGCTCTTTGTGTCTGCCAATTACTGAACATAGAAATAATTTCACTATTTTGGTAAAATAACGCCCACGCTCTTTCTGGATGTTTTGTAACTTTAATAAACAGTTTAACTACATAATGTTATAGGTATTTTATAAGTAAAATTTAAAAACGAAAACAACTATACTGATATACTTACTATTTTAATATAGTTGTTTTCACTCATTCGTTTAAATAAACCACTGTTAACGGTATTTAGTTAGGTTCGGTTTAGACGCGTGTATTAGTTTTAAAGTTTTAGTCCCACACGTGGCCATGGTGACTGCAAAGTCTTCAAAACGTCGGCAAAAAATTAAAAGTAATACACACGTTTAAATCCGTAAAAAGTTTTATTTAAAAATAACTATATTCCTTCGCGACTTTCGCCAAAATTTTATGAGAAAGTGACCACCACTTTCTCATAACTTTACTTGGATGGCAGCTTTTTATATAGAAGGTAGATAGATACACTCACAAACATAATGAAATGTGAAGGACAGACGCATGATTGTGTGGGTGAGGTGTCTAGTACTTGCAAGCGTAGTGTAGGTGTGGCCAGGGGCGCAAGTCTGCTGATACAATGTTGTCATAATGTTCACTCACTGATTGCATAATGGCGAATTTTATCAAGTTTGGTCAAGTCTACTATTCATTTTTTGTCATAAATGACGCCATTCTGGCGTTAGTGACTGATCATTATGACAACATTGTAATAGCAGACTTTGGTCCCTGATGTACTGTACGAGTGTCAATGAAACCAATGAAGTGTGTAGATCGCAGTACACGGTGATAGAATCTCTGTGTATCCTCACGGGAGATGAGCGCGGGGAGGATGTAGGTACTTTAATGAACTGAAGATAAACATTGTGCGTTGATAATAAGTTGACTTGGTATCGATATTATCCAATTATAATGTTAGTGGTCACAAGTGGTCCTGTGGATCATTCACCTCGTGACACACACACTATATTTATTTATGCGCTTTGTTCTGTCAGCCGCGGCCGGGGACAGAGTGCGCTGCGCCGCGGGGTACTTCAATTGGGAATCAATCGTCGACATAAAAAAGAGCCCTCGTTACATTTTGCTAAAAGTGTACTGAGAGCAGACGTACTGCAACAAACATTTAGCACTAATGTGCTAAATGAACTAACAGAATATCAGTGACTCTGTCACTGTCTTCTCTCTATTGTAGCGTCATCTTGTTATCTGTAACAAAATACTTATAAATTAAAAGTTTTATGAGTATTGTGCATGCAGGTACCGAGCCGGTAGGTAGGTGCCGAAAGCTTTCGAAAGCGTCAAGTGGCATACAGTTTACAAGTGCCTTGCATGTATAACTAGATGTGTGACTGTTCATGATGCCGCTATGCTCTATAGTCTCTACCTATCCCCATAGGCGTGACGGTACAATGATGAGACTGAAAACTTATACTGAGAAATATGTCTACACCAAATCGGTCAGCCAACATTGTGTAATTTTAAATTAACTAAAGACTGTAACCAAAAGTAGGTAAATGGACTTGCAATTAGAGACACACAGTAAAGCCTATTGTGTATATGAATATGTACATACATTACGTAAACACATGATCCGCTCTGTTTATTGAGCGGATTTAGCTCTTAGTTATACAATAATGAATACAACATATGTTCTACACTGTGGTTCTACAATAATATTGCTATCAAGAGATATATAGAGAAAAGCTGACGATTGGAGGAGAAACCTGGTATACTAAAATTATTGCTACTGGTACTAGGAGTTGGTACTGGTGAAGGCTACTAATGCTTCTGCGATATTTTGTATCGAATTTCTTTATTTAACTAGACGATTAGACCCAGTACAAGTTGTTGTTGGAATTACTAAACGAAAATAACCGATACACTATATCCTTACTGAAATAGAATCGGAAAAATTAAAACAAGAAATCTTATAAATAAATTAATACAAGCAAAAATGTATTCAGAAAACACCGCGTTCTTACGACTCTTTGTAAACAGACAATAAATCGTAAAAAAAACAAAAAGCTTATTTTGTACCAAATGATATGTTTCCACGATCTACTGAGAGAGTGTGCGAGTTGCAGGAAGTGATAGCGCTCGTTCATTCCGCTTTGCATAATGTAAGTATATTCAAATTGATTTTACATAAAAAGTTAATCTTTATTTATTAAATTTGCGTGAACGGAAATTTTATTTTTGAACTTTGTTTTTCTGTCTAAAGTATAGGTTGTGATTTCTATGCTTTTTACATTGACTTGTTACACAAGACCTGTAAATACATACAAACACTTCTCACAACGATCTATCTATATTGTTGTTGAATAACTTCACATTATTGCAAAAATTTATTAATCTGTTTTGCTATCAAGCACTTAGACAATACTGTAATAAAACTACATAATTAATTATCGCTACAGATTTATAAAAGGTCGATAGTAAATAAAACGCTTCAATTAATAAAATAATGATTGCACTGCTGTTTGTTCTACAGAAATAATCTGTGGTCATGCAGCCACTCAATTTGATCATATCAACAGGTTTAAATGATTCCATTAGCTCGCTTCTGTTCAGAAAATTTCAAATAATTATTTTTATAAAGGCACTACATTTGTTTTTCCAAGAAATAAATTTGAACTCGTAATTACAGCAGTTGTAATAAATATTTTTCTAAGTAATAAATTAAGTGGAACAAGAAATACTTCTTTTGTTAAGAAATATATTAAAACTTTACTATTGATGAGTTAATTATGTAAATGTGAGTTAGGTAATTATTTGTTGCTGAAATAATTATTTCATAACAAAAAAATATGTATATAGTACGGTTTTATTAAGTATATAGATGAAATTGGTCACACGTAGTCAGTTTTAGGACATAATAATATATATCCTTAGATTGTACCCAGTTTGGGATAATTTAGGAGAAATTGAAAAGAATTAATAAAATTTTACATCACAGTATAAAATGAGGCATTCTTAATACTAATCATTCACTCCATTTGGTATCTTATGAAGGTGATAAAGTATTTCATTTACTCGTTACCGTTCATAAATTAATGGCGGCCGATTGTTTTAAAAGTACCTCATTTGTTCTCCCTTAGAGATAAATTAGAATCCGCCATTACACAGATTGAAAGAAAATTTTCTTTTAACTTAAGCAATAAATTAAAGGGAGCTAAGAAATTCTTATTTGTTTCATCAAGAATGAATCTAAAGTTGTGTTAATATTAAAGTAAATAAGACAAATGGAGTTATTTCTACTCAATCACTAATATGTTGTGTAAAAGTTAATTAAACCAAGTCCTTTAGGTATTACTACACCGGTATAAACCCTTTCCAAAGCTGATGGTTATTTAGTTCACTACAAAACGCAACGAATAAGTATTGCAACTTAATGTAGGAGATAATAGAGATAATTATTATATTGATTAGAGATACCTATTGAACTGAAGTTTTGTGTACATATTTAATTAGAGTGACAATGCATGGTTAAACTATGTGACATGATTTTAAATTTAACATGACGGTACAACCAGATCGCGGAGAGATGCTTTCCTACAATTAATATATCTAATGAAGGGGCTTGTTAAAAATAGCTAGAAAAATATAGTGATGTATAAAAGATTTCTGTAAAGATAAGCTTTTTACTTGTGAGTTTCTTGCGAAATTTATTATTATTTTGCTTTATAAAGGTTATAGCAGGTATTACTTTATTTTTCCAAACAATTTTTATCTCCATAAGTAGCTTATAAGAAAGCTTTTGAAAGCTCTTATGTTATGATTGTTTAGTCTATCTAACAAATAAATTATTATAATCGTCAGAGTAGCTCACCACGGCACGGGCGCGCTATTCAAAGCATTTAATTTTTGTAAAACGGAGAGCTTTTCTAATATAAATTACAAGAATCCTACAGTTGCGGAGTCTGCAGTCAGCCTGCTTATTCAATTAGCTTTGCATAATGTTATTGAGTCGATTTTGTTTTAAATAAAAAACCTGAATAAATGAAATATTTCATTCTTTACAGTAATTTAATGAACCAATCACAATTCGCCTGTCCAAAACCAAAACCTAGCAAGGGACATTTTTTTGAAATTCGTTTTGTCAAACCAATATTTCCAAATTTTTTTACTGCGTCTAATGCAAAATCAACTGTATTTCTATCTTAAATAGAATCAGAGCTGATATGAACATGTATAAACCTAGTAAGTGACATTCGTACTTGGTGATTCCAAAATGAAAAAGCTAGTAAGTATCATTTCCAAATTCAAATACCTATTAAATATGGTATATGCTAGGTTTTTGAATTTGAATTTAGTTTTTTACTATATTTTTAAAGTTGGAATTGACCCGTACTAGGTTTTTAAGTTGCAAAATTGCTGAATCTTAGATCACGGTTATCAAAAAGTCTTTATAAAAAACATAGTAAGTCAGTGCGAAATAGTTGCGCGAGGGGAGCACAGATTTTTTTTTGGGTACATTCTCATTTACATAGTAGTTACGGCTTATTTAAACATTAATTTCATTAAATCCGAAATACGAAGATCCGTAGAAGAACGGGCCATAGACCAATAACAGGCGTACCTATCCGACACAGCCCAAAGGGTTAGCACGCTGAAGTGGCAATGCGCAGGCAACAGCTCTCGTAGGACTGATGATCGTTTGGGAACAAAAGTTCTAGAGTGGCAATTACGGAACGGACAACGCAGCGTACGGCAGCCACCGATAAGGTGGAGCATTGGATGCAAGCGGCACTAGACCGTGCGTTGTGGCGTTCTTTGGGAAGGCCTATGTACAACAGTGGATGAAGAAATGCTGACGGATAAATGGTAACATTGAAAGATATTTTAGATATATAGATTTAAAAATAATGATGGAATTTCCCTTATTTTGTAAGACAACGCCACACCAAGAAACACAGTATTCTGGAAGTGTTTGTTATTACAGAGAATACGAGACCGATTTTTTTTGCCTAATTAGTAAAATAAATGAAGAATCCAAAAAAAGAAATAATTTAAAAATTCTAATTCAGATTCCTAGTTAGTGTTTATTGATAGGTTTTCAATATTCAAGATCCAAAAGAGTAACAATTAATAAGCTAGATAAAGATCTTACTAGGTTTTTGCTATTGGTTTAGTATCATACAATTCAGGAAGTATCTAAAAAAATCATTAGTAAGGCACATAAAACTTGTCCAAAAGCACTTTTGTTTAATTTAACTATTTCGTAAAATAAAACAACTAATACTTATTTATAAAAAATCAAGATATGGCCAAAAAAGGAATTCTGTATTAAATGGCAGAAGGAAATGTTTAATGTCTCCTCCTGAAAAATTTACTCAAATGTAATTGCTAGGTTTTGGTTTTGGACAGCCGAATTATATACATAGTTTCTTTTTTCAGAGGCTATAATGCAGAACCTATAAAAGGCCTTTAAATGTGGTTTGATTATAAGTTCTAAGCCTTTGCATATTAAAGTATGTAGACCTTAGTGCGCAAAATTTTTCACAGAGTTAACGATAGTGAGCGCGTCTAAGTTAAGGGCCTACATCAATATTATCGTAGACATGTACAAATTAACACAGCTAGTAGGTATAGAAAATGAAGAAATAGGGATACTTTTTTTGTTTACTCAAAATCTACTAAATATATTTTAATTCTGATTTATGTGTTTCTATATATAATAGTTACTGATGTTTTTAAAGTTATTTCATTACTTAATACGCGATAATAGACCGACAAATGAAAAAAATAAAAAATTAGAGAGGTTGTTTCGCTAAGATTTTCTATCGAGAAAACTTTTTCAATCGCGTTTCTGATTTTATGCGATCCTAGATCATATATTGAAAAAACATATACTTAAAAATTAGAGCTCTAGCCATTCAATCTAAAGAAACAATGAAAACTTCGTACATAGAAAAATGCACGAAGCTATTTTGGTATCCTCTTAACACGAAATGGTATGAAATTGACAGGAACAGGAACAGCGGTAACTATCGATGTCAAGCGACATTGTCCTGTCTTCATTGAATTTGGGTTAAGCTTGGGCCGGTCAACGTTTGAGCGCCTTGTCCCATTATATATAACTCTTATTTTTAGATATTCTGCTATTGTGTTCATTAGTTATACAAATCCAAGAATCCAAATCGAATGTTGCACAGATATTTAGAGATGTGACGGTTAGCTAACTATTATAAACTAATTATAATAATTTAGCACTAAATTTTAAAATTAACGACTATAATCGATTAATCTGTTCAAATGATCACATAATAAAAAGAATGTAACAATTTATGTCAAATAAAAACTGTTAATTTAGTCATGTCAACTGGTTTTGTTCGCATTATGGCTCGCGATAAAATATAATAAAGGTGAACGTTTTATAAATAGTTGCGTCATTAACAGTTTGATTATATTTAACGTATATTTGTTTTACAAATTATTAATTATTAGTCAAATTATTAGTCAATAAACCGCCAAGAAAACAACTGTTTGTTTGATTTATTACTTGTACAATTAAGGCAAACATGACAAAATAAATGCTTGGTCTAGTACTTACTCATAATATAAACAATATATATATAAACATAAATACGGATATATTATTTTATGTATCTTAAATAGTAATATAGTTGAGGTAGTTATGCACTCGCCTGTATTTTCCGCTTTAGGCCATGTTCAGATGACATGTTTTCAAATCGCGCGACTAGATATCGTAGTATTTATATACAACCGATCACATGAGCGCGCGTTAGCGAGCGTGACGCGGCGCTCAGAGAAAAATTCTCTAGACGCAGGTGAGCGCGCGCTTACATCGCAATTGCACGTTTTTTTGTGACTTGCTTTTGTATTTAGTTCAAAATGAGTGAATTAGATATTGACATCGACTTACTAATTGACGAAGTCAGGAAAATGCCAGTGATTTAGGATATAGCTTCAGAATCCTATAAACGTAAAATTTTAAAACGACCAACCCATGTGTTCGTTTTCTTTTACCATATTTTTTTTATAATATAACCACAAAATAATAGTATCTTCCACGTCCATTTTCTAAGCTCTATCGATACAGACTGATGAGCTACTCGCAACGCGCGTTAGCGCTAGTTATCTGAACTCTTTAAAAACTTGATCGCGCGTTGACCTGCGTTAGCACGCGTTACATGTGAACTTAGCCTTAGATTAAGGTAGGTACGCATCCCGGTGGCTCAACGTTGCCACCGGACGCGCTTCATAGTATTATACATAAGGATTGTTTGAATATAACTCAGTATTATTAGTATTTGAGTATAATTCAGTACTTTTAGATAGTTCTTCATTTTAAAATAAAATAAAAACACATTCAAATATTTTTATGATGAACAAATGAAAAGGGCCAAGGACCCTTTCTCGAAGCTTAACTAGGTACTCAATATTAAATTTATTTATGTTCGTCATACAAATATTTGGATGTGTGGTAATCGAAAACATGACTTTAAAAATCAAAGTAAACTTATATGTTTTTTCTGTAGACTTTAATTCTTTATTGTCTGTTACTTTCAATATTATTAGAAGTAATAACAATTATTTATCTGTCAATATTTCAATATTTTATAGATTCTAACTTATTGGAATGTTGATCAAAAACAAAGAAAAATGTCTACAAATAATTGTAATTGGTAACGACACAAAGTTTTATTTGTTTGTTTTTTCATTAAGTTATAAAAGAAGAGTTGAACACTGAGCACAATATTCTGTTCTTTGAGTATTTATTGGTTTTCAGTTAACAAACTTTTTGAGAAAAATGTGTTTGTTCATAACTTTCACTGAAAAATAAAACCGAAGCATTATTTCCGACAGTAATCGATGCAAATATTTTGAATAGGGCGATACAATATTATTATACGGAAAAAATACCATGTATCTTGATATTCTGTTCACTGTAATACTGTATACAGTTTGTGGTTTTAACACCTCACAATTGATTTGTGGTCAGATGTATCGATACACATCGAGTAAGTTGTTGTCATGCACGTTAAATTAAATACGTTTGAGGCCCAGTATTAGGCCTCGTACTCATTCATTGGGAAAAAAAATTAACTCATTTCTTTCTTTTGCGTTGAGGAGCACTTTAAAGAATTGCGAAGTATTTTAACGCATTTCATTGTATTCGACAATTAATTCCATTAACGTTGAGAGCCACATTAACGACGATTAGAGCTATCATTGAAATGTCATGCACCTCACTTCTAAAAGCCATTTATTCCGCCATGCTGTCTAAAACCATGACAAATGAGCTTAATATAAACTTTTCTTAAGAAAACTTCTTAACAGAGCTTAAGTAGGTTCAAATTTATTCAGCGGTCTTGTTTAATATCTCTAAGAACTCTGTTTGTTAGTTAATATACAAGTATTTAAACCGATTATAGCGATATCAAGCAAGCAGCGGAAGTATTATTCTGTAGTAATATCGATTTGATGACATTGTGAAAAAACGTAATTTTGGTTTTGACACAATATAAATTGAATAAATAAATGATAGTTTAGCAAAATATTTGACTCTACGTCTTTTAACCTAACAACCTGAACAACGTCTACGTCTTTTAACCTAACAACTGAAATATATGAGATAAAGACTAACCACTAATTTTTATTTATTTGTCACATGTATAACTGCTAAGACGGATTCGAATTTACAGCCTAGTCCAAAGAAATCAATGGTTTTTTTTACATATAACATGTTGGCACTTGATCACATGCCACCTGATGGTAAGCGACAATGGAATGTTTGATGGTAAAGCGTACCAACTATGTAGGAGGCCTATTTACCCTTTTTTTGAACGTGTCTGTCTACATTGAAACTCTTAGGGAAATCATAACACAAATCATATCATAATACATAATAATATTGCCTACACCAATTAAAAGAAATGTTAGTTAAATGAGAAGAACTTTTAATGAATATCTAAAATCTAAACTTAAACAAGATTACTACAACATGTTTTCATGTAATTGTCTATCTATGAACAATGTGTGCATGCCGTAAGTAATTAGGTCAGTTTCCTATCTCGGTAATAAGGTCACGTCTCAAAGTGAGCGTGTGTACCAGGAGACCAGAACAGACAAGGAACTCGTTAAAAGCGAGTTCGTCTCGTCCACGAAGGAAATTAAAAGATGAATTAGTGAAGTATGTCGAGTGGCCGCTACCACTAGACGACTCACGACTGGTGGTGGTGACTTGTTCGATTTAAACTTATGCAAGTTGTTAGCGTCAAGTAGGTACTACAAGTTAACAAGCGATAATTACGCGATGTGTGGTGCAAATTATAACTGTTTCATAAATGTATCATTTTTAAAATTATTAGAAAATACTTTTATAAAATTTCTGATAAATAAGAAGATAATAACATTTGGAATGGAAAGCGTAAATGAAAACCCGGTTGAGTACTAGTTGGATTCATGTAACGAGGGTTCCGTACCGATATAATCATTCTACAGTTTATCATGTTGCAAATCTTGCAATCAATAAATCACATTGTTAAATATTTATTTTGTTCTGTTTTGTAGTACTTGTTACAAGGTCAACAAAATTATTATTTTATTTGTAAAAATTTAAACAAGTTATCGCGGTTCATGAGGTACTACTATCATAAGGTAATGAAGAACAGCGAGGTCTCAGTAGTAGTCTCGTATCTCCTTTTGGTACTAAACTTTAAAAACGTGCCTGATGTAGACAGATGGCCATAGCGTATTGCTAATATTCATGTTAAAGCCTTATTCATAATGACTTATTGGAGGTTTAAAAGTTCGCTAAAATCGGTTCGCGAAAATTGTCAAAACTGGTTATTCATAATAGTCTCTTTACGCTAAAACGTTTATTATCTCTCCGATAAAATGTCCGTTGAACCCTCCGATAAGTCATTAATAGTCATTATGAATAAGGCCATTAATAAATATTTTCATTTTGAGTCACCCGTACTGGGTGACTCGTGACGTGATGTACTCGAAGCTAAATATTTGTGTGGTTTTAATTAAGTTTAGTAGTTTGAAGCGAACAACAAACACACTGACAAGTTATTAACTTACGTCATATACAGGATGATGTCGATAAACAAATATCGTTCACGTTACATTATTGGAACATTATAATTGATATTACATTTTGTGTTAATAACTTAATTAAAAGTTAATGTAATTAAATAAGGCTTCGTAGCGTAGCGGCAGCTTCCTTGATATCGTTCACGCGGTCGAGGGTTCGATTCCGAAAAGGACAGCTATTTATGCTGAACATTGATCAAGCATTTTTGTTAAGCATCTATGTGTTTTCATTTCATTTCATTTCATTTATTCTTTATTGTACACTCATACAAGTAAGGCGAAGTAAATAATAATATTTTTTTTGCGTTTGTTCGGCGTCTGGGTGTTTATATGTAATATAAATTATGTATGTATTTACAAAAGAAAAGTAGTATATGTATTCTATCCGTATTCTGATACCCATAACACAAGCATAAAAGCTTAGCTTGGGACCAGAGGACGTTGTGTGAAATGTCCGTGAACATTTATATTTTTTTATTTACCTATAATACAGATACTAGCAGTGCCCGCGACTTCGTACGCGTGGAATTTAGAAACGAAAAATTAAATGAACTAACAATAACGCCATTTTACAGCTTATTAATAAAACGTCAGTTTGGTTTTCTTTTTTTGCACAATTCTAAAGAAGTAACACACATGGCCCCAATGTCATTTTAGTAAATGATATCTCAGAGTTTTACCTTTTTAGGGCTTCGTACAAACATTTATAGTCTCACTACGGTGTCCATCTGTCTGTCTATCCGCCCGTTAAATTTTTTTTTACTAGGCAACGGCTGAAGGTATCAATTTGAAACTTATACCAAATGTAGATCTATGCGGTCCCTTGCTGCAAAAGATTTGCGGAATTTGAGCAGCGTAACGACCATACGACGACGCCAACGCTGACGCCGGTGCCGATGCCGACGCCAACGCCGACGCCTATAAATACCCACTCAGCACCGATACGTAAGTCGGGATTTGAGCAGCGTAACGACCATACGCCGACGCCGGTCGTTACCGTATTCCTCCGAAACGGCTTGACAGATTTTTATGAAATTTCACATGCATATTCAGTAGGTCTGAGAATGGGACAACATATATTTTTCAAACCCCTCCCCCAACTGACATTGGTATGGCAAAACAACGTGTGCCGGGTTAGCTAGTATATACATATATACATTTAAAAAAAAACTGACTTTTATCTAAGTAATTTAATTTTACATGAAAGTTACGGTTTTTAATACAACACGAAATAAAAATGTAGCGATTGTTCTATTATGCGCTGTTAGCATAATTAATTTGCAAAATAAAGTTGTTTAAATAATTTTCATCACTTAATACATACGTCTAGATGACAAATAAACCGTGACAGTCTGAACAATTGATTTATATATATCGGAGAAAATCACCGTAGACATCACCTGTAATTACAGTCACAGCAGTCATCTATCTAAAGACCCTGTAATACTGGTCAAACTAACTACGTTAACTACAACATTCTATTAACTACGATGAGATCGATCCGTGGCTTACAACACGTGTAACTGGTTTGGAAGGCGCCTTTTATGAATATTCAACGGGTCACCATTTGAACTCATCAGATAAAGGAATTACTTACCATTGACACCATTTGAGTACCTACTTCACAATCCTGGAACCTAAGTTAAAACTAAAAATCCTTAAGTAAACCATTTTAATCAAGTCTACGACATACTCGTATATAATATTTATTATTATAAACACACAGGCACAATTAGCGGAACACAAAAAAAAACAGAATTTTAAAATCTTTTACTTGAGGAACTGGCCAATTATGATATTTTTTTAATATATTGTCAAATTTGAAAATAGAAAATTAGATGACATACACTTTTTTCATTCATGTGTTTTATTTTCCCGAACAATACGTTTTGTCAACTTGTTCGAGTACTAACTACGTAATTGTAATCTTTTTTAAAAATTGCACTTAATGGTTTTTTATAAATTTGTTATTCTATAGGCAATTTTGTTAATTAAAAGCTCTTTATTATGCCTGACTTAACATCACTGGAAATCATTAGGGCTGATGAAATGAGAAGAAATGGCCATACCTACAGGTCGATTGCCTCAAGGCTTCGTCGACCAGTATCAACGATTCATCGCAGCATCCAGCGGTACAGATCGTCTAATTCTCTTGTGAGGAGGAGGGGTCAAGGTAGAAAAAGATGTACATCGAGGCTAGATGCCAGTTTTTTACAACTTGGAGTTCGTAGGAATACGCGATTAACGGCTGTACAAGCTCGAAATGAACTGGAAGACGTTCGAGGAGTACGAGTAAGTGAGCGTACAGTTCGCAGGAGATATGAAGAAGTTGGTTTAGGGTCGTATATACCTGCCAAAGGCCCAAAACTTGAGAGACGTCACCGCGTAAACCGATTAAGCTATGCGCGAGGACATAGTCATTGGGATTTGAACGAATGGCAGCAGGTTCTCTTTACTAATGAGTGCAGAGTTCTTTTAAAACAGATCGATGGGAGACAGCGAATATGGAGACGCAAAGGAGAACGCTACATACAGTCTAATTTTGAACACACAGTGGCTTATGGTGGCGGCTCGATTATGGTTTGGGGGGATATGTTTGGGAGCTCGCACGGAGTTAGTGATAGTCACAGGAGGGACCATGACAGCAGATCGATACATCAGAGACCCCATTTATTGGTGACGACTTTATTCTAATGCAAGATAATGCTCGTGCTCATAGTGCACAATCGGTACAGGCATATCTGAGCCACGTAGGTATATCGGTGATGCAGTGGCCAGCAAATTCCCCCGATGTGAATCCGATAGAGCATGTCTGGGACTTGCTAAAAAGAAGGGTTAAATCCAGAATGCCACCCCCCAACAATCTGAATGAACTTGGAAACGCATTACTTGAGTGGGAGCGGTTGCCTCAAGAAATCATCGATAACATAATCTGTAGCATGCCCAGACGAATGCAAACCGTAATCAGAGCAAGAGGGGGAAACACTCGTTATTAATTTTTCTTTTATTTTATTGTTAATTCATTTAATGCTTACTTTTTTTTATTTTTTGTAATGGTTCATAATCATCTAAAAATTTTACTTATTTCAAATTTCTTTATTTTTCAATAAAAAATAACGAAGACTTTTCAAATTCGTTGTTAAAAGATGTTAATCAATTTGTTATTTTGTGTCTAATTACATTTTCGTCAAATATATGCGTTTTTATCTCATAGTCTCACTTTTTTTTCTGTTCCGCTAATTGTGCCGGTGTGTATATATTACATTAATCTTTATTAGATATATACAGCATACACATAACTCACGAGCTAAGAAAAAACTTCAGTCTTAGATATTATCACGGCTGCATACTGCCCTGGGGTCACATACATTGTACATGCCAAAACCAACTTAATGTAAAAAAATTAAGGTTTATTTTACGTAGTGTGTTCCTAAGTTACAAAGTTGCAAGCTAATATATTATAGTATAAGATATCAGATTGTATATCTGTTTAGTTTAATACTTGTTACTGAGTACTTGTACCAACTTAAGTATTTATTAACGTTAAGTGTTTTATATCTTTAAGTGTTTGATTTAATAGATAGAAGAAAGATTTATTGTCTGATATCGTCTTATATTAAACGCCCATATTTACTTGCTTACGGGTCCTCTTGTGACATATTAGTAAAACTAACTAAATATTATATACAAAATTTCATAAAAATGGTCTATGCCGTTTTTGAGATGAACGGCGATAATAATAGCTGCGATTCGAAAATTTGGGAATAAGATTATATGTAGTATGTCGCTTAGTAAAGAACTTGCTTTATTAAATGATGGATCACAACATTATTTGACGTTTTTGTACAACTACTTTACTGGCTTTCAGCGTCGTTTGTTAAATGTGAATTGATTGATCGTCGATAATATCTGAATTTTTTATCTTTTCTTATTTTAAATTGAAAGAGCCAAGAAGCTACTGCATCAATTGAAAAATATCGCTACAATGGTTCAGGGTCATAACAGACATAGATGTTGTTGAGTGTCCTGTGAGAATCAAAGAATCTCGGTGTTTTCTGTTCTTCGATGATGGTACAATGTAAAAAAATAAAAACATTACTACGATCATTTGGTATTCTATTCTATCGTCGCTATAATTAAACTACGTTGATCACAAAATAAATCCACATAATTGTCTCGTGGATCCATTAAAATGGTCCCACATTATTAAGACACATAATACATCATTTAATCGCTCCCTTACCTGTAATAATATCCTTTTCATGTGAGATTTAATTCCGAATTAATGAGATAACGAATGTTGGTTGGGACTGTTTCAAATGGTATATAGTCTCGCCGCGCGTCGGCTTGCTACGCTAATTATCTCGGGATTACGAGCAATGCTCCGTATTGATGGAATGGTTCTAGTACTTATGTCATGTATTTTAATGGGCTTTAAAACAGAGTCCCGTTGAAAAGGATTACACTGATTTAAATACTACACGCACTCATTAAAACTGGTACAAACCGCTATTCCAATATTGCTAATGGCTTTATTACTTAACTAGCAGTGCTCGCGACTTCGTACGCGTGGAATTTAGAAACGAAAAATTAAATGAACTAACAATAACGCCATTTTACAGCTAATTAATAAATCGTCCGTTTGGTTTTCTTTTTTTGCACAGTCTAAAGAAGTAACACACATGGTCCCAATGTCATTTTAGTAAATGATATCTCAGAGTTTTACCTTTTTAGGGCTTCGTACAAACATTTATAGTCTCTAGTCTATCCGCCCGTAAAACTTTTTTTTTACTCGGCAACGGCTGAATGTATCAATTTGAAACTTATACAAATGTAGATCTATGCGGTCCGTTGCTGCAAAAGACACAATCAATAATTTAGATCTACGCATTCAGAAGATATAATCGAATTACAGCCATTTTTGAGTATTTTCAACTTTCGCTAGGGAATCAAAATTTACAAGTTACTTCCCACTATCCCAGAGACTTGAAATTTGGCATGACCAAGCCTACATAGTGCTGATAACAATCCAAATAACTTGTAATTTATTACGACATCACATGAAAGATTTGCTAAAAACTAACGCCAACGCTGATGCCAATGGCGACGCCGCCGTCGCCGAAGCCCGCGCCTATAAAAACCAACTCAACACCGATACTCGCCAACGCTGACGTCGGTGCCGATGCCGACGCCGACGCCGAAGTCGACGCCGACGCCTATAAAACCAAATCAACACCAATACGTCGGGATTTGAGCAGCTTAACGACCATACGCCGACGCCGATACCGATGCCGATGCCGACGCCGGCGCCTATAAACACCCACTTAACACCGATACGTACGTCGGGATTTGAGCAACGTAACGACCATACGCCGACGCCGACGCATATGCCGACGTCGACTCCTATAAAAACCAACTAAGCACCGATACGTCACGATTTGAGCAGCGTAACGACCATACGCCGACGCCGACGCCTATATAAACCAACTCATCACCGAAACGTCGTGATTTGAGCAACGTGACGACCATACGCCAACGCCGACGCCGACGCCAACGCCGAAGGCGACGCCTATAAAAACCAACTCAGCACTGATACGTTGGGATTTGAGCAGCGTAACGACCATACGCCAGAAAATCCATCCAGCAGTCTTTACGTGAAAGAACCACAAACATCCTTACATTCATACATCCAACATTAAGCAAACATCAAAACGTTGGAGTATGGATAGAAGACCGAGGAAACGTTCGCGTTGCTCAGCCAACGGTTTAAGTATTTTATTTTGCCGCGCGTAATTCTTTTTTCGTCATATCTCCTAAGATATTCACTTAAATTGCATGCTGTAGAAAGCATTTATAATCTATATTAAATGCGTAAGCTAACTAAAGCATTTAAATTGATAAAAAATATTACTACCTATATACACATAAAGAGCGTTTGAAAACACCCTATTGAATTTGATAATTTTTTTGGTGTTATTATGGGTACAGCAGGTTTTCCTTAAAAGATAGACATATGCTCTCGCGGACTTTTTTGAAGAACTATAGGTAATGAACAATTCTTCCATACATTACTTTGTTGTCCCTCACATAGATAAGGCAGCGTTTTTATTTAAAGCTCGCGCGCTTCCGAATTCCTCAGCAAATTTAATCATATCTCATCCAACATACAGCAAATCCCAATAAATTATTCAAAAAAAACCATCCTCTTGAACCATTCTATCTATTAAAAGAAACCGCATCAAGATCCGTTGCGTATTTTTCAAGATATAAGCTCACATAGGGACATACATACAAAATTTAGGACTTTGTTTTTTAATATGTCATCTAGTTTTAATCAGTTTGTTACTGACAAATTGAAATAATTTTGACCATAAAGGTATTTTCTCCGCCTCATCCTACCCAGCCCATGGTATGCTATGAAACGTTAAGAGTTGTTGATACCACCATTTCTTCATATATTATACATTTAATTTGTAATGTAAGAAATACACGACCCAGGCGTCTATTGTATAGGTAAGTTATAGTTTCTAATGTTTTGTAGTAACTTGGAATTTAAATCTGAGATATCTAATTAGTTTAGATATGAAACTTAATCTTAATTTAATTATCCAAGTTGCAACTAAGTACAATTTCATATGTTGTTGTTTATGTGTTGGATGAGATCCAAACCTGGGACTTAATAATAACAGAGCAGTGTGTTGTGATGCAGCCAGCTCATATCTAGATCATATTTTTATGTTTGTACGTCTGTTTGTGTACCGCTAAAATTATACGTGAGCTGTGATTTTAAAAGATCTAGTTTGATTTGTTAGCTTCCTCAACTATTGTTAATTTTGGTGAATATTAGTATAATATTTTGCTAGATGTCTAAACTTTAAAGTTCTAAGCTGTTTTTATTCCCCTGGATGACGAGGTTAGTTTTCAGTTAAATTTTCTATGGGTTATTTACCTTTCTAACGACTCTCCTATTTTGATAGCGATAATAAAAGACTTAGGCAAAAGAAACGATTTCTAGGTCAGTCGGCTCACTCATAATATCTCGAACTACATACAATACTATCTATCCGTTATCCATTTTCATGAATCTATATAGCGCTGATTAAATATACACACTAATTGTATAATATCAACATTAAATCTCTGTAGCAAATTAATGGAGAGTGATTGTTAAAGAAAATAACGAAGTGAATCAGTTCCATTGAATGAAATGTATTAATGTTGCAGTACATTGTTCTATTGAAATAATCAGTGGAAAGGATCCACTCAATTTGATCGTATCAACAGGTTATAAAGGATTTCATTAAGTCGCTTCTGTTAGTGAATTAATGGACAATGAGGAGCCTCCATACCTCTAAAGAGATCCGATTGTTCTGGCGTGTACCTACTTCAGTGACGTCATGTAAAACCGCTAATCCTTTATACGAAATAATTAATTGATCTTAACGGAGATGAATATTAAAGTTAATATTAAAACAAGATTTAATTGAAGCATTAATATTTAAAACAAGACTGAAAGAGATTATTCGTTTCGTAGCGCGTTAGGTTCTTTAAGTGATCTTTGTTAATTAAATAAATAATAAATAAATACTTATAATACATATTAAACACCCAGACGCAGAACAAACATTTGTATGACAATTAAAAACATCACACAAATAATTGTCCTGACCGGGAATCGAACCCGAGACCTCGTGAACGGCAGTCCGTAATGTGAACCACTAGACCACGAGGCCAGTCAAAATTAAAATATTTTTCTTATTTAATCGATGAATAAACTTTCTATTCAGAAAATAATCACAGGTTTTACCGGTGACTTTTTATGGAAAATATTACAAGTATATTTGCGAGTACACGTATAACAAAGATTTTTTACATAAGAGCTACGTGCTACATAATAATCAAGAGTCAAAACATATAATAGATCCTAAACGTTTCCGCATGTAACTATGGAGAGCGATAAATCTGAGTGGAAGGAGAGCGTTTACATAAATCATAGTATTCCACCGAGTGTCGCCTCTCTACACACAGATAAAGGATTTTAAGATGTTTCACATTAAAAATACATTTCTTTCTTTTATAGGTATATACTTTTATAAAAATGCTGTATTTATGATAATAAATAAATAAACTGTGACATTTGTTAAACTCATTTATTTATATAGAAGTTTGATAATACAGCACTCTAATTGTATTTTACATGTAATGTTTCAGAACTGTTCATACATATAGATATACTAGCTGACCCGGCAAACGTTGTTTTGCCATACTAATAAAAATATGTTTGAAAAATAGATGTTGGCCGATTCTCAGACCTACTGAATATGCATGTAAAATTTCATAAAAATCGGTCAAGCCGTTTCGGAGGAGTACGGTAACTAACACTGTGACACGTGAATTTTATATATAAGACTAGCTGACCCGGCAAACGTTGTTTTGCCATACAAATGTCAGTGGGGGGAGGCTTTTGAAAAATAGATGTTGGCCGATTCTCAGACCTACTGAATACGCATATAAAATTTTATAAGAATCGGTCAAGCCGTTTCGGAGGAGTACGGTAACTAACACTGTGACACGTGAATTTTATATATTAGATTATATGTTCTGCCGATCGTGGACGGTGGGGGACAGGCTGACGCTGCTTGCTTCGACTTCAAAAAAGCATTCGACGTAGTCGATAATGACGTGTTGCTGAGGAAGTTGGCAGCGGTTGGTTTCACCCCGCATCTGCTGCATTTCTTCACCAGCTACATGAGGGATAGGCAGCAATACGTAGAGTACGAGGGATATAAGTCAGAGCCGTACTTTACGTGGTCAGGTGTGAGCCAAGGAAGTAACCTCGGACCTCTGCAATTTATAATTATGATAAACGATTTGCCCAAAGTAGTAAAACAGGCAAATTGTTGAGTATTTGCAGATGATCTCAAGTTGTCCTTGGCAGTAAGGGATGAGAAGGACTGTGAACAATTACAGAAGGCCATAGACAGTGTAGTTACTTGGAGCAAGGAGAACCTTCTACAATTTAATGCTCAAAAGTGTGTCACTATCAGTTTTTCGCGTACACGTAGTCCTATTGAGCATAATTACAACGTTGATGGGATGCCAATGGTCAGAGTCACAGAGGTTAGGGACTTAGGAGTTAGTCTTAGCGCGGGGCTAACGTTTCGTGACCATATAATTAAGTGTTGTAAAAAAGCCTACAGAAACTTAGGGTTTATGATACGTACTGTTCGTGGTTTCACAAATATTATGGCGATTATATCGTTATATAACACTCTGGTGAGAAGCCAACTTGAATGTAATGCAGTTATTTGGGCCCCACATGAGACTAAATATAGTCTCATGTTGGAGCGAATACAAAATAAATTTATTAGGTTTTTATATCTAAGACTGTATGGGGTGTACCCTTTTTATCCGCTTATGTATCCAACCTTGTTTATATTAGGCATGGTTGGATATAACGAGCTAAGAGTTAGGCGTGATTTTGCACTTGTCTCTTTTATATTTAAATTGATTAGAGCAAAAATATATAACGCCAACATATTAGAGTTAGTTTATCTCAGTGTGCCCGACAGATATGTGTGGCGACGACGTCGGCCTCAGCTGCTGGCCGTACCTCGTGGCCGCACTAATCTGGTGAATGAGGCGCCCCTGACGCGAGCGCTTGGCACTCTTAACCTTGTATCGGAAGACATAGACATATTTCACTGTACACTGAGTGAATTCACAAAGATAACTTTATACATTTTATCATATAGATGTTAATTAAGATGCGCTGCACTAACGAATTAGGTCTGCCTGTAATGTTAGTTGTAAGTTTTTGGAATAAATAAATAAATAAATAAATAAATAAAATGTTAATACATAGACACGAGTCAAAATCTATGTAGGATTAAATTTTTTTTTTATTTTTTTTATTGAATTATCAAATGATTTTAAAATTGAAGTTAATATTGGCAGATACTGACTGTACATCATTCTATGTAGTACATGAAACTATTTATTGTGTAATGTCTTGTATATTAACTTAGTATTATTGTAATCTAACAATGTGTAATTTGTTTTTACAATCATTTATTTTTTATTTCTTTATAATATTATTTAATTTTTTTTTTATACCAAAACAACTGTCAACATTAAACTTTTACAATTTTCTTGTGGGTCCTAATATTATTATGTAAAGTTATCACTGTATTATTATCACAAACTGTGATTGTTTTACGTGTCACGTACTCCCTGAGAGCCTTCAACGTGCGGAGGCTTTACTGCCGCTCGGTTATACACTACAACCTTAGTACGGCTCCAACGTAGGAACGATCGTCTGTATATCAACACGCGCACTTTTATGGCGCACTTTATCACCGACTCTGATTATATTACTCACAATCAGTGTGAAGTTGGAAACAAGTTTATAGCGTTTATTTAATAACACAACATTTTGTTGAATTTGTCACGTTTTATTTAGTTTCTTGCTCTATTTAGTTACTATATTAGAATACACATGCTGCCATCTCATTTAACAGAAGTGAAAC
Organism: Orgyia antiqua; assembly: GCA_916999025.1. Taxonomy (NCBI): domain Eukaryota; kingdom Metazoa; phylum Arthropoda; class Insecta; order Lepidoptera; family Erebidae; genus Orgyia; species Orgyia antiqua. The sequence goes on along the minus strand of OU779864.1, from coordinate 17,763,633 downwards.
TAAACACAGTCCGGTTATTTTTATCATATTGATAGACATACTACCTTTGGTTAATTGATTATCATTTAGGACATCATCTATCCATCCAGGATTGAAATAAAAGCAAAAAAGACGCTACAACGCTATAACGCTATTAGGCACATGTGGAATAGTAATAAAAATTTTGCACGTGATTGAATGAAGGCACTTCATTATTGCACAAACGCTAAATAAATAAATAACATTATGTAACTCCTTCTACAAACGAAGTAATATGTGCTATTACTTATTGGAATATCATCGATCTCTTGATGCGTGTGTACATTATATGTAATGTAGGCTTGTTGAACGAATTCTCGAACATATTTTTCATAACGTTAATGTGAATTCAAGTCCACAATTTCGCTTTACATCAGCCATATTGAAATTACTTTCGATTTCGTACGAACATTGTTAATGGATATTTACATTTTTATCAAAGCAAAGCTGGTTTATGTATAAATATTTTAGTAAATTATTGGTATATATTTCACGTGAAGATGTATCGTTATTTTACAATAAATAATTTACAGGTAATTGTCTGGTCCCATTTACAGCATTTTGGCGTGTAACTATTGGATCTCAATAATTTTATTACAAACTCAGGATACATTGCATTTTGTTATCTCTAAGTAATTTTAATGTGATAAGGTATATATAATGCGTATTATAAGTCATCAAACAATGAGTTAACGAGTTTACTTTAATAGGCAGTAAAACCAGTTCTCTATCAAAGTAATAATTTTAAATGAAACTTTTCACTGTAAAACTTGTAAGGTAATAAAAGTGTTCAAGGAAGTTTCCTATAGTTAAACTGTAACAGTTATAATGACTTACTTCTTATAAAACTCATAACATGTAATAAATTTAATAATAATTATTTGAATTCTCGTATTTTATCTCCTTAAGGTATTTGTGAAGATATTTGTTGTTATGCTTGTAATGTCTACAATGGAGTATTTATGTGAGAAGTATATTACCGTTACGGACTTTTATCTAACACGTGAGCACGTGGACAGAGTTAAAACTGTTAAGAGGATACCAAAATAGCTTCGTGCATTTTTCTACGTACGAAGTTTTCATTGTTTCTTTAGATTGAATGGCTAGAGCTCTAATTTTTAAGTATATGTTTTTTCAATATATGATCTAGGATCGCATAAACTCGGAAACGCGATTGAAAAAAGTTTTCTCGATAGAAAATCTTAGCGAAACAACCTCTATCATTTTTTATTTTTTTCATATTTTGTCGGTCTATTATCGCGTATTAACTAATGAAATAACTTTAAAAACTTAAGTAACTATTATATATAGAAACACGTAAATCAGAATTAAAATATATTTAGTAGATTTTGAGTAAATAGGAAAAGTATCCCTAATTCTTCATTTTCTGTGCCTACTGGCTGTGTTAATATGTACGTGTCGGCGATGATATACGATAATATTGATGTAGGCCCTTAATACTTTTCTAGAATGTCAAATATTTCCATAAATAGTTATCAGCTATGTATTATTTTTATAATATACCTATATTAAATCATGATAATGGTTCCTAATTCACAAATTAATGTCAAAAATACATGGACGTACATAAATGTATCAACGTATCAATGTCATTAATGAAGTTACTTTGTAACATATTAAACAGAAATTTCTTAAAACCACTTGCTCTGAATTATCAGGAAAGAATTTCTTAGAAGGTATTACAAATATCTTGTTAATGTTACGTACCTAATATATATTAGAGAACCTGAGCCTTGGTTAAAACAGAATAATATATTACACTTAGATTTACAAAATGAATAAATGAAGTACTGAAATAAATTCGAGTGGTTTTGATTATTTTAGCAAAAACCCTATTAACTTACAGAAAATGGCTGCTTAGGACATAAATTAAGTTGTGCAAAAATAAAACAGTTAACTATTTTTGCAATGCAAGTGTTATTTATCTATTTATAATATTTCTGAGCAAAAAAAATATCTCTTGTTCAAATAACACAATTTTAGGTTTATTGAAATCTTTTAAAGCGAATCATTCCTTATTTTGCCATGTAATAGGACTATTCAAAAGACAGCATAGGTATACTTTTAGTGCTAAAATAATTTAAAAAAGTTTGTAATAACCTAAAGCCGAATACAAAATATTTTCTATGTAAAAGTTTACATAATCATTTTGCTAGCGCCATCTTGCAGAGTTTTTATAAAACACGACCCGAACATATTCAGGGAAGCTCACGTGCAAAAGCAACGATTTCTTGTGCTTTCTAGTACTTTAACCACCCGCTAGATGGAACTAGCAGTTCAAGCTTTTATTAAACTACTTTGTAAATACAAGGTACAAGAAACTTATTATGATTGAACGACTATTTTAAAGATATAAATATTTTATTTACACAACATTAAGATATTAAAACAAAAAGAAAATATATATGACAGTGATATGTCCAGTATATATTCCACAAGCTTTGTTTTCCATGATTTCTCATTTCTATTCTTAAAACTTGTTTTCCATACAAATTTATGTGTTTATATATTTTAATTTAAAATATTTTAGTCAATATTGTCAAAATCAACTTTATTTACATATTCATAAGTATATTCTCGCTCGTCTTTTCTTCTATATTTTTCTTTGTAAATTCGTTATCCATCGCATTATAACGCCTTTGTCTTTTGGGAAATTAAATAAATACTCGCACATGTGTGTGTGTGTGTGTCACGTCGGGGATACACGACACGAAGACGTGACGACGTGTAATTTCACACACAAATTCACATAATATTTAGATTAAAAGTTTTTATATGAATTGCTTTTAAAAACTTATTATAATATAATTATAATAAAATTTGTGATTCTATAACGATTTATTTGAATACACACTGGTCGTCATCTTATTTCCTTTCGCAAGTAGTACTGTAAGCGTACCGTGAGACTACCATGAGTATATCAAACAACCTTTATGGCAGACTAAAAACTTGCAATTTGGAACTGAATCCATACTAATATGTCAGCAGCTTGGTTTTAAGGGCCTACATCAATATTATCGTATATCATCGCCGACACGTACATATTAACACAGCCAGTAGGCACAGAAAATGAAGAATTAGGGATACTTTTCCTATTTACTCAAAATCTACTAAATATATTTTAATTCTGATTTACGTGTTTCTATATATAATAGTTACTTATGTTTTTAAAGTTATTTCATTCGTTAATACGCGATAATAGACCGACAAATGAAAAAAATAAAAAAATAGAGAGGTTGTTTCGCTAAGATTTTCTATCGAGAAAACTTTTTTCAATCGTGTTTCTGAGTTTATGCGATCCTAGATCATATATTGAAAAAACATATACTTAAAAATTAGAGCTCTAGCCATTCAATCTAAATAAACAATGAAAACTTTGTACGTAGAAAAATGCACGAAGCTATTTTGGTATCGTCTTAATAAAACAAGTATACTTTCGCTGTAGAGAAAGCAACATTACACAAAGAACATTAGTAGATGGAACATAACTTGTAGTTTGTGGTCTGGCTGTTTTTTTAAAGTTTTGTTCGTTGAGGATCGTCGTCATCGTCGTGGTTTTCTTTTTCTTCATTTTCTCCACTTATTTCTACCTTAAAGTGTGCGACACCTATGAATCATTTGCGAGTTGGCGATGAGTGTCCATTGCTTCTTAAATACCATTTATCCTCCATAAATAATTTTTTTGTGATGAATAAAGTTAAATTTACTTCCCCTCATATAGACTGCAGATATAACATATAGGTATGTATATATCTCACCCCTTCTCTATTAGCTATTAACAATAGTGCGTGATGAAGGTAATCATTGATTCATGTATAATTGTAACTTAGACCTGATGAGAGTGCATTCAAGTTGATGAGAGCACTCGACACCCCACTATGTTGGTTACCACAATTATTGTTCATTTGACGACAGAACGTGGGGAATTGTTAACTATACTTGTAATTAAAATACAACATTAGGTCAGGGGGGAGGGGAGTGGTGTACTTTAGAAACGTTTATGCTTGAGAATGTAAATGCATTAATTGGTAGGAAGCTGTATGCACAAAATATAAAGTAAAACTTAAGAGGATACCAAAATAGCTTCGTGCATTTTTCTATGTACGAAGTTTTCATTGTTTCTTTAGATTGAATGGCTAGAGCTCTAATTTTTAAGTATATGTTTTTTCGATATATGATCTTGGATCGCATCAACTCAGAAACGCGATTGAAAAAAGTTTCCTCGATAGAAAATCTTGGCGAAACAACCTCTCTAATTTTTTATTTTTTTCATTTGTCGGTCTATTATCGCGTATTAACTAATGAAATAACTTTAAAAACATAGGTAACTATTATGTATAGAAACACGTGGAATATAATATATTTAGTAGATTTTGGGTAAATAGGAAAAGTATCCCTAATTCTTCATTTTCTGTGCCTACTGGCTGTGTTAATATGTACGTGTCGGCGATGATATTGATGTAGGCCCTTAAATCGAAGTATTTAGCGCGTATCACAATTTCTCATTACAAAGGTTCTGTAGTATTATATTTTTTAAGTTTTACTAGCTATTGCTCAGGAAGTAAGTACGTGTGAAATATTAATTAGAGTAAACATGAGTAATATAGGATAAATATTTGTTTATTAGTTCAAGTTAGAAACAGGATTCTAATTCCTGCTGCCCTGCTGCACTAGGTGTAGCGTGATGTACTTACAAACACACAAATATATTAAAATTTTATACATGTACGAGACAAAGATGTATAAAGCGCAAGAAAATTATTTTTCGTTTTATTTCGGAGGTTTCGACATAATTGGCACTATAATCTTGTTTTAAATAATCTACTCTGACAGCATTAAGTATTGATCTGGTATCGCTATGCAACATCATACATCGTTCATTATAATTCGTCTCAAATTAAGGCTACACTTGAACGACTATCAGGCTGTCGTATCTTTATAAAATACTGTTTTATAAAATTTTGCGCGTGAAAAACTGGTTACTTATCGATTTTGTTTAACAGCATAATTATAGGGTAAAAATTTGTTAAATGTGAGACGGGCGTACCGTGAAGGTTCCGTACAAACTAGCATAAACAGAAGGAAAGTAAGTGATATTTTCTTTCCCGCAACAATCTTTTCAATTTTAGACATAGTCTTACGCTAAAAACTTTGTCTATTTTGTATGAAAATGAATCAATAAGGTAAAATTGTTACTCTTTAATTTCTTGTAGGCAGTTTAAGGTATAATCCAAGTCAAGTGAAAGTAACTTGTACATCTACCAATTTTGCTTGATCAGAGTATAAAACGTAGGTATATGCAATGCACCTCACCTCCAGAATCAACTAAGTTAATATCTTGATAAAGAGCAGGTCCATGATTAGAGATATGCTATATAGGCGCAAAAGTACATAAATATATATATAGTTATGTGTATTGTTCGCAGTACCTGGGTTCTTTCCCAGTGCCCGGCGGCGAGCCTGCGGCGCGAGGAGACGCCGTCTCCGCGAACTTGCAACACATAAAGGTCTGTATCATATCAACTACTTATTGTATTATGATACACTGAATCAAAACACTCAACAAGAAAACAAACATAAATAGGCGGTTAACAAGCTAGGCAATAGATAGTATGTTATTGTGTGCCTCTGATTCTCTTGATTGTTTTGTGTTATTCACACATAGCTTGGCAAAATGTATGTTTTTATGATTTTTATAAATTTAATCCAATTTGTAGAAAAAATGTGTCTATGTTATTTCGAAATTGTGACATTTCCACGTCGCTAAATGAGATTGTAAAAAGTAAAGGTGAATTGTAACAAGGTACAAGGCGCGTTGAGTGACTTCTCATGTACGTGTTGTTATTGTGACAACTGTTATTAGACTCTACTGAAGTATATGTTGAAATAATACTTTTTCAAAGAGATAGTAGATGGAGATAAGTTTATTTCAGCAGGGCAGTTGTCACCAAATCAAAACATATGTTTAACCATGGTTAAGTATAGAAACGAGGTACTTGACGTAGGATCTTGGTAAGCTAACAAAAGAAAGGACAACAATAACAAAAGCAAAATCCAAATAGACTACAAAACATTATCTCTACAAATGAGACACGTTAGAAATAATATAAACCGTGCGAAATATTCATTCAAAACTTGTATATTTCATATAATTCCTTAATAAGTTAATTAGTGTAAAACATGACTCTAACTTCACTAATACTTGGTGTGAGTTAATTAGTGAGCTTAGTGTTGTGTGACGTCACTGTGACGCAGTGACCTGGCGTCCGCGCCCTCTTGGCCTGCTTACTGAACACTGACACGTCACAGAGAGAAGTGAGAAGAGAGAAGAACAAGTAAGTGTTTAGGCATCATTTTGAATAAAAAATATTATTACAAAACGTTTTACCATTAATATTCATATTTACACTAAAGCAGATACTTGAAGCAAAAGATTTATGGCAAATATCGAAAGCCGACTGTAAATTGTATAATATCTAAATCATATGTCCATGTAACCAATCTATGTACTAAAAATACGTTCGTGTCTTGACGGGTTAAGAATACAAGTGTCACTAACCGTTTTATTTGTTAAGATTCTGTATAAACGGTGTGTAGGGTACAACTTCCTTCAAATGTTGTTCACAGATAATATCCCCTGTGAAAGACAGAAAACTTGAAAATAAACCTTTTGCCAACACGTCTGGTCAGTGTGGCATAGTTAACCATAATCCCTCCTAAAGCGAAGAAGGCCCTAGCCCAACAGTGCAGTGGGACATTATTAGGCTGGAGAGAAAGAGAGAGAGAGAGAGAGGGAGATATTAAATAATTTACGTAGTATTTCAAAATTCTCGTATTATTTCTGCTTTATAGAATACAATAATGGAATAATCAATGTTTATATTTTTTTCACAATTAATTTTGTGTGTACCTTCTGTATACTGTCTGTGTGTTGACTACATCTAGTGTTAAGAAGTGTTGTCCAATGTGACACGGTGAAGCTACACAAAGCATACTCACTCACTCATGAGCTCTCGTGTTGTTTACTGTTATATGGATGTTGTATACTGTGTTGCTGTTTTGTTTGTTATTATTACTTAAATAATGTTAATATAAATTTAGTTTATTTGTTTAATATCACGGGCATGGTATTTTTGAGAAGTTTTTTAAAACATTTTCATTCAAACCTACATAAATAGTATTATATTTATATCAAAACTTTGAGATAGTTTAAAGTCTAGTTTGGGTGTTTTGTTTTAACATTAGACTTGAATATAATATTCAACAGCTTTTTCCTTTCGAAACATTTTGCCTAACTTTGCAGACATTACATTAGCGTAACTTATGATTTTAATTTAATAAAATCTTGAATCTTTTGGGGTTACGAATAATACGAGTGTGAGATAATATCTCGTAGAGGTGCTACGAAGTGCTACGCGCTGTTAATTATGATAAACGTACGTCGTAGGCGCTTCATAACAACCTCGTTCTAAGTAGAAGCTGTAGAGCTTATTAGGTATTTCTTTGGTAGGCTTTAATTTAATTAGTGAAATATTTTGGGATAAAACAACCACCAGTGCTAAAATGGTAGGGAAATTCAGTAAGATGTTGGAGTTTCAAAAAAAATTAAAATATAGGAGAATAATGCTTAAAAACCAGTTTAGAGAATGTAATTAGGTCAATAATGTTATGATAATTAGTTCCGAATAACAGACTAGATTAGTAAGTTAGCCTAATGAATTTTGTCGTTTATAAGTGCTGTAGATAAAACATTAAGATTGTGTGATTATTAAGAAGCCTTGTACGGAGGCTTATATCGTCACTCAATATTCGTTTTATCATCGTTTGTGAGACACGCAGGCATCTAATAAAGCTGCTTATTTAATCATGGCGGAGGCTTACGAACGAGCGGAATGAGCCTAACAACAACCTTGTCTGTTTATTTTGTGTTAAGCTATGTGTGTACTGGTTCATATACACACACAACAACAAATATATAGAGAATCTATTGTTGGAAATTGTAAACCTTCAAACACGTTTCAACTTTGTTGGTTTATTTTTTACTCGAATAAAAATTATTATGTTTAATATTAAATTATTTTCTGTTTATATTTATAGATGTTTTACTGGTCATAAATTAGACGTAATTGGCCTAATAATAATGGAATTATTAATCACTATCAGCTAAGTTTAAAATCTAGTCCTATGATTTGCAATAACATAGTAATATTAAATTTTGGAAGATATTTATAATACTAGTATGTGTCAACCTCCCTTTATACAGTCTTTCAGTACATAGACTGATAAATAGCTGAGATGAAGGTCAGGTGTTAGTGCAGCTTAATCATTCAAGTTGGTTCAGAGTACATAAATAAATTGCGGATGTTTTGTACAACACATGTATTGTTGTCACAGTTTAATTTTAAATTTATATATTTATAATAAACTTTCGATATATCGATGTAGCTTTTTATCATAATAGGGTAATAGTCTATACTATCTATATTAAGTAGAATACTATAAATATAATGATATGTTTTGTTTTAACCAGAATTCTAAACTTCACACTATTGCGTACATTAAGTGTATGTACTTATGTTTGTTCTGCGTCGGGGTGTTTTCTATGTACAATAAGTATGTTTTACAAAAAAAGTAGTTTATGTACTATATCCTGGTACCCATAACACAAGCATATAAGCTTAGCTTGGGACCAGAGGACGTTGTGTGAAATGTGCATGAATATTTATTTATGTACAGTCTTTCCGTTGCTTAATGTTTATATGTCTATCTGTATTGTATATGTAATGTTTCTGTTGCTATGTGTATAGTATCATTATACCAATGTCTCTCACAAGTCAACGATCACAAACATGACAGGGGCACAAACAGACCGTAACATTATTGGTTTCAACCCCAAACAGTCATGCACCCTTCTCTGGTACAAAAGCTATAAGGACGTACGTAGATGCTCGAGAGCGCGTGAAACCCTCTCCTTCACTCATAACATGGAAATACCATGAAAAGTACAGGAATCAATTCAAATGTGATGCTTTGCAATGTTTGGTAACATTTCTACAAAATCATTTTGACTTATAATAATTCATCTTTAGTTAAATCTGAAAGAGAAGTATGTTATAATTATATTTCGGTTTTTGATTAACAATCACCTGTTATTCTTTTTCAATTCATTTTTCAGTAATATCGTCAATATTTTATCTAAAATAAAAATATAAAATTACATGCAACATAACATATTTGATCTTAAACAAAATATAAAACATATAAACACAAATTATACACTCCCCCTGTCCCCTCATGTGTCCCATCATACTCCCAGAGTCACATCAAAGATATGTTCAACAATTGATCTATTTCAGTACACGGTACAATGAGACTATACCTACCGAAAGCCAACTTCAAAACAAACAAGAGATAGGCTTTTTAGTATTGTTGTTAATTAAAGGCTTGGGTAGAGACATTGTTTCAGTAGTAGCCGTTGTGATACGTACTGTTGTCAGCCAGGGACCCACAGACTATTTGTGGCTACACAATAGATTTTTATTTGCTCTGTCCTTTACTGTTGGTCTGTATTCCATGAAAGTTTTGTAGTTAGAACCATATTGGAGTTTTTTGGGGTGAATTATTTTATGGTATAGAACGATGTATACAGTAGGTAACTAATTTGAATTTAATATTCGTAATCTAAAACCGTTTCAAATATGGTTAAATTCATTGCGGACATGTCTTTTCTTTTAGAATTGAAATAAAACTAATTGTTTTATCAATAAAGAATTAACAAAAATTTAAAACTTACAAAAATAAGTAACTAATAAATGAAACAAAATTAATTTAATCATGTGGCTACACAAATTTAACAAAATTATGTTGTTATGATTATGTTCTACCACTATGCTGCACTGGTTCAGGAGTCGCAACAAACCAACCGGTAGTTACAAAATAGTTTTTCGAAGTCCGTTTACATTATCTTATTAGTATCAAATGGTGATCAACCTCTCAGTATTAACGAGAGTGCAGCACCTTCGCCGTCGGCTACACAAAAATTAATCCTCGCAGTGTTGTTGAGCTCACAGACAAACAGACAGACGACTACAAATTAAAATAAAAACTAAAATGAGACTACACCAAGCCTACTCTATTCTATCTATCTTTTATTTACCTATCTTTCGATATTAAAACTTTTTTTGAAGAATAGACTATGAAAGCTGTGAATTATAATCAGTATCCATGGTTGGACTTACTTAAAAAATATTTCTAATACCGAAGATCATAACTGCAGTTTTGAGTCCTTTGGATATTATTATTCAGTGGCATATAATCAAAGTAGTTAATGGAAATTTTAATTTCTTGTGATCATCATCATTATCACGCCTTTTTCCCATGGTGATACAGAGGCAGAAATTATAAAGCCCCGTGCTACGATCTAATAATATAAGTAAAAAATGTGAAATTTTGTAGTTTGTTACTTTTTTTCGTTCAAACTACACAATGTATTGTGACATCTATAAAGCATAAGACGAAACTAAAGATAGGATAAGATCCTGTATATTCTACAAAATGTATGTTATTTATTTTTCCATCAAGACTGAGTATTGTAAAACCATCATATACCTGACTTTCAAGTCGAGTCAGCTCACTGAGAGAAATTGAGCAATTCCAGAAGTATTCAAAATCCCAGTAACAATAAGGTAGCACATAACAGCTAGGCAGCACTGTACCATCCAATCTAGTCAATGGTACCCTCGACACATTGCGCTTATGTAACAGAAAATATACATTGATTTAGTTACGTGTGTATGCATTATTGTTTGAGAAAATGTTTCGAATATATGTATTTAAAAGATGTCTATATTGTTTTTATCCTCTCATTATACATTTTTTTTACAAGTATTAATTACTTTCGTTCTTTAAAAACGTTAAAAATTCAATAATAATTCAAAGACACATGTCATATTATAATAAAGTTAAGTTAGAGTTATTAGGAATGTTTATAACAACTATGATTACGGAATCAATTAAAATGAAATGCTTTTCGTAATTATAGTACTTACAAAATTGAATAAATAATGATAGCGTCCATAAAATCTTTTTACAAGATTGAAAAATTATGTACCGCAAGTAAGATTTTGAAATTTAATACGTTGTTTTAAAGATATTAATACATATTTACAACTTTACATAGCCTTCAAAGGAGCTCCATGCAATCTTCACATATTTAGTTCTATAGACTCTTACAAAGAATATGCGACGTATTTCCCAATATGGAGTCGTCACAAGACGGCACGTTTAGAAGCTCTCAGTAGAGCAAGTTCAATTGATCTCTCTACCGTCAACCGACGTTTATAAGAGACGCTAATATTCGTAAAACGATCCTATATTACTATCTCTCAAACGAAAATACTATTAAAGTATTAATATCAATTTAAAAGTATTTATATTCGTATACGTGTAGGTTTTGGGTTTAGCACAATACTTGTGTTCTGTTACTCACCGAGAATTTGATTCCTTAATACATTTTAATTAAGATTAAAGATTAAATACGTACTTTAAATGAGTAGTCTCTTAATATAGTGAGGTTGAGTAACATAACATAAGTTAAACATTCAGTTTCACGCTCTACTTACGTCTTTATTTCACAAACCCGGAGATCTGGAGCCCTGCTCGGGGGCACAGCGCCACTTCTCCTTGACGCCGTTTAAATTGGATATTTAAATACCAAAGTAAATAGGAACACGTCACTTACGTAATATTTTGATGTATTTTAGTTTGAACATTATTTACCTTTTGTAAGCTTATTGTTCTGGCTGATCTCGTGCTATTATCAGCAGTGATGCTTTCATGAAATATGTAGTAAATTTTATTTCTTACCTTCGTTATAGGTCACAAACATAGTAATTTTTTCTTTGCCTTGGTTCTTCTTCTTTATTCTTAAGTATGCAAGTAGGTACGTTTACAATGAAGACACAGTAGAAAGCCAAGTTTCTGTCGCTAAGTTTTCTGTTGACCTTTCATGTTGCGAAAAGTTACATAGACTCTTGCTCTTGCTGCTTTACAGATAAAAGACATCATATAATATATGATGTCTTTTATCTGTAGATATCATCAGCAAAGGTTTATAGATAAGGCAGAGTATGTTGCGGATAGAGCGGTCCCTCGTAGACGAAATCTTGATTATATCGGTCTGTAGAAATACATAGAGCTACGTATGTATAGATAGTACGATGTTGACTTTGCTACTGTCATTGGAGAAAATGTCTTGGTTATAAAGACCATTCAAGTCTTTAGTAGTATATAACTGTAATGCCATGTTACATAATCTACCCACTAGAAAAATACTCGGTCTCGCCTGCCTGGGTGAATACTGTCGTTCTTTGATCAACTACACCATAAAACTATATTAATAAAAATAGTTTCCTCATACCACATAAACTTGATTACATATCTTTATTTACTACGGATCATAAATTTGTAATCACAAGCACATTATACTTATAACTCATACATATAAAGTGGTATACACATTAAAGTTAAGGGCCCGTACACACAAGCTGTAGAGGAGGGGACTTTAACGAGGACATCATATAATTAGTGGGACAGTTAAGTGTACAATTTGTGAGCTATGAATCGTACATAATGGGAGGGTGACGGAAACATCGTAAAAACTTGATGAAAGTTTCATAGGATATAAACTGTAGTTAATAAGGAGAGGATAAGTAACACTTCATAGACTAATTAAGTAAGGCTTCAGAACATCTCAAGTTTTAATAATATCAATAAAATAAAAGCCCTAGTTAATTATTGTGAAAGTCTCAAGATTGTTTTAAATTAAGGTGATTACGCGTCCAAATAAGAGATGAAATTTTAGCTGTAAAGTTAAAGTATAGATTGTGAATAAGTACATCTAATTGAATAACACATATTATTTATTAAAAAAAAATACTGCGTTAATAAATACTACAAAGAAAGAAAGAAAAAAAAAATAGATCATTTTACATGTATGGTTTTATACACAATTTATTATGCTATATTTCAGAAAAGTAACATTTTTTGGAGATACAAACACCATCTTGTGTGCATTAAAAGTTCATGGTCAAAATATAGATATAAATATGTTTCTGACAGCCATTGCCTCCACCTGCTACTTAATGGCTGGCCTTAACATGAATTTCAAGGTTTATGGACTTCTTGGAAACTTAACTTATTAAACCGATCGCGCGATCGACATGATTCTGTTCTGTCGCAGATGGCTGTAATGGTTTTCTGATATTCGCTATTATAACATGGTTTTTTTTAACTTAGTTCGCATCGATGTAACTATGTTGCAGAATCAATGATGTTTTCTCACTTAAATACTTCAAATTAACCTAAAATTTTGTTATCTTATTTCAGACCAATGATGATAGTAAAATTAATGTGTGAGCTAGACTGATCGATATACCACTAAAGCTTAAAGAAAATCGAATGGCTTTAACATCAATATAATATCGATACTAAAATGCTGCAGTAGTCAGTACTAAAAGATATGAACACAGTATGACGTTAGATAGCAAAAAGTTTTGCGAACACCCCGAGGGCTAAGGGTATGGGAACGATATCTCAGATTAGGGTTTCATATTACTAAGATTTAGACTCTGAAGCACTGATAATATCTAGATCTTTAATATTATGCCTAGAAGTTATTACATGTTCTTATTTTAGAACAAAAAATATTACCGTTTTTATATATTCATAGATATATTAAACCGCGTACTTTGGTCATATTAAGATATGGACATTAAATTAAAATATAAAATGTCCGTTCATACCACCACCTAGTTCCATAAGGATAAGAATACCCTTAAGTAGGGATCGGAATACCCTTGGCTTTATTTGTGTACATATATCTGGAATGATTATTAAAAATTTATTCGTTTACAACAATTTCCCATTCACAACTTCTTTAATGACATATAATTTTACAAATATATAAATTTATTTAAAAACGTTGAGAAACGTTGATCGAAAAGTGTTGAATAATTTAGTCCAAGGCATAGCAAAACTTAACGGTACTTATTGTTTTCTTGGCACGTTATGTTGGCGTACTTTAAAGTTTTCTTACATTACAAACTCTCCGGTGAAAATTTAAAACTATTATGAAAGTCAGCTCATAAAAATTAAGTTTATTCTATTATGGAAACCTTGGGCGTTGCAAAAGTAAGTTAAATTAATGTTGGGAAACTGCGGACGTAGGTACGTAATAAAATAAAATGTGCTGCCAATATTAACAGAAAATTGTATTTAACCTGAGGTTATTTCAGTATATTGGAAGAAACTCATAATTTTATTACAGGCTGCTTGCGTTTGCATTACTTGCGTATTATCAACAAAATCACAAATAGATGTTTTAGATATTTGATTAATATAGAAATAAATTACTTATATATCTCAACTTGTTTAACACCGTCATCATTCTCTTGCGCGTATCCTATCATATGGGGTCAGCGCAATATGTCTTTCTCTTCAATACCTTTCATAGAAGTCATTATCTGTGATCACTCAATTATATAACGTACGTGTTATACTCCGCACGCCGAATGATGATCCCTATGACAGTTCGTTAGCGCTTAACATTGTACTGACGTCCTGACGATGATCGTACTGACGACATCAAATCCTTTAGAGTTCCATTAAAAAGTCGAAAAAATCATAATTGTGTACAATTGTAAATTATAAAAATGAATATTAAGAAATTATTACGTAATGATCGGAAATAATAGAAAAAAACTCAATGCAAATGTACATGGTACGTGCTGCAAAAGTTACGTCGTCAAGCTGTTATCGACTAAGAAGGGACACATCGATAAACAAAATATCGATAATTTGTTGGAAAAATAAAACAAATGCTTTGAGTTTGTATTTTATTTATATCAATCTGAATCTGATACAGGGTCAATCGGATCTTCAAAATCTGAGTCTGAACTGCAGCTATTCGTGACGTTTATTATTAACGGTTGGTCAATGATATTGTCGTATTGTACATCTCGATCCCAGTCCTGTAAGCAAAAAGAATTTTAAATTCTTTAAATTATGCAATTTGAATAAAAATTAAAGTATAGTAAAATAAAATATAATAAGGCTGTTACTTTTTTATCTAGTGTTTTATGTCCATCAATGCGCGTAGTCTTTTTTTCAAAATAAATAAATATTGCTTATTATGTTGAATGACCTGGCTGAATGACATGACATTTGCCTAAAAAACAGTATTTTATCGAAATTGTTTCGCATAACTAATACAACTGTCAGTTGAAACGTCATAGGGATCATCATTCGGCGTGGTAACTATAATACGTAATTTTTATTTGACTATATGAATAGTCAAATAAATAAAGGTAAAACAGTTTACGCATCAGCTGGTTGAAGGGACGTTCTTACTATTCTAATATCTTGGATATAAAATATCCAAATAGTTCTACTAAATGAATGAAATGTCGACATTAATCAAATTGCCACTGTGACCATGTGCTGTATCTCTACTTATTATAAAACAAAGTCTTTATTTTTATATGAGCTTATATTTTTTTATAGATTCGAGTGGTTTAAGAAGATGGCTTTTCTGTAAATTAGTATAGGTTTTGTTTCGAAATTCTACGCATACGAGGTTGTGAGCAACACCTATTTTATAACACTACATACATTATTATACATTTAAAAAAAATTACGTTTCTGTTTGTAATATCAAAATATGAGTTTAGTATTATAATTATAGTAAATAATAAATAGTTACTGATACAAAGGGTAACCGTTTAGTTGTTTATACATACACTTTATTGAGACGCAATTTTTTTCTGATGGATTCAAATTCTAATGGATACAAGTTTTGGTACTGTCAGAGGGTAAAAATATAACTATATATAGGGTTAGGTGAATTTAAATAAATAATAATAAATAAATAAATATTCACGGACATTTAACACAACGTCCTCTGGTCCCAAGCTAAGCTGATATGCTTGTGTTATGGGTACCAGAATACGGATAGAATACATATACAACTTTTCTTTTGTAAATACATACTTATAATACATAGAGACACCCAGACGCAGTACAAATAAAATTTCTTCTCCGCATTGATCGGATATTTCATATCGAGTCAGAGTTCAAAGTAAAAGGGTGGCTATAGGTGTGGTGAACCTATCAAGGTGAGTGCACTGGAATATATACACAATATTTGTGAACACGACCAGTGAATAGACTTCGTGCTTGGAGATTTTGAATGTTGTATTTTCTATAAGATACTACATAATATTGATAACTAGCTATTGCCCGCAACTTCGGACGAGTCGATTTTAGAAATAGAACCCCAATGATTTAGATACAATATCTTTACTTTTTATGTATTTTCCTATGTAAGCTTATATCTTTAAAACTACGCAACGGAATTTGGTACGGTATTTTTTAATAGATAGAATAGTTCAAAAGGATGGTTTTATTAAACAATAAAACCATCCTTTTGAACTACGCAACTACGCAACGGAATTTGGTACGGTATTTTTTAATAGATAGAATAGTTCAAAAGGATGGTTTTATTAACGGTATTTTTTAATAGATAGAATAGTTCAAAAGGATGGTTTTATTAAACAATAAAACCATCCTTTTGAACTATTCTATCTATTAAAAAATACCGTACCAAATTCCGTTGCGTAGTTTTAAAGATATAAGCTTACATAGGAAAATACATAAAAAGTAAAGATATTGTATCTAAACCACTACCTTACACATTAAACGTGATTAGACGAACGTTAGAGTTTCAATAGAGTTCTTAATCTGAATAGAGACTTATGTATTGCATTATTTTCTTTAAAATTTTTCCACATTAAAATAAAAAATTATACAACACTGTTTCTTTGTCTGTCTGTGTATCAAAGCATATGAATATGAACGAATAGTAATTTATGAGGTCAAATAAAAAGACATTACAAAAACAATGAGTTTATGAAGTTGTCAACTTTTGTCGGTAATATTTAAGAAGTAGAACCATAAAATATTTGAGTTACTGTAAGATAAACTTTTCATATAAAATATCACAAGTTATCGCGTAAACTTGATCAAAATACGAACATTTAGTGGACGGTATGAAAAGATTTTGAATATTTAACTGTTTCTGTTATATTAGTTTTAATATTTTTTTAAAGGTTATTGCAAATATGAAGGTGATTCTGAAATATTTTATGATATCTGTCTGGATATTTATTGCAGGACAATCAAACTCTATATAACTTGCCTAACATAAACTATGCTACATAATTATAACAAAAATAAGTTACGGAACCTAAAAAGATAATATATAAGTTAATTATATATAATATTAAAATTATAATATCGAAATCAGGTCTTCTCTTTCGGGTGACATACTTGTTTTATCGCTTGTAAAAGTGACGTTTGTTGTAGGTATAAAACTACTATGTAACTTGAATTGAGATTACCTTATATTGTTATGCATGATTAAAATGTCTCTTTAATGACCGAATATTTTACATCGTGGACTAAATTTTATTTGAACTAGAATTTTATCTTTAAAACTAGGTATGAACAAACAAAAGTAGTACAATTTGAGTCCTCAGTCTCGATGTAGTGGGGACTCCATCGACAAATGATGTTTGCACTTCACCGTGAGCTCAACTCAAGTGCACACAGTCTCTTTGCACTTTGTCTGCGCTTTTCTATTCTTTAAGTGACATTTTATTTGTTATTATCTGTAGATCTATCTTCTTTATATAATCGCTAGGAGCCATTTATTAATGTTAGAATATTGGAAATTAAAAGTAAAACCTGTTTTTCTGTTTGGAGTTATACATATATAAAATTAGAAGCGCGTAAACTGGGCTAACACATGTAAATGAAAAAATAATATAGAAAAGTTTAAAACTATGTGGTCATGATTTCTTCTACAGTAATTGAAAAATTTACATATTCATAGCATTCATAGTAACTGAAGAAATAATAAAAAAAATATTGGACTTTTTCTAAGTGATAATGATAAATAATCTGAATATAATTATGCTAATACCTATACATACGTATATTGCACATTTAATACATAAGCAGTCCATGTAGCACGTCAGTAACGTAGATATATATCAGTCTAGTGACGTCACCGCGCCCCATGCTTGTTCCACAAATTACAATCCGTTATTTGTAAGACAATTGTCTTATCTAGGGAGCATTCTATACTTTCAAGCTGTTTTTACTGAGTTTACAACGTTGTGATGGCGTATTTGAAAATTCATTTATTTTCTTCTGGTTCGCCCATCTCACTGTACTCCGTGGGGATAAATTTGCCACTACCTGTGTGTTCTTAATTAGTAGCCTTATAGAATATAATACATATATATCCTTACAACGTCTGAGTACCAGATTATTTATTTTTTGTCATTAGTGATTATTTAATTACAAACTATTTTCTCCTTTATAAGTGCACCAACGCAAATAGCAGAATATATCTCTTTGTCGCTTTGTAAATTTTTATATTACAAAAAATAGTTTGTCAGAGCGTGAATCGAACCTACTATCATGTGTAACTACTTCTGTATAACTGTCGGTTGCAGTATGTTTGCAACCCTCAATATTGCTATCAATGAAAAATCTTATATGTTGTCGATTTGTCCAAACGATGATGTATGTTCCCTGAGGCCGTTCCTTTGTCTTATCTAAGCCTTCATGTGTGATTGGTTGTTCGGCTTCCACTCTTGTTTTATGACCCACATTGTGTACTACTGAGATATAAATCTTGACCTTATCCTCTCTATATACATAAACCGTTCGTTTCTCGTAAAAAACGAGCCGCGTATCAATATGTTTTTAAGTCTATGTATTAGTGGCTGTTTATCTTTTTCTAATGTAACAATTAATTACATTGTATTTATAATTACTACTTAGTATACTTACTGCTTTATTGTTTTTATTTATTAATTGAATTTTCTTATATGTGTTAGTGTAAACAAAAGTACTGCGATGTTTACTCACGTGCCAAATTCTATTATTCCATAAAAAAATTATGGTAATTGACAGTAAAATAGGTACGCCATAGCGTAATTTTGCGAAAATTATATCATTGACCCAAAATAATTTAAAAAAGCTGAACAGTTTGTTTGTTTGAACGCGCTAATCTCTGGAACTACTGGTTTGAAAAGAAAAATTCTTTTTGTGTAGTAGTACTAGTTAATTTATCGAAGAAGGAAGAAGGAAGCATTTATTATTATTTAAAATGTTTCCTAAAACGGAAAAAAATTCTAAATTCTACACGTACGAAGTAGTGCTAGTAGCTAGTCAATTAATATTTCCAATATAACATATTAGGTACTACATTTAAACATTAGCTCCATATTTTTAAATACTATATTTTCACTACGGTACGTATAAGTTAGGGCGGGCGGGCTCAGTCTCGTGTAGTACTCGGCCGCGTATAGACGCGCCGCCCGCCCACAACTTACGCGTATTAACTACGATACTTATATGAAAGTTAACTTACGTGTTTTATAACTATTTATATTAATTGACTAATATTATTTTGTTGGTAAGTGTGTATTATTTTAAGTATATTTTTTGTATTAAAAATGTATTTTAAAGCCTTTTGTATGGTGTATTACTTCAAAGCTAAAATTACAAGGGTTATGGACTTGTATATTTTCAAGCCGGTTTTTTAATAATTAGTGGAATTTTAAGGTTTATGTTAAGGAAAAGTAAACAGTAGTTTGTATGTAAGTTTGTCTTCTATGCTTAAGCTATAAAACATAGAATTATATAAATTGGTGTCATTGTTAGCGAAACAAAGTTTCGTGCAAAAACTAGTTGCAAATAATTGGTAAGTATTGTGCTTTACGTTTCACGTGCTTAATGATATGGCTCAAATAAGTGATATTTTTATTTAAAACATGTATGCCTACATAGTACTGTAATATCTATAATCCCTTTATTATTATAGATATTACAGTAGGTATACATGTTCGCGGACTTAATTCTTGATAATATTTATCAATATTATTTCCTAATATTTCACCAGAATTATAATATTACACTTTATTAATATAAAACCAAATATAGATCATAAACAGTGTTTAAATTCTTATAACGAAATACAAATATTTTATGATTCAATAAAATTCTCATTGTTGCTGTTTTATAGCTTAGATTTACAACCGCGCATAGAAATTTATCGTTTGGAAATTAATGATTCAAAAACAATTCAAATTTAACATCAACTTTGTTAGTAATTACAGTTATTACATTTAATTTATTATGTTTATTTTTGCACGAGTTATAAAGTTGAGTATTTGAGTCCCTGTAATCTCTTCCTGCCTACTCCTATGGGAGCAAGGTGTGTACTCGTATATAAAATTTTTTAGCAGAACAATATTCGTTTGCTCGCCTGTTTCTTACAACTAATTTAGGTATATTTCATAAGTATTATTGAGAAATTACTTATGTTATATATCATGGTTTAGGTAATTTGCTAATATTTCATGCCATTCTTAAATAACCTGTAGGTTTTGATACGCACAGGTCAAAAACACTTATAAACCTTTTTTTTCTATTGCAACTCGGACATAGATTTAGAAAGTCGATTTTTTTTGTCTGACAGACAGAATGGACACACACAAACTAATAATATTACAACTAAGCCACAGTAAGAATAGTAAACAGTAAACTACATTAATAAATAAAACTAAAATTGAATCAAAATCAGTTTATCACACTATTTCATAACATGGTGTATTATTGTTTCCGTGTTATGTTTGTATCAGGGAACCATCATAAAGTATACTCCACTAGCCGAGTTTTATTCTCATAAATCTTGTTCGCCTGACGGACGAATAAAAGGCAGAATTTATACAAACTATTATACGCCATCTGTTATAGTCTTACTTTCATTGTGTTAAAGTGTATTCTTGGTTAACTTGGCGTATTGGTGTGGTTTGCAGTCAAAACTTAGTCTGTAGTTACGCAATACGTAACTTTTGCCATTGTAACGTGTCACAGAGAGCCCGGTGTCCTTACTCCACCTTTAACTATGCCCTCAGCCTCCCGGGTCTCGGCCGCGGTACATCTCGACATATCTCGGTATATCTCGGTCAACCTGTCATCTTTACTAATTAGACGCCGCCGGGATAACAAGTCAGTGCTGTACTTTCAACTTAGTCATTTGTGAAAAATTACCTTTCATCTTTGAGGCTTTCAGTCAAATTAACTTTTGCAGGTGAATTTACTTTTACGGAAAATTGCTTTGTGTTTTATAATCATTTGCACAGAAGTAGAAGTTTGAAGAAAAATATTTTATGAAAGGTAAAACCTAGACGAGGTATATTATGTATTTAAAATGGGCAATAGCGAAATACTGACTGCAGGTCTCTTATTATTATTTCAGTACCTATCATAATAAATTAAATAACAAGAAATTATTTTTAAATCCAACATGACTTAAAAATTTCTATCTTTGACTTTACAACTCTAGTAAAACACAACCTTATATAAATAACAGCAGTGATTGCATCGAATGTACTTTAAGTACACAAAACTGAAGCATTCGTACTGCATTAAAATATCCGATAAATGCACAGTAATTATTCAAAACGATACATCGAGTGCATGGTAAATGTAACGATACTTTTATCATACACTCGATTATGCAAATAGTTTGCATAGATGTTTATTTGTAGACTTTTGAATATTTTTATGATCCATTTATTGCAGCGATGAGTTCGATGACTGATGAAACTCATGTAGACACCTGTAATGAACTCTATGAACGATCAATTTGTTTGTCAAACATTACGTGATTGTCGAAATATTTGATGATCTGCGACAAGACAAACAACCAACAATCTACGTGTTTGACAAACAAAACTGAATATATGGTAGTGTGTGATGGAGAATTTCTCAGTTTCTATGACAATCACTTCAAAACTGTCATGATTACCCTGCTTTTAACCCATTAGGTACTCGTGGTCGGCGCAACATGGTCTTATTATTCTATAATCTTATATCTGACGACATGCCTATGTTTTAACTACTCTTTCTCTTATAGAATTTAAACTTAAGCGATTTGAACTTGTAATTTAATAATATTACCAGGACTATAAAGGGTAACGTCGGGAGCAGAGGTATTGTGCCTTTTAATAGTTATTAACGCGATTGTAATCCCGGTCATATTAACAAAATACTCTCTCTCTTCTCTTACTGTTCAGAATGTAGATACGACCAAATTTTTTATGTCTTAAATAAGGTATCGTTTGATAAATTTTTATAGTTTTAAGGAACTTTTATCGTTACTTTGGCATATCCGACAATTCCTATCGCTTATGAGAGCAGAATGAGGATGCCTGTATAGTGTATAATCTACCTCGAACATAATGTTACTGCATAACACCGACTGTGAATAATGTGTCTGTTATGCAACAGTCTTCAGTATGCTGTGTTGTATGATCGTGGTACCTCCCTACTACCTCCTTCATTGGGAGGAAGTTCACCCAACGAGGGCTGTACTAAATCAC
Organism: Orgyia antiqua; assembly: GCA_916999025.1. Classification (NCBI taxonomy): domain Eukaryota; kingdom Metazoa; phylum Arthropoda; class Insecta; order Lepidoptera; family Erebidae; genus Orgyia; species Orgyia antiqua. The sequence goes on along the minus strand of OU779864.1, from coordinate 17,741,074 downwards.
AGAATTAACCTTGCCGCCAGAACTTACTTGAATAATGAATATAAACTTGGAGTCGTTACATTTTGTCTTTAAGATTTTCCGCTTGTTTCTGTGTTGGATTGTAATTGTACTTTATTTTGTTTAATTGCAATATTAATCATGAGTCAATTATAAATTACTTAAATTATGCAAAACTTTTAATATTATGTGCTTTGAAATATCTTTATAACTTTGTGTTTAATATATCCGTGTGGTTAATAAAGCGCCTATAAATATTATTTAAAATGAAAAAAAAATGTATTTTATGATACATACATTGAAATCTGTGTACTTATTATACAAAATTGATTACACGATAGATAGTTGAGCCCGAAATTTTATATATTGAAATATTTTATGATTAAAACCTACCTCAAATCCACGTTATTGTAGTGATGACATAATGTCGTTTATTGGACCTCTGCGAAATTGTAAACTTTGTAAATTATAAATTATTTTTATACATTACTAGCTGCGTCCCGCGGTGTTACCCGCGGTAAAAAGGATAAAAAATAAGTTCATTTTCTATTCCATTTTTCATTGGAAAGTTTTATGAAAATCCATCCAGTAGTCTTTACGTGAAAGCACAATAAACATCCTTATATATCCAAACATTGGAGTATCCTCCATACATTAGTTTGTTGTACCTCACATAGATAAGGCAGCGTTTTCATTTAAAGCTCGCGCGCGTCCGAATTTCTCTGCAAATTTAATCATATCTCATCCAATATACAATAAACCCCAATAAATTATGCGAAAAAAGCCATCCTCTTGAACCATTCTATCTATTAAAAAAACCGCATCAAGCTCCGTTGCGGATTTCTGAAGATATAAGCTCACATAGGGACATAAATAATAAATAAATAAATATTCATGGACATTTCACACAACGTCCTCTGGTCCCAAGCTAAGCTTATATGCTTGTGTTATGGGTACCAGAATACGGATAGAATACATATACTACTTTTTTTTTGTAAATACATACTTATAATACATAGAAACACCCAGACGCAGTACAAACATTCGTATGACAATTAGAAAAATCACACAAATGATTGTCCCGAGCGGGAATCGAACCCGCGACCTCTTGATCGGCAGTCCGTTACATGAACCACTACACCACGAGGCCCGTCATACATACATACAAAAATTACGACTTTGTTTTATAAGAAGTAAAGATGGTGTTAGAATAGTCATAAATCAATGGTCTATCTCTACATATTACTTCAAACAACATGGTTCTGCCCACAAGTGTGGGTACACCGATTCTATGACCAAGATCGTTCCACCATATGTTCGGTCCCCACACCGCACATGTGTGCAATACATTAGTTCAGATGATTTATGTCACTAACTGCACCACCACGCCGCCCGGGCCGCGCTATCGTTAACTCATTTTGTTCATCAAAATTCATTTACACTGTCGTTTTCTACAGACTTTTGGTTTAAACAGATTTTAGAAAATTATATACTTTCGACGAAAATCTTCTGTCAATCCACTTATCAAACATGATGTCACTTTCTTTGAAGAATGTGTTTGTACTAATACAAGGTAACTGCAAAAATACTTATTACCGCACAGGACTAAGTAGATAACGACATAACCGAAAAAAAATTGTATTATGACTTTTGACGTAATTCAACATTTTACATGTAAATGAATGTTCCTGCTTATGTTGCCTTGTGGTGAAGTGACATTTATAAGTCTAATAAACTATATTTCGTCCATACTCGCAAGAAAGACGCGTTACGCACTAATTCTTGCGGCATATTAAAATTTTGCTATAAGTACTAACCATAAGGTATAGTACAAAATGTTGTAGGTTATATCTTTAACTACCTAGCTCTGAGAGATCATTAGTGTTTTTAAGATGTCTGATGGATGAGAGACCCTCGCCAGAATTTCTGCCAAGTCAGACCACACGGCACAGCAAGTATTCTTTAAAGTAAGTAAACCACTCAGTTTTATAGAATATGCTTGTAGTGTATTTCACTCAGGACTCATCTGTTGTATCGTCTCTACTTGTATTTGACGTGACCACTTTGAAGAAGTGAATGAGCTCATCATAGGAACATGTTACTTAGGGTGTGTTTTAACTTGGCGAAATGTTTGCGATTATAAAAAGTGTTATTTCTGCCTATTATGTGTTACGTCTGTATTCTTGAGTTATTGCCGCAGTTTTTTTTTACACGACCTCTAAAATAATTTTATAACTGAAATTTTACAGCTCATGTGTTTAAACGACATAAAGATAAGTTATTTGTTTTAAATGCGTAATCTCTACATGAAATGCAAATCTTCTTACATTAACTTAATACTGTTACAAAGTTATGTATCATCGTGGTAATATCGATTCAATCATCTAATCAATACACTAGGTGTATTATGTTATAACTCAACATTTATATTTATTTGTTATATTGTCTATGACATTTGCTTACTATATACTTTCTGAAAAACAAGAATAAAGTCAGTGAGTGATATTTTCCTATACAAAGATGCTTTACAACATGGGAAGTGGTTTAGTATTCACATTGAGCCGTCATTGTGAGGTGTACAGAGGGGGTCTGTAGGGGGACACTTTGTATACAAATGGTGAATTATTGGTGGAAGCAGAGACTTGTGCGCGACCTTCTACTAAATGTGGTACTTCATTTTATTGTGCGCTCATCACAAGCTCAGTACAGTTCGACATTTATCTGGATAAAGAGTTGAGAAGGTTAAGAGTTTGCTTGATAATAAAAACTTTGTGCTTTGGTTACAGAACCCTAATAATGCTTTGTACATAATATTGATTAAGCTTAACGTAACAATAGGGATACATTATGTACACTTCAATGTATTGTGTGAAATAAGGTTTTTTATATTTTTGTTTATGTTTAGAATTATGTTGACTATTATTCTAGTAAGATATTTTTAAATATCTGTGCCTATGTTAAAAATTCCTCGTAGTTTTACACAGCAAGTGAATACCGGTATGTTGTTAGTTGCAGTCAACATTACAATTTCACACTGATATTATGGAGACGCAGTTTTGTGATAGTATTTATATTAAGTAATTCTTTACCCTTAAATAGTTCAACCCATTTTGATGAAGATTTAGTATGAATTTTCTGAAACCTTGAATAAAGATTTATGCTTTAACCACTGATACCATCACGGCGAAGAGCTAGTTACGGACAAAAGTTCTTTGCTTCACTCTCTGTTTCTACAACTTTGAAATAGTATACATCGCAAAAGATCACGACAACATTGAAATTTAAAACAACAGTGCTTAGTATATTGCGGTGTCGTAGTTACACAGATAATCACAACAAAGTTGTTACACTCATTAAAACTTTAACCCGACATACACTAATGGAGCTGTAATGTTTTGAGCGCACTCCAGACAACACTTATCGCTATAGTTTTGAGTTTCTTTACATTAAACATATTGTGAACTTTTAACATTAACAGAACAATGTTGTGGCTAATTGTATGAACATTATTATATTTATGGATCTCTGGATACATTCGTATCATTAATATTTGTTAAGAATTAAATTATGTATGTAATACTAAGTTGAGACTTGGTTATTATAAATACCAAGTTTTGTTTATTATTCAATAATATTATCTAGATAACTCCGCTTGAAGTCTTTTTATTTTTAGGTAAAATAAATTTCCTGAAAAATAGATCCCGATTTAATAACTATAGGGCACTCTTAAAAGTATATCCTTAAAAATGGAAAAAAGGAATTTTCCAAAACGATCTATGTACGTGTTTTTGATAAACCTATTATTCTTGGTTTATCAAAAACACGTAGATCGTTTCGTAAAAAGAAAATTACAACTCATTGAGAAATCCTCCTTACTTGTAGTCGGTTGTAAACTGTAACAGTTACTGAATTTGTCAAATGTATTACAAGTCTGTAGTAACATTCCGTGTCAGGTAGCGCGTGTCCTCTACTGTGACGTCATTGTTCGTCTTAATTAAAATCAGTAGAGCCTCCCTCACCCCTCAGTCCCAGGCTCACACAATCACCATTACTGAGACACACCCTCTTATAACAAATATTTTAAGTCAAACTTACTTTACGACAGTTCTGAGAAACCAAGTCAACGTAACCTTAAGTAGTTTCAAATTAATAATTTTTAATTTTAAAGGGACTTTGAGTATGTTTAATCTCACAGCTGTGAAGATAAGTGATCTGTGAATATGTTGTGGCTGTTTAATATTTTTATTAGAATTGCCTAGGAATATAATAATGGATGCTGATGGTATAAACGGCACCCTTAGTAAGAAATGCGGTGGTGACACTTGTATTCTTAATCCGTCACCAAATGGACAAAACAACAAATTGTACACCGATAAAATCCTCAGTAAGAGATGGAAAACTCGTAAATAAACCCTATGCTAACACGCCTGGTCAGGCCTGGAACCCCAAAATAGAGGAAGCCCTTGCCCAACAGTGGGACGTGATTGGGCTGGAGAGAGAGAGATGTTATAAACAAAAATACTTGTTCCTAAAAAATCAACTCTTTTGTTAAAAGTTTTAAAAACATGTTTACAACCTTTCGTTAGAGCGTGGCATTTTCAAGGAGATATTAATGTTAATATTTTCAATTTGTTCCAGGAGAATGGAAGTGCGGTCCCAGTACTTGTGATAGTCGCTCTCTCAGGAGTCAAAGTATGTGACCCAGAAGACCAGGTGCGTATTCATTATGTTTTCTTTATAAATTAAGAGAACCTGTGATATGGTTTTAGAAATAGATATTCATAGGAGAAGAAAGTGTCATGAGTATGAGAGAGGAAGTATGAAAGTAGCACCCGTCAATGAAAAGTTGAGAAGCATGCATCTGTCTTGGTATGGACGTGTGTGATGAGACAAAATGAGAGCGAAATTGCCATGAAAGTTTTAAATGTGAAAGTAGATGGATGTAAGGCCAAAGGCAGATCAAAGTAAAAATGGATGAACTGTGTGAAACAGGATATGAAGAAGATGGATGTAAATTCACAGATGACATTCACAGATGTATGATAGAGGAGTATGGAGGAAGAGGACATGTTGCGCCGATCGCAAATGATTGGGAAAACGGGCAAGGAATGATGAAGAAAGTATCATGAGTGGTAACCACGAATTAAATGATGAAAGAAGGCTTCTACACGAAAATACTATGGATTTTGAGTTTTTTAAATATATATTAGCGAGACGTGTTTGCGTTTTAAAGTATTTTTTGAAACAGTCTTATGTCAGATGGTGGATAGATAAAGGCTGGTGGACTTAGACCAAAACCTTAGATTATATAAATAACAAACATTATAAATATCACATAAAAGATTGTTCCGAGCAAGAATCGAACCCGAGACCTCGTGAACTGCTGTACGTTACATGAACCACTCGACTACGAGGCCGGTCGGTATATATTTCGGTTATGCCTACATCTGTACGAACTAAGTATTGTGTATTGTTTACTTATTATTGTATGTATGTACAGAGTGTCCGCATGCAGCACGCGCTGCGCCGCATCTCGTACGCGACGTGTGAGTCGGCGCGCGCCCTGTTCGCGCTGGTGGCGCGCGAGCCCAGCACACAGCCGCCGCACCACTACTGTCACGCCTTCCATACTGACACGCCACACCAGGTACACACACACAATATTATACCATCGAGCATTCAACAACAGGAGTTGGTGTTAACAACAAAATCCCTCTCAAAATATTTACGCTCATGTACAAACAGCGGTATCAATTCAAACTATTTTCTTTGTAAAATACGTCTAGTAAGTGGACGTACTTATACAAAGAAAACAGTGTCTGTGGCTACTCCTGTATGTTTAATACTCAAACTTATTCTATTAGCAATTAATACAACTGCTAAAATATATCCATTAAATGTAGTGACGCGGTAATATATCAACACCACTTCACTATTTTAAAATTGTGACTTTTATTCGTGATAACGTTTTATGGTTCCGTACCAAAAAATAAACCCGGACCCTATTACTGAGACTTCGCTGTCCGTCAGTCTGTCACCAGGCTGTATCTCTGGAACGGTGATGGCTAGACAGCCGAAAATTTTGATGTTATGTTATAACAACAAATACATCATTATTCTTCTGTCCTTCTTACATAATTTGGAGACGAACTATAACATGATAGTATCGGTACGGAACCTTCCGTATGCGAGGCCAACTCATACTTGACTGGTTTATGTAAATCTTCCTCCGAGTTCTTAACTAGCATTTACTTTATAACTTTGTTAAAAAAACTTTTTTTTATTTTTTTTATTTTAATCAAAAAGATGTTTTATGAAGTCTTAAAATGTGTTCATCATGTATTTATCAGCGGCTCACCAGCGCCCCCTACAAATATAGCACAGTGTTTGTCATGAATTATGTAACAGTTTGATCCATCATACTTCACAACAACTTAAAACTTTTAGGAACATTTCTAAAAGTATTCTGTTATACATAAAATATTTTGAAATTTTCCTCATGAGATGGTTAAACATTGTGAAATCATAATATTTACATCGAAAAATGTATAAATCGACGGCGAATTATTTTATATAGGTAGGTACTTAACGTTATTCGAGAAAATACATAAGATTTCTATTATATTGAGTTTTTCTTCTAAAAATATAGTGAAGGTTGTACGAATGGTTTCCAAGTACTTATATTATTACGAAGTTAAGAAATAAAACTGTTATTTTGGCTCTCCATTATGCATCTTGACAGTTAAATTATTGCTGTTTGTAGTAAAGCTTCAACATTTCATATCCTTCAGTTATTTGTTAACTTCACAACAATAATTGTGAGGAAGCTGCCTAAACTTTATTTGAAACACTCAGGAGGTTATTACACTTTGCTTGTAATAAAAATCACGTGTAAGAATGTGTACGCGATTTAGTCGCTGTTTCTCTTGACCAGTAGCCTCCTGTCTATACTCTAAAATGCCATGAATACGTTCATCATAATTTTATGGTACTTAAAGTGTGACTGGAACATGTCCAAAAAAAAATTCTAAACTCATTGCTTATGTCCTTCAAAAGAATGAAGTAACACACATATAACACAGCCATCGTGCGTGTATGACTAGATGTATTCGTATAAATGGAGCCAAGTATATGGTTTAGTTAGACCGTATCAGATAACGTGACAATGTCTCTGCTTACCACCTCAGCAATGAGAAGATGGCATGGTCGCATGATGTTGTATGTATGGTACATATTTAACATAAATGTAATAAGCACTTTACAAAGTATCTCAGTGTTGCAAGAAATGTGGTAGTTTGTTTAGAGCAAGTTATTTGTGGTGATGCACTTACTTGTGGTTAAAGTTGAACGCGCACACAGAGTGCTGTCAGCGCACAACACTTGTATAACTACATACTGACATATACAAACTACTTTAAAAACTGTACAAATAGGGCTCTTCTAGACAGTGTTGTTCTAATATTTAAAATTTTTACTTTTCCTATTAACACAATAATCGCTTTATAAATAATTAAAAATTTATTTTGTCAGTATGAAAATAATTGTTTTTAATATTAATATGACTGAGTGAGACAGACTTTTAATTTTGATATCCGATTTTCGGTCAGAGACAAAGTCAAAAATCTTTATTTCCAGTTGGCATTTTTACTAACTCTTTTGAAACGTCAGAAGCTAAGTGCCTATTCGAGACGCGTATTTCATTCAGAAAAACAGTCAAGAAACTCCATGCATTTTGGAGTTACTAAATAAACGAGGCTAGCTTTCATATAAACTTTTATTACTTTTTTCACCCTTTAAGGTCGACCATCAAAGATATTTTCTAAGTGCTCGAATACAATATAGAAAGAACCAGCATGCAAATTTTTAAGTTCCTAGTTTAGGTAGTTTTAACTCTACTGATTAATAATTCTTACCTCAGACAATCATTCATCCTATTAAAACATCATTGGCGTATAAATTATTGAAATATACCACGAGTAACATCTAAATGTAGAAGCGATGTTGTTTAATGAAATGACCGTGGGAAGTAATAGCCGTGTCAGTGTTGAACAAATTGTATTGTTGTACTAACTTAACTAATGAGCGTGCACCGCCCCGTGAGAGATGATCATGGATTCGTCACGACCAGCACTATTAAGGAATATCATCAATATTATACTTAATTTATTTGGTGTTATTGAACAAAAAGCTGTTGTTTTGAAGAAGGATTCAATTCAGTTACACATATAGAACACTAACCGTTGCCCGCGATTTCGTGCGAGTGGAATTTGGGATACTTCACGCCTATTAGTTACAGCATGATGTTGAAGTTGTGTAGTATAGTTAAAGCCTTCCTTGATTAATGTGCTATCCAACACTGAAAGAATTTTTTAAATCGGACCAGTGGTTCCTGAGATTAGTGCGTTCAAACAAACAAACTCTAGAGCTTTATAATATGCATCCAGAACAGAAAGGAATTGTTCTTTCCCGTTGTGTCAACAACAATATCAAGCTGTGAATGGATTGGGGTTTACTATATTACGCTTTCTATGCATATTTTTCTTGGGTTTTCATTGATTTCTTTTAGCTGATATTTTACGAGCACCGATAAGAGGACATGGGGCAGTGACAACGACAAATTTAGTCAAAAGTCATATAAATATTTAATCGAAGCAGTCTAAACGCTATGCGTAATATCTGCGTATACGTGTATAACTGTATAATACGATAAGAAACAATAGCATTATTTCAAAGTTTATTACGAAAGTACAAACTAATGAAGTTTCTTTTTATTTTCATGTCAAATGGTTAATCAATTGCTTTCAAAATGTAAAACCAGATTGTAATATATGCTAATCGGATTACAAAAATAAAGATACATGGAAGGAACATAAGACGTGTGTAGTAGACGATTCATTTACTCTTGTTAAGCTTATTTTTGACATTTTAAAGGTTAACAATAAATCCTGAGACAAGATGTCGGATCAGTTTAACTAAATTAAAAGGTAAAAATATCAAGCACATTTATTTTGAGCTGAGTAAACTAAGCGTTCATAAATAATGGCTCGCTGACAAACATACTGCATGTCAATGTTAAATGTAATACGACTCACATTGTGTTCCAGAAATTCAATAAATTGTATGACTTGGTAATATAGATAGCACTTACAACCGTCGCGTCGGTCATGTATTAGCAGTATGAGTGTGGATGAAGCCAAGGAAGTACGTTTGGAACGTAGCAGATGGCGCTTTATAGTCTCTGCCTACCCCCATGGGAAAAAGGCGTGATGTAATGATGATGAAGATGTAATATAGAGTTATGGATTCCGTTCCCAACCAAGACAAATATTTGTAAAGAACATAGATACTGGCAGTTTTAAAATAATAAAGAGTATGTACCTAGTTAAAATAGTTATTACATTTAACATCACACTGCAACACTGTTATGTAAGATCAGCCAGCATGGAAATTAAAAACTGCTACATACAAATACATATTTATTTAAATTACTGTCTTTCACGTTATTCTACTTTCGAGTGACATTGCCCGCGCGCGTCCTATAAAGAAACTGTTTTAAGTTTAACGAAATATAACTTCTTAAATAGAAAACAAAAGAAAATTCTAAAGTATAAATTGCAGAGTTATTAATTATTGTCAGTGTTATTAGTAAGGTTCAAGTAAAATACATTGAGTTACATTAAGCGATTGTTGTGAAATCTTGCGTGCGATTGCTTGAACATTCCATACATTGTATCATGTACGACCTTGCCACGAGATTATGATACAAAAAAGCTCTGCTGAGTTTCTTACTTCAAGTGTAATGCTTTTCCTGAACCGGTGCGGTGCTAGGGGGAAAAATATAGACTTAACATAAAAAACACTGTTTTTAAGGACATTTTACGTGATGTCTGCCAATTCAAAATCAAGCAAAATAGTTTTGTTATTGGTACTAAACTACAAATTAACTAAAAATTTAAGATACCTTTAATTTGTTTCTCCTTTCATTAATTTTTATTAAGTTTTAAATTTAATAGTATTTATTATTTTATTTATTAAGTAATAGTTCGTCTCTTCTTCTTAGTCCAATAATGTCCCACTGCTGGGCCTCCTACACTAATAAGATCTATCATCAAGTTCTACTCATCTGTCAGTACCTCCATTGATCTGTCCCGCAATGATCAGAAAAACTCCTGATGACCAACCATTATGTTATGTCAAGTTGATCTCCATTGAAACAAACCCGCCGTTGATTGCTTTAAGTTAAATCATTAACATTGAATAACTATTGTTTATTCTGCAACAATCAAATCGTTTACTTATTAATAGATACTCGTAGAAGTATTTATAGACAATCTAAGACTTTTAATCTTTAATTGAGATATTTTTGTAGTGTCTATTCTATATAGTATGTTTGTGTATCGCTTCTTATGATAACTCATGAATATACCACTATTGAGCTCAAGGACCTACATCAAAGAAAGATTTTCAATTGTTATCTACAATGAGATGTTTAATTTATGTAATAGCTTTCGTATTTCGTTAAATTAAGAATAAATATACATAATTATTCTTATATTAAAACCTTACTTTTATGTAGGCTCAACGTAACGTATGGCAAGTACATGTACAAAGCCTTTATAATAATTATATTTCACTAATATCATACCATTAATGTTAATAACACTCCATGTTATACACAACAGGTTTATAATAACTACGTTCTAAGCTCAAAGGTGTTATTTATTGAAGCTTCTGTTTGGCTAAGGTCATCAACCGTTCGCCCGGCTTGCAGAAAAGTTCGACGGCTTATAAAAATAAAAAGAAAAAAGCAATATACGACACAGACAGACAGACACAGGTGCGCGGGCGCTCGCGTTTCCATTGTGCCTGCGCTACTTACCGTGAAGGCTTTAAAAGCTAAGAACAAGTTTGTTAGCATCGTGTACTGCGATCCGAGAGCTATACGACCAGTTTCAAAGCAGCCGTCAGAGTGCGCACACGTCGATTCTTTCCCCTAAATATAAAAAATTCACGTGTGATTTATGATTTCTGTGTGATTAATTGTACAATACGTCATGTATAATACGCAATGTGCAGTGAAGTGTGTTTAAAAACCGTGAGTTAACAGTTTATTGTGCGGAACAAAACGTGGGAGCTTTTCTTTGGTATGCCACTTTGTGTTAGACTCGTATGTTGAGAGAAATTCCTCTATATTGTTTTCTTAATAAGGTTCTGTCTACTCGATAATTTATTACCTCCCTTTATATGTGACTGGAAGGGAATAATTTTAATAATTATGTTTACCTAACGTTCTACCTAGAGCTATCTGTGTTCGTGAATACCCCTGTTATATGATTTAATTTTTTTATATATTTCATTAGATGATTGATTAGATGATAGATATAATAGATGATATTAGATATTAGATGATAGATATAATATTATTATGCAAATACCATTTTTCTTTCATAAGTACTGTAAGAGTCAGTAAGGCGTTAGTCTATATACATATCATCTGCAAGAGACGGAGAACCGAAGTTAAGCTTAGTACAGCGTATACTAAACTAAGACCTAGATTAGTACAACCAAGTATATCAAGACAAAGTAGGTTCAAAAGTAGAAGGAGTATACATATGAGTGACCGTTACAATACTAAAAGCTATTTTAAATAAAACTACTTTTTACGGATTTAGACGCGTATATTTGTTTTAAATTTTGGCCCGACGTTTCGGAGACTTTGCAGTCACCATGGTCACGGGTGAGACTCACCCGTGACTATGGTGACTGCAATACGCGTCTAAATCCGTAAAAAGTAGTTTTATTTAAACAGATGAGTCGCGCAAGTGTTAGAAAAAAGCTACACATCATGTACATTCATGTGTCATGACATATCTGATGATAATGTTATGAATTAAACAAATATAGATAGATTTTTTGTATTTAAAAAAAAGAGTAGTTCATTTAGTATATCTGTATTCTGGTACCCATAACACAAGCATATAAACTTAAGCTGACCAGAGGACGTTGTGTGAAATATCAATGAATATGTGCGATCAATATTGTACCAAATAAACCAACTATTAGCCTTAAATTGTGTGAAATCTATTATTTACAGTCAGTTTTTAGGGTTCCGTACCCAAAGGGTAAAAACGGAAACCCTATTACTGAGACTTCGCTGTCCGTCCGTCCGTCCGTCCGTCCGTCCGTCCGTCTGTCACCAGGCTGTATCTCAAGAACGGTGATAGCTAGACAGTTGAAATTTTCACAGATGATGTATTTCTATTGCCGCTATAACAACAAATACTAAAAATAAAATAAAATAAATATTTAAGGGGGGCTCCCATACAAAAAATGATTTTTTTATCGTTTCTTGCTCGATACTAATAACGTTGCCTTATGTTGCATAGATAATGGTACGGAACCCTTCGTGCGCGAGTCTCACTCGCACTTGACCAATTTTTTTCATAAGTGAACATAAAATCTTGACAATAGAGTAGCGGTTTGTCTCTGTCCGGTCCTGTCACTCAGATGTCTACCTGATCTTTTAATTACAGCATCCTTTGTGTCCACTCTGTTTTGTTTTGTACTATTGTATGCCACCCCTATTGTATTGTACTGTCTGACTGTCTATATATTTTTTACCAACCATTAGTATAATTAAAAATTTTTATCAGTCGGCAAGTATAAAGTTCTATTATTCGCATTTTTTTGCTAAAAGATTTCTAAATGCTTGTTTAAAAACTGTATCTGATGTTTTTCTAAATATTATTGAAATGAAATAAATTTGATAAGAATAAATTAGATAAAAAGCATTACTCTGTGCAATAAACACATGAAGATCTGTTTTGAAATTAAGATCATACCGCGGTGTCTAAAGTCTCCTATTCGGGATTTAGAATCCCAACTTGGTAATAAGGAGACCTCTCCTAGAATAAGCTTTTTAAATAGAAAAAAATGCCATCAAAATCAGTTCTTTACTGACGGAGCAAAATAGTAAAAAAACATGCAAAAATGTACAGATGAATTGAGGTACAAACGCTTTATTCGTAAACATGACTATAATTTGAGTGAATTATTGAATTAGAACTTTGTGGAAACCTATTTTGTTATGCGATCAAATACGAGAAGTGCTATATAATTTATATTGTATTGTGAACTGTGCGCATAACTGTCATCGTATGTTTGTTTAGTTTACGACACGTCGTCCGCAGTCCGCCGTACAGCGGCCGGTCATCCGACGCATCGTGGGTAACTTAACTTATTGTATTTGCTTAACGCATTATATCGTAGATATTTGTCACTATTGTCATTCTTTTGTATTGGTTATTACTATTAGAAAATAATGCAAATTCTTCAATACTTTAATAATAAAAAAACCCCAATAGAATCAATCACAGGTCATTTTCTTTAGCTTCTTTTGTGTTCATTTGTTTTTGTACCTATATACGGAAAAGTGATAGGCAGACAGTATACAGTCAGTTAATTATCTCTTATTCAATAGACCAATAAAACAACATAACAAAACAAATCTTAACGGAACTATAAAATAGTTTTGTTCAACAAAAAATATTTGAGTAATTCTTATTTTAGTAACAAATTAAACGGAAGCGGTGTCATAAACATTCTGTAACGTAGGTACAGTGTGTAGAGGAAACACTCAATAATGTTTTAGTGCCGGCTACTAGTGGTGTCTCCAAGTGGTCACATCCTGTCACTAAGCGGTCACATATTTACATAGTGTTGACATATACATCACATACACATTCTTTTCGGATAGTTTTTAATTTTGATGAAACATACGTTCATAGTTTTTAGGGTTCCGTACCAAAACAGGACCTTATTACTGCGACTTCGCTGTTCGTGCGTCCGTCTGTCAACAAGCTATATCTCAAGTACGATGATAGCCAGAAAGTTGAAATGTTTACAGATGATGTATACATATGCGTTGCTGTTTTAACAACAAAATTGTTTACTAAAAAAACAGATCACAATAAGTTTTTAAGACGACATGATGATGACAGTATGAAAAACGCTACGGAACTCTAGATGTGCGAGTCCTATTCGTACTTGGCCGGTTATATTATTTACTTACTATCTGTTGTCCGCGACGCGTGGAATTTAGACAATTTTCCTCATTTTTTCAACATTTTTTACTAATATTTTTCTTCTATTAGTCGCAGTGTGATGTTAGATAGCCTATAGCCTTCTTTGATAAATGTTATATCCCACACAGAATTAATTACTTAAATCGGACCAGTGCAGCAGTGGTTCTTCAGATTAGCACGTTCGAACAAATACACTCTTCAGCTTTATAATACTAGTTTAGATTGTATTTGTATATTTGTTGTACGTAAGCTACTTAATTATTTTTACTAAGGTACAAATTATTTGTGCACAGTTGTTAAGATCAATGGTCTTGTTTAAAACTGCATCTGACCTCCATAACACGCAGAAATTTAAATATACACTGACATATCACGCAACGTCGCGTCGTTTGGTAACGTAATTGGTACTTTAAGTTCCTATGAAAAAAAAAACCACTATACCTAGTACCAATTTTTGGGGTTCATGTTTCGGAAAACGAAGGAATATTATGATATTAACGGCACGGAACCTTACATATGCGAGTCCAACTCGTATGTAACACTATTAATATTATATGTCTACAAGGCCGCGATGATATTCAGAAGTTCCATATATTTAAACTATTTGGAATTCCAATGATTTAATTACGAGAATGAAATCTAAAAATAAATCTCAAATATTTTGTTTTATAAATCCACTTTGTTCTGGAATGTGACTCGTTTTAAGAGAGAGATCGATATTAATTGTGAGGGTTTTAATTACAAATGGTCCAGGTGGATGTTGATTAGGGAGTGTTACTAATTGAGTAATGGCTTCATATGGAATAGTGGAGAAGTATTAACAGCGGAGATAATCTATGATTTAGATCTATCGTAGAAAAACTTGCTTTTTTCAAAAAGTTAAACAATATCCTATTTTAAAAACGTAATAAATTAGAAGATAGTGATTTTATCCTAAGTGGGGCGCTTTGATAAAGGTTCAGAAATTGGTTAGTACGAGTGATTCTCACGATAACTCGGTCGGTAGAGTAATGGAATGTTATTTCGTGATTTTGGGGTCAGACTCCACACATTGTAATTACTTTTTGTGGGGAATATATTTATTTAGTCACAAACTAAGCAATATTACATTGCTTATGTATAAAACCCTAATATTAAAATCGCAAAAAGATTCCCCTTACAGGGAAATTCATGGACATACCAATTGACAATGTTTAGAAATAAAAACTTAACTTAAACTGCAAATAAAATATTTTAATCTACAATCGATTTAACCTATAAAGTATAGTTTTAAAGCAGTGACACAGTGATAGTATACCTAAAACTATTTCTAAGCGATGTCAGTAATAAAGTAAATGCGTGTGAGGATCAAACAATGGAATGTAAACAGACAAACGTGTCCATGTTTATTGTTTATATATATGGAGTCTCGGCGTGAACTTGCCTGTCGGTTACAAACACGATATACTTAGACCTCATTCACACGAGCGTTTAAAAACATGTAAAAACTATTTCGCTAAAAGTAATCAATAATTAGGCCCTCTTCCCAATGGATGTTAAAATAACATAAACCTGTTAAATGTAAGAACCTCACTTTGCTGTGAGAAACACATGTTATCTAGAGATATTTTCTTTAAAAAATGCTATATACGTCACGTCGATTTGACGTTGGTACTTTTTAAAATAAAACCTTTAATTAAGATACTTTAAACGCCTTTTACTACGTTTTGAAATTTTTTAGTAGACTCAATCCAACAACATTGCAGTGGACAAATTGGTTACTGTTAGCAAGGCCGCAAGAGCTCAGATGGCAGAGCGACGGAACGGTATTTCGAAGTCGTGGGTTCGCTTTTAAATCAATTGCAACACTAATAAATACTTTTTGTAAAGCTCCCTATGAGAATAATAGTAAGATTAACGTTCAGCGCAAAAAGTGTAATGTAGTGCGTTAAAAAGAAGTGATTTAAAAACGCGCACACGTATATCCGCTGTGAAAACGCCCGTTAGAATGAGGGTTTACACACATTTTGTTTGATTTACACATGGTTTTTGTATAAAGTTACTACTGCGCTATGACTGTACTGGTGAATTCTTGGGTGGTAAACAATAACATTTTTGTATTTTTAAATTTTTTTTAAATTTGTATTTGTTTTTATTTACAACAATTTTATTACGTTTAGTCGTATGTTTGTGCATTTTATATTTTATAAATAAAAAAACTATGACATATTAAACTCAAGATAATATCGCTTCTGATAATGGCTTCATTTGCAAAAACACTTAATTTGTCAATGCTAATTTAATTTTCATTCTCTTTACGTCGTTATTTCAATGTCTCTCTACATAAGTACATGTAGCTTGTAAATAAAATCTAGGTCAGTGTTTAAATCAAGTGGATAAAATCCAAAAACTTTCTGTTGTAAGGATATACGAGCTGGGTCAGCGCAGGGCTCGCGTGATCACCTCCATATTGTATTACCATTGACTTATGAGTTCTTGGAAACATGTCACACATTTTAATATTTATTGATCATATTCTCTTGCTTAAAAAATCACTTGTGAAATCAGTACATATTCTTATTGCTAGAATGTTATAACAATCAATACATATTCGCAATCACTTGCTTCCTATTTGTTTTTTTTTGTTGGACCATTACTTTCTAGACCTACAATCCTACATACATAACATTACAAACTTCTTTATTATTAATAAAGATTTGTTTTCAAATGTTCCTAGTTGCGAAAACTTCCCGAGGTAAAGGCTAGTTCAGCATAAATTAGATTAAGTTTATGTAGAGCATTTAATTCATTGCACAAGATAAACAGTAAAAGCTTATGTGACCTATCACCCACCAAATAATTACAGAAGCACATTACACATTGGTCACGTGCTATTCTTGTATCAGTGTATGTGTGTGTGTGTGTTTGTGTATGTAATTATGTATGTGTATATTGGACAGGAAACAGACGCGTCCTGTGGGAGAACTTCCTAAGATAAGGCGGTTTTACGATCGTATAGCACACTGGTATCTTCTTTGAGTCGTCTCAGGGGTGTCGCATAAAAGTAAACTCATCAATCTGAGAGATGACCTCAATTTTAATGCGAATATTTTCTTAAAGTTTTAACTGTCACATTTTATTATTAAAACAGCTCTCTTTAGTTCCTTTTAGTTTGATTACGTTGCATCACAGAGTATAATTTTTGCGTGGTTAGAAATTGTTGTCAAGTCCATGAGATAATGGGTTCTATTCCCATTAAGGCCGTATGATAAACACAGATTTGAGCCACGCATAAGTGTTTTGTAATAAGTTTAAGGGATAGATAAATATATTTGTTTGTCCAACGTGTACACATGCAACGATGCGATAGTTATTATTAAAATTGTTTCGTTAACCATAGGAAATTATCAATTTACTAAAATTCTGCTCGATATTTAAATATGTTATTCTGTTAAAATAATGTATTAATTTTGCAATTGACATGCTATGCTTTTACTTAATAAATTAAATTACGGTGGAAAAAGTGATTACCGCAAGTCGTGATGTTGCAAAGCATTCTTGATAGAGGGCATTGCGCGTAGGAATACGATATAAACTCAATCGAGTGCCGATTGTGGTGGCCAAATTTGATTACTGAAAAGCACAGCCGCAATAAGCTCGGTTGGCAGAGCTACAAAACGGTATTCCGAGGTCGTGGGTTCGAGTCCCGCTTGTGGTAATCACTTTTTCCGTCGTAATTTAATTTATTAATGTTATACTGTTGATTAATTTCAATAATATTTTGTTGCTAGCCCTAATCGTAGCACTGTGGTGAGCGTGATATCATGAGATCACGGCTCGCCATAGAGAGTCTATAAAGTGTGAAGCTACGGTGCGCTCTTGCACCCTAATGTTATGACACATTTGCCTCTCGTGCAAATTGACATAACACAAGCCAAGCATATAGATTAGGATATATAAGCTATCCTTATAACACGTACAGTAGTAAGTAATATTTTGAAAATAGCCACTGATATTTAGATAGGCAGATTATTAACGGTCACAGAAAACATTAGAAAATTCAATCTCTATATTTTTCTTTTTATTAAAATTAATTCATGATGTTTGTTTTAGCTAACCATACTTAAAATGCCTAAAACAGTATTATTTAAGAAAAGAAAGCTTAAATTTAATAAAATGAACGTAGAGTTAAAAGTTTTAATATACAAAACAATATTTAACAAAAACCATGAAAAAACATAACTTGTTTGATGAAAAAAATAAACTTTATCCATGAACAAGAGGTATGAGATTGTTTATTTTATGTGAGCGAGCCTCGGAACAAAATGTTTTTTGTTTTTATCACTCGATCACGTCTCAACGGTACAATGTTTTTATACGGTTTGCAAAAAAGTACTGCCTATATATATTAAGGTTTTATACAAAAATAAATCACTTAAAATACAAGGGTAATTATTTTTGTATGGGAAAGTCACAGGGTCGTCCGTCTGTCAGTTTGATCTGATTAACTTTTTGTGTTGAAAACCACAGTTTGAGACTCGTACATAATCAAGTAAGCTTTTGGTCTAATGTAAAACCTGTATATACCATTGTTGTTACTTACTGTCCTACTGAACACACACAAAAGTTCTTCAGAATCGGTGCTGCCATTTTGGAGGAGAATGGTGACTAATTTTTCATTTAAAAGTGATCTGTACTGCGCGCCCTCTGTCTATTGGCTCGCATTCTGTCCGCGTTCAATTGAATACTGGGTGTGTTTTGTGGTTCGAATAAAATGTAAATGAAATGATCGCAATCCTGTTACGCGCAATCGATTTGAACGACTCGATGTGTTGACACACTATGTATTGTGACGACAAACATACGACTATAGATATATTGTGATAACATTGGTTTTTGTTAATTGTCAGAATGTATATATCTTTGATAATTATAAAATACAGAATGTTGCAAAAAGATAGGTGAATCATAGGGCATAAAAACGATTTTGTGAAATTTTTGTAAGGTGTTGTGCCATTTGCGATTTTAATTGCACTTATCTGCCTTGCTTTTATAACAATACGAATTTGCTCCAATTCAATACAGTAATTGAAAACAAGGCAAGTCAATTTTCCTTGGTAATATTTGCTTGATTCGGTCAAGTAGTTTGTTGGGCTTACTCATTCTAAATCGTATTTGCTCGATAAACCGTTTCTGTTCAGCATTTTTTGTTTCTTTTTTTTTCTCTTTGTGTGCAAGAAACTATTGCTTGGGATAAGTGGCTTTTGACCCGCCCTCGGCCACAATAGAACCCTATATTTTACATAGTACGAGTGTGTTCTATTAGTGACGGAACCCAAAGAATCATTTCAAGGGTAGCCGATCTGATTAAGATTATTGAATTAGAAAACAGTGTATTACCACAGATATTACTTTACTTCGTAAAGTCAATATTTTTGCAATTATGTCCATATGTGAGCTTATATTTTCAAAACTACGCGACGGATATTGAAGCAGTTTTTTAACATTATGTAGGTAATGGATTAAAAGGAAGGGTATTTGTGCAATTTGAAAAATTTGGTTTCTGTATCTACGCGCAAGAAGTAACGGGCAACATCGAGTTTGCTGTAAACATAGCTTTCTTAGTATTTCTTGAGCCTTGACGCTTACTGAGGGGTGTTTTAAGTTTTGTTGTCTATTGTTACGTCCCACTGTTGGGCACGGGCTTCTCTTACATTGCGCATTGGTAGGGATTATGATCTACTATGCCGCGCTGACCAGGCGTGTTGGCACAGGACTTAGTTTCGAATTTTCCATCTCTCACCGAGAATTTTATGTGCGTACAATATCCATTTAGTACAATACAGATTTGTACAATATATAAATTTAGTTTACTTCTCTATTGGTTTTATTGTGGTAGAGATTTTATAGTAATTGAATCAATTTCTATAAAATCTTCAGGGATGTAGGCAATCAGATGATAACTTGATCATTAATTCAATCGCTTTCAAACTATAGCTCAAAAGTTAGGAATTTTTTGTCGAAAGTTTATAAATTTTTATATAGAGAAGTTAAAGATGTTATGTTTTATTGGTTAGAAGTGTATTGGTTATAAAGAATATATTTTAAAATCTAATAGAGTTTCAAACAGTAAGGTGACAAGTCTTTACATTTTGGCTCCAAAACAGGTTTTGTTTATAATCTAGCGAACATTAGAATTGATTATGATGAGTCATTTATATTCAAAACATTTTATGAACATTCATCGACTCAAATAAATATGATTTCGTTAATTATAACTCCCGAATTTTTTGATCAATCAAAAGATGGAATTTAGTTCACAGATTGTTCAATGAATGTTGTTTGAATGAAATATGTAATTGAGATTTAACTTTTTCGACTGTACTAATTAATCTAAGTTTTCGACTATGTTATTACTTCTGATGCTAAGGCTGAGTAAAAATTTGCTTTATTTGTCATTCAGCTCTCCCGAGGAAGTTTATTTTCGAGGTGAAACATGTGTTAATATGTTCGAAAATTTTATTTACGAATTATTGCCAACATATGATCGAGTCTTGTATTGCTATTTTATTTATGTTTATTTATATAAATAGATATTTATATATTATATAAATATATATAATATATATATAATATATTTATATAACGTTCTCTGGTCTCTAAGTAAGCTATATTTCTATGCTTGTGTTATGGGTACCAGATAAGGATTTACTACATATTATGTACTTTCTTTTTGTTATATATAAACTACTAAACCGATGGTTAAGTTCCATAATAATATTATTCTTTGGGCTGTTGTTTCGGATCATATTATTTAAAAATTCTGTTATATACTTAAAAGGAAGTAATTATGTATTACCGTTATTAGGTTACCAAATGAAAATGGTTAAAACTCGATTTATAAGTCGTACTCTTAACTTTTATGCTAATAATGGGCCCAGCCTTCAACTGTTACATATTAAAGACGATTATAACTAAATGCTAAGAATAAATTAAGTGAAACATTTTGATTGACAGTGGCGCCATCTTACTAGTGTCTGACTGTAATTAATGTTAATAATAAACAGTTATTATGATAACATATAACTCAACCAGTTTTAAATTATTGAACAAGTTGATTAATATTAGTCTATATATTATGTTTTTCTAGTTCGAAATTAAATGGTGCCAATTCTACGCGTACAACTCAACTTATCTTAACTAAAAAATTAAAATTGGTAGCGTCATTAACATGATTCGGCAATGTTAACTGAACTTTGTTATTATAATACTTAGTTCAAAAACTAAAAAAACACGCTTGAAAATCCTGAATGTTTTCTAAAATTATTGCGTTGTCATCGGTCCTTGATATATGTGCAAAATTTCAGATCAATCCGACTACTGCAAGTGGGTTAAAATCACTTTCAAAGATTCCGTTACATAGAATAATACATTAATAGATACATACCGAACTTATTATAAGCGTGTTATAAACTGTGTATTATAGACTAACAGTTTTAAATAATATAAATATGTATAACAGAATAGCAAATAATAGATATATTGACACTGGTACCAATTCTAAGTACACAACTAAACTTAACTTAACTAAAAAATGAAAATTGGTATTGTCAATATAGCTATTACTTGCTATTTCGTTGCGCACATTTATATTAATTAAAATCGTTAGTCTATAATACACAGTTTTAATAATAAGAAACTTCAGTAAGCATTGCCGAATTGTGTTAATGACGCTATCAGTTTTAATTTTTTAGTTAAGTTAAGTTTAGTTGTGCGCTCAGAATCGGCACCACTGTCTATTTTAATTTCTTAGTTAAGTTTAGTTGTTCAACAAAGTTGACAACATGTGACATCCCCTTGAAGATGTGACGACCTTTATTGCTTTAAGTTAATTTACTTTCTGGTTTGATTTACAAAGACGTTAATTATTCTGAATTTTTATTATAGCGCTTTTATGACTCAATGCATCTTTACTTATTGTAAAACAAAGTTCTGTGGTCTGTATGTGAGCTTAAACCTTTAAAATAACGCAATGGATCCTGATGTGGTTTTATTTCAATAGATTGAGTGGTTCAAAGGAACGTTTATTAGTATAATTTGCTAAGATTTTTATAATTGCTACACGGACAAAGTCGCGGCCTACAGCTAACTATTTTGTACGTATTTAGACGCTTATGTTTAAATGAGTCGCGCAAATGATAGAAAAGATACTATTTAATTAAATTTTCTGATATTTTCTTAAAATTAGTCTAATGATTTAATTCTAAAAACAGAAATATGACAAGATCTGTTATTTTCATAGTCTCGTATAAAATAACCTCAATTAACTACAAAATGAAATAACTTCGCAATTAAACCTTATCAATTATCTCGTAACATAAGTGGTAGATTATAAGTGAGGTAAATGTAACCGTTTTGATGGATGCTGGTCTGCGGGCCGCGGGTCGCATACCTAATTAACTAATTAAGATGAATAGATAAGAGAGGCACGTAGGCGCCACAGACACGCTACATACAGACAGAATATTAAATATCTGTTTTATGTGATAATATTCTTAATTGTTATACGTTCGATTAAATATATGTCGGAGTAACATAGTAGAGAATGGAATTGCTATGGTTTATAATCAGTCTACATATTGTAGAAACTATCTTTTGGATGTTCATACATCAATCTGTTATTCTCTTTCACACATAAAAGGGCTCCACAGCAGGTCTCCAACCAAATCCCCTATAACCTGCGTCTCTACCACCAAGATAATGATGTTCACACAAAACATCACCTTTCTATCGTCACTTTACACTTTCTCACAAATACACACTGTATAATTATACACTCGCGATTATGACCGATATAAACTCTTTATCACTACTGTGAGTGAGCAACTAGTCGGGCAGAGATTCTCCCTGTCTAACGTCTCAAACGATACTGATTCTTAGCTCTGTGGCTGTCTCGTATTTAAACTCATTGCAAAGTGGGGGCGTGGTGGGGTAATCACGTGTTACGACTTGTCTATAATTCTTTACGCTAACAAATTATACGCTCACGTCTGCCTATTTTTATTGTCGCTCCGTCATATATATTTTTTAAAATAGTATTGATTTTAGATACTACTTTTAGGTATGGTGGACAGTAAGATCTTGCAAATAAATTAAATAAATAATTCAGTCAATTTAAGGAACAGTGACAATACTTTTTTCGAAGTTTTTACATGGTTGTATATTTGATTATTATTAATTTGATAATTAATAATTTGATAATTAATTAAATATATAAATATAAATAGTCGTGGACATTTCACACAACGTCCTCTGGTCCCAAGCTAAGCTGATATGCTTGTGTTATGGGTATTGAGTAGGTACTAATTATTGAATTTACTGCTCATCGAGTATTAAAATTAGGTATTTTTATAGAACGTTTCACAATTTCGCGATAGGACATTAAAATACAAAATGTTTACCTCTTATAGAAGCTATCTTGATGTGTGGTCTCAGGATCACTTCTGTGTCAGGTAATATGAAACACAACTGAGACCCTAAAATTATTCTTACCAGCCATCATCTGCCACATCGTGATTAAATCTGTGTGAAATAGATCTTTGTATTTTCTAGGTACATTTTAGTATCTAATTTGTATAGGCTTACATGACAGCTGAATTTCAAGCATATTGCCACATGAAATAACCACTTGGAGTGGTTACAGCGGAACATATAAAATATTAACGTGACCTCAGTACAGTTGTGGTGCGGTCACGTTATACAGACACATTGTCATATTGTTTTAAAAGATCCGGTAAGGGGCCCTGTCAGACATCATTTTTTGGAATATTGTAAAACTAGCTCCATGCAACAATTTCGTATGCATGGAATTTAGACAATTACAAAATCTTTACCAATTATACAAAAGAATCATCCTCTTGAACCACTCTATCTCATGAATAAAACCGTATCATAATTCGCTGCGTAGTTTAGAAGATATAAGTTCACATAAGGACATACTTACATACAATAATTGTTTTATTATAAAAAATAAGCTTCCCCGGTTTCGCCCGGGCAATTTCACTGACTTCTACTTGGTTACTTTCTACTTTCTGTATACCAAATTATTTTTATATATCTGTTTTAACGTTTTTATTTGGAACCCTCATATTTTGTGTCCTATTAAGTATCCATTTTTTTTTCCAATCAGCTTGCCTATGTAAATAACAAAGTACTTTGCGACCATGTTTTTGCTATATAGCAGAAACTGGAAAGGCTCACAGAATAAGATCCACAATGTATTACTTTCGAAAGCAGCACAATGAGTTGAGCTCGACGGTTCTTTGCAAATGGAAAACTGATAAATGTGATGGATAACAGTTTAGGCTTGACGCATTGAATAAAACATTCTGTTACATAAAGTTTGCGCTCCCTCGATACTAAATGACTAATATTTTTATATCACTGAACGATATTACTATAGTTGTATCACAAGAACTAAATATTTTATGTGAGTATTTTTTCGCGACAATTCGTCTGTAATTTTAACCGACTTCTTTATTATGGATGATTTTGAGTTTGTGGGAACATGTTTATATTTTT
Organism: Orgyia antiqua; assembly: GCA_916999025.1. NCBI lineage: Eukaryota > Metazoa > Arthropoda > Insecta > Lepidoptera > Erebidae > Orgyia > Orgyia antiqua. The sequence continues at coordinate 17,716,433 of OU779864.1, read as the reverse complement.
ATGAAAAGGTGGGGTTTTATAATTTTGATGCATATTATTTTGATCTGTCTTGGTTTTCTAATAATCTTGTCTTTGTTTTATTATGTATTTTAGGTAATCTCGTATTTAGACAACAAGTACATTAACATTGATTCAAAAACAGAGCTGGGGTAGATTTTTTATAAGTTATCAGTTTAAATGTAGTTTCATAGACAATCTAGAGTCAGATAATTAATATGTTTCTTTAGTTCAAAATATTATGCTATCCAAAGTCACTATTTCACGCGGTCAAAGTCGCGAGCACCGTTAGTTATATAACTTATGTATTAAAACATAAATTCAGAAGTATAATAATACTAAACAAGCAAACAACAGAAGTTTAATTTCACACCGGAGTAATTTACTTACATTTCCTGTGATCACGAACATTATCCTGTCACAAGGAGGCTGCGTTCAAGGCTGTTTATTTATATAATTAGGGTACATACCAGAGCAATGCACTTTATTTATTAGTTTTTCACAAACAAATAAACACCATAATATTAAGACATAAGGTCTTGTATAAAGTTGTAGTTCTGTTTAACCGGAGGCCATGGTTGGCTGTATTATAATCATTGGTTTAAATAATGATGTGTTGTGAATATGTTTGATGTAAGGACCACCATCACATAAAGAAATATATTTGATGGGCTCCCGTAGTGTAATCGGTAACTATTCTTCTTATTGATTCTTCGATTCAAAGTGGATTTCCATTTTTTAGCCTCTCATGAATCTCTCTTTCTCCATCCCATGAATATTTTACTGTTGGGCACCGGCCTCCTCCACTTTGACAGGGATTCCGGGTTAATGCGGTTTATTTTCAAGGTTTCCGTCTCTCACAGTGGATGTTATCTGTAAACAATATACCTTGGCTGGCTTTTACAGCACCCTAAGGAGGAAAAGGGATGGTGACACTTGTATTCTTGATCCGTTACAACACGGACCACAATGTTCTGTATATTTGTCTGTAATCAAACCGTACCATATTTCCCAGTTATAATGTATACCGCGTGACAATCAAATTTAGTAGGACTCTGTATTAAAATAACGTAACTACTTAAAACATAAAGATTAAAACTAAGTAATTTGTGGTTTAATTTCTAAATCGAAGCCTGTATTATTTACAAGACCAAGAAGCAAAAGCAATCAAAACAACCACAAACTTTGAAAATCAAAATATACAACAGAAGTGAGTTAATTAATAGTCAATAGATGTTGTACACGAAATCGACTAGAATTGTTTAGAGCAGTGTTTCTAAAAGGGCAGGAATATGTTGCTGTAGATACTAGTTGATGCCCGCGACTACGCACGGGGAATTTGTAATTAACTTTGTTGATAATCAAAAAGTATGTAATGTTTTTAAGAGGATACCAAAATAGCTTCGTGCATTTTTCTATGTACGAAGTTTTCATTGTTTCTTTAGATTGAATGGCTAGAGCTCTAATTTTTAAGTATATGTTTTTTCAATACATGATCTAGGATCGCATAAACTCAGAAACGCGATTGAAAAAAGTTTTCTCGATAGAAAATCTTAGCGAAACAACCTCTCTAATTTTTTATTTTTTTCATTTGTCGGTCTATTATCGCGTATTAACTAATGAAATAACTTTAAAAACATAAGTAACTATTATATATAAAAACACGTAAATCAGAATTAAAATATATTTAGTAGATTTTGAGTAAATAGGAAAAGTATCCCTAATTCTTCATTTTCTGTGCCTACTGGCTGTGTTAATATGCACGTGTGGGCGATGATATACGATAATATTGATGTAGGCCCTTAACATTATTTTTTGTTAATTTTGAACTTTTTAACGAAAATTTAAATTAATTCAGTACCTACTTCAGGCATGAAAGAAAGCCAGACAGAGTCACTTTAATATTTATAATATTAGGAGTCTATCTTCTATTGATAGCCACATAGTTAGCTACTTTTGTAGCAAATACTTACGACTGTAAATCAAATGACCACTTTTCAAAAAAAATGAGTTTCGAAATTCCGCACAGAAAACAAAATGAAATTCCATTGTAATTTATGATTATAATAAGATCACCACAGAGCCCATTTGTCTATTTGCGTGCTTGTTTTATTTAAAAACTCAATTCTACAATTCTAGAGTTTTAAAAGTGCTTCCTTAAGAATATGAAATTACGATCAATATCCAGTTAAGTATAATAAAAATTCTCACTGTCTAGCTGTACAAATTTGAGAAACACTGTAATAGACAATAAAGTGGAGTGGTTGTATAACAAACATTGAAGACATTTCCTTGGTAAGCACGTACCAACGAAATGTTCTGTGGTTGGAATTAACTCAGAGAGTACCAAGTGAGGAGTTACCTCTAACACCACTAAGTACTCCGCCATCTTACTTCTCTACGTTTTTAATTAACTATACTGTGGCTAAGTGGCACTTGTTCATGAAGAACTACAGTCTTAGATTTATATTGCATAAAGATTTATGGTCTTATTCATAATGACTTATCGGAGGTTTAAAAATTCGCTAAAATCGGTTCGCGAAAATTGCCTAAACTTGTTATTCATAATAGTCTTTTTACGATAAAACGTTTATTATCACTCCGATAAAATCTCCGTTTAAACCTCCGATAAAGCATTATGAATAAGACCATTAGTAACTAAATTGCCTTAGTTGAGAATGATATTGACTTCTGAAAGTGAAAAACGATTCTGCAAGCATTGTGAAATGGAATCATTATGCAATTAAGTTTTTGAATTAAATTAACGGAAAGAGATTTCCGTCGGTTTAAAAAAAAAAACTTAGTAAACTAACAATTCAATAACATAATGTTTTAACGAAATTCGTGAATCTACGTATAACTATATCAAAATGCTAGGTATTAATTACAAAAGAGATGTTACGGCTGGTTGTAATATAGCTCTATTGTAGTTATAGACTATTGAGGGATAAGCTGAGATTACGTTCAGCACATCTGAACTATTGAGTAATACTTACCATTCACTGCAAGACTGCATGACGGACTGCTACTTACTACTTGCCAATACGAAACTTGTCGCTTGTAATGTGATGTTCAAAATGGGTATTTACACTGTTGGATATACATTGAACCGCTATTAATATGACTATCTTCATCACGGCCTATGAACGTCCTAATATTTGGACCATTGACACACGTCTCAGGAGACCATTGTTCAGACTTGATAAAATTCGCCATTTTCCAATCAGTGACTGATCATTTTGACAACATTGTATTAGCAGACTAGGCCCCCCTGATATTTAATTATACTAAATGAATAATTATGTAGTTTCAAGCATTCCATCTCTCAATAAAAAGGCTATTTGCTTATATTATAATATCCAATAGCTAGCTTCAAGAGTAACTAGTGGACAAAATGATCTTCATTTCTTTCTTCTTTCTATGATAGTTGTGTTTCTGATTCTTAATATCTGGTTAAATATATGCCGTAATTGCTATAGTCGCAATGCAGCTTGACGACCTGCAAGTTGAACAGTGAATGGTATATTTAATATTGGTCTGTTAGATGTCTGGTAGTCACAGTAGCCTCGCGAGTTGTCGGCTCAATATTGCACTACTGCCGTTGCACTGCGGTCTAGAGGCTGTTGTGTAAAGTATTTACACTGTGCAAGTAAAAGGCAGTGGGTTACTTTTGTCACATTTTTATATAACGATATTTGTATCTACATGTGTTTATTAGTAGAGATTAATAAATACATATAATAAATACATACTACATAATACGATAGTAAATACTTTTCCTTTATTTGCGAAGAAATCTACAGATTCCTATAAAATAGAAAGAAATACCTATAACAAGTTTATTAAAAAAAGATAGGCACAAAAAGCAATTCAATGACGGAGTATTTAGGAGTTAGTGATTTAGTTTCAACTGTCGCAAAAATAAAAAAGGCAATCATAGAAGAAAATGTAACCAAACGCAACCACACAAACACAATGTAATAGTTTAACGTAAACAGTTGAGAAAGATTATATCTCCGCGTGCATCCGGGATTCGAACTGACACAAATACCTCACTATACATGTAGTTCAACACTTAAATATATCAATAGTCGGTTTTATATCGTTTAAGGAAATGTTGTATCACTCAGTGGTGATTGAATAAAAGCTTTCTCATGTCATATCTTTTCCTGTATGTAAATGGGTATTGCAATATGATGAGGTATGTAAATTAAAAAAAAAAAACAAATACATATAAATACATTTTATTTATTAATACTTATCTGCATCAATTTATACAATAACTGCCTCTTAAAATGACATCATTTCATAACTTGATGTGCGTTCATTGTCACCTTATAACCATTATGTAAGAAACAGAGTAAGTAGTATATTGTATTCTATCCGTATTCTGGTACCCATAACACAAACATATAAGCTTAGCTTGGGGCCAGAAGACATTGTGTGAAATGTCCATGAATATTTACATTTATTTATTTAAACAATGACAAACAAAAGTCTCTGGTCCTAATCTTCTATACCCAGAATAGATAGATAACATCCAGCCAGATACAGTACAAATATTTGTGATCATTACAAAAATATTTGTTCTATGTGAGAATGGACCCAGCGATCTTGTAAACTCAGGTTAGTTGCACTATAGAAACTCCACGAGAACTGAGATTTGGCCTGTCCCAGCCATTCATACGCGCTCTCTTCGTGTTGTGCTCAATAGACTGTTTCCTCTAAGGAAGGAATCCTTATATCTCGTATAGAATGAGCTAATAGTGAAACTTCTGTATCGTTCCTATTCAATATAGGGTGGTTAGTGAGTGTAGGCCAACGCGTTGTGTACTAGTTCGTCTGCGGTCCGCCGCAATATCGCAGACTCCATTAAAACTCTCCCTCAAACAACACAAGTGTTTATAGTAATGGCTCTTTTATACACTTTTTTATATTGCTTACTATTTTATAAAATGCACTGAAATTATTTATGCAATGATTAACTTTAAAACAGCTGTTATAAAAATGTACAAGTTTGAAGGCAAATAACAATTATAATATCTATAATTTTTACAAAAACTGAAATCTTACACTGGAATGTTTCCCTGTGCATCTCTGTTTGACATATTATTTAAAGTCTAGTGCTTCTCGTATGGCCCAAGAGAAAGACAGCTTTCAAATAAAGTACTTCTCAGACCTATTTTTAGGGTTTCGTACAAACCCTTATAGGATCACTTCGGTGTCCGTCTGTCAAACTTTTTTTACTCAGCAACGGCTGAAGGTATCAACTTGAAACTCATACGATATGTAGATCTATGCGGTCCCTTGCTGCAAAAAATACAGTCAACCTTTCACCTCTACGCATTTAAAAGATATAACCGAATTACGACCATTTTTAAGAATTTTTCGACTTATGCTAGGGAATCAAAATTCACAGGTTACTTCTCGTTGCCCTAGAGCCTTGAAATATGGCATAGATCAAGTCTATATAATGCTGATATAGGGAAAAATCCAAAAACTTATAATTTGTCATCACATCACAAGTAAAAAAGTGTTTATACTAACACCAACTTATGAAGTAGCTGAAATGTATACGATTCCCTATATTTCAACTACAAAATTAAGTTGGTGAGTTGTTTTGAGTTTAATTAAATGATTATTTGAATGCAGTTACTTATGTTTATATGTCTAGTAGGTACGAAACCCTAAGTGTGCGAGTTTACCTCGCTCTTGACAGGTTTTTTTTTACAACAAAAACCATATTCAAGGCATCAAGTTGAAGCTTAGGTTTTATTTTAATAAATTATTTTAAGATTAATTAACTATTTTGTATTTATTTTATCATTCAGGCGGAGGAACTGAACACGCTGGTGGGAGATGCTTTCCGAATGGCGTTCGCGTCGCAGCTGCAACCCTCAGCACCGCTCTGGGTAAGTCCGGTCTACCTAAATATACAACAACATGATGTCTAAATATTTAGTTACTATCTATATTATTCTCTAATAAATACTATCTTGTACTTATTTAAATGTATTTTTCTTTTCTATTAGGTTCAATCGTTCTTCCTAGTTATTTTAGTTAACGTAGAACCAATGTAATGTAGTTAATATCTATATCCTTATACCATATTTTAAGTCATAAATCTAACACCAGTAGCGCTTAGTGAAATAATAGTGCAATTCCCCGCACGTGTTATTAAGCTGCAATTTCATCTTGCCACATGTTTGATTTAGTACGCTGTTTCACTTAGCAGCCAAGAATCTGTACAAGCTATAGGTATATTCATTAAATGAAATGTAGAATATTTAAGAATAACACACACTTATTGTAAGGCGAGCGCCAAAAACTAATGATCGTTTATTGAAGTTCCTTAATTACGTATTTTTAGTTAGATGATCATTTTGGAAATTTATTTTTTGTCGATACATAATATTATCATTGACTGTAGGTATCTGTAGTAGCAAAGCGTTACGTTTTTTACTACAGGCAAAGACTATGAAATGCCATCTGCGGCAATCCAGCCATACTTCCTTGGCTTTATTTTATACTTATAGACACATCTGGTTGTACATTAAAGATAGTTGCGATTACTACACACCTGACCTCTTTTTAACACGCTTTTTTTAGCTCGGTACGTATCTATCAGTGTATTAATCTAAGTAACGGAATACTTGAAATTGATTTTTACCCACTTGCAATAGTCAGATTGATCTGAAATTTTGCAGACATATTAATGACCGATGACAATCAAGTACTAAAATAATATTCAGAATTTTCAAACGCGTTTTTTTACTTTTTGAACTAAGCAATTTAAGTAGGACATGATATCTGAGTCCTCTCTCAGTACTATCCGAAGAGACGGTATTAGTATTTTCAGAACATCATAAATTGTATTAAAAATAACCTACTAAACAAACAAATGTATTTCCATCACACCATAACCCTCCATTTAAACAATAAATCCATCATCTTTCATAACGCTATCAATCATTAATAATGTGTGTGGAAGACAAAATAGTGTGTACTTATAACTAAAAGCTATCAATATTGATCCTTCCCTATTATTAAATGTTAAACTGAATGTGCTCCCGGTCTAATAGCGGTCTACTGTAATCATACGTTATAAACAAGTCTTCGAAATAAACAGATAATATTGTGTTTGTTTTTCTTAAACGCTTTGTTAGATGTTTTAACGTGTAGAATAGAAGATGTAATTTTAACGTAAATATATAAAAAATACCAATTTAAGTAACAGAAATCAGTTCTGTAATTTACATTATTAGTTCCATATTTTTAGTAATGGATATACCATTAAAAAGTCAAATATTTACAGACAGTTGCACAAAGTAATAAACTGTAATGTTATGAAAATATACCTCTTTGTTACGGATTCATATTAATAGAAAAGTTTACGTAAAAATACTAGTATAAAAACTTGCAAAGGGCATAAATAATTTTGAAACAATGTCTATTTGTTTTCAAGTCTTTGTTTTAGTTCTTAAAAATGTCAGAAATTTTGTTGTTTCTACAAGCTCTAATGTTTAGGAGAGAGTTTCATAAAGCGATTAAAATAGTTCTCGTGATACTTTGCTTTAAAATTAGCATAAAGAAGAGTAAAAAGATGTTAATACAAGAATAAAAATAATACCAGCTTTACTGAATTTAAAACAACATCTTATTAGCCAATCAAAATGATACTTAATAAACTAAATTCTAGTGGATAAAATGATCACCGCAAGCGGGACCACTTTTTCCACTACAATTTAGTTTATTATGTAAAAGCATAGCAAGTCAATTGCAAAATTAATAAATTAGTTTAATGGTACTTAAGTTTAAAAGGTGTTATCTGAACAAGCAAGACGTTAACTGCACACTGTGTTTTTGAGTAGGTACGAAAGTTGACTTCAATTCTACCTATAGTTTGTAAATTCTTGCTTTTGAGAACTTTTAAGGCCATAACCAGGTGACAACCTTACTGTTTTTGATCTAATCTCTAATTTGTCAAGCACAATAATGATTCTAATACTGCTTCTGTGCTGCTTGTATATACCTACTGGATATAATATTACAAATTACGAATTCATACGTCTAATACAACAATAACTCAATATCAACATTTGTGTTGCTTGTATTTGAGGATTTCTGCCACGCCTCTTCTAGTTAGCTCTGATACATACGAGAAAATAGAAAACATAGATGAATAATTGGCATTATTCATATTTTTTTAAAACTCTTAATTCGAAAACCATTTCGGGGAATAGAGTTTCTGATCATGATCCATTAGTTTTTTCGGAAAATTTGCTATATTAACGATTATTTTTCCAAAAAAGCAAATGATCTCTATTTGCCCTTGAAATGAAGGACTTCAAATATTAAGGCGTTCTTAAGGATATACTACTCTGTGGCGAGTCAAAATTGGTCTATTAAATCAACTCGGCAACCTTGAAAAGATGTATTGCAATCTGTCTTAAGTCTATCAAGAAAAGGCAATACACAAATTGCGTACCACGATGACGTCACAACATTTAAAAGAATATCTTTAAGTATTTTTTTAAAAATTCTTTAAAGTAAATATTTTAAAAATATTGAAATTAGTTGCTTAAAATAGTCTATATTTTGTAAAAAAAAATATAAAAACAGAAGGTCAAAAATTATGAACAATCCCAATTAACTTCTTCTTTAGATTAAAAATATAAAAGTTAGTTAAAACTTAAACTGATTTATTTTTATAGTATGCATGTTTTATAAAGTCATAGTGAACATTTATGAATAATTGAGTATCTATTTTAGTAATAGAATCACTGATAGAAAGTGAAAGTAGTGAATGAAACCTAACAATTTAATTCACGAACACGACAAGCTTGTGGTCGTAAAATAAGCTTTGAGGTGAGGCCGCGGAACAAAAGCTGCATTGTTTTGAGGGGGCGTGAAATTGTTTAGCGGAAGATTATACACTACATGTCAGGTGACCTTACAATATATTTGTAAATATTGCTTGTCCATTGACTAGTTTAAAATATTCATTCAAATTATGGGTAGAGAAAGACCATAAAAAAGATGAATAGACTATAAGAAAGAGTAGATAAGTCTATGACGTCAATTTGGAAAGCATAGGCAGTAAGACAAGCTTATCCTAATCAATACGATAAGAACAAAACGCAAACATGATGATGTTGATGACTTTACATAATTACAGAAACACACGGTACATGTTGTGCCGCTTGGTCGAGTGGCTTAATTTCCGCCCGGGACAATTATTTATGTGATAATTATAATTATTATACAATTAAATAAACTAAATTATAATGGAAAAAATGATAACCATAAGCGGAACTTGAACCCGCGACCTCGGAATGCCATTCCGTCGCTCTCCCAACTGAGCTATTATGGTCCACGCAAATGTTTACCAAATTTTCCACTACAATCATCTCAATGCGAGTTTGGTTGGTGCAAACCGCTCAATAGATGGCGTTGTACGAAAAAACATCGCACGATGTTAAAACTCGCATTGAGATGATTGTAGTGGAAAATTTGGTAAACATTTGCGTGAACCATAATAGCTCAGTTGGGAGAGCGACGGAACGTCATTCCGAGGTCGCGTGTTCAAGTCCCGCTTATGGTTATCATTCTTTCTATTATAATTAGTTTATTTAGTAAAAAGCATAGCGAGTCAATCGCAAAATATTAATAAATTATTATACAATTGTTCGTACTTTGTTTGGGTGTTTACCATATATTATAAATAAGTATGTATTTACAAAAGAAAAGTAATGTGAGTACGCTATCCGTAATTTGGTACCCATAACATAAGCATATGAGCTTAGTTTGGGACCAGAAGACGTTGTGTAAACTGTCTTTAAAGAAAAAAGTAAAAAACTGAAGTGAAGTGCAGTGAAGTGAAAATCAAATCTCAAAACTTTTACTAGGTATATTAAGTAACAAGTCAGCTAATGCTGAAAGTTTTAGTTTTATCATTAATATTTGTTATTATAAAGTTTTAGTTTAGAACTGGATGATGTAATAACTACTCGATATTAACTTCACGGTGGTTCTGTACGTAGATATATGCAGCAGATAGAACAAGGGCTCAGTTTACAACCACAACACAGACAAGATTATGTTTGTGAATTAAATTGTTAGGTTTCAGGATAAAGCTCTGGTTTACAAATATTTTAGCAGGTTTTATATTAAACATGGTTTTGTTATTTTAGCTTAATATGTCTCTGCAATGAAACCCTGGAGAAGCTGGTCCTCTGGTCCTATTTATTAAAAAAATACCCCAGAATCCATTGCGTAGTTTTAAAAATATTAGTTTGAGGTCTTATGACTTTGTTTTTTATTAAGTAAAGATTTTGGTTAACATTTTCCGCTAAAAATATTATCATGATATTATATTATATCGAGGTTATTTAACAAAATTCGAACAAACTTTTGTAAAAAAGATAAATTCTCTTTTTAAAGAAAAAACATTTAAAAAAGTAATTAAAACAACAATTAATGTATTTAGGCTCGTGACGCGGGCGCAGATAACGCACGATTTATCGCTGACAACCTTAGTACCTGTGCCAGTCCGCCCGCCCTACAGCGCACCGCCCGCCCAGGTGTATTGTTTAGATAAATCGCTCTACAATAAAACCTTACGACATTTTTAGTATGTTCTTTATTTTATAAGCTACAGACTATGTCTTTTGCGTGACTGTTCGCTTATTCTGAACAAAGTTTATTTAACCATGAAAATTATATATATAATAGACGGATTGCGTAACACAAACACTTTTAGATAGAGTTTAAGAGATTGTATTCTTATACTAAGATCGAACTTCAGAATTTAGTCGCCATGGTCACAAAGATGTCAGAAGTTACTAAAACGTCGAGTAATTAATATATGAGATTCAATCCTTCAGATTTTCTATGTCCATTTCTGGACATTGATCTACTCTATAGATACCACTATTTGGTAGATATACCTTGTAGGGAACTGTTCTTCGCTGCGTCTGTACGTGGTATCAGATATAGTCTGATATAGTAATGGGATACATTCTGCATATTTTATGTAGTTGGATTTTGAGGGTTTTGATGACAAATATTTTTATATGTAGTATGTAAGCAAATAACATCAATTTGGTAATAAAATCTACTTTAACTAATTTTATTTTTAAACATAATATTTAGGTTTATATGTGACGCTGTTATCTTTACGATATTTGTATATGTTTACAGATATGAAAAATATATGATAGCAATATAACAAACAAAACATGCAGAATAACACTTAATTTTTATGGTTTGCATTTTTATTTCATAAATACGTCTTTTTAAGGTCGCTTATATATCGGTGAAATATACGAGTAGGTTTTAAAAGTATTGATAGCTTAAATGAGAGAAAGACTAATTCGCATCGGTACAATCGGTAATCGGTTGTCACAATAAGCAATAACTTATACATTAAAATGTAAATTACTTGAAATAGAAAGTTAACCTGTATTCAATCAGTAGACATTTAGACACAAGTTCACAACAATGTCGAAATAAACACTTTCTAAAAGTGGAATTTAGTCCTGCTGTCCTAATAATTAAATCTCAGTGGAGCGAACCTAAAACTGTCGTCTGACACGCAAACTACGCCAACCCAATAAAACTCTATTTCTATACTTGTCACACTTATATACTCGTATATCGTTAATATATTGCCGACTCTTTTATTCGAATGAAAGTAAGTTTTAGGCATTCCTATTATTACGACTGTTTGAATTGTAATGGAACACGCGTCGGATTGTTTTATATATGACTAGGAAACACTTGCGGTTTCACCCTCGTTTATAACAATAACAACCACAACGAGGTAATAGTGGATGTTTCTGATATATATATAACTTTCTTTGATATTTGTACAGCAGTTTTTATGTGCAAAAGTAACAGACATTATAAAAGCTTTCAAGTTTATAATTGATATATGTTTTCAGGGTTTTCTACTAAAAAAAAAAAACCCTTATAGTATCAACAAGTTATTGTAGGTTTGTACACTGTCTGTCTGGTTGTCTAGCTTTTGGTTCTTTGTGTTATCTTTTTATTAATATAGTAAACACTACCTTTGTACTGACATTATCGTCAAGCAGAGAAACCGAACGCTAGTGCATATTTTTATGTAAAGTCGTAAAATATGAAAAAATTTACTTATCAGGTTTTATATATTAACGTCAATAAACATGTGATTCTAAGTACGAGGTCTCGATGAAATTAAACAATCATTAAGAAATGTTAATGAGAATACCTATGCCACATTCTTACATACATCTACAAAGCACATTTCAACTTCATACTCATTTACATAATATTCAATTAATTAACATAATATGTTAACGTCTTCATTTACATTTGTGTCATATTTAACAAAATGTCATATTAATTCTGAGTAAATATTAAAATAATGAATATGATAAACTAATACTTCTAACATAACATTAAGTTTATATTTACTTTACTTTTCATTTATTAGAGATATGTTGTGTCTAGTAAAATTGCCTAAACAAAACATTTTGAAATTGTCGCTTACTTGCTAATGTATTGCGAATCTGTCCGTCTATCTGTCTGACAAAAACCGTTGTATCCGTATTATTATTTCTTTTTTTTGTTATTTTTTAATTCTCTCTATCAAATAAACAATTCCCTGTGGTCACTTTAACTGTTCCCTTACCTATACTGATAAGTATCAAATCTTTCTGTTAATTCAGTAACGTGTTTCGTAAATTTCTAAATGTTATTTAGGCCTTTCTGTTTTATAGGCACAGTACTACCCTTAAAAGAAAACGAGTTTCTTTACAATGGAGACCCTTTGCGTGTAGGAATGTTGTTAATTCAATCGATTTTAGAATACGATTCTACAGTGAATTGTTGAAAGGTATTAAAATCTTTTTCACCTCTGGTACGAAATACCCATACAATTTTGTGAAGCCAATTTTACAAATACACAACATTTCAAACAACATCTTCTGCTCCCAAAGTAAGCTATATTTCTATGCTTGTATTTTGGGCGTGGCAAACGCCCAAAAGATGATATAAGCTATAGTGTCTCAGGTTTGATAAATATTGTAGATGATTTATATGACGAGCAGAGATACTTTTACTATATCTAGGTATTTATTACCATGTAAAGTTACAAAAATAACTGCAACAAAAAATATTTCTGATATTACAAACTTGTTCTAATTTCAAATGTTTTAGTACTAGTTTATAGATTTAAGTACATAGAATCGTCCTTAGCATACGCCTGCTTAGAGGTCGCTGCCTTCCATTTATTTTATCATCTAAAACAATGTAAACGGAGTAATGTCGCTTCAGATTTTTCATTTAACAGACTTTTATAAATATTTTTATAATTGTACAGGAATTTAGATTAAATCTTTGAAAAATCTGTTACTAATTAATTAAAAATACAGTAGGTATGTAATTAGCGTTGTAAGCTTCGGATATTTTACAGTTAATTTAATCCAAATGTCCGGTAGTGAGGTCACCGATAAGCAACGACCGAACGTAGGCCGTGCCTAATTTAATGAACCGTACAATGGCGTGCTTTCATCCAATAATATAATTAGTAAAAAACCCCAAGGTTCCTTATTTCTAGAAGACAGTGGCAACATTAGGTGAACATGGTTTTTTATATTTTTGCGGACGTATATTTATTATTTTTGACCTTTTAAATGTTATGTTTCATTTTTTTTAAATAACAAATAATGTGTTTTTGTATAGCCTTAAAATAAATTACAATTGTCATACATTTTACTTATTTTATTTTGATCCAAAAAAACTAAAACAATATCTTTAAAAAAAGTAGCAAAGAGATTTACGGTCACTGTTCTCTTGTTTTTTTAAGTATTTTATAATATCAGACAATTTACAAATGCACTGTCGTGTATAAGTGACTGGAAATTACATAATATTTTTATTGAAGTATCACGTTACGGATAAACAATAATTACAATACTGTTTTTTATCAATAAATATACATAACAGATAGAAATCCCCAAATTTGTATAGAAAGGTTTCAAATGTAGGAAATATCCCAACAGCTGAAGCAATCATAGTGTTCCTAGTTTAGCGGGGTGCGTATCGCGCGGTACGCAATCATTAGGTTCCGAGTGCGTCTAGACATGCGACTAATAAATATTGTTGTATATAGCCACAGCATTCTACTTCTAATAGAATTAAATATTCACCACACTGTGTCATGTTACTTGCACATTAAATAGGAATGTACCTATGAAAGGTACTATAATTTCTAAGGTCACAAACCTAATTAGTAATTAAATCTAATGAATTAATTAAACTCGGCAATTAAGAGTAGGTATTACAAAAAATACAGAAAGATATATGACAGACGTAATTTGGTGTTCTTTTGTAAATGTTGTTTATGTTAAAGTAGTTGCACACCAGTTGCGGTATACCAGAAAAAATACGTGTAAAACAACACGAAAAATAATAGTTTTACTTAAATCTATCGAGAGTCTAAGAAAGAGTGAAGAAATATACGCAAATTATTTCAAGCTAACTGTTGTTCTCAACTTCGTACGCGTTGAATTTAAAACCAAACCCTTATATTACAAAATTAAATTATATAAAAAGCCATCCTCTATCTATAAAAAAAGTCTTCATCAAAGTCCGTTACGAAATTTTCTATTTATAAGCTTACATAGGAACATACAAACGACTTTGTTTTTAGGGTTCCGTACCCAAAGGGTAAAAACGGGACCCTATTACTGAGACTTCGCTGTCCGTCCGTCCGTCCGTCCGTCCGTCCGTCCGTCCGTCCGTCTGTCACCAGGCTGTATCTCAAGAACGGTGATAGCTAGAGAGTTGAAATTTTCACAGATGATGTATTTCTATTGCCGCTATAACAACAAATACTAAAAATAAAATAAAATAAATATTTAAGGGGGGCTCCCATACAACAAACATGATTTTTAGGGTTCCGTACCCAGTATCTCAAGAACGGTGATAGCTAGACAGTTGAAATTTTCACAGATGATGTATTTCTATTGCCGCTATAACAACAAATACTAAAAATAAAATAAAATAAATATTTAAGGGGGGCTCCCATACAACAAACATGATTTTTTTACCGTTTCTTGCTCGATACTAATAACGTTGCCTTATGTTGCATAGATAATGGTACGGAACCCTTCGTGCGCGAGTCCGACTCGCACTTGACCAATTATTTAATATTACTTCAAAAAATTGGTACGTGGGTAACTCCCAGACCTAGTAGGTACAAATATCTATCCAAGTTTATTATATAAATATTTGGCCTAAATCGGAATAGAATCTGTTGTTAGTTAGGTATTCATTATTCTGTATTATTATTCTTCATTATAGTATATTATTCATTATTATGTATGAACTTATTGCTTGTACATGTTATACAATTTGTTGGTAAAATTGTAAGTAACGATGTCGAAATAATGAGGGTTTCGTCCATATTTCCTCGTTTCGTTCAGTCGCGGCGATTCTATTGATATTTTTACTTGTACCGAACGAGAATAATACCATACATTTATGTTACACGACGTATAATGCCTGCTGTTTATTTCTTTATAGGAATACTAGCTGGCCCGGCAAACGTTGTTTTGCCATACCAAAAAAAGTAAAAAAAAAAAAAAATTAATTATAAGCCTCACGGAGCCCGAGACCTTTCCAACGAATGCAAAACCGTGGAAATCGGTTCGTGCGTTCTGGAGTTATAGCGTCAGGAAGGAAAACCCGACTTATTTTTATATAGTAGATTTTACGCAATTTGTTTCTGTTTAAAGAAAATCGAAATCAAATATTTGTACCCATTTTAGGTGGACACAACCTTTTAAATACAATAATATTTTTGAAAAATTTTGGGATTTCTGTAGTTTATAACAAGTATCTATTCAAACTATATTTAAAAATTGGTCAAGTGCGAGTCGGACTCGCGCACGAAGGGTTCCGTACCATTATCTATGCAACATAAGGCAACGTTATTAGTATCGAGCAAGAAACGGTAAAAAAATCATGTTTGTTGTATGGGAGCCCCCCTTAAATATTTATTTTATTTTATTTTTAGTATTTTTTTTTTTTAAATAAATATTAATGGACATTTCACACAACGTCCTCTGGTCCCAAGCTAAGCTTATATGCTTGTGTTATGGGTACCAGAATACGGATAGAATACATATACTACTTTTTTTTTGTAAATACATACTTATAATACATAGGAACACCCAGACGCAGTACAAACATTTGTATGACAATTAGAAAAATCACACAAATGATTGTCCCGAGCGGGAATCGAACCCGCGACCTCTTGATCGGCAGTCCGTTACCAGAACCACTACACCACGAGGTCCGTCAAATATGTTGTTATAGCGTAATAATTTGTTGTTATAGCGGCAATAGAAATACATCATCTGTGAAAATTTCAACTCTCTAGCTATCACCGTTCTTGAGATACAGCCTGGTGACAGACGGACGGACGGACGGACGGACGGACGGACGGACGGACGGACAGCGAAGTCTCAGTAATAGGGTCCCGTTTTTACCCTTTGGGTACGGAACCCTAAAAACTAGCTGTCACCTTCGGCTTCGTCCGCTAAATATCAGATTTTTATAATGATTTATTATTACAAGTATAGCCTACAACACTCTCGGAGACTGTATATTCCTATAAATTAAAAAAAATCGGACCACCCCAGCTGTCAGACCTTAACCCCTACATATTACGAAACTATAACTCTTTAATAATATTACCTGTAGGTTTCTATAAATGGTAAATAAATTAGCAGAAAAACCATCTTTCAAAGTATTTAGAGTTTGTGGTTATTATTATTAACATAATATTTACAAAGCAAAGTACACAACATGATTAGAACCGCACTATAATTATCGCACCCCTATTTATTGGCAATAAAACCAATAAATATAATCGCACGTATGTTTGTGTAGCCCGTACCCTCACAGAGTGTTATTATGTGAGAGGGAATGGCCCTCATATAATAACACTCATAATGTGGTTAATTTTCTATAACGGACCTTCTCTGAATTGTTATTTAATTATGATAACATCCTGTTGCTTCTCACCGCCATATTGTTTGTCTCATGCCATCTGTTTTAGTATGTTATGCGAATCGTAAAATTATTCACCAAGCATTCGAAATTCGACAATAATTTATTTAAATTATTTTCGTAAATGCGAAGTAAGGACATCTTTCATATTTTCTCTTTTTATTTTTTTGTTCAGTTTAAACGTTATTAAAAGACTAACATGGAATGATGTAGTATATAAATTTAATGTTTGCGACTGCGTGGCGACGGTTCTTAAAGTGTCATCATCCCATTTCCTTCTCAGAGTATTGTAAGAGCCAGTTAAATAATATTTTCAGTAGGAAATATGTTAAAAGATTTTATTTATTTATTTCAAATAAAATTTATGATTATAAAATTAAGTAGCGCACAAATATTAACGAAGTGTTCCGAATGAGAATATGAAACGACAAATAATAATAGGGATAGTTTGTAACTAACACCATTAATTTTAATATTGTAGACACAGACGACAGGGCACGACACAAGTTTGCTTGTTCACTTAATTGGGTGATTTAAACCTAACCATAATAACTGTATGTTAAAATAATTAGACGATATTTCTAATAAGAATTAGTGGTTTTGAATACAGAGGTAACAATTCTACGGGTAAAATTAACCCTAATTAAAACACAAAAAATGGTAGCGTCACAAATACCATTAGGTAATGTTAACTAAACTTTTTTATTATAAAAACTGCGTAATATAGCATAACTGTTTTAACTAATATAAACAATACAATGAAACAATAATTAAATCAAAATACGCCACAAATTGTCGCAACATAATTGGTGTCAGTGCTGCCTAGTTTTTTAATCGCAAAATTTATTCAATTTTACAATTAACAGCTAGAAGAAGAGTCAAGTTCTATCTAGAATTAGAATTAAGTACATATTTAATGACTAATCTAGTTTGTTACTCAATAATGTTATCTCGTAGTAACTCGCTATGCATGTAAGGCCAGATGTGCAGATGTGGAGTGAAGAAAGCATTGCTGCTAGTGTACTAGTTGTGTTATGATAACATATCTATTTCACCGATAAACATAATATCAAAAATATATTTTAATCCGTTCGCAACCGGATCTTATAAATAGTAGCCGCAGCTGATACATTTAATTAATGTGATTATTCTTGTGTTAATTAAGAATTTAGTTTAAAATATACGTATCGAAAAAATATAACATTATTGTAGCTATTATTAATATGCTTATATTAGCTTGATTTGTATCTAAGTATTTATGCATCTATCGCTGTATCGAAATATTTGAATGTGGTTTTCATCCCCTTCAGGTCCCCTCGCGGAAGAGATCGATCGCTGGAGGAGCGAGTTGCGCGACAATCTCTTCCGGCGATGGGCCGAGAGGTTGGCGGACCCCACTGCGAGCAGACGGCTCGCCGAGGCGGTCCACCCAGTCTTAAGAGACTGGGTTGAGGCGAGGCACCGGGATCCGACGTATCACCTTACCCAGCTTCTCACAGATCACGGCTGCTTCGTCAAGTACCTGTGGGAGGTGGTTGGTATCGAGTCGGATCCGTTTGCCGCAATTGTGGAAGTGGGGCAGTGGATACGGCGGAACACACCCTCGCCGTATGCACGGCCTGGGACGCCCAGCGCGCTGAACTCGTCAACGTGCTGGGTCAGGACTTGTCGCTCTCAGTCGTCGTCTCATCCATGGCCGAGAGCGAACAGTGTTGGGCCGCCGTCGCCTCCTTTGCTCGGGAGGTGATGGCGGCAAAGACGGAGGCCCTGCGGGAGCGCGAACGCTCTGGTAGCACTTTGCCCCCCCGCAGGGCCCCGGGCAGGGGCCGTCGGCGCGCAGTGGCTGGCCGGCCCCCCCGACGAGGTGGTCGCGCGCGGCGAGTCTGTATTCAGAGACCCGCCGCGGCAAATGTGGCTACTGGCCACGCGACAGGGGGACCCAGTGCTTCCCCTCTTGGGTGGGGCCCCGATTAACGGGGCCACCCCTCGCTGGGTCATGGTAAAGCTCAAGGCACCATCATGGCCCAGCAGGGTAGAAGGCGGAGATGTAAAAAAAAAAAAGAAAAAAAAATCCCCTTCAGGTTGTAGGACCGACCTGAAATTTGGCATACTTATTAGTTACTGAATTAATGGAATGCCTGTTAATCGCCAATTCCGTGTCTCTTAAGAGTGAATCTTGAGTTAATCTTAAAAAAGATTTCATAAGAGCCTGTTAAAAAATACATCAGAAACTTTAAAGAGCTTAACATATGTACATTGACATTTGAATGACTGAACAATGGGAAAAATTTTTAAAAGTACATAAATAATTTGAAGACAGACGAGACACCAACTAAAGAACAGCTTGATGTAGTACCGTTATTATTTTAAAAGGTTTGATAAAGATAAACTGTGATACATTTCAATGAATCACACTACACTTAACAATAATTAGTGTCAAATATTTGAAGAAAAGTATATTTTATTTTTATGGATGTGTTCTAAAAACGGTAACGAGGATAACCAAAGCCAGACGAAAACCGTAATCCTGTTTATTTAACGTTTATTCTATGGTGAGGAGACAAATTAAAATCCATATCAATTATAAATTAATTGTCGATATACCTAAC
The DNA here is from genome assembly GCA_916999025.1 of Orgyia antiqua. Taxonomy (NCBI): domain Eukaryota; kingdom Metazoa; phylum Arthropoda; class Insecta; order Lepidoptera; family Erebidae; genus Orgyia; species Orgyia antiqua. Next base: position 17,696,763 of record OU779864.1, on the reverse strand, counting down.
GCTACAATAGATGTATAATGAACTGCCTTTCTCATGATCACGGGTTGGATACAAAAGACACTTATAATTGTGTAATGAAAACAGATATTTGTGATGCATCTGGGTGTTTTATGTGTATTATATGATATTATTTACAAAAAATATTGTATTATTTTAGTAACCATTATACAAGTAAAGGTCTAAAGTCATTTCATTAACCCTCTTATTGCCATTTGGGATTTCCTGTTTCATTAACTTTCGCTACTTAAAAATCTTAATAACGTATACAATGTAACTTAATGTAAGATCTCTGTATATAATTTATAACAATCTACAAAAAGTAACAAAATTAATGTGCAATAAAATACAGTAACATGCAATAATGCGCAGTAAGTCGCGACCGTCTCAAAGTAATGGTATAAAGGCCGCATTCCACTTACGGAATGTGGTTGATTTATATTTCGAGATCAAGTTGAAATATTGAATATAAGTTGTATTGTGTGGCGCCGCGATCTAACGGTGTGTCCTTTACAACGACCTTTGGGTCGAGGTTGTCAATAACACGATACATAATTTGTTACCGATTATCTACTGAGTGAGTATCCAACTTGGAATTCTTATACAAAATGTTTGTAGTACTAATAGTGAAGCGTATTACTTTCATCCAACGCAAAAAAGGGTTTTAGGTTTGACCGTTATTTATAATGTATATGCCATCGTAAGTAGTTTGTAAATATATAATCTAATATATAAAATTCACGTGTCACAGTGTTAGTTACCGTACTCCTCCGAAACGGCTTGACCGATTCTTCTCAAATTTTGCATACATATTCAGTAGGTCTGAGAATCGGCCAACATCTATTTTTCAAACTTTTTTTTTAGTATGGCAAAACAACGTTTGCCGGGTCAGCTAGTATTATATATATACGTACTTTATCTCTTGGATAGACCAACTTGAACGCAGTCTTCGCTTGAAGATTTTTCTTTTAGCGTGTATGGGATAAATTGCGTAACACGGACATAAGAAATCGACCCCTGAAATAAGTAACCAACGTAGAATCTGCATGGATTAATAAAGAAGTATATTTATATATATATATATATAAGGAAACACACACTTTTCACTTGAAAACGGAGTTTTTAGCGAAGTTTTTTAGGCAAATTTTATTACAATTAGTACCGCCGCTTTACTTAATTCTTTTGTTTGTTCCAGAGTAAGGAGCTAAGCGGTAGTGATTGCAATATGGGCGTGCGCGCTCCAGACTCTCTGCCGGGTCTCACCAGGCACTTCCCTCACCGCGGTGATAGGTTAATATAATAAGCAATCTACTTTTACAAATCCCGAAAAAAAATATTTCGGTTTTCTTTTCTAAAAATCTTATTACGCTGGAAAATACCATATAGTCTTCAGTAAAACTAATAAGTAAAATATATTGACATTCCAGGTCCCCAACGAAATGTGATATAATGGGAGTATCGAAATTAGTGAACGAGGTGAGCCCCAGCAGCTCGGAGGAGTCCAACTCCCCCACGGAGCTGAACTGCTACCGGCGGCTGGGGGAGAGACCCCCGCTCATGAAGCGGCTCGCCATGGGACTGAGTGGCGCGCTGCTGCAGCCTTCAGATGATGACTCTACACCTTTAGTAGCAGACACGCCTACCACGTTAGTAGAACTTATTGTTATCTTACCAGCTGCCAAGAGAATGTCGTGGAAAGGACCTTTGATTACGTTGCAAATTCACTTGCTATTTTTCTATTTTGTTAAGTAATCAAAATGTCGAAAAAGTGAATTATTATTTTCTAGTGGTGCACCAATAGCTGGCGTTAAATTGGTTAACGCGAGTACTATTCCCTAAGATTCACTATATTAATATTCAGATAATTCAGTTTGTAGAAAACTAGAATGTTATCATAAAGTCGTTGGCACTAATTGCATCCGCGGTTATCACAATTTTCTGATTTATTTTATTTATTCTAAGCTGACAATACAAGAATTTTTTTTTTTATAATTCCAGACCTACAAATTTGCCATTATGTATGAACGGTGGGTACATTAACGAAGCTTCAGACGCGGAACAAAGAACGCGAGAAAGTAACCGCGAGCCCCCCGCTATCCCCACCATGCCCCCCATGCCCACCGTGCCTATAGCCCCCAGGAGAACTGAACACAACGTTATGCATGGAGACCTGGACGTTGACTTTAGAAGATGTAATAATATTAAAAACAAGTAAGTTTCTTAATAGGCTTTACTGAAACTATCCGTTAGGACTCGCAACTGTGGTGCATTGTACAACACGATTTATAAATGAAGCCAATAAAGTGTATTTAGATCATAGCAGTTGGCGACATTGTCTCTGTCTAGTCTCGAGGAAAAATAGCATAAATGCATGAAGTAATTTCCCACGTATTCCTGCTCTCAATATTCGGAATCTATCTCAGTATAGCCTGAGTTCATAATAACTAATGGCGAAAAAGTTCATTTATATTTTTAAACAAATGGTTATTCAAAAGCAAGAAATGAGGCCAAAACTTAACAGACATTCCTATTTGCTGCTCTCTAGAAACTGGGTCACCAGTTTTTCATATTCATAAAATATCAGAACAGTTTTTTGCTTTCAAACCCTTTAAACTTCATAAGTTATCTTTAGTGTTTTTCTGGCGACTACCACTAATTATCAAAATTAAAAGTCCAATTTATAATTTAGGTTTGTATTATATGCGATCACGTAGGGTAAGAGATGAGCGAGCTGATGGGGTTTTATATATTTTTTTTTTAGTGAATCAGCTGCTTGCAGTCGTACAACATCATCATCATCCGGCGCATCATCGTGTGGAGGTGTACCCGCCAACAACAATATACCGCGCGCTGAGCCTGAATTGCGACAAGCTCCCTGGTTCCAACATGGAATACCTAGAGAGGTGCGTCTGTAAATTCAACATGTACTTTTTGAAAATATTGAAATCAGTACACAAGCTATTGTGACCTAACGATCATGAGTCTTAAGTATAATGATGCTGGTTGCGAAGACGACTACTCATTTGTTTTTTGAATGTCGCTTTTGTAAATATTCGTCTTAGTTTAGGTTCAATGTGTCGACGGATTATTGGTGCACTATTGACGGATTACTGCTACTTCGAATTTTCTCATCGATGCTGTAAGATGGAGCTGAATAAAGCTTAAGAGATCTTTTGCGAAATAGAAATTCTTAGTTTGATTTTTTACCCAACACATTTATTTTATGTGGTTTGTAAACCAAATGCTTTCTCTTTGTAGATCCTTACCTCTTTTCAGTAGTGTGTCTACTAACTCTTCTCTCTGTACTGTTCCAGATAGCACTAGAAGTGTTGAGCTCTCAGCCGGTGGGCGCGTTCCTGGTGCGGGGCAGCACCACCCAGACAGGGTGCTACGCGCTGTCGGTGCGCGTGCCCAGAGACTTCACCCCCGCGGGCATCGCGCACTATCTCATACTTAGGACTCCTAAGGGATATAAGATTAAGGTGAACATTAGACATTTATTTCATCATTTACTCTTTAAAATATTTGCTAAAAACTCCTAAACCGTCCCAAGCTTCAAAACATACTTTTTAAATGCCTCTAATCTGAACTTGAGCGAAATATTCAACCACACCCAAAACTTTGGAGTCTAGAGTAACTGAAAGTTTGTTTGCTTGTTGCTTTGACAATGTAGCTTAATATTAGAGGTCGGAAAAGGCAGTGATATTTCGCGTGTAAAATGGCGGAATGAAAACAAATTTATTTTTAATTATGTTAAATTGAATTTTGTATAATCCTCGTAATAAATGGAGTCTGATCAAGAACTACACACGTTGTTGGTAGGTCTTAGCATCTACGACGCTTACAGAAACAGGTCCAAAGTATAGGCATTAAAAGTATCTAAGCTTCTGGCAAATAATTTCAGGGTTTCACGAAGGAGTTCACGTCCCTGAGCGCGCTGGTGACTCACCACAGTGTGATGCCCGAGCTGCTCCCGGTGCCTCTCCGGCTGGGTCGCAGCACGCGCGCGCCCCCACACAGGAGGGACCACGCCGACCTGGACGCGCTACATACAACTCATACACCACATCATACACCGCATCACACGCCACATCACACGCCGCATCATAACAACATGCACTCACATCACTTCCTAGCACAACCTCATGTATGAAACTTTACTGAAAGAAAACCACTCTATAAGTTTTTTAAAATTACTACAATGACCATATCACCAAAATTTCAAAGAGTCTCTGGATGCAGTTGGTGTAGGAGCACGCGTTGTGGAGTTCTATGAGAAGCCCCATATCCATTAGTATGTAAAGGCTGACGAAATGGTGCACTAAAGTGCTAAAATCGTGGTCAATTGAAATTACTATTGAAATAAAGCAATCATAAGCTTTAGATAACTTGACGAAAAATGAACCAAGTGGCTAACGAACGCCACCTTGTCATTACACCTATATGCTCCAATCCAATCGCTACGCATAACTTTAACATGCACTTTAACGAATACTTTTCTATTATTATTAAATTTTTAGAATGAATAGGCGCTAATGTAATCGAAACATGTGCAAGATTTTTTTGGTAGATTTGCGTCACTTATTAATAAGCTTTAGTATGCGGTCTTATGGACCTTATACTGCTGTCACCTGAATTATTTCTAAGACCTACATTATCGTCTGGATTACAACTGTAGTACGGTAGGTCTGGTTGATTTTCTATCCAAGAACATGTAATATAGTTAAGTTATGAATCTAATAAAGTAAATACAAAAAAGTAGGTCTGTTATAAAAATATCAACGAATAATAAAATTTGAAAATAGTCATGTGAAAAGTCATTTAATTATTTGTACGTTGTTAAGTACTTGTTGGCAAAATATTTTTATTCTAATGGTGTATTTAAACTTCGTGTATTTGTTCAAATACCGCAAAAATCTTTGACGAAAAGCGAAACAAAACGATGCTTTTACTTGCTCTAAATAACGGAGATTATTAAATTTAATTAAGTTTAAATACACTATAAAATAATGTGATAAATATCATATTTAGGATGTGTATGGAAGTGTAAAAAAATATTTGTGTTATTAATTATTAACAATGTGTATATGGGATGTATTTATAAAATATTTGTGTCATAATCATAGTACATTAAATTGAAATAAAAGTTATGTTGAAATTAAGTGTACACAATTTTGAAATTACTTTTATTCTTCTTCCTGTTTTTATTTCAAGTTTGGCATACGTTTGTTTTCTTTGTAGGTTAGCTGTCACACAGACTTCAAATAATAAATATATTCAAAATTACGAAAAATTTAAATCTTATAAAAAGGAAAGAAATGAATTTATTCTTTCTAAAAAATCAATTTGGACGAAGACTATTTTATTCATGAATTCAAAGGCAATGTTTATTGTTATTGATTCTTTCATATATCTTTTAATCAGTCCATTTTCTTGGTTTTTCCTTTTAATTTATTACCTAATTCTTTCAACATTCATAGCATATTCAAAATATTTCAAGTCATACATTTAATTTTAAATAACTTTTATGAAAGTAGTTATTAAGAGATACATAGTTTGCTTATAAGACGTTATTATTTGTATGTGTAGGTATATTCTAGTCTTATGATATGTACAGTCATAGTGTGAAACACATGTTTGACGAATAATACCACACATAGTTACTATATTATAAAGTGTACAAAATAAAGGTACCTAACGTTGTTGACTTTGTGGTAGGTCTTAGGTGTTTATATGATATCCAGGTACAGGTTCTATGAATTATCGAAACTTAAACGATTTTTCTATTCGATAGCAAAAACTTATTTCGTTAACAAAAACATGTTGACGGGCCTCGTAGTAGTCGTAGTCGAGTGGTTCATGCAACGTACTACCCTTTACAAGGTCGCAGGTTAGATTCCTGCACGGGACAATCATTTTGTGTGATATTTATAAATATCATACAATACAAAACAAACAACTGCGTCTGGGTGTTCCTATGTATTATAAGTAGGTATGCATTTTCAATTTGTCCGTGTGGTGACGGAATAAGAATACAAGTGTCCCACCACCCCATCTCCTCCCAAGGGTGCTGTAAAAGTCAGCTAAGGGATATTGCACACAGATAACATCCTCTGTGGGAGACGGAAAACTCGTAAATAAACCCTGTGCCAATACGCCTGGTCAGTGCGGTACAGTAGACCATAATCCCCAAAAGTGGAGGAGGCCCGTGCCTAACAGTGGAACGTAAATGGGCTGGAGAGGAAGGAGAGGATTCATTTACAAAAGAAAAGTAGTATATCCATATTCTGGTACCAATAACGCAAGCACATAAGCTTTGTGAAATGTCCGTGAATATTTTATTCTCAAAACTTGAGATTTGTAAATTGTAAAGAGTAGTTATAAAATATCATCATCATTTTTAAATTTTTTTAAATATACTTATTTATAATATACTTTATTTAGCAGTTGTTTTAAAAAAGAAGAGCTATGAATCCTACCACATTGTCATACATTAAGAGTAAAGCAATAAATTGTATGAGAGAAATAATCATACAAAGCGATTAATTGTGATGTTTGTATCATGTTATATGATTTTATATCATGATGTATCACGTTGTATCATGGTGTATATTGTGAACGTTGTTGCCTTTTAGCAAGTACATACGTTATGGCTTCATGATTTAGTCATACTTACAGACATACACATATATTATATTAGTTTCTTTATTGAATATTTTCAGACAAAATCTTATAAATATATCGTGTTTCTTTGCATCATATTTGTATATCGTATCTGCAGACACAGGGTTTATGTTTTAATCTTATGTAATTATGGAAAATTGTAAACCATGTTTGAGAGACATAGGTATACATAGGTAGATAGAATTAGGAAATCTTGAAAAACTCTCGAAAAGATATCTTTTGAATAACTCTGTTAAATGTTTGAAGTGTATGTCTGTATGTAATAGAAAAATGTTAATTGTTATACATTGCCTTAGTATGGAACGTGTTAATATAATTATATGGTAATATCACTAGTTTTAGTATGTTGATGAGATTATAATGGTTAGTATTACATACGCTGTCAATGATGTTTTACATGAACCCTATAACCTTTTATACAATAGAAATTATATTGCTTAGCTAATATTTTATTTATTAAAATAATTTTCATACCGTAATTTAAAATCTATCAAAACTAAGCATTATTAACATCATTATAATATGAAGAAATTATACAATGGTTTAAAAAAGTTTATCAATAGCATCTCCAACTCTTTTCTATGCTTAAGGACAGCGTAAGTGCGAGTGAGATAGAAAAATACTACTTATATACGTCTCGTGTAATGAAGCTTCGCATATGCTGACAATTGCATTATTTGCATGGATTTCATTCGACTAAGCACTAGTACATACAATTATTAAATAAAATCCTAAAATCATATTGTAGCTTTATGTTTACACAATATCAACAAACAAATACACAGATTCATTTTAGTATAGTTTACCTTTAGCTTTGTATATTCATAAAACAATCCTATCAATTTAAAACTTTAGTTTTAAAAATGTTACATACAAAGCTGCTCCACAGTTTTTGTTATTCTAAACATTGAACACCGAATTTCACATTTTTACAGCATTTAGCTATTCACATAAATTATATGTGGCTATCTATATCTGTCATTTATATTACAATGTTATGTCACAAGATGGCGTAAAACTCAGTTTTTTGTACCTAAATAGAAATTTATATTCACCTTGATAAAATGTTGTAAACTATTGTAGTAAACTACATCAGTGAAACTCATAATTTATTTACGTATAAATAAAATAACTATTAAAAATATGTGTTTTATTAAATGACAATGGTAAATGATGGCAACAACAATCTAATTAACCAACTTCAATAAATTTTCAGTTGTATTTTTTTTCTATGTATCTTCACCGATTTCTCCCTAAATGGTGGGTTGATTTTTTTATAATCATATTTATCAATTATAACACTGACCTACGTGATTTGACATAAAGTAACTTAGATTCTAATACTGAAGTCTGATACTGAATACTGAAGTCTTACTGCCATCTACCATAGGAACTTTGAAAACCTTTATTAAATAAGATTCATTCAGCGACATCTATCGGTGAAACTGTGAATGACTGAGATTACCTTCTCTCTTAGATTAGACACTACCGAAACTGTGTACCAAGTCACTGTAGTGAGTGAAGTAATTTACAATAGATGTCACTTACAACAATTATTATTAATCCTACACAACATGTTTATAATAAAATTATCATGAAGCTTAAAAAAGTAAAAGCTGGGTTAGATGGAGTTTAGAAATAATTTTCATGAGATTTTCTCATAGAAAATATTTCGTAGAGTAAAGTGTGCATCATATTTTATTAATATTTTGTGAACGTGAGTATGTCGCTTTTAAATAAATCGTAACATTGGTACCGATTCTACATGCACAACTAAAATTAACTAAAAAATTAAAGTTGATAGTGTCAATAACACCATTCGGCAATGTTACCAGAACTTTTTTATTAGCAATCTGTATATTATAGAATAACGATATTAATATTATTAATTAATTAAAATGTGCACAACGAAACAGTCAATTATAATAATAAAATATGCCACATGTGTACATATATATATTTTTTTAAATATTCATGGACATATCACACAAAGTCCTCTGGTCCCAAGCTAAGCTTATTATGCTTGTGTTATGGGTACCAGAATACGGATAGAATACATATATACTACTTTTCTCTTATAATACATAGTAAACACCCAGACGCAGTACAAACATTTGTATGACAATTAAAAACATCACACAAATGATTGTCCTATTGAATGAATGAATGTTATATTGTTTTTATTTTTTAGTTAAATTAAGTTTAGTTATGCACGTAGAATTGGTACTTTAATTTAAATTAAAGCCACAAGTTTGCTACAACCTTTTTTCCAGAAACAGTCTGAACACTCAGCAGTAAAGAAAAGAAGCATCTAAAATAAGAATAAATAATTAAATAACATAAAATATAGTAGGTATGTAGTTACGTATGTACGTTGGGTTGCCAGCTCTAAATTAGGTCCCTAGTGTCATCAATCACGCGGGTCTGCTCACACAAAAACTCCTTAATTATTTCAGACTCTTCTTGTGTTTTTCGCCCAAACCATAGAAAAATCCATACGTTTGTAAATAGGTTTATAGTAAGGATCCAGGAAGGTGTGTGTCTGTATGTTACGGAAAGCCTGCTATTATACACATAATGACGGGCTTCGTGGTGGAGTGGTTTATGTAATGGACTGCCGATCACGAGGTCGCGGGTTCGATTCCCGCTTGGGACAATCATTTGTGTGATATCCATAAATATCATACATATGTTTGTACTGCGTCTGGGTGTTTCTATGCATTATAAGTATGTATTTACAAAAGAAAAGTAGTATAATGTATTCTATCCGTATTCTGGTACCCATAACACAAGCATATAAGCTTAGCTTGGGACCAGAGGACGTTGTGTGAAATGTCCATGAATATTTATTATTATTATTATTTATTAATAATTATGTTTTATAAAATAGCATTTGCTAATAATGTTAACTGTAGGTTTTAAAGAAATAGATACTTCTTTTTCTCCAGCCAACGTTCCAACGTTCAAAGTTCCACTGTTGGGCACGAGCCTCCTCCACATTGGGAGGTATTGTGATCTACTGTGCCGCGCTTACCAGGGGTGTTGGCACACGGCTTATTTTCGAATATTTCGTCTCTCACAGAGGATGTTCTCTGTGTTCATTATCCCATAACTTTACAGCACCCTGAAGAGGAAATGAGGTGGTGACACTTGTATTCTTAATCCGGTACCACGCGGACAATATCTGATAGATACTTATAGTGTTTTAAATAAATAAATATTAATAGAGATAACGAATAACTAACACAAATCCTTCTTGTTATAGCAACTTGGGTGATAAAGTAAATTAATACAAGTATTAATAATTTCAAACTAATAACAGTTTTATAGGAGCAAGTTCACGTCAACTGAAGTATCTAATAAAACTTCAAGCTCGTCTCGTCAGCTTCTGCTCAGAAACTTATTTTTAATATCCTGTATCTAAATAATGAGTTTTGTGATGTACACATAAAAGTTATGCATCATATTAGATTAAAATATAAACTAGTCTGCTAAGGAATATTATAATTAAGAGCATAAATAAAATATCAGGAAATCTACTGTATGAAATCTGTTTTTAATTAACCTTATTCCAATTATCGTATGAATTGAATAGAACATGTAAATCCATTTAAATGTTACTGAAATGATAGGCCTCTCGACACAGAATACTTTTTACTTTACGAGCACATCGTTTAAAATGACTTTAAAATAAAAGCGCTACAAATTACTTTACATCGTGAAATAATTATTCATCGTCTGTTCGTGTCGTTCTGAAACGTCGGGCCAAAATTTAAAACAAATATACGCGTTTAAATCCGTAAAAAGTAGTTTTATTTAAACAAATGAGTAGAGCAAGTCTTAGAAAATATTAAGTTTCTGATATTAAAATATTCATATTTTTTATGTTTATATACGTATTTTGTCGATTTAATTAGCGTTTTTGATAAAGTTACATTTTCATAAAAACATGACGTCACGTCATAGGTATTGGTGAAGTAATATTATACATAGTTGAACGAAAAGGACATACTTTGATTTAATCAGTGATGTCCTTTTTATATATAGTGTTCATAATCGTTGTGTATGTATGACCAGACTTATGAATATAAACGAAGTCTGTATGAGTCGCATATGGCGCTCTATAGTCTTTGCTTAAGCCCATAGAAAAAAAAAGACGGTAAATAAGTTGAATTAGAATAAACGAGAGAAGATTAATGCGATTTTAACAACAACAGCTCCTTATGCAAAACGAATAAGGTTAGAAATGCCATTAAATGAATAAATGTTTTTTTTTATGAAACTGTTACATCGGTAACAGTCATTTTCCTGTAAAATCCACTTCGCTACACGAGCAATGTCCACAATTTTTCCACTCAACACAAATTACTTCGTATATAAAACGTAAGAAGCGTTACTGAGAAAATTAAATAAGATATCAGAGTTTTAAATATTATCTACTCACTTATTTCTATATTATTAGATTTTCGTATATGATAGCGAGAAGAAACAATATAGTGGAAATACAATTAAAAATAGTTTCTAATTAATTAATTTTTGTATGTGTTAGCTTTTCATTATTTTTTTTTCAGCAACGCTTCGAGGCGACAAGTTGGAATTCGTACGCGAAAGTTTCTATGAATGTATGAGTAACATTGAACGTGTGTTTGCTACTCTTATATTAATAGTAAATATTTAAAGCAAAACTTGTACAGATTACACTGAATACAAGTTTAATACATATTAGGTACTTAAGGTGTTTTACAAATATTAAATTATTGTATAAAGAAATATTATAAAGCTGAGGAGTTTGTTTGTTTTTGAACGCACGAATCTCAAGAACTATTGATTCGAATTGAAAAATTCTTATTGTGTTGGATAGTCCATTTGTCGCGGAAGGCTATAGGTTATAGGCTATAGGTTATGATATAACATCACGCTGCAATCAATAGGCGCGGAGTATTGGAAGAAAAACGTACTGCGACAACGGGGAAAATGTGCTAAATTTAACGCGTATCGCGGGCAACAGCTAGTGTTAGTGTATCAAGAATTACGCAACGCTGTGCCAATGTCTGTGTTTATCGCAAAAATAAATATCTTGAACAAGAACAGAATCTATAACCACGTGAAAGCAAGTCGTTTACAAGACCAGTACGTAACGAGGCCTGAAAATAAAAATCAAGTAAATTAATAGCAGGGCTCACCATTATTTACCGCATTTCTTATTTGCATTGTATATTTTGTCGTGATTAATATGGTTTGTGGTTAGTTTCTTTATTTTTCAGTTTAGCTTTTCAGAGTAATTAAGAAAGATTTATTGAGCAATATATTATGTAGGGTTTGCTTCAACATCAATTGTTGGGAATTATTTTAGGTGAAAATAAAATCCGGTGTTTTTTGTTAAAGTAATTTAGATGTAATATTAGATTTGAACAAAATGAAACAAAAGACGTACTAACGTAATAAATATTGAATAACGTAAATAAATTCCTTAACATATTTTTTACAAAAAAGCCATCCAAAATCCGTTGCGTAATTTTTAAGATATGTATAAGCTCATAAAGAGTCATTTACATAAATAACGACATTATATTATATCAAGTAAAGATGTTAATAATATCTACTCCCAAACTAAATTAAACGCTTTTACCTACTTGCTTATACCTGCAAGTTACGGCATTAATTAAATATTGCTTATAATATAACACACATAATATAAGAAACTAAATCAGTTCAAATAGCGATTACACAACTAAATGTGATGTTCTGCGATGGAATCAAACTTCTTTAATTAACTTCGACTATTCCACTAAGTTACTAAAAAAAGAGTGTGCTTACTTTCTATAACTCTCATTAGGATTCATATATATACTAGAAGATTAGATAAGATTCATATATATATAGACCAATATGGTCTCGATTTTGTACAGTGTAGGTCAGCACTGTAACTGCTTTATTTATTGTAAGTTTTCCTTATAATAGGTATATGTTTATAAACAAGGTTAATGCATTTCTAACGAACTCTGTATTGTGCATTGATCTCATTTGATAATTGTATCTATTAAACTCGACGTTTTCTTTTGTGAGCTCATTTTTTGCATACAAATCATATTTTTTATGTATAAAAATATACATTTTAACAATGTCTATGGCAGCATATTTTCAACTGGGCACGTAGAGTAAAAATATGCTAAGTAAATTACTGCTATACTGAATTTATTGAAAATTTGTTGAATAAGTTTTCTTATTCTGTGGCCAAGTAATGGTATGACTATGAAGGGTACATAGTCGTTTGATATCGCACTTTCTCGTCGATTAGGCAGCCAAATGATGTGTAAGGAAGGTATTGTGTGTGAAAGAGACAAACATTGTGCAAAGAGTATGTAAATATTGAGTGATGCTTTTGTTTGTTGGATATCGTAGAAAATTATGGAAGTCTTGTATACTTTTAGACAATATCATACTCGTATTAAAATCTCTAATTAAAATCAATACTTCTAATACACGTAATTGATATATCCATTCCATCATCTATACGAAGGTTTACCTACTACCACCCGAGATTTACTGGAACAGAATGCCTTAGGCAATAAGTCCGCTTTTGTATCCTGATTTCTGTACAGAAGTTTTAAATAAATAAATAAATAAAATATATGTATCATCAATTCGTATATGCGCTATGAGAATAATAAAATTAAAATAACATTTGCCAGAGAGATCATGCTCTAAACCAAACATCGTCCAGTAGAATTACTGAGAAAGTGAGAAATTGAAATGATGAGGAAAGTTTTGGAAGGAATAAAAATCAATACAACTATAAAACTACTTGAATACTTTTTGAGGTTATTCAATACCGACTAATAAATACATTACATTAAAGTACCAATGGTAAATGGTAGTTTTAAAACCACTTAGTAGTAGTGAAGCGTCCATTTGACTCTCAGGTATACGGACTGGGGATCACTTAATCCGACCGTTGTAAGATTAGAGGAGCTTTGCAACTTTACATCGTGTGGTATAATTGATGAGGAATAATATTATAATTACCATTTTAATATTAGATATTTTTCAATATTTTTTCTCAAGAAAGAGGAGTGTTTATATTCTATAACAAACAAAAATGCCACTTAAGTATAAACTAATTGCGATTATTTCTATGTAAAAATAAAGAACAGATAACTTTGTTACTTTCCCTCCAGTCGATTTAACGTGCCACTGTCGGACACAGACCTCCTTCACTTTGGGAGTGATAGTCTACTGTGCCGCACTGACCAGGCGTGTTGGCACAGGGTTTATTTTCGAGTTTTCCGTCTCTCACAAAGGATGTTATCTGTGCGCAATATCCCTTAGTCATAGTGTGAGATATTCGCTTGTCGCTCACTTCTCACACTATGACAGTATATGATCCCAACAACAGTTAGCCACAAGTGAGTTATTTAAGGCTTATCAGAGTCCACTGGTCGTTCAAGTAGACACCTAAACACCTTAGGGCCTTTCAACACTTGATGACGATCATATATACAATATAACATACAAAATACAAATCTATTTTATGAGGTAAATACCTTTTCTGAATTTTAAATAACATTCAGTAAAGGTATTTTTGAACTATTGAGCATGGGCCTTTTTCACTTTGAAAGGGATTATAGTCATGGTTATGGACAAATTTATTAGGTAATTTGTCAAAAACTTCTTGATTGGTTTTCCATTACAGATATTTTTATTCTAGTAGCTAAAAGTTGTAATTGTGGTGAGGGTTTAACAATACAAACGTCACGACCCCTTTTTAATTATGATGTTATCTCTTAAATTACTTAACGTGTAGTGTACGGAGTGTTGTATTATTGATCTGAGTAAATGTGAGAAGATTCCATGTTATGTGAACATGAGAACATAAATCATGACTCAAGTTTACTAATATTTGTTGAGTTTCACATGAAACTTTACAAGCGGTTTACCAACTTAGTCGTTTATTTATCAATTTTATTATGTACCTTTATGAAGTTATGTTGGTCACATTGGTCCGAGTCATGATGGATTAGGAATACAAGTGTCGCCATCCCATTTCATTCCCAGGGACAATATAAACAGTCAACATCTACTCTAAGGGACGGAAAACTTGAAGCTAAGCCCTGTGCCAACACGTCTGTCCAGCGTGGCACAGTAGGTACATCTTAATCTCTCCCAAAGTGGAGGTAGCTGGTTCTCAGCAGTGGGACGTTAATACTTAACGTTAATAATAAACGTGTGCTGGAGAGGATATGTTTACAAAAAATGGTTTCAATTTAATTTTTAGTAGGTATTTTTTACAAAAGGAAAAGATCATTGAAATTTTAATAAAAATCTCTAAATTATTTAACTGTGCTTATTTTAATGTAATTGTGTAATCAGATTTTAATGTGATGATCGTGGGATCACAGGAACTTCAAAATTCATAAATAAGTCCAGAACTTTTCCGGAAATTGTTGTACGCACTACGCACATACAAAAAATATTTACTTCACATAAACTTGTTTCAGTTTATAATGTTGTCTTACCTATAGGTAATCCAATTAGTCCCTTATTTAATAGGTAATTTGATTCTGTAAGGATTTCTGTTTGTACGGAACACTGAAAGTAAAAATTTAAAGCCGAACCAGTTTATAAACATAGTTAGGCAGCCTATAGTGGAAAATGCTCCATTTTTGTTCCGCTCTCGTAGTTATTAAATATTCAAACACAAACGTAAATGTACGCAACGTTACTGTTCGTTGTTAACATCAGCCTATTAAGCTGAGGACACACTGAGTTTTATTTTGTACCCACTAATTGTTGCCTGTGCATCTTTACTTATTATAAAACAAAGTCACTGCTTTTGTATGTATGACCATATGTGAGCTCATATCTTCAAATCTACGCAAAGTATTACGATGTTACGAGGTTTTTTTTTGTATACTTAATTTATGAAGGTTTTTTAATTTATAATTTCCACGCGTAGAAAGTTGTGAGCAACAACTAATTTACTTTAAATTAGAGCGTCAGTAACATAACGGCTAAATACATTTGATTCCATACAGTAGTTATTGCGTGATTTGCATACAAACATACAGACAGAATGATAAAAATGACTAAAAACGAGGCAAGTACGTGTTGGACTCGCACACGGTGGTTCCGCACCGTAATCATCGTCATCAATCAAATCCTCTAAATGTATCATCTACTTGCACTGAAAAAGTTTGTTGTATAGGAGCCACATTAAGTAATTATTGTTATCTGATTTTAAGTTTTTATTATTTTGGCATCAACAGATATACATCATCTATGAACATTTCAACTCTCTAACTATGGCCTATGGCCGTTTAATTACATTTAGTTTGATACCAAAAAAAGCAGAATTAACGTTTTTTCGTCGCGAAAAAGCACCAAGTGTTTCAGTACTTACTACGCTCAGTGTGTCACCAGCTGGCTATTAGAAGGCGTAAAGGTACACAATATTATCAATATAGCACATTCATGAGAATTGCTACAAACATAGTACTGTTATGTAGGTTTAGTACTTGTTGGGAACTAATGAAATACATTTTTAAAAGTAAATGTTCTGTATACTAACTGTTGAGTAATTGCTGCTGTGTGTGTTGGCTTCTTGACTCAACTTTGGGTTGATTGAGTATGCTGGGATCAGGAAGACTTCAATGACCAGATTTTATTATTCTTGTTACAAATATTTTATTCTTCAGTAGGTAGTAAATTATACAGTTGTAAATGTAAATGAAATTATGATACAGTTGTTAGGTGTAGGAGAATTGTTGAAGAAAAAAAGAGAGAGGGCGCGTCGATCGCGGGCTTATATACTAGACGCTCGCCAGTGTGGTTACTTCTGCGTTAGGGTGACCACGCTCGAACATGCCGCCCGCCTTGAAAGCACCCGCTTTCAATGTGAAGTAGCTCTGCCATTTGTAGTCTTGATATCTTCTACAGCTGAAGGAAGAGGGCAGACCTTTGAAAAGGCCCGCTGGATCGTCCCCGAGGCCGTGCGAATGGTTGCCACACGGGAAACGCCATCCTTTCCTGTAAATGTATTTAAAATTCTCCCCATTCGCCATTTCAGCGGTGGTAAATTATCGTCTTTGATTAGCACAAGTGTGTGCTGTGCCAGGTCCTCCTGGCTGGTCTTCCACTTGGTCCGCGTCTGCAGCTCAGCAATGTACTCGCGAGACCAGCGTTGCCAAAAGTGTTGTCTCATTTGCTCGACACGTTGATAGCGCGTCAGCTGATGCGTAGCCTTCGCAGTGACGTCATCACAGCTCGGAGATGTAAGCGGCCGACCAATCAAGAAGTGAGAAGGCGTCAGCGGATTAAAGTCATTTGGGTCTGTAGACATAGGATACATAGGACGGGAATTCAGGACGGCTTCGATCTGTACCAATACCGTACTGAACTCCTCGTAAGTTAAGTTAGCGTTACCAATAACCCGTTTAAGATGATATTTACACGATTTTACCCCAGCCTCCCATAAACCACCGAAATGAGGTGCATACGGCGGGATAAATTTAAAAATTATTTTATGATCTGAAGCGAAATTAATAATTGTTTGAGATTCCTTACTTAAAAAATCTGAAAATTCTTTTTGTGCACCTACAAAATTTCTTCCATGGTCGGAAAAAACTTGGTAAGGTTTTCCTCTACGGCCTATAAATCGTTTTAAGGCCAACAAATAACCCTCAGATGAAAGACTAGTAACTAGCTCCAAATGCAATGCGCGCGTTGTAAAACAAATAAAAATACAAAGATAACATTTTTCTAATCTAGCTCCACGACCCTTCCTATTTAACATAAACAAAGGCCCAGCGTAGTCAACTCCAACATTGGTGAAAGGAAAACCCACCTGTATTCTTTCTAACGGTAAATTACCCATAATAGGTTGCACTGTTTTTCCCTTCACACGGCTGCAGGTGACACACTGATGCACTACCATTTTTGACAAGTTCCTACCGCGCAATGGCCACCAGATGTCTCTAATGTGTGATAGAAGCAACTGAGGTCCCGCGTGTAACAACTGCTTATGTTCGTATCTGAAAAGTAGTACAGTAAAATGGTGTTTACTACACAACAGAATAGGGTGCTTTTTATTATAAGAAAAATCTTTTGAATATTCTATACGTCCGCCTACTCGAATTGTTTTGCATTCATCCATAAACAAATTTAACCCCGAAATGTTACGATTTCCTTTTAAAGGCTTTTTATTTATTAATGCGTGACTTTCTACTGGAAATGACTGTTGTTGCACAATGTTTACAAGCCATGTTAGTGCTTTATTTAACTCACTAACTGTTAGAGGACCTGAAATACGGTTATCTTTTGTTTTTGGATGAATATTGTGTAAAAATCTAAACATATATGCACATGCCCGGTGCATCCTATTAAATTGTGAAAATCTGTAAAATGGAAATTTAAATAAATCTACGCCTTCAGTCCGTAAACTGTTTGCCGTGGTAACTAGAAGTGATTGTGTTTTTACTTCAGGTAAATCTTTGCTAATGATATCATTATTCGAATTTAAATACGACCAATTATTTACCTTTTCGTGTAAAAACCTGGGTCCCGTCCACCACAAATTGGAAGAACGGAGTTCATTCAGGTCCATCCCACGCGAAACTAAGTCTGCGGGATTTTCTTTGCCATTAACATGAAACCACAATGATTTACTGGTTATATCATTAATTTCTACCACTCGATTTTGTACAAATGTTTTTAACAGATGAGGTGACATTTTAAGCCATCCCAACACAATACTAGAATCAGTCCAAAACACGACACTATTGAATTTCAAACGAAGCGATTTTATAATTTGTTCGTATAAGCGTGCGCCCAATAGACCGGCACACAACTCGAGCCGCGGTACACTAACGGGCTTTAGAGGTGACTTCCTCCTAGCGCAAAGTAGCTTCACTGCAACATTGTCATTATGAATCGTTCGTATATATGCGCACGCGCCGCATCGCAAAAACGTACGTAAAACGTCCTTATCACTGCATTCCAATCCTAGCTGTTTAACACAACGCAAACTTAAATAGGGTGCAGACACAGTGCCATAAGTTACCGTATTAAGTTGATACGTTTCAAGCGGATCGGTGATATTTTCGCGCCACAAAATTAATTGTAAATATCTTTGCGGCTGTTGAATATTTATTTGCCTGTACATTTTTTCAATATCTGCACATACGACATATTTATGTTGCCTAAACCTTAAAAGAACAGAAAATAAATCATTTAAAAGTACAGGACCGGGTGACTGTATGTCATTAAACGATTTTCCTGACGATGTTTTTTCACTAGCATTAAAAACAACGCGTAATTTTGTGGTACTGCTGTCTTCACGAAACACTCCGTGATGTGGAAGAAAATAATGTGGATTTGTATAATTTTCTATGCGAGTCATATGACCTAAAGCTAAATATTCACGCATGAATTCACAGTACAATTCTTTATACAGTGGTGTTTTATTTAATTTGCGTTCAAGTGATAAGAATCTATTTTTAGCTACAGTATAACTATTCCCTAGCGCATCAGCTGATTCGGTCAACGGAATGCGAACAGAGAAACGATTTCTTTCCACCCGCTTTGTCGTGTTTATAAAAAGATTCTCGCAAGCCTGTTCTTCGGTAGAAAGATATGGTTTTTGTTGAGAGATTTCTTCCAATTCCCAGAACCTTTTTAATTGTGAGTCTATTGATTGTGTAAAATTACAGTTAATGTGACTGTTATTCTGCAATTTATTTGAATAAATAGGACCTGAAATGATCCATCCTAGATGCGTATTTAATAAATAGGGTCCACTCGACAAACGAATGGTTTCACCTTTTAACAACTCCCAAAATAAGTCTGCGCCTATTAATATATCTACCTGAGAAGATATACTATATTTTGGGTCCGCGAGAATAATATTCTCCGGTAAAATAATATTCTTTGTGTTTATATTTAAAGAAGGTAACTTTTTGCAAATATTAGGTAATATTAAACAATTAATTTGTGCGATATAATTACTTGTTAGTGATTTGAGATTAATCATACATGAGTGTGTTGTCTGTGCGATTGACATACCTACACCTGTGATTTGATAAGTGGACTGTAATGGTTGTATGTTTAACTTTTTACAGAATGCTTCTGTTATGAATGAATGTTGACTACCATTATCGAGTAGTACTCGTGCTGTGTGATATTTATTGTCACTATCTGCTATTTCTACCAATGCTGTGGATAGCAAAACCTGATCTGATATGTGTGTGCTAATGTGGCTTGATATCTCACCATTGTGTTTAGTAGATGATGAACATGTAGTGACGTGTAGTGATGTTGAGGAGTTAGGGTGAAAGTCGAGCGTTACGGCCGGAATTGAACCTTGAACCGTAGGTTCTTGCTTGCTAACCCTACCCTCTTCTTTGCATAGAAGACTGTTATGTTTTTTATTGCACCGCCTACATGGTCCCGAATAGCAATTAATATCCGAGTGTCCAGCGCGTAAACAATTGCTACAAACATTTTTGTTTTTTAATAAACTGATCCTATTAACTATACTTAAACTAAGAAACTGTGGACAAGCATAAAGTGGATGATTGTTTTTGCAAATTATGCATGTGTAGGTATATTTCTTTTGCAAAGGTAACTTCTTTACCTCTGTAGAAACATAACTTTGAGTAAATTTATTACTTTCATTGTGCGTGTTTTTAATACTGGGATGATTGACTTTTATCATCTCCAGCATGTCTGCTCTGTTCTTCAAGAAATTAAGCAAATCATTTAATTGTACTTTTGATTGCGATATATTACAATTAACGTGGGTATTTTTATATGATTCCCATTCTTTTTCAATACCTACATCTAACTTAGAAACAATTAAATAAATGATAAGCGTGTCCCACTGTTCCGTGGGTTCTCCTAATGATTTTAATGCTCTTAAATTTTTTAAAACTGTATCGATTAACTTTCTAACCTGACCTGGCGATTCCTTATTTAAAGAAGGAATGGAAAATAACGACTTGACGTGATTATGTACTAATAATTTATTGTTATTAAATCTGTTCTGTAATAACTCCCATGCCACGTCATAACTTTCAGATGAAAACTCTAATGATTTTATTACTTG
Organism: Orgyia antiqua; assembly: GCA_916999025.1. Lineage (NCBI taxonomy): Eukaryota > Metazoa > Arthropoda > Insecta > Lepidoptera > Erebidae > Orgyia > Orgyia antiqua. The sequence goes on along the minus strand of OU779864.1, from coordinate 17,675,981 downwards.
CAAAGCATTTCCTTTTAATGAAGACCGCAAATAGGTAAACTTCTGAATATTATCTAAGTCTTTAGAATTATGAATAATAGACAAATAAGTATCCCTAAATTCTAGCCATTGATCATAGGAACCGTCAAAAGTGGGTAGCGTGATGACTGGTAGTTTAACAAACGAATTCGAACTTTTACATTTAGAAACATTGCACCTGGAACCATTCTCCTCGTTTTTGTCGTCCAATAAACGGTTGGCAGTAGCCATGACTTTAAAATAAAGATCCTCAAAACTTTCACGTGTTTCTAATTCCTCGAGAATTGCGCTTTCAGATGACAAACATTCTATCGCGTTTTGAATATCATTAAATTCGCTTAAAAATGACTTCGCTACTTGATGACGTAATTTTAATTCTGATTTTTGCATTAGTGATAAATCGCCTTCCCCGAAAGAGTTTAAAAATTTAACGAACAATGTTAACCTACCCTTGAGGGTACCTCTTTTTTTTACTAATTCGCGATTTACACCCGGAGATTTTACACCCGGAGATTTAACTGACAACGATGCACTTTCACTAGTCATATCGATAGTTTATAAGAAACAAGGGTACTCACGGTTTTTCCTCGCGTAGGTGCGTGCTCGCGATGCTCGCGTTGTTACTATAAGGAATGCAAAACGATATTAGTACAAATGTAATGGTACAGGAAGTTTGATTGGAACGATTGGTCAAACCCTTCTTCTTTAATCCCAATTTTCTGCGATGCTGGTTTCAAATTTGGCTCCGAAGGTCCACATATGTTGAGTAATTGCTGCTGTGTGTGTTGGCTTCTTGACTCAACTTTGGGTTGATTGAGTATGCTGGGATCAGGAAGACTTCAATGACCAGATTTTATTATTCTTGTTACAAATATTTTATTCTTCAGTAGGTAGTAAATTATACAGTTGTAAATGTAAATGAAATTATGATACAGTTGTTAGGTGTAGGAGAATTGTTGAAGAAAAAAAGAGAGAGGGCGCGTCGATCGCGGGCTTATATACTAGACGCTCGCCAGTGTGGTTACTTCTGCGTTAGGGTGACCACGCTCGAACACTAACTAATAAAGACAATATCATCATAAAATCTGTTGAGTGGTATAAGAGTGAAGGATTAACAAATATATTTACACACAAAAATACATGTAAACACATGCTACGTATGCACGTTTCCAGTATATTACGATGACCAAGTGTTCATTGTTGTGGGATATGCAAAACTGCTGATGGCAATACCAAGAAGACAGATAGCTGGTCGATGAGGAGATTTTCATTGAGCCTTACTCTTTAGTCTAAGGCCGATCAATAAGGTCAATTAGTTATAAGTTAGAATAAGGATATTAAAAAAAAAAATTTAAGCCATTAATAATGTAGAGTTAGTTTCCGTTGTTGGGTTTTATTTATCCCCTCTGCTGCTACCAAATGTAATTTATAAACACAAACAGGTTGTCACTCATATTTAATAGTATGTAATCTAAAAAAATATAAAATCATTACTGTTCTATAGTCTCTTCTTGTGTCATTTATGTCAGACTATTGGGCTTGGGCCTCGTCTAGGTCTAGATAGCATTTGGTCTGTAGACCACATACTGACCACTGTAGACAACATGTCTGGTCAGTGTGACATGTATGTCACACTGACCAGACATGTTGGTATACACGTATTTTCCATCTTATACAAAATAAGTTATACGTCGGGGAAGAAAATAGGGTGGTGACAATTGTATTCTTAAAATCACTGCCTACTGTTATTTTTTTATTTATTTATTAGATATTTTACATAATAACTTTAAAATTAATTGAACACAATAATGACTGCTGCACTAGTATAAAATGTATCGCAATCATTATTGCCCATCGCAAGTATGTGTGTTAACAAGTTTCAAATGTAATCTGGTACTTAGTTATCTGTTGAGTTGTGACTACAATGTTAAGACTCTCCGTTTATATAGCTGTGCTCTCACTCACTCGAGTAGCGGAAATGTAATGCGGCAATCAGTTGATTGAATTTTATTGAGTAAACGACAGAATGCGGAATACACGCGGAATAAGATTTACTGTAGGTATTGTGATTTAGATATTTATGTATCTACATTGTGGTTAAATGTAAAGTGGTTTTATTAAAGTTTTAAGCATTTTCACGCTATTTTGACTTTAAGTATAACTCGTTTTAGGCTGTTAATAAATTAACAACTATAGGTACTTATTATACAACAAAGTCGTTATTTTGGTATGTATGTCCCTACGTGAGCTTGTAATAATTCAAACTACGCAACGGAGTATGATGCGGTTTTTTCAATAGATATAATGGTTTATGAGGATGGCTTTTTTGTATAATTGGTTAAGATACATTAAGCGTACGAAGTTGCGGGCGACATCTAGTTTATAATAATAAAATCACTTTACAGTTAAGAAACCTTCTGCAAGGTATTCAAAATATTATTATAATAATTTATTGAAACATTAACATAGAAAATGTATATATAAGCAAAATTAAAATCGGGAACACAAAAAATGTACTTTAGCTTTAATTAAAACCTGACTTCAATAGAAGTTTGTTAATAATAATTTGTGACTATTTCCTATTATTCCATATTTAATTCTAGCTATTCAGAGTAATACTTTTTGACTTCATTCATAGAACTGAATAAACACATTAAACACACACACACATACACACAAAAACTCAAACTATTACACACACCTTTGTTCTTCACTGCATGCTGCATGATCTTATTTAATCTTATATATAAAAATCAATTGCTGTTCGTTAGTCTCGCTAAAACTCAAGAACGTCTGGGCCGATTTTGGTGATTTTGGTCTTAAAATATTAGTGAAAGGCCAGGGAAGGTTTAAACAGTGACAAAATATATGGGAATCTAAAATTCCACGCGTACGGAGTAGCGGGAATCAGCTAGTCTACAATGTATATGTATTAATAGTACTGCTTACACAATACGTATTCAATATGTGCCTAGTGCACGTCCAATCATAGGGGGTCAGGGACTGTATCCTAAACACAGGCTAAATTCTTAGCCTAGTTAGGTAATGCAGGACCGCACTCGCATCTCTGTACTTATGAAAAAAATTTTGTAATATTCACAAACAGTTTTTGTAAACAGCTGTACTGTACTACTAAAAATCTTGTATTTTGAGAAATAAAGAATTTATTATTTATAAATTTATTAACAGATATTAATATAAATTTCTATGTAGAGACGTACTAAAAGTATTCATTTCAATATCCCATTTCTTGTAGTAGATAAAATTCTCCGTGCATCATTGGCTCTCTGGACACGGACTCTCTGCACTATATAATGAGATTTGGCTAATTTACCCACGGTAACTAGGTGTCTAAGGTTAGGGCCAACTTTCAAAAGTTTCGCCTCTCAAAAATACCTATGTTTTATTGTAGCATTTCTTACCATGGTACCCAAGATAGAAAAAAAATTGGTCAAGTGCGAGTCGGACTCGCGCACGAAGGGTTCCGTACCATTATCTATACAACATAAGGCAACGTTATTAGTATCGAGCAAGAAACGGTAAAAAAATCATGTTTGTTGTATGGGAGCCCCCCTTAAATATTTATTTTATTTTATTTTTAGTATTTGTTGTTATAGCGGCAATAGAAATACATCATCTGTGAAAATTTCAACTCTCTAGCTATCACCGTTCTTGAGATACAGCCTGGTGACAGACGGACGGACGGATGGACGGACGGACGGACAGCGAAGTCTCAGTAATAGGGTCCCGTTTTTACCCTTTGGGTACGGAACCCTAAAAAGAGTGATGATATTTGTATACTTGTGATCTGGCATTCTCTTAGGTAATGAATTTATATATTGTAGAGTAAGCGTTTATTTATTACAAGTTTTTACCACAGGTAAATTAATTACTCGATTAGTTTATATATACACTGCGCTCTAAGATAATAAAGAATATCGCACATCATCACGCTGTATTATTTGAAGTCACTCGGCAGTATCTAAATTCTAAACCCATACCCACCCAGAAACTCTCTACAAGTCTATTTAGTCGTTATCTTAAGATAATGTAAGCAGATACCACCTTTATGATACTATGATAAAAAAAACGTTACATTATTAAAATACAAAATTACAAAATAACATTGAAATGTACGTGTTTCTTCACGTCACCGTTTTAAGTAGAAAATCTATAGACAAAGAAAAATACTTTTTTAAAATTATAATTGGATTGAAGGACTCTCACCATTGACGCTCATCACTTGGAGTGGTCAAAGTGGAGTACCCTACTTCACCTTCAATGGAAATTGAATAAAAATATGCTCTTTTTAAGTACACTTATGTCATTTAACGTAATTTATGCTGAGGACAGTGTAGTAGGTACAATGTACTCATAATGTCTGGACACTTTTAAAACGATTTTGATGAAATATAGTTAAAATATTGAAAGCAAACGTTGTAATTTGTTAATTTAAATTGGTGTTCGTAGTATAATTTCTTCGTGTGGTGACAGATTAAGAATACAAGTGTCACCGCCCCATCTCCTCCCAAGGGTGCTGTAAAAGTCAGCTAAGGGATAATACACACAGATAACATCCTTTGTGAGAGACGGAAAATTCTAAGGGCTGGAGAGAGGGTTCCTAGTATTAAAAATATGCAACGTCGCAGTAGTGTAATGTAAAAGCAACAGAACAAATTATTTGTGTCAAAACACAAATGTTTATAATTATTGTGTCTGGATGTATTTTTACCGAAAAGTTATTGATACCTATATGATAAGTAAGGTTTTAGCTTATTTTGGAACCAGAAGACGTTTTATGAAAAATTTTGTAGTTACTTTAATTGGGCATCAATAGCACTGCATACCCGTAGTTTATTAAAATAATTAAAAACACATCGAAAAATATTATTTATCCAAATTATAGCTGTGTGTCTTAATCCCTTAGCTTTCATAGTTATATTTAAAGAAAAAACTGTTACAAAGGCTTTGTTACAGGAAGCGGAACATAACGGTATAACGACATACAGTACGCGACAAACAGTACGCGACACACATAATGCAACAGGACAACATACACCGGAAGTAATCTCTGGATTTTATATGTGCTTCGTTCTAGTTGACGTTTTTATTTGCATTATAAATATTGTTTACTTAAATAGAAGTAAACAACTAGAATATACTCGTAGTACGAAGAAATACATTAATTATGGCTGCATATCGATGAAGGAGCTATCTTCGTAAGTACCTACTAAAGTACTAAGTATAAAATTTTAGTTGTTTTGCCATAAGAATGTAAAGGGTGGACACCCATAACATTTAGGAAGATAAAAAATAGATGTTGTCCAATTCTCAGACCTAACGGATAAAAATCACGTGTAAATTTTATATATTAGATTTACACAATACATGAATTTGAATTTCTAGCGCATTTTATTTGATACAATTTACATATTTTAGTATACAATATGTTAATAGTAGACTAAATAATAATATAAGCGTCTAAAAAGCCATTTATAGAGCTAGAAATAGTGTAATTTGTAAAGTTTTGCATCTAATTAATCGTCACAAATGAATATTTGAGACTAAGGAAACTATCTTAGAATAATATCCGTATAGTGAAACTAATATAAATTAAGTTGGCAAGGATTAGTCGTTGAGAGGTAGGTAGGAGTATAAACCTGGTGGTTACAGGGCGAGGGCTGTCATCTTGAAGAGTAGAGAAGGTTAATTACTGCCTAGTTGAGCCCGTACAGAGACGATAATATCCGGTCGGAACCGCTAGGATTACTACACAGCTTAGACTTCACTTACTTTTGAGGTTTCTGTATGATTGAAACCATCCACTGCCATAGGCCTCCCCCATAAAACGCCACAACGCGCGGTCCTGCGCTATCTGCATCCAGCCGCTATCGGCACATGTGAAGATATTGTCAGTCAACCTTTTTGAGACATATAGACTTGATCTTATTTAAGAGTAATATTAGCAAAAGACTAACCTCACACCACCATGTTTAAGTACTTCAAGAAACCCTAGTGGTGTATTGGCATATTATTTATATGGGTTTCGAAAAGGGAAAACAGTCGTATTCACAAATAGGCATTACCACATTTGAGCACTTTGCAAGGCTACTGCTTCTGCGAGTTATTTTTTATACAATATTATTTCCAATTGAAAAAAAATAATTCAATATAAATACATCCGTTAAAAAGCAAATATTTTATTACTTCTAAATCACAGACGCGAGTACATTCAAATTGCAAAGATTTTAGTTTATACATCTTCACACAAGACAACAGTCGTTCGTTTGTAACCAACCTAAATTTGAAGACGTTCTTTAAGTAGAGCCTGAGAAGGCTTTCACAGGAATAGAAAGGACCATTAAATCCTTATTAACTTGTATTAAGTGCCTCACCTAGGCAGTTTTGTGTATTCCACTATATAGTTGAAGATTAATGACTAAAATGGACGCTTGCCTCTTATTTATTAGCTAATCTCCTATTTATTAAATTTGTATGTATATTTTAATAACGAGTAGTAATTATTACTACGCTTTTTTAAAATACTATGTGTACTAAATACTAAATATTACTGGTGACAGTGATTGTAGGTTTAATTCTCATTATACGGTTAACTTGTGTGACGAAAGCACATATCGCTCATGGATGTGTTAATTAATACAAAAATTATATTATTTAGCAGCTTATTATCTTAGCTTGATGTTATAGGACATAGAAATGAAATCAAATTAAATACATATTTGAAATTTTTTACTCCGTAAAATGTTGGTACTTGTTAGTTCTTATAATCAAAATATATTATTATGAATTCACAATCATACAATGATTAGTCTGTATTTGTGTGTAATTGCTTTACATTGCGTCAACTATTTGCTAATATTTTATTCATGGTACTTACGTCTTTCTCAGCCATCTTAAGACTCTAATCATCTTAATCGAGGCAGGTATAACAATTTCAATGAAATGTTCTCAAATAAACTTAATTTCCAATAAAACTTGAACGTTGTTTAATTTAAACTGTCCAATAAACAGGATCATTCGTCTGTAATCAAATCGTCTATTGACTTGATTACTCGAATTTAACGAACATTTCACAAACAATTTCGATTAACAGTACTATGTCAAAGTAGATGTAACTGCGCTTGTTTATTTCCTTAATCATTAATATTTTAATATGAATGATTAATAAATTTAATTGAATTTATTTATTTCGGTTGTCAAGAATAAGGGCGTATTTATTAAATTTACTTAGTACAATATTTTGTATATGAAAATAAATAATTACAACAAAAGCCTATATGAAAACAAAAAAAAAGGAGTGCCTTGTTCCTAAAATTTTAAATACAGAAGAAAAATAGTACATCACACAATTTTCAGAAGATGTTATAGGCTCTCAAAGCGTCACTCTAAATGTGATGGGTGTATTAGGCTCTATAGGTACGTTAAGTTAAAGATGAAGTACAAATTCTTCACATGACAATCTCTAAAGTAATGTAGGCATATAGTAATCAGTCCAACTCGTCTTTGGTAATCAGTTGATATGTTATTTGGCTTCAAATGAAATTCTTACTCAGTTCATTGAAATCTAATCAAATTATAGACACTTTTAGTGATTCAGGCCACGATTTAAGCGTTTATAAACACACTTTTTTACTTTACCCGTAGCGTGTATATTAAGTGTAATTTCCTTAATATCGCCGTACTAAGCCAATATTTTTGCACATTTATAAAACACAATTTCACATCTTCAGAATGAAATAGTATTTTTTTCCACTACAATTTAACTTACTAAGTAAATACATAGAAAGATACATCAATTTTAAGTAGAATTCACAGATTATCTTTATAATTAAGACTGTCTGATAGAAAATTAGTAGACGCAAAAGAAACACAAACTAAATAACTTATTGAACAAGTCGATTTTATCTTTTTCTCTTGGAAGTCGTTAAAAATAACTTTAAAATGTTGCTGTTTTAGTGGCCACAACTCAAGAACTCCGTGCAAGCTTTATCTGATTTGACATTTGCAAAATTACATTCCCACTTCAAATCTTGTTATATATAGGCTTTTATATAAAACATGTTATAAAAGACGTTTATTATGTTATAGAAAATTTCCTTATTGCATCTTAATAAAGTGACGGCTCTAGCAATAAATTAAGGAGGAACAGGCTACCTCTAGACTTAGAAAAGATGCCCTGCCTTTATCCTATTACCTGAGATAGATGCATCAACTCCATTTGCGCGACTTATTTTATATATTCTTATTACAGAAATATTTAAATTAGCGTATAGATAGTCTGTAAAATAGAATTTACAAAATGCTTGCTACTGTCATGTCTGAAAACCTCATTATTCGTCTCACAAAGTTAAATTAATCCATCCGTATAAGGTCCATACGTATAACATTTTGTATTTTGATTTAGTGTAACAATTTGAAGTTATTAATTAATTAAAATACCTGTGTTATATTAGTTTGGGAAAAGGAAGATTTGTTTTAGACATGTTGGAATTAAACTCAGGATATTGTTTTTTTGTTATAACATATTTCGATTAAATATTGTTAGTAATTTTGTTATATTTTTTTTTTTAAATAAATACTCATGCACATTTCACACAACGTCCTCTGGTCCCAAGCTAGGCTTATATGCTTGTGTTATGGGTACCAGAATACGGATAGAATACATATACTACTTTTATTTTGTAAATACATACTTATTATACATAGTGAACACCCAGACGCAGTACAAACATTTGTATGACAATTAAAAACATCACACAAATGATTGTCCTGACCGGAACCCGAGACCTCGTGATTGGCAGTCCGTTATGTGAACCACTACACCACGAGGCCCGTCTATATATCGTATATCTACAAAGGATATTCCTTTAATTACTTAGAGCCTTCAGATTAGCATTTTTCTTGATGCAGATTCATATTAAAAGCAAGCTATAATATTTCTTGTACATTTTTGTTTTGATCAACAAAAGTGCAAATATTTTCACTTGGTATCACGTTGTAACCCACTGGAACACATTAAATATACAAAAAGAAAGTTTCAGTTAAAACCACGGACCGAACTCATCTGAGCGTCATTCTGAATTTCGTTAGAAGCGAATTAAAAAGTTGTAGCCGAGCCTCGATCCTTTGTGAATGATGGATTGAGTTTTAAAAATAATTTATTTTTAACGTTTTTTTCCCCTTCAAATGAGGCAAGAATTTTTTACGTTAATTTCAGTTGTTGAAACACATTTTAACTTATTTTTCAGTTATATTTAACCATTCTGCTTGGTATAATGTGTTAATTATGTGATAATTATAACCTGTTATGTTCCACTGTCAGACAGACATCGCCACCCTGGGGGATATTTGTTCTAGTCACGACATGCTGACTAGTTTTGGCACAGGATATTATTTTCAGATGTCCCTAAGCTCGATTTTATAGGACTTTGGGGAGAACTGCATCCAAAATTATTGAAGCTCGAACCTTGAAAACTTTTATGCTGGTCTTTTTATTCTGTAGATGAGCAGCCAAAATGATTATTTCGATTTCAATGATTTTGTGTTGCTGTGCTGTAACCGCATGCGTAAGACTTGTGTTACATTACATGTACGTATAAAGCAGTTGGTACTATGTAATCTATACGATTTGTATAAGTACCAACATGAAAATGTTAATGGTCCATAAAATAAATGTCTTATAAATTTAAAAGCCACTCCGTACCATTTTATTCACGAGAATAGGCTCGTTTATGATAAAATAAAATTTATTTCTCTATATGAGATCATAACAACAATATAGGCGTTTACGTTTTATTATGAATATAACTTCGTTGTTTTTGTAAAATAACATCAGGTGTATTATTGTTATGATTAAATCTTTATTGAACCGCAACTTAATTTAAGGAATCGCCGCTCTTGGTTACAAAATTGTAGAAAACTATTTATTATTCGATATTTTTGTATATCTGTTGAAATTATTTTATTACTAGCTGACCTGGCAAACGTTGTTTTGCCATACTAAAAAAAAGGTTTGAAAAATAGTTGTTGGCCGATTCTCAGACCTACTGAATACGCATGTAAAATTACATAAAAATCGGTCAAGCCGATTTGGAGGAGTACGGTAACTGACACTGTGACACGTGAATTTTATATATAAGATTGATGAGCTTCGTGGTTGAGTGGTTCATGTAACGGACTGCCGATCACGAGGTCGAGGGTTTGATTCCCGCTCGGGACAATCATTCATGTGATGTTTATAATTGTCATACAAATGTTTGTACTGCTGTTCGTACTGTACTGCAAATGGGTGTTTCTATGTATTTATAAGTATGTATTTACAAAAGAAAAGTACCTTGTATATGTATTCTATCCGTATTTTGGTAGCGATAACACAAGCATAATAAGCTTACCTTGGGACCAGAGGACGTTGTGTGAAATGTCCATGAATATTTATAAAAAAAAATAACAAAAAAAAAAATTAACTAAATCGAGATAACTTTTAATGTCTCAAAAATATTTTAGCATATCTTTATCAATCAATAGAATCAGCTAAAATGTTCAGTTTTGATAAGAATTATGAACACCGGTTAATCATGAGAATAATCGGCTAATGTGTCTAATCTAAAGATTTTCTAATGATAATGAGTCAGTTCACCTTATTAAGACACAGATAGGTTATACACTATGTTTTAAACTTGCTACACCCCGCTGTATTACTTAAGAAAAAAAAACTGTGAAAGTAAAGCTATGAAACTCTGCGATAGCTTAAGAACTATAGCGACTTCTAGCTCGACACTAGCGCCATCTAGCTGTCTTCATAAAATTACAAATCATACTCTCTGTCCAGCCCATTTACGTCCCACGTTTGGGCTCGGGCTTCCTCCACTTTGGTAGAGATTATGGTCTACTGTGCCGCGCTGACCAAGCGTATTGGCACAGGGCTTATTTTCGAGTTTTCCGTCTCTCACAGAGGGTGTTATCTATGTGCAATATTCCTTAGCTGACTTTTACAGCACCCTTGGGTGGAGATGGGGTGGTGACACTTGTATTCTTAATCCGTCACCACACGGAGAACGAACAAATTATACTAATTAAGTTATTTTATTTATTAATCGTACTTAACGGCAAGATCGCAATATCGCGTATATTTAAGTCTAGAATTGAGACTATCTTAGTACTAGAGTACATTAAAATCCGTTGGTCCATTTGAGCGTGAAGGGTTAACAAAAGGTGTGCGTTTGTAAGCCCTTCACGTTCGAATAGAAAATGGATTACCTAAGTAAAACTTGTGAAAATGATTATAAGCAAATTTAAAATATGTTTTTTATTCTAGAACGAGTCAATAATGTAAATCAAACCAACATTCGTGTATACATTAATAACACAAATCCTTACATTTTACCCGTATTTAGTACGAACAGTGTGACGTCACAACTCATATATTATTCCGCCAACTCATAAATACTACCTCCATTTTAAGTATACACATAATGATGGTGTATGTAAATCATCATAATGTAGATGAGAGTAAGGCTTTCGCATATATAATGTATGTTCATTTATTACATTTTAATCTTCTTACATTTTTTTGTGTATATTTGAGTGTTTTGCGTGAAAAGTAGCTTCAATTATTTATAAATATAAACGATATACTACATAATTTAACTGCATCTTTCAACAAAATCTCTCTCTCTCGTCAGCGCATTTACGTCTCACAGTTGGACACGGGCCTCCTCTACTTTGGGAGGGATTATGCTCTACTATGCCGCGCTGACCAAGCGTGTTAACCAATACTGGCAAGTGTTACCGATTTTATAATACAGTATACACAAGGCATTAGTATGGTCAAAATACTAAACTCTTTTTAAACATTGAGTTATTGAAAGTGGAGCTATATCGGATATACGGCAGTACGAACAATGACAGATGAATAGACAGCAGACGCAGAATATGTTTCGCGTGATTCTAATAAAAATACTAGTTATTAATTGAAGAATAGTAAACTAATAAATACAGTTGATATGGAAAAATATATAAACTCATACGAAGCATAAACGAATGCGAATGTATAAACTGATAAATAATAGAATAAAATATGGTTTCATTTGGAATATGATTGATTTGATTTCATTAAAAGCTCTGCTGAGTTTCTTACGCCGGTTCTTCTCAGCAGATTGCGTCCTGAACCAGTGGTAGGGTAAAAAATTATTGGACTTGTCATAAGCATATAATTTTCTTAAAAAAATTATGTTTAAATCATTAAATTATTTTAAAACAAACCCTATGGTTTCTCATCTTTTGTGTGTCTAGAGTAAATTGAGGTTAACATAAGTAAAAGGAAAAACTATATTCAATGATAATAAAACTAAAACGTCATGAAATTTCCATGAAAGTCATTCATATTATTTAGTTAAGACTCTCGAGTTTTTCATAAATAAGATCTAAAGTGCATAGTAATGGTTGTGCTTTCTTATTTACGAATATTACCCAACAGGATTACCATTCCGACGAGAAACACGTACAAAAGGGATTGCAACTTAACTCACGAAGTAAATTTAAGTTTACAGAAAATCCTGACATTATGCGTTTTGCATCAAGTGTGAAAGTTTACATTCTAATTATCTACTGGTTAATTTACTAACCAAAAATGTTGTGGTTTATGACATACCACAATAAATCTCATTTTAATAAAAAATACTAGTTATAAACAATGTTTTATTAACACAACCCACGTCTCAAAGACTACGATACCCAAAAGACCAGTGGAATGGTTATAATATTAGCACCAATTTTTATAAGTAAAATGTTAGCCGGTATTTTGGAAGGACTTTCATAACCCTAGCTAGATCATAAAGAAGAAGAGGAGGGTTTCAAATAACTACGAAAGCGAAATTCTAGGAGGCAACTAGTCTATTTTATTATTTAATAACTGTTTCCCGCGATTTAGTACGCATGAAATTTAAAAACCTTTAACAAATTATTATAGGTTGTATCTAGAAGTTTACTATACGGCTCGATAGATGGAGTTGTACTGCCTGGCTGAATCGAACTATGCTTTAGTTACACGCATTAAAACTTCAGTTCGTGAAAATTTCCGTTTTGTATCCATGTCACTTTCAGCTTCATAACTACATATACATAGGTATATATTTTATTCGTTCTTACTTGTGTTTCATCTAAGTTACTAAGTAACGTGCCATAACAATAGATCATACTTTATAATGACGTTCTCAAGTAGTCGTAATCTAAAATCCAATGAATATTTCACCCGTTAGAAAATTAAACTAACGTAGCTCTAGTCTAGCACCTTGAATAAGTGAACCGTAAGGTAATATTATTCATACGGTAATGTATTACAAGTTGAATAATAAATTGGCTAGAAGATGACGTAAAAAGTCACTTTATGGAGATTGGAAATTTATGGTTATGAGTAATTGTTTCTAGGTATGTTCACTGTTATAAGTAAATACAAAATTATTAGGTACACAAATCCCTACTTCCCTACTAATATTATAACTGCGAAAGTAATTCTGTCTGTCTGTTACGCTTTCCCACTTAAACCTCTTAACCGATTTTGATGAAATTTGGCACAGACAATCTTTAGACCCTGAGAAAGAACACAGGCTATCTTTTATTGCGAAAAAAAGGGATGAAAAGTTTTCAAAATTTCACGCGGTCGTAGTCGCGGGCAACAGCTAGTAAATATATAATATATTTTTATTTATCTACAGGAGCGTTTTACTGCCATTTTTAATTTTAAACAACCATATTTCATTTAAATAACCTCATTATGTATATTTACAGCGACAGTAGAACGTTTATGCATTGTTATGAATTAGCTGTTACGTGTTTATTGTGATATAATCTACCCACACCACAGATAATCCACAAAAGATTCCGCAACAAAGGTGATCAACGCCCAATGAACGTATGTATTATTCTCACACTCACATAGATAATCTGACGATCCCAATTTGACATAACATCATTTCATAAGTGAATTTAAACTATTTTATGACCTTTGCTTTCCACAAATTAGTTTTCATAACAAAGTTAATATTAAACCAAAATGGGTATCACGCGGAATAAAAACTTGCAGTAAAAGAAAAAAGGATCTGCTTTGGAAATATAGGTTAAGCCCCACAAGAGAAAACAAAATAAAATTCAGAAGGTATAATAAACTATTTAAAAAAATCATCAAACTAACTAAACTGTCACAAAACAACCACAAAATAACTACATCAAGTAACAAATCTAAAATGGCATGGCGAATTATAAATAATATAAAGAACAATATTCCAAAGGATGGTTTTGAGATTGGTGAGAATTGTTACACAAATAACTCAAAGGAAATTGTGAATGCTTTTATAAATTCTTTGTGGACAGGGTTCGTCTCAATCAATACACTGGAAAAAATATTACCGCTCTAATTAATCGCCAACTAAACTCTATGTTTCTAGGTCCCAGTACAGCCGAGCAAGTAAATAAAATAATAAGAAATCTAAAAAAACACTTATAGTACGGGATACGACGGCATCAGTACTAAAGTAATCAAATTAGTATGTTGTGAAATATGTCATCATCTTAGTCACAACATTAATATTTCTATTTCCGCAGGTGTATTTCCTGAAGCTCTGAAGCTGTCAATTATAAAACCTTTGTTAAAAAGATAATAAACAGTGCATGAAAAATTATAGACCTATAGCATTACACTCTATATTTTCAAAAAATTTTGAAAAATATTTGTATGGTGAGTTAAATACGTACCTAGAAAAAAACAAAATCTTGTGCAATGAGCAAAAAGGGTTTCGACAAAATAAAACCATAAATATGGCTCTTTACGACTTTATTGATAATGTTATATCACATGTTGACAAAAGAATACCAATATGTGCGATATTTTGTGATATGTACTTAGCATTTGATTACGTGGATCATACGATATTGATAAATATACTTGAGGCTTACGGTATTAGAGGCAATGTTCTTAAATTAATTACTTCATATTCAACAGACAGACAGCAAATGACTCAAATTACTAAAATAAACCTAAAAACAAAAATGGAAGAAATTTATACGTCTGTGAAACGAAATATATTTGGTGTCCCACAGGGAAGTGTATTGGGCCCACTACTATTCATTATTTATATCAATGACTTGCCTAAAGCTACAAATCATCCTATGACATTATTTGCTGATGATAGTACTATTACAATTGCATCTAAAGACATTGACAAGTATAATTTTGACATAAATAACACATTGACATCTTTAATAACATGGATATCTAATAATAATTTAAAAATTTATTTAACTAAAACAAATGTAATGCATTTTAACCAAAGACGACAAAATCCATTTAATATTAAGTTAACTTACAAAAACAATGTTATAAATGATGTAACTACTGCTCGCTTTCTCGGTCTGACTATAGATCATCAATTAAATTGGAAAGAACATATTGATAATCTTTGTAAGAAAATAAGCAGCCTGTCATATACTTTATGCAAACTTGCTCCGATAATTAATAAAGACGCACTTTTGTTGGCATACTATGGCCTCGTTTAATCTGTGCTCAGATATGGTGTAATCTTCTGGGCGAACTCTACCAATAGGGAAATGGTTTTGAAAATGCAGAAGCGGTGCATAAGAGCTATGTTCCAAATTAAAAGTGCTGCTTCATGTAAACCCTTTTTTATTGAGCACAAAATTCTGACACTGCCCTGCCTATCCATTATGGAAGTAGCGCTGTTTGTTAGAGGTAATCCTCATTTATATCCATTACTATCAAGCAGTGGAACACGACCCTGTCGTGATAATCTCAGACTCTGTGTTCATCCCGCAAAAACAGCTTTGCTACATAAAAGTGTTATGTGCAAGGCTCCATTAATATATAATAAAATTCCAAATATCATTAACCAATTACCTTCAAATAAATTTAAAAAGATATTTAAAAAATTTCTTATTGACAAGTGTTATTATAATGTTGACGAGTTTCTTAATGATAAACTTTGAATGCATGACATAATGATGATTTTAACTAACGATTTTAATAAACATGACTACTCTATTTTTTCTTTCCCTTCAATTTATTTAATGATACATGTCTAAATGTCTTATAATGATTTTAAAGCTGATAATTTACTAAAATAATTGATTGAACTCTCTATGATTGTATTTTATTATCTATTTATTACGTAATTGTTAATCAAAAAACATATATAATATTTTATATTCAATAATTGCATGCTGAAATTTTGAATTGTATAAATATTAGTAACCTTATTCATATATTTGTACACCATGTCATGGTTAAACTAGTTGACTCCTACTAAATATGTATTTAAGATCTATAATAATAAGCAATTTATTGTATTATTATAACCTACACGTGTTTTGCAAATAAATATATCTTTGTCTTTGTCTAATGTACCATTTCTACCTGCACAACTAAAATTAACTAAACAATTAAAATTAAAATTGTCAATACTTATCACAGTTCGGCAATTTTTACTGAAGATACTGATTGTAAAAACTGTGTGCACGATGAAATAGCCAATTAAGCAAAATACATCATAGTTGTTTTCATTTTTTAGTTTAATCAAGTTTAATAATTGTGCACATAGAATTCGTACCACTGTATGAGAACTGGGAACAAACCCGCAACCTGCACATTTCTTTCATTTCAATGTTGGTGCGTTTGGATGGTAACAAAAATCTCGCAATGTGATATCTATGGAGGGGATCTGTGACCCCAGCAACACCTACCGGTTATGCACGGATAGTAATATATTTTGGATTAAAAAACTGCTAAAGAAAGGACATTTTTAAAATGGGAAATACTTCAAATAACAAGAAATTTTCTGTAGATAAATCGATGTGCGAGTGACAACATCAAGATCAGCTGTTGCAGATAGGATGTGGTGACCGCTTGCCATCAGGTAGGCCATATTTTTGTGGAATAAAAATACACTTTTTACGCATTTCGACGCGTATATTTTGTGGTAAATCTAGTCCGACGTTTCATAGACCTTACAGCCGTTACAGCGTAACGCATCCGTTGAAATCCATTAATAGTAGTTTCTTTTCAGTAGCTATTTAAGGCTTAATATTATTAAACGAATATTTTGCATGAAATTCTTTAATACTTAGTAGTATTTGAAATGTATTAATTATAAGCTAAAGTAAAAAGCTTGCGGACATTTAATAAATGTTATCCATAAATTAAACACAATCGTAGTACTGTACACAATGTAACTACTCTGTATTGTTCAGTCACAACAAAATATTTGCCTTTGTTCGACCTTAATTAAGGTTTTATTTAAAAAATACTGTCGCAACTAAATTTTATAGAAAAAAAGCGTGGCAATATGTTGTAAGAATTGAGTAACATTTTTAAAAGTATGTGTACTCCCCTCGCAATAGGAGCTTTTGTGACAATTATTAAACTTATCTTTGTTGATTATAAAAGTCTTCATTTATGTATGTATGTCCCTATGTAAGCTTATATCTTTAAAACTACACAAAGGCTTTTGATGCGGTTTTTTTCATAGATAGAATGGTTCAAGAGGGTTGCTGCTTTGTATAATTTATTAAGTCTAAAAAGGCTGGTTTCTAAATTCCACGCATACAAATTTGCGGGCAACAGCTAGTGAGATAATATAAATGAACCTGGTTTGCTACATTGAGCATTATAATATTTACATACCAAAAATACATTTGCCCGACGGTTGTAAGTGCTACGCACTTGCAACTATGCTTATATGCTCGCTATTTAATTTCAATTTAATGGAGGTCCTTCCGATCTATCACCAAGCTGTATCTAATGAACGGTGATACAAAGCCAGTTGAAATTTTAAAAGGTGATGTAATTATTTTTCTTCTATTTATAAGAACTATCAATACTAAAAACCAGAAAACAATAAATTATCAAGGTTTATTTTATACAACAAAAATTTTTTTTTTAGGTATCTTGAAGATATGCTTATGATGATGTGTTGTATTACTGGATAATATAATGCTGAATATATTTTCATGAAAATGATACGGCTCCATTCGTGCGCAAGTCTTACTCTTGCTTTGTCTAGTGTCTTATTTATTTCTGCTTATTTAGTATTTGATTTCTGTTCTCTATGTAAAATTAGAAGTGAACATAAATCCTTATTGAAACAAGGGTTTCAAATCAGCGTAATCAATTTGATTAATTCATCAAAATGTTTCAAAGCAAGCCACGGCCGTTGTCGACATTTGCCGATAGAATTTAATTAATACAGAACTCCCAGGAGTTATTCCTCAAGTTTAGAAGTGGACGTCATATCGTACGTAATTAGAATTAATGTTAGATGCATACTCGTAGCAGACTACAAAGTTAGCCTCAGAGTGGTGGTTGTAAGCAAAGCTTCTACCAATTGTTGGTTATAATATTATGAGTTATATCTACTTGATATAGATATTTGTATTAACTTCAGTTATTACAATGTTTAATATTTTTAATAAAAAAAATACGTTGTTTATTAAAGATAGCACCAAGAAGTTATTGTATAATATAGTAGAGCAATCCTCATAGCCAGCCTTAATAATTTTAAAAGAGTTTTTTTTAATTGTAATCCTTACTAATTTATAAGTGCAAAATCCGGATAATAACACAGTAATAATTTTGACTAGCTTAAGTGTTAATGTGTAGAACGAAACGATAGCGCGATTTTAAAAACGTACAGCGCCATCTATTGAGCAGAAGAGTAAACTTCTGTTTGTTAAGGATTGATTTCTAAATTTCACGCGTACGAAGTTGCGGGCAACAGCTAGTTATATATAAATATAATTTCTAATATTATTTGACTAGCTAACACACTGTTATGGGATCGATGATGTCGCCCCAGGTTTCGAGCATATTAGGTGTCTAGTATCGAGTGTTAGCTGGAAACATAATATTTTTAATTTGACTTAAACTTAGGTACAAAAGTTTTAATACAAAAATATAATTTGTACCTTTTATTTTACCTTTTATTTTAGACAGCAGACCTGACCGTTTGTTTTGTACAGCAAGGGATATTCACCCTCGTAACACTAGAGACTCCGATAGGTTGGTTCTAACATTCAAGCCTCGAACCACGATGTATTTAAAAAATTGCTACGCCATGTGTATTAATGTATACAATAAGTTACCAGCTTACCTCAAGTCACTTCCAACAAAAAAGTTTAAAAAATCACTGAAATCATGGCTTTTGGAAAAAAACTATTATAATATAAGAGATATGTATGATCTAGTTACAAAATGTGAATTCTGTACCTATGACATGTTAAATTAAATGAAATTGATTAATAAATAATAATTAATAAAATTTATATCCACATTTATAATAATATATATCTATGTATTACGATGACAATTTGTGTATCTATGTGACTTGACTGGTTATGTCAAATGTTGCAATTTTTCACATGCCTTTCAGTGGCTAAATAGATGGACTATTGTAACAAATTTATGTACTTAACACCTTTGTTAACTCTATTTTAAGTGAAATAAAGTTCATTCATTCATTCATTCATTCATTCATTTTCTTTCTTTCATTCATTCATTCATTCATTCAGACTAGCTGTTGCCCGCGACTCCGTCCGCGTGGAATTTGGAAATTTTTTTTTTGCAAAAAAAAAGGTAGCCTATGTCCTTTCTCAGGGTCTAAAGATTTTCTGTGCCAAATTTCATCAAAATCGGTCGAGAGGTTTAAGCGAGAAAGCGTAACAGACAGACAGACAGAGTTACTTTCGCATTTATAATATTAGTAGGGATTTTTAGATTAATCTGACTTTGTTTAATTCCAAAGATTCCGTTGCATACATGGACAAAATAAATGCAAGTGGTGGAAATAAAAGCATGTTAATAAAAATGTCTTCACAGCGAGAAATTTAAAATGAGCGCGGGCTCATAACCTCATTTGTAATATACATTTGGCAACATTTAACTATAACAGTTTATTAAAACAAAGACTCTATGAAATGAGGACGACTATACGAGTATGTTGCGCCAATAAATATAGCAATAATTGTGGCAGTTTTCATGATAACTTTAAAATATAGCACTAAGTATTATTAGATTTTAAATAGACATATATAGATAACATGCGAGCTCTTCCAAAAAGGTCAGCTAAATGAATAATATATAAAATAAAACAATAAAAAAACGAAGATTTCAGTATTCTCTTAATTCAAAATTTTCGCCCGCATTTCATTTTTCTAATTTTATTTAACTTTTTTTGCAACCATATCAAACCAACTATCCATCAACCATTCTTCGTCCACTGCTGGACACAGACCTCCCCCATAGAATGCCACAACGCGCGGTCCTTCACTAACTGAATCCAGCGGCCCCCACCATATTTATTTGTCGATATCGTTAGTATACCTTGTTGTGAGCCGCCTCAAATCAACTTATAATTCAAAAACAAGAATAAATATGAATATTATTTTTAATGGTAGTAAGCAACTACTCGCGTAAAATTAGACGGTGTGAAAATATTTAAGGATAATTATTTGCAAGTTTATTTGAAAAGACAATTAAAAGTAAAGTGTTTTACAGCAAATCGCTATTAGCTGGAAGTAATACTTCAAAGTATATAACAATCATTATCAACTTAGCCACAGTTTTATTACTAAAGATGTCGTTAAAAGCATCGAAGTGAAAATAAAATAATTACTCAAGAACTTTAAATGGCTCTTTTATTATGTTTGAGAAGTTATTAGTCTGTTTTAAAACTGATAATTATTGTTTACTACTTAATTGAATAGTTCTATTTTAATATGACTTCAGAATAGAAAAGTATTCGAACAATAACAACCTTATTTTCACATATATCTGAATAATATTATAACCGTTTTTTATTTATAATATATATATCACCTAAATATAATGCTCTTGGTGGGAATCGACTTATGAGCTGGTGTATCAACTAGAAGATACTGCTATTCTAATTCACATTACTCTATTAAATATGATATTTAACGTCCCCAAAATAAATTTACTGCAACTGTGTTAGATGGAAATATAAGGTAAGTTGACTGTGCGGTTCCAAGAAAAAACGTCTACTTCAAGAAGTCTTAGGCTTCAAGCAAAAATAAATAACTTTCTTTGGAAAAAGTAGCTAAACCACTCCGCCATGAATAGAGTTGAAATTAAAACTAAAGTTTCCTGTTAGAAAATGTTTGAAAGTTTTAATGAATTTTTGAAATGTTCGTTATTTGTGACGTTGTGATCAAGGGGCTTTACTCTCGCTTGCTCCTAACTAATAGTTTCATTCTAAGTTTTGTAGAAAACTTGTTATTTAATAAGTTGCTAAGAGTTCTTTATTGTGCAAGTTATAGGTAAACTTGTCTCTAGCATTAAAAATATATTTAAAAAAATCTGATGACTGCAACAACAAATTCTCTTTAAATAGTCCAGAATCTATATAAGACTTGTCAAAAATTTTATGTCAAACCATATCGAACCATTTTCCTAGCCATTTTCATAACTTTTGCATTCGTAATATTAGCAACCTCCGTATTAAGAATACAAGTGTCACCACCCCATCTCCTCCCAAGGGTGCTGTAAAAGTCGGCTAAGGGATAATGCACACAGATAACATCTTCTGTGAGAGACGCAAAACTCGAAAATAAACCCTGTCCCAACACGCCTGGTCAGCGCGGCACAGTAGACCATAATCCCTCCCAAAGTGGAGGAGGCCCGTGCCTAACAGTGGGATGTAAATGGGATGGAGAAGAAGAATATTAGCATTTAACAAAATGTTATTACTAAATGTTTGGATAACCAGTTATCATATAAAAGGTAATTAGAACTCAGAAAGGAGGTACAAACTTTTGTTTAAAACGAACACTTTACCGAGTAGGTATGTCGTTTCGTTTCCAAGCCGGTACCACAATTGTGTTAAATTTATGTACATAATTTATTTAACAAATGGCCGCGTGTTTTTGCCGCGAGCTTATAATTAATAAATTTGAAACGCAGCTGCCAAAATATGAACTTAGTTGTGGACTATTTATTAAGATGATTTAATTAATCTGCTTAGTGTTTGTTGTTACTTCATTCGATGGTTGTTTTGTTGTTAGGTTTCTTAATAACTAACCTCTTCTTAGACATCTATTATTTACATTTCTTACTAAGTACTTCTTAAGTTAAAGAAAGACTGTCTAAAGAAGAAAGAGGTTCATTAACTTTAGATTTTTCATTAAATTATCTATTGGCTGATCTAACAAATCGACCTTGTTTATAAAAAACATATAGGTAACGATATTTTTTATATTTTTGCTTGCGTAATATTGCCAAATTAAGAAATTGGAAGAAAACATAACATGGCATTGGCTGTGTTATGTTTTTTTTCAAATGATTCTAATAGATTTCCACGAAGTATAAAATAATATACTACAAAAGGAAGAACCTAGTACTTTTTGGAAGCTGATATATTTTTATATATTTAAAAATGTTTTTTTTTTCAGTAACAATAATACTATGTAGTTACATATGAATACACAATATCTTATTATCAAACACTTGTAATTAGGTCAATAGTATCACTCAGTTACGTCGCTGGCAGAACGCCAAGATATCTTAAGCCTAGCTTATGTGGCCACTTAAGTGAAGGCCAGAAAGAGCATAAGCTACATTAAATTAAAGTTCAGATATACATATATGAAACATGTGCAATTAAAGTAAACAGTAAATATATTGATAAGCTTTGGTTATTCGGTAATAACGTGGTAATAACACACGTCATTGCGCACGTATGTTGGTTTGATTCATACCGTTGAATTGTCTATTTTATAGAGCTGTCGAGCAAGATTAAACACGTAAATAAAGATTAAAATAAGGAGACAAGCACAATAAAATGCATAGATACATAATGTTGGTAACGTTCCTAGGTTTCGAGTTTAAAAATGGTATTATGTAGCTTACAGCTAAAGTTAGTGCCTGTTTACTTTGAATTATGAAAACAACAGGCCATTTTAGTAAATTTAACACTATCGTAGTGTACATTTAATTAAAACATAAATTTTTCTTAACATGACTATAAATAATTAAGAATAACAGCTCTGACATAATATATATCGTTAGTCTAAATTTAACTTCGAACCTTCGTAGGGATGATATCAAAGTTTCTATCAGATTACAGGAGCACACAATGACGTCATACACTCTTGTGACGTCACACAACATGACATGAACTCGTGCTCGTTTAATTTAAACTCACTCATGCAATAACCTATGTATAGACTTGTGTAGTTTTGAAATAGGTTTTGAAAATTAAGGAGAGCAAGCCTGTCGACAACACGAGAAAATTATATAAATTAATAATTAACAACAATAATAAATTATTTAAGTAAGTTAATAATTATCAACTAAAAACATATTTAGACCAATTCTACGTGCACAACTAAACTTAACTTAACTAAAAAGTGAAAATTGATAGTGTCAATAACACAATTCGGCAATGTTAACTGAACTTTTTTATTATAAAAACTGTTTATTATAGACTAACGATTTTAATTAATATATATAAATGTGTACAACAAAATAGCCAAATATTTAAGATACAGCAATAGTTGTTTTCATTTTTTAGTTAAGTTAAGTTTAGTTCTGCACATAGAATAGGCACCATTATCATGCATTTTTTCTATGTGCAAACAAAGTGTGACGTTATACGATTATGTTTAGTCTGTCTCTGTCAAAAAGTATAATTTAGTTTTAGCTTATATAAGAAATGGGTAAAACGATTAACAAATTATTCTTACTATAAATAGTATGTGCTTATTTAAAAGAACATTAATTCAAGCACTGTATTATTTTGTAGTACGTCTACGGAATGAGACACTGTGCTACGAGTTCTTAGTGCTTCAAAATGCTACACATTGCTACGCAGTTTTCAAAAGACTCCACTTGTAGTGAAGCATTACAAATTTTTTTTTCAAGTATAAGCCAGTTCTTACCTAATATCATAAGACAATTCTATGATTCTTTTAATAATTTGTGGATACGTGAATACAAAAAAAATTGAAATCAAGTGCGAGTCGGACTCGCGCACGAAGGGTTCCGTACCATTATCTATGCAACATAAGGCAACGTTATTAGTATCGAGCAAGAAACGGTAAAAAAAATCATGTTTGTTGTATGGGAGCCCCCCTTAAATATGTATTATATTTTATTTTTAGTATTTGTTGTTATAGCGGCAATAGAAATACATCATCTGCGAAAATTTCAACTCTCTAGCTATCATCGTTCTTGAGATACAGCCTGGTGACAGACGGACGGACGGACAGCGAAGTCTCAGTAATAGGGTCCCGTTTTTACCCTTTGGGTACGAAACCCTAAAAAGGAATGTAATTCTTTTTGCATAAAATTAAAATAACAAACTAAAACTAATGAATAAACTGTTTTGATTATAATATTCAACAACGTTTCGCACTAAAACCTTAAGCTCTGAATTATTGTTTTATTTTCCCAAAGGTATTTTATTTTTCGTGTAAAATATTTTCTGTTAACTTTAATTTTGTTCGAGAATGCGTTAAATTGCAATCTCTTTTGTACGTGTTTCTCGTCTAGACCGTAAGCCGACGGGGTAACATTCCTTAATAAGAAAACACTGGCAATACAATACTTCAGTTTATGTCTTTTTTGTTAATAAACAGTGATATTTTATTTAAAGAATTTAGTGCTTTATTTAAATTTTTATAAGCTTTATTTTAATATTACGAGTAGTTGTACGCCCAAAACTATCCGTTAATCACTATCACCTACTTACATGTGTGCTCCACTCTTGTTGGTCAGGGAGACAAATAATTTGCAAGATTCTTCGATGAATGGACTATTGAACACAAAAATATTTTGTTAATTATTACTACAACTAGGTCTAGTTCCATATGTTATCGCTAACATAATAATACAGTTTTATAATGTGTATAGATAAATACATAAATAGATAGTATAGATGTTCTAGAAAATAACATTCTTAATTTCGTTTTGTTATTAATAATATATATATATTATAGATAACTAGCTGACCCGGCAAACGTTGTTTTGCAACACTAAAAAAAAAAAGTTTGAAAAATAGATGTTGGCCGATTCTCAGACCTACTGAATATGTATGCAAAATTTGAGAAGAAATGGTCAAACCGTTTCGGAGGAGTACGGTAACTAACACTGTGACACGTGAATTTTATATATTAGACTAGCTGACCCGGCAAACGTCATTTTGTCTTACAAATGTCAAGCAGGGGTTTGAAAAATAGATGTTATCCGATTCTCAGACCTAACGGATATGTACACAAAATTTCAAGAAAATCGGTCGAGCCGTTTCGGACGAGTATGGTAACTAACACTGTGACACAGGAATTTTATATATTAGAAGATATTAACTTCCAACAGAGATAAAACGCTTGGAATAAACCCAAATTGTCGAGTTTGATCCCAAAGATGTAGACACTTTAACATTTATATTAACATTTTTGGTAGGTACATAAAACTGACACGTCAAGGAGACTTTGTTTAAAGGAGCCGCGATGTCATTCAAAAAGGGATCCCGTGGCTGGTATAAAACTGACATGTGTCGGAAAAGATGGGTTTTAGTAAGTAGAAATCTGGCATACTCTTTAACCTAAGCAATGGGTATCATTTTATGATTTTCCATCAATAAAAAAGTGTACATAAAAAGCTAAACTTATAAAAATAACCTATACTTAGAAACAAAAGCATATTTACATACAAGAAGGACAAATTATACAAAAATTGCCAACATAATATCGAACACATCTGGTATTATCATTTTACGATCACTAAAAACTTTTCTATGAAACAAAATATCATAGTGATAGTACCGAGTAGCACATTACCAACACACACAACATTGAATAACCCTTTCTTTATAAAAGTTTTTATCGCTGGGGACACATCTGCGGTCATCAGTTTCCACTTTGGTACTTCTAGCTAACTTTAGTGATAACGGACTGGAAAACTATACGGGTTAATGCAGATAAGAGGATTGTAAACATATCTTAATATTACAATCTTAGAAGAACTAAACATAAAATCCGAACATGTACAAGTTGGACTCACACACAACGAGTTCCATACCATTGATATCATAATATATTTGTCATCATCTAATATATAAAATTCACGTGTCACAGTGTTAGTTACCGTACTCCTCCGAAACGGCTTGACCGATTTTTATGAAATTTTACATGCACATTCAGTAGGTCTGAGAATCGGCCAACATCTATTTTTCAAATCTTTTTTTTTTTAGTATGGCAAAACAACGTTTGCCGGGACAGCTAGTAATATCATAAAAGTCACATCGTCATTTAATATTATATATAATATTCATTTGATGTAATCAAGATACGAAGTGATATTTGTTGTATGTCTAAGCGAGCTTATATCTTTAAAAGTTTGAAATAGATTTTAATGCGGTTTTTTTAAATGATAGAGTGGTTCAAAAGGATGGCTTTTTTGTTAAATATTATAAACTTAATAATCATTAAATTTGTCCCAAGTGAAAATCGAACTAACGACCATAGCATAAGGAAGCTAGCGTCACTACAAACTACACACCATAATACCCATAGTAAAACTTAAACGCCTACAATATTGTTAGTCTCATGTACGTATTAACGTCATATTGTCATAAACAAGCACATTCTCATGAATATAATGGCATAGAGTGGCTTTTAAGTTTATAAGATATTTCGTTTATGGACCATTAATATTTTTATGACGGTACTTTTAGGAATCGCACAGATTCCATCAAACCAATTGCCTTATTTTAAGCATCAATAAAATGATCAAATCTAAATTTTTTACGAATTTTATTCCGTCTGTTTGTGAGCAACCTCGTGTTGTCGTAGTTAGACTGCCACTTGTGACGGGTTCGACGTTCGGTTCGAGTCCTGCGAAAGACAATTTGTTAGTGTGATATTTCTATTTGTCATATTGATTTTTGTTTTGGATCTGATTGATGATTTTCTATTAATAGATAAGTAAATATTAACAAAATAATAGCATAAGTTATATCCATACACTAGTGATCGTAACACAAACATTATGCTTAGCTTGGGACCAAAAGATGTTGTCTGCAATGTCTACAAATGAATACACATAGAGTATAAGTTATATAGTTTTCAAAAGCCTGTCTGTTCCAAAAGTGAATCTTATGGTGAAAAACAGAGATTAAACTCCATATCTTTTATTCATGACATATTTTGGTGTGTTAAAATAATGAAAAAATGAAATCTTTAGTCTTTTAAAACAAAGAATGACATAATAGAGTTTATTCAGTAAATGTGAGAGGTAGCAGTGTAACCCTCATTTACATGTATCTCACGGGTGTTGAGTAAACGGTCACGTGTGGCTCTTTGCCAGAGATAATGTGTCCTCACCTTTAAGAGTCAAGAGTAAATTTACATAAAATACGAGATATAATAATATATTCTAAGGTTTCTTAGATTAATACAATGGTCCATGAATATTATTATATGACAAAACAATTTTACTGTTATTTTAAACTGATTTTAATACTCGTAATTAAAAAGGGGTATAGTGACTTCTAATTCGATGCCAACGCCATCTAGGTGTATTCATCGAACTTAAAACCACATCGTATTTATTCGGCTCAAACAATTACCGCATATATTTTTATAGTAAAACGGTTCGTACTTTATTTCTGTTGTCATTAATCATATTATGTCAGTAGATTTCTGACAGGCCTCGTGGTGTAGTGGTTCATATAACGGACTGCCGATCATGAGGTCTCGGGTTCGATTCCCGGTCAGGACAATCATTTGTGTGATGTTTTTAACTGTCATACAAATGTTTGTACTGCGTCTGGGTGTTTACTATGTATTATAAGTATGTATTTACAAAAGAAAAGTAGTATAAGTATTCTATCCGTATTCTGGTACCCATAACACAAGCATATAAGCTTAGCTTGGGACCAGAGGACGTTGTGTGAAATGTCCATGAATATTTATTATTATTTACAATGTAATAATGTATAACGTTTTTAATTAAATCAAGAAATCAAAAACCTTCTGATTTTAATTTGAACATGTCCAAAACAAACCGAATATGTTTGTAGCAATTAACAACAGTACAGTACAGCTTAATTACTTATAAATATGTTTAATTAATTTTGCTACTAGTACAGGCAGTACCTACGTATTTTAGTTTAACTTTTTATAACCAAATGTGATGTTTTTGAATACGCCGGTACCTAAAAGACCCTTAGGTAATGTCAGATGACTACAAAAAAGTAAAATTAAGATGTAAAAACGTCATATGTTTAAGAATAAATAATCTTATATATAAAATTCACGTGTCACAGTGTTAGTTACCGTACTCCTCCGAAACGGCTTGACCGATTTTTATGAAATTTTACATGCGTATGCAGTAGGTCTGGGAATCGGCCAACATCTATTTTTCAAACCTTTTATTTCTTTTTTTTAGTATGGCAAAACAACGTTTGCCGGGTCAGCTAGTAAATAAATAAATATTCATGGACGTTTCATTCAACGTCCTTTGGTCCCAAGCTAAGCTTATAATATGCTTGTGTCTTGGATACCAGAACAGGGATAGAATACATATACTACTTTTCTTTTGTAAATACATACTTATGTAAAATAAAATAAGAGTTTTATAGATTTCGAGACTATTAATTTGTCAATTTATTAAAATGCAATGAAATGTGCAACAATATAAAGCTTTATCTTTCAATTCAACAGAACTGTTATTACATAATTACAACATTTATACTCAATAATAAATAGCAGTAGACCGTTGTTAACTGTACCAGCGCTTAACCACCACTGAGCTCGAAGCATGAGGCTGAACTGAGGCGACATCCCATTTTATAGAGAAGTGTGGGGATGTCGCCGCATGATTTTACAACTACCCATATTTTAATATTCTTTTATAAAATGTTTGCATTAATATTACTATTATTGTTTTGTAGCTAAGTACTCGAGTAATAAGGTAAAAGTAAGTGTAACATGGCATAATGCTTACACTTATAATACATAAAAACACCCAGATGCAGTACAAACATTTGAATGTCAATTAGAAAAATCACATAAATGATTGTCCCGATCGGCAGTCCGTTACATGAACCACTCAACCACGACGCTCGTCGAAAGAATTGCCACATAGTGAAATATCTCGTGTGGTGACATAATTATTAAAAATACAAATGCCACTACCTCTTTTTTTTCCAGGGTGTGGTGGTGTAAGGAGCTATCATAAACTGTGGGAGACGAAAAACTCGGAACGAATAGGGTTTTGTTTACATACCTGGTCAGCGTGGCATAGTAGACCCATCACTATGACGTTATGACAATGTAATGTTATCATGTTGGAGCTGAAAGGTGGCCATTGGAACTTAGTTATGAAGTAACGTAACCTCATTGAGTTATATCTTGACTGATTCATGTTTTTAGGGTTCCGTACCCAAAGGGTAAAAACGGGACCCTATTACTGAGACTTCGCTGTCCGTCCGTCCGTCCGTCCGTCTGTCACCAGGCTGTATCTCAAGAACGGTGATAGCTAGAGAGTTGAAATTTTCACAGATGATGTATTTCTATTGCCGCTATAACAACAAATACTAAAAATAAAATAAAATAAAATAAGTATTTAAGGGGGGCTCCCATACAACAAACATGATTTTTTTACCGTTTCTTGCTCGATACTAATAACGTTGCCTTATGTTGCATAGATAATGGTACGGAACCATTCGTGCGCGAGTCTGACTCGCACTTGACCAATTTTTTATTCTTTTACTACAAGGAAAAGCTTACTTAAAAAAAAGATTGTATTAATCTTTAATTCATATTTGCATTTTATATCGATAATATTTCTATTTATACAGATGTATATAAGGTAAGTATCTAATATTTTCTATAATATAAAGCGATAAATGAATACCAGATACAAACAGCTATATGCTGTAAATAACTTGAGACTACACAATAAAATTTTATAGTCTCACACTGAAATCGCTCGTTTGGCACAAAAACGTACTAAAACGTGTTGCCGATTCCAGACACTAAATTTGAACAAAAAATCTAGAACAATAATTTAATAGACCTTATAGCAATTTTATTCTTTCGTGGAGACTCCTTTAAAGTTTTATTTATTCGCCATATTTGTTCTACTATTTGTGTGATTATAGAGAATTCAGAACAAAAAGAATTCACAAAGATTCAAGAAGTATGAAAATATGTTGATGCGAAAAAATCTAACTGCTCAAACTTGCGGAATAAGGATGTTTCACAATTATCTGAGATGTGGATGTTCTGACAAACGAACGGAAAACATACACTGAAAAAAACACTCGGTGGACTGTTATTGTCCGTGTGGTGACGGATAAAGAATACATGTGTCAACACCCCATTTCCTCCCAATGAAATGGTGCTGTAAAAGCCAACTAAGGGATATTGTTATAAGATAACATCCTCTATGAGAGACGGAAACCTTGAAAATAAACCCTAAACATGCCTGGTCAAACCGGCACAGTAGACCATAAACCCTCCCAGAGTGGAGGAGGCCCGTGCCCAACAGTGGGCTTGATAAAGAGAGAGAGAGAGAGAGAAACTGTCATTAGTGCTACAGCTCCATCTGCGTTGTTGTTCTTTTCTGTTTTAAGAATAAACTTTAAAAAACATTCCCGTTCATTGAAGTCATATAAAAGCTTTCCAAAATATATTTCTATTTAAAAGTAAATAGATTTTCTTTTAAAATACGACTTTAAAGTAGAAACGTTCAGTGGGAGCGGGGTGAGGCTTTTACTTTAGAAATTACACGTCAATCTGCAGCACTGAACTAAAAATAGTCAAAAACATAAGTATATTTAGGTATATTGAAAAAAAAAGATGCCAAGTGCGAGTTAGATTAAAGCACATTATTAATTACGTTATTAATAAACGTTTTAGCGTAAAAAGATATTATGAATAACAAATTTTGACAATTTTCGCGAACCAATTTTAGCGAACTTTTAAACCTCCGATAAGTCATTATGAATAAGACCATTAGTAATAGGCGCCCTTACAATTTTGCTTGTACACACTGATCACAAACGATGTATTAGATCTCAGTACTCATAACCATGGTACTTAAAAGTACTTAAAAAGTGTACGAAACAATGTGAAATAAATAAAATAACAAGTGATGAAAGACCCTAAAGGTTATTGTACGTATTTAATATAATAAGATAATGCTTTCAATAAAACTGTCGAACGATAATAATATTTGAAGTCTGAATGTAATTTCGCTAATGTCAAATCAGATAATGCATGTAAAGAGTGCTTGTAGTGTGGCCACTAAACAATCAACTAATATTGCCATGATAAGATAAGATTAGAAGTAGCTCAGCGCAAATCTTATTGCGGCATAACTTTCTTACTAAAGATAATTTATCAGTAACTAAATTTAAAACTATGTTAAGGAAGAGACTCACTCACTAACTGACTGACGTTCAATCGCACACATAAGAAAATGCAAGTATAAATATTAACGGTCTTATTCATAATGAGTTATCGGAGGTTTAAACGGAGATTTTATCGGAGAGATAATAAACGTTTTAGCGCAAAAAGACTATTATGAATAACAAGTTTTGACAATTTTCGCGAACCAATTTTAGCGAACTTTTAAACCTCCGGTAAGTCATTGTGAATAAGACCATATGCATTCACGTAGTAACACAAAAAGTAGGTACGCATTTTATATAAGTTATTAAAATTAATCCCTTCAACGCCTTTTATTACATACCATAGTTTAAAACAATGACGAAAGTTCGTAGTAACGTTCGAAATTTAAATTCAGTATTTTAGTAATCTAGAGTTAAACAAACCGCTTATTTAATAGCCTACACTAAACGTGCTTACAATTGGATTACGTTTCAGTGAACTGTGAAAGAATTTCTTTTATAATAGAATCACACATCACGGCAGAAAAAGGCGTTGGACTGATTAAAACATAACATGCATTCTATGAAATACCAAGAGAACGATATTCATTTATGAGCTTTTATTCACGTACAATATACAATACTATTTACATGGTAACAGAAAATTAAAGTGGCAAGGTCTCTTTTCCATCACAGGGGGCTGTAAGAGCCACAAAAAGACCAAATAAGCAGAAAATATCCTCTGTGAGAGACGGAAAACTCTAAATTAAAGATTACGCTAGCACGCCTGGTCAGCGTGGAATAGGTAGACCAAATATCCTCCCGAAGTGCGAAAGCCCAAACTTACGAAGATACAAAACCAACATACTGTCGGGGCTTATAATGAGTTTAAGAGTAATGCCTAATCCTTGAATTTCACGTGATATACAAGTATGTGTTGTTCAATCTTCAAAGATTCATTAAAAATTCATTCTTTTCAAATACAAAATAATCAATAACAGAATGTTTCAAATATATTTTCGGTAGTTGTATTTCGGGTGAAGCAAATTTCGGCTGAATTTAAGTGCTAAGTCAAATCTCTGCGGTAAGCATAACGGCTGGATATTGTCGTCACTGCACGGGATTAGGTTTATTCTTGCCACCACCTTTCAACGTTTAATCCTTAGAAACGGAGTTAATATTAGTTTAAGTATATAAATAGTATTCTACAGTGATTCGCTACCTCGAATTGATACTTGTTTCAGATGCAGGTATATATTCTATAGATTCTTGAAATTAAGTTGTATTACCTTAACTAGTTAATGCTTGCGGTTTCATCCACGTTTATAGCAACAGCCTAGCTTCTTGACTTTTACTAATAATAACATGCAACCTATATGTTATTCCGATCTATAAGCTACACAGCTGTCAA
The DNA here is from genome assembly GCA_916999025.1 of Orgyia antiqua. Lineage (NCBI taxonomy): Eukaryota > Metazoa > Arthropoda > Insecta > Lepidoptera > Erebidae > Orgyia > Orgyia antiqua. The sequence continues at coordinate 17,643,113 of OU779864.1, read as the reverse complement.
GTTAATTAAAATCTCTTCCGTAGCTTTTGCATGAAAACGTTTATTGAGTTGTGGTCTCCATTCTAGAAATGGTATGCTCCATTGTCTATCGACTTTAAGCAGATATAGCCAGATCATTCCAAGAACAAAATTATAAAATATTTCTCTACTGGCAATAGTAAAAATATTGTTAATTATTAAATCATTGGAACGTTCGTTTTAAGTCGCGTGTTGCGACATCTGTTGTGCTAAGTGAACTAAAAACAGCGATGTGTTGTGAGTTCTTTTAGATATAAGCGTTTCTGTTAAAATTATGAAAATACAATTTTAAATATAAAGTGCCTATTTGTATAATTTGTCCTGTCTACATGAAAACTAAATATTTATTTTAAATGATTATATTGACTTTAATAATTGTACAATAGTGACTAATAATATTTATATATTATATCAGTTTGACAAGATAGAAATAAAGTAAAGAAAATATCTCTCTGTGTACTTATTCTTATCCTTCGCATTATTCGTATTACTTTTGTTACCACCTTCAAGACGGTATGCGCGTGCATCTCATACGTTTTTAACCACAAGGTGTCGATTTTTTTTGTGTAAAGTTTACTCTCACCAATTTTCCCTAACGCTATAAAATAAGTAAAATTTCTATAGATCTTATAGAAATTTTACTTATTTCAAAGTAGTCAATATTTAGTTACTAGACTAAAATATCGTTAATTTTCTTTTCACACAATTTGGCTCCCAAGTCGAATAACTTACGTAATATCATTCTAGATGTTTCATGCATGACTGAGTTTATTCATATTATCATTATTTGTCTTTCTTGAAAGGTGAAAATTCCCATACATTTTAGTAGCTTTTGTAGTTGAAACGGAATATTGCGAGGAAGATATACTAACCTTAGTGCACAACTCAGAATCACAGCTTATGATGCTTCGACTAGATGATGTAGTGATTGGAGCAGCTAGACTAATCCAATGGGAAAAGTCGTTACGGTGTGTATGTATGTATGTATGTATGAATGTTAAGTTAACGCTATTAAAAAGTATATATTTACAATATAACAACTAACGTTAGTAAATCATTACACTAATATTGTAACTAGGCCATTAAGAAGTTTCCTAAGTGAACAATAATAATAACAGTTAAGCTAACGCGACCTTAATATTTAGATTAGAACAATAAAATACATTGGAGTAGTTCTGTTCACTGGTTATGTTCAAATACAATGTTAATATTATTTGTAAATGTAATAAAATATTGAATAAACATGAAGAAGATGCAATATTACTCCACAGAGGAAGTCAATATTTATTCAGAAAAGGAATACATTTTGCGTCTATTCTTCTCAGTTTATTAAGAGCCCACTACAGAACTAGTCAATTTATAATAATTGATTGTTTTAGATAGATTTTACATAGAAAATCTTTGAAAAATGACGAAGAAAATAGCGGGGCTTCGATATCCATACTTTGGTATGAGCATGGTTTGCTGTCGAGAGTCCTCTTAACGTCCCACAGGTTATGAATAGGCACAGCGCCTATTAAGAACCTATGTATATAAATAATATATGGGGATGCAAAGAAAGGAGTTATTGAATTTTTTCAATGTCCATGCTTGTTTTTAACCCAATTTTAGTCATTTCAGCTTAATCAGTGCTCCATGAGTTGATGTATCATGAATGTTTTGAGCAAGTTATAATAATATTAACTTGATGAGACATAATGTAAAAGTGGTGTATGTTTACCACATTTCATAAACAATTAGCTCGGATTTTTGCCAGAAAAAGTTATTCAAAATGTCCATAAATATTGTTTTACTTTTTTATCAAATTAGCGGGGCACAGCTAGTTTTGGTTATAGAATCAATCACACTTACCCAAATAAACATTTAAATGAAACACTGAAACTAATTTAACATAATATTAATCGCGTGTATTTTCATGACACACATATATAAAAATGTGAGTGAATTTATGTTTGTTCTGAGTACAATTTACCGCGGCACTTATTTGCACTGCTAATAAAGTCTTGTGATTCATATGTTTTGTGTTTAATTTATTACTATACTTTTTACGAACAAAGTAATTAGCGGTATTTTCTGCAGCCTCTACGCGCATACAATTACTAATAACAATATTTTTTTTAATAACATTTTTTTAATGTTTTATGTCGCAAAAATATTGGCACTGCGGCTAAGTATTTTCATAATAATGAATAACCTATTATCTAATATATAAAATTCTCCAGTCACGGTGTTTGTAATTATACTCCTCCGAAATGCCTAAACCGATTTTCGTGAAATTTTGTGTACATAGAATCGGACAAGATCTATTTTTCATTCCCCTAAATGTTAAGGGAGGTCCACCCCTGACATTTGTATGGCAAAACATCGTTTGCCGGGTCAACTAATTACATATTATAACAAATCTGCAGAAAAAAATTTTTGTAATTGAATATATTTTCTAAAAAAAAAAATAGTCAGATGGTTAAAGGACAACGAACAGAACATATTTCCAGCATTTTTGAAATTTTTGTCTGTTCAACTGTTTAGACGTTTGCCTGTGCACGCATCACGTAAAATGTACAATACTTATAGATATAAGTGTTATAAGTAACAATTGTACACAACTCAAGGTTTTACTCAGTCTAGTTAGAAAATCATGTTCAAAGATTCTGTTATAAGGATATATACCTATACAGAAACATAGCTACGAACAAAATTAATGAAAGCGCATGAATAATATAAAATGTGGAATTTCTTACACTTTAAATTATGTTTTATAAACTATTTCTACTCAGATCTTCTTGTCTTCGTTCAGAAATATATGAATCAAATTTGAGTAAATCCTGTTCTCATTCTACAGCTCGCGTGGTACAATTTAATCAGCTGATTGCTGCAGTGTGACTATCTTGTTAACTAAAGACGTTGAGATAGTTGTTATCAAGCTCACATTGTACTAGTTTAAAGTGTATTTTGCATTAGAACGTTAAGTCACGTGTTACGTACTAAAAAAGTACATAGGATTTAACAAGCCCTCTCGTGAAGTGATTGGTGGTGCAGACTGGTATTGCTTTTTTAGGGTTCCGCAAAAATCAGTACGTAAAACCTATTACAGAGACTTCACTGTCCATCTATCTATCTGTCACTAGGCTATATCTCCTGAACGGCGATAGTTAAAATTTTAACTGATGATGTATTTTTCTTGCCGTATATAATAACAATTTCTAAACACCAGAAAAAAAATATATTTCAAGCGGCTTCCAAACAACGAACGTTTTTAAGGTTAATTTTGTTAAAATATACTTATAACGAAAAACACTAAACACAGTAGAAATTTTGTGTAACACATAAAATTAATAATTGTAGAAATCAAACCTGTGACCTCGCAAAAAGCATTTAACTGCACCATGAAGCCAGTCTAATCAAAAATATCTTTTTCTAAATGTAAAAATAAAAATAAATTAAAATTGTACTGAGTCTATGTAAAAGTAATTCCGTCGTAGCAACACTCGTAAATGTTCTATATTGGCAATTTCTTGCACGTTCACGCCTTCTAATAGCCTATGTAGGCAGGGAACACACTAAGCACAATTTATTTATAAGGAAAATTTGTTTAAAAATAAACAAGCTTAAGTATGTTGACCACAATATCCTATTTTTTTATTATATCATCATCATTATTACAACAGTGTAAATGAAACCAAGGAAGTGTGGTTTAATTAAAATACACTTTCTTGGCTACATTTACAAAGTGAAATGTTTTTTAAAAATTCCACGCGTTCAAAGCCGCGCGCAATTGCTAGTTTATAGTATGATAGTCGCCATTTGCACCCACATTTATAGTTTCGGTATATATTAATCAGATCTTGACGCTATACGCTCTAAATATTCATAAAAACCTTTCAGTAGTTTTTGCGTGGACGACCAAGAATATTCATTACATTTATACATTCTTACAAACGTTCGCTTACATTATTGAAAACTGTTATACTTTGAAAAACTATGTCTGCTACTTCCAAAAAAAAACAAGAGGTTCTACATATGTTCAGCTGCACATTTTTTTGCGAAGTATGTTCATTAATTTCTCCGTCAATTGTGGACCGATTTTTTAGTTCTTTTTAATGCCGTAATTGTAAGATATCTTGGTATACCACTAGTACAATAAATTGCCGTTACCGGCGAATAGTTGTTACATTACGCCTTCTTGTGAATATTTGAGCATCAACTTGTATTAACCTGCAGAAAGGTAACATTCTACCATTAGGTTCTTTTGAAACTAAACATAACAATGAAATTAAAAATCAAGATATCAGTCGCATATTATACGAAGATACGATGTTTAGATTCTTGTAACTCATTTAGAATGAGTTTCAGAAACCTGAACTTAAGTTATTCACTTGAGATTATCTTTAACATTGAAATATTTTTACGTTAAGTAATAATAGGCAAATAATTAAATTCACTTTTAATTAAATTTTATTTTATAAGCTAAGAAAAGGCTTGATCTAAATAAAACTATAGCAGTGAGATTTTAAAGAAACTTTGTTACTGTGAAATTAGCTAAACAGCTATTAATTTTGGGCATTTGTTTATTTGTAATAAACGAAATGTTTCCGCTTTAAATGTGAATAGTACCAGGAGTGGTGTGCGTGGGTGATTGATTAGCGTGATCCTTCACAACGTAAAACGAGGAAAACTTCACAATGTGCAGAAACCAATAGAAATCAACATTCAGACGAAAACAATTTCACCTAAAACTTCTATTGAAAGAAAATCTGGCTGGGTAAAAGTTGGACACGTGCAAAACGAGAGTTCCGTAGATACTATTATTTTCGTAGTTATGTCATGAATAATACAAAAAAAAATTAAGAGGACTACCAGTATGGTTAAATATTTATTTTATTCTGATTTTAGTTTTTGAGATTTACAGCGGCAATAGATACAGCATTTCTGAAAATATGTAGCTAGCACCTTTTACGTAATACGACATAGTAACAGACAAACGAACAGACGGCCGAGTCTCAGTAATAGGGTCCCCTTGGTATGGAACCCTAAAAATATTAAAAGAATAAATATTCCTGGACACTTTACACAAAGTTCTAGGGACCCCTGCTAAGCTTGTTATTTTGTATTTAAGCTGCAAGAAATTTTCCAAACAGTCAATCATAATCTAATCAATTTATTTTATTCGAAATGCTGTCAAAAATATAGACAATGAAGAATGTCGAGATGTCATCTTGTGAAAGAAACCTAAATAAATGATGATTTAAACATCTGATATTTCATAATTGCTTTCCTCAGTAGCGTCCGGTTCATTTTATACAAAATATTAATATAATATTATATTCGATGGTAAAATTGTAGACTCGAATTTATTTTTCAACAAAATAATCTTTTCATTCGTGATCATAATTAATTACTTTGAACAACAAAAAGTAAAACCTGGTGAGAAGTTAAGGTAGAAAAAGTAAGCTCACATACAGGTTTCAATACCGTTATAATCACACACCGACATAGTCATCGTGTAACTGTGTAATCAAGCTACACTGAAAACGTGTGCTATTTCAAAGCACCAAATTGAAAATGTGAAAATTCCAACTCTCAAGCTATCACTATTCCTGAGACACAGCCTGGTGACAGAGAAACGAATGATAGAACTGTAAAGTCTCTGTAATTGGTCATTATGTCTTTTGGTACTGATCTCTCAAAACTAGACTTTTCCATTATCCTTTTTGTTATTTCTCAATCTCTCGAAGAAGCAAAAGCTCGGGTTTAAATTTTAAGAAGATTTTTATAAAAACTTCCTTACATCAAAGTGCTATTAAATGAGAAACTTCGGACGTAGATACTTCCAAGTACATAACACTCATTATCTACTTAGAAACAGTTTTCATAACAATGTTTTTAAAGGCGACGATGTGAAAATAAAGTAATTTCTTGACAGAACTTTAACCGAACCTTTTTGGGTATTTTCCGAAGATTTTAATCCGATTATTGTTATAAAGAAAACTAGCTGGCTCGGCAAACGTTGTTTTGCCATACCAAAAAAAAGTAAAGAAAAAAATTTATAAAAAAATGAACTATAAACCTCACGGACCCCGCGATCTTTCCAACGAATGCAAAACGAATGGAAATCGGTCCGTGCGTTCTGGAGTTATAGCGTCAGGAAGGAAAACCCGACTTATTTTTATATAGTAGATGAACTTATTATTTGAGAGTATAACACCCTTTGCAGTGAAGAATAACAATACCTATAAACTTCTAGTAGCAATATTTCATTTATTTCATAGTTATCCTACTATGGGCCGTAGGCTAGTCTTCTTTGAAAAGATATTTGATCGTCTTTCCTTCCGCTTCTTTCCGTCTTTTACAGAATATGTTATCATAAATTGTCATCTCCTTGTTGGTTCTTACAGCACCGTCGAAAAGAAAGTCTTTGTTGAGCGCATCGAACCTTTTTCCGCAATAATAAAACTGGCAGAAATGCAATGCAACATCCACAGTAATATCAGATAGATAATAAACGTTTATAATTGAAGACAAGTAACTTTAGCCTGGCTAAATCGTACTTTCACGCATACATAGATATATGTAAGTGGCTTCAAGTCGACTGAGTGATGTAGCAATAGACAATACATTTGGTAAATCTGTGGCAACATTTTTCAGATAACGCAACGGTTGTTACTTCAAAATCTTACTGCCTCGTGATCCACGAACTTTAGTGCGCTGCAACTATAATGAGGCTGGGTTTGATTCGATCACGCAAAGAATAAGTAGAATTATATTTTTATATTCCTTTATATAAAACTGTATTACTTCCAAAATATATTTTATGGGCATACACTAAAATTTATGTGTATATAATACGTGCCTAGCTTTTAAACTGCAGTTCAATAAATGCGCGAACTTTATGTATCATTTATGAGTCACGTACTAAACTCGTAAACATTATAGACTAAGTTCTGTATAGTTGCTCTTATTTCATACAGATGCCTATGAAACTAATACTTTAATACATTGTTTTTATATATTATATTGAAGATTTTTATTACATAGTTACTACTTTACTCTTACATTTAGAAACGTTGGGATTGCTGTTATAAATTCGATATTAAGTTTTCTAGTTTTGTTTCAGACTATAGCCACTTTTGGCTATGTAATGCCGTGGCTTATATAAAAGAATGAAACTAACTTTACTAAATCCTTTACTTATTATTTATTTATTTATTTATCTTCACTCAGAATAGTTAATTTGAAAAGTTAGAGTTACACTTAAGGCAATAATTGTTTCGAGTCTTTAAGGGTTTCTATTCCCTTTTTTTTTGCAGAACCTTACAGTTTATCCTTTATAAAGTCTTTCTTTACAAAGGAGGTATGTATTGTGCATATAAATATATTTACCGAAATATAACACAATGTAAGGTAAGGTAACCAGTGTATTATCTGCTTGCCCTTGTGACCCTAAGACCCTACCTCACTCAAGTGACACTTTGTGGGTAGACATATCTTTTGAACACATGTTTATTTGATAAATTATGTCTATGCGGAGGTAAACATGCCCATTTGAGTGATATTCTGCGTATAGTTTTGAAGTTTTACTTCTATTAACGTGTTAGGAAAAACTGTTAAAAATCTCTAAACTACTTTTATCATAATATTAAAATAAATAAATAAAATAAATTTTATTTAATGAATAATATAGAAATATCCGGTCAGTGAAATATTGCATAAATTGCAAATTAATAAATACACGAATCATTTTGAAACCCTAACTACAAAAACGTATAAAAATTTATTACTGAAACATTTCTTTTAAAATCTATATAAATTTAATTAAATTGTCTCGATATTACGTAAAGGTAAAATACAGAAATATCTAAGTTCAAAACAGTCTGTCTGAAATTCAGACTAACATTTTGACATCAATATGTTGTGTGTGTCTACGTATTACTACGTCTAACATTGCATAGTATCTTCATGTTATTGCAAACATCTAATCAGACTCGTGTAATTACATTGTAAATGACGACGTGACAATTACGTAATTGTCTTGTGTGTAATCACTTTATCATTGTGGTGACTTAAGAATACAAATGTTAGTTCTCCAATTGCTCCCATAAGGTACTGTAAAACCTAAGGATATTGTAAATAGATAACATCAGTAAAGGCGGAAAACTTGAAATTAAGTCAACAGGTCTAGTCAGCCCGCCTTAGTAGTCGAATATCCTTCTGAAGTGGAGAACACAGACAAAGTGTAACTATTACACTAAAGTTAAATACATAAAACTATAATTAGTTAATTAAGAGCAATGAGGTATAACATAATTATGTACATAGATAATTGGTTTAAGATTCTGTGTTAACATTTGCATGCTATGCTTAAGAGGGCCCAATACCAAATTATGCTCCATACAAAATTATGGGCATCGAAGTCCCGTGTTTTCTTCGTGAATGTTGTCTCCAGAGGAACGAATTTTTTCACAGTATCTAGGTGTTATATATCTATGCTTTTATCACTTTCTTTTTTTCAAAACATAATATCTAAAAGATATATGACCATCCAAAAATTATTCTATATTATATCCTGATATTTCGCTTTTCTTTACATAAAGTTGCAGCGTCTATCATTCAAATTTGGTAAGGTTTTACCAAATAATTGGTCAAGTGCGAGTCGGACTCGCGCACGAAGGGTTCCGTACCATTATCTATGCAACATAAGGCAACGTTATTAGTATCGAGCAAGAAACGGTAAAAAAATCATGTTTGTTGTATGGGAGCCCCCCTTAAATATTTATTTTATTTTATTTTTAGTATTTGTTGTTATAGCGGCAATAGAAATACATCATCTGTGAAAATTTCAACTGTCTAGCTATCACCGTTCTTGAGATACTGGGTACGGAACCCTAAAAATCATGTTTCTTGTATGGGAGCCCCCCTTAAATATTTATTTTATTTTATTTTTAGTATTTGTTGTTATAGCGGCAATAGAAATACATCATCTGTGAAAATTTCAACTCTCTAGCTATCACCGTTCTTGAGATACAGCCTGGTGACAGACGGACGGACGGACGGACGGACGGACGGACGGACGGACGGACGGACGGACGGACGGACGGACGGACGGACGGACAGCGAAGTCTCAGTAATAGGGTCCCGTTTTTACCCTTTGGGTACGGAACCCTAAAAAGAAAGTGATAGAAGCATAGAGTAATAGAAGCATAGATATACACTTCATCAATAATATAGCGCAAAAAAAAATTAAAGCGGGTTAACTTACGCGAAGAAAAAAGGGGACTACAGAACCTCTTTTTTAGGGTTCCGTACCCAAAGGGTAAAAACGGGACCCTATTACTGAGACTTCGCTGTCCGTCCGTCCGTCCGTCCGTCCGTCTGTCACCAGGCTGTATCTCAAGAACGGTGATAGCTAGACAGTTGAAATTTTCACAGATGATGTATTTCTATTGCCGCTATAACAACAAATACTAAAAATAAAATAAAATAAATATTTAAGGGGGGCTCCCATACAACAAACATGATTTTTTTACCGTTTCTTGCTCTATACTAATAACGTTGCCTTATGTTGCATAGATAATGGTACGGAACCCTTCGTGCGCGAGTCCGACTCGCACTTGACCAATTTTTTATAGAATTTGTAGGTACTTCAGCTATGTTTGTCGCTTTCAGCGCAGCGCTCGGGAATAGAGATAGCAATACCGAAGGCAAATACCTAAATTAGGAGTACAGTACCCCCTTAATGATCAACATGGTAATTAGTTAATTGAACAAAAGGACATTTCAGTCCATAAATAAATAATTTTTTTTATTTATGGACTCACGGACATTTCATACAACGTCCTGTGGTTCCAAGTTAGGCTTATATGCATGCGTTATGGGTACCAGAATACAGATATACTGCACTAATTTTCTTTCGTTAATACATAATACATTTAAATATATATTTATGTAAGTCTATGAAAATAGTTACTGTAAAATTTTCGAAAAATAATGGTATGACTAAGCAATTTTCTTTAATGACTGACTGACTGACAATCACGTGTTGTCAAATAGAATAATTTTAACTTGTAAGTCTATATTCTCGTAAAAATTCAATTTTAATGTTTTCTGAGTGATGTATCCGATGAAATTTCTCTTCGTCCGTAGCTCCATGGTGACTTTGATTAATGAACCTAACAACATCAATCTAACAACTGACACTTAGTAGGTAGGTAGTACTGCATACAGGAACTACTTAATTACTGACTGTTACTTGATAAAAATATCTAAAAATACTGTACGTTAACCTTGAACAGTTAAGAGTTTAGTAATAACTATACTAATATTATTAAGTTGCAGAGCTTGTTTGTATGAACGCTTTAATTTTAGGAACCGCTGGTCCGATATAAATATTTCTTCCATCGTTGTATAGTACATTCATCGTGGAAGGCTTTAAGCTATATAACATCACTCTACGACTAATAGGAGCAAAGCATTCCTGAAAAATATTGCAAAAATGGGGAAGATTATTTAAATTCAAGTACTGAGTCGCGGGCAACAGCCAGTATAATATAGTTGTATATTTAAATCACAAAGTTTAAGACTGGGTATAAAAGCGAGCTTATCACATTGGTAATCTGATCTCTCTCTTCTCTCTCTTCTCTCATAAAATAAAAAACTTAAAACTAAAATAAATTATGATCAATACAAGCAGACACACAATAAAAAGTTCCAAACAGTAATTCAAAACTCTTAAAAAAAAATCTATCATTGTGTTCTAAGTTTGGTACATAACATGTCAACGTCTAAAGAAATTATATTTGAAAAAAAATCACATAAAAAGCTTCCTTTAATACGAACCTTTGTATATAGGTACTTCTTCAATCACTTGTAACAGGCCTTATCCAATTTGACATTTGGGGAATTACGTTTCTCCTCAAACCTGTCCCGCTTCTTTTATAAGCTCAGACATACAAACCTATAATATATATGTACGTAAAGAATATTATTGAATTATACTTAGGAGCCGGTGAACTGTTCGAGTCTTTCAGATAATAGCTCTGAAGGAAATCGAATCATCTATTCAATAACGTACACAAAAGAATATTTGAATTTGAGATGTATATTCTGATCATGTTTTGATTTTATACAAACTCTTTTTTACATATTGACAGATTGTATAAAGTTTATTTGAAATGTTCAGCCTCTAATAAAAGAGTTAACATATTTAAAAAAAAAAAAATTTCTTAAATATGTTGCTCTATAATGGTAATGCTCTTGATGAATCGAATCATATGTTAAATAATGCTTATTTTGTAAAACGTTACATAGATATTTAAAAATAATTTAAACTATATACATAATAATGTATGGTAAGTCTAACTATTGTATCAAAGCACAGCTAAAACTAATACAGATAAGAAAAGAAAGAGCACGCTAGATCTTTTTACACAGTCGGAGAAAACTACGAATGCGTATTAGAAAATTTGATTTCTAAAACGAAAAAACTGGATAAAAGTATATTATTGCATTTTTTAAAAGTAGAGCAACAAAATTGTAGATAAGCAATTCAGACAACTTGTGTTACGTTTATTTAAAAAAAAAATTTTAGTAAGAGCGCAAAGGAGAGGGTGAAAATTCCTGTAATATCAATAAATATACTTGAAGTATACTTTGCGAGGGTGTTTCTAAAAGTCGATAAGTCTATTCGATGTCAACACCTGACTGGACACTGTTATGGTGATATTAAACTATCCGATTATACGGGGATCACTATAAATGTGACATGTTATTTTATTGCCAATGAACATTGGGACTGAATCGCTCAGAACACTCATATTGGATTTTTCTACATGTGCTTTTGAATTATTTTATGCGATTTATATTTTCCTATCATATTGAACTAATGAGCAGGAAGTGTAAATGATTTCTTTACACAAGATTGTAAGTGCTTCCTTTTTTAAATATTTGGTATGCTTCTCAAGGAACTTAGCTTTACCTTTGCTTATTATAAAACAATGTCGTTTTTTTGTATGTATATCCCTATGTGAGCTATAAGATAAGCAACGGATAGTGTGGATAGTTTGTTTTTTTTTTGTATAATTTGTTACGGCTTGTTCTCTGAATTCTACGCATGCGAAGTTGCGAGCAAAAGCTAGTTATTATAATAATACTATTTAAAAATTATATTACATGTAAGAATGAAGCTTTATTTTTCCTTAAATTACAAAAACATCTCGAAAATTCCTGCTTTATTTAAATCCATTATCTCATTTTCACCCAATAAAGGATATTTGAATTTTAAATACGTAGCGGATTGTTTTGACATCAGTAACAAGCTGCCACAACACATAAAATATACAAAAACAAACTTTGAGATTAAAGCTCGGCCCAAACTCAGGCTGAGTCGAGCGTTATTGTGAATTTCGTTAGCATTATGGGCCAAATTAAAAAGTTGTGGCCACGTTCCTTTTTCAAACAGGGATCCGATTTCAAATATAATTTATTTTCGAACATTTCTTTTCGTGCAAATGAGGCCAGTATTATTTCTATGTAAATATTTGAAAGAAAAAATTGTGTAAAGTCCTGTTTATATTTCGCGCATATTAAATAGCCTATTATTATATTTGTTATTCGCGATGAAAACAATTTTGAACACCTACCTACTTTAAAAATCTAAGTATTTACATACCAACCGTTTTTGAAATATGTTCTAGTTGATAAATTCATAATGTATGTGTATAATTGGAAATTAAATATATTAAATTAGAAGGGTCGAGTATAGTGCTTACGACTATCGGGCATGCATGACCGATGATGGTATTAATAGAAGTATGTTTGGATCGTTAGAAATGGCGCTCTATATTCTCTGCTTGGGAAAGGCCCCTATGGGAAAAGGCGTGATTTTATGATGATGATGATGACAAGACACAAATATGCGTAAAAAAATATCTGCAAAATAAATAAAGGTTTTCAAAATTATGTAATATTTAAGAGCTGTGGATTTTGTGAATTGTAAATAAATAAAATTGTAGCTTTTCAAATTAATGTTGTGAATATTTGAAATATCACAAGCAGTTATCATATTATATTTCTATAGATCTCCATTTATGATTGTATAGGTATCATATCAGAATAATGGTATCTTGTCAAACAGTGACAGGGGTCAACATAACGCCTTGAAAGACTTTTATAAACGATCGTAAATCCGATTTATTTTGATGAATTATAGTAAAAGAAATTGTACATCGAGTTTCTATGAGAATTCAATTTTAGATGGTGTTTGGTGAAAGTTTTTTTTAACCAGTAAAATAATAAAACAATGTACGATGGTATTGTTTCTCATTGTTATAACTTCGGATACGAGATTCAATTTATTATAGGTCTATCTTTTAATGAAAGCTTAATAGAGCGTTGTGAGGTCGTTTGGATCTTATAACGTAGTATGTTGAGTAGCAGCTTTGTGTCGCTTACGCTGGAGGTTGAAAAATGTTTATTTATTTATATTTATGACTAGCTGGCCTGGCAAACGTTGCTTTGCCATACCAAAAAAAAAAGTAAAAAAAAGAAAAGTGACATGAGAAACATGACATATATTCACTTGACAAGGGTTAGGGCTAAATTGCAACACGATGAAGTCTTTTTAAAATCAAGCCTCTTGAAGAATAATGTTGTAACACCAAAATGTTGTGTAACCAAGTGTATGATATACTATACATTACATTTTGGGCATACCAAAAGAAAAATGGTACGTTATTACGTCCGTCTGTCACCAATTCGTATCTCTGGGACGGTGATAACTAGAGAGATGAAATTTTCACATTGTATATCTGTTAATGCTATAACAACAAATATTAAAAGCTAGAACACAATAATTATTTATTGGGGAAATATAAGTACAACAAACGTTTCTAGTATAACTCGATGATACCCTTAGATGACATGATAATGATGGTATTACCAATATACTCATTATAATAATTACGATACGTAGCCCTTCGCGGACGACTCCAATTTGTTTTTGACCGGGTTTTATTAATCTTGTATTCTTACCTATATAACAAATACAAAAACTTTACTTAAAGATACGTACTGAACCAATTAAAATATTTTAATCAAAATCCATTTTTGCCAATTTGTACATATTGATTCTTCTAAACACTTTTATAAGCTTTCATTATTTTAAAATTTACGGAATTATATTTCCATTTCCCTTTCCTTATATAAGACCTTACAACCAACCAGTAATACAAATCTATATTATATTATTGAATTATACTTACGATTCACTGAATTGTTCGAGTTTTCGTATAATGACTGCGAAGGAAATCGAATTACCTATTGAATATGCACACAAAGGCTCTAATAGAATCTAATGACTGGAAATTGAAAAGATTTTAATAAAAATGCTAACAATCTTGTGTATTTTTGCAACTTGTTATAGGACTAGTTGTACCCTGCAGTGGTACTTTCGGTTAAAGAGAGAGCTAAGAGTATTAGCAATAAAATAGCGAAAACATTCATGAATACGAAAAAGTGGCGCTCTATAGTCTCTGCTTATCCCCACGGGTAAAAGTCGATGTTATGATGACAATAAAAACTAAACGTGAAAGGATATATAAAAGCTAGTTAAAGAAGGAAAATGTTTTCTTTCAGTAACAAAAGGAACATTACATTATTTTTAAAACGATTCTTATCTGAAAACGTATTTAAATAGTTTTAACACAATACTATCACAAGAACTAATAGTGTAGCTATCAAAAGAAAGTAATATCGTCCCTTTTGTTAGCTATAACTCGCTGATGTCCAATCATAGACAACATCACTGGAGTGTTGAGTGTACGTGATCACATCGCATACGATCGTGACCTGAGCTTTTAATAGCTTCTCTATATGTTGTGGCTACTTTATTATAAAATGTCACATGAAATATTATGTATGTGAAGTGTGCGTTTGTTTGTTATTGAAACATTCTTCCTTAAGTCAGCCTTTCTTTGAGGACACAGAAGCCTTTCTAGCTGGACAAAATCGTCTTCTACGTAATGCTGCAATGCCACTCTCATAGGTTTAAAGGTTCCTTGGAATCTTGACCAATATCGTCGCTTTGTCTCGTTAGGGGGCTACTCGACGTTGCATAGTTCGGCACGTAGTTGAAACTTAACGACCTTGTCTCTTTATACTTCAAAGGTCAGTCAAGTGGCGTGGTCTATCTATTTATTACTCTGACGTAGTATAGAAATTTCCAAAAAAAGAAAAAAGAATTACATGTTAACTTACTTTTTTGTACTTAATTTGTATATCAAAGTGAACTTAAAATGTTAAAAGTGTGACTATATTCTATTTATATTAATTTATATAAGTACGTAAAAATCTTTGTGTCTCTTTTCATAGAAATTAACTGGACGGATTAAAATAATACTATTTCTTAAAACCTGCATTATGCAATCATTAGAATGCGTTAAATGAGAATTAGGAGCTCTTAAAAGTAACAAAAAATATGTGGGATAAGCAAGTAAATTAAATCGTGAGTTATCTATATAAAAGTAAAATCGTTACCAACATTAAAATATCACAAAAATATATTCCAAGATGGAAGTTACTCTTTGCAAGTAATATATAACCACTTTTTAAAAATATTTCCAATTATACTGCGTCGAACTTTCCAAAGTAATTTTTACCTAAAGTTTTAAATCAAAGCTGGAATTCAGTCGATATTTTAACAGAGTGTTGAAGTGTTATTTAAACTTTATAATCGAATCATTTTTATTACTTGTTGGCAATCTGTTAACTCTTTTTCCTTAAAGCCAATATTTCCTCCTCTGCAACGTAAGGTAATTTGGTATACGAGAAGTTTTGATTCACATATTCGGGCACGTCTTTTAGCCAGGGGGGTAGGCAGAGACTATAGAGCGTCATTTTCTACGATCTAAAGATTTCATTACCGCTTGGAATAAATATATTTATGATTGTTATATAGATAGGATAATCACGAATCGAATAAACAACAACTTAATATGATTGCGAGAAAAAATAAAAAGATGCCTGGTCATCTCAAAACAATTTATTCTTATCATTTAGGACACAATGAATTATATTCTTGTGGCGTTCTCGCAAAACGAAACGTCAAATATGAAATAAAAGGAACTGTGTAGTATAAGGGGATACGCACATTGAATACCATTTATAACTGACAAAATATTTAGGATTTACTAGATTTACTATGAGTATTAGGATATACAGTCTACTAGTAATATTGTTATGAGAGTTTTACAAATGAATGTGGAAGAAAAAATGTTTAGAGGAAGACTTAAGAAAAGATGGATGGAATGTCTGAATAAGGTCATAAAAAGAAAGCGGAGTTAACACAGATATAGATACCGATTCTACAGGCCCAACTAAACTTAACTAAAAAATGAAAACTGATAGTGTCAATAGCACAATTTGGCAATGTTAACTAAACTTTCTTATTATGAAAACTGTGATTGAACGAATTCAATTAATATCAATGTGTACAACGAAATCACAAGTAATAGATATACTGACAGTATCAATTTTCAGTTTTTAGTTAAGTTTAATTGCGCACATAGAATTGGAGCCATAGTCTAACAAAAGACTGTGAAAGAAAAAGACCCGTTGCGCTGACCCCATATGATGCGATAAGGGGAGGAATCTTTGTCATTGTGTCTCTGTCGGTTAAAAATTGTTTACTTAGCGAAGATTAAAAAAATATGTTGATATACTCGTACATGCCACATACGAATTATACTAGCATATAATAGATTCGTAGTTAGAATAAATAATTTAAATGTACAAACGACCATATTTAATAGCATATTCAATGTCATAACTACCACTTGTTCTGCTTTATTAAAATTAAAAAAGAATTTGAAACTATAGAATGTTCATATTAGCTTAGATGGCAGAAGGGTTTTCCGAAGTCGTGGGTTCAAGTCCCACTGATGGTGTTAAATTTGGTTCAATATTATATTTCATTTCTTAAGTAAAGCATAGCAAATTAAGTAGGTAATAAATTACTATAGAAAATAGATTTGCAAAAAAATCTTTCCATCAACCTTTTTCAGTCCACTGCTGAACATAGGCCTCCCCATAGAAAAAATATTTTAAGTATGAATAATATGTGAATTACTCGCAGTATAAGTAGTGCCTTACTTTAGTAGGTAGACACTGTGGGTGACAATCACCGTCGAATGCTTTCTCAGATGTTCTAGAATCGAGGCTTTTTGTCTCTTCCATTGCATTACTTCAACGCCGCCATCTTATTGCCGGTACATTCAAGATAACGCTTTTATTTAAGAATTTATTTTGAAAAACGAATGGCTATGTGCCACGAATAATGGACAATTTTGATGTTTGAGGACCGAGGTTGTGAGTGTTTGTTTTCACTATTCGTTGTTTAAATTACGCTACATAGATAATAATTTAAAATAATTGACTTTATTACTCAATTTTTCATGTTGTAACTGTGGTTGTAATTTAGATCGGTTGTTATGTTTAGTTATATAAGACCTATTACTGCGACTTCGGTGTTCATCCGTCTGTCTGTCACCAGGCTCGTGAACACACGTGAACAATAATAGCCGAAGAAGGTTGACATTTTCTGTTGTATATCTATTGATGTTATAACAACAAATACTGATAACAATAATACAATGAATATTTAAGGGGTGTTTCCCTAAAGGGTATCACAAACTAACCGTTCGTATACGATTTCAGATATTTTCGTTTATTTTTTCACATTTTCTTAAAATTCTTTGATGTATAATGTAAATTTGTAATACAAATCATATTTATGGATGGCTCCTTTATTTTAAATGTTCAGTTTGTTACGTTTAAGATGTTTTTTTAATGTTTTGAGGAAAATTGTACTTTCCGCCTTCCTTGTTTAGGAAAATGGTAGATATTTTGCTGTTTTAGATACATTGATATTTAGTTTTATATTCTAGTTAAATTTCAGTGATTTCTTTATATTTCCACTTTTATGTTTATCGTTTATTTAGAAAAAATAATTAAAACTAGTTAACCAAACTTTATAAACTGTTATTTAATAATCGTAGCATTAAATAACGTTGTCTATTTTTAACAGGAAATACATCAATCTATCAGCCCCTCTCCGTCTCTTGCTAGAAGTGGCCTTTTTCCAAAAAAAAAATGTCATGGGGCGGTCGTGTACCACCTGCATCCAGTAGACAAGGTACAGCTATCGAGGTATTAGATATGTGAACATAGGTATCAAACAGATAACAACGTACAAAATTTTAGTATTCAACGAACATTGAATATTTAACCTCGGTCCAGAAGACCTGTCGTTTAGCCTGAAATTTGTTTAAAAACTCTTAGTAAACTAGCAATACCTACGTTTTTTTTTTATAAATAGATTTCCATTTTCGATCTTATTCGGCCCACGCTAAAAAAAACATAAATATCGTAGTTAAAAATAATTGAACAAAATGTTGTGATCCAATATTGTGATAATACAATGTTAATATTGAAAGCAATCACCGCGCTCGCTCCTCCATTATATACAACAAACAATTTGTTATTACATATTTTGTTTGTGGTTTTATTTTCTTGTAATTTTTATTATTATAAAATGTAGCAATAGGTAATTTAATTTCAAAGCTATTTGGTATGTTATTTAAGGTATGTTAATTTGAAAGCTATTTTTTGAAACATGATGTAGGTACTACACTATTTTTGTGCTACAAATCCGTCATAGTGATTTGCTTTTCTCTCTCTCCCTCTCTCTCTCTCTATCTCTCTCGCACATTAACGTCCCACTGTTCGGCACGGGCCTCCACCACTTTTGGGAGAGAGTACTGTACCACGCTGACCAGGCGTTGGCACAGGATCTTGTCGATTTTTCGTTTCTCAGACAGTATTATCCGAGAAGACATTATCCGTGTAATATCTCTTAACTAGCTTTTATAACATCCTGGAAGGGAAATGGGGTGATGACACATTGTGATTCTTAATCCACACGGACAAGTATTATAAAATATTCTAATGTAACTATTAATTGCCATTTTAGCTTCCAAATTTTTTATCAGAACATAACAGTTTAAAAAAAAAACAATATTTACCGCTTGTAAACATAACATTGAACAGTATTTGCATAAAAACCACCTAACATACAGTTGCTGAGTTAGCGTGTACCAGATGTGTTTGTCGTGCGGTTCGTATCATAACTGTGTGGTTTTATTGTTTGAATATGTAACGGTAATATAATAAAATAAATTGTTATGAACCTTCACGACCGCGAGATAGAAATATCTAGGTTGCGTTAAAAATTGGTGAATCTATAGTAATATTATAAGATAAAGAGTTTGTTTGTTTAAACGCGCGTATCTCAGGAACCACTAGTCTCACTTGAAAAATTCTTTCAGTGTTGGATAGTACATTTATCGAGGAGGAAATCCATGTTCATAATTCCACGTGTATGAAGCCGCGGGAAACAGATACTCGTAGTTATAGAATAAAATCTGTGTTTTATTAAAATTAGCTAAATTGAAAAGCGTATTTTTTTGTGAATAGTTAATATACTCGTAGTTATATATTTTAGTATCATTCGAATATTATTATCGTTGAAAGAAAATCAAAACAACTACACCTTACATCTCAATCAAACACCAATCTAATCTAACCAACAACCTACATATCATTATAAATAATTTAAATAGATATGTAATAATTAAATGACATATAATTAAATAATAAATAATGATAATAATAAATATTCATAGACATTTCACACAACGTCTATGAATATTTATTATTATTATTATTTATTATTTAATTATATGTCATTTAATTATTAGTATATTATATAATGAATTTATAATTATTAATATTGTATGTTCATGAGGCGGGACATAGCTGATCAATTCAAAGTCAAAGTCAAGTCAAATTTTTTTATTTCAAGTTGGTATGTTTTACAAGCTCTTTTGAAACGTCAGAAACTAGGTGTCTGTTTCAAACGCGAAATATCTTTGTATACAAAATATTTGAATTTGAATTTTATTTGTTAGGTAACCTAAAATAATTTCGCATATCTTAAAATAAACTCTAATAAAATGTTAAATACGAGCGTTTGTATCAGAAATGAGAAATACGATAGAACAGGGTGAAATAAAGTAGTAAGAAGCAATTTTCTCGTTGAAATTCTTAACAATTCGTTTACAAAAAGCACTGTCAGCAGAAATGTAAAATAATATTTATTGTATTATAATTTAAAGTTTATTTTAATGATTAAGGGTAGTGTTTGTTCCATCCTTACTTAATAAAGAAATGTGGCACAATAAAGGATATAAGCTACGTGTTATGTGAAAAAAGAAAAAAAAATGTTGTGTACTAAACAAATGGCGAGAATAACATTAAATAAATGTCAGAGACAATTTATGTATGGCAGAGAAATAATTAGTTAATACGACTATATTGCCGACATTGATATACAGGATGTAGTGACTACATCACTCAACCGGCTTAAAACCACTTACTTAATTATATTGTAATTAAGTGTTGTATACATACAACATAGTAATTTAGTTTAATAAGTAAAAGCATAGCAAGTCAATTGCAAAAATTAATACATGTGTAGTGTCAATGTATATAGCCAAGCTAAAATAACGTGTCTTCAAGATTGAATGCGTATTCACTATCTGGTATGTCTTGTGATTGCCGATAAGTCTGTGTTGGAGCAATAGAATAGTGTTACAAAGATACGGGGTTTAATTTCCACTCATGATATTACATCACACTATTTCGGCTCTATGTGATTTGCCCATGAGTAATTTAAAACATCTGACTATAGAGACTAAATACCTATAAAGAGCTCTATTAGGACCCCAAAGTTGAGCTTCTTTACAATAAAAATCATTGTGTATTAGCTAAATTACAGACTTCGTCTAAAATTTTCAATAACTTTTTAATTTTATTATTTTGCTGACGCTAGGTATCGCTGTAAGTCTAGTGAGAAACAGTGCAACGTAATTTATGCTAAAAGAATTCAGCGATGTAAAGATACTGCGAAAGGTTTTATTTTATCAATAATAAAATTGCATGCCTTCTCCGGGGAGTTAGAAAATGCCTCGAAAAGAGATTGTTAATAGTGAATCGTCGATTATATTGAATAATATAATGTAAATCGTAAACTGTTGCAGATAAAAATACATAAATGTTGTAATATATTATGTGTCATCTTATAATTTACTATCAACTGTGTTGTTAAAGGCAGCTGTAGTCTGAGTGCAGCCACGAGCCAATTCAAGCACAGGTACGAGTATAATATCGTTTATGAGTGAAATATAACCTCAAGTGGCCCAAGTAGAATAGATATTTTTTCGCAAAAAGTAAGAGCCCCATCCCAAACGGGATGGGGCTCTTACTTTTGGGATGTGTAGTGGGATGTTGATGGACTAAAAACATGTAGTTTAAGGTAGGCTTGCAACGGGATACCCCTGAATAAAAGCAATGAGATTGCTTTGATATACCAACTTACTTTCTTTTGCTTCTTGTTGACTTTATTTAACGGTAGAAGACCACCGTTGGTGTCAAATAGCATCACGCTGAGCTGCGGCCATTTTGTGAAGCATTCACACACCATTCATTTATTTAGTTTTTTTTGTATAATCTTCTCTGCACCTACTTGCATTTGTGTGCTTAATATATTTCTATCGTTACTTTTTTTTTTAAATAAAAATCCTGTTAACAATTCAAATAAATTTTAAAGCTAAATTAACTAAATGTTATGTTTAATAGCATTTAAACATTAGAAAACAAGCAAGTAGATAGAAACTAATGGATGTAGAGCGTCACTTTAACTGTCACAGTTAAATGATCCTCTGGCACACCACCAAATGTTTATTCAACTCTAATACATCTTATACATTTTAGTACTTCTTAATGGAATGTCTTCATTTTAATGCATTTTTATAGTGTTCTTCCAGTTTTCTATACAAATGTCAGTGAGGTGGGGAGGTGTTTGAAAAATAGATAGTAGTCCATTCTCAGACCTAGTGAATACGCATATAAAATTTGGTAAAAATCGGTAAAGCCGTTTCGGAGGAGTACGGTAACTAACATTGTGATTTTTTTAAATCGGACCAGAGGTTCCTGAGATTATTGCGTTGAAACAAACAAAATTTCCAAATTTTATATATTAGATTGTAAAGCTGAAGAGTTTGTTTGTTTGTTTCAACGCAATAATCTCAGGAACCTCTGGTCCGATTTAAAAAAATCTTTCAGTGTTGGATAGTACATTTATTGAGGAAGGCTATAGGCTATATAACAAAACGCTTTGACCAAAAGGAGCAAAGCATTAGTGATAAATGTTACAAAAACGAAGAAAACGTTCTAAATTCCACGCATACGAAGTCGCAGGTCGCTAGTAGCTAATATAATATAATTCTAGTACTCTATCTAATACTCTGGAAAATGTTTCATGTGTGTGTCTGTTACTCGCCTTGAGCGATAAGACCGCCAATTGTACAACAATCTATTGCATAAGTGTTTTTGTAATTTATATAGTGTACAATAAAGAGTTTTTATTATTATTATTTATTATATTATTACTTCTTCACGCTTAATTAGCCCAAAAGAATGAAATAAAATTTGGTACTAAGTTAATTTTATAACTGAAAATGCGATATACTCCCAGAATAATCGAATAACTCAAATATTTTAATAAAAGCTCAATCACAGTAAATTACAGACTAATAGCTTTACAAATCATTGTTTTCATAACAATAAAATGTATCTAAATATTATAAATTGATCCAATCTAAGTAGTGTTAACAATATAAGACCTGACTCAGTAAATGTGATTATTTATGTAATTCATAACAACAAGGTATTATATCAATCAACTAAATGTAATTTATTGCGTAGACGTTACAATTAGATTTATTTGATACATTGTTAATTTTATATGCCTGCTGAGTCGAAACTAAATTAAATTAGAAATATAATGCTCTAAATATGCTCTCTAATAATGCTCTAAATATATATTTGAATAAAAATAGTTTTTAGGTTTTAGCTTTATATTAAAAATAATTCAGTATTTTTAAAATAAAAGTTAAACCGACTTCATGTGCCTTTGAAATTTGAGGGTTTTCCTCAATACAATTTCTCAGGAGGTAACCATCAGATCCTGACCTGGTGTCAATTAGGCCACAAGGACAGCACCATCCTTTAAATTAAAAAAAAATCAGTGAAATCGCTTCGCCAAGTAAAAAAATTTGAAATAAAAAACATAAAAATACAAACCAGTTGTGAACTTTCTCCTTTTTGAAGTCGGTTAAAAGAAACCGTGTTGTGGCAGATGGAGAATATAGGTATCATCACTCAGGGAAACATAATAGCCCGCTAAGATGCTATAAGGGATTCTCTAATTTAACACAATCCGCATGGTTAGCGTGTCATAAGTATAATAAATACCGTCTTAAAATTATGGAGGCACGTGCCCAATAGTAGGCCAGTAACAGGTAGAGTAGAAGAAAATAAAAAAACAAAGGATTTCATTTCAACTTCGAAAGCCCCTGTTCCTTTAAAAGATTGAATTTCCAAAAAAGTCTATCAGCTGAACACAATGACATGGTGTATTACCGAAGCTCGCATGGAAATTGTAGGAAAGCTTTGATATAAATAAAACTACTTTTTACGGATTTAGACGCGTATATTTGTTTTAAATTTTGTTTTAATTTAAATTTTTAAATTTTAAAATATAAATCCGTAAAAAGTAGTTTTATTTAAACAGATGAGTCGCGCAAGTGTTAGAAAATATTAAGCTTTGATATTTTGACTAAAATTTAATACATCAATCAGTCAGTGTTTTATTTTATATATTTACTTTAGAACTTCAAGTTCAGAAATAATTAAAAGTATCTAGACGACAGAAAATTTCCTGGTATCTATCAAATTTAATAAGTACCTACTTGTATGATATTTTGTGAATTTTTTAGCTGTTTTTTTCTTTCGGTTATAATACTCAACATGAATCTTACTAATATTATAAATCTGAAAGTTTGTGCGTATGGATGTTTGTTACTCTTTCACGCAAAAACTACTGAATGGATTTTAATGAAACTTTACAATAATGTAGCTTATATATCAGAATAACACATAGGCTACAATTTATAAATATATTGTGTGAATTGTCCAAAATGTGAAGATATGTGTCTTCTCCTTCTCCAGCCCATTTACGTCACTGTTGGGCACGGGCCTCCTCCACTTTGGAGGGATTATGGTCTACTGTGCCACGCTGACCAGGCGTGTTGGCACAGGGTTTATTTTCGAGTTTGCCGTCTCTCACAGAGGATGTTATCTTGACACTTGTATTCTTAATCCGTCACCACACGGAGATATGTGTCAAGTAAGTAGGAATTTCACGCGTAGGAAGCCGCGGACAACAGCTAGTAATCTATGATATTTCTTACGTATTAGAATTCAGCGAAAAATAAACATCTCATTAATGTCATACATAATATACACGCAAATATTTACTGTACGCAGATTTTTTTTTCTTTGAAGACATCAGAGACCTTATTATTTGACGAACGTAATTCTTAGAAGAAACCTTCTAGGCGTTCGACATTACCAAGTATCATTTCTTAGAAAACCTAAAATGAAATTTATTTTTGTTGTTTTTCATTACTCTAAAGTGAGTGAACTTTTCTTGACAATGTCATATCTTATATATAAAATTCACGTGTCACAGTGTTAGTTACCGTACTCCTCGGAAACGGCTTGACCGATTCTTCTCAAATTTTGCATACATATTCAGTAGGTCTGAGAATCGGCCAACATCTATTTTTCAAACTTTTTTTTTTAGTATGGCAAAACAACGTTTGCCGGGTCAGCTAGTTATTTTTATAAATATTTATTTCATTCAAGTGTTTTAAATCTGTGTTTAAATCCTTGTCATCAATATTATGGTGTTAATATGCCTTTGTTCTGCTCCCAACCTTTTTTTTTGTACACTTTAATGATATTTTTGATTTCATATAATTTTTTTTTTCTATATTTAAACTCTGGTGATTAAAAATACCAAGCAGTCTTTAGTTTAAGTGACCTTTGTACTTTCCGAGAAACTTATTAAATTATAGCAAATTTGTTTACATGACAATACCGGAAAAAAATGTATTTATATAATATTATTATAAATATTCATGGACATTTCACACAACGTCTTCTGGTCCCAAGCTAAGCTTATATGCTTGTGTTATGGGTACCAGAATACGGATAGAATACATATATTACTTTTCTTTTGTTCAAACAAACAGGCCAATTTTAAAAGTTATTTTGGTATTGTATATACATTTATCGAGGAAAGCTATAAGCTATATAAAATCACGTTGCGATCAATTGGAGCGAAGCAAAATGAAATATGTTGCAATAACGGGGAAAGATTTCTTAACTTCACGTGTATAAAGTCGCGGGCAACAGCTAGTAAAATATTTATAAAATTAAAAATTGTTTGTAAACTTTGCAAATTTTTCAAGCATTTAGCAACAGTATACTGAACAAAGTTGAGACCCACAATTGGGAATTATATTCAACTGCCATGACATGACGTAAATTGGACAGATAAAGGTTTTGGTTCCTTTGAGACTTGAAGTTTTGGGACCACGAGCTGGTGATCAATACATACATTATAATAGATTGTTTATGTATCCGAGTGATTAAAATACAACTGCCACTACCTCATTTCCTAGAACAGAGAGCTGCAAATAAATAAATAAATAAATATTCATGGACATTTCACACAACGTCCTTCGGTCCCAAGCTAAGCTTTTACGCTTGTGTTATGGGTACCAGAATACGAATAGAATACATATACCCACTACTTTTCTTTTGTAAATACATACTTATAATACATAGAAAACACCCAGACGCAGTACAAACATTTGTGCGACATTTATGGATATCACACAAATGATTGTCCCAAGCGGGAATCGAACCCGCGACCTCGTGCATCGCTGTCCATTACATAAACTACTCCACTACGAAGCCCTTCAATACCAGTTTATGGATATAGACAGATAATTTCTTCTATGGGAAGAGGAAAACACAAGACTAAACCTTATGTCCACACCCCTAGTCAGTGTGGGATAAATAGATCAGACAATCTCTCGAATTGGGAAAGACCAACGGCTAAAAGTGAGACTATTAATAGACTAAGAAAGTAGGTTAATTGTTGAAATAGTATCTCTATGGAATAGTCAACTTTTTTCTTCGTTTCTTAGGTCCAAATATTTCCTCCTATTAGACTCACCATTCTGAATATCCAAAGGTCCATTAAACCACACTTACTTAGAGACTTCGTATAGCTTTTATTACAGAAATTTCTTTCTCTTCTAGATTTTTTACGTTCTTTAGGCTATTTGTATAGCATGAATGGATGTAAATGAAGAGGTGACATACATATTCCTAGT
Organism: Orgyia antiqua; assembly: GCA_916999025.1. Taxonomy (NCBI): domain Eukaryota; kingdom Metazoa; phylum Arthropoda; class Insecta; order Lepidoptera; family Erebidae; genus Orgyia; species Orgyia antiqua. Next base: position 17,616,678 of record OU779864.1, on the reverse strand, counting down.
CCATCACCAGTAATTTAACACATTTTGTACGTAAGTCTTATTTTTCTCGTAAATTCTTTACAAGTTGCTTAAAGTCATAAAACATCTACACATTCACCCCTCTCTCTGTATTTCAATCTGTGTAACGGGAGGCATACATAAATAATGTTCCCGTTGTGATTCTGTACACTTGTTTACGTGTTTTTTGTGGCCACAACTCGCTTGCTTTATCATAACAAACTGACATATTTCATGACTACCTTACTTCATATATCATATTAAACCCTTTTTTCTTTTAATCTATTTATGTTTCAAAAGAAAAACAAATAAGACGTACTTGCGTAGGCCCGTGGTTTCACGCCTGTTTAGAAATACTCGTCACTATTCGGCTTTTAGCGTAATTATGTCTATGTGTTATTGTTATGATCTATGAGCTGTATGGATGTAAATTTTCATTGAAATCCATACAGTGGTTTTGAGCGAAAGTGCAAGAAACATCAACATTTATCCATCAATGAATTCTTTTTATGTTTATGATCTATGTAGAATAATTATATATTAAAACAAATATTACCACTATGGAGCATAACATAAGCCTCCTCTACTTTGTGAGTTGTTGGTCTATCATGCTACGCTGACCCTCTTGCGCCTCTTGGCACACAAGTTAGTTTCAAACAGTTTTTTCCAGATGACTAGCAGTGCCCGCGACTTCGTACGCGTGGAATTTAGAAACGAAAAATTCAATGAACTAAACGGAGCGCCGTATTGTTAGAGAAAAAGATTCTAGGAGTTATCCTAGAATCTTTTTCTCTAACAATACGGCGCTCCGTCAAAAATAGAATGAACATTTTTTGTTAAATAAATGCATTGTGCTTCCTAAATTGAAGAAATTATCCTTAAAAATACAAACCACTAAACCGGCTCAAACTGGCTTGAACTGGCTCGTACTGGCTCGGACTGGATAGCGCTGGATTGGAATAAATTATGTATAATGAAGGATAATCCGTTACTTTTGTGGCTCTTATTGCTATTTGGAGGCAAATAGTATCTTTGTTAATAATCTTTTAGAATTTATAAGGAATCATGGATCAAAATTGAGGAATTGAATACGTAAATGTAAATTCACTGTTATCCCATTAATCTTATTAACATGAAAATACTACTAATTTACTAGTGGTAACTAACCAGTAGTTTTTGACAAACTTTGTTGCTATTTGTTGCACGAAAGAACTACTGTATAGATTTCAATGAAACTTTGTAAATTAAAAACTTACGTATCAGACTACGCTGTAAAATGACAGTATAAAAGCTAACTAAAACCGCCTAATTTAGTGTTTACAATAAGACTAGCTGTCCCGGCAAACGTTGTTTTGCCATACTAAAAAGAAAAAAAAGAAATATGGATGTTGGCCGATTCTCAGACCTACTGAATATGCATGTAAAATTTCATAAAAATCGGTCAAGCCGTTTCGGAGGAGTACGGTAACTAACACTGTGACACGTGAATTTTATATATAAGAAGATGTATAAAATAAATTGACTTATTTCCGTATCGTGGTCCCTAATTTAAATAAACATCTCTTTGTGACAGTGGTTTATCGCAAATTTAATTAAAATGCAGCTTATCCTGTACTATTATGAATTAATTCCTAAAATGAACTGTCGCTTTGACACAAATATTTGTGGCATATAATGAAAATGTTTGCTCATAATTGAATAATTTATGTTTCAATTGTTTTAACTCATACGAGTGACGCTTTATAAAGTTTCATATTAGTAGAAAACATAGGTTTAAACATTTATAATTATATAATAATAAATCATTTATTTCAGAATCATCCATATTAAGTTATTCACTTAGGGCCTCTTTCACCATTCTCAAGTAAAGCGCCAAGTAGACTAATCGCTAGTTAAAGTCATCAGTAACTACACGTGCGACGTTCACGACGTTCGAGTAGCAGTAATCATAAGATTAAAAAATTGAAATTGACAGAAGATACTCGTAACTATTACTTGACAATTAACGCTAATCGATAAGTAACTAATCAACGCTTTACTTGTAGATGGTGAACGAGGCCCTTAGACTATGTTAGTTAGGTAAATGAAGATTATAAAGGTCATGCATTATAGGACAGTCCAATTTGTTGGCAATGACACTCAGGAGGCTGTTGGAGCTGGCACATATCCTGTGCAACAGTGATGCAGCACGCTTGCGTCTGGTGGCTGTGAAACCATCAGTATAGGCATCAGCAAATATGCCGGAGGCACTACAGAAATGTGGCAGCACCAGCAACATCCTGAATATATTATTATATAAGACACAGAGAGAAGAAACGGCCCCTTGAGTACAGTTAGTCCAAAGTCTGCATGAGTAAAATATCTGACAGTATGCTTTAAAAAGTGTTATTTTAACTGCAGCTGAGCAACGCGAGAACCTTCGGACAAGCATGTTACCTCTTACCGCCAATACTCTCCGCTCCCTATCCACGTCCAGACTGTCTTTCAAATTGTCAATTACAATATGTCCCAGATATTTAAACTAGATTTATAATATTTATATTTATACATAAATAAATATTCATAGACATTTCACACGATGTCTTTTGGTCGCAAGCCAAACATTTGAAATTGGTACCGGAACACAGATGTTAACAATAATATTATTTTATTACGTATAAAATGTATAAATGTTCGTTCCCATACTCCTCCAAAACGGCTTGACCGATTCTTATGAAATTTTGTAGGTCTGAGAATCGGCAACTGTCTATTTTACATACCCCTAAGTGATAAGGGTTGTCCACTCGTAACATTTGTGTGGCAAAACAACGTTTGCCGGGTCAGATAGTTTTATTGAAACTTTATATAAACTCATAATGAGATACTTATTACTAACATAGAGTACACAGATAGTTCTCTTGTTCAAACTTTATTCATGTACTTTAATTAAACCGGCGACCTCGTGAAGTACAGTATGTTGTTCTAACCACCGCACGGAGAGGTCCATCTAATGAATTAACTGCTCGGAATAGTGAAGAAAAGGACGTTTCATATAGGAAGTACCAGCGTTTTGTTCCCCGAATGTTATAAATAAAGGTAGGCAACGATAAACGGCTGATATTTGCAATGTTCTCGAACGTTCTATTGGGAATCGCATTATTTCCACGTAACTGGCCAAATTAACAACAAGAATAAACAGCTGTAGTACATGAAACGTTTATTGGTTTTTCAATTAGTTTTGTTTTTCATTACTTTGTATACTCTGTGTATATCTGTGAGGGTATGTATACCTACTGTCTCATAGTGAACCTTATTAAGGAGAAAACATAGTAATACTAGTGATATGAACTCAACACAGAATTAAAAACAAGCTAAGTACGGGTTGACCTCGCGCTCGAAGGATTCCGTATCGTTATATTGTATTCGTCATATTGACACCAAATAACCCTTACAAATGGGATAAGGGCAGGAAAACGACGATGACGAGAGAAGTTTGTTGTTAAAGCGTCATCTGTTACACACAAGCTGTGAAATTTTCAGCCCTCCGGCTATCATCGTTTCAGAGATATAACCTGGTGTGTCATCTCAAATGTGACACGGGGCCATAAAGAACCCTAAAATCAATATTTTGATTCAGACAATTAGTAACGCGATTTTATATCTTTAAAAAAGAACACATTTAATTTAATATATGGGCAGTACCTAAATATGCTAAAACGTCAGTTGAATGTAGCTAATAGCTTTTTCGCCGGCGTTGGCAGTCGTTTGGCGGGAAGTATACCTACAATTTCACTCCCTGCTAATGATGCTATTGGCCAACCTAACATATCACAATGTAATTCTTTTGTTCTTTTTAACACTGACAATGCAGAGATAGAACGCTTTATATTAAATTTAAAAAGTGATTGCCGTCCTGGTTGGGACAACATACCAGCAAGACTTCTAAAAACAGTGGTGCAGTACGTCACTCCTGTACTCACTGCTCTAATTAATCGATGTTTGGAGTCTGGAGTATTTCCTAATGCTCTAAAAAAATCAATTATCGTGCCTATACACAAAGCGGGAGATACTAAGTGTGTCAACAATTATAGACCCATCTCAATTTTAACATCCTTATCTAAAGTCTTTGAGCGTGTTATTAATTGTAGACTTATAAAATATCTAGAGACTAAGAAATTGCTTGCCCCAACACAATTTGGGTTTCGAGCTGGTAAGTCGACGGATGATGCTTTACATGACTTTACCAGCAACTTAGTTAAAATGATAGACAAAAATAAAAAATGCCTAAGTATCTTTCTAGACCTAGCAAAGGCATTCGACACGGTCTGTATAAATACGCTTCTGAAAAAAATGAATACTATGGGTATACGTGGTAAACAACTTGAATTGTTTGCGGATTACCTTTCTGGTAGAACGCAATTTGTGACTGTTGGTGGGTACAGGAGTGATGAGCTTGGGATAACCTACGGAGTTCCACAAGGGAGTATTCTTGGACCTACTCTGTTCCTGTGCTACATTAACGATTTATGCGCTCTCGATCTTCAAAATTGTAAAATAATTTCGTATGCAGATGACACTACACTGACATTTTTTGGTGACTCTTGGAATGACGTCTTTGCGACTGCTCAAAAAGGCTTTAACACCGTGTGCCACTGGTTAGCTGAAAATTCTTTGACACTCAATACTGATAAAACGAAATTCATAAAATTTTCTATATATAACAAAATATTTGAAGAGCCTCGTAAATTGTACGCTCATCATTGTTCCTTGCCTCATGTATCAGACTGTTGTTACTGTCCCGTTCTAAAATCACCTAAAAGTATACGTTACCTAGGTGTAATAATCGACCATAGGCTATCGTTTCAAGAACACATCCATAACATAGCGGTGAAAGTGCGTAAATTAACAAACATATTTAGGCAGCTAAGGTACATCACTGATAGGAAGACCCTGGGCATGGTCTACTGTGCCTTGGTACAATCAATACTCACTTATTGTATTTCTACATGGGGTGGCTCGGATAAAACTAAGCTACTAGAACTAGAGAGGGCGCAGAGGCTAGTGTTAAAGGTTGCCTTTTTTAAACCTAAACTGTTCTCAACCTATCAATTATACCAGGAAACTAGGTTACTAACTGTGAGACAGCTTTATATTCTCGCTAGCACTCTCCGACAACATGGGGATGTGTCTTCATTTGACTATAACATCAGGGACAAAAGAAGATACCACTCTGTGTGCAAAACTTATAATGCTAAAACTAGATTTGCACAAAAATCTCACATTTTCTTAGGTCCTAAATTGTATAATAAGTTAAACAAAGAATTAGATATATTTACTATGCATAAAAATGAATGTAAGCGAAAGATAATAGAATGGTCATTGAAATTAAATTATCAAGAAACGGAACTGCTACTTGAGATAAGCAAATAAACCTAACACAAACAAAACACGCCCATCTATACATGTACAAACACACGCAGGCGCGCACTAACACGCACGAATATACACACACACACACACACACACACACACACATGCGCACACAAACACACATATTCAAAGCATTACTATTACAAATTTATGTGGTGGGATCCTGGTGTCCTGAAATACAGGCCTCGGCTTAGTTTAGGCACCAGTCTCCCACAAATTAAACGGCAAATGTTTTAATGTTAATGTTAAATGTAAATATTGTCCTTGTATTGTAACTGTTTTATTTGTGGAAGAAATAAATGATATATATTAATTATTATTATATTATTAAATATTATTAATTTTCAAAATAATATTTAACTGCTTCATATAAGTTTCTGAAATATATAAACAGTAAATTTCAGATAAAACCAATTGAATTTTCAACTGAACACTTAAATATTATGTGCTCATAACTCCGAAATGGCATAACCATAAGCCATAAAAGCGCTATACTTAATCGTGAATAATTAGGGTTCCGTACCCAAAGGGTAAAAACGGGACCCTATTACTGAGACTTCGCTGTCCGTCCGTCCGTCCGTCCGTCCGTCCGTCCGTCCGTCCGTCCGTCCGTCCGTCTGTCACCAGGCTGTATCTCAAGAACGGTGATAGCTAGAGAGTTGAAATTTTCACAGATGATGTATTTCTATTGCCGCTATAACAACAAATACTAAAAATAAAATAAAATAAATATTTAAGGGGGGCTCCCATACAACAAACATGATTTTTATGGTTCCGTACCCAGTATCTCAAGAACGGTGATAGCTAGACAGTTGAAATTTTCACAGATGATGTATTTCTATTGCCGCTATAACAACAAATACTAAAAATAAAATAAAATAAATATTTAAGGGGGGCTCCCATACAACAAACATGATTTTTAGGGTTCCGTACGCAGTATCTCAAGAACGGTGATAGCTAGACAGTTGAAATTTTCACAGATGATGTATTTCTATTGCCGCTATAACAACAAATACTAAAAATAAAATAAAATAAATATTTAAGGGGGGCTCCCATACAACAAACATGATTTTTTTACCGTTTCTTGCTCGATACTAATAACGTTGCCTTATGTTGCATAGATAATGGTACGGAACCCTTCGTGCGCGAGTCCGACTCGCACTTGACCAATTATTTTTAAATAGCCCATGAACTCAGAACATTGCCAATCCATTCCCTGGCAAGGCCTTTATTCCATAAGTTTTGGCACAAAAACAGTCGGTATATAAACATTGCATAAAGCCTGCCAGTCGAGCGAATGTTCCAGAAAAAGACGATACGTTGCGGCGAGAGGCGAGCACTGTGGAACGAAACGAGTAGCACAAGATATAAGAAAATAGCGATAAATCTACTGAGCATAGATAATTATTACAATTCTTCTGTCTTGATCTTCATTTCTTCGCTCATGGCAGATTGCTGGCAGTCCGTTCTAGGTAACACACAATTCTTCTATTCGTGTAATATTAACTCAATTTATAGAACATCGAACGTGATTTGTATAAATTTTGATGTTTATTTTTCAATGTTTTTCTGTATGATTGAAAAACACTGCCCACTTCTCAAGCAATTTATAGCATTTATTGAAACTATACGAAACACGTAGCACATAACATAGGTTAACGATATTACTTTCAAAGAATCTTAACAACTTGGTTTAGCACGCCATCGCGTGTGAATTAATTTAATACAGTGGCATTCTAAATATTGTGTAGAATTGGAATTCTAAATGTAACTGTAGCACTTGGCAGAGTGAAACTTTCACAAAAAACTATAGTCTGAAATGTAATGTATACAAATATTTTATTAAAGATTTATTTCAAAAAACGTGCCCTAGTCTTTGGCCTGCATTTCATAAATAAATAAATAGTTGTACCATGTGGAAATCAAACTAGTGACTAATGACTAATGAGTACATTTTTATTAGGGTTTTGTATCAAAAGGTAAAACTTATCCCTTTGTCCGCGACTCCAATTCCTAATTAACTGGTTTTATTTAATTTAATACCAGCAGTTTTAAATGTGTACATTTTATCACTTTTTAAAGTGTTCTGCCTTATTTTAGCAACATGAAAACACTTTACAGCCCATTCGTAGATCTATTACTAATAATACATACATGATTCCATATACCTTTATAGTCAAGCTGTTACGGAGTGGAATGTAGTCGTCATTCCACTCCGTAACGGCTTGGCTTACGAGAATTTTTGTTTAAGATTTTACAATTACAGTTTAAGATTTTACAAAACGAGTATATAAGTTTTGGAATTCCTTGCCTAGGCTTGTCTACCCTAAGGAGTAAGTAGGCTTGACACTTGACGTATACAAAACACAATAGACTACAGCATCGATCGATCTAACTTGAAACTATCGATGCGTTGTAACCGACCGCATATTTCACTTGTTGTCGGTTCAATAACTACGCCTAGTTAATTGCACGGCTGATAGATGTAACGCTTTTGATGTGAGATAGAGTATTGATTCTATTTGTAACAACAAGTAAGAGCTGAAAACTTTACAGTTTATATTATGTCTGTTGATGTTATAATAATAACAAATACTCATCATTCTTCTGCCCTTATCCCGTTGTTTGGGGTCGTGAATATTATAATTATGTTATGATAATAACTGTACAGAATTCTTTGAGTGTGAGTGCTGTTGTAAAACTATAGTGATGTCATCATGTGAAAATTTTCATATTAATTTGATACAATTTGGAAATACGTAAAAATAAAATGACAATTACTGTACAAAATTCCGCAATAAATCAACAATATGATAGGTATGAGATCCATGTAAATTATTTCAAGCTAGATATGCAGCCACTAATTATACCTACGAATGTTATCCCATCTACAGAGAAACATGAAATTGAAACGTTTTAAAAACATTAAAATCAACGTACAAAAAATTATTTTCTATTGTGTGAGCGAGGCGGTACATTACATCGTATTCAAAGGATTTACTAACAAGTAACGTAACTCTACGCGTGCTACGTATTTTCAACACACGGCTAAGTTAACAGTTAACGCGAGTTCATAAACATAAGCGGAGCGATAAGCGATTATTATTCAATTTATTGCAAACGTGTAAAAATATAAATAGTTCTTTCATCATATTTTTTTATTGATTTTCGTTACTGTTATAAAATGAAACTTTTCATATTTAATATATAGTAAGCTACGTTCTTTTAGAAATTTAACGATTACCAGAAACCTTACGACTCTTAGAAACATTTCCATCTCTCATCCATGCATATAATATTGTAGACCGCAGTCGTTAACATAAAATATATTAACTCTATATTGCAGCAATGCATCACAGTCCACACCAATCTGAACCAAACAGAATCTCATGGCACGCTGGAACGTATGTATTTAAATTACTTGTAACTAAATAAATAGTTGTTTATTTTGTTTAACATAACACACACATAACACACACAACATTCGTTTGATCGCCACAATAGTGGTATAAAAAAAATAGGAAATCTTAACCCAATCACGTCATAATAATATTTTGATTGTTTAACTAAGTACCAAGTCAATGACAGACATATATATTCGAACTAATAATATATTGTCACTCAAGAAACACAAATAGTCGCTTTTCTTAACAATATGACCACAACCTGAACACAGTCATTATAAACCCATGGGACAAAAGCGTCTTACAAATACATTATGATTTAAAAAGAAAAGTGTTCAACTCAAAGAAAGCATAATGTTAGAGATTCAAAATTTTGACGAGCCTCGTGGTTGAGTGGTTTATGTAACGGACTGCCAATCAAGACGTCGCGGGTTCGATTCCCGCTCGGGACAATCATTTGTGTGATTTTTCTAATTGTCATACAAATGTTTGTACTGCGTCTGGGTGTTTCTATGTATTATAAGTATGTATTTACAAAAGAAAAGTAATTAATGTTTTTAAACTTTCGCGGCTTTCACACATATTAAAATATAATAACCGGGTCTACTCCGCGGGAAATATAATTTATTTTAGGTACGATACCTGTTTTGTCCCGACGTTTGGGTCGACTTGCATCGACCGTGGTCACGGGTGAACTGGTGAGCGGCAGCGGCGATGGCTATGTGGCGCGCGAGTTTCGGAAACTACCCGCACTTGGTCTTCATAACTATTTTTGTTCGTTTTGTCGGTACTTCGACACACAACACTAACGACATCTGTCCTACTACTGGCCGCGTTTTTATGGGAACGTGTGCTGATATCAGGGTTCCAAGATGTTGATAACCGATATCCGTCCTCACGGTTGAAGGTCTGATGTTATTTAATTTTAACCGCTTCCCGTACCATCCTGGAGTAATAATGACGGTCAGTGGAGAGGATCTTCGATGCGTGTAGTTCTATCCAGTGGTTTGGACCCTCCTCCAGCAAGTGCTCAGCGATTGCAGACCTATTTGTTTGTATATGTTATATATGTTATATTTCCCGCGGAGTAGACTCGGTGATTATATTATATTTTAATAAAAGAAAAGTAGTATATATTATGTATTCTATCCGTATTCTGGTACCCATAACAAAAGCATATAAGCTTAACTTGGGACCAGAGGACATTGTGTGAAATGTCCATGAATATTTATTTATTTATTTATTAAAATTGCATTGTATTCACTTTACATACAACCATATCATACTTACTTTCACTTTTTGCCATTCTTTATACTGTAGTAATTAATCTGAGACCGAAATACAATTATAAATTAACACAAACAATCCAACCTTCTTCCCATGGAGATAGCTAGAGGAAGAGTTAATAAATGATGGACGGTCTGTGTGAATGACGATCTGAAAGAAAGAGGAGTTAAGACAGATATGACGTCTGACAGAAGACTGTACAAGTCATGTAGCGCCGACCCCAAATAATGAGATACGGCAGGAGAATTTGAAAAAAAAAAGTATTTATGTCGAAATCCGTCGAGTAGTTTTTGAGTTTATTTGTCACAAATATTTTCACTTTAAAATGTTGGAATAGGCATGAACCCTATTTCTGTGCTAATATAGCATTAAGATATCCACTAATTTTCCCTCAAATATCTCAAAATATGCTTCTTCACATCAGTCAACCTTTTATAATACAATAAAATATTTATTTATCCTTAAAGATAAAATTTACTGATCGTAATTTTTATTGTAAAACCTACTTTATGCAGTTTATTACAGTATTAAAGTTTATTATACCTATGTACTTTACATAATATTGTAAAAAATTTACACGAAATTAGTATGTTTTTGTAAGTACTTACAGAAACATACTAATTTCGTGTAAATTTTGTGAATGCAAATGTAAAGTATAATAAAAACAATGTCAATATATTGTGAGCTACGCATATAATGTCATCAAGTTCCAATGTTAGTGTTAAGTTTGTGATTTGGGTAATATTAGCGAATAGTTTGTAAATAGACAAAATAAATAAGATATTTCGTATGTATTTTTGTCTCTTGTGATCATCAAACATGTTTTTCGAATCAATCGACTTTGCTTAGTATAAAAACTAAAAAAAACATATAACCTAAATATATTTTTACTCTATTACATTATCATCGATCCTTAATAGGTATGTGTGCAAAATTTCAAATCAATCCGATTACTGCAAATAGGTGAAAATTCACTTTTAAAGATTCCGTTACATAGATTAATTATTATGTACGTGTCGTACCTGCACATGCATACATAGAGATTGATAGAATGATAGAAACTAACAAAAGCGTGTTAATTATTTAACTAGGTAGGTACCATTCTTTAGCCTGCTAATAGAGGATATCGTAAATTATTTCTTTAAATTGAATAATAAGTTTTCTTCCATAGATAATATAATTTGAAGTAGTAATAATATAGTGTGAATTTGTTACAATAATCTGATTATCCCTCAGGTGTTATATTGTATACATAAATATTTTATTTGTGGGAATAAAATATAAATGTTTTATGATGTCATAAAAAGTGGTGACATAAAAAACTGTAGTAAACCGAACACTTCCTTATATTATAGGGACATGGTTATAACCCATTTATATGGTACAGCTCCATCTGCGTTATCGACACGTAAAACGTTAAAACGCCATCTATCGAACGGTTTGCACCAATTCGATCAATCGATCACTTAGTGTTCTTTACAGAACAAAAGTGAACCGAACTAATGACTGCACATTAATTATTAATTTTCGCAATTTATTCCGAGGTCGTGGGTTCAAGTCCCGCCGATGGTGATTATTTTTTCCACTATAGTTTGATTCATTAATCATCCATCTCTGTTATATTTGTAAGAGGGGTTCAAAATTCAAAGAATAATCTAACTGACGTATTATATTACAGGATATTAACTATTATAATTTCAATATCATGTATCAAAGACAGATTTCTGTGAAATGTGATCCATTGACAAAAAGGAACTCTGAACTGTGTGTACTTGATACAGTTAATAAAACCTCTGGATCAAAGGGACCCACTTGTCCCTTGTAGATAGTTCTTCTAACTAGTTTCTTTAGTTAACAATCTTAGAGTATTAAACCAATAGGACTAATTTAGTCATTGTCAGGTCATTAATTTATAAATTTGTGATAATGGACTTATTACGATTTTTCTTAATAAATAAGTCGTTGTACATAAACATCGAGCGATGTTTAGCCCATATTAAAAAATATAGTGCTGGAAAATGTGTTTATCATGTGTAGATCTCATGGTATCTCAGTTGGAAGAGCAACGGAACAGTATTCGGAGGAGGTAAGTTCAAGTCCCGCTCATATCGATCATTTTTTTCGGTATAATTTGATTTACTGTCAGGTCATTAATCTTCCTCTGTTGGGAACAGGCCTCCTCCACTTTCGCAGGGTATTTGGTCTGATTATGGCGAACTGACCTGGCGTGTTGCCATAGGGTCTAGTTTCAAGTCCGTCTCTCACAGATGTTTATCTATTTGGCATAGCTAACTTTTAAAGAATCGTGGGAAAGAAATAGGGTGGTGACATTTGTATTCTTAATCCGTCACTACATCGACAATTGCACGCCCCGCCCAAAATCGCTTCATCTACACTATGAGACAACAGTGTCCGTACCCAATGAGTATGAGCATTGCTCTTGTACTTCTTTCTGCGGAGATAGCCTTAAAATGTCAACTCCTGTTTAGATTAACGATCGCTTAGATCGTTAATCTAAACAGGAACTCTTACAGTTGTTGTGTTCGGAATACATCGTTTATGGTCTCTAAGGAACACTGAGTTATATAAAGTGTAATCAACTCTAAGAATGTTATTGTAACTAAGTTCTATATCTGATGTTGATCTTACAATTGTAAGATATTGATGCTTAGTTGTGACAATTCTATAGAACCCGTCTTACGAATTTGACGAGCTCTGTGGTGCAGTGGCTAGAGTAGCGTGTAACCATTCACTTGGTCGTGAATTCGATTTCTGTATACATATTACTAAGTATAGATGCTTCTTTTATCATTCATTATTTTGTAAGTAATCTGTCTTTCTGTAGCTATTTTGCGCCAAAGCTATTGATAATGAATCTGAGAAAAGACATAGGCTATTTTAATGCGAACACAAGTTGTATTAGTTCTGAGTGTACGACGTTGTGGGTAATAACTAGTCTTAAAACTAAAAATTTTAAATAAACTTGTTATTTGAACTGCATGTTGTATATATAGGTATCAGTTTATTAATTCATTCAGAATATTTCAGAACTGTACGAGCGCTGATCGCCTGGATTAATCTCTAGTTGCAATGTTATTTTAGCTTGAATTTTACTCAACATACAATACAATATTAATAGAATATTGATATAAACTGTTTGAGAATTTTAATTAAGAAAACATTTATTTTATAAATTGCTCAGTTCATAAAATAAACAACATGCTTGGAAATCTTGAATATTATTTTAAATTATATCATCAATGTATTGTCATCGGCCCTTAATATGTGTGCAAAATTTCAAAAAATATCAATCCGACTACTGTAAGCGGGTGAAAATTACTTTTAAAGATTTCGTTACTTAGATTATTGATAGATACGATATTGATAGATACTTACATTGATAGATACGTACAGATCTAATAAAAGCGTGTTTAGGGCCTACATCAATATCATCGCCGACACGTACATATTAACACAGCCAGTAGGCACAGAAAATGAAGAATTAGGGATACTTTTCCTATTTACTCAAAATCTACTAAATATATTTTAATTCTGATCCACGTGTTTCTATACATAATAGTTACCTATGTTTTTAAAGTTATTTCATTAGTTAATACGCGATAATAGACCGACAAAAGAAAAAAATAAAAAATTAGAGAGGTTGTTTCGCCAAGATTTTCTATCGAGAAAACTTTTTTCAATCGCGTTTCTGAGTTGATGCGATCCTAGATCATATATTGAAAAAACATATACTTAAAAATTAGAGCTCTAGCCATTCAATCTCGAAGCTATTTTGGTATCCTCTTAATAACTAAATACTACGTATTATACTACACACTAGTCGCTACACCTTGACGTTTGGAATAAGACATCTAAGCATAAATTAACTGTTAAATAAGTCTAAATATAAAATTGTACAAATAACCAATTTAATGAGAAATCAATAACCGAATAAACATAATTAATAACATTTGAATAAACAAACAGGAAACGGAACCAAAGATACGAGTCTCGCTCCTAATGAGCTGTGAGATAATACAAACCGTAACATATTACATCAATACTAATATTATATTAAATTATTGACGATAAGTATTGATTTTATGAGTTAATGTTTAGGTTATTTACTGTCATCATACGATAATATAACTTCAAGACTTCTCTCTCCAGTCCATTAACGTCTCAGTGCCTGTTAGAACGGGTCTTCTTCACTTTGGAATGGATTGTGGTCTACTGTACAGTCCAGATATCCTCCGTGTGGTGACGGATTAAGAATACAAGTGTGACCACCCCATCTCCTCCCAAGGGTGCTGTAAAAGTCAGCTAAGGGATATTGCACACAGATAACATATCCTCTGTGAGAGACGGAAAACTCGAAATAAACCCTGTGCCAACACGACCGGTCAGCGCGACGCAGTAGATCATAATCCCTCCCAAAGTGGAGGAGGCCTGTGCCCAACAGTTAAACGTAAATGGGCTGGAGAGAGAGTACAGTCCAGTCCCTGGTCAGCGTGTCATAGTAGACCTAAATACCTTCCCGTCTCAGAGGTGGCTCTGCAATATTCTTTAATAAAATTAATGTGACAAGAACTTTTCCGTGTAGTACGATAATCACATGATTAAGCTCTTCATAACATTAATACGTTGATAAACGAGCGGCTGCACCTGCGTGGAGCCTAGTTTATGTTCAGATTAGTGATAAGCTTTAATTATTGCCCTTTTTTAGGGTTCCATGCCCTAATGGTAACAGGAACCACGGTAGTGTGTACGTGTACACGGTATCAATTTTTTTGTAACTCTAAGGGCCTCTTTCACCATTCTCAAGTAAAGCGCCAAGTAGACTAATCGCTAGTTAAAGTCACCAGTAACTACACGTGCGACGTTCACGACGTTCGAGTAGCAGTAATCTTAAGATTAAAAAATTGAAATTGACAGAAGATACCCGTAACTATTACTTGCAATTAACGCTAATCGATAAATAACTAATCAACGCTTTACTTGAAGATGGTGAACGAGGCCCTTAGTCTATTATACATATATAGACTAGAATAAATAAATCCTAATAATATCATAAATGTGAAAATTTGTGAGAGTGGATGTTTGGATGTTTGTTATTCATCATCATCATAACATCACGCTTTTTTTCCCTTGGAGGTAGGCAGAGGCTATAGAGCGCCATCTTCTACGATCCAAAACATACTTCCTTGTACTCACTCTACTCTCTACTTCTTGTTACTCTTTCACGCAAAAACTACTGAATGGATTTTAATGAAACTTTACAATAACGTAGCTTATACATTAGAATAATATATAGGCTACTTTTTATCCCAAAAGAATAAAGTGTTTCTGTGGGATAATAAAAAGGAACAGATTATTTATCCTTTTTACCGCGGGTAATAACCACAGGGTACAGCTAGTAGTATATAGTATATAGTAGCTAGTAGTATAAATTTGTAAACAATCTGAAAGTCATTAAAATAATAAACTCAAATACTTATAAGTAGTAACTATAATAATAACTTTTATTACTTTACCTTAATGAACAAACAACAATGTTGTTTTTATTAAATTTTGTAGAAATCTCTGTCGCAGCTGTGTTCCCTCAAGCTGTGTGTTTTTATATTGCGATAATTAAACTGAAATTAGTTATGATAATTAATATTATTATACGTATTTCATTCTTATATATTTTTACGTTTAAATAGAGTAATATAATTAAATTAATATATTTAATTTTCTTTGTTACTATAACTTTTCAGCCGCCATAGTTTAGAATAGGATTGAGTGGTAAGGTATCCTTTGTGCAAGGGCTTCTTGTATACATAAGAGATCCTGGGCGCCTATGATGGAGTATGGAGGAAGAGGCCTAGCAGGTACTAGGATAAGGCCAGTGGGGAAGACGGGTCTGGCTTTACTATACGGCAACTAAACATATTTTCAAAAGTAAATATTGTAAATATCTCAATAATCAATAAGTAAATATCTCATTATTAAAAAAATGGTCAAGTGTATTATCTATGCATCATAAGGCAACGTTATTAGTATCGAGCAAGAAACGGTAAAAAAATCATGTTTGTTGTATGGGAGCCCCTTAAATATTTATTTTATTTTATTTTTAGTATTTGTTGTTATAGCGCCAATAGAAATACATCATCTGTGAAAATTTCAACTGTCTAGCTATCACCGTTCTTGAGATACAGCCTGGTGACAGACGGATGGACGGACGGACGGACGCACAGCGAAGTCTCAGTAATAGGGTCCCGTTTTTACCCTTTGGGTACGGAACCCTAAAAATTACAAATTACTTATAATAATTATAAATTCTTTACTTATTATAAAACAAAGTCGTTATTTATGCGGTTATATTATTGATATGAGTAAAAAATGTGTATGTCCCTATGTGAGCTTGTATCTTCAAAATTAGGAGACGGGTTTTAATGGGGTTTTTGTCGAAACTTATAGTGGTTCAAGAGGATAACTTTTTGTATAATTTTTTAAAGTTTGGTATGAAAATTCTACGCGTTCGAAGTTGCAGGCAACGGCTAGTTTACAAAGTTGTAACGTAAAGAGTTCACTGTATTGTGTACAAAGAAATACAAAGGTGTCAGTTATACTGTCGCAGCCGAACACACAAGCTGACACGTGACCGTTTACTGAACATGCGTGACACGAATATATACGTCATCGGTAAATCTATACTAATAAAGCTGAAGAATTTGTTTGTTTGAACGCGCTAATCTCAAATGCTCCTGGTTTGATTTGAAAAATTCTCTCAGTTTTAGATAGTACATTTTTCGAGGAAGATTATAGGCTATATAACATCACGCTGCGACCAATAGGAGCGAAGTTTCAGTGAAAAATGTGGCTAAAACGGGGACAATTTCCTAAATTCTATGCTTATGAAGTCGCGGGCAAAAGCTAGTGTATACAGAAAATGAATTAAGATAAAAGTTTCGTATGAGATATCAGACATACTAATGAAAACCTTGAGTTAGTACGGCTATAATCATTACTGAAAATGAAAACTATTAAGCAGAACAGACACCTAGCTTAAGACGTATTAAAAGAACTTGAAATGGAACAAAATTTACTTTGACTTTGGAGCACAATTTGATACATCGATTTTTACTCATATCAATTTATTTCTCATGGTAATTATAGGTGCTTTTACTTAGAATAATTATTTTTCTCATTGAAATTATTGGAATTTTTACTCGAGATCATTATTTTTCTGATAATAAATATAATAATATTATTATGGAGTTTTACTATTGTTTTTCTCAAAGTAATTATGGGGATTACCTATTACTCAGATTCACTAATTTATTGATGGTAACTATACGCATAAACTAAGCTCACTTAGTTTTCACATTTTATGTTATTTTTTGTCAAGTGAAATATTTTTGTGATGGTATTGTGAAGATAAACGATTATTAGATTTTTCTGCCTCTACTTAGAATCGTAAGGTACCCATTTCACAAGCATATTAGGCTTAATTGGTGACTAAAGGTCGCGTCGTAGCGCCAAAAGAAAATAAATTCTAATAAAAGTAAAAAGATGTTAATAGATAAAAACTCTTAACTATATTCTTTGTAAATTACTAAGTTATATAATTAATTAAGTAAAATGATAATAATTATCATTATTAATTTTGATTAACACGTTAACTGCGTTACGCGATCTATCACATCTCTTGCAGGACTTCTGTACTGTGCGTGGCGTATAATCGTGTTCTCTCAGTTCTTGCGGGAGGGTCTAACTTGTAAAGTTCTTTATGTATGAGTAGGACAAATACACATATTTACTTCCTACTTATAGCTAAATTCAAGGACATCAAAAACTAAATTGGAGATGGATTAGGTCCCTAACGCACAGAATTATAATTATTTTCATTCCTTGCGTCAGGAGATATGTCGGTACTCGTGGAATCGTATCCCTCGTAGACGCAAGAGAGTGTGGTGGGCGGCGCGGGCGCAGCGTAGCTCGTTTTAGTGTTGTTCTAGTATCGACGAGAGAGGTCGCACGTTCTCGTTTTAATACCCGCGTATACCTACTTGTTGACCATTTTTGATGAACAATGAGTGCTTTTAAAAAAAGTGTACAAAGACAATTTATTTTGGTGAGGTTTCTAAAAAAAAATCAATGCCAGATTATGCTGGTGCATCGTCTAGTAAAATTGAAATTTTGGAAAATGTTCAAATTTGTCACAGTGACAGTGATTCTGATTACGAAATATTTGACGTACCTAACAAGAAAACGAAGAATCTTACTACGCTGGAACGAACGCACCAATAACATACTAACAATAATGCAACATTTTTCATGACGAATACTACATCGACTATACCTACCAATCCTATGACACCTACTCGTAAATTTTGTGGTACGGTTTCTGGTAACCATAGTGGTTTATCTACTCCTAACTCGTGTATTGAAAACGAAACGCATTGTTACCATTTGCGCGCATTGCAACCAATCAATGTGCTTACAATGTTTTAACGAAAAACATTTTTCTTAAATAATAAAAATTTTCAATCGATAACTGAGATATTAATTTATTCCCATCACTACTTACACATATTGAACTATCTTCGGTTGTGGTAAGAGATACAATCGATATCTAATTTTTGTTTTGAATTTGTATTTTATTTAAATGTCATAATTGCGTGCGAACCTAGCAAAATATTAAACAATAGGCTATCTTTCACCCACAAAAATTTTAAATTAATTGTCATTGTTTTCTGGAAGATATAAAGTATTTTCAAAACTGTATTTTTAGGAGACTAATTAGGTCTCTAACGCAGGGAAGCGAAGATTTATTTAGAGATCTTTTAGGTCCCTATAGCACCAAATGAAAGTTCTTTAAGAATGATGACGCAGTTAACGTGTTAATATTAATGACATACATTATCTAACTGCCTACATGTTACGCTAACAAATTTTATAATTTGCTCTGTTCCTTGAACATGTACCGAGGCAGAATTAATTAAAATGTGATAGGCATATACAAATAAGATAGACGCTTAAGTTAATTATTTACTTTGTAATATCTACTGGTGTCATCATATTTTCTGTGCTTTAATTTTGGCAGGTTATTTTCATTTATAGCACAGCCTTTTGATTTATTAACATTGAGTAAGGATGTGGATTCGGTTCCCAATTAATTGTATATTAAACTATAATTAATGTATTTGTTTCGTCTGATAGTTAGCGATATTTTATTTATATGTATTAAAATAGATCGGGGGTATGTCACCTGTGTGCGGGGCTTTGCTGTCCGTCGGTCCATATAAAAATTTCAGTTTATGCTACAACAAAAAATACTCTCATTAACATTTTTCTGTCCTTATTCCTTTAATTTGGTGTCGCAAATATCTTTACTCATTACAATACAAAGTCATTATTTTTGTATTTATGTGCCTATGTAAGCTTATATCTTCAAAACTACGCAACGGATTTTGATGCGGGTTTTTTAATATATAGAGTTGTTCAGGAAGATGGCTTTTTATGTAATTTGTTAAGGTTGGATTTCTAAATAAATTGTAATAATAACGGCGTGGAACGGCGTTGTAAGTTAAGTTTATCTGGGAACCATCTTCTATAATAATATTAAAGTTGATCCTGTTCAAAGATTGAGCATCATATCAAGATATTGCAATGGAAAAATTCACAGTAGTTTATAAAATGATTTATTACTCTACTAAGGTTCTAGTATTATTTGCTACGAGTCAAATAACTTTATAAAACTCCACAATACTTCTGTTATGATACAGTTGAATGCTGTTCACATAATTTTGTTATAACTTTTATTTGCTTGTTATTTTATAGGGATAAAATATACAATTTTAAATGTTCTGTGACACAAATACTGGTTATTCTTATTAAACTAGTTTAGCTAGCTTTATATTGCAGTTTCGCTTACGTAAGTTTTACTCTAAGATACCTGTAGATGTAGGTATAGGTACTTAAAGGTACCTTTTTTGACCTGGGAGTTTACAAAAATATCAAGTCATAAAAATTAGTCAAGCTGTTTCAGATGATAGAGATACGTACACTTTGACGCGAGAATTCATGACATATTAAAACAATGTACTTACTCGTAAATATCTAATCTAACTAATATATAAAAATACAAAGTGATTGATGAATCTAACAAATAAATGCGAAAATTTGTATATGCGTATGTTTATAACTTTGAAGCTCAAAGACTTAACGGATTTAAATATATATATTATCTAATATATAAAATTCCCGTGTCACAGTGTTAGTTACCGTACTCCTCCGAAACGGCTCGACCAATTTTCCTGAAATTTTGTGTACATATCCTCTAGGTTGTTTATGCAGAGACCTTCGATAGTCTAAGTGGAGAGTAGTGGATCCTAAGCTCGCTGATCAGAACCTTCCCGGAACCCTTGATCTATTCTACCGGGGATGTTAAAACAATAAAGGGGCCGTGTCTTTAATAAAGCGCAATCTTACCTTGTGTCTGCTGGTGTCTCTTGTGGGGCGCCCCGCTGCTGGCTGTTACCACCGTGAACTGCCGTGGTTAAACTTCACTACACAGTATGGATATAGTCCGTTTTTAATTATTAAAACCGCCGAAAATGAGCACCGGTTTGAAGCGTGTGCGACCGTTATTTTTCACACCTCTTTTTTAGTAATTTATTTGAAGGTAGATGTTTCGTTCACATAGTGTTGGGAACGAACTGTAACTAGTGAGGCGAAACAATTAATCGCCTATGATCAGCAACCTGGTTCGATTGAGAATCATTAAAAACACAGCCCAAGTAAATTGCCTAAACATCCCGCCGCCTAAGCAAGTCCGCCTTGCTTACCTAACATAACAAGGGCAACCTACATAATTTGGAGACCGGTCTCACTAAGATACCGCCCTGAGTCTTCACTTCTGCTACTCTAACTATACCGTCTTTACCAGGTAGTAACTTAACTAACCGACCGCGTCTCCAGTGAAGAGGAGACAAATTATCATCCTTGATCAAAACTAAATCATCAATTTTAGGGGGGTCCGTTACCGAAGTCCATTTATAGCGCTGTTGTAGAGTATGAAGATATTCATTTCTCCATCGCGACCAAAAATGTTGCGACATCTTTTGAATTTGTTGGTAATGTGAAAGCCGAGACATATTTACATCTGTATAAGGATACTCTGGAAGCGCTACCAGTGGCTGCCCTATTAAAAAATGTCCTGGTGTGAGTACCTCTAAATCCGCAGGGTCCGAACTAAGGGGGCATAATGGTCGAGAGTTCAGAATCGATTCCACTTTAGCAAAAAACGTCGTAAGAGATTCAAACGTAAGCTTGGTTTCTCCAAGAACGCGTCTGGAATGTGTCTTGGCAGACTTAACTACCGCCTCGAATAGGCCGCCCTGATTCGAAGCCGTTGGAGCATTGAACAACCATGTTATGTTCTCCTTGGTAAATTTTCGTTCTAACTCCGAGTGATTATTCCGAAGAAAGATGTACAATTCCCTTAAATACTTATCCGTTCCCGTAAAGTTAGTACCGCAGTCTGATCTAATCAAGGAAGGTAGTCCTCTTCTGGAGACAAATCGAGTAAATGTAGCTACGAAGGCCTCAACCGAGAGGTTCGCAACAACTTCTAAAT
Organism: Orgyia antiqua; assembly: GCA_916999025.1. Lineage (NCBI taxonomy): Eukaryota > Metazoa > Arthropoda > Insecta > Lepidoptera > Erebidae > Orgyia > Orgyia antiqua. Next base: position 17,594,955 of record OU779864.1, on the reverse strand, counting down.
GAACCGCCTTGGTCGCTAAACAGACAAAAACGCACAAATAACACTTTTGTATTTTAGGGTTTCGCAATGTACTAGACTTCATAAGAAATGGTCCCGCAAAATCCGTACCGACACCCTGAAAGGGACGCACACCCCTAATCCGATCCGATGGCAAATCTGCCATATAGGGTTGTGTAGGTTTCGCCCGAGACCTATAGCACTGGATACATTTAAAGGTAATATGTCTAGTGACACGCCGAGCCGAAACAATCCAATAATTTCTAGACAAAATAGCCGCCAATGTGTTTGCACCTACGTGACAATAAACTTGATGATAATTAGTTACCAACAGTTCCGTAAATTTACCTTCCCGTGGTAAAAGTATAGGATGTCTAGCATCATAAGGTAAGTCAGCCGTTCTTATTCTTCCGCCGACCCGTAGAATATTATTTGAATCAAGAAACAAATTTAACCGTCTTAAACAATTTTTAATAGGTTTGCCAGATTTTAGCATTAAGAATTCTTCACCGTAATGCGCAGCTTGAACATTCCGGATCAAACACTGAGTAGCATGCCTCCGTTCCGATACCGTTACTTCACCATAAATTTTTGAAGTCTTATTTTTACAATTATGCGCAAACCGTAATATAAAGGCCGTGACGTTAACTAACTTGTCATATGAACTAAACCGTTCCAATAAATCAAATTCCGAGTCTAGGATGCCGACATTAACAACCTTAGCCATTGTTCGAAGGCCAGGCAACATCTCCGAAGGAAATTCCAAATAATTTTCCGGCCATGTATCCGATGGCTGACTTAACCACTGAGGGTTCCACCACAAGTCATGAGTCAATAACACCGCCGCGGAACAACCGCGAGAACCGACATCCGAGCAATTCATTTCACTAGGTATATGTCTCCACGTAATATTCAATTTAGAGGCAATTATGTCCGAAATCCGATTGCCTTCGAACACTTGGAGTCTGTGCGGCGGCGTTCGTAACCACGCTAATACTATTGTGCTGTCACACCAAGCGGTTGCTTCTTCAAATCTAATGTTACTTTCCATGGAAGTGGCAACATGATTGAGAAGCACCGTGAGCAACTTAGCTCCGTTTAGTTCCATTTTCGGAATAGTGAGTTTTGTCCTCAGAGGAGCTACTCTAGCCTTAGCCAAAAGTAGCCGAACGAGACCTCTACCATCTGACCCTTCAACACGAATGAACACCGCCGCCGAATATCCTAGTGAACTTCCGTCCGAAAACCCATGCAAGGTGTACCGAGTTACACTAAAATCTGGTTTCAAACAGCGAGGTATAGCGATCTGTTGCAAATTAGGTAAGTCCGAAACCAATTGCTGCCATTGTTGAATTATGTCTAAAGGTGCTGGCGAGTCCCAGTCCACCTTCCGTTGGCCATCGCTACCGCTTAATAATGACTGTAATAATAGTTTCATTCTGAATCCAACATCCAAACAGATCATATAACCTAGCAACTAGTGACAGTATGCTACGACGAGTTATCTTACCTTCCGATGGTAAATTCACCGTATAAGTGAAGCAGTCTGACACTGGATTCCACTTAATTCCAAGGACCTTAATCAAACTACTTTCGTCCAAACCGTCAAATTGGTGCGGGGTCTCTAAGTAATCCGTTGGCAGCCCATTTAATAATTGTGGTACATTACTAGACCATTTCCGTAATTCATAGCCGGCCGAACCCATAATTGATATTAATTCGTCTCTTAATTCTAACGCATCCTGTAAGTTGTCCGCCCCTCCATTCAAGTCATCCACATAACTATTCTTGATGAGAAGTCGGGCAGCACGAGACAAATTCTCAAGTGGTACCGGACTCGAAATACACCCGGTCGCGTCATCGCATGACGTCACACCGTTATTAACCATCGAGTCGTAAGCAATTTGGTGTAAGCATCGATTGGAGATGAATGGTGAAGAACGAAGACCGTAAGTGTTAGTGCACAGTTCATGTACCAACAAAGGTTCCGACGGCGATGAGCGCCAGAAAATTAATTGATACCGTCGATCATCAGGATGTATCCAAGTTTGCCGAAACATCATCTTAATATCGCTAGTGAATACTATACGAGGCCATCGAAAGTTTAAAATTATATCCGTAATATCGTTCGTTAAATGTTCTCCACAATAAAGATTATCGTTCAGGGATGACCCAGAAGCAGTAGGACAACTACCATTAAACACTACTCGAATTTTACTGACATCTCCTGACTTCTTAAATACCCCGTGGTGTGGTATAAAATAATGTTCGCGTCCCGTATCAAATTTAAACTCTGAAACTTGCATGTGCCCGAGTTCTAAATATTCAGTCATGAACTGAACATATTTTTCACGAAATTCTGGGTCCCGTCCCATCCTACGCTCCAAGGAATAAAATTGTCTTAAGGCCGAAAGTCGTGAATCACCTAACAACTTCCTCTCACATTCCGGAAGAAGTGGTAGACGTACTGTACATTTTCCATCTACACCCCGTGTCGTAGTGGACGCAAATAATTGTTCACATTCTATGTCAGACGGGTCCCTTATCTTAGTACGAGGAGGTTCTTCGTTTTGCCAAAAACGTTCAACCGCTTCAATTAACCCAGTCCCCACGAAATAATCGTCGTTAATTACCGACGGTACCGGCCCGAAAATAGCAAAGTCGAATATAGTACCCAAGGCATAAGGCCCGTTTACACCTAAATCAATTTTATCACCGGTTAAAATCTTACCCAATATGTCGCAACCGAAAATAATATCTATTTCTCGTTTATGAGAAAATCCCGAGTCCGAACTAATTTTATGTTTATTTATATTTAACCTATGTGCCAAATAACTCGTGGGTTTCTTTAAAATGACTGCCGTAGTACTCAAACAAACGTCTGAATTAAAGGGTTTGAAATAAATTAACGAGACGCCGCATATCTCATTCAATTTCTTATCTCCCACGCCCACTATAGGAACGTATTTATAATGCCGCCGTAATTTCAATCTATTAACTAACTCACTCCGTATCATAGTTATTTGCGCTCCTAAATCTAGTAAACAGTGACACGTAATAAAACTATTATCCGTACCCCTTACCTGAACCGTAACCGTAGGCAAAATAACATTATCTATACATTTAGGCATTAATACTTCTGAGGCGCTCGGCGAAACAATATTATTATATAAAGTATCCGAGACGCCATGTAATTGCTATTGGTTATTTATCAATGACTCATTCCGTGTGGATCGGCCGACACACGAGCACCCATTACTGCATCTGCACTGCACATAACTACTCGTATTATTATCAGTTGAGCGCGGGCTATTACACGACACACCGGTGCCAAGAGACCTCTGCTTACACCTGCGCGCAACGTAACCGTTATGATTATCAGCCACTTGCACATTCATTGCGCGTCTAGTGGGCGATGTTTGCCGCGTGCCAAAACAAACCAAGCGATGGTGCCCATCATGTCCGCATTGATCGCATGGAATTTGTTTACCGCACGATATCGCTGTATGGGGCTCAAAACACTTATAACACAATGAATTGGCTTTTACAAAGTCTCGTCGACTATTTGTATTCAAATTAGCGAATTTGAAACATTTAGAAATAGTGTGATTTGACAGATCACAATACGCACACGTACCCCGAACACCCGAGCTTCTATTGCTTTGATTTAAATTAGCAGCATGAATATTTCGAGTATAGCTATTACGTTTATTATTATTTATTTTATCAACACGAGTATTATACTTCGCGGAATCCGAATGCGCAGTCCGCACCGATATGTCTGTAGAAGTTTCTATGAATCTGCATTCATTTTGCAAAAAGTCCAATAGCTCACTGAATGTAGGCAAAACTAAATTGTTACCGCCAAACCTATGTTCAAACCGATTTTTTAATTCCGCCGGAAGTTTATTTAAACTAATGTGAAGTAATATATAACTCCATTCTTTAACCGGAAGGCCTAGGTTTTCTAATGCCCTATAGGATTCCAATAAGGGATTCAAAATTTGACTACGGAGGCCCGTCACTCTACTCATCGTGGGCATATTCAACAGTTTTGAAATATAACTGTCCGCCAATAATCGTTTGTTTTCGTATCTGCCGCGTAATATTTCTAAAGCCGAGTCCAAGGACGAATCTATCATAGATAAATGTTTTATCAATGCCTTAGGCTCATTATTAACGTGCGAAATAAGGTAATGGAATTTTTCAGTTTTCGAAATATCATTTCTAGCTAACACTAAAGATGAAAACAATGAAATAAAACTAGTCCATGAGTATATGTCTCCATCAAAAATTGGTAAATTGATGGTAGGGAGACGTGCTGTAGGAGCACTCTCCGTTGGTTTATGGGTTCCGTCTAAGCCAGGGTAAGCCGCTGAAACCGCCTCCAGCTGGTTATAAATTTCCTCAGCTTCCTTATACCTTGCGTCACACTGACATACTAGCTCCTGGTCTTTCTCGTCAACCACATTCAAAAGAGCCTCATAAGCATCATATAAATCAGCATACTTCTGATCCAATTTACGTAACCGTGCTGAAATTACACCCGAAGTGTATTTTTTACTGTTAACCATATCCAAGGTATTAATAAACCAATCGCAAAGAGTTTTAAATTTTATAGTCTGTAATTTAGACATTGTTACGTTATAAACGTTAATTTAAATAGAAAAAACCACTATTAATGGACTTGTAACAAACCGTTAAAATTATCAAAATTTAAAATATATAATCCGTATCTGTATGAATTCGAAGTTTGTAAGTACAAGGATGCCTTTGTAAACACACCGTATCGCCCGATAAGCCGCGCTGTGTTCTATTAATAGAATTGTAAGTGAACAGCGGAGTTGAAAGGCGCCCGGCTATGCCTACCCCCAATATGAAAAATGTGAAAATTATAATTAAATAAAATATGCCGATGCCAAACCGAATGCTAAAATATACCGATTTTAGCAAATTGAACCGTAATAATACCTAAAGAAATGATCAAGGATGTTATCTAGCTAGCAAAGTCCGAATCCTGCGAGGAGGACCATTATGTTTATGCAGAGACCTTCGATAGTCTAAGTGGAGAGTAGTGGATCCTAAGCTCGCTGATCAGAACCTTCCCGGAACCCTTGATCTATTCTACCGGGGATGTTAAAACAATAAAGGGGCCGTGTCTTTAATAAAGCGCAATCTTACCTTGTGTCTGCTGGTGTCTCTTGTGGGGCGCCCCGCTGCTGGCTGTTACCACCGTGAACTGCCGTGGTTAAACTTCACTACACAGTATGGATATAGTCCGTTTTTAATTATTAAAACCGCCGAAAATGAGCACCGGTTTGAAGCGTGTGCGACCGTTATTTTTCACACCTCTTTTTTAGTAATTTATTTGAAGGTAGATGTTTCGTTCACATAGTGTTGGGAACGAACTGTAACTAGTGAGGCGAAACAATTAATCGCCTATGATCAGCAACCTGGTTCGATTGAGAATCATTAAAAACACAGCCCAAGTAAATTGCCTAAACATAGGTCAACATCTATTTTTCAAAAATTTTTTTTGGTATGGCAAAACAACGTTTGCCGGGACAGCTAGTCTAATATATAAAATTCACGTGTCACAGTGTTAGTTACCGTACTCCTCCGAAACGGCTAGACCGATCTTTATGAAATTTCACAATCATATTCAGTAGGTCTGAGAATCGGCCAACATCTATTTTTCAAACTTGTTTTTAGTATGGCAAAAAACGTTTGCCGGGTCAGCTAGTCTTATATATAAAATTCACGTGTCACAGTGTTAGTTACCGTACCTACTCCTCCGAAACGGCTTGACCGATTTTTATGAAATTTTACATGCGTATTCTGTAGGTCTGAGAATCGGCCAACATCTATTTTTAAACCTTTTTTTTAGTATGGCAAAACAACGTTTGTCGGGACAGCTAGTATATATATATATATTCATGGACATTTCACACAACGTCCTCTGGTCCCAAGCCAAGCTTATTATGCTTGTGTTATGGGTACCAGAATACGGATATTATACATAAACTACTTTTCTTTTGTAAATACATACTTATAATACATAGTAAACACCCAGACGCAGTACAAACATTTGTATGACAATTAAAAACATCACACAAATGATTGTCCTGACCGGGAATCGAACCCGAGACCTCATGGCCGGCAGTCCGTTATATAAACCACTCCACCACGAGGCGCGTCGAATTAAATTGAAAACTGTTTAATATTCAGACCTACGAAACACAATAGGAAATGACAGTAAAAAATGTAAAATATAAACAAATAAATGCAATTTAAATAATGTTATTAATCAAGTATCGTTGTTCAATTGAAAATTATTTTAAATTTATAAGCGCGTCGGTACACGGATCATGGAGTTTTATATTTATGTTGCAACAATGATTTGTAGTTCACTAACAATGGGTTTTTATCGTATTTATTTTACAAAGAAATATAGGTAAATATTCGACTTTTGACTTTGTACAGAACAAAAACGACTCAATATCCAGTTTTTTTTTCAATTTGGACTCAGGCACGAAGTGTTCCATAACTACTATATCAACATATATATTAATAAGTGGTGATATCTAGATTCTAGAGAGGTTACATTTAAATGAAACCTAGACGACAGACGGATAGAAAGCTAAGTGGCTACTGTAAAGCCTCATTTTAGTTTTTGGGTCAGAACTCTAAATAATAATCCCTACTAACATCATATATCATTTATTAATCTATCAGTAGGTATTTATTTTCTTGCAATAATATTATTCATATTTTATTTTCTAATTGTGTATGTTTATGCTACGTAAGTAATATTTTCTATAGTTATGTAGTTTAAAATAGTATCTAAATCGCCCTTAGCTATAATTTTTCGATATTTTCCATATAGGTTGGCTACCAGCGATTAGGCCCCGCTTGTAGATACCTTATGCTGTGTCAAAACTATGTATTTTTTTTTCGATGGTGTACGATAAAGAATTTTGTATTATATTGTATTGTATCATAACTGTAAAAGTATCATATAGTAAATAAATAACTTTAAGTAGTACTCGTTACTTTTTAGTGTAAATAATTGTGTACGACCAATTAAATGGTCAAAACAGAGAGTAGCGCCCTCTGTAATTTCCTGTACATTTACTAAGGATTTACAAAGTTGATTGTCAACAAAAAGTGTTGATTTACGCTAAACACAAAGGGCGTGTTACAGAACTGTCCTTATTTGTAATCTTGTCTAATTCAAGTTGTATTTATTTTTCAAGAAGAAAACGGACTAACTTTGGTTACTACGTTTCTGGTTTTATTAACATTTTATCTATACTAATAATAAAAAGGTGAAGAGTTTGTTTGTTTGTTTAAACGCGCTAATATCAGAAACTACTAGTCTAATTTAATTTGAAAAATTTTGTGTTGGACAGTGCATTTATTGAAAAAGGCTATAAAATCACGCTGCGACCAATAGAAGCGAAACTTAAGTGGAAAATTTTGAAAAAACGGGGAAAATTTTCTAAATTCCACGCGTATGAAGTCGCGGGCAACTGATAGTCTTTTTATTAAAATAAACTAGCTGTCCCGGCAAACGTTGTTTTGCCATACTAAAAAAAAATGTATGACATATTAAGAATACAAGTGACACCATCCCATTTTCTCCCCATGGTCTTAAGGGATATTTTGCACAGAAAAAATATCTCCGTGAAAGTCAGAAAACTCGCAACTAAACCCTATGCTAACACTTAGCCAATGCTTGGTCATCGCAGCACAGTAAACCGTAATCCCTTCCAAAATGGAGGAGCCCCGTGCCCAGTAGTGGGCCGTTAACATGCTGGACAGAGAGAGAGAGGGAGAGAGAGTACGGAACTCAAGATGAACGATTTCAATTCTAACTTAGCCTGTTTTCCCCAGGTAAGTACCGTTACTTAGTAACAAAAATACTCGTAAAATACACATTGATTTTCTTTCGTTTATCTTCACTACTTCAAAGTACAAAGATCTTAATGCAACTATACGAACACGTAAGCCAATTTACTAACAAGACTTAAGTAGCCTTTGTGTATTAGTTACAGAGATTAAACATAAAGTTTTGTTCAATATTTAGAAATTTTATTGTAACCGAAACTTTGGCTTAATACAATTTTGATTATAAAATTTAAAGTTATACATAAACTAGTTATTTTTAGATCAATTTATTGTTAAAATTATTCCGAGAACATGAAATAAAAAAAACCTGTGTAAACTTAAAAAAAATATTATTGCATTTACTTGAAATGACTATAAATTAACTTTAACAAATACTAGAACAGTTCAAATATTACATGATTCAAATAACATCCAAATATACGTGTTAAAGTTATTCTATAATTCATTGGTTAAACCGTCTACGTTGTACATCGTCTGTCGACAATAAACCGGTTTTATTGAGTTGTACATTATGCAAGGAATGAATACTGAAATAGTATGAACGATGCATATTTATAAAAAAGCTATCATTATATCTAAAATAGTATTGTGAAATGTTACTGTGGGGTTGTATTATGGTTAAGAATTTTAACTATAAAGGAATTTGGCGTGTTAGATTTATGTCTAACTAGCTTATGCTCGCGATTTTAACCGGGTTCATAGTTTTTGAGCCCGATCTCACAAAACCCTAACATATTATACAAAAAAGCCATCTCCATTAACCACTATATATATAAAAAACCGCTTCAAAATCCGTTACGTACTTTTGAAGATATAAGCTCACATAGGGACATGCTTACAAAAATCCATCCATCCATCAGCCTCTCTCCGTCCACTGTTGAATATAGGCCTTCTTCATAGAACGCCACAACGCGTGGTCTTGTGCCTTGACGATATCGGCGCTTCACCTTGTTGGGGGCCGCCCAACGCTCAACCGCCAACCAATAACAAAAGACTTTGTTTTATATAAAGTACGAGACGCCTATATTCAGCACTGGACGTGACATAATTTTTCTTCGGATGTGTTCTTTTAATAATTATTAATTATAGTTCTATGATCGTGTTAATAATTTATTATAAAGGGACACTACTTTTGTCTCGACGTTGAACTCGACGTCGATCGAGTTGCACCGGTCGTGGTCACGGGTTGACTTCCTTTAATAAATCAGTTAAAATGTCTGTTATTTAATTTATCTGCTTACAAAGAAAAACATCTAGCATGATGGGGCACTCTATATATTTAAATGCATTTTTTATGTATTTACTGTACTCTCATAGTTTATTAGTGAATATTGATTGTTTCAAAATGAAAGTTTATTTTAAACAATTCTTATTACGTTCAATATAAAATTTACCTGCAATTTAATTAATATTTCCATTAAGCACTGTTTCAGAGACGGTTGTGTTTGTTTTAATTAGGTTATAAATAAATTTATTTGATGTTTATAAGGAAAATTTACTTTATGACTATAATAAAGTTAAAATTATTTTATTTTTTAGTGCAGTTGAAACAACTTTATGTTGAAAATGTGCAGGACCAACTCGTATTTCGCCGGTTTTGAGTTCAAATTGAAACCAACTTATATTTTGTCGGTTTTCTATTATATGTAATAAGATGTGATGTAAATTTTATGTTTTACTCAAACTACAAAATTTACTTTTAAAAACTTCAAACAAGTGTGTCATTGGAAAAAGAATAACCTGTTTATTTACAGTGACATTGTATAACTGGTGGTAACATAAACAGTGTGGTTTTAAACAACATCAGTCTTATAATCAATATAAGACTGATGTTGTTTAAAACCACGCTCTATATGTTAGTTTATATAATAAATATTCTATAAATAACATCATTTGTCGACACTATCTTACCTTTAGGTAAACCAGACTATTATCACCCCATTGACGTAACAAAGTGAATATTGACGACAGAAATGGGACCCACCATTACTCAGGCCAGCTCTTTGCACGAAAAGGGTTATTCAATGTACCGTGTGTCGATAACAAACCAATGCATTCTGTGATATATTTTCGGGTTTTTTGTAGAGGTTGTTATAAAATCGTCGATACATCAGCTGTTCATCCTCTGAATTTTTTTTTAACCTATACTGACAGTAGGCTGTTTTGTTTTGGCGTAAATAAACAAATAAATATTCATGGACATCTAACACAAAGTCCTCTGATCCCAAGGCAAGCTTTAACACTTGTGTTATAGGTACCAGAATACGAAAACACCTAGATGCAGTAAAAATATTTATATTATGATTATAAATATGCGCGGGAATCGAACCTGCGACGCCAACAGGCTTCGTGGTCGATGTTGTTACATGAACCGCAAGACCACGAAGCCTGTCAAAACAAAAATACATATCATTTTTCTATTTTACTTACATTACCTACATTTTGTATTTCAAAATACTATCAAGATAGGTTGCTTTTATAACTATAAGCATATAATTCTATATTAACACTCATATTATCAATATTTCATTCGTTCTATTATACTTATGAGACAGTACATTATGCATAGACACGCTCTGTATTCCTCAGTATCATACTCACTTATTATCATATGAGATTTAGGTCAAACTTTATGTTACATAGAACTAAAAATGTTAGGTTTACGAAAGATTTTGTGGGTCTGTATGTTCATTTTATGTTTTTACGGTAAGTTATGAAAATAATAATATATGATTAGTATGTTAAATTCTTTACTCAGTCATAGTATTTTCTATCACAACATTATTCACAAGACGACGAAAGATATGGAATGAAGCCTAAGAAGTATATTTCGATCTTGGCCGTTGGCACTCTATAGTCTCTGTCTACACCATGGGAAAAAAGCGTGACGTTATAATAGACGTGATGTTTCGATGATGATGATGGATGACAAATAGGACACAGGAGATAATGTGAGAACGCTCGAAAAATACATACACGGACATCATAGCAGATTCCCTTCAAAATTTATTTCGGATTTCATCTAGCCCATTAATGTCCACAGTTGGGCATGGGTCTTTGTTACTTCGTTTTGTGGTCTACTACGCCACTCTGTAATTCTGGATTTGCAAGAAAGAAAACCCGAGACTAAACTGCTTTAGTTTCGAGTTCTGTTTTACTTACAGTTGATGTTCTTTTTTCCTTTTTCTTTTTTATGGACATTTCACACAGCATCCTCTGGTCCCAAGCTAAGCTTATATGCATTTGTTATGGGTACCAGAATACGGATATACTACTTTTCTTTTGTAAATAGATTTGTGTGACATTTACAAAAATCACACAAATGATTGTCACGAGCGGGAATCGAACCCGCGACCTCATGAACGGTCCGTTACATAAACCACTCGACCACGAGGCTCGTCAGATGTTAACGGTTTGTAAGCAGTAAGTTGTTATTATCTCCAAACTGATACATTTGCTATTGTAAATTTGACACAATAAATGGCGTTGTTATATCGGAACATTCGGAACTACTTCATTAATCATTAAGCGCTTTACGGTTGCTTAAATCTTAGATACTTTAGAGAAAATCCCTCTTAAATTCCCAATACTATATCATTCTCATTGCTAGTATTAGTCAAGAGAATACAATGCCCACAATAAATTGAATTGTTACGAATTGGGCTAATGTATTGATCACTAAAGGTATGTCAGTAGTTTTGGTATAGAAAGGCAAATACATAATTTTGGCTCTTAGATTCCAGCAATGGTGGTTGGTCAAGAATTTCGTTTTGGGTGATCCCTAGATTACTTATTGATTTTAGATTACTTCTCTTAAGTTCTCTATTAACTCCATTTCAATTGCACCTTCTTATGTATATTTATATTGTATTTATATTTTTATACGTATATACGTAATATGTGTGTGATATATGCTTAATTACATGTTTTATTATTTCTTCTGTATTTATTTAAACTTGTACCCTTTTTTATTTTTATTAATTATCTGTCGTAGCCGCCTATTCTCACTAGTTTACTGGTTCTTACTGAAAACCAGCGCTGTGGTAGCTTGCTACTATAGCAATTGCTGAGGAAGGACCATTTTCAGCCTCTAATATTAATGTTTCATGTTATTATAACTTTGTTCTGTAGTCGAGGTTACTGAAATAAATTTATTTTCTTTCTTTCTTTCTTTCTTTCAAATAAAAACACTTGAAAACTTGTACCTTTAAACACAATCTCCTGCCTGTATCTCCGAAACAACTAAACATATAATTACTAAATACAGAATGCTATATGAAGTAATATAGATTGTACACAGATTTACCACATGTATAGTCTATGGCGACATCACTCAATCAACTTGAAGCCACTTACATATCTATGTGTGTCTATGATACAGGCTGTACGTCATATGACACGTTATTATTCTATGAAGAAGAATTTAGCCAGGCTAAAGTTATCTGATATATCTGTAGTATACTATATATTAGATAGTGTACTTAATAATAGACACTACAAATTGATTGATAATGTTTGTAAGTGGAAGGATTTGGCTTGACAGCGACGGCGATGGTAGTGAGGATGAGACTGTCTCTAAATTAGTTATTAATTATGGTCTAGATAACATTAATCGGCATCATTCTCACACCCCTCCAAAAATGGAAAATAATATTGAAGAAAAAAAAGAAAGAATAGAAAAAAAATTCCATGGAGCTTCTTGTCTGTTCTTCTCCATAGGATTCACGTTTGGAACAGACACCTAGTTTCTGACGTTTCAAAAGAGCTTGTAAAACATGCCAACTTGAAATAAAAAATTTTGACTTTGACTTAGACTGAGGATAACAGTGGAAGAAGTGAAGTTACAAATAATGAAAAAGCAAGAAGGTTATAAATAGGGAGTAACAACTCGGGAACACAGATTTGTTCCAAGGCAGGGCCGCCCCGTTTATGGTATAAAAGTAAAATAGTAAATAGTAGCCTTGCTTTCTCTTTTACTCCCGCTTAAAAAGAAAGAGTTAGAAAGGCTACTAAATCATTTATTATTCTTAATGTGTTCAACTAAAAAAGCAGCAGGCCGGATTCGTTGTAGAATAGAATAGAATAGAATAGAATACACTTTATTGTACACCATAAATTACATGTCACTTAAAACTAATGTAACAATAAAACATGTACAATTGGCGGTCTTATCGCATATTGCGATCTCTTCCAGACAACCTTTACCTTACCCTTTTGTACCGAGTGTTACGTCTAGATCTATATCCTAAGTCTATGTGAAAAAGTAACTAAAATAAAATCGTCAGAATATATACAAAGCGGCTCTTTATAGAATATTTCTCTTGACTGTTAGAAAAATATGTAAGTAAATCATTCCAATGAGCGTAAACATTATTAACTATGAGCTTTTCGATTTTCCTTCATTCATTATTGGTATAGCAAAGTAACCATAACAAATAATATTTGTGTAAGCTCATAAATACAGCCTACAAATATATGTAATCGGCGCAAATACTACTTCGTCGTAATATCTCTATAAATATTTGATCAAATATTTGCGACATATCCTGACTTTGTGTATCTACTGGTAGAGTATAATTATGCCCACATGCTTAGCGTTTATTGAATTTAACTTATACTAGCTGTTGTCTGGGACTTCGTACACGTGAACTTTGAAATCACGACGATATCTTTATTATTTATAGTCTACTAGCTGTTGCCCGCGACTCCGTACGCGTGGAATTTAGGAAAGTTTCATGAAAATCCATCCATACATCCAACATTAACCAAATATCCAAACCTTAGAGTATGGATAGAAGACCGAGGAAACGTTCGCGTAGCTCAGCCAACAGTTTTTGAAGTATTTTATATTAATATAATCGCGCGTAATTCTTTTTTCGTCATATCTCCTAAGATATTCATTTAAATTACATGCTGTAAAAAGCAGTTATAATCCATATTAAATGTGTAAGCTAACCAAGGTATTTAATTTAATAAAAAATATTACTATATACACATAAATAGCTTTTGAAAACACCCTATTGAATTAGAAAATTTTTTTGACAATATTATGGGTACAGCGGGTTTTCCTTAAAAGATAGACATATGCCGGAGTTTTTTGAAGAACTATAGGTAACAAACAATTCCTCCACACATCAGTTTGTTGTACCTCACATAGATAAGGCAACGTTTTCATTTATAGCTCGCACGCGTCCGACTTTCTCGGCAAATTTAATGATATCTCATTCAATATACAGCAGACCCCAACAAATTATGCAAAAAAAAGCCATCCTCTTGAACCATTCTATCTATTAAAAAAAACCGCATCAAGATCCGTTGCGTATTTTTGAAGATATAAGCTTACATAGGGACATACATACAAAAATTACGACTTGGTTTTATAAGAAGTAAAGATGTTACTAAGAGATACTGTGGTATTAGTGGTAAAAGAATTATATAAATCCGTCTAGTAGTTTTTGAGTTTATTCGTCACAAACATATAGGTAAAGATACAAAATTTTATCTTTATTATATTAGTAAAGATATAGAAAACCGCAACATTTAGACACAAGACAAAAAGCCAAGTTCAGAAAACCGAGTTTAAATTGAGGTCGGTGCAAGATGTTTGCGGGTTTTGGCAGATTTTTCGATGCTCGTGTGAATGATACGGGGACGTAACATTTTTATTCTGTGTACATTACGCAACCAACACCAGGAAACCACCAATGTAACAAAAAGTATATTGCTCCTAAATTGTTTTTCTGAATTTATGACTCCATTCTAAAAGATATTTATAAAGTGGATGGATAGAGCAATAATATTTTCAATATGCCAAATATATAACAGTAGTACAACAGTTTCATAGTCCTTATACATCACTTGGAGTTACGACCAATAGCGAAGAACTCACAAATAAGTTGGATGGCGCCCAACGTGGTAACAGAGCGTGTAAACTACATATTCAACCACAAATAAGAAAAACAGTCAAGTACGAGTCGGACTCGCACATAAGGGGTCCCATACCATTGTTATCGTAATATATTGGTCATATTCTCGACCCCAAAAGTAGGATAATGATGAGTATTTATTATTTTAGCATCAACTGGTAAATATAAACTGTGAAATTTCAGCTTTGTATCTATCATCTTTCTAAACATACAGCCTGGTGACAGATGGATGGAACAGTGAAGTCCGAGTAATAGGGTCCCATTTCACCTTTTAGTATGGAACCCTAATAAAGTATTATATATTTTAAACATTCATTGAAGTGTGAGTTATTTGTTTACGATATTACCATGTTATTGTGTTCCTATCACATTATCGTTGTTTCCTAAATTGGAAAATAATTTTGAGGCCGAAATTATATTGAACGGGAACTGAGCGCGAATTCTCGTCGTTTGAGTTATTGTTATTAACGCTTGAAGACACTTAACTTTAACCTGGCTAAATCGTTCTTCATAGACTAAAAATGTTTCATGTGACGTAGCTTGTATCATAGACAATCATTTATTTATTTATTTATTAGTACGATTATATGGACCAGCAGTGGTTAATACAATATAATAAATATATAATACAATATACAATATATATATACAATATATATATATAATATATATATATAATATAATATATACAATATATACAATATATATATATAATATATACAATATATAATAAATGTTGATAATTATAGGCCCATAGCTCTACTTCCTGTATTTTCGAAACTATTTGAAAAAATTATACATGATCGCTTCATGAGTTTCTTAGACAAATATAATATAATACACGATGCTCAGTGTGGATTTAGAAAAAATAGATCAACAAGTTTTGCTATATTTAAAATAATAAAAGGGATAACAGAAGCAATAAACGTGAAGATGCCAGCCACTTGCCTTTTTTTAGACATGTCGAAAGCGTTTGATTGCGTAAACCATAGTATATTGCTTAAACAATTAGAAAATATAGGCATACGCGGTGTAATACACTCACTAATAACAAGTTACTTGACAAACCGTAAACAGGCTACTACCATAATGTTTGAGGATAAGAAGTCTAAAGCGCTAATGAGTGAAACATCCCGATATGCAACTGTCAAAATTGGGGTTCCGCAAGGAAGTATATTGGGACCATTATTATTCACTATTTACATTAACGACTTTCCAAATATTCTTGATGAAATGTGTGTCCTATACGCGGATGATGCCTCGGTGCTAGTTACAGCAAATAGTTTATCATTACCGGAGTATGAACAAAAAATTAACAATACAATACAAAACATAATTGATTGGTTAAAAACCTTAAATTTAAAAATAAATATAACTAAAACTAACTATATACAATTCCGCCCTTACCAAGTCAAACATAATAAACTAAATTTGCATTATCATAATGAACTGATAGAGGAAACAAACTCCACAAAATTTCTAGGATTATATATAGATAATCATCTAAACTGGAAGTGTCACATAGAGAAACTAAATAATAAATTAAGAAGCTATTGCTATACTTTGCAGGTTCTAGTAAATACAACAAATACAACTACCGCGATATCGGCATATTATGGCAAAATATTTTCCTTGTTAAGCTACGGCATATTATATTGGGGAAACTCTGTAGAGTTAAACTCAACACTTATTCTGCAAAAACGGTGCATAAGAATAATTCATAAGCTCAAAAGAAATGCCTCATGTAGATCAACTTTTATAAAACATAAATACCTAACACTCCCTAGCATATACATATTGCAAGCAGCCGTTTTTGTCAAAACACACCCAAATTATTATCCCCAAAACCATACTTTCAGCTATAATAGTAGATTGCGCAACAGAAATAAAATCATAATACCTAAACCGAAATATGACATTTTTAAAAAGAATATGTATTACACTAGCATAGAAATATATAATCATTTGCCAGAATCGCTAAGAGCCCTTAATCTTTCACAATTTAAAAAGAAATTGAAAAGTATACTAATAAGGTATTGCTTCTATAGTCTGAAGGAATTTCTTAACGAAAAGATTGTAATATAGCAAACATAAATTATTTATAATATGTAATACGATAAAATAAATTTTAGCATGTAATATGACTATGATAAATGTAACAAATAACTAGAAATTATTGTAAATAATATTTTAATGTAACTTTGACCTGGCTTAAAACTGGAATTATATTATGTAAATTGCTCGACTTATTCTGATTCATGTTGCGATTGATTGTACGAATATTGTATGCCTTTCCGGGTAAATTGTGCTGAATTTCTAAAATCTTTATGTAAAATCTTATGTACCACAATTTATACAATAAAGAGATTATTATTATTATTATAGTAATATAAATACAACACAAGCTACGGTGACAATTGTTCAACCTATTAAGCTGGACACAGCATGCAGAATTTGTAAGAGCGTCATTGTACAAAATTTCATAGGTCATCATGGATACATATTTTACGCATACAAGTGGCTTAAAACCGGCTGAGTAAGTAACCATCTGGTACACCTGTGACCAAGTGTGTGTTTTACTTTAGAGAGTAAAACAAATTAGATACGGAACTTTTATCACTAGGAAAGAATTTGTTTTGCACTTGGCTGTGTTTTACGACGTTAATATTACAGTAATGTGGCAGTCACAGCTTTTATTCCATTACCAAATCTTTAACGCCATTTCGATGTGTTTTTCCACTCACGTTGAATATTTTATTAACACTAAATCATCTAAAGATAGATTGTAAATGCTTCGTGAGTTCTATATTGTTTAAATATTCACCCCTCTCTGTGCATTTCAATGGTGATGTGCCGCATTCATGTGTAATGTTCATTTTATGATACAGTTTACTATCGTAATTTTTTTTTTTAGATTACTAACTGTTGCCCACAACTTTGTAAGCGTGAGATAAATAAAAGTCAAAGTAAAAAAATTTTATTTCTATGTTTTACAAGCTCTTTTGAAACGTCAGAAGCTAGGTATCAGCGCCAGCCGCGAATCCTATGGAGAAGAATAGACAAGAAACTCCATGGATTTTACTTTTCTCTTTTTTTTTCTTTTTTTTTTTCAATATTTTTACATTGTTGTGGGGTGTAAGAATGATGCCTAATGATGATTAATGTTATATAGACCATAATTAATAACTAACTTAAAGACAAAAATGCCTTGTTAGAGCAAGTCGACAGCAGAAGGCAGCCGCTCGCGGATGTAACGCGCACATCAGATAATAATATAGATAGACAGATAATTCTTTATTGTACGATTAAAATGATGCTAAATTAACAACTAAATTAACAATTAGCAGCTTTATAGCATAAAGCGATTACTTATGGGTACATCTAAAATCCAAACCTAAAAAAGTTATACATGTAAACCTTTCTTTTGAATCTTTCTATCCATAAAATAATCTGACCTTAGAAAGAAAAGTTAGTCCCACGTTTATATACGAAAGATATTTTATTGATGGGCTGTTAACGTTTTATTGCGGAGTTATCTCAATTGTACAGATTGTATCAATGTAATAGCTACAGTTTATCTTAAATGGAGGCTGTAAACGTAAAACTATTCATTTATATTGTTTTATTTGATTTTAGACATATTCTTAGAATTGTATGAAATAAAATTCAATATTGTACAAAGATTACGATTAAGAATAGATCAGAATTCTCCTGCCCTTATCCCGTTGTTTGAGGTCGGTGGTAATATGACTTGTGGTTCATGTTACAGTGACATATGCACAGGTGTCATACAACGTGGATCTCCCGGTCTTTTCTTACGAGTACGACTTCTCAAATAGAATATGGATGGATGAAGCCAAGGAAGTATGCTCCGATCGTAGCAGATGGCAGTCTATAGTCTCTGCCTACCCCCATGGGAAAAAGGCGTGATGTTATGATGATAATGATGATAACTCTCAAATAGATCATCCCACAGATCCCACAGAACGATTATGAATAGATACTGAATGTTTTTGTGAAAGTACTATATGTTTATACCGTCACACCATTTTTTCTAGGAGTAGGCAGTGGACAGAGAGTTAGCAGCAAAAGAGCATTTCAACATTTTAAATCAATATTTTTGTTTTCTTTAAAGGCTAAAATTGAATAGTTTAGTGTGGGTTGATTTCTCAGGGGCGTTAAATGATAAAAGTATTCAAAGTAAATGTATTTATTTTCTTTGTGGATTCTATATTTATAATTACACACACGCACACGTGGCACACTCAAAATCTCAGTATCTCGCGGGAACACGTAAGACACGTTTTTCTCTACACGGCGGCGTTGGCGGCCGGCGTCCCACTGAATCAACTGAATGTCCGCGGGCGGCAGGATGGCCGCGTGAGCATGTCGCGACAGGTTCGTCTATTGATTCCGAACTCGAAATTCCGAATTCGAAACTCGCATATTACGTACTAATAAACAATCATTTAAGCTAATAATTTTATAATAATTTTATAAGTACAAAAACTCTTCATCTTAACTCGGTAAAGTCGCAAGTTTCCTAAGCTATTAAAAAAGGGTGACATCTTCGATAAAAATAACTATCACAAACTTTGTATAAAAGGGTTACTCAATGTTTACTTTTTAGATAAACGTACACAATATGTCTACCGACTTATCTTGTATCTTACTGTTACTTATCATCGTACTGGATTTCTTATAGAAAGAAGTTATACTGAAAAGAAATTGTTAGTGATATTACATCATTTTAAAGGTTTCGTGCCTAAAGGTAATACGGGGCCTTCTTACAGAGACTTTGCTGTACATCCGTTCATTTGTCTGTCATCAGGCTGTATCTCAGGAATGGTGATAGCTAGAAAGCTGAAAAAGTCACAGTTTGTGTATATGTCTAAGGTATTATAGCTGTGTGCTGTTACAACAAATGCTCATTATCATCATTCTCCGGCCGTTAGCCCATTATTTGGGGAAACATGATAAATATATTATGATAATCCATCCATCCATCCATAAGTATATCTCCGTCCACTGCGGGAGATAGGCCTCCCCAATTGTATGTCAACCCACTTTAGACTATTCCTTGTGACACTATTATGGTTCTTTCACCAAACGAATACAAAACCTGCTGTTGTTCTGTGTAAGCTGAGAAAAAAGCATTCTCTTTTTCAAATAAACCCCTACGAGGGTGAATACAGATAAATGTATATAAGTACTAAGTTCATGATAAGCCCATATTTATATGTCATTTTTGGTGAGTACAATAATGATATGTTAAAAACAAAGCAGCAATGAAACCAGGGCAGCAATGTGTCGCGCCAATATCTTAACAACATACAAATTTTGTGATTCACTTAAAATGGAAGCAATTAATATTACTTGAATTACTATATTAGTTTGTACGTGTACGCATGTGGAAGTGTATTGAGATTACAAGTATCACTATCCCATATCCCATCCCTTAGTTGGCTCCACTTACAGAGTATGAAATTGCCTTATATTAGCTTACTAGCCAATGCCCGCGATTTCGCTCGTATAGTTATTGAACTCTATAAAAATCCGTTGTGTAGTCTGGAAGATATACGCTCACATATGGACGTAATATATAAAAATAACAGCTTTTTTTAACACGCTTTAATAAGTTCGGTATGTATTTAACAATGTATTAATCTATGTAACGGAATCTTTGAAAGTGATTTTCACCCACTTGCAATGGTCGGATTGATCTGAAATTTTGTACACATATTAAGAACCGATATTCAGGAGTTACAAGCGTGTTTTATAGTTTTTGAACTATAATTTTTATTGAAATAAGTAAAGATAACCAGCACCCTGAGAAAGAAATGGGGTGGTGGCACTTGAATTTCAAAACCGTCATCACATGGGACACATAGGTTATTGGTTACTTTCAATGTAAAACATCAACTTAGCAGCAAAACGTGCCAAATCTTCATAAAAAAATATATAAAATACAAGGACAACTTACCAGACAGACAACGACATCTATGACAATAAAAATACGTTTACGAAATTATATTCTATGACGCAAACAAAGTTTTAGCCACGCGTAAAGCAATTCTCGCAACCTTTTTACGCGAAACCAATATGCAAAATGTACCTTTTACGGCAAACTTAACACATTTCCCTTTACCTTCTAAATTCTTTGATATTCTTTATACAAACTTAATATTAACGTGATGTCAAACAAATATCAATTTTAGTTGTATAGAAACAAGTGTGTTGTTGATTGCAAATGTTGAATATTGGCTTTGAAATGTTTCGCCGTAAAAGCGTAAGACATATTAGATGATACCTTAGCACGTAATCTGATCATAAATATTATTTAACCCAGTCATTTGGGAGGCACAAACCGGTGATAAAGAACATTGAAATTATAACTTTTAGTACATTGTAATTATGTTAGCCGTGTATTTGTCCTTCGGTTAAGGGCCTACATCAATATTATCGTCGATATGAACATATTAACACAGCTAGTGGGTATAGAAAATGAAGAATTAGGGATATTTTTTTTGTTTACTCAAAATCTACTAAATATATTTTAATTCTGATTGACGTGTTTCTATATATAATAGTTACTTATGTTTTTAAAGTTATTTCATTAGTTAATACGCGATAATAGACCGGCAAATGAAAAAAATAAAAAATTAGAGAAGTTGTTTCGCTAAGATTTTCTATCGAGAAAACTTTTTCAATCGCGTTTCTGAGTTTATGCGATCCTAGATCATATATTGAAAATATATGTTATACTTAAAAATTAGAGCTCTAGCCATTCAATTTAAAGAAACAATGAAAACTTCGTACGTAGAAAAATGCACGAAGCTATTTTAGTATCCTCTTAATTGATGCTCATGCTTATGACACGATCATATTTCTTATTTTCGATATATATAATAGGTGCCATACACTTAGTTTTATTTATATTTTGTACTAGCTGTTGCCCGATGTTACATACGCGTGAAAACATAAAAAATAATCCCCGTTTTTTAACACTTTTCACTAAAGCTTAGCTCCTATTAGTTGCAGCGTGATGAAACATGGCCTACAGCCTTCCTCGAAAAAAGAACTATCTAACAAAAAATCTATTTTTCTAATCGTTTTATTAAAGTACATTTAGTAGTTTTCGTGAAAGTATAACAAACAAATCTACTTGCAGAGGCATGTACTAGGGCCATAAGGGCCATGGCCCAGGGCGGCCAGCTTAAGTAGGGCAGCGAAAGCCTTCAAGTTTAAAATTTAGCTCTATCTCTATTAATTTATAGGGAGGCTAATTAAATTGGCCCAGGGCGTCAAATCAAATGGCCCGAGGCGCTAATTTTAAAAATACGCCTGTGCCTACATGCGTCCAGACACCCATACATACCTACTTAAAAGCTTTTATTTTTATAATTTTAGTAGAATTGTAAGTAAAACGTAGTATGCAAAAGCGTTTAAAAAAAACTACGTTCAATATTTTACTAGTGTTAAGTTTAAGTTTTTATTCATCCGTTTTTGATCTGGAAAGTTCTATGAACCAAATCACAAATAGCATTATTTGACGACACGTATTTAATCACGTATAAACTGATTTAGGTTCGCTTTGTCCAATTTGAACTATGCGTCAACCCCTAATGAAACAAGGGTTGAAACATCACCATAATCAATTTGATTAATTCATCAAATTGTGACAACAGAAGCCACGGGCGTTGATGATATTTGCTAATAGAATTAATTAGAACATAGTTTCCATTAGTTATTTCTCATGCATACGAGAGCACGGTACGTATATTAATGGCTTTATAAAACTAATAGCTGTTGCCCGCGACTTCGTACGCGTGAAATTTAGAAGTCAAACCTTAACAAATAGGAGTTTACTATACCGCTCGATAGATGGCGTTTACAGTTTTTTAAATCGCACTATAGTTCATTACACACATTAACACTTTTAAGCTCGTTAAAATTTTTACTGCGCCATCATCTCTTTTTCACAATTATTATAAATTAGTAAGGATTTTGTATTTTGGACAGTAAGTTAAATACCTTTTTAAAATCTCTTTATCGTAGTGAAAGTAATACTATCTGCGAGTGGTGACTTCGAATGTGAGGAATTAAGAAATCTAACCTTAACAAATTATCTTTCTCTAGAACCATATTTATTAAAAGCACCGTATCAAAGACACTTGCGTAGTTTTAAAGATTTAAGTTCACTTTTAGATATACACAAAGAATAGCATTGTTTTGTAAAGACTTTACCCTGCGATACAAGTTTCATTACATCTAACAATCACCATAAATAGGAATCTAAGCCTAGTGGTTTATTTAAAAATAACATTCTTATTGTTGAAAAGAAATAATTCCAATCTTACATTCAGAAGTGGGATCTTCCAGTATTTATTAAGTTTATTTTAAATTCCTACTTAAATCTTAGTCAATTAACTCCTTTGAAACGGCACAATCGATTCGACTGAAATTCTTAGTCTAAGATTTGATCAACACATATTTTGAAACCTAATTTCGCAAGGGTTCAGTAAATACTGGCGGAATGTATCGATCAATTTTAATTTTAGAATGTAACCGAAATAAAATGCTATTAAATGCTACATCTCTTTTGATACTTTTGAGAGAAAATTCGTAAATTTTTCCACTCTACACAAATTACTTTATTTAAAATGGGTGAGGAGTTGGCGTGACAGTATAAATAGAATTTTCAGACTAGAACAACATTTAAATATTTTGTTGAAGAATTTTTATTGGTTCCAATAAATTTAGCAAGCGATAGGATAAATATTTGGAAAGCTATTTTTAAGTTATTTTACAATAAGTGCTAGTTTTAAGGGCTATGAAATAATACAATTATAGCTCCTTAGTAAATAAATATAAATAAATGTATGTCTTCTGAAGTGTATGTAAATAATTAATTTAAATAAGAGCAAGTACAACATTTTACCCTTTATTTTTATTTCTATTTGCTATAACAATAAAGCCATAAAACTTTCAAATATCTGTTATTTAAAAGTAATTTTCATCATATATTTTACTTTGCGCTTGTCACATACAGCTTCTAAGCTATATACATCGGAATAACCCGTTTTTGCTTATTATAAAACAAAATCGTTATTTCTGTATGGGTGTCCCTATGGGAGCTTATATCTTCAAAACTACGTAATGGATTTTGATGTGCTTTTTAATAGATACAGTGGTTCAAGAGGATGGCTTTTTTGTATAATTTGTTACGGTTTGGTTTCTCAATTCGAAGCGTAGGGTCAACTTTGAATGCGGGTAAAACTGCAGTCATTAGTAAGATGAGTAAATAATTAGTTCAAAAACTAAAAAACACGCTTGAAAATCTTTTTTACATTATTGCAATATCATCGATCCTTGTTAGGTTGACCTGCGGGCGTATTATGAGCTTTTTAAAAATCATGCAAGTTCCAGGCAGGCCGTACACTGCCTGACTAAATTATGTATTATGGTAAACATAAAACATTTAGTTGAAAAATTTTAGTTCGTACTTAAACTTTTAGTTGTACTTTCTCTATAAACATATAAATCTATGACTGTTTTAGCGAACTGGATGGCTGTGAGTTATGTTCATATTACGAATTTGCCGGGCAGTTCCATTCACGGCGTAAACGGCCTGGGAATAAGAGCTCATAATACGGCCGCTGGGCAGTTTCAGATCAATCCGACTACTGCAAGTGGGTGAAAATCACTTTCAAAGATTCCTTTACACAGATTAATACATTGATTGATACATACTGAATATAATATATAACCGTGTTAAAAAGAGTGTTAAGAATAATACAAAATTTTGAACATATTGTGTTATATTTGTGTTATTTATACATAGATATTATCAGATATTTTGTTCAGTGACACAACAATTTAGTAAGTTACACAAACAGACATAAGTGACACTTACATTTGCTTGAAACACTTTTATCTTGATAAATAGAGGACAAGTTGTCTTCAAGAGAAACATTGTTACAATAAAGTATAAAACAACTTGAAAGAAATCTGAAAGTACACGAGTATAATATACTAGCTATGCACCGCAGTTTTACTTGAGTATTTACTAATTTATTAATTTTTGCATTTGACATGCTATGCCTTTTACTTAATAAATCAAATTAAAGTGGAAAAAGTGAAAAATGCCGCAAGTGGGACATGAGATGGTGTAAACCAATCTTAATGGATGGCGGTGTACGTAAAAATATATAAACTCATACGTAAAAATATATAAACTCAGTTGAGTATTTACTGCAAAACCAACGGGTATATAATAGATGTTGACTTCTTTTTCACATCTTTATCTACACAGATTTACCAGATGGCTACGTAACTCACCCAATTGAAGTACAGTTTATGAGATAAGTCATAGTCTAATAAAACAGGTAATTTTTCCCGATGGCATTCTTGTTTTATAGCTTGTTAAAGTGACGTTTTTAACACTTGAATGCTGAATTCCATATCTTATTAGACCATGAAGTACGATTTAGCCAGGCTAAAGTTCCGTGTCTTTAAGGTTGAACACATACCCCTCTCTCCCTCTCTCCAGCCCAATTACGTTCCACTGTAGGGCACGGGACTCCTCCAGTTTGGGAGGTATTATGGTCTACTGTGCTGCGCTGATCAGACATGTTGGCACAGTGTTTATTTTCGAGTTTTACGTATCTCACAGAGGATGTTTGTTATCTGTGTGCAATATCCCTTAGCTGACTTTTACAGCACCCTTAGGAGGAGATGGGGTGGTGACACTTGTATTCTTAATCCGTCACCACACGGAGGTAATCCGGAGATAATGACAAGGAACGCATACCCACTACCTGGTAAATATAATTATGTTTACATATAAATTTCTTTGCGAACGCAAAATTACACACACTCAAAACCGGTTCACCTTTTTAGGAAAAGTTCAGTGACATAGAGACGTATAAATGTCTGTATGTCACTGAAATCTTCCTAAACGTTTAGACTGATTTTAATGAATTTTTGGGTGACTGTACCAGTGGATTCAGGTAGGTGGTGGTAGGTGGCACTTTTGTATCTAATATATTTAAAGAAAAACGAAGTTCGCTGGCACTACTACTTCTTTATTTTATTTGAAATAAAATAAATAGTTTAAAAAAACAAAAAAACACGCTTTATGTAGAAAACCCAACTAAAAAATAGAAAAAAGAGTTTTTGTGGAAATGCGCGCATGCGTAGTACGCGTACTAGCCCTCTCTCTTACTCTCATGCAAAGGATCCGGATAGAGATTAATGAATCCTGGCGAATCTAACCAGGATAATCGGATATTTTAATCGAATTATTGCATTGTCATCGGTCTTTGACAGGTGTGCAAAATTTGAATACAATCTGACCGTTTAAAGTGGGTCAAAATAGCGTCCAAAGGCTATTGATTGCAAAACCCATGTTCATAAAACTTTGTGCGATAATAAGTAATGAAATTAATAATAACATCTAATGTTTATTTTAGAAATTACAACATAACAGTTTCCAAAACTAGCCGTAATTTAATAGAATTTGAAATTCTATAATCCTTTGTTATAATGGGTAGCTTGTGTGTTTTAATTATACCATATCCGGTGTTTAATGTTTACATATTCACTGTTTGTATTTGTTATTACAATTTACACAATTAATTTGTGTGTAACATAATGGTGCAGATTCTGAGCGCACAACTAAACTTAACTTAACTAAAAATTAAAAGTGATAGCGTCATTATCACAATTCGGCAATGTTTACTGAAGTTTCATATTACTAAAACTGTGTATTATAGACTAACGATTTTAATTAATATAAACGTGTACAACGAAATAGCAGGTAATAGCTATATTGACACTACCAATTTTCATTTTTTAGTTAAGTTAAGTTTAGTTGTGTATCCAGAATTGGTACCAATGTAAGTGAAAGCTGTTTTTAAATTAAAGAAGTTTTGTTAATAACCATACCCGTCACTAAATCGGCTTGAAGCCACTTACATAATCTATGTGTGTGTGAAAATGTATCTGTGTGTGTCTATTATACAGACTATACGTCATATGAAACGTCATTATTCTATGAAGTATGATTTAGCCAGGCTTAAGTTACTTGTCCTCAATTTTAAACGTCATCCCACCATCTGGTATGTCTGTGACTATAACTTAAACCGTGTGATTAACAGTGCGTGTATTCAACACAAAAATACACTAAGAAATTAAAAAGAAATTGACTGCATAAAGTGAAGTATTGATATGCCGCGCTGACCAGACGTGTTGGCACAGGGCTTATTTTCGAGGTTTCCGTCTCTCACATATGATGTTATCTGTGTTCAATATCCCTTAGCTGACTTTTACAGCACCCTTGGGAGGAGATGGGGTGGTGACACTTGTATTCTTAATCCGTCACCACACGGAGGGATGACATCACTCCCTCACATTATAATATACTTAGAGACAAGTCTTTTCATGTCTTCTGTTAAAAATGGGTATCATTAATTCAAAATGTGCTTTGCTTCGCGAGAATGTGTATCTAATACACTGGCAACATTTTCCTTAAAAGTATTTGCCGCAGTCCGCAGGGGTAATTTAGCACGTAGCGTAATGCTCACTTCGTATCATAACAGCGGATATATATAAAGTCAAGTGCGAAAGGCACCGAATAAAATTGTTGAAAAATGTGAACCGAGGCGCGTGACCTATTTTTTCTATAGCCTGGTAGTTGGCAGGCGCTTCAAGGAAATTTGGAAACAAAGGCATATAAAAAAAATAGGTTGAGAGATAAATCTCTCAACCTATTTTTTTAATATTTTAAATAGTATAAATACTATTTAAAATATTTGTATAAAAATTTAATAGTAGCAATGATATATATGTAGCAAGGGAGAAGAATGTAATTCCATAAGGTTATATAGTTTTAGAGAAGGTATTGATTTTATACACGTACAAGTTTCGACTCAATAGAAGAAATTTGGGTCTAATACGGCTTAGATTCTAAGTTAACACTAGGTTACTTCTAAACCCATAAATATACAGTTTTTAGGGTTCCCTATAAAATGGCAAAACGGGACTATATTATTGAGATATCGCTGCTCGTCCGTCCTTCCGTTTTTCGCCAGGCTGTGTCTCTGGAACGATGGTAGCCAGAAACCTAAAAATTAGGTAGTTTATTTTTATCAATTGATATTATAACAACAAATATTCATCATCATCTTTCTTTTTTTCCGTTGTTTGGAGTCTAACAGTCGAACGAGTGGGAACGGGAGTGACCCTTCATAAACAAGTCTAACTCGTACTTAGCCGATGTTTTTGGGGGTAAACAAAGAGATAAAATATGGTTTTTAGTTTTACAAACAAGCCTAGATGGCGTTACCATCCAGTTAGCACTTATAGTTTTGGTACAGTACTTTACCTTCCTTCCAAGCCTATTAACATCCCACTGTTGGGCACGCGCCTCCTATTTGTAAGGTTTTTTTGCTATTGTTGTTCCTCTTGTACTGTTTTCACTTAAACTTTTTCATTGTTTGTAACATTATTGGGTATATCTAGCTTTAAGGGTACCACAAACGGCATATTAATATATATTAATATAGCGAGAAAGAAACAGATGTATATACAACAAAGGTGAGGCGAGAAAGAGTCAGGTATGTCTGTTGGTGACGTCATAAGTATAGATACATATCGGTATATTAATATACATCTGTCACTTTCTCGCTATAGTCAAATATCTTCTTTCTTCTAATATATAAAATTCTCGTGTCACAGTGTTAGTTACCATAATCCTCCGAAACAGCTTGACTGATTTTTATGAAATTTATATGCATATTCAGTAGGTCTGAGAATCGGATACTATCTATTTTTCATACCTCTAAGTTTCTGTTTCTTTTTGGCAAAACAGTGTTTGCCGGGTCAGCTAGTCTTATCTGTTATATAGAAAATTCACGTGTCACAGTGTTAGTTACCGTACTCCTTCGAAACGGCTGGACCGTTTTTTATGAATTTTTACATCTATATTTCAAACCTTTTTTTTTGTATGGCAAAACAACGTTTGCTGGGACAGCTAGTAATAGGTATATAATGATATGCCGTTTGTGGTGCCCTTTATAGCAGCTCTAGGTGCTGCAAGTAATCTATGCAAATTCAATTGATCATATTTAGTGCGAGAGAATTATTCGAAACAATCTCACTATGAATGTACTCTAATTTAATACAATACTAGTTTGTAGCTAGTATGTGTTTACTGTTGTGGTATTTGTTGGTTCGAATATTAGGTATTAATCCAATAATATTCTGAAACTAAATATAGTTTGAAGGTCTTAATTGTATAACCTTATTTCTTCTTTAGATTAGCTTCATGTCATCATAATGCCTAGATATTTGTCATTCAACAGCACCTAAATTTCAATTTAATTGAAAAAAAAATACAAAAAATGAATAAAATAAAAATAAAAAAAAGCTAGTAAGTAATTAATTAGTCAATAAAAAAATTCCAAATTTTGCGGATTTAAATTTATTTTACTAATTACTTTAGACAGACATTTGGAAAATAAAAAAATACCTACGTATGTAATTCCCTAAAAGTGGTTTTATTGTTATAAATGAGTTGTTATGTATTTAAAAATATTATTTAATAATCATTTGCTTTGTTCTCTATTTTTCTTGAATTATTATCCAATTTCCAGCATTAAGTGACAACTAGTTATACCTAGACATTAGCTATTTCCAGGAAAGCTAATCTCCAACGTTAAGCAATACCACAGACCAACAGACAGAGTTGATTGGTAGTTAGGATGTACACAAATCTGTACATAGCACGGCAACTGAACGTGTTTAGTTTATTGGAAATTAATTCATTCAATCTAGCTTACAATAGTACCACAGTACAATAGCACTACAATCACTCGTGTTACAGAGGTTAAAGATTTAGGTGTACAAATGGATACCGAGTTGAATTTTAGAACACACATCCTAAACATTTGTAAAAACGCATACCGGACCTTAGGCTTTATATTGCAGCAATCACAAAATTTAAAAAACATAGCCGTAATTAGAATACTATATAATGCTCTGGTTAGAAGCAAATTAGAAAGTGGTGCGCTAATCTGGAGCCCTTACGAAAAAAATTTTCTTCAATGATTGATAAAATTCAAAATAAATTCACAAGATTTTTGTACATGAAAAAATATGGAGTTTATCCATTCTTCCCATTATTGTATCCAACACTTTTTGTATTGGGGATGGTTGATTATGAATCATTAGAATTAAGAAGAAATATTTTAATACTAACTTATGTGATTAAACTACTTCGGGGCATTATTAACAACCCTCAAGTGTTAATGTGTTTGAACTTATATGTTCCCAATAATTATATAAGTGTGAGAAAGCGTGATTTAATCGCACTTCGAGCACTTCAATCGAAACCAAGGACCAATGTGCTCCATCAGGTACCGCTTACCAGAGCACTCAGATTAATAAACGAAGATAGCGAATGAATAGCCCAAGATCTAGATATTTTCACCAGTCCTTTGGCTAAAATTACAGACAGGGGTATGACAATTGTTACAAATTCATAAAATATGTCCATCTCTGGACTGTAATGGGATGATTCTTTAATATGTCACATGTGTAATATATAATGATAAATAAATAATAAATATTCAGGACATTTCACACAACGTCCTCTGGTCCCAAAGTGAGCTATATTTCTATGCTTACCAGTACTTGGTACCAGATACGGATAGACTACATATACTACTTTTCTTTTGTAAATACATACTTATAATACATAGAAAACACCCAGACGCTGTACAAACATTTGTATGACATTTATGGATATCACACAAATGACAGTCCCAAGCGGGAATCGAACCCGCGACCTCGTGATCAGCAGTCCATTACATAAATCGCTCCACCACGAAGCCCGTCGTATATGTATGTAACATTTAATTATAATGTCGACTTGGTTTTCTACTGTAATGGCATTGTAAACTTAATTTAATAAATAAATAAATAAAGCTCGCTCAATGACTATCTATTTATTAGGGTTCCGTACCCAAAGGGTAAAAACGGGACCCTATTACTGAGACTTCGCTGTCCGTCCGTCCGTCTGTCACCAGGCTGTATCTCAAGAACGGTGATAGCTAAACAGTTGAAATTTTCACAGATGATGTATTTCTATTGCCGCTATAACAACAAATACTAAAAATAAAATAAAATAAAGATTTAAGGGGGGCTCCCATACAACAAACATGATTTTTTTACCGTTTCTTGCTCGATACTAATAACGTTGCCTTATGTTGAATAGGTAATGGTACGGAACCCTTCGTGCGCGAGTCCGACTCGCACTTGACCAATTTTTTATTAGTATAGCTGTCGTACATGAAGTCACAGATTCATCAGATGGTGGGTTGATGTTTATAATTGAGGACAAGTAGGTAACTTTAGCCTGGATAAATCGTACTTCATAGAATAATGACGTTTCATATATGACATACATCCTGTGTCATAGACACACAGAGATACATTTTCTCACACACATTGATATGTCAGTGACTTCAAGCAGACTGAGTAAAGTAGCCGTAGGCACGACTGGCATGTCTGCGTATGAGGTATTAAATTTGTCATTTTGTTACTCAAAGTGTAACTAAGTTTGGTCCTAATCACTTTTAAAACCTTAGAAGCTACGTGCCTTACAAAATTAATCCTATGAAAAAAGCAAACTCTATGAATTTACAAACTCGAAGGTAAACCCTGTGCCAACACGCCTGATCAGTGCGGTACAGTAGACAATAATCCCTCCCAAAGTGAAGGAACCCCGTACCGAACAGTGGGCCGTTGATGGGCTGGAGAGAGAAAGTTAACTCATTCTATTACAGCGGTTTCACAAACACATTATTATCAGTAGAGAATAGTGTGCGCTATCATAAAGTATATATTATTATCTGTATCTGTTCCCTCATGTCTTATATATTCGTGTCACGTAAGTTTCGTAAACGGTCACGTGTGAGTTCGTGCTCAAACTGTTACGTTATATATACACTTTTGAATATTATACACATAAAGAATTGAATTATGTTCTTTTAACATAATACACATAAAAGGGCAGTATTACAGTTAGTTTTCGTTAATTAAAATTAAGTTTCTCTCTATAAACTGTCTTTTATATCAATCAAATGCAAAACAGTAATGCTGTTATTAGCTTTTATTTATGTTTAACAGTTTGTTTAGAAATAACTTCAAAAAAAAATTGTCAAATAAAAGTGTTTTATAACGGTGAAAAATCTTTATAGCAATGTTAGATGTAAATAAAAATTTCTAGTTTTTATAAAAACCCTGGAATGAAAGCCTAAAATTTCTTTGATAGAAACAACATTAAATTTAAGATTTTAAATACAGCAATTTATACTTCATTATTTTTTATTGTGCATTAAAAATTTGTAGTTTCATTCATCGAATATTTAATTTGACCTGTGAGAGATCTAGTCTAAAAACAGTTCGGCACTCTTGGGAAATTATGTTCTACTTTGATCTACTGTCTGCACCTTGTTCAAGATAATTTAGTAGTTTTTGAATTTTATATAAAGTCTACCTCTCAACGCAATTTTTGTTGTTTTAACTGCTTTAATGTCTATGTTGCATTCTATGGCAGCACGACTCTTGAGCTGTTATGGTAGTTTAGATTTATTTTTCTTTAACACGGCTTGGTATTTTTTTTTACTGCTATAGGTATGATTTTGTCTCTTTCTCTAGCCCATTACACTTAACTGCTCGGCACGGACCTTTGGGAGCAATTTCGAGATAGAAAAATTATTTTCGAGATTTCCATTTTTCTCAGAAGATTTTCTGTTCTAACAATATCCCTTAGCTGGCTCGTACGGATAAGTATATCAGAATGAAAATAAGAGAACAGAAAATGGGCTGGTCATAATGAGTATTTTGAATCCGTTACCATAAAGAGAATATAAGTTGTCTTCTTTTAGGAACGATATCAAGTAGGTTTCTTTAAAAAAAAATAGAGAGCTAGCAAGTAATCTATACTAGTAAAACTAAACAGTTTGTTTGTTTGAACACGCTAATCTCAGGAACACACATCCGATTAAAAACTTTCAGTGTTGGATAGTATATCCATCGAGGAAGGCTATATACTATATAATATCACGCTGCGAATAAAAGGAGCGAAGCATCAGTAAAAATGTTGCAAAAATGAGCTATTTTATTATATAACTCTTGTATCACCTAACTTTATTAAATAAAGTTAATATTTATTCTCTGTCTGCAAATAGAAATTATATCAATAATCCTTACAAAAGCGAAGTGAAGCGTAGATATTACGCCAATATTCCTTCCTCCACATAACCCATGGCCGCAACACCGCAGTTCTGCATAGTTTGTATAGTTACACAAACTATAGTTTGTGCAGTGTCCTCAGGTGCAGAGTTACAGTTTGTTCTTGCTAGCTGAGTTTACAGTGCGGTTACAATGTTTAATTAATACATTCTACTGTTGGTTTTGTTGCACTTTTATGTAATTAGCTTTCTTGAAACATGAAACCGTAGGCAATTGACGAAAACTTCTTGTAGGGAAATGGAAAAAGACTTTGATTAAAAAAATCTTGCTACGCTAGTTGATGGTATAAATCGATATAATATGACATTAACTACAGAAAATTTATAAAAATTCACCACAAGTTAGTTATTAGGTGACTAAAGATAATGTTAATTGTAGATAAACATACAATTATAAAGCTGAGGAGTTTGTTTGTATGATCGCGCTAATTTTCGGAACTATTTGTCCGAATTGAAAAATTCTGTCAGTGTTGGATACTCTATTTATCCAAGAAGGTTTTAGTTTATTATAACATCACGGTGCGACAAATAGGATCGAAACATCAGTGAAAAATGTTGCAAAAACGGGAAAAAAATTCTAAATACCACACGCATGAAGTTGCGGTCGACAGCTAATCCAAAAAATATAAATGAACTTATTTTTACTACAAGCACTGCTTTATCTTTGAGTATAAATAAAAAATAAAGTTTGTTACAAATTAAGTTAACTTTTGCGTTGCACCGCATTCAACTGAAAGAATTTGAGTGGAGTTTTCTCAACTCATTTCATTCGGAACAGTTACAAACACTGTAGTACGGCAACATTTTATGCGATTAGTTAACAAACCTTTTGGAAATAAGTTTTTATATAGTATTTGAACATTCGCTTACATTACAAAGATATATGCATACATGGTCGGTATAGGCAGTTACTATATATAGAGTGCAGTCTAATGCGATCGACGATCGATACGACTGATGTGAGATTTAAGGTGGCCTTTTGATGTTGCAAACCAGGTCGCGTGAGGTGAACTGATTTTGTACTGAAAATTCTAGATGATTCTAATATTTCACTGAATCGTGCGGTTTGACAATGTAAGAGCAGTGTGACCGATCTCTATCGAACCCTCAAAATATGTGCTCTAGCCCATACTTTCGTCTAAACCGTTCACTTGCGTAGATAAAAAGTAATGTTCTCACTTATATCAACAGTTCTCATTTTCATACGCGAGCGCTATAGTTATTTTTAAACTCTAAGATCTAATTTATGTTCGTTACGTCTATTTCAATTCAAAATCAAAGTTTATTTGAACAAGGGTCGTAAATCAGTACGCCTTTGTTTGATTCATCAATCTTGCTAATATAGTCGGATGCGCCCTTCAACGGTTGCCAAAAGATCTTAATTTTCTAAGCTTTCAAGTGATTCGGGTTCCGTGTATTGTTCAACTAACTGTTATTTAATAAGGTATTTATTGGTATCAAGTTGCTTTTCATCCCCTGTAGCTACAAGCTGATTAGTTAATATTACTGATATCATAAATGTGAAAGTTTGTGATGTTTGTTACTCTTTCACGCAAAAACCACTGCATGCATTTTAATGAAACTTCACAATAATGTATCTTGCACATCAGAATAGCCCATAGTCTACTATTTATCAAGATACTGTGTGAATTGTCTAAAATGAGACTATAGTGTGTCTAGTAAGTACAAATTCGACGGGTACGAAGTCGCGCGCAACAGCTAGTATGTGTATATGTATATATTTTTAACAACAGAATCGTCAGAGGTGAAAACCAGAGTTGCCAAAACATCAATATTATGTTTAATAAATGTATATTATTTATATAATTCATATAGATATGAAGAAGGAAAAAGAAGAAGTTTTTCTCCTCTCTTTCAGGAGGATCATGGGTGACCTAGTTATACATTTGCCGTATAGTCCTGGCCTGGATAACTGATTCTTTGGTCTTCCCAAACCAGGCCCCATCTAGCGCTACTAGTACTTACTTTCTGTAAAAATATAATGTTTTTGTAAGAGTGGTTGCAAACAGTACCCAGACATGATTCCGTTGTTAAACACTCGGTACACGAATACAAATAACATTAAGAAACTTGTACAAACAACAACAATAATATCAGTTAAGTTAACAACAGTTAAATGTTTTATCCTGAACAATATAATATATTACTTTTAGTGCCGTATTCAATAAAACATTTGTTCAAATATAATCTTAATATCTTATACACATATAACTGTTTGTTGTTATAGTAAATAGTCAAAATATGAATAACATTATGTTGCTTATATAAATAATCCTTTAATATTTCACTACCTTACTTCCGTGTAATATAAGCGCGAAGTAAGAATGTGTAGATATAATATATCTTTCAGGAAAGATTTACTGAATTTATTTTCATAAAACTTTACAATTCTATAGCCTGTATTTAGCCATCTATCTATTAGCCTTGCTCCATCCACTACTCATACATCTACCTATATATCTTTTCATACATTTCTATCAGGATTCTGATTTATAAATATTTATCAGTCACCCAACTTACTGAAGAAAGTTTTTAACAATGCATTACTTACTAATATAAATTGTATCAACATAAACTAATTACTTACCACAAAAAAGTCTGAAAGCATTTGTAGACAATTCTTTTAACAGTTTTTACAATGTATATCTAATTAATGGCCAATATATTTCAATTTAGATTAAAATACAGTTACAATAGAATTGCGAATAAACATTTTCACTTTATTTTCTCCAACAAACATCTAATAAACTTTTTTGTTCGGCATTGTATTCGTAAATAAATAGTTAAGTACCCATGAAAGTAATTAATTTTCTGTAATAGGTATTTACTAACTTGTGTTGGCTGTTTGCCAGCTATATGTGGTCACATATCTCTGAGGTTAAAACAAGATTTTTAGGGATTTGGTGTATACGGAATTGTACCTATTTTGTTGCATTGTTATGTGTTTAATATAAATATTTATTGTGAACGGTTCCAGATGTTTAGCCTAGCCTACTTCTCATATAAAGTATAGTGAGGAATTTGATCGACCGAAGCAGTTATAATAATAATTAGACGATGTTTTCAGTGCAAAATCGGAACTGGTCGCGCGACTCGGTTGCGGAACATGGAAGGTCACTTTCAGGGGTGTCCCATTGAGTCGGTTTTTCGACAAATATAAGAGTTATTTAATTTCAACACATCAATAAACAAATATCACGTATAACCCTTCTTAAGTAGATAAGTATAAAGGCATTTGAATGATATTTGTTAAAATAAACAAAATAATATCCAAGTGAATATTCATCGCCAGAATTCATCCTTATAATATTTGACTAAATCGCTCCTTACATATGAGTTGACATTTATAAAGAGTAGCGTTTCATTTTGCAGTTACTTAATATTCTCATGACGTCATACTTTGAAGAGAACATAAATACCAGTTTCTCGTATGATAAATTATTAAATTTGTTATTGCACTTGATGGGAAGGTTTACATTTGAACATATCTCACGGTGTTATACAAACAAGACTTGATGTTTACCAGTTCGGTTTTCTGTATATTATGTTGTAGCTTCGATTTCGAGTTAAGAGATTTTGCAGATATTGTTTACGTCTTTACTGCCACTAAATACTTTATTTGCGTACAACATGGTTTTTATTCACACCAAATACAAAGCGAATAACAAAAAATCCTCGAAGTTATTTTACATTACATTTTTAACGTGTAAAATTGAACACAGTTCTTCGAATTGCTGATCCAACGTTAACCTGTTACAACGCAAGTTTTTTCACGAAAAGTTTTATGATAACGTTATTGTGGTTACCTTGAGGTTTTTTCTCAATCTAGCTTCAAAAGCTTTCCCCGTCAATACAAAAAGAGAGGTTTTATGTGTTTAACTAATACCAACCGTCCATCTGAAGAACTTCTTCACTAACAATTATGCTACAGAACAGTTATAAAATTTGAGATTTATATTTCAATTTACATAAGTTTTAATCACATAAATAAAACATTACTCTTTAGTTTTAATTTTAGAATGAATGATTTCATTACAATTTAATAGTGTTGTGTCGTAAATATTTCAAATATTGAAAAACTGCTTACATTAAATGTACATAATTACAGAAAATAATGGATGGATTCACTAAACTTTAAATACCGTACCGACGTAGAATCGTATCATCTTGCGCTACAAATAGCTACGGTGTAACCACAATTATTCATAGTCTTGAACTTGTATGCTGTTTGCATCCGAAAAGTCATTGCTTCTAATCTAGTCATGGCTCCCGTTACAAGTGTAGACATCCAATACTTAAAATATTCACAAGACTAATAAATCCAGCAGTAAAATACTAAGCAATAAAATTTCATCGCCTACAGAACTAGGCCGTTTGGCATAAAAATCTAATAAAACATGTTACCATGCCGCAAAAAGTGGAACAAAATTTTCATATACACCCTGAAACAAATATTTGAAGCGTGAACAACAATGAACTTTTTTGCACGTTATATTTTATGACGTGTCTGTGAATCTTATTTGTTTTTGATACGATAAGTGATTACAATATGGCGAGAAAGTAAGTAGGTATGCAAGTGAGCTGTGGAGAACAGGTAGTCTGTATCAATTATCATACAAAAAAGACGATGTATTTTTAACCGACTTTAAAAACGGAGGAGGTTCTCAGTTCGTCTGTATGTTTTTTGTTTTTTTTTTGTTTGTTACCTCATAACTTTTAACTGGGCGAAGCAATTTTAATAATTCTTTTTTTATTTGAAAGCTGGTGGTTCCCACTTAGTCCCATTGACACCAGGTTAGGATCTGAAGGTTATCTCCTGAGAAATTGAGGAAAACCCTCACGTTTCAAAGGCAAATTAAGTCGGTTGAACTTTAAAAAAATACTTAATTATGTATACCTACGTGTAACGAATAAACTTGAAAACTACTGCATTATATTTGAACGCTACATTATCCCTGAGTAACATAAGCTATAATTAGTGAAGATATTGTAGTGATTTTGATACGCGTACAAAGTCACTGCGTATGTCATTATTTAATAAATTTTGCTAAAGACAGGTTACCATAGTGCATGTCCTTAAAGTTTTAAAAATCCATTATATAAAGAAAACTTTGTACATAAAAGTGTATCAAATTGTTAATCCTATATAGCAGGATTCGTAATCCTATCACGGCGAGATCTGAGGAGCTTTGCAATCTCACCTTTGTGATTTGGTGCAAGTTATAGAAATATGACTTGTACATGTCTTTGTTAGCCCTTTTAATATCATTACTTTAAGTAAATTATTATAAACATTCTAAATAAAAGCGCACTTATATTGTCAAAAAATAAACAGCTGAAAGCAAGACAGGAATGTGAGTAGCTAGGATTATCGAGCTCAAAATAGCTCTGGTTACTTTTGATGGTATAAAAACTAAAATAAAATACCGCTCTGGCAATTGTTAACTTGGTAAGAGAAACCAGAGGAGAATCTAAGTGTTATTACATTGCTTTTTTTATCTAAAATAATAAAAGCCAGCTAAATGACCGTCTTTCAGATATATTTACAACCACAAAATATTCAATAAAGTTTGAAGAATTTTTTGTACTGTCGTATCTTCGAAGGCATGTTATACTGTCACCAGATTTTAGAAACTAGTCCAAAATCCAGGAGCTTTATTATTAACAAACATGCTTAAGTAAGTCGTCAGTCGCTCACTTCTTAAGCTAGTCAGCAATAGATACGAGGCGAACGGCAGTGAGAAAGGAGTAAGTTAGTTAGGGATTATCAACATTCATCTTCAGCTTAACTAACTTTTTACTATATTATTATACTTATCTAGCCGATCTGGTGAACTGTGTACCTACCACTGTATTATTTTAGTAAAAAATATTATTATCATATGAAGTATACGGCAGTATATATTTGACCCATTAATTCTGATATTCATAGTAAGTTTTTAGAGCCATACTTTTTATAAAACAAAGTTATCATTTTTAGGGTTCCGTACCCAAAGGGTAAAAACGGGACCCTATTACTGAGATTTCGCTGTCCGTCCGTCCGTCCATCCGTCCTTCTGTCACCAAGCTGTATCTCAAGAACGGTGATAGCTAGACAGTTGAAATTTTCACAGATGATGTATTTCTATTGCCGCTATAACAACAAATACTAAAAATAAAATAAAATAAATATTTAAGGGGGGCTCCCATACAACAAACATGATTTTTTTACCGTTTCTTGCTCGATACTAATAACGTTGCCTTATGTTGCATAGATAATGGTACGGAAACCTTCGTGCGTGAGTCCGACTCGCACTTGACCAATTTTTATATGTATGTTCCTATGAGTGAGGTTATATCTTCAAAACTACGTAACGGATTTTGATGCGGTTTTTTAATAGATAGAGTGGTTCAAGAGGATGGCTTTTTTGTATAATTTGTTTTGTTTTCTTGCGTACGAAGTTGCGGGCAACAGCTAGTCAAATATTGTATAGTCAAGTGTAGGTATAATTTATATTGCAGTGCTTTTTGTATATGGAAATTGGAACCTATACTTTGTCTAGTGTACTTTATGAGCAAAATAAATTTAACGAAATATAGAAAAGATAAAAGTATTTTATAATTAAAATGTTATACTGTAGGACTAATTACATAGATCATTAAAAGTTGAATACTTTTACTAATTAGCTCTCTGTTATAAGTCGTTATACTCATAAAAATATTTTAGTAATTAATTATTACAGTTATAAATGTAAAAATAAATTGTAAACAAATATTATAGCCGTTTGCTCAAAATAATTAGTAAAGGAAGTACCTATGTTTGGATCGTAACAGATGACGCTCTGTAGTCTCTGTCTACCTGTCAAGGGAAAAGTGGTGATATTATCATGATGATAATGCTAAAAATAAGCAAAGTTTTGAATCAGAGGATGCTAAGTAAATGTCCTTAAATAGAAAATTGTTTAACATATTTTAACGTAAACATGTACTAGAATTTTCAATCAATGTTAAAGCGCTTTATGTCATAAAATATTTCTCATTTTGTTGAAGTTATTTTGCTTCAGAGTGTTATGTAGCAGTTTCTTGTCGAATGCTCACAAACTATTTGATCAAAGACTACTTGAACCTTTCCGATACATTTCTTATGTGTAATAATAGAATATAAATGTTGTGAGAAAATGAAAAATGTGTGAAATGAAAAATAGTTCTTGTACAATGTATTTATTTATATCATAAGAGAAAATGGGTATTTTTAATAGGTTTTTCTAGAAAATGGTTCTTTAAAGTGCTCCACTCCTTTACCATCGTATTGTTTATCTGTTTCTTTGTTATTACTTTGCTTCATACTGTTTTTTACATAGACTGAGTTCCGTCTAAGATTTTATTGATTTTATATTTAAAAGTTTTACAGGTTTTATACATAACGATAAATAAAAATTTATAAATTGAAATAATGTGTGAAAATCAGTTATTTTTGTTGTGTAATTTGTAAATTATAATACCTGTATTATAATTTCGCCATTCTATTTCAAACTCTTTATCTAATTATGTTTTTAAAACTTGTAAACTGTAATAACTGTACTATACAAGTGTCAATAAAAGCCCAAGTCTATTAAGA
This sequence comes from Orgyia antiqua, assembly GCA_916999025.1. Lineage (NCBI taxonomy): Eukaryota > Metazoa > Arthropoda > Insecta > Lepidoptera > Erebidae > Orgyia > Orgyia antiqua. Next base: position 17,554,183 of record OU779864.1, on the reverse strand, counting down.
GCGTCCCTGTTACAATAAAAAAGGGCAATAATTAAGGCTTACTACTAATCTGAACATAAACTAGGCTCCACACAGGTGCAGCCGCTCGTTTATCAACGTATTATGGGAGTTGCGCTACTAATACAATGCGAATAATGTACTACATACATACATATTGTTACTTTTAGGGTTCCATACCAAAAGAGGAAACGGGACCTTTTTGCTGTCCTTCTTAATCCGTCTGTCACTCGAATGCATCTTTGGAACAGTGATATGATGATAGCTAGAGAGCTGAAAAGTCACAGTTTATCTTAATTAGTTGATTTTATAACAGTAAATACCCATCATCGTCATTTTCCTACCCTTATCCCGGTATTTTGAGTAATTTGGGGACTGTATGACGAGTTTATTATAATAATAACAGTACAGAACATTCATGTGCCTGTCCAGCTCGCACTTTACCCTTTCTTAAATTATATTTCATCAATATAGAATTATAGATATACAATAATGCATTTTGCCTACAAAGCACATTCGCTAACCATTTATCAAGTTACAACACAAGCCTATTTATTTAATTAAATCTCATCAAACCGATGTGCAGTTTAAACACTAAATTGAATTGAAATGTACCCAATTAGATTAACGAATATGTAGATATGGCTCAAGAACCAAAAGTCTAATTGTATTGGATAATTTGGATATATATTTGTTATATGTTTTTCATATTTGTTTAATTTGTATTTACAAAAGGAAAGTAGTATATGTAGTCTATCCGTATCTGGTACCCATAATACAAGCATAGAAATATAGCTTATTTTGGGACCAGAGGACGTTGTGTAAAATATCCTGAATATTTATTTTAATATTTATTGGGTAGGACAAAAATTGCGGTGTGGTTTCTAAACAATACTCACTATTGCCTGCCCCTGATAAAGGTACAAAGAATCATAATTGTACAGACAGTGCAGGCTTTTATTTATTTAAGACTCACAGGGTGCCACAAGTCAAATTTGTAAATTAAATTACAAAAGGAATGTACGTACATAAAGTAATTATCGTCCGACGCTACCAATTTTTTATTAGTTAGTCAAATAATTTTTCAATATCATAGAATGTCAATAAATCTTGCTTATTGTAAATATTTACCGATTCTCTGAAGCCGCATCCATTATTTATCAACTCATCCATCAACATTTCTCTTTTTCGCTTCATGTCCAAACTGTGTTGGGAATTAAATTGATAATTAACAAATTATAAATTTCGAAATAACTGCAATTTAAGCGATTAAATAATTTAATCTTCGTTACAAATTGGATTGCAACTGATTTTCAATTTAATTATGTAAATGTATTAAACTAATGAAGTGTGGTGATTGCTAAACTGGACTTAGCACAAATGTCCATCATAAAATTATTTCTAGACTATATCCTTACTCCTTACTAATTTATAAGTGCGAAATCCGGAAGATAACACAATAAAAATTTTGACGAGCTTAAGTGTTAATGTGTAGAACGAAACTATAGCGCGATTTAAAAAACGTACAACGCTATCTATTGAGCCGAAGAGTTAACTTCTGTTTGTTAAGGATTGATTTCTAAATTTCACGCGTACGAAGTCGCGGGCAACAGCTAGTAGTCTATATTATGAATGGGGATTCTGTTCAAATGAAAACATCGTAATCGTAAACATGTATCTCTCTCGCTCTCCCCAACCCATTAAATTTCCACTGTTGGACGCAGGCTTCATCCGCTTTGGAATAATGGTCTACTGTATCGCATTGATCAGGCACAGTTTCAAGTTTTCCGTCTCTCACAGACGGTGTAATCTGCGTACAATAATGCCTTAGCTGGTTTTTATAGTCATCTGGGCAAGAAATGGGGTGTTGACACTGCTTTGCTTAATCTCTTACTATAAGGAAAGTGTAACATACGTAAAATGTAATCCAATAGATTTTACTACATTCAACATAAATATATTTAGTAACATAATGTATAATATAAGTTCACGTAATCTGAAATCGGAACATACAATAAAGTACGTCATATATACGTCGTGAATATAAAAAGCCGCATAAACTAGTCGATAAAAATCTGAATAGAAATCGACTTTAAGATGTGGGTATTTGTGGTAAGGCTCTACCTAACATAAATAAAATGTAACATAATTTATGTTTAGAATTTTGTTTGCTTTAAGTTGAACCCTTTTCTTTTGAAATCATAATGGAACTTTGTACGATTCTTTTGTCCCCTGAGTTTGTAATGAGTATGGTAAAGGTGTGTTCACATTATTATAAATAGCGTTTGTTACAAGAGTATTTTTTATGTATTACTAGCGGACCCGGCAATCGTTGTTTTGCCAAACAAATGTCAGAAGTGAACACCCATTATCACTTAGAGGTTTGAAGAATAGATAGTAGCCGATTCTTAGACTTACTAAATTTGCATAAAAAAATTCATAAGAATCGGTCAAGCCGTTTCGGAGGAGTATGGGAACGAACACTGTGACACAAGAATTTTATATATTAGATATGTTTAAAACTAGCGGATGCCCGCGACTCCGTCCGCATGGAATTTAGAAAATTTGTGTTCAACAATGGTCACTACTGCTTCGCTTTTACTGATCGTAGTGTAATGTTACGAGTATATAGCCTAAAGCCTTCCTCGATAAATGCCCTATCTAACACAGAAAGAATCTTTCTAATCGTCTCAGTGGTTCCTGAGATTAGCGCCTACAAACAAACAAACAAACTCTTCAGCTTTATAATATTAGTAAAGATTGTATTTTTCAAAAGCTTAAGGAAACGCAGGAAGAAATAGAATACGCTATTTCCATGTCTGATTCGTAGTTTAAATCTTAATCCACCTTATAGAAGTACGATTTATACTCGTATTTATATTTTCTACGAATCAAAGCAAGCTATAAGTATTTGAAATAGTATGTAAGACAAAGCTCAATGAAGGGACAGAAAAATGGTTGACTAGAAATATCTGTTAAGAGGATACCAAAATAGCTTCGTGCATTTTTCTACGTACGAAGTTTTCATTTTTTCTTTAGATTGAATGGCTAGAGCTCTAATTTTTAAGTATATGTTTTTTCAATATATAATCTAAGATCGCATAAACTCAGAAACGCAATTGAAAAAAGTCTTCTCGATAGAAAATCTTAGCGAAACAACCTCTCTCATTTTTTATTTTTTTCATTGTCGGTCTATTATCGCTTATTAACTAATGAAATAACTTTAAAAACATAAGTAACTATTATATATAGAAACACATAAAACCGGAATTAAAATATATTTAGTAGATTTTGAGTAAACAAAAAAAATATCCCTAATTCTTAATTTTCTATACCTACTAGTTGTGTTAATAGGTACATGTCGACGATAATATTGATGTAGGCCCTTAAAAATAAAAGGCCGATAGAACAGTGGAGTCTTGTAAATTACGTACGTAAATTAAAGCTTTTTTAAATTAAGTAAGCAAGTGACCCTAAGAACGCCATGGTGTTGGAACGCAGGTAGCAAGATGGATGACCGTGTATTGTGGGAAAAATAAATAAATAACTATTCATGGACATTTCACACAACGTCCTCTGGTCCCTAGCTAAGCTTATATGCTTGTGTTATGGGTACCAGAATACAGATATAATACATAAACTACTTTTCTTTTGTAAATTCATACTTATAATACATAGGAATACCCAGACGCAGTACAAACATTTGTATGACAATTAGAAAAATCACACAAATGATTGTTCCGAGCGGGAATCGAACCCACGACCTTTTGATCGGCAGTCCGTTACATGAACCACTCGACCACGAGGCTCGTCAAATAAAAATAAAATAAAATAAAGTTATAAATTGACTTGAAATTATAAATAAATCTAAATATTATAAACAATAATTAAAATCGCTTATCGCTCCGCTTATGTTTATGAACTCGCGTTAACTGTTAACCGTGTATTAAAAATACGTAGCACGCGTAGAGTTACGTTACTTGTTAGTAAATCCTTTGAATACGTTTTAATGTACCGCCTCGCTCACACAATAGAAAAACAATCTTTTACCTTGATTTAAATGTTTTAAAACATTTCTATTTCACGTTTCTCTGTAGCTGTGAAAACATTCGTAAAATAAAACAAACACAAAAACTTTTGCAATGTTATTGAAATTAATTTTACGTGAATGTATTTCTAAGTTCAGGTCGTAACTATCTATTAATTATCATCAATAATTGTGCAATTGTGTACAGCCAGACGCTAGACGGCTATAAAATAACAAAAATACATTAAAACCCAGAACGAATCGGGTTGAAGCAGGAAGAGTATCATTATTATCATCCTTATTTTTTTTTTTCGGCATTTTACACAACGCCCTCTGGATCCAAGCTAAGCTTATATGCTTCTTTAATGGGTACCGGAATACGGATGGAATACATATACTACTTTTTTTGTAAATACATACTTATAATACATAGAAACACCCAGACGCAATACAATCATTTGTATGGCAATTAGAAAAATCACACAAATGATTGTCCCGAGCGGGAATCGAACCCGCGACCTCTTGATCGACAGTCCGTTACATGAACCACACAACCACGAGGCTCGTCATTATTTATTTGTCATTATATCATACCGTAACGACAGACAGAACAACTGATGGACAGTCGGGTCTCAGTAAGAAAGTCCCATTTTGCCATCTGGTACGGAACCCTACAAAAAATAACATCAAAATATAAGGGCAAGTGTAAATTAGCTAATTTAATCCTCATTGTTAAACTGACACGTGTATATAAGATGTTAGTAGGTCAAGTATAATATGATATATGAGAGAAAAATTCTACTAAAATGGTAAAATGTGATAAAATGTGTGACGTCCACCATTATTAGATCATAAGTCACTTGGCCGCTATTCTAATTCGCTCATAAAGTGGGCATACATCATCGAGGATGCCGCATTATAACGCTGCTCAAATCGAATTCTTCGCTGTCGGCGTTTATCACAGATTAAATAAAGCAGTAGAGAAACATCCCCCATTGTTTAAACAAAAACCTTCGATATCGAGGTTATTATAGTAAGACAGAATGTAGTCTTTAATTGTTATTTGAGTATGAAAGCGCGAAAGTTTCTAATAGCCTAAGAGCATCCATAGGATGCTCTTTAACGAAAGAACTACTAAATAGATTAAAATGAAATTGTAAAGCTACATATATTTTATATTAGAATAACAGATAGGCTTAACAAATCAAATTATGGTGGAAAAAATTGACTGCCACAAGCGGGACTTGAACCCACGACCTCGGAATACCGTTCCGAAGCTCTTTCCAACTGAGCTTATTGCGGTCGTGCTAGCAACATTCAATTTAACCACCACATTTGTCACTCGACTGAGTTTATATATTTTTACGTACAACGCCATCTATCAATATTGCTTTACAACATCTCGACGAGGTCGTAGGTTCAAGTCCCGCTTGCGGCAGTCAATTTTTTCCACCATAATGTGATTTGTTAAGTAAGGCATAGCATGTCAATTGCAAAATTAATAAATTACTTTAACATATAGGCTTTAATATATATAAGCACGCTAAAAGACAAAAGCGGGGCAGCAACCTGCCTAATTTTCAACTGCATGATATTACGATTACTTTCGTAAATATCCCACTGTTGGGACAAGCTTATTGTCCCAACAGTGGGATATTTACGAAATAAGACGGAATTTACGTAGCTTGCGAGCTTTAAGAACTACTAGTGAAAAAAAATATAGATATTTTTAATGAATATTTTGTACAACTGCTAAAACATACACTGTATACACCTATCTAACGAAAAATTTTCTTGGATGTTTTTAATATGGGTAGCAGTTACAATCCTAAATTATATCAAGATTACATTTTCCATTTCATACGCAAGCACTTATGGAAGCTATCAAGCTTATATGAGGACAAAAAATTGAAACGATATCGTGCCAAAATGTTCCAGTGCAATTTTACAAAAGAATTTCTTTGTATCTTAGAAGGCACTCTTTTTAGTGTGTTGTTTATGTGAAATCCCACTAAACCCCATGGTGTTTCTCCTCGCCCTACCGGGCTTTAGAACAGTGCCATATGCCTGACCATGACCTGGCGAGAGGTGGCCTCATTATTCGGGGCTTGACCCGGTGGGGAGGACATTAGGCACCCGACTGTGGAAAGGAGATATCTCACTGGAATTCTTTATGAACAGACACTTAAATTAATTATTATTTGTGTCCATCTTTCAGCTATTACCCGTCCACTGCTGGACATTGTCTTGCACCATAGAACGCAACAACGAGCGGTCATGCGGCGCTTGAATTTATTTGTGTAGAATAAATTATACAATCCTATCTATATGTTTATGTTATCTTGCACTTTAATATCTGCAATAATACCAATATCAAATGAAAGCTGAAATTTGGATGCAATAACAGTGCAATAGATTTGATTGGATGCAACGCATATTGAGCTTATCACGCGCCATGTTGTTCAAAGCTAATACGAGTACATTATTGTGTTGCAAATTACTAATATCAGATATTTAGAATAGGTATTGTTGTATTTTAGATTAATAATAATAATAATAAGCCTTTATTGCCAACAATTACAAGTATAAGTATAAAGGTATGTTTTGTTCCATAAGGACTGTTATTTGGCGTCGGCGTGTCCTTGTGACACGAAGGCCTCCTCCAGCTTCCTCCATTCCTCTCTTGATTGAGTTACTCGGTGCCATAGTGGACCCGCTATCTTCTTGATGTCGTCAGACCACCGTTTCTTTTGTCTTCCTCTCTTTCTTTTTGTTTGGAATCTTGGGGTCCACTGGGTCACATCTTTTGTCCATTTATTATTACCGTCTCTCATCATGTGGCCTACCCACCTCCATTTTAATTTTTTGATTTTGACTATAACATCCTCTAGTTTGGTAATTTGTCTAATGTCTGATGCTCTCTTTCTCTCTCTCTTCGTAAATCCCAGAATACTCCTCTCCATGGCTCTCTGACATGTGATTAGCTTTTGGTTCTGTTTTTGAGTGTTTGCCCAGGTCTGACAGCCATAAGTTACTATAGGTAATATGCATGTGTTGAAGACTTTTCTCTTCATTGCCATATTATATTGTTTACCTTTTAACACTTCCTTAAGAGACCAGTATCTCTTCCATGAGTTTGCGATCCGTCTCTCTATCTCCGAATCCATTTGATCGTTAAAAGCTATAAGTTGGCCCAAGTAGATGTAGGAGTCAACATACTCCAGCTTCTCCTCATCTACATTAATATTTATTTGGGATCTGTTCGTCATTACTTTTGTTTTTGTCTTATTTATTGTTAAGCCCACCTTTTTACTTTCTTGTGTCAGGTCTTGCAGCATTTTTTGGAGATTTTTTGGGTTGTCTGTTACAAGTATTAAGTCGTCTGCAAATCGTAAGTGATTTAAACAGGTTCCATTAATGTTAATTCCTATATCATCCCACTCCATTTTTCTGATGACTTCTTCAAGCACAGCCGAAAAAGTTTTGGTGACAGTGGATCTCCCTGTCTCACTCCTTTATGTATTGGGAAAATCTCCCCCTCTGTTTCTAGTTTTATTCGGGCTGTGCTGTTCGTATATACATTTTTTATCAGTCTTATGTATTTATTTTCTATACCTTGATTTACCAAGGCATCCCAAATATTTTGATGTTCCAAAGAGTCAAAAGCTTTATTGTAATCTACAAATGCTATGTAGAGTGGATATTCATATTCTTGACATTTTTCAACCACCTGTTTTATCACGTGGATGTGGTCTATTGTCGAAAATCCAGATCGGAATCCCGCCTGTTCTCTCGGTTGTTGTTCGTCTAGTCTTTTTGTTATGCGTTTTAGTATGATTTTCGAGAATACCTTGTATATACTGGACATGAGACTTATTGGACGATAATTGCTTATTTCTGATCTGTCTCCTTTCTTATAAATAAGTATTATGGTGCTTACTGTCCACTGTGAAGGTATATATTCTGTGTTTAGTATGAGATTAAACAGGTTAGTCAATTTCGTGATTGTTTCTGGCAGTGTTACTTTCATCATCTCATTAGTTATATGATCGGGTCCAGGAGCTTTGTCATTTTTTAACGTTTCTATTGCACTTTGGACTTCACATTCTAGGATCTGTGGAATTTCATCAGCTTCGTCCTCTAGGTGTAAGTTGTTTACTGAGGTGTTTTGGGATGAGTACAATTTCTGGTAATATTCTGTTGCTATCTTTAAGATTTGTTGTCTCCTTGCCTCATCCTTGTTGGTCTTGCTTTTTATTTTTGGTATCCAAAGCGTCGATTCCTTCAGTTCTCTGAGTGCTTTGTTGATACCTCCTGTTTTGATAATATGCTTTTCTATACATTCTAATCTTCTAGTTGATTTGTCTTTCTTTATACTTTTATTTATTTCTTTACTTAATTTAGTTATATCTTGTAGTCTTGTTTTACTTATCCTATTTTTGAGTAATTCTTTCCTTTTTAGGATGAGTTCTGTTGTTTTTGGACTTGGTGAGTATTTGTTTGTTTTTATGTGTTTTGTTTTGTTATAAATATCGTTAATTATCGTGTTGTAGGTTTTCTGTGTTTCTTCTTCTACCTCGAGATTTGTGGTATTTTGGGATATCTTGGCATCAGTCCGAAGGCTTTCGATCTGTTGGAAGTGTTTCCTTTGTTTCTTCAGTTGCTTGTAATATAGTTTTGCTCTGACCATACGGTGATTAGTGTTAAAATTTAAATTGTTTATCACACTGACATCTTGAAAGAATTTAGGTTGGTTGCTGTTTATAAAATCTATTTCGTTACGATATGTCCCGTCAGGCGATATCCAAGTCCACTTTCTGGCAGGTCTTTTCTTGAAGATGCTATTTAATATTGTTAAATTGTTCTCAAGGGCCATATTGATAATTCTCATGCCATTTTTGGTTCTTTTCCCAGTGCCATATTTTCCTATTGTAGACTCTTCGCCCTGCTTTTGTTTGCCTATTTTTCCGTTAAAGTCCCCCATTACAATAACGTTTTTATGGGCAGTCTGTAGTGTCAGTGACAGTTGGTTATAAAAATCATCTTTAATTGTTTCATCCGCTGCTTCTGTTGGTGCATATATTTGCACTATAGACCAACTGTCCTTGTACCCTTTTAAATGAATGTTTAGTAAAGCGATTCTTTCAGATATGCCTCTTAACTCTAAGATTTGCCTCTTTAAATGTTTTTTGACCAAGAATCCTACTCCGTATTGACCTTTTGTCTCACCCCTATAGTATAAAATGTAGTCGTCATGTTCTTCGATATGGTTTCCAAGATTCCGGTTCCGGTATTCGTAACGTAAACACGTACGTCAAAGTGCTCCGCAATTATCAATTCACAATCGGGTTAAAATTACAAAAATAAAGTATTTCTACGCAAAATTCAACAACATAATCACCAAACTACAAAATTACATAGTTAAAACAGTGTTTAACAATATCTTTGGACAGTAAAGTGCAAGTGAAAATTTCAACTTTACGACTTATTTGTAAAAAAGTAACAGTTAATCAAAGTTGAGCAAAAATCTACCCACATCTGTAACAAATTTGACAAATAACAACAAACGTCATCTTGACAAGTGTCAACAAATGTCATATTGGCAGTTGACACTGACGTAACCAGTGTTGCCAGTGCCAATAATATATACTACCATTTTACCAGGGTTGTCAACCAAAAATAAGAAAATGGACAAAAATATGGAACTGTTATTGACTAAACTTGATGACAAATTAAAACAACAAGCTGAACTCATAACATTGTCAGTGACGAAAAATGTAATGGAGGCATTGGATGAGCGGTTTAGAATTATAACTGAAGAAAATGCTATGCTCAAAACCAAAATATCCGCACTAGAGAAAAAACTTAATATTATGGAAAGAGAAAAAAGGAAATACAATTTAGTATTTTTTGGCGTTGAGGAAATTGGTAAAACGGAAGCGCAAGTGGTGGACTCCATTAAGGACGCCATATTAGAAACGGACACACATTTAAGTAGCCAAGAAATAAGCAACGTATACAGAATTGGCAAAGATAAAACCAAAAGCCGCCCTATTGTAGTCTCTGTCACGTCGCTGTGGAAGAAACATATGATATTGAAAAATAAGTCGAAACTACCACCTGGGATCTATGTCAAAGAAGATTATTCCAAAGAAGAGTTAGAAAAGCGAAAACAATTACAAATACAAGTGGAAGAAGAAAGAAAGAGAGGAAATATAGCGTTTTTAAAACATGATAGGATAATAGTGAAAACATCATCAGAAACAATCAGAGATAAGAGAAAAAGAGAGGATACTGACTCACCTAATTTGCTCAATAGGAAAAAAACAGACCTAAAAAAAAACCCAGCAACTGCGTCCAACAAGGGGAAAGAAATTATAAAGCCTAATGTTCTAAACTACTTTGACCGGCCTAGATCTGCATCACTATCGGAGACCTCAAAAAACCCGTAATGACCGCCGGCACCCGGAAACAAACTATAGCAAACAAATTAACTGCTCACAAAACAACCAAACAATGCACCCCAAGCCGGTTGGTCACCGTGGGGAAAGACGACCGCTACCCTTCAGCAAACACAGCACCTAAAGACAATCAAAATAACATATATATCGCCACACTAAACACACTCTCATTAAGGACGCCGGAAAAACTATTGGAATTAGAAATAGCCTTAAGTAAAATCAAATGGGATATTCTGGGCATCAGCGAAGTTAGACGAGTTGGAAACCATATTTTAGATTATCTTACTTTTAAAAATTACATAATTCTGTTTCGCTAAATACATGCAAATATTATCAAATTGTATCTTTCAGAAAGTTTTCATAAATTTTATCCGTGTGGACGGATTGATATCCTAAAAGTCATCACCACATATCCTCCGCAAGATACTGTATCAGCTTAAAGATGTTATAAATGGTTAACATCAATCGTGAGAGAGGGAAAATTGGAAATTATACCCTGCGCCTAGACGGCTGGTAAATGTGGTAAGGCTAACTCTCTTTGAAAGTCACGATCCCAACCGTGGAACCGTTTTGGGAAAAAGGTGTATTAATATGTTTCAATGAAATAGATAACATCTGAAAGCTGGTGTTTGAAATAACAATTAGTTATTTTTTAACAAAACATAATTATGTCGGTGATGGCCAAAATTAATACAAGTGTCACCTACCCATATTTTACCCGCGGGGTCGTAAAAACCAACCATGTTAACCACGGCGCATAACACCTCCGCATATATCCAAGGAGGTTTGATGTCAGTCAGGCGCTTGTCATAGAAATCAGCCAAATGCTTCACGAAACAAGTAGTCATGTTGCACTGACGCTGAATAACGGGATAAGGCCAGAAGAATGATAATGATTTTTATAGCATAACAATTAATGAATACAAAAGTTATACTCATATAAATACCAGTATACTAATTTAATAACATCTGGCAATCAATCAAAAAGCAAAAATTTTAAACTGAAAATGTTTATACAGTTTTTTCAGTAGAATGGATACAATTGCAAATTGAAAAGGCTAATAACAGACTGCAGTTAACAATTATTGCAACGCAACATATCAATACAATAGGAATACCAACACACTTTCGTAAATAAATTTTACAAAATGGCCGCCGGTATAATGGAAATAAATTATTCATTTCATTAACTCTTAGGAAAAGAATAATCTATACTAATAATTTTAAAGCTGAAAAGTTTGTTTGTTTGTTTGTTTAAACCCGCTAATCTCTAGAACTACTGGTCTAATTTGAAAAAATATTTATTTTTTAGATAGTTCATTTATTGAGGAAGGCTATAGGCTATTTAACATCACACTGCGGTGAATAGGAGCGGAGTATCATTAAAAAATGTTGCAGAAATGGAAAAAAATGCTAATTTCCATGCGTACGAAGTCCCGGGCAACTGTTAGTAATTATTCTAATTTTGCAGAAGATCCTTTATGTAATATTTTTAGGATTGCATGTTAGTTTTTGCAATGAGTTACGAAAAACTTCTTCTTGTTCTACTAGATATGAATAAAAACGTTCCTGAATTTAACCTTGTGTAGGTTAAGTTTAAAAAATATGCTATTAATTGGATGAATGATTTGAGTTAACAATAAGTAGAAAATCTGCTATTGGTTACAAAATGACATAATAATTATTCATAACTATATTTTTTTTTAATTATAACTTAATTACAAATAAATTTTATATAGAAATGATGTATAAAAAGGAAAAATAATAAAATCGTCTAGCAGTTCCGTGCGCGTAGTACAGTAGCTATCTACACATAATCCTATATTATTAATTAACCTAAATAAACAACCAAGCAGCCCAAATCAAATAATTTCATTTTAATTTGTTATTACTATTACTTTTTAGGGTTCCGTACCCAAAGGGTAAAAACGGGACCCTATTACTGAGACTTCGCTGTCCGTCCGTCCGTCCGTCCGTCCGTCTGTCACCAGGCTGTATCTCAAGAACGGTGATAGCTAGACAGTTGAAATTTTCACAGATGATGTATTTCTATTGCCGCTATAACAACAAATACTAAAAATAAAATAAAATAAATATTTAAGGGGGGCTCCCATACAACAAACATGATTTTTTTACCGTTTCTTGCTCGATACTAATAACGTTGCCTTATGTTGCATAGATGGTACGGAACCCTTCGTGTGCGAGTCCGACTCACACTTGGCCAATTTTTATATTCTTACTTGATTATTATATAAAAATTTTAATATTACCTATTTACTGTTAGTTATTGGTAATTTAAATATTTATGTTGCATTATTCTTGAGATCTTTAATTTATTGCATGAACTATATTTAATTTATTTAATTTTATTTTAAATTAATATCTTGTCAAACAAAAATGGAATGACTTATGAAATAAGTGTTGGGGAATTAACTGTTTCCTGGGATTCAGGTATATACAGGCAGTGTTCAAATGAATTGTAAATCTATTTTTGTTATCAATAAAAAAAAATACTGTTCAAATATGGTTCAGTATCCTTATTTATTTATTTTTTATTTTTTTTATTGTCATATTATACCTACCCTGACCCGAATAAAGGGATAAAGGCAAATGTGGATCATAAGTATTTGTGGTTATAGCATAACACACAAGCCGTAAAGTTTTCAGCTCTCTAGCTATCACCGTTCCAGAGATACAGCATGGTGACAGACATACAAACACCGAAGTCTCAGTAACAGAGTCCCGTTTTATCTTTTGGTAACGAACCTTAAAAAGTTACTGATGGTAAAATATGAGCTTCAAACAAAACCTTTACTACGAATTCGTATTTTCGTAAGTACCAATAAAGTCATTATAGGCAAATAAGATAATCGAGATTACAATACAAGGGTACAATTGGTACATTCAGCAAAGATCGGCGCTACCAACCGTACAATATCAAAGATCGGTGCTACCAAGCGTACAATATCAAATACCACAACTGTCGCAATTCCATTTAATTTGAATATCGATACAGATTCAATTTCAGAAACAATTTCAATTTATGAAATTTAAATTAGTACTGTACCTTTTTATAAACAGTAATATTTGTTGACATTGTTTACTTTGCGTTTATATCTGGATATCGCCCATCATACAGAAAGTATTGCGATATTTTTAAACACTAGGCGATTTTTATGGTTATTTAAATTACCTATTCACGATAGCTCAGTTGGTCAATGTTGTTTTTTGTTGTTGAAACCTGTTTTTTACAATTTATACTTGTGCCTTTATTTTTTTACTATCGTTTATTTTACATTAAAACCGTCTGCGTGGCGGCTTGTGAATACAACCATCAACGCCTGGAAGAGGCCCGTGCCCAACAGTGGGACGTTAATGGGCTGGTGAGAGTGAGAGAGAAATGACTTTTAAATTATAATGTAATCAATATAATATAGTCGTAAATTACTTAAAATGAAATTACAACATAAGTAAAACGGTAAATGGCCGCTTACGTCCCCCGTTGTCATAAATTGTGAAGACTATTTAAAGTACAATTTTCCTCAAAAACAACCATTCCAGTATTACAGGCCTAATATAGTAAACGAGGGAATTGCTTTATAATTGTGATTTGTGTGAACAATTTACATTCACATCAAATATATAAAAGTATTATGTAAATTTACTTACACTGTTTAGAGGTAGGTAACTAACTAAATGGCACATTCTTTTCTTTTTTATTAATCTAAGGCAGAGTTTTTAAACGTGATTTTGACCCATTTCCAATAGTTGGATTAGAAATGGGTCCTTATTAAGGACCACAGAAGGACAAAAGATTAAAATAATCGCGTTTTTTTCTAAATTCACTACTATTTTTTAGTTTTGACACTGACGTAATTTCTTGGTCTGCATTACGTACGGTTTACGAGTATATATTATGTCTATCTCTAGGCCCATACAGCACACAGACCTCCTTATCTTCAGGAGGGTATTTGGTGTAGCATGCCTTCCTAAACAGTCGAGTTTACTGTCTGTCACAGTCACAGTAGCTAAGGGAGGCAGCCAGCTGAGAGACATATTAACCAGTTCTGCTTATACGTCCCCTTGGCTAGTTCTTACAGCACCATAGGGTGAAAATAGTGTGGTAGGAATAATTATATAATTCAAATGAAAAGCATAAATGCATTGATGTAATTTCTCTAATTACTTAATTATCGTGAATATCACAACTTGAAAAGAATTTTATTTACCTGTACCTTATACAAATATTTTCTTTTATTATATTCTAAATAAGTCTTGAGTAAATTTACTAAGGACCTTTTCAGTTCCGTATAACGAAGTACTCTTTCTGTAGAATTTTATAAGGAAAATGAAATATCAAAATATTATTCAACACATAAACAAATAAGAGAGTTTATTAAAAGAAAACCGTGAATAAAGATGAAAATATTTACTACGTGAAAAAGTAAAAATATTTAATTCTAGCAAATAAAGAAAATTGTAGGAATAATTTGACTAAATAACTTACAATTTTACTAAGTAAATAAAAGGAAAACGACGCCTAGGGTCACCTAATCTTTCAGTTAAGAATATTACAAAAGAAATATCTTTTCTTACTTCCTATTTACCGAAAACTTACTAAATCTTTGAGAAGAATTTGGTGTTAGTTAGAAAGTGATCCGAACGACCACGATGTCAGGTTGTCTGTACTCTGTACTACGAGTTTCTCTACATCATATGTAGGGTATACCTTCAAAGAGCTGGTGTTATCCAAGAGGGCAAATACAACATTTGTTTGCATCGATCGGCTTTGGTCAACCAACAGGCGCAGACAAAGACATAAAAGAAATACCAATCTTCATATAATAAGTAGTAAGTGTTACCTTTGCATCAGCATAGCAATGAAGTATTTTGAGCATTGCAAACCAGTGTAAATCAAGTTATTGAAACTGTTAATAAGATTATTAAACTAGGAGTAAATCATGCGAGATATAGCGATATTATTACACTGCCATGTAACAATTCACTTGTGAACACGTTCACTAAATATCTCTCGTTGACTCTGCGATGTGTTATAGACACGTTAACATTCGCTTATCTCACCTCCGATCCTAATGAATGTAATATTGTGTACATGAAAACATACGGGGATCTATTTTGGAAGTTTCTGTTCAAATGCGTAATCTGGACGATTATACTCATTGCGCACTGTGTGTACGGTAAAATAATGCGTATTTAAAATACTTATTCTTATTAAGTTGGCGACAGAAGCCAAGGAAGTGTCATTAGATGGTAGAAGATGGGACTCTATAGTCTTTGCTTACCAAAAACGCATTGTTATAAATAAATTAGCGGTTTATCAGCCACTAATGTATTACCATTATCATACCGTCGTAATCACGAACACTTTCCAAAAGACAAGTTAGCATAGCTATGCTACATACATAGCTATGCTGCATAGTAAAGATAAAGCATAGGCGTGCATAGAATCCGGAAAGCTTTCCTAATGTAGGTCTCATTCTGTTATCGGCACTATGAAGGTCCGTGTTAACCTGACTCTTAACCTATTTCTTTGTAAATATTTATCGAAAAATACAAGGCATGATGCCCATTTTCATGCATAATATTTGGTTTGATGCCAGGGGATGTAATCAAAATTAAGTGTTTTGCAAATTCCACGCAATTTAACTACCTTTTGCCATTAACTTGCATTTTAAGCCTCCAATCTTATGGTAATCTTGTTCTATTAAAAACTGTAAAAGTTATATAGGCGTCCACGCTCACATTATGAGATCTGTATGTTTCCATAAGTCAAAGTATTAGGGATCTCGCTGTAGGTGCACATGAACTGAGATAAGCCCACGTGAGCTATGAACACGTATTCCATGGATTTATCTCTAAAGGTAAGTCTTGATAAGTCGTTTATGTAGTCACTCATGTAAGCCTATGTACAATCACAAAGGTATTTGTAAAACTATTTTTTTCTGAACCATTACTTAACTTTTCTTTTGTGATATTTAATGTTGAATTAGATTTTTTTTTTTACAATGTTAAGTTATAAACAGCATGATAACATGTTACAGAGATGTTACAAATAAGCAATACAAAAGTAGAAAATATAATAAAATTTAACACAAATAATAAGTCACATCGTTATTGACTGTCATCAAACAGAGCACAATATTTAACTGAATCCTATTTTAGAAATGGAAAGAACGATACAACAAGTAAGCGAAGGTAAAACATGGCATTCTAACTTACTATAACTCCGAAATGTTCTAAAATCATTACAGTTTACTAAAATATTTTCTGTATAGTTGCGTATAAGAGTAACATGTGAGCGTATTTTCAAAATCCCCCAGTACAGCCGTCTGTATCTTACATGGCTGTATCTCATGAACAGTGACATTTAGCCAGCCAATTTTGACCCAGATGATGTATTTCTACTGTCACTGTAATAAAAACCAATAAATATATAAGCTCCTAAACAAAAAAACAAAACATTTTGTGTATCTATTCTTATGACGATTATTGTACGGAAGCCTTTGTGATATATTATTTTTAATTACGTAGTGGATGTTAGTCAATTATTTGCAAGTAGTACTACTAATAAAACGGAAACAACGAGGGTAAAGTTTGGTCATTTCTATTTAGAGAATGGGTCCTAAATGTAACATCAACAACGTAAGTGCAACAAAACAATTTGAAGTAAATGTTTGATATCCGTTTATTACAGAAGCAAATACTTTTGATTAACTAAAATATAACAAACATCCCTACTTCTTACTAATCTGTATTACAAAAAATGTAAAAGTAGCTAAGTGTATCTGTTATTTTTTCACGTAAAAATTACTAAACCGATTTAAACGAAATTTGGTATATGCAAAAAGTGAATATAAGCGATAAAAAGTGTGCTGTGGTATAATTCAAAATTCCGCATAGTAATTTTTAAAAAAATCTACCAAGTTCTGGAAGAAGAAAGCTATTTAAAGATCAAAATAACTTATACAAATTACGCCCTGTATTGTGCTTTCATTGCAGTATATAAAGCTCTACTAAGTTCTAGTCAGATCTATGACAAGCGACACAATTCTAGTTTCAAGCGACATTCATCCAATTTGCACTAACTTTGAGTATGTATAAGTTACCTAGTTTCACAGTGCTCAGCTCAGTTTTAACATCGTAGCTTCAACTGACATCCCATTAAAGACAAAGTGCAAGCTAAGCTGACATTACGTTGCGAATGTGTAAGTTATATAGTACAGAAAAGTACTCAAACTAGTTGTTGCCAGTGACTTCGTATGCGTAGAATATGGAATCAATTCTCAGAATCTTTTTACAAATTTAATTGAAAATGGTTAAGTAATTTTAACGTGAAAGAGCGACGGACAGACAGTCAAAAATATCTTCACATTTATAATTATTAAGAATCATTAATAAGGATCAGATCTACATAAGGTGTATTAAATGAGAAATGATGATCAATTGAGAATGGACATAAAAGTCCCCATTTTCTCTTACAGTTCTTGAAACTACTAGACACAGTGTAACTACGAGTATATGTCCATCACACAAATAATTGTCCTGTCTGAAGATTGAAGACACGACCTTTTAAACAAAATCCAGTTACTACCGCAATACCACGACACTCGTCAATATACTTTCGCACGTGGTTACATAAAATTGCGTAACAGAATCAAACCTTAATAGAGTTCCTGGGATCTATTTTTGTAAAGAACACTGCAATGATATTTTAATCCAAATTCTCTTTAAAACAAACGATTCAAATTAACTTAACAAAACTGTATTTCAAACTCTATGCAACGAACCGCTCTAATTTACTATTCAGTTGCCAGGAATTTACGGTAATTGCCTACAAAACTTATGATTTACGTAAAACGCAATGGGCTAGCTTTGAAACAGCGGGGCATTAATTTTTGATCTCATTTCTGTCGGATGAAGGTAAATTCTATTTATTTGTATCTACCAACTTTTATTAAATGTTCGCCCATTTATATTTTAATGGTACTGAATATTAGGGTGGTAGCTTGCCGTGTAGAATTAAGAATACAAGTGTCACCACCCCATCTCCTCCCAAGGATGCTGTAAAAGTCAACTAAGGGATATTGCACACAGATAACACCCTCTGTGAGATAAGGAAAACTTGAAAATAAACCCTGTGCCAACACGCCTGGTCAGCGCGGTACAGTAGACCATAATCCCTCCCAATGTGGAGGAGGCCCGTGCCCAACAGTCGGGCGTCAATGGGCTGGAGAGAGAGAGAGAGAGAATATTAAGGTTCCGTAAGAAAGGGTAAACCGGGATCCTATTACTGAGAATTGGCTGTCCGTCCATCCTTCCACCCGTTTCTCACCAGACAGTACCTCTAGAACAGTGATAGTTGGAGAGCTGTAAATTTCAGAATTTATATCACTTGATGTTATAAGAAAATACTCATCATCGATGTTTTCTTGCCCTTATCCCCTTATTTGGGCTCAGAAATGTGATGAACATAATATAATAATAATAACAGTAAGGGACCCTTCGCGTGCAAGTTTACTCGCGCTTGACTGGTTTATTATAACGGTACTGAATATTTTCAACCGTAATTTATGTTCTAATGAAAGCGAAAAGGCTTTATTTATTCTGAAAAGTACTGAATTTTTTTTACGCTATATTGTATGTGCTTGGGCTAAGTACTTTTGGGAATATTTTGCTTTGTATTTATAATTTTATGCGAAACGTTGTGCCGTAATAAACTTAAATTATTTAAGATGGAGTCTCTTTGGTGACGTATTAAACACAAAAGTCACTTACACATCTCTTAAGGATTCGAAAGTAGAACTTTGGCAGACAACGTGATGGCAGGATATAAAATCTTGCCATGTTGTAAAATTATGTTATAAACATGGGTAAATTATTTTCAAGTCATAACATTTCCGAAACTCAGAGAAGTCGAAACTAAACGGTATACTCGTAAGCCTTGTCAGATCGTTGCATGCTATATACGTTGTTTTATACTATTCATTTATGTAAGGAACCTCTAAATCAATAGATTTAGAGGTTCCTTACACTAAAAATTACACGTGAAATGTCATGGAGTAATTTTGTCCTTGTCAAAAACATAAAACTTATTATTTACCTCAAAATCTCAAAATAAAACGAAATACCTTTTGTTTTTATGTTCACATCTAATCTGTTTTCTAAATTTGGATCCCTCGAAAGTCGCGCATAGTATAAATACATTTCACTCGCCCGCACCTTAGTTTGAGTTAATTCTGACGAATAAATAAAAGGTACGATTGATTGGGGGCTCACAATGGCAAAGGTACAAAGGGAGGAATATAAAACAAACAGAAATCAGTCCGTTTCATCTTGTACAAGTATATTTTCAGGTGGAAATTTGTCGATAAACAAACCACAATAGCTGAGGACGGTCGACCCGCATACTAATACAGTGCGTTTCCATTAATTTACGTGTTATGCTTGGAATAATTCGTGTTAATTATATGGAGGACAGAAGATGTTTATTACTGACTGTGATTTCCCTCAGGTAAAAATCCCATTTCATTTGCTTAAATTCTTTTACCTTTTCCTGTGATGAGGAATTTTAATCGGGTAATAAATGAAATCAGTGACAGGAAATTCGTCAAAAGTGTTACTTTAGACTTTCTGGCAAAGGTCTCGAAAGAGATTTGACCTAATACCATTAACTGGAGTTGGTTTAAGATGATTTTTCTTCCATAGTCTTTTATCTGACTTTATCTCTCTCTCTCTTCAGCCCACTAACGTCCCAAAGCTGGGCACAGGTCTACTCCCCTTGGGGAAGGATTGTGGTCTACTGTATAGTGCCAACACAGTGAATTTTATCTGTGTACAATATCCCTTGGCTGGCTGTTACAGCACCCTGGAAAGGAAATGGAGTGGTGACATTTATATTCTTGATTAGACACCACCCGGAAAACTGACTTTATATTTGTGTTTATTTCTCTCTCATTCATAATTTCTGTTTGAACACTAAATATCTCCCAGTTTCATTTTAAGATATTAAATTTTTAACTATACATAATATTAAACCTTTTGTAGCTCTATTCAAATTATTTCGAATTAGATAGCTAGTCTGATTATTGCGATAAAGATAAGATAATTTTTTTTTAGTTCATAGTGATTGTAAAGCTGTTGGTCTTCCTTGAAATAAATAAAAAAATAAAGATAATTTATTTGTCTCAACATGTGTACAAACAGATTTTACATATATACAGTGTCTCAACATGTTCTGTCTCAATGAAGACATGCAAATATAACAAAAATAGATAAATTAGAATTGAATCATGATTATAATGTAACGTGACTCAATGGATATAACCACAATACTGTAATATATCAAATCTAAGTATCCCAGTAGATTTTTTCATTAAATTATGTCGAATTACAATAATTATTAAACTTTGTTCTATATTGAAACATGTTTGGTACATTATAAGAATACATTAATGATTTAGAAAAGTATATTCCTTTTCCTCGCTATTAAATTTATATAAAACTACATTTTTCCGACATTCTTTTTAACAAACACTAGGCACTAAACATTTCCGTTTTGTGACGGATCAACAATACCAATACAAACAATACCAAGTAAAGGGTTGGTGACACCACCCCTTTACTTTCCTTGTGTGCTGTATAAAACAGCTAAGGGACATTCCATCCATCCATCAGCCTCTCTCCGTGCACTGTTGGACATAAGCCTCCCCCATAGAACGCCACAACGCGCGGTCCTTTGCCGCCTGCATCCAATGTCTCCCCGCGACCTTGACGATATCGTCGCTCCACCTTGTCGGGGGCCGCCCAACGCTGCGTCGTCCGGTACGTGGTCGCCACTCTAGGACTTTTCTTCCCCAACGATCGTCAGTCCGACGAGCGATGTGGCCTGCACATTGCCACTTCAGCGTAAGGGACATTATGAACAGTGAATATCAACTGTGAAAAATGAGAAAACTCGCCTGGTAAGCGCGGTATAGTAAAGCAAATCCCTCAAAAAGTGAAGGAGGCCCGTGGCCAACAGTGGGACATTAATGGGATGGAGAAGAAGGCACTTAAACTTACGAATAAGTTATTATTACACGCTTTATATTAGCTTCACTTGTATGTTTGTTTGTATGTTTGTTTGTATGTTTGTATGTTTGTAACCGACTCCTTTGGACGCTATGTTGACCCACTTTAAACGGTCAGATTCTATTCAAATTTTGCACACCTGTCAAAGACCGATGACAATGCAATAATTCGATTAAATAAAGCGTGTTTTTTAGTTTTTTTAAACTATTATTTTCTAAACTACAACGCATAGATTTGATTGATGATATCAAGCGACTATGTCACTTGACAGAGTCGAGTAAGTGAAGCTAATGTTTCAAAACGAGCCCAGATTCAATATGCGTGTTTCAGAGCATTAATCCATCAGGACTGTTTATCAACCTCAGTGAAAAAAGATAAGAACGATGCTCGTACTCATATTATTCAGATGGTGATACCGATTCTACGCGCATAACTAAACTAACTTAACTAAAAATGAAAATCTATAGTGTCAATACTCAATATGGCAATGTTAACTAAACTTTCTTATTATAGACTATTTTAATTAACAAAAATATGTGCAAATAATACTAATAATAATACACTAATAATATAAAATAATAATAATAATAAATAATATAATAATAAACTAATAATAATTGTTATCTCTTCAACCGGTGTAATCCCGAAAACACTTAAAATAGCATTGAATACTCTACAACTCCCAGAAAACACATACATTCCATTGCAAAAATCAGTAGTCATCGATACATGCTCAATAGTTAGACGATTCCTAAACCCTACATCACTCCCACTCCAAACTACACAAAGAAACACACACACATCTCAGGCAACATCTGCACATCATCCACATACGCCCAACATAGTATCAAACACACACCATACAACTACAACTATGTAACCAGAGTACTTGGCACAAGCCCGTACCTGGCCATTTAAAAAAGAAACCGACCTGGAGTCAGCTATACAAAACGTATATTCAAATAATAATAATATACTATGATTTAGAAATGAATTATTGTTATTGTTAATAGATATATTGAACTCTATCAACTTTCACATTTTTTAGTTGTTTATTTGTGCATGAAGAATTGGTACCAGTGTCCTCTTTTAGGGTGCGTGAGGTGATTTTGTGCTGTCTCGTTCATAAATAAAATTTATAATGTTTGTGTGCATTACCGCCGCCGACCTAATAGAATATTTGACAAAAAACAGCGTGTGTTATCTGTAACAACCCCTGTTAATTCTATGCTCTAAGATGTGTGTTTGATTTATGATAATGATGTAAAGGTAACTACCATTTGTTATTATTTCTCTTTGTTCTATCAAACTAACATCACATTGTTTGATGAAATGGAACATTTGATAGTTAATTCAATTAGTTTTAGTTAACTGCACTTGTGTGATTCCGTTTGGAATTAATATCAATATGTATTATGTATTACATAAAATAATAATCAGCAAAATATTCAGCAGTGGTATTCAGTAAGAAAAAGTGAAGTGAATTTTCGGTGAATCTTAATCACGTGACAGCGCTCCTCCAATAAAAATAGAGGAGTGCAGGCTGTCACGTGATCAAGATTCACCGAAAACTCCCTTTACTTTTTCTTACTGAATACCACTGCAGGTAATTTTCAATTAATAGTTGTGTCGTTATTTAAACTAAGTATTATGTTATGTGTATGTTGTGTATGTATGGAATTTATGTTTAGCATGTATCTGCTAGTTCTCTAGTATCTCTGTATACTACTAGTTGTTGTTTTCCCCGCTTTTGCAACACTTTTCACTAATGCTTCGCTCCTATTGGTTGCAACGTGATTTATATATTTCCAGCGAGGAAGGCTATAGGCCATATACGAGTATATATAGCCTATAGCCTTCCTCAATAAACGGACTATATAACATAAAAAGAATTTTTCAATTCGAACCAGTTGTTCCTGAGATGAGCGCGTTCAAATACACAAAATCTTCAGCTTTATCATATTAGTATAAACACTAACCCGATATGCTGATAGGATAAAAAGCAATATTTTTTTGCATTATGGAATTTCATACATCTATATTCGACATTAATTTTTTTTAAAAAGCAAAGGTTTGAGAAACAGGAAAACACTTAAGTACTATAGTAATATTTATACAATCAGATTTTAAAATCTGTTAAAATATCTCGTTACATTTTTTATTAAAAAGATCAACAACAATAACTCAAAAGCTATTGTTTTATTACAAAGAAAATGCTACCATTTTATGAAAGAATGCATCAAAGGCATTTTAAGAGTAAAGTGTCAAAATGAAATACAGTACGACTTAAACGTAGAAAAGCATTTCTTGAAAAAAAAAAGAGAATAGTATCGCGCATGCGTCGGATTTTATCCACAGATTCTATATACCAGCATCGTTCGAATCAGTTGGTCGGTACCCGCCACACCGATATAGTACCCTTGAGTACCAAATATTTGAATTTCGAACGAACATTACAATTACGACAAACTTTTTAAAATGAGAATTTATCGTTCTAGAATTTGGAACGTTTTTTAAATTAATTTAACGGTTATTGTAATTTCAAAAGTGATAGAAATGGGTTTATTAAAATCATTTGTGATGAAGTGGTTGCAATTGTTTGTACTTGGAGTTTCAGTGTTGTTCAGATGTACGGATTCAGTTGGTAAGTGTTAATTTTTAAAGGTTGCATTACTGCGATAACTAATCATTATTTTTAAGAAATATTGATGTAATATGAACTTAATTCCATTTCTATGATGAATCTAATGATTTTTTTGCTTCCTGAAAATTAATAAAAGTAAAGATCGATAATGATTTTAAGTGTAATTAGTAAAGATTTATATTATAGCTTTTTTAACTGTCCATTTTTCCCACTGTCAGTTTGGGAAATGCAACTTTCGGACAAGGGAGCCTTTCGGAACCTCAGCAATTTCGTGACTAATATTTTTTGTATCTTTATTTAAACTCGATAAAATGTTTAAATTGAACTTGACCGTATCGCTATTGTCTTTGGAAAATCGTTTCATCGTTACCTACTGAGCTATGGTGGAACTATCAAGTATTGGATATGTAATGTATTTTTTTAGTTTTATTGCTTTTTATGGACTCCGTGGTGCAGTGGTAAGCGTAACAAGTTCACTTGTGGCAATTCATGCCAACCTATTAACTCCGTTTTACTGTTGGGCACGAGTCTACTCCTCATAGAACAGTCGAATCTAACAGAGTGTCGGTCATGTGGTTAACGGACTAAGAATGCAAGTGTCATCATCCTGTATACTGCCACCGTGTCAGTGAGAGATGGGCAACCCAAAACTAAACCTTATACCAATCTGGTTAGCGTGGCGTAGTATCCCAAAAGCTTCACTTACGAAACGAGGCCCGTGCCCAACAGTAATAATAATAATAAATATTTATGGACATTACACACAATGTCCTCTGGTCCCAAGCTAAGCTTATTATGCTTGTATTATGGGTACCAGAATACGGATAGAATACATAAACTACTTTTCTTTTGTAAATACATACTTAAACATACACAGTGGGATGCTATTGGGCTCAGAAAACGATGATAAAAAAAGTGCTAGTGCGAAAGACGTTGGTAATCAAAAGTGGGAAATATTGGTTTTTTTTTTTTTTTTTTTTTTTTTTTTTTTTTCTTTTTTTTTTTTTTTTAATAAATATTCATGGACATTTCACACAACGTCCTCTGGTCCCAAGCTAAGCTTATATGCTTGTGTTATGGGTACCAGAATACGGATAGAATACATATACTACTTTTTTTTTGTAAATACATACTTATAATACATAGAAACACCCAGACGCAGTACAAACATTTGTATGACAATTAGAAAAATCACACAAATGATTGTCCCGAGCGGGAATCGAACCCGCGACCTCTTGATCGGCAGTCCGTTACCAGAACCACTACACCACGAGGCCCCGAGTTTTGATAAATGACTCCTCCGTATCCTGATCTAGCTACTTGATATATCAATTATTATAACACACAGTGCGTTTATTTGACTTATCCTTCTCTTCTACCCATTAATGTCCCATAGATTGCAATATTTGTGATAACACCGCCTTTTGTACCTAATATAAGATTTATTGTTATTAATATTTGTAAGTTATTTTCTGGCGTACAATAAAGAGTTTTCATCCATTCATTCATTCAATGTCCCACTGTTGGGCACGGGCCTACTCCACTTGGGGATGGATTATGTTCTACTGCGGCCACGCTGACCGGGCGCAGTTTTCCCACTCTCACAGTGAAGGTTATCTAAGTACGATATCCCTTGGCTGGCTTTTACAGCACCAGGAATGGAAATGGGGTTGTGACACTTATATTCTTATTGTATTGTTATTTGTCAAAACACACTACAACTCTTGCGTAGCAAACGAATGATATACCTATAAAAAATACAAAATTAATATTTGTGCACTTACTTACACATCAACAATGTTATGATTTAATCCGATCAACGCCATCTAGCGAACAAATATTTAAGTTGAAAAAAATATGGTTACTAATTAATCACATTTCATAAACATGAACATGAACATGAATAGAACTGTGGAAGAGAAATAATATTTTATATAAGTGTTTTAAATCGAAGTTTATTTCTACGAAAATATTTTCACCAGCGCGTTGTCGTTTCAAATTAATTGTGTAACTTAATTTGAAGTTAACAAAGCAATTTATCGCGGTGTACAACCTCCAATAGCAATAAACAAACACCTAATGAAGACAATGATTAAGTAGTCTAAATACTAATACAGCTACTTGGGTAATTAATAAAATTACAACGTAAATGTACAAGTAAATTGTTGTTTTCTTTGCTGTTTTTTGTAATTTTTGTTGTACGTTTATTATTCTGTATGATTTACTGATTCTACGTACATAACTATACTTAATTTAACTAATAAATGAAAATTTATAGTGTCAATAACACAATTCATCAGTGTTAACAGAAGATTTTTATTAGAAAATCTGTATATATGACTAACGATTCTAATTAATAATAATCTACTTAGTTTAAAAACTAAAAAAATTGGTCAAGTGCGAGTCAGACTCGCGCACGAAGGGTTCCGTACCATTATCTATGCAACATAAGGCAACGTTATTAGTATCGAGCAAGAAACGGTAAAAAAATCATGTTTGTTGTATGGGAGCCCCCCTTAAATATTTATTTTATTTTATTTTTAGTATTTGTTGTTATAGGGGCAATAGAAATACATCATCTGTGAAAATTTAAACTGTCTAGCTATCACCGTTCTTGAGATACAGCCTGGTGACAGACGGACGGACGGACAGCGAAGTCTCAGTAATAGGGTCCCGTTTTAACCCTTTGGGTACGGAACCCTAAAAAGTATCTACAAATCAAAACTAACATGTGTGGTCAGCGCAATATAGTAGAACAAAATATCCTCCGGTAGTGGTTTGAGCCCAGTGGTGGTATCTTAAGACTCTGAAGAGTCTATAGTTAGATATTCATCAATATGTATATGATATTCATAGAGTTCATTAATTCAATGTTCCTAGTCAGTGTCACGGATGATAGTGTGACACGAGATACGGGTAAGACCTCTGACCCTTTACCTACATGGTTCGTAACACACCGACATTCACAA
This sequence comes from Orgyia antiqua, assembly GCA_916999025.1. Classification (NCBI taxonomy): domain Eukaryota; kingdom Metazoa; phylum Arthropoda; class Insecta; order Lepidoptera; family Erebidae; genus Orgyia; species Orgyia antiqua. The sequence goes on along the minus strand of OU779864.1, from coordinate 17,526,994 downwards.
TCCTACTCTATATTATTTACTATAAATAATGTCTTTATACATTCGAACTTCCTACATTGCAGCTACCTTCATTCATTTTCTTCAATACATTAATATTACTTAGTAAAAGCAATTTTTTATGTGATGTAATATTTTGGATGGATGGATTTTCCTCTGTATCAGCATTATATAGGCTTAGTACATGCCAAGTTTCAAGAATCTAGGGTAATGGAAACTACCCTGTAGGTTTTGATTCCCTGGCGTAAGTTGAAAACGTCCAAATGTCGTATTTCGGTCATTTCATCGAAATGTACATATTTAAAAGGTAATTTCCATCAAGGAACTGCATAGATCTACATATGGCAGAAATTCAAGTTGATACCTTCCGCCTTTGCGGGGTAAAAAACGCTGGACAGACAGACGAACATAGAAATGATCGTTTATGGGTTTAATTTTTTTACGAAAATCTTAAAGGTTCTAAACGTCTGTTATATTTGTTTTAATTACGTGTTACTTACAAACAAATTAATCTGCCATTTATAGTTATTGTAAATAACAGAAAGAGAGTAAAGGGTATTTAGTATATATTGTGAGAAAATTGCTTTGGTAGCCATTTAGCCCTTTCACAAATAAATGTTCGTATTTACGCCAGCTTGTCCGTGACAGTTATTGAGATTAGAATGAGATTATAACGATAATTTACGTGATTCAAATTAACGAAATCGCCCTCTGATCTTTAATGACTTTGAGGTTATTGACGATTGTAGATAATTCTTGTTTACTGTTCAAATAGCTTATGTTGATTCACGTATTGGAATTAAATTCATAGTATAGCAAATAAATATGCTATGTCAATGCACGAAAGAAACAGAAAACATCTTTGTGAAATATTACTAAGTAATAAATTGAATTGAATAAGTAATAAGTTGAATTGAATAGTTTCTCACGCGTTGTCTTTAAATTGCATTATTACCTCGTAATATATATTTCTACTAGCTGAGCTGACCAGGCAAACGTTGTTTTGCCATACTAAAAAAAAAAGGTTTGAAAAATAGATGTTGGCCGATTCTCAGACCTACTGAATATGCGTGTAAAATTTCATAAAAATCGGTCAAGCCGTTTCGGAGGAGTACGGTAACTAACACTGTGACACGTAAATTTTATAAATAAGAAGATTATAAAGTATTTAAAAAAAAAGTTTATTGGACTTCATGCTCTGAAATTTGAGGCTTTTCCTCGATTTCTCATGAGATAACCATCAAATCCTGACCTGGTGCCTGGTAGTTTTGATCATTCTCTATGAGGTAATAAACATAAACAAACATAGAGACGAATTGCGAACCTTCTCCTTTTTTTAAAGTCGGTAAAATAGGATAAAATATGGTTTTCGACAATCAGTGTATATATAATTATCTTAATAATCCGAATTTTCTTAGATGGGTTTTCGAAAATGTAAATATCAAAAGCGAAATAGTATCATGGTAGGTGGTATAAAAACAATTAGCAAAACTACGTAAAAACTCAATTACGTAAAAATTTAACTTGAAACTGAAACTAATCAATCAGATATCGAAATCGATCAATAACAATCACGTTAAAATTAATTCGCTCGTATTAAACACGAATAAAGTGGCAATCAAATAGCGATTAGTCTTAAATTTCGAACTGACGGCAATGTGATGTAATTTTACACTCATTTCCTATACATATATACATACTTCCTTTATGTATAACTTCAAGATAACAACAAATTGCGATTCTATCGGTATCTTACTACTGACTAACTGCTGCCCGCGACTTCGTACGCGTATTGTTTAGAATTATTTTCCCGTTTTTGCAACATTTATCGATGATGCTTAGCTCCTATTAGTTACAGCGTAATGGAATATAGCCTTAAGCCTTCTTTGACAATATACTATCCAACACTAAAAGAAATTTAAAAATCGAATCAGCGGTTTTCGAGGTTTACGCGTTCAAACAAACAAACTCTTCAGCGTTTTAATATTTATGTGCATTGATTATGCTTCAAAGGTCCTCGTGTCGTCAGTAGGACATTACAAGTTACGATTATAAATGACATCGATGCAAAAGATTGTGAGCTTGATTTGGCACAAGATTTATTTATGTTAGTGTTAAATATAAATACTTGGGCTACGTCTATGTGTGCTCTACGTATTTTAAGTACCCATACAAAACGAAATAATATTTATGTAATAAAATATATAATAACAATGTTAAATTTAAGACGACAGGTCATTTTGTAAAATGGGCTCGAATATTTATTACAGTTTTGTCTAATGCATGTAAATACTGCCATCAATATTTCTCAAGTGGTTTTATGTATTACAAACTCAGAACTCTACATAAATTATGATATTTCTGTTTTTCCCATGAACGATGGTTATAGTAACCACATCCACAAACACTCGGAACTATGATAAAAGTTATTCAGAATAAAAGCTTTTTATGTCTGAAGAATAAATATTTGTCATATAACACGTTAACTTGCGTCTTGGACACAGTATATCTATAAGCAGTATGGAAACAAGATACTCCGCAAGAAACAAAACACATTGCAACAGAATACACCTCATTATATGTAGTAGTCTACTCTTTGTCTGCTATTACTAGTATAATTTGGTTTGTTAAGGTTTCAATGCTTAGGTATTAATTTTAAAATGTTGGCGTATTTGAAGATGGAAGTTTTTAGAGTAGTTACCACGTACCGAATGAGGACGTTACGCTTCCTCTGCGGCCCTCAATAAAGTGGAGTAACAATATTGTTCAGATCACAGGCTGCCATTGGTTGCCAAGGACGTAAAGACATAAGTTGTGATATGGCAGAGATCCATATTCCGCAATGGAACTAAAAAGTCTGATGGATTAGCGTAGTTTCCATACTGCTTTAGTATATTCTATGTCATAGACTAGAAATCACTTCCTCGAATAGAAAAATAAGTCTATAACAAAAAGTTGTACCGTTAAGTAAGATATCTTGTCTTGTGCCAAGATTTAGTATCAGTTTGTATTTAAGTGATAGTTTCATCATCTTGGACTTAATAATTCATTTCTTTTATTTTACCTAAAACAATAAAATCGGGAAAAATATTCACTTAATTCTTCAATTATGTAAACCATTGGTTTTTTGACGTACGTAACCTTTACTTATTATAGTAAGTCAAAGACAAAGTCGTTATTTTTGTATGTACGACATATACGTCCTTATTTGGGCTTATATCTTTAAAACTAGGCAACGGATTTTGATGAGGTTTTTTTAATATATAGAGTGGTTCGAAAGGATATTTTTTTTGTAAATTTTGTCAAGGTTTCGGAAAACAGCTAGTATAGTAATCATCTTCACTTCATTTTATACCATGAGGGTAAGCAGAGACTATAGAGCACTATTTGCTACGATTTAAAGATACTTCTCTGGTTTCACTTATTATCATGAAATTAGTAAAAAGTTTATATAAATATTAAGATATCTCTAATTGATATAGTTTTCTGTCATATAAAACTATTTCTTTGTGTAAAATGTTTACCACTATATTCAATTTCACTCGATATCGTCAGCACTAAGTTATCCTTTTTCATGTTCGTTGAACTGAATCCAATTACTTAACTTTAGAGTCAGTCAATTCAATTTATTAAACATTTTTTCGAATAGCTTTTATGCTACTTTTTTGATTTTTTTGCAATTTTAAGACATGCTTTTACAACAAATGTCGTTATATACATATTATATAACCAATTCTTTTGAGTAAAAATGTGACCAATAATGAATGTTGAAGGCCAGAGAAGTAGAAGATCAAAGCAAAGATGGATGGACTGTGTGAGAGACGACATAGAAGAAAAAGGAGTTGATAAGTGTGTGACGGCTGACAGGCGACCTTGGAAGAAAAAATCGTGCCGCGCCGATTACAAAAAATTTTGGACAAGAGCAGGAAGAAGAGATCAGAGTACATCGATATAAGACTTGTATTGATGATGAAGTCTGATATCGATAAGCGGCTGTCCTGGTATGGTCATTAGAAGAGAGAAAGTAATATAGTCAGAAGTGATTTTGGATTGAATATTAAAGTTTTACAAAAGAGTATAGAAAAATAAGACATTTTCCGTGATGATAAGCTGTTGTCATAGTTTGCAACAGCAGAAATATCATCCGCGGGCAGCTGACTGACTGTGTTTCAGGAGCTTAACACTAAAGCAAGTCTCCTTTACCACTATTGTTAACCTCCCTTCATGATACTTTTAGTCACGTTCTCTTTACGTAATGACTTCCCATAACTAGAATAATTACCTAAACATCTGCGCATTTACTCGAAGGTTAAATTTTAAACAACAAATCCGTAATAATAAATAAAGGAAAACAAATCTCGACCTGAATACTTTTTTAAGTTGTTGGCACTGGGTATTTTATTGAACCCGGCCCGAACTCAACACAGTTCACCAATTAAGTTTTAATTTGTTTAAGACGTTTCCAGTGAACATTATTTGATGTGGTTTTTTAAAGCGATGGGGTGGTAGGATTCATTCATTATTAAATTATGTTAATATAAGCCAATATGGTGTAATTGAAATGTATTATTAGTAATCAAAAGGTAATACTGTATAATGTAAAGATAAGTTAATGATGATGTAGGTAGTTGGTCTTGCGTTTAAAACTCAATTTGTTCATACACTTTTAAAATGTTTACACATTTTATTATTTAGGAGTGACTATAATAATGAGCTAATAATATTTTTTAATAATTTTCAGAGAAACACGCTATGGTTTCACAGGAAAACTCAAGACAAAAAAATATTTTTGTGGATGGAAACGCGGCCTATGAACTTCACAATGCAAAGCAATTTTTTCACAGCATTGAAAATAAAATAAAAGTGTCACGATATTTTTTACTACAAGTAGACAGTTTTAGAGTTAGTGTAATTTATTGAACCAATAATAGTATGGGGGATGATTTGAACGAATGGGAAGAGAAAAGTAACAAAGTTACGAGGGCGTACTTGGACGATTTCGTGACAAAAGGGAAAATGAGGCAAATACACGTATCCTGGATACGTATAAGGAAAATAATGCAATATTGAAAACATATTTTATTGAAAGATAAAAGTCCATAAGATAAATGTCGTAACTCAAATAATATTGATGCAATATCGATAATATATTATATTGATGAATGATGACTTATATTGACAAGAACACTCATGAGATCAATTCTGTCAAGTTCAAACGTTAAATTAGTTGTAGTATATTAAATTATACTTTTTGTACAAACAAAACATAGGAAGCTTCATCAACATCTCCATACCTTTACCCCTTTTTCTCATGGGGGTAGGCAGAGAGGTAGTTCGGAAGGGCGTTGTGAAAATTGTGATACTTACGCGTTTTGTTCAACACAGTTGTAGACTTATATTGCCCTTACAAGGTGGAGTGCATGGAGTGCACTGCAAATACCGCAAATCCTTTTATGAAAACTGATGAATTATGAGCGATTGAAAATGAAAAACCTCCAGTGTTGATGCCATATTTAATGACTCACATATATTTTGATCTAATCTGTAGAATCATAGATTTAGTAGGTACTCTTATATCTCTATCGTCCAAATGAAATCAATTTCTTGTCATAAACGATAAAAAATCACATTTTCTTTAAGCCCTTGAAACAGAACTTGAACTTGACTTGCCTTGCCCTTGCAACTTGACTTCTTTCACTCTCTCCAGCCCATTGCCTCCCACTGTTGGGCACTTACCTTCTCATTTCAAGAGGAATTATGGTCTACTATGCCGCGCTGACTAGGCGTGTTGACATAGGAAATGAAATGAAATGAAATGAAATTAAATGAAATGAAATGAAATGAAAAATCATTTAATCACGTAGACACAATTTTTCAGAAAAATTATTTGCTTTAAAAAAAATTCAGGACGCAATCTGCTGAGAAGAACCGGCGTAAGAAACTCAGCAGAGCTTTTAATCAAATCAATATTTTTAAATTAAATGTCAATTATACTTACAATGCTAATAACTTTACAATATAGAATATGTATTGCTCCAGAGCAACCTACTCCCAAGCTTTATCATCTTTAATATAATCAGAAATTTTATAATACGCCTTTTTACATAATTTAGTTTTAATGAATTTTTTAAATTTAGAATTATTTAATTCTCTTACATCAATAGGGAGTTTATTATAAAATCGTATACAATGACCCATGAAAGAGTTACATATTTTGTGGAGACGGGTTACATGCATCACAAGATTGTGTTTATGTCTTGTATTAACATTATGGTGATCGCTAGGGCTTAGTTTCTCACACAGAGGATGATATCTGAGCACCATATCCATTAGATGGCATTTACTGGGGAAGAAATAGGGTGGTAACAATTGTATTCTTAACCGTCACCACATGGACGAAGCTTGAGTTAAATTACCGCTTCTAACATGAATAATACTAATTGTGTAGTCATAATACAAAGAACTATCTTCAGTAGAAATAATTAATGACTGACTTTGATAGGCGACTTCTACACGTTTACAATAGCGACCTATAAATCACGAGTTTTCCCAATTTTCTCTCTCTACAATTTTCTTCTTTGTACTTCGCCTTTTACATATTACTTCCCATTCAATGAATCTTTACAATCACATCTTAAAAATGGACTGTATTGTTTTATAGTTACGTAATGCGGGTCATTAAATATAGGTAGTCTAATGGTCGTCTTTAATTTTTTACCTATCCTGGATTCTTGCTATCAAAGTCAGACTAATCTCAACTTTTGTCCTAACTTGCATTTCAATAATCAACTGAATAGGATATCATCATCATCCTCCTGCCCTTATGCCATTTTTTGGGGTCGGCGCAACATGTCTTTTTCTTCCACAGTCTTCTATTAGCCGTCATGTCTGTGTCAACTCCTCTGACTCTGACTTGACAACTCCAACAACTGAATAGGATAGGATAATAGAAATATCCTACTGATAAACGAGGATAACAATCTATCCGTAATCGTGGTTTTGTTATTGAAAATAACCGTATATAATTGTTTTCACGGCGTGGCGGTAGTGTAAGATTAGTTATATTGAAATTGATATTTTCATTAGTGATTTGCCATTTCATACTTAACAAGTCAAAAAAGCTGCAGAAATAAAATTACCACATACATGTGTCTAGAAGCAAAATACTTCGAAAACCGATCTATTTTGACGAGCGTCGCCGGTTCAGTGGTTCATGTAACAGACTGCCGATCACGAGGTCGTGGGTTCGATTCCCGCTCGGAGCAATCATCTGTGTAATCTTTCTAATTGTCATACAAATGTTTGTACTGCTTCTACGTGTTTCTATCTATTATTAGTATGTTTGTATTTAAAAAAGAAAAGTAGTATATGTATTCTATCCGTATTCTGGTACCCATAACACAAGCATATAAGCTTAGCTTGGGACCAGAGGACGTTGTGTGAAATGTCCATGAATATTTATTTATTATTGCTCTGACCAACTGCTATCGTGGAGCTTTTATTAAGTATTCTATTTCTTCGCTACCCTTTTTTGACATTCTCTCAATACGTCACGGCATCTAATAGATGTTTTAACTTACTATACCACACTAATAAACATAATTTATTTATTATTTTTCTGAAATAGATAATAACACACATTAGACACATTTTTATTTGTTATAAGAACCTATTGGTTTGAAAATAAATAATTCGGATGGAATTTACATTCAAAAATCATCAGCCATTTTGTACTTTTATTTGAATTATTCTTTATTACAGAATAAGCATTCAATAAATTTGTCAAAGCTTAATTTTTACTAAACGCCTCTCACAAAATGACTGATTGATGAATAAAAGTACCTACTTCATTAGCTACCAATGAAATGTGATCCTTCGAATTGAGATTTGAATAAATTTAATAAAGCTTTACTTTCAATTCGTACCGATAATTTTCTATGAAAATTTTTCTTGAATATTCTTGGTTGGAAACCATTTTATATTTTGTAAGACTGAAGTAATAGGAAGCAACCTAGTTTATTTATTTATTTATTTAAGTTGTCCTGTGTGAGTTTTTAAATCAACTTATTTTAGGGTAGTGTACGAATAGAACTGTCGAAAAGCTATTTAAATTATATATTGTCATTTTATATAAGTATAGTTTGAATTGATAATATTATGATTTTTTTAATTTATTTATTTAAGGTCGTTTTTTAACAACTAGGGTCATTAACGACCACCATATTGGCAGCATATTATATTATTACAGGTTTTACTTAATTAAATTAACTTATACATATTAATCATTCTTAGAAATTCCAATGTTTGTTCATATCCACATTCATTTAGACAGTCTTTTATATTGTTAGGGAGTTTACAGATGCGTTTTTCTTCATTGAACTCTAAACATTCTACTAACACATGTACAACAGTTAGGTCTAGTCCGCACTTGCATTTATTTCTGTCAGTTTTCGTAATTATATGTATGTGGGTCATATTTGTGTGACCAATACGTAATCTGGTAATTATAGATTGATCTTTTCTACACAAAAATGATGTAGGAGCTTTGTCAAAAACAGATTCTCGAATATTAAATAACTTTGAAGTGTTTTCTCTCCTCCAATAATGGTCCCAAGCAATTCTAATATTACATTTGTAGTATTTCTGTAGTTCAGACGGTGTTGATACATTTACAGTCCTACTATTATCCTCATTGACGGCATGTCTAGCTTCCCTATCCGCGATTTCGTTACCAATTATTCCTTGATGGCTTGGAATCCATATTATCTCTAAGTTATATTTTTTATCAAGTAGGTTAATAATTCTATTTTTAATTTCTAGTATAAGTGTATCTGTATTTTTTGGATTTTGCATAGCGTTTAAACATGATTTTGAATCGGTATAAATTATGTATTTAACTTGATTAGATTCTTTATTAATAAGTTCTAGAGTTTTAAGAATGGCAATTGCTTCGCAACTAAAGATAGAATTAAAGTCGCCCAACTTAAAGCGATAATATTCACCTCCTGAAACTACTGAACAACCTGTTTTTTTATTTATAACAGATCCATCGGTGTAGAAAATTTTACAATTTGTGAAGTTGCAGTTCATTTCGTGAAATAATTGTTTAAATATATATTGAGGAGTATCATCTTTAAGATTTTTTGCTAATTCTAAGTTAATAGGGAATTCAATGTTTTCCCATGGACCAGAAGTAAGTAACTTCTTTTGAAAAATTTTTGGCACTTTAAATTGAAATTCGTTCATATACTTCCGTGCTCTAATGCGTAAAGGTTGTGATAGATTGGGGTTTAATTCATATTCTGTATCTACGGCTGTTATTTTAGTGTAGTTATCGAAGGTCATGGATTCTGGTTGGGACAATACATTCACAGCGTACGAAGTAACAAGTTGTTTTCTTCTAAATTCTAAAGGCATTTCTTCAGCTTCAACTAGTATGCTTTTTGTTGGGCTTGTTTTAAATGCACCTAGACTTAGCCGAAGAGCTGTGTTTTGGATGCTTTCTAGAGAATCAAGGGTACGTTTCTTTGCTGAATCATAAATTACGGATCCATAGTCAATTTTTTGCCTTATTATAGCGTGATATGTGGTAATCAAACACTTTCTATCCGATCCCCATGTAGTTGAAGATAATGTTTTTATGATATTTAATCTTTTATAACATTCAGATTTTAGTTTATTAATATGTGAAATCCAACTAAGTTTTTTATCAAATATTAATCCTAAGATTTTTAAGTTACTTACTTCTTTAATATTGTGTCTGTTTAAAACCAAATTACAACTTCTATTTTTATTTTTCTTATTACTAAGTATTATATATTCAGTTTTTGTTTTGGAAAATTTAAAGCCAGTTTTGAAAGACCAATCTTGTAGTTTGTTTAGAGTATTTTGTACAAGTTTTAAGGTGGGTTTTATTGACCTACCACTACAAGTTATTGTTAGATCATCTGCAAATAAAAACCCTTTAACCGGTTTCTCTATATGTAAGTAAACATCGTTAATAGCCAACAAAAATAAGATTACGCTAAGAACGGATCCCTGAGGTAAGCCGTTTTGTAAAGGCACTGGGTTACTTAAAATATCTTGGACTCTTACTCTCATTACTCTACCGGTAAGGAAATTGCTAATAAACGCTAGGGCATTGCCATTAATATTTACATTTTGCAATAGTGTTAAAACTCGATGTTGCCAAAGCATTTCATAAGCTTTTTCAATATCTAAAGCTACAATAACTACATAGTTGTTATTTGCAAAGCCATCTAGTACTTCACTTTCGATATTCATTAAATGGTCTGTGGTTGATTTAAACTGGCGAAAACCAAATTGAATTTGGGAGAAATAATTGTTTGATTCCGCATACCATCTAATCCGTTTGCTTATTATTTTTTCCAGTATTTTGCACAAATTACATGTTAAAGAAATTGGCCTATAACTTGACTGTGAGCTGGGAATTTTTCCTGGTTTTAAAATTGGTACAACTAAAGCTTCCCTCCAACAGTTTGGGAAGACTTGGTTTTTGTATATATAGTTATAAATCCCTAGTAGGTATTCAAGAGCTTTAACCGGTAAGTGTTTAATGATTATGTTAGGTATATTGTCTGGCCCTGGACTAGTGTTACTCAGTTGTTCAAGTACTAAAGACAATTCATGCATCAATATTTCCGTATTAATAGGATTACTGTTGTCATGAAAGTCATAGTTTAGATTAATCTCTTGTCTATTTTTATATACAATAAACTCTTGATCATAGTTATCTGTACTACTATTGCTTGCAAAGGCATGAGCTAATAAATTAGACGTTTCTTTAGGGTTGCCCGTAAAAGTACCATCGGATTTTTCTAGTACTATGTCATTGAATTTAGTATTACGTTGATTTAATTTTTGGATCTTTCTCCACATATCCTGTACTGTAGTTTTATTGTTAATAGACGATACCCATTCTTCCCAATACTTTTTCTTATTCTCTTTAATAAGTCTTCTGTAATATGCTCTTTTTTTCTTATAATCTATTTTGTATGTGGAATTCGGGTCATTTCTAGCATGTTGTTTAAATAATTTAAAAGCTCTTTTAGTTTCCTTATTCGCGGTCTTACAATCTTCGTTCCACCATGGTAAATTATTTTTTATAAATCTGCCAGAAGTTTTAGGTATCGAGTTATTTGCCGCATTAATTATTATGTTAGTGAACTTTTCAACAATGACATCGATAGAACAGTTAACAGTATTTAGTGATGGTAATTGAGAAATATTCAGATCAATTTCTTCACAGAACATGGACCAATCAGCTTTGTCAAATTTCCATTTTTTAGGTAAGCTAATAGTATTTGTGACATTATCATTAAAAAGAAGAGATTTAATTGAAATCGGAAAGTGATCACTATCATATAAATCATCTAAAGCATTCCATTCAAAATATGACGCTATATTTTGTGAAGCTAAAGTAAGGTCTATATTACTTGTGTGACCAGTGTTACTATCAAAATGTGTTGGTTGGCCATTATTTAGTAAAGTTAAATTGTCATTGTCGTCAAGTAATTCTGCCACTATTCTACCTCTGGTATCGCATCTATTTGAACCCCAATAAAAATGATGACTATTAAAATCGCCCAGAATCAAGAAGGGAGGTGGAAGTTGTTTGATGAGATCATTCAAATCGTGTTTGTTAAGAGCGTTACTATTTGGTAAATAAACGTTGCATAGTGTAAAAGGTATCGGGAATTTAATTTTAATAGCAACCGCTTCTAGATTTGTATTCAAAATAATTTGTTCTGGTATTGTGTGAGACTTAACAAAAATAGCTACACCACCACTAGCCCTATTACTTTGCAACCGATTTTTGTGAAAATTATCGTAACCTATTATAGAAGCACAATTGTTAGCGGTGAAGTTTGTTTCCTGTAAACAAATGCAAGTGGGACGTAAACGACTTAATAATAGTTTGATATTTTCAAGTCTTTTGTAGTAACCATTTACATTCCATTGTAATATATCCATAACTATTAATTATAAAATGTGTGTTATATAAACCTAAATATAAGTTAGAAAAGTTTTAATACAAAATGTATTAAAAAAAAAAAAATTATAAAAAAAAAAAAAAAAAAATTAATTATTATCTGTAGTTATAATAGTAGTGGGGAGCATTTCATGTAGTTTCCTGGATAAACGTGAACATCTGTTTTTCAAACTTTTATTCATTTTGCAATGTAGTTTGTTACACATTTTAATTAGATCTTTAATATTATCTGTATATGAATAAACTAAATCTTTTACATTTTGTCTACCTCGCGCGTTATCCAGTAAACTAATAAATTGGTCTAAGTTTATAGGGAATGTGTTGTCGTTATCTACTTCTGCTATGGCTTCTGCGATATTCTTCCAAATTTCTTCATCAGTTCTAGTGTCACTTTTCTTTAGTTTTTTCTTTGTCTTTGTTTTTATTTCTTCATCTTCTAGAGAAATATTGCTACTTGATTCGTCAGTCTCAAATTCCATTCTATCGGAGTCTTCTTCTTGTGTAAGTTGTTTTTGGATTTCTATCTTAGAAGATTCAGTTGTTGTTGGTGAATGTGTCCGTTTCTTTCCCTTGGAGTATTGTTGCATAAAGTTAGGTTGAACAAAATCTTGTGAGGTAGTTTCAGTGCAAGAAGGATTCATAATAGGTTGAGTAGTTATTGGTTCAATATTTTCATTAGTTATTACATTTGGTTCTTGGTAAGTATGTGAGTCCATTTTTTCAAAAGGAGTCTGGTTATTTGTAATATTCAGAGAGCAATTTTTTGCAAGGTGGCCTAATGTGTTACATGTGAAACATTTTAAGGCGTCAGTTGAAGTATAGATCCAGTAATTAGTTCCTTCGAAGGATAATTGGAATGATTCTGGTAAATGACGTTCGTCATCTGGTGCTATGTATAGTTGTCTTCTAAAACTTAGTATATGTGAAAACCCGGGGTCAACGACCCCTACTTTCATAAAAGTTATCGGTGACATTATTTTAATATTAAGGTCTTCAAATTTTTCTTCAATTACATGATTAGGTATAACGGGACAAACGTTTGATAACACTATTCTTTTGTTTCTAGTAATTAAAGGTTTGATTTCTATAATATTATTTTTTAGGATTAACTTTTTCTTTTCTTCTACTAAAAAGTCAGCTGTTTTTTTGGAGTCCATATAAATGCAAATACGTGCATTAGATATGCGAGATATAAAACGAATAGATGTCGCAGGTGTTAACGATGATAATGCAATAAGATACTCCCTGAGGGTTAGTCCTTCCACGGCATCTAGTACGATGGCCTGGTCTTTCTTCGGGAAACAAGTGGTTGACGTAACATTGGCATAACTTGATGTTCTCGGTTGTGTTTGTGGTTCAGTAACTGTTTGTGGTTCGGTAACTTTATTTAGTAGTGACATTGTGGGGGTTTGAGACATTGAGGTACGATTCATAATTGTTTATAGGGTCTCCTGTCACCAGGAGATACCCTATGTATGTTTTTTCACTATAATAATAATAAAGTGGGTAGTCTTGTGCCGCGTGAATGTAAACACGGGAGCGGATCAAACGAGCTGTGAGACGCGCGTCCGCTGTGAGCACTCGCGGGGAACTGATATTATGATTTGTTAAGTATAATAGTTCGATAAAGAATTTGCAATTTTTCATATTTTGACCTTATTCTTGTGTTAATCTGTGTTATGAAGCTGAACAGTTTGTTAATTTGAACGCGCTAATCTCAGGAACTTCTGGTTCGAATTGAATAATTATTTTTATCTTGAATAGTCCATTTATCGATATCGATAGTCAAAATTATTATCTCTCAAACAAACACAGTATTAATTAAAACTCTTTTCATTATAAACTTATAAATATCATATTTAAATAATAACATATTATTATCAAAACAATAACACTCACACCTTGAGTTTCCCTGGTAATTTTAAACGAATGGTCAAGAACAAAGAGCTGTTCGCGCCATTTTTTTAAACCTAACGGTCTGTTATGGGTGATGGCCTGCTTTCATAGTTTTCCGATATTCCAGTTGAATACACATCGATCATGTTCTAAGTACTATTTATATAATGGTATACAAATTATTAGATAATAATATTGCCTACGACTTGATACGTCCGTAAATTCGAATAATTATAATATTATAGATATAACTAGCGTAGTCCACAACAAAGTACGCGTGGAATTTAAAAAAATATAAAAAAAAACGTACCAAATTAAGCAAAAACGCCATCTTCTTGCACCACTCTATCTATTAAAAAAACCACATCGAAATCTGTTGCTTAGTTTTAAAGATGTAAGCTCATATATAGAAATACATAAAAAAATAACAACTGTGTTTTATAATAAGTAAAGATACGAGTACATAACAAGCAGTACTCTCGAAATAGCTTCCTACTAGGGAAAGTAGGATCAGACCATTGCTTTTTGAGATCATCCCCTATATATTTATTACAAACATTAATCAAACATTTATTCTAACTATTTATTAATATTTAATTAAATACAGATTTAATGGTATCAATATAAGTAATTATCTCAATCTTACTAATTTAGTTAGATTTCGTAATAATCAAATTTATTAATGCAATTGGAAAGACTTTTATCAGTTTACTGTCACAGTTCATTTTCCGCGTAGTCCTAAACTTAAAAAATAAAAGACGTGTGGCACTCGGGGACTGCCGCGGTAAAGCTATTACATAGTATTTTATTTATTTATTTATTTTATTTATGCAAGAATCTAAATACGATAAACTAAAATAAGATTAATAATCCTTATTTACTGATGCTTACATCTGTCCATTGTTTATGGTAATTATGATAAAATAGCGATTGTCAATCAAATGTCAATAAAATAAAAACTAACGCCAAAACTGACATGAGTCACCAGCGTGAACAGCGAAAGGGCGTTACTGCGCGTGTGTAGTATTTTTTAGTTTTTTTTTTGGCGTCGGTGTTAACTTTTGCCATATTAATATTTTTTAGTTACGCTATCTTTGTTACGGAATTTAAATTTCGAATTTTGTGCATTTAGTCTCCACGCTCAAGGCCCGTGATAGAAGCTGTGCAATAGCTTAAAAATCTTTCATGTAATTTGTTATGCCATCTTTCCATGGGGTAAGGCAGAGACTGTGCTCGAAAAAGTACTGTGATCTTATCAGCGACGTCTTCTAAGAGGGACAGGTGCGCAGAACTTACAATTACTGTACAATCCGTACATGTATGACAAGATAGAACTGAATCTAAATTTTTCATTCAATTTCATTTTAAAATACATTCAATGTAACTACTATAAATATTTCTAAAATTACTGCCTCTATGCTTCAGTCCTGCATTAAACTTAAAAAATATTTCAAAGGTTAGAATACGAATAACAGAACTTAGGCCTCACTTTATAAAAGTGATTCTTTTAATTTTTTCGAACTTCAAGCCTTTAAGAGATCTCTCTCATTGAAACCAATCCGACTAATTAACTTTTAAAGTCAGGTTTTTAAATGGATATAGTTGGAACCTTTTAATAATTTCCTCGAACTCTTCAGAAGCTCTTAAAGAATTTTTCACGAAGATGTATTTCTTAAGAAAAAATATTTTTTTAAGAATTAAAATCAGAAATCGCCGTATAATTGCGAGGCGATCGTTTCGGTATGGAATACTCGTTAAGTTGTTTTCGCCGAGGGAATTGAGGAAGGTAAAATGTTAAGCTGTTTACAAAGAATCAGAAAATTTAAGTGTGCGGTTTTTATAGATTTGTAGAGCTACCTTATCACTTTGGGGAGCTTTTTAAATTTTCTCAGAGGTATTGATTGCTTGAATTAAATTAAAAATTAGGCAAAGATTTTTTTAGGTTTCTAGCATCATTTTTCAACGTATCATGAAAGTCAATTGGTCATTCAGTGTTTGTGCTTTATTTAATTAAGTTTAATAAAATGCTTGTAAAACTTTATATTTTTATTGCATTTTATATTGGTTTGGGAATAGAGAATAGGAGTATCCTACTTTTAATACCCCAAGTGCTTAAAAAAAGACTTTCCCAATAAGTACGAAAATGAAAATGCGGAGTATGACGTGTAAAAGATATTGGAGTCATATTTCGTTTGACACTAAGATGAAAGTGATATTAAGAAATAATTACAAATATTGCGTGATACTAAAATACTTTTGTAATCGTATCACAAACTTGATGTAAACTAACTCAAAGTTATCCCTTTACATCCCTATATTACAGACTTCCAAACTAATCTCCGTATATTACGGTCGGATAGGTGCGGGGCAGATTTAATCAGAACTAATATATATGAAGGAAAGTTGTAACCGGACCTTTCTCGAATGAGAAGTATTTGTGATCGTCATTCTGTCAGCCTTATCTTTATCTTACGCTTCAATATTATATTTTTCTCGTTTCTTATTGTGATCAATAATTAGATTTCCTCTAGAAGATTAGGTTAATTGCGTAGTTTCCTTTTTTTCGTAAATGACAAAGATAAGCTTTTGAACACTGTAAAAGCAATACTTATTTAGATTTGTTTCAAAGTTTATGACGTTAAGCTTTCGATCTATTATTTTTGAGTTGATTTATACAAAATTAACACGAAGACCGTCGAAGAATCTTAACTGTACATTTTTTACTTATATTATTGTTTTTTTTTTAATTCATTATTTGCTTGAGGGAAACATTCCAAATTCAAACACTTTAATATTACTGCTTAAATTAATAGTCTTTGTAGTGGTACCTTAGTTGTAGCGGTGTTAATTATTTAAAGCTTTCCATTGTTTGTTACAGATTTGCCAAGATTCATTGGTCCAGGGTCCAACGTGACAGTTGCTGTCGGCAGAGATGCAGCACTAACTTGCAGAGTTGATAATTTACAAACATTTAAAGTGAGTTTCTGAAACATACTCTAACACTAACAAAACTAAAAGGAATTATCGACAATATTAATAGATGTTTCACATGGAATCAGAAGGCCCCTATAATCTCAAAATCTTCGAGAATTTGTAAAAGTTCTCACAGGTTTCTGTGTGCTTTTTGACAGGACTTTTACATATCCGTGAAAAACTTAAATTAAATTAAACGCAAAGTATAAACAAATGTGAGATTTAAAGTAAAAGAAGTTGCGAGATAATATTTGCAAAAGATTTCATTCATTTCAGTAATGTAACAAAGTATGTGACTCCATATTTCACGTAGTGAATGTACTCTATCATTCAACGCTATTTCAAATAGAGGAAGCTTTGCAAACAATTTGAAGGAAAATGCTGGAATTTATCATCTAAGTTCCATTTATTGTGATTCCTTTGTGTTAGTGTTTAAAATGGTTGGATTTTCTTATGTATAATGTGCAGCGAGCGGCTGGATGCAGATAGTCCAGCAGTGGACGGAGAAAGACTGATGGACGGATGCATAGTAGTTCTTACCTGTATAAATGAACCGGTATTCCAAATTTTCGATTCCTAGCCTCAATGACACATAAGTCAGTCAATCAGAAACCTGCTCTTAAAGTTCATCTCAGCCCATTAATGTCCCACTATTGGGTTGCAGTCTCCTTCACTTTGGGAGGATATTTTGTCGACTTATCCCACGGTGACCGGATACGTCGACAAAGAATTTAGTTTTTAGGGTTCCGTACCCAAAGGGTAAAAACGGGACCCTATTACTGAGACTTCGCTGTCCGTCCGTCTGTCACCAGGCTGTATCTCAAGAACGGTGATAGCTAGAGAGTTGAAATTTTCACAGATGATGTATTTCTATTGCCGCTATAACAAGAAATACTAAAAATAAAATAAAATAAATATTTAAGGGGGGCTCCCATACAACAAACATGATTTTTTTACTGTTTCTTGCTCGATACCTTTATATTATATTTTTAAGTTACCTTTTTTTCCTTTCTTCGTTCTTTAACCGTAAGTACCATAACCTAACATTTACAAATAAGAGAGCTATTTTGTAGAGTTCTGTACTAAAAGATAAAACCCTATTACTGGCGAGTCTTATTCGTACATGACCGTTATTTTCTGGATTCATAGGTATCCTCTAATACTAGCCATAGTATCAACAAACGAATTAGTATTGTGTTTAGGCCATGTTATTTATAGTTAGGGTTGGTACATGACTGCCGCTATGATGTTAAGGGCCTACATCAATATTATCGTATATCATCGCCGACACGTACATATTAACACAGCCAGTAGGCACAGAAAATGAAGAATTAGGGATACTTTTCCTATTTACTCATAACCTACTAAATATATTTTAATTGTGATTTACGTGTTTCTATATATAATAGTTACTTATGTTTTTAAAGTTATTTCATTAGTTAATACGCGATAATAGACCGACAAATGAAAAAAATAAGAAATGAGAGAGGTATTTTCGCTAAGATTTTCTATCGAGAAAACTTTTTTCAATCGCGTTTCTGAGTTTATGCGATCCTAGATTATATATTGCAAAAACATATACTTAAAAATTAGAGCTCTAGCCATTCAATCTAAAGAAACAATGAAAACTTCGTACCTAGAAAAATGCACGAAGCTATTTTGGTATCCTCTTAAGTGGAAGTGGAAATAGATAATATAAAATATAATAAAAATAAATAATTTTTGAGATTCGCATCTCTCTTTTAGGATATTTTCTGCTTATGTTGTTCCTTACAGCTCCTTAGACAGAAAATCCGATGATTACATATGTATTCGCCACCATAAATATATCTATACTAGCTGTTGCCCGCGACTCCGTCAGCGTGGAATTTAGAAAATTTCCCCGTTTTTGCAAAATTTTTCACTACTGATTCGCTTTTACTGGTCGTAGCGTGATGTTATATAGCCTAAAGCCTTCCTCGATAAATGCCTTATCTAACTTCATTGAATTTTTCAAATCTTTTTCAAATCGGCCCATTGGTTCCTGAGATTAGCGCGTTCAAACAAACAAACAAACACTTCAGCTTTAGAATATTAGTATAGATATATAAATAGACAGTCAAGACCCATCTTTTATAAATGAACGAAAATTTTTGTCTTAAAATTTTTCTTACAATAATTTTATTTGGCACTACGATCAATTTACGAACTCGACTCGTCGACGATTTTTCTTTTATTACACTTTTTAGATCTATACGGCGCCATCATGACTTTTTGACAGCTTTAACTTAATCAATTTCTTTAATATTGTAGGAAAAAATTTTACGCGACCTTTTTTTTCATAAGATTTTACCTTCAGATATTCTTTGTCGGGATTTGATTTTAGTAAAATATACTTTCATTTCTGAGATTGCTTGGTTTTATTTAATAAATAGAATAAGGATGTGAAAATCTAATTGAAGTGAAATTTTTGATAATTTCTTTAATATTTAACTTGACTTTTAAAAACTGGTTTTAGGATGGAAAGTAATGAATAAGAAGTAATTTTTTTTTAATTACTAGTTGGCATGCTTTACATTCTCTTTTAAAACGTCAGAAACTAGGTCTCTGTTCCAATCGCGAAACCTATGGAGAAGAGCAGACAAGAAACTCCATCTTAATAAATTAAATTGTAGTGGAAAAATTGATCACCCCAAGCGGGACTTGAACCCACGACCTCGATTGTTGCAAAACATTCTCGATAGATTGCGTCACATATTAAAAATGCGATGTAGACTCAATCGAGGAACATTTTGGTGTTCTAATTGGTTACTGTTAGCACGACCGCAATAAGCTCAGTTGGTAGAGCTTCGGAACGGTATTCCGAGGTCGTGGCTTCAAGTCCCGCTTGGGGTGATCACTTTTTCCACTACAATTTAATTTATTAAGTAAAAAGCAAGTCAATTGCAAAATCAATAAACTCCATCTTAGAAATAAAATATCTTTAAAGCGTTTTATTTATTTATTTATTATAACCTTATGCACATTAGACGTACAATGGTGGACTTGATGTCTTAGGCACTTTGGGTAACTAACAAAACAATATATTTGGGTTGCCTTGTTTGTTTTGAACCACAACAAGTCCATTCTAAGGTTGTCTGGAAGAGATCGCAGCTCGCGATAAAACCGCCCTTTGTACCTATTATTAAGTCTAGTAAATAAGTCTTGTAAATTAATAAGGTGTGCAATAAAAAGTATTTTATTTATTTATTTTATTTATAACAGTTTTTTTTTTTAAATCACGTCTTATTTGCTTCCTCTTTAAAAAAATAAACAACCATCTATAATCTTTTTAATATTTTCTTTTGATAAATACATTTAAGATCCATTATAAGTTTACACAGACTGTTATCATCAGAATACAGTGTCACCAAAGTTTCATTAAAAGTTTTTCCTCTGTACTTATATTGTAAATATTTTGTAACTTTCGTATCTCATTCTTTAAGGGAAATCTGCCAGTCATTGCTTCTTATGTCATGTTTTATGTAACTTTGAACTTTAAAATACTATACGATTAATAAATAATGTTAAGGTTACCGTAGCTGTCCATAAAAGTAAAAAAAATGGTACAAAATACAGAAATAAATTTAACTAGCTGAGTTTCGAACTCAAGACATCACAAATTCAATTCCAACACTCCCGTCACCAAAGTGTATTATCATAATTACCATGTTCACAGTTAAGTCATCTGTACCATTTAAAATCTAGAACTTCTTCCCAGCCATTTATTCTATCTTAGATCGATTAAGCACATCTAATCTGATCTACTGCATACTGCATTTCATGGAAACTGTTTTGAATCTAATCGCATATGAAAAAAAGATGACTTGTCATCCCTAGACATTACATCCATAATTTAATTTAGCACAAACTGCATTTTAGTTTCATGAAATTCGTTGAAAGATCTTGTTTAATTCTAAATTGCTTATTTTACCAGGTGGCGTGGCTCCGTGTGGATACACAGACAATCCTCACGATTGCTGGACACGTGATCACAAAGAACCACAGGATCACTATCAGTCACGGTGATGGCGCGTGGACGCTGGGCCTCAAGGAGATAGGCCCTTCGGATGGCGGGAGGTACATGTGTCAAGTGAATACAGAGCCGATGATGAGTCAAACACATCTGTTACAAGTTGTTGGTAAGAATTACTCTTTATTTTAAAGCAAATAATTATGCTTCTTACCTGGCATGTTAAAGTCAAATCGTCATCACATTTTATACCTAGATCTTTTACTGTGAACAAATGTGAGGACCCCGACCTATCTAGGATGAGTGAGTAAAAAATAAATAATATTATTGGTGTAGGTATCTTATAACCTGTGCTCATAAATAGACAAGATGACTATGTGCTCTGAATAACTAGCAACCAAGAGCTATTCAGAGTTAAATAAAATTTTACTTTTGGGTTAAATATATATTCTCCCGTATCTTCAGGAGAATATAATACCTAACCGTCTTCAATCTTATTGCTGACTATTAGTTTTTTGTCTAATGAAAAGAGATTTGAGTGTACTATTTAGAACAACCTGGAAATGGAGCTATTTACTAATTCCTAATATATTTATATACCTATATGAGAATTTAAGACTATTCAATTTTTCTGGGAAACCAAAAGATACTTGTAAAATCCAAACTGTGTAAAAACATTCTCGTACGCAATTTCAATACGACTATACTGCTTCAAATAAAGAAATCTCATTTGTATCATTCTTTATCTATCGGTTAAGCCTTAACAAATTTATAAAATATTATTAATACGCGGCTGAGTAAAATAATAATCTGGGATTGCCAGAAAAAATAATTTGTATACGGCTTATCCCACGTAATAATATCGCAATAAGGATTCAGCAAAAAGAGGGATTGTGGCTTTTGCTGAGAGTTGAATTTATATGGCTTTTAAGTCGGTGTTAGACTTAAGGGCCTACATCAATATTATCGTATATCATCGCCGACACGTACATATTAACACAGCCAGTAGGCACAGAAAATGAAGAATTAGGGATACTTTTCCTATTTACTCAAAATCTACTAAATATATTTTAATTCTGATTTACGTGTTTCTATACATAATAGTTACCTATGTTTTTAAAGTTATTTCATTAGTTAATACGCGATAATAGACCGACAAATGAAAAAAATAAAAATTTGAGAGGTTGTTTCGCCAAGATTTTCTATCGAGAAAACTTTTTTCAATCGCGTTTCTGAGTTTTTGCGATCCTAGATCATATATTGAGAAAACATATACTTAAAAATTAGAGCTCTAGCCATTCAATCTAAAGAAACAATGAAAACTTCGTACGTAGAAAAATGCACGAAGCTATTTTGGTATCCTCTTAATAGAAATTAGATAAAAAATATATAGTTCAATTTTATACATTGGCATCAGTAATCTAATAATTATCAGCCGAAATGACATTTGAAAACATTATCGCGTTACTATGTATATGCTCTGAAACCATTGTATTAAGAAAATCCATAACTGAATTAGATAGAACTGATACCAGGACTGAGATTTGAACCTATGACCTTGGAAAACAACTCCATTGCTTTGTTTTACTCAAATGTGCTGTTCTTATTTAGTCACCAGTCTTATTCATAGTGACTTATCGGAAGTTTAAACGGAGATTTTATCGGAGAGATAAAAAACGTTTTAGCGTAAAAAGAATATTATGAATAACAAGTTTCGACAATTTTCGCGAACCGATTTTAGCGAACTTTTAAACCTCCGATAAGTCATTATGAATAAGACCAATATATGACATTAACATAAATTCCTATTCGTTGACCAGTGCCACCAGATATCGTAGATGACGTGAGCAGCGCTGAAGTTTTGGTCAAAGAAGGCGAGAACGCTGCACTTCGATGTGTCGCCTCTGGCACTCCGACACCAAACATTGCTTGGAGGAGAGAAGATTCTAGACATTTTAAATTGGATAATCAGACATTAGGTAATGGCTCCGATTTATTAAAGTAATGACATTTGTTCAATAATTATGGCATTTATAGATAAAATAAAAATGTGTATTAATATTTTTAGGATTTCGTACAAAACAGGTATCTATATTATTATTTTCGTTCGTTATTATTAGTTCCACGGTTGTTTGTCCAAAGGTTCCATTACTTGGATAAACACATACTTTATTAATATTTTTTCACTAACAATACAATTTAAAAAGCTGTCGGCACCTAGAATATAAATTATAATTTTCACTGAAAAATAATTTAGGACCTAGGTAAGAAAATCCAGTCATTTGTTCCTCTGCCAATTGTTTCTTTATGACTATATATTGCTTTTAGAATGATATTTTGTTTAAATCATTCTGAATAACTTTGTTAAAAAAAATTATCTTAATTACCTAGTTGAAAGCCTGTTATAAAACATAGAAAGAAAGAAGAAAGAAATGTGGGTAATTGTAATTAATACTAAGAATTACTATATTCTACAAAAATCTACTTTAGTCGTGATTTATGAACATTTATAGCTATGTATTCTTCCGTCAAAAACAGTTATTATCTTATCTATTGAATGTACACAACATTTTTAATAGAAACTGTCTCGCTTGTTTTCAGTTATTATTCATTTTATATGTTTTCTTAGTATCCAAATGGAGTGGTCCATGGTTGAACCTGACTGCAGTGGAGCGTGTCTTATCTGGAGCTTACCTCTGCATAGCAACTAATGGAGTACCACCTTCAGTCAGCAAACGGATACAAATTAATGTTATATGTAAGATCATTTTAATATTAACAAAATTTTAAGTTTTCAGCCGGTGAACCAATCGACCTATCCGTAGAATAAAGTTACTTCTGCATAATCGTTACTTTACAGGAGAGCGATATTAAATTTGCCAATCACACAATCTTTCTCACAATCAGACTCGTATCTTTGAAACTACATGACAATAATTAAAAATTGGTCAAGTGCGAGTCGGACTCGCGCACGAAGGGTTCCGTACCATTATCTATGCAACATAAGGCAACGTTATTAGTATCGAGCAAGAAACGCTAAAAAAATCATGTTTGTTGTATGGGAGCCCCCCTTAAATATTTATTTTATTTTATTTTTAGTATTTGTTGTTATAGCGGCAATAGAAATACATCATCTGTGAAAATTTCAACTGTCTAGCTATCACCGTTCTTGAGATACAGCCTGGTGACAGACGGACGGACGGACAGCGAAGTCTCAGTAATAGGGTCCCGTTTTTACCCTTTGGGTACGGAACCCTAAAAAGATTTACTTGTTCTTTGCATAGGTCGCAATATATTAACATTTTCGTGAAAGATGAACAGCTATCAAAATATACGATACATTTCAGTTTATAATGGGTAAATGCCGAAAAGGTAAATATTTTTCTATATGAATCACCAATCAAGCATAAAACAAAAAAGTTAAATTATTTTTAAAAAAGCTTGCATGTTAGTATTTTCCGCACTCGTGTACTTACAAACTTTTACACTCCTTTATCTCCACCATCATTGCAAAATAGTGTAACTATAAATAGCTCTTCTTATAATTATCATTATTACTACCCTTATTTTACCTGGCCTTGACTATTACGCGAAGCGTACTGATTGTACTGTTGCTCCTGTGTTACAATGTATCTACTTCCAGTTTCTTTCATATTCTTTTCCACAAAATAATATTTAAAACATTGTATATTAAATTACCTACTTATTATATATTTTATCCATAAACAGTTACTCCATCAGTGTGGGCTGGTAGAGTAGCTATCAGAGCTCCTGCAGGTGGATCCATCACTCTACAATGTACTGCAGAAGCCTATCCTATACCACAAGTCCACTGGACTCTTAATGGAGAGAAGAAAATTGTTAATGGTAAGATTTTTTCAAGATTTTCTAGTTATGTAAGTTAAGTCTTTAGTATTGTACTAATATTAAATTATTTTACGTTGAGAGGTAAATTTGATAGGCATGTGGTATTCACTATAATAGCGAGTGAAAACGCAGGATCAAATAAAACGTTTGCTTCTGTTACACCTGTAATTATGAGTACATTGTGAGAAAAATAAATTATTTATTTATCTTTTTATTAATTTCTTAATTATTTATTTCTTTATTATATTTATTTTTTTATTATTTTTTTATTATAATGCAATGTCGTAAGTTTTGTAGGTATGTATGTCCCTATGTAAGCTTAGGTTTTTTCTTTCAAACCACGTTACGGATATTACGCGGATGAGTGGTACAAGAAGGTGGTTTTTAGAGTTTGTTTTTATAAATTCCACGCATCTCAAATTACGAGCAAAAGCTTGTAGGTACCTACTATAAATCTAGTTTAAGTCATAATTAAATATATATTTAACGCAGTAAGATATATAAAACATGAATACATAGGGACAGAATTGTCATGAACTAATTATTTCCACATCCTTCCTCTTCCCATTAAAACTTTTCATCCGACAGCCATTCTTTGAATAAATTAATGAATTTTTAATTCTCATATTACAATATTAAAGTTTTGTTCGCGTTTCTTGTTGTAAATGTGCTGATTTTATATTATTTCATCACCCGTTTAAGACCGGCCAAATGCCGTACAAAAACGGTTTAGTCAATCCAGAGCTTACATCAACACACAGAGAGACAAAAGACTGACAAATATTTTTTTTTTTAGATTTCAATGAAAGTATGAAATACGTCTGATACGTTGATTAGAAAATCAGCTTTCGAGCTTATTAAATACAAAAAGATTCGAAAATCCTTTCCCTGTTTGTTATCTCTATATTCTTTTAATTTCAATCTTTATACTAAAATAATTAACATAAGTAAATTAAATAAAACTACTTTTTACGGACTCATACGTGTATTTGTTTGACTCTGCAGTCACCATGGTCACCATCGTGACTGCAAAGTCTCTGAAACGTCGGGCTAAAATTTAAAACAAATACACGCGCATTATATAATATTTATCAGGTACAAAACATCAACTAAGTATGTCAACACGTGGTTACCGTCACACCCTCAACTTAATAGTAACAGAGATGTCCAGAGAAGATGCAGGAGCATATCGATGTCATGTTGAGAACACGCTGGGAAGAGCTCAGGCTGAATTATTTTTACATAGTGAGTTGTTTTAATATATTCGCTTTTCTAGGACATGAAGTCAAAAGCGGTTATAAATTTCGAAGTTGTAGATATTTAATACTGTAAGCTTTATTTAGATTTATTTACCTGAATTTCACCTTTTCTAATCTACAAAACAAAGTCGTTATTTTTGTATGTATATCTCTATGTGAGCTTATATTTTTAAAAGTAAGTAATGTATTTTGTTGTGTTTTTTTTTAATATATAGAATGGTTCAAGAGAATGGTGTTTTTGTGCAATTTATTAATTGTATGAGGTCGCGGGCGACATCAAATGTATTAATAAATACTAAAAATCAAGTGGTTTTCCCTAATTTGTCTTATATCAAACCATTAGGAATGTTGGTATTTTAATCGCTAAGTAAAATTATCAAGTTTCCGAAGAAATAAATATGGTCCTCACCATTTTTTGTATAACAGTGTTTTAATTATTTAGTGTTAACAACGACGACAACAACTACGACTACAACAACAACAACAACGACTACAACAACATCGACAACGACTACAGTTGCACCATCAACTACAACATTGTTGACATGTAAGTTATTGTAATTATCTTTATCACATTCATCATCACAACCAAACTTATACCTGAAGAGGATTGTCGTCAGGCAAGCAACCGCTCTTAAAAAACAGACACAACCTATGTAGGTACTGCAATTTAAAGACATATTGCGGCGACACCAATTAACGGGCTTAGGGTAGGAGAATAGTGAGAAGTCATCACAATAAAACTAAAACAATATAATAAAATAGTAAAATCGATTAGAGATTTCGACAACCATTTATATCTTCGTTGTTTCTTGAACTGTCTCATGGTGGCATTCTGATAACCAACTCAGCTATCATGGCCCGTAATACTAATGTTAGCGTTCTTTTATGTCTAGATGATACTGAAAGACATTTGGAGCAACTACATCGAGGAGTGCTAGAAGATCCTGGACTAGACAATCCTTACATTGTACTAAGTCAACATCAAATGCAGAATTTAGGTACCTAATCAATGTCCAAACAACTTTTTTACACTTCATTTAATTTTATTGGCTTTTTTATTTCATCATTCATTCTACTTACGTATCTTTGAGTTTTATATAAATAAATTACATTTTTTAAACTTTTAAAATAACATATTTCACATTTTATTTTAAAGTATTCGTAACTTCAGATAGAGGTTTCGTCCTATCGTACCTACTCAACTTGTTCTCTTTTGAACATTAATAATTACTTGCTGAAACGTCCAACATTTTTACTGAAATTTCTCTTTTTGTATAAAGGCATATTCAGGAAATAAATTCCAAATAAATTTCTTTGTGGTGACAGTTTAGAATATAATATAATGTCCTGTGGGTATTCTTAAAAAAAAGCTAAGGCAAAATCTTTGAAAAACATGAATAGGTAATAGGTACTTTACCGGGGTACTGTAAGAGGATACTATAAACTAATAGCAGACTGTGTAAGAAAAGGAAAACTAGAACCCAAAAACAACACGAGATCATTCATGGCATATTAGACTAAATATCTTCCTGAAGTGGAGGAAGCCCTCGTCTAATGGTAGGAAAATAAACTAATAAGAGCAGCAACGAGTGATTTATTTAATTATTGTATTGCAAACAGAAATGGTGACGACAATGTGACCGGAGGCCGGTGGGCGCGGCCCTTGGAGTGATGGGTGGCCCCCCCTACATGACGACGCCCCCACTGTAACTAAACACTTAGCATTATTAGTAATAGTGATAGCGCGAGTAGCGTGACCTACACTTGTGTTGTATTAAGTACCAAAGGTTGTTGAAAAGGCTTTGAAATAATAATTGGATTAATAAATAGCAGTTAACATGTTAAGTTCAGTTAAGTTCTCAATAGACGGTAACTACCGAAATATTTCATATTATTAAACAAATAAAATTAGTCCAAAAACTTTGTTTCTGGTTTTTAGGGTTCCGTACCCAAAGGGTAAAAACGGGACCCTATTATAACTGAGACTTCGCTGTCCGTCCGTCCGTCCGTCCGTCCGTCCGTCCGTCTGTCACCAGGCTGTATCTCAAGAACGGTGATAGCTAGACAGTTGAAATTTTCACAGATGATGTATTTCTATTGCCGCTATAACAACAAATACTAAAAATAAAATAAAATAAATATTTAAGGGGGGCTCCCATACAACAAACATGATTTTTTTACCGTTTCTGGCTCGATACTAATAACATTGCCTTATGTTGCATAGATAATGGTACGGAACCCTTCGTGCGCGAGTCCGACTCGTACTTGACCAATTTATTATTTTAATTAAGGTGTAAGTTGGTACCAAGCGACGCGAAATCGCGGTGCGTGATTTACAACCCGCGACCGCGACTCACTCATTGTTTTGTATTGAAAATACTATTGGACGCACGAACGCTGCCTTTATTTCATTGTATAGAATGACCGTAGTTAAATATAAAATGTGCTTGCGCGAGGTTCTTTTTCCGGCGGGAACGCATCACGTGACCACTTTTGGCAACGAGAAAATTGATTGCATCTGGTGATAGCGGTCGCGTTTCGCTAAGAACTGACTAACATTCAATACTTTCGTTTGTTATAAAAAATGTTTTAAACATGTCTAATGAGAACTTAACATAATAATATATAATTCCCTGTACATTACTAGAATAAATGTAAAATTTTATTACACTACGACTGCTAACTTTGTATATACATTAAAGGTAATATTAATAATACTTTTGATGTAAATATATGTTCTAGTGTGCTGTAAATAATTTCGCACGAAATAGTCATATCATAGGTCTCTATAAATAATATGTTATTGATAATTAATATAAGACATGAAGCAAATTGTGAATAGCTTAAGACGTAATCTTTCGTCCAGTACCATAGTTATATGGAGGTAAAAATTATTTAGATACAACGAAATGTAAAGAAATGTAAAAAATTGAACTACAAAATTTATGTGGATAATTTTCAAGTTAACTAGCGTATTATGTTGAGTATCAGCAACTATTTTCAGTTAGTATTTATGTTTTTAAAACAAAATACCTACTCAAATGTTATACATTGTTTATTTGTATTTTGTTTAATATTATGTAACCAGACATAACTGCTCGCTTTATAAACGAAAATCATTATTACAAGAGTCTGTTAGCGTTATGCAAGCCAGTCAATATTATTTCTTTTTGTAAAACTTAAATTGAATGAAAAGGTAAAAGAGTATCTACTGTCATTACAAAAACAATTAATAAACAAACAAACACACGAATTCTAGCTTTAATAGAAATTTCAGCTCGGCATTGATACATCAATCAAAAATATATATATAAATATTTACAAAAGAAAAGTAGTATATAATGTATTCTATCCGTATTCTGGTACCTATAACACAAGCATATAAAGCTTAGCTTGAGACCAGAGGACGTTGTGTGAAATGTCCGTGAATATTTATTTATTTATCAATCAGTCAGCCTTGACGTAATAGACGAAAATCAAATCCTAACAATCTACGATTATATAATCGAAAATATTGATTACTTATTTATGTTATTCTATGACAAAGTTCCTATTTTACTTTATTCTGCTATCATATTTCAAAGCGTGATTTGGCGTATTTCAAAATGGATGATAGTAAACCCTTTTGAGAATATAAAAATAAGTCGGAGTTTCTTGTCTCAAGGAAATTACAATGTCCAACTATATCCATTTATCTTACTCCAGAAATCTACAAAAAAGACAATTATTCATTTTTACGAAAACAGCGAAGGTCACGACGACGGCTCTTTTGTAAATTATTATAATGTAATGTATAAATAAAAGTAATTGTATCGAAATGTTCCGTTGTAAAATAAAAAATTTTGGAATTGTTTTATTGTTTTATTTTCATGTGTCTTACTTTTTTACCCGACTACATTGAATCAAAAAGTATGTAATTTTGGTTAGTGCATTTTTATGTGAATACGTTTATCTTTCACCATCTAATAAAGAAATTCACGTTATTGTCACACAAATAATTTTCCTAAAATAATTTCAAACCCGTTATGAATTATCTTTATTTCTTCCCATGGAGGCTACGAAAGTCCGTAAAACAAAATTTAAACAGACGGATAACTTGAAACTAAACCATATACTAAGACACCTGGTTAGCGTGAAATAAAAGACCAGGATAAGGAAGAGGAGGCTGAGGTTTTTGCTCAGCCATGGATCATTAGATTGCAAAGGTAAATTTTTAGTAACTATTCAAGTATGAAGCTGTTTGACCGACTGACTAATGGTTGCCTTCCGATGTACGAGACGCAGGATAGCTACGCTCGACCCATAAAATATGTGTCCAAAACGCAGCGCAACCGAATACAATATACTGTCGGAATTTTCAATACAAAATTAGAGGTGATAGTGCGACTAGGTCGCGGAACATCCGAAGGTCACCTTAATTAAATAAAGGTGAGGTATAACTTTGGTTTTTTTTCTAGCCTTGCCCCTTCGGGCCTAGTTATAACTTTGGTGATGGTCGATCATTTTAGAATGAATATATGGAGATAAGTGGATGAAGTTACAAGTAAAAAGCCAATATTTTATAACTCCACCCAAACAGCTACATAAACACAAAGTAAAGATTTTCACAATTTTAGACTTTCCTTTGTTTCAAGTCGGTCAGTAAGTAGTAGTATAAATCTTGTACAAGTAACGAGAATTCACCAAGTTTTAATTTATCAAGGCAGGTATAAATAAACGTTGGCCATTAGTACAGATAACTTTGCTTTATTGTAATTTTATGCGCGACTGTACCCACCTAAAGCGTTGTAGCTGAAATGAGAAGTGCTTCACAAATTAATCAGGTACACTCGCTTACAAATTGTCGAAGGTAAAGATAGAGAAAGTCATCATTTTGTACAAGATGTTTTTTACTGTCTTATTGTGGAGTAATAATAAGCTAAACTAATCTATGCAAACACGCGTGGGCAGCGCAGGACCGTGATCCCTTCAAAGTGGAGGAGGGCCGTGCACAACAATGAGGCTTTACTGGGCTGGTGAGAGAGAATAAGCTATGGAGAAGTAGAAGTTAGATTTGCTGAAATAAATGTTATTTGTATCAATTTTGGTTGATCAGGCTGCCTGAGGCGGGCACTAGCAGTTACTGGAAAATATTAATTAACGCTACTAATACCATTATCATGAAAGTTCGTGAGAATGTTTGTAAGAATGGATGGATGGATGTTAGGATCTTTTGATACTCTTTGACGCAGAAACTACTAGATAAATTTAAATGAAACTTTAACATATTAAATCAAAGTAACACTTGTGTGTTACTTTGATTTATGTTTTATTTTATTTTATGCTTTGCTTTATATCTTTACAGGCAGTAACCTGCCTCGTTTCTTGGCTTTTGGCGTGACGATATATTAATATTTTAGTTGCAAAAAGGCGAGTGAAACCGCGGGCATGATAGTAGTGAATAATAACAAAATTACTTTATGCTAAAGGATTATAGGCGGCCCCTGACAAGGTAGAGCCACGATATCGTTAAAGTCGCGAGGAGCCATTGGATGCAAGCGGTAAAAGACTGCCCGTTGTGGCGTTCTCCGTGGAGGCCTAGGTATTTCCAGCAGTGGATAGAGAAAGGCTGATGGATAAATGGAAAGGAATAAATTCCACATTTAAATATACTTTAAAATAATTATTACCGAATTTGCAACATATAAATCTATTTATTTTCTAAACAAACAATTTTGTTCAATATTATTTGTAGTGAAAAATAATACTTATTGTTTGAAATGTGAAGGAAAATCTTATATTAGAAGTTCCAAGCCCGCGGTATTAATGTGAAATATTGCTGAGGAATTACTAAGCAATTCCCTTGATCTTGGCTATCATTGCCGGCGCCAAGATATGTTAAGGTGGAGTCTTGTTTTTGCGACCATTAATATTGAGATTTTTTATGTGAAGACGAAGTAAGCTAGAAATATTTGTATTAAATAAAAAAATTGTCCTGACACAAGTCGATTTGGACATGCCAAGTACAAATACTATCCCACACTTTGCGTAGGTAATATTGTAACACTTATTACTCAAAACTTGTCACACCTATAGATTTCTGCTTAGACATAGTAACTTAACTCCATATCTAGATGCGTTATCTGTTAAAAATATATATTTTTATAACCATTAAAATAGGGATGTTAGTTACGCGACGTTCGTCTGGTGATGGATTAAGAATACAAGTGTCACCGCCTCTTTTTCTTCCCAGGGTGCTGTAAAAGCAAGCTAAGGGATATTGTATACTGATAATATCCTCTGTGATATAAGGAAACTTCGAAAGTAAACCCTGTGGCAACACGCTGGGTCGGTGCGATACAGCAGACCTTAACCCTTTGTAAAGTGGAGGAGGCCAGTGCCCAGCTGTGGGCCATTAATGGTCTAGACAGATAGATGGTATATGTAAGGCCTCATAAAGCTTAGATTTTTGGTAGTTATAAAAACCACGAATGTTATAAAACTATGATAAAACAATGTGGCTTTGTATCTTAAACTACTCTTAGATTCGTATTATTGGAACTGCACTTTATCTTCTTTCCTCGTTATACGTTAAATCGATGACATTCCAGTATAACGCGGTATTTTCTTTATGGTAACAGTTTGCTTCAAGTACAATATAGAAACGTATTGCATAGTTACAAGCAATATAAAAGCATATTTAAGTTGTATTGGATCTTGCAAATATCGGATATTGGTAAAATAAATACTATATGGGTATTTATTTTACTAATATTTGATTCATGGTATAAGCGCGTATCATAAATATGTGTGTATATAAAACTAACATTATTATTTATAATTAATGCCTGGTCCTCATTAAGAATAGCAGTATCACCATCCCACTTCCTTTCCAAGATGCTCAAAGCCAGCTAAGGAATATCGAACACAGATAGCATCCTTTGTGAGAAACTCGAAACTCGAAATACTATGCTAACACGCCTAGTCATCGCGGCATAGTCGTCCCTTCCACGGTGGAGAAAGCCCATGCCCAACAGTGAGACGTCAATGGGCTAGAGAGAGAGAAAGATACAATTAAAATAAATATTATAAACAGATTCATGAGGTCCGTGGTAGTAACACAAATATCTAAACACAAACACCAACAAAACTAAAACAACACATCACAACTTTAGTAAAACATTAATATAACGATAGTAAACCAAACTAAAAGTGAGAACTGATACGTTCAATTCATTAGTTGAGAACGTGACAAGTGTATTAATAAACTTAGTATCTAAAATTATATTATTTAGGAACTGATATTTGTAGCAATCGATAATTTCACTAACAACTCTGGATTGGAAGATAGTTTTGAAGTTGTTTGAGCACAATGACATTCAAGACCAATTCTTTAAAGTCCATTTATTAGATTTTTGTATGTTTGATAGGCTTGTTAAATAGATTAATAATTTTTCTTCCACAGTTTAGGTAATGCAAATATTTACACATACAGTAATAATCACTGTCGTAATTACTAAAGTGTTTACGATTTAGAGAAAAAAGGTTAACTTTATCGTTAAAAACATCTTAATTAAAGCGTCAGCGAACATGCCTTGAATTAATGTTAATAACAACAGTACAACAATAATTAAAATATAAACGTATCTTTAACTAGCTAACACCCGCGGATTTATTCACGCCTAGTATTACTGCCCTGCTCCTTGGTTTCTAGCGTAATAATAGCTTATGTGTTATTTTAATCTTAAGCTATCTGGAAAGATTCAATTCAATCTATTCAGTAGTTTTTTCGTGAAACAACAACTAACATCCTTATGTTATACACACATACATTCTTACAAGTGACGAAAATCTAATTATCTAATAGATAAGAATTTACCTAAGATTTTATCTGAACTAACCAGCATATTAAAATAAGTAGCCACAAATTTTCAAATTAATAATGCACTACAATTGCTTCTACTTTTAAAACACTTAAAACCCAAACCTTTAAAACTGGGTCGCTATAAGATTGATAGTCTGTCACTCTGTGTAGACATAAACAAACAAGTCTGGCAGTAATCAAGGACGGTTCAAACCACTGACTCATTTGTTACCTTTTGTGCCTACACGGTAATCAAACTGATTAATTGTTGGCTTAAAGACAATGAAATACGAATATTACAATTTTTTACAAACAGTGCAAGACTGCAAAGATTGCAGTAAAACTTTAATATCTAATAGAAAAGAATTTAGACACTAGCTGTCAATTGCAACTTTTTACGGTTAAAGTTCGAAATATATACCAAACTTAAATAAATTAAATTAAAAAAAACCATCTGCTTGAACCACTCTATCTATTTAAAATAAACCTCATCATAATCCGATGCGTAGTTTTAAAGATTTAAGCTCACATACAAAATTATAAATAAACTAGCTGTTGCCCTCGACTCCGTCCGCGTAAAATTTAGGAAATTTTCCCCGTTTTTGCAACATTTTTAACTACTGCTTGAGTGAGAGTATTATAAACGTAAGAGTAAACAAATATAATCAGAATGCTCCGAACTGCTAAGCTATCAGGAGTTACACGTGTTATTGTGAGTCAACCATAAAATATAGATATATGCTGTTGCGGGATATTTTTCAGACAATTTTATGTAGAATATTTCCGTCATACATGATTTCTATGTAACTTTAACCATTAAGGCTGCACACGCGACGGAAGCTTAAAACATGGAGTAACTTCTCCCGTTTTCCCAATATTTCCCTTCACTACTCTGCTCCTATTGATTGTAGCGTGATGAAAAGTAAACTATAACCTGCCCAGGAGTATGAAGAATTATTGTGCCAAGTTTCGTTAAAATCCGTCGAGTAGTTTTTTTTTCTATAAGGAACATACAGACGGACAGACAGACAGACAGACAAAAATTTTACTGATTGCATTTTTGGCATCAGTATCGATCACTAATCACCCCCTGATAGTTATTTTGAAAATATATTTCATGTACAGAATTGACCTCTCTACAGATTTATTATAAGTATAGATAAATATTCACGGACATTTCACACAACGTCCTATGGTCCCAAGCTAAGCTTATGCTTGTGTTATGGGTACCAGAATACGGATATACTACATAAACTACTTTTCTTTTGTAAATACATACTTATAATACATAGAAAACACCCAGACGCAGTACAAACATTTGTATGACATTTATGGATATCACAAAAATGATTGTCCCAAGCGGGAATCGAACCCGCGACCTCGTGATCGGCAGTCCAGTACATAAACCACTTCACCACGAAGCCCGTCAAAAACTTAATTAACTTAATATTAACTGCTTTTTTTTTGTAATAAGTACCTAAATGTGCGTAAATGTACAATATAAGTTTTATTATGATGAGGGATGTCGAAAAATGTTACCACTTCATGTTCTTATGGTAGAGCTGCTGCTGTAAGAGCCAGATAAAGAATATTGTGAACAGACAACAACGTCTATGAGACACGGAAAACTCATAACTAAACCCTATTCAAACACGGTCAGTGCAACATAAATATAACAATTAACCGCCCGAAATGGAGAAGACCTGTGTCCAGGGGCCAAAGGGTACTCATGGGTAGAATGTAGTGGTGACATTTAGACTTCTAATATCCCTTGGTTTTTTTTATATAGAACTCTAAGTAGGTAATGAGTGTTACCATTTTTAAAATTTAGCCATATAGTAGAAAATACCACAAAATATTGCAGCAAAAGCATTATTATTGACTATTTTGTTATAGAAGCTAGAGATAACAGCTAAAAGTACACCAACACCTTATTCTTTCCACCTAAAAATTAGTATAATCGATAAGTCCACGAGGCCCTTTTAATGTCATTGAACTTTTATTCATCACGTTTGATATGGGGAGTGAACCTTTCACGCATAAAACTAAATAGCCTTTAGGGGTTCTCTCTAAGCCAAAACATCCCAATTTCTCATTTAATTGAATCTGTCTGTAACATTCGTTCTATATAAATAGATGGTTTATTATTAAAACAATTAATGTTTACTCACAGTTAATGATTATATTATTATTTAGTCTGTGGTTTTGTTTAGGTAAATTATCGTTTTAATGATACATCAATATTGATATTAAAAATATGTTATTGATATATTTTATTGCTATTTACTGCCATTACGTATCTTTTGAAATAAATTTTAAAATAAAGTATGTACTTGGTAAAAATCAAAATGTATTTCTGAAGTAATTTCATGGTGGTGACACGGACTTGGCAGTAATCCGCCAATCGCTTGGCCCCACCCATTTCTTCTCGTCGTTACTTGCATGATATTCGCATCCGCATGAAAATCCGCAACCAATTAGTGCGGATGCGAATGCAGATGCGGATGTCAAAATCTATGCGGAAGTTCCGCAATTGCGGATGCGGATATTCGCAACATCCCTGATCTATACCTAGGTCGATTCTTGCATTTCCAACATACTCCAGGCTGGGGCTGTGTATAAAGCGTAAAAAATCATTGCCTATTTTTTCACTCCAACGTGTAAAATGAAGAAAAACTTCAAAAAACAGTCATGCTAAACAAATTAACTTCATTTCGGCAATAGGTGTACGAACTATTTGCTATAAAAACTAACATACGCTAATGTTTATCTATTGTGTACAAACACAGAGGTCGTCTAACATAGCAGCAACATTATGCAAATAGTGTCAGTACTCAGTATGCACACAGCCAATCGGAAAGTACCAACTGTTAGTAGTAGCTAAACTTTGTCGCCTAAGGCTGTGAACTTAATGTACGGTGGCTTAGTTACTTGAAACGTATGTTGTAGCTTTAAGTTAAAATTACTTCATATTTTGAATTTTCATGCTAATTTCAATTATGTACATCATTCTCGTGCCCTAATCCCATTATTCGGGGTTGGCGCAACATGACATTGTTGTTCATGTTGCCATTTTTTTCTGATTTTGCCGACTGAAAGCACGCTTGACGTCAACCCTTCTTGGTTATTTGCGCAGGTGTTATGGTTCCCCCGCGGGCAAGACATGGGGTGGTGACACTTGTATTTTTTGGTACGTTACCCCAGGGACAAATGCTAATTATGTCCGTAGATAAGTATGGCATGTACTGCTATCAATGATAGTAGACAAATGCATGCCATCCAATATCTATGTAACAGAATCTTCGAAAGTGGTTTTTGCCTAATTCCAACATTTTCACATTCGGATTGATCTGAAAATTAGATCGATGACAATGCAATAACTGAAATAATATCCAGGATTTACAATCGAGTTTTTGCCTTTTAAATTAAGGAAATCTATTTGGAAATAATATTATGCATTACCGGCTAATATTCAATGTTATGGCATCGACGATGTCGGCCCAGGTTTCGAACATATCCAATGCTCATCTTCAGGACGAGTGCCGAGCGCACCGGTTTCTGCGACCTTCCGACGTCTACTACGGGCTACGCTGAGCCTGCTGTGACAATACAATGGGCGGAGGGACTAGCGGTGGTGAAATCTAATCATTTTTAATAACAAGCGTGGGTTTTAAAATGAGGTCAAAAATCTGATAAATTTAAATAAAATTGATACAAATCTTGGTCGTTAGTAAAACCGCTTGTCGTTTAATGTCTACAGTTATCTCTCGTTAGGTAGCCTCCATTGTCTCGTGGACTTCATTAGTGTATCAACCATTATACTCTGACAATGGACCGGCATTTATACAATTTGTTGGTTTTTGATGGACTTTGATGAAATTTAACATGACGCTCTTCTGCATAAAACATTAGATAATATTTTTAAACATCTCTCTGTCTGCGCTGGCTGCGCTGACCAGGTGTTGCACAGGGTTTATTTTTACATAGGGTTTGGTACACTATTGGGCTTATCTAAACTTATTTATTTTTGTAACTGTATCGTTATCAGAGGATAATGAGATAAGCGCAAAAAATAATTACAGGATCATAACAAAGGGTTAATATTGCGTTAACTTTCTCTTACTGTAAGTATTATGACAACATTTTAAGTAAATATTTTGAATATTAACTATTTAAAAATGAGACAAAAGTTTATCAATGTCTGTTAGGTCCTTTTTGTTCGTGAATAATAAACACTCATAACTTTTTTAATCATATTTACTGGTTCCTTTTATTATTTATGATTAAATTCTGGTTTTATAATAAAGCTAATAAATAATTTATTAACTTCAGACAACACTGAAAGTAGGTCAAAAGGGTCTTTTTAACAAAAAAATTATTTCAATTTGCAGAAGCTTTGATGTGTCCATTTTCCAACAAATAAGATTATCGATGTCGATTCTCAAATAAAATTCACGAAACATAAAAAAATGTTATTTATTTATATAGTTAGTAATTTTATTCGTGTGGTGACGGATTTAGAATACAAGTGTCATCACCCCATTCTTTCCCAAGGTGCTGTAGAAGCCAGCTAAAGTACACAGATAACAGAGAGAGAAATGAAGAAATGGTAAGAGATTTTTCATATACTTTATATATTACACAATGTTTTAATGATTATAGAATCTCTGAACGTACACCAATGTGAGGAATAAATCAATTATGAAGTATTAAAATATTGAGGTTAGAATGCTGCTCTTTTCGGTAATATTTAAACAACTTCTAAAGGACAAACTGCTTTGTTACGTAACGCGTTACGACTTCGATCTGTGTTTATTACTAAATAGTTTAATTTAGATTAATTATAGTGATCACTTAAGTCAAGGCTCCAGAGATACACACCAAATGGTGAGTGACCCTATTACTGAGATTTCGCTTTTCGTCGGTCTGTACGTCTGTCACCAAGCTGTAGCGCTGGAAGGGTGATAGCTAAAGGGCAGAAATTTCAGTTTATTTATATTAGTTGATGCTTTATCAACAAATACTGAACATCATTATTCTACTTATTTTTTCATTCTTATTTTCTTTTTCTTTTTTTTTTTTTTCTTTTGTCGCCTCACCCTAACCGGGCCATGGTGTGTGCACTGAGCCTGACCATGAACCGGCAAGGGGTAGCCCCATTACGAGGGGCTCAACGCAGTGGGGGGAGCGTTAGGTCCCCCCATCACGTGTGCCACATTCGGCACAGCAGCAGCACGCCGCGTTCGGCCTCCTCTCCTGCCAAGGGCGCCAGCATTTGCCCGCCGGCGGCCCCGAGTTGGGGCCCTGCGGGGAGGCAAAGTGTCTCCGGCACGCTCGCGCTCCCGCAGGGCTTCTCTCTTAGCCGCCATCACCTCATGAGCATATGAGGTGACGGCAGCCCAGCACCATTCGCTCTCGGCCATGGCTGATACAACGGCCGAGAGCGACAGGTCAGGCCCAACTGCATCCACAATTGTGGTGCGTTGGGCGGCCCAGCCCGTGCATCTTGCTCGATACTAATAACGTTGCCCTATGTTGCATAGATAATGGTACGGAACCCTTCGTGCGCGAGTCCGACTCGCACTTGACCAATTTTTTTAATTCTTGAATTCAGTAAAAAAGTACATATTGAAGTGACCTATTAGTTATACTTTTACTGAAATTTAAACTCAAAGTAGAACGTCAAAAAGCAAGTGTTATAAAACTTGAAAATGTTGTAGGTCGGAATAACTCCGGCGTACAAACGACGCTACAAAAAGGCGGTCGGTTCACAATGCATTATGCAAGAGGCTGTTCGTTTGACATGCTTGTATCCGCTTGTATTTTAATATTTTTAGAAGAAATGTTAAAAATTTTGTGTTAGAATTTCTAAAAATATTAAAATTTTAGTAGCACTGCGCTATAGTATCGCTGTAGTATGTCCCTTAATTTTGTGTAATACAAGTTAAAGGAAAACATATTCTATCAGTTTTTCTTTCCTCAAGACTAATTGAACATCCTTTAATAACTTTATCATAAAAATCCACCAATTAAGCGTTCTTTTGTGAACTTTAATAGTGGTATTAAAAATTATAATTATGTAATCAAATTTCACACCATTCTATGGTTCGGATTTTTGGGCCCATTAGATTTTTTTTTTTCATTCGCTGGTCCTATATACTTTATTGCCAACCTCCTGAGCAAGCTACCTAGAGTAATGCGAATAAATACTACAAATACTATTTAGTTTCTTTTGCTTTGAATAAAAATATAAGAATTATTGATAGTATGCTGATCCCTAATGTCAATAAATTGGCAATAAGATACGTTCTTCGAAGAAGAATTGAAAGCAAATTTAAAGAGAAATGTATTAGACTGAAACTAAGACCTGCATAAAGAAATAAATTGTGAGCAAAGCGTATTTATTGAACAAGAATAGAAGATTCTAAGTAAAAGGGCGCCCTTTAAAATAGAAAACAATGTAGTCAAGGCACGTAGAGTGCGTCGTCTTATTGGCAACCATTTGAGAGGGTCCGAAATGTTGACACGTGATCGAATTTAAGAAGATTAAAGGCGAATCGAATGCAATTATTGTCACGATGGTTAAGTTTATTGAACAGATCTGCATTTTAAATTTTTTTGTCTAGTTTGTTTTAACCCTGAATGTTTTGTTATTGGCCTGGAGCCTTTTCCATTCCACAACATTACTGCTTTGTAAAAAAATGACATAGACTCCATGCTCCAGTTGTCCTTTAGTGGTTCATGTAACTGACTGGCGTTCACGAGGTCGTGGATTTGATTCCCGGTCGGAACAATCATTTGTGTGATATTTATAATTGTCATACAAATGTTTGTACTGCGTCTAGGTGTTTTTTTATGTGTTATGAGTATGTATTTACAAAAGAAAAGTAGTATAATGTATTCTATCCGTATTCTGGTACCCTAAGCTTAGCTTGGGATGAGAGGACGTTGTGTGAAATCTCCACGAATATTTATAAAAAAAAAGTTACTAGGATGATGTTATGTCCACTCTTTCCCATCGATGGGACACAGTAACTCTGTAATTATTTAGTAACTACATAATTAAATTAAGCATTTATTTTTAAATTTGAATTTCTTTTTCTACTGTGTAAATTGTTTTTGGTTAGATGGGAGACAAATAAAAATTTTATTTCTTTTCTTTCGTGTCACAAAATTCAAGTATTCACAACAACTTAACATAATAGTACCAAAACAAATAGCAACAAATTATGTTGACATAATGGGAGCATACACTAAATGAGTTTTTCCTTGAGCTTTATTCGTAAGGATTTCCTTAAAAAATGTCTGTGACTGAGCTCATTATTCCAGTTAAACCCTCATAGCTCACATGTCATGAGCAAAATATATAGGTAGTTATTTAGTGAATAAACAGGAGATGTTCTGTAACTACTTATCTAGGCTTATACGTATTGCACACCAAAATGATTTGCAAATCTTACTTAACTGGACTTATGATAGGTACAAAGGTTGGTCTTATCATACTCATCTATCTTTTTACTCATTTTTACAAAAAATACTTGTACGGAAATGAGTGTAATTCCCCATAATTATAGTTTAACTGGAGAAGATATCTATAATGCTAATAAGTTTTTCTAGTTTTTAGTGTTTGTTGCTATAGCGGAATAGATTAGAATAGAAGTACTATCATTATCTATCAGTATCTGTGAAAATGTCAAGTTTCTAGGTATAACGGTTCGTAAGATACAGCCGGACCGACGGACAGACAGACCACGGAGTGTTTTACTAATTGGTTCACGTCTTATCTTTTGGGTATGTACCCAAAAACTAGTTACTGTGTAACCAGTTAGTTTATGTGCATATCACAACAAAATATATTCTGAATGGCAATCGTAGTTGTATCATCATGAACGAAAGTATATTGCAATATCTATATGACCATCAAAGATATCAAACATCGGAGTTCATAAAATAGATTTACTATTTATTTACTAAAACCATTTCCTCACGAAACTTGTATTCTGTAGCTTTCTAGCAAATATTTTCGTTAAAAAAGGACAGCCCGTTAAGATCCCTAAATGTTAACCCAAGCACACTAAATCTACCTTTCACACGATACTATATCTGTTTAGGGAACATGAAAAGATCCTTTTATCAAATTACCGTCTTTTATATGTAGCTGTTACAATCACTCGTATTTACTTATATTAAAACATATATATACTTTTATGTTATTTTCTTTCTATGAGGATTTTATCCTCCGTGTGTTGACGGATTAAGTATACAAGTGTCGCCACCCCATATTCTCCCAAGGATGCTGCAAAAGCAAGGGGATATAGCACACAGATAATATCCTCTGTGAGAGACAGAAAACTCGAAAATAAATCATGTGCCAACACGCCAG
Organism: Orgyia antiqua; assembly: GCA_916999025.1. NCBI lineage: Eukaryota > Metazoa > Arthropoda > Insecta > Lepidoptera > Erebidae > Orgyia > Orgyia antiqua. The sequence goes on along the minus strand of OU779864.1, from coordinate 17,484,769 downwards.
CGCGTCACAGAAGACCATAATCCCACCAAAGTAGAGGAGGCCCGTACCTAAATGGGCTGGAGAGAAGGAGATCTTTATTTTTGTTAATATATTTATGACTAGTAAAAGGTGAACTTTGTTGTAGTGATTTTTCCGTACGGAGTACCACAAGAGCGCTCAGATTGTCAAATAGAATTAGGACAAGCGAAGCAAACACTAATTAAATTAAAAGCACTTAGCAAATATGAAAAAATATCGTATTTTGCTAATATCTATCGCATATGTCCTCATCGCAGATATAAATAATTAAGTTAAATAAAAATCGAACCCAATCTATGTATAGAAGACAATAGCACTGCCATCTATACAGCCCAAACATACACTAAAAATAACAAACAAAGAGAAACAAATAATGTTATAAACCGATGAACGAAAAATAATATCGCTTTGTAAACAAAATGAGCTATAAAACAAATACATAAACGAATCATAACAAGTTCACCAGTTTTAGTGAAATCATTCATTAAATTGATATTTGATTTATTTCAATAAAATATCTTACTTCAAACTCTTACACGACTTTGCTATTAAAAGTTTTCAGGTTTGAAATATTTTAGACTTTAGTTAATTGATTGGGAACAATTTACTAAAGGGATTAATATATGAAAGCTTTATAATCTTCGTTTGTTTAATAAAAAGAAATAAATCACAATAAAAATATATATTAGTATTTGCATGTAAAATCACATTTTATTGTATCTGTACTAAGAATAAAGACGTAAGGTGTAAAGCCAGCTAAGGGAAATGGTTCACAGATTAGATCAGCCTTAAACCTAGCCATAAAAATCCTTCTTATTTAAATGTGGTATACTTTTATATCTGTAATGTCTCAACAAATCAACATAAGGCCGGTATGCCTAGCTACGTTATATTTACAAGTTTATCCCAAAAGTCGTAAAACATTGCGCTAATTAAAGTATACCCTAGAGAGGTCCGGGGACGCTACAAAAGGGAAAATGTCACAATTTCCTTTTTGTACAAAGAGACGAATGAACAGATTAATAAAAATATGGTAATCACATACTATACATTTCTGACATAAAGGTAATTATAATATTGTAATGAAAATACTAAACTAAAGTAAACTAATCTTCTAAAGAGGTAAAAGTCTGTGTCCAATATTGAAACTTAAATTGAAAGAAAAGACCGAGGTACATTGCGTATTTCAGTCACGTTTTTATTCCATAGAACAAGCAACGACTATAGAATGTCACCTGCTACGATTTAAACACACATCCAACCATTATCCTTTCTCTATCCATTGCTGGACAAAGACCTCCCCCATAGAACGCCACAACACGCGGTCCTGAGCTAACCGCATCCAGCAGCCCCTGGCACATTTGAGCGTGAGGTGGCCCCCAACATGGGCGAAAGACGTATCATTCGTATCGTTTGTGTCTCTGGTTTTCCTTCAAAACGAATAAATCTTTCGCCTTTTAAACAAACACACTTAAGCAAGCTTTATTAATTCTTCTAAATGCATGACTGTTGTAAATACTATCACAAGATATTTTTAAAGAACATTAGGTACTGAATAGATAGATAGGACTCCATTACTACTCATTTTTGCTTTCAATTTTTTATTAGTTATCAATAATCTATTCTATATACTTCTTTTTTCTTTGTAGGATCTGCAATCAGTCCACTAAGACTATGAGCAGGTTGGTTGAGTGAATATGAAGTTCAGGAGGAAGGAGCAATTTCCTCACTTCATCTCCCTATGAAGGCAGCACGTTAGCTCTTTTAAGTCTCTTAATGGCGTTAGGTAGCATCAGTGAGTGAGATATTGGATTTGGATGTATTTCGAGTCGGTCTTTATATTTGGCTGAGTAGAGTTTTGCCTCTTCCTTCTATACACTTAACCTACCCACTTTAACAAACTCTTAACAACTTTTATCAAGAATCCGCTTTTACTAATTGGACTAGAATAACACTAAAAACACCTGGCCAAATATAATACGCATAATATACTGAAAATAAAAGGGATTATTTGAAATCAAGAGGATCGTTTGAGATGTTATCCGTATCCTACTTCCCGTCGTTAGAAAACTTCACAGGATTGAAAATTTATCAAAAGGTCCTCAAGTGAATTAAAATATATAATAAAAATTCTCAATCCTATCTGAAAATCAATTTGGATTCAGACAAGGAAAATCCACTCACGATGCTATCCACCAATTAACTGACTACGTAATAAAACACATGGAACGCAGTAAAAAGACATTGACAATATTCTTGGACCTAGCGAAGGCATTCGATACTGTCTCTGTTGCGATCCTATTAAATAAACTAAACCAAATAGGTATTAGAGGCACTCAACTTCAGCTCTTCAAAAGCTATTTAAGTAACAGATCTCAACGCGTTAAGATTGGCAATTATCTAAGTGCAGAACGTCCAATATCGTACGGAGTTCCCCAGGGCAGCATCTTAGGTCCTACTCTCTTTCTCATTTATATTAATGAACTCTGCCAGATTCCGCTTAAACAGGGAAGACTAGTCTCATATGCTGACGATACAGCTCTCATTTTCACTGGTGATACCTGGAGCGCTACGTATGATGCTGCCCAAAAGGGACTTAATGAAGTTACACAAGTCTTGCGTAGATGTTTCCTATCTTTAAATACCAATAAAACTAAATTCATTTGTTTCTCACTAAGAAACTTTATTCCCCCTGCAAACTCTTCAATAATTGCCCACTCTTGTAATTCCGTTAATAATATCCATTGTCCATGCACTCCTCTTGAATCAACTACACATATTCGGTATTTAGGTATTGAAATTGATAATAACCTCAGTTTTAAGAGACATATTCACACACTTACTAATCGCATACGTAGACTCTTAGTAATTTTTAAAAACCTTAGATATGTTTTAAACTTAAAGTTAATCAAGTCAACTTACATTGCGTTATGTCAGTCCATCTGTACTTATGGAATTCTCATTTGGGGCGGTGCCCCAAAAACCATCTTGAAATCGGTCGAAGTAGCACAAAGAGCACTGTTAAAGGTGGCCTTTTCTAAGCCTTTTTTATACCCTACAAACCTACTATACCAAAACTGTCAGGTCCTTACCATACGCCAACTACACATCCTCGCGGTCATAATGAAGCAGCACGTTGACATTAAATTTGATCCTACACTCTTGACGCAACGAAAATCTTTTCCTATATGTAAACACACCCAGCTATTTCGCACATCACACGCACAAAGGTTCTTCAGTTTTCTCGGCCCTTATTTATATAGTAAAGCTAACAAGCTAATAAGTATCTACCCAAATACAAAGCGGAAAGTAAAGAGGAAAGTAATAAAATGGCTTTTAACACTATCTTATGAAGATACGGAAAAATTTATTACAATAATTAAATAGTTTACATATAAAAATCTAATTCATGGTAAACTTATGTTACAACATACAATAGGTATACTCTAACATATTATAATATACACGCACAGACACGTACACACGCACGCACACTATCATACACATACACACAATCACACCCAAATTCACATACATACCAAAAACCAACCACATCTAACTATTGTCTTTACAAATCAATATGTACCTATGTTATCAACTACTCATCCAAAAACTGTATACTTACTTATGCACCTATTGGAGGGAGCCTGGAGTTCTGTAGCACAGGTCTCGGCCTATTTCAGACTCCAGACTCTCACAAGGTCTGATGTGAATTATATGTTTTTGTTTATTGATTTGTATATACTATTCCTTGTGAGAAGTAAATAAATTTATATTATTATTATTATTTATATATATCTGAATTCATGATTAGGTACATCCGATAATATATTTAAAAGACATAACAAAATGATTGGCTACATAATAAGTTCAAAATGCAACTACTTCGTTGTATATATTATTATTAAATAGCTAAATTTAATCGGCATCATTTAGTCAGATTATTACAGTCAACTACCGGAAATAGGCCTCTCCTAATTTGTGACACATTACACAATCCAATTCTACACTCCCACATTTTGCTTCTAATCCTATCCTGCCACCTGTATTGGATTGTCCGTTCACCTGGCAGGAGGACGTCCTACCTTACGCCTGCTATCGACTCTGGAATTCACTTGTTCCATCGGCCAGCAGTTCCTCGGCAGATTTAGCCAGTCCATTGTCATTTCAGTATGCTTGCTCTACGAACTACCGCGACAAGCCTGATTCTTATGACCTTATTTTTGTATCAGAAAACCTATGAATTCACGATCGATTTTATATATAACTTTAGAGTTATTTATGTCTATAAATAATTCCGAAATCAAATAAACTGGTATTGGGATGAATTGATTTGATACTATAACGAAATTTGAAAGTCGAATTATACGAGTCATTTGAAATTGCATTTATCATGAAATTGAAATCAGATCAAGGAAGGGTGAGTTTCTCTCGAAAATTGAACAACACCATAATTATTATTACCCAAGATATTAAACTTATGTAAGATATAATAAGGACCCTTGTGTGCCCGGGAGACCATTTCGTTTCAGGGTCCCAATCAATTAAATTATGTCAATTATACAGTTATTAATTCAATTTGTTTGTGCTTAAAACTTTAAACCAGTAAACTTGGTGTTATTTTGTGGAATGCGATTTCTGAAAAATAGGTAAGCATATCCTCCTAAAGAACATGGCTGACATCTTTTTCGAGAGACGAAAAATATACCTAATATCGATATGCCTGGTGTTGTATAGTAGACTAAATACATTCTTGTTTTTTAGGAGTCTTGTAAATGGTCTTCATTGGATGCATTGATTATAACTATTGACGGGCCGGTCGAGTGGTTTATATAACGGACTGCCGTTCACGAGGTAGCGGGTTCCCGCTCGGAATAATCATTTGGGTGATCTTTATATACATCATACAAATGTCTGTTCTGCGTCTGGGTGTTTCTATGTATTATAATTTATAAATTTATTTCTGGTACCCATAACACAAGCATATAAGCTTGTGAATAGGGCCATAAGTGTTGACGTATTTTGTTTAAGGAAAATTATTTTATGTAATTATCGAAATTAAATGTAAAAATGTATAAGATAAGCTTAGCTTGGGACTCTGGTCCCAAGCTAAGCTTATGAGATGTTGTGTAAATTTGTAAAAAAAACAGTTTTCAGCCTTTTTTTGCGATCAGTCATATTTATAAGTAAATGCTTGAACAGCGTCTATATCATATAGAGTGCATTGAGGATGTGCTACTTATTGCATTTCACTTATGTTGTGGGTCCAGGCTAATATATGTAATATAAACAAAACTCAATAAAAGTTTAGAATTTCAGTATTTTTGATGAAAGAAAGAATTCATAAAACAAAACCAAAAACATGTAATGATATTTGTAAACACACTCAATATGATAAAAAAGAAATATTCTTATATGTAACGAACAGAATTACAAATAAAGAACATATCCTTTGACAATTACCTCTAATGTCTATCGAAGACTGTACAGGGATATTGAAACAATTCAATAAATGGAATAACAGACTTTGTACCAAATATAGATTGTAATACATATTATTAGAATGCTGGTTATATTATAGTAAAACATATTTATATTATCTTCTGTGTTCATCAAGCCAATATGATAGCAGATTTATTTGCGATCCATTTAAAAGCCTAGAATTCGAAGATATAATATGATATGGTATTTCTTGTCTGTTCTTCTCCATAGGGTTCGCGTTTGGAACAGACACATAGCTTCTGACGTTTCAAAAGAGCTTGTAAAACATGCCAACTTGAAATAAAAAAAATTGAGTTTGACTTTGATAGCAAATGATTTGACGCTTTGAACATCCCATAGACTTAGTATATTTGTTTATCTTCCTAGGGACATCCTGATTGGAGCGGATATGACGAGTGTTTTGTTGTCAGTTGAAGGAAACCCGTTAGGTTTAAGTTTGTATACGGTTTCTCCTAGAAGTTCGTCGTGATCTTTTCTGCAGACTGCAAATCCATAGTAAATTTCATTACGAAAAACGGTGGAGCCTTCATTTAGCGGTAAACACTAGGAGGTGATTTTAAGTAATGACAAGATAAACTCGTTGGATCTAGTTTTCTCTGTTGATCAAGTAAATATAAGGATACAAAAAGTAACTTAACAGTTTAAGTAGTTTTAAAGAAAATCTCATTACACAAAATGGATTCACGATCACAAAAACTAAATTTATGTAAATTGTTTGACTGTCCCTAAGATTAAAGAAAAAGTATTTTATCCTAAAACATTGGAGATTCATTATTTGACTCATTTATTACTTAAAGTTTTATAATTAGCTAATTCAAAGTATCTGCGAAGTCATCTTACTTATCTGTAGCTTGCTAACTTGAATTGCCTTTGGGAAGTATATACGTGTATTACGGAATATTTAAATCCTACTAACTTTTCCCTTCGTACAATACATAATTCTATATGCAAATGGAGTCAAGCATCCCTAACAAGTTCAAAAGAAGTATACTTAGGTAGTTTAAAATTATATAAACATACTTGAGTCCAAAATTAAACTAGCATGACTTGCTAGTTTAATTTTGGACTCTTCTCTCGTTCAGTTCTCAACTCTCGTTCTGTCCTGAATGAACTTCAAATAAATGTATTACATATAAAGATTCCCGCCGAGTTCATAGAATAAATAAATAAATAATAAATAAATAAATAAATATTCACGGACATTTCACACAATGTCCTCTGGTCCCAAGCTAAGCTTATATGCTTGTGTTATGGGTACCAGAATGCGGATAGAATACATATACTACTTTTCTTTTGTAAATACATACTTATAATACATAGAAACACCCAGTACAAACATTTGTATGACAATTAGAAAAATCACGCAAATGATTGTCCCGAGCGGGAATCGAACCCGCAACCTCTTGATCGTCAGTCCGCTATTTGAACCACTCGACCACGAGACTCGTCAGAAGAAGAAGTAGAAGGCTAAAAATATTATACTAATCCCTAAAAACACATTATACTAGCAGTCGTAACATTTGGATTACACCCCACTTAACATCAGGCAGAATGTAGTCATTTGCCTACTTTTGCTTTAAACATAAAAAAAAAATTCTGTATAAAAGGTCTAATCAAAGGCACTATCAAATACTTTGTACAAATCGAAACAGTTCCACATATAAAATTGTCTGGTCCATATATAAACTAAACGTATTACGATAAATTGATCCAAATAACATAAACGCTCAAGATGTTTATTTATTACAAGACCAAGATTACTCGACACATTCTCTTTATTCTAAATAAATAACATAAAAACGTTTACTTGAGACACAATGTCCGAGGAAATCTTGAAGATATCCATGTAATTCCATTTCGTTAAAGAGTTGGGAACGATTTATTTTGTTGTTTACGGTTAAGGTTAAGGGTTAAGGAACTGTATCTTTAATGGACTTTTAGGAGATAAATATATTGAATACATCTCTATGGTTTAACTTAGTCAGTAATTATAATTTAAGTTAAATATTTTTCTAACTGATTAATAAATTGTAGGATAATAATTCTTTAGCAGTATTTAGTTCCAGAAACACATCTAGATGGCGTTAATGCCAAGTTGGGCATCGCTACATAGTTTTTGCCACTCTTTATCGGTGTAAAGTTATTTTCTTTTAGACTTTTCACTTCGTAAATAATTACAGGGCTCAGTTGTTAGTTACTTAAATAAAATAGTCATGGCAATAAAAGTATGTCTAAATGTAAACTTTATTGCTAAAACAATTTATCTTGGTGTGGCATATAAAGGTTCTTTCATACAGCTTATCAGATTTGACCTCTGTCAAACTCTAGATCAAGGAACTTAACATTTTACCAAGAATTCTATTTTATTATTTGTATTTCTTTATGGGCTATACTATGAGTCAACGTCTAGTTACCTTTTTGTATATTTATATCCAATTATATTTGTCGTTAACCTTTCACTGTAGTCACGGTGTTCCACAAGCCTCCTCCACTTTGGGAGGGATTATCTTGGTACTATATTCGTATTCTTCGATCTCTCACAGAAGATGTTATCTGTATACAAATCCCTTAGCTGGTTTTAACAGCACCCTTGGCAGAGAATGGGGTAGTGACACTTGTATTATTATTCCTTCAGGAAACCCATGTCCAAGAGTGAGACGTTGATGGACTAGCAAGAAATATTTGTGTACATGTCTATACGAAAAAGTAATGGGAAATTTTCATGAAATTGTATTTATCGGTACGAACTAAGTACGTTAAATTACTGCCTCATGAAAATAACAATCGCAAACACAATACAAACGATTTAACTTAGGAAATCACTATATTAGTGATGACAGATGGTATACAAAATCCGCTGACAGTCGAACAATGCGATGGTTCGTATTAATTTCATAGAAAGCCGAAGAGATAACCCTTTGTCTATCGAATATAATTTATTCTTGAAACGTGACAGTTTCTGTTTGATTTATGATGATTGTGGGGATATGCTAAAATATTTTATGTAAAAAAAAGGTTTACATGTCATTTATAGAGAAGAATATTTTTGAGGTGGGTTAAGTAGGGTTTTTCCAAAGCTGAAACCGCACCAAGCAAGTAGCAAGGAAACTATAAAACGCGATCAAGATACGATGTTTTGTGTCACGTTGTGCAGTTCTGCTTAGTGTGTGATAACTTTTATTTATATGTAAAGAATATTTAGTTCCGATTTACTTCAAAAAGGCCAAAAACAGTTACAACCATCTTTACTTTCTTAAGGAAAAAAGCCTTTACAAGATTTTTTGTTCTCCTCTCGTTACTTATTGAATATTATAATATTATTTTGCTTTTGTCTAAAATCAAATAAAATTTACGATTGTATATGTCGGAGTAACAATAGAGAATGGAATTGCTATGGTTTATAATCAGTCTACAAATTGTAGAAACTATCTTTTTGATGTTCATACATCAATCTGACTTTCTCTTTCACACATAAAAGGGTTCCACTGCAGGTCTCCAACCAAAGCCCTATAACCTGCGCCACTATATGCCCTATAACCACCAAGATAATGATGTTCACACAAAACATCAGCTCTCAATCGTCACTTTACACTTTCTCACAAATACACACTTTATAATACTCGCGATTATGACCGGTATAAACTCTTTATCACTACTGTGAGTGAGCAACTAGTCGGGCGGAGATTCACCCTGTCTAACGTCTCAAACGATACTGATCATTAGCTCTGTGGCTGTCTCGCTTTTATAGTCACTACGAGGTGGGGTAGTAAAAAGGTAGGGGTTACAACATGTGTTAGGACGTGTCTACAATTCTTTACGTTAACAAATCATACGATCACACTTGTTTATTCCAACCGTCGCTCTGTCACATAAATACGGCCAACAAATATAGAAGGGCGCCCATATATATCTCAGCAGATTAGTCTCTATAGTATTTATAAAGAAGTAAAGTAATAGCATGTAGAAGTATTCTTTGAACTGTAGTCCCGTCCATATCTTTTTTCTACTATAATTGAGTATTTTTTTAAAATAAATTCTACCAACTTCATGTGCCTTTGAAATTTGAGAAGTTTCTTCGATATCTCAAGATATACAAACTGATCCCGACCAATGGACCACACGGGAACCACCAGCATTCAAATAACAAAAGAATCATTGAAATCGCTTCGCCCAGTTAAAGTTTTGAGGTAACAAATATAAAAAAAAAACCATACAGTCGAATTTAGAACCTCCTCCTTTGTTTGAAGTTGGTTGAAAAGGAAGCTGCAGTCTCCGACAGTGCTTAATTATATACTTACAATGTTTTATTATCTCTATGTGTAGTCATTCAAAATTCTAGGCGTACAAGGTCGCAAAGGCTATTAAACCTAAAACTTTTTGTTATTAAATGACAGCAAACTTCATATATCAAAGTCTTCAATTTTGATGACATAATGAACGATGCGGCTTACACGAGGCATATCGTAATTTAAATAATTGTTTTATACAACTTTTCCCTTTGTCTTTATCTATCTCCTTGTCTAATTGCTTACTTAAAACAATTTGATGTAATTTGTGTAAGGAATTAAATTGAATTATTTTAAGTAGGGTTTGATATATAATTATATGATGACATTAATTAATATCATCGTTATTATCTTATTCACATAATTGACGTCTTTTTATAGTTTTACACACAGATATATCAGATGGTGGGTTGACGTTTAAAATTGAGGAGAAGTAACTTAATAATTTAAATTGTAGTGGAAAAAGTGATCACCGCAAGCGGGACTTGAACTCATGACCTCAGGATACCGTTCCGTAGCTCTGCCAACGGAGCATATTGCGGTCGTGCTAACATTAATCAATTTGACCACTAAAATGTCACTCGATCGAGTCTACATCGCATAAGTCCTTATTTTTGTCGTCGGTCTTTTTTAATAGATAGAGTAGTTCAAGAGGATGGCTTTTTTATAATTTGTAAAGTTTTGGTTTTTTAAATCCACGCATGCGAAGTAGCGGGTAACAACACTAGTCAATAAAATATATTTATGTTAAATCTCATTCGCAGGTGCTGACTTTGATCGCCAAGTCAGTCACACATACAATAGGAACACGTTATTTATGGAATTTTCAAATTACGTTTTTCGACAAATTTCCGCTTCACCCTTATCCTTTTACATATTACTTCCTACCCAACGAATCTTAATAATCACATCTGAAAAATTGAATAACAACCGTACATGAAAGAACTTATGCCGTAACAAAGAAAATAAATGCCATATGATTAAACGAATTGTCGAGTATCGATACAAAATATGAAAATATATTTAATACTAGCTATTGCCCGCGACTCCGTATGCGCAAAAATTTTTGCCCGTTTCTGCAACATTTTTACTAATAATCCGCTCCGATTGATAGCAGCGTGACGTTATATTATTATAGCATATAGCCTTCCCAGATAAATGTACTATCCATCACTGAAACAATTTTTCAAATTAGACCAGTGGTTCCTGAGATTAACGCGTTCAAACTAATCAGCAAACCTTTTAGCTTTATAATATTTGTATATAAAAAAAACCACTCAAATATGAATTGAAATATTCTAATTCAGTATTTCTCCGTGTGGTGACGGCTTAAAAATACTAGTATAACCACCCCATCTCCTCCCCAGGGCGCTGTAAAAGTCAGCTAAGGGATACTGCACACAGATAACATCCTCTGTGAGAGACGGAGAACTCGAAAATAAACCCTGTGCACCAACCAACACGCCTGGTCAGCGCGGCACAGTAGACCATAATCCCTCCCAAAGTGGAGGAGGCCCGTGCCCAACAGTGGGACTAAACAGTGGATATCAGTATTTCTGATTCTGCTCACTATTCTCTATGTTCTAAAACCATAAAAATTCAAATAAAAGTAATATTATTCGATCCATAAATTAGCAGAAGTGTTTATAGTTAGTTAGGTACCTTGAGATAGCGGTTAACTCATTTTCTAGAAAATTAATCTATGAATATTTGAGTTTTCATTACATTACACTTTATGGGCTTCAGAAAATAATTACTAAATGAAGGTGTTTCATTTTCTTAAGTACCTTTCATTATTTAAATAACTAAAATAATAATATTTCTGAAAATTACTGTTTTATAATTTGGTAACGTATATATTTAATTACTCATTATGTTAGAGGGTAGGAGAATGTTGGTGTATGCAAAGTCATAAAATTTAAAACAAAAACACGCGTCTAAATCCGTAAAAAGTAATTTTATTTGAGCGAATTAGTCGCGGAAGTGTTAGAGAATATTAAAAAGGTTCATTATTATGTCAGTTTGTAACTGTTTAACGGCTCAGTAGATTTTAATTCAAGTGATATTATTGAACCTGTGATATTGGAACAGATAAAATGTTTATTTCCAAACGTACAAATTTTTCAAACATTCCAGGATTCCACTGGAAATAACCTATTCAAGTACGAGTTAGACGCACACGTAAGATTCCGTGCCATTACTATCAAAATGTAATCGTCATAACGAATTAATAATCGTAATGTCTAAGGTTATTATCAAGTTACATTGAGGTAATTACTATATTGTTATCGTTCATGACTACAGCGAAATTTCATGCAGATTCACATTCAGACGGAAGGCCGGACAAGCAAAGTCCCAATAATAGGGTATTGTATTTTGCTACGGAACTCTAAAAACATAGCTGCGTATACTAGGCATAATATTTTCAGATCTGAACACATAATTATGTGAAGCAGTGCGTACAAAATATATCATTAGTATGTTCACGTGAAATAGGAGGCACGTTTCCCTAAAGGTTTAGACGGTGATAAATTACATCTAGCCTTTGTTAGTTAGTTTAGGTCTCATGAGATAAACAATAATAATTTTACCCGTGTCTTACTTACCTAAAACATTTAAAAAAAAAGTTTTTTGTTATTTTATTTAAAATTCCTGATCCCTAATTATCTATACTTAAGCATGCAATACAATCGAAAATATTGTCGCCTTTCTCTGAGATTATGCACTATAATATATCCAAAAGTATTAGTAGTATTTACAGAAAGAAGTAGTACCTACCTATATCCGTGTTCTAGCACCCTAGTAATAACACAAGCAAATAATAATTATAAGCTTAATATTTTCTAACACTTGCGCGACCCATTTGTTTAAATAAAACTACTTTTTACGGATTTAGACGTGTGTACCTATTTGTTTTAAATTTTGGCCCAACGTTTCGGAGACTTTGCAGTCACCATGGTCACGGGTGAGACTGAGCTGTAATGTGTCTACTACGATCAGTTATTACAGGGTTACAGTTATTACCCACATTCGATTTTAATATACGAGTCTAAATCCGTAAAAAGTAGTTTTATTTAAATAATAAGCTTAGCTTGAAACCATAGGACGTTGTGAGAAATGTCCATGAATATTTATTATTATTTATTAATTTATTTTGACAAAAAGAAAGTAGCATGTATATATAAGCCCTTATATTATGATAAAAGATTGTTTCTCTAGAGGCGATACCCATGAAGAAAATATTTTGTACGATGTCCATATTTTTGAATAGAGCATAGTTTGGTGTCGTGTCTTCTTAAAACTACAGTCATCAAACACAATAAGTACTAGAATGACACTAATACTAGAATGTATTGTTAGTTACCACCTCGGAATTTATTTATTTGACAGAAGAAAGTGAACGAAACTCTTACGAACGGATTAAAGTTTCATTCGTTGCTTTTATCTTTTTATCTTTCGACAACGAATTCTTTCTTGGAATTTCAACAAAAGGAAAATGTGTTAGAAAAAAGACAATTCAATTACATTTTCTCGATACAATCGTTTAAGGGTTTAGTAAAGATTGTTGTAATATTCTCGTTAATATTTTGTTATACTTATATTAGTAAGTAAGTGTTGCCTGCGACTTCGTACGCGTGGAGTTTAGAACACGTTTCCCGTTTCTGCAACATTTTTAACTATTGGTTCACTCCTAATGCTCGCATTGTGGTGGTTTATAGCCTATATCCTTCCTCGGTAAATGAACTATCTAACACAAAAAAAAATTCCAAATGTATCAGTAGTTTCTGAGTTTAGCGCGTACAAACAAACAAACAAACTCTTCAGCTTTTTAATGTTAGTATCGATAGTATAAATTCGAGGTATTAATGAAATTATTAAATTAGATTTTCACTTAGTAATCTATGATTCCTATGAAATAACTATCCTAACATAACAAAGGCGTGTACTATGTAAATAAGATTCAATCACAATTCAGCTGTAACATAATTTGTGGTCCAGCCTATAGGCAACATCTAGGGACTGTTTATTCAGGATTTCACTAACTTAGGAATATTTAAATACACTGGGAAACTAGTCAATAGTGCCAATTCTACATGTACAACTAAACTTAACTTAGACAAAAAAAGCTAATTTGATAGCGTCATTATCACAATTCGGCAATGTTGATAAACTTTGTTATTATAAAAACTGTATATAGACTAACGATTTTAAATAATATAGATGTGTATAACGAAATTTTTATTTCTGACCATTTGACATTGACCACATAATTTAATACATTTATTACTAATAAATTAATAGTTCTTCGACGTTTTATACCTCTATGATTGACATTGAATTTATTCTATTATTATTTAAAGGACCTTATAATTATATTGTATTAATACCAATAAAATAACGTTTACCTACTATTGGAAACAATTAATTAATATTTATTATTAATTGTAATTTTGTTTTTCTCCCATTACATTATACCTATAGGTATATTATTATTTACTTTTATGTATTATTTTGGACAAGATGTTAATCATAGTGAATTATTCAACTACCATGTTTTGTATAACGTAATGTCGTTTGTAATGTATTTATTACCTATAACTGTGACGTGTAAGAATATGGCATACTTTAATATCTTTCTTTGAGTACTTGAAATAGCCAATTGGGATTGTTCATAATTTTTGACCTGCTGTTTTTATATATTTTTTTGAAAATATAAATTTATAATATAAATTTTAAGCAACTAATTTCAATATTATTGAAATATTCGCTAAATATTTAAACAAGTGCGAGTCGGACTCGCGCACGAAGGGTTCCGTACCATTATCTATGCAACATAAGGCAACGTTATTAGTATCGAGCAAGAAACGGTAAAAAAGTCATGTTTGTTGTATGGGAGCCCCCCTTAAATATTTATTTTATTTTATTTTTAGTATTTGTTGTTATAGCGGCAATAGAAATACATCATCTGTGAAAATTTCAACTCTCTAGCTATCACCGTTCTTGAGATACAGCCTGGTGACAGACGGACGGACAGCGAAGTCTCAGTAATAGGGTCCCGTTTTTACCCTTTGGGTACGGAACCTAAAAACAAAATACTTAATAATATAGCAAATTTTCCGAAAAAAACTAATGGATCATAATCAGAAACTCTATTCCCCAAAATGGTTTTCGAATTAAGAGTTTAAAAAAAATATGAACAATGCCAATTAATAAAAAATTGGTCAAGTGCGAGTCGGACTCGCGCACGAAGGGTTCCGTACCATTATCTATGCAACATAAGGCAACGTTATTAGTATCGAGCAAGAAACGGTAAAAAAATCATGTTTGTTGTATGGGAGCCCCCCTTAAATATTTATTTTATTTTATTTTTAGTATTTGTTGTTATAGCGGCAATAGAAATACATCATCTGTGAAAATTTCAACTGTCTAGCTATCACCGTTCTTGAGATACTGGGTACGGAACCCTAAAAATCATGTTTGTTGTATGGGAGCCCCCCTTAAATATTTATTTTATTTTATTTTTAGTATTTGTTGTTATAGCGGCAATAGAAATACATCATCTGTGAAAATTTCAACTCTCTAGCTATCACCGTTCTTGAGATACAGCCTGGTGACAGACGGACGGACGGACGGACGGACGGACGGATGGACGGACGGACGGACAGCGAAGTCTCAGTAATAGGGTCCCGTTTTTACCCTTTGGGTACGGAACCCTAAAAACGCCATACCTAGTTGTTAACATTTCTAAGTTATTGTACACTGATAACATTATCTGTAAGAGACAGAAAACTCGATAATAGGCCCTGTGCTAATAATCCTGATCAGCGCGGCATAGTAGATCATATTAATCCCTCCCAAAGTGAAAGAGGTTATTAGAACTATAGTACACTAGCTGTGCCTCGCGGTGTTACCCGCGGTAAAAAGGATAAAAATCTGTTCGTTGTTTTTAATATCCCACGGGAACATTGCATTCTTTCGGGATAAAAATTAGCATATAATTTGTTCTGATGTATAAGCTACATTATTGTCAAATTTCATCAAAATCCATTCAGTAGTTTTTACGTGAAAAAGTAACAAACATCCTGACAAACTTTCACATTCATAATATTTTTAGGATTAGGATCAGGATTATGAAGACCTTATCAAAATAAATGAATATTTAAAACAAAAATTATTTATAGACTAAAATAGATTGGTACTAGTACAATATGGAGCCCTTTGTCTTTTGTCTATCCAACTGGATTTATTCACGAAGCATGAAGGCTTTTCCCTTTGTTACATATTTATTGAAGATTACTCTAGTTGAAATAATTTTAGGAATAAAAGGCTTCTGGCTGTTACTAGCTATTCCAATATGACACATAAATTTTAACGCTTTTTTCTTTTAATTTATTGTAGAGTGAATAGTTGTAGGGTGTCATGGATTTGATTCATATGTGGGACAAATATTTGTATAAACGGACGTTTTGTGTAATTTAACTGAATATTTGTTTGTGTTAGTGGAGACGTGAAAAATCGGAAACGATCAAATTGGGAGAGGCCCGTGGCCAACAGTGGGACGCTAACGGGCTGGAGAAAAGGAACTACCTAAGAAGACTAAGCGGAATAACACTTTTTGTAAGTTATACTAAAATATTTAAGTTAGTTATTCTATCCGTTCGTGTGACCATATTCCCATTTTTATTTAGGACATAACAGAAATTGATTCTCAAGGGTACAACGTGAAGAATATCTTTTTTTACAAAATTATCATGCGTTAGCCGAGCGAATATGAGGTGAGAATCCTTACATATACCGTAATTAGTACACCACTTTATTATTGTGTTGAACACGCTCCAGAATATTGCCTCCATGTTTACATTGCGGTGGAAATTGAAACCAACCATCAAAAAGATATTGTTTTTGTTGTAGGTACGTAAAATATTTGAAAATATTGCGTAAAACCGAGTAAATAAAATTCTGTTGAGAAATCGATTACAGTCGATATCCAAAATCCTATCCTACTAATATTATA
Source organism: Orgyia antiqua (assembly GCA_916999025.1). NCBI lineage: Eukaryota > Metazoa > Arthropoda > Insecta > Lepidoptera > Erebidae > Orgyia > Orgyia antiqua. The sequence continues at coordinate 17,467,948 of OU779864.1, read as the reverse complement.
AACGCGAAATGTATACATAAGTCTTTTTTAATGTTATTAGAATTTAGGTATTGGATGGATGTACAGACACAAATTTACCAGATAGGGAATTGGCGTTTTCGAGTGTAGATATCTCTTCTAGCACGTAACTTTAGCCTGGCTAAATCGTACTTCATCGACTAATTGTGTTTCATATAGACACACAAAGATACACAATTCACGCACACATAGATATGTAAGTGGCTTCAAGTTGAACTGAGCGATGTAGCCATAGACACTACATCTGGTATGTTTATTTATTTACACTTCGCACAAACAAAATTTTTACAATGGCGGACTTAGTGCCAAGGGCATTCTCTGCCAGTCAACCAGTCAACCAGTATATCAGTGTGTTCAGGTGTTTATTAGTTTTTTTATGCGAAAACCACAGAATAAAGCGAAAACCTACTGAATAGATTATAGTGAAACTTTATAATACGTAAACTACCTATTATTACAGTAAAAATCAAGCAAAAAGTAACTACTAACACGGGTGAAATCACGGGCAATAACTAGTTGAATACTAATTTCAAAAACTTATTTTTCTCTGAAATTATCATAATATTTATCTATTAATGAAATCTTCGGCAAATTTTTTCAGAGAAATATATGGAAAACTAATATGTCTATATATTTATATAATAACTAGCTGTTGCCCGCGACTTCGTAAGCGTGAAATTTAGAAATCATACCTTGACAAACAGAAGTTTACAAGAACACTCGATAGATGGCGTTGTACCTACCATTTTTAGGGTTCCGTACCCAAAGGGTAAAAACGGGACCCTATTACTGAGACTTCGCTGTCCGTCCGTCCGTCCGTCCATCCGTCAGTCTGTCACCAGGCTGTATCTCAAGAACGGTGATAGCTAGAGAGTTGAAATTTTCACAGATGATGTATTTCTATTGCCGCTATAACAACAAATACTAAAAATAAAATAAAATAAATATTTAAGGGGGGCTCCCATACAACAAACATGATTTTTTTACCGTTTCTTGCTCGATACTAATAACGTTGCCTTATGTTGCATAGATAATGGTACGGAACCCTTCGTGCGCGAGTCCGACTCGCACTTGACCAATTTTTTAAATCGCGCTATAGTTTCGTTACACACATTAACTCTTAAGCTCGTCAAATTAGGTCTTCATCCAGATTTTGCATTTATAAATTAGTAAGGTATACGATTTCCTTGTTTTGGACAGTTGAGCAATCTTGCGAAGACCGCCAGATAAATTTTAAATCAAATTTATTTGAAAGGTGATTCTATTCTGTAGATTTATATACCACAGAGTAATTAACTTGGCCGCTCTGTAACGAGTTTTTCACTGTTTTAATTAAATCATTGTTTCTATTACTTTATCCTTAATGTATTTTCTTTGATGAATTTAATTTTATTATAGAACTTGTTTTTGTGATTTCTTGTTTTAATGAAATTTTTAATTCTTACTTTATTTTTTACTTTTTAGAATTTTGAGAACTTACTTTTTGCGGATAATAGAAAAAGAAAACATAATGAAACCCATATAAATATTCAAGAATGTTTCTTAGAACTTCCTCTGGTTCCAAACTAAGCAAATTTTATGTAGGAAGTGTGTAAATAGAAGTGGTTAAGGGTGTGAAAATCTCAAATCTCTACTCATAAGTACTGTTCATTAGATACAATCTGGTGACAGATGGAAGAACTCTAAAAGTATGAGTTTGACTCGCACACAAACGGAGAAGTTATTATCATCGAATGATATAGGATAGGGACAAGAAAATCATGATGATTAGTATTAATTGTTAATATTCCGCAGTGCCTAAAGACTAAAGTCTATGACCAATGTTTGTAAGCTCAAGGTTGCACAGCGTGCTATGGAGATGATATGAAATACGAAGATCCTTAGGAGAACGGGCGTTTCCGACATAGCCCGAAAGGTTAGCACGCTGAACTGATGATCATTGGGGAAAAAAAGTCCTTGAGTGGCGACCACATACCGGACGACGTAGCGTTGGGCGGCCCCCGACAAGGTGGAACGACGATATCGTCAAGGTTGCGGGGAGAAATTTGGATGCAAGCGGCACAGGACCGCGCGTTGTGGCGTTCTATGGGGGAAGCCTATGTCCAACAGTGAACGGAAAGAGGCTGATGGAGAGAGTATTTGTTCTTGTAGCATAGACAAATTTCTTTTTTTATTAAAATGAAAAAAAAGGTTTTAGATCCTTATAGCTATCACCATTTTGGAGACACAGCCTGGTGACACAGTCGATAGTGTTCCGTTGTTTCTTATGGTACGGATCCCTAAATACGGTAAATATTACCTAAACACCGATCATAACATATATTCTTGATGTGTATGTTTTTAGGGTCCCGTTTGTACCCAAAGGGTAAAAACGGGACCCTATTACTGAGACTTCGCTGTCCGTCCGTCCGTCCGTCCGTCCGTCCGTCCGTCTGTCACCAGGCTGTATCTCAAGAACGGTGATAGCTAGAGAGTTGAAATTTTCACAGATGATGTATTTCTATTGCCGCTATAACAACAAATACTAAAAATAAAATAAAATAAATATTTAAGGGGGGCTCCCATAGAACAAACATGATTTTTTTACCGTTTCTTGCTCGATACTAATAACGTTGCCTTATGTTGCATAGATAATGGTACGGAACCCTTCGTGCGCGAGTCCGACTCGCACTTGACCAATTTTTAGATTAGAGTATACTTGTATTGTATGTATTTATTATGTATTGTATGTATAGTATTCTAGATATTGTGAAGCCTCCGCTTCACATAAACCTTCTTCTTGTAGAACAATTCATTTATTTCCCTTCTAGGACTTGTTACATTTACAAAATAAAAACATTTAAGGCTTTATAAATAATTGTATTTTTTTTAAATTCATATTTGTTTGTTAATATCTATTTTTCATCATTCATAATGTCCTCTCGAATCCCCCATCCTCTTTCTTTTTTATTCCTTTCTTAAATTTTTTATTACTTTTTTAAAAAATAAACCATATGTGGCCTGTATCATTGAATAGGTTATATTCAATGATCACGACCTTTACAATATCTAAGTATATTATGTATTTTATGTTTTAGTAGCTTATGTAGTTTACACTAGTATGTAGCACACACCACAAACTACCGCGTTATCTATCCTAGATACTTTTATCCATCGTAAGATTGCCTGGGAGAAATCACACTAGTGATAAGGTCGCCCTTTGTACAATACCTTACTTTAAAAAATTATTATGTAAGTAAAATGTATTATTGTGGTGTACAAATAAAGAGTTTTCTATCTATATATCATAACATATATTTTTCATTTTTATACCGTGACAACATTCCATGGCGTGGGTAAGTCCCATGATTGATGACAATAAGGAAGGGTTCACAAAAATACACGTTTCTTTGTCTAAGGAAATTGTAATGTCCATCTGTTAAATATAACCATTTATCTTGTACAAAAATACCTATAACATTTATTTATTATTTAAATACATATTGAACCCCTGGTCCCAAAGTAAGCCTAATGTTTATTGCTTATTTTTTGTATTTAAAAGTCACTCAAACCCTAACTATTCGGTTCTTACTGCAAATCAGTCTTTAGGAAGCTTGGTGCATCAGCATTTATAATTTCGTTATGGAATACACAATATACATATATTTATGGATCTGAATAAGGACCAATTTTGGCTTTAGTGTTGCATCCAGCGTCATGCGTCATGTACCGTAGATATAACTTACTATCAAAGTCATTATAATAACAGCGTAGACTAAAACTAACTAAATTGTAACCCATATCTAAGGTTACATTGTAGGTTTACAAGGGAATATTCCAAACGGTTCCGCTGGGTGCTTTTTGTAATATATAAGAATACTAGCTGTCCCGGCAAACGTTGTTTCGCTTTACTAAAAAAAAAAGTTTCAAAAATAGATGTTGGCCGATTCTCAAACCTACTGAATATGCTTGTAAAATTTCATAAAAATCGGTCAAGCCGTTTCGGAGGAGTACGGTAACTAACACTGTGACACGTGAATTTTATATATTAGATATTGAGAAAATAAGGATTTTAGATGCAATAGTGCAAGTATTTGTATCATACATGAGTTATAAAAAGCAGTTGGTAAGTTTTTATTTGTTTATTGCCTACTATTAAATAACTACCAGAAACGCATGAATTATGAGATGTTTACGGTTTATTGAATGCGATTGAACCTTACGATAAAAGATGACCTCATAGTAGTGTTGTATTTATAGAAAATCGATCAATTTAATAAATTAATTAAACTTTTATGAACACATAAAAGTCATAATATAACTAGTATTTGTAATTTCACCCATGCCTAGTGCCTAGTCACCGGCCATGTGTAACGATGGTCAAATATGACTACACCTTTCTGAAACACATTGCATGCCCGCGACTTCTTAAGTTATCTGGTGTAGTTATATTTTTATAATGTGCTAACCAGATAATTATGTTGGTATAATATATTTTCCGGTTTCCTTTTCTTGCTTTTACAGCTCCCTTGGAAAAAAGTAGGACAGCAACACTTGTATTCTTATTCCTTCCCGATAAGTACAAATAAATGTAATAAAAAAAAACATTTAGTTTACATCTAAGAATATGCTGTACATATCCGCCATAATTAGATCACTTAATGTTATAAATTGAAACAAACTGCTTGAAAATCAAGGTTTTTCTTCAATGTACTGTATTAAACATTTGAAATCTTTTGTGACAATATATCCGCTTGGGCCTAAAACAACAGCTTTCAAACATAAAAGTTATAATAACAAAGGTACAACACAACTCTGTCTTTGTTCTCTGTCACAACGTGAATAAATTACTTGGTACAAAGATTTAAGGGCCTACATCAATATTATTGTATATCATCGCCGACACGTACATATTAACACAGCCAGTAGGCACAGAAAATGAAGAATTAGGGATACTTTTCCTATTTACTCAAAATCTACTAAACATATTTTAATTCTGATTTACGTGTTTCTATATATAATAGTTATTTATGTTTTGAAAGTTATTTCATTAGTTAATACGCGATAATAGACCGACAAATGAAAAAAATAAAAAATTAGAGAGGTTGTTTCGCTAAGATTTTCTATCGAGAAAACTTTTTTCAATCGCGTTTCTGAGTTTATGCGATCCTAGATCATATATTGAAAAAACATATACTTAAATATTAGAGCTCTAGCCATTCAATCTAAAGAAACAATGAAAACTTCGTACATAGAAAAATGCACGAAGCTGGCACTGGGAATGTTAAGGCCCGGGTCCAAAAATGGTATCCAGGGCTAGGGATGTCAGAATAGGAATTTCTTTTTTTTTTTCTCACTCTTTTGCCACTTGGATAATTTGGCGATACACTGCAGATGTGTTTGTCAATATGAATAGCCGTTTACAAAAGAATTCAAAAAATTATATTCACGAGCTTCTCTTAATTAAGTAAAACCAGGATTCCCTGTGTATTTACAAAAAGTAGTCTATGTATTCTGGTACCCATAACACAAGCAAATAAGCTTAGTTTGGGACCATAATCCGTCCTTCTATCACTAGGTTATATCTCATGAACGATGATATTGTTAGTTAGACAGTCAAAATATTCGCATCTAATTAGGTATATGTATAAGTTGTATAAACAAAGCTATCCTAAACATAGCATATCTGTATTATAAATAAAATTTCTTATTATTCTGGGCAGAAAACAGAACATTCTGAGAATTTTCTAGATATTATTTCGCTTATATAATAAAATAACGAGAGTAGACTAATTTCAGCTTGATTGTGGAGTAACGATGTGGTAAATTGTACAACAAACTTATACAATATAAACTGCTGTATCATGATTGATGATGCTGTTGACGACACTGTAACGTGATTCACAATTTTTATTATTTCAATAACTAACAAAATATTTCATAAAATACGCTATTAATTATAAAGTTATTTTTAATGTACCTGATTTCATTTAATATTCAACTTCGGCGGGCCTCGAGATCGAGTGGTTCATATAACGAGGTGGCGGGTTGAATTCCAGCTCGGGACAACCATTTGTGTGATGTTTATAATTGTCACACAAATGTGTGTACTGCGTCTATGTGTTTTCTATGTATTATAAGTACTTAAGTATTCTGGTAGAAGATAAGCTTAGTTTGGGACCAAAGTACGTTGTGTGAAATGTTCATGAATATTTATTTTATTTAACTATTACTATGACCCAAAAAAAGAAAGTAGTAAACGCATAGATATACTCTTTTACTGCAATATAGCGTTAAGATTTCTTATATCAGTCTATTTTTCACGAAGAAAACAGTGGTGCGCAACACATCTTTTTTTAAAAAGCTTTCATAAGTAAAATCTGTAGCTGTCAATTTCTGCGTGACACAAATACCTAAATTGCAATTTTCTCAGCTCTGTAAACTCAAACTCTACTCTTAAAACTCAAAAAAGAAAAAAAAAATTGGCAGTAAGTCTATTTTGTTAACCATAGTATTGAATATAAATTTGTATTTGTCTAAAGCAACGCTGTGAGATGCTGGAGTAGTGCCAAATACTCAACAACTAAGTACCTATTCCATCAAAATAAACACCAAGTTGAAGGATACAGTATCATAATACAATATGGAACAATGCTATCAATTGTATTACTGTTGCAAGGATAAACAATAAGCTTCATGTTTATGTATTGTAGTTTTGGTTGAAATAATATAGAATAGGTATGCACTTTCAGGAATAATTGCGCATAGTTCTACTTGTATTTCGTGTATGTATGTACAAAAGAAAATTAGTATATTATGTAACATAGGTATATCCGTATTCTGGTACCCAAAATACAAGCATATAAGCTTAGCTTAGAACTACAGGACGTTGTGTAAATTCTCCGTGAATATTTACATTCATATTTATAGTTTTTTATGCAAACAATCAATGAATGGAGATAATATAATTCAAAAACTAAAAACACGCTAGAAAATCCTCAATATTTTTTTATCGGTCCCTAGCTCCATAATATGTGTGCAAAATTTGAGATCAATCTGCCTTTTTTTTTTTTTTCGCAAGGGAATGCTTTTACGCACACCCACTCCTGTCACCTCGGCCAAAACACCGTCGTGATAGGAGTGGGTAGTGTCGGACTCACCGATGAACGGAATACCGACTAAACGTAACTGCGGCGCTCTCCACGTCCTTCTGGAGCGCCACAGGTTTCCTGATCCGGACTCTCTCTGACGCCCCGACGTTGGCCTGGCGGCACAACACCCGGTGTCGCAGCACATTAAGGCGGGTGGGGGAGGCGAGCGTACTCGCGTCGCCTCCTCCCTGGCCTTGCTCGGCGGAGCGGGTCTGCGTTGGCATCAGCCTCGCGCTCCCGCTCCGCAGCCTCCTTCAGGAGCATGACTGCTTCACTGAAGTCAGCGACCGCTTGCCAGCACCTGTCGCTGTTAAGCATGGCGCTGACTACCGCTTTCAGCGACAGGTCCCCGCCTATCTCCTGGGTGAGGGCCGTACGCTGTGCCTACCAGGCAGCGCAACTCTCCAAGGTGTGGCGTGCTGTGTCCTCATGCGCACCACACGACTTGCAAGAGGGCGAGGACTCCCTTCTTGCGATCTTGTGCAGGTACTTAAATTTAACACAATAATTACCAAAAATGTGATTAACATTTGATCCGCAGCTAAAGTTAAATACGAAACTCTTGTTTAATTGTAACAGCAAAATAAACTTGAACACCGTCTGTTGTTAAACTGTAGCACAAAGTTAATATATCTTGTAAACTCTTCAAGTTAAATGACATAATGAACGATGTGGCTCATACGAGGCGCATCGCTTTAACTTATTGTTCTGTCAAAGTTTTATAACACGCGGTTAGCAATTTCACGAGATGTGATTAAAAATTCATAAATTGTATTAAGCAGTTTAATATCTAATATATAAAATTCACGTGTCACAGTGTTAGTTACCGTACTCCTCCGAAACGGCTCGACCGATTTTCTTGAAATTTTGTGTACATATCCTCTAGGTCTGAGAATCGGCCAACATCTATTTTTCAAACATTTTGTTTTTTTTTTTTTGGTATGGCAAAACAACGTTTGCCGGGACAGCTAGTAATTATATGAATTATAGTAGAGCTACACAGCGCATGCATCTTGAGGTGACGTATAACACTGACACTGAACTTAAACGTAGATCCGATCGTGTCTATGATCCTGTTCGTCACCGAACCTCTCTGGCTGGCCGACAATACTACTGCCTAGCCCCGATATTGTACAACAGGATTAATCGAATTCTAAATAATATATACAACATGCCTGCTAGTAAACTTAAAAGAACATTAACTAAATGGTTATTAGATCTTAATTACAATGAAACAGAGGTTCTTATAAGTCATCAACGCTAAGACTTGTTGTTATGAAATCACACACACATTGCCATTAATACATACATACACACACGCATACACACACGCACACACACACACTCACACACATACGCATGTATTTCATTTGTAACTTGCATGCTATATTCACTAGATATTAAAATTTTAAATTACACTTAGAATCAAATTACTTAATATGATACTTTGTAGTACATTATGTGTAAAGTGGAAGGCGTTGGCATCTGTGATACAATTATCATAATAAGTACAGATGCTAATGTTCATATATCAGATAATATTGTAAAAAATCTTTGCTCAATAAAGTTAAAGTTAAGTATTGTGTATAGTTACTTAAAATCTGCCGGATATCGTCTCATGTTGTAATTTGATAAAATTTTCTGTAAGTATTAAAGCTAAAATGAAGCCAGTCTATTACTAAATTTTGTAAATAAATAAAGAAATTGTAGTATGCTATCGCTCTGATAATGAAAGTAAAATGTGGTACTTCTATACTAATAATATAAAACTGAAGGGTTTGTTTGTATGTTTGTTTGTTTGGACGGATTAATCTCAGGAACCACTTGTCTGATTTGTAAAATTCTTTCAGTGTTGGATAGTAAATTTATCGAGGGAGGCTATAGGTTATATAACATCACGCTGCAACCAATAGGAGTGGAGCATCAGCGATAAATGTTGCAAGAATGAGGATAATTTTCTAAATACCATGCGTACGAAGTCGCTGGCAGCAGCTAGTATGTAATAAGGTTTATGTTATTAATAGCAACTATTTTATATTGTTATACTAGTCTAACAACAAAGGCTTTAGTAAAAATATTGAATCGTTTGATCTGAACTTCGAATCTAGATCAAAAAGGGCGAAGGTCTTGTAGACATTAATAAAAGTACTAGGTTTTTTGTTATAAAAATGTTTTATTCGTTGTTTCTATTTGTAGAACTTTATTGACTTACTTTTGATCTTATTGTTGATAGTTTACTGTTTTATCTATAATTAAGTTTTTGACTGTGACTTCACTACTACTACTACTACTGTGACTGCTATAAAATCAAATAACAATACTTTATTTATGCTAATAACACTTTAATTAGTCAGTACAGGATAATCTGTCTCTCCTTCCTTATCGTTAGCACTTTGACATACCACAATCGAGCACGGGCCTCTCCTATTTTTGGAGGTCATTTGGTCTACTTAAACGCTGACCCGGCGTGTTGATATAGGAAGAACTAAGACAAAATTGTTATTATCAGAATATATTTGTCATACCTACTGACATCAAATAACCACAAATCAATCGCGTTATAGCATCAACTGATATACATAGACTGACATTTTCAGCACTGTAGCTAACACCGTTCCAGAGACACTGTTTGGTGACAGACGGACGGACGAATGGATAGCTCTCAGCAGTAGAGTATCGTTTTGCCTTTTGTCATGGGACTCTAAAAATTTTCCTAAAATATGGTGGTGATTACGGAAACAGTCTATCTATATCAATTTCATACACAATCTTATCTCAAGGCTGTAACCGCACATCGATGTAAATGTCTGAGTTTTATTGTTTTCTTTTACGACAAACAAAAATATTGTTTCAGTCTTTTATGTCATAATATTTTGGTACAAATATGAAAAAAAAAATTTATTACCCACTTGACTGTGATACATACGACACTGTTCTTTGTGGTAATCTGTATCTGTACTATAATATAAAGCTGAAAAGTTTGTTTGTTTGAACGCGCTAATCTCAGGAATTACTGGTTCGAATCCAAAAAGGTTAAAGGCAATAAAACATCACGCTGCGACCAATAGGAGCGAAGCATTAGTGAAAAATGTTTCGAAAACGGAGAAAATTTTCTAAATTCCACGCTTATGAAGTCGCGGGCAAGAGCTATGTTTTTATAAGATTTGTTGAATGGTAACTTGTAAATAACATGGTTAGCATGCTGTTGTTGCACTGGAAAAGTCATATCAAAGGCCAGTTCACAACTCTTTGAAAAGGAAAAGTTTCGTCAACCAGATTAAGTATATAGGTATGTATATCATCAAAATCGGCAAACAGCAAAAAACCATGCGTTTAAAACTGACGGTTGGAGGTATCCAAATAATTGTTAATTTATTTACATAAGTATACACTCCTATAAAAATTATTTTAGAATACAAAGCATGTTTTAATTTCTGAACTTGGCTGTTATTTCGCATTAATGTTTTTGATAATACGCAAATATAGTTAGCACATAGTACATTTTATTCCTAATAAAAAAAAATATAATCTCTTTTTGGGTTCTACTTAGATAGGATAGTAATTCTATTGATGTTTCAATTGAGAGCCTAAAACTACACAAAGTTAGTTATCAGCCGTTGGCAGGCGTTTATTTAAATTAGTTTTACCTTTTTGTCAAAGTAAACCGTATTAGTTCCTGTTGAAATATTTCATTGACTAATGTAGCCATACTTTGAAGCTAAATATAAGAAACTGATAATGTAGGTATGTGAATAGGTAAGTATTTAAAACATACATACAATGTCTTTACTTATTATGAAACAAAATCGTTGTTTTTGTATGTATGTGAGCTTATATCTTTATAAATACACAACGGATTTTGATGCGATCATTTTAATAGATAGCTTGGTTCAAAAGGATTTTTTTTATATAATATTTGGGTTCGGTTTTCAGAATATGTGCATACGATGTTGGGAAAAGGAACTAGTTATTTATTTGATTGTATGATGTCGTTCATAAAGTTATAGATGTAAAAATATATTAAAATTTGTATTTAGAAATCCTTAATTTAAAAATCCTTTGTTTTGCAAGAGTAGTTCCTACATGAGTAGTTTCTCATATTAGAAACCTGATTAGTTTAATCTAAAACAAAGAATAAGCCTGTCTATTATTCAAGCTCAATGTATAAAAGGACATATATGTAAGTATGTGTACGGATCGCTTAATTACAGTAATAAATAAAAAAAAAACAAAAAAACTATAACATAACACATACTTAAGCTAACTTATTCTATTGAACTTGGCTCAAATAACTTAGCTAGAATTGCGTACATTTTTCTTGGCACTACGCCTCTAATGAATATTTATTTAAAATATGTTATGATTAATGAAGGCATGTCGTCACCAGAGGTCGCTATAATAAGTTTGATTTATTTTGAAATAATTTGGATATTTTATAAAATGGTATTTCAATAGTAGTATTTTGTTTACATACATTATATGCCATCACGCCTGGTTGAAGTGGTAGTTAGATCAAATACCCTCCTGAAGTGGAGAAGGCCCTTGCCCAACAGTGGGATGTTACTGGGCTGGAGAGAGAGAGAGAGAGAATGAGAGATTTCGTAATATATAAATCTATAGAATTAAAAGCTATTCTATAGACTCTAGGGTAAAAATATATTATACTAGCTGACCCGGCAAACATTGTTTTGCCATACCAATGTTAGGGATAGATAACCCTTATTTCTTAGGGGTATGAAAAATAGATAGAAGTCGATTCTCAGACACTACTGAATATGCATATAAAATTTCATAAGAATCGGTCAAGCCGTTTCTGAGGAGTATGGGAACGAATATTGTGACACGAGAATTTTATATATTAGAAGATAGATTTTAATGTTTGTTTTTGTTTGTTGTTAAATTGTTCATTCACCATGTAATATAGAAAGTTTTAGTTTCAAATTCAGTGACATAACAACTTTTTATTGTGTTCTGTATGTAAACAATCAAATCTAGCGTTTCTAAAATGTAATAAAGTGCAATGTAAAAATAAACATTTAAAGAAAGATAATTAAAAATCGTTACGAAGTTTACGAAGAAGCTACGAGTATTTTTAAAGAAAGTTGCAATAATATTGCAACTTTCTTTAAAAATATTATGTGTGATATTTCCATAACAACTAGTTACGTTGTAATACCCATAGCATAAGCAATAAGCTTACTTAATGAGCAGAAGGTCTAGTGTAAAAATCTAATATATAAAATTCTCCTGTCACGGTGTTTGTAATTATACTCCTCCGAAATGGCTCGACCGATTTTCGTGAAATTTTGTGTACATATTCGTTAGGTCTGAGAATCGGACCACGTTTATATTTCATCCCCCTAAATGTTAAGGGTAGTCCACCCCTAACATCTATTATGGCAAAACAACGTTTGCCGGATCAGCTCGTATCTTATAAAAAAGCGTAAGTCACTTATTTATTTTTAGCATCCCTTCTAAAGCTGTAAAAATTACTTCTTAGAAGAATGACAAATGAAGAGGCGTGAAAAGTCAAAGTTTTGTTTTGACGCAGATTTATAGGATCACTGTAATTTATTTTGAGTTTAGTGTTTTTAGATTCATAAACATTCTTGAATGTTTGACCGTTAACTAACCTTTACCGTTTATTATCCTCCTGCCCTTTTCCTCATGACTGCTTATGTTGCATTGGTTGTGCCTGATTTTTACTCGTGACGTTAACCCTTCTTGGGTATGTGCGCAGATGTAATGCAACGTGGTTCCTTCGGTCGGTTCTTACAACCCACGGGCAAGACATGGGGAGGTGACACTTGTACTCTTTTAAACCGTCATCCCACAAACAGATTTTTACCATCAATACATGATTTCCCTAATCATGTATTTATGGTAATAACTGATTAGGGATAAGGTTAGGAATTCAATTGTACCTATACCAAATAATTGTTAAACTACGTTTCTTTAACAGATCTTAAGCGAAACTGTCTCCGTGTGGTGACGAAGTGATTGATCCGTGTGGATACAAGTGTCACCACCCTATCTCGTCACAAGGGTGCTGTAAAAATCAGCTAAAGGAGCACACAGATAACATCCTCTGTGAGAGATAGAAAACTCGAAAATAAACTCTGTGCCAATACGCCTGGTCAGCGCGGCACATTAGACCATAATCCCTCCAAAGTGGAGGAGGTCCGTGCTCAAAAGTGGGACGTAAATGGGTTGGAGAAAGAGAGAAGAGAAACTGCAAAGCAAAGTATGAAACACATTTTAGTTATTAAACCCGTATGCTTTTTAGGGTCCCGCACCTAACGGTATAGCGGGTCACGTAATACGAGACTTTACTGTCCGTCGGTCCATGCCTCTGTCATGAAGCTGTATCTCTGAAACGGTGATAGCTAGAAAGCTGAAATCTTTACAGTATATGTATATCAGTTGAAGCTATAATAACAAATACTCATCATTATATTGACGGGCTTCGTGGCGTAGTGGTTCATGTACTGGACTGCCGTTCACAAGGTCGCGGGTTCGATTCGCGCTTGGGACAATCATTTGTGTGATATTCATAAATGTAATTAGTAATTTGTCAAAAAAAAAAGTAATTTATTAATTTTGCAATTGACTTGCTATGCTTTTACTCAATAAATCAAATTGTGGTGGAAAAAGTGATCACCGCAAGCGGAACTTGAACCCACGACCTCGGGATACCGTTCCGTAGCTCTGCCAACTGAGCTTATTGCGGTCGTGCTAACAGTAATTAATAAATTACTTTAGTAATAAAAGACGCGTCATTATTTTCAGCCCAATTGTATTCTGTAAAGAATACTAGGTGGCTGGTCGAGATTGTTGTAAAACATTCTCGATAGATGGCGTTGTACGTCAAAATACGATGTAAACTCAATCGAGTGACGATTGTGGGGGTCTAATTGATTACTGTTAGCACGACCGCAATAAGCTCAGTTGGCAAAATTGTTACTGTTTACTTAATTTTATTTTAAAACTTTTATTACAAGAACTTACGATATTATTTAATTTATTTAAACTGAAGATAAATTAAAGAGGATTTTGAAATATGAATAATAGCTCATCTTATAATAAATAAAGTCTAATATGACGTATAAATTAGCTAGAACATTAATTTCCATCAATTTGAAAACTGTCAATATTCCGACGTCTTCAATTATTAAAACTCATAATTTAATTAAAACGTCAATCATAAATAAACGGTTCAAAAATACATAAAACTTAATTTAACAAAAAATAATGTATAATGTAATCTGTAAAAGTAATTTGCAGAAATATACTATAGATAGTGAGCTTCATCTGTTACGATCATACGTACTTCCTTGGTGTTGTTGAAACTCTTACGTCTGGTCACATTGTAAGGTACCTATTGTACTTGACCAATTTGTAGTACATCACTACTTAATGAAAGTAGTCAACTGTTATTCTCGTGACTTTAATTTATTGCTATTATTATAATAGAATTTAAAGATTTTTCAAATTTTATCTTTACAAAAATTTTCAATATCTCGGTATGTTTTAGTTCAAAAATCTAATTAAAGACTTTTGGCGCAGCAATTTCAGTATCAGTCAGTCAGTATATTTACATCTAGATTCTATGATAAATTCTTAAAACGTCGTTTTTCACCTCACACATCAAATACTTATCTGAAAGAACATTTCAAAAGCAATGCATGAAAAATATGTTCAGTTAAATTGTCTGCTAAAAGCTATCTTGATAAAATACAACCATAGATCGCCATCAATAGATTCCAAATACAAAGCAATCGGTACGCGCCATGTTCACGAACGAGCATAATATGAAAACTGAACGCCTGAGAACTCGGCATATGATTTTACTTCTGCCAATGAAAATGTATTAGTTTTATGCCACGTAACCCGCGCCTTCCAATAATGTTGGTGCATTGAGTTCGTAACTAAGATCTCGTAATGCTCTATCTTCCTCTATAGCCCATTAACATCTCACTGTTGGGCACAGGCCACCTCCATTTTGGGAGAAACTACGGTCTACTGTGACGCGCTGACCAGATCAGATCTGTGTACAATATCATTAAGCTGGCTTTTAAAGCACCCTGGGTAGGAAAATTGGGTTTTTTTTTATAGCTTGGGGTGCCAAATGACTACACTCCACCTGATGTTAAGTGAATGTGTAGTCCAAACGTGAGGACGGCTAGTACGTTGTCAAAGCACTAGCCGCTCTCACCTTGCCGGCCCACAAGATGCCTCTTCACGCCACGCTTGAAAGACCCCATGTTGTAGGAGCAAGGAAATACGTGTGCAGGGAGCGAGTTCCATTTCTTTGAGTTGCTGCAAAGAAAGGAGTTACTGAACTTTTTGTACGAGATGGCGTGGGTGGTGACACTTGTATTCTTAATTCGTCCCCATACGGACCAATGATCTGTCTATCAGAGGTGATTTATGAAGGAACCTAAACATAATAAAATCAAAGGAATTATTTAAAAGTGAATTGGCAGTGACTTTATCGTATCCCTGTCATTATCACAATTAGGGAGCTTGAAACAATGCGGCCCATTACACAAAATTTCGATATGATAAGCTCCTGACGTAATTATGAAGATGTTTTTGTATTTTATCTTTTAGGAAGTAACGGGTTTGATTCCTGCATTGGACAATAATTATTTGTGTGGTATTGTTTTGGGTGTGCTTTATTCTGCATGCCATAAGTTTGTATTTCCTAAAAAAATTTAAGTACCTAGTATATCTGTGTTCATAATAATAGGTAATAAGAATATGAAAATATGACTTGGGATCAGAGAACATAATAATTTAATATATAATAATTTTTTATACGAAATAATAAAGCAATTTTTGTTTTCGTAAAAAATTGTGTCATCGTCGCGTATCAAAGTGTGATTTTTAAAAGATTTTATGGCAGATATAAATCAAATAATATTTAAATCTATACTAATATTAAAAAGCTGAAGATTTTGTTTGTATGAACGCGCTAATCTCAGGAACTATTATTACAGGAGCTTCGAATTCAAAAATTCATTTTGTGTTGAATAGTCCATTTATCGAAAAAGGCTATATAACATCACGCTGTGACTAATAGGAGCGAAGCATTAGTAAAAATGTTTCGCAAACGGGGAAAATTTTCTAAGTTCCACGCGTAAGGAGTCGCGGGCAACAGCTATGTGATGGGACTCGTGATAATAAAATTAAATATATCAGCGATCGATCTTTTTTGCCACATTTCCTACAAGAAATGTCCAAAAAGTTAGCTAAAAGATATAACAAAGGAAGGAAACTTTAATCTCTCCGTCGGTGGCCCATTCACTTTTGTCTGTCAAATAAATAAAATTCCACAGCGGTAATTTAACGTGACAGCCCTACGTCAAACGTGAATGATTATATTTTGTCGGAGGCGCTGCTGTGAGGAATGGAAAACTTCCCAATAATATAGGTATATTAAAAAATTGTGAGGTTACTTTCACAGATCACCGACAAGAAATAAAGCAGCCTTTCCAAAAGTGGGCGATAACAGCACCTTGTGGGTGCAGCAGATCTAAAGGCGGACGATAAGAGACCCAGGAAAAATGAGAATAGTTTTTAAGTAGGTTAAAAAATGGACTCGATCAATAGTTTATTCTCAAAGTGGGTAGTAGACAAAAAATGTTTGTGAAACCCTGAGATAGAGTATTACGAGATTTTTGTTACGACTTAACACGTTGGATGAGGGCGTGGGTTGCGAGGTACCTACACGCCGAGTTGTCATATATTATCAATGCAAGAATAGCTTACAGCGTGAGCTTAAGTTACCTTGCGTGCGGAATCTACTGGGGGTTATATGTGGTTATTACAATCTATATCTCTATATATTTATGGATATTTTTAATTATCAAACGAAATCTTCAATTCTTATGTGTTTCCGCTAGGCTCACTTAAATTTATGTTATCTGTGGGGCACGGACCTCCTCTACTTCGGAAAGATTTTTCCTCTATTGTGCCTCGCTGACCAGGCGTATTAGCATAGGGTTTAGTTTTCAGTTTTATTTAATGAAAAGAGGTGGGAAGAGAATGAAATGATAAACTGGTGCAATGATACAACAGTTCTGAATAATTTATTGAATCACCTAAAATGTCACGACCAGCCTTGAACTAACAATTTTTTTTGAAAATACTTTGGATTCCATTAAAGTTGGACATCTATATTTAAACTAATTAAATATTAAACGTCTGAAACAATCAACGTAAGTGTTTCTCTCAAATAAATATTTAATGATTCATATTTCACAGTCAATCCATTATTACACGACTTATAATATTCGTCGACTGGTAGAGAATGCCTTAGGCATTAAGGCCGCCTTTGTACCTACTATGTACATTAAGTGTTTAAATAAATAAATAAATAAAATGTTCAAAAGAGTCACAAAAGTATGTAACTGGAATAAAAGTATTATTTTGTTAATTTTTTTATAACTAGCTACATAGTATAAATAAAACTACTTTTTACGGATTTAGACGCGTATATTTGTTATAAATTTTGGCCCGAAAAAAATTTAAAACAAATATACGCGTCTAAATCCGTAAAAAGTAGTTTTATTTATACAGATGAGTCGCGCAAGTGTTAGAAAATATATAATAGCTACATAGTAATTCTTTTTAGGGTTCCACTCTAAAAGGCAAAACCTTATTACTGAGACTCTGTCTGCAACCAGGTTGTATCTTATGATGTCAAATGACATGTAATTAGCCAGTTAACGGTCGTTTTCAATATTTCATTGATTCGCGATTCTTGCTGACAAAGTTGGACTAATCAAAACTTTTTTCTTACTTGCATATCGTTAAGTTACTATTGACAGCATTCTCTATTGAAAATTTGACAGGAAATAGAACTATCTTACTAATAAACAAGGATACCAGTCTATCCGTAATCGTAGGTTGGTCAAAGTGAATTTTTTTTATTTTAAACGGGCAAGATGAATATGCTCTTTTAAAAAGAAGAAACTACATGAATTTGTTTTCATTGTTTTTTTTTTTAATTCAATTTATATTCTACAACGAGAATAGAGACGTCAGTTATTCAAAACGGCCGTAAATGAAAATTGAAAAAGACAACTATTTCTTAACAAATCAAACATACCGACAAACTAAATCACACATAATAGATCTATAAGTAAAACACAACTCTAGCAATATATGAATGAGCTTTGAAAAGAAAAATCATCAAAGTCAGAAAAGCTCTTCGGTTTTCTCATTGGAGCAAAGAAATATAAATTGGATTCAGTTTCAATAGAACAGTATCGGAGGTACAATGGCGGTGATCAATCTTACTGGAGTAGTTGTAAGATCTATAGCTTCTATTGGGACCACATCATTCATTATTCTATTTTAATAAAACGTTTGAGAATAAATCTTTTCTTATTATAAAACGAAGTTATTATTCTTTAACGGATTTTGATGCAGTTTTTTTTAGATTGTGTGATTCGAGAGAAATGTTTATGTGCATAACTTGCTTAAAACGTTTATAAATTTAATTTTCAATTCCGATTCCACTCGTAAGTAGTCGTAGGAAATTATTTATTTTAGTGAATTAGAAAATAATAATAAGGGTTACCGTGTAGTTAATGATTAAGAATACATTTGCCACCATACCATAATTCTACCCAAGATGCTGCCAGCTAAAATGTTGTAAGCAGATAACTTTCTCTGAGAGAGATGAAAAACTTAAAAAAAACCCTATACCAACACATCCGGTCAGCGCGGCATAGTAGATCATATCCGTTCTAAATTTCAACTCTATAGCTATCTATCACCGTTTCTTGAGATACCGCCTCGTGTAAGAAAGATGGATGGATGGGCGGATGGCAAATAAGGACACATTTTGTCTTTTGATACGGAACCCTCAAAAGCTCACTCGGTAATATTGTGAATTAATATTAGAATTTAAATAAAACTACTTTTTATGAGAAAGCATTGGAGGATTTAAACGAGGACTTGGAACGAATAGCACAATGGTCTCAAGCACACTCCTTGGTGCTCAATCCACCTAAAAGCAAATACATGCTATTTGGTACCAGGGCGCAGTTAGCAAGGATTGAACACAAGCTTGGCTCTGTGAGGATAATGGGTGAGCAGGTTCAGCGTGTTTGGGAAGCCCGTAATTTAGGGCTAATCATGGACGCGGAGCTTCGTTTTGAGAAACATATTACAGAATGTGTTTGTGTCGTCTTTTACAGGCTGAAAGTCTTATATTCAGCACGAGCGTACCTGAGTGAGGAATTACGCATATTGCTAGTTGAGTCACTGGTGCTCTCAAAACTAAACTACGTGGATGCAGTCTACGGTCCTCGGCTGTACTCTAGGAGTGATCGAGTTATTCAAAGATTGCAGAATGCCTGTGCGCGCTTTTGTTTTGACATACCCAGGCGTTCTTATGTTACGCCTTTCTATAATAGACATAATTTGCTAAAAATGAAGGCGTGACGAAAGCTCCACCTGGCGTGCTTGATGTTTGGAATTATTAAGAGTTCGTTCTCTACCTATTTGTTCTCTAAGTTTGAATGAAGATATGAGCTTGGCGATCGACGGGATCGTCGCTGTACTCCACCATTGTCAATACCAAAACACAAGACGGCTAGCTTCAGGGGTAGTTTCCGGTATGCGGCTACAAAGTGTTGGAATAATATACCACCGCCAGTAAAAGTATGTGTCAGTCGCACAACTTTTAAGAAAAAACTGAGTGAATTGTTGCTGGATCACCAGAAACAGTTTGAAAATATCCGGGCGAATATTTCTGTTCTTTAGTCGCTTACTACGGATGCTGCTGTAAACATTGTGATTATTATATTATATCCTTTCTTTTTCTTCTACATTCTGGTCTCACGTGTCTCATTCAGTTTTGATATTATATATATGTCGGCGCAACCACAACAATTAGTCTAGAGAACCTAGAATAATTAAGTTAAACCATTTGATTGTTCCAATATTAATTTATAAACCACCAAGTTGATTACTTTAGGGTTTATTACGATGTAAAAATAACGTCATTGTAAATTCAATACTTAACCTAAAAACTTACGAACACGTGCAGGTACGACCGAATGACATGCACGTGCGCCGGCACTATAAATACCGCCGCACGGTGGGCAATCGAGGCAGTTACACTCGAGCCGCCGTACAGTACGGACCTTTCTTGGGCGAATCTCTGCCCGACTAGTTGCTCACTCACAGTAGTGATAAAGAGTTTATTCCGGTCATAATCGCGAGTGTATAATTATAAAGTGTGTATTTGTGAGAGTGTAAAGTGACGATTGAGAGGTGACGTTTTGTGTGAACATCATCTCGGTGGTAGAGGCGCAGGTTATAGGGGATTTGGTTGGAGACCTGCTGTGGAACCTTTTATGTGTGAAAGAGAATGTCAGATTGATGTATGAACATCTTAAAGACAGTGTCTACAATTTGTAGACTGATTTTAAAAAATGGCAATTCCATCCTCATCTATGTCACTCCAACATATATATATATATATATTTAATCTCTTTAGACTTCGGGTTAGCATGGGAGCATGATTAGGTGGTGTAAAATACTTTGTAATACTTATGTTACTATTATTTGATTGTCTTTTTATGATTGCATAATCTTAATATAAATGAAGGTTCTGTTTTGGTTCACGAATTATTGTTATGTTTACTTTTGAGCGCATAGCACTAGCGGGTTGCAACTGAAAATCAGCGTTGGGTGTCATGTGTTGCCATCTAACTATATGCTGAGTTGCCTGCCCTTTGGCACTTGTTGTAAAAATTTCTATATAGCTTAAATTCATATTTAAATTTGTATATAATTTACGTAGCATGTTGTAAATTATTAAATACTTAAACTATTATGTTATAAACTTACACTGGTGTCAATAAAGTTTTTTCTTTCTTTATTTCTTTCTTTCTTTCTTTCTTTTACGGATTTAGACGCGTCTACAAAAAGAAGTTTTATTTAAACAAATGAGTCACGCAAGTGTTAGAAACTTTTATAATGTTAGAATTATTAAAATATTAGTTATGTTTTATCCGAAAATAAACTCACAAAAAATAAAGTTTCGTTAAAGCTAAATGCTAAAGAGTTAAAATGTTTCTAAATAATGCTAAATAACATAACTAATCGATTATTACATGTGTGTGAGATTCAGGCGGAAGAGCAGCAAAATGGTTTCCAAGGTCGTAGGTACATGTCCTTCTCTTAGTAGTTTATTTGCTTTACCTAATTTAATGTAATAATGTAAAATATTTCAGAATGTACAATTATTCCAACAACGTGAAAAATGAATTTATAAGGTCAAGTAACAGCCACAGAACACAACAGGAAAA
Organism: Orgyia antiqua; assembly: GCA_916999025.1. NCBI lineage: Eukaryota > Metazoa > Arthropoda > Insecta > Lepidoptera > Erebidae > Orgyia > Orgyia antiqua. The sequence goes on along the minus strand of OU779864.1, from coordinate 17,446,467 downwards.
CCAGAAAAACATAATTTTAAAGCCTCTAAATATTCCATACATACATACCGTTACTCTTTTTCCCATTGGGTTATGGTTGGTATGGCTTAAACAAGGTATCTTTGATTATATCCCTTTCCCAGCCCGTCTCACGGTTAAGCACGAGCCTCTTCTTCTATAGAAGGTTTTTGGTTTACCATCGCACGCTGACGGACCTCGTCATAGGGTTTAGTTTCGAGTTTTCCGTCTCTCACAGACTATGTTATTTGCTTATAATATGCTTTATCTGACTTTTACAGAACTCTGGGGAAGAAAAGGGCTGGTTACACTTGTTTGCTTCTTCCGTTACCACATTGACATCCGTCATGTTTATTATATCAGTGCAAAAACGTTAAAGATGTTATTGAAAAAAAAAAATCGTGTATTGAGAAATATTATTCACTATTCTTAGTTTTAGAGTAAGTAATTGGACAATTTGTGGACGCTGGCCTAATTAATACGGATGGTCTCGTGAGATTCAAGTGAAAACTAACTCCGAGTAATATTAGCTCCGGTAACATTTTCATATCAGTTCTATTTATTATACCTAATTGTCCTAAATATTCTCATTGTTGTGGACTTAATTTAGAATTATTGTTGCACTAATTAATATTTATTTCAAGATAAGGAAAATATTAACAGGTTTAATAAATTATATTTACGCACCTTTATTAAGGTAAGAAACATTTTTTTTTAATTTATAAGATATTTTTTTTGCCAAAGATATCAAAAAATCTCTATTCCCAAGTGCATATAGATATTTGCAACACCAGAGACTTGCTTACTAAAAATAAATTTCCATAATTACTTGCTCTGTTTGAGAATCGAACTCAGAACTAGCTGCATCATGCCATATTCGTCTAATATGTTTTATAGAATTTTGCCTTTTTGTAGTATTTCCATGATGTCATACACCTATGGGAGGATTTGGGATGGTGACATTTTTAATCAATTATTATGTGTATAATACCACTTAGCTGGCTTTCACAGCACCCTTAGAAGGAAATAGGGTGGTGACACTTGTATTCTTCATCCGTCACTAAACGGGCAAGCAATTACTTCACGAATGTTTTGTCTAAATCCTTGTAAATTATATTTTTTATGACATAAATAAATTGCTTGTGTAAATCATAATAAGTTTAGTAATCCTGTTGTGTGTCTACCAGGACTTTGTAATGCCATGGATTATCGAGTGAGTAATGTTTCAGACATTCTCGTAAATAATGGTAACAAGGGTTTAATTACAAATGACTCATTTACTGTATCTCGACTTGACGTAAGAACATTAAGTGGTTACATTGACTAATATTTAAATGAAATTCGAGTGAGAGAACAAAAATGTACCCAACACTATAATGGTTACCATCCTGAAGTGGCAATCGGCAGGCAATATCACTCCGAAAACTGATAAGTTAAAGCGAAAAGCTGTAGAGCGGCGGATAGTCGCTGGATGCAAATAGCGCAATTTATGCGTTGGAGTAGTATTTACAAGAAGCTTATGTCCTGCAGTGTACGTAAAAGACTGATAGATGGACCAAATCATATTATATTTACATATTATTTTACTTTGTGACACTTTACTTAAGATTAGGACAGAGGGGTCTCAAAATAGGTAATTACTCCAACAATAGCATGATGCTTATATGTAATATACTTGCAGAATTTGTACGTTTTTGAGGAAAATCCTATACCGTTACTAAAATTATATTATGTTATGCAACTTGTTGCGCGCGACCGTATTTTACAATATTTTTCAATTCAACATTTTTCATTTTAACCAGTAGTTCCTGAGATTAGCACGTTCAAAATATCAAACAAACACAATCTTTATAAAATAATATTTGTATAGATGTAAATAAAATATAGAAAATAGTTAAAACAGATTACAAGTGCGGAAAAGTCTTAAAGTATTATTTTCAAGTACCGTTTTATATTCAATTCAATACAATGTCAATTAATATTCAAATCAATCAGTTTAAAACTGTATTCATTTAAAGCTTATCAAGCAACAAATTGTAGGGTGTTTATTCAAATTTTATTAATTTAAATGGAGATTTGACTTTATTTATCTTGATTGAAGACATCAATCGCCTTTCATATTACTTGTTTAAGTCTCAGATAATTTTGCATAAGTTTCTATTCAGTTTAATTAATTGACAAATTATTATTTGCGCACCGGAATTTGTAATTATTTTGACGTTATCGCGGTATTTGATTAACTGTTTTGAGTTGACACTGATATTGCAGAATTTTCCTTTTGATTGGGCCCCTGCCTTTATTAGACAGAGGGTGCGCGGGGAATACAAATCTCGTTCAAAAGGAGATTTTTCTAAACGAGTTTATGTTCTTTTAAACAAGTTTTGTATCCCCCGCGCATCCCCTGGCTAATATAGGCATGGATGGCATAGGATGGGGCCCCATCAAAAGGAACAAAATTCTACAATATCAGTCAGAGTCTGGCGGTGCGGAATTCAGATCCTTGCCGTATGAATCCAGAGAGGTTTGTGGCAGGTCTTATTGGGATCTAAATTATAAGAAGACACAGATAAGAAGATAGAAAAAACCGGAAGGATATAATGGAGACATACGATCACCGCAATCTTCTTTTTTTCGTCTTCCTCTTCTGATCTCCACAGTGTTGATTATAAGGCAAGACAGGTAATTCTTAGCCAATTATACCCATTTATTTTATTAAACATAATTATGAGTTGTTACTATAGCTTTAGATGCGGCAGGGCGACGTAGTATAAAATACCAGTGAAAACGTTTATTTATTTTATTCATTTATATAGATCTAAGAAAATTGGATTACGTAAAAAGATTAATGAACAATCTGATGCTTTCATAATGTTTAAGATGTCAAGAAACGACAGATTGCGAGGGTTGAATGTTTTGTTAAATTAATTAAGGAGTTAAATATAGCCTTTCATTGATATTTAAGCTATACCTACATATACAGGGTGTGGCGTAAATGGTGGTCCAAAGCTAAGGTGGTTATAGATCAAGTATTCACCTATCATATAAAAAAAAATTAACCATTTTTAGCCATTGGTTTCGGAAATTTGTTTTTTTTAAATTTTTTTTGTAAAAAATCGATAAATATTTTATAACTTCGACAAATGACATTATTTTTTTAGTGTGTTTTTTATGTTGTACGGGCGAGTACTAGCACTAGCACATGCATTTTCGTTTTTTCACGTAAACCCCAAAAATAAACCAATAAAAAAAAACTGAAAATTAATTTCTCGTTTTTAACAAATCATGCATTTTAGATGTGAGTAGTGTAAAAAAAAATGTACTACACGGCCATTGCCCAAAAAAAAAAAATAAAAAAAAAAAGAAATGGTTAATTTTTTTTTATATTATAGGTGAATACTTGAACAATAACCACTTTAGCATTGGACCACCATTTACGCCACACCCTGTATACGGTTGCGTATACTCAAGTATGATTTCCATTTTGGACTTTTATAACCGCTAGAGATTTAGAAACATGCTTATATATTAGTTCGGAACATATCTATCAATGTATTAATCCTTGAAAGTGATTTTCACTCACTTGCAGTAGTCGGATTGATCTGAAATTTTGCACATAGGTATATCAAGGACCGATGACAATACAATAATTTTAAAAAATATTAAGAATTCTTAAGCGTGTTTCTTTAGTTTTTGTACGAAGCAAACTTAAAATTATTATAAACTACTAGCTGACCCGGCAAACGTTGTTCTGCCATACTAAAAAAAAAAAGTTTGAAAATTTGATGTTGGCCGATTCTCAGACCTACTGAATATGTATGCAAAATTTGAGAAGAATCGGTCAAGCCGTTTCGGAGGAGTACGGTAACTAACACTGTGACACGTGAATTTTATATATTAGATTATACAGTAATACTTGATGTCCCCGTGACATCGACCGCGTGGAATAGTGACATGGGTAGCATTTTTATTTGTGCTATTTTCCAATTGGTCGTCACGCTATGTTAGGATATTAATTATGATATTCCACGGGAAAGGTTATTGGAATTAAAAAAATCTGTTTATAAATATAATTTTTCAATTCCATCTACCAGTTCCTGAGATTAACGCATACAAATATTGGTCAGTTACCCACAGTACAGCATGCCCTTTAATCTTTGCCTACGAGTAAACCTATTATTCAAATAAATGAAATAGTAAATTACAAAACATTAACTATAATTTGATATTAAATTGTTAATTTTACCGTTTAATAAATTTAATTTTAGTACTGTAATGAGTTTTATAATGAGTTTTGTCGCAATCACATGTATTTCCGCAACAACAGATTTACATTGTTTCTCGTTTTAATAAGAGTGGTTGTATGTTTATTAATAGCTTTCGTTGGGAAGAAAATTGTTGTACTGTTTAGAAATTAAATTATGAAATTACTGTTTAGAAATTTATTAATAGTTCTTTTTCTCTCACTCCTCTGACTCTCTCTCACTCGCTCTCTCTCCAGCCTATTAACGTCCTACTGTTGGGCACGGGCCTCCGCACTGACTAGTGTTGTTGTCATAGGTTTTATTTTTGAGTTTTTAGTCCCTTACTGTCTTAATCAGTGTTAAAAATCTCAAATTTTGGTGATTATGGTAGTGGTGTGTTTTATTATGGTTGGATTAAGAGATAAGTGTGCTGTTCTCACAGCACCCTTATCTCTGAGGCAGAAAGAGGTTGTGACACTTGTATTCTTTATCCGTCACAACACAACACGGATTATCTGCATTTTATTGACCTAAATATCTACAATATTATACTGACATTGCAAAGATTAGTACCAATTCTACGCCCACAACTGAACTTAACTAAAAAAATGAAAGTTGGGAGTGTCAATATATTAATTTCTACCTATTATTTTCTATTTCTTTGTAAAAATTATGTAAATTAAAATCGTTAGTCTATAATATACAGTTTTTATTATAAGAAAGTTTAGTTAACACTGTCAAACTGTATTATTGTGATTTTTTTAGTTAAGTTTAGTTTAGTTTAGAAGTGCGCGTAGAATCGGTACCATTGTTATAATATAGCTATGAGCATCGTATAATCTAATAGTAACGTCGCTTTAGTACGCGTTAAACTGTTATTGCTAAGTAGATAATATTGAATCAAATTAGTTAAGTACTGTTCAATCTGAGTATAGAGATTATATACCTATTAAGATCGTGGGTTCAATTCCATTACAAAGAAGTAATATATTTGTGTAATGAATATATCAGTGCTAGTATTTCAACCTCATAACTATCCTCCGTGTGGTGACGGATAAAGAATACGAGTGTCACCACCCCATCTCCTCCCAAGGGTGCTGTAAAAGTCAGCTAAGGGATATTGCACACAGATAACATCTTCTGTGAGAAACCCTGTGCGAACACGCCTGGTCAGCGCGGCACAGTAGACCATAATCCCTCCCAAACTGGAGGAGGCCCGTGCCCAACAGTGGGACGTAAATGGGCTGGAGAAGAAGAAGAAGAACTGTCAAATTATTTATTTTCGAAAACTACAACCATCGGGCATCTAAGCCCAAATGTATGAGTGTGGATGAAGCCAAGGTAATGCATTTGGATCGTAGTAGATGGCGCTCTATATTCTCTGCCTACCCATATGGGAAAATGGCGTGTTTTTATGTTATTGGTGATGATTATTTTCGGAGAACTATTTACTATACGTAACGTACGTACAACTAGTTACTGTACCATAAGTTCCATTACATTTTGTTAGAGAATAGTTATTAAAATCCTTGTTAATAAAGCAATTATTTACACAAATAACAGGGTTTGTTTTATTGTTCTCTATAAAGACTTTATGAGCCAAGCTGACGAATTACAAATGAAACGAGGAAGTTTCATGTATTTAATGAAACATTTGACACACCTGTGGAACACAATTAGCTGAATTGATATAAAAGTAATATTATAATATGTACTAGTAATTATGTAATAGCTTATTATGTTATCGTTACTTATTATAAAATAAAGTCATTATTTTTGTATATCTGTCTCTAAGCGAGCTTATATCTTCTAAACTACGCAACAGATTTTAATGGGGTTTTGTTTAATAGGTGGAGTGGTTAAAGATATTTTTTTCATATTATTTGCTTAGGTTTAGTGGTTTCAAATTTTACGCACAAAGTCGAAAATTTGCAGTTGACAGCTAATTTCTATATGATTACATATATATATATTTAATGTTAGAAATAATAATATTAGACCCATAGCACACGGCGTATTTTAAACGCGCAGACGACGCGCGTATACGTGGTTTAAACGAGATTTGATCGCAACCTTGTAACCTAAGCACACGGGGCGATTGTAAAACGCGCCTCTACTGCGCGTATACGCGCAGGTACAGCTGTACAGACGCGCTGTAGTCACGCGTAGCTTTTGCGTTTGAAGAGAGTAGGGTAGGTAAAAGTGAATAAAACGACAATTTATATTACCCTAAAAGTAGTAGACAGCAGACAAATAATAAACTTAAAAAAAAATTACCATTAGCAAACAAAAAAATCTATGAATTTTGCTACTTTCAGAGTCATCATCAATTTATTTAAATTATTCAATTTTTATTATCATTTTCAATGTAGCTTTCTTTTTTTAGTAAGAGTCACATTCTGCTCTCCCTCACTGTCACTGCTTATTTCCATAATTGAATTTAATTAAATTGAGCAGGAAGTTGAAAAATATCGAAATTAAACAACTCCTTCGAAGTCTTAGTTTGAAATATTTTTTTTAGGTTAAGAGGATACCAAAATAGCTTCGTGCATTTTTCTATGTACGAAGTTTTCATTGTTTCTTTAGATTGAATGGCTAGAGCTCTAATTTTTAAGTATATGTTTTTTCAATATATAATCTAGGATCGCATAAACTCAGAAACGCGATTGAAAAAAGTTTTCTCGATAAAAAATCTTAGCGAAACAACCTCTCTAATTTTTTATTTTTTTCATTTGTCGGTCTATTATCGCGTATTAACTAATGAAATAACTTTAAAAACATAGGTAACTATTATTTATAGAAACACGTGGATCAGAATTAAAATATATTTAGTAGATTTTGAGTAAATAGGAAAAGTATCCCTAATTCTTCATTTTCTGTGCCTACTGGCTGTGTAATATGTACGTGTCGGAGATGATATTGATGTAGGCCCTTAAGATTCACTTTTACGGCAAGACGTTTCATTTTACACAGTCACATGACTCATGTGACATGAGTCACAGTTCTATAGAATGGACACTTTGTTTTTAAAATGAATGGCGCGACGTGTTGAGTGGCGAGGCGAGTGTGTGTTAGTATGAAACGGAACATTTATTAACTTTTTTTAGCGAAAGTAAAGGAATTTATGCCCATTCAGTCTATTTTGCAAATTTGAATAATTTTGATAGAAAATACGTAGATTCTGGGACTAAAGTTCGTAGGTTTGCAGGAAAGGCTTAAAATACGTAGATCTACGTAAAAAGACGTAGAGTTGGCAACCCTGATCCCAGCCCCCCTCTGCCCGTACCCCGCTCCTTTGTACGCGCGTTTGTTTCGCTTCAAATGCGCGTATACGCGCTTCATGCGCGCGTTTCTTTTATCAATGCAAACGCAACAATCAGCGTTTACGGCGCCGAAGACGCGCGTTCCTGAAACGCGCGTTTAAAATACGCCGTGTGCTATGGGCCTTAGAAAATATCAAGTGTTAGAAAATATCAAAAAAAAATCTAATCCTTTATTTGTAAAACATAGGTGTTACATTTAGTTGAAATTAAAAAATATAGATAAAATTTAAGTCTCACTATGTTTGGCCTTGTTAAGGCATAGGTAGTAAAAGTTATAATCTTCTCCATAGGATTCTCTCTCTTTTATCTCTTTTATCTATATCAGAATTACCTGTCCCGCAGATACCGTCTTTCACTTTAACTACAGTATCTGATACTGAAATCGAAAAGTCTATCGCTTCTATTTCTTCCTCAGCGACTGGAAATGACAACATTTGCGCCTGTATGATTAAGCTTATCCTCCCCGAAATACTTTCTATTCTCACCTACATTCTCAACTTCTCTATTTCTTGCAACTCATTTCCAGATTCTTGGAAACAAGCTCGTGTCATCCCTTTACCTAAAACTACAAATCCTACCTCACCGTCTCAATTTAGACCTATCTCTATTCTCCCCTTCCTCTCTAAAGTTCTTGAACATATTATTCATCGACAGGTCTCTTCTTTCTTATCTGAATACAACTTACTCAGCCCCTTTCAGTCAGGTTTTCGAGCAGGTCATAGCACTGTGACCGCACTTGTTAAGGTAACAGATGACATCCGCTGGGCTATGGAAAATAAGCAACTTACTATCCTGGTTTTGCTTGACTTCAGCAGTGCTTTCAACTCCGTTGACTTCGATATCTTGCTAGGTCTACTTAAATCCCTTAATTTCTCCACTTCAGCTCTATCTTGGTTCGATTCCTATCTACGAGGAAGATCACAGCGTGTATGCCTTGATGATGCTTCCTCCGATTGGTATGATCTTTCCGCAGGTGTCCCTCAGGGTAGTATTCTTTCGCCTCTCCTTTTCTCTATTTTCATTAACTCTGTAACTCCGCACATTTCTTCTCATCTTCACCTCTATGCTGACGACCTTCAGCTGTACCTGCATTCATCTGAAGCTGAAAACAACACTACTATATCTGACATGAACAACGACCTAAATCGGTTAAATGATTGGGCTAGAGCATATGGTCTACATATCAACCCTAAAAAGTCCCAAGCCATTGTCATAGGAAGTAAACACTTTCGTGGCAGAGTTGACGTCACCTCTCTACACCCTATTTGCCTATCTGGTAATATTATCCCCTTTTGCGATTCCGTTAAGAATCTGGGTATCATGATGGATAGTACCCTTTCATGGCACGAACATGTCAAGGAGGTAAGTAAGAAGGTTCACTATGCTTTCCATTCGCTAAAATGCCTACAGAATTTCTTACCTACGAAAGTAAAAATCAACCTTGTTCAAACACTTATCCAACCAATAATTGATTATGCGGACGCTTCTTACCTGGACGCCAATGAGGAACTACTGGACAGACTCGAGAGATTATAGAATTTATGCATTCGGTTTATTTTTAATCTTAGAAAATATGATCATGTTTCTCACTATCGCAAAAAACTGAAATGGCTCCCTATACGACTACGTAGGAACACTCGAATTCTATGCATTCTCTATAATATTCTTCACAATCCTGCTTCTCCCTCTTATCTACGTGAGCGTTTCTCTTTCGCTCATTCTTCCGATGCTAGGTCAAACCTTCGCACACTACTCAAATACTCTGCTCACAAAACTGACTTTTTCTCCTATGCCTTTACTATACATGCAGTCAGATTGTGGAATTCACTACCGTCCCACATTAGAGAGTCCCGTTCCGTTTCTACATTCAAACTGAAGACCCGTCAACATTACTTATCAACAATCTCGTAATTGTGTCATCGTATTGTGTTGTTCAACGAGTATGTTTATATTATGTGCTTTTATAGGTTTGTATGTATTGTGTGTGTATGTTTTATGTATTATTATTATTGGTTGATATATATATTTATGTACTGTGTATTTATTGTATATATTATGTAGGCTTGTTAAGGATCTATGTATGTTTATGTATTTAGTATAAATTTATTTTAACTTAAATAGTTCACCGTATCTCTGTCACCCTACACTACACACCCATGGTCAATCTTTTTTTTCACAATCTCCTCTCGCGGGTCTACAGGTAGAGATTTCTTTTAGAAATATGTGGATCCCTACACTACTTTTCTTATGTCTGTATTTACTATGGTTTCCTGGTGTAAAATCTTTTAAATAAAAAATAAAATAATTTTCCGTTCACGACAAAGTAGAGATTATTATATTAAAAAACTCTTTAACAATTTGTTGTCATGATGTCGCATTTCCTTTGTAAAAAAGCTCATTGTTTTTATCGTTTATAGTCATTTATTAATGCTTTAATGAGTCTTAAGTTTTTTACTTTGAAAATAAACCATAAAACATAGTAGTGAGTGTATGTTTACTTATTATAAAATAAAACAAAGCCGTATTTTTTTTGTGTATGTCCCTATGTAAGTTTATATCTTTGAAATTACGCAACGAATTTTGATGTAATTTTTTTTATTAGATAGACTGATTTATTAATTTTGCAATTGACATGCCATGCTTTACTTAACAAATTAAATTATGGTGGCTTTACTTAATAAATTAAATTAAATATTGTACGTAAAAATACGATATAAACTCAATCGAGTGACGATTATAGTGGCCTAATTTGATTACTGAAAACACGACCGCAATAAGCTCAGTTGGCAGAGCTACGGAACGGTATTCCGAGGTCGTGGATTCAAGTCCTGCTTGCGGTAATCACTTTTTCCACCATAATTTAATTTATTAGATAGAGTGGTTCAAGAGAATGTTTTTTTTTTATAATTTGTTAGGATTTGGTTTTAAATTCCACGCGTACTGAGTTGTGGTCAGCAGTTAATATACAAACAGAAATTTTTAGCTCACTAGCTATCACTGTTCCAGTAATATAGCCTGGTGACAGATGGACGGACGGACGAACAGCGACGTCTCAGTAGTGGTTACGTTTTGACTTTTCTTACGGAACCCTAAGAAAGCACACAATAAAATGGAAATAAATGAAGTTTTTTCCACTCGCAATAATAATCATTACCATAATAAGTTTATAATACAATTAATGCCCGTGGGAGATAATTTCAACAATTTTGTTCATGATAATAAAATAATTAGTCCATAACTCCATATAAAATGAGTCATAATCGCACTGATAATAATGAATTGGTGCAATTTATCAATAAAGTAAATTTTCACTCTTCACGCTGGTTATTAATTAAATTATGTGAATTAAATTACTTGCTTTTATTAAAAACAGCTCAAGTATGAGTTAGACACCGTTATTATTAAGATATATTCGTGATGCCAACCCCAAATAACGGGATAAAGGCAGAAGAATAATGATGATAAGTTCTTGTTGTTGTAGCATCAACTTATATACACAAACTTTTAGCTCTCTAGCTACGACTTTTCAACATAGAAGACAAATTAAAAAAAAAATACTAATATACCTTCCCCTTGAACTACTCTATCTCTTAAAGAAAAACGGCATCAAAATCCGTTCAGCAGTTTTGAAGATTGGATTTCACATAGGAACAAACAAAAATAACGACTCTACTTTATAAAAAGTAAAGCAGAACATCGTATTGTGATTCATAGTTATTTAAATAAATAAAATTCAATAACAACAAAATAGACGTGTTAAGATACATACAATATTATTTTATTTAAATTAAAAAAGAAACAGTTGTACGTTATACAAATGTAGATACATATTTATGTACATATTAACTTAAATACAAATGTGCATTTATCAGAAAATTGTAACAGAAATGGCCATGAAACCATTTTAGTGATAAATAAAAGGAAAACAGTGTTTTTAACAAACCTGAAAAATAAGCGATTTTACTTCCGGTAGTGAATAGTTACGCTAAAAGCTTAGTACTATAAATACGGAGTAAAAGCTTAGAGCATCAATGTAAATGGAGTTGGGAATGTCAAGCGTGAGTATGAGCATTTTCAGAGTGGGGTCACTCTGAAAATGCTCATACTCAGAGAATACGTTCTTGGTCAGCTTGCGTTTGATATGAAATTGCATCGCTCTCTAAATTCTTATAGCGCTCGCCTTAGACACTTCAACATGATTTCACTCAACAATAGGCGCAGGATTCTTGATCTTTCGTTTCTTTACAATATGTTTAGAAATAATATAGACTGTCCTGAATTGATGGCAAACATTTATATAACGGTCCCTAACAGGTTGCCACGCTCAAGTGTCTACAAACTGTTTACCTTAAGTAGATATAGAACTAACATCGGCCTTAACGCGCCTTTAACAAGAATACTTAAGTCTTATAATGGTCTCACACACACATTGAACTTGGATATTTTTAATGATAGATTGGCAGCAGTCAAGAAAAGATTCGCTGAATATCTTGAGCCAAGATTCTGAATAATTTCTTATTCTTTAATCTCTTAGTACCTAATATTTTTTCTTTTAGCTTATTCTTTTTGTGATTTTATTGTTAAGGTGAAGTTTTTATGGTTTCTAGTGACTATTTTTGTAATTACTCTTAATGCATGTAGTGTATCTTTATTCCTTTTAGAAATTAGAAAAAATCTTATTTTTAAAATTGTGTTAGCTGCGGTTGCCTGTAACTGAATGAACACAAGGCAAGTTTCTAATTTATAATTGTTACTGTGATTTTATATTTCTATCATTTGTTGGTGATCCTAAAAATAAATAAATAAATACGGATAGCGGTATCACTACACGCATCTTACCCATTTTACAAAAAAAATGAAAATTGATAGCGTTGGTACATTATTGGTCAATGTTATTGGAACTTTTGTATTATAAAAACTGTGTATTATAGGTTAACAATTTCATTAATATAAAATTATATACTGTAGTAAAAAATTAATCATAATACACCATATTTGTTTCCATTTTAGTTAAGTAAGTTTTTGTCGCATTAGAAGTGACCTTAGTGTCATATCTTAATGTGTGTGACGATTTTGTGCAGTTCTTGCGTAGGAAGTGGCGACCATTGGAATTGTGTTCTGTTTGTATGCATCGTATCGCTTGACCTTACAGTATATTTGTCAAAGAACTCTATTCTTTGACAAATATACTGCATTAGCTGTGTACCGCGACTTCGTACGTGTGAAGTTTAGAAAATTTTCCCCGTTTCTGCTACATTTTTCACTAAAGCTTTGCTCTTAATAGTCTCATCGTGATGTTATATAGCCAATAGCCTTTCTCAATAAATGGACTATCCAACACAAACAGAATTTTTGAATTCGAACCAGAAGTTTCTGAGATTAGCACGTTCAAATGAACAAACTGTTCAGCTTTATAATATTAGTATAGATATGTAACAACTCCTGTTGGTGGGATACTCTATGTATGAGTAAAAGCAAGCAGTAACAAATGTCATCATATTTTGTCGCTTTGCTTACGTTACAGATATGACGGATATAAATATAATTTATAATGTAGACTTGTGCTACATAAACTTACATCTAAATGTTGTATGATCATAACTAATTTCGTGACTTCAATTGACTGTGTAAAAAATTGTTAACATTTGTGATAATATACAGTTATAGAATTATTTAGAAACAGTAAAAATGATATGGACTTGAATACTCCCAAAAAGCTAAAAACTGATTTTGAAACAACGACAAAGAGAGATCTATCTACATTCAGAAAAGACGTTATAAAGATTAAATAGGTAGAAACCGAAGCTACAATTGCCTATTTTAACTTACAAAACCAATGCTTTAGGAAGCAAATATTGCTGTTTATTTATTTATTTATTAATACTTTATGCACATACAGAGTACAATAGCGGGCTTAATGCCTTGGGCATTATCTAGTATGTTTATGTATGTTCTATGTATGTTTATGCTAGTAATAACATCACATTTGTGTACAAAGACTTAATCAGTCAGAATGATTAATCAATGAAACGACTTTAATCGCCAAACCTCTAACAATTCCAATATCAATACCTACATAAATCACAGTGTTTTCAATTTTCGTTACCTACGAACAATGAATGCCTTCAATTGTTTGCTTTGTACTTTGCGTTCGCTAATAAGCTCATTAAGAGTTAAATTTGTTTTTTGCATACCGGAAACGGTTAAATATGGCTCTACTACTGAGGTAATAACCTCACCACTTCATTCATTCATTCATTCGTTTATATCTTTCTATCCAATAAATATTCATAATCATAAAAATATACCTTTAACATAATAAATTAAATTTATAACTAACTAGGTGTTGCCCGCGACTCCTGACCTAGCCAATGTCAAAAGACGAGGCTCTTCTAGCCATCTTCAAACAAATTAATATTACTCAATGAACAACAAATTGTTACCATATTTGAAACAATATCGTTTTACAGCTAATGATAATGTTTAATGCACACATGTGTTAATGTAGATTATCTCGTATGGATATTACACTTGGAAACGAGCTTAGTTATAAATTGAGTTAAGTAGCTTAATGGTATTGCATATATTAGATTACGTGATCGAAGTAACAATGTACATTATGCTATTCACAATTACATTTTAAAGTATGTTGTATTTGTTAGTAACTAGACTAGTTCTCTGTCAGAATACACAGTTTTTACAAGTTGCCAACAAATATTTGTTGACATCTAAGCTGTAGTGTAAATATCAGACAAACTTTAGATTACTGTCGAAGTTTACACAAAATTGTTTGTATACAATATTATGACACGAGAATATTCTATATTATAATCTAATATAGAAAATTCTCGTGTCATAATGTTCGTTCCCATACTTCTCCGAAACGGCTTGACCGATTCTCATGAATATTTTTACGCACGTTCAGTAAGTCTTAGAATCGGCTACTATCTATTTTTCATACCACAAAGTGCAAAGGATTGCTCACCCACATTTTGATGGCAAAACTACGTTTGCCGGGTCAGCTAGTTATCTATAAATAGATATAAGAATGGTTTGGTAGCAATGATTTTGCCTTGTTTTGTTCAGAGCAGACCAAAGTGTGTGTGTGTGTGTGACACCATAATGATGCCATAATGGCGGAATTGTAATATGATTGTAATAGCAGAATTAGCAGACTTGGCCCCCAGTATTCGTCATGATGTGCAAGCGCTTCCTTAAAATTTTTTCATTATGTCAAATGACGTCAAACTTCAGAAACCTTATTGTTATAGGCAATACACGTTATTATGTAAAACCATGGTATAGAAATTAGCTTTGAAATTAAATTATAAATAACTACGAAAGCCTTATTAACTGGCTTTAATGGTTTCGAACAAGAAGTCATAAGTTTCAGCGCCTAAATTAATAATACAAAGATGCTTTGTTTGCTTTTCATCTCTAATACGTTTGATTCAAGTACGTCTTTTGTTGAGACTTGAGGTTGGTTTAAATGATTGGCAAGTACATATTCTATATTTGTGGTTCAATGTTTCTGTTGTCATGAGCTAAAACCTTTATGAATGTACTTTCATTTTAATCTATGTTCCTGAAAGTCACTTTTAATTAATAAAAGCTTCGACTTATAGAGGTACACACGTTTGAAGTTCGAAACTTATCAGTGAAAACATATCGTCAAGCGTAGCGTCAGGGTAAATAAAAGTCGAATGGGAGCTTCCTTAACTATTTATTGAGATCCGGTTTTTATTGTGATCTCATCATCTAAGAAAATTTCAACAACCTAGCTATCACTGTTCCTGAGATACAACCTGGTGACAAACAAATGAACGGAGAGATGTCAAGAAAATCAATAGCCACTATACCATAACATAATATTTCTCTCTGAAAAAATATTTAACAACGCATATTAGTTAATAATGAATAATGTCTATAGAAATATGCATTAAAACTAAGTTTATACTCTAAAGTAGTAAAAAAGCTATAAATTGCGACTTTTATTACTTTGCAACAAAGTTGTACAAAACTTTTATTCTGCATCTTTAGTTAATTTTATTCATATACGTACCAGAAATATGAATGTACCAAAAATAAGATATTAAATTTAAAACAGATTGCTAATCAAAATAGATAAAATTATTATCACAGGTATCACACTTAAACCAACGATTTGGATAACTCTTTAATTTTTTTGATATATATTTTCCTTCTTACAGGGACTATGGTAGCTCAGATGTACAGGTCGTGAGCCGTGGGCTTAAGTCTCACTTAAAGTAATCGGCAACGGTTTTTTTATTATTTTAACCCATTTGTAATTGGCGAAATGATCTGAAATTTTGTACACATAATAAAAAAGCAACAATTAAAATAGCTAGATTTTCAAGCGCAATTTTTCTTAATATTCTCTAAGACGTGCATGACTCGTTTGTTTAAATAAAACAACTTTTTTGGATTTTCCAGTTTTCAATCCAAGACTATTTTGTGCTTTTTTGAATAAAATTAGGTCAACTTTTTAATATTTTAAAACGTTCTACAAAAAAGGTGATCATTAACGTTTGGCTTCGAACTGTCACGTGAAATTACCGCCTCGCCATTTTATTTATTTGACAGGGAAAAATGAATGGGGCATTGCTGGACAAATTAAACTTCTGTTCTTTTGTTTTATATTTGAACGATAAATTAACTTTTTTGGAAGAAGAAAAGTAATCAGTCATAATGTATTAATATAATGCGATATCAGTGATGTTTTTGACAGACAATTATTGATTATAAGCATAACAATTAAGTAAAGAAATTTAGAATCCAATTCGCCACATGTTTTGTCCTGAAACACCCAACTACGAAATAATGTTCGTTAGTAGATAACTTATAGTTGTCTTCTTACATATTCCAAAAAAAGATATGAAAATTCTTTGATACGACTATGTTATTCTCTTTCTAGACTATCTATACAAAAGTTAGTGTGAGGTCGAAAATGCCTCACGATGTGCGCCGGCACGTACTAACTAAAGAAAAAATATATTTTATTTAGTTTCTTCTAAGAATATCACACGAAAAAGATAGGTTGGGTTTTATAGTTATCATAAAAACACAATATAATACGAACGATGTTTCTTTGACATACAAGCGTCTGGAGCGAGTACAAAATTGTATGTTATATTGTTTCTGTAATGAACTAGACCCTCTAACTTCAAAACGAGGTTACTAGAATTACGTTAAGGATAAGATAATCTTATTCCGTATAGAATTATTTATTTCTTATGTTTAAAAATACCAGCTGCACCTCTCAGTTTTAGCCGCGTCGGAGGGATAAGGGATATAACAGCCTAGGTAGTAAAGAGAGTTCATAATAACATAGCGACTTCTTACTTGACTCCATGGCCATTGTCATGTCCGTCCATGTGTATTCGTCAAACTAAAAACGGTCTTTGAGTTGTTAAATTATGTACACCATCGAAACACCGTATTTTTCCGGTTATGAAAGGTGATTATATAAATATTAATCTAAGATGTGGCTATCTTAGTACCAATAAAAGAGTGACAAATATCGACCCTTTCTTAGGGTTATGAAAATCAGCATTTAGGCGTACAAAGTCACGGGAATATAGTTAGTCGAACATATTAGCATAAATATAATTATCACATATTACTATAGTCACATTAACAAGCGTTCTTGCAGCTTGCTGTAAGCTGTTTAACTGCTTGTTTTGCACACAAGGATTTAAGCTTGATTTAAGCGATTATCGTGCAAACAGTATGGAGGGTAATATACGGAAACGAGTGAAGTTTAAATCGGGTTAATCACAATAAGTGTTAATGGTAATACTTTAAGCTTAACACGTATCATATTTAACACTATACTTATTATAAATGATGTGTATGTGTGTCTTTTATGGAATAGGTATATGTAAATTAGCACTTATCCTATTTTAGAGGCTCATGCTAAATTTTTTTTTTAATAAATCATAAGTATGTTTGTGAAGTCTTGATGCTCAGATGATAAGAACAATTTCAATATAATGTAATTTATATTTAAGCTGTTTTATATTCCATTGTAATGTTAAATTTATTCTTGTCGCTCAATAAGAAGCAACTGCCATAATTACCACGTATAGGGCGTTAAGTTGGTTGTGGCTTAGAAAAAGGTGGAGAAAATGATGTTAACCAAATCTCAAGGGACCAAACAAATATTATTTTTTGTTTTGTATCATCCTACAGTTCCTGTAAAATAAAAAAATATATAAACGGTTTCATAGAAAAATAACCAGGTAATAGGAACCAAAGTTACGGTCTGTCACACCGTGCGCGGGTATAGGTGTTGATACATTTGGCGCGGGTATAGGAAGGTTAAGCAATTGATAGGCTAATAAACTCTGAATACAATTTGTAAAGAGTTGGTATGTTCCAAAAGTAACTGAACATCTCTTGTTTAGATAAAGAATTCATAGTTTTCCCCAAAGACAGATATTCGTAGTGAAACATGTTGGTAGAGAGTTAGTACAATTTTTGGATATAATACCCTGATATGGAATATATCTGCCCCGCGGGACACAAATTGTTGGAATAAAAGAAATTGACCAAACGAACCGTGAATCTATTTACGAAATCTTTTGCCCAGAATATATAAAGTTATTCCGAAGCCTTTTGGTGATGGATTATGAATATAATATATTGGCATATGCCACCTACCTTGATTGCAGTAAAAATCAGATGTGAGTCCCAAATGACCTCATAGAGACAAAAGAAGATGGCAAGAAGATGATAAAAAGCTTCGCCAGTATGAGTTGGAATCGCACACAAAGAGTTACGTGCTATTATTATTATGATATTCGTCATGTTCTCGACAGAACCAAGGGGATTTGGGGAGGAGAATAATTATGTTGAGTATTTGTTGTTTTAGTATCAACTGCATAACATAAACTGTGAAAAATAAATGTAAAGAAGTTTCACTTCTTTGTTTATTGTTTGTATTTTTGTATGTCTGTTATTAGTTTCGTGGTGTCGTAAAATTACTCTTATTCCTAACGCGCCAAAAGAAGTTAAGCTTCAAGAATTGTCGGCGACGCAATTACCCATGTGTTACAAAAGTACCCATCTGCCACTACTACTGTGTAAGGTTATATGTTTTATGTACAATGTATAGTGTTTAATAAGAAATATGTGTGTTAATTTGAATTATGTATATAAATCGATGTCGCTCAGTAATTCAATAAGAATATTTCTATATATACTATCATAATTACGTAACTTGAAATTATGATTATGATATTATTTAATGTGTAGTTACCTTTTGTGTTTTATAGTATTGAGTAAAGTTAAAGTTATGGTAGTTTTATGTTTGTTTTTTGTAATTTAAATAATAATTTTTTAGGTTTTAGTTCTAGAAAGTTTTTATATTCTAATTTTATGATTATTATTATTGAGTTATATGATGTAATAGTATAAGACCTGTTATATAAGGTACCATAAGTTACTTAACACCAAGTTATAATAACTGTATAAACTGTAGATAGATTATAATAGTATTATTTTATTCATAAAGTAAAAATGTGGAAGTTACTTCATAATGAGAAAAGTTTGGGCGCAAAGTAAAAATGTGTCACGTTGGATGAAAATTCTATGTCAGAAAAAGTTGGAATAATCTGGATATATTATGTGGCATTTTGACCGTGATTCTAAACTAAATAATATTTTAATAATGAATGTTGGACGGACTTATTGTCATCAGCAGGGATCAATATCCAAAGCAACTCGATTTGACACGTGGACCAAGAACTTGATGCAGAAGGCGGTACTCCTCAACACGGTATATATTGTCAGAGGTTCCTTTCTCTGAACAGATAACAACCGATAGTAATAAATACTAACAAATTGTATTCTAAGCTTATAATTATGCTGGTGTTATAGGTACCAGAATACGGATATACCGCATAAACAACCTTTCTTCTGTAAATACACACTTATTATATACTTACATACATAGTAAACACCTAGATGCGGTATATGAGAGGAGGTTCTTGTCTCTGCAGACCAAGGTTCCTCCAGGGACGCCCGAATGATATCTCTGCAGTGGTATTAAGTAAGAAAAAGTGAAGCGAATTTTCGGTAAATCTTGATCACGTGACAGCGCTCCTCCAATAAAAATAGAGGGGCGCTGTCACTTGATCAAGTTTCACCGAAAATTCACTTCACTTTTTCTTACTGAATGCCACTGTTGGTGTTGCAGACGTTTGTTGTTTGACCGTTTCCAATCAGGTGGGTTGTATGTTTGTTCACCACCTAAGATGTATAAAAAAAAATTTAAAAAATGTAATTTCAATGACCATTTACTGAAATACGAATGTAACTTTTTTCTGAAATTAAATAAAATATTTTATTGAATTTGACATAATTTGTATAATAAATGTATTAGAACAGTTGCGTCATTATAATTTCTTCAAAACAAGGAAAGCAAAGAATAAAAGAATTCAGAAAGGTCACTATCATCAATCATGAAACATGCCATATCACTCTATGAAATATTACTACGAGAGAAAAGTAGAAAATATATTATTATTATATTAAAATACAAAGATTTGCAAGTAGATTCTATTATATTATTGAAATAGCCTTGTACCTGCCCGAAAAAATAAAGTTTCATAACTTTTTTTTAATTTTCGTTTTGAATAAAATTGTATAGAAACCAGATTACATCCTTTTAGATTTCTACACCCTGTAGTTTTAGATGTACATTAGTAAGTTGCTTAACCAATCAATTAATCAATTTCTTGTTATAAATCTATAGACTTGTGTATCACGAATTAGATAACCTGAGTGAGCAGTTGTATAGTAAGTTTCGGTAGATCGTCCACGGTAGCTCAGTGGGTAAGAGCGATGAAAAGGTCAATAGTCATCATTGGTTCAACTTGAATCAAATTTTTAATCACATATTGGACTCTGGATTTTACCCCTATGTTTTAAAACAAAACATTATGGCAATATTAAGGAAACTACACCAAAATATGTTACACACGAATTTCCTTATGTTAGTATTTTACTAAAAAATGTTCTCAAGTGTTTCCATTTGTCTAGTAAAACCCTCATTGCTCATATGTCAGGAGCTACATTTGATGGAGATTTCTAAATAAACTTACTTATTCAAACTAGTCACTTACTATATACATTTTAGTTTGAAAGAAGTGATTCTTAGAGAGTATTTAATCTTTACATAATATAAAACAAAGTCGTTATTTTTGTATGTATATCTATGGGAGCTTATATCTTTAAAATTACGTAACGGATCTTGATTTTTTACATTGATAGAATGGTTAATAGGGGTAGCTTTTTTGTATATTTTTTTATTTTTCAATTTCTAAATACCATGAGTACGAAGTTGCCTGCAACATAATCTATACTTACTCATAATAGGCACACACAAAACTTCATTGAAACCACTAGAAGTTGCCCATAGGGCCATCTTAAAAATCTCCACTTTTCGTCCAATACTCTTTCCCACTACAGAGCTTTATAATAAATGTAATGTATTGAATATTAGACAGTTATATATCTCCCACGCTCTATTGAAGCAACATAGAAACACTCCTTATCAACCTATGTCCAAACGTCGTAAGGATATTATTTGCTCCGTACCTAAAGTTAATTTTTCATTTACCAAGCGATTCTTATACTTTTTGGGGCCGTATCTGTATAATAAAATAAATAAAACTATACCTATTTATCACCTATCTTAACGCGAGTGTAATCAAACTATAGACAAATTCTTAATAAATAAATCGTATGAAGAGACTGAAAATTTTTTGGCAATCATAACTTAATAGTAATACTCACCTTAGTAAAATATTAACCAAAATTCTGTAGAACAATAATTATAGAAATGTTAACCTGTCATAATCTTCAATTTTATCAACAATCACATTCACACACTCACACACATTCACCCACACACACACACGTACACACACACACATACATACACACAAAAACTCAAACTATTACACACACCTTTGTTCTTCACTGCATGCTGCATGATCTTATTTAATCTACAATGTATATGTATTAATAGTACTGCTTACACAATACGTATTCAATATGTGCCTAGTTCACGTCCAATCATAGGGGGTCAGGGACTGTATCCTAAACACAGGCTAAATTCTTAGCCTAGTTAGGTAATGCAGGACCGCACTAGCATCTCTGTACTTATGAAAAAAATTTTGTAAAAATAAAAATTAATAAATCTGTAGAGAGGTCAATTCTGTACATGAAATATATTTTCAAAATAACTATCAGGGGGTGATTAGTGATCGATACTGATGCCAAAAATGCAATCAGTAAAATTTTTGTCTGTCTGTCTGTCTGTCTGTATGTTCCTTATAGAAACAAAAACTACTCGACGGATTTTAATGAAACTTGGTACAATTATTCTTCTTACTCCTGGGCAGGTTATAGTATACTTTTCATCACGCTACAATCAATAGGAGCAGAGTAGTGAAGGGAAATGTTGGGAAAACGGGAAAAGGTGATCCATTTTTAAGCTTCCGTCGCGTGTGCAGCCTTAATGGTTAAAGTTACGTAGAAATCACGTATGACGGAAATATTCTCCATAAAATTGTTTCTAAAAGTAAAACTCAAAAGTAAACCCTACGCAAATACGTCTTTCTGCGTTCAAGCGTGAAACAGTCTATGTGTAATTCCAATGTATATGCATTTCTATCAGCAGTCTTTGTGTGCAAGATTTACAGACATATGAGTACCTACATCCGTCCCTATATTAACGCAAACATTTCCGTTGAAATTTTAATCCCTACAGAAACCACCAAATCCTAATATTTTCAATAAAGTGAAAATGACAACACTTTTAGAACCCAAAATGTTGACCCAAGCACACTAAATCTCTCGTTCACACGGTAGTTTATCTGTTTAGGGCGTTCATAAAGAGACCCTTTTATCAAATCACCCGGACCCACCCTTTCCTTGTACTTGAATCACAACCATTTGAGTTGGCACTTATTGGAGGGACTACTACTGATATCTACTTTAAGTTATACTTCTTTTAGCATATTAGAGAAAAGTCTTGAGAGTAAATTTTTACGACGCACATGGTCACAAAACATTGACCAAGTACGAATTGGACTCACACATGAAGGATTCCGCTATCATCATAATATATTTGTCATTTTCCCGACCGCATGACCAAATGCGTATCTACCCTAGGGCCATGGGGTTCATGGCCCCTGAGAAGGGCGGCAAAAGCCTTCAAATTTAAAGTTTTTCTCTATCTCTATTAATTTATAGGGCGGCTAATTAAATTGGCCCGGGCAAATTAATAAAATCAAAACATATAGCCCGGGGCGCTGATTTTCAAAATACGCCTCAGAATAGCATAGATAAGTGTTAGGTTAGCATATTGTGCATGTTAGTTCTAGCATAAATTAAATAACAGAATTTACCAAAATTAGTTCAATATATAAAGTAGGTACCTGATGTTCACGGACCCTAAACTAATTAAAACGGGTGTGTCACGGAGATTAATGTGGAAACTGTCTAAAATATTACAAGTTAAATCATTTAAAACAAAATTAAATAGTTGCTTTATAATCTCAAATAAGGACGAAGGATATTTTGACTTGTAAAGTTTTCGTCCCAAAGAGTAAAATAGAACGCTATTACTTACTTAGATATCGTTGTTCAACTACCTGTGATCAAGCGGTATTTCAGAAACATTAATACCTTAAAGCTTAGGAGAAATTACGTTCCCCTGTCTAATACCCTTCTGCAGTGGAATCGGTATCGTGTTCCTTAGATTCTTATTGACATGGTTATGAATAGATTGAAATTTTCATAGACGATGTATATTTTTTTGTGAATTTCTTTAACAAAAAAATTCAGAAAACCAGCATACGGTAAATGCATGACCTCCAATACTACAAATATTTTTAATTTAACTTAATATGCTTAGATGACATGACTATGACGATGTGATATTATAAAGATGAATATTATTATGACAATGATACGACACCTTTCGTTCGCGAGTTCAACACATTCAGCTGGTTTTTTAGGGTTCCGTACCCAAAGGGTAAAAACGGGACCCTATTACTGAGACTTCGCTGTCCGTCCGTCCGTCCGTCCGTCCGTCTGTCACCAGGCTGTATCTCAAGAACGGTGATAGCTAGAGAGTTGAAATTTTCACAGATGATGTATTTCTATTGCCGCTATAACAACAAATACTAAAAATAAAATAAAATAAATATTTAAGAGGGGCTCCCATACAACAAACATGATTTTTTTACCGTTTCTTGCTCTCATATAACAAACGTGATTAATTACGTGCCTTATGTTGCATAGATAATGGTACGGAACCCTTCGTGCGCGAGTCCGACTCGCACTTGACCATTTTTTTTATATTACATTCCTATAAAGACTATACATTTTCCTCTTGTTTTTAAACTTAGCTCAGAAGTTATATAGTGCAATCATTTGAAAACCAGTCGCTTGTCTACAGCTATGGTTTGTGTTCATCGTTTTCCAATATTTCGACATACTTCGCTGAATTTCAGCGATTTTTGTATCTACGCTGTACTATACAAACCTTTCACGTACCTACCATTTATAAATATTATGGAATGATCTTTCGATAATCAATATTTTTATATTTGTCGCTGCTTAAAATTGTTTAAAATACCTAAAAAGTTTTAATTTATTATTGTATTGCTGCTTTAACTATCTAAACAAATGTTTGAGAAAGCTGCTAACTCCGTATCCAAGCACGTTCACGAAAAGTAATCATATTATTTTCTAATGCGCAGCTATTTTAGCTAAATCGCTCTAAACAGATACAGCAATCCTCTATTAGATTGCGTCGCGTCGTCAGTTCATTGTTATGAGACATATTTAATTTGAAAGTTTCGATTGATTGATTTCTCTATAAGGTAAAAGCACCCATTACCGCGGTATGCAAAATCGGCATCAATTACCGATGTATGAGATATTTTCGTATTTTAATTTAATAACAGTAACATCGGCACAATATTATTTCGGACAAGTTGTAACTTGTAGTATTTTACATCGTACCAACGGGCGCTTGGGAGTATACCAAAGCCCGAACGGATCAAAAACGCTTCATCTGTGCGGCGGGAGCGCAGGAGCAGGTTCTGTCCATACAAGCACGGGCCAATTCATGCAAGTGCACTCACATTTTTGATACGAGATATTTAAAGCAATAGACTTTATATTGTCTACGGATACTGTTTACTTGTTTTTATGATTTTCTAGGAATTTTATCTCATACTTTTCATGGCGAAATTTTGTAAAAATACAGAATAATATCGATAACAAAAATTCGCGGTGATAGGTGCGTAAAATTAGGGGCAGCTTCTAATACCGAGGGTACCATCGGTAATGGATAATATTGAGGGTCGAGATATTTGCTTGTTATTTTCAAAATCACAATCTTATTAGAGAACTTTCCACTATATTTCATTACTAATGTATTCTAAAAACGAAAAATATATTTCCGATGTATGCAAATTCCAGTAAATTTCATCAAATTATAATAAAAAGTAGTGTACTTGAAGTGTAGTTTTTGTACTGCAAATCCAAAATGGCATAAAACATTTGCTATGTTAATTTGACAAAATAATGATAATTTAATACGGCCTATTTACTAATTTGCGAATTGGCAACAAAAAATCATAAACTTTTGTAGTTTTTATGGGTCGGAATTACATTTTAAAATATATTATTCCAGTCCCATTACCGCGGCATACCTCGGTAATAGATTATACCGGAATCTATTACCGAGTGTCAAGTACTCGGAAATAGAGTTTTCATATATCGAGAACAGAACCTATTACCGATACCGAGTGATAAGGCAATCAGTATCCGTATGTAGGGTACCGTTTCTGAATAGATATATTTACTTAGTAGGTAATTATTTTTTATGATAATGAATACCTATTTAAAATAATTTCTGTGTGGTGCCGGCTACGAATAATACCACCAATCTTCTTGTGGGTGTCGTAAAAGACGACTAAGTCAATGAAAGAACACCATAGCACGGGCAGCAGCATGTCAAGCTCAGTGTTGTGTGTATTTTATTTTGTACGGAACCATCAGGACAGCAGATATATTTTTTCTTCTATACTCGGTAATAGGAGACATATACCGCGGTAATGGATAAAAATAGTAAGGCATACCTCGGTAATAGATGAAGTAGTAACGCTGGCTAAAAATAATTTTAATAAAAATAACGCTTTAAAGTAAAGAAAAAGAAATGAGAAAAGTACGAAATTTAAAGTCTATAAAACGTTAAAAAAATCCTTATTTATCGAGGAAAGTCCTGATCCCCCAAATATTTTATTCTGAAGTCAAACTTCCTCGATTTACCTCGGTAATAGGTGCTTTTACCTTATTGTTCAAATGTTTAAACTCGTGCGTAATCGTATCAATCAATTAATAAGTCTATTGATGTGCGCTATGGGATTAAATCAGGATTTATTTTCTGATATTCATTTGCACTTTTTCAGTATTGCTTACCCTCAATTTAAATGCGCTTATAGTGAGAGAGACGTCCTAAGCTCGGCTTACACTTCCTGATAACCAGATGAGACCAATATGTTATGAAAGTCTATCGAATTCTCTACGGTCTGTGTTAGCCTGCCTAAACAAAAGTAATCATGGCTTACTTTCGAAAATTTGAACAACAAACAACAGTACAAGCTAAAGTTAATGTACTAATTTACCCGTTTCCTTTACCTATGCCCTATACGTCTTAGATGTTACCTCCTTTATTAAATTTATATTATACGATTAAAGTATTGTATTGTAAATTAAACATTACTTAGTAATTATGACTGTTTCAAGAATCTTTAACATCTATTTTTGATGGGCTCGTCAGCCACTTATGCTACATGCAAAAATCGCGGCGCTCGGGAATAGGGATAGCAATATCTAACACAAATACCTCAATTGTGAATTAGCTGGCTCTGTAGGCTGCTCTTAAATCGACTGAAAACATCATGAATGTGAAACATCACATATGGACAATGGACATGTTAACAAAGCAGTTATTGTCTCATTCTTTTGTCTTGTACAACATATTGTCAGCGTATCTCGACATCACGACAGGTAGAAAATTGAAACATTATCATCTATTGCAACATTGCTGGCATTTGCAAGTGTTATTTTAATGTATTATTCTGTTGGTAGCTTTCTTTTGGGGGACTAAATATTTATGAAATTGACTATAATTATTGTCTATTCCGATGTGGTTTGACACAACGTCCTCTAATCCCAACTTAAACTTATATACTTATGTTATGGGTACCGGGATACGGATATACTACATAAACTACTTTTTTTGTAAATACAAACTTGTAATAGGTACAGAAAACCCAGACGCAGTACAAACATTTATATGACACTTATAAATATCACACAAATGATTGTACTGTGCGGGAATCGAACCCGCAACCTCGTGAACGCTAGTCAGTTACATAAACCACTAGAGCACGAAGCCCGTCGATAGATCGATCCTTTTATTTTTCCAACTGTTTAAGCAAGGGTTTTGCAAAACTCAGATTCACAACACTAAGTTACTGGTTTGAGCGTAGGCTAATCCACAGTTAATAATGTTATCAATTTATACGAGAGATCTAATTCATATTTAGTGAAGGCCATTTTAATTATGGCCGTGGATGTCTGAACTATATTTTGGATTAATATTATTTATTGGGTCAAGTGCGTAGCACTTACAACCGTCGGGCGTGTATGACAAGATGTACGAGTGTGGATGAAGCCAAGGAAGTATGTTTGGATCGTAGCAGATGGCGCTCTATAGTCTCTGCCTACCACTATGGGAAAAAAGCGTCATGTTATGATGATGATATTATTTATTCATTTGTTCCTACTAACGTTTATATTTGTGAAAAAAATTGTGGACATTTTTCAAAATTTTCATCCCCATTTTCCTTTCCCATTTTAAACTCCTTTATTTCTCACTTAATGTGGTAATATCGATAGTGTACTATAATTTTAAAACTGTTTACGTGGAAAATATACTAAAATTATTAAGGCTATTCTTATCTTAATAAAGAAGCTTAAAAAAAATATTAGGCCTGTTATGGTAGTATCTGATAAACAATTCGCCATAGCCCCTTTGTAAGGGGTGTTCCAACAGATATTTATAAGAACCTTAAAACTTAGGACATTGTAAGATACGAAGTCGTTAAGAAGATTAACTGGCTGACCCTACTCCCATTGCTGACGTTTCGTTATTAGATAGCTGCTGAGCTGTGTCAAGGGTTTTAGATTAAATTACTCTTATTTTTTATAGTTCCGTAGCAAAAATTTCCAAACCCCTAATACTAAGACTTTATGTCTGCTTGTCACCCGGCTGTTTCTTTTGAAAAATTCTTAGTGCTAGTCTTAAATGTTAAAGTTCTTAATCCAGTTTGAACTTTAAGTTAATTCGTCAGAGTCAGTCTGCCAATCTGTTTCTTGTTACAAATTAGGTAAAATACCTCAACTAATCTTAAAAATATTTTCTAACACTTGCGCGACTCATCTGTTTAAATAAAACTACCTTTTACGGATTTAGACGCGTATATTTGTTTTAAATTTTGGCCCGACGTTTCGGAGACTTTGCAGTCTCCATGGTCACGGGTGAGACTGAGAAACGTCGGGCCAAAATTTAAAACAAATATACGCGTCTAAATCCGTAAAAAGTAGTTTTATTTAATCTTAAAAAGTTAGCACGCTGAAATGGCAATGGGCACGCCACATTGCTCGGAGATGATCGTTGGAGAAGAAAAGTCCTAGAGTAGCGACCACGTACCGGAAGACGCAGCGTTGGGCGGCCCCCGACAATGTGGAGCGACGATATATCGTCGCTCCACATTGATTATAGTTCAATTATAGTTCATTACATTCACATTGACTATAGTCAAGGTCGCGGGAAGACATTGGATGCAAGCGGCACAGGACAGCGCGTTGTGGCGGTCTTTTGGGGAGGCCTATGGCCAACAGTAAACCGAGAGAGGCTGATGGATGGATGGAATCCTAATGAATAGAAAAGAGAAAGTTGTTCATTATTAATAACAATAAACAACTTTTTTTTAATTAAGTCAAAGTTAATGTGAAAGAAAACTTTGTGTTGCACAAGTTTTTGTGTAAGTCAGTCTTACTTAGATGTTTCACAGGCTATCGTAGATAATTTAATGTGGAATATCAATTCTTTTAGGGTTCCATACCTAAGGGTACATATAGTTTGGGTTGGCAAATGATTACACTTCACCTGATGTTAAGTGAAAGTGCAATCTAGACACGGCTACTTCGTTGTCAAACCACTAGAAGACCCTACCTTGTCGGCCCACATGAATCTGATCATATCTGTTTGTCGTAAAATGTGATTATTACAGCATGATATATGATGGCGAATAAATTATGATGATAATGGTAAGAAAACCTTTGTGCGTGCGTTCCACTCGTACTTGACCAGTTGTTTTTAAATAGGAAGAAGTAATGCAGTGCTAAGATTGATTTTTTTTTCCTTTATAAATAATTACTTTAACTTTCGAAACAGAACTAACTTAATACTCTAATTAAAATATACTAGTTTGAAAATACTAACTAAGACCTCAGAAATATAATGTTCTCTGAATTGTATAAAGGTTGTAAGAAATAATGTTAATTTAATTATAATACTTAAACTTTACTAGTAAGTTTTATCTACAAAGTAAGCAATTAACCGAAGAAATGAAGTGAAAAACTTTAAGCCCATCAAAGTGAAACTTTAGTTTTGTCTAGAATTATTTAAGTTATTCCTTAGAAGAGGCTGTACATAGTGTACTACAGCCTTATATTTATAATTATGAAGGTGATAACGTAAAAACGAGCTTAAGTGTTAACGCATGTAAGCTAAATATCTCTTTATGGGACCTTGAATAACGAAAACATAAATAAATATTATTATTATTATTATGGTCATTTCACACAATGTCTTATGGTCCCAAGCTGAGCTTATATGCTTGTGTTATGGGTACCAGAATACATATTATACTATATTTTTTTTAGAAATACTATATTACCGGCTAACACTCACAGTTTTGGGATCGAAGATGTCGACCCAGGTATCGAGCATATCCGATGCTGCGACCTTCCGACGAACACTCAGTGCACGCCGGAAGGTCCCACTTGCGGCACATTCACTTTTTCCACCATAATTTAAGTAAAAGGCATAGCATGTCAAATGCTAAAATTAATAAATTAATGTTCGTAAACATACCTACAACAATTCCAATTAGAATAATTACAAATATTTATATAAAATATGACTGTATTGTTTGAAATGAAACAAACAAAGAGACAAGCAATTACGTTTTGCTATGATGTTAATTAAACAATTATTTTATGCAATATAATATGTACAGAAGCCTCATCAAAATGTCCATACAAAACAGAATATTTAACAGTATGTCGAAAACACGCTTTGATCAATTAATTGGACATGAATTTCATATGTACTCACTAGCAAACAAAATAAAATATAATTATGTTGAAAATTAAATGTGTATTATTTCAAGTTTGTTTTATTTTACAATCGGTTTTATCTTTTGAGTATTAAGAGGATACCAAAATAGCTTCGTGCATTTTTCTACGTACGAAGTTTTCATTGTTTCTTTAGATTGAATCGCTAGAGCTCTAATTTTTAAGTATATGTTTTTTCAATATATGATCCAGGATCGCATAAACTCAGAAACGCGATTGAGAAAAGTTTTCTCGATAGAAAATCTTAGCGAAACAACCTCTCTAATTTTTTATTTTTTTCATTTGTCGGTCTATTATCGCGTATTAACTAATGAAATAACTTTAAAAACATAAGTAACTATTATATATAGAAACACGTAAATCAGAATTAAAATATATTTAGTAGATTTTGAGTAAATAGGAAAAGTATCCCTAATTCTTCATTTTCTGTGCCTACTGGCTGTGTTAATATGTACGTGTCGGCGATGATATACGATAATATTGATGTAGGCCCTTAAACCTGTTTACTTCAACTTTTAACCTACAGTTGTAGCGACAGCGAAATTTGCCTACTTTAGACGGCAACAAAATCTACATATGCAATCGTGAGGCGAAATCCCTGGCCAGTGCTGATCACCGAGCCTGGTCGCAGAATTCTCCATTTGTGGTTGGAGGAGGCCGACCAACCACGCTCCTCCACACAGCCATGTCGGCGTGGAGCCGATGTAACGCACACAAACATGATAAAAGTTTCAGAGTTTCGCAGGATTTAGTTAATATATGATAATCGTTTATTAACTAAATCCTGCGAAACTCTGAAACTTTTATGCAATTATGTGTGCACATAAAGTAAGACACATGTTGAAGAAGGGGGAGGTTGGAAGTAACCTAATCAAACGGGGATTTATAGACTTATGGTCTTATTCATAATGACTTATCGGAGGTTTAAAAGTTCGCTAAAATTGGTTCGCTGAAATTGTCACAAATAGTTATAAATTGTTATTCTTAATAGTCTTATTACGCTAAAACGTTTATTATCTCTCCGATAAAGTTATTATTTAAACCTCCGATAAGTCATTATGAATAAGACGATAATTTTATATTCATCTTTTAGTTTAAATTTAAATCTTTATAATAGTTAAACCATAAATTTAATTTAAAATTTATAATTAAGGTTTTCACTAACACAATACATATCCTAAAATAATAAAAGCTTGGACTAATGTAAATAAGGAGCAATCACGAACTGTGAAACGCGTTACAAAATCTGAAGACTCGAGTTCAAATAGCGATGTGTTTATTTAGGATGTAGCTGTCTCAGACATATTTATTCAAGACTTATATTAGACATATATTTCTTTACACTTTCTGTAATCCTATGAATATTACAAACGCAAAAGTATGTGTTGTTGTATTGATATCAATTTTCATAACTGTTTTACGCAATAACTATTGAACATATTTTAATGAAAAAATTTACTGATAGTATCAGAATAACAAATGGCTTTTGATCAACCAAAAAGCGTTACACTTACTGTCTGACTGACTCAAGTGAAACCTAAGACATTAGCAAGTATACAGCAAATATTATATTTGCTTAAGGTGATAAAACATGTAATAGGGATGGTATGGAGTAGCAGTTATTAAAATATGAAAGTAATATTAATATCTATTAAAGGTCCGTCCTTATATCATCAGGCTGTGTTACTTCCGTCAATCTATAAAATATGCTATTGATACAAAAAATACAAACTACATCTTGACGAAGACGTCGTTGTATGAAATTAACTGTAAAGTCCGTATAAAAAACGTTTTTAATAATTCATTTATCTATACTTAATATAATAAAGCGGAAGAGTTTGTTTGGTTGTTTGTTTAAACGCGCTAAACTCAGGAACCACTGGGACGATTTAAAAAAAAATTCAGTGTTAAATAGAGCATTTATTGAGGAAGACTTTAGGCTGTATAACATCACGCTACGACCGGTAGAAGCGAAGCAGTAGTTAAACATGTTGCAAAAACGGGGAAAATTTTCTAAATTCCACGCGACGGGGACGCGGGAACAGCTAGTATAAAATATTCTACTTTATAAATACAATTCTTAAACTATAATATAATTCAAAGAAAGACATTAATTTGAAAGGTAATGGCTGACAGAATAATAAAATGTTATTCTAATAGCTTTTATACACTTTTATACGTCGAACTTTATCAACCCTAATCTGATGTAGACGAGTAAGTTATGGAGATATATGAATATATTAAAATTTTCGACCATTAGCGAATTTCTATCAAAAAAATCGTGGTGTACAATAATATATTCAAATTAGTACCTGCGTATTTATGTAGATGTATAATTTCATGTGTGTCTGAAGAGGGCATGACAGCAAAAAATGAGAGCAGAAAACAGCGGACAACGAAACGTCTTTTTTTCAAAGATTAGAACTATAATATTTGTCCTTTTCGGCGCGGCGCTCGGGAATGGGGATAGCAATACCTATTGCAAATACCTAAATTGGAGCTGTAGTTCCCTCTTAAAGAACTGCCTGCTGATAAAATAAACATCAGATGAGCAGACTTATGGATGGATGAAGAATCGAAAAGAAGTCCTTCTATCTCTCTCCAGCAGTTGGGCACGCCCAACAGTGGGACGTCTCCACTTTCGGAGGGATTATGGTCTACTGTGCCGCGCTGACCAGGCATATTGGCACAGGGTTTAATTTCGAGTTTTCCGTCTCTCACAGAGAGTGTTATCTGTGCGCAATATCCCTTATAACTGTTACAGCACCCTTGAGTCCTCTCAAGGGTGCTGTAACAGATTGACACTGGTGCTATAACAGGTGACGGATTAAGAATACAAGTGTCACCACCAAATCTCCTGATTTGGTGGTGACACTTGTATTCATAATCCGCCACCACAGGGGAGTTCTTGTATTTGTGACAGATTAAATACCAGTGTCAACACCATATTTCCTTCCACAGAGCAATAAGACCCAGCCAATAACAGCTATTATTTAACAAACCTATTGCTAAAATGCCAGATCTACTTGGTTTAGTAGACTAGATACAACCCGAAATGAGGCAGGCCGATATTCAATAAATTGAACATTAATATACTGAAATTTCTAAATAGTTATTCCTCTAAATAGTCTTTAAATGTATGAAACGCTTAGCAATAACAAAATCATCTAAGAGTTACTTAATATAACAAAGAAAGTCTTCTATAATTACGAGGCTATTATTTCGTCTTGATATACAAGGGCTTTCACTTTGTATTAATGGATGTCGATTTACCTAAATCGAGTCATTATTCGAATGCCAATTCATAGATATAAAGCCACTCGGGACTTGATGGAATATACATCTTTTGGTTGTTTGATTTCTGCACTTCTTACGATTTTGTATCAAAATAACAAGTCTTTAGAAGTCTTCTGTTGATCTGTCAGTCTGTCAGTAAAAAATTTCATCAATTTATAGGTACCTATTTAATTTATTGCTGAATGAAAGCTAGCTAATCAGAAATATTGTAAATTATAAATTTATTATATTTATGTCAAAGCCTTAATACTTTTTTTTAGTCGAAATTATATTAATAATTATTTATTACTCAACCAATTAGTTATTAATTATTATTTATTTATCTATTTAGGTATCATGGGTTAGTTTCGACAAATAGAGTAACGAGTGGTTATAAATAAACATAGATACGGATATCAGTCCAGTATATTACAACTTAGTTCAGTATATAACCACTTAATATAATGACATCAATCGTTCTCTCCCTCAAATCCTCTTTATCAAATTACTACCTAATTACCGTGCTCGGTGAAATTCGAGTCGGGTTTAATATGAACCCAATTATGAAGATACGAACGCAAACTAATTCAGACGTAATTAAATATCGTGTAAATATTTTTCCTAAAAAAAATCCTCATAGGATATCCTTAAGGAATTTTCACTTAATTTTAGTTGTTACAATTGTTTATTTTTTCTCAGGTTTTCAGTCCACTACAGAATTCAGGAATTTTATTACAGAACTCGTACTCTCTTCAACCCAGTAGAGAAGTAATTCTTTCACTTCGTTCTTTCTTCTTAGCCCACCAACATCCCCCTATTATTTGAGGGACTCTTCCACTTTGAGGGTTTTTTTAATTCGAATACTCAATTTCAATCTATGTACCATCACCTGTAAGAAAAGATTTCTTCCTTACACATTCAATCTTTTAAGGCTATCACAAAGTTAGGTGGAGAATTCCAGTTGCCATAGAAATTTTATATCAAAGTTTTATTAAGGAAATGAGGTTCATTCGCTCATAGAATTAGTAGTTATCCTATTTTACGATAAACTTTGCTTTAGTATACGAACTGGGTTGCTCTGGTTCTGAATATATCTCGACATGGGTAATACAACTAAGGTAATTTCTTAAAACTGTATATTTAAAATAGTACTTGAAATCCTAGCTACTGCGTTTCAGTTAAGTAGACAATAAAGAACCAAATTGCTCTCAGAAATATATTTTTTTAGGGTTCCGTACCCAAAGGGTAAAAACGGGACCCTATTACTGAGACTTCGCTGTCCGTCCGTCCGTCCGTCCGTCCGTCCGTCCGTCTGTCACCAGGCTGTATCTCAAGAACGGTGATAGCTAGAGAGTTGAAATTTTCACAGATGATGTATTTCTATTGCCGCTATAACAACAAATACTAAAAATAAAATAAAATAAATATTTAAGGGGGGCTCCCATACAACAAACATGATTTTTTTACCGTTTCTTGCTCGATACTAATAACGTTGCCTTATGTTGCATAGATAATGGTACGGAACCCTTCGTGCGCGAGTCCGACTCGCACTTGACCAATTTTTTAATTTTGCTGTTGTGAGTTACTAAGCTATTACTTAATAAATCATTTATTGTACTTGGCACTTTATCACGCATATTTATCTTTACTTATTATAAAAAAGTCATTATTTTTGTATGTATTTATTTACAGAGGTTTAGCGTTCAAACTCTGCCAACTCTGCTCCAACTCGAGGGCGGCTCAATAACTACGAACTCGGTTGAAATCGCAGGCATTAGTTAGTTTAATAATGAGCAGTATGTTAAGCATTTCATTTAATAGACCTGTTCAAATATCTATTAAATTATTTTCTAATTTGAATGCTAAATCCTATTAAAACAACAAATTTCAGATGTCAACGTGTTACAAGTCTCAACACAAGCTACCTTAACTAATTTAAAATTCCATTTCCTCATTAGTATGCTAATATAAGTATAATGAAGTCAACGCTGAGAAAACTCTTTTACCCGAGACATTGTGTTCACTAGAAAGGTTTAATTACCTTATTTTATAGTTTTCATTAAGAGTAATTTGCATTTCAAGCAACAGTAAGTATCACAAGGATTTTTTTTATTGCATATGCGAAGTAAATAAACCATTTCCTTGCCTCAGTATTTGGTATATTAGACTATATTTTTAGCAGATATGTTGTGATAAATAAATATACCTTTACCGATCTATGTAGGTATTACTAACAACCAAAAATCATGTCATATACAATTTCTATAACGAATAGAGAGAGAGTTAGTCTTAATTGATAGTATTGTTACATAGTAGGGGCCTCATACATTAAAGGCCAAGACAGACAGGGTTCGTGAGCTGCACGTATGTATGTACGTAAACTCCTGCGTATAATGTATAAGCAATGTTTTAGTTAATACTGGCATTTTTCCCACGACTTGATCTTAGACTTAATTAAAATTTAATCTTTGTAACTTTATATTATAAATGACAAAACTAATAAAAGTACAGCCAGAAGGTCAATAAAACGAGGTCGGGAGTGAGAAATATAATAATTGAACTGACATAATAGCGGCCCGATGCACTTGTGTATGAGGATGATAATATTTGGACAATTTCTTGAATAACCGCACGTCGTGCGCGCTCACGTTTAAACAAAATACATGCGGCATATGTGTGCTGCGCCTAAACGCTTATCTTATCATACTTAATACGTATTAAGTAAACGTTTTTGTTATACAAGTAAATAAATAACATAGCCATTTGAATTTGGTAGTGGTTGTAGTCAAATACAAACTTGTAATCATTATGATCGAGTTCGTGCAAACCGTTCAGTAGATATTATCATAATCATTATTTCCACTTTCAATAAAAGGTTATATTTTTTCCTATTAGGCTACATTGATATAAATTAAGATGGACTCTCTCCGGCTCAGTAACGTCCCACCGTGTACTATGCTTCTCTCACCAGGCGTGCTGACACAGGATTTATTAAACCTACGAGTAGTCCGTTTCGCACAGAGGATATTATCTGTGTACAATATCCCTTACCTGACTAATACAGCACCATGGGAAGGAAATGGGGGTGGTTACATAGTCTGACTGCACGCAGTAGTCCAGACAATAAACCCACATTAGAAACTTGATTGTAACCAGCACGAGATATTCAAGAAGGCACGTATCAACTATAAGCTATAAAAACATGTTATTTTTGTTCCAAAATTTTGATGTAAAGATACAGAGAAATATTTTTATTTGTCGTAAAAAAGATAATAAAAGTAAGATGGGCGCGAACGAATGGGTTGGACTTTATCGTGGTAAGTTTCAATATGAAAATAAGGTTCTGTGTAACAAGAATACCCCATACCTATTCGACAGATTGACAAGTAACGAACGGCCGTTTTCAATCCTCATTATACCTTCACGGGTTTTTCCCATGGGTGTAGGCAGATATTATAGAGTAACAGCTGTTACTGTCCACACATCAGAGTAATAAATATATCATCACGCTAAAAGTCAAGGAGCATTCAGTTTCAACCACATTGTTCACATGTACTTACTGTCCAAGTAAGTACATGTGAACAATGTGGTTGAAACTGCAAGTATTAGCTTGTAGAAAGCATAACATAAAAATCCTTTTCGCTTGAATAAATAAATAAATATTCATGGACATTTCACACAACGTCCTCTGGTCCCAAGCTAAGCTTATATTGCTTGTGTTATGGGTACCAGAATACGGATATAATACATATACTACTTTTCTTTTGTAAATACATACTTTTAATACATAGTAAACACCCAGACGCAGTACAAACATTTGTATGACAATTAAAAACATCACACAAATGATTGTCCTGACCGGGAATCGAACCCGAGACCTCATGATCGGCAGTCCGTTATATGAACCACTCCACCACGACGCCCGTCTTAATAAATTGATTTCTTAATTGAAATCTTATTATAATCATAGAGTCTGTATGGAAGTACCTATTCAAAATCTTCAAACATATTAATTAACTCAAACTATTACGTAAATTTAAAATCAAAGGGTAAACCCTGTAACAACTGATAGTAGAAGGCACTTTAAGGCTCAGTCTTACCACAGGTCTTACCCTTGACCATGGTGACTGCAAAGTCTCCAAAACGTCAGGCTAAAATTTTAAAGAAATACAAGCGTCTAAGTTTTATTTGAAGGAATTAGTCGCACAAGTGTTAGACAAAATTACTATTTACTGAAATAATAAAATTACTTAAACATTAATTAACTATGCTTATCATTCTCATTTTAATTAATTGCAAATTAATTGTTAATGAAAAGACTATTATGATAACTAAAAATAATAACGATATAATAACATACAGCGACACGAAAGAGTTAATTTAAAATGGAAATTGTAGTCTATTCTGTAATTTAATTTATTATACTCGGAATAATATATTTTCATTGAAGTAGACTTCATCATTTGAAATTAATCCGAGTTTAAAATAAAGTACTTGCTGTTATATAAAACTAATATCAATTATGACTTAGGTAATCCACTGTTTATAAAGTTTTCCAGACTTTCATCTTGACTTGACTTTTCATCTTGACAGGCCTCGTGGTGTAGTGGTTCTGGTAACGGACTGCCGATCAAGAGGTCGCGGGTTCGATTCCCGCTCGGGACAATCATTTGTGTGATTTTTCTAATTGTCATACAAATGTTTGTACTGCGTCTGGGTGTTTCTATATATTATAAGTATGTAATTACAAAAAAAAGTAGTATATGTATCCTATCCGTATTCTGGTACCCATAACACAAGCATATAAGCTTAGCTTGGGACCAGAGGACGTTGCGTGGTATGTCCATGAATATTATTTATTTATTTATCTTTATTCTGTATTAGTAGATACCTTTTAATCATATTTTCTAATAATAAAAATAAATAAATAAATATTCACGGACACTTCACACAAAGTCCTCTGGTCCCAAGCTGAGGTTATATGCTTGTGTTATGGGTACTAGAATACGGATATACTACATATACTACTTTTTTTTTGTAAATATTACTTATAATACATAGAAACACCCAGATGCAGAACAAACATTTGTAAGACATTTATTAACATCACACATCTGGCTGGAATCAAACCCGCGACCTCATGGCAGTCCATTATACGAACCACTAGACCACGAACCCGCCAATAATAAGTGTGTATAGTGGAATATAGAAAATGCTGCTTGGCTCCTATTAACTGTAGCGTGGTGTTATATAGCCTATAGCTTTTCTCGGTAAATGTACGAACATTAAAAGAATTTAT
Source organism: Orgyia antiqua (assembly GCA_916999025.1). Classification (NCBI taxonomy): domain Eukaryota; kingdom Metazoa; phylum Arthropoda; class Insecta; order Lepidoptera; family Erebidae; genus Orgyia; species Orgyia antiqua. Next base: position 17,407,792 of record OU779864.1, on the reverse strand, counting down.
CGAATTGAACTAGCGGTTCCTGAGATTAGCGCGTTCAAATAAACAAACTCTATAGCTACGTACACTCTAACGCAAAATATCGCAGCTCTCCGTAATGCTAAGGGTCGCCGTAACCCCTAACTGCCGAAGTAGCTACGCGCGGCGGGTCAGGGTATCTTCCCTCCACACTGCGTTGACCCCTAAAAAGCCAACCCTTGCCGGTTCATGGTCAGGCTCAAGGCACATCTTATGAGCCAGTTATATTAGAGCAGTAGTACCCTAAAACGTCTTTGAGCGAAGCAGTAACTACAAACATGAGTGAAACTACGGTCATCATCTTTCTCTCTTCAGCCCAATAACGTCCCACAGCTGGGCACGGGCCTCCTCCACTTTGGGAGGGACTATGGTCTACTGTGTCGCGCTGTCGGTTTACTTTTGAATATTCCGTCTCTAAAAGTAGACGTTAACTGCTTATATATATTGTGCCTTAGCTGGTTCTTACAGCATTCGGGAAAAGAAATGGGGTGGAGAGACTTGTATTCTTAATCCGTCACCACATGTACCTCGGTGGTTGGTCATTACCTACCTTTTTCTTATTATAAAACATTGCCGTTATTTTTGTATGTATGCTATCTATGTATGTATGTATCCTATGTAAGCTTATATCTTCAAAACTACGTAACGGATTTTGATGCGGGGTTTTTTATTAGATAGAGTTTTGTGTAGGTTTGGTGTATATTTTTAATTTTACGCGTACGAAGTTGCAGGCGAGAGCTAGTAACATTATATTTAACTTTTACTTTTAACAATAAACTCCGAAACTTTAACAAACGTTAACTAGAACTTATCTAACGACCAATAGTCAATAATTTATTGATTGTTCGCTAAATATTTATTTATTCATGAAGTTTATCCATAGTTTGCTACGTTGTAATAAAGTTTAGTTTGACTTGTTTTGAATACATTGCTTGTTTGTATATTTCGTAAGCATTTTAAGTCTCTTGATCTAGGTTGAGACAGCATTCAAATATTAGTATACGCAAAAGCTTATGTTAATTATTTTGTGTTATTGTTTTTTTTTTCATATAACACTTCTCGCGTTTTTGCTGCAACTTTCACTGATGCTTCGCTCCTGTTGCTTGTAGCGTGATGTTATATAGCCCAAAGCCTTTTTCTATAAATCTACTACTCAACGCAGAAATAATTCTTCAAATACGACTACTGGTTTCTGAGATAACCCCGTTCAAATAAACAAACAAGCTAACATAATATTTTCTAACATTTGCGCGACTCATTTGCTTAAATAAAAACACTTTTTACGGATTTAGACGTGTATCGTAAGAAAACTCATACCAATAGATACCTCATTGGTCAATCACATCACCCACCTTCACAGTTAGCTACCGTGTCAAAATCTTTGTTTCAGAGAGCACACGGCTTATGTGATGACGTACATCTCGCTGAGGAGCTGCAACGTGTTAAGAAAGTCCTAAAAGCTAACAAACTGCAAGTTCCTCGCAATCATCACAGTAGCCGAGAAAAACCACAGACTGTTGAGCGCCTCCCTGCTATTTTACCATATGTTAAAGGAGTAAGGTAAGTAAAAGTCAAGGGTCGTGGTACACGTGAACAGATCCTTATCCTAAGGCAGATTATCGAAAAGGCTAGGGAGTTTAACAACCCCTTATACATCTGCTTTGTGGATTTCCGTAAGGCTTTTGACACCGTGATCTGGAGCAGACTATGGGAAGTACTTATGAAAATGGGTGTACCATACCATCTGGTGCACCTTATCCGATCATTATATGAGGGAAATTCAGCTTCTGTTAGGGTGGATGGAGTGGACTCTAAAAAATTTAAAACGCAAGCAGGAGTGAGACAGGGTTGTATTCTTTCACCATTACTTTTTAACATATACACTGAGTACATAATGCGAATTGTTTTGGAGAAATGGAATAAAGGCATAGCTGTAGGGGTCAGATCATTTCGAATTTAAGGTATGCCGATGATACCACTCTTCTCGCGACAACTGAAGAGGACATAACAAACCTCCTCCAGCTCCTCGAATCTACCAGCGTGAACTTTGGACTCACTATTAATAGAGATAAAACGAAGATGATGATAGTGGATCGTGCTAAAAACAATTGCCCACAAACCACAGTCGTTGCGAATTGTCATGTGGTCCAAAGTTATGTCTACCTTGGCTCCACTATTGTAAACAATGGAAGCTGTGAAGATAAAATCAGAAGGCGATGCGCTGTGACTAGGTCAGCAGTAGAGAAGCTCACCAAGATTTGGAAAGACCAAAGAATTACAAAAATTACCAAAATCCGTCTCATGCACACCTTGGTTTTTCCAATCTTCACGTATAGTTCTGAAACGTGGACGCTAAGACTACAAGACCGAAGAAAGATCGACGCCCTTGAGATGTGGTGCTGGCGGCGTCTTTTAAGAATCAGCTGGACTGCGCATCGTACTAACGTGTCCATACTGAAGGAACTCCGAATTCAACAAAGGCTTTCGTTGATTGTTCAGCTACGAATTCTAAAGTTTTTCGGACACATCACTCGGAAAGTTACTTCAATGGAACGATTGGTTATACAAGGTCGCGTAGCGCGCGTCGCTAAACAGTCCATAACCACGACCACTCTACAAAAGAGTGTCCGACTGAGACGAAGTATAATTTGATACAAAAATAATAACAACTGCACATAATTAACAAAAATGTCTCAAATGCAACATTTTTGAAAGGTAAATATTTTTCCCAGTGGTCCACAACGGTCATATTTTAAATAGTGGTACAACAATATGGTACTCTACTATATCTAAAAGTGTTCTTGGTTTTTAAATGTGCTTATCATATCCTTTATTTACATAAATGGTTATAAGAGGGTGCTAAGAGTTTCACGTACATGTTGAAGAAATAATGTAGTGTTTAGCTACAAAAAATATGTATTTTTTCACTTCGGATGCTACAGAAGCTAACTGTCGCCTTGCGAAGAAGTTTATATGTACCACACGTATTTGCGATACTAGAGAGACCAGCAAGAACTGCTAAAATTAATCGTAATGTATATGTTGTTATAGTAAAATAATTACATAGTATTTTGGAACCTATAAACCAAAACAAATCTTATAATGTTATAGGTAACTCGCAGCTTTTAGCTCTGGCTCATGATATGTTAGACATTCGTAGCTTTATCTAATATATATAATACATAGTTTGCGTAAACTTACGCGTAGCAAATTGCAAAGAAGGACCACTTCTAATTACCCTCGAGTTTCTCCAACGGCGATTCGCCAAAATATATATATTTAGGTAGTGGCCAAAAGTCCACTATATATAACTTTATAGAAGCTCCATATAGACAACTAGTGCACTTTGCCAGCTCAGAATACGCAAAAGACAGAAGTGATGAAAATATGCGTAACTTTTACTAAAAAGCGCATAGAAAATAAGTCTCAATTTAAATATACTATGTGCAATGTAAGTCCGCGCTACGTAACTAACCAAAATTGTTTCGCCAAATATCATAACAAAACTATTCTATATAATTTTTATATTATTCTATCGTTTTAAGATGTTTGTGTTGCGTAATAAAGTCAGACTTGAAAGACTTCCTATGTAAACCTTACTGTTAATTCAGTAACCCTTGAGGACCACTGGGAAAAATATTTACCATGAGATTCCAAGAAAACTATAGGCTTTATTCTGTTTTTCTGTACATAATTGGTCATTTCACACCCAAATCAGCTAGAAAAGTTAGATACATACATATATTTATCGCTGGAAACCTTATGGTCCTGAAAGGGTTAATATAACTAATTAAATCTTAAACCAAAAAAATCTTCTTAAATTTCTTGTTATTATGTAAATAATATTATATTTAAGTATATAAACTTAGTTTGTTTGCTATATTGTATACTACCTCTACAAAATTGAAAAACTAAAAAATTTAAAAAAAATTAAAAAACTTTAGTCTGAGATAAAATTATGTATGTTTTACTTTTATATAACTTAAAATTTTCTTTATATTGTTAAAATTTTGTTAGGTATATATTTAGAAACTAAGATATTTTTATTAATTTTATGTAGTCTGAGCACAATGCACCTAATATATTATAGTTTATGGTAAAAGTCTATCTTTATGGTCAATGTAAAATTAAATTGGATGTGGGTAAACCCTGTAATAACTGATTGTAGAAGACACATTATAGCCCAGTCTCACCCATGACTATGGTGACTGCAAAGTCTCCGAAACGTCGGGCTAAAATTTAAAACAAATATACGCGTCTAAATCCGTAAAAAGTGGTTTTATGTAATATTTTACTTAATTATTGAAAACTAATAAGCTAAAAAGAAAATATCTCAATTAGGTTATATGATTGAAATTAATAATACTTTAGTAGAGCCGTCGAGAGGTAAGAAACTTTCGATCTATTTCCACAGATTAATCGCTACGATAAATATCGTTACGTGATTATAAAATTTAAAGCCTAGAAGTAAATCTAAATAAAAACGGATGGACTGTGTAAATAAGGTTAAGAAATAATTAGGAGTTGACACTGATATAACATTTGACATAAGAGTAGGGAATAAAAAGACCTGTTGCGCCTACACCAAGTAAGGGGATAAAAGCAGGAAAATCATGATATATTTACTTGTTTAGCAAATAACAAGCAAGTAAGTTAAAAGAACAAACTGTTTCATATTTTTAGCTACGAAACCTTTATCCGCTGTAAATAAAATGCATTATTCTACACAGTTAAAATATATTCAAATCATTGGTTTCACAAATACACTTACAGTTTGTTACAACAACCTTTTCCAATTCTACCTTTTTGCTCAAAAGGCCCCATGGGGCAAATATATTTTATATCGATATATTTGCGAGGCATTATACGAACTTGCTACTAACATGTAATGCTACTTATAAAAGTAGATAATACCCAAAGGAAAAGTTACTTTTGAATATCGATATATTTATTTGTACTACTATTTTACTTGGTAACTCGAGTGAGACACAGATTTCCCAGATAGTACACGTTAAATTTTGTAGACACGTAAAAGCTTGACTAGTACTCTCATAGTCTAATATTGTTTTATAAGACATGGGTACAGTCTGTATCAGCGACATACATATTTCGCACACACAAAAAAAATTATGTGTAAGTGATGTAGCCATAGACACGCTATTTGGTAAATCTGTAGCATAAGATATACTTATGGCTATCCGAACACGACTTGGAGTGCAGTGAATTGCAATTGAAATGCATGACAGTGCCGTGACTGTCATTGAGTGATCTTCCCCGATCTTGGCGACATCGGTTTAGCTTTTTGGGGCCATTCTATGCTTTGCCTCCAGTACGTGGTCGCTACTAGAGTTCATCTCCTCAACGGTTGTCCATTTAGCATCTGCCTACTGTTCTGGCTAAATCAGACTTACTCAATGTTCTTCTAAGCTTATACGTACTAAATATTAAACACAAGTTTCTTACGTTTTCTCTCGTCAACCCATTAGTCCTAATGTAGGCCACGGGCCTACTCTGTTTCAGGAGTTTAGGATGTCTATTTACAAACTAACCAGACGTGTTAGCATAGTGTTGAAGTTTTGAGTTTTTCGTCTCTGATAACGGATGTTATATGGCTGTAATTGACTCTTATAGTACCCTAGGGAGGTTGTGGGTTACCTAAACTTATATTCTTAATCCGCCTCTTAACGCAATTTATGTCTTAGCGATTCCTTAAGCCTGGAATATGCGCGTATGACATACCTAGGCATAAAATTAGTTTAATAAATTGTTGACAAAAATGTACCCTGGAATGCTCCAGCATACTAAGAAAACAATGTTTCATATATACCGGCAGAAAATAAAATGTATACCGTCTGTTTTACTATCTCTTTTTACTATACCGTCATTCCGTACTTTACAGCTGCCATGGTCACGACAAGAACTAAGTAGATTGACGTCCTTTTTGTGACAATTGCTGCAATAAAACTCCTAAAGTACTGCAATACTAATAATAAATAAAACAACATTTCAAGGAAGCATATTTTATTTTAAGGCGCTACTCGGTCCTTAGACGCTATTCAATAAGAATGAGTAATAAAATATCTGTAAAATCTTCTTGTAAAAGAAAGATTCTTCTACTAACTAAATAGGAATTTAACTTAAACTTAAGTTAAGTTTCTTAATTTATTTATATGTATAAGCATGCATTTACGAAAGAAAATTATTATATGTATGTATCTGAAATCGGGTACCCACCACACAAGCATAGAAATATTTAAATTTATAGGAAGACCGGCTTGTTCAAAGCAGCCAACGCTGAGCAATTTTAAGTTTTTTATTTTTTAATACTTTCTCGTCTCTCACACAGTGTATCCATCTTACAAAAGAACAGTTCACGCTAGCTTTAAAAATGTAATGGTCTGTCCCGTTCGATAGCATAGTCTGTGGGTGTTCATCGTTTTCCGATATTCCGATTCGTTGCACTTTGCTGAAGTTCAGTTATCTTCGTATCGACTTCCACGATGTACCAAATATTCACGAACCAATCTTTTGTTATATATTTTGCAGAAATTAGTTTATTTTGAGAGAGTTTTGTAAGATTGGTAGAGTATTCAACATTACAGTGTATGTTTTACCGTCATCACAAGCTTAGCTTGGGACCAGAAGACGTTGTGTGAAATTATTATCACTTCTTTAGGGGGATAAAGGCAATTATCCGTGTGGTGACGGATTAAGAATTATCATCACCATTTTCATTCCCAGGATACTGTAAAAGCCAGCTAAACACAAATAACAATTCTCTGTGAGATAGAAAACTCTCAAATAAACCCAATGCCGACATGCCTGGTCAGTGGGGCGCAGTTGGCCATAATTCCTCCTAAACTGGAGGTGATACGTGCCAAAAAGTGATACGTTAATGAGCTGAATAGAGAGAAAGGCAAATAATAATTAAGTTCCCATGAAATATATTTTAAAGGGAAAGGGATAGAATGCACTGGCATTTTATGTTCACTATTGGACAAGAGACGGCGAAGACATTTATCTGACTTCTGAAACAAAAAGAAAATCCAATTATCTTTTGCACAAACTTAATTATAATCTTTAACTTGAGAAACCCTTCAGACGTTATTTGATGAATACCTACACAACCCTGTATGACCTTTATAACCGAAACCTTAATTTCTAAAAGTAATAAGTTTCTAAAATAGACATCTCAAAAATACACAACAATTTAAACAAAGATTATAGGAGCTTAAAGCTTAACGTGCTTTTATGAATATAATCATAATAATAATATGGTATCGATAAATACATATCGATACGTGATGTAATATCGTTTTCGAACAACAATCAAGAAAAGAGCAATATAATCAACTACTATAGCCGTATCCAATTTTATTTATTGACCTATCCCATATTTGGGATATATTCTCCGTATATAAGTATTGTAGTGGTTTTCAATGTGGCGATGGAAGTGTCACCACCCCATTTCCTTCCCTTGGTGGTGCAAAAGCCAGCTAAGGGATATATACAGATAACATCCTCTGTGAGAGACGGAAAATCAGAATATAAACCCTGTGCCAACATGCTTGGTTACTGCGCATAGTAAACCATGCTTCCTCGCACAGGGTAGGAGCCCCAGACCCAACAGTGGGAAGTTCATGGACTAGAGAGAGATGTAACTATTGTAAGCTTTAGTGATTATGTTGGTAAAATGAAAATACCTCTATTGTGAATAGGTTCAATTATTTAGGGTAATACACCATTTCGTAGAATTGTTCAATTGATAAATTAACTTTGATATGTGAGACGATCATGATCAAACCATTTACCCTAGTTATATCAAATAATTATATCAAAGCCTTATTGCTATCGTTCTAATAACTTTATTACGGGTCATGTAAATTAGTCTTCGATTTGTATAAGCATTCATGTGAAATAGATACTTCATTTTTAAATATATAAATCTTACAAAATAAATATGTATCAGATCAGATATTTAATAAATTAAACTATAGTGGAAAAATCACCGAGGTCATCGCAAGCGAGACTTGAACCCACGATCTCGGAATACCGTTTCGTCGCTCTACAAACTGAGCTTTTGCGGCCGTGCCAACAGTAACTTTCTCTTCACTAAATTTCTCTACTACAATGTTAGTCGATTGAGTCTACATCATATTTGATTTAAAACGATTAATTTAATTTATTATGCAAAATTAATAAATTACTTTAGATATTTTATACAATATTTATTAGCGTCCCACAACAAAAGTTAAAATGTGACTCTATAACTGGGACCTCGCTGCCAGTACGTTTGCCACGGAAGCCGAAACACAAATAACACAAACAAACACAAAACACACATTTAATTACACCGCGGAATTAACAATCTACTTCATACATTATGGTTTTATTTGTTTAGGTACTAGCGTATGCTTGGTTACCAACTGCAAGAGAAGAATAAGTAAATGAAATATATGTAAGTACATTATCTGATAAAAAATTGCATGTAACTATTGCTAGTTTGCGCTTAAAAGTTCCTTGGTTCAGCTTTGTCAAATTTTAATAAAAAGCTAGTTAAGGCTCTGTTTTATTTAAATTAATTAAACTTAACCTAGGACTAAGGATTGTTGCCCTAAAATTTCAAAACACAGTCTATTTTTATCCCACAAAAAAGTAACTCCTTAGTGGGATAAGCTTACCTGAATTTTTATTATAAAATCTGTGTATTATAGACTAATGGTTTAAAATGTGCTGTGCACAACGAAATAGCATAATAATAAATAAATAAATAAATATTCATGGACATTTCACACAACGTCCTCTGGTCCCAAGCTAAGCTTATATGCTTGTGTTATGGGTACCAGAATACGGATAGAATACATATACTACTTTTTTTTTTGTAAATACATATGTACTTATAATACATAGGAACACCCAGACGCAGAACAAACATTTGTATGACAATTAGAAAAATCACACAAATGATTGTCCCGAGCGGGAATCGAACCCGCGACCTCTTGATCGGCAGTCCGTTACCAGAACCACTACACCACGAGGCCCGTCAAAAAATAATAATCAAAATACACCATAGTTGTTTTTATATTTTAGTTAAGTTTAGTTGTGTATGTAGAATTGAAACCATTGTCAGCATTTTATATTTGTCGAGACGCATTTTTGCCTATCATGTCAATCTAACTCATGTCCTTACAAGTACGTAACGATTCTGAACTTTATAATGACGCCGCAAAAGCAAAAGTCAAAATGTTAAAAATAATTCTTATAACTAAAAGAATTTAAATAAGCAGTAATAATTTGTCGCCTTTGAATTTATCGACGCAGGTGCCATAAATAAACGTCGGCCCATTATCCCAGATAAATCTGCTTTATTGTAATTTTATGCACAATTGTACTTGCCTACACCTGAGAAGGAAACGTGAACTTCTCAAGATATTAATAAGATAGGCTCGTTTTTAGGATTCTGCATCAGAACTGGATCCTATTACTAAGACATCACCACCCATCCGGCTGGCTGTCATTAGGCTGTATCTCAGGAATTGTGATGGCCAGAGAGATGAAATTTTCAAAAATGATGTATTTTCATCCGTCGTCCGTCACAAGGCTGTACCTATCTAAAGAACGGTGATGGTTAAAAGTTGACGTTTTCACAGTATATGAATTTTTTTCAATTCGTGTTCAGCCTTAGTAAACCATGGAGATACCTTGAGCTTTACCATGACCCGACAAGGATGGCCCCCTCACGGGTGGCTCGACTCGTCGAGGGGAACATTATGTCTCCCCGATGTCCTAGTATAGCTTCCTGCCACAACAGTAGATTGTATTGCTGTTGACTCTGTAACAATAAATAAAAACCAGAATGTAATAAATATTTAAGGAATTTGCCACTTAACAGATGTTTTTAGATTACCTTGATTCAATACAAAACTTTAAGCTCTACCAAAGTATGTTATTAAAATAACTTTGGAATAAGACAGAAATGCTGTATCAGCAAAAAGCAATCAACAAAATACCGAAAAGTTCGATGACAAAATACAACCGAAATAAATGAACAAAATAAAACGACTTATTGAATATACGAGAATCGATTGTGACTTCGTCCGTTTCCTGTTTCCGTCGTTAGCACACTTTTCGGTATTTAAACTTAATCCAGAGATTTACAAGTGATTTGTAACTTTTTATGTCTACTGGGAATATTTTATTATTGTACTTTATTTGCCGTGTGGTGATAGATTAAGAATACAAGAGTCCTTACCCCATTTTCTTCCCAGGGTGCTGTAAGAGCCAAATGTTAGGAAGATATGAAGGTCAATTTAAGCAGCTAAACGTCTTGTATAGCTAAGCAGCTATACAAGACGTTTAGCTGCTTAAATTGACCTTCATATATAAGGTTTACTCACGAGTTTTCCGTCCCTCTAAAGCTAGAGGGACGGAAAACTCGTGAGTAAACCTTATGCCAATGACGACTGTGACTAATAAATAAAAATCAAAAACGTTTTTTCTAGTTTACTTTAGAATCTCAAGACAATCTTGACACTCTGACAATCTTCAAGGGCGATTAAAGCTTTACAAGTATTCGTATTGCGTCGGCCCCCAAGGACCAGGAAACTAAGAATAGTACTAAAAAGACAAACAAAAAGGATAGTATATGAAATAAGAAAACAAAAATTGGTCAAGTGCGAGTCGGACTCGCGCACGAAGGGTTCCGTACCATTATCTATGCAACATAAGGCAACGTTATTAGTATCGAGCAAGAAACGGTAAAAAAATCATGTTTGTTGTATGGGAGCCCCCCTTAAATATTTATTTTATTTTATTTTTAGTATTTGTTGTTATAGCGGCAATAGAAATACATCATCTGTGAAAATTTCAGTTCTCTAGCTATCACCGTTCTTGATATACAGCCTGGTGACAGACAGACAGTAATAGGGTCCCGTTTTTACCCTTTGGGTACGGAACCCTAAAAAGCGGTAAAACTTATACGACACCATACACCTTAGCTGTACAGTAAATACAAATACTTCTAACTGTATAAAACCGGCAGTAGTCTCAGATATTTTCAATCTAAAAGTTTAATTCGCTTGTGAACGAGTTACTTTGAAAGTTCTCGAAATACTGAACTATTCAAAGCATAACTTCATAAAAGTATTTGACATTCAGTGTGCTATGTGTTTCACATCAAAATAAGTTAAGAAGTTTTGGAGTTTTATAGTTCTGAAAAATCTGGGTCACCAATTAAGTTATAGCTAAATTATAAAGAACAAAGATGATGTTATTCGTATCGTTTGGTATTCACTAAACATATTTTTTTTTAAGTATTGTATCATTTATTTTATTATATGAAAACAAAACCGAGAAATGTTTTTGATTATTATTCATTAATCGGCATTAATCGGCATCATCCTCACACCCCTCCTTCTTCTTCTTGCGGTGCCGTCTCCTACCGGAGGTTGGCGATCATCATTATGATTTTAAGTCTGTCGACAGCGGTTCTAAACAGAGACCTGGTGCTCATACCGAACCACTGTCTCAAATTTTTCAGCCAGGATGTGCAGCGTCTGCCTGGTCTTCGGCGGCCCTGTATCTTCCCTTGCATAATCAACTGCAGAAGACTATACTGCTTATTACGCATTCTGTGCCCAAAATACTCCAGTTTACGGCGTTTAATTGTATTTATTATTTCTACCTCCTTATTTAGTCTCTGTAGTACAATTTCATTTCGCACTCTATCAGTCCATGATATCTTTAGCATTCCTGTTCTACATCTCAAATGCCTGTAGTCTCTTGCACATGGTTTCCGTAAGAGTCCACGCTTCAACGCCATACAGGAGAATAGGAAAGACATAACAGCGCACTAAACGAACACGAGTTGATATTTTTAAGGAGCAGTTGCAAAGTAAACTGTTTATTTTAATAAAAGCATTGCGGGCTTGTTCGATGCGACATTTGATCTCGGTGCTATGGTCTTCTTGTTCATTTACAATACATCCGAGGTACTTATATGACTGCACCCTCTCTAGCGGTTGACCTTTCAAGTATAAGACACCGCTGAAAGTCTGAGGCAGGCGGCCCCACAGTCATCAGTTTTGTCTTTTTTAGGTTAATATTGATTCCATATTGTGCGCTGATGCGTTCGACTTGATTTAATAGTAGAACACACCCCTCCAACAATGTAGAATTATATTGATAAAAAAAGTATGAAGAGAATAGAAAAAAAAATCCATGGAGTTTCTTGTCTGTTCTTCTCCATGGGATTCACGTTTGGAACAGACACTTAGTTTCTCACGTTTCAAAAGAGCTTGTAAAACATGCCAATTTGAAATAAAAATTTTTGACTTTGACTTTGATTAATGCAAAATTCGCTCAGGTCTGTGTGGAATGTAGCTTTACAAATTACAGATGTGCCTGTCACCCTTTCTTCCACGGATGTTAAGGCATCGGCATATGTTATAAAACGTGAATTATATTTTTCGCATAATTATATTTCCGACAGTCTTAATATTCAAAAGTACTTCCGTTCCAAAAATTAGAATTAAATTCACTCTTTTAAGACAGTCTTGTTCAACTTATAATTCGCGTCACTGGCCTAGAAATAACAAAAGCGTTTAAGGTGAAATCTAACAATATGCCAACGAAAATCTACAGAAAGCTGAAACGCCTCCATTTTCAGAGAATAATGGTTGATACATTAATGAAGTCCGCAAGACAATGGCTACACGCTAACGAGCGATAAATGCGAAAATTACACAAAAGTGGATTAAGATTACTGACTTAAAATTTTACAACAGTTAGTATTAATCCTTTTGAAATATTGTTTTATAATTGTAATTGCTAACGAAAAGACGTTATAATAGCCCAATTCTTTGGGGGGCGGCCTTTGACAATTATTAGATATCCAAAAACTATTAGTTTGTCGAATAATTTACATCTTACTCCTTCTATTCATAATAGTTTTATTTGGACTGTAACTTTTTACTGTAACTTTACAACTCTTTGTTTTTTAAAGTGTATAATGAACAAAATCTTTTAAAACGTCAAAATCTAGGTAGGTATAATAGATCAGATGGGCTGGCGTCGGAGACGTTTGAATCATGTTAAAGGTAAGTAAGGAAAGAATACTGTCCGAGTTATATTAATACAATGACAATGTTTAAAAAAATAATTTTACAAAATCAATTAAGATTATCATCATCATAACATAACGCCTTTTCCCATAGGGGGAGGGAGAGACTATAGAGCGCCATCTGCTACGATCCAAACATACTTCCTAGGCTTCATCCACACTCATACATCTGGTCATACATGCCCACCCCCGTTATCATTTAAGACTATCAAAGAATACAAAAGACTATCCATATACCTAAATATAAAAAGGAGCAATTATTTTATGTTACACAGAAAATCAATATAACATTTTTCAGTTTTAGCTTCACAAAACATTTATTTTAGTTGGCAAAAAGAAAATTAAATGAAACGTCGCTTTGTCAGTAAATATTGTGCTGCTAGTTCGTACAAAGGAATTATTAAATTTTTATTTGCTTCGTTATACATCCCGCGAGTAATAAATTGGGCTCGGAGTAGTTTTATTTAATTTTGGTAAATAAATTATGTTTTATTTTAAAATCATCTGTTACAATTTGACGGCAATTTATTTATTTTACACTTCATGCCATATATTTTTTATACAGGCGGTTTTTATAAGACAAGTATTTGGAATGACTACTTAATATACAGAATTGCTAAATACAATTTACTTAAAAAATACAGTCTCTGAATATAATTTCCTCCAGTACGACAATTGATAAATGTTAAAAATATAATGCCTTAACTACCAAGTTATACAATTACACATAATAATATACCTTACCGTAAACTGTAAGGGAAAGATGCTTTATTAACCGACTTTTAAAAAAGGAAGGAGGTTCTCAATTCGTCTATATTTTTTTTTAAGTTTGTTGCTTCATAACTTATGACTGGGCGAAGCGACTTTAATGATTATTTTTTTATTTGAAAGCTGGTGATTCCGTGTGGTCCCATTGGCACCAGATCAGGATCTGATGGCTATCTCCTCAGAAATCGAGGAAACCCTCAAATTTTAAAGGCACTTGAAGTCGGGTCACTTGTGAATTGTTGTCACCGAAAGTTACGTTTTTACTTCTATCGACAGACGTAGAAACTGGCAATTTTCATATTTTTTCCTTGTTATAAAAGGAGTAAAAGAAAAACATGTTTCATTGAGTAAAGTTTGAAATATAATTTACTATCCAGTATAATGAACTTTGTCCGGAGACGAATAATATTCAAGAAAGTTTTACAACAAGCCCATTTGAGAACAGAATGCAAATAAGAGAACTTACATTTAATACAGAGCCGCAAGCGACAAAGTTTCCCTTTGTATTCTCGTTAGTTTGTTCTGTCGCTGAATAGCTCTGTGTGCTAACTGGTCATAGAAGTAGAATAGTAAGTGTTGCTTAGATAAGCCAAGTGTCAAAGGGAGTCAAAATATAATGATCTAACAGGTAAGAAAAAATCCTAAATCCGACAATTTGATAGTTTAGAGTAGAGGCATATGAATAAGTCCTCCTTTGTATTCTTGTTAGTTTGCTCTGTTGGGGAGCAGCTGTATATGCTAACTGGCCATAGAAGTAGAATAAATTGTAGATATCAATCAGATAAATACATTTTTATAAATTGTAGAGACCAAAGAGATGTGATGAGTATCAAAGGGTACCAAAATTTTATATTTCATTAAAAAAAAATTATCACTAAAAATCTGCGTTGGATTGATTATTGCGTCGCCCCTATATGTGCTAAGATGTCCTATTTCGGACACTATAGACATTCCTATTATTTAATATATTTTTATGTTACTTTAGCATTAGTTATGTATTCGGTTTCAACTGTGGCTCAGTAATAAACATTTTTTTCTTTCTTTCTGTCTAATCCTCAACTGCTGCGGCTGGTGTAGAATAAATTTTATGTTGTTTACCGTATTTGAGATTAAAATAGATATTGCTCAAAATTAACATAATTGTGGTTTTTTTAAAACATTTCTCCTAAGGCAAAAATCATATTACCCATGATCTATCAATTAAGTGGTTAGTAGAGTTATATTCCTTATTATCTTAAGGCCATAGTGTTTTCTTTTTTTATCTTACATTTTCTATCTAGTATATTGTACATCTATGGTGTTTTGTCTGTAAATGGCTGTATGCTAACTGTCACAGCACACAATGTCGTTTGTTGTGATGTTAGCTGAACTCTGTGTTCTAGTGTACAGAACAGATCAGCGTTATTGCTGCTTGGAAACTTGTACAAAACATTTTACACTTATTTTCTTGTTTGCTACAATAACATAATATTCTGTCCTTTAAACAGAGAAAATCTTAGATGTTGCATTTCTCTTAACTATAAACATAACTACGTTCAAATACATAATAATGTTAATAAAATAAATAAGGAAGTGTAAAGATAGATACTACAAATACCAACAAAATAATCACATCAACATACCGTCACGCCTTTTCTGATGGGAGTAGGCAGAGGCTGTAGAGCATCATCTGGTACAATCTAATATTTCCTTGGCGTTATTTATACTCGTACATCTCAAGCACACTTAGTCACATAACTTTCTAACTAATATTAGTGAGTAATACTACCGTTACTATACTAGCAAGTAAAGTTGGGGAAGGAAGGTCATAGAGGGTCACCACTTTACCATCTTCTTTCCAGTACCAGACAACGCCACGTGAAGCGGCTTCCAACAAGGTGGAGCGACGACATCGTCAAAGCCGCTGCAGGTAGAAAGCGTTGGACTACGCGCATTCTATGAGGCTATGTGCAGATATGGACCAAGAAAGGCTAATATAAAAATAAAATAAGAAGAAGGAAAGGCTAATATAATAATAATATATAATAAACATAAAATCTAGCATTATTTTAAACAGTTTTCAAATATACCAAAGAAGTTTTACATTTCCGCGTACCTCTTATGCCTTTGCTAAATTAATAATATATGAGAGCTTTCCGGTTTAATCTCTAAGGGAAACTTTAAAACCACGAGTTTGAAAAGTTGAACAGAACAATAAGATAAACCTGTGATGTGCTCGGTGTGAGTCACGTCGACCATTATGTCATGAAACTTATGCTTTGAAGATAGATGTATGTTTATATTGCTAGCTATATATAGAACATAGATTCTTTTATATTTTTATAGCTGTTGCCCGGAAATTTGTACGCGTGAAATTTGGAAGCCAAACCTTAACAAATTATACAAAAAAGCCAACCTCTTAAACCACTAAACCATCCTATTAAAGAAACCACATCAAAATCTGTTGCGTAATTTTGAAGAACAACAACTTTGTTTTGTTATACCTAAGTAAAGATAATGTCCAACGTCACCGCTTTTCTCTTGACTTTTAATTTTAATGTCTCAAGCCAAGATTATTTGCTTGTATTATATTCAGTATTATATATATATAGTATTATATATTGTATGATATAAGTACTATTTTTTTAAATAAACTAAATTATAGTGGAAAAAATTATAACCATGAGCGGGACTTTCCACTATAATTTAGTTTATTTAGTTAAAGCATAGCAAGTCAATTGCAAAAATCAATAAATTTATGTACTACTAGCTGACCCGGCAAACGTTGTCTTGCAAAACTAAAAAAAAAAGGTTTGAAAAATAGATGTTGGCCGATTCTCAGACCTACTGAATATGTATGCAAAATTTGAGAAGAATCGGTCAAGCCGTTTCGGAGGAGTACGGTAACTAACACTGTGACACGTGAATTTTATATATTAGATTTTCTTATAACTTTAGACTAGACTTTATAGACTTTCTTATGACTTTTGTATGGCAAAACAACGTTTGCCGGGTCAGCTAGTTTTTTATAAATTTAATTTAAATAATAAAATCACAAAACGTTTATTATTATTTTTTTGTAAATATGTTTATTAGAGTAGGTATTCATAAAACTGTGTATTTCATTTATTTTTGCATACATATTTTAATGTAAAATATCTCAAAATAAGACTAATAAAATATCGTTATTGGACTTTTAGCAAATCCAGTTGTGCAAATTTGCATCGTCACTAAGTTCAGAATGCATTATGCAGGAGGCCGTTCAGCACTTTGGATTGTCTCAATTCTGATATTTTAAGAAGAATGTATAAGTAAAAACCACTTTTTACGGATTTTTCGTATCTCTCTCCAGCCTATTAACGTCCCACTGTTGGGCACAAGCCTCCTCCACGTTAAATGATGGTCTAGAAGCAAAAACAAAGAATAGCGCACAAATTAAAACATAATTTTCTCAACACACTTGGCAATCATAAATTCTAATAACCACTAAAATAATTCTAAATTATGTCTCTTATAATAAGTATTTTTAGGCAAATATTATTAAAATTGGTATAAAGGTCGTAGCGGTCCCATATCAGACAGTTTTCACTCGAGTCTCACGAGACCATCCGTTTTAATTAGTCCGACGTTCCTGAATGGTTATTAACTATTCTACAATTTGTAATAACTTTGCTGAACTAATACTATGTTTGACGATAGACGTACGATACGTTAATTGGTATTTAATATCAAATTACTTTACTAGGTTACGTTATAATTTTCAACCTAAACAGCACTAAACTATGTAGAAATAAATAAACAACTAAAAACTAACTACTAACTACTTGAAATAAAAAATATTATTATTTTTAAGCTGAACATAAACATTTTTCAATAAAACTACAACTATTTTTATTGTACATGAAAAAGAAATTATTTGTACTATGTCAATAAGGACCACACAAACGAACATGTGAACCTTTTAAAAAGTCTTGTATGTAATATTTCGGAAATAATACTATCGAATTAACACAACATGCTTCACTATTAAACGAGACATGGTCTTACGTTTCTTCATCCACATAATTACAATAGACATGTCACCTATAATAAAGAGCTACTTTTAGCCTATACCAAAAACCTCTTGCTCAATTGTTTCACCATTATGAATTTCTAATACCAATATCTTTGTATGTATTCCTTATGTAAGCCTTTAAAATAATACAGTGGATTTTGATGCGATTTTTTTCATAGATACAGTTGTTCAAGTGAGTGGCTTTCTTGTATAATTTGTTAAAAGGTCATTGCCAACTCTGGGCCATCTGTAAACACCATTTTAGCAAGAATTTCTAGAGTGTACTCGTACGAAATTGCGAGCAACAGATATACCAAATAAAAGATTAAGCTGATTGAATTGTACAGATAAACATAATCTGAAACTCACACAGTTCTTTGTAACAAGTATGACAAGTTGACAAGTACAAATACATATCTCGAGTTCAACCCTGAAACACATTGTTCCCGAATATCATCTGAGAAAAGATAACGTAACACTTGGTATGTCAAAAAGCTCGTTCTTTTCTTTGTGTGCCGCCCCTTAACTTCGTGTAGAGAACACTTTACAGCGTATGAAGTATGTTTCCGTCCATTCTATTGTTGTTAATAGTCCATCCTGTATGAGATAAAATTGTATTCTGGTAAAAATTTGGTATTGGTTGAAACGTCCTTTGTGTGGGATTGACCGAAACCAAACCCAGTGCTTATTCGCCTCGTACTTGTCCGTATGGTAATGGATTAAGAATAGAAGTGTCAGCACCCGATTTGCTTTGATACTGTATACATATACCATCCTCTGTGAGGGACGGAAAACTCGAAACTAAACCCTGTACTAACACGCCTGGTTAGCGTGGCACTGTAACTAGGCTGTGATCCCTCCCAAAGTGGATAAAACCCCTGCCCAAAAGTGTTAATTGGTTGGATAGAGAGAGTGTGTGCTAATAAAACGCTCTATATTATCATATTACTTTATTCAAATAAAGAAGATTCTTAGCACATAGATCCGATGATAGCTCAGGTAATCAGCATAAATTTGTATAATTTAATTGAACCAATTGGTTTTTAGCCATAGGTACATATTCTTTCAATATACATTTATTTATAGGATTTGTCATACCTCTGAGACCCTAAATCTAGAAAAAGTTACAGAAAACTATAAAAATTTATACCACGTAAAGGTGATACACATTTATAAGAAAAACTTTATTTCCCATCCGCGTATTCATCAAACAGTTGACATTATATTGCCTTTTTATGACAAATAGAAAACTTTATCTAAGTTTCTCGTGTGATGGAACAAAAGCAAGACACAAATATATTTTATTCTTCATAGTTTATTCTTGCTACGAGTGGAGTTCTTTGAAAGCCAGTGTGTATACAACTTCATCGTAAAAGACTTGCTACAACGTAATCTTGGAGAATAAATACAAAAAATATGTTTAAAATATATAAACAACAATATATTGAAATAATAATAATATTATATATACATGGACATTTCACACTTTCTCTGGTCCCAAGCTAAGCTCATATGATTGGTTTATGTGTACCAGAATACGGATATACTACATAATATACTAATTTTCTTTTGTAAATACATACTTATATTACATAGAAACACACAGACGAAAAACAAACATTTTTATGACATTTATAAACATCACACAAATCATTGTCCCGTGCAAGAATCGAATATGCGACCTCGTGTTGCGGATTGTTTAGCCGAACAACTGTAATATTATTTTTATATTATTAAGTAATCAATACTAATATTATAAGGCTGAAGAGTTTCTGCTACGACCAATAGAAGCGAAGTATAAGTGAAAAATTTTGCCAAAACAGGGAAAATGTTTCTGAATTCCACGCATATGAAGTAGCTGGCAGCAACTAGTTGTTTAATTGATTCCGAGCAACATCGAAATTAACGATTTGGGGTCAAAAAGATTTCATTGCCAAAACCAATATTAGTAATTTATTTCACCCGTAAAGTATCGAACGTAGGTCCTGACACAAATATAATATTCATTGAGTAAATTAGGTCCCTTTTACTGGCCTGTCCTAACATAACAAAAGGTGTTAACTTATGTAAATAAGATCCAATCACAAATTGTTGAATACATAACAAAATCTGGAGGCTGAAGTTCAAATAAGGTTGTGTTTATTCAGGATTACCTTGTCTCAGCTATATTTATTATAAGCTTGACATTGCCAGTTTTACAATAAATATTTTATGTAGAAACTTAATTTCAACTTGATGCGCTATTTTATTTGAATGGTTTTTTAATAGCTGTGACTTTTTTCTGGGGAATTTTGATGGCCGATCTTAAGCGGGTATAAAAATTTATTCTGTAATAGATCTATTTATCTTTTATTTGCTTTATGCTTAAAATAGATTAAACTAAAATTAGCTATTGCCCACCATTTCAACCGCGCTTAAAGTTCTTGAGGCCCCCTTCCCAATTATACACGAAACGTAACTAATAAATTGTACAAAAAAGCCTTCCTCTTGAACCACTATATCCTTTAAAAAACCGCATCACAATTCGATAGATAGTTTTGAAGATAACTCACACACACACTCATATAGCGACAAGTATACAAAAATAACGACTTTGTTTTATCTAATATATAAAATTCACGTGTCACAGTGTTAGTCACCGTACTCCTACGAAACGGCTTGACCAATTTTTATGAAATTTTATATGCATATTTAGTAGGTCTGAGAATCGGCCAACATCTATTTTTCAATCTTTTTTTTTTTAGTATGGCAAAACAACGTTTGCCGGGTCAGCTAGTAATATTATACTAAAATATTAAAAGTAAAAAGTCATTCAATTGACGAAATACTATGCATTATTGCAACATAGAACACTAACCCTTTGCCTATTGAGCCAGATTTATTCGTAAAACATAAAAGAATTTCTCTTTGTTATTATTGAAGGGCACTTTAGTGGAAACTAATATATAAAATTCACGTGTCACAGTGTTAGGTACCGTACTCCTCCGAAACGGCATGACCAATTTTTATGAAATTTTACATGCATATTCTGCCGATTCTCAGACCTACTAAAGGTCTGAGAATCGGCCAACATCTATTTTTCTAACTTTTTTTTTAGTATGGCTAAACAATGTTTGCCGGATCAGCTAGTAATATTATACTAAAATATTAAAAGTAAAAAGTCATTCAATTGACGAAATACTATGTATTATTGCAATATAGAACCCTAACCCTTTGCCTATTGAGCCAGATTTATTCGTAAAACATAAAAGAATTTCTCTTTGTTATTATTGAAGGGCACTTTAGTGGAAATATTTTTAAGAAGGGCCCTTAACGGTTGTTATTTTCTATTCCAATATAAAATATAGTTTATTGTCTAGTATTTTTCCTTTATTGGTTTGCCTGTTTGATCTCATATACTACGAGTATACCTTTGAGATCTTTTAATATTCATACAATATGCGATTTTGTCGTTACACACATTAACACTTAAGCTTGTCAAAATTTTTGGTTATTATTGAGCTTTTCGCATTTATAAATTAGTAAGGATATAGTCAGCTCTATAATCTCTGCCTACACCCATGAGAAAAGAAACGATAATATGATGATGATGAGATACGAATATTTTTACGATTTTATTTTTATTGATTTAATCCACACTCCACAGTTTAACTCATTGATGAAATAATGGTTTTCGTGTGGTAAAGGTTTGTTTAGTGGACTGATGTTCATAATGTAATGGGTTTGAATTCAGAAAAAGTGTTATTAATTTGTAAAAAAAAGATATTCTTCTTCACATAGTATAAAACAAAGTCGAAAGATTAAAATTCAATTGTTAAAGTTAAATTTGACTTTGATAACTTTCAATATAGTTCCATTTTCATATTTTAACCTTCAAATACAAAGGATTTCTACTGTA
This sequence comes from Orgyia antiqua, assembly GCA_916999025.1. Taxonomy (NCBI): domain Eukaryota; kingdom Metazoa; phylum Arthropoda; class Insecta; order Lepidoptera; family Erebidae; genus Orgyia; species Orgyia antiqua. Next base: position 17,385,958 of record OU779864.1, on the reverse strand, counting down.
TAGAGCGTTTGTAATAACAACAAATTTTATAGACCACAAGCACTGAATAAGTACGCTGGCAGTCCCTCAAACCATCTATAAGTCTTCAAAACAAAAGGCTGTTTCGAAGCAAACTTATTCGGTTTTAAACTCACATCATAAATTCGACAGGAGTTGATTGCAATGTTGATGCCAATTCCATTAAAAAAAGTACCAGCTCAACACTCGTAGACTACGGATAATGTCGTATCTTTGCGTGTGTGCACCAATTTTGTGTAGTATATTCGCTGTGAGGAATGGAATTACGAATGATAAATCCAACAGCAGTTTTCAGGCGACCTCTCCTGAAGATAATACGAGAACACGTGCGTAATGGACAATGGCGTATCTCAGACTGCGTGTGCCGATTCTGTGCGGTTTGAATATAGCGACAGAAATCAAATATTCTGGTATTAGTGTTACCTCGACACCACATCAACAGTAATATTTGAAAGAAAACAATGACACAACTCCTATTGGTTTTATACTCTAAGACTTGAAAACACAAGACTGCCAGGTTACATTGAATTATTAATTTCGGCTCAAAATCTTGTTTGTATATTTAAATTGTTCTGAGCTAGTAAGTCTTCAGTGATTGTTTATAATTTGCTTTTATACAATATTGTTTAGTCCTAAACTAAGCATATTCTGTGTAATACAAATATTGTTAATCGAATCATGGTTACAAGGCAGTAAAATCAAATAACATTCGCAGATACCACGATAGCTCATTAGGCATGGCAACATGACGTTATTCTGATATTCTGACTAAATCCCAATGTCCTCCTCCAGGAAGCTATAAGAGCTAGCTCAGAAGTGATATTAGGAAGTGACATCCTCTGTGAGATATGAAAAGTTAAACAAAACCCTACGCCATCAAACCTAGTCAGCGTGGCTTAAGTAGACCAAATACCCCCCAGAAGTGACTAATAATCAGACTCAGATGGGCTGGGAAGGAAAAAAGAAATCAAACTTACGTTAAAATAATAAAATTCTCACTCAATCTCAGTCCTCTTTAGTTGAAATTAATCTCTGAATAAAATATTCTTTCACAGAATGAAATGAGTAGAGCTTGCTGTTATTAAATCATTACGTTTCAAGTAAACGGGTTGTGTGCTAACTACGGCTAACAAAGCTGTGGATTATTTTGTGAGTAATGTTCTAGGCGTTCATATAATGGAACGAGGGTTTAATTACTATATGCCTCGTTTAGTTTATGTCGTGGTTTTGTGTAATTATGACTAGAATATTAAAAGAATTTTAGGTTGATGGGCTATCATACTTTATGAAAAAAGTGAATGCTGGTTTTATTTTTAGACATACTTACAACTTACTATTGAAGCGTAAGTAAGTAATACATAGTTGGTACTATCGGATTTAAAGAATATCATTTACTACAATTGTTGGAAGTTTAAATTAACGTATAACTTTCTGATGATTCACAGAAACTATAGTATTTCTTATAGGATAAGCAAAGTACTCAAATTTGCTTTTTAGGTTAACAATCACATCTAGATGGCGTTAGTGTCAAGTTGGATTTCGCTATAGTTTTGCTACCGCCTCTTACATCGTATATTTTACGCACTAAAGTATTTCGTGGCATTGGAGGGGTATGTAAAATCAAAATACGTATTTTCCACCTGACTACATGTAACATTATATCAAAAGATTTATATATTGTTTCCTTTCCAACGCCTCTTCTAATACTTCTTATTCAAACAAAGGTGAGAACTGGAGTTGATCCGATTTAGCAGAATTTGTTATCGCTCAAGTGGCGTAGTCTAGTATTAACATTTATGTATGTATTGTTTATGTATTTCTAAGATTATCTTACATTATATTGAAGCTTAAATACTTATGTAAGTATATTGTTTAGAAGCTTTTTCCCGCAACTTTATATGCGTGGAATTTAAAAACCTAACTAACAAATCATAGAGTAAAAATCATCTCCTAGAACCACTGTCAAAAAACTGCATCAAAGTCCGTTGCGTAGTTTTTAAGTTATAAGCTTATATACAGACATACATAAAAAACTACTTTGTTTTATAATAAGCATAAATACAGAATTTATCACTCTTCAAATGCTTTTTCATACAGTAGGTACTAAAGAACTTTTACGGAGAAATTTGTGTGTCTGTCTGTTTATTTAACTGCTACCATCTACGTTTATTGGTATTAAATTAATAAATAATAATAATAAATAACTAATAATAATAACTAATAAATCTTATTCTAATTCTTTGACTTGTAACTTATGTTATTAATTAATGAATGAAATGAAATACATATTAGCAGTCTTTTTATGCAAAAACACATTAAATTTCGATATAGAACGATGAAAAAATAGACGCAAATGTCGATCTATTTCTGTAAAACTTACTAAAAAAGTATAAGTTATTCGTCTTACCTACTGCATAACATCTTCCTTAAGAGATATTTTTAACAATAGCAATTTTAAAATTTGCTCAGTCTGTATGCAGCCTTATTTACAACTTCGCTAAGGCGATTTCCTTTGCACCTCGGAGATTATCGGATATAAATTCGTAAGGATCAGATATACTGTATAACAATATTATATTGTTTTTTGTTTAAGTTAAAGATTAAGAGTTGTGATATAAAAATATTGTTTATTGTAACTATAATAAGAATAACAGGAAAACTATTTTCTCCGATTTGGATATTACGTTATAATACGCGGTCCTGCGTTATCCGCATCATTTGTTATTAGTCTTTACATATTATAAAACAAAGTCGTAATTTTTGTATGTATTTTAAGTGGCGGGCAACAACTTGTAAAATATAACAAAACAGTTCCTAACACACAAGTTATATCTAACATAATGTTTAATCAAACGTGATATGCACATACCTTCAAGTAAATAACAACAGGAGTAGTCAAACGTGCTGCTTTGTCTGTCTAATAATAATATGCTGCCAGGTCGCTGGCGCCGAGGTAAACGCGAACAAATACTAAAAAACCATTAGTCGCTACGCACGCACACCACAAAGTTGTAACACAAACTCTCACAGTCACGGATTTATCAGTGTCTATGGTTGGTTACATCACTTAGTCGACTTGAAATCAGTTAGATATCTATGTGTGTGTGATTAGGTACATATCTATGTGTGTCTATCATACAGGCTATACGTCATATGGAACGTAATTATTTTATGAAGAACGATTTAACCAGGCTATAGTTACTTGTCCTCAATTTTAAACATCAACCCACCATCATATGTGTGATACAGTAAGGAACGACACTGTTTAGATTTTCTTATCTTTCCTTCTCCATAGTATTCAGTTTTGTAACAGACGATTAATTTCTGACTTTATAAACAGCTTGATAATGATTTAAAACAAAAAAAACTTGATATTTACTATTTTTACACAATGAGTATGAACATAGCTCTCGTACCCTGTTTCAGTGATCTGACTATGTCAACACATGTTGGGTAAATGCTCTAAAGCACAAACTAATATGTTTAATATTAATGATGTTGTTTTAATTAATTAAATATGGGCTTTGCAAGGATTATGTCAAATTACAACGGCATGGCATTATGGCAGCATCACTGATAATTAATATTAAATTACAAAAAAAATTATGCATCGGCATTAAGTATTTGAGAAAAATTAAATAAATAAACAAACACAAAATTTTTCACAATACGTCCTCTGATCCCAAATGAAGCTTTTACTTTATGCTTATATATTGTTAGGTAAAATAACTTATCTTAAACAGTAAACTGCCACTAACAAAATTTTGTGCTAAACTTGTATTTGCGAGAAAATGTGATCGGAGTAAGAGCACACTATCATTAAGAGTATCATCAATCATGAGACAGCATTTTACATTGTGCTCTACTTGTTCCATTTACCACATCGTTAACTCATAAGTGAAATTAGTGTACTTTCATAATGCGAAAGTAATATATTTGTAGTTAGCGCCGCAGACTGTCAGTCACGAGGTCGCGAGTTAAAATTCCAGACAGGCGATCATGTTTTATTTAAATTTGTCACATAAATTATGCTTGTAACCTAGCATCCGTAATACAAGCTTAGAGATATAGCTTAATTTCTACGTGAACTGTCCATAAAATATAATGTGTTTATCACATAATAAAATGACCTGTGATTGACCCACTATCTATTGAAATGTGAACTGTAGTCTGACAGTACTTACTGCTGCTTTATGTAGCCTGTCGTAATAAATATAATAATAAAAATATTTACAACAAAAAATAAATATGAAAATAAATAGTCATGGCCAAGCATCACAATAAAATTATTTATGAACATGCCATAAAACATAACTAGTTTTCCATACACTCGCGGAATTATTGGACTATCGTATAATTTTATTTGAGCCATTTGTCTAGCATACAATTTAATTTTGACTTCAAATGTTTTACCAACAAGAGCGACGTTTCGTGAGAACGAGTTATCACACATACAAATACGCTAAACTTATTTTACAGCGTAGTTACATGCACGCACACGCAAAAAACTGATGTCAGTTAGGGTTTTAGGCACCTCAAAATACGGTATGTGGCTAGTAAATACTAGTAATGTTATTTGTCTTTTGCTTCCCTAGAACAATGCTATGTTCCCACTTATATTTACAGTTCTCACTTAGAAACCTCTATTTCATGAAAGCGCCTTCTCCTGTAGTTTAATACTCTGAGTATATTTTTGTTACTGAGTTAATATGAATTTGTTCTTGTCTTTTTTGTTTTATATGAATTTTGATGAGATTTTACTAAAGTTATTCGTATAAATTAGTTGTTTAATTAAAGTTGTTTGGTTTTTTTTACTACATTCCCTATAGAGTAAAGGATGTGGTTTCATAAAAAGGTTTAATTTTTATCACACAGAAGAGACTTAAATTAGGTTGCCAATCTTTTACTGGTATATTTATTGAATAATAAATATATGCCAGTGAGAGAGAAAAAATCGTCATTTGTCACTGTTGTACGAATAAGAATGGAAGGAGTTAAGGGTAATGGAATATAGAAGAAAAGATAAAATAACTGTGTAAAAAAGATATAAAAGAGACAGGAACAAAGAACAGCTACCAAATAACCGTAGAAATAGAACACATTTACCTGAAGGGTAATATTATCTACAGTCCTGTTTAAAGCCACAAATACATAGTTTAATAAAGGCAAATCTAACAAAAGGTTGTCTAGAAGTCATTTATAATATATATACTTTTACCGATAAAGCAGTGTCTGTGTCAATATGTGTCTTATATGTTTTCATCGATAAATAATGTTAGTCATTTCATTGTTATGTTTAATTTGTTATTATGCTGACACTGACTTCCGCGTGAAAGGGCATAAGTTCGTTGCTTATCACATGTGTATTATATTGATGAATATAGCTGTTTGTACCGCGTCAAAGTATTTATGTGTATGTGATAAAAAAATTGCGCAATTATCTTTAAATTCGCAAAACAATGTGTTGAATGTCCGTTAATGGAAATTTTTAAACACTTGTCAGCACATCTGCTTCTGATATAAATTTAGGGATTTTATCATTGTTCGTGTGGTGACGGATTTAATAGAGGTTTCACCAACCTTATTCTTATCCAGGATGATGTAAATCTCCCGTAATTCCTCCTAATGGAAGAGGCCTGTGCCCAACAGTGAGACGTAATTGGCTGGAGAGAGTGATTTTATTATTACCTTGAAATTCAAGAAGCGAAACCGTGGGTATTGGCTGTGAAACTATAAAGAAAGTACAGAAACAATATTAAACCAAGATGTTTCCTCATTTTGTGTGTCCGTTATAACAAAGCTGGGGATTAGTACATGAGTAATGATCCAGAGGTTTAGTTAAGCGTAAGAGACAAAGTTATATAAACATATATCTTGTTTTATGTGCTATCGTTATCTTCTATTATATAAAATTCTCGTGTCACAATGTTTGTTCCCATACTTCTCCGAAACGGTTTGACCGATTCTTATGAATTTATTTAAGTAAGCATATTTAGTAAGTCTGAGAATCAGCTACTAGGTATCTATTTTTGATACCCCTAAATGGTTAGGGACCACCCCTGACATTTGTATGACAAAACAACGTTTGCCGGGACAGTTAAGTTTATTTAAAAAAAAAATTATTAATAATTAAAATTTATTTATACCCGACTTTCTGAAAAATTTCTGCCCACATAAATACTGCATCAATACAAAAAATAGTTTATTTGTTATCTCACATAATTGATAGACAACAATAATTAAGTAAAAACAATTAATTATTTGAGTTCTTTGCTTTTAATTTAACACGACATATTAACACGACATAGCTGTGAAGGACCTAAATGAAATAAATAAATAAATAAATATTTTATTCACGAAAATCTTAAATTATAAGAGTTTGCACAAAACTTTGTTACAAAGTTCAGCGCTTTACTTTGATGAGTTCAAAGTATATTACTTGGTTGGAATAATTAATGCAGAAATCATTATTTTCAATTAAAGAAGATTTTATATTAGTAAAATGTTACAGCGAATTTCAATTTATTTTATCCTTATCCTTACTAATTTATAAGTGCGAAATCCGGATGATAACACAATAATAATTTTGAAGAGCTTAAGTGTTAATGTGCTAAATCATGCTATCGTTTCGTTCCACAGAATGAAACGATAGCATGATTTAGCATGATTTAAAAAACGTACAAAGCCATCTATCAAGCAGAAGAGTAAACTTCTGTTTGTTAAGGATTGATTTCTTAATTTCACGCGTACGAAGTCGTGGGCAATAGCTAGTATTGACAAAAAACCGGTCGGGTACTCGTTAGATTTGCTCATAAAGAGTTCCGTACTGTAATTTTCATTATAATTTTTGTGATATTTCCGACCTCAAACAACGAGATAAGTGCAAGAGAATGATGATCTTGAGTATTTGTTATTGACATCTTTCCAGAGTTAGAGCCTGGTGACAGACGGACGGACAGTTAAGTCTCAAGTAATAAGATCCTGTTAAAACTTTTGGTATAAAGGCTTAAAAATGGATTTTCAAAATGCATGTATGCGCACTATTACTGAACGACTGAACTGTCAAGGACTGGAATAACTTACCAATGTCTGTGTTCCCCGAGAGTTACAATATAGACAAGTTCAAAAAAAGGGTAAATAGGCTACTCACATAGTTGGTGCGCTTTACCATCAAAGATTCCATTGTCGCTTACCATCAGGTGACATGGGATCAAGTGCCAACATGTATAATGTAAAAAAAAAATACGACTGCATAAAATTTGATAATTCCTTATTCAGCCCAAAGCTTTTTGTTTATGGATGGCCGGAAAAGGAGTGAAAGAGCAAAACCAAGATATGATAGAAAAAAGAATTGATGAGAATATGACGGTTGTTAGGAGAGGCTGGAAAGAAAAACGTGCTGCGCCGACCCGAAGTAACTTAGCATAAGGATAGGAAGAAGAAGAAACTTTGTATGTAGAAGATTAAAAGAAGTTTCTCTGGTTCGCTAGTTCTTAAAATAAAAAAAAAATTATATCCCAATCAACTTTATACAGATAACACGACATGTTATATTTTAACAACAAGTTCGAGCAACATTATAACAAACAAAAGTTATTTCTGTTCTATGAAACACATATTAATACTGAGTTTCCTATGCATTTGTATATAAAACTTTATTGAAATACACATTTCACTTCCATTCCGATACAAATAGTAATTACTAACTTTATGTGCAGTTGTTTGACACTAGTCTATATATATTTTCACTGTGTATTCATTGGTAAAATGTGCAAAACCTAAATGAAAATACTTTGGTACAATATTATTTTTTGTGTATATATTTGACTATCAATACAAATATCTATGTAGAGGCAAAATAAGGATAAACAATAAATATATGCCCAACAATTATAAGGGCATATATGAAAATTCTTTCACTGTTAGATAGTACATTACATTTACATACGCTTACAAAATCTTTTGCCAATTCCTACAAAAATTGCTCTGGCTCAATCTCTGCTTTTGCCAATCTTAGATTACGCTGATGTCAGTTATCCAAATCTCACGTAAGCACAACTTGATAAACGACTGAGCGACTTCAAAACGTCTGTATAAGGTTTATATTTGGTCTCCGCAAATATGATCATGTGTCCGAGATTCGTAAAAAACTCAAGTGGCTTCCAATTTGCCTTCGTCGGAATACTCACATTCTTACAATGTTGTATAACATATTATTCAATACCAATACTCCCCAATATCTCAAAGACCGGTTCGTGTTCCGTCGTGAAACACACCCAAAGTGCCTAAGAACACCTGAAAATTTGAGAATAAATGTTCCAAAGCATGGGACCATATTTTATACCAAATACTTCACAGTTCAAGCTATATTGCTATGGAATAAACTACCAGTGCATATAAGACAACCCAACTCACTTGCAAGTTTTAAAATTAAACTTTTACATTATTATTTATCATTACAGTAAAGAATTCTTGATGTGTATGTTTTTAGATTTAAGTTTATATTTTGTATGTATTTATTTATTATGTATTGTAAGTATAGTATTCTAGATATCTAAGTATGTATTTATGGATTTTATGTTTTAGTAGCTTATATAGTTGTTTACACTAGTATGTAGCACACCCCACAAACTACCGCGTTATCTATCCTAGATACTTTTATCCATCCTAAGGTTGCCTGGGAGAAATCACACTAGTGATAAGGCCGCCCTTTGTACAATACCTTACTTTAAGAAATTATTATGTAAGTAAAATGTATTATTGTGGTGTACAAATAACGAGTTTTCTATCTGTCTATCTACATTTATCGAGAAAGGCTTTAGGCTATATAACAAAACGGGAAAAATTTTCTTAATTCCACGCGTACGAAGTGGCGGGCAATCCGTTGCATTACCGGTGTAAGAGACAGAGCAAAATGAAAATGAACATGCTTACAGCATTTTTCCAGAAATAACGTCTAAAAAATAAATTAAAAATATCACTGGCAATAGGAGCTTATAATAACGTTCTTATTTCCACCTATTTAAAGGTAGGTACGTGATGTCGCTAGAAACACGGTAGCAATATGTTGCCAGCTACAAAAGAATGGAACAAAAGCCGCTTTGTTACCCAATCTATTGTGTAACGTCCGCGTATTTTACGTTTATGCTATGTTTATCCGATAAATATATTAGAGTTCCCTTAAAAAAAGAAACCTTTAAAGGAATAGCCAGCTATTTGTCTGAATGAAATCTTTTTACTAAAGTAATTTATTAATTTTGCAATTGACTTGCTATGCTTTTACTTAATAAATTAAATTGTAGTGGAAAAAGGTGATCACCACAAGCGAGACTTGAACCCACGACCTCGGAATACCGTACCACTAGAATTTAATTTATTGAATGAAAGATTTTTCTTTTCAGATGATATAAAATATTAAATAAACAAAAGATTACGCACATACATACTGGATGGTGGGTTGGTGTTTAAAGCCTTGGAAAAGTAACTAAGTGTATATTATATCTCCCCTGATATCACAGTATCCGACATTAAAAAATGGTACCTTTGTGGTTTGACCTCTCAGCAAAAAAAAACAAATGATATTTACAACAATAACCATTGTACTAATTGAGGTATATTAACCCTTGGAGACGTAATTACGACTAAGAAAATGTTATAATTTTTATTTAAAATTTTTCAAGAAGGAGCTGTTAGATGGAAGTGGGGTGAGACCAAGTGTTACGACGTTCTGTAAAAGCCTACGCTTTGCAAAGGATGGATTAATTTTTGACTTGATTGGCTGATTGATTGTATGCTGTATATACTCCCAGGTTAATACACAGCTAATAGGTAGAAGATATAAGCCTGACACTCTACTGGTCTGACAGTCTGACAGGCCTGACAGTCTACATACTGGTTCCTTTTACACTAAGAAGGAATAGACATTCGTCCTAGAACTAAATCAATAGGTGTTTTTCTCTCACTCTAGCCCATTACCTTCCTACTTTGGGAGGGATTATGATCTACTATGCCGCGCTGAGCTGGAGTGTTAGCACAGGGTTCGATTTAGAGTTTTTCGTCTCTCACATAGGATATTATTTGTGGAGAATATCCCTAAGCTGGCTCTTACAGCACTCAGGGGAGAAAATGGGGTGGTGACGCTTGTATTCTTAATCCATAGATAATTTGTATACGATGGGCCTTGTGGTCGACTGGCTTATGTAACGGACTGCCTTTCACGAGGTCTTGGGTTCCGATTTACGCTCAGACAATAATTTGTGTGATATTTATAATTATCATACAAATATTTGTACTACGTCTAGATGTTTTTTATGTTTGTATTTACAAAAGAAAAGTGGTGTATGTATCGTATCCGCATTCTGGTATCCATAACACAAGAAACATAAGCTTAGCTTGAGACCAGAGGACGTCGTGTAAAATGTACATGAATATTTATTAATTTATTTATATGAGTACTACTTTATGTAATGAAAATTATAGCCGCATTAAAATATATTAGGGTCAAATAGCTATATTTAATAAAGTTGATTCAAAATCTCTTGATCTACAGAGACAATCTGTTTCAATTAGGATAACGTCCGCGTATAGCCATTATATATTTTATACCTTACAGAATAACTTTGTTCAACTTATGATACATTTTGGTACTTATTGTGTAATACCTGTTACCTACAACTTCGTGCGCGTCAAATTTAGAAACCAAACTTACTTACTTCAACTATACAAATAAGTCATCCTATTGTATCTATCATTTAAAGAAAACTGCATCAAAATCCGTTGCGTAGTTTTAAAGATATCTCTCACATAGGGCCATACATGCAAAAAATTCAATAACACTTAACGACTTTGTTAAAAAACCTCCGCCAAAAAATCACGAAAATCTCTGGAACTGTTTCTGCTATAAAAATTATATCAATACAACAATTGCTTGTTTATATTTTGTACACAAAAGCTTCTCGTGTCACAGGTCATAGTGTTCTTCAGTATTCTCCAAAATGGCTTGTCTGATTTTTATGAAATAGATGGTCTAAGGAAAGGCTGTAAATTATTTTCATACCCTTGATTTTTTTTTATGTGTAATTCTGTTAAGGGCCACTTAACAGAATTACACATAAAAAAAAAATTGAACGGCAAAAGGCTACAAGTTAACATTGGATAATATAAGCAGGTAACTTTAATTTAAGCCTAGAACGTATGAATAGAAATAAATACCTAAATTATTTAAGGTATTAGATTCATTTTTTATAGACATCTGTAATTCTGTCAGTTCTAGCTAATCAACTCTTCCTCGCATTCCCGTAGGCTAAATAAACAAATAACATTACAACACTATTTAAACACAAATTCTAATTTAGTACATGGTGCTATGATGTCACGTCCGTATCAACGCGATACACTCCCTAAACAAACTCATACTAAAACCCTTATTATTTACTTTATCTTGAAACATCCCCTCATTTCGGACCACTCAACTTGATTGTAGCAAAATAAATGAGTTTTATTTTAATGTTAATGTTCTTTACTGTCGCTCTTAACTGTTGTGTGGCAATTAACTGGGCAATGTTGGAGCAGTCACGGTGATAAAGTTACAGTTTTAATATGAAATGAGTGGAATATGGCGGTTTTATGCTAAATTTGTATGTTGTTGAAATTGTGATGGCAGCTTATTTGTTACGTATGTTTGTAGTCACAGCAGTTTTAATTACAAAAAAATATTTGATTTATAGTCCTCTTCCTCATTTTTAATAATCGATTGTGCTATCTTTCTCCGTATGAAACAAGTTGATTTTATCATTTAATCAATCGGTTTCGAAAGCGACCGAGCTCGAGTTTTGAAAGCGAATTTTCATAAAACCTGTACCAAATTGCAGATGTATGTAGAGAATACCATGCCGTATGCGAAACATAGGTAGAATTCGAAGTGAATTTTTCTCAATATATTTTTTGTTTTTGGTGGGTATAGCGTGTTTAAGACTAAAGAATAAATTATATATTTATTCATAATCTAATATATAAAATTCACGTGTCACAGTGTTAGTTACCGTACTTCTCCGAAATGGCTTGACCGATTTTTATGAAATTTTGCATACATATTTAGTAGGTCTGAGAATCGGCCAACATCAATTTTTCAAACGTTTTTTTTAGTATGGCAAAACAACGTTTGCCAGGTCAGCTAGTTTTATAAAATTCTCGGGTCACAGTGTTAGTACCATACTCCTCCGAAACGGCTTGACCAATTTTTATGAAATTTTATATGCATATCCTAAGTGATATAGGGTTTGTCCACCCCTAACAATTATATGACAAAACCACGTTTGCCGGGTTAGCTAGTCTTTATATATATATAAATAAATAAATGAATAAATAAATATTCATAGACATTTTACACAACGTCCTCTGGTCCCAAGCTAAGCTTATTATGCTTGTGTTATGGGTACCAGAATACGGATATAATACATAAACTACTTTTCTTTTGTAAATACATACTTATAATACATAGTAAACACCCAGACGCAGTACAAACATTTGTATGATAATTAAAAACATCACACAAATGACTGTCCTGACCGGGAATCGAACCCGAGACCTCATGGTCAGCAGTCCGTTATATAAACCACTCCACCAAGAGGCCCGTCATATAAATCTTCTATACGTGTGTTTGTAATTGAACTCCTCCTAAACGGCTGGACCGATTTTGATGAAATTTGTTGTGTGTATTCAAGGGGGTTTGAGTATGGTTTTGAGTATGGTTTGAGTATGGTACTTTTTACATATTTAGACGTATATTTGTTTTAAATAGCCCGACGTTTCAGAGACTTTGCCATCACCATGGTTACGGATGAGACTAAGCTGTTTATAAGTGTCCTTTACGATCAGCTCACTTTCGCGTCTAAATCCGTAAAAAGTAGTTTTATTTAAATAATTTTATGTTCAATATTATTTTTTACATCTTCATAGTTTTTGATAAAGAAGAAAACAGGTAAAGGATAAAGTAGGAATAAATCCTCATAATTTTGAATAAATCCTTTTATTCTGATTGTTCAATACGTATGAATTGAACTTTGCCGCGAAGAGCTTTCAACAGTAAATTTATGTGAATAAATCTTTTATACATTGATTCAGAAATAAAAGCAAAGTGTGGAATACCAAATGTGTTAAAACGTTCTTTTATAAATTATGCTTTTAACTTTTCTGTTGAAAATGAGTGAATTAAAAGGGCTTCTAGCGAATAACTCCATAAAATAAAGCAAGAAATACGGAAAAGTCTCTTTTAAGGGTACACATTTTATCCCTACGTTATTTCAAATGAAAATATATAAATTTCTTTTATTGGGAATAATAAATATAAGTAGTTAAGTTTAAGTAAAGTTTATTCATTTCGCGTGGTGACGGATTATGAATACAAATGTCAGCACACATTTTTCCCCGGGGTACTGTAAGAGCCTATTAATTATTAATAAAGCTATTTAAAGCAGTTAACATAAACTGTAAGAGACCGAATACTGGAACCTAAAGCCTGCCTATCACCTGGTATAGCAATGTATACCAGAAACCCTATTGATGTGGAGGAGATCCGTGTTCAACATTGGGACGCGGGCTAGAGAGGGAGAGAAAATAGAAAATAATGAACTAAAGTAAAAAGTATACAACAATAACATTACCTAGGTACTTATAAATATTTGAATTATTTAAATAAAACTAAAATTTTTATTTTATAAAGTTTTAAATTTTAGCCCGACTTTTTCAGAGACGTGACCTTGGTGACTGCAAAGTCTAAGAAATGTCGGTTAATAATTTAAAACAAATACACACGCCTAAATCCGTAGAAAATACTTAGTTTTATTTAAACAATTTAGTCACGTAAGTGTTAGAAAATATTTTAATTGTTCTTAAAATTACTGTATTTTGAAAGCTTGAGAACTGATCCATTTTTAGGGTTCCGTACCCAAAGGGTAAAAACGGGACCCTATTACTGAGACTTCGCTGTCCGTCCGTCCGTCCGTCCGTCCGTCTGTCACCAGGCTGTATCTCAAGAACGGTGATAGCTAGAGAGTTGAAATTTTCACAGATGATGTACTTCTATTGCCGCTATAACAACAAATACTAAAAATAAAATAAAATAAATATTTAAGGGGGGCTCCCATACAACAAACATGATTTTTTTACCGTTTCTTGCTCGATACTAATAACGTTGCCTTATGTTGCATAGATAATGGTACGGAACCCTTCGTGCGCGAGTCCGACTCGCACTTGACCAATTTTTTAATTACAATGAAAATAGTTTTACTAAAAGTTCTAAGAAAAGATTTCTATTCTTGACAACTTACAAAAATACTCTAGTAGGTACATGTTATTATAAAAATCAAATATTATAAAATACCCAATATTAATGTGATCAAAGGCACCTCAAACCTACAAAGATCTTTACAACAAACTGTATTTTCTATTGGATCACAAAAGTAATAACAGTTAGTCCCTTTCATCACAAAATGTTTTTCCATTTTATACATAAAACATTTGCAAGTAAAACCCCTTTCATCGTTTGAAAATAAATCTGGTTTGATCACTAAAGAAAAAGAAAAGGGTTTTATATAACTATAATGTGGTCCGTTTGTCCATCACATATTTTCAAAAGAAATTTCACAGAAACCAAGCTCACCTTTCGTCAATAAGCTTAAATTGAATGTCATCCTAGTTTTGTATTTTATTTTTTATTCTATCGCTGTATAAAAATAGCAAATACATATCCCACTTTATCATAAATGTAAAAAGGAAAGCCAAGTTCAATACAAAAATTATATTTAGCTTTGGGCTTAGCCGCAATAAGAATGGCGATTTAAATGAGTGCTAAGTTTAAAATCAAAATCCAAATATGTATTATAGGAAGAAAATAACTTTGTGAACAAGTAGGTATTTAACTCTATTTCTTTGATTTATTGGATACCTATACAAATTGCTATTATTTATAAGAAACGTGAGATCTTAGAGTAGGTTAGATCTGACTCGGCCACTTTTTATCACAATTAATAATAAATGTACCAGTTTTTGTATGTTGAATAACCTTTCAAAATAACTGTCGCTATGAAAAATGGCTGAAGGTTGTACAATTTTATTCATCCGCAGTTTCTTCGATCTTTTCTGATCAAATTCGTTACAATTTATCTTGCTAAGGCTAATAACAAATTTTAATTTAACTTTAAATTTGCTAAATAAATTAATAAAGTACTACAATCAAAAATATTAACTTTAATACTACAAAGATAAGACACATAATAGTTATATAGAAAACTAATAACATAACTTTATATAGTTAAGATATGAGACAACACCTGTTAAGTAAGGTGTTGTCTATAAGTAGTTAACTAGACAGTTAACGTCAGACAGTAACTAGGCGCGCACGATACCAACGCAGTTAGATTAAACGACAATTCTGTAGCAATTAGTGCAACTTATTTATATACTGTGATAATCTCAACAATATGTGTAATATATATCTACTAATTTAGGCCAATAATATAAAGATTTAACTGAGCTTTGTGTAGTAAAGTTTTCTGTAAACGTGATGAAATTACTCGTGTAAAAATATTCATTGTACTAGTGTGTGTGTGTGTGTGTGCAGTAAAATTCGTCGAATAGTAATTTGAATAATATTGTATTAAATATATTAAAACCTATTTAATGAGTGATTATTTTTCCTGTTTAAATATCATTAAATAATATAATTTTTTTAAAAGAAATTAGCAGGTATGTGTTTGTTAATTCTATTATTATATTGAAATATGAATGTTTGATAAAAAGATAATTTTTCCACATTTCTCCTATATGTAAGCTGCAACTGTGGGAAGTTTTATTCTCCTTTTCGTTTTAATTTTATTAAAATTGTATAAAACTATTGGTTGACCCGAGAGTGGGCGCGCTATGACTAAATGAGAAGATGAGTGATGGATGAAAACCGTAATATTTTAAATAAAGAGTTATGAAAATAAGTTTTTAAGGGGGGTAAATCGTTACTTATTATAATACTAGCAGTGCCCGCGACTTCGTACGCGTGGAATTTAGAAACGAAAAATTAAATGAACTAACAATAACGCCATTTTACAGCTAATTAATAAATCGTCCGTTTGGTTTTCTTTTTTTGCACAATTCTAAAGAAGTGGCCACACATGACACATGGTCCCAATGTCGTTTTAGTAAATGATATCTCAGAGTTTTACCCTTTTAGGGCTTCGTACAAACCCTTATAGTCTAACTACGGTGTCCGTCTATCTGTCTGTCTATCGGCCCGTTAAACTTTTTTTTTACTCGGCAACGGCTGAAGGTATCAATTTGAAACCTATACCAAATGTAGATCTATGCGGTCCCTTGCTGCAAAAGATACAATCAATAATTTAGATCTACGCATTCAGAAGATATAACCGAATTACAGCCATTTTTGAATATATTCAACCATCAAAATTTACAGGTTACTTCCCACTATCCCAGAGACTTGAAATTTGGCATGGACCAAGCCTACGCGTTAGTTTTTTTTAATTTTTATCAACACTATGTTGATAAAAATTCAAAAAAACTAACGCCGACGCCGATGCCGACGCCGACGCCTATAAAAACCAACTCAGCACCGATACGTCGGAATTTGAGCAGCGTAACGACCATACGCCGACGCCGAAGCCGACGCCGGCGCCTATAAAAACCAACTCAACACCGATACGTCGGGATTTGAGAAGCGTAACGACCATACGCCGATGCCAACGCCGACGCCGATGCCGATGCCTTGAAAAACCAACTCAGCACCGATACGTCGAGATTTGAGCAGCGTAACGACCATACGCCAACGCCGATGCCGACGCCGACGCCGACGCCGATGTCGATGGCAACGCTGACGCCGACGCAGATGCCGACGCCTATAAAAACCAACTCAGCACCGATACGTCGGGATTTGAGCAGCGTAACGACCATACGCCGACGCTGACGCCGATGCCGATGCCGATGCCGATGCCGATGCCGATGCCGACGCCGACGCCGACACCTATAAAAGTCAACTCAGCACCGATACGTCGGGATTTGAGCAGCGTAACGACCATACGCCGATGCCGATGCCGGCGCCTATAAAACCAACTCAACACCGATACGTCGGGATTTGAGCAGCGTAACGACCATACGCCGATGCCGACGCCGGCGCCTATAAAAACCAACTCAACACCGATACGTCGGGATTTGAGAAGCGGAACGAACATACGCCGACGCCGATGCCGACGCCTATTAAACAATTTCTCCATACATTACGTTGTAACTCACATGGATAAGGCAGCGTTTTCATTTAAAGCTCGCACGCGTGACCATTTTCTCTGTTTCTTGCAACATTTTACACTGATGCTTCGCTTCTATTCGTTGCAGCGTGATGTTTTATAGCCTATAGCTTTCCTCGATAAATGTACTATCCAGCACTGAAAGAATTTAGCAAATCGGACCAGCGTATCCTGAGATTACCGCATTTAAACAAACAAACAAACAAACTCTTTCGCTTTGTAATATTAGTATAGATAACACAAAGTAGTTATTTATGTATGTTAGTCCCTATGTGAGCTTATATCTTGAAAACTACACAACGGATTTTGATGCGGTTTTGTTAATAGCTAGAGTAATTAAAGAGAATGGCTTTTTTTGCATAATTTGTTGTTTTTCTAAATTACACGCGTATTAAGTTGTAGGTAAAAGGTAGTGTTTACATAAGACTTTTAAAACGTGAGTAATTTAATAAACTTACTTGCTATTAAAGTTAAAATATTAATACATAACTCAATTATTAAAACAAAGATGGTTGCCTTATGAAGGTAGCTAAAGTAAAGGGTTACCAATAAAGGTTACACATTATTTTAATATTATTTGTAATTTTGTTTATGTTTCATTTATCAAAGGCTATCATCATATCAAAGGTTGTCTAGAAGACATCGCTTTTACCGATAAGGTCGCCCTTTTTGCCTCCTATGATATCTTCTTATGTTATTTTTAACCGACTGAAAAAAAGGAGGAGGAGGTTCTCAATAATTTTGAGATTTCTTTCATAGTACATCTATGTAACTAGGCAAAGCGATTTTAATGATTCTTTTTTTATTCAAAAGCTGGTGGTTCTTGTGTGGTCCCATTGGCATCAGATCAGGATCTGATGGTTATCTCCTGAGAAATCGAGGAAAACTCTCATATTTCAAAGATACATGAAGTCAGGTGAACTTGTTTCTAAAAATACTCACAAAAGATTCGTGTTACAAAACCCTTATAGGAATAAGTCTATCTGACTGCATGTGTATTGAAATTAAAGTCTTCAATATAGTTCATTCTATCCTAGGGTTATAAAATTTGACAAGGAATAAGAAAAAGGACGGGCTTCGTGGTGTAGTGGTTTATATTGCGGACTGCCGATCACGAGGTCGCGGGTTAGATTCCCGCCTCGGACAATCATTTGTGTGATGTTTATAAATGTCATACAAATGTTTGTCCTGCGTCTGGGTGTTTCTTTGTATTATAAGTATGTATTTACAAAAGAAAAGTAGTTTATGTATTCTATCCGTATTCTGGTACCCATAACACAAGCATAATAAGCTTAGCTTGGGTCCAGAGGACGTTGTGTGAAATGTCTGTGAATAGCCTTGTGCTAAACGAAACAACCATAATAGTAAAAACTTTTTTTTTCGGAGGTTAAAGAAT
This sequence comes from Orgyia antiqua, assembly GCA_916999025.1. Lineage (NCBI taxonomy): Eukaryota > Metazoa > Arthropoda > Insecta > Lepidoptera > Erebidae > Orgyia > Orgyia antiqua. The sequence continues at coordinate 17,367,238 of OU779864.1, read as the reverse complement.
AGATGGAGTATCTGCATAGACTTTTATATAACTTATATCCTCCTAGAGTATGTATACAATAAAATATTGGGAAAATGCTTGTCATGACTTTGACTATTCAACAAAAACACTTTAATAAAAATACTAGCTGATGCCCGCGACTTCGTACGTGTGATATTTGGAAAATGTTCCCCGTGTTGGCAGCATTTTTCACTGATAATTTACTAACCAACACTAAAAGATTTTTTCAAATCGGAACAGAACACGGGTTTGTGAGATTAGCGCGATCAAACAAATTCTTCAGCTTTTTAATATTAGTATAGATATTTTTACATACATTTCGGCTTCTCGCATAATGTTATTTCCAAAAAATGCAACAAATTTTTTTTTTTTTTAAACGTGGGGAATGATTTACGCACTTTGTGTGGGACTCCCGGGTCAGAAGCGGACCCAAACTACCCACTAAACCCCACGGTGTTCCTCCTCGCCCCTTGGCCTGGCCATGGTAGTCACTCAGGTGTTACCATGACCCGACCAGGGACACCAAAATAATAATCTTTTCTCATAATTGATACATCCTTCCCTTATTGCCAATGATGTTTCATTCACTATTATTTCATAGAAAAAAAAGAATATTGAGAAAATACTAATGTAATATATTACAAAAGTTTTTCCGTAGTAGTTATACTAAAAGTACCTACAATTTACGTTAACTACTTGTGATAAGACAGTAGCTTAGTCAGTAAGAACCTAAATGATCGGCTTATGGTAAATGAAGACGTAATTAAGTTATCCAACTTTCAGTATTTAGATAAAATGAAAAAGATAACACGTGGATTTCTTGGCAAAGATTGTGAAGTTTGTTGTTGATTTTAGGATTCCTTAATGAAAATAAACGCTTAAACTCTCTCTGAATTATCGATTTTTAAACAGCTTTCTTAAGAATGCTTCAGGCAGGATATTAATTTTTAATTGATACTAAGCTTGTAAGAAATAATCAATCAAATCAGAAAACACGGTTAAATCTTCCATAATACTATTGCTGGTATCAAATCCTAGAGGTTATGTCACGTTACCGTTAATAGAAAAATTGACATTTAGTGTGTAGAAATTTTATATAGGGCGAACACTAAAATCTCATGAATAATTGTATTTATCATTCCCTGCCCTTTTTTTCATATCATTTAGGGTAGTATGATGATGACAGGCCATGAATAATTGTTATATCAATGTTACAGTTTATATCTAATATATAAAATTCACGTGTCACAGTGTTAGTTACCGTACTCCTCCGAAACGGCTTGACCGATTCTTCTCAAATTTTGCATACATATTCAGTAGGTCTGAGAATCGGCCAACATCTATTTTTCAAACTTTTTTTTTAGTATGGCAAAACAACGTTTGCCGGGTCAGCTAGTATAAATATATTCTTGGATGTTTCACACAACGTCCTCTGGTCCCACGCTAAGCTTATATCCTTGTGTTATGGGTACCGGAATATGAATACAATACATACTCTTTTATATTGTAAATACATACTTATAATACATAGAAACACACAGACGCAGTACAAACATTTATATGACATTTATAAATATCACACAAATGATTGTCCCGAGCGGTAATCGAATTCGCGACCTCCAGTCCGTTACATGAACTACTCAACCACGAGGCTCTTTGATTATAATTACAAACTTACATAATCAACAGAAATACATACAGTATTCATTTTTTTACTGTAATTTATATTACTAATTTAAGTAGAGCTTTATTTTATGATAACCAAAAAAATTTTTGTTTAATTAAATATATACGGAATCTTTAAAATAGAAGTAAGTTTCGAACTGAACTGTCTTTTTTATAAAGTCCGCCTTAACTAAACACCTAAAGCAAATTTAATCTTATCAATATGTAATATTATCATGCAGGTGTTCGATAAATCTCAAATTATGTTGACATATAATAATATATTGTTGTATTTTGTACTCCTAATGCGGCTATGTACTTAAGTTTAATTTTTATTTAATTTAATTTAATTTTAATTTAATTACGATAGTACTGTTAAAAAAAAACAAAAATAATATACCTATTTGTTGTTATAAAGTCATAGAATTGAAAGTTAATTAAGCTATTCATTATAGCTTTTATAGCTTTGTTTAATATTGTAAGAGTTTTGTTTCTCTTAGTGGGTTAGAAAAAAAACATTATTATTTTTTAAGACTCCATAAAGATTCGAAACAAAGTTAGTCCTCTAGCTCTCTCTCTCTATCTCTCTCTCTCCAGACTGTTAACGACCCACTGTGGGGCGCCTCTTTCATTTTGGGAAGGATTATGGTCTACTACGCTGCGCTGACCAGGCATTTCGGCATAGAGTTTATTTTCAAGATTTCCGTCTTTCACAGAGTATGTTATCTGTGAACAACATCCCTTAACTGGCTTTTACCTCACACTGTGGATAAAATGGGGTGGTGACACTTGTATTCTTAATCCATCACCACGTCAAGTTAATCCTAACGTAGGATAATTAAAGAATTAAATCTTATAAAGTGCGTGCATAATTCACAGCTTCATTTTTATGTACCTTTACTTATTATAAAAAAGGTGGTTTTTTCTGTATATCCATACATTGATGCGTTCTTTTTTAATATTTAGTTGTTCAGAACGGAGGGTTTACGTATAGTTTGTCAAGGTTTGTTGTCAAATTCCACACGCACAAATTTGCTGGCAACAGTTAGTCAATTTTATTAGTTCCAGTATTGAATATTAAGATTTTTTGAAATACATGAATATTCTACAGTTAAGCTCTCTAGAGTGGTAATCTGTTTTTCCTATTATAAAACACACAGACCCAGTACTTACAAATATCTGTGTACAAATATTTGCCCTGAGCGGATATCATACTTGCGATTTCATAGACTTAAGTCGATAACAATACTACTATATAGGCTTGCATGCACAAAAACGTGACCGTATTGGTACGAATAAACTTATAATGTACGGAAATGAATTTTTATGTGCATGTGCGTCACAACTCATAATTTTTATAGATATAATCCTAAAATAACATGCAATAAAAAAGTGGTCAAGTGCGAGTCGGACTCGCGCACGAAGGGATCCGTACCATTACCTATGCAACACATGGCAACGTTATTAGTATCGAGCAAGAAACGGTAAAAAATCATGTTTGTTGTATGAGAGCCCCCCTTAAATATTTATTTTATTTTGTTTTTAGTATTTGTTGTTATAGCGGAAATAGAAATACATCATCTGTGAAAATTTCAACTGTCTAGCTATCACCGTTCTTGAGATACAGCCTGGTGACAGACGGACGGACGGACAGTCCCGTTTTTACCCTTTGGGTACGGAACCCTAATAAACCTGTACCTACAAAGCGAAAATGTTATTATTGTAAAATGTTTCATAGCTGCCTTTTACAGCTTCCCAGAAAGAAAACAGGTAATGACGCTTGTATTCTTGTTCCGTCACTACACGGACAATAATCTCGTCAATAAATTAATTATTATAGTCCAATAAAATTAATAAATAAGAAGTTCAAATCGTGTAAAATGTATAAACAACACAAACTAAGTTTATTCAGATGGGTGTTTTTTTTTTTACTAAGCTTATACCTATTGCGTATATCTGAAGCCTTAAACTAAGATTTACTTCAGCGAAATTTAATTTAATCTTTAGTTAGTAAAATTTTTTATTCTTACCAAAACACGTCAAAATTTTCAACAGAGTTATAAAACGTAAGATTTAATACTGTAAATGAGAGATTTTTTACGACGGTGTTTTAATTGCGTCGCTATTAGTACAGTCCTTTTTTATATAAAATGTGCTGGAAATATCTCATCAAAGTACGTTTAGCCTGCTTACATAATTTTTTGTGAGGATTAATTCTAAATCTTTTTGACTCTACATTTGTTTTGTTTTTTTCTCTCTCCAGTCTAGTAACGTAACAATAACGTATTTGAATAGTCCCACTATTGGGCCGACGAGCCTACAGTGTTTGGGAAGGATTTGTAGTCTACTGTGCCGCGCTGACCTGGAATCTATTTGTTCCTAAAAGTGAACAAGTTTCGATTGTTAGGTTGAAACCACAACTTTCAGGCATTAGGTAGGTAGGTACATAATACAGATCATAATTGTTTATTTATAATACAAATAGAAAAACATTGAAGAATTAAGAAGATAGCAGCTGTTAACGTTAAAACACCATAGCTATACCTATATTAAATTTTTTGTCTGTCTGTCTATCTTTGAGCTGGTTTGGGTATTACGTGTATAAAACTTTATTAAACAGTGTTTTCACCGAAGTTAATTAAATAAAAACTACAATTTATGAATGCAGAAATAAAGAGACGTTAATATTTTAGTGTTTAGTTTCTGCCCATTGAATTAGAAATAATTTTAGTCTCAGTGTACATATTTATGTAGACAGAAAACACAATCGTTGTAAACATTGTATGGGCATAGTTCTAATTAAATACTCGCTCTAATAAACAACTATGTAAACAACAACATGTTTCTTAGATTTAGTTATGTCCCATAGTACGGGATCCGTAGTAAATTTTTTTCACTTGATTACTATCAAGCTGATTTTCCGTGAGTAGCTTTATTATGACGAGACGCCCAATAATTTTCTATTCCAAAATCTCGATTGTGGTAGCTAACAGAGATAGCAAGGATAAAATATCGTACTACCCGTAAAAAGTACCCAAAAACAGTAACCAAATTAGTGTGTATTACATGTATTCTGTAAAGAATACTAGGTGGCTGGTCAAGATTGTTACAAAACATTCTAGATAGATGGCATTGTACGTCAAAATACGCGTGACGATTTTCGTGGTCTAATTTGGTTACTGTTAGCACGACCGCGATAAGCTCAGTTGGCAGAGCTACGGAACGGTATTCCGAGGTCGTGGGTTCAATTCCCGCTTGCGGTAATCACTTTTTCTACCGTAATTTAATTTATTAAGTAAAAGCATAGCATGTCAATAGCAAAATTAATACCTAGATGACGTTACGTTTCACAAAATTTCTGTAATATTTCTCTCAGATATCTATCAAATTGTTAATTAAAAATATTTCAAGTTTATAACACAAAATTCAGTAGTTGTATAAGCTGAAGTGGAGCTGTAAGATCTAAATTAAATTTTTATATTTTAATAACATCTTCGCAAGAATTTTCTCTCTATCTTTTAACTTTACGACAGTCTGATAAAGAAGACAATGTATGTAGTTTTTATAACAGACTAGCTGTCCCGGCAAACGTTGTTTTGCCATACTAAAAAAAAAAGTTTGAAAAATAGATGTTGGCCGATTCACAGACCTACTGAATGTGCATGTAAAATTTTATAAAAATCGGCTAAGCCGTTTCGGAGGAGTACGGTAACTAACACTGTGACACGTGAATTTTATATATAAGACTAGCTGAACCGGCAACCGTTGTTTTGCCATACTAAAAAAAAAAAGTTTGAAAAATACATGTTGGCCGATTCTCAGACCTACTGAATATGTATGCAAAATTTGAGAAGAATCGGTCAAGCCGCTTCGGAGGAGTACGGTAACTAACACTGTGACACGTGAATTTTATATATAAGAAGATTATGCTAAACCTTTAAAGGGTTTTTAATTAATACAAAGATTTATTTTTAAAGATTCATTTAGTTATCACTTTTATATTATTATAGTTGTTGGGCAGAACTTTGTATGTGTGAATTTTGAAAGTAAACCCTTACAAATTATACAATAAAACCCTTCTCTTGAACAACTCTATTTTTTGAAAAAAACCGCAACAAAATTCGTTGCAACAAAAATAACGACTTTGTTTTATAATAAGTAAAGATAATGGTCAGCAAATAGGTTTAGTCACGAGTATAATCATAGTTGAATTATTTATAACCATGATAACATAACGAAATCTAAAAGAAAGAAAATATTGTACGTCAAATAGAGACTTGAAAGGACACTCAGTTTGCTTAATTTTAACAGCTGTTTGCCTGGCACTTTACGCGCCTAAAAGTAAAATATATCCTAGATCGCCATATAGCATTCTTTAGGATCGGACTTTTGGAGTTTACTTCAACATATTAAGAGCGCACGATACCAAATTATGCTTCATACAAAAATATGGGCACCGTAGTCCCTATTTTCTTCTCGAAAGTAAAACCGATTTTAATGGTTTTTACGCTATATTATAGATGAATAGTATATCTATGCTTCTATCACTTTCTTTATTTCCAAACGTAATAACTGAAAGAAATATGACCTTCCGAAAATCTCATTTTTTTCGGTTTACTTTAGATAAAGTTGCAGCGTCTACCACACGTATTTGGTAAGGGTTTACCAAAAAAAAAGTTATAGAAGCATTGATATACTCTTCATCTATAATAAAAACAGTCAACATCGGTTAAACTTTCACGAAGAAAAAAGGGACTATGAAACGTCTTTTTTTTTAAAGAATTTGTATGTAAAATCTGCTTCAGCTATATTTTGTCTCTTTCAGCGCGGCACTCCGGAATAGGGATAGCAATACCTTACGCAAATACCTCTATTTGGTGTACAGCACCCTCTTAATATACCAGCTGTTCCCCGCGAATTTAGAAAATTTTCTCCGTTTTTGTATTATTTTTCACTGATGCTTCGCTAGGAGTGAAGCATTAGTCGCAGCGCAATGTTTTATAGCCTTCCCCGATAGGTGTAGGTATTACCCAACACAAAAATAATTTTTCAAACTGTATTGCTCCAGTTTGAAAAATTATTTTTGTGTTGGGTAATACCTACACCTATCGGGGAAGGTTCCTGACATTATCGCGTTCAAACAAACTCTTCAGCTTTATAATATTAGTATAGAATGATATAGATCATGAAATTTTTTTATAATATGAATTTTGGTGCAAATATATCCAAATTTTCTTGGAGATTGAGTAAATTAAAGTTTTCATATCATAGTATGCAAGATTATAAACAGAACGATAATATGTTCTAGAAAATATTCCTCAATACGTGATCCAATATGTCTTAGCTGAGTTTAATCAAAAACATAGCGATATAATCAACTTGCAAAGTCGTGACAAACTTTATCGTATAGACGGATCTGTTCGGTAAATATTTGCATTATACATTTCAGAACATAAAAATGTAAAAAAATATAGGTATGTCGAAGATCCTCTTATAAAACATTAGAGGCTCGGTACATAGCAAGTCTGGGATGGTCCCAGATGCAGAAAGCGGTCTTGCTGGAAAATGTACTCGTATCGTTTGTAGGTTTTTCTCCCTTTAGGCTCTACTGCTAAAGACAAGCAAAAAGGATAAAACGCTATAGGTTATTATATCTTTTGGTTAACACTTACTTATATCTTTTGTTTCCTAGCATTTGATGCCAACATCTCTGTAATTTCCAGGGCTACGTTGCCATGACGTAAAATAGTATTTATAATATATATTAGCCAAGCATATACTTAACTTAAGTCTGATTTCTATATCAACGATTAAAATTATACAAATAAAATTCTAAACAAAAAGCAAATCCTTTGATTTGACTGCTATTTGACGAAAACGAATCGTAATTTTTACAATTGTCTTGTCCTTTCAGCAGTTTTAAAGAACATTATACAAAAGTATGTGTATCAAGAAAAAAGGATGTTTGTTTTAATGAAATTTAGAGAGCTGAAAACGAGGAATAATGGCGATCGTTCCGGTACAATGAGACGCTCGTTAAGAATTTTTCCTTAGGAGATTCGAGGATTAAGTCGGAAAGTTAAGCTGTTAACAAAGAGAATATAAGTCCAACATTTTGTGGGTTTCCATGGATAATGAATATATTTATATTCTGTTAGAGCCTGTTGTGTCGTTATATATTAGTTTATATTTGGGTTAAAGAAAAACTGTGCAAATTTTCAGATGTATCCGCCTTCTGCAAGTAGGTGATAATGACTTTCAAAATTCCGTTACATAGATTAATACATTGATAGATATGTACCAATTAATAAAAGCGCGTTTGAAATAGATTTTATTTCATTAAACTACGGTGGAAAAAGTGATTACCGCAAGCGGGACTCGAACCCACGACCTTGGAATACCGTTCCGTAGCTCTGCGAACTGAGCTTATTGCATATCATTCTTGATAGATGGCGTCGCACGTAGAAATACGATATAAACTCAATCGAGTGACGATTACGGTGGCCAAATTTCATTACTGAAAAGCACGGCCGCAATAAGCTCAGTTGGCAGAGCTACGGAACGGTATTTCGAGGTCGTGGGTTCGAGTCCCGCTTGCGGTAATCACTTTTTCCACCGTAATTTAATTTATTAAGTAAAAGCATAGCATGTCAATTGCAAAATTAATAAATTACTTCAGATTATATTTCGCCATTTGATTATTAAATGTTGAACAGCTAATATTGACGATGAAACAGTAAGCGAGCTCATGAAACAGATAAATTTAATAAATCAAGATACTCTGAGCCTTTGACAAAACGTTCTTTGATCAGCTTAAATGGTATTTATGATTAAATTATTTACTCAAACTCATGGCTGTAGTTATTTGTAGATATCAAAAGATATGTATCTAATCAGGAGGTTAATTTGGAAGCTGTTACTTTGATCTTCTTGGAGATTTTGAATATTTTGTTCTTTTGTTTTGTTAGTTTTAATATAAAGAGAGAGTAGTAGATTGAAATATGGAGATTCCTAGAATATAATATTTATTCGTGTCTGTTATAGCCTGAAAAATTAACAAGCTTGGGGAAAAGTGCAGGACTCATCTCTAAATGGCGCAAGTTATCAGGAAACGCTATGTGGGGCGGCCCCAAACAATGTAGAGCATGGATATATCCGGGACTGCAGAGGGACGTCCCCTTCAATATTAATAAAACATAATTTTACTGTCAGCTTGTTGACACAGAGATGGACGGTAAAATCTTAGTAGCCAGGTCCCATTATAAACACCAGCACTGAATCCCAAAGTTCAGAAACAAATGCTAATAAAACAAAGTCTTTGTGTAAAGCTAGACTAATATTATACATATAGCTGAAGAGTTTGTTTATTTTAACGCGCTAATCTCAGGAACTGCTGGTCTGATCTGAAAAATTCTTTCAGTGTTGAATAGTAGGTACATTTAACCAAGAAGGTTTAAGGTTCTATAACATCACGCTGCGACCAATAGGACCGAAGTATCAATGAAAAATGTTGCAAAACGAGGAATATTTTCTAAATTCCTCGCATCCGTAGTCGCGGGCAACTGCTACTATATTGATATAACTTGAAAATTTTCTTAGAATTGTTTTTGGCACTTTTGTATGCAGATATAAAAGAATCTGTGATATTCACAGTCCTTTGAACCCATCGAATCAGAGACAGAACCCTTGAACCTCTGAGTTTGAGAAATGTCTCCAAGGTTTTGTCCTTTTATAATAAAATCGTGAAAATCCATTGTCAAAGGTGATGCTTATAGCTTTGTTTTTACTAAAAGAAAAATATTTACTTATTATAAAACAAAGACGTAATTTTTCTATGTGTATCCCTATGGTGAGCTTAAATCTTTTAAATTACGCAACGGATTTTGACGCGATTGTTTTTAATAGACTGAGTGGTAGGACGGATTTTTTGTATAATTTGTTGAGATTTGGTATCAAAATTCCACGCGTACGAAGATGCGGGCAGCAAACAGCTAATAATAGATATTTAAATAAATCTAATTGTTTTTATTCTTTAAATGTAAAATGAATCATTATTCTTCAATATCTTCCTCACGATTCTTTTTATTATTATTCAGTGTTCGTGCGGTGACGGATTTAAGAAAAAACAAGTGTCTCACAACTTCTTTCCATCCCAGGGTGCTAAAAATGTCAGCTAGAAGACACTGTACATAATATAATATCCTAAGTAAAATACGTAAAACTCGCAAATAAACCCTGAATCAAATAAAGGCGGCCATAATGCCATGAACATTTTCAATCAGTTGACCTTCATAGCAAAGCTAAGACAACAGTTTTCAGCCCTAGGTATAAAAACCAAACTAAAATTAGGACAACCAACCTACTTGGCATCAAATCAGCCTACTGCAGTCCACTGCTGGACATAAGCCTCTTCCAATTCGCGCCACAATACACGGTCCTCCGCCTTCCGCATCCAGTCCCATCCTGCGACCTTCCTCAGGTCATCAGTCCACCTAGCAGGGGGATGTCCTACCTTACGCTTGCCGAGTCGCGGTCTCCACTCAAGAACCCGTCTGCTCCATCGGCCATCAGTTCTTCGACAGACATGGCCAGCCCACTGCCACTTTAGCGAGCTAGCCTTGCGAGCTATATCGACCACTTTGGTGTGTTGACGGATAATCTCGTTCCGGATTTTGTCCCTCAGAGACACCCCTAGCATAGCTCGCTCCATAGCTCGCTGAGTGACCTTCAGTCGGTGGACTAGCCCTACTGTAAGTGTCCACGTCTCGGCACCGTATACCGTAACCTACTTGGCAATTAAACTAAAAGGAACCTATTATTATTATTATAACTTAAAAGGAATTTTATGTAAAATCCTTAGTAAATAGATACAAGATTACCTTTGGGATATCATCCCTTTAGAAAGTAGAACCTAAGGAATCCTAATAATTCTGATACGAAATTTGGTCTTTATATCAATCTCTCTCTCTCTTTAGCCCATTAACGTCCCACTGTTGGGCACAGGCCTCCTTCATTTTGGAAGGGGTTATAGTCTACTGAGCTGCACTAAGTGGTACATGGTTTTTTTCGCTCTATAGCGATACAGCCTGGTGATAGACGGACAGACAGCAAAATCTCAGTAATACAAATAATAAAATCTCCCTAATAAAATACCGCATCCAAAAGATCAGCTTATTTTCTGAAATGGAAAACAACAATGAAAATCTTTAGATAGCTAAAACACGTTCCATTTTCTGAGCATAATGGTTGAAACATTAATGAAGTCTGCAAGACAATGGCCGTCCACAAATGAGCAATAACTGTACACATTACGGGACAAACAGATTGAGACTAATAACTTAAAATTGTGCTATATTTCGTACTAATTTCTTAAAAGATTATCTCAGTTGAGTGCTAATTACACGCCTAGCTTGGGTATTGTTATTGCTAACTTAGGATGTTAAATTTGCATATTAAGAGAAGTGCTAGTTGCTCTATAAACTAATAAGTGAAGCGTAAATTTTGTTTATATTAGTATTAGGTATATTTGATGATGAAGAATAGAAGCCGCGAAAAACTCTGAATCCTTGAGATCGATTTTCACCGACTTGCAATAGTCAATTTGAAATCTAGCAGACATTAAAAGCCTATGAAAATGCGATGATTTCAAAAAATATTTAGAATATAGGCGTTTTTATAAGTTTCTAAAGTAAACAAATTATTTGCTCTTATTTTAAAAACATAAAATTCACATAAAATTTAAAGACAAAAGAAAATAAAATAAGTAATATTTATTACTAATTTGTACTTCAATTTTATATTGTACAAAATATTTTAAAAAGTTGTGTAAAATCTTCAAAAGTAGCAATTTTCTTCAGTCTTTATTACATGAACTAGTAAAAATGGCGGACAAAGATAATCAAGGCTATTAGCTGAGTCTATAGGCTGAGCGTAATAACAGGAGATCTTTACAAAGTTATTCAACAATAGGTAGCTCGTTGACCTACATACGTTTCTGATTCATTTAATTGTTTAGCAAGCTTCGCTTAACTTTCATATACGAACATATTAATTACATAAAGTTGCGCGTATAAGCTTTGCGCTTGATTTATTGCTTAAGTATTTATACTAGCAACAGATTATTTAAAATTTCATATAAATGAAAAAAGACGTGTGGCACTCGGGGACTGCCGCGTTAAAGCTATTGCATAGCATTTTTTATTAACATATGCATTTATAATTATTTATTTATATTATTTATGCAAAAATCTAAATACCATAAACTAAAATACTATTAATCATCCTTATTTACTGATGCTTACCATTGTTTATGGTAATTATGATAATTTAATAGCGATTGTCAATCAAATGTCAATAAAATAAAATAAACATTATTTTACATTATTAAAATCTAAAATACGCTGTTATCTGAACATTTAGGATATATGTTGTCGATTCAAAATCCTTATTTTAATACGCTGTTTAATTTAAGGAAGGTGCTTACCCTTGGTATCAACAGGATTACGCATACGCAGTAGCGCCGATAATGTAAGGTTTTTTCATTACGCTATTTCCGTTACGGAATTTCTGGATTCAGTTTCCAAGCGTATCTATTACGTGCATATTCATGTAAATATTTTTATACAGTATACGATTAACATAAGTTATTATTAAAATAGAAATAAAAAAAAATAAAAATCCTGTTTAAGTACTAATTGTTAGCTATTTATTAGAGTCTTTCAACACTGTTGGCTACAGCTACGTAAGAAATATCTTAAAAATTAAAGCGACAAATAATAAAATATCTTTTCATTTTCCGAGTACTCCTCATACTGCAAGTTTTAAAATTTTAGTAAAACGATATATAAAATTATGATATTACCCCATACTCCATGTGTTACACATCTTTCGTCTTATATTTAGCTCGTTTACTTTCAACATAATTATATAACTCATGAAATTAATAATTTTGTCTAATTAACTTCTTGTACAAAGCTTTATTTTCGTCATTACATTAATTTTTGTGTTGGAGTGGTTCATATAACGGACTGCCGAACATGAGGTCTCGGGTTCGATTCCCGGTCAGGACAATCATTTGTGTGATGTTTTTAAGTGTCATACAAATGTTTGTACTGCGTCTGGGTGTTTACTATTTATTATAAGTATGCATTTACAAAAGAAAAGTAGTATATGTATTATATCCGTATTCTGGTCTTAATCTGTCTGTGTAAAGTCTGGTCGTAATAAATATCACAAGCAATATAAGCTTAGCTTGGAACCAGAGGACGTTGTGTGAAAAGTCCATAAATAAAAAAAACAAAAATTTTTAGAATAATGATGTTACTAAAATTCATCTCTCTAATGTTTTTCGTCTCATGTTTTTCTTCTATGAAGTTGTAATTAGAGCTTTATTAATTTTACTGGCTTTTATCCGCGATGTCCAAACTAGATGCAAGCCTGTATTTTGGAAGACAATGCTTGGGCTAAGGAAAATAAAAAAAATTTCTAAATTCATCATATTATTATCTATATCTACTATTATTATAAAGCTGACAATTTGTTTGTTTGTTTGTACGCGATAATCTTAGGAACTATTGGTAAGAATTGAAAAATCCTTTTTGTGTTGAATAGTCCATTTATCAAAGAAAGCTGTAGGCAGTATAATAGGACGTTACGATTAATAAGAGCGAAGCATTAGTGAAAAATGTCACAAAAACGGGAAAAGATTTCTGAATTTTACGCATGCGGAGCCGCGAGCAAAAACTAGTTTCTTAACAAATTCTGTTTTGTCTAAGCGTCAGCAAAGAGCCACTTTGATTAATGTGACTAAAATAAACGTGACCCTGTGATTATATTATTTTCACTTTATTCCTTAAATCGTTGGAAATTTTCCTTTCTTTGTTGAATGATAAATGAATTATATGACAGAGCATAATTGTCTTTTAAAGGCGGAGCAATCACCATGGTATTATGATAAGAAAAGACGATTTTTAAGTCACCATGTCTATTCATTTTGTTTGTTACATAGTGATATTCGCTATGCTTGAAAACTGGTCAAGTATGAGTCGGACTCGCACACGAAGGGTTCCATACCGATATTATTATATGACCCCAAATATTACCAAATAATACGATTCAAAATAATTATTTTGTTTATACTTGTAACAAAAACGCAACACAATGAAATATCCCTTAAATATTTATTATTTTCAGATTTTTCGTAGTGTTATGAGCATATGAGAAAATTTTAACACCCTAATAGACTTTGTCCATGCTAGACTAGGGCAATCTGTACAAAACCCATTAGCGCGACTACCCTAGCTAGAGTATCACTGCAATCTACGTAGTCAAGCTCCACTACTCTCGCTCGATCTCTACGTAGAAATTAGAGTATAGATATACAAGGTAGGTAAGCTCTATTCTCTCTATGTGAACGAGGGGCTTCGATGCCGCCTGAAACTGGCAGTCGGACGGATGGACGGGCATCGAAGTCTCAGTAATAGAATCCTGTTATACCTGTTGGTAATCCTAAAAATAAATTACGTTTAATAACAAAACATACAAAAATTGTGCGCATTTTCTTTCGCAAATTAATCATACATGCTGCGTCATTTACATACGGTCCCTTGATAATCTCTGTAGATAATCTTAATTGAGGTATTTTCCTATTATTAAAATATATCATTGCTCTGCCTTTATCCGTTAATTAAAATATTTATGTCTATACTAGCTGTGCCCTGCGGTACCCTCGGTAGAAAGGATAAAAAATCTGTTGGTTTTTTATTATACCACTAGAACATTGCATTCTTTCGGGATAAAAAGTTGCTTTTATATTATTCTGATGTATAAGCTACACTATTGTAAGGTTTTATTGTAATCCATTCAGTAGTTTTTGCGTGAAAGAGTAACAAACATTCATACTCACAAACTTCCACATTTATAGTATTACTACTAACAGAAGTTTACTATGCCACTCGATAGGTGGCGTTGTACAGTTTTTTTAAATCGCGCTATCGTTTCGTTACACACATTAACATTAACCTCGTCAAAATTTTTTATCCATCCATTTTCTCGTTTTTACATTTATAAATTAGTGAGGATTAGGATTTAATGGTCAAGATGTCGTAATAAATAACGTATTATTACGACTAAGTATTGTTGCATGATAACATTATGTTTCTAGTCGTGACGATTAAGAATAATTATGCTACCACACCATTATTGATTGGGTGTAGTTGATAGAATATAATCTAGGCAGATAATAATTTTTAGGAAACCTTGAAACTAAGTATGCCCCAAGTAAGCATAGAACATGCTTAGTATTAAGCTTCCGTAAAAACAAAAATATACTTCAACACCAGTCAATTAATAGGATGGTGACGTAATTACGTAGCTAAATTTAGTAAACACGCTTCCATAATGTAGATGGCCTCATCATCATCATTAAGCAGTTACGTCTTTTTCTACGAATGCAGGCAGAGGCTTATAGAGCGTCATCAGCTACACACACACACACACACACACACACTTCCTTGCCAGTGTTCAATAATGCCACCTTTATGGACTGAACAAACTCATAAGAAAGTGACTTTTTCAATATAAATTATGTAACTCAAATTAATATAACAAATCTATACTTCTTTTCACTGCTATATGGGCGCGAGACCTGGAGAGTCACCAAAGTTATCTCACATAGGCTCCAGGTCTTTGTCAACCGCTGTCTTCGTCAAATCCTCGGTATCTTCTGGCCCATTAAAATTTCCAATGAACATCTCCTGGAATGCAGTCACGAATCTCCGATCGACCAGCAGATCAAGCGTCGCAAATGGAAATGGATCCATTTCCATTTAGGGATTCTAATCGCATTCCTAAACAGGCACCGCCTGGGGGTTTAGGACACTATTGTATACTTCTTCAGTGTTATATTTTAAAGCTGAAAAGTTTGTCTCTTTGTTTGAACGCACTAATCACACTAGTCAGATTTGAAAAATTCTTTTAGTATTGGATAGTCCATTTATCGAGGAAGGCTATAGGGTATGTAACATCACGCTGCGACTAATAGGAGCAAAGCATCATTGAAAAGTGTTGCAAAAACGGAATAAAAATTCTAAGTCCCACGCGTCCGTTGTCGCGAGTGACACATAGTAATATTATGAAATATTAAGGACCTACGTAAAAAATCTTCACTAAATCTTGTTTCTCAAAGGTAGAACATCGTTTCAAGACGTTTACGAAATTTCTCTTTTATTAAATCACCTAGATCCACCTTTTTCCTGTTGCTAAATTGCAACTATTTCTTAGCAGCTTTTTACACCTTTGAGGTATTTTTTACCTCAAAAGTTGTGTTTTATGACATTCTTACAGTCTGGGTGACAAAGATAAAATACGCCTTTTTTAGATTTAGGTCTTGGTCTGTTTGCAAGACCTTACAACGATTTGTGGAGATGCAGACAAATAATCAAAATGGAGGTTATTATATGAGGAAGCATTGTCCCAGAGATACAGTCTCGTGACAGACGGACGGATGGACATCAAAATCTCAATAATGATTTTGAAGTTTAAACTTGATTAATTTAAGTAAAATACCGTACTTAAAACAAACTTTTAATTGAAATACTTCAAACCTTGAATTAATTAGTCGTGAAATAAGTTTTAGGAAGCTTTTAGTGAATCTTTATGGACAAAACCCTTAAAATAAAAACTCTATCTAACTCTACTTTATTTTCCTAAATTATTAAAACCTATTTCCTTTTTAAATACTATTCGTCTTATTCATAATGACTTATCGGAGGTTTAAAAGTTCGCTAAAATTGTCAAGTATTGTCATTCATAAGTCTTTTTATGATAAAATGTTTATTATCTCTCTGATAAAGTTATTATTCGACGGGCTTCGTGGTCTAGTGGTTCATGTAACGGACTGCCAATCACGAAGTCGCGGGTTCGATTCCCGCTCGGGACAATCATTTGTGTGATTTTTCTAATTGTCATACAAATGTTTGTACTGCGTCTGGGTGTTTATAGGTATATTATAGGTATGTATTTACAAAAAAAAAGTAGTATATGCATTATATCCGTATTCTGGTACCCATAACACAAGCATATAAACTTGGGACCAGAGGACGTTGTGTGAAATGATCATGAATATTTATTTATTAACTTAAAGATTAACTTAAAGTTGAAAATCGAAACAAGAATGATTTTACAAATCAGTTTCTAATTATGATTCAATTTGCTATCGAATGCTTAGATTTCGATACTAAATGAAATAAATTTCATGAAATGGCGGCGAATTTAAAAGTGACTGCAGCAGTTCCGTAATTACATTTACAATAAATAATTAATATCGACTTTTAGACGTAAATACTATTATAAAGTGACAAAGAAACTTACAGTTATATGTGACAGTGTTATCCAGTGTTAACTATGCGAAATTACTAAGATATAAACAAAAGTTACGTGCATATCAAAGAACCTAAACTTCAACTATTGATCGTAATAAAAGTGCTCACTTATTAAACCAAACCAAAAAAAAAATAGACTCTTATAGCACAAAACCTCAATCAAATAATTCAAATAGACCACATAAGCACGAAATTATACAAAACATAAACAAAATTCATTGTAACCGTTAAAAATTCAACCGTCTTTATTGTTGTTTATTTATACGCTTATCAGATCACCGACAATTTTACAAAGTTACTATTATTCCTAAAAGACAACGATAATTTCGCATGTCAGTATTAACCTATCGTTGACTAAGTGGCTAACAGGCGTTGTTCTAACTGAGCTTGGCGGCGAGGTCGTGTCATCGAGTCACCACAGCTCGTGGAAGCTCTTTTTGTGATATTACAATTTGTTTAAAATTAACAATTTAATAATTATGAATTTCTTCGATAACATCACCCTACGTAGAACAAGAAACCGATCCCTGACAGAAACGACACCAGATAAAAATGTCACACTCAACTCGACAGATGGCGCCACAAAGAGTTTATTTGAACTATCGAACGACGAAACTGATCACGAAATTCTTAAGTTGAAACAACAAATTACCTCCTTAAATCGGCAATTAACAACTGCGCATGAGGAAATAAGCAATTTATCCCTAGAAAACAGTGAACTAAAACAAACAATTGATAACTTAAACAAAAAACAAGAATTAATGTTAAGGGCTACTAAAAAAATATCAAGTGAAATACTTACACCTAGCAAACAACGTAGAACAACTAAACAACTGCAGAAACATTGCACACAGTATTCACAGAAGCAAAATTATTATGAGATACAAACATCATCCCCAAGTGACTGTCAACGACCCATAAATATACATAATAAGCCCCAACAAAAGTCACAAATATGTATAATCAGTAGCAATAAAAAGAATAAATTGTTACCAATTGCAGAGAATACATTTCAGAATAGCAATATCTGCCATTATCTCTCCTCAAACTGTGGTACTATTAAACTACTGGACAATCTAGATTCTAAGATCTCAAAATTTACTATGAACGACTACTGTATAATTCTTATTGGTGAAGAAGATTTTAAAGTGACATTGAACTACTCTGGCTTGATATCTAACTTGCGTAAAAGACTTTTAAGTATAAAACACACTAATATAATTATTTGTTTACCAACATTTAAATGTAATAGTTATAGCACTATGTTTAACTGGCGAATTGAACTGTTCAATTACATACTGTACCATGACTTACAGATCTATAACTACGCAACGGTATTAGATTCTAATTCAAACTTAACTTACGACTATAATATGTTCTCAAAACGCGACGGAACACTTAACAATAGGGGTTTAGCGAACATTTTTGACAATTTAAAATACCTTATCAAACAATTGACTTCAGAATCCGACTATATAAATCCTAACAAAGACATGTGCGACACAAATAATCAATGTAATCTGACAAATATATCTAATGACACGTTTTTTCTATAATAATTACCTATTTATATTGCATCAAAATATTGCGGGAGTACTCAATAAATCGGAACTTTTATCCGTAGCATTGATCGAGCTCGCTGATAAACAACAAAACATAGACGTGATATGCTTAACGGAACATTTTATTATGGCGGGTTGCGAGTCCTTGCTTCATGTGCCTAATTATGCACTTGCAGCACACTTCTGCAGAAATGACTATAGGAGGGGCGGCGCATGCATCTTAGTAAGAAAAGGGCATGTCTGGAAGGAATTAAAAAATATTTCTGAACTGTCTTCTAGCGGAATATTTGAATTTTGTGCAATAGAGTTATATAAAATCGCAATTTTATGCATTTATAGAGTACCGAAACAAAGTAACTTAAATGCTTTCTTTCAAAGATTAGAACATGTATTAACCCTATTAAATAAGAAAAAATATGACAATATTATAATTACCGGTGATTTTAATATTGATGTCATGAAAAACAATAATACAACAATGGAGCTAAAATGTTTATTACTAAACTTTAATTTAACGCTTGTTCTTAACCGACCAACAAGATTAGCTAGTAAAACGTGTATTGATAATTTTGCGCATAATTTTCGTAAACGTTGCAAAGCGGACATAATTGACTTAGGGCTATCTGATCACACAGCGCAGATACTAAAATGCCCGGTCCAAAATTCATATGCGATAAAATTTTGGCGCAAATACTCAAGAGACTATGCACCTGAAAATATAGTAAAATTTAGAAACTATATTGCTAAGTTGACATTTCATCCAATTTATGACACAGATGACGCTAACAATGCATTTAACCTATTCTTTGAACAATTCGATCTATTCCATAGACTTTGCTTCCCAGTAAAAGGTGTTACTATGCCCATAAATAAGAAACCAAAGTGGGTCTCACGCGGTATAAAAATCTGCAGCAAGAAAAAAATACAACTTTTATGGACATTCAGAAAGACATCAAGCTTACAAAATAAGAAAAATTATATGAAGTATACAAAACTATTAAAAAAAATTGTAAAACTTACCAAAAAGTCTCAAAATATTTACAAAATTAACTGTTCAGACAATAAAGTTAAAACAACTTGGCAAATAATAAATAACACTAAGTATAATAAACCAAAAGAATCTATACATGAACTAAAAATAAATAATAAAAATGTCAATGATCCAACAGCAATAGCCAACAGCTTCAATGACTATTTTATCGACAGAATAGCGCCACTAAATCAAACTACACCTACCCTAAACTTACAAAATACTAAAGACTCTATGTTCATGGCACCTTCCACACCTGAAGATATTTTAACAATAATAAACAATCTTAAAAATACCAGTAGTGTAGGATTTGATGGTATTTCCACAAAGATTATAAAATGTGTAGGCAACCTTATTTCTGGTCACCTCAGTCATATATTGAATCTTTGCATAGAACAAGGTGTATATCCAGATATACTTAAAACATCTGTCATTATACCAATACATAAAAAAGACGATAAAAATTTAATGCTGAACTATAGGCCCATTGCACTGGTATCTATATTCTCAAAAATCTTAGAACGCTATCTCTACAATGAAATATATAAATATCTAGAACTCAATAGGGTTATATGTGATGAACAAAAAGGGTTTCGGCAAAACAAAACAATCAATATGGCTATATATGAATTTCTCTACAGGGCTATGATGAATGTCGATATAAGAAACCCAGTCTGCGCAATCTTTTGTGATATGACGCAAGCTTTTGACCACGTTCATCATGGTATACTGAAGAGAAAACTAGAATGTTATGGCTTACGTGGCAACGTTTCGGATCTGCTAGATTCCTACCTAACAGGCAGAAGACAATACACAAAAATTACAAGAATTTGTTATAAAACAAAAAATGAAGTCACCAGTGTCTCAAACGAGCGCACGGTAACGTATGGCGTACCTCAGGGCAGCGTACTCGGACCCCTACTATTTATTTTATATATTAATGACTTGCCAAAATCAGTTAAACAACCAATGACTCTATTTGCAGATGATAGCACACTAACAATAGCATGTAATTCTTTTGACGATTATGAAAATGATATAAATAAATCTCTAATACAAATGACATCTTGGTTACATAGTAATAATCTAATTATAAATTTTAATAAAACACAAGCGGTACATTTTAATCAAAGAGCTCTGAATGCTGAAAGCAATAAAATTAGCATCAAATATGGTGGCAACAATGTCAATAAAACCGACAAAGCAAAGTTTCTTGGGCTTGTCATCGACCCTAAATTAAACTGGAAAGCCCACATTACACAGCTTTCACAAAAACTTAGTAGTAGATCCTATGCATTGTATAGACTTGCATTAGAGGTAAATATTGCCACATTACTTACCGCATATCACGGACTTGTCGAGTCTATTCTCAGATACGGCATCATATTCTGGGGGAACTCAGTCGATAGAGAAATAGTTTTTAAATTACAAAAACGATGTATTAGAGCGATGTTCGGATTGAAAGTCATGGTCAGCTGTAAGCCCTACTTTATTAAACATAAAATTTTGACACTTGCCTCGTTGTACGTTTATGAAGTAGCTGTTTTTGTAAAATGTAACCCACATCTTTTTCCAAAATTATGTGAAGTTAGCACACGCAATCAAAGGGATAAACACAGATTATGTGTCCACAAAGCAAAAACAGCACTTTTGGGGAAAAGCATTGTGTGTATGGCCCCTATAATCTACAATAAAATCCCGAACAATTTTAAGGACCTCAATAATAACTTGTTTAAAAGAAAACTCAGAAATCTATTAATACAAAAATCTTATTACACTATTAAAGAGTTTCTTGATGATGGACATTTTTGACATCAAGCACATTACGGCTACTACTGCTATGACCTATATTGACAAATTTGATAACATAATGACTAATTGTATATTATAATGACGAACTGTATAATTAATTCATTGTATATTGACATTTATTATTATTCTATTATTTCAATCTGATTTCTAATTTTGCCGCTAATTTTAATTTTAACTTTATTTTATTTAATTTTATTTTATTTTAATTTATCTGTTTTTATATCCATATTTGCATGTCTCCAATGAGACAGAACATGTTGAGACGCAGTATATAATATATGTAACATCTTTTGTACACATGTTGAGACAAATAAATTTATCTTTATCTTTATCTTTATCTTATTTATTTAAACCTCCGATAAGTCATTATGAATAAGACCATGTAAAGATAATTTTTATGAAACAGCAGCTCACGACTTTATTCGTGAGGAGTTTGAAACCACATATTTCGCTCTAAAAGTAGCTTAAGTCGTTTTTAGGGTTCCGTACCCAAAGGGTAAAAACGGGACCCTATTACTGAGACTTCGCTGTCCGTCCGTCCGTCCGTCCGTCCGTCCGTCAGCCCGTCCGTCCGTCCGTCCGTCCGTCTGTCACCAGGCTGTATCTCAAGAACGGTGATAGCTAGAGAGTTGAAATTTTCACAGATGATGTATTTCTATTGCCGCTATAACAACAAATACTAAAAATAAAATAAAATAAATATTTAAGGGGGCTCCCATACAACAAACATGATTTTTAGGGTTCCGTACCTTGCTCGATACTAATAACGTTGCCTTATGTTGCATAGATAATGGTACGGAACCCTTCGTGCGCGAGTCCGACTCGCACTTGACCAATTATTCAGACTTTATATTGACAGAATATCTGTGTACCAAATTTCATTAAAAGTAAATCTAAAGCTGTAAGCTTAAATGTGCGACACCCTAAGTTTCTGATTTAAACGTTCGAATTGTCTGCACAGAGTAATAGCTACAACATACCGTCGTTAATACCGTCACATGAGTGATATTATACAAAACCTAATTTATCTGTATGACTTTTATTACCATAGCGGTTATCCACGACTCGTTACGCGTGGAATATAAAAAATATTGTCCGTTTTTAAATCATTTTTTGCTTATGTTTCGCTCCTATTAATCGCAACATAATGTTATGTAGTCTATAGTCTTTCTCGATAAATGTACTATACAATAAATAAATATACCAATACTGAAAGAATTTTTCAAATCGAATAAGCGGTTCCTGAGGTAAACGCGTTTAAAAAAACAAACAAACAGACTCTTCAGCTTGATAATATTATTACATATAAATGCTCTTTCAATGAAATGCAAGTTACATAGTTAAGAAAAACACATAAAAACATCTCATCAGGAATGTTATACACTTGCAATGCGAAGTAGTGTCGTTCTTTGTAACTCAACACTCAACCTTCATGCAAAGAACACTTGGTGAAGTAAAAAGAATGTTTCAGTTCTTCCTATTGTTTTCAAAAGTGTGTTACATTGTATACCGCTACAGGTGAAAAAGTTGAAAAGAAAGTGAAGAAAGATTCGTATTTAATTATTCGAGAATACATTATATTTTCCTCTAAAATAAAGATTAGTAAGAAACTTAATTTATCTTAGTATTGAAAGTACACATAGCGCCATCTAGCGGTTTAGAATATGCAACTCTGCGCTGCTAATTGGTACTGCTTTTATAATGCGCTTTTATCAGCATCGATTGTGTCTATGTTCCGAATTTTAGATTTGTTCGAAATTTTGCACACTTGCAAGTACCACTGCCTATGCAGTACCTGATAAAAAAAAATTGAGTCATCAACTTATTGTATAAGTGTATTTTTCAGTTACAAAAAATTACCATTAGTATCTACCCTTTTATAAATATTGTTGAAAGAATAATTTATTTCATTCCACAATTATTAAAAAACTTCCAGCCATATTTCTCATTATAAACCAAAACTATTTTTACAAGGTTATTTTCGATACAGATATTGAATGTAATTCTTTCCTGGCAAAAAGTTGACCTAGAATAGAACGAATTAGTAGAGAAGCCTTTCTTACTAACGTTATACAAGAAAAAGCTAATCCATCACGTGTGCCCTTGTATGTTATTACCGTCTCCTAATCTTATTTATACGAAGGTGTAACGTGTAGGTAGTTACTGAAATTAACGTGTATCCTTAAGATTATAACATAATACTATGTAACAATTATATGTTAAGATATTAGTTTATATATTGAAAAATAATCCATTAGTTTTATTCACTTCGGGAGGGTATCTGAATAAGACACATCCTACACTGACCTGGCGTGTTGGAAAGAAAATTCAAATTAAATAAAACTACTTTTTTTCCGATTTTACAAATACACGTGTCTAAATCCGTAGAAAGTAGTTTTATTCAAAAGTATGTAATACTCAAACTTTTAAACACAAATGAGAACTTAACTAGTTTCTTAACTAGATTTTACCCGATATTTTTGTGTAGGTATTTTAGAACAGTACTATAGACATCCCACTTCTGATTTCAATTTCCAACGCAATGTAACCAAGCAATATACAAGCCCATGTAGAGCATGTCATAAAGTGTTGTTCTAATTACGGTCATGTATGGCCACCTTATGTGCTGCTGTGTAGTAAACGTGTGTTTTCTGAAAAAGGTTTCACGTGACGTGAAATAATTTAGCTGTACATTGGTTTACCTTTGAAAAAAAACCCGGCTAAATACGAGATAGACCCGTGCACGAAGCAATAGGTATCGTTATCATCATTTTGTATTTTGTGGTGCAATCATAATCATACTATAGGGATATCAAAATAGGCAGAATGTTCAATTAATTTTTAGGATTTTATTAGTCGAAGGGTAAAATGGAATGTTGAAAATATTACGCAAATCAACTTTAGATTTACATGCGTGATTTCTTGTGACTCAATATGTTGATTCTTTGAGATGATTTCGATAATGTTTCAATCGTGTGAAGTGGTCTAACGAGTGACAACAAGAAGAGAAAATTGGTCAAGTGCGAGTTGGACTCGCGCACGAAGGGTTCCGTACCATTATCTATGCAACATAAGGCAACGTTATTAGTATCGAGCAAGAAACGGTAAAAAAATCATGTTTGTTGTATGGGAGCCCCCCTTAAATATTTATTTTATTTTATTTTTAGTATTTGTTGTTATAGCGGCAATAGAAATACATCATCTGTGAAAATTTCAACTCTCTAGCTATCACCGTTCTTGAGATACAGCCTGGTGACAGACGTACGGACGGACGGACAGCGAAGTCTCAGTAATAGGGTCCCGATGTTACCCTTTGGGTACGGAACCCTAAAAAACCATCACAAACGATTTTCCTGATTCCAAGTACGACTGTTATTTTCATTGTTGATTAAAAATGTATACTGTATTTTTCTACGGAAACTTTGAGCGAAGTATGGATAATACATACTGGGGGTTTTCTATGTATCTTTATTTATTACATAGCAAAATCATAGTTTTTGTATGTATGTCCCTATGTGAGCGTATATATTGAAAACGACGCAACGGATTTTGATGCGGTTTTTTTTTGAGTAGGTTTTGTTACGAATATTATAAAGATAAAATTTGTAATAACTAATCTTAAAAACAACTGGATATATTTCGATAGATTTCACCATTTATATGTTAAACGACTTTCAGCCGTACAAAGACCTCTCTAGAAGCAAAGGAGGACTAGGCTTGCAGTGGAAGTTAATTGAAGAAGATAGTTACTTTTTATACGTAACATGCTAAGTAGAACTTTTTTTCTAACAACAAATCCTTCTATCCTCAGTCTAAAAAGTTCTTTCATAAACTTAAATTATGAATAAAACTTCACTTCTTATTTGAACTTATTTATGTGTTAAGTTTATCACAATTTATTATCTTTCTTTCATGGTTGAATCTATGATAATTCAATTTCATTCAGTATCCAGTAAACCTATTTAATTCTCATCTTGGGGTTGTAGTTAACAAAGTCTTTCGGAATAGCTCGACCAATTTTGATGAAATTTTCCATTAATAACATAATAGTTTCGGTGATGATTTCAAATAGGAATGATACTCTGGCCATGCTTTTGTTAAATTAACCTTCATTATCAACTAAAACTGATACCTGTAACTGAGTTTTGTCGGACGTCCACAATTTGTTCACTACGGAAATACTCTTTCTACTGGAGTTCGGTTTCTGAAAACGGGACAATTTTGCGTCCCAGAGGTAGTTTCGGGGACACCGGGACTCGTAGTTGTAAAAAGGGACAATCCCGTTTAAAACGGGATGTCTGATCACATTATGTATACATGTCTTTCCTGGACTACGACTAACAAATAAAAATTAAAATCAGTGAAATCGGCGCAGCTGTTCTAGACTTTTAGCGAAACTAACGAACAAAATGGATTTTTATTATTATTAAATTAATTTATTATTTAAGTTTATTAATAATAGGTAGAATTACTAAGACAGAAGAAAGAAGAAACTAAAATAAAAACTAGAAACTTCACAAAAGCTTTCATAACTATTTATTTTGTGGCTTTTACAAAATTATTAAGAGCAAAGATATCGAAATTTTATTTCATATACACCTACACAAATATACAACAAACCAGCCAAGTACGAATTGAACTAACATACGAAGGGCTCTGTACCATCTATACTAATATTAAAAAGCTGAAGAGTTTGTTTGTTTGAACTAGGATATATAACATCACGCTGCTACCAATAGCAGCATATCATTAGTGAAAAGTGTTGCTTAAACGGGGAAAATTTTCTAAATTCTACGCGTACGAGGTTGCGGGAAACAGCTAGTTATAACATAATATAATACCCATATAATACCCATCAATCATATCGACACATTCAACACAATTTCCGTGTGGTGACGGATTAAGAATACAAGTGTCACCACCCCAGCTAGTCTCACTGTATTCTATAGACTGCATTTTGGAGAGTGTGCCGAGGAATTACATGAAATAATTCCCCCATCACCATTCCTTCAACGCACTACCAGACGAACGGGACGCATGCATCCTTACATTGTGGATATACCTCCTTCCCGAACTAAACGTTTTGCGTCGTCCTTTATTTGGCGGACAGCTAAAGACTGGAACAATCTGCCGGCGTCTGTGTTTCCGGACAGTTACAATGTGGAAGCATTCAAGAGAAGGGTGAATAGGCTTCTAACATAGTTGTTGCGCTTTACCATCCAAGGCCGCATTACCGCTTACCATCAGGTGGAATGTAGTCAAGCATCAACATGTGTTTATGTAAAAAAAAAAAAAAACCGCATCTCCTCCCAAGGGTGCGGTAAAAGTCAGCTAAGGGAAATTACACACGGATGACATCCTCTGTGAGAGACGGAAAACTCGAAAATAACCATAATCCATAATCCCTCCCAAAGTGGAGGAGGCCCGTGCCCAACAGTGGGACGTAAATGGGTTGGAGAGAGTGATATCGACACAATACGCAAAAACCAATTGTTGGATTGAAATCACCTGTAAACATTTATTTTTATTCTGTGTTTTAGTATATTTTTTCACTACTAAGGTGGCGAACAAGCATACAGTTACCGAACAGAACAGAACCGAAAGTTACAGTTACCGAAGCCTATGGACGCTTGCAACACCAGAGGTGTCACTCGCGAGTCGCCGACCTTGCAGAAATGTTTTAATCCCTTTTTTGAAGAGCCCCACGCTGTAGACCAATGGAAAAACCTCGGCGGGGTAGTTCATTCTACAACCTAATTGTACGTGGGATAAAATTGTTATATTTCCTGACCAAAAATTTCAGCTGTCAAGCTACTTTTTTTAGGCATTTGTTTGGTGACAGACTGACGGTCACCGTTTACCCTTTGGGTACGGGATCCTAAGAAAACTATCTCAAATTTCCATTGTGTAAAGTTTTCTTGGCTTTAAACTGATACTGTTTAGAATTTTATAACAAGTTCTACAAGAATACAATGCAAATAGGAGAGCTTAAATTTAATTAGCATTTGGCGACGGCAAAGTTTTCTATTGCATATTGTTTAGTATTTTGTTGGGAGTATCATATGGTTATGATTTTTGCATAATAGATTTTATCAAGTGGATATTATTCGTAGAGTACTTCAAAATTAAATAGTTTTCTATACTAACAGTGTAAACGTAGCGTAGAGTAGCCCTTGAAAATTTGGAGTAACGATACCGTCATCAGGTAGCTACTGGATGGAAGCAGCGCAAGACCGTGCGCTGTGGTGTTCTAGTCTAGCAGTTGACGAAAATAGCTGATGGATGGAAACATGGATGTATATTTTTGTTCACTGCCTTTTTTTATATAATGGATATTTACACACAATGTCTTCTGGTCCCAAAGTAAGCATATTTCTATGTTTGTATTATGGGCACCAGATACGAATATACTACATAATATATACTTTTGTAAATAAATACCTATGTATATTACATAGCAAACACACAAACGCAGTACAAACATTTGTGTGACTCTTAAAAATTCTCTCTCTACAGCCCACTAACTTCCCATTGCTGCACTGTTGGGCACGGGCTGAATGAAAAAGACAATGGTCTACAGTGCCGCGCTAACCAGGCGTTTTAGCACAGGGTTATTTTCGAGGTTTATGTCCCTTACAGAGCATGTTCTTTGTGTACAATTTTACAGCACCTTAGGAAGAACAGGGGTGGGGACACTTGTATTCTTAATCCGTCACCACAAGGACAGAAAAATAAACAGACTGGACTTTCTATATTTATCAAAGTGTGCGAAAGTAAAGTATAAAGTAATTTCCATAGAGCTTACCGATCTTACTCGACGGTTATTCATCGTTGGTATCTACTTAATTTAGTTTAATATATTTGAAATATTTGTAATTAATTTGCCAAAGGTCTTAGCACTTTGCGAGTTGCTAACTAAGAAAATTAATTCATAATATTTGTAATTCTCTGAAGTTTGGGAAATATTTAATACAGGCCAAAGTCCGTTACATGAACCACTCCACCACGAAGCCCGTCAAATTTATTTATTTAGTTACCAGGAAAATCTACCAGCTCTCCACCTACCTACTACGGCACGTTATTAAAGATGTAGGTAGGTACCTAGTTTACTTATATTGCATTAAAATTTAGTTATTGACGGGCTTCGCGGTGGAGTGGTTTATGTAATGGACTGCCAATCACGAGGTCTCGGGTTCGATTCCCGGTTGGGACAATCATTTGTGTGATATCCATAAATGTCATACAAATGTTTGTACTGCGTCTGGGTGTTTACTATGTATTATATGTATGTATTTACAAAAGAAAAGTAGTTTATGTATTATATCCGTATTCTGATACCCATAACACACGCATATAAGCTTATCTTGGGACTAGAGGACGTTGTGTGAAATGTCCATGAATATTTAGATTTATTTATTGTTATTTATACTCTTAGATGTGTACTACTGCTTGCGGGTAAGTTTTATAAATTTTGAGTGATTACTAGCTTAATACCAGCCGTGATTTAAGTACGAATTTAAAGTAAAGGTTGCAATCAATACGCTTATAGGAGGCAGAAAACCTTGTGTGAAATTTCCGGGAATATATATTTAATCAATTCCAAATAAATTCAATAAATCACAATTAATCAATATAACCACATCAACTGTCCACTCACTAAACACGCTTTGACAAATTAATACCTGATTGCTAAACGCAGTGACGCTTTAAGTTGGGTTCAATAAAACCCAATTATAACGGAAATGTCGAGAGACTGGATTTCACATTTGTTGTTGAAGTTGTTGCCATCGTTTCGGGCCTTAAACATCGCACCGTTGGAAACGAGTCTTTTCAAATTTCCCAATCATAAACCTAATATATATATAATAGTTGTTGCCATCGTTTCGGGCCTTAAACATCGCACCGTTGGAAACGAGTCTTTTCAAATTTCCCAATCATAAACCTCTCTCTTAGTTTAAACTGGATATAGGTGCTCATAAAATGCCACAATGTACGGTTCTACGCCGCTTGCAGCCATCATCTCCTAGCAATTTTTATGATATCGCTATTCCACATCATTCGAGGCCGCCAAATGCTGCGTTATCTGGTAAGTAGTCAACTAATCCTTTGCCTAAATAAAGCAAAACCAAATTTGAAAAATTCCTAGTCGTATACTTTACTGGTACTGGTTTGAATTTACTTTGTCCAATAAATTTCAGCAATAGGATGACTGAAAAATTGATATTTATTTGGTTTTCTCGTCGAATTTTCCCGTTCGAACTCATAATTTAAATCCTCCAGCTTTAAAATGGCTCACAAAGAAGATAGGAATCAAAATTTTAAATATGGTATAAGTAGGCAACATCAAAATAACAGCTTTTCTACATATTATTATTTTCTACATATTATTTTAAGTCTATTCTTTTCTGTATCTTGTTGTCTGTGACTTCACATAACGGCCCAGCGGAAGACCCGCGCTGGTCTTAACCAGCAATCAAGCTGAGCTGTGGCCGTTTTGTGGCGGACACACTTGTTTTATTTTCGTACTATATAGCTGCTTTTTCTTATCTCCTTTTATTTCATCTTATTTTACCTGCTTGCTATTGTTATTCTCCTTCTTTTGTTATCGTTTTGTGTTCGTTGCAAATCAATTTATTTTCCTTCTTTCTTTCTTTCTTTCTTTCTTTCATATTGTAACAATCACGACACGAATTATTCCAAGCACTCCAAATTATATTGTAAATTAATATTTATGTTCAGTACACATGGGTGATAATGTCGATTATCTCGAATGGAGATTACACTTGGAAACGAGCGAAGTTCGAAATCGAGTTCGTGGATTAACGCAATTGCTTAAATTAGATTACGTGATCGAAATAGCTATGACAGTATACCTTATGTTAAAGTTATAAATAAGAAAATGAAATTTTATCGATTCCGTTATAACGAAACTACACTACTCTTTTTTAATGTAATGTCAGTTTTTAATCTAAAATAATTAAAATTATTGAAAAATAGCAAGAGTTTTTGCTGGAACCTAATTTCATGAAATTTGAAAATCATGAAATGATTTATATTCAATTTTAGAAATGTATTTCATTCTACTGTATTTTCCTTTGTACGGATGTTAAAATTATTAACAATTTAGTTATATTACAGTTCTCATGCAGATATGAGACCAAATAAGTTTACTGAGGATGAAATATAGTAACGCGAGAAATATTGCTTCTTTGGAGAAATAAAACGGCGTCTTCCTAAAGGGTAAATGGCAATAAATCATATTTCCTAGTTAACTCAGGCCTAGTCATATAAAAGTAATACGATTTGTATTCTTAATCCGTCACCAGTGGTAAGCACGGAATCTTTATTTACTCGTAGATATAAGTAAGTATAAGAATCTGACTCTTAATGATCAGGCTGTATAAATTACTTTAATAAAATGAAATTATCAAATTACCTGTTGGTATGTTTTTCTTCTTTTGTTACGCAATTTTTCGCCACGATAATTATGAACCGATTTTCAAAACACCATTCCTTTGAAGAAAGTATATTCTCTAGGATTGGTCCCCACTTATTTGAAAAGGCATTTTTTTTGTCAAAAATAGCCTGAATATTTCTCATAATGAAACGTCGTCAATGGAGTAGGGTCAACCTGTTAATCTTTGTAACGACTTCGTATCTTACAATGCCCTAAGTTTTAAGGTTCTTATAAATATCTGTTGGAAGAGCCTCCACATAAGGGTAATGGCGATTTATTTTTTTATCAGATTGTACCAGAGCAAGGCTAATGGTTTTATGGACTTCTCTATTAAGATAAGAAAATCTTAAATAATTTTGGCTTTGCTTAAATCGTTTTCTTTTAGATTAAAGAATATATTGATCGATTATATGGTTCTGGAGTATAGAAGGCTGGGATAAGGCCAGGAATAAGGAAGATAATGCATAGTCCATCTTTAATGCTGTCAGTTATTATATACTTTGCCAAAAGCAAAATTTTTAAACTACATGTTTGTTATTTTGTTGACACCTCTCTCCAGCCCATTTACGTCCCGTACCGTAGCCAATTAAGGGGTCTTCTACACAGATAACACCCTCTGTGAGAGATAGAAATAGCAAACCCTATGGTAACACGCCTAGTCAGCGCGGCACAGTAGATCATAATATCTCCCAAAGTGGGTGAGGCCCGTGCCCAACAGTGGTTAATGGACTCGAGAGAGAGAGAAGCAAAATAAATAGCTTTTAGATAGATTACAAGTTTATTACGTCAATTATAATTCTTGATAAGTAACGAGCAGTGATATATGTATATCTTATGTGGTACTAATTAAGATTGGCGTCCTAAACACAAATTATTGATGGCTTTGTCTATCATTGAATTAATTGTTACACGAAAACGATCTCATCTAAGTGTTACTGTAATCAGATAATTTATCAAGTGAGATCAATTATAGTCCAATATAGCTTCATGATATTACGTTGTCAATATTGTACCTATAACTTTCGATTTATTGATTCATACTATCCAATTATCAGTATTTCTTCGACAAATTCTGAACTGTGTACCATAATAATACTGTTGGATATTATTCTACCCCACTTCTATTGCACAATATAAAAAGGCGAACAATCAAGCATTGGCACTCATTCTTTCGCGAACCGTCATACCGTGCGGACGTTATTCTGTAGTTTTTAGTTTGTAATAATATTCTTGTATAAGTAATTGTTTTAGTGTCAGTAAAATTGTTTTTTTTTTAAGTTATTTTGTTAGTGGTCTATAATATCAGAAGTGGGATAAAGAAAACACTTCCACTAGTGTCCTGACAAAATTTTTATTCATTCAAAATACGTGTGTGGGTAGTGATATTTTTTAGTGAAAAAGTTTTTGAACCTCTACAAACTTAGTGCACCAGTGTTACGTTACATTTTTGTTATAAATGGAACGATCAAGCCGCTCTCACTCACGGCATGATAGACACTGCCGATCTGATGATTCGAGTGGAGAAAGTTCTCCACGACGTCGATCACGTAGTATTTCCAACGGCCAACGTGGCTGTGATTGTGAGTATAATTCACAGCAATAATTATGTTTCTATGGAAGTTAGCTTTCCAAATCGTGAGGCAAGAAGAGAAATAACGAGATAGAGGACGGCCGAACGGTTGTCTGATAATCTGGTGGCTATGGACACCTAATCTGCTCTGATATTCTAACCGTGATTTTTCTGATTTAAAAGTGATTTTTCTGATTTAAAAGTGATTCGTGTTAAACGTGTGGGTAAACGTGTTAACCAACTGTTTTAAGTATAAAGATGATACGATGCCTTCCAATAGTAGAAGGAAAGAGAGACGTCCTGCACGATCTTCTTCGCCACCTAACAAGCTCGACGAGATCTTGAGGAGACTTCAAGATTTAGAGGAGCGAACGCGCAGGAATGACCTGTGACACGATTCAACTACAAGACAGGAGTCTGTTTGTACAGTAAACGGATCAGACACGACGTCATCAGACGCGGGGCCCTCCACAACCCGCCGAGGTGCAGCGCGTGGCAACACGGGGCGAGAGCCTTCTATAACCCCGTTGCCGTCTGAAAGCGACGCCAAAAGCGTTTCTGAACGCTTCTTGGATGCCATGATAACATTCCCGGTGAGATCAAACCATTATTTTGTTTCTGATTTTGATTCAAGTATCCATGACGTCGACACGTGGTGTCAAGAGGTAGATAACTCTGCCTGCGTTCTGTTGATATTGGAATATTTTTTATGACGTCATGAGTACAGTCTGATAAGTTCTCCACTTACGCTATGCGCGCAAGTCCTTATTAAAATTACCTATTGAGCAAATTCTTAAAGACGACTTGACACCAGCTATTTTGATTTCTGGCATTACCAATTCCTATATCTGAGCGTCGCTACTAATGCTAACCTCTTATATGCATAACTGACGAGTTAATTAAATTATTCTCTATAGATCTAAAGTCTACAATCTGAATTAATGCCGTACTTATGAAATGTGTGTAGTAATGCTAAGGAGCAGAATATTATTATGTCATTTAATTCAAACGGAAAATGTCGATAGAATTGTTTGATGAAGGTCGATGGTTTTTGTATTTGGTAACCTTACAGGTCATGTTCAAGCAGTTATATACAAAACGTAAAACTGATACAAATAATGAGTTCTAGTAAGCCTAATTATGACGTGGCGAGTATTGTAAAATTTAATATTTGAGTGATTTATGGTCAGGCGAGGCCGAGCATTAACGTCGTGATGTTGCTAAATGCACCGATACCTACAAATGTGAAACAATTTTGAGTTGGTTTTTCTGTGCTTACAAAATGTAGACAAAGTGATTCTTATTAATGTCTTCTTAACATTACAGATCTTTATTTATCTTGCAACGCAGTGTATGTACAAGTTGGGGTAAAATCTTAAATGATTTTACAGTAGTTATCTTCAACAGATGGAGCTGAAATTATGTACACACGTTTGGTGTGGATGACAGGATGGCAACGAACAGTTGAATCTGTGACATCATTTTAAATCTGCTTGAAGTAGTAGACTGATGGTTTTTATGATGTCCTACAATATGGATATTAAATGAAAGTACTTGTTGTTATCAGCTTATTTACTTGATTGTTTTGTGTTTTATGTATAACGTACTCGTTGTTACGAAGTACACTGATTCTATCATTTTGCTTCCTAGATTCCGATGTGAATAATTGTGGTGTGTTGGTCTTTGACTAGCCAGTGAAACTGCGGTGACAAACGCACTGCTGTGAATGCGGCCACAAAGGCGGTATGAGCAACGCCTTCTGTTTGGTGCCAGCGCTCAGGCTGTGACTGAGTAAGGTGTATGCCTTACCACGGAGGATGAAAGTTTGTGCTGCTTACGTAATGAGTACGAACTAGTAATAACGGCTGGCTCTTTTGGTAATGACCAAGCAGCTGCCGGGTTCATGGTGTCGTGGGGAGGCGAGTGGACTTGTGAGTCGTGCTCCTCCTTCTTTGAAGGTATGCGTACCTTGTGGCCCTTGAGGCAGTACTGTGTGGCCCTTGAGGCGTTGACACAGGTCTTTGGAGACAGTGTCTTTTCTGGCCATGGAAGCTGGTCGGCTTTGCAAACCGACCAGTCACTGTGTGATGTGCGCACACAGTGTAATATTTTTTAGCATGTTGGTTTGGGTTATTATTTTTTATTTTATAGTGACTGGTGGCTTACCTCTGAGCTTATGGTAATAATGGTTGATGTGGTATGGTATGGCTAATGGTCGAAAACTTAATAAAGTTCAATTTCATAATAAAGCAGTATCTAGCTATAATTAAATTTTGTTGTACTAACAACCTAACTAATCATGTTAAAGTAAGCCCTACTGAAATCTTAGAAATATTTTATTAATGACCGTTTTTCTTTGTCTTCTCCGCAGCTATGAGCAATGATGATGATGTTGATAATGATTTAGACCAGCCACAGGTTGCAATACCCCTTGACCCCCATGATTGCACAGCAACGTCCAACCACGAAACGAGACAAGCAGTGACTCTGCAGCCCGATATCCAGCACCCAGGCCCATCACAACTACCAGACATGCCCTTCATGACTTGACCTTCTGACGATGAATCTGTCGAGACGCCAGATGTGTCAGGAGAAGCCGTGTTGGATATTATTCTACCCCACTTCTATTGCACAATATAAAAAGGCGAACAATCAAGCATTGGCACTCATTCTTTCGCGAACCGTCATACCGTGCGGACGTTATTCTGTAGTTTTTAGTTTGTAATAATATTCTTGTATAAGTAATTGTTTTAGTGTCAGTAAAATTGTTTTTTTTTTAAGTTATTTTGTTAGTGGTCTATAATAATACCATCTCTAAAGTGGTGACACCAGAATTGGAAGGTACCTATATACTTAACTTGTTATTCATAATAGTCTTTTTACGCTAAAACGTTTATTATCTCTCCGATAAAATGTCCGTTTAAACATCCGATAAGTCATTATGAATAAGACCATTAAACACTAAAATTTTCTTGAAATGGCTTACCAAAATGCAATTCAAAATAATGTTCCATCATTCAATGTTACAAAAAAACATGATTAACATTATTCATGTTTTATAATGTTTTTTCAAACGACTTCTGTGTATGACTGTACAAAGTGATCTGAATTAATTATCATTATCATACTGTCACGTCTTTTCCCATGGGGGCAGGC
This sequence comes from Orgyia antiqua, assembly GCA_916999025.1. Taxonomy (NCBI): domain Eukaryota; kingdom Metazoa; phylum Arthropoda; class Insecta; order Lepidoptera; family Erebidae; genus Orgyia; species Orgyia antiqua. The sequence continues at coordinate 17,331,606 of OU779864.1, read as the reverse complement.
AGATCAAAATTATTTATTTACTTAGAGCATTGGTTTTAAAGGTATTTTAAGATTATTTACTTACTTTGGTCATGGTCAGACTCATATTATTATATTATTCTATTTAAATTATTGAGATTTATTTTCTAACTCATCTTCGTTAATTTTAAGTTTTTACTAACAAATTAATCCATGGTCTGAAATGAAAGTTAATTTATTTATATAATTTAATTTATTTTAATTTATACCATGGCCGGATTAGGGCGGGAATAACACTATTATAAAAAAATGTATGGTAGTGACTGTCTGTATTGCAATTTACTCTTAGGTTGATTGGCTACTATAAAGTAAAAATACTTTAATCACATTATCCGCAATTTTAAGTATGACATCCTCAAATGATATCATCCATAGATTATTTATTTGATTATGTATCTGTAACATGATTATTAGTATCATATTTTAATGACAATACTTTTATACCCAGCAATACATTAAAGATTTATGATGCAAAGTAATTGTTATGTAATTGGATTAGTTCTTATATGCGGTGTCATAATATAGAGCTATCGGATAATTAATGACAAACTTAACGACTCATCTTGCAAGTATTTTCTCACTCTCCACTAATCTCTAGCCTCTTAAGGTCCCACTGTTGGACACAGGCCTCCTCTACTTTGGGAGGGATAACGGTCTACTATCCCGCGGTGACCGGGCGTGTTGGCCCGGATTTAGTTTCGAGTTTTCCATCCCTTATCAAGGATGTTATATGTGTACAATATTTCTTAGCTTGCTTTTACAGCACTCTGGGAATGAAATAAGGTGGTGATCCGTAACCACTGGGCCATACAAGTCTTTTACTAATACCCGAATAAAGGAAAGTATTTAGTAACAGCTGGAAAATACAGCCGTAATACCAAAAAGACATAATGTTATATTATTACAGTGAGTGAAATAAATGTATAAATATAATATATTACTTGTATTTAGAGTTCAAACAAAATAAATAGTCTGCACTTAAAAAGTGTCTAGATTTAAAAATGGTATCATAGTGGCTAAAAAAATACAAAATTATTGTTTACGTAGCTCGCGATCCTTTGCTAGTAAAAACTGTATTCCATAATTAAGTATTTTGAAAAAAAAAGCTCAACCGCCTTCATGTGCCTTTGAAAATTGAGAGTTTTCCTCGATTTCTCAGGAGATAACTATCAGATCCCGACCTAGTGCCAATGGGACCAAACGGGCACCACCAGCTTTGGAATAAAAAAAGAATAATTGAAATCGCTTTGCCCAGTTAAAGGTTACGACGTAACAAACAAAAAAAAAAAATGAAAAACATACAGACGAATTGAGAACCTCCTCCATTTTTTTAAATCGGTTAGAAAAATTTAGTTGAAACGCGTAGGTTGGGATTTGGTTAGGATGGTTATATAAATTAATATTTTCAATAATTAATAATAATAAACAGCAGTAAGTCCAAAGAATAGCCAGTCATTTTTCTAAGCTTCAAATTTTCTTGTTCTTCTTAGTAGTTTCGTTCCAGCATCGATCGCAGACTTCGTGTAATCATATGGACCATTGCGTTCCTAACTCATCAACCGCGAAAGTCAAACTTGAGATTGCGATGATTCACTCCTAACTATATATTGAGTTAGATAAGAGTATTGGATTCATTCTTTTTATTATAAATAAGGTTATTTACAGATGGTAATTTAGCAGTAGAAAAAGTCAAAATGCAATTTACTTGCAATAATAAACGAGAAAACATGAGTGCTCAGTGACAAGATTTCAAATTTTATGTAATTTGCTGTATCTAAATATTTTTTTGAGGGTTTCATACATAACAGAAACCCATATAGTCTCACTACGGTGTTCATCTGTCTGTTAGTCTGTCTTTCCGTCTGTCAAACTCTTTTTACTCAACAATAGCTGAAGGTATCTACTTGAAACTCATACCAAATGTGGCCTATATGGCCTATGGCCTACCTATGCGGTCATTATTATAGCGGGTATTTTAAGACAATGCGTTTAAGAGGATACCAAAATAGCTTCGTGCATTTTTCTACGTACGAAGTTTTCATTGTTTCTTTAGATTGGATGGCTAGAGCTCTAATTTTTAAGTATATGTTTTTTCAATATATAATCTAGGATCGCATGAACTCAGAAACGCGATTGAAAAAAGTTTTCTCGATAGAAAATCTTAGCGAAAATACGTCTCTCATTTCTTATTTTTTTCATTTGTCGGTCTATTATCGCGTATTAACTAATGAAATAACTTTAAAAACATAAGTAACTATTATATATAGAAACACGTAAATCAGAATTAAAATATATTTAGTAGATATTGAGTAAACAAAAAAAATATCCCTAATTCTTCATTTTCTATACCTACTAGCTGTGTTAATATGTACATGTCGACGATAATATTGATGTAGGCCCTTAACGCAACATATCCATGCTCACACTTGCACACGCACGTTATATCTATACTACTTTACTCATTGACACACACACACACTCACGAGGCTCGGCTCACAGCGTAGCGCAGTGTAATTTGGGGTCACAGACTAGACACTAATGTGGTGACTATACTGTTTAGAGCTCGTTCACCTTAAGTTTAAGTTTAATATGTCACATAAGTTTCTTTTTTCTGTTTTATATTTTCGATCTGTTCCATCAAAATGTATTATGTATTTAGTTTTATTCAATGTTCTGTTGTTTTTGGCCTCACTATCTTTCTTTTGTTGTCCTTCTTTTTATAAATACTGGGTGACTCCATCGATCATCGAACATAAACAAGAAGCATCACTGAAAATCAGCGTTGTGACGATAAGCTATTCTAGCAAGTCGTCGCGACACTATGCTGAGGGATGTACTTATTGCGGTTAAGGTGGACACTATTAATTTCAGTGACTATTTATAACTTATTTATATATACTTATATTTTTTTTTTTAAATTTGTTTAAAATTATTTTGTCTTTTTGTTTCGTGTCTGCTGCTCGACCGTAAATAAATATATTTTTCTTTCTTTCTTTCTTTCTTTATATTTTATTTTTTGACGGGCTTCGTGGTGGAGTGGTTTATGTAACGGACTGCCGTTCACGAGGTCGCGGGTTCGATTCCCTCTTGGGACAATCATTTGTGAGATATTCATAAATGTCATACAAGTGTTTGTACTGCGACTGGGTGTTTTCTATGTATCATAAGTATGTATCTACAAAAGAAAAAGTAGTATATGTAGTATATCCGTATTCTGGTACCCATAACACAAGCGTATAAGCTTAGCTTGGGACCAGAGGACGTTGTGTGAAATGTCCATTAATATTTATGAATTTATTTATAAGATGATGGTCATCAAGGGATTCAAAACTCACAGGTCACATTTGGTGTGGAATAAGCCCATATAGTCTTTGTAAATAAAATAAAAAATAAATATTCATGGACAATTACACACAACGTCCTATGGTCCCAAGCTAAGCCTACATGCTTGTGTTATGGGTACCAGAATACGGATATAATACATAAACTACTTATCTTTTGTAAATACATACTTAATCATTATCATCTTCAGTTTTAAGCCCTTTTATCACAAAATATATTCAAGAAAGTACTTTCAACAAATATAAGAACAGAAACACTTTCATGTTTCACAAATAAATCTGGTTCGACAAAGACAAAGGGTTTTGGGACCATACTGCAGTAATATGTACTTATTTGGGTCGATGGTGTTATTTGTTGGCCACAATATTTGGTTTGTGATTTGATTACTCAATGACATAAACCCTTTCAAGTGTTGCTTTAAGCTTTAAATAGCAATGATGGAATGAAATATTAAACCGAAACATTATTTGCTATGTATTAGAACTCTCATGGAATAAATGAAAAGAAAAATATGTGGAGGTGAGTAAAAATACTAGAAATAGAAACTCGAAAACGAATTGATATCATTAGTGGTATTCTTCAAAAGGGTCAGGTGCGTAGTACTAACATCCGTTGTGCATATATGACCTGATGTATAAAGATATAAAAAGTTTTTAAAATATCTATGTTTAAACCATAGCAAACGAGTAAAAATTTTGACTTTATGTAATGTTAGTATAATAATATACAATTGCAAGCATTTCAGCTATACACGAAATAGAATAGTCCTGTGAGAAATCCTCCATTATTAACGTGCTTGGAAATTAATTCACAGATACGTAATGAAAAACACACGTAATTGTTATGACTACATTCTTAGATACAACTTCGATATCTCTAAGTTCAAAGAATTCCTGGAATTATTCGCGGTTCGTTTGATCAGGTACCGCTTTTCTAGTTTCTGGTTTTAGCTTTAAAGGACCCTCGGGGCAAATTTATTCTATATCGGAGCTAAGCCAAAAATTATAGTAACTTACTACTTACAAGTTTTACTTAGTACTTCTCTGAGGGATAGGTTCTATCCTATCTCTTGTAAGAAAAAAAACAATTTAGATGCCTTACTGTACGCTGCAGAAGTACCTACTTATGTCAGACTGCTGGGGGAAACTGTATACAAACTAAACGTCACCAAACTACCTGGCGAGAGGAGGAAACAAGTCATCGTTATCATCTTAACACTATGAAGTCTTTGCAGCCATATCTGGCATAACATCTGCATCGAAATGCTAGAGCCTAGGTCAAAGACGCGCCGGGGACACCTGTGTAGCTGATTCAGGCCTACTTCTGCTGGCAGAGTAGACTAGATTTACCGCACTCAAGCCAATTTTCATGGAGCCCTACCTATGTTTTTCTAAAGTAAAAAAAATCCTAATATATACAGATCCTTTTTTTTCTCCAGCCCAATAACGCACCATTGTTGGGCACCGACCTCCTACACATTGAAGGAATAATAGTCTGTCAATGCCGCGCTGTCCTGGCGTGCTGGCACAGGATTTACTGACGTATACAGCACTCTGGTCTTACTAGGGTGCTGTAAAAAAAGGTTGTGATTCTTTATCGATCACCACACGGAGAAGATAGAATAGATTTTTGTCTACTTAAATTAATTATTAATGGACCTTTAACCTTTAAGCCCTCTACGTCTAATCTGGAGGCTGTTTAAATACAAATAATTTACTGAAGGTTACAGAAACACTTATTTATTTACGAAGTTCATTTGTGGTTTGTTACTTTGTAATAAACTGTGAATTGAATTGCTTTGAATAAGGTTCGACTAAGTTCTAAGATTTATTGGTAGGTATACTGAAGTATACTAGTCTATAGACTTGAAAGTCTATAGACTAGGTTGTTAAAATAATTAATTATTTATGTGTGTAGATAAATAGAAATAGTAGAAATATACAAAAATGAACCTTTTTTTGTTCATAGAAAACAAAACAGATGAATATCCATACTAACATTATAAAGCTGAAGAACTTGTTTGTTTGTTTGTTTGTTGAAACGCGCTAATCTCAGGAACCACTGGTCCGATTTGAAAAATTCTTTAGTGTTGGATAGTGCATTTATCGAGGAAGGCTATAGGCTATATAACATCACGCTACGACTAATAGGAGCGAAGCAGTAGTAAAAAATGTTGCAAGAACGAGAAAAGTTTACTAAATTCCACGTGTACGGAGTCGCGGGCAACAGCTAGTCTTATATATTGCCAAATTTAAGAACTACCTGTATCCTTTCTAGAAAAGCCTTAATGATACCGATTTACCTGCACAACTAAACTAAACTTACAATTAACGTTGACAGTGTCAATAACACAATTCGTCAGTGTCAACTGAACATTCCTATTTCAAAAACTGTGTATTTAATAAATAAAAATTTGCACAACGAAATAGCCAACGAATGAAAATTTGCCAGTTGTTTAAATTTTTTAGTTAATATAACTTTATTTGTGCATATAGAATTAGTACCAATATCAAATGACTTCAAACTTAAGACACCTCAAATAGCAGAGTCTTCAACTTTTAATACTGCAGTTGCAATAAAAATACTAAAACGACAGTAAATCTAAATTACAGCCAATAAAATCTTTTAAAATAATTGTGCTCAGACCCTGAGGAAACACGATTTATTAGAGTATATTCAAGACTGCTAAGATTAAGGTTTGATTACGAGAAAACTTTACATAAATTAAGTTTAATATAATCTTGTAATTAAACCTATCTTTGCTGAGATGGATTAAGTCGTATAAATTTTGTAGAGCTGTGAATTATATTTAATTATGAGTTTTACTTTTCTTATTTAAATGTTCAAATTTTATTTTAACGATTCTATTTTATAGTACTGCTGTTAAAATATAACTGCTCATTCTTCTTAAGAGGCTACCAAAATAGCTTCGTGCATTTTTCTACGTACGAAGTTTTCATTGTTTCTTTAGATTGAATAGCTAGAGCTCTAATTTTTAAGTATATGTTTTTTCAATATATTATGATCTAGGATCGCATGAACTTAGAAACGCGATTGAAAAAAGTTTTCTCGATAGAAAATCTTGGCGAAACAACCTCTCTAATTTTTTATTTTTTTCATTTGTCGGTCTATTATCGCGTATTAACTAATGAAATAACTTTAAAAACATAGGTAACTATTATTTATAGAAACACGTGGATCAGAATTAAAATATATTTAGTAGATTTTGAGTAAATAGGAAAAGTATCCCTAATTCTTCATTTTCTGTGCCTACTGGCTGTGTTAATATGTACGTGTCGGCGATGATATTGATGTAGGCCCTTAAGCCATAAACGTTAGCAAATCACCTGGACAACACTACCGAATAGTTTTATGTAAATATGTTGTGTTAATTGTAGTGGTTAATTTTAGTAACTAGGTCCTGATATTTGAAAGAAGATAGTTTCTATTACATTTGTAAAGCATCCTTCAAAATGCATTTCAATTGTAAAACATTTCAAATCGACGAGTTAATACTAAATTTTTTAACTCGATCTTTTTGTTTCTTTTATAAAACCTATTCCTAATTATATAGACTGCTTAGAGGTTTCCTAATCCGACTCTCCCCCATAGGTCACAAGTTGTTATCAAATATTAAATTATCATACAAATAATCCCACTTGTTCGAAATGGTGTGATTACAAAGAACCTCTCACGATACCATGAAATATTTATAAATAGGAAATCAGCACTGGCATAGTCTTTATCGGCAATGTTATATCTGGATACATAGATATATAACGAGTATACTGGTTATCACCGACATCACTGGAGACTAACCTATTTTTCTAACACACAATAACATTTTCACAAAAACTAAAGGAAAATAATTGCTGAGTTTGCGCAATCCCTTGTTCTATTTAACACACCAGGGAATTGTAACCAGCTTTAGAAAGAATGCAGGAAAACAATGACTAGGAGGTCAAGGTAAATAATAAGTCATTTAGATTTTAAACACTATAATTAAATAGATAAAATAGTAAATAATAATATCACCACTTAATAAAGAGAGAATAAAAATTGTAATATTACATTTGTGACCATTTGCTAGTCTTTTCAGAACCGTCTAAAAAAGTCACATAAAATATCATCTAGATTAGAGTATGATGTATGCAAAATCCGGTAAAAGTAAGGCAAATCTTTGATTTATTCGTCAATAATGCATAAGACCACTTTTGGAAATTATCACACAATTCCAACATAAAATTAACAAAGTAAAAAAACCAGTGCCTGGCACTTTGAGCTCAGCAAATATTTGCTGGTAAAATAATTGACAGTTTTAAGAACTCAAAATCAAATCTATTCAGTTTCGCTTTTAGTAAATACATTAATTTCAACTAGCCTAAATTAATCCCTTAGTGAAATCTTAGTCTCTGAATTCATTAATAAAATATTTAAATAATTTCTTCGTCATGTTTAGCATAAAATTACAGTCTTCATTAATTATTATCATTTCGATTTAAAAATAAACATTTTCAATTTACATAATGCTTTATAGTAAACGTCAAGTATATGGATAAGTTCTTACTTAGATATTCAAAGTAAGCTTATCTCTTTGTTTCCTGTATAATTTGTAACAGTGTTTTTGTTCTGCAACTTTGTACCTAAACATATTCAAAGGGTACTATTTCGTATCATTTTGTTCAGTATCTAGTTCTTCTTTCATTCTGGCAGCTAATTCAGTGTCTTTTGCAAGTATTGCCTTTGCTTCAGCAGTGTCGATAGATGGCGCTTCACCATGGAAAGTTTCTTCTGTGTATACACGATTCTTCTTTCTCATTGTACCGTGAATCTAAAAAAGAAATCATGATTTGATTATTATAATTTCTAATTAAATTAAAACACATTCCTAGATATTTCACACCAAGAAATTTCTTGAATTAAGCGTAGGATTGGAACCCAAAGATTATATTTTTAGTGAAATGGTTATGAAATCATATTACAGTTATTTTGAACCCCTCAAAAGTAGAATTGTTAATATTGACCAAGAAGTCGCCAAACAAGATAACAAAAAGATTTACCTTGTCCCACAAGAACATGTTGAAACCAAAATTGCAGTGGAAAAATTCGTGATGTTGGTCGTGGAATTCAGCGTCAGGTTGCCATGGCTGCCACCATTGAGCCTTGAAATTAATACCAGAGTGATCGATGATACCATGATAGAAGCCATACAAGGCTATGCTATAGAAGGGCACTGAAATCATAATACAATTGCTTTTATTAGTATTACACGAATAGCGCAAATAGTAGAAACCAAAATCTAATACGATTTGAATCAAAATAACAATGTAATTTTGTACGCATATACTTTTTCTTCTTTTATACTACATCTTCTAGACTATGGGGTGTTACATTTTGGCAAAGACTGCAAAAAACTGTTTTAATGTTTCAAGAAATACTTACACCAATGAATAGGAGCGACGAATAGCGGTAAACAAGAAGTCAACTGGATATGCATTATCTCAATTGGATGGATAGCAGTGACCGAAAAAGCTGTTGGCTGCTTGTATTTGTGGTGGAGCTTGTGGAAATGTTTGTAAAGCCAAGGAGTGTGATACAAGCGGTGAAGCAAATAGATGGTGTAATCCTGAAAAAAAAATTGTGTTTATTAGTGAACTGTCAGAAGACTAAAAGGTCTGTTAGCAGGCAGGAAGGAACGCAAGGTATTCAAACTAACATATCTGGTGATTTCGACTTACAAATATGAAATTAGCATGTTATTGCTTTTTTATAGTTAGTCTTTCTGACTCAAAACATATCTCTGCAAAAGTGTTTTCAGTAGTACTATCAATAATAATATTTAATTTGTCTTGAGTTCTATTTAAATATAAAGATTTTAAAGCTAATACTTACGGTGTATATGAATAATACGGGAAATTGTAAGAAGAACCATAACCATCCATATTCATCAAATCGGTAATAGACTGTTGAAGGATTCTCATTATAGATGTAGCAAGCCAATGCAGCAGAGATGGAACTTGTGGCGAACAACGATACTGTACCAATCATGATCTCGTGTCGCTCTAATTCTGGAGATAACCACTTTTCTGGCTGGATTTTCCAATCTTTTGCTATATGCCTTCTATTTATGTAGAAGTACCACTGAAAAGAATGATATTTAAATTAATATAAACGTTTCAACATGTTTTTATGTATTTTTGTCACAGGTCTTTCATAAACAGGGAGAGTTAACATTTTTATCATGCTTAACTGGCGTGTCGGTATACGGTTTGGTTTAAAGTTTTTCGTCTTTTGACTCCTGCATCGCCTAAGTTTATTTTATCCATAGCAAGAAATTGGTGAGTTTTGAATTCTTCACCAGATTGTTGCTAATTTGATCAGTTAAAAAGGTGTCCCACACTCATGCTTCAAGACTTAGAAATCGCAATCACGTGATAAAAATGTGGCACATGCGTAGCAACAAAGTAACAATCAAATCACTCGAAATATGTGATAGCAGTCATGTCTACATGTTTTAAGATATAATCGATAAGATTATACGCTATTTTATTTATCTATGTGACGTTATTGTTAATATTTAGCATTATGTCCATGATACCATGAACATCATTGCTAATTATGATTTTAATTAAATAATGTAATTTAAAATCTAGAATAGATTTCTAGATTTTAAACTTCACCATAGATTTTTGGCAAAAGAGTTAATAATAATAGTAACATGAGGTTCTAGAAGAATTTTTATTCCTAAAACACATCTTTCAGGACATTAAAGTTATATCCCTATTAAAATTGATGATAACTACATGTTACAAACTAAGTCTGTAAAATTTTATAGCAAAATCTTCTTGCTTTAGACTATTACTGGACATAACTAATATTATGCAACAACAAACTGTAAAATACTTACATGTAAGAAACCTCCCATTGCGAAGTACATAGTAAAAGAGACTATGTGGGCTCCAAAAAATATGAATGAGAAATAGTCCATTTTTAAATTTGCTGTCGTTAACAGTTCGAAGACTTCAGCGGTATTACTGGCATTTGATGGTGAGTATCCAGTCAATTGTTTTAATGTTGTCACCAATATGACCACCCATTCTCCTAAAAATAAAACGTTGGTTACATGCGATGGTTTTGATAATGAGCAGACTGTTGAACTAACTACCCATAGAGCATAGAATAAACAAGTCATCAAGCCAGCAATAATTCATATCACTAGGTATCTTTGCAGGTAATTGTTGTTCGAGTTGATGCCGCTTTAAAACATTTCTTAAGACACAATAAGATGTGGACAAAGAATTTTCAAAGTTGTATATAAAATTAAATATTGGAGTGCTTATCCAATGTTACTTGAAAACATGATCGAGGTACTTATTCCCCATTCTTCCGTACTCATCTAGATGGTCCCTAGCATACAGAGCAGCTTGGAAGTATACCAGGGAGGGAAGGGTTAATATATTCATATTCCGGAATAGCGATTGTGCCGATACATCTTGCGATACTCGCACTATGGCACTCACAGCTCTCTTTTGCATTCGGAAGACGCGTAATCAATCGGCCGCGCGTCCCCACTGCTCAATACCATATAACAGAAGCGAATGCACAGATGCGAAATAGCAGCTGCGGACCATATCATACGGGAGAATAGCGGACACACGCCAGAGTGCGAAATAGGCGCGACATATTTTTTCACACAATTTGTTGATGTGACTTTCCCAAGTCAGAGCGCTATCAATTAGCAAGGCCAAAAAGTTGGTTGTATGGTAAGCTACCAACTTTTACGCTCAAAGGTCTATATGAGCGTCCTGCTAGATTGAAATGCAGGAAGTGGGTCTTTGATAGGTTTCAAAATCAAGCCATTTACCATAAACCAGTCGTTTAGTTCGCGAGCAACTTCATTCAACTCTGTTTCGAGCTGATCCACACTTTCCGCAGTCACAATTGCAGCCACGTCGTCAGCATACATCAATACATGACCATGATGTACGTTTTCTGGTAAATCGTTCAAGAGTACGGAGAACATTATGTTAGAGAGTGACGAGCCTTGCGCCACTCCAATTACTGTCTGGAGAGAAGGTGACTTTATGAGGCCGCCGTGTCCCACTACCACCTGACACCGACCGTTCATGAATTTTTCCAGTAATTAAAATGCTGATCCATCGATCCCATAGTGGTTTATTTTAGCCCTCAGAACGTTGTGGTCGGCAACGTCGAAGGCTTTTGATAAATCGCAGAAAATTATTGCAACTTGCTTTTCTTCGCGACTCTTTAAGACTAGACGATTAAGTTCACGTGTCAGATCGTTAGTAGACCGTCCTTTACGATAAACATATTGTCTTTCTGAGAGGGAGTCACTGTTTTGCAGATGCTCAGTTAACCGCGAGCTTAAGCCATTTTCAAAGACTTTTGCTATACATGGAATAATAGAAATTGGCCTATAGTTGTTTACGACCTCTGGGATCCCCTTGCCCTTAAACAGAGGTGACACTTTAATATTTTTAAAGTAGTCGGAGTAGCGACCTTCTTTAATACACCTGTTAAATAAAGTAACAAGAGTATGGACTAATGCGGCAGAAGCAGTGTGAAGTAGGATAGTTGACATATCGTATATATCTTTCGTTAATTTATGCGCTATACCATTTGTTATTATTTTTTGTACCTCAACATCTGTGAACGATTTAAATCGAATTAATCGGTCGGCCATTGGTCGCGTCGCCGTGAGTGATTTCATGGCAGCCACTACATCAGCTACAGGAGTATTACACGCGACAATCGCACTCACGAAATGAATGTTTACGGCTGTAGCCACATAAATTTTACTGGAGTATTCAGCGCCTTCTTTATACGTTCAGTATAATCAATCGCGCGATACCTTTTCGATTTACCAGTCTCGCTATTTATTATATCCCACATTGTTTTTATAACATTATGGGATCCCTTCAGTAGTTTACAAACGCGGCGTTCATTCTACAAAAATTTTTCATAGTTGTCCTGGAACTCGTTAGCTCTTGCGATTAAGTCAATGTTATTGGGAAATCTATGCCTCTTTTTTTAATGTTATTCAATAGCCATCTATACTTATAGATCTTATCAGTCATCCAGTGATGAATCACGTTGTAAAATGAACTTTGTACTCTCTACCTATATCTGATTCCTAGATATGATTTCGCGTTGATCTATGATGTAATTATTATAATCTCAAATTATATCACCTTTTAATCTTAATTCTTAGCTACATCCTTGTAAGAGGCCGTAAGTGATTTTAAAAATAACATATTATATAATATTTTTAATCCTAAACAGACAATTAGGGCCTCTTTCACCATTCTCAAGTAAAGCGCCAAGTAGACTAATCGCTAGTTAAAGTCACCAGTAACTACACGTGCGACGTTGACGACGTTCAAGTAGCAGTAATCTTAAGATTAAAAAATTGAAATTGACAGAAGATACTCGTAACTATTACTTGACAATTAACGCTAATCGATAACTAACTAATCAACGCTTTACTTGAAGATGGTGAACGAGGCCCTTAGTCTTATAGCTCAGATGCTAATTATAATTAGAAAATATAAACCATGGTGATTGCTAAATGATAATTTAAGAATAACTAATGATAAGGTAGTATTAGCAGACAATGAAATCAAGATAAATCTATTACGCTCTAAGAAGACACAATGGACGCATCAAAGAAAGTTGACGAGAACCAAGACTGACTCATAGTTTTTTAATGATTACTCAATGATGCAAGAACATATCAGGTACGACTTCAGTGCAATGATACTGAACTTTCAGAAAAGAAATTCTAGTCAACAAATATTGAATAACGCAAAGTATTTATATACAAAAAATACATTTAAAGAAAGAGTTTAATGGACATTTATTTTTCTGCTGCAAAGAATCTATAATCTCATTATCTTCCTATTTGTTTATTAAAAATCTAATAAAATTACTTAAGATTTTAAAAATGTGACTCATTACTAGAAATGTTACAACGTCGATAAATTGAATAAGAATAAGAAATTTAAGTCCTAATCCTATGTTTTGTTGTAGTAATAATAAAGGAACTAAAAAACCTATCGTAATAACTTTACAAATAAAGCACTTACCTCTTAAAGTTGCACCAAATGTGAATACAGCAAATGTAGCAACAATTGAAGCTATAAAATCTGGAAGTTTGTCAAAGATCTTTTCAAGTGAATCAGTATACTTTTCAATCCATTTTACACCATTTGTTAAAGGATCCCAATAAACAGGCTTTTTATCATCATTTTGTGTTTCACTTTCAGCTTTGTTGCTAGGGACTGATCTTTGTTTGAGATCGGCGCTTGCCATCCTAGAAAATTTAAAATTTATTATTTCTCCACTTAATGTTACTATATGATCACATACTAAATTAACACTAACGCATATGTAATAATTTGATATTAGTTTGTGTGGAATTATTATTTTTATCTCATATTTGCTATAACATTTTTATTAGTTTCCAATACATTAATGTTCTTCACATTAATTTTGATTGAATTTAAAAAAAAACATTGTCTAAATATTATGTTTCCTACCTGCTGGTGGTGAATCTTACTATAACATAAAACACGTCTTTTATAGACTAATAATTAATGCCAATTGATTACAAAATCACTTATTTTGCGAACTTAGTATTGATTATTGTGTGCTACGTGCGTGTACGCTTATTAAAGTGATTATTTTTATTTATCTGATAATTATTTTCACTGATTACATTATTAAAAAGTTCTTACAATCTTATTTGCATCACTTACTAAGATTGTATTTTTATTGTGAATGTACTTAGCAACTGTTTTGGTGTGTTTTCAATACATTGTTTATTGTTCATCATACTTATTAATTTTATTTCGTTCGTTTCAATAACTGTTTGATTTGTTTTAACGTTAAGCAAATGTTTGATACGACTAATTACAAATCTCTGATAAGGAGATTATCATACAGTTTCCTTAATAAGATTCTTTTGGCTTTCCTTGTATATTTTATTAATTATGATGTAAGAGTTACTGCAATTTCTTTTATTGTTTAACTTGAGTGTAGATGATCTTTCTTTCGACTACATTATTAAGTTGTTCATCTTGTCTCACACTTGTTTAGTTTTTTCAACAGTCAATGATTGATACACTTGTTGAATTGTATTTGCTTTTGTTTTCCTTAAATATGACAGAAAATACATCATTTCAATGAAAGTTCAAAACAATATGAGTAAATGAGAAGCACTTAATCACGTAGGCAATATTATCAATAAAAAATTCCCCATATTATACCATCGGTTATAACCGTATATTACCATCGGTTTACGACATGCAATACGCTGAAAAGAACCGGCATAACAAACTCAGCAAAGCTCTTTTGCTAAAGTCATGTGCGATTAAATTTAGTAACTTATTCTTTCAGCCTTGTACTTCTAATGGGCACAAATCTCCTCCATTATGGAGGATTACAGGTTCTACCATACTTTGCTGTTCGACTTCGAGGTTTTCGTCGCTCACTGAAGACGTTTCAATTTTAGTCCTCAGACATTTTATAGTTGTAGGTACATGTATTAAGGTATACAAAAGCTAGGTATATAAAAAATGAAAATTGGAATATTGATATCCCTATTTCCTGGAAGCTACTGTTAATCAGTTAAAAAAGCTAGCCAACATTAGTTATGCGAGAAATCGAAAGCTTACGACTAAATCATGAACCAGAAAGCCCAGTCAATGTGGGCTTGATACATTTTTGACAAAAAGATGACGTTTATTGGTCGATAGAGGAATACTTAAGAGTCATGTACCATTATAAGATTATGACGTCACTTTATCCTGTTCATTTACCTTACGGGTGGTAGATAAGACAATGACCCGAGATATCAAGATTAACTTTGATATGAAATAAACTAAGCTGATAATTAATTAAATAACTAAAGACCTTGACAAGGTGATGTATTGTATTATTATTATCTTACAGAGAATATTTTAAGCATTAAATTGGCATTCTTGTACCTCATAACTTGACATTTTATCAAAACTGGTGGAGTATATTGTCTCCTTTGTCAGTGTTTCTGCGTGTCACCCTATCTATATTATGTTTGTGTATTTGTCTGCGTCCCTCTATATCTTTCTGTCCATACGTCTGTCTGTCTGCCTATTTGTCTGTCATATTGGGGGGAATTTTGTACCTAGATTTATAGTCCTTATCGTTTCAAATTCGTTGATAATAATGTTGATTATGAAGGTACGTTCTTTGTGTATCCGTGAAATCCGTCAGACTAGAGACGCAATTCTATTGTAGTTAAAAATATACAAATGTAATTTAAAGATATATGAGAGGAGAGGCTTCCTTCCTTTCATGCTGCAAAAGACAGCTAAGGAATATTGTACACAGAAAATCCGCTGCGAGGCACGGAAAACTCAAAAATGAACCTTTTGGACGTCACCCCTCGCGGTGAGCCCTAACGCAAAAATGAACCCTGTGCCAACAAGCCTGGTCAGCGAAGCAAAGTAGACTATGTCCAAAAGTGAAGGAGGCCCGTGCCCAACCGTGGAATGTTGATACATTGGAGAGAGAGAGATGAAGGTACGTAATTTATTCCAAAATTAATTATCCTGAACAGACTACAAAATTTTCCCGGACATTTTACGCAACGTCCTCTGGTCCCAAGCTAAGCTTATATGCTTGTGTTATGGGTACCAGAATGCGTATATAATACATAAACTACTTTTCTTTTGTAAATACATACTTATAATACATAGTAAACACCCAGACGCAGTACAAATATTTGTATGACATTTATGGATATCACACAAACGATTGTCCTGACCGGGAATCGAACCCGAGACTTCGTGTTTGGCAGTCCATTACATAAACCACTCCACCACGAAGCCCGTCACGGTCAATTTCTCAAAATAATAAAAATGTTATGGTTTAAAGTGTTTAAACAAACAGAAACTTACACTTGTGTGAAGCCGTTGTGGGTTTTGTACATTCCTCCTTCCCCGTACAATCTTCAATTCTCTGGAATGCGTTGCCCTCCGCGATCAGGATGCTCAATAACAGACAGACGTTCAAAAAAAGATTAAAACAGTATCTATTACCGAAAGTGGCCGAATTATCCCAATAATAGTTGTCATCTTCTTCATTGTTATTTATGTATGCCTATTGTATTTATGTATATGTATTGCCTATTATCTTATATATAAAATTCACGTGTCACAGTGTTAGTTACCGTACTCCTCCGAAACGGCTTGACCGATTTTTATGAAATTTTACATGCACATTCAGTAGATCTGAGAATCGGCCAACATCTATTTTTCATTTTTTTTTTTTTTAGTTTGGCAAAACAACGTTTGCCGGGTCAGCTAGTATCTATATATATATATATGTAGTATTTTATATATTGGTAGTATATTTATGTGTACCTAATTAAATTCATTTTTGTACTAGTTGCTGAGTTTAACACCTTATTTGTCTATAAATATATTTTATGTATTTCGTATTCAACTACGCTTTGCTCAGACCTTTTTAATACACTCCCACTTGTATAATAATATTAAGGGCCTACATCAATATTATCGTATATCATCGCCGACACGTACATATTAACACAGCCAGTAGGCACAGAAAATGAAGAATTAGGGATATTTTTCCTATTTACTCAAAATCTACTAAATATATTTTAATTCTGATTTACGTGTTTCTATATATAATAGTTACTTATGTTTTTAAAGTTATTTCATTAGTCAATACGCGATAATAGACCGACAAATGAAAAAAATAAAAAATTAGAGAGGTTGTTTCGCTAAGATTTTCTATCGAGAAAACTTTTTTCAATCGCGTTTCTGAGTTTATGCGATCCTAGATCATATATTGAAAAAACATATACTTACAAATTAGAGCTCTAGCCATTCAATCTAAAGAAACAATGAAAACTTCGTACGTAGAAAAATGCACGAAGCTATTTTGGTATCCTCTTAATAGAAATATTTAGAGATATATATAGATAGATAAAGAGAGATAATTCAATGTCGGGGCGGTTTGGCAGAGCTGCGAGTCTAACATCTATTGATAAAAGCTGTGTAAACGAAGAATGGTTAGAAGGATTAGATGATGCTGAAGAGGATGTATCGAATGACGTAGTGAGGGGCGAAGAGAATCCTATGGAGTGCAAGGAAAATACACAATTAAACATGAAAGTGGAGGGCCATCGACTTAGAAAACGACCAAGAGACGAAACTAGGGAGGACATCTCATCAGATGAAGGATGGAATACTATATCGAGAAGAAATAAGATACTCAAGTGTTGGTCGAGATGGTGTAAAGCAATCTTGATAGATGGCGCTGTACGTAAAAATATATAAACTCATTCGAGTGACAAGTATGGTGGTTAATTTGAGATGTTCCAAGTAGACCGCAATAAGCTCAGTTGGAAGAGCTTCGGAACGGTATTCCGAGGTCGTGGATTCAAGTCCCGCTTGCGGCATTTCACTTTTTCCACCATAATTTGATTTATTAAGAAATAAGTTAGTTAGAAGATCTACATTTGGAAGAGAAGTTTCAAGTTACAGTGACTTGTAATGAAGTTATACCGAAACATTTTGCTCTTGCTCGGATATTTAGCCAAAATAAAATAAAAGGTATTGACATGTTAAATATTTACATCAAAGTAAGATATTAATAACCTTTGAAAGTAAAGTTGACGCTGAAGCATTTAGTCAATGCAAAGCATTTGTCGAATTAGGATGGCGTATTCAAAAAACCTCTGAACTTGAGGTTTGCTTTGGAGTTATAAAAAACATTGATTTAGATCTCTCTGAAGAAGTGGTGTTGAAATGTCTGTCAAGTGATTACGAAATACTTTCAGCCAAAAGATTAAACAAACGTAATACACAGTCGTCTGAAGGTAATTGGATCAAAAGTGAAACCTTTCGCTTGTCTTTTAAAAGCTCATCCTTGCCTAAACATGTGGTAATTGATAATAATCTAAAGATCAAAGTACAACCGTTTATATTTTCCGTGTCCCAAGCTCCCGTTGTTGGAAGTTTGGTCACTTGTTGTCACTTGTGGTTTGCCCAGCAAAAAGAATTGTGTGTCCAAAATGTTCTGGAAACCATGAAAATTGTGATACTTTGTCTTACCGTTGTGTGAATTGCAAGGGCAATCACATGGCTTTGCTAAAAATATGCCCTAGTTACAAAAAATAAAGAAAAATAAGAGAGCTTATGTCAGAACATAATTGTACTTACTGTAAAGCTTTATCACTATATGTTCCACCTCATGCCTCTATTAGTTCTGCACCAAAATTGCCTGAACAGTCTTTAATTGATAGTACATCAAACGAATTTCAAAAACAGTCAGTGGAGTTGACATATACTGAACATTCGAACCAAGATAATAGACCAGCGTTATTTTCTGAAGTAGTCAAATCACATGGAAACCGCGTAAATACAATTCAAGTACCTAAGATATAAAAAAAGTAACCGCGTCCTTCTATGAAACCTACTACACAACCAGAGATTGTAACTTCTGTACAACCTGAACAAAACCATGAGGCTGCATCAGATAACGTTTCCGGGAGTTCTACATATTTTTCAAAGAAGTCATCAAATCATAACAGAAGTAGTAATTCGCAAGAGTTAAGTTTCAAGATTATATTAGAAAAAAATAAATCTGTTGTATTCAGCTTGTCATTTAAAGAAAGTAAAATCAAACAAGTTATATCCATATGTACAGACTGGTTAATAATAATATGTAAGTTGATGAGTAGCATTACTAATTATTGTTCACTTTTTAGTTCCAACCTCATGAATGAATAGTAGTTTCATATAAATCAACATTTGGTTGAAGTGATGTTATACTCATTGACACCTGTTCAGAGCCAAATATTCATATAATTTGGCTGAATTAGGATGTGAGACTGTTGTGTATCTTTTTTATTTTTGTTTTGTTGTTCAAGTTTTCGTTTTATTGTTACTGTTGTTGACTAGTTCTTACAGGGTGATATGGTCGCCAAGCGACCAAGCCCTTCAATAATAAAAAAAAAGGATTTTGTAAGGAATAAGTACCCCTTGCAATCGTAGGACTATTCTAAAATTTTGCATAGCCTTCTGATGAAGGTTCAGTGACGATGCAGATAAAAAGAAATAATTTTTTGAGATAGTAAAATGAAGCGTTTTGAATTATTTTATGTCCGTTGTGATTAGTGAAACAAAGAAATTTTACGTATAGTGACATCTGTAATATGTATCGCAAACTATTTACGTGTAATAACTGCACTTTTAGTATTGTTTTTGACCGTAAGTTTTATAGCAGAGTAAAGCATAGTAAAGCGTAGAAAAATAAAGCACGGATATTAAACTTAATGAAATATTATAATATCCGCGTTTGATTTCACTATATCAAAATGATTATTATTTTATTATAAAAAGTGTGATAATTAATGTCTTTCTTGTAAAAAGCGCCATCTATGTACTAATAAGTTAACTAGGGACAGTTTAGTTTAAACGAAACTGTGCCAATTTACGATGAAAGGGTTTTACAATTGTTCAACGTGTGAGCAATAGATGTCACTATACACAAAAATAACTGATTAGTGTGATCATAGACTTATCATAATAAAATTTTCCTCCTAGAGTGTGATACGATCAAAAATCTCTCACACATGAAATTAGTATAGGTATTTTGAATGATTTTTACAAAATAAAGTTGGGTACCTAGTAAACAATGTTAAAGTAGTTTCAGGAGAATAAATTTTTTTAACTCTGGTGTATAACCGTGGTTTATAAATTATTAATATTTAAATAAAACTACTTTTTACGGATTTAGACGCGTATATTTGTTTTAAATTTTGGCACCACCCACCCGTGACCATGGTGACTGCAAAGTCTCCGAAACGTCGGGCCAAAATTTAAAACAAATATACGCGTCTAAATCCGTAAAAAGTAGTTTTATTTAAACAGATGAGTCGCGCAAGTGTTAGAAAATATTATTAATATTTATTAATTCTTCTGTACGTATGTTGTGTCTAACTGTCCTCGCCGACTGAATTGATTTAGAAGAAATTTTTGTAAGTTTATTTAGCTGGATCCTTGGACTTTTATTTCACTTGATTTCATAATGAGATGGAAAAGGCTTTCCTTGTAATATATAAGTATAAAAACATCGTATTTTTACATAGAATAACACAATTTTCTTAAACATTTTTTAAGGAATAAACTAAATTATAATGGAAAAAATGATAACCATAAGCGGGACTTGAACCCGCGACCTCGGAATGCCGTTCCGTCGCTCTCCCAACTGAGCTATTATGGTCCACGCAAATGTTAACCAAATTTTTTTCCATTATAATTTAGTTTATTTAGTAAAAAGCATAGCGAGTCAATCGCAAAATATTACTAAATTAATTTTTAAGGAGTTTTAAAGGGTTTCCAAAACGTTATGAGATTTTCTTAAATACCGAAATAAACTAGTTTTTCCCAGGAGTTTAACTAACTTAATTTTTACATGCTTCGTTACTAAGAAGACACCTTCTCCCCTTCAAGACTTGGGGTGTGGGCATAAATTTAATACTAATTTACATCCTATTCACTATTCTTAGATCTACTGTCGATACAAGCAAACTTTCAAAAGAAGTGGTTATACAATTTCGAGGAAGACTTTAGGCTGTATAACATCACGCTGTAACTATTAGGAGCGAAGTATTAGTGAAAAATTTTGCAAAACCGGGGGATATTTTTTCAAAATTCCACGCGTATGAAGAAGCGTACAACAGCTAGTTTTCATTTATTAAAAAACTTACTGCTGACACTGTGAAAATAATACCATGAGCTAACATTAATCATATTGTGCGCGGGCGGTCTTTTGTGCACGAAATTATGGCGGATTTATGAGTTTTATCGGACTTATGAGTAATGGCGGTGGATTTAATGTACTACCCTACAATGGCTCATTGATTCAGTACGACTAATGTTAGCGGGGCACGCTACCTTGATATATTGATGCTAGTTTGTGGTAATAAGGTATTATTAATTGCAAAAACCGGTCTAGTATGAGTTGGACTCGACCACGAAGGGTTCTGTAGGTACCATTATTATCAATCGGTATGATGAATACATAATTCATCATACCGATTCCAATAACCCAAAATAACGGAGAATAATGATGATGAGATAATTCTGTCACCCTACACTACACACCTATGCCTAATATTATTCTCACGATTTCCTCTCGCGGGTCTACAGGCAGAGGTTTCTTCAAGAAATATGTAGACCCCTACACTAATGCTTTAATGCCTATTTCAATATATATTATGTTACTATGTATTATAAGTATGTATTTACAAAAGAAAAGTAGTTTATGTATTATATCCGTATTCTGGTACCCATAACACAAGCATATAAGCTTAGCTTGGGACCAGAGGACGTTGTGTGAAATGTCCAAGAATATAAAAAAAAATGTTACTATGTGTAAAACCTGATAAATAAATATAAATAAATGAGTAATTGTTGTTATAGCATCTACTGATATACAAAGACTGTTAAAATTTCAGCTCTCCAGCTATCATCGTTCCAGAGATACACCCTGGTGACGATAAATGGCTGGCATTTTAGTTTTTGAACGGAACCTTAAAAAATATGAGTAAATGATAATGGTTCTTTAAATATGCGAATATACTAACGTGTCATCGCACTAAGAATGAATGACGAAAGGCAGAGCACGGCCGAAGAAACGAGGGATGGATACGATGGAGGATATGAAAAACAGAGGAGTAAATATAAAAATGACGTCTGACAGAAGAGCATGGAAGAAAAAGCGCTGACCACAAATAAAGGGATAAGGGAAGGGTAAATTATCGTCCCACTGTTGGGCACCGGGCACTAGTCTCGTCCACTTAGTCCACTCGTCCAAAGTAGACCCTTATGGGTCTACTTTCGAATTTGCCGTCTCTCACAATAGTTGTTAACTGTTTACAATGTCCCGATGTGAGTGATATAACTACGCAACGGATTTTGATGTGTTTTTTTTAATAGGTACTGTAGTTTACGAGGATGTTTTTTTTGTAGGTTTAGTTTTAAAATAGCACGCAGTTCATAACACTAAAATATATTGATTCTTTTGTAAATCACGAATTTCAATTTAGTTTACAACTTTAAAAATAAAATAAAACAAAAAAATATCCTCCCCATGATATAAAGTAATAAGAAATTTTAGCTTCATCATTACTTCTGATATTGTATGTAACATTAGGGTATAATATGCTGGGTAGCAGATTCAATTCCCGGGGGGTGCGTCCAGGGGGTCCGAGATTAGGGTCATAGATTAATTAATTATGTAGATAGGTTACCACTTTGAAACATCTTTAACGACTATCAACTGTAATCTAGATTACATTTAGATAGATTTACTTTTATAATTTGTCATCTAATATATAAAATTCTCGTGTTGAATATTCGTTACCATACTCCTCCGAAACGGCTTGACTGATTTTTATACAATTTTACATGCATATTCAGTAGGTCTGAGAATCGGCTACTACCTATTTTTTCATACCCCTAATAGGGTTGACCACCCTTGACATTTAATAATAATAATAATAAATATTCATGGACATTTCACACAACGTCCTCTGGTCCCAAGCTAAGCTTTATATGCTTGTGTTATGGGTACCAGAATACGGATAGAATACATATACTACTTTTCTTTTGTAAATACATACATAAAATACATATTAAACACCCAGACGCAGTACAAACATTTGTATGACAATTAAAAACATCACACAAATATTTGTCCTGACCGGGAATCGAACCCGAGACCTCGTGAACGGCAGTCCGTTATATGAACCACTAGACCACGAGGCCCGTCAATACAACGTTTATATGATAAAACAACGTTTGCCGGGTCAGCTAGTATATTTATATAATGATGCATATAAAATGCAAAACTAAACCTGTCAAGACGGAAATAAACTCGCACACC
The DNA here is from genome assembly GCA_916999025.1 of Orgyia antiqua. NCBI lineage: Eukaryota > Metazoa > Arthropoda > Insecta > Lepidoptera > Erebidae > Orgyia > Orgyia antiqua. Next base: position 17,308,266 of record OU779864.1, on the reverse strand, counting down.
GGTTTTGTACCTTCTAGATTAAAAAACATAATTAACTGCAACCAAATAAACCGTTAAATAAGCTTAAACCAATTCACCAACTTAATTAATTGTTTAGTTGAAGTGTAGGAAATTGCCTACATTTCAGCTACTTCATACATTGGAATTAATATCAACGATTTTTTATGTAATGTGTCAACAAATTACAAGTTTTTGGATTTTCACCTAGTTTAGTAAGTTTTAAGTTTTAAATCTCTACGGCAATGAGAAGTAACCTACGGGTTTTGATTTCCTAACCTAAGTCGAAAATGCTCAAAAATGGCCGTAATAATGTTATATCTTCTAAATGCGTAGATCTAAGAGTTAAAGGAAACTAGATTTACTTCTGGTTAAAACATTCTTTATTAATTATTATGTGACAAGAAAATCATACCCACGAATCAAAACAAATCAAAATTCATCCAGTAATTTTAAAATTTGTAGCACATAATAGGTAGAAGCTTTTTAATACGTAGCGTTATTTTATATTATCATGTAGAAATACTAAGAGATAAATATAAGTGAAACCATAGATTTATCCTTAGATCATAGCAGATGGCGCTCTACATTTGTTGTTTGAAGCCATTAATGCGTAGGTATACCATTATGCCTAACGGAATAAAATAAGTGGCACCTCTATAAAAATAATAACCATAGTGTATGTTAATTACAAACTCTATTATAAAAGGGTTTGCGCAACAGGAGGTCAGAATGATGGCGTGACTTGAAATTGATACAAAATTCGGTTTCGTTCAATGGCAGTATTAAGTTTTTTTACCTATTGTTATTGAGATCAAATTGTTTTCAATGTGTTGATGCAGAAGTGATTTGGAAATATAATAATGATGCCTATTATGGTTTTGAAGAGTAGAGATTAGAAACCTGGGGTTTTTTAAATAATTTAGATCTTACTTTAGGGTTCGGAATTAATTATATATTTTTTATTATGTAAATTTTGTGGTTATGTATAAAAAATGTACCTACTGTGTGGCTGTCAAATGCGTCAAAAAAGTATATAATTAAATGTCACCACCTTATTACCCTATTTCCCTAGAATGCTCTAAGAGCCACCAAAGACAGTGACCAGAAAAGTTCTTTTGAGGAAGAAAGAAACTCGAAGATATACCCTGTGTCTTTATTTCTTACTCGTTGTTTCCCGCGACTTTGTACACGTGGAATTAAGAAAATGTTTCCCGTTTTTGCAACATTTTTCACTGATCCTCCGCTACTTTTGGCCGCAGCGTAATGTTTCATAGCCTTCCTTGATAAATGTACTATCCAACACTGAAATAATTTATCAAATCGGACCGGTGGTTTCTGAGATAAGTGCGTTTAAACAAACAATCTCTTGAGCTTTATAATTAGTATAGATTTCTGGTACAAGATCCATAGCGTGAATTGTCTAATAATATTTATTATTGCTCAAGACCTTGCTCTATTACTGTCTTAAAGATTACCAATATAAATTAATATATATAGTGTGGGTATATATAGAAATAGATGTGGTTTATGTTCACAACCTTATAAAGTACAATCCAACGCTCGCCGACCACCTATCGCAGCGCTATCGCAACAAATTGCATGTGATGGATCACCAGCTATTATTGCTGTGGCTATCATTTCAGGCGTTATAGGACAGGTACTGAAAATGATGTTGTTATTTTAAAATTATTGTTTTCAAGTTTTCACATGTTCTTTCATTCATTTTATTTGTTTTTGCTTGCTATTTTCAAGCCCATGTCAATATTGATCGTATTATTGCACATTGCTCTTTATAAAAATATCGCCATTAATTCGCTCTACTCTATAATTTTATACAATTCCCCAACAAGTGGAGTGTAGGATCACTCTGATCGCACACTCCACTTTTAGGAGAATCGCAGTCATGACCATGGCAGAACGAAAATTTTAAGTGATCAGTTATTACGGGAACATGTTATTGATACCAATTTACTATTGCTATTTTAATTTATTGTAAAACTTAATTCCATATTCTTTAAATTTCTTTAAGTATATTCGTTTTATTGTTATCTACTAAAAAAAATATATTATATTGGGAGAACTACTTGTAATAAAACAAAATCACTTCTGCCGTCGGTATGTCAATATAAAAAGATACACAAAAAATGCAAATAAAGACTTGAAATTTACACCACTGAGCTTGTAATAAAATATCCTGCTAAAACAAAAATCACAGCCACCATATCCATTACGCGAGGCTGCCCGGCCACCACAGCTAGATTTTATCGCTCCTTCGAACCATTAAAACGACCATAATGAAGTTTCTGGCTCGGATAATGCACTGAAGCATTACGCAATGATTTACAAGGGCGGTAATAAAAAGAATTTAAGGGATGACCCGGGGATAGTAAAAATAGCGGATCGACCTCATAAAGAAGAGGAATGTTAGGGAGCCGACTGTTTGAACGTTAGCAGGTTTTATTATATCATATTAGATGTTGAATGTGCTTCATGGCGCGTTTAGGGAGATTTCTATATCTAAGTTTTTATGGTCATACTACTAATTTGGATCGTTAAATTATTTTAAGTGCTTTTGTATGCTTGGGATTTATTCTACGTAAAATACAACAACAAGGAAGTTTTACGAATAGGTGCTGGATAGATGCATCCTATGAAGACTGGTCGGACATTGCCCAAGACTGGGCAGCGTGAAGGAATAAGATAGACACTTTGCCCAGGTGTGGGGCACAATTGTCTAGTAGTTAGTAGGTTCTATAAGTTTTTGCTACATATTGGCTTCTATGGTAGGCTCTAAAATACAGACATACTAGTTATATAACACAGGTATCATTCGTCATTCTCCTGCTTTTATCCCATTATTTGGGGTTAGTGCAACATGTCATTTTCTGCCATAGTCTTCTATCATATATGCAATACATAATTGTGAAACAAATCAAATTATCACACAAATGATTGTTCTGTGCAAGAATCGCAACCACAAACTCGTGCGTGACATCATAACTTATCATGTTAAAAACAACCACTCTAAAAGCTTCTTTATTACTTAAATCATTGAAACTCATTTGTTTCAAACATTATTTGTCCAAATTCCTCTAAACGTTATTCTACTAATTTATCCTTAAACATTTATAATGTGAACAGAATGTTGTGTTCGCATTAAGTGTCCATAATAACAAATTGAATTGATGGCTCGATCGGGCTACAATTAAGGCGGGTTGCTATAAATCGACGCGTATCTGATTCTCAACATGAAAGAGGCGTTGTTGCCGACGGCGGCCTACAGTCTTGGGATACACTGAGTCATGTTTAGAATATTTATTAGTATTAGAACAAAAAAAATTGCCTATTTATTAAAATAAGCAGCTACCGTACAAAATTCATTCTTAAGGTTCCGTAAGTTCCGTACCAAGAGGTAAAACCAGACCTTAACACTGAGACTTCGTTATCCATCCGCACGTCGGTCACCAGGCGGTATCTCTGGAACGGCGGCGATAGGTAAAGAGTTGTTACCAGTTGATGCTTTAGAAACAAGTACTCATTATCATCAGAAGCTGGGAATATGGAGAATATATTCAGATATTAATGTTACGAAACTTTTCGTGTGCGTGTACAACTTGTATTTGACAGGTATATCATGTACATTTAGAAAAAGGATTTTGTCCTTAGGTCATTACAGGAAAAAGACGTGACTTGTTGCATCTGAAAGGTGTCATTCATAACCGGATTAATACGGTATCAAAGGAGCAAAAACTAAAGGCTCCACACCTTTAAAGGCCACGAGCTCAGAAAATAAACTCCGCGTACCTTAAACCTCTCACCGAATAGTAGAATATTGTGAGGAGGGCTACCCCAGGTACACCTTTTACGAAATTTGCTATAATTATATTTACTATGACTGAGGACCTCCTCAGTCATAGTAAATATAATTATAGCAAATACAGTAAATATAATTATAGCAAATTCAAATTCACTTTCATACCTGTGAAAGTACAAAGCGCTCTCTACAAAGTTTGTATGGGTGGAATATAAATAAAATAATGTAAAGTCTAAGGAGAACACTGTTTAGAACGGAAGTGTTGTGTCAAAGATAGAAAATAATAAGTATGTTTCAGTAGTTCCAGGTTAGGAGCTGGCCTATCATCGACCTACGCTCTCTGATAACTAAACTTATGAAATTTTCTAAAAAAATATGCTACACTTTTTTTTTTTTAAATTTTATCATAAATGTTTTACACTCGTTGTGTCACATGTATTCAAGATTATACAAATGTATGTTGTATAATTGTATACACATTACGGTTGTCTGTCTACGCACCCCTTGCATCTCGTAAACACTACCTTATTCAATTACCATTGCATATTTGGGGTTACTTGTATAACGGTAACTAGTAAATCTTAGCTCTAAGTCTAAACCATTACACTCTTTAAATTATTCTCGGAACATAAATTTCTTTATTGCAATATTGAAGTTCCTACCTTAAAAATAAACAATACAAATTGCCTAATTAACAATAGCTATCTCTGTAACAATTATAGCTGACTAACTACCAGACCACTATGACACTATGAACATAGACACTATGAACCACTGGTATACCAGTGGTTCATAGTCCATGTGGTTATAATCAATCTTTAGACTCGCGCAGAAAGACAGAGAATTATTCATTTATTTTTTGTTTCCATAACCTTGCAAATAAGCAGACGACTGGTATGAAAATCTATCTATCTAATCTTAAGACATAATAAACAATAGCTTCTAGAATTATCTTTCAACAGACTATTAAAATATACTACATATAACTTAAATGTGGCAATAGATCATGACAACACATAAAAGCCCAAGATAACACTCAAAGATAAATCGTTACAAAAAGACACAGTATACAAAACATCGTGGTAGAAAAAGAACCACACGACAAAAGGCTACCGTCAAGTTTCAGGTTTGATATATGATGCGTTCCAAAAGAATGTAATCAAAATAACTGTCAAATACGAGTTATTTGTTGACTAAAGGGTTCCGTTCTGTTTTTTATTATAGCTCGGTCATTAATTGATGTGTCTAGCCATCACTATTACTGAAATACAGTTTTTTAACAGACGTACGGATGGACAACGAAGTCTCAATAATAGGGTACCGTGGTATCTTTTGGTATGGAACCCTAAAAACCATGTGTTATTAGGGTAAAGTTCGAGTAATCTATACTTATAATATTATAATGCTGAAGAGTTTGTTTGTTTGTTTGAACGCGCTAATATCAGGAACCACGGGGCCGATTTGAAATTTTTTTTCAGTGTTAGATAGAGCATTTATCAAGGAAGGCTTTAGGCTATATATATTAGGGTGTTTTCTATGTATTATAAGTATGTATTTACAAAAGAAAAGTAGTATATGTAGTCTATCCGTATTCTGGTACCCATAATACAAGCATAGAAATATAGCTTACTTTGGGACCAGAGGACGTTGTGTGAAATGTCCTGAATATATTTATTTATTATTATATAACATCACGCTACGACCAGTAGAAGCGAAGCAGTTGTGAAAAATGTTGCAATATAGGGGAAAATTTTCTAAATTCTACGTAGACGGAGTCGCGGGCAACAGCTAGTAATAGAATAAAATACAAGTCAGTAAGAGCCAGCTTAGAGATATAAGAACCAGATAACATCCTCTGAAAAATTGAAACTAAACCCTATGCTAACACTCCTGGTCAGTATGGTGTGGTAGACCAAATACCCATCGAAAGTAGAAAAGGACATGCGAATAGTGAGATGGTAATACGTTGTAGTAGGGGAGCCGAAGAGGGGATTTCGGGATTTACTAAAGCGCGTCAGATTAATATACAGGAGGATACCTTGTACCCGGTTAAGTACCTCCACAAAATATGAGACCCATATATAAGGCCGCCCGTGAAGGATACAGGATCAGATTAGTAAAAAAAAATTGACCATCAGAAATTCTCGAGCGCGTCAGATTAAGGTAGGGTGAGTTAATTACATCCTAAAAAGTGTATATTCCACTAATCTGACAATTTGAGAGTGACGTAAAAAAAGGGGAGGGCAACAAAGTTGTAAAAAAAAAACGTCATCTCGACATTCTCGAGCGTAGCTAAATTTTTTTTATTTTGAAGGTAATAATTCAAGAATAATGAAAAATATATAATCTGACAATTTCCGCAAGCCGAAATAACAAAAATTCGTCGATAAAGTTAAATGCGTGCAGCTGCGTGATGCCTACATTTGGGTTTGTTTGAGTTGGACTTCTAAATGTTTAATTAGGACTGTTTATGAGATATTAAGCCATCAAAATATATCGTAAAAAAAGTTGCAAAGTTACACTGTCGGCTTTTAAATTGTTAGATTTACCAGCTGCTCTGTGTCTAGCCAACCGGAGTCGCCGATAAGATATAACAATAGATTTTAAGGACAATAGAGTCGTAAAATCTCATCTCCATTGAATCATAGCTAGACAAGAAGCACAATTAAAAAGCTCTTAGGAATATTTATGAGTATGTTGTAAAGATAAATCATACAAATTTTTAGACAAGTATAAAATATTATTTCTATTACAGCGTGATCATTTATAATTTACAACAATTAAAAAGAAAGTAAATATTATGATCTAAGATAATTTGTATCACAGAATAGTTTTATCACATAATGGACAATAATTTGAAAGTGTAAATACTTTCGTTAATGTTTTCGTTCTTCAAACTATTTACTTTTGAGGTGTAAGTATTTGGTACACAAGGAAACGTTGAAGTTACTAACTTTCTTTTAGTATTGAATATAGTCGCTTCAATTTTATTTTTCTCAAATCACGCTGTAATAGAAATAATATTTTATACTTGTCTAAAAATTTGTATGATTTATCTTTACAACATACTCATAAATATTCCTAAGAGCTTTTTAATTGTGCTTCTTGTCTAGCTATGATTCAATGGAGATGAGATTTTACGACTCTATTGTCCTTAAAATCTATTGTTATCTCTTATCGGCGACTCCCGTTGGCTAGACACCAGAGCAGCTGGTAAATCTAACAATATAAAAGCCGACAGTATAACTTTGCAACTTTTTTTACGATATATTTTGATGGCTTAATATCTCATAAACAGTCCTAATTAAACATTTAGAAGTCCAATTCATCTTTTTGAAATTTAACTTTTTCTAGTGTCGGCTCCTGCACTATAGTGTGGAGGACTGGGAATAAACGGCACCTTTCCCTCCTCACCCTTTTTATTCCCATTCGTCCACACTATTCCCATACCTCCACACTGTGGACGACGGGGTGTGGAGGACTGGGAATGACCCGCTGAGTTCAAAATATAGTTCAAAGTACAATTTTAAGCGCCCAGGAATGGAATTAGCGGGAAGTTGCAGGGATGGCCTTTAAGGTGAACCGTTTTTCGAATTTTTTTTTGTCAGATTAGGCGAATCCCTCTAGGTAATCGTCAGATTATGAGACAGTACGTTTAGAACATAAAGATGAACCATATATATCTTAATCTGACGCGCTTGAGTATTTCAAAATGGCGAATGTTTTTTGCACATTATGAAACTGCCCGTGAGTTTGCGTCCCATCGAAATCGTCAGATTAGTGAATGAGAGCTTTTTTTTGGTGCACTTAACACTCCCTTAGAAAATCTGACGCGCTCGACAAAATTTTTTTTTTTTTCATTTTCAACCCTTAAATACAACCACCCGCATCATGCAAACGATCAGATTAACATACGTACATTATTAAAAATACGTAGGGCATTGATGCTATCAATATCTGACGCGCTCGAGGATGTCCATGCAACAGTTTTTTTTTACATATTTAAAAATCTATAGCCGCTTTCCCCACCGATAAAAGTGAAAAATCACATAACATTTTTTTCTTCTTATCATCTAAGCTTTGCAACTCAATAGGTCTCTATGACGCTCGAGTAAATCCCCATTTAGCATCGTGGGCTCCCCTACCATTGGAAATTCAGATAGAACAATGACGACTTAAAAATATCTCGTTATTGTGCAGAGACTTTATTTTGATTGGATTTTACGTCGGAATTAATAACGTTAATTGCTTAGTGACATAATTAATTGGGGAGTTATTATGGCTAAATGAAGAAATAAATTGACTATTGCAGCTCTTTGTAAGCTTTCTGTAATAAAACACAAATATACAAGAAAAATTTTCATTTCACAATCTTATAGAACACAATATAACCAATAAAGATGGCTACAAAAATAGGAAACAAAGACATAAATATTGTTCTGTATCGCCACCATAAATATAAAAGGTCGTGAGAGCTCGGGCCTACTGCACCCGATATGAAATACGAATAATTCATTCCCATTTTACTTATAGCATTCAGTTAGTTCACGTTTTATTATAGATAGAACTTTGTAACTTCTATTTGAAAATTTATACACAATACATGATAATATGAGTCTGTATTTTATTTATCTTTAAAACCTAATTCTTAAAAGGAGGAGCTTCTCAATTAGCTTAAATCATTTTTTTTGTACTTATACAATTCCTCGAGAATGTCCCATTCGGTGTGTGAAAATTCTTTCTTTTTCTGCCAAGGTACTAGGAATTTTGCAACAATTACTGCCTATTACGCACCTTTTTTAGGGTTCCGTACCCAAAAGGTAAAAACGGGACCCTATTACTGAGACTTCGCTGTCCGTCCGTCCGTCCGTCCGCCTGTCACCAGGCTGTATCTCAAGAACGGTGATAGCTAGACAGTTGAAATTTTCACAGATGATGTATTTCTATTGCCGCTATAACAACAAATACTAAAAATAAAATAAAATAAATATTTAAGGGGGGCTCCCATACAACAAACATGATTTTTTTACCATTTTTTGCTCGATACTAATAACGTTGCCTTATGTTGCATTGATAATGGTACGGAACCCTTCGTGCGCGAGTCCGACTCGCACTTGACCAATTTTTTGTCCCAGTCCACTGTTGGGAATGGGTTTCCTTCACTTCACGAGGATCACTCTCCTCTTGCCTACACGATTGTCTAGAATTTCCAGTTTATTGCCTAGCACAGACAATAATTGTCTGCTTATCTGCTTATGCTGCCTACCCTATAGGAAGAAGGTGTAACGGTATGATGATGATGGCGTGTGAAAAAACAGGGTGGTAGAAATATTTAACCTCCAAATTATCTGAAAGTGACATTATGTGTATTGTAACTGAAAGATATTGCTATTGTAAATCACAGGCAGAGCTCGTATACGGTAGTGTTGGGACAATACGCACGATGTATCGATATAAAGGAAATATGCTAAATACAATACCGCATCCGAGTTACTGAGTGGTCAGGGCTGGCAGTGAAAAAGTAAAAATGTATTAACAAAATAGTTGGTTAAATTTGTTAAGCATATTCTTAAATTTCAGTGACGTACTCTTTCATCTCAGATTACATATTTTATCTGTTTTGTATTATAATAATGGACTAGCTGTTACCGGCGACTTCGTACGCGTGGAATTAAAATATTTTTTCCGTTTTTTTGCAAAGTTTTTTACTGATGTTTCACTTCTATTGGTCGCAGTGTGATGTTATATATCTTAAAGCTAACTTCGACAGATGTATATCCAACACTGAAAGAATTATGGTGATAAAAAAAGCGGTTCCTCAGATTAGTGCATTCAAACAAACAAACGAACTCTTCAGCTTTGTAATATAAAGTATAGATGGGGTATTTTCTAGTATTTTGGGAAATTTGAATAATCTCTCTCTCCAGCCCATTAACCTCCTAATGTTGGGCGATTGATCCATAAGCATTTTGATAATCCTTGAGTTTGATTACTGTACGATTATGGCTTGATAGTGAAGATGTTATTTGGGACAGCTCTTGTTAATGCCTGGATCGTCTATGGTTCTTTTGATTTGTGAAAAAAGTTATCACCAGAAAAATGAAAAAAGTTATTACATAATGTGTTGCATGTAAGAGAATCTTTTGTTTGAGCTGTTTTAATGAGAAAAATTAAATTGTGAAAGCTTTTACCTACATTAAAAATAAGTTAAAGCTATCAATATTATTACTTTACATCCCTAAATATGCACAAATCTTCCCTCATTCAATGCGGCACCAGGTGCTTAAAACCCTGTATTTTATTATTGCTATATATTCAAAACTAAACAGGCCTTTTACGTACGCCTTTAGATTTATGTCAATCAACTCATCATTTCTGGTATTCAAAACAAAAAAAAACATAAATAATTGGATATGAAACTAAAAACAGAATTTCAGTTTCTAAAGCGACACAGGGTTTAAAACGCCTGGCACCGGCATAATGGTGGTTTTATCTCCAGGTGTGCAACACCTGGTACCGCAGGAACTGAAATAATAGAAAAATCCCTGCCGCATTGAACGTAATCGTAGGTATAAATCAAAGCTGTGTTATATTAATAACACAGCTTTGATTTATACCTACGATAAATTATCGAAACTTGAGTGTGCCATCCCTATGTAACAAGATTCACGATAGCATAGGTCATGTGGTGATTTACGGTGCTGTAGATTTATTTATCAATGTATATATTGTGCCATACAGTAACCATTAGTGTCGCAAACCTTTAGATGAATGGAACAGAAGTAAGGCTGTAGAAACGGCAAAATTATAATAAATTTAAAGCTAAAATAGTCAAAATGTTACAAATACCTTACGGTGTACATTAAGAGTAAATAGCCTCTGGCAAGAATAGCTCAGAGATTAAAGCAATGAAACGGTAGTGCGTTCGAGTGGTGACTCGTGCTTATCACTTTCTTTGTTTTAATCTGATTTTTTAAGAAAAATACATAGCATTCTGTTGGATGCAATCCTTCAAAATAATGTTTACGATTTTCTGATACTGTTTTTTGTTTTCTCATCAATTATTCAGCCTTTGACATCAGCAACTCCTCGCTCAACCATACTGAAAAAGTAGTAACAATATTTTTTTTATCTCAAACCTGTGCAGCCACTTATTGTTACATGTTCAATTCTTAAAATTGAAAGCCTCTTAAAAATTAATCCCCTTAAATATTTTTTCCCTCCGACTGGCACTCAAATAAATCCCTCAGTTATGTTCAACATAATAAAATTATGTATAACAAAGTACCAAATTTATGTGCTCTAACATTTATTAAAACGTTCTCAAGTACGTGATTAAGATGTAGCACCCTCGCAGCGTTAATTTGACAAATAGGAGTTCAAATTGTCAAGCATCGAGGATCCTTTAAATCTCCGCCCACGAAGCAATGATTTGTTTACCGTGACAGAGTAGAATATTGCAGATACGGCATTTGTCACAGATTCTTTGTAGGACTGTTAGAATCATTCAATGAGTCTAGAATGTCAACAATCTGATCTCTTCAAAAGTTCTGTTCAGTTGATAATGTAAGCAGCGGTAATATTGGCGGTTTTTTTTTCAATGGAAGGTACTTTGGTGTACTATAATGTACTATGCTAACCAGGTGCATTGATACAGTTTGCGTTGATTTCTCGCAGAAGGACAGCTTAGATTTTATTTTAGCTGCAGTTCCATTAAGAGGATTTTGTCTAGTTTTATTCGTTACCGTAATAAGGAATTTATGTCAATTAATAGTTCAAGAACTTGATTGTATATTTAATGGTTTCTCTGTAGATATCCTGTACTATTAAGTAATGAATGACAGGACTAAATTTGCCAAAGCAGCTAATACTTTAATGATGCCAATTATTCAAGTGGCATTTAGTTCTTAGAACTTTCTTTACATACATATCAGGATCATCAATTATTTAGTCAGCTTATTAAAGTCGACTGTTAGACAAACACTTCTCCCAATTCGAGCCAAAATATACAGTCCTTTTTCTGCATCCAATCTTCAGCGTTATTTTTAAGTTCGTAAGTCCACTCCTATTAGAGTAATAGAAAGAAATTAAAATCATAATTTACTTCTATAGTCTAGTCTAGCTAAAAGTACATAAAGTCAAGTTTATAATATACATAGACTTGACTTGTATAACAATAGTACTTTGATAGCTATTAACGTAGTAAAATATCTGTCGACTGTGCTATTAGGGAAAAGTTAAATTGTTGGAGTGTTGTCAAGGACCTCGTTAGTGTTGGGCGGGGACAGGCAGAAGTTATTAAAGCGAATATTCACTGAAAATTTAACACTTGTAAACGTCTGTTTAACTGCCAATGTAGAAATAGAAGTATTTTGACTTTTTTTATCATATTGTCTATTGCTGTTTAATTTTCAAGTCCTTATTGATTTATTTTTTCTTCAAATATCCTTTCTACACACAGAAGAACTTTCTACAGAATCTTTTATTTTTAGCTGGCATTTATAGTAAATTAATTTATTTGCTGCTAAGGTAGGGTCTGTAGAGTTGTTCGATTGTTATTTTGCCCTAAATTTTTTCGGAATAAAAAGTATTTAAGTATTAAAATAAAACCTCAACGAAACATTATGTTAATATTGAATTATAATGAATGAATGAATGAATGAATGAATGATTGAAATGAATGAAAAACTACTTGTAACTAATAAATATTTCAGCAACTTTATTCACTTCTAAAAATTAGGTTCTATATTTTTGTACACTTACTGATCTATGTAAATAAAGTAACTAAATTTATATGCAACAAAATGCAAATATTTATTTTCAAAATTAAAAGTGAGTTCTGATCTGTCGTAAATCAAACAAGCATTTTGGTTGTATAAATCGTAATAAATATATCCCCTAATAGGTCGCCTGCAGTGCAATAGAGGTACAAAATAAGGAGAGAGAACGAAGGCGTGTCGTACCGCCCTCTGAACGTAGCACAAATTATATAGTGCTTGGTCCTCAGCACCACGATTTGATTCAACCTCTATTTGTTCGATAATGCTGTTATTATTTGTGCCTGTAATTTCAATGTTTTATTTACCATTATAATATATTTTATGTATAACTTTAGCTGTATTTTTATTGTCAGAATCAGTTGGTGGTAGGTGTAAATAGCAGTTTCGTGGTCGCGTGCTGTGATAGCAGTTGCAGCGATGTTTGGTATTTATTTAAAGGATTGAAGGTGTGAGTTTGAATTTACAAAAAATAATAATCTTTGTATTATTCGTGATAACGTCAGCTGAATCAGCATATAAATTTTCAGGTTCTTAGCTTAAGTAGTTACCTGTAGCGGTTTATCTACTATATAAAAATAAGTCGGGTTTTCCTTCCTGACGCTATAACTCCAGAACGCACGGACCGATTTCCACGGTTTTGCATTCGTTGGAAAGGTCTCGGGCTCCGTGAGGTTTATAGTTCATTTTTGTTAAAATTTTTTTTTTTTACTTTTTTTTTGGTATGGCAAAACAACGTTTGCCGGGCCAGCTAGTTTCTTTATAAATGTTACTAAAGCCTGTTCTTTTTGCTAGAAATGCATATTCTCAAAAGTTATAAAGTTATGTAGACTTTACTTAATATACTTAAGAATAAACATATAACCCAGCTTTTGCAAGAAATAGAAACATAAAGTTAAAATTAAGTTAATTAAGTAAAACTATCATACATACACACTCTATCATAAATTTCTGATCAATTTAATATGAAGAAATTCATTTTAAATAACTTTTCTATAATTACGTTTTGGTCATATGTAAAATTGGCTCAATTTATAGAATTGAGGAGAATAGTTGGATCGTGAAATCTACATGAAAATCTGTAAGCAACAATTTTATGCAAACCGTACAAAATAACCTCATTTTTAATATGAAAAGCTCTTTACTTCTCGATTATATAAGAAACATAAATTGTTTGTCTTTCAAAGATGTAAGACGTAAGCGGAACGAAAACTGTTACAAGTTAAATAATAAAATACTGGCATACAGCCTAAGAATATGCATAGAATATAAGACAGTGTTGTTCAAACTGCACGATGATTTGGCTCTTACTATAAACACTATTGTTTGACATTCGATTTACTTTTTAGATCGAGTTAAGCAGATATGAAATTGACTGAAACAAATTTCTGTAATGCTTTTTTTAGAACTAACGTTATGTTCATATGCGAACAAGGTCCCAATTTATCTCTAAAATTATCTTGCAGGCAGAATATTATATGGGGCCGTTCAAGTATTACGTAAGCACTATGTGGGGACGGGGGGTCTATGTATTGCTTATTTTGGATGACATGGGGGGTAGGGGAGTCTAGGTGATGATTACGTCATCGGTAGTAAAACTACTTTTTTACACAAATGGCAACCCTCACATTGTCTTTGCTTGAAACCGAAACGCATTTTCGGGGATTCCCGCAAATAATGCATATGTTTAGCCACTTGCTTTAGAACCGAGTAGGGGAATTACCGCGCGCTATTCAATTGTAAAAATTTTCTCTGTCAGTGTTTTTTCTTATTTCTTAAATCATACCTAATTAAAATATTTAAAAAACAATACATTAATAGAAGAATATTTACGTAAGCTTGGGGGAAGGGGGTAAGAGCTTTGCTTACTTTTGCTGAAAAGCCCTGAGGCCCCTATAGTATTTATAATACATTTATACGTGTGCTGACTGATTAAGATACAAGTGTCACTACCCCATTTCTGTCTCAGAGAGCTTTAAAAGGCAGCTAGGGGACACAGAAAATTCAAAAATATAACCCTTACCAACAACACCCCTGGTCAGCGTAGCAAAGCCTAAGTCAAATATAATAAGCAATATTACAAGCTCTTTTAAAACGTCAGAAGCTAGGTGTCTGTTACAAACGCAAATCCTATTCAGAAAAACAGACAAGAAACTACATTTTTATCATTTCATTGCTTTTTTTACAATCAATATTTATTTTACAACGAATACCCTTATTCGTTGCTAAAGATGATGCAGGGTAATTCAATGTAAACTAGTATATGAAAAATATAATAGCGACCACCAATTGGAGCAAATCGAGCAGTCACAGAAGAAGGTACCCGTTCACGAATATAACGCACACATCAGCCCCGCACAATAGTATATTTTTATCCCTCACAAAGTGGAGGGGCCCGTGTCCAACAATGGGACGTTAATGGGCTGGAGACAGAGAAATATATATATATATATATATATAGAGTACTAGCTGTTGCCCGCGACTCCGTCCGCGTGAAATTTAGAAAACTGTTCATCGCTTTTTTTCGCAATTAAAGGTAGCCTATGTCCTTTCTCAGGGTCTAAAGATTGTCTGTGCCAAATTTCATCAAAATCGGTTGAAGGGTTTAAGCGGGAAAGCGTAACAGACAGACAGACAGAGTTACTTTCGCATTTATAATATTAGTAGGGATTTTGTTTTCTAGAACATATGGTAGGTGATCATGTTTTTCATAATATAGCACGCGGGTCGCACAGCGGGATAATGGCCAAGTCACTGCCAAAATAAATGTTGCTTAATATGCCGAAACTTTTGAAATATGTTGCCTTTAAATGTGCTGTTGAAAGCGCCATAATTTTCCCCTTTATGTTCCAAGTTGCGACGCTTTTTGTATAAAGCGTATCTTTTTTATTGTTTAGCATTTTGCGGAGCGTCTTTTGTGGTTTAATGCTTCTGTAATGTAAGTTTGAGTTTTATATACCAAATTTATTATTGTATGTAATAAATTTATCAAAGTTGTTTGTATTTATATATTTTATATGTCACCCTTATAGCTAGTAGCTATTGTTCGTAATTTCTTACCAGTGAAATTGGGAATCCTACTATTCCTTTTTTTAAAGTAGTCTCTATGTCCTTTTTCAGGCTCTAGACTATTTATATTGGTACTAAATTTCAATTAAATAAGCTTATTAGTTACATGAAATAGTGACAGAGACAGATAGATATGTAAAGTTAGTTTCGAATTTGTGAGTAAATAAGGATTAATTCTGACACAGTTTAGAACAGAAAATGTATTGCTATAATTTTTCTCCAGATGCTGTAAAGGTAACATCTTAGTAGATAATTTCTACTTTTATTCTATCTTTGGCCCAAAAACTAATAATTCTGGATGTTGTGATAGACCCAATACACTCCTATTATGGATCACGCTTGTCCGTGTGGTGACGGATTAAGAATACAAGTGTCACCACCCCATCACCTCCCAAGGGTGCTGTAGAAGTCAGCTAAGGGATATTTCACACAGATAGCATCTTCTGTGACAGACGGAAAACTTGAAAATAAACCCTGTGCCAATACGCCTGGTCAGCGCGGCACAGTAGACCATAATCCCTCCCAAAGTGGAGGAGGCCCGTGCCTAACCGCGGGACGTATGTAGTCTGAAAAAGAAAAGAAAAAAAAAAGATGGATCACGCTTTAATATTGAGATTTGTACGACGTTTGATAAGACAAAGGCACTATATATTTTCTCCATAAAACATCAAAGAATGATTTCGATTAAACAAAACACTTTTATGCTGTCAACGTCCATGTAATACAAATAAAACTAATCTTAACCCCCATTGAACAACATCACATCTATAAACTTCACATAATGCTTTCTACAGAGAACATTTCACCAATAGAGACATACAGATATCGTATCTATACAGTGCCACTTAACTCGGCCATTACAGATAGGGTATAGCTTACAGATACTGCATGTGCACGTTGTTATGGCCTATTTCCATACCTATTGAGGGCTCAATAGCTTCGTCTGATAACGTCACCTTACCTCCTCAATACGTTTTCCATTTACAGTCACTATTACTGACAATAAGGCCAATTCTGATGCGACAATAACTTAACCTAACTGAAATAAAAACAACTGCGGTGTATTTTAATTATTTGGCTATTTTGTTGCCGAAAGCGTTAGCCTATAATACAGATTTTTATAATAAGAAAGTTGCTATTTTATATTTATTATTATTTAGTCATATTTATTATAACAATAGGAACGAAACAATAAAATAATTAAAATAAAACCAAGAAAAGAAAAAAAAATAGACGAAATTCGCCCGCATCACAATCATTGGAAAGTTCAGTTAACATTGGTAAATTGTGTTATTGACACCATCAATTTTTATTTTCTAATTAAGTTTAAAAGCACTTAGAATTGGTACCAATTCCTAGTCCAATCTTCGAATTTTGAATACAGTGTCGTAGTGTGTTTTGTGTCTTGTCACTTGGAGTTTTACCTACATAATGCTTTAGTTAAAGTTGCAATGTACTGCGTGAAATGAGCATGTTTTTCCTGTCAGTGATAATTCTATTGTTTTCTATATAGATTTCTATGAAGGTGTAAATAGAAATGCTGGTTTTATATGTCACTGTAGCGAATTGATTTGGATATACCTTCATATAGATGAAGATTTATCTGTATTGCGCCAGTGCATCTTTTGTACCTATAAACTCGAGCATAAAGTGTAATCGACAACAGGTACAGAAAAAATATTGTTTTGATGCGAACAAAACTCTCTGCCTGTCTGTCTGTCACTCTTTCAAGCCGTTACTACAGAAGCGATTAATTTTGTAAACAGATAGCCTAGAGCCTTTATAAGCACATATTATTATGCTACTTTTTAATGCGAAAAGTGTTGATTGCAAAACCACAATCAATGAAGTTCTTGGCATCGTTTTATTTATATTAAAGGAAAACCTTCTAAGATAAGACAGACTTGCTGTCTTATTAGGTTAAAAGAAATTAATATATTTTCCTACAAATTTAAAAATTTAATCTATTTCAATAACACTTACAATAGCCACAGTTTATCAGATACCATCAAAACAGTCGTAACTACATATCTATCATGGCTGGGAACATTATCGTTGGCACCAGAACAGCACAGGATAATATTATTGGATTTACGAGGTCGTTTTCCGGCCCTATGATTTACGTCTTCCTCGGACGATAAATTTATAACTTGATAGTACTATGGGTTCTACCTAGTTTGTGCAATTGGTGGTTTGTTAACTTTAAATGTAGAGTTAATGGTAAAGTCTAGCTTACAATAATATTATAGAAGGTCAAATTATACATATAAGACTAGCTATTGCCCGCGATTTCTTACGCATGGAATTTAGAAAATGTGCCCCGTTTTTGCAAAATGTTCACTGATACTGCACTCCTATTAGTCGCAACGTAATGTTATATAGCTTATAGCTTTGCTCAATAGATGTACTATCCAACGCTGAAAGATTTTTTTCAAATTAGACCAGCTACTAAAGCGACGTAGAACCCTGGACCTAGGCAGCATTGACTGATCCATTGTATTAATATAGGCGCGTTCTCAATGAAGAATGCTCCTGTAAAAGATCAAAAAACACATCTCTGCTCATAGTCTGGAAGACTGATCGCAAGATTAATAAAATAAAAAAATTAAAACAAAAAAAATAATTCTGAGGTTTCTGAGTTTAACACGTTCAAACAAATAAATTCTTCAACTTTTTAATATTAGTATAGATAATGAAATCCCCTGTCTTATCTGCATTCAAAATTTAACGAAAGTATTTTCTGTAAAATACATTAAATTACCGATATATAACCATACACTTTGTAAATTTTGGTTTCACAATAAGATTTAGGTTATTTACAAAGAGTTTTCGCTATTGCTTGACAAACTAAAAAATGAATTTTGATAGTGTCGATAACACAATCCGGCAATGGCAATGTTAACTGATCATTCTTGTTATAAAAACTGTTAATTATAGACCAAAGTATTTAAATAATATAAATGTGGAGAACAAAATATCCAATTAATCAAAATACATCAATAGTTGTTTTAATTTTTTATTTAAGTTTAGTTGTACACACGTAGAATCGGTACCAATGTTATGACCACACAAAAGTATATTGTAATAATTTTCTTAGTTTAAAAACTAAAAAACACGATTGAAAATCCTGAATATATTTTTAAATTATTGTATTGTCATCGGTCTTTGATATGTATGCAAAATTTCAAATAAATCCGACTATTGCAAGTGGGTGAAAAATGCGTTCAAAGATTTCGTTACATAGATTAAAACATTGATAGATACATACCGAACTTATAAAAGCGTGTTGAAAACGATTTGCTACAAATTCCATCACACAAAAACAGCAAAATCCGTAAAAATACATTCATAAAATATACTAATCAGTTATACTTAAGTTATACTTAAACAAATGGACTATCGAATGTGGTATTTACGACCGTATTCAAGCACAATGCTATCAGGATCTGTTTGCCCTCAAACAAAGACCGTTCAGCCGATGCGCCAACAAGATTATCATATTTAATGGCTACACACATTATTTATGTTGCAATGGGATGTGAATTTACATTTAGTTACGCCTTTAGATCTCAATATGGATGTATCGATAGTGGGGTTGTAACACTTGATTGAAAAATATGCATTCAACTTCCTTGATAGTAAATTATGTTAATTTTATTATTTGTTCATTCAAGCGTGTTGTAAAACATCAACTAAGAAGTAACGTCAGTAAAGATAAAAAATTGTTGCCTTTACTTCGGTTTTAAACGGGTTTTGAAAAACCACGTGGTCTAGTCGTCCATGTGGTCGCGAGTTCGATCGCGGTAAAGTACAATCATTTGTGTGACATTTATATTTGTCATCCAAATGTGTGTACGGCATGAACACGCAGTACTTTGTAATATAAGTATGTCTTAACAAGTAATTAATTATGTATTATTAATTATTATTATTATTATTATTTTTTTTTTTAAACATTTTTGTTTCTCCCTTTTTATTTTGGGGTAATATCTAAGCTTTCGTGCGGGCCATAGCCAAGCACAAAAGCCGGTTTTAGTCAATTGACAAAAATTTCCTAACAATCCTACATGTGTTAAGAATGACTGCTTTCTGTAGAATGATGTATGTGAGTGAGTGAATGTCTAACAGTTTCAGGCTTGTGTGTAGAGTGTGTGGTATGATTCCTGTGGAAGAAAGAACGATGGGTACTGTTTTAACTGTATTAACTCTCCATTGGCATTTAATTTCTATGGCTAAATCTGTGTATTTGCTTAGGGATGGCTATGTCTATTAAGTATACAGTTTGTTTTTTCTTGTCGTGTAATGTTATATCAGGTTGGTTGTAGTGTACTGTTTTGTCTGATAGGATAGTTCTATCCCAATAGAGTTTGTAGTCGGCTGTATCCAGTATAGGTTGTGGTGAGTATTTGTAATATGCTATTTTTTCTGTTATGAGTTTGTATTTATGTGCAAGATTTTGGTGAATTATTGCTGCTACCTGGTCGTGTCGATGTTTGTAATCTGTTTGGACTATTGCTCTACATGCTCCTGTTATGTGCTGAATAGTTTCCGATGGTCCTTTACACTTTCTGCAGGAATCATCGGTGGAGTTTGGTGTTTTCATGATGTGTTTTCTGTAATTTTTAGTTTCTATTATCTGATCCTGTATAGCTAGCATAAATCCTTCAGTTTCAGGAAACAACTCTGCACGTCTGAGCCATTCGTTCGACGCAGTCTTGTCGACGGTAGGTTGGTTCAAGTCGTGTAGGTGTCGTCCATGTAAAGCCTTTTGGAACCATTCATTGATTTTGGCGTGTTTATGTGTTTGTGATTCATTTCTTTGTGTCGATGTATCATTTAAATTAAGTGGTGTAAGCTTTTTATCATTATTATTATATGTATTATTAGTAATTAAGTATGTATTTACAAAAGAAAAGTAGTTTATGTATTATATCCGTATTCTGGTACCCATAACACAAGCATATAAGCTTAGCTTGGGACCAGAGGACGTTGTGTGAAATGTCCATGAATATTATTATTATTATTGTTATGTTTAAAATTTTTTTTGTTTCTCTCCGTTTGGAGGTGACTACCACACTATACGGGACTAAGCCAAGCATAGTGTGTTATATACTGTAAGTTGATGAAATCGACGAGGATGTTAAGAATTTTCTAGTGATACGGCAGGTGTTCAGTATTGTAGCTTTTTGTAAAAGTTTGTATGTGTGTGACGGTATGTGTAATGTATTAAGGCTCTCACTGAGTGTTTTTGGTATAACACCGGTTGAGGATAAAACTATAGGTACTATGTGTACAGTGCGAGCCTTCCATTGTGTTTTTAATTCTATTGCAAGATCTTGATATTTTGAGAGTTTTTCGGAAATAACTGATTGGAGATTGTGAGTATTAGGGATCGCAATATCTATAATATATACGTTATTACTTTCTTTATCATGAACTGTTATATCTGGTCTATTAAAGTGGATGGTCTTATCAGTAATTATCGTTCGGTCCCAGTAGATTTTACAACTATTGTTTTCAAGTACTATTTCTGGCTTATATTTATAGTATGGTGATTTTTTATTTATAAATTGATAACGATGTGCTAAATATTGATGAACTATTGCTGCTACTTGATCATGACGATGTTTGTAGTCGGATTGTACTAGAGATTTGCAAGCGCCGGTTATGTGCTGTATAGTTTCTGAAGCTGTATTGCAATGTCTACATATATCTGATGTTTGATTAGGGTCCTTGATAATAAATTTTTTATAATTCCGTGTCACTATAACTTGATCCTGTATCGCTAGAATAAATCCCTCAGTCTCCGGAAACAGTTCTCCTTTCTTGAGCCATTCGTTCGACTTTTCTTTGTCGACGTATGTTTGGCTTAGGTCGGTTCGGTGTCTTCCGTGGAGTGATTTACTTGCCCACTTCGTTATTTTTTGCTGCAAGGTTAATAAGGTTTCGTTTGTTTGTGTTTGTGTGTCATGTAAATTAAGCGGGGTGAGTTTAAGATCTAATTTGGAAATGTGCTTATGTAATTCGGAGTATTCTGATTTTGTGTGAAAAAAGCGCCGTAATGTCGTTATTTGTTTATTATGTAAATTTTGGATGTCAATTAGCCCTCTGCCTCCTTCTTTACGCGGTACTGTAAGTCTTTCTATGCACGATTTCGGGTGATGTTTCCTGTATTTTGTCATATGTGTGTTTATTATCCGCTGTAAATTCTTGAGTTCTGTTTGCGACCATGTAATTATTCCAAAAGAGTATGTGAGTACAGGTATGGCAAATGTATTAATGGCTTTAGTTATATTTTTTGAGTTAAGGTGTGTGTTCAATATCAAATTAAGACGGCGTTTAAACTTTTTAATGAGCTCTGCTTTGGTGTCTTTGTGTGCAATTCTTCTAGACTGTCTAAAACCTAAGTATTTGTACGTACTGTAATCATCCATTGGTTGAATATTATCTCCATTATCTAAAACATAGCTGTTGTTTTGCAGTATTCCTTTACTTATACAAAGACTTTTACACTTATCCACCCCGAACTCCATACAAATATCTTTCGAAAACTGTTGTGTGATGTCTGCTAAATTAAATAGGTCTTCTTTATTGCTGGCGTAGAGTTTGATGTCGTCCATGTATAGTAAATGTGTTAAGTTATGTTGTCTGTCTGTAGTTTTTAATTTGTATCCTGAGTCAGTATTGTTAAGGAGATGGGAAAGTGGGTTAAGTGCTAAGCAGAACCAAAGAGGGCTTAGGGCATCTCCTTGATAAATGCCGCGTTGTATGTTAATCGGTTCAGTAGTTATTGTATCATGATTCTGCTTTAGTTTTAAGACTGTTATCCAGTTTTGCATTGAGGTTTTTAGAAACTTTATAATGGTAGGATCTATCTTATACAATTCAAGTGTACGTATTAGCCAGCTATGTGGTACAGAATCAAAGGCCTTTCGGTAATCTATAAACATGCTGTGGATATCTTTTTGCTTTTTGTATGCTTCGTTGATAGTTACTGCATCTATGGTTAGCTGCTCCTTACATCCTTGACTATTTTTACGACACCCTTTCTGTTGTTCTGCAAGTATGTCATGTTCTGTTATGTGAGTGTAAATAGTTTGACTTAAACAAGACGTCAGAATTTTATATATAGTCTGTAGACAAGTTATGGGTCGGTATTTTGATGGATCTTCCGTAAAACTTTCTTTTGGTAGCATGTAGGTTACGCCATGTGTAAAGTAGTCGGGCATTGTGTTAGGTGATTGTATAAAATTATTGAGGTGATTAAGTAGGCATGAGTGTGTTGAGGTGAATTTTTTTAGCCAGTAGTTGTGAATATTATCCGTTCCGGGTGACTTCCAGTTGTGTGTTTTTTTTATGACGTTTACTAGTGTCTCTAATGTAATGTGTTCGAATTCCATGTGAGGTATGTAGTTAGTTGTATCATTTATTACATTTATCCAGCTAGCATCTTCATTGTGTTGGACAGGGTTTTCCCAGATATTGGCCCAAAACTGGTATAAGCTTTCAGACGACGGTAATCTATCCGAAGTTGTATTTGAATTTTGGTTAATTGATGTTAAGTTACGATAAAAGCTTTTCTCTGTGTTTGCAAATGTAGTGTTTTGTTTTTTACGAGAAGTACAGGTCAAATATCTTCTTAATCTACTTGCTGCTGTATTTAATTTTTGTTTTAATGTATCCATAAAATGTTCTAATTCTGTGTTATTCTTCTCATATTGTGCATGTACCCTATATTTAATTTTTATAATTTCTACAATTGCTATAATTCGCTCGCTTCTGTTGCCCCGTATGAATTCTGATAGTCTGGCTATTTCGGACCGTAAGTTCTCTATTTTTCGTTCAATCCTTCTTTGCCACGAAGGTTTAAAAATTTTACGTATCGAGTTCCTAGCTAAATCAATTCTCGTCCCGTTGCATGTAACAGCTGTATAAGCTGCGGAATATAAAACTGTTTGAAAAGCTATGAAATCCTGACCTGTGTTTATATAATTGGGTAATATATTTTTATTAATATGTTCTATAGTAAGAGCTAATTTCTTTGATGGTCTTTGTCTGGGTAGATACGGGCGTGATGTTGGTTCAGTGTTATTAAAAATATCAAGTGCTGCACAAAATTGTTGGCGGATTTCGTCGTGGTCTAATGAATTGCTTACTGTGGTGTTATGGTGTTCCTGAGGTGTTCTGGCTGCAAAATTTGTAAAGTGTGATGAGTTAATATTTTCGCTTTCGAAGTCCATAGTAGACGCGAGATCTTGTGATAAATTGGGATGCCGTACGTTACGTGATTCTAGGAGCTGTCTTATTGGAAGGTATTATGGTCTACTGTAACGCGCTGAGCAGGCGTGTTGGCATACGCTTTATTTTCGCGTTTTCCGTTGCTCACAACGGATTTTATATCTATCATATCCCTGTGCTTAAGTGAACTCTACTGAAAAAAGTATAACAATACCCATACTCATATTGTACTTACCAACAGGGTCGTTTCTTAGTGTGTGCGTGCTAATTTTGCGCAGTACCTGCGTAGTAACTAATCGGGTGTCCGATTGTTTGACCAAAAGTCATGTGGCAAAACTACACTTGACAAACAACGTTTGCCAAAACAATGAATTCGCCTATTAATCATTTTACCACTGATCATTTTACAATGTTTCATTTTGCCAAATGATCAACACTTAAATTTACATTTTATAAATTATTACTTTACAAAACTAACATTGGCAACTGAGTTATCAGATAAATCTACTATTGGTCTAAAAATTTGGTATTCTTGTTAAAATGACCATCTTTTGCTTATTTTTTTGCAAAGTCACTGCTCTAGATTTACCTAAAAAGAAAATACTATAAGTATTAATTGATATATTTTATTTTACAGAATGAAAAAAAATGAAATTTTACATTATTTGCGTAATAATTACTTATTAACCTGTTCGTCTTTGGAGATATATATCTCTTTTATTAGATTGGGTTAGGTTAGAACTATAACCCCAAACGAACGAATTTTCATGGCATTAGCATTTCTCCCTTTAATAATGATTCATGATGATAATGATACATACAAAACAACTTAATTTACGAAACATATCATTTGGTGAAATGACAAAAAGGTCTTATGACATTTGAATACTTAACACATTTTTCAAGTGTAGTGTTTGCTAATGGATCCTTTGCTACTACTTTGTAAGATGATACTTACTACTTTGTAAGATGATACTTTTGTCAAGTGTACTGTTTGTCAAATGATCATTTGGTGAAACACTGTTTGTCAAATGATCATTTGGTAAAACGTTGTTTGTCAAATGATCATTTGTTAATAATTTTTTGGTCAATCATTGGGCAACCGACTAATCGTCTTATTCATAATGACTTATCGGAGGTTTAAAAGTTCGCTAAAATCGGTTCGCGAAAATTTGAAAGAATTGTAGGCTTTTTACGCTAAACCGTTTATTATCTCTCCGATGAAATCTCCGTTTAAACGTCCGATAAGTCATTATGAATAAGACCATAAAATACGTTAGTATTGTGTGCGTTATCTCGAGACCACACCGAATATTCCAGTAGATTTTTTATTAATTCGTCTTTATAAAAATTGTTCATATCTGTCTATCTATGTAAATAATGTTATATTATTTACAACGAAATCTTTAAAACCTTCTTGCAATAGCCTGATAAATCTGAAATTTTGCACTATTCAGACCGGATAACAATGCAATAATTTTAAAATATTATCCAGTATTTTCAAGATATTTTTAGTTTTGATTAAACCAATTAAATAATTTTGCAAGTTATTTAACTCCTATTAGTTCAATACTCAAAGGTTATAAAAGACGTAGGATGTAATTAGTTGATCAGCGTTCTATTAGTAATTCATATTTATTAAACGAGTCTTGCAACCGTAACGGACTGCATATGAATGGATTAATTTAATAGTGATAATAATAGGTATTTGTATTTGTGTAATTATTAGGGTTCAGTAATAAGACCTTGTAGCATCATATAGACACTTTCATGATTGTTTTGCCTCAGTAGTTTATAAAGCTACATAGAGTCAAAGATTCACCAGATAGTGGGTACGCGTTTAGTCTGGAAGACACGTAAAGGGACGGACCACTTTGTAGGGACTTTTGGCCTAGACATGGACAATTTAATAACATAATAAAATAATAGTTTTCAGTAGCCTACACCATGTAGAATACATAATTAAATGAAGCTCAAAAATATATTAAAATAAAACACACTGTTCATAACAATAGTTTATTTTTAATACAACTTGATACTACCGGATGGTTATCAATAATTATTAAATAATTAGAGAAGTTTATTTATAATTTACATTACTAACTAATCTTCTTCGTACTTCCTAGATTAATAATGTTTTACATAAATTTATTGGTAATCAATACAAAAACTATAAATCTTCATATAAAATATAGTAGAAGTGATGATCGCCATAAACTGTTTTAAATTATCGATAAATAAAATCGTTCATAAAATTAACGATAAACTATAAAAGTCCATAACATGCAAACAATTGTATGTAATCGTGAGTCCATTAATATTAATAAATCAATCAATCGTGCACCTGCACAGCTATTAATCGATTCAGTAATCGTTATGCACAAATCGATTAAAACGATTCCATTGAATATTGAGCGTAAAACCGTCTTTACGGTGTTCAATTTAATTAAATTGGTAAGTTTATGCACATAAAAATTTTTATGATAACTATTTACTTGAAATGCATCTTTAAACTCCTAAATTTATAATTCTTTTGTGATAATGATATCACTTAGTCGCCTAGTCAGCATATTGCAGTCCACTGCTGGTCTTCTCCTGATTCGCGCCATAATATACGGTTCTCCGCCTTTCGAACTAGGTCTCACTCTTCAGGTCGATGGGCCACCTAGCAGAAGGTAACCCTTACGCTTCCGAGTTGCTGTCTCCAAAAGAACCAAACTCCAACTCCGTCCTTCTTCAAACCTGGCCAGCCCACTGATACTTTAGTGAATAAAGGATCAGAAGGGCCATTCCGATTCATTTCATGGCTGCTGTCAATTTACGGAGATAGTTAAATTATTTGGTGAAAACCTGTAACAGTTATAGATTATTAATTTACAGTGCAACGTGTTGCAATTACAACTTACTAGCACTTTATATGTAGGAGTACAGACTGAAAAATTAATTGTATGTGCTACCAAACTCTGCAGAAGCAAGTATATGAAGAAAGATAGATTCTGTAATAGGGGCTTGAGTCTCCTCTTCGATTAGCTAATTGTTTCTAAAGCTAACATTCACGAGATGCTTGTCATTTCATTTGGCAGCATTAAATTAAGGATCATAATGCGGTTGGCTTTACAAAGCACAGACAAGACCCTGAATGGTATGCTTAAGCGACAATATAACCGTATACCACATCCATCCATGTTACATTATTTTAGTCCATTCACATTATTCCTTAAATCACAAATTGCGCGATTGAAAGAAATAGGAATGAAATCAAATTAACTTAATTTGTCAAATTCAGAGATAAATTAAGAATAAAGATTTAAATTAAAGCATTTAAATACTTTCGTTACCCTTTAAATTGCTGTTAAAATAAGTCATATTGTAAAATACGAGTTTTAAAAACAGCAAGCATTATTTTGCAAATTAAAATAAAGTTTTATTGGATTTAATCTTGAAATAAAACTGCATTCAAAGTGTATAGCAAATGGACACGACACTATCAAATTTTAGCCATCGATATAGCTCTTATAAAGGATCGATAAATCCAATCTTTGCGTAGGCCATGACTGCCCACAGAAAACTTTATTGAATTTATGGATACAATCCAAATTGAAGTTTATTACATTGTCTTACTGTAGATTCTTAGTTGTAGAATTTTATATGCAGTTTATCGATACACCATTGTTTCTCGATTTGAGTCAAACATTACTTTTTATCGTTTCGAAGTGATATCGAGATATCCTTTAGAGTCTCATTTGTGTTATTTTATTGATTTTCAGTCATATTTCCTTTGTTGTAAAATATTGCTATATAATTTTGAACGCTAATGTCACAAATGTTTAAGTGTTACGTGTTTTTATGAAAGTGTATGTTATAAGGTTATAACCTTATCGATTTTATGGTATTTTTATTAAAATTGTATATGCCGTAACTTTAAGAAAACAATATTTACAACATTAGGTACAATATAATTTTTAAAAAATATTCAAGAAATTTTCTTAATAAAAGTTTCTGTAAGCTCTACATTTGGCTGGTATTTAAACAAAAAAAATCATGTACTAAAGAATTACACGGATATGAGAAAATTTAAAAAAAAATTTGTATAACCAGGGCCTACGGCTGTTATATTTTTATACTACTTTATATACACATACATTATATTCCATATTTCTATACTAATGTTATAATGCTGAAGTGTTTGTTCATTTGTTTAAACGCGCAAAGCTCAGAAACAGTTAGTACTATTTGAAAAATTGTTTCAGTGATTGATAGTACATTTATCGATAAAGGTTTTAGGCTATATAACATCACTGTGCGATCAATAAGAGCGAATTATCGGGGAAAAATGTTTCGAAAACAGGTCAAATTATAAAATTCCACACGGATAAAATGGAGTGCAATAGCTAGTCATGTTTATATACGTAATATCATTATCTTCTCTCGAACAACAGTTAAGATGTATTGTTGATAATTGCTAGCTATTGGCTATCTTTGCCGCACCAACGCGGCAACTGCAATAAATACTATTAAATCATAATCGAGTTAAATTAGTAGTTATATTACTATCGAGTTTTATTGAGACATTATTTTGTTATTTTGTGTATCTATCTAATAAAACTTAAGTGTCTGTTTGTAATGTCTAAAGCTGTTTAGTAAAATTATGGTTTGTCTATATTTCAGTTTGTTGTTTGAGGTAAGCTCCATAATGATGGGACTGGTTTTGACCAAAAATTTTGTGGTAGATAGCAGAGGGAAAATTGTACAAGAATTTGCTGTTGTCCGCAACTTCATACGCTAGGAATTTAGAAGCCAAACATAAACGAATTATACAAAAAAGCCATCCTTTTGAACCAATCTATTTCAACTGCATCAAAATCCATTGCGTAGTTTTGGAGACATAAGCTCACATAGGGACATTAGGGACATACTCTTCTTCTTCTCCAGCCCATTTACGTCCCACTGTTGGGCACAGGCCTCCTCCACTTTGGGTGGGATTATGGTCTACTGTGCCGCGCTGACCAGGCGTGTTGGCACAGGGTTTATTTTCGAGTTTTCCGTCTCTCACAGAGGATGTTATCTGTGTGCAATACCCCTTAGCTGACTTTTACAGCACCCTTGGGAGGAGATGGGGTGGTGACATTTGTATTTTTAATCCGTCACCACACAGTTAGGGACATAAGTACATACAGAAATAAAGACTGTGTTTTTTTTATAATAAGTATCTAAAGATAACGATTATACAAGAGTACTGTGTATATACTCGTATCTAACAAACAAAAAATTTTTTGTAATGGTGAAATTAAAGCCGTGTGAGTAATTGATTAAGAATGCAAGAACCACTACCCCATTTGCTTTTCAGGAAGCTGTTTATGACTATGGGATAAACAGATATCTTCCTCTGTGAGAGACGGAAAACTAGAAGCTAAACCCAAACCAAAACCCATACAAACAAGCCTGGTTAACGCGTTGTAGTGTACCATAAATCCTTAGGAAGTTGAGGAAGCCCTTGTCCAACAGTGGGACATTAATAGTCTAAATAGGTAAGAAACGTATCAAACAAGCATAAATATAATAGTTCACTTTCATACGAATACCAGCGGCCCAAGTCTACTAATGAATTGTGTCGCAAGTTTGGTAGTCTATTTTCGATTTTATGTGGTAATAATGGTGTCATTGAGCTACCATTATGACACAATACATTAACAGACTTGGGCCCCTGTTCCTAAGTGTACAACGCCATCTTTTGAGTACGGTCAGCAACAGTCAGCCGTAGTGAAAGTAAAGTCGTAAAATAAATCATACGCTAACACAATGAGCAGTTAACTGCAAAGTTGACGCTTCATTTGACTTATTGATGGTTCAATGGTTGAGGAAAACAGGTAAAAAAAATTGGTTTTAATCTATGGTTTTAATGCATCATTGTTCAATTGTTTTTCTTTTAGCTTTGCTTGAGATGATTACGGTTTTGAATAAATTTAAATGTATCAGGCTTATAAAGAATATACTTAATTTCAACGTTTTCCACAACCCAACTAAACTAAGCAATTAAAACAACTATGGCTTATTTTAAATAATTGGCTAATTCATGGTGTACATTTATATTAAATAAAAATGTTAGTGTATAATACACGGTTTTAAAATAAAAAAGTTTAGTTATCGTCATGTTATTGACACTATCAATTTTAATTTTTAACACGCTTTTATAAGTTCGGTATGTATCTATCAATGTATTAATCTGTGTAACGTAATCTTTGAAAGTGATTTTCACCCACTTGTAGTAGACGGATGGATCTGAAATTTTGCACACCTAACAAGGACCGATGACAATGCAATAATTAAAGATAATAATCCCAATTCCTTGATCAGAATTACTAGAATAGCATATTGAAGTATCACTATGACCACACTTGTATTTTTAATTATACACGTAATAGTTTAATTGTATATGAGTAGACTCACCAAGATTATTGTGTTTCTACGTATGCCTTTCATATACAATCAAGTAATTTCACATAAAAACGCTTTGTTTATAGAATCAGGTAAAAATATCCTAATAAAATTGTTTACTTGTGTTTACTACGATTGTGATAACATGTGACAACAGAAACTTATGTCTCTGACAACATAAACTGTCAACGTTTTGTAAGTAGGTAGCATAGAATTGAGTATTGATGACAATGCAATCGTTTAAAAAAATATTCAGGATATTCAAGCGTCTTTTCTATTTTTTAAACTAAGTAGATTATTTAGTTAAGTTTAGTTGTGCACGTTGAATTGGTACTGTACAGGTCAGGATTTAGGTAGAGATAATTTAGTACTTATAAATGAAACACGTAGATCCGTTAACAATCAACACACACCTCGCTAGTACGGCGGACCACAGTCTAATGAGTATAGAGTAAACCAATATAGCTAGTGACAGTTTAGTCAGCCCGTGACGTACTGAGTCAAGATGTCCGTATTTATTTATTGTCATACACTACAGGTACCAATGTGCAATGAGGCCCTGCGGGAGCGCAAACCGGGTCATGATAAAGCTCAAGGCACCATCATGGCCCGGTAGGGCAGGAGGCAATAAGGAAAAAAAACAATGTGCAATGTTAATTGCAATATCGTTGGGCTTTAGTTGTTTTTGTTTCCATCAGTCGTAATATTTTACCATAGAGTCAAGAAAAAAAGCTGTTTATTTTTATTTATTTACAATATAGCCAATGGAACATAAAACCATTCGTTGTGTATTTTACTTCCAGCTATTTCGTAATGGTTGTTATTATTATGATTAAATATACTCAATAATAAAATAATTATTCTTACTTAAATTTTGTGAAAAAAAATTCAGTTGAAATTACCGTATATTCTTTTTGACACTAACAAAATTTATGTTTTAATTAAATTTAATTAAATTGTGCAAGTGGAATTGGTACTATTGTTATGTACGATGATTATAAATAATTAAATTACTACTTATGGTATATAATTAGTTTTGTATTTTTATTACTAGTTGAATATTATTATTATGCGCCTAGCAGTTACAAGTAATACACATGCACTTTACATACATACGTAATTATATGCACATTGAACTAAGTGGCTTTGATTACCGTTCCTATTCACTCGTGAACATTACTTAATAATACACGAACATGCTGAGTAGGGTAAGTGTTCCAATTGTGGCAACTAGGCATATTTAATTTCTTAATACAATATATTGTATAAAGTATTTCTTATACATGGTCTTACCCGTGACCATGGTGACTGCAAAGTCTCCGAAACGTTAAGGCAAAATTTAAAACAATTTAACGCGTGTAAATCTTTAAAAACTAGTTTTATTTAAACAGTCGCGCAAGTATTAGAGAATGTTATATTTATTACACATAAAATAGAAAAAAAAATGGCATAGATACTTATCCTTTGTAAAGGTATTTACGAATCTAGTATAATATCCAAAATGCTGTAAACTAGGTCCTGGTGAGAAGACAACAAAATTTGATTATAGCAGGTCTTAAATCTTTGCCTACTACGGATAGTATAAAAGTGAGTGAGAGAAAAAACCTGAAAAGAAATCCTATTACAAGTAGATCTAAAAAAGTTATGTGTACTTTTTGACACCCTACAACAACCGTATGACGACCTTGATCGCTAGTATAGAGTGTATATTTGTTTTAAATTTTGGCCCGACGTTTCGGAGACTGCAGTCACCATGGTCACGGGTGAGACAGAAATTTAAAACAAATATACGCGTCTAAATCCGTAAAAAGTAGTTTTATTTAAACAGATGAGTCGCGCAAGTGTTAGAAAATATTATATTATAGAGTGATAAAACGGTATTTTTATTTTATTTCTTTAAAAATTGTACTCAACGTTTGATAGAGATATTAAATATTGTAAACATAAGTCGATGTTTGGTATTTTTACCCTATTATAACTACTGTATTCAACATAATACATTTTCAACACACGTATTGAAGGGTTAATAGCTAGAAAATTGTTACTTGTCAATAATTTATGACAGTAATGACGTAAGTTAACAGTAACAATTAGCTTGTGAGCTGTAGTAGCACATAATTAGAGACATGTACACTAAACCGTTATTACTTCACTACTTAAAAGTCACCATTCACGGCAGCGCTGCTAGAGAGATCGTAACTCCATCCGTTTGAATGCCAATTTTTATATTTGTATGCTGACAGTTTTACCAGATTAGGGGCTGCATTTCCAAAATATGTTTCCTACTCTACGTCTCACATGCGCAAATAAATAGCATGCAAACTTTTAGATTGATAACCCCTGCAATTTTGATAGATAAATATTTTCTCTTAATTTACTATAAATAGTTGACTAAATCTTGTATTGTAGCAAAAATTCAAGTATATAATGTCAAGAGCATGCATCGCTCGCTTTGCAGATGTTATCGTCATTTCATATTTGCAATTCGCAGCAACCAAGTTGTAGTCTACATCATTATAATAGTCTTATGTAGAGCACTGTCCATACTATGGTTTGCGGACACGACAGACGACAGTGAATGGTCTCCTTTACCCTATAACTATATAGAGACCCAAGATTAAATGATAATTTTATACCGAGATAAGAGCTGCCTCCATTAGGATTTTAAAATCAACTGATTTAATAGATAGCCCAGTTATTATCGACCGGCTTAGTTTATTTCGATCAGATAAAAAGCTATTAGTGTTAGAGAATAATTTGCAAATCTAAATAGTTAGACTATAACAATAATAACATACAAAATGGGTATTGCCTCCAGAGGAACGATTTTTTTCCACAATATCTAGGTCATAAATATCTATGCTTCTACCACTTTCTTTTTTTCAAAACATACTCGTAATGACTAAAAAATCCAATTCTATTTCGGTTTTTTATTAGATGAAGTTGCTGCGATTATCACACAATTTTGGTAACATTTTACCAAAACAGAAAGTAAGAGCAAAATAGATATACTCTTCCGGTCGTATTCATAATGACTTGTCGGAAGTTTAAAAGTTCACTAAAATAGGTTCGCGAAAATTGTCAAAACTTGTTATTCATAATAGTCTTTTTACGCTAAAACGTTTATTATCATATTAGTTATGAATAAGACCGTTTTCATCTGTAATATAGCGTAAAAAAAATTAAAATAGATTTTATTTTCGCAAAGAAAAAAGGGGACTACGAAACGTCTTTTTTTTTCAAAGAATTTGTAGGTAAAGTCTCAAAGCCTCAACTATATTTGCCGCTTTCCCCGGAATAAGGCAAATATCTAAATTAGGACTGTAGTCCCCGCTTAATTTGAAGAATATCTCGCCAAGTATCAGTTATCGTGACAGCTAAAAATCGTAAGCAATAATAGATCAAGATTATACGTAATCAATCACAAAACTAATATTCTGGTATTTAAATGCTATTTAATCTTAATCAGATAATACTTAATATCTTATAATACTTTATATTTCAATAATTTATAACATACTTACGTTATTATTTTAATTCTTGGGTTTCCCCATTTACAGGCAAAGGATAAAAGTATTGGGTTTTTTCATGACCGAATATTATAATCTAATACTTACAATATAACATAGGAACAGTAAATCTTGACATATACTTAATGGATTATAATTGAAGGTGTCATAAATAATACAACTGATATTTATAGCTTATATTATTTTTAATTAGTCTGTCACAGAAAGAACTGAAATTTAACAAAAAAAAATTACATATTCGTAATATTATTTACTAAAGTTTCGACTGAGAAGAGCTTTCGATTTTTTTTTTTTTATGAAACTGTGATACTACCAAGCAGGTTTTTATCTTTTTTCTTTATATATTTATGGACATTTCACACAACGTCCTCTGGTCCCAAACTAAGTTTATATGCTTGTGTTATGGGTATACGGATATAATCATTATTTATTTATTTATCTTTTTCACATCACATAAAATATAATTATATTATTAACTAGCTGTTGCCCTCGACTCCGTCCGCGTAGAATTTAGGAAATTTTCCCCGTTTTTGCAACATTTTTAACTACTGCTTGAGTGAGAGTATTATAAACGTAAGAGTAAACAAATATAATCAGAATGAACGAACTACTAAGCTATCAGGAGTTACACGTGTTATTGTGAGTCAACCATAAAATATAGATATGTGCTGTTTCGGGATATTTTTTAGACAATTTTATGTAGAATATTTCCGTCATACATGATTTCTATGTAACTTTAACCTGCACACGCGACGGAAGCTTAAAAAAATGGAGCACCTTTTCCCGTTTTCCCAACATTTCCCTTCACTACTCTGCTCCTATTGATAGTAGCGTGATGAAAAGTATACTATAACCTGCCCAGGAGTATGAAGAATAATTGTTCCAAGTTTCGTTAAAATCCGTCGAGTAGTTTTTGTTTCTATAAGGAACATACAGACGGACAGACAGACAGACAGACAGACAGACAAAAATTTTACTGATTGCATTTTTGGCATCAGTATCGATCACTAATCACCCCCTGATAGTTATTTTGAAAATATATTTCATGTACAGAATTGACCTCTCTACCGATTTATTATAAGTATAGATATATTTATACTTGCGTACGAAGACACAGGTAACAGCTAGTGTTTCATAACTGGAGTGTCATTACCATTATCATCAAACCATCACGCCCTTTTCCCATGGCAGTAGGCACGAGGCGCCATTTACTACAGACCAAACACACTTCCTTGGCTTTATCAAAGATACCCAGATTTTGCGGTAAATCGTGTTATTTCCTGCCAAAGCCTTGGTAGCCATTAATAGCCGTTTTTAATGATTTCATAAATATATTCATAAAATATTAATTTACATAACAAGCAGTGTATCATGATTCAACTTTAAAATTATATGTATGTCAGCATAAATAATTAAATAATGCTAATAAATATTGTAATGTAAAGACAAAAATTAATTTACAACACAGATGTAAATGGTTTTATTTATTATTGTATTGGTATTATATTGATATTGCGTGTTTTATCATATCATGTTACTAGCTTAGCTGCTGCTATAGAAAAAGTTGGGGTTTTAGGTTCAGTTTCAGTGTATAATAATGTTACCCGTGTGGTGACAAACTGACAATACAAATATCATCATAGATGCTATTTCCTTCTCGTTCTTTCTAAGAGCCAGCTGAGGGTCAATATCTTCTGTGAGTAAAGGAAACCTTAAAAGCCATGATGCCTGGATAGCACGGTTTATTATACGAATCTTCTTCTCCAGCCCATTGACGTCCCACTGTTGGGCACGGGCCTCCTCCACTTTGGGAGGGATTATGGTCTACTGTGCCGCGCTGACCAGGCGTGTTGGCACAGGGTTTATTTTCGAGTTTTCCGTCTCTTACAGAAGATGTTATCTGTATGCAATATCCCTTAGATGACTTTTACAGCACCCTTGGGATGAGATGGGGTAGTGACACTTGTATTCTTAATCCGTCACCACACGGACAAAAACGAATATATTTTGTTTTTGTATATTATACGAATACTCATTGAAAACTACGCAATGGATTCTAATGCGTTTTTTTTTTATATATGATGTGGAGTTTAGAAAATCTTCCCCGTTTTGGACCATTTTCATAGACGCTTTGCTTTTATTGGCCGCAGCGTGATTATATATAATACTAGCTGACCCGGCAAACGTTGTTTTGCCATACTACAAAAAAAAAAGTTTGAAAAATAGATGTTGGCCGATTCTCAGACCTAATGAATATGTATGCAAAATTTGAGAAGAATCGTTCAAGCCGTTTCGGAGGAGTACGGTAACTAACACTGTGACACGTGAATTTTATATATAAGACTAGCTGACCCGGCAAACGTTGTTTTGCCGTACTAAAAAAAAAGGTTTGAAAAATAGATGTTGGCCGATTCTCAGACCAACTGAATATGCATGTAAAATTTCATAAAAATCTCAATGAATTTTATATATAAGATATAGCCTAAAGCTTTCCTCGATAAAATTTTAGTATCCTATCCTATCCTTGTAAAAAGAATTTTGCGATTCAAAATTTTAGTTCCTGAGATTAGCGCGTTCAAACAAACAAAATCTTCAGCTCTATAACATCTTATATATAAAATTCACGTTTCATAGTGTTAGTTACTGTACTCCTCCGAAACGGCTCGACCGATTCTTATGAAATTTTACATGCATTTTCAGTAGGTCTGAGAATCGCCCAACATCTATTTTTCAAAGCTTTTTTTTATTAGGTATAGATTACGACTCGTTTTCTAAACTCCAAGCGTACGAAGTTGCGGGCAACAGCTTGTATGTAATAAATTGTGTAATTCCATTAGTTTTATGTAATTAAAATCTTGTTTCAATTAATGTGTTACATTTGTTTATTGAGTGTTGATTGATTATACTTCCGTATCGTTGTATGTTGCTCTAGATGTTATTAATTGTGAAGGGGAACGACTTGTGAATGCAACTGTTATTGTAGACTAGTTAATGAACGTGGTTTAACCTGTGTTTATAGCTACCACCCCGCAAATTCATCAATGATTAACTAACACCCATGCAGCCACAGTATAATGCGCGTTTATAGGTACTACTTACTACTTGGTTTTCGCGTGATAATATTATGTGTATATTTTCCCGTTTTTTGAAAATTTTTCGCTGATATTTCACTCCTATTGGTCGCAGCGTAATTTTATATGGCCTATAGCCTTCCTCAATTAATGGAATATGCAACTCAAAAATAATTTTTCAATTTGAACCAGTAGTTCCTGAGATTAGCGCATTCAAACAAACAAGCTTTATAGTATAAGTATAGCTACTGACTTTCTAATTTATTTCCTCATAATATCTGTAAGCTACAGATATCAGGTCTACATATTAAACGCTTTACAGGTGTAAATTACGAGACTAGCTGTCTTCATAATACGTATTTGCACAAAATATTGTAATAATGATAAAACTAATTGACATAATTATACAATAACTATGATGTACACAATAAATATATGTCAATACAACCTACCTACATTGTCACAATACAATGTGAATGAATATGACATAATAATAAACAAGATCTTGCAGGCGAAATAAGAAATTATATAGAGCTAATACAATCTCCAGCCCGTCCCAATGTTGGGCACAGGCATCCTCCATTTTAGGAGGGATTATGGTTTACTGTACCGTAATGTCCAGGCTTGTTAGCATATACCAATACCCTATGTCAACACGCCTGGTCAGCGCCGCATAGTAGATTATAATCCCTCTCAAAGTAGAGGAGGCTCGTGCCCAACAGTGGGACGGAAATGGGCTGGAGAGAGAATAGGCTGTGAAGTAAATATGAACCAAAACCGACAGCAATATGAACAACAAGAGGAAGTCACGTTTTAGCTGACGAATAAGAGCAGGAAAATGGTGATGATTGGTAATATAAGCGTACTATCATTGGTGTCTATAACTATATCAGTCCCCATCTCGTATATAGAATATAGAAAGTCATCGTATCCCTCATAATATCGTAACATTTATATTGTATGAAAACCCATAAAATAAATAGGAACATCCACTCCGATGTCGCACGGTGGCTAACATTGATTTATAACGAATATTCATTTCAACAGGCTGGCTGTCAGATCGCGCACGATTAAGGCCAGATTTATGTCGCGATGCCTCGTCTGCTCGTGTGGGTGATTATAAAGGTACTGCAAGATGAGAAACGCGGTGACGTGGCGGCATATTAAAGGGTTACAGTGAAAGTAAATTGAAGAATTTAGTTGGAGACATACATTTTGTAGTCCTGTTTATCGATAGCCGTGAATACTGAAAATCTAAATTAAATAAATCAAATTATGGTGGAAAAAGTGAATTGCCGCAAGCGGGACTTGAACCCACGACCTCGGAATACCGTTCCGAAGCTCTTCCAACTGAGCTTATTGCGGTAGTGCCTGCAACATCTCAAATTAACCACCACATTTGTCACTCGAATGAGTTTATATATTTTTACGTACAGTATTGTTGTAAAGCAATCTTGACAGATTTATTAAGTAAAAAGCATAGCATGTCAATTGCAAAATTAATAAATTACTTTGTCTAAATTAAACTATAAAATTCAAATAGTTTATTTATAATCTATCTAGTTGGTACCGAATCTATACTAATATTATAAATCTGAAGAGTTCGTTTGTTTGTTTGTTTGTTTGAACGCCCTAATCACAGGAACCGCTGGCCCGATTTGAAAAAATTTTTCAGTGTTGGATAATACATTTATCGAGGAAGGTTATAAGCTTATAACATCATGCTGCTACCTATAGGGGCGAAGCATTAAGGGAAAATGTTGCAAAAACGGGAAATTTTTAAAATTTTACGCGTACGTAGTCGCAACAGCTAGTCCTAATATGACAATACGATTTATATAAAAAAAAAAATTTTACTTATAATTGTCATTATAAGATTTTGCCCTAATATTATCTAGTAACTACTACTCTACCTAATAGCTAATGTCTGGTAGTCCACCTAATCTTTACTCTACCTTTTCTATACTGAAGAGTTTGTTTGTTTGAACGCACTAATCTCAGGAACCACTGGTCCGATTTGAAACGATTTTTCTTGTTTTTTTTTTCTTGTTAGATAATACATTTATTGAGGAAGCCTATAGGCTTAACATCACGCTGCGACTAATAGCTTTACTATTAGTCGCAGCGTGAAAATTATTACAAAATCTAGGACAATTTTGTAAAATTCACGCGTATGAATCGCGTATATGTATCGCGGGCTACGACTAGTATAATATGTAAGTATTAGCTTCAGATGTGATAAAAATTGATAGTTAAATATTAAATATTAATGGACATTTCACACAACGTCCTCTGGTCCCAAAGTAAGCTATATTTCTATGCTTGTGATATGGGTACCAGAATACGGATAGAATACATAAGCTACTTTTCTTTTGTAAATACATACTTATTATACATATACTTATTATACATACTTATTAAAAAAATAATAGTTATTGATAGTTGATTGCGATCTGTTCATACCTTTACAAATTCATAGTAGGTAATTTACAAATCAACTAAACAGTTGTGCATTAAATTTCCATAACCTCAAAAAAATTAAAATTTGAACACATAATGCTTAGAAAACCTTTAAAAACTATTAACATTATTAATTTATTACTCGTACTACCTATACCGTGAATTATTAGTGTGATAACTATTATAATGTACCTATATAGGCGTCGATGTAGTTAACTGCGTCATCATTTATGCTTATCTAAGATCTATATAGGTGTATATTGCTAACAGCTACGATCTTTAAATCGTTAAATTAACTTATATTAGCAATGCAAACTAGTTTTACTATGACTTTCACGATCTTTACAATATGTTTGTAATATATTTTTTATTTCTTCGTGTTTTACTAAAATATGGTAGCTTCGAAAATCTTAAAAAATTTAACTACG
Organism: Orgyia antiqua; assembly: GCA_916999025.1. Lineage (NCBI taxonomy): Eukaryota > Metazoa > Arthropoda > Insecta > Lepidoptera > Erebidae > Orgyia > Orgyia antiqua. The sequence continues at coordinate 17,268,444 of OU779864.1, read as the reverse complement.
TATGACATATAGCTATAATTTTATAATTTTTATTATTGTTTTTCTTTAGCCTAGGTTGAGTATAAAACATTTTTTATATATTTTTTTATATATTTTATTTAAAACATATTTAATCATTAATCCACACGAGTTTCACAGCATTGTTCATAATTTTTGACCTGCTGTTTTTATATATATTTTTTTTAAATATAGACCATTTTATGAAACCAATTTCAATATTATCGAAATATTCATTAAATTGAAATTTAAAAAAATACTCTTAAGGAAATATTTTCTTCAAATGTTATGACGTCATAGTTGTATGCAGACTGTGCTTTGCCTTTGCCTAATAAACTTTCACAACACATTAATCTATATCTTGTCAAGTTGATTTATTAGTCTATGCGGAAGTCAGTCACATAAACTTTTAATTAGTTTTATTTTTATCTAGTGTTTTTTGTCTATTTTTTTAGTATCCTTAACATAATAAAACTCCTGATTTTTAATTACTTTTACTTTGTACTTTTTATAAATTGTTGTCTTACATTGTTTATGTACTTGTTTTTATTTTTGTTTGACGATGCTGAAGTAAGTCGTAACCACAGACTCACTATAACTGTATCTTTCAAAATTGTCATTACAACTCTAATACAGAGTAGCGGTGTCTCTAAGTACGCTTAAAATTGTAAGTCCTTCATTTCGAGAGCAAACAATGGTCATTTGCTTTTTTTAAAAAATAATCTTAAGTATAGCAAATTTACTAAAATAAACTTATAGATTATGATTAGGAACTCTATTCCCCGAAATGGTTATCAGCTTATGAGTTTAAAAAAAAATTACCAATGCCAATTGAGCACGGGTTTGTTTCTGTCCTAAAAAAAGCCATTTTGAAAAAAATAATTAAAACCTACTTTGATAGTTTTTTAATAATAATTTGCATACAAATTCAACTATTGAAAATATCCATTAATACAATTGCCTAATACTAATCGCAGGTATAAACTAGTCTGTTAAGTGCTTTACTTCGGCCATATAGTACCGTTGACAGTATGATTTAGTGCGATAGTTGCTACGTCAGAGGAAAGAGACGGTATGTTGTAATATGTGTGGTATTATTTTATTTATGTTCTGTAATTGTACAGTATCACTTTGATAAACTTGTTGAATGATACGTTTCATATTTAAAGTGTGATTTAGTAATAGCATCCGCGGGAAGTTTAGAAGACTTGAAGTAATTCAGCTTGTTGTGTAATATTGTTCCGGACAAATATGTAGGTTTAGCTACAAAATAATTTGCTCGTATTTTGAAACATGATAAGTAAAGACTCACTGTGAGTTTTTAAATCTTAGAGACATACCCTTCAACCTGGCAGAGTACGCTTGTGAAGAATATATTTTAAAGTGATTTACTAATTTTGAAATTTAATTGCTATGCATTTACTTAATAAATTCAATTTGTAGTGGAAAAAGTGATCACCGAAAGCGGGACTTGATCCCAAGATCTCGGTCCTCTAAAAGAGTCAGATGCATTGTGCATATATGACCAGAAGTATAGATAAATATAAACAAACTTTTACGCAGGTTTGTTTGTATGTATATCTCCGAAATACTGTAGTAATACAATTCTATAAAAAATTACATCTGGGCACATGCATTCAGTGTAAAGGAATACCTGCGGACCTAGATAAGCGCCCTGGACACCCATTTTCTTAGAAGAAAATATTTTTACTAACCTAATCTATTGTATCGTTAAAATTATACAGAACACTATCATACATTGCACAATCTACGCTGATTACTGTCTAACCCATTATGATTCAAATAGCAGACAGCCACATAATAGCCATATTAAAACGCTAATAATACCTCATTAAGATTTATGTTAGTGTCATCGTAAATTTTAATTGCTTATTATAATGCAGAATGTACATTAGAACATAAGTTGTGATGCAATGTTCGAGGCTATATTTAATAGAAACTTTATTAAATTGTAGATAGGATAAATGTATGATAGTTTAACATACCGGTTTGTAGAATCCATGCTTATACATATAAAGCTGAAGAGTTTGTTTGTTTGTTGGAACGCGTTAATCTCAAAAACCGCTGAACGGATTTGAAAAATTCTTTCAGTGTTGGATAGTACATTTGTCGAAGAAAGCTATAAGCTATATATCATTACGCTGCGACCAATAGAAGCGAAGCAGCAGTGAAAAATGTTGTAATATAGGCTAAATTTTCTTGGTTCCAAAATTTCCAAGCGTACAAAGCCGTGGGCAACCGTTAGTAAATCATAATTTTAGTCATAGATAGATCTGAATTCTTGTATTCTTTTTTGTTAAAGTTGTGTTTTCTTAGTTGTTGTTTGTTACTGAACTTTTTCTTTCGATAAAACTTCTAAAAATATAACAAATGATTTTTGGGAGCTTTAATTTAAATTGTTTTATCTCAAACAAATGTCATATAACTAATCACGTAGACACAAAATTTTTAACAAAATTATGTTCTTATGACAAACCCCAATTTTGCCCCTACCACTGGTAGGTACATCATAAATGAGCAATAAATGAAAGTAACAGTATGAAATTAACAAAACATAAATCAAATAAATCCTTCTACTGACAGTGAAATACAAACAAACAATCATATTACAACACCAATACCTTAGTACTATCAACATTGGGCTCATCAATCAAAGCTTTTCACCACATACATATCAATCATGATAACCTTGCTAAATGTGGGCGACTCCCTATTGTTCTCGGCCGCACACATCGAGTGTGTATATTTAAAATGGGAGCATTAATCATGTGGTACCTCATCAATTACACAATATTTGATGGATGATATTGAACGATTATTACATTAGTTACTTGTAGTTTGCTCAATGTTTATAGGACATCTGTGAATTAATTATATACAGCCCATTATCGTTCCACTATTGGCCATGAGCCTATATTTATTTCTGCCATGCTAAGTTGATCTAGAGTGGCTACTCTCAAATGGCTGGACACATAGCACGAAAATAAGGCTCGTGGGCTAGAGCGGTCCTAGAGTGGAGGCCTTGTGGGGAAAATGGCCTAGAGGAAAACAAAGAAAAGCTGGAAAGATGACGTTAAGACGACTGCAGGGACGCATTGGATGCAAATGGTACAACGTCGAGAGGAAAGGCGGAAACTAAAGGAGGCCTACACCAAATTGGTAGAAAATAGCTAAGAAGTAGAAGAGAGAAAAGGAAGAGTAAGTAGCATTCTCATAAAATATATTTTCTCCTTTTGCTAGCTCTTACTGCTCCCTGAGAAGGAAATAGAATAATGATATTTGTATTCGTAAGCCGTCATCACAAGAAGAATAGATCTTCTGAATTAAAATAAAACAAGCTGTTGACCGCAACTATGTACGCGTGGAATTTAGATACAAAATCTCAATAAATTATACAAAAAACAATCCTCTTGAACCCCTCTATCTATTAAAACCACATCAAATTCCGTTGCATAGTTTTGAAGATATAAACTCACATAGGAACATACATATCAAAATAAAGACTATGTTTTATAATAAGTTAAGATTAATAATAGAATATAAATTGTAAAGGAAATTGAAATAAAAATATTTGAAGATAAATTTGAAATTGTAGTTATACTTAACAATAAAACTGCAATAAAGATAATATTTTCTAACACTAATAAAGATACTGAAATTCCGACAATTGAAATTATGACATTATTTCTCACGTATTCGTGAGTTCGTAGTGTTAACTTATTTAAGATTTTAATAATAATCAAGTCATTCATATTTTAGTTTATGTTATGTTTATTTGTAATATCATTGTTATAAAAACTGTAATAATTATTTCTTGCGAAGCTTGAATCCATTTAACCACACAAGATCTTTTAGCAATTATTATTATTCCCATAAAAAGAAATAGTATATACTTAATATTTATTTTAAACTAACGAGAATCATTTATTGAAATAAAACTACATATTACAACAAGAATATATTTCGGATTTAGACGCGTATATTTGATATTAAATCTATCCCAACTTTTACGACTTAACCATTATTGTCACTTGTAACAAACCTTAACTAAACTCTCTTATTGTTTCAAATGAAATGTATTTTTGAGTTTTTACTAACATGACAAACAAAGTCACATAAGCATTAACTTGAGATTAATCTTTCTTATTACTAGTACTTAGTATGTCAGAAGAAATATTACGTGTTTAAACTTATGGTACATTATATTACAACATATTATACAACTAAAGTACAACAAATTGTTCTTACTGCTAGCAATACTATATTTAACTCCCCTACAAAAACAAGAAAACTATTTTTAGCATGTATTTTGTTGATCAAACCCGCCATTTCTAATAGCCATACATCAGTCATAGCTCGTAAAACGGCACTTAGTCGGAACAGGCACGTAATGTTAACTATGGTGGCGATTACACATAAAGTTTTCAGTTTAAAGTACTAACATTATGAAACAATTCATTGGTTTGACAGGTTTTGTATGGTGCAAATAATAGCGGGAAGCGACTACGCAATTAGTTTCTGAAAAACAATCTTATCGCTCACTTTTTAGAAACTGTATTAAAGTACATAAAAATTACTTAGATTTTATCTTTTCTTACCCAGTGGTTATCAACAGTCTCTTTTCTGTTCTTTTTCACCATTACAGTAGGTTTTTGGATGATTTCTAAGAACCTAACCTGTCTGTCGTCAACCCTCTTCGGGTATGTGTATGCAAGTGTCATGCAATATGGTTAAAACAACGCCTGCAGGCAAAACTTGGAGAGGTGACACTTGGTGAGAGATGAAGCTATTGGACAGTGCAGAAGTTTCAAGGGGTCAGCACACTTGTACACACTCCCTTAACCGCCTTGTAAGTCTTCTTAATCAGTGGTATTATTTGCATATTTTGTATGTCTTTTCGACTTTCTTACTTCTTTTGTCTTTCATGCTTCGTTGTTTATTTTTTCAGTATATTAATAATTTACTCATTATTTTGGACTTTTTCAAAGAAATATCTTTTTGTCTTGTCTAATCTGACTCTGCTTGTTAACAACTGATGCGAAAGTATGGAAATGAAAAACCACTACCTTACAACATCAAGCCGTGCTTTTTTCCGTCTCTATAAAATTTTGCGCCAAGTCGTCTCTCTCGCAATCTTTTACGTAATGAACACAGCTTGCACTAAGGCTGCTGTACTGCGTAAACACAATTAGCGTTAACAAACGCACCGTTAATTGCCTTCCATAATAAGATTCTCGCTGTCATTGTAACCACACCTCACTAAAGCACCTAAGGCGTGCGAAGTAATTTCCTGCGCTCAATATTTCACAGTGCCCACACTGCGGCATAAATATGAATAATCGACAGCGTTCACTTCGACAACACACATAAATTATTCGAAGCGAAAGCGATAGGCTGAATACGATCATCATAGGGTAGCTATTATGGACACGATTTATAACTAAATGTATTTGTTTATTACCAAGCTTATCGGGTTTCAACTCGTAATTATTTTGTTCGACTCGAATAAAAGAAATATATAGACAGTTATCGATTTGAATTATTATCGTTATGATGTTTTTATTTACATGTAATATGTTTGTAAGTGGAGATTATTTTGTTAGTATTTTTAATAATAGTTTTACATTATAGTTTATTGTTAAATCAATATTTATTATGGATTTTACGTCTTGTAATTTTAATTACAAGACGTCTATACATTTGTCACGAGACTGTATCTCATGAACGATGATACAAAGACTCACAGTTGTTTACAGTTGATGTATTTATATTACTTCCATAGCAAGAACTACTAAAAACTAGAATGAAATAAACATTAAATTGAATTCTATAACTGCTAGAATGTTAATAGCGCGTATGGTAAAAACTACAGAGGAACTTAATTCCTATAGGTATGTGATGATATTTCAATGCAAGTATACTTATTTTTTGTATATTTGTAGTAGATGTCTGTCTAATCAATATACCCTATTGTATTTCTATACATTCTAGACTTCTAGTCGCGTTTCTAGAACATATCTATACTAATATCTATACTAATATTATAAAGCGAAAGGGTTTGTTTGTTTGTTTGTTTAAACGCGGTAATCTCAGGATCCGCTAGTAATATTATAAAGCTGAAGAGTTTGTTTGTTTGTTTGAACGCGCTAATCTCAGGAACCACTGGCCCGTTTTGAAAAATTCTTTCAGTGTTGGATAGTACATTTATCGAGAAAGGCTATATAGGCTATTTAGGCTATATAACATCACGTTGTGACCAATAGGAGCGAAGCAGTTGTGAAAAATGTTTCAAAAATGGGAAAAGTTTTCTAAATTCTACGCGTACGGAGTCGCGGGCAATAGCTAGTATTATAATACAAATCCAAATAGTCCATGTCTGAACTTTGAAGATAACGAAAAATAAACTGGATAGCCAGTCGTTATTGGGAAAATAGAATCCAGAACAATGGTTAATAGAACTTTTGTCTGTCTATCTGTCTGTCTTTCTGTCTGTACGTCTGTACGTCTGTACGTCTGTACGTACGCGTATCACGCCAAAACTACTTCATGGAATTGAATACTGTTTTCAGTAATATGTTGTTAGAGTTCTAACTTATTTTAAGTTTCTTATTGCCCAGGCATACATAATTTCAAATAAACAAAGTCGCGGGTAATACCTATCTAGAAATGAAATATAATTGGAACAATTGCGTATAATTATTTCAACAAATAAATAAATTAGAATTATGGACCTGCCGATATACTATAACTAGTTCACACAGTAAATATTAAGCAGGTCGTCGTTCACTTAACGATAGTTGATTATAAGGAACCGATAAATTAATGACACAAAATTATACAGCAATCTAATGACAGCTATAGTCACAGAACAGCTGGTAACTTGTTCATGTAAATACTATGAAGCTGTTTAATTTGTACAGAAAAACGACATTTTGTATGAGGTGATATAATGACAATGGTGCCAATTCTACTAGCACAACTAAACTTAAGAGGGCACGATACCAAATTATGCTCCATACAAAAATATGGCTACCATATTTCCCTTTTTTTCTTCGAAAAAGTTAAACCGATTTTAAATGTGTCTACGTTATATTATAGAAGAAGAGTATATCTATGCTTCTGTCACTTTCTATTTTTCAATACTTAAAGAAATATGACCATCCGAAAATCCCGTTTTTTTTCGGTTTTCTTTAGGTAAAGTTGCAGCGTCTATCACAGATATTTGGTAGCGTTTTACCAAAAAAAGTGATACAAGCATAAGATATACTCTTCATCTATAACATGTAAAAACAATCAAAATCGGTTTAACTTTCGCGAAGAAAAAGGGGACTACGAAACGTCTTTTTTTCAAAGAATTATTAGGTAAAATCTGCTTCAGCTCTATTTGTCCCTTTGAGCACGGTGCTCGGGAATAGGGATAGCAATACCTAAGGCCTAAACCTAAATTAGGAGTACAGTACCCTCTTAACTAAAAAATGAAAACAACTGCGGTGTATTTGGATTAAGTTGGTTATTTCGTTGTGCATATATTTATATTAATTAAATTAGTTTTTCTATAATACACAGTTTTTATATTAACATAGTTCAGATAACATTGGCAATTTGTGTTATTGACACTATCAATTTTCATTTTTAGTTAAATTTAGTTGTTCACCTAGAATCGGCACCCATATTACAAATATTTTCGAAAAATGGAGGAATATTTAGTGTATAGATTAGTGGTCTTATTCATAATGACTTATCGGGGAGATAATAAACGGTTCATCGTAAAAAGACTATTATGAATAACAAGTTTTGACAATTTTCGCAAACCGATTTTAGCGAACTTTTAAACTTTCGATAAGTCATTATGAATAAGACCATTTGAATATATACAATTACACATTAATAATAACTCTATATTTACGCAAGCATATGTGTATGTGTGTGCCTGTTTGTAAGTAGGTATACGCGTCAACGTTTATTTGTGCCTTGCCTGTGTGTATGCTTGCACTTGTGTGTATGTACAATATTCACACATATACTTCTCTTCCGCAAAAAATGTGCCAAATACTTACTTAATTTTTACTTGAAAAAATCTTTAGTTGTCTTTTAAAATAACATGCTAAGACACTCAAAAACAATTAATCAGCTTAAATATCAATAAAGGAACATTTCAGTAGTGAGTATAATAAGATATCCCGCTGAGTGGTCAGCACGTAAAACATGTTTGTGGCTATAATGCTCTTAATAAATTACTTTGGACAACCAACTTACTCATGTTACCTTTAAACATACCGACTAAAGATTATAATAAAACAAGAAAAAGAAAAGAACTAGATGAATAAGCGTATTTATGAGATTAGGAGAAGTGATAATATAGGTTCGACCTATGAATGGCAGTCTGGTTACGGAAACCACTACGAGGTTGTTTAGATTGAAATGAAATGAAATTTATTATGAACACTTATATAGCTGTCCAATTATGGTAATTTCCTTGGTACCTATGCTAGTATAAATAAATAAAATATTCAGGGACTTTTCACACAACGTCCTCTGGTCCCAAGCTAAGCTTATAATACTTGTGATATGGGTACCAAAATACGGATGGAATACATATTTCACGTTTTTTTGTACTTACTTTTAATACATAGCAACACCCAAACGCAGCACAAACATTTGATTTAAAATTATAAATATTGCAACATATGATGATCCCGAGCGGGAATCGAACCCGCTACCTCGTGAACAGCAGTCCGTTACATAAACCACTCCACGACGAGGCCCGTTTAACTGTATTGCAGGTACCAGAGTCCTCCAATTAGAGAGTACGTTATATACTTATCATTAAAATACACTTAATATAATATTTACCAAATGGTGGGATGACGTTTAAAATTGAGGACAAGTAAAAGGTGTAGCTACAACTTAAATATTACATGGAAGCAACATTTTTTGTTTGTTTGTTTCATTCAAAGGAATGGGCTCCTAACGTATTTGGCAAGTTTCAACAACTTTCACTTTGCAATTTTTTTATTTGTCAATAAAGTTACTCGTATGAAGCCGGGGCCGGATTACTGGTAAACTTATATGTTTGAAAATGTGCCATAGGATTATTTTTGTAAACGTTGCCTCGTTGAGCTCGTAGTACTTTCTAGTACAAACTTATTGTATTTTCACACCTACGTTGGCATGTAGAATAGTTTTAATAGATTGTCAATCGTCGATAAATAGTTGGCACTTGACGCAGACGTTCGCATTGCGCCCGCGCCGGTAGTAAATGCTAAACCGACACATGACAAGAACTAGTTTATTCAAAGAACAACTGCTCTATTGATCTTTATCGTATTTTAAAAGCAATTAGAATTAGACGTATGACCATTATGTGACAACCTGTCGTATACTGTATGTAATGCTTATATCTATATAAATATTATAAAGCTGAAGAGTTTGTTTATTTGATTGGACGCGCTAATCTAAAGGTTATGGTCTATATAACATCACGCTGCGATCAATAGAAGCAAAGCTGCGTTAAAAAGCTAAGTTAAGCTTTCAAATAAAAACAATAATAATAAAAATCGCTTCACCCAGTTAAAAGCTATGAGGTAACAAACATAAAAACATACAGACGAATTGAGAACCTCCTCCTTTTTTGAAGTCAGTTAAAAAGCATAAAGTAATTTAAAAACATACAGTTAATTAAGATTTGATTACCTGCATGATTCACACAATAAGTTTTTGAGGTCATCGGAGAATTTAACACTGAAAGTGCCACCGCATTCAACATCTTTCTATGACAAATCTTTTTCAGTGACAGCTATACGCTTGTGGAATGCCTTACCACTAAACATACTTCGTGCTAAAACTTTAGCAACATTTAAAAATATGGTCAATGATTACTATCTAAATATTATTATAACTAATTGAATATGTCTGTGTATATTTTTAGTATTGAGAAAGATATATTAATATGTAGATTATGTATTGTTATGTAAATTTGTGTATATATTTATGTTAAAATAGTATTTGTTTATATTCTTGTCATGTATTTATTACTTAAGTGCACCAGAGACTACCAATTTGTCCAAAGGTTGCCTGGAAGAAATCGCTTTGAGTGATAAGGCCGCCCATTATATGGGTTTTTATTATATTTCTTTTTAATGTAAATTTAATGTAATTGGTGTAAAATAAAGTATAAATAAATAGTTAATGATAAAAACTAAAGACATTAATGAGTGCCAAGTATTGAAATCACACGGGAATGAAGCCAGTGACAGATTGATGGATCAGCTATTCAGTATAATGACTCCTTAAGTTAACAGAGAAACAGTAAGTCATCAACAAGATTAGATATTGAACGATCATATGTATTTGTATACACGTTCATAAATCATTAAGACGTTATTTACTAAAATGACTTGTTAAATAACAGATTATTTTAGTGATTCATTGTTATAAAAATAGAGAACAACTAAAATGCAATTTGTATCCTAATATCTAATATATTAAATAAATATTCATGGACAATACCCACAACGTACTGTGGTCACAAGCTAAGCTTATATGCTTGTACCAGAATACGAATAGAATACATAAACTACTTGTCTTTTGTAAATACATACTTATAATACATAGAAACCACCTAGACGTGGTACAAATATTTGTATGATATTTATAAATTACACAAAAATTTTACAAAAAGCTATCCTCTTGAACCATTCTATCTATTAAATCAAACCGCATCAAAATCCGTTGCGTAGTTTTGAAGATATACGCTCAAATAGGGACATACATACAAAAATAACGACTTTGTTTAATAATAAGTAAAGAAACCTAAAACAGGATAATATACAGCAATTTCGAGACTAAAAAATTGGTCAAGTGCGAGTCGGACTCGCGCACGAAGGGTTCCGTACCATTATCTATGCAACATAAGGCAACGTTATTAGTATCGAGCAAGAAACGGTAAAAAAATCAAGTTTGTTGTATGGGAGCCCCCCTTAATTAATTATTTTATTTTATTTTTAGTATTTGTTGTTATAACGGCAATAGAAATATATCGTCTGTGAAAATTTCAACTGTCTAGCTATCACCGTTCTTGAGATACAGCCTGGTGACAGACGGACGGACGGACGGACGGACAGCGAAGTCTCAGTAATAGGGTCCCGTTTTTACCCTTTGGGTACGGAAGCCTAAAAAATAACACTGATATCAATCAACATACATTGTAATCAATCTTGTACTCATTAAGCGCCTAATTAATTGATTTATTTAGAATTCAAAGTATTATAAAAATTTAAGTCCTGTTCGCGATTCAGACATCATGCCATCCATCAAGTATTAAGCTTTATTTATTTAATCTTACATCAGAAATGAGGTAAAAATTAGTAATAAATTATCTGTTATCTATGGAACAGTCAATATAAATCACAAACTAATACCTGATTAAGCGATTACAATTATTTCTCTGGCAGATATTGATTGCTGATAAATAGATGAAGTAAGATTTAGATACAACTTGTGAATTTTTGTTACAAGCCATACGGCATAGTGATTGTTACTCCAAAGCACTGATCTTGTAGGTTCGATTGTCATTTAAGCCGTTTTTTCGATAATAATTTAAACTAATGTTATAAATCTGAAGTTTGTTTGTTTGAACGTGTTAATCTCAGGAACTACTGGCTCGAAAAGAAAAAATATTGTTATGTTGAATAGTCCATTTATCGAGGAAGACTATAGGTTATATAACATCACGCTGCAATAGGAGAGAAGCAGCAGTGAATATTGTTGCAAAAACGGGGAAAATATTCCAAAAGTAGCGGGTAATAGCTTTATTTAATATTTATTCTAGAGACTAGCTGTGCTGACAAAAACAGTCCCGTTTACAACCTAGGGGTATCAGAATAGTTAACATTTTATTCTCAGACTCGTCATTATGGAGGAAAATGATGACCAACACAGTGACGCAAGAATTTTTATTAAAGAAAGAGAAAATTAAATGATATTTCAAGCAAGTGTAATTTTCTTTATAACTTTACACAATTACAATTCTTGAAAGTAATAATTATGTAATTTACTATAATTACTTTCGCACTAATTCCACCGACATTACTTTAATGTCACGAACGAATGTCAAGTTTGACATTCAAGTTGGCGGGAAACATATCATTAAAAAGATATAAGCACCAAGTGATAGAGATAAAAAACACTCTTAAGAGGGTACTGTACTCCTAATTTAGGTATTGCTATCCCTATTACCGAGCACCGTGCTGAAAGGGATAAATATAGCTGAAGCAGATTCTACCTACAAATTCTTTGAAAAAACGGGATTTTCGGATGGTCATATTTCTTTTAGTTATTATGTATTGAAAGATAAAGTGACAGAAGCATAGATATACTCTTCATATATAATATAGCGTAGAAACAATTAAAATCAGTTTAACTTTCGCGAAGAAAAAAGAGAAGTACGATATATTTCTTCATAATATTTTTGTATGGAGCATAATTTGGTATCGTGCCCTCTTAATAACTAGAGAGTGTTCTTCATTCAATGCGTATATTTTGGTACTGTGGCAATAAATGTTTTCTTTTTTTCTTTCTCCTTTCAATGTTTAGGACTTCGTTTTTACGAGTATACTGGTATGTCTAAGGCTTGTCTATGATAATGTAGAGCAGCCTCAGAATCTAATCAGCCTGTTTGTCACAGATTTTTTTCAGCAATATCTTTAGGTGATTGGTGATTGGTGATTGGTGACCCCGATTCATTGCATAGTAATAATATATTTGTGTCGATGAACGGTTTGGTCTCAAAGAGCCTCTCACAACTAGTTCGTCAGTTTCTCTCCCATTAGGCTCCACCACTCCGGCCGACTGTTGCCAACCACGTCGGAGTGCGTCCTGCCGCCTTTCGAGGCGAGGTAGTGTTGTATCCTTATGTATGACGGGCCTCGTGGTGTAGTGGTTATGGTAACGGACTGCCGATCAAGAGGTCGCGGTTTCGATTCCCGCTCGGGACAATCATTTGTGTGATTTTTCTAATTATCTTACAAATGTTTGTACTGCGTCTGGGTGTTTCTATGTATTATAAGTATGTATTTACAAAAAAAAAGTAGTATATGTATTCTATCCGTATTCTGGTACCCATAACACAAGCATATAAGCTTAGCTTGGGACCAGAGGACGTTGTGTAAAATGTCCATGAATATTTATTTATTTATTTATATATTGTAAATGTAACAAGTCCTAGAAGAGAAATAAATGAATTGTTCTGCAAGAAGAAGGTATATGTGAAGCAGAGGCTTCACAATTTGGTGGAGACGCGCCGGGTAATAGCAGCCCAATTGATGAGCAAGCCCCTACGCCCAGGGATGTGTTGACGAGCAAAGGGTCGACACAGGATAAATATTAATTATCAGAGAAGTAGCCGTATCTTATTACTAATTTTTTATAGATTAATTAAAACGAAGATGGAACTAGCCACGATAACTTTCGGCGGTTGCGCACAGGAGTGCCTGGATGATTTTGAAGAAATGTTCTACGCTTTAGTAGTTTTCAAGAGGTGCTCGTCTGAAGAAGAAAAACTATCACTATAGCTATATCTATATCATTCTTAAGGGGCAACGCCTTACATTTCTTCCGAGGCATTAAAAACACGTGCAAAGATGTGAAAGAAGTCTTTGTTAAATTTAGGAATGATTTGGCAGTTAAATTACCAGGAGCTATTTTATAGTGCCCGTCAAAATCGAAAAAGTCTGTCGGAATTTTATTACTACTCAGAAGAGATCGCTATGAAGGCGAATGTTAGAGATGACAAGGAGGATGAAAAAATATATATTGTGAAACAAATATGAATTTAAAAAGAATACAATTATTTATACTTAAAGCCTTAAATGTTTTTATTTTGTAAATGTGACAAGTCCTAGAAGGGAAATAAATGAATTGTTCTGCAAGGTTTATGTGAAGCAGAGGCTTCACAATATCTATGCACTCGCTTATTGCAAATAATACAATCAGCGATCAAAGTTTATTAAATTTCAGCATTTTGCCATGTACAAGGGAATCAAAACTTAACTTCTCATTATCAAATAGGTCCTGTCCAGTGAAATCCATCAGTTTCCAAGACTCCATAATTTTGACTAGCTTTTTAGTCATATCTTCACGACGACACTGTGTTTTCATTAAGTTCGCAGTCCATGGATACTTGTACTAACAACATCCATGGATGTAAGGGCTAAGTTGACAACTTAGTTATAAAAAAAACTGAGGTTTGACGTTGACAAATTGCAGGCAGAGGGCGCAGCAGGCGATCTGTTAATGTCGTTGGTGTGGAACTACCAATACTATAGTTGTAGGAATAAATCAAGTTTCGAACAACGTAATTATTATTTTGTGCACATAAATAATAGTGGGGAAAATACCACCCAGTCTGTTAGCAGAAAATAGTACATAACACACCTTCGATTTTAATAAAAAGATTATACACCGTTTTTTAAGTCAGGATTTAGAAACTCGTTCAATTAAAAATCATGTTTCAAATTTACATTTGAATTTAAGGGCGAAAAGGGACGTATATTAAACCTAATATTATAAAGCTGAAGAGTTTGTTTATTTAAACGAGCTAATCTCATGTATCAAAGGTCCGATTTGAAAAATTATTTCAGTGTTGTATAGCACATTTATCGAGGAAGGCTATAGGCTATATAACATCACGCTGTTGCCAATAGGAGCGCAATATCAGTGATGTTGCAAAAACGGGTAAAATCTTCTAAATTCCACGTACGAAGTCGCGTGCAACAGATAGTATGTCTATAAATAAATAAAATAAATAAATATTCACGAACATTTCACACAACGTCCTCTGGTCCCAAGCTAAGCTTATATTATGCTTGTGTTATGGGTACCAGAATACGGATAGAATACATATACTACTTTTCTTTTTGTAAATACATACTTATAATACATAGAAACACCCAGACGCATAAAACTATGAGTTGACCTCAAACTAACCTTTTAGACATACTTTATACATACTATTAGATTTCGTTTTATTATTTATGGATTATAAATCATAGGCATAATAAAAACTAATTTCATGTCTTCTACAAACAATCGCAGGCCAAAGGTTAAAGCCATTAATAATATTACACATACTATAATATTAACTTTAATATTATTTGATGTTTAAATGATAAATTGCTCATATAATTTTGATATGTCTGACATTTCAAATTTGGTCCTAAATAAAACTACTTTTTACCGATTTAGACGCGTATATTTGTTTTAAATTTTAGCCCGACGTTTCGGAGACTTTGCAGTCACCATGGTCACTAGTGAGACTGAGCTGTAATGTGTCTTCTACAATCAGTTATTACAGGATTTACCCACATTCAATTTAATTTTACATTGACCATAAAGATAGACTTTTACCATAAACTATATTATATTACATTGTGCCCAGACTACATAAAATTAATAACAATATCTTAGTTTCTAAATATATAACAAAATTTCTAACAACATATAGAAAATTTAAATTATATAAAGGTAAAACATACATATTTTATCATAAACTAAAGTTGTTGAATTTTTGTAGAGGTAGTATACAGTATAGCAAACAAACTAAGTTTATATACTTAAATAATAATATTATTTACATAATAATAAGAAATTTAAGAAGAATTTTTGGTTCAAGATTTAATTAGTTATATTGGTCTTAAAACTATGCTTTATGATGGAATAGCTTGATCTATCAAGTCGATAAATATAAACAAACATTATATTACTAATAATATAGTAGCGTGCTTAATTTGCCTGTTAGGTTGTCAAACCTACCCAAAAATTTAATGAATATAGGTCAATTATTTTTGGAAAAATTTTGTAAGTAAAAGTGCGACACTAAAATATTATATTGACTATTTGTATCCGCAACTTCGTATGCGTGGAATTTAAACAAATTATACAAGAAACCATCCTATTCATCATAATTATCAATCTAACACAGTCCACTGTTGGACATAGGTCTCTCCCAATTCACGCCACAATATCCCGTCCTCCGCCTTCCGCATCCAGTCCCACCCCGCGACCTTCTTCAGTTCATCGGTCCACCTGGCAGGGGGGCGTCCTACCCTCGCTTGCCGAGTCGTGGTCTCCACTCCAGAACTCGTCTACTCCATCGGCCATCGGTTCTGCGGCAGATATGGCCAGCCCATTGCCACTTAAGGGAGCTTGCTCTGCGAGCTATGTCGACCACTTTGGTTCTTCTATTCTACTATCTTATTGAACCACTCTATCTATTCAACCACTCTATCTATTCAAAAAAGAGCATCAAAATCCGTTGCATAGTTTGGAAGATGTAAGCTTTTAAATATAATAAATTTTTACGGATATAAACACCTGTCCCTTTGAGTCTTACCAGTAACCATGGTGACTGTAAAGGCTTTGAAACGGCGGGTTAAAATTTAAAACAAATACAGGTGTCTAAATCCGTAAAAAGTAGTTTTAAAACACGAATGTCCAAAAACGATGTCCTCACTTGTGAGGATATATATTATTATATATATATATTTGTACATTTTCTTTGATTAATTAATTGCAACATAATTGTTTGCATCATGTTCAGTTCTCATCCCACTCCACTGATGCAACTACTGAGTGCTATTAGTACCTACATTGATCAATGTAACCACAGATCGTATACCGTGACTACATAGTGATTGAAAGATGCTACCAAGTAGTTTGTTCATCTTTGTAACCATTTTTTTAATCATCCTTTTCTTGCTGACTGTTAAAAGAGCATTAAAACGAAATCAGATAAGGAATTGTATCAATATATTCACAGCCACGTAAACAGTTTAATTGTCGACTAATAAAAGATAATATCAAAAATACTAGCACATTCTCTGTGATAATCACAATTTATTATATAATTATACAGTATATAAATACTTCAATATAAGTATTTATGACGTGATAAACTCGCTATAATTAAATCGATTTACATTCATATCGATTCATTGACAATTTTGTTGCGTTGTCATAAAGTAACGAAATGGAAAAACCAAGTTTATTAATTTACAATACCTGATCTTATCTTAGTGTATGGATTAAATTAATGTTTTTGTAATACTTTTTATTAATAAATAACAAAATAATAAAAAAATCCAAAGAATTATCATTTTGATGTATTTTATTGATAAGAATAAATATGTCATTTTGAAGAACTAGAACGCTAGAGTAGCAATGAGCAAGTCATATCGCTCGATGCACTGACAGCCGTTGGAGAAGGAAAGTTTTTAAGGGCCACATAACGGGCAACGCAGTATGGTGGGTAAGGTATTTCCAACGAACAACCTTTTATCATCTTTTGCCGGACCTACTCCTAAAAAGAACACACGTACTGCACTGCTTGCATCTTGCTGCTTCCCGCAATCTTAACGACACCATTACTGCTCCTAAAACAACATAAATTTTTTTTTACTGGATTGCCATTTTTACAAAATTGAGCTTGTGAGAATAATGGATACATTCGTCAAACATTAAAATGGCTAAAAATAAACAAAAAATTGTAAATACTTGTTTTAGATAACCCATAAAAGTGTCTTTGGTAAAGTGTATTTGGCGAAGTTTTTAAACCCAACAATCTCCGCCGGTTATCAATACAGTATATGTCATCAATGTCATAAATTGTTACTAAAAGGCCTTTAAATATAAGCCAGCAATAAATTATTGAAAAAACCCCAACGATATTGTACATATATTACGGCTAATAGATAAAAATGTTGTAAACATGTGGATTAAATAATATAGCTCAATGTCAGACAAAAACGGAACATAATTTAATCGATAGATTAGTCACAAGATAAAAAATGTAGTATAAAATTAATGATAATACAGTGCATTTAGAACGGAATAAGAATTTATAGCAACATAACTTATTAATAAGGAAAGGAACCACAAGATTCTTGAATACGTCGATAATGGTACCAATACAACGTGTACAACTTAACTAAAAGAATGAAAACAACTATTGGTGTATTTAGATTAACTGGCTATCAAAATGCATTTTAGTTAAGTTAAGTTGTGCGCGTAGAATTGATACCAATATGAAACATGGATAAATCAATCGACAAATAAAATAATCAACTAAATTATTTATCTGTCACTCAAAGCACAATAGGCAACGTTAAAGTTTAGCTCGTGAGGAGGGTTGTGCCTGAAGTCTAGAAATAATTATTCAATTAAAATTAGTTTATGCATTATATCCGAATTCTTGTACCCATAACACAAGCATATAAGCTTAGCTTGGGACCAGAAGACGTTGTGTGAAATATCCATGATTATTTATTTATTTATTGAGTATGAACTTACAACTAGGCAGATCAGTACTTACTTGACAAAAATGTCAAACAGTCGGATAACCAAGTAATTTTATTTATAGGTTTTCATTATATTATGCTGCTTTTAAAAATGGCACATTTTCAAATTAATAAAAATGTAATAAAATGCAATAAAGTTGTTTAAATGATGGCAATATACGATAAATACGCAAAGTGTATTCTAAGTAGTATTTCTATCTTATAAAGATTAAAATCAGTAGATAATAATTTCCAAAGTAACCTCAATTTGATTAGACGCATTAATTCTGTATCATATCAAACTATCAAATGAGGTTATTGACACAAATTACACTGACATTTAATTCATTTAAGATCTAGTTGTCACTTTAAATCCTAGCTTTAGCAAGATTAGTATCAACGCAACAAAATCGTGCAAATTAATATTAAGTGACTAGGAAAGGCGCAGCTCACTCGGCCCCAAGTGCAACCAGCTCTCAAATCTGACAAGACTATGAATAAATCATAACCGTTCTCTGTAATAAAGTAGCCATGTTTATCCCTACATTCATTTATCACATTTTGCTTAGCCATTTTAAGTAGACCTCTTTAGTTACTTTCATATCTTCTATAGGCGTTAGACATAAAGATCTTGTTATATGGTCGGTTGGTATTCATGATTGCAATGGTCATCAATCAAGCAAGTCGGTTAGAATGATGGTCTGTACATTGCGTAATGTGTTTGAAGAATATTTGTTTGTGAGTTTTTGTGTTGGAGATCGTTTTTAAAGTTCTTTTTGTTGATTAATAGCTTGATGGATGTATCAAGGATTGTGTTTTAATTACTCTGAAGTCTTAAGTGTTTAATATTTTCCTGTAGGGACTTTACATTTATATCAAAAGGACAAAAAAGTTTGTAATTTATTATCACCCAAACG
The DNA here is from genome assembly GCA_916999025.1 of Orgyia antiqua. Taxonomy (NCBI): domain Eukaryota; kingdom Metazoa; phylum Arthropoda; class Insecta; order Lepidoptera; family Erebidae; genus Orgyia; species Orgyia antiqua. The sequence continues at coordinate 17,249,177 of OU779864.1, read as the reverse complement.
CAGCCCAGTAAATAACCTATAACTACAAATATTTAACGGACTTTTGAATCTGCGTTTATAAATCATAGTCATAATCTTTCCAGATAGACAGAGACTATAGAGCGCCATCTGCTAAGGCTTGAAAGTGAACAAGCATCTTTGATTTCATTTTGTAGGTACTCTTTTATTTGGTGTTAAATGCATAAAGGTTATGAGTCTCACGCACTTGTCCATTTTGAAGGACATTAATTAATAGGTATTACTGTAATTTTATTAGTCTAATTATGAACAGGTAAGAATTGAATCCACGACTAGATACTTTTTTGAAAAAACTCATTACTAACTCTACTACTAAAAACTATTACTCCGTGGGCATAGTGGTCTAGTTGTTCAGATAACGGACTGTCGAACACGAGGTTGCGGGTTCGATTCCCGCTCGGGACAATCATTTGTAATTTTCATACAAATGTTTGTACTGTGTCTGGACATTTTCTACGTATTATGAGTATGTATTTACAAAAGAAAAGTACTGTATTACTCTGTTCGTATTCTGGTACCCATAACACAAGCATAATATAAGCCTAGCTTGGGATCAGAGGACGTTGTGTAAAATGTCCATGAATATTTAAAAAAACTATTTCTGTTAAAAATTGGCACAAAATTGGCATATATGTAGTTATATATTTCAAACAAAATACTTATATTAAAATAATATTATAATCCTCTTAAAACATATATTACAATATTTAATGTACATTTTGACATGAATAATACATATAAATGACAAACGTTAATAGAAAGTGACAGGTGGACATAGTAATAAAACTGTTTGAAACATATTAACGTTGCTATATTAATGGCTATCACCGCTGCCAAGTATTCATTTAATTATCATAGCTTCTCTAAATATAATAACAAAATATTTAGTATTGGAAACACAACGTTAAATAATAATAAATGTTGTTTTAGTAGTCTTTTATTATTTTGTTTATATGTATGTCGGCTAGGCGTAAAGGACATGGGTTTTAAAAGAATATTAGTGTTTATAACCAATTTGTAGGTATACGAAATTAGCTCTTGATTTACTTATGCCCAATTAGTTAGTTAAATCTCATTTAGATTAGTATCTGATTAATGTCGAGATATTAACTAAGAATATGCCCTAAAGATATTGAAGATTACATAACTCTTATCATGGCCGTAATGATAAGATTGTATTATGTCGCAACTCCCCCACTACCCCCACTCGCAAGTTGCTTTAAATACGATAGGCGAACGTGGCTGAGGGCCAGTATTATTCGAGAATTCGTGCTGTATACATCACGGCGTATTAGTGTGTGTGTAGAAGTTGGTATTGTACGAGTCGTCGCGCTGCTCAATCTCCGACGTGTCGGCGTTGAGCTGGTCCTTATGGGCGTCGGCGCGGCGTGTATCTGTGTGCGCGTGTGTACGTGTATTGTGTAAAGTCGTCATGTACGTGTTTGCGCGTACATGTATTCCTCATTGTGTGAACGTAGTGATGATTCTTCGTTGCGAGGCTTGGGCACTGGCTATAAGGGGTTGATGTGGAGGCCAGTTATCCTTATAAGTGTGCAAGAGTATGATAGACTGAGGTGTGAATATCGGTAAGACAGTTCTTACGCTATGTGCTCGGATTCCTGTTCAGGCCTCTGGTCTATTCTCCGACATCAGAAGTGGGATAAGAACTACACGTAGCCCACATAGTGATCGCGAGGGTTTGGGAGTGTATTCGTAAAAATATAGGTTAACAGTGAACAGTGTGCGAAAGTAAGTAGTCATGATTTTTTATCCATGGTCCTATCGAGGATTGGTAGTAAAATAGTGCGTAAGAAATGGTGATAGTGGCAAGGAATTTAGTGTCCGAAGCAGCAGGCACGTGAGTACTGAACGTCGTATTCGGTAAGCAATATTTTTTTACTATAAGTGAGTAAAATGTTTAAAAGTAAACGAAAGTGGGTAGCACAAACCGCAAAGAATATTTGGGCGTTATTAGCTATCTAATTTACGTGCAATGTTTGTTTCAAGTAAAATGTCGAAGTTATTTATAAATAGAGATGTTAAAAACAAAGAAACTTAAAGCTATCTGAAATGTTACGATATGCCTAGTCTATAAATTTAATGCTTAGGTACAGTGAGAAATTATTAACAGAGATATTTTGATATACGTTATGAACAGATATTGTTGAATACTGAAGATATATTTCGATGCGCACTAGATATACTTTGGGGAAAAATTACGTGATAGCAATCGTATTATAAAAGCAGAAGTAGGTAACTGCCTGATTAAAATTCAGTATGTGATATTTGATATGTGCAAGGAAATAGGTAACCTATAGAGTTCACTCGTTTAATGTTTGTCACTGAACGATTCATAGATCACTGCAGTTCATACACCTGTGATCAGAGTAATATTTTCATAAAGAGCAGAATAAGTTTAGTAATGGCGCCACATACTTTCAGTCGGATCGGTGCATATCAATAACCGAGTAGTTATTCAGTCAGTTCTTTTATGTAAATACTGCCAGGCAAACTTAACGTACGCGTAACTTAACGCTATGTACTTGGTTTGTTCTACCGCCTTTGATATGTGAAAGGTATTGCCAATATAGAAATATTTGAAAAGGATTTAACATTCGTTAGAAAACCTAGTAATTGTGTGGGCGTAATCTGAAACGAGAAAGCATCTTGAGAATTATTTTATTCTTTAAAAAACGGATAATCACGTTTTTTTCCTGAAGTGTCCCAAAAGGATGCCAAGTCAAGAATAAAAAAAAAAAAAAAAAAAAAAAATAACAAATTGATATGAAACTATTTTTGATAAAACGTTATCAATTTAGTTTGGCTGTATGAGATAATTCCCCTGCGTTACGTATTTAAGGGTGATGTATTAGTTTCCTACCGTCATGGTGTTTTATAAAATACTTCTGTAAGTACCGTCAGTGTTATGAAAATACAAAGTTACTCCAATTGTGGGACCTTTAAAACCACATAATAATTACGATTGTTTTGTAATATGCGTGTGTGTGTTCAACATGTATCATACATGTACTCTTAGTAGAAAGAGCGGGACAAAAATGACTTATTTTAACACTAAATTTAAACTGGTTTATTATAATTTAAAATAATGTTGTAAACAGTAATGTGACATAGTAAAGGACATAGAGGCTGTGTCTGTCGTGAGATATTTTGTGTTTGCTTATTCTATCGTTTTATTTAATGTAGTTAGTCGTGCCGAGATAAATCATTGAAAGTTTACAATTAAGTTTAAAGTGATATTGTACGCAAAATACCTACTGGTAAGTGAAAAAGAGTTTTAAAATTTTGAAGTTAGTGTGAAAAGTGCTTTGTGGTAGGTATAACACCAACCTTGGTGAAGTAAGTTAATTCGAATCGATTAAGTTATTTCGTGCTTTCGTAAATATTATACTGACATCCTAATTAACATTGACGTGACCAGAGAGTTAGTGAGGATAAATTTAGATCACGTTATCTAAAGATGTAGGGCTTATACCGGTTACTAGTTAAATGTAGGTGATATGAGTACTTAAACTGAGTGATGAGTACAACAGAGCGTTTACAATTTTAGAACTTTCAGTTTGAAACTTTAGTATTGTTGTCGTTTGTCAAATTTGTTTTTGACTCTTGTAATCTACTTAAAGGTCAGGTAAGTTCATGAAGACATATGTAATATATGGTACCGAGTGTTAGCTTTAAACAAATTGAATATAGACTACAGTGACGGATATACGGTTTAACACCAGATAATCGTATGACCGCGGAGTTTGCTGCGTGGTGCTTTTACTAGACTATAGCTACCTGGAACCGCTTTAGATTTTAGAGAGGTTTTTTTTGGATAACTATAATACTATGCGCCTTTAAACTTGATGATGAAAGCAATATCCAGAGCAGCCATGTGTGTAGGCTTAACACCCATTTGAGTTACACGAAGGTAAGGTTGAAAGATCTCTTGGAAATTTATCTTCTACATATTAACTTTCAATAGTAATTAAAGAGGAAGGTTTCTCGATTCAACCGTGTTTATGCTTTTTCGTCGTTTGTGAATCGATATTGGTGATACAATTTTTGAGGAAAGATATTTCAAAGGTGTGTCTGTGTTAAAGAAATCGGGCTATGTGAAGTCAATTTCTTTTTGTTAAGAATTACATCACAAGTAAATTAAAGAGTAGGTACTATTTATTTCTGTTTATTTCATCATAAAGGTGGTACAGCGGAGGTCACCGACGCGACGCCTTAAAGAATTTTACTTGTGCAAGGCCTACTTAAATAGTGCTTATGGTTGGTGGTCAAGGGCGTCTTTAACAGTGGATGCGACTGTGGTATTACGCGATGACCTGACGATAGTTTTATGATACCCAATAATTTTGTTTGACGAATACTTTAAATCTTTGAGAGGTGCGTGTGTGGTGTGGCTTTGAGGGATAAATAAATGGATAACCATGGACGTTTCACGCAGCGTCCTCTGGTCCCAAGCTGAGCTTATTGTTGCTTTTCTTTTGTAAGTATACACTCGTGATACACGGTAGAGGCCCGGACGCGGGACAAACGTTTGTATGACATTTGTAAGGATCACACAAGTGATCGTCCGAGGCAGGAATCGAGCCCGCGACCTCGCGGGCGGCGTTCCGTTGTATGAACTACCGGACGACGAAGCCCGTCGATAGATTGGGAGATGGAGTTATGAAGGGATGTTGCGGTCTGAAGGAGGGCGAGCTGGCCCAGGCAGGAGGGCGAGCTGGCCCAGGCAGGAGGGCGAGGGGGCCCAGGCAGGAAGGCGAGGTGGCCCAGGCAGGAAGGCGAGGTGGCCCAGGCAGGAAGGCGAGGTAGCCCAGGCAGGAGGGCGAGGTGGCCCAGGCAGGAGGGCGAGGTGGCCCAGACAGGAGGGTGAGGTGGCCCGAAATAGGGAGTGGAGTGGCATAGTGGCCCAAAATGTGGATGCGAGGTGTCAAAAACGGAACGGCTAGGTGGCCCAAATGTTAGTTGGCGAGGTGGCATAATGATAAAGTAGTGAAGTATGACTAAAAGGCCACAACCTAATACATGGCCGTGGTTATTTAGAAATTGTCTATTGTTATTAGTTACTTAGTACTATAGTAAGCAACATGCTAAACACTTGTTAAACCACTTGTGAAAAGGTCACTAACTAAATTGAGGAAGTGTGCCTTATTGAATTGTCCTTTTAATTATTTTTAACACTCTTTTATATGTTCGGTGTGTGTCTGTCGGTGTATTTCATTCAGAGTCGCTGGAGTGGCTCGTTGCAGTGTCACTGTGAGCACACTTGTGTGTTTGGTTATGCACGTAATAATTTTGTTGTGTATGAGTGGACTCACCAGGATTGTTGTTTCTCCGGTATGCCTTTCATATACAGTCGGATAGTTTCACATAGGATCGCTTTGTTTAAAGAATCAGATTGGAATGTCTTGGTTGTTTACTAAGATTGTGACAGCATTGTGATGGCGCAGACTTGTGTCTCTGATGGCACGGGCTTTCAGCTTTTTTTTGTGGGTGGGAGGCATAGAATTATTTTGTAGCTAGAATAGCGACTCGGCACTCCGGGTCGGGCCGCTTCCTTTTAACGCACTTATATTGGTTCGGTAAGTGTCTGTTAATGTCGAATTGATCTGAAGGTTTGCACACGTTTTGGGTATCGATGGCGGTGCAGTCATTTGGAATGATATTCGGATTTTCAAGCGTGTTTTTAGGTTTTTGAACTAAGTAGATTATTCTATGCGAAAGTGACGCGGACAGATGCAGGATGGACGAGCGGTTGTATGAATAGTTTTGTATATTCCAATCAAACCCAAGTTTATTATCGCCCGAGGACGGTCGCTGGTCAGAATGGCCGTGTCGGCTAGGCGTAAAGGACATGGGTTTTAAAAGAATATTAGTGTTTATAACCAATTTGTAGGTATACGAAATTAGCTCTTGATTTACTTATGCCCAATTAGTTAGTTAAATCTCATTTAGATTAGTATCTGATTAATGTCGAGATATTAACTAAGAATATGCCCTAAAGATATTGAAGATTACATAACTCTTATCATGGCCGTAATGATAAGATTGTATTATGTCGCAACTCCCCCACTACCCCCACTCGCAAGTTGCTTTAAATACGATAGGCGAACGTGGCTGAGGGCCAGTATTATTCGAGAATTCGTGCTGTATACATCACGGCGTATTAGTGTGTGTGTAGAAGTTGGTATTGTACGAGTCGTCGCGCTGCTCAATCTCCGACGTGTCGGCGTTGAGCTGGTCCTTATGGGCGTCGGCGCGGCGTGTATCTGTGTGCGCGTGTGTACGTGTATTGTGTAAAGTCGTCATGTACGTGTTTGCGCGTACATGTATTCCTCATTGTGTGAACGTAGTGATGATTCTTCGTTGCGAGGCTTGGGCACTGGCTATAAGGGGTTGATGTGGAGGCCAGTTATCCTTATAAGTGTGCAAGAGTATGATAGACTGAGGTGTGAATATCGGTAAGACAGTTCTTACGCTATGTGCTCGGATTCCTGTTCAGGCCTCTGGTCTATTCTCCGACATGTATATGTTTTTAACCGACTTCAAGGAAGGAGTAGATTCTCAATTTCGTCTGTTTTATAATGTTTGTTACCTCATACCTTTTAAGTGGGCGTAGCAATTTTAATGACCCTTTTTTTATTAGAAAACTGGTGGTTCCCGTGTAGTCCCATTACCACCAGGTTAAGAACTGATGGTTCTGAGAAATCGAGGAAAATCCTCAAATTGCAAAGGCACAGTCAATTGAACTTTTTTTTTAAAAATACTCACTTACTGCCTATAGATATAAAGCTGCAGTTTCATGTTTGATGCCAAGAAACTTACATATTACATCACTTCTTTGAACATTCTCAATATGCTGTTTGTAACGTTGACAGTAATATAATTCGAAGTAAAACGTTGCAGGAATAGTAATCGACTACTTAGAAACTATTTGATTCATCGTAAAATTTATATATTCTGTTGAAGTCTCGATGTTTTAGAGTTAATTGAGCGATTTGTTTTATTTGAAGAGAAAATAAGAATAGGTACGATTATCAAGGATTGAATAAAACAACCAAAAAATAACAGAAAATTCTTTTCGAAAGAACACAGTTCTGGTACATCACTTTTTTAAGTGAGATCTTTTGTGGAAATGAATCCGGTTCTTGATATTAGAAAGACAAGAGTTTTTCATGTTAAGCTTGACATATCATCACGCTATTTCCCATGGAGGTTCCCATAAACTTTATAATAATAATAACATAAGGTGGTCTGACGACGTTGTCAAATATGCCGAGGGTCGCTGGATGCAGTTAGCGCAGGACCGCGCGTTGTGGCGTTCTATGTGTGAGGCAGTGTACAAGAAAGGTTGATGAATGGATAGATGGGTCTGCGGTACACAGCAAAGATACACAAATATCTCTATAGGTCAATCCTGATTTGATCCCACACAATAAAAGGGCTTATAATAATTATTTATGATCCTAATCCTTTCACTAAAACACACCATCACCATGTCCAACACATTAAATCCTGTAAAATGATGAAGACAGAGTAGGTCAACGCTATCATAACTCTAACAATACAAAAATAAACCTTAGTATCTGTAAGTAAGGTGTTAAAAACAATGATAGAGTAAGGAGTATCATGTAATTACTCACAGCTAGCGGCGTGATACCGATTGACTTTGATAAAACGCCCCAACCTACTTGTTTAACACGATTTATTACCTGCGAGCCACGAGAGGGCCTCAATGTCCAACACTACGAAGCTACTATTTTATTAGAACAATGGATAAGCTAATCCATAAAAATACTATGATGATATGAAAGAAACAGCAGTTAATGAAAATATAACAAGTGATAGGAGAGGTTGGAAGAATAGAATAAATAGTTTGGGATGAGGGCAGGAAGAAGGAGAAGATGATAGTAGAGAATTTGAAATTAAGTCAATAGGTCAAATTGAATCAGTGTAGAATTGTAGACATAAAATATCCCAATAATAATATTAAGTAGACTAAGGGCCTCGTTCACCATCTTCAAGTAAAGCGTTGATTAGTTACTTAACGATTAGCGTTAATTGTCAAGTAATAGTTACGAGTATCTTCTGTCAATTTCAATTTTTTAATCTTAAGATTACTGCTACTCGAACGTCGTGAACGTCGCACGTGTAGTTACTGGTGACTTTAACTAGCGATTAGTCTACTTGGCGCTTTACTTGAGAATGGTGAAAGAGGCCCTAAGGGCCTTGTTCACCATCTTCAAGTAAAGCGTTGATTAGTTACTTATCGATTAGCGTTAATTGTCAAGTAATAGTTACGAGTATCTTCTGTCAATTTCAATTTTTTTATCTTAAGATTACTGCTACTCGAACGTCGTGAACGTCGCACGTGTAGTTACTGGTGACTTTAACTAGCGATTAGTCTACTTGGCGCTTTACTTGAGAATGGTGAAAGAGGCCCATAAACTCCGAAGTGTACCTACTGAATAATTATTGCCTGTTAAGAACGAAAATTATATTGAGATAATTCTCTCTCTCTCTCCAGCCAATTTAACGTCCCACTATTGGGCGAGGGCTTCCTGCACTTTGGGAGGGATTTTGGTCTACTATACCGCGCTTACCAGGCGTGCTGGCACAGGGTGTAAGGTGTAAGGTTCAAGTCTACGGCTATCATCATTCCTTAGCTGGTTTTAAGAGTACTGTGAGAAAAAGACACTTTGGGAGGGATTTTGGTCTACTGTACCGCGCTAACCAGGCGTGCTGGCCCAGGTTGTAAGCTGTAAGGTTCAAGTCTACGGCTATCGTCATTCCTTAGCTGGTTTTAAGAGCACTGTGAGAAAAAGGCACTTTGGGAGGGATTTTGGTCTACTGTACCGCGCTAACCAGGCGTGCTGGCACAGGGTGTAAGTTATAAGGTTCAAGTCTCCGGCTATCGTCATTCCTTAGCTGGTTTTAAGAGCACTGTGAGAAAAAGATGGGGTGACCTTTGTGTTCTTAATGCGTCACCACACAAACAACTTATGGAGATAATTACTGGAACATTAATAATTCTTAAAGATCAATTAAATCACTAGCGCAATCTACTCTCCTCCCAATTCTTGACTATGCTGATGCCAGCTATCTCGATCTAAACGAGGACCAGTTAAACAAACTTGAGCGACTCCAAAACTTTGGTATCCAATTCATATTTGGACTACGCAAATATGACCACATATCTGAATTTCGTCGTAAGCTCAAGTGGTTGCCCATTCGACTTCGAAGGCATACTCATATTCTCAATCTACTTTATAATATTCTCTTTAACCCCACTAGCCCTACTTATCTCAAAAAACGCTTCACGTTTCTCCATGACACACATCTGAGAACCTTAAGATCGTCGGAAAATCTGAGATTAGCCATGACAGCGCACTCCACTAGGTTCTTCAATAAATCCTTCACGATAGAGGCAGCTCTGCTGTGGAACGCACTGCCAAAAACGATTCAAAAAGCTCAATCTATCGTCTCATTTAATAAACTTGTAAAGGAACACTATTTGCAAACTATTTAATAATCCTACTTCTACAGTTAAGAGGATACCAAAATAGCTTCGTGCATTTTTCTATGTACGAAGTTTTCATTGTTTCTTTAGATTGAATGGCTAGAGCTCTAATTTTTAAGTATATGTTTTTTCAATATATTATCTAGGATCGCATAAACTCAGAAACGCGATTGAAAAAAGTTTTCTCGATAGAAAATCTTGGCGAAACAACCTCTCAAATTTTTTATTTTTTTCATTTGTCGGTCTATTATCGCGTATTAACTAATGAAATAACTTTAAAAACATAAGTAACTATCATATATAGAAACACGTAAATCAGAATTAAAATATATTTAGTAGATTTTGAGTAAATAGGAAAAGTATCCCTAATTCTTCATTTTCTGTGCCTACTGGCTGTGTTAATATGTACGTGTCGGCGATGATATACGATAATATTGATGTAGGCCCTTAAGTCATTATGCGTATTTATTTATTATTTTTATTTATAGTGTGTATGTATGTATAGGTTTATTTATGTACTTATATATATGAATATTTTTATATGTGTATGTATATTTAATTTTAGGTAGGTTTAACTAGCATGTAAGTGTTTTCACTATTGTTTTTATGTAGTAGGTACACCACTTTACCCCAGTTCCAGATCAACTGAGTCCATCCAAAGGTTGTCTGGAAGAGATCGCAATATGCGATAAGACCGCCAATTGTACATGTTTTATTCTAATTTCGATATATAAGTGACATGTAAAACGTTTTGGTGTACAATAAAGTGTATTCTATTCTATTCTAAATATAGTGTAGTGGTATGTTGGTCCCTTGGCTGAGCTGTGCAATGCTGATGAAAATGTTAGATACCTTTGTATTGGTGTTCTCTTGAAAAGGAACGAGCATGCAATGGGAATAGGTTCCTAGATTCAGTAATTTTGGCTGTGTGATGAAACATGACATAGCAAGCTTTTTCCCTTATTTCCGTAAAGCGTGGTACACCACGTGTGCTCAGGTGTCTTAATATTCTTATTTTTTCTTCACAATGCCTTAAATATTATCAAATAATATACCACAAAATAATCGGAAACCCAATTACTGACAATTACTAAACAATATTAAAGACTAGCTGTTGCCCGCGACTCCGTATGCGTGGAATTGAGAAAATTTCTCCGCTTTTGCAACATTTTTCACTGGTGCTTTACTCGCGGCGTGATATTATTTAGCCTATAGCCTTCTCCAATAAATGTCCAAATCGGAACCGTGGTTCCCGAGATTAGCGCGTTCAAACAAACTCATCAGCTTTATAATATTAAGTGTAGATATACCAAATCAAAGACAATAAATTACGTCTACATAATGAGCTGCTTATATGTGTTGATGCGCTCGTAAATTAACCAAAGTTGTTGACAAACAAGTTGTTGATATCTAATATAGTGTGACATAGTTTAGATAGATTGTAACAATGTTGCACACTACTCATTCATCTAACATTCTAAACTACACACGCATGCAAATCTATTAATAGAGATAGAGTCATTCTCATTGATAGATCATATCAATCATTGACATTTATCCATTGCGATTCTCGCGATATAACAACCGCGCATTACGAAGCTTTGTGGCATTCATTAGGAAAAGGTTAGTAGATGGTAAAATTCTGATGGATCGAACATCATCATTTTCCTGCCCTCATACTTTATCTGACTGATTTTTACTGCCTGCCTGCCATGAACCCTACTTGCATCTGGTTCTCTCGTTTGATCCTACGACCCCCGCAGGCAGAACATGACAGGTGACACTTGTATTCTCTTTGTCCGTCTCGCCATCCATTATAACATCATTATACAAACCTTAAAGTTTTATTAATAAAATAAAAATTTTGTAACTTTTGATACAGTCACCCTCCTTGTCCATTCTATTTTTTAGCTATAAATTATCAATAATAGAAAAGTTCGTAATTTAAATTTACTCGTAAATACATCTATATTAATATTAAAATCTATACTATTATGGTAAAGTGAAAAGTTGTTTGTTTGTTTGAACGCGCTAATCTCTGGAACCGCTCGTCCGATTTGAAAAGATTTTTCAGTGATGGATAGTACATTTATCGAGGAAGGCTCTAGCTAGACTATATATCATCACGCTGTAACTAATAGAAGCAAAGCTGCTGTGAAAAATTTTGCAAAAACGGGGATGTTATCTAAATGAAGAAGCTCTTACATGACTCATGTGACAAGTGATGGTAGTTACCACGAAGACATTTACACATGTCACATTTAAAAAATGGATATATAGTATTTTTCTAAAACAACACCAATTTTTATCAACTTCTTTTATCAGCATAAAACAAGTTTCTGAGAAACTTTTAAAAACATAGTGAATTATGTTAATTCAACTTGTTATTGTATGTTTTTAAATGTTATTTTATGTAAATAAATAAATATTGAAGATAAATTATACATAGGATATAAATACAATAAAGTATCACAATAAATCATTAAAACTGTCATCAAAAATTATCCACTTGTAAAAAGAAATAAATTTCGCGAATAGGATAATAAATTCCTAATACAAAAACAAATAAAATATATTGGCTACCAAACAATAAAAGACATGCCGGTAAATATTTAAAACAACAAGCGTCATGTCACATTATCTCGTCCAGTCCATAGGTTTACTAGATAGTAAAATACGATGTGTTAAATTTTGAAGACATCTAACTCTAGCCTGTAAATCATATTTCAGGGTCTATAAAAATAAGGTAATTATGTGACGTGTAGTTCTCGCAAACTACAATCGTACTTCTAGAAGGGACGAAACAAGGTGTTCCATTGGAAAGAGGAGACTTGCCTGAGGACAAATTAATCTCTAAAGTGTATTATAATCACACATAGAACGTATTTCACGCACACATAGATATATAAGTGGCTTCAACCCAGCTAAATCCTTAATAGACGAAGAAAGTCATCCAGGTAGGTACTAATGAGATTAATAAATAAGAAAATGTTTCAAAAGTAAAAGAAATAGTAACTGTAGTATCATTTGGTATTGAATTTTGTAACGATAAACAGCTTGAAAAGCATGTTAAAAGACATTTGTTCCTAATGATGCTAATAACTGACATTATTGAAAACAATTAGACCGTAGTGAGTTTCTTTTACTAAACGGTAATTTAGAATACACAGTAAACCATTAGTCACTATTTCTACATAAGACGATTCTTTAAAAAAAAGAAACCAAATATTTACAAATCGATTGAAGCTATCTAAAATACTAAAAATTTATTAAAGCTAAAAATTATGAGCAACATAATTTTTATACAGTTAAAATATTACATTTCAGTTGATCCAAAGTCCGAGATGTTTAGTCTATCAACTGACATATTTTAAAATTTATTGAACGATATATTTATAGATATTAAAAGTATAGAAGCATTTAAAATTTATACGGCATTAAAACTTATGACTGCTCGTTGTTCTTAGAAAATACTACAATTATCTTCAGGAAACAACAAATATATTTCCCAAAAACACTAATCTGTATATTCATAATATTTTGTCTAAACCTCTGACATATCCGTAGTTTACGTAGAATTGTAAATATTTTGTCTACGAAATAGTGTAACTACAAAATAAAATATCAATCTTTTGAATGAAATTGGTTCTCTTCATGGATTGGGAGATACTGTTAAAACTTTCTATAAGACTTGTTCAATTTGATCTATATTAGCTTGTTGGTCTTCTTCTGCATCGAATATGTCTATTGCTTTCACTATCAAATTGAAGCAAATATTGCAGGTATGAATAACTAGTGCACTGTTCTTTTTGCCCAGATCTGGCGTGACAAAAATAAGCACAATTTATAGCCTAACATTTTTGAACACAATGTGACCTATTATAAAGTATATGTTTTAAATAATAATACCACATCTAACTAGAATACACGCCTAAACTCTTCGTTACTCTACGTGCCTCACAGCGCGATGATCTATCAACTTGTCTGCACAAGATTAATGCGTGCAGATGATTGACGATTCGCGTTGTCGGCGTCGCTCTAATGGTACGTTTGTCCAATGTTTGCCAAACTACAATGTTGGCGAGAAACACTAGTAGATTGTTACTTTTTTTTTTTTTTGTTCTGCTTAATATCTTATGACAACCATAGATGTCATTAGATTCTAAGATGAAAGTATACTGCAAAAAAGTAACAATTAAAATTCAACACTAGACTAATACATGCCCATGGTCTCATGGCCAGCTTGGTATAATCTGGAAGTAAAAAAGTCTAGAGGAAGACCTAAGAAAAGATGGATGGACTGTGTAAAAGAGGACATGAAAGAAAGAGGAGTTGACACAGACATGACGGCAAATAGAAGACTGTGGAAGAAAAAGACATGTTGCGCCGACCCCAAATAATGGGATAAGGGCAGGAGGATGATGGTCAGCTTGGTATAATATACGAAACAGTTTCCTTACAGGAGATCTGGTTCCCAATCTGTGCAAATTATCTCAATAATGGCTGAAAATAAAATCGCACCCGAACTATATTGGGCAACACAACACTCATGGACACTATATATTATTATTTTAAATATGGTCACAGATTCAATAATTTTTGTTGAGAAATATTTTTTTTTAATATTAACTTAAAATACAATAACAGTAATGTAATCAAAAATTTATAGTTATGTAGCAATATGTTAGCAGAAAATCTGACGGTTGATATAATAAACAATTTTTATGGATGGCAATAACGTTTACTGCTGCATAAAGTGGTAATAATTTATTAACAATTTAGTCCAGGATTCAATTCCGATTTTATTGTTTAAGACTCGGCTGTATTATTCAAATTCATTTATTGTGAATATTTTTATTGAGTTTGGTTTTATAGCAATACTTGGGTGGTCATTTTTGACACAAGGCTGACAATTTAAATTTATAATAAATTTAATAATCAGAAAAGCGAGCAAATTTTAACACCCACAATCACACTGTTCCTTATTACTAAGATATATAAACAAACAATGACACAAAATTAAAAATATACATACCTACGAGTGCAGGCGTCCACTCATAAAGAGAAAATTAAAATTTTATTTCTTGTCAATTAAATAATAATGACCATAGTTAAAGGGGCACGACACCAATTAAACAGGATTACGATACGATTTTTGTTTTTAAAGAATTTTGGCCTTATTCTGATAATATTCGGATAATAAACGTTTTATCGTAAAAAGACTAATAAGAATAACAAGTTTTGACAATTTTCGCAAACCGTTTTTAGCGAACTTTTAAACCTCCGATAAGTCATTATGAATAAGTCCATTTGTAGGTAAAATCGGCCTCAACCACTCAACTACTGCTAAACTCTTTAAGCGGCGCTCGAGAATATTGCTAGCAATAACTAAGGCCTACCTAAATTAGGACTGTAGTCCCGTCTTAATATTTTTTGACAAACAAAGTTATTCAGAAAAAGTGTTCACAGCGAGTGATCAAAACCTTGGAGTATCCTAAAAATTTTTACTGTTACAAAGTATAGCAAATCAATTTTAAAACTAGATAATATAGTGTGGAATAATGAATAGTTACTAATTATTAATACAACGAATTATAAATTGATGATCTATTTAGATTACCAGATACAATTTCTATCGTTAAAGTAAACGATAATGAACAAGATTAATAACTTCGATTAATAATAATCCAATGTATCGACAGAATAATATCTTTCGTAAATATTGGCACAAACATTGGTAAACCAACAAAAGTTGGCATGACTCAATGGGAAGTATGAAAGCTTATTTATGTGGCGTCTTAGCGGATGTCTAGTACACAATAACGTTTCTTATACTTAAATCAACTTGTCTAGTATATAAACAAAACCGTTTAAACACTTTAATCTTTTGATATTTCTTGGAAAACTTCAGTAAATATTGAATCAATGTTGATAGAATATTGAAGATTCCATTAAAGTAGCAAACATCGTTTTCATAGAAAAGTTTGAAAGTTTTCTGCTCACTGGATATTAAATGATGTTACGCAAAGACATGGTCTAGTTCTATTTAAGACATTTCTGATATCACTTTTAGGGAACAATTAGTATATCTTACATACATCCGATGTCTTAGTTGAGTTCATTAATTTTAACGACAATTAACTGCCGTTGAAGTTAAATTTTAAGTAAATCAATCAAATGCAAAAATAAAATATAACGATTCGGCTACAGCATTGGACGATTCCTCTAAAATTCAAGCAGTAATTAACTGACCAATTATCTAACGTTACTAAAAGCAGATTATACCTACACTCTTATTAATCATTTACAAAGTCTAGCATTGTGTAACAGGTTGTACATTTCTATGAATCAAGGTAATTATTTCATATATGATGGGCGATAGCTCTTAGAAACTATCACGCGACAACCGGAGGTGTCAGTCATAATTAAAAAACAAAAAGAATAATGAAACCAGAGGTGACAGCTCTTATAACGTTTTATTTAATGTTATGTTCGATGTTAACGTATTGATTATTTAATTGTATACGTCACCACAAACTCATACGGTTAGCGTTAGGAATATTTTTAGTTCTGTTCATAAAACCTACAACAGCACGGAATGGATGTCAAATTTTCTTAGCAGATGAATACATATTTTCTTTTTTTGTAAAAAGAATAAAGGTATGGCCAGTTCTGAATTGGGCATTCGACGTTGCTTTTATTTTTGTAGCAACTGGTAGTGAATTAGACCAGATGGCTTTAAGCCCATGTGGTAGACGAAAGACAAATTAATTTTGTTTTAAGCTATTGCACAGCTTCTATCGCGGGCCTTGAGCGAGGAGACTAAATGCACAAAATTCGAAATTTAAATTCCATAACAAAGATAGCGTAACTAAAAAATACTACACACGGCGCTACTGCGCTATGCGTAGCATGCGCAGTAACGCCGTTTCGCTGTTCATGCTGGTGACCATGTCAGTTTTGGCGTTAGTTTTTAGGGTTCCGTACCCAAAGGGTATAAACGGGACCCTATTACTGAGACTTCGCTGTCCGTCCGTCCGTCCGTCCGTCTGTCACCAGGCTGTATCTCAAGAACGGTGATAGCTAGACAGTTGAATTTTTCACAGATGATGTATTTCTATTGCCTCTATAATAACAAATACTAAAAATAAAATAAAATAAATATTTAAGGGGGGCTCCCATACAACAAACATGATTTTTTTAATGTTTCTTGCTCGATACTAATAACGTTGCCTTATGTTGCATAGATAATGGTACGGAACCCTTCGTGCGCGAGTCTGACTCGCACTTGACCAATTTTTATTTTATTGACATGTGATTGACAATCGCTATTTTATCATAATTACCATAAACAATGGAATGTAAGCATCAGTAAATAAGGATTATTAATCTTATTTTAGTTTATGGTATTTAGATTCTTGCATAAATAAAATAAATAAATAATTATAATTGCATAAGTTGATAAAAAAAACTATGCAATAGCTTTACCGCGGCAGTCCCCGAGTGCCTTTAGAGTCTTTTTTAATTTGACAATGACTTTAACCAACAGATTTATAAAATACAGAATGACCAATTTTCTGTTCTGAATTAATTATTTACTCTTTGGCGTTACAGCATTTAAAACCTCATTGCGACTTGACGTCTGTCATCATACATAAAATATAATGACAGCTCGCTCGCTGTTTGTTGTTGTTAATGCTGTTAGTACATTAATATTAATACAATTCCACTTTGCAAATGAGTACTGTGACGACGGAAGTGGAACTTGTTCGTGATCTCAATTAAATGTGTGCAACGAGTTATATGTATCATATTTTAAAATTTTATTTCATAAAGAATAGAATATCATGTCTTATTTCTTTTATTATTTTTAGTTTAAAATGATTCTTTGTTTTTATTTTTACTGGCCAGTTTTATAATTTGCTAATGCTAAATTTTATAACGATAGCTGTTTATTTCATTCCCTTGAAAGACTATCGCAGATTTATCCAGTACTTTTAGATTTTAGAAGATTATTGTTCTTTTATAATTTACTAAAAATAAAACGAAACCCTGAAAAAATTCTACAAAAAATTCCATCTTCTTAGACCGTTGACTAAAAACCGCAAATAAACCAGTTGCGTAGTTTTTAATATTTAGGCTCACATGCAATCACATACATACAATAATAAGAACTTAGTTTTATAATAAGTAAAGATTTTGAAGCTTACTCAACGATTTAATACACTTACATAAAAAAAGACGAATTGAGAACCTTCTCCTTTTTTTAAAGTCGATTAAAATATTTTTTCCCAAAAGTCAATCAATCAATTTCAATTTTTTTTTGAAAACGTGTTTTTGTGTGTATTTAAGGTTAAATATTTAAAAAAGAATGGTGGAATATATTATATTAGTCATCTTAAATTAATATAGGAAATAAAAATACAGAATAAAAGTACAAAACATCTACTATTGCAATCATCACTTCAACTACTAAATAAATGAGATACATAAGTGTCAATGTGAAATTTGCATACCTCCGGGAATGATGGGTGTCAACTTAGTCTAAGAGATAACTCTTTGGACAATATAAAATACGGAAGCATTATGCTTTAGAATACACTACATCTGTTATATCTGTGCTCATAGATAGATTTATAAATTACTAGCTGACCCGGCAAACGTTGTTTTGCCATACAAAAAAAAAAGTTTGAAAAATAGATGTTGGCCGATTCTCAGGCCTACTGAATATGTATGTAAAATTTGAGAATAATCGGTCAAGCCGTTTTGGAGGAGTACGGTAACTAACACTGTGACACGTGAATTTTATATATTAGATTAAATATATTCTTTGGAACAATTTTAACAATCTTAGCAAACAAAATATTATCAAACAAAAGATGAGAAAGAACAAGAATATTGCAACAAAGTTACACGTAATACCGGTTGCTGTACTTAACTAATTTATGCTTGTCCAAGTACTTGCGACAGTGACACTAATTATATTTGACACTGTTTCATTCATATCTTTGTATCCTTACATCTTTATTACCAGATTAACATTAAAATGTATTCGTTTAAAATTCCTCCTCTTGTTTGGTAACTTGTTATATAAAATTAATTTCATAATAATAAATTAATACCCGTGAATTATCAAGAGATACAAATAATAATAATAATATAAAATAATTAAATAATAATAAATAATAAATATTAAATAATTGTACTTAATAGTTATTTATGTACCTAAGTATTATATAGTTATTATGTTTTTATTTAGTATGTACTAATATTTTATGTTAATATTATGTATTCTATTTGTCATATTTAGTTTATTCGTTCCTTGATGTTTATTTTTTAAGCAAATAACGCACCTACCTCTAATGTCTCTGCATCACCCTAGGTTGACTGGTAGATAATGCTTTTAGCATTAATTCCGCCTATTGTACAATTTTGTGCTGAAAGTTTTTAAATAAATAATTATATAAATAATAATATTTATTTAGCCTTAAAATCATATACTTACAGGTTTACACCACAGTTATACATTCACAAGGTACTAGATTACAAAGTTGAACACTGGCACCCAATTTAAGATCTAACTTGTGTTATGGGTACCAGAGCTCTCACAAACATTTAAGAGGATACCAAAATAGCTTCGTGCATTTTTCTATGTACGAAGTTTTCATTGTTTCTTTAGATTGAATGGCTAGAGCTCTAATATTTAAGTATATGTTTTTTCAATATATGATCTAGGTTCGCATAAACTCAGAAACGCGATTGAAAAAAGTTTTCTCGATAGAAAATCTTAGCGAAATAACCTCTCTATTTTTTTATTTTTTTCATTTGTCGGTCTATTATCGCGTTTAACTAATGAAATAACTTTCAAAACATAAGTAACTATTATATATAGAAACACGTAAATCAAAA
Organism: Orgyia antiqua; assembly: GCA_916999025.1. Lineage (NCBI taxonomy): Eukaryota > Metazoa > Arthropoda > Insecta > Lepidoptera > Erebidae > Orgyia > Orgyia antiqua. The sequence continues at coordinate 17,229,715 of OU779864.1, read as the reverse complement.
TTAAAATATATTTAGTAGATTTTGAGTAAATAGGAAAAGTATCCCTAATTCTTCATTTTCTGTGCCTACTGGCTGTGTTAATATGTACGTGTCGGCGATGATATACGATAATATTGATGTAGGCCCTTAACAATTTGTACATGCGTCGTGCTACCCCGCATATCCCCGAATCAACACGCGTACATAAGTTCAGTATGTATCTATTAATGTATTAATCTATATAACGGAATCCATGAAAGTGTCTATGTTATCCATTCAAAACGTACATAGTTTAATTACAAATGTTGCATCTACTAAAACAAATTATTTGTTTTAGTTGTAATTTTATATAACAAGCTACTAAACAAGAAGAGGAATTTTAAACGAATTCATTTAAATGTTGATCTGGTAATAAAGATGTATACAAAGAGATGAATGAAAGAGTGTCATATATAATTAGTGTCACTGTCACAAGTACTTGGACAAGCATAAATTAGTTATGTACAGCAACCGGTATTACGTGTAACTTTGTTGCAATATTCTTGTTCTTTCTTATCTTTTACCATAACATTGGGGTCGGCATACAGCATAACTTTGTATTAACTGTTAAACACTCTCTGATAACTTTGTTACAATCTTGCATTTTATCGTCGAGTTGAATGTGAAAATCGAGTTACGATAGCAATGTTTTATCATTTTCTATGCATTATCGTTATATTGTATGAATTTATATTAAAGTTAAAGCATATTTATGACTGGTTTTAAAGGATGGTAAACAAACTTACCGTAAATGAACTAACTGTACAAAAAAGATATATTTATTGGGCTATTGCAAGCTCGGATAGAATATAATATTGTTTTATACTTACATAATTTACAGGAATAAAGTAAATAAATACCCATAGGCATAAATATTCATGGGATGGATCTCTCCATGTCTTGGATTCTATCCTGTTATGATCACACTTTAGATTTGTATTCTCCAGTAAACATTCTAGAATATGGTCACGATGACCGTTTTGTTATGTTAATAATAACTATTCTAAACAGATATTCTACGATGCAATAGGTCAAGTAAATTTATTAGCAAATGCTAATAAACATTCTCGGTATCTATCTAGGCAATAAAATTGATAAATAACTTAGAAATCGTAGCTCCTGGCCTACATCAGAGCTATAAATCAGTTGCAGGCAATCGCTTAGCGTGTCGAGAAATGCGCAATTATAAATAAACTAGTACTACGCCGATGACACGACAACTCGTTTAATAGTACACAACATTTTGACGTTCAAGATATCGTGATGATAGGCAAACTGCCATCTTGCTAATAAAACTGGACTATTATTTGTTCGTGTTCATTTAACTTTGATATTTATACAACTACATTATTTTGTGTAAGTTGTGCACAAAATAATGTAGAATATCATAAGAAGAATAAATAGAAAACAATAAGAACAGGGATGATATGCAAGAATATGCAAGAGCATATTCTTGCATATCACCCCTGTTCTTATAGACAGTAGTCAGATCTTTAATACAGTCTCTTGATCGTGTATAGAATTAAGAAACTAATGACATTTCAAATAAAACCACTGCTTTCGGATATTGTTGACGAGTATATTCGTTTTAGAATTTAGACAGACGTTTTGGAGACTTTTCAGTCACCATGATCACGGGTGGGACTGAGCTTTAGAGTCCTCTACGATCAGTTGCTACGAGGTTTATCCAGTATCTACATTTGATATTTGTACTGACTGAATGACGTTTGATTAAATACGCATTTGATTATCTTCTTTATGTATCTAAACAACCAAGTCAGTGTTTAAAGAATAGTTCGCTTTTGTGTTTACAATACCACTAATTACTACTGGATTCTAAGAAACGAGATATGGTTTGAGAGAAGAGCTAGGAAAGAAGTTATAAAGTGTTGAAAAGCAATAAATTTAATTAAATCTTTACTAATAAAAGTTACGTAAAGGTCTTCGTATCATAACTTTTACTTTTTAATCGCTAACCGTTTGGTAAAAAAAAAAAAAATGTATTTTCTATTCGCTACAACATATGCTACCTTTTAAAATATCTACCTAAACAAATTAAATACATTTATTAAGAAGACAGCTATATTAAGTAGTTAATATATCTTATTTTTTATTATATGAAACTTAACTTAACTTATTGTATATATGTGTATGTATGTATATGTATGTATATTATTATATATATGTATGTATGCAGATAATGTATCTAAGTAGGTCTATTTATAAGTATGTAATATATTTATTTATATTTTATTTGCTAGTATTTTCATTCTTCCTTATAAGTAACTATTAAAGTACACCACAAGTCACCTATTCTGTCTCATTCATGTCCATCTTAAGGTTGTCTGGTAGAGATCGCAGCCCGCGATAAGACCGCCCATTGTACCTATTTTAAGCTTAGTTAGTAAGTTTGGTAAAATCTATCTGGTGTACAATAAAGAGTATTTTACTTTACTTTTACTTTAATTTTTGGCTTATTTATCTATGATAGTCGTAGCCTGTAGTAAACAAAAAAACCCAATATACACAATATAACATGTTCTAATTTGAAATCTATGCTAATATGTATATTTTATTTTCGCTATTATTTGTTGAAATAGGGATAGTAAAATGTCCAGTACTTTTCACAAGTCATCTGTCGGTAACGGACAGCGTCGAAAAGTTATGTCACTTTACGAGCCGTGTCACGTCATGTCACCCAGACCAGACATGACGGCATGACGGGCCGTCACGTTTGCGACCGCCGCAATAATTAGCTAATTGTCACAAATCTTTCAACACAACTAATAACACCTCTATTTCTACTACAACAAAGATATATTTAGCATGTATTAACAGCAAATTATTTATGGAATAGCCTTATTAAAATATGATGCTGGGACCATTTTTGAGTGACACTTATTGCTATGACATAAAGTATATTTTCAATCGTTTTTCTAAATTATGTTTTGAGTTCTTATGATATTTTTGGGTTATGGCAACCGCGATTATGAGTTTTCCATTAATCCTTTAATGAGCCTACGTGACATTTATATTGATGGAAGTAATAACATCTGGAAGATTAATGACATTGTTTTTGGAATTCATTTAATACGTTATGCGGAGAGAATATAAAATTGATATCCACTGATTTAAATCTAGTTGGTACCTTTCAAGGAAAACATTTATCAATATGTTTATAGCACAAGTCTTAGGGATTAAAAAAATATTGCTAGTGTTGTTCTGTTAGTGTTCTGATTGCCACCTAAAGTAAAATATGTAAACTTCTCACATTAAAATATTGCTAGATATTTTTAATTGATATGTACACCTACCTAGCTGCATCTCTTATCTAGAATAGTATCAATATTAGTATAACACAATAGAATAGTACAAGTATCACTTCCTCTTTTCTTGCCCGCGGGGGTTGTAAGAACCGACCGAAGAAACCATATCACATGACACCTGCGCATATAACGAGTGTTCTGTTAACGTTAGTTAAATCTTATTGCAACATAATCAAGAAGTCATGTAGCGCGAACACCCCATCAAAGGATAAGGGTAGGAGAATGAATACCTATTAGTAAATATCAGTGTCTATGTGGACGAAGTCAATGGTGGTAGGCTAGTTTAGAGTAGGTAAAATAGGTAACAGTTTCGTTATAAACTGTTCCCATTAAAGTTAATCATTTACTTGTGTCGAACAGTTTATCCATGACATGAATACAAAATTATAAAAACCTATCACGAGTATTTAAAGGTTTAAAATTATATTCTTATTTTTTATTTAACTTTACAATAAAAGCAATTAATTGATCAGATTCAGTGCTAATGATAATAGCTGCCGATAACTATTAATTAATACGTTCACTGTTATGGCGAAACAACGTCAATGCTATTTTACTGTCGGAACATGTACTTACTATTTTTTTTTCATTCATCTTTTCATCATATTAGCTATCACCACTGTTGGAAATAAGTTTTACGCATAGAATATTACAACAAGCGGTTCTAAGCCGCTTTGTTTCAGCGGCTTTCTGTAATTTTGACAATATTGGGCGCCATCGTAAGTTATGCAACTTACGGGGGCGGCATCCATCCTTCATTCCTATGATTGTTTCGTGCGGGAGTCAAACCCGCGACCTCGTGAACGGCGGCCCATTTCATAAACTATAAAACCAAGAGGCCGATCAATACATAGACTTCATCATGCGACAATAAGCGATTCTGAGCCACTTGCATCCCACGGCTCTCTGCAATGCTGGCAATATTGGGAGCCGCTATGCGCTGCGACGTCCTTTCTTACCTGCATGTCGTCAGCTTGTCAAATAAAACCTGCTCCTCTCTCTAGTATGCTAAATGTGTAAGCTAAGTTATTTTTTTGTAAAACTATTTTTAAAAGTTGTGTAACCTATGTATAAAAGGCAAAGACGTGAGAGTAATTATGTTCTATTTTTCACTTTATTGAGATAATTATCTGTCGTGACTATAGAACATAAAACATAATTGTTGTTAGTGTTTAGTTCCTTGTAAAGAATAATAAAATTAAACTCGACAATTATAAGACAAAGTAAAGTAATATACAGTGTTGTATTTATTACGGAAATTACTAGTAATACAAAGATTTTGTTTACTTTGTGACTTTGAATCGACTTTGATGCTAACTTTTCTATGAGAGGTCACCTTTTGGTACCTATGTCATTTACAAAAATACATATTTTATTGTAATCTTCTGACTTAAAAAAAAAATGCATTAAATTACTGTTTCGGCTTCCACAGCAGGATAAAAAAATTTCGCATATTAGTTTGTCGTTAATGTCCTAAATCGACCAGAGATTTACCAGATAGAGTGTCTATGACCAAATTACTTTTCGAGTTTTAATAAACTAAATTTTAGTGGAAAAAATGATAACAATGAGCGGGACTTGAACCCACGACCTGGGAATACCGTTCCATTGCTCTCCCATTTGAGCTATCATGGTTCCCGCACATGTTTACCAAAAGTTTATTTAGTAAAAGCATAGCAAGTTAATTGCAAAAATTTATAAATTAAAGTAGAGTTTGTAGTTTGCGTATACTACTACTGTAACTAACAATAATATCTCATAAGACCATGAAGTACTCTTTATCTAGGCTACACGTAGGTAGCTAGCACCATCTGGCAAATCTGTGACATCGACTTGTTATAATTTTATTAGATTCTTCAAATTATAAAATTCTACTGTCTTGATTCATTTATTCAAAGTCAAAGTAATTTTTTTTTTTAAAGTCAAATTTTTTTTCATGTTGGCATGTTTTACAAGCTCTTTTGAAACGTCAGATTGTACATACATTACTATTTAATGTTTTAAAATTTTCACTAGCAATGTCTAGCTCAAAGATTAATATAAAATAACAAATGCTTATTCAAAATTAAATGTAAAGGGGTCCACATCGTGTCAGGTGTCACGGTCGTGACAGATCACCCCGCGACACCCGCCGCGTGACATAGCTGACAGAACTGAAAGATTTATTGTTTTGTATTGTAGCCTCTGTCATTCTGACAACGTTGGCGTAGATATTATGAAAAGGAATTGCTATGAAATTTGCGTACACCACGATAGCTTAGTAGCTTTGTCGTGAGTTCAAGTCTCATGGGATCGTTTTTCTTATACTAAAATTATAAAGCTGAAGAGTTTGTTTGTTTGAACGCGCTATTCTCAGTAGCCACAAGGCCGATTTTAAAATTTTTCAGTGTTGGATAGTACATTTATCGTGGAAGGCTATATGATACATATAATTACGCTGCGACTTATAGGAGCGAAGCATCAGCGAAAAACATTGCAAAAACTGGGAAAATTTTCTTTATTCCACGCGTACGAAGTCGCGGGCATTCGCTAGTAACTCTATAACTAGATTTATGTACTTACTGACCTGTTGAAATTCGTGTGTTACACAAAAGTGGGACATTTTTAGTTGTTCATGTAGAATTTGTACCATTGGCTATTATTTTTTAACATCTCTACAATCGGCAATCGTGCAAACTTCATAAAACATTATTGATGATAGAAAAGTTAAAATAGGCGTGTAATTACTCATGTAATTATGTTAAAACCTTGGTAGATAATTCAGTTTTAATAACTGAACATCATCAATCATCATTTTTATTGATGATCGGTTAACATTTACGTTACATTAGAAAAGATTACGGATGTCTAGATGCAATGGATGAATATATAAATGTTATAACGATGTGAATGTTGATGTTAAAGATCTGTATATGGAATAGCTGTTACCCACAACTTCGTACGCGTTAAATTTAGAAACTAAACCAAATTATACAAACAGCCATCCTCCTGAATCACTCTACGTATTAAAAAAACGGATCAAAATCCTTTTCGCAGTTTACACAGGGACATGCATACAAAAATTATGATTTTGTTTTATAATAAGTAAAGATTCCAACATTTATCCATCCACTTTTACGCTCATTGCTGGAGAAAAACCTGCAAAAAAGAACATCACAATACTCGGCTTTTCGCCAGCATTTTCATTTAATTTTCTAATAACTACACAACTTTCTAGATAGGTACCATTATTTCCTAGTCAACTAAGATATCCTAGTTGACTAGTTAAAAAGTTATAATCAAAGCAAATAGCATTACAAAAAACTTTCATCTAAATCTTTTACCTTATACATGCCAAAAATAATTAAATATCTGAAATAAATATCCACAAATGTACGGATGGTACCAATCTCTATTAATTATAGTGCATTACCCTAATTGGCGAATCTAAGATGAATGTTACTCCAGTCCCTAATTAACTTGATATTTCCTGTTCTCTAGACCGTCTAAGATCGTTAACACCTGTAGCCTAAGGAGGCTATAGTAAATAGGCTGAGTCTATTAATACGGGTACTGTACGAACAATTTATAATTATTAATACGGTTACCGTACGAACAATTTATAATTATTAATACGGGTACTGGACAAACAATTTATTATTATTCGTACAGAAGTCGGACGAATAATTTTATTTTATCAATTAGAGTGCAAATTTAAAAAAAAATAACTTTGCGTTTCTATTTGTTTTTAATTTAAACCAAAAAATGGTAAATTTTTGCCGATTTTAATACCGTCAAATATTGAATTTATTTTTTATTATTAAATATAATAAATGCTCTTTTATAAATTAAATTTATAGGTATTAAATATATGTATAAGTATCTAATTATATTTTCACTATCATTTATACAGATTATATTAGATTATTATTATTTATATAGATTTTGAATATACTTTGCACCGATTCGAGCCGGTAGATTTTGAGAAATCTCAACAAAAAGACAAAAAAAAAATTTTTGAAATGTGTTTTTTTTACTAATTTTTAAACGGCTCTACCGCTCGATTTTAGAAACTAAGCTCTTAACATCAAAAATTGACTTCGATCACCACCAGCTCGTTCGAAATCGATTGATTCGTTCGTGAGTTATCCTTGTCAAAAGAAAACTCAAGAAAGTATTTTTAACACGCTTTTATAAGTTTGGTATGCATCTATCAATGTATTAATCTGTGTAACGGAATCTTTGAAAGCGATTTTCAGCCACTTGCAGTAGATGGATTGATCTGAAATTTTGCACACCTAACAAGGACGGATGACAATATAATAGATAATAATATAATAATATTTATGGACATTTCACCCAACGTCCTCTGGTCCCAAGCTAAGCTTTATATGCTTGTGTTATGGGTACCAGAATACGGATAGAATACATAAACTACTTTTCTTTTGTAAATACATACTTATAATACATAGTAAACACCCAAACGCAGTACAAACATTTGTATGACAATTGAAAGCATCACACAAATGATTGTCCTGACCGGGGATCGAACCCGAGACCTCGTGAACGGCAGTCCATTATATGAACCACTAGACCACGAGGCCCGTCATATATTATATATATACAATGCAATAATTTAAAAGAATAATCCCAATTCCTTGATCAGAATTACTAGAATAGCATGTTGAAGTATCACTATGACCACACTTGTATTTTTAATTATACACGTAATAGTTTAATTGGAATAGTATATACAATAGTATTGGATGCTGTAATATATCAGGGACGCTTCAACATGCCTCTTGATTCCTTTTGTGCGACATCGTTCAATTGTCATAGCATCACGATGATAAAAAAATGCGTACTCTTTTTCTTCGAAATCTTTTACTTTTTTCTCCAACTTTTCAAAAGAATCAAATTTGTCACCTTTCTTCAATAAATTTTCATCCATGACTTTGTCATTCTCATCAGCAGCTTCATCTGAATCAACAACTTCATTCGCGTCTTCTCCGTTTTGGTCTTTCTCTTTGCCTTCTTCGTTTTCATAATATTCTTCGGAATCTGAAGAATATATTACCATAAGTATTAAAATTAAAAATGTTAAGAAATAAATAGGTATATATTTTTTATTAATTGAATAATTACCCATTTTGTAAGATATTTTATACAAGCTAAATAAATTCAAATTGAATTATTTTATTATAAATACTTTATGACAGAATGACAGAAATATAAACAAATGAAACTTTTTAAGAAAAATAAATATTTTTAATTAAAAAAGAAATAAAAAGATTTAATAGCTTACCTTTTCCATTGAAATTTATTTCATTGATTTATTTTAACATATTTTACAATATCTATTGTTAAAATAAAAATTGAGTATTTAAATTATAATTACCTCCTTTTGTTCACCAATCACAATACACATTCCACCAATCGCATCATAATTCCATAGGCAAACAATAATCATACTCACGTTAATTTAGAATAAATTTATTATTAAAAAAAATTCTTAGTAATAAATTTAATAATAAAAAAATAATAATATCCGTATGAATATACTCATTCTTAAAAAACAAGCTAATCGTCCAACTAATCGTCCAATATCATTCTTAATTTGAAAAAAAATTGAATATAATGTACGAATAAATATAATTTATTCGTCCAGTACCCGTACAAATAGTCACATTCTAGTAAATATAGGGTAGATTTAAACGTTGCCAGCAGTCTGACAAGATAGAACGGACCGCGTTTCTAATTGACACGTCTCGTTGCCCGGAAATAGGGAAGGACCGTAAAAATATCGATATATTATTTATTTTATTTAAATAATTATTTTTCTCTCCAGCACGGGCATCCTAAAGTTTTTTTTTTTTCATTATTACAAGTTGTAGTCAAGCAGGCTATAATATGCCACCTCATGGAAAGCGTCGATGTAGTCTTGGATTGTGTGGTGTAAGGAGCCTTTTCACTTTAGCTTTGAAATCTTTCACATTATAATTAGTGTTGGATCTACTATGCCGCATTGAACAGGCGTGTTGGCATAGGGTTTAGTTTTTAGTTTTCAAACTATTCGGAAATGAGTATTAGTGGGAAACTTTTGAAAATATCATTCCTTAATTATTACTATTACTAATTACAACAATAATATAATCGATAAATTATTCTTGTTTTTCTTCTCAGCTTTCTCTCTTCCGTTTTGACAATATGAAAAAAAAGCCTATTCTACTTTTGCTTCACTGACCAGGCTTGTTAGCAAAGGGTTTGATTCCAAGTTTTGCTTCTATCACATAAGATGTTTACGGCTTGTATTATTCCTCAGCTGGCTTACAACACAATTTTAGAGATGATGGGGTAGTTACTCTTGTTTTTTTTAATCCATTACTGTCACCATACAGATCTAATTATAAATTAGCAATGAAAAATTAATAAATATCTTATCGATAAGTTAATCGTTTAACACTAGTGTCGTCGGTTGGTGACAGACGGAAGACGCAACGGAAGTAATGGCGCGGACGGTTGACAGTTGTAGTCGCGTCTGCCTTGACTTCAACAATATACTACTTCGATATAATAGTAAACATAATTATGAACTATTTACATCATTATAATATTGTAACATGTGGATGGTATTTGTATTTATATTCAATACAAACTATAATAGATAACGTAATAACTTATGCCAATACGTGAAGCGAATAATTTTGACATGTTTTTACAAAAACTTCGAGGACGGAGAGGAACAAAGTAAGACTCGACCACTTGGTGACCACTTAGGAATTATAAATAAATGAAAATAAATATTCTCTGTATGGTGACGGATTAAGAATACAATTGTCACCACCTCATCTCCTCCCAAGGGTGCTGTAAAAATCATCTAAATGATATTGCATACAGAAGAAAGCCTCTGTGAGAGACAGAAAACTTGAAAAAAAGCTCTGTGCCAACACGCCCGGTCAGCGCGGCACAGTAGCCCATAATCCCCAAAGTGGAGGAGGCCCGTGCCCAACAGTGAGACGTAACTGGGCTGGAGACAGGAGACAGATAATAAATAGTCATCGATTTTTTTCACAAAGCTTTTTTTGCCCCTAAATAAAATTGAATCATCATCATAACATCACGCCTTTTCCCCGTGGGGGTAGGTAGAGTGCCATCTGCCACGATCCAAACATACTTCCTTGGATTCATCCACACTCATACATCTGGTCATACATGCCCAACGGTTGTAAGTGCTACGCACTTGTCCCTTTTGGAGTATCCTGGCGATGACATCGCTATCGGAGTAACAGAAAAGAAAATGGAATTATTGAATAATCTTGAAGATTATAGTCATACCCGACAAGAAACCTCGAAAATTTATTATGTAGATACTATCAACAATTACTTAATTACAATTACTTAATTATTGTATCGTATTTCTTAAGTTTAGAGAGTGACAGAGTCGTAGAAATGAAATAGACAAACAGATAATTATAAAGATTTCACATTTGCAAAAATTGTGATATGATTATTAACAAAAAACATTAAAACATGAGAGTTTGCGAAATAAAAATAATTCCATCAGATAAATAATAATACTGTGTATTCCCATTAATTAAACAAAGATTTGTACATAAAGATAACAGCACACGTGTAATCAAAATTAAATTTTGCAGAAATTTTTAAAGTTTTATACACATTAAGAGGATACCAAAATAGCTTCGTGCATTTTTCTACGTACGAAGTTTTCATTGTTTCTTTAGATTGAATGGCTAGAGCTCTAATTTTTAAGTACATATATGTTTTTTCAATATATGATCTAGGATCGCATAAACTCAGAAACGCGATTGAAAAAAGTTTTCTCGATAGAAAATCTTAGCGAAACAACCTCTCAAATTTTTTATTTTTTTCATTTGTCGGTCTAATATCGCGTATTAACTAATAAAATAACTTTAAAACATAAGTAACTATTATATATAGAAACACGTAAATCAGAATTAAAATATATTTAGTAGATTTTGAGTAAATAGGAAAAGTATCCCTAATTCTTCATTTTCTGTGCCTACTGGCTGTGTTAATATGTACGTTTCGGCGATGATATTGAATAATATTGATGTAGGCCCTTAAAAACTTCCGTTATATGCATTTAATAATTTTGATTAAGTACCTATCTTTTGCCGGATTTTAAGACCTTTAAATTCCAATTTGTGACAAGGAATTAACGATTTATTTTGATTTGCTGAAAATTAAAGCTTTAGTAAAAATACAGTAAAAACCAATAGGTACTATTAAAAATATATATAACTAGCTGTTGTCCGCCATTTCGTACGCGTGGAATTTTGAATTATTCCCCCGCATTTGTTAAAATTTTCGTTGACGCGTTGCTTCTATTGGTTGCATCGTTATTTAATATAGACTATAACCTGCCTCAATAAATGTGCAATCCGACATTAAAATAATTTTTCAAATCGATCAAGTCGTTTTTGAGATTAGCGCATTCAAACAAACGTACTCTTTAGCTTTATAATACTAGAATAGTATTAAACAGTATTTTTTTTGTCCAATAAAAGTACCACTTTGGGACAAGCATGGGCCAACTCCTCAGCTAAAATAATTTTCGTTCACTTCGCTGACGAAACGTAAATATTATCTAAATTTCTTCTTTCTTAGATGGTTTTTGCTTATTTTTTAACGTTGACATTTACAATACCTACATATGTGCTAAAATGCTGTGGTGACAAGTGTGCTTTTAATCCTTTAATCCTTTAAAATACAACAATATTAGATTACTTACCTGTATATTCCCCAAGTTGTTCTCTAATCTATTAAGCTAATCAATACCATAACTCAGTAGCATCTTTTTGTTGCACACGGCAAACCAAAAAAACACGCTTGACAATCCAGGATATTTTTTTTAAATCATTGCATTGTCATCGGCCTTTAATATGTGTGCAAAGTTTCAGATCAATCCGACTACTGCAAGGATAGAACAGATAATTAATTATTGTTAATAAAAAAGTAACAATTAGGGTTTTCTGTAGAAAACAGTTACTTTTATTTCTAATAAACATTTTACAGAACCAAATGCAATAAATTGTTATATATTCCGGGGCCGTGGACACGGCTGATCACACACTGGCCGTGTGCATGGCTTGGACTGCGCAGCGTGCTCGACTCACCGGCGTAAACGGTGCTAATTTGTCGCTGCCGGCCGTCATCGAATCGATGGCTGCCAGCAAAGAGAGTTGGGCCGCCATCACCTCCTTCGCTAGTGAGGTGATGGTGGCAAAGAGGGAGGCCCTGCGGGAGCGCGAGCGCTCGGGCGATACTTTGCTCCCCCGCAGGGCCCCGGGTAGGGGTCGTCAGCGCACAATAGCTGGCGGCCCCACCCAACGAAGACGCCGCGCTTGGCAGGTCGGAGGGCCTGCAGCGACGGACGGCCTCTCTCCACGTGTTTCGGGTAAAGGCGTCGGACTGACGGGGGCGCCTAGGGCTCGCCCCGTCACAGTGAGCCCCCACCGATAGGGGGCCACCCCCGGTCGGGTCATGGTAATACCTGAGTGACTACGGCCCGGCCAAGGGTCGAGGAGGAATACCGTGGGGTTTAGTGGGTAGTCCGGGTCCGTTTATGACCCGGGAGTCCCCACAATGTGCGTAATTGCATTCCCCACGTAAAAAAAAAACCGTCTAGGTATACATTTTAATATTATTATCGACAAAAATATTATTATCCGATGTAATAATTATGATTTATTATTAAAATAATCTGACATGACTTGCAAATGGCTAGATCTTGTCCTGTTGCTACCAATTTAAGTATATATTTAACGTAATTAAGGTTGATTGATATGTTATAATTTCCATAAGCATACTGTGATAAGGATTCCTGGAAATCAACTGTAATTTCTTAAATAAGTATTTTTTAGGGTTCCGTACCCAAAGGGTAAAAACGGGACCGTATAACGATTACTGAGACTTCGCTGTCCGTCCGTCCGTCCGTCCGTCCGTCCGTCTGGCACCAGGCTGTATCTCAAGAACGGTAATAGGTAGACAGTTGAAATTTTCACAGATGATGTATTTCTATTGCCGCTATAACAACAAATACTAAAAATAAAATAAAATAAATATTTAAGGGGGGCTCCCATACAACAAACATGATTTTTTTAACGTTTCTTGCTCGATACTAATAACGTTGCCTAATGTTGCATAGATAATGGTACAAAACCCTTCGTGCGCGAGTCCGACTCGCACTTGACCAATTTTTTTTATTATCTGGCCCATGGTATCTGTCCTGTTAATGAATTGCGCACAGGGTTCAATTCTCATTTACCACAAATTTTGTAAAGGACACAAGGGTTCCCCTTCGTGCGCGAGTCCGACTCGCACTTGACCAATTTTTTTAATTTAAATTGCAATCTTTTCAATTGTTTTATTTTTATCTACTTATTACGCATAATTTATAGGATTAGAAAGATTAATATTTTGTAAATAGATTGCTTTCAATTACATTGGAGAAAACAAGACGCTTATGAGGCTATTGGTACCACCTCAATAGCCTCTTGTATTTTCCCCTCACGCTTTTTTTTTCTCCTCCGCCCTGCCCTGCCCGGCAATAATGGTGCCTTGAGCTTTCCCCTCACGCTTGCATTAAGGATGTTTATTTCGACAAACCAAAATTGGTATTAACTTCAATTTCTAACAAATGAATGCTTAACAATAATTTTTATTTAACAAAAACACTGCGTAATTAAAAAAAAAATATGAAATTCCATTTTAATTGGTGAATTATTCACTCGAGATTTTATCGCCTGACACAATAATTTCTTATTTCACAATTTTTATCTTTTCACAATTTTTATCATCATCATACTAGGTTACAAAATTACGGGAAAATAATCCCCTAACGAAAACAGCACATCATAATTTAAACTACATATAATATATAACAAATACCCAAGAAGGGTTAACGTCAGGCAGACGACTGGGCCCTGAGTCGGGTATTTCAACGGTGTCACAACTGTACCATTATTGTACCATTATGGTGCAATAGTAAAGTTTTTGGTAGTCTACTAATAATGTGTCGTCATAACGACTTCATCATTGTCTTACAATGGTCAAAGTGACATAAATTGCTAGTCTCGTACACAACTGCTTCACAATTGCAATTCAATGACTGAAATGTTTCGGTAGTCTGCTATTTTGAATTTGACAGTAATATTTTTAAATTGTCCTGTGTCGAAAGATTGCCATAAATAAAAAATAGATAGATAGAAATATTAGAAATTGTTCTTTGTAATTTATTGCAATTTACTAATCTCCTAAACTTCACATTGCTTTTTATACTAATAAATAGTATGTACAAATATATTTAAACGAAGTCTAGCATGATTAAATGTTTAAATTTATTAGTAGTTTTTCGAAAATCACTTCAACTAACGCATTTTTTAAAAATGGCAACACATACATACCATTCTAACACAATCCATAGATAAAAGAGACCGAAAATTCAATGCATAGATAAAAGAGATCGACAATTCTATTACCATTGAAAGACCGTTATGACGGCATATAGCAGACTACGGATATTTGACTTCAATTGCAACGGTATCGTGCCGGTATTGTGCCGGTATGACAATTGTTCCAAAATAGTGGACTTGAGCACCTGGTCGTTAAAATCAGCCAAATCCCATTGCAGCAAGTAGTTATGTGGCGCCGACCCCTAACAACGGGATCAGGGCAAGAGAATGATGTAAATTTCGATAACATAACAATAACTTGTGTAGATATTTAGTCTAATAACAACATCAATTAATTAAGATTTATATCTCAAAAAACATCGATTAAGTTTAGATAAAATTCTATTGATCTATTTTTATAAGACGCATTGATATATTGTTATTAAATAAAAGATTGATAGATCGATAAAGATTGAATATTGAACAATAGGTAATTAGTTATAATGAGTTTGTTTTGTACCATAATGATTAAGTATGACACTATCGATTATTTTATGTCACAATGGAATGATTAAATCGAGAGTTGCATTGTAATATTTACGTAAGTTTTCGCTTATCCGTTTAAACTAACATAATGATCAATCAATGTTCATGTGACAACAAAACATAGATAGTTCTATTAGTCGTATCCGTGTATTTATCATGTAGTCACGCGTTAAAAATTCTTTTTGTCCATAATTTTACGTCAATTAGGCTATTTACCCTAAGATACTAGCTGTTACCCGCGACTTCGTATGCGTGGAATTTCTCCCCAGGTCATGATAAAGCTCAAGGCATCATCATGGCCCGGCAGGGCAAGACGGCGAAAACAAAACAAAAAAAAATGCGTGGAATTCAGTAGATTCGCTCTGTTTTGTGTATAATTTATTGATGCCGCTCTATACATATAACTTAAAGCCTTACTTGATAAATGTAGGTACTAGGTATTCATCATTGAAAGAATTTTTCAAATCGGATCAGCGGTTCCTTAGATTAGCGCGTTCAAACAAACAAACAAATTCTTTAGCTTTATAATATTAGTACAGATTGTTATCTGCAGCTGTATCTGCGATAATAACAGCGTTCAAATGCACCAGAATAAAGTAATACAGCATTTTGCATCTACGATGTCCATCATTAGATATGGGGGTTTCTTTCATAATGATCCTGTAAGAGCCAGCTGAGGGATAATTTTAACAGATAACCTGCAGTGGTATTCAGTAAGAAAAAGTGAAGTGAATTTTCGGTGAATCTTGATCACGTGACAGCGCTCCTCCAATAAAAATAGAGGAGCGCTGTCACGTGATCAAGATTCACCGAAAATTCACTTCACTTTTTCTTACTGAATACCATTGCTGTTAGAGCATAAGAACTCAAAACTAAATACCATGTCAACTTAGCGTGGCATAGAAAGATCAAATACCCTCCTGAACAGAAGGAGGCATGTGACCAATAGTGGAACTTTAACGTGAAGAACCAAAAAAGCCCAGACACATAAAGATGCGGAGTAATAGAGTAAAACATATACTACATCCATAAAACAAATTACACATTATATTTTCACCCTCATTTTAATTATATTCACCCCTAACATTCATCCATGTTATGATTAACGAGCTCTCAACAAATTTATGAAACGGTAGCTAGGTATCCATTGATCACAATTTAATTGGCTTCAGGTAAAAATTTGACAGAAATATTTATAGCAGTAACTGTATTTTTAGATGTGACCCTTTAACATGATATTTGTAACAATATAAACTCTATTCCTATTATATTAAACACAATTCTATTTAACCCTACTAAGTTTACTCCTAGGTTGCCTCTTTAATATATTTATGAATAGTGACGGATAGATGGATAGTGAAGATTTATTAATAAGATCCCATCTTACCTTATAACTTAAACGTAGAATGGATTAAGTTGGAACATTTTCAGCGCAAGAAAAAATCTGACCAATATGTATTGATCTGCTAATAAAGATGTAAATTACTAACTAGGTACTAATCTAGTTACACAGTGATGTACCAAATTGTAGTATACCAACATATTAAGTGCGTCAATCACGTGAATATTGGCGACGTATCACAACGAGTGAGGACGCATGTCACAGCTAGCTACGGGGGTGTATGATGGATGATGCGTCGTTAATCACTGTGGCACGATCATCATTCATCGCCACGACTGCTGCGTTACAGAGTAAATTTAACAGTAAGAAACTCATATAAATATTGTAAAAGTAGCTATCTGTCTACATAGAGCTACCTTGAAATTGTTCATGCTGCATAAACGGGGCGGAGCACCAAGACAAATAGCCGAAACATAAATTTTACCCTGGATATCTCTAAAAAGGTTTGTAAAAACAATTAAATTTGTTACTGAAATGACTACGACGCAGACAGCAAAATAACGTAATCTTTAAAAGTGATTTTCACCCATTTGTAAAGTTAGATTGATCTGAGATCTTGCACATCATGCAAATGTAAAAGACCAATAAAATGTAATAACAAAGATTTTCTGTGTTTTCAATTGCGGTTTTGAAGTTTTTTTTATATTATTTTTTTATTTATGTTATAAACCGTCGAGGTTAATCCTGGTGACCTGCGTTATAGTTACCTACTTGCATGCCTATTTACCTATCTCAGGTACCTAATATATTAGAAATACAGTAGATTACCATTTATCTGTATTATAATTATAATAAAACCCTTATTTTTGCGTAACAAATAAATCTTTTCTTTCCGTACCGTTATATTTACACTGTGTCATGAAGAAGGGGACTTCTAAAAGTGAATTGTGTTTCGTTGAGAATTGATCACTTTAATTTCTGTGTTAATAGAACAAATTGCTTTTAGATATAAGAAATAATATATTTGGCAAATGAAATATTGCCATCTAACTATATCTTTAATAAAATATTTGTAAGATTAATACGTATTTGATGGATGGTAACGTTTTATTTAAATTAGATAATAATAGAAAATATAATTTTATTTTACTTTATGTTACTTATGAAATTCAATATTGTAGCACTAAATTTTGCTCAAGCAAGTGGATTTTAAATTTCAGAAAAAAATATATTGGAAGGTTGAATTTAATAAGAAACATTAGTAGTAAATAACCAATCACCTAAATATCTTGAATTTCATGAACCAAAAAGAACATGCGCGTTCAAAAGGCAAAGAGGATTGTAAAACGACTCATCATTAAACAAACTTAATACAAAATTCGGCTTATAGCTCCGATCAATCATAAAACATACAAATCAATCAAATATCAGATTAATATTATAAGCCAATAAATTGATAACTAAATATGTTAAATAAACATACAAAGTTTAGGCGTATCTAAGTCATGTTTGTTGCCACGCCAATATTTGAACAAATATTGACAACAGGTAGAAGCGATTATACAAAATATGTTTGCTTCCACGAAAGAGTTATAATAATATGATAAATGATAAACCTATAAATTATTAGGTAAAGCGTAACTTTGTACCCATTTGCAACAATAAATTACGTGCTTAGAAAAGAAATAACTACTTACATTGTTTGGAAAATGAATAACACGCTTAAAAATATGTTCTGTACTTTCACTTCTTTCTTAATTAGTGCATCATCATTCATAAATGTCATACAACATACAACATACAACATACTACGTCTGGGTGTTTTCTATGTATTATAAGTATGTATTTACAAAAGAAAAGTAGTTTATGTATTATATCCGTATTCTGGTACCCATAACACAAGCATATAAGCTTAGCTTGGGACCAGAGGACGTTGTGTGAAATGTCCGTGAATATTTATTTATTATTATTTATTATCATCATTAGTGTTTATAAGTGCGCAAAATAATAGGTTAATCTGTTATTTGAAAAGGGATAAATCCAGGATTCCATTATATTAACATAAACACAACAGGATCGAAGTTATTAAAAGCGTATTAGAAACAAAAGTTAGCGCGGTAAAGTTACTGGATAAATTGCTCCAAAAGATAAGGACCATTGTAGGAGTAGAGGTTATCGAGAGGATTTCAAATCGTAGACCATTTCTTAGCGGCTCCGACGATATTGTTATATATAATCCAAGGATCTGCTGGATTCAGATGACAAAGGAATTGCGTATTGCAACGTTCCTCGAAGGAAGCCTGTGTAGAGTAAAGGATAAAGAAATGGCGATACATAGATGGATAGAATGGTAAAGAGAATATTTGGGAGAGTTAGAGTATTTGAGTTCTTTCTTTCATTGGATTAAGAATAGAAGTATCGCCACGCCTTTTCCTTCCCAGGGTATTGTAAAAGCCAGGTAAAGAATATTAGACGCAGCTAACATCCTCTGTAAGAAACGCCAAACTCTAAAAAACCCTGTGCCAATAGACCTGGTCAGGACGGCATCGCCGGCTATAATCTTTTCCAAAGTGGAGGAAGCCCGTGCCCAACAGTGGGTGTTAATAGGCTGGAGAAAGAGAGAGAATTCTTTCATGTTATATCGTATTCTATGTAACTCCATCTTACTCTATACTATTTCTCATATCTTTACATCTTCTTAGTTAAGACTTCGAAATCTTATACGCATAGCATTATTTTTCCTTTCAGAAATCCAACGGATTCTCGCCAAATACCGTACAATAACATCAATTATAGAACAATCAACGTTTTTTTGTATCACTATTCAATAACAAAAACACACATCATAAGTCATAATAATCCAAATCCTTCATACATTCCCCATCTATCATACAAATATCATTTTAAAACCAGGAAATAAGCACAATAAATAAAATTATATTCCATACACAGTGGCAAGTGAGTGAGTCGCTCCTGTACTTTCATATCAAATAATTCAAATATTTGGGCAGCCCTCATCGATCACTTACCGATGATGGATGGAGTTGTTTCTTTAACTGAAAATACACAGAAGGTACTAACTACCAACCAAACACAACGTAAACAAAACCATAACTGTGACGAGTAAGGTGGAATTTTGGTTAATATTATAATGGGTATATAGTTTTCTGTTTGAGCTAGGGTTGTCCCTAATACAACCAGTAGGTCAGTGCTTGTACAAATGTAAAGGGGACGAATGTTTACACAATTGACATTATCGTTTATGTTTCACTTAGGTATAATTTATTGACGCCGCGCTTGTGGGGATTAGATAAATGGTAGATTAGTTTGAATGTTGTCAACTTAAAAATAATATATATTTATAGCAATATTTTATTTTATATGATATTACTTTACTAAGAACATGTTCTGTAAATATTAAATAGAGATCAAGTTTGGGATACGTATGTAGGGGTTTTCTCTGAAAGTAACGGTCAAATCCAATTTTGTTTCTCTAGAAGAAGTCGGTCTTCCAGAAGATAGGCAATATTAAAAAAAATACGTTAGGCAAATGAAGTACAAAAAGCTGGTTAAAATTAAAGTGCTGTAGAGTCGTTAGTAAAATGCTTCTGAGTATGAGAGGTCATGGATTCAATACTCGCCACGGATACTTTTTGTATCATAAAAAGTAGTAGCACGATGCATCTAGGTGTTTATTACCAATCATGTTTAAATCTAAATTAAAATATTATATTTATTTTGCATATTATGGCTATTTCTTACAGAAGAAACTCATTCAGTGTAAATAAAATTTATTAATTCTGTCAACCGATAATTTTATTACGTGAAAAATACAATTAACAAATACACAGAAAACAAATGAATGCTATTACTAATTTTTGAAATTACATTTTAAAGTAAATATCAATTTTAATAACTCTAAAATTAGTTTTTAAACAGAATATGTTATGTCACGTGTGACATTTAACACCTCAATTTACATCATAAAAGATAAAGTCGGCGATTCTTGTTAGAATACATTTTAAAAAAGTAAATAAAAAAAATAAAAGCTGAGTTACGACTGCAGATAGCACTGACAGCTGGGAAGCGGCAGACATGTTTTTTTTTAGTTAATCTGTACACATAAAAATTGTCACAGACACATTCATATCAGAATATTGGTTTATTTTAGTGTAATGTACGCCCTTAAGTTCTGACAAATGGGTTTATGAGACTTATTTTTAAAAATAAACTTTTGTTTTTTCTTGCTGTTGTTTTTTTATGTTGGAAACATTACGATCGTGTTCAATTATACTCATGTTTAGGGTTTCTTGTTTTATTATGACAGCTGTTGTTCAGTGATTAAAAAACTGATCAATTCTCATTACATCAATTAGTACCAAATTATACGAACATCTATTACCATGAAGGTAGCTATTATGTATTTCTTTAATACTATTGTATGTGCTCATTAGTGTTAGTGTTCAATCAAAATCCTACACATCGTTGTCACTACGAACTTGAAAAAGGAGTAAAAAAAAAACATTACTTGCGTTGTCAGAAATATATCAATGCAATCCTAAAATTCTTTTTGAAAGCTACAGTCTCCAAGAGTGCTATAGGTTATCTATTTAATATATCTATTTATAGCACTTCGAAATTCCAGGATGAAGTCACGGGCAACTGTTACGCGTCTATAAAGTTTTAAAAGCTTATTAATATGTATAAGCCACACAAATTGGTAATGCGCCTGGCGGCGATGTTGGTGACGTCATATAAATATTAATATACAAATATTTTTATCGTAACTGCAACGCCATTACAAAGTTACGTCGTCAGTTCAATCGCAACGTGTCAGGAACGCATTCTCTGAACGGCCGTAGTATAGCTGCAGTTTTTCTTTGCTGATGACGTCACAAGGGCGTTAATTTGACAAGGTTCCAGCGCATTACCAATTTGCGTGGCTTATATCATTTAACATCATCCACATCTAGGTCGCAAACATAATATAAAAATACAACATAAACTAACTTTCGTGTCAACATTTTTATTTCACATACATTAATGTTGAAACAGTGAGTCAAAGTGGCCACTGATGATAAGAATATATTACTTTTTACTACCGTGACACTCGGTGGCACGTAATGGCGGTCGTGGTCATAACTCAGCGCCTTAATTGGTCATATTATATTAAACGCGATGAATACAGAGTAATGCCAACATCTTTATGTATATTTAAAATGTATAACACATAAATTTTATGTTGTTTTTCTTTGGCTTTTTATTTTATTATAATTTATTATTTAGGTTTGCAATATTTATGTTAAGTCGCCGTGTTTTGTGAAAACAATTTATATTTTATGTAAATATAATTATAATTAAATTGTCCTTAGTAACTCGGCTTGCTACCGCTTGGTATTATTTTAAATTATTAGAATTTTCATTATAACTAAAGAGGCGAAATCTCATTTGTATTGAAAGTTGCGCTTGTGGCGATGTTTCAAAATCCATATACAGTAGGCGCGCGAGTTCTTGTCTATCGGGGCCTGAGGTGACGCGCTGGCCCCGCGCGTCACCTCAGGCCCCGATAGACATGAACTCGCGCGCATACTGTATGTGTACCATTATTTGCTTATTATATGTATACACTAGTTAATGCCCGCGATTTCATCCGCGCTTGTAATTATTGAGTGTCGACTTACTAACCAAATTAAAGCCCTAATAAATTACACGAAAAAGCAACACTCTGAAACCACTCCACCTATTAAATCCACATCAAGATTCGTCGCGCAGTATTGAAGATATAAGCTCACTATAACATCACATTAAAAAATAACGACTTTGTTTTATAATAAGTAGAGTGAATCGAACATAGTCAAAGTTAATTTTGTGATTTATGAACTCTTACTTGAATACTAAAACTAGAAAAGAAACTAGCAATGACTGACTGACGAGTAAAGTGACTTTAGAGTAGTCAAAGTCAATCTAGTGACTACCGTAGTGAAAATAAATTTAAGGACTTAGCCTTAGTAAAAGAGTAATTTAAGAACAAACTTATAATTAATGGATATGAACCAGTTATATGACAAGAAAACTGTTTGGATATTTTGTTTAGTTAAATTCAGAATCGTGTAGCGTTTTATTTGTCGATATCTTAACTTAGGACGGTACGATACCAAATTATGCTCCATACAAAAGTATGGGTATCGTACTTCCGTTTTTTCTTCGCGAAAGTTAAACCGATTTTAATAGTTTTTATATCTATATATATCTATGCTTCTATCACTTTCTTTTTTTCAAAATATAATAACTAAAAGAACTATGAGGATCCGAAAAACCCGCTTTTTTCGGTTTTCTTTAGATAGAGTTGCAGCGTCTATCACACAAATTTGGTAAAGTTTTACCACAAAAGAAAGTGATGGAAGCATAGATATACTTTTTTATCTATAATATACCGCAAAAGCTATTAAAATCGGTTTAACTTTCGCGAAGAAAAAAGCGGAAGTACGAAACGTCTTTTTTCAAAGAATTTGTAGGTAAAATCCGATACATCTATATTTGTACCTTTCAGCGCGGCGCTCGGAAATAGGGATAGCAATACCTAAGGCAAATACCTAAATGAGGGGTACAGTACCCTCTTAAGACTACAGTCTCATGTCACTTGAAAGACATACGTAGAAATCCCACTTCTGAAACGGGACATAAAATATAATAAGTACGATAAGGACATAATAATATTTTTATAACATCATTCTTAGAAACCATAATAACATCCGCTATGAAAGCCCCTTAGAACTCAACCCGAACATCACACGTCACAATAAAACATGACATACATTGCGAGCAGTCATTTAATATTCGCCCTTTGTGTTCTTTTCAAACGATGATGTAAAGTTGCCGACGTGAAATGACCACCCACCGCCACTCGACGGACAGCCGACAATCGGCCAATCCATTACTCGCATACATTCCTACTCCATACTTATAAACAACCACATTATTAAACCACTCACAATAAATAAAAACTTTACACTTTAGCAAATAAAGTTTAAATTTATTTATGTTAATGTTGGTTGTTAAGTCGTTATATTCAGTGAAAAATTCGTTTACTTGATGTTTACACAATTCCGATGTTCTGAAAGCGCAGGAAGCTCGGACGTACGTTTGTTTGTCCGTCACGATTGTGGTGTACAATGGCTCGCTGATGGCGACACGTAGCCATTGTGACGAGAAATGAACGCGGTGTGAGGTTGACGGCTGACGGTGACGTGATTTACTTCGAACAATGTCGTTTGTATAATTTATTATAAGGGTAGATTGGATGGTTTGATTCCAATTTGGTTGTTGTATAGTCAAGTACTTTAGATTTTATTAAATAATCACGACAGGATGTGTAAATAAAAATAAAAATTTTTGATAAGCTAAAATTATATTGTTTAGCCTCACGTTCGTTTGAGCAGAATCATTAAAGTTATGTGATGTTAAAAAAGTTTCAAGAAATTGGTTTTGCTTTCAAGCCTGTGATTCTAAAACTAAATGTATCGAAATTGAAGAAACTATAGAATTTTAACTAATAATATTATATTGTGGCTAAGACGTTAATTATAATTTTTTAAAAACACTCTTATTTTACACAGAAATAAATTTTACAAAGAAAATTTTGTAGACAGAAGTAAATAGGCACTGTAAAAAAAAATTGTTAATAACACTCGTTGTTTTCGCCTTATGATGTAGAGGGTTAAAAATAAAAATTCTGCTCCGTGTAAAATGTTTCTTAATTTATACATAGAACAAAATGATTAGCTTATCAAAAAGCTATACACAATATCTTATTCGGAAAAACGTTCGCACAAATATATTTACATTACAGTAGTCCAATACACCCAAGGCAAAAATTTTACAAAGCTAATTCCTTTCTCATAAACAAAATTCTATTTATTTTTCGCAATCTACACCTTGAATTGCATTCACATTTGGCATTTAAACAATCCTATTGAATTCATTCGACACCCATATCAAATTTGCTACAGTAAGACTAAGCAAATCCCCGACCGTGAAATGTGTGTTTGTTATTGCTATCTTCACGGCTTTTACCCTATTAATTTCCCTTTTAAATCACTACCATTGTTGATTCACCACGGTTGTCTATTCGTTTCACACTACCACCGATTACTGTCACATCCACCCTGTATAGAACAGAGATATTCCTTAAAATTTACACTATAAAATTCAGTAAGTCAAAGTTTTATACAACAGATATTTTAAACTGTGGCTCGCGGTGTAGGGTAGACGCCCCAATGAGCGGCTTTGTTGTTGATGTGATGAATCGATATCGCGCGTATTGTCACGTTCCCCGCAGCTGTCGTCTGTCACAAGAAAGATGACACTTAGACCGGTTTTTTTTTGACACGTCCCTTTGAGTAAACGCAGCGTGGTGCCTGAAATGAGCTGATATCGATCGCTCAATATTATGCTCGTAGGAGAGGGCTTTAAGTTTGAATTGAACTCATAAATAAATAAGCTGTGTCGTGGCGTGTACGGTTTTTGTGCGGCGATGATCTAGTGCTTTCCTTTGTTATGTGATTCCGGGGGATCCGATACGCCGGAGGTAGAATTTATTACCCAAAATTGTTATTAACAATAGAATTGTCAGAATAAAAATATTATAAATGATTTTGCATTATCCGAGCTTTCGAGGTTCGACGATTAGCACGGTCACCTTGATTTATTGTAGTGGTTTTTTTTTTGGGTTAACATTTCGCGAAGAACAAATTAAAATTTATGTTTTATGCAAATGTGGTGCTTAAATATATTTATGTTTTATTGTGATATATAAATTTAAATGTTTCAGCTAGTTATTTTATTTTTTAAATAAAATTTATCTTTGCTATTAGTTAAAGTCATAAGTGAAATGCAAATATTTTTTTTAAATTTATTAGTACCTACTAAAATGATTTTTTTTTTATAATTACCTGGATCTTTATTAACTGTGATCGTTTATCTGCGAATGAGTAAACAGAGATAAACTAATATCTCGGTATATTGGGGCCTTATACATGACATTAAGACAAAAACCCAGTGATAGCTTTAGTCTGACAATAAAACTAGGAATAACATAAAATAAGTAAATTGTAAAAATGATTTACTGCTGTTTTCATATTTCATTAAATAACGTATCACTTAAAGAGCCGCACCGCAACACGGTTTAAAACTAATGTCGTAACGCGACGTCGACCGGAGTCGTAAAGCGGGCAATAATTTTGAATTATTACTCGGTTACGGCGCGTACGAGCGTAATGAAACACCCTGTATATCACAATTCCAACCTCGCTCGGAGGCTAAATGGTCTCGCTAAATTAGCCTTTCTCGCAATGTATGGCTTAGTATGATTTATTGGATATGAACGTTTTTATATCGCTGTATATTAGAAATTCAATATTACCATATTGAATGAATTCAGTGTTCTCTTAGGTAAAAGATATAAGTTCTAATGATAACTGTTGTAACACATGAAATACTTTTTTTATTATCTGGCCCATGGTATCTGTCCTGTTAATGAATTGCGCACAGGGTTCAATTCTCATTTACCACAAATTTTGTAAAGGACACAAGATTTTGTACTGTCCCTGTATCTATTTACTTAAACATGGACATTTTTGCTTATTTACAGTTTAAATGACGTTGTTATGATGAATAATGCAAAATAAAAAGTCAAAAAATTACAGAATTTCGTTTTAAATTTTCTAATCATATAATTTTTAAAGATTACAAAGTGCGTTTTGAACTTTGGTCATATCATTCATAATTTTTGAAACATGCTATATAATATTAAAAGTATTAAACAAGGAATAATTGAAAACACAACCACGAGACTGCACCCCAATGTACAATAACAACATTATACAATAGAAGCTGCGAATAAGGAATGTACAAACGAGGTAATTAACAAGGTAATTATTCAAAAACCTACCTCGTTATGGCCTTCTAAAAACCAGCAAATTACGAGTTGGAATCGCACGCAAAGGGTTCCACGCAGTTTTTTTTTTTTTAATAAAACATATTGGCACTTGATCCCGTACCACCTTATTCAAAGGTATCATCAACTTACACTGTACACGATTGTTGTATGGCTCTCATACAACCATTAAATATTATTGTATTTTATTTTTTCTTATTTGTTAAATACATCGTAGACATACATCTGTTTTATTTATTTAAATGGCTTACCAACTATTGATAATACAAAAAAACATCTCATACCTTATATGTAGCGTTACAGTTATTAATTAGAGATAGGCACCGCATACACTATACACATAAAAAATAACAAAAATTATTAAAGATTAATTCATACATTTTTGGGTTTTTTTTACACACATAAACGAAAGTGAAAATTTCAACTCTCTAGCTATCACCATTCTTGAAATAGAGTCTGGTGACAGACAGGCGGATGTAAAGCGAAGTCTCAGATATCGCGTCTCGTTTTACCTTTTTACTACGGAACCCTAAAAGGGTACCAAAAAGCTGGTCGTAAAAACGTAGCACATTGCTCACAGTTGCTCACAAATTGAAATATACAGTCAGCCATATTCATTACTGAAGCTCAGAGCGACGATAATTCAAACTTATGGCGCTCCTTTTACGAGTTTTAAGAGTGGTACTCCAGGGAATATAGAGTGACAGTGCGAGGGTATGATGGCATCATGAATTTTTCGCGTGCAATTTTTAGGAATAAATGAAAGAGAAATGTGCACACTGAGGGAGTAGATTATATAGGTTGCATTCACACTTTAAATGAAAAAACATCGGATCTCTCTCTCCAGCCCATTAAAGTCCCACTGCTGGGCAAGGGCCTCCTCCACTTTAGGAGGGCTTTTATGTTTTCCATGCCACGCTGACCAGGCGTGTTTGCATGAGGTTTAATTTCGAGTTTTCCGTCTCTCACAGAGGATATTATCTATTTACAGTATCCCTTAGCTGACTTTTACAGCATCCTAGAAGGGATATGGGATCGTGACTCTTGTTCAACCGTCACGGACAGACTTGTAAAAAATGAAAATTTTAATAGTTCATTTACTATATACAGGAGAATCAGCACAACCAGCAGCAGTGTTCGCCTGTAGAGGCTTTATCTCTCTGCAACCAGAAACTCGGCTGCCAGAAACAATTAGTCGTCCCTAAAACTCAATAAATGACTGTAAAATACATCATCAGTAAAACTATATTAAGAATTAGTAGTAGAGTCAAAATCTGTGGCACAAAATTAGTAGGAATGTATATAAATCCCGACAGCAGTAGCCAACATAAATATATATGAAAGAAAGAAAGAAAGAAAATATATAAATCTACATTAACAAATAAAGTATAAATCACTACTAAATCTGCAAAAAAAATATATTTATCGCTATGAAAAAGCAATGTTAATCTTCGAGCGATCACCCACTTAGCCAGAATACATACCAACCATTTATCAGAAACATAATAGCCGTGACAATCTACCCTGTTCTATGCACTTTCATACTAAATCTTCTTTCTATTTCACAATTTACACAATACTGAATTGAAAAGTGAAACCACAATAACTTCAAAAGCAACATACATAAAATAAGACTTTATGCTTTGTAAAATAAGGTATTCAGAAAGAAAAATTGGTATTTGTGTAAAATGTATTAAGAAATTTTCGAGCAGTCGAAAATCGACCTCAATAATGTAAAAATAAGATAGATCTGTAGACTGTTATTGAGATTTTGAGGAAAAAAATGACAAACGATCGAATGAACCGTTCATTATGTTCTAATGTTCCAATATATAGCGTTCAAAAGGTGACGTGTGAAGTGATAAATTGGTAAGGGCGGCCTATAGAGCTGACAGTGGCAAGATGGTGGATGGCAAAAAAACGGCAGGTGGTGGCATTATATTTTATTCAAAATTCATGGCTCTTTGATACTTATGACATTGTGTGAAATTTATATTACGTGTGTTAATCATCATCATGCAAAAAAGAGCAATGACAGTCGGCTAAAAAATAAAAAGAAAAATACAGGCTGTGGCGTAAATGGTGGTCCAACGCTAAGGTTATAACCACCTTAGCGTTGGACCACCATTTACGCCACACCCTAGTTCAAGTATTCACCTATGATATAAAAAAAATTTACCATTTTTAGCCATTGGTTTCGGAAATATGATTTTTTTTATTTTTTTGTAAAAAATCGATAAATATTTTATAAATAAGAATGTAACTTCGACAAATGACATTATTTTTTGAGTGTGTTTTTTGTGTTGTACGGGCGAGTACTAGCACTAGCACATGCAGTTTTTTCATGTAATCCCCAAGAATAAACCAATAAATAAAAAAAACTGAAAATTAACTTCTCGTTTTTAACAAATCATGCATTTTACATGTGAGTAGTGTAAAAAAAAACTAGCTAAAAACGGTTAATTTTTTTTTTATATGATAGGTGAATACTTGAACTATAACCACCTTATCGTTGGACCACCATTTACGCCACACCCTGTATATCATGCCTGTATGTACCTGTATGCAATTTATTAAAAGGCAATGTTTAATTACTAAACTAAGCACAAATTAATAGACATACACATTTATCCTAGCATAGTCTAATAAAGTAGTAAATCCGTGTGGTGACGGATTAAGAATGCAAGTGTCACCACCCCATCTCCACCCACGGGTGCTGTAAAAGTCAGGTAAGGGATATTGCACACAGATAACATCTTCTGTGAGAGACGGAAAACTCGAAAATAAACTCTGTGCCACCACGCCTGGTCAGCGCGACACAGTACCCTATAATCCCTCCCAAAGTGGAGGAGGCCCGTGCACAACAGTGGGACGTAAATGAGCTGGAGAAGTCTAATAAATCAGGCCTTCTCTTTCCGATTACATACTTGTTTTAAAGCTTTAAAAGTGACTTTTATAGTTTACGAAAACAACAATGTCACCGGAACTGATTATTACCACATTTTTATACCATGAGTTTGAGTAGTTTATCCTGACTTATTATAGCTTAAAATGTTACTATGATGCTGTCACCAAAGTAGCTAGCACTATTCCAGAGATACAGTCTTGTGACCGACAGATAGACAGGAAAGCCAAAAATAATATTAGCTTATAAGTTTCTGCATCGTTGTTGCCCACGATTCAGAAAGTTATATTAAAGGGTGGAGTACTGAAATAAATTAAATTTTAGGTTTATTCTTAAAAATAAATGTAACAAAAAATTATTTGCGTATGTAACTCACCTTATCTGTTACTACGGGCGGCTACGGCCTACATCGCTACGAGGCCTGTAGCAGCTGAAATATGGCCCATGTATTATTCAAAGAAATTGCCACATATTTCATCCGAGGGAAATAACTCTGAGATATGTGCTGCGCGGTACGCGAAATAGCGAGTTGTTACACAAAATTTACGGGTCTGTTCCAAAATGTTGAATTTGTAATGACAGTTTTGAATGTAAGGAAAATTGTGAATTCATTTTTGACATATGTGTACAGGGAATCTATGGAATCGCCTCGAGAGTAACGTATCACTTATGAGGAAAACGTTTCACTTTTTATAGTTATAATATCTTATCTATTTTATAATAAAACTCGTATAATCTATCTACATTATCACAGTAAACACTGAAAGAAAGTTTCCACACAAAAAATAAAACTATATATATTTTTCTTTAAATTTTCCGCAAAGCATACTTTGTCATAACAATATCAAACACATAAAAAAAATATTTAATTGGGTGAAATCATCCTACTAATATTATAAATATGAAAGTTTGTTAGTATGGATGTTTGGATGATTGTTATTCTTTCACGCAAAAACTACTGAATAGATTTTAATTAAACTTTACAATAATATAGCTTATACATCAGAATAACATAATTATAGGCTACTATTTATAAAGATATTGTGTGAATTGTCCAAAATGTGAGGATAAGTGTCAAGTAAGTAGGAATTCCACGGGTACGAAGCCGCGAGTTAGTACTTATATAAATTGGGGCGGTTTCATTTTCAATTCAACTGTATGTTTTTTATTGTTTACGTAGATAAATATAACTTTGTTTGACTAAAATCTCAACATTTTTAAGCATCGTATAGCTAATGGGCAAACGGATTATAATACTTTGATATCTTTCAGTTTTAATCATGAATTTCATACGTAAAAAGCATTTAAAATATTAACATGAAAAATAAACAACACAAAATAAAAATTCGCGAACAAAACAAAGCACGTGAAGTTAGCAATTTAGTAAATGAACATATCGCTGACTTCAGCATTATAAATTAGAGTTATCATGCACCTAAATAAACTAAGCTACGTTCACATAGAAAAAATATATTTCCTTACGATGCATAATATTTTAAACCACCCTCTTGCTTTATACAAAATGGCTGTCGGCACTCGCTACTATTTTTCCTACACGATTTGGTACAAGTAATAAGAGGTACACTATATATTATTTTAAAAGTAAATACTGAGACACAAAATTAAGGGGCAAAATTAACCCTATTTAAACATTGAAGAAGTTTTTATGTTTGTTCAGCCTTTCAAATATTAAACCAAAAATATTTTTTACATTAGGTACAATACATTCTACATTAATTTATGAATTTTTGCAATTGACTTGCTATGCTTTTACTAAATAAACTAAATTATAGTGGAAAAAATGATAACCATGAGCGGGACTTGAACCCACGACCTCGGAATACCGTTCCGTTGCTCTCCCATCTGAGCTATCATGGTTCCCGCATATGTTTACCAAATCTTCCACTACAACCTTCTCAATGTGAGTTAAACATCGTGCGATGTTTTGTGTACAACGCCATCTATTGAGCGGTTTGCACAACCAACAATACATTCTTCTCAAACTAAAATTGAAAGCATTACAACAGCCAGGATGGCTGTTGTAATGCTTTCAATTTTAGTAATGAAGAAAAAGACTAGAAATTTGGAATGCTGCCATATCAGAGCTATGATGGTTTTACATCTATATGTAAAATCATCATAGCTCTGATATGTCTATACACCAAAATAAATGTATATATGTATTAAGTAAACGTTAAGCAGTTTATTTGCGTTGTAAATTTCATTGTTAATCAAAAAATCAAGATTAATATCGCTGTATGGCCGCAAATTCTTTCCCAAATCGCTTCAGCTTATGACATACACCGCGCTATGCGTGATAAATTCCCTAGGAGTTCCTTACACTTGGCGAAGCAGACAAAATAATTTATGTACCTAGTTTAGTGGGTACTTTCCTGGATAAATGGCATCTCCAAGGTGAATGACATCTTTGTTACTGGAGTAGCGAATTGATGGCTTTAGATAAAAATGGCTTAAAAAGTAGAGACGAGGTGTTATGTGTCAAGGGATAGAGACTTTAAGGTGGAGATAAAACTCTTTTTAACCCTTACTTTTGCATATAGATACTATTATAATCCAGCTTTAGAAGACCAACAGATTATGGCACTGATTGCAGATGTTTTTATCTGTGTTAACTTCTCATTCTTTCACGTCTTCATTCACACAATACATGCATCTTGTCTTAGGTCTTCGTCTAGACTTTTTCCCTCCACATATATTCGTAGAACTTTCCTAACGACATTGCTTCCCCTTCGTCTCATTACAGGACCAAGCCCGTCTCAATATTAGTCGAAATATATAGATGCTAACTTATTAGTATACATGACACATATTCGTCTATAAATAAATATTAAACATATATATTTATAACCTATATTAAAATTTATATTATCAATAACAGATAACTACAATATTATAAACAACATATTTATTATTATATCTTTATTGATGTAATATCCTGTAATAAATGCAGCGTATAGTTGAGTGCTGTTCAAATTATATGATATAACTAATTTATAACTTTACTGTAGGTTTTTACAAATGCATGTCAGCATGTCTATCGCAACATTTTTCGTATGATGACGGATTAGGAAATTATGAATCACTTAGCTTTTTATGGACATTAAACACAATGTCCTCTTGTCCCAAGATAAGCTTATTATGCTTGTGTTATGGGTGCCAAAATACGAGTATAATACATATAGTACTTTTCTTTTGTAAATACATACTTATATTACATAGTAAACACAAGACGTGGGATAAACATCTAATATATAAAATTCACGTGTCACAGTGTTAGTTACCGAACTCCTCCAAAACGGCTTGACCGATTCTTCTCAAATTTTACATACATATTCAGTAGGTCTGAGAATCGGCCAACATCTATTTTTCAAACTTTTTTTTTTAGTATGGCAAAACAACGTTTGCCGGGTCAGCTAGTATGTATATAAAATTCACGTGTCACAGTGTTAGTTACCGTACTCCTCCGAAACGGCTAGACCGATTTTTATGAAATTTTGTATCCACATTCAGTAGGTCTGAGAATCGGCTAACATCTATTTTTCAAACTTTTTTTTTAATATTGCAAAACAACGTTTGCCGGGTCAGCTAGTTTGTATATATTTATTATTAATGTTGAAAATGGGCAGTAGAGAACATTAGACACCTTTAAGTTTACTATCTATTACAAACTTTATGAATAACTAATACATTTATTAGGTATTCAAACAGTGTGTAAACAAAGCTACGAGTTGTCTGACACCAGTACACCCGGTATGGAAAGTTATGCTAATAACATCTTACTTAAGCCTTAGTTCAACAATACAACATTATGTTACGTGTGTACTATCTTTATCGGAATGCTTGCAAGAATACTAATTTACTTCCTACTTATTGCATAATTAAAATTTAATGATTTTTGTAAATAATACAGACATGTTTATGTTTACCTTTCGAAATAGGTTTTAGACACAACCACCAAAAATTTATCAGTAGGTAATGAATCAGATTAAGAACTTCTAAATAATAGTAAATGTTATGTTAACTCATTGTTATCCTGTTGTCTTTTTTGTGTTGTAGATTTATTGGCAATGGTAATATTTTTCCTTTTTCCTTTCCAGCCCATTTACGTCCCACTAGTGGGCACTAGCCTCCTCCATTTTGGAGGGATTATGGTCTACCTTGCCGCGCTGAGCAGGCGTGTTGGCACTGGGTTTATTTTCGAGTTTTCCGTCTCTCACAGAGGATGTTATGGGGTGTCCCACACGGGGTGTAATATCTACTAACTCCTTATAAACTCCACTACTACTAAACTAAAGAGAAACTAACTTTAAAAAATTATACTACTAAACTTTAGTAAACTAATCGTGGTATAAGACGTAATGTTAACGGTAATCCGATAGCTACACCACAATTAGACCAGACCACAATAAATAACAAGGTAGATGCAGACCATCCATCTTGTAATGAAGAAAAGTGCGCTCCAGCGATGCTTTATCGCCGACCTGTGTAATTAAAACGTTCCCCGCAGGAAATGTGGAGGTAATAACAATAAATCTAATCTGTGGAGACTGTGTAATTGCACCGTTTGAGAATTGATTACACTGGTGAATATTTGATGGGACATCAAGTGCCCAATTTTAGTAAGGACAAGATTGTAGCTCTTTCAGAAATGTTTCAATATTGGACATAATCTTCTTACATTGTGTGTCTATTGAATCTGTAACTGAGCAGATATTCTTCTTTGTATAGTTACGTTTGAATTTTCTGTCTCTTGAATGTTTTCTCTCATTAGATATTTTCTTAGCGACTCCAAAAATATGTAGACATGTGATAAAATTAATAAAGAGCCCTGTCCTTAGAATCATTCAGCCGATCATATCCCGAAATCATCTCACTACCCCACGGGACCCGTTCATAATATTTGCACATTACTTGCATTAAATAAGCTAATATTGGGTATGAGAGCCCTAAAATACGATAAAAACAAAATCAATAAAAGAACCAATAAGTCATATTGAGTATATCAATACGATTACTAACCCTCCATACACAAAAGATATCAATTCATCCGTACTCACGGCAGCAGCTATAAATATTTCACAAAACTAATATCCCAGCACTTGCGTCATTACTAAATCGTATGTCAAAACTGTTAGAAATGGTATTGGCGAACTCAATGCAACGTTAGAAGCAATACGAGTCATAAATCAAACAGTTCGTAAGAGATCTCCCCTTGCGAATCTTACACTACATGAACTAGCAAAAAGGAAATTGCCATTCGAAAAACATCCGATATTTCCTTCAAATGTATATTTTAAGGGCGCTTTTCGCAGCTCGCTTTGGATAAGGCCTTTGATCGGTATCAGAGGGCGAACTGAGAAAGCTATCGACACTTTCCGTATTCACTTATCATTCATGGCTAACACATTTTTTTCTAAAGTATTTTGCACCTTATTGACTTAAACTGTTAGGAACGGTATCTGATATTAAAATTTTCTTAAACATAAAAATTTGGCTTTCTTTTATATTAAAGATAGTATTAACTTTTTTCTATTTTATATATACTTTTACTATATATGGCTGAGAAGAAAATTATAATGCCTATTTACGATTCATATATTTAATAAAATCAATAAATGTTATATTGGCCTGTATACTATTTGAACTTACGACACAACATTCGACACGGGGTCTTCCGCAGGCCATTTGTCACAGAGGCCATTTGTACTTGTCGAATCACGGCCATTAGACGAGAGTGTGTGACCGCGTGGGGTTAACCACGTTCAAACTGTGCTACATTACTACACTGGCTTGTCACAGAGTAAATAAATACTGTGCGACCAAATTCATGAACCAACAGAAAGCTAAAACCTTGTTTGGCAATAACTTTATGTATGGTAGGATACTTAACGTCAAGTAGCCAAGTTTGAACATGAATCAAGGCTTGTCAATATCGACTTGTATGAGGCGAGCTGTCCAATCGATTTATCTTACTTTGCGGCTATTGTAACAGACGAGTGAGGTTACAGTTGATTTATAAGTAGCCTAGTTAATTACAGCGGGCGTCGACGCATCGTTAATTTCTCTTCGGCTCCCATTTATCTCTCGGCTGTCATTGGTGTCGGCTTCCTATTTTCACCTGACGTCCGTTTCTGAGTAAAAGCGTAACTTTAAAGCTCGCCAATAAATACATTCGCATAAAACTTCAGTTTATCTCCATACCCTTTGAAGTACGGCCCAAGAAAACAAACAAAGCAATAAAGAAGCCTTTATCGGAGCCACGAGTCGACACGCGAGCTAATTTACAACACAGCCGCGGGTTTTATCTTCATTAACCCATCGATTCACAATTAAGACGCGGAATAAATCTCCGGTAATGCGCTCCCCGTCCACGCCGGTAGATTCAACTTCAAACAGATGTTATGTATAAATAAAGCCGAACGGAGGCAACCACTCGATATATTCCTGTCCGCGGCAAACTTTACAGATCTATCAGAGTTTACTCACTGAAGACAAGTGGCTAGGATTATCAAACCAATATCGACCTTAGTAGCAATATACTTTTACAATATCTATTACAATCCGTAGAAAGACTCTTGAGGTATTAAATATGCTTTAGATCTAATATTTTCAATCGATATTGGCTATAGTTGATTAAAATGGTGTACGAGTTACGTCTTTCAGTTTGATGTAGCGTCACAAACCTCATCTTATTTCCAGCGTAACGAGTCGATGCTCACATTCGATTATCTGACTGCGGTATCCGAGGCATTACAGTTGATGTATCGACGGCGACTGCGCGAGATTGTCGGCCGTCGGTTGATTTACTATACCCATATCTTCCTGGCACTCCATACGGAATAGATCCCCATCTGTCGCAAGCTATGTGACGGATCACGGCAATCGGAAAGCGTCGAGGGGCTCTCTAATGAATTGTCCCAAATAATTGGGATAGTATTTTATATCGACGTCATTTGTTCCTTTATCGGTATATTTGTTGTTTCGTTGATTTGTTGAGCACTATAACCTAACGGTATTAGATTATTAATCACTTATATGTATCTGGTAGTTTATTTAACATTAACAAAACATATGTACGATTTCACGGCAAAAATAAAATTTATTCCTCGTTGAATAGAAAATGCAGTTATCTGTGCATCTGTCTGAGTAGTCGTGACTGTTTTAAAATTTTATTTAGACGAGCCGTTTTCGTACGATGGATGTGAGTGCAAGCATCTGATCAGTAGTCATGAGCTCAGACAATGCTCGCATCAACTTGTATCGCATTCCTCATCTCTGCTTCTGTAGTTGAACGTGCATTTACTACAGAAACGAATGTTGTAACTTTAGAAACATCGCGTGTTATTTATTTATTACTAATATTTACTGTTTTTTTCACTGCCTTATTATCTATTATTCGAATAGTTCAAAGAATTTACTATCAATGTTTGATTCAATAAATTGAACAGTACATTAAACATGAAAGCCGCGAACGCTGAGGACTGCGACTGTGTGAATGCGCTCAACTTTGAGATAAGAACTGACTTTGATGTATGCGCAGCATCTTGATACGTGTCTGCAACGGTTTCAATAAGTGTACGTCTGTCTGTCGCTACCGTACTAGTTTAAACGTCGTGGTTCGTCTTTTAATTGACTTTTATATATTACGTATTTTGATCTTTAAAACTTGAAGTTTATTTCTCAAAGTTGCAATAATACAAAAAAGTTCGATAATAAGGTTTTAAAAATTTTATTGACAAAAAAATTACACTAAAAAGTCATAGATATAACACGTATTAATTGCGTATTTGTTATTAATGTTACTTTACCGGTTATTTGGTTTTGAAAATGAATATAGAAACTACACAAAAGTAGACTAAGGTCCAAATTGTACTTCATATTAATAAAAATCATTTTTATTGATAATTACTTACTTAATGCAGAACTATGAATTTTTTTATCTCAAAAGGCAACATAGCTGTTGTCATTTTCAAATTATGCAATTAATATTCAAATAATTACTTAAACAGAACTTTTTACAATTCAATTGTAAAATGAATAAAATGTATGAAATTTATGATAATGTAGGCAATCAACAATGTATTATGTTAATTTATATACAATTTAAGAGCACTTTAAAAAACTAGCCATCACTTTACAACAACATGATAACGTAATTATATAAATTATCATAATTATTTTGTTTTATTGTTAATTCTGATGATAATTTGACATTTCTTAGTAGCTTTGGCATGATATTATCAAGTCTGTACGTAGGAACTTGTATGATAGGTAGTCCGAGTTATACTTGTTCAATAATCTTGTTATCCATTATAAATAGACGGTTTCAGAGTCTCATAACTCCATGTTTTTTTAGAAAATTGATCTATTTATTACAGTTTATACTTGTTTTGACATCCTTCTTAGACTACTGAAATGCTACTTAGAGATTTTCAAAAATAACTTAAAAATGTTAGAATAGTGTGTGTCACGCGAAGGTAATGACAATAAAAACACCATTATCAAAGCAAGAACGAGTGCAGTCTCAAAATTATGCCAAAAAAGCTTTATGCGTCCAGACTGTCCAGTTTCTCAGACTCTTCTTCTTAGCTCAATTAAATCCCACTATTTAGCACTAGTCTTCTTCACTTTAAGAGGATACTTGGCGTGCTAAGATGAGAGATGAGATGAAGAGGAGTGTTAGACTTATGCAAAAGATAGTACTAATATACAACACTCTGTGTATAAAATGGGCTTGTAACACTTGTATTACTAATCCATCACACGGTTCAGATTTTAGAAACTAATGGGCTCAAACTAACCATAGTCTATAAGTCAATATCGATACAATCAGAGTTCTTTAAACAAATTAATGTAGATAAAAGATTAATACGCAATTTCATTGTGATAAATGTATCATAATTTTAACATTGCCATCTTAATACGTTCAATAAAAAATGCCAAGTGAAGTGAGATCGTAACTGGTACTACAACGATAAGACTTAATCGCAATGATGTATGCTTGCAATAAAGATTTTATACCGATCGGCGATCCTGTGCTAAGTAAATTGTTTTTTATTGTAACAGAAAGTTTTACAGTCTTAAGATAGTAGTGAAAACAAATAGTTGTAAAGCTTTGATTATAACAAAACGTTCTGTAAGTCTTTTCCCGACTAAAAGCACATCATATTTACAAATCATAGATAATGGCAACAAGCGTCTTAAATATATGAATTGAAACACACACTTTGCATTCACAATAAATTGAGGATCAATCAATCTGACCTCTTAAATTCAATCAATCAAGCATAAGTAATAACAGTTTCATTTCATTTAGTTCTTAATAACAAACTCGAGATTGATATAAAACAATTGACAAAATTGATGATCTACCCAATCGACAGATAGAAAATTGATGATCAAGTAAAGAAAATAAACGACCACCTTTCTATATTTACAGCTCACGAAAATAACTATAATTTATCATTCAAATTGTTACAGCTATAAATCATAGTCATACACAAACATTATATGACGGGTATGTACGTCTAATGTTCAAGGAATCCGCTGTGGCTCCCATAAAACAGTCTGAAAGCCTTTAAATATAGAAGTTGTAATTACGTAAACAGACATATTGACGTACGTCTGAAAGGTAATCATAAGCTAAAATTTATCATGGAGTGAATCATTCATGCGCTAAGACAGCCTGACAGCCAAGCACATATATTATAATGATCGACAGCCTGACGTTGCTTGTCACAAAGGGATAATGTTGTTGCCACACTAAATATTCCCCCTCAATCAAAAATCCATCCTATATTGATTAACACAGAGTCTGGTTTAAACTAAAATACTAAAATTGACTTATCACCTTTTGAATGAAAGTAAGAGAAATTCTAACGAAAAGAACATAGTACTACAGTACAGAGGACATTTTGAATAGAGCCTTATTACTTCAGAAGTCGCTTTGAAATTCATTGGTAACATGAAAATTGTTGAGTTATTCGCTTTGGGAAAATGTGACTGTGTTCAA
Organism: Orgyia antiqua; assembly: GCA_916999025.1. Taxonomy (NCBI): domain Eukaryota; kingdom Metazoa; phylum Arthropoda; class Insecta; order Lepidoptera; family Erebidae; genus Orgyia; species Orgyia antiqua. Next base: position 17,190,176 of record OU779864.1, on the reverse strand, counting down.
GGCGATACTGATTTAGAGAATTTCAACTCTGATAAAGTATTTTAAGGTATAATATTGGCTGTTGAAGATGTTGTGTTGTAAGCTTTTAGTATTGTAAGCATTGTTAGTAGCGCGGTAGCAGACAGAAGTGTCGCGGCATGTCATCGGGACGCAATGAAGATTTATGAACAACCCGGTACTAAGGTTCAGTCGAAACCACATACAGTTTTCAACTTTGTTCATAATTTTATGACTCAGTCTAAAACATGAGTTTATTTTTTGTTTGCTTATTTATTATACATGCTGATTGCGGTCACAAAACATTGTTTATGTTCTATACAAATATACTAGCCATAACGTCTACTGCTATTATTTCAAAGTCACACACAGATATAGATCTATATACTTTTGTACTAAACAGGAAAACTGGTCTTACGTGTTGTGTTGTGTCTGCCTGTATGTAAAACTGAATACTATCTGCGATATTTTTCGAAGAACCGATTGATGAAGGTAGCTCAGTGAGGTAGATTGACGACCTTAACAAGGTTGCAGAGTGGGACTGGGTGCAGAAAACGGACGACAGCGCATTGTGGCGCGAATTGGGAGATGTCGTATATTGAATATTTATAATATTTATACTGTCGAAGTGGAGGAGGCCCGAGCCCAACAGTGGGACGATAATGGACTGGAGAGAAAGAGAGAGAGAGCTTACGTATCACGGCAAATTTAGTTTTTTTATTCTTTAAGGAATTATGTATTTAAATTCACCCTATCATGACAGGTAGATTAAATTTGTTAGTAAATCGTGGTAGAGGCTGTTAGATCCCCTCATTACGTATTTATACGCTGCAGGCGGGATAAACTCCGTGATGTTGAGTGAAGAGTGGATGAACTGGCATGTCAGTGCTGCCGTCTCTATGTATGTGTTCATTTGTAATAAAATCTAAATGAAAATGGATGGCTTGTTTGAATTTGAATATTATTCTTGTCCGATATAATTAATCATGCAGAACAATAAGTAAATAAGTATAGGTAATGAAAAGGAAGTTTAGATTGTCGTAGCAAATAGCGCTCTACATTTTATACCTACTCCTATAGGAGAAAAGCGTGATGGCAATAAGATATATGTATATTTTAACCAGTATAATTTTTTTAAGTAACAAATAATTATGACAACAAATATTTTTGTAACAATTCTAGTATGAAAAATAAATAAATAAAAAAGCCATTATACAGACTATACAATAATCCACTTTCCTTGTTTATGAACTGTGTTTATGAATGAAATAATGTTCCAATTCTCTTTCATTGTAATATGAAAAAATCTATTCATAATGCCACGAATACATTTATTCAACCCACACTAAGTTTAGAGACAGTATAATCAACAATTCAGACATGACACTAATTACAATCGTAGATCTTATGCGCCCACACGCACTCATAATAATGTTACTCCCTGTTTTGTAAGTCAAGGAATTGTTTTGATGTCTTTAAATAGGTGACTATAACTGTTTAGTTCCAGTGGAGCCAAATTTAGTCAAAGCAGAACTACATTTAGTCACATTTGAGTGATTCAGACACAGTAGAGCTAAAATCAGTCACTTTAGAGCTAAATTTAGCAACGTTAGAACTAAATTTAGTCACAAAGAGCAAAATTTTGTCACAGTAGAGCAAAATTTGGCCATATTATATAGTCTCACCCGTGACCATGGTGACTGCAAAGTCTCCGAAACGTCGGGCTAAAATTAAAACAAATATACGCGTCTAAATCCGTAAAAAGTAGTTTTATTTATGCAAATGAGTCGCGCAAGTGTTAGAAAATAACATATTATATTTATATAATGCTCTGTAAATCTTGCCACAATCTAATCGACACACATTTAATTTTTGATGCATTAAGTAATACTTTAGATTCCCCATATCGTTCCCTCTATATAAAATATTGGTTTTATATTTCAAAAAAATGAAAAAATCTTTATTTCGTCTCAAGATATTACAATGCAATAAGTATCTAGGACCACCCCAGTAAGTTTTAATAAAACTTGTGTTGGGGTCGCCCTGCACTTCTCTTTAAATATTTCTCTGTGAATTTTAGGTAAGTATATACAAAATAAAAGGAAAACGAAATTTGAAAAATACAACAATTACTTTTGACAAATATACCAAAAAAATATATTATACTCAGCATCTCCACTCGAAATTTTCTATTATTTACCTAGAAGATATTATTTTTCGCTATAAATTAAGTATCTTTAATCCACAAAAGCACCTTGTTGCAGGCCTCTAATAAGGTGGACAGACGGCATAGTCAAATATGCAGGGAACCGCTGGATACATACAGCGTAGGACCGCTTGTTGTGGCATTTGATGGGAGGACTACGTCCAGCATTGGACGAGAAAAGCTGATGAATGGATGGAACCCACACAAACCATCAAAACATTGAAACGAAAGATTGTAAAGAACTTGTAAAACTTACATATAATAGACCTGCATTCAATTTCTAAACGAATAATATTCACAAACATTTATTCAAAGACAAAAACTGTGATCTTTTAAAACACTGATCCTTTGTCGTTTGCTCTACTCTGCGTATTGTTTTATTCACAAACCGATGCTTGGATGAGAATTCATACATTTTTATTTCAATTTTCACTCGTAGGGGATGCTTTCTGAATGTTTATTTTATTTGTCATTATTCTGTTTCTTATTGACTTTGAAATTAGGGAGGAAATATAAAATATTAAATGTTTTGTAGCTTTTGTACGTATACTGACATTATCAAATAGTGATTGAATTATTTTTATAACAATATTTGGAGATTAAAATCTAGTCAACATTTTTCGTACGCTTTTAAGTGTACTGGCACATAGAGTAAAAAATATTGCATAATTGATGAGTTAGATAGAGGGCGACAAGTAAACCCAAATAAGAATTCTAATTTCGTTCAAGTGATAAAACCATGAACTATAAGAAAATATATACATGAATTAGTGTATTCAACGTCAATTAACATAAAATTACTCACACAAAAAGCATTGTAACAGAACTATAATCATACTAACTGTACCCCGTGACTTTGTAATAAAGAAAATTTTCCCCGATAGTGCAGCATTTTTCACTAATACTTTGCTCCTATCGGTTGCAATGTGATGTGATACAGCCTATGGCCTTCCTTGAAAAATGGACTATCCAACACCAACATATTTTCAATTCTAAGTAGTTTCTAAAATTAGCGCGTTCAAACAAACAAACAAACTCTTCAGCTTTATAATATTATGATTTTCGTTGTATCCACCTATTTCTGGCGTCGGTACATTACGGTTTCAGTACAAATATTATGACCAATCAATTTCAAAACACGTTAACACATTACAGAGTAACGCCTTCACCTCACGTTTTATTAGAAACAAAACATTCATTGTTATAAACAAAATTATCATTATTCATTTCTTGTTGAACAATCTATCATTTATATCAAAACTGTACCAACATATCAGAATGAAAGAAATACCTGACAGCAGACATTATCCGCATCCATTAATAAAACTACATAGATAATAATCAGGTTCGTTTAAAAAATGTTTCATACTAATTCTAAACTACCGACCTTCATTATAAACGTCATCGTTCAAAAGGAAAATTGATTTACAACACTGCATTACGCTATTATTTTATGACGCGCGAACGCCCCGAAATAAAATACTAACAAACATTCAACCGGCATCCAGGACCATTACTATAAAGCTACAAATGATTTTGCAGCTAAATAAAAACACAACATACTTTAGGTTACAAATAATAAAGTTGAATTTAGATATGATATTAATTTAACTGTTGTTGTTGATGTGGTTGTCAGAGACCGTCATAAAGCGAATAAAATACTGAGCACAAAGAATAAGCGGTCGTATAAGCGTTGTTATGTCTGTCAACGTAAAATATTGTATCCTGCGCGAGCCGGGAGCTGGGGTTCAAATTGTACTGCCTCTATTGCATCATTAATCTTAGTAATGCACCGTGTGAAACGGCAGATGAAGATATTGCACCGTTTCATCTTTGTCGTTGTTTCGGCCTTTGCGCTTTGTCCGTGGTAAAATTAATAGGCATTCTGAAGGTGTGGGCAGATTTTATGGATTCTGTTAAAGGAGATTTAGTATCGAGATTGTTGGAGATAAAATTAACTGGACATATGTTTTCGTTTATCTTGAGTACGAATTGAGAGAATACTAACGCAATATCAGTTTAAGCTGCTGTTCAGGTTGTGTACGTTTGTTGTTATGCTGATAGAGGTAAAGAAAAATGTTATTAATATATTATTGAATATTATAAAATAAGTTGCAATAAGACTTTTAAGGATATAAAACGAATATATGTATACTTTAATCTATATAAAAAAAATTGCAAGAAATTGGAATTGAAATAAGTAGACAGTTCAAAGATAAAACTACGTTTTACTGATTTTACTTTGAGACCAATTCTAAAACTCATGACAAAAACTTAAACTAACTTAATTAAAATGAAAACATCTAGGTTGTGATTTGATCAATTGCCTATTTGCTGTTGTAGACATTCATATTCATAAACACAACAGTTTTTACAAGAGTATAGTTCTGTTAAACATGCGAAATTGTGTAATAGACACTTTAAAATATTCATTATATTAGTTAAGTCACATTTTGTTGTGAACGTAGAATTGATATTAATGTAAAACGTCTTTATTTTTACTTATAATAAAACAAAGTCGTTATTTTTGTATGTATGTCCCTATGTTAGCTTATATGTATCTTCCAAACTACCCAACGGATTTTGATGCGGTTACCTTTGATAGATAGAGTGGTTCAAGAAGATGGCTTTTTTGCATAATTTGTTAAGATTTCGTGTATGTTGAGAGGGTGAAGAGAGCTAAATAAATATAAACGCGGGTGGACCTGCGAGCATTAGCTAGTAATAACTAAATAAAAAAATATATCTAATTTAAGAGCAACCTGAACACCAAACTCTGGTAAAGTCATATATCAGTTGTAAGCGTAGAAAACATTAGTCTAGCGCACTAATCCAGACAAACTACATTTCAAAGAGATCTCTTTATGTCTCGCATCAGACAAATGACATACCTACCTAAGTACCGGGCTAATTATCACTGTGTAAGTAAGATTAATGAACATAATTAAAGCTTTGTGAGAACTCTAAGTAACGTGGAATAAAAATAAAACATTTTTGCAAGCATATAGATGCTTAGAAACCTAGTTATTTGAGTAATTCCTACCTAGTACTAGATTGTCCGTGTGGTGACGGATTAAGAATACAAGTGTCACCACCTCATTTCTTTCCCAGGGTGCTGTGTGAGCCAGCTAAGGGACAACAACGTCTACTGTGAGAGACGGAAAACTCGAAAATAAACCCTGTGCCAACATGCCTGGTTAGCGCGGCACAGTAGACAATAAATCCCATCTAAGTCGTCACTAACCACTCGACCACGGGGCCCGTCAAATAATTTAAGAATTATGAAATGGAAATGTAATCTATTACAAATATAAACACGGTGGTGCTGATTCTGGATAAACAAAATTCTCTATTATTTAAATATTGATAGTGTCGGTACGCTATTTGGTAGGTATAAGACAAAATTTCGTGTTAAAAAAAATATGTTAATAAAATAGAAAAACAATTCTAACTAATATAAATGTACAAATAAAAACGGCCTATTAACTAAAATATGCCAATTTTAGTTTAACTTTTAGTGTAAAGTTTAACTAGTTTAGATTTTGGTGCTACAGTATTGGTAGCAATTTTATAAAAAAATATGTATGTTATTAATATTCATATTTTATCATTCCTATTTGTAATGTGATAAAATAATTGTTTGTTATAAAACACTATAGCATAGAGTACAAGACTAGATGAAATTAGTAAAAAAAAAATTTTTGCTAAGTATGTATACTCCTTTTACTAACTTAGCTTAAATGTGAGAAAAAATACAATAAACATAATCATTTAAATGTAAAACACAGTCTGTATTTAATAATAAACAATGCACAGTACGCAATAAAAATAAAAACTAATTATTTTACCTTGGACGCTAAGTAACTTTCGCGAAACACAATGCTTTTTTCTCAAACTCATTAAAAAACACAATGTGTTGTCAAAACGTTATAATTACTTATTTTAACAACAAAATGTCTGCAACCAGGTCGCTTAATAATTTGACAATGCATGTGAACGTTTATTATGTATTTAAGGTATGAGCTTGAAATGAAGAAAAGCGATAAGCGGAGCGATTTGAAAAGTATTTTAATCTTGTTGCTAAGGTATCCAATGTTCTTCCTGTTATCCTGTTTATTAGTAATCTAGCTGTTAGATCAAACTTTGCTAACGCTTGCATTAAAATATGCACGAGTACCGAAAGCAAACAATTTTACACTCATAAAATTGTTTTTATTTCATTGACTTGTGTTGTGAAACAGTGTACACTAGACACATACAAAGATACTTATTTTGTTTACAGTCATAAGTGCAAGCTAAATTTCAGCCCATGTGTTTGTAAATATTTCCAATAAATCACAGAAATGAAGCAGTAGAAAGATACCAATACACACATGATAAACTGTTAAAACTTACTTTATAATATAACTTAAATTACTGTTAATTAATTAATAATAATACACAAATAAATGATTGTAATACGCTTCTCTTGTGTTTCCGCTTTTCGATTAATTAAAGTTGCCACCTTATGACAAGTGTATGCCTTTTGTGTTTTTGTTAATTAGAATGACAAATGTGATATTTTTGTTATTTTATGATTGTCATTATAATTTGTTGGTGAAAACGTGTCAGCTGGCAACTGACTCGCTATTATCATTTATACTGCAGTATTTTCATTATTCAAAGCTCTAGCATTTAAAACATGTATAAGATAATTAGTTTCATACAATGTAGAATGTATACTCACTTTTGTGTTTGTGGTAAAAGATGAACAAAGGAAGGCATTTTTGTAATTGCCGCGGTCTTTTGTGGACTTTTTTCTATTGTGAGTAGTTCGTAATGTGTTTTATTCAATGTAATGACTATGTTGATTGTTATTCATAAATCTTTCTACTAATTTAAATGTATTAGAAGTGATATTTTAGCGTAGTTGTAGATGCAAGTAGCGCAGAGCTGTATGTTGTGGTGTACTATGAACGAAACCTGTGAATCCTAAAATGAGCGATAAAAAGTTGTGGATGGATGAGAGAAATTTACAATAAAAATATTCATCTTTTAAGAAAATTTCTTATTAATTAAATCACAATATTATAAAATTTTGTGGCTCTACCTTATAATACTTACGTGTGTACCGTAACTGTCAATTTTGGAAGTAGATTTGGAAATCTTAGTGTCACCATCCCATTACCTCCAAGGATGCTTGTAAGAGTCGACTAAGAGATGTTGCAAGCAGATAACATCTTTTAAAAAAGACGGAACTCTTTAAACCAGAACCAATGTTAACATGCTTGCTAAGCTGCGTAAGTACTTAGACTAAATACTCCCCCAAAGCTTAGCAGACCCATGCCTCATAGTAGGATAATAATAGGCTGAAAGGAAACGAAGTATTTTTGTCTTTGAAACGTCAATGTAGTTTGTTTAATCTTAATAATACTTTCCGGCTAAATTGAATAATAGTTAAAGGAATTATAAATACAAGACATTTCCAACTACTAGAACGTAACACAGCGATAAATATTCAATTAACAGTCAATCATTATTCGACATAACACTCGATATGTTTGTTACGATAATGTCAGAATAAATTATATACAATGTTATTGATATTATTTTGATATGATAGTGCAGTTTATTGTAATGACCTTGTAATTATATCGGTAACTAACCGACACGTGTGTGTAATGCCTTGATCCGTTTTTAGCTTGAACTTTTGCTGTTAATTGGAACTATGTACAAATTTTCTTGTTGTCACAAAGTTGTCATCAAAACTATTGAAAACTTACTGATATCCATGGATCCCAACTGTCCACAATATTATATAATGCTTTTAAAAGACGAAATCCTTACTTATTTATAAAAGTGAAAGTGAGTTTGTTTGTTTGTTTGTTTGTGACTTTTTCATGTAAAATCTACCGAACAGAATCACACGAAAATTGGTAGAAAGATAATTTATAGTCCTGGACATAAAATAGGCCATAATAATATATTATTTCGCAAAAAACTCTGTACGAGATAATAAACGCAAATGTTTGCGAAATACGGTATAAAATAACAGTTCGGCCATTTTGTCCGTCTGTCATGTTTCCGTCGACATAAAGGTATTTTTTTTTATTGGCCAAGAAGGTTTTAATCCCAGACTGACGTGCGATCTACGCGGTAGCTCGGAATAAAAACTCTTTGTGTGGTACTAACTTTCAACTTTTTTTTTTGAATGATGATGATGCTTTCCTAATTAAATTGATTTTATTTGATAAATGTAGTATTATAAAACGAATGTTGATTGATTTAAATTTTGTTATGGATTTCAGTATCGTTGTTAGTAGTAGTAGTAGTAGTACATAATATTTCAACCCAATTTCATTCATTACCAGTAATCTAACCGTTATCTTTGTACAACATTCCTTAGCTGAATTTTACAGAATCCTGGGAAAGACATGGAGTGGCGACACTTGTGTTCTTATTAGGAATAATAATTATAATAATTAATTATTTATTTAAATAAATAAATAAAAATATTTAAATAGGCCGATAAAATGTTATATTAGCATTTTACAATTTCACTAATCTAAATTAGAATTTTACTTGTACATTATTTACAAGAGTAAATTAAACTGCTTTCTTGTATAAATATTTAATAATTTTATTAAAATTTGATTATTATGCGTATCTCTTTTTATATGTAGAAATTCAGTTAAAAATGTAAGTAAGAACTTAAGAACAAATGTTTTCTTATCTTAAAATTACAATAATTCTTATTTTACATTGTTTAAAATACTGAGACTTGTATAAAATTAATATTTATTAATACTTATACGAGTAATTTAAATAAATGTATATTTTTATGAAGATATAGCTCCACTTTCGTTTAAATATCTCGATATCTTCTTTCCCACAGACGTAAACTAATATTATAAAGCCGAAGAGTTTGCTTGTTTATTTGTTTGAACGCGCTAATCTCAGGAACCACTGGTATGATTAAAAATTGGCATTGTTTATATTTTTTTAAACTCTTAATTCGAAAAACACTTCGGTGAATTGAGTTTCTGATCATGATCCATTAGTACTTTTCAGAAAATTTGCTATTTTAACAATTATTTTTCCAAAACAGCGAATGATCTCTATTTGCCATTGAAATAAAGGACTCAAAATATTATGACGTCATATTTTCTAACACTTGCGCGACTCATCTGTTTAAATAAAACCACTTTTTACGGATTTAAAACAAATATACGCGTCTAAATCCGTAAAAAAGTGGTTTTATTTAAATATTATGACGTCCTTAAGAATATACTACTCTGTGGTGGAGTTGAAATTGGTCTATTATATATACTTGGCAACTTGGATAACTTGTATTGCAATCTGTCTTAAGTCTATCAGGAAAAGGCAATACACCGATTGCGTACAAATGACGTCACAACATTTAAAATAATATCATCAAGGCTTTTTTTTTTAATTCTATACAGGGAATATTTCAATAATATTGAAATTAGTTGCTTAAAATAGTCTTTATTTCTAAACAAAATATAAAAACAGCAGGTCGAAAATTATGAACAATCCCAATTCTTTCAGTACTGCACAGTGCATTTATCGAGGAAGACTATAGGCTATATAACATCACGCTAAGACTAATGATAGCTAAGGAAGCATGCAATAGCTTACCTGGAAATAAGAAAAAATACGCTCTAAAGTAAAATGCATCCGACTATGCTATATTTATAAATAAAGGGCCGAGAGGTTGGCGGATCCCTCCGCGAGCAGACGGCTCGTCGAGGCGGTCCCCCGGTCCTTAGGGACTGGGTTGAGGCGAGGCACCGAGATCCGACGTTTCACCTCATCCAGCTCCTAACAGGTCATGGCTGTTTTGCCAAGTACCTGTGGGAGGTGGCTGGCATCGAGGCGGATCCCGCGTGCCGAAACTGTGGTAGTGGGACCGTGGACACGGCAGAACACACATTCGCCGTGTTCACGGCCTGGGACGCCCAGCGCGCCGAACTCGTTGGCGTGCTGGGCGAGGATTTGTCGCTCTCGGCCATCGTTCCGTCCATGGCCGAGAGCGAACGGTGTTGGGCCGCCGTCGCCTCCTTTGCTCGGGAGGTGATGGCGGCAAAGAGGGAGGCCTTGCGGGAGCGTGAACGCGCTGGCGACACGTTGCCACCCCGCAGGGCCCTGGGCGGGGGTCGTCGACGGGCAAGAGCCGGCGGCCCCTCTCGAAGAGGTGGTCGTGCGCGGCGGTTCGGTATTAAGAGACCCGCCGCGGCAAATGTAGCACTCGGCCCCGCGACGGGGGGACCTATTGTTTCCCCCGCTGAGTCGGGCCCCGGTTAGCGGGGCCACACCTCGCCGGGTCATGGTAAAGCTCAAGGCACCATCATGGCCCGGCAGGGTAGAGAGGAGAGGAGAAAAAAAAATAACGCATTTACTTGTACGCTTGTTAAATTTTCTATTATGTTTTACAAACTTTCCTAAACTAGAAAGTTGCCATGGCCTAACTATTTTATGACACCGTCATCATGTTTTAGTTTAGTTGAGTTGTATTAGCAGAGTGAACGGAATTAATTTTCTTTGTTTGTATTCTCTGTGTTTTGATAGATCATCTATAGATATCCATCTATGCGAAACTAAAATAAAAGCCTTCTCAATTTCTCTATAATTAAAGTCAATAAAATGATAAAAATCAAACATTATTTTGCCCATCTCTTGTTTAAATAGCAGCAAAATTAAGATATATTATAAAGACTAGCTTTTGCCCGCTACTCCGTACGCGAAGAATTTAGCAAATTTCCCCGTTTTCTGCAATATTTTTCGCTACCCTTTCGCTCCTATTTGTTACAGCGTGATGTTATATAACCTATTCCTAAATTTACTAACCAACACTGAAAGAATTTTTCAAATCGAACCAGTGCAGTGGTTCCTGAGATTAGCGCGTTCAAACAAACAAACTCTTCAGCTTTATAATATTAATATAGATAACGGCTTTCAATTCTTAATTTTAAGAACTATCAACCAACCATGAAATAATCAACTTTTATTATAGCATTATGGAAAAAATATATTTAAAAAATAACAATTAACACATTTTATAATTAATCTTAAATTAAATTTTTATATCATAAAATATTAGACGTCTAATAAATATCTTTAAGTTAGAAAAATTATGTTTTATGTTAATATTATCATAATAGTTCTAAATTGTAAATTCAAATTTTAATATTTTAATTATTCAAACATATATTATTTGTACAATACATCGTTTATATGAAAATGTATGCCAATTTATGCGGTTTTAATTATAGTGCGCGCATTTTCATTTATTATTATGACGTCACGCAAGGCCGCCATCTTGTTTTTTAGATTCGGTTTCTTGCAAGGTTATTAATTTTTAATAATTATGATGTATAACAAAACAACTTTTTTAGTAGCTATTGTAATACTTCTTCTTTTCAATTATTTATAATAATAATTTAAAACACATTTAGTATAATTAATTTGTTATATTTTTTATAATATAGAAAAACTATTTTACAATCATTTTTCAACCTCCTCTCTTCATGTCCTATCCCCATCTCACTCTAAATTCTTTTTTTTTTATTTTCAAATTTTAAATTTTTTATTCTTTTTTTAAAAACAAATCTTAAGTGGCCTGTATCATTGTATAGGTTATATTCAATGATCACAACCTTTACATTCTCCCCCCCTTAGAGGATAAAAAAAAATTTTTTTTCCAAAAAAAAAAAAAATTTTTTTTTCTAAGTTACAAAATACTGGACACCCTACCTAAGGTTGGAAAGCATGATAACAAACTAGAATGAACCAGATTAGATCCAGCTAGGACCTAGCTTTTCGAAGCAATACATTTCGAAAAACTTGAAAAGCAAAAAACCAACCAAAAATTGCCTTTCTAATCTTAGTTATCCGAACCACACTAACTACGATGTCCTTATATCATATCACTCTTTTCATAAAATATTAAACTACTTCATCTTTAAAATTGATTTATCCAATAATAAACAAGAGTGATAAGGCATCCTTAAAACTATCACACCAAGACACAAAGCATATATCATCAACAATCAATCAGCAAAATGTTCATCACCAAACAATTAACGCTCTTATAAAAACTATCGAGCTTCAATTATGAGGTCAGCATCATAGATCCGAAAGATATGCTAATTTAACAGCTTTCCAGCTTAATGAGAAAATTTACATAAGAAACCATTATAATTGACAGAATCCAGAGATTATCAAATTAAAATTTAAAGTATGCTCAGATAATACTCAACCTTCTTTTCAATTATTTAGGTATAATTTCTACTAAGTAATTCTGAATGCTCGGGAATGACCAATTTATTCCACATTTAGAATTCCTTCTCGTGAGATAAATTTACCAACCATTCTTCTACCACAAGTAACGTTTTAAATAATCAATCATTCTATTATCTAAGTAATTATAAACTATTCGCTAATCATTATTATCTAACTATTACCCAATAAATAAAATAAAAATATTATCAGCAACCTCACACTATAATACAACTTCTTTCACTTTTCAACCTTTCATATTTCTCTCCTAATGAACAAATACTTTACTCTAGCACCTACTTTCCTAAATCCTATCTTATGAGTTCTATCTCTAAAATGCGTGATATCCCAAAACAGGATTCCATGACAAATAGCCTATGGCCTTACCATGTTGCATTCAAAAATATTACCCGTTGATACGACTCATCCAACTAACTCTACCAAGCCACCACCTTCGACACTATAACTCAATACAACCCATTATTATACCTATCAATCGCTCCACCTTAACACCATAATCATAATCTAGTACAAAATACTCACTATCTAATTACTATGTTAATATATTTATCTCACATTTTTAACTAAACATTCAAAATATAAATATGAAAAAATAATTAAATTTTTGATGTGGATCCTTTTCATTGCATCTTTCTTATGTACAAATTTGCTGACGTCATTATGAAGTCTCGCCGATCCCGAACAATATGAAACACACCAAAATAAAACAATATTAGTAAATTATAATAATCACTATATATATAACCTTAATCTAATCGAATCACTAAACCAATTTACATCATTATGCAAATAATTATTTCGTTATAGAACAATTCTTGGTAATTTACTTCTTGGAACTCTTCCCTTAGTCTAACAAATACCTCCTGCACGCTTTTGCACTTGTCTTTAATGCCCCGGAAAAAAAGTAAGGCGTTACCCCTTAAAAATGAGGGCAATAGTGATAATTTTTCTTCTTCAGACGAGCATCTCTTGAAAGTTATTAAAGCGTAAAACATTTCTTCGAATTCATCTAGGCACTCCTGTGCGCAACCACCGAAAGTTATCGTGGCTAGTTCCATTTTAGTTATAAATAATTTATAAAAATTTAATAAAAAGATACGGCTACTTCTCTGATAATAAATATTTATCCTGTGTCGACCCTTTGCTCGTCAACACATCCCTGGGCGTAGGAGCTGGTTTACCAATCGGGCCGCTATACCCGGCGCGCCCCCACCATTTGTAAAGCTTATTCTTTACATTAATTTATAATAATAATTTAAAACACATTTAGTATAATTAATTTGTTATATTTTTTATAATATAGAAAAACTATTTTACAATCATTTTTCAACCTCCTCTCTTCATGTCCTATCCCCATCTCACTCTAAATTCTTTTTTTTTTATTTTCAAATTTTAAATTTTTTATTCTTTTTTTAAAAACAAATCTTAAGTGGCCTGTATCATTGTATAGGTTATATTCAATGATCACAACCTTTACACTATCTTTAATTCTAACGGTATTTAGACTTTATATTTTATGTGTATGGTAGTATAAGTTCTGATAAATAATTTATTTATGATTTATATTTATTAGATACTTTTTAGGGTTCCGTACCCAAAGGGTAAAAACGGGACCCTATTACTGAGACTTCGCTGTCCGTCCGTCCGTCCGTCTGTCACCAGGCTGTATCTCAAGAACGGTGATAGCTAGAGAGCTGAAATTTACACAGATGATGTATTTCTATTGCCGCTATAACAACAAATACTAAAAATAAAATAAAATAAATATTTAAGGGGGGCTCCCATACAACAAACATGATTTTTGTACCGTTTCTTGCTCGGTACTAATAATGTTGCCTTATGTTGCATAGATAATGGTACGGAACCCTTCGTGCGCGAGTCCCACTCGTACTTGACCAATTTTTTATTTGATTATCTGATGAAGTTGTTAAAAAAATATCAGTGTTCTGTCACTCAACCAGTTATATTTTTATTTTTTATTTCTTGTGATAAATTTGGATTTATTATAATATTTATAAAAACAAACCTAAGAATAAATCAATGAATAAAAATTTGAGTTATAAAAAAAACGATATTTATATTATCTATATTATTATTTATATTATAATTATAACAAATGTTAAAACTGAATTTAATTACATTAAAGTGACACTAACTGCCGCACTCAGAGTCAGATAACGGTTTATTAGGGTCCCTTAATCTGCCGCACTTCAGACACATTTAATGGTTACCTAAGGAGCTCTTTAGTATTGATTTAAAAAAGTTTTAACTTAACTTTTACTTTATAAATCAATACTAAAGAGCTCCTTAAGTAACCATTAAATGTCTCTGAGTGCGGCAGTTAAACCCTAGTATGGGTTTTTATATCCGCCCTTAAAAAAAAAGGTAGATATTTATTTTAGTTAATTTCATCTTCTACTTCCGACTTTACGTTACATTACAAAATAATAAATGTATATACACTTTACACAAACACAAAAATGTTTATTATCATAAACTAAGTTTTGCAAAACAACATGACAAGAAAACATAAAATATACAATGAATTCCTCGTAAATCTTTCTTATAACAAAATGCTTTAAGTCATAAAAGCTATGCAATTTATATATCTTGTTTCTTTGATGTTACAAAATTAAATATAAAACGATTTTTGTGATAAAGCATCGTTACCCATGCAAGTAATCTCTATTGATGTTTTTTGTTAGAATAAATCTCTTTAACAATATGCTATTAAATATAGCCCCTATCCCATTACGTTGCTAACAAGTAATTCTCACATAAAAAGGTACAATAAAAAAATCAGAACTCGATGTCACGATTCGTATCACAATGAACTATCATTAATGCTGTTGATATTCTAAACGCAAACTGGTATTATCAAATGAACCGATCGTTCATTCGGTCATGCATTGTCAAATTTCCTGTCATTGGTGTGTCACAAAAATATTCTTACACAGCATTTGAGGATTACAATGTGACATAAAAAAATAAAACGTACCAATAAAATCAGTTGTATTGACATTAGCTTTTCAAAATAGTTAACTAATGCATTATTCATAAAACTATATTCAAAAACACAATATTAACATAATAACAAGAATTGCCTGAATCGATTTTGACAACACATCGTGTTGAAGGGTAACATAACCCTCTAATTTGATCTGCGGGTATATAATACCTTTGGTATGCATTATTCATCGGTTGATAATATGTTAATTTACTCTACCTTATGTTTATGCTAATCTTAATTGGTTATTTCACTGCACGGATTACAGCGCTGTAAGGCATCAATCTTAGCTACTCATCTGTCAAAGTTAATCCCACCGTGAGAGGTCATTTATATAGAAATACGAACATAGTGATATTTCAAGGCGTGCCTCGAAGGCATTAATAAAATATACATTATTATCTCAATTAATATTTTAAGATTTATACGTTCCCCTTTTAAAGTTTTTAATGTGACACTTAATTACAATCAACGCGTAAAACCGACGTGTTAGTGTACAATATTTTATGTCATTTTGACGTATTGACATTTTAAGACGTTTGAGCGATTGGAAACTTTAAATTACAGTAACGATATATTATGTATATTGAAAGTTTAATTATCATCATGATTTATTTATGTATGTACCATTAAATAAATAAAATGAATTTATTACTAAATATTAAAACCAAAAACTTCCTCTAGTCCAAAACGGAGTGTAATACCTGTGGTATGGGTGGGTACTGGTAGTACTCGTAGTAGTATAATGTTAGACTCCCACCATGGAAAAAGGTGTGACGGTATGTTGAAGATAGCTACCGAGTGCCGGCTTAGATAGCAATATGAACCTCTAAAATGATGGGTAACGCATTTTTAGATAAAGTCAAAACCTAAATTTTATTATTGCAGGCATGTGTGGAAGATATTCCCCTCATTAAACAAAATATAAATAATTGTACGTTAATTTAATGAAGAAACACACTTTCATTTACACAATTAAATCTCGCAGATAATAAAATTTTCTCGTGTTTTATAAAACAATATAGCATTTAAAAAATATATTTATAGTAATAAATTTAATTTAAAGTAACGAGAATATTGTTAGTTCTAAAATAAAACACAAAATTTTATAAATTTTGTTCCAAGCTCTCAAACTAGATGGCGCTACTTGTCTCAAATTGAAACTACACCGCGAAACTGTGTCAAAGCCGAGTGATATCTAAACGACGTGTTTTAATACAATATCAATGATTTATGATATTAAATCAGAGCGGATATAAATGTCATTATCAATCACTTATAATAGTTTTAGGTTTGCTCAATTACGAAACTGCTATCAAAATGCTAACAGATTTATTACATATTCATGAACTGTGTCAATATGATTCTAGCTTAATTTATATGATTTATATATTCGTGTCAAATTGTTGTTTAAATTACGTTGTTGCATAAATTAGACTGATCATTAGGTATATTAAAATGTATACGTAATACGTCCTTCCGTGTGGTGACAGATTAAGAATACAACTGTCACTATCCCATTTATTTCGCCATTACCATAAACGTCTTCTTTGAGACAAGAAAAACTCAACACTAATCCTTACGCTTTAATTAACATATCTCTCTCGAAAGAAGTAAAGAACATAGTAGGTAGACAGGTTGCATCAACCACAAATACCTAAAAGGATAACGGTAGGGCCAATGATGATGACGATAATTATGTTCCTCGACACCATTTTTTAAATAATATTTTAAATATAGTGCAAAGAATTCAAATTATACAATAGGTATCCTTGTTTATCAAAAAGTTATTTATTTATTCATTTTTCAGTAGGAAAATCTGTCCATCAGTAGCTTTTTGATGTGCAAGTAAGGGCAAAAGTTTAAATTTTTCTGTCTTTAGTAACGTCAACTGAGGATTAATAAAACATAGTAAACAACCGATAAATAAATTATTTTATTTTATTAATAGGGAGATTAAAAGCTTTGATTTATTAACTGCCAATATTAACACTTTAAATACTTACGATACTTTTTACAGATATCCATCCATAATAAAGTTACTTACTTTTAATTTACTTTTCTTGACATACTTGCTTTCCACTTTTTTTGACCTTTTTCGATTACAAGTATTATCTAATCGGTGGCTTAATATACGTAACTAATATTAGTTACGTATATTAAGCCACCGATTAAAACACATATATATTAAAACACCTCAATATAGCCAGTAAATAAAAAAGAAATACATAACTAACTTTTCATCTTTAAATTTATTTACGAAATCTTTAAATAGAGGATATTTATGAGAATAAGATAATATAAATTTTATTGTATTTGTATTATAAAAACTAATTCACAAAGATTAAAAACGCTAGAAAATGTACAATAATTTATTTAAAGAATATTACAGTATTATGCTTCAAATTCCGAATCAGCTTTTTTTATAACTGAACATTAATTAAAAGGCGAATAATTTGAATCGCTAAAAATATAAAGTCATTACTAATTTTATGATTATTGCCAAAAGTCATCGTAAATTAAAAGTATCTTTGCCACTCGAGTAATAAATAAAATTCTTTTAATAAAAAAAGGATGTTTCTAAACTCAATTAGAAAGTGACACCTTTTATTGATTAATATAAAATTGTTACGCTAACACTAAATGGTTTGTTAATTTTTCTTTAAGCTGTCAACTCGCCTCTGTTTCATGTTACTCTGTCGACCGACCAATTACGCCTTTTGACAGTTGAATTTCCAACATGACGTGGGCCTAATCAAAATAGCATTTATTAAAAAAAACTTGACATTAAAGCTGACAGCTCACGGTTTTGTTATTAATGACGGTGTACGCCGACCTCTTTCGTGTATTTTCAATATGATAAATTATTTTGTTAGAGTTTTTATTTATATATGGGTGGTTCTTGCGATTATCATTTTAGAAAGATTGAAAGCTCTAATGCCTGTGTGAGTTTTAATTTTAGTAAGTCAATTACATTTGTTGTGTCATAAAACGTCAAACATGATTGATTGACGCATGATTTCTGAACAAAATTACATGAAAATCATGTTCATGATGAACGCTTGCTTCAAAGTTCTGCCAAACTTTTATTTGTCTTTTTAACAATTTTTATTACCTTGTAACTAAACAAAATTGATATGAATATGATTTTTTAATAATTTACGTGGGCCGTATATAACTTTGAATGCAAAAGAAAATAAAAACAATAAGTTAATTGGTACACAGATATTTTTATTTGAAATAGTTCATTTAATTTATAACATAGAGATATTTACACAAACATTTGGCTGTACAGTCCTCGCCCACGTCTACCACAACGCCGACGGACGACGCAACGTTTTCACTTATAATAAATAATTATATTCTTATTTACACTAGATTTTTCACGGCGGTTCACACCTTAAACATAGTCTATCAGTATCACAGAAGAAAATTGGACAATATATTTTAAAGTCCATGTTGATCACATAAGTTATTGATGAACAGCCGCAGCGCCAATTCTCTGACCATACATTGCGTATGGGGAGTAAAATGGTCCTAACGCCGGATTAAAGGCACCGTAAGGAGATGCACCAAGACTTGCAGGAAGACCAGCCTTGGAATAAGGATGATAACGGCTCGCAGATAAAGGACTAAGAGGCGCCGTCGGATACGCACCTCGCAAACCCGCTGTTGTAAATAAAGGATTTAGAGGGTTCAGCAGTGATGGTTGTGTAGATGCTACTGACGCTGGAGTAGAGCCATCAGCTGTGTGGCTTCTCAAATGTTGCAGAAGTTCTTCGGAACTAACAAATCTTTTTCCACAATATGATTCACCGGCAATCCAATTGCAAACATAAGGACGACTAAGGTGATAAGGGACGCTTCCAGTAACTTGTTGCGCCGACATTGCCATAGCAAGATTATATTTTTGATGTTCACAATGTGAACAACCAGAAGGACATGATCCACTGTTCATTAACAAATGGTGGTTGCTGGCAGAAAACTGACATCCTGGGCAATAGGGGTCTTTACATACTGGTATAAGGGTTTCACCGCCACTATGTGTTTTAACTCTCAGGTAAGTAAAGTAAGGGTTTGGAGAAGTTCCCGGGAAAGCGGCAGCAGCGGCAGCCACCATCGCAGCATGATGAGGACTGAAGGGGCCACCGGCGTAAGGTGCCCGGAAAGCTGGGTTTGCATGTTGTTCCATACCCGGCGGGCAGGAAAATCCGGTAAGGGGATTAAATCCTGGTAAACCAGGTAGATTCTTAAAAGCTCCTAGATGATCTTTTCCGTGTCCCAAAATTTCTAATCCTGAGCGGATGATTGGGCTTGTACCTGAAGATCCAGCTGATGACAATTTTGATTCAGAAGAGGGGCTGTTTTTTCCGTTATCCGTTGTAGGTGGTGTAGATTTACGACCTGGAGTGCTTTTACCAGATTTCTTATCATCCGAACTGTCAGAGCTAGCTTTAGATGAAGGTCTTTCTTCAGGTTTCTTTGTAACTACATTTGTTTCATAAGGTTTGAAAACCAGATGTTTATTGTCTGGTGAACAACGCGGTTTGTCTTGTTTCACTACATTTGGAGGAGAAGAACGACTCATTGTATCACTATTAACACTATTCACTTTCTTCTTATCAAGCGGCGGCAGTAATGGTTTGGTTGGAGATGTATCCACGCCAATTTGACTACAAGTTTGCGCTAAAAGCGCAAGCGGGCTCTTCTTTGAATCCAACTGCAACAATAGAAAACACAAATAAATATAAGGTACGAATAAAACAATATATTTTTTTAACACACTTTTATAAGTTCGGTATGTTTCTATCAATGTATTAATTTATGTAACGGAATCTTTCAACGCGATTTTCACCCACTTGCGTGTGATAGTCGGATTGATTTAAAATTTTGCATATAGACAAATGACAGTACAATTATTTAAAAAGATATTAAGGATTTTCAAGCGTGTTTTTTAGTTTTTGAACTAGGCAAATTATTATTCAGAAATGTTTAATATTTTTAAAATATTTATTATTATACTTACAGAAGAAGGAAGGGGAGTTAAATAATCGGGTTGTAAATATTGGTTGGGATTACTAGTCATCATTCCACCGTCTTCAAGTACCACCATTTGGGAGATAACTTTTACGATCACTTGTAAACTTCACCTTGCGGTCAATGAAACGTCTGAGACAATAATTACTTTATAGCAACGAAACGCGAAACACGATTTGAACACGTGCGTACGAAGCGGCTGTCGAGTAAACTGTGAGAGGTTGAGACCCCACCACCAACGTACTGCACCCCGCTGCCCTCACTCCGCACTGCGCAAGACAGAGACAGTTATATCTCAAATAAATATTAGAAAGAGAACGCTATGTCTCACCGCTCGCTGCAGCGTCCGTTGATAAAAAATAAAGCGGAAACGACACATAGCTGCATTGCGGTAGGGGAAAAAGGAAAGGCGGTATGGTTGGCAACCGGGTGCGGATTGAGACGTGCGATGGTGTTGGTGGCTCGCCACCCATGACGGGCAGCGCTTTGACTCGCCGCCGCGAGCGTGACTTTGCTTCTATAGCCATACCTGTGAATCTCGCTAGCGAGAGCGTGCGCCCGCCCGCACCACTGCTCTCAAAGCTTTTTGTTTCACGCCACTTTTATTACACCCCCAACAACAGCAAAGCTCCATTCTCTCCCGGCGTCAACGCACTTTACTGCTGACACATTCGAAACTACTTACACTTTTACGAGCACGCTTTGTTCTATGATGCATCAGTACCAGTTCAAACGAGGAAAATTGATCGGTTCCTCGAGCTAGAATATTTCTTTGAAACCGTTTGATCTGTCAACACGCTCTAACTTCAGCTGTTTACACGTAAATCTGTAAACATGGAGCGTAACAAAAGGCCATATTTCAGTTTATTGACATCACTAAGTCCATAACGTTAATGTTAATCCGACACTAAAACCTGTCAAACTGGCGTAGTCGGACCCTCCGTTGCGATCAAATTAAATATGTCAATTTGGGAACCCATATCAACAGCTGCGAGCGACGGCGGCGGGGCCCTTTAGAAATATTGCTTATTGTGTCCAAACAAAGATACTAAGTATAACGTATGGGCGGACGACAGAGGTCGTAAATAACCCCGCGGGCTGTAATATATTTGACAGTGCGCGGACATGCGAAACAAAAAACATGTTTATTGCGAGATCGGGCCGGTGTCGGCGCTCGCTCGACGCCGCCGCTCCGATCTTGTTCTATAAATTAGGCACGTCGCGTTTTAGTGTTTGTTTAGGAGTGTTGAATAAAGTTGAACAACTTACGGCTAGGCTTTACTTGTGCCGCTAACTTGTACCTGCTATTGTAATCATGTTTTGTACCTCGGGTGTGCATGCCTTGTACATTTACCCACCTCTATATTAAAATAACAAATTTCTCTTAAGTATAAACATATTATAGTAAAAATATATATTCCTGATTGTAAAAATCTACAACCTACCTATTAGGCTACACCACAGAGAATTAAAAAAAAAATTTTTTAATTTAGTATGGTGTAGCTTTACAGGCACGGATTATTCAAGTGGTTTAGTGTCAAAATCACTCGAATAATCTTTGCCTATAAACAGAACAAAGATTTTTCTAAATGTCATCTTATATAAATCTTGTTATGAATTTAAATCAGTATAGAAATATTGAATTAAAATATTTTTAAACATTAAATTACGTTGGCGTAGAAGCTTTCAATAATACAGTTAGCATAGATAATACTTAGGTAGGTTATAGTATTGTCATTTTTACGCAATCGCTATCATGAAAGTCAAGACGCATATAAACATTTGAAAAGCAATTTGTTATTAAAACATGAGCTCGTAAAATCTTTAACATTTCAACAACAAAGCATATTGAACGCACGATCAGACACTAAAGAGATTTGGAAAACAATTTCCTGGTCCAATTACCGGTACGTTGAAATCCAACGGAGTGTAAATAACCACAATTATGATTGCGGTGTCACGCAAAAAGTTTAAACAGATGGAAATAAAACCTTTTTGAATAGGGTTACATTTAAAAATATATAAATTTCAATCCTTGCGTAAAACAATAAACGTATTCACAGTAAAATACACGGGTCATTTCTTAATGTTTTTTTTATAAATCATTAAATCAACAAAATGTCACCTAGACATTGAAACAAAATTATCATACATTGTGCAAAAAAATGTAAATGTGGGTGGAATAGGTGTTATAAATTATTTCTGTGTGAGATTAAAACGACCTCGTGTTGTGTCAGTAGCGTCACGCCATGAGGCCTGTCACATGCGTTTCCTAATTTAACACTGTGATAAAAGGTATTAATGAAACTTAACATAATACTGTTACAAACATTACGTGTGTCAGTACTTCAGTAGTATTGTAATGCTAATGTAGATATTTTATATCATTAGATTCTATACAAAATTAGATAGGCAGACATGTAGTTAATATGTTACTTGAACTTGGCTGGATGCTATATAACCATGATTTACAAAGTATTAAAAAATATCAATGCCTTAATGTATAATTTCATGAGAGAGGAATGTTTCTAACCGACTTAAAAAAGAGGAGGTTCTTAATTCGTATGTACCTTTTTTTTTACTAATCAATTGCTCAATATTCTTATAGTAAATATTCAATCTATGAATATTTACTATACAATAATTGCTGCCCATTCTAGGAGATCGTCAGGACCTCATGAATTAGCAATGATAGAAATTTGTTTATGTACAGTGAACTAACAAATTGTGTAAATTTATTTGACACGTTTGAAGCATAAATAATTTGACGGGCCTCGTGGTGGAGTGGTTTATAAAACGGACTGCCGCTCATGAGGTCTCGGGTTCGATACCCGGTCAGGACAATTATTTGTGTGATGTTTTTAATTGTCATACAAATGTTTGTACTGCGTCTGGGTGTTTATTATGTATTATAAGTATGTATTTACAAAAGAAAAGTAGTTTATGTATTCTATCCGTATTCTGGTGCCCATAACACAAGCATAATAAGCTTAGCTTGGGACCAGAGGGCGTTGTGTGAAATGTCCATGAATATTTATTATTTATTATTCATTATTATTATTATAAAAAGTAGGTTTTTTGTATTAGATTCAATGTTTGACATTCTTCTTGTAGCGTAAATAGTATTAACAACATAAATTAAAACTTTTAATAAAGTCGACATTTATATCGGTTTATTATGTTGATGTAAAAATATTTCTTATTACAACATTTTATTTTCCTAACTAGCAGTGCCCGCGACTTCGTATGCGTGGAATTTAGAAACGAAAAATTAAATGAACTAACAATGACGCCATTTTACAGCTAATTAATAATTCGTCCGTTTGGTTTTCTTTTTATGCACAATTCTAAAGAAGTAACACACATGGCCCCAATGTCATTTTAGTAAATGATATCTCAGAGTTTTACCTTTTTAAGGCTTCGTACAAACCCTTATAGTCTCACTACGGTGTCCGTTTGTCTGTCTATCTGCCCGTTAAACTTTTTTTACTCGGCAACGACTGAAGGTATCAATTTGAAACTTATACCAAATGTAGATCTATGCGGTCTCTTGCTGCAAAAGATACAATCAATAATTTAGATCTACGCATTCAGGAGATATCCGACACCGACGCCGATGCTGATGTTGATGCCGACGCCGACGCCGATGCCAATGGCAACGCCGACGCCGACGCCGATGTCGACGCCGACGCCTATAAAAACCAAATCAGCACCGATACGTCAGGATTTGAGCAGCGTAACGACCATGCGCCGACGCCGATGCCGACGCTGACGCCTATAAAAACATACTCAGCACGTCGGCATTTGAGCAGCGTAACGACGATACGCCGACGCGTACGCCGGTGCCTATAAAAACCAACTCAACACCGATACGTCGGGATTTGAGCAGCGTAACGATCATACACAAACGCCGACGCTGATGCCGACGCCGACGCCTATAAAAACCAACTCGGCACCGATACGTCGGGATTTGAGCAGCGTAACGACCATACGCCGACGACGACGCTTATAAAAACCAACTCAGCCCCGATACGTCGGGATTTGAGCAGTGTAACGGCCATACGCCGACGACGACGCCGATGCCTATAAAGACCAACTCAACACCGATACGTAGGGGATTGCGCAGCGTAACGACCTGTAAGCTATATTATTGGAAAGTTTCATGTAAATCCATCCAGCAGTCTTTACGTGAAAGAACCACAAACATCCTTACATTCATACATCCAACATTAAGGGCCTACATCAATATCATCGCCGACACGTACATATTAACACAGCCAGTAGGCACAGAAAATAAAGATTTAGGGATACTTTTCCTATTTACTCAAAATTTGAGTAAATTAATTTAAATATATTTTAATTCTGATCCACGTGTTTCTATACATAATAGTTATCTATGTTTTTAAAGTTATTTCATTAGTTAATACGCGATAATAGACCGACAAATGAAAAAAATAAAAAATTAGAGAGTTTGTTTCGCCAAGATTTTCTATCGAGAAAACTTTTTTCAATCGCGTTTCTGAGTTCATGCGATCCTAGATCATATATTGAAAAAACATATACTTAAAAATTAGAGCTCTAGCCATTCAATATAAAGAAACAATGAAAACTTTGTACATAGAAAAATGCACGAAGCTATTTTGGTATCCTCTTAACCAAACATCAAAACATTGGAGTATGGATAGAAGACCGAGGAAACGTTCGCGTTGCTCAGCCAACAGTTTAAGTATTATTTTGCCGCGCGTAATTCTGAATCCGCGAGATATGACGAAAAAATTTGAATAAATGAATATCTTATGAGATATTCATTTAAATTGTATACTGTAAAAAGCAGTTATAATCTATATTAAATTCGTAAGCTAACTAAGGTATGTAATTTAGTAAAAAATGATACCAAATACACATAAATAGCTTTTAAAAACACCGTATTGAATTTGATAATTTTTTTGACGTTCTTATGGGTACAGCAGGTTTTCCTTAAAAGATAGACATATGGCCTCGCGGACTTTTTTAAAGATCTATAGGTAACAAACAATTTCTCCGTACACTACTTTGATGTAACTCACATGGATAAGGCAGCGTTTTCATTTAAAGCTCGCGCGCGTGACTATTTTCCCCGTTTCTTGCAACATTTTACACTGATGCTTCGCTTCTATTTGTTGCAGCGTGATGTTATATAGCCTTTTTTATAGCCTTCCTCGATAAATGTACTATCCAACAGTTCCAACACTGAAAGAATTTTTCAAATCGGATCAGAGGATGCTGAGATTACCGCGTTTAAACAAACAAACTCTTTCGCTTTATAATATGTATTAGTATAGATTTATCAGTGTGAGTTACTAGTTCATTCATTACATTAATTTATAACCTCTTTGATTTGAAGTCGATCAACAATATCGTTGATTTTAATGAATCCGTCTCAAATACAGTCAGAAACCTCAAATTTAATTACAAAATTCCACTTGAATAATCGAGAAAAGTAGTGTGGCTTGCACACGAATCCGCTTAACCAAGTAATGGCACAATCATCAAGCTTGTTCTACTGTGAAATCTCTTAGATAGACAGTCATTGTACGCAGCGGATGCGGCTACATCAAAGTTTATACCGCCAGTACCAAATTACTGTTTACCAACGGTGTAAAAACGTTGACGGGTCCCACACGGGGGCTTCGGTTTCAATGCCTTTGATGTTGTGTTATGATCGAGAACGTGGTAATGAGTCATCAATATACTGAATAGTGCTTTTAAATGATTCCAAGGCCTGTGTTTAAAAACGTTCCGTATTTAATACTGATGGAACATTGTTAGGAAGTAATGGCTTAGGATCAAATTAGATTAGATTAGATGTCGGGTGATAGACAAATGGGGCTATTGTGAGGCATAATGGTTTATATCTTGTCTTATGATTACGAGAATATTTTGCTTTTGTTGTAACTGACATAAAATAATAAAATATACATTAGAGGATAGTAAAATCGTTAGAGGTTGACCTGACAGTTAACTGAAGTTGATAAATTAAGAGTAAATTTTGTGTATGGAGGAAGGGAAAATGTAAAAGCAACTTTAAATTGAAATAACAATAGCCATGAACAATTTTGGTTAGGAAAACTGTCGTCTGAAGAATTCGATAGGATTTTATATGATATAGGTTTCACGTGGTTTTTATAAAGGGTAGGTTATCCTTAGACCGGCTCTCTGGCTGCATGGTACTTGTTATTCTGCTATTCACCTGATGTAAATTAAACTTACTTATTTTGTATGTAACCAGTATTTAGTTTTGTGAATCACATTGACAATAAATTTTCTACATCACTTTTAAAACTACGGAATCTAGGCAAGCTTGTTAAGCCAATTTCCAGTAACACAACTTGGGAAAAGCACCGTGTGTAATAATATTACACGAACCATTTAGAGCGACTTTTGATCCACTTTTGACTCAAAAACTATTTTACGTAATCGACTTTGACTTTTGCGAAATACATACTTAATAATATTTTCTTCACACATCTGCAACACATCTCAAATGTTTATTTAGATATTAACGTCCAAAAATGGATATTTTATCTCTTACGAGTTGGGTTACTGGGTCAGTTTTGATCAAAACCTAGGTATTTGATTGATCAAAATTAAAAAAGCTTAAGTTTGGCGTGCAGATAGATAATTAGTGATTACGTAGTAAAAAATCAGACACAGGATTTCTTGCAATTCATCATAATTTTTCACTTAATTAATTATTTTTTTTATAAGTTTTAACTATAACAAAAAAACGCTAGTTTTGTTTGTAGAGGAATGTAAAGGCATGTCGGAATCTTGAGAATTGACCCATTAGTGGTAATATTTATTTTCTTTGGGATGCAACTATATCTTCTCACAGATTCTGATCTCTCTACACGTGGACAGGATTCACGTGGTGATTCATCTTTCTTTCTTTAAAAAAATCATTCTAATTTAAATGTTTCTTTTGAAAAAAATACAGAAAAGCAATAAATTCCAAAATAAAATACTAACTGTTAATGTTCATTATATTTGTTTAAGATGATACCTATACCTTTAAAATCACAATACAATATTTATTATATTTGTAAGATTAGTTACTTTAGAAATCACAATACAATTTTGCAAAAATAGATGGCGTTAAGTTAATAACAATATACCTCACATAACAATAGTTACCTATGTTTGCAAATCATAAAAAAATTGTCAATTACTGCTAATAAACAAACAGCTATGTTATTGTGTTCAAAACGCAATAAAAAGATTGTTCTAAAAATACAATAACGAATGACCAGACCTCCCAAGACAAGTCATTAAAAGACCGTGACGGTCGTAAAACGATTCACATTCTAGGTAGCTATGTAAAAGATAAAAATAGATTTAGGTACATAGGAATCTTTCAATCTATTTACCTATACTTATGTATCTGAATGTAGATCGCGTTAGTAAAATCGGACTTACAATAACGGTTATAAGCTTACTAGAGTATCTCTTTGCCAGTCGTACATTCGCTCACATACACAGCCCCGGCTTGCATAACAGCCCATCGCAACCTCGGCATCCAGAAGGCGCGAGCACTGCTTTCTATCATTGCACTCCCAGTGCCCTCGTGCGAAACAAGACCATAGCAAGAGACCTGCGTATGGAGAGCCTCGATGACCACATTAAACGCCTGAGCGTCTTAATGTTCCAGCGAGCCGACATCGCGCCATTCCAATGCCGACCATCACCGACAATCGCCGACCGCCGGACAAACGAGGCCTGCCACGCGACCGCATCTCCACGGACGCTAACTCCCTCAGACAGTGCCTCCCCCCGCCGCCAGCTGATTGACACCTCCGGGCCTTTCCCTTGCTAATATTATATACAAAATAAATTATATTGCAGTTGTGACTATGTATTTTAAATCTGAAATTAAATAAAGTTGATTTTAATTTAAAATTACCTCATCATTATTCTGAATAGTTTGTCATTAGTCCCACGAGGATTACGATAACAGGCAAACAAACTTACAATGAAATATTTTACTACTCCTTTCAAGCGAAATAATGGATCTAGATTAGCTTATAAAAACAAAGAGTTTTAAAACCATTAAAATAATAGTAAACCTGAATGAAATCCGGGGCACTAATAGTAGTTATAAACAAAAAGTAAGGCAAAATAAATTTCCCCTGGCTGTATTAGTATTTATGATAGCAATAAACAGGCTGCTTTTGTATAGCGCCGCGTATTGTAAATAATTTCGTTGTACGCAAGTTCCCTTGTAACACTTGTTAAGGTGGGCCAACAGAACAGAATGATTTATTGGGATACTTCAGCGACTTATATTTTTTTTAAGTTTGAGTCATTTACCCTAGAATTTGCAAAATTTTAACAAAAATGGGTTTATTTTCGGGCAGGGTTATTTATTTATTTAAAGTAGATCTTTATGAATGTTATATGTATCTATCTCGAAAAAGAAAATAATACTACAAAAATGTAGGTATATAGACTTATGATAAGATGGATGTAATTGAGGATGTGAAATAAAGAGGAGTTAACACAAGTATGATGTCTGACAGAAGACTATGGAAGAAAAAGACATGTTTCGCCGACCCTAAATAATGGGATTTGGCCAAACGATTTATTTCACTGGAAATAGGTACGCTAGATGTTATTTATTAAATCAGTTCCTTCTATTTCGCCATAGAAAGGAATGTGAAAATTAGGATAAGTTAATTAGATTGCAAATATTATAATCTCACTAAATAGCCGGCAGCATATCGAGTCAAATTTTACAAATTTATTTCACCGTTCAAGGTTTTTTAAAGTCAGTATTGGTCCAATAGTTCCTTAAATTCTGAGTTGATTTAGTTTTCTTCTGAATTAATATTCATATCTAATATATCTGTCAAAGGGGAATGTGTTTAAGTTATTTTAGACAGCTTGACTCCATTTCCATTTAATACATCATGTGGAGGTGTTGACATTGTTGTTTGTAAAAAATATTTATTTAAAGGAAACAACGTCATTGTTTTTATATAGATTAGTGACGCCACGACACACATTTCTATTTTAAACATCAAAGTAGGTAGGTACCTACCGATCCTTTGAGATGCACCGCAGACTCTGAAGCTTTACCAAGTCGGCAAAAGTCAAAGGGAGACAAGACAATAATTTAGTGTAGCTGTAGCTGTAATTATTATGTATTGTTGGTTTTTGGGGCGTCTATTTATACAAACTATCTGTTAAAATGTCAGCAGATTTATGATGGCACCAAAAAGGTATAGTTGTTGCCAATTTTGTTTAAAACATTTTAACAATGATTTTAACTTTCAATTTAAGGATAGTTTCATTATAATCTTAGATAATAAGTATAGCTTTTAGCAGCTTGCAATAACAATTTTATTAGGTTTCTTTTAATATAGAACTAGGTGCTACCTGCGATTTTGTACGCGTGGACTTACGAAAAAATTTCCCGTTTTTGCAACGTTTTTCACTAATGCTTCGCTCCTATTGGTCGCAGCGTGATGTTATATAGCCTATAGCCTTCCTAGATAAATGTACTTTCCAATACTGCAAGAATTTCGAATCGGACCAGTAGTTCCAGAGATTAGCGCGTTCAAACAAACAAATAAACTCTTTGGCTTTATAATATTAGGTATATTTTAGATTTTAGAATATTGTGCTATGTGTCTCTGCGTACGTTACAGCTCATAAGTCCTGTAAAACCTCTTAGGATTGTCTCATAAGAAATTTAGACCCACGAAAATAATACAACTAAATTCATAGCCGGAAATACACATAATAAAAGGACCTCACATATTAATAAATATTAAACAAAAATGTGTTTAGAATAAACATTTGATTATTATAATGAAAACACTAGTAGCAAGCAGTCAGTGCGTAACAAACCATTAAAATTTGTAAACACAGCCAGGAATACAACTTAAGCATAATAAATGACTACTTTTAACACATTCTGAGAAATGCATTGACAAATAAACGTAAACTTTGTAACGTTTAGATCTAATTGATAAAGAATTAAGTAACAACACAAATATAGACAATGTTTAAAATAATTTGTAAGAGTCCTATGCAATAAATGAAATACGTAATGAAATTAACATAAATTTGTAGTTTTTTGACGTGGTAAATATATTTACGTTATAAAAATCATGCATTAAAATCTATTCCATACTAATATTATAAAATTGAAGGTTTAGGTATTTGTTTGCTTGAACGCGCTAATGTCAAAAATTTCATGTGCGAATTAAAAAAATACTTTTCTTATTTTTACTATTATGAGCCTCGTGGTTGAGTGGTTCATGTAACGTACTGCCAATCAAGAGGTCACGGGTTCGATTCCCGCTCGGGACAATCATTTGTGTGATATTTCTAATTGTCATAAAAATGTTTGTACTGCGTCTGGGAGTTTCTATGTATTATAAGTATGTATTTACAAGTAGTATTTCCGTATTTCCGTATTCTGTATTCTGTATACCCATAACACAAGCATACAAGCTTAGCTTGGTACCAAAGGACGTTGTGTGAAATGTCCAAGAATATTTATTTATTTATTATTTACTAGCTGATGCCCGCGACTTCGTACGCGTGGAATTTAGGAAAGTTTCATGAAAATCCATCCAGTAGTCTTTACGTGAAAGAACAACAAACATTCCTACATTCATACAATCCAACATTAACCAAGCATCCAAATATTAGAGTATGGATAGAAGACCGAGGAAACGTTCGCATTGCCCGGCCAACAGTTTAAGTATTTTATTTTGTCGCGCGTAATTCTTTTTTCGTCATATCTCCTAAGATATTCATTTAAATTGTTTACTGTTAAAAGCAGTTATAATCTATATTAAACGTATAAGCTAACTAAGGTATTTAATTTGATAAAAAAGATTACTATATACACATAAATAGCTTTTGAAAACACCCTATTGAATTTGATAATTTTTGCGACATTATTATGGGTACAGCGGGTTTCCCTTAAAAGATAGACATATGCCATCGCAGATTTTTTTGAAGAGCTATAGGTAATAAACAATTCCTCCATACATTAGTTTGTTGTACCTCACATAGATAAGGCAGCGTTTTCATTTATAGCTCGCACGCGTCCGAGTTTCTCAGCAAATTTAATCATTTCTCATGCAATATACAGCAAACCCCAACAAATTATACAAAAAAAACCATCCTCTTGAACCATTCTATCTATTAAAAAAAACCACATCAACATCCGTTGCGTATTTTTGAAGATATAAGCTCAAATAGGGACATACATACAAAAATTACGACTTAGTTTTATAAGAAGTAAAGATTGGAAGATTTTGTTGGTTGTTTGAACGCGCTAATCTAAAGAACTACTGGTATGAATTAGTAAATTCTTTTTGTGTTTAGGTAGTACATTTATCGAGGAAGGTTATAGGCTATATAAAATCACGCTGTGACCAATAGGAGCGTGGCATTAGTGAAAAATGTTACCAAAACGGGGAAATTTTCTAATTTCCACGCGTTCGCGTGTGCTAGTTGAAAATAAAATGTTTGACATCAAAATGTCAAATATGAACTGTAATTTTAATCTTAATGCTCAATAAATGAAATACAAAATAATTTATGTAGATACGAAAGACATATTATTTTTTAAGATTTCTTATAAGTCCTAATGAAAATGTTATTGTTTTTTTGAGAAAAGATGAAAGAAACAGAAGCAAACAAAATAATCTTTTGCTGAATTATTGTTGTATTGTAGTGCATTTTACATCATAAGTTTTATGTTTAAATTAATAACATTTGCAAAAGTAGTTCAAAAACTAAAAAACCAACTCGAAAATTCTAAATGTTTTTTTTATTATTGCAAGTGTACAAAATTTCAGTAGCAAGTGATTAAAAATTACTACTAAAGATTTCATTACATAGATAATTACATTGATACGGACCTAACTAATAAAGCGTGTTAATTTAATAAACGTGCTAATAAAAATGAGTGTATTTATTTATTTATTGGTTATCAAATACTAAACATCTCAAAGCAAAATTTTGCAATGTGTAATTTTAAGACAAATCATTGACCATTAGAATGTAAAGTAGGCCGAGCCTGTATATGCCAAATAATAAAATACCACGTTTGGTTTACACATTCAAAAAAGCCATTTTGATACAACTGACTATTTATTATGCAAATTTTGTTTCTAATCTTTACGAGACAATGAATATTTTGATGTTATCAATCCTTTCTAAATTTGTATAAGTAAATTAACTGATAAATTCATAATCAAGATCTTTATAATCCAAGATTAGCAAACGATGCCTGTTGAAATCCCGGATTCTTTGTTTTGATGCTTTCTTATCTAATCCTTGTTATATGAAAGGAAAATTGAGTTTGGATTAAATTTGAGTTTTATCTGTCTCAAAGAATGACAAAACTTTATCGGTTGCTATCGCGATTAAAGCGAATTAATATTTAAATTAAATACAAGCTTTTGTCCTTTGATAACAACGTTAATTATTTAATTTAGATATTTCTTCGTTTAGAAACTAAATAATAAGACAAACCTTCACTATTAAAATATAATACACAAAAATAATTTTGAAAATCGGTTCACGATTAAAGGGGATATTGGAATTTTGAATCGGATTTTTGAAGTCGCTTTTAAAGGAGATAATTCTTAAGTAATTTATTAATTTTGCAATTGACATGCTATGCTTTTACTTAATAAATTGAATTATGGTGGAAAAAGTGATGACCGCAACCCGCTTGCGGTAATCACTTTTTCCACCATAATTCAAATTATTGAGATAATTCTTATTATCTAAAATATAGCCTAGCAAAAACGGTAAAAAATTAACGGAAAGAAATACTAATAATATGAATGAGACTTTAACACTTTCTTTCTTTCTAATTATTCAAAAGAATTTGAAGATTGGATTAATACTAATAAGATTCTTATGAATAGAATTACTCTCATGATAAATATAATAAATGTATTCAATTAAAGTCCTTATCGTTCACACTCAAATAATTCAATACAGGTCACCCTTAACTCAACGTTTATACCAAAAGGTATAATATTACATGTCGTACACGCATGAATACAATATAAATAAACTGCGCCCACCATAAAGATAGCGATAAACAAAATTCAGCCCTGTGGTTCATTCCCCTTTTTTATTGGCAGGGGGCAATTTGAGACGATGTATTCTAACAGTTTTACCAAATACAAATAACAATTCAGAAACAACAAACTTTAGAGAAGACAACCCTTATGATGTTTCGGACAAGGCTAAAAATTGTGTAGCAGTAAATTTAGTTGAATGAAAAGATAATGTTGTTTTTACGTAATTTATATTCCAGCTACGGTTTAGTGAGAGTTTACGAAATTGTTAAAGACAGATAAAAGGGCGATATTTAGATTAAGGGGGTGGTTTATGGGAGGTCTCAGATAGACAGCAACACTAAAATGACAGACATTACGGCTTACGCTAATAATAACGAATGGATTCTAAAAACTGTCGTATTATTAACGTTTCAGTATTTATTTATATCAAAATATATGTTACTATAGTAGCTAGCTTATTTTTATTTTATTTTGTTTTTAGGGTTTCGTACAAACCCTTATAGTCTCACCACGGTGTCCGTCTGTCTGTCTGTCCGTCGTTCAAACTTTTTTTACTCAGCAACGGCTGAAGGTATCTACTTGAAATTCATACCAAATGTAGATCTATGCGGTCCCTTGCTGCAAAACATACAATCAACATTTTAGATCTACGCATTCAGAAGATATTATAACCGAATTACGGCCATCTTTAAGCATTTTCGTCTTACGCTAGGGAATCAAAATCTACAGGTTACTTCCCATTGCCCTAGAGACTTGAAATTTGGCATAGACTAAGCCTACATAGTGTTAATATAGGGAAAAATCCAAAAACTTGTAATTTGTTATTACATCACACGAAAGAATTGTTTAAACTAATACCAACTTATGAAGTAGCTGCAATGTAGGCGATTTCCTATATTGCAACTACAAAGTTAAGTTGGTGAGTTGCTAAAAGCTTATTTAACTGTTTATTTGTATTTAGTTATTTATGTTTTTCGATCGAGTAGGTACGGAACCTTATGTGTGCGTGTTTACCTCACTCTTGAAAGGTTTTTTTTTACTGTCCGTGTGGAATAATAAATAAGATTAAAGAATATGTATTAAGAATACAAGTGTAACCATCCATTAATTTCCCAGGTGCTGTAAGAGTCAGCTAAGGGAAAATATCAGTAGTTAACGTCTACTGTGAGAGACTGAAAACTCGAAACTAAACCCTGTGCCAATACGCCTGGTCAGCGTGGCACAATAGACCATAATCCCTCCCAAAGTGGAGGAGGCTCATGCCCAGCAGAGGGACTTGAATGGGCTGGAGAGGAGAAGACAGAGCTAGTTTGAGTTATTTTACTCTATTTTCGTTTGTTTAATAAAGCTACATATTAAAGATTTCATGGTGGTTTTTTTGCGTTACTTTCGTAGTCGTAAGTCATTATGAATAAGACCATAATTAATTAGACTAATAGTTTTCAGTCCCTCATAATAAAACTTTCTATTTTTTTCCCCGATTAGAGTCCAATTAAAATAATTTCTAATTACTTTAAAGATAAACTGTAAACACTTTTAACTTTTGAGGATTACTATTGAAATTATTAATCACAATCTTTGCTTTGCCATAATAAACTTGCTAGGTTTTACGATAACATCAATTAACTCTCGAGTTAAAAGTTACACCGCGAGCTCAAAGAGACATTCAAATCTCATTTAATAAATAATATAAGAAAATCTCATTTAATGTAAATACTTAATGATTATTATCTCTCCATCGGTTATGAAAAATTGCCTCAATTTATCTTAGTTGTAATATAAATATCATATCATTAATATTTTAACTTTCTTATATCAAACTAGCTGTTGCCCGCGACTTCGTACGCGTGGAGTTTCGAAAATATTTCCCGTTTTTGCAACATTTTTCATTGCTACTCGGCTCCTTTTTTTCGCAGAGTGATGTTATGTAGCCTATAGCCTTCCCCCATAAATGTAATATCCAACACTGTAAGAACTTTTCAAATCAGACCAGTAGTTTTTGAGAATAACGCGTTTATTTAATGTCAAGCCTATGCGTATATTACTCTGTTAACAAGCACGAACAGATTTAAAGTTGACATCGTAATAAATAACATTTTTTTTACATATTAATGTTGGCAGTTTAATGACAGATGATTTCATTTACAGTCATATAATAAAGTATACATAATTGTGTGCCTTTTCAAGAGAACTCAAGAACATTTAAGGCGGAAGAATTTACTACGTGTTCCTTATTTTTGTCTTTATCGTGACAGGCGCTATCAAGTCGAATAAATAACCGAACGTTATTAGCTTCAAGCAAATAATATAATCGTAAAACATATAATATAATTAAACAACGCTATCAAAATAAAACATAACAAATTTGTTCAGTGACAACTGTGTTTGTCGTGAAATAATGTTAGCAAATATTATGTGGTGTATGTCAACAAGCTCAAAGAAATTTATTGCTGTGAATTCATTGCTGTTACTTAAACACATCGTAGTTTTTGTAAGCATTTCCATTACTGGTTTTATATGATGATTAGAAATAAGTTTGATGATTAACGTGTAATGTATATCAAAGCAAGCGGTTTTGTCATGCGATGTATTTTTAAAACTAGTTGGTAGTAAGTAGGTATGGGTTGAGATATTTAGTAGTAAAGAATTTTGGCAGAATGATTAATTACATATCAACAAATTATCAAGGTCTTGCAAACAGTGGTACAGCTAAGGTATTAGGGGGTAAGTCAGGGCTAAAATTGAATAGTAAAAATGTTTCAAATGATAATAATGCGGTAGCTTTGTATGTTTGATAACGTTTGTCATAAACAATTTTGTGAGATTTTATTTTAAGAGGATACCAAAATAGCTTCGTGCATTTTTCTATGTACAAAGTTTTCATTGTTTCTTTATATTGAATGGCTAGAGCTCTAATTTTTAAGTACATATATGTTTTTTCAATATATGATCTAGGATCGCATGAACTCAGAAACGCGATTGAAAAAAGTTTTCTCGATAGAAAATCTTGGCGAAACAACCTCTCTAATTTTTTTTTTTCATTTGTCGGTCTATTATCGCGTATTAACTAATGAAATAACTTTAAAAACATAGGTAACTATTATGTATAGAAACACGTGGATCAGAATTAAAATATATTTAGTAGATTTTGAGTAAATAGGAAAAGTATCCCTAATTCTTCATTTTCTGTGCCTACTGGCTGTGTTTATATGTACGTGTCGGCGATGATATTGATGTAGGCCCTTAATACTCATGCTTATTGTGAATGGGTAAACAGTAGTCTTGTTGCAATATATACTTACCTATAATATATCCTTGCTGATGTCAACAACTTCAGCTTGCAAAACTTGTCAATTGGCACACTGGAAAGGTGTATATTGGATAATATAGCTTTTTTCACAACATAAAGTAGCCCTTAAGAGGGCACGATACCAAATTATGCTCCATACAAAAATATGGGTATCGTACTTCCCTTTTTTCGTCGCGAAAGTTAAACCGATTTTAATTGTTTCTACGCTTCATTATAGATGAAGAGTATATCTATGCTTCTGTCACTATTTTTTTCAATACATAATAACTAAAAGAAATATGACCATCCGAAAATCCCAATTTTTTCGGTTTTCTTAAGGTAAAGTTGCAGCGACTATCACACATATTTGGTAACGTTTTACAAAAAAAAAAAAGAGATGAGAGTGATACAAGCATACATATACTCTTCATCTATAATATAGCGTAAAAATAATTAAAATCGGTTTAACTTTCGCGAAGTAAAAAGGGGAGTACGAAACGTCTTTTTTCAAAGAATTTGTAGGTAAAATCTGTTTCAGCTATATTTGTGCCTTTCAGAACTGTGCTCGGGAATAGGGATAGCAATACCTAAGGCAAATACCTAAATCAGGAGTACAGTACCTTCTTAACCTTTATCTGGCTTAAGAATATCTGTTACCTAAATTTTATTTCAATTTATTCTGTAGTTTCGACGAAAATTAGCTACAGACTGATTTAAAAAGATAGAGTTATTTTCGAATTATAACATTAGGTATAATGTATATTTGAAACTATCTGGAATGCAGTTACAATAATCAAATATTTATTTTCCTTATTAGTATTTAAAACGTAAATACACGAATATTATAATTACTGTATAAAACCTTTGAAAACGTGAAGCGGAAGAAATTATATTTATATCTCGTTTCCTATTATATAAAATTAATAAAAATACAATTATATTGTTAGTGCACTACTTACTAAACTAAGGTAACACAATTTATATTAAATACTTATGCAAATTACATCGCAATTACCTACATACTTGGTAACTTCTTACGCGTAAACAGAATATAAATTGTATAAATAATCATTATTATAATACCATTATTATTTTAAGTTTCAGTTATTATCCGTATTTAGCTGAAGGGATAAAATAAATATCTGGCACTGACTTCTCAAAACACGTCATCTATAGATGATATAATTATAAAAATATTAAACGCAATAAGTTTAATAAAATTCTATTCAATAATTATTTGGCTTTGGCTAATTGTTGTGTTTACTTTCTTTTTATTGCATAAAAAAACTTAAAGAAAGCTTTGAGCTTAAATAGCAATAACTAACTATTATGTTACTACTATTAACTTGAGTAGGTACCTAAGAATTGAATCCACAGTCTCTTTTTACCCATAACACAAGTATAATAAGCTTAGCTTGGGACCAGAGGACATTCTGTGATATGTCCATGAATATTTATAAAAAAGGCTGGCCAGATCTATTGTAAAAACAACAACAAAATGATTGTTTTTAATATTTTAACGTTTGTACATACAACATCTAGAAGGTTCCGGAGCTCCCAAAGTCATTAAACCGTCGTAGACGTGTTGAAAAAAAAACATGAACATAAATAAACTCATTTTCGTTGGCATGGAGCAAACTCAAAGTGAAATTACCGAGGCTCGAGGCGACGTGTGTATGAAAAATTCATTCGGAACATAACAAGGGGGCGACGACGAATAATAATTTGAATAAATATCAAGGAGACTGCCATACGAGTGACATGACAAAAAGCGGGCTCAGCCACGCGTGTTTATGCGTTTTGATGGTGTAATTTGGCAGTTACACTTGGCACAGATCTTGTAACTCAAGTTGACGTCTTCTCAAACAAAAATGTTATTAACTTTTTAAGGATACATTGAAGAACATTCACAAAATTTGATTTGGAAACACAAATTCGCTTTGTCGTGTCATTTTTTAAAGCGGTGGTAGATAATGCAAGATTACGCATTGTTTTCGTAAAACCGCTTTAACCAATGTTATTACTATTCCATTCACAAGCTCTTTCATGGAAAGATGTCAGTTACGACGTTAATTTTATAGCTCACACATCCCCTCTTCTGGGAAGGACTACGCCACACAAAAGGGTGCTAAGTGTGCTCGCAAACACAAAAATAATAACAAAATCCCCGTGTATTTTGACAACATAATACTCGACCGTCACAAAGACCGTCATGTCACGAGCAATCGGTTTCGCTTCCTCGGTGCCCTTTGAGAAGGGTTCCAAACAAGTTTCGCAAATAATTTATTAAAAACTTTTTTTACAGCGTTCGTGGCAGTTGGCTTACCGTTCGCTACCGTTTGATGGCGATGAAAGATTTTGTAGAGATTATAATTGACAAGATCTTTGTAGGCTGTGACAATGGGGCTTACTATAAATCGGGCTTTTGTTGGTCGGAAGATTAGCTCGAGTGGGTCGAAACTTGGTGGGTTTAATTCGCATAGTAATTGAATACAGGCTCTGTTCCACTGCACAATGTGCGGTTCTCGCCAAACTTAATTCTGTTCAGACCCATCAACGCGTCAGATTACGCGCATAATACACTTTAACTGGTTTCTCGGTAAACTTGTATTGTACATGTTCCCAGAATATTTTTTAAAAGATTGTTACTGGAGAAAAGTTGATAATAAGAATTTATCAATAGATTTTTTATTACAATAAGTTAAAACAAACTTGGAAATCTACGCAATACAGAATTTAAACACATATAATTTTAATAAAATTAGTAACTGTTAATGTACAAAAAATATTATTGGAAA
Organism: Orgyia antiqua; assembly: GCA_916999025.1. Taxonomy (NCBI): domain Eukaryota; kingdom Metazoa; phylum Arthropoda; class Insecta; order Lepidoptera; family Erebidae; genus Orgyia; species Orgyia antiqua. Next base: position 17,150,443 of record OU779864.1, on the reverse strand, counting down.
AAGAACATAAAAATAACTCTGTTTGTTAAAAACAAGTTTTACTTGAAACATAATTTCAGAGAAAAATTCAATTAAATGTACAAAATAAATTCTTTAACTTTACAGAATGATACAAAAAACAAAGCGACATTGTGCAATCACATAAAGCCATCAGTGAAACACCTGACTGGGCCCACCCAGTGTGCTGAACTGTCGCTACGTAGAAACAAAAGCATAGAACATTAATTCGCATATGCTTGCAGCGATGTACTGCATACGAATGTGTCACAAACACTACTAGGGTTACCGAATCACTAATTTAACAGGTGAATTGTTTTATTGGACGTTTTTATATTCATAAAAAGTAAATGTTTGGCATAATTTTATTGTTGACTTATTGCTTAGTAATATGAAGTATGTAGGTATTCAAAATATAGATGTTTTAGCAACAGGTTTAACGTCGTGATGTTAACTTTAAGCAACCGTTAGAGGAAATTTGCTTTTTTAAATTAAGAACATGGAGTAAAGTCGAATAATTTTTAATTAATTGAATCCTTCTCCAGCCCATGTACCTACGTCCCACTGTTGGGCACGGGCCTCATCAACTTTGGGAGGGATTATGGTCTACTGTGCCGCGCTGACCAGGCGTGTTGGCATGACATGTCATCTGTGTGCAATATCCCTTAGCTGGCTCTTACAGCACCCTTGGGAGGAGATGGGGTGGTGACATTTGTAATCTTAATCCATCACCACAGGGAGAGAATTGTAAATTGAATCAATTAAATCAATCAAATAATTATTTATATTCGTGCTATGGAATTTTATACGTTTTGGTCATCGTAGTTGCTGTATGTTGTTCATGTATCGAAAAATACACGTGTGGTTTTCTCGAATTAACTGTCAGTAAAATATTAAAATAAACTACATCGGATGGTTTGATTAAAATTTTTAGTAGTTTGTTCATTAAAATACTGCCTGAATATTTAAACTAATTTAAATTTTCAAGTATAATAACATTTTAATTCCATGAATCTGATAAATATGAAGAATGGGAATAGCGAACTTCACCAAAAGCTAATCACACAGCACTATTGAATTGCTATAATACTCGATAATGTCAAAATCTGACGTGCGTGTGACGTTGTTATGACAGCCGTCACACATGTGAAAGGAATTTTGAACGCAACCCTATTTTATGAGTCTCAATACTTGATTTACAGGTCACGATCGCAGCGGAATATATTTGATTTTTCGTCTAAGTTTTTTTGCTGTTGCAACAACTGTGCACGTATGATTTGCTAAATGATTTTGCTATGGTTCGTCTGAATTGGATTTTTTATCTATTAAGGTAGATTTATTTTCATACTAGCTGTTGCTTGCGACTCGGTTCGCATAGTATTTAGAAAAAATTCTCAGTTTTTTGCAACACTTAACACTAATGTTTCGCTCCTATTGGTCACAGCGTGATGTTATATTATTATAACCTCTTCCTCAGTAAATGGACTTGGATAGTCCACACAAAAATAATTTTTCATTTAGCACCCGTCATTCCTGAGCGTTCAAACAAACTAACAAACTTCTAGTTCGAGTATAAACATCATTTTAGTCTCTTCTCCTCTACAGCCCATTTACGTCCCACTGTTTGGCACGGGCTTCCTTCACTTTGAGAGGGATTATGGTTTTCCGTGCCGCGCTGACCAGGCGTGTTGCCACAGGGTTTATTTTCGAGATTTCCGTCTCTCACAGAAGATGCTATCTGTGTGAAATATCCCTTAGCTGAGTTTTACAGCACCCTTGGGAGGAGATGGGGTGGTGACACTTGTCATCATCTAACTACTATTTAGCAACACGTCAACATTTCCAGTATCAGGTCTTCGTGATATTTTAATTTAATTTAGAAAAATCCAATGTTGGAGATAAGAAAAAAATACCACTGCTAGCTTTCGACTGGCTGAAACAAAGAAACTGATAGACATTGCTGTTAAATAATGGGAATGGAATGAAACAGGGTTCAATCCATTTGATCTTTGATCTTCCATAACTATACGACTTCAACCATCAATACATCGGTTTATTTCTCTATTAACTGTAAGATTTTAGATGGCGCAACTAAAAAGTGAAAACAACCACTTATGATGAAATTTAGTCATTTGGTTACTTAATAAATTAAATTATGGTGAATATGGTGGTATGAAAAAGTGATTGCCGCAAGCGGGACTTGAACCCACTACCTCGGAATACCGTTCCGAAGCTCTTCCAACTGAGCTTATTGCGGTCGTGCTTGTAGATTTCAAATTAACCACCACAATCGTTACTCGATTGAGTTTATATCGTATTTCTACGTACATAATATATTGTCATGCATGTCAATTGCAAAATCAATAAATTACTTTCATTTGGTTACTTTATAGTTTTTTTTTTCAAATTTCAGTGAACAGTCCCTTATTGTGTTATTGACACAATTAATTTTCATTTTTACGTAGACGAGCTAGTATCTGACAATTCATCTCTTAACATAGCCAAGAATTATTTTTATACATTTTGCAAAAAAAGTCCTCCTTCATAACGAGGAATAGAATAGAATAATATTATGCTTTGTAGACCAATAATTGATACAATAATCGCTTAATTTATGTTATTTAAATCTCGGTCATGTGTCACCATACGTAAGTATAACAGAACTTATAGAAAAGCTTCCGCTGTGCTATACATTATATTAAATGACAAATCGTGATCGATTTCTTGACAAAGCCTTTGTTAAACCCACGCAATATCGTGACAATAATGTTATCTTTTGCTAACTTTTTTTTATATTTCAATCGTGATTAAATTAAGTAGCAATAAATGTAGTGTAATGTTTTTTTGTGTCGCCTTCAGCCCTACAGGGGCCCAGCTCGACGAGGGGAGCAGTAGGTCCCCCCCGAAATAATGTATTGTGATCTCAGATTTTATTGACATACCTATTCTAGCCCTTTATGTTTTTAGTTTTATCTAAAATCAACAAGGTCTGTAAATTTTTACAGCATGTAAAATTTAGAATAAAAATAGAAGCTATTAAATGAATGCGTAATAAAAAACCCATAATTGGGTTTAATACGTATACTTTAAAAATAGTTTCCTGTCCATCAAAACCTCAAAGAATATGCTTACAATGTTGCTCTATATAATTTTAAAAACCACATTTGTTCTGACTACTTTTTTAAGAGCTTCACAAACGGCATTTTAACATATACGAGTATTAATATGACGAGAAAGAGACAAATTTATAAAGAAAAAAGGCGAGGCGAGAAAGAGACAGATCTATCTGTCAGTGACGTCATTAGTATTGTCATCTCGGTATATTATTATATGTATATGTAAATAAATATTAATGGACTTTTCACACCACGTTCTCTGGTCCCAAGCTAAGCTTTTAATAAACACCCAGACGTCATACTTGTCTCTTTTCGCCTCGTCTTTATTCTATAATTCGTATCTTTCTCGCTATATTAATACATATTAATATGCCGTTTGTGGTGACCTTTATCTTATACTTGTCATTACAATTGCGTGTTTCGTACAATAATAGCCTACTGATATTGTAATAGCATTTATTAATTAACATAACCAGTTACATACCACATAATAACAAGCTTCGAACATAATTATCGCCTAAACACAAATGCAACAATGTTTTTCCTTTACTTCGAATACAGCCATCATTATTCTAAATTGTATACCACAATACTACTACAATTACTCCACCCTTGGTTAAAAAAGACAGATAAGTGAGATATCAACCCACAATATGAGGGTTCTGTACAAAATAACATGGCAATCTCCATTTTTAACCGAATTTTAAAAAAACTTTTGTGCAATGTTTTATACTTTTAAATTTGTTCGTGAATGATAGAATTTTCTTTCGCGCGCTGGTGAAAAATGTATCAAAAATAATTTTTAGGGTTCCGTACCCAAAGGGTAAAAACAGGACCCTATTACTGAGACTTCGCTGTCCGTCCGTCCGTCCGTCCGTCTGTCACCAGGCTGTATCTCAAGAACGGTGATAGCTAGAGAGTTGAAATTTTCACAGATGATGTATTTCTATTGCCGCTATAACAACAAATACTAGAAATAAAATAATATAAATATTTAAGGGGGGCTCCCATACAACAAACATGATTTTTTTACCGTTTCTTGCTCTCATACAACAAACGTGATTATTTAAGTATTGTGTGTGTTGTTTGCTCATTTATTAATAACGTGCCTTATGTTGCATAGATAATGGTACGGAACCCTTCGTACGCGAGTCCGACTCGCACTTGACCAGTTTTTAATTTTTTACAATTTATTACAATGCACACTGTTAACTAATTAAAAGTCTGCCTAGCTCTTAACTTTTATTTGTTAAGAACACAACATATAATGATACAGACAGTACACACGAATCACACACACAAACGTATTATTTAAATACGTAACCCTAACACGTATTAATATAAAACAAGTTCTATTTATTGTATAGAAAAACCACTTACAAATAAACAGTATTCTAATACTTCTATACAAAAACCCCTTGCATTTATTATACTTAATTAATACTTATAAGTCTTTGTGAAAAAAAGAAAACTCATTGTCTTTCATCAACAAAAGCTATTGAATGCAGCTGCCGTTTATGGACAGACAAAGCTTAAAGGATAACATCGGGATTGTAGATCTTGAGTTGTCGGCAAATGTCGGCAGTCGTCGGCAAATGTCGGCCGTCTTCGACTTCTGTCTGCTGCGATTGATTGACATTGATCAACAACCATTTCAGACAGGTATGTTGGACCATAGATGTAGAATAAAGAGATGTAGTTTGGAACGTGTATTGTGTGTAGGGGTTAATCTCCGAAAGGAATGGTCCGATGCTAAAACTTTTTTTCACTGATATTAAGCTCTTTGAGTGTTATAAGCTATTTAAGATTAGGTGAATGGAGACGCCAGCAAAAGGCTGAAAATGTTATACCTTAATAGCTGCTTCTCACAGTTTCACTTGCAGTTGTTAAAAGTGAAAATTTGTATATAGTTTTAAGTGTTTTTGATGGCAAACAAAAAGAAGTTATGAAATTGTGAAGAAAAATTATATAAGAGACCTACTCTTTGACGCTCTAGAAACAATATGCACTAAGAAAACAGCGGAGTACAAAATCAATATTTTTGTATGGAGCATGGCTTGTTATTATGTCCTAAAGTTAAAGTTTTAAAAATGGCCGACCTACAACCTAAACACATAGAACATATAAATCAATGTATGTAGAGATTAATCTGTACTAGTATTACCTATACTAATAATATAAAGCTGAAGAGTTTGTTTGTTTGTTTGAACGCGCTAATCTCAGAAACCACTGGGCTGATTAGAAAAATTCTTTCAGTGCTGGATAGTACATTTATCGAGGAAGGCTATAGGGTATATAACACCACGCTACAACCAGTAGAAGCGAAGCAGTAGTGAAAAATGTTGCAAAAACGGGGAAAAATTTCTAAATTCCACGCGGACGGAGTTGCGGGAAACAGCTAGTCCCAAATATTTGTGCTGTATTATTATCAATCAAATCAATACCTAACATCTAAAATTGATAGCTTAATGACGCCTTATTGTAAAATATTGGTATCGTATCGATGACAACGGTCTACCTGCTGTACAAAGACCTGTTAAACAAAGATTAATAAATAAAAATTGGTCAAGTGCGAGTCGGACTCGCGCACGAAGGGTTCCGTACCATTATCTATGCAACATAAGGCACGTTATTAATAAATGAGCAAACAACACACACAATACTTAATTAATCACGTTTGTTGTATGACAGCAAGAAACGGTAAAAAAATCATGTTTGTTGTATGGGAGCCCCCCTTAAATATTTATTTTATTTTATTTTTAGTATTTGTTGTTATAGCGGCAATAGAAATACATCATCTGTGAAAATTTCAACTCTCTAGCTATCACCGTTCTTGAGATACAGCCTGGTGACAGACGGACGGACCGACGGACGGACGGACAGCGAAGTCTCAGTAATAGGGTCCCGTTTTTACCCTTTGGTTACGGAACCATAAAAACTAAATACTCTTCCTAGAAGGTTCCTTTTTCTGGGGCCCTAACCACCGGTGGCTTGGTCCCTGTACCCGACACCGATGGGCCTCCGCGTAATTTTAAATTATTAAATGTATTATTTTATTATTTTATATTTAAAAATGTTATTTTATAATGAGTATAAATAAAGATACTAAAATTATAACTGTTATAATAAATAATTGGTCAAGTGCGAGTCGGACTCGCGCACGAAGGGTTCCGTACCATTATCTATGCAACATAAGGCAACGTTATTAGTATCGAGCAAGAAACGGTAAAAAAATCATGTTTGTTGTATGGGAGCCCCCCTTAAATATTTATTTTATTTTATTTTTAGTATTTGTTGTTATAGCGGCAATAGAAATACATCATCTGTGAAAATTTCAACTGTCTAGCTATCACCGTTCTTGAGATACTGGGTACGGAACCCTAAAAATCATGTTTGTTGTATGGGAGCCCCCCTTAAATATTTATTTTATTTTATTTTTAGTATTTGTTGTTATAGCGGCAATAGAAATACATCATCTGTGAAAATTTCAACTCTCTAGCTATCACCGTTCTTGAGATACAGCCTGGTGACAGACGGACGGAGGGACGGACGGACGGACGGACGGATGGACGGACGGACGGACGGACGGACGGACGGACGGACAGCGAAGTCTCAGTAATAGGGTCCCGTTTTTACCCTTTGGGTACGGAACCCTAAAAAAAGACGTGTCGCACTCGGGGACTGCCGCGGTAAAGCTATTGCATAGTATTTTTTATCAACTTATGCAATTATAATTATTTATATTTTATTTTATTTATGCAAGAATTTAAATACCATAAACTAAAATAAGATTAATAATCCTTATTTACTGATGCTTAAATCTGTCCATTGTTTATGGTAATTATGATAAAATAGCGACTGTCAATTAAATGTCAATAAAATAAAAACTAACGCCAAAACTGACATGAGTCACCAGCGCGAACAGCGAAACGGCGTTAGCGCCGTGTGTAGTATTTTTTAGTTACGCTATCTTTGTTGCGGAATTTCAATTTCGAATTTTTGCATTTAAACTCCACGCTCAAGCCCCGCGATAGAAGCTATGCAATAGCTTAAAAATCACAGATCACAGGCCACCATCTCTATCTCTCTCTAACATATTGCACATCTATTATATTATACATCTTTGTAACAGACGTCGGTAAAACGAGACATGCTAATGCAACTATTTAACATATAATAAGTCCAACATTAACAATGTGGAATATATACAATTCTATATAATTATATTTAAATAAATTCTAAGTTTTTGTTTGTTCACAATTCGTTGTTGACTTTTGTATATTTGACCCAGACATGCGAAACAATATATTATTTAATTTTATATAAATTAATGCTAAATTATGTAATTAATGTTAATAATTAAATTGGAATAATAATTTATTGCCATTGTAATTAATTGTGCGGTATTTATAATAGGTATTTAATAGTAGATTTGATATCCGTGTGGTGACGGATTAAGAATACAAGTGTCACCACCCCATCTCCTCCTAAGGATGCGGTAAAAGTCCGCTAAGGGATATTGCACACAGATAATAACATCTTCTGTGAGAGATGGAAAACTCGAAAATAAACCCTGTGCCAAAACGCTTGGTTAGCGCGGAGGAGGCAACAAGAGTGGAAAAAGAAAAAAGAAAATTGCTATACACTAACTATGTATAGCCCATTTCGAAAAATTAGATCATAGATTGAAAAACAAATTAAAAAAAAAATCTTACAATGTAGGTACAAGTTAGGTAAATCTGGATAATCTATAGAAAATCTATATAAAAGACATACAAATTAACATGATCCGTGTTAATTTGTGTGTATTTTGTGATAGATTTTAATTATTCGAATAAAGAACTTATTATTATTACAAAAAAAAACTAAACTATTAATTTAATTCAGCAATGTTATAAACCATTGTATAAATTACTGAAAGATTATTTCTGAATCATTATTTGAGAAGCTTAGTATGTGTCCGATATGGTCTAGTGGCTAGGATACCTGGCTCTCACCCAGGAGGCTCGGGTTCGATTCCCGGTATCGGAATAGCTTTTTGGATTTTCTACATAATTTCATTTTTCTTAGTTACTGTTTTCATAGAATAATTCCTTTGCGTGTTTGCTTTGTCATGTTTAAAATATAATAATGTTTTGAAACGAATACGCGTGTTTATTTCCTTAAAATGGCAATTAGATTTTGTAAATTACAATATTTAAGCCATAACCGTCTCATTTACCAGTGTTTATCTAAGAGATAGACTTAATTACTTCAATAACAGCGTAATTAATAAAATTTTAATACATTTTCATTATTTTATTATGCCGGTTATGTTTACATTTAATATACTTTTTAACAAATATTTTACTTGAGTTTTGATCGCAAAATGTATGAATGTAAGTGATCCAAACGTATGTTTGGATCGTAGCAGATGGCGCTCTATAATCTCTGCTTACGACCATGGGAAAAAGGGGTGATGAGATAATAACGATAGAAATTTTCGTGTGCTAGTCCAACTCGATAACCGGTAGACTAGGCTATTTATTATTAACTAATGTTTCATAATAACAATAGCTATTGCTCGCGACTCCGTACGCGTGGAATTCAAAAAATGTTCCCCCTTTTTGCAACATTTTTCACTACTGCTTATATATTGATCATAGCGTGATGTTATATAGCCTACAGCCTTCCTCGATAAATGTATTATCTAACACTAAAAGAATTTTTCTAATCAACCCAGTGGTTCCTGAGATTAGACCGTTTAAACAAACAAAAAAAAAGACGGGTTGCACTCCGGGAGTGCCGGCAGAAGTGAAAACTTGATTATTAACGTTGAGCATGTTTGATATTTTGGAATGGTTAGGGAATAATTTTGCACCAATTGCTTTATCAGTATAAAAGTACTATCATTTATGTGGTAGAATACAATATTCATTTATTGCGCTATCGTACACAAACATGACAATTTATATTACATTAAAAATTTAACACTTTAAAACTATTACAATTATTTTACATTAAAAAGTTTATCTCTCCGAAAAATCAACTTTCATCCATAATTTCAACGACTTTTTCACCATCATCATTACCAGAACTATCATCGCCAATCTCTAAAACTGATACGATAGGTTTATGGTAGCTGAAGTAAGAAACGAACAGTTTTGATTCGAACCTATTTAAATGTCTAATAAAGACCGCATCAATAGTAGCTAGCTAGTAGTCTTACGCTTTTTCGATCAGGTCACGTGTCCTGACGCGAGTTTAAGATTTTATACCCATTACAGAAAAAGTGCTCAACGCCGCTAAAGAAGATTTCACTTCAACAAATAAACTCTTCAGCTTTATATTATTAGTATAGAAATATAGGTTATAGTAAATCAATCTTAATAATCCCACGACGCCAATATAGTTCATGCTAATTTTGACATTGAATCAAAAAAGACAAAAAAGAATAGAAATAAATTTGTCGGCAATTTACATTTTAGATCAGTCAATGGCATTCGGTGCCTTATGTATTAATTAATATTATGTGATACTAATAACTTATTAAAATTTATTAAAGTGATAAAAGTTAGATTGTTATTAATTTAATGTTGTTATTTTATAGATGTTATTTATCGATTTATTATTCGCTGAAAAACCAAAATGATTTCTTATATTGTACCTATAAGATCTTATCTTCAAACACGAATTAAATAACATTAAGATTATTGTGTTGATATAGGTAAAACCTGCAGTTCCACTTAAGTTTATAGTTACTAGTTAGTTTTAATATTAACATAGATAATATCGTGGGATTACCTACAAAACAACTGATTTGAGGGACCTTGGAGACCTTGGGTTTTATCCGGAACTCGGTCAAAAATGTCTAATAGGAGAATTTCAAATATCAATTTGTTCTAGATCTATCCAAACAGCAATCTACCAAGACATGCCTAGTGTGCCAAACCTAACACAGAGATTTATAAAGAATACTAGAAAAATAAGTTAAAATAACTAGTAATCCTAACTAGGACATCTACATTGAGATATTATAACTTTCACTCTAAAAATATACTTTTCTGAAGTAAAATTATAAAAATATTATGATTGTGCTTAATTTCGGTAAGAAAAAGGTTTAGATTTTAAAATTCATTGCTTAGGCTAAAAAATAAAAACGCAGAACTTTGCTGAGGAATTTTATGCCAAGGAATTCGAACATGCAAAGAAACAATAGAATTATAATAGTATTAACCGAAAGAAATTAGATGCCGTATAACCTTACAATTTGAAATTCATTGTAGACTTTATGTTTTACATAACATTGTCACTCATTACACATGAAAACGTTACAAAACTGTTCACTAATCAGACTTGGTACCAATTATAAATAGCAGATATAATTTAAATGTAATTTAAATCCTTTACTCGATTACAACTAAATTATAAAATTATTATAATGTCAGATGCTTCAAAACTATCAAGTTTCATCTTCATTCCTTTTATATTATTTCTATTATATCGTTGCTTGTTATTGTTATTCTGCCTTTATGATGTGTTTTTTGTTTGCTCTCCACAGCCATTTATTTGGGAACTTTTTTGTTCTTGCGGTGCGTTGTATAATCCTCTGGCTGTCAAGTCGCCGCCCATCATGGGATAAAAATGTTTGCCTACCGCCGTGTCGGGAGTAGTGTCAGCTACTGTTTGTATTACATATTTGATGGTTTTTAATTTAGTTTTTTTATCTTTTAAATCATGAGTGACAGCTATAAAATTTTGGTCATGAAACTTCTGAAATTATTATTATTTTTCTTTCATGGTTAAAAGGAGCTTTAAAACCTTTACCAAATCTATAGTAGGTACCGAATCTCTATCGTATTTTGAAAATTTTCATTTCAAAAATGTCTGTTATAAGTCAATTATTTACGGGCAATTAAGCATTGTCTAGATATAAATAGCACAAGTTCAAGTAATTTAACTATTCTACTTAAGGTTATTTTTCAATTATTCCTAGTCTATGCAATATTGTTTAGTGTATATACATACAATGAAAATTAAAATATAATAGAAGGTCTTGACACGCTACAATTTCTGATGCAAATACAATTATTTTGGATAATTAAAAATTTTCGATGGCATGTTTGTGTCCAAGTTTACGTATGGAGGCAAATTTTGGGTGCAGAAAAAGCATGAAAGCAGAATAAATGCCATTTGAATGCATACAATAACAAACTTTTAAGAAAAAGTTCCTATAAATTACATAGTTAAATGGAACCGTTTCGGAAGAGTTAAGGAAGAATCACAACAACTCGGGAATTTTATTCGTTAACTTAATGACAAACTTAATTCATCAGTAGATACTTATATACTTAGTCCGTCTAAGAATTAAATTCACAGGAGTTTATTATTCAATATAACAAATCGCATATTATATAAGTAACTACAAATGTACGATAAAAATCAATTACTAACTATTTCTAAATTACTAAGAGTTATAGAAATAACATAGTCGAGTAATAACAACTCCATGTCATTTGTTAGCCTGTAATGTCTGAGTCGACGGCTACCGGTTTTTACCGTCTGATTGACGGCTGTCGGCTTCGCTTACACACCAACAAATTTACAAAATACAATCTTAATGGCCTTAACACTATAGACTTGAGTTGATTTTGCTTTATTTTGGTGTTGATGTTAATTTTGTATATCAACGTTTGCCGCGGCGCCGGTCTTTGGCCAGATCTTGAATATCATCTACTTATTCATTATGGCCCCCTATTCGGTGTTAATCATAATCGGTAGTCTCATTACTTTGGTGTAAGAAGATTTCTTTAGTCATCGTGTTGATTATAAGTTGTTTGTGAATGTGCCGTGTCATTGAGTGGTAACAATCACTTTTATTTTGTGGATGATTTTTAAGAAAATAAAAGGATCATAAATAATTATTTGTTCTTAAAACCTTTTTGATGGATTGCATTTTGATTACATACAATTTGTTTGATGGGTTAGCTTAGATTGATGAAATTGGTTTTGAATTTAAGGAGTAATTGCTTCATCAACACATCATCACCACATTCAAACACACCTTTTGCAATCCACTACCGGATATAAGTTTTTCCAATCCAGTCCCAACCTGCGACTTTTTGCAACTTTCAATTGCTATTTGGTAATTTATTTTTTATCTAATGTACCTACATTAAATAAGGTGCAACTAAGTTTTATACTATGTGAAGGAAATACAACGATCCTCCTTCTTATATTGAATTTGGGCAATATTTTCGTTTTAGTAATGTCAAGACGTTGCTTGAAAATATTTATTATATTTTGAAACTATACAAAATGCACACCCCACATGGCCTCTGCTGAGAAAGCCAATAAAGGTGCGTTTAAATTAAGCACATTATTGAAAATATGTAAGAAGTGAAACGGATCTCATTTCACTTATCACTATCGTTAAATCAACTACTAAGCTATTCTGGTCATAATCATTTTGAAACACAACATAATGTTACCATTTGCATTTATAATATCCACTATCAATATTGAAATCATACGAATAAATAACTATTTAACTTAACTAATCTATTTTTTCAATCTCTAGGCCTAAACTTGTAATATAATGTCACAGCATTTCGAAGTCATTATGATCGATAAATCGATATCAACATAGTTAACCTTGATTTAAAACTGAGATCTAAGTAATATGAAACATCGATCACTATCATACACTTAACATTAAAATATTGATTACCATATAATATGTTAAAACATTGATCATTATCAGAGAAACATTTTAATATAAATGGCCTAATATTTATATATTTGCCTATTTTAATGGCTTAAATATTTTTTTACAAATTTATGAATAAAACATTTTGATATAATTATTTCATTTATTTATTGTTATTGAGAATCTAATATGTATGGGATCGCAGCAAATAAACTAGTCGCTAGTGAATGATACATTACTACCACTGCGGACATTATTATAAAGATTGCAATCGTCACAGAATGTACAAACTACATAGGTACATGACACAACAAAATTAGCTAGCAACAATAACAGCGAAAAAATATACATGCACAATTCCCATACTATTCTCCTTGAGTTAATAATTGTTGATTCATTTATTAACAATAACTAGTATCCATAAGTTCAATACATCATAATTAAATATTAAATTATTGTTATTAAACAATAATGAAAAATACTTACAAAAACTGAAAACATTCAATTGATCCAATCATCTGTCAGATTATAAAGCAAGTGATATAACACAAAGGTCTTATAAATAAAGCAAAAAGTTCTTGCTAAAATATCTAAGAATAAATACGAGGTACGTCATATTTATTTGAATTCAAAAACGTAATAATTCAAAGAGATTTATTAATTAATACCCGTCAAAGTCTAAATGTTGATATAAAAAGAATGAACGAACATAAATCATCAGAACTGAGAATATTTGATAAACAAAAGAAAATTGTTGAAGAAACACCCGAGGGTTTTGACTGGTAGAATTTATTAAGAGAATTACTCAAAGACAATGAAGGATATTTAGAAAAGGTGAAGACAAATTGTCTAAAGTATTGTGTAGATAAACAAACTGAGGCTAGATTGTAGGCAGTGGAAAAATAAGAGATGATGTTTTGTGTCAGAAGAATTAGCGATTTGTATTACAATCTATTAATTTATTTGTAAAGATTAATCTCATGATATTCATTAATATATCAAATTTGACAGTGATTAATGTGTGGATAACGTAGATGGGTATATATGATGGTAATTTTATCTACGTGAAGAAATATTATAGACAATTTTTTCCTTCCTTGATTGTTAGCCATTATTTGTATTATTTTATGTTGATGATGTGAATATGATGTATTTGCTTTATTACATACTAAACATAAATAACGGAATCACTATTTCTGCCGATGTAAAGCCTTTTCAAATGTGAGTCGTTTTTTTTGGAGAAATTAGGAGGAGTTTTTAGTAACTTTCTTCTTGACTTAGTATTAATGGATTTTTTTGATTCTGCTACATTATTAAAATAAAATAAAATGAAATGAAATGAAAAAGTCTATTTATTTCATGCAGTTATAAAAACATCATAAAATTAAACATAAATCAGCTTAGATCTAAATTAATTTACAGATTTTTTTTAAATTTTTTTATTTATTTTATTTATAGGGCTTGGTCGCTTTGCGACTATATCGCCTTAAATATACAGCAAAATTTGATTTAGTTTTATTATCAATAACTCTGCTTCTGCAAGAACCCCGTCTAGGGTAAAGGCCTCCTCCAAAAACAACCGTTTATTGCGACCTTGTCCAATCATTAACCAGTTAGACCCTGCCCTGCCTGGTCTGCCTCTGCCTCTTTTACCTTTTGGACCTCTCCATATGATTTGGTCCTGCTTCATTATTAACGCCATTAATTTTATCTTTTAGTGTAGGTATCATAATTAAATATATTTCAACGTAGAGCTTTATCTGTATATTTTTTAAATTTCTTTAATTCTTTTAACTTGTACCAGTAGACCAAAAACCATTCAAGCCGTTCGTCATACTTGATGGATGATAATGAATAGCACTTTTATGCACTGCCGAGGTGAATACCGTTCATTGTGTAGGATTGATTGTGTAACGTTTGTTACCGGCCATTTCAACTCAATTGCTGTTTATATTATAAACTTTATTTACGACTAGCTGTTGCCCTCGACTCCGTCCGCGTAGAATTTAGGAAATTGTCCCCGTTTTTGCAACATATTTAACTACTGCTTGAGTGAGAGTATTATAAACGTAAGAGTAAATAAATATAATCAGAATGAACGAACTGCTAAGCTATCAGGAGTTACACGTGTATTGTGAGTCAACCATAAAATATAGATATGTGCTGTTCCGGGATATTTTTTAGACAATTTTATGTAGAATATTTCCGTCATACATGATTTCTATGTAACTTTAACCATTAAGGCTGCACACGCGACGGAAGCTTAAAAAATGGAGCACCTTTTCCCGTTTTCCCAACATTTCCCTTTACTACTCTGCTCCTATTGATTGTAGCGTGATGGAAAGTATACTATAACCTGCCCAGGAGTATGAAGAATAATTGTACCAAGTTTCGTTAAAATCCGTCGAGTAGTTTTTGTTTCTATAAGGAACATACAGACGGACAGACAGACAGACAGACAGACAAAAATTTTACTGATTGCATTTTTGGCATCAGTATCGATCACTAATCACCCCCTGATAGTTATTTTGAAAATATATTTCATGTACAGAATTGACCTCTCTACAGATTTATTATAAGTATAGATTCATTTGTCAAATGAACCAGATGTTGATATTGTTGAGGGCATTTAGATTTAATTGAACATACTCAATCACTAATTAAAGTCATTCATCCTCACAGGTTAGCACCTAACAAAAGGTTTGCTTATTCTAAACGTCAATAGTGTTAGGCTTATAATCATATTCTTGACAAGTGTATTGAATTTAAACATGAGAACAAACTACATAATATTATGAAGGCGTAAATCACTTCCAATATAGAAAAGTTAATTTGCTTATGACCCAAACTAATCATTGAAAACCACGTCTTACTTGTTTAACAGCAGTGAAAAGGATTTAAGAGGGCTCGATACTAAATTATGCTCCATACAAAAATATGGGTATCGTACTCCCCATTTTTCTTTGCGAAAGTTAAACCGATTTTAATTGTTTTTACGCTTTATTATAGATAAAGACTGGATAAAGAGTATATCTATGCTTGTATCACTTTCTTTGAAAGGTCTTTTTTTCAAAGAATTTGTAGGTAAAATCTGCTACAGGTATATTTGTCCTTTTCAGCGCGGCGCTCGAGAATAGGGATAGCAATACCTAAGGCAAATACCTAAATTAGGAGTACAGTACCCTCTTAAGCAACATTTCAATCAAGTTTGATCAGTAAATTTGGAATAAACTGACTGGTACAAACAGACACGTGAATTATCAAATAAAGCATGTGCAGAACCTAAATATATAATTTAGCTAACACTCTAAAAGCTATACAAAGATAATATACTAATGTGACGTTTACACAATAAGTGGTAGACAGTAGACAAGGCATTGTGGTTACACAAAGAGAATGTAGGGGAGACAAACGGTGCTAATTATTCATCATTAGCAATCGCGGCCCGAATGATGTATGGTGGGTAAGATTCATTCATCATTTGCCCTTTGTTTCTTACAGCGAACATTTTTGGTAATGAATTGTTTGAAATGACCTGTGTTTCATTAGTTGTGGTTTAACTAGTTAACCGTAACATGATTATGGAGACAGAAAAATTGATTTTCATGCTAAAAAACAACGGTAAGAAAAGAATTTTGTAGTCCAATTAAAAACGGTCAATTAAAGTAAAAGGTTTTTGGAAACCGGGTTTTAAAAAAAAAACTAAATAATAAACCAAGACCTAACATAAAAGATTCTAATACTTATACAAGAAATAAAATATGAAAAAGAATTTATCCAAGTTCTATTTACGATAAATAAAATTATCACATTATGCAAATTTAATCGAAAGTAGTTTTAAAAAGAAAATAAAATTAAGCTCGATTGTAAATGGTTGTGAATTTCTATCACAGCTTGATCTAACAAAAACTAGGTTCGACCAAGACCAATTCATCATGTAAATGATTCTATGGTCAATTGTGTATTGCAAAACTCTGAATAGACATTAACTTTCTAATCCGAAAAACTATTAAATATAATTTAAACTAACTTACATCATCTGTTTCATATTAAATTATATTTAGCAAATAAATTATTCGATTGGCCATTACTTTAGACATTTATTATTGAGTTGCATAACAAATGAGAAATAAATATAAACAATAAATGTCAAAATAAACATACGTTTTTTATCTGTCAACTTAGCCTTTAAAAACTTATAACTAGTTATAATGATCAACAACAAAAAAAAACGATCTTACAAAACACCTCGTTATGAGTTACCTTCATCAAGAACTGTCAAATTAATTGACAGCTCATACAACTGACATGTGCCATGCCTGGACTGGCGTTTTGAATTTAAAACGAAATTAATTATACAATCAATCAAAAGACATGTCATGGCCGCAAAGGTGTTGCTTTTCGCGCGGCAAAATGCCAATCAACATACAAAATGTTCACCCAAGCGATGCGTTCAATTCAAATGGAAAATTACTTTAAATAAATTAGTTGATTGTAAAAACTCAACTCTAAAACTAGCGAATGTAAGTTTTGGATTGAGTAATTGGATATTGTTATATAATAAAGAAGCCTTTTCAGCTCCATGTCTGTAGTATAACAGTTCGATTCGCTACACTATAATCAAGTCACTCGATAAACTCAACTTGCCCAAGGTAAGAATCGATTCAAAAGCCGCTGTATACAAGGGAGAATTTTTATGTATCGCCTGTCATTTCACGCACATTTAATGTTAATCCACACATTTCTTGTCTTTAAATGCGTTTTAATTTTCTCAATCGGAAATCGGTTGAGAATTTATGTGAACGCATGTTCACTATAGTACCGGCAGTAAAATTTACGACGGCAGCAGAAAGGAATGAAAAAGACGGAATTGAGAAATAAAACTGTTTTCACATTGAAAATAGCGCAATATATTTTACAGAACTTTTATGACGTTGTAATTTATGTAGCGATTTATTTGTTATAAAATAATAAATCTTGATAGAGAACCAGGAATCGTGTTAGCAAAGATTATGGCTTCCTGTTTTACAAATTATGTATCTAGTGAAATTTATATATTGGACGAAATTACAAGAAAGATGCAACCCACATAATTAACATCAAAAACTCTTTAATATGACCGGATATATGAAACACTTGAGTTCATAAGCTTAGCAGTAGCAAAAATTTACATAATGACAGTAATAAAACAAATGTACGACAGATAAAATTTGTGAAAGACGATATAATTCTCGGTATAAAATCTTGTGCTGAACAAAAATAACCAGTTGAAAACACAAGTCTATTTATAAAATAGACAATTTAAACTGTTTCATTAAAAACAGGCCAAGTGCGAATTGGACTCGAGAACAAAGGGTCCCGTATCATTATGATCATAATAATATTTCGAAAATAAACCCTATGCCACAACGCTTGGTCAGCGAGGCACAGTAGACCATAATCCCTCTCAAAGTGGAGGAGGCCCGTGCCCAACAGTGGGACGTAAATGGGCTGGAGAGAGAAAGAGAGAGAGAGAGATGATAGCCTTTAGGTGACGTGTTGTGACGGTTTGACATTATTATTAATAATAATATTATTTTCGAGATATCAGTCCCTCACAAACACAAATGATGTTATCTGTGTGCAATATCCCTTAGCTGGCTTTTACAGTACCCTTGGGAGGAGATGGTGTGGTGACCGTTGTATTCTTAATATGTCAATACACGGAGAGGCAATTATCAAGTTACAGCAAAACGTTTGTTGTATGTACGAGGGGTGGTCCAAAAGTTCGTGGAATGAAAGGGTTTTAGTAAAAATGAAACAGTAAATTTATTTTTCCTTTTCAATATAATCACCCTTAAGCTGAATACATTTATTAGATCTATGAATTAATTTTTCTAAACCATCGTAAAAATATTTTTTATCTTTTCCCTCAAAATGAGCCAAAATTGCCTCCTTTACCTCATTGTCGTCGGAAAATTTCCTTCCCCTTAAGTCTTTTTTTAAATTGGGGAACAAATAAAAATCACTTGGGGCCAGATCTGGACTATAGGGTGGGTGGACTAGTGATTCGAAGCCATGCGTGTGTAGAGCAGCCATTGCAACTTTGCTCTTGTGAACCGGCGCGTTGTCTTGCAAGAGCAACACGCCCTTGGTCAATTTTCCCCGAAGTTTTTCTTTGATGGCATCCTTTAATTTTTCTAGTATTGTTGCGTAGTATTCTCCGGTTATGGTCCTGCCCTTTTCTTTATAATCAATCAGTATTATCCCCTCACAATCCCAAAAAACAGTCGCCATCAACTTTCCAGCCGACTCCGACACTTTGAATTTCTTTGGCGGTGGTGTCCCCTTTTTATGCCATTGCATGGACTCTTGTTTGGACTCAGGCTCAAAGTAATGAACCCATGTTTCATCGCCGGTAACAATTCGTTCCAAAATCGGTCCAGGATCGTCGCCACACAACTCCAAAAAATGTTTTGACGCTTCGACGCGCTGCTGTTTTTGAAGCGGCGTGAGCATTCTCGGTACCCATCTTGCACTGACTTTTGTCATACCCAGGTGGTCATGTAGGATTCGCAAAATGGTGGTATCTGATACTCCAACTAATGCAGATAACTGTTTTTTCTTCAAACGGGTGTCCTCCAGTACAATTTTTTCCACTTTTTCGACGATGTCTGATGTGGTGGCCTCAACTGGCCTTCCTGAGCGGGGGTCGTCTTCAATCGACTCCCGACCCATGTTTAAAAAGACCATGCCACTTGTAAATCATTGATTTACTAGGGCACTGTTCCCCGTAAACAGTTTCCATTTCATTCAAATTGGTCTGAGCGTTCTTTCCTTGCTTGGTAAGGAATTTAATGACCGCACGGTGTTCAATTTTCTCCATAGTTTCAGTTTTCTTCCGGATTGACGTGTTTAGCAGGCGAGTGTTCGTAAACGAATGACGCAATAGGGCTGAAACTCCATTTATATACTAATTATGAGTCCCCAATTAGTATGACACTAAGCGAGCGCCCCTATCCCCACTCCATCCCCTCCATTCCACGAACTTTTGGACCTCCCCTCGTATGTACGCTATTTGTTATTTTTTTAGATTTACTCAGTAAAGTCTCAGTAATGGTTTAGTACGGAACCCTAAAAATCGAGGGAAGTTTAAATATAATTTAAACGTCACAAACTCATTTGCAACTTCCCGACTCCCGTTTAGTTATTTATCTGCGGTTAACGAATGTCAATCATTTTGACAACACCTTACTTATGCGCGAAATTTTTGCTTTAATTACGTTAATTGCCTGTCCATTTTGTAAAACTCGTATATACAAACAGGATGTAAATATATTTTGAAGTCAGTAATGTATGCAATTTTTATGTGAAGTAAATGATTCGAATGATTTCTGACAAAATGTGGGTGAGCCATGTGTACACATTTACATATTGATGCAATAATTATTAATTTTAAACTTATAAGGAACATAATTATACTAATTATATGAACACCTCTTTCAAATTTTAATAAATATTGGGTAATATTTTTAGTAATGGTTAATTAATTTCCGCATTTCAATTGCACTTCCACTTAACATCAGGTGGATGCAATCATTTGCGTAACGCTAGCGATAAAAAAAAATAAAAAAAAAAATCTGGGACTAATAAAGTGCCCACGAAAAAACAAGTTAATATCCGATGTACATTTATCGAGGAAGGCTGTAGACTATATAAAATCACGCTGCGACTAACAGAAGTGAAGCAGTAGTGAAAAATTTTGCAAAAACGGGAAATATTTTCTAAATTCCACGCGTACGGAGTCGCGGGCATCAGCTAATATTTTTACATTAGTGCTTTAAATTCAGGCAAAAGACGACACAAATTTAAATTCCACACATTATTAGCTCTCTTAATCCAAGATTAGGTTCTATGCATTAGGCATTCCCCCGTTTTCCTTTTTAGGATATAACAGCCATATAATATTTTATATTTTCTAATTCTTTATATAGAAAATTAATTTAAGTCTACGCGTAATTTGTCATCTCAAGCGAATATAGCGTCGAGGTCAGTCGGCCAGCTATTTTCGCTCGAACGACTGACTACTGATTATCTCATTAGAATTAATAAAGTTAATAAATTTAATACGATATGGAAGTTATTTTAGCATGTATTAACATGTAAATTAGATAATATGAATCCTTCGAAACCCACGCGCTTATGAATTTTTAAAATCATGTACTTTCCGAAACGATGTCGTAAGATTTTATGTTGTGATAATCGTATAAAAGATAAAGTCCTTTAAATATTAAAAAAACTGTCCATTCGTATTTTTGATACAATTTTTGGAATTTCAGATGTCAGTGTCTAACTTGGTCATCCAGCAAATTATTCTAATCAATGTTTTTGGTATTTACGCTGACCTTTCATTTTTATTTTAGATGAAAATGGCTAATACTTGCGGATTCACCCGCGTTTCTATTTGAATTATCACATTGTCATCGATCCCTAATAATATATGTCTGCAAAATTCCAGATCGATCCGAAAACTGCAAGTGTGCGAAAACTACTTTCAAACATTCCGTTAAGTAAGTACATAGATTAATACATTACTAGATACGAACCGAGCTAATAAAAGCATAAAAGCGTGTTAAAATATTGATACATTTTCCTCTATCAAGCAACTTCGACTGGAACTGACTTAATTTCATGTACCTATAAATTAATTTAAAACATTTTGCACAACTAATGACTGTCAGTTACATTGTTGCCACTACTGATATATGAGATAAGATTTTTTTATAAACTGCTAATGGATTTTGTTCCAGTTTTTGTCCCGCAAAAAATGTATGGTATTTATTTAAACTGTTTACTAATTCTGCCGTCAGCTTCGACTGTTTGTATAGGATAGTGTGCTGAGTTGTGAATGTTTATTGTAAATTATTTATTAGTTTAGGATACAGTTATAAAAGCTACTGCGTTACTACGAATGTGTTTTTAGCATCTTATTAAAAATACATATAAAGCAATAACAAATATAAAAGGATTTCATCAAGTGACGTTACTTTAATATCAAATATCAACCGATTATATTTTACGGACAAAATATTTGTAACAATCAAATATTTGCTCAAGTAAGCTACTAAATCGATCCGTGTGGTAACGAATTAAATAGGTATACAAGTGTCACTACCCCATTTTTTCCGAAGGGGCAATATAAGATGTATCTTAGATAAAATCCTCTGTGACAGACGAAGAACTCGAAATTAAACCCAGTGCCAATACGCATGGTCAGCGCGGCACAGTAGACCATAATCCCTCCCGAAGTGGAGGAGGCCCGAGCCCGCCAGCGGAGCGTTAAGGGACTGGAGAGAAGGAGAGAGGAGGAACACTATAACTGAGGAGTCTCATTGAGGCCTCAATGGTAACAAAAATTAAATGGGTTGCACTCACTTTTTAAGAACCTGATATCTCACAACGATGCGAATACTTGGATGCCCCTTTTATAGTAGAAGAAGCAGTCTAAAAGGAAATGAAAAAGTTTGCCCATCTGTGGAAAGACATGACGTTCTCTTGGAACTCAATCCTGACAACATAATACCAGTAGTGGACGCGGTCTTTTAGGGGGATTTTTGACCAACAATACACATATTTTGGCTGATATAATAGATTTGTTGCATATGAACTGACCTACAAAAGAACTGATCAACAAAATTTTACCATTATCTAACTCAACAAAACCTGAAACATGCAGGATCCAATCAATATTTCAAGAAGAGCACGTCAAAACATCAATGATCCAATCAATGTATCAAGAAAGTACAAGTCACTTTAAGAAGTAGTAAACCTGTCACCGATTGTAATTCGATCCAGTATCGATACATCAGAACCGATTTATACTAGTTAGACATCAATAAAATTGCCGCCACATCGCGGCATCGACTAATTTGTTACCGATAGCGGACACAATCAATTGAGTAACAGCCACCTATTGTTTAGTTTGAAGTGAATATCTATTTGACAGGGTATTATAAACAACGAAACACTGAGTCTCATAGTGAATGGATGTCCTAGTTATTTTCGCGATATAATATTGACTGTAATCTCCATGGATTTCTTGGATTTAACCGACTGCCAAAGGGCGTTTTTTGCGTAAACCTATAAATTCAGATTTTTTAATAATCATTCGATTAGTTGGAAGCATCCGCATTCATATTTACTTCTTTGGCCAAGGGGTTTGCACTAATCTGATATGCGAGTTATAAAGCTGTAAGAGATCATCAAAATTCATTTAACTGTTTTTTTCAAGAACTGCTAAACAAATTTTATGTCCAAAAAGCTAAATTTGTTATTTGATAACTGTATTTTGAATTAATAAGAAATAAAATATACAACGTGTTGCAGAAAGGTGTAGTCATAATTTAAAGTTGCATTAGATAGGCCTTAAATATTATAAATATTACAGTTACACATAGTAAAATACAGTTGGTAAGGTTTTTTGTTTAATGTAGGCTATTAAATAACTATCAGAAACGCATCAATTATGAGATGTTTACGGTTTATTGAAAGCGATTGAACCTTACGATAAAAGATGACCTCATAGTAGTGTTGTATTTAAAGAAGATCGATTAATTTAATAAATTAATTAAACTTTTATGAACACATAAAAGTCATAATATAACTAGTATTTGTAATTTCATCCATGCCTAGTGCCTAGTCACCGGCCATGTGTAACGATGGTCAAATATGACTACACCTTTCTGAAACACGTTGTATAAAGACAGTTCGTGTGTTAATATCCTAAATAAAAAAAATATATATTGGTGTATTCATATTGCCTAACCAATCGGTTTAATTTATAGTGTCTATATACTACTAAGCGGATTCACTAAAGACAAACACAGCTGCTTGTTACCGCTATTGCAACGAACAAAGCCACCGCCTGATTCAGCATATCAATCAATTGGTTATCGGCACCGCGACCGCAATTGATTGGTAACATCGGTAGTTGAAAACAACGATTGTTTCCCATGAACATTGTTTCAATTTCCTATCATTAATATATTACTAATGGTTTTTGATGATTCATACATTATGAAGGTTGATATATTTTGTATGTACATGTTGAAAATATTATAGGCTTGAACACACGTAAGGTAACTAGATATTTAACTTCTAATATTTTAATTAAGTTATTAATAAGTAGCTCTACGTTATTAATAAGTACGTAAAATTATTATGGAATACAATAGAATAGAATAAAAAATATGACATGTTTTATTCCCATTATGATTTCCATATTGAAGTCTCCAGAAGGTTATATCCGCATATTTTAAAATAAATTAGGTTGGCTACAAGTAGGTTTAGAAGATGAAACAGTAATTTAGAGTACACTATTTTTAATGGTTAAGTTTTACATACTTTAAACGTTAGTTTTTAGGGTTCCGTACCCAAAGGGTAAAAACGGGACCCTATTACTGAGACTTCGCTGTCCGTCCGTCCGTCCGTCCGTCCGTCTGTCACCAGGCTGTATCTCAAGAACGGTGATAGCTAGAGAGTTGAAATTTTCACAGATGATGTATTTCTATTGCCGCTATAACAACAAATACTAAAAATAAAATAAAATAAATATTTAAGGGGGGCTCCCATACAACAAACATGATTTTTTTACCGTTTCTTGCTCGATACTCATAACGTTGACTGGTAGACGCTATAATTATGTGCCTTATGTTGCATAGATAATGGTACGGAACCCTTCGTGCGCGAGTCCGACTCGCACTTGACCAATTTTTTTATAATTTTTTTACAAATTGAATAAGGATTTTCCTATCTCATTTTCTTTAACGAGAGATAATTATAACTTCAGATTTTCTACAAGAGACTAAACTCTACCACAGAAGCTTTAAACCAATTTTGGTATGCTATTTTTGGTAATAGACTTTGAATTTTGGTATTCTACTTTAGTACTTTGGTATTGCAGACATCTTTAAGCTACGAAAACAGCGTTAGAATAAAACCTTTTGCTTTATGCAATAGACTTTTATCTGAAATTTGGATGTCAATTTATTGAGAAGAACTGATTTTATCCAACAAATTAACTAAATCAAGTTTTGGTCTCCAGATACAGGTATTTCGATTTGCATTAATTTGCTCAAGTGTATACATAACTTAGGTTTTTGATAAATTAAACCATTATATGCTGCATTAGAAATACTTGTGCATTTGGCTCAAGCGAATGATAACAATCATTCTTTACATTATAGCTTGACAAGCATAACATTGAAGTTTTTATATTAAATGGTTACTGCGAAATTGGGATCTTTTGTGTTCATTGACGTCTATTGTAGTTTAGTTAACTAAATATTTTGCATAACGGTTAATTTTTTTAAATTACAGCTTTAAATTCCAGCGACATCTGTCTATTGTTTTTAACAAAACTATCGTATTTCTTATTTATCTATTTCTATCTTCAGCCCATTCATGTCCCACTGTTGGGCATTGCAACTCCCCCATTTTGGGAGGGACCAAGATCTAATGTGCCACGCTTACCAGGCGTGTTGTAGGAACAACACGCCAGAAAACCGGATTTTCTTTGTATGTGATGTGTATTAATTAGCTGAATAAGACAAATTACAATCTATTTTATTCTAAACATCAAAAGAAGAGAATAAAACTCAATAGGCCTTTATACCAATATTACGTAGACCCCTGGACATACTACTGTAAAGCTTATTAAGGCCACCATTAAAGTTGTAAGATTAGTATTTGAAGGGTCTATAGCCCGTAGATCAAAAAAGCTATATTTGGGACTAGACGTCTCATTGTCTATCAAACAATTTGGCCCATAGCACACGGCGTATTTTAAACGCGCGTATACGTGGTTTAAACGAGATTTGATCGCAACCTTGTAACTTAAGCACACGGGGCGATTGTAAAACGCGCCTCTACTGCGCGTATACGCGCAGGTACAGCTGTACAGACGCGCTGTAGTCACTCGTAGTTTTTGCGTTTCGATCAGAGACTCAGAGGCGCGGGCGCAGTGGTGGCGTGAGCATCCCAGCCCCCCTCTGCCCGTACCCCGCTCCTTTGTACGCGCGTTTGTATCGCTTCAAATGCGCGTATACGCGCTTCATGCGCGCGTTTCTATTATTAATGCAAACGCAACAATCGGCGTTTACGGCGCCGAAGAAGCGCGTTCCTGAAACGCGCGTCGTCTGCTCGCTTAAAATACGCCGTGTACTATGGCCCTTAGGTATCTGTATTAGTTTTACATTTGTCACGATTTCTAATAATCATATTAAATTAAATATATAATTAAGTGGTCACTTAATTATATACTTAATTAATTATCATTTATAATTGATAGAACATAATAGAAAATACAAATTACAAATAACTAATATAAATTTTTCATAGGCGTGTCGTTGCGAAGTTATAAATCAAAATGCAATCAACAGATTGTTACTACAAGTTCGAACATTAATTGGCAAATTTCATAAGCCGTCGGCATCGACTTAATCAATATTACAACACATTGAGTTATTTGCTTTTACACTTGTGTGAAAATTGTTTATTGAACAGATAAAGGTGTTGTAGTTGTAGTATATTTATTAACAGGAAGATTTAACACGCAATTTCTAGCCAATCTATATCTTTAAACAAAATTTACACATTCATTTGTATACCAGTTTCTATTTTAATTAAAATCCTTGCAAACTATCCTAACGATGTCCTTAAAATAATAATACAAGTACCATCACACCATTTTCCTCACCTGGTTGCTTTAAGAGCGTGCTAAAAGATATTGTAACTAGTGAATATCGACTGTGATAGACGGAAAACTCAAAATTATACCATATGACAACACATCTGGTCAGCGGGGCGTAGTAGATCATAAACACTCCCAAAGTGGAACAGACCCGTGCCCAACGGTGGGACGACGAAGGAGAAAGAAAGAGGTAAGATATACTTAGGATTCTGTACAGATACTACCTATAAACTAAATACGCCCATAACCTATTATACTCTTAGTCCAAAGTACTTTTCATGGCTTTTAGTTTCACATATTATTATACATACAAATGATGAACCTTTGATTATAATCACGATCTGTTAAGTTGTTTTTACGTGAGGTGCTAACAAATAGACACAAATAGAAAAAAAAAACCTACATAATTCTACAGTTTTATTACTTGTATTTATTACTCGGATGAATTAACAAGAAACATCATTTAAGGTTTTGTTTTTCTTCTTTTTGTAGATGTTTTTAGGCAAAAACTGAACCAAAACTACTGACGATAAAAATCAACAAAGTTAAACATATTTTAATGATCACGTAATAAAACAATTCTGAGAATTAAATCTGTTTGTTGATTAAAGTGCTCATTATCAGTTCTAGTTATCATTATATTATGCATTTGTAACATTATTTGAATAACTACATTAAATTTGTTTTTATATATATTATTACATTTGTTGGTTTTGTTGTAAAGTATTTCCGGTGTAACTACAGCATTTTCAGTAATAAGGTGAAAAAAATACTAAAAAAAACTTGAGAGGTGTCAAAGGACACCCGGATGGAACGAAGTCCCTTTCGATTAATTAGTGAAGGAATTGTAATAAAATTTTAGATATAATAAATTATTACATAATACGATAGATACTTAATAATTAATAAAAAAATAATACCTTATTATTTTATTCATGTTATAAGAGAGAGAAAGAGACAGACAGAGAAACGCGCGCACGCCGCGCCGCACGGCTATAGCAAAAAGTGTCGTGAAAACTTTTCGGAAGAATTTTTTCCGTCTAGCCCCCTTTCACAACGCGCGATAAGGAACTTCGTTCCAATTATAATTAGATAAACAATTGAATAATATTTAAAGAGTATCTTACTAACTGTGATTCTCCAGTTTACAGCAAGGTGTTGAAAAGAGTGAATCCTAGTACACACACAACCTTAAATATATCTTAACGGTCTTACTATCACTGTTGCCCAGGTTTCCTCCATAAAGAGAGAAAATAGGAATAAACCAAACACAAATAATCAATGTACATATTCGATGAGAGATGTACATCTTATAATCAAACCCTATACCAACATATTTGATAAGCATGGTATAGTAATTAAACAAATCTTGATGTAGAGAAGACCTTGGAAAAAAGCTACAATTAGATCAGTTTTTGGCGACCCTTAACAGTCATAATAATATTATTGTTTATCTTTACATGCAATAATACAGCCTGCATGAAGGCAGAATAGACGCTGTCGTAGAAGACAATAAATATTGGCTGTAGTAATTTACTGTACTTTATGCATAATACGAATATTAAATGTTCAAAGTAGCATAAATTACTGCATATCCAGCGAACATTATAATATTAATATTTCAAAATACAATCAATTAAGTACACTTAACATCATATTAGCGAAGCATTACCACCCACGCTTTAATATTAGAACTATTCAAACAATAAAGTTACCTCATTATATTTTGATTAAAATCTAAGCGTCAAAGTGAATACTGATAGCGCACAAATTAATCCATCAAGCCATATAATCCGACGATGCGTTGCCGTGGCTTGTCGGCTTGTCAAGCTAGCTTGTCAAGCCAGCTGTCAAAATGATGACGCATGAGTGAGCCCACTGCGATGCCGGCGGCTTTACAATATCTTTTTTTTTTCACTCTCGAATGACATCCGTAATCCGTGAAACTGGAAACTGTGGATTATTATCGTTAGTTTCTGGTCCTTTTTATCTGGATGACTGGAACTTTTTGAAGTTTTTTTTTATGGGTTTTGTGTCTTTTTGTGATTTCGATGACAAGGTGTTTTATTTGCTTTGTGCAAGCTTTTCAACGTTTTTAAGGGCCTTTATTTAATATTATGTCAGTATAATTTTGTACAAACCTGCGTATTAGTATCATAATTATTTTAAAATATGACACAGGTAGGTATAGATGAGGTTGTAATTTTACTAATAAATGCCTTAGATGTTAGAAAATATCACAACTAAAGAAGTTTTGAAAATAATGATTGTGCAGTCTATATTAATATTATAAAGCTGAAGAGTTTGTTTGTTTGAACGCGCTAATCTTACGAACTACTGGTCTGAATATAAAAATATTTTTGTTTTCGATAGCCCATTTATCGAGGAAGGCTATAGACTAAATAACATCACGCTGTGACCTATAAGGGCGAAGCATTAGTGAAAAATGTTTCAAAAACAGGGAAACGTTTCTAAATTTCGCGTGTACGTAGTGGCGAGTCACACCTAGTTATTTCATATTAAACAACTAAAGAAAATGTTATCGAAATATTGCGTATGTTATATTTGCCCTGGCCTAAATGCCCTCTATACCTAACCTACATATTAATATGGGAATCTATTTTTAACAACTGTTGTAGTTCTATAGATACACTCAATTATGGTATTAAGTTTAGCATACAGGTAAGTACATAATCGTTACTTAAAGCACTAATATTAGTCTGATGTGATATTTGATAAAAGTATTATGTAAGTATAAGCCTTACAAATTGGTAATGCGCCTGGCGGCCATGTTGGTGACGTCATAGTGACGTATAGATGAGAATATTATATTTTGTTAGCTGCACTTTTTCTTTGCTGATGACGTCACAAGGGCGTTAATTTGACAAGGTTCCAGCGCATTACCAGTTTGCGTGGCTTATAACAAGTAACTTCAGGAGAAACCGGAAGTGTGTCGCCAGCCTAAGCTGCACCTACGTAATCAGTTAATTAGCACTCACAACAATGGGCCCTCCACACATGGATTAAGTTTTTATCATCTCATTTGTTGTGACGTGACTTAATCTGTGCACGCCCGCAATCTGTCAGTTGTCACGCTTGTCAACTGTCAACGTATGTAACGCCCTCGCATCGTAAATGATAGCATCACTATGAATATGTATACATGTCTCTATTTCTAGGAACAAGCTTTTATATTTTATCAATGCACTATAGCCGTTTCAAATATTACAAAGGACATAAAAACAAATTTTATTATCTTGAAAATGACCGCTCCGCTTCTTTGTGTTAATTAGGAAGAATAATGCAACATTTTTTAATAAATAATGGCATCGTTATAAAATATAGAATTAGAAAAATGATAGCGCAATAAAATAATTAATTACTATATTAATTAATGAAAACGTAAGCATGTTCTGAAATAATGTAATCAGAAACCAGTTATTATAAGTTATTTTTTTAGCTATTTTTAAAATTAAATTCAATATGAAATAACCCATTTATCTTTAATTATATTTCGTAACTAAGTATTAAATAATTAAAACTGTGTTATTAAAATTATAATTTTATACTTATCCTGTAATTAATGTTTGTAATTTATATTTATTGTTGTAATAAAATAATAGAAAATATATAAACCAGAACTAATAAAAAACGCAGACCTTGTGCTGTATAAAGCACGTTATAAGTTTTATCCTCTGTATACTAAACCAACTGGAGTAGATATACGCCTTTTCTTGCTATGGTACCTATACTATAACTTCTGCCTGCTGACGTATTAAGGATAAAAGTATCATATACCAAAATATATACCAAAATGCTTGAGTAGACTAAAATAGTAAATACTCTTGCAAATTGAAGGAGGTCTATTCTCTGATCTGAAGAAGAAATATAAGTAGTGATGTCCCTTCTATCCCATGTTTATATTTCATTAGCTGTTGTTCAAGACTGTTCGTGCGGAACTAAGACATCAAACCTTAACAAATTATACAAAAAAGCCATCCTAGTAAACCAATCTATGTATAAAAATAACCGCATCAAGATCCATCGCGTGCTTTTGAAGATTTAAACCCTCCCAAAGTGGAGGTGGCTTGTGCCCAACAGTGGGACGTTTCCAAGGAGAAGAATGGACATACTACCTACATATATTGAATAAGGATTAGTTTTAATTGTTAAAACTGTAACTGCGTAGGTAGTAATTCAATTCGATTCAATGTTTTCATTTCACTCTCATAAATAGGTTAATTTAACTGTCATTATAATATAAAAGTGAAAATTATCATATCTATCAAATTACTTACGCCACAGTATGAATAATTAGCCCGTCCGTTCTCACCAACGAATAAATTATTTAGCGTGTTCATGCGAGGAGCATGACAACCGCTGTCATAACGTCACGCCGTGTCACACGACGTGACATGTTGTGAGGGAAAATATGGAAAATAGAGACTACTTTTTATGAATTTCGTTTGTAAAATTGTTTTTTTATCTGTGTTTGTAGGTCTGAGTTTGAATACGAATAGAATAATTAAAATAAGTTTTAAAATAGCATAATTGACTAACATGAATAAATGATTAGTTATTTTTAGATTGACATTTATGGTAACATTTATAGCATAGTTCACATTTTTTATTTTTCAATAATAAAGTTAATATTTATAGATAAACATTTTTATTTAAAATAGATAAAAAAAAAGCATTTTTATAATGTTAAATGTCAAAAGCTATGTGTCTGTACCTATGTTAGTGAAGTGAGTTTGTGAAAAAATATGTCCAAAAATCTCAAATAAAATTATCGGAAAAACATCATAGAAATTACCTGTATTTACAGCCAGAGCAGTCATCTATCTAATGGGCTTGTTATTCTAGACAACCTAACTACGTTAACTACAACATTTTATTGACTACGATGAGTTCGATCCGTGGCTTACGACACGTGTAACTGAAATGAAATGAAATGAAATGAAATGAAAAATCATTTAATCACGTAGACACAATTTTTTAGAAAAATTATGTGCTTATGACATGTCCAATTTTTTTCCCTACCACCGGTTCAGGACGCAATCTGCTGAGAAGAACCGGCGTAAGAAACTCAGCAGAGCTTTTAATCAAATCAATATTTTTAAATTAAATGTCAATTATACTTACAATGCTAATAACTTTACAATATAGAATATGTATTGCTCCAGAGCAACCTACTCCCAAGCTTTATCATCTATAATATAATCAGAAATTTTATAATACGCCTTTTTACATAATTTAGTTTTAATGAATTTTTTAAACTTAGAATTATTTAATTCTCTTACATCAATAGGGAGTTTATTATAAAATCGTATACAATGACCCATGAAAGAGTTACATATTTTGTGGAGACGGGTTACATGCATCACAAGATTGTGTTTATGCCTTGTATTAACATTATGGTGGTCGCTTTTTTTTGTAAAATTAAACTGGTTTGGAAGGATCCTTTTATGAATATTCAATGGGTCACCATTCAAACTCATCAACTAACTACAATAAATAAACAAATTACTCACCATTGACACAATTTGAGGACTTACTCCATAATCTTGGAAGCTAAGTTAAAACTAAAAAACCTAAAACTATGTATTTACTGAACTATTTTAAACAAGTCTCCTACGACATATAAATAATATGAATCTAAGGTCTGAAATCAAAATAAATAGTTTGTATACCTCAATAATATGGAACAACTAAAAGAATAGAGTTATAAAAAACCGTGGTGGTTTGAAAGAGGATGAAAAAGTACCTATGCTTTGATAGTAGGTCATGTGGAGAGGAGAGGATGGATGAATGACGATTAACAAAAGGCAACACAGTGGTGGTAAGTGAAACGCTAGAAGAGGGCCCCCGAGGAAGACATACTCTGATCATCTGATCTAATGTTTACCCTGTTTTTTTTAAGGGTTAAATGCATACCATTACTACCGTCGCGTTGTACATGTACGAGTGGAAAAGAAGCCAAAAAAGGGCGTTTAGATGGTAGCAGATGGCGTTCTATAGTCTCTGCCTAGACCCTTAGAAGAAATGCGGGACAGTAAAGTGTTTAATTTAATATATTGGAACGAAGTTCCTTACGGCAGGCTTGGAGGAGATAGGGTTTTGGTTAGGATTTTGCTGCGCGACCGAACTGAAAAAAATGTGATAGTAAAACCGTAAGAAAAAGTCCGTGGAGAAAAGGCCGTGGAAAAAATTCCGTGGAATAAAACCGTTAAATGAGACGTGCGCAGGCGCGACAGTCGTATACACAAGCGAGTAGTGTATAATACCTTTCTCTTTTTTTGCAAATTGTGTCGATTCTACATTAGCCGAAGGAACTTCGTTCCTACCTGCGGGGTTACTCTTGAAAACAATTCCGATCCATTGGCATTGAGATTATGACGTTTCATCACGTTTCGTACTCTTGAACACAACACTAGCGCCATAATGTGTTAATATTGAGCGGATATTGAGTGAACTAAACATGATTGGCCAATGTCGCCAAAACCGTACTCTTGACGCCTTTTGACAGCTCCGTATTGAAATAGAAATTGCGTTACAGATTGGGATTAACACAATAACCAAAGCGTAACTTTTTTGAAATTGTGAAGGTGATTTCGATCAATTTTACTGTTTAAAAGTGTAAAGTAATATACAAAAACGGCTTGACTGTCTCTTCCATATCTCATTCTCCGCACAGCTTATAGAAATGAGTTGAAACAACGAAGATATGAGTGTCATATTGCACATTATATGACCAATGATTTTTTTATGGGTGACGATGAATTTACAGTTATAGAGAAAGCAGAGTTATTTTACGAAATCTAATTAAATTGGCTTGGACTTTTAATTGCGAAACATTAGGCGTGTTGTTTATGATGACAATGTTCTATATGGTGTACAATAAATAATGTAATAAAATAAATAATATAATAAATGATGATGTAAATAAAAATAAATTGTATCAACCGTCTATTTATCTAATACTCTTACAGGAAAATAGGTGCCTAGGTATTTATTTATTCATTTATTAATTGCATTCATGTTGTTCACAAGTTGGTACATAATATATTTTTTTAATAGACTGAAACATGAGCTCTCAGGGCACAGCAATATGGCTTTAAACTAAACAATTAGACTCATAATAAACATAACAATTACCTAATCATAAATCTTCTAAATAATAAACTATTATCATACTATAGTACTCCTATTATTCCTACTTCATTTAATAATCTAACTATTATTTTAATAAGTGAACTTAACATCTATCATTTAAAAAGTCATTAATACTATAATAACATTTATTAACTAGGCATTTCTATAGGGTTTTCTTAAAATCTATTATCTATACCCTATTATCATTATTAACATTTTTCATACAGTCAAGTATTTTGTTATATATTTTTATGCACATCATAAATAAACTAGTATGTACAAAGGATAGCTTGGATAAAGATAGAGCCTACATTCAAACTGAAGACCCGTCAACATTACTTATCAACAATCTCGTAATTGTGTCATCGTATTGTGTTGTTCAACTAGTATGTTTGTATTATGTGCTTTTATAGGTTTGTATGTATTGTGTATGTATATTTTATGTATTATTATTATTGGTAGATATATATGTTTATGTACTGTGTGTTTATTGTATATATTATGTAGGCTTGTTAAGGATCTATGTATGTTTATGTATTTAGTATAAATTTATTTTAACTTAAATAGTTCACCGTATATCTGTCACCCTACACTACACACCCATGGTCAATCTTTTTTTTCACAATCTCCTCTCGCGGGTCTACAGGTAGAGATTTCTTTTAGAAATATGTGGATCCCTACACTACTTTTCTTATGTCTGTATTTACTATGGTTTCCTGGTGTAAAATCTTTTAAATAAATAAATAAATAAATAGAGCCATGATATTAACTAAATAAAAACTTCCTTGTAGTATAGTTGATAAAATTAATATTATAAACTTACCTTTATGCTTTATGTTGCTTTTTAAACTTAAAATCTCTGGATTTAATTTGTAAGTATGAACATCCATGCACATGATTCACTGATACAACAATCACTCAACAAATAAAACACTTCACATAATTGAGACCCTTGTCCTTGTCTTGAAAAGATTTCTTTCAACAGGGACTCAAGAGTATAGCAAACAAAGTTTTGAAATTCGAATCTCGCGCCTTATCAACACAATCACGGTACTTTTTAAATTGTAGATAAGTGTAAGCAACGGACGACTCCTATACAGCGAAGCCAACATTATTTTTTTACATAATTGAGGTCTTTTTAAGTAAAATACAATGAAATATTGTCAATTGGTTTCTATTTACGCAATTTTATGGTGAAACTACCTTTGAATAACGGTATTTTATTTAATTTTTACTAGAAATAGTTAAACAATAGTTTATCGATCCCTATGCCACAGCACTACGACAGATGTTAACGCTGCTCACTTCACGTCGAATGTAGCCAATTACCGAGTGATTCAGATTTTAATCCAATAACAACCTTATTGTGTTCAAGAGTAAGACTTTAAGGTTTTCTTTGGATTTGAATTGGAATTTTATTAGTATTGCGATTGTTTTCAAGAGTAAGCCTGCTGGTGTCCCACGACACCACATTTAATTTTTATGCATTTTCATCATTCATGCTACGCCACAATATGCCTTTCAGACAATAAGCTAATTCCATCTTAAGGTTGTCTGTAAGAGATCACAAGTTGTGATAAGACCGCCTATTGTACCTTGTTTAAACATTGTTTGTATATTTAAGTTTGTAATATTATTCTGGCGTACAATAAAGAGTATTTATTCATTCATTCATAAAGTGATGATTTCTTTTTATAAATAACTAGCTGTTGCCCGCGCCTTAATACGCGTAGAAATTAGAAAATTTTACCCCTTTTTGCAACATTTTTCAAGGATGCTTTGTTCCTATTAGTCGCAGCTTGATGTTATATAGCCTATAGCCTTCCTCGATAAATGTACTATCCAATACAGAAAGATATTTTTAAATCGAACCAGCGTGCAGTGGTTCCTGAGATAAGCACCTCCAAACAGACAAACTGTTCAGCTTTATAATATCAGTATAGATAAGTAAGCTGCGTAACTCTAGTATTTACCATATAAATACTTAAGTAAACGTTAATAAAATTAACACAAAACTATAGTAAATCAATGTTGCTTAAAATTCACATAAGATTTTACATTCAAATATATTCAACAAGTTACAACATAACTTACCTAATACGTTATAACATGCTGTTCTAACATGTTGTTATAACTAACTTAGGTTATATTACCATTACAACTTGGTATTCTCGCCAATTAGCCGTCAATGTTTATGTATCGTCTCTTCCAGTTAATTAAGGGTGAGTTTAGATAGCACTGTTGATGGCTGTCACTACTAAAGGCGAGACCACTCCTTTTTAGTCTATGATTCACACTAGTTGCAAATCTTAGGGCTGGCAGTAATTATAATCTTCGCTTTACTTACGTTGAAATCTATATCGATGGCACCTTTCGGGAAAATTTATTATTTGATTTCAACTTTCCTAGCAACGTCGGGAAAGTAACAAGTCCATCTATGTAAGCAACGAATCAGGGCATTAGTTTAGTATAACGTTATTTATCCACAATAGTTCTAATAAAACTTGTAAAACAAAAAAAAACAAAAATTATTATCTTTGTATGTTATAGTTATAACATTTAGGTAACTTACAGGCATTTAAATTATTAATTACAATGAAACTATTACATAGTATAAGAGCAGTTAAGTCCTTTTACATTAAAAATAAAGTAAAAACAGAATAAAGAAGAGATGTTTGGCAAAAGTATGATCCTCATATATTTGGAGGATCAAACATTTAGTACCTACATACTAATTTAGGATAACTTTTACTTATAACAACATTCTCTGATCAAGCAGCAAGAACTCCTTCAAGTAAGTATACTTATTATTACAACGAAAAATAATAAAAGGTATAAATTTGTATTTGGCAACCCTACGTGTACCGTTGTATGACGTGACCGAACGGTTGTCAGCGGTATGAGTGATGGCGTGCCGAGTCGACATTACCACCTGATTTATTACTTCCGAGCGCTCCCCGCGCATCTAAATCCCGCTCATACAGATAGCAAAAAAAATATATAATTACTTACTTTTAATTATATTTTAAAAGTAATTAATATTTTTGCCAAGATAGTTATATTTTTGCAACATTTTAATTTAATAGTAGACTTAATAAATTAGGTTTTTTCGGCATAGCAGGACATCGCTAATTATTTTCTTTTTAATAAGTTATGTACCATTAACTCGAGCCTTAAAGTAATATTTTAATGATAATTATACTAAATTTTAATTTAATGCAATTATGTATATTATTGTTAAATTAGAAATATTATTATAGAGTAGTTAGGTATTTACCGATGTAACACGATTCACCTAATATTTGAAGACCAATCATCATATAATATTTCACGATAAATGCATTAGGTACTTAATTTTAATGGCCCAATATAACTACAACCTAAATTTGAAAACGCTTAACGTTTATATCATAATATAAAGACAGAAGTATCGACGGACTTTACATTAGTTATCTAAAATTTTTTAACTTCAACTAACAAATAAATTGTAACATTTAAAGCGTTTGGTTTTCTGTTTCGTCTTTTGCGATATCAAGTCATACTTCTTATAATTTAAGTACATATTCAGGCTTACCACGTAATTATTGCCATTAGTAATTAGCCAGCCTTATAGGGGGTACAGTGGCGTGCAAATATGTTAGTATGTAATTACATACATAGTGGCGCCGTAAGGTATGAGAAAAATTGTTGCTAGCAGTTATATTGCAATTAGTAATTGAAAACTTGGAAACTAGTACAAAAAATCGTAATTGAAAATAATTATATTTACTTTATTAAGTTAATATCTACATAGTTTGACTTGTATTATTTAGGTGATTACCTATAAATGTTAATTAGTTCCTAGCGACACTACGATGCCAACGCCTCAAGGAGACCGAGTCAATTTTCATTTTTTCAAAAGAAGAGAATCTCGTCCATCTGGTCCAACTGGTACTTTAGTTTGATTTTGATAGAGAGTTTTAAGAGGATAGATTTTTTGTTTAATCTGATAGGGTTTGGTTTTAGGTTCCAAGCGTAGAAAGTTGCATGCAACAGCTAGTTATCCCTAAACTAATAATTTATTTAAAAAAATATTGAATTAGGGGTTTAGTCACGATCATCCACTCTTCTCCATACATCTGCTCCATTACTCAAACATACATTTTGAAGCGAAAATAAATATTATATCATCAATATGGGAAATAATACAGCAGATTCAATATTTTGAAATTTAGGCAGCGACTATGAATGTAATTTTATTCGCAATCAGTACATAACCCGTCTGATGCAGGTGTAAGAAATGTCTCCGTAGATGTTGTACAACATGTTTTGTGTACCTTCGTCTTGATTGTGAAATGACGATGCATTTGAAATGTAGTGTTTTCTTAAACGCGAGAAATTAGTTTTTGTTGTTTTTCATATAATATCTAAATATTAATTTAGGAACTAAACTAGCAAAAAGCTAAACTTTGCAGCTCACGTTTTATGTTATTATTTGATTGATAATTATATTTTTATGACTTATTATTTTCAAGCACAAATCTGCGTGATTTGTTTTTAAGCTATTGCATAGCTTCTATCGCAGGCCTTGAGCGTGGAGACTAAATGCACAAAATTCGAAATTTAAATTCCGTAACAAAGAAAGCGTAACTAAAAAATAATACACACGGCGCTACAGTACAGCGCGTGCAGTAACGCCGTTTCGCTGTTCGAGCTGGTGACTCATGTCAGTTTTGGCTTTAGTTTTTATTTTATTGATATTAGATTGACAATCGCTATTTTATCATAATTAACATAAACAATGGACAGATGAAAGCATCAGTAAATAAGGATTATTAATCTTATTTTAGTTTATGGTATTTAGATTCTTGCATAAATAAAATAAATAAATAATTATAGTTGCATAAGTTGATAAAAATACTATGCAATAGCTTTACCGCGGTAGACCCCGAGTGCCACACGTCTTTTTTTTTACATATTTTTAAATTAAGTGCAACACAAAATACTAGTAACGTACTTAGTTACTACGCTTGCCCTGATCATTCTTATACCCGAACTGCTAATTAAAAATAGACTTCGTATGCGTAAAACATTCTACTCGACATATAATAATAATAATAATATAATAATATTCATGGACATTTCACACAACGTCCTCTGGTCCCAAGCTAAGCTTATATATGCTTGTGTTATGGGTACCAGAATACGGATAGAATACATATACTACTTTTTTTTGTAAATACATACTTATAATACATAGGAACACCCTATACACCCAATATACGCTCCGTGTTACATACTCGACCGTGTGGTGACGGATTAAGAATACAAAAGTCACCACCCCATCTCCTCCCTAGGGTGCTGTAAAAGTCAGCTAAGTGATATTGTACATAGATAGCATTCTCTATGAGAGATGGAAAACTCGAACATAAACCCTGTACCAACACGCCTGGTCAGCGTGGCACAGTAGACCATAGTCCCTCCCAAAGTGGTGGAGGCCCGTGCCCAACAGTGGGACGTATATGGGCTGGAGAGAGAGAATACATTACTAGTGAAGATATTGTATTCATTTCAAATTACAAGCATAGCCAGAAACAACTAGTATAATTTTATACTTAAAGAATCCACTAACTATAAAAATACAGTAATTTTAATCTGGAAAGTAATCTTTTAGGTAATAATATATGATAACACGGAACATACCAAGGACATATAAATCACCTTGTAAAATTGCATACTGCAGAAATGTACATTCACACTCTGTTAACGGAGCGAAACAAATGACGAGTATCTTTTTGTGTTTTTGTTGTATTAACTTACGAAATGAATACCTAAATACAAAATAATTAAGTACAAATGTGTACAGAAATATGTTAACGTTAAAATTATATAGCTTCACGTTTTAAATATAGAATAAAACTTTTTTAAACTCAAAAATTAAATCACTGTGTTTGTGAAAACTCATTTATAGTACCTAGCTCAACAGTTTATACAGACACATACAAAGCAGAAAAAGAAAAATACATAAATACAAGATACACATCAAAAACAATTTATTATGCCAATCCTTGTCAATCGGGTAAAAACATGTATTGTAGTCCAAATATTAATATTCACAATAAAGATTTTAGAATGCGTGATGTTTAAGTGAACATGAAACAGAATAGACACCTTGAAATTTTTAATAATTCTTCTTTCAGTTCTAGACATATTTAATCATAAAAAACACCATTATTATTAAAATAAACTAAATTATAATGGAAAAATGATAACCATAAGCGGAACTTGAACCCGCGACCTCGGAATGCCGTTCCGTCGCTCTCCCAACTGAGCTATTATGGTCCACGCAAATGTTTACCAAATTTTCCACTACAATCATCTCAATGCGAGTTTTAACATCGTGCGATGTTTTTTCGTACAACGCCATCTATTGAGCGGTTTGCACCAACTCCATCAATCGATCAGTTAGCGTTCGTAGGGAGAGCGACGGAACGGCATTCCGAGGTCGCGGGTTCAAGTCCCGCTTATGGTTATCATTTTTCCATTATAATTTAGTTTATTTAGTAAAAGCATAGCGAGTCAATCGCAAAATATTAATAAATTAACCATTATTATTGTTGAGAACTATAATAATATTACAATAAATAAATATATAGATTAAAATAATATAAATATTAATAAATTAAAATAAATTAATAATAATTTAAAATTCACATACACAATATCTTTTTAACAGTCCATTACTGTGCCACATTTTACAATTTTTTTTCTCAAGATTTTCTTCTGTTAAAGAAGATTTTTTCTACCTATGTTCTTAATACAACACCTCCAAAGACAAATTCCAAGTATTTTCAGATATTTCATTTACACTTTGAACTAATTCTCAAATCAAGAACACATAAATAATATAAGATATTTGCAATACGTTTATTAACAGAACAGTCGTGGTGTAAACTAAGTCTGTAAACTTCAGTACATCGGCAATCCTCCATCGCATATATCATTCGGTTTTATGAATTGTAAATTTTACGTTATATAGTCTTTAGTGGGTCATAATTCAATGTGTATTAATGTCCCACCAGCAGCGGCAGGGTTGAACGTAGGGTGTGCAAAATATATATTTTTAATTTAATTATTCTTGCTTAGAAATTGCTATAGTACAATATTAAATATTTCTAAGTATGAGTTTATTTTTGATTGCAATTTATGAAATACAGTTAGGTGACAGAATAATGGGCGGACGGACTGACAGCGGAACCTTGTTAATAGGGTTCAGTGTACATAAATATCATCTATCCATCAGCCCTTCTTCGTCCACTTCTGAACATAGACCTCCCCCATAGAACACCACAGCGCGCGGTCCTGAGCTAACTGCATCCAGCGGCCCTCGGCGCATTTCACGATATCGTCAGTCCACCTTGTTGGAGGCCACTCCACGCTGCGTCGTCCGGTGAGTGATCGCCACTCGAGGACCTTCCGTTCCCAACGGTCGTCAGGTCGCCGAGTGATGTGGCTTGCCCATTTCCGCTTAAGCGTGCTAACTCTTCGGGCTATGTCGTAGACACCGGTGTGATCTCAGTGCACATACGAAACCCCTAAAAAGAAGAATTAAACTTGGTAATTATCTGCATTGTAATGCGAATCCCTAAGGACAAAAAGTCAAAACATTACTTTAAACAAAAGATACACCCCCTGTAGTAGAACTACTACAACTATAAATAGGCAAAAACCATAGACTTACCGCCTTATTCATAAGGACTTATTAGAGGTTTAAAAGTTCGCTAAAATTGGTTCGCGAAAATTATCAAAACTTGTTAGTCATAATGGTCTTTTTACGCTAAAACGTGTATTATCTCTCCGATAAAATTTCCGTATAAGTCATTATGAATAAGACCGTTAGTATATATGTATATATCACGAGGTCTCGGGTTCGATTCCCGGTCAGGGCAATCATTTGTGTGATGTTTATACTTGACATACAAATGTTTGTTCTGAGTCTGGGTGTTTTCTATGTATTATAAGTATGTATTTACAACAGAAAAGTAGTA
Source organism: Orgyia antiqua (assembly GCA_916999025.1). Lineage (NCBI taxonomy): Eukaryota > Metazoa > Arthropoda > Insecta > Lepidoptera > Erebidae > Orgyia > Orgyia antiqua. The sequence continues at coordinate 17,108,731 of OU779864.1, read as the reverse complement.
TATGTAGTATATCCGTATCTGGTACCCATAACACAAGCATAGAAATATAGCTTACTTTAGGACCAGAGAACGTTGTGTGAAATGTCCAAAATATCTATTTATTTATTTATTTATATATCCTCCTAGACAATATCTTAGCGCAAACTTCAAAACAAAGTTAAAACAAAATTGTTTTTACTCGTGTTGTCATTCAAAAATGTTGTTATTATTATTATTTCCTTAATTTCAATAAAACTAATTACAAATTAAATTAAATTATTTTTCATGACCTGACATTGTAATAAAGAATAAACGCGTAATTTATATTAAAACCGGAAATTGGGCTAACATTAAAAGAAAATGAACATAATTCTAAGTACGTATGCTAATATTGTATTAATTTGTTTCGAATTTTGAAGTTTTATATAAATATTTAATTAAATTATTTTAATATTAATAACTCTGTATAATGAATAATGTTTTATAAAATAATAATTGTAAAATTATTAAAATTATGTGATATTTTATAATTTTGTGTAAGAGTTGTTATTAAAGATTTAATGGGAAAATGAAACATATAAAATTTTCATGTCACAATGTTAGTTACCGTACTCCTCCGAAACGGCTCGACCGATTTTCGAGAAATTTTAAATTTTGTGTACATATCCGTTAGGTCTGAGAATCGGACAATATCTATTTTTCAACCCCCCTGAATTATGTATGGCAAAACAACGTTTGCCGGGTCAGCTAGTATTTTGATAAAATTATTGAGTTTATCTATTTTAATTGTATGTATATAATCTTTCCTTAAGTTTAATTAAATCTATTTTCTAGGAAAGATTTTTTTGATATTTCATTTTCTCATGTAACTATTTAGGTTTTCCTGTGCGGGAATCAAACGGGCGACCTTGTTTGTGACCCGTTTGTTTATTTGTATGTAGTAGTAGGTATAACGCAGAAAATAGTATACGAAATTAATAGGAGTTTTTATCGATGTATAAGTCTAATTTAAAATATGGATAAAATTTTACTACGAGAATCTACCACAGTGCCATAAGTTAAGTTGCGAAAGAACTCTACACGAACGAAGTCATAGAAAACAACTAGTAGTAGGTATATTAGAATATTAAAATTCATGTTACTTAATTCTACATAGATACTTTTAAGATTCAGTAATAAGATATCATAAAGTATACTTATTTCATCCATATTTATCTTCAAGATAAAATCTTTAAATATTTAGTAACATAAAAATATCTTGCTTCACATTGGCAGTAAATCTTATCTTATTAATATTATAAATGCGAAAGTATCTATCTATGTTACTCCTATACGCTCAAATGTACAGTAGGTACCTATATCATGAAAATTATAAATCAAAATAAAAAAAATAAAAATTATATTATTTTTCTAATATGTTTACAATTTTTGGTTCATAACTCCGGATCCCTTGCTAGTAGAAACAAAATTACAGGATCCAGGCGGTGTAAAAATTTGTTTAGCAATCGACAGTTATATGCTACGAATAAATATTAAGAAATTTTCATTTGCGTACTTTCAAGAAGCCCAAAATTGTGACCTAGGAGTATAAAATTAAACATTGGTTCTCAAACCTCAAATACACATACAAAATACACACAAAATGGGTAGAGCCATTTCATAGAATTTTGGTGACAACCATTTTTGACACAAGATATTTCTACCGATCTCGTGTCAAAAACGTTTTATACATCCATCATATAACCATGATCCCAAAATCCTACCAGTAAAGTAAAATTTAACTAAACAATTTAAATAAAAATACTTTTTGGTGTTATTATATTAATAGTTATCAAAGTCAAAACTGTGTCATAATGATTATACAAGTGATTTTGAAAGTTTCATATTAATTTAAATAGATATGGTATAATTTAAATGATATAAGATATTAAGATTGTAATCGCTATAAAATGTATGTGTCTAAAACATAATTAGACGGAAATGTTTGTATGTCAGATTATTCAACGCTATTTTTAGAGATCAGTATGAAAAAGGTAAAAGAAACCGTAATAGTTTCTTTGCACATCTATTTGTCTGAGCAACACTTCAGGATATTGTTCAAAACCATATAAAAAAATCTAATAAATTCTAATAAACTCGATTAACTAAGAACTAATGGATAGACAATTTGACAGTCGCGCTACACGGCGCCGTATACCCGACCATCGATGATTCTACACGGTCTGGGCACTTTTTCGGCGCCGTGTCGTTGGCATTTTCATTAGTCAACATAACACGTCCAAATTTTTCCCTACTACCGTTTCAGGACATTCAATCCGCTGGGAAGAACCGGCGTATGAAACTCAGCAGAGATCGTTATCTTTGGTTATTTTTTTTAAATTATAAATTACAATAGTCCTTACTGAGATTAGGGCGTTCAAACAAACAAACTCTTTAGCTTTATAAAATAAGTATAGAAGTACCTAAAGATAACAATAATACTGTACCAACAGCGTGGCACAGTAGACCATAATCCTTCTGAAAGTGGAGGAGGCCCGTACCCAACAGTGGGATGTCAATGGGCTGGAGAGAGAATATTGGTACAGAACCCTACGTGCATTACGGCAACTCACACTTAGCCGGTTTTCGTAATCTTATACGGAAACTTGAAGTTAAAAGTATAAACTTCAATAAAAATATCATTTCCTTTTTATTTGCTGTGAAAATAATTTAAAACTTTAATAAATTTATTAAACAAATACCTAATAAAATAATATAAATTTGGTTAATATATATTTTATGTAAATATATAATAATTAATTCAAAAATATGTATCCTTAGTGTTGTTTATATGGTCAGAATAGTTGCAACTATATAATTTAATTATTTTATTTAAATTTAATTATCAGACGGGCTTCGTGGTCTAGTGGTTCGTATAACGGACTGTCGATCAAGAGGTCGCGGGTTCGATTCCCGCCTCGGACAATCATTTGTGTGATGTTTATAATTGTCATACAAATGTTTGTTCTGCGTCTGGGTGTTTCTATGTATTATAAGTATGTATTTACAAAAAAAAAAAGTAGTATATGTATTCTATCCGTATTCTGGTACCCATAACACAAGCATATAAGCTTAGCTTGGGACCAGAGGACGTTGTGTGAAATGTCCGTGAATATTTATTATTTATATCATCATCATCATCATCATCATAACATCACGCCTTTTTCCCATGGGGGTAGGCAGAGACTATAGAGCGCCATCTGCCACGATCGAAGCACACTTCCTTGGCTTCATCCACACTCATACATCTGGTCATACATGCCCGACGGTTGTAAGTGCTACGCACTTGCCCCTTTTGGAGTATCCCAGCGATGACATCGGAGTATATTTTTCTCGGGCGTCCTCTCCCAGCATTTCCACTTACTTTCGCCGTGTATATGCCTTTCGTTAAGCGTCTCTCATCCATCCTCTCCACATGACCAAACCACCTAAGCATACTTTTCTCCACCTTAGTCACTACATCCTCTTTCAGACCACAACGTTCTCTTATAACTTCATTTCTTAATCTCTCTTTCAAAGTCACACCACACATACTTCTCAAAGAGCGCATCTCTACAGCATTTATTCTACTTTTGTGCTTCTCCTGCCACACCCAACATTCGCTTCCATACATAAGCGTAGGTAACAACACGCCATTGTGGATCGCCATTCGAGCCTTTTCAGTAATCGCTTGGTTAGCCACAATAGCATGCAAGGCACCATTCAGCTTATTTCCCGCTAACACCCTTCTTTCCACATCAGCATCAACCTTACCATCTCTTGTAAAAACACTTCCCAAATAAACAAATTCTTGTACCTGTTCCACACTTTCATCATCTATTTTAATATTACATGCAGACATACACTCCTCTTTTTCAAACACCATAACTTTCGTCTTGTTTACGTTTACTTTCATTCCTTTTAGTCTAAATGCTTCATTCGTTCTAGTTACCATATCTTGCAATTCTTCCGCAGATGGTGCAAGTAGAACTTGATCATCCGCGTAAAGAAGACACTTGATAGGCAGCTCACCCATAACCAATCCATCATCACTCTCTCTCAAATCTACCAGACAACTATCCATGTATAGATTAAACAGCCATGGTGACGCTACACATCCCTGTCTCACACCCCTAGAGATACTAAACCAGTCAGTATATGCCCCATTTATCCTGACACAGGCTCTAGAATCCCTATAAAGAGATTTCAGTGCCTGCACCAAGCGCCCGTCAACTCCATACATAGATAGTGTCGACCACAATTCGTCCCTCCACACGCTATCATATGCCTTCTCCAAGTCTATGAAAGCGCAGTATACTTTCTTGTGTTTAGCCAGGTGTTTTTCGGCTATACACCTTAGGGAGAAGACCTGATCCACACATCCCATTCCCTTCCTGAATCCTGCTTGTACATCCCATAATTTTTGATCTGTCATACTCATCACTCTATTAATTAATACCTTAGCGTACAATTTGCCTACAACACTTAAAAGGCTAATGCCGCGGTAGTTTTTGCATTCCTGCTGTGAACCTTTTCCCTTATACAGTGGAACTATAACAGCCTTGCACCAGTCGTCTGGTACACGGCCGTGTCTCCAACACATATTAAAGATCCGGCACAACAGACTTGCTACCACCCCGTCACCGCCTTTCAGCATCTCTGTGGACACTCTATCATATCCAGCTGCCTTTCCAAGTTTCATTCCTTTCAATGCTTTCAGAACCTCATCCAGTTCAATCTGATTTTCGTCGCCCTCACCTATACTCTCACTAAATGATTCCACGCTTCTCGCTTGCAACCGCTCTCCTACTTCCTGTACATCACCTTGCAACCTAAATAAACCTTCAAAATAACCTTTCCAACGTTCCAAAACCTTACATTCTTCACTTTCTAAGCATCCATCGTCTCCTCTTATGGCATTCATCTTTAACGTTCCTGTCGATCCACGGGCTTCTTTTACCTTCTTCCAAAATAGTTTGATATTTTCACGAAAATTATCACACAACTTTATGTTTTCTTTCTCTTCCCATGCATTCTTCTTCAATTTTACAAGCTCTTTTACTTTGATTTTTAGCTCTTTATACTTCTCTTTCATTATATCTAGCGCGTTATTTCCATTCCTCATCATTCTTACTTGCGCTTTACAATTTAATAGATCCAGCCATGCTTGCTTTTTCCTTCCTACCAAACCCTTTACTTCATCATCTACCCAAACTCTGCTCATTCTATTCCCACAATTCCTTTTCATAACACCACATACTTTTGTACTTACTTGTATCATACTATCTCTAACCAACTCCCAAGTTTCTTCTAAACTAAAGTCTTTCACCCCATCCCATACTTTATCAGTCATCTCTTTCACTTCTTCCTTATACATCTTTTTGATATCCTGTTCCTCTAATTTTTCTACTCTAATTCTTTCTAGCGGGGTTACGGACGCTCGAGCTCGATGGCGCCAAGTCTTGAATATATCGTTTACTCTGCACATGACGAGATGATGATCTGTCCCCACATTGACACCCCGATATACTCTTGCGTCCGTAACCTTTCTCTTTAGCCTCTCATCCAAGATCACAAAATCAATCACACTTCGACTGTCTTGCCTTTCCCAAGTGTACCTGTGAATCTTTCTGTGATCAAACATGGTATTCATCACAGAAAGTTTCTTTTCGAATACCATGTTTGATCACAGAAAGATTATTTATATTTATTTATGAATAACTTGTTACTTAGTTTTTAATTACATACTTCTGAGATTTGTTGTTAAGATTATCCTAAAATGGAATTAATTTAGCTTGCCGCGAAGTTAGTAGGTAGTCATTTACTAACTACAGGTATCTGTAAATCATTTTTAATTCTGATTTACTTAAATTTTAACTCGAATTGGCGCAAATGTCGGTGATTCCTAAGATATTAAGATAAACATTTTTCTCTGACAGCACACCCATTGTGCTTTAGTTGGTACGCATAAGGTTTATAAGGTTTTTATAATTATTTTTATTGATCTAATCCTTGATTTTTTTTTCCCAAATAACGTTGACGAAACGCAATATGAATTAGATAGAAGAATTATAAGGATAATGTGAAAGACGTAAAACTCGAAAATAAACCGTGTACTAACACCCCTGGTAAGCACGGCACAGTAGACCGTAATCCCTCCCAAAGTGAAGGAGGACCATGCCCAAAAAAGGTATGTCAACGGGCTGGAGAGAGAGAGAGAGAATCCACATAAAAAACGCTTTAAATAATCAATAATGTAAAGATAACATAATCAAATAATTTAAATAAAACTGTACAAAAAACTAAAATGAATTACTACCAAAAAACTTTAATGTTAAAACTCATTGTAGTATATGACATTAATCATTAATAATTCTCGATTATGATTGATCGCTACTTAGTCGATATAACTCGTATATCATCCGATTCTATCATAGAGTGTTTTTCTAACAGGAGTTGTAGTACATACTGTTTTGTTTGTCAAATATACTGTCAAATCAGCGGAATGCCGATGTAACGCACACAAACATTATAACTTAATTTTACAGATTGCTAAGCAAGTCCCTCTTAAAATCTTCATAAATAAATTTTGTGGGAGTCGCCTGAGAATTGCCAATAGTTAGTGAACTTCGTTACTATAAAAATTGTTTTACATAGAATAACCATTTTAATTAATGTATAATGTTTGTATAGGGTCGGCGACGCGTGAGTGACATCTCTGGTATTGCAAGCGTCCATAGGCTTCGGTAACTGCTTACCATCAGGCGGGCCGTAAGCTTGTTTGCAACTTACTGGTATAAAATAATACATGCAATGAAATTAGCTATTTAGTTACTTTATTAAAGTAGGTACGCCATAATTGGTGTCATTTTAGTGTAGTTAGGTTAAATTTTTGGCGTATAAGAATTGGTAGGTACTATTGCTAACTCCTGTTGGATTGAATGCTCTTAGGATTATAAGTATTACAACCAGTCACGAATGTAAGCATTAAAATTTTTGTAAGATCACGAATGAATTAACAAATATGACGATTAATCATCCTTTAAGTGAGGCATCGATAAAGATTTTATATCGATTTTACTTTGGAAGCGATTGTATTGATTAACTTAAGTATGGGCGGATAAAAAACTTATTTTCTCTGAGATTATTGATGCATTGGGTCGTTCTTATTTAGATACGATAATAAACATTTGCTATGTCTTATTTTGATCTTAATATTGTGATTACGGTTGTCCGTGTGGTGACGGATTAAAAATACAAGTGTCATAACCCCATTTCTTCACCAGGATGCTATAAAAGCTAGTTAATAGGTATTATAAGCTGTTGACATCTATGAGAGAAGGAAAACTCGAAACCAAACCCTATGCCAACACGTTTGGTCAGCGTCGCATAGTAGACCACAAACCCTGGACGACCGTGCCCAACAGTGGGACGTTAATGGGCTAGAGGAAGATGTAGTATTTTGACCTTAATATGATAATTACATAAACTTTAAAGGGTATATAGCTTATAAGCACGAATGATAACAACACGAATGGTTTCGTACTGCTAGTATCTAATTTTCGGTATCCTTCTCCTTCTCCAGCCCATTTACGTCCCACTGTTGGGCACGGGCATCTTTCACTTTGGGAAGGATTATGGTCTACTGTGCCGCGCTGACCAGGCGTGTTGGTACAGGGTTATTTTAGAGGTTTCCGTCTCTCACAGATGTTATTTGTGTGCAATATCCCTTAACTGACTTTTACAGTATCCTTGGGAGGAGATGGGGTGGTGACACTTGTATTCTTAATCTATGCGTTTTTTTTAATTTTCGGTATACTAACCCCAAATAACGAGATCTCAAACAATGGGAATGATGATGATGAGTATTTGTTAAAGCATAGACTAATATACCTACACAAACTATCAAATTTTCAGCTCTCTACCTATTACCGTTCCAGAGATAAAACCTGGTGACAGACGAAAAGACTGACAGCGGAGTCTCAGTGATAGTGTCCTGTTTTACCTAACAGAACCCTAAAAGAAGTTTAACTGAACGACATACAAATACAGACGTGATCTTTTGAAACATTTTTCACTTATGCTTCGCTCCCATTGGTCGCAGCGTGATGTAATATAACCGATAGCCTTCCTCGATAAATGGACTATCCAACACAAAAATAATTTATTAATTCGAACGGGTAGTTTTTGTCATTAGAATGTTCAAACAAACAACCTCTTCAGTCTTCAGCTTTGTAATATTAGTATAGATATCTTTGGTTTGCGGTATAAGTATCTTCTTCTTCTCCAGCTCATTTATGTCCCACTGTTGGGCACAGACCTCCTCCACTTTGGAAGGGATTAAAGTCTACTGTGCTGCGCTGACCAGGCGTGTTGGCACAGGGTTTGTTTTCGAGTTTTCCGTCCCTCACAGAGGATGTTATCTGTGTGCAATATCCCTTAGCTGACTTTTACAGCACTCTTGGGAGGAAATGGGGTGGTGATACTTGTATTCTTAATCCGTTGCCACACGGAGAAGTAAGTATAAGTATAGCAACCCTATTTTGGTTATAAACAACGTTGCTGTAGACTGCAAAGCAGGTCAATTCATAAATTTAGCAGGCGGCATTTAGTTTTATGTGCGATATTATCTACATGCGCTGTCACGCGCAATACTAAACGTTGGGCAATACGTCACAGGTCACTGGCACATAATTTATAGTTTATTTGAATTGTGAGTACATAAGTATCGTAAGAATAGAAAGAAAAATTTAAACTTGCACGATTTAAACTATAATATTATGTATGTGATATTTTGTATGTGTATTAATAGGATTTATAGTTTGTTTTTGCAAATACAGATAATGGTTTTAGGGTTCTCTACCATAAGGTAAAACGGAAGTAATCTGAGTCCACCCATCCGTCTGTTAAAAGGCTGTATCTCTGAAACAGTGATATCTAGAGAGGTGACAATTTTACAGTTTGTGTATATCAGTTGATACTACAATTTCCTTTCTTTATCCCGTTATGTGATAATATCTTTATTTGATGAAATGATAAAAAATTATTTCAGTGTTGAATAGTACATTTAACTAGGAAGGCTATAGACTATATAACATCACGAATATGTTGCAAAAACGGGATACATTTTCTAAATTCCACACATATGAAGTCGCTGGCAATAACTAGTAAAATACAAAATAAATAATATCTAAAGTTTTTATTCATATTGAGTTAAAGTTCTTTAGTTTTATTGTTTTTGAATTTAATTGTAGACTATAAAACGCTATAATAATTAACATTAATGCTATAAAAAGATATTAACATTTCAATATAAGCGCAAATTAATATTTTGACATTTTGTTCAGTTTTAATATCTTGAGATCAAATAGATACGCATAATGAATAAATTTTGCACTAAATATTATACAAAAACAAATAATCAATACAAAATGATTAACATAATCGAATACATTCATCGAAATAATTTATGTAAAAGAGTGTAATGAAAAGTCCCCCAGCAAGCTCTACAGTCATAGAGTATTAAACAAGCATGAGTTGGTATGCACGCTATTTTCTTTGTCACATAAACTGTCAGGTCGGTGGGATACCGAGATAACACACACAAATACTATAACATATTTCCATTGGTTGCTACGCACGCCTAGCTCAGAATCGATTCACATACAGTAAAAGACGATGTGCTACCAATTACGACGTAAAAATACGTCCACAAATAAACTTAAAAAATGAACATTGATAGTGGCAAAAACACAAGTCGGCAATGTTAACTGCAGTGGTATTCAGTAAGAAAAAGTGAAGGGAGTTTTCGGTGAATCTTGATCACGTGACAGCGCTCCTCTATTTTTATTGGAGGAGCGCTGTCACGTGATCAAGATTCACCGAAAACTCCCTTCACTTTTTCTTACTGAATACCACTGCTGAACTTTGTTATCACAAAAACTTATTTTTACAGACTAATGATTATAATTATTACAAATATGTACAACGAAATAGCCAATTTATTAATCAAAACACACTATAATTGATTATATTTTAAATTTAATAAGTTAATTTTTAACGCATTATGGACACTGATCAATGTCATAGTCTGTAGCCAATGAGTATAGGGAATTGCTCTCTTACCTTTTTCAGTGCGGGTCGCTTGAGGATGCCAACTCCTGTTGAAGCAATGCTTTCTGTTGGCAAGCAATGAAATAACTATCATTAAGACCGACACGATACGAAAGGTAATCATTAGGTTCGAAGTAAAAAGCTATGGCATCGACTCCGATGCAAATTGCATATGCCATAAATCAAATGGTTAATCGCCATGCAGTCGAGTACGTAATAATGAGATTACTTGAAAAAAAAACCATCCAAGCATGATTAGGACTTGCGAGCGAAGGGTTCTGAAGGGTTCTGAAGGGATCCCATTATTATCATAATAATATAGCTATTTAATTTTCTTATTATCCATTAAAATCAATTGTAGTTCGTTAGTGTCACTCAAAATTTTGGTGAAATATTCAAACGCATACAACAACAAATTTCGTTGTAATTTCAGTTGTTTTCAGATATATCTATAGTATTCTAGTTTTTAGTATTTATTATTAAAACAGCAGCTTTCTAACTATCACCGTTCCTGAGATGTATCTCTGTCTGTGTAGCCTGGTGACAGTGGGAGAGATAGACAGACAGACGGACAGCAAAGTAATAGGATGCCGTTTTACTTTGAAACACGGTACTCTAAAAATAATAGCTGGTTCACTAGAGATGTGAATGATAAAACTATGCGTTTACATTATTGATGATACCTTTATTACACGTAATTGTTAGACATTGAATTTAAATTGTTGAATTGTCTATTCATGTCTGTGTTTTGTAAGTTTGTTACTTATTAGTTTTGTTCATTATGCAGTTTTATGTTTATTTCAATTTTACTACCAGACTCTAATATCAAATATGTGCATTAATTATCGATTATAAGCAGCCTATCTAAAAAAATATATTATTAAATTCCTTAATTATATATTCGTGACCAGTAATGTAAATAAAAGTATAAAATATCTAACAAATGTAATCGTTTAAAATTCAATAACAAAACATCTTAAAGTATTAAATAAATATAAATCAACAATCATAAAACACGAACAAGATGCTATTAAAATAAATGATAATGCGAATCGTAAAGACAGAGTAGATGTAAGAGGCGATAATAAGATATCGAATTCGTCAAAAGAATTTATAGTTGAAGGTAAAAAAACGGTCAATGAAGATAATTCACCGCATATAATAAAGAGCGCTATTGATCTTTCTGAAAGCGAATCGGTTCGCAACAGAACAAAACACGCTACTGCCGAATGTCGCATAAATCTTTATTATTGCGGCAACAAGCTTAAAGTCAGTCGTTTCAGGTACTCAAACCGGATCCCAGCAAGTATAAACTCACGACTCCGAAGCATTTTTTCGCCAATGAAATATGCCACATTGCCCCCAGCCCAGAGGAAGGAAACTCATAAATAAATAATAATACAACCATTTATATTACCAAAGGGTTTCGCCCGACGTGTCTATTATCATCTGAATTGTTTAAATATGATAATGTATCAAAATAACAGGCAGTTCTTTTGCGGCTGCGACTTCTGTTGCGACATTATCATAAAGATTCACTTATTAGACTGTTTCAAAATTATTATAGTGGCCTGACACTGCTTTATAGCCATTAAGATTATGGTGTTGACTTTTTGATTGTATTCATTAATTCAACTCTGTGATGGCATTTCCATGTGTTTAAATTATAAAGGCTTTTAGGCGATGCGTGGAAATAGAACCATCTATGTTACTTTCTGTTTTTATGATGAGTACATTAGCATATCAAATACCATAAAATAAAAATTGATTAAACAGCCATTTCAATAGTGTTTTATTAGCTTTTGCATAATGCAAGAATTTTCTTAAAGCGGTTCCGAAGGCCACTATAATATTTCAACACTGTGAAATATAGATACATAAACATAGCTGACATAATAATATTTTTAATAAGTGCATTTTGGAAAACTACGGCCGAAATTATCAAATAAAAATTTTGTTTTCAGTAATTTATAAGCTTTTTTTCATTTATATGACATTATCATTGTTTTAATATCAAATTAAGTAGCAATAAATAGTCCTCACAAAATGTGTAAAATTAGAATAACTAACTATTATTCTTTGTTTGCTCTTAAATACATAAAGCAAAAAGTACAACTATATATTCACGAGTTCAAATCAAAGTAAATTAGTATCAGCCGACCACTGAAAACACGATTTAAAACTCGCTAGTTATGTATCTGAATTAAAGCGCAATATAAAACGTAATAAAATAACCCTAATAAACCCCGAAACGCACTGAGTTGCCTCGCAATAACCGTACGTAGACTAAACAAATGATTTTCTCGATAATAAAAACTTCACAATAAAAGCGTTCACGAAATGTCGGTCATTAAGTGTATTTACGCAGCGAAACGGATATAGGGGCAGTAAAAATGTAGAGCGGCTTATTGAGACGTTGGCAACGATCTCATGGCAAGATCCGACTTAATCTACAGCCAACATGCCTCAACGGACTAATTCGGGACATCGGAAGGCACCTCGATATAAGAAGATTAAAAGTGGTCTAAAATTTTTCTGGCAAATTAAAGTTTCAGCTGGAGATACGAGGGGAGGTCCAAAAGTTCGTGGAATGAAAGGGTTTTAGTAAAAATGAAACAGTAAATTTATTTTTCCTTTTCAATATAATCACCCTTAAGCTGAATACATTTATTAGATCTATGAATTAATTTTTCTAAACCATCGTAAAAATATTTTTTATCTTTTCCCTCAAAATGAGCCAAAATTGCCTCCTTTACCTCATTGTCGTCGGAAAATTTCCTTCCCCTTAAGTCTTTTTTTAAATTGGGGAACAAATAAAAATCACTTGGGGCCAGATCTGGACTATAGGGTGGGTGGACTAGTGATTCGAAGCCATGCGTGTGTAGAGCAGCCATTGCAACTTTGCTCTTGTGAACCGGCGCGTTGTCTTGCAAGAGCAACACGCCCTTGGTCAATTTTCCCCGACGTTTTTCTTTGATGGCATCCTTTAATTTTTCTAGTATTGTTGCGTAGTATTCTCCGGTTATGGTCCTGCCCTTTTCTTTATAATCAATCAGTATTATCCCCTCACAATCCCAAAAAACAGTAGCCATCAACTTTCCAGCCGACTCCGACACTTTGAATTTCTTTGGCGGTGGTGTCCCCTTTTTATGCCATTGCATGGACTCTTGTTTGGACTCAGGCTCAAAGTGATGAACCCATGTTTCATCGCCGGTAACAATTCGCTCCAAAATCGGTCCAGGATCGTCGCCACACAACTCCAAAAAATGTTTTGACGCTTCGACACGCTACTGTTTTTGAAGCGGCGTGAGCATTCTCGGTACCCATCTTGCACTGACTTTTGTCATACCCAGGTGGTCATGTAGGATTCGCAAAATGGTGGTATCTGATACTCCAACTAATGCAGATAACTGTTTTTTCTTCAAACGGGTGTCCTCCAGTACAATTTTTTCCACTTTTTCGACGATGTCTGATGTGGTGGCCTCAACTGGCCTTCCTGAGCGGGGGTCGTCTTCAATCGACTCCCGACCATGTTTAAAAAGACCATGCCACTTGTAAATCATTGATTTACTAGAGCACTGTTCCCCGTAAACAGTTTCCATTTCATTCAAAATGGTCTGAGCGTTCTTTCCTTGCTTGGTAAGGAATTTAATGACCGCACGGTGTTCAATTTTCTCCATAGTTTCAGTTTTCTTCCGGATTGACGTGTTTAGCAGGCGAGTGTTCGTAAACGAATGACGCAATAGGGCTTAAACTCCATTTATATACTAATTATGAGTCCCCAATTAGTATGACACTAAGCGAGCGCCCCTATCCCCACTCCATCCCCTCCATTCCACGAACTTTTGGACCTCCCCTCGTATCAAGAACAATATTATCAAGATCGCATAAAGAATGTGCGTCCTTTGTATTCCATATTTTATGAGCATTGCGAAAGAAAAATCGTTTAGGTAAACATGGGGGCAATAAAAACAAGCGGGCGTGCAATTCGCATTCGTGATCAACGAACGTGAACAGTATTTAAAACCACAATTTATTCAGTTACTTTATCGTTAACACACGAGTTTACACTAGCCGGTAGCGGCCAATTAAGTCAGTTGAAAGGCGAGGCAATAATAACTTTATATGGATTAACTGTGTCAGATGCATTTTGAGATATAACATGGAGTAGTCTATCGCTTACGTATGGCTAAGTCCGCTTCGAATGCATAAATTATTATCTTCAATGAAATTTTAAGTCAGGGTTGCAACATCTTAGATAACAATTAATATATTTTCTCGATAACAATGAAGATAAAAACATCGTTGAACCGTATCGAGCGGAAGGCGATTCAAGCTTATAGCACAACGCAACAGAAACCCATATTTATCGTTCTATTGTTGCACACACAAGCGCTTTTTGTTGTTCGACTTCAAACACGAGCTGATACTATTGAAATGGGAATTGTTATTTTATTTATAATTTATCACTCTATCGACCTTTGTATTTAAATGTCTAGAAACGAATTTCACGTGGACAAGTCGAGATTAATGCGGTCAGGCTCCTTAACTAATTCATATTTTTCATTATGCCATGATTTGACATAAAACATGCACGTCATCCAACTGATTTCTATTAGGGTGTTCGTATAGCTTTAAAAAGTGATAGACTAGGTCATACCAAGCATTACTTAAGACTTTCTTAATAATGTTAAACACGATGTATATAAAAATAGCCATTAATTTAAATAATATTTATTTTGAAGGGAAGGTATTAGTTTCGTTAATCGAGATGGTAATCTAAACGTGTATTATGTTTAATAGTCATAAATAAACGTGTGTTAGTAACAAGGTAATAAATTTGAAGGCAATCGTCTTATGATTTCCTGCGGGCAACAATGCAATAGTTTGTCAGTTCTAGGCGGTTGATAGGACGCGTAGGCGTGGAGGGGCCGTCATCAATCACGCTCCGTGACTCTTTCAACCTGCCGGCGAGACGGGGGAGAGGTGGAGGGCCCGCCAGGGCTGCTACACACATAAATTATACCTGTTTTTGTCCAACTGTCGGCTGGAGACAAAATTTGTTAGCGACACTGTTAATTAATTACTTGTTCGCATCCTATTAAAGAATCAACAGACATTATTTAAATTTCATTAAAATTTATTTGATTCATTTATCATTCCGATAGAAATGTTATTAATGACTACTTGTAAAGTTTGGTGTGTATAAATAATTATTATTTGGTATGAGTAATAGTTGTTTTTGCTTGACGTTATTATAAAATATATGATATGTCTAGTTTGAAGCTGCAACTATATCTTCTGTTTATAGTTAAATTTCGATTTTCTGTAAATTAGTTTTTACGGTTACCATCACGTAACATCTTGGTACGACGTTTGGTCGTGGAAGTGGATTCATGTGCCAAGTGATTGAGTCGACTCTTAAATCTCACGTGGAAAGGCAATCGTCACCGTGCTATACCTTGCGGACCTCTGACATAATTAGTACAGGAAGCAACCATTTCAGCGGCAATATTGCACTTTTCGTATTAATCAATGATAGATATCGGTATCGTATTCTATTATCTTCTAAATTAACCATGTTAAGCAGTGGTCTCTATTTGTACTTTCGCTTTGTTACAAACTCCTTAGCATTCATCACTAGCAATTGAAATACATACATTTTTGAAGGTATTTGATTCTTTGATACAGCTTTCCACATTTATTGGATTTTCCATAATATATACTTTTTAAATTTCGTTGACAATATTATCAGCTTCTGATGTCAACATAAAAGCAACGCTAACCCTACAAGAAAGTCGACATACTTGATCATAGTCAATGCCGGCATCGACTGACGTTTTTATATACAGTCGCCGTACCTTGAACGATGGATCGACAATGTCAGGTGCTTAAGAAAAATTGGTTCGTCTTTTCTCCATTGTATTAAGTATTTCACTTGTTTGTAGAATAATACATTAGTGTTCATTGACTCAGGATTATGCTTCATATTATATTAACGCCCATTGAACTTTACGATATGTTATTTATATTAATCGCCTAGGTTATTGAGAAGATTAAAAGGTTATCAAGATGTTAATACTGCTAGGCGTCGATCTTCTGTTGATTTTAACATCATAAATCCAGTCACGTATTTTTTAAAGGCTCACACTTGAAATCGATTTTTATTTAAAAAACATTTTATTTTTTTATTGACTTGAAAGAAAATTTTATTTACATATTATTATATAGACTTAAATTCCATTTTCTCGTTTTTTCACGTTGTTTTTTTTTTTAAATTAAACTAAATTTTCAAACATAGCAATAGTTATAAAAAAGGTGATGTAATTTATAGTTAAAACTGCTTAAAATTTTTATTACCGTCCTCTCTCTTCGCATTACTTGACAGACAGCAATCAGGCAGACAACAATAACAAAAAAAACAGCCGTCAATACAGAACGTGTACCTCACACAATTCCATTAGTGCTTTTAAAAAAATCAATACGAAACACGTTTAAGCTTCTTTTTATCCAAACACAATGAAAGATTAACAGGCACGTCAAGGTGAGAGTAATGAAGTAAATAATGCGCTTGACGGCGAAACATCATCCCTTCTACATTCTATTGAATATTTTAAAGGATCGCGCCCGTTTTGGGAATTAGGGGGACTAGAATTGATAGTATGAAGATGGCAATAATAGATTTTTAGACTAGTGAACAATGGACTAACTTTTTTTTTCTTTTTTCGTGGTAGTAACCTTACTGGAGTAATTCGTAATTGCCTGTAACGCCACTTTGTATGGCCGCTAAAATTGCTTTAACAAAAAGTCTTCAGTCAAATCATGTATACAAAATCTATTTGCATATTACTAGGTAGAAATGTAGAAGTTTTGTAACTTTGCTTCTATTTTCTATAAATTTTAGGCAATTGTGAATTATTGAAACTTTTTAACTTTTAAGTCAATTTCTTTAATTTATTTAATTTTCCCTCGTGGTTAACATTAACCTACATTATAATATTTTCTAACACTTGCGCGACTCATCTGTTTAAATAAAACTACTTTTTACGAATTTAGACGTGTATATTTGTTTTAAATTTTGGCCCGACGTTTCGGAGACTTTGTAGTCACCATGGTGACTGCATAATAAAAAATTTGCCGCAATACATAAAACGGAAAGACTACACACACGAACAAACATACATCCTTTTTAAAAGGGGTGAACCACACAATGCTCGTTGTTTCTGTGGAAATTAAACATTTGATTTAGTAGTCACATCCGTACCAGACGTGACGTCTCGTGGGAAAGCCCATAAATTGTATTTTTTGCCTTTAAAACATTCAACAAGCGTTTCGCATTACGAAAGTTGAATCACTGAAGCCGATCAAATTATTCAATTTTGATCTAATATTGTGTTTGATTTTATAACATTACAAGAGTTCAGTGTTCTTTGTCGCTCGTTTATGTAATAAATTGAAAATTATGTGTCTAAATTCAAAGAAATTAAAGTTTAGTAAGTTTATAAAACAGTATTTATTAGTTCCATCCCGATTTTGATGTCCAAATTTTAGGCACTATGGTGGTTCTCAAAAGCTCCAAAAAAGCTGTGGAACGTTTAACATACCTAATAAATAAAAAAAAATTCCTTACTACAGATAAATATTTCATGTCAGTCATTAGGATCCAAAAAGCTCTAAAACCTGAAAAATATGTCTACTACAAATTAAAACAATCTTTAAATATTCCATCTTTAACAACTTAGTAGAAATTCTACACATAACTTCTCAAAATAACAGTGATCATAATAGAATCAAGATCTGTGTCAGATTATAAAATATTTTATTCATTTCAATGACGCTTTGTGAGATGTCCGATGTAATTAATATATTACCAGTAGCAGAGACAGAATATAGTTTTTAAGAGGTAATTATTTAAAGAAACGATCTTAGTGTAACGATAAACAAGTCAGATAACAATACGTCTCTGACAGCGTTTACGCTTTCCGTATCCTCATCCATTACTGTTTCATCTTCAATAACATATTTCCCCAAAGCACAATCTGTTTATCTAATATTAACTTTATTGTTATAAGCAAAAGGTTCAATAGTAACTACATCTCTATCAGGTTTTGTGTGTGCGCTAACTCTTTCATCTATCATAATCGTTCATGCTGAAAACAATCAAGATTGATATTTTTTCTTGTTCTATTTCAAACCATACCTTAACAGATTTAAGGGTAAGTTTCATTTGAAGTTTAACGTTATATCTTTTGGTAGCTAACCGCTGTCGGAGGCGGGCGGCGGCGTAACGAAGGGACCCACGGATCGTGGAAAATGACAAATGACATCTGCCTACCGCCTGTCAAATAACCGACAGATAATAAATGACCCTGATTGTTTATCATCAAATATCGCATATATCATTATCGTGTACGCGTTAGGAGTAGAGCAGAGGGAAGTATGATTAATATTGTTTGGTTTATTTTGAGACGGGCGTAATGCGAACACTTTGAGGGTGAGTTTTAGCACTGTCACTGCGAGTTGATTACTTTAATGGTTATTCGATTTCTGTTATAATATTACCCCTGGTACCTACGTGATTAATTTATTACCCGTAATCACAACAGTATTCATAGAAATAAAATGAACTATTTTCGTTCTTACACTATAGGTGCCCCATTTTTACAAAATAAGCACAAAACATAAAATTGTTTATACCTTTCTAAATTGGTAGATTCATTAATTGCATGAATTGCCAAAGGACACGTTTTATTGTTCCAATAAAAGCAAATCATAATAGACTTTAATGATATATAGTTTATTCATTCCAATTAAAGTCTGAGAACTGGTTACAAAATAACAAACACAATACACTTTCCATATCAATTCAGTATATCAATCAAGACCAACTGTCTCAAACAATTGTTTGCTAACATAGAATCTAACATTTCCGTGACAGTACACATTGGATAGGACCACCTCTTACGACGATAAATGATCAATTTGAAACTGTATATCTTAAGAAATAAGATTGACAATTCAGTTTACGTTTTTCTAGCTGGTTGTCAACTGACATGTAGTAAGCATGACTTGATTAATTCAAAGTTGACCTCTCTGCGATGTTTCTTGTGTCTTGGGAGCTGGTGAGTTGTTTGAATGAATTATTGCAGTTTGATAGAGACATATCTAAGGTTATAAGCCTAAATATTAACTGATAGTTATAGTCAACAATATGTTGCCCGCAATTTTGTACACGTGGTATTTGAAACCAAACCTTAACAAGTTATTCAAAAAAGCCATCCTCTCTCCTCTATGTATTAGAAAAACGCATCAAAATCCGTCGCGTAGTTAGGAAGATATAACGACATTGTTTTTAACACGCTTATATTAGTTCGGTAGGTATCTATCAATGTATTAATCTATGTAACGGAATCTTTGAAAGTGATTTTCACCCACTTACAGTAATCAGATTGATCTGAAATTTTGCAAACATATTAACTACCAATGATAATGCAATCCCTACTATTCCCTACTAATATTATAAATGCGAAAGTAACTCTGTCTGTCTGTCTGTTACGCTTCCCCGCTTAAACCTCTCAATCGATTTTGTTGAAATTTGTCACAGACAATCTTTAGACCCTGAGAAATGACATAGGCTACAGTTAATTACGAAAAAAAATTTTCCAAATTCCACGCGGACTGAGTCGCGGGCAATAGCTCGTAATTAATAAAAATATTCAGGAGTTTCAAGCGTGTTTATTTAGTTTTTGAACTAAGTAGATTATTTAATATTAGTAATACGAATAGTTTGATGAGTATCTGAACGTGCCTAATATTTTGTGCTTTGCAGCTTTCCAGGTTTAATTTCATTTCTAAGTTGTATGAATGTTGTGTGTAAAACATCTACAATATATCTTAGTTTGTGATCACAAGTGGTAATGTTCTTTTGAGTTAAAACATTTTAATATAATATAATACTTGTTTTCTATATTTGGTCTACCTATTTAATTTTCTAGAAACATACATAGCCACATTTTCACAAATACTTTAGCTTAAAAGTTAATATCATATTTTATAATTATAAAATATTTAAAGCCCTTTCAAAAATCAAATGCAATGAACCAACGCTTTTCACTAGTAAATCATTTTTCACCTAAACCGCTCTATAAGGCGATACGTCAAAATCAGTGTTCGCGTAAATTTAGCTCGATGCCGCGCACCACTCAGTTTGGCTTCAAGTTATGAACTTAAAGCTAAAAATAAACAAGAAATTTGGTTAAACCTGTTTGAAATTAACGTTTACCTGGAAAAACTATTATGAGTAACTCATGGTAGCCTAATTCGTGTAGCCATTTTAATAAAATCGTCTTACAAATTCGTCTACTTCATAATTTCTATGATATTTCTTTTTCTCTATGGTAATGCAACTAAAATTAAATACATATTATGTCACAGCCGTGTTGACTTTGGGAAAGAAAAATATAAAAGATAAAAAAAGAAAACAACTCAACACACAACACAACACAACACATAATAATATTTGTGTTGCTCAATGTGTGGTGGTGTGTGTTTTGTTGAGTTTTATAGAAGCAGTGCGCAGTGTATCCTTGCATAGTCGTTGTTTTACTCATAGTATTAAATAATTCTTGTCATGTAATAAAAAAAATATGAGAAGTTTATTTATTTTAACTTTTTCACAAACTAAGAAATAACATAAATATTTTTTAATTGTAACTTAAAACTAGGGTAAATATTATCTTAAAAAGTAAGAAATGAAATGCCGCTCCTATTTAACCTTAAAAATTGAGATAACAATATGACGATGGCAACACGTACCTACTTTAAAAACATGTTTTCATATTTATAATGCAATAAAAAAATTACTTTCTATGAATGTGTATAAAGCGGAGAAAATATACGATGTATTATATTACACGAACAATAATCAAAAGTATGTAATAAATAACTTTTATGGCCCTACTTAAAGTGACAACGCTAATTAAACTAATGGTATGATAGTTGATATTAGATCATTAATAATAACTTTCAACAACTTTGAAGTAAAAAGGTTTCTTTTTCAAGTAGCCTTTTGTAATATAGGTAATTGAGATAGAGAAACTCATTTATTTATATAATATTTTATGCTTGATAAACGTTTATCAATTGTTTATATTATTTTATTAAAACACAAAACCAGCAAATTACCATTTGAAATAGCGTACGAAGGATTTTGTCCCATTATTATCACAATACTAGCTGGCCCGGCAAACGTTGTTTTGCCATACCAAAAAAAAAGTAAAAAAAAAAAAATTTACTAAAAACCTCACGGAGCCGGAGACCTTTCCAACGAATGCAAAACCGTGGAAATCGGTTCGTGCGTTCTGGAGTTATAGCGTCAGGAAGGAAAATCCGACTTATTTTTATATAGTAGATATCAGTTTTGCATATCAACAAGATATGCATAAAATGTATTTTTTGTTATCGCGACAATAGAAATAAGTCATCCGGAATTTTTTTTACCATTTAGCTACTATCCATATAGCTTGATGACAGACAAACAAATGGATAGCTAAGTGGTTGTTACACGTCGGGTCGGGCCCCGATTAACAGGGCCACCACTCGCTGGGTCATGGGGTAAAGCTCAAGGCACAATCATGACCCAGCGGGGCAGGAGGCAGAGAGGAAATAAATACAGAGAAAATTACAGGGAAATTACAATATTGTAGTACGAAACCCTGAAAAGACTAAAAAGCTTAAAAAGACCCGGAAAAGGATTCGTTTAAGAGAAAGTTGTTATTTCTTGTATAAAAAGATATTTTGGCATAAATTAGCTACTCGTTAGAAGTCTATAAATTGGACCGATACATTAATTTTCAGAACGGAACAGTAAGCTTGATAAATGAGTGTCGGAATTTCAAAGGGGGCACAATGGAGATCTGACCCGTGAGACGGATCGTTAATCAAAAAATGTCTATGACGTCAAGGTGAAATGGAGGTAAGAAATATTGAGGTGGTAAGGTTAAGATATTTTTAAATAAAACGATTTATCACAAAATGAAAGTAATATGCTTTGGTGATAAGATTAACACCAGTTAACAGAAAATAAGTAGGTGCATGTAAAAAGTATGGTACCTAATTGGCGTTTTCGTGCGAAGAAAATACATAGTCGTTTTTTCAGAATGCCTAAGCTACACATCGTGGAACTAAACTAACCTATAACGGCAGACTTAAAGAGTAAACTCAAAACCCTTAGAAAATTCAGAAAATGAGAACCTTACTTGAAAAGGAAGCAAACGATTTTGACGTTGTGTTGAAAATTGATAGAGCTTACCTACCTAGAAAACTGTAGTAAGTAACATTCGAAGAAATTTGATATAGGCATTGAAACTATAAGATTTTACTAGTTACTAGACTACCTTTAAATTATTTACTAAAGTAAATTTCTTAGAAATTTGTTATAGCAAACAGGATGCGAGGCAAATATAGTCAGACCGGATACGAAAATCGCTCCATCGACAAATTTATGCTGTTGTAAAGGCAGATTTATACATGAAGAAGCGACGTGTGAAGCCGATGTGACATACCGCTATACAAGAAGCCGAACAAACTTCAAACAAATTGCGAGTTCCGTGACAAATCGCCGACAGTTCCCAATTTATGTGAGTTTTGTTTATATAAATCTTTGCAAATATGACTGAACTTTATAGTGTATGCGAAGAAGTATGTCTTCATTTCAATTTCTTGTATATCAGGAAATGTGTACACAATTCCAAAGCTTTTAGCGTTAACTTTCATATTAAGTCCCCGTATTATTATATCATTTTTGGAATTCTACCATAGGTAAAAATGTGTTAAAAAGCTATACCAACAGTGTGTCACAGAACGATTTACATGTCTAATAACGCGTGGAGAGCTCACTTTATGTTCCGTTGAAAAATTCATCGCAAAGAAAAAAGTGACATCAAAGAAATATAAGCTAAACTATAAAAATGTAAACGGGTATAATAGTTTACTTACAAATCATCAGATCTGATAAATAAATTCAATGAATTGGATGTATCTGATAAAATAATCAGGGAAACGGATGATGTTGAAGTAATTTATCGAGTAATTTACAATGTTCCACTATATAGTAACGATGATTAAACACACGGCAGTAAAAATCTGGGAAATGTAGACAAAATATTTATGAATCTTTATGATGCAGACGCAGGTTAGTAACATAATGTAAATAATAAAATATAATTTGCTGAATAAACTATTATTATACTGGCATTTTTATATTATAATAAATTGCTATGGCCTTCAATTAAATAATATTTAGATAGAGATGTTTTTGTGCTGTTGACTGATAATTTAGGAAAATTTTAATTCCTAAAACGCATCTCAGAAATTCTTTGCTAGTTAACAATTTTAAAACCTCACTAGCTGTTGCCCGCGACTTCGTACGCGTGAAATTAAGAAATCAAACCTTAACAAACAGAAGTTAACTACTCCGCTCGATAGATGGCGTTGTACAGTATTTTTTAAATCGCCTATGGTTTTGTTCCACACATTAACACTTAAACTCGTCAATATTTTTACTGTGTCATCATCTCGTTTTCACATTTATAAATTTCCGTAAATAAATAAATGTTGTATATTTGTTATGTATAATAAATAAATAAATAAATAAATAAATAAATTCATCTTACATTTATAAATTAGTAAGGATAAGGATAAGGATACATCTGTGTAACTTCAAGAGGCTCGTTATTACTGTATATTTGATGGATTTCGTGATTTATACTGGAGTTTTTTCTGCATTTCCGACAGACTAAACATTTTTATTTAAATTTGATGCATAAAGATGTATTGTGTGCTTACTATGTAATATGTATTTACACGTGAATAATAGTAAAATCAGGAAAAAAAATTCAGTAACTACGTATAAATAAAATTGGTCAAGTGCGAGTCGGACTCGCGCACGAAGGGTTCCGTACCATTATCTATGCAACATAAGGCAACGTTATTAGTATCGAGCAAGAAACGGTAAAAAAATCATGTTTGTTGTATGGGAGCCCCCCTTAAATATTTACTTTATTTTATTTTTAGTATTTGTTGTTATAGCGGCAATAGAAATACATCATCTGTGAAAATTTCAACTCTCTAGCTATCACCGTTCTTGAGATACAGCCTGGTGACAGACGAACGGACGGACGGACGGACAGCGAAGTCTCAGTAATAGGGTCCCGTTTTTACCCTTTGGGTACGGAACCCTAAAAAAGATATAAATCACTATTACCCTGAAGAAAAATAACAAAAAATCTTCGTTTATATTCATGTTGAGGTCAGTTCGATCTCGTATACTCTCCTAAGAAAGGAAAAGTCGAAATATGATCGTTTAAAATATAAAACCATTCCACTAATGGCTCTATTTTTAGGAAACAACCAATCGAAGTTGGAATAAATTTCATCAAAAAGTTCTGAACAAAACAAACAACGGAAACATTGATGGACGGTTTCAACTGTTTGTATCGTTGGACGTCTCTTTGAAGAGCTCTACAGTTGAATTATGAAACGCATTATTCAGTATATTTTTTTCCCAGATTCACGTTATATTTTGCATAAAATACCGCTTAACTGAATCTTATAAATAACAAAGTGAGGGCAACATTGTTTTTGTTGTTTCATTGTAAGTGAGCAGATTAAATTTTAAAATTAATATTTGTTAATATACTACAATGGTATTTTAATGTTGTAAAACGATTGTAAATTAAAGTTACATATTTTTTATGATATTTTAAACATTTATATTAAGCAAAGTTCTGTAATGCACAACCAAAATTGACATAACTAAAAAATTAAAATTGATAGCGTCGATATCACAATTTGACAATGTTAGCTGAACTTTGTTATTATAAAAACTGTGTATAAAATCGTTAGAATATAATTATTCTAACGATTTTAATTAATATAAATGTGCACAACGATATAGCAGGTAATGGATATATTGACATTATCAATTTTCATTTTTTAACACGCTTTGTATATTCAGTACGTATCTATCAATGTATTAATCTATGTAACGGAATTTTCAAAAGTGATTTTCACACACTTGCAGTAGTCGGATTGATCTGAAATTTTGCATACCTAACAAGGACCGATGACAATGCAATTATTAAAAAAAATATTCAGGATTTTCAAAGAGGACGCCCGAGAAAAATATACTCCGATGTCATTGCTGGGATACTCCAGACTCCTTGCAAGTGCGTAGCACTTACAACCGTCGGGCATGTATGATCAGATGTATGAGTGAGGATGAAGCCAAGGAAGTATGTTTGGATCGTAGTAGATGGCGCTCTATAGTATCTGCCTACCCCCATGGGAAAAAGGCGTGATGTTATGATGATGACGATTTTCAAGTGTGTTTTTTAGTTTTTGAACTAAGCAGATAATATTTAGTTAAGTTTAGTTGTGCACGTTGAATTAGTACCGATGCCTTTCATTTCTTTCTTTATAGGTATGTAAAAGAAACAGTATACCTAGGACTTCTGTTCAAGAACGCCCTTGCATTGCTTTAAAAACCATTTCAACGCTAGGAGTAAAGTGAAATATTTAAATTTATCAAGAAGAAAAACTAATTAATATTTATCTCCACTTAACCCCATAATAATCTCCATAAATTATTTATCTCTATAGATAGTCGGCTGCAAGACATTGTGATAACCGTTAAAACACTCCTTCAGTATAAGATTAAACATAATGACTTCATTTTACAACTTTCTGCACATATTTTAACTTTCTCCTAAATTAGGGTGAGATAATCGTTACTAGAACATTTTATTAGTAGCTAAGTGTTAATTTTTATAATTAATGTTAATGATTTATTAATGTTTATTATAAAATTAATTGACATTATAATTATTTCAACCATCTAATTATCTTAGAGTATTAAAATTTACAGGAGTTGTTACAAATATTGCTTTCTTTGCTAAATATACTGTCAGGTTGGCGGGCTGCTGAGGTAACGTACACCAACACTGTAATGTTATTTCGTTGGTCGTTACCTTAAAGCATCAATTCAACAGGAGTTGAGATTATAGGGTGACCCTCGTGGAAAAGATAGGAGAGCAATGCTCATATCTATACTAATACATAAAGCTGAAAAGTTTGTTTGTTTGTTTTCTTGAACTCACTAATCTCAGGAACCACGGGTCCGATTTGAAAAACTATTTCAGTGTTGGACACTACATAACATCACGCTGTGACTAATAGGAGCGAAGCAGTAGTGAAAAATGTTACAATAACGGGGAAATTTTCTAAATTCTACGTGTACGGAATCGCGAACAACAGCTCGTTCATTATATACGGACACTGTCACCTATTAGTATGTTTGAAGTAATTTCATGAGTGGCGTAAGTAGCGATCTTACACAATAAGTATAAGCATTGCTCTCATGCGTTTTCCAGCGGGAATGCCAGCTCCTGTTGGGCTGATGCTCTAAGATATGGTTTTTTATGTTTATTATATTCACTACTTGTGCTACATCTCTAGTCATTTGTTATTAATTAAATTACTGGTTAATTTATAATAAAGTGCATCATAAAATCTCTGTTACTTCTGAAATTATTTTTATTTATGTATCTCACTTTTTTGTTTATATGCTGCAAGTGGATGAAAATCACTCTTACTATTAATAGAATATAATTATTATTAGAACGTCCGCCTTTTTTTTTAAGCCCGTTGACTTAAAAAAAAAGGCGGACGTTCTCAATAATTGGTCAGTACCTATGTTATTTTTTTTTATGTTTGTTACTTCAATACTTTTGACTGAGGGAAGCGATTTTAATGATTCTTTATAAAAATTCCGTCTAATAGATTAGTATATTAATAGATACGTATAGAGCAAATGAAATCGTGTTAAAAATATGAAAAGTCTGTTAATAGAGTAAGTTAACTAGTTATTGACGTTCTCTAATAATTTATGTTGTATTAACGCTCTACAGAATTCTATAAATAATGGACCCTTATTTTATTTTTAAAAAACTTTCTTTTCTGACCGAGCATTCTTAATTATATTGAAGTTCATTGAATTTCATTATTTTTTTTTGTTCACAATCAAAATATTTTTCTTTTGATGTTAATGATGTGCAAATTATGTTCGTATATTTTAAATCGATTTGGTATAATCGCTTTGTTTCCTCATCGATTCGTCTTAGTTCTCTGATAGCAGCTATTTACATTGTTTAAGCATAATTTTTATTTATTTAATAAAGTTTCTACGTTTGAAGATAGTTAAAACTTATTCGTAATTGCTTTGAATTGATAAAAAATATTTCAATAATTTTATTTTAGAATTTTCTAACACTTGCGCGACTCATCTGTTTAAATATAACTACTTTTACGGATTTTATTTTTGATTTGATTTTAAAATTAAAATCGAATGTGGGTAAACCCTGTAATAACTGATCGTAGAAGACACATTACAGCTCAGTCTCACCCGTGACTATGGAGACTGCAAAGTCTCCGAAACGTCGGGCCAAAATTTAAAACAAATATACGCGTCTAAATCCGTAAAAGTATTTTATTTATTTTAGAATTTCTGTTTTTAATAAATTAACAATTTCATAGAACGTAGTTGCATTTTCGCAACTACGTTCTATGAAATTGCCATGCCATGCCATGGTTGTGACCCCTATCTTAACTCCAGCCCATTAACGTCCCACTGTTGGGCACTGGCCTCCTTGTCTTTGGGAGGGATTATAGTTGTGCGGCACTAACCAGGCGCGATAGTACAGGGTTTGTATAGATGTTATCTGTGTACAATATCTTTTAGCTAGCTTTTACAGAATCTTGGGATGGCAAAGGGGTGACACTTGTATTCTTAATCCGTCACCACACGGACACTACGAGTAAATATACTGTATTATTTTATCTCTATAATAATTATCGGTATTTCTATGTATTATAAGGATGTATTTACAAAAGAAACCCAACTAACTAATTTTATATAAAAAGCCATCCTCTTGAACCACTCTATCTATTAAAGAAAACCACATCAAAATCTGTCGCGTAGTTTTGAAGATTCAAACTCACATAGGGACATACATATATAAACACGACTTTGTTTTATAAAACGTAAAGATTTTCAGTTTCTAGTTTAGTACCCATAACGCAAGCGTATAAGCTTAGCTTAAGGCCAGAGGATAATGTGTAAAATATCCACGAATATATTTAGTTTATATTTTTGTCACCCTAGAGGATCATTCCGGCCCTTCCAAACTTTCTATACAAAGCAATTTACTCAATTAAATTTTATTTTTCAACTTATTGTTGTTTAATCTTAAACATAAATACTTATAAGCCGCAGCCTTAACCACAAAATCATTTCACTAAAATTGTATATGATCTGTAATAACTGAAGGTAGTAATCAAGTCTCATCATAATCGTGTTTAGCTTCGCCCTGTAACATTAAGAGTTGTTAGTGAATATTATTATGTTCAGGGTACATATTATGTCGAGAATGCATGATATTACAGACAAAATGTATAATCTTAATAATATAGGCTCACAATGTGTTATAATATTTCTTTGTTGTAAGTTTTTGATTCAAATTATAAAAAAAGTGATAGATTGGTGCCGATTCCACGCGTACCTACAACTAAAGTTAACTAAAAAAATAGGTAGCGTCACAATTCGGCAATGCTAACTCCACCTGAGAATTGGTACCATTGTGTGGTGAATTTTTAAGGTTCTTTAAGAAAAGGTAAAACGGGTCACTATTATTGCGACTTAACTTATTGAGGATCTCTGGTATCTTAACGGTATCGATGTGTATTTATTTTTCCAACTAAAATAAAAAATAATATCTTTTCTTACCAACTTCAAGGACGTAGGTACTAAATCTTAACGTTTATATCAATTATCGATAGTTATAATAACTGTAAACAATCAAGAATCGATTCGTAATAACGGGTATAATTTTATGTGAATTATTTGCTATGAATTATGTTATTAAGCTACAAGATTTTACTCGTTTAACTTGATAGGTTAAGATAAATTTTATAATAATTGCGTCAGTGATATAAATATCAACAGTTCATAATGACTTTTACTTTTTTTCAACAAAATTAAATGATCATTTATTTATACTGAAAATGTATGAGCTGGAAACGCACTGGAAGGATTTAGTACCGTTATTTTCAAAATATATTTTTCGTTTGTCCCGACGGATGGACAGCAATGTCAGTAAAAGAGTCTCGTATTCCTCTCGTACGGAACTCGACAAATGGTATTAATAGAAAATGTTACATATTATTTCAGTGAATACTAATTTGTAAGGAGTTTAGTATTATTTCTAGTTATAAAAAATAGTTTGTAAGAATATATGGATTGGTGTTTGTTCCTCTTTCGCGCAAAACGATTGAATGGATTTACAAATGTAAAGACAATACTCGGATATTAGAATAGCACATAGGCTGTTCTCATTACGCTAAAAGCCGCCTTTTTTGTAACATTTTTGACTAATGCTTCGCTCCTATTGGTCGCAGCGTGATGATATACTTATATATGTGCGATGGCTTGCAGCTCCAATACGGGTCAACGGAAGACCAGTGCTAGTTTTAACTAGCACAACGCTGAGTTGATCCGTATTTGCAGCTTGCATTGTAATTTTTATCTTTAGTTTCTATGTATTTCTTGTCTTTTCCTTGCAAGTTGTAAATAAAACTATTTTTCTTTCTTTCTTTCTTTCATATAAGGCCTTTAGCCTTCCTCGAAAAACGTAGTATCCAACACAAAAAAAATTTCAAATCGTACTTGTGGTTCCTGAGATTAACCAAACTCTTCAGTTTCAGTTCAGCAATTTCATTTGCGCACTTGCTTGAATTTTGTTTATCATAATGCTAAAATCTCCTCCTCCTCGCATCGTGCTTCTCAAGATTTAGGGTCGTGACAACCCCGTAATGCTAAAATATCTTAAGCTAATTTATTACAATAAGATTAAGTGGACATAAAATCTTAATAACAAACCGATAACATATCAACTTAAAATTTTATGACTTCGAAATGATCAAACTTGTAAAGACCATTCACTGCTTGATATTGGAATACTACATCCGATTATGGTTTTTATCAGAGGAAGTTTTTAATACTGTTTGTCAATTTATTTGTCATTAAAACTCAATATGCCTAGAAAGTATAGATGAGTTTAACGATTTCACAGTTACTTATAAAATGAGTATTTTAGGTATTAAATATTAGGTACAGTTGCACATTAAAGTGTGAGGTTAATTAATAATAGTATATAAGCATTTTACATAACGTCCTCTGCGACGAAATTAAGAGTACATTTTTGAAATTATATCCTTAAAAGAGATAGCAAACGCCTAGACCTAAAACGCTTTAAAAATTTCTAAGTTCATCATAGGATATTGAAATAATACTCAATACCGAAAATAATTATCCCTTGTGGGTATTGAACCCACAACCTTGTAGCCAGGAGTTTGATTATACTAAAGATATGTCTTGTAAATATTGCTTTAATACACGTATAAGATCTTAGAGCAGTAATGTAATAGGACCTGACATAGACAGAAAATAAAGAAATACGAGAGGAATGGCTGTGATAATAGTTTTAGTAAGTGTCGTCTTTGTGTAAGGATTTTGTGCAGTGGATAGAGAAAGTCTGATGGACGAATGGATGCCTAGCGAGACAGCTAACCAATGAAATTTCTTTAGTCTTTATTACACAAAGACTAAAGTAATTTCATTGTGGGAAGCCCAGGTACCATACCGTATGGTACCTGGGCTCCCCACCGACCTAATTAAATCCCAGGAACTTTGACCCAGCGGAAGACCAGCGCCGGTGTCAACTAGCATTATGCGGTGCTGAGGCTATTTTGTGAAGGGTTTCACACATTTTTGTTTTATTCGTTATATATACTGTATATTTTTCTCTGTACCTAATTGTATTTGTGTGATTATTCATCCAATAAATTTATTTATCTTTTTCTTTCTTCCTTAAATGATTAAAATACTGAAGAGCCTCCTGGTCGCATGGTTCATGTAACGGAATGCCGTTCACAAGGTCAGGGTTCGATTTCTGCACGGGATAATTTATTTCTGTGATATCTATAAATGTCATACAACTGTTTGTACTGCGTCTGGGTGTTTACTATGTATTATAAAAATGTATTTACAAAAAAAAAGTAGTTTATGTAGTCTAGGCGTATTGTGGTGCGGATAACACAAGCACATAAGCTTAACTTGGGACCAGAGGACGTGTTTGAAATGTCCATGAATATTTATAAAGTATTTATTTATTTCTCTCACAATATACCTACATAAAATCTTGCAGTATATTTGACAGTAACTTCTCCTGTAAGGTAAATGCTTGAGTCACCCTCAAGCTCACATTATAATGGACCGTAATAACTTCATTAATCGATGAATATTTTATTGTACTGAACCCAGTAATTTTCAATGCTACACCATAGTTTTATTAATAAGAATCCATATAGGTAACCTGTAATTTTGCACCTGTAATAAGTCATTTTGAATTTTAAATTATATAAAAGACACTGGTTCTCAAAGTTAAAGCTCGTATTCGAATCTGATTATAATTAAATAAATATTAATGGACACTTAACTCAACGTCCTCTGGTCCCAAAGTAAGCTACATTTCTATGCTTGTGTTACGGGTACAATAATACGGATAGACCACATAATAATATTCTACTCTTCTTCTGTAAATACATACTTACAACACATAAAAACACCCAATTGGAAGATATCTCAAATTAAGTGTTTTCATGTAAAGAAGTACATAATTATATTATTTTTATTTTTAACAGGAAATATCTCAAACTTGTGTACAATACAATATTTGAAACAATTTTTAAAATCTAATCATACAGTAGATTTATATAAACTAAACTTTGGGAAACGCCGAAACTGGGAATACAAAAAAAAATAAGGACTTCGGTACCTAGTTACAATAGTCAAGTAATTACATACAATTAGCTGTTAGTCCAGTGTTAAATTGTGACTTTTTCTATTAATTGAAAAGAAATATACAGAATAAAACTAAGTAACACATGTATGTAACACACCACAAGCTTATGTCCGCGGTTTTGCATGCATTTATAGCTACTACACCCCGAAAATTTTCTAAATTCCGAACGTACTAAGTCGTTACAAAGTCGTACTGGTGTAGTTA
Organism: Orgyia antiqua; assembly: GCA_916999025.1. Lineage (NCBI taxonomy): Eukaryota > Metazoa > Arthropoda > Insecta > Lepidoptera > Erebidae > Orgyia > Orgyia antiqua. The sequence goes on along the minus strand of OU779864.1, from coordinate 17,076,440 downwards.
TTATGATGTACATAATATTACCCAAAAAAAATTTCAGTTTGTGTGAGTGTTTGTGTCAGTTTATGAAAGTGTGTGCCATACATAAAGTATGGTTTGAGTTTGGGTATGTCATTTACTTAATGAATAATTCCCAATTATTGACAGAATTATAACAATACATAATTAATAATTAAAATATGAGGAAAACAAATAAATTCGCTAATACACGAACTTTGTACCATGCTACAAATAAAAACAAAAGTCATTTAAAAGCCGGTCAAGTTCGAGTTGTACTTGCATATGCATACGCAGGGTTCTGTATATTTTTCAAATAATAATTCGGCATATTCTCAGACTTTATGATATGCTTAGGAGACATGAGACATTGGTACCAAACAACTAAACTTAAGTTAGAAAATATAATAAACTGCCAAGACAGATAACATGCTTAACTAAACAACTAATTTTAAAATGTATAAAAAAAGGCTTAGTGAGTTTCTCGTTGGTAAATGTTACTACTCTCTTAATGACTTCTTTTGCGACAAAAGTATTTGACGTAACTTATATTAAATGTTATGACTTTTTGTAATAATTATGAAATATAACTATATATCTATGAAATATAATATAAATTATTAAATGTTATGACAATTTTTGATATGTATGAAAAATAATAATTAATTTAATGATATTGCCATTAATATAAAATGATGTATGATTTATTTAATTCGTGTATGACACACACACTTTTATATTTTATATTGTATGCCAATTCTGGCAGAACATAGCTGATCTATTGTAACCTTATACCTTTGATATAACCTGTGTTCACAATAAATTTGTTTGATTTGATTTGATGTAAAAATTGATGATGCTAATAACACAATTCGGCAATGATAACTAAACTTTTTTATTTTAAAATCGGTATTTTGACGGGCTTCGTGGTGGAGTGGTTTATGTAATGGACTGCCGATCATGAGGTCTCGGGTTCGATTCCCGGTCAGGACAATCATTTGTGTGATGTTTTTAATTGTCATACAAATGTTTGTACTGCGTCTGGGTGTTTACTATGTATTATAAGTATGTATTTACAAAAGAAAAGTAGTATATGTAGTCTATCCGTATCTGGTACCCATAATACAAGCATAGAAATATAGCTTACTTTGGGACCAGAGGACGTTGTGTGAAATGTCCTGAATATTTATTTATTTATTTATTTATATTATAGGCATAGGCAATATTTATTTGATTTTTATTTTATTTTAATTTTAACTCTCTAACCATCACCGTTTTTAGATACAACCTGGAAACAAACAGCAGACGGTTGCACAGTGAAGTCTCAGAAATAGGGTGTGATTTACCTTCTGGTGCGGGACCCTAATTCATTAGCTATTTATAGTAAATGTCATTTAAAGTTCATATTATTATAATATTCATGAATAGGTATTATAATGAAATACACAACACAGACAAACCTTATCACTTTGGGGTATGAAAAATAGATAGCCGATTCTGAGACCCACTGAATTTGCATACAAAATTTCATAGAAAACGGTTAGGAACCAATTAGTTTAGGAGGGTACCTATAGTAACTAACACTGTCTCACGAGAATTTTATATTAGATTTACTTGTTTAACGTGCTTGTAGTGGTAGAGAAATATATGGCACCACTGCATTTCATGAAAGGAAAACGAAAATTCTGTGCATTAATTTCTAGGGAATAAACCACATACATATGTTAAGGGGGCGCCACAAACGGCATATTACGATATAATAATATTAAGAGGATACCAAAATAGCTTCGTGCATTTTTCTACGTACGAAGTTTTCATTGTTTCTTTAGATTAAATGGCTAGAGCTCTAATTTTTAAGTATATGTTTTTTCAATATATGATCTAGGATCGCATAAACTCAGAAACGCGATTGAGAAAAGTTTTCTCGATAGAAAATCTTAGCGAAACAACCTCTCTAATTTTTTATTTTTTTCATTTGTCGGTCTATTATCGCGTATTAACTAATGAAATAACTTTAAAAACATAAGTGACTATTATATATAGAAACACGTAAATCAGAATTAAAATATATTTAGTAGATTTTGAGTAAATAGGAAAAGTATCCCTAATTCTTCATTTTCTGTGCCTACTGGCTGTGTTAATATGTAGGTACGTGTCGGCGATGATATACGATAATATTGATGTAGGCCCTTAATATGACGGGCTTCGAGGTCTAATGGTTCATGTAACGGACTGCCGTTCACGAGGTCGCGGGTTCGATTCCCGCTCGGGACAATCATTTATGTGATCTTTATAAATGTGGCAGATGGCGCTCTATAGTCTCTGCCTACCCCCATGGGAAAAAGGCGTGATGAAGCGTTATGATGATGATGATGATGATATAAATGTCATACAAATGTTTGTACTGAGTCTGGGTGTTTCTATGTATTATAAGTATGTATTTACAAAAGAAAAGTAGTATATGTATTCTATTCGTATTATGGTACCCATTACACAAGCATATAAGCTTAGCTTGGGTCCAGAGGACGTTGTGTTAAATTGTCCATGAATATTAAAAAAAAAATTGCATGAAAAAGACAGATGTATATGGAAAAAAGACGAGGCGAGAAAGAGACAGATATATCTGTCGGTAACGTTATATACATCAGTCTCTTTCCTTTTATCTAATATATAAAATTCTCGTGTCACAATGTTCGTTCCCATACTCCTCCGAAACGGCTTGACCGATTCTTATGCACATTCAGGAAGTCAGAGAATAGGCTACTATCTATTTTTCATACCCGTGGTAAGAGTCGTCCACCCTTAACGTTTATATGCCAAAACAACGTTTGGCGGGTCAGATCGTTAATATATATTAGATAATATGCCATTTGGGGTGCCCTTAAACCATACTAATAATAAAATGTCCCTCTTTCTTTCTTAAAGTCTATTATAACAGTTAGTTCAATATATTTGTGTTGTTATAATGTGCCACCCACAATGGACTATTAAATATAACATTAGCGACAATCAAATGTTTGTGGAAGCTACTTTATATCATTCTGTCACGCGACAATATGTCATCGTGACGTGTAGGGTTACCATACATCATGAATTTACTTTGGATTATTTATTATGACATTAACTTCTAAAAAGTTGTAAAAATATTTTTGAAGGGTCCTGTAGTGCAGTGTTTGATGTAATAGAGTGCTGTTAAGGAGCTCACAGGTTTTATTTTTGCACAGGACAATTATTTCTGTAATATTTGTCTATAATAACTGAAGCGATAGATATGTTGTGTAAATATGTTTAGCTTGGGACCAGATGTTGTTCTCTGAATGTAATATTCTAATAATTAATCATAGTCATTCTCAAATTTCCTAAAAATGCTATAGTCCAAAATCTTGTATTATGAAATAAAATGTATTTATTATGTAGACAATATTAACAGAGAATATGTTAGCAAAGTGTATGTGTCCATTAACATTTTCTGGTTATTATAGTAAATAATAACAAAAAAATGTTAATGAACACATTCTAAAGTATTACATATTGCATTTTATAAAACAATTTCAGTTAAATTTACTGTGGATATCACTACCAAAGACCAAAAAATCCTAATATAATAAATGCATTAAGATAATGTCCCACAAAAACCACATCAAATCCACTATTTTGTACTATCATATCAACTGAAATTTTCTCAAAAAATCCACATAATAACCCATATTTTGGTAACCCTAGTTCGTCAACATAATATGTCACAATGACACGACGTGACAACAATAAAGTACATCACGCTGTCGATGTGTCAATTAACTAGTGTTGAAATGACAAAGTTATTTGTGTGATTGAGTATCGGTATGTTGTATTGGTTTTGGTCTTGTTAATGTTTGGTGATGACAGACAAATGGGATTATTATTTGAATTTAAATATTACAAAAAATAATATATCTATCTATTACTTCGCTATTTTCTAGGAAAGATAGCTGCTTTTTAAGGAACTTCTATAAATGACACAAAATCATTGCTACGTGGCCGTTTTTTCTGAAGAATCTCTACAAGATAAAACAGATTTGTTTTCTTTGATTACAGTAGCTGTAAGCAATGATAGGAATAAAAATGACATTAAAAATATGCTTTGGTGTTCTTCAATCTTTCTCTTAATTGATCTAGACCAATATTATAAAGCTGAAAAGTTTGTTTGTTTATTTGTTTGAACGTAATAATCTCGGGAACCGCTGGTCTGATTTGAAAAATTCGTTCAGTGTTAGATAGTAGGTACATACATAGAGAAAGGCTATGGACGAAGTAACATTACGCTGCGATCAAAACGACCAAAGCATCTGTGAAAAATGTTGTAAGAACGGGGAATTTTCTAAATTCCACGCGTACGAAGTCGCGGGCAATAATATCTTTCTGTACTTGAAAAACATGCACTACGAAATTCTATTTTAAAGACAACAAACGATGTTTTTTTTTCGTCAATTTGAAAAATTTATTTAAGTCTTTGTAAAAGGAATCCTTTATTTAATAAATAACACTCACACATGTCAAGATTACTAATAAATGTTCTAATAAGTAGTAGTATTTCTTACAAAAAGTCAAAATTAAAAATATCAAATCTGACTTTAGTTTAGTAAAAGTGTAGTTATTAGCAATTAACAAAACATTTTCCTTCAAAACTTGACAAAAACATTTGAACAAAAGAAAAATTTTCTGTAAACACATTATTTAATTAAAAATTCTATAATTGTGTATAAAAAAGGGGAGAAATTAAGCTATTAGTTTTAAAACAACATGGTGGAGTAATTAAAACAGCTTACGACATTTGTAACAATGCCAGCCATTTTGGTGTTAACTATAAAGACAATTAAAAGGGGAAATCGGGGAATATATTTAGCTTACGTTATGATAAATTTTTAGATGACAGACTGTTGCCTTGATTATTATAAAGGATGTTCTGAATTAAAATTATTTCGGTATGAATATATATCCTTTTTTATTATAAACAATAGGGCAAATTGGCACACATATCTAGCTTTAGTTACAAAAAGTGATTCGACGTCAGACAAGAAATGCAAAAGTTTAATTTTTCTGCATAAACTTAGTCATTATTTTTGTATGTGTGAACTTATATCTTTCAAACTAGGAAACGGATTTAAATGCGATTTTAAATAGATAGAGCGGTTCAATGAGATAAATTTTAGTATGATATTATAGTGTTAGTTTTTTTTTAATTTCACGCGTACGACGTTGCAGGAAATAGCTAGTTAGAAGAAATCGTAACGATGAGTAAAATTTTGTTTGTTGTGACGTAAGCTCAATATGTTTTAACAAGTTCTTAGTCGAAAACTACTAATTATAATGATAGTATAATTAAATATAATTCGACGCTCACTAAATGATAAGAGAATCTATGACAGCACCATTTTATGATGAAATTAACTGACTGGAAATATAACTGGAGACATGAAAGCTATTAAATTTTAGTTTTTATTAAGTGTGGTTTTATTATTTTCACGCTGTTTTAATTTTTACTATACGATCGTTTGAAGGGATGTTGAGATGAAATTCAACGAAGCATAATATGGCAAAAATCATTATCTCTCGCAATTCTAAAACAACTTTAGTTTAAAATTAAATTAGATAATGAATTAATGAATCCAATCTTTACTTATTACAAAACAAAGTCGTTATTTTTGTTTATATATCCCTATGTGAGCTTGTCTCTTGTGCGGATATCTATGCGGTTTTTTTTATGATATAATGAGCATGTCTTTTTTGTATGATTTGTTAAGATTTTCTAAAGTCCACTCGTATGAAGTCGCGGGCAATATCTATCATTATTTATTATTTAGAAAAATCTCTTCTAATACTAAAATTTTTAACTCGTTAACAGAATATTCGAATGTAATTTTCATATTCTTCCTAACGAACCCGTCGAGCAATCTGATATTTTATACACTCATCGATGATCGATAGGAATACATTATTTTAAAAATATGTAGAACTTTTTAACGTGCTTTAGCGTATTTGGTTAATTTTTAATATATGCCTCCCTCTCGCTCTCTCTCCAGCTCATAAACGTCCTACTGTTAAAAACGGGCCTCCTGCACTTTGAAAACTTTAAAAACTTTGAAAAGGATTATGGTCTTCTATGCCGCGCTGACCAGACGTCTCATAATTAGTCTTTCAATACATGTAACTAACACGCAGCTGACACAATAACTAGACTAAATAAATAACTCAGATAAAAATGATAAAATAATCACCTTTAATGACCTTCGAAGGCTATAACTCAATGTGTCAATTAGGTAGCCTATGTATTTTTAGGGTTCCTTACCCAAAGGTGAATCGGAACCCCTTTACTAAGACTTTGCTGTTCGTCCGTCTATCCGTCACTCACCAGGCTGAATCTCTGGAACGATGATAGCTGGAGAGCAGAAAACACACACACAGTTTATGTATATCAGTTGTTGCTACAACAGTAAATACATATCATCATAATTTTCCTATCCTTATCCCGTTATTTAGGGTCGGTATGACTGATATCTTGTCATAATAATGGTACCGAACCTATCGTGTGTGACTCCTACTCGTAATTGATAGCTTTTTTTAAATGATCATAAATTATTCAACAGTAATGTAGCTTATTAAACAAGGCTACTGTATTGTCCATAAAATTGTTTATAATAAATTATGTATAATTATTTCTCGCCCTCTATTTTAGGGTTAATAATTTAGTTATTAAAACCCTATGTTTATCAGATAATTATGATAATAGTGGAATACTTTATGTCATAATTGAAATATTTATGAATGTCAAAAAAAATATTATTATTTATTCATAGCAAGTATCACGCGACGAATTAGGGATTCCCTGATGTCAGTCTTTATTTTATACTAGCTGCCCCGGCAAACGTTGTTTTGCCATACAATTCTGTATAAAATAAAATTTCATCAAAATCGGTCCAGCCAATTTGTAGCCTATGTGTTATTCTGATGTATAAGCTATATTGTGGTAAAGTTTCATTCAAATCCATTCAGTAGTTTTTACGTGAAAGAGTAACAAACATCCATACATACAAACTTTCGCCTTTATAATATTAGTAGGATCTATGACTCCCACTATTGGGTAGAGATCACGGATCCCCTCCACAATGGTCTAGTAGACCAGGGGCCCAAGTCTGCTATTACAATCTTCTCACAATGATCAGTCACTAACGCCATTATGGCGCCATAATGGCGTCATTTGTGACAAAAAATTAAGAATAGACTACCAAACTTGATAAAATTCGCCATTATGTATGTATTGTGTAATCAGATATGTTGAATCAGAGTTGTTGTACGTAATTGGTATAATTAGTTTCGTTTGTAGATTTCCGTCTCTCGCAGAAGATAAAATTATAAAATATATAAATAAATAAATATTCATGGACATTTCACACAACGTCCTCTGGTCCCAAGCTAAGCTTATATGCTTGTGTTATGGGTACCAGAATACGGATATAATACATAAACTACTTTGCTTTTGTAAATACATACTTATAATACATAGTAAACACCCAGACGCAGTACAAACATTTGTATGACAATTAAAAACATCACACAAATGATTGTCCTGACCGGGAATCGAACCCGAGACCTCATGATCGGCAGTCCATTACATAAACCACTCCACCACGAAGCCATAATTGCATCATTTGAGACAAAAATTAAGAGTAGACTACCAAACTAGATAAAATTCGCCATTATGCATGCGCCATTGTGACAACATTTTAATAGCAGACTTGGCCCCCAGATGTCGTACGTATTTGGTCTAGTCAGTTTAGTTTGTAGATTTCCGTCTCTCGCAGAAAATGTTGTTTTGTTAGATTATGCCACAGCTTATTCTTACAGTAACAGAAGAATTAAATTATTGTTACTCTTTCATCTCCATCTCATCTCTCCACTGTGGGAGGGATTATAGTTTACTATGCCGTGCTGACCAGGCGTGTTGGCATAGGCTTTATTATCGGGTTTTCCGTCTCTCACAGAGAGTGTTATTTGTGTACAATATCCCTTAGCTGGCATTTACAGCACCCTGGGAAAGAAAAGGAAGGTGACGTTTGTATTCTTAATCCGTCACCACACCGATGGTGACGGATTAGGAATACATCTGTTACTTGTTAAATTTTATCTTAAATATTACTTTTCGAAAATAAAATTTCAATTTTAAAAAAGCTAATCTGAGCAGAATATCACAAAATATGGTCATATGTCGCTGTGTGCTCCCACCCTTACATCCATTGTATAGCTTTTACGTGACTTCGCATAAATTCGATGAATTTAAGAAACAATACAAAAATAAAAATCAACTTGATCTCTGCTAGGACTGTACTGGTTCCGTAGATATATTAAAAATTTAAAATCTATGTAAATAAAGATCATATTTACATTCTCCGTGAGTAATCTATCGCAATGGATAATAAAGATACAAAAATATTTGAAAATCCATTATATTCATCTGCTTTGTTTGCAAAATTCCACAGCAAAGGTTGAAACGAGACCTTATTACTGAGTTTCTGCTGTCAGTTTGTCTTTCCGTCTGTCACCAGGCTGTGTCCCAGGAAAAGTGATAGTTAACGACTTCATTTATCTTGATTATGACGATCTAGTTATGATGACGATGTACGAAAGCCTTCGTGCGCGAGGCTAACATAGTTTTATTCATATAAAACATATGAAAGTCGCATAAAAAATTTCCAGCCAGCCCATTATCGTCCCACTGTTGGGCACTGTCTCTCACAGTGGATGTTATCTGTGTACAACATTCTTGAGCTTACTTTTACAATACCCTAATGATCGTTAATATGAAAACAAAAGTAGAAAAAAACTTCTAGTCTTTGATCAAGGTACCCTAAAAAGCTACAAAATGGCGGCGTTGTGCGTTTGTTTTACTGCAAATGGAGTTCTCGCTTCGCTGTATGCACATATTAATTTAACTGCCACGCTGAATACTGATTGCGTAGTGGCAAGATATGTAATGTCCTTGCGGTTTTTATATGGCATTATATCTGTCGATTAAAGATTTATATTGTTTGGACTTGAGTGTGATGTGACTTTTAATGTAAGGGCGATTGTTTAACTGATTTTATGTCTGAGAATTTTATATCTATTTACGAAGTTAAAACCGGATATTTGTACTTTTATGGGACTTCAAGGAATATTTATTTATCGCTATCTTTTCTTAGATTCATTAAAATTTACATACAAATGTGATAATGTTTTTATACATCAAGAATCATGGACATTAAATGTAGTTATATTTAAAAGTTATCACACTCTTGCTACTCAACTATTGCTAGTTTTGACTGAGTTTAAAAGTTGGCTTCTAATTTATTTAGAAAGCATTATTTTATTTTATGCGTTAAAAGCTAACTTTTTACGCTCAAATGATGTTCTGATTCCCGCTCAGATCTGCGACCTACAAAGCTTCGAAAACTTCTATTTATCAATGACAACAGAGAGCACACATCATGTGCATTGCGCACGCGCAGTCATTAATTATGTAACTCATACAAAACGAACAGCGTCCATTCATTGCGCTAATTGATTTACTGCCAGAATAAACTGAAATGTTCACTGGTCTAAGGCATATACACTGGGTTTTTACTAAACTTGCTAATACTTATGGATATTTTACATAACGTCCTCTGGTCTCAAATTAAGCTGTATTTCTATGCTATGTTGTTATAATATTTGGCCGACTGGCAGAGAATGCCCTTGGTATTGTGGACAATTGTATAGGCCTATCTATAATAAATAAATATTCATTGACATTTCACACAACGTCCTCTGGTCCCAAGCTAAGCTTATATGCTTGTGTTATGGGTACCAGAATACCGATAGAATACATATACTCCTTTTTTTTTGTAAATACATACTTATAATACAGAGAAACACCCAGACGCAGTACAATCATTTGGATGACAATTAGAAAAATCAGTGTCCCTAGCGGGAATCGAACCCGCAACCTCTTGACCGGCAGTCCATTACATAAACCACTCAACCACGAGGCTCGTCGTGTTATTTGGTTAGCAGCAGTTATTTCGAAGATGTCTGAATGGTAGGCAGTTCAGTTAAATGTAAAATTCGGTCTCATAAATATCAGTCTTTAATGAATTCAATTACAATAACAGGTTTAATTGCCAGAGATGACAAATGACTGATCACCATCTGGTATTTTAGGTTAATGGTGCACTATTGTTCAGAAAGTGCTGTTGGTACCTTCTTCTTCTTCCAAGCCCCTTAACGTCCGACTATTGGACACGAGACTCCTCTTCTTTGGATAGACTTTGGGTTTACTTGCCACGCTAACCAGGTGTGTTGACAAAGGGTTTAGTTTCCCGTTTTCGATCTCTTAAATAGGATGTTATCCATTTGTAAATGTCTCTTATGGCAATGGGGAGAAAATGGGGTGGTGTGGCGACGGTGTATTCTTAATCTGTCACCACCCGGATAAGGATGTAATCTAAAGAAATTAAAACATATTCGTCAAAAATAACTACTTAACGTGTAATATTTTTAAAACCAGAGTCAATGTTAGCTACAAAAACAAGTTCTTAAAGTCTTAAAGCCCAAACAAAGTCTACAGTCTCTTTAGCTAAAAGACATTAAAGTTAATAATCACTGCACATCAATCGTCTGTTCAAAGAATACCGTTGCAATTGGCCTTTGAGTCTTCGCTCATTAACGCTCAGCTCGACACATCAAAGGCTCAAACATCACTTGTCACAAACGTCAGTTGTCGCGCGCTGTCATCATACGTCACCTGTCAAAGTTGACAGCCGCTGTATGACTAATGGACGAACTGATTACTTTGAGTAATAAAGTAACAGGAGTGGTTATATACATAATTTATTTTGTACCGGTAGGTACTCTAACCGTATTAATAAATATAACAAAGCCACAGAACCCTCCTGGCTCCCAACATTTCAATCGTGGTCACGAGTGAAATGTTGTAAACCTTTACCTACCCGTGATATTATATCTTTTAAAAAGTTTGATTTTAATACCCATAACACACACACGCACACTTATTTCTTTGACAAACATACTGTAAGGCCAGTGGGGAACCACAGTAACGACAAAATTAAAATAATTAAATTGGTGGCTCACATACTAAGCGATGATGTGTGTGCACATAACACTATGAGCATGAGTAGTATTCTTATGTTTTTCAGTAGTTGTCGACTATCAATACCAACTCCTGTTAGGATTAATGTTCTAAGCCTGATTATTTGGTCGTTACTTTTTTGTGTACACTTTTTAGTCAACACAATAACTGCCAAACGTTTTATGTGACTTGTTTGTCAATAGTTAAGATGTACTCCGAAAATTCAGTTTTTACTTTCTTTATAAATAGCTTTTTGTAAGCTTGTTCTAATTTTTTTATTTATTTTATATAGATTTTTTTCCTACATAATCGATATTTCATTATTTTATTAATTTGTCATTATGGGTGTTAGTTTGTTTTTGTAGCTTTAAGGGTCATTGTTATAATTTCTTTTTTTTGTCATGAACATTTTATTGTAACTCTTTATTTAGACTTGCCAATGTGTTATAAAAGTAATAATCCCTTTTAAAATATTTAGCTCTATCTTCGGAGCTATTAAAGTTTTATATTTCCATACGTATTTACATCTCGTTATTAGGAAATTATCTAACGAACAGTGATATATCACCTACATATTTCTATAAGCCCTACTGCCATTGACAATAATTCTAACACACAAAATATGTCGGTTACAAGATTTCCGTCTAGGTTAAAATAATACATACGTAGAAAAACATCGATATGTATCTTTACACATCACTATTAACGTTCAGACATAAATTACTTCAAAACTGATTTACTCCCGCCATACAAATCGCCGTCGACTAGTCATTGCAACCAGTCTCCGCCTGTCTGTGTCGCTCGCGTTCAAAGGGAAAGACTGACACGTGTGAATGATGACCGACTAGACGTATGCTGACTGACAAATGCAATCACCAAACAGTTTGACCAAATTCTTTGAAGTTAATAGTTTTGTTTTGGTACATTTAAAATCATTCATTTTGTTTACGCTACTAACCAAACTTTAAAACCATGAAGTGTTGAATATTAAAAGGTTTTTGTCATTATTTATAAATTTATTTCTTTGCCTAAATCTTTGTGTTATTATGCTATTTTAAAAGAGTTCTTAATACAATGTTTAAATCATTTTAGGCGTTTAAAGCTCGAAAGTTCGGCATCTTTTTATCGTGACTTCTTGACGAGCCTGTCACGAACATAACTCGCAAAATAAAACACGTGCAGATTGGCAGCCACAAATCACATTTTTAATCGAACTCACGTCTCTGTGCAATACAAAATACACTATACTTATTTCCACCACGTTATGCTTCACAATATAGAGTTGAAAATACTTCAATTTTGTGTTAATAAATATTTGCTGCTATTCAGTGTGCAGTCACGTCGCACCGCGCGGAATGCTATCGACATCCGCTAAACTATCGACGTTGGCACAACACTAATTGCTCTTTTTGTGTGCCCTGCTTCTCACAATGATTTACGTAATGCTCTTACAAAGAGCGTAATCGTATCATTAATGTTTTAAAACGACTTTAACGACCTATTACAATGATTTAGATTGATTACAGAGTACGAAGAACAAGAGCACTATTCATAAGTACAGTCGTATATCATACAATTAATGTATGTGTGTGTTGAAGACTGTACTCTTCTATTAGTTTTGATTAGCGTATTTGGGTATGAATGACTAAATCAGCAATGATCATTTACGTTCAAAACACACAGAAATTTAATAAAATTATACTGCTCTATGTCGAAAGAAAAGATGTGTGATTCAAGGTGAAACGAATAATAATCACAAAGTTTTAATGATAAAAACCTCTAAAAGCTGTAAAATTTTATAAATGGCATGCGCTAATAGTTATTATTTCACGACCATAACGTAAAATGTCACATACTTCGTGCTGCAAACGAGCATAGCGTGCTAATGTAAACGGTCCTTAAGTAGTGCGGTCCAATAACAAATAAAAAAAGTATCGATTAAAAATATCTAAATTAAAATAGTGGCGGACAAGATGCATTTGTCATGTAATCGTGAAGATAACGTACCTCAATTAAAAATTTATTCGTCGGCGGCTTGGTGTAATTAAGATAGCAGGTGAACGTAGATTATGCGAGTTACGACGTGCTGTTATCTCTGTCAACGGAATGGCGGGAAGCGATTTTCATTTGTAATTAGCGGCACCGTTGAGATAAGTTCAACTTGTGTTTTGAGTTCGTCAATATCTTTATGGTTTAAGTTGAAGTTAGCACTTCTCGTTTTAACGATAACAGTTATGTATTTAAGATATCTATCTTTTATTAAAATGACTGCTATTTTAAAATTATGAATAACATAAAAATTTATTATAAAACCATAAAAAGATCTTATAAACTGCTTCTGTGTGTTAAAATAGTTTTGACTTCAGTATTTACGTTTTATGACAAAATATTTAATGATATGAAATTTAATTTTCTTATATAGTTTTAAATTTTACGGTTATTAAACATGACTCAATCAGTACCTAGCTATCGATTTGTCATATTATCACTATACATTGATACTAATCATCATTATGTTGTTCCATATTATGATGAAATCATCAAGGGAATCATCATTTAATTACATAAATTTAACAACTTTTCGCTAAAATGTTACGATATAAGCTGTACGCATTAAAAAGGGCTGGGTGAAAGAAAACCACAGAAGTAATGATAAATAATTAAAAATATCGACTAAAATAAAACTATTTTATATTTTGTTGGCCAACACTAATCTATTTATTCAGGTTAATGGGCTATACTTGACACAAAAATGTGATATTGATTCGCTTCAATCGCGAACAAATTGTCGATATCATATTGATTATTAATATTTATGAACTAAATTTTATTGACAGTTTATGTTCTTCACTTAAGGTTGTAAATTTTATTATATTACTGAATAAATAAATAAATAAATAAATATTCATGGACATTTCACACAACGTCCTCTGGTCCCAAGCTAAGCTTATATGCTTGTGTTATGGGTACCAGAATACGGATAGAATACATATACTACTTTTTTTTTGTAAATACATACTTATAATACATATATAATAGTAGCTATAGTTTTATAAACGTCAAGACTAAGCAGTGCTTATGCCTTTTGTGCATAGGTTTGATTCCAGATTTGGCTTTTGCAGCATTATACTTTTCGTAGATACACTTCTCTGCAAGTAGGTATATTAGTTAACAGTAGATAATTATACTACACTAGTTGAAGTAACAAGGAAAAAGAGCTGCCACACAGGAAAACTCATTAAAATCGATAAAGCCGTTTTGGAGATAGGAGAAAACTACCGTGACACGAGATTTTCATGTGTATATTCATAGATTCATAAGAATTGGGTGTATATGAAGGGTCTTTTTTGTACGGAATCCCAAAACATAATTTCTGGATTGTAAAAATATAAAAATAAACTTACTACATATATGCAATCTCGTAGCGTGTAAATGTTAAATAAATTTTCTTTTAACACTAACGTGTTTGAAGACAGTTCAAAGTAAGGTTGCATTTTATTTTATTTTCTTAGTTTTAAAAACTTGCCACTTTATTCAAGTAATTTGCTTCGTACTTATCCGAGAACGTATCTTTTAACTTATTGTAGTAATAGACAAATAAAGTGTTTTACTTTATGTTTGTAGGATTTATTCCATTTAAATCTAGTCTGCTATAAAACTAGATTATATCGAGTACCAGTTTTATGTAGCTTGGATATAATAGTACATTGAAAATAAAAATACTACCCTTTTTTCACATAGGCAAATTTTTTCTTAACAAAATTTAGCTCATATAATACATCCGATTTTTTGTAAATTAAAAACAGTGCCTCAGTTTATTTTTTGTTACATTCTCAAGGCTCTTCTTGCTGTGGCGTTTTCTTTGACTCTAGTAAAATATAGAAAAATGACACATAATTCTACCATGACATCACAAACTAAAATTAGAAGTCGGCAACCACAAAGTAAACGGAAATCAATTATAATACACTACGTTACAGAATAATTCTGACAGAACATGTAATAAACCATTTTAACGATACTATTAGTCAGAATAGATCTTAGAGCATTAATCCAACAGGACTTGAGAGTATAAAGCGACCCCAGCTGAAAAATCTTTGAGATCAATGCTTACTACACTGTCATCTCTTAGTGTGCGTGGTGCGACTGCTGAATAAAAATATAAATGCTGTAAGAGCCAGCTAAGGGATATTTAAGCAGTTCCTCTGTGAGAGGCGGAAAACCAAAACAAAAACAAACAAAACGCCTGGTCATCGGGGCGTTGTAGACCAAAACCCCCACACAAAGAAGAGAAGGTCTGTGCCCAGTGTAGTTGATGGTCTAAGAAGAAAAAGTACGAAGCGACCAATATTTCCTTTTAGCCTGATGATAAGCAGTTACCGTAGGCTATAAACGCTTGCAGAGATGTCACTCGCGCGTCGCCGACCCTGTAGAAATCTTCTAATACCTTTTTGAAGAGCCCCTTATAATTTAATTACGTTATAATGTTTGTAGGTATTATCTCGGCGACCAACCAATCTGATATCATATTTGTCCAAGAAAACAGCGTGGGTAACTCCTGTCAATTTAATACTCGAAGGGACTCTAAGGAATAGACACACATACCGCTAGATCTATATCAATATACATTATCATTGAATAGCGGAAGTGAACGCCATTCAAATGTTTCAATTCACGTTCAGAATTATAATTAATTTGTGTGGTCTATCGTGATTTTTGTTCTAAGATAGTTATCTTGACATAATATTTATTCTTGACACATTTTCACTTTTAAATGTGGCAAGAATAAATATTTGAACTATCCGACGGATATAGAGTGCCAGATAAATAACGTTTATATCTGTTTTAAATAATAGATAGATTTTTATTATTGTACATTTGTTAGTGATAGTGATGTTAGCTTTTTGTTTAGAATATTTGTTTTACATCAAAAGTTAGTTAAATAAACGGATTTTATAAAGTAATAGGATTAATTCCAAGATACCATATCCATACCCCATACCAAGGTTGTCTGTAAAAGAACGCAAATTGTGATAAGACCGCCTATTCTACTAGTTATATTAATAATTAGATCCTATGATATATATTACTTTGGTGGTGTACAATAAACTGCATTCATTCATAATAGGAAGTGAAACTACACGATTTTTTAAGATTATTATCCAGGAAAAATATTTCTGTGACGTCATATCTGTTATTAGCAGCATGTATGAGAAAGTCAAGGAATTATGTTTGAATCGTAGCAGATGGCGCGGTGCGATGTTATGATTATGAAGTTGTCATATCTGTGTTCACTCCTCACTCTCTTGATAAAATGATCTTGATCTGTAAAAAGTAAAATATTCTTTATTGCACACCATAATGATTTATAAAGCTTACATAACAGACATATCATAGGTACAAAGGGCGGTCTTATCGCGAGCTGCGATCTCTCCCAGACAACCATAAGATGGATTTGACCGAGGCAGAATAGGCGACTTTTGGTGTACTAAAAATAAGTGAATATAGTATATTGCTCGTAGCAGTTATATACAAATACATATACATACATAACATTTACATAAATATATACTTATATACATATTTTGACATATACATACATACACAATACATACATATTATATACATACATAGAATATTCATATGGAAGTATATCAATTTATCGGTAGGGACAAGTAGTGTTCCTTAACAAGTTTTTTGAATGATGATATGGTTTGAGCGTTTCTTATCGTCAAAGGTAAGGCATTCCATAGCCGCGCCGCTTCTACTGTAAAAGATTTAGTAAAGAATCTAGTCGAATGCGTAACTACAGTCAATGTTAGGTTTTCCGATGATCTGAGGTCCCTCGTATGTGTGTCATGTAGAAACGTGAACCGTTTTTAACATACCATGCAGAATTGCTAAGTCTACATTCTATTATGATAGCCCACAACAATGTAAAATAATATAGATACTTGTTAAAAATGATTGTTTGTCTGATCTTCTCCATAAGATTCACTTTTGGAAGTGACATCAGGTGACATCTAGCCTCTGACTTTTTTAAAAAAGTACATGTAAAATGCGAATTAGAAATGAAAGAAAATTGATGTTAACTTTGAAATCAACTGGTCTCAGCAGGTATCAATTTACAAATACAGATTATCATTTATTGCTTTAACTAAAAAAATATTTTAAAGCAATTTATTAAATTATGTTAATCTTACCTCTACAGCACGAAATCTGTGTGTAGGAAATCATAATTAGTGATTTCCGTTTATCATAAGTTTTAATTAATTAAAATGTGAAATTATAATGGTGTTGATTTAATAAAAAGACTATTAATGTGTATGCAATATATCATAGTATACCGATTTTATGTTTAATAATTTATCAATTGCCACACTTATTTAGTAATGGTCGTATTCGTCTACAAAACTTCTGTAAAATTTTGTTCATTTGCCTTTAATTAAAATTTGAGTAAGTATTCAACATAACGCTAATTTATAAAACAAAATTCTCTATCAAATATATTTATGATTATACTTATTTATATTTAGAAAAAATTGCGTAATCGCATTGCGTAGTATTGAAGATTTAAGCTCAGGTAGGGATGTGGTGACATACCTACATACAAGCAAAATAACAACTTTGCTTGATAATAAGTAATAGATATAGAGTCAAACAACGTAGTTCTAAGCTAAGCTTATTTGTTTGTGTTTTGGATACTATAATACTGTTACAAAAATTAAATGTAAGGCATTTTTTCTGGAAAATATTTATTTATTTATTTACTTATTGGTAATAATTATTCCAATCATCGATACAGGAATAAGGGCACATAATGTGTCCATTCTTATGTTATACATTATACAATTGTACATTTATTTGATCATAAAAACTATTATATTATATAAACAATATTATATTATATTATTATATCGACTATTATAACATTATGGTAAATTGTTTCTATCCACTTATTATTAGTACTGTATCTACCTACGTCAAGTAAAAGGTAGTTTCATAAAATCTTGGTTTATGTCATATATTTCCATCTCTAAAAGCCATGTTTTCAGTCTTCTCTTATAGATCATAATGGAAGCCGCATTTCTGACGTCTACTGGCACCCGATTATAAACCGAAGGACCTACGATCCCCATGGTATTTTCGATTTCTTTTAGTTTGTGTGGGACAGCGTGTATTCTTTGTTTGTGTCTAGTGTTATAGCTATGTGTGTCTTGTACTCTAACATATTTATCGAGGTTAATACATAGGTATAATAGGTATAATACATAGAAAACATCCAGACGCCGCACAAATATTTGTATTCTGCGGAGATAGAACCTGTTACCTCATAAATGGCAGTCTGTTACATGATCCACTAGACGTTGAGGCCTCAACGTCTAGTAAGTATTATGTAAGGCTTTCAATAAACCTAAGTATAAAATAAATTATAATTTTATTTTGCGTCCATCCGCTAACATCAGCTTTAAATTTAAAAC
This sequence comes from Orgyia antiqua, assembly GCA_916999025.1. NCBI lineage: Eukaryota > Metazoa > Arthropoda > Insecta > Lepidoptera > Erebidae > Orgyia > Orgyia antiqua. Next base: position 17,057,825 of record OU779864.1, on the reverse strand, counting down.
CCGTATATACATTTATAAACAAGATAAACATTAAGATATTGAAAACCGTCCATCAAATACAATATTGCGGAAGTTTCGGCATCGTGATATAAACCGCAGCTGATTTAGTATCGATAAAGCAATATTTTATCGATATTTATGAGCTTCAGTATAACAAATTTTCATCCAACATAAAATATAGTATATGGTTAAAAATAAACAAAGCGAATTGTTTATTATCATCATCATACTTTCACGCCTTTTTACTGTGGGGGTCGGCAGAGACTACTCGAATTGTACAGACGTTTACTATTAAATAAATAAATAAAATAAAAGTTTGTTTTCGTAAAATTCACATGTCCTTGATGTGAAATAGTAGGTACTTACTTATTTTTTATTAATTTAAGCTATTTTAATATTATAAAATTTCAATTTTAACTTTATAATATTACTACATATTTTATTCCTATTTACTATTTAGTATTTATTCTATTATATAAAATTCCCGTGTCACAGTGTTAGTTACCGTACTCCTCCGAAACGGCTTGACCGATTTTTATGAAATTTTACATGCGTATTCAGTAGGTCTGAGAATCGGCCAACATCTATTTTTCAAGCCTTTATTTTTTTTTTGTATGGCAAAACAACGTTTGCCGGGACAGCTAGTTTTATATAAAATAACAAATTTAAAAATATAAAGTTATTTATTAAATTGCACAAAGTGAGGCCTAATATGATTTCGGTTAAAGTTTTTTTTAATATTTAATTTCTTCCTTGCCCTAATCGAGCAATTTTTTTTCATCGCTTTTTTTATGTTTATTATAACTAACTTACTTATACATATATATAAACTAGCTGACCCGGCAAACGTTGTTTTGCCAATTTAAAAAAAGAAAAAAAGGTTTTAAAAATAGATGTTGGCCGATTCTCAGGCCTACTGAATATCCATGTAAAATTTCATAAAAATCAGTCAAGCCGTTTCGGAGGAGTACGGTAACTAACACTGTGACACGTGAATTTTATATATTAGATGAAGAATACAGTTTAACTATTGCAATTATAAAATAAATTTAATGTAGGTATGTTTTTCACACTAATTATAAAAAACGTACTAATTAAAAATTTAATAACTGGTTGAAATGAGAAGCAGTAGCTGACATATTGTTATCTTGTATCTTCAGATCATATGATATTGTCAACGAGTCAGCTCCTCGACAACTCAAGTCATCTGTAGATGTGGTAACTGATATGGGATGGGCAACAACCTAGAAAGTGGCAAAAACAGAAGCAAGATTGAAGACTTGATATATTGTCTATTAGACAGACGAACAGAATAGATAACAATTAAGGCAATTAAATGTCTAATTTAATTAATGTGTAATAAGTACAAAATAAAACTAATTACACTTTATGAAGCAATGCTTTAAACAAATTTGAATATGATTGAGAATACCCAAAATTTAGACAAGCTTTATTTGGGCAAAATCACTTTTTATGGATATAAGCACGCATATTTGCCCGCCGTTTCGAACAATTTTCGCTTATGCATCTTAATTTACGATAAAGAGATAAAGAAATATTTATTTTTCCATTAAAGATTATTAATTTATATTATCAAAAATAATGAGGCCAGCCAAGTTTTAGTGAATAATGAGCTGTGTTTAAGTTAAACAAACTATGAGCTTCCAGCGACACATAATTTTATTGCAAATGGCGCCTCCATTTGCAAGAAAATTATGTATTCTTGCAAATGGCGCCTAATACTTAGTTGTTTTTTTTTTAGTAGGTCTGGATCTTCGGCTTTTTGTGAGTGATTTTACAGAACTACAGATCAATATACCTAATAATTATTGTTATACCAAAGTTACCGCATCCACCGTCGGAAACTCCTGCGCATCGCGCCACATAAATCAAGATGGCGGCGATAACAAGCCACTACTCATAAAAGTAACTACAGGCACGATTTTACGATTCTTAATTGTACTTTATTAAATAGCCACCACTTGCATTTTAATGGAAGTTTTGTAATAAAAGTGTTATTAGTTGACATAGAGTAGGTGTTGTATAATTTATTGATGTATCGTTAATAACTACTCTGTGTTCCTATGGTTTGCGGTTTTGATAGAGTAGCTTTGATGTAAAAGATCGAGGGTTTAAGACCTTCAAAGTCGGTTCTGTGACAAGCACGGAGGTTTATCTTGTATCTGGGATATCATAAATGGTTTATTGCAATCATACTTTTAAGTGCGTTAAGTAATACATTGAAAGTAATTTATAAAAGGTATTTGTAGTTTGTTATAGCATCTGTGAAAAATTCAACTTTCTATCTATCACCGTTCCTAAGATACAGCTTAATGACAGACGGATAGATGGACGGACGGAGAGCAATGTCTCAGTAAAAGCATCCTGTATTACCTTTAAGTAAGGAACCTTAAAACACTGCAATGATACCAGAATAATTCTGCGAATAACAAACTTTACTGTTACAGAAATAAATTACGAAATAAAACACTAACATTCAAAAAATATAACCAACTAAATAGGCATATAAAACAACATAAATTTTTTGATATCAGATTTGGCATTTTAATTAAAAAATATTATGAACATTAAATTTAACAAAGCCGTACAAAAACTGTTGCGATATTCTTGTATAAACAAAGTTGTGAAACTTTGCCACCCATTACCCAAGTTTATAGGCGTGAAAGGGTACATATACTTGTAATTTACATTAATTATATTAAAACTAACAATTATTATAGCGCTATTATTTTAATTAAAATTAAGATATTTATACGTTTTATTGCTGAGAATGTCCGACTTTTAAGACAAAAGAAGGTTGTTGTATTTTAAACAATTATGATTTATAAACTAGAAAATTATGTTTATATTTTAATGAAGAAACTTGTGGTGTACATACTATATATTAAGAAATAGTACCTACATTACGTTTAAACTACTTTGCACAGTCATGGGTTCGATTCTCACATACGTTTTCAATGACCAACGACCGATCGCGGATACATTATTATCCCCGGTTATCAGTAAGAAATTACATATTTATAGCTTACGTTTCCATAGGAAATGCTGTCTCAGTAGCTTATGAAAAAACAAGTACAGAAAAATGTTAAGGTTTGTCTATTTTAATAAAAACAAATGTGAAGAAAGAAAAAGCAGTGTGCTACTGGATGCAAGTGATGCATAGTCGGACATTATGCAGCAGTAGGCAAAAAATACGAGGCCGATGCCTGTATGAATATATTTTGTCCTTCCGGATAGCCTAATCTGTAGCAAATTGGAAATGGCTAGTATGAAGTTAGGTAAACTTAGACAAAAATATTATTGACTAATTGATGCCTGCTACTTCGTAAGCCTGGAATTTGGGATCCCCATATTTTGCATTAAATAGCATTTCTTCCATAATATCTCACCGTTTAAACCTTCCCTGGACTTCCATAAATATTTCAAGACTAAAATTAGCAAAATCGGTTTAGCCGTTCTCGAGTTTTCGCGATACCAATAAACACCAATTGATTTTATTATATAAAGATAACACAGTTATTAAAAAATAGCTTTGCTTTAACGGGCTGTTGCTCAAATGATATTCATAACAATGTTTAATAATCGCAGGAAGTCGTATACCTATTCGAATAATGCGATGTAAATCAAATTTATCTGATATCTTCGTACTTATCTGACATGCGTACGCGCAACTAACTTTGTACAGTTAGATAATATAAGAATTGAAATGTTAATTTGCATTTTATATTTTAGATTTGCATGTACAAAAAACACTTAAATAACTCTGTATAATGTCTTAACAGTTACGTGAATAACCCTGTGCTGCTTGTTTTAAATTTTATTGCATTTTAAATAAAGATAAATAATAATGATAGCGAGTACAAATAAGCATAATGAGTTTAAAAGAGACTTACCTATGACAGAAGATTATGGAAGGCTGCCTTATTTCCGCAATTACACCCTAATATATAATTAGGATTTATTGCATTTGATGCAGGTGGCACAGGACCGCGCGTTGTGGCGTTCTATGGGGGAGGCCTATGTACAGCAGTGGACGGAGAGAGGCTGAAGAAGAAGAAGATATAATTAGGAATTGCATCGCTCTTTGCTTTTGGCGTGATGGTTTTAAGCCTATTTGTTATTCTGATCTATAAGCGAGACATACAGCAACAAACATCTTTAAATTCTTACATTATTTCGTAATTATAATATTGATAAATTGTCTTGTATTCATACACTGCCATTTTACATAGAAAAAGTATTTCAAATTTCAAATAATTGAATAGAGCGTGTAATATATTACAAGTAAGGAGAACGAATCACAAACTAGACTACAAATTGGTAGTGCCAGCAATTAGCTTAAGGGCCTACATCAATATTATCGTATATCATCGCCGACACGTACATATTAACACAGCCAGTAGGCACAGAAAATGAAGAATTAGGGATACTTTTCTTTTTTACTCAAAATCTACTAAATATATTTTAATTCTGATTTACGTGTTTCTATATATATTAGTTACTTATGTTATTAAAGTTATTTCATTAGTTAATACGCAATAATATACCGACAAATGAAAAAAAATAAAAAAATTGAGAGGTTGTTTCGCCAAGATTTTCTATCGAGAAAACTTTTTTCAATCGCGTTTCTGAGTTGATGCGATCCTAGATCATATATTGAAAAAACATATACTTAAAAATTAGAGCTCTAGCCATTCAATCTAAAGAAACAATGAAAACTTCGTACATAGAAAAATGCACGAAGCTATTTTGGTATCGTCTTAACAGCCGTATTCACAAACGTTACTGTGAGGTCTCATAGTAGGCATGGACGCACAGGGGTAGCAAAATCATTTCACAAACAATACTTAAAAAGCGGTGAAGCGCACTATGCGTTTGTTAAACTGAACGCATAGCTAAGTTTTGTCTATGAATACAAAGGCTCGATGAACGGAACGCACTGAAAAGTGTTACCCTTTGCACAGTGCATCAACACTTAAGTACTTACTTAAGTAAATATTGTTTGTGAATACGGGTGTTAGATGTCGGCTAGACTTAGACATAGTACATCTAATATATAAAATTTACGTGTCACAGTGTTAGTTACCGTACTCCTCCGAAACGGCTTGACCGATTCTTCTCAAATTTTGCATACATATTCAGTAGGTCTGAGAATCGGCCAACTTTTACAAACTTTTTTTTTAGTATGGCAAAACAACGTTTGCCGGGTCAGCTAGTTATATAATAAAATAAGCAGTAGGTCTGTTTTGATCTATATTAATGAATATTTAAAAAAAAAGATTTGGTGTTTGAAATGATTAGGCTCCTAACCTACTGGACCCATTTTTAACACGAAAATTTACCAATAGCCAAGATTAAGCTAGATTTATAGTCTTCCTAAAGACTGTAAATAAAAAAGAATTGTTAAAAAGGCTAATTCTGCTATGTATTATTTTTAACAATTACATAAATTCTACGGAAATGTGAAAGAAACTTATCATCATTTTCCTGTCCTTATAACATTACGCGAAGATACATATTTTCCAAGCTTTTTTGACATATAATTTTTATCTTTACGCGTCACGTGTCCTTTTACTTATCTGTCTTTGTCTAATCTTCCACTAAATTCTCTCTCTTTCAGTCATATCCAAGCCTTTATTTATTGCATGAATTTAATATTTACTTTTAAAGCTAACTCCGCTGTATTCAGCAAATGAAAATTCAATTTGGAATGTGAATATTCATGGCCGCTTAAAGTTTGTGCAGCGATGCATGTTGATTGAAATTTCTCTACCAAAGCGTACATAAATCATAAATTTAATAAATAATTCATAATATCAACCCCTTTTAAAAACAAGTGAACATATGTTAAAATATTTGCATCACAATTGCGTATTTCCATACTGTTAATTGTAACCTGTGGCAATATCGTGATCGGTGACCGTTCATCGTAACATTAGCATATCGGAATTATTCCATTACAGCGTTAATAATTTAAAAATAATATGCCGCTGGCGCACGCGACCTAAAGTTATGGGCCCCTGGAGATGTGGTTGCGAAACAAAATATCAACCAATGAAAAACAATCTCTGAATTAAAGTCTATACGGTTAACGTTCGAATTCTTGTAAATTTGAAAATTTCAGTGGTGCTAAACATTTTATTATGTTAATACACAGACAGTTTAGGCGGAGGTTATTTGTATTTTGATTTATTACAATTTATTTAGGTTGTTTAATTTATATTGAAAGTTTAATTGCTTTAGATTATCAAAAGCAATACATCTTATTTTAACTTTTAAAATCGTTTTTATCAAAAATCAATAATTTTATTTCTGTAATTTTTAATAAACTATTTTAACGTCTCTATATATTAAATAAAAAAATTGTAAAGGTCCGATGTCTGTCCATTATATGGAAATTTAAAATAATGCCTATGCTTTTTAAGAGAAAAATAGTCAAATTAATGTAATTTTGTTATTAACTGTTGCAAAGATTAGACGAGATCAGACTGAAACTGAGACAGACCTCAAAACATGCGTTACTTTAACAGCAGAAAAGACATTTAATTTTACTATTTTATTAAATTTTATAATGTACTTCGTACTGATATTAAAAATAAATAAATAATAAATAAATATTCATGGACATTTCACACAACGTCCTCTGGTCCCAAGCTAAGCTTACATGCTTGTGTTATGGGTACCAGACTACGGATAGAATAAATATACTATTTTTCTTTTGTAAATACATACTTATAATACATAGAAACACCCAGACGCAGTACAAACATTTGTATGACAATTAGAAAAATCACACAAATAATTGTCCCGAGCCGGAATCGAACCTGCGACCTCTTGACCGGCAGTCCGTTACATGTACCACTCAACCACGAGGCTCGTCATTAATGCAGTAATAATAAAAATATTTTACTTGAAGTAATATAACAAATAATGGTGACCTTTTTCAGATGAGAAGGTAAGCTTGTGGCAATATTAGAGCATAAAGTCTAGTAAAAAAGTTAGTAATCAATAAATATATCGTAAAATTGCTATATTAAGTTAATAAAGATATTCTTAACATAATGACTTCATATAATAACCACATATAAATTTTAATATAATATCGTAGTTATATTTCCAACGGGTTTTTGCACAGCGTGAACCTAATAGAAGAACCCCCGTGGGGCATGTATTATTTATATATGAAAAAAAAACAATGAAACTACATAAATGAGGTTATATATAAATAAAATTTAATTTTCAAGTTATGAGCTACGAAAGAACGTAACTTAGCTGTAATTAGATGTACTATAGTACAATATTTTATAATAAAATTATGATAATTTAAATTAAAGTATTAAGATAATTATTACAACTATAATTATTATAAGAAATAATTAAAGTTAAATTTATATTGTATTAAGTCCTATAGAGAGGATAATTATAGTACAACAAACCGTTAATTACAATTACAGCTATCTAATTGGGTTTATTTATATTTATAGAGTTACTCGTTAATCTAAGAACATATTAAAAGATACAATAGTTATTAATAAAATATGAAATTGAAAACATTTATTTACAACTAAAATATGTAGAACAATTGTATGTGAGTTAGATCTAAATATTTGATTAGCTACAGGCTATAGCCAGCTGGCTACAACACATCTCCTCTTTCTCAGCCCATCAACGTCTCACTGTTGGGCACCGGTTGTTTATTGTAACGTTTTATTAGCATTTTAAGTATTATCATCATCATCATCATCATCATTATAACATCACGCCTTTTTCCCATGGGGGTAGGCAGAGACTATAGAGCACCATCTGCTACGATCCAAACATACTTCCTTGGCTTCATCCACACTCATACATCTGGTCATACATATCTGACGTTTGTTAGTGCTACGCACTTGCCCTTTTGGAGTATCCCGGCGATGACATTGTTATTAAATTGTATTAATATACACATGTTAATAATATTAAAGTTAATACTTATTTAAAAAATATTGATTTAACCAAAAGCTCTGCCTAGTTTTATACGCCGGTTCTTTCAACAGATGGCGTCCTGAACCGGTGGTAGGGAACAAAATTTGTAATTGTCATAATTACATAATTTTCGCTAAAAATTGTCTGTTTTTGAGGAGTTTGGTAACTATTACAATGTTTTGTATATGAGATAAATATTACTGCTTTCAGTACAGCGGAATATATAAAAGACCCAGTACATCAAAAACTCAAACTTTGTGCCACAAATCACTGACATCGTAGCTGACAGTACGATATCCGGATGGTTAAAGGAATAAGTATGATGGCTGAACGGTGTGTAGGGGAACAACAGTTTCAATAAATCAACCACCGACGCGGCTTGCAGGTGTTGCGCCAATGTACATTGAAATATTAAAAACAAAGATTAATATACAAAAGAAAACAGAAGGGCGCAATTACTCAAACTAACTTAAAAAGTTAACATAGAACATATATGTTTACATTGTTTACTTATTAAAGCAATTTAGTGTAAACACATCTACAACTAATATAATTTTGACAAAATCAAATTGTTTCGTGGATTTTAAACCAAGTCGGTGTGACTTGGTTATATAATTAAATATATATGTATTTGAAATCTTTACTTTAATAAATCAAAATGATGAATAAGTATTATTTAATAATAATAATCATTAAATGATTATTAATTCTAAAATATTAATGCATTGTCAAGTTTTACGACCAATTATTAAAAGAAATTTAAAATTTGTTGTTCGATTATGTATAAATTATAAAACACGGAAATCTAGATTTTCTGCTATTACTTCGAATATTAAAATAATTTAACACAAACGATTTCATTCCTATTTAAAATTATAATCATTAATATATATTAGGTTTTAATTAGATAATAGGACAATTTTAGTTACTACAAAAGTGTTAATAACAAGTGCCTCATCTACATATTTAACTTAATCACTGTCAGAAATATAGCTACTGTCAATTGTGGCCTAATTATTGGCCGCTGTTTCGAACGACTTCAATTTATAACTCAATCAAGTTTCGGGGCCTAGTAGCCATATTTATTCCATTCATCTTGTGGTAATTGGACAGGATACATTATTATTGATTCAATTATTTAACATTCTAATATGAAAACGGCTTTCGAATTCGTGATAATTATAGACTTTCTTACTGACTAATAAAACATTAATTAGATAAGATATTTAATTTAAAAAGGTATTTATATTACACTCTGTAATTGAAAAAGGTTTATTTATAGTAATTATTAATTAGAAATTATTATAGATTTCCTATTTATTATTAAACTTATTATAAAACTTGTTAGTTGTTTAAAAATTTGTGCTGTTTAGTGACGGACCTTAAAATACACATTAAGTAATTTATTAATTTTGCAATTGATATTACTTAATAAATTAAATTACGGTGGTAAATGTAATTACCGCAAGCGGGACTTGAATGCACGTAGGTAGGAATACGATATAAACTCAATCGAGTGACGATTACGGTGGCCTAATTTGATTACTGAAAAGCACGACCGCAATAAGCACAGTTGGCAGAGCTACGGAACGGTATTCCGAGTTCGTGGGTTCAAGTCCCGCTTGCGGTAATCACTTTTTCTACCGTTATTTAATTTAATTAATACACATTAAGGTTAAGAGATTGAAGCAAATGGGTGTTACCTAAAATGTAACTTTTTAAATCTCTTCTATCATATTACATACCAGCTGTTGCCCGCGACTTCGTACGCTTGGAATTTAGAAAATTTTCGCTGTTTTTCAACATTTTTCACTGTTGCTTAGCTCCTATTAGTCGCAGCATGATATTATATGGCCCATAGCCTTCCTCGTTAAATGTACTATCATTTCAAAAAAGATTTTTTCAATTTGAGCCAGTAATTCCTGAGATTAGCGCGTTCAAACAAACAAACTCTGTAGCTTTATATTGTAAATTAGTAGGTATAGATGAAGCAATTTTTCTTAGTAGAATCCACACCTATAATTTTTAAAACAATTTCCTTAAAGATGAACAACAAACTTTCATCAATCCTTTTAAACGAAAGGCTAAATATACTTTTAAGGGCCTACATCAATATTATCGTATATCATCGCCGACACGTACATATTAACACAGCCAGTAGGCACAGAAAATGAAGAATTAGGGATACTTTTCCTATTTACTCAAAATCTACTAAATATATTTTAAATCTGATTTACGTGTTTCTATACATAATAGTTACCTATGTTTTTAAAGTTATTTCATTAGTTAATACGCGATAATAGACCGACAAATGAAAAAAATAAAAAATTTGAGAGGTTGTTTCGCCAAGATTTTCTATCGAGAAAACTTTTTTCAATCGCATTTCTGAGTTCATGCGATCCTAGATCATATATTGAAAAAACATATACTTAAAAATTAGAGCTCTAGCCATTCAATCTAAAGAAACAATGAAAACTTCGTACATAGAAAAATGCACGAAGCTATTTTGGTATCCTCTTAAAAACTTATGCATTAAAATCAAATAAATTATTTAACTTTCTATGCTACATTAAACTCAGAGATTTAGATTTATAATACCAGGATGTTAGGGTGTCCCTTATATGGAAAAAAAAAATTTTTTTTTGAATTTCGAAACGCATACCCTCTACTTTTTTTATAAATGCTAAAATGTACTTAAATATGAAATTTCATATTTGTAGCATGATTGCAACCCGTGCCGACCGAGCCCTAAAATTTAGTAAAAAATGGTGTTTTAGCCTAACATTTTGGTTTGATCCAAAACTAATTAAAATGCAACAAATAAAGTAAATATGAGTAAGAATAAAATAAGATCAACATAAACTTTTATTTAAATACAAATTATAATAATAATTAATTAGGGTAACTTCTCTTTAGTGTAGTTTTTTTACAGTCTGGATACAGTTTTCTGTGTTCCTGAACACAACGCAACAAAAACTGTTTTTGCTCTTCCTCAGCCGTGATAAGTCCATTAAAATCTTGCATTAATTTAACAGCTCTTTCAGCAGTGTCATTTACGACCTTCAAACGACTTATTCGTCTTCTAGCTTCCAAAAAAGTAGGATTGTCACCCCAAGAAGATACATCCTCCCGAAGAAAACTGTCGTCGATGTGCAGTCGAGATAGAAATTGTTTGCTTCTTTGAGTCACAAAATCATTCAGCGTCATAACTGAAAGAAAAAAAATACAGTTTAAAAAAGCAAAAACTAAGCCACAAAACTTTGAAAAAAGAAACAAGAAAATATTAAACTTACTAAAGAAATTTTGCGTAATTTCTTCCTTCGATTCAGACCAAGCGCTTCTACAACCGCATGGAGAATGTAAACTGTGTCTCTTATGCTTAATTGGCAACGATCTAAAGCTGCTACCAGTTTAGGAGTTATTAAACTTTTCGTGCCTCTTTTAGAACTTTTTTCAGGGCAAATAATCTGAGTACTAAGTTCACGGTTCGAAATCTGTTCCTCATCCGATTTCTCCAGACATTTCAAGCTATCTATCGAAGAAGTAGATGCAACAGCCAATAACTCTCTTTGTTTTACCTTTCTTTCCTCTTCTTCCAATCGTCTTTGTCTAACTCGTTCTTCTTTCTCCGCCAATTTTTTGTCAATTCCACCTAAGCATCCCGGTCGACCTGCCTCTCTCTGTTTCCTTAAAAAATCTTTGTCTTCCTATATCTTAATTCTGGCGAAGGCATCAGCATGTGCAATATCAAATAAGCTATCAAGGTCTTTTACAAAATTATTTTCACGGTTCTTGAACGTCACCTGAGTTTTCTTACAGTTTTTTTGCAGCTCCCTCCAAACATGATATAAATCAACAAGTTTCTTCACGCAGTTAGGAAATGCCTTCGTAGGAATTCTGGCTTTTTCCCAAAATATAATGCACTCTCTTACAACAAGATTCGCACTTTCACTAACAGTCAGCTTGACTTCACGTATATTGTAAAATAAAACGGTGAGAACTTGTCGATTAGATAGTAATTTTGCACCATTTATCTGGTGGCTTGGCAGTCCGATAAGGTAAATATTTTGTTTATCACTTCGTAATTCCATAGACATCTTCACATAATAAACAACAACGCACTAATAATGTTAGAAATCACGTATGAAATGACAATTGAAATTCGCAGTAACAGGTCACAGCGCTGTACCCGCGCAACTTGTATGGACAAGTTAAAAACTCAAGTCGGCACGGGTTATCGTTTATAAATCGGGCTAATATTTATTTCTGTATTATATTAGGTCAATACTAAAGTTTTTAGACGGTATGCGTAAAAATATATTGACATTGAAATTTAAGGGACACCCTACAGGATGTGAGTGCTATAATAAATATCAGCAATAAATTTCAATATCATGAAAATTTCATTGACAATATCGATTAATAATTTTACTCCAATATGTGCCTCTGGGTATCTGTCTCATATCTATAGATACTAATATGAAAAAGCTGAAGAGTTCGTTTGTTTGAACATGCTAATCTCTGGAAGCACCGCGCCGGTCCGATTTAAAAAAATCTTTCTGTGTTGAATAGTACATTTATCGACAAAGGCTATAGTGGCAGGTAGCAGCGAAAAATGTCGCAAAATTAGGGAAAATTTTCTAAATTCCACGCGTACCAACTAACGGGCAAAAGCTAGTGTTTAAATGTAACTTCTCGAAGAACTAATAATATTTTTAATATATTAATTCATATTTCACTTTGAGCGATTTAATTTCACTCATAGTGTTAGCTTTTCTTAATATCGTATCGTTTAGTATCGAATCAGGACAAGATAGAGACACAATTACGTTATTCAATGTCTGTATTCGTTTGTAAAAGATTTATTGACTACTCGAATGCGCAAGCGATCGAATAGCGATCATTCGAATAGTAATATTCGAATGATCGCTCGACCGACGACAATAATATCATCGCACGCGAGCACACAGGCAGTCTTGATTTGCTTTTGCATAGTGAAGTCGTGAGTATTACAATATATATATTTTACATAAAAAGATTTTTAATTTTACTGGAACTTCGAATATAGAGCTCTCAGGCTATCAATAGTAATGTAGAGAAAAAAATGGTTATCATTACAAAATCAGTTAAAAGATAGCCACACAAAAAGATAATGACATACTCTGTGTTTTTTTTTATAAAACAGACATCACACGCAATGCCTAAGCCTATTATGCTTCTTAACTATAATACATAGAAACACCCAGACGCAGTACAAAAACATTCAGACAATTATAAATATCACACAAAATGATTGTCGGCAGTCTACGTTATATGAACTACTCGAGTACGAGGGCTGTCAAGTATCGGAAAAAAGTTGCATTTGTCTTTTAATAACATTTTTGCAGTCTTGAGACTACACTATTGTATCGTTATAAAAATCACTAACATAAATGTAATATTCTATCCACAAAAAAATATTTTCACAAAACTAAAAGCCAAGCTTTATGAACCACCGGAAACAGAGCTATTGCGACTCATCTTAAAAAAATACATATTAGCATGAAATCTAATAACTTTACAAAGAATATATAATTCCGAGTAGTTTCATAACTCTTTGATAATCTTTGAATGTGTTCATGAAAGCAAAAAACATTAACAAACACATAAATTATACATTTAAAAGAAAACATTTCCTTGGCGAGACAGTTTTATTACTAACATAATATATATAATCTTTTCACATATATTTTTATCTAATAATTTAGCGATCACGTTCAAACGTTCGTTTTGCAATAAATTTTGAGAAATTTAGAGGTTGTAATTTATTTTATGGGTCGACAGTCATCTCTATTTCTGTTCGGTAGTCTGTGGTGCGGTTACAGCAATAAAATATAAAAGCCGGCCATTCACGAGTTGAAATCACGCACTTTGGGTTCTGTTACGTTAACATGATAATAATTTCTCATAATTTTTTTTTTTAAATGGAATAATTTAAGTCTTTAATAACAATGCTGAGATTCAAAATAAAATTGTCCTTAAAATTCAGATTCATTTGCAAGAATAAACTCTATCAGGCTCTCGTCTTGGTTTCATGGCAGTTAAAGAATGCCCTAATATTTTCCTCTTTTATAACTACCTGCCTATCTTCTTATATACCTCGTTTCATATCGTGATAAACATATCTCCGTGTGGTGACGGATTAAGAATACAAGTGTCACCACCTCATCTCCTCCCAAGGGTGCAGTAAGAGTCAGCTAAGGGATATTGCACACAGATAACATCCTCTGTGAGAGACGGAAAACTCGAAAATATACCCTGTGCCAACACGCCTGGTCAGCGCGGCACAGTAGACAATAATCCCTCCCAAAGTGGAGGAGGCCCGTGCCCAACAGTGGGACGTAAATGGGCTGGAGAGAGATAAACATATCATAAAGATACACGAAAAATATTTTGTTGTATGGAAGCCCCCTTTGAATATTTTATTTTTATGTCTGTCCATCCATCCTTCAACCTTTCTCAGTCCACTGAGCCTCCCCCATAGAACGCCACAACACGCGAGGCTGCTCTATCGTTATCCAGTAGCCCTAGTCTTGTTTGTTCGGTAGTTTACTTGACATAACAGGAAGAGAAATAATCATTTATTTTTTACAAATATTTCAATGGTCTAACTATCACCGCTGATTCGATAAATTCTGGTGATGGGCAGCGGAGTCTTTATAATAAGGTCTCCTTCTGTATGGAACGCTAAAAACATAACATCTAGGGCTGTCGCGGTGCGAAATTTATAATATACCATTATGTTTTGACAAAACACGTTATAAAATAGGTATAGTAGGAAGGAAACCTTCATAGTTTCCTGTCGTTCGTTTATGCATCATTCTATTTTATTGATATAAAAAAGCTTTGATTTTAAATTCTAGGTTAAGTAGGGTCTACGAAGAATTAAAATAACATGTCAGTTCTACATTTTGTTATTAAATTTTACTAATATATTAAAAGTAAAGTGTTGTTCTGTTTTGTAATTTATTTCTTTATATCAGCGGTAGATTTCAACACGAAATTCTAACAATTTCATGATGTTTATTTCATAT
Source organism: Orgyia antiqua (assembly GCA_916999025.1). NCBI lineage: Eukaryota > Metazoa > Arthropoda > Insecta > Lepidoptera > Erebidae > Orgyia > Orgyia antiqua. The sequence continues at coordinate 17,042,766 of OU779864.1, read as the reverse complement.
GTCTTGGTTTTATTAGTAGACAGCTGTTGTGGCCCGCGACTCCGTCCGCGTGGTATTTAGATTTTTTTTTCTCGTTTTTGCCACATATTTATGAACGCTCAGCTCATATTGGACGCAGCGTGATGTTATATACCCTATAGCCTTCCTCGATAAATGTATAATCCAACATTGTAAGAATTTTTCAATTGGAACCAGAAGTTTCGCTTTAAACAAATAAACTAATCCATTTTGTATTGAAATTTTCGTGAGTTTGACTTTAAATAAAATTTACAACTAGAATAAGAAAAATACCTTGAAAAAACTAATAGTCTGAAACAGGATAATAATTTTCTGTATATATAGTATAATAAATATTTTATTGCATTATTTATAATCAGATAGTAAACAAAACAGGATGTATAAATTAGTCATTAAATATCATTAGCATATGAAATGATATAAATTTCAATAAATTTGCCATAACTATCGTTTGTATTGATCAATAAAGATAGTACCTACACCATAAATTTATGCTACATATTTTGTTGGAAATCGATCCATATTGGGTTACAAATGTAATTTATTCGATTATATATCAGGTATCGATTGATAGAGAATCGTTAAGAGGATACCAAAATAGCTTCGTGCATTTTTCTACGTACGAAGTTTTCATTGTTTCTTTAGATTGAATGGCTAGAGCTCTAATTTTTAAGTATATGTTTTTTCAATATATAATCTAGGATCGCATAAACTCAGAAACGCGATTGAAAAAAGTTTTCTCGATAGAAAATCTTGGCGAAACAACCTCTCTAATTTTTTATTTTTTTCATTTGTCGGTCTATTATCGCGTATTAACTAATGAAATAACTTTAAAAACATAGGTAACTATTATGTATAGAAACACGTGGATCAGAATTAAAATATATTTAGTAGATTTTGAGTAAATAGGAAAAGTATCCCTAATTCTTCATTTTCTGTGCCTACTGGCTGTGTTAATATGTACGTGTCGGCGATGATATACGATAATATTGATGTAGGCCCTTAACATAAATATATAATAATCTTAAAACAACAAGTAATAAAAATATAATTATCATTAACAAATTAAATTACAGAAAAAAGTGGTTTATAAAGAATAGATGGGCTTCGTGGTCGAGTGGTTCATATAATGGACTGCCGTTCACGAGTTCGATTCCCGCACGGGACAATTGGTTGTGTAATATTTATAATTGTCATAGAAATGTTTGTATTGCGTCTGACTTTTTTTATATGTACCTACGTTAAAGAAAATTAGCATATGTAGTATATCCGTATTCTGGTACCCATAACACAAGCATATCAGCTTAACTTAGGACCAGAGGACGCGGACGTTGCGTGAAATGTCCAAGATTAAAAAAAACCATTTTACTTAGAACTTCAAGTTCTTGCGATTAGCGCGTTCGACAACCAGACTCTTCAGACTGCTACTAGGTAATTGAACTTTTTTCTTTGTTAACTATTCTTTTATTATACTTTAATCCTTATCCCATGATTAACAGACAGGGCCACATATTAAGTTAATTTCTGTTCGTACTGCGCGACGCAAAGGAGTAGTAATATGTTTATCAGCCCATGTGTACCTACGTTTTTTTTTACCAATATATACCAGTATAGACTAACTTTATAATTATAAACTAGACTCAACAGTTTCACCCAACTAATTATAGGTTAAAGAAACTAGAGATTTAATTAACAACTCTCTGATATTTCTTCGTCTGTAATTAATTACTATTACACGCCTTTGGGCTCATAAAAACATTCACAATAGCCTCTGAAAGGATTGACCAATATACATCTGCTGTTTATTCAATCTTTGTTATGTAGGTATTAAGGTTTTTTTCACTTTGATTTTATTGTAGATGTAATGTTGTGCTCCCAAAAAGTGGTATACGATGGCTATTCATCATTCTTATAACAACCGAACATAAATAACATATTTAGATGGTTTATTCATCTTTGGTCATATTGTATAATGCCTTTCTTTAATGTTTTAATAAACACTTATTCAACAATCTCGGTAGGCAGCGGCTTAGCTATGCCCCTGGTATTGCGGAGTCCATGAGTGACGGATGCCACTTTTCATCAAGTGGGCCCTTTGCTCGTCTGTCGACCTAAGCAATAAAAAAAAATCACGGGAGTTTAATTAAATTAGTCTTTAGTTAACCTAACTTAAATAAAACTACTTTTCACGGATTTCGACGCGTGTATTTGTTTTAAATTTTAGTCAGACGTTTCGGAGACTTTGCAGTTACCATGGGTGAGACTCACCTAGTAGAAAATAGTTTTATAAAACAAATGAGTCGCGCAAGGGTTAGAGAATATTATTTTAATTTATTACAAAACACAGTCGATGGTTTTGTATGTATGTCCCTATGTAAGCTTATATTTTCAAAACTACGCAACGGATTTTGATGTAATTTTTTCAATAGATAGGTTCAAGAGGATAGATGTGTAATTTTTTAGGGATTGGTTTCCAAATTCGAATTGCCTTAAAAAAATATTGAATATTTTTAGTGTACCACAAAAATGTACTTGCAATCCTCGAAAAAACCTTTCCAGTAGTTTTAAAGTACCAAAACGAGTAAACCTTTAACCATTAATACAGAACGCCGATAACAAGGTTATATTACACCAATTAAGCGCCATTTTACATTTGATTTTATTGTGGCATAATTAGACGCGGTTTATAACCCAAGTTTTAGAACCACTGGTTTTATTAGAACTGTAAAATAAATGTTATAGGTTATGTTATCATCATGTGATCATTTTTATTTATTGATTGCCGTGTCGTTTATATTTATCGGCTGATTGTCTAACTAAATGTTCCATTATTGAGCAGTGGCATCCACTTTAGCGAGTCACCCAAACGTCTTTGAGTGGCGACCACGTTCCGAACGACGTAGGTAGTGTGGGGCAGCCCCCAACAAGATGACTGATGACATCGTCAAATGCGTCGGGGCGCGCTAGATACAGTTACCGCAGGACCATGCATTGTAGCGTTCTATGAGGGAGGCTTATATGTCCAGCAGTGAACAGGACTGATGGAAGGATGGATGGATCCACTTTGAGAGAGTAGTCTACTCTGACGCGCTGACTAGGCGTGTTGGCATGGGCATATAATTTCTGTCACAGCAGAAGTTTTCTCCTTTACCTGGCCCTTACAGCTCCTTATGTTATCCTTATTGTTGCTATAGCTTTCAGGAAGGAAATAAATAATATGTTACATTATATATCACGTGACATGGCGTGACATTAGGCTTCTCACTGCGTTTCACGCCATCGCATCGGTTTACTGATGCAATAAACACCACACTGTCATTAAATTAGAAAGTAAGCTAGAGTATTTGTAAATTTGTGACCAAAATAATATAAAATAAGTATTAAAAATTTTGCAGATATTTTATATAAATCCCTGTGGTCCCTAGCTAAACTTACTGCTTGGATTAGAAGCTTGGCATAAAATCAAAGCGTGAATCATTTCAAATATTTCTCTAATTTAGACAGCGATTCTAAGATCTTAGATTCGGTTTAATTGTGAAGGAAAATTGACTCATTCATTTGCATTTAAATGCTATGCTATGCGGGTTATGTTTAACTGTTTTGTGTAATAACGTGTCAATTAATACGTTGAACGATAAACAACTGATTTACGCACCAATTTAAGTAATTGTTTGACTTTTTAAATCGTTTAATTTTAGGTTAATTGCTCTTTGTGGGCGCATTAAGATAACACTATAATTATGTATGTGAAGATACTTTGAATAATATTAAAGAATTCCAAAAAAAACTATTTCTTAATAATGTTTGTTACGATATTCTTAAGAATGCTGAAATATTTTCAAAATAAATCAGTATTATATGTAAGGAAGACAATTAATGTAAGCCTCTGCTGCAAATTTTATAACATTTTGTATCACTTTCTCACACTACATCACACTTGGAAACAAAAAAGTAAATCTCACACCTTGTCACACGTATTGACTTCTTACTAATATTACAAAGCTGAAGAGTTTGTTTGTTTGAACCTGTGGTTTGAACGCGCTAATTTCAGGAACCCCTGCGGCACTGGTGCGATTAGAAAATTTCTTTGTTGGATAGTACATTTATCGAGGAAGGCTATAGACTATAATATAATATCTCACCGAAACCATATATGAAAAATGTTGCAAAAAAAATTCCACGCGTACGGGGAGTCGCAGGCAATAGCTAGGTAACGAATACTCTATGTAATTAGATCATAATATTTCATATTATACCTACGCATATCATATTATTATAGTTTAAATAACAATGGAATGAAATCATTGTATTCATAATATTTATTAAAGCATAGCTATTCTATTTAACAATAATTTTGTTAAAATATTAACTTATGTAGGTGTCAAAACACACCGATCATAACTATGTTTTAGTGAAACTCATAGTTAGAATACAATAAACGTATTTCATTAATTTTACATTCATAAATAATGATCGAGTCGACGGATGCACCCACGCATATTTTTTTATGACTTTTATTAGGGTTCTTGGGGCAAATGGTTTTTTGATTCGTACAACATTTAAATAGGTTTTGAAAGCGAATTTAACGTTTTCTACATAGTTGGGCAAGTCTTTGCTTTTCTGCCTGTGCCTATTTCGCGTCATAACATCTCAGCGATTTGAATTTAGGAACACTGAATAATATATCCAGATCCTAAAAGACCTACTTTACTTCTAGTGCGACAGAAGATTCCAAACTCAACCCGTACAAGAGCAAGAACTGTCTGTTTGTTTTAGATGTAATATCGGTATTGGCTGAACGATTTTTGACTAGACTTTTACTAGTAGATATCTATTGCTACATGGGATAATTTGGTTTAAACATTACAAATATAGTTTTGGTTTAAATATTGAAAAAACCTTTTATAAGACGGATTGTTTCGAAACTTGATCATTGATCTTAATTTCATGCAGATAAAGTCGCAAGGTACAAAATATTTTTGTTGTCTCTTCATTTCAATAATCATAAGGAACCCGTCAACCTAAAGCCGTAACTAAAAAAATAATTCACTTTTACGAGAGTTTTGTGGAAATTAATGTATTTCCCGTGTTTATTGTGATTTCTATTTGTTTGTGCATCGCTTGTTTTGTATTTGTGCGATGACAGCAGCTGCTGGCTATATTTTACTGTATATGTTTATAAAATTAATGGTTATGTTTTTGTTCCGTTTACATGTTCATGTTACTTTATACTGTTTTATTTTGTGTAGGAGTTTTAATACGTACTATTTCGAATTAATTATTGTATTTCTTTATAAATTGCTGTTTAATTTGCTGGGAATCTTTGTTTTAATTCGTTTTTTATTTGGCTGTGATTGTATTTTTATTATTAGATACATTATTGCCTTCCACATCATTTCTTGTCGGCGAAATGCGGGTTTATCTCCAGTAATCTTCTGTCCCATAATAATATCATGTGTTTACTCTTCTCTCTTTTATACAATCTATCTATATTTAATTTTTTTGTATCCTATTTTATATCCATACTAGCCGTTGCCCGCAACTTCATACTTGTAGTTTTTAGAAACCAAACCAAGTTATACAAAAAAGCCACCATTGCACCATACTATCTATTAAAAATAACCCCATCAAAATCCGTTGCATACTTTTGAAATTATAAGCTCACATAGGGACATGCATACAAAAATAACAACTTAGTTCTATTATAAGTAAAGATTCATTGGTAGATCACCTCTAACTAATAGCTGTTAAGAGGGCACGATACCAAATTATGCTCCATACAAAAATATGGGTATCGTAGTCCCCTTTTTTCTTTGCGAAAGTTAAACCGATTTAATTGTTTTTATGCTATATTATAGATGAAGAGTATATCTATGCTTCCATCACTTTTTTTTTAAAAACATAATAACTAAAAGAAATATGACCATCCGAAAATCCCGTATTTTCGGTTTTCTTTAGATAAAGTTGCAGCAAAAAAGAAAGTGATAGAAGCATAGATATACTCTTCATCTAAAATATAGCGAAATACAGTCTAAATCGGTTTAACTTTCGCGAAGAAAAAAGGGGATTAAAAAACGTCTTTTTTTCAAAGAATTTGTAGGTAAAATCTGCTTCTGCTATACTTGTCCCTTTCGGCACGGCGCTCGGGAATATGGATAGCAATACCTAAGGCAAATACCTAAATAAGGAGTACAGTACCCTCTTAATATTTTAAATATAGCTACCGATATGCTAGAAAGTAACTACTTTTGACAGGCCTCGTGGTTGAGGGATTTATGTAACGGACTGCCGTTCACGAGGTCGTGGGTTCGATTCCCGCTCGGGACAATAATTTATTTTGTGTGATCTTTATTAATGTCATACAAATGTCTGTTCTGCATCTGGGTGTTTCTATGTATTGTAAGTATGTATTTACAAAAGAAAAGTAGTACATATATGTAGTATATCCGTATTCTGGTACCCATAACACAAGCACATAAGCTTGGCTTGGGAGGACGACGTTCCTCCAGAGGACGTTGTGTGAAATGTCCAAGAAAAAATATTTATTTATTTAACAATGCATGAATTTAACAAATATTTTGCCTTCTTTAACACCAATGTAAAAGCAAATAATTTCATTACAATTCACATGATGCAATCGTCATCAAACCATATGTAAACTACTGTATTCATGTCAACTCGCTAAGTGCGACATTTACATACAAATGTATGTATTAATACGACGTAAATTGACATCAGCCTTAAATCACACAGTATAATGGACCCGTTTCTAAATACCATAGATTAAAATTTATTTAGATGTGACCTAACAACGCATGTTTATGCCTAAGATTATAAATTATCACAGAGGATTTTGAACAACTTTTAAACAATATACATTACTGTGTTCACTTATTTTATGTAGCTGTTTAAGATATTCATTAACTTACTTACATACATTCTTTCATTTTTTTAACATTCAATTTAACATTTATCTTAATACACATACTTACTTGTCGTATATGGAGCCTATACTTTTAAACCTTACTCAATATAATATTACTAATATAATAGACTCGAACATTAATATTGCATCCAGATATTTACCTATCATATAACGATAATAAACGTCTGTCGCCTTTATTTGAAATCAGAACAAAATGTATTATCATGAATATAAAATGCAGAAGAGAATGCACATCTTACACCTAATTTTGGTAAAAAGTATAATAGGGTCTTTTTCACTATTGTAATTAAATCGAGAACGTTCAAATTTAACATTCATTTCTGATAATAAATCATTTTAGTGTCGGCTTAATTTATTAATAAGTTGTTATTTAATATCATATATTTAAATACTCCAACCTTGATCAACTTTTATATCAAACAATAAATTATCATATAAATAATCATAAATATTTCTCGTAAATCATAATATTAATCTCTCACTTAATATTTTATAACAAATCAGATTTTACAATACAGAATATGAATAACATCAAATAAAATGTCACATAACTGTATTATATTATGTACGTTCTGCGGAATTAATCTTTGTACAACAAGAGTCATAAAACGTTGAGCGAGCCGGATCATAAATTTAACAGCCGTTTTCTAAAATTAATAACGCATAATTCTAATATAAAACCTTAATGAGTGGCGAATAGAGCGATAAACATGTAATTTATGGCCCGCCAAGGTAATAAAATCTTTAAGATTAGTAATCTTAGAAATGGAAATCAATTATTTTGTTTACGTCATTATGTGGAAGCTTGTGAAGTTTATATTATTTATTTAAACACCTTGGTTATAGATTTTGTTGATTTTATCAAGAAAATTGTGTTTGTATTCAGTTTGTATTGATATATTTTTTAATCTTAGTGGTATTAAGTATCTACTTATAGGTCTTTGGCTTATCTAGAATATTGTTATAGAATTTAGTTGTATTTAGATATAGTCCCAAATAATTTTTATTTTTTTGTAGCCTATTGTATCACATAGTTGGTTCTTACAGCATCTGTGATTTTAACATATTCTACATTCTTTTCGTAGACTCGCTGAATATTATACGTACACAAAATTTCATAAGAATCGGTGTCGCCAAAGCTCTATAAAAGAAAATGTTCTTACTAATGCGTCACATAAAATCATGTTATAACAATTTACTATTTAGGTTACTATAAATTACATTAAAAAAATAGCTTGTAAAAATTACTAAACTTAGAAAAGAACTTTATAATAATTCAACCCAGTAGTCCATCTTTTTAGGATCCCGTAATTACCTAATGGTAAAACGGGACTCTGTATTTAAGACTCCACTCTTCGCCTCTTACCAGGCTGTATCGCATGAATCATGATGGCTAGGAGATTGACATTTTTAGAGCTAATATATTTCTGTCACCCCTATACCAAAATTCTAAAAAGAAAAATACAATATATTTACTGGAGTCCCAATAACAACTCTTAATCATATACTCATAAATTAGAAAACTAGTATATGTATTCCATTCGTATTCTGGTACCCATAACACAAGCCTATTAGCTTAGCTTGGAACCAGAGGACGTTGTGTGAAATGTCCATGAAAATATACCTACTTATCACGTTAATAATATGATTATAACAACTAGATAATTGTGATGATGTATAGGTTAAGATGTAACCTAATTGTACGGAACATTAAGTTTACGAATCCAACTCTTACTTATCCAGTTTTTTAAGGTTCCTTACCAAAAGGTTAAAACGGACCCGATTACTGAAACTTCGGTGTTCATCCGTCCCTCTATCACCAGGCTGTATTTCTGGAACGGTATTAGCTAGAGAGTTGAAAATTTTCCTGTTTATATACTCGTATATCAGTTGATGCTACAACAATGACGAGCCTCGTGGTTGAGTGGTTTATGTAACGGACTGCGGATCACGAGGTCGCGGGTTCGATTCCCGCTCGGGACAGTCATTTGCGTGATTTTACTAATTGTCATACAAATGTTTTTACCGCGTCTGGGTGTTTCTATCTATTCTGAGTATGTATTTACAAAAGAAAAGTAGTTTATGTATTCTATCCGTATTCTGGTACCCACAACACAACCATTTAAGCTTAGCTTGGGACCAATGGACGTTGGGTAAAAAAAAAAAAAACAAATACTCCTCATCATCAATATTCTCTTAGCCTCATCCCGTTATTTGGGGTTGTTTGACGTATATACATATGATAATAAGAATACGGAGCCCTATGCACACAAAGGGCTCCATATTGTTTAACGTAACGTAGAGTTTAACTCTAACATAACCAGTTTTTTAAATTAATGTTACATGTATTATGATTATAGGATATACATTCTTAAAAAGCCCCCATGGCTATTAGAATGAAATGATGTCTTGTTAATGGTGTTACTAGAACATTATTATGGACTTAAGACCCCTCATTACCTTCTTAACGACTGCAAGATAAAATTAATGTCATGAGCATTTGATAAAATAAAATTTAAATAATACATAATTAAAATTTTGTAGGACAAGTTAAGTATTAACATAATTATAATAAAATATTATATTACGGAAATATTTAAATTTTTAATGCAGCATTATTACGATAATGTTTTATGTATTTTTTTTGTTAATTAATCTTAATATGAATAGTGTGATGAGTTTATTGTATTGTTGTAATTTTATTAATGTATTTTTGTGCGGTTAATTCTTGCATTTAAATGTAAGTAATTAAAATATGTTGGGACAATCTTTGTAAATGCGCCACGAGGTTGTCAAAATACAGGAAATATTCTGACAATTCGTGACGTAATGTGAAGTTCTTAATTTAAATATCTCTTTGAGATTATTATGTTTTATTTTTATACTGTCATCAATGTACCAACTGTCCGTGTGTTTTATGCATAGACTTAGTTCATAATAATAATCCTCTTAGGTATTGTGTATCTCTGTTATTCAGGCATAAGAAGATAGGCTTCTTTTCTATGTTATGAATCTTATTTTTACGTGTGTTATTTGTGAAAAGAAACATCTGCAACGTACAGTTGCTCGATTTAATTTGGTTTACCATCTCGTTTTCGTTCCTAGGTTAAGTTCTTATATTAATATTCTTCAAAAGAGACTTTATCAGAATAGACTACATCGTTCGACAGTCAATTTTTAATGATAATTACAATAATTCAGACAAAAGTGCCTATGCAGCTTGTCTGACTAAACTGAACTTTTTAAACTTTCGCGGCTTTCACACATATTAATATATAACGACCGGGTCTACTCCGCGGTCGACTTGTATCGACCGTGGTCACGGTTGAGTTCACCCGTGACCACGGTCGATACAAGTCGACCGAAACGTCGGGACAAAACAGGTATCGTACCTAAAATAAATTATATTTCCCGCGGAGTAGACCCGGTCGTTATATTGTATATTAATAAACTGAACTTATGTAACTCAAACGTAAAATAAATATTAAAGTCTCACAATAAGGATTTCATAGGTATCTAATATATAATATTATCTACAACATAACAGCCACTAAACTACAATACACCGCAATAGGCGCATTGGTGTGTTTAGTTTAGGTATTGATGTAATAGAATTGGCGCTAATAGCTATTATTAACATTCATTAGTAAGTAGTACTGTTAAATAAACGGAATTGTTAATTTAAATTTAAAATTTAAAAATAGAATTTCGAACAATCTTTCGCCCACCAAATTTTATATTAATTTCGAATGTTTTATTTGCTTACAAAAATGGTGTTGCCAGTCAGTAATATTTTTACGGCCTCATTTTATACCTCAATAAAAATCAAATCAAAGTTATTACCATCCAGTACGTATTTAAGCAGACTGTACAAAAATAAACCTTAATTACGTAATATTATATTTATTTTATCTTTTTATAAATTACAAAAAACTCTTTAAGACAGAATTAAAATGTCGGCTTCTCAAAAAGCGAGTTAATTTACACAAAAATACAACCAACACATTTAATGTTGATATTAAAATTTTTACGAGTATGCAATAAGTGTGAAATTGACGAAACAAGTTTTTAAAGCAAAAAAAGTTGCACATAAAATGAAGGAACTCGATTTTTTTAATCGATAAAATTGTATTTTTACGATACTTCGATAGATAAGATAATGTATTGTAATACATGTATGTTATTATTTTTAATGTATTTTAAGTGTATAGTGTAATTTGGTAGCAATAATGAGCGAAGAATCACAGGATTATTTTTAAGTTATAAAACTGCTGTTTTAAAATGTCAAGTATTTAACAGTTTTTTTTATGTAAGGGCTCATTACACTTATCCGAGATTTTAAGTATTCGTGGTGTCTTCTTGTCCTTGGTGATAAGGTCTATACTATAAGTAATACATACGTACACTAGAAATCTATGCTTACGATGTCCATATTTTTGTATGGAGCTTGGCTTGCAATCGAACCGTCTTAAGGCGTTTTTTTTTTCAAGAATTAGCAGACGCTATAAATAATCCACCTAAGTGCATCTTACAATCTAGTTTGTGAATTGTACCTAAAAGTATCATTTACGTCTCACCTAGGTCTTGAAAAGAGTAATAAAAGTTCTCTCTCTTCGTTTACCGGTGGGGACGGGCTTTGATGCTGTTGAGGCTGTTGATTTTCGAATTTTTCGTCTCTCACAGTGGATGTTATCTATGTATCTTTCTATCTTAACCTTTAACTGACTTTTACAGCGCCCTGGGAAGGAATGGTGGTGTTCGTACAGATTAAAAGCTTCTCAGTCTTAAGTTATTGATAGTCTCGTATTAAAGAGTTTTCGATAAAAAAAAAAAATTAAAAAAAAAAATTATGAGGTAATAGGTATGAGGTTATATTAATAGCAAGTTACAGTTGCAAGACGTTTTAACAAGCGCAAAAGTATAATTATATAGCGAAGACTATAAATGTAATTATAAGCAAAGTATGATAGTTAGCGAGTTAGTAGTGCTTTCAAAATTCTACTTCAAGTTAGTTCCATATTTTAGACGAACATCGTGGTCTAGTGGTTTATGTAAAGGATTGCCGGTCAAGAGGTTTTAAGTTCGTTTTCCACATTTTTAACCGACTTTAAAAAAAGGAGGTTCTAAATTCGTCTGTATATTTTTTTATACATTTTTGTTATCTCATAACTTTTAACTGGGGGAAGCGATTTTAATGATTTTCTTTTTATTTGAAACGTTTTTTTTATAAAAAGCTTGTAGTGCCCGCGTGGTCCCATCGGCGTTAGGTCAGGATCAGATGATTATCTCCTAAGAAATCGAGGAAAACCAACTTTAATTTTACTTTACTTTTAATTACTTTTGTTGTATATGCCTATAGTTAATCTCAAACTTCTCTTTCAAGAAGGATTTGCTGTAAGAAAACTCATGTCTGAGTTAAGCTCGCCTTTGTACATTAATTATGAATTTTTCATTCATTCATTTTCTGTTTTCTTTTGTTTTATCTGTAACTGTATCTATGTTTATTGCACAATAAAGAGTAAATAGAATAGAATAGAAAATCAAATTTCAAAAGAAGATGAAGTCGGTTGAACTTTTTCTTTTAAATACTCAATTATGTGCTATTAATATTTGTTATATAAATCTCTGTACCTATCCGCGGATTAAGAATTTAAGCCTCACTATTCTTTCCCAGGGAGCACCCTGGTCCCTGGGAAAGAACGGTGAGGCTTATAGCTTACAGCAGTAAAAGCCAGCTAAGCGATATTGTACACAAATAACATCCTCTGTGAGAGATGGTAATCTCAAAAATAAACTCTGTGCCAACACGCCTGGTCTGCACAGCACAGTACCTAGACCATAATACCTCCCAAAATTAAGTAAGTCTGAGACCAACCGTGGACTTTAATGGAGTGAGAGAGAGTGAGAAAATTCTTTATTTATCTGTAAATTCGTATGAACGCATAAACTTATACAGTTTTTCTTGGCATTTCATATTAGAGCTCAGTTTAGATTTTTTTTTTTTATAATAGTCTTTAGTAATAGCACTGTTATCTACATAATATATTTAATGATATTATCAAGTAGTTTCTTTAAAGATAAATATTCATTAAATAGATCTATTGACCTTTTTTGGATATTTTAACGACCATAGTTTGAGATAATTTTATAATTTATTAGTATTAGTATCGCTCATAGATATGATTATATATCGATATAGATCGATATAGATATGATTATAAAACTTATAGGTACCTATTTTGAAACAGCCAGTTGCATTAAAAAATCTGTTACCTTAACACAAATAAATAAATGATATTCTCTATTAAAATCAAGTGTAGGTAAACCCTGTAACAACTGATCGTAGAAGACATTTTACCGCTCAGTCTCACCCTTGACCGTGGTGGCCGCAGTCTCTGAAACGTCAGGCTAAAATTATATAGTCAATAGCCTTCCTCGATAAATGTACTGTCTTGTACAGAAAGAGTTTGTCAATTTTAACCAGCAGTTATTGAGATTAGCGTTTTTAAACAAACAAACTCTTCAGCTTTATAATATTTAACTATAGATAGTATTTTATATTAATAGGTAGGTACTGGCCGTAATTCGTAGAACTCTATGACTGTCCTTTCACATGACCTCTCTAAACACTAGTTCAAACAATAATTTACCCAGTTTACGTGATTTCTATTTTAGTAAAGTGTAAACTTACCAAAAATACATCACTTAAGTTTACTCAATAAATATTGTGAAATAACGTTTTAAGATATAATTGCTAAAATCAATATTGGTATACGCAAATATGCTGTGCTGTGTGTTTTTAATATTTGCAAATAATTTAACAAATTTTTGTGGCTACGGTAATTGTAGGTTAAATATAGTGTTTACTATAAAGGCACATTGCTAGTACACAATCATATCTTTCGTCAATAATTTTGCTTGATAAAATAAATAAAATTCTTGTAAAACAGATTCTAGACTAAAAAAAAATATTCTGGAAAAAATGATAACAATGAGCGGGACTCGAACTTACGATCTAGGAACACCGTTCCGTGGCTCTGCCAATTCGGGAGTTCAAGTCCCGCTTACGGTAGATAATGATTTTCAACTATGATTTGAGTTATTATTTAAAAGCATAGCAAATCAATTGCAAAAATTTATAAATTATTGGAGGTTCTATACGTTTCTTATTCAGCCTATAATTGGCCTACTATCATCATATCATCATATCATAGACAGGGCATAGTTTCGAGTTCTCCATCTCTAAAACTGGATATCTACAAACATATTTATTTAATCTATAATTGTGAACTTCTGAAAGAGACGGAATACTTAAATATAAATTTAATAATCTACTTAGTTTAAAAACTAAAAAAACACGCTTATATATCCTGAATATTTTTTAAATGATTGCATTGTCATCAATACTCAATTCTATGCTACCTACTTACAAAACGTTGACAGTTTATGTTGTCAGAGACTTATATTATGTTTTTGTTGTCACATGTTGTCACAATCGTAGTAAACAGAAGTAAACAATTATAATATTTTTACCTGATTCTATAAACAAAACGTTTTTATGTGAAATTATCTGATTGTATATGAAAGACATAGAAACACAATAATCTTGGTGAGTCTACTCATATACAATTAAACTATTACGTGTATAATTAAAAATACAAGTGTGGTCATAGAGATACTTGAAGATGCTATTCTAGTACCTAATTTTGATCAAGGAATTGGGATTATTCTTTTGAATTATTGCATTGTCATCGGTCCTTGTTAGGTGTGCAAAATTTCAGATCAATCCGTCTACTGCAAGTGGCTGAAAATCGCTTTCAAAGATTCCGTTACTCAGATTAATACATTGATAGATACATACCAAACTTATAAAAGCGTGTTAAAAACTAAAGTAAGCTTCAAATATCGCTAACAATATTATTAAAAATGTTTTGTTCCTGCTATAAAGGATAACCGAAAGTAAATTAATATGAAAATGAATATTAAATGACATAGTTCCGGCAGGATAATGTTATTTAAACAGCTCCATATGCGTCATTTCATGATCTCCCATACACACGTTTAATTAAGAATGAATTATGAATATTTGTCTGTCATTTCAATATGGTGGAGACGTGGTATATGTAATAAAATGTAGCGATGATAATAAATATTTGGTCTATTTAATCCATAAACGTCGTAATTTTATACCTCTATACTTATTTTTCCACTAAATAATAATTAATTAATTTCCGCTTTCAGTTGAAATAAATCATACCTGCGTACTTAAGAAATTTTACTGCAAAGAAAACATCTTGTTTGTTAACTCTCATACGCTCTACATTTTGACTTTGTTGTTAGGGTGACGGATAAAAAGAGAACAAGTGCCACCTCTCCAAATTCTTTCCGCGGGTACTGTAAAAATCCAACATTAGGCAGGCAGCTGGTCGTTAAAATCAGCGAAAATGTAGGCAAAAACTCATGTTGCAAGGCATAAGGGCGTGAGGACAGAAGAATGATAACTAATAAGATAAAGATGAGAAAAGTATGAAACCGTTTCGGATTCGTTGCATCTTTTAACTTGCATAAATAAAGCAACCGTTGTTTTAACATATTTCGATACACACCAGATATGATTATCTGCTGAATAGTAATGTACATCAACATTGTATTGTAAATGTTTTATTAAGCTATTGCATAGCTTCTATCGCGGGCCTTGAGCGTGGAGACTAAATCCACAAAATTTGAAATTTAAATTCCGTAGGTAACGAAAAAAACCTTACATTATCGGCGTAACTGCGCATGCGTTATCCCCTCTTCGCCCCGCAATTTATTTCATCCTCTTGATACCAAGGGTAAACGCCTTCCTCAAATTAAACAGCGTATTAAAATAAGGATTTTGAATCGACAACATATATCCTAAATGTTCAGATAACAGCGTATTTTAGATTTCAATAATGTAAAATAATGTCAAAACTAAAATTGTACCAACTGATTGACATTTAATTTAAAAAAGATTGACATTTTGACGGGCCTCGTGGTGTAGTGGTTCATATAACGGACTACCGATCATGAGGTCTCGGGTTCGATTCCCGGTCAGGACAATCACTTGTGTGATGTTTTTAATTGTCATACAAATGTTTGTACTGCGTCTGGGTGTTTACTATGTATTATAAGTATGTATTTACAAAAGAAAAGTAGTTTATGTATTATATCCGTATTCTGGTACCCATAACACAAGCATATAAGCTTAGCTTGGGACCAGAGGACGTTGTGTGAAATGTCCATGAATATTTATTTATTTATTTATTTATTTATTTATTTGATTGACAATCGCTATTTTATCATAATTACCATAAACAATGGACAGGTGTAAGCATCAGTAAATAAGGATTATTAATCTTAGTTTAGTTTATGGTATGTAGCTTCTTGCATAACTAAAATAAATAAATAATTATAAAAACATAAGTTGATAAAAAAATGCTATGCAATAGCTTTACCGCAGCAGTCCCCGAGTGCCACACATCTTTTTTATATTTATTCTCTTTCTTTCATTTGTCACTTAGAGAAACATGCTGCAGTCATAATTTTCTCTAACACTTGCGCGACTCATTTGTCAAAATAAAACCACTTTTTATGGATTTAGACGCGTGAATTTGTTTTAAATTTTGGACCGACGTTTCGTAGATTTTGCAGTCACCATATTTCTATTGCCGCTATACTAACAAATACTAAAAATAAAATAAAATAAAGATTTAAGGGGGGCTCCCATACAACAAACATGATTTTTTTACCGTTTCTTGCTCGATACTAATAACGTTGCCTTATGTTGCATAGATAATGGTACGGAACCCTTCGTGCGCGAGTCCGACTCGCACTTGACCATTTTTTAAGTACTTATATGAGACTAAAAAAAATATATATTAATACATAATAATAATAAATAAATTTTCATGGACATTTCACACAAAGTCCTCTGGTCCTAAGCTAAGCTTATATGCTTGTGCTATGGGTACCAGAATACGTATAAACTACATAAACTACTTTTCTTTTGTAAATACATACTTATAATACATAGAAAACACCCAGACGCAGTACGAATATTTGTATGACATTTAAGGATATCACACAAATGATTGTGCCAAGCGGGAATAGAACCCGCGACCTCGTGATCGGCAGTCAATTACATAAACCACTCCACCACGAAGCCTGTCCTATACCTATTGTATTATAATACCTATTGTATTATAATACATTATATTATAATACAATAGGTTTTCCTAATCTCAGGTCCTCCGCGCTAATGTCAGGAATCATTGGTCCGATTCGAAAAATTATTTCAGTTAAGGATAGAACATTTATCGAAGAAGACTAATAGGCTATCTAACATAACACTGAGACTATTATAGGAGAAAGCATTAGTGAAAAATGTTGTAAAAACGAGGAAAATTTCCTAAATTCCATGCGTACAACGTCATGGGTAAGAGCTAGCTATCTAACAAATATAATTATGTTTGAATAAAAACAATCTATACATGTGGAATGTACATACATATATGTATATACATTTTATATGTAATAATATAATGATATAATAATATAATGTATATACATGTCTGATTTAAATGACAAAACATGAACAATAATGAAAGACATGATTTTAAAAAAGACTCCACAATAAACATTAAGCAGACATTAAACTTACTCTTAATTTAATCGCATAGCAAATTTCTTGTCAAAGAATAATCTCCATTTAAATGCAGACAGGTTTGTACAATAAGAACAAAATAACATTGAGTATAATACCTAAAGACATGTTGACAGAGCTCATCTAGCATTCGTCACGGTAATCTTAGTTGTATTACATTAAATCTGCGACGCTGTTGTGACACTTTGATACCGGAATTGCCAAAGAATTTAAAATATTTTTAAATAGTTTTATGCCTAAGCTAGTGAGGTTCACTGAGGACTATATAAAAAGTAAATTTTAGGACTAATAGCTACAAGGATATTCGACTTGCGACTTCACACTTGTCACATTTTGGACAATTCACACAATATCTTTATAAATTGTAGCCTATATCATCTAACCCAGCTCCTCGCAGGTCACGGCTGCTTCGCCAAATACCTGTGAGAGCTGGTGGGCGTCGAGACCGCAGCCGGTTGCAAGAGCTGCTCGTCTGGAGCCGTGGACACGGCCGAGCACACGTTGGTCGTGTGCACGGCCTGGGCTGTCCAGCGCGCCAGGCTCACTGGCGTAATTGGCGGAAATTTGTCGCTGCCGGCCATCATCGCTTCGATGGCCGGCAGCAAAGAGTGCTGGGCCGCCGTCACCTCATTCGCATCCGAGGTGATGGCGACAAAAAGAGGAGCCCTGCGGGAGCGAGAACGCTCCGGGGAAACTCTTCCCCCCGCAAAGCCGCGGGTAGGGGTTGTCGGCGCACAATAGCCGGCGGCTTAATTTGTCGCTGCCGGCCGTCATCGCTTCGATGGCCGGCAGCAAAGTGTTGGGCCGCCGTCGCCTCGTTTGCATCCGAGGTGATGGCGGCCAAGAGAGAGGCCTGCGGGAGTGAGAGCGCTCGGGCGATACTATGCCCTCCCGCAGGGCCGCGGGTAGGGGTCATCGGTGCGCAATTGCCGGCGGCCCTCGTCCGCGAGGAGGCCACGCCGTTAGTGGCGGACGACCTCTCACCGAGTGTTCCGGCAATCCTATTCTCATTTGAACGGCATAGTACAAGTACCCGCGTTTATTTATTGTTTAAGCGATATTTTTGTTCTTTGTCTTTCATCACATTATATTATTATTATTGTAAAAATGTTTCTCATTAAGTGAATTTGTAAATTCTTTAGAGAAAATAAAGTTCTTAAACCACAAATTGCATGTGTCAGTCTGGGATCAAAACCAGCGTGGCCAAATTAAAAAAAAAATTATAAGTTGACGGCTTCTAAGAGTTGCTATGACAACTGTAAAAAAACAAAATGGCTGAACTATTATTTCATTACCGTATTTCACAAATATTTGCTTTTATTATCTCGTACAGAGTTTGTAGCGAAAAAATATATTGCTTATTTTACTTCCAGGACTATAAATTATCTGTATACCAATTTTCGTGCAATTTCATTCGGTCGATCTTTTGTGAAAGCGTCACAAACGAACAAATAAACAAACAAACAAACTCACTTTCACCTTTATGTATAAGTAGGGATTAATAGGATGTTAAGGTCATATTATCATCTTTTAGATAGACAAATTAGCGTCATCATAATATCATATGTAATTTGAAAGAAAGATAAATAGATTAGATAAAACGATAAACTATAAATTCCAAAGAGTTCAACAAGAAAGTTATAAATAATTTTTCACACACTTTTCTACAAAAATATCATGATAATATTATGCAAATGCATTATGAATAATCTTAATCAAATAACATAAATGTTAAGTTATAAATGTTATAAATTACGGGAATATAATCCGTATCTTTCTGATCATTGCGGAGTATTTTACGACATATTTTTGATAATTATAAAACACACGATTAGTTTAAATGTTAATTAATATCAAAACATGTGATAATGTTATAGATATAAATGGATAATTGGTTATTTATTTAAATAATGTAGATATTTATTGATTATAATTTGGTGGGAAAGAAAAACCAGAATTAATAAAATAACATTGATTTGTATTTAATATTGATTGTGACCTTCTTATTTATATTATAAAAATATTAATATTCATGTCAAACATATTAATTTAATCTATAATTTCATTAAGTAGATGATTTAACTGCGTAATGATAAAATTTAAATGTGAAAAGATGGAATACGATAGCGTAGAGTCTAAATATAATTCTGATGTAATTATGATCCCAATTTGATATCCATATTAGTACCCATAACACAAGCATATTAGCCTAGCTTGGGACCAGAGGCCGTTGTGTGAAATGTCCGTACGAAGATATTCCTTTCTTTGTTTTGCGAGAAAGACTTTAGATCTTTCGGCTGTGCATGAAAACACCATTTAACCAGTTTCTTCCATTAAATAACTAATTTTAAACAAAACCAAATACAAATACTCATCAATATCCGTCACTTTATCCGTAAAAAATCGTAACACGCATGCGTACAATGATTTACAGCGACAATACAATCATGATTCCCATCTACAATTAACATACAATGTTGATCTATGTCAGTTAATGCCGCAGGAAGTCAGATTACATCTATAAACAAATGTGCTTCGACTTTAAGTATTAAAGTGTTAAGTACAATGACGTCACTAAAATCTTAGCTGATGCTTCATCATTGAATGATTATAGTAAAGACTATGTTTTCTGATAAAATCCATTGCCTGTGGAACCAACTGCCACTAACAATAAGACAGGCTAAATCACTGTCTATTTTCAAAAGAATGGTGATCGAACACTTCAGCACTAGTTCATAACTTATTTACTTTCTTCATACCTACTATATTTAAGTAGTATATTATGCTTCATACACATTTATTAGTATGTAATTTTTTTTTATATTTACACACCATAACACCGTCTATCCAATCGACATGTCCATGCAGGTTGTCTGGAAGAGATCGCTGACAGCGATAAGACCGCCGATTGTACATTGATTGTTTGTAGATAATTGTAAAACTCTGTATTATTGGTGTGCAATAAAGTATATTGTATTGTATTGTATTGTATTGCTGGATAAAATTCGAGATACAACGATCCGTAGAAGAACGGGTGTATCCGAGATAGTTCTAAGAATTAGCACGCTGAACTGACCCCCCGTCGTAGTAAACCCCCATAGATAGAGGGCCACCACAGATCGGGTCATGATAATACCTGAGTGACTACCATGACCTTAGCCGGGTCATGGTAGTCACTCAGGTATTACATATCAGGTATATGCCTATATATGCATATATTAGGCAAGCAAGAACACCGTGGGGTTTAGTGGGTAGTCCGGCAACAATTGAACGCTGAAGTGACAATCGGCACGCAACCTCGATTGAAGGACTGATGACCGTTGAGGAAGGAAGTACATACATATACTGGAAGAGGGAACCCCCCGAGAGGGCGACCCCGACAAGGAGGAGCAACGGTAACGTCAAAGTCACGGCGAGCCACTGGATGTTAGCGGTGCACGATCGCCCATGGTGGCTTTTATCCAGCAGTGGACAGAAAAAGCTGACGAATATATGGATGATTAATGTTATGCCTTTTAAAGTTACACTTCTTTGGGCACGTCAGGGAAGTAGTTTTAGATCGTAGAGAAAATGGTGCTATATTGTCTGTCTTTACGCCCGTAAGAAATAAAGCATGGCACTGTATACATACCGATGTACTAATTTAATAACTGCCTACTGTTACGAAAATATCCAGGCGTGATAAAATAGTACAAGTAAAGTATTTCACAATAAATTGTCATCAAAGATCATAAATAAATGTAAAATCTTGACTAAATAATTTGTTATTAATACAAGTCAAGCTGTACAAAACGATATCAAGTACGAGTAGGTATCGTATAATAATTATGTACACAAAATGTACGTTGACATTAATATTATAGATAAACTTGTTTGTGACAAGGTTGACACGATATTTGTAAACAGACAGCTGCATGCTTTCATGTTTTATTATCATCGACGGGATTCGTAGTCTAGTGGTTCCCGTTCACGAGGTCGTGGGTTTGATTCCCACTTGGGGCAATCATTTAAGTGATATTTATAATTTTCATACAAATGTTTGTATTGCGTCTGGGTGTTTCTATGTATTATAAGTATGTTGTGTGTGTTTCTATGTATATAGCTTAGCTTGGGCCCAGAGGACGTGTGAAATGTCCACGAATATTTATCAATCCTAAAACATGTTTTAAGCTACACGATTGTGATTGTGTTCAGCTTCGTGTAGCTTAGTAAAAATTGTTGGCAGAAGACTACATTCTCTGATCCCAAGCTAAGCAGAATACTTGTTATGTTACCAGGATACGAATAGAAAACAAATACTTTCTTTGTACTAACATACATAAAATAAACAGAAAAAGCCCTGAAATAGTGTAGTTATCCGTGTGACAATGTGTGTATATTATACAAATAAGAATGTTCTTTGTGTGAATCTAATTTGCGATCTAGTGTCTGGTAACAACTTTGCGACAAGACCTGTTTTTCTAGGTATAAAAAAGGAAAAAATGTAAGACGAAATTTTACGAGAATCGAACCAGCATCTTCAACACCAGTTATGCTCATGACCTATGAGGCTCATAAATTAAAATAACGTTCGTGACTTTTCAGCTATGTTCAGTCGCACTTTAATATAATCTATTTTCTACTACCAGCTAAGACAAACGGCTTAACGCATATTAACAACAGTACACCTCCATTATTTATAGCATAAATAATTCAGGATAAGCCATAATAGCGACAATTAGCCGCTCGTTGCCTTCACCATAAAGTGATGGTGTTTGTGGTTTATGGAGGGATTGCACGCGATATACTCGTAAAGATACTTCTGCATCCAGTTAATAATTAATTGTAGATCTGGTGTCCTATCGGTGTTGGTACAATATATCGTGTTGGTATAATTACGGTTGTGTTTTAAAGGGGAACTTTAAATAAGTAGTATTTTTTTATCGTTTATGATCACTGCAAATGCGTAAATCATCCTCTTCAACCACTCTATTAAAAAAACTGCATTGTAATCCGTTGAGTAGTTTGGAAGATATAAGCTCACATATGGACATACAAAAATAACGACTTGGTTTTATAATATTGACTAGGTGTTGCCCGCGACTTCGTACGCGTGAAATTTAGAAATCTATCCTTACCAAACAGAAGTTTACTCTTCTGCTCAATATGTTAATGACAATAAAGCTTGGGAGTAAGTTATTCCAGAGCAACACATATTATTATAATTGTAATTTATATAAATTGTAAGAACCATTGTAATGATTATTTAAAAAAAGATTAGTATGAAAAAAAAAAGATATCTGCTGAGTTTCTTACGCCGGTTCTTCTCAGCGGATAAGTCCTGAACCGGTGGTAGGGAAAAAAATTTTTGGACATATCATAGGAGCTTATTTTTTTTTTTTTTGGCAAAAAGAGAATATGCCTACGTGAATAAATGATTTTTGATATTTTGATTTTGAATAGATGGCGTTGTACGTTTTTTGAATCGCGCTATCGTTTCGTTCCACACATTAACACTTAAGCTCGTCAAAATTATTATTGTGCTATCATCCGAATTTCGCACTTATAAATTAGTAAGGATAAGGATTATAATGTATTCTGTATTACTTAGGTTACTGTATAATGTATTACTTAGATTGAACTTGGTTCTTATTGCTCATTTATGTTTTTAGAAGGGCTTTATATTATATGTAATGCATTTTACACACAACAGCTTTTTCCAGTTTTTTGTCTAGTTATATGTATGCCATAGATTATTATTCTGTTAAGGAATAGAACTTACGACAATTTGTATAGCAGATAGTTTTAGGTATTACCTACTGCTACATCAAAGAGCCAGCTAACCGTACCTGTACCCATTCTACGTGCAGAACTAAACTTAACTAAAAAATGAAAAGTCACTTTTCATTTTTAGTTCATCATCATCATCATAACATCACGCCTTTTTCCCATAGGGGTAGGCGGAGACTATAGAGCGCCATTTGCTACGATCCAAACATACTTCCTTGGCTTCATCCACACTCATACATCTGGTCATACATGCTCGACGGTTGTAAGTGCAGTCATTTTTTAGTTAAGTTTACATTACACAATAACACGTCAATTTTAACTGAACTTTCTTATTATAAAAACTGTGTATACGATAACGATTTTAATTAATATAAATGTGTACAACGAATTATATAAAATACACCATAGGTAGTTGTTTTAATTTTTTAGTTAAGCTTAGTGGTGCACGAAGAATCGGTATAATTAAAACACTAGTTTGAATATTCCAGTACCTGTGTCATTTTTTAATCAATTTTTCTCTCCTCGTTCATATTAACGCAATGAATCAAATACGTCATCGTATTTGCGACTAATTTCATGTGACAGAGAAATACGGTGTGACAAGCGACTATGAAATGATATATCGCATTTTGATCGCCATATTGTACCTAAATGCCGATTTTCTCATAAATTATTCGTTTATTCGATCTATCGATTTATGAATTCAATTCACTTTCTATAAAAATATTTGTAAATTTTAATGTGATAATTAGATGTTATATAACCGTCAGTACGTTATTTTAATTAAGGAATTTCATTTGAATTTATAAAAAGAATTAATCAACCAGTTTTAAAACTATTATATTAATTAGCTTAAAATGTACCCAATTTCGACACGTGGCACGTGTCGGAATTAGGTACAATTATTAACAATCCTTACTAATTTATAAATGCGAAAATCGGAATTCAAAAGTAGAAATCGTGACGAGCTTAAGTGTTAATGTGTGTAACCAAACAATTGTGCTATTTAAAAAACTGTACAACGCCATCTATCGAGTGATATGGTATACTTCTGTTTCTTAAGGTTTAATTTCTAAATTTCACGCGTACGAAGTCGCGGGCAGCAGCTAGTATGTAATAAGCCTTTTAATAAAAATCAAACAACATTATTCCGTAAAGCAAACAACATTATTCCGTAAAGCATTTTAATAATGGGCAAATGAACCCTAAATTAAAAACAATATAACTATTTTAACACAATAAACTGATAATATACCTGACCAGAATCAACATCAAAAAATAATATTTTGCTTAATTTTAAAACTAAAAAACACGCTTGCAAATCCAAAATTGTTGTATTGTCATCAGTTCTTAATACTTGCGCAAACTTTCAGAGAATTCCGACAGCTGCAAGTTGGTGAAAATCTCTTACAAATATTCTGTAATTTTTGGAGTAAAATGATATAACATTGAAGTCTACAATACCGTCGCATACAAAGCTTAAAACATATCTCATCTCTCAAATGAAAAACGATCAAACTGCCAATTACACGAAAAAATGTCCATAGGCACCAATTAAAATGATTTACATATCAATAAATTGCATGGCTACGTAGGCAGCGACCGTTTTTATACGGTATCGTATTGCGCACCGGGTCGAGGTATGACTTATTGCTTTTGTTCCTTTCATATTGAGCATTGTGGTCAGATTTCGGTGCATGTACCTCTATCCGTTTGCTTTCTGGAGATATTTCTCTTATTACAAAGGCAGGAATTTTATTTAAATATATCCAAACTAATCTTTAGGTTTATCGAATATTTGTAGAAATATTTTTATTTTTAGGTTGAAATAAAAAGATTGACATTTTAATTTTTCATTAAACTTATGAACTAAGTAGCTTATAACTATGTAAAAAATACAAAATATAGCTTAGAATTGCTTAAAGTAACAAAATGTTAAGTATTAAGTAACAAACAAATATGTAACAAATATTCGTACTATATTTTCTGGACTCTTATTAAATAAGCAAAATATCGTGCTATTGAAAAAGATTCCCTCTTTTTCTCTCTCTCTGCCCCGCTGTTGGGCACGGGCCTTCTTTACTTTGAGAGGTTTTATAGTCTACTATGCAGCACTGACCAGGCGTGTTGACATAGGTTTATTTGAGCTTTCCGTCTCTCACAGATGATGCTATCTGTGTGACATCTTTAACTGACTTTTACAGCACTCTGGGAAGGAAATGGCATAATCACACTTGTGTTCTTAATTAATCACCACACAGACAAATCACCCCCTTTTTTTCCAAGGATAATAAAGAAATAAACTGTCCACAACATTGCATGTGACAAGTCAAATTTGTGATAATGAATATTATTGTAGATAATACATTGCGTGTCAAAAACTAATATACATCTAACTCACGCCTCAATACAATAACTAAACATTGCAAATAAAAAAAAATAAAACTTTAGTAAAGTATAGAAGCGACTGAAAATAGAATGACAAGTTTTGATCACTTACGACATAAAAACGGTGCGTTGAAATAAAATAGTGTAATTAAAGGCAATGTAGATATATTATTGTGATGAGACAAAGACAATGTAATGAAATAGATTATAGCTCCAACTAATGATAATGGATGTATGGAAAAGCCAGTCAAGTTTAAAACGCTGTCGCATACTAAGGGTTCTGTAGATTTTAGGTCGAATGAAAGTAATAGACACATTTATCACTTCTTTTTATTGTAAGTTTTATTAAAAATTATTTTTTTATTTATTACAAATTAATAAAGGTACTATAATAGAGGGCCAAATGTTAAGTTTAATTGTTTTAACACGCTTTTAGTAGCTCGATTTGTATCTATCAATGTATTACCTAATCTATGTAACGGAATCTTTAAAAGTGATTTTCACCCACTTGCAGTAGTTGGATTGATTTGAAATTTTGCACACTTATTAAGGACATATTATGACCACTTAATTTTTAATATTCAGGTTTATCAAGCGTGTTTTTTAGTTTCTGAACTAAGCTATTTATTTTTTTATCTAAGAGTGGTTATAGGAATATAGTTAACGTGAATATTTCAAGATTAGTACAGCTGCTCAGAGATATTGACGTTGATAAAACATGATTATTGTACAAAGATCATTTTGGTAACTATTCAGATTAAGAACCCTAAAAACAAATACCTATAATAATAATTATTCTATTATTATTTTTACTGTGGTTGATTGAGACAATAGTATAATCAAGATATTGCTACTATTCTAATGACTGTCCCTAAATTATTTTAGTTTCGAAATGCCATGGATAGAATATTACATACTTACATACGATAGCAAGAAATTATACTTCTTCTCTTATCTTTTTAGATATTCCACTTAAAAATAGAAAGTATTTTCTTTTGGCACTTTAGAAAAAAATCAAGCAATAAAATTTTTAAGATCACAAAATCCGACACCCTAAAGTTAGTCTTCAAACTAACAACTTTCCGCAACTAATAAATTTAATCTTAACATTTACTTGTTTTGTTTCCATTTTCTAGTATACTTCTCTTAACAAACCACTATACAGATACTAAAACACTTTAAAAACTTAAAATAAAAAGTTGGACAAAGAGTTCGCGGCTTCCCAATAAAATATTTATTCGGAAAAATTTTACAATCATTAATGTAATTTCTCCGAAAACTAAATTAGAAATGTTACATACATTAAGCTGTTAAAAAACATTATAAATAATGATATAAATGCGTTGATTTAAAACAAGCTGTACAATGATAGCATTAATAATAACATCATTAATTTAAAAATTCAATAACATTTATAGATTCAAAGTATTAGTGAAATGAGTGTTTTTATAGTAGCTTAGCAATGCCCCCTACGGTTCGGAGTTGCTCTTAATGAATAAAGCAGTAAGTGGTTTCTTTTAAGTTATCAAAACTTAATAACTTTTAGTTTTGTACAAAAAAAAAGAAATGGATAAAACATCTTAACGTATCTTAAAGCTTGTCAATTACATGAAGTGATAATCATTTTAAGTGGAGATTATCTCTAAACTAAAAATGTGACATGTTTTTATACCTATGCTCCCAATTTCGCTTTATTCACAAATTGTTAATGTTCAATTGTTTGATGGTGTTTGCATTTATCTTGTCTGCTTTTTAAAACTCATGTTTGTACATTGTGAGAAAATAAATCATATATTTATTTATTTATTTTATTGTTACAAAACGAAAGGAATTTTAATTGATAAAATCCTTAACAAAAATTATGAAAGCAGATATTTGTTTATATACAAGGGCCAGCCCAGCCTCTAAGCCTGTTTGTTTGATTTTACATTAGATTAGATTTTTTTTTTAATGAACCCACAAAATGAAAATGAAACTCCAAAAAATTTAGTTACCACCTTATCCATAGTCACCGTCAGCGTCCCATTCCAAAAGTATAATATTTACATAAATTATATTGGCGAAATCGATGGCTAATTAAAACCAAACATATTTTAACGATGCCGTCAATTTTATAACAATATTAATTTATAGCTGGTTAACTTTTTATATCGCCTCTTGAATATTAATATAATGTTATTTATTGATCCGCTTGACACTTGGTGTAGCTTGTTTTTCTGACATTTTAATTTTAAAGAGTCGTAATTATTTTGTTTTGAAATTGTAAATTTACGTTTATTTAAATTTATTATTCTAACTTATATGTTTATGACTTCTGTTTTGTTGAATCTTTTACCAGTCCTGTCTAATTGTGTACTTTATGACAAAAATATAAAGTACATAAAATCATATTTGGTACAAATTCTTGTCCTTTGTTTCTGGTAACAACACACAAAAAACTGAAGCCACAAATGGTATAACAGCAAATACTGAAGAAGGTACCCAATGTAGAGTGATAGTAGCAATAAATGGAGCCACCATAGCACCAACTTTGGCTCCAGCTGAACTTAAACCATATGCCATAGTTCTTAATTGTGTTGGAAATAATTCTGATACATATACATACAATACACTAAATGTAGTACACGTGGCTGCAAAACCTACAACACCTAACACTGTACACATTGCATCACCAGGTGGAATAAAAATTAAAATTATCATTGTGATACCAATCACAGAAAATGTAGCTAACAATGACACTTTTCTTCCTAAAGATTTGTTAAGAATTATTGCCAAGGGTATTGTTGGTAGCTGGAAAGAAATAAAAAAATAGTTTAAAAAAACTAAAAAACACGCTTTATTTAATCGAATTATTGCATTGTCATCGGTCTTTGACAGGTGTGCAAAATTTGAATAGAATCTGACCGTTTAAAATGGGTCAAAATAGCGTCCAAATGAGTCGGTTACAAACATACAAACAAACATACAAACAAACATACAAGTGAAGCTAATATAAAGCGTGTAAAAATCATTTTTAAATTAGTTGCAATTTTATTAATAAGACAAAATGTGTTAATTAGATTATTACACATACCAAAAACAAACGTTCAAATACACTACAGCCCAGGGGCTCACACTTTATGCTGCAGGCAGCATGAAGTGTGAGCAGTAGCTTTTAAAAAATCATACCATCGGGTTCATCATTATCATCATCATCATTATCATCTCTTCCTACTTTACTTTAAGTTTCACCGAAAATCTTTTCTTGTATTAATGCTATATTTGTAGTTCTAATAATATTATTTTCACCTTTTAACTGAAACTAAACATAGTTACCTGAATGCATCCCAATATGATCACAGTGATATAAATGTTGGATCCTATAAATGTAACGTATTGATTTATTCCAAAAAAGCAAGTTCCAGTCGAGAACCAAATTAAAAATAATCCAATTATTTTAAAAGCCAAACGTGGTGTTCTGAACAGTTCCAGATAATTAGATTTGTAAACATCTTTATCGTTGATCATCATATCGTCATATGCTTTCAATATGTTATGTTGTATTTCATTCACAGTTAAATTTAGTTTATTCCTAAAACCAATAATACATTTACATAATTAGCGATTGATAAGGGCAATCGTTACAATTTTTTTTTTCTTGTTACCTTTTAGCAGCTTTAATCATCACTTTAAGTGCTTCTTGTACTTTGCCTTTAGTCATAAGCCATCTTGGCGTTTCTGGTATAAAAATTATGAATATATAAATTACCATTGAAACAGCACTATATTCCAAAAGATACATTCTCCAGTCTACTGCAAAGTAAGCAAATACTGATAATAGAGCTTGTGCAAAACCATCTGGCATTACTGATAAACTACCAGCAGCTTCTCTGTATTGAGGTCCAACAACTTCTATTATTATTACCACACTGATAATCATGCAGCCTCCAGATGCCATCCCAATTAAAAATCTAATTCCATTAAAAATCCAATAAGTTGGTGAGATTGACGCTGTGAACATAAGTGTTACGTTGATTGCTGATGATATGATAAGCCCAACACGACGACCATACCTAAAAACACACATTATTAGAGGCTATTTAACATTCAAATACAAAATATAACCTTAGCCTTACTTATCAGATATCCATCCAAAAATAAATACACCAACTAAACATCCAGACATTATCATAGTTTGTGTAAAACTTGCTTTCCAAGCATCAGTACAAATTAAATGAAATTCCGAAATAAGATTCTTTTCAAATATTCCATCTTCATAAAATCTGTATTCGAGACAATTTTCATAACAAGTTGAATTCTTCGCTCCAAACGTTGCATTATTGTCAAATTTTACACAAGTAAATGCAGTAACTGGCACTAAGAACACTATTGATAATATATTCCATATACTTATCAATCTCACTAATCCACTGATGATACATATTTTAGCTTGCCAAGGACCAAATGCACCAATAGATTTCACAATATAATCATTTTTTATTTCTTTATCAAGTAAGTTATCACTTTCTCTAGTAGTTATTTCACTTCCCATTATAACTTTAGTAGTATCAACTTGGAACTTCGAAGCACACGCACTATAACTGACGTGAGGTCTAAGAGACATGAACTAGAAACTTTACTTTTCTGTCAAAACGCTTAATTAAGTATTAACACAAAAATAGCTTGTAATTTAAATTGTATTGTAATAATGCGTTACTTAAGTAGACATAACAGTAAATGATAGCTATAGATAGTAAACAAACTACTTAAATTGTTTATCAACTGGTGAGATAATATTGGCTAAGATCAATGGACAATTTATTGTTCTAGGTCATGGAGAAGTGTCATCGTGTTATCAACGTCTTTAACCTTTTTAAGTCACTGGGCTAACTAGGTTAATTCAATGTTATCCGAGTGATTTCGATTTAACGTTTTGTAAAACGAAATTTATTTTTTGACATATTATGTACTACATAATATGTCTAATAATAAATTTCGTTTTACAAAACGTTTAGCTACTATTCTGTACGGTTTTATTATTGAAGTTTATATAAATTAATAGCTAACCATTTCACTAAGACTATTCTATAGATCTAAATACGGCAACTACCTAACTTTCTTGTGAAATCTTCTAATATATAAAATTCACGTGTCACAGTGTTAGTTACCGTACTCCTCCGAAACGGCTTGACCGATTTTTATGAAATTTTATATTCATATTCAGTAGGTCTGAGAATCGGCCAACATCTATTTTTCAAACTTTTTTTTTTAGTATGGCAAAACTACATTTGCCGGGTCAGCTAGTAATATTATAAATTTGTTGACATTAAAATAACGTTTGACCTATTTTGCAAGAATTAATGGAGTAGTTATCTAGATAAAAATCGGATTTTTGTAGTCGTAAGAGAATTTTTAATAAAAGAAATTTTACATTTTTCAGCATCAAGTAATTTATGGATCCACGTATCATTGTTAATGTTAAAAGCTCGAATTTTATTATATTTAATAAATCATTGTCCATTCCTTTGATTGGCGTTCTCTATCGAAACAGTGCTCTTTATTCTTAAAGCATTGTAGTACTCACAACTCATTCGATAGATAATATCTTTGCAAAAAAAGGATCAACCTCTCATGAACTCACTAGTTACTTTAGGGAGGTCCTCAAGCGACGACTTAATTAGGCCAGAGAGTAAGACAGTTAAATTACTTATTGAGCCTTCTGAAGTATTTTAAGTAATTAACATATCCAATTTAAAACGTTGAAATTGGAATCTTGGCCATGTCCAATTCGTTACCATAAATAAACCTTCTGAAACCGCCTTTGTTCGTATCTTTTCGGCGAACAAAACCACATGGGTTGCTTGTCCTCGCATTTTTTATCCAACGCTCAGGCCAATTAATCTTCTTTATCGTTCCATCGCTGCCAGTTGAATAATCGCGGTGCGGACGAGTTTAACATAAATTAAGTTTTCCACGACACCTGAGATACCCCCCTTGTGCTAAGAGCTTCAACTAACTTCCAAATACAACATTATAAATTATTTTCAACCTTAACATGAAGCATTAGGTTTGTCGTTCAATGTAATATAAGTTTGTTTGGTCAGTAATAATGAGGCTTCGTCGAGAGATGTATATCTCAAGTCAGAAAGAAAGGTTAAGTGTGAACATTTGTTTGTTAATGTCCTTGTATAATGGATTCGTGGTTCTTTTTCGGTTGGAATGATAAGTTGTTGTACTTTAATTGATCGATCGTTTGATTTCTTTTGGTTTTTGTAAATGGTGTATGTGTTTGAGTTGTGGACAGATTGGATAGGTGAGAATGATTGATGGTATTATTGACACATAGTTTCTCGGTAGCTTTGTTATTGGGAAAAAACTATAACATTCTAATGTGGCGCCGTTATGTTGCTTGTGGACATAAATTTCAACTAATACATTGTAGTTTAAATTATATGTTTTCGTATTTGATTTTACTCCAATAAATGCAGTTTAACTAACTTACTAACCTAACCTAACATAGGAAATTCGTTTAGTCAAAACTGGAAAAGTATTCCGAAAAATAGAAAAGATTGAAGATAAATCCATCAATTAAAAGCATGATGTAATATACTAAATGATTTTCACTGTAGAAGAAGGCTAAGTCCAGTAGTCATTATTTAAGAGCCAAGAAGAATGGACATAGACTTTCATTATACCTACCCTAAGATAATCAATATATTGTGTATTAGTCACAGTGGCGATTGCAACACATAGATCGGCCATTAAAACCATCAAAGCAATACAAACTAAGATTATAGCCCATGAAATACACGAACACGTCAATTAGTATGCCAACAATTACATTCTTTCTTTTACAAACAAACTTACAAAAATTGGCCAAATCAATTATCGCCCATTAGGCAAGTGGTTGCGCTCGTGCTTAGTCTATTTGAGTTACCATACCAACGATAGTTATATCAATTTAGTTGCATTAGCATCATCATGTTGTGTATTACCCTTTTCTGGGTTTTTGATATTAAATGTTGTCTGTGTGGTCGAAGTGATAAATGTGACAAAGCTGTGAACGCTAATTGGTATAATTGAGAGGTGACTACAATCACGACTTATCGTACAATAGACAAATACGCTGTTAATGTCACGAGTCTTTTGTTACTTATCTTTATTTTTGACTAGCTTTTGCCCGAGACTTCGTACGCGTGGAGTTAAAAAGATACTTCCCCGTTTTTTTCAACATTTTTATGATATGATGCTTAGTTCCTATTAGTCGCAGCGTGATGTTATATACCCTATAGCCTTCCTCGATAAATGTACTATCTAACACTGTAAGAATTTTTCAAATCGCACCAGGCAGTGGTTCTTGAGATTAACGCGTTCAAACAAACAAATTCTTTAGCTTTATATTATTAGTATAGATAATAATAGATAGAACCAAAACCTTGCTCTATAATGATCCTGTTTTCTGCATTTAAAATCAAGGGATTCCGTGACTTGATTTTTCAAAAATCAAGAAAGAAGGCAAAGTTAAAATAATATCAGTTCATTCTATAGTACCTATAACAAAAGCGTATAAGCTTAGCTTGGGACCAGGATGCCCGTTGTGTGATATGACAAAAAAAAAATTTTACCCTCAGACAAAATTTCTATTTTTACAAACACTTTACTTCCATATTCGTAATCATTACATAGCATATAGTTACACAAGATGTAGGTATATTTAGTATATTGAGCCTTCGAATATTAAATAACCTGCTAAAATGCCAGTTAAACAGTTAATTAGCATCGCAACTCGGTCGTTGATCATTTAGTAAGTTTGATGGTCGGTTTATTTGTTTGTTAGTACGTTTCTAGGTAACTGTTGTAACTGCATATTTATCTTTAACAGTGCTAATATTGATAATTTGTGTAATAATATTGTTAGATACTGTGATTTGTAGACTTCGTTATCATTTTGTACATACTACGCAGAGAAACATTATTCATACAGACACACTATTTACGAGTATGTGTGTATGAAACATTTTTCATACAGACACACTTACATAGTGTGTCTGTATGAATGTTTCTCTCTGTGTGTATCTTTCTCTCTCTCTCTCTCTCACTTCAGCCCATTAACGTCCCACTGTTGGGCACGAGTCTCCTCCATTTCAGGAGGTATTATTGTCTACTGTGACGTGCTGACCAGCCGTGTTTGGCATAGGTTTTATTTTCAAGTTTTCCAATTCTCACAGAGGGTTTTTTTATCTGTGTAGAATATCCCTTAGTTGACTTTTACCCTGGGAAGGAAATGGGGTGGCAACACTTGTATTCTTAATCCGTCATCACACGAAAAAGACAAAGGAACAATGTTTATGTAACTTGTAGGCCTGTGCCATGTAAAGCATACATATACGCTCAAAAATTAAACTCAATAATTCACGTCGTTATACACTTCTTAAAGTATATACTCGTAGCTAGGGCCCGCGATTTCAACTGTGTTTATAGTTATTGAGCCTCCCCACCCCAAATATACAGTAAGTTTTAATAAGTTGTACAAAAAAGCTATCCTCTTGAACCACTCTATCTTTAAAAAACAAACCGCTTCCAAATCCGCTGCGTAGTTTTGCAGTTATAAGCTCCACATATGGACATACATACAAAAATAACAACTTTGTTTTTTAAAAAGTAAAGATTTATTACGATCGTTTGATTTTCCTTCTGTTTCTAATATTGGAATTACTTTTCAGCAACACATAAATCTATTTATTTAAAATAAGTTCAATTACATACAATCATTTTACAAACTTCTATAAAAATAAATTCAGTAGAAAACCTCTGAGGATAAATTCCAACAAAGCACAGTGGGCACTCAGCAATACCAGGTGGGCAAAGAAATAAAAAAGGCGGATCGAGTCGTTACTTCGGACCCGAGACGTCATTACAAACAAGGGAAGATCTTAGATAGCCGCTGAACTTGTGGGCGGGTACTGCACAATGAGTTTAACGCCAC
Source organism: Orgyia antiqua (assembly GCA_916999025.1). Taxonomy (NCBI): domain Eukaryota; kingdom Metazoa; phylum Arthropoda; class Insecta; order Lepidoptera; family Erebidae; genus Orgyia; species Orgyia antiqua. The sequence continues at coordinate 17,007,993 of OU779864.1, read as the reverse complement.
GATCTGGGACAAAAAAATAAAAAATATAAAGTTTTCATTAAATGTCACAAAATCAAAACAAATTAAATGTCAATCACAGTAAATAAAAGTAAAGTAAAGTAGTAAATCACAGTAGCTAGTGTAATTAAAATTCAAAGAAGTAAAGAAACAATAATACATTGCTTGCAATAGCGGTCTCCAAAGAGAAAATTATTATTTGACATCGTCACAGACCTAGACATAAAGCTGCATTTAAATTAGGTTATTACGTACCTACTTTAATATAAATCGAAGTAGAAATAATACTCAATATTCATGTAATTCCTGTAATATTCAATATTTATTTGATATTCTAGATTTTAAAGTGAGTGTTCTAGATTGTAAGCGTTTACTGCTGTGTGAATTTTAATTACACGGACAGTCACGTACAATAACAAGTGGTAACATCTAAGCCATGTTTGCGAAATAATTATTCCTTTTCTACCCAGCCCATTAATGTTGAACACGGCCTCTAGGTCCTCCACTAAGAGAGGATTTTTATTCTACAATGCCTTCCTGACCAGTCGTCTTTCACAGAGAACTTTTACTGGAAAAAAGATAGGATGGTAATACTTGTACTCTTGAACCATCACTACACGAATATTATTAAAATAGGTAATATTATATTCTCGTATATTCACGTTACCTTTGCAAATAATCAATTTATTTTTTAATTTTAATTATATTCACCCGAAAATTTTTGTTTCATATGTCGGTTTTATTTTCCACTGTGCACATAGAACATGAGACAATCAGAGGCGCCGGGCGTTAACGCTACCTCGTCGTAACGATCTACGGATAATCCCTGCGATCGACTCGACGAATGCCGATCCAATTTACTGGGCGCTCTACTCCCCTGCTGATACCGAGTTAAGTTCACATCGTGTTATTTGAGACAAGTATCATGAGTTTGTCGCTACCGGTTAGATTTATTTATATAATTCTTTTTACTTCAGGAAAGATATTAAATATAATAATATCTATCGTGAGTCGGTGAGGGGTCTGCTTTTACAACATATTTGAAAAATTACAAGTAGTCTTATTTGTTGTTTTATGCTGCTAAAAGTCTTATGGTAAATTTATGCAGTGTGCAGTGAAAGTAAGATGAGCTATTAGTTATACAGATAGATGTTTCAATTAAGATCTTACTAATCTTATCTATTCTAAAATTTCGAAACAACATGGTGTAGAAGGTTAAATCTTTGACTGTTGACTCATGCCGCCTTATTACAAAACGTGGACTAAGTTTAAGCCACAGTTTAAGTCTGGCTTTTTAAACACTTCAATTGCGCATTTCAAGCAGATTTTTCTCAAATCCTAGATCTAACAACGACCTTAGTCTTAAACCGACGCCAAACTAGTGTCAGAGCGGGTCTAACTATCCAATTCCTCGTAAATAAATTTTGTTAAATCTGGATTTAACGTTGAGCCGCGTTTTGTAATAAGGGGGTACGTGTTCAATGTGATCTTCAGGAAGAGGTTTATTTTGAAATTGGTTTTAAATTCTTTTGCAAATTAAACTGCTTACAAAATATAATTCCTGAGTCTAGTCTAGTCTCTGGTACTATTTAACTTAAGATTAGTTAAGAGCTTATAGCAAAACATGTTTTCCAAAAGAAATGTAAGAAATTCTACTAACAACAAACATTATTTGACAAAACGCCGCATATTTAAACTTCCAATTTTCACTTGCTCATAGAGAAATATCAATATGTGGAAGTAATAAAAAATATTAAAGCAAGAGAAATGTCACGGCACGAAAATAAGACGGTGTCGGTCTCTTTGTCATCCTATACACATTAGCGGCACACCACTAAATTGACCAACCATATTGTTCCTTTTGCTTCGTGACGTTCCGATATGAACCGACTGGAGCGAACAGTTTGTCGAACAAATTTGATATTCGATTTTTAGAACAGCATATTGACTGTAGGTCCTTCTTAGAAGGTGTGTGAAATGAGGGTAAACGCGATTTTAACGTGTCCACGGCAAAGTTCGCCGTCGGTTGACGACCAAAGTAAAATATTTATTTATGCTGCTGTGCTCTAATCATTTTTGTAATGCTATGGAAGGGGTTAAATTTTTCTTGTTTGCTGCTACCATTTTTGTTACTTTTGTTCGAGGTTTCGAGGTAAATATTGAAATTCTTGAGAAATCTATTTGCTCTACCGTATTTTTTGGCTTATGTGTCAGTAATATTAGTATTCTAGTTAGGTACTTTGTTAGAGGAGCATTTGGATTTTATAGAACTACTAGCTGACCCGGCAAACGTTGTTTTGCCATACTAAGAAAAATAAAAAAAAAGGTTTGAAAAATAGATGTTGGCCGATTCTCAGACCTACTGAATGTGCATGTAAAATTTCATAAAAATCTGTCAAGCCGTTTTGGAGGAGTACGGTAACTAACACTGTGACACGTGAATTTTATATATTAGATTATTTTTCAGCACACATTTACTACAGAAATTTTATTACCGTATATCTAAATATTTTAGATACAAATAGTCTTTCTGACTAACTAACCAACTAATAGATTAGGAGTGTACCCAAGATTTTTGTTGGTCTGTCCTAATAATATTAATTTATTAAAAAAATGTTCAAAAAATTGCGATTCAGTTCTGGCCTTCAAAGACTCTTTTTCCCCAACCAAGACAAGATCATGAGTCTTTTTAGCTTCTTTATACAAGACTTAGAATTACAGCCAATGTAATCATATTGTAAATCACAGCTGCCGTAATCATATATCTACCCAGGTAGGTAACCAAGGTCCCTGGGGCAGATTAAAAAATGGGGCCGCACTGCTATGTAAACTGACTAGGTTTTATCAAATAAAAATATAAAATATACAAAGAAATTTAGAATGCTAAAAAAAGCTAATTCAGTTATCAAGATTTCTGGTAAGGATTTTCGAGAGCCCCCTGAGCTTGAGGGCCCCGGGGCACTGCCCTGCCTAGCCCCTTGGTAGCTACGTCACTGAGTATAAACCATCTTAACCATTAGTGCATCACTAGTTATAAATAACCCAATCAATACAATCTCCTCGTACATAATTTCCAAATAAACACACACACTCACACTATTTACTGACAACTTAACGCCAAGTTTCTTTCCTTATTAACATGAGCACACTAAAATGCGTGAGCAAATAAAGTTGCCGCCAGATAATTTATTAACATGCCTAAACGTGTTGTTTGTACTACGTTTTAACATGACACTACTTGGAGAATTACAAAACTTCGAATATACATTGATATTATATTTGTTTTATTTTTTATTCGAAACTAGCTGTTGCCTATGACTTCGTACGCCTGGAACTTAGAACATTTTCCCCGATTTTCCAACATATTTCACTAGTACTTTGCTCTTATTGGTGGCAGCGTGATGTTATTATAGCCTTCCTCCCTATATGTACTGTGGAACACTGAAGGAATTTTTTAAATCGTCAACCAATAGTTCCTGAGATTAGTGCGTTCAAACAAACAAACTCTTCAGCTTTATAATACTAGTTAAAACTGCCATGGAACAAGCTACCAGAATTCTGGACTTCTTAGTCTTCAATGCAGAGGAGCTCTGTAAATAAATAAATAAATATTCAAGATATTTCACACAACGTCCTCTGGTCCCAAAGTAAGCTATATTTCTATGCTTGTATTGTGGGTACCAGATACGGATAGACTACATATACTACTTTTCTTTTGTAAATACATACTTATAATACATAGAAAACACCCAGACGCAGTACAAACATTTGTATGACATTTAAGGATATCACAAGATTTTTATTTTTTTAATAATCTCGATTATTTGCCGTTTTTTTTTGTGTTTGTTTTCTGTATTGCATAGCTTTAATGTGTTTAAGTTACATTATGTGGGTGTAATTTGTAGGAGTAATTTGAAACAACACCGCTCGACTTTATCAAAAAAATTTGCTCGACTTAATCAAATAATTTATTTTTTAAATATTGATCACAATTTGCAATGCAGTGATCTTAAAACACTATAAATTATGACTAACTAACGAGTCTCACGTAGAATTTCTAGGGTAGGTGTACTTCTTAATTTTGGATTTCTATTAAAAGGCAATATAACACAACAACACAAAAACAACAAAAAATACTTTTTTACTAGAAGATAGTGTTAAATCGAGGCTATAAAATCAAACTTTTATCGAAACAATAATAAACCGATTACATACGAAAATTTTTATTTGAAACGATAAAAGCGAAAGTAATAAAACAAAGGAGCCCAAAGGTCCGAAACTAAAAAGACATAAAAATACAGGAATCGATTAAACTTAGTCAGTTAGAGACACAATCGATTGTGGAGATCATAAAGTTGCAAGTAGTTGACAACATAAGCTCAGAGCTATACAGTGACCATTGTTTCGTGGCATTAAGACTGAAAAGAGTTATGCTCGTTTAGGTAAAAAAGTATTTAATAAATCAATTAAATAAGAAAAAGTATTTCTAGAATTTTAATTACATGCTGTACTAGCTGTTGCCTGAGACCTCGTAGTTACGCGTGGAATTTAGAAAATGCTCCCCGTTTTTACATTTTTTATTGATGCTTCGCTCCTATTTGTCGCAGCAAGTTATATGGTATATAGCTTATAGACTTTCTCGATAAATGTACTATCCAAAACTAAAAGAATTTTTCTTATCGGACCAGTAGTTCGAGATTATCGCGCTCAAATGGTGTCAATGGTGAGTAATTCCTTTATCTGATGAGTTTGAATGGTGACCCGTTGAATATTCATAAAATGATCCTTCCAAACCAGTTACACGTGTCGTAAGCCACGCATCAATCTCATCGTAGTTAATAGAATGTTGTAGTTAACGTAGTTAGCTTGTCCAGTATTACAAGGTCTTTAGATAGATGACTGCTCTGGCTGTAAATACAGGTTAATGTCTATGATATTTTTCCGATATATAGATTTAGTTAAAAAAGCAAGCTTTATAAAGACGGTTAACTAAATTTTAAAATAACGAATTAACGTAGAACATTAATGTAATTAGTTTGAATCACCTCATTTTCACATTGAATTAGATAAATTTATGATTTTGTAATCTTCGAAATCAACGACTTTTAGCACAATTTTATCTTTTACTAGCTGATCCGGCAAACGTTGTTTTGCCATACTAAAAAAAAAGGTTTGAAAAATAGATGTTGGCCGATTCTCAGACCTACTGAATATGCATGTAAAATTTCATAAAGATCGGTCAAGCCGTTTCGGAGGAGTACGGTAATTAACACTGTGACACGTGAATTTTATATATTAAAAGAAGAAATTTTATATATTAGATGTAATTTGCTCGAACAAAAGGAATAACTATCGCTATACCTAGTGCTTAGTACAATACAACGTCTAGACTACAATATAAATATATATTAAACTATTGTACTCCACAAGACTGCCATCAATAATCCTGAGATCTTATAAGCAATTTTATAAGCAATTTAAAAAAGTTGAAACCTCGGATTTTTCCAACGTACCTACCTAAATTTACCCTATGTTACACGTGTCAGTCAGAAAGTCTTGTCTAGTAGGCACACGTATAAATAGCGAATGATCGCAAAGGGTAGCACATTTCAAACGACATATAACTGGCCACTAGGGAGCCACTACATTGACCATTCCGTATAAAATACGTTTTTACGACTTTATTTTTTGTTAGGGTTGTCTCAAAAATTATTTGGAAAATATAATATCCTGTTACGTCTTTTTTATATGGGGATATACAAAAACTAGAAAGCAATACTCGCCATAATTTCTTAGCTTCATTATTTTTATATATGGTCATATGTTTTTGACAGTTGTAAGTTTTATTTATTTATTTATTTTACAATTTTTGCACACAATAAATGATTGATGTACAATGGTAGACTTAATGCCAACGGCATTTTCTTCCAGTCAACCAGCAAAGAGTGCAGAAATAAGTTAAAGTGGGTGCTATTTATTTTAACATATAGGTATATAATAATTTTAATGAAATACATAAAGCTCATACATACAAAATACATAAATAATAATATAACACTTGCTATACATACACTACATAAACCATACATAAATACATATAATATACTTCCAACAGTGGAGAAAACACTAACAGTATACTTCTACCAATTAATTTCTGTAGAGTTCACGTACTTTAGCTTTGAACGTCCGACGAGATTTAGCAGCCCTGATCTCAGAAGGGAGCGAATTCCAAAGAAGAATTGACTGTATATTAAAAGATGAGTGTACTAAGTGAGAGGTGTGAGGAGGACAGGTAAGAAGAAGATTATGTGAAGAACGAAGGTTTCTTTCGTGAGTCGAGCAGAGATATTGAAAGCAAGTCTTTAAGTAAGGCGGAGAATCAGGACAGTTTAATATGGTGAACAGCATAGTTAACGCCCGCAAACTACGTCGTTGTCTAATAGGTAACCATTTCAGGCGAGCACGATACGTGGTCATATTTGCGCAAATTAAAAACGAATCGAATGCAATTATTGAGAAGACGGTCATGTTTATTGAGCAGATCTGCGTAATCGATGATAGGAAAAGTTAAGGTGTGCATTAGCGTTGTTTAAGTTAAGTTAAGTTAAGTTCACTTTCGCAACTTCATTTTAATCCAATATTACTATAAAATATTCTTAAACAATGAGTATTTTTTTGATAAAATTTACAAAAAAACTATTCTGCCTATAGCTTTGTGCAATCTATTTATATGCATCAGCCTTCCGTGGTCCACTGCTGGACATAGGCCTCTCTTATAGAACGCAACAACGCGCGATCCTGCGCCACTTGCATAATATAATTTGTCAAAAAACAATTTATAACCATTAAGAAAACAAACATACGCGAGCACTCACAAAGCTTGTTTTTTATGGTCTTAGTAATTATTATAATAGTTTCTAATCGTGTGACAACCCTATGCTACAAGAACGCGGTTATAGTTCAGCGATATTTACGTGAAACGATGTTGCTGAAAATATTGTAGCCAATTTATTGTACAGATTGTATGTTCTCGATTTATTGTGGCGAGGATAAGGAAACTGTAACTGGATTTGTATATTTGTGTTATGGAATTGCAGTTTAGAGCATTATTTTGCCAAAAGTTTTGGTGTCAGATAAGTAAACTAAAAGTGAAAAAGTATTTTAAATCACAATGGCTGAAATAGGCAGCACATATTGTCCTATAAAGAGAAAATAGAACAGATTTTTACACAATTTGTTACCAAATAGTTGTGAATACCAAAAAAGAAATCCATCTCTTTTACAGTTCAAAAATATACTGATTTGACTTTATGAAAGTAAGTCAAGCGAGATTCTAACCAAATCTCGAATAAACCATAACATAAGTTTAATTTATCAACAAAGGTAAAGAAATTTGCACCTAAAATAATATTTGCAATCACCCCCGGCGTTATCCGCATTTTAATCGAAAAAGCCATGACCACGCTTTAAAACATTAAAAAAGCACTTGTCATAACCAGGTCTCGTAGTATAAAGGCAAAAAATATGTCAAAAAGGCAAAAATTGGCAAAAACAAAACCAACGAATCGCCGCAGGTGTCAGTTTTTAATAAAGGCCCAATCAGTCGGCGACCGGAAGCAACGTCGGCGGCGCTCTTCCGTACCGGAAATGGAGCTCGTGTTTGCCTGCGCCCTCTGTTGGCTTCCCCCGGAAACGACGATGTCGCCCCCGGGCGTAAGACCCCGACAAAATGAACCTTGCTCTGCGTTCCCCTACTGACTATGGTGGATAGAGTTGACTGTAAAATTTCAGGACAAAGATGTAACATATTTTTTTTTATTATTAATAAAAAATCATACTTTTATCTTTTTACATAATAATAGATCATATTTTTCGTGTTTTTATGAAACCAAATTATTTGTTTTTATGCTAAGAAGAAATATTTAGATATTAATAATAAATAATAAAAAAAAATTTGATACATCCATCCCTAACATTGCGGACCATCTCAAATATCACATCAGGAAGTACTGTTTGCATACACCACCACATAGCACTACTAGTTTTACATGTACCTATGCTAAGAGAAAGAGATTTTACATTGCATTCATCTTACACACCTTTATCTGTAACTCGCAGGACCTCTCTCGAAAAAAATATTAGTTCATGGTACCTATTGTTTATAAAATTACAAACTACTCTAATATAGAATCATTATAGATATTTTTTATTTAGATAAAACTACTTTTTAGTCACAACGTCGCGCGTCGTTGTGACTGCAAAGTCTCCGAAACGTCGGGTCAAAATTTGAAACAGGCATACGCGTCTAGATCTGTAAAAAGTAGTTTTATCTAAACAAATAAGTCACGCAAGTGTTAGAAGATATTTTTTATGAGAAAAAATCAGGACAATCCACGAATATTCTTGCACCTTGTCATAACACAAGCGCAATAAACGTGAGCTATATTAAAATCGTTTGAGGCGTTTGTTTTTTAATCTGTGTGTATTTGTGCATCCTTTGATGATGTGCAACTGGGGCTAGCAGCACTCATATGTTTGAGGATCTTAGAAGCTCAATATTTTGTTAAGAAGAAAATGAAAACATATTAGGTATTTATTATACAGATGAAATGTTTGTAAGTTTAAGTATGAACTGTGATTACAAAGCTGTAGAAGGACCGATGTGTACGACATAGCCCGAACAGTTAGCACGCTGAAGTGGCAATGGGCAGGCCACATCGCTCGACGATCTGATGACAGTTGGGGACGGAAGGTCCTCGGGTGGCGACCATGCACCGGACGACGCAATGTGGTGTGACCTCCAACAAGATGAACTTACGATATCGTCAAATATGCTGGAGGCCACAGGATGCAGTTAGCGCATTACCGCGCGTTGTGGTGTGCTGTGGGGGAGACTCATGTCCAGCAGTGGACGGAAAAAGGTTAATAGATGGTGGTTGCAAAACTTATCCTTCAACGGGGTATTTGTCTGTTATATGCTGTAAGAATTGAAAAAAATGGGTTTTAAAAGTTGTATCTACTAATATCTGGTTCAAGGCCAGTTCAGATACAAAATGTTCAGTCAAAATGACGATCTATTTCGAACGCGAACGATTGTATTAATATGGAACTCTTCCAACATCAGATCTGTACAAATTTCTTTGCTTTTAATCTCTAGAAAAAAGTATTATGTTAGTCAACAAGAAAGAAAAACGTTCTAATCCACTTCTATGACATAAACTATTTAGTTACCACTCAATGTCACCACATCACAATTCATGGCTATCTAAGAATAAGGATGCCAAAAGGGCGGATAACTGCTCTACTATTTCATTATATAATGACACAAAAGTCACTTTAGTAATATTTTTCACGGTTTTCCGTCTCAATGTTTCAGAATAGGTCCTTAGCGACAAAGTGCTACACTTAATCACTGTGAACATCCGACGCGTGAACAGCGACCTTCCCGATAAAACAACGCCCATTCACTAGGGATGGGTAACCTAGAAAAAATACTACAATTTAACACTTGGTAAGGTATAACAGCTAAAATTTGAAACAAATATACGCGTCTGAATCCGTAAAAAGTAGTTTTATTTAAACAAATGAGTCACACAAGTGCTAGAAAATATTAAGGTATAACAGATTAAAACTACAAGTAGAATACAAGTGTCACCATCGTACTTCCTCCCCTGAGTGCTGTAAAAGCTAAATTGAGCATATAAGAGTTTAAATTCTCTGTGAGAGAAGGAAAATTCAAAAATAAACACTATGCATGGCATAGTAGACTATTATCCCTTACAAAGTGGAGGAGGCCTGTGCCCAACTGAGTTTGTTAATGGGCTGGAGAGAAAAGAGTATAACTGATAATAATAATGGTTAAATTAAGGTTAATTTACATAATATTTTAGTATTAAAAGGCTGGAGAGTTTGCAGTGAAAAACATTTGAATCCATAGAATTTAATACTCTCCAGGGTTTTACTAACTAGTTTAAATACGATAGCTTGTCCTTGATATGAACTCAATAAAAGAGATCTTATATTACTCATTCTAGAAATTGCTAAGACCTCCAACAGTCATAGATGAAAAAGAACTATCTATACTAATATCATAAAGCTGCAGAGTTTGTTTGTTTGTTTGTTTGAATGTGGTAATCTCCGAAAACACTGGTCCGATATGATTTTTATTCATTTATTTTAGTACATTTATTGAGGAACGCTATATAACAAAACGCTGCGACCAATAGGAGCGGAGCATCAGTGCAAAATTGGGGAAAATTTTCTAATTTCCACGCGTACGAAATCGCGAGCAACAGCGGGTATACTTATAGAGGCATGATACCTGCGTACATATCCAAGGAGGGTAGACATCAAGTAAATAAAAATCAGCCAAACCATTGCAATATGAAAAAGAAGTCGTGTTACGCCGATTCCGAATAACGGGTAGATGATAAATTAGCCTAGGGTTTAGGGGTTACAAGGAATGAACCCTAAAGAGTGTAGAGTACATCACTAGTAAGTACTAGTGACAAATGTTAGTGTCACGTTCGTTCGTTGCTGCGATCACTCACCGCGAACAAGACTAATGTCTGTGGATTTGTCACGCTGACGCGAAGTCGACGTCACGTCAAACGTAAAGGAAAAATTGTGGTATATTATTGTATTAAATACCCACTAAGGTAATTATAAATTGTAGTTCTGCCAATAGCAACGTAGTATCAGTGTTAATTAGTATAATTTCTAGAAAATATAAAAAGAAACATAAAAATAATAGTAGCCAACTTGGCACATAACATTTCATCAATGAAAAAAATAAGCTATATGTATCAAAAATAAGCTTTTAATTTAAATTTATATATTTGATGCATTTACTTCATAAAAAGTGTCATAAAACTACTTTTCTAAATAAATTATCGTAAGGCTGTTTGTAAATTTTCTTTATTAATTAAGTCAATAAAATTAATAAAATATGTTTAAAATAAAACATTGCTTTTAACTATTATAAATATATAATATTCAAAACAATGCATAAAATATCAATAAAACAATGACAATATTCAATACCTATGTGGTTGCAACATCTGCAGTAGCATAAAAATCATTGAGATATATGTTTTCTAATTTTATTTGAAGCCCGTTCGACGGCGAGTATCTTGTCTCTAAGGAGATTTCTTATTCAAGGGCACACAAATCATAACCATAAATCGATACTTTCAATACACACCTACACACATCACTAAGAACTCCTGATTATAAAATATCATAAAACTTTAAGAGCATAACTGTGTTATCGTAAATAGCATACAGTAATGACACACTAATACCCTAAATTAGTCTATTTACAATTATTTACAGCCACTACTAACATTATTTTTAAAACTTTATTTCAAAGTCATATTCATTCATACTTTATAACTGAAATAAGCAGACAGGTTATAAACAGTAATATCAAATATTTAACAAGACATTTTCTTCATCATTCCATAAATTAAAACTTATAATACCACGGTATCCTACTGCTAATCCGAATCATATTAATAAATTCGATATAAAATTATAACTAAAGTCACCGCTGTTGAGTTTAGTGCTGTTTAAGACTGGTATCGATAAAATATCAATTTGAGAGTCAATACGATGTTAGCACGACATGTTCATAAAATTTTACAATCAATAAAATGCAAATGTATATAATATAAAATGATGACACGTCGATAGTCGACAATCGTATTACATTCATTAGCATTTTAAGATCACGTTTCATTAATATTATTGAAAATATCGTTATAATTGGACAGTATAACAAATAAATTATACTTGTTATCAACTATCATACTGTGTACATTTAGATTAGTACAAATATAAACATAAATAACTTGACAATGAAAACAAAATATCTTCACTCAAATAAAGCTATTCTTTAGGACTTGCATATTTTTTGCATTCTTTTTTGATCAATGCAATTCGGTTAGTGTCGAATTTCAGGTAAAACTTTATATCTTATCAATTGTAGACGGAATAATTAATTTAATTACTGTCCGTGTGGTGACGGTCCCCTTTTCCTTCCCAAGGTGCTGGAAAAGCCAGTTTAGTATTTAATTATTGTACACAAATAACTCTTTGTGAGAGAGGAAAGTCGAAAATTAAACCCGTGCCTGGTCAATGATGCACAGAAGACTTGTAATCCCTCCCGAAATGGATTGTGGAATTCATTTACCTATATAGAGGCCATTTTACTTAAGAATGTGCAGTTCGCAAACCTTATTCTTCACTATTCATCTTCTTTATATATATAAATCTTCTGTACGTGTGTTTGTAATTGAACTCCTCCTAAACGGCTGGACCGATTTTGATGAAATTTGTTGTTTGTATTCAAGGGGGTTTGAGGATGGTTTAGATTCACAATTGGCTAGACCGATTTTAATGAAATTTTTTGTTGTTGATTTTTACACAGAATTGTATTGCAAAACAACGTATAGGCAAGCTAGTATTAAATAATACACTTACTTTATCTGAATAATTTATATCTCAACTTAAGCATTTATTAACTTCGATTTAATGGCTACTTTATACATTAAAGTTATCTTTATGATTCTGTTTGATTATTCAATTTTTAAATAACTATTAGCAAAATAATTTAATTTCGCAGTAAATATAACACACTAACGTAAAGTAGATAAATAAAAAAAATTGGTCAAGTGCGAGTCGAACTCGCGTACGAAGGGTTCCGTACCATTATCTATGCAACATAAGGCAACGTTATTAGTATCGAGCAAGAAACGGTAAAAAAATCATGTTTGTTGTATGGGAATAAATATTTATTTTTTGTTGTTATAGCGGCAATAGAAATACATCATCTGTGAAAATTTCAACTCTCTAGCTATCACCGTTCTTGAGATACAGCCTGGTGACAGACGGACGGACGGACGGACGGACGGACAGCGAAGTCTCAGTAATAGGGTCCCGTTTTTACCCTTTGGGTACGGAACCCTAAAAATTAATATTAAGATTAATTGTTCCGCACTCGTATTTTTCTGATTAATTACAAAATTTTTTATGACGTGTAGAAAAATTAATTTGTTCTAAAAATATATTTTTAATTAAAATATAATTGCGGCAACACTTATTTACAATTCAATTTTAATGCCGTAATCTATTTTAGTTTCAACAGCAACTTAAAACTTTTTGAAGACTCATAAAATAAAAGATAAAAGTAGTGTTGTCGAATTAATAGTATCGATAAATAATGTCGTCATTATCGTTTCTACTTTAATTTATAACCTCGCATCCATGTAATTACATTTTAAATTATAATGTTAACCTTTAGACATTAATAATGGCACTTGAATAATGTCAAGATATAAAATATTTTTTTTTTTGTATTTTAATGATATCCGTCACTGCAGTAAGTTCGCATTAATGTTATCTATTTTACTGCAATTTTATGGGTATTTTAGGCCCATAGCACACGGCGTATTTTAAGCGAGCAGACGACGCGCGTTTCAGGAACGCGCTTCTTCGGCGCCGTAAACGCTGATTGTTGCGTTTGCATTGATAATAGAAAAGCGCGCATGAAGCGCGTATACGCGCATTTGAAGCGATACAAACGCGCGTACAAAGGAGCGGGGTACGGGCAGAGGGGGGCTGGGATGCTCACGCCACCACTGCGCCCGCGCCTCTGAGTCTCTGATCGAAACGCAAAAACTACGAGTGACTACAGCGCGTCTGTACAGCTGTACCTGCGCGTATACGCGCAGTAGAGGCACGTTTTACAATCGCCCCGTGTGCTTAAGTTACAAGGTTGCGATCAAATCTCGTTTAAACCACGTATACGCGCGTCTTCTGCGCGTTTAAAATACGCCGTGTGCTATGGGCCTTAGTGTAGCTAATTTATGATATTGCAGAATTAATTTACGAATTAAATAATAACAAAACTTTATGACATCATATAATAATAATAATTATCATTGTGAAAGAAAGTTCTTAAATACAAACTCATTCATTTTTAAATATCTCAGAACTTTTTTATTGCATCACTCTTTTACTTTCTCATGTTGGTGTGTAAAAAACTGCTTCTGAAAACTAAACACTGAAGAGTATGTGTGAATATATGTTTCTTTTTATTTTACATAAAACATATCAATAATCTATGAGTTTGTACATTACGGTATAACTTAATAATTATGATATTTTGGCACAAATTAGTTATAAACTTATGAACTCATACAGTAAAACTCAATTTAATTAAATACGCGTACGCTTAAATAAAAGTAGCCAGTGTCACTACTATTATTATTTAAGTAATTTGCTGTTCGTTAGTAAATAACCAACAGGTAGATAAGTCATGTTTTACAGTTTCGTTATTAGATTTTCTACAACCTTAATTGATAAGATAGAAGGTAATGAAAGCTATTGAGTCTCCATTTTTATTCGTTTAATATTTCTACTAAGCAATGCTATAAAATTTATCCCAACCCTATATTAAGGTAAATTAATTTTTTGCGGTAATTATTTCAAATTAGTATTATGAATAACTTATAAATCTATTGTGTGCTAAAGCTAAACAATCATTAAAATAAATAAATAAATATTCAGGACATTTCACACAACGTCCTCTGGTCCCAAAGTAAGCTATATTTCTATGCTTGTATTATGGGTACCAGATACGGATAGACTACATATACTACTTTGCTTTTGTAAATACATACTTATAATACATAGTAAACACCCAGGCGCAGTAGAAACATTTGTATGACATTTATGGATGTCACACAAATGATTGTCCCAAGCGGGAATCGAACCCGCAACCTCGTGATCGGCAGTCCATTACATAAACCACTCCACCACGAAGCCCGTCATATAAAAATATGCACGTAAATATGAAAACCATAAAGAAAGTAGTGTTATATTGTAGTGTATTGTAATTAATAACTCCTGCTAAGTAGATATCCCAACATAATTCTTTGATGTTTGTATCTCTTTGTTTGCCTGTGTCCATTTTAACTTCAAAACTTTTATTCTAATTTTTCGTCACTTGCAAGATGAATTGATCTATAGTCATTCATCAGTCAGCCATCCGCTCTTCTTCTTCTTCGTCCACTGTTGAACAAAGGTCTCTCCCGTAGAACGCTACAACGCGTGGTCTGGTGCTGCTTGCATCCAATATTTCATTAATGTATATCAATTCCTTGCAAAGTGATTATAATTATTGCCTTTCATATACATGATTAATAAAAAACATGGTATAAGCTATCAGATATTGCGAATCTTCTAATTTTAAAATAAACAGGTAAGCTTATTAATGGAAAAGTGTTATCCACTTCTCCTTTCTTTAGTTTTTCTATCTTTGTTTACCTATCAGTAACAATAAGAATAAATTACTACAATTATTTAAATAAACTACCGGTTATCCCATTATATACTATTACACCATTAAAACATCGATAAACAATCGATAATCGAATGACAGCTACAACACTATTAATTTTGAATGTATATTATTGACCTTTTACACTCAAATATTAATTTACTGTCAGCAATAATTAAGGTAATATTATGTAGGTTACAAAATCAAATGATTATATTAACTTGTATCTATTTGATTTAATTTCATTATAGCGTGAAATCTCAATGGTAATTGGTGAAAGATATATTTAAATAAGCTTACCTAATTTGTTCGGTTTGACAGATGTCATAGTAAAACATTGGTAAGGAAAATATTTATTTATTGTGTAAGGGCCTGACAACACGGTGAGTTGCGTCAGTGTTGCGTCGTGGTGACTAGCATTTTGCACCTTGCAGTTTTGTGTGCATGTAATCTGGTGAATACCATTCTTTTTATACGCCTTTTTCTTATAGGATTAAATAGGGACTATCAAGCCACGAACGAATTTTCTTTCCAATCTGTTGACGAGGCTCTTGTAACGGACTGCCTTTTACGAAATCGTGGGTTTGATCCTTATACAAAACAAGTATTTGTGTGATAAATGTATTTATTTGTCACATAAATATTTGTACTGTTTGGGTGTTTTATATATTTACAAAAGTAAATTATTATATTGAGTACAGAGATACAGTGTATTTAGAAAATTTTCTCCGTTTTTATAACATTTTTCACTGATGATTCGCTTCAATTGGTAGCAGCGTGATTTTGCCTATAGCCTTCCTCAATAAATGTGCTATCCAACAGTGAAAGAATTTTTCAAATCGGACCAGGACCAAACAAACAAACTTTTCAGCTTTATAATCTTAATATATATAAATCTCGTGTCACAATGTTTGTCCTCAATGGACTCCTAAACCACTTAACCGATTATAATAAAATTCGCACACCATGTGCAGTTCGATCCAACTTGAGAGATAGGATAGTTTAAATTTGGCTGGACCGATTTTGATGAAATTTTTTGTTGTTGATTTTTACACAGAATTGTATGGCATAACAACGTTTGCCGGGGCAGCTAGTCTTATATATAAAATTCACGTGTCACAGTGTTACCGTACTCCTCCGAAACGGCTCGACCGATTTTCCTGAAATTTTGTGTACATGTCCTCTAGGTCTGAAAATCGGCCAACATCTATTTTTGAAATCTTTTTTTTTTTGGTATGGCAAAACTACGTTTGCCGGGTCAGCTAGTATTAGTATAGATATCCGTATTTTGGTACACATAACACAAGTAATGAAACTTAGCTTAAAAACAGAGTACGTTGTGTGAATAATCAAAATTTCACTAAAAATAAGAAAAAAAATGAGATCTAATTCACACGTTACTATTTAGCAAATTAACCATGACCTGGCACCCCACATAATGGCAATGACAACCTTTGGTCATTGTTTCACTATCATTTTATAGCAAACAATATTTTATAATGAATGTATAAATTGACTTGTAGGTATTAGGTTACATTTAATGCATACTAGTTAAAGCCTGCGGTTTTATCTGCGTTCTTAGTTATTGAGAAAAATATACACCAAAACTAAACAAACTGTACAATAAACCATTTTCTAAACCACTCTATCTATTAAATGAAAGTCATACGCATATTCAGTAAGTCTGAGAATCGACTACTATCTATTTTTTATACCCCTAAGTGATAAGGGCTGTCCAACCCCGACATTTGTATGGCAGAACAACGTTTACCGGGTCAGCTAGAAAGTACCTTTAAGAAGTAAGGTTTAGCCAAGCTAAATTTACCTGTCTTCAAGATTGATCACGTATCCCCTATCCAATTATTCAGTAGGGACATACATACATACAACAATAACGACTTTGTTTTATGCTTATAAAGATTTATAAATTCACTTTCAGGTATTAAGTTACGTTTAATGCCTATTTAAATGATAAAATAAGCAAATATGCTGTCAAATAAAATAACTTTATTGTTCATAAAATAATTCTAAGGCCGAGTTTATAATACATTGATAGAAATTTATGGTTTATCGTTTAAATAATTGATGTAAGGGCGTTCTAGACATTTAAATCTGTTTGTTACTGGTCTTATTCAGTTTATATTTATGTATTACTGCTATTAAATGCAAATATATTTGAATTAAATAGTTATTTCGGTCTTTGTTGTACTGTAGAAGTGCAATGTGTGCTGTAAGTTTATTTTACAATTGTTTGAGTAGCACATATCATGGTATTTTCTATAAGTACATCAGTAATTTTTTGGGGTTCCGCACCAGGAGAAATCTCATTTTGTTGTCGAGATTTCCATGTTCGTCTGTTCGTCCCTACGTTTGTCCGTCTGCCAAACTATATCTCTGGATCAGTGACAGCTAAAGAGCTAAAATTTCAAACTTGTGTAAATATTCCATCCATGCATCTACCTTCCTTCGTCCACTGTTGGACATAAGCCTCCCCCATAGAACGCTACAAAGCGCGGTCCTGCAGTTACTTCATCCAGCGGCCACCCGACATATTTGACTATATCGTCAGTCTACCTTGTTGGAGGGCCGCACCACGCTGTGTTGTCCAGTGCGTGGTCACCACTCAAGGACCTTCCACCACCAATGGTCATTAGATCGTGGAGCGATATGGCCTGCCCAATTCCACTTAATAAATCGTTATCGTTTCGTTCTTATATTTACATATATGTATTTTTAAGTACCTAATATTACAAACGATTGTATTGATAGTGATATGTATGTATTTAAACTCATATCTCTGATTATTTTTTTCAAATGCTCCCGAATTTAACGAGTACAGATACAGTGTTCGATATTTCTTATCTAATATCTAATTATTCAGATCATTATCACGTTTCGATTTATAAAGAAACGCATAAAAATGTGCATCGCAACGTAATATCTAGCCTTATTCCAAATTCAAAATGTCAATTGACAAAAAACGCTTTATATCTTAAAAAAGTCAGACATTCGTGAAATATTTATAAAGACACTTGACAAATGTCCCAGACGTTGCACTATTTAGTGTCAGTGTCAAGCATATAGTAGACACTGAGTGACCAGACTAGACCGACCAGATATTTAACTTATAAACCACTCAACACCGCCAGTTTAAAGCTGATAATATTATAAAGATGCACATAAAAAAGCGATCAACAGAAAATTTCGTTATTAGATTTATTGGTTTTAAAGTTAATGTTAAATTCATGAATGCAGTGGCTAGTGGATTATTAAAAAACAGTAGACTTAGCAACTAGAATTTTTAGATAAGGTAGGTATAGATCTTGCAGTGCCTGTAAAGTTTCTTTTTGAATAGTATTTTTATAAAAACTGCTTTTCTTTAGAATTTGGTAATGCAGAAAGAGCGTAGTTAAATACATAAAGTGATTCTGATCTATGGACAGGGCTATTCTCGGTTTTTCCCTACGGGATAAAATTCGAAATATGGCAATCCATAGGAGAATGGGCACATCCGACATAGCGCGAAGGGCTAGCACGCTGAAGTAGCAATAGGCAGGCCACATCGCTTGTACATCGCTGATGGATGGATACCTAGAATTAAATTTTGTATTTCAATTCAACCAACCAAGCTTCTTAGTGTGGATCATTTATACATCCTGTAGAATATCAGTGAAGAAAATAAAAAGATTCCTTCACGTAGATAGATCATCATCAGATACGTAATCAGTTTGTTACAGATTTCTAAAGAGAAAAACCATTAACCAATTCTGCAGTGTATGGGAATAGAAAAATCTAAGTACAAAAAAAATTGTTCAGATAGTTCATCGAAAATTCTGGAGTTCTGAAAAGCTATGCTATTGTAATTGAGCCATAGTCCATAAATAAAAATAATAATAATAATAAATATTCATAAACATTTCACACAACGTCCTCTGGTCCCAAGCTAAGCTTACTACTTTTCTTTTGTAAATACATAGCTATTATACAGAGAAACACCCAGACGCAGTACAAACTTAAGTATAACAATTATAAATATCATAGAAACGATTGTCCCGAACGGGAATCGAACCCGCGACCTTATGATCGGCAGTCCGTTACATGAACCACTCAACCACGAAGCTCCTCATAAATGTTAGTTTTTGACAAAATTAAAATGTTTGCTGTACTAAAAATATGTGCTTCTACTTTTTAATCGTTGCATTGTTCCATTTTCTTCCTGTCTAGATTATGAAAAACTAATATTTTCAAAGATGTCGAATCTAGTTTAGATTTTGACATTAGGCCTAGTTTTAAATTTTCCTTATCTCAATTAATTAGGCATGAATAATTATTGACAACATAATTTGTATTTGACATAAACTAAAACCAGTGACTAAAACAAACACACAGAATAATTTCTATGTCACCAAGGACAAACTAAATAAAGGTACTATAAAAAAAGCTATAAGAAATGAAGTCAGACATCAAAAAAACTTTAGGATATATTAATGGTAAAATTATACGACGACATATCGCATAAAGTATATGTTTAATTCATAAGACAGTGGAATAAATGTCTTGACGACGATGTGATGGATTATGCCTGTTTTGTATTAGATGCAGTTGTCTGCAGCTCCGGTATAATTTGTACATTTAAGAGTCCAGGTCAACGTTATATAGATATTCATTGTATAGTTATGTGACAAATTTTGTACATTGCAAGAAATTATTGGGCTGTCTGGAAAACAGAAATTCTATGTACATATATTTAACGTAGCAATTATTAGCAGAATTTATTTGATAAGTTTTCGAATGAACTCAATTATACAGGAGTTTAAAGATGGTGCATTCTACTTATCTTTGGTACAGAACTGAATATGATTCATTTTGATCAAATATTTCGATTCAATTTACACGTTGTCGTCAGAAATCTCCTGTCTTTGCTATTTTGGTCTTTAAGTAATATGTCTAGTTCTAGCTAGGACGAATCTATTTCTTAACTTGGAAGCGTTTTTTGCACCACGTATATAGGTAAACCATAAAAGCAATAAATTTATCTTCAAGGGGAAATATTTTATGAATCTCTCTCCACAAGCTGAATAACAGAACGTCGGAATACAAGGAAAATCTTATAATCTTTTAAATCGAGTAAAACCTTACCAAGCTCCATCAGACTAGCCCATTTGATTTAGTAAGCCTAACTGTCATTGACTACGTCTCCTGCGCGGATCATGGGCGTGTCTGACTCAGGCCTGATTCTTTTTTTTCTTCTTTTCGGAACTTTTTACCCTTTAGGTATGCCAGTTCCAGACTCTTTTTTGTCCTGGTGCTGCTCAGTTTTGAAGAAGAAGAAAAAGCCATAAAAAGAATACTTTGTAGAAGCAGAAATTGAACTTGTTATCATTTTAATCTTAAACAATTTAGCATTAATTGCATTATACAGCACTTATCTTTCTCTTCAGCCTATTAAATCCAATGTTAGGCACGGGTCTTCGGCCTTCACTTTGGGATGGATTATGGCCTACATACCAAGCTGACCAGGCATGTTGGCATAGGGTTAATTTTTGAGATTTCTGTGTACAACATCCATTAGCTGTCTTTTACAGCCCCCTGAGGAGATAACAGGCCGGTGGCACTTGTATTCTAAATCCGTCACTACACTGATATATGCACGTAAGAATCTAACAATAGTTCGCAAAGGAGCTGCTTAAATTGTAAATGCTTACTGCCAAATATTACCTTATCACGTGTATTGATCGTGAATCAACACATGATGTATTGCCCAGACAGCTATCTGCAGTTGCTATGCATAATGTCTGTCTGGAATCAACGTCATAGCTGCATAATGCATATTGCATTTTTCAGATTCAAATAAAATTTCGGGTATTTGTTTCAGATTTTTTAGAACATTGACCAATTTTTGGAGGTAATTTTGTCGTGCATAGTTTGTTAGAGTTTCGTACCAATTACCGTTACGTATATACGTAATATGTGTATGATATATGCTTGATTACATGTTTTATTATTTCTTCTGTATTTATTTAACCTTGTACCCTTTTTTATTTTTATTAATTATCTGTCGTAGCCGCCTGTTCTCACTAGTATTCTGGTTCTTACTGAAAACGAGCGCTGTGGTAGCTTGCTACTATAGCAATTGCTGAGGAAGGACCATTTTCAGCCTCTAATATTAATGTTTCTTATTATGTAAATTTTAAACTTTGTTCTGTAGTCGAGGTTACTGAAATAAATTTATTTTCTTTCTTTCTTTCTTTCTTTACCAAAAGGTAAAACGGGATCCTTTTACTGAGACTGACACCATGTCTGATGTCCATCCTTTGTCACCAGACTGTCTGTCTGGGATGTTGACAGCTAGAGAGTTAAAACTTTTATAATTTATGTGTATCAGATGAGGCTACAATAACAAATGCTCTCCATGATCATTTTCCGGCCCCATAACCCCATATTTGGGGTCGCGAATATGGCGAATATAGTATGATAATAACGGTACCGAAACGTTTCTTGCGCGAGTCCAACTCGTACTTGACCGTTTTATCTCATCTGTATTCACCCTCTTATGTACTAAACTGAACGCAGTAGAGAAAAAGATATTACTTTTTTAAAGTTATAAGTATTTAAGTTATTATAAGTTTTATTGTTCATGTGGTGACGGATTAAGAATTCAAATGTCACTGCCCCTTTTCTTTTCCAGGGTGCTTTAAAAGCCAGCTAAGGAATATTGTACAAAGATCTGGAAAACTAGAAAATAAACCCAAGTGTGTTATTGGTACTTCATTAAGTAGGTTCAATTACTGCCTAACGCAACGTGCGAGGACATTATGATGTTTTATTCTCCTAAAATTTGTAGATTTCAATTAAATAATTTAAAGGTTACGAAAACAGAAAATGCAATGATTGATAGCTCACAGTGTTCATTAATTATTCCTACAATTAATTTCCCCAATTGTTTTTGCCATGGGCGTGACACAACTTTAGTTGTTTAAAACACTTTTCTTTTGTCTTTTATAATTAAAAAGTCATAGCCATAATTTGCAAAGACTAATTACTTTTCAGAATTAGAATGTGATTGATATAAAAAGTATTTTAATAATATTTTCTAACACTAGCGCGACTCATCTGTTTAAATAAAACTATACTAACGTATTAAAATCCGTAAAAAGTAGTTTTATTTAAGTATTTTAATTTTATCGGATATGCTTTATGGTTTAATTGATAAAGAGGCACACTTTTTGCCTGCAGTAAGTTCAAATAAAAACGAATAATTAAAATTGCTTCGCCCAGTTAGCAGGTATGAAACATAAAAAATACAGATGAATTGAGAACCTAGTCCTTTTTTTGAAGTCAGTCAAAAATGGCGGAATTAAGAAAAATCTTTTTAATTAATGTTAAAATCCTAAATTTTTAACGTTAAATTATAGCGTACTGGCCACAACAAAAATATTTCTTTTTAACTTTAATAATTTATAAACATTTTAATTGTCTAATCAAGTAAGTTTTCACGTATATTTACACCAATCACTTTATCGTCTGTGCTTAACAATGATCAAATAATTGTAGTTGCGAGACGTGTAAATTGTTGGTACATTTGCATAGCTGATAAGGCTAACGCCTGTGAACTGACGGCTCGATTAGAAACAGTGTAACATGTGTTAGAATAACTAGTTTGTACAATAATTATGTAGGAAGTGGGCTACTGCATGCTAAATTATAAGACATTACTTTTTGTTGTAATGGGCATTGTTCATATTTTTTTAAAACTCTTAATTCGAAAACCATTTCGGGGAATAGAGTTTCTGATCATGATCCATTAGTTTTTTTCGGAAAATTTGCTATAATAACGATTATTTTTCCAAAAAAGCAAATGATTTCTATTTGCCCTTGAAATGAAGGACTTAAAATATTACGATGTGTCTAGTCGTCCGGTAAAAAATCGTCCGTCAATCGTGGATTTGACTATTTGTACGGCTTTTTTGTTTTTTTGGATGAGTATATTCATACGGATATTATTATTTTTTTATTATTAAATTTATAACTAAGAATTTTTTTCGTGAAAAAAGTGAAAATCTTTTTCGACACTGTCCACGGAGCTGAAGATTACACTACTAAGGAGGACTAAGGAGCAAAAAGAAAAAAGTGCGGAGTTATTAGATCTCGAAGCTAACCGAGTGAAGGTTAGGTTAGGGTTTTTTTTTTTCGAAAACCTCTTTTTATTTAATTTCTAAAGTTATATGAAACGTAATTAGTACAAATAATAAAGTAAACGATTAAAATATTTTATTAATCTGATAACCGGACGATTAATATATTTTATTCATCCGATAACCGGAGAAATATTGAATATTAGTCGTCCGTATAATCGGACGACTAGCAACAGCCAAAATATTAAGGCATTTTTAGGGATATACTACTCTGAAGTGGATAAAAATTGGTCTATTATATCAACTTGTCAACTTTGAAAAGATAAAGTGCAATCTGTATTATGTCTATCAAGAAAAGTCTATACACATATTGCGTAAAACTAATATTCTATATATATAATTATTTTTATATTATATTAAAAATCTGAAAAGAATATAAAAACAGTAGGTAAAAAATTATGAACAATCCCAATTAACTAGAGAAAATGGTAATGACGATCACTATTTCAAATAATCTACTTAGTTCAAAAACTAAAAAAATAGTCAAGTGCGAGTCGGACTCGCGCACGAAGGGTTCCGTACCATTATCTATGCAACATAAGGCACGTTATTAATAAATGAGCAAACAACACACACAATACTTAATTAATCACGTTTGTTGTATGAGAGCAAGAAACGGTAAAAAAATCATGTTTGTTGTATGGGAGCCCCCCTTACATATTTATTTTATTTTATTTTTAACTAATAACGTTTTTTATTTTTAACAAAATTTCAGATTAATCCAACTACTGCAAGTGGGTTAAAATCACTTTTAAAGATTCCGTTACACGGATTATAAGCCACACAAATTGGTAATGCGCCTGGCGGCCATGTTGGTGACGTCATAGTGACGTATAGATGAGAATATTACATTTTGTTAGCTGTATTTTTTCTTTGCTGATAACGTCACAAGGGCGTTAATTTGACAAGGTTCCAGCGCATTACCAATTTGCGCGGCTTATAACACATTGCAGCATTGATAGATACATACCGAACTTATATAAGCGTGTTAAAAAGAAATATGAATTTTGAATCAGTGTAATTATTTGAAGTATCTTGTTACGAAAAGGTAAAACAAGAGCCTAACACTATAACTTCGGTGTTCGTCCGTCTGTCTATCACCAGCTGTATCTCTGAAACTGGATAGCTAGAGAGTTGAAAATATCACAGTTTATTGTAATAGCAATGTTAGAGTAATAATAATATGGTATATCAATTGATGCTAAAGCAACAAATACTCATTATTATTTTTCTGTCCTTATCTCTTTGTACGTTTACAATGATATTGATACGGAATGAATTAAGTGTGGGTGCAGTCAAGGAAGTATATTTTGATCGTAGCTGATTGCGCTCTATAGTCTCTGCCTACCCCATGGGAGAAAGGGGTCTATTTGATTACGTAAAACAGGCTTTATAGTTATTCTGTTAATTTGCTTACTTGAATTTTACGATCGATTCCCTTATTAATAATATCTATGAGCAATTCGACGGGCTTCGTGGTGAAGTGGTTCATGTAAAGGACAGTCGTTCACGAGGTTGCGGGTTCGATTCCCGCTTATGAAAATCTGTAAATCATTTGTGAGATATTTATAAATGTCAAATAAATGTTTGTACTACGTCTGGGTGTTTTCTATGTATTATAAGTATGTATTTACAAAAGAAAAGTAGTTTATGTAGTATATCCGTATTCTGGTACCCATAACACAAGCGTATATGCTTAGCTTGGGTCTAGAGGACGTCATGTGAAATGTCCACGAATAAGAATGAATATGAATGAATTAATTAAACTCAAGAGAATTCCGATAAAACGTGGTTACAATCTATCTTCCGTCCCAAGACACGTCACATTATTTTCTTCTATTTCAAGATAAGTAGTAAATTTTATTGAAACTTTTCTCTGAACAAGCAACAACTATATTATAACAAAGTTAAATAAATATATATGTACCAAGAATTACAGTACAAACTACGTTTCATCATACTATCCTCTTATCTCCTCGCCTCTCTATCGCCTCTTATCTCCATGATCGCCAACAGTCAGTTTGTAATGATGAACGCTCTTCAAGTTGGATCACACTTGACACTGGCGTGCCTCAAGGAGGCATACTTTCACCTTTACTATTTTCTCTGTTCATTGGTCTCATCACTCGGGAACTCAGGTGTACGTATCATCTGTATGCAGACGATCTGCAGCTGTACACGCAGGCTAGAGTTGAGGATGTTTCTTCGGCTGTTGAACGGGTAAACGAAGATCTAAAATCAATTAAAGAGTGGTCTGATCGCTTTGGTCTGGCGGTAAACCCAAACAAATGCCAAGCTATACTAATCGGTAGTACACGTACACTAGCTAGGGTTGATGACTCATCTCTGCCGCCTATTATCTTTAACAGTACAACGATTCCTATCAGTCCGTCGGTTAAAGACCTCGGTTTGTATATTGACGCATCACTGAATTGGCAAAATCAGGTGACAAAGATTAGCGAAAGAATCACTGGGACTTTGCGTGCTCTGTATCGGTTTAGAAACTTCCTGCCAGAGAAAATTAAGATAACGCTTGTGCAAACTTTGATTTTTCCTATAATCGACTATGGTGATGTGTGCTATCTCGACCTGAATGCAGATCTGCTCAACAAGCTTGACCGACTTCTCAACAATTGCATTCGATTCGTTCATAATCTCCGTAAATATGACCACGTATCGTCATATCGTCGCCGCTTAAATTGGTTGCAAATTCGGCAGCGTCGCAGCTTACATACGGTTACTACTTTATACACACTACTTAACTCTTCATATGCCCCCAACTACTTATCATGTTATTTTCGCAATCGATCCTCTCTCCATCTTCGACATCTTCGTTCTTCAAACGACCTTCTTCTCTCTTGCCCTTCTCATAGCTCCAGCCTCGTACACTCTTCTTTTATCATACAATCTATTCTTCTATGGAATTCTCTCCCTCGCGAGATTAGGTTATCACCGAGCCGAAATATTTTCAAACGCAGAGCTCGTAAATTTTATCTTAATATTTCACAACAACGGTTATAGCGTCTCTTACTGTAGGCTTATACGGAAGATAAGTATATGTATTATTAGTATGTATGTATGTTTATGTATATGTATATGTGTATGTATATGTATATATGTATGTATATGTATATATGTATGTATATGTATATATGTATGTATAAGTATTTATAATAATCATATTATTCGCAGCATAGGTTGATGTTATGTATTTAATTTAGGTAATTTTATATATCTACTAAGTTGACATTAGGTATGAAAATTAATACTGTTAGCGCTATGCACCTACCTTTTCCGTTTTCCACACTGCCCAATGGTTGACTGGAAGAGAATGCTTTTAGCATTAAGCCCGCCATTGTACATATTAACTTTGTGCAAGAAGTTTGAAAATAAATAAAATAAATAAATAAATAAATAAAGTGGCGTGTGAAAACACTATCTAAAATCACTTCACAATGCATTGTAAATTATTGCAAGACATCGCAACAAGCGTTCATATGAATAATTCAAGTACACGCTTCACTCGAAGCGATAAATAACGATTATAATTTTATAGCGATCTGCAATAAATCGCGCGATTGAATGCTAGTCTGCGCTCGGCCTTAACGTCAACGGAATCGATGTTTTTACTTCTAAAAAATACGGGTTTATATTACACCCAACTGTGCGACGGATGTCCGGGTGCTTACGGAATAAGAAAAGCCGGCTCTCTCCAGCCCAATAACGTCCCACTGTTGGGCATGGGCCTCCTCCACTTTGGCAGAGATTATGGTCTACTGTTGAACAGACCTGTTGTTTTTTTTTTAGTTTTCCATCTCTCACATAAGATGTTATCTGTGCACTATATCCCTTTGATGCCTTTTACAGCACCCTGGGGAGGAAAAGGGGTGGTGACACTTGTATTTTTTTTCACTGTAATGAATAGTTATGTAACTAATAAGTCATAACATGGCTTGCTATGTGTTTAATAGAAGGGATAATCAAAGCAGCAACAACCGAAATTTGCTACTTAAATAATTTTCCAACTTAAGAGGGTACTTTACTTTTAATTTAGGTATTTGCCTTAGGTATTGCTATCCCTATTCCCGAGCACCGTGCTGAAAGGGACAAATATAGATGAAGCGGATTTTGCCTACAAATTCTTTGAAAAAAAGCGTTTCGTACTTCCGTTCTTTTTTCGCGAAAGTTAAACCGATTTTAATAGTTTTCGCGTTATATTATAGACTAGCTGTTGCCCTCGACTCCTTCCGCGTAGAATTTAGGAAATTTTCCCCGTTTTTGCAACATTTTTAACTACTGCTTGAGTGAGAGTATTATAAACGTAAGAGTAAACAAATATAATCAGAATGAACGAATTGCTAAGCTATCAGGAGTTACACGTGTTATTGTAAGTCAACCATAAAATATAGATATGTGCTGTTTCGGGATATTTTTTAGACAATTTTATGTAGAATATTTCCGTCATACATGATTTCTATGTAACTTTAACCATTATTTTTTTTCTATGTAACTTCTTCGTAAAAATGGAGCACCTTTTCCCGTTTTCCCAACATTTCCCTTCACTACTCTGCTCCTATTGATTTTAGCGTGATGAAAAGTATACTATAACCTGCCCAGGAGTATGAAGAATAATTGTACCAAGTTTCGTTAAAATCCGTCGAGTAGTTTTTGTTTCTATAAGGAACGTACAGACGGACAGACAGACAGACAGACAAAAATTTTACTGATTGCATTTTTGGCATCAGTATCGATCACTAATCACCCCCTGATAGTTATTTTGAAAATATATTTCATGTACAGAATTGACCTCTCTACAGATTTATTATAAGTATAGATAAATAGTATATCTATGCTTCTATCACTTTCTTTTGTGGTAAAACTTTACCAAATTTGTGTGATAGACGCTGCAACTTTATGTAAAGAAAACCGAAAAAAGTGGGTTTTTCGGATCGTCATATTTCTTTTACTTATTATGTTTTGCAAAAAAGAAGTGATAGAAGCATAGATATACTCTTTATCTATATTATAACGCAAAAACTATTAAAATCGGTTTAACTTTCGCGAAGAAAAAACGGAAGTACGATACCCATATTTTTGTATGGACCATAATTTGGTATCGTGCCCTCTTAATTGATATAATTAGATAGTTCATAGTACCTACACAATCCTTACTAGTTTATAATTGTGAAACCGGGATGACGCAATAAAAATTTTGACGAGGTGAAGTGTTAATGTGTGTATCGAAACTATAGCGCCATTAAAAAAACACGTACGCACTGTACAACGCCATCTATTGCGCGGTATAGTTAACTTCTGTTTTAAAGTTTGATTTTCAAATTTCACGCGCACGAAGTCGCAGGCAACAGATAGTTATTAAATATTTTGACATTACCATACATAGTAAATCAAATTACAGTGGAAAAAATTATCACCATGACCGGGACTTGAAGCCACGACCTCGGAATACCGTTCCGTTGCTCTTCCAACTGAGCTACCATAAGACCTGCAATGTCAGTTAAACATCTTCATCATATGCATCATACCACACCATTAATTAGCTTATGTTTAATAAACATTATGGTTTTAGCACTGTACAAGTCAGCCAACTTGCTTGCGAGTATATTTTCACTTAAAACATGCATGAACAAGGTTTTTGTGCAATAGATGTAGAAGATTTACAACGAACAACATTTGATTTATGAACGACAACATAAACAGCTAAACTCACATTATAAATGTATGTGAGTCAATAATATAAAGTAATTAGTTGCATTACATGTGTGCGATGATAGGTACATACAAAAAATATCGTTTAGTAATACATTATGACATACAAGCTGTGCCCCGCGATGTTACTCGCGGCGGGAACCTTCCATTCTTCCGGGATAAAAAGTAGCCTATATGTTATTCTGATGTATAAGCTACATTATGTTAAAGTATTATTAAAATCCATTCAGTAGTTTTTGCGTGAAAGAGTTACAAACATCCATACTCACAAACTTTCACATTTATAATATTAATAGGATTATAGAGACGGAAAACTCGAAACTATGCCAACACGCTTGATCACTGTGGATTAGTAGAACAAAAACTCTTCTGAATTGGAGGAGGCTCGTGCCTGAAAAGGAGGCTGAGGAGGAGTACATTGTGAGGTATATGTTTTATAGTGATATCATGGTGATCATTTTTCTCTCTAGGGTCATGTAAGAACCAGCTAAGGAAGAATATAAGCAAGCAATGTCTTTTGTAAGAATAATTTGAAATTATAACCTATGCCAACACGCCTGGTCGGCGCGGCGTAGTAGAGCTAACAACCTACTGAAGTAGAGAAGGCCCGTACCCGTCTGAGATGAGAGGAAAGAAGGAATAAGTATGTATTTAGGCATACTTCGTGGTCTAGTGGTTCATGTAACGGACTGCCGTTCACGAGGTCGTGGGTTCAATTCCCTCACGGGACAATCATTTGTGTGATATTTATAATTTTCATACTAATGTTTGTCCTGCCTCTGGGTGTTTGTATGTATTATAAGTATGTATTTACAAAAGAAAAAATCTGGTACCCTTATCACAAGTATTGCTTAAGCTTAGCTTGGGAATAAAGGACATTGTGAGAAATGTCCGTAAATATTTATTTATTATTTATTTATTTATATAATGTACTTTAAATACTAACCACAGCAGGCTGATAACAATTGCATTTGTCACGAATATTTCGGTAATTCCAATTACGTTTTTTTGTTTTTAACAGTATAAACAAAATTACATTTTTAAGATAATTTTTCTTAATTCTTTTACATACAGAACCCTCAAAATTAAAATCTACTTCGAACTTAACTGTTCTACTGCCAACTGTAGATTTATTACCGTAGCAAAATCACTAAAATTATCATTAATTGCGTAGTTGTTTTAATTGAGGCTTTAAGATATTTAAATGTAAGTATAATTATATAAAACAAGTCTTAATAAATAACACCAAAAAAAGTAAAAACCGGTCAAGTACGAGTTGTATTCGCACATGAAGGGTTCTGTACTTCTATTAACATACTATATTTGTCATATTACCGACCTCAAGTTCCGGGTAAGTGTAGGAGAATGATAATGTTGAGTATTTTTTTTTTCCATGTCCGTATGATGATGGACTAAGAATACAAGTGTCACTACCCCATCTCCTCCCCAGGGTGCTGTAAAAGCCAGCTAAGGTATATTTTACACAGATGACATCGTCTGTGAGAGACGGAAACCTCGAAAGTCATGTGCCAACATACCTGGTCAGCGCGGCACAGTAGACCAAAATCCCTCCCAAAGTGGAGGAGGCCCGTGCCCAACAGTGGGACGTTAATGGGCTGGAGAGAGGAGAGAGAGTATTTCTTGTTACTGTATCAACTGATATAAATATAAATAAATAAATATTCATGGACATTTCACACAGCGTCCTCTGGTCCCAAGCTAAGCTTATATGCTTGTGTTATGGGTACCAGAATACGGATAGAATACATATACTACTTTTTTTTTGTAAATACATACTTATAATACATAGGAACACCCAGACGCAGTACAAACATTTGTATGAGAATTAGAAAAATCACACAAATGATTGTCCCGGGCGGGAATCGAACCCGCGACCTCTTGATTGGCAGTCCGTTACATAAACCACTCAACCACGAGGGTCGTCAAAATATACCTACATAAACGGTGAAATTTTCAGTTCTCTGGCAATCACCGTTCCAGAGATACAGCCTGTAGCTTATGTACAGACGAACAGCGTAGTCGCAGTAACAGCTGTGGTTCTATTTTACCTTTTAGTACTGAACCTTAATAAACAGGTCTTAATAAATAACACCATAAAAGGTAATAAGGCTATTTTCTTAAGTCAGCAAGCAATTACTTAGTCGTGTCAAGACGAAGTTTATAATAATTATCATTAACATACCGACAGACATTATTAACTTTTCATGTAAGTTGATAATGCTTTCGAAAGTTTTAATCAATATTTTATGTTTCTCTCACTTTTTTCTCAGGCCCATTAACTTCTCAGTATTGGGCACGGGCCTCTTCCACTTTGCATCATCCTCACACCCCTTTTCGATGTAAAACATTGAATTGGAACAAAAAGAAAGCAATAAAATAGTCAATAGAGTTTCTTGTCTGTTTTTCTCCATAGCATTCCCTTTTTGGAACAGACGCCTAGATGATGACTTTTTAAAAGAGCATGTATAACTTGCATATTTGAAATAAAATAATGAATTTTTTGACTTTGATTTTGGGAGAGATTATGGTCTACTGTGCCCCGTGGACTAGGCGATAGGGATGATTTCGAGATTTCCGTCTCTCACAGAGGATATTTGTTATCTGTGTATAATATCGCTTTGCTGCAGCACCCTAGGAAGGAAAAAGGATGGTGACACTTGTATTTTTGACACGGACATATTTAATGTTTAAGAAGTATTTAATACCCAAATATCGATATCATTTTGTAGAATAAATGTTATTGTTATATGTATATAATACAGTCCGTATAATGATGGATTGAGAACTCAAGTGTCATCATCCCATTTCCTTACCAAGATGCTGTAAAAGCCAGCTAAGGATGTATACAGATAACATCCGCTATGAGAGATCCTAAAATAAACCCTATACCAGTGCATTGTCTGCGTGGCACAGTAGACTATAATCCCTCACAAAGTGGAAGAGGCCCGTGCCCAACAGTGGGACGTAAATGGGCTGGTGAGAGAGACAGGTATAAAATGTAGGCTGAAACGAAGATATTACATAGCATAACTGCTAAATGAATGCATCAAATTGAATGTTGTCAATACAAATCAAAAATCAAAATTAAATTAAATTTTAATTAAATATCTGTACAAAGAAATAGTGTCAGGACAAAATACACATAACTAGTTTTAGCTTAGTGACCTAAAGTTTTTGGCGCAACAAAATTGGTGCCAATATCAATACAATGAATGTTACTTGTGCAGCTCCTCAAAACGTCGGATAAAAACACATACTACAATGGTGTCACAAACATAGCTATGGGATAATTATAAGAATTAATTGTAACAGCTGTGGTGGACTAGTTCAATGAATTATTTAATAAAAACCGGAACAGCCATATTTGATGAACTAAAAATATAACAATGTATTTGTGTTACGGTTAAAGTAGAAATTCAGTAAAAACATGAACAGTCAAATATTTTGGGAATTTAATGTGAAGAATTATCTCCACATTAAATTCCCAAAACATTAGAGACGGAGGGCTTTGATTACAAAGCCCTCCGTGTGGTGACGGATTAAGAATATAAGTGTCACCATCCCATCTCCTCCCAAGGGTGCTGTAAAAGTCAGCTAAGGGATATTGCACACAGATAACATCCTCTGTGTGAGACGGAAAACTTGAAAATAAACCCGTATCGTAATATCGAGTCGTATGGGTACAGATGTTAGAAGTAATGACTTACAACTTAGAATTTAATTACGCGCGTCTACGACATGTTCTCACAAGCTTTCGCGTAGTCAAAATGCCTACTAAATTAGATAATGATATGCGATGTGGTGTCTTTGTGAAATACAAACACAAAAACACCACAACCCTCGTAGAACTAATGATCGTTGAGGAAGAAAAGTCCAAGACTGGTGACCACGTACCAGACGACGCGACGCAGCGTTGGGTGACGCGACAAAGTGTTGCGGTGATATCGTCATGGTCGCAGAGAGCCGTTTGAAGCAAGCGACGCAAGACTGTGCGTGTTGTGGCGTTATGCCACAATGGATGGAGAGAGCCTGTTGGATAGATGGATTACACAAACAGGCCGCTAAACATGCGCTAAACATTAGCATATCCGGAAACGAACCCATAAGAGTTTCCCTACTAAATTCGTGCTCAAAGCGTGAATAGAAATGTTTACTTAAATTTTTTTTTTTATATTGGAATAGTAGGGCAATGTTATTATTTTCTTCTCTTTTCCTTTTTTTAATACATGCGATAGACAATTGATATTTGCTACATATCTATTTGATAATAATTCAATTGTATACCCAGCAAAAAATAAATTTACGAACGATACTCCCAAAAAACATATTTCTATTAATTAATTAGAGCTATAATAGTAGTACTCGTATAGATAATTTTTATTCATATTTTATTATAATCTTAGCAAATTCAAATAAAACAAAATTCTTACTTTAACAGCAACATTAGCTATATATTCATTAGCACCATCAAGCAAGTAAAGTAAGGAAATACCACCTGTCTAGAATTTAGAGCTCATTAAAACCTATTCACACATACCACAGAGGATTCTTTAGATTATTTTTCTTTACCATTACATGAAACATCCGCATATTAAACTCAATATCTTTTTAGGAATTTTCTCATAGTTTATCTGTCATAAGAATGATAACCACTGTGTGGTGACGGATTAGGAATACAAGTGTCACCACCCCATCTCCTCCCAAGGGTGCTGTAAAAGTCAGCTAAGGGATAAAAAACAACAAATAACATCCTCTGTGAGAGACGGAAATCTTAAAAATAAACCCTGTGCCAACACGCTTGGTCAGCGCGGCACAGTAGACCATAATCCCTCCAAATTGGAGCCAAATTGAGGCCCGTGCCCAAAAGTGGGACGTACTCCATCAATCACAATCACATCACACTTACAGTTACCAATTAGTGGGTACGCTTTCAATTTCGAAGACATGACGGGCCTCATGGTCTAGTGGTTTATATAACGGACTGCCGATCACGAGGTCTCGGGATCGATTCCCGGTCAGGACAATCATTTGTGTGATGTTTATACTAGTCATACAAATGTTTGTTCTGCGTCTGGGTGTTTTCTATGTATTATAAGTATGTATTTGCAAAAGAAAAGTAGTTTATGTAGTATATCCGTATCTGGTACCCATAACACAAGCATAGAAATATAGCTTACTTTGGGACCACAGGACGTTGTTTGAAATGTCCAAAATATTAAAAAAAAAAAGAAGACACGTATGCTTGGCTAAATTGTACTTCAGAGTCTAATAATGTATCATATTATCCATAGCCTATATAAGAGACACACATAGATACATATTTCACCCACACATAATTACTTTGGTATGTGGCTTCAAGACGGGTGAGTGATGTAGCCATAAACGCGCTATCTGATAAATCTGTAATTATACTAGGAGAATAGGTATACCAGACGAAAGTGTATGTATCTTGCTCTCTCTCTGTCAATACACAAATAAAATCGCAGATATTACTATAAAGTATCCACTTCAAGCTTATATTACTTCTTGACGAGCCTCGTAGTTGAGTGGTTTATATAACGGACTGCCGATCAAGAGGTCGCGGGTTCGATTCCCGCTCAGGACAATCATTTGTGTGATATCCATAAATGTCATACAAATGTTTGTACTGCGTCTGGGTGGTTTCTATGTATTATAAATATGTATTTACAAAAGAAAAGTAGTTTATGTAGTCTATCCGTATTCTGGTACCCATAACACAAGCATATAAACTTAGCTTGTGACCAGAGGACGTTGTGTGAAATGTCCATGAATATTTATTATTTATTTATACTATAAAATATAGCATTACTAGCTGACCCGGCAAACGTTGTTTTGCCATACCTACTAAAAAAAAAGTTTGAAAAATAGATGTTGGCCGATTCTCAGACCTAGAGGATATGTACACAAAATTTCAGGAAAATCGGTCGAGCCGTTTCGGAGGAGTACGGTAACTAACACTGTGACACGTGAATTTTATATATTAGACTAGATGTATGCAGCATCATAAACATTTCATAATGACAACTCCTGCCAATAACAACCTGCTCACATTATACCAGGCCATGCAATTTTAATTAGTGGAATTACCGCTTAAGGCAGCGTCAAAAAATTTGCTACTGTGAATAGCCGTAGAGTACTAAACCGACAGGAGTAGTTAGATACTCTCTTTTCTTTGACAAAACACTGCTAAAGTAGAATAGCTGAGATAAATACATTAACTAAGGACCAGTCCACACGGTGCGTTAAGTCCGTGTTGCAGCGATTTAGCGCTGTTGCTGTGCTATTTTCTATACTAAAATCACAGAGATTACACGATGCGCTACGTTCACACTACTACACGCAACGCTCACTAGACGGTACTGAGGTCGTTGCGAGTGCGTCGATTCGGGAACTTAATAACGCTGCGATGGCACAGTACTTGGGCCAGCGTTACTTTATATATTTACGCTGCCACGACGCTAACGCAACGCACAGTTTAGTTAGACTAATAGTAACGTAATCTTATAGCGTCGCCGCGTACACGCGCCAATCGCCACACACTACTCTGCAGTGGTGTTCAGTAAGAAAAAGTGAAGTGAATTTTCGGTGAATCTTGATCACGTGACAGCGCTCCTTTATTTTTATTGGAGAAGGGCTGTCACGTGATCAAGATTCACCGAAAATTCACTTCACTTTTTCAGGTAGGTATTCAGTAAGAACTGAATACCAGTGCGCACACTTAAAACCTATAAAACCGCACACTGTAAATATACTGCATGGTGCGGCGCTGGGGTGACACAAACAGTCTCTCTCTCTCGGCCCATTTACTTCCCACTGCTGGACATCGGCCTCCTCCACTTTGGGAGGGATTATGGTCTACTGTGCCGGGTGCCAACGGCCCCGGTGAACCGCCCCGGTACCGGGGCCGTTGGGAAAAAAAAGTTGCATCGGCCCCGGTGAAGCCGGGCCCGTCGTTCACCGGGGCCGTTGGCACAAATCATTTCCCAACGGCCCCGGTGCGTTTCTAGGTTGACTGTTTTCTGTAATGCGCTTGTTTAACTTCTGTTATGGCACCATTCAGGCGGAGAGCATTCAAACACGGGTCGTACTAGCCGTTCGAGGCGAAGTTTGTAGCTTGTTGCGGATGGGACAAAGCAAGTCCTCAAAGGCTCCGTTGTGTGTTTATCTTGACTGTATTCTATAATAGACACGTTAACGTCGTATTCTGACATCACCATAGCTAAATAGTCAAGTTCACACCGG
Organism: Orgyia antiqua; assembly: GCA_916999025.1. Taxonomy (NCBI): domain Eukaryota; kingdom Metazoa; phylum Arthropoda; class Insecta; order Lepidoptera; family Erebidae; genus Orgyia; species Orgyia antiqua. Next base: position 16,971,447 of record OU779864.1, on the reverse strand, counting down.
ACGATCGTTATACGAGTATAACGCAGGGATCTCGTGCGGCAAGAGCGTAACCCTATTGTCCAGGGCGCCGCAATACACCGAACGGTGTGGACTAGGCTATCCAGACACGTCTTCTTTTCGTAGGTATCTTCTTTGTTATTACGAGGGGAGGTCCAAAAGTTCGTGGATTGAAAGGGTTTTAGTAAAAATGAAACAGTAAATTTATTTTTCCTTTTCAATATAATCACCCTTAAGCTGAATACATTTATTAGATCTATGAATTAATTTTTCTAAACCATCGTAAAAATATTTTTTATCTTTTCCCTCAAAATGAGCCAAAATTGCCTCCTTTACCTCATTGTCGTCGGAAAATTTCCTTCCCCTTAAGTCTTTTTTTAAATTGGGGAACAAGTAAAAATCACTTGGGGCCAGATCTGGACTATAGGGTGGGTGGACTAGTGATTCGAAGCCATGCGTGTGTAGAGCAGCCATTGCAACTTTGCTCTTGTGAACCGGCGCGTTGTCTTGCAAGAGCAACACGCCCTTGGTCAATTTTCCCCGACGTTTTTCTTTGATGGCATCCCTTAATTTTTCTAGTATTGTTGCGTAGTATTCTCCGGTTATGGTCCTGCCCTTTTCTTTATAATCAATCAGTATTATCCCCTCACAATCCCAAAAAACAGTAGCCATCAACTTTCCAGCCGACTCCGACACTTTGAATTTCTTTGGCGGTGGTGTCCCCTTTTTATGCCATTGCATGGACTCTTGTTTGGACTCAGGCTCAAAGTGATGAACCCATGTTTCATCGCCGGTAACAATTCGCTCCAAAATCGGTCCAGGATCGTCGCCACACAACTCCAAAAAATGTTTTGACGCTTCGACGCGCTGCTGTTTTTGAAGCGGCGTGAGCATTTTCGGTACCCATCTTGCACTGACTTTTGTCATACCCAGGTGGTCATGTAGGATTCGCAAAATGGTGGTATCTGATACTCCAACTAATGCAGATAACTGTTTTTTCTTCAAACGGGTGTCCTCCAGTACAATTTTTTCCACTTTTTCGACGATGTCTGATGTGGTGGCCTCAACTGGCCTTCCTGAGCGGGGGTCGTCTTCAATCGACTCCCGACCATGTTTAAAAAGACCATGCCACTTGTAAATCATTGATTTACTAGGGCACTGTTCCCCGTAAACAGTTTCCATTTCATTCAAAATGGTCTGAGCGTTCTTTCCTTGCTTGGTAAGGAATTTAATGACCGCACGGTGTTCAATTTTCTCCATAGTTTCAGTTTTCTTCCGGATTGACGTGTTTAGCAGGCGAGTGTTCGTAAACGAATGACGCAATAGGGCTGAAACTCCATTTATATACTAATTATGAGTCCCCAATTAGTATGACACTAAGCGAGTGCCCCTATCCCCACTACATCCCCTCCATTCCACGAACTTTTGGACCTCCCCTCGTATGTAAACAAATTATTAATATAATGTTAAAGTATTTATGACATTACGTTTTATAGAATAAAAGAGTAAAAAACGTGCAACTGTTTTATTAACATACAGATTAATAATAAAAAGACTTACCAAGTCAAAAATAACCCGCCGGCAGGTTGCGCTTTGCGCTGCTCTACCATACCTGCCCCAAGAACAGTTTGTATACGGCTGGTTTTACATCGCTGACCAAAGCCCTGACGATAAAACAAGCAAGCTTTTTCGAAAATACATATATGCTTACACAATGGATTCGCAATGATTTTATTCCCATATGGTGCCAGCATGGGGAACGTCATAAAACTACTAATTTGCTAGAATCTTGGCACCATAAACTTAACAAAATGGTCAAAACAAAAAATCCAAATATTGTTGAATTGCTCAAGAATCTTCAAAAGGAGGCTTCTTTTTATGAAGTGATGATACAGAAGTTAGAAGTTGAACCGCATGGAGCCCATCAAAATCGTTCACAAAATTCTATAGATTGGGACCACTTCATAAAAGAAAACACTGATGATCTTATGAATGGCCTAATTACAACGGGTCATTTCCTGGAAATACTTCGATAAGATAGACCAACACGTAATCATGATGATGATGATCGCAACATGTCTTTTTATTTCATGCTTGTCATTTCGAAATTATATATAATGTGTATTTATTTTATTGGTTTTTGGTCACCGGCATAATTTTAAGACATTTTAACACACTCTTTCTTATTTTAAACATTCGCATAATATCATCATCATCTTATATATAAAATTCACGTGTCACAGTGTTAGTTACCGTACTCCTCCGAAACTGATTGACCGATTTTTATGAAATTTTGCATACATATTCATTAGGTCTGAGAATCGGCCAACATCTATTTTTCAAATCCCCGAGGGAGGGTGCTCCCTGACATTTGCATGGCTAAACAACGTTTGCCGGGTCAGCTAGTCTTATATATAAAATTCACGTGTCACAGTGTTAGTTACCGTACTCCTCCGAAACTGATTGACCGATTTTTATGAAATTTTGCATACATATTCAGTAGGTCTGAGAATCGGCCAACATCTATTTTTCAAATCCCCGAGGGAGGGTGCTCCCTGACATTTGCATGGCTAAACAACGTTTGCCGGGTCAGCTAGTATTTTATATTTACCTCCTTATTCACATCTGCGCTACGTGTTATTATCATTCACATTATCGAAGTATTTTCAGGTATTGATAGAATAGACACTAGTGGAGCTCTGACATTAAATCTCACTACCCCATTTCCTTCCCAGGGAGCTGTAAGAACTACCTAAGGGACAATGTCATCATCAGCAGAATTTAAACCCATTACCAACACGCCTTCTCAGCGTGGTATAAGTAAGGCCAGACCCCTTCCGAAGTGAAGGCTTATGCTCAATACTGGGACATTAATGGACTGAGTGAGACGCAAGTCTGTGATGGAAATAGCAATCGAATTTCATTTTTATCGAAATTGTATCGGCAACTGGAATTAATAAAACTAAAATTTAAATTATTTGAAATGTCCGTGTGGTGACATTTTAATTAATTCAAATCTTAGTTGTTTGTTTTCTCTCAGGGTGCTGTAAGAATCAAATCGGGATATCAATTTAAACAGATAACATTTTCTTTTATGTATGGAAACCTCGAAATTAAACCCTATGCCAACACGTAACGTCATCAAACGAGAAACGATTTATATTAAATATAGGCTCATGCATAAAAATAAATTAATACTTGATAATTCCTTGCTGCCAGGCACATTGTTTAACCTAGAACTGTTTATTATTTTCTACTTATTTTAAATATATTCTTCTAACATTATATATTTAAGACTGAAATGCATAACAATATATATAAATTTTTGCTGTCCATGAGTGGCTTAAGGCCGTAAGGAGCGTGGGTATTTCCCTTTGTTTAAGAATAAGTTTGTAGTGTTTGCGTGAAGATGTTGGGATGTTGTGTATTTTGGATTATTTATATACGTATCTATTTTACAAATTCTCAGATACATAGTTTTATTTTTTATTATTAATCTGTATGTTAATAAAACAGTTGCACGTTTTTTACTCTTTTATTCTATAAAACGTAATGTCATAAATAATTTAACATTATATTAATAATTTGTTTGAACATAATTTATAAAGATAAGGAAGTATGTTTACATAATAACAAAGAAGATACCTACGAAAAGAAGACGTGAATGTCTAAATACTAAAAGGGCACTTGTCCCTCAAAAATTTAAAGGAGTAATTTTACAGGAAATATAAAAAACCATTTTTTTTTCTAAATCATTCACCACTAAACTTTGGTTTTAATATATGTCATAGAGTATATAGGAAGCAATAAATTCCACTATAGAAATCAACATAATATCTCTGTACATTTTAAGAAACAGCTTCAGAAAATCATGGACATGTGACCTTTTAGTAATTAATCATGGTATTAGATGGACATGTGCCCCTATAACACCAAATAGTAGATTAGTATTATGTTAAAGTAAAGAAAATATTGTAAAAAAAACACAAAAATAGAATCAAAATATATTTTATTCCATTTATCAAATTATTGTTGAGCTTCTGATACTGGCCAATCATATATTATGTTCCAGAATGAGATATATTCTTCAGGAATGTATTCTGCTAACTTTAGCAAGTCATTCATTTTATTCTGTGCTATAGGTATTGGAAAAAAGCCACAAAAGCCGTTTATTGTAAACTCGAAATTACATTGACAATATGACAATGACGTTTATTTATTTATTTATTTATTAATATACAACTGCTTACTCCACTTACAGTTACCCAACGCGTGAAGTAAGCTACATACACTTAATACAGTTTTACATTGCATATTATGAAATTTTTACATAAATTAAGAAATATATTCAAATTGTTGAAAAATATATCAACCTCAGGGCACTGAGCACTCAAAGCATTGAGTAGACTTATTGCCTGATTAGTGGGAGCATATTGTGTGGTACACGATCGGACCTGTGTGGCGTAGCAAACAACGGCCGAGAACGCAGCCGTGTGTATTGGTTAGGTGCCGAGAGAGCACAGCGAGATAATGTACAAACTTGCATTATCAATTTTGTTATGCAGTAGTAAATAGTAGTGTAACATTAGAATACACTTGCGACGTAACGCTAGCGTATCGAGACCGACCATACCGGATACGAAGAGAGAAGGATATAAGTACGGATAATAGCCATATAGCTTTTTGTATAGAAATCTGGAAAATTTTCACTGAACACGCTCAGTCATTAAGCTATATTTAGACTCATGAGGGTCCCAGCTAATAGAATTACACTCTAAAATACTACGTACGAACGAAAAATAAAGTATAATAATAGTATTTCGATCTTGAAATGAAGTTGATTGTCTAATTACAAAACCTAGCAATTTGAAGCTTTTTTTACAAATGTTTGTTATGTGTGTATTAAATGTTAGACCCGGGTCCAGCAGCACCCCTAAGTCCCTAATCTCAGTAACTCTCTCCTGCGGAACACTAGATATGCTGTAGCTGTGAACATACGGGATGCGACATCGAGTAAATGTTGTAACTTTGCATTTAGATACATTGAACTCTAGATGATTACTAGCTGCCCACGCCACTACACTGTCGTTGTTGACCGCTGGAGAGCGTCACGGTGGTCTCTGTGACCAATACCCAAAAACAACTTCAGATCGTCAGCAAACATCAGACACTGGACCGAGCTGACAACACCAGGCAAATCATTGACCATAATTAAAAATTGCGTCGGACCTAAAACACTACCTTGACTCACACCAGAGCGAGTGTCATATGGGTCAGACTAATAATTACCTAGTTGAACATACTGTGCACGATTTGCGAAATAACTAGCAAATAGTTTCAAAAGGTTAGGCGTGAATCCGATTTCAGCAAATTTTCGTAATAGCACATCATTGTGGACCCGGTCGAATGCTTTTTTGAAATCAAGATACACCGCGTCCACTTGTCTCTGACGATCTAATTCAGCAACAGTATAGTCTACAAAATTAACTAAATTCGTAGTAGTGGACTTACCTACCCTAAACCCATGTTGGCATGGCACTCGCTCAGATGTTGTTTGGATGAAGCGTTCAGAAATAATTGTTAAAAGGGCACATGTTCTTGGACAAGTGCCGTTATAGTATTTATTCGTTTTTTGACATTCCTGTCATGACTTATTAAAAGCACGGATATGCGCTGTTTTGTCAGAAAACGGTGTAAATAGATGTTGCCAAGGTATAAAAACAAAAAAAATATTTTGGGGAAAAAAGGTGACAAGTGCCCTTTTAGTATTTAGACATTCACGTGTCTGGATAGCCTAGTCCACACCGTTCGGTGTATTGCGGCGCCCTGTACAATAGGGTTACGCTCTTGCCGCACGAGATCCCTGCGTTATATAACGATCGTCCGGTGTGAACTTGACTATTTAGCTATGGTGATGTCAGAATACGACGTTAACGTGTCTATTATAGAATACAGTCAAGCTAAACACACAGCGGAGCCTTTGAGGACTTGCTTTGTCCCATCCGCAACAAGCTACAAACTTCGCCTCGAACGGCTAGTACGACCCGTGTTTGAATGCTCTCCGCCTGAATGGTGCCATAACAGCAGTTAAACAAGCTCATTACAGAAAACAGTCAAGCTAGAAACGCACCGGGGCCGTTGGGAAATGATTTGTGCCAACGGCCCCGGTGAACGACGGGCCCGGCTTCACCGGGGCCGTTGCAACTTTTTTTTCCCAACGGCCCCGGTACCGGGGCGGTTCACCGGGGCCGTTGGGAGTTACCCACTGTGCCGCGCTAACCAGGCGTGTTGGCACAGGGTTTACTTTTGAGTTTTCCATCTCTCAGAGAGGATGTCATCTGTGTAAAATTTCCCTTAGCTGGCTTTTACAGAACCCTGGGGAGGAAATTGGGTGGTAACTCTTGTATTCTTAGTCCGTCACCATACGGACAAACACACACACACTAACGTAATTCAATTAGTTTATACGTACATACCGTACGAAATCGGCACACATACAATAAAAGACGATACTGTCCATTCATTATCATTATATTATAAGTATAGCTCTCGTAACTTTTCAGCGGGGTGGTTAATAATTCCAACTCTTGTTTATTAAATGCTCTAAGAATCCAACGGTTGCATTAAGGTTGGATTCCATCACGCCATTATGTTAATATTAAAACAACAAGAAAGAAATGTCAACGTTTGTAACAATTATTTTAAACTCAACTACTAAGGTAGCATTGTTAAAGATTATAATATAAGTACTAATTATAATGACATTTAATTACTAGAAATATTCTATGTGGTTTAATTGGCCACCTATGAAGATATTACCATATCTGTCACGTAGATAAAGAAAACTTTATTTATTTTTAAAGACATAAAACGTGTAAATACTATGGGTTAGTAATGTTACCATTGGACTGCAGCCTGGAGTTCTTCAAAAAAGGTGTGTAGAGATTTCTACAGGGTCGGCGACGCGCGAGTGATAGCCTTGTGTTACAGACGTCTATAGGCTACGGTAACCGCTTTCCATCAGGCAGGCCGTACTTTTGTTCGTCACGTCAGTAGTATAAAAAAAAAAGCAAGACAATGGTACCGATTCTAATGCTGGCAATGTTAACTGAATTTTTATGAAAAAATTTGCACAACGAAATAGCCAATTAATCAAAATATGCCAATATGCCATATGCCAATATGAATTGGTACCATAAACGAATGAATACTAGATAATTAGCCCATGTTAATCATCTTCGTTGAGACAATATACCGAGTTCTTCATTATATTCCTTATCTAAACTCGAGGCTAACCCATGGTATTTAGTATACCTACAGTAGAACTAGGAGGGATTTATGGTCTACTATGCCGCGATGACCAGGCGTATTGACATTTATTTTCGAGATTTCTGTCGCTCCCAAATTGGAAGAAGTCCGTGGAACTTTAATAGGCTGTAGAAAGAGAAAGGGAGTTAACAAGAAGGGCTTATTTTTTCGTCTCTCATATCAGGTTTATTTAGTGGAGCACATAGCTAAATCTTACCAAAGTAATATTTTCTAACACTTTCGCGACTCATTTGTTTAAATAAAACTACTTTTTACGGATTTAGACGCGTATATTTGTTTAAAATTTTGGCCCGACGTTTCGGAGACTTTGCAGTCACCCTGGTCACTGTAATTATTGATCGCAGAAGACACATTACAGCTCAGTCTCACCCGTGACCAGGGTGACTGCAAAGTCTCCGAAACGCCGGGCCAAAATTTAAAACAAATATACGCGTCTAAATCCGTAAAAAGTAGCATTACTTACCAAAGTAACTTACCAAACTTGAAACTTAACCAATGATATAAGATATAACGCCTGGTAAAAAAACTCATTACTTTTTTGAAGACGGTTTTGAAATAAATTAATCAACTTAAAATTCTTAACTTTATGTTAAACCAGTAACTTTGGATCGAAAAACACATTGCTATGTGTATTTTCATATATGAACAAATTTATTTAAAAGTATGAACATAAAATTATGTCTTATTAGTACTGTTTAATGGTTGCAATTGTTATTACTGTGCAAAAAGGTTGAAAAAAATATGTTAATGCATTTTAAAAACTCGTTACTGTATTCCTATAATGGTGAATAAAAAGTATCAGTACATCTTTATTGATATAACTATGAGGAATTTTTGTATATAATGAATAATTCATTGAAGAATATACATGACGTAAATAAAATTGGATATAAAATTTAAATAATTTCTACAAGTAACGACATCTATTGACGATAGTATGAATTTTCCAAATAAACCTTCACGATCGTCTTGGTGTTTTTACACAGATTATAGAGTTACAATTTTTGTTATTTCAAACCCTTATTTCGTAGTTAAAATCGTTTTTTCCGATAATTCTTGTAAATCTCCTGTCAGACTTTGGGAATTATCTATAAGTCCCGCTTTATCCTTTGTTATGGAAGCCTAATATCCTCCTCTCTCTCTTTCTCTACAGTCCATTAACGTCCCACTGTTGGGCACAGCCCTTCTTCACTTTAGGAGCGATTATGGTCTACTATGCCACGCCGACCAGCTGTCGTATTATGAGCTCTTATTTCCAGGCAGCTTAAGCCGTGAATTGAACTGCCTGCCAAATTCGCAATATGTACATAACTCCCAGCCAGTCAGTTCGCTAAACCAGTCATAGATTAATATCCTTATAGAGAAGGTACAACTAAAAGTTTAAGTACTAACTAAAAATTTTCAACTAAATGTTTTATATCTGCCATAATACGTATTTTAGCCAGGCAGTGTACGGTCGGCCTGGAACTTGCATGATTTTTAAAAAGCTCATAATACGCCCGCAGGCGTGTTGGCACAGGGTTTAGTTTCGAATTTTCCGATTGTCTCTTAGCTGGCTCTAAAAGCACCCTGGGAAAGAAATGGGGTGGTGATACTTGTATGTAATTATCAATTTGAAATTACACAGACTCCACTATTCCGTTTGTTACAGGTTCCGTCGGTCATCGTGTCAACGCAGCTATTAATGGTCTTAATTATAATGACTTATCGGAGGTTTAAAAGTTCGCTAAAATCGGTTGGCTAAAATTGTCAAAAATTGTTATTCATAATAGACTTTTTACGCTAAAACGTTTATTATTTTTCCGATAAAATCTCCGTTTAAACCCCCGATAAGTCATTATGAATAAGAACATAAATCTTTACTTGATATAAAACAAAGTCGTTATTTTTGTGTGTGCGCTTATATCTTCAAAACTACGCAATGGATTTTGATGCGGTTTCTTTTAGAGTGGTTCAAGAGTATGTTTTTCCTTGTTTATTTTGCTCAGGTTTTGTTTCTAAATTCTACGCGTACGAAGTTGTGGACAAAAGCTTGTTTATAATAAAGCAAAGTAAGTACGTAGCTATAGTAATACTTGAAAATTTATTCATACGAATAATGAGTAAATAAAAATGCTAAGTAATTATTAAAACCTAACACGTAAGGAACGTTTTATGTGTAATTAATTTTATTACATTTCATAAATCATAAAAGAAATAAAACTATACGTTTGGTTCTCATTAAAATAAAAAACTATAATAATAATTACCACGGCATGTATTACAAAATGTGAGCAAAAATTTTGTAAATCTACGCATAAAAACGCTAACAAAAGATAATAATTTTAAACTCAGACATAGTTAAGAGAGTACTGTACTCCTCATTTAGGTATTTGCCTTAGGTATTGCTATCCCCATTTCCGAGCGCCGCGCTGAAAGGGACAAATATAGATGAAGCGGATTTTACCTACAAATTCTTTGAAAAAAGACGTTTCGTACTTCCGTTTTTTTTTCGCGAAAGTCTATACCGATGTTAATAGTTTTTGCGTTATATTATAGATAAAGAGTATATCGATGCTTCTATCGAAGAGGTACTAAAACGGAAGTACGATGCCCATACTTTTGTATGGAGCATAATTTGGTATCGTGACCTCTTAAGAGTAATCCTAATTTAGAGTATGTAACCAACAAGAGTGTGTAACACACGCTATGTTCTTTTAAAAATTTACTGGCAGTTCAGGGGGTCAAGTCTGCTAATGCAATTTTGTCACAATGACAGTTCAATGACACCATTATGGTGCCATGGTGGCATCATTTGTGACAAAAATCAAGTTTGGTGTCATAATGACGCCATAATAGTGTCATAATGGCGAAATTTATCAAATTTGGTAGTCTACTATTAATTTTTGGTCATAATGACGCCATTATGGTGTCAGTGACTGACCATTATAACAACATTGTAATATGATTGTAATAGCAGAATTAGCAGACTTGGCCCCCAGAAGTAACGCACACAAACGCTATAATATATTTTTTGTTTCACACAACGTCCTCTAGTCGCAAGCTAAGTTCATATGCTTGTGTAATGGGTACCAGGATACGGATAGAATACATATACTACTTTTCTTTAGTAAATAAATCCCACAAAATCATTACACACACACTAAACGATGCGATGACACTAGCTTACTCTTCGAGTATGATTTTTTTTTACATTATACATGTTGGCACTTGATCCCATGTCACCTGATGGTAAGCGACAATCGAATCTTTGATGGTAAAGCGCACCAACTATGTGAGTAGCCTATTTACCCTTTTTTTGAACGTGTCTACATTGTAACTCTTGGGGAACACAGACATTGGTAAGTTATTCCAGTCCTTGGCAGTTCGTGGCAAGAAGGACGACCAAAAAAGTTTAGTATGGACAGGTGGTATGTCGACAACGTACGGATGGAGACGTTCCGATTGTCTGGTAGTGCGATGTAGAAATGGTGATGCGGGAACTAGTTTATGCAGCCCCTCAGAACACTCTCATAAATGTAATCTGTAAAATACTGTGAGCTCTGTAAAATAGTGTTCTTGTCCTTTTCACCGCTAGGGTCTTTAAAAATTCTAAGATCCTAGTAAAGAGGTCTTATAGTGAAGGATTTAGTTACTGAGGTTAAGTATTTAGACAAGTAACATATTTGTTCGCCATTTTAACGTTTACCAGTACATAAAAAAATTAAAACGAGCAATTAAAATTCTCGTCTGCAGCCAAGAAGCGCTTGCATTGTGCTAAAGAACGCAGGGTGTTTTTCAATTAGGCGAGTTTCACGGGAGGCGTAGCGTTAGTCGCGTAGTTAACGGCTACCTTTGTCGCACCGACAGGGTTGTTAATAAATCATGAATTTTCTTAAAGATATTAATTTATGTGGCTTAATAATTTTAGTGTGTGGTGATGGACAAAGAATGCAAAAATCATCATCCCATTTCTTCCATAAGATGCTGTAGAAGTCAGCGATTTAACTCAGATAATAGCCTCTGCGAGAGATGGAAAACTCAAAAATATACCCATGTTTGCATACCGAATGTAAGTTGTGTGTAAGTATATGTTAATATAACTAACAAAACTACACATTTTCTAATTAAGTAAAGGGATTTTGATTAAATAGTGTACATGTTTCTAAAAAAAAACATATAAAACTGATATAAATATATACTCGATGAGTAACTTAGTTTCATATTGTTATGCAAAAAAGATCACAGCCATACAGAAGTCATTATAACCAAATAATACCACTGAACTAATAAATAGTAAAGTAATTTCCATTAAAATACACTTAACCCATCGTAATTTTGACAGCCCTGTCAAGTTCAACTGTCAATCTAATCGTCGCGGGTGGCTGAAGCGTGTTCTTACCATTAAAAGGGTTTGACACGATATGTTGGACCAAAGAAATTAGTAGTAACACCGCTCTCTTTGAACACATATCACGTTTCAACCTAATTGTACACAACTTTGATCTTCGCGGATATTTTTGTAACGGGTTTAGGGTACCGCGAGAGAAAATAAAAACCATTACTTTACCACTATAGTTTTACAGTTGTTTGTCATCGTGGATTGATATTGGACCACAATTTTTATAATTTATTCGAAATACGACACGAAAATAAAAAAGACTTCCATCCGGCTCCAGAAACGTCGTAAAATCTTTCTTAAAAAGACCACTAAGTTTTTATATGTCAATAAAGAAAAGATTTGATCCTTTGTCCGTTAATATTGAATAGGCTTATAAACAATTAAAGGAGCAATAAAAAAAAATACACTTTGTCTACGTTGTGCGCGGTGAAGGTAGGCTAGATTTTATTCACAAAAGAATAGACACAATCATCGTTAAACAGAAAAATGTAACTCAAAGTAGCGAATTAAAAAAAAAATGTAGGTACCTACTTAATAATCAAAACTAAAATAAGTACATTAGTGATAAGGCCACGCCGCCATTTGTACAATAGCTATAGGACTGTATTTTTAAAATTCTGTGTAAAATAGGTGTTTGTGCAAATAAAGAGTTATCTATCTATCTATCTACTTACATAATACGTAAGTATAATATTTCTAATACATTTATACATATTGAGTATCCTATGAAGTTTCCCGCCACATAAAACGAGGTTATACATAAAATAAAACTATTTTTTGACGGATTTAGACAGATTTACGGATTTAGTTTTAAATTTTGGCCCGACTTTTCGGAGACTACTTCGTAAAAAGTAGTTTTATTTTGAACAGATGAGTCGCGCAAGTGTTAGAAAATATTTTACTTATACATAAATTTTAGAATACAGGACCCGTTTGTTAAAACAAAGCTCTATTTTTATATCTAAACACAACGTTTGAAGGTTGATGAGAAACAGTTGCACTGTAATGGTTCTGTCACGTATAAGAGATCCCGTCGCCTTGGATCGTGGCAATTAGCGTGTATTGTACATTAAACTAGTAAAACATTAGTGATATGTTTGTTTTGTTAATATGTATAATGAAAAACGACTTGACGTTACAAATATATGAATACTATTGCTGTGACTACGTACACGTAGAGTTAAGAAGTTTTTTCGTGTTTTACCAACATTTTTCACTGATTCTTCTCTCCTTTTGGTCCCATCGTGATACTATGTAGCCTAAAGCCTTCCTCGACGGTCTATATATATACTACTAGCTGTCCCGGCAAACGTAGTTTTGCCACACCAAAAAAAAAGGTTTGAAAAATAGATGTTGGCCGATTCTCAGACCTAGCGGATATGTACACAAAATTTCAGGAAAATCGGTTGAGCCGTTTGGGAGGAGTACGGTAACTAACACTGTGACACGTGAATTTTATATATTAGATATAGCAGTGGACAGAGAAGAGCTGGTAGATGGATGGATGGGATAAAAATTAGTTTGAAGATCGACAGGTCAGCTTGTAGAGGCACGTAATAATGATGAGAGTACCTATTGATTTCAAAAATAACAGGTAGTACATTAATCAGAAGCAACAAGTATGTATAGATCATTTATTTCAAACTTTCTGTTGTCAGCAGTTTTGTATCTACGCGTGGAATTGTGTGTGGTTAATTTTCGTACCTACTAAGAAATACCTAGCCTTAAGAGGATACCAAAATAGCTTCGTGCATTTTTCTACGTACGAAGTTTTCATTTTAGAGCTCTAATTTTTAAGTATATGTTTTTTCAATATATAATCAAGGATCGCATAAAGTCGGAAACGCGATGAATATCTTAGGAGATATGACGAAAAAAGAATTACGCGCGGCAAAATAAAATACTTAAACAGTTGGCTGAGCAAAGCGAACGTTTCCTCGGCCTTCTATCCATACTCCAATGTTTTGATGTTTGGTTAAGAGGATACCAAAATAGCTTCGTGCATTTTTCTACGTACGAAGTTTTCATTGTTTCTTTAGATTGAATGGCTAGAGCTCTAATTTTTAAGTATATGTGTTTTCAATATATAATCAAGGATTGCATAAAGTCAGAAACGCGATTGAAAAAAGTTTTCTCGATAGAAAATCTTAGCGACACAACCTCTCACTTTTTTTTATTTTTTTCATTTGTCGGTCTATTATCGCGTATTAACTAACGAAATAACTTTAAAAACATAAGTAACTATTTTTTAAAGAAACGCGTAAATCGGAATTAAAATATATTTAGTAGATTTTGAGTAAACAAAAAAAATATCCCTAATTCTTCATTTTCTATACCTACTATTTATTTATTTAAAAGATTTTACACCAGGAAACCATAGTAAATACAGACATAAGAAAAGTAGTGTAGGGATCCACATATTTCTAGAAGAAATCTCTACCTGTAGACCCGCGAGAGGAAATTGTGAAAAAAAAAGATTGACCTACTAGCTGTGTTAATACGTACATGTCGACGATAATATTGATGTAGGCCCTTAAATTTCTATTATTGGTCTAATAATTACTATATGTCTATATTTTAGGTGAAAAGAAATCTTATAGGTGATTGTTATTTTCTAAACATATATTCATGGACATTTTCACAAGCCAAGCTTATAATACTTGTGTTATGGGTACCAGAATACGGATAGAATACATATACTACTTTTCTTTTGTAAATACATACTTAAAATACATAGAAACACCCACAAGCAGTACAAACATTTGTATGACATTTATAAAGATCACATAAATGATTGTCCCGAGCGGGAATCGAACCCGAGACCTCGTGAACGTCAGTCCGTTACATGAACCACTAGACCACGAAGCCCGTCAAACCAAGAAGTCATTAAGAGAAGAAAAAAAGCATTAACAAACGATCCAAAAACCTTCCACTTTAACCACTCAATCTATTAAAAAACCGCATCAAAATTCGTTACGTATTTTAAAGATATAAGCTCACATAGGGACATACATACAAAAATAACGAGTGTGTTTTATAATAAATACAGATTTCAACTTCTAAACATAAACATCTAAATATTTCCTTACTTTTAATATAAAAAGTATTCAAATTTTATAATTCAATTCAATTCTTGTTAAAATTAATTTTAACCCTACATTTCCTTGTTACGAAGGCCTCGCCTAATAATTAAGCAACTACAAAAATTTACTGCCATTATGTTAATTATTAATGTTATTTTTTAGGGAACTAGTTAAATAATTTATACAATTAATAAATAACAAGTACAATAGCATTTCATCAGGCTATACATCATATTTTATCAAGGGCATGTGTACAACATAGCCGTTTTACACGAAATATACAAGTTTTATTTTATGTGAAGTTAACACGCGATGTTTATATAAACGTTAAATTAAAATAAAAAAGTCAGTTAAGTGCGAAGCTAACTTGTATTCAATTGGTTCCTTTTCATAAAGTTCAAAGTTCTATTAAAACTACAGCAAGCTGAATTTGGTAATGATATTTTTGTGAATATTTTGACTGTGCCTATATATTAAGACATATGAAGGGGTTCGTGGTGGAGTGGTTCATGTAACAGACTGCCGTTTACGAGGTCGTGGGTTCGATTCCCGCTTGGGACAATCATTTGTGAAATATTCATAAATGTCATACAAATGTTTGCACTGCGTCTGGGTGTTTTCTATGTATCATAAGTATATTTATAAAAGAAAAGTATATTTACAAAAGAAAAGTAGTTTATGTAGTATATCCGTATTCTGGTACCCATAACACAAGCGTATAAGCTTAGCTTGGCACCAGAGGACGTTGTGTGAAATGTCCATGAATATTTATTTATTATTATGCAATTTGATTCTTTTGTTATTTCGGTGTTAAAAGTTTTACTTCTAAATTAGTAGTTCTCAGGACAGCTAAATAATACTGCACATTTTGTAAAATCGTAATGCTTCACAGCCCACAGTCATATCTCGTTTACATCTGACAAAAATGAACATAAAATAATGTGACCACATTATTTTATTTATTTAGACTTTTTGCATAAAGTACAAAGGCGGCCATAATGCCTTGGGCATTATCTACCAGCCAACCGGTAATAGCGCAGGAAGAAAAGTCTGTGACTTAACTATAAGCCAATAAATAACCAGAATACGTACCTTCTAAAACTACCAATAAGCCATAAAAAGTAAAAATTACATTTCTCAAAGCAACCGCGTTATGATTCCCTTCTTGTGTATAATTAAATAATTTTGCAATCATAACGTCGTATCATCATATTGATGATCATAAAAACTGATCGTTATTCATTGCCCATCACTAAATCACCGGATATGGTCGTTCAAACCAATTCAAAGTGACCGTAAAATGATGTAAAATTAAATACAAATTATGAATATAAGTTGTAGTGATGTGACTATACAGTTATTTAATGATATCGATAAATTATTGCAAACAATTCTATACGAAAAAAAAATAGTTTACATACTTATGGTCTTATTTATAATGACTTATCGGAGGTTTAAACGGAGATTTTATCGGAGAGATAATTAACGTTTAAGCGTAAAAAGACTATTATGAATAACAAGCTTTGACAATTTTCGGGAACCGATTTTAGCGAATTTTTAAACTTCCGATAAGTCAAAGACCTAAGAATAAGACCATTATAGTTTAGATAATTAATCGATAAATACTTTAATGTTATTTCATGTAAACAAAGCCAAGGAAGTGTGTTTATATAATAGCAGATTACGCTCCATAGTCGCTATTTACCCCATGAAACAATGGCGTGACGGTATGCTTGCGTAGCAAATAGCAAGAGGTCATTTGTGATTTTTTGCTTTGCAGGTGAAATTTAAATTCACATGCGATTCACATGTGTATTGGTTTTTGACATCGACATATTTAAGATACATAGCATAAAGTTTAATTGCTCTTTATTTTTAATTAAAGAATAGTAGAATGGTTTTATATTTCACATAAATCTTAAAAAAAAAATTGTTTCCTTTTTCCTATAGCAATATTGTAATATTACGGTAAATCTATCCTCTTTTGGAATGCCCTCCCTCTTGAAATTAGGATGGCTAAAACCAAAGCTGCTTTTAAAGCCAAATTGCGTCGTCACTATATTATGCTATTGGCAGAGTCAAACCGCTAGTTTTATTTCCTCACTGTGACAAATATTATGTATAAGTACTTATGTAGATATTTTATGTATGTTTATATAATAAAACTTATTTGTGTAAGTTTAAATAGATTATGATTATTAGATTTACTTAGATAAAATTGCGTAATATTAATTGTTTAAATTAGTAGGATCCCTTTTTTATTGTATTTTTGACCCACAATCCTTTATCTCTGCACTGCCATGTGGTTGGCTGGTAGATAATGCCTAGGGCATTAAGTCCGCCATTGTACCTTTTTGTGCATAAAGTGTTTATAAATAAATAAATAAATAAATATTTTGACGAAAATGTCAATTAGCTATCAATGTGGTTTGACAGCCTAAAAGATAATTTTGTTAAAGAAAACATAGATAATTTCTGATAAGTGATATCGATAAAACAGTCCATCATTATTCTTACTAGGCTATATCATTACTCGTATTAAACGCTTGCATTAGGCTAACCTTATTGAAGGCGTTACTAAAGTCCACACATAAAAGGTGCCGCCAGGCGCCACTTAATTAATAGTTTTGAGAGTCTCATTAAAATAATAACGGGCCCCCGGCGTTGAATAAATATTGTATTAGAAGTAAATTGATGGAGGCCTTAAAAATTTGAGACTTCTTTTGTTAATAGGACGGTATAAGGTAAGGTGAGTCGGTAAACGATAAATGATAGACCAACGTCAGAAATTTCTTTCTCGTTTTTAGGTTTTCGTACAAACCCTTATAGGATCACTCCGGTGTCTGTCTGTCTGTCTGTCAAACTTTTTTTACTTAGCAACGGCTGAAGGTAGCAACTTGAAACTCATACGATATGTAGATCTATGCGGTCCCTTGCTGCAAAAAATACAATCAACCGTTTACCTCTACGCATTTAAAAGATATAACCGAAAAACGTCAATTTTTAAGAATTTTCGACTTATGCTAGGGAATCAAAATTCACAGGGTACTTTCCGTTGCCCTAGAGCCTTGAAATTTGGCATGTCTATGTCAAGTCTATGTAGTGCTGATATAGGAAAAAATCCAAAAATTTATAATTTGTCATCACATCCCAAGAAAAAAGTGTTTATACTAATACCAACTGATGAAGTAACTGAAATGTAGGCGATTCCTTATATTTCAACTACAAAATTAAGTTGGTGAGTTGTTTTGAGTTTAATTAACTAATTATTTGAATGCAGTTACTTATGTTTATATGTCTAGTATGTACGAAACCCTAAGGGTGCGAGTTTGCCTCGCTCTTGACAGGTTTATTTTAAACTACGTCTTAAACTATACTGGCCATAGTCAGTTTTATTTCTTATCAAGACACTAGCTGCTCCCCGCGATTTTTCCTACGCGTTAAATCAGAATATTTTCTTCGTTTTTGCAACATTTTTGTCTATCGTTTCATTCATAGCGGCACCGTGATGTTATAAAGCCTTACTCGATAAATGTACTATACAACACTAAAAGAAAGTCTTAAATCGGACCAGATCCTGAGATTAGCACGTTCAAACAATCAAACTCTTCAGCTTTATAATATTAGTGTAGAGTATATATGAGTAAATGAATGATACAAATAGTTAAATGAGATCGTAAAACAAAACAACATCAATTTCAGCTTAATTGCATATCCTACTTGGCAGTTATGAAACTTAGTCAAAAAGACTATAATTTCTAATGATCAAAAGGAAATCAAAATAAAGAAATTACTTCACGATGACAACTGAATCTGTAATAAAATATTTTAAATGTGTATTTTCAAGTCAATAGGCCTTCTTCAAAGGGCCACGGTCATTGTCATAAAAAAGACTGTGATAACTGCAATCTGCATCCAATTTTAGTAACTATGTATATTCAACCACTTTTAACGAATTTAGACGCGTGTAGCTGTTTTTAAATTTTAGCCCGACGTTTCGGAAACTTTGTAGTCAAGCGAAACGTCGGAATAAAATTTAAAAACAAATACACGCGTCTAAACCCGTAAAAAATGGTTTTATTTGAACAAATGAGTCGCGCAAGTGTTAGAAAAAAGTAACTTTTATCTTATATAATATACATATTATATCTTTGACCGCAAGTATGTATTAAGATAAGATGAGAAGTTTGTTCAATTTTATTTCAACGAAGGTAGTAATCATTTAGAGTTGTAATGATATTTTTAAATTTAGTTTGACAAGGAGGTGTAGGAGTATTGGCAATCGAAAATCACTTTAAATCATGGTAAGAGAGAGCGCCAGTTCGGCGCGGGCGGGCTTGTTTGATGTTAAGGCGTGTTTACACTAACCTAACTGAGAAACAAGTCATTTCGTCGGGCGTCTGAGCACGCCGCCTCTTTGATCTTACCGCTGACTAGGGTTGGCGATACCAAAGCTCTGTAACGTCTTGACTACAGTTAAAATATTTTTGCCATTTATTTGAAATATTGAAAACCAATAACCAATATTAACATTAATAGCTTAATTACTGCAAATATAACGAGGAACAACCAAATAAGTAAAAGGTTTAACTATTCATTCCTTGGTAAATATTGTTTAGCAATGTTTTGTTTGACACGCTCTTCTTTGTGTAAGTCTAGAAGCACAATTTTATTACAAGACAGTATAAGTATAAATGTAACAAAGCAGAGGTGTATACCAATAAAAAATCTGAGTGCAAAAAGGACAATGACTATTAAATTAACCATCGGATGACGCCATAATATATAACAAAAGACTTTTCTACCTAGCGAGAAAAAGAGAGCATCTGGAAATTTGTGTGGACTAAAAATTGGTCAAGTGCGAGTCGGACTCGCGCACGAAGGGTTCCGTACCATTATCTATGCAACATAAGGCAACGTTATTAGTATCGAGCAAGAAACGGTAAAAAAATCATGTTTGTTGTATGGGAGCCCCCCTTAAATCTTTATTTTATTTTTAGTATTTGTTGTTATAGCGGCAATAGAAATACATCATCTGTGAAAATTTCAACTGTCTAGCCCACACCGTTCTTGAGATACAGCCTGGTGACAGACGGACGGACGGACGGACGGACAGCGAAGTCTCAGTAATAGGGTCCCGTTTTTACCCTTTGGGTACGGAACCCTAAAAATGGTGGGAGACTCACTCGCAAAACAGACGTTGACCAGATTGGACGCATACGCAGCGTCAGTGACATTTGCGTCTACGTAATTTTTTACCTGTTTAGCTTTGTTTTTTTTTTCTGCTATCACTCATGATAAGTAGTATTTTTTACTTCTTGGCACTGTGTTTATATTTGACTAAGAATGGTCTTGCTCCAGGGTGTAGCCAGGATTTGATTATTGTGTGTAATTTTGCGGCTTTTCGGTATTTGCTGCAATTACCTACTTGAAATGTTTTAATTAAGTACGCAAGCTGTTATTTATAATACACAAAACACTATACATTTTAATAAGTCTTTGTCTTCTTTATAGTTAAGCGCATTAAATAACAATAACTGTTGTAATATAATAAAATTTATTTATTTATTAGCCTTACACTACACTTAGGTACATCTATCATCCTAACTTATTATAAAACAAAGTCGCTATTTTTGTATGTACTTATTTCCCTATGTGAGTTTATGTCTTCAAAATGGAGTAACGGATTTTGATGCAATTTTCTTCTATGGATAGAGTAACCACTCTATCCATTTTATATATTTATATCCTCAAAATTATACAAAAAAGTCATTCTCATGAACCATGACTTTGACTTTTTTGCATAATTTTAATTGGGATGGCTTTTTTTTTCTAAATTCCACGCCTACGAATTTACGGGCAACAGCTGGTTGGAGATAATACCTATTGCGATAATAAACCTGTTACATGTCCCAAATAAATAAAGAAAAAAAAAGCTATTACATAATTTATGTTACAGTACATCGAAATTTTATGTCAGGTGCATAAATATTACTTATTTACATTATTGCAAAAATAACTAAAAGTGACTCTGGTGACTTAATTAAATGAGCAACAGTAAATATCTATGGGTTTGGTAACCACTTTTTATAAACCTGAATACGACAAGTGGATGAAAATCAAAAAAGGGAGCTTTATAAAAATATTGCAAATAAATTATTTAATAAATAAATGTAATGAAGTTCGAAGTTTGAATGATAGTGAAATATTTTGAACATAGACTTATAAAAAATGTAGTTTCGAAAAGGTAGTTAAATCAGAGGCAAACGAATAGTTTTTATTTAGTAAAAGGTGACAGCCCTGACGTTTAGTTTTTACCCCTTGACTTATTGCCGACATGTTTGATGCGTCAGGGATGCCGGGTTACGCTAGAGTTTTCGGTAACTGTCTGGATCGTGACTCGCGTTTTTACTTTGTTAATGAGTTAGTGATTTGTGAGCTCAACTACTTTGAAAAAGGAATGGACAAAAATATATGAATTTTTAAGGCATATTGCGTCGATTGACACTGTACTAGTCACGTCACGTCACGTCCTACCACTTGGGTTACACCCCACTTAACATCAGGTGGAGTGTAGTCGTTTGCCTATTCTAGCTATAAAAAAGACTAAGTAATGAAATAAGGGCAAAGCAATAATCGGTTTAGTCTCAGACCTCTTTCACTTTTGAAGGATATTTGGTATACTTGTATCAAGCAGACCAAGTTCGCGTAGATTTTATTTGGTTCTACGTCAATAGACGAAAAAACACCATATGTAATAACATATGGTGTTTTTTACGTATACCTAGTAATTGGAGTATTGATCTACATACTCAAAACTAGCGCCATCTCTTGTGATAGCTAATAAATCTTCTCTGTTTGGGCTTCTTAATAGATAGCGTCAAAAGTTTTTGTTGACTGAAAGACTGTTGACTAAATTTATACAGAAACACAAGAAAGCT
Organism: Orgyia antiqua; assembly: GCA_916999025.1. Classification (NCBI taxonomy): domain Eukaryota; kingdom Metazoa; phylum Arthropoda; class Insecta; order Lepidoptera; family Erebidae; genus Orgyia; species Orgyia antiqua. The sequence continues at coordinate 16,949,716 of OU779864.1, read as the reverse complement.
CTCCTCTAATTAACCAAATTTAAGTTAAAATACACGACTTTTCCGTGTGGTGCCGGATTAAGAATACAAGTGTCACCACCCCATCTCCTCCCAAGGGTGCTGTAAAAGTCAGCTAAGAGATATTGCATACAGATAACATCTTCTGTTAGAGACCGAAAACTCGTAAATAAACCCGTACTGGGTTTATTTACGAGTTTTCGGTCGGTAGTAGACCACAATCCCTCCCAAAGTGGAGGAGGCCCGTGCCCAACAGTGGGAAGTAAATTGGCTGGAGAAGGAGAAGTTAAATTATAAGTTAAGACTGATAGTGTAATCGACATTTATATAAATAAATTAGGTACAAAAATTAAGTAGAACGTAAAAATATTGATTTTATTTTTACCATTTTTTATACCTGCTGGCATTTTGTTAATCACTAGTAGTGGCCCGTGACTTTTTTGTGTGCAATTTGAAATCACAAAAATATCTTTATTAATTACAGCCTAAGTAAGCTACTCAGGTATAAAGTGGCATTCTAATTTATAGTGAAAAAGTATTATCGAAATCCGTCCAGTATTTTATGAGTTTATAATTTAAAAACATAACACTTTTCACTCTTTATAATATTAGAATAGATAATGATTGATGAATGAAAAGGAAAGCTAATACGGTAGGTAGTTGAATAAGCACCTTCGTAATAAAATATTATATTAAGATCCAAAAATTAATATTTTTATAATAATATTACAAAATAATGGCTAATTGTACAAAAATAACATAGAAAAGTTATAAATTATCAAAGTTACAAACGACTCCCGCTGTGCAAGATAATCATTTGAGGCGTTAACGTGGGCGGGGTCTTGTTGGCCCCGCCCAGTGACGTCACACAACAACATGGCCGACTGCACTTGCAACTGCAAGACAACCAGTACGTTTATTAACTTAATTAGTATGATAAAGTTTTCTGATCATAATTTAATTATTAAATAAATATTTAGGTGTGATGGAAGGAAATCGAAAATCCCTAAATTTTATCTATAAAAATATGACATAAAATATTTTAGGGTTTCTTTCCAAAAGGTAAAACAGGATACTATTTTCGAGACTTTACTGTCTATCCGTCCGTCCGTTCGTTTGTCACCAGGCTGGATCCCCGAAACGGTGACAGCTAGAGAGCTGAAAATTTCGCAGTTTATGTAGATATATCAGTTAATGCCACAGCAACAAATATTTATCTTTACTATTCTTCTGCCCTTATCCCGTTATTTGGGGTTATTGATGAATATATTGTGATAGTAATTGTATGGAACCCTTCATGTGCGAGTTCAACTCATATTTGACAAGTTTTAGTATGTAAAGGATGATTGAGGTCATTTTTATAAATGAAAAATATACCTACATAAAAAAAATGCTTTGTGATTGCTATAGGTATTGCAAATCAACTTTATTTTGGCGAGTAGGTAGCTAAATTTTTTTGTGTACAGCATAAATCTATTTTTAGCTAACATTGATTTCATAGTCATATATATAGTCATTGATATTTAGTAGTAATGAGATTTTTTAATATTTGGTAGTAATGAGATTTTTTACTCACTTTTATGAGATCGATGATGTCGAGCCAGGTTTCGAGCATATCCAATGCTCATTCTTGTTGTCCATGCTTCATTCCAATGGAAGGTCACAAACACCGCTGCGCGCTCGTCCTGATGTTGAGCATCAGATATGCTCGAAACCTGGGTCGACATCATCGATCCCATAAAAGTGAGTGTGGACCAGTAACAAATATATACATGTTCTAAGATAACTCAAACTCAAGAAAATTTCAATCCTAAAAGAGATTTTTTCAGTTCAGTTCAGTTCATTTATTTGCGGAAATATGGTTTACAAAAGATAACAGGAATACAATTTCGTTCACATATTCACATTTGTACGTAATAAGAAAGCATTTCTGTGTATATACCTACATGAAAAAATTTATATTTTAAACTATCATTATGTAGTGTAAATTTACAGCAATAAATCAATTCATATTTCCACTCCATTCCATTTCTGTCCACGATCAAAATCATGAAACAGCATTCCCCTCAATAACATAATGACCCATCTTCCAACAAGGCGCCAACATTCGCCTTTCGGCTTTCTGCCTTTAAAATAACACGTAATTTAACCAAACCACAGACACAATCACATTGCCATTTCAAGATGCCAATTATGAAAGCTAATTCTTTGCGGCGATCACTAAATTACAGATGTACAACCAAAATTGGTCGCTTTAATCAGTATTCGCGTGATTTTCATCCAACCCATTCATTATCAGTTACTATAGCGAGAATTTGGCAAACTCGTGTGTCAAATGTTTGACGAATAGTCTTGTAAATAGTGTAAGGTGTTGGCGCCAAGTTGGTTGCTGGCGTTAGGGTAGTAATTATTACCTGTATTTTTTTTTTGGTGCCCATTTTAAAACATAATTTTCGGTAACATCTTGGGTGGTACAGAAATATGAATGGGAAGGTTTACTGAAATTTTATTTATGGGTGACATAAAGTTAAAAGACGTGACTCTTTGTTAATGGTGAACCATTTAAGAAAGTTATTTACAGCGTCACAAAAAATATTACTCAATATTAAACAAACAATCAATAAAAACATAAAAGACAAATACTTATATTTTTTTAAAAGAAATAATTTTTTTAAATCATATTACTTACAAGAAATTCTAGCATAGAGAATACATTGAAACAAGAGGAAAAATATCCTTAATTTATAGATAAGAAAACACTTTTACTTTTTCTGCTACAATTAGTTGCAAAAATTTTCATAGTCTTGATTCATTGAGAGAATAAAAGTGTTTAGCTGATAGTAAAATAGATGAGTAAAATAGCTTCATTTACTTTAAACAAGGTACTATACACATATTAAAATAAATATATCTTAGTTTGTGATTCAAAAAATATCTTGAAGATTCCAAACAATACCTAAAAGCTAAAAGTAATTAATTCCAAGAAGGGCATGACATTCTGCCCTTATTAAACTTTCAAACACATAACCATTTCTATTCATGCAGCCAAATGCGTACGAGTTTGCCCGGACATCTTCCGACGATTTGAATTTCAAACGATTCTGAAATCAAAAGAGCCGCGCGTTCGTGACTCGCGGTTACCAATCAGCGATTCCATCGCTTTTTACGGTGACAAGTGTCCAATTATAGTTGATTGAAATAATAATAGAGGTCTGGAGATGGAAGCGCTAGCAGCATGCGAAATTAGATATCGAGCGCTACAGCGGACTTAGGAATGATAGTTTTTGTCAGTCCCCACCCGTGAGGAGTTCAGAACGCGAATCTGACATTTTTGGACGTGGCGGCGAGCTTGCTGGCGATGCCGACGAATACTTCCGACGTGTTTTGTCCTATTATTTATTCAGGCGGCATTTCTTTAAACGCTAAATCGCTTCTCAAGAATTCATCGACCATAGATGGTAGATTTAGTAAATTTCGCTTCTTTTGTCAATCTTAATCATTCGTTGTTGGATATGTGAAAGATTTATTCGACCCACAATTCTATTGTCTTATTCCATTTTAAAAATACAGGTATGTAGGGGATCCTGTCAGAGGTACATATGAAGATGCTTCTAGATACTATGCATGTCCAAATATTAGCTTCATCATTTATAAATCCTGACAAGGATCTTCTCTTTCTTGGTTTGATCTTGACTCATTGCTAAGTTTGTTTAAGTATTGAATTTTGTGTAGAGAAATGTACTAAAATTATTTGTGTCTACACCATATTATACTTTCGATAAATATGTAGCTTTGTTAGCCTTTTTTAATCCTCCTTCACGTGCCTATATTCTAGACTCACCAGATTCCTTTCGGACTGCGCTACAGCTATACTCTCTAGAACTTCATTCATTAGTCTAGATATACGGATATCCCACCAGACTCAAATAGTGTCACAACTCAAAAAAAAACTTCAAAATCTCTTTTCTTGCACTTTCGGTATCGGAGAACCGAAAAATCTTATCTCAAATAATGTCATGCGAATATATTAACTATATGTCATTAGTTAAATTAATAAAAAGAAAAATTGTTGTGATTATAAATTATCCATAACCACGCCTGCGGGCATACTGGCATGAAGATAAGTAATTACTTTTTTAATATACTTGAAGTATATTTAGTTATTATCCAGTAATTTACAAAAGCACCTGCTATTAACACTTCAGGCATTGAAACTAAAGGATAAAGAGTGGTCAGTACTTCGCCTGAGGGTACGTCAGATGTAAATGAAGGAAGTGAGCGAGTTAATGTTCTCAAGTTAACCAGTGAACAAGAAAGTACGGATGTTAATGGTACCCTTAGGGATTTTGGTACACCTGTATGAGCAATTTCACAGTTGTTGGATGATTTTATACTATTTGAAGCAGGTTCACTCCTGGAAGAATCAAGATCTGTTCTGTAATGATATATTAAAAGCAAGACTTAAATCACTGTTGAAATTATTGTTTTATATCAAAGACTATTGTACAATATTTTAAATAAATAAGTTTTCAGAATCAAGAAATCTATCTATATACTAATATTGAGAGTAAGAGTTAGTTTATTTAGTAAGAGTTTGTTTGTTTGAACGCGCTTATCTCAGGAACTACTGGTTCGATTTAAAAAAATCCTTTAGTATTTAATATTAGATACTTTTATCAATGAAGACTATATAACATTACGCTGCGACTAATAGGAATAGAATAGAGCATCAGTGAATGGGGGAATTTCTTCTAAATTCCACTCACAAGGTATGCAACAGCCGGTCAACTAATATTTAAGTATGTTGATTAGCTTTATTATTGGTATATTAGTTCTTCTGAACAAAAGTATGGTGACAATATTTTAAAACTTTAATGTTACAATGTAGTTGCCGATACAGTTAAAACATTAATTAAAAACACACCTGTAGTCAGACAGAGGCAAAAATAAGGAATGCTAAGACCGGCAGTTAATTCTCAAATAATGTGGTCGACATGATTTTTTATCGATTAGTTATCAAGAGGCAAAGTGCCGGCAACCAAGCATGTGTCGGCAACTCGATAAAACTGTTACTTAAATTTGGAAGTTTAAGATAAAAATTCGACTGTTTGAAAGCTTTTTTTAATTATGAGACTTCCATTTATCTTTTGAAAGCTCCTCTGTGAATGTTATCTTTTGAATATTTAAGAATTTTCATTGATCTTACGATGTGAGTCCTGTGAGAGTTATGAAGCTGTGATGTTGTAGGTACTAGTTTAAATTCACATTTCACACAACGTCCTCTGGTCCCAAGCTAAGCTTATATGCTTGTGTTATGGGTACCAGAATACGGATATAATACATAAACTACTTTTCTTTTGTAAATACATACTTAAAATACATAGTAAACACCCAGACGCAGTACAAACATATGTATGACAATTAAAAAGATCACACAAATGATTGTCCTGACCGGGAATCGAACCCGAGACCCCATGATCGGCAGACCGTTATATAAACCACTCCACCACGAGGCCCGTCAAAACTTTAATAAGGAAAGGTGTAACATTCTGTTTTTTATAACTTTTTAAGGTTAGCACAAACGGCATATTTATCTTAATATATATAAATCTCGTGTCACAATGTTTGTCCTCAATGGACTCCTAAACCACTTAACCGATTATAATAAAATTCGCACACCATGTGCAGTTCGATCCAACTTGAGAGATAGGATAGTTTAAATCTCAAATTATAGTCGCAATTTTAATTTATTGCAAATTATTTGTCTACCCCTGTCATTTGTATGGCAAAACAACGTTTGCCGAGTCAGCTAGTAATAATATATATTATTATAGCGAGAAAGAGACAGATGTATATAAAAATAAGACGAGGTGAAAAGAGACAGATATAATATATTAACATTATATCTGTCTCTTTTCACCTTGTTTTATTTATTAAGTAATATTTATTTACTAGCTGCCCCGTCAAACGTTGTTTTGCCATACAATTCTGTGTAAAAATCAACAACAAAAAATTTCATCAAAATCGGTCCAGCCAATTGTGAATCTAAACCATCCTCAAACCTCCTTGAATACACACAACAAATTTCATCAAAATCGGTCCAGCCGTTTAGGAGGAGTTCAATTACAAACACACGTACAGAAGATTTATATAGTAAGTATATTTATTTATTTATTTTATTATTATTTTTGTTTTCTTATTTTCATTCTACTTGTACACTGCAGCCCCAATTTATTTTAGTCCCTAACTTTTCTTTCCATCCCATGCTAGCCTGGAAGAGATCAGTTTATGTGATAAGGCCGCCATTTGTACCTAGTCTTAAGCCTAATTTCTGTCTTCTGTTTCTTGTAAATGTGTACAATAAACAGCAACAACAAGAAAATTTCTTTATTAAGGCACAAGTCCCATAATATACAAATTCCGGCAATAGAAATTTGATAACATTACAAAAAAATACAATAAAATCTCCTGACAATGTGTTAACTTTAATTTTAAAATAATGTTTAAGTAATTATTTCCGGTTAGCAACTCGGTGCATTGTCATCCAATACTTGGCAATCGGACATGTATAGTCCTCACATATGGCTTGTAAAATGCTGTTGTGAGATGATCGCACCGCATCCCAGAAAGATGCAATACGAACCCTCAGCAAAGCAAAAAAGTCGGGCACTCGCGCATCTTTATGCGCGAGTGCCTGACTTTTTTGCTAAACTTTTTAACTCTTTAGTTAATCTATCTATCTATCTATGTATTAATATACCGAGATGTATCTATATTTATGACGTCACCGACAGATATATCTGTCAAAAACCGATTGTAAGATTTTTAATTTAATCAATAATGTTAAAGTGTTACTACCGTATAAGTTTTAAAGTGTACAATGTTACATGTAAAATTCATTTTATTTTAGCGGTTCTGTCATAATTAAGCTCGACTTTAATAACAGGCGTAGCTTTTAAATTATTGCTGTCTTTGTATTTTTAATTTTTATGCTCATGAATATTAAACAATGGTACCAATTCTACACACAATTTAACGCAACTTAACTAAAACCTGAATATTGATAGTATCAATAACAGCATTTGGCAATGGCAATAATTAAATAAACTTTCTTCATCATGATCATCATATCATAACATCACGCTTTTTTCCAAGATAGTACGCACAGTCAGTAGAACGCCATCTGGAGCGATCTAAACACACTTTCTTATTATGAAACAATCGGTGTTATAGAATAATGAATTAAATTAATGTTATTATGTGCAACGAAATTTTTATTAAACCAAAACACACTATTGTCGATTTCTTGTTAGATAAATTAGCAGTAAGACGCAACAGAATTGGTGTCAATATAAATTATTGTTGACGTAAAGACGGAGAATGGCAAACTTTATTTAATAAACAGTTACGTACTTCTGTGTAATTATAGTAATTTTATAAATTTCCGGTCAATAAATTATGTGTTTTAAGTAATAGTATGATAAGAATAACATAATAAAAATTTTATGGCTGTTTTTAACTTCGTTTAAATAAAGGAAATTTGAAACAGGTTTGATTGTACATTGTTACAAAACACAAAAATTAAAACAAACATAGCTAGATCATAATATATAGCTGTTCGTGTAGTGGCAGATTAAGAATACAGGTATCGCCACCCGATTTTCTTAGCAGGGTGCTGTAAAATTAAGCTAAGGGATATCGTGTACAGATAACATGACGGATAAAATGACGAGCCTCGTGGTTGAGTGGTTCATGTAACGGACTGCCAAACAAGAGGTCGCGGGTTCGATTCCCGCTCGGGACAATCATTTGTGTGATTTTTCTAATTGTCATACAAATGTTTGTACCGCGTCTGGGTGTTTCTATGTATTATAAGTATGTATTTACAAAAAAAAGTGGTATATGTATACTATCCGTATTCTGGTACCCATAACACAAGCATATAAGCTTAGCTTGGGACCAGAGGACGTTGTGTGAAATGTCCACGAATATTTATTTATTTATTATTTATTTATTTATAACATCTTCTATAAGAGGCGGAAAACTCGAAAATAAACCGTGTGCTAAAGGGCAACTCAAACGGCAATTAAATAGCGAGAAAAAGACGGAAGACAGATGTACTTAAACTTATGACGTGACCGACAGATGCATCTGTCACTATCTTATTATATTAATATACATTAATATACCGTTTATGATGCTCTTTATAATAATGACGGTATAGAATCCTGCGTGTATGAATCCAACTCGTACTTGACCGATTTTTTAATATCACATACGCCAGAAGCTATATAAAAATACATGATAAAGAAAGTAATTTATATTTTAAAATGAGTCTGTAAGGCGATACTCATTAACTAACTATATAACTGACATCAATAAAACAGTTATTTAAATACCATCATAAATTACTTAATTAAAGTAATTAAAAATAACTTATCTACATTGAAGCTATAAAACATGTTTATCATCGACATCAAACTCACGCGCAATATTTATGGGACTATTTCTAAAAGCGTAGTGCAATTAGTCACCCTACTCAAGCGAACATAACTTTAATACCGTGTTACAGATCACACCCCTATAGATTCCGCATGCGAGACGTTCAACGCACGCCGAACATAATAATATGTGCTATTCTCGCTTATATCCATCCATCCGTCAGCCCCTTTGTCCACTGTTGGACATAGGCCTCTTACGTAGGACACCACAACGCGCGGTCCTGTGCCGCTTGCATCCAATGTCTCCAAGCGACTTGACGATGTTGTCGCTCCACCTTGTGCTAACCTTTCGGGCTATGTTGAACACGCCCGTTCTCCTACAAATCTCCGTATTTCGGATTTTATCCCGCCTATAATGTATGAAAATTGAGAACTCAGTGTTTGATATTGCTACTAAGAATAGAAATAAATTATTCTATAACCCGCAACCCACGCCATCTAACGTTGATGGGTTTGTCGTAGTCGTTAATAGAATTCTAATAAATGGGTAGGTCCGTGTGGTGACGGACTAAGAATACAAGTGTCACCACCCCATCTCCTCCGAGGGTGCTGTAAAAGTCAGCTAAGGGATATTGCACACAGATAACATCATCTGTGAGAGACGGAAAACTCTAAAATAAATCCTGTGCCAACACGCCTGGTCAGCGCGGCACAATAGACCAAAATCCCTCCGAATATGGAGGAGGCCCGTGCCCAACAGTGGGACGTTAATGGGCTGGAGAGTGAGAGAGAAATGTGTGGGTACTATCTATAAAAGGTGATCTGTGGTACCACCATACGGATGTTCAAGGATTATTTCCCAAGCAGTAATTAAGTCGTTTAACGTTAAAATACATTTTAAAACACCGTAAATTTACTTAATTTACGACAAGTATTACATTTGCACTGCAAAACATTTGTTTACAGTTTAACTTGAAAGCTTTTTATCGTTCTTTAAGAGTGCACGACAGCAAGTCATGTGCCATAGAAAATATTGACATCGTACTCCACTGGTGTTTTTTGGGGATATTGCTTCTAGAGTAAATTTTTCTCACAATGTCTATCTAGGTCTTATACAGCTATGCTTCCTTTACTTTCTTATTTCCAAAATATGATAAGTGATAACTAAAAGAAACATGACCATCCAAAGAACCTTTTTAACGAATTTTCAGTGGCTATCGCAAATATTTGGCAAGGTTTTTTGAAAAAAGAACACAAAAGAAGCATAGATATACTCTTCATCTGTAATATCGCGTAAAAAATTTTAAAATCTGTTATTATTCCAACAAGAAAACAGGGTAGTCGTTGGTCTTTTTTTCAAAGATTTTATAAGTAAAACCAGTCGTATTTACAGTAGCACAGCGCCGCTCGGAAATAAGGATAGAAATATCTAACACTTATATCTACATTTTGATATTGCTGATTCCATAGTCCGCACTTAATTTTTACACAACGTCCTCTGGTCCCAAACTAAGCTTATATGCTTGATTTATGGGTACCAAAATACGGATAGAATACATATGTAATATACTACTTTTCTTTTGTATATACATAGAAACACCCAGACGCAGTAGAAATATTTGTACCTATGACAATTATTTTCACACAAACGATTGTCCCGAGCAAGAGTCGAACCCGCGACCTCGTGATCGGCAGCCTGTTACCTGAACCACTCAACCACAAGGCTTGTCTAATTATACTTACGTACTTAATATTATTTCTTAGTACCTATTTACAAAAGTTATTGTTTCATCAAATAAACCCACACGTTACTCGTGATTTCTTTGTTTAAATATAACAATGTAAAATACAACGTCGGTACTAAAATTTACGGTTGAATTTAGATTGAAATAGTAAAATAAATATGTTTAAATTTGGAGGAGCGTTCAAATCATAGGTAAAAAGCAAACAGTAGCTGGCCACCCGCAGATTTTTAAAATGTCGATATCAAGTGTTGAGTGTGTAAACACGATTAACTGGACGTGATTCTCGTTCCGATCATCGATCATACAAAACTATGCTCAGTATCGAGTGTTTGTTTTTGAATGATAGTGTTGTGCTAAGGTTATTGTCTGTATTGTCGATATTGAAAGTAATTAATTAAATAAATAGATAAATATTCATGGACATTTCCGACAACGTCCTCTGATCCCAAGCTAGGCTTATACGCTTATATTATGGGTACCAGAATACCGATATACTACGTTAACTACTTTTCTTCTGTTAATACATACTTATGCATAGAAAACACCTAGACGCAAATAATTATTTGTTTGCATGTTAATAAGACATCTAAGTCATGTTTTCTCTGCCTGTATACCAATACATAGGGTTAGTATATAATGATTATTCCTTCTATGCACTTCTTATCAGGCTTATCTTGTCTTAATTTTTTTTACTGTTTTTCCGTGTAATTCTTTAATTAATATACCGTAATAACAAGGAAATTACCATTACTATTTAAAATTAAAACAATTTTGTTTTAATTTTAAATAGTAATACACATTTAGGACAATTTAAATATAACAATGTAAAATACAACGTCGATACTAAAATTTACGGTTGAATTTAGATTGAAATAGTAAAATAAATATGTTTAAATTTGGAGGAGCGTTCAAATCATACCATATATCATTTGTCCTAAATGTGTATAACCGCAGTCTAATAATGGTTTTACGTTAACTCTAAAGCTCTTTAATCTCAAAACTAATATATTTATCGATGTCCCAGCCCAGATAGCCATCCTTGTCTTTATTTTTTTTAACAAGCCCACAATTATTCACTTGCTTTCAACATTGTTAGCACAGCAGAGTAAATAAAACACTCGCTACCGTCGCGCGGTCGAATGACTTGCCTCGCTACTTGTCATAGTGTCAACACTCTACTACGTTTGACATGTTGGCGACGTAATAATCTGTAAAAGCCTATGATTATATTGTTACTTATCATTCTTACTTTATCATAATACTAGCTTTTGCCCGCAGCTTTTTACGCTTGGAATATGCAAACTAAAATTTAATAAACTGGACAAAAAAGCCGCTAAAAAGCTATTAAAAAAACGCATTAGAAAACAATGTCCTCTGGTCCCAAGCCAAGCTATATAATGGTTAGGATATAATACATAAATTTGACATACCAATTTTACTAATTAAATTATATACCTACTTGACATGGCCATGAAAATAACATGAACTTACTAAGATTAGACATTTGCTTTATATCATTTTATATTATAGTATTGTATGACTGACATTGACAAAATGTTACAAGTATTTTTTGCATGGCTAATGGGTAGAAAATAGCGAACTAACTCAGATTATAATGTAATAACTTGTATGTCCTATCTTCGGCAAATAAATGATTCATTCATTCATTCATTCATTCACTCATTCATTTATTCATTCATACTCAATACTTTTAATATCAGATTGTAATGTATATACGCGGTACAAACATTTGTATGACAATTATAAATATCACGCAAATGATTATCCCGCCACAAATGATTGTCCAACCACTAGACCACGAGCCCCGTCACAAGTTTATTATTCTATCCTCAATAGACGATTAGTGCATATTATTATATTATTATAATCAATTAATAAATAATCAATATAAAAAAATGACGGGCTTCGTGGCGTAGTGGTTCATGTAATGGCCTGCCGTTCATAAGGTCGCGGGTTCGATTCCCGCTTGGGACAATCATTTGTGTGATATCCATAAATATCCTACAAAAGTTTGTACCTAGTCTGGGTGTTTCTATGTATTATAAATTATAAGTATGTATTTACAAAAGAAAAGTAGTTTATATATTCTATCCGTATTCTGGTACCCATAACACAAGCATAATAAGCCTAGCTTGGTACCAGAGGACGTTGTGTGAAATGTCCGTGAATATTTATTTATTTAATTATCACAATTTAGACGTTTCTTATGAGAGGTGATACAAAAACTCTGTAGAATAACTTAAAGGTATCTCCGTATAAAAAAACAACTAAGACATAAGACCGGGTTTACATGACGATAAAACATTAATAACGTAATCATTAAGTCCCAGATTGAAAGTCATATTCCAAGGAACAGTTGTTTTATAGGTAATCTATAGACACATTTTTAGAAGACGCAATTACATAATTGAGTAGGTACCTATTTTTAAAAGAAAGTTCAACATAAATAAAAAAGAAACATACAGACAAATTGAGAACCTCCTCCTTTTTTGAAGTCGGTTAAAGAGCAAAAATATACTGAAAGGTTTCTTATGTAGTTTTTTTTTTCAAAGAAATAATAATGATTTCTTATTAATGTAGTTATGTATATCGCAAAGTCAAAAAGAAACATTTAGTAACCTTTATTAGAACGCATGTCAGGCCAGACGGTTCTTTAGTTACTCTTAATTGCGTCCTATGAATGAAATCAATAGTTTTTGCTGTTTCCAATGCTTTTTGCGATCGGTCTGCTATCATGTAAACCAGCACTATATACTTTTAATAGGGGTACAAAGAGGTAGCCAATTACAGTCAGTTTTTTAGTCAACTATTAACATAGCAAATGTTGTAATGGTTCGGGTTAAATTGTAGACATATTATATGCCCTGAGGCACGGTAGTGGATTCTCTGATTATACACTACTGCATCCCTGACGCATTTACTATTGTGGCGGCATTATCTCTGATCAATACTAATATTATAAAGCTGAAGAGTGTGTTTGTTTGAACGCGCTAATCTCCAGAACCACTGGGCCGATTTGATAAATTCTTTCAGTGTTAGATAGGACATTTATCGAGGAAAGCTTTGGGCCATATAAACATCACGCTGCAACTAATAGGAGCGAACCAGTAATGAGAAATGTTGCAAAAGCAAGAAAAAAATTCTAAATTCCACGCGTACTAAGACGCGGGCAAAGTCTAGTGTTAAATAATTATATTGTGATTAGTTTTATATGATTGATTTCAGTTTTTTGCTAATGAGTAGATCTTTTTCCTCCCTCTGCCCTACCAGGCCATGGTAGTGCCTTGAGCCTTACCGTGACCCGGAAAGATGGATCTCTCAATCTGGGGCCCGGATCAACGCAGGAAACATTAGATGCCCCCGTCGCGTGAACTTGGCCCCATTTCTAGCTACTAAGAGGAAACACAAGGGCAGTTCTCTCCAAATACACGTCTTCCCCTATTTCTTCCCTGGATAATGCCCGTAGAGCATTTTTTTTTCCCAAAAATATATTGCTACTCATGACATGTCAAAAATCGAAAAAGAAATGCTAGATTTTCCGCGGTGTTCACATGTCCAGAAAAAAAAATGGACAACAATAAAAAAAGAAAAAGTAAGAACGGCACATACTTTTTTAAATTTTTAATAAAAATATTAAACTAACATCCTAAATTTTAAGGAAGTATTCAGGGGACTATGAAACGTCGATTTCATGAGCTTCTAAAAGGTTTTTTCGGTCCAACCAGTAGCTGTTGTCTCTATCGCATTTCTGATTATAACGTTGACTTCAGATCTTACTTAAAAGCGGGTATAATCTATCCACAATCATAATCATAATCATTTATTTATTGCATTCATGTGGTGATTTACAAGGTGTAATACAATATTTACAGTACCAAACATGAACCCTGCTAGGGCACAGCAACATATTGTGTTTAGAACTAGATATTAAACATACATATAATATAACATTTCTATTACATAATAATATATCTACTATGTTTAATACATAATCTTTGTGTACAAAATAATTATTAGACAACAAAAAATAACTAAAGATAAAATAAACATTTAATAAAAAACTAATAGACATTCTATCATTTAAAAATTCGTAGGACAAAAGTTTTCAATACCTACCTAGGTATTGAAAACTTTTACAAAACAAGACATTTTTGTCATGACGTCACTTACTATAGTTAAATGACTTCACTATTCTGAAACTCAAGTGGCAATGAAAGGCGTCTCTATATCATAAATAGAGTATTTCCTGAGCTTTGCCTTTGATCTCTCAAGTGTGTCTGTTTTACACGCAACACCATGATAATTTGATCGTATATACCTGTATTACCATTAACCTTTCTATACCCGCGCACTTGTCTGTGAGACCGACGAAACAGTATTTCGTAAACATAATTTTTTCTAAGAACTTTAAGACATCGCGCGTTCTGGTAGCTGCATTATTTGGGGTTCGCTTTAGGTTGGTACATGGCAAGCAGTCGTGCGAGCAGCACGTGTAAGCCTACTACGGCTTGATCGGTCTTTGAGACCGACGCGGGTATACGATCGTAGTTTGATTTTTACTTGCAGATACTAAGAGTGACTAAAATTATATAATATAGAGCATTAAGGCATGAAAAAGCCCAAACATAGTTATGGCACAGAACTCTTAAAATACAATGTTATTTGAGAAATAGAAGATAAACATAGTGGATGGCAACGAATATAATAATATACGGACGGTTCGAAAGGTTCAAATGGACAAGGAACGGCATTTTATAACTATACTGACATCGTGTATGGTCAGGATTTGAAAAATAATACCCTTTATTTTACTCGATGATTAGTCCTTTTATTTACTGGCACTATGTCTGCAATCCAATTAATGTAATTTACGTCTCCTCAAATTAAAAAAGTTATTGCAATATACTAAATTTTTTAATATTTAATTTAAACATATTGACCACCTATATTGACGACAACGAAACTAGAAAATAAATTATTAATAATATAACTATGATGTTAGCGTGCAGTTTTAGACGTTCAATTAATTCATTTTATACATTATTATATTGCAAAAAGTTATATTAATTCTCTAAGGGACTAATTGCATTAATATTTTCAACTAATTGAGGTGAACGTACGTTACACGATTCAGTTTCGAAGTGTCATTTCAGTCAGTAGCGTTTGCTGCATTCGGACAACATGCAGTAAGTAAAATTATAAATAATTATTTTTTGCTCTAACATTTGTGGCTTTAATCTACAGTCTCCAAGACATCGGGCATTTAGGAATATTTTACATAAGAAACTGTCGAAATATTAAAATCTATAAGTGTCTAGCCACAAATGAAACATCATCAAGATATTATACCAACTCTAGGATTGAATTCGTATAGGTCTAATTTAGGTTATTGTTTACAGGAAAGCAAAACAACCTAGTGGCATTGCAGTTATTTCTGAGATATCAAATAGTAACTGCGTCAAAAAACGTAGAAAACATGAAAATCCTCATAAAGCTTTAATAAAAGAGACAATTTATGAATATGCAACAAACACTACCATTCACGGATTATCTTACACTATTAAACGGGATATTAATCTTGTTGAGAAGTAAGTTAAGATATTCTGTACTTTTCTGGTGGTTTTTAGGTTTTACGTTAGATTGGGCATCGCGGTCCCTTCATAAATATTTTCACTCTTTTTTGAAAATCCATACATTTTACGGACGCATGAACGTAGGTATAAGCGTATGTAATACATTCATATACGTCATCATTGCGCCACCCTTATCCCTTTATTTTCTGTCATCATTTCTGTAATTACTCCTCTTGCTTTCATATCCTCTTTTAGACAATTCATCCACCGTTTCTTCGGCCTTCATCTACCTTTGGTTCATACATTTTTAAAAATACAAGTCTCATGAAGTAGTTTACGTTGACCATACCGGCGCGATAAAATGTGGCACATGAATTATTTCAGTTAAATTAACTTGTATTTTTTACAGAATTTTCTGGATGTTTACTATTATATCAAGTCTGTGTTTATGCGGCTATATGAGCCACGAGGTGTGGATAAAATGGCAAACAAGACCAATCATGGTAACATTCAGTGAAAAGATGGTATCAGTTACAGAGGTAAAAAATAAATAATGATCATTATGTTTAAATAAAACTATATTTGTTTTAATTTTGGCCCGACGTTTCGGAGACTTATCATACGCGTCTATATCCGTAAAAAGTGGTTTTATTTAAACAAATGAGTCGCGCAAGTGTTAGAAAATATAATGATCCTAATGTAATTAATAATATAAAAATGAATCACAACTACAAAAATTAAATATCCCTCTCTCAGTTAAAGGCTTTTCGGTTCTTTTGCGACGCGAGTTGTGCGACCAGAAAAGTAAGGCAATTGCCAAAATAATTTATATATACGCATAAATTGGTTGCACTGTTCCCGTAACATCTCACCGATAATGTCGCGCGTAAGCAGTGTCGTCGCCGCAGCCACCTTTGCCTTAGCTACGCGCACTTTTCTTACACTACGCTGCTGTCGTGCATTTGTGAATCGACCGCTACAAAATTAGAGTGGGTCGTGCGACGTAAGGATCCGAATGGTGCCTTAAGAATGGAATGGTATTTTCAATACATAATTAGAGCGTTCGATTTTAATATTTTATTTGTGAACAGGTTCCATTCCCATCTATTACAATATGCCCACAAACCAAAATAAAAAAGAGTGTTTATAACTACGCCGCTGAATACAAAAGGCTAGAAAAAGTTTTTACGAGTACATATGACAAAGATATTATTATGAGGTAAGTTTTATTATAAACTAGCTCATGCCCGCTACTTTGTACGCGTGGAATTTTAGATCCCATATATGTATATTGTCACCGTTTTAACCTTCCCTGGACTTTCATGAATGGCCCAACTGCTCTCGAGTTTTAGCGAGACTAACGAACAGCAATTGATTTTTATATATAAGATTGTACATTTTTCAAAGAAAAAAGACACAGTTTCTAAACAGTTTAAATACTATGTCTATAAGAATCAGATGATTTGTCGAAAATCTATCCTGCCGATTGATTACCACAAATCCATTTGCACTGGTCGTAGCAACGGGTTGATTAGTCAGTGACGTCTTTGAGAGCCGTGGATTTGGCGAACTACCTTCGCGGCCTTGCCTGGTCTTGCACATCCATATGTTTAAAAACGGTATATAGAGTCGGTTCTTCATGAACATAGAGCGGTGAAAACTAATGTTTTGACGGAGCAGTGATAAAACTTACTCCTAAATTTTACAGCCATATTGAAGATATAGTAAAATCAGAAGATATTTCACAAATATGTCATGATTCAGGCCTGTCAGGAAACTTAAGAACTTGGATGCATTTCGATATATATGAGAAAGAAGAGCTTTCTCATACATCTGCTGCTGAGAATATAATGAAGGTTGGTAACTTTAGACAGGCTTCCATATTTATTGGGCATGGATTTTCATCGATTCGGGAAGGTATTTAGTATATTCAGGCGCCACTCTGACGTGACATGTTGGTATAAGGTTTGGGTACAGGCTCTTAGAACACCTTGGGGGGAAAAAATCTATGGTCGCAATTGCGTTCCGAATCCATTTTTATTTGCTTCGTTTGTATGTACTAGTATATATGTATAGATACATTGTACGTGTATTAATCTGTGTAACGGAATCTTTGAAAGAGATTTTCACCCACTTGAAGAAGCCAGATTAATCTGATATTTGCACTCTCATTGAGGACCGATGACTAGGGACCAATTTAAAAAAACTACTCAAGTAAATTATTTACTTTATAAGCTACAAATTGTTAATTGGCTGAAAAATCCAAATTCAATGTGGATATATTTTTCAGGTGGCTCCAAAAAAAGAGGACATATTTCATCTGTGTATCTGGCGTGATTGGATAGACCGTGGTTGTGAAAATACTTTATCTGAAGTTCTTACGAGTGAAGGATTGTGTTTTAATCTCAATTCATTAGCTGTTCATGATATGATGAAAGATGACATGTTCGTATTTCGTAGCTTTCATACTTGTATCATCAGAGAAAGAGCGAGGAAATAATCATTTATTTCCTCTCTCTTTCTCTCTCTCCCTCTCTCTCCAGCCCATTAACGTCCCACTGTTGAGCACGGGCCTCCTCCATTTCGGGAGGGATTATAGTTCAATATGCCGTGCTCACATAGTTTTTTTTTTTTATAGTCTCTGCCTACCCCCATGGGAAAAAGGCGTGATGTTATGATGATGATGATGATGATGATGATCTCCGTATTTTGAATTTGTTTCGAAATACTGATATAAATCTCACATTATCAGCATTGCCCTGCCCTTGTCTCTTTATTTGGGGTCTGCGCAACATGCCTTTTTCTTCCACTCCCCTCTGTCAGACGTTATTTCTGTATTTACTCTGTGTTTCAAATTACCTTTTACACAATCCATTCATCGTTTCTTCAGCCTTCCTCTACCTTTGAATCCTTCTATATCTATACTAATATTATAAAGCGGAAGAATTTGTTTGTTTGTTTGTTTAAACGCGCTAATCTCAAGAACCACTAGGCCGATTTGAAAAATTCTTTCAGTATTAGATAGGGCATTTATCGAGGAAGGCTTTAGGCTATATAACATTACGCTACGACTAGTAGAATTGAAGCAGTAGTGAAAAATGATGCAAAAACGGGGAAAATTTTCTAAATTCCACGCGGACGGGGTCGCGGGTAACAGCTAGTTTATCCTAAGAACTCTCCAAATAAATTTACTATCCTGAAAAATCTCTATAGCACATATTAAATGCTTATTTTACTTATTTAAATATGTTGCAGTAATGTAACTTTTAACGCAAGATATGATAAAATAAATTGGACTATGGAACACGGATATAGTTACATTTCGCCATATGCATACCCAACTCCAGGAAAAGTATGTAATATGATTTTCTTAATATTTAAAGTTCCATCCATCCATACAGACATTTGTTATTATTATAAAGTAGAATTCAAAAATGTATACAGTTAAATAATAAATAAATGTTCATAGACTATTCACACGACGGCCTTTGGTTTCAAGCTAAGAAATTAAATAAAGAAAAGTATACGAATTATTTCAGGAAATGGAAGCCTCCCCGGATTTAAGGATATTATTCAGAGATTTTTTTTTTTTTTTTTTTGTATTTATTCTCGCAATCTGTTTCATGAACATTCAGCTCGAGGTAAGACAACTTTTACACATTGTCTTGGAAGGCAGTGAGTCCAGTGTCTCAGGCCTTTTCATTCAGTGTTGTGCCCTATAAATCTCTAGGGGACTTTCTTTTTAGTCTCTTAAATGTTGCATTACTCTCCATGAGATGTGAGGCCAATGTGTTTGGATGATTGTCTAGTCTATTCCTGTACAGCTTCATTGAGTGTTTGACTTCTTCCTTTACTGTTCTTATACAAAGATCGTGGTGTAATTGTTGATTTGTTATGAACCATGGAGCGTTACAGATCATTCTTAACAGTTTTGATTGGTATCTCTGCAGTATTTCTATGTTGGAATGAGAGGCTGTTCCCCAGAGTTGAACACCGTAAGTCCAGATTGGCTTCAAGATGCATTTATATAGTAACAGTTTGTTCTCCAGTGTCAGTTGTGACCTTTTACCGAGCAGCCAGAACATTTTCCTAAGCTGAATTCCTAAGGCCTTTCTTTTGGTGAATATGTGCTTCTTCCAGGTAAGGCGTCGATCCAAATAGATTCCGAGATATTTGGCTTCATTTGCCTGGGGTATTTGGACACTGTTAAGTGAAACGGGAGGGCATGTTTCATGTCGTAAAGTAAAAGTTACCTGTACCGATTTAGCTTCATTTGCCTTAATCCGCCATGTAGCAAGCCATTCCGTGATATTGTCCAGGGACTTTTGGAGCAAATTACTAGCTCGCGCTGGTTCATTATGAGTGCTTAGGGCCGCTATTCAGAGATAGAGAGGAAGAACATGATGAACTATGCAACATATTAAACATGGGATATAATAAGGTTATTCAACTACAACAATAAATATATTTTTTTACCTAATTCCCTCTAATCCAATTAATGTCCAATATTGGACACAGACATCCTTAACTTCAAGAGCGTAACTTTATTGGTCTTCCACGCCACGCTAATCAGTGTTTAGTTTCAATTTTATTTTTCTAAAAATATGTTTTCTGTTTAAATTATTCGCTAGATGACTTTCACAATTACCCTGGGGAGAAAATATGTTAATGACACTGAATCCTTTACCACGTGAACCGTCCACCGGTTTCTACTTTCATTGTTGGTAATGATTCTATATCAGAATCATGTATTTTTTCATATTAATATGTTTTACAACTCGTTTATAGATCTTCGTTCATCATCCTGCAGATCTTCCTCAGGCTTCCAATCATTTTTCTTCTGTTCAAAGTGGAGAAGCAACTTCGATAGCTATCAGTTTTAATGTAATAAGTACATCTGAATCATTGAAAAATTATCTTGCTGAATTGTAAGTAAAAAGATGCTTCATAATTTGAAAGTGCTGTGAATTTATGAAGCTGCTTGCTGAGCAACGAAGGCGATCGGTTATAGACGAATGAGGGCTATGACGGATATTCCCTCTTCTAGCAGACCTCCTCATTATATATCTATCTATAATATTTTGGTCTTCCTAGACTTAATGATTTTTCCCACATTCATACGCCGGTAACTTAAGTAATTTTTTCTGCTAAATCTGCAGATTCATTGCATTATTGATTGTAAAACTCAATTTAAATAGAAGCTTTAAATTTTCAGACGTCAATGTTACATGCCAGATGAGCGTAAACTGAAGTATTTTAAAACGTATACAGAGAATAACTGTAAAATGGAATGTTTTGTGAACCACACGTATGAAAAATATAATTGTGTTCTTTTTTATATGCCACGTAAGTATAATTAATTATGTTAGGCATTATTTGGCAGAAGTTCATAGTAATTTTGAAATAATCTCCACCCAAATAACACAAATCGACAATTTTTTTTTTCAGATGATAACACCACTAGAATTTGTACTCATACAGAGGGTGGTAATGTCATAACAGGTAAAGTCTAAATTTGCAGTATTTTGAGCATTTGCGTTAACGTTTTGACCAAAGCTTTAATCTGAAACACAACTCCTTTAAAATTTATCCATAAATTACAGGCGATCATTCATATGAACCTCCATATGATCTGAAACAGTGTCATTGTCTACCTTCATGTTTTTTCGTAGACTATGACACGGAGACACTGAAAACTGTTTACAATCTTCAGAAATGGTTTGGTCACCACGTTATGGTACAAGGAAAGTGAGTATTGGAAATTACTTTGAACATAAATAGTTAGAAAACACTAGTAGTTAAAAGTACTCAAGTACAAACTGAACATTATTATGATAATAATTCACCAATAAATTGACCTTTTAAAACAATTTAATATCACATCACGAAATATCACTAGTGAGCTAGATTTACGAGCCAACGTATTAGCCACGCTTGTTTCTTAACTTCTACGGATGCTATCAGCTAAATCGCCTGGATGTACTTTTCTATGCTAAATACTTGCTATCGTCACTCTGCACTTAGGTACTCACTTATTACCTCGGGGTTACTTCCTCTTACTTTAATAGATTATTAATGATTTCATTAATCTTAAATTGGTTATAATACTGGTATTGATTTTATACGCCGATGCAAAAGAAAATATTCAATTCTGTGTATTCCGAATTCTAACATCGTCAATAGCCTGTGCTGGTAGAAATAATGTTTTGTAATAACTTTTAATAAGTATTTATTATTTTCAGTTTATCTGATTACACATACTCAAGTTTGCAGATGTACTTCAAGAAGCCAAGTTTCTTATCAATGCGCCGTCAAGAGTTATTTGGTGTAACTGACTTCCTAGCTAATATCGGTGGAATTCTGAGCCTGTTTCTAGGATTCTCATTTTTGAGTCTTGTTGAGCTTTTATACTATGCTACTTTGAGGTAAATTATTGTTTAATCATGTAGACACAACTTTTTAACAAAATAGTGCTCTTATTATGAGTCCCTACCATCGGTTCAGGACATGCAGTCCGCTGAGAACATCTGGCGTAAGGAACTCGGCAGAGCTCTTTTGCTTGGTCATATATTTTTAACAATAGTGTTTTTTTTAGTTTGTATTTTTTTTTGTTTTGTCGTTTTAAAAGTTTTTGGAATGATTACTTAATTATAATCATTTTCTTTTCAGACTATATTTCATTTTCAAGAAAAATACATAAGAAAGAAGAAATAAATAAATCGAGAGCTTTTAAGACGAAATACGTTTGTAGTGCCTCTTTAATTGCCTAGACTTGCACCGTTTTGTATTTTTGTATGCGACTTAACTTCCGATCGCCTGCAACAAATTAGAACATTCCATTTTATCTATGTTTGTTGTTTAGACGGCAAGTTTTTTTATAAGAAATACTTAAATCATTTAGTTTAATTAGAGCCAATAATAGCACTTTTACGCTTATAAATTAACTGTTTTATTTACATAATCTACTCAATTGATATGTATCCGTCCGTTTTGAGATGAATGATTCTACAAATATAATTGAGAATGGGTGGGGTGACCGATAAGAAGAAAACAAGTGTAATCTTTCCATGTCACGGGAACCGATCGAGGGAACCACGCTGCATAATACCTGTATATACACCCGAGAAGGGGTTGATATCAGGCAGGCGGCCAAAGTCGGTCATAAAAATCAGCCGAATCCTAATGCAACATGAACCAGTACTCATGTTGCTCCGAATAACGAATAACAGGACAAAGGCAGGAGAATGATAATGCTTCCATGAATTGAGATACGCTCAATAAGCTACGAGATAATTTCGCTTTAATTTGATTTCTCTAAGTTTGTCATAATGTGTGGTTTTAAGCGACTTCTGATCTATTATACAAGTGGGTTATTGGAGATGACATGATCCTATTATCTGTGAAAGTCAATAAAGATTTTGCAGTATTATGAGTTGCTATAACGCATAACAAATAACCATTGATAAAAACAGCACTCAAGTGATAACTGTGAAATGAATGAAGACCATTTATTTCACTATTAGGAATACAAAAAAGAGAAAAGTTGCCACGTAACCGTTTGGGATAAATAGATGTTCTCTGAAAATAAATACCTACGTATTAGTTGAAGGGCGTCATCCACTCGATAGATGGCGTGAATACATATTATATAAATGTCGTAGGTAAAGTATGACAAAGAAATTACTACGAGTTGATGATGGGACATAGTAATGCGAAATACATGTGTTGTGTGCTACATACCATTTTTCCTAGACTTAATATATTTCGTATTAGTTAGTGCGGTTGCCCTCCGTGCGGCGACGGATTAAGAATACAAGTGTCACCACCCCATCTCCCCAAGGGTGGTGTAAAAATCAGCTCAAGGATATTGCACACAGATAACATCGTCTGTGAGAGACGGAAAACTCGAAAATAAACCCTTTGCCAATACGCCTGGTCAGCGCAGCACAGGAGACTATGATCTTCCAAAGTGTTGGAAGCCCGTTGGTCATCAGTGTGATGTAAATGGGCTGGAGAGATTCCGGTTGCAAGTGTGACATCCATCGCTCGTTATGTATTCGTAGGATAACAGAATAATAAATAATATACCACAATGCGTAAGTCTTGTTATTCCTAAACAGACTCCACTAATGTTATAGGTACGAGTACGTGTAGAAAAGAAAACAAACTTAATTGATAAAAGTGCAAATATTTATATCAATTGATTTGTAGAGTTGTCTAATGTTAAAAAATGTTGCCGACCTACAAAATTTTGCCACATAGATCTTGCAGTTTAATTCTAATAAAACCCACAACTATACATACAAAACAGGTATATAGTTAAGCAAGATTAAAACGTATGTTTGATTGTATCTTAAAATTTTTCCGGTTCTATGATTACATGATTTTCACTCTGTGTATTGGTTTCTTTGAGATCCTTTTTTAAAAGACAGCATAATCTGGAAAGAACAGTTTAAAAAAAGTTAAAATAATAATTTGCTTAGTTCAAAATCTAACAAATACGCTTAAAAATCTTGAATATCTTTTTTAAATTATTGGATTGTTGATCCATAATATGTGTGCAAAATATTAGATCAATCTCACATACATTAATAGATACCGGACTAATAAAAGCATTAAAACAAAATTATTTACCTTAGAGTTATATAGTAGAAGATCTCAATAAGGCTTAAGAAAGAAAAGCCCAGGAAAAGTCCAAGAAGTCCACCAATGTTTGCAAAAAAGTCCGTACGACCGAACAGTTCTGATCGGTACATAGACATAAACCTAGGGGCTTTGTAGAACATTTGAAACGCCGAATACGAGACACTAGATATAAAAAAAAATCATATTTATTGATCCTTTGCATTCGTGTACCTAATTAACTTGAAAGTGACAATGTGAAGATGAAGGTGGGATGTATGTAGAACCGGCAAGTACGACTTGGATTCGAATTTAAACAGTCCTGCACCGTTATTATCATAGAATATATAGGTACTACAAATTGACCCCAAACAATGGAATGAGGGCAGGAGAGTAATGATAATAAGTATCATTGTTATGGCATCAACCGATGTACACAAACTGCAAAATTGTCAGCTCTCTAGCTATCACCGTTCCAGAGATATAGCCATGTGACAGAAGAATGGAAGGACAGAAGGTGAAATTCTGTTTTAGCTTACGGTACGCAACGACAAAAATCTCAGAGAAAAGAGTTTATGAGTGGTTAACACAAAGTCCACAAACGATGAAGTAATGTTGCAGACTACGCAGATAATATCCTCTGTGAGAAAGGGAAAACTCAAAAATAAACCATGTTTTAACACGCCTGGTCAGTGCGGCATAATGGATTATAACTCCTCCTGAAATGGAAGAAGTGCGTATTCAACAGTGGAACAATAATGGGCTAGAGGGGGAATGTTATTTCAAAATATTTTAGCGGATGCTTGTTTCTTTTTGATTACTTACTTTCCTTCATCTCTTATGTAATATTGGGCTAATAGATTCTGATAATCAAAACTCGCTTTCATGTTATCAGCTTGATAATCTATAGCATAACATAATGGAAGACAACTACATGCTTTATCACCTTGGCTTGCCAGATTTACTAGTTTCTCTGCAAAATATATTTTACTTCAGTCAATTTTAGTAATAACTTAGTAATGTTACAATTTACTTGATTTTCATTTACTTAATAAATTAAATAATAGTGAATAAAGTGATCATCATAAGCGGGACTTGAACCCACGACCTCGGAATACCGTTCCGTTGCTCTTTTGACTGAGCTGTTACGGCGGTGCCAAACTGCCAATGGTTACCAATTTCTCCACTACAATGTTTATCGATTGAGTCTACATCGCATTTGAAGTACAACCCCATCTATCGAATCTGTTAGGGCATTCTAGATCATACCTAGTATTATCTACAGAATACAGTGACCAAGAGTTTGCAGACAGTTTCAATAGATGACAATAGCTCAGTCGGTAAAGCAACGGAACAATATTCTGGGGTTGTGGGTTCTAGTACTACTTGCAGTGATAACTTTTTTCACTATATGTAATTAGATTTCTTAATTTGAATAATTTTTACAATATAAAAAATAAGCACGGTAGTTACCTCTCGCTGTATCCATACAATCAGTATCATCAAATTCACATACAGATGTTGTATTATCATCTAGAAAAATTCTTAAATTAGTGTATAAAAAATGTCATAAATTTTGTAATCCACTCATTCATACTTATTTAGATTCACATATACCCGTTTTCATCTCTACTTTTAAACGTATAAAATAAAGTATTTTTATGAGTGTCACAATGCGAGCTTAAATGTTTAAAACTACGCAACGAATTATGATGCGGTTTTTTTTAATAGATAGTGTGTTTCAAGAAGATGGTTTTTTGTATAATTTGTTAGAAATACTCTCTAAATTCCATGTGCAGGAAATTTCAGGCAACAGTTATATAATCATAGGAGTCTCGACGAAATGCATATGAATATTTAATTTATAGAAGCGCTGAGAAGAAAAATAATAAGAATAACAAAGCGAGTTACAATTTCTTTCTCTTTCTCTCCAGTCCATTAAAGTCCCACTGTTGGGCATGAAACTCTTCCACTCTGAGTGATTGGGTTTCGAGTTTTCTGCCTCACACAGAGGATATTAGCTGTGTACAATATAACTTAGCTGTCTTTTACAGGCACCCTGGTAAGGAGAAAGGGTGGTGACACTTGTATTCTTAATCTGTCCCCACATAGACAATAAAAACAAAAATAAATCAAATTATGGTGGAAATAGTGACTGCCACAAGCGGGACTTGAACCCACGACCTCGGAATACCGTTCCGATTTGATTTATTAAGTAAAAAGCATAGCATGTCAATTGCAAAATTAATAAATTAGGTACTTTAGTAATGAACGTCGCGTCATTATTTCAACCCATTCGTATTCTGTAAAGAATACTAAGTGGTTGGTCGAGATGTTGTAAAGCAATCTTAATAGATGGCGTTGTACGTAAAAATATATAAACTCAATCGAGTGACAAATGTGGTGGTTAATTTGAATGTTGCAGGCACGACCGCAATAAGCTCAGTTGGAAGAGCTTCGCAACGGTATTCCGAGGTCGTGGGTTCAAGTCCCGCTTGCGGCAGTCACTTTTTCCACCATAATTTGATTTATAAAGTAAAAAGCATAGCATGTCAATTGCAAAATGAATAAATTACTTTAACAAAAATAAAACTTACGAGGCATATAAAATCCCACGCACCTACAAAGTTCTAAAGTAATATTAGCTATACATTCCATCAAACAATTATTTGAGGTGTATATTTTAAAGTATTTTAAATTTATTTCTCCTGCGAAGTAGCACCTGCGTCTAAAACAAACACACTTATTATAGACAATTATAATAAAAAAGGTTTTTTAACCGACTTTAAAAAAGGAGGAGGTTCTTAATTCGTCTGTATTTTTTTTGTTTGTTACCTCAAAACTTTTAACTGGGCGAAACAATCTAATGTCTTTAAATAAAACTACATTTTACTAGGATTTAGACGGTCACCAAAACGTCGGGCCAAAATTTAAAATAAATATACGCGTCTAAATCCACGTACAGATGAGTCGCGCAAGTGTTAGAAAATATAATCTAATGTCTTTTTTTATAATTTAAAAGCTCGTGCTTGCCCTGTGTTCCCATTGGCACCAGGTCAGGATTTGATGGTTATCTCTTTAATAAATCAAGAAAACCCTCAAATTTCAAAGGCACATGAAATCGGTAGAACTTTTTTCAAAATACTCAATTATTGAAGTTACCTGTATTTAATTGACTTCAAAAGAGGAATCGCAATTTTATAAATAGCTCTAAGAAAATAATGTACTTGTAAACACATACATTTCAGGAGAATATTTCTTGACTGATGCAGCTGTTTCTATCATGCTGAAACTTAACGCTAACGTTGACACCTCTCCATTTCGTACAGGGTAATAGAATAAAGATGATTGTGGCAAGTCTGCAGGATGTTGAATAAATACCTGGAATTTAAAAGTTGAATTTTGTGAAGCCATTTGTGTTTGAGCTACCACAAGTTAATTTTTATAAAGACTTAATTACTAATTTACTAATCGCCAAAGATGGCACGCGCGCTAATGGTCTCACTAAGCGCGATGACGAAGACCAGGCCTAGAAAAAAAGAAGGGAAATCGGACCCCGGACTCTGAAGCAACAGCTTAGGATGCTACCGCGACAACGTTAGTATGATGATGATGATGACTTAATTACTAATTTATTGCTAGCCAACACTTGGTCAGCCCAGCGTAGACCATTATTCGTCCCAAAGTGAAGGAGACTCGTAACCAACAGTGGTTCATTAGAGAGGGCTGGAGAGAGAGAGAGAGAGAAAGAGAGACAGAAAGAAAGAAAGAGAAATAAATTTATGCAACGAGTACATAATCAACTAAACATTAATAAAAGAATATACAGTAAGTAATAGTAGTAATTTCCTTCCTAAATTTCATTATTTTCGTACGCGAGAAATTTAGATTTTTTTTTCTGTCTTGCTTCCCTCTGATTGTTCGTAGCGTGATGTTATATAGCCTATAATTTTCCTTGATAAATTGACTATTCAATTGTTTCAAATCAGACCAGAGCGGTTCCTGAGATTAGCGCGTTCAAACAAATACACAAACGCTTCAGCTTTATAATATCATCATCATCCTCCTAGCCTTATCCTATTATTTGGGATTGTCGCAACATGTCTTTTACTTCCACAATCTTTTATTAGCCGTCATGTCTGTGTCAACTTCTCTTTCTTTCATGTCCTCTTTCACACAGTCCATCCATCTTTTCTTAGGTCTTCCTCTAGACATTTTTCCTTCCACATTTATACGCAGAAAGCCTTATAATATAATTATGAGCAAAAATAAAACAGCTAAGAGAAGAAGAGTAAGAAATACAATAAAGGTAACTTACTTAATATTCTCTAATACTCTGTTTTAATTGTTAACTTACTTTATTAAATCCATGATTAATGGTATTACATCCTGTACCGTGCTCTGATAGTTGATCTCGAAATATTATCTTCAAATCAGGAGTTGCACCAAAGGCCTTTATAGAACACATGTTTTGCATTATTATTCAAAGAATAATACTAACTATATTATTTTTTGACGGACCTGGTTCACAAGGTCGCTGGTTCAATTTCTGCTAGGGACAATCGTTTGTGTGATATTTATAATTGTCATACAAATGTTTGTACTGCGTCTGGGTGTTTACTATGTATTATAAGTATGTATTTACAAAAGACAAGTAGTTTGTGTATTATGTATATCCGTATTCTGGTACCCATAACACAAGCATGTTAAGCTTAGCTTGGGACTGGAGGACGATGTGTGAAATGTCCGTGAATCTTCTTTACTTCTTATAAAACAAAGTCGTAATTTTTTTATGTATGTCCCTATGTAAGCTTATCTATACTTATAATAAATCTGTAGAGAGGTCAATTCTGTACATGAAATATATTTTCAAAATAACTATCAGGGGGTGATTAGTGATCGATACTAATGCCAAAAATGCAATCAGTAAAATTTTTGTCTGTCTGTCTGTCTGTCTGTCTGTCCGTCTGTATGTTCCTTATAGAAACAAAAACTACTCGACGGATTTTAACGAAACTTGGTACAATTATTCTTCATACTCCTGGGCAGGTTATAGTATACTTTTCATCACGCTACAATCAATAGGAGCAGAGTAGTGAAGGGAAATGTTGGGAAAACGGGAAAAGGTGCTCCATTTTTTAAGCTTCCGTCGCGTGTGCAGCCTTAATGGTTAAAGTTATATAGAAATCATGTATGACGGAAATATTCTACATAAAATTGTCTAAAAAATATCCCGAGACAGCACATATCTATATTTTATGGTTGACTCACAATAGCACGTGTAACTCCTGATAGCTTAGCAGTTCGTTCATTCTGATTATATTTGTTTACTCTTACGTTTATAATAGGTACTCTCACTCAAGCAGTAGTTAAAAATGTTGCAAAAACGGGGAAAATTTCCTAAATTTTACGCGGACGGAGTCGAGGGTGACAGCTAGTATATTCTAAAATACGCAACGGATTTTGATGCGCTTTTTTAATAGATAGAATGGTTCATGCTTTTTTCGCATAATTTGTTGTGGTTTGCTGTATATTGGATGAGATATGATTAGATTTGCTGAGAAATTCGGACACGCGCAAGCTATAAATGAAAACGCTGCCTTATCTATGTAAAGTACAACAAACTAATGTATGGAGAAATTGTTTGTTACCTATAGTTCTTCAAAAAAGTCCGCGAGGGCATATGTCTATCTTTTAAGGGAAACTCGTTGTACCCATGATAATGTAAAAAAAATTATCAAATTCAATAGGGTGTTTTCAAAAGCTATTTATGTGTATATAGTAATATTGTTTATCAAATTAAATAGCTTAGTTAACTTTCGAAATTAATATAGATTATAACTGCTCTTTACAGCATGCAATTTAAATAAATATCTTAGGAGATATGACGAAAAAAGAATTACGCGCTATAAAATAAAATACCTTAACTGTTGGCTGAGCAACGCGAAAGTTTCCTCGGACTTCTATCCATACTCCAATGTTTTGATATGTAAGGATGTTTATTGTGCTTTCACGAAAAGACTAGTGGATGGATTTAGATAAAACTTTCAAACGGAATAGCAAATGAACTTATTTTTTATATTTTACCGCGGGTAACACCGCGGGGCACAGCTAGTATTAATATAATATATTACATAATCTTACCTTACCAGGTGATGGATATACTTCAGGACCAGTAGAACTGTACCCTCCTTCCATAGTCCAATTGACAGAGTCTTTTTCTGCATTAAAATGTAATGTATTTCTGCGTCAGAAATGAGAATATATATATTAACTGATATATCCAAACTAAGACAGAAATTTTTAATTAGGCGTAAAAAAAATAAAATCGGTTTAATTTATACGAAGAAAGCAGATGACTACGAAAAGTCTTTATTTTAAAAAAAAATGTAGTTAAATCTGCCTAATCATATATAATATAATCATAACAATATATTTTGTCCCGTTCAATGCGGTCCTCGGGAATGCTGATAGCAACACCAAAGGCAAATACCTAAATTATAGCCGTGATAATGAAACTTGTATTATTTATGTTAAAAGTAAATAAAAATTGATCAAGTGCGAGTTGGACTCGCGCATGAAGGGTTCCGTACCCTATGCAACATAAGGCAACGTTATTAGTATCGAGCAAGAAACGGTAAAAAAATCATGTTTGTTGTATGGGAGCCCCCCTTAAATATTTATTTTATTTTATTTTTAGTATTTGTTGTTATAGCGGCAATAGAAATACATCATCTGTGAAAATTTCAACTGTCTAGCTATCACCGTTCTTGAGATACAGCCTGGTGACAGACGGACGGACGGACGGACGGACAGCGAAGTCTCAGTAATAGGGTCCCGTTTTTACCCTTTGGGTACGGAACCCTAAAAACATAGCAAGTCAGTTGTATAAAATATTTAAAATGTTACATACGTTTCATCTCTTAATATTTCGTGAGCAGCCAGTGAATTGACATTATAACACAAGCCTTCACTAGTCACAATTTCTGTTAGAGTTCTAGAACAATTCATATCAGCAGTTTGATTATGCCATTTACATAGCACAAAAATATCTTCTCTTTTTGGTGCCACCTGAAATTAAATAAGTATTTATGGACATATCACACAACGTCCTCTGGTCCCAGGCTAAGCTTACATGCTTGTGTTATGGGTACCAGAATACGAAGAGAATACATTTACTACTTTTTTTTTGTAAATACATACTTATAATATATAGAAACACCCAGACGCAGTACAAACATTTGTATGACAGTTAGAAAAATCACACAAATGATTGTCCCGAGCGGGCATCGAACCCGCGACGTTTTGATCGGCAGTCTGTTACATGAACAACTCAACCACGGGGCCCGTCAAATTGCTTTAGTAATTTGCCACACTAACTAATAACAATTCGACATTAATTAATTAACTTTTACGCAATGTTTTTACTTAATAAATCAAATTTTGTTAAAATAAATTGATAGATAACAACAACAACAACAAAAATTTCTTTATTAAGGCCCATGATATACAAATTCTGGTAATAGCAGTAGATAAATAAATAAGCACTAACAAACTACTACCATATACTAATATCATAAAGCTGAAGAGTTTGTTTGTTTGAATGCGCTAATCTCAGGAACCACTAGGTCGATTACAAACATTCTTTCAGTATTAGATAGAGCATTTATCGAGAAAGGCTTTTAGGCTATATAACATCACGCTACGACCAGTAGAAGTGAACCAGAAGTTAAAAATGTTGCGAAAACGGCAACAGCTAGTATCTTATATATGTAAAGTAAAATAAACATTTTAAGTTCTTACACTAATTATGCTTTCAATTGCGGACGTATTTGTAGCCTTTGAAAAAAATAAATTATGAAATCGTGGATTAATATCGCCGTACACACGCCAATCCTCGCATACATGTGATACGTCGTCTAACTTATCAAATCCATCAAAATCTCTGAAACATAAAAGCAAGCAAGCATTAGTAAAAGCATAGCAAGTCAACTGCAAAAATTCATAAATTAACATAAAAGCAAATTATGATTGATACATAAATGGATCACAATCTTTACTTATTACAAAACAAAGTCGCTAGTTTTGTATGTCCCTATGTGAGCTTATATCTTCAAAATTACACAATATAATAATAATAAATAATAAATATTGATGGACATTTTACACAACGACCTCTCGTCCCAAGCTCAGCTTATTATGCTTGTGTTATGGGTACTAGAATACGGATATAATACATAAAACTACTTTTCTTTTGTAAATACATACTTATAATACATAGAAAACACCCAGATGTAGAACAAACATTTGTATGACATTTATGAATATCATACAAATGATTGTCCCAAGCGGGAATCGAACCCGCAACTTTGTGAACGGCAGTCCAGAACATGAACCACTACGCCACCAAGCCCGTCAAATGGATTTTGGTGCGGTTTTTTTTAATAGGTAGAGTGAGTCAAGAAGAAATTTTAGCTCAAAGTTTCGGAGACTTACCAGACAGTCTCACCTGTGACAATGATGACTGCAAAGTCTCCGAAACATCGGGCTAAAATTTAAAACAAAAACACGCGTCTAAATCCGTAAATAGTGGCTTTATCTAAGCTTGATCTTTTATTTTATCTTATTCTTTTTCTTGATTTAATTATCTTCTTGAATATTTAATAAGGTGTACTCGTGCAACCATTCAAGTATTCCATGCAAAAACTACAAGAGCAGATTAATAAGTGAAAGTAAGGCCAAGGAAGTATGTTTGGACCGCAGCAGATGGCAATTATCAATAATTAATTTACAATAATGATTACGTACACATCAATAATTGATCCTCCGCTTAATATATAGGTTTTCAGTTGATTAAGTAAAGTATTCATTGTAGGAGCGTAGTTGTAAACGCTTTTTTTCATTTTCAACTGTGGGCATATTGTCACTGATGGAAACGGGACCTGGGTTGGAAGATACGTTAATAACATTGTAAAACGTTTGATGATGTAAATGAAAACACATTATATTCATATGTGTTTTCATTTACCTCTATTTTTATTTATCTTACCTCTGTTACTGGAATTAACGTTTGACCAATGCTTACTATCACCGGATTAGTTTGCCACTTGATCCAAACATCGCTAATTAAAAAAGAACAAAGACAAATGCTTGACACAAAAGTCAGCACCCAGAAAATTCTGAAAAAGGCAATAACTACTTCATTATAAAATAACTAATACTTCTATATTAATATCATAAAGCTGAATAGTTTGTTTGTTTGATTGTTTGAACCAGCTAATACTAAGCTAATCTTGGGAACCACTGCAGCACTGGTTCGATTTGAAAAATCTTTCAGGGTTTCTATATTATTTTACTTATTTATTGCATATGTTGTAAACATAACAAATACCTTTCACGGTAATTTTTAACATTATTTTTCGCAGCAGTTCGCAGCTTGATGTTATATAGCATATAGCCTTTCTCGATAATTGAACTATCGAACACTGAAAAACATCCTAAAATCAAACCGGTGGTTCTTGAGATTAGTGAGTTAAAACAAACAAACAAACTCTTTCAGCTTTATAATATTAGTAAAGATTATATTTAACTTACTTTTCAACAGCCGTAACACCTTTTCTAGTAGTATAAGGCAAACCGTGGAGAGTTGTGTTTGTTGCGTATTCATGTAGCATCTCTTTAGCTAAATCTTTCTGTCGTATTCCTCTTGTTTTTTGAATGCAAGCACCCTTACGCATATTTTCCTTATTATCATTATTTTCTTTCCTGTAATTATACGATTCTTGAAACACAACTCGCGATCTTTGTTATTTTAGATAGAAATACTAAATGTTTACTTCAAAAGCGACGGGGAATATTTTTAATAAACGTAATACAACGTACAAACTTGCTTATAAATAAATGACGCAACCGAACAGAAAATCCTTAAAATATATCTTTACTTACTATAAAACAAAGTCTTTATTGTATGTATGTCCCTACGTGAGCTCATATCTTTAAAACTACGCAACGGATTTTGATGCGGTTTTTTATTAATAAATAGAGTGGTTCAATAAATAAATAAAAATAAATAAATAAATATTCATGGTCATTTCACACAACGTCCTCTGGTCCCAAGCTAAGCTTATATGCTTGTGTTATGGGTACCAGAATACGGATATAATACATAAACTACTTTTCTTTTGTAAATACATACTTATAATACATAGTAAACACCCAGACGCAGTACAAACATTTGTATGACAATTAAAAACATCACACAAATGATTGTCCTAACCGGGAATCGAACCCGAGACCCCATGATCGGCAGTCCGTTATATGAACCACTACACCACGAGGCCCGTCACCACAATAAAATGGCTTTTTGTATAATTTGTTAAGATTTGGTTTATATTGAAGGCTCAATAATTATAAGCGCGGGAGAAACCGCGGGCAATAGCTAATTAATACGTAATTATACTCACTCCATCTTATATGACTTATATCTACAAATTACACATGTAATATTTCGCGACTTTCTTTTGCAAAAGCACGGTCGTAACTAAACCATATTAAAAGTTAAATATTTTTTATTATTAATTAGGGTAATTGTTGCCTACAATAATACAGCACTTAAGGGATATTAACTTATTATATAGTTACATCCATAACAACAATAATTGTCATTATAAATTACCATATTACAACTAGGGTGTGTTATTGCTGTTTCAAGAGGTCAGGGACTCGTTAGAACTGGACTACGAGTAATGGCTGGTTTATAACTTAAGCTTTTTCACAATTGGTTAAAAATCCATATTTTAACCGACTTCAAAAAAAGGAGAAGGTTCTCAATTCGTCTGTATGTTTTTTTATAGTTTTTTTTTATGTTTGTTACCTCATAACTTTTAACTGGGTATAGGGATTTTAATGATTCTTTTTGTATTTAAAAGCTGTTGGTTTCCGTTAAGTCCCATTGGCACCAGGTCAGGATCTAATGGTTATCTCCTGAGAAATCGAGGAAAACCCTCAAATTTTTTAAGCACATGAAGTCGGTTAAACTTTTTTTTTTAAATACTTTTTAAATTATGTTTAGGTAATAAATCAAATTATGGTAGAAAAAGTGACTGCCGCAAGCGGGACCTGAACCCACAATCTCGATATACCGTTCCGAAGCTCTTCCAACTGAGCTTATTGCGGTCGTGCCTGCAACATTCAAATTAACCACCACATTTGTCACTCGAATGAGTTTATATATTTTTACGTAATTTGATTTATTAAGTAAAAAGGATAGCATGTCAATTGCAAAATTAATAAATTACTTTATGTTTAGGTAGTTCATATTTTAAGCTTCTTGAAAATACTGTCGGCATCAATAAACGGCTTGTATCTGACTAAGAATAGTTTCTAATCTTCTCCTTTATTACAGGTGTACGCAAATGACTACTTAAGTACATATACAATCCAAATGCGAGACAATAGTCATTCCCGTGTAGCCGCCCCTCAAGGTGCCGCTTCACGCCTCATCTATAAGACCCCAAATCATATCCAGAAGGATCTATAGGATATTGCTTGTAACACCTATGTAAAACGACTTTTAACAGTTGTCAGTTACATTAATTTATAGGTATATTTTTGCAAATGGCTTGATATGCTAATATCCAATAAACTAAATTATAGTGAAATAATCTACGTACTTCAAAAATAAAAAATTAGTCAAGTGCGAGTCGGACTCGCGCACGAAGGGTTCCGTACCATTATCTATGCAACATAAGGCAACGTTATTAGTATCGAGCAAGACGCGGTAAAAAAATTGGTCAAGTGCGAGTCGGACTCGCGCACGAAGGGTTCCGTACCATTATCTATACAACATAAGGCAACGTTATTAGTATCGAGCAAAAAACGGTAAAAAAATCATGTTTGTTGTATGGGAGCCCCCCTTAAATATTTATTTTATTTTATTTTTAGTATTTGTTGTTATAGCGGCAATAGAAATACATCATCTGTGAAAATTTCAACTGTCTAGCTATCACCGTTCTTGAGATACAGCCTGGTGACAGACGGACGGACGGACGGACGGACGGACGGACGGACAGCGAAGTCTCAGTAATAGGGTCCCGTTTTTACCCTTTGGGTACGGAACCCTAAAAATCATGTTTGTTGTATGGGAATCCCCCTTAAATCTTTATTTTATTTTATTTTTAGGATTTGTTGTTATAGCGGCAATAGAAATACATCATCTGTGAAAATTTCAACTGTCTAGCTATCACCGTTCTTGAGATACAGCCTGGTGACAGACGGACGGACGGACGGACAGCGAAGTCTCAGTAATAGGGTCCCGTTTTTACCCTTTGGGTACGGAACCCTAAAAACACACTTAAAAACCTAAATATTTTTTTAAATTATTGCATTGTCATCTGTCCTTGATTTAAGTGCAAAATTTCAGATCAATCCAACTATACTGCAAGTGGCTTAAAATCACTTTCAAAGATTCCGTTACATAGATTAATACATTGATAGATACATAGTGATCTTATATACGGGCTTCTTGGTGGAGTGGTTTATGTAATGGACTGCCGATCACGAGGTCGCGCGTTCGATTCCCGCTTGGGACAATAATTTGTGTGATATCCATAAATGTCATACAAATGTTTGTACTGCGTCTGTATGATTTTTATGTATAATAAGTATGTATTTACAAAAGAAAAGTAGTTTACGTAGTATATTCGTATTCTGGTACCCATAACACAAGCATATAAGCTTAGCTTGTGACCAGAGGACGTTGTGTGAAATCTCCGTAAATATTTATTTATTTAAATAACCGTGTTAAAAATAATCACCATGAGCGGGACCTGAATCCACGAACTCGGAATACCTGTCCGTCACTGTCTCATCTGAGCTATCATGGTTCCTGCATATGTTTACCAAATCTTCCACTACAATTTTTCTCAATGTGAGATAAACATCGCTTCGATGTTTTTGTCAACGCCATCTATTGAACGGTTTGCAACCACTAAATCAATCGCTTGAATAGTGTGGGACAATTGGACCGTAGTTGTCATGAATCAAAATTTCAGAGTTCGTACCTTTGATTCTTTATGATATCCATTCCAAAACCCATCAATAATTTTTACTTATTTATGAATTAGCAATTCATCACCTTTGCGCATCATATTATCATATTCCAATAGACTAAGATCCAAAACGTGGAAGCCTTTTCTGATATCCTCGGAAGAATTTTCTATAAGTAGGTACGTAAAATTGGCGCTTTCAAAATATTTACAGACTGTACTATTTTTACCAGACTTTAGCATCTGCTATGTAAAAAGTAGCTAGTATTTATAAAATAAAAAAAAATGGTCAAGTGCGAGTCGGACTCGCGCACAAAGGGTTCCGTACCATTATCTATGCAACATAAGGCAACGTTATTAGTATCGAGCAAGAAACGGTAAAAAATCATGTTTGTTGTAAGGTTTATTTTATTTTTAGTATTTGTTGTTATAGCGGCAATAGAAATACATCATCTGTGAAAATTTCAACTCTCTAGCTATCACCGTTCTTGAGATACAGCCTGGTGACAGACGAACGGACGGACGGACGGACAGCGAAGTCTCAGTAATAGGGTCCCATTTTTACCCTTTGGGTACGGAACCTTAAAAAAAGCTGTTGCCCGCTACTTCGTACGCGTGAAATTTAGAAATTAAACCTTAACAAACAGAAGTTTTGCCATATCACTCAATAGATGGCGTTGTACAGTTTTTTAAATCGCACTATGGTTTGGTTAAACACATTAACACTTAAGCTCGTCAAGATTTTTAGTTTTTAATTCTGTTTTTCGCATTTATAATTTAAAGTAAGGACATGCAAAGTATTTCTCTTTTCTCAAGTTGGGTATGCCTATCATACTTGCCAAGGAGTTTGTTACTGTTATTTGACAGGAAAATGTAAGAAGAGAAAAATGAGACACTTTTATTCGGTACACTTTTATTACACAATAGCATGAAACAAAAACATTATCCATTCAAGACATCCAATGAACGTACTGCAACTTGTAAAAAATAACATCATCTGGAGGAAATTAAAAAAAAAATATATAAATAGAAGTGCTTATGATTTCGCAGTGTTTTATCATCCTAAAATTAAAAAAATTGTCAGCTTTTTTAAAAACCAATTGTTGAAACAATAACTAATAAATAAATTAATCAAAATATTTATAATTATTTTAACGCCACTATCGTAAGACAATGAAAAACAAAGACATGTGGAAGAAATAAGAAATTTTTTCATACAAAGTGTTTTTAAAAAGAATTAATATTTCTTTTCTCGGTTGATCTTTATGGTCATTCGTGCTTTTTTTTCTTGCTTAAGGTCTTTCTTCAAAACACAGCATAGCCTGAAATATTAATTTCCTTTGTGAATTGTTATTTTTGTTAGTCATATAGCAATAGTTTAGGAGCAAATAAATTACTTTAAAAGTGCATTACAATAAGACGTAAAGAAAGTATAGAACAGTGAATCAATATATCAATTTCTTTTGCTTTACTTGATGTCAACTAACACTATTAAAAAAATCTAAAAATTAATAACAATCCCATTTTTAATAAATCAATCAAATTAAAGAAATTTCATCTAAGATGTTAAATCTATAAATTAGGTCATCATAGAAAAGCAGATAATAAATGTAAAAGTATTGTTACCTCAGAGTTATATAGTAAAAAAGCTCAACCAGGCTTAACAATGAGAAACCCAGGAATAGGCTTAGAAGTCCACCGATGTTGGCAACAAATTCAGTAGTACCAAACATTTCTGAGCGATGCATAGACACGAATCTTGGTCCTTTGTAGAACACTTCCAATTTTGAATAAGAGATACTGGAAAACAAACAAAATTCAAACCGCGATTCTCCAAGGAATTGTACAAAATATGGTGTATGTAATAATCTAAGAATGAAAGTGAACGTCTGTCGAATATAAATGAAAAATTTCTTTATTAATTATTATGATTATGCCAACAGGTGATTTGCTCCGAGCCTCCGACCCATTTGGCAGCTATGATATATCACCAAGCTTTTTCCTTAGAGGCGCAGAGGTGGCTTTAGTGTATGTCCAGTCCGGTCCAAGTAAGTCAACTGGACAA
Source organism: Orgyia antiqua (assembly GCA_916999025.1). Classification (NCBI taxonomy): domain Eukaryota; kingdom Metazoa; phylum Arthropoda; class Insecta; order Lepidoptera; family Erebidae; genus Orgyia; species Orgyia antiqua. The sequence goes on along the minus strand of OU779864.1, from coordinate 16,910,206 downwards.
AGACAACACAATTCTTGCAAATAAGTTATTTTGGGGGACATATCGGTAACTCGGAGCTGAAAGTCTCACCATTCTAGGGATGGCAGTACCTTTTGTGGTTTTAGTGTAAATATTTGGTGATGATGCAACTTACTTTTTATCATCTGTTAAATCATAATGACGTGCGAAACTTTCGAAATCGAAGGGTGTTTTTAAGATTTCAGCTTGGTAATCTATAGCATAGCATGAAGGAAGACAACGACATGATTGATTATCTTTATGGGCTTCACTCATCACAAATATTTCTGCAAAAATATGTGTAAACTGTAATATATTTAATACATAACATGCCAATATTCAATTTCAATATATTTATTTCGAATTTATGGAGTTCTCGTATCAAGGTGTTTGTTACGAAATTGCTTTTTAAGCGACTACACACATTTTTTTTTTATTTTGTTCATATGTGGGAATTTGTCAACTTCTGTTTCCTATACCTTACCCTAGGCTGTACCTAGGTGTTAAAATAGATCTACATTGAGTGTATAATAAATTTTTATAATAGTTACCTCGAGCATCTCGCATACATTCTAAATCCGTAAAGGTACAGGTCTTTGTATCGTTTTGGTCTAGAAAAATAGGTACATAATTAATTTATCATCAAGTTCAATTCAAGTCTAAGTTGGTTTTAAACAAAAATATGTGACCAACATCAATCATCCGCACCATTTGCTAGACATACAGTCCCCGAAGAGATCGTTCGCTGGAGGAGCGAATGTCGCGACGATTTCTTTGGGAGATAGGCTAGACAGTTTGGAGAAAGTCTCCTCGGGTGGGCGGCTAATTCAGACCGATCGTTTTGAGAGAGTGGGTTGAGACGCCGCACTACCGCCACCTAACCACATTACCCAGCTTCACACGGGCCACGGCTGTTTCGCCAACTACCTGTGCGAGCTGTCTGAGATCGCGCGTCCAACATCTGTGGCGGACGGTGTTCGGTAAAGAGGCGTCAATCCGACGGGGGACCTAATGACATATGTACTCTCTGTAACGCTCTATCGTGGAATTGATAATAAAAATAACTGATCTGTTTTTATAAATTTTAGACCCCCTTGATACGACTGAGATATAAATATACGACTTTGTACGCATGGCATTCAGACGAATATGGATAATTTTCCCCGTATTTGCAACATTTTTTCTTTTTGTTGCTTTGCTCTTATTATATAATTATATAGTTAGACGAGCTAAGTGGTATTAGAGAGGAAAGGTTCCTCATTTGATGATCACTAAATAGATGACACCACCGAAGGTGGTCTCCATTCATTGATGTACTGATAAAACATAAAATGGTTGTTAATGAACTTACGAGGCATATAGAATCCAGCACAATCACAGAGGCTATGAGTGATATTCGTTAAGCATTCTAACATGCAGTTACTTGCAGTATATATTTTAAAATATTTCAATTTGAATTCATCTGGAAAGTAGCACTGTCGTCTGCAATAATAAGTTTGTAATTAAGCTTTTCTTAAAATTACTTTTTTTACTAGGTGTATATTATTATATACACCTAGTAAAAAAAGTAATTTTAATCAACAACAACAGGGATCAACAGGCTACCTCATTCATGGTTTGGACTACATGGATGTATAACTGTATTAAGTATTTTTATTGTTTCCATTACTCAGCTTATTAACATCATCAGAGTCATTTACTTACATTTCTGTAGAATATTTTTTTGCAGTTTCTGATGTCTTTATTTTGCTAAAACTAAGTGCCATTGAGGACATTTCATTATTTCGGACAGCGAAAAAATACAGAGATGATTGTGGAAGATCAGCTGGGTGATGCATATAAATCTAAAAGTAGAACAGTTCTTAAAGATCTTCTTATTTATTATCTCATCACACTAATGGAAATTACCTTACTTTATTAAAGCCACGATGAATTGAATCACATCCTTCACCATGTTCTGTCAAATTATCTTGAAATATTATTTCCAGATCGGGTGAGGCACCAAATGCCTAAAATAATGTTTATATATAATAAAAATTACTTATCCTCCGTGTTCTCTTACTTCTAGCATGATTCTATATTCCCTCACTTCATGAAACTTTAAACGTGAATTTAAACGTGAAATCCAAATATCAGATATATATGTTTTCTTGTAGCACTTCGAGCGAAACGCCATACCGTTAGAACATCTCGTGTTTTTAAAACATCTTCATCAGCAAGTAGATGTTTTACGTTTCTTCCTTCCCAGTTCATTAACCTACCACTGCTGGGCAGTCTTGGCTTAGGTCTCCTCCACTTTGGGAGGAATTATAATTTACAATGCGGCTTTGACCAAGCGTGTGACCAAGGCTTTATCTTCGAGTTGTCTCTCACAGAGGATGTTATCTGCGTATAACACCACTCAGCTATAGCTTTTATAGCACCTTGGGAAGGAGAAGGGGTGGTGACATTTGTGTTCTTATGCTGTCACCACACAAAAAATATATTACACCTAAACATAGAAAATAATTTAAAACTTACCTTACCGGCAACTGGGTAAACGTCAGGTCCAAAAGATTCATACCCTTCTGTAACACTCCAATGGTTTCTTTCGTTAGAAGCGTTAAAATAAAACGAGCTACTGAAACAACATTATTGTGTTATTAATTTTATTTTACCAATTCGATTCACAAATCGACAGCAACACGGTGCGTCAGATAAATATGAATACAAAACGTGTAAGTACCTATCTTCATTTAATATTTCATGAGCCGCTAGCGAATTCACATTATAACATAAACCTTCTCTAGTTAATACTTCAGTCATCGTTTGCATACAATTGTCATCAGTTCTATTACGCCATACACAAGACACAAAAATATCTTCTTTTTTAGGCGCCACCTGAAGTTTTTTTTTTAAATTAGCACTATTATGTACCCAGTTTGAATTATACCAACTCTTTAGATATTTTTTTTGAAATTACATTGACTATATGAGGAATAGCTTTGTGATTGGACTCAAAAAATTGAATGAAGTCTGCTGCGTCATGTACAATACTATAGCCTCCTGTCTTTTGAAACATACGTCTATCTCTGCATACATTTGAAATATCGTCAAATTTCACCAACGCCTCTTGAGAACTGGAAAAACACATTATTGCTATATTACTAGTACTTAATTTTATCGGGTATAGCTTTAGTGCATAGTTTCTCCCACGTTTATAGTTACTGCTCTACTCCTTGGCTTGTAGTATGATTTTATATAGCTGTTCTCCCGGCTGTAGAAGCTACACAGCTGGAAAGTTTCATTAAAAACCGTTCAGAACATCATACATACACAATATTAGCAAAAGATTAAAAACCTTGACTGAAAAAGCTAGCCTTAATATTTTCCCAACTTAAACTGCATTAAAACTTAATTTATCAGATATTTTATATTATTGTAAATATGTTAAAATTTTCTTTTGTACACGATAGATTTGTGTGAAGCCATCTCCAACATTGCCGACGCCGCAACGCCCGATAAAAACGGCCAAACAATTAGACATTTGTTCGAATGAATGATGAGTTAAAGATTCAAACAATTAATTATTTTCAATTGAATAGTAATGAATAATTATAATGTTTACTTAACTCAAATAGTGACTCGTTATAGTCATTAAAAAATTTTTCCAGCTTTGATTCCATTTTACTGTAGTCATAGACACTCCTCTTAATTTTCAATTGCGGACAAATTGTCACAGATGGGAATGGAACCTGTGTTTGAAATAGATAACTTGTAAAAAATGCAATTATTGGTTGAAAAGCAATAGGTAGGTAGATATAAATATAATAAAAGTTAAAAAACTTTTGTGTCATTTCATTAACAGAATCATTTCATTTTCATTTTTCATTTATTAATTGATAACATAAGTTACAAGTAAAAGAATTGGAATAAGATTAGGTACATTATTTGAATTAAAAAAATACATTGCAGTTGTAAATCATAACGAAAATTAAATACGAATTTAAAATATTCATAAATTAACTAAATTAGGTAATTCATTTCATTAGAATTAATTATGTACACATTTCTTTCATGTCAAAGGTTATTTAAGAGATTCGTTATCAAAGTCATAAAATTCATTCTTAATCAACCATTTTTTTAGCTTTGCTTTTAAGCTTTTGGTGGAAGTTGCATCTTTACGTCGACTAGTAACCGATTATATACCGACGGGCCTATCACGTGAGCAGTCCGGCTAGATTTGCTGAGCTTGTGAGCTATATTGTGCAAACGGGCCCCGTCTCTTGAACTGTACCTATGTGTTAGCCCTAATGTCTGGAATGTGCCAAACGTAAATGGCTACCCGGTATATATATATCGAAGGATGTGTCATAATTTGTAGGGATTTAAAATGTCCCCTAGTACTAACGACCTCCGGTAACCCCGGCACTGTCGTATCCCACAAAAGGGCGCTATCTAATGTAAAACCTAGTAATTTCGTAAATAATACCACCTCTAAATCACCAGAGTCGCAACTGATGTACAATGGAGCCATCCTTCGCCCTGAAAGGTTAAACTTCATTACACACGTTTTTGCTATGTTAAGGGCCAAGACGTTACCAAGAAACCACCGCGCTAGCTGGTCGAAGACATACTGTAATTGGCGCTGTAGTCCTACTTCACTATCCGCTGTAACTATGGCCGCGATGAATCTCGATAAGGCTGCGTATGTTTCGTTGAAGAGTTCCTATGGCCACTTATCAGTTCCATCGTTAGATCAGTTCATAATTGCACTGTCACGTAGATTAAAATAAAAAGGTAGGTAAAACTAAAATAAATGCTTGTAAAACAAGCCTTATCAATATAAATATTTACCTCTCCAACTGAAACTAGTGTTTCACTGATAGTGACTATTACCGGACTAGTCACCCATTTTATCCAGGTATTATTTATAAGATAGATGCACCAACAAATACTTGATATAAAGGTTATCAGCCAAAATATCCTGAAATATTAAGAGCAAAGATTAGGCCTTGGTGTTGGTTTGGATTTATCGAAGGCGTTTGGTCTAGTGTGGCACAGGAGTTTTCCCAGTTTACCACCATACGGACTTCCCAAGGGATTCTGGGTTGTTATTTGGTTGCTTACTTTTTATCTATCCTTAATAAGACTAAGTCTGGGCCACTTAACATTGCAAGGCTCCGTTTCGCATCCAACATTACTTTTTTTGCATATCAATGTTAATCCAAGACTGCTATATGGATAGTATCGGAGACACATCGTGATTATGTTTCTAAAAAGACTATGCGTATTTTATCGCTTATTAATAATGATCTGAAGAATTATTGGAATCAGTGCCTACAGCCTTTTTTTACTACTGCGCCTCTCTCTATTGGAAGCTAATTCATTCTCCCACCTTAGGACTGATACTATTGCGTTCCAGCAAAACTTCATCCCATGTACAATTTGGTTATGGAACAAACTACCAGGCTTTGTTAAATGACAGCACTACCCTCGCTGTTTAAAAAGGGCATTAAACGGTTTCTACTCCAATGTTACCAACGTTTATAAAGCTACACCTTACAGCTAATGGAATTTGATTGTTTTTAGGTTGATTGCCACCTTTCTGTAGTATAAAATAAATAAATTTTATTCAATTCAGTATATTTAGTTTGAAATCTGTAAAGGAGGGAGTCACTTTCACATTTAAGTTATTAGTAAGGATTATATTGACAAGACCTTTAGGTATATTACTAGCACTTACTTCTCAACGACACTAAAACCTCTTCTAGTAGTGTATGGAAGTCCGTGAAGCGTCGTATTTGTTGCGTAGTCATACATCATCTCTTGTATTAAAGCTTTTTGATGTTTCTTTCGTATTTTACGATAACATACATCTCCATAAACATTACCTTCAGTTACGTTTTCTTGGCTTAAATTAATATTACTATTACTTAATCTGTTCTCGTGGATCTTTTTAATACGAGTAGATACGAGATCCATTTGGGCATCAAGGGTTCTGTTATTATCATAATTATAAATATCTATACGTCTAAAAGTACTATGATGTAAAACTGAAAACGATTGTTGTATGGGAGCTTTAAATTTGTTGTTTTTTATTTTGTTAAGGTGACAACAGAAACAAATAAATTGTGAAATACTCAAATTTTTTGCTGTAATATTACTCCGCGTGGTGACAGATTACAAATACAAGTGTCAACACTCCAAATCCACCCCAGGGTGCTGTAAAAGCCAGGGATTTTGTACACAGATAACATCCTCTGTGAGAGGCGGAAAACTGGTAACTAAACTCTATGCAACACGCCTGGTCAGCGAGGCACAGTAGACGACAATCCCTCCAAAGTGGAGAAGGTCCATGCCCATCAATGGGCTAGAAAGAGACAGAGCTGTATTATTATATCCGTATTCTAGTACAATGAGTTTATATTGGGAGCAGAGGACGTTGTGTGAAATGTCCGAGCATATTTTTAATTAGTTGTTTAAGATTATGTTAAGAATATTGTATGCCCATGAGGCGGGACAGGGCTGAACAATTTACTTTTTATAACAACATTTTGTACCTATGATCCACAATAAAAATATTTGAATTTGAAAAACTCACTCCATTTTTGTATCAATGCTCCTATACTTTTTGGACGTTTACTCACTGTAACAACACTGGAAAAACTGAATACCTAATATAATTAAAGTTCTATACAAATGTATTATTTATTATCTTTTAATTAGGTTGATTGTGTATAAATACGTTTTGAGCTTAGGGATGTGTAATTATTCATAGTACATAATAATATAAATTAACTTCCTAATAGTTAATGAAGATATGTTGTGTTTCTCAGGGTTCCTTACTAAAAGGTAAAACCCTATTACTGAGACTTCGCTCTCCATCCGTCTGTCTGCCATCGAGCTATATCTCGGGAACGGTGATAGCCAGACTTAAGCCTAAATGTTTATTAAATACTATGCCTAAATGTATATTAAAACTTTAAAAATAATACTGATAGGGTTGTATTACCAATAGCCAAACATTGTGTGGTCCTAATTTTTTAATGGACATTCGTCTACAAACATCCTATGGTCTCAATCTAAGCCTATATACTTGTATTATGGGTATCAGAATACGGATATACTGCATATACTACTTTTTTGTGTAAATACATACTTTTAATACATAGAAACACCCATAATCAGAACATAAATACGTTATTGTAAAGTTTATGTACACGTCGCAAAAAAGGGCTTTCCCGAAGGAATCAAAAACTGTGCCCAGAGTAAGACGATTTATTCCAAAACAACAAAATGTATATATAAAAGTGGCGAACGAAATGCTTGCGAGTTATAAAAATAAATAGTAACGCTATCTATTGACAAAGTTCATAACTATTCGTCTCAAGATACAAAAACTACTAAACTTCTAAACTTAAAATAACATAAGATTAGACATTCCGCCCACCATGGACGTACCCGTCCATCCATAACGTTAACAAATCAAACAATTAATGGCAATGTGACCGCCCACCATGAACCTTACAATAACATATTATTATATTATGACAATTCGGCTAACAATTAACATTTCAAGAACAACAACAATTCTAAGTAAATCATAAGTATCATAACATTCATAACAGATGCAACTCATAAGTAGATAAAACAAAAATAGTAACTAAAAATAAGCTTCAGCAACACATTAATACTATACCAAGCAATCGGTATAAAGTTACCAAACAAATACTGAAGAGATATAAAATAAAACAATAAACACAGTATAATCACTTAGCTACTGGTAAAATAATTAACTTAGAGACAGGTCTTTTAATCTCTGTCCCTTTGCACCTTAAAGTAACAACACGTGTAATATTGTCCAAACCTGGATGTTGCTTTGTAATAATCCCATATAACCACCTTGCAGGAGGGAGACCATCCTCCTTCACTAAGACAATATCTCCAACCTTAGATTCGGACTTACTCTCTGTCCATTTATGTCGGTGCTGCATTTGCGTTAAGTATTCTAATGACCACCTACGCCAAAAATCTTGTAGCATTCTCTGAGTAAGATGCCACCGTTTTAAATTGCTAATAGAAGAGTTCTCATAATTAAAGTCAGGAACAGTAACTAAAGGTTCACCTACAAGGAAGTGCCCTGGCGTTAACGGGGTAGCATCCTTGGGGTTGTTAGAGAGTTGCGATATTGGCCTCGAATTAAGGCACGCCTCTACCTGAGTCAGCACAGTTGTCATTTCTTCAAATGTCAACGTACTGTTGCCCACGACTCTTTTCAAATGGTGTTTCGTTGACTTGACACCAGCTTCCCATAATCCTCCGAAATTCGGAGCATGGGGAGGTATGAAGTGCCAAGTCGTACCGTTCATAGCCAAAAATTCAGCTATTTCCAGCGCTACTGCAGAGCTCTCAGCATTAAACAACCGTTGTAACTCCCTTGCGCTACCAACAAATGTAGTTCCGTTATCACTCCACAAGTCCAATACTCTACCACGGCGTGACACGAACCGCTTAAAAGCTGCAAGAAATCCCTCTGAAGTCATATCACTGACAACTTCCAGATGGATAGCTCGTGTCGCCATACAGACGAAAAGACAAATATATCCCTTTGTGGAGTGATGACCGCGGCCTTTGGTAGTTCGTATATTAATCGGACCTGCATAATCTACACCGCTACATTGAAAAGGTCTCTGAACAGAAACTCTTGATTTTGGTAACTGTCCCATTATTTGTTGATTTGTTTGCGAAGAGTGTCTAACACAATTCACACATTTATGCACTTGTTGCCTAACGAGAGTTCTTGCGTTTATAACCCAATATTTAGTCCTTAAATAATTTAACATTAACTGTGGACCCCCATGTAAAGTTCTCTCGTGGGCCTCTACAATTAAGAGGTTGGTAAAGTGCGATTTGTGAGGAATGAGTATAGGATGTTTCATATTCTCGTTAATATGAGCTTGCTGCAGACGACCACCAACTCTTAAAACCCCGTCATCATCGAGAAATGGACTTAACGAGGTGAGTTTGTTAGACTTACTTAATTTATGTTTATTCTTCATAGATTCTATTTCATCTCTAAAATTACATGACTGACATATTTTTATACAGGTAAGTATAGCATCGTTTAATTCTTTTGTAGTTAGCCAAGTAGTTAGTTTTTCTCTATCAGTCTTTTGTATTTTAAGTCTCAAGAATCGCTTACAATAAGCTACCACCCTTATTAATCTATTAAATTTTGAAAACTTAGTTATTATAATATCTTCATCCATAACTTCAGTTACATGACAATTTATTTTCTTCTTCCGTTCTTCCAATGTTGTTTCTTTAATGTTTCCTTTATTAAAATGAATAATTTTCTCCTTTAACCATGTAGGGCCTTTCTTCCAAAGAGTAAAGTTACTACACTCAGAAGGGCTTAATCCCCGAGAGGCACAGTCAGCTGGATTTTCAGCTGACTCTACATAAGACCACTGACTTCTGTCCATAATCGTGAGTATTTCGGATACTCTATTTGCGATGAAAGTTTTCCATCGGTTGGGGTGACTACTCAGCCACGCAAGGACCACAGTGGAATCTGTCCACGCGTACAAATTCTTCTTGGGAACCTCTAAAACAGATGCGACTTCCTGAAGGAGCTTTGCTAATAATACCGCACCGCAAAGTTCTAACCGCGGAATTGTAACCTGTTTGACAGGAGCTACCTTAGTTTTAGAAGTAACCAAATTGGTATGAATATTTCCGCCTTGATCTATGACTCGAATGTACACTGATGCTGCAAACGCTACATTGGACGCGTCTGAGAAACCATGTAACTCTAGAACCTTGTTCTCTTGATTAGCGTTTATCCACCGAGGCAGTCGAAAGTTTATTACATTACTAAGCTCGTTCCGAAAGTCAAGCCACTCTGACAGCAAAGGTGATGGCAATTCCGTATCCCAATCGATTCCAGTCATCCATATTCTTTGGATAAATACCTTGGCTGTGATTACGATTGGTGCCAACCATCCAAGAGGGTCGAAAAGTCTCGCTATATCCGAAATAACCTTGCGTTTGGTTACTGGCCGCTCCGCCTTGTCGAGTTGTAGAGTATATACAAACTCGTCACTCCTCTTATCCCAAATTAACCCTAATATTTTTGATGTAGAGTCTACTTTTAACTGCAAGTTAACTTGAGTATCAGCTGTTTGTTCACCATCAATTAAATTAAATAACTCTGAATTATTAGTTGCCCATTTTTGCAACTGGAATCCCCCACGATTCAGCAGCTCTGACATCTCTCTATGGATGCCTATTCCCTCTTCTACAGTTTGACAACCCGTCATAAGGTCATCCATGTAAAAATCAGACAATACGCGACCTTGTGCTAATGGAAATTCTCTACCTTCATCTCGAGCCAACTGCTGCAACGTCCGTACTGCAAGATATGGCGCCGATGATGTACCAAAGGTAACACGTAAATGGCGAAAAACCTGGAGTTCATCATTTGGATTTTCACGCCACCAAATGCGCTGAAAATTTGTGTGTTCATCGCATACTTTAATCTGCCTGTACATCTTAACGATGTCCGCTACCAAGCAGATTGGATGACATCGCCATCGCATGATTATGTGTCGGAGTTCTGATTGCAAAGTTGGACCGATCATTAAGTCATGATTGAGAGATACACCGTTACTACCAACACAAGATGCATCATATACAACACGCAACTTCGTCGTAGACTTGTCATTACGAATAACGGCATGATGTGGCAAATAAATTGAACCCTGTTGATCCCGATCCTGCACTATATCCATGTGATTTAAGTCTAGATACTCCTTTATAACCTTAGAGTACTGGGTTTTGAAGTCGGGATTCTTAAGGAACCGTTTTTCAAGTGATAAAAAACGCCTTAAAGCAATCTCTTTTGATCCACCATATTTACATTGAGGATCATTAGATCTAAATGGCATCTGAACAATATACCGTCCCGATTCGTCTCGTTGCGTTGTGGCCTTAAATATGTCCTCACACCGCTGTTCTTCCGGACTCAAAAACTTTGTAGTGTGACTAAAGTGAGGCTCTGACTCTAGCTCCCAAAATTTTTTAAGAATTTCATTATCGTCTACATGAATTGTATGTAAACTAACTACATTATAGTTACACATCTCGCTTTGGTTGAAATCCTTACTTATTTGGCCAGATAAGATCCATCCCAGTCTGGTATTTTGCGCAATAGGTAAACCTGGCGGACCTTTGATTAACCCTTCTAACAATATCTGACCAAAAACTTCAGCACCTAAAAGCAAATCGATCCTGTTTGGAGTATCAAACGACGGATCAGCTAATTCCAAAGACGAGATAGTGGTTGAATTGTTTGATAAAATTTTTCTTTCTGGTAAAATTGTAGTCAATTTCTTTAAAACATAAGCCTTAACCGTAATTATAAAACTAGGGTCGATTCGTGATTTAATCTTAACAAACACTACGGTGTTAAGCGAAATTGATGACCGTTCTTGGTCACCACCTATACCCGAAACTGAACCCCTAGCTGGTAGTTTTTTAAGGCCTAAGAGCTGGACTGCGGACTCCGTCACGAACGAAGCCTGAGATCCCTGGTCTAAAAGAGATCTTAGCACAATTGCAGCACCGCTCTTTGATTCCGCATTCACTAACGCGGTTGCCAACAAAATTTGGCCTTGATTACTAGCAAAACAACTTACAACATTAGTGGACTTACTCTGGTTTGTTGAAGTTACATCTGTATCGCTGGGTTCTACCTTATCATTTGCGTCATCATTATCAACTGGTTTAGAAACAGTTTTCTTAAGATGAAGGAGTGTGTGATGTTTCCCTTTACATGTATGACATCTAGTGGATTGGCGACATGAATAAACTGAATGATTCCCACTCAAACAGTTATAACATAAACCATTCGTTTGGACAAAATTACGACGCTTTTCTACATCAAGACGAGCAAACTGTTTACAATTAGCCATTTTGTGACTCTCTTTACAAAATGAACATGTAACCGTTGAAACATGATGTGATTTAATTGGATTATTACGGTTATGTTGATAACGTGGATTTTTATTATCTAAAAATTCTAAAGCTCTAAATCTTTGCTGTAGAAACTCTTTAAACTGATTGTATGTAGGTAAATCATCAGAACTATCACTAACCTTAAGTTCCCATTGTTTACGTGATTCACCGTCTAGTTTCAAACACAAAATGTAAATAACCATAACATCCCAACTAGCCACACTTATATCTAAATTTTCTAAAGCATGTAAACATTCAGTTGATGTATCTAATAATTCTTTAAGACCGCTGGACGATTCTGTGACAATATTCTTCTGACTCATAAAACGCTTCAATATACAGTTTGCTAAATATTTTTTATTATTATATCTACTCTCTAATTGAGACCAACATGTTGTGTAATTATCACTAGTAATAGGAATATGTCGTAAGAGGCCTTCGGCTTCTCCCGACAAATGAGTTTTTAAATAATGCAGTTTTTGTACTTCATCTAGGTGCTCATTGTTATGAATTAATGATACAAAGAGATCTCTAAAACTAATCCATTCAGCATAATTCCCTGAAAAAGTTGGAAGTTCTATTTTTGGTAATTTAATAGAACATGAAAATGAACTCTTTGTAGAGGATTCTGACGCTTTATTTGAATCCCTAGAACCATATCTTTTCAGTATATCTTTTAACATAGACTTGTAATCAGTGTACAATTCTTCACAAACTTCGTATAAATTCTTTTGGCTATAATCAGATGTTTCCAAATCTGTAGGCTTAAACGATGTAACCATTTTTTGATGAGTATCACAGAACTTTGACCAATTAGCTTCCAAATTCTCTAGTCTAGTTTCGACGTAAGAAATAGTTATACGCTCCTTAGGCGACTTCTTATAGTTCGTCCTTGCTCTATCTATTGTAGAGTAAATATTGAACTGTAGGTTAGATAAAGCTTCCATGATGTTGTTCGCTTTGAATTAAACCCTTGTAAAATTTTAAAGTTCGTACAAATTTGCGTAAAATTTTCTAAGTGTTTGGGGTTTAATTCACTTCGCACTGAATTTGGGCATAGGTTCCCCGTCGGTCACGTTTTATCGAATTTATTCTAAGTCCCACAACTATGATAAGTTATTTTTCTAAGTTAATATTGTTGTCAATCACTTACAATAGTTTCACCAAATACTTCTCTGCCAGTCACTCACAAATAGTCGTCGTGATGATGATAGTAAGGGCGTCAGCGGGGTGCTCCACTGTTCCTCCCGCTCAGGCTCGGTCGTAATTATGAACTTCTGCTTCCTTTAACATGGTATTCCGCTGTAATAAAGCTGAAATATCCTGAATATGGCTACAGCCAGAGACTATGTACACCAATCCATCAACCGGTTCCGAAGGACCACTTGTACACGTCGCAAAAAAGGGCTTTCCCGAAGGAATCAAAAACTGTGCCCAGAGTAAGACGATTTATTCCAAAACAACAAAATGTATATATAAAAGTGGCGAACGAAATGCTTGCGAGTTATAAAAATAAATAGTAACGCTATCTATTGACAAAGTTCATAACTATTCGTCTCAAGATACAAAAACTACTAAACTTCTAAACTTAAAATAACATAAGATTAGACAGTTTAATTAGAATCCATTCAGTAGTTTTTGCGTGAAAGAGTAACAAACATCCACAAACTTTCACATCTATACTAATATTATTAAGCGGAAGAGTTTGATTGTTTGAATACGCTAATCTCAGGAACCTTTGGGCCGATTAGAAAAATTCTTTCAGTATTAGATAGGGCATTCATCGAGGAAGGCCGTAGGCTATATAACATCACGCTACGACCAGTAGAAGTGAAGCAGTAGTGAAAAATGTTGCAAAACGGAAAAATTTCTAAATTCCATGTGAATGGAGTCGCGGGCAACCGCTAGTTTGTTATATTAGTAGGATCAGTACAAAACCCTTCGTTTGCGAATCCAACTCGTACCTGGCCGGTTATTTTTTTTGTATGATATCATTTTCGCTATTCGCAACAAAAGGGTGTGGCTTAGTATCGCAATTACTATCATTACACTAAAGGGTTCAAACTTATGAAAGTAGTATGCAAATAATTTTAATTAATTAAACATTTACATTAAAATGTTTTTATTAGCTCGGTACGTATCTATGAATATTTTAATCTTTGACAAAATCTATCATAATAATTTTCATTAATTTCAGTTGTTAGATTGATCAAAATTTTTGCACACATTAAGGACCGACAACAATGCGATAATCTAAAATAATATTTAGGATTTTCAGGCGTGTTTTTTAGTTGTTGACTAAGTAGATTTTATTATATTCCGTGTGGTGACGGATTAAGAATACAAGTGTCACCACCCCATCTCCTCCCAAGGGTGCTGTAAAAGTCAGCTAAGGGATATTGCACACAGATAACATCCTCTGTGAGTGACAGAAAACTGGAAAATAAACCCTGTGCAAACACGCCTGGTCAGCGCGGCACAGTAGACCATAATCCCTCAAAGTGGAGGAGGCCCGTGCCCAACAGTGGGGCATAAATGGGCTGGAGGAGAGAAAAGATTTTATTATTAATATGTAATAAATTTCGGCTTATAAGGTTTGATTTCTAAATTTCACGTGTATGAAGTCGCAGGTTACAGCTAGTTATATATATAAATCTGTAACAGCTACTTTCATTAAGCGACAATACATCAGTTTTTATCGAGTTGTATTGTGAGTGGATTTCTGTTGTCAATGTTATCACGCTTGTATCTACATCTGTCAAAAGTTATATCATTTATACAGTGGACAACCGGTTGCGCGAGACGTCGATCGAATGTTACTGTTAAAAGAATTATTACGGTCAGCAAAACAGTATTTTATTTAAATTGCATATTTTCATTCTGACAGGTGAATTAAGAAAGAAAACAATGATTTTGATGTAGCACAAACGAAAGATTGATCGACATAGCCAGTGTTTACCGAAATCTTGCCGTAATTCACTAGTCGTTATTATTTTTAGTGAAGTTTACTTGTACATGTAGAATTGTTACCAATGTCCAACATAGGTAGGTACGTTAATCAAAGTCAAAGCAAAGTTGAAAGTTTTTTATTTCAAGACGGCATGTTTTACAAGCTCTTTATAACGTCAAAAGCTAGGTGTCTGTTCCAAACGCGAATCCTATGGAGAAGAACAGACAAGAAACTTCATGGATTTTTTTTCTTTTTTTCTTTACTATCAATTGTTTTTTTTTTTCAATATTATTATACAATATTGTGGTGTGTGAGAATGGCCTAAAAAGAAGAAGAATGGTAGCCTAGTGATACAGATATAAATAATTGTAATAAAAAATCCATTAATAAATTTTTTGCTGACCCTCCTAATATTGGGCTCAAAAAGTAGCTACCGGATAAAAACTTAACTTATCACCAGTCATCATTTTAATGTTATCGTAATGAATGTAATATACGGTCGTGTTTTATCGCTCATAGCTTCTGTCTGTCCGGACAGTTTTTTTTTCTTTTATGAATTGCTTCACGACTTGAGCTATAAAATTGTATTTAATTAATATGAAATTAATGACATCGAAAACATGAGACCAATTTAAATTAAAAGTTAAATATATATATTTACTAGCTGACCCGGCAAACGTTATATTGCCATACTAAAAAAAATTGGTCAAGTGCGAGTGGGACTCGCGCACGAAGGGTTCCGTACCATTATCTATGCAACATAAGGCAACGTTATTAGTATCGAGTAAGACACAATAAAAAAAATCAGTTTTTTGTATGGGAGCCCGCCTTAAATATTTATTTTATTTTATTTTTAGTATTTGTTGTTATAGCGGCAATAGAAATACATCATCTGTGAAAATTTCAACTCTCTAGCTATCACCGTTCTTGAGATACAGCCTGGTGACAGACGGACGGACGGACGGACGGACGGACGGACGGACAGCGAAGTCTCAGTAATAGGGTTTCCGTTTTTACCCTTTGGGTACGGAACCCTAAAAAAACCAAAAAGGTTTGAAAAATAGATGTCGGCCGATTCTCAGACCTACTGAATATGTATGTAAAATTTCATAAAGCTCGGTCAAGCCGTTTCGGAGGAGTACGGTAACTAACACTGTGACACGTGAATTTTATATATAAGATAAACTATTTATACTTTTTGTAACAACGTTTTATTTTACTAACGCCATCTATTGAAGTATTATCAAAAGTTTTAAAATAATAGGTGCTGCAGTGTTTTTTTATGTTAGTATTTTAAAAATGCTATGTAAATATACAGTTAAGGGCCTACATCAATATTATCGTCGACATGTACATATTAACACAGCTAGTAGGTATAGAAAATGAAGAATTAGGGCTATTTTTTTTTTGTTTACTCAAAATCTACTAAATATATTTTAATTCTGATTTACGTGTTTCTATATATAATAGTTACTTATGTTTTTAAAGTTATTTCATTAGTTAATACGCGATAATAAACCGACAAATGAAAAAAATAAAAAATAAGAGAGGTTGTTTCGCTAAGATTTTCTATCGAGAAAACTTTTTTCAATCGCGTTTCTGAGTTTATGCGATCCTAGATTATATATTGAAAAAACATATACTTAAAAATTAGAGCTCTAGCCATTCAATCTAAAGAAACAATGAAAACTTCGTACGTAGAAAAATGCACGAAGAATTTTGGTATCCTCTTAAACAGAATAAAATGGTCGCAATATAGACAAAACAAATATCGAAATCTTTCTGTACCTACGTGTATAATTTTCATGGTTCTGAATTTTTACTTTTGTCGCTATGTCTCAATGAATCCTAAGTCATATTAGGTAAGATACTACAAAAAAGGCAATATGTATAAATGGAAGCTTTTCGCAGACTAAAAGAGTCTGAGCAGCTTTTGTTTTAACCTGTCTTTTCACGCATGTCAAAAGACTGCATTCTGCACCAACAGACCATAACTTGGTGGGACATTTATTACCTCTATATATGATTGTCGTATCCAGAATTAATATCACCATTGTCTACAAATGTAACTCTTTTATTTGGATCCCTATCTGCTCGGTAGCCGCATATCCAAGTCTTGAGTTATCTCGATCTACCGCCAATCAATCTACATCACTTCAATACGATAGAGAACAACTTTATTACTACCTTCTGATAAATAAATTTCAACCCAAATGAAACAGGTTTAGAGACTGAATAAAAAAACTCGCTGTATGTTTTAAGTTTGCAGACAATCGGATCGCTCGTAACAATCGATTTTGATTGACAGATAAAAGAAATAAGCATTATTTTCTGGATCGATTATTGTGTCCACTTAATTGGATAACGGTGTGGATTGATGACAATGTAAAGCTTTACTTAGAAAATTTAAGATCTTTAAAAACGTTTCCTCGTTGCAAAAATTGCTATTAAAATTTATTTACATGTATGTATGTTGAGAAAAAAATGGCTCTATCTCACGTGGTTGAGTTTGAGAGGATTAGTAAAAATTTCTTTGATGTTTTCTTTGTAATTTTTGCGACTCTTCTCTCTCTCTCTCCCTCTCTCTCCAGCTCATTAACGTCCCACTGTTGGACTCGCGCTTCTTCTACTTTAGGAGGGATTATGGTCTTATACCACGCTGATCAGACATATATCACTTTAGGAGGGCTTTAGCTCTGTACAAGCTTGGTAAGCTAGCTAGCTTTCACAACACCCTGGAAAATGAATGGGGTGGTGACAATACTATTCTCAATCCGTATCCATAGAGACAATGTGTGGCTTACAATAACTCAAGTTAATAATTTGGGGATTTTACTTTCTATTTCCTTCAGATTCTAGCCAAGACTTCTGCCTATTGCATGTCTAACCACTGAATATGGCTTTCAACCTATGACAGCCGTAGTTCAACAATTAGCAACAGCACCGAAATAGGCTGCTCTGTGAACACCGCAAACTTTATCTTGTCTGCTGTAAAATTTCCGAAAGAATACTTATAAAAAGTCCAAGAAACTGTATTAAATAAATAAATATTCATGCCATTTCACACAACGTCCTCTGTTCACAAGCTAAGCTTATTATCTTTGCTTTATTCTAGTTCAAGAAACTGAATTATCTTTGCTATTCATCATTGTCCGGCTATCATTACTTGAGCTCAGCGCATCTTGTCATTCTCTCCTATAATCTTCTGTATAACCTCGTCTGTTTTCCAACACTTTTTCTTTCACACAACTCTTCAATCGTTTTATTAGTCTTTTTGTTGAAATTCTAAAATCTTTATTCTCACTTCAAATCTCAATAAAATAAGAGTGAGATGGCAGATCTGCTACTTACTGAATTGGTCTCCCATTACGAGAACAGTCTAAATTGGTATCCATTATTTTGATCACGGCATCGATTGATTCATAACTGCGATTAGCATGTAAGTACAGACAGACCAATTTACCCTAATGATAACCTTAAACATAATCACAAGGTTCCCTCAGTAACAGACTCGCTGGTTTTCATATAAAATTATACGTTATAACCGCCTTAAGGTATGTCTGTCCGTCCGTCTTTTTTTGTTAGTACCTACTTAATTCTTTTTCTTTGTAACGATAATAAGCATATTTTTAATAGTTTTTGTAAAATTGGTGTAGGTTTAAGTAGTATTTATATGCGTTTGTTTAATTTGAAAATAAATGTAATGAGGAAAAAGTTGCTAATTTCTTTTTATACCTACAGGACTGCTCCATATCATTGTTAATCATTGCCCCGCCCTTATCCCTTTCTTTAGGGTCTGTGCAATATGATTTTTTCTTCCATGCTCTTCTGTCACACGTCATTTCTTTATTTACTCCTCTTTTTCATATCCTATTTTGCATAGCCACAGAACTGCAACATATCTTGAACAAATAATAAAATAAATAATACATAAATATTCGTGGACATTTCACACAACGTCCTCTGGTCCCAAGCTAAGTTTATATTTTATGCTTGTTTTATGGGTACCAGAATACGGATAGACTGAGTACATAATTATATACTGCTTTTCTTTAGTCGAGGTGCGTCAAAACAATAATGTTTAATCTTGTGTAAAATTGAAACTAGGTATTTATTTTTAGCTAGTTATTGCCTGCCAAAACTAAACCCGCTAAACCCTAACAAATTGTACAAAAACGTCATCCTCTTAAACCACTCTACCATTTAAAAAAAACCGCGTCGGAATCTGTTGCGTAGTTTTGCAGATATAGGCTCACATAGGACGTACCTATATATACAAAAATGACAGCTTTGTTTTATCTTCTATCTTCTATACATATAATAAATCTGTAGAAAAAAAATTTGAACATTGAATATATTAAAAAAAAAATAGTCAGATGGTTAAAGGACAACCAGTAAAACCCATTTCCAGCATTTTTGAAAATTTTCCCTGTTTTTCTTTTTAGATGTTTGTCTGTGCATGCATCACGTAAAATATACAAGACTTATAAATATAAAGGTTCTATGTAAAAATTTTACACAACTCAAGGTATTACTTAGTCTCTGTTTCATCGCAATCAGTCCACTCGATCAAGAGATGTTTACATAATACGAAACTCCTCAATTTGGTTACTTGCAACGCCATCTAGCGGCTAAAAAAAGAATCAAAACATTGATTGGGTCGATCGATCAAAAATCGATCCATGCGGACGGAGTCGTGGGCACAGCTAGTAATAAATAAAGTAATATTCGTAAGTTACATACAAACCAATCCACAAAAACCCATTACAGACAAAACTAAGAAACATTTCAATGTATTAAATGCATATTCAAAACATAAAAAAATGTATAATAAGTTGAAAAATGTTGTAGCTGACATTTGATTCTGAGTTGTACACATACTTGTAGACATTGACTAATATGGTATTATTTAATTTGTGGTGTATTCATTAATTACGAGAATGATAATTAATGTTTAAATTATTCATGTATTACTCAGTATTAAAATTGGCTGTATGGTGACGGATAAAAAAACCAAGTATGACCCCATTTCTTCCCTAGGGTGCTGTAAAAGCCTACTAAGGATATTATAGATGAATTACATTAACTATTAGAGACGGAAAACTCGAAACTTAACCCTATGTCAACATGTTTGGTCAAAACATGTTTGGTCAAAACATGTTGACATAGGGTTAAGTTTCGAGTTTTCCGTCTCTAATAGTTAATGTTATTCATCTATAATATCCGTAATCGTGCGGCATAATCCACATCCCACAATGGAGGAAGCCCAACAGTGGCAAGTTAAATGGACTGGAAGTTAATTATTCGTAATATGACTTTCACTAAAATCCTTCCAAATTCGATATTCGTGATAACCTTGCATAATACAATAAAGACAAAAAAGCGCTTAAAGCCCTATAGGATCACGATCACGCAAGTTATGACGTCATTACGACGCGCTCAACACTGCAGCTTTTTCCAGAGCGGCTTTACTACCAAATTTATTTGACAATTATTAAGGTGTCCGCATTAAAGGAGCATTACTGGTCCGCTATGCGAGGAAATTCATGTTTTTCTTGGGATGTTTTCACCAGTAACTCAGCGTAAAGACCGACACGTGCGAACTATTAGCTTCCCGACGCTCGGATTAGAAAATAATTCACCACTCTGAATGTTATTATGGAGGCGAGTCGGATTTATTTTATTGCCAGTTGAGATATATGTTAGTCTTTTGGCTTTATCCGTACGTTTCTCCAGTTTGTTTATTGAGTAAACATCGTCTTGAAGATAAACGTGTGCAGCAAATTTTATAGTATAGGGAGTTTCGGCTGTAATGTTTAAACGTAAATCTTATTTACGTCTCGCGTTCTGTAATTATTGCTTTATTCGCTTGAGTAACTCTACATGTTATTGAATGCTGCTATAACATATTATTGATCGCAGCAATAAAACGTTATTTATGTCCGTTCTGGGGTTTTTTATATTATTTTTTCTGTGTTTAACTAGCCATTTGTTAGTCTATTTATGCTTCGGGGTCGCGTATTTGTTTTTCTTTGAGTGTTATTGTTACTGTTCTTGTTTCTGTAATTTATAGACATAAGACTGTTATAAAAGCTATTTATTACAATAATAATTCATTTTTGTTGTAACAGCTTTGTTCTGTCGGGAATAGAATTGATTGTTTTCTTTCACTAAACATTAGGTCTATATTTCATAATCATCTTATAACATTGACCCAATATGTATTAGATAAATTATATTATAGTAAAACTTATTGTATACCTACAAGAGTTTCATAACATAGAGTTTTTTAAACAGTTTTTTTTTAAATTCTTCGGGGTTCGTGGCGTAGTGGTTTATGTACTGGACTGCCGTTCACAAGGTCGCGGGTTCGATTCCCGCTTGGGACAATCAATTGTGTGGTATTCATAAATATCATACAATTGTTTGTACTACGTCTGGGTGTTTTCTATGTATTATAAGTATGTATTTACAAAAGAAAAGTAGTTTATGTATTATATCCGTATTCTGGTAGCCATAACACAAGCTTAATAAGCTTAGCTTGGGACCAGAGGACGTTGTGTGAAATGTCCATGAATATTTATTTATTTATTTAATTAGAAGTTAATTTTGTTTTAAATTTTGTCTGCTTTTTTATCAGTAAAACTGTTACCGAGTTTACTAAGTAGACTTACGTAGTTTCAGTCGCGTTAATAGTCACTTTTCTTTCTGTGTTTTTTTATCTTGTTGTTATTATTTAAATACATCCAGTAGATTTTGTAAAAAATCATCAATTCATCTATGGGTCACTCTGCTCTGTGTCTTTATCTCTCTCTCACACACACACTCTCTCTCTCTCTCTCTCGAGCCCATAACCTACCACTGTTGGGTACGGGCTCCCTTCACTTTAAGAGGAATTACGGTCTACTATGCTGCCTTGACGGGGCGTTTTGACACAAGGTTTTTGTCATCGAGTTTTCAAACTCTCATATAGGATGTTATTTGTGTACAATATCCCTTAGCTTTTACAGCACCCTGGGGATGGAATGGGGTACACATGTATTATTAAACCACATTATACCTACTTAAAACTACTCTTTAACAAGTAATTTACAGAACGTTTGATGTCAAACTTATAAGAGAACAGCGAAACATTTTTAACACGATCGTACCTTAAAAACTAACACAAACTAATTTACCTTTTAAATAACCAGCCACTAATCTGTATAACACATCCAATAACTCATCATGGTCTGTTAATTATTACTTAATTGCCTATTTATTTATTTTAATTATATCTTATGCAGTTAAAACGTTAATTAAATCATTAATAACTGTTATTAATGTTCAACTATGTTCTCAAATAGAACCAGGATATTGATGTGAAATATATAATTAGAATCTTGTGCATATCAAATTAGGGTCATAAATTGTCGTGTTTATACTCGTATATCAGTGAGATTGTTGGCTTGTAATGGCTTATGAATATAATTCTAAGCGAACTAAAGTCCCACTGTTGGGCACGGGCCTGTTTCACTCTGGGAGGAGCGTAATTGGTCTACTTGTACCAAGCTGATCAAGCATTGTTGGCATAAGGACTAATTTAGAGTATTTCTTCTCACACAGATGTTCTATGCTGAGAATGTCTTTCAGCTGACTTTACAGCTACATAGAAAAGGAATGAGGTGACTCTTCTAATTGTAACCCGTCACCAAGTTAATAGAATTAATTTTGGATACACGTCATTCCCTGTGCTTCTCCCAATTATTTGCGGTCGGCCCAGCATGTCCTCTTCTTCCATACTCCTCTGTCATAAAATAATAATTTCAGATACACTTATCATCTCATTAATGAAATTTTAGTTTCTTCGTATTTTTGTAAGTGATGAATTGTAAACACTATTTCCAGCCCTTTAAAAACGTAGGTACTTATCTTTTTTCAAGTTCATATGAATGTAACTATAATAGCAAAAATTGGTCAAGTGCGAGTCGGACTCGCGCACGACGGGTTCCGTACCATTATCTATGCAACATAAGGCAACGTTATTAGTATCGAGCAAGAAACGGTAAAAAATCATGTTTGTTGTATGGGAGCCCCCCTTAAATATTTATTTAATTTTCTTTTTAGTATTTGTTGTTATACAGGCAATAGAAATACATCATCTGTGAAAATTTCAACAGTCTAGCTATCACCGTTCTTGAGATACAGCCTGGTGACAGACGGACGGACGGACGGACGGACAGCGAAGTCTCAGTAATAGGGTCCCGATTTTACCCTTTGGGTACGGAACCCTAAAAAGCAATTTAAAATGACGACAATATTTTTTGCGTTTAGATCATACCAAGAAAAATAATATAACTACTGAACAGAAAACAGCCCCAAGTGATGCAGTTACAGTCCATATATCCGCACGCGGTTTGGTGCCAGCACAGACATTATTTATGACCACCTGTGTCGGCAATTACACGTCTAATGTTGCTTGAATTATAGCTTTTGAAAAATAGCAGAAACTGCAAGGGACACTTGCAATTATGTGGTGTTTTATGTACATTTTGTGGTGCACAATATTGGATTCTTAATCCGTCACCACCAGTTTTCTTTCCCAGGGTGCTGTTTACAGCCAAAGAATATTTATTATACACAGATAACATCCTCTGTGAGAGAGGTAAAACTTGAGAATTAACCGTGCCAACACGTCTGGTTAGCACGTCAAAGTAGACCATAATCCCTCCTAAAAATTAAAAGGTCAGTCCCTAATAGTAAGACGAAGTGGGAGATGGAGAGAGAGAAATTATTCGATTGATAATTGAAACAAAAAATGTAATGAAACAATGAAAAGAACTCTACAGCAACTTAAAAATAAAGGTAGCTTTCGACTCCTTGTGATGCAGGATTTAATTTTGATAGAATCCAGCGCTAACTAACAACAATTTAAGAGGGCTCGATACCAAATTATGCTCCATACAAAAATATGGGTATCGTACTTCCCTTTTTTCTTCGCGAAAGTTAAACAGATTTTAATTGTTTTTACGTTTTATTATGGATAAAGAGTTTATCTATGCTTGTATCACTTTCTTTTTTTCAAAACATAATAACTAAAAGAAATATGACCATCCGAAAATCCCGGTTTTTTTTTGGTTTTCTTTAGGTAAAGCTGCAGCGACTATCATACATATTTGGTAAGGTTTTACCAAAAACGAAAGTGATAGAAGCATAGATATACTTTTTATCTATAATATAGCGTAAAAACAATCAAAATCGGTTTAACTTTCGCAAAGAAAAATGGAAAGTACGAAAGGTCTTTTTTTCAAAGAATTTGTAGGTAAAATCTGCTTCAGCTATATTTGTCCCTTTCAGCGCGGCGCTCGAGAATAGGGACAGCAATACCTAAGGCAAATACAGTGTAAACTCTTTATAACGTTATCCTTTATAACGATAAACTCCCTATAACGTTGGAGTGAGCCCAAGTTGGTTGGTTTGCGTTAAAACTCACATATTGAAACACTCTTTATAGCGATACGCCATTCTCTATTACGAAGAAATGTGTTCATATTTGTAGACAGTAAATATTTATTATCGGTATTATTGTTTATGTTATGTTATCAGGTAACAAAAGACTTTGAAGCTCCGAAACATCCGAGGTCGGTCTAGCTTTTGTTATCCTTAATTGCCTTGTACACGTGCAGTATGACGCATTGTTTTCTCGGAAGTGATGGTCTTCGACCAAGCATACTGGGTACCTATCGTATTATCAGTCGTAAACCTACTTTGAAACTGTTAACATGGCCAGTAAACGGAAAGCGATCAGTGTTGACGAAAAAATTCTTATTAATTTGGTTTTTTTTTGTTCACTCCATATAACGATAACTCTCTATAACGACAAAAAATGCTCAGTCCCTCGAGTTTCGTTATAAAGAGTTTACACTGTACCTAAATTAGGAGTACAGTGCCCTCTTAAACATAGAAATTTCACTTTGGAAAATAAATGAAATTCCTTTTGGGCACAGTCCGAATTCTGCAATATGTACTAACAAAATCATTGAATCATCACGATCAAAACATAGCACATTCTATACAAATGCTGACGCATAACATCAACTTACTAAAGTCCGTATAAATTAAACTTTTAGAAGTTAAAGATAGTTCAATCAGCTTCAAACACACGAGGGTTGTTTCAACAAATAAGCGCTTGAAGCGATTTATTAGTGCGATAAGTGCTAAGTGCTCGTGGCGCAAATATTTCTTGACTAAGGCTGTCTTGCGTTAGTTAGCGCTTACTTACGCTCGCTTACGTCGGAGTTTCATGTGATGTATGCATGAGAATGGTCCAATCATAAGAACCCGGCGATTTAATACATTTTTAATTATTACTTTTGTTATGGCCTATATGAAGTTGTTTTTATACACTCCTATTTAAAAAGGCGAAAATTTACTCAAATTACTTAAAAAAATTTTATAGATGCTAAAATCTCAATACTTGACATGTTTCCCAATAGTTCTTTCGTGGTTAATAAATATTAAACTTAGAATTTGAACGTCATAGTGACGCGTAGCTTGTAATTTTACAAATAATTAATAATGCAGAAAGCAAAAGAGTAAGACAGTAAACGCGGATAAAACCACAAGCTTTAGCTAATTTTACCACTACTAAACTAATTTGACTTTATTCGATAACATGGCTTCTTCAATAATGTGTAATAACTTCAATTTCATCTCAATAAGTGCATTTTCAATACCTGATTCCGACTAGCTAAACTGATAGTTACGCTCTCTGAATGCAAACCTAATACAGTTGAGTGTCACATAGTTCCAATTTGCAACTATACTTAAGAAGATACAACCTTATCAAATCGTGGACAATCTACATCTACTCTAAAACAATTTACAAATTTATACTTTGACAACAAGTAACAAGGTGGAAATTGCAATGACTCCCAATAAGTTGTAAGTAGGTGTCTGTGGTTGTAATTTGAAAACTTACGCAAGGAAAATTGAGAGCGTTTTTTTACTTAGCGTTAAAAATAAATTTGGTTTATGGGGAAATAAAGTTCATATCCTAAAAGGTAAACGAAGTTGCAACAGTTACTTATTCACAAAGTCAGTTATTTTCGTCAACGTCTATAAAATGACCTATTACATGCAAGATTAAATAAAAAAATTACAAACTATTACGCTGTGAAATCTTTTTGTGCCTGTAAAACTTAAATTTATGTACAGGAAAGTAAAGTATGATGTAAAGTATATATGTATGTAGAGTATATGATTAAAGAAGCTCATATCATGATATTATATGCTATTGGGATTCTGAATTATAATTTTTAACTTTGACAAATATACTCTCCTGTTAGTGCAATGCTCTTAAAATGAATAGTCTATGTCTATTCTAGATTATATCCATTATACGGTTGCCTTGAAGGTGGTTTTTGGAAATAAAGAGATATCTATCTATCTATTTTTAAAATAATTCTAGAATACTTATCAGAGGGCATACAACTATCCTGGGTTGCATTCAGACTGACGATGACGCTTTTCTTATATGTATAAGAAAAGCAAGCGAGAACGTCGAGTAAAATTTGGTAGGTACCAAATTTTACTCAACGTTTTCGCTTCATCTGCAACTGAGCTTCGAATATCTTATTAGTATCGTTTCTAGTATGTTTCTTAACTAAAAAGTCTTTTAAATTTTAACTCATTTCTTGAACAATAATCTCATACACGTCTCAATTATTTCACCGTATGTTTACAATCCCAACTCGAATAGTGTTAGCGCATTCCCTATTATCGATAAAGATAAACCTGGTGAAGGTGGTTATTAGAACGAATAAGGCTCTATTAAGTTGTATCAAAGCCTTAGTCGTGCGGCCATATCTATTTAACGTTTATTGTTCCGTTGAAATACTATGCTACGTTTTTGTGATTCACAGAAATCAGATTGCTGTGGTTATGAAGTGAATACTTTAATATTTTAAGTAACCTGGACTTAATATTTCTGTCATTCAAATGATGTTTAATAAACAAATAATAAATAAATACTGTTGTTTTAAATAATTTTATTGAATTGCAAAATTAATAAATAATGAATACTTACATCATTATTTATATAATATATAAATGATAATAATATAAAATATATAAATACAAACTCATAGTAACAACTTAACTCATAGTTAAACATACTTAAACTTAACTCATAGTTATATATAATATTGAATTGTTAAATTTTGAATACTATTACGTACTTAATATTTATAACATTGTCAAATTCTTTAAAAATAATTTGTACTTGTAATTGTACTTAATTTCAGACTAATCAGACATTTTGAAACTTAAAAAATTTCAATCAAAGAGTCCGTTTCAAAGATAATATAATAATAAGATAATAATCGTAGTTTCTTCTTTTATCTCCTTTTATATATTTATAGATCCAAAAAACAGAGAACGTGTTACTGTGTTAGATAAGACAGCTAATTCGATAGTTTCTATACAACATGTACTAGTAGACAACCATTAGCTGAGCTGCCAAACTATCAGATAAACAGCCACTCTGTTTAAAGTTCTAGAAGTAGGGCTGACTCCTTATTTATTATAACAATTTTTTTTATTTTATTATCCCACTCTTTCCCGCCCATTATCGTCCCATCATCAGGCACGGGCCTCCTCCACTTCGGGAGGGAATATGCCGCAATAATTAGGCTTGTTGGCATAGGATTTACTTTCGAGTGTTCCTTTTTCACAGTGGTTCTACCTTACCTATATTATCCCTAGATGGCTTTTACATCATACTGAGCAGAAAATGGTGTAGTGACATATTAAGTATCTTAATCTGTCATCTCACGGATAACGGTTTGTAGTAGGTTTGGTCATGTCGAGAGGATGGATAATAGACGAATCGAATGGCATATATATAGCGGAGGTACCTAAGTGGAAATGCTGGAACAGGACGTCCGAGAAAAATATATTCCGATGTCATCGCCGGTATATTCCAAAAGGGGGCAAGTGCGTAGCACTTAGATTCAACCGTCGGGCATGTATGGCCATAATATATGTATAAGTGTGAATGAAGCCAAAGAAGTATGTTATGATCGCAACAGATGGCGCTCTAAAATCTCTCCCTACCCCCATGCGAAAAGGCGTGATGTTATGATGATGATGAAAATTCATTTAGGTATTATATAAGCTTGATTCATAAATACTTAGTATAAATAACTGTTAACCTTTACTTTTTTTTTCTATTATTATTATTATTTTTTGTTTTTTTATTATAATTTTGTTGGATTTTAATCTGTGATTCTGTCTATTATGTATTTTTACAAATGTTGTGACAGAGTAAGCACTAATTTTAATTATTTTATATATTATGGATTTAAATTTTCATGTATTTTAAATCTGCAATAAATTAATTTGATTTGATCTGATTTAACTTCCAAAAACATCATCCCAATTTTAGCTCGGCTGCCTGAAAATTCAATATTCATGTATTGTATACTTCCTTTACTACAGCGATCTAGATGTAGATTATAGAATTTGATACGCTAAGAAGCTTTGTTTACCTTCATTCTACTATCCAATATATTTTAAGCCCTTTTAACAAAATTAGAATTGAATTCTGATCTTGTTAGAAGGGCTCTGGATTCGTTACTTATTTATAAAAGCAAAACTAAAGTGTGGACTTCCTTCCCTTTACCGAATCCGTAACTTTTTTGTTCATGATAAGGCAAAGACCTAAAAATATTTAATAAAAAACAAGAATTAAGAAATCGTGAAAAATGTAATAATGTCATGTTACCTACATCCATATATTACTCCGCGGCTTTATCTCTAGGGGATAGGCATACCTAGGCTATATATAATAAAAACACTTCTAAAAAATTAGAGCTTAATACTTTCAAGAAAGGCTCAAAATCATCCCGACTAAAAATGCAAACAAGGAAGGCCGGACCCCAAGTAAATGGGACAAGGTCTAGAATAATGATGAGCACTAATAAATATTTTTGTTAATTTCGAATGGTTAATGTAACGGACTGCTGTTCACGAGGTAGTGGGTTTGATTCTCGCTCGGGACAATTATTTGTATAATATTTATAATTGTCATAAAACTGTTTGTACTGTATCTAGGTGTTTACTATTATGTTTGTATTTACAAAAGAAAATTAGTTTATGTAGTTTTTTGGTATTGGTACCCATAGCCCAAGCTATAAGCTTAGTTTGGGTCCAGAGGACATTGCATGAAATGTCCATGAAGATTTATTTATTTATTTTTTAGACATTACACTAAACATCAGATCTCCCAAAAATAATACTCCAATACCCATCAAAGTTTTAGTTAACATAGTTTATTAACTTGGTAGCAACCCTAATCCAGTTTAAACCAGATACACGCTCGTTGTAAGCGAGGGAAAGCGTAGGATTAAGGATGCCCCCAATAACATTTACATAGAAATGGATCTCTACATGAATACATACTATTGGTCTTGTACACTGGGAGGTACATTTGTAATTTAACTGATGGTCATAACCTTTATATTTGTATATTTTTAACCGACTTAAAAAAGGAGGCGGTACTCAATGCGTCTGTATGATTTTTTTTATTTTGTATGTTTGTTACATCATAACTTATAACTAGGCGAAACGATTTTAATGATTCTTTTTTATTTGAAAGCTGGTTCCATTGGCACCAGGTCAGGATCTGACGGTTATCACCTGAGGAATCGAAGAAAGCCCTCAAATTTCAAAGACTCATTAAGTCGGTTCAACTTCTTTTTTTAAAAATACCTACTCAATTATTTACATAAAGCATTGATACAAAATGAGTTGTCATTGCCAGATGACATCCGCTGAAAAGGTTACGAGAGCAATGTTTATACTAAAAGGGGTAACTCATCTACAAATAAATAATACTAGTATACTTCCAGTATCTTTATTATACATTTATTATCAAATATTTATGAATCTTCAATAATACATAGTTGTTACTTTTATAAATTCAACACAAGCAATGACAACTGCCAAAATATTCGTATTTCGAAAAACACTTCAACGCATAGACGACCTCCTTCTTAAGATTATTAATTAAATGATATTCTCCTTGGTGCACCTTACAATACTCAGTGTGCACGGACACTGCCCTCTTTTAACGTGCGTGAGGCGATTTTGAGCGGAGCAAGCGTGGTGACCACGAAGTCTTCATCTATCCATCCATCAACCTTTCTCAGTCCACTGCTGGACATAGGCCTACCCCATATAGGCCTACCCCGCGGTCCTGCGCTAACTGCAACCAGCAGCCTCTGGCATATTTGACGATATCGTCATTCTACCTTTTTGGGGGCTGCTCCACGCTGCGTCGTGCATGGAGCAGCCGTTGGGTTCAGAAAGGTCCTCGATTGTCGACCGCGTGGTCGACAATCGAGGACCTTCTGAACCCAACGGTGATCAGATCGTCGAGCGATGTGGCCTGCCTATTGCCACTTCAGCATGCTAACTCTTCGGGCTATGTCGTACACACCGGTCCTTCTATGGATCTCAAAATCATGTTAAATAGTCGATAGTCGAAGGTTGACACGTGTTACCTTTTCATACGTAACCCTAATAAACTTTATAATCCTTTTAAATCCAATAAGTACTATTTAACTTACCCATAGGTTAAAAACATACTTAATTTATATGTTAATAGGTAACATTAAATCGTTTAAATAATCCTCATAACTAAGCCATAGGTAATATCGCCACAGAATAATATCGCTTTAAAATAATTTTATAATTAATACAAATAATTTCTAATCTCTATCAAAACTAACCAGTTTTGATAGAGATTAGAAATTATTTGTTGAAAATCTATACAAATATTATAAAGCTGAAGAGTTTGTTTGTTTGTTTGTTTGAACGCGCTAATCTCAGGAACCATTAAGCCGATTTGAAAAACTCTTTCAGTGTTAGATAGGCCGTTTATCAAGGAAGGCTTTAGGTTATATAACATCACGCTACGACCAGTAGAAGCGAAGCAGTAGTAAAAAATGTTACAAAAACGGGGAAAATTTTCTACATTCCACGCGAAAGGAGTCGCGGGCAACAGCTAGTATTATATAACTGAAGAGTTTGTATGTTTGAAAGCGTTAATCTCAAGAACCGCTGGTTCGATTTGAAAAATTCTTTCAGCGTTGGATAGTAAACTTATCGAAGAAAGTTTTAGGCTATATAACAGCAAAAAAGGTTTATATATTTTTTTAAAAGCTTGGTTTCCAAAAACCATGCGTACGAAGTTCCGGGCAATAGCTAGTGTTGTATATCCGTATCTGGTACTCATAACATAAGCATAAAATAAATAAAATAATAGCTTATTTTGGGACCAGAGGACGTGTGAAATGTCAAAAAAATTAAAAAAAAAATGGACTTAGCATTCTCTAACAGACTCGAAGTCTCTCGGAGTCTCACCCGTGACCGTGGTGACTGCAAAGTCTCTGAAACGTTGGGCCAATATTTAAAACAAATATACACGTCTAAATCCGTAAAAATTTGTTTTAATTTAAAAATGGACTCATTTATCAAAAAGTATAAATCTGAGTTTAATGCTATCCCTAGTGTGATCAAATTCAAAATCGTTTAAGGGCTGAAAATCCCTTTAATTCAGTCCTTTCTACTGATAAATTGTACGTTTATATTGGTCTACTATTAAAACTATAAATCTTTTGGTCAGCACTATGAGCTTAGATGGAAAATTAAAGGGATAACGGAGGGTTCATTTTATGGTTGATTTGCTGGTTTTGTAAATCCTAAGGGTTGGTTTTGGTTTATATAAATATTTTATGATTAAATAACTGGACAAAGAGCTGTAATTGAACATCTTTTAGTTATAGCAATAACAGAAGATGAAAGGGAGAATCCTTATCGAATTTTTAGCCCCAAAAATAGATTTAAACGGCAAGTTGATTCAAAATTTAAACATTAGTGCCAATTCTGTGGCGTTAAAACCTTAACACAACTTCACTAAAATTCAATCAATTATGGTCTACCTTTTTTGTCGTTGTGTGAAATGTCCATGAATACTTAATAATACATAATGACTTATCGGAGGTTTAAAAGTTCGCTAAAATCGGTTCGCGAAAATTGTCAAAACTTGTTAATCATAATAGTCTTGAAAAAATAAAATTTGCGTAAAATTTACGCTACAACGTTTATTATCTCTCCTATAAAATCTGGGTTTAAACCTCCGATAAGTCATTATTAATAAGACCATTAGTGTTTTAATTTTAGTATTTTGTTACATGTTTTACACACATACATATTTTGATAATAAGAAAGTATAGTTAATAAATAAAATACTCATGGACAATTCATTCAACATCCTCTGGTCCCAAGCTTAACTTAAATGGTTGTTATGGATACCAGAATACGGATATATTTACTAAACAAACTTCTTTTCATTTATATGACATTTATAAATAACACACAAATGATTATCTCGTACAGGAATCGAACCCCCGATCTCGTGAACCGCAGTCCGTTACAGGAACAACTAGACCACGAGACCAGCCAAAAGTTAACGAATTGTGTTATGAATACTAAAAAAAAATATATTTTAGTTTTATTATATTTAGTTGTGCCAGTAGAATTGGTAACATCGTTTAATAGAGGACGCAACGCTCGATCTTTTAAAAATTCACAAAACTTAAGTAAAAAATAATATGTCTTGAGCATTTGCTGCATAACATTCTCACATGCAATTTCTAATTTAACATTAAAAGCCTTTACAAAGTCCATTAAATGTCACAAAACTTACAAGACATATAAATTAAGTAGATAATATTAGTAGGTAACTGCTAGTCTCAAATTGGCGGAACCACAACAGCTACACACAGAATTTAATACAACCTACATTAAGGATCCGGCCACACAGTTTTCTACACAATAGGGTAACCTTTGTTTTATCAAAAACTAGGATTTTTTAGTTTTATTTTATTTTGGCATCGCTACACATACTTACTATGCACATTTTTTGTTATTGCCAATTTTTTATTGACGTATTGCCAAAGTCAAATATTTTTATTTCAAGAAGGCAAGATTAACACGCTGTTTTAAAACATCAGAAGCTAGGCGTCTCTTCCAAAAGTAAATCGTATAGAGAAGAACAGACAAGAAATTGCACGGATTTTCTTTTCTTTTCATTTTTGATCTGCAGCCTGTCCCTCCACAGCAGAAGGCACCCGTTCACGAGTATAACGCACCCATCAGCAAATCAAAACTCGACCATTTTAAGGTACCGCGTGACTCGCGTGCAACGCTAACAATTTGTAGACATTTGAGTGAGCATGAGGAACTTGCACCAGGGGGGCAACATACAAATAAAATTAAGAAAGGAGAATCACACTTATTATAATCCACACAAACTATTCACCTGCCTCCCTTAATACAGATTAGTCTAGTTTGGGAGGCAGAAGATTTACTTTTAAGCTATTGCATAGCTTCTATCGGGGGCCTTGAGCGTGGAGACCGAATCCAGAAATTCCGTAACGAAAATAGCGTAATGAAAAAAACCTTACATTATCGGCGCTACTGCGCATGCGTAATCCCCACTTCGCCCCGCAATTAATTTTATCCTGTTGTTACCATCAAATTAAACAGCGTATTAAAATAAGGATTTTGAATCGACAACATAAATCCTAAATGTTCAGATAACAGCGTATTTTAATAATGTAAAATAATGTTTATTTTATTTTACTGACATTTGATTGACGATCGCTATTTTATCATAATTACCATAAACAATAGACAAATGTAAGCATCAGTAAATAAGGATTATTAATCTCATTTTAGTTTATGGTATTTAGATTCTTGCATAAATGAAATAAATAAATAATTATAAATGCATAAGTTGATAAAAAATGCTATGCAATAGCTTTTTGTTATATTTCTGACAAGTCAATTCTTTGTATTTTCTTTTGTAATTTGCTTGTATAAGTTTAAATATATTTTTTTTTATCTTTACCTCTGATCTTGTTCTCCTTTTGCAGCCACCATTATTATATATTCATGTATTGTCCTTTTCCCTCAAATGTTCCAACCAGGACAAAAATGCATTCTAAAAATATTATGTCCAAATATTTTTGAATTCACATACAACCTACACTACGACAAATGTACTAATCCACCAAGTTTATCCTTGTGGCGTACTGAAATCTCCGAAACAATGGCCAACATGTTAACTGCCTTGGGTGACCGCAGGGCTGTGTGCAGATTACTGTGCGACAAAGACAAATATATATTAAGTCTGAGGTTAGAAAAGGAGAGAAGGTGGTTTTGTGTTAATTGAATTAAACGTCGGGCTGTGAACTATGGGTTAATAGGGATTGTAATCGCGGTATAGACAGTCTTGCAGACTTTATGTTAGTTTGATATACATTGTGTTGTGGTTGATTGCTTGATTGTAATGTCTTGATACGATTTAATTATACTAGAGTAGAATAAATACATCTTGCGTAGAATGACTTGAAAATTATTAGTTTTGTATGGAGCAAAATCATGGCAATATAAATCTTGATTTCTAGAGAGTAAATTAGTTAGGAAAGATTTATCGTAATGTAATTGTCATTTTTTATTTCCAATAAAAATCATATTAAGTTGATATTTTATCTCAATTTTATTTTACAATAGCTATACTGATTTTGTAGTTAGGTACATCAAGTGAATGTTACATCAAGTGAAAGAAAATGTTACAAAAACCGGAAAAAAATTTTACATTTCACGAGCAATTTTTTTATAAAACCCAAATATAAGGTCAGTCCTCATAATATTAATGGCAACACAAATCCGCCTAAAATTATATCAAAATGTAATCATTTTCAAGAGTCATAACGAAACACTATAAATATGGTGTCGTATAAAATGTACGTCTACCCTCCAAATATGAATTAATCACCAGCCTGTCAACAATGTGAAGTGTCATCGAGCTCAAAAGAGGGCACCGAGACGTGTTCAAACTTAGCTACCTAAAGAAAATTGCCATAGACTAAATAAACGCAGTATGGTTTTCTAAATAGAACACTCCAACTAGGTACTGAGTACCTAGTCTATTAGGTACATATAATTTTTATGGCGACTTCGTAAGAAGCTTTCGTAAGAAGGAATGTTGAAACTATCAAGATTATTTAAAAGATTAACTTTTTAACAATCTTGCTAGTTTCAACATTCCGGCAAATTAAGAATGATTAGACTAAAATACTGCACAATTAAAATTCTCAGGACTCAAGACACACAATTGGACATATTTATTAAGTAGAAACATAACAAGTTAATTGCAAAATTTATTAAACTAATGTAGAAATATATGTACAGTCAATATTTCGTTCTAATTGTGTTCTGCAAAGAAGTGATCTATAGGTCGAGTTGGTGCAAATCGCTCGATAGATGGCGTTGTATAAAAACATTGAGCAATGTTTAACTCACATTGAGAAATATTGTAGTAGAAAATTTGGTTATCATGTGCTGGTCCCGTGGTAGCTCAGTTGGAAGAGCAACAGACCCGGATTCCGAGGTCGTGGATTCAAGTCCCGCTCATAGTGACCATTTTTTCCCCTATTATTTGATTTATTATGTTGTTAATTGTTGACGTTATCAGTATGATAATGTTATTACGAAAATTTATAAAAAATAAGTAATTGAAAATTATTGTGTTTCTGTTTAATTTACTCTGTGTCTCAGTACCTCAATATGAGCATTACAAGAAGGGCGTGAGGGTAATTACTAACATACATAATATACGCGAGGACTACAATTTTAAGCCAATAAATAACACGGGTAATACACCCGAAAATATGGTAACGCATTTATTATAGGCAAGGCTTAATGACTCAAGTTATAAAGAGCTGTTATTACACACCCAAATCTGTAATTTCTAGTTTCTCCATCCGTGTGGGGACAGATTAAGAATACGAATATCACCACACCATTTCTTCTCCAAGTTGCTGGTGAGAGACGGAAAACTGGACACTGAACCCTATGACAACACGCCTGGTCAGTGTAGCATCATCCATCCATAAATAAGCTTTTTTCTGTCCACTGCTAAACATAATGATATATACGTTGGAAGGCCCAACAACGCATGATCTTGTGCAGCTTGCATCCAATGAATCCCCGTGATATTAACGATACCGCGCGTCGCTCTATCTTTTCGGGGGCCGCTCTACGCTGCGCCGTTCAGTCCGTGATCGTCATTCTAGAACTATCAGTGTAGCATAGTAGACCAATAACCCAAAGCGGAAAGACTCGTATCTAACAGTGAAAAATTAATGGGATGAGAAAAAAGGAAAGAATTTCTTGTTTCATAACAAGGAATGATAACTTTTTGTGTATATCTATAAATTGAGAGAGGTTCCCTAATGATTGACCAAAAAATTATTGACAAATGTCATTTGACAAACAACGTTTCATCAAATGATCATTTGGCAAACGATACACTTGACAAAAGTATCATTTAACAAAATCTTACTTAGCAAATGGCCCATTAGCAAACACCACACTTGACAAATGTGTTAAGTATTCAAATGTCATTTGACCTTTTTTCGTTTTACCAAATGATATGTTTCGTAAATTATGTTGTTTGAAATGTATCATTATTATCATATATCATTATTAATCGGAGAAATGCCCTAAAGTCGCGTTTGGGTTTAAAGTTCTAACCTAACCTAACCCAATCTAATAAAAGAGATATATTTCTCTTTAAGTAATTATTTTATAAGTAATTATTTTGCTGAATAAAGTAAAATATCATTCATTTTCATTCTATCTATCTATATTTAATAAAATAATACATCAATTAATACTTACAGTATTTTCTTTAAAGGAAAATGCAGAGAAATGGCTTTCCAAAAAAATATCCAAAAGATTGGTCATTTTAACAAGAATAGCAATTTTTTAAACCAATAGTAGATTTATCTGATAACTCAGTTGCCAAATGTTAGCTTTGTAAAATAATTATTTATAAAATGTAAATTTAAGTGTTGATCATTTGGCAAAATGAAACATTTGT
Source organism: Orgyia antiqua (assembly GCA_916999025.1). Lineage (NCBI taxonomy): Eukaryota > Metazoa > Arthropoda > Insecta > Lepidoptera > Erebidae > Orgyia > Orgyia antiqua. Next base: position 16,873,262 of record OU779864.1, on the reverse strand, counting down.
AAAATGATCAGTAGTAAAATGATCAATAGGCGAATTCACTGTTTTGCCATACGTTATTTGTCAAGTGTAGTTTTGCCAAATGACTTTTGGTCAAACAATCGGACACCATTGAGAGATGATTATGTTTAAATGTGTGTGATGAAAATAAGTGGAACAGTATTTTGGTCACGTTTCTGTACGATACTGCAGGCTAAATCGTATCATCATTGCCTTTCCCTTATCTCTTTATTTGGAGTCGACGCAATATGTCTTTCTGCCATAATTTTCTATATGACGACCTATCTGCGTTTACTCTTCTCCTCTTTCATATCCTGTTCTTCACACATTCCATTAGGGTGTTTTCTATGTATCATACGTATGTATTTACAAAAGAAAAGTAGTTTAATATGTAGTATATCCGTATTCTGGTACCCATAACACAAGCGTATAAGCTTAGTTTGGGACCAGAGGACGTTGTGTGAAATGTCCATGAATATTTATTTATTTACAATATTATCTTAGCTTATTATGTCTATATAAAACAAGAATATTTCATTTTGTCTTAATTTTGACTACGTTGTTTTAAAAATTACAATTTAAGCTAAGTATTTTAACAGCTCTATATAATTCCAAATAGAATCGCCCTCACCCTGACTCCTGTTTGTGATATAATGAATTCATTCTATATTCATTTACATCGCTAATAAGATCTTCCCTTGACAATGCCAATGTCTCTGAATTAGTCTGTCAAGTTTTATAACGTTATTGCTTTTAAGAGGGGTTGGGTATCGATTTATTCACTTGAATAAATAGGTGAGAGCGCATCTGTCTCGATTATTAGTGTTATGATAATGGTCAGAGGACAAGGACCATCCTTGTATAGGTCGTATATTTATTCCTTCTTATTAATCGTTATATCAAGTTCATATCAAGTTTTATAACGTTATTGCTTTTAAGAGGGGTTGGGTATCGATTTATTCACTTGAATAAATAGGTGTTTGATGTTTGCTACAGTAGTAGGTTTATGTTTTAACAAGCCATTGCCTATATATAAGCATATTGATAGTTACATCATAATATCATTCTACTGCACTCATCCCATTATTTGGGATCGGCGCAACGTTTCTTTTATTTCCATATCCTTCTGTCTGACGTCGTAACTATATTTACTTCTCAAACACTCAAATACCTACTTGCCTCTACCACACAGTCCATCCATATTTTCTTAAAGAGTTACAACTATATCAGATAACTAGGTATTACCAGCGACTCCGTACGCCTGTAATTTAGAAAAATTCCTCGATTTTGTAACATTTATCTTTGAAGCTTCGCTCCTATTGGTCGCAGCGTGGTGTTCCTTCCTTCCAGCCTTCCTCGATAAATGGACTACGCAAAGAGCATACGAAGTCATGACAACAGATAGTTATCTAATAGATCTTTAACACTTTAGGAAAATATGGATAAACTGTGTGGAAGAGGCAGGTATTTGAGTGTTTGAGGAATAAATATAGTTAAGAACTCCGAAAGAAGAATATGGAAGAAAAAGATACGTTAAGCCGATTCCAAATAATGGGAAAACTGCAGTAGAATGATATTTTGATATAACTATCAATATGCTTATATATAGGCAATGGCTTGTTAAAACATAAACCTACCACTGTAGCAAACATCAAACACCTATTTATTCAAGTGAATAAATCGATACCCAACCCCTCTTAAAAGCAATAACGTTATAAAACTTGATATGAACTTGATATAACGATTAATAAGAAGGAATAAATATACGACCTATACAAGGATGGTCCTTGTCCTCTGACCATTATCATAACACTAATAATCGAGACAGATGCGCTCTCATATTTTATAATCGATTCATAGTTATATCGATAAAATTAATCGAGTATTATTAAATACAAAGCGCCGACAACATCGATATTATTTCTTCATTGTAAATTATCTTTATCCCGGGGCGCGGTAATAAAATTGTTGAAAGCTTAACAGAAATAAATAATTTGTATTAAACCATTGATAAATATGTCTTTATTTTAATAGTCCTGTTATAATTGAACTTCGTTTATAGGGTCCGAGGTGCAGAGCACGTTGTGTGAAATGTCCATGTTTAATTATCTTATTTATTTATCATGAAAGTAGTACCGTCGAAGTATATTATTTTTCTAGCCGACAAGATGTAAGAGAAATTAAAAAAAATTGGAAATCAGGACCAACTTTGCCAAAGCCTTTCGTTATTTTTCTCTCTCTCTCTTTCTCTCCACCCCATTAACAACCCAGTATTAGGCACAGGCTCCACTATGGAAGGGTTTATGATGACGGGCTTCGTGGTGGAGTGGTTTATGTAATGGACTGTCGATCACGAGGTCGCGGGTTCGATTCCCGCTTGGCAGAATAATTTGTGTGATATCCATAAATGTCATATAATTTTTTGTAATGCGTCTGGGTGTTTTCTATCTTTATACATAAAAATTACGTGTTACGTTGTTTGTCTGCGATGGACTCCTGAACTACTGAACTGATTTTAAATTTGATTTACACACCGTGTCCAATTCGACCCAACTTGAAAGATAGGATAGCTTACATTTCAATTTATAGACGCAATATTATTTTATTGCAAATTATTTGCCTGCCCCTGATATTTGTATGGCAAAACATCGTTTGCCGGGTCAGCTAGTGTATTATAAATATATATTTACAAGAGAAAAGTAGTATATGTAGTATATCCGTATTTTGGTACCCATAACACAAGCATATAAGCTTAGCTTGGGACCAGAGGACGTTGTGTGAAATGTTCATGAATATTTATTATTTATTTACTATGACGCGCTGACCAGGCATGTTTGCATGGTGTTTATTGTAGCAGGATTCACTTTGACCTATCTACTTCACGTATGCTAGTAATATTTTTCATAGCACAGCCCCCATGTCACACAACTATCAGCAATTACACAGATACTATAAATTATCTTGAATGAATCATATTTCAAAGTTACTCACTAACATATATTTGAATGGTGATATTAATGGCCATTATAAATAAAAGCAAATTTTATTGCCGAATTTGACAGTACACGTAAGGCTTAAATCAAAAGCGGGAGCGGTTGTATGTTTAACCTCCATACTTTAGTAACTTTAATTGCTCACAAACAGTGACATGTGAGATTATGAAAATACCACGTTGGTCTTAAGGGTTCGATTACCTACCTAAAGAATAAAACAGGACTCTCGGCGTTTTCGTTCTTCTCTCATCACGAATATCATATGAATGGCGATAATAAGATAGTTGATAATATTGAATATATAGATGATGTATTTTGGTTGTCTCTATAACAAAACGTATAAAAAAACCATTTACTTTGCCAAAACATGAAGTTTATTCCTATGCAATAAGGAATCGTTCGTTCTCCTCAGGTGTCGTGTAATATCATGCGTTTTTTAAGTAGTGAATGATTTTAATACAATTGCTCTACAAATATTGTTAATTTTATCAATTTGCTCGCATTTTCAGCTCGATCAAAGCAATTGATGTGATATAAATACGGTATCATGTCCATGAATTCCAAAAACTCCGGATACAACAAAACAAACAAATCACCGCTAAAATTTTATAACTTGTTCCACAAATATTACAAGAGGCGTAAAATGCGACGGCACGTAAAAATAAGAGGGGGGTTCCCCTATTTATGGCTGCCGTTTGTCATCGTACGGTTTTATAGCCCCATAGCATTACCCCATGGTCATCTACCGGCCAAGTAAAACAGGATAGAGGGCTATGCAAAATATATGACTAGTTCTATACGATTTATTGCACTAGATTGGAAATTATGCTTGAATTTTTAATGTGGTTGTGAGATTAATAGTTTAGTTGGTAAGTTAACAGTGTTTAAATTATTATTTAATTTTAGTTATTTAATGACGTCATTTTTAGGGTTCCTTACCATAAACTGAAAAGACCCTTATACTGTGATACTTCACTGTCCGTCTGTCACCAGTCTGTATGTCTGGAACGGTAATAGCTAGTAGCTACTGTAGCTAGAGAGCTGAAAAATTCACAATATATCAATGGGGATTGTTCATTATTTTTGACCTACTGTTTTTATATTCTTTTCAGAAAATATAGACTATTTTAAGCAACTAATTTCAATATTATTTAAATATTCACTATACAGAATTTTTTAAAAATTCTTGAAGATATTACTTTAAATGTTGTGACGTCATCGTTTTACGCAATCTGTGTATAGACTTTTCTTGATAGATTAATTTATGAATTTTTGCAATTGACTTGCTATGCTTTTACTAACTAAACTAAATTATAGTGGAAAAAATGATAACCATGAGCGGGACTTGAACCCACAACCTCGGAATACCGTTCCGTTGCTCTCCCATCTGAGCTATCATGGTTCCCGCATATGTTTACCAAATCTTCCACTACAACCTTCTCAATGTGAGTTAAACATCGTGCGATGTTTTGTGTACAACGCCATCTATTGAGCGGTTTGCACCAACTCGATCAATCGATCACTTAGTGTTCTTTACAGAACACAATTGGACCGAAATAATGACGATTCATAAATTAATGAAAATTCATAAATTAATGTAGAAATACATGTACACATGTATTTCTACATTAATTTATGAATTTTTGCAATTGACTCCCGCTCATGGTTATCATTTTTTCCACTATAATTTAGTTTATTTTCTTGATAGACTTAATACAGAATGCACTTTATCTTTTCAACGTTGACAAGTTGATTTAATAGACCAATTTCAACTCCACTTCAGAGTAGTATTTCCCTAAAAACGTCTTAATATTTTAAATCCTTCATTTCAAGGGCAAATAGAGATCATTTGCTTTTTTGGAAAAATAATCGTTAATGATCAGAAACTCTATTCCCCGAAATGGTTTTCGAATTAAGAGTTTTAAAAAAATATGTACAATGCCCATTGATGCTATAACAAAAAATACTTATCATCATCATTCGTTTGCAGTTATCGTGCTATTTTGGGTCGGGAATATCCTACTAATATTATAAATGTTAAAGTTTATGAGTATGTTTGGATGTTTGATACTCTTTCACGCAAAAACTAATGAATGGATTTTTATGAAACTTTATAATAATGTAGCTTATACATCAGAATAATATATAGGCTACAATTTATAAAGATATTGTGTAAATTGTCCAAAATATGACGACAAGTGTCAAGTAAGTAGGAATTCCAGGGGTACGAAGTCGCGGGCAACAGCTAGTAACCAATATATTATAATAATAATGGTAATGAACTTTTAATGTGAGAGTCCAATTCGTACTAAAACAGTTCTTTATCTCACAGGTATGAAAACCAGTGCTTAAGAAGACGAAAAAATGCTATTCCACATTATAAAATGCTACCGCAAGCAGTAAAACACACTTAGCGTTTACAGAATTATTTATTTATCTACAAAATAATAAACATAAATTTAAATAAAAGAGCAACTGAACATAAATCATACACACTTAAACACAAAAAGCATTTAAAACATTCAAATAACACGTCGGTCATTTGCAACACAATTCGTTACACGAAATAGTGTAACCATAGATCACTGTATGACCGGACATGTCCCGACACGGTTGCACAATCATTTTTCATTAGGCACGATTCATTAACATGTAGGGGGACGGCCAATTATGTCCGCACCATACATCATGACACCCTACCGTTTGATATTTTTATGTCGCTGTAAAATTTTATTGACGTGCGTTTGTAAATATTATACGGGTGTGGTTATGTGTTAGATCGAGCATATTTCCTTTTTAGCATATAAACATACCGCTTTTGGGCACTGCAAAAAGGTATATGACAATGGTTCGGCATAAGCACCAGGTCTCTGTTTAGAACCGTTGTCGACAGACTAAAGATCATAATGAAGATCGCCAACCTCCGGTAGGAGTCGGCACCACAAGAAAAAGGTATGTAAATTAATAATGTTGATTTTTGGTGTGGTAACAAATTATCTGTGTGGTGACGGATTAAGAATACAAGTGTCACTACCCCATTGTGCTCCCAGGGTAATATAAAAGCTAGCTGTAGATTACACAGATAGCATCCACTGGGTGAGACGGAAATCTCTAAAATAAACCTATGCCAACACGCCTGGTCTATGACCGTATGAGGTGCTAAATAACAAACCTCCCAAAACATATCTCAAGATAGAAAGGCATAGCATAGCAAAGGGAATGAAATTGATATTGAAACACGCTGAGTCAGGGCGAACTAATAGATCATAATCCCTCCCAAAGTGGAGGAGGCCTGTGCTCAACAGTAGGACATTAATGGGATGGAGGGAGAGATAGAGAGAGATTAGCTGAAAGGTCAGCTATCGAAGCCGAAATCTTGTTCATTTGAGCCAAACATGAAAATGAACAATGAACAAAAATTAAACCCTAATAAACACGCCTGGCTAAGTTGGTAAGGCATACGAAATCTACCTATATGTATTACGAAGCAAGTATACTTATTCACCGGCAAAGTCATTTAATGTTTTAAAATAAAAATTCATTCAAACACAAATCATGGTCATCACATTGTAGATAGAATTAATGTTTAATTTTTGTTTCTAAAACTTTTCGTTAAGTAATTAAATTAATCAAATGCAATTCATATTGTGATTTTTTCTTTCATTATTCATAAGATCAATTAATGACGTCAGCTACTCGAGTGCAAGGTTCCAGGTTCAGTTCTAAGGTCAAACGATTTATGTATTCTGAGGTCATTATAATTAAGACAATTAGTTTGCCGTTTCGCTGACAGCTTGATTTGTTAGTTTGATTGATTTATATCTATTATTCGAAGAAGCAATAATTACTGTTGTATTTATTTATTATGCTAATAGTTTGTGGCTAACTAGCGTCTTAGCCCCTAAAATTTCCGATATGGTTTTCGGGCATCCCTATATTTAGGGTTCCGCACCAAAAGCCAAAAAGGGACCGTATTACTTATACATCTCTGTCCGTCCATCTGTCATCAGGTTGTATTTCAGGCACGGTGATAGCTAGAGAACTGAATAATTTTTTATTTATCTATATCAGTTGATGCTAGAACAACAAATACTTATCATCTTCATTCTCCTGCCCTTATCCTCTTATTTAGGGGCCCGGAATAAGACAAATATATTATGATAATTACAGTATTGAACCCCTTCATGTGTGAGTCAAACTCGTTTGACTGGATTTTATTAAAAATAGATTGTATGATTGATTGATTGATTGAACGGATACCAAATTTCTATAATTTTAGAATGTCTAGTTTTTGAGTAATATAATTTTATTATATTTAGATTTGATCTAATGTGCATAGGCACAAGCTAACGAGACGTATTCATTAAAATTTTAAACTTCATCCGTGGCAAATGCTCCTAAATGGGGATCAAACCTAATCTCCCTTATAAAAGTCGATATCACAACCAACAAGCCATGAATCCCACAAATTAGTTTGTTGTATGAACATTTTTCAATCGTCTATCATTATTTATACAATTCTCAGTTCGTGCGACGCTACTACTAATAAATTGTGGGACAAATAAATTGCAGCAGATTTATATCAGTGCACATGTCCCTACCGTTCAGAAACGATTTGTGAGTAATTTCATTTGATTTGTGCCTCACAAGTATGTTTTATGGTGGAATATTGGCAATAATATCTTAAAACCGTTACTATATACTTTATACTGATTTTGATTGACTTTAAGTAACTGTTACATTATTGTTAGTTTATGTTTTTATGTAAACAGTTGTTAATTACCAACAACCTCAATAAAATAAAAAATAAATTAAAAAATACAAATAAAGTTGAATATATTTTTTGTTTGAAAGTGCTATTCTCAAGAACCGTTAGTCTGATTTAAAAAATTCTTTGAGATTTATAGAGCAAGGCTATACGTAATATGTCATCACGATTCGATAAATATGAGCGAAGCATTAGTAAAAAGTGTAGCAAAACAGGGAAAATTATCCATATTCGAGGGTTTCTGTTGCGTACGCCGCGTTAGTGGTAAGTGGTAAAAGAAAGAATTTTTTAAAACGTAAAATTACCTATTCGTATTTTTTAAGTGAAATAATGTCCTGTATAGATATCAAACCCATGAAAATCGGTAACATTATCACTGCAGTACAATTCTGTTAGGTATTGTTAAAAATTTTAATAAAATAAATCAATATTTATGGAAATTTTACAAAACGTTCTCTGGTCCCAAAGCAACCTGTATTTTCAATGTTTGTGTTATGGGTACCAGACATGGTTAAACTACAAACATACTTTCAATTTGTCAAAACACCTAGACACAGTGCATACATTTGTACGACATTTTTAAATATCACACAAATATAATATTTTCTAACACTTGCGCGACTCATCTGTTTAAATAAAACTACTTTTTACGGATTTAGACGCGTATATTTGTTTTAAATTTTGGCCCGACGTTTCGGAGACTTTGTAGTCACCATGGTCACGGGTGAGACTGGTGAGTCTCACCCGTGACCATGGTGCTAGTACTTTTATTTAATCACACAAATTATTATTGTACAGTGCGGGGATCGAACCCCAGACTGAGATGTCCGTCGTCATCGAGTATTCGTTTCGTGCTGTCAAATACTAATTGATAAAACTATTATAACTCTTGTACATAAAATAGATGATATATGAAGGCTCTTATTGTGATTAATGTACACGCGACTAACAATTACTGACATGGTCGATATCTGTTAAGAGGATACCAAAATAGCTTCGTGCATTTTTCTACGTACGAAGTTTTCATTTTTACTTTAGATTGAATGGCTAGAGCTCTAATTTTTAAGTATATGTTTTTTCAATATATTATCTAGGATCGCATAAACTCAGAAACGCGATTGAAAAAGTTTTCTCGATAGAAAATCTTAGCGAAACAACCTCTCTAATTTTTTATATTTTTCATTTGTCGGTCTATTATCGCGTATTAACTAATGAAATAACTTTAAAAACATAAGTAACTATTATATATAGAAACACGTAAATCAGAATTAAAATATATTTAGTAGATTTTGAGTAAATAGGAAAAGTATCCCTAATTCTTCATTTTCTGTGCCTACTGGCTGTGTTAATATGTACGTGTCGGCGATGATATACGATAATATTGATGTAGGCCCCTAACTAATGAAATAACTTTAAAAACATAAGTAACTATTATATATATAGAAGCACGTAAGCCGGAATTAAAATATATTTAGTAGATTTTGAGTTAACAAAAAAAAATATCCCTAATTCTTCATTTTCTATACCTACTAGCTGTGTTTATAGGTACATGTCGACGATAATATTGATGTGGAACGAGCTACGTGTCATCCCCAACAGACAACGAAGGCGAGCCGCGGAGTGGCGTGAGGAGAGGGCGCGGTTCGACTCAGGCATTCATTCGGACAAGAGAGATCAGCAAGACGGACGCCGCCCCTACGCACGGCGAACTTACACGTTCGGGACCTATATCGGCAATAAACCAGCTTATTAGTAATACAGTCCGCTTTTATTTTAATCATTAACAGTGTGACACAAAAACATTAATAGGTGTACGTGAAGGGTTATACATCGTTACTTATCATAAATATTCGTAATTTTCAAGGCTCAAATAAGGGGATAAGGCCAGTAAAATGATAAATAATAATAAATATTTTGGACATTTCACACAACGTCCTCTGGTCCCAAAGTAAGCTATATTTTTATGCTTGTGTTATGGGTGCTAGAATACGGATATAGTATACTACTTTTCTTTTGTAAATATATAATTATAATACATAGAACACACCCAGACGCAGTACAAACATTTTTATGACAATTATAAAAATCACACAAAAGATTGTCCCGAGCGGGAATCGAACCCGCGACCTTGTGAACGGCAGTCCGTTACATGAATCACTAGACAACGAAGCCCGTCAAAATGATGGTAGGGATTTATTTACAGTATCAACTGATATACACAAATATTATCTAACACTTCCACGACATTTAAATAAAACTACTTTTTACTCAGTTTCACCCGTGACCATGGTGACTGCAAAGTCTCCAAAACGTCGGGCTAAAATTTAAAACAAATACACGCGTCTAAAGCCATAAAAAGCAGTGATATACAAAAAGATAAGGCAAAGTAAATAGTGATGATGAGGATTTCTTGTTGTAGCATCAACAAATATACACAAAACCACTTTTTACGGATTAAAACGCGTATATTTGTTGTAAATTTTAACCGTAAATATAAATCCGTAAAAAGTGGTTTTATTTAAACAAATGAGTCATTCAAGTGTTAGAAAATATTATAATAAATAAATAATAAATATTCATGGACATTTCACACAACGTCCTCAGGTCCCAAGATAAGCTTATTATGCTTGTGTTATGGGTACCAGAATACGGATATAATACATAAACTACTTTTCTTTTGTAAATACATACTTATAATACATAATAAACACCCAGACGCAGTACAAACATTTGTATGACAATTAAAAACATCACACAAATGATTGTCCTGACCGGGAATCGAACCCGAGACCTCATGATCGGCAGTCCGTTATATAAACCACTCCACCACGAGGCCCGTCAAGTAATATACCTAAATTGTGAAAATTTTAGCTCTCTGGCTATCACCGTTCTAGAGATACAGTTAATTTTACTACTCAAAGCACACGCTCTGTATAATTGGCATTGCCTTTATGACAATGCGTGAATTATCAGACAGTACTTAAAAAAAAAACAATGCTAGTAAACAAATAAATGACTTTGATATCCTCTTTATCACCATGACCATAGATCACCCTCTATAGGGTGAACAACTGAACAACAATAAAAGAAAAAAAAAGAAAAAAACAATATCGCCACGCAGCATTTCACGGGAATTGAGAGAGAGAGTACATTAGTTATTATAACACGACAAAATATGTGTAATAAAATGTAATTTATCGCACAAATAAAATATAACAGTGGTTAGGGGCGGCAGATGGGGCGAATGTCATGTGGTTGCTGTTCGGGCGATTAGCGATTTTACGTAAGATTTCTGTAAAATTGTTTTTCTTTTTACACCGTATTCTTTGATCGCAAGTTATGCTTGTGTTATGGGTACCAGAATACGGATAAACTGTATTAACTACTTTTCTTTAGTTTCCTTCTGCTGTGCAATTACTTGAAAAAGATAAATCATAAATTATTAATGAAATATCAATACCAAATCTCATAAATAAAACAATTTGACAAGCCTCGTGGTCTAGTGGTTCATGTAACGGACTGCCGTTCACGAGGTAGCGGGTTCGATTCCCACTCGGGACAATTAGGTTATTTAGGCTCGGGACAATTGTCATACTAATGTTTGTACTGCGTTTGAGTGTTTCTATGTAATATAAGTGTGTATTCAAAAGAAAAGTAGTATATATTCTATCTGTATTCTGGTACCCGTGACACAAGCATATTATATAAGCTAAGCCTGGGACCAGAGGACACTGTGTGAAATAACTGATATTTATTAAAAAATTACATTAGACAGATTCTAGTCATAGTCATTTGATATCATGTTTTATAGAATATACTTTCAGAAGAAATAGATTTACTTTATTGAAATGTAATGTAATAACAATATTTTACAAGTATTTTTATTTTGAGATTGTTTAGAAATTAATATGTCATTTTGTTGCTTTCCGCGTTCACTGAGACGCCAGCTCATGGATATATTGACAGAGTCCTACGGATGTTGGGGAAAAATGGCGCTCATTTGTAGCCGTCACCGTTTTGTACTGTTGCCTTCGAGAGGCGAGATAATGGCTGATTTATACGTGCGATTACTTGTGACGAGCGCTGCCGCTTATTACCCGTGGTATTGGGATGAATATCATCACGGATTACGTGTTCATGCATCTGTGATACAAAGATACAGAACTAAAAGTGAATGTAAATTAGTTATAACTTGTGATTGAAGTTAAACTTGCATTGAGTTTTGTTCGAGTGTAAGTATACCTAGGTTTAAATTTTACAGTCCAGAAGACGTCCTACGAAGAACTTTTTTGTAGTTAACGATCTTGATATCTCTACATAGAGACATTTTGTGATCGTTATTTTTGTATGTATGTCCCTACGTGAGCTTATATCTTCAAAACTACTCAACAGATTTTAATGCGGGTTTTTTTAATAGATGGAGTGGTTCAAGAGGACGTCTTTTATGTACAATTTATTAAGGTGCAGTGTATATTTAAAAATCTAAGCGTACGAAATGTGCGACAGCTAGTACGAAATTAATTTATTTAGGTAACAATAAAAAGGATTATTATTTTGATGATGATGGTGTTGTAATCCTCTTTGGCCCTCGTCAGGGACATAGAGCTCTAGTACGACAGTTTCCACCTCTTCCTAGTTTATTATTTTATTATCTACTAAATAAGATTTACATTTGTCTTTCTTCTGACTATCATGTTACCAATCCCCTACCAACAACAAGATGTAGACTAGTGATGCCTGTGAATATTATAAAATAAATTTGTCAAATATCTTCAAAGACATTCGTTAGCAATTCATATGCAAATAAATAACATAATATACATGAAAAGTCGTTTCCTTTTCATTCACGTTTCACCTCCTCTAAATATCACATCACAACTAAAATTATGACCGCCATTAAATAAATAATTTAGAACTCTCAGAAAATATTAACATGAGAAATGTTTGCCACTATAACAATGAAAAAACATCACTCACGCCACCTCGACAGCACTTTGTACAACAAAGCCGATCTTTCTGCTCTATACAAAATGGCTTATGACATGTCACATAATAAGGATTCATACCTTACAACCTCACAGTCTAAAAAACACTACTTACATTTTTCTAATTTGCACAGTAAGTCAAGATTGTGTTAGCAACATTTTTATACTGTGGTCGGGTAAGCGTTACAGTTATCTTCACAGCTGTTATAATAATGAGTATTAATAGGTTTGTCGCATAAATAACAAAGTATAAAAGCGAGGGATGAGGGATACAATGCCAATACTTCAAAACCATTAGCTCAGCATGGAATCGTGAATGGGGTGATGTGTATATGTTACAAATAAATGTGTTACGTTAAAACATATTTTACTGCATTCTGTAGTTTTATTTATCTAACTAGCGGTTGCCCGCAATTACGTACGTGTCAGATTAAGAAAGTTGTTGAATTATTATTATGACAGATAAAGGTGTGTATGCTTCATATTGATCATGGTTTAGGCTTGAATACCATAACACTGTGGGAAGTTAGATGTTTGTTTATGAATCTACTTAATAACAATCATCTTATTGGCAAATAAGATGATTGTTACATCACTTGCAATGTAATATTTGTAAATGGAAATAAATCTGTGTAATACATTTGATAAATCACTACTTTTTAAGATTACTTTATAATTTGAACAAAATAACAATTTGTGATATGTAGGGCGGTAGTTCTGTATTGTATTAGAGCCAATATGCTTTATAAGCGAGTCGAAATGTTGTAGCGAGACAGTCGGTGTTCGGTCGGACAACATAACTGACGTAAGTACTGTTTATACATTATTTCTATTCTATTCTGTTGTAATGCTGTTGCTATGTTAGTGTGCTGATATATAGATATAATATACTTGCTGGACAATTCCAGTAAGTACCTATAGTCTATAGTCTTTTGAGATATATATAGATATAATATATAATATACTTGCTGAACAGTTTCAGCAAGTATAGGATGTATAGATTTTGTGTCTTTGTGTTTCTATGACTATGTCATTAAGTGATATCATCTTTGTGTTGCTGAATTGAGTTATGTATATTTATATGAAAAGAACAATAGTGGAGATTCTTGCCAGTTCTTCTCCACTAAACCTTTTTGGGAAACTCTGAAACGTGGTCATATTTGCGTAATCCAAATATGAACCTAATGCAAACATTTTGAAGACGATCAAGTTTATTTAACTGTTCCTCGGTAAGATTGAGATAGCTGACGAGCTCCGTGGGGGTACGCGGTGTTTGGAACCTCGTTCCGCACTGTATTAAACTTTTATTTATTCAGTGCGGCACGAGGCCTAATACATCCGGTATTAAGCTAGTTATACCCAATTTCTAGGAATCAATAGCACATCTCAGATATATAGTTATCTCTTTCCTAAGCTGAACCAGACGGAAGTTACGCCTCTCGCACGGCAGAGAAGATAAGTTTTTCCTTACCGCTGTAAAGACGAAACACGGACGAGATCTTTTAAGCCTCGTTTCGCACTCATCGTGTTAATGTTGGATGTATGAATGTAAGGATGTTTGTGGTTCTTTAACGTAAAGACGCTGGACGATGCTGGATGGATTTTCATGAAACTTTCCAATAATATAGCTTACAGGTCGTTACGCTGCGCAATCCCCGAATTATCGGTCTTGAGTTGGTCTTTATAGGCGTCGGCGTCGTCGTCGGCGTATGGTCGTTATGCTGCTCAAATCCCGATGCACGTATCGGTGCTGCGTGGGTGTTTATAAGCGTCGGCGTCAGCTTCGGCATCGGCATTGGCGTCGGCGTCGGCGTATGGTCGTTACGCTGCTCAAATCCCGACGTATCGGTGTTGAGTTGGTTTTTATAGGCATCGGCGTCGGCATCAGCGTCGGCGTCGGCGTCGCCATCAGCGTCGGCGTCGGCGTCGCTATTGGCGTCGGCCTTGGCATCGGCGTTAGTTTTTAGCAAATCTTTCATGTAATGTGGTAATAAATTACAAGTTTTTTGGATTTTTATCAGCACTATGTAGGCTTGGTCATGCCAAATTTCAAGTCTCTGGGATAGTGGAAAGTAACCTGTAAATTTTGATTTCGTAGCGAAAGTTGAAAATACTCAAAAATGGCTGTTATTCGGTTATATCTTTTGAATGCGTAGATCTAAATTATTGATTGTATCTTTTGCAGCAAGGGACCGCATAGATCTACATTTGGTATAAGTTTCAAGTTGATACATTCGGCCGTTGTCGAGTAAAAAAAAGTTTAACGGGCGGATAGACAGACAGACGGACACCGTGGTGAGACTATAAGGGTTTGTACGAAGCCCTAAAAAGGTAATCTATACTAATATTATAAAGCTGAAGAGTTTGTTTGTTTGTTTGAACGCGCTAATCTCAGGAACTACTAGGCCGATTTGAAAAATTCTATCAGTGTTGGATAGTAAATTTATTGAGGAAGGCTATAGGCTATATAACATCACGCTGCGATCAATAGGAGCGAAGCAGTTGTGAAAAATGTTTCAAAAATGGGAAAGTTTTCTAAATTCCACGCGTACAGAGTCGCGGGCAATAGCTAGTTATGATGATAAAGCTAAATAACAACTCACTAATCATTATTCTTTAAAACTTTGTATTATGCAAATTAGTTAGTTTGTATTTGTTGTATTTCCAACAAAAACACAACATAATTGAGGAAAAGGCTAATAACAAAACAAGCAAAAAATAATAAGGGCTTATTACATTTTACTAAAATGTACACTAACGCATCACGTCCTAAACGCGCATATTATGGCATGGACGCACAGGGGTAGCAAAATCATTTCACAAACAATACTTAAGTGGTGAAGCGCACTATGCGTTTGTTAAACTGAACGCATAGCTAAGTTTTGTCTATGAATACAAAGGCTCGATGAACGGAACGCACTGAGAAGTGTTACCCTTTGCACAGTTAAGTAGGTACTTACTTAAGTAAATATTGTTTGTGAATACGGGTGTGAATCGCATTTACCCGCACTTAAAATATCATTCACATTCAGACAAGTGTAATCAACACTTTACTTATTTATTTATCCAATAAAACATGAGTTTTATTTAATTCATTAAATTGTTAACAAGAATATCTTAAACATTCATTGTAAAAAGTGCCATTACAATAAAATACTTCAAAAATAAACTATTTCATGTAACTTTTGTATAAACAACTTTATCCTGCCTTATAAAGTAATTAAGTAAGGTAATTAGCCATTATAAAGTACATCTGAATCAATTATCAGTTCTAATTACCGGCAGGTGGTTGGAAATTTTCTGGAATTTTAAAATAGGGAGAAAATGGAATAAAAAAGGCAGTATAGGTTTTGCTTGGTTGATTGTTATGGTATAGTAGTTAACGGATAATTTATATTGCATTTGTAGCATCTAAGTATTTGCATAATGATGGTTCTCGATATCTGTTAAACAATTTTTTTTTATTCCATCAACAACTTTTTTGATTCAATTCTTTTTTTTAACGTTGTTATAAATATAAATAAATATTCATGGACATTTCACACAACGTCCTCTGGTCCCAAGTTAAGCTTATGCTTGTGTTATGGGTACCAGTATACGGATAGAATACATAAATTACTTTTCTTTTGTAAATACATACTTATAATATATAGAAACATCCTGATGCAGAACAAACATTTGTATGACAATTATAAGTATCACACAAATGATTGTCCCGAGCGGGAATCGAACCCGCGACCTCGTGAACGGCAGTCCGTTACATAAACCACCACACCACGTCACTTTTGGACGCATTAAAAAGGGCTCTTCCTCTGAATAAGCTATTATTTTACGAAAAAGTTTATTTTTCACTTGCCTATTAGCTAATCCAATAAATTTCTTATTGCCATAAAGTTAAGTTTTTCTTCAATATATCTGTTTCCTTTCTTTATACTGACGATAATATAAAAAAACATGTGGCACGCAGGGACTGACGTGGTAAAGCTATTGCATAGCATTTTTTTATCAACTTATGTATTTATAATTATTTATTTATTTTATTTATGCAAGAATCTACATATAAATAACAAAATAAGATTAATAATCCTTATTTACTGTTGCTTACATCTGTCCATTGTTTATGGTAATTATGATAAAATAGCGATTCTCAATCAAATGTCAATCTGTTTTAAATTAAATGTCAAACTGTTGGTGTACAATTTTAGTTTTGACATTATTTTACATTATTAAAATCTAAAATACGCTGTTATCTGAACAATTAGGATCCTGAATTTGATTCTGATTTAGGATATGAAATCTTTATTTTAATACGTTATTTAATTTGAGGAAGGCGTTTACCCTTGGTATCAACAGTATGAAATAAATACGAAGAGGGGATTACGCATGCGCAGTAACGCTGATAATGTAAGGTTTTTTCGTTACCTACGAAATTTAAATTTCTCTACGCCCAAGGCCCGCGATAGAAGCTATGAAAAGAATGATCTAATTTGGTTTAGTTGACCTAAAAGCGATTTCATTTAAATATTGCCTCGCAATAAATATCAAAAATATACCTTTATTTTTTGCATCTATTGTAAGAGAATTACTACAAAAACAAGCATAGATGAAAGGAAGTTAGTTTAATGCTAAAATATATTTACTATTTCATCCAATAACTCCGTGGAACCCTAATAATACAATGGATTTACACTTTAAGCATATAAATTGTTTGCAAATCCTTAAATTTATCACTTTCCGCTCACTGTATTGGTGCCAAATATCGTTATTTATGACGATTTATGAAGCAATATGTTTGTATCGAGTTTGTATGAGTGTTCCAAAGTTTTTTGGCAGAGACGTTGAAATGCTTTGATACAAAGCGCTGTTGAAAGGTTAATTTAAATATTTAATTCGAGAAAGCAATTTGGTTCAATTTATGGATTTATTAAACCAGATTTTAGAATATATAAATAAGAGCAACGATTACAATAGCACTTTACTTCGAAGATTCTAGCCAAATTCAAAGATTACAAACAATTAACCGTTTTCAGTGTCACAAAATGTAAAGTTTAGAAGCAAGGTTCATTGCTTGCTCGAAGAACTAAACTAGTACTGGTAACCTAAAGCAATACATTTTGGCGTATTTAGAAGCGATGCCCAACCAGGAAATGCGTAATGTGAAGGATCTCAAAATATGAAGACATCTAAATGCAGGCAGCACTAGGTCCCTGACGCTGCTGGTTCATTAGCAAACATCTTTGGTATGATTGAATCCATATTAATATTGTAGAGCTGTAGAGTTTGTTTGTTTAAAAGCGCAACTCTTAGGAACCGTTGGTCGAATTCGAAAAACTCTTCCAGTGTTGGAAAATACATTTATCGAGGAAGGCTTTGGGCTGTATAACATCACGGTGCGACCAATAGTAGTAAAGCATCAATGAAAAATGTTACAAAAACAAGGAAAACTTTATAAATTCCACCCATATGAAGTTGCAGGCAACAGCTTGTTTACTAATATTATTGACCTAGAAAAACCTAAAAGAAAATATTTATGCTTGCTGCTAAAAGATTTGAAAGAGAGAGGAGCCAACACAGATAAGATAGCAGACCTATTGTTTTATAGACAAATGAAAAGATATCTTGCATCAACCCCCAAGTCCCCCAGGATAAGGGCAAGGCAATGATGATGATATCTTTTGACCTTGCTTTCAAAATTAGATAATTTTATCTGATGATTATTTATGTTCCAGGAAACTAAACCGATTGCTGTTTGATATTAAATCGATAATTGAAATCGATGTTGGTTTCATTGAGGTTCATGTTTAGGTTCGAGTCATTATTACTGTGTAAAATTATATTTATTTATGTCTTCCTAATCGCTATACTAAAGGCAATTAATAAGGTAGTAAATAAAGATAATACGGTAATTGAATTTAGTAATTTATTTAAATATCAATAAATAACAGTCATAAAGCATGTAATTTAATATTATATAGTATTTAGGAAATCCGCTAGTTTGTGATTAAGTGGTTTTGATAGCGAGTTTTCTAGACTTGTTAATCAGTAAATTAAACTTGCTCTTTTTATTTATGTTTAAATAGCTGTTGGCAGAATAATTTTAGTCGTATTTTATGATTATTAACCGATTTTAAAAAAGGAGAAGAGTTCTCAATTTGTCTGTATGATTTTTTATTTTATTTTTATTTATGTTAGTTACCTCATAGCTTTTAAATGTGCGAAGAGATTTTAAAGATTCTTTTTTATTTGAAAGCTGGTGGTTTCCGTGTGGTCCCATTGACTCCAGATTAGGATCTGATGATTTGTTTTTGTTTTGTTTATAAAATTCTTTATTCAAAAATAAAATTTGACAGCAAAAATACTTACAAGTTAAAGTATGTATCAGTAAACTTAAAATAGAAAACACTTTTACAGACTAAATACGACGCCTTTTTAAGTATAATAATAATGTAGACTTATGCTTATTACAAAATAAAATTATCGATCTAAAATCTTAAATATCAAACTACGAAAATTATTGTATTAATTTCATTTATATAAATTGAGGGTAAAATTAAATAAAATTACTACGCTCGAACGTAAGTGTTACCGAGCGCGTCAACGCCATCCAGCAACGCGTGACCTACCACGTCCCGCGCGCCCACTCCCGTATAAGAAGTAAGCGGAGGCGCCAGCACATTGCAGCCGGCGTATTATGAGCTTTTTAAAATCATTCAAGTTCCAGGCAGGCCGTAAACTGCATGGCTAAATTAGGTATTATGGCAGCAATAAAACTTTTAGTTTGAAATTTTTAGTTAGTACTTTAACTTTTAGTTGTACCTTCTCCTTAAACATATTAATGTATGGTTATTCTGGTTTTGCGAACTGACTGACTAAGAATTTTGTTCATAGTACGAATTTGCCACATAGTTCAATTCACGGCGTAAACTGCCTGTAAATAAAAGCTCATAATACGGCCCCAGGGGTCCAGCTATGACGCGTTATCAGTATTGTGCGCAAACAATACGTAGTGATGTGGAAGCCTGTATGTACCATATTTATCGATATTTCGCAAAAGGTTTAAATCAGTTTGACCGATATTAGCAATTAGACGATTTTTAGGTGTTTTACTTTTAGGATCTGATGGTAATCTCCTGAGAAATCGAGGAAAACCCACAAGTTTCAATGGCACATAAAGTCGGTTGAACTTTTTTTTTAAAGTACCTACTCAATTATTTATAGTAGTGGAAGTGCATAAAATCAGGAAACAAATAAATGTAGCTTATCTTAATATTAGATTGAAATTCGAGACAACTTTAAATTTAATGCCGTACGTCTTGCCTGTTTGATGCGTCAGTCAGTCAAGCTGTCCATTGATACCTCAGCCTGGTACGACTGACTGACGCGTCAGTCTTTTCATCCAAACATCCATTCAACCAAAAATTGTACAAACTTATACATTTACAATATAGAGTTGGACAATCAAGCATTTAAATTTATTCTGGTTACAACTGACTATAGTCCACAGGTATATCAGATAGTAAATAGGCGTTTAATATTGAAGACATAACTTTAGCCAAGCTAAAATTAGTTTAGAGTCTAAAGGCATCCGGCATATTAATATATATTAATACAGCGAGAAAGGGAGAGATGTATATAGAGAAAAGACGAGGCAATTTCTCTATATACATCTGTCCCTTTCTCGCTATATAAATATGTATAATATTAATATGCTGTGTGAGCCCTTAATAAAATGAAAATTACAAACGTCACTTTACAAGCAATAATAAAATGAATAATCTACTTAGTTCAAAAACTAAAAAACGCGCTTGAAAATCCGGAATTCCGCGAAAAACGCGAAGTCTCAGTAATAGGGTCCCGTTTTTACCAAAGGGTAAAAACGGGACCCTATTACTGAGACTTCGCTGTCCGTTCGTCCGTCCGTCCGTCTGTCACCAGGCTGTATCTCAAGAACGGTGATAGCTAGAGAGTTGAAATTTTCACAGATGATGTATTTCTATTGCCGCTATAACAACAAATACTAAAAATAAAATAAAATAAATATTTAAGGGGGGCTCCCATACAACAAACATGATTTTTTTACCGTTTCTTGCTCGATACTAATAACGTTGCCTTATGTTGCATAGATAATGGTACGGAACCCTTTGTGCGCGAGTCCGACTCGCACTTGACCAATTTTTATTATTGCATTGTCATTGGTCTTTGTTAGGTGTACAAAATTTCAGATCAGTACGACTACTGCAAGTGGGTTAAAATCACTTTCAAAGATTCCGTTACATAGATTAATACATTGATAGATACCTACCGAACTTATATAAGCGTGTTAATAAAACAAGTATCTATTGGAAAGATCATAATCATCATCATCATCCTGCCCTTACCCCATTATTTGGGGTCGGCGCAACATGTCTTTTTCTCCCATAGTCTTCTATCAGCCGTCATGTCTGTGTCAACTCCTCTTTCTTTCATGTCCTCTTTCACACAGTCCATCCATCTTTTCTTAGGTCTCCCTATAGACTTTTTTCCTTCCACATTTATACGCAGAACTCTCCTAGCGAAATTACTTTCCTCTCGTCTCATGATATGCCGATACCAGGACATCCGCTCATTCTTAAATTTTTCAGTCACTAGCATCACTTTCAGACTTCCTCTAATATATTCATTCCTTATTTTATCCATTCGCATGACACCACACGTCCATCTCAACATTCGCATCTCCGCAACGTGCATTGGTCTTTCATCCATCGCTTTTGCTGTCTCTCTGGAAAGAGACATCAACATTTACAGCATTACCTGTGGCGTATATCATAGAACACACATAGAACGTATTTCACGCACACATAGATATGTAAGTAGCTTCGAGCTAGATATGTAAGTAGCTTCAAGATTTAGGCATAAACACACCGTCTGGTATATCTGAGGTCTTGCAGTATCGCGTGCCAGCTTCCCATGAGTTAATGGTGACAGATGGTGACACAAGATATAGGTACTGGCGACGTTGTATGAACGATGTGACATTTGCAGATATTTTATTACGTGACACGCAATTTATAGTTTGTTCAATGTTTAAGTTACTTTTAGTGGCACTTTGATCTACAATTCTTACTTTTGGCTGAAGATAATACAAACATCGACATTGCGTAATAATATAGAGGTATAAATGGAACTATAAAATGTCTCTAAATTACTTATTTATGTTTTATTTAACGTATGAGACCTATACGTTAGTTGGCTTTATATTATCTTATATATAAAATTCACGTGTCACAGTGTTAGTTACCATACTCCTCCGACACGGCTTGACCGATTTTTATAAAATTTTATATATGTATATTCAGTAGCTCTGAGAATCGGCCAACATCTATTTTTCAAACCTTTTTTTTTTAGTATGCCAAACTCAACGTATGCCGGGACAGCTAGTATACTTATATTATAAAGCTGAAGATTTATTTTTGTTTTTTTGAACGCGCTAATCTCAAGAACCAACGGTTCGCTTTAAAAAATTCTTTCAGTGTAAGAAAGACCATTTATCGAGGAAAGCTTTAAGATATAGCTCAAAGCTTTTCTCGGTAACGTTATGCTGTGATTAATTGGAACGAAGCATCAATGAAATTTTCCTAAATCTAGTAACATTTATTTCATTTGAGTTTTTATAGTTAACTAAGTTTAGTTACCTATAAAAACTGACTTGATGATGATAACTGAACTGCGGCCGTATTATGAGCTCTTATTCCCAGGCCGTTTACGCCGTGAATGGAACTGCCCGGCTAATTCGTAATATGAACATAACTCCCAGCCATCCAGTTCGCTAAAACAGTCATACATTAATATGTTTATAGTGAAGGTACAACTAAAAGTTTAAGTACTAACTAAAATTTTTCAACTAAATGTTTTATGTTTACCATAATACATAAATTAGTCAGGCAGTGTACGGCCTGCTTGGAACTTGCATGATTTTTAAAAAGCTCATAATACGCCCGCTGAACTGATGACATTAATTCCTTATGATTACTGAATCAAGTTGGAAGTTTCTGCGTGCGAGCGCCGTAAACCATTATACATCCACTTTTTTCGGCCAAATGACTGCATTTGGCCGAAAAAAGTGGATGTATAATGGTTTACGGCGCTCGCACGCAGAAACTATTGATTTTAGGGAAAAATAGATTATGACATAATTGTAGGAAATTTCCTCTACTTTTATTTTGTACCGATATGTTTTCCTGTAAAATGCATCGGAAAGGAGTTATTATCAAAAAACTGATTTTGGGCGCCATTTTTTCAATATGGTGGCGCTAACGGGCAACATACGAAGTGGCAAAGTTAAAATTTGGAAAGAGTACATCAAAATCTATAAAATCACCAATTTTCTAAACTTCCGGAAAACTTTCCAGGCAAAAGTACTAAATGACTGGGCTATTATGGAATTAAATAATTAATAATTTAATAAATAAATTATTTCTTTAATAAATGTACGTAATTCACAAGTCGAGCTATGCACCAAAACAAAACATGTTAAATTTGCCAAAACTGTCATAAAAATTTCCTTTTAAACGAAGTAACAATAACTGCCTATAACAAACAATATGATAATTAAACCATAATCAAGAACTTGTCTTCAAAATTTTCTCAATAACACATAACAGGTGAGAATAAAATTATAATAGAATATGTTGCTTCAACTTTGACGCGTCGTATGTTGACATTGACAACAGTGACATTTAAATGTCATTTTGTGAATGCAACAATGACAGTAATCTGTTTATTATGAAAAGTGATTTGTAAACTTGGCGATGAGATGTCACGAGTTAGTATTAGTGAATGTAGAGTTAATTGCAGTTTTATAATGTTGTAAAATACAGAATTATTGTTAAAAACGAAAATTAAGGAATACTGTAAAGTAATATTACAGTTTTCCTTAATTTTTACACCACGTAAAAGTTTACCACATGTTTACACCAGGTGAAAATTCTGACTGATTATTACAAAGAAAATATGTATCAACAGTAATTTGAAACAGGGGACTTTAAAAATCTTTGTATCTTGTAAATCGTTCACATCACTCGAAAGAATTGTTTATAATATGTTAATATACCAACTCATGAAGTAGCTGAAATCCAGACGATTCCCTATATTTCAACTACAAAATTAAGTTGGTGAGTCAGTTTAAGCTCAATGAACTGATTATTTGAATGCAGTTATTTATGTTTTTTGGTCTAGTAGGTACGGAACCCTAAGTGTACGAGTTTACCTCGCTCTTGACATGGATTTTTTTAAAATACGTTCACCTGTGTAGACTGAAAAATAGATCATTCACAATACTTAGCCTATCTTCAAATCTATCACATCTCCTTAATACAAAACTTAATTCTTCTTTCTATTCAACTAATCCCTACTAATATTATAAATGCGAAAGCAACTCTGTCTGTCTGTCTGTTACGCTTTCCCGCTTAAACCTCTCAACCGATTTTGATGAAATTTGGCACATACAATCTTCAGACCCTGAGAAAGGACATAGGCTACCTTTTATTGCAAAAAAGGGATGAAAAGTTTTCTAAATTTCACGCGGACGGAGTCGCGGGCAACAGCTAGTGACAAATAAACATCAGAACTAAATTGATGACAGTATTAATTATAATTGAAAGTGTTACACTTATATTATTCAAAATTAATGTCATTTGCATTAATATGTGTGTAATATTCATAATTTAATATGTCCAAACAAAATAATTTGAAAGTCAACCGGTAGTACTCAATCATGGCTCATTATAAAAGCTATTATACATGCAATGAGATTTCTTTATCGCTAACATTAATACGCTAATAAATCTTAATGTCACCAATAATCATAAATAACAAATCAAATCCACCTACATTGTCGAATGCCATCAACATATAATTTAATGTCATAAAATAAAGATCATAAATCGTCCACCCACAAAGTGTCTAGTTAAAATATATTATAAAAGAATAATTGTGCACGCCGCTTCAAGGTTATGTCCATCAATCTTTTACACGTCATTACCGTTGGCGCGTTAAGCTTCGAAAGGCGTTTTGCGTGAAAAGGTTTGGAAGAAAACATTTTTATACATTATTATATGTATATTATGTTTGTTCGTTGTAATGATCAGTGTCAATTTCGATTTCAATATCACGTGAATTTTATTGATTTTTTGTGCTTTTTACATTATCAATCTATACTAGTCTATACTTAATATTATAAGGCTGAAGAGTTTGTTTTGTTTGTTTGTTTGTTTAAACGCGCTAATCTCAAGAAATACTGGTTCGAATTGAAAAATTCTTTTTGTGTTGGATAGTTTATTAATCGAGGAAGACTATAGGCTATATAACATCACGCTGCGACGAATAGGAGCAAAGCAGTAGTGAAACCTGTTGCAAAACCGTTCTAAATTCCAGTGGACTTGCACGCAAAGGGTTCCGTGTCGTTTTTTAGGGTTCCGTACCCAAAGGGTAAAAACGGGACCCTATTACTGAGACTTCGCTGTCCGTCCGTCCGTCCGTCTGTCACCAGGCTGTATCTCAAGAACGGTGATAGCTAGAGAGTTGGAATTTTCACAGATGATGTATTTCTATTGCCGCTATAACAACAAATACTAAAAATAAAATAAAATAAATATTTAAGGGGGGCTCCCATACAACAAACATGGTTTATTTACCGTTTTTTGCTCGATACTAATAATGTTGCCTTATGTTGCATAGATAATGGTACGGAACCCTTCGTGCGCGAGTCCGACTCGCACTTGACCAATTTTTATTATAATATAGGTACTAGCTGCCGCGACTTCGTATGCGTAGATTTCAGAAAAAAAAAACCGTTGAAACCACTTTATCCACTTAAACAACCGCATCAAAATCCTATATAGTATATGTATAATAGATAGTAGTATAAAAATGTATTAGAAACCAATTTATCTCTATCTTTTTAATGTTCTTATATATAAAATTTCCATGTCACAATGTTAGTTACCGTACTCCTCCGAAACGGCTCGACCACTTTTCGTAAAATTTTGTTTACTTATCCGTTAGGTCTGAGAATGGGACAACATCTATTTTTCAAAACCCCCTGACTTTTGTATGGCAAAACAACGTTTGCCGGGTCAGCTAGTGATATATGTATAGACGTGATAATAACTGAATATGTATTAATGTTACGTGAAAGTTGTTGATAATCCATTATAAACAGCAGTCATTTTCGTAAATTATATGCTCAATAATTCGTTGCTTGCATGACATATTTGATTGATGAATGTATTTTATGGATTATTTTTCATGTCATATCGTGAACAACATGTTAAAATATGTTAAATAGGTTTACATTATACAAGACACCATTTATAATATCAAGGTAAGAGTTATATTAATTAACTGACACGTGCAATTTCAAACAGGATTAGGGTAACTGGTTTAATTCTTAGCTCTCTGGCTTTCAGTATGAATAATCTACAACTTGCACATTGTTTTTACCTTAGATAGGGATCGCCACAAGAACATGACGTTAAGTTGTTATTTATTATAACCGGAACAGTTCATAAAGATTTTTTCTCGAAGTTTACGTCTCACAAAAAATTGTATCTGTTATCATTCCTTAGTCATTTTAAACAGATAAAGGAATAAAATAAGCGAATTTACTATTGTCATCGCTAAATCTACGAAATATATAGGAAATCTAGATAATAAGGGCACCAGACTATCTTTCTAGGTACCAAATTTCATTTAAATAGGTTCAGTAATTTTGACGTGAAAGAGCGACAGAATTACATTCGCATTTAAAATATTATTAAGGATTAACAACCTCTATATAAACAGTATCCTACTAAATCTAAATCGCGAACCACGATCAAATGTCGAAACGATAAATCTCAAACGGGTCTTATCGGGGCATTCAATAATCATTTCGGTGGCAATCACGTACAAGCGAGCACAAAAGCTCTAAGAAACGCCGCAGTGGATTGTAAAACGGAAAGATTACGACCAATTACTGTACGAGATAAAACCGTAACACTGTCTGATGGTACGGAGTTAATCTCATAGTCTATTGCTTGAGAAAATTTTTCTTCGTTTCGGGTAATATAGTTAGTTTATTGCTAATAAACTTATTTAGCCTTTATGTATATTACAGATTGGTCAGCGTTTACATTTGAAATTTTAAGTTTCTTTTAATTTTTTATTTAATAAAATGGAATAACGTATTGTGATCGACGGGAATATATTTATAAAAGTATAGCTGACTGACTATAGTATTTGTCATACAAATGTTAGGGATGGATCACTCTTAATATTTAGGGGGGATGAAAAATAGATGTTGTCCGATTCTCATACCTAACGGATATGTACACAAAATTTCACGAAAATCAGTCGAGCCATTTCGGAAGCGTATAATTACAAGCACCGTGACAGGATAAATTTGTATAATATTAGATTATGTGTTACAACAGCACTTATCAAATAAATAGTTATTCTTACTGGAAACAGAGCTACGAATTGTGCAGAGAAGTCAGTATAAAAGGCAACTACGTCACAAGATCCATTAAATACACTTATGACATCACATATTTGTAAAACATTTATTTTTTAAACTTTTTCAAAAACAAACCGAAGCTACGAATACAACACGTCAATAACAAACCTACATAAATCTAATAAATTACATCGTATAGTTCAAATGGTAACAACTGAACCCGAAAAACGTATCAGTGTGCCATCCAAGTGCACTCTCCTCTCTCACGCCTCGTAACCTTACAGTTTTACGATCACTTTTATTACTAGACGCTTTCGTGCGCGATTACCCACCAGAGTGGGTTCTGCTGTTAGATGCCCTGTAATATGAACATTTACCCTACACTACCCTCCACTACATCGCAATCTAATAAAACCATTGCTGTCTAATATTACCATCAACCTTTATACTACGTTACTAAACCATCAATGGATAACCAAAGAAGCTATACAGTCTTAAGGGTTACGACTCTTGTCAGCAATTACATTTTAATGCGTGTTTTATTATCACAACCGTCTAATGTACTAGTGCATTAATTTATCACCTCCCCTGTTTACGAATTACGGCTTGTCAATTGAAATGATGGCGTATTCTGTATTCAAAGGAGGTTGACACACGACTAGTATAAGTTGAGCTACCTCGTCACACGAAACGCTTTGCAAAATGTAGTTGAAGGGGTAAATGGTAATGGAAACGTGTTTCTTGTTAGTTTGGATATGTCGTACAATCGTTTGGACAGACAAGCGATGGACGTATCAAAGGACTGCCAACTGGAAATGCAGTTGCAGTTTCGATTGAATCGAGAGACGTCTGCGGCATGGCTCTGTGAAGTAAAGGTTGATTGGATCGTGTCTGTACGGTGGATACAAGCAATGTTTGGTTTCACAGTACATAAGCTTACTATCGTCTAAATGTATTGTTTCTTAGATATTTAGTTTATTGTATAGAACTTATATACCTACAGACTGGCTGAGAAGGTTTAGGATATAAGGAGCGATTTCATAAAAACGATACTAAAATAGAAATTAGAACTATCAGTGGTTGTGTTGCGATCTGTAGGTCGTTTATGAGGTCCCGAATTAGATTCCTCCGATATTATTTGAGTGATTTTATGCATCTATTTGCCACAAAAAAAACAGTTGCTGCATCTGTGCTGTTCAGTGCTCTGTCTATTTTTATTTACTAGCCATAAGTAAGTCTCAAATATGTTTTGTCATTTTTAAGTTCGTTTATTATTTTGGTTAATGTCTTATTAAAACATAATGATATAACAAAAAATAACGTTAGAATTATCACTATTCTTCTGAGAAATCTTTCAAAGTTCAAGCTACCGTATTATTTTTACCTGTCAATTAAAATGTAAACTAAGCTACTAAGCGGTTTCTGAAAATTTTCGCATTACCAATCATTATATGTACTTATATTGTGTAATAAGCACTTGAATGTACAACAATTATGACGTTTAACGTCAACATTTATAGTGCTAAGGTATCATTAGCGTTATTACCGGGGGGCGGTGTGACAACGTTGACAGACACGGTAATAATAACCCTATGGCTTGTAAGTGACATACACGCGATGTCTAACCTAAAAAATATGTTTCTATATGTTTAAATTGTTACTATATTAAAATAATGTAAGTTAAAACAGAAAAAAAACATCTTACAAGAAATCGAATGTTCAGAAAAAGGAAAAAAAAGTAAAAAAATGGCGTCTATAAAAATTAGTTTCGCTTAAATAATGATATGCGGCTAAATACGAGTACATATCATCTATTAATTTACTTGCAGCTTATCCTAGGAAACAGGTACGTCAACATTTTATCTGCGGTAACTAAATTAATATTTTACTTTCACTGAAAGCATCTATACAATAAAAAAATATGTTGTAATTCGTGCACGTCACTATTAACGCGTTCAATGCTGAATAATTTGCGAATTTATAGCCAATGCTAATAAAAGAGTCATTCGCCCAGTGCTGAAAACGCGTATGTGCGTTCAAAAAATTTTTCGCGTAGTGCTAAGAACGCTTATGTGCGTTCATAGAAAACTCGTGTAGTGCGGCTGGACGCTATAGCGCGTTATCTTTTACCTTCCCGCAGTGCGGCCGACGCTTATGTGCGTTCGGTAACTTTCGAGTTTTATGACTGTCATATAACAATTACGGGTCATATAAAGGTGTTGGATGGATAAAGGTGCTTCCACACTAGTGTTTATTTGTAAGAGATTTTGTGAAGTTTACGCCATAATATATCTTCGTTCGGTTTTGTTAAAATAGTAAGTTATACCTTAATAAAACAGTAATAGTAAAGGTACCTTCTCCCGAAAGCCCTTTTATTCTTAATTTTTTTTAATTTACGACTTTTCGCCTGCCTCGTTATAGACACCATTTATAAATAGACTAAAACTACCTATTACTTTAGTTAAAAGAGCGAGTCATAATAAAATTATTTCAATAATCTATTGTACTAAATTAGGTTATTGTTGTCGTCGCCGCCGCCGTCCCCCCCCCTGCAAGATTCGTAGCAAAAACCTGACTAGTGTGTAGTCTCCTTTACAATTCCACATTTTACGACCGCTTCGAAACAATAGACACCCAGAATACACGCAATAAACGCACAGGTGCGGCGCACCCCGCTTGCCTACAGATTTTTTTTTGTATGGACGCGTATACGCGTCGGTCCGTACTTGGTGAAGATCAGAAAAACGCGCATAAGCGTTAGCCGCACTGAACGTATTAAGCGGTAGCGTGCTCAAGTATCTCACAGCATTGCCAAGTTGTATGGCAATGCTACTTTTCTGATTTCTTTCAAAGATGCTTTTTAGATCTATTTCTCTCTCTCTCTGTCTCCAGCCCATTTACATCCCACTGTTGGGCACGGGCCTCCTCCACTTTGGAGGGATTATAGTCTACTATACCACTCTGGCCAGGCGTGTTGGCAGAGGGTTTATTTTCGAGTTTTCCGTCTCTCACAGAGGATGTTATCTGTGTGCAATATCCCTTAGCTGACTTTTACAGCACCTGTTCACGTATGAACATACATACGGACAAGTCCACCCTAGGTTATATATATTGAATAACTAACTTCCCGTTTATGAATAAACTCACGTATTAATATAATCAGCAAATTCTTTCTATGCTCTATTTTAGTAACTCTTCGCAGTCACGTATTTTGCATATGTGTGTATAAACGAAACTACTATATAAACTATGTATTTCTACAATAAAGCAGTCCAGTGAAATCACCCGAAGTTTCATTGACTCCCTCCTCACCATGTGGCTACCGTCGCGCCGCCCTAGCGCTGCCTGAGTCCAGCGCCGCGTCGCTCTAACTATCGCGCTGCCCGAGTTCAGCGCCACGCCGCCGCCCTAACCGTCGCGCCGCCCTAACCGTCGCGCCGCCCTAGCGCCCTAGCGCTGCCCGAGTCCAACGCCGCGTGGCTCTATCCTTCGCGCCGCCCTATACCATCGCTGCACAAACCTAACCGTGCCTAACATCATGTAGTTTAGGTACTGAGCGTCTACTACGTCCGACAAATCAATAAGGTAGCTAGAGTCTACGTGTTTACGAGTATCTATGGACTCTCGTTCTGTACACGCCTGTCAGCGAGCAACACAGCACGTTCCCGGCGTGTCCATTTGGTCCTTCGAGGTAAGAACTAGCATTTCTCTTTTCTATTACTACTTGTGTCTTATTAAATCACAGGCTGGTGAGCCCTATACACTCACTGGTACTGTTATATGTTAAAAGCTGTTTATAACTCAGTTGCCTTCGTGCGGTAACGAATCAGGCATCGGTCTCCCACAAGCGGGTCGCCCCGATGCTCGAGAAGTCGTATGTAATTGTATTATACCGTAACGGGAAAAGAGAGCGCAACTAAGTTTAGTCTTACATCTACCAATTACAAGTAGTACCATCACTGGAAAAGAGATATTGGAAATACAAGAAGACATAAATTGAGGAATGAAGAAATATCAAGAAAATATCACAAGAAAAGAATAATGGAACAGAATAATACGTATTAGTTTTAAAAAGAAATAACAGAAACTCGTAGACATCTGCTGCCCAAGAAGCTACCTACTTATGAAACAGATTACGTTAATCAAGAATGAAATTAGTCTACAAGTGCAAAATGAGCTCAATAAAATAATTGCTGACTTACGCAAAAAGAATACGCACAAAGAAAGTCACTGACGAATGCATTCGAATGTCACACTGGTCGTGATCGTGACATTGACATGAATTGAACTTCATTAATGAAAAGATATTGCTATTAGCACAGAAAAATGCGAATTCGCCAGAATAACTACGGAATTATGACATCATGATGTGTTTACGTTCATATATAAAAGCGCTATATAAATAAAATAAAAGGGGTAAATTAATATTAGCACCTCATGAATATGGTACCTTTGTTATAAACCTTATCAATTTTAAGCAGCTGCATATGCATTAAGACAATATTACAAGCAAGGAATATGGATTAAAATCGTCACATGGGATCCCATTTCAACAAGAATTAGAAATACACAAATTGAGGAATACGCAAGGAACGAAATAAATCAGAATCAGAAACTCAAAGTGATTAAACAAGTCATGGGTCAAGTCCTAATTCAAGTCAAATAAGAAAAATAAAAATCAAATAGACGTTACGTCACAAATTTGTTTATCAATTGAGTGAAACAATTAAAACAACACGTATTTGTGTAAACGAGTTACTGCTATATCAGCACAAATACGCACGTTGGCGGTCAATGCAGAATATAAACGAAAATAATCTAACAACACAAAGCAAGAGAGTAAACAGAGTATCACACATACAAAAGTTATTGCCACAAACACGTTGGAATTACGGTAACACTAATCATCATGGGCACACAAAGGCACTATACCTCCATTCTCTCCGCACTTCGAAAAAATACAAATATATAGGGTGAATTCAATAAAATGTCATTTGCGCAGAGTAATAGGCGCATAAACAGTTGCATGTGAAGAATTGCATATCTACATTCTTACATCAGACAAAAGCATGGTTATACTCAAGACTACTATGTGTACTATGTGAGGACATTAATGATAATACGGTACTGAAACCAAGTTACTTCATAATTGGAAATGAAACTCCTGCTACTAAGAACCTACATACAACAAAAAAAAAAAAATTAAGAAGGGAAAGCTGGGCTAGTGATTATATTCATCATCTACAATATAGATATAGATGGAAAACAAGAGAAGATAATTCAAAGACGAGTACCTTAGTATTATAATAATAAAGGACGAAGACATTCGCGTAGCCAAATGGCTACTGGCAAAAGAAAGAAATACACACTTGAAATGATGGATTAACAAAAGTAGTAACGTTAAAAAGATGTTCGGGATCACTTACACACGATCAATATACACCAAGATACCTTTACCGGTACAACCAAACGATGAGAATAGCGTTAACGTAAATGGTTAGCAGCACAGAATATAAATCCACCATGCAAAAGTCTATCACCTGGATTCTATACAACAAATGACTCAACAAAGATAAATGGAGGGACATTACAAATCGAGACAAACATTAATCAAAACGACCTACAAATAGACATACAAAAGTTTACCAATATTATCATGGATTTCAAGCAATCATGCAACAACCCAGGAGACGCGAAGACACACATTGCAAACAATTTTATCAACACCTAGAACACAAGCAAAACAAGTTAACCACATTATGAGGATACAAATATCAGCAATATTCGGGCAACAAATTCGAAAATATGCATTTCACACTAATGAAAACAATACCTATTTCGTTGGCGGCATAATTAAGACAACACTTTACTAACGAGGGTAACTCGCCCTGATCCAACTAACAACAGAAGAGAAATTGACATTATCAGTTACCGTATTACGAGTGTCCTAAATAATGATACTAAACAGATATCAAGTACTTACGACCATATGACTGTGTGTGGACATGGAAAATTATAACATGACAAGGAAAATCACTAAATGCGTACTTATACACATACCAACATCCATACGACTGAGAATTACACGTAAAAATGGCACGGGGCATTAGAAGAAAAGGAAATGTATAATTTAACTAAAACGTCATGTGAGATGAACAGACACTACAAATCATGATGTATACAGGCACATGTTACTAATAATGAAGCGATAATTGAGGACAAACAGTCTAGAAGAAAGTCCGTAACATAATAAATTTGGCATGTTTCTACCATATTTATCACTAATCATTCAGAAGAAAAGAAGATGGCAATTAAGGCATTAACGAGAATATACAAGAAGTTCAGAGGAGTTTATAATCAGGTCAGTTATCCAGGATGGCAACCAAGGCTAGGACGGGGTCCAAAAAATTGTGGAATTACGGAATACGAATTTATGACCCAAAATTGTTAGAAAAATCAGAACATTACTACTGCCGTAAAATAAAAATGAAACCAATTAATATACGTCTGCTAATATAAGACTTAAACAGCGGGTCAAAATATACCACTATTATTCTATCAGGCAGCGGCTTCTAAAGTTTTTTTGGATGGAAAATGGGAAAAGGAGGCAAAATAAAATTACTCTAGGAAGACTGCACAAATGATTATTTCTATTTTTAAGACAAGTGTTCGAAAACATTGGAAGAAAATACAATTCGAGGATTATGGAATTGCATCTAAGAATATAACGCCTAAATACATATTGAAGAAGCCAGAAGAAACTAAAAGACACGCTTAATTGTATCGAATTATTGCATTGTCATCGGCCTTTGACAGCTGTGCAAAATTTGAATAGAATCTGACCGTTTAAAGTGGGTCAAAATAGCGTACAAAGGAGTCGGTTACAAACATACAAACAAACATACAAGTGAAGCTAATATAAAGCGTGTAAAAAAAAACAATATTTTATTACCATACCTAGATTATGCAAACAATTTCATGGCTGATTCATGAAAGCAATACATGAAAATATTATCACTATCAGATAGAGAGAAAATGATACAATCAAAATTTTTACATCGAAATGAAGTCGTCAACGTCGTTACTTATGTGTAAACATATTTCTGAAGAAAACTATCTAATGGGATGGTCAATTTAAAATACTACTATAATGATTTTTTACTTATGATACTTTACTACATTTGGACTCATAACCAAGGGACATACAAACAATTGTATGACACAACTTATAAGAAAAAGAATTTGTATACAAAGACCTCCATTATGGAAGAAAAATGGCTGTAGGAAGCAAGTACCTACATTGAAAAAAGCAATAAGCAAACAAGGGTTGGAAGCAAACTTACAATAAGAGCCATGAAAATATCTGTGGAAATATACAATCTAAAGAAAATGGGCTAAATCTATTAACCACAATCATGTCGATATAGGACATACAAAAATACTTATGGAAATATAAACGTACAGTCTTTAAGCAAAAAAATATATATCACATTTGTGAAGAAGTGTATAGCAATAAATTGACAAGGGGTTACGAGAGTTTACAGTACAGCACGAAAAGACTCAGATATAAATCATTCAAGAACTGACCGCGAGATTATCGCAGCTAACTACTAAAATGGCACAATAAAGACTGAAATTACGTGTAAATAATGATAAAATGAAGAAACATCTGCGCAGATAATATAACATACCGAAGATAGTACGTGTGCCTTAAACTAAAATACGTTTGCAATTATTTCTATATGCTATTGGCACCAAAGGAAGTATAAAACATGGAATCACATTTATAGAAACTTAATAATGACGCAACGCAATAACAAAGGATTTAAGATAAAACTATTAAACGTACCCGGTGTACTATAAAGGAACATAATAATGAAATTAAAGGGAGCATATTTAACACTGCTATTGAACGTAAGAAACAAATCACTAACAATTCTACAATGCCACTCAATGAACAATTGAACTAGAGGCATATTTCTATCTCTGACAATACGACGTCGACAATCTGTGTATGTATTTCTCTTCTAATGGCCATTTATAACGTTGATCTAAAGTTACCAGACATTTCCCTGTCAAGAATTGTAAAAATGATTGTACAATGTAATGAACACAAAACATACTTATTCTCCATCTAGCCATCCATCAGCCCCTTTTCCGTCCACTGCTGGACATAGGACTCCTCTATAAGACACCTTAACGCGCGGTAGTGCGCTATTTGCATCCAAAGATACTTATTATCATTATCAAATAAACTAAAATAACAGAAAAACGTAAAATAATCAAAATTACGAGCGCTCGGAACTGTATACAAACAATATCACAAAACAAAAACCTGTCCAACGAAAAACAGAAAATCAACGAAAAATCTATACGATGCTAGATCTAGCAAGAATATGAAATTGACACCAAGCGTGTACTAATGTGGAATACGGGATGAATTTGAAACATTATTGTTCCGATGACAAAAACGGGCACATTTAACGATAAAGCCACTCTAATGACATTTACTAAAGTTTTATGAAAATCGAAGTTCAAATATAATCATCTAACAAACCAAGTCTAAAAACATTGAAAAACATTTAAAGACGCTCGGTGCCAGAAGTCCTCCATTTAAATGTACAGAACATAAGAAACATGAACATGTCGCCTGGAAAAATACTATCAAGCTATGCAAGTCTTACCAGTTCAAAGCTTAAGAAGCTAGTGTAGTGGAAACATTGACAACGTGCACAGAAAGCAGCCTTCCTTAAAAATACGATACAACAAAAAAAAAAAAAATTCTAATGCCAGTACCCAAGGAATAATCGGGCAAGAGTTCAAATAACGCTTAGTGCGATCATTGCTAAAATACATTTGATGCAATAATGTAAAGTCCTCCAGAGTTATCATATTTTTATTAAGAAATCAACGAAACCAGTCAATCAAGTAAAGAAGAAAGGAAATAATGAAAACATACAAATCACAAACACATATCGCACTACCCGTAAAAAAGGGACGTCAGTGAACTTGCGTCAAAAATGTTTTATTGCATAAATAAATCGAGCTTTACGGCTTACACCTTCTATCAAAACCTAGTGAAGCTATCGACAAAAATGAGAAGTCAATATGTATATCATACATAATTGTAACAAAACAATCCAGCTGGTCAGAATGATAATAATCAGTAAACATGTCGCAATGCTGCTATAAACAGAAAGTCCCTGTAATAACAGGGAAACGAAGAGAAATTTCATTTTTATGTATTTTGTCACAAGACAAGAGCATTGCATACCTGTACATTAAGAAGAGGATATCCTGAGGAAGAAGTTTTATGTGCGGGGTGGTGAAGATAATGTACCATCTTACATAATTGCATTATTGACAATCAGTGAAAGGGACCACAATTTTCTTGTATATATAATATATCATCATCTAAACTGAATACCTGTAAACTGAAACAACATGATGATAATTAATTATTAAGAATATACCAAACAAAGAATAAGAAAATTTAACCAAAACCAATAACTCGAGTTGGATAACAATTGGACAACTTTAGACCACTGTTAACAAGAAAGATGAAAATATAAAAAGAAATATATGTGTATATGAAGGATACGAGATAAAGAAGCTGAGCAATACAATATGCAGAGATTGAAAATAACATTAATGAAGTGTGACAGAAATAAC
Source organism: Orgyia antiqua (assembly GCA_916999025.1). NCBI lineage: Eukaryota > Metazoa > Arthropoda > Insecta > Lepidoptera > Erebidae > Orgyia > Orgyia antiqua. The sequence goes on along the minus strand of OU779864.1, from coordinate 16,836,374 downwards.
CCATTATAATACATATTTCTTGGGGAAAAATATTTCACAGAAGAAGGATTGGGCCCGGGCCATAAAGAAATGAAAATTATTATTTACACTTTATAACACTATATCTACTTAATACATCTTTATATATGAATATTGCATGAAAACTCACTCCTACTTATTGTATGAGATATCTAAGTATACATTACATGATACACTAATACAATACTAACAATTTACACGGTTACTAATATACTAAAGTATATTAACACAAGTATATACAACTTATTCTTCATAAATCAGACTATTAACGTTTGTATTCAATACTAAAATTATTGAAAAATAACAGCGGGGGACGTTGCCAAGGGAGCCCACCACTGGAACAGCCCCGGTGTGACCATGACGCTGATGACACCACATCCACGGCGAGACATCGCGAGGCAGGACAACGTACAGTCGCAGGGTGTCCAAGCTGTACGAAATGAAGTCCTTCCCCGGAGAGTGGCAGAAGAAAGTCTTCAAACTTAGAAGAAGAGATCCAGGCACTGCATGAACCTTACAGAAGCGTGCAGTCAGAACTTATCGACATTACATATAACAATTCTGTGACGTATGATGATTGCAACGTCACGGAGGAAACGGCCATTCCGCCGCTACCACCAGTATCACCAACTAGTGATACCGAGGATTATCCTTTCCCGCCATTACCATTACTGGAACCAGTATCAGAACCTACAATAAATGAATAAATGAATTATGAATTATGAATTATTACAACAGAACCAATAGAATGCCTTACGAATGAAAACGTGCAGATGGAAGAATGCCAGGAAGAGCAATTGGTAATGGAACCAGCTATCACAGAAGAGGTTGTTGGAGATAGTTTCGAACCTATACATCGAATCTACAAACAAAGTTTACACACACTAAAAGTCTCTACTAAGTACTCTGGTATGAACAGAATGTAGTCTTGAAGGAAGAGACAGATAAATACCATTGCTACAATAATAACACCAAAAGAGGAGTACAATTACTACTGGAAGCTATGGAAGCAGATCCCGAGGAAGTGGGATTAAAGTCCGCAGCAGTGAAGAAAAGGCAATACTACAGAAGTTGCATTGTTGATTACGTGTACAAATATTATCATTACACTTAGACGAAAGCAACGAGCGGCTTTGTGAGGTCTTCAAGATATACGAGTTGAAATCCCTGCCTGGAGAGTGGCAGAATGTTCACGTATGAACATACATACGGACAAGTCCACCCTAGGTTATATATATTGAATAACTAACTTCCCGTTTATGAATAAACTCACGTATTAATATAATCAGCAAATTCTTTCTATGCTCTATTTTAGTAACTCTTCGCAGTCACGTATTTTGCATATGTGTGTATAAACGAAACTACTATATAAACTATGTATTTCTACAATAAAGCAGTCCAGTGAAATCACCCGAAGTTTCATTGACTCCCTCCTCACCATGTGGCTACCGTCGCGCCGCCCTAGCGCTGCCTGAGTCCAGCGCCGCGTCGCTCTAACTATCGCGCTGCCCGAGTTCAGCGCCACGCCGCCGCCCTAACCGTCGCGCCGCCCTAACCGTCGCGCCGCCCTAGCGCCCTAGCGCTGCCCGAGTCCAACGCCGCGTGGCTCTATCCTTCGCGCCGCCCTATACCATCGCTGCACAAACCTAACCGTGCCTAACATCATGTAGTTTAGGTACTGAGCGTCTACTACGTCCGACAAATCAATAAGGTAGCTAGAGTCTACGTGTTTACGAGTATCTATGGACTCTCGTTCTGTACACGCCTGTCAGCGAGCAACACAGCACGTTCCCGGCGTGTCCAGCACCCTTGGGAGGAGATGGGATGGTGACACTTGTACCTATTCTTAATCCACACGGAAGATCTATTTAAAAATATTTAATTTATTTAGGTATTCATAACAGCCCTGAGTTTGGTATTTAATGATGATGGAATTTATAATAAAGAAACTCTGCCTTTCATAAAAGTATTGAATTTAAACTTTTATTACATCAACAAAAATTCAAAAACATGTAACAAGATAATGCAACTTAAACCTTAATGATAAAAAATTGAAGTACCAGACTGAAGACTACAGAATTCCAGTAGAATTATTTGCAATGATAATTTTAAGACATTCTTTCCGTTTTTATTATGCTAGCTGCAGTAAAAATATTAATGCAAATGTGTATGTCGATTGTCAATTGAAATGTCAATTGTTAACAGTTATGTGAATTTTATTGTTACTTTTAACACATTAAATTTTTTATGTGTTTTCAAAATAAATTATTTATAACAGGTGTCAGTCTTCTGTGAATTATTAACACGTTCATATAGAAGATTTATTATTAGTGACCAAATGAAAATGTGAAAACAAGACTTTTGAAAACAATAATTTTTATTAAATTATTTCATACACATACAAAATAATATTTTACTTAAAGCGAACCCATAATAATATTGTTATACATATTATTAAGATGATTAATTAAAGATTTATAAGCACACAAAACGATTTGGGTTTATTATTTTTTTGTTAAGTATTTTATAACTCCAATGATTTTTTTTTTGTTTTAATAATAAATTTTCAATTAAACTATAAAAAAAGTTTTAATAATTATCATTCCTAAATTTAGTCTATCAAATGAATCATAACATAACATATTTGATTTATGATCCTCGTGTTAAGGTAACGTAAATTATATTATGTTTACGTTTAATAGATGATTCGATAGATTATTTATGCAAAGTATTCAATGCACACATTGCATGTTGAAAAGCTATTTATTTACATTGTTATACTTTACTACAGCCACAGATTTTTGATAGAACATAACGATTATCGCGCAGAACTAGGTAAATGGCATGCATATCAAAAGTCTTTAATAAAACAAGTATTATTTTAAACTCATAAATTTACATTATAAATGTATTAATTAAAGGTTCAAGTAAGAAAATGTTGAAAATAGTCCATCATCAATTCAAAGAAAATACAAATTTTATCGTTGGTTTTGGCGATTTTGCTAAACCAAAGAAAACTCACATATAATAATCATTATAAGTAGATATCAATTAAGCTCAACGGATTATAAATAAAATCATCTAGTTATGAGCCTATTTACAAACTGAGAACTGTTGGTTATGGACTCTGAAGACATTTATTAGTCAAAGATAAAAGGTTTGTGTATATTTATACTCCATGTTTTATTAGCGACAGGTGCCAGCGAAGTAGTGACGTGAAAGTGATTTATCGATATTTAATGGAGCTATATAAATACCGAATATCGCTGATTACGTTATCAGATTATTACATCTATAGAATTACCATACTAAATTTCCTTTAACTGTTTCTGATTTGCAAATATAAATCGTGAACACTATAATTTTTGCTATAACATCTGTGTAATTATTCAACCGGATACGTATTTAACCAAAGTAATAAATATTCTTGGAAGCTGTAATAAAGTGTGGTCTTAAATAAATAAATAGCAATAAATCGTCTTAAATACTTCCTGTGTGACTTTATAACGACATTCAATTACATTTTCACGGTAATAAAAGTGAAAATATATACCTGAATAAAAAGAGTTATGTGCTATAATATATAGGGAAACGAATACATGATGACATTTAAATGAAGATAGCTTTAGGCAAATGTAGCGTGTCATTAATTTTTACCATCACAACGTTTTAAAAGCATTACAGTCGTTTGGTCACGGCAAGGTTATTTGATGCCAATGCGATTTATATCAAAATAACAAAAAAAAACGTTTTTTCGTAAAAAATAAGTTAAGAGTCTACTTGTCGGTAGTTATTTATTTAACTTGTGATAATATTATTCACAGAAAAATATTTATTTATATTCGTGTTGCCTTATTTTGTTTTGCAATTCTATTGTGATATTCAAACTGAAATATAGAGGAAGCCCCGCTTTATAAAATTGTAGTGTCGCCGTAATTAAAATAAGTGTCTGAAAAAGATCACCTGTTCTAGTGCGTTTATTTCTATCGATACTTTTATCGATATTTACTACTCTCTATTAACTAACCGCACTATAACTCATTGAAGAGCTCATTAATGCATCTGTATCAAAGGGCGATGACATATTTACTTTAATAATTCACAAATGTGGACACAAAGCTGAAAGATTTACTTGATATCTTTCACAAATAGCTTATTGGACTTTTTATAGCTGGTTATGATAGTTGAGACTAATTGATGGTAAGTGGTAACTATAACTATATAAATGTCCCTAAATTCATTAATAAAAAAGCTAATATACTATAATAAGTTTACTCTTTTTATAATTTTATAGTATAATATATAATAAGTTTACTCTTTTTTTGATTACGTAGTTTAAAGTTTGGCCAAATTGACATTCCCTGACGATATAAATACATACTAGCTGCCCGGCAAACGTTGTTTTGCCATACAATTCTGTGTAAAAATCCACAACAAAAAATTTCATCAAAATCGGTCCAGCCAATTGTGAATCTAAACCATCCTCGAACCCCCGAAATTTGTTCTGTGTATTCAACACAGAACAAATTTCACCAAAATCGGTCCAGCCGTTAAGGAGGAGTTCAATTACAAACACACGTACAGAAGATTTATAAATATAATATAAAGATTTACAAGAAAACTTTTTTGGAGATAAATTTGAAAGCTATACAGGAATATAATAAATTTATACTTATTTAACTAATAGCTACGTAAAGGTGGTTTAAAACTAATTTAAGACAGGTACATAATAGATACAATAGTTAATTCCACAAATAACTAGGTGTAGGTATCACTTACAAAACGAGTTAAATTCAAGTGATTGCGTTAACAAAGCTTTGATCACAGCTCTCTCCAAAGTACTAATTAAAGTGACTGAACCGAGGAAATGTTGCTTGTAATTAATTAACGGTAATAATGACCCATTATGAAAAGTTAAGCCATTTGGAAATAATCACTGAACACGACAATACAAAACCGTTTCATAGGTAAAGTTAGAATTTGACTAAACCACCTCATAAATATATGTACACGTTAAGCTATGTGTAGATAAAAATACATTTAACACTAAAATATCATTTTTAAAATCCAACGCATAATCCTCGCCGCGGGTCGAACAGACCACCTTGTCATTTAGCGCGTAAATTAACATCAAAACGTCATACAAAGAGGTAACCCTTCGCCGCCGCATAATAAACTACTCGGGTCGCTCCTCTCCCGCGGCGCACCCGTCGAGCCGTCTATTCAAACGGCCGGACATTATCGTAAATATTGTGGTATTTATTCAGATTTCGGTCACAAACAATTCAATTCACGCACCGGCTGCTAATTGGGCATAAATCGTCGTAAAAATATTCAATAAGCTTCTCGCATCGATTAATATTTTAAACACTGAATGCCTTCATTTGAATTCGAATTAAGCGAAGCGTAGATAATGTTGTGCGTCGATTTGTCAACGGGTGACCTATTGAAAGGGTTTATTTTTTGTTTTGTTTTCGCTTCAAAACAAAAGATATACGCATATATTACTTCACGACGTGGTACGAATAAAATATTGATTATACTTGATTAATTTGTTTTCAAACAAATTATTATTGCTTCCACAATGTCGATCATTCGACTGAAATGAACTAACAGAATTATTTCGTTTAAACGATTTAGTGGAATAAAAATAATAAACACATTATAAGATTCATGTAAAATGGCGATAATTGTTCAGAGTCGCAAGATAGCAAAACTGGATTTTAATGGCAAGCCGTAAACATGAAATAAAAAATATATTTATAATAAAAAAAGTTACACGCCAGACGGCTACACGAAAAACGTCAAGTTGAACACTTTATAATAGAAATAATAACGCAACAGCCGCCGTGAATTATTGCCCACATTTCATGTTAAATTGTATGTAAATGGCGAGCCGGTACGACAAGGCTCCCACAATAACATAATAATGGCGGATTTGTGACTCACGTCAGGTTGTTAGTGTGTACTTAACCCTTTATCGGGACACGCACGCGGGACGTGAGATCATTACTGGGGTCGAGACGACCGCTCACAATAGAAACCTACGCTTTACACTAGCCCGTCTTACGAGGGTTAACGTTAAATTTCGTGAACGGTTAACATGTATGTTTTCGGGTACTCGATACCGGTTCCCGATAATACTCATTTGGGTTACAATAGATATATTTTTATTCAAATTGGACGTGTATGTACACAATGGTGAGTTTTAACGCTACCGAACCGATTAAGTATACGATTTATGATTTTGTTCAAATAAACAAGTTTAGTATTCGACAAGTTTTTTTTTCTAATTGAACGGGTTATCTAGTGTTGTAGCTATTACTTTAGAGATGTTTGTGTAATAAATTTCAGCCTTGATGCCTCGAATAACGATTGTGTTAACGTACTTATTGTAAAATTATCGTGTAAATTATATTTGTTATACAGATTTTACACGCAAGGTTATTACTTACAGGGAAACCAAATATTGACTAGACAAGCTCTTTGGTTTCGATTCTTGGTCCTGATAATAAATTCTTGAGATATTTTTGTTTAAAAATAGATGTTTACGTATAAGGCCTAACTTATCCGTTCTGAAATTAATTTCGTTAGACATATTTGAAATTCAAATTTCAATTAATTAATCGCTAATCGGTTTTTGAAGAATTGGTCATTTATAGACTACGTTGTCATTTCGCGAATCGGTCATTTGTAGACTAAACGTAAATTTGCAATGTAAACTTAAATCTTTTTTTAAAATCTTTTAATCTTAAAATTTATGTATGAGTGTAATAAACCCAAGGAACTGCGTTTAGAATATAGAAGCTAGTCTAGTATTTGCCTACGCCCTGGAAAAAAAGCGTGATGTTAATAATATGATGATATTTATTACAGAATCCTTCAAGTACTTAAATAAACTTTGAATTCTTTCCAATGATAGACATTAAATAGATATTAATGCTGTAATTTTATGTATCGTAAAATAGTTTAACGAGTTTATAAGTCACGTTTATCATTATATAAAAGGTTGTTAAGTTATAAGCCTCTTTGCTAGGCTTATGATTAATCAGTTAAAAGCCTAAGGCTTTTGTACAAGGCTTAGCTAGACTATAACTAATAGTGTATTACCCATTTATATAATAATTATAATTATTGTCAGTGTGGTGACGGATTAAGAATACAAGTGTCACCACCCGATTTCTTTCCGAGGGTGCTATGTGAGCCTGCTAAGGAACAATATAAGCAGTTAACGTCTACTGTGAGACTAAACCCTATCTCAACACGTCTAGTAGACCATAATCCCTCTCAAAGTGGAGGAGACCCGGACCCAGCAGTGAGACGTTAATGGGCTAGGAATTTAAAAAGTAGAAAAAACTTTAACAATATACAACGTGTTTCAGAAAGGTGTGGTCATATTTGACCATCGTTACACATGGCCGGTGACTAGGCACTAGGCATGGATGAAATTACAAATACTAGTTATATTATGACTTTTATGTGTTCATAAAAGTTTAATTAATTTATTAAATTAATCGATCTTCTTTAAATACAACACTACTATGAGGTCATCTTTTATTGTAAGGTTCAATCGCATTAAATAAACCATAAACATCTCATAATTGATGCGTTCCTGGTAGTTATTTAATAGTCGGCTATAAACAATAAAAAACTTACCAACTGTATTTTTCTATGTGTAACTGTAATATTTATAATATTTAAGGCCCATCCAATGTAACCTTATGATATGAATGATAATGAAAACCATTCTCGTGAAACACGCACATCTGTTTTAAATACCGTATCAAAATCCGTTGCGTAGTTTTAAAGATATAAGCTCACATAGGGACATAAATACAAAAATAACGACTTCGTATTATGATAAGTAAACACTATGCAATTTATAATCCGTAAATATAATCGTGGACGTTGGCTCTCTGCTAGGAAGTGTTACGATGTTACCAAAAGGCCCCTAAGGGGATAGGTAGAGGGCGGTTTTGGATCGAGAAGCAATTTCCGAGCCCGAGGCGATTGTTTCAAAATCACTGTAGTAACGAGAGGGCGGGTTCTCTGTCGTTTTCATCAATAATGGGATTTCGGTGACATTGGCTTCATGTAGATATACATCTTTGTTGATATCTATTTGGATTTGTAGAGAGCCATATTTGTTTGTTAATAGTACCAATTCTACGTGCATAACTCAACTTAACTAAAAAATAAAAACAACTATGTTGTATTTTGATTAATTGGCTATTTCGCAATATACATTTACAGTAATTTTAATTTTTATTCTAAACTAGCTGTTGCCCGCGGCTTCGTACGCGTGAAATTTAGAAATCAATCCTTAACAAACAGAAGTTTACTCTTCTGCTCAATAGATGGCGTTGTACGTTGTTTAAATCGCGCTATCGTTTCGTGCCACACATTAACACTTAAGCTCGTTAAAATTATTATTGTGTCGTCATCCAGGATTTCGCACTTATAAATTAGGAAGGATTACACATAGGCATGAGATATACCTGCGATATTCTATACCCGGGCTCAAAGGTGTGGGTATGGTTTGCTTTACAGATTATAAAATCTGTAAAGCAAAATCGGACCAGCACATAAAGGACTGTCAACTAAGAGTTTAGTGATAAATATGAAAGAAGAAAGAAAGAAAAATATATTTATTTAACGGTCGAGATGCAGACACAAAAACAAAAAGACAAAACGATTTAAAAAAAGTACAATCAGAAACAAACTAAAATTAAAATATTACAAATAGTGACTTACACACTCATATACAACAATACTGTTGTGAAAATAATTAATCAAAAAAAAAAAATTGTAGGTAACGCTTATTTAAAATACTGGTAGCTGGCCTAGATCGTTATCCACAAAAGTAAGCAAGATCTCTTCGGCAGTACAACACTAGCCGGTCTAGATCTTTACTCAAAAGAGTAAACAAGATCCCTACAGCACTCCAATAGCTGGTCTAGATCGTTACCCACAAAAGTAGGTAAGATCCCTACAGCACAAAACAAATAAGATATAATCTTCACACAACAGTACGTAATTATAGATGTACATTCAGACCCGTAAAGGCGCCGTACTCAGTACTGTCATACGATTTAGTTTGGCGTTTATCTCGGCAGTACATTTGTACCTATCGGGTACGGACCGGGTTTCTGCTATACATACCCAATCTGCGTACTGGTATACTCATACTGGGTATTTATACCTGTACCAGTATATACGTGTCATCCCTAATTACACAGATTTTATAATACGAAAATGAAGTTAACATTGCCGAATTTTGTTATTGACACAATCAAATTTCATTTTTTAGTTAAGTATAGTTTAGTTGAGCACGTAGAATTGTTACCAAATGTCTGCTAAGCTGTAGGTCTTCTGTCTTTATAGCCAAACAGTGTGTATTTATAAACTGATATAATAACATTTCTCAGAAGAGGGAAACCTATACCTAGTAGGGAAGAAGCCCAGAAGTGGAATATTAATAGGCTGACAAAGATTTTCCAGAAGTTTCATAGTTAGTTACAGAAAAATATCTGATCTTTTATTTCATCCCACGAATAAGTTATAAACTAAACACATATCATCTTCAGTGAGAAATAAAAAATCCAAATACATAAAATAAATAAATATTTATGGACATTACACACAACGTCCTTTGGTCCCAAGCTCACATGCTTATGTTATGGATACCAGAATACGGATAGAATACATAAACTACTTTTCTTTTGTAAATACATACTTTAATAAATCATAAAACTAAGAAACTAACTCTGCCTGTCGCTTTTTCATGCTAAAACTTTTAAACTATTTTGATACACAGGTAGTCTAGAGCTCGAAAAAAGAACAAAGACTACTCTTTAATACAGAATACCTACAGTCACTCCAAAATTCACGCATGAAAAGTGATGGACAAAAGCTAGTTTTAAATACTCATAAATTAAAAAGAAGAAAAAAAATAAATTAATGTTACTTGAAGTAAACACCTCATTGGTGCTAATTCTAAATGCATAACTAAACATAACTAAACTAAAAAATGAAAACAAATATTGGCGTATTTACATTAATGACGAGCCTCGTGTTCTAGTGGTTCAGGTAACGGACTGCCGTTCACGGGTTCGATTCCCGCACGGGAACATCATTTGTGTAATATTTATAATTGTCATACAAATGTTTGTACTGCGTCTGGGTGTTTCTATGTATTATAAGTATGTATTTACAAAAGAAAAGTAGTATATGTATTCTATCCGTATTCTGGTACCCATAACACAAGCATATAAGCTTGGCTTGGGACCAGAGAACGTTGGGTGAAATGTCCATGAATATTTATTAATTATTATTATTTATGTATGTGTATGAGAGGTAGGGCATAGCGAGATTCCTCGCTCAAATTGAGCTGCCCGTCTGGGGAAGTACCTCCACCTTACAGAAGACCGCAGTGAAACAACTACAGTTGTGTTTCTGCGAGTGAGTAAGGTCGCCAGAGCTCATTGTAGGAGATACTATACGGATAGCATGAGACCGGCAGACGATGGGCTGCATCAGTTGTTATGGGTGCGGTGTGCGGGCGTGGTGGTCAGGGAGACCCAGTGAAACGGTTAGCGCTGGCCGCCCGCAGGTTGTAGGGTTCCCGAACCCGGGGATCACTTAATCTCCGCCCCGGGAGGCTGAACCGCCGCCTGTGTAAAGTCTCTGCCGTAGTGGTCGTGCCGGTGAAGGAGACCGGAGTGGACCCGACCACTGCAGTAGAGGGGGACTGGGGGCCCTTCCGCCCACCACGCCACTAAACTGCGAAGCCTATAACGAAGGGTGGTAGGCTCACACTGCACTTTGTTTTGTTTGCTATCCGTGTAGTGCCTCCCCTTATTGGGAATCAATTTCCACCGAAAATATTTATGGCCATGAAAAACCAAAAACGGAAGACTTCTACAGCGGCATCTCCATCCACTTTTAAAGTGGACTTCTGTAATATCAGGGGATTACACTCCAACATGAACGAGGTACATCACCACCTCGAGACTACTCGGCCGACCCTGCTCTTCCTCACGGAAACGCAGATTTCTTGCCCGGCCGATACTTCCTACTTGCATTACCCTGGATACAAATTCGAACATGTATTCATGCGGCGTGCTGGGGTATGCATGTACGCTCGGGAGGATGTCTGCGTCCGTCGTCTTCATGGCCTAGAAGACAGAGACCTGTCCATCATTTGGGTACGCGTAGATTGCGGCGGCCACACTCGTATCTATGCTTGCCTCTACAGGTCTCATAGTGGTGATTCGGACACAGCCAGGCTTTTCGACCACCTTCAATCGGCGACTGATAAGGTTACTGAACAGTACCCCACCGCGGAGCTAGTGATTTTGGGGGATTTCAATGCCCACCATGTAGAGTGGCTTAATTCTCGGTCCACTGACTTCGCGGGGAGGGCAGTTCATGATTTTGCTCTGGCCTATGGATTCTCACAACTGGTAAGTTCTCCAACGAGAATACCAGACGTGGAGAACCATACAAGCTCACTGCTGGATCTTCTGCTGACCACGCGCCCGGATAACTACATCGTCACAGTGGAGGCTCCCCTTGGATCCTCGGACCACTGTCTTATCCGGACCAGCGTGCCCAACGCCCACGCGGACCTATCCCAGGCATCAGAGAGGCGGCGCGTGTGGCACTATATGTCAGCAGATTGGGATGGATTGCGCGAATTCTACGCATCGTACCCGTGGAGGCAGCTTTGTTTCGCATCAGAAGACATTGATTCTTGCACAACTGCCGTAACCGAAGCAATCCTAGCGGGTATGGAGTGTTATATACCTAACCCGCTAGTGACCGTTGCGGGGGTCAAGAAACGACCGTGGTTTAATGGGCCTTGCAGGGATGCTCGAGCACACAAGCAAGCTGCATATGAGGCTTGGACCACGGCTCGGACTCTGAGGGACCCCAATGTTTCTGATGTGAAACGGAAACTGAATGCTGTCTCGAGATCAAGTAAAAAAGCCATCGCCAGAGCTAAATACGAATTCGTTGGCAGAATTGGTAAGCGACTATGTAGCTATCCCTCTGGGAGCCGTGCCTTTTGGTCGCTTGCCAAGGCTGCCCAGGGAAACTTTTGTCAGTCGTCCCTGCCACCACTGCTGAAGCCAGATGGTAACTTGGCCCATAGCGCTAAAGAGAAAGCGGATCTTCTAGGCACTCTCTTTGCGTCTAACTCGACTCTAAATGACGGAAACGCGGAACCACCTACTATCCCCCCGTCCAACGTGACCATGCCGGAAATTTCTTTCACTCAAAGGGATGTCCGGCGGGAACTGCGTTCTTTAGACGTCAATAAATCGAGTGGGCCAGATGGCATCCCAGCAGTGGTGCTTAAGCACTGTGCTCCTGAGCTGTGTCCGATATTAACGCGTCTCTTCGCACTTTCCTACGACTGCGGGCATGTTCCGTCTTCGTGGAAGACTGCTAACGTGCATCCGGTACCTAAAAAAGGGGAAAGATCAAACCCATCGAATTACAGGCCTATCGCTATAACTTCCCTTCTCTCGAAGGTAATGGAGCGAATAATCAATCGTCGCCTCCTCGGGCACCTAGAGGAACACGACTTGATCAGCGACCGACAGTACGGCTTTCGCCACAGTCGCTCCACAGGTGATCTGCTAGTGTGCCTTACGCATCGTTGGGCAACCGCCATCGAGAGTCAAGGCGAGGCATTGGCAGTCAGCCTAGATATAGCGAAGGCGTTCGATCGGGTTTGGCACCGGAGTCTTCTCTCGAAGCTGCCATCATACGGACTCCCCGAGGGATTATGCAGTTGGGTGGCCAGCTTTCTGTTGAACAGAAGCATTAAAGCCGTAGTCGACGGGAGTTGCTCCGAACTTTTCAACATAAATGCTGGCGTCCCGCAAGGCTCCGTGCTGTCTCCAACTCTGTTTCTGCTGCATATCAATGATATGCTGTCAATTGACGGTGTACATTGCTATGCAGATGACAGTACCGGGGACACATTCTACACGGGCCGTGCTAATATCCCTCGTTCCGATGTCGAGGAAAGTCGGAGCAAACTTGTGTCTGAAATCGAGACTATTTTAGCCAAGATATCCGATTGGGGACGACTTAATCTAGTCCAATTTAACCCCACTAAGACTCAAGTTTGCGCGTTCACCACTAAAAAAGCTCCATTCGCTGTAGCTCCACAGTTCGTGAACACAGCCCTGACCATCTCTGATCACATCGGGATCCTAGGAGTTGACATCTCCAGTGACGTCCAATATCGTTGTCATCTAGAGGATAAGGCCAAGCTGGCATCGAAAAAGCTAGGTGTGCTCAACAAGGCAAGGCGGTATTTCACTTCGGGTCAAAGACTTGCCCTGTACAAGGCGCAAGTTCGGCCCCATATGGAGTACTGCTGCCATCTGTGGGCGGGCGCACCGCAATATCAGCTTGGGCCTTTTGACTCAATCCAACGACGCGCTGTGAGGATTGTCGACGATCCCGTGATTACAGGCGGTATCGAGCCCTTAAGTCTTAGGAGAGATTTTGCCTCCCTGTGTGTGTTCTACCGCCTGTATAATGGGCTGTGTTCTGACGAACTGTTCGAAATGGTGCCAACGGCCTCCTTTTATTATCGCACCTCTCGTCATCGGCAGAGAGTTCATTCTCACACTCTAGAACCAATGCCATCACGTACCGTACGATTCCTTCGGAATTTTATCCCCCGTACAATAAAGATGTGGAATGAACTACCTGCCGAGATTTTCCCACTGGACTACAGCATGGAGTTCTTCAAAAAAGGTGTGAAGAGATTTCTGCAGGGTCGGCGACGCGCGAGTGATGCCCCTGGTGTTACAGACGTCTATAGGCTACGGTAACCGCTTTCCACCAGGCGGGCCGTACGCTTGTTCGCCACCTCAGTAGTATAAAAAAAAAAAAAAATAAATTTATTTATTGGCTATTAAGTTCCGCACATTTGTATAAATTAAAATCTTTAGTCTATATTATACAGTGTTATTTTTCGGGTTATATTATCGACACTATCAAAATTAATTTTTAAGTTTAGTGTAGTTGTGTGCATAGAATTGGTACCATTGTCTTCAAGTCTATTTCAAATGATTTATTGCTTCATTGTTCAAAGTAATAAACCACTTTTATCTCACAATTCTATTAGAATTTCAAATGCTAATGTAATAATTTAACAGATTGTAGACGTTTGACATAATAAGTATGCTAATATGGGAATTACAGAAAGAACTGGCTAGATACAGACACAATAGTACCAATTCTACATGCACAACTTAACTAAAAAATGATTACAGCTATGGAGTATTTCGATAAATTGGCTATTTTGTTGTGCACTTTTTTATTAATTATAATCGTTAGACTATAATATACAGATTTTCTAATAGAAAATCTCTATAATCTAATAGAACTTTTATATGTTCGGTTTGTATCTATCAATGTAATAATCTATGTAACGGAATCTTCGAAAGAGATTTTAACCCATTTGCAGTAGTCGGATTGATCTGAAATTTTGGACATCAAGGACCAATGACAATGCAATAATTAAAAAAAAATATACGGGATTTTCAATCGCGTTTTTTAGGTTTTGAACTAAGTAAATTATTTAGTTAAGTTTAATTGTGCACGTAGAATTGGCACCAATATAAAATTACAAAGAAAATTGAATTTATCATGGCAGTCCCCACAACTCGGTCGCGCGACCACTTCTGATTTCATATTGAAAATGCTATCCGATTCTTATAATTAAAATGTTAAAGAGTTTTTAGATTAGGTCAAATTGCAAGCTTATCGTGAATGGTAGCTTCAATAACATTTATGTCAAATGAAGAAAATATCAGGAGTTTTGTTGAAAATGCTGGTATAGTCGTAATAAGTAATTCGTTGTCTCTTGTTGTTAACGTCATACCTTAACTTCGTGTGCTTAAAAAGGCTATTCTAAAACAAGTCAAAGATTATTATGAAGTTTTAAACATTAAAATGCAAAGTAAACAATTTAATTTACAAAACCTGTAAGGTCTTGCAATTTATTTTACTATTCAAATAGCGCAATGGCATGTGACAATCTCATTTAAATTTTTATTTGTTGCGACACTTGTTAACTTGGCGGCTTTTGTAGTTTTCAGTTATTATATAGTAAAAATTTATGTTTTATATTATAACTTCATTTAGCATAAGGTTGTGGTTTAAATTATTGTATAAAACCTCAGAGTGTTAAACCATTATATGTAGAAGCTGTAAAACCATTATATGTAGAATATTTGGCAAAGAAATCAGCGTATAATATATTATACGCTGATTTCTTTGCCAAATATTCTATCTGGCCTGTGGAGTGCCGAGGTAACGCACAAACATGGAGACTAGAAGAAAAGAGGAATATCTTGTATGGTGGATCAATCCAAAAAGTGTCCACTTGTAAACAGCAAATAACTCTCACCGAAATAGCGCTAGTGTAGCAAGCGGAAATGATATGAATGTAGCAGTTATAAGCAGAGTGAAGTGTGCTACTGTTGCGGTAATTCTATAATACTATTTTCTATTTGCTATTTAAAAATATTTGGGGTACTTAAAAACACCGTATAATTATAATAATAATTAATATAAATTTATTTCATAGTCATGTTTGTCTATATAATATAATAATTTAAAAAACTGCGCTGTAACAAAGCGGAAGTTTTTCTTTCCTTTCTAATAATTTGTGGCGCTCTTTTTAAAATTCTTCCACTTGCTACTATGGCGCCACCTTAATTTGCTGCCTTTCAGCGGACACTTTTTAATATATTCCTCCTTTTTTCTAGTCTCCATGCGCACAAAGACTAACGTAATTTCATTGATTACTACCCACGCGCCTAAAATCGCCTTACTCACACTAAGAGACGGTCATTGCTCTTATATCTTTTTCCACGAGGGTTGCCTGACAAAGCTAACTCCTATTGGAGTAATGTTGTAAGTTCTAAGTGTAAAATTAATTAACTATTGTTATCATTCTCAATGACTCAATAATATTATAGAAGTAGTTTTTATTCCCAAAGGCGTAAGTTAGATCAGTCGAAGTCACGTTCAAATTTGATGTTCCACGCAATGATACCTCAATAAAACGTGCTGTTTTTACGATCATTCCTGGTTTTTCCAAATATAAAGAAATAGTCATCCTGTTAAATCCATGTAAGCACATTTGATAATGATTGCTTGAAAAGTTCCTTAAGGATTCTGTTATTAGTAACGAGTTCTATTACTTTTTCTGTTGTCTCATTATATGCATGAGCATTCGTATGGTCTTCTGGGATGTTATTGGATTTTATTGCAACAACACATTTTGAAAATTGTCTTTTAATAATGACTTATTCGTTGCTTACACAAAATATGGTATATAGAATATTAAGTAAACTAAAAAATACTTGCAGAACATACCAGAAATACAAATGCAACAATATCTGTATGCGTTTAAGCTCTTAGCAGCCTGAGTACAAGTTACAGTAAATACAAATGCCAAAATACACATACATAACTACAAAATGTCTCTAATTAGATCTAAAAATATCTTGATATTAAGGGCCTACATCAATATTATCGTATATCATCGCCGACACGTACATATTAACACAGCCAGTAGGCACAGAAAATGAAGAATTAGGGATACTTTTCCTATTTACTCAAAATCTACTAAATATATTTTAATTCTGATTTACGTGTTTCTATATATAATAGTTACTTATGTTTTTAAAGTTATTTCATAAGTTAATACGCGATAATAGACCGACAAATGAAAAAAATAAAAATTAGAGAGGTTGTTTCGCTAAGATTTTCTATCGAGAAAACTTTTTTCAATCGCGTTTCTGAGTTTATGCGATCCTAGATCATATATTGAAAAAACATATACTTAAAAATCAGAGCTCTAGCCATTCAATCTAAAGAAACAATGAAAACTTCGTGCGTAGAAAAATGCACGAAGCTATTTTGGTATCCTCTTAAGGTAGGTAAAGTAATAAGTTAAATTTATGAAAATACTAGCTGATGCGCGATTCCCCGATTTGGTAACATTTTGCGCTGATGCTTCGCTCCTATTGGTCCCAGCGTGATGTTATATAGCCTATAGCCGTCCTCGACAAATGGACTGACCAACACAGAAAAAAAATTTCAAATCGGACCAGAGTGGTTACTGGGTTAAGCGCGTTCAAACAAAATAGTAAACTCTTCAGCTTTGTAATATTATTACAGATAACTTTTGTGCTTATTAGTGCTTATGTATTTTTATTCGCAAATTAAACTTGACATTTTATCTAATACTGCATTTAATACGTTAGTAACGAGACGTACAATATAAGTGTGAGGAACACGTGCTTGAGATCAAACATAGGGGATTACTGCTATCATAACTTTGCAGGAGCATTTACTCGCTGTAACTGCGTGTTTATTGTTATATTTAATTCTTCACTATACTTAATGGAAAGGGCACTTAGCTGTTAGAATAACCCTATTATGCTTGGATCCTAAGATTAAGTAGGTTATGTTTAAAAAATATGAAGCTAGTTTATTGCAAAATAGAGTAAGTATTTCGCCAATGTCAGCTGGTCTCTCCCAAAAATCGTCAAATAATACTTTTGTCCTGCCATCTATGATTTTTTTTATTAAAAATGAAACTTAAAGAGCCTATTTAAAGATATATCAAATACCTTTACACTGGTATAAAATATTTAAAAGCTCTTTTTGTAGGCCTTCAGAACTAACAAACACTAACGGCTGTTTTTAATATTTTATTTATCTAAGATTGCTATTATTGACGTCGGACTAATCCAAACTTCTATCCTGCATATCACTAGGCTAATAATGACAGTATTCTCTATTGGAAATTTGAAACGAGTTAGAAATTTATTCATCATAAAGGAGGATAACAATCTATCCGTAATCTTAAACTGGTTATCTAAATTGCCTTTAACCTGTTTTAATCAAAGTTTGCATTTTTAACGTAACGAACACTGAATTTAGGATTTCTAAATACCTATCCCATTACATAAAATAAATATGATAATAATCTTTCAATCAATTAAATAATTTAGCTGTTCATCGGTATTTATGCCGTAAAATAAATTTAACCATGCAAAACCAATATTATGCCTCGTTGTGAAACCCCTGCAGTTTATTTCACAATAAAAAAAGTACACACATTCAAGCATGTAATATTCAGTCGTTTAACCCGATCAATCATGTCATCACTGAATTCTGCTAACACAATAGACTTAATAGGTTCATGCATCGTCGGTTTTCATGAATCACTATGCTCTATTATTATACAAATTAGTAGTATAAAAACTGGTAAAATATCTACCGATCGTGTACCTTGTAATGTAAAAGACAAGGTTGAAATTCTCATTCAAACTAGTGTGTTTCCAAAATAAAACTGGATCATTTCCTTCTGACAATTGATCTTTAGAAGGTATCCCCCATCCATCTACGTCTTCTTTGAGTTCAAAGATTGTCATGGCAGTTGATAATTGAGTGATTGTATTCATGTTTTATGTATGAGGGATGTTTAAATTAATGTTTAAAGAATATGTTTTACTTGGGGTGAATTTGATGAATCGAGTTCTATGTTATGTATTTTTTATTTTTAAAACATTCTTATTCAGTAATTGAAGGGTTCTGTGGTTGACTCTTCTATCTGTAATATAATACCTCGTGTTCTCTAAAGTTTCTTGCTACACATAACAATTATCTGATTCCCGCGACTTTCTAGCCGTTGCATTTTGAGTAACATTTTTCGCATCCAAAAGGAGCATAATATTATGTCCTTTATCTAGCTCAAAATCATTTTCGTCGGTTTAGTAGTTTTGGTGAAGTGACAGACAGGTATTCTGCTTTTCGTTTATAATCTTCTTCTTCTTCTTCCTGCCCTTATCCCAAGCTACTTGTGGTCGGCGCAGCACGTTTTTTCCTTGCAGCATCTCCTATCAGTCAGCCGTCATACTCTCATCAACTCCTTTTTCTTGCATATCGTTTCTCACACAGTCCATCTTTCTTTTCTTTGATCTTCCTCTCGTTTTTCGGCTATCTACATTCATAAATATATAATTGTCATGGAAATGTTTGTCCTGTGTTTGGGTGTTTACTATGTATTTTAAGTATGTATATACAAAAGAAAAGTAGTATATGTATTATATCCGTATTTTGGTACCCATAACCCAAGCTCATATGCATCTCCGCCACGTGCAACCTTTTTTAATCCTTCTTCTTGCTTTTCGTTTAAGATATAAGTAAGAATTGCGTAAAAAAATCTTAATCTTCTGTAGTGACAATAGTACCATAATTTGGTATATAGTCCCGTTTATCAATATAAATTTCGTATAATTTATTCTTTCAGTCTCTATTTTACCTTTTAGAAACATATTTATTATTTATTATTATTTAGTATACCTACTGTTTCCAAAGATAAAGATAACATATCTGTACAATATGTGTCTAAGTTATAACACTATTTTGTTCTTACAAACAAAGAACAGAACAAAAATGGACACAATACTGTTTTCATTTCATTTGCTCATATCTCCTGATGTTGGAATATCGTAGACAAACATTTTGTCCACTTGTTTGGACTGTATTACGTATTTGTAATGGCTATTGCTATCTTCCCTTTTCTCTTTTCAAACAAAATAGAAACATATAAAGTATTATTAATTACATTAAACAAAGTTTTCAACAAAATGTCTACTCCTTTCAAAGCTTCAAATTTTCTAAATAACACCAGTTCATGATACGCCTTTCCAGTCTACTGAAAAGAACTGGAGGACAAATTCAGAAGAGTTTAAATTTTAGTTATTTTGATCTCTTACATAATAAGTAATAACTAATAAAACTTACGCTTTTGTTTTGAATACCAATTTAAAAGTGTTTTATTTGCCACGATGAATATAGTATTTCGCTAGTTGGCTCAAAATGGAGAGGAAATGGAATGGTAGCACTGTCCCATGCATATTATTTGAAATATTATATTTCATATAACACAAATAAAATTGCGAGAATCAGGTAACAGTAAGTTTGTTCAGTTTTATTCGATAGCGTGTTCCTGTTCCTTATCACAAATCGTAAAAGCAATTATAAGCATTAATTACTAAAACTTTATAATTTGCTGCATTAAATCACATTTGATATACGACCAATAAAATTAATATATTAAAGTACATTATTTCCTACCAAACGAACGCTAATAAAACATTAAAATGAAAAATTACTGTATTTAGTACTGGTTTAGCTTTGCTTTAGAAAATATAGGCTGGGCTAAATACCTACGATAACAATGCTATTATAATCCAATGAGTCACACTACCTGCATGTGCCCTAAGCTCTTACCACTCTTACCAGATTTTAAGGTACCCACATTAAAATCTGGTAAGAGTGGTAAGAGCTTAGGGCAGATGCAGGAAGGGTTCGGTACCAATATCATCATAATACTGTATTTAATAAATTTAGTTGTAGTGAATAAAATGATCAGCGCTCTTCCAACTGAGCTACCATGAGAGCTATGGTAGCCCAGTTGGAAGAGCGACAGAACAGTATTCCGAGGTTGTGGGTGACGCACAAACAGCGTAGGCGTGTAATCTATAGTATACTAGCTGTCCCGGCAAACGTTGTTTTGCCATACTAAGAAAAAAAGGTTTGAAAAATAGATGTTGGCCGATTCCCAGACCTACTGAATATGCATGTGAAATTTCATAAAGATCGGTCTAGCCGTTTCGGAGGAGTACGGTAACTTACACTGTGACACGTGAATTTTATATATTAAAAGATTAGAATATAATAAGTCTTTTACCTAACTTTATTCTTTTCATTCTGAAAATTATTTTTGGGCATAAAATGCTATTAGTACGGGGTCCGTAGTACATTTTTTTCACTTGATTACTATCAAGCTGATTTTCCGTGAGTAGCTTTATTATTTAAGCTATTTATTTAAAGCTACTCACGGAAAATCAGCTTGATAGTAATCAAGTGAAAAAAAATGTACTACGGATCCCGTACTATATTAGAAACTATATGTTATCTCATAACAATACTTAATACCGTCTGTACATGGCAATTTGACGCACGCGTTAGTGGTAAGATCCACATTTCTGCACAAATATAACACCATTCTTTCTTTCATTACAAACTAGGGTCGCGTTTAATATCTCGCGATGGACCGTATGTGGCCATCCTAATTGCTTATTAGCTGACAATGTTCTAACATGTTAATACGAAGTAATTGTCTTAATAATAGATGTAGTATAAGATTATTTGGGATGTTTCTATAACATAATCTATGCTAGGTTTATAATAATAAGATTTATGCTTATTAGGTTGGTACCTATCTCATTTGCTAGTTAAATTATAAATATTATTTAGTACATGATTTAAGAAATATAAGTTATATAGGTAGTTGTCAAAAGAACTCGAATTATTTTATTTGATAGCTTATAGTGAGAGAAAAATTTAGACAGGATTCCTATTAAGCTGCCGTTGATCCCTACTCATTGTAATTACTTGTTTGATAAAAACGAATAATTGTACAGAACTTGCATGAGTTGTCATGAGCGAATATCAACCTAAATATTTTAGCCCCACGTTTCGGAGACTTAGCAGTCACCATGGTCACGGGTGGGACTGAGCTGTGATTAAGTGTCCTCTACGATCCGTTGTTACAAGGTTTTTAGAGCATATTAAGTGTACGTTGTCAAGAACATGGGGAAAATAACACATAGGTATAAGCAATTTTGCAAAAAAGTATTATAGCTTATGTAAGAAAGTTCTATCATAAATCCAAAACTATTAAAGCAATCAATCAGGTCCATTTCCATGATGACGTAACAGAAATAACCCATACGTCACGATCATTACGTAAGCGGACAGCAGTGACGTTACTGACGTCGATCAACAACGGCCGGGCCGTTAATTCTTTATGATTGATTATCTACCACCTAATGAGCTCTGGTTCCTTCTTATTGAAGTGGTCCAAGTTATAAGAAAACGATTCTTATACATAAATCGCTGATATTTTATTTAACTTTCTGTGTAATTCTATTCCACCCCATTTACGTCCCACTGCTGGGCACGGGCCTCCTCCACTTTGGGTGGGATTATGGTCTACTGTGTCGCGCTGATCAGCCGTGTTGGGACAGGGTTTATATTCGAGTTTTCCGTCTCTCACAGATGATGTTATGTGTGCATTTATCCCTTAGCTGACTTTTACAACACCCTTGGCAGGAGATGGGGTGGTGACACTAGTATTCTTAATCCGTCACCACACGGAGGAATTTCTGGAATATCTGTGTAATTAAATTAAGCTAATCCTTTTTGCTTTGCCAATTTTGTAAATATACGGAAAAGTAAAAACACACTAAGATTTTCATCATTGACTAGAAAAGGGTCAGTTACGTAGCATCTACGATTGTTGTGTGATCGAAATTGAAATATGGGTGTAAATGAAACAAAAGATATAGGTACGTTTGGATCGTATTGATGGCACTATATCGCCTCTATCTACCAAAATATATAGGCAGTATGTCATGTAGAATAACTCACTAAATAGTCAGATGAATAGTTGGAATAGTGTTTTTATTATTATTGCAATTATATGCTACGCACTAAATAAATTTGGCCTCATTAAAAACTCATACATACCTACGGTCTTACATACACGATGAATGTCATCATAAATGTCCTTCAAAAGGGTCAATTGCGTAGCAGTTACAGTACACATTTATTTCACATTTTCTTTAGTCAGCTATAAGAACCGTTATAAAACGCTTCCGCTTATGAATTGTAACCTCATCATTATGAATTATGATCGCTTTCGTTCACATTAAGTGCATAAATAGAGGCCGACGGATGGGCTCATATAAATCACTGCCATCCATCATGCCAGGAGCTGTGCCAATGTAAACAAACGGTTTGTTACAGGGAGGTAAGTACATTGACCTATATCACTCTTGTCTGTATAAAATGTAGTCATGACAAGTGAATTCTTAATCCTCCATGGATTAAGAATTCACTTGTCATGACTACATTTTACTTTGCTAAGAGAATATACAAAGATGATTTCACAAAGAAGATCTTGCTATATTAAGCTATCCATTATTATCATAGTTACTGAAAATTTGAGAGATGAGTTTGCAGTCACCATGGTCACGGGTGAGATTGAGATGTAAAGTTAAAATTTAAAACAAACACAAGCATCTAAATCCGTTATAAGTGGTTTTATTTGAACAAATAACTCGCACGAGTGTTAGAAATGTTAGGCTAAAAATTTATTAAAAGTCGAGTGAAGAAAAAGCCAGAATAACTATCAAATTATGCAATTTCATTTGCATTTATATCTGTTTTCTTTAATCTTCACTTATTACATTAAGCTTACTGTGTTAATGAATGAATTATCTTTTCATTGTTGTTTTATTGGTTACTTAATAAAAACTATTATTTCCTTCAATAGGACCTGTGACACCAAAAAACTTATCTAAGCTAAAATGAAAGCAAAATATTTAAAACTCGTTACTGAACTATGTTCATAATCCTACTAGTTTTTAATCCTATTATTTTTTATTTGTTTGGTTTAGTTTGTCCATATTTTTTTTTTTCAATGTCCTCTGGTCCCAAGCTAATCTTATATGCTTGTCTTATGGGGAGCAGAATACGGATATAATACAAATATTACTTTTCTTTTGTAAATACATACTTATAATACATAGAAAACACCCATACTGTATAAACATTTGTATGACAATCATATGTATCACACAAATTATAGTCCCAAGCGGGAATCGAACCCGTGACCTCGTGAACGCCAGTCCATTACAGTCCACTCGACCACGACGCTCAAAGCACTATAATGTACCTATAATGTTACATAAGTCAAGTAAAAGTCTGTAGATCATAAATTGGTATATGTATTGGTATATCCAATACGATATATAACATTCTACCAAGAAACAAAGCATCAAAGTGGAGTGCCTCCATAACGAATTCTGTCTACGATGTTGATATTTGAGACTTATTGACTGTTTCCCTCACTGTCAGACATTGCACAGTAGCTGATATTGCATTGCAAACATATATATACACTGTATGTGTATAGTTTTGAAGCAAACATCTTGTTCGTGCGATGCACTCACGTAGACGGAAGTCACACGGTCGCTTTCTGATTCCTTCTAGAACTATGTAGACTGATTAAATCTATTAGAATGGACATTTATTTTTCTTATTATGAAACAAAGTCATTGTTTTTGTATGTATGTCCCTATGTGAGCTTATATTATCAAAGCTACGCAACGGATTTTGATGTAGTTTTTCTTGACAGATTAGTTCTAGACGATTTTTATATAGTTTTTTATGGTTTCGTTTCTAAATTCCACACGTTATTTTCACATTTTTAACTAATGCTTTCCTTCTATTAGTTGTGTTGATAATAAATATATAATAGTCCTCGATAAATGGACTATCGAACACAAAAAAATTTTCAATTCAAAGCAGTATTTTCTAAGATTAGCGCATTCGAACAAACAAACTCTTCAGCTTTAAAATACCAGTATAGATATAAAATATTTACACCTATTAAGGCGAAACAAATAACAAACAATGTAAATAACAAAATACAATCACGTTTTATAACATTTGATAAATAAATAGCCTTGAGAGATTTTATTTTTATTTTCAACAGATTTAACGTAATGCGTTATACAAATTATAAACTTCTTATTATGATCAAACACCTCGTAAACAAGTTTATCACAAATTTAGACAATACGTACGTATTAAATATAAAATATAATAAGTTATTATAATAAATAAAATATTAACGTAGTTATTATAACTAAATGATTAATTGAAATACGGAAGGCTTTTATTTTTCAGAATATATCTGTAAATATAATTACCGTATTAGCAGCCATGTTGTGTTTTAATAGTTTGAAAGATATGTATCTGTTAATGTTTTTATTTTCATAAATAATATAAATCTAAAAACTACCGAGTTGGAAATCCTTCATCAGATTATAATATTTAATTAAAATATGTTTTTTAACAAATTTTAAGTTAAAACCACTTTTTGTGGATTCAGACGTCCCTATTTTGAATTTATTCTATCCCCAGGTTATAGAGGCTGTTTTCACAATTGATCTCGCAAATCTTACTGCAAAATCTATTAATATTAACTGCTTTCCTTTACCATTATTGTAGAGTAAGTTTGCACTTAATATTGGCAGTTATTGGAACAAATTTTTTTTATGTAATTCGAATTTATATAAATAAATATAAATATTCATGGACATTTCACACAACGTCCTCTGGTCCCAAGCTAAGCTTTATATGCTTGTGTTATGGGTACCAGAATACGGATATAATACATATACTACTTTTCTTTTGTAAATACATACTTATAATACATAGTAAACACCCAGACGCAGTACAAACATTTGTATGACAATTAAAAACATCACACAAATATTTGTCCTGACCGGGAATCGAACCCGAGACCTCGTGATCGGCAGTCCGTTATATGAACCACTAGACCACGAGGCCCGTCGGAATTTGGAACATAAAATTTCTGAAATGTCTAGTCTATTCATATAAAAGTCTGTATTATAGCGCTTGAAGCAAGATGGGCACTAAGTGATTGTTGGTTAGGACAGCCTGCGTTATTTGCTTAGTTATCAGACGTAGAGCTTGTTGTTAAAGTTGTTATAATAAATGTATCACTTCTTACAACAGTACCTATGTTTTTTATGCAATGACAGAACATTTGTATTTTTGATGTTAAAGTTTCTTGTAATCTTATCAGTACTTTTTATTATTAAAGAGTTTTTTGTGAAGAATAATCTTTTTGCTTAGATTTTGAATGCCTTTGAGATAGTATAAGAATCCAGGAGTTAACTATTTCTTTTTAGGGTTACGTACTGCAACTATTGCTCTTCTTTCTTCACAAGACCTTCATCCAAAGGTTGCTTGGCATAAGGCCGCCCGTTGTGCTATATTTAAAATTGTAATTTCTCGTAAATTTTATTCTTATGGTGTACAATAAAGTGAAAAGAAGATAAATAAATATAATTTCCTTAGTTCCAAAACTAAAAAACACGCTTAGAAATCCTGAATATATTTTTAAATAATTGCATTGTCATCGGTCCTTGATATGTGTGCAAATTTTCAGATCAATCCGTCTTCTATAAGTTGGTGAAAATCGCGTTCAATGATTCCGTTACATAGATTAATACATTGATAGATACATACCGAACTTATAAAAACGTGTTAAAAAGATAAAACGGGACCCTATTACTTAAACGTCGCTGTTTGTACGTCCGTCTGTCACCAGCCTGTATCTCTGAAACGATAACATAGAAAGAAAGCTAGGAGAAACTTCACAATTTATGTTAGTATAATATATCAGTTGATACAGCAAGTACCTACCTACTCATGATCATCATTTCCCTGCCCTAGTCCAATTGTTTAGGGTCTCTCTAGGATGCTGTAAGAGTCAGCTAGATCTGACTTGACTAAAAATGGAAAACCAAAAGCTACATCAACACAATTGGTAAAGGAAGTTTGAAACCAATTTAATACATTATGATGTAAGCTCTAGACGTTAAGCCAAATAAATTAATATTCATGGACGTTCTACACAACGTCCTCTGGTCCCAAGCTAAGCTTGCGTTATGGGTACCAGAATACAGATATAATATATAAACTACTTTTCTTTTGTAAATACTTAATTATAATATATAGTAAACACCCAGACGCAGGACAAACATTTGTATGACAATTATAAATATCACACAAATGATTGTCCCGAGCGGGAATCGAACCCGCGACCTTGTGAACGGCAGTCCATTACCTGAACCACTAGACCATGAGGTTCGTCAAATCAAAATAAACCTAAATATGCTCATCTCATACATTAACTACAAAATTCCTTGCTAAGCCAAATGTATGCAAATAGTTGTTATGTAATCGTTCTTATCTTGCTTCAGTGAAGAGGATTAGCATCAGACGAATCTCGAACAGTACACGCGATGCCAAAACTTGTAGTGCTTATTACATGTTGCTGAAAAATCATCGTCGTAAAATCACGTCTTTTTCCTTTTTGTTGGTAGGTAAAGCTTTGAAAGAGACACATTTCCTTGGCTTCATTTGCACTTAAACATTATCATACATGCCCGATGAAAAATACACTACGTTCGTGAAATCCAGTTTTAAGCGTAACAAGACAGGAAAACCAAGTTTTTTTTATCTCTTAGTATCTTGTGTCATTTTGACTTTGTCGACGACATCGTCAGTCTACCTTTTTGGGGGCCGCCTCACGCTGCGTCGTCCGATGCGTGGTCTCCACTCGAGGACTTTCCGTCCCCAACGGTCATCAGATCGTCGAACGATGTAGCCTGCTACCATCTCATGCACGTCCTTGCTGTTCATTGCGTAAATGTAACAGGCACCGAAACAACACGGATTAACTCGAGAATGTACAATGCATTCGTACTATTATGTCGTTGGTTTAATGATGTCTGGTGTACTGAAAGATCTTTTAAATGCTAATTGGTCTGAATTTAGATCAATTCTTTCTTTGTTATATTATATTCGTTCATCATTTTGTTATCTTTTGTGCAAATTAAAATATAAACTTATGCAAAACAAGCTACACTTTAATAATATTGTAAAAAATCATACAATGGTACATTATTCTACTTGGACATTATTGCTGAACTAAACTAAACTAAAACGTAAATAATTATTAATAATGGCAATGCAGTAGTAAATAAATAAATATTCATGGAAATTTCACACAATGTCCTCTGGTCTCAAGTTAAGATAACTATCCTTTCTTATTATAAAATGTGTAATACAAAATAACGATTTCAACGATTTCAGGGCCATAACATCAGTCAAACATTATTATTTTATTGCTTACGACTTGTAACGCCATCTAGCGAACTAAGCAGCAAACCTTAAATACTTTTCCGATAATTTAGCAATAATGTTTATAAAAACGTATTTATGTCTGGTTGTATGGATAGATGGATGAAAAAGGAAATAAATAGGAATATGGTCTTTGCTGCTCTTTTCCACAAAAGCTACTAAACTGATTGCAAAGAAACTGTTAATGAAACATCGGCTATTAGATAGGTACTTAAAAAATAAATCTCGTTTAATCTGTAAGTATCTAATAAACCAATAACGATATGTCAAAATATAGGCTATTTATTATTATTTATTATATACATAACAATTTTCGTAATATTAACCAGGTCAACAATTAATGCAAGTGATTCCCAAACTTTTATTTATAACCCCATTTATGACCCAACTTTGCTTATGACTCAGTTATTGTTTTTTAATTATATTTGTTTAACCTGTATTAGTATTCCGTACCATAAAGTAAAACAGGACCTTCTTACTGAGACTACGCTGTCCTTCCATACGTCACGCAGTTGAGGCTATAACAAGAAGCAAATCATTAGCATCATTCTCCTGCCTTTGTCCCGTTATTTAGGGTCGATAATATGACGAATATACTCAAATTCATGACCCTAAATACAAAACCCTTCGTGTGTGTGTCTAACTTGTATTTGACAGTGTATTTTTAAAATGTTGTTAAACTTTAAGAGGTTTCTTTTTTTCTTTTTTCTTTTATATTTTATAAAAAGATCTTGTATTTGTCGCTTTTAAACATAATACGAGTCAACACAACAAAGTTATAAACGACAATAAAATAACTTAGGCATAAGGTAAAGTGATTGGAATCGTAATAATAATTAATATTTTTCTCTTGTCCTATTTAAACAAGACCATATTAAAATGCATCAGCTATTATACAGAGTGTTGATGAAAATACTCGCAATATTTTTAGAAGATAATAATTTGCCATGAATTTGTTAGATTAAAAGAAATAGCCTTTAATTTACTAAAGTAATTTATGAATTTTTTAGCCTTAATTTATTAGCCTTCAATTTCTTTTCAATTCAGTGTGACATTTTCCACTGTTAGGTATCTCCTTCAATTTATAAAGGTTTTTGGTCTAATATTCTATGTTGTCATAGGGCTTGAAGTTTTCCGTCTTCCACATTAATTGCCATCTCCAACAGCACTCTGGGGACGAAATGGGATGGGTGACACTTGTATCTTATTCCACACGTTTTTATTAAAGCAATATTTCAATTATTTAAAGAATATTTTCTTTTTGTGTTAATAAATCTTTACTTATTCTAAAACATAGTCGTTATTTTTGAATGTATAATTCTTATGTGAGCTTATATCTTCAAATACTCGTATACGCAACAGATTTAGATGCGGATTTCTAATAGATTACTTTGTTAAGGTTTGTTTTCACAATTTCACAGATACGAAGTTGCAGGCAACAGCTAGTAAGAGATAATTAGAGGAAACATTTGATATTACTTTTTTGTTAGTACCAAACTAAATCAAAATTTTAAGTCAATTATTTATTTTTAATTTACATTTCATTGCGCATTGAAAATATACTATTATCACCCAAAATTAAATGAAACAGCCTATGTAATTTATTAGTTTTACGTTTTATTTGCTTAAAGATAAGTGTTATCTTCGTTTTGTTACAGAATAAAAGTGAGTTTTTAACAAAAAAGTTACAAGGATTATAAAAATTACAATGACTAGTACCTTTTTTCAAAAAATACAACAATGAGAATGCGTTTTTACCATTGTAAACTCGGTGGGAGGTCCCCGTCGTCCATAAACATTGGGGTTGACCATAGAATAATCATTCTACCTTATCATTAACACTTTTGATAAAGTAATTTATTCTTACTTTATAATAAAAAGTTATTAATGTTTTTAAAAAAATATTTGAAAGTATTTTTACAAATAAGGTATATTAAGTTAAGTCTTTATCCCAGTAAAGAAATATTCTAGTTTTCATTTCATAGAATATATTCAGGAGTTCTTACGTAAAAAAATTATTAGCACCCATACATCTAAATCACATCAAGGATCCAGCTGTTAAAAATACATTTGAAAAAAATAAGTACTCACTTATTTTCATTCCACAATACCATCAATTTCCCGATTTCCAAAAAAATCTAACTTGAGAGCTATTAAGCAGCTTATATACGCTTAACCTGAATAATAGGATATTTATCCGAAACATTAACTTACATAGAAAATAAAATAAGTAAACATCAAGAAAAATGTCTTGACCCACATTAAACAACAAAGATACGCTTACGAGTAGGGGGTGACACTAAAACTAAATTATTACTAAGCTGTCGTTTACCAGCTTTGCAGCTATTCAATTTCCAACGCTATGCATCTCCGTCGACGCATCCTATCCTTTGACTGCGCGATGCATATTTTATATAATCCTTTCATCAAAACGTCGAGTTCGCGGAAAACGCTTTAATTCTCGCGAGCGAGAGAGAAGGAAGCCGCTGACAAACGGGGTGTCAAACAGCGGTGGGGATAAGACGCCAAAGCTCCCGCAGAGCACACAGAATGCAAAAATGGCGAGGAGACTTGTGACAAGGTGTCAGAAGGGGGGGGCACTTCACACCGCAAGCCTCAGTTGATCGTCGTCTTTCATAGTGACCACACGTCTTTTGTGTAACACATACGCGCTACGGTGACTTGTGTATCATGTGCTGACACCGAGCCTTGGATTTTGTGAAGTGTTATTGTTCTGTGTTGTGCTATTATATTTTATTTACGCTGGAAAAGGATATCAGTTTGTGGAGCAACATGCTCACGTCAAGTAATCAGTATTTGCGACCGGATTACCTGTCACCGCTTCCGACAACGGTAAGTTTGATTGATGATGACAAAGTCGGTATTTTCGTAATACGCTCCCCACTCGAATTAGGTATAATTTTCTTTACATTAGCGTTGAAAACATTAATGATTAGATGTTTGTTAGAGTAAATAGAACTCGTAAAATATTATAATATTATTACTTTGAAATAAAAATTAATTGAAATATAGGTAGTTGCAGCTGCGGGGGTCAAAAGTTTTTTACAATTTCTCATAATCCTTAGAAAATTGTAATTTAAAAAAATAATATTATTATAAATGATAAAAATCCATTTTGAATCTCAAAATAAACGTAGATAGATTCACACATTACTGTCATGTAATTTTTTTACGATTCTCAAAGTTTTCACCCTATTGATAAGTAATATAAATAATCTCGCTCCGCTTCATAATTATCTCTCTTTTAGTACTTTCGTTGTAAAATTTTAGTTATCGAGATCGTAAATAAATATTTTATGATGCGCAATGGTATATGAATAAGCGATTAACAAAATTGCATAAAGAAAAGTTTTTCAAGCTAATTTAATCTATTGAAATATTTTTCAAAAAAATATTTTAAAGACTATGACATCAAAAATTTATAATTTTTAACTTATTCGGTAACTAAACAGATATGAAATTTTAATTTGTATTTATGATAAAGCACATTAAACTAAAATCCACCATAGATTCGTTCTTCTTGGTGGTGGTTCATTTTGGTTAAACTTAGTTTTTGACCCAACATAAAACACCCTAAGTATTAATTATTTAATTTTTTGGGATTACTTAATTACTATATTAATATGTATTAGAAAAACTTCAATATTAATATTAAAAACAGAATAACTGTAGCTCAAAAAATTATACCATACATAATTACAAAATAAATAAATAAATATTCACAGACATATCACACAACATCACCTGGTCCCAAGCTAAGCTTATGTACTAATATAATTTGCTTTTTAGTTACTTCTCTCGTTTATTTCCAATTATAACATTAGTAAGATAATAAGAAAATAACAAATATAACTACTTGTTGCTAGAATATAACTATTTATTTAAGTAAATAATAAAATAAATGAATAAATAAAATTTATATATTTTTTGTAAATACCATGTGTGTTTTTAAAATAAACGCTGAAAAAATCATAAAAAAGCACTAATCAATTATACAGTATTTAAACGCCATTTAGATTATTTCTGGCACTTTACATTAAAATAAATATTCATGGACATTTCACACAACGTCCTCTGGTCCCAAGCTAAGCTTATATGCTTGTGTTATGGGTACCAGAATACGGATATAATACATAAACTACTTTTCTTTTGTAAATACATACTTAAAATACATAGTAAACACCCAGACGCAGTACAAACATTTGTATGACAATTAAAAACATCACACAAAATGATTGTCCTGACCGGGAATCGAACCCGAGACCTCATGAACGGTAGTCCGTTATATGAACCACTACACCACGAGGCCCGTCGAAGACGTATTAAGTATTAAGACGTATTAAGACATTTAATATAAAAAGATAACGCTTCTGACATACGAGTATATATTATCAAAAAGAAATCACAAATAGGTATTCTGAAAACTAATAACATAGGCCTTATTAAATTAATGATTAAATTAACCCCCTCTCGTAACTTATAGTATTAACTTCATGGCGAAAGATCTTTGCTACAATTTTTTACTTCTCACCCGCCGTTAAATGTCCTAAAGTCATAACGTCCTCCACCTTAGATGGTATCCGGTGTACTTACACCACGCTGACCAAGCATGTTGGTATATGGCTCAGTTTTGAGTTCTCCGTCTCTCACAGAAAATTATATCTGCCTTTGTTCCCTTAACTCTTACAGTACTCTGGATGACATGAATCATGATTGTGACACTTGTATCTTAATCCGCCGTAGTTATACATATAAAGTTATTGCATTAATACGCACTAAGTAAAATAGGGATATTATGTAAATTATAGGAAGCGAAATAGATAGATAAAATGAATTTTAATTTCACGATTTATAGGTAGTTTAAAGTTAACTTCTTTTAAACATTAATTTGTATCATTAAATTTATCAAAAATTGAATTAATTTAAAATTAACCTAAAACAGCTTTGTGAGTTTTTTGAAAAAGTTCTTTCAAGCGAGTGGATAAATATTAACTACTTTCTTATTAGACTCTAATTAGAGCTGTATAAGAATGTAATTGTAGATGTGTAGAAAATAGTTATTTTCTGAAAAGCGACCGTAAAACAAAAAGCGTATTCCTAAAGCATACTCATATATAGCGGTTGAGTGGCGGCAATAGACGTGACAACATGCCACAAGCTCAGGCGTGCCGCAAATTCAGCGGCACAAATTGCCCTTTTCACTGCGAGATTACATCATGCGGGAGTCGAGTGAAATGTCAAGCGGAGCCGACGGCTGCCAGACGCGCGGATAATGGCGCGTCGGCCGCGTGATTGGACGCCCTCCTTCCCCGCGTACACCCGCCAGCCCGCGCTGCACCCCCGCGGTCCCTTTGTACGCCCGTCACTCGCAACCTCGACCCGACGTTTCATTTCATAAACTGCTTCTCTTTGTTGCAGCTCGACGCGAAAAAGAGCCCGCTGGCGCTTCTAGCACAGACATGCAGTGCCATTGGAGCGGATACACCTAATCCGAAACTAATTTCTGCTGCTGAAAAAGCTAGTAAAAAGTATGATGAGAAAACACATATACCAGACAACAAGCCCAGCTTTAAGCCTTATGAATCGTGCCTCACAGCGAGAGAAAAGACTAGAACACCGGATGATAGAGGGTCTGTCAATGCCTCTTCAAAGACACCACTATCATCAAAAGGTAGTGCATCTACTACTCCTGTACAAGGACGCTGCGCTAGCAATCAGAGTTCCTCGTCACAGAGAACCTCTCCACCAACTCATAGAAAAACCCCTTCAGAAAAATCGGATGAGAGATCAAGTCCTCTCCGTGATTCACCAGCTCCAACAAAATCTTCTGACGCAATAATTACTTCGTCTGCATCTAAGTTACCATATTCATCTTCCTCTCTAACATCTAGCGCTGATACCAAAGAACCTACGACCTTCAAACCTAGCGTACCTGTATCTTCTTCTGCCTTTCTTGGAGGGTTGCCACCTACTGGATTTCCTCTCCCAATGGATCTAATGACTAGTAGTTTAATGGCAGCTCAACATCACGCCTTAAAAAATGGATTGAATCCATATCTTGCATACGCCAGAATGAAAGCACCTGGTAGTGATCTTGGAATATGTAGAGATCCTTATTGTACTGGTTGTTCACTCAGTTCACATTTGCTCAAATCTGCCGTATGTCCGGCAGGATGTACTCAATGCGACCATGCAAAAACTCCATTTTCTTTTCCCACTAGTCATCCGGCAGCTGCAGCGTATGCCCATGCACAGTTAGCTGCGTTAGCAGCGGCGTCACAGCTACCCTATGTATGTAGTTGGATGGCAGGAGATTCAGCGTATTGTGGCAAACGATTTGGTACTTCAGAAGAATTGCTACAACATTTGAGATCTCACACAGCGAGCGGTGATTCGAGCCCAAGCTTATCGATGTTGAGCGCTACACATCCTTTACTGCAGCGTACATATCCGACACCACCTCTTTCACCGCTGACTCCACGTTTTCATCCATATAGCAAGCCATCACACATGGTTTCCTCACCTCCATTACCGTTCCCCTTACCACCTCATCCTTCTTTGGCTGCTTACTTTCCACCGTACCCACTGTTTGGACCACGGCCTCTACATCCTTGAGGACCATCGGCGCTCCACGGACACAAGAAAGGGGGCGCCGACCGTTAACGCCCATGCCAAAAGGACATTCGGAACCGAAGTATGTGTGTATATATAATATAGTGTTCTTCGGGTTTCTAGTCGGCTCATATCATCGACGGAAGTGAGCCCCTAAGGGGGCTGCGACAGCTGTGATCTCTAACCGTAATCATTATTATAATTAGTGCACTGAACGCTTTGTCGTAACCGCATGTGCGGTTTATAATTTTATAGTTAGATTAACGAAATTTTTATGTACCAAATCTATAGATTGTAATTTCAATTGATTTAGTTTTATATTTTAGTTTGTTGCAATTAATTAGTGAGGGTTGTTAATTGTGTTTGTATTTTTGTATGTAAGTTTAAAAATGTTTTTATAATTTGACAGCACGAGATCTATTCACATATCTTTATAAACTAACTTATGCTGTGACTGAACGTCTTCAATGTAATCCAGATATAATGAAATTACATAGAAATGTTACCGCTAGTACATTACACACGATTCATTTTTATTATAATACAAATTACATTCTGTAATAAAACAATGAGAACTTTGAATCTCACGGAACCACAATTTACTTTTAAAAATAAAATAATTTTAATGCTTGCAAAACTGGCACATTATATTTTTATGTAACATTAAATTAATATTTACATAATTCACTGTCAACATGTTTAATTATAACACAAATTATAAATGTAGTGTGAAAGCGAACTTGTTCTTGTACAACATTCATAATAAATTAATGAACACAATAATATTTGCAAGTGATGTCTATTAAAATATTAAATTTGTTGTTATAAAAGGGCATAAAGCGAAAAAATATACGTAAATATTTAATTTGAATTACATGTTTTTAATTTATTCTATACCTTACTTCTTCGTCGTCGATTCCTCAAGACCGAAGCTCTACCTATCATATTCCTCATGACTTGAGTGTCGATTCTATCCCTTAATAATGATTTAACAAATAGAAGCTACATATTTCATTGGCTCAGAAGATGATTGAAGAAGATAAAAAGAAAATACAAGAGAGATACAGTTGGATATAACTCAGAGTAATTTTATTATTCCCTATCTAAGTAAATAAGTAAAAGGAGCAAGAGTAGTACCCTAGCATTAAATCCGTCTTCGTGATTTCGTCTTTTTTAGATTTATGCAAGTTATTTCGTTGAAACTCGTACGAAGTTGCGGGAGTACAGTTAGTATTTACTAAATGGTTGACTGTTAGAGAATGCCCAAGGCATTAAGTCCGCCATTGTATATTTTTATATGCATAAAGATAAATAAATAAATAAAAATAAATAAATGGTAAGATTATTATCTAATATAGTTACCTTTTTTACAAATATATTTAATATTAAAACTAGCTAAGTCTGCAAACGATGTTTTGTCATATAATTGTTCGGGGTGGACAACCCTTGTCACTTAGGGGTATGAAAAATAGATAGATACTCAGACCTACTGAATATGCATATAAAATTTCATAAAAATCGGTCAAGCCGTTTCGGAGGAGTATGGTAACTAACATTGACCCATGAGAATTTTTATAATTATATTAGACTAGCTGACCCGGCAAACGTTGTTTTGCCATACTAAAAAAAAAAGGTTTGAAAAATAGATGTTAACCGATTCTCAGACCTACTGAATATGCATGTAAAATTTCATAAAAATCAGTCAAGCCGTTTCGGAGGAGTACGGTAACTAACACTGTGACACGTGAATTTTATATATTAGATTACCTATCTATCTTTATGAATATCTTAATTATCCTAATCTGGTATAGCTATATGCTGCGATTCTGACTACAAACATTTTTCTGACATCGTTTGTTTATTGTTTTACACATCTTACACAAAATATTGTACAGGCGGACTTAGTGCCTCAGACATTTTCTTCCAGTCATTAAACAAAGGTAAATTCATAAACATAATCAAATATTACAAAACATCTATTATTTTTCTTAGTTGGCATGAGTCATGCGATGTCACACGTAATTAGGAATGGTGCGGCTTCCACAACAATAAATTATAAGCAATTTATCTGTCTGTCTGTCGCCATACATCATGTTCTGCGAAGCATTTACTAGCGTTGAAATATTATGAGCAATACGCTACTCGGACTGTACATTTGTCTACCTAGATCACTTATAATAATTCTGAATATGTTTTTGCAAAATAATTTTTAGTTGGCGATTTATTATTGTGTTTGCCGTTGCCAAAATATTTATTGCTTCATAACAGACTTCAAAAAATTGGTCAAGTGCGAGTCGGACTCGCGCACGAAGGGTTCCGTACCATTATCTATGCAACATAAGGCAACGTTATTAGTATCGAGCAAGGAACGGTAAAAAATCATGTTTGTTGTATGGGAGCCCCCCTTAAATCTTTATTTTATTTTATTTTTAGTATTTGTTGTTATAGCGGCAATAGAAATACATCATCTGTGAAAATTTCAACTGTCTAGCTATCACCGTTCTTGAGATACAGCCTGGTGACAGACGGACGGACGGACGGACGGACGGACAGCGAAGTCTCAGTAATAGGGTCCCGTTTTTACCCTTTGGGTACGGAACCCTAAAAAGGAGGAGATTTTGAATTATTCTGTATTTTATTTATGTTTGTAACTTCATAACTTTTAACTGGGCGAAGCTTTTTCAATGATTCTTTTTTATTTGAATGCTTGTGGTTCTCTTGTGATCTCATTGGCACCAGGTCAGGATCTGATGGTTATCTCATAAGAAATCGAGGAAGACTCTCATATTTCAAAGGTACACATTGTTTTCACATATTATGTATCTAAATAATCAAAGAGTAGACTATAGAGGTGGTCTCATGAAGTCAGTTCACCTTTTTTTTTAAATACCCAATTATAACAATTTTACTGCTATATGATGAGTAAGTATTGAATAGACGCAAATGAGCAATCGTGATCAGCTACAGGTTATCTACTACGAGTATATAAAAATAAGTCGGGTTTTCCTTCCTGACGCTATAACTCCTGAACGCAAGGACCGATTTCCACGGTTTTGCATTCGTTGGAAAGGTCTCCTGCTCCGTGAGGTTTATAGTTCTTTTTTTTTAAATTTTTTTTTTCTTTTCTTTTTGGTATGGCAAAACAACCTTTGCCGGGCCAGCTAGTGTTATATAAGACTCAAGTTCGACGTTTTTAAAGCTGAACCATTTTACGTAAGTATATTCGTTATCAACTAAGTAATAAATGGTAAGTTTATTAACAGTTTTTGAAACAATATTAAGCTACTAGCTGTTGACCGCGACTTCGTACGCTTAGAAGTTAAAAAAAAATCCCCGTTTTAGCAACATTTTTCACTAATGCTTCGGTCCTATAGGTCGCAGTATGATATTATAACTATAGCCTTCCTCGATAAATGTACTATACAATTAATACTGAAAGAATTTTTCAAATCGGACTAGAAGTTACTGATTAGCGTATTCAGAGAAACAAACTATTCAGCTTCAAATTTGTAAGTATAGATTTTTCGAACGTCATACATCAACATTTAACTACTTAAGACGGCACGATACCAAATTATGCTCCATACAAAAGTATGGGTACCGTACTTCCGTTTTTTCTTCGCGAAAGTTAAACCGATTTTATTAGTTTTTGCGTCATATTATAGATAAAGAGTATATATATGCTTCTATAACTTTCTTTTTTTCAAAACATAATAACTAAAAGAAATATGACGATCCGAAAAACCCACTTTATTCGGTTTTCTTCAGATAAAGTTGCAGCGTCTATCACACAAATTTGGTAAAGTTTTACCACAAAAGAAAGTGACAGAAGCATAGATATACTCTTTATCTATAATATAACACAAAAACTGTTAAAATCGGTTTAACTTTCGCGAAAAAAAAACGGAAGTACGAAACGTCCTTTTTCAAAGAATTTGTAGGTAAAATCCGCTTCATCTATATTTAATTTTGTCCCTTTCAGCGCGGCGCTCGGAAATAGGGATAGCAATACCTAAGGCAAATACCTAAATGAGGAGTACAGTACCCTCTTAAGATTAATTTATAGATGATGATATATAAACTACAGCCTTCCTCGATAAATATACCTACTATACAAAACAAAGAATTTTTAAAATCGGACCAATAGTTCCTTAAATTAGCGCATTCAAACAACCAAACTCTTCAGCTTTAAAATATTAAGTATACTTAGATTTAGAAGCAACATGAAATATAAAATGCATTATATTTTATCCTTATGGAAGCCATTGAAATACGTTAGTCTTATTTACAGTAGTCTCTCTCTCTCTCCAGCCCATTAACGACCTACTGTTGGGCACACCTCCACTTTGGAAGTGGTTATGGTCTATTACGCCGCATTGACCAGGCGTGTTGGCATATAATTTTCACTTTCGCTGGCTTTATAGCACCTTGGTATGGAAAAGAGTGGTGACTCTTGTATTCTTAAATCATCACTACACGGATAGTTACCATGTGTAGCCAGCATTAAGGGGTGGAATAAATTAAAATATAGTCATCATCATCATTATAATATCACGCCTTTTTCCTATGGGGATAGGCTTCATACACACTCATACATCTGATCATACATGCCCGACGGTTGTTGTCCCTTTTGGATTGAAGTATGCTGGCGATGACATCGGACTATATAATATAAGTAGTTATCAAAAATATTATTATATTGATAAAATCATTTGTCTATGACATACAGAATGAGTTACAGAGTGAGCATAGTTACAATAAAGCCTATTAAAATTAATGTCACTAACATAATAAAGACCGTTACACACTTTAAACATAATATTTATTATATAAAAAAATAGTGTTCTTCAATTATTATTATATTACCAACATAAAATAACAAAAAGAATGTTAATATTATGTATGTATGTATACTTAGGCGCGTATAATAAAACTTTACGATTTCCTGCTGATTCCGAATAATAAATATGCCAAAATTACATAGAAATAATAAAATACAATTATATAAAGTATAATTTTCACATTATTATATTATATTCAGTTTTTTGTTGTTTTATTTTATCTATATTTCGTCTTATTGTTGACTACAAATTAGGTCGTAATGTTATAATTTCAAAGACTATTATTTAATTAAGTTTCGCGTTAAGTTGATTTTATTAATTTAATAAATTGTGTCTGTCAACGAGAATTGTGTAGTTTTGAAATAGAATAATTATTTAAACAATACATATAAAAAAAGGATATATTTTATTATAATTTAACAAGATTTTCATGAAATTTATAAATAAAATGACATCTCAATGGCATCCTTTAATTATTTACTTCATGGTGAAAAAAAAGGCTTAGGTTATGAAGATGTTATGATGAATTATATTCTACTATAGTCAATAGCTCCGCGTCAATAATGGGTCGAAAATGCAGAAAGCAGTCTTGCTAGATAATGCCCCTCGGTTACGTAATAGTTCGTCGGTTTCTCTTCCACTAGGCTCCACTACACCGTCTAACTGTTGCTAACCTCGTCGGAGTACGTCTTGCTGCCTTTCGAGGCGAGGCAGTTTTGTATCCAATTTAATCGTCATACCGACCTCAAACAACGGGATAAGGGCTGGAGAATAATTCGTAAGTACTATTTGTTGTATCATCAACTTATAACTAATACAAACTGTGGAATGTAATGAACTGAAATTTTCAGCTCTAAATTATCACCGTTCCAGAGATACAGAAAAAATTTGGACATATCATAGGAGCTTACTTTTTTGGCAAAAAGAAAATATGCCTACATGAATAAATGATTTTTGATTTTGACAGCCTGGTCAAAACGCAGTTCCAGTGATAGGCTCCCGTTTTACCTTTTGGTACAGAACCCAAAAACCAATAAAAGTATCCAGTTTGATATTTTTACTGTGTCACCACGTAGCGTTTCATAGTTTGTATGCGTAATAGGTCGGTCTAAGAATTGGTCAAAATCTATTTTTTACTCCTAGATCATAGAGTTTGGTGTTTCCATCAAATATGCAAATGAAACTGCGGGGCACAACTTAGCATAGAGATAAAAATGGCATTAGTTTTTAAATAACATAACTTATCTAGCCATTTAAATTCTTAGACCTTGTGAATGTAAATTTATCATTATAACTTTAATTAACATTAAAAATTATTACTAAAGGTGGCGTTCCGATGTTCACAACCAAGTCGCGCGACTAGCTCTGACTTTGTATTGAAAATGTCGTCTGATTCTTATAGCCGGGCTGCTAAGTTGTCACTACTTATCCCTGCCTTTATGAGAAGTGTGCGCAAAAGTGGCTGCAGAATTGGCACTCCTCACGAACGCACGTGACATTGACAAAGTAGTGTGTCCAATATAAATGTATTCTGGTTTTCTTTTGAGAAAGTGAAAATTGTCACTAACGTGTTTAGTCGCGCGTCACGTACATCAGAACGCCACCTTTATACATATATTGCGGCAGTAACCAAACACTTGAAAATACAATTATATATTTTGCGTCTTTACGTTGTAAAATACATAAAAACGTCAAAAAAAGAAGCATAATTATTTTAATAAGAACATTATATTTTATTACTTTAATACCAGACTACAATTGACTGTATATAATAAATGAATAATTTCAAATAATTTAAAGATTTATTATTTTATTTGTTAGATTGTTATTATGTAAATGTTTATATTAAATACAATTTAAATACGTAATTATACTTATGTGCTGCTGAATTGACTCCTGTGCTCACGCGCCTATTCCGACTCTCATTTTCCACGGGGTGTGTGCAGGAGGTTTGGCGAGAGGCTATTGTGCAACCACAATTGGCTATTGTGTGTAAGAAAGGGGACCGCTCTAACCCAGTTAATTACCGGCCTATCTCAATCACCCCAGTGCTGTGCAAGGTCATGGAACGGATCCTCAATAACCAACTGATCCATTACCTAGAGGATCACTGTCTCATCAACGATTGTCAGTACGGGTTTCGACCGAAACAATCGACAGGTGATCTTCTAGCGTACGTAACGCACCTCTGGGGTGAAGCGATTGACAAGCGCGGCGAATCGTTGGCCATAAGCTTAAACATCTCGAAGGCCTTCGACAGGGTCTGGCAGAAAAGTCTTCTCTCCAAGCTTCCGGCATACGGTCTGCCTGTTCAGTTTTGCACCTGGATAGCCAGCTTTCTGCGCGAGCGCAAA
Organism: Orgyia antiqua; assembly: GCA_916999025.1. Taxonomy (NCBI): domain Eukaryota; kingdom Metazoa; phylum Arthropoda; class Insecta; order Lepidoptera; family Erebidae; genus Orgyia; species Orgyia antiqua. The sequence continues at coordinate 16,794,598 of OU779864.1, read as the reverse complement.
ATCCGGGTATATTCGGATGGATGCGCTTCGGAGTATCACACAGTAAACGCTGGGGTGCCCCAGGGATCTGTGCTGTCTCCAACACTCTTTCTTCTGCATATCAATGACATGCTTCCACTCGGAGCCATTCATTGCTATGCAGATGACAGTACGGTTCACGCGGGATACCTGGGGCACGCTACCGCTGGACCGGCCGAAACTGTGGAAAAACGAGAGCATTTTGTAGCTGAACTCAACCAGGTATTGGATCTCATCTCTCAGTGGGGCACCTCTAACCTGGTTGAGTTCAACGCCAAGAAGACACAGGTGTGCATATTTTCCACCAAGAAGTCACCATTCTCTCCCCTACCCTCCCTCAATAACATCCCACTAACGACACAGAACAGCATCACCATGTTAAGAATAGAGGTGCGTTGTGACCTTAATCCCAAGAGCCATATAGAAACTGTGATCAAATCAGCGTCACGCAGACTCGGTGTCCTAAACAGGGTGCGGCGGTTCTTCACGCCACAACAACTGTGCCTGTCAACTGTACAAATGTCAGGTCCGGCCATGCGTTGAATATTGCTCGCAATATATTGACGGGCTTCGTGGTCTAGTGGTTCATATGGTGGACTGCCGATCACGATGTTGCGGGTTCGATTCCCGCCTCGGACATTCATTTGTGTGATGTTTATAAATGTCATACAAATGTTTGTTCTGCGTCTGGGTGTTTACTATGTATAATAAGTATGTATTTACAAAAGAAAAATAGTTTATGTATTATATCCGTATTCTGGTACCCATAACACAAGCATAATAGGCTTAGCTTGGGACCAGAGGACGTTGTGTGAAATGTTCATAAATAGTTATGTGAATTTATGTGAATTTAACCTCTGGGACGGCTCCGCACAGTACTTGCTCGATGCTCTGGATGGGTTACAACGTCGCGCCATCCGCATCATCGACGACGCTGAGGTCTTGAAATCCATTGAGTCTCTTCAACTACGCAGAGATATTGCGGCACTTAACGCATTCTACAGGATCTATCATGGTGAATGTTCTGAGGAGCTTTTTTCCCTTATCCCTCCCTCTCTTTTCCTAAATCGTACTACACGCGCAGGTTTGAGATGTCACCCTTACACCATAGACACTATACCATCTCGCACCAAGAAATTTGGCAACTCATTTCTTTGTCACACCGCCAAGGTTTGGAATTCACTCCCTGCTCATGTGTTTCCTGATTCCTACGACATGGGGTCTTTTAAGCGAGGCGTGAAAAAGCATCTTGTGAGCCGGCAAGGTGAGGGTGGCTAGTGCATCGACACTGTACTAGCCGTCCTAACATTTGGATTGCACCCCACTTATCATCAGGTGGAGTGTAGTCATTTGCCTACTCAAGCTATATAAAAAAAAAAAACACGAAATCGCGGCAACAACTAGACATCCACAAGTATCGTTAGGCTGAAAGAGACCCGAAAGTAGATACGTAAAATTCCAGTTTCTTTTTCTCTCTCTATACATTTTAATTAACCCTCTAAGGTAGGCTACGCCACTATTTGCGTCGTTGAAGGAACTAAATACTCAAATACTCATGACTACGAACACAATAGTGCTAATGGTAAGTGGTAATAGAATATTTGATGGTAAAGCATATGCGCATCAACTATGAAAGAAACCTTATCACCATATGTAAGGTACAACAATCAGTTCATTTTTCCTCAACAAAAATACTAAATATTTTAATACTGACATATTTCGTATTTTTGCCTCAAATAAGGCAATCTAGACAACGGTATACAGAAGCTCAGATTTTTCACAGTAACAACAATGAATGATTACCATATTAAACAACAGTCAATAAATTTAATTTAATTTAAATCTTTTGTATTAATTAAATAAATAAATATTCATGGACATTTCACACAACGTCCTCTGGTCCCAAGCTAAGCTTATATGCTTGTGTTATGGGTACCAGAATACGGATATAATACATAAACTACTTTTCTTTTGTAAATACATACTTATAATATATAGAAAACACCCAGACGTAGTACAAACATTTGTATGACATTTATGCATATCACACAAAATATTGCCCCAAGCGGGAATCGAACCCGCGACCTTGTGAATGGCAGTCCAGTACATGAACCACTACGCCACGAAGCCCGTCAAGATACAAATAAGATGTTGAAATGTAGCACTTACTTAGATAATGATATACTGATAACTTATGTTAAACAAGCATTTTATTCGATTCGCTTGGATTCAGATTACAACATTCTTAATTCCAAACATTGTAACACACTGATAAATGCATATAAAGTGTTACCTCGTTATTTCTCTTGGTTTTTGTTAATGATTTCCTGTAAACAGAAATATTATATGAGAATATTTTTAAAAATGTATTTTATACGGCAAGTATAGGTAATTCATGTACAGATTAATATACACTAATATTATTAATATTATATTTATATTTATTATTTATATATAATATTATAAAGCGGAAGAGTTTGTTTGTTTGTTTAAACGCGCTATTCTCAGGAACCACCGGGCCGATTTGAAAAATTCTTTCAGTGTTAGATAGGGCAGTTATCGAGGAAGGCTTTAGGCTATATAACATCACGCTGCGACCAGTAAAAGCGAAGCAGTAGTGAAAAATGTTGCAAAAACGGGGGAAATTTTCTAAATTCCACGCGGACGGAGTCGCGGACAACAGCTAGTTATAAAATAACACGTTAATTTTCTAAATATTCTTATAATAAATGTGTAATTTATGTTTCTCCAAAATGTAGATATATAGTACTCTAGCTGTTGCCCGCAACTTTGTTACGTACAATTTAGAAAATGTTCTCCGTTTTTATCACATTTTTCACTACTGTTTCTCTCCTATTAGTCGCAGCGTGATCTTATATAGCCTATAGCCTTCCTCGCTTAATGGACTATCCAACACTGAAAGAATTTTTCAAATCGGACTTGAGGTTCCTGAGAATAGACACGTTTAAACAAACAAACAAACTCTTCAGCTTTATAATATTACTAGCTGACCCGGCAAACGTTGTTTTGCCATAAGAATGTTAAGGGTTGACAACCGTTATCACTTAGGGGGATGAAAAATAGATGTTGTCTGATTCTCAGACCTACTGAATATGCATGTAAAATTTCATAAAAATCGGTCAAGCCGTTTCGGAGGAGTACGGTAACTAACACTGTGACACGTGAATTTTATATATAAGAAGTACCAGCTGTTGCCTGCGACTTCGTACGCATGAAATTTAGAAATCAAAACTTAACAAACAGAAGTTTACTACTACCGCTCAATAAATGGCTATGTACAGTTTTTTTTAAATCGCACTATGGTTTAGTTACACACATTAACAGATAAGCTCGTCAAAATTTTAAGTTTTCGTACAGCTTTTTGCATTTATAAGTTAGTGAGGATAGATAATTATTATACTTCAACACTTGCGCGAATCGTTTATTCAACATAGCCACTAGCCAGTCCTGCCCGTAACCATGGTGACCGAAAAGTCTCCGAAATCAAGCTAAAATTTAAAGCAAACAACGAGTCTAAATTCGAAAAAAAGTGATTTAATTTCAATTATTATTTAGAAAGAGGCATAAAATCAAAAGATATCTTTCACGAGCTTTGTTTCTCGGCGTTTTAAAGTAAAAAGCTCAGAAATATTTCCCGTAAACACACAACAAAGTATTTATAAGGAAACAAAACTATAATAGGCAGGTGTAACACGTAACACCGGATAATAACTGGTCCTATTTACATATTACACGCTATTTACTACAGCCCGTCACTTTATGATAGATACCGGTGAAAAACATACAGACAACAAATTAATTAAATATAATTAATTTGCTTGTTATAATTTTTTTGTTATCGCTACTTATAAAGGTGTGCATATTAATTATAATAATATTTTACGCTTTGATAGAACTATTGTGTGTCAACAAATTTTAGTTATGTTAATGATTTCGGATATTTTTATTGTATACTTAACGACTTATCTTAGTTAATTTATTAATTTTTGCAATTGACTTGCTATGCTTTTACTAAATAAACTAAATTATAGTGGAAAAAATGATAACCTCGAGCGGGACTTGAACCCACGACCTCGGAATACCGTTACGTTGCTCTCCTTTGTTTGTTTTGTTTGTTGTGGGTTCAAGTCCCGCTCATGGTTATCATATTTTCCACTATAATTTAGTTTTTTTTTTATGGGCCTCGTGGTCTAGTGGTTTATATAACGGACTGCCGATCATTTGTGTGATGTTTATACTAGTCATACAAATGTTTGTATTGCATCTGGGTGTTTTCTATGTATTATAAGTATGTATTTTCAAAAGAAAAGTAGTTTATGTAGTATATCCGTATCTGGTACCCATAACACAAGCATAGAAATATAGCTTACTTTGGGACCAGAGAACGTTGTGTGAAATGTCCAAAATATTTATTATTATTTATTATTATTATATTATTTACTTATCTTCTTCGTCTTTTAATAAGAAAGTCTAAGAAAAATATTTAAAAGTATGTCTGTTATATTCATAGTCTAAGCTTTTAATAACGCCTAAGTAATTGGTATTTAGGTTTCATTTGTCAAATCTTTGTCTTTATCGCCCTAATTATGTATACGAACCCCGTGTGATGTCAGATTAAGAATACCAGTGTCTCCACCCTATTTCTTCTCCAGATTGCTTTAAGAGAGCTAAGGAAAATCATGAGCAATGAACATCAATTCTAAGGGACGGAAAACTTGAAACAATATCCTATATTACCACACCTGGTCAGCACGGCGTAGTAGATTAAGGAATCTCCCAAAGTGGAGGAGGAAATCATGGTTGAATTCATTCATTTTACATTTATTGTTCTTAGTTGTCATATTTCATGGTCACAGAAACATAATAAATACTTACAGAATCCAAATAATTAAATTTAACTGACATATTTGTTATAAAGAGTAATTAGTAATAAAAACTGGCGCTTAAAGTCAACCGCAAATTTTCTCTGCCGACCGTACCATTCATTCCTCTACGTGTCGTTTATGGCTCGGCCCCGTGTTGATACACACCGCAGTTCAAAGGCTCCGACCACTTTGATCTCACCGCTCACTCGACGCCATGACACTTTGTACAATCGCGTTCTAAAGTGCAAACCCTTAAAAAGTTAATTTTTATTGACGGAATATTATTATAAATAATGTCATGACCATTAACATTGCAAAATATGGCTAGCAGTAATTACTTTTGATCATGATAGAATACTTTATTTAAATGTCAATCTGTTTAAGAAATAATTGTAATTCCGCAAAAGAAATAAGTAAATATTCGCCGCGCAACGTCCTTTGGTGCCACATTACGCGTACCAGATTCCGGATATACTTACTAATGTACGTTTTAAGAAAATTGATATTTATTTACTTACGATACATAGAAAAGTTTTAAACACGGTAAAAACATAAGGTAAAAAAGTAAGTATTTATCATATAAATGGAAAAATATTTTACTACGTGTCAATACATTTAATTTAAATTTAAAATAAAAAGGACACCTTGAGACACCCGGTAGGAACAAAATAACTTTCACCGTATTTATTTTAAATTATCAATTAGAAAAATGTTTATAAATTTTATTTTGTAAAAAAAACTACTTATTACGGATTTAGACGCGTGTTGTTGTTTTAAATTCTATTTTATATCTATTAATAAAAATATCAATATTTCAAAAACAGACAGACGGACAGTCATCGTATAAGAATTTCTTCTTTCGTATGAAAGAAGAAATTCTAGTAGATTGTGATAATAACTATTATAACACAATCTCTAATCAAAAAGTAACTTTATAATAATAATATAGTTAACTGAAAGAAAATGCCTAAGACATTAAGGCCGCCTGCGCAACTTTTGTATGCATAAAGTGTGTAAATAGTTAAATAAATAATATCATAGTTATTTCTAAAGTAATTTAAAAAAAATATATATTAATTTTGCAATTGACATGCTATGTTTTTACTTAATAAATAAAATTGTGGTGGAAAAAGTGATTACCGCAAGCGGGACTGATTTATTAAATCATAGTTATTGGTCAATAAAACCACTTATAAAAATAGAAAAAAGTAATGACCATATACTAGTTTTAAATAGAAAATAAAATATGAATTACGCAATTTTTCTGCTATTTCATTATGACATTAAAAACTAGAACAAGTCATTTGCAAAAAATATTAATAATGAAAACTAATGTAGGCCTATGCTATTTACATACATAGATTTTAATAATTGCCAACAATTTTTAAAATAAATACCACTTGCCTTTCAAATAACCTTAATTTGAGGAAGATTTTGATAACATACATAATAATATATGTAATAATAATATTTTTATTATTTTAATATGACCAGGAACTATAATTAAATAAAACGTAGACAATAATTTTGAATAATATTCAAAATAATTTACAATGTTGATGTTAAACCTTCAATTTATTTCCTCTTTCGCTAATAACATTGAATATAAAATTGTAAAATAATTATGTTACTTTGTCATTCAATTATTTTACAAAAATAATTATAAATAAATAAATTAATATTCATAGACATTTCACACAACGTCCTCTGGTCCCAAGCTAAGCTTATACGCTTGTGTTATGGGTACCAGAATACGGATATAATACATATACTACTTTTCTTTTGTAAATACATACTTATAATACATAGAAACACCCAGACGCAGTACAAACATTTGTATGACAATAAGAAAAATCACACAAATGATTGTCCCGAGCGGGAATCGAACCTGCGACCTCTTGATTGGCAGTCCGTTACATAAACCACTCAACCACGAGGCTCGTGTTATTATGCTCCTTTGTCACTTAATTATTTTATCATCATCTGAAAATTTAAAGATAGTTATCACTTTAAGACGTAATTGCTACCCAATGCTGAAATTTCAGAATTGCATACAACGTTAATTAAAATATACTCATGGACATTTTACACAATGTTGTCCCAAAGTAAGCTTGTGTTATACGCACCAGAATGTAGTATAATATAATATGAACCTGCTATTTTTATTTTAAACTAGCTGTTTAATATGTTATGTGTATAGGGGAAATGTTCCAAATTTAAAGCATATAATGTGTATGTATATTATGTTTTGAATTTGGAACATTTCCCCTATTTTTACAACGGTTTCACGGGTGCTTTGCTCATATTAGTCGCAGCGCGATGTTATATAGCTTATAGCCTTCCGCGATAAATGTACTATCCGAAAATAAAATATTTTTTTAAATCGAATCTGTGCCTGTGGAACCACACAAATTCTTTAGCTTTATTATATTAGATACATATTTGAAATAGGTTGGAAATATATTTGTGTTAAAAATCTAGTGACTTTTTATTCCAGGCCAACGATGTCGCAGGCAATCGTTAGTATTTTACTATCTTTAAAACTAATATACTAGTAATAAATGCAATCAGTTGTAATAAAATTGAAAGCATTATCAACGACTGTACACTGATTTACATTACATAAAGATATCCATATTTTTTCCGTGAAACGTGAGCAGCACGGTACAGTCAAAGTCAATAATCTGGAGTGGTAGAGCAATGGGCAGATAAGCATCGAAGCACGGTACAGTCAAGTGGAAGAGTGATTAACGTTGGCCCCGCCACTTTGAACCGCTGCAAGTTGTCAGCTTAAATTTACGTCTGCTACTGAACTCGGTGTCTAGTTTGTCCTTTCATGTTTATTTCTTGTCAGCTGCTTGATAGTCACTTTATTTATTATTTGTTATATTTTTGTTTATTTTAATTGAAATGACTGTCAAGGTTTTTTTATATTTTTATGGTTATATCTTTTATAGACTAATTTAATTTCAATTTTTATTTTGTTTTGTGAGGTGTCACATCTTTATACCTATAGGTATCTATATTATTATTTACTTTAATTTATAATTTTTGATAAGGTGTTAATCATAGTCTATATTCAACTACCATGTTTGTGATGACGAGCCTCTGGGTCTAGTGGTTCAGGTAACGGACTGCCGATCAAGAGGTCGCGGGTTCGATTCCCGCTCGCGACAATCATTTGTGTGATTTTTAATTCTAATTCTAATTTCTAATTGCCATACTAATGTTTGTACTGCGTCTGGGTGTTTCTATGTATTAAAAGTATGTATTTACAAAAAAAAAGTAGTATATGTATTCTATCCGTATTCTGGTACCCATAACACAAGCATATAAGCTTAGCTTGGGACCAGAGGACGTTGTGTAAAAGGTCCATGAATTTTTTTTTTTGTATTACGTAATGTCGTTTATAATGTATTTATTACCTATAACTGTGACGTGTAAGATAATTATCAATAAAGAAGTATTTCACATGCTTTAAAATATGTCAAAGTCTGTGGTTGTGGTGTTTATGACTAGATTTGATAGAATATTTTTTACCTAGTTATACCATAGAATTATGATACATACTTACGTATTGAGTTACCTATACCACCTATACTTACTTAAAATCCATGTGGTGTCGCATCAGGAGTACAAGTGTCATCATCATCCCATTTCCTTCTCCAGGAAGAAGTACAAGCTTAGGGACAAACTTACCAGAAAACATAATAAAGTAAGAGACTGATATCCCGAAACTAACCTTATGCCAACACGCCCGGTTATCATCCCTTGAGTAGACCAGAAAAAGAGTCTCAAAGGCCTGTGCCCAATAGAGGGCATTAATGAGTCGAGAAGAAAGTCTAATTAATTTTGTTTAATCATTTTAACAATATCATGGCATCTTGTAATCTACTAGATCGATGAAGATCGATTTGTGGTTTTTTATAGCACTTAGATTCAACAAAATCATATAGTACACCTTGTCCGTTATTTAGCTGTCTCTAAAAACTTTGTATTAGGCGCCAGCAGATATGTACATAATTAAAAAATATAAATTGAACCCTTCACCACCCACTGTTCCAAAATAAACATATCAATTGATGGTGAAAGTCAAACAAATTTTAATTTAACGTTAAGAAAAAATAAAACTGACGAAGTAAGAGTTTAAATCGTGCAAAAAAGGTTCCTTACACATCATTATCGTCATAATAATACTCTTCATCATATAATGCCGTAATAATCACATCGATATAAATAAATACAGAGTAAATAAATGTAAAAACCACATCGGGCATGTATGACCAGATGTATGAGTGTGTATTAAGCCAAGGAAGTGTGTTTGGATCGCAGAAGATGGCTCTCCACCTCTATAGTCTCTGCCTACCCCCATGGGAATGGCATATGTAAATGGATGGCGTGATTTTATGATGATGACGATGATGATGATAAATAAATGTTTATTGTATGGGAGCAATCTTAAATATTTTTTTATTCTGGTTTTTAGTACTTGTTATAGCGGCAATAGAAATACAACATAAAAAAATTTTAACAATCTACTCGTAGCTTTCATTGTTCATATGATAATAACTGATAGACAGAATACGTACGGACAGGCGTACTGTAAGTCTCAGTAAGCATTTCCTCTTATTAAGGAACACTAAAAAATGGTAGATATTTTGTTAAATAAACATGGCGGGCAGAATCCATTAGATGAAGACGAGCTTTAATGTTCACAGACAGATTGACAAACAAGAGCTGGCGTTATTAGAAGGGGAGCGTCAAGACACTGTCCAACTAACACAGTATTATTTTTATAAAGAATCGTTGAATTTTACAAAATACTCATTGCAAAACGTAATAGTTTTTAAGGAAATTATTTAACTTACTTCTTTTAATATTTTTATTTTCCATTTTGAAATTTAGCTCTTTTTCTTTTTAGCAAACAGAATAAATAAAACAATATCTATGTAGTGTACATGCCTATGTCATAGTGAAAGTGCATAACAAAATGGAAACCCAAAATACCTGAAAAACTAAGTAAAAAAAATTATGAAACTTGTTATTATTTACCTGTATAAACCTGTTATTTGAGGTCAGAAATGTATCGAGCCATATTTCCGCCATCAAGTAACAGGGTACTGGCAGTGATAATAGCGTTAACTGATGTACATAAACTGTAAAATTTTTAGCTCTCTTGCTATCACCATTTCAGAAATATAGCCTGGTAACAGACGGAGTCGGAAGTCTCAGTAATTGGGTAAGCTAAAACGGAACTCCGTTTTACCTTTTGGTACGGAACTCTAAAACGTTCCCTTTACTATGGAATGTCAAAACTTTGGCATAATGAAATGATTCCTTGGCCTATTTCTACATAAGATAAAAGATAAAAGGCGGGCGCTGACTGACATTGACAGTTCGTTCTTTGATGACACTGGCGTAAATTACGATAATCATTACGACTCGTTATATTAATATGTTTGTACAAAACTCTTGTGTCAATCACTCAATACCTAGCTTAAGAGGCACGGTATCAAAAATTATCCATACTAAAATATCCACACAAAAATATCTCTCTATAACTCTAAATCTTATATATAAAATTCACGTGTCACAGTGTTAGTTACCGTACTCCTCCGAAACGGCTTGACAAATTTTTATGAAATTTTACATGCGTATTTAGTAGGTCTGAGAATCGGCCAACATCTATTTTTCAAACTTTTTTTTTTTTAGTATGGCAAATCTACGTTTGCCGGGTCAGCTAGTATCTCTCTATAACTCCGCTGTTTTCTTCATAGATATTACCTCTAGGGCAACGAATTTTTTCACAGTATCTAGGTCTCATGTATCTATGGTACTATTACCTTCATTTTAACCGACTTCAAAAAAGGAAGGGTCTCAATTAATTCATCTCTATGTTTATTTTTATTATGTTTGTTAAAAAAAGAATCATCAAAATCGCTTCGCTCAGTTATAAGTTATGAGATACATATAACTTTTAACTGGGCGAAATAATTTTATTGATTCTTCTTTTATTTGAAAGCTAGTGGTTCCCGTTTGTTGCCATTGCCACCAGGTCAGGATCTGATGGTTATCTCATGAGAAATCGAGGAAAACTCTCAAACAAAGGCACATGAATTCGGTTGAACTTTTTTTTTTAAACTTAGTTATTTCCAAAATACAACTAAAAGAAATATAACGAAAAGAACAGTTTTAAATAAGGAATTAGCTTAATATAATGAGCTTTTTGACTACAAAAACTTCCTGGTTGTTCACGCCGAAAGATCAAAGATTGAGAAGAAAATACTCTAGCCAAATACTCGTTTATGTCAAGATTTTCACTACATGTAAAAATATAGGTACTAAACAACAGTAGTTTAACGTGTCGTCAACAAAAAAGGTTGTTGTATACCGATGACAACACCGGAACTCGAGGTCCCTATAAACCTCTCCTTACACACGATATGATAACAGTCATCATTGTGTGATAATGTTGGGCGTATCGTGACGTACTTCCGGCACCGGAAGTGGTAATATGTCAACATGACGGCGAATGACAGAGGCATTCATTTCCTTATGTTGTATAGGGTTGATGGGGTGGAATATTAACTCTTGTGTGGTCTGAACCTATAAAAGTATAAAAGTAAATATATGAAGGTTCCATAGTTTACTTATAATCAAATTTTTTTTAAAAATCTCCGTATTCGCAACATTTTTTACTGATGCTTCGCTTCCGTTAGTCGCAGCGTGCTTTACAGCCTAAAGCCTTCCTCGATAAATGGAATAACCAACACTGAAAGAATTTATCAATTCGGACCACGTTCAAACAAACAAACTCTTCTGCTTTGTAATATTAAGTGTAGATAAGAAGTAAATTTTGTAACTTTTTACCGTCATATAATTCCATTTATCTGTTCGTGGGGCGGTGGATAAAAGTAATACAAGTGTCGCTTCCCCAAGATTTACCCGTTTGCTTCTTAAGAATCGGCCAAGGAAACTTGCACGATCCTGCACATGCCCGAAGAGGGTTGACATCAGCCAGGCAACCGTCGTCAATATCAGCCAAAAGCTACTGCAATATGACCAAGCAGTCACGTAAGCCTACCTTAAATATAAGGACAGGAGAATGATGATGATGATGAGTCCATATCAAAATATCGATGTTTTTCAAGGAAGTAAAAATATTTATCTCTATCGTCTATATATCATCTCAATCATCGATATACACGGCGGAGGTAAGTGGAAATGCTGGGAGAGAACATCCGAGAAAAATATACTCTGATGTTATCGCGGCATACTCCAAAAGGGGCAAGTGCGTAGCACTTTCAACCGTCGGGCATGTATGACCAGGTGTATGAGTGTGGATGAAGCCAAGGAAGTATGTTTGTATCGTAGCAGATTGCACTCTATGGTCTCTGCCTACCCCCATGGAAAAAGGCGTGCTGCTATGATGATGATGAAGACATATTTATTTTGCTTTTAACTTAAACATTTAGCGTTAATTTTTCAAGTAAATTGTCACAATTTCATCATATCACACAAACAAAAGTATGTACACAAAATTTTATACACAGAATTAGCAAATATAAACATTAAATATTCTGTTTTATTTCAATTATAATAATTATAATGTTAATTTTAATTCATTTTTCATGTAATTCATGTTTTGTATGTTTTATATTTTAATTATCAAAACATCACCTACTTATAATAGTTAGCTAATTTAACATTATACTGTACTAGGCGTTGCCAGCGACTCGACTTTAATGAAACTCTACAATAATGTAGCTTATACATCAGAATAACATATAGGCTACTATTTATCCAAAAAGATTGCAATGTTCCCTTGGGATGATAAAAAACGAACAGATTTTTCAACCTTTTACCGCGGGCAACACCGCGGGGCACAGCTAGTACTTTTATAATTATCTTTACTTATTATAAAACAGAGTCGTTATATTTGTATGTACGAGTATGTCCCTATATAAGCTTAAATCTTCGAAACGCAATGGATTTTGAAGCAGTTTTTTTTAATACATAAAGTGGTTTAAGAGAATGGCTTTTTTGTAGGTTTGATTTGCTAAGGTTTGCTATACATTTGAGGAGAAGGGGCTTAATAACTACAGTCGGGTAAAACCGCAGGCATTAGCTTGTATTTTACAATGTTTAAAACACCTTGTCCACGATAGATTAAGAAAACGGAGAGCGTCTCTCATAAAATTTTTTACGACGTGTACAATACGCCTGGTCGGCGCGGCACAGTAGACCATAAACCCTCCTAAAGTGGAAGAAGCCCATGCCCTGCAGTGTAACATCAACTGGCTGGAAAGAGAGAAAGATTCTTCATAGACAGCGTGAAGCGTGTCACCCACACCGAAATGACGACCACAACTACTCTGGCAAGATTGTAGCAACAAGGAAGACCAATAAGTAAGTGGCTTGGCTAAAGACACACCATTTTGTAAATCTCTGACTGAGAATGTTTCCCCTCCAGCCCATTTACGTCCCACTGTCGAGCACGGGCCTCCTCCACATTGGGGGAATTATGGTCTACTGTGCCACGCTGACCAGGCGTGTCGGCACAGGGTTTATTTTCGAATTTTCTGTCTCTCACAGAGCATGTTATCTGTATGCAATATCCCTTAGCTGTCTTTTACAGCACCCTTGTGAACATATGGGGTGGTGACACTTGTATTCTTAATCCATCACCACATCGAGAATGTTTATAGTGACTGAATTTTGCAATTTGCTATTTTAAAATTTATTACAAGAAATTATTACAAATAATAAAAAAATGTCTACATGTAGATAAGATTTAAACGAAAAAACATGTAGCACGTACAATTAATAATTGGTGCATGAATATTGCAAACAAGTCACACAATGATTGCACGACAAATAATAAAATTGTTTTATGACTTTACAAACACAGCATCGCAATTAATTTATATTTCATTTAATAAATATTGGTACCAATGTTAAGCGCGAAACTAAAGGAAACTTAACTAAAAATGAATTTTGATAGTGTTGATAACACAATTCGACAATATTAACTAAACTTTCTAGATAAATAATCTGTTTATTACAGACTTAAAATCTTAATTAATATAAATGTAAATACACAAATAGTATTTTCTGTTGTTTGTTGTTTAAAAGGAAAATATTTACGTACTAGCTATTGCCCGCGATTTCGTATGCGTGAAATTTAGAATTTGTTTCCTGTTCTTGCAACATTTTTCACTGATGCTTCACTCCTATTGGTCGCAGCGTGATATTATATAGCCTATAGCCTTCGTTGATAAATGTAATATCCAACACTAAAAGAATTTTACAAATCGGTCAAGTGGTTCCTGAGATTAGCGCGTTCAAACAAACAAACTCTTCAGCTTAATAATATTAAGTTAAGATTTTTTGAACGTCATATATCAACATTTAACTACCAAAGATTAATTTAAACATAGACATGACTATCATAAAGAGTTTAACGTATAGCTACCTAATACGAAACACATGCAACCATTGTTATAAATAATTAAGTCACAATGTTGTTAAAAAAATAAACAGAGAACTGGTGAGCCGTTATTTTGTAACATAAATTCGTCTTGTAGTTAATAAGCTAGGCTCCTAATTGGTATCGTAAATATTGTATGTAAAATAAACAACTAGTCTTGTGTGGAGCAAAGATTATGTAAATGTAGATACGAACGCTGAGTGGTTATCTTTAATTTTTTTAATGAGGTGAAGCCAGATAAATGTGTTTGGATCGTAGCAAATGGCGCTCTATAGTTTCTGCCTAGCCCCATGGGGAAAAGGCATTATGGTGTAATGACTAACTTCTTACATAAGATAATTCCTCCTAGTTACATTCCAATATTATTGTACCTACGTATTTACAAAAGAAAAGTAGTTTATGTATTCCATCCATATTTTGGTAAGCATATAAGCTTAGCTTGGGACCAAAGGATATTGTGTGAAATGTCCATGAAGATTTATTTATTTTATTTTATAACAATTAAAGATAAGTTTATCTAATATTTATTTGTATCTACACTTACAAAACAATCCCTACTAATATTATAAATGCGAAAGTAACTCTGTCTGTCTGTTACGCTTTCCCGATTAAACCGCTCAATCGATTTTGATGAAATTTGGCACAGACAATCTTTAGACCCTGAGAAAGGTTGCGAAAAAAAAAATTTCCAAATTTCACGCGGACGTAGTCGCGGGCTACAGCTAGTGTTAGTATAATTTGTTACTGAATTATGTGTCTACTATTCACAGTAATTATGTACACAACTTATACTACCTAGATACTAAAATTATATTTTATTTTTGCACTAATTAAGATGTGGAACAAGACGAAATAAATTAAATTGCTTCATAAATTCTATTAATAGTTTTATTTCAAAAATATATGGATGTGTATAAATTATGCATTGTAGAATACGGACATAATAATGTACTTATTTTTTTTTAAATAAAACTACTTTTTACGGATTTAGACGCGTATATTTGTTTTAAATTTTGGCTCGACGTTTCGTAGACTTTGCAGTCACCATGGTCACGGCTGAGACTGAGCTGTAATGTGTCTTCTACGATCTACGAAAAAGTAGTTTTATTTAAACAAAATGAGTCGCGCAAGTGTTAGAAAATAGTACAATTTTTTGTTAGGTATAATATAATCCTTATATTTATTTAATTTAATTTTCTAAAACCGAATAAAAAGAAAAGTCTATTGCCTACGAAGGGTTCCATGCCATAATCATGATAACACCTAGGATGATATAATATTCTAAGGTTCCAATTCTACGTCTACAACTAAACATAACTAAGAAATGAAAACAATTATTGCTGTATTTTGATTATTTAGCTATTTTGTTGTGCACTTTTATTTTTATTAAAATCTTTAGTCTATAATATACAGTTTTTCTATTATAAAGTTTGTGTTAACATTGCCAAATTATGTTATTGATACTATCAATTTTCATTTTTTAGTTAAATTAAGTTTAGTTGTGCATGTAGAATCGGTACCTAAGTCTAAGGATAACAAACAAAAAGAAAGAAAGAGATGTTTATTGTTGCGTTAGAGAACATTAACATTAAAAATTACATAACAAAAACACATACTTCCAAGCGACAGCAACCAGGTGTCCATTTCAGCATTATGCTAGGTCACAAGTATTGTATAGGATTGCAATCCTCGATGTTTGCCTCTTGTCGCATGATTTTTGTACGGCGTTGCAGAATAAGGGATTAGAAACAGTATTGAAATAGTACGACACAGATGCCGTACAAAATCAAATGACCGAATTAACCCTGGTAATTGTCGGAAAATAAATCAAAAATTCCGACTTCGTGGCTCCACATTTTTGTACGGCATTACGCGTTTTCTTATTATTTCTCATGAATCTATCGGTGGTAAGAATGCCGTACAAAAATATATGACCAAAATGTAGTGAGTTTACTTGTACTTTTGAATTCTCACCTGCACTCAGTTGGACAGCTTACAAGTGACGGCATAGTGCTGAATCTCATTATTTTATGCTCTTATATCGTTCTAGATAGGTCACCTGGTGGTTCAAATGACCCGTCATTTTTCAACGTGGGCCTGTAGTCTAAAGGACCTAGCGCGGGTTTTCAAATGGACCCTGCGTGTGACGCCTCTGACATCCACACATACGTCACATACTCGTAAATAATATTATAACACAAAAAATCTATAAATAAATCTATATATAAAAGCACACTGACTTAAGCGTGTCAATCAACACAACAACGTTCGTTTTGTGGGAGCCTCCTTAAATATTTTTGCAACAGAAGTACAAAACTTCTAGCTAAAAGAGGAGGAGGAGGAGAAGGCTGTGTTACCTATGGAATTTTCAACGTACTATCACCGTTTCTGAAATACCTACAGCCTCATGATAGACGGGCGGACGTATGGAATGACACTGAAGTCTTAATAATAGGCCTGTTTTGCGTTTTCGGTACGCAATTCAAAAAATACTTTAACAGACAAATCATCATCAACATCACGCCTTTTTTCAGAAAGAATTTTACAATTCGGTCAAGAGGTTCCTGTGAATAGCGCGTTCAAACAAATAAACTGTTTAGGTTTATACTTAATATTAAGTTTAGATTTTTTAAACGTCATATATGCGATATAAAAAGTCTCTGATACATGTTGTTTAATGGAGTTATGAAGGAAAAACGGTTTGTTATTTTTCCTGAACATTTACACTTATACGATTACCGGGTTATTCGCGGGGGGCGTCGATTTGTCCCTTTCAGCGCGGCGCTCGGGAATAGAGATGGCATTACCTAAGGCAAATACCTAAATTAGGAGTACAGTACCCTCTTAATAGGCTGGAGAGAAGAGAGAAGAGGAATTAACAGTATTTTTACAGTGTAGTGAAGACAAAACCCTTTAGCATCACTTTTAGCACGCTTTTATTGTTTCTTCGCATCTATTAATGTATTTGTCTATGTAATGGAAACTGTGAAAGTGATTTTCACTCACTTCCAGCAGTCGGATTGATCTTAAATATTGCACACTAAACGATACCGATCACAATGCAATAACTTAAAAAAGATGAGGATATTCAAGCGTGTGTTTTTATTTTTATTAGGCATTCTCCTGCTTTTATCCCGTCATTTGGGAACATTTTATATTCAATATATGTTTCAATTCTCAAACATATTATACAAAATATTACAAAGAAACAATAAACCATTATTTTACCAGCGCAGACGCTTCAATCAACATATAATATTTCTTTATAACTCATCTATAAAACTAATATTTTATGATACACATTAAATCTACCATTCACAGCAGGCCTGCAAAACGGACGAGCTAAATAAAGTTTTGTAATATTCGCCAATAAAATGAACTACATGGAGAATAGGATTTAAGTATTAAAACTACAGTTTATCTCTCGTCTCGTCTATATTGTGATTAAATTTAAGTTTACCGTTAAGAGGGCACGATACCAAATTATGCTCCATACAAAAATATGGGTTACGTAATCCCCATTCTTCTTTGCGAGAGTTAAACTGATTTTTATTGTTTTTACGCTATATTATAGATGAAGAGTATATCTATGCTTGTATCACTTTCTTTTTTTTTTCAAACCATATTAACTAAAAGAAATATGACCATCCGAAAATCCGGTTTTTTTCGGTTTTCTTTAGGTAAAGTTGCAGCGACTATCACACATATTTGGTAAGGTTTTACCAAAAAAGAAAGTGATAGAAGCATAGATATACTCTTCATCTATAATAAAGCGTAAAAAAAAATAAAAATCGGTTTCACTTTCGCGAAGAAAAAAGGGGACTGCGAAACGTCTTTTTTTTTTTCAAAGAATTTGTAGGTAATATCTGCATGTGTCTTCTACGATCAGTTATTACAGGGTTTACCCACATTCGATTTTAATTTTACATTGACCATAAAGATAGACTTTTACTATCAACTATATCATATTACATTGTGCTCAGATTACATAAAATCAATAACATTATTTTAGTTTCTAAAATACATTAACAAATTGTAACAATATAAAGAAAATTTTTAAATTTTAAATTATATATGGTAAAACATACATAATTTTATCATAGACTAAAGTTTTAATTATTATAGAGGTAGTATACAATATAGCAAGCAAAACTAAGTTTATATACTTAAATACAATATTATTTACATAATAACAAGAAATTTTTAAAAAGAATTTTTGGTTTAAGATTTAAATTAGTTTATATTAAAAAGAAAAATTGATAATTTTTATTTGAATTTATAGAAAATTAGTAAGTATTTATTTTAATTATTTAGTTTTTATTATTTTATCTAATTTACTACCACCAGATCGGAACCACTTGAGAAAAATCTGGCAAGAAAACTCAAGGGGAGTCAAAGAAAATTATTTATTATTAACTTTATGCTGTCGGTCTAAAGTGAAGTTATGGGGATTTTAAGTCTTGTTGTCTGCAAAATGTTATAATACAATTTGTAAATTGTAAAATTTGTTAAATTGTACAATTTCTAAAATTTGTTCTGCAAAATGTTATAATAATAATAATAATAAACCCCTCTGGGCCAGTCGTTACCTCACCATGAGGCTAACGCAAAACCTGGAGGCAGATTATAGGCTTTCGAAAATCTTGTGGTATAAACAAAAAATGTGTCACAGGACCTAGGGAAAGTCTACAGACCGCAGGGCAGCTTGTGGCGAGCTGAATGTGAGTGGCGACACTGCGGTCCCGAGTGCCCCTGAGAGTCGGTAGTGGCCTCGCCTTCGGCTTGCCTTTGTTGGCTGGCCGAACTGGAAACCGAGAGTGCCTGGACTCTCGCCTCTGTCTTGCCTTCACCGGCTGGACAGAGTGGGGTCGCCAGAGCTATATGCTCGGGGGTGGAAGTGTCAATGTCAAGGGCGTAATTACGGGGAAACCCGCTCCGGGTCTTGACCCGCGATGGTGAAACCGGTGCCGCACCGCTCTACACCCCAAGCCGCTCACACCGGTGTTGCTCCCTGCTGCCTTGTCTGGCGGCTGTGTGGGGGGCCCATCTAGTGAGTCGGCGAGTCACCGTCTGCCACGGTTCAAGAAGTTTAGTAGTATTGAAGGCAGGCGACCGTTTTTAATTCAATAGTATACGATTAACCGGTTCAATTAACACACCAACCCCATAAACTGAGTAATTATAATTTGCCATTCATTTACAATAGATTTACACCTACCACTGGCACTCCATGACTACTTCTATAGTACAGGTATGGAGTGTCGTTGGTAGACGTCCCATCACATTTTATTCTTTCATTAAAAATCTCAAAGGGCCTCTGCATGTTGGACCTATGTCCCCATGTAAGCCTACCAAAGGACCGGGTATTTCTTTAATAGAAATAGCCCGTGACTCGGTAAATGAGAAACAAAATAATAATAATAATGAGGAGGTTCCTCTCCCTGGATCCTTAGCCACCGGTGGCTTGGCCCCTGTGCCCGCCGCCTGTTGGAGCTCACATTTATTTTATATTTTTAAATGTATATTTTTTATTATTTAGTTTATATTTAATTATATATTTAAAAATGTAAGATATTGTGATGTAAAAGAGATAAATAAAGAATAATAATAATAATATTTTGGACATTTCACACAACGTCCTCTGGTCCCAAAGTAAGCTATATTTCTATGCTTGTGTTATGGGTACCAGATACGGATATCTATACTAATCTATACTAATATTATAAAGCGAAAGAGTTTGTTTGTTTGTTTGTTTGTTTGTTTAAACGCGGTAATCTCAGGATCCGCTGGTCCGATTTGAAAAATTCTTTCAGTGTTGGATAGTACATTTATCGAGGAAGGCTATAGGCTATATAACATCACG
Source organism: Orgyia antiqua (assembly GCA_916999025.1). Taxonomy (NCBI): domain Eukaryota; kingdom Metazoa; phylum Arthropoda; class Insecta; order Lepidoptera; family Erebidae; genus Orgyia; species Orgyia antiqua. The sequence continues at coordinate 16,774,341 of OU779864.1, read as the reverse complement.
CTGCAACGAATAGAAGCGAAGCATCAGTGTAAAATGTTGCAAGAAACGGGGAAAAAAGTCACGCGCGTGTTATGAGACTATAGTTATTAGGGTTATATTATGTCGTATTCTATATCAGTCAGGATGAATATTGCTAGTTATAGGCTATTAAATGTACTGTTGTCTAGGTATATCCACGTCAGAGGTTGTAATATGTAATGTAACTCTTGGTTATTGAAATAAAACACATCATAGATTCATTTACCATTGTGTAATCTTTTATACTACCGTTGGTTCGGAAATGTTCATCAATTGGGAAGAACCAACAAGAAACCCAATTGACTTACTGTTTTATATAAATACGATACGATACAATATCATTATTATAATCGCCATAATGTCCCAGCAAGTACATAGTGTCACTATGTATTGTAATATTACTGTAGAGTCACTTAAAATAATATAAAGTCTTACACGTCATGTACTTACCGGAATTATCCAACAATAATGTAATATTGACACAATCACAAAACACTCCATGATTAACTATAATTAACACCACTTACTAACAATAGTACTAATATAAATACTTTGTGGAGAGAGTAACGTGTGACCTATCGGACAGCACGACAGACTGCAGACTGACTGTCTTTAACGTTAGCGGCTTGTTTTTATAATGTAATCCCCACTTGAGTTGCAAAGCAAGACTACCCCCACATGTTAGAAAATTACGTTGATGTTCCTATTTTAATTTGTTTTTATGATTTGTCATCAATAGTACGATTATTTTACAAAATTATATCCCTAAATTAAATAATACTTATTTAATTTACACTAATATTGTAACACGGCCATACTGACAAATACTTCGTCCCCGAAGTATCCATCATTACAATGGCATAAAAATATTCATCATAATTATTATATTCCTTAATCATAAATTCATATCATATTTCAATAACATTTTCTTTTTGGATCTTTAAAATCATTAAATTTTGGGCGATGCTAGACAATGTCGAATAGTCTTTCAAATTAGTACAATTGAGATAAAATGTATCAAGATACTGTAGATATCATACATAACCTTATGTTCCAAAGTATAAGTCACTATAGTTATTATTAATATTTTTTTTAATTTGAATTATTATGAATATTCTTCACTATTAATACCACCAAGACAATTTTTACAACTGTTTAATAAATACAAAGAGTGACTTGATTGCCAAAACAGTTTTCTAGAATGTATGTTTGGTTGTAGGCAATGTACTTTTAGTATTAATCCTGAAACAGGGATAAATTTGCACATTTATAAGTTATATTGGACCTATTTAGCTATTGAAAAACCATATCGGACGTGTCGGTTCACACTAACTTAGTACAACAATAATTGTAATAATTCTCACTAACTTCCAATAAATGATCATAGTTATACCTACAAACTATATCAAAGTCATCATTAGTTAACCATAACAGTAATGTTTTAAGTTCATTATAGATCCTAGTCATGAATACACTTCATCATCACTTTGTTACAAATAAATAACAGTTCAACCAGTAATTACTGTCTGGTACAAGTAAAACATAGATAATTTCCGTAGTTCAATAAATCTATAAACTAAATGACGGACAATTGAAGTAACTAATTATGTGAGAGTACAACACTATCAACGTGGTCTTATGTGTATTTCTTATTCGAATAATTTGCTGCCAGAAGAGCCGACTAGTCAAGTTTCGCTCGGTTATTCTGACATACAATAATAGTCTTTATACAAAATACTAAAAACCATTTTTCAGGTCGATACCTCGTTCCCGTTTTTTTTTTTTCAAATACCAGAGTTGTTGTATCGTTGGAGATACTTAAAATAGTCTTCATTTTCATTTAAAAAGAAACATAAAAACTGGATGAGAAGAATTATGAACAATCCCAATTGTAACAACGGACATGTTTTTGTTATCATCTTAGTCACAAATATAGTAATCATTATAGTATTCATCATAATACTAATCATAAATCTTACATTAGTCTTATAATAAAGTCTCACTGTATGCGGCTAGACACCCGCTGTCAGAGTTGCTCAAACACCCGCGTCAGTGTCAGCCGGACACAGTAAAGACAAAAATATAGATAATTATCATTATAATACTTATAGTAGTAAAGACAAATCATCATTATATAATCATCATCATCGTAATAATCATCACCATCACAAAATACACAATAGTAAAGTCTCACTGTATGCGGCTAGACACCCGCTGTCAGAGTTGCTCAAACACCCGCGTCAGTGTCAGCCGGACACAGTAAAGACAAAGCCTTAATCATCATCATGATATCCACGGCCGTCATAATATTCCTAACAGTCATATCAAAACAGTCATGATGTTGTTATATATCGGTATTAAAAAGTACTAGTGATCAAAATAGCTTCAATAGTAATAAAGTCTGTCAGTAGTTATAATTTAAAAACTGTTATAACGCTATATTAACTTTGTTAAAACGCTTCTTACAGTGAATGTAATATGTCTATAGGTACCCATGTTTCAGATAATCATGATGATGCCACCAATAACCATTAAGGTCCACAATTCATGTTATGAATAACATTAAATTATTATAGTATCCTGTAACAGCCTTTATCCACTGATAAAGTATGACGATGATGAATAACCACAGTACAGTACACCAAAACGTACACAATTGTTATAATTTTTATATACGCCTAAGAATATTTAGTAATGTTTGCAACAAACATATTATCGTAACGTATTGTATTTTATTTCTTTTATGACTATCATAGCAAAAAGACCAAAGTAATATCCCAAAGGATTTTTTTTTTTTTTGTTTTTTTTTTTTACTTCAACCATGTAGCAGACAAAAAGGCAGCTTTCTTTAGTACTTAGATCTCCACCTATTGTATTTTTATAGTATGATAATCCGATAACTACACTGATTAGATAATAAAAAATATATGAACTGAAAAAGAAGAAGGCCTGAGCCTAAACTGTTGATTTAATCCCATTCATGTTCATGACATTGTTACACCTCTGTAAACCCAGCAAAAACTACTACTACAAGAATAATAAATGAATGTTCATAAATATTAAGCCCAAAAATACAGTACACGTACAACTCCTTCCTTGAACTGTTTTTATCGTGAACTTTATTGGAAAAGTATTTTTTACTAGTGTCTGCAGCAGTATATACCTAGACTTATCAAAATAAATCATATAAGTTTATGTCTGTAGAACAATAACTTGAATGACCGGACAAAGCAACATTAGTTGATCACAATTTAATTCATAAATCATCAGTGACACCCGACTACCATCAGTAATATAGTATCTTTACGGAACCTATTTTTAATAATCGGTGGTTCTGACTAACGTCTATACAGAAATATCAAACCAATATCCTAATATCACACTTATACTAGTGCTCTACTACGGGACTATCATTTGTGCTATATTTACAAAAGAAAAGCATCATATGTATTCCATCCGTATTCTGGTACCCATAACACAAGCACTATAAGCCCACCTTGGGACCAGAGGACGTTGTGTGAAATGACCACGAATATTTATCACCTATTATTTTTTATTACTAGTTGTACTGCACAAAACAAAAGTAAATAAATATTATGTAGTAGCGACATTATTGTATTAGGATGTAAAATGGGTTGGGATGGGTTATAAAATATATATAAATATAAATATATAGATAAACTGTTCAAATTAATGGAACAACGCTGTCTCGTACCGTCTACCAGGATCTAAAACTAATAGAAATAAAACATTCCTATAACAAATTCACACAGTGACACTAAAATCTTGGTGCCCTACCACACCTCGTGTGGGTTGTCTAGTATTCCTAGGTCTATCTATGTTTCAAATTGGAACAACTATAAAATGTAAACTTTTAAAAATCCGACTGTCGTAGATGATAATCCTTTTAAAATAAATACCAGTGTATTACTAAACGTTCCAGCCGTTTGCTTTTTTTTTTAAACTGTTATAGTTCTGTTTTTATATGTATTAAGACCCATTGATTAAGTTACTTGGATATACTACGTTTGTCCACTCATGACTCACATCATAATACACTATAAAAGCGAATGTGACAAAGATATCTCCTGAAGTCCATAATGACAGTTTATGGAGGAGAGTTTTCTACATAATAGTTACTTATCGTTTTGTACCAACATTACAAGATACTGTGAAATACAGTTACATCATTTTAATCAAATTGATTTCTTCTTAAAAATACTTTAAACATTTTTACATTTTAGAAACTCATTAAACAAGTCCCAAAGATATTAAAATTTATTATATCAAGTAGTTTTAAAAATCATAAGTTTTGTATTCCTCTTACTATGGAAAAGTACAATTAATAATACTATCTACTATTTTCCTTAACGTTGAATAACTAAAGATTCATTTTAAACTACTACACAGATATGTAATAGTCTGACTTTTTTAATTTTGTGGTATAATTGTAACTATTAGATCGTTTTTAAATACTTAACATAGTCTTGTGGTTCCACACTTGTATTTGAAATTCAATTTAGGCACATTGAAATTACAGAATCAATTATAACTATAAGAATTATCACATACCAAAATCCATTTAGCCGTTTGGTCATCCTGTTTATACTAATTTGTTTCTCATATCTTGCCGCATGATATTACAGAGCTTCTCATACCTTGACCTCCTTTTGCTGCTTTGTTATCCTGATGTAGTTAAGTTTAAAATCCACTAGGCTGTAGTTACTTAATGGTACCTTTATAGTTTTCCTGTTTCTTGTGATTATCACATTGTAGTTGTGTAATCTTCTTTACATTAATGTCACTGAAAACTTGCAAAAAATTGTGTTAACAAGGCGCTGCGTTCAGATCAGGTTCATATCCCTCACTTCTGATGTTATGAGACTATAGTTATTAGGGTTATATTATGTCGTATTCTATATCAGTCAGGATGAATATTGCTAGTTATAGGCTATTAAATGTACTGTTGTCTAGGTATATCCACGTCAGAGGTTGTAATATGTAATGTAACTCTTGGTTATTGAAATAAAACACATCATAGATTCATTTACCATTGTGTAATCTTTTATACTACCGTTGGTTCGGAAATGTTCATCAATTGGGAAGAACCAACAAGAAACCCAATTGACTTACTGTTTTATATAAATACGATACGATACAATATCATTATTATAATCGCCATAATGTCCCAGCAAGTACATAGTGTCACTATGTATTGTAATATTACTGTAGAGTCACTTAAAATAATATAAAGTCTTACACGTCATGTACTTACCGGAATTATCCAACAATAATGTAATATTGACACAATCACAAAACACTCCATGATTAACTATAATTAACACCACTTACTAACAATAGTACTAATATAAATACTTTGTGGAGAGAGTAACGTGTGACCTATCGGACAGCACGACAGACTGCAGACTGACTGTCTTTAACGTTAGCGGCTTGTTTTTATAATGTAATCCCCACTTGAGTTGCAAAGCAAGACTACCCCCACATGTTAGAAAATTACGTTGATGTTCCTATTTTAATTTGTTTTTATGATTTGTCATCAATAGTACGATTATTTTACAAAATTATATCCCTAAATTAAATAATACTTATTTAATTTACACTAATATTGTAACACGCGCGAGCTTTAAATGAAAACGCTGCCTTATCCATGTGAGTTACAACAAAGTAATGTATGGAAAAATTGTTTGTTACCTATAGATCTTTAAAAAAGTCCGCGAGGCCATATGTCTATCTTTTAAGGAAAACCCGCTGTACCCATAAGAACGTCAACAAAATTATCAAATTCAATAGGATGTTTTCAAAAGCTATTTATGTGTATATAGTAAAATTTTTTATCAAATTAAATACCTTAGTTAGCTTACGCCTTTAATATAGATAATAACTGCTCTTTACAGCATGCAATTTAAATGAATATCTTCGGAGATATGACGAGAAAAGAATTACGCGTGATAAAATAAAGTTAAACTGTTCGCTGAGCAACGAGAACGCTTCCCCGGTCCTCTATCTATACTACATACATTGTTTCGATGTATGGTTGAATGTATGAATGTAAGGATGTTTGTTGTTCTTTCACGTAAAGACTACTGGATGGATTTTCGTGAAACTTTGCAATAATATAGCTTACATATCAGATTAACACATATGCAATAATTTATAAAGATACTATGTGTCACGGCGTCTTAGTGTGTGCAAAAGTCAGTATTGTACAGGTTGTTACGCTGCTCAATCCCGACGGATCAGTGTTAAGTTGGTCTTTATAGGCGTCGGCGTCGGCTTCGGTGTCGTCGTCGGCGCCGGCTTCGCCGACGCCTCCGGCGTATGGTCGTTACGTTGCTCAAATTCCGACGTATCGATGCTGAGTTGGTTTATATAGGCGTTGGCATCTACAGCGGCGTAGGCGACGACGTCGGCGCCGGCATCGGCGGCGGCTTCGGCGTCGTCGTCGGCGTCGTCGTCGGCGTCGGCTTCGGCATCGGCGTCGGCGTCAGCGTCGGCTTCGGCGTCGGCGTCGTCGTCGGCTTCGGCGTCGGCGTCGTCGTCGGCTTCGGCGTCGGCGTCGTCGTCGGCGTCGTCGTCGGCGCCGGCTTCGCCGACGGCTCCGGCGTATGGTCGTTACGTTGCTCAAACCCCGACGTATCAGTGCTGAGTTAGTTTTATAAGTGTTGGCATCGACAGCCGCGTCGGCGTCGGCGTATGGTCAATAGGCTCAAAAACAGCTAGACCGTTTTTTTTTAATTCTTTCACCATTTGAAAGCTACATTATCTGCGCTTAAAGTAGGCTAGATTTTATTTTGGAAAAATTAGGGTTCCGTAAAATATTTGGGTTTTTCGGAAAAAAATCAACTAAAAGAGTTAACTATTTTGCGTACGCTGCTTAAACTTTTAAAGAACAACAAAATATTCTAATTTTTTTATTTATTTATGAGATTTATTTATTTCAAGGAGCTTCTCAATCAATATGAACAAAAAAGAAATATTCATCAGCAAGCGAATTATAGGTCCTCACGGATAAAAAATTAAGAGCCATGTTTATGGTATTATAAGGGTGGGTGTTTACTATGTATATTCTATCCGTTTTCTGGTACCCATAACACAAGCATATAAAGCTTACCTTGGGACTATAGGACATTGTGTGGAAAATTCTTATTTATATACGCTTTAATATAATGAAGAATTTTTATTTATTCATTTTGCGATTAACTTAATTAATTGAGAGAACAACAGAACGTTATTCCGAGGTCGTGGGTTTAAGTCCTGTTTATGATAATTCTTATTTTGACAATAATTTCAATCATCATCATGGATTTTTATCAACACTATGTAGGCTTGGACCATGCCAAATTTCAAGTCTCTAGGATAGTGGGAAGTAACCTGTAAATTTTGATTCCCTAGCGAAAGTGGAAAATACTCAAAAATGGCTGTAGTTCGGTTATATCTTCTGAATGCGTAGATCTAAATTATTGGTTGTATCTTTTGCAGCAAGGGACCGCATAGATCTACATTTGGTATAAGTTTCAAATTAACAACTTCAGCCGTGGCTGAGTAAAAAAAAGTTTAACGAGTGGATAGACAGACAGACGGACACCGTATTGAGAGTATAAGGGTTTGTACAAAAACCTAAAAAGGCATGATGAAGCTCTGAGATATCATTTACTAAAATGACATTGTGGCCGTGTGTGTTACTTCTTTAGAACTGTGCAAGAAAAGAGAACCACACTGACGATTTACTAATTAGCTGTAAAATGGCGTTATTGTTAGTTCATTTAATTTTTCGTTTCTTAATTCCACGCGTACGAAGTCGCGGGCACTGCTAGTACTACATAAACTACTTTTCTTTTGTAAATACATACTTATAATACATAGAAAACGCCCAGACGCAGAACAAACATTTGTATGACAAGTATAAACATCACACAAATGATTGTCCTGACCGGGAATCGAACCCGAGACCTAGTGATCGGCAGTCCGTTATATAAACCGCTAGACCACGAGGCCCGTCAAAATGTTAGATGCCCGTTATAATGCAAAATGTTAGAAAATACAATTTTTATGATTTACACTACACCTCTAAATCTGTTTGGGTTCAAATAAACGTTAGAAATACAATATTTGGTTCTAAAATGGCATATTTAGAGAGGAAAAAAAGAAATTCACCATTGATCCTCGCTTTATGCATTGAGAGGTATCGCTCATCAAAATGAAAAGTAATTTCAGAAGAAATTGGAGAACATGAATGTACTAATGCAATGAATATAAACAGAGCATTACAAACAATTGACACAACACATTGTTATTTTATGTTGTTACATCATTGTTATTGCTTATTTAATAAGCATCGCACTCTCATTTAGGTGTTACAATAAAGATACGCAAAATGCATTATAGTAGGAGATTCGGTCGTCCAGACGACTGTATGTACAATGAGTACTAAGAAATGGAAGACCAATCCTGAAAGACTGATATATTTTCCTGTATTCACCATGGCTACTGCTAACTGGCTCTACCAACTGGAAGTTCCCACGTAGTATTAACTTACTTAGTTATGGTCATCTGTGTTTTTGATATCGTATAAAATGTGCAGGCCTACTGTGAATGGGTAACTTTAATTTATCAACCTTACTGGTTTATTACAATGTTTCCCCATTCACTAAACTCACTATATTCAGTAGTTATTCATAAATGGTTATGTTTGAATTGTATTTACTTACATCGATGCCTCGTATATTAGGTACCTATCTATTCTTATTTAAACAAGATACTAATTTTTATATTTAATGGCAAAGATAAAGAAATATTAGACAGATGAGACACTTGTAAATAGCAACACGGTTGGTTTCGATAATTTACTTAAATTAGTTTGGCAGTTTACGACCCCTAGTGAGAGATTTTAAAAATTGAAACTACCTACGGTTTAAATTACAAATTACTACGCGATTATTCTAATGTTTTTTTTTTTATTTATCCTCTTAATTAATAACTGTTAATAAGATGTCGGTTTCATCGCTAAATAGTTACTACCATGTTAAAAAATTTTGTCTTAAATATAATTTTCTTTAATGTAGTATTTTTATCTTCGGTTTATAAACACAGAAAACTTTATTCTAAATTTTTTGTGCAATATTTTTATGGTTATAAAGAAAATATGTACGCTGTAATTGAAAACCAGTGGAATTTGAAAAAAAAAGCCCGTCTTTTACTGATTCTTCGCTCCTTTTAACCCTTTCCCGATAAATTTACTATCCAACACTGCAAGAAATATTAGTATAGATGTTTTCAGAGCTTCCATTAGGTATTAGACGGCCCTGGTTAAACATAAATGTATTTACATTACAGCGTTGAAAAACTAAGTTGTTAAGCTGTCATTTTATCTAACACCTACGTGCATTTAATTTACATTTTTATACTAAACATAAAAAAGAAATTAGTGAAGTTTCAAAAGGTATCTTTTAATTTTTCCAACCAATATATTTCGAAGTGTCTTATCTTTTACATAATCTATTAAAACATCTCAAGTAGCCGGTTTTGTAGTATAAATCGTAATATTATCACGATCAGTCGATCACAACTCGTTTATTATACCAGCTGGGAGTTTAAAGGTGACCATTCACTTTCCTGAAGTCCAGCGTGTGGGAAAGTTTACTATTCACAAGATATTGCCGAACTGTCTAATATGACTGGCTGAATCCAAATGTGATCTAACGACAATATCGTCATATGAAGGAGCACAGCACAGTAGGAGGTTTCTTTTCACAGCTATTTTATATTTGAAGGTAAATAATATGGTAGGTTTGAGAGTAGGTTATAAGCTATTTTTGTTACCCTACATCATTAAAAGAGTGGTTTGATCCAGATTTTTTAAAAAGAACCTTTTCTTCTAATTTCAAAAGTTTAATCTTTTCTCTCTCACCTTCCATTTTTTTATAATTCAATATTTCAAATTAAAACATTTTTGGTCAAGTCAGCTTGTTAAAAACGGTAGGTTCATCGATCTTGCCGTGAATGGTAACTTTTAATCATAATATTATCACCATCACAGGTCGTATATACCATGGTCGGTAGCTGTGCGTGTTATCGATTCAATCGCGTCGATATTTACGCTCACAACCACTCGATTACTATCAACCACTATTTGTTGCGTCGCTGTTCACATGACACACCGAGGGATTGTGTAAAATCTGGAATTATTTAGTGTTGTCATTGTGTGAAAAATTACGTTTGAATTGCTTTTTGATTTGAAACTGTTTACGAGTAAGTATCTATACTAATATTATAAAGCGAAAGAGTTTGTTTGTTTGTTTAAACGCGGTAATCTCAGGATCCGTTAGTCCGATTTGAAAAATTCTTTCAGTGTTGGATAGTACATTTATCGAGGAAGGCTATAGGTTATATAACATCACGCTGCAACGAATAGAAGCGAAGCATCAGGGTAAAATGTTGCAAGAAACGGGGGAAAAAATCATGCGTGCGAGCTTTAAATGAAAACGCTGCCTTATCCATGTGAGTTACAACAAAGTAATGTATGAAGAAATTGTTTGTTACCTATAGATCTTTAAAAAAGTCCGCGAGGCCATATGTCTATCTTTTAAGGAAAACCTGCTGTACTCATAAGAACGTCAAAAAAATTATCTAAATCAATAGGGTGTTTTTAAAAGCTATTTATGTGTATTTGGTAACATTTATTATCAAATGAAATACCTTAGTTAGCTTACGCATTTAATATAGATTATAACTGCTTTTTACAGCATACAATTTAAATGAATATCTTAGGAGATATGACGAAAAAAGAATTACGCGCGGCAAAATAAAATACTTTAACTGTTAGCTGAGCAACGCGAAGGTTTCCTCGGTCTTTTATCCATACTCCAATGTTTTGATGTTTGGTTAATGTTGGATGTATGAATGTAAGGATGTTTGTGGTTCTTTCACGTAAAGACTGCTGGATGAATTTTCATGATATTTCCAATAATATAGCTTTCAGGTCGCTACGCTGCGCAATCCCCGACGTATCGGTGTTGAGTTGGTCTTTATAGGCGTCGGCGTCGTCGTCGGCGTATGGTCGTTACACTGCTCAAATCCCGACGTATCGGTGCTGAGTTGGTTTTTATAAGCGTCGGCGTCAGCGTATAGTCGTTACGCTGCTCAAATCCCCACGTATCGGTGCTGAGTTGGTTTTTATAGGCGTCGGCGTCGGCATCGGCGTCGGCATCGGCGTCGGCATCGGCGTTAGCGTCGGCGTCGGCGTATGGTCGTTACGCTGCTCAAATCCCGACGTATCGGTGCTGAGTGGGTGTTTATAGGCGTCGGCGTCGGCGTATGGTCGTTACGCTGCTCAAATCCCGACGTACGTATCGGTGTTGAGTGGGTGTTTATAGGCGTCGGCGTCGGCGTCGGCATCGGCTTTGGCGTCGGCGTATGGTTGTTACGCTGCTCCAATCCCAACATACCGGTATTGAGTTGGTTTTAATAGGCGCTGGCGTTGGCGTCGGCGTATGGTCGTTACGCTGCTCAAATGCCGACGTGCTGAGTTGGTTTTTATAGGCGTCAGCATCGGCATCGGCGTCGGCATCGGCATCGGCATCGGCGTCGGCGTATGGCCGTTACGCTGCTCAAATCCCGACGTACGTATCGGTGCTGAGTGGGGGTTTATAGGCGTCGGTATCGGCGTCGGCATCGGCGTCAGCATCGGCATCGGCATCGGCATCGGCATCAGCGTCGGCGTCTGGTCGTTACGCTGCTCAAATCCCGACGTATCGGTGTTGAGTTGGTTTTTATAGGCGCCGGCGTCGGCGTCGGCGTATGGTCGTTACGCTGCTCAGATCCCGACGTATGTATCGGTGCTGAGTGGGTGTTTATAGGCGTCGGCGTCGGCATCGGCGTCGGCGTCGGCGTCGGCGTCTGGTCGTTACGCTGCTCATATCCCGACGTACGTATCGGTGCTGAAGTTAAAAATACTCAAAAATGGCTGTAGTTCGGTTATATCTTCTGAATCCGTAGATCTAAATTATTGATTGTATCTTTTGCAGCAAGGGACCGCATAGATCTACATTTGGTATATGTTTCAAATTGATACCTTCAGCCGTTGCCGAGTAAAAAAAAGTTTAACGGGCGGATAGACAGACAGACGGACACCGTAGTGAGACTATAAGGGTTTGTACGAAGCCTTAAAAAGGTAAAACTCAGAGATATCATTTACTAAAATGACATTGGGGCCATGTGTGTTACTTCTTTATAATTGTGCAAATAAAGAAAACCAAACGGACGATTTATTAATTAGCTGTAAAATGGCGTTGTTATTAGTTTATTTTTCGTTTCTAAATTCCACGCGTACGAAGTCGCGGGCACTGCTAGTTGGTATAATATTATTATAGACAAGGTTTCTGTAATTTAAATACTCACACGCCAATGTTTAATATTTTCGCGAAGAATAACCAAAGCCCGTATTTTTTTTGCCACTTACTCTATATTAAACTCTGGTTTGTATGTTATTTATCAAAATCCCTCCGGAACGACATCGACAGACTAGTTGACTATTACAGATATTAACAATTGTTTTATATCAATCAAGTTTAATTGTATCTTCTATGAATTCATCCTAATCAATCAATTTCATCCTAAATCTTCCAAATTATTCTCAAATCATATAAAGATCTGTTTAATGGTTTTTTAGCTTGTCGTATTTCGACAAACAAACAGACACGTGGAGGACTTTGTTTTTTTGACACAAAGTAAAGTGTTAATGACATACATAGATTTTGGAATGCACCTGTTGCATCACTAACCTTATACATAGCAGCATAGGTGTCGGATTACAAGACAAAACTTGTAAACTTTTCGAGTTTTTAATGGTGAGAAAATGATATCGATAACATCGCATACATCGAATAATTTTATCGATTAAAGCCAACATTATAGTGTTGACAACACTCACTGTTTGTATAATCTTTACTTATTATATAATAATCTACTTAGTTCTAAAAGTAAAAACAAGCTTGAAAATCCCGAATATTTTATTATTTCTAAAACTATCTGTTAGCCGCATCTTTGTACGCGTGAACTTGAATCAAAACCTTAACAAATTATACAAAAGATCCATGCTCTAGAACCACTCTATAATATATTGAACGAAACCGCATAAAATCCGTTGCGAGGTTTGGAAGATATAAGCTCAAGTAATAACGACTTTAGTTTATAATAAGTAAAGATGCCGAATTGAATCTCGGACCACTAACTTATCACATAAACAAAGTTGATTATCATTAAGTATCTATTATAAGATAAAATACGGATATTTAAATATTGAAATAACTATCTAAGTACGACATAGATTCAAAATTATCTTATCAGTGATATTTGTCGCCTACACATTTCCTAAGTTTAGTATAAGATTTTAATTCGGTATTTGACTTAAAGCATTAATCCAAGAGGAGTTGGTATTGACCTTCGCTAAAAAGGTATAATATACGCATATATTTTTAGTATACGGACAAAGTAAAAATGTAGATAAATGGTATTATGTATTACGAGCTGTATACCGCGACTTCGTACGCGTGGAATTTAGAAGATTTTCCCCGTTTTTTGTACTTAACACTTTTCACTGATGCTTCGCTCTTTTTCGTCGCAGCGTGATGTTTTTTTTTGGCCTTCCCTGACAAACGTACTATCCAACGATGAAAGAACTTTTCAAATCGGATCAGTTTTTCCTGAGATTAGCGCGTTCAAACAAACAAACTCTTCAGCTTTATATTATTAATAGATATCCGTATTCTGGGACCCAAAATCCAATCATTAAGAATAATAAATATTTATCGACATTTCACATAACTTTATCAGGTCCCAATGTAAGCTATATTTCAATGCTTGTGTTATGTGATAATCTAAGACAAGCAATAAGCTTTGCTTGGGACAAGAGGACGTTGTGTGTAATTACCGTGTATATTTATTTATTTATTGTAATGTTAATGTCTTCAAAACGTTAGTGTATATAAAAATTTTAAAAAATAAACACACAAAGTCTCTGTTAGTGTGCGTGTGCCAATTTAGAGCGTACATAGGGACCAAGGGATTTACTTTAATCCGTCGTTACCTACGTGTTAGTGTGCGTTACCTCGGCACCGCCGACGTGACATTAAATTTCACAAAAAAAACCAGTGTCTTCGACTGCTCCAATCGGTTAAATACTCAGAGGTATTTAAATATTTTCTATCACAGAACATATTTTTATTCTAATGCGTTCTTCGGTGGCAACTTATGATACTACTGATATACCTATAAGTTATTTTAAATGTTAGTTTTTATCATGGCTTTTAAATTTAACAAGTAGTAGTATAACCTACTTTCATTTTAACATTTTATTTATATTTCAGTTCTGTAGATTAAAGAAATCTTAGAGAAGTAACTTTTTATTTTTCCGTAAAATCTACGACTTATCTTTTTCTTTACTGATTATAAAGCACAGTCGTTGTTTTTGTATGTATGTCCCTATTCACATAGGGACACACAAAGGGACACCCTACACACAAAGTTATAAGAACACGCTTATAACTTCAAAACTACGCAACGTATTTTGATGCGGTTTTTTTAATGACAGAGTTGTCCAAGAGGATGGCTTCTTTGTAAATTTTGTAAAATTTTGCTTATCATTAGATGCGTATGAAGTTGTTGTTGAAGTTGATTTTTTCACGAAAATAAAAATATAATTATTCATTTGCAAAATATTTATATCATTACTAGCTGATGCCCGCTACTCCGTACGCGTAGAATTTTAGATTCTCATATATTTTATCACCGTTTAAACCTTACCTGGACTTTCACGAATATTTTAGGACCAAAATCACAAAAATCGACCCAGTCGCTCTCGAGTTTTATCGAGACTAACGAACAGCAATTGATTTTTATTGTATACTAGCTGATGCCCGCTACTCCGTACGCGTGGAATTTTAGATCCCTATATATTTGGACCGTTTAAACCTTCCCTGGACTTTTACGAATATTTTAAGACCAAAATCACCAAAATCGGCCCAGACGTTCTCGAGTTTTAGCGAGACTAACGAACAGCAATTGATTTTTATATATAAGACTAGCTGATGCCCGCTACTCCGTACGCGTGGAATTTTAGATCTCTATATATTTGGACCGTTTAAACCTTCCCTGGACTTTTACGAATATTTTAAGACCAAAATCACCAAAATCGGCCCAGCCGTTCTCGAGTTTTAGCGAGACTAACGAACAGCAATTGATTTTTATATATAAGATAAGAAGATCATTATTTTAAAAATTGACACGTTTACAAACTATAAACATTTTTTTATTATTTTAAATGTACAACAAAAAAAATTTACAACACCAAACATTTTAAAACGAGAACTTAATCGTCGCACACCATAATATTAAAGAAATTAATAAAAATGTCAACGCCAAAGACACAAAAACTCGCTTCAAATCAAATGGAAATTAAATAGACTGTCTATCCAACAGCATCACGTTTTTTACGAGCAAAACATCCACTATGCTACTTATCATTACACCTAATGACTAATAAAACTACACACCATTCCACTACAAACCTTAACACAAAGCCTTAAGTTTCCATTCTAAGATAGTCATTAAACAACCTCTTTTAGTTTTTCTATGTTCTTAAACAAATATAGTTTTAACTTCTATACATTGATATAAACTTTATTGTTATGATTATAAAGTTGATGTTAATAGTAAATATAAAGTGGTTTATGCTCTAAAAGGGATCTGACACTCAACATATAAAACGGTGGATATGAGCATATAAAAATTCTTAAAGCGACGGTCTATAGTCATTACATTTGTCAAGTGTCGAGCGGTAGCGCGGTGGGTACAATTTAGATGATAATTGTAACGTGACGGCCACAGACGACCGCTTTATTGAGGTGTGGGCCTATTTATAGCGTGATGATTGAATTAACGTATAAATAAATATACTCTAATGCTAATTTAATTCAGACATTTAAAGAAATGCCCTTTTTAAAGTTTCATTTCTTCCGGTGCGTTAGGGAAATTATATGGGAGTAAATTTATACTATGTATTTAAACAAGAACGCTACAGTCATGCATAGGTACAGTATAAAAAACCAATACTACGAAGCTACTTACTAATTTCCTGCATGATTTATTACAAATATACGAGAACCCGCTTGCAAACTTGAAGTCAGTTTGCAAGTGGGTTCTCGTATATTTGTCTGGCTAAAGAAGAAGCCAACGCTCTTGTATAGATGGAGGGGAAAAAAGACTTGTATCCAGCAGTAATTCTAGTGCTCATTACAATATCGTTGCTGCATCTTGCTTATGCTGCATCGTTTGGTGCGTGGTCCTTCTTCAAGAACCTTTTCACGACTGCGATTGTCAGCCCGTCGAGATATGGAGTCATATTTAAATTAAAGCATAGTTAAAACAGCTGGACAAATGTCTAAAGGCGAATAATCGCCTAGATCTTTTTCTGTGTTAAGAATATTCAAAGTCAAAGTAATTTTTTTTTATTTCGTATAGGCAAGATAAACATGCTCTTTTAAAAAGTCAGAAGCTGGGCATCTGTTCTAAAAGCGAATCCTATGGAAAAGAACAGACAAGAAACTACATGGAAGATTTTTTTCATGTTTTTTCTCTTTTTTCCTCACATTCAAATCGCTACATCTTCCGCTTTCAATAGAGCTCTCCCCCATTGACGGATAAGGATATATTTATGTGCGATATATTTTTTTCTAAAAGAGCTATGTAGTTGTACTTTAATGTACGTGTATATATTTAGATGTTGTGTCATTAAATGTGTATGTATATGTTTAGTAATAAATCCAAGATAAGTCGTAACAATAATTTTCATATTGTGCTATTATATACGTAGCTTACATTTTTAGAAGTATATTTATGAAATAAACATCATGTCCAGGTATGGTGTGTTAATGATCTTGCTTCTTGCAAATTGTACGTTGCAAGTTTTCATAAAATGAATGTCTTAGCATTTGGTGTAATTAAGAAATAAAAAAATTAAATTCTCTATTCCAACAGATCAACCTCCTCCTTTATAAAAAGCTTATTTAGCTTCCTTCGTATCTATGTATCTATTCATGTGTGTATATCTATGTATAAACTTAAATTTTACCATTCTGAAGGTTTTCACACTTATCAAGCACCAATATCCATGCAATAATTAAAAACAGCTCCAGCATTTCCTACGTCAATCAACTTTGAAGCGTATTTTTAATAATTATACTACGAATGGGTGCAAGCGGCGCAGGACCGCACGTTGTGGCGTTCTATGAGGGAGGCCAATGTCCAAAAGTGGATGGGAAAAGGCTGATGGATGGAAACTACGAAGTTATTTGAAATCTTTATAATAAAAAAACCTGTCAAGAGCGAGGTAAACTCGCACACTTAGGGTTTCGTACCTACTAGACATATAAACATAAGTAACTGCATTCAAATAATCATTTAATTAAACTCAAAATAACTCGCCAACTTAATTTTTTTGTTGAAATACAGGGAATCGCCTACATTTCAGCTACTTCATAAGTTGGTATTAGTATAAACACTTTTTTCTTTGATGTGATGAAAAATTATAAGTTTTTGGATTTTTCCCTATATTAGCACTATAATAGACTTGATCTATGCCAAATTTCAAGGCTCTAGGGCAACGGGAATTAACCTGTAAATTTTGATTCCCCTAGCATAAGTCGAAAATTCTTAAAAATGGTCGTATTTTGGTTTTATCTTTTAAATGCGTAGAGGTAAAAGGTTGATTGTATTTTTTGCAGCAAGGGATCGCATAGATCTACATATCGTATGAGTTTCAAGTTGATACCTTCATCCGCTGCCGAGTAAAAAAAGTTTGACAGACGGACACCGTAGTGAGACTATAAGGGTTCTTAAAAACATCGAAATATCATCATTCTAAGAAGTTAAATCTCTTTCTTATGAGATACAGCCCTAAATATCTTCTTAGAGTAAAATATATCTAAAAATCTCCATTCAATGATATTATAATCTCTTTCCCTTATACAAATTCCTATAAGGTACAACCCTAAATATAATTAGTATCGGTTGCGAACAACCGGATACATATCAATTAAAATCGCACGCCTTTCTTACATGCTGGCCACCGCATGTTTATGTGATATTTAGTGGTATATAAAGAATAAATGGATAAGCTCATTTTACTATTTTTATTTAATTTATAGTAAGTATTGTCCGTCGTATAGTATCTATTATCCGTGTGGTGACGGATTAAGAATACAAGTGTCACCAACCCATTTTTTTCTTAGGAAGATGTAACAGGCAGCGAAGGGACAATATAAGCAGTTAACGAGACGGAAAACTCGAAACTAAACCCTATGTCAACAAAGTGGAGGAGTCCCATGTCCAACAGTGGGACGTTAATGTGCTGAGAAAAGAAGAAAAAAGTCACAAGGTCAAGTAAAAGTCAAAAAGTAGTGGCACATGCTCTATATCGTATAGACTTTTACCAACATTTTGAAATGGTAGATTATTCTTCGCCATGAAATGCCAAAACCAAACGTTATGCCATTTCATGGAGAAGATTTAGAACCAGCCGTGGACATTAGAAATGTTTACCGTAGACACATTGAAATGGTACAATATTCACCGAAACATCTAGAACCACATCTAGATTTTTTAAAATCCACGGTAACATAGCTCTTCACGATATATATGGCCGCCATTTCCAATTTAAGGTAACGATTTACATTTATAAATATTCTCGCAATAAAGGCTTTAGAAACTTAATGGCATGTACTTAAGTGCTGTTTATATGATAATGTTGATGTGAGTCGAATGTATTGAGCTATGGTGATATACAAACACCTTGAAACAAACATACCTATAGAATTCAAAGTTTAAATTTCGAATCAACTTAAATTTCAAACTAAGACTGAATTTTTTATGTTCGAAATTTAAAATCAACCAATTTAAATTTTTTGACTTTGAACCTAAATCAATATAATTGTTCGAATTTTAAATTAATTCAACTTTAATTTGAGAATTTTAACATGAGAATCAGTTTTATTATAGACACGTACGTGTTAGATTTTGTAATATAAAAAATATAATATATTTATTCATATAAACGTAATTCACGCGAAATAAAAAAATGCTACTGCTGTTCATTATACACTCAACTAGAACGTGTAATTTTGTAAAATATATCTGCGGCCTTTTGTATTACACATATTTAAAATTACCATTTATAAGTTATTCAAGTACTTCTAAAAATAAAAAAAAAATAAAACCAAAATAACAATTTCGCTAAAAATTGCATTATAATTATGTTAATTACAACAACTCTCAAGAAATCACCATGTTCAAATAGATCCATTATATAAATATAAGTTTTCTAGTAATAAAATCAACGGGCCGTGAATGAACTAGCATAGTTTTGACTATTAAATTAATCATTAGTATAATATGATGTAGTAATGCAATTGTTTTAATTAAGTATAAAAATTTAAGTAAATAATCCTATATAGTAGGTATGTATGTTCTATGTATGGTATGTATGTAGGAGGCATTCAGATGTACGCGACACACGATGTGCGACCGCGACCTATCACATTAATGTAAATTTTTATTTCAACGTCTTACCCCTGTCCAAGGTGACAGCTAAAAAACAAATACATGTGTCTAAAGCTGTAGAAAGTAGTTTTATTTGAACGAATGAGTCGCGCAAGTATTACAGAATTTTACGTTGCCAAAAAAGACAATAATACATTAACAAAATTTGTCTTTCGCGTTGTGGGCAATGATAATTTTGCTGCCACCTGCTGCGCGCACAACGCCACAGAATATAAGAATTAGACAATATTCTCAGTACAAAATCAGACCAGGGGGCCAAGTCTGCCTAAGAATTGTGTCACAATCATAGTTCAATGACACCATTATAACCACAAAAAATTTACAGTACACTACCAAACTTGATAAAATTCGCCACTAAGCAATCAGTTATTGCATTTGTTGATTGCATAATGACTGGTGAATGGTAGTCTATTGTTAATTTTTTGTCACAAATGATACCTTTCAATTGAACTTTCACTGAACATTGAATAGCAGACTTGAGCCCCAGATCGCGCGACCCAGACGCGGAACATCGGAAAGTCACCTTTAGATAGAAATCTATCTCACAACCTCTAAACTTACTTAACAAACAATAAACTTAATAAACTACAGTAGATATAGCACAATAAATAGTTTTATCGTCGCCATATTTTTATTGAGTCGTTAAGCGACTACATTTTATTGTTTTGTTACAATTGAAGTTTTATATCGGTCGTAATTAAAGGAATATTTTGAGTGACGCCAATAGATATAGTGTATATTGTTTTTGTCAATTTGTCTGTCACTTATGCGTTGTGAAATAGGTATCAAGTGACTATTTTTTTTTTGTGCATTGCAGAATTTTAGAGATTTTGCCTACCAAACATATTTGTGTAAGGCTTCCGAATCGAATTTTCGAGAGGATGTTATCAGCCTATACTAACAAAAAATTTGTTCTTACAGCATCGCTTGTTAAGAGGATACCAAAATAGCTTCGTGCATTTTTCTATGTACGAAGTTTTCATTGTTTCTTTAGATTGAATGGCTAGAGCTCTAATTTTTAAGTATATGTTTTTTCATTATATTATCTAGGATCGCATAAACTCAGAAACGCGATTGAAAAAAGTTTTCTCGATAGAAAATCTTGGCGAAACAACCTCTCATATTTTTTATTTTTTTCATTTGTCTTTCTATTATCGCGTATTAACTAATGAAATAACTTTAAAAACATGAGTAACTATCATATATAGAAACACGTAAATCAGAATTAAAATATATTTAGTAGATTTTGAGTAAATAGGAAAAGTATCCCTAATTCTTCATTTTCTGTGCCTACTGGCTGTGTTAATATGTACGTGTCGGCGATGATATACGATAATATTGATGTAGGCCCTTAATTAGGTTCAAATGGGATGGTGACTCTTTTGTTTCTAATCAGACAACATCAGTGATATACACACGACCCATTATTAACATCTTTAATGCATCAAACAATTCATTCACCATTATTCTGATACGTTACTCATAAAAACACGTAAAACGGCTGCGCGTTCGTAAATCAACGGTTGTAAATTTCAATTTTATTCGACAATTAAACCGGCCAGCTTTCTCGGCGTCAGTAAATACGCGTAAATAGTCGTAAATACGCATTATCGTTAAAACGTCACTGCTGTTGTAAATCTAACTGAATGGCAATGCCGCTGTCTTGAAAGCCCATAGATTATTTATACATTATAGTTTCGTAGCTATTTCTGCCTACGAGCTTAAGGATTTATTGCGACTAATATACGTTATTACTTTTACATGGATTATTTAAACTATGTGGCATGTTAATGAACTGTTACTTTATTATAAAATTATGTATGTTTTTATAGATTAAGACTGTTATAGCTACCCGATATTACCCGATTATACCTTATAAGCCGATAGATTAGTGTTTACTGCATGTAAAGACAACGGCGTTTCGAGGTTGAAATTAAACTTTTTATGGAATCTTTATTTATTAGTTATTATAAAACAAACTCGTTATTTTTGCATGTATATCCCTATGTGAGCTTATATCTTCTAAACAACGCAACTGATATTGATGCGTTTCTTTTTAATAGATAGAGTGTTTCAAGAGGATGGCTTTTTGTATAATTTGTTAAGATTTGATTTCTAAATTGTACGCGTATGAAGTTGCGGGTAACAGCTAGAGCTAGTTTTAATAACAAAATATTCTCACAAAATTTCTGTGTTTATTATTGTCGACATTTCAGTTTAAAGTTTAATCTAATTAACTAACTGATATTCAATGCCTTACTTATAGATTGTAGAGTAATCTAAACAGTTGATGTCCTTTTAAGGTTTCGTATTAAAAACAAAGTCTGTATCTATCGTAACACTTGAGTCTGCTTTTCTGTCTGTCTGCCAAACATTTTTAACATTATTTGACAGTAATCGATAACCACTCTTTGAATTACACTCTAAATTACTACAACATTCTGGTACACTTAACACAAGCATAGAAATATAGCTTCCTTTGGGACCATAGGACGCTGTGTGAAATGTCCAAAATATTTATATTATTTTTTATTTATCATTTATGCTCTTTTAGTATTCTATTTAGCAATAGGTATAAATACAGCTGAATAAAATCTAATCAAACTTAGTCTATGAACGAGTATCTGCAAATTGTACTATTTGTAAGCATAGATAATGTTACGTGTGCTATTAAGATCCTGTTAGACCAATATGTTGTTGCCAAACATTCGACTATTTTGAATTTATTTTGAATTTATCTTAACTTTTTTTTGTATTACATTTTAGATTCCATTTTTAAAATTACTTTTATTAGTACCAATTCTAGGTGCATAACAAAACTTAACTAAAAAATGAAAACAATTATGGCGTATTTTGATTAATTGGCTATTTTGTTGTGTATATTTTTTATTTATTAAAATCGTTATATCATTTACAGATTTTCTAATAAAGAAAGCCCTGTGTTAACATAGCCGAATTATGTTTTTAACACTATCAATTCTCATTTTTAGTTAAATTAAGTTTGTTGTACACATAGAATAAGTACCATTGTTGTGTTTTAATGAAATAATTCATATCTGTATTTTTTATTCTTTGTCGTCCGTACTGCATAGTGGTTTTGCCTTCAAGTGACTTTCATAGGCTGCGTGAACCAACTGGGTAGCTTGTATCTTTTTGTGTTTCTCACTTGGAATCAAGTTACAAAGTTATTTGTATAAAATTATGGGCATTGTTGGACATAAAATCACTTATTTAATGTATACAACGATAGTTAAAGTGTAGTTAAATTAATTTACCATAATTTATTAACATTGATTAAATGTGTAGGTTTAGATAGGTATGCTTTGTGTGGCTTTAAATTACAGATGTCGCCACCCCATTTCTTCTATAGGTGATTTAGCTTTATGTTGGGTATATACGTTGTGTGAAATGTCCATGAATATTTATTTATTTATTTTAGATAAGTATACCCGTATACTATGTCACTGTGTAGTGATGGTTCTATCGGTAGATACTATAATAATAGGTCAGCTAAGAAAAGATGTTACGAATTTTCAAAATTGCTTATTTTTTATTAGGTACTTCTTGACCTAATATAAAACAATTATTATTTTTGTATGTATGTTTCTATGTTTGATTATATTTTCAAAACTACAGAATGGATTCTGATGCAGTTTTGTTTAATATATAGAGTGGTTCGAGAGGATGGTTCTTATGGTATAATTTGTCAGGGTTTGATTTTTGAATTTCACGCATAGGTACGATGTTGCGGGAATAGCTAGTATAGAATAACGGAAAATTCTAAACAAAATAGTTTAAGCAGGAATTGAACCCACCACTAGTCCACCACAAAACCGTATACATACACGAATCAAGGAAATGTTTCACCAGTAAACATGATTTATAGTCTATAATTGTGAAACTACCATGCATAACCATATAGGTAATTATATATTATAACATACAATTACATTAAATACATAAAATAACTCAATATGTACATAGTAATTTACAACCCAAGATAAGGTTCCTTCGTTAAATTATAAACATACACACATGTCACAGTACAAAATACATTTCCTTGAAGTATTCGATTCTATAATCGAGTTTTGAACACATTAATTTAAGTACGGGAAATGAACGATTACTTGAAGTAATAAAGTTACAACGTCTAAATAAATGTTACAATTTTAAGATAAATTAAAACAGGTGTGATAGGGTTGTCTCGGAAACTCAGTAGCTTGTCGCATGTCAATGCCTAGCATGGCTAGCATCGATATTATTACGTTTAAATTTCGAATATAATTTTGTTCGAAATTTAAAACAACGTTTTTAATTTAATTGTATTTTTTTCTTCGTTGCCAATTAAAAACTTTAAAACCCAATATTAAGGAGTTTTAAAGCGCGTAATATATTAACACCCTTATTCATAATGAATTAATGACTTATCTGAGGTTTAAAAGTTCGCTGAAATCGGTTCGCGAAAATTGACAAAATTTGTAATTCATAATAGTCTTTTTACGCTAAAACGTTTATTATCTCTCCGATAATATCTCCGTTTAAATCTCCGATAAGTTATTACGAATAAGACCATTAGTCTTTAGTGTTATTCAGTACAAAAGGTCGTAGATTAGATTTTCACTACGCGCTCTGGTATAATTATTATGTCTCTACCAATTTGTAAAATAAAGATAATTTTAAATTATTCTTATCGTGATTAATATCAATAGTACAACCTAATGCTTGTGTTGAAGCTTAATAGCTAACAAATAGACCACAGAACTTTGTATAAAATATCGTATTAAATATTGTATAATTTTCCATAATTAATAGATATGAAGGGGAAGATTAAACCTGAACTTGCCAGTTACAAAACCTGTATAACATAAAATATTAAAAATATATTATCACTTTTATCCAATAATAATGCAAACCTGCACACATAAACAAGAATATCGCACACAAAGACGGAACAACCTTCAATATAATAATATGGATAAGTCATATTGGTTATACAAATGCTATCCCATTACAGAGGTGTCGTACAACAAATCACAAGCATTGTCCAGTGATCCCAGGGGTGAGCGCCGTGAATGCAAACTTCGGGTAACAAGCGTCTTAGCGAATAAGATACGTAAGTTTAGAGTGGATAAGATCTTGGTTAATTTTATCAATATTAAATTTATTATTTATTATTTTGACGGGCTTTGTTCCTGTTTGGTTCCATTCCTGCATAGGACAATCATTTGTGTGATATTTATAATTGTCATACAAAATGTTTGTATTGCGTCTGAGCGTTTTCTATGTATTATAAGTAAGTATTTACAAAAAAAAGTATCTATGTAGTATATTATTTTCTGGTACCCATAACACAAGCATAGAAATATAAGCTTACTTTGATACCAGAGGACGTTGTGTGAAATTTCCATAGTGAATATTAAAAAGAAATATAAATTAATTAATTAATTAATGAATTAAGAAGAAATGTAGATTTGTCCGTGTGTTAATATTGTATACAATATAGAAAAGAATAGAATAGAATACACCTTATTGTACACCATAATATTATATTACATGTCACTTATGTAACGCAGTTATAATAAGTCATATACAACAGACGATCTTATCGCATGTTGATGGGTACCAGAATACAGATAGAATACATGCCTATACTACTTTTCTTTTTGTAAATACTTACTTGTAATACATAGAAACATCCAGACGCAGTACAAACATTTGTATGACAATAATAAATATCACACAAATGATTGTCCCGAGTGGGAATCGAAACCGCGACCTCTGATCGGCAGCCCGTTACATGAACTACTTAACCACGAGGCTCGTCAAATAAACTAAAATTAAAATAGTTCTTAATTGTTATAGTCGAGTATATAAATTTATATAAAAACCTATCCACATAATGCTACTGAACGCGCGGCGGTTGTTAGAGCTGCAGTAACAAGTGAGGTGTGTCAACAACAGCGCAGCGGCTGTCGATAGATCCTTGCTGTTTGATTGAAAACTGTAGCACCATCGTCTTGTGAAGCTTTGTATGTATTGTATTTAGCTTTCGTATTTGAATAAAAACCTTTTAGCTTATAAATTGGATAGCGTATAAAATTGATAAATAATAGGTTTAAAATATATTATCTAAGCATCAATCGGGCTTAAGCGGTCGTTAATGTAATAATTAAGGTATTATCTCTATGGATTCAAGGTTTATAGTTGTGAGACGTGAGGTTGTACCACTGTGCCTTCCCCGTAATAGGCGTGATAGGTAAGTTAGCAAGTAATATATTATTGTTAAAATGTAACACTTTACTAACAAACAATAACGATTAACCAAAAAACAATTAAAAGTTTTCCCTTTAATTATTCTATTATTGCTTTATAATAAACTTTTGAATTTATTATAGCTTTAATACGTAAGTATATTTGTTTCTCTCTTTATTAAATCTTTAACAAGTATTATCGGACACAGTCTCAGTTAACACAACAATAAATTAATGTAGTAAACTCCCAGCAGTAACTCAATCGACGAACAATCGCTGCTTGCGATATTTTTGTCGTCGCGATCGTAAACATGTCGACGTTCGACGCGATGTCGTGCAGTTTTTAGTTTTTGTGATACGACATGACTCACGACAGATGTGACAGAGAACTAATGGTATAACTGTACTTGAGTGCTAAGTATAAAAATATATGATACTTAGTTACTGCGTAAATTTAAATAATGTCAACTTGTTTTAACTTACTGGGCGAAACTGGATTCTAAGATCTATGTACATGCATGAGCCAGTTGTTGTGCTTGTGGTAAATTAACGAAAACATTGGAAAATGAGACATGGAAAACTCAAAAATAAAAACAATGCTAACGCGTCTGGTTAGCGAAGCATATCTAAAGAGACTAGATACCCTCCAGGGTAATTCTCTACCTGCGCACGTCTTTCCGTCTGTTTACGATATGGGGTCTTTTAAGCGAGACCTGATGAGGCACCTTGCTGGCCGGTAAGGTGGGGGGGCTAGTTCATATACACTGCAGTAGCCGCCCTCGCATCTGGATTGCACTTCCACTTAACATCAGGTGGACTGCAGTCATTTGCCAAACCCTAACTATAAAAAAGGGCCTCTACAAGTAGAGCACGCTTGTCCCCAAAGGTCAGAGACTAATGGGCTAAGAAGAATTCGAAAATTGCGTATCTATAGATAGTTTTTCTTTGTAACCTATTATAAATGAATAAAAATGAATATTTAATAATTGAAAATTATTTTGATAGTTTTCAATAAAAGTAGAGTAAATCATAAAGAAAAAAATCAATATAGAGATCCATAACATTAGATTAAAGGAACATTGACTGAACTAGCAATATGACTATAGTAATATAATATCAATAAGTAAGTACACTATAATAGCAATTTTCCACAAAAGTTGAGACAATAAAAAGCGCGGAACACCAAAAACGGGAATCATTTGTTGGTAAATTACGTTATTTTGTCTACTAAAAAAAGAAATGTGGGGGAAGTTTGTCACAAATCGTCGCTGTAGCTTTTACGTTTAGTTTCTTAGTAATCGTCGTGTTACACGCTCTGTCGAATGGCTGCCGTAAATATCATTGATGTACGATTATAGCTACCGCGGGTAACTTGTAAGCTACAAGTTATAAAATGTAGCGTATTTGTAAAAAAAAACCAGAGATGAGATTCAGATCTATTTAGAGTGTAGTAATCAATTGCAATACAACTGTTTAAATGAATAAAGTTTTTAATTTATGCTCATCTATTTCCTCTTTAGGATGCTCAAGAGTTAAGCAAATTAAAAAATTAATAATTAATAATTAATAATAAATTAATAATTAAGCAGATTACATAATGTTCGGTAAGCAACGGAAAATTGTAAACTGAATCTTCTTTCTAAGATACTGGACAACACGTCAGATCATTGTGGTAGAGACCAAACAAAGTCTATGTTTTTAAGGTTTCCTCCATAAACTAGAGGTTTGTAAGCTGAGTAGGTTAAAAAGTAAAGTTTATAAAAGTAGCTATACAGTTGCGCCTTATGTGATTAAAATAATTTAAAAATCAATATAATTCACCCAATGTTTATTCACGTTCTATGAGTGAGGTGATTGCGATACTGGTCACAAAATCATTCAAACGAGCGGATTAGTTTCACCGCTGTCGCTCATCACTTACATCGTATTCAGTACAACTGAAGCAAACATTCGCGCTTACAAAATAAACACTAATATAAATTGTTAGTAATTGTATTAAATGCGACTTTATTGTTCTGTTCGTGTCATTAAGGCGTCGACTCCGCTGTATTTTTGTTATCAGAACGATAAATGTATAGAATTAATGATTCATGTTCGATTTAATAACACTATTGTTTAGTTGGAGGTTTATTAGTCATACTGAATAATTTCTATTCAAACGAAATGAAATATCACAAATTCATGTACGAACAAATTTTTTTACTAAAAAAAAGTTACATTCCTATGATATCCAAATTGTGTCCCTACCACCGGCTCAGGATATTCAATCTGCTGAGAAAAACCAGCGTAAGAAACTCAACAGAGATCATTAGTCATATTTATTTCTTTTAATAATGAATTACAATAGGCCTTACAATGCTTATATTATAAACAAATTACAATTACAGTGAACGCATATTGTAATTTCCGGGACTCTCCGGGACAATTATTTCCCAAAACAAAATTTTTCTAATCCCTATTAACATGGCGCAGGTAAGACTGTTCTCATGGGTGCAGAGAGGGCACAACGTGCTGTGCTAAAAGTGCTTATGCATTTACCCTATAGGTACCCTACAAGATCGCTTTATAACGAGACGGGAGTTTTATCTGTTAGACAAATCTATATTCATGAGATATTACGGAGATACCACAAGAAACAAGTTCCATCCCTTCCTAAGGTTGTGACTCGTGTTGCGCGCTGTCCTGTGCCGCAACTGAAGTCACATTTTGGTCAAAGACATTTTCGTTTCCTAGCCCCTTTAATTTACAATAAATGCAATAAGACCCTTAACTTATTTAAACTAAATAATAGAAATTTTAATAATACAGTTTTCAGTTGGTTGAAAACATTGGACTATGACAGCACAGCAAACCTACTTACTGCCGCACTCAGAGACATTTAATGGTTACTTAAGGAGCTCTTTAGTATTGATTTAAAAAAGTAAAAGTTAAGTTAAAACTTTTTTAAATCAATACTAAAGAGCTCCTTAAGTAACCATTAAATGTTAATGGTTACTTAGGGAGCTCTTTAGTCTTGATTTAAAAAAGTAAAAGTTAAGTTAAAACTTTTTTAAATCAATACTAAAGAGCTCCTTAAGTAACCATTAAATGTCTCTGAGTGCGGCAGTTAATGTTGTTGTTTAACCACATGCTTAACAGCGTAATTGACAGACTATCACGCACTCACATACACAAACACACACACACACACACACACACACAGAGAGACGCACAGGGGTCATTATTTGAAATATATATAATGATAATACTATTTAATAATGAATTATTATTTTACTATATGAAATTATTATAATTATTACTTTATTTTACTTTTTGAATTTTTTTCATTAACTAATTTACAATTATTAACTAATTTACTGTTTATTATAAATTATTAAACTGTGCAATAATGGGGGTGGACACTGGCTCCTGCAACACAGTTTTTACTAGCGTAGGGGCCAGGGATATCCTTAAGTGATGTAACATTTTTTTGGTAGAAATAAACGATTTTGAATTTTGAATTGAATCATATCTGTATATTTGACGAGCCTCGTGGTTTAGTGGTTCATGTAATGGACTGCCGATCAAGAGGTCGCGGGTTCGATTCCCGCTCGGGATAATCATTTGTGTGATTTTTCTAATTGTTATACAAATGTTTGTACTGCTTCTGGGTGTTTCTATGTATTATAAGTATGTATTTACAAAAGAAAAGTAGTATATGTATTCTATCCGTATTCTGGTACCCATAACACAAGCGTATAAGCTTAGCTTGGGACCAGAGGACGTTGTGTGAAATGTCCATGAATATTTATTTATTTATTTATATTCTCGAAAGAGTTGATGGAATTGAACCACTATCACGGACGCTTTGGTCTCCAAAGAGTCCGTGATAGTGGTCCAAACCAAGCCAACTAGTTATTAGGTATGTCAATCTGCAGTCCACTGCTGGATAGGCTTCTCCTTATTCGCGTTAGAACATCCCTCTACTTTCCTCATGTAGTCCAATCCTGCTACCATTTCAAAGTCGCGGGTTTCCGTCCACACACAGAAGACTTTTTCTTATGACATCATCATCTAAGCTTTGTCTCGGTAGCATCCTCAGCTGTTGCTACAGCACTGGGTCAAATTTCCGGCTTCTTCTCCTCCACTTTGTACGGTATTCAGTATCTTGAGTTGACGCGCACTCGCACAAGAATTGCTCACTTGACCAAGGCTACCAGCCTGCGAGTCACAGAGCCACTGTCTAAAACTCGTACATTCTGGAAGTTCTAGAATTCATCTGCTCTTCCGAACATCGGTTATATGTCAAACACGGCCAGATCACTGTCACAGTCCACATCGGTAAATACCTATACAAAATATTGTCTTTAAACTAGGCCGTTATAATAAATAACAATAAAAAGCTTAATTATTGTAACAGTAGTTATATCAAAAGACATTATTTAGCTCATAAACTTCAATTCCCTTCACCTTTACATAAATACATCATTACTGATGGATGCAACCAATAAATCTGATATGTACCAATTTATTGACGTCGGAGTAGTAATATCATTGCGCACTTACATGATTTATGAGGTATTTCAAAACGCTATTTATATACGTAAATTATGTTTTAGTTGATACTTCAGCTATATATTTCTGGATTTTAGAGAGAATTCGACTTACTTTGTTAAGAAATCCTGCTAATCTATACTAGTAATATTATAAAGCTGAAGAGTTTGTTTGTTTGAACGCGCTGATCTCCAGAACCACTGGTCCGATTTGACAAATTCTTTTAGTGTTGGATAGTACATTTATCGACGAAGGCTATATAATATACACGCTGCTACTAACTAGAGCTAAGCATCAGTGAAAAATGTTGCAAAAACAAGGAAAATTTTCCAAATTTAACGCGTACGAAGTCGCAGGCAACAGCAGTAGTATTAGGTATAAACGCGATAAGTATTAAAATGTACAGACAAACAGACAACTAAGTTGCCGACTAATCTAAGATATACTCTAAATTCTACGTACGCGGAGCTTATCTGCTTAAACTGTAGTGACACTCTAGCTAGGGTAGTCTCGCTAATGTGAACACGTCGTAGATTGACCTATGAGAGTCACTCTCCGTTATTTCAATGTATCGTGAAGGAGACGCAGTTTTAATTAAGATAAAAAATTATCTGTCAGATGTAGGATATTAAATTTTAAACGTCAGTATGAGCTGTCACTTTAAAACTTTTTCTATTAGATTTTTCATTACAATTTGGCAGAATATTCATAACGTGACGACATTGATGAATCGTTCGTTTTGTCACCATACTGTGAGTTACAATTTTAATGATTTTAGGGAGCATCTATTAACTACGCAATGTCTT
Organism: Orgyia antiqua; assembly: GCA_916999025.1. Classification (NCBI taxonomy): domain Eukaryota; kingdom Metazoa; phylum Arthropoda; class Insecta; order Lepidoptera; family Erebidae; genus Orgyia; species Orgyia antiqua. The sequence continues at coordinate 16,743,101 of OU779864.1, read as the reverse complement.
AAAGAAAGTCTAATTTTTTTGTTTAAAAACTACTAAAAAACACGCTTGACAATCGTAAGTATTTTTTTTAATTATGGCATTGTCATAGGTTCTTGTTCGTTGTGCAAAATTTCAGATCAATCCGACTAGTGCAAGTGGGTGAAAATCACTTTCGAAGATTCCATTACGTAGATTAATACATTGATAGATACATACCGAAATAATAAAAAGTGACATTCACTTTTACTAGTAATGTTAAAAAGTGAGTAAGGAATGGTAGAAGGTTATGTTATATTGAATGACGCCACACCTTTTAAAAGTAAAAACTCATGGCGTTAAAAAAGCATTTACTCCCAGTCTTTTAATATGTAACTATTATAAATATACAGGCTTTTTGGACTTTGGGACTTTTTGGACTATGGGACTTTTTGGACTATGGGAATATCCGGTCTACCTACTTATGTCATGCAGATCAAGTGTGCTATCACTTAAAAGGTTTAAATGTTTAATTTCGAATTTCCAACTCTTATAATGCATTTTCTCTGCTTATATGGAAGAAATGGGAAGGTGACGCAATATGTATGTTACGTTCCATATTGTCCTCATATTGTCCATGTGGTGTCGGATTAAAAATACTAGTGTCACCACCCCTTTTTTTCCCAGGGTGCTGTAAAAACCAGCTAGGGAATGTTGTTCACAGATAACATTCCTCTGTGATAAACAGAAAACTCGAAATAAATCCAGTACCAAGGTACCAACACGCCTGGTCAGCGCGGTATATCAGACCATAAACCCTTCCAAAGTGAAGGAGTCTCGTGCCCAACAGTGGGGCGTCAATTGGCTGAAGAAAATGGGAGAAAAATACCCTCCCAGTATTGATGAAAGTCTTACCCGATATTGTGGCATATTAATAGCTGGCAAGAAGAAACAGTACATTATATAATGACGACCCGACAAAGAAAAGGAACCATTGATCTCGGCAAATATAATATCAACAATGTAAAACAGTCGTGTCATACATCGTTATTTATACAATTATTATTATTTACGACTAATATATACATTAGCAACTATGTAATAGTCGTAAGTGAGCTAACAAACAACATTCTGTTATATATTTTACGAGATCTATATTACTTGCGACTTCGTATGGCCGGAATTTAAAAAAATCCCCGTTTTGCAACAATTTTCACTGATGCTTTGCTCATATTAGTCGCAGCGTGATGTTATATAGCCTATAGTTTTCCGTGATAAATGTACTTTCTAACACTGAAAAGACTTTTGAAATCAGAATCAGTCGTTCTTGAGATTATCGTGTTCAAACAAGCAAACAAACAAACTCTACGGCTTTTTAATTCATACTAGCTGTTGCCCGCGACTCCGTACGAGTAAAATTTATAAAATTTGGTCCGTTTTTGCAACATTTTTCATTACTGCTTTGCTCCTATTCGTTGCGGCGTAATGTTATATAGCCTATAGCTTTCCTAGATAAAAAGACTATCCAATAACGAAGCTTATGCTGGCTATTATAAGTTTAATTATATTTCTACGCCGGCTTACGGTAGAATATGTCTGACTGCAATATGCACCTACGAGTATATAATATTAGAATCTATTGTACCATATTCTTGGAAATAAATGACTATTCTATTCTATTCTATTCTATTCTAATACAAAAAGAATGTTTCCGTTTAAACTAGTAGTTCTTGAGAATATCTCGTTCAAACAAACAAACAAACTCTTCAGCTTTATAATATTATTATAGATGTAAACATCAATGAATAGGATGGTTGACATGTAAATGGATACTTATTATCTGATGATTTCTGTGAATTATGTAATAGTTGATAGTTTTATTCGCTACCTCTCTCGCTCTCTACAGCCCATTTACGTCCCATTGTTGGGCACGGGCCTCCTCCACTTTGTGAGGGATTATGGTCTACTGTGCCGCGCTAACCAGGCGTGTTGGTACAGGGTTTATTTTCGAGTTTTCCGTTTCTCACAGAAGATGTTATCTGTGTGCAAAATCCCTTAGCTGACTTTTACAGCACCCTTGGGAGGAGATGGGGTGGTGACACTTGTATTCTTAATCCGTCACCACACAGAGGATATTATTCGCTACTTATACGACCACAAGTGCGATAACGTTGACGCAAAATTGTGTGGAATTTTAGTTTTTTTTAAATACTGTTTATATTTAATTACAATTAACAAAAAATAACAAGCAAAAAACGCTGTTAAAACAGTAACAAAACATGTAGATCTCTGGTGATCGTGATAATATTTAAGCTTGTATTACGGCCACCAGGAATCACTTACAAATTTTATGTTATAGACATGCACAATTACAAAATAATTTAAAAAAGAAGAAAATGGAGTGGGCCTAGCGGTGTCGAAATGAGCGACCTTGAAGTACTAGCCCAACAGGAGTTGTTAAACACACTGTTAAATATACTGTCTGGTCGGCGATGTGCCGAGGTAATGGATACAAACACTATAACTGAATTTCATTGGTCTTTACTCACGCCCGAAAATCATCTCGTTCACGAGTGTCTGTACACAATGAGTATGAGCGCTGCTCTTGTATTAGTGTCTAACTATAAGACATCTTACTATAGGTAATCACTAAGAACTGTATTTTAAATATTAATACTACAATCCCCTAATTCTTCATGTGCATCAATTGAACTGCAGTTAACATTTCACAGAACAGTTTTAATGCGTATTTCGTCAATAACATTTAGTTTTATTTAATGTTATATTTTCCATGTGGTGACGGATTAAGAATACAAGTGCCACCACCCCATCTCATCCCAAGGGTGCTGTAAAAGTCAGCTAAGGGATATGTGACACAGATAACATCCTCTGTGAGAGACGGAAAACTCGAAAATAAACCCTGTGCCAACACGCCTGGTCAGTGCGGCACAGTAGACCATAATCTCTTCAAAGTGGAGGAGGCCTGTGCCCAACAGTGGGACGTGAATGGGCTGAAGAAGAAGAAGAATGTTATATTTGTGTAAATATCTCGTTTAAGTGTAAAAAAATAATTATAATAAAATAATTAAAATCTTCAATTTTTATTAACAATAATGATCTCTTAACATCTACGGGCAATAAATTGTAATTATTAGGTGCTAAGTTATAAATATTGTTTTTTATCTGTATAGGGGTCGATAGAATTATTAATTATAAACAATTAATTTATAAAAAATACTTATACCTATAAATTTTAATATTATATTCACAAAGTAGCGCCCAGTCAAAGAATTGCATTTCTGCATTGAAAAATTAGCTTACTTCAACAAAAAAAAAACCAATTATTGCATTGTCATTGGTCTTTAACGTGCGTGCAAAATTTCAGATCAATTCAACTGAAAGTAATTTTCACACACTTGCAGTAAGTGTGTGAAAATTACTTTCAAAGATTCCGTTACATCAATTAATGCATTGATAGATACATACCACACTAGTAAAAGCATGTTTATAATAATTAAATATGCTATCCAGATAGACAATACATTCTTTTTTTAATGGAACTCAAATAACTATATCAGAATCTATACTGTTAATACTTTTATAACAATTTTTAAGGGATAATCCATAAAAGTAATTGTCTTAATCTCAAAATTTTGACATTTACCTATATTTATAGCGTAACTTATAGGGTATAAGCAGTGTGCTAAAAGCATAAATATTAAGTACATATGTAGCGATTAGAAATTCTAGTGTAAGGAGTCGCAGGCAACTGCTAGTCGATAGTATCATAATCAAAATTCAAAATCACCACTTAACGTAGTCCGCAACAAGTTGCTGCTTCTATAAATCAATGTTTAAAAATGTATTGTAATATCTCCAAATCAATAGTTAATCAATACAAATTGTATTTAGCACTTAGATGCCATTCAAACTATGTGGCCTGTCAAAAATAATTACCATACTCTTTCTTAGTTTCATATTTCTATTGACAGTTCACAATAAAATATCATAAATCAAGATGGCGGCCAACATGGCGACGGTGACAGTTATCGCGTGTATTCGAACATTAAACTCATTGATATTTATTGCTCAATCTTAATGCATATGATTTATTGTTAATAGATTCTATCGTTATTATATTTTGTAACGTTTTATTGTTTTATATTTATTTATTAGTTTATTTTTTGTATATGTGATACGTGCATGCAAACATGCGAAGAGGTTAGTACCTAGTCTAATCGATACAGAATTTTCTAAAAATGAATTAAGTGGTGAAACAATTCGATCTAAGTAATTAATTTGTTCCTGTTAAGGCCTAAGTACGTTATTTAAACCTTTGAAATTTTAATAATCATTTCAACATTTTACATTGTATGATAAAAGTTGGAAAATAAATAAAATTGCGTACAAGAAAAAAATTACGTAGCTAGCTCTTACCTATTCTTTCTTTATGAAGTTTTTGGAACACTTTTTTATTTTACCTTTACTAAATAAGAAAACCCATATGTACCCTCCCTTTAGACCTTAAATCAATAACAATACGTTAGTTGAAAGGTTTCTTTATTTCTTTCTACCAATTCAAACATAACAGGCCTCACGAATAGAGGTTTGTTTAACTCAATGTAACGTCTATACACATGTGATAGGTCGGGTAAAATAGCAAGCGATTTGAGACTTAGTAATAGATTACAAGCGGAAGCGAGGTTTCAGAGAGTTCAGAAAAGCTAATGCATGAATGAACTGTGCTCGTTAGATGCGGAAAATTGATTCGTACATAACACAATAAACCTGACATCACTGATCAGACTGTGCCTTTTAGGTACGACTTTCATATAATCTAATAAAACAGGGCTTCTCTTCTCAATGACATACCTGTTTTATTGCTCGTAAATGTGACATCTTTAGTTTGAGAAAACTACTATGTCATTTGAATTGAGAATACCTATTTTGTTAAACCATGGAGTAACACTACTATGTATGCGACTTCCAGAGAGTGTCGTATTATACTTTTAACCTTGCTTATTCAAGAAAATAAACAGCCAATAAAACATTCTTCCTTTTAGAAGTCGGTAAAAATAAATAATATAATGCCACACATACACGTATTGCTCCCTAAAAATAAATAGCGTAATGGTTCGCATGTAAAACTCAATATATAGGAGTTGAGTGGTCATAAGATTTTATGCGCCCCATTAGTTGGGAGTAAACGGCCGCGTAAATTCTTATAACACGGTAAGTATTCAAAATATGTAAGAGTCTGTAAAGATATTGTTATACAAGACTCGTGTATTATGAGGGGAATATTTGTAAGGTATGAATATCAGGTGAGATGTTTTGCGTTCAAAAAGGGCTTTTTATGATCATTTACTGCAGGCATTTTACATCAGTTTGTAGTTTTTCTTAATAACACAATCAGTAGGTATAGTATGTTAAAAGTACCAAAGTTAGCAAATATATATTCAATTTCGTTAGCTTAAGAAATATCTGTGAGAGACAGATATAACTATTTTTCATGATTTTAAAGACCATTTAAATATACATAATTTATCGTGGAAGAAACCAGTGGCCAAGAGAGGATCAATATTAGATAACAGGTTGGGAACAGTCATAATTTAAGTCACCTTTAAGCTTATTGTATAAACAGTGAACTATTAATTATATAGTTACGATTAAAATCGATATACGATTAATATCTATGGTCTAGAAAACTAGGGTAACTTTTCCCAATGATGTTCATGTTCAAAGCTTGTAAAAGATTGTAGTTTGCGAAAACTAATAAGTATATTACATGATCTGGAATACCATATCTTATTAACAATGATAAATTACCTAACATTTTAAGCAATAATATCAATAAAAATTCAATAAAGTGAGCATGCTACTAATAATTCAAAATATTATATTATCATTCAACTAGAAATTCGACATAAAGTGAGATAAAAATATCTAATGAAATTAAAACCAGCATGACATGGCACATACGCGGCAACGACAAGTAAAAAAAAGAGTAAAATAATAACCCTACGTTTTCTGCCGCTCGCAAATTGCCCGGTGAACGGCGAGCTGTCACTTGTCAGTTGTCGACGGTGTCAAACTGTCAGAGCTTGACACCCAGTGGGCGCTCAACGTGGATTTACATAAAAGTGGTAAGTGACAATTAAAAAAAGCTTGTCGTGTTATAAATTTGAATTGAGAACTGTCGAATCATTTCCTATTGAATTGCTTGAAGGGATATTTAAACACAGTCATGCGTTTTGTTTTATAATTCTCAAGTCCAAGAATACAGGTTATCACTACCTCCTAAGGGTATACGTGTGGTTAAGCATACAAGTGTCACTACCCTATTTCTTCCCAAGCGTGCTGTCAAAGCCAGCGAAAGAATATTACAACCAAATAACCCCTTTTGTGAGTGACGAAAAACTCAAAACTAAATGCTGTGCTAACACGCCTGGTCAGTATCATAATAGATCAAAAACCTTCCAAATGAAAGGAGGCCCATGTCCATCAAATAGAAAGAAGAAAAAGTTAAAGGTTAAAATCATGTCTTTTAAACGTAGATACAAATATCTAATAATAATGTCGCGCCATCTTCTTATAAGTGTAAGCTTTAAACAGAGACTTATAGATTTTCTTTATATGTATTAGAGAACCGTACCAAAAGGTAAAACGTGACCGTCCACCGCTGTCCGTCACCTTTCTATCACCAGGCTGTGTCACCTTCTGTCCCTGGAACGGTGATAGTCAAAGAGCTGAAAATTTCACATTTTGTGTATATCAATTGATGCTACCACAAAAATACTGATCATCATTATTATCCTGCCCTTATATTGTTTGGTGTTCCGTAATTTGATGTTATTTGAGATTTTTATGACGAATATATTATGTTAATAACGATTGGAACCCTTCGTGTGCCCGTTTAACACGTACTTGACCGGATTTTTTTATATTTATACAAAACCATTACTGATTCAAAGACCAAATTAATAGCGGCTTCATGACTTTGAAATATCGGCCTTTTTTTCATATCACATTATCATGTTACAAAATCAAATAGCACTCTATACATGTCCATATACGAGTAACTCGTTCTGACTGACACGTACCTACCTATTAATTTATACGCTTCTGTTACGTGATTTATAATATTGGCTTCGATCTCCAGGTTAGACAAAAAAAGTTCTAAGCGCAAATAACAAGACTTAAAAATAATCCATCCATCTAATCATCAACCTTTCTCCGTCCCCTGCTGAAGATAGGCATCCCCCATAGAACGCCAAAACGCGTCCATTAGCAACGGTCGGTACGTAAGTATTTGAGCGAAGTGGCCTGCCCATTGTCACTTCAGCGTGCGTCTTCGGGCTATGTCATAAAGATAATCGATATAATTAAGTCTCTTAAAGTAGACTCATAATAATTTTGTAAAAAAAGTAATAAACGTTAAATTTTAAATGTATATATGCCAGTGTTTTTGACGTCATACAAAAAGACTCTACATTTCTCTCCAGCCCATTAACGTCCCACTGTTGGGCACAGACCTCTTCCGCTTTGGGAGTGATTACGGTCTACTGTGCTGCGCTCAGCAGACGTGCTGGCACAGGTTTTATTTTCAAGATTTCTTCACAGAGAATCTTATCTGTGTACAAATTCACTAAGCTGGCTTTTCCAGCACCATCGGAAGGAACTGGATACCAACAAACTCTACAACATATTGAAATGGAATAAAAAAATTCTTGCATTTTATTTTACAACCCCTTCTATGAAGCAAATTATAACCAGAATTTCTATTTAGCATCATAAAACTCTATTTTTATTCGAAAGCCACATAACATATCATACCTATTACCTACTTGCCTATTACCTACCCTAGTGTTAAAGTACTGCGTTCTTTTGTTATACACAACAAAATAATTTTCACTTACGCCTTTTGTAATAAGCAGTTACTCATATGATTATCGCCTAAATAAAATATGAAGTAAAATTTTATACAAGAACTCCCAAACAAACAGCACATATCACTTACTAGGCCATAACTGCAAGAATAATAGCACCATAATAAAAATTAACCCTCCACACGTCCATAACGGGCCGATAAAAAACGAATATTTAACATACATAAAATTTATCACTACGCTTCTAACCCATAAAAAGTGGTAAGCGAATTTAAATTAACCATTCACTGTCCTTCTACCCCGCAGGACTACAAAACTCTGCAAAAGTTATACTTAGCCACTATTCTTCTATACTAATATTACAAAGACGTTATGTTTTTGTTTGTTCGTAACGAATAAACTCAAAAACTATTGGATCGATTTCGGTAGTTTCTTCACTATTAGAATGCTTTTTGCATTATCTCTGAGTAAAATTGGCAATAAATTTGAAAAAACATCTTGCTTTCAAAATTAAATGATCTTAACCCGCGCGAAGCCGGCACAGGCTGCTAGAGTCTCTCTATGATGCTAAATTTAGATTGATAGGAAGCGCGCCTTTACACTTTTCGATAAAAATCATTTCAAAGTGGTATGGATACAATAATTTGTCATACATTTTTATCGAATTACTATGTACCACATCAGCAATTTGGACCAATCACTACCTAATATGTACTGCTTTAACTTAGTAATTCGTGGTCAGTTAAATATGTCATTGGGAATAAATTACATGAGTATCCCCACAAGGGTATAAAACTAAAGCTATGCTATAGGGCGGCAGCCGTCCTGCCATGAATGGTGGTGTTTATCTTGATGATAGTCTATTAATACGCGAGATACCGAATGTTAATGCGTTCGTGTATTAACCCTCGCCGGGTATTAGTGGGCCCACTTACGGCATTATGCTACGGCAATGCCGTAATTGTTTAGGGTTGCTCTATATTATGACTGTAATAATTTTGGTCGGTTTAATAACATGAAAGATTATGGCGGCGCTGGGTGATAAAGATATTTATTTTTTTACGTTATTTGTACATGTATAATTTTAAAGTCTTTGTAAGGAGTTTATTATGTACAAGAATTAGAAGTATTAGAAGCTTTGTTGAAAAAATAGGTTTCAGTTTTTTAGAGTTCTCCATCAAAATTTAAAACGGGATCTTATTATTGAGACTTTGCTCCGTCCAGCGGTAATAATACAATAAGTATTTCTATAGCATACACTGTAAATTTCTTATCTCTCTAGCTAGCACCCTGCCAGAAATATAACCTGGTGACAGACGGACAGTAGTGGTATTCAGTAAGAAAAAGTGAAGGGAGTTTTGGGTGAATTTTGGCTGTTTAAGCTTGATCACATGGCAGCGCACCTATACATAGTAATGGCAAGACTGTCCACTTATTATGAAATGGAGAGAAGGATGTTACTCAAAAGAAAAATTTTAAGTAAAAAGGAAAGCAACACAGCTTTATCAACGACACACGCCTTTGATAAGTTATGAGACGTTATTTAATAGTATTTATTTTGTACAATTATAGTTTTATCAATGATAACAGAAGAATATTTGCAATAGCTATGTAATCGAATATACGCTTAGTATATGCTACTAGTATGTCAAACTGGAAATAAGATGAAATAACAAGTTTCATACACATAAAGAAATAAATAATTGTGATTTGGTTCGATTGTTCTATAGGCATGTCTAATTTGTACTAAGTCTATGGTTTTTTCTTAGGAATTAAGCTTGAAACCGCGAAGTTGCCCGAAGCAAAGCACTCGTGAAACATCGTGAGCTCACTTGGGAAATGTCAAAAATCTCACACGAATGCGCAATCCCAACTCTTAGTCTACGCATGCGTACGATAGGGATTGAATGACAGCTTCTATATTTTGTCGATAAACTTTGAGACTTAATTTTTGGGGGTCTGTACAACAAGGTAAGACAGGACCCTTATTAACTAGTATGTTGAAAATTTTTATGAAGAATTTCCTATGAAGATATCTAAGGTTCATACTCTAAACTGAAAAAGAAATTTTACAATATTTCTGTTTTGTCTCAATAAAAAATATTTCTACATCCACATATATTATCATCACGTCTTGTTCCTGTGGGCATAGGCAGAGATCATAGAGCAAGATCTACTACGATTTAAACATATTTTTGAAGAGTTCATTATGGTTTTCGTGTTAGTAGGTGCAGAACCCTGTGTGTGGATCTAACTCGCACTTTACATAAGGTATTTAAATCTTACTTTTTAGGTTTCTGTACCCAAAAGGTAAAAACGGGACCCTATTACTGAGACTTCGCTGTCCATCCGTCCGTCCGTCTGTCACCAGGCTGTATCTCAAGAACGGTGATAGCTAGAGAGTTGAAATTTTCACAGATGATGTATTTCTATTGCCGCTATAACAACAAATACTAAAAATAAAATAAAATAAATATTTAAGGGGGGCTCCCATACAACAAACATGATTTTTTTACCGTTTATTGCTCGATACTAATAACGTTGCCTTATGTTGCATAGATAATGGTACGGAACCCTTCGTGCGCGAGTCCGACTCGCACTTGACCATTTTTTCTAAGATACAGAATCTTACTTGAGGGCTAAATAAAAACAGTTATAAAGTAGAACTAAAACATTTTTTTGTTTAAAACCTTATTCATATACAAAAATAAGCATTTTCTCCTTGAATTGAACAACTTATGCGAATTAAATACTCAGCTTATATATAAGTTATATTTTTAATCACAAAACAATAGCACCAGCTTATGAATATCATCCTATATATTATTATTATCCATTGCCCGATAATATTCAAGTAAATTAAATAACACCATATAAAATACAAAACGACAAAGATAATAATATAGAAGTTTTATAGTAAATACTAGCTGACCCGGCAAACGTTGTTTTGCCATACTTACTAAAAAGTTTGAAAAATAGATGTTGGCCGATTCTCAGACCTACTGAATATGTATGTAAAATTTGAGAAGAATCGGTCAAGCCGTTTCGGAGGAGTACGGTAACTAACACTGTGACACGTGAATTTTATATATTAGATATAATAGAAAATTTTAAAGTAAACGACCTCCACAATGACCACCACAGAGTACTTGAATGACCACCACAGAGTACTTGAATGACCACAGAGTAGATAGTAGATAATGAATATAGTTTAACTTAGAGTTTTACAAGCATTGAGTTTACGTCATTCGTCTATGTTTCCACCAGCCTCTCTCTGTCTATTGTTGGACATAGGCCTCCCCCATAGAACGCCACAACGCGAGGTCTTGTGCCGCTTGCATCCAATGTCTCCCCGCGACCTAGACGATGTCGTTACTCCACCTTGACGGTAGCCGCCCAACGCTGCGTCGTCTGGTATGTCTGGTCGCAACTCTAGGTATACGGATTTTATTCGGAAATAACGAGCATAGCCCTCTGCATACGCACGTGTATCGTCTACAACTTATCTCACTCCCCAAATTCATCGCAATATAGTAACTTTTAGAATGACAGTACGAAATGAACTATTTGACAGTATTAAGTCAGATGAAATGTCATACAGACAATCAAATAAGGTTGTAACATGTTTTTATCGATAAAACATCACAGTGATGTACTGCGATAAAGTATCGCAATGGCAGATATAATTCTAAAATATCCTATCGTGGAACTTATATTAAATACATTAAATAACAGTAGGCGGTCAAATAATTGTTTTACTTATTATCTTTATTAATAATTACATTAATACGATTTAAAATATAAACAAACTTCTGTAACATATGTAGTTCGTAACGTAATTCCGGGACCAGTTTTCTTCTGATTTCGCTGTTTATCCGTCTGTCACCAGGTTGCCATAATTTCCAAAGTAATTTAATGTTAATTTAGCATTTAAAAAAAAAAATTGTTTATTAAAAAGTGAAAGTAATATTTTTAGGGTTCCGTACCCAAAGGGTAAAAACGGGACCCTATTACTGAGACTTCGCTGTCCGTCCGTCCGTCCGTCCGTCCGTCCGTCCGTCCGTCCGTCCGTCCGTCCGTCCGTCTGTCACCAGGCTGTATCTCAAGAACGGTGATAGCTAGAGAGTTGAAATTTTCACAGATGATGTATTTCTATTGCCGCTATAACAACAAATACTAAAAATAAAATAAAATAAATATTTAAGGGGGGCTCCCATACAACAAACATGATTTTTAGGGTTCCGCACCCAGTATCTCAAGAACGGTGATAGCTAGACAGTTGAAATTTTCACAGATGATGTATTTCTATTGCCGCTATAACAACAAATACTAAAAATAAAATAAAATAAATATTTAAGGGGGGCTCCCATACAACAAACATAATTTTTTTACCGTTTCTTGCTCGATACTAATAACGTTGCCTTATGTTGCATAGATAATGGTACGGAACCCTTCGTGCGCGAGTCCGACTCGCACTTGACCAATTATTTTATTTTTTTATCAATTTCGAATAGCATGTTAATCATTTGACATTAGGTTCTTTCTAATACAATATTTAGATACAGACAATATATCGGGCTTACTTTATCGGACATCACTACTTCAATTAAGCAAGATTTTGCTGTCACAAATTGACAAATGAGATGAAATTTTTACAGAATACCATAGCTGGTCATCGACGCCTCACTCATGTTTTACCTTTTAATACGAACTCTATAAAGTAATATATCTGTCTAATATAAATAACGCAAGAGTAAATTTCAGAGGGCAATAATCTTTTCTTTACTGGTAACAAAACACAAAAGAGTTTTTACTACTTAAAATATTTTTACAAATTTATGAAAAATTTACAAAAAGTTATCCCGTAGCGGCCCTTTCCCGCCATTTTCACTCTGACTCATAACAGTTACCCTTTTTTTACGGAAAATAAAAATTTACAAGCGTTGTGTGGGCCGTGCCTTTAAATTATTGTGGAATGCTCTTTTGGGAGAGTTATTTTTATGCAAATATTTGCAATAGAGTTAAAGGAAAAGGTTAATTCAGCTGTTTTGTCAATCTTTCTGACAGTACTACTTACGCATACATAACTCATTTAGATTAACAAAACTCCCTCTAATTTGTCATACATTTTGGGTCATAATTCCGCTACTGATCTGACTATCTTTTCGCCACAGAGGAAGTGATGCGATGCCATTTATCATTCACCAACTGTTCAGTAGCTAAGAAAATCCTCCTTACTAATGTTATGAATTATAAAGAAAGTAACTGTAACTACCTGTCAGTCACTCTTTTAAACAGCAGCTCTTGTCTGCGATGTGAAATTTGGTAATTCTAATATCTTTTTAGTATTTATAAGTAGCCCATGCCATTCCTGAGGCTATCTGTAGTTGTGTACCACATTTTTTTTACATCCGTTTAATGGATAAGTCTTAAAAGAACGATCGACAGACAGAGTTTCGCAATCAGATTTTTCGTTCCTATTATAAAATACAACATACGGCGTGCATACGGCATACCAACAAAAAAAGATTTTACTGACAAGATGCAACATGATTAATTACTGCACCAATTAAGATAAAAAAAAAATTGGTCAAGTGCGAGTCGGACTCGCGCACGAAGGGTTCCGTACCATTATCTATGCAACATATGGCACGTTATTAATAAATGAGCAAACAACACACACAATACTTAATTAATCACGTTTGTTGTATGAGAGCAAGAAACTTTTAGTTATTTAAAAGAACTGCTATGAGGTGTCATGCGATATATTTCACACATGGAACTGTCTAATCATAACTTTTCACGATGTAACACTGCTGAAGGCGGGGTTCGAACTCTTGTTATGTCAATCAATCAATGTATTGAGCGAAATACGTGATTACATAACATATTTGTTATTTTTATATCCTTACTTATATAAAAAATTCGAGAGTTATTCTATGACGAATCTATCTAATGTTCTATGCCAAAAAAACTGAATGGATCTCTGTCGGGTGGTTGTCTAAAGCCTGAGAAAATATATAGTTATAAGCTAGTTTTTAATGTGCAGAAAGGTTATTCCAAAAATTAATTCCGCATCTTTTTTCTTTTTTCATGATGTGCAAAGCTTTAGAAACTTCGAGAACATAACATCAAAACAGAAACCACTAACCCAGACGAGTATACTAATAAGTAATAACAGAACATAAGCCTACATATTCCTTTACAAACGTGACATAATTACTAACATTAATAGCGCGTAACACTATCAAGCAGATTGCTAACAAGACATCATACATTACGTAGTTATTCAACCATTACAACAATAAATCAATGCCACTACGCGTCAGATATACAAAACTTTACAGAACCACTCAGAACTAAGCTTATCATACACAGACTTTTGAGTATTTAAACAAGTGGAGTAGTCACACTCGCGATTTTCTGTGTAAAACGTAGATACTGTAAGTTCGGTAGCGTATCATGCCGAGGTAATGCACACAAACGCACTAATTCATATTCATTACGTAACTTTGTATACGCGCAAAATTAGCACAGTTTCTCGTAGCGTGTATGGATTCGATTTCCGCATGGGACAATTTCAATGATCTCGTTTATTTATTTTTTTGTGTAAAAAAACCGATATAATACGCGAAATATGCATAAAATTCAATCCATCCATTCCATCGGCATCGGCTTCCTCCATAGAACGTCACAACGCGTGGTCCTGCGTTAACTGCACCCAGTGGCCCCCGACATATTTGACGATATCATCAGTCCACTTTGTTGGCGGTAGCTACACGCTGCATCACCCGGTGCGTGGTCGCCACTCGAGGACCTTCCGTCCCCAACGGTCATCAGATTCCCGAGCGATGTATTGTGGCCTGCCCATGCATAAAATTAACACACATTAATATAACTTTAACTATGCACACGATTAAACACACAGACCAGATGACACTGTCATTACCGTATACTTAGACATAACCAACTCCTGTTATATAATACTTAAAGGTTTACAAATACATTATACAAACATGACGTTGCTACTCTTTTTACAAAGATCGTAAGACATTGTAATTTACATTGACATCGTCTAATCCAGCCACAATGGACGACAGATCATTTTTCATTCTTTGTATGACCGTCACCGAGCCACGCCCTTCATACAACCCCATAAATTATTTATTATTTGCTTGATCTGTATAAGGCATTGTTATTGATGAGATACTCAATTATGGGTGAAATTTTCCAAACTGTTTACGTAAGAACTTCATCTATACCTACTAAGATTATAAAGCTGAAGAGTTTGTTTGTTTAAACGCGCTATTTTCAGGGACCACTGGTTCGATTTGAAAAAAATCTTTCAGTGTTGGATAGTACATTTATCAAGAAAGGTTTTAGGCTATACAATATCATTTGACCAATAGGAACAAAGCATCAGTGTAAAATGTTGCAAAAATAGGGAAAATTTTCGAAGTCCCACGCGAACGAAGTCGCGGGCGGGATAGCTACTAATAAATATCTTTGAATGATAACTAAAATCTGTTACTAAAGTAATTTATTGATTTTGCAATTGACATGCTATGCTTTATATAATAAACTAACTTATGGTGGTACGTAGAAATACGATATAAACTCAATCGAGTAACGATTGTGGTTGTGAATTTGAATGCTACAAGCACGACCGCAATAAGCTCAGTTGGAAAGAGCTTCGGAACGGTATTCCGAGGTCATGGGTTGAAGTCCCGCTTGCGGCAATCCCTTTTTCTACAATAATTTAGTTTAAAATCTGTTATTTAAATAAAGCATGGCTTATAACACACTTATGATTTAAATTGTTTATCTGATTTTCTATTGGACGTGACACGAGCAGAACACGCCCTTGCCCAGTCTACTACTGTACAAGTTAGTTACGAGTTTTCTTTGTCTCGCAGAGGTTTTTTCTGTTTACATTGTCCCGAAACTGTCTCTTAAAACACTTGAGAAGGAAATGGGGTGATGGTTCTTGTATTCTAAATCCATCACCACACAGATACAAAAGCTATAACATAGATTAATTTTAATAACAGCTGTATCTTTAGGCTTTACGTCCAAATCTGATGGAATTGAATGTCAGTCATGACAAACCGGTTGTATACTACTTACTAGCTGTTACCCGCGATTAATTACGCGCGATTTTCATTTTCCCCCTTTTTGCAACATTTTTCACTGATGCTCCGCTCCTATTGGTCGCAGCGTAATGTTATATAGCCTTCCTCGATAATTGTACTATACAATACTGAAAGCTTTTTTTATATCGGACCAGCAGTTCCTGAGATTAGCGCGTTCAAATAAACAAAATCTTCAGCTTTATAATATTAGAATAGATTAAACAATTTCCAGAGATACATAAAATATTCAATTTCTTTAAAGTTATTTGTTTACTAGGCAATCAAAATTTAGTGTTCACAAAAACTACAACCACATCTGCTATCTAAAACCGATTGCTATAAACTTTTATGACCCCACACTATCCTATAAAAATCACATGCAAATGTTTGACAGTAAAACTTAACTTTTGGTTTGATAAACTTTTACGGCCTATGACCATGGCGCCGGCGTATCTTGAAATAAAAAAAAAAAACAAAAAAAAAATCAAGTTACTGACAAATTGTCAAATAAATACAGTGTTCTAATTTCAAAATTGACAAGTTGCGGCCATATTGTCACCTGCGCAGTGGGGTTTCCAAATTTATAAAGAGGAACAAAAAATTTGCTTTAAATATTTCAGCAGCTGCTTTCTTCGCTATGATTCAAGTGTTATGCCCAGGAAGTGGTCAAGTGCGTTTTGATTTATAACATCCTTAGCAAAATCGAAAATAGACTAAAAATAACGCAAAAAAGTTACTCGAAAAAATCTCGCCTGTAGTAAATAGGCACGTAACCTTGTTTGTTTTTAGCGTGTAACTTCTAAGGACAGACCTATGTCCAACATTGGACGGGAAAAAGGCTGATGGATGTATAAAAAGTATCATAAAAAATCATTCAGTAGTTTCAATCGTAACGTAGCAAACAACCTTACAGTCAATCACGTATATAACAGGATTACATTAACCAAATTATTACCATCAATTAATGACAAATTTATGTTTCCTTATTATATTATCTTTTCTTCCCTCCATCCTGGATATAAATATCAGCCACAATCGCCATTTTGAAACCACCTTGAAACCATTAAAAGATTATCCATATTTACGAGTTTAAGTCGAATACTAAACAAACAATACCGATGTATTCGTGATTAATATCAACATCCTTAGGATTAAAACCATATGGTTTTGCTACATAAGCTAAGGAAACAATGAGTTAACTACAAATTACAAAGTATCCATCCATCCGACAACCTTTCTCCGTCCACTGCTGGACATAGATCTTCTCCAAAGAACGCCACAACGCGCGGTCCTGCGCTAGCTGCATCCAGTGGCCCCCGTCATATTTGACGATATCGTCAGTCCACCTAGTTGAGGGCCTACGCTGCGTCGTCCATTGCGTGGTCGCCACTAGAGGACCTTCCATCCCCAACGGTTATCAGATCGTCGAGCGACAAAGTATACCGTACAAATATTTGTACTGTGTGTCTCTTCGTCTGAGTGTTTTTCTGTCTATGACGTACATGCTACGTCCTCTTATGACCAACCAAGGATTTAAAAAACAGACGTTAAACTTTTCTCAAACCTACCTGCTGGTCACACAACGTCCTCGGGTCCCAAAGTCAGCTATATTTTTATGCTTGTATTACCTATGGGTACCAGATACAGATATACTACTTAAATATATTTTTTTGTAAATACATATTTATAATAGTAACACCCAGACGCAGTACAAACATTTGTATGACAATTATAAATATCACACAAATGGTTGTCCCGTGCGGGAATAGAACCCGCGACCTCGTAAATGACAGTCTGTTACATAAACCACTAGACCATGGTTGCCGCCATTTTATCTTTCTATTGTTTATCTTACACACAAATTACAGTTTACCTAACCATACAAAATCTCATGTAGAACATGGGTTGTCAGTAAGCTTGTCAAAACACAAGTTAACACCAAAATCGTCGTTTTGATCCCCCTAACAGGCGATCCTAACCTGAACAAACAGACATCTGTTACACTAATACCGCACAAATTGTGCATTTGTAAACTAAACAAACTTGCTTACACTAGTACCAATTCTAGCCGCACAAATAAAATGAACTAAAAAATGAAAACAACTATTGCTGTATTTTGATTATTTGGCTATTTTATTATGCACATTTATATTAATTAAAATCTCTAGTCTATAAGAAACAGTTTTTATAATAAGAAATTTAAGTTAACATTGCCGAATTATGTAATTGACACTATCAATTTTCATTTATTAGTTAAGTTTAGTTTAGTTATGCGCGTAGAGTTAGTACCAATATGTAACAGGCTAAACAGGACCTTAGTGATCGGTAATTTTTAGCTATGATAAGTTTTATAGGAATTTATTTGATAAGTAAATTAAAAATAGATATAGAGTAGCTATCATCATAAATAACATCACGCCTTATTCCCGTGGTGATAGGCAGAGACTATAGAGCGCCATCTGCTACGATCCGAAAATTCTTCTTTCGCTTGATTCACACTCATACATCTGGTCATACATGCCCGACGGTAGCTCCTTACTATGTTCTCATTAACTGTCTCAAAAATTGAAACTAACCAAAGATAAATAATCTTAATTAACTAAATTATAGTAGAAAAAATAATAACCATGAGCGGGACTTGAACCCACGACCTCGGAATACCGTTCCGTTTCTCTCCCATCTGAGCTATTATGGTTCCCGCATGTTTACCAAGTTAGTAAAAGCATAGCAAGTCAATTGCAAAAATTAATAAATTTATCTAACCAAAGATTCTGATGTTAGTTTTTGCAAAAAAATATCTGTCCACTTATAATATCAATACGGCATTCCTTTGACGGTTTAATTATTATCTTATCTGTAAAACTTTCAAAATTGACCTTTTTGACTTGAATATTTAGTTCAGAATTTTTTTTGCTAATATTCCCCATATGAAGTCAAATACGAGTGGTTTAAAAGTGGCCACTTCCTGACGTGTAGGAAACAATAAATTTGATGCGCCTGCGCACACAATATTGTCATTTTATGAGCTATTTTTATGGCGGAAATGTGCAAAAAATATGCCAGAGATACAATCGTTATGGTGTATTATTATGTTTAGTTTTGTTTACTTACATTTTATGGGTGGGTAACGTAATCTGTTGTTTTATAGCAGTCAGGGAATATATTATGTTTAATATATGCGAAAAAATATTGGTCGTACATAAATAAAATAAAACGTTATTGCTGCCATTATTGTTTTTATAGTAACAATAAAATTGCTAAATTAGTCTCGTATTCGAACGGGTAGGTGTATTAAAGTATGTAAAATATTAACATATGTAATAAGATTTTATATGTCTTCCTTACGTAAAATACGTATAACAAACAAAGCAAAAACCCATAGTTATTTACATCTTTACTTCTTATAAAACAAAGTCGTAATTTTTGTATGTATGTCCCTATGTGAGCTTATATTTTCAAAACTACGCAACTGATATTGATGCGGCTTTTTTTAATAGGGTGATTCAAGAGGACGGCTATTTTGTATAATTTTTTAATTTTTTTTCAAAATTCCACGACGAAGTTCCAGGTTAACACCTAGTACATCATGAATTAGAAATTATAATCTAAGTTTTGTACGAACATACTGAAACGCCTTTTTCCATGCATATAAATAGAGACTAATTGAGTGCTGTCTGCTACGATTTTAAAACATACTTTATTTCATTTAAAACTCATATGTGAATGATATGCGCGTATGCGCCTAACACGTCATTTTTTTTCATATTTATGGACATTTCGCACTACGTCCTCTGGTCCTAAGCTAAGCTTATTATGCTTGTCTTATGGGTACCAGAATACGGATATACTACCAACATATACTACTTTTATTTGGAAATACATACTTAAAATACATAGTAAACACCCAGACGCAGGACAAACATTTGTATGACAATTATCATCATGTCCTCCACACCGCATCCGGCGATGGCGACTCCTAAATGTCGAGTTGGTCATTATGATAGGCTCTGATATGGCTAGCAAAGCCGAACTTAGATCTAAATACACGGCCGCAAGGAACACAGAATAACTGGCCAGACGAGTTACACGTGTAGGTATAGGAGGGCTTAGGTCGAGACTTCTGTAGTTGGCGTTTAGTGTCAAGGTCTTTTAAACGTTTTTCTTCGTATGTATTCACACCAGTTTTAACAGCGTGACGCCATTCCGGTCTAAGACGGGCAAGCTCCTCCCAACCATTAACAGAGATGTCACAGGCCGCGAGATTGCGCTTCAGGACGTCCTTGTAGCGTAAGTACTGACCTCCCTGTTTGCGCTTTCCGCAAGAGAGTTCGGAGTAAAATATCGCCTTCGGCAATCTACCATTGTCCATGCGTACAAGGTGTCCGCTCCATCTAAGTTGACACTTCATTATGAGTGCCTCGACTCCGAGCAAGCCAGTTCGACGCAGAACTTCAGTATTTGGAACGTGATCCTGCCATTTTATGCGCATTATCGACCTGAGACACCTGAGATGAAAGGCGTCGAGCTGTCTAACGTCCGCTTTGTAACAGCACCAGGTCTCTGCGGCGTAGAGCAAGGTAGGCAAGACGATTGCTTTGTAAACTGAAAGTTTTGTTTGCAGTTTTATGTCATGAGAGTTCCAAATACGCGCCTTAAGTTTGCCAAAAGCTACTGCAGCACATGCTATCCGTGCTGGTATTTCTGATGCCAGGGTGTTATCATTTTTTAATCGGCTTCCTAGGTACTTGAAATTTGGGACTTCAGCTAGTGCGGTATCATCCAGTTTGATATTAGAGCGGTCCCCATGCCCACATGAGCCCCTAGGGGCCTGCTTTAGAACTTGGGTCTTACTGGTACTTATAACTAGACCAAATCTGCGGCATGACAGATGTAAAGCATCTAGATAGGCCTGAAGAGATTCCAGAGAGCTAGCCATTAGACAAACATCGTCGGCGTAAAGAATGTCCATTACCGAGAGTCTAATAACCTGTCGTTTAGCTCTGAAACGAGAGAGATCGAAAATACTCCTATCAGTTCTAATATTAATATCAATTAGGTCATTGCAATTTCTAATCGCATCCTGCATCACATAAGCAAAGTAAACAGAGAATAAAGTAGGAGCCAAGACACAGCCCTGTTTCACACCACTTGATACTGGAAATTGGTCTGAAAATTCATTTTCGTGTCGAACACACGCCATCATATCATCGTGGAATTGGCGTATCAAGTTTATTAAGTTTACGGGACAACCAGCCTTTCGTAACACAATCCACAGAGCCTCACGCGGTATCCTGTCAAAGGCTTTTTCCAAGTCGACAAAACACATGTAGAGAGGACGGTACTGTTCTAGACTT
This sequence comes from Orgyia antiqua, assembly GCA_916999025.1. NCBI lineage: Eukaryota > Metazoa > Arthropoda > Insecta > Lepidoptera > Erebidae > Orgyia > Orgyia antiqua. The sequence goes on along the minus strand of OU779864.1, from coordinate 16,721,771 downwards.
TTTTCTTGAATTTGTCTTACGACAAATATAGCGTCTACGGTACCCCTACCCGGGCGGAAACCACATTGTGTTTCGGGAAGTATTGTTTCTGTGTATCGGGATAGACGGGTATTTATAATGTGAGCAAATATCTTCCCAGCTGATGAGAGAAGAGAAATGCCTCTATAAGAATCGCAGTCGGCTATGTCGCCTTTGCCCTTATACAGTTTACAGATGCACGCGTTCCTCCAATCCTGTGGGACGGTCTGACATGCCCATATTTTCAACATTAGGTCGAATAAGTTATTATTGATGTGCGGGCCGCCGTATTTGTAGATTTCGGACGGTAGACTGTCCATACCAGGTGCTTTGGCGTTCTTCACCCTCCTCAGTGCGGCAATAAACTCATCAAACGATGGGGGTTCCGCTAGATATTCAGCAGTTGGGAGCTCTTTTAAGGATCGTATGTATAACAAGTCAGTTGTATGTGAAGGGGGATTGAGAACGTCCTGAAAATGTTCTCCCCATCGAGCCAGTACATCCTTATTTTCAGTTAGCCGTCGAGTCTTGTCTTTGCTGTACATTGGAGCCGTTTTCTTAGACCTTGGGCCGAAAACAGTTTGTAGGCTCTCAAAAAATCGACCCGACTGGTTAGTATCAGCATAGTGCTGGATTTCATGAGCTTTATTCACCCACCATCTGTCCTTAAGCTCACGCACTTTTACCTTCAGGTCAAAATGAGCTTTCCGCCGTATAGAGTCGTCCGTTGAGAGAAGAGCACTCCTTTTGCATTCAACAAGCTTTCGAATTTCCGCGTCTGAATCGTCAAACCAGTCTTGGTTTTTTCGATCAGGTTTACCTACAACTTGTAAGGCACAGCTATGGAGATTTTCGGAGTATGAATGCCATCTCTCATCAACAGACGCATCCTCCATAGTCACTGGCATATGGTTATAGAAAGCGTCATCTAGCGCATCCGTCAATGCTCGGTCATGAATCAGTCTCCCGCAATCAAGTTTCGCTGGATTCTTGTGTGGAGCTCGTCGTGGAATCCTCATTTGCAACCGTAGTCTTGATCGAACTAGTCGATGGTCGGTCCAACCCTGGGCACCTCTCATTACACGCGTTATGAGTACATCGCCAAGGTCCCTTTTGCGTACTATTACGTAATCTAAGAGGTGCCAGTGTTTAGATCTTGGGTGCATCCAAGTGGTTTTAAGCTTATCCGGCAATCGAAAACAGGTGTTTGTGATGGTGAGACCGAATTCAGCGCAAAGAGTAAGGAGGGCAAGACCATTGCTGTTGCATTTACCAACTCCATGACGCCCAAGCACCCCATCCCAGGCACCGCTATCTCTGCCAACCCGAGCATTAAAATCACCCAGCAACAGAATCTTATCCGCAGCAGGTATCTTACTGAGTACTTGATTCAATTCGAAGTAGAACTTAGCTTTCTGACAATTATAAATAGCACACAAATAATTGTCCCGAGCGAAGCTGCCTAAACGACAGTCCGTTAACTGAACCATACACATTACACAAGCCCCGTCATATAGGATTTAAAAAAAATTTGAATTCCAAGGACTATTTTTCCTAAAAGTGAATCTTTTTAATTAATTAAAATCGTTTGCATACACTTGAAATTACAAAGAAAGCGTCATTAATTTGTAAGGTCATATATGAATCGTTGGTTAATTCATCCCCATCGAACAACAGTCGAGTGGAACGGAAATGAGACGAATAAATCACTCTTAACTCTACCCAAGAGCTCTACATGTAAGAGCTGCAAAAAAATATAAGTTTTTTATATGGGTTTTTGCAATGTTGACGTCATAAAGTCACCCAAACTGTATATGATATAAATTTCAGCTATTAAATCTATACACATAACATTTTAGCGGAATCAGTTGAAAATATAATTATGTATGTATTTGAATTGGTATGACTTCAGTCGAACAGAGTGGATATTTACATACATTGCAGAATAAACAAAGATTGACATAACTAAGTGTTTTTACTCGACAAAATCTTTACTTATTATAAAACAAAGTCGTTATTTTTGTATGTATGTCCGTAGGTGAGCTTTAATCTTTAAAACCACGTAACAGATCTTCACAACATGGTTTATTTTTTAAATTACATTCCACGCGAACAAAGTTGCGGAAATAACTCCCTCTCTCTCCAACTCATTTACGTCCCACTGTTGGGCACGGGCCTCTTCCAATTTAGGAGGAATTATGGTCTACTGTGCTACGCTGACCAGGCGTATTGGCACAAGGTTTATTTTCGAGTTTTCCGTCTCTCACGGATGATGTTATCTGTGTGCAATATCCCTTAGCTGACTTTTACAGCACCCTTGGGAGGAGATGGGGTGGTGACACTTGTATTCTTATTCCGTCACCACACGGAAACAGCTAGTTACTATTAAACGAATATCATAAGGACTTAAACTAAACCACACAGCATTTCACTAAATCCCCAAATATTTAAACCACATCTGTTAACGTCAATAATAAACAAACTGTACAACTCTATCAACGTACAATCTACCACATATGTTAACAATTAATTACTTTATCATGTACTACAATAGCTACACACTTGTTCTGCCGACCGTACAGATTCATTAAGCGATCCATTAATTATTTTTTGTTGATTCGTAAATGACAGACGCTTGGCGTTTACTGTTATATTTAAATTGATAATGTTGACAGTCATGTGATGACATGTCATGACAGCGTGACTGTACAAAGTCATTTGTGTGACCAATGACGCGAAAGCTTGCTTTTTCTAAATTTAATTCTGTTTGGGAATATTAGTGACTCCTTTGCGGTATAGTTACGTATATGTATTATGTCTTAGGTGTGCCCCGCAGCTTCAGTTGCTGTACTTACAAGAAACAAACCTTCGTTTTCCCCTTCTGACTTTAGGAGTTTAAAGAATAAATATTGACTATCTCATGGAAAATTGGATAAAAATTGGTAGAGCAGTTTTGGAGAAAATTCTAATCACAGAGAGATAAGTATTTTATGTATTTATATTCATGTATTCCGTACTAGCTGTTTCCCGCAACTTCATACGCGTTGAAATTAAAAACTAAAGCCTAACAAATAATACAAAAAAACAATCCTTTTGAACCATTCTATCTATTAAAAAACATCACTCAATAATAATAATAAATCAACTCACATATGATCATACATTCAAAAATAATTGATCATAAAATCAGTAAATTAATAAATATAAATATCATAAACTATCATCAACACACTTCTCCACATCAAACTAAACTGACATAAAATATTTCATCACGTGTCATTCATTCAGTAGGGTGACCATCTTTCTTATTCCGGGAAAGGACCTCCTCTGGGACTCTCCGGGATTCTGTTTGTGGGATGATTGTTACCTCATTGTTGACAAGTCGTTTATCTTGTCTTGCACATTGTTAATGGATTGGTGATTTGTTCTGGTCTAATTGTGGAAGCCTTCTATTTTAGTTATGTTTGTGTGTGTATGAGGGATCTTCTTTGTGTATGTGTACTGTACAGCGATGGGTTGACTAAGAATTAAGATATTTTTACTATGAGTCTAAATTATTGGCGATGAAATAAGTAGCTCATTTCTAACCACTAATTAAGATTCTAAAATAATTATAATTATTAATCTTCTTTATTTAGTTCATATCCTACTATTGACACTTTTGAAAAGATACATGCATTCAAAAATAACAACACAAAACCCATTAAAGACAAACACAAAAACAAAATTAAAAATATATAAAACAGTACTTCACCGCCATCGGGTACAAGGACCAGTTTACCGGTGTTCAGGGTTTCAGAGACAGGATTTATTATGTTATCATGTTCATATAATTTCATAAAAAATCTGTTCTCAGGAGTTAAGTCACACTAATACCACACAAATTCTTAATAGCTGTCCTTAAAGTGTTTATTTTAAGAGGAACTACACATATTAGAAATAATGACATGAAATATCCGATTGCATTAAAATTAATTAAAGGAAATAGAACATTATGAACATTCTCACCATTAAAATAAATAGAAACACCTCCTGTGTTAAAATCCGTTTAATTTAAATGCCTTGCCACATCTTAAGGAAATGATCGAACATAAATACTAACAGGCTTACATGCACAATTTTAATTAATTAAAAATACATTCTCGATACATACAATTTTGACAAGCCTCGTGGTTGAGTGTTTCATGTAACGGACTGCCGACAAGAGGTCACGGGTTCGATTCCCGCTCGGCCCAACCATTTGTGTGATTCTGCTGATTGTCATACAAATGTTTGTTCTGCGTTTGGGTGTTTCTATATATTGTAAGAATGTATTTACAAAAGAAAAGTAGTATATGTTATATGTCCGTATTCTGGTACCCATAACACTAGCATGCTGCATGGCTTGGGACCAAAGGAAGTTGCGTAAAAAAAAATATTTTGTTAGTTACAAACTATCAAATCATTAAATTTAAAACAAATATACGCGTCTACGTCCGTAAAAAGTAGTTTTATTTAGTACACAAATGAATTATTAAACCAATCAAAACAAGGTGTCCACACGTCATGAAAAAAAGAGACAACAAAACCCAAGGCCTAGCATTTTCGCAATATCATCACATTATAAAAACATAATTTATCAGTATAACAACAGAAATAAACAATTCTAGTAAACTTTATAACAAATTGTTTCATAATATTAATTCACTATTTTTCTAAATTACTTGACAGTTACAAATTATCTCACATGTGCACTGTTGCGTGACGACGCCATCTTTATTTATATTTGAACCGTAAACTAAATTGTTTATTGTTAAAGCTGACAGCAATTATATTACTTTTCGTTTAAAAAGTTTCGATTTAATCACTTGGCACTTGTTCAATTGTGAACAAAAGTATTATATAATAGGCGACAAGACAATTACAGCGAATGTGGATATTGAGATGGAATTCCGCGTTTACAATTTTAATATTTCTTTGTTTATTAAAATTTATGGACACTTTGCATATTATCAAGTAATGCGTGTAGTATAATGGCATCATAGTTGAAGTTGTAGAACTAACTGACCTAACAAATACCATAACGCATTTTTTGGAATAAGAATATTTTTAACACGCTTATATACATTAGTTCGGTATGTAATATGTATCTATCAATGTATTAATCTATGTAACGGAATCTTTGAACGCGAGTTTCATCCGCTTGCAGTTATCGGATTGATTTGGAATTTTGCACACATATTATTAAGGACCGATGGCAATACAATAATTTAAAAAAACATTCAGGATTTTCTAGTGTGTTTTTAGTTTTTGAACTAAGAATATTATTTTACTTCAGGTACTTTTCTTCTGTTAGTCTGTTTGGTACAAAACTTCGGTCCGTGTGGTGACGGATTATAAATGTCACTACCCCTTTTTCTCTCCAGGGTGTTATAAAAGCCAGCTAAGGAATATTGTAGAAAAGAAAACCTCGAAAATAAACACTGTGCCAACACTCCTGGTCAGCGCGGCATAGCAGACCAATTTGTATCCAAATGTGAAGGAGGCCCGTGCCCAAGAAACCAACACACGTGAAGTTATTTATTCATATTTCGTATTTTATTATTACTTTAAATCAAATAGTAAACCTCAAGATTTCTACATTTTATTTTAACATCAAATAAAAATAATATTAGCATTTCAATATGACTATTTTGTTAGCTTCAAATAACTTCACCCCAGACATCAATACATGCTGTCTAACCACGCCTTAACTGTCATTAAAATATATGGAGCAATTAAGATATAAAGAAAAAATAACGCAAGAGTTGCACGAACAAATGTCGCCCGCCGTCATCGCATGGGGCTTAGACTTCAAAAATAATTCTTATAATACTGTCTTTTAGATCGAAAGATTAACATAGAGTTGTTAATACACAATTTTACATTATAATATTATAAAGTTTATAGGTATGTTTTTTGTTGACGTTATGATATTTTAGAATTCACCTTTAAAATATTTCACATTGACACCTTCAGAACTGTAAAATAAAAACCAATTTATTTAGAATCAATTATAATTCAGATAATTTTACCCGCTGTTGCAACATTTTTCACTAATACTTCGCTCCTGTTGGTCTGAGCGTGATGTTATATAGCCTAGAGTCTAGACTCTAGACTCTAGAACCTTCCTCGATAAGTGGACTACCCAACACAAAAAGAATTTTCCCATTTGAACCAGTTTATGTAGTTCCTGAGATTAGCGCGTTCAAACAAACAAACTCGTCAGCCATAGATGTTGAGATATAAGAATTTATACTTAAGTTTTTGTATAAAAAAGTAATTTAAACATACAAATTTGCCAACCCTGTAACACCACTATAAACATCCCTATGTAAGTGCGTAGTGTTGTACCATGACATATCGACAAACAGATGGCCGGTACGTCGTAACGTCACAACATCGGCTAATTTATGCGCTCCTTAACGCCCGTCCCTCCTATTAGTTGCACGCAGTATATTTCATTCGGTCGTGTAGGGAGACAATTATTGCTGTCTACACAATGCTTTTTAACAGTTTTAGATATACTTTGGCGTATGACAGCCAGTTAGTAGCATATTCTTTTTGTTATTGTGGAAAGTTTTGTGGGTTTTTTATAAAATTATAGCTACTATAAATATGTTGCCTGAATAATTACGGTAGCGTCATTACTTTTTATCACTAACAATAATCATTAACTTGAATGAAATGAAATATTAAATTATATTTGTGGCCTTTGCTTTATTTGAATGGGAAAGATAATAGATATCTCTGAATATAAAAGTAGATGGATATAATGTAAATAGCTTTTTTAGTATCATGATTATTACTTAATAAATTTAAAATAACTAACTAAATAGCTAAGCTAAGGCACATAATGTAAATAATACAATCCACACCATAAAGTTCATAATATTTCATATTCATCCTACTAATATTATAAAGGCGAAAGTTTGTATGTATGGATGTTTGTTACTCTTTCACGTAAAAACTACTGAATGGATTTGAATGAAACTTTACCACAATATAGCTTATACATCAGAATAACACATAGGCTACAAATTGGCTGGACCGATTTTGATGAAATTTTATTTTATACAGAATTGTATGGCAAAACAACGTTTGCCGGGGCAGCTAGTTATAACAATATCTGTGAAACAAAAATCTTATGTAATGACTAACTGTTGCCCTAGACTTCGTACGCGTGGAATTTAGAATATTTTGTCCGTTTTTGCAACATTTTTCACTAAGGCTTTTCTAATAGTCGCAGCGTGATGCCTATAGCCTTCCTCAAAACTGTTCTGTCCGACACTGAAAGAATTTTGCAAGTCGGATCTCTAGTTCCTTAGATTAGCGCATACAACAAACAAACTCTTCAGCTTTATAAAATTAGTATAGATTAGACTTGATGATGAATGAATGAACCATGATGTATTATAGTCTGCCATAATAAGGTCTGTTTAATAAGTTTATCTCTATATAGTAAAACTTTTTTTGTGCTTTGCAGTCAAAATTCTTCATCTTTATTATCTGAATAACATATAATTTAGTGAATTTTGTTATATATATTTTTCACTAACGTGTGGTGACACAATAACAATTGTAAATATCCCCAGTAGATATACTACATCAGATTTTTATTTTTGGAACACACCGCGACTAACAGCTCAACGGCTTTCATCTTGTAAACTTTATTAATCGACACTGCTCCTGGACACATGGGCCTAGTCACTATGAAACAAACCGAAATGATGATTAAACTACAACTTTCTATGTGAGTCATACATTGACGCTTTAATTTTGATATATTTTATCTGCATCTTATCAAAGCATTAATGGAAAGTCGTAATGAATTTTGAACGTTATTCATTTAAGATAGCGGACAAATTATTGTGCAGAATGTTTATGTTAGCGGCTTTTGTTCGTAGCAGCAAGCAATCAGTCATGTTCATTCAAAAATGAGGTTGAAAAGCCATTGTTGCGGCTTCACCAGCGTTTGTACATAATGATCCGTATAATACGTTTTGTTAGGATGAAAGTGTGTTATTATTCATGGAAATAAGTCAACGTCATGTGTAATAAGACGGTTGCAGCGGATATTTTAATGTGTGCCGAGGGAATTAGAAGCTGTAGTGTGTCGTAAATTTTATTTAAACGCTCGTATTTTTAAAAGTGCTATTAGTGTGAGAAGTATGCGGTGTTGTGTTTAGTGTCGGAACATTTCGCTTAATTGAAGTCACATTGACAAAGTGAAAACCATAAATGTTTTTTTTATTTTCAAACGTAATAAATTAGTAGATTAAGCGTAGATGTGTTTTCATTAAAGAGCGTGAAAGACGCAGTAGCTTTTTTATCTCTATGTTACTTACATACACATAATCATACCTGTTTCTCACTTGAAGTTTAAGCCTTAGTTTAATAGACTTTTTATTTTTTACAAGCTGATTACCGCGACCCCACATGCGTGGAATTTAAAAAAAAATCCCCATTTATGCAACATTTTTCACTAATTTTGCGCTCCTATTGGTCGCAGCATGATGTAATATTGCCTATAGCCTTCCTCGATACATGGACTCTCCAACACAAAACATTTTTTTTATTCGAATCACTATTGATTCGAATAAAAAAAAATGTTTTGTGTTGTTTGACCTCACCTATTTCAGGAACTACTTCCTGAAATAGGTGAGGTCAAACAAACTCTTCAGCTTTGTAATATTAGTATTGACTAGCTGTTGCCCTCGACTCCGTCCGCGTAAAATTTAGGAAGTTTTCCCCGTTTTTGCAACATTTTTAACTACTGCTTGAGTGAGAGTATTATAAACGTAAGAGTAAACAAATATAATCGTAAAGCTCCGAACTGCTAAGCTATCAGGAGTTACACGTGTTATTGTGAGTCAACCATAAAATATAGGCATATGCTGTTCCGAGATATTTTTTAGACAATTTTATGTAGAATATTTCCGTCATACATGATTTCTATGTAACTTTAACCATTAAGGCTGCACACGCGACGGAAGCTTAAAAAATGGAGTAACTTCTCCCGTTTTCCCAACATTTCCCTTCACTACTCTGCTTCTATTGATTGTAGCGTGATGAAAAGTATACTATAACCTGCCCAGGAGTATGAAGAATAATTGTACCAAGTTTTGTTAAAATCCGCCGAGTAGTTTTTGTTTCTATAAGGAACATACAGACGGACAGACAGACAGACAGACAGACAGACAAAAATTTTACTGATTGCATTTTGGCATCAGTATCGATCACTAATCACCCCCTGATAGTTATTTTAAAAATATATTTCATGTACAGAATTGACCTCTCTACAGATTTATTATAAGTATAGATAAAAATGGATCTTACGATATTATAAGGCAACAGTTCAACTTAAGAAAATTCAACACAAGAATTGAGATGTTTAATTAACTATATACAGCTGTGTATATTAAAATGTTGTAAATTTTCATCACAATAAAATAGACCCGTATAATTCTACAAAAAAGATGACCATCATAATTAGAATACGTGGTTATTAAATCAAAATCTAACATCAATAACAAATTGCGTGAAATCTTCTTCTACCTTTCCAGCAAAAAAACAGATCGAAACTTGAAAAAAAATTCAATCAAAACCGATTGGAACAACAAGTATAAACATCCAAACATCTAGCCATCAACACCACGCTCTAACACAATCAAGTTAACATCTGCTATAGACACTCTACCCTAATTGACAGTAATCAATTTCGCGCGGTCCGCTTTCAATATTCCTTCATCTAAGATTTTTCTCGATTCTCGTTCGTTTTTATATCAGCCTCTCGTCTCGTGAATTTATCGCTCAATTAGTCTTGTTTAATAGCCGCCTGCTCTGCTGATGTCTGCTTCTAGCGCTTCACAGGGCTGTCACTTTTTTACACAAGCTCTTAAATTTTATAATTTTAATCTTATGTCAATAAATACTTACTAATAATTAAATAACTTAAATACACTTCAAATTGATGTATTGTTAAGATTTTTAAATACCAGTAAAAAGCTGCATATTTATGGAAATTTTACTCAATAATTATAAGTTCACGTTTATTTCTACAATCAAACATACAAAGACCTGGAGAAACATGTTTCTACTTATTTCAATACACTATTTATCATATTACTGTATTTTATTCTATACACAATTTATTTGTTATTATATTTATGTATTGTATTCTATTTATTTTAATACACAGTTTCACTGCCTGAGATTATACTCAAAAAATGGTACCTAGTTATTATAAAAGCAACTGATATGCTGATAAAATTAATTCGATTTCGTTCCTGTTTAAATTCTTTACCTCATGTTAAATCTGTTATATAAATGCGATTCAATTATGAAAGAATAGCAACTGAATGAAGCTACTATTTATCATTGCGCTAAAAAACTGTTAACAGACAAAGTCTGGAAATATCTATCGGAGTAATGTCAAAACATTAACTCCTCATTTTGTAACATCCCTGGCAGAAATGCAAACAATAACATTACCCACACAAACCATTTACGTTTCACTGAGGAAAAGTAATAGAATCAATCTGTCGCGACGTCTGACCTCTTAGCTGACAGACAGACTGACAGCTGATTGACAAAGATGACGACCGTACAATAGTACATGATATACTTGCTTACTAACATGATCTTATTGAATAGAACTAAGACATAGATGTCGAATTATATTATTTAAAAAATCTAAATTTAAAAAGTTTAAAGTAACTGCAAATGGTATGTGTTTACTAAAAAGAATAAACAGGTAAGTAATACATTTTTTAATTTTCCTACATCAAAGAAAACGAAGCTAATTAAGTTTATTTTGTTTTCAACCTATAATATTGTATTTTCGTATGCTTGTTTTCTTAGAAATTTTGTGCTAAACCCAATTTCATATTTACGAGTACATAGGTACATGTATTTATTGCAATAATTTTGTCATACGTAAATATTTATTTCAATTATATTTTAGTAAAACTCTTATAATAAAATCCATCTTTTCACAGTAACTATTACAAACATTTTTTTTTTATAGTTTGGACAGCCCTGACTGTTTGAAAGACGTAGAGAAATGGGATTAAATTAATTGTCGCATCAGTCACGAGGGCGTCGGGGTGTTTTTTATTAGTCGAGTGCCCCCCGCCCCGCACTTCGGCACCGCGCTCGACAGGCTCCAAGTAAATCACGTGAAACCATGAATGTTAGAATAGATGGAGAACTGTAAATTCAGGTAAAAAATATTAAGAATCAGCTGTTATAAATAAATGCTTTGCATTTTTTTTTTACATTACCTTTCTTTTATATATCTGTAAAGGATATAGCAATAAGTATTATAGCGTAGAATGAATCGTTGTTTTAATTTCGTCCCCTGTCGTGGCTGCCCGTGACATCACCTCTTAAGCCCATTCTGAAAATCAACGCTGCAACGTTGACTAAAGTGTGTGCCGCTTATGCTGAGACTGGACCTAGTTTTGGTTCTTTAAATTGTCTAACATTTATTTACCAGTGATCCAAAATGAACGTATTTTATTTCTTCTTTTCTTTCTTTATTATAATAGTGACTAATATTTTTAATAATGTTTATATTATTTTAAGAATTAAGATCCATTAAATGAAATACATAAATTAATAGTGATACTATAAGCTATTTACTTACCTTCCACTTGTTATGAGTTGTTTAAAAAATCTAACGAACAAGATATTTGCATGAATATTTCACAAATTTTAAATATTATCTTGATTTTGTTTTATTATGTATGTATTAGTTTCACTACAATTTTATAACGTGACCTATAAAACAAAGAATAACGCATCCAAAACTTTTCCATAATCCCGATTACCGCGCCCAACCGATTTGTTCATGCTTTGATCTTCGGCACGATTTATCGACATTATTTTTAACGCCGCTGCCCATCACTACACTTGAGTGATAGACTCAGTTCTATAAACGCTTATTGTCGTTATATTCTAGAAGAAATTGGATCTTTTATATAATTAAAATCCTATATCTATCTATTTTTTTAAATCGTGTGTCGTGCACTTTTAGCAGATGCGGTAGGTGCCATCAATCTAGTATCGGGAAGACATCCCATTGGACGGATTCCCCTATCATTGACGTACGTCTAAGTTCTTGACGTCATAGCGTTTTAAGCGTTTACGGTAACTGATGTCAATGAGTTCAGCAACCAAAATGTTTCGATGATTCCTGAGTCGGTTTTTTTTATTTTTGAGTTTATTATCTATTTGACTAGACAATTATTTAAAGCAATGAGGATTTGTCGTCGTAAGTCACAAAACCACGGTACCCCTGCATTGTACTTACTAGTAGTCTTTCGCTTAATAACTTACTTATCGATATTAGAGTTGCAATTGGTGTTAGTTACCATACTTTCACCAGAACCGAAATATTTATAAACTTTGGGTGCATATCAAGAGAAGTCGCGATGATTTTGTAAGTATGCATGTGTAAGTGCTGGCTATTTACTATTGACTGACTCTGCCTCAAATGCAAATATTTGTCTGTTAATAAGGAGGCACGCTGTAGTTTCCTATTAAGGATGGGCACGGTGGGATCATTTTCGCTTTTGTGTAAACAAAGAATGAATATAAAAACTGCGGCGCATCTATGTTGCTTATTCTATAAAACTGATAATTTATGAGATCATTGCTTAATGTTTTCTGAAAAAATCTGTCGTCATTCATGAGATAATGATGATCGATTTTGTCAGAATAAGTAATGAAGGTCATTGCTTTAAATTACTTTAACAAAAATAAGATTAAGATATTTTGGAAACCTGGCTTTATGAAAACAACTCCTCTTATTGAAGAATTTGCTTGAAAGCATAAATTAATTTAAGTTAAAGACAAAAACTGGTAGCTATCTGGCAGAATTCAAGTTAGTGACATGATCAAAGATAACAATTCATTCAGACCTCAAATTCCATCCTTACTGACATTTCCATCACTAAAAATATTCATAAAAGCTTAACATAATCTGCACGAAGCGTCAATAACATTAAGCTGGCATTTATTTTGTTACAAAAGTATCTTATTGACTACCAAGTCTTAGCAGTAACTCTCAGAATTTTAGTTGTGATCAGAATATCAAGTGCCATAATGTCGACGATAAATATTATGAAGAGTTATTGTAATAGTCATGGCACTTGACTGCTGTGCCGTGACGTAGCAATGATTTACAGCTGTATTGGGTTTTTAAGTTAGGTAAAGAATTTCTTCTCTTTTCAGATTTTTAATGTCCCACTATTGAATGCAAGGCTCCTTCATTTCGGGATGGTATGCTGGCAGAAGATTTACAGAAGATGTTCTCTGCTTGTATTACTGTCTGTTCTTAAGTTACTACAGGCGAAGATGGTTTTAGAAATCTTGGAAATCATCAGTTGACTTGTTTTGTATGATTTCGTTACTTGTTATTTAAATTAATTATATCCAAAACAAGACAGATCCGAGAGGTGAATCAATTCACTTATTTTTTATTGGATAACGATCGGTTCTCGGTCTAAATCTTATTTCTATAATCTTATACAAAGAAACTAAATATGTATTGTATATCAACTACCTATTTTACCATGGTTTTAACTTTACACATATTAAGCAAGCAAGCTTCAGCAAGCAAGTTTCAGCAAACGTGTACATGGTGTGGTCATAAACAAGTTGCCCAACATGCTGAAGTCAGTAAAGGACGATGCTGTGATGTGAAACCTTGTACAAATTACAAACATTTTCCGTTCCCATTGCGAGATGCTCGTATATAACCACATCACGCAGTGATTTGCAGCTTGAACTGAGATACACACTGTTTACAACATTGGACAACTTAACTGAGCATTTTGAACTGTCCAAGTTGACTGGAAAGGAACTAGCTTTTTGTTCGAGATAAAACAGATTCAAGATTGCAGATTCTTGTACTATTGAAAACTTTTCCGCGAAGCAATTTCTTTTCGTCTAACTACATAGTAAATACTCCACAAATTAAATCATTATTTTTCAGTTTTATTCATTTCCATGGATTTATTTAGAATAAATTTAGGATAGGATTATATATAGGATTAGGACAGGACTAGGATTAATTTAATACAAAAGTCAAAGTAAAAGTCAATTTTTTTTTAAATAGACAAGAGAAACATGTTTTTTTAAAAATTCAGAAGCTAGGAGTCTGTTCCAAAGGGGAATCCTATGGGAAAGACTAGACAAGAAACTTCATAAATTTCTTTTTCATTATTTCTTTGTTTTTAGACACTATTTAAATTGTTTTCCATCAATATAATGTATTGTAAGTTAGTCATCTGTGTGTCCGTAGCATTGTCATCAACAGCCAGTCAAATAAACCAAACCAACGGGCTTCGCATATAAAGGGCTGTATATGTCACTGCTATGCCTAATGAACTATTTGAATGTAGGTCTTATTGGCCGCGGATAAATAAAGAAATAAATGTGCTGTACGCGTCATGCGTTCACGCAACTTAATCTACTGTTTAACACCGTATTCATAGTATGATACATAATATTACTAAACTAGCTGTTGCACGCGGCTCCGTACGCGTGGAATTCAGAAAATTTTCCCCGTTTTTGAAACATTTTTCACTAATGCCTCGCTATTATTGATCGCAGCGTGATGTTATATAGCCCTTCCTCTATAAATGTATTATTCGACACAAAAAGAATTTTTAATTTGTGCCAGTAGTTCCTGCGATTAGCTGGTTCAAACAAACAAACTCTTCAGCTTGTTGTTGTATTATATAACATCACACTGCGACCAATAGGAGCGAAGCATTAGCGAAAAATGTTCCAAAAACGGAGAAAATCGTTCGCCGTCGTGGCCAGCACCTAATTGATTAATGAAATATAATGATCCCAATAAAAGCAATAGTTGTTTAAATAAAGCCTCGTCCAACATTTTATGTCATTAATTATACAAGAACAAATATTTAATATTCATTAACACTAAGTGACACGTTCACAGAACGCTACCGCTGTGAGCTAACTTAACACAGGGTTGACATCCGTGGACAGATGCGGGTCACCAAGTTAAATATCCACATTAAAATATTAAACCCCTTTGTTTGTTATACTTTGGTGTTTATGTTTAATTTAATTATAACGTTGACAGTTCGGTTCTATGAAAACTGTACGTAATTCTGGGCTCTATTTGAGACAGGTCATAACATTTTGATATGCGATGTACTTTTCTATAAACTTTCTTATAAATAATATTTATGGACATTTTACACCATGTCCCAAGTTAGCTTATTTGCATGTGCTATGGATACCCGAATAACTGACTATGACCGACGAGAATGCAATGATTTAAATAATTTTACGTTTGGCATGGGCCTCCTCCACTTTAGGAGGGATTGTGGTCTACTATGCTGCGCTGGCCAGGCGTGTTGGCATAGAGTTTATTTTCGAGTTTTCCGTCTCTTACAGAGGATGTTATCAGTGTAATATTCCTTAGTTGACAAAATCTATATCATCTTTAATATATTACATCTTCTAAACAAAATTACGTAACGGATTTGAATGCCGTTTCTCTAATATATAGAGTGGTTCAAGACAATAGCTTTTTTGTATAATTTGTTAGAGTTTAGTTTTAAATTCTACGCGTACGAAGTCGCGAACAACAGCTACTTTTTTTTAAAATAAAATATTCAAACTTAAATATAGTGACAACCAGTCTGTACTATGAATAGGACTTTTAACAAGAAGTGGGTTTCACGTCTGATTGAATGTGAAAATTATACATAGTTGGTAATACGACGACAGTACTACACTTTATAGCACTAAGTTTTCCCACAGGAATGGAACGGGTGTATTGTTTGTTAAATTAACATATTTGTTGTTATAAATGATGGTAGAAGACAAGTAAATCGCTTCTATTTTGACGTTAATTGTAAATGTGTTTCGTACGTTGAATACTAAATATGTGTAGATTTCTTAGTTATTTGGTTATTTGCGTGTTAGCTTTACGAGTGATGGATATCATATTGTCTTTTTATCAAGTAACTAAAATTCAGCACATGTTATTTTAAGCAAGATTATTGCATAAACAAAAATTCCACAGTTAAATATTTATTTGACATAAACTTGAATAATTGTGCAAAAGCAATCGATGGTATTTACCGCAAAAAATTGCCAAGGAATTCC
Organism: Orgyia antiqua; assembly: GCA_916999025.1. Classification (NCBI taxonomy): domain Eukaryota; kingdom Metazoa; phylum Arthropoda; class Insecta; order Lepidoptera; family Erebidae; genus Orgyia; species Orgyia antiqua. The sequence continues at coordinate 16,705,580 of OU779864.1, read as the reverse complement.
TATTGGTACCAATTCAACGTGCACAACTAAACTTAATTAAATAACCTAGTTAGTTCAAAAACTAAAAAACACGCTTAAAAATCCTGAATATTTTTGTCATCGGTCCATGTTAGGTGTGCAAAATTTCAGATCAATCCGACTACTACAAGTGGATGAAAATCACTTTCAAAGATTCCGTTACATTGAGATACATATTGAACTTATATTAAGGGCCTACATCAATATTATCGTATATCATCGCCGACACGTACATATTAACACAGCCAGTAGGCACAGAAAATGAAGAATTAGGGATACTTTTCCTATTTACTCAAAATCTACTAAATATATTTTAATTCTGATTTACGTGTTTCTATATATAATAGTTACTTATGTTTTTAAAGTTATTTCATTAGTTAATACGCGATAATAGACCGACAAATGAAAAAAATAAAAAATTTGAGAGGTTGTTTCGCCAAGATTTTCTATCGAGAAAACTTTTTTCAATCGCGTTTCTGAGTTTATGCGATCCTAGATCATATATTGAAAAAGCATATACTTAAAAATTAGAGCTCTAGCCATTCAATCTAAAGAAACAATGAAAACTTCGTACATAGAAAAATGCACGAAGCTATTTTGGTATCCTCTTAAGGGCCTACATCAATATCATCGTCGACACGTACATATTAACACAGCCAGTAGGTACAGAAAATGAAGAATTCTTCATTTTCTGTGCCTACTGGCATCCCTAATTAGGGATACTTTTCCTATTTACTCAAAATCTACTAAATATATTTTAATTCTGATCCACGTGTTTCTATACATAATAGTTACCTATGTTTTTAAAGTAATTTCATTAGTTACGCGATAATAGACCTAAAAGGAAAAAAATAAAAAATTAGAGAGGTTGTTTCGCCAAGATTTTCTATCGAGAAAACTTTTTTCAATCGCGTTTCTGAGTTTATGCGATCCTAGATCATATATTGAAAAAACATATACTTAAAAATTAGAGCTCTAGCCATTCAATCTAAAGAAACAATGAAAACTTCGTACATAGAAAAATGCACGAAGCTATTTTGGTATCCTCTTAAGCGTGTTAATTAAATAATCTACTTAGTTCAAAAAGTAAAAAACACGGTTGTAAATCCTGAATATTTTTTTTCAATTATTGCTTTGCATCGGTCCTTGATATATGTGCAAAATTTCATATCATTCCGACTACTGCAAGTGGGTTAAAATCACTTTCAAAAATTCCGTTACATAGATTAATACATTGATAGATACATACTGAACTTACATAAGCGTGTTAAAAATGAAAACGTCTATTGTGTATTTTGATTAATTGACTATTTCATGGTGTACATTATTATTAATTTAAATCGTTAGTCTATAATACACAGATTTTCTAAACATTCAGCTAACATCGTCGAATTGTTTTATTGATACTATCAATTTTCATTTTTTAGTTAAGTTCAGTCGTGCACTTAGAATTGGTACAATTGTCGAACTTTTGAACGAAGCGAATGAAAAATAAGAGATCCTGTGATTTTGTAAATTATCTTATAAAATCAATAAACACTTCGTACCTTTAAACACACACAATCATACATATAACAACAATTATTGTCCAGAAGTCATTAGGTACATACCATTTCCGTTACACATATACTCGCAAATTAACTTAATTAAACTTAAAGTTTACCAATAAAATTCTATTTAAAAAGTTCTTGAATATCAAGCGATTTAATTAAACATTAAAAATACCATTATACTGACAAAATATAGGATAAATTCAATATCGGAACACACCATCTAGAACATTAGCTACCACATTCCTCTAAACTGATTACAAAACGCATATAAATTGGAAACTATCAAATAAACAAGATGGCTGTCTTAAAAAACAAAATGGCTGCCGTGTCAACAGTTTATATTCGATGTATAATCTGTGGTGTTGATTTTAACTGCACTTTTATTGACTACTCGTGTTGATTTGGTGTTAGGTTACAGAGGTAAGATCACACGGGATGATTATTTGATTTAATTAATTATATTTGTATTAAATTATACGCATAATGACTAATTATAATTTATTGATATTGGTGGAACTAAACTTAACTAAAAAATTTAAACTTATGAATAAATAAATATTCATGGACATTATACTTCTAACTCTACTTTCATGGAATTGTGTTATAGTGTCAATAACACAATTCCGTTATGTTTACTGAACTTTCTTGGTATAAAAACTGTCTATTATTGACTAACGATTATAATCTATATACTAATATACTAATATTATAAAGCGAAAGAGTTTGTTTGTTTGTTTGTTTGTTTGTTTGTTTAAACGCGGTAATCTCAGGATCCGCTGGTCCGATTTCAAAAATTCTTTCAGTGTTGGATAGCAAATTTATCGAGGAAGGCTATAGGCTATATAACATCACGCTGTAACGAATAGAAGCGAAGCATCAGTGTAAAATGTTGCAAGAAACGGGGAAAAAAGTCACGCGCGCGAGCTTTAAATGAAAACGCTGCCTTATCCATGTGAGTTACAACAAAGTAATGTATGGAGAAATTGTTTGTTACTTATAGATCTTTAAAAAAGTCCGCGAGGCCATATGTCTATCTTTTAAGGAAAACCCGCTGTACCCATAAGAACGTCAACAAAATTATCAATATCAATAGGATGTTTTCAAAAGTTATTTATGTGTATATAGTAACATTTTTTATCAAATTAAATACCTTAGTTAGCTTACGCATTTAATATAGATAATAACTGCTCTTTACAGCATGCAATTTAAATGAATATATTCGGAGATATGACGAAAAAAAGAATTACGCGTGATAAAATAAAGTTAAACTGTTCGCGGAGCAACGAGAACGTTTCCCCGGTCATCTATCTATACTCCATTGTTTCGATGTATGGTTGAATGTATGAATGTAAGGATGTTTGTTATTCTTTCACGTAAAGACTACTGGATGGATTTTCGTGAAACTTTGCAATAATATAGCTTACATATCAGATTAACACATATGCAATAATTTATAAAGATACTATGTGTCACGGCGTCTTAGTGTGGGTAAAAGTCAGTATTGTACAGGTTGTTACGCTGCTCAATCCCCGACGGATCAGTGTTGAGTTGGTCTTTAAAGGCGCCGGCGTCATCGTCGGCGTATGGTCATTACGCTGCTCAAATCCCGACGTATCGGTGCTGAGTTGGTTTTTATAGGCGTCGGCGTCGGCTTCGGCGTCGTCGTCGGCGCCGGCTTCGCCGACGCCTCCGGCGTATGATCGTTACGTTGCTCAAATCCCGACGTATCGGTGCTCAGTTGGTTTTTATAGGTGTTGGCATCGACAGCGGCGTCGGCGTCGTCGTCTGCGTCGACGTATGGTCGTTACGTTGCTCAAATTCCGACGTATCGATGCTGAGTTGGTTTATATAGGTGTTGGCATCGGCGTCGGCGTCGGAGTAGCGTCGTTACGACAATCAAATCCCGACGTATCGGTGCTGAGTTAGTTTTATAGGTGTTGGCACCGACAGCGGTGTTGGCGTCGTCGTCGGCTTCGGCGTCGGCGTCGGCGTCGGCGTCGGCGTCGGCGTCGGCGTCGGCGTCGGCGTCGGCGTCGGCGTCGGCGTATGGTCAATAGGATCAAAAACTGATAGACCGTTTTTTAAAATTCTTTCACCATTTGAAAGCTACATTATCTGCGCTTAAAATAGGCTAGATTTTATTTTGGAAAAATTAGGGTTCCCTAAAATATTTGGGGTTTTCGGAAAAAAAAAACAACTAAAAGAGTTAATTATTTTGCGTACGCTGCTTAAACTTTTAAAGATAGAACAACAAAATATTCAAATTTTTTATTAATTTATGAGATTTATTTATTTCAAGGAAGACCAACAGCTTCTCAATCAATATGAACAAAAAAGAAATATTCATCAGCAAGCGAATTATATGTCCTCACGGATAAAAAATTAAGAGCCATGTTTATGGTATTATAAGGCTGGGTGTTTACTATGTACTATAAGTATGTATTTACAAAAGAAAAGTAGTTTATGTATTCTATCCGTATTCTGGTACCCATAACACAAGCATATAAAGCTTACTTTGGGACTATAGGACACTGTGTGGAAATTTCTTATTTATATACCTACGCTTTAATATAATGAAGTATTTTTATTTATTCATTTTGCGATTAACTTAATTAATTGAGAGAACAACAGAACGTTATTCCGAGGTCGTGGGTTTAAGTCCTGTTTATGATAATTCTTATTTTGATAATAATTTCAATCAAGTGTTATTCGCCGGGAAGGTGAAGCATTTTTCTTGATGGCTTCGACTGGTACAAGGAAAGAAATACGTGATTATCATCTGTTCTAGGATTGTTGTAATTTTACTACATCGATTTAACTCATTAAATGCAGTGATTTCAAATTCCATGTGAAGAAAGTCGCATTCAATAACTTAGCAACGGAAGCAATTCTGTCTCTCTGTGACTCTTTCGCGATTATCTGCCCAAATTATTAATTATACCTCGCTCTTGATAGGTTTTTGTTAGGTAGGTTACCTAACAAAAACCTACCAAGAGCGAGGTATACTGGAACGTTTAGGGTTCTGTACCTACTTGACCGAAAAATATAAAGAACTAAATACAAATAAACAGTTAATTAAGCATATAGCAACTCACCAACTTAACTTTGTAGCTGCATTATAGGGGATCGCTTACATTTCAGCTACTTCATAAGTTCGTATTAGTTTTTAGCAAATCTTTCATGTGATGTGGTATTAAATTATAAGTTTTTTGGATTATTATCAACACTATGTAGGCTTGGACCATGCCAAATTTCAAGTCTCTAGGATAGTGGGAAGTAACCTGTAAATTTTGATTCCCTAGCGAAAGTGGAAAATACTCAAAAATGGCTGTAGTTCGGTTATATCTTCTGAATGCGTAGATCTAAATTATTCGTTGTATCTTTTTCAGCAAGGGACCGCATAGATCTACATTTGGTATAAGTTTCAAATTAACAACTTCAGCCGTGGCTGAGTAAAAAAAAGTTTAACGAGTGGATAGACAGACAGACGGACACCGTATTGAGAGTATAAGGGTTTGTACAAAGACCTAAAAAGGCATGATGAAGCTCTGAGATATAATTTACTAAAATGACATTGGGGCCGTGTGTGTTACTTCTTTAGAACTGTGCAAGAAAAGAGAACCACACTGACGATTTACTAATTAGCTGTAAAATGGCGTTATTGTTAGTTCATTTAATTTTTCGTTTCTTAATTCCACGCGTACGAAGTCGCGGGCACTGCTAGTTAATATTGTATATGTGCACAATGAAATAGCCAATTAATCAAATTACATCACAATTTCTTTCATTTTTTTAGTTTAGATAAGTTTAGTTATGCATGTAGAATTGGTATGAATTTAAATATACGAGTCACTAACATGAAATAGAAAACTTCTAAATCTTATACACATTAAATATACATAATTATTAAATAAAATTATTGATTAAATTTACCTAATGATACAATAGATCATAATATGGCTATAAATCTAATAGAATGATATCAAGGCATCAAGAGAGGTAATTATTAAACTTGTAAAATCTAGACAATTACTAATTTTGAATCCATTTGGCCTGATAACCTGTTGGAAAAATAACAACATTTTTTTTCTCCCTTCGCCCAGGCAAGAGGGTTGGCTTCTCTTTGGATTTGCCAGAGTCAAAGTCAGTAACAGCATAGTTCAATAGTTTAGAGTTAACGAATTATCGTTGTATGAAAGAAAGAGTTAACAGGGTTTAATTTAAGTCCTTCCATCGTTTATTTTTACTTTTTTTTTTAATTTTTGTATCAACGACAGGAACCCTTAGATGCCTTTATAACGAGATCTATAAAGTATCTATAAATTCTAAGCAAATACCTACGTCAAATGTTATGTTGGAATTTTAAAATTGATGAAATATACCTACTCAGGCTATAATAAAAATTTTTATTATACAATATTTCAAGAAATAAAAACCTCTCCCGTGTATATAAACAAATTCAGTAACAGACGATAAAACGTAAAACGAACAACGCACACGCATAACCCGTTTTATCTCTAACATAAACACGTCAATACAAACACTATACAATAATTTATTTTATTGTCGTTCACATATTTAACTTACTAATGTTTAACTTATTGTGGCACAAGAACTTTTAAAAAACTAGTCTTCTACCTGTGATTTTGTTTGCTGAATCGCCGATTTTCATGTTAAATAGGTTTATATTAAAAATAATTAACACTAATAAATTAAAATTACGGTGGAAAAAGTGATTACCGCAAGCGGGACTCGAACCCACGACCTCGGAATACAGTTCCGTAGCTCTACCAACTGAGCTAATTGCGGTCGTGCTTTTCCCGCTTGCGGTAATCACTTTTTGCATCGTAATTTAATTTATTAAGTAAAAGCATAGCATGTTAATTGCAAAATTAATAAATTACTTTAGTAATTAACACTATCTTAGTTTATAAACTAAAAAAACAAAACGCTCGAATATCCTGGACAGGTTTTGTAAGTTATTATTGCCATAGGTTTTGTAAGTTATTATTGCATAGTTGTGCAAAATTTTTGATCGATCTGACTATTCCCGGTGAGTGAAAATCACTTCGTCATATCGATTAGATAGATAGATATGACGAAACTAATAAAGCTTGTAAAATGGGGCGAATTTTCATAAAAAATAATATTTTCACGTACTGTATTTTAAAGCTTTATTAACATTATTCGAATCAAGAACTTTATTGAACAATATGAATGACATACCACAACGGCCCTCTTTTTAGTCCACTAACATCTCACTGTTGGGCACATCCCTCCTCCACTTAAGTCTTTGCTCTACTATGCCGTGCTGACCTAGACGTGTTAGCATAGAGTTTAATTTTGATTTACCATATAAAATCTTGGCTATACTTCCTTAGCTATCTTTTACAGCACCCTGAGGAGTAAATACGGTGGCAACATTTAAAAATTTTTTTTTATTTATTTATTTATTTATTATACATAACAAATATACAACATTACAGTTTAAAAACTAATGCGTTATACATATAAAACGTAATAATAATAAAAAAATAATAGAAAAAGTTATGTGAAATAGAATAAACTAGCAGAAAACAAGCTTAATTTTTATTTTTTAATTTAATGAAATTCTAATTAGATTAATTAATTTATAATTAATTAACTTTCCAAAAACATCACATACATGCACTGAACTTGTAAACTCTGTATAACACAGGGTGCATCATAATTCTATCATTCAATCCATTTTAATATAACCCTGTCTCCCGTGCTAGTATAAACTGTATTACGGGAGACAGTGTCTTCACCTTATAGCAAGTAACATAATTTATATCAATAAAAAGCGATATAGTTTGTCTTTCTTTACGATGTATACAAAATATCGAAATAAAGTATTTGAATACGTGAACTAAAAACAGTATATTATTGAAAATAAAGGGTAGTTTGCAAAAAAGTGGATACAAATATCTTATACAGTGCAATACATAATGAAACATTTTACGCGTGTCGTCATGTTAAGGTGAGTTCCAACTGATAAGCGAGTAGCGATTTTATACAATATAGATTTATATTATAAATATATAGTTGTTTTATTTATTTACATTATCGACGTGTTGTTTTTGTATGATTATGAGTGTGTATAATGTGTGTATATGTATGTAGTGTGTGTGCGTGCGTGTATGCGTATGAGAATATGTGTATTTGTATATGTGTGTGTGGGTATGTGTGTGAGCGGTTTTTACCTCAACAGCTCCTCGGTATCATTATAATTTCGGGTTAAAAGCCAAGACTTCAGTGTAGTCTTACATCGGTTTAAGGTAAGTGCATAAATTGGAACAGACTTATTCACTTTGTTATAAATTCGAGAGGCTGCAACATAATATTGTCGTCCTGCGAGCGCTGTACGATGTGGGACAACGCTACAAACCTCCCGTCTTCTTCGTGTCATCATAGTATTGTAAGGTAATGTGGAATGTTTGTTTAAAATGACCTGTAATATATACATTTGCCGTACTGTGAGCACCTCGCAATCACTGTACAACATCACAGTAGGATATCTCCGAGGCTTACGGGCTAGTGTTTTCAAGATTGCGCGTTGCGCACGTTCTAGGCGTAAGAGATATGTCTTGTCAGTCCCACCCCATGATGTTATGCAATACCGCAATATAGATTGAGCTAACGCGCAGTACACAGTCATTATAGTTTTAAAGTCGGCACGGTAACTCAGTTTTTTAAATATAGGTATAAGCTTTCTTATTCTACTGGTTAGGTTGTTGATATGGTTATGCCAACTGAAAGTGCTGTCCATGATAACACCGAGATACTTAATTTCTTTTGTTCGAACGAGAGAAGGACAGTTACAGTGGTGGGTTACTGAATTACAGCCTGTTATTAGAAATTCACCAATTGGTTGAGCGTGTTCTCTATGAGCGAAAGTAATATATTTAGATTTTTCTATATTCAGAGTTAGTAAGTTGTGCGTGAGCCACGACTTTATTTTAAACAGGGCGTTGTTTGTGTTTAATCGTGCCTGGTCCCAATTAGTGCCATATGTTATGAGTGCGGTATCATCTGCATAAGAGACTATTTTACAGTTTGGTAGTTTAAGCAGACATAAGTTATTTATGTATATGAGAAAAAGTGTGGGACCGAGGACACTTCCTTGTGGCACGCCAAAAGAAGGATTTGCGCTATCACTGATAGCATTTCCTATCTTTACCACTTGAGATCTATTAGTCATGTAGCTACGGAATATCTCCAGCACCACACCTCTAATTCCCAAGGTTTCCATTTTGTCCAGTAAGAGGAGAACTGATACAGTATCGAAGGCTTTGCTTAGGTCTAAAAATGTGCCAATAACTTTATTTTTACTGTCTAGCTGCTTAACGACGTTCTCTGTAATATCCAGCACTGCATCCTCGGTTGATCTACATTTTCTGAATCCGTACTGGTTAGTCGCTATTAGGTTATTACTCTCTAGATAATGGACGAGCCTAGTATTTAGAATTCTCTCCAAAATTTTGGATAAAGCGGTAAGGATGGATATGGGACGATAGTTATTGATGCTGTATCTGTCTCCACTCTTAAAAATTGGATTTACCAATGCCTTTTTCAAGGCATTAGGGAAAACACCCGTATTTATACACAAGTTACAGAGAGCAGTTATGGGTCCGACCAGAATATGCCGAGCAGATTTTAGCACTGAGGCTGATATACCATCCACCCCAGTAGCACAGTCACTGCGTAAATTTAGTATAATACCTTCTACCTCAGTCTCATCCGTTGCCAAAATGGCCATGGAATGGAGCAAGGGTGACATCGGGCTTGGTGAAGAAATATTATCAGTGTTTTTCGGCTGTAGTTTTGATGCAAGATTGGCGCCAATATTAGCAAAGAAGGAATTAACCTGGTTAACAGAGTCTGCCTCATTCTCTGATACTTTTAACAATTCTATAGCTGGTGCAGAGGGTTTATTTGTATTAGTTATATTTTTTATGGTCTTCCACATACCTTTTATGTTGCTTTTATTGTTTTGTATTTCAGATCTGTCATAGTTAGTCTTAAGTGTTTTTAAAAGGTTATTGCAAAAGTTACGATACCTAGTGTAAATTAATTGTGTTATAGGATCGTCTGGATTTGCTTTTGCTTTTTTGTGTAACTTATCTTTGTGCTTAATACATTTTAAAAGACCTTTAGTAATCCATGGTTTAATACATCGTTTACGACTGGGAATTTTTATGATTTTAGTGTGTAAGTTTATAGCGTCAGATATTTTATTTACTAATAGCGTTGCTGCCGTCTCTGCATCAGTGGCCATAATAATGGGATTAAATTCGGTGTTACTTAATTCGGAGTTTATAGCCAGGTGGTCTATGCGTGAAATTGTATGTGCCACATATTGGCGTTGTATACTCATCTCAGTACAGAAAAAAATCGGAGCATGGTCTGTTACAAAGGAGTCCAGAATAAACGTATTGGAGTTTTTATTAGATTTTAACATCACATGGTCAAGACAGGCATTGCCTCTCGTAGGGTATGTGTGCGCTGCTAGAAGACCATGCGATGCCAACGCATTCAAGTAACAGTCCAGGTTAGGATCCGTGTGAATGTCTATAATATTAATATTCAAGTCACCAATCAATGTCACCGTCTCGTATTTTGATAGTGAGTTGAGGGTTAGATCCAAACTGGCAATAAAATTTTCGACATTCTTCACGGATGGTGAGCGATAACATGCTACTATCGCGATATCGGTATTACATTTTAAAACCAGAGTATTAGCGTCACTAACGGCGGGCTCAATGACAGTGTGTTGGATATCAGCTTTTACATACAATACCACCCCGTCGTTTTGATTCGAGTATTTGGATTGATACACGATATATCCGTCAATGGATGGAACATTAGCTATTTTGCTAAGCCAACATTCAGTTAGGACAATTACGTCACAGTTTGTTTTAATTCGTGATAGCAGCGTATTCAGGCTATCAAAATTGCGGTTAATGCTTCTGATGTTTGTGTGTAGTATATTAAAGGATTTGCCTGTTAGATTGAGGTTCAAATGTTCTGGTGAGCATTGGGACGATAAAGACGCTACAGAAGTATCAATCTCATTAATTATGTTTATTAGATTAGCCATTGGTAAACATGGACAAAAACAAATGAATCATGGAAGTTTGAGCAAGAAAGCGTTGTATACCGCGGGAAAGCAAAAGGTAAATATAATAACTCGGATGTAAGTGATACGTCAGGGTTGAGTATATGATAATGTTTAAGGAAAATGAGGCATATGTTGCATTTTGTGTATGGTAAGTATATGTTTGAGGGTATGAATGTGTGTGTTTTGAAATACAATAGGTACTTATAACTAATACTAAATCATAAAAGTTTAAATTATAAGATAAAAGAGACAATAGTTCAACAGTTAGTCATTCGGACTTCTTCAATGAGTTAAGTTGTTCTTCCTTCTTAATTAAAATGTGGGGGGCTCCGTGTTTTTCTCGTAGAAATACACGGCCATTAGCAGTCCAACAGAATCTGTAGTTTGCGGTAACTGCAAAATCTCTGGCTAAGAAGAAAAGCCGCCTAGATCTTGCCGTCAGACTTTCGGAGAGATATACCGGGTTATTCTGGGCCTTAGCCCCAAGATGCATAGAATTTAATTTCTGGTTAGGGTGGTCTTTATTGAAATAAATAAAATATCACACAAATGATAGTCCCGTGCAGGAATCGAACTGGCAACCTCGTGAACGGCAGAACATGAACCACTAGGCCTCGAAGCCAGTCCCAGAATAAACATTAACAATTAAATCAGAATAATAAATTAATAATTTCAATACGTAGAGTTTAACTAGTAGTGTCACTAATAAAGATATGTATGTTATGTTCAGTTGTTAAGTATTTTATTACTTCATAGAGGCTCCAGTGACTTTATTACTCTTAAATGTTCACTAACACTACAGTGTTATATTTGTTTCTTATATTGAGTAATAGCGGCCTGTTTTTGTTAGTAGGTACACGATGTATTATGATTAGTAGCTAAACAAAAATGAAAATTCTTATAACAATTTTAACATACTTGTTATTTATTCTTTGAAAATGACTGCTTCTTTTAACTAACTATTGAGAGCATTATTGGACTATTACGAAGCTGATGACTAACGCGCCAACCTTAGGAACCACGGGTCCGATTTGAAAAATTCTTGCACTAATAGATGGTACATTTACGGAGGAAGGCTATAGGTTATATAATATCACGCTGCAACAAATAACAGCAAAGCATCAGTGAAAGATGTTGCAAAAACGGGGAAAATTTTCTTAATTGCGTTCGAAGTCGCAGGCAATAGATAGAACTGCAATAGTTTTATAGATTTAGGCATATTTTATAGTTTATATATTGTATAGTTTATAGCTGACAGGAATGCGGACTATTTTGTTGAGTTGATTGTTTGTTATTAACATTCGTCATGGCTGTTAACAATGTTGAAATCGATACAGGACTGTGTTGATTGGAACATGTTGGAACGCCTTACAATAATTATATAGCAGTTTAGTTTGTACTGAATAAAATATAAAGTTTCATACGTAAGTTTTGTTATTTAAAGCCAGAAGTCGACGGTTCTAGATTACTTTCAGCCTATAATAATAATTATAATATTCAAAAAAGTAAATAATAGGCAAACGCGTAGGCTCATGTTTTGTTTTCTTTTATTTGTACATACTAATAGATTTATATATTTTAATTCCTTATGGAGTTATGTTATTTATTTATATATGTATATTTTTTAATTGTTAAAAATTATCTGCGTGTGTTTTTCACAGGCAAGTGATAAGATATCAGGAAAGTTTAATTGCATTGTCATTAATAATGTTTTCTGAATTAATATGATATTTTTGGTAAGAACCACTCTTCTAGATTAATGTTAAATATTAATAGATATATAACAATACATGATGTGTTTATTTATTTATAAACTCTTTATTGTACACCAATAAATAACAATATTAATTAAACAATAATTCTAAAGAAACAGAATGTACAATTGGCGGCCTTATCGCTTAAAGCGATTTCTTCCAGGCAACCATAGGATGGAAAATATAAGAAAGTATATTTAGTTGGGCAAGTTGCGGTGTACATAAATAAATATACCATAAATCAACTAGATTAAATACAAATAATAAATACAACATTATAAGGATATAAAAATGGTCAAATGTGTATATACATAATATAACAGTGTTTCAAATAAATCTACATACTCGTAAGTACAATTTTAAATAAAATAAACTTTACTTACTGCTTGGACTGTAAATTATTTTGTCATAAAGTTAGTGGAATGTTTTGTCATTTTCAGAGTTAGGTTTTCCGATGATCTCAGGGACTTCGAATGTGACATGGTCATATTTGTGAAGTCCAAATATGAACCTAATACAAACGTTTTGAAGTCGCTCAAGTTTATTAGACCAACTAATGGTCTTCGGTGAGATCGAGATAGCTGACATCGGCATAATCTAATATGGGAAGAAGAAGGGATTCCGCGAGAGCTATTTTAGTATTAACTGTTAGATATTATAAATATTAGGGTTTTAAAAGATTTATATTAAAATTCCATTTTCTTGTGTACCTACTGGGGAATATGTTGAAAGAGAACTAAACACAGATATGGCACCAGACAGAGGGACATGGAAGAAAATAATATAATAAGCTGACCCAAGTAAAACGATAAATAAATAAATAAATAAATAAATATTCATGGACATTTCACACAACGTCCTCTGGTCCCAAGCTAAGCTTATATGCTTGTGTTATGGGTACCAGAATACGGATAGAATACATGTAAGGCAGACAAAAGATCATGGTTGATATAATAGAAAAAATATAATTGTTTTATTAAAATGTATAAAAAGAAACAGGAAGCTTGTTAATATTCATAGTAAATTTATAATCTACCAAATCTCTTGTACCGATGTATATGGTCGCAAGGGCCGCAGTAAAAATTCACAAAACGTATTCGACAAGCTATCCACTAGATTATCGGGCCTCATAGACCCGCCCTGAATGTGAACTGGCTGATTATCACAAAAATGTTGTAACCGCACCGTTAGATAGTTGAACAGCAGTTGCAGTCGTGATTGTTATCTTAGTTAATCGAAGTTGAAGAGTTTATAGACATTTACCTTTACTCAATTGTGATGGAAAAGAGTTTCTAGATGAGCGTCATCAAAATAAAACACATGTATGAGAAATTTCTTTTTCTTCACAGCTTACACAGTGCCATTATCATCATCGTCGTCATCATAACCATCACGCTGTTTTCCCATGAGGGTAGGTGGTAACTATAGAGCGCCATCTGCTACCTACGATCTAAACACCATTCCTTGGCTTCATTTACACTCATACTGCCACTATTGGGTACTTACAGGATTTCTCTATTACCTATGTAGATATTACGCATACCATAACACACATTAGTCTGTTACAGCCTTACTTTACTGTATACTACTATGCAATGTGACTTAAAGAAAGTTGAGAACCTGAAATATAAAAATCGCTAATGTAAACATTACGTAAAATTCCGTATTGTCCTATTAGAATATCATACACAAAAAGAGAATAAAGGGCTTATGAAATCACCACTAACCACTAACTTCTGCTGAGAAAGAAAATTAATGCGCCAAAAATATCAGAAAAGAAAATGTGGTGAAAATAATCTGACCAATTTTAGAATCATCACAGTCAAAATCTACTAGCACAGAATTTGGCAAGAATCTATTGCTATTATAGGGTAAATTTTACTTAGTTATAATTTGTAGCCATATTACGTATGGAGCCTTGCTTGCTTGCAAGTCTGATTTAAACTTGACAAGCTACCCCAATGGGAAAAAGGCGTGATGTTATGATGATGATGATGATGATGAAGCTTTTTAAATATTGCAATTGTCTATTAATATAAATAATCATGCATTACCGACACGTTGCTACCATAAGTTCCCTGGAGTCGTGAGACTTAGATCGGTATCTCTGTTCCGTTCCTGTATCGTGTAGAGACCACACACGATAGTGTATCAGTTCAAACTATATACCAAGATACAAAGAGTATGGGTGTCATACTGTCATATTACAAATACTATAATGGCAATGTTGGATTCGTGATAAAATCTAAAAAAACAACGTTCAGCTGCAAGGAAGACGTGTGTTTTAAAATCTAATCTACTTTTTTGCCGAATTCATTTCTTCCTCTCTCTCTAACCCATTAGCGCCGCATTTTGGGCACCAGACTCCTCTACTTTGGGAGGGATTATGATAATTTTATGCCGTGCCAACCAGGCATGTTCCGTCTCCTACAGAGGATGTACCTGTGTACAGTATAGCTTAGCTGGCTTTTACCTGTATTCTTAACCCGTCACCACACGTCCAAATTCATTAGTTACACAATTTTCACAAGCTTAATTTTTTCTTAGTAACATAAATGGAACTGTTAGTCTGTAAAAATGTTGTACATTTTCTATGACGACGTTTTTAGAAATACGTCCTTACTAAATATCTGTACTCATCTCATAAATAATTCTCCAAAGAATCAATTTATTGGACCAAATACTTGCACAGAACCACCTAAGCCACAAAATCCATAAATAATGCAACTAAAGCTTTTAGAAATCTAGAATCTTCGAAGATTTTTCAATAATTCACCAATAAAGATTCAAGAGAGAGACCAGTAACCCTGTTGCAAGTTGAAAATAAATTGCAATCACGAAATGACATCGCTGTAGGTGACGCAAAAAACCGTGTGCTTAGCATTCCACAAAGGTTAGTCGAGGCTGGTGGTCGGGTTATGTATTCAGTCCACGATGTTAGGACGTACGAGCGCAATTATAACTATATGGGTTTAGAACTTCGATTGTTAATTAGCACGTTTATGGCGTGTATTGAGCCAGGATATTCGAACGTTGCATAGCAATTTTTATACTGCATTCATAAAACACGTACCTACTGTATTAGTTAACTGTTTTGTTCCAGTAAAATAAAAGGGCTCAAGTGGTGGTTTTTCTTTTTTACTTTTCTGTAAATATCCGAAGACTCTAAGTAATGTCGTCTTATCAGCTCTTTTGCGTTTCATAATTGTGTACAATGATTTTTACATTCAGAATCGTAGTCATATTATAACATAAAGTCAATTCTTAGTTCAAGATTAGATACGAGTTCTGGAGAGCTTTTTCTTCGTTACTTATTATAAAACAAAGTCCTAAATTTTGTATGTATGTCCCTGTGTGAGCTTATATCTTCAAACATACACAACGGATCTTGATGCGGTTTTTTTAAATAGATAGAATGGTTCAAGAGGATGGCTTTTTTGCATAATTTATTGGGATTTGCTGTATATTGGATGAGATACTCGTATGATTAAATTTGCTGAGGAATTCGGAAGCGCGCGAGCTTTAAATGAAAACGCTGCCTTATCTATGTGAGGTACAACAAAGTAATGTATGGAAGAATTATTCATTACTTATAGTTCTTCAAAAAAGTCCACGAGAGCATATGTCTATCTTTTAAGGAAAACCTGCTGTACCCATAATAACGTCAAAAAAATTATCAAATTCAATAGGGTGTTTTCAAACGCTATTCATGTGTATATATGTAGTAATAATTTTATCAATTTAAATACTTTAGTTAGCTTACGCATTTAATATACATAGATTATAACTGTCTTTTACAGCATGCAATTTATTTAAATAACATCTTAGGAGATATGACGAAAAAAGATTTACGCGCGGCAAAATAAAATACTTAAACTGTTGGCTGAGCAACGCGAACGTTTCCTCGGTCTTCTATCCAGACTCCAATGTTTTGATGTTTGCTTAATGTTGGATGTATGAATGTAAGGATGTTTGTGGTTCTTTCACGTAAAGACTGCTGGATGGATTTTCATGAAACTTTCCAATAATATAGCTTACAGGTCGTTATGCCGTAATCCCCGACGTATCGGTATTGAGTTGGTCTTTATAGGCGTCGGCGTCGTCGTCGGTGTATGTGGTTACGCTGCCCAAATCCCGACGTATCGGTGCTGAGTTGGTTTTTATAGGCGTCAGCGTATGGTCGTTACACTACTCAAATCCCGACGTATCGGCGCTGAGTTGGTGTTTAAAGGCGTCGGCGTCGCCATTGGTATCGGTGACGGCGTCGGCGTTGGGGTATGGTCGTTACGCTGCTCAAATCCCGACGTATCGGTGCTGAGTTGGTTTTTATAGGCTTCGGCGTTGGCGTCGGCGTATGGTCGTTACGCTGCTCAAATCTCGACGTATCGGTGCTGAGTTGGTTTTTATAGGCGTCGGCTTCGGCGTTGGCGTCGGCGTATGGTTGTCAAGCTGCTCAAATCCCGACGTTTCGGTGCTGAGTTGGTTTATATAGGCGCCGGCATCGGCGTCGGCGTATGGTCGTTACGTTGCTCAAATCGTGACGTATCGGTGCTTAGTTGGTTTTTATAGGAGTCGGCGTCGGCATATGCGTCGGCGACGGCGTATGGTCGTTAAGCTGCTAAAATCCCGACGTATTGGTGTAGAGTTGGTTTTTATAGGCGTCGGCGTCGAATTCCTCGTCGGCGTCGGCGTATGGTTGTTACGCTGCTCAAATCCCGACGTATCGGTCTTGAGTTGGTATTTATAGGCGGCATCGGCGTCGGCGTTAGTTTTTAGCAAATCTTTCATGTGATGTGGTAATAAATTACAAGGTTTTTGGATTTTTATCAGCACTATGTAGGCTTGGTCATGCCAAATTTCAAGTCTCTGGGATAGTGGGAAGTAACCTGTAAATTTTGATTCCCTAGCGAAAGTTGAAAATACTCAAAAATGGCTGTAATTCGGTTATATCTTCTGAATGCGTAGATCTAAATTATTGATTGTATCTTTTGCAGCAAGGGACCGCATAGATCTACATTTGTTATAAGTTTCAAATTACACTTTAAAAATATCTAAAAATCATCACATAAAAGATAACATTCTGTAATGGTCCGTTAAAATGTATTTCTGTAAATTGAAGCAGGCAACAAACAAAAAAATAACAATTCAATCCAATTTATCGCATCTGTAACAAAGGAGCCGCCCCCTTGCAACACTTACGTTCAAGTATCAGATCATCAAAGAGCCGACAGTTGCGTCAATAGAATGATTGGTGGCCTTTAACTTTCCAACGCACGACATAACCGTCACTGATTTTTAAGATACTGAAAAAAAAAGCATGAGACGTTTTTATGCATGTAATACCAGATTCTACAGCCGTTTTAACATACTAAAAAGTAAATAAAAATAAATGGAGAAGCGCACGATAGGTTTTTTTTTAAACTATAAAACGCCCTTAAAGGATTGAATACTTCTTTTAAAATATTGCATAGTGTATAAAATTTCATATCAATCTGACTGCTTTAAGTGGGTGAAAATCACTTTTAAAGAATTCGTTACATAGATTAATACATTGATAGATACTTTATTTGGAATATTTTAAAACACTTACTAACGATCCCCGAGGGTGTTAATTTTTAAAACTGTGAAAACTATATAGTTTGGTCTTTAGTTTATTAATGTGTACTCCACAATGATCATTGAAAGCGGATTTCTTAATACTATGTATTCCCCTATAACATGTTTATGTACAATAAATTTGCCCAATCATTTAAACATATTAACAAGACAAAAGTATAAAACACAAGTATAACCTCTTTCACAACCCGTCAACTCCCAACAGTTCAACACCATTAACAAGTATCAACAATCATAAACATCTTTTATGTTCCTTTCACTCAAAGATAAGTTTCACATAAATATATTTATCTTTCCTCCATAGCAATAAATTACTTTATCAGCGTTAAGCTAATGTTTTTGGCCTTTGACTGGCCAAATCTTATCACATAGAGGGACAGTTATATATATTATTAAATGTTTTATGGTGTTTTTGATGTTAACAATTAAAATACGGGAAGTTGGAGCTGATAGCGGCCACGTCATCTACAGAAAGTTTAGCTACCGCAAAAAATATGGGCGTCTTAAGGAAGATCGTTATGCAAGAGTTGACAATGGTACTAATTCTAGGTGGGCAACTAAACTGAACCACAAATTCAAGCAAAAAATGAAAGCAGTGATGCTATAATATACATAATATACTGATCAATTAGCTATGTTGTGCACATGTGCATATTAATCCAAATCGTTAGTCTTCATAGAATACAGTTTAGTCAGATGTAGAATACTACATTGGCGAATTGTGTAATTAACACTATTAATTTTATATTTTTAGTTTAATTTAGTTGTGTGCGTAGAATTAATTTCATTACTGACTGATAAAAATATGCTGATATTGCAGAAAAATTCGTAAGGAAAGCGCATTTTTGCGCGAAAAATTCCTTGTGAAGATTGAATAATTCATATCAATTCACAAACCTGGCTGATACGATGTCCCAAATGTTCTTCCGTTCTCATTCTGGAGAAGGCCTAACAACTAAGAAGAATTACAAAAAATCGATAATTTCTTTAGAAGCTAGCTTTTTAATTATCTTAATACTAGTGAAATACTTGTCCAATAACATTAAAATAATAAGTTAGATATTCCTTTTTACTATATATCATTACAATTCTTGATGAAGAAGTTAAGTAAGTACCTACTGTATTGCCTGTGAACGTAGCTAACAGCCTGTGAGATTCTGTATGACCAATTGGAAAATAACATGAACGCCTATATAAATCATTATAGCAATAACAACCATAGGCTAAATAACTAACATTGAAAATTCGTTCCGTGGATACATTAAATCAGATAGATCCTAGAATAAGCAGAGAATTTAAATTTCCGTATAATTTTTTTTTGTGTGAAATAGGCATAGAAAAATTAATAGCCCTGTCATTATACTTAGGAGAGTTTGAATGCAGTTAGTGTTGCTTGAATGAAATAAAAGAACTACTATATATGATAATAAAAAAAATTATAGAGTGATAGTGTCAATATCACAATTTAGCATTATTAATTGAACTTATTTATTATAAAAACTGTGGATTTTCAATAATATAAATCTGCACAATAAAATAGCCATTGAATCAAATTACACCAAAGTTGTTTTAATTTTTTTGTGACTTTTACTTAGTTGTGCACGTAGAATTGGTAAAACTATGTTGTGTGAAATTTCATTCAGATTCGAGCCGACCAACCAAAAGAAAGAATTACAAACATACAAACACGCTGTAATATCTCTAAATAATTTACTGCGTTAAGGTTGTTCAATTCTAAGTAGATAATTTACATAGGTACCTCCTTGGTCTGCTTACTTTAGGCTTTTAGAGTTGGTTACTTACTAGCAAAATATATTAAACTCTACAATTTACATGAGGCGCAGCGGAAATATGAACATTTAAAATACTATAAGAAAGACCAACAATGTTTATTTATTAGACATTTATTTGTTGACAAAAACAATATCAAGTAATTAAATTAAAAAACGTACACAAAGATAATACTTACAAACCTACACGTGGAATAAAATAAAACAGTACCTTATCTTAACAAAAACGACTTAAAATATTTAAATTGCTGAAATTCATCTGACATCCAATTGTGTCTCATATAAACTTGTTAATTTTACATAAATATTTATATAAAAACCCTATTAAAATACCAAGAATAATTATGTATACAAATTACCACAAGCAGATTGTTGAAATTACAAAGTTCGTTGGTTAGTTTGATGTGATTAAATGTGAAAATTACGATGTATTTAACTAAAAATTTACAGACGCAGGACAAACATTTGTATGACAATTATAAATATCACATAAATGATTGTCCCGAGTGGGAATCGAACCCGCGACCTCGTGGACGGCAGTCCATTACCTGAACCACTAGACCACGAGACCCGTAAAATACATTATATCTCAATATACATTATAGGTATCAATGAACATACATATTACTCATCTACAGTATCACGAAGTTTCGTTCCTTTTGTCTCAGGTAATCGTAGAGAAATAATAGAAGCTAAAATTGGCAGTAATGCGAATATAAGAGTAGCAACCCATTGTGGTTTCAAATTCACAACAAAAGGAGCTACTGATCCACCCAGCTTTGATCCAGCTGCGCCACATGATAAACCCATATTCCTAATTGTTGTTGGGTAAATTTCTAATACATAAACATATAATACAATGAAATTAATACATGCTGATGATGTCGCTATGATATGAAATAAATTCGATATCCACGTATCCGGTGGGGTGAACATCAAGCAAATCATACAAAGTGAAGAAATTAAATAAGAGGCAATTGTTGATCGTCTTCTGCCAAATACTTTCATCATGAATGTCGCTATAAATGGTAATGGTACCTGAAATAAAATTTAAATGATTGTAAGTAGTAATTAAGAAATGCCGAAGCCATCACAATAAAGTAATTTAACAGTTGATACATTAAATAAGTCAAAATCTGAATTAAAAGAGATTAAAATAATTATATCTATGTTGTTTTAATCTTAGTTAATTTTGACGTTACCAACCATTCGTTAGAACTAAGAACTTGCATTTTTAAATTTCTAGGTTCAAAATTCGATATTAATACAACCAAAAACTAAACTAATTTAATACCAATCTATAAACAGAACAATTCTTAAAGTGGATCCTGAAATATTGGTAAAGTATTGCTTATAGAGGACAGTTACTAAAATTTTTGAACATTAACCTGGTAATTACTTTTAATAAGAACACTAACCTGTATTGCACCTACGAGAGCAACAACAACGAAAACATTTGAACTTAATAAAGCAGCATATTGATTCATACCAAAGTAGGAAAACCCAGTAATAAACCATATCATAACGGATGTTAAAGTAATAGTAGACAATTCCACTGTTCCAAATAAATCTGCGTAGTTCGTTTTTTTACATTCATTTTGTGTTATATTCAATTCTAAAAGTTTGTTTGTTACATTATCCCTAATATTATCAACACTTCTTTTGTTTCTGAAATAGATAAGATAGTAAATATAAACTGAAAAAAAATGAGCAGCTTTTATTGTGTTGTTTATAGTAACCTTAATGTTTCTTTATGTAATATCTTAATCCTAATCATGATTTTTGATATTGCAGCTTGCATGCACGTGATTGAAATAAAATAGAAACAACTTACAATTTAGCAGCTGTTGTCAAAAGTTTAACAGCTTTATCAGTTTTGCCATTAGTAACTAACCATCTTGGTGTCTCTGGCATGAATAAGAATACTAAAATCAGAATAACTGCAGACGCTACACTAAATTCAATTATATATAAGTTCCATGTAGGGGCGAAATAAGCAAACCCAGCAAGCGTACATTCTGCAACACCATCGGGTAATATTGCTATACTTCCAGCTAATTCTCGATACTGTTGCCCTACGATTTCTTCCAGAGAAACCACTGATATTGACATAGCTCCTCCACTGCTAATTCCCACAAGAAATCTTAATATGATCAGTACCTCATAGCTTGGAGCATATGCTGAACCCAGCATGAAAATTACGTTTATGAAAGAAGATATAATTAAAGCCCTTCTACGCCCAAACCTGAAATATTAATAACGTATTAATTTCTTCTTAAACATAGTATTAGCTAGGAACTCCTGTAGTTATAATGAGGAATAATTAGCTTGCTGTACCATTCTAACCGGACTGACCGGGCCAAACTGAAAATAATACTTACTTATTAATAATCTACCCGTACGAGCTTACTAGTCCAGCACCAGCTTTTATTTACTTTTGTATACTTTATATCTCAGTTAATTTTTTAATGGGAATCAAACCATTTTCTTTAAGATTTGTTTTCAAAGACCAAGTTACATTTTTTAAAGTAGGGATTAAACAAAAGATAGAATGATTTTAAGCCATAATATGCTAGAAAAAGCAGTGAAAAAGCAGTTACTAACATTTGGTATTCTTTGGATTTAAATAAAAATACTGAAAATGTAGATTGGAGCAAGACAATTCATAATACATTTTAGTTTAATTTACCTGTCGGACACCCAACCAAAAATGATAATGCCAAGCAATAACCCCACCATGAAAACTGTTTGTGTAAAACTTGTCAGCCATTCCCTGTCACAAATCAGACCAAATTCTGATATCAAAGTAGTCTCAAATACATCTTGATGGTATTCATATTCTAGACAGTCTTCATAACAAGTTGAATATTCAGCATCCATTGCTGATTTGTTCTCAAATTTGATGCATCGATAGTCAGTTTTTGGAATCAAAAATAATATTGCATAAACATTCCATAAACCTAATAATCTACTTGAAGCTGCTATTGCACAGACTATGATCTGCCATCTTCCTGAAGCACCAATTGATTTAGCCATATAATCATCATCGAAATTATCTTTATCTCTTGTCTGCGTCATATTTCAGTTTATACTTTCAAATCTTTTTAAAATCTTGTAAGTATATATTTTTTAAATTATTAACTAGTTTGTTTACGTTTGTATTATGATATATGAAATTTTGACGCCATATTATTATGTTCTAAGTTTCAATCAGAATTCAAACGAAAAGACCTATTATATCAGACTTAAAATTTTGTTCTAAAATTTCACTTAACCCAAGTACGTTACATTGCATACTGCATGCCAAACTATTAAATTTAACCAAGCATATAGTAAAACAGTTTGTACCTACATTTCATTAGTTATTGCCCGCGTCTTGGTTCCAATGCAAGTATTCTGTATATTGATAATATCCTAATTACACAAACACATTTCCTTTAAACCTGTATTTTATATGTGACAACATGAGCACAGGATTAGCATATAGAAAATTAGTTGCTGAATTAAAAATACAAATATATTGTTATCATCAAACCACAACTTTCACAGAAAGCCGTGAGAGCTGACAGGGAAAGTATACGCAAAAAAATATTTTGTGAGAGAAAGAAATCTCTAAACTAAACCCTGTGCCGATACACTTGGTCACCAGGTAGTTTTAAGGAAGAATTAGGTAACATTGGTAGTGGAAGGTGCAGGGTTAAAGAAAACAGCCAGATCATATCAGATTAAGCGACAATATTTTCGACCCCTCCATAGACTTCGCAATTTTATATTTTGAAGAAAAGATATAGGTATAACTGGACTGATATGTAGCACTTTGTTTTTCAAATACAAAAATAGAAATTAAGTAATTTGTGTTTCAATGTCGGCCTTATCACGTAAGTTACCTCTTCCTCGCAAATAAATTCTCGCAGGTGACTCTGGCAGAATAGATTTATCAGTTCCTAATTTCAGTTCACCCAACTATAGGGTATGAACGTTAAATAAAAATGAGCAAAACCTTATCATTACAAAAGCAAAAAAGGAATTCATACTATCAGAAACAGATTGATATTGACATAATATTAATTGACTGGCAAGATCAAGACTTCTTACTCCTTAGAATATGCTGACCTTGATAACATAATTATTATTACTTACTTTCCGAGAATGCAGTTTTTTCTGTAAACTGACTGTTTATGGGCAAAGTATATACGAAAACAGAAAGCGATAGATTCTCATAAATTATAGATTCCTAGATATTATGGATATTTTAGTACTAATATTGAAAGCGCTAGATTTATTATTAATACATTGTCTACATGGTGATATTTGATTAGTTATCAGTGCCGTTATAGCAATCCTGACGTAAAATATAAGGCACTACGCAATCTCACTGTAAAAATTTAATACAATCTCAAAAAGAGTTGATTTATATCATACTAGCTGTTGCCCGCGACTTCGTACCCGTGGAATTTCTACTTACTTGACACTTATCGTCACATTTTGAACAATTCACACAAAATATCTCTATAAATTGTAGCCTATGTGTTATTCTGATATATAAGCTACATTACTGTAAAGTTGCATTAAAATCTATTCAGTAGTTTTTGCGTGAAAGAGTAACAAACATCTAAATGATAGGAGATTAGGATTAAAGTAGTCCACGAAGATTAAAATAATGAAAGAACTCGGATTCATAAAGTAATTTAATCTAAAAAGCTTAGTGATTATTATAAATTTAATGTACCCACAAATCAGCAATTCGTATTTGTTTTATTTTCGTGTCAATGGTTCTCAATTGACGGAATCACGTAATTTCTGTCCCTTGGTCTCAGGTAAAGAGAGACAAACAATTGCTGCTACCAAAGGTAAAACTCCAAATATTAAAGATGCTGCCCATTGCGGCTTAATACTGGCAACAAATGGAGCAATAGTAGCACCTAACTTTGATCCAGCAGCACCTAAAGAAAAACCCATATTCCTCATTGGAGTAGGATACAATTCTATTGTATAAATATATAGCACACAAAAATTCAAAAAACTTGACGTAAATCCTATGGCACAAAATAGAGACGTCCTCCACGTATTGGCTGGTACAAATATTAAACAAATCATGCTCACTGCACAGATTATGTAGGTACCAATTGTTGATAATTTTCTTCCAAATATTTTGGCAATCACAGACGTAATCATAGCACATGGTACCTGTAATTAACAAATTCAATAAATAAACTTGTATGTTATACCACTTAATTCTAGGACTTTTCGTAAATACGTGAAACAGGATTCATTATTTTTATCATGCCTTTCAACGTTCTGCTATTGGGCCCGAATCTTTAATTTTAACACAAAAATAAAAATAATAATTTGAGACTTGTTTACACCATTTGTTCGTAAAACTAGGTTTTAAAACCTGCAAATAGTATCTGGTGGTCTGTTAAGAAATTATATAATTATAAATTCACTATGGCTAAATGCAAACTGTGCCGCAACACTGTTCCTGTTAGTACTGCTGCAAAATGTAGCATATGCTCAGCAGTACACCACCGAGGTTGTTGTAAACTGGTTGGTGGTTATGTTCTAGCTGCAAAGTTCTCAACTCAAAAACTTCTCCGAGCATAAACAACTCCTTTAACACTAACGACAACGTTGTTCATTAAGATCAGACTATAGATGTCGGAATGGAAATACGTTTCTTTAAAAATGAACTCAGTGCCCTTAGGTCTGAAATTCGCGCATACCGAGAAGAGATAACTGAGTTTAAGTCTGCGTTAGATAAATGCTTTGTTGATTTAGACGCCTTGGATTCTCGTATTACGACACTTGAAGAAATGTCCAATGATTACACAATTGATGAAGCATTCATAGACCTAGAATGCCAAATCAATGAGCGTCACCAGGAGTGTTTAACTAATGAAGTGGAGATAGCTGGAGTACCAGAAAATATAGGTGAGGATCTTATCGAATTGGTAAAACTCGTAACTGAAAAACTTGGCATATGCCTAGCGTGTGGGTGTAAGTGTCCGTGGTCAGACGACTAACGCTGATGTGAGTACATCGACTGCTAGACCTCTCCACATTGCTGTTGGATTCACTAGATGCATAACGCGTGATCTAGTGCTGCACACAGCTCGGAAACAGCGCGTGCTCTCCTCTAAGGATTTAAAAATAAGTGGACCACTATATCGTCTGTATATAAACGAGCGCTTGGCACCACATAACAAAAACCTTTTTGTATCTTGCTAAAAAAAATGGAGATCGTTGTAACTGGAAATATATATGGGTCAAAAATGGAAGAATACTCGCTTCAGTTAAACGCATACGCTGTGTAAGGGACATTGAAAATACTTTCGTGCCTAAGTCTGTGTAATATTTTTATGCACTATCTACTTATTTTTATAACCCGTAACACCTGTTTTTTATTTCTTATTTGTCTTTTTATTTTGACGCGTAATTTATTTATTACATTTTATTTGTTTTCTCTTCTTTTTTATTAGCTTTGTACATTTTTGCCTGTTATGTTTATAAATAAAAATACTTAATTTATTTTTATTATTATTAATTTAGTTTCTTTCCACTGTAATTGAATTTATAAAGTAAAATGCATAGCAAGTCAATTGCACAAAATATGTATTTAACAAGTTAAATTAATTTTAAGTTAGTAAATAAGCACATGTATCTTATTGTACAGACCTACTATTATTTGAAATATTTTAAGAATGTATGATTTTGCTTCTAAATAACCAGATTTTTTTCTTATCTCTAAACACTAATTCTACAATATAATCTACATTATGCTAATGATATCCGTGTCACCACTCGAAAGGCCCTGTTTGAAAATCAGCGTCCGATTTTAGAGATCTGACATGTGCTGAAACAGGAGCCTTATTGCTGCTAATACAAAATTAGAAATTATGATAACTTATAACAGTTTTATTAGTCAATCTGTTTTGTACCTAATTCTAAGATGTCATGTAAATTGTTCGATGTTTAAGCAGCAATAAAAAGTTTCTTTCTTTCTTTCTTCTTTCTAATTAAAAATGTCTACTACTCCAAACTAGCCAGACGTTTTTGTTACGAATTTAGTTTCAGGATTTTCCTCTATTAGTTTCTTGTGCCTAATTTTAACGGTATTACCGGAAATAATTCACCAAACGATAAAATTTATGAATTAAGAAACATTGCTTAAACAATAATATTGTCTAAATCAGTTGAACGAACCTGAATTACTCCCATTATAACCACAACGATGAATATATTGGAACTGAGGATAGTAGTGTATTGATTCAAGCCAAAATAGCATAAACCAGTCACAAACCATATTGTAAAACATGAAAAAGTAATTTTGGTCAATTGCTTTGTTTGAAACAAATCTATGTAGTGTAGATTTTGTGATTCATTCTCTTTCACGTTCAATTCTTGAAGACTTTTTGTAACAATGGCTTGAATATCATCAACACTTCTATTGTTACTGAAAATGTGTTAGAAATTTTCAATTAATTTAATTTCGAAACCCGGGTTACCTTTACTGTAACCGTATTTTAAAATGAACATTTAAAAATACTTAAATTGCATTACCCAACTAATAAACAGAATGACTCTCATAATTTTTATTTCAAAGCTCATTTATGACACGAGGGCCTCATACTTATTATTAATGAAATTATTATTATTGAAATTACTTTCAGATAATTAGAAATAAATAAAGAAAGAAAGAGAGAAATAAATTAAATTAATCCCTACTAATATTATAAATGCGAAAGTAACTCTGTCTGTCTGTCTGTTACGCTTTCCCGCTTAAACCTCTCAACCGAGTTTGATGAAATTTGGTACAGACAATCTTTAGACCCTGAGAAAGGACATAGGCTACCTTTTATAGCGAAAGAATAAATTTCCTAATTCCACGCGGACAACGGGCAACAGCTAGTTATTATATAATATTACTTTCAGATTCACTTACAATTTTGCAGCTCTTGTCATAAGTTCAACAGCTCTGTTACCTTCTCCATTAGATATCAACCATCTTGGTGACTCCGGCATAAACCATAATAATGTTAAAATGGCTATAGACGCTATACTAAATGTGAGTAAAAATATTTTCCACGTAGGAGAAAAATAAGCAAAAAGTACTAGCGTGATTTCACCGATACAGTCAGGTAATAGAGCTAATCCTGCAGCAAGTTCTCTGTATTGTGGTCCTACTACTTCTAATGTGAAAACAGCTGTTACTGACATACCACCTCCACTTGCTATACCGATTAAAAATCTTAATGCTGTTAAAGTCCAGTAATTAGGAGCATATGCCGCACCTAGCATAAACACTACATCTAAAATACAGGATAATGTTAGAGCGTTTCTTCGACCACATCTGTAACAATGAAACCAAAATACTGTAAATGTAATGTTACTATTTTTTATTGTAGTTGGTGTATCAAAAACAGAATAAATAAATACGTACTCGTATGGTATAACATTTCTAACCAATCTAAAACCAGTACAAACCTTAGCTTCGATTATACTCGATATTGACAATTTGCTAAAAAGTTGTATGAAATTTTATAATAAAAGGATCTCTGTTTCTAAATATCTCTATTATAACTTAATCATTAAAATATTAAACCAATTACAAAAAGTAAATAGTCATGAATCAATTAATCTTAAAATAGTCAAGATTCTTCGTAACAAGTAAAAAAATATTGTAATAAGAAAAGAAATGAAATGAAATGAGCGCGATATCCTTAAGAGTATT
Organism: Orgyia antiqua; assembly: GCA_916999025.1. Taxonomy (NCBI): domain Eukaryota; kingdom Metazoa; phylum Arthropoda; class Insecta; order Lepidoptera; family Erebidae; genus Orgyia; species Orgyia antiqua. The sequence goes on along the minus strand of OU779864.1, from coordinate 16,676,976 downwards.
TATCATTGCTTATTATAAAACAAAGTCGTTATTTTTGTGTTCAATAGCATGCCTTTTTGTATTATTTGTTGAGGTTTAGTTCGAGACCGGGGGGCTTAATAACTATAAACGTGGGTAAAATCGCGGGCGTTAGCTAGAAATGTGTATATCGGAGAAAATCACCGTAGACATCACCTGTTGTTACAGCCAGAGCAGTCATCCATCTAAACACATTGTAATACTGAATAAACTAACTACGATAACTACAACATTCTATGTACTATGATGAGATTGATCCGTGGCTTACGACACGTGTAGCTGGTTTGGAAGGATCCTTTTATGAATATTCAACGGGTCACCATTCATTCTCATCTAATAAGCGAATTACTCACCATTGACACCATTTGAGGACCCACTTCACAATCTTGGAACCTAACTTAAAACTAAAGATCCCTAAGTAAACTATTTTAATCAAGTCTCCTACGACACGGCCATTCTGCGAATACACACGTCCCCGTGTGTAAATCTGCAATAGAGCTAGGTTTTTCCGCTCGGCTAATTCTGACCCAATATAAAGACGCAAAATAAAGAAATCCACAACTAACTTTTTATCTCCATTCGTCGGTCAGTTATAACAATTCCCACAATAATTCAACATTCACACTCAGTCAGTTACAATAATTCCGCATTATCGTTACTGTGCACTTTTTATCACAAATACACACTCAGCAATTACACTTTGGAGGATATTCTAATTGTTTAAGTTATAGAACTGGGCAGCGTAACGACCCGTATAATACTGACTGCTCTAGTTGTCAGGTTTTTCGCATTTTTGCTAACGAACTTTAAGTTGTAGTGGGTTCGTATCGACTTATCGAGCCAATACAATTGTAGCATTCAATAGATGGTTTCTAATCATCAAATCCACTACACATTAAACTTGTGTTTTCATAAAGACAACCGCTCGGCTGTAATTTGATAACTAATTATTTAGGATTTAGCTAATTAATCGTAAATTACTCAGAAAATGATTTTTAGCTACGTTAGTAAATGCATTAGAAATTTTTTTTTGTTTTTGTTTTCTTTTTCTTTCTTTTCTTTCCTTTGTTTCTCTTTGTCCTTATTGTCACACGGCCATTCTGCAAAGGCACGCGTCCTCGTGTGTTCCCTATCTACTTGAAACTAATAGAAGGGTTTCCGTTTGGCCTATCCTGCTGATCTAGACGGATTCAACAGTAAAGGAATGATTTTCTAATTTAGTTTAAATGCTAATGATTAAACTATCAGTGAATAAAAAGTTGAATTTAGAATTTTCGTACTGGCATACGAATAAACACTGTTACTTTACCTCCTACTTGTAGCTCAAGTAGAAGTTAAGCCTACATAACTCTTTTAGCTGTTGCTACTAAACACCTAAATCGTGAATAGTAACCGTTGGTGCATAGTATCGTAACGTGGTATATTTATGAGTATAGCGTCTTAAGGATAGAAAGGATTAAGGATTTAGGAAGGATAAAGGGTTTGGGAAGGATAGGTAAGGGAAAGGTCGACGTTGCCGCGTAGGCAAGGGCCCTAGGAATAAAAGGATAGGTTGATGCTGTGCCATAGGCGGTCCTGTTCGCCGTCGTACACAGGGGACCATTATTCTTTCAGGATAGGATAATTATAGTGGCTTATATTGGTCGGCTCCACACGCCAATATAGCATCTTTTATTTATTGATTTATTTTCATTTTTTTTTTTGGCTTATTGGTCGGCTCCACACGCCAATAGCATCTTTTATTTTTGGCTTACTGTAACGCTCCAGGCGCCAACAGCTCTTTTAATAATAATAATTAGTTTACTCGTGGATACACCACGGTAAACTGCTTTGTTAATACTATAAATAGTTCACTGAACGCCTCTGTACACCAAAAAAGCTCGCAAATTAAAATTTAAGAGGTAGATAATTTGTTACGGTATGTAGATCTGCTATAGTCAATCCACTACAACAGATTCTTGTTCAAGTAAATAAGGTCAAAAGTTATGCTCATGAATACTCAGAGGTGATCTACTGTCACCTCGATAATTTGTAATAAGGGTCGTATGCGCGAATAAACGGAAAGTAATAAAGTTAAAAACAAACGGTAGACTTCATTTACAATGAGAACCACGCGAAACAGTTGCAGATTGCTAGTGATAATTTTTTTTTCAGCCTGCATAGACCAATAATATTAGTCGCATACATTTAAATCAAAATACAACTGAAGTATTGTATGGGCATTAAAGGCATTTTGGAATTAAATATTTGCATTTGGCTAATCTTAAACCTGCTATATTGGACATCTCTATGAAGATTTCAGTAACGTGTTATAGGTAAACCTCTACAAGGAGTGTGGTAAATATTATCAGTAGTTTAGATTTCTCCATTCGTCAATTGCATTATAAAGATCATATTTAGCAACAGATGTTCTTTTTTTAAAAGACTATTTCAAAACCTTGTAGCTACACCATAGTAAAGTGTGTTCTCAATGTCATTAATGGCTTACCAGACGTCTCACACTTCAGTAAACTAAAGATATAAAAACTTGTTATACACCACAAAAAGTGATGTTAATATTATTAATGATTACTAGACGTCTTCATACGTCAATGAACGGACGTCCGAACCGTCAGGTTCGTATTTGTAGCTTTTCTGAATATTTCAGAAAGGACGATTTTAACCGCATATTATAGGTACACTACAATAAGTTGCGTTGGCAATATTACGATGGCTTACTGGACGTCTGCATACGTCAATAACATAGTCGAAAACATAATTGTAAATAGATTTTTCAAAACAGGATATCTAGAACATACAACAAACAAAACGACTGGCATGTGTATAGATATCTCAAACTTTCTTTCGCTGTCAAAGAATTTAAAATTTAAAACGCATATTTCGTCAATCTCTTTTTATCACAATTCTATCTTTTACATGTAACTACATGTAGGTCTAATCTCTAGTATTTAGTTAACCATGATTTAGATTTTCTTCTCACTACCTCTCATCTAGGTGAAAGTTTCTTACGATTTTATTTGCTAATCACAAAGTCTAGTAACGCGTTAGAATATGCAAAAACACATTATTACACGGCAGAGATTAAATCTTTGTTTTTCTTTAAAATTTTAGTTATCAAGTACGCCTATATATAAGCGCAGAAAATCATGAACCAACTTTATAAAAAGGAAACCAACCACTTTAAAACGAAGTGTTGAATGTTCATAAAGCCACACTATATTTCTGTTCGCAATCAAGTAAAACGATTTTACTATTATTTATTTATTGATACACGAGATAAATTAAACAAGTGAACACTGTAGATTAATAAAATTACTAATAAATCATTGTCATTTAATTTTTGTTACGTAGTTATAGTTATAGGGTAATTAACTAATTACCTATGACTTGTTATTATCAGTCTTTGCTTGTTAATATAATCGAAGTAATTATTCTCCAAAAAGAAACTTTGCGAAAACTTTAAATTTCTACTAGAACGCCGGTTACGGTTAATTATACTGTTCTAGTTTTTTTTTTCAAAACAAAATCGAATAATGACTATTCGATCCCACTTCTGATATCGTAGAAAATCACCATAGACATCACCTGTTGTTACAGCCAGAGCAGTCATCCATCTAAACACATTGTAATACTGAATAAACTAACTACGATAACTACAACATTCTATGTACTACGATGAGATTGATCCGTGGCTTACGACACGTGTAGCTGGTTTGGAAGGATCCTTTTATGAATATTCAACGGGTCACCATTCATTCTCATCTAATAAACGAATTACTCACCATTGACACCATTTGAGGACCCACTTCACAATCTTGGAACCTAACTTAAAACTAAAGATCCCTAAGTAAACTATTTTAATCAAGTCTCCTACGACATGTATAATAAAAGTTACAAACAATATTGACTGTTGCGTTAAAAATGCTACAAACACTAAGCAAGATAAGATTTAATATTTTAACTGATAATAATAAAATTATAACGAAACCATTACCTGTCTGAAATCCATCCGAAAATAGAAACTCCAAGCATTAAACCTGCCATTAACACTGTTTGTGCAAAACTAGCCATCCATGCTCTGTCACAGATCAGATCAAACTCTGATATCAATGTTTCTTCAAACTCATCTTGATAGTATTCATATTCTTCACAGTTTTGGTAACAGGTTGAATTTTTAACATCGTTAGTTACATTGCCTCTAAACTTAACGCATCTAAAATCTGTATTAGGTGTTAGAAATAATATTGAAAGCGTGTTCCATATTGCTGCCAGTTTATTCAGACCAACTAATACACAAACAATAGCCTGCCATCTTCCTGAAGCACCCATAGATTTAACAACATAGTCATCTTTGAAATTATTTTCATTGCTACTATCCAGTTCCATATTCTAACTACTTGACCACTCTCTGTAACCATAAGGCGATTTTAAGATCATATTTTAAATATCAGCTAAGCCGAAATGGATGAGGAAAATAATCAGATCATCAGAAGAAGACACAGTAAATAATAAAGACAGTTTAAGATGTTTAACCATAGAACTATGTCAAAAAGATTTGTTTTAGATAGAATTAAGCTTAGAAATGATGATCTTAAACACCAATGAAGTGATTTATTTTAAAGCCATAAAACCAGAAAATGATGATAGAAGTGAAACTGCCTTGGTAGTATAATTGAGCTCGTACTTAAATGAATACAATAACGACAACAAATGAAAACAATTTGGCAAGTAATTTAACCCTATTAATATTACAAACGTGAGAAAATGACAATGTACAGATGGATATTTATATGTTAAGATGTTTGTGCTCTTTCGGGCAATAATTACTGGATATACTTTAATAAAACCTTGCAGATATATAGCTTATATATTAAAATAATACATAAACATCATCACGCTAAAAATCATGGAGTATGTTTTATATAATATATGTATTCGTGTTCTGAATATAATAATTGTTTGTTGCCAATATTTTGATTCAAATTTTTATGAATTTTTATATCGGACAGTCTGAGAATGTAAAACATTTATTTTTTATACCCTTACAACACTGAGATTTCTTCAATAATAAATAAATAAACGCAAATGGTGGTCTAAAAATTTTTAATTTCTAACTCACCCAACCAACCGAACGTCGACTGCGTACATAAAATAAAACAACAATGTTATTTTAAATAATTCTATTTTAAATTCTTTAAGTTTTTCTTTTGTAAAACTAGACGACATTAATGTTAATACACTTACGAGTGAGATAAAACAAATTCAGCAAGAAGGAATTAACAATATCTTACATACATTTTATTATGTTTTGTTTATTTCATTTTATTAATTTTATTGTTTTAAAGTCTTGCCATTTATTCCTTTCACTCCCAGCTTATTGACATCCCACTATAGGGCATAGACCTCATCCTTCAAGAACGGTGATTTTTGGCACGGCAGTAGAAGAAAAGTTTTTCAAAAATATAGAATTGGACTCGTGTCAAATGCAACAAATATTGGCAAATTAATTTATTACTTTTGCGTTTGACTTGCTATGCGTTTACTTAAAAAATTAAATTGTAGTGGAAAAAGTGATCAAAATAAACCACATCATCACAAAGTGAAAGTGAGTTCAAGTCACGCTTGCGGTGATCACTTTTTCCACCACAATATAATTTATTAAATATTGGCAAAACTTTAAATAATTAATAAAAACAAATTTAATACCATAAAACCTCGAATTTGGAAAAAAATCGGAAGACAAGTTGTTCCTACGTAGTTTTTACCAGTACCAATTTATCGATTTAGCTAAAATGTAGGCAGGCCCCTACATACTTTTTGTTTTTAAAGAAGTGTCATTTCGATTTCATCTTTCTCGACGGTATCCCGCAACTTCTGGCCTTTGGTCTCAGGTAAAAAAAGACAAGCAAATACAGCTATCATTGGTAATATTGCAAATATTAATGAAGCCACCCAAGGATGCTTTAAATTGGCTATAAACGGAGCTATTCTAGCACCTAATTTTGATGCAGCACCACTTATCGAAAAACCCATATTCCTTATTGGAGTAGGGTACAGTTCTGTTGTATAAATATATAACAAACAGAAGTTTAAATAAGCCGATGACAATCCTATTGCACCAAAAAGGGTCATTATCCATGTGCTGGCAGGTACGAAAATTAAACAGATCATGCTCACTGTACAAATTACATAGGTACCAATTGTTGATGGTTTCCTTCCAAACGCTTTTGTGATCACTAATAGTATTATTGCTAACAGAAACTGCAAAAATAAAAAAAACTAATTGCATTTATAAATATGTACGCCATTGCAGCATTTTTGTCCCAAACAGGTGAAGCTATCATTTTTCACCTGTTTGAGAAAAAAAACCGATGTTTTAAGTAATTCACACTCAACTAACCTGAAGAGCACCCGTTACAGCAACAACCATAAAAATATTGGATCCCAATGCCGTACTGTATTGATTTAATCCGAAATAACACAAACCCGTCACAAACCATATTGTAAAAGATGATAAAGTAATGATACTTAATTTTTTTGTTTGGAACAAGTCGAAGTAATGTAAATTTTGTAATTCACTTTCTTTTAGGTTTAATTCTTGAATACTTTTTGTCACAGTGTCTTGAATACCATCGACACTTCTCTTGTTGCTGCAATTAAACAAATATTAGTTGAGTTGAGTGAAATATTTGTTATTTAATTCATTACAATTGCTAGATGAAATACTTACAATTTTGCAGCGTTTGTCAATAATTTTACAGCTCTATATGTTTTTCCATGACTTACTAACCACCTTGGTGACTCCGGCGTGAAATATATCAATATTAACAAAAATATTGATGCTATGCTGAGTGAAAGCAAATAAACTTTCCATGTAGGTGAAAAATATGCAAACAATGCTAGAGTACATTCACTCAAACCATCAGGTAGGAGACATAAAAATATAGCAAACTCTCTATATTTTGGACCTATTATTTCTAATGTCAAAACTGGTGTTATGGCCACGGCACCTCCGCTTGCTAATCCAATAAAGAATCTTAATGTTGCTAACATCGAATAATTTGGAGCATACGCCGCACCCAACATAAAGGCCGCATTCAAAGTACTTGATACTATTAATGCGTTCTTTCGACCGAATCTGTAACAATCAATTTATTGTAAAAAGTTTAGTTTGGTTTACGCTCACATTCGATCGCAAAATATTCAATATATAAATAAAAGATACAGACAAAATAATTTCTATTCTGATTAAATTTTTGAGGACAAGGTATAAAATCAGCCAAATCAATAACAAATTTTAAGAAACTGCAAAATTAAATTTAAACAACATAAGTAAGTAAATAAATCCTAAACAATGTCAGAGCTTACAATTCTTGAATATTACTGTTACAACATAATGCACTTACAGGTACTTTTTAAGATCAATCGAGCAATAGATAAAACTACACAAACCTTGTGCTACGCTACAAATAGGGAAGATCAATCCCTGTGAATCAGTCACTAACCACACAAAAACCTAAATAAATATTGCTCACCTATCTGAAATCCATCCAAATAGAGAAATTCCAATCATTAGACCTAGCATTAACACAGTTTGTGCAAAACTAGCCATCCATTCTCTTTCGCAGATCAGACCGAACTGTGATATTAAAGTTTCTTCAAACACATCTTGATAGTATTCATAATTTTCACAATTTTTGTAACAAGTAGAGTTTTTAACATCAATAGTAACGTTGTCTATAAATTTAATGCATCTAAAATCTGTAGTCGGTGTTAGAAATACAATTGAAATCAAATTCCACAACGATGAGCAAATTGTCGCTCCACCACGTTAAGGAATGCCTTACTCTCTGGCGGACGGTACATTGACACCACTCAAGAACATCTCTTCCCAAATGGTTGTTAGTTTGTTGAGCCAAGTAGCAAGGGGCCTATTGCTAATTCAGCCTGAAGCTGAATCCTTCAGCATGTTAATCTATCGGACTTTGTCAGGTACACATATTCGCCCACTGAATATTATAGGTGTTAGGGTTCGCTAAATCGATATACTAAATATCGGGATTTGCGAGATAAAGCTGGCAACACTGAAAACTGTCAACTGTTTTGAAGGGCTTTTTGGCGGGATGAAAGAGAGATACGGGGATAGTGACACAGTCTTGGATGGATAAAATTGGTGTAAGTGTGCTTTTATACATTATTGTTAATAATTATGTTTAGGCTTAAAGACCTTGGCCTCCTATAACTGTTCATCATCTGTTGTGATTTAAATTAATGTGTAAATTATGAAAAGAACAATAGTGGAGTTTCTTGCCAGTTCTTCTCTACTAAATCTGTGTTTCCGAACTGGTGGTAGATTAAACATCTATAGAGAACGCACACATCTTTTATTTAAATACTTAATACAGCTCCCTGTTAGGTACTTACACCTTTACAATAGTACAATTGACAGCGATAGGTTAGATCATAGTACCTCATAGTAACGTCTTTCTCATATAGGTATGTCGTTACAAGTATACACATTGACCATTCAAAATATATTCTCTGTGAGAAATAGATTATATTGTAAACTTCAACATTATAAATTAAAAGTAAAATTTTAACTCACCTAGCAAATGAAACGTCAAATACGGGTGTTAAATAAAACATTAATGAGATGTGTAATTCTACTATAAATTTTATTTAGAAAATTAAAAGCTGTTGTTTGCATATTCTATGAGTTGAGAAATGTTTGGTGTTACTTCACCTATTCTGAATAAATTTGTTAACAATGTACAATAAAAATACCAGCAGATCAAAGATTATTGTTACATGCAAATGTTTTCAAAAATATCCGTAAATCTTAAAGCAGTATCTTTACCATTTGATTTAATGACAACAAACAACTAAAACTTCTGTAGCTAAAACCTGGTAGAAATTGCAGGCTGGTTTCTTCAACTTTATGTAAGCCTTGAGAGATTTTTGGGAAATTTCACCTCTAAGAGAATTAGAATGTTTATGTGAAAGCTAATAATAAAACATAGAGTTATGGAAGTCAGAGTGAAATCGTGCAAAAACGCGAGAAAAATCTGAGCATTTTTATTTTATTACATCTGGTTACATCTTAAAAGATGTAGGTTTTAGAGTATACCACAAGAACCAATTTTTTGTTTCAAAATATAAAAATGTTAGTTATCTATTATTTTCCTAAATAAAATAGTAACCTACATAGATAACATGTTAATTTACCTCATTTCAATATAAATGGTATATTTGTAGAAGCCAACCTTATCAAATAAATTGGAGCTCAGAGTTTTCAAGGGGAATTGCTAATGTTGTTAGTGTATTAGTTTCATGGTACCCATGAAAATTAAAGGTGTTAAGAGGAACTTTTAGCTAGCTAAATAATACCTCACATTTTTAAAAGGAAAGACACAAATAAGAAACTATTTATTTTAAATATAAATTTATTATTTAATAAACTAAATTATAATGGAAAAAATGATAACCATAAGCGGGACTTGAACCCGCGACCTCGGAATGCCGTTCCGTCGCTCTCCCATCTGAACTATTATCGTCCACGCAAATGTTTACCAAATTTTCCACTACAATCATCTCAATGCGAGTTTTAACATCGTGCGATGTTTTTTCGTACAACTCCATCTATTGAGTGGTTTGCACCAACTCCATCAATCGATCAGTTAGCGTTCTTTACAGAACACAATTGGACCGAAGTAATGGCTGTACATGTATTTCTACATTAATATATTAATATTTTGTTTTCCATTTTCCAGATTTCCATTATAATTTAGTTTATTTAGTAAAAGCATAGCGAGTCAATCGCAAAATATTAATATATTAATTTATTATTTTTCAATCTAGATCTCTTGCTATATTAATAATAATCATATTGCCTGTTTGAAAGCGGTCTTACTAGACAATGCCCGGATAGTTCGTCGGTTTGTTTCCCATTAGGCTCCACCATTCCGGCTGTCTGTTGCCAACCTCGTTAGAGTGCGTCTTGCCGCCTAATAAACTTTTTAGATGGACGAAACCATAACGTATATCGTATGTCTGTAGTTATAAAAGTAAGTGTTTCTACAAAAGGAAATATGAATGGGTGCTAATAAATTATAACTAAGTATATGAGTTTTCTATTCTATCAGCAATCCCTAATTAAATAATCTTTAATAATCTAATCACGTAGATATATCTTTTTCAACTGTATCCCGCAACTTCTGTCCTTTAGTCTCAGGTAATAAAAGACAAACAAATGCTGCCATTATTGATAATATGATAAATATTAAAGAAACCACCCATGGAGGCTTTAAATTGGCTATAAACGGAGCTATTGTAGCACCTAATTTTGATCCAGCTGCTCCCGTTGAAAAACCCATATTTCTCATTCGTGTAGGATATAATTCCATTGTGTAAATATATAATACACAAAAGTTTAAAAATGTTGATGAAACTCCCACACAACCGAAGAAAGCCTTTGCCCAAGTGTTTGCTGGCACGAAAATTAAACAAATCATACTGATTGCACAAATCAGATAAGTGCCAACTGCTGATGTCCTTCTTCCAAACAATTTTGTAATAACAGACGTTAACATTGCTAACGGCATCTGTAATTAACAGAAAAATAAATGAGTAAACATCCGCGTCTTCACCCGTGTATAGAAATTTCTGCCCTACGCCTACGTCCTAGATTCTAGCGTAATATCCTTTCTATTCTTCCAAATCATAAACTATCTTCTTGTAAAGTTTCATTAAAATTCAATAAGTGACAAACATAAATATATACATTAAATACAAACATATGAATTGAGTAATATTAAGATTAATTACAATAAATATTATTTATATTATTTTTTATATCATAAAATATTATTTTTATTCATTCCTTATTTTATTCTTATACCAAATTTAGTTCGAGATCAGATTTTTATGCTTAAGCTTTGCTCTCAAAACCAAACCAGGTTTTTCTCAAATTTACCGTCAATTACTCTCTAAATTAATTTTACTGACCTGAATAATACCTGTTGCTCCGACAACGATGAATATATTGGAGCCAAGGGCTGTATTGTATTGACTCAAGCCAAAATAACACAAGCCACTTACAAACCATATTGTAAAACATGCCACAGTAATTACACACAAATTCCTCGTTTGAAACAAGTCTGTGTAGTGCAAATTCTGTGATTCATTCTCTTTTACATTTAATTCTTGAATACTTTTTGTTACAGTGTCTCGAATGCCTTCGATACTTCTACTATTACTAAAACATTAAAAATACCACTTTAAAAATCTGCATATTAGTCCAATAAAATTTTCTTCTAAAACAACTTCAAACTATTCAAGGATACGGTTAAATAGAATTTGTAATACAAAATAGTTTCATTTATTTGTACCATTTTCTAAATATTAATTACTGTTACGGGGTTTACAGATATTAATTATGATAATACTTACAATTTTGCTGCCTTAGCCATGAGTTCATAAGCTCCGTCAGCTTTACCGTTACTAACTAACCATCTTGGTGACTCCGGCATAAATAATAATAATACTAGCAACACTACAGATGCTATACTATATGAAAGTAAATAAATCTTACAAGTAGAAGAATAATATGCAAATAATGCTAGAGTAAATTCGCCAAAACCATCAGGTAGTAAAGCTAGACCTACAGCTAGTTCTCTATATTGTGGTCCTACTACTTCTAACGTAAATACAGCAGTTATAGACATGGCACCTCCACTTGCTAATCCGATAAAAAATCTTAACACTGCTAGAGTCCAATAGTTTGAGGCATACGCCGCACCTAACATCAATGCTGCATCTAATGTACAAGATAATATTAAAGCTGTTCTTCTACCAAATCTGTAACAAATATTTATATATTAACTACTATACGCTTTGTTAATACAAAGATTGTAGAAAGTAGAAAGTTACAGTTAAAACAAAAGTAAAACATGTACATCTTCGTCCGACTATCCTAAAGTCAATGCAAGACGTCAAGCAAACTACGATTTATCTAAGGACTCAATACACCTCACCTCACCTCACCTGTCTGAAATCCAACCAAAAAGCGAAACACCGACCATTAAGCCAACCATCAATATAGTTTGAATGAAACTTGCCATCCATTCTCTGTCACAGATTAGATCGAACTCTGATATCAGTGTTTCTTCAAACACATCTGGGTAGTAGTCATATTCTTCACAGTTTTGGTAACAGGTCGAATTTTCAGCATCAATAGTTAAGTTGTCTTTAAATTTAACGCATCTAAAATCTGTGGTAGGTGTAAGAAATAGTATTGAAAGCATATTCCATACTGCTGTCATTTTGTTCAGTCCTACTAAAGTACAAACTATAGCCTGCCATCTTCCTGAAGCACCCATTGATTTAACCACATAGTCATCTTTGAAGATGTTTTCATTGCTGCCATCTAGTACCATATTTTTTTCTATTTTTTTACCCTGTAACCATAATACAATATTTATTTAGTATTTTTAAATGCTTCATCATTATTTAAAGCTATTTTACTCGTACAACATCACCCGACATCACATAAGAGACATACGTTGGTTTCACGATTGTCCTTTTCCGCGAATTTACCAAATATGTTGCTGGGATAAAGTGAACAAAGTATTAAAAATGTATTAAATTATAACGGTTAACTGTGCTATACCAGTATGTAAAACCACGTAATAAAAAATAATTCTTAGGAGTATTAATATCACCGGTATGTTGACTATTTTTATTTTGTAACATTTTTCCTGTTAATCTGCTTCAAGGATATTTTAAGATCATTCATCATCCATTCATCGTCCCGTTATTTTGAATCAACGGAGCAAGTCTTTTTCTTCCATACTCTTTTGCTATACGTCATGTCATATGTGTTAACTCCTCTTCCTTCCCTATCCTCTATTAGTTAGTCTATCTACCTTTTTTATTTTCCTTTACATAGCTGGTCATTCCTGAATTGTTTGGTCACTTATTATTCGCTATACATATTGAATGATCTAAGTACAGTTTTGTGTAGTATTTGTACCTACGACTCCAAAATCTCTGGGACAAAATTAAAGCGGATTTTGATGATGACTAAACGCATTTTTCCGAACGTGCATAAAGAGCTTGTAAGTAAGGAATGCTGTTATATAACGTTTTAATGAGAGTAATTTTTTTTAAATTTGTTACTTACCCAATAAAATTACCATCGATTATGTACATAAGATAAAACACATCAATGTGGCTTTAACAAATTTTGTTTATAATTCTTGCAAGACTAGACAACATTATGATAATACACTCAAAGCAAAACTAGTAGATCAATCGAACTATAAACTCGACTACGTTGAAATACAAAAAACTTTGCGTAAACCAGTTTGTTTCTACCATATACCTACCAATAGAAACATTTGTAAACAATATAGTTTCTATATATTAATCATACTTACTTGCCTTTAAACTTTTTATTTTGAATATCATGAAGGAAAAAAGTAAGGCTCCTGCATTATAGCCCGTAAAATCCGCAAATTCGATATTTTCACAATTTTATGCATAAGTTAACACTCGTGTTTGCAAGACGATTCTAATGATGTAAAGTATTATCAAAATCTGTTAGACGGCTGAGTCAACATAATGATTATATCTGTTTAAACACCTATTTGAAAATAAACCTATATACGCGGCAAAAACATAACCTTCTCACAGTTCGGGTAATAGAGTCGATGCATTAAATTAGATAATTGTTTTCAAGTTCGAACCATTAGGTTTCCAATAAATGTTATTCAAAATAATTATTTCTACATTTTATACAAGCGTGCATCGGTTGCATGAATTACTTGTCGCTCTCGGTCGTTGGTTTCGTCCATTGTCGATAGCGAACAGTGTTGGGTCGCAGTCGCCTCCTTCGCTAAGGAGGTGATGGCGGCAAAGAGAGAGGCCCTGCGGGAGCGCGAACGCTGGCGAAAATTTGCCACCCCGCAGGGCCCCGGGCAGGGGTCGCCGGCGCTCAATAGCTGGCACAACCCACCGAAGTGGACCTAATGCTCCCCCCCGTTGGGCCGGGCCCCGTTTAGCAGGGCCACTCCTCGCCGGGTCATGGTAAAGCTCAAGGCACCATCATGGCCCGGCAGGGCAAGGCAGAGAAAAAAAAATCGGTTGCATGAAAATAATTAGTTTAATTATGCACCGAAATTTTCGCTCCGAAACTAACTTAGTGAATGTTACATACTTTCGTTATTGTTCATACACTTTAAAACACATTTTACAGAACAGAATTTAGGGTGATATTAATATGAACTTTCAATAATGAATGGAAAGACTGAAGTGGTTAAGGAAAACCCATCGCTATTCTAATTGTCGAAATCAATTAATACGTTTAGAAGATACGATATTATAAAAAAAATTAACCAATGTACCAATATTTGTGCAAAATATGCCTAAAACTTATAGCATTCCCTCAACAGCTGGGCAAAAAGAAACAATTATTATTAAAATAAAAGTTTATTATTTTTATGCATTACAATTACATTAATAATCACAGTACAAGTAATAATGTTTTGGTAACATAAATATTTTAAGAACGTGAGGTAGTTTATTCGTGAATATCTAAGACTCCTTATTTTTGGTAACACAAATTGTTATCAAGGTGAAAGAAAAATCCGACTTATTTCCTAAGTTTGACGTTAATGATTAATTCATTAAATATTTTTGTTAAAATTACAAGGATTGAAAAAATCAAACTATCACTTTTTTACATTTATCATGACGTTTCTTTCTCAACAGTATCACACAATTTCTGTCCCTTCGTCTCAGGTATTAAAAAGAGACAAACACTGCAGCTACCATTGGTAGCAATGCAAATATTAAAGAAGCTGCCCATTGTGGCCTTAAACTAGCTACAAAAGGAGCTATTGTAGCACCCAATTTCGAACCAGCAGCACCTTTAGAAAAGCCCATATTCCTCATCGGTGTAGGATACAACTCTATTGTATAAATATATAAAACTCAAAAGTTTAAGAAAGCTGATGACACTCCTATGCCACCAAAAAGAGTTGTAATCTACGTGTTGGCTGGTACAAATATTCAACAAATCATACTCGCTGCACAAATCACATAGGTGCCAATTGTTGATGCTTTTCGACCAAATACTTTCGTGATCACTGAAGTTATCATTGCCAATGGCATCTGCAACCAATCAAAGGAATACATATTGTATAGTTATTCCAGATAATTCTGAAATGTCATAATAAAATGAATAAATAGTAGTGAAAAGGGAGAATGGAATAGATTCACCATAAAATAGTTTCATCGATAATGAATCATAGGGTTTTAATTTTGGTTTTTCTTTAATTGTTATGTAAATAAACGTAGACAAAGAGTAACAAATATAAAAGGCACATTTTGCATTTTTGACATAAGGTAAAAGCACCCATTACCGCGGTATGCAAAATCGGCATCAATTACCGATGTATGAGATATTTTCGTATTTTAATTTAATAACAGTAACATCGGCACAATATTATTTCGGACAAGTTGTAACTTGTAGTATTTTACATCGTAACAACGGGCGCTAGGGAGTATACCAAAGCCCGAACGGATCAAAAACTCTCCATTTGTGCGGCGGGAGCGCAGGTGCAGGTTCTGTCCATACAAGCACGGGCCAATTCATGCAAGTGCACTCACATTTTTGATACGAGATATATATAGCAATATACTTTATAATTGTCTACGGATACTGTTTACTTGTTTTTATGATTTTCTAGGAGTTTTATCTCATACTTTTCATGGCGAAATTTTGTAAAAATACAGAATAATATCGATAAAAAAAATTCGCGGTGATAGGTGCGTAAAATTAGGGGTAGCTTCTAATACCGAGGGTACCATCGGTAATGGATAATATTGAGGGTCGAGATATTTGCTTGTTATTTTCAAAATCACAATCTTATTAGAGAACATTCCACTATATTTCATCACTAATGTATTCTAAAAACGAAAAATATATTTCCGATGTATGCAAATTCCAGTAAATTTCATCAAATTATAATAAAAAGTAGTGTACTTGAAGTGTAGTTTTTGTACTGCGAATCCAAAATGGCATAAAACATTTGCTATATTAATGTGACAAAATAATGATAATACGGCCTATTTACTAATTTAAAATACTGCTTTTCATTAGGATCGAAAACTCTTCCTGTGAATTAGCAACAAAAAATCATAAACTTTTGTAGTTTTTATGGGTCGGAATTATATTTTAAAATATATTATTCCAATCCCATTACCGCGGCATACCTCGGTAATAGATTATATCAGAATCTATTACCGAATGTCAAGTACTCGGAAATAGAGTTTTCATATATCGAGAACAGAACGTATTACCGATACCGAGTGATAAGGAAATTAGTATTGTAGGGTTCCGTTTCTGAATAGATATATTTACTTAGTAGGTAATTATTTTTTATGATAATGAATACCTATTTAAAATAATTTCTGTGTGGTGCCGGCTACGAATAATACCACCAATCTTCTCGTGGGTGTCGTAAAAGACGACTAAGTCAATGAAAGAACACCATAGCACGGGCAGCAGCATGTCAATCTCAATGGTGTGTGTATTTTGTAGCGAACCATCAGGACAGCAGACATATTTTTTCTTCTATACTCGGTAATAGGAGACATATACCGCGGTAATGGATAAAAATAGTAAGGCATACCTCGGTAATAGAAGAAGTAGTAACGCTGGCTAAAAATAATTTTAATAAAAATAACGCTTTAAAGTAATTAAAAAGAAATGAGAGAAGTACGAAATTTAAAGTCTATAAAACGTTAAAAAAATCCTTATTTGTCGAGGAAAGTCCTGATCCCCCAAATATTTTATTCTAAAGTCAAACTTCCTCGATTTACCTCGGTAATAGGTGCTTTTACCTTATGTCTTGTTATTGAGGTCAAGCTTATGTTACGCAAAAGTAGGTATATAAATGAAATGTTTCTTACGAGACACACGCAAACATTCTGTACATGAATAGTAGAATTTTCGAAAAGAATATAAAAATATCACAAACCATATTGTGAAACATGACACAGTAGTCAAACTTAACTTTTTGGTCTGGGATAAGTCTGTGTATTGCAAATTTTGTGATTCATTTTCTTTCACATTTAATTCTTGAAGACTTTTTGTTACAGTATCTCGAATGCCGTCCACACTTCTATTATTACTGAAAGATAATTATATTGATTAGAATATCATATTAAAATATCTATTTAAGTTATAACTACAAAAAATATTTATAAACTATAATTGACTAACGGCTATTGTAGATACAAATGCAAATACTTACAATTTTGCAGCATTTGTCATTAGTTTGACAGCTCTATCGGCTCTTCCATTAGTAATTAACCATCTTGGTGTTTCCGGCATAAATAATAATAGTATTAGAATAGCTATAGATACTACACTAAATGTAATTAAATAAATGTTCCACGTAGGAGACAAATATGCAAATAATGCTAAAGTACATTCTGCAAAACCATAAGGTACTACAGCAAGACCTTCAGCCAAGTCTCTATGTTGTGGCCCAACTATTTCTAATGTGAAAAGTGCTGTTATTGACAAGGCACCTCCACTTGATAAGCCGATGAAAAATCTTAATACTGCTAACGTCCAATAGTTTGGAGCATACGCCGCCGCACCTAACATAAATGCTACATCTAATTTACAGGACAATATTAAAGCGTTTCTTCTACCGAAACTGGAACAAAGGGTTAAGTTTTAATTTGCTTAAAAATACCATATTTTTGTTCGAAATTTGAAAACAATAAATGGGTTTTATTAAAAAAAAACAATTAACCGACTTCATTAGAGGGTTTACCGCGATTTCTCAAGAGATAACCTTCAGATCCTGACCTAGTGCTAATGAGGCCACACGGAAAGCATCAGCTTCCAATTAAAAAAAGAGTCATTAAAATCGCTTCGCCCAGTTTAAAGTTATGAGTAACAAACATAAAAAATTGCATACCGACGAATTTAGAACCTCCTCCTTGTTTTGAAGTCGGTTAAAAAGTTGCTCTTTCACAAATCAGATCAAACTGTGATATCAAGGTTTCTTCAAAAACATCTTGATAGTATTCATATTCTTCACAGTTTTTGTAACATCTTGAATTTTTAACATCAATAGTTACATTGTCTTTAAATTTAACACATCTGTAATCTGTAGTAGGCGTGAGAAATAATATGGAAAGCATGTTCCATGTAGCTGTTAATCTGCTTAGTGCTACTAACATACAAACAACGACTTGCCATCTTCCTGCAGCACCCATGGATTTGACCACATAGTCATATTCGAAGTCATCTTTGCAGCCTTCGTTTTTTATTTCCTTACTGACATTTACCGCTTTAAGATAAGAATCGATGGCAATCAATACTAATATTTATGGCTGTTGCTAGTCGTCCGGTTATACGGACGACTAATATTCAATATTTCTCCGGTTATCGGATGAATAAAATATATTAATCGTCCGGTGATCAGATTAATAAAATATTTTAATCGTTTACTTTATTATTTGTACTAATTACGTTTCATATAACTTTAGAAATTAAATAAAATGAAGGTTTTCGAAAAAAAAAAAAAAAAACCCTAACCTAACCTTCACTCGGTTAGCTTCGAGATCTAATAACTCCGCATTTTTTCTTTTTGCTCCTTAGTCCTCCTTAGTAGTGTAATCTTCAGCTCCGTGGACAGTGTCGAAAAAGATTTTCACTTTTTTCACGAAAAAAATTCTTAGTTATAAATTTAATAATAAAAAAATACATAATAATATCCGTATGAATATACTCATTCAAAAAAAAAAAGCCGTACAAATAGTCAAATCCACGATTGACGGACGATTTTTTACCGGACGACTAGACACATCGAATATTTATAAAGCTGTAGAGCGTTTGTTTGTCCGCGCTAATCTCAGGAACCACTACTCTGAAAATTCTTTCAGTGTTAGATAGTACATTTATCGAGGAAGGCTATATATAGGCTATAATATATAACATTACGCTGCAACTAATAGCAGCGGAGCATCAGTGAAATATGTTGCAAAAACTGGAAAAAAAATCTATATTCCACATGTACGAAGTAACAACTAGACGAACAAGAAATTTTTTTTTGTTTTTGAACTGAGCAAATTATTCTGGCTAAGTATCTGCCCAATTTAACAGAAAATTATAACCAAACTGGGATGCCAATATTTCTAAAAATTCGTTTTAAAAAATGCGGACTAAAAGGTCTTGTTAAATAAAACATGATTATAGTACGAACAGTAATAACACATCGGTGTTCGAAGGCCTGTAATTTGAAGCACTTTCGAGTCACTCAATCAACTAAGCTCTACGTAGGTATAGCAGTTAGTTATCTGTCAGTCCAACGTTATATAATTCTATATAATTCTGTGGAAAACAACTCTTCGAAAATAAAAGTGCTTGTGACGAAATTTTCTGACATGTAATTTGTGTAATTTAGTTCAAAGTATAATGATGGTGTTTATTTTAAAAATATAAGACTTTGAAAATACTAAAATGAGTACATTTCCAATTGGTAGTCTAAGTGTGTCTTCGTTTTTTGACAATCTTGATACATTTGGTAGGCCTGTTACTGCATGATATTTTCTGAGCACATCCGGTCAGTGAAATTATAGTGTATAGTGATTTACGCAGATAATTATCTTGCTTTATTTGTTGTGAAAGCGGTGATATGATAAAAGAATAAATGATGAGTAGACCATGTTAGAAATACTCTCAACACTTCTACATCGCACTACCAGACAATCAGTTTTTCATCGGTACGTTGTGGACATATACAAAAGTTTTTTGGGTCGTCCTTCTTACCAGAAACTGCTCAGGACTGGAATAATATGATGATGTTTGTGTTGCCCGAGATTTACAATGTCGACGCGTTCAAAAATATAATAAATGATGCCCGCGACTCCGTCCGCGTGGAATTTAGAAAATTTTCCCCGTATTTGCAACATTTTTCACTACTGCTTCGCTTCTACTGGTCGTAGCGTGATGTTATAGAGCCTAAAGCCTTCCTCGATAAATGCCCTATCTAACAATTTATAAATCGGCCCAGTGGTTCCTGAGATTAGCTCGTTCAAACAAGCAAACCAACAAACAAACTCTTCAGCTTTATAATTATTTTATTTATTTATATTATACTAGCTGTGCCCCGCGGTAAAAAGGATATTAAGAAATTCATTTTCTATTCCATTGTCCATTGGAAAGTTTCATGAAAACCCATCCAGTAGTCTTTACGTGAAAGCACAATAAACATAAACATTGGAGTACGGATAGAAGACCGAGGAAACGTTTGCGTTGCTCAGCCAACAGTTTCAAGTATTTTATTTTATAGCGCGTTATTCTTTTTTCGTCATATCTCCTAAGATATTCATTTAAATAGCATGCTGTAGGAGCAATTATAATCTATATTAATTGCGTAAGCTAACTAAGCTATTTAATTTGATGAAAAATATTACCATATAAACATAAATAGCTTTTGAAAACACCCTATTGAATTTGATAATTTTTTTCATTTATAGCTCGCGCGCGTCCGAGTTTCTCGGCAAATTTAATCATATCTCATTCAATATACAGCAAACCCCAACAAATTATGCAAAAAAGCCATCCTGTTGAACCATTCTATCTATTAAAAAAAACCGCATCAAGATCCGTTGCGTATTTTTGAAGATATAAGCTCACATAGGGACATACATACAAAAATTACGACTTTGTTTTATAAGAAGTAAAGAAAGATTTATATTTTATACTATATTATAGAGTAAATAGGCTCCCTACAAAGTTGTTGCGCCTTATTATCATAGATTTAATTGCAGCTTACCATCAGATGAAATGGGATCATGTACCAACATGTATTTAAAAAAAAACTCACCTCTACTCCACTTTCGTATTCCCTATAAGCTTAATATGGAATAGTGGCATGTAGAACTCTACCTAAAATAAGATTAACAAAGATATTCTATATACGTCAAAAAGGCGAAACTGGACCTGAAGTAATAAATAGATACAAAACTCAAACAGATATTTTAAATGAAGAATACGCGCTAACATCTTCATACGATCCAATAAAAGATCCCTATAAACACTGGTTAAGTTACAAACAGTACAATTTGGAAGCAAACAAATCGAATATATCCCCATCAATTTGCCAGGGGCTGATATTAGGAAGGGCGTGATGGCACGAAGATCGCGGTAATGAGCAGTGACCGTAGCTGTGGGCTAACATAAATCTGTGTGCAGAAATAGTGCTGGGAAACATAGAATTGATTTTGATTTTTATGGAAAAAAGGTATAAGATAAGTGTTTTAGACAGGCTGATCATTCTAGAAATTAATCTTTACTATCTATTCTTTCTATACAAATATTATAAGGCTAATGAGTTTGTTTGTTTGTTTGAAAGCGATAATCTCAGGAACCACTGGTCTGATTTAAAAAAATATTTCTTTATTGAATAGGACATATCATCCAGTTCAAGAGGGTTTGCGGTCTACTGTGCCACGCTGACCAGACGTGTTGGCATAGGGTTTAGTTTCGAGTTTTCCGTCTTTCACATTACGTATTAATAGTCTCAAAAATATCCCTCAGCTGACTCCTACAGCACCCTGGAGAAGAAATGGTGTGGCGATACTTGTAATCTTAATCTGTCACCACAAATGAAGCAATTAGTAGCAACTTAGCAAGTAAATTCTTCATCAATCACCAGAACTGCATTATTTATAATCAAATATTCTAACAAAAGCTGACGTTAAAATATAAGTCTGTCAATGATTTAACCATTTTCAGAAATCAATCTAAGATTACAGATAGATTGCATCCTCGTTCTTTATTCAGATATTTATATATCATGTCAAATTCTCACTAAAAACTGCTGACATCAGTAAAATAACGATATGCAACTAAGAACTAAAGTTTAGATTAGTCTGACTTTGACAGTGAGATCATCTACAGTAATTTTTAGGTTATGTGATAATCATGGACAAGAACATCTCTATTCGTCATGATTAGAGATCGGCTCCCTTCACTGGGCAGTAGATAGCCGCTCAAAATTCTACACGATAACCATTAGTTAGGAGAAACGTTTGTCAGATTGCTATCTCAGTATGTTGGAGGAGAGATATCGTGTCTACAAAATACATTAAATGATTAGACCATTAAAATATTTCCCTTCAAAAAAGAACATATTGAACATAATTCAGGGGATTTAAAGTAGTAAAACAACGCAAGTTGTACTTGGTGGTTTTATAAAAATACTGAAAGATGAGAAAACAAATGCTAAGGCATAGAGTAAAAATAATATCTTTGAAACTGGAACTGTGCAGATAAATTGGAATTTACTGATAATTTTATTTATCGAAAATAAAATTGGGTATATAAATAAATAAATAAACATTCATAGACATTTCACACAACGTCCTCTGGTCCCAAGCTAAGCTTATATGCTTGTGTTATGGATACCAGAATACGGATAGAATACATACACTACTTTTCTTTTGTAAATACATACTTATAATACATAGAAACTACAAACATTTGTATGACAATTAGAAAATTACATAAATGATTGTCCCGAGCGGGAATCGAACCCGCTACCTCTAGATCGACAGTCCGTTACATGAACCACTCAACCACGAGGCTCGTCAACATATAAACACAACTTGTGTTATGCTTACTCAGACAAAACTTAATAGTCTAACAATAGAGCATTTCCAATTGAAATCGCATTCACAAAAATCAATTCAACGATTGAACAGCAAGAAAAATTCTATCGTAATATTTTTTTTTAATTTATTCGCTGAAGTGGCGAGAATTCTTTCGTCCCGTCCGTCGTAAATATTTCACAGAAGAGTTTTTAATCAGTCGTCAAGCGATTTACAAATTAAACAGGGGCCGTGTTATGAAGAAATATCGCGAGTTGTAACGGTTTGTTTCCATTAGATACGGCTATAACTTTTGTTACACCAAATTCATAATTAATTCACCAGGAAAATACAAATTTCAAACAACATTATTTGATGAAAAGTATAGGGTAAACTGTTGGCATCCATATAATTTTAATTTACACAAATTTTATATATATTTATGTACAACTAGCTGTTGCCCGCGACTCCGTCCGCGTGGAATTTGGAAATTTTTTTTTCGCAATATGAGTTAGCCTATGTCCTTTCCCAAAGTCTAAAGATTGTCTGTGCCAAATTTCATCAAAATCGGTTGAGAGGTTTAAGCGGGAATGCGTAACAGACAGACAGACAGAGTTACTTTCGCATTTATAATATTAGTAGGGATGGCTGACTTAATGTCTCAGGCATTCTTTACTGACACAGTGTAAAGATCATACTGGTTGTGGTGTCATAAAACAATATTTCACAAAGTATATTATTAAACACAGCGCAGACGAAGAAATTATTCTTTCCGATTTATAAGGAAAATAGCTAATTTCAAAATAATATTTTCCAGTATTTTTTGTCGATATTTACATTATGGTTCCTTCACATTACTTCACATGATTTCCAAAAGTGACCAGAGTTTGTTAGATAAATATTTTCTTCTGTTATGATGTCCCCCATCTCTTTCACAGACTAACTTTATTTACAAGTTTTCTATGAATAGAAAATTCATGATTTTTTAACAGTTACCAAGGTTATAAGTAATCGTAATGTTTTTTAATTAAATCAACATCGTAGTTTCAACGTAAATTTTCGTCAACTTCAAAAACCGTAAATTTTGTTGATTAAATCAACAATGTTTACGACAGCAACAAATGGTGAGATACTCAAATAAATAAACATAACATTACAAAGCTGGATTACACTTCTTTGTCCGTGAAAATTAAAAATGTCTTATCGTCATAAACAATGTACACAAATCTGAAATAAGAAATATCGCCGTCGGAGGATCTCCGCAAAAAGCTCGCAAATTTCGTCATCAATTATCATTACTAGGGAGCGCTCGCGTTCGCCGGAGACGGCGGTAATTGAGTTTTATAAATGGCGTCGGCTGCCGACGACGTGACTGTCATAAATACTGTGACGTGACGTGTCGAGCAGTGGATATGGAGTGTGATTTTTTATTTGTGTTTTAAAATTCTATTTGTTTTTTAATTTGGTGGATTAATATGATAGACGTTTTTGATAAAGCGTTGATACTTGGTACTATGCATAAAGATTCTTGCACGGCATGAACCCTGTGTTTATCCATCATCATGTATGCTATAGTAGAGCTAATACAATCCCACTGTGAATGAAGAGTTCTTAAGTCCAATTTTTGAGAAACGGAGGATTTTATCTGTTTACAACTTTTAGCTGGCTTTTACAGCACCCGGGGAGAAAATGAGGTGGTTGACTCTTGTTTTCTAAACCCGTCGCCACATGAACAAAATTATATAAATAACTGTAATTGTTAATACTAGAATTTTGACAACATTTTTCAGAAATTCAATATCTACCAGATTGTGACTGTGACTATTTTGATATAATTTGACTTTATACAACACGTGCTCAATGTGTGTGTGTGTGTGTGTGTGTGCAGCTGTCTCTTTCACACACGATATCGTCTCTTTCACATAATCATAAATTGTAATTTGTTGTATTACGTGTTTTTAATAACTCGTTTTTCCGCACGGTCATGTTTAAAATTAAAATTGTTTGCTAAAAACTATTTAGTGGTTAGGTAACTGTATTATAGATAATACTAACTGTTCATAAAATAATAACATTTAACGAATCTATACTAATAATAAAAAGCTAAAGAGTTTGTGTGTTTGTTTGAACGCGCTAATCTCAGGAACCACTGGTCCGATTGAACAAATAATTACAAATAAAAATAAAAATAAAGAAACTACAAAACTTAAGGCCGAAAATGGTCATTACTCAGCAAAATGCTGCAGCAGCAAGCTGTCATCGCTGGTTTTCAGTAAAAACCTGAGACTGTGAGTACGGACAGTCACGAGAAATTATTTACATATCAAACACTGTAAAAAAGAAGCAAGTATCCAGATACACACACATACATAAACACACAGAGAGACACACACATGCACAATCAACACAAGTGAGTTTACATAAGAATAGTCTACTGAATACATTACAAGTCAATAATACTATAAAATTATACATGAATGAAGTTACTGTAAATAATATAAGGTATCACCATAAAACACCCAGAGTATCACACAAATATTTGTCGAACAATCGAACTCGTGGTTAGCAGTCCGCTACAGTAAGGGCCGGTTTTTTGATCCGTGGTCAAATATACTTTTAACTATTAGTTATTCTAACCATTGGTTAGTCGTTAACCAATGATTCGTATTGTAGGATGGTAGTAGGTAGATGTTCGATTTAACTATGGTTAAAAATAACGATTGGTTAAATTAAAGTAATTTATTAATTTTTGCATTTGACATGCTATGCTTTTTACTTAATATATCATTATTTCAACCATTCGTATTCTGGAAAGAATACTCAAGTGTTGGTCGAGATGGTGTAAAGCAATCTTGATAGATGGCGGTGTACGTAAAAATATATAAACTCATTCGAGTGACAGATATGGTGGTTAATTTGAAGTGTTGCAAGTAGACCGCAATAAGCTCAGTTGGAAGAGCTTCGGAACGGTATTCCGAGGTCGTGGGTTCAAGTCCCACTTGCGGCATTTCACTTTTTCCACCATAATTTGATTTATTAAGATTGGTCAAATTGTTGCCAGTAAAATGAGAACATGCGTCCCGAAATTTGGCGTGGGTAACACGCAATAAGCTCAGTTGGAAGAGCTTCGGAACGGTATTCCGAGGTCGTGGGTTCAAGTCCCACTTGCGGCATTTCACTTTTTCCACCATAATTTGATTTATTAAGATTGGTCAAATTGTTGCCAGTAAAATGAGAACATGCGTCCCGAAATTTGGCGTGGGTAACATTTTTTCTTATGACAACACCTTTTTTTTTACGTCCAAATGTGTTGTCCATTGCTTTAGTTTATAATTTATTGTTTGGTTTATTACCGGGAGGTTGGGACAGTGTAACTTTCTATACAATCTACTATATAAAAATAAGTCGGATTTTCCTTCCTGACGCTATAACTCCAGAACGCACGAACCGATTTCCACGGTTTTGCATTCGTTGGAAAGGTCTCAGGCTGCGTGAGGTTTATAATAATTTTGTTTTTTTTTACTTTTTTTTTGGTATGGCAAAACAACGTTTGCCGGGCCAGCTAGTGTTTAATTTTTTGTTTGTTTGATATTGAAATTTAATAATACCACGCTAACAAATACGAAAGTTTTGTGAATAATGTTAAAATTAAAAGAAGGAATTGAACTTAGTTATCTTTTTCCATCAAATCATTAAACGACAGTTAACTGAAATAATGCTAGAAAACAAGTAGGTGTAGTAATTGAAATTTATTTTTTATTTTGTTACATTCCCGCAAAATAAACTACATAGTGTCTAACGTGTTATATATTTTATTCTAAAGGATTGTGGTGCAACTTCTGCAATGAAAAAATAAGCATGCTTGGGATGCGGTCTGTCCATCGGCCGTCGGATATAATTACAAAAATGTGTATAATTTCTATATATTTATCTGAAGAACTAACTTTCCGACTCATCGCAGTATCTCTATATGTGTTTCAATTTATAATTGTATTAATAATAACGAAAATATACCATAATCAATGGCTATGATTTAAAATTTTTAACTAACCATTCACCAACACCACGTTCTCTATGTTATCTCAATGATAACATACAGAACATGGTGTTCAGTGGTTAGCTAAACATAAACTGACTGACGAATGGACGCACAGTCGAAAAGACAGAAACTATAAGAACTTGTTTAAAAACCTTCATGAAATTCTACATTACAAGACTCTACTCCCAACAAATCGCAATGTCAGTATTTGCATGAGGTATTGTTATCCCTATTTCTAAGTGCCACGCCATAAGGGACAACTACAGTTCACCCAGATTTTCGGGATGGTCTTTGTGGTCTAGTGATTCATGTAAAGGACTGCCTTTCACATGGTCGCGGGTTCGATTCCAAAAGGTACAACCATTTGTATTATATTTTTTCCTCCCGTCTGGATTTATCTCTGGAACGATAAGGGCTAGAGAGCTGAAAATTTCCAGACAGCTTACGGCGAACTCTTTTGCCAGACAAAGACCTACTGGATACCCATGTTTTTTTTACTCAAATCACCAGATGACCGTGGTGTTTTATGGCCTACTCATTGTTCAAGCAAGAAAAGCTAAAACGCTACACAAAAACCACTAAACCACTTAAGAACACAAAAAATACGTCCGTTCGTTACTGAAGCTTAACGCAAAGTAAAAACAGCATAGACTATAAATACCATCACGTCTCTATATTTACAACAGAGTATGCCTATGCAGAAATACTCAATGAGTGGTTGTGTTTAGATACGTGTTTAGTTTTCTGTGTAGTAACGGATTATGAAGACAAGAAGTGTCGCCACACCATTTCCTTCCAAGGGTGCTATATAAGTCAGCTAAGGGATATTGTACACAGATAAAATCCTTTGTGAGAGACGGAAAACTCGAAAGTAAACTAATCAACACATCCGTTCAGCGTGACACTGTAGACCGAAATCCCTCCCAAAGTGGAAAAGGCCCCAGCTCAACAGTAGGACGTTAATGGGCTGGAGAGAGAGAGAGAGTTATAAGCTAAAAGTCTCTATAAACGAAAGCATTTCAGTTAAGTTTAGGTCTTGACAGTACAGAATAGGTGCCAAAGTCAGCATACCCTGCATAACAGAACAAGAACTTAACTCCTTATTATTGACACGTTGCAAATCTGTTCTTAGATTAGATAATAAATAAACAGGGACACATTGTAGCGGTTATAACATAAATATTAATATTATTGTACCAGTAACTGTTATATTTAACGGTTATTAACTAATGTTGGGCGACAGATAACGAACTAGGAACATTAATGAAATGGATATGACAAATAGTAGATGACTGCTGGTACAAAATATCATAGTAAGAAAACTGGATATAGAAATGTGTAACTACGGGCTAAAAAGTGTGAAGACATACTGTGATCTCATCACACACATCAGTGATGTTTTTCATATAAAAAAATACCGGTCAAGTTCGAGTTAAACTCATCATCAGCATATCAACCTATTGCAGTCTACTGCTAGAGATAGGTCGCTTCCAATTTACGCCATAATATACGGTCCTCTGCCTTCCGCATCCAGTCCCTCCTCGCGTCCTTCTTCAGGTCGTCGGTCCACCTGGTAGGAGGGCGGCCTACCCTACACTTGCCGAGTCGCGGTCGCCACTCCAGAACTCGTCTGTTACGTCGGCCTTCGGTTCTGTGGCAAATATGGCCAGCCCATTGCCACTTAAACGAGCTTGCTCTGCGAGCTATGTCGACCACCTTGGTTCTTTTGCGGATTACCTCATTTCGGAGTTTACTGTGGCAAATATGGCCAGCCCATTGCCACTTAAACGAGTTTGCTCTGTGAGCTATGTCGACCACCTTGGTTCTTTGGCGGATTACCTCATTTCGGAGTTTATCCCTCAAAGAGACTCCGAGCATAGCCCGCTCGACTTTTTGGCTGTGGACTAGCCCTAGTCTGGGACAAGTTAAGCTCACACAAGACGAATTCCGTCCTGTTATTATCATGATAGTATTAACCTACTCTTATATATTTATCTTTAACCTATATAAAAATAAGACTTATGAGTCACTTAATTCCATAATAAAACCTTGAACAGAATAATCACCATTTTGATCCACGATGTTGCCAGATCGTATCGTTTTTGTACTCCAAAATTAATTTTTAAAGCGAGCTATTTGTTACACTGGCAAGATTAAAGACGTCGGGAGAAAAAACGACGCCGTTGTATTCTCCTTAATAGCTTAACTTTTCATCTGTGTTACAAATTAACAGGCTCAGTCTTAATGCAAATAAACCATGATAAATGCAACACATTATTTTTAACGTTATTTTTTTCATGAGATGAATAACTGTTATCATTATTTGAGTTATTTCTGTTTTTAAAATGTTAGAGTTTTTAATATTTTAATTGGCCACAACTCTCTAGTCGGGTCTGTATGATCTTCAAATAGATCTAAATTTTGTCTTAAACAAAATTTAAGACTAGACTTCGAAAACAGGACTTTGTGAAATTTAGACAAAGGTACCAATTCTACGTGCACAAATAAATTTAAATTAACTAAAAAATGAAAATTGATAGTTTCAATATCACAATACTGCAATATTAACAGAACTTTTTTGTTAAAAAATCTGTATATTATAGACTAACAATTGTAAATAGGTAGAAAAAATTCTCCGTGTGGTGACGGATTAAGAATAAAAGTGTCACCATCTCCTCCCAAGGGTGCTGTAAAAGTCAGCTAAGGGATATTGCACACAGATAACATCTTCTGTGAGAGACGGAAAACTCGAAAATAAACCCTGTGCCAACACTGGTCAGCGCGGCACAGTAGACCATAATCCCACCCAAAGTGTATTATATGACAAATAACTCGAGCGTAAATAGCACACAAATAATTCGAGGATTCTATCCTCGAATTATACTGCGACCTCGGGGAGAGCAGTCCGTTATATGAACCACTAAACCAGTGCGAGCGGCCTATAATGATTCTCCGCTCGTCAGATTGATGTTTAATTGGAAATTTCCTATTTCCAAACAATATTATCATTTTTTATAATATAAAACAAATATTTATCAAAATTTATATGACAGAGAGTGTGAACGTAACAATATCAATGCGCTCTGATTTATGTTACAATTTGGTTACAATAAACAACTTCTGTATACGGATATCATTTATAACTAAATTATGAACATAATGACGTGTAATAAATCTAACGCTGATAAAACATTTCGTTACGAAATATGTTTTAAAATACTTTTATAATACTAGTTGTTGTTAGCGACTTCGTATGTCTGGAATTTAGAAATTTTTTCTCGATTTTATAACATTTTTTACTGATACTTCCCTCTGGTCACAGCGAAATGTTATATAGCCTTCTTCATTAAATGTACTATCCAGCACTGAAAGAATTTTTCAGAACAGACCAGCAGCGGCGGTTCCTGTTATTAACGTGCTCAAATAAACAAATAAACTCTTTAGCTTTATATTATTAGTATAGACGAGCTATA
This sequence comes from Orgyia antiqua, assembly GCA_916999025.1. Lineage (NCBI taxonomy): Eukaryota > Metazoa > Arthropoda > Insecta > Lepidoptera > Erebidae > Orgyia > Orgyia antiqua. The sequence continues at coordinate 16,646,769 of OU779864.1, read as the reverse complement.
TATGTAAAATTAAGTTACAAAAAGGTTTTCATTTGTAAAACTCTATCTATGAAAATTAACCGCAACAAAATTTGTTTTGTAATTTTGAATACGAATATTTTTATAACTTTAACTAATTTAGTCAAATATAAGTTAAAGAAATCATAACCGTTTTTTCTCCAGGCCATGAAGATAACCGAAACGTTCCAAAAAAGTAAAAATAAATTCAGTCGCGTTCATCGAGTTTATTTGCGGCCCATAACTCACTAATATCGCGTTCAAAGACTGCTCCATTTAACTTGAGAAACGGCTCCCTACGACAGATTTCATAAAAATATTGCCCTAACTGTGATTTCTGATGTTTTATTTCAAATGATAACTCCTGAAGTTGAATTGGAGAGTTTGTGTAAGCTTTTACGATAATAGTTTTGGAAGTCTTAGAAGTAGTTGAACTGCTTCTACTTATAGACTACTAGCTGTTGCCCGCAACTTCGTACGCGTGAAATTTAGAAAGTAAACCTTAACAAACAGAAGTTTACTATGACAGTCGATAGATGGCATTGTACCAATTTTTTAAATCGCGCTATAGTTTTGTTCGACACATTAACATTTAAGCTCGTCATAATTTCTATAGTGTCATCAACTCGTTATCGCATTTATAAATTAGTAAGGACTTTAAGTAATATGTATGTATCTTCTAGCTGTTACCTGCAACTTCGTAGGCGTGGTACTTTTAGCAACATTTTTCTCTGACGCTTCGCTCCTTTTGGTCGCAGCGTGATGTTATATAGCCTTCCTCGATAAATGCACTATGTAAAAATTGAAAGAATTTTTCGGAAAATCGGACTAGCTGTTTCTGTGATTAGCGCATTAAAACAAACAAACAAACAAACTTCCCGCTATATTATAAGTAGAAGTTTAGTTTTAGTATCAAAGTTGAGATACTTAGGTACTTATCCTACTAATATAATGAACGCAAAGGATTGTAAGAATGTATGGATATTTGTTGCTCCTTCATGTAAAAACTATTATTCGGATGTTTATGAAACTTTACAGCTATTTAGCTCATTAATCACATTAACCAAAGGAGGAGGACAGTGAGTACCTACGTATCTAAAACTGCTAGAGACAGTTTGTAGGGTTATGAAAATTCAGACTCTGGTAAACGAATACGGAATGTGAGAGATTTTTGTTCTTCTGTAAGTCTAAAAAAGCCTTACGAAAATTCACTTAACGCGTGTCGGCACCACAGTAATGTATCAAAGAGTCCTTTAACTTTTATGAAAAGCCGGCGGGGGTATATATCAAGTTAAATAGGCCAACATCTCGCGTTGCCGTTACTTAGAACTAATAAATGTTGTTACTTGTGAACTGGGTTTGATTCCTTGTGCAATTATCTAGTCCAGTAAATGAAGATTTTTTAAATCTTGTATTAATAATACGTAACGATCCGATCTATACGTGTGGTGACGAATTAAGAATACAAGTGTCGCCACACCATTTCCTGCCCAGTGTGCTGTAAAAACTAGCTAAGAGATATTGTAAATAAATAAAATATTCTTTATTGTACACCATAATAATTTAAAACAAGACTTACTAACATACTATTGTACACAGATATCATCCTGTGTGAGACAGGTAAACTTAAAAAGAAAAGAAACACCCAGACGTATTACAATCGTTTGTATGACACTTATGAACAGGACAAATATTTGTCCCATGCGGGAGTCGAACCCGCGACCTCGTGTACGGCAGTCCGTTATATGAACCAGTAGACCACGAGACTCGTCGAACTGGTTCTAGGTCCCCGACATCTTCGTATCTATAGACCAAAAAAAAATGTGAAGACTATCAATATTTCTTTCAATTGCCTTGCCAAAACTATAAGCAATAAATTGAAATCAATATCGTAATATATTTCTGGCTATAAACATAAAACTTTTCCTTCTAGGAGATAAATCGTCTAGGCCATAAAATGTTGCAAATGATATTACAAGTTAATATTTTATGTGAGGGCTACAACATTAAATTTATTCTTATTTCATTGTAGATACGTTCGTGATATATTTTGGCAGTACTCCAACGCGCGAAGACTACTCATAGACATATAAAATGATTATATTTACTTAACTATTCAATAAAACAAAACCTAGTCACTGAGTGTTGCTAAATATCTGGAGTTATTTAACGGCTTTAATGTATACCTAATTTCCAACAAATAAATTGCGTAATATCAGTTTAAGGAATCGTTGAATGTAATTTTCACCCACTTGCAGTAGTTAGATTGATTTGAAATTTTACATAACATGTTAAGAACTGCTGACAATGCAATAATAAAAAAAATTTTCAGCGTGTAGTAATTGCAGCATTATAGATGATAACTATGATAAGCGAAAAAAAAAATGTATAGTTGGTACTATTATCAGCCCAGAAACAGTCTGATTAAATCTAAAAATCGAATATTATTCGATAGTGTTCTAGCGACTATTATTCGAATCTCACTGCAATCAAGTATTGACATAAACTGTTACATTACTATATTAATTAGTCATTACGTGAAACACGACAGATGACCGCAGGTTCGGCACACAAAACAATTTGTAACAAAAACATGGCTGTTATGCCGACACTTAATTAAAACGCAAATTGGCGACCGCGCGACCACCCAGCTATAGGGAGAACCAATTTCATACCGACTACAATAATATTTATCGATAGATTTCAATTTTTTATGCCCATTTTAACACGGAGCCTTCTTTAAGTTATTACGCGTGTATTATTATACTTTAATTTACAAAACCTAATGGCGTCTAGAATGTAGTCTATCTTAGCACGAGATTTCATTCAAATTCGTTTAGCTAGTCATTTCGCCGTGAAATTCTCCGCTTAAACAAATCAAAATTTTTCAAAACGTTAGAACACATTATCTTCCTTTTTCATCAGTTGGTATTACTTAAAACACACACTAGAGCACTTTTATTTTGAATTTAACGGTTTATCACAGTCTTTCTAACATCTATCATTGTAACTATTTCATAACTTTATTTAAAATGGCATTCCAAACAAGTCTAATCCTCCGTCACCAAGAACACAACTTTATCTCTATTCATATCTTTACTGTACTACAATACTAATAATAGAAAAAGCATAATATCGATAGAAATGGTGTCATCCCTACAGGTATCACAGTTTTGCATAATAAACGTGAGATATTTGCATAAAATCACTTGACAAAGTTCGTTCCTAACCGCTAACCTATTTGACTTGCAAAAAATACTCACTCAGCACAACACTGATTGGTTTTGAATGCAAATTAAATTGAATTGCGATAAGTTGTGAAAGGTCATATGAAAAAAATTATTGCAACATAGTATGGCAGAGGATAGATACGTAATGTAATAAAAGATTTACATATTTATCAAGAATTGATGACAAAACAATTTTTTTTTTAATTCTCTTACCTTTTTAATCTTTTTGGAAGTTTTTTTAATTTTTAAGGTAGGTAATGTGGTTTGGTTGGTACAAACAAACATACAAACAAACATACAAGTGAAGCTAATATAAAGCGTGTAAAAAAGTTTAGTAGGTCAATGAAGGAAATATAACAATAAAATTGTATTATAATTAGACTATAAAAACAGACGAGCGATTATTAACTATGATTAATAATAACTCCAATTTATCTGCCTCAATCACTCAAAATATTACACAAAAAACTATAAATTCGATCACCATTTTGTCATAACGAGCTGTTCCGATACAAATTATTAGTTTACCCGACGTTTAGCGATTACTGGCCTGTTATTTAGTCCCAATATAATTGCACTTAAAGTCGTTTACAAATAATAGCGCTGTTTTTAAATTGTTGGAAAAAAAACTTAGAAATTATAGGGGCGATGTGAGGTTAGTGGACTGTAGTCTTTAGTTTAGTTAAGTTTAGTATTTGAGGCGCCTCTATAAGCGATACATATATACTGTTATTAGCCACTGAACACATTAAATTGATTTAGAAATAGAAGATCATTTATTGTAAGCATAATTTTTTAAGAAACTTTTCCTTACCACCCGTTTATTCAATATTTAATAATTGTATTTCTGATTGATCTATTTATTTATTGTACTTTTACTTTAAGGAAATAAATACATCTTTACTTATTATAAAACAGTTGTTATTTTTGTTATTTGTCCCCGTGTGGGCTTCTTCAAAACCTTCTTCTTCAAAATCTTCAAAACCACTCAACGGATTTTGATACTTTTTTTTAATATAGAGTAGTTAATAACGATGGCTTTAGGATACAAAAAAGCTGTCATCTTGAACCACTGTATCTTATTAAAAGAAACCGCATCAAAATCCGTTGCGTAGTTTTGAAGATATGCTCACATAGGGACGTACATAGAAAAATAACGGCTTTGTTTTCTAAAAAGTAAAGATAAAGAACGTGGACGTGGATACATAGGATAATGTATGAATAGTTACAAACCATGCTAGAAATGCAAAACTTGCGGGTGCTAGCTTATCAAAAAAAAAATAAAGATATAATATAAAAAAATGCAACAAAAATGTCAGCTGTAACATGATTTCTTACAAATCACACCCATCTCAACAATAAGGTACACAATACAGAAGCTAACTACATATATGATGTACCGCCCTCAAACACAAGAGTTATATTACAAACAGCTATTATGTTGCCAATAACTGACAAACACTCGAAAAGGTCTAGGTTCGAACAATGCGTGTAAAATGGTGGCGACATCTGACAATACAATAGCTTATCTTTGTAGGGTTCGATTCCAGTGCGGGAGATAAGATATAAATATTAAGAGATATTATGTTATTTAATCGATAAATAAATAAATGTTTGCTGTTTTGTTTGTTTCGATATTTATATTATGTTTCAATATTTCAATGTTTCAATATTTATATTAATAGCTTGTAATCGTAAACTTAAGGCTATTTTTTTTTTCAGGGGAATGCACATACGCACATCCACTACTGTCACCTGGATCAACACCGTAATGGTAGTTAGTGGGTAGTGCTAGAATCACCGAAGAACGGAATACCAGCTAAACCCAACTGCGCCGCTCTCCACGTCTTCCTGGTGCGCCAGAGGTTTCCTGTTCGGGACTCTCTCTGACACCTAACAGATATTATAATAAATAATGAATAATATTCATGGATATTTTATGTAACTTCCTCTGGTCCCAAGCTAAGCTTATAATAATATGCTTGTGTTATAGGTACCAGAATACGGATAGAATACATATACTATTTTTCTTATAGATATACATATATCTATACAAAACTTTTTTAACTTAAAACGTGTAAATTGTATTATATTACTGTCATATATTACTATGTTATGTTCCAAAATATTATAAGTATAATAAGGCCTGTAATATAAGTACTTTATACCGTGTAAAACTCTCATTTAGTTTTGATAAGTATGATATCAGATTTGTTAAAGTGAAATTAAACTATAAAATCGTATAATTTATTACACACCAAATAAACTTATATTTCGTGTTAAATAATGTATATTATAGCGTATAAACATGCTATAGATTTAACTATCCGATGGAAGGTCAATTTTTTAATTCGTCAATTGTATATTTGCATTAATTACCACTGTAAGATATAAATAATGATTTGCCATAACATAACCTGTCAAAAATGTTATTTTGAACTGAAATGCCAAATGGGTTAAGAAATAACATTTCATTAAAAAAAGGTTTTTAACGTTAAAGCTTACATAACGTGGTATAATAAATTAAATGTACTACCATTATGCAGGATATCCGTGTGTCTACTGTGAAAACTATCACAATTGCAATTGAAAAAAATTTGTCATTAAAAGCTTTCTGTTGGGTTAGCGACGCGCGATTAACACCTTTGGTGTTGCAAGAGTCCATAGGCTACGGTAACTGCCTACTAATAGCCGTATGCTTATTCGCCACCTTAGTGACATAAAAAAAATTTAAACATAGTCCGCAAATGTCTGTCAACTTAAAAAGAAATACATGTATTTTGTTATATACGTAAGTAGATATCCTAATACTGTGATATTTCTATGCATTTTTCTCTAATAGCATAGACGAATAGAGAGAATGATTTACGAGGAAACTCCACACACATAATGTTGAGATTTTGTTTAGACTACTTAGTTGAACTATAATTATTGCTGTCAAAACATGTCGAAAAAAATACTAGATGGGACATTTACATAAAAATGCTACTCGTGAGATTGTAGAGCGAATTAATATGATAAATATTATAGCATTCACATAGCTTTCACTGCAAAACAACCTTACTACTGCCATTATAGAATTTCCCTAACACCTAACAGTAACAATAAGCTTTCTCTTAACAAAACACCTTATTATGTGCTCTCCCGATCTGTATAGTGTATTACGTCATCGGATAACATCATTGTCATCCATCACAAATTACCCTGAATATTCACTAAAACCAACTTAAATATACAACTACTAAAACGTTGGGCATACAATAACAGACCTTATTTATTCCAAATTTCTAACATTGCAACTAAAGTATTTCTTTTTCGTAAGAAAACCAAATGGTAATCCATTTTTTCGCCCATGGACAACCGTTGCTGGTCATTTGAGACGAACTCCTCATATTACTTGTTTATAAATAGGATTTTATTCTCAGTGTCACAGGGATTACGCATTTTGTGCAATTATTTGTGATTTTGTACTTAGGGGTCGCATTTTATCACATTTTTATTTTTATATTATTACTAGCTGTTGCCCGCGGCTTCGTACCCGTAGAATTCCTACTTATTTGACACTTATTGTCATATTTTGGACAATTCACACAATATCTTTATATGCCTAATATCTAATATTAGCCTATATGTTATTCTGATGTATAAGCTACATTAAAAAGTAAAGTTTCGGTAAAATCCATTTAGCAGTTTCTGCGTGAAATAGTAACAAACATATATGTATATTAGTAGGATTTATTCTGTGAAATGTTTGTATCGTACCAAAACTATTTAAGTAAGTAGTATGACTGTGGGATCTGCATCAACATATTAATATTGTAAAGGAAAATACAATAAAATTATTGCTTCAAGGAAAATCTAAAGAAAAACCTCATTGTTATAAGAAAACTACTACGATAATTCTTATACACAAATTTTGGTCCGGGAGCCAGTGACAGATTTTCATGACCAAGTCCCTCCCAATCAAAAATTCGAGAAATGCATGTGTGGGCCGTTGTGGGGGTGCCCGACACATAGACTATGGGCTGAGGTTGAGATGGGTTGAGCAGTGGACTGTATATTGGGGTGAGCTGAAGGGAAGGTGACACATTCACGTACCTTTGATCGCTGGCGGCTTCACCCCCTGGTGCGATCGGTTGAGCGGGAATCTGGGCGATGGTTTTCTCTCACTACACCAATCACTCGCGTAATTACGGCAAACACTTGATACTCGAATGCGCGCGCGAGCGGCCGGCCGGGAAGAAGACGCGTATTATTCCCCTTTTTGGGGTTCGCAGTTTTTTACTGTGTATTCTGCGGCGAGCGTACGTTAAGCGCGTCCATGCGTGAATGAATGAATGAATGCAACCGTATTGAGTGAGTTATTCGTCACGGATCGTCGCGTCAATGTTGCGTTTGGCGCGAACATCTTGGGGCGGGGCGCAAAACGAGCAGACAGTCCCATCAAGATGTGGATGTTCCATGGGCATTCTGGCTACCTTTGCTACTGGTCTTCGCAAAAGTCCATGTGATGTGTCCAACTCCACCACTCTGATCACTCCATCCTTGCCAGGCAGTGTGCGGGCAATTCTACCAAGCCTCCATTGCAGCGGAGGTACATTTTCTTCTTTGAGCAGAGCGAGTTCACCTATTTTAGGAGGGGAGGTAGGAGAGAGCCATTTGGAGCGGGTTTGAAGGGTATGGAGGTAGGAGTTGGTCCACAAATTCCAAAAGCACTGAGAAAGGGCTTGTATGAGCTGAAAGCGGTTGCGTTGAGAAATGGGTCTATCATCTATGGATGATTCTGGTATTGCAGTGAGCGGACGGCCTATAATGAAATGACCAGGAGTTAAAGGTTCAAAGTCTGTTGGGTCAGACGAGAGTGGGCAGAGAGGTCTGGAGTTAAGTACAGCCTCGATTCGGGCCAGAAGCGTGGCAAATTCTTCAAAAGTTAAGTGTTGTTCACCAATCACGCGATAAAGCAATTGTTTTGTTGATTTTACATTTATTTCGTGTAACCCGCCGAACCAAGGCCCTTTTGGGGGGTTTAGTAACCATGTTATGTTCTGAGTAGCGAGTTTATGTGTGATTGCATCATTATTTACTTCAAGAAATTTCTGAACTTCAATGAGATAATTCCTAGCACCTATATAATTTGTACCGCAGTCTGAGCGAATAAGAGAGGGTGTACCTCGTCGCGAAACAAACCGTTGTAACGCCGCGAAAAACGCCTCTGTGGTAAGAGCCGAGACGGGTTCCAAGTGAACCGCCTTTGTTGTGAGACAAACAAATATGCAAAAGTACGCCTTTATTAGTTTAGCGTTCCGTAACGTGCTAGACTTCACGAGAAATGGGCCGGCAAAGTCAGTTGTAACCTGGCTGAATACAGACTGAGGGTTGACCCTGTCCGCAGGCAAATCCGCCATGAATGGGGTTTGCAGTTGAGCGCGGCATCGAAAGCATCTCATGCATTTAAATACCCGATGTCTGATAACACGGCGTGCAGAGAGTATCCAAAATTGTTGGCGGAGGATAGCGTGAAGAGTGTCAGCGCCAGGATGGCAGTGTATTTTGTGATAATGGTCTATGATGAGATCCACGAGTGGGCTAGAGCTGGGCAGAATGAGTGGATGTTGAGCGTCGTACCTAATCGAAGCGTGAGAAAGACGACCACCAACCCTCAAGAGATCGTCCTTTAGGAATGGTGAAAGACGCTGGAGTCGAACTGTGCAGAGCTTCTTTCTTTGAAGTCGATTAATGTCCTCTGAAAATTCATTCTGCTGAACAGAGCGAATCCAGTAGGTTAGAGCATCTCGACGCTCCTGGGCTGTCAATGCACCCGAGCGTCGTGCATCTGAGTTTTGTTTACAATTAAAAATAAAACGTCTAATGCATGTTGTCACTCCGACAAGTTTCTCCAGTGAGCTGAAACGCGTGAGCAGGTCAAGATCCAGATCAGGAACTGCTATGTGAGCTGGCATCTTCTTTGGTTTGAGGCCGGGTAATGCGTGATGCCCTAGAGCTGGTGGCATTCTAGGCCAAGTGTTAGAAGGTTCTTTAAGCCAGCTGGGAGACCACCAGAGATCATGAATCAAAAGGAATTGAGCTGAGGTTCCCCTGCTTGCACAATCAGCTGGATTGAGATCTGTGGGAACATGTCTCCATGTGAAATTGATTGCGCCTGAGGTTATTTTTGCCACTCTATTGGCCTCAAACGTCTGAAGTCGATGAGGAGGTGTGTTAAGCCACGCCAGTACAATCGTGCTGTCTGACCAACAGATATGGTACCTAATAGTAATGTGAGCTGACAAGTGGGTTGAGACACGAGTCATAAGTTGTGATAAAAGAGCTGCAGCCGAAAGTTCCAGCTTGGGGATTGAGAGGCGATTCTTGATGGGTGCTACTCGTGATTTGGCCAGAATCAAGTGAACATTAACATGTCCTGTTGCATTAAGCTCATGGAGATAAACAACAGCACCAAAGCCAGCTTCTGATGCGTCCGCAAAGCCGTGGAGCGAGTAAGTGGTTATCTGTTGTGGTGGCTCTCGGTTGCAAATGCGCCGAGGGAGACGAAGATTTGAGAGCTGAGGGAGGTCTTGTGACATGTGTTGCCACTCTGTGCAGATTTCATCAGGAGTGGGTTCATCCCAGTCCAATTTCAGGAGCCACAACTTCTGGAGAAGGAGTTTTGCGCGGAGGATAACTGGTGTAACCCAGCCGTTAGGATCGTACAGTGAAGCTATTGTGCTGAGAATCGAGCGTTTTGTGATGTGTGTTATTGAGGACAGAGAAATACGATAGGTGAATTGATCAACCTGAGGGATCCATTGTATACCCAGCACCTTGATAGAATCAGACTCTGGGCTGACATTAAAATCCTTGGGCATATCACACTGATCATCTGGGAATCGTTCGAGAAGTTGAGCTGAGTTTGAGGTCCATTTACTTAGTTGGAAGCCTCCAAGCGCCAGTAAGTTAATCAGCTCGTCTTGAAGTTCCTGAGCGGATTCTATTGTGTCATGACCAGCAAGTATATCATCGACAAAAATAGATTTACGAAGAATGTGAGCAGCTTGAGGGTAGCGATGACCCTCGTCATCCGCTAACTGGAGCAGAGTGCGGATGGCATGGTATGGGCTAGACCGCAGACCATATGTGACAGTGTTGAGGGCATATGTGAGCAGGGGCTGGTCGGGTGACGACCGCCATAGGATGAGTTGGTAGTTTCGGTGATCTGGGTGCATGAGTATATTTCTAAACATCATTCGGATGTCAGTGCTGAAGACCACTGAGTGTGTTCTAAAAGACATAATTATATCAACAATATCTTGTTGCAGAGCTGGCCCTGTGTGGAGGCAGTCATTAATGCTGACACCATTTGAGCCTTTACAGCTACCATCAAATACAGTGCGTAGCTTGTCCGATCCTGTTTTGAAGATGCCATGATGAGGGATGTAGAAGTGAGGCTTATGAGCGAATGTACTTGGGTGACAAAGGGACATGTGTCCTAAATTGCTATAATTATTCATAAAATCAATGTATTTAGAGCGGAGAGAAGGGTTTGCGAGCAGCTTCCTTTCAAGATTAAGAAATCTGCGTAACGCAATGGCGTGAGTGTTGCCTAATGTAGGCGCATTGTGTAGAAAGGGTAATGTTACCATATATCTACCTGATGGATCACGAGTGGTTGTAGAGCGGAAAATTTCTTCACACTGTTCTTCTAAAGGGCTGCTTTGTGTATGAGGTTGAGGTTCTTCTGACTCCCAAAATCTCTCCAGGCTTTTGGAAATAGTTTGAGTTGTCTGAGCTTCTGAGCATGTGGGTGTTATGTGAAGTGAGCTGAGTTCGTTTGGCGGTGTTGCAGGTAAATCAATGGGTCCTATTAATACAAAATCAAAAATCGTGCCGAAGGCTATTGGCCTGCCGCGGCCCAACGAGACTTTAGTCCCGTCCAAAACTTGGCCGAGAACGTCTGAACCTAACAAAAGATCAACCGGAGCTGGAGTGTGATAATCCTGATCTGCTAAGGGAATCTGAGCTGCACTCGCCATTTGAGCAAAGTCTGGAACCCTGTCTAAAGGTAGGTATCCAGTGACATTCTTTAAGATGTGTGCTTTAGCAGTAATTGTAGGTGAGTCTTGGTGTATGGGTTTGCACATTATAGTAACATATGCCTTTGAATTTTGTGTGATATGGTTGCCCACACCCGCAATTTTTAACAACGATGATTTAGTTGGCAAATTTAGAATTTGAGCCATGCGCTGAGTAATGAGGGTTATCATGCTGCCGCAATCTAGGAGGGCCCTTGCTTTGTGAAACTGACCATGTGCGTCTGCTATTTTTAGTGATACTGTAGGTAATAAAATTGGAGTATTGGTTGGTTGGTCTTTACGTGTTATAGAATTGCAAGGACTATTATTTACCTGAGCTGGTGTCGTGGTGTGAGTTTGTAATGATTGTGTTTGTGCTGGGTGGGTGGTTAAATGTGTGTTAATGTCTGTGTGTGATAGTTGATCTTCATGTTGTATGTGCGCAGTGATTGTTGGTAGTCATTGTTGATCTTCTGTCCGTGATGATCTGGGGTGTGCTGGTTGAGTGTGACTTGTGGATGAGCTGGGCTGGGGAGCATGCTCTGCTTGTGAGCGGTAAGTTGAAATGTGCTGAGATGTGGGATGAGGAGGTGAGTCACGTGGGGAGGTAACACCTGCACGATGGAGAGATGTGTGGTGTCTCACATTGTCACACTCTTTGCAAGCATGCGTAGATTTGCACTGACTCTCATAATGGGGGCCCAAGCAGCGGCGGCAGCGATTTCGCGCGTTGATGAAATCCCACCGTCCTTGGACTGGTTGGTTATTGTACTGTGGGCACGCAATGAGTTTGTGCCCTCTCTTTTTACAGTATGGGCAGGGCATTGTATTTTGGGTGGGTGATAATCGAGTAGAGTAGACCTGTTGAGCTGATTTGTATTGAGCGGGTTGTGGGGGCCGATACTCAAAACGGCTTCTAGCTGGAGCTATTGGGCGGAGTTGTCGATGACTGGGTTGACGAGGGAAGGGTGGGGGTTTTATATGAGGCGACTGCCTGCTATAGGGGCCAGGCTGTGGTGAGGTTGACGGCGCTGTGTTAGACAATTCTGTCTCGACACAACGCGCGTGCTCTTCTAAAAAAGAAATCAAGTTTTTGAGAGTGGGCAGAGAAGAGCGTGAGCCATACTTTCTCTCAAAGAGAGTGCGAAGCTCGCCTTTGAGTTTCCTAACAACTATGGATACGAACACATAATCGTTCTCTTTGATGGGCAAGTCCAAGTTGCTAAGAGCAGATTGTGCTGAAATTAAGGGGGTCAAAAATGTAGTTCGAATATTGGAACGCACATGGATATCTGGGAGGCCCATTATGATGTCTACGAAGCGATCAATCAAAACGCGGCGGTTTTCATATCTTCTGGTTAAGATATCCATCGCTACTGTATAATTTTCATTGGTGAGCTGAAGGTGCGATACCATACTGCGCGCCTCGCCCGACAAGCATGACAGCAGGTAGTGCAGCTTGACCGCATCTGAAATGGTTGTCATTTCTTCAGTGAGGCTCTTGAAGATGGCGATGAAGGCAGGCCAATCCTCCACCTGAGAGCTGAAATGTGGCAGAGCAATTTGGGGCAGAACTGTTGCCGGGGTGCTTAGGGTAGAAAGCCGGTGTGAGTGTGAGTGAGATGCTGATGACAGAGTAGGAGTGTTCAATTTTTCGAACGCAACTAAAACCTCGTGATAATCGTTAATCGCTTCTTCGTAATGTTTGGTGTAGACAGCCTCGGTTTCATCTGATAAGTCGTCATCATCGAGGATGTCGTAGAAAACACTCTCCAGTTTTGACTTAACTATCTCCAACTTGGAGTAGCGGGCAGTAAAATCTGGCATACCATACTCGCTGGTATCTCCGGTTATGAGGGCTGATGCAATTTCCTTTGTTAGGGCTATTGCCTTAACCGCCTCACGAAAGATGGCTGCTTGAGATTTAGACGGCATAGCGAAAGCGTATATTTAATTGATAAGAGGAATATCCTATGTGACAAGTTTGAGTATAATTGACTGAAACGAGCGGAATATAGTATGTGAGAATTATCAAAAAAGTGTAACGGGCTGAGCAACGCAAACCAATAAGTGCGGACTTAATGTGTATTTAACTTCCGTACGTTATATTGTGAAAGAATTAAAAATAACTGAGCACGGGCTCTTGGACTATAAAATATATATATATATATATATTTGAGTACCGGCTCTCAGACTATATATAAAAAAAATAAAAAAATTGACACTGACTCTTTGACTATAGGTTACAAATTTTTGACACGGGATCTTAGACTATAAATGTATCAAAAAAGAATTATTTTTACTACGGGTTCTTATTTTAACAAACAAAAAATTAATATGTGAAAATATTCAATCACTGCATTTTGGTTAAAGTTATTTTAGCGATGACAACAATGAGTAATATTCAATATTCAACTAAACTAAACAACGAACAACAACGTTTAATTAAACCAACCTCAAAATGATTACAGAGTATTAGCCTTTAAAATTTTTATAGTGTAATGATGAGTATAATCTATTCGGTACCACTATGGAACTATTAAGTTCTCACACAGACGAAATCGTTTACAATAACAATGTTGTCTATGGTATGACCATAGAGTATAATGATGCAATCACTATCGCGTGACGTTTAGTCATTGACAGCTGTCAATAGTGCTTGACATCTGTCAATAGAATTTGAAATCTGTCAAGTGTGACACCTGTTAATAATTTTGACACGTATTTAATTAATAAGAGCGGGTAATGTAGGTATCAACAAATTTGTGAACGGCCAGCAAAATGTTCGAGACCTATAAAATGTTGAACACCAAAAATGTAGGTAGATGTAATATGATCCTTCTACTGCGTAATAAGTGAACAAATCATATTCTACGAAAATGAAATGATACGTAATATTTCAACGGGATGTGATATGATTATTAATTATGTTACTATGGGATACTTTTTACACTTATATTTTTGTTATTTTTGAGCAGATAAATTAACTTTGTGGAAAGATTAACGTTTTTTATAAGATTATTATAATGAGACAAGTAGGTATCTTTCGAGTTGAGCTGGGGAATTATACAATTTGAAACAAATACTAAATGGACGTTAAGTACCTAGGGCTGGTTCAAATAAAGGGAATAGAGGGATAATCCGAGCTCGAATGGACCAAAAATATGTGTGGGCCGTTGTGGGGGTGCCCGACACATAGACTATGGGCTGAGGTTGAGATGGGTTGAGCAGTGGACTGTATATTGGGGTGAGCTGAAGGGAAGGTGACACATTCACGTACCTTTGATCGCTGGCGGCTTCACCCCCTGGTGCGATCGGTTGAGCGGGAATCTGGGCGATGGTTTTCTCTCACTACACCAATCACTCGCGTAATTACGGCAAACACTTGATACTCGAATGCGCGCGCGAGCGGCCGGCCGGGAAGAAGACGCGTATTATTCCCCTTTTTGGGGTTCGCAGTTTTTTACTGTGTATTCTGCGGCGAGCGTACGTTAAGCGCGTCCATGCGTGAATGAATGAATGAATGCAACCGTATTGAGTGAGTTATTCGTCACGGATCGTCGCGTCAATGTTGCGTTTGGCGCGAACAATGCATGAGGGACTAATACCATGAACACTCGCGACCGTCAGCTGCGACTCCGTGGGTGGGTTGGGCAGTGTCAGCCTCCCAAATATGGAGAAAAAAATCTACTATGACTAATGAGGAATTATTTATTTTAAAATAATTTATCTACCTATTAGCCTATGAACAAGAACTGTCATACTCGCTTAGTAGTACATAAGAGGGCTCGATACCAAATTATGCTCCATACAAAAATATGGGTATCGTACTCCTCACTTTTCTTTGCGAAAGTTAAACCGATTTTAATTGTTTTAACGCTATATTATAGATAAAAAGTATATCAATGCTTGTATCACTTTCATTTTTTCATAACATAATAACTAAAACAAATATGACCATCCGAAAATCCCGTTGTTTTCGGTTTTCTTTACGTAAAGTTGCAGCGCACACATATTTGGTAAGGTTTACCAAAAAAGAAAGTGATAGAAGCATAGATATACTCTTCATCTATAATATAGCGTAAAACAATCAAAATCGGTTTAACTTTCGCAAAGAAAAATTAGGAGTACGTACGATACCCATATTTTTGTATGGAGCATAATTTGGTAACGAGCCCTCTTAAGTAGTAGTGAGCGTTTAAACGAAAAGCTTAAAATAAGCAATGCTTATTAAAATAAGCAAAAAAGCACGCTGCCGTTTATAATCGATAAATATCCTCACTTAGTGCTTATCTTAAAATTGCAACACAGTTGTGAGAATATTTTCAAAATGTTGGTAAAAAGAGAAGAGGAAAATGTAAAAAGAGATGAGAGAGATGTAAGTGTAAAATTTTTTATTTAAACGGTAAGCAAATTGTTAGCAGACAACGTAAATTAAGTTCAGTTAAATGTTTTAACGAAAAAGTTAAAAAGCATAAAAGCTAAACAGTAAGCAAAGAGCATATTATGAATTTTAAGCAGACTACAAAAATTAAGTTGAGTAAATTTTCTTAACGAATAAGATAAAAAGCATAAAATAGCTGCTTAAAAATAAGCAACTTTTTAAGCAGCTAACTATTTTAAGCATCTCGTTTAAATTCGTTTAAAATTTTAAGCCGTTATTCCCATTTCTACTCTTAAGTACTACTAAGCGAGCATGACAGATCTTGTTCATAGGCTAATAGATAAATTGTTTTAAAATTAATAATTCCTCATTAGTCATAGTAGGTGCTAGGTACCCAGTAGTACCCACCCACTTAACAATACATGATATTCATAAATAATAATAAATAAAACCACAAATTGCAAGAAATTGCAAATGGCATTATGTAGCTGTGTTCATTATTATATTTTTCTGGAAGAGGGTCCTCCCTCTTCCAGAAAAAACTCTAGGGATCCTTCCCTAGAGTTATTACAGGTAAAATTGTTGGTTAGTGATATTAAACGAAAAGTCCGATCAGAATAGATAGAATAAATAAAAGAGCAATTTACATATATGTATGTGTAAATTTCTCAATCTAAAGCTGTTGCGTTACACCTTTCAAGGTACCAGCTGACAAACTTTCCACTGAGATACAGCAAGCTGACATTAATTTTCATTCATAGTAGTCTTCGATCACTAATATTCTAGATAAACAATCAGTGACAAAAAATGTCCTTACCGAATGAGCGCCCACTCGAACATTTGGGTGCGCTTTTAATTTAGTAGCGTTCCAACGCTCCGACGGTAAACATGCCTCAGTGCTCCTTTAAAAAGTGTAAAAATCACACATCCAGGACGTTAAAGAAGGATGGAATTTCATATTTTCGGTATGTATTAATATTAACATTATTAAATTGTTATCACTGTATTGTAAATACTGATATTTTGTCTAGAAATCATCGTAAAAACATTTTTTAAATTAATTCGTAATAAATAACAGGAGTTATAAGGCATCTGAATTGTAAAGATCTTTACTTAATGTTTTTAATCATAGTATCACAACCCACTTAAATTGTTCGAGTTATGTGCGTTGACTGTACTCCATTTGTTGGAGACGCTATTGTTTTATTATTTTTTTTATTAATAAAGTATTATTGTTTTTTTTCTTGTTTCATGAGACTTTTTTACTGTCTAAATATTATAGAACATTTTATAGATTTAATTTAGAATAAGTGAATGTAATAAAATTAAAGATGTAAGATTTTTTGTTTTTAGCTTTCCTCGAGATCCGGTTAGGTGTGGAGAATGGATATCGGTTATAGCACGCCAAAGATCGGAAGAATTCTGAGATTAGCGCGTTCAAACAAATAAACAAACTCTTCAGCTTTATAATATTAGTATAGATACACCATAGATTAGAATATGCTTTATTAAGTATACCAATTTTTTAAAACAAGTTGAACAAAATTTAAATTACAGTAACAAAAATTATTCGGCAGTTCGACTCCACTCATTCCTTGTCCAAGCGACGAGCCTCGGTCGTAAAATTTTATTGCTTTTTATTACCACTTTGTAATTCTGACTTTAAAATGAGCGTGTAAGGTTGAATTTGTTTTGATATAGATTGACCAGTGGGTACCTGTCATAAAAATTTATTGCTTTTTGTAAGTAGCTTTGTGAATACAAGGTCAAAACAATTGGCGACAGTTTTTAGAGAACTTTTGCATGGGATTGTTTATCTAGAATATTAGTGATCGAAGATAGTAGTATATAAACAATCACCAGGTAAATTTTTAGTTGAGAGGAAATCATTGAAATTATAATACATATTTTGTTTCATGTTCAAGTAGCCAGCTGACGTATAATCCACCGTGTTATGGTCAGCTGACTTGGTTTTTCTATCAAAGCATTCGAAACTATAATCTGACAAATTTTCTAATGAGAGGAAATGACTGAAAAATAATTTTTTTTCACCATGTTCGGTAGGCTGCCACTGCCCAACCCACCCACGGAGTCGCAGCTGACGGTCGCGTGTGTTCATAGTATAAGTCCCTTATGCATTTTACAAAGTTTCACTCGAGAAGAAATCATTGACCAAAAAATGTACACCTGGCTCCCGGACCATTTAGCTATCAACAATTAGAAATGGGAATAACGGCTTAAAATTTTAAACGAATTTAAACGAGATGCTCTTAAATAGTTAGCTGCTTAAAAATTACCTTATTTTTAAGCAGCTATTTTATGCTTTTTAACTTTTTCGTTATGAAAATTAACTCAACTTAATTTTTGTAGTCTGCTTAAAATTCATAATATGCTGTTTGCTTACTGTTTAGCTTTTATGCTTTTTAACTTTTTCGTTAAAACATTTAACTGAACTTCATTTACGTTGTCTGCTAAAAATTTGCTTACCGTTTAAATAAAAATTTTACACTTACATCTCTTTTTACATTTTCCTCTTCTCTTTTTACCAACATTTTGAAAATATTCTCACATCTGTGTTGCAATTTTAAGATAAGCACTAAGCGAGGATTGCTTATAAACGGCAGCATGCTTTTTTGCTTATTTTAATAAGCATTGCTTATTTTAAGCTTTTCGTTTAAACGCTCACTACTATCTACAATTCGTAAGGAAACAAAACATTTTCTGAAAAAGTTTTCCAATCCGTTTAGATCATGCAAAACCATGTTTTCTAACCTTTAAGGCTGCTTAACAGTTAGTATAATAACGTAATTATAACAAATATAACCAAAAACTAAAAAAAAATTACTATTAATACAAAATAAAACACACAAATATAATCAGCATATTACAAGTAACATTAAATTAATTAAATAAATTAAGTAATTCCTTCACTAAAAAGGGTACATATACTTAATAAAACATTTAAAACTACCCATTAACGCCCACAAAAACCCTTAAATATTTTAATAGAATAAAACCCAAACATGTTCTAACTACAATCCAACCTCTTAATAACGAACAATTTATTTCTTTATTTAATTTCGTGAGTTATGATGTTTTAGTCATTAGACATTCATTGTACAATTCATTGCTATGTTTAGTACTCTATTTGTAGCATGCAAGTTATTAGGGTTGTGTCCATTATAGAAGCGAAAATTTATAAACTAGTTCTTGCTTGCCTAAAGGACTAAATTCAATCCTGGCTTTTACATCATGTGAATGTCGAAGCTATCCAGCTCCTCGACAACACGGACATAGTAAGAAGACTCAAAAGGACAAAACCTTTTGAATTACTTTATTAGTAGTGTCAGTGATGTGTAGTGCAGTATGTCAATGCTAATTATAAAGAAGACATGAACAAAGTGTCTTCCCCTTATTAGAGACAGTAAGATAGGTGTTAATGGACACTTTCTGAAGTAACTCATAGTTAGCAATTTAAGTTATAATTAAATTACTCATTAGTCTGATATGCTAGAATCTAGCCTATCAGACTAATGAGTAATAAATTAACAGATTATTAACAGATATTACAATCTAGCCGCTGGATTGTAATATCTGCTAATAATCTGGATATCCTAGAATATTTATTAAAAAAAAAATCATGTCTTTGACGTGGACAGCCGATTTCTTAGTAATGTAAATTATAAATAAACATCTCTAATTATCTAATAAATATTGATAACTATCAGCTAATATCAAGTTGTCTTAAAAATAAAATACATTTATGAACAATGTATTTTATCTAATATATAAAACTAGCTGACCCGGCAAACGTTGTTTTGAGAGGTCTGAGAATCGGCCAACATCTATTTTTCAAACTTTTTTATTTTTGTATGGCAAAACTACGTTTGCCGGGTCAGCTAGTTTTAATATATTTTTGATACTAACTGCTACTGCTACTGAAAACTATTGTTTTTATTACGTTATTAAATTGTCCATGTCTAGGCCAGAAATCCCTACAAAGTGGTCGGTCCCCTTTAGAAAACAAACCCTAACATATATGTTACGAAGAAACCTTCCTCCGGAACCATTGTATCTCTATTAAAAACACCGTATCAAAATCCGTTGCATAGTTTTAAAGGTTTAAGCTCAAAAAGAAATAAAAATAACGACTTTGTTTTATAACAATTACAAGCTGTTAGGTATGTGTGCAAAATTTCAGATCAATCCGACTACTGTAAGTGGGTGAAAATCACTTTCAAAGATTCCGTTACATAGATTAATACATTGATAGATACCTACCGAACTAATACAAGCGTGTTAATTAACTAATTTGCGTTATAATCTCGGGTCTTTTACCTTTTCATACAAAATCCTAAACATTATCTATTATACATATATACACGCTAATGCTAATTCTTAATCACTTAAATTTCGCACAACCCTATTATCTAAATATAAAAAAAACCAAATGCGTCAATAAAAAATATAATACCACGATTATAAATTAGTGCGATTAAATCAGTTGCGAGTTGATCGGAATTGATAAGCAAACAAGCGTGTTTTGCGGTAAGCAACCCTAGCGTAATAATCCTATAACTTACAATAATGTGAATTCAACTTTAACACAAGGTGTAAGAGTTGTTATTTGGTTTTGAATGTATTTTGCTTAGAATGGGAAGCAATAACAAAGGTCTCATTCCTGTCACCGGCCTGTCAAGCGGCATTCAGCCGGGTAATTATCACTCGTCAACGGCAAAAAGATTTCCTTGACAATACAGTGTGTGGCAGCCCTAAGCCGCCCTTTGTAGCTAGGGGTGTCATGTTTACACTGAAATGTTAAGTTCCGTCTTTGTGATGTGGATCAGGTATTATAATGGAGACCGGTTTGTCATTTGCTATTAGATATGTTATTGAGTTCATATTTCAATTATTATTTTTGGTCGTTCAAATTGTATTTCATTGGTACCGATTCTACGTGCACAACAAAACTTAACTTAAAAATGAAAAGTGATTATATCAGAAACACAATTCGTCAATGTTACCTGAACTTCCTTATTATAAAACTGTGTATTATAGAATAACGATTTTAATTTATATCCATTCTATACATATAATATCTATCTTCTATTGTATATATATATATATATATTCTATACATATAATATCTATCTTCATATATAAATCTGTAGAATTTTTTCTAATTTTTGTACATGGAATAGGTTAAAAAAAGAAATTATCAGATGGTTAAATTATAATATATAAATTTTGTAATAATTTATGTTAAATTATAATAATTAAAGGACAACCAAGAGAACCCATTTCCAGCATTTTTGAAATTTTTGTCTGTTTGTCTGTTTAGATGTTTGTCTGTGCACGCATCGTGTAAAATGTACAACACTTATAAATAACTCCCTAACAACTATCGCCCTATAGCTATCCTTACTTCTTTATCTAAGATTCTTGAACATTTAATTAACAAACGCCTTAAGCATTACCTTGAACACCATAACCTTCTATCACCACAACAATTCGGTTTTCGCAGCAAGAAATCAACAGCTGATGCAGTCCATGAACTTATAAACACTGTCACTGACAAACTTAATGAAAACAAGAAAGTCGTGACAGTATTCATGGATCTTGCAAAAGCCTTCGATACGGTTCCTCTTCATTTACTTCTGAGAAAATTGGAGAATGTGGGAATAAGAGGCCATGCCCTCGAACTTTTCAAGAATTACCTATCAGACCGAACTCAGTATATCTTAATAGATAATTTTGTTAGTGATGAGGCGTCTATTGAATACGGAGTGCCGCAGGGGAGTATCCTGGGGCCTACACTCCTCGCAGTGTTCATAAACGACCTCTGCAACCTTAACATCCCTAATGCTAAAATTGTGACCTACGCTGATGATACAACTATTACCTTTTTTGCCGATACCTGGCTAGATCTCCAATTGATTGCTCAAAACGGCTTCACCACAGCTCTATCCTGGCTTTCAACTCATGCACTAACTTTAAACACCACTAAAACTAACTTCATAAACTTTACAATCTCTTCCAAATCGCAACCAATAAACAACCTATCAATTAAAGCTCATTCTTGCACTACGCCATCGGCTCTTGACTGTGACTGCCCTTGCATACTAGCTGTTAACGAAGCAAAATATTTAGGCGTCATGCTAGACCAACACCTAACTTTCAGACCACACATCAGCGCCCTAACTGGACGTATAAGAAAGCTTATTTTTATATTCAAAATACTTCGGCATGTAGCATCCCAAAAAATAATTCGCACAATCTACTTCGCCTTATGCCAATCCTTACTTACCTACTGTATCTCCTGCTGGGGAGGTGCAGCAAAATCTTACCTAATGCCACTTGAAATTGCACACAGAGCTATTCTGAAAGTTTCATTGTTTAAACCTATTCCATTCCCTACTAATGAAATCTATAGCATTTGGAAGGTATTAAACGTAAGACAACAATATATCCTGCATGTGACTCTTCTGCAACACCGTAAAACACCATTCCAGATATTAACAAAAAGACGAAGAGACAAGATTTGCTCTATACCAACTATCCGTACTTCCTTTATTAAAAAATTCTTTATATACAATGGTCCATTTCTTTACAACAGTTTAAACGCACTATGCCCTATATATGGTCTAACATACTTCAATTGCAAAAAAGCTTTACGCACTGCACTTCTTAAACTCACGTATGACGAAACCGAGAAATTATATAAAAATGATCAGGGTCATCCTTACTCACCGCTCTCATCCCCATTCATATTACCCTCATAATCACAGTCGCACATAAACTCACATACTAACGGACGATAAACACACCTTCTGCAAACTCCACCACATACACATACCCACACGCTCGCTCACACACACAAACACACGCTTTGAAATTATTGGTAGGTACTTATGTAATGAAACAAAAATTGTATCAAATATGATTTATTTCTAGGTGATAACTTGTGTACATTGTGTAAACCATTACTATAATTTTATTATTATGTCCTACTATACACAATGGGGCTTAACTGAGTCTCCTAAACACAGGCTATCTTTAGCCTATATGGGAGATCAGTGCATACTTTGCTAGATAGTCGAATGTTTAAAATGTAATAAGTTAAATGTAATATTCTTACTGTGAATTTAGCTTAAATGTAAGTGTATTAAAATATAATCTAGATAAAATGTAACCAAATGTTAATTAAATAAATAAAATAAATAAATAAAATAAATAAATATAAATGTTATAGGTAAAAATTGTCTACAACTCAAGATATTACTTAGTCTTTGTTTCATCGCAATCTACTCGATCAAGAGATATTTACATAATACGAAATTACACAATTTGGTTACTTGCAACGCCATCTAGCGGCAAAAAAAATCAAAAAAATTATTGGGTCGATCGAAATAAACTCGATCCACGCGGACGGAGTCGTGGGTACAGCTAGTTTTATTAATATATAAATATGTACAACGAAATATCCAATTAATCAAAATACACCACAGTTGTTTTCATTTTTAGTTTAGTTAAGGTATCAGTGGTACCAATTCTATGTGCACAACTAAACTTAACTAAAAAATGAAAATTGATAGTGTTAATAACGCAATTCCGTAATATTAACTGAACTTTCTTGTTATTAAAACTGTTTAATAGACTAACGATTATAATTAATATAAAAGTTCACAACAAAATAGCCAAATAAATAAGAAACAACAATAGTTGTTTTCATTTTTTAGTTAAGTTAAGTTTAGTTATGCACGTAGAATCGGCACCATTGTATATCCGTGTGGTGACGGATTAAGAATACAAGTGTCACCACCCCATTACTTCCCCATGGTGCTCTAAGGGATATTATAACCAGGGGCCCAAGTCTGCCATTACAATCTTGTCACAATAATCAGTCACTGACGCCATAAGATCGTCATTTGTGACAAAAGATTAAGAGTAGACTAGTATTAAGAGTAAACTTGATAAAATTCGCCATTATGCAATCAGTAACTGATCAACATCATTATATTATAGCAAACTTGGCCCCCTGTGAGAGACGGAAAATTCTAAATTAACCCTATGCTAACACACCCTGGTCAGCTGGCATCCATTGATCTGTCACATAGACAGTATGCATATAACTTTTACATCCGAAGAACTTTGTCAAAGCACTAACAGTACTAACCCATTTTAGTTAAAAGGTTTTATGTCAAGTATCACTTAGCTTTATGCAGCAGATGGTGTAAGCATCAAACTCATAGTACGAATGCTTTTCGAACATTTGAAAGGGCTGTAAGCGCAGGACATAGAATGTTCTAGGCACTAGAGTTAAGAGCTTTTTACGTCCTAGCTTTGTACCTAGTAACACGCAATGTTTGTTACGAAGCATATGAGTCCATTGTTTTAGATTCTGTGAAAATGTATCATTAAATACTTTAAAGATCTTCAAAGTTGCTTTTTGTACATGGCATACTTATTCTATTACCTACTTTTGTATAGGTCTTCACGATCTTATAAATTTGAAATAATCGAGCATATAATATACTTTTACATATTTAAATTGCATTGCGTTGCATTTTTAGTAAAGTTAAATTTAGTTGTACACATGAAATTGGTACCAAATGATGGTTGATTTTTACAACCGGCCAGGAAATCTGTTAGAATATCTAATTACAAATTGATCATTCGCATTAAAATTCTCCTAACAACCAAGCAGCCATTTGACTAATTGGTTAAATGGCTGCTTGGTTGTTTTCGTCGTATTAATGCGACATTTCCTGTCTATTGCTACAGTACGTTGGGAGTACCGCAACGAGATGTTATCACCTCACACAATAGTTATGAGGTTTCTACTTACACAGGTATACAGGGCTTCGTGGTGTAGTGGGTCAGGCAACGGACTGCCATTCACGAGGCCGCGGGTTCGATTCCCGCTCGGGACGATCATTTGTGTGATGTTAATAATTATTGTCTTACAAATGTTTGTTCTGCGTCTGGGGTTACTATGTATTATAAGTATATATTTACAAAAGAAAAGTAGTTTATGTAGCATACCTGTACCCCTAACACAAGCACATAAACTTAGCTTTGGACCAGAGGACACTGTGTAAAGTGTAAAATAAAAAAATTACAAGTATCAAACATGATTCACTATAATATGTCCCCTTAAAAAGTAACAAACAAACTCGTTACACTAATCTGCTAACCCTCACATCAAATCACAGACTCACACAAACATGGCTTTGTGAACTACTGAACTATACAATTATTTGTTATAATCTTGTTTATTATCATCCGATCAAATACCGCTGCTGGAGCATGAAATTGGTTTTTAACAATCCAAAGATTAAACTTAATACAAATAAGCAAATAAGTATAGTAATACTTTAATTAAGTACAGGATAGAAGTTGACAGGATAGAGGTTTGTATTGATATTGATTGATAAGTACTAATCATAATCCCTCTCAAAGTGGAGGAAGCGTGCCCAGTAGTGGATCCTTAATTAGCTGGAGAGAGAGAGATATTAAAAATTGTAGTACAAGGTGACTTTGTATGAATTGTACAGTGAAATACAAAAACATATTTAATACATAAATACAAAATTATCAAACAATACTAACATAAAATTAGCTTTAATTAAGTTATAATAACATAAAAATTACTAAATTACTGTTCGCAATCGATACTTGTAAATTATAGGCTAGCACCAGGTCATTTATTGCTCTAAGGCACTGTTGCTCAAACTTTAGCACGGAAATGCATAAAATTGAAATATTCATACCCATTAAAGAGTTCTTAATTGGACTGTCATTTCAAATATTATGTAGATGATGATCCGTGTGGTAATGGATTAGTTAGAGGATTATGTCGTCATCCTGATTAAACTAGTAATAAACATCACACCATCTACTTCCCAGAAAGATATAAGAGCCAGTCTGCCAGAGATAATCGTTACATCTATAGTAACAACAATTTCTATTATAATTAATTTAATTTCTTTAATTGCTTTAATATAATTTCTCAAAGAAAAGAATAACAAGTCAATTGTGAAATGCTACTTTCTATTTATGAAATAACTAAATTCAGAATGATGTCACTCACGCGCATTACATTTATAACGAATATCATTGTGTCTGTTGTTTTGTCTACAGGCGCTGACGTATCGTGAAGATTTACAATTATCATTTATTCCTAACAAGGCTAAAATGGGCACTTTTTCCTAAAAAATCAGTTTTCTCTTTCTTTCCCTAACCAGCCCATTAACGTCCCACAGTTGGACACGGGCCTCCTCCACTTTGGGAGGGATTATGGTCTACTATGCCGCGCTGACCAGACGTGATGGTACAGGTTTTAGTTTTCGTCTCTCACAGTAGACATTAACTACTTATATCGTTTCTTAGCTGGCTCTTACAGCACCCTGGGAAAGAAATGGGGTGGTGACACTTGTATTCTTAATCTGTCACCACACGGTAAGTCCTAAATCAGTTTTCACCTAATGTAAAAATAGCAAACAATGGGGGCTTGTCTCCAAACTTTGAGAAACAGTTGCAATGACGTGTGCGTCCTAAAAATCGATAGTACGCAATATAAAGTGATAATTTGAATCATGTTAGTGACAAAGCCAATTGATAGGTAGTTGCTGAACTAATGATGGCAGCTTTGACGTCTCTGTCATGAAGGTAATTACTTTTTAATGGCTGGGAAGTCTGTCATTAGTGTGGGACTGTGGGAGGGTAGTAATTGGGTTACTGCTGACGTGGACTTTGCAATTTGTTCGATATAAATCAATCAATAACATATAAATAACTGTTATTCGTACGACGTCATTTAACCACAATTCAAAAATCGATATACACATAAAGTCACACTCATTTCCTTTGTGGTTAGGTAGATGGTATAAACTTGTGAAGTGTTGAATACACAACAAAATGTGCTTTAAACAGCTCGTGTTTTCTCTTAGAACAACCAAGGTTAATATTCTAAGTTTCATCTCCATTACTACGTTTAGGAATATAATTGTCACCACCCCTTTTCCCTCCTAGTTTGCTGTAAAAGCCAGCGATATTATACACCGATAACATCCTTTGTGAGAGTTGGAAAATTAAAAACCTATCCCTAGTAGACCATATCTATCAGCCTCTCTCCGTCCACTGTTGGACATAGGCCTGTAGACCATATACACTTCTAAAATGGAATAGGCCGGTGCCCAACAGTGGGACGTTAATAGGCTGGAGAGAAAGAAGTGGCAAATTCTTTAAAGCATCGAGATTTAACAACTGAAATATTTTTTTAAGTAATGATATAAGTATTGGTAACCTACCTCTTAAAAATATTAATGTTGTAGAGATTATTGTGGGAAATAAAACAAACAAAGTTGCAGGCATCAATTAGTATAAAATACAAAGACTATTTCCGCCTTATTACAAAACGTGGACTAAGTTTAAGCTACAGTTTAAGCCTGGTTTTTAAACACTTCAATTGCGCATTTCAAGCAGATTTTTCTCAAATCCTAGATCTAACAACGACCTTAGTCTTAAACCGACGCCAAACTAGTGTCAGAGCGGGTCTAACTATCCAATTCCTCGTAAATAAATTTTGTTAAACCTGGGTTTAACGTTGAGCCGCGTTTTGTAATAAGGGGGTTGATGTTTGAGTTATTGACAACTTTGTGTCAACTCGTAGGTACTTGGTTTGGTAAATCTTACTGAGAAAACAACCGTCAAGTACATGAACCGGTTAGTTACGAGTTTGTTACACGAGCTTGGGTTCTGTACTAGTATTACAAGTAATTAGTGTCATTTAAACCATTTCAATGAAGTTAATATAAGGTTGAAGGAGCCTCCGGAAGTTAATTAATCAAAACCATAGGCTTTAATTTTATTTCTAAATATTTTGGGCCTTTTTTAAAATATTTTTGGTGCATACGGCGCTACCCTGAATTGCGTACAGGGCAGGGCAGGGTAGGGTACTAAAATATGACGCCTAAAATGCTCATACCTCACTTAAAAAGTTAATACGATTTTATACTCACATTATACTATACTATATAGGCTTTAATTAGTAACTCTGTCTTTCTGACTGTTACTTTTTCACTACTGAAGCTTTTTAGTAGTACCTACACAGCTAGTATAGAAGTGTGTACCGTAAATAAGATTGCACGAATCTTATTTACGGTACTCTAAAAAACTTAACATTATTAGTCCAGTCAAATTACGGCTGAGAATGGGAAAAATAATCACTAAAATACCTAGTTTGGGAATTATGAAGGATCGATCGGGGGGTGTATTCTGAGCTTATATTCCAATTTGAGGGAATCTAGGGAGGTCAGCTCAAGGTCATTTCGATGAAAACGCGTTTAATTCGATATCTCGAGAACGGTTAGTGTTAGGCAAAAAATTGTAGAGACCTTTTCTCTTTTAAATTAAATTTACTAACTTTTTTATCCGAAACTTTTTTTTTATCATCAATATTTTTCAATTTATTGCTTCTGATAGGCAACAATTTTACTTTTTTTCCTCCCTTTTTTTATTTTTCGCCATTTTCTCCCCAACCGTTAAATTTTATTAAATTTTACCCAAATATGAAAGTGTTGCTCTTTTAATTATGAACAACTTTATATGTAAACTTTTTTCTGTAATGCCAATACCTTCGGAGTTATATATTACTTTACCGAGCGAAATCCGTGCCACTGTCGCAATATCATCGACATCAGTGGGTATTTAGTATTTGAAAGAAATATTAAAGTATTCCATGATCATTTATTAGCCAACTTACCTGTATCAAAAGGTGAATCGATTAAACTATTAAAAAATTGAACTTCATTTAAATATTAAATTTTGTAATAATTGAAATATCATTTAATTAAATAAAATAACAATTTGATGAGCCTCGTGGTTGAGTGGTTTATGTAACGGACTGCTGATCAAGAGGTTGCGGGTTCGATTTCCGCTCGGGACAATCATTTGTGTGATTTTTCTAATTGTCATACAAATGTTTGTACTGCGTCTGGGTGTTTCTATATATTATAAGTATGTATTTACAAAATAAAAATAGTATATGTATTCTATCCGTATTCTGGTACCCATAACACAAGCATATAAGCTTAGCTTGGGACCAGAGGACGTTGTGTGTAAAGTCCGTGAATATTTATTATATTTATTATTTATTTATTTAAATATTGTACTTTTTCAATTTGGGTATTTTTTATTCCATTCAATGGGATAATAATGTGAATAAGGATAAGAAAAAGAAGTAAACGAATAATTGAAACTGTTTCACACATTTATTGATAAAAAAATAGGTCATAAAATTGGTAAAAATAAGTACGCGAGGTCGATGGAAGTGAATCGTCAATATTAAAGGCCCACACTAATGCACGCCACAGTGTCTGTGAATACGCGTCGCGACAGTGGCACGGATTTCGCTCGGTAAAGTAATATATAACTCCGAAGGTATTGGCATTACAGAAAAAAGTTTACATATAAAGTTGTTCATAATTAAAAGAGCAACACTTTCATATTCGGGTAAAATTTAATAAAATTGAACGGTTGGGGAGAAAATGGCGAAAAATAAAAAAAAAGGGAAAGGAAAGTAAAATTTTTGCCTTTCGGAAGCAATAAATTGAAAAATATTGATAATAAAAAAAAAGTTTCGGAGAGAATAGTTAGTAAATTTAATTTAGAAGAGAAAAGGTCTCTACAATTTTTTGCCTAACACTAACCGTTCTCGAGATATCGAATTAAACGCATTTTCATCGAAATGACCTTGAGCTGACCTCCCTAGATTCCCTCAAATTGGAATATAAGCTCAGAATACACCCCCCGATCGATCCTGCATAATTCCCAAACTAGGTATTTTAGTGATTATTTCTTTCGGTAATTTGACTGGACTATATGCCTATATAACCCAAGACTGCCAATTACAAACAGTCGCGAATGCAAAGTACTCCTAACGATATGCTAATAAGACATTAAACATAAATCGTACAGACTCACAAACAGACCAACTGATGGTATATATTAGCTATAAATTATATATAATCACCATTTCAATGTATATCTTGTATCATGTTTTGAATTTAAAAGAATATAAATGTGCTATGCTTATTTTGTTCGTGTATTGTTGCCATGAATTGAATCAGCTTGTGAATATAATATTATGAATACCTATTGTCTTTTTAATGTACAAAAAGTTTAAATGATATGTCCGTCTGTTTGTCATGTTATGTTCCAGGACTATTACTAGTGTTAAAATTGTTCTCAATAGAATTCTGTAGATCTGTACCTACATTGTAGATGTTTTTTATATTATCACGGTATTCTCCGACTTCTGTGATCTGTGAAAAAACTGCTAACTATAATCAAGATTCCATTTCACTATAGAAATCGTATTCCTTAAAATAAATACTGGTAGTGATTGTAATTTCATAAGTTCATAACACAATTTTGTAGCGCCTGACAGTTTTGTCACTTCAAAGTTACGTTACACCAATTAATAATTTGATCAGGCGTTTATTTATTTTACTACACTTCTTTGATAAATCTTTAGTATTATGCTACATTTGTAACTCAATTTAAAGTGGTAGTGGAATCGTGTATCTCCTAAGATTATAACTAACTTCATTGTGTTACTTTTAGTGACGATATGCGCATCGTCAAACTTTACACTCGTCATTTTTTCTAACACTATCAAAGAAGTACATATAACTTCAAAAATATGTATCTACTAGGACTTTTAGCAAAATTTAATACAAGGCTTCTCTGTACTATATTATATATACTATATTTTATATTATTTATACTCTATAGACTGCTTACTTTGTTGGAAATACAAAAAAATCATTCTAAGTCTATGTGCACTTACTCAAGTTAATTCAATCAATATACGGCACAATACTCTTCTCTCTCTTGCGTAAAGTGAACCGCGTTTAATTTCTTATAAATGGACCCCATATTATAACAACTTCCATGTAAAATCCTGATAAGATACCTACATGACACACATGCAAGGCCATCAACTAGGCTAGGGTAGTTCTAAATCGGGATAAAAGTAGTTCGAATAGGCTATTTCATCAGGCAATAAAACATTCGTTGAGGTTACTATTCTCGGTGATATATAGGTTCGGGTCGAGGGCAGGCTCGGGTGGAGCATTACGCTATATATCACGGGGGAGGTACAAAACAAGATTACTTTGACATACACTTTACATTTTGACGTGTTAACTTTTTGCTCTTTGACTTTGTATATTTTAAGATTGCGTTTCTCAATTGATTTGTATATATAAGTGAATGTAAAAAGATGCATAATCTTTACTTATGATATGATAAAGTCGTTAATTTTGTATGTATGTCCCTATATGAGCCTTTATCTTTAAAACTACGCAACAGATTTTTATGGGTAAAGATAAATAAATATAAAATAAATAAATATTCATGGACATTTCACACAACGTCCTCTGGTCCCAAGCTAAGCTTATATGCTTGTGTTATGGGTACCAGAATACGGATAGAATACATATACTACCTACTTTTTTTTTTGTAAATACTTATAATGCACTAGCTGGCCCGGCAAACGTTGTTTTGCCATACCAAAAAAAAGGAAAAAATAATAATAATTAACTATAAGCCTCACGGAGCCCGAGACCTTTCCAACGAATGCAAAACCGTGGAAATCGGTTCGTGCGTTCTGGAGTTATAGCGTCAGGAAGGAAAACCCGACTTATTTTTATATAGTAGATAGAAACAGCCATAGATATATATAGCATAGATAGGTAGGTATGTTTGCTAAGTTAAACAACATTATAGTTAAACAACATTATAGTTAAACAACATTATCGACACACACACACAACACACAACGACGAGCCTCGTGGTTGAGTGGTGCATGTAACGGCCTGCCAATCAAGAGGTCGCGGGTTCGATTCCCGCTCGGACAATCATTTGTGTGATTTTTCTAATAAAATTGTCATACAAATGTTTGTACTGCGTCTGGGTGTTTCTATGTAATATAAGTATGTATTTACAAAAGATAAGTAGTATACGTATTCTATCCGTATTCTGGTACCCATAACACAAGCATATAAGCTTAACTTGGGACCAGAGGACTTTGTGTGAAATGTCCATGAATATTTATTTATTATAATTATCATCTATATACTAATATTATAAAGATGAAGAGTTTGTTTGTTTAAACTCAGGAACCACTGGTCCGATTTGAAAAATGATTTCAGTTTGGATAGTACATTTATCAAGAAAGGCTATAGGCACATCTATAGGCTATAATATAGCATCACGCTGCGATCAACTGGAACGAAGCAGCAGTAAATATTGCCGTAAAAATTAGCAACATTTTCTAAATTCCACGTGTGTCAAGTCGCTGGCAACATCTAGTCATTTAAGTAATTATGTATTTAGTTTCAGAAAATCATGGTAGCATTGTAAACTAGTAAAATGTAAGCGAAATAATGTTCTCGTAAAAGAATAATCATGTGTATCATAACGCCATCACATTTTAGTGTTCAACATAAAAGCTTAAAATAAAAAGCTTACTACCACATCACAAGCGCTAACTTTGTTTATTAACAGGGTTGTTACTTTACGTTTCTTTTTTAAATTTCCGTATTCACAAATAGAAATTCGCTTATTCTTTACTTGTTATAAAACAAAGTCATTATTTTTGCATGTATGTCCCTATGTGAGCTTATATCTTCCGAAGTATTCAACAGATTTTGATGCAGTTTTCTTTAACAGATATTGATTAGATGTTCATTTGTTAAGGTATCTTTATTAAAATAAAACTACATTTTACGGATTTAGACGCGTATATTTGTTTTAAATTTTGGCCCGACGTTTCGGAGACTTTGCAGTCACCATGGTCACGGGTGATAATCTTATATGTAATTGTCCATTATATGTAATGTATGTGTATGTAAGTAAATGAGATGTCCATTATAGGTGGTATTTATATTTTCAAAATTCCACGCGTACAAACTTATGGGCTACAGCTAGTAAGTAACTACATAATTAGGCAATCGTATGACTTAGCTATGGACGGCATCAAGTGTCAAATTTAGTCAAATTGAAGAATCAAAGTTGTTCGGATCAGGCACTGAGTCTGACCTTGTCAAGCAAAAAACTAATGTTAAAAAACAAAGGAATATCGGAGTGAAAACCTGCAGAATATAAAGTAGACCGTACTTTATCTGTCCGTAGACTGAGTACCTTAAGAGCTTAAGAGAAAGTTTGTGGGATTGAACTGGATACAAAGGATGAGGACCATGTATTTTGTAATGGATTAGAAGAGGCATGTGTCCAGCTGCAGCCTGCAGTAGGCTGATTTAATACGTGATTCAGCTTTAAAAAAACCTTTAAAATATTCCTTATTTTTTATCAGAAATTTATATGATACATACTAAGGGGCAGCCCTATTTATCAGCCGTGTCTATATATGACCTTTATGACGTCATAAATTCAGTGTTATCTTTATGAATATTCAGTTGACTATTAAGAGCTAGACTGTGTTGCTTGCTTCAGCATGTTTATTATAAAATTGTGTAAATTTAAATTAAAGGGTGGACTATAAAAATGGCGTAACTTGAAAAAGTTAAAACCTGAATTTAATTATAAGTAATTATTATGTGTTATTAAGTATGTTTTTACAAAAAAAAGTAGTATATTGTATTCTATCCGTATTCTGGTACCCATAACACAAGCATATAAGTTTAGCTTGGGACTAGAGGACGTTGTGTGAAATGTTCATGAATATGTCCATGAATTAGGGTTTCGTATTAAAAACTAAAATGAGACCCTGTCTGGGACTTTGGTGTCTGTCCATCTGTGTCTCTGGAACTGATTGCTAGAGATCTGATGATAAGATGCTATAGCAATAAATACTTATCATCATCATTAATCATTTATGATAATAAAAGTGCGAAACCTATTGTGTGCGAGTACAACTCACACTTGATCGGTATTTCCCAAACTCAACCATGAAATGAAACGAAAATTGGAAATCATCCCTTAAAAGTGAAACTAGTCTACGCTCCTAAGGTGCCCATTTACGTCCCACTGTTGGGCACGGGCCTCCTCCATTTTGGGAAGGATTATGGTCTATAGTGTCGCGCTAACCAGGCGTGTTAGCACAGGGTTTAATTTTGACTTTTCTGTCTGTCACAGAGGATGATATTTGTGTACAGGTTTTTACGGCCCTTACCTGGCTTTTACAGCACCCTGGCACAAACCCTGGGAAAGAAAAAGAGTGATGATACTTGTATTAGTTGTATTCTTTCCGTCACCACAAAGACAAGACGTTATAAGTACGAAAAAATAATTTGTCACGGTCAAAGAGCGTGTATAAATAAAAATAAGTTTAGCGTTGAGGGTTGTCGTGTCGGCTAGTTTTATGAAGGAAGTTGTTCTTTGTAACATAAATCACGTGGTTACAGCGAGGGATGCTGCGGTACAGATACTGAACGTACTTTTATATCGAGAAATTTTCGACTGTATTATTTATACGGTAAAAGTAAAAAAAAAATATTGCCTAATTTTGTTGCTACATCGATTAAGTAGATCAGATGATTTGATATTATTAGTTAATAAATTTTGCTCGCAACACTGATAAATATTATTTTTGGTGCCGGCCCGTGCCCTTTAGTAGGACTTGAATAAGCTGGGGAGTAAAATAAAATCAAAGAATGCTTTTTTGCTGATCGATTTAAATAGAAAAAAGAATAGAAAATAAAGTTCTGCAAACAAAATAGCCTTAATTCCTACAGTCGGTTTACATTATTTATATCTATATTTTTTTTAATAAATATTCATAGACACTTCACAAAACGTCCTCTGGTCCCAAGCTAAGCTTATATGCTTGTGTTATGGGTACCAGAATACGGATATGCTACATACCTATACTACTCTTCTTTTGTAAATACATAGGTACATGTAATACATAATAAACACCCATACGCAGTAAAAACATTTGTATGACATTTATAAATATCACACAAATGATTGTCTCAAGCGGGAATCGAACCCGCGACCTCTTGAGCGGCAGTCCATTACACGAACCACTCCACCACAAATGCGTCAAAACTGTATACAAAGACAAAATGTATATAAGGCGCTAAAAGAGATCCATTATTTATTAATTCACATTGAAAATGTACGGATGTTGCTCATATAGAAAGCAATGGAGCAATTCATCCCAAAAAACAGACAAACAGCCAAGGGTGACTTGGACTCGCATATAAAGGGTTCCTTACCTTCAATATATTCGTCCTTTATCAGCCCATTAACTTCCCACTTTTGAACACAGACCTCCTCTATTTAATTAAGGATTATGATCTATTATGCCGCGCTGACCAGGCGTGTTGGCATAGAGTTTAGTTTAGAATTTTTCACCTCTCACAAGGGATGTTATCTGTGTACAATACCTCTTAGCTGGCTCTTATTTCACCCTGGAAATGCAAAGGGGTGGCGACACTTGTATTCTTGATCCACCACCATACAGACAATTCAGTTTCGTGTATTCGTCATACCGTTATAATCATGTTGTGTAAGGGTATTATTATGCTACACGGAAAACATCGTTGTATGGAAACCCCCTCAGATTTTTATTTGTTCAGATTTTTTGTATAATATATTATTATAGCATCAACAAATATACTTAAAGTGTAAAAATTTCAAGTCCCTAGCTGTCACCGTTCCTGTGATACAGCCTGATGACGAACAGATGGATAGGCAGCGAAGTCTCAGTAATACCTGTCCCGTTTTTCCTTTCATTACGGAACCCTACCAAACGGGACGCAAGTACTTGATTCACAAATCAAAAGTAAACCTTCTAAATATTAAATGGGGTATACATTTTGGTACATTTCAACAAAGCCCTTTGTATGCCTATGCTTTGTATATATTATTTACTACGTCACAGGAAAAAATGTTTCATATTTAATACTTTTAAATTGTAGAAGGTAATAAAGTAAGGTAATAAAATTTTAATATTTAGAAAGCTTATCATTTTCATACTACAACGTCGCCGAAGTTACATTACATGTACAATAGTTTTTTCTTTTTCAGGCTATAAAAGGCTCACTGTTGGGATTGGTTTTAATCTGTAAAAGAAAGAAGGCTGGATACCTATACCACGGAGGAGACTGAGACATAACACGTCGGATTAACGGGGGATGGATGAAATGACGTCAGGTCACAGAAACAACTTGCGACCCTTAAGAGGGCACGATACCAAATTATGCTCCATACAAAAATAGGGGCATCGTACTCCCCTTTTTTCTTCGCGAAAGTTAAACTGATTTAAATGGTTTTTGCGTTATATTATAGATGAAGAGTATATCTATGCTTTTATCACTTTATTTTTTTCATAACATAATAAATAAAAGAAATATGACCATCCAAAAACCCGTTTAATTTTTCTATTTTCTTTACATGAAGTTGCAGCGTCTATCACACAAATTTGGTAAAGTTTTACCAAAAAAGAAAGTGACAGAAGCATAGATATACTCTTCATCTGTAATATAGCTTAAAATCAATCAAAATAGGTTTTACTTTCGCGAAGAAAAAAGGGGACTACGAAACGTCTTTTTTTCAAAGAATTTGTAGGTAAAATCTGCTTCAGCTATATTTGTCCCTTTCAGCGCGGCGCTCGGGAATAGGGATAACAATACCTAAGCCAAATACCTAAATTAGGAGTACAGTACCCTCTTAAGTTAAAGGGGAAAGTCTACAAGATGGCGATTGTCGTATTGTATAGAAGCGAAAGTTAAGTTGAAGAGTGTTCTAAAAAGGGTAAATCAAAGATTCCATTGTCGCTTACCATCAGGTGGCATGGGATCAAGTGCAAATATTTTATATGTAAAAAAAAAGTGATTGCCAGGCCGTTAAGGATGAAAAAAGGTTACTAGTGGAGGAGATGAGAATATTGAGATGGATGTGTGGAGAGACTAGAAAGGACAAAGTACGAAATGAGTATATAAGAGGAAGCATGAAAGCAACGCCAGTAGTAGAAAATTTGAAAGGGAACCGTCTGTCCTGGTATGAGCACGTAATGAGGAGGGATGAAGAGCATTTAAGCAAAAAGCTGATGAATATGAATGTCGCTGGGCAGAAAAAGAGAAAACCAAAGAATATATGGATGGACTGTGTGAGACACGTTATGCGGAGTTTATGAGAGTATGACGGCTGATAGGAGAGGTTGGACGAAAAAACGTGCTGCGCCGACCCTAAGTAGTTCGGGGTAATGCCGGAAAAAAGAAGAAGAGTTTACTGTCGAATATTTCATACCTCGCGACAAAGGCGACTCTAATAGCATCGAGATAAAGCCAATTTTCTTTCGGTAATGAGAAAATGTGTTCAAAAGTTTTTCAAATATTGTGCCGAGTTTTCTTGATTTATTTTTCGTCGTTCCCACAATCACACGTTGACAAATTCATTCTCCACTTGACACTTAGTGGGTAGTGTCCTCCCATGAGGGTAGAGGGTGGTCTAGGTCGCTTATCTTTCTAACACCATGAATTTTTCATATGTAATGTGTCAGTGACATTTTGGACACGACCTACACATTTTTAACACGCTTCTATTAGCTCGGTGCATATCTATCAATGTATTAATCTATGTAACGGAATCTTTGAAAGTCATTTTTACCAACTTGCAGTAGTTGGATTGATCTGAAATTTTGTATACCTAACAAGGACCGACGACAATGCAATATGTAATTTAAAAAATATTCAGGATTTTCAAGCGTAAATTTTAGTTTTTGAAATTATGTAGATTAATTTTTCTACTATATTGTATAATATTCACGACATTTTAAATTTTCACTTTGCAACCATGGAACAATGTAGTAATTCTTATAAGTGTCTTAGCTGTAGTGTGTTAGCTGATGCCCGCGACTGCATACGCGTGGTAGTTAGAAAACTTTCCCCGTTTTGAAAATTTTCCACTAATGCTTCGCTCCTATCAGTCGCAGCGTGATGTTATGTAATCTATAGCCTTCCTCGATAAATGCCCTATCCAACACTGATAGAATTTTTCAAATCAGCCCAGTGGTTCCTGAGATTAGCGCTTTCAAACAAACAAACTCTTGAGCTTTATAATATAACTAGCTGATGCCCGCGACCACGCCCCGTGAAATTTAAAAAAAATTCCCCGTTTTTGCAATATTTTAACTACTGCTTCGGTTCTACCGGTCGTAGCGTGATGTTATGTAGCCTAAAACCTTCCTCGATAAATGCCTTATCTAACACTGAAAGAATTTTTCAATTCGGCCCAGTGGTTCCTGAGATTAGCGCGTTTAAACAAACAAACAAACTATTCCGCTTTATAATATTATAGTATAGATTCTTTTAAGTAGAAATCACGGCTTGACATTTATCAGCAAAGACTAAAGAGCTTAAATAAAACTACTACTTACGTATTTAAACGCGTATATGGTCACGGATGAGACTACATGGTGAATGCAAAGTCTCCGAAACGTCGGGCCAAAATTAAAAACAAATATACGCGTCTTAATCCGTAAAAAGTAGCTTTATTTAAGAGGATACCAAAATAGCTTCGTGCATTTTTCTATGTACGAAGTTTTCATTGTTTCTTTAGATTGAATGGCTAGAGCTCTAATTTTTAAGTATAAGTTTTTTCAATATATTATCTAGGATCGCATAAACTCAGAAACACGATTGAAAAAAGTTTTCTCGATAGAAAATCTTGGCGAAACAACCTCTGAATTTTTTTATTTTTTTCATTTGTCGGTCTATTATCGCGTATTAACTAATGAAATAACTTTAAAAACATAAGTAACTATCATATATAGAAACACGTAAATCAGAATTAAAATATATTTAGTAGATTTTGAGTAAATAGGAAAAGTATCCCTAATTCTTCATTTTCTGTGCCTACTGGCTGTGTTAATATGTACGTGTCGGCGATGATATACGATAATATTGATGTAGGCCCTTAAGCTCTTTAGTCTTTGGTGATAAATGTGTTATTTAAACAAATGAGTCGCGCAAGTGTTAGAAAATATTACACCATAGTTGTTTTCATGTTTTAGTTAAGTTTAGCTCAATTGGTACCAATATTTTAAGCATTTGATTAAAAAAACTGTATATCCATGAAACTATATTTGGATTATTATTATGTATTATAAGTATGTATTTACAAAAGAAAAGTAGTATATGTATTCTATCCGTATTCTGGTACCCATAACACAAGCATGATATGCTTAGCTTGGGACCAGAGGACGTTGTGTGAAATGTCCATGAATATTTATTATTTATTATTATTTATTATTATTAAAAAAAAAAAAAATAACGACGAAAAAGTTTCATATTTTCGGCCACACATTATGCCTCTTTTAAACTCATTCCACCGAGATATCCATTTGACCATTAAATTAAATTCTGAAAAAGGTTACAACGATAAACATTAATCACAATAAACCTACAAGGTGACGTTAAAACACAATAAAAAAGTAATTTTAATTACATTTCTTCTTTTTCTTGCCACGGTTCCAGAGACAAATGTTGCAATAAAGACTAATGTTGCCAGATAAAAAAAATATACATCTAACTTTTTATGTAATTTAACTTTTTTATGGTTATTAAAGATTTTGCAGACGTTACCGTTTATTCGGCCATTTATATTGTTTACCTTCCAGTTTTATTGCTTTTGTATCGGGCTTTTAGATGTTTATTGTGTGGCTATTTCAGCTAAATCTGGTTTAAACTTTTGTTTATTAAATCAGTTTTGTGTAAATGAAATCTAGACGTTTGTAGTTACTGAAATTATGTACTGTTTTTACACGCTTTATATTAGCTTCACTTGTATGTTTGTTTGTATGTATGTTTGTTTGTATGTTTGTAACCGACTCCTTTGGACGCTATTTTGACCCACTTTAAACGGTCAGATTCTATTCAAATTTTGCACACCTGTCAAAGACCGATGACAATACAATAATTCGATTAAATAAAGCGTGTTTTTTAGTTTTTTTAAACTATTTTTTATCTAATAATTCAAATTACATCGGATAAAATGATCACTTTGAGCGCAACTTAATTTAAACTTTATCTACTTTTAGATTGTCTCAGTAGCGCATTATAATAATAATAATCTTTATTTCAGATAAAATTATCCATAGGTATGTTGTTAGTAGCGAAAACTTATTTCTTTGCTAGGACTATCCATTTTTATTATTTGATAGGTCAGCTTTATCACCATTTCTTTCCCTTATATGGAAATGCACATAACGCCTGAAAGATATGCCAGATGGCCACAGCTTATCATCCAGAAAAGTGTCAATTCGGTGCTTGGTGACAAACAATTTATATGCATATATAATTATATAGGACAAATATTCCAAATATTATTCCTGTTTTTTATAAATGTGATTGTTTTTCCTATAAGAAATCACAAGTCTTTGGGAACATAGCTATACCAGATGGTTGGCGTTGACGTTTAAAATTAAGGACAAGTAATATTAGCCTGGCTAAAACTTCATAGAATAATGACGTTTCATATGACGTATAGCCTGTATCATAGTAAATATGGAAGTAGCTTCAAGCCGACTGAGCGATGTAGGAATAGACACTACATCTGGTAAATCTCTGTTTTGGAATCATTTAACGTAGGTAATGCACGTGTAATGTAATTATTTCATTGTAAATGATATCTAAGCATTATTACAGCTAGTCATCTTACCTTGAAGAATCTTTTAAACAGTTGTGGTCGTAATGTTTAAGATTGAATACCTACATAAAAATCATTTCCTAACAATCTACTCACATCCAGAACAAAGATATGATAAATCGCAAGACGTCAAGATCTTCACGCGTCACTTCCCTCAAATAAAATATATGGCGCAAATAAAAAACGGTGAAATCTTTAGAGAGTCCACATTTTCTCTGTCGGCGCGCTCGTAAATTTTCCCAGACATCGGTGGAAAGGCCACGGTTGAAATATGTGGGGCGGTACAATCCGTCACAATGAAATCGCCTCTGACAAATACGTATTCGTAAAGTGTGTGTTTTTCTGTAAGTTTCGAGTTGATTTGTCGATGAAAATATCATTCGATTAACGTTAGTGTTTCACGTCTAATTTTAGGGTTATTTTGAGTTATGACTACTTATATAGTTTCAGTAATGTGATTTATGTAAAGATATTCGATATTTTTTATTAATTAATGCAAATAATGTGCAAGAATGGAAGAAGCTTTTTAACGGCACTCTAGTAACTCTAATGTAGATTTTAAGTGTTCTATTTGTCATATCTAGGTCATATCTTATGCCTAAGTATCATAATGTGTTTAGATTTTGTTATTTTTGGTCAACCAACTGATAAAAACCGCTTACCGTGTGATTTCACTGTTTATGCCTTCTGTATTCCATTGATTCACTAACAACTAAACTTTTAAAGGAAAGGCAATTTTTAACATCGCAAAGGCTATCATGAAAACTAGTCCCCATATAAACATAAATTATTCTATAAGCAAAGCGAATTTATACTCCTTCCTAAACTAGCTAAACAAAATTCCACAATACATTTTGGACAAATCCCAGATACTGGCACTGAAATAATAATACATTAACCGAATCATAAGATTATCATTGAAGCTAAAATACATCATAGAATAGTGCATTAGCGCACACAACCAACTCTTAATCGTACCCACAATCATATAATTCTTGATTAAGAGCTCGTAAAAACGTCTTCCCACTCTGATATATAGGTTTCGAGCAGGATGGGAGATTAGCCAGTAGTTTGCAAACCCTAGGCTCTTAGAGTATTTTACTAACAGGAGTTACCAACACACGTTTTCTTTGTCAAATATACTGTCAAGTTGATGGTTCCAAAGTACATGAACTTTATAATGTTACCTGTCGCTAGGCACACAAATACCAGTACCACAATACCACAGAAAGTCGGAACCTGCACACTAAAAGTTGCCTTCTGTGACTTCCTACGATGTGCGACCGCGACGTCTATTACATCAAATTAAATACAATCTTCAAGTTGTCAAAAGGAGATACAGAATATGTTGTGTGAAATGTCCGTGAATACATATTTATTTAATTATATTTATTTATTTATAAATAATCTAATAAAATATTCATGGACATTTCACACAACGTCCTCTGGTCACAAGATAAGCTTGTGTTATGAGTACCATAATACGGATAAAATACATATACTACGTTTCTTTTGTAAATACATACTTAGAATACATACAAACACCCAGACGCAGTACAAACATTTGTATGACTCTTTATTATAATATCTGTGGTATGACAATAATAAATATCACACAAATGATTGTCCCGAGCGGGAATCGAACCTGCGACCTCATGATCGGTAGTCCGTTACATAAGTCACTCGACCACGAAGCTTGTCTTATATGTCGGTCACACAACTCTCACAATGTCAATATAAGAATCGCACAGCATTTTCAGTATAAAATCAGAGCGGATCCCGGACTGTCTGCACACTATGAATATGAGTTCTTAAGTAATTTTCAGTGGACGTTATCAAACAGCTCCGGTCGAATTAATGCTTTGACTGTACAATGATTAATTCCCATCGGTTTTGTTATAGATTTGTTTGTCTCAGTATTGTTCGTGTGAGATTGATTGTGGGGGAATTATGATGATTTATAACATCCGACGGATAATTCCGTTTTTCCTGTATGTATTGTGAAATGATTAAGTGATTTGTGTTGTTCGTAGACATTTGGATTTGTTAGTTTACTATGGTTAAAAGAAAGAAAATATTTATTTTGGTGAGGACCACATAATAACTTAGTTTACAGGCACAAATTGTATGATTGTTAAGCGCACATAATAACATGTATACAAAAATAACGACTGGTTTTGTAATAAGTAAAGATTATTACTAGCTCAAAATTAGATGTGCGTGTTAGGTATACTCGTGAACGGGTGCCTTCTGCTGGGACTGGTCGTCTTGCTCTAACAAGGCTATTTTATTATTAAGTTAGTTTTACTTAGTCTTGATAGTACTAATCGGCATCATTCTCATACCCCACAACAATGTATAATGTTAATGAAATAAAAATGAAAAGAAAAGAAAAGAGAGAATAAAAAAAACCCTTGGAGTTTCTTGTCTTCTCCATAGGATGCGCGTTTGGAACAGACACCAAGTTTCTGACATTTCAAGAGCTATTAAAGCATGCCAACTTGAATTAAAAAAATTTGACTTTGACTAAGAGAGTTTATACGAAATCTAAGTTGGTAAATAATTTAAATAAACATAGCTGTTTCTATTTTAATGACGACAAAAAAAAACATAGTTCTAACTAACTAAAATTTTCCGTACATTTTGCTGTCTCTTTGAGTAGTTATTAGTAAGGTGTTAAGACAGTACGCAGTCAGCAGTTCGCAGCTAATAAAACAGATAACAGCCAGATAATTTACATTTCAACGATAAAGTATGTTCAACGTACAACTGTACGAAATGAGCCGAACTACACTACTACAATTTAGAGTGCTTTTAGTGTGGTACAAGTTATAAGTTTTACCGAAATATAATCTAATATATAAAATTCTCGTGTCACAGTGTTAGTTACCGTACTCCTCCGAAACGGCTAGACCGATTTTTATGAAATTTTACATGCGTATTCAGTAGGTCTGAGAATCGGCCAACTTCTATTTTTCAAATCTTTAAATTTTTTTTTTGGTATGGCAAATCAACGTTTGCCGGGACAGCTAGTAATATATAAAAACAACCAGACGCAGTACAAACATTTGTACTGTATTGTAGTTGTATTATAAGTATCACACAAATGATTGTCTCGAGCTGGAATTGAACCCGCGACC
The DNA here is from genome assembly GCA_916999025.1 of Orgyia antiqua. Lineage (NCBI taxonomy): Eukaryota > Metazoa > Arthropoda > Insecta > Lepidoptera > Erebidae > Orgyia > Orgyia antiqua. The sequence goes on along the minus strand of OU779864.1, from coordinate 16,603,265 downwards.
TTGCGATCCGTTATATAAACCACTCGACCACGAGGCTCGTTAGAAAAAGAAAGTAAGAACTTTATTGACACCAGTGGTAATCTTAAGTCAAAATCTCACACAAGTTTGGAGTCGACTTCTTGAAAGCTAAATAGTATTAACTAGCTGTGCCCACGACTTCGTCCACGTGGATCGTTTTTTTTTTGGATCGACTCAATAAATTTTTGATTCTGTTTTTAGCCGCTAGATGGCGTTGCAAGTAACCAAATTGAGAAATTTCGGATTATGTAAATATCTCTTGATTGAATGGACCGATTGCGATGAAACAAAGACTAAGAAATACCCTGAGCTATGTATATTTTTTACGTATAACATTATTTTATATTTATAAGTGTTGTACATTTTACGTGATACGTGCACAGACAAACATCTAAACAGACAAACAGATAAAAATTTCCAATATGCTAGAAATGGGTTCTCTTGGTTTTTTTTTTTTTTTTTTTTGTCCGGATGCTAAGACCCGGCCCGCGATTCTCCCCTAAAATAATCAGGGACCTTGTTAGATTTTTATTTTTGAGACTATTGTTAGTGAAAAGGAGACTTATTTGTACAACACAATACAGCTTTGGTCAATCTTATGCGATGGAAGTAGTTTCCCTATTATAGAGTGATACATATTTATTTTTCATTTACATACCAACAGCAATACATACGATATCTTTAAATACTATAAATATACCTATTCATTTATATATTTCAATATGGTAACATAATACAAGTTATTAATACAATACTATAATTTAACAATACAATCATAACAGTTGCACTTACATATTATAACATATACTTACAACATAACTTTATATAAATTTACAAAGAACTTACATAGATATTATAATGATACTTTAATTAATATTCATTCTTTTAGCAGTAATGCTCATGATTACCGTATAAAGTTTTTTTTTTTTTTTTTTTTTTTTTTTTTTTTTTTTTTTTTTTTTTTTTTTTTTTTTTTTTTTTTTTTTTTTTTTTTACATACATTTAAATACACATAATACAATACTAGCGGTTTACACTTAAATACATACATGATCTTAAGGCATTTTTATAATTAATTCTACTACGTACATACATATCTGCATACAGCAGTAAATCTTATGATTACTGTTTAAAATCAAGTTTTAGGAAAGAAGAGAGCGTCATATATTAATATTCTAAGACAGCAATATACGTCTAAATAATATATACATCAAAGCAGAGTCCATTTTACAAAAAGAGAGAGATCATACATTAATACAAACTAACAGCCTACATTAAGATAGAATCAAATTTAGAAGAGGAAAGAGAGAGATTAAACATTCAAATACCAAACTAGCAACATTACAATATAAGGTAGATTATTCTATATATTAAAGATATATAGTTATGTAAATAGCATATTTACACACTTATCACTATTGGTTCTGTCATGGTTGCAGTTTGAATCAAATGTAATTAAATACATATAAATACGATTTTTTAAATAAATATACTCATATATCACTCGTGTCGCTAACCAATTGTTTCTGTTTAGGGGGCCGAAGACCGTGACGGAGTCCCGGGCCATTTGTGCAGCGGTTGGTGAGTGTGGTTTGGTCATCAAACCACTCCCAACCAGACGCAGATTTAGGCAAGTCATAGGTCCAGTACTTGGTACCTCGACCAACCCTCCGCAAACGCCGATTGAGAGTGGTAGCGACTTCGAGTTGTGTGGGATATAATACATATAGTACATTCTAGTAAGTAGTAATATATAATATATACATAAACAGTACACTAGATAATAATTAAGGTAAAAACATATACTTAAATAAATACTTAAATATATGATATAATAAACATAGATAAACGCGACGCGACTAAAAGTAGGCGACACTGGCTCGCGCCAAGGCGTCCCACTTGGCCCGCACAGGACACTCCGCACTGTGCGCCGCGTGTGCCGGATTGGGCATCCTCGCCCTGGTGCAGTTACGACACGAGGGGCCCTCGCCCGCTTTAAGCCTCGGACAAGCCACCTGAAGGTGCTCGCCTCCGCAATAGTTGCAGAGGTCTGCATTCTCCGGGCACTGCTTACGTCCGTGACCAAAGCCCTGGCACCTCGTGCACTGCACCAGTGGAGACTGATCCTCGACCCGCACGCTCTGGAGGTCGATGTAGACCCTGCCAGCCGATGTGAGCCGTTGCCATAATAGCGGCGAGACCCGGAGGACGGCGTGGCACTCTTGAGGGTTCCTCGCCCTCCTCCGGTATCGTACCTCAGCTTCGACCACATCGGCCGTCAGGTCCTCCAGAATATGTTTGTTCTGCTCTTTTAATGCCGTCTTTATGTCGCTGTCCGTGTTGTACTTAAGAAGGTTTTTCAATATGACAAGTGGTTTTTTATTAGAGGCCACCTCGATGCTCAGGTCTCTATTTTTCTGGAGGCACGCTTCGGCCCTCGATAGCTCTTCTCTGCTTCCGCAGCTGAGGATGATTCTGCCGTCGCGCACCTTCCGGAGCCTCTCCACTCTGAGGCCACTATTTCTAGCGTCGAGTGAGGTCCTCACCTTCTCGATCACCTCGTCACAGGTGTGCATGCCACCTGCAGACGATACGATCAAGGAGAAGTGAGGGCCCACAGGCACACCGGGAGGCAGCGGGGGAGGTCGCGCAGATGCGGGTATAGGATTGACAGGGGCGGATCGTACGGCCTCAGCGTAAGTGGGGACAGCGTCCCTCACTGCAGCGAGTGTTCCCTCAAGCTCTCGCCCCATTTCCTGCCACCTCTGCACGGTCTCCTCCACCACCTTATTGCCTTCTCGGGCCCCGGAAGCCTGGTCGCGAACGATCTCAGACCAGTGTTTCATTGTCTCCTTAACTTCTTTGTGTAAGTCTTGGTCCCTTTCAGTAGCAAGACCGACAAGGTTTGCCTGTTGTTTCTCCAAGGCTGCCGCATGATCCGCCATTGCCTTGGTGTTATTGGCTAAAGACGTTTGCAGCTCTGTGACCATCTCTGCTATCTTATGTCTATGCTCTACTATAGCTTTCTTTATTTCTTCCCCCAGCCTAGCTGTTTCCTGGAGGCCATCCCCATCAGGGATTATTGGCATGTTTTCTAGAGCCCCTTTCAAGTATTTACCTATGCCGCTACTTTCCTTTGTTACCTCTATGTTTTCCTGCAACATTTCCCTCAGACTCTCCATCGCCCTAATGTCGTTCTGCGGCGGATCTTTATTTCCTTCTCCTATTCTGTCGATTATGTCACAGAAATCATCAGCAACTCCCATTACATACTGCCTAATCATTTCATCCTTCTTCGCTTTTGATTTCAGGTTGGTGAAGTATTCACTAAGCCTGTCGCGCAATTTTCCTGCCTGGATTGAGTGTATACTGCCTCCAGCTCGATCATCTCTCGTCAGGCCTTTTAGAGGAGGAGGAGGAGTCCGATTGGGTGTAGATGACCTATCGAAGGTTCTATTCATCTCCCCACCCCTCGGGAGCTGCTGTTGAACAGCCTTGATGATTGGCGTGCGGTGCATCTTCGCGGGTAAACGTTAGTTGCTAACAGCGGGTGTAGAGGGCCCCAACAACTAGCGTTTCAATAAGAGTAAAATCAAAGTGTATAGTTAAAATATAGGATGTAAAAGTCCTATTTGTCTAATTATGTATATAGCTATATAAAGTGTTTATATTTTACAGAAAAAGAAACCACTGGTCGACGCGCAAAATGCTAGTTGTAAAGACAACGGTCAATTGCCACGTCAATCCAGCGGAGCAGTCAGTAGAATGAAAATATAATAAATAAATATATAAATATATATTGAAGATAAGTAATTATATATAATTGTAAAGTTGTAAATGTGTATACCTAGCCTAGTTGCCCACTGCACAGCAGTTCTTTTGTCTTGTCAATGTTTTTATTTTTATTCACTTTTATCTATTGCTAATGTTTTTGTTTTTATTTTCAGATGCACGAGCAGGAGCCGGTACGAGCCACAATGTGCTGAGAAGACTCAACGACGTCACAACACAAGCCCCAGCAAGAGCATCCAAAAGAAGAAGTTGACAGTACAATGTAAGTATATATGTAATAATTATTTAATTAATTAATAAATTCAGTCAATATAAGTGTAAATCTTTCATTTAAATATCCTATAATAACAGTACAATGCAATACGGAAGTGTAGGTTTGAAAGCAGAATTAAAAAATTTTGAACAAAAAGAAACTAAAATAAGAACAAACTACGAATCTATTGCCACCGTTGGCCACTAGGGGCGCTAAAAGCGGTGACCTTCGCAATCAATTTGCTCCTCCCACAGATACGCCCACTTAGTGTAGGCCTCTCGATAATAGGTGGTGCTATTCTAAGTCATATGAGTTCTTGATAAATACAAATAAAACAATTTAGTCAGTTAGATACTGCCAAAATCCTCAGCAATAAATAGTCACAACACAATAAAAAAATATATTTATGGCAAGAATTTGTATTTCCCTAGAGTAATAAACAATTAATAGTTAAAAACTTTATGTATTCGATTCAGTTCACAGCTATTCACCGCCAGGGGCGCTAAAAGCGTTATGTAGGGGTAGGCAACGGGGTGGGGTTCTCTTGGTTGTCCTTTAACCATTGGACTACTTTTTTTGAAAATAAATTCAATGTACAAAATGTATAGATTATAGATAGATATAGATTAAGGATTTTCTTAAACAAAATCTTTCGAAGCGTACTCATTTTGTTTTAGAGCTGAAAGGCTCATTATGTTTCAAGTAATTTTAGTGCCTAAAGTGCAATGGTTGAATTTCAAACCGCTCCGCTTATAACTTAGACCACACATCTAGTTACAATATTTCACGGTGAACGGACATTTTTATAGGTATTTAGCGAAAACGTCGTTCCAGCACAGCGTACCAATTTGCAACTTGTTTGCCGTCCACGATAAATTGTCGCCAACATTCGCTAAATTACTTTGTTATGCTGTATCTACTAAACATTGTTATGATTATTATAATGTATTCCTATTGATAATAAAAAATCTTTACAGTTTATGTGCAAATAATGTTTGGTAGAATAATTGCATTATGTATTTTATTATAGAACTAGCTGTGCTCTCACACGGAATCACTATTCCACACACGATTACAGATTTTATTTACTTTTTCATTTGTGTTTTTGCTTCTTTAGGTTGTAGTGTGATGTTAAATGACGATTATTTCACTTCCAAAAAACGATTTTTTTAAATTCCAACCAGTAATAACTGAGATTAGATACAACAAACATTGTTCAGCCACAGTTTTATTATACCTGTTTACATACTAGCAACTTGCCCCGGCCTCGTACGGGTAACCTTATCAATAAAGTTTTCATTTCATAAACCCTTTGAGGACCAAGGGAAATATGTTTCCCATCTTTAAAATTCGCAACTGTTTATTCAATTACTACTAAATTCATATTTTTTTATTGAATATCATAACAGAAGATATGTAGCAAGCATATAATGCATTTCGGAGCGTTTAAAAAGAAAATAACTATCATATATCTTTCGCGCAAAAGTCAAAATATTCGCGGACTGAACTGCATATTTCATTAAGGGTTTTCAGACGTACAATCATAAACTTGCAGTATTATTTCATTTGTTTTATTAAGTTTGGTATGTATAATTTTATATAAAAATAATAACAACTGCAAGTAATTAGCACAAATGTCTCAAAATGCAACATTTTCGAAAGGTAAATATTGTTCCCAGTGGTCCACAACGGTCATATTTATATAGTGGTATAACAGTATGGTACTCTACTATATCTAATAGTTTTCTTGGTTTTTAAATGTGCTTCTCATATTCCTTATTTATATAAATGGTTATAAGAGGATGCTAAGAGTTTCACGTACATGTTGAAAAAATAATGTAGTGGTTAGCTACAAAAAATATGTATTTTTTCACTTCGGATGCTACAGAAGCTAACTGTCGCCTTGCGAAGAAATTTATATGTACCACACGTATTTTGCGATAGTAGAGAGGCCAGCAAGAACTGCTAAAAATAATCGTAATGTGGATGTTACTATAGTAAAATAATTACATAAGTATTTTGGAACCTATAAACCAAAACAAATCTTATAATGTTATAGGTAACTCGCGGCTTTTAGCTCCAACTTTTTGATATGTTAGATATCCGTAGCTATATCTAAAAGGGCATAGATAGTTTGCGTAAACTTACGCGTAGCACATTGCAAATAAGTACGGAAGTCTCCAACGGCGATTCGCCAAAATATATAAATTTAGGTAGTGACCAAAAGTCCAATATATATAATTTTATATAAGCTTCATATTGACAACTAGTGCACTTTGCCAGCTCAGAATACGCAAAAGACAGAAGTAATGAAACTTTTACTAAAAAGCGCATAGAAAATGAGTCTCAATATAAATATACTATGTGCAATGTAAGTCCACGCTACGTAACTAATCAAAACTGTTTCGCCAAATATCATAAAAAGACTATTCTATATCATTTTTATATTATTCTATCGTTTTAAAATGTTTGTGTCGCGTAATAAAGTCAGACTTGAAAGACTTCCTATGTAAACCTTACTGTTACTTCGGTTACCCTTGAGGACCACTGGGAAAAATATTTACCATGAGATTCCAAGAAAACTATAGGCTTTATTCTGTTTTTCTGTACATAATTGTTCATTTCACACCCAAATCAGCTAAAAAAGTTAGATACATACATATATTTATCGCTGGAAACCTTATGGTCCTGAAAGGGTTAAACCAAAACTGCTTTAATATGATTTAGTAGGTACGGAACCTTGAGTTAACGAGTCAACTTCACTATTGACATATTTTTAACACCACGTTCATCCTAATATATCAAATCATCCATTCCCAGAGGGGTGTACCTGATATTGCAATAGAAAGTATCGAAACGCCCTAAAAGTGTATATGAATTCGATACCCCTCAAAGAAAATGTGGAACGTAATAAAAAATCTATTTCATATCAAACTATATCAAAGAAGTTATAAAATGAAATACTGGCTCTACACCGACTTCAGAAATATAATACAATTGTATCAAGTCAATTGTGCCAATTCTAACTGTACAACAAAACTAAACTAAAACATGAAAACAACTATGGCTTAACTTGATTAATTGAATCGTAGTGCACATTTTTATAAATTAAAATCTTTAGAATAAGAATAAGAAAACATCTATTTGCATAGTGTTTGATAGGACATTTATAGAGGAAGGCTATAAAACATCACGCTGCGATTAATAGGAGCGAAGCATCAGTGAAAAATGGACAAAAAAGAAGAAAATTTTCCAAATTCCACGCTTACAAAGGCACAAGGAACAGCTAATTTAAAATAAATTCTAACATTTAAAGTTCAATAATTAACAATTAAATAACTAAATAAATATTCATGGACATTTCACACAACGTCCTCTGATCCCAAGCTAAGCTTATGTGCTTGTGTTATGGGTACCAGAATACGGATATAATATGTACTACATATACTACTTTTCTTTTGTAAATACATACTTATAATACATAGAACACACCCAGACGCTGAACAAACATTTGTATTGACAAATTTTAATATAACCATCACACAAATGATTGTCCCGAGCGGGAATCGAACCCGCGACCTCTTGATCGGCAGTCCGCTACATGAACCACTCGACCACGAGGCTAGTCCAATTCTTTGTTTTGTACGATATTCACAAGATATTTGCTGTTATGTGATAGAATTTGATTTGAATTTATTACTTTTGAGCTTTTGATATGCTTTTATTGTAAGTCAATAACATTCTATGTAACATGATGTGATAAATAACAGATCAGGTGAGAGACAGACACGCCCTTAGGGCTTTAGTGTAATATTAAGGGAACGAAGAGATCACAATAAAGATAAAATAGAATGGAAAACTTAATTTAACAGTTGAAATATGTAGAGCTGAGGAATGGGCAACGGAACTACAGTGTTTCATTTATATCTGATTGTGTATTAACAGTTGTTGTTACAACAGAATAATTTGCTTAGATTAAAAACTAAAAAACACGCCCAACATCCAAAATATTTTTATAAATTATTGCATTGTACTAAGGTACTTAATGAGCATGCAAAATTTCAGATCAATCAGACTACTGCAAGTAGGTGAAAATCACTTTCAAAGATTCCATTACATAGATTAACACATTGATAGATAGATACGTACCGAAATAATATAAACGTGTTAAAAAAAAACAAGTAAAAAGAAATAGTGTATGTTGTATTGGAGCTACCCTAAATATCTGTTACAATCAGAGTATTGGTATTTATTTGTCATTGTTAACAAATATACCTACCATAATGGTGCCGATTCTATGCGCACAACCAAACTTAAATAAAAAATTAAAATTTATAGCGTCATTATCACAATTGGACAATAAACTGAATTATAGTGAAAAAAATGATAACCATGAGCGGGACTTGAACCCACGATGTCGGAATACCGTTCCGTTGCTCTCCCATCTGAGCTATCATAGTTCCCGCACATGTTTACCAAATCTTCCACTTTAATCTTCTCAATGTGAGTTAAACATCGTGCAATGTTTTGTGTACAACGCCATCTATTGAGCAGTTTGCACGAACTCGATCAATCGATCACTTAGTGTTCTTTACAGAATACAATTGGACCGAAATAATGACTGTACATGTATTTCTACATTAATTTATTAATTTTTGCAATTGACTTGCTATGCTTTTACTAAATTATTCTTGTTATTTTATAACCTGTGCAGTGTAGACTAACGATTTTAATTAATGTAAATGTGTACAACGAAATAGCAAATAATAGCTATATTGTTAATAACAATTTCCATTTCTTAGATAAGTTTAGTTGTGCATATAGAATTAGTACCAATGTGTGAAAATATCAATTACTTATTGACATACATAAGCCCTACAAGTTACACACAAGTACAAGTTATACACAAATATCAGCTAAAGAAGTGCTTAACAAAATATAGGATGAAATAAACTCCAAGCCAATTTGCCACTCGCACGAATTTTATTTAGCAAACGATACAAGATATAAGTTGTTGACACGTTAAGAGCTCCGCGACGTTATATCTTGTTGCCGCTAGATGTTCCTAGGGGACTTATAATACGATATTGCCGAAAAATATGAGCGGAGTGTCGAATAAAAACAGCTGTAATAGGTATACTCATAGCAGGGTAATTTTGTACTTTAGATTATTATTTATACAGAAATGATGTTCTGTATTTCTTACTGTCACAATTTGTAAATGTTTTAGAATAGGTGTCACAGAAATTTGAATTGTTGGCTTTGATAAGGCTTGCTTTTCGGAAGATTATGGGTTTGATTCCATCTAAGACAATAATTCATAATGAGCTTTAAATTTTTTCAAAAATGTCTGGATGTTTTGTTCAACTGTAAAATGTAAATAGTATCTATTACATAAATCAAACTACTTTTTACGGATTTAGACGCGTATATTTGTTTCAATTTTAGCCCGACGTTTTGGAGACTTTGCAGTCACCATGGTCACGGGTGAGACGCGTCTAAATCCGTAAAAAGTAGTTTTATTTATGCAAATGAGTCGCGCAAGTGTTAGAAAATATTATATATAGTATCTATTATTTATTTAAACTTTGTGCTGTTACCAACCTAGCCATAAAAATAGCAGTACGACGAGTAGATATAATTTCCTAAACTTTTTCATAGGCCCAAACCCCACTTGCTATTCACAACTAATAAATATAAAATACTACGACATTTCTTTTTATTCTTTATTTGATTCTTTATTCTTCTTTTTATGTTCTTTATTTCTTTATCGCATAAAAAGAAATTTTGAATTTTGCATAAAATAAATTTCAAGATTACTGTGAAGTTACTGAAAGGACGTCATTTACAAACGACTGTTGTCATAATTATAGGGTGAATAAAATGGTGAATAAAGGAATAAACATAATTTATATGTTTTCAAAAAAGAACTAAAAAAAATACGTTTCCAACAGCAGCCGACAGACGGCGGCGTTGCGGAAGACTTTACTACTTCCGCTTACAAGATGGCCGGCGTTCAGCGCAGCCGGAAACTGCGGCGAGAGAGCCCAAAAACATGATAAAAGTCGCCAGAAAAATAATCTTACGCGCCATTTTCTTTTCAATACGATTTGCACTCGTAATAAATACTGCATAAGGTGCCATTTAGTCTAAATTAGTATGGTTTTTACGCAATGTTGCCATATGAAAGGAAAGTAATAACTAAGCAACAAGCCGTCAAGTGCGATCGGTTATTTCCCGCATTGAATATGATGTAAGTTTTCCTGTGTTGTGATAACACATAATGGTATCGTTTGCGCTTTCATAGGCTTAAAGAGGTTGGAGTATTGTTGTTGCTTTTTTTTTCAAATTAAGGAATTATAAAATAATGTTTACAGGTGGTTTTATCACTTCAAAATGCTTTTATTAACTACGCTTGTCTTTCTCCAGATTTTTAACAGAACCATTGATAGTATTTTCATTGGAAAATCATCAATTTTGTCTAAAACTAGCAACAGCTAGTTACGGGCAACAGCCCGTAACTTCGTACGTGTAAAATGTAGATATTTTCCCTTTTTTTGCAATATTTTTTACTGATGCTTCGCTCCTATAAATTACAGTGTGATGTTGCATGTTATACGATGGCCCATAGCCTTCCTCGATGAATGTACTATCCAATGTGATGTGTACTACACCCAACACTGAATTTTTTTTTTATTCGAACCGGTATTCTTGAGATTATTCGAACATACAAACTCTTTTGCTTTATAATATAATAATAATAATAATAAATAAATATTCATGGACATTTCACACAACGTCCTCTGGTCCCAAGCTAAGCTTATATGCTTGTGTTATGGGTACCAGAATACGGATAGAATACATATACTACTTTTTTTTGTAAATAAACACTTATAATACTTAGAAACACCCAGACGCAGTACAAACATTTGTATGACAATTAGAAAAATCACAGAAATGATTGTCCTGAGCGGGAATCGAACCCGCAACCTCTTGATCAGCAGTCCGTTACCAGAACCACTACACCACGAGGCCCGTCAAATCATATCACAACCATATCAATCGTATAGATGTTGTATTTAACTCCTAAGGATTTGTTTAGGCTAATTTACTAACAGATGACACACATGACCACCTAGATCGTGACTTATAATCAATTAAATAAGTATTATGTATACATACTTATGATTTAGGTTCATTTTATTTCTCAAAATTAACAATGTCATGTGATTTTTACTTCAAGAAATGGATCAACACATTACATCAACTTGAAAATGTAATACAAACTGATCATGAATATCAGGTAGCTTCAGAATATTTTATTCTCGTTGTAATTAAGCGACATTCCATCCATCGGCCTCTCTCCGTCCACTGTTAGACAAGGCCTCTCCCATAGAACACCAACAACGTGCAGTCCTGTGCCGCCTGCATCCAATGTCTCCCCGCGACCTTGACGATATCGTCGCTCCACCTTGTCGGGGGCCGCTCAACGCTGCGTTCGTCCGGTACGTGGTCGCCACTCTAGGACTTTTCTTCAACAAGGTGTAGCGACATTCTTAGCATAAAATTTTTAGTTTTTCGATTTATAAATCTCCTACTCATTACTCATAAAAAATATATTAAAACAAGGTATATTTCTGTTTGTTCCAGACAGAAAAGGCTCACGACCAACTATTGCCTAACGCTGTTCACAGGCTTACCTCAATATTGTGCCAATACATGATAATTTACAATAATGCTATGGAATGTCTAAACAACAACCTTCAAGTACAGAAAACTGTATACATGGAGAATATTTTAAAATCAGTGGTATCTAGGTTTGTTTAAACTTCGTGCACCTAAAAAAAACAAGTCAAGTACGAGTAGTACTCGCACACGAAGAGTTCTGTGCCATTATTATCATCATCTAGCTGTTACATCTAGTCATACATGCTCGACGGTTGTAAGTGCTACGCACTTGTCCCTTTTGGAGTATACCAACAATGACTTCGGAGTATATTATTCTCGGGCGTCCTCTCCCATTATTTCCACTTAGGTACCTCCGCCGTGTATATATACCTTTCGTCAATCGTCTAACACTGACTTTATTATAGGATATTGGAACTGAAACACGCTTTACTAAAACTAGAAAGCAGTCATTATCAATTCTTGAGCACCGCATTATCAGAGCAATTACAAACAACAGATGAAGCACCAATGACAGATGTTCCTATTGTTTCTTATAAGAGATCGCCACTAACACAGGCTGTAATTAAAAAAATATTCCAAGCATTTGACAAGGAGAAGCATAACGGTTGTCAATTTGAAGGTACAAAATAAGTATTCTTGCTGTTATTATTTAAAAACAATGCTTCTAATTCTCCTTATACAACTAAACTAAATTAAAATCGATAATATTAAATAATACATTTTCTCATCTTTACATCTTTTAAGCAATGTCGTAATTTTTGTATGTATGTCCCTGTGTGAGCTTATGTGTTCAAAACTACGCATTGGATTCTGATGCGGTTTTTTTCAATAGATATAGTTCAACAAGGATTTTTTTTAATAATTTGTTAGGGTTTGCTTTGGTTTTTAAATTCCCTGCGTACGAAGTTACCGGCAACAGCTAGTGATAAATGATTGTTACTTACAGGTAAAGAAGCATATGTTATTAAAGATATTACAAAAAGATTTTGTGTATTACAAACAAAAGATTTAAATGTTAACGAAGACAGCAATATAAATGTAAAAGGCAAAACAATAGACGAAAATAATTTGAAAGAACGTTTTGTAACATTGCTAAAAGCGCATGAAAAATTAAGGTAAATATCTGTTTTAGTGATGGCTTATTTCATAAGTACTTATTATAATTTTCCTTGTTATAGTTAATCTAAAACAGTCAAAGAAAGAGTTGAATTGACTAATTTATCTTTTGATTTTAAGGCAAACCACTAACGCCATCAAACTTAGTATCCAAAGAAACTTGGAAGCTTCGATAAAACAATTGGATGTTATGGCAGAACCTGTTGCTCGATACGAAATTAAAGAGAAAAGTGCTAAACTAATAAAGAAAGTTGTCAGGTAATAGTACTAAGTTATTAAAACTTTAGGTATCCTGGCAGCTACAGCCTATCTCCATTGTTTGTTTACAATTGTTAAAAAGTAACCAATAGGTGGCTATAGATATAGGCATCAAAGCATATTAAAAATGTTGAAATTTTGTTTAATTTCTAGAACATACTTCGAAATTAAAAGGCAACGGATTCATGATTGTAAGTTAGAATGGCTGTTGGGTATGAGTTTATGTAGATCAATTACTTCCGATAAATGTAACCTGACTTCAAAGGTAAAAAAATTTCTGATACAAAATCGTTATTCGCTTTGGAAGAATAAAAAAATGTTAATATCCTTACTATTTTAAACAGAACTCACCGCATAGAGTTGAATTACACGAGGCATATGTAAACGATTTGACATTAGTAAAAGAAAGAATTAAAGAACAATATATAACAAGGTGTGGTGATGAAATAAAGGAAGATTATCGTGATCGAATTAGGGAGTGGTTTCACGAATGGTAGGTATTGAATTTAAAGTACTTAGACTTGGCAATATTTGTTTAAGTTATTTTAATTTAGAAACTCCTCATTATATTGACAAAAAAACAACAGACTAATTATTTTGTTCTATTATTCGACAAAAAAGAAGTTACCAATTGGAATTATAACTGTATAGAGTTTAGGAACGCTGTGGAAGACTATAAGAGAATGAAAGCTAAGAAAGAGAGACAAGCGCAGAGATCTGCAGCCGCAAGCACTGCGTCTAGTAAATCTAATATACCGTGAAATGAATTTGTTCTTATTGTTCCTCTTTAGATATAAACTGTTTCACTATTTACTATTGATGCCCATGTGCATAAATGAGTACTCGTAGCTACATAAATTCTTGGTCAGAAAATGCGTGTGTATTTTTCCTAGAACCAACAATTTGAATAATTATGCTTATATATATATTTTTAACCTATCTTTATTGAAAGGATCTTTCTACTTTTCCTAGTTTTGGTCACATGCTGTGATCAATTAGTGTCTTGCATTGTCATTAAAATTTTCAGCTGGAATTTTTCTAACACTTGCGCGACTCATTTATGCCAATAATACAACTTTTCACGGATTTAGACGCAAATGTATTTCAGACACTATAGCCAGTGGCCACGCACGGGTGGGACTGAGCTGTAAGGTGTCCTCTGTGATCAGTTGTTACAGAGTTTACTCAAATTTGATATTTGAATGTACAACGGCAAAAATTTAAGACAAATATACGCGTCTTAATCCGCATGACTATAACATTTAAAACACAAATTCAATTTTATCTTTCAGGTCTGTGACTTCATGCTATTTTGAATATTTGCACGACCTACGAATCAGTAATGACTGATAGAGGTATATTGGTTATTAAATACTTCGACAAATACGTATAGATAATCTCGACATAAAATGTTAATCTACATTTATAAGCCATCCCAAAGCACACAACATTAATACCGCTAAATTAAAAACACCACTCCCGAATCGGTGTAAAATAAACACTATATTTTTATACAAAGTTGCAAAGATAAGAGCTGAGTAAATAAAGGGCTGGTGTCGATATAGCAGGGGGCTGATGCCTATCTGTACTATAACGCGTCCGAACGAATGCTGACACGACGGATTGTATTTCTTTATTGCGCAAAAATGCTAACTTTTACTGGTGATAGTAGAGTGAGTATGTATGTTGGAGTTTCAAGGATATTCTAGGAAATACTTTGAGACGTTTATGACGCATATATTATCTTGTTCTCGTAATTTAATATACTCTATATCAATTCATTGATATAGTAGACTGATACCTAAATGGTAAGGCTGGCTAGCTATTGCAAAAAAGTACGCACTTCGTGGTCTAGTGGGGTTATTTGTGTGATAATCGTATTTGTCACGTAAATATTAGTACCTACTGCGTCTCGGTGTTTTCTATATATTATTGGTCTAGTATTTACAAAAGAATTATTACATACTAGCTGATGCCCGCTACTCCATACGCGTAGAATTGTAGATCCCCATGTCACTGTGGAAACCTTCCCTGGACTTTTACGAATATTTCAAGACGAAAATCATAAAAAACGGCCTAGCCGTTCTCGAGTTTAAGCGAGTTTAACAAATATTGATTTTTATATATAAGATACTAGTAAGATACAAATAATAATATTGCTGGTGCAAATAAGCTTAGCTTAGGACCTTAGCTTGGGAGGAGATTGTGTGGAATGTCCGTGAATATTTATAATATGAATTATTAACTCTATTATTATTGTTCCACTGCTAGACAATTTAATTTAAGCTTACAAGGCACCATGAACTTTATAGTATCTTAATACATGGACACCCTACCATTCACCCTTTGAATAATCAAACGGTATATTTGGAATTAATTAGTCATTTAAAATATTTTCAACGTCATCGGTACGCCTGGTCAGTAATTATGTGTGTTTGCTTTTATTTAGAAAGTTACTTTTAATTAAAAGCTTATATATACAAAATAATTTATTTTTATAATATAAAGTTACTACACTGTACCTCAAATTATTATACATTACTGTTCAACTCAATTAAATATTATTATTTTATTACTTTTGTGACTTGGTATTTACTGTCGAGCATGACCATCCAATGGGCAGGCCACATCGCTCAAAGACCCGATGACCGTTGGGGGCGGACCACGCATCGGAGGACGCCCAACAAACCCTCAACAAGGTTAAGGTTGACTGATGATATAATCAAATATGGCGGGTGCCGCTTTTAGGTAGTATTGTTCTGTGCGCTGGATGCAGTTAACGCAAGACTGCGCGTTGTGCTGTTCTATGGGGAGAGGACTATGGTCCAGCAGTGGACGCAGATAGGCAGATGGATGGATACATAACCAGATGTATGAATGTAAATGAAGCCAAGAAAATATGTTTGGATCGTAACAGATTGTGCTTTATAGTCTCTGTTTACCCCCATAGGAAATAGGGGTGATATTATGATTTATTAGCAGTTAGTAGTTAGTAGACCGCAACGTGTGTAGTATTGATGCTACTACTGTATACTGTACCACTGCTGGTCCTTAAACCAATAAATAAATTTATTTACTGTAATTCCTTATTTAAGGCAAGGCCAAATCATAAATTTAACACCAAGAGCGAGTTAAGCTTAGCTTGGGACCAGAAGACGTTGTGTGAAGTGTCTATAAAAAATTATGTATACATAGGGATGTCGATGCGCGGAAATAAAAAAAACATTAAATTTATTGAAATATAATTTTTATTTTAAATAAACTTGGATAAATTTTACAAATTGTTAAATACTAAAATTATATTACAGTACATTACTGTATATCTCTACTCCATACCAAAATCTAAAAGAAATCAGATAAATACATCAAAATCTGTTTAACCGTTCCCTAACTATTAGTGAACATGTTATACTGTTGTTTAAACATCTCGCTAACTATTAGTGAACATGTTACACTGTTGTTTGAACATCTCGCTAACTATTAGTGAACATGTTACACTGTTGTTTGAACATCTCGCTAACTATTAGTGAACATGTCGCTAACTATTAGTGAACATGTTACACTGTTGTTTGAACATCTCACTAACTATTAGTGAACATGTTACACTGTTGTTTGAACATGTCGCTAACTATTAGTGAACATGTAATACTGTTG
Source organism: Orgyia antiqua (assembly GCA_916999025.1). Lineage (NCBI taxonomy): Eukaryota > Metazoa > Arthropoda > Insecta > Lepidoptera > Erebidae > Orgyia > Orgyia antiqua. Next base: position 16,586,485 of record OU779864.1, on the reverse strand, counting down.
TTTAAACATCTCTCTAACTATTAGTGAACATGTTACACTGTTGTTTGAACATCTCGCTAACTATTAGTGAACATGTTACACTGTTGTTTGAACATGTCGCTAACTATTAGTGAACATGTTACACTGTTGTTTGAACATCTCGCTAACTATTAGTGAACATGTTATACTGTTGTTTGAACATCTCGCTAACTATTAGTGAACATGTTACACTGTTGTTTGAATAGCTCGCTAACTATTAGTACATATATACAATTTTATTTGAAAATTTTATTGCGTAACGTTATAATCGTCACATGATAAAATTTTCAAATAAAATTGTTGTTGCGCTGTATTCCCTAAGCTCTACGATAATAGATGGACTGTTGCGAAATTTTTGTGTATATTAAGTAGCTCTAAATTGTGATTGAAACCACTTTCAATATTTACTGGTTAGACGTTAGGCCACAAAATATAAAATAATCAAAACATTAAAAATATCTAAAATTCCCTCAGAATCCTACACTGCGGATTACATTTAGAGAACCTACGTGGTCTATTAGATGTGGCCATTGACTCTATATCTAAATTACGTAAACTTTCTCTCTTATTAGCTCCTTGTCTTACAGCACCCAAGTCTTCCTTCTGTATGACTCCAGCTTGAAGATATCCTAATAGTGGAGGAACGTGTTCTTCTATCATCTTTTTACGTTCTTCTGATACTTCTGCACACCTGTAATGGAAAATTTGGTATACTCTATGGTCCTAAAAATAGCTTATTATCTTGTAATATCAAACAAAAGCAAACAAATTTAGCGTGAGATTAAATAACGTTATGTGAATACTTTGTTTTGGCTTCTATACCAAGTCAATACAATTTTAACACGCTTTTATTAGCTCAGTACGTATCTATAAATTTATTAATCTATGTAACGGAATTTTTGAAAGTGATTTTCACTCAATAAAATGATAACCATGAGCGGGACTTAACCCACGACCTCGGAATACCGTTCCGTTGCTCTTCCACCTGAGCTATCATGGTTCCCACACATGTTTACCAAATCTTCCACTACAATATTCTCAATGTGAGTTAAACATCGTGCGATGTTTTATGTACAACGCCATCTATTGAGCGGTTTGCACCAACTCGATCACTCGATCACATAATGTTCTTTCTTCTCTTAGTAAAAAACATAGCAAGTCAATTGCAAAAATTTATAAATTAAATAATCAGTATTTTTAAACGTGTTTCTTTAGCTTTTGAACTAAGCAAATAATATATTAAATAATTACCATTTCCTATCATGCTCCCATACATATTCAGCTCTCTGTTCCTCCATTTTAGCATCATGTTGTCTCTTTATAGCATTCTCTTGTATCTGTTTCAATAACTCTTGTGAATATAATCTACCTTTCTCTTTCTTCTTCAACTCTTTCTCACGTTCTTTTGCCTCTTCTGCTGCTATTTTAGCTTCAGACTGAAAAAACAAAAAAAAATTGTGATCATAGTCATGGTTTGTGTGGTGACGGTATAAGAATACAAGTGTCACAACCCCATTTCTTGCCCAGGGTGCTATAAGAGCTAGTTAAGGGACAATATAAGCAGTTAACATCAGTGAGAGACTGAAAACTCGAAACTAAACCCTGTGCCAACACCCCTGATCAGCGCAGCACAGTACACCATATTCCCTTCCAAAGTAGAGGAGTACCGTGCCCAACAGTGGGACATTAATGGACTGAAGAGGAGAGGATCATAGATATCATCATACATTATGAGGGTTGGCAGAAACAAAAGAGAGTCAGCGCGGCACAGTAGACCATAATCCCTCCCAAAAGTGGAGGAGGCTCGTGCCCAACACTGGGCCGTAAACGGGCTGGAAAGGATATTAGTATTCAAAACTTAGTATAGGTACCCATGTGGTCATAAGAATACAAATAACAACTCCATATTTCTTTTCACAAAACGCTATAACACTTAAGAACTAGTTATGGAAATATAAGAGACGGAAAACTCGAAACTAAACTCTATGCCAACACATCCGGTCATTGCAGCACAGTAGACCATAATTACTCAAAGTGGAAGAGTACCGTGCCCAACAGTGGGACGTTTATGGGCTGGAGAGATTTACAACAAGAGATATAACAAACCTCTTTTCTAAACATAGCTTCTCTCTGTCTCATCTCTTTCTCCAATCTCTTCTTGTTGTCCATCTGTTCAGTGAGAGTATTCATTGTATCTTTTCTCACTCTATCCATCTTCTGTCTCTCTTTTATATCATCTTGTACATTCTTCTCTAAAAACTCGTGTTCTTGTAAACTTTTTATTATATTCTCTCTTTCTTGACGTTCAGCCTGCAATAAAAATAGTAATTTATTTAGCTCTATAGTCTCTGCCTACCCCCCATGGGAAAAAGGCGTGATGTTATGATGATTTTTTTAGTTTAAAACTAAAAAATCGGTCAAGTTCGAGTTGAATTCGCACAAAAGGGTTTCTGTGCCATGATTATCTTTAATTAGAAAGAAAGAAAGAAAGAAAAAGTTTTATTTGCAAGCACTTTTAAAAATACTTAATAATTACAAAAAATAACAGTACAAAAAACTCAGTTTTTGACTCGGCAACTTTTTTTTATAATATAATTCATATTCATAATTTTATAATAAATCTTATTGGTATATTTATCTGACCAGTTTTGACACTCCCATTGATATTGAGGAGGTCTATGCCCAACAGTGGGACATTAATGTTTTTAAACTTTCGCGGCTTTCACACATATTAATATATAACGACCGGGTCTACTCCGCGGGAAATATAATTTATTTTAGGTACGATACCTGTTTTGTCCCGACGTTTCGGTCGACTTGTATCGACCGTGGTCACGGGTGAACGAAACGTCGGGACAAAACAGGTATCGTACCTAAAATAAATTATATTTCCCGCGGAGTAGACCCGGTCGTTATATATTAATAAGTGGGACATTAAGAGCTTAATAAAAAAAACCTGTCAAGATCGAGGCAAACTCGCACTTTGATCTATGCCAAATTTCAAGGCTCTAGGGCAACGGGAAGTAACCTGTGAATTTTGATTCCCTAGCATAAGTCGAAAATTCTTAAAATGGTCGTAATTCGGTTATATCTTTTAAATGCGTAGAGGTAAAAGGTTTATTGTATTTTTTGCAGCAAAGGACCGCGTAGATCTACATTTGGTACGAGTTTCAAGTTGATACCTTCAGCCGTTGCTGAGTAAAAAAAGTTTGCCAAAGGACAAACAGACAGACAGACACCGGTGATCCTATAAGGTACGAAACCCTAAAAAGAACTAAATTCAACATACCTCTTCAGCCATTACTTTGGCAACAATTTTCTTATTAATTTCTTCCTTCTCTCTTATTTTACGTTCTCTTTCTGCTATACTGAAAAGAAAACTATATGTCTAATCATTGTCTATGTAGTGACGAGTTAAATAAGTCACCACCCCATTTCCTTCCCAGGGTACTCTAAAAATCAGCTAAAGCTAATAAACATCCTCTGTAAGAGAAGGAAAACTAGAACTAAGACTATGACCTATGCAAATACATCTGGTCACTCTGGCATAGTAGGAGGCTCGTGCCCAGCAGTGGGACTGACTGGAGAGAGAGAGAGAGAGAGAATAAAAAAACTATTTACAATAGTAAGTATGTACTTATAATACATAGAAAACACCCAGACGCAGTACAAACATTTGTATGACATTTATGGATATCACATAAATGATTGTCCCAAGCGGGAATCGAACCCGCGACCTCGTGATCGGCAGTCCATTACATAAACCACTCCACTACGAAGCCCATACCACTTTATCTATTTTAAGGTCCTGGGTATTATATATAGGTATTTTTTTTTCCTATAAGTAATTTGATTTATTAAGTAAAATCATAGCAATTCAATTGCAAAAGTAATTAAATATTTACAGTATTGTGATACTCGACTATTATAACGTGAGTGTAAGGTGAGACTTCGCTTTCCTGTGTGTTTTCTATCGCCTGTATAATAGGATGTGTTCTGAAGAATTATTTGAAATTTAGCGCGACTTTATCCCACGTGCCATGGGGTACGAATTAGAACATTTTGTAATTGATTTAAATAAACGATCAATAGGTGGCATTACGATGCACGTTTGTAAATTATGCAATGTGAATACGCCGAATTAAGTAGAAATATTGAGTTTAAAATAAAGAATAGGATATTTAATAAACAAAACTTCAAATCCACCATAATTAAAAGACGTAATTTAAAGATAAGAAACACCATAAATAATCGATTGAGAATACGAAAGTTCAGGGTGCACGTACGATCAGGTTATGGAATGAACTCCCTGCCGTAGTTATCCCACAGGACTACAACATTCCTACACCATTCCGCCCTTCGAAAAGGGCGTCAAAAGGTTCCTACCGGGTCGGCAACGCGCGAGTGCTACCTCTGGTGTTGAAAACCTCCATAGGCTACCGCAATCGCTTACCATGAGGGGCTCAAGTCTGTTATTCATAGTTGTCTCAATGACACCATTATGGCGCCATGATGGTGTCATTAAACTATCATTGTGACAACAAGCTTGTTTGTCACCCTTGTAGTACAAAAAAACATTAAAAATACTAACACTGCAGCACTCCTATCAGAGGCCATTTTATTCTGTTCTTCAATCTGCTTCTCTTCTATAACAACCATTTTCTTCTGCTTCTCTTTCCAAGCGGCACGAGCCTTCTGGAACGTCTCCATCTCTTTACGAGTCTTCTCCATTAACTCCTTCTTCTGTTTTATTTCTCTGAAACATTAATAAGTAATCTTTAAGCAATATTTATTAATAAAAAGCCGGTCAGCTATGAGTTGGACTCACACAAGAATAAATAAATATTCATGGACATTTCACACAACGTCGTCTGGTCCCAAGCTAAGCTGATATACTTGTGTTATAGGTACCAGAATACAAACACACCACATATCTTTATCTTCTTTACTTATTATAAAACAAAGTCGTAATTTTTGTATGTATGTCCCTATGTGAGCTTATATCTTCAAAAATACGCAACTGATCTTGATGCGGTTTTTTTAATAGATAAAATGGTTCAAGAGGATGGCTTTTATCGCATAATTTGTTGGAGTTTGCTGAATATTGGATGAGATATGATTAAATTTGCCGAGAAATTCGGTCGCGCGCGAGATATAAATAGTAATATATTTTATCAAATTATATAGCTTAGGTTAGCTTTCGCAAATAATATAGATTATAACTGCTCCTTACAGCATGAAATTTAAATGAATATCTTAGGAGATATGACGAAAAAAGAATTACGCGCTATAAAATAAAATACTTAAACTGTTAGCCGAGCAACGCGAACGTTTCCTCGGTCTTCTATTCATACTCCAATGTTTGGATATGTAAGGATGTTTATTGTACTTTTACGTAAAGACTACCGGATGGATTTTCATGAAAATTTCCAATGGAAAATGGAATAGAAAACGAACGTATTATTTATCCTATATACCGCGGGTAACACGGCGGGGCACAGCTAGTATGTTATATATCAAACATGCGGGTAGTTGTTAAACTTCTTGTTCTTAATTTACGCGGCATCATTTGTTGCTATGGACGGCGGAGTGGAAATACCTGTAACTGTCACTTTTTGCTAACTTAGTTGTTGCTACCTAGCTCTTATCATTAAACTCGGTTACCTAATTCAATGTTTTATTTTTATACGTAATACGTAATAATATACTACTTTTCTATGTAAATACATACAAAACACTCAGACGCAGTACAAACATTTAAAACACCCAATTGCAGTAAAAAAAAAACTTAACCCTCATTTAGGTAATGTTACGCTTTAGTATAGAAAGTAAAAATAAATAAAATTCACCTCTGATCCTCATCAGCGATGGTCCTCATAATATCTTCTAACATTTTCTTCTCAATGAGCGAGTCCTCATACAGACATTGTTTCTGTAGTTGTCTGTTAACTAATTGTTGTTGTAAATCTTTACAGTACTGACTTGTACGCTCCATTTTGTCTTTTTCTTCCTTCTCTTTCGCTTCAAAATCATTGTACAAAGAATTCTGTATAAAATTACATGCTTGTTTCTCTTCTGTCTAAAAAAAGGAATATCCTTACTTATATATAAAAGTGAAAGTGAGTTTAATAAATCAAATTATAGTGGAAAAAATGATAACCATGAGCGGGAATTGAACCCACGACCTCGGAATACCGTTCCGTTGCTCTACCAACTAAGCTACCATAGGACCAGCACACGATAACCAAACAGTGGTCTCGAACGCCAAAGAGCGAAATCGGTAGAGTTGCCCACTAAAAATCGGTATATTTGTACCCAAAATCGGTATATAACAAAAAAAATACAATATTCAATCAAACATGTTTATCAAAAAAACAAACTAGGCCTATAGGCTTATATTTAAGTGAGTTTTTATGTAAATAATTTACATAAAAACTCACCTAAATATAATTAATTTTTACTATCTTTAGGATCATACAACACTTAAAAATAATAATTTAAAAACTTTCTGTTCAAAGTTAAGAAAATTAATTAAAAAATAAAATCAGAATATATTATAGACAAGTGTATTTCCGAACGAAAAACGGGAAATCCCAAGTTAACATCAAGTTGAAGAACTCAACTCAAGGGTATTCCCCAAAATATATCAAATATTCCGCAACCTGCAATAACTAACTAGGTATTCATCCATTCTTACTATTGAGGGATTTCCCGTATCCAAAAACACAAATTAAAAAGGTTGCCAACTTAGAAATGTAAAATCGGTAGAAAAATCGGGATAATTTCGTTGTATTCTCTAAAATCGTGGAGAAATCGTTGCATTTCGGTAGGATAAACCCCATATCGGTAGAAATACCGAAAAATCGGCAGGTTCGAGACCACTGTAACCAAACTTTCCACTACAATATTTCTCAATGTAAGTTAAACATCGCTCGATGTTTTTGGACAACGCCATCTATCGAACGTTTTACATCAACTCGATCGATCGATCACTTACTGTTAACACAATTGGACCGAAATAATGATTGTATATGAAGTGAATTTGTTTGTTTGAGACGTTTTCACGCAAAATACCGAATGGAGTTACACAAATATTTGTATAGAGATAATTTATAGTCCTGGAAATAACTCAGGCTATATATTATTACGCTAAAAACTCTGTACGAGACAATAAACGCTAACGTTTGTGAAATATATTATAATTATAATAGCTCCGCAATTTTTGTTTATTGGTTTGTTGTTGTATATGGTTGTCATAGCAACGCATAGAATCAGTAGACTAAGCAATTTATTTCTGTACTTTGGCCAAGAAGATTTTAACCCCAGACTTTGACACATGTGTGTCAAAGACCCCAACATTTTTAGGTGTAAATTTAAGTTTTCCGTCTTTCACAGAGGTTATCTTTGTACAATAATATTTTTTAGCTGGCTCCTACAGCACCCTGTAATGATAAGGGCGTGGTTACATTTGTATTTTTAACCTGGCACCAAAGTCCAAAAAAATCTTTTTTTTCTTTAGTCCATTTACGTCACACTGTTGGGCACGGGCCTCCTCGACTTTGGGAGGGATTATGGTCTACTGCCGCGCTGACCAGCCGTGTTGGCACAGCGTTTATTTTCGAGGTTTTCGTCTCTCACAGAGAATGTTATCTGTGTGCAATATCCCTTAGCTGACTTTTACAGCACCCTTGGGAGGAGATGGGGTGGTGACACTTGTATTCTTAATCCGTCACCACACGGAGAAAACAAAAAAATCTAAATCTCCCCATATAACTGACTAATAATTGTTTAAACTAACCTTTTCCTGCAACTTTCTATACTGATTATTCAATATTTGTTGTTGTACATCTCTACAAACATATCCAGCTTGTAACTTCTTAGCTAATTCTCTAAGATTTGGGTCTTTCTGTCTTAGGTAATGTCTTCTTAATAATGAGCAGACTTCATCATGTTTGATGTTGGCTACCTCAACACCGAGTGCTGTTTCTTTTGCCGCTCTGTTGTTGACAATAGCTGCATGGTCAGTTCTCTGTAATTATTAAATAATAATTATGGAAAATTTTCTTTTTGGTAGGGGAAAATCTTGAGGAGACATGACATACATGCATCTGGGTAAACACCCAACTAGTAAACACTATGTATTATATGTATATACAAAAGAGAAGTAGTATATTTAGTATATCTGTATTCTGGTATCCATAATGCAAGCATATAAGCTTAGCTTGGGACCAAAGGATGTTGAGTGAAATATGCATGAATATTTATCTATATTTAATCTACTATGCTGCGCTGCTAGTGAATAATAATTTATGGCCAATTTTAGTCACACACCTCTTGGAAATCCTTTTCCATTTCAGCCTCACGTTTGATCAGTGCCAGACATCGTCCCATTCTACCATCTTCCATCCGACTATTCAACCATTGTATATCAAGTGCTTGTTGGAAGAACTCCAACTCTCTTTTACGAGCTTCAGCAATTGCATTACGTTGTAATTCGTTTTTTGTCTCCTGGATAATAGAAACATTTATAAATTAATAAAATGTTAAATAATAATTGAAATGAGGGTCAAGATGTTTCTGTGAGAAAATTTACATGACATGTGAACTTTAATCTTATAATAACTCCTGGTGTACTCACATATAAAATCTGTATATTAGTAACAATAAATCAGTGAAGTTAATAAATCAAATAATATTATCTAGGTTACTGCCATGCATAGTACTTTTTAAAACGCCTCGATAAACAAAACATACTTCCACAGATTGGTGCATACTGCATACTCCTTATTTTATCATACAGAAACATGTAAATTATTACATCTATTTAATTAGCATTTATTAGCTTAACGTAAGAGTACTAAGAACATGCGTGAAAATTTAATATAATATGACTTTTTACAGCATCTAAAAAAGTTTTAATCATCCAAACTTACCATGCCTGTACAAAAAATCAAATAATAACACAAATCCAACCGATGTAGTTATTTTAAATAACAGGAACTAATCAACTAAATCCAACTTAAAAAGTTGCTACCACACAAACAAAATCAATGATATACAATGAATAAAATACACAAAAATTGGGAAATCGTTGCTAGTACCTAATGCCAGTTTCATCAAAGCACCAAGATTTATATTTTATATTAAAAATAAATTTTTAAATTTTGTAAACAGAATAACAGAACCGGAACCATAGAGACTCTTTGCATAGAGATTTGTTTTTCTCTTTTTTTTTGCAGCATTTATAAATCATGGCCACATCAAAAAAAATTGGGAAAGGATTTAAATAAAAATATGAAACTAAAATTTGGAATAAGGAGCAGATCAGTAGACTACAAAACAAAATATTTATAAGTATAAAATGATATATATTTTTTATTTTTTTATAGCTAGAGTAGGCAAATGACTACACTCCACCTGGGCCCTGAGTCGGGTATTTCAACGGTGTCACAACTGTACCATAATTGTACCATTATGGTGCAATAGTAAAGTTTTTGGTAGTCTACTATTAATGTGTCGTCATAACGACTTCATCATTGTCTTACAATTGTCAAAGTGACATAAATTGCTAGTCTCGTACACAACTGCTTCACAATTGCAATTCAATGACTGAAATGTTTCGGTAGTCTGCTATTTTGAATTTGACAGTAATATTTTTAAATTGTCCTGTGTCGACAGATTGCCATAAATAAAAAATAGATAGATAGAAATATTAGAAATTGTTCTTTGTAATTTATTGCAATTTACTAATCTCCTAAACTTCACATTGCTTTTTATACTAATAAATAGTATGTACAAATATATTTAAACGAAGTCTAGCATGATTAAATGTTTAAATTTATTAGTTGTTTTTCGAAAATCACTTCAACTAACGCATTTTTTAAAAACGGCAACACATACATACCATTCTAACACAATCCATAGATAAAAGAGACCGAAAATTCAATGCATAGATAAAAGAGATCGACAATTCTATTACCATTGAAAGACCGTTATGACGGCATATAGCAGACTACGGATATTTGACTTCAATTGCAACGGTATCGTGCCGGTATTGTGCCGGTATGACAATTGTTCCAAAATAGTGGACTTGAGCACCTGATGATAAGTGGGCATGGAGACTAGAAGAAAGAAGGACTATCTCAGTATATTATAAAGTGTCCGCTGAAAGGCAGCAATTTAAGATGGCGCCATAGTAGCAAGTGGAAGAATTTTAAAAAGAGCGTCATAAATTATTAGAAAGGAAAGAATAAAATTGGTCAAGTGCGAGTCAGACTCGCGCACGAAGGGTTCCGTACCATTATCTATGCAACATAAGGCAACGTTATTAGTATCGAGCAAGAAACGGTAAAAAAATCATGTTTGTTGTATGGGAGCCCCCCTTAAATATTTATTTTATTTTATTTTTAGTATTTGTTGTTATAGCGGCAATAGAAATACATCATCTGTGAAAATTTCAACTGTCTAGCTATCACCGTTCTTGAGATACTGGGTACGGAACCCTAAAAATCATGTTTGTTGTATGGGAGCCCCCCTTAAATATTTATTTTATTTTATTTTTAGTATTTGTTGTTATAGCGGCAATAGAAATACATCATCTGTGAAAATTTCAACTGTCTAGCTATCACCGTTCTTGAGATACTGGGTACGGAATCCAAAAAATCATGTTTGTTGTATGGGAGCCCCCCTTAAATATTTATTTTATTTTATTTTTAGTATTTGTTGTTATAGCGGCAATAGAAATACATCATCTGTGAAAATTTCAACTCTCTAGCTATCACCGTTCTTGAGATACAGCCTGGTGACAGACGGACGGACGGACGGACGGACGGACGGACGGACGGACGGACGGACGGACGGACGGACGGACGGACGGACGGACGGACAGCGAAGTCTCAGTAATAGGGTCCCGTTTTTACCCTTTGGGTACGGAACCCTAAAAACTTCCGCTTTGTTACAGCGCAGTTTTTTAAATTATTATATTATATAGACAAACATTACTATGAAATAAATTTATATTAATTATTATTATTATACGGTGTTTTTAAATACCCCAAATATTTGTAAATAGCAAAAAGAAAGACCGAAAGAAATTACCGCAACAGTAGCACACTTCACTGTGCTTATAACTGCTACATTCATATCATTCATCTTGCTACACTAGCGCTATTTCGGTGAGTGTTATTTGCTGTTTACAAGTGGACACTTTTTGGACTGATTCCCCATACAAGATATTCCTCCTTTCTTCTAGTCTCCATGTAAGTGGGGTGCAATCCAAATGTTAGGACGGCTAGTACAGTGTCAATGCACTAGCCACCCTCACCTTGCCGGCTCACAAGATGCTTTTTCACGCCTCGCTTGAAAGTCCCCATGTCGTAGGAATCAGGAAACACATGAGCAGGGAGTGAATTCCAAACCTTGGCGGTGTGACAAAGAAATGAGTTGCCAAATTTATTGGTGCGAGATGGTATAGTTCTATGGTGTAAGGGTGACATCTCAAACCAGCGCGGGATAAGGGAAAAAAGCTCCTCAGAACATTCACCATGATAGATCCTATAGAATGCACTAAGTGCCGCAATATCTCTGCGTAGTTGAAGAGACTCAATGGATTTCGAGACCTCAGCGTCGTCGATGATGTGGATGGCGCGACGTTGTAACCTGTCCAGAGCATCGAGCAAGTACTGTGCGGAGCCATCCCAGAGGTGCGAGCAATATTCAACGCATGGCCAGACCCGACATTTGTACAGTAGGCACAGTTGTTGTGGCGTGAAGAACCGCCGCACCCTGTTTATGATTTGATCACAGTTTCTATATGGCTCTTGGGATTAAGGTCACAACGCACCTCTATTCCTAACATGGTGCTGCTGTTCTGTGTCGTTAGTGAGATGTTATTGAGGGAGGGTAGGGGAGAGAATGGTGAAATCTTGGTGGAAAATACGCACACCTGTGTCTTCTTGGCGTCGAACTCAACCAGGTAAGAGGTGCCCCACTGTGAGATGAGATCCAATACCTGGTTGAGTTCAGCTACAAGATGCTCTCGTTTTTCCACAGTATCGGCCGGTCCAGCGGCAGTGTGCCCCAAGTATCCCGCGTGAACCGTACTGTCATCTGCATAGCAATGAATGCCTCCGAGTGGAAGCATGTCATTGATATGCAGAAGAAAGAGTGTTGGAGACAGCACAGATCCCTGGGGCACCCCAGCGTTTACTGTGTGATACTCCGAAGCACATCCATCCGAATATACCCGGATTTTGCGCTCGTGCAGAAAGCTGGCTATCCAGGTGCAAAACTAAACAGGCAGACCGTATGCCGGAAGCTTGGAGAGAAGACTTTTGTGCCAGACCCTGTCGAAGGCCTTCGCGATGTCTGAGCTAATGCCCAACGATTCGCCGCGCTTGTCAATCGCTTCACCCCAGAGGTGCGTTACGTACGCTAGAAGATCACCTGTCGATCGTTTTGGTCGAAACCCGTACTGACGATCGTTGATGAGACAGTGATCCTCTAGGTAACGGATCAGTTGGTAATTGATGATCCGTTCCATGACCTTGCACAGCACTAGGGTGATTGAGATAGGCCGGTAATTAACTGGGTTAGAGCGGTCCCCTTTCTTAGGGATTGGTTGCACAATAGCCTCTCGCCAAACCTCCGGCACACACCCCGTAGAAAATGAGAGTCGGAATAGGCGCGTGAGCACAGGAGTCAATTCCGCAGCACATTTAGTGAGCACTACCGCAGGTATGCCATCGGGACCACTTGCCTTCCGAGCATCGAGTGATTGCAACTCCGCGCGTACATCCCGTTGCCTAATTTTAATATCGGGCATCGAGACACCACAATAGGGGACTGTTGGCGGCGGAGTACTACAATCACTGATTCGGGAATTAGCTGCAAAAAGACTTGCCAGAAGATCAGCTTTTTCCTGTGGCTTGTTAGCTAGTGTAAAAAAATTTAGTTATAAAATTATATCTACATTTTTTTCATGGAGACTAGAAGAAAGGAGGAATATCTTGTATGGGGGATCAGTCCAAAAAGTGTCAACTTGTAAACAGCAAATAACACTCACCGAAATAGCGCTGGTGCAGCAAGATGAATGATATGAATGTAGTAGTTATAAGCAGAGTGAAGTGTGCTACTGTTGCGGTAATTCTTTAATACTATTTTCTATTTGCTATTTACAAATATTTGGGATACTTAAAAACACCGTATAATTGTAATAATAATTAATATAAATTTATTTCATAGTCATGTTTGTCTATATAATATAATAATTTAAAAAACTGCGCTGTAACAAAGCGGAAGTTTTTCTTTCCTTTCTAATAATTTGTGGCGCTCTTTTTAAAATTCTTATACTTGCTACTATGGCGCCACCTTAATTTGCTGCCTTTCAGCGGACACTTTTTATATACTGAGATATTCCTCCTTTCTTCTAGTCTCCATGGTTTTTAAGATTAGTTATAGTTGCTGCCATCTAGTGGCAGAACATGTAACTACCATACAAAAATATTATTATGTAGGACTAAAGAAATCCGTAGTCATGTGGGGCGCTAGCTTCACAATTTGACAATTTTGTGTCATTCGCGGCGCGGCAGCAGACGGCAGTACGGCACGCATTTGGATTTTGACGTGTGACAGCTAACAGCTGCAGCCAAATTCGGTTGCAAATTGATAGTGTATTGAAATAAAGACGTTTTGGAATGAAACAGTGATTGAAATGGCTGAAAGTAAAGGTGCGCTTATTGCGAAATCAGTGCAAAAACATGCTGGACGTGCTAAGGAAAAGGTATTTATTGTTTTTCCAACATACGTGTGTGGAGTGAAAATGTTGGTGATATTTTCTATAAATTATGTTAATACTCTGTCTCTATTCTATAAATATATTCTGAAAATATTACTGGCGCTAAGATACTTTTATCTTAGAAATAATGTTATTTTTTTATGATGAGGTTTCACCTGTTGCTTACACTGACAAAGAGGTGCAATCACCTGTGATAATTTTATGTTAAGTACTTCTTTTTAATGTTTACTTTTTTCGGCATTAGTATTCTTGTCAACCAGTATTCTATAAGCAGCAAGATCGCAATGAGCAGTAGTTTGAAACTTGCCAGGGTATTTATTATTCTATTTATAGTTCCACCCAGTGTTATAATTTTGGATTAACTATTGACAGTAATGTTATGTGACCGACTTTAAAATCTAATTGGCATAGTAACAATCATTATGAAGTAATTAATAAAGCTATTAGTTACACAAGACAGTTGTAGGAAATTGGGACCATTTTATAAATAGAACAGTAGGCAAAGAGCAGACAGTGACCAAACTGTCGTGCCGGTTTAGCAAAAATAATGTAGATATTTCAACTAATCTATTTTTATATTGTTACTCTGCTTGTAACTGTGATTCATTTCATTTTTTTTATGAAGTCTGTATGTAATATATTTTTATTTTATGATGGTTGTGTTATTTAGATGTCATTAGAAAAGAATTGTACATAAAAACTAATTTAAAACATTTCCATAATTTATTCTTATTAATGAGGTTAGAAAATAATTTCTAGACATTCTCTCTTAAAACCTGATACATATGAGCAACTAAACTGCATATTTTCTTTTACTTGTTCACTTTCATTTTTAAAAAGTTGGGCCGTCTTTACCTACTTACCTAGAAAAAAAACTTGCTTTGAACAAGTGTCGGCTATTGACCCATTCTGGCAACAGGCCCACATTAATATGTTAAAAGATTTTTGTACTAAACAGTTATAAAACATCTTAATAATCTATTTGTAGGCTTATCTTGGGTCCAAGAGTATTTCTAAGAGGATGTATAATGCATTTTTACCTTTCAAAGAGTCCTTATAATATGTTAAATATTTTATACTAAATAGCTGCAAACCATAGACAAGAGTTTAAGAACTATAACTTCTTTTTTTTCTGGTTTATGATTGTGCCATTGGCATTCAGGCCATAAGCAGATGTTTTGGGTGTATTTGTCATGCAATACTATAATTTCTACATAACTTTTTACCAGTTTTTTATTACTAAGTTACTTAGATCCTGAGGGAAGCCTCTGTCCATTTAAGAGGAATCTCTTAAATGGACAGAGGAAAAGAAAAAGAAAACAGTATTTTTAGTCCCATCTGATCTATTCTAACTATGTATGATGCAATTTTACAAAATTATCTTCAGTAGTGCCACACTTTGCCCTAGTCAATTGCATTAATTACTTCCTTCCCAGAACAGTAACGTCCCTCTGTTGGGCACAGGCTTCCTTCATTTTGAGAGGGTATAATATGGTTTACTTATGCCATGCTGTACGTGTTGACATTGGGCTTAATTTCGAGTTTTCCATCTCTGATAGAAGGTGTTAACTGGTTATAATTTAATATTCTCTAACACTTGCGCGACTCATTTTGTTTAAATAAAACTACTTTTTACGGATTTAGACGCGTATATTTGTTTTAAAATTTTGGCCCGACCTTTCGAAGTCACCATGGTCACAAGCGAGAGTCTAACCTGTGACCATGGTGACGGGCTAAAATTTTAAACAAATGCACTGTGTAGGTAACAGCCAAGATGCTATATGCACTCTTACTGTAGAATGCCTGTTGCAATTGCTGTCTCTTTCAATTGTCGCATTCTATAGTCAAAAAATTAGATTACATGTTTCTTACTAAGAATGTTAAAACATCTAAGAACTAGCAAAATTCGATACAGTTTAAAGTACATAATCAATATAATATTCTATACTTTATTTACTTTATTATATTATAAAGCTGAAGAGTTTGTTTGTTTGTTTAATCGTCCTAATCTCAGGAAATACTGGTTCGAATAACAAAAATCTTATTGTGTTGAATAGTCCATTTATGGAGGAAGGATATAGGCTATATAACATCACGCTGTCACCAATAGAGGCGGAGCAGCAGTGAAAAATGTTGCTAAAATGGGGATAATTTTCTGAATTCCTAAAATTTCTTATAGTTTTTCAAAACTTCATATAGTGGATAGTCGACCAAGGTCACATTTCTACCTGGCGCGTGTCCGCTATGCATGGCGTTGACCTATCACCAAATGTAAGTCGTGATGTCACGTACGTGTATGAATTAAAGGATATACTATAAATACGTGGAGTTGGTAGCACCAGGCTATCACTACAATATATTTTGTGTTGTAAAAACTACAATACGAACGAAAAAAAAACATATAGACGAGCCTCGTGGTTGAGTGGTTCATGTAACGGACTGCCGATGAAGAGGTCGCGAGTTCGATTCTCCCCCGGGACAATCATTTGTGTGATTTTTCTAATTGTCATACAAATGTTTGTACTGCGTCTTGGTGTTTCTATTATAAGTATGCATTTACAAAAAAGTAGTATAATAATATCTATTTTATCGGTATTCTGGTAACACAAGCATATAAGCTTAGCTTGGAACCTGAGGACGTTGTGTGAAATGTCCATGAATATTTATTTATTTTAATTGAGAACCTCCTCCTTTTTTGAAGTCAGTTAAAAAGAAAATAAAAACGTAGTTAATTAATTAGCTACTAACTAAACTAACTACCTAAACTAACTTTGAGAAGTATGTGTGGTGTGACTTTAAAGGATAGATTAAGAAATGAAGTTCTAAGAGAATGTTGCGGTCTGAAAGAGGATGTAGTGACAGTTAGGTGGTTTGGTCATGTAGAAAGGATGGATGAGAGACGCTTAACGAAAGGCGGCGGAGGTACGTGGAAATAATGGAAGAGGACGCCCGAGAAAAATATACTCCGATGTCATCGGCGGGATACTCCAAAAGGGGCAAGTGCGTAGCACTTACAACCGTCGGGCATGTATGACCAGATGTATGAGATAATTCATTCATGGTATGAGTGTGGATGAAGACAAGGAACTTTGTTTGGATCGTAGCAGATGGCGCTCTATAGTCTCTGCTTACCCCCATGGGAAAAAGGCGTGATGTTATGATGATGTGAATGAAATAGCCAAATAATAAAAATACGCCATAGTTGTTTTTATATTTTAGTTAAATTGTGCACGTTAGAATCAGTACCAATGAAACACGAACTTCGTTACTACAGTAAAACTATTTTGATAGTTCCAAATTAGGTACTATGAAAATAAAACTAGACAAAATAAATTATAAGAACCGGTTTTGTTCTGGCTACATAACTTTAGGTTAAAACTGTTTTGGTTCACAATTAAGTAGGTATTTCTGATGTTAATCACAGATCACTCCCCCCATAGATACCGCATTATGAGATTTTTGTTAACAACTAAAGTCACAAACGTTGGAGGAGGCCGCGTGTTGTGGGGTACGAATAATTTATTTTCATTTGTGTTAGCAAAGTCACATGCTGAGTTCTCATACATACTATATAATAACAATAGCGCATATATACGTTGTGCGTTGATCGCATTTTGTGCGGAATCTATTAGGGTTTATCTGTGATGTTAATATATTAAATAACACCAAGTATGTCTCTAACTTGCATTGTGATTTACATAAATGTGTAATTTTCATATCATTGTTATTATGCTGTTTGCGTCTAATTATAAATTTAAGAACTATATTGTATGTACCAACTTTAAATTAAAATTATTCAACAATATTTAGTTACTTGAATATTACAATGAAGCCAAGGAAGTTTGAATCGTAGCAGATGGCGCTTTGTAGTCACTGCCTATCCCCATGGAAAAAAGGCGTGATGTTATGATGATGACGATGCTTAGTTACTTTATTAAACGTACAGAGAGAAGCATTTTATGAAAATTACGCGGTCGAAATAGGCAGCTACAAAGCAATTTGGGCACAGCTAACCATGTATGATTGTCCCTGTGGTGACTGATTAAGAATATTTTTGACTGATTAAGAATATTGACGGGCCTCGTGGTGTAGTGGTTCATATAACGGACTGCCGATCACGAGGTCTCGGGTTCGATTCCCGGTCAGGACAATCATTTGTGTGATGTTTTTAATTGTCATACAAATGTTTGTACTGCGTCTGGGTGTTTACTATGTATTATAAGTATGTATTTACAAAAGAAAAGTAGTATATTATGTATTATATCCGTATTCTGGTACCCATAACACAAGCATATAAGCTTAGCTTGGGACCAGAGGACGTTGTGTGAAATGTCCATGAGTATTTATAAAAAAAAAAATACAAGTGTCACCATCCCATTTCTTTCCTAGGGTGCTGTAAAAGCCAGCCAAGTGATATTGTACACAGATAACGTGTTTTGTACGGAACAGAAACCTCGAAAATAATAGACGTGTCAACACGCCTGGTCATCGCGGCATAGTAGACCATAATCCCTCCCAAAGTGGAGGAGGCTCGTCCGTTAATGCCCTGGATAGAGATAGAGATGGCTTGTACAGCTAAAAAAAAAGTAGAGACCACTGAATACAAGCTTAATAATTTGCTTAGCTAAAAAAAAAAGCGCTTGAAAAATCAAATTAAAAAAAAAGCGCCTAAAAAATATTTTTTTGAACTATTGCTTTGTCATCGGTCCTTAATATGTGTGCAAAATTTCAGATGAATCCGACTAGACAAATGGTGAGAATCACTCTCAAAGATTCCGTTACATAGATTAATACTTTGATAGATACGTACGGATTTAAAAAAAAAAGCTTGTTTCAAAATAATGCTCTTTGCAGGAGCTATATATTTGGTACTTCAAAATACTGACTGATAAGGAGAAGTTTACTTACAATATAAAAGCTGACTGATTAGTAAAAGTAATTATATCAAATTCGGTCCATTTTAGAGCCAGGATGCAAATACTAATGTATATTGTGTAGATTAGTTAATTAAATAATGTGCTCAAATCTGTAATTTTAATTAAAATGAAGTACTCATCGGGCACATATTCATTGTGGGTATTCAATGCTAATGACCGGAACCACGTTACCGAATGTTTCCACAGAGTTATTTTTAATTGTGCTCATTAAGTTTTATTAAAATGATACAGCTCTTTATTTGGTACTGAAATAGTTCGGGCTGGTGAATTAGTACGTCTAGAATTTTGGAAACTCAATCTTAACAAATTAGGCAAAGCTCTAAAAACTGCATCAAAAGCCGTTGCGTAGTTCTGAAGATTTAAGTTAACTTATGAACATCAAAAAAAGATGACTTTGTTTTATAATAAGTAAAGATAAACTAAAATAATATTATTGTAGTTACGGTTTGAAACTATATACTAGACACTATTAAGAGTGTTAGGTGAAAGTATAATAAAAGAAATCAGTGATAGAACCAGTCTGAAGAAAAACTGTATTGATTTTGTGAAAAGGGCTATGAAATAAAGAGTAAACACAGATATGACGTACGTTATACATTGGAAGAAAAATTACACAATTCGTTGCCAGACCTTAAGTAAAGGGATATAGGCAGGACCTATGCCTAAAAGTGATACTGGTTGAAAATAGAGACATAGAGAATAAAAGACGTATTATTGTATCTAATAAGTTACAGAATTAGCATTTCTCTAAACAATGTTACAATGAATAACATCTAAAGTTATGACATTCTTAACGCGAAACTAATCAAACTCTTGAGAAAATTTCTATTCATACTTTGCAAACATTGTGAGGAAGTCACAAGCCCTTTATTATTCCAGTATAAATTGCAGACTATAGCAGCATTTTAAATTCATTCGCAATGTATACTATTACATCTGAGTAAGGCTTAAATTGAATGAATTAAATGGTTTTGCAAAGGTCGATACGTGACAATGGTAACGGCATACAGAATGTAACTGTGAACTTTGTATTTATCATGGGAACGATTGCCAGATCTACTGCTTTTTATTGTGTTAATAAAAATGTACGGTTTCGTTGAATTTAGCATAGTTAGTGAGAGTTTCTATTGATACTATCATGTGAAACTATTGTATACAGGGCTGTTTCTATCATAGAAGTAGAATATACATTTTTTAGATTAGTAAAGAGATAACAAATTATCAAAAGATATCAGTTTAAAAGTTTTACTCATTTTGTGGTGTTGGAGATGTTTACTATGCGCACGCACTCCAAAATTGGTCAAATTCGAGTTGGGCTCCATAACCACAACTTTGAATAACTTATTAAAAGTTTTCGAAATAATTCTTTACGATTTCCATAACTACGAAATTTCTCAAATTCAGTTTCCGATAATATTTAGACTGTTGTTGATAAATAGTGTTAACTTGAAAGTTGTATTTGTATTCAAATATTTGTGATGCAAATGCAAACAGCAAAATGTATGGTCATTTTTGTGAAGATAAGGAACTTTCTATGTCCCCATTGTGGACGAGACGCGACTGTCAATCTTTAAACAAATAATTCTATGGTAATTTCACTTATTCGAGTTTAGTAGTATAAAACAGGATTTTCTAGTTTGCTATTTTAGGGCTTTGTGCTTCTGCTTCTTCTGTTTTGTGTTTTGTTGTGTGACACAAATGGATAAAATAAGGAATGAGTATTTTAGAGGAAGTCTGAAAGTAATGCCAGTGATAGAGAAACTGAAAAACGAGTGGTTGTCTTAATATGGTCAAGTAATGAGACGGACATTCAAAGTCAAAGTCAAAATTTTTTATTTCATGTCGTCACGTCAGAAACTAGGTGTCTGATGCCAACGCGAATCCTATGGAGAAGAACAGACAAGAAACTCCATGCATTTTTTTTCTATTCTCTTCATTTCTTTTCATTTTTTTTTCAATAATTATTATACATTGTTGTATCAGGAGTGTGAGAATGATGCCGATTAGTACCTACAATCATTGTTAGGAGTGTTCCGAGAAATAATGTAGAGGGAAGCGAAGGGAAGGGAGGGCTGAAAAACCAATGCATGGATTGTGTAAAAGAGGATATATTATGAAAGATAGAGGAGTAAATAGACAAATGAGGTATGACAGAAGACAATGGAAGAAAAAGACATGTTGTGCCGACCCCAAATAAAGGGACAAGGACAGGGGAATGATCATTATGGTGCTTCTATAATTATTCCGTCAACAAGATGAAAGCCTCATTACTCTCAGCTATGAATCAAGGTCGTATAAATATATTATTATGTAGATGTAATGTTATGAACAGGTGTTTAAGAAACAATATGAATGTTATATTTATAGATGACCTACTTTTGGAAGCTGCCTCAAACATGTACGATTTAGATTTAAATGCATTAGTTTTTTGCATTTTCATGTTATATTTGGAACTGGCTTGGAGTTCGTGTTTATAATACATAAAAAATGGACGATTTAGAACTGATTCTCAAATGACTTAAAATTGGTTGTCTCTGTTATTTTAAATCTTGTTTTGTTTCTTGTAAATTCTCAGACAAGTTAGATAATTTAAGTAACTTAAAAAGTTTCGAGCATATAATTGAGCTCAAATGACAAATCCAATTGAATTCAGTTTTTTCTGTAGACCTTAGAATCATTTTCTGTTTAGTGGCTATCGCAGCAAAATTATTATGCACTAGAATGAAATTGATATGACAGATTAATTAAAATTTATATTTCCTCTCTTTTAGCTTTACATTTATGTTGTTTCACATATCTATAAGTCCCAGTGATCAACTATTCGATAAATATCAGATTACTGTATATAAAAGTTGCATTCTTTAATTACAATTGAACACCTGAACGTTGAACGGCTATAAACGAGGTTAAATTAAAGTGTTTTTGCGTGTCGATTCACAAATAAGTTGGCAGACAACATTCCTCGGGTCCACGACCGCTGACATCACATATATGATTTCGTTGCGGTTTTAACATTAGCATATTAGCCACCCAAAGTACTGTAGGCGTTCTCCTTGCATTGCACCCACATAGAAACAACGCTATGCTGTTGTCCCACGCAACGCCTACTATTATATACCACTTTCGTTTAATCGTATTGCTTAATAGTCTTATTTATGTAGTGAAAATGTTTTATAAAATTCACTAGTGCCACCTTATTGTTCATTTGTAAGCAGTGAAAGCGAGAATTTGTAGTAGCCCACTTAGTTGTATTGTTGTTACATGTATTATTTTTGATGTGTTTGTGAACTTAGTTTTGCTAGGTATATGGGAGCATTTAAGTCTAATTATTTGTTCTTTGTTAGTCAATTTTTATTCCTCTATATTTTAGTTACTATTAGTGATTGTTACAGAATTTTCGAAGGTCCGCCTTAACTGCGTCTCTGTCTTGTAATATTTTTCATCGTGTAAATATACTGTGTTCAAATTAATTAATTAATGAGCCTTTTTAATTATAATCGCAATGCAAATAACAATTTCAATTATGAAACATATTCTTCCGTTTAATGTAAATAGAATTACGTTAACAAACGTAACATTTCACCACACAGCAGGTTCATTTCCGATAACGCTTGCCAAATCTAACCATTTTTATTATATCGTTAAATAAACTATCCGCTTACTATGTTACGGATTGATGTATGTGGCCGACTGTGGTATATTTTTACTTCCGGCCTTTCTTACTTACGAAGAAAGTATTCTTTTCCCCATTTTGTTTTATTAAACTATATACTAAATATTATTTTTGACGGGCTTCGTGGTCTAGTGGTTCGTGTAACGGACTGCCATTCACGAGGTTGCGGGTTCGATTCCCGCTATGGACAATAATTTGTGTGATGTTTATAAATGTTATACAAATGTTTGTTCTGCGTCTGGCTGTTTCTATGTATTATAAGTATGTGTTTACAAAAGAAAAGTAGTATATGTATTCTATCCGTATTCTGGTAACCATAACACAAGCATACAAGCTTAGCTTGGGACTAGAGGACTTTGTGTGAAATGTCCAAAATAGGCAATCTACTGTACTTTTTACGAATTCTCGCGCTTTTATATAATTCTGTCCCCCCGAGGTACCAAGCTCCAAATCATAAAATGTTCTTTTCGATTGGTTGATACAAACGATAGAGTTTTAGATAATTTATTTCAATTAATGAGTCGTGTATGCATTTGAGAAGATTAAATTACTCTTGCCTTAGTATAGTATTGGTATATCATATTATGATTTATGATATTAAATATAGTGTCAGTTTTCTAATGATTATACTCAATATACATAATGGTTGAGCGTTTTGCTCTGTATACTCGCTATTAACTTTAAAAAGTTTTTATGACCATTTAATATTATTTTTTTTAAATTATATGTAGTGTTGCTTACTTTCTTTTTTTTTCTAAACATTAATATAAAAGGCTGTCACTGATAATCTTTCCTTTTTAATTTGTACAAAGCAATGTTTGAGTTCACTTAGGGGTTGGTTAGTATCTGTCTATCCCGATGATGGTTGGGATAGTATCAGTTTTGAACTTGGAGACTCTTGTAGCTTGGTTTTAGATTACTGTGGTTAACGTCATTCCAGTGTGAAGGAATAACAATATAAAACAAACTCATAACGTGAACCAGAAATACGTATTTCAAAAATCAGGGGATTATGACTTTACTAAAAAAATTGTCCTTTGCAAACAATTATCTTAAAAAATTGGCAAAAGTATGAACAATCAGCCAACCGTTATGATACCTTCGTGTGTTAAAAAATATATATTGTGGTCGCATGGTGGTCGCTTATACTGGCAATGTGCTGGATTCCGATCCAACTGTTGCTCAGATGTTTTTGCGTTCACGCACTTTCTTCTCGTTGGTACTTTCTCGTCTGTCGGCACGTATACCTTCAGTAGCTTATGTGATAATATCGTGTTTATTAAATATGTTTATTTTTCTCTTTTTTATGCGTTTCTTGAAACATTTAGATGTAGAGTTTCGTTTTTGGGTCAACGGAAACTGTTATTCTGATTCTTAAATAGACGTCCTCCATGTAGTGCAGTACAACTCAGCTATGATGTGTTTGTTACTTTAGTTACTATTGCTTGAAACGTTCTAAAATTCGTCTTGCCTTTAAAATTTACGGAGATATTATGGTAAATTTCATGGCATAGCTATATATATGTGTATTTTTGTGCCCTACAATATGTTAAGCATAGCAAGAGGTTTGCAAAATTAGTAAATTACTGTACAATATGTAGTTAATTGTTATAGGTTGTGTGCTCAATAATTCTGTGTTACTACTTCCATGTTGTTTTAAGACATTATTTTTGGATTTGAATTTATTAATAAGGTCAGAAAGGTGGTAAGATTATTTCTTAAGAATACACTCGCCACCCTTAACCAGTAAATATTCAGAAATGTTTCTTATTTTCCAGGTATGTCTTCAAACTTAAAAATGTCTAGCAGCATTAGTGAGTACCTACATAATATTAGTAAGGTTGTATCATCGCTTTTTATTCTACTAGACCGAGTAGAATAATGCTGTGGTAATGGTTACTAAGAAGATTATGCTTTTAGCCGTAATGAAATATTGAGACGTTTTAGACCATTGATCTTCTTTTCATAACTATTGATTATAAAGTCCATTCCAGCTATTGTGATAAAGATGGTGGTCCCAGTAGACTTTACCTTCCTTGACAGTCAATATTTGACATTTGTCCTCATTTCGTAACACTAGGAAAACCTACGAGCAATAGTTGTTGTTTTCCGTCTTCAGACTAATAATGTTAAGTGGTAATAATGTAATGCTATCTGAGATTAATATTTCAGCAATACCTATATCTGCAACTTATCAATGACCTACCTCAATGATCGTTGCAATCATTAGCAAAGCAAACAAATCGATAAGGATGTTATAGAAACTCAAAATTAATGGCATATATAAATCACCATCAGACCGCGCGTTCTGACGTTCTGTGGGGGAGACCTATATCCAACAGTGGAGAGAGGCTGATGGATGGATTGATGGAGATGATACATTCACTTCGCTACTTTAAGTTTTTTCATTCATCCATCTGTCTTTTTGTCAATATCATTGAGTGTTAAATTCCCATAAAATCTAACCAGCACTCGTGAGCCAATGCTGTTTGCAATTATTCTGCCACTGAAAATATCTGATCTAATAACCGAATGTCCTTAATAAAGTCTACCATTAATACAACATCTGTTTCGGCTATAAACAAAGCATCTGCAGTCTGGTACCAAATGAGCTGAAAATAAAATAATTGAATTGGAGCTATTCATATCTTAACTTTTCAACGTCAATGGGTCGACGTTTATTGCTATATTAATTAATAAGAAATGTCAATGTCAGCTTTCCAATAGAAAAGTCAAAGGTCTGACCGGAACGTAGGTTATCGATTTATCTAGCGTGTTAATAGCGTTCGTCTTATATGTGCATATCTGATATAGCTGTAATATCATTAAACTGCTGTAATATATTTCGACTACTAATTCTTATTTAAGGGACCACTTTTTTGTTATAAGGGGCGATAACACTGAACGCCACGCCGTCGTTTTAAATGCTGGCATGAAAACTATGTGATTCAAGCTCATAGAATTCATTAACTAACTGATTTTCTGGATTACGTCAAATACAATCAGAGTTTGTTTTGGATCACGGTATTTTGAAATTCTCTCCATAGACGCACCGTAGCAACAGTAAAATCACAATGTTCTTGTACTGCACAGTACTCCAATCTTTGCAAAAATGATATCGTGTTTTAAAAATTTACTTCGTCCTTGATTCATATTTTATTTATTGGCGGTTTATGCCATGTTTACCCATAAAATGTATCTCATATCATACACCTACGTTGTTCTTTACGTTTTTATCAGATAACGGTGCGACATCTCAATGAAACACTTCTTACCGTCAAGGTTACGTAGGTTAGGCTCTAATTATAGAAACAAATTATACTTACACTTTTGTAATAATGACGACGGGCTCGTGACCGGATTTGCATATGGCGTCAGAATTTATTACAGAATTACTATATTGCACGTGGATTTCTTATAGTTAGAATTTTCCCAAATTAGAAGTTTAGGCTGGTCGCACCCAAATTTTCCAACTAGATAGCGAAAATGTCATGTTCTCCATAAAACTTGTTTCTTGTGATCTTTTTAAACTCATCGTAATATTACATAAGAACAAGGAGCATCTATATCATCAAGGAGTATTATGTATTCACAATGTTATGGATGTTTCTAGGAAGACGGATTTACAGAAAACGTATCAAATAAAAAATTGTCAAGTACAATGCTGTTCCACAGCCTCTTAGCATTGCTTTTATCCTCTGTAAATAAAACTTCCAATATTTGATTGACTGATTCTAAATGAATATACCTTCTGTTTATGTTGAAAAATCGCTTTTTAGAAATCAATTTGTGAATAAACATCATAGAAACTATTGAGAAAACTTTTTATATTCATGTATATGGAATTTATCTCGTGTCTGTATTACCCTTGAACATTTATCAGCCGCTGATCAGTTTCATTTGTGTTATCTTTACATAGATTTATACAGACAAGTTGATAGCCTATCTATACATTTACTTACTACCAATGTAATATTCCATGTTAATTGAAATCATACCGCCTCATCACTTTTATCTTTTGGTAGTTAATCCTGATCAAATTGTAGGAGTCTAGTTGTTATACCTAATCGCTAATCGCCGACTGCAATAAAGCCATTACCTAACTTGCTGTGTGTTTGTTTACTGTAATAATGATTTCCAAGTTCAGAATATTCGTCTCTCTCGTTATTTATTTACTATAGCTTCTTATACACTGTTTAAAGACAGATCTTAATTCCTGAAGCATTTTTACTTAATCTGGAAGATTTTGGTTTTCTCGTTGTGCTCAGATTGCCTTTTGCGCATTGCTAGTGTGATCTCATTACTTTGCTCTACATTTATTATGTTTTAGAATGTGATGTCGACAAACACTGATAATATGTTTGGTATTTATACCTCTATTTGCATTGCATAATAAATGATTTTTTCTTTAGTAATAAGAAATTGGCCGTAATTCTTTGTATGCTTAAAACTAAACTGATTTTGCGAACTATAGCTTGGTTTTAACTGCCTTGTGTTTTCTATAGGCGACACATATTTTCTTATCCTAAATATAAATTCAGTAAGTATTGTCACTCTAATTAAATAACCAGAAAATTTATCGTATATTTTCTTGTGTCTACATTTTTGTCTATATTATTGTGAAAGAGCAAGTTACTGTTTTTGGAAGAGGTCCAAAACATGTGTGTTAGTCAGGGATCAGGTGAACGGCCTTACCCACGCAATGCTGCCAAAAACGTGCTCAACAATAATACTTAATGGGTTTGTCCAAATTAACAGCACCTTTATTATTTTGAGCCTTCATTTATTTTTAATAGGAATCTGTCGTGAAACTGTTTAATATTTATTACCCGCAATGTTAAAATACTATCGTTTGACGTTAAGTAATCTGTATCATATTAGATCAATGTACAAAAAAAATTGGCTTTGAAAACTAGTCCCCTAATTAAGACAAAATGTGAATACAGAATATTGAACCGATGCGAATATTCTTAAGCATAGATATGGTCCATGCATCAACTAACTACTTTGCTGGTACAAAGACAGTAAAATAAATTCATTTTAAATATATTTGCAATGGTTCCACATTTAATTAAAATCTAATCAGGTCTATATCCCGATGAACCCTTTTGGTCATCATATGAATTCATACATTTCAATTAGTTCATCCATTTTAGGATATCGTTAGATAACAAATATTTGCTAGCTAGCTATTGTTGTGAGAAATGAGCTTCGAGTTTCGAGCTCGAACCCCGAGTCGAAGCTAACGAGCCTTTAAGACTCGAGCTCTCAGAGCTCGCAAGTCTTAAAGGCTCAAGCCTTAAAGGTTCGAGGCTTAAAGGCTCGATAGCCCTAAAGAGGAAGCTCGAGCTTCGTACCTATTATTTATTAACCATGCCTGCCGTCATTCGTTCTATCAGTATATGTACTTTTTAACCGACTTCAAAAAAGGAGGTTCTTTCATCTGTATGTTTTTTATGCTATTGCATAGCTTCTATCGCGAGCGTGGAGACCGAATCCAGAAATTCCTTACACTCAGACGGACGGACCGACGGACAGACGGACCGACGGATGGATGATCCGACGGTCTGACAGACGGACGGACAAATCGACGGACGGACAGACCGACGGACCGACGGACGGACAAACCGACGGACGGACAATATGACGGACAGACAGACCGACGCACGGACGGACCGACGGACGGACGGTCCTACGGTCGGACGGACAAACCGACGGACGGACAGACCGACGGACGGACGGACGATCAGACGGACGGACAGACCGACGGACGGACAAACCGATGGACGGACGGCCCGACGGATGGACGGACCGATGTACGGCCCGACAGACGGACGGCGGACAGACAAACAGACAGGTCACCCATCGGTCACAACGCTCAAAAAGTGTATCTTTTCAAACAAACAAACTCTTTAGCTTTAGAATATTAGTATAGATTTAGAAAATTAAAAGTTTACAAAAAGCTACATTTTACTCATGCGGCGACACGTTTTGTCTGTACGACTAGTGTTCCTAGTCAACAAGTCTTCTCAAAATCAAGATCAAAATCAAAAATCAAAATCAAAATCAAAAATCATTTATTCAGGAAGGCATATTCTCTTTTTGCCAAAAAAAATAAGCTCCTATGATATGTCCAAAAATTTTTTTTCCCTACCACCGGTTCAGGACTTTCAATCCGCTGAGAGGAACCGGCGTAAGAAACTCAGCAGACATATTTGAAATTTAAAAAAAAATATATAATAGCTTTACCCAGTTAAAAGTTGTGCGGTAACAAACATAACGAAAACTTACAGACGAATTAATAAATAATAATAATAAATATTCATGGACATTTCACACAACGTCCTCTGGTCCCAAGTTAAGCTGATATGCTTGTGTTACGGGTACCAGAATACGGATAGAATACATATACTATTTTTCTTGTAAATACATACTTATAATACATAGAACACCCAGACGCAGTACAAACATTTGTTTGACAATTAGAAAAACCACACATATGATTCTGCCGAGCGGGAATCGAACCCGCGACCTCTTGATCAGCAGTCCGTTACATAAATCACTCAACCACGAGGCACGAACCTTCTCCTTTTATTGAAGTCGGTTAAAAAAGAAACAGGCTGAGCAACAAAAACATCCAAGCATCGATGTGCTTATCTTCGTGGTAAAAAACCATACAAAAATTTGGTGTGTGGACTTTTATTTTTACGGTAAATTTGTAAAATTTACTAAAATTCATTAAAATAACTCTTTATTTGACAAGACAAAAGATTGACAGGCCGAGTCGTGACTCGAGCCTTGTAAACAGGGCTCGAGTCGCGACTCGAACCTTGTTTCAAAGACTCGAGTCGTAGCTCGAGCCTTGAACATAAGGCTCGAGTCCTCATTGAGCCTAAGGCTCGGAGGCTCGAGCTTTTTAACAACACTACAAGCAGCAGCACATTCTGCTAAAAATAATAAATAATAAGTTTAACAAATAGTTTCATAGAATGTTAAATCGTGAAAAGAAAACCCAGAGAAAAAAGAATGTTATAAATTTCCAAAAGTGATTAAATATACTAGAAACTCGAATAATGGTTGTGGACAGCATTAAACTATTTACTGATATAATTTTGTATATTTGCACATTTGGCGTGGGCCAATTTATCCTGTCAAGAGGAATAACTGGTGAATTAGACAAGAAGGAAATTAGGACATCCGCTTACAAAAATACAGTAACTTGAAAATACTACGAAAACCCAATACATTACGAATACATCTAAGCGAAATAAAAGTTTATCTATGTTATTTTAAGAGATTCAAGGCAGTTTCGTAATATTTGCCCACATAATAAAATAAATAGTAACATCTTGTCCTTGTCATGTTTAGTCCATAATAGAAAGATCACGACGCCAACCTTTACTAAAATGGCCGTAATTTTAAGTACCTTTTAGCTACTAGACGATAATTCGTTGCATAGCCTTGCTTCATCATATTTTACTGTGATATTTTGAAATTTATTTAATTCTGGTTTATTTCTATGTTTGGTTTATTAAGGGAACGTGGTACTGACTGTTGTATTCATATTTTATCCCAACTTATTAGGGTTTACATTGTCCTAGGAATGTAGCTTAGATGTTGCATTTAATATAGACCTTTTGCCCACACGAAATCTAGTACCTATCTTATTATCAAATTCTTTGGATACAAAATAGCACTTATTAGGTAATTGCGTATGGTGTTGTATAACAGAATTTATGTCTCCTGTCTCCAGAGCTTCAAGTTCAAACGCCATAACAACAAGCAATAAATTAAATTAATGGAGTCCTTTCAGATTTGGCTAAATTTAAACCGACAAGGTCGTTCTGATCATTCCCTTTGTGAATTTGATCTACAATAGACGTACAATCGGCCATTCGTCTTACGGAAGTATTTCGGTGACGTATCGAGTTCATCGTCAACCAAAAATTACGTAAGGATCGGCGCAGACGCAACTTATATCCGTCCCGTGATCAGCTTCCCGACCTACATCCAAGCTCTGTTCAAACTAAAAGCCACCTAAACTAGTTGTTTGTAAGATTGAATTTATAAATATAGTTAGGTTGAGTTAGGATGTTTTAGAGTAGTTTTATGTATGGACTGTAGCCAAGCCAGGCCGTGATGTGACTATTCCCGTCTAGTAAACTGGATTCTGGATGGTATGTGAACTTCTTTTTGGCACTCGTCATTCAATTCTAGCGCCATTTTATTATCTACTGCTGTATATCCACATTATCCACGACATTACTGTTCTAATATTTATATCATTGCCTCATTAGTTTCGTGATGGTCCGGTTTCGATCTCCGGTTGAGCAGTGTTAATGCGGTTTTTATTAGGAAAGTTAATGTTGCACACACTTATTGTGGCTGAGCTAGTCATAAATGGTTTTTTTTTTAATATTTCCGTTTGATATTTTCGACGCAGTGGCTCTTCTCGGTTGTTCTATTACGGGGCAAGGGCCTTCTTCTTCTCTACAATTGTGTTTGTTTCGGTTTTAAGTTTAATTTTATGTCAGTTTCATTATAAAAAATGTTATCTGTACAATTCCTGAGCTGACTTACGGTACTCATGGTAATCAATGGGTTTTTAACATGCGTATTTATAATCCATCACTATGCGGACTGTAACATTTGCGTAAAATGATATTTGAACAGGTTTTGTCTATCTACATTAATATTACACGTGTGACGATTGTCATACATTGCTGTAATTAGTTACATAGTCACATTGTAATGTATGAGCTGCGCAACAAGTGTAATATGATCGCAACGCGTCATTAATTGAATTATGTTTTGGCGCTAAAGCACGCCTCATAAATTTTAAGCGAGATTTATATGGTTGTTCGTATTCACTTTCAACGTCTATTTTTGTTAACACTTGTATAGTTACAATGATATCATGTTTATGATACATGCTAATACTAGAGGTTTCAGCTGTATTTTGCCTGACTATATCTAGTAAATATAAAGAAGAAAACTGTCAAATGTAGTGCAAATATTTGAGTTTATCTTGCCAATTTTTTCAGATTCAAATTAATAAATATAAAATATAAATATTTTTGGACATTTCACACAACGTCCTCTGGTCCCAAAGTAAGCTATATTTCTATGCTTATGTTATGAGTACCAGATATGGATATACTACATATACTACTTTTCTTTTGTAAATACATACTTATAATACATAGAAACACCCAGACGCAGAACAAACATTTGTATGACATTTATAAACATCACACAAATGATTGTCCTGAGCGGGAATCGAACCCGCGACCTCGTGATTGGCAGTCCGTTCGTTACATGAACCACTAGACCACGAATCCCGTCAAAATCAATACATCTTGTGTGAAATTCAATATAAAAAATTGGTCAAGTGCGAGTGGGACTCGCGCACGAAGGGTTCCGTACCATTACCTATGCAACATAAGGCAACGTTATTAGTATCGAGCAAGAAACGGTAAAAAATATCAGTTTTTTGTATGGGAGCCCCCCTTAAATATTTATTTTATTTTATTTTTAGTATTTGTTGTTATAGCGGCAATAGAAATACATCATCTGTGAAAATTTCAACTCTCTAGCTATCACCGTTCTTGAGATACAGCCTGGTGACAGACGGACGGACGGACGGACGGACGGACAGCGAAGTCTCAGTAATAGGGTTTCCGTTTTTACCCTTTGGGTACGGAACCCTAAAAACTACCAACTTAACTGAAAGACATGTCAATAAATTGACTTGTAGTATGTGTTTGCTATGTATGTTCTAGTAGAACGCTTGGCCTTTCTAATGGGCTACGAGAATTTAAAGGAGAGCTATCTTGCACGACGTAAACGGGTTTATTGATATTGATATCGGTTGTTGTACAAAAACCTCATTTATGAACCTGTCTGTGTTTGAAGTGAACAGTTTGGCGTCTAAGGCGACTATTCATGGCTGGCCTGCGAAACGGATTATCATATTTTTATGCGGTAATTATATTTCACTAAAAAGTGCTCTAAATGTAGAGATTGAGAGAAAAGCCAAATGTTTGAAAAGAACTAGCCATAATATACCTAAAAGGCGCATTCTCCACCCCCTCACACTCGATTGTATTTATTTTACATATCACAAGACTGGATAGGATAACTTTACCTAGAATAAACAATAATTAGGCTAGAAAACTAATTCGTGAAATATAGTCTCAGGTGAGATGGCCGTAATGTCTGGTTCCTCACATTTGGTCGCACTTGGAAGTATCGTTTAAACCTAGCTCATGTTTATAATATACAATTTTGCAGTCCAACATGGTGGACTGCAGGCAACATAGTGAATGGTCTATTTTTTCGAACAAGTTTTGTACCATTTGTGTATGCTTACATACGTAATGCGTTTTCCAATGCATTCTGAACGATCGATGGAATCCGGTCTTAGATAGCGGTTAGTTATTTACACTCAATTACTATTTGTTTGGTGTCTTCTTGGAAAGAAATATTTCCCTTAATATGGATCTTGGTATATTGGTATTTTTATATTAGTGTGAACGTTTGATTAATTTTGTTTCGGTAATAATTAAAAAAACCTGATTTTAGAGAGAGGATAACGAAATGGGGCTCTTAAAAACTGAAGCGACTAATTTCTCAAACACTGGTAAACAAAAGCTATAATGCCCTTATACCACCAGATGATCATCATCATGACTTCATTTCCCATGGGAGTAAGTAAAGTCTATAGAGCACTACCTGCTACCACCCAATGGTTTATTCAATTAATAAAATGTGGTTTTATTTTCATTAATTCCTATATTGACATAACATTTGAGGAAACTATTTCATAGTCATTTGAGCAACCGTCTGTAATCATAACAGTTTCCGAATCTTTTTGTTTATGACTTTAACCTCGATTCGCTATCGAATATATATACTAAATGTCCAATATCATAGGTTTTACGACGTCCCACGCCTATCAAATGATTTATTTATGAAACTGCTTTGCAAAGTAACGCTTAAAACTGTGTTCTAATTTCTTCATGTTACTCCCATCTCACTAAATCTGCAGTAATCTCTGGAATTATAATATGTACAGATGATTTATATACATCTTAATACTTTGTATTGCTAAAGCTTTTTAATATAGTATTTTACAAGAGATCCTCCCAAAGCTTAGCTAATCCAGCAGGAACAATCCAGCGCCCAAAGAATTTTGTTAAGATCGCGCTGTCCAGAAAAATAATTGACCTTGTATATTTCAGACAATTTCGTTATATTATTAACTATTCATATATTATGAATAGGTGCTTTTCGCTAGCATCAAACAAATAACTATCCTATCTTAGATTTCGGGAATCGAAAGGATGACCTCGTGTTTAGGTACTGACTGAAGGCCACTGTACAGACGCGAGCCCCATCGAATAATGCTGAATAATTCTTGTACGAGCCCTACAAAAACTGCTAACAAATAGTTTAAATCCGTTCCTAACATCGTGAACTATGTTTTGAGGTTACATAAATGACATCGGCAACGTGCACTGAACGAACAAATCACAATAATGACAAATGAAAACGAAATCAAGGTCGTCACAGAGAATGAATATTTGGGCTGAAGTTGTAATCCTATTAATATGCTTCATCTTTCATTTGAAACTTTTTAATGTATCCGCAATATATAATCTGGTAATAAAATGTGGTATTGTGTAAGTTAAGATTTTCTTAAAAGAATTGAGAAATGAGTCACGCCAGCTGCTATTAGCGTATGTAACTTGTGCGGATGAAAATGTGCTGATATTTTGTCCTCGTGCTGAAAGATTAAGAATATAAGTATAACTATCTCATTTCCGGAAAACCTGATGTTATTACTTTCTCGAATGACGAAAGACTTGAAACTAAACCCTATTCTACGCCTGGTCTGCGTAGGTACCAGATAGGAAATAATTTCTTGTCTGATATGTAAATATGTTTACTTGAGATCAGTAAATTCTGTTGTGAAATCTCCATGAATAAATTGTAATAGTGTATTGTAATAGCTTGTCCAAAGAATATTTCTATTATAAACAAAAATTTTATATTATTAAGCCCAAGATACAAAGCCAGTAATCCATTATTTCTCACAAGCATTCCAGCCATCAAATCGTTTTTGATCCTATACTATTTTTACAGTATTTTTGTAACTTTTCTCATTCTACAAATTTCTTGTGAACAGCTTCACACTCTCTTGGATTCAATCGTCGTAAAACTGGATTCGGCATCGTAATATATAATTTTAATAGACGTTTTTAGACGGCACATCTCTGATGACGTATTTCGCCCATGGATTTAAAAAGAAATGAGGTCAAGATTAAATTGCTTCAGTTTTGTCTTTAACTCTATAGTGAATATTTTTTCGT
Source organism: Orgyia antiqua (assembly GCA_916999025.1). Taxonomy (NCBI): domain Eukaryota; kingdom Metazoa; phylum Arthropoda; class Insecta; order Lepidoptera; family Erebidae; genus Orgyia; species Orgyia antiqua. The sequence goes on along the minus strand of OU779864.1, from coordinate 16,551,688 downwards.
TGAATGGTAATACGATCGTCATTATGTTCAGTATTTGAAAATTATCAGTGTCGTTGACATTGGTGCGATAATAACGTGTGTTCTGGTCCTTTATCAGTTTAATAATGGCTATTGTTTACTGTGCAAAACATGTAAATGAATTTATTTATGCTTTTAGACATCCTACAAAAAACTCTTGGGAGCCCTTCGTTCTTTGTGTATCTATCTCTCTGAGCTAAAATTAATACCATATAGGTCTTTCACTTCCTATAAACATGCTCTTCAAAAACATGGACAAAATTAACGATATTTGCCCCTTTTGCTATAGTTAGTATTCAGAATGTATCATTTCCATCTACCGTTCAACAAATGTTAATGCTTCGCTAACATTGTTGTTTTCGCAACTGTTTGTCTATTTTCTTGGAATGCGCCGAGAGAACGTACAAATAGTCGAGCCCCAAGGCATCCCCGTCTTGCTGCCTTTGCCCCAAGCTAAATGCCATGCTAGAACGTGATCTCTGACGATGATGAAATAACTCCATAACAAACGTTAACTTTATCTTGCACATGCGTACAGTCGTCTAACTATTTATTTTATCCGCTGAAAAAATATTTGCAGCCTGTGAGATTATTAGTTTCATCTTGTAATCTATTGGCCTTGTTAATTGTTTGTTTAGCTGATTTCATATACGCCGTATGCTTTGTTATTTTAAATCTGTTATTCAAGACATGCCGGTAAAAGTAGCGCTATATGATATTTAAAAAGTATATTTTATTTCTTCTTTCGGTAATTAGTCATCCATATCGTTTAGTTCGCTGAAGAACGGTTGTAAACATACAGACGAATTACATCATAATTAATATTTTGTTAAAATGTGAGATCTACTAACTTATTAAGTAATTGTTCTGACTATCAACATTTCTCTAGTTCGAAAGCCAAATGCTGTTAAACTGGTCGTCTGCCCTGTCCCTTTTCTTTTTGCGTGAGATTTGTTTGTCTATGAGTTTGTCTCTTTCGCTCCGTACCCCACCCTTGCGTCCACCTGTGCGCAAGTCGCGACACACATCTCGCCTCTTCCGACCGTTGCTTTCTATTTTCGCCTGTCGCACTCGATTTGTTTTTAGTACACGTGAATCTCTCTCGATGATAATTTTAAATTGTTCGTCTTCTATAGGTTTTTATTCTTCTTTATATACCTTTTTGCAACATAATATTTTCTGCATCATTTCTTGTAGAATTAGCACTAACTAGTACCTACACGTACGTCCCTCTTCACGGTTAACAGTATGATTTTGTGACTGAAATTTTATACCGTTTCGGAAACATTCGAAACCCTTGCTAACCTAAGTAAACATCACCAGCTAAGATATAACCTTATAGTGTATTGTTTGCTGCGATCTATCCCTTTTCTTCTCCTAGTACATAATGCATGTTTAAAATATCAATCAGGACGAGAATATCCTGCATAGTATGTTGTTCTGCTATGTTATACTGTATCTTAGTGTTATCAGTAATACTATGTAGATGCTAATCACTGATAATCAAAGATTATACATTTATGTTATCACATTATTACATATCAATCTTTTATTGTTCCTTTGATTGTTCTTTCTTTAGCTTTATTTTTAAGTTAAATGTTATATTATCACCATATCAATTGTGTATATTTACTGTATTTGCTTACTGTTTTTGTCATTGTTATAATCAGGATATTTATCCTCTGGTATGGCTTCTACGAAAGTCCTAATAAAATGGGAATTTCTTTTTGGCAGAGTCGGTCCATTTAGCAACTGATGTTTGCTATCATATAGCAATTATCCCAATTGTTCAAGGATGTGTCACACCTATTGTCTATAGGTACTTATTGAAAATCTGAATAACTTTCCAGATGAATAGACATTCAGCTCGTTTACAAAGGGATTGTTACGAAATGTTTATTGGAGCGCGTGTGTCATGTGAAGTTTGGGTCATTCAGCGGACCTTTAAATACTGGTAATTTTTGTTACAAATAGATATCGGACTTATTGCTATTTAGGGTGTGAATATGATACTTGATGTTACTTGATAATTATGGTCTTCAAATCTTTGAAAAAAAAAAGTAGAGAGAGCTTTTAGACATCCAAGAATCTAACGTTTGTCATCAGCTCTTCCTGTCTGTGTATTTCTGGATTAATAAATGCCTTTTGCTCTAAAATGACTTTCGATATTATATTACACATTAGATATTACACAGTACCTCTATATTTAAAAACAAAAAAACTGTGTGAAAGTACAAGAAGCAATTTTTATTTCTCCATACGTAAGCCTGTGGCTGAACATTTTGAAATATAAGTTAAAATCTCAAAGTGATGTAAACTACATTGTTTTTCAAAAGTATTCCCCGGCCCCGTAAAGAATGTACTTGTTTATACGATAAAACCATTGCGTTGAGCATCCGATCCATGCTTTACGGCTGTTTGGAATGCCATTAATCTTGTGCTTTCATAACAACAATCCCTCTGAGCTTATACTTGATTTTCAGAAATATTCTATGTTCATTTTGTCATAAGCATTGTAAGGCTTTCCAGTAAGGTCTAGAAATTATTGTACTAATTTTGAGAGGAAACAAATTCTGGGAGTTTTTCTTATTAATCAATCAGTCTATTTGTTTGTTCCTCTGGATTTTTAGTAACTACACTCTCCACCACGACACACACAATGATTGAAGAGTCAATTAAAGTCTAGTTACAAGTAGCATCTTCTAAGACAATCGAAAAAAGTAAGTCTCGTCCTATACGGCTGATCAGGGTGTTATAACAGACTAAATAGTCTTACAGCTTAGAAAAGGTTCGTGCTCGATAGTAAAATATTTATAAGATGAGAAGATAAATTGTTTATGCAGATTTCACGTACGCAAATCGTTTAAGTTAGTTCAAATCAATTAGTTTCAAGCCATTAAATTTTTAGAAAGAGAGTGTACTTGTTTTTTATATAACACATATGGTGCATTTCACTTTTATCGTTCATTTTATTATGTTACGTTCGTATATTACGAAACTTGGTTTGTTATTGTAACATTCAGGTATATCGATGTTTCCTTGGAATTAACATTTATCTATTGTACTATGTTATTTATCTGAAACTACACTTGAAACTGTATCTGTGTTTTATTATTGCTTGTAATATTGTATGTAATGATGTAAGGCTGAATATATTGCCTGCTGCAGCTATTGTTGCCTTTAAGATCTCTTTAGCAAGTAATCAGCCTTTCAGAAATCAGATCTTGCTCTCTTTGACTTTACTGTTAATGATATAGGTAAAAATTTCGGCCCATTGAGGTCAGATTATAGTTACTTTAATGTGTTCCCGTCACAAGAAGTTTTGATTAAAATAATTAAATTAATGATATAACTTTCTCTGATGGATAGTGAAAGGGTACAAATAATTTCAAGAAAACCTGTATGAATCAATGTCATCCAAAACAGTTTTTGAATAACAGCAACTGTTTTCTGCCTACTGTACTGTGGCAGAAGTCGTTATTATTTGAATAATAAACAGGCTTCACTGCTTAGGATTATTACAGTAAATAAAATGGGACCGCCTAAGCAATAAGTTTTTTATAGGCTTTTTTCATATTTCGATATGCTATTTGATATGGTTATTTAATTTGTAAGATGATGATGCCTATCAGAAACTGGAGTTGAAAAAGACTAAAATTGGTCAACAAATGGAAAAATTCTTTCTAATATAACGAGATTCTCAACTGTAGTGAATAATTTACTGTACATTAAGTCTATCCAGGGTGGTCTGATCAAGCACTTAGTTGACTTGTCACATACTTTTACTATTACAGACATAAGTCTGTCCCCGTTTGCTTGTAATTTACGTACTGTCATAATTATAAGTCTGATTTATCTTTCATGATAATTTCTCAGGCATGTTGTTTTGAAATCATGGTTAGACTTAAATCAATGAGTTATTAAAATGTCTAGCCTTAAAAGTTAGTGCTTTGTGATTAAAATTCAAACAAACGCTGGCCAGGAAGGTGGTTTTTGGTTCTACCGTAGAATAGATAATTGTCTTATTCTTTCTTCTCCATAAGATTCTCCTTGGAAACACACCTAGCTTCTAACTTTTTAAAAGAGCTTGTTAATGAAAAATTTACTTTGCAGTATATTTGTTGGTAGAAATTGTTGAAACGATCATCTAGTAGTGATTTTTATTGACTCGAAGACTATTTATCTACAATCATAAAGAATTTAAACAAAAGCTCATTAAAACTATTAAACTTTGTGATTTCAATGATGCCTTTGAAGCTTAGGAATTTATTGGTTTTCATACTTGGTGTGAAATTCATGATATGCCTGTCTCGTACTTGACCACTTTTTAGCAATATAATACTTTAGAATGTAGACGCGGCCATGTTGCATAATAGCCATTGGGTTGTATCAACGGTATTTTATTTTTAATGAACAGTTTGAACTTGTGAAAGTCAAGAGCGTTGAGGTGCGTTGGCTGATCATTTATGTTTTGTATCAGGGTCACACGTTTTTGCACCTACAAGTAGCTAGTGCGAAATGTAATAGGAAGTGTCGGATGTGAATCAAGATTATGAACTGAAATATTAGATTTTGATGACCTAAGAGATATTTTATCAAAATTCACTAACATTGGCAATAAACACGTGAACGCTTTGACTTTTGGTTTCCTATGGATATAAACCTATTGTTTTTTATACAAATTCTCTTTGGATATTAGATATTTTTTGTGATGTTCTAGGTTCTATTCTACTTTCCTACTTAAAACTTGAAGCAAAATTTACTTGCCCAAATATTTTCATTTATTCAAGTATAATAACTTTGTTAAAGTAGTTAATAGAATGAAGATGTGGTATAGTCACGGTTACTAAGCAGCAGTTTATTATGTATGTTATGTAATGGATGGCTAATGCATTTGTAGGGATGCACACACTCAATGCAAACATGAGCCCACTGTTATCTTGTTGCGTCTTGCTGTTGCGACGTCGCTTAATAATGATATCTAAGTATACTAATGTTATAGAATATGTGAGTATTTTAGTTTAATTAACGTTTTAATTTCCGTACCCACCAATTTGATTAATAATAATGATATTGTTGATTACCGAAATTTACTTTCAAAACTTTGTCTTTTTAGCTGATTGGTTATGACATTGCTAATTTCGTACAGTATCTATTGAAGGAAGTAGGGTGTTATATGTTAGACCGGAACCTCCACTCGAAACGATCTTTTTGCTTATTAAAAGCACTAGTGTCATACGGAAATAAATGATTGTTCCCTCGACTATAAAATAAATGTTACTGCCTTCAAAGTCGTATGAAATTTAACTATGGGAATATTGTTCATTGTTGTATTCTCTATATGTGCTGTTGTGGAATTTAAACCTTGATTTGATATTGTAAAGAACTCAATGTTACCGGTGATGATGTAAGGAACTGAAGCATGGTTTCCAAATGTTGACATTAGAACAATGAGCATCAGGGGCGTGCGCTCCATAAAGGCAGAAAAGCACTGCTTTACTTGCCATTCACAGATATTTTAATAAAACGTTCGTATGTTTTAGATGACTTTATTCATTTATTTACTATTAATTAAACAAAATATTATAACTTAAAAACGCCTAATAATTCATAAATAGCACCAATATGTGCTTGCAAATTGGTGCTTTTTGCCAGGCGTTTGGCGAAGGAATAATATTGGTCAGACGGACGAAAGTAAGCTCGACACCGCCTGCCATGAGTTCATATGTGTGTAGAAATTTTGGTGTCCGTGCACAGTTTACAAACGCACACAGGCTTGCATATTGAAGACGCCTTGTACCGAGTCTCCTGCGGCATGCTTTGGCGATCGGATGTTTCCGCGAGTATTCGGCGTTCGTTCGTTGCCTTCGGATTATCCGAATAAAAATAAAATGTCGGAAGTCTAATAAATCACGTAATTTTTGTTTAGTAAGGTCTTATCTATGTAAATAGCAGAAATATTTTGGTTCGACGGAGGCCATTTTATTTTTTCGTGTGATTCATTGAACTGTTTAATATTGAGTTTCTATAATTTAATAATTGTATGGATTTTCGTTTGTTGATTTTAAAATGTTATTTGATTGTGAAATGTGTGTTGATAGTGTGTGTTTGTTAAAAATTAAAAATAACAAGTTCTCACAATTGTCATTCAGTGAGAAGATTCTGTGTACCCGAGTTACGACAACTAAGCCAGCAAAAAGGTAATGTATCTCGAAAATTTCATGTTAAAAGTTATGAAACGTATGTACATACGTACATGTACGTATGTATGTACGTAAGTAGTTATTGTTTAGTAATTCTAGTACAGTGTGGACTGATTCGGGATATTCAGATTAAAATTTGTTCTGTTGGCATGGTTTCCGACTTAGAGATCCGTCGCGTGGCTATGCTAAAAATCTATAAAAGAAAAAGTTTTTGTGACTGAGTACTGCGACGCATACCCAGTGTCATATTCCTGTGCACGCCACTGATGAGCATTTATTATAGAAAGATGCACTGGGTAGAATTTTGGCAAATGTTCTCTCTGACTATCCTCTTAGGATCTAGCATTATAGGAGGGATTCTAAGGGATTTGAAAGGTACATTTATATAAAAGCTCCACCTAAAACAAAACGCCCAACTCTCTTAAACAACATAATGTTAGTTTTGGGCATTATGATCAATTGCCTTTCTTGAGAGAGACTAATTCCTGCGCAGACGACATCAAAGCTCTGATACAATAAAGCCCATAAATCGTCCCCATTTTTACTTCAGCATTCATTACCTAATATCATTTCTAGCTGCCAATGTCTGAAAAGTAAACAAACTTTGTGTTGTGGCAATACAAAGTATTCAATTCTTAATTTTAAATTGTTAAACTAATGTGCAATGTTGTACTGGTTTTGCAACAGGATGTTTAGTTGAGCCCTTCAGAAATATACCCTCGCACCACTGCGTAGTGTGAAGTTATAATACTATTGCCACACTTGTAATGCTGCGGTTTTGTAACGTTATACTGTGTTTGTTTTACAAACAGGGATCAGATTCGTCTCGATATAGGCTAGTATCGTATGAACCAGAAAATATACACAAAGGCAATATATTAAAATGCAATTTCTGTTGAAAAAACTGTTAGCAATAAATTTTCTCCTTGTGAAGAACTAGAAGTTATTAACGAAACTTATAAAAACTGTGCTATAAATATTATATTTAAATGCTAAAACTTCAAAAGGCTGTTGTGACATATTATGTGTTATCTTTACAAGTATTGTTTGCAAACAAATGTAATATTAATAAGTTTAGTACGAGTTTGTTGCTCGTTAAACTAATCAATATTTCAACATTTTATTTCTTTTCACGCCGGAAGTTTCATACAGCCAAGTTTCTAGCATTGTGTTGGTCGTAAATTAGTTAATTCACTGGCCTATATAATATTTTTGCTTATTTTCTAATGAGCAAAATTTTACTTTATCATACGGTCTGATAAAAGAGGTAACGTTGTCTGTTTTGTGTTTAAATAATTTGGTTACTGACAATTTTTAAAGCTCCAAAAATCCTGCTCATTTTTGCCATGGAGAATCGATAAATCATCAAGTTTGGTTAAACTAACACCTATTGTAAAGATTGCTTATGAATAAAAATGATGTCATTGTAGATGACTAATAAGGTTTACTAAGTGACCGCAGGTTACCATTTACGATTAAGTGGGCAGACATCTCAACAAAAATTATTATATTGATTATCCAATATATTCAATGATACATGGCGGAAATCCATTATTATATTGAAAAGGTATTGAAGACATAAACCTCACCAAACCCTGACGGATTGGCAAAAATATATTCGATATATTTTTCACCTTTAAACTAGGCGTTCTTGGACCAAACACCTTATATAGATATCTGTCCATAGATCATTTGTGGAATATTGCCACTGCTCATAAAAATAATAAAATTGAAAGCTAGGAAAATTTGATTACTACATTTAGTATGCAAGTAGAGTGTATCCAACGAGATGGTGGTACAAGTAATTATGCGTCGGTATGAAGGTCGCAGAGCTTACGGCATCTTGTTGCAGGTGAATGGCCGGCACGATGCAGGACTTTGGTTTGTATCTTTATGAATTAATTCTATTGGATTATTTTACCGTTACTTTTCGCACACCAGAATACTTTTTAAAGGGACAGGTATACAGAATATACATACATAAATGTATATTAACTGGGAGTGCTCGTATTTTAGATGTATTTATTCTTTGGGTTTACTTAGAACATCCGTTTCTATTGCAGTAAGAAACTCTGTACCTACCTTGAAAAAGACATACAAACGAATTTTAGAGTCTACTTTGCACTTGATTTGCATTTTTACAATTTGCAATGTGCAAATAACAGTTTGATTCAATCAAAGCCACCATAACTCTTGCACTCAATTCATTGCTTCACGCCCAATATTGTTCCATTTCAATGACTAAAAGAGTACAATAGTACGAAATGGAAAGTGATACGGTATTAAAAGGTCGTTTGTGTTGGCCCATTACAAAGGTACCTTTACCTAACATTGTGAACTGTATTACATACAATTAACACGCCCATACAGACCAAGGTCGACTTGTTGATGCATCATAAGGTAAGGTTTTGCGCGAAAACGTGACAGGTTCTTAGATAGTTGCATTTGACTCGGTAACTAGTATTTATTCATGGTGTAAACTGTCTTCTGTGCTTCATTTGATTCTCATTTAGGAAACGAGTAATATAATAGTAGCTTATCAAAATATTCCCATCTAAGCCCAAAGTATTTATGCAATCAAATGAAACAGCTTCTGGAAACTTACTGTAAAATTTTTCCGATGCATGTTCTGCAGTGTTCAAGGTTCTGTATTTATTGTACATTAAATAATTGCTTCTATTATGTTAATTATAATTTTCGGAAGATTTAGATGAAATACATTGAATCTCGTTTTAAATAAATTTCTTCTATTACAAAAATTTTTTGATGATATCATGCAGTTGAAGTATTCTGAAATTTATTTTTATAGAATCAGGTCAATGATTCTCCGTTCCAATTTAGAAGACGTCATAATTATTTCCAACCGTCTTCTGGTTGCAATTTTCAGAATCGCCTAAAGCTAAACTATGGCTTTTAAAATTTCATTTGACTCATAGTACCAAATTACTTTCGCTTGATAACCAATCTAATAACACAATTCAGTTTACGTTGTATTCCGAACATTGCCAATATATGTGCCATTTCATTGAGTATAAATTTGTGGGCGTAATCATTTTGGCAAAAAGAAAGCTAATACAATGTATTAGCTTTCTTTCTTTCTTACGGAAGCTAAATATAGAAGTACATAATATGTCATATTATGTACTTCTATATTTAGCTTCCGTTTCAGTATAATATTTTTCAGGAAACAAAAGCTTCGCCCCAAATTCTTTATTTATGTAAGAAGTTTGTCTAAGATGAATTTCTACAAAACTTTGAAAAAACGCTTAGATAATTACATTAGCAGATATTATTTGCTTTGCCTTTTAATGTCCTTACTATTTCTCTACTTCTGATTTCATTTTCTTATTCTGATTACTGTTCTGCTTGTACCTACATATTTTTGAACATAACGTTTTTATATTTAATAATAAATAAATAATAAATAAATATATAAATATTCATGGTCATTTCACACAACGTCCTCTGGTCCCAAGCTAAGCTTATATGCTTGTGTTATGGGTACCAGAATACGGATAGAATACATATACTACTACTATACTACTTAATAAATATATTATTTGAATAGTGTAATTCAAAACATGGATGTTACCCGTGGAACTAATTTAACAGATGCATTTGTCTTCAGCGACCTAATTTCGTTGTAGGGCATTCTATGCTTAGACTTTACGTTACGTCTAACGATTGTATTGTTGACATCGACTTGGCTAGGAGACAAAACTTTCACCCAATCGCATTTCATAAATCACTCAATGCTATTTTAACTTTAAACGTATTATATGTATTTCTGGTTCTGACTTTTTATTTATCTATGTCGGTTTACTTAACAAGATTAGTTTAATAATATTTTTTAAACCTTTTCGGTAAATTTACTCATTATTTTTTTCTTTCTTTACAGGTAAAGAAAATGACACTGGGTTTGTGAACACAATCTATAGTCGCGTTTCTACAATTAGTGCTCCGTTTTAGACCAATGTAATCAGTGCTTTTTAGGGTTTCGTCTATTACTAAGACTTCGCTGTCCGTCCGTCTGTCACTAGGCCGTATGTCTATAACATATACTCATCATGATCAGTCTATTCTTATCACATTTTTAGGGGTCGGGGTTTGTTATAATAATAGCGGCACGGAACCCTTCGTATGCGAGACCAACTCGTACTTGACTGGTTTTCCTTCTCTAGCCTGTTCTAAAGTAGGAATGAGATGCAATTGCGGCGATTTATTACATATATTTTTATGTTGTGCTAATATAAATAGAGATTTTATACCTACCAATTCTGATTCCTAAGACGCAACCAACATTTGTTATCGTGTTTTTTAGTACGTTGTATAAGAATAAACTACATAGGTATATTTACATACTTACGTCGTGAGATGTGTAGAAAAGAAATAATGACTAATGTATTTAGACTTATCTGTGGCTGATAAGAGGGCGATACGATAATCCTAAATGTCCTCCTACATTCCAAAGACGAAACTAACGCATTAGTATGCGTTATTTTACACGTATTTGTGTCTACTCCCCTTCGTGGGTTTGTTACAATACATCATAGGTATACAGTGAAGTAGAGCGCTATCGTTAGCGTCGCGGAGCGCCACTAGATGCAAGTGGCGCAAGACGCGTTGTGGTTGTGGCGTTCTGTCTATCTATCTATCGTGGGAAGCCTATATTCAGCAGTGGACAGAAATAGGTTGATGGAATAGGTAGAGTAAGATTTTTGACTACGTAGATAATCTAGTCGTCTTTGGCTTTTGCAGAACTCATTGTGTCAATTCATTATGTAACTAGCTGCTGCCCGCGACATGTAACGCGTATGCGTGTTTGTGTGCGTTACCTTACCTCGGTACCAAAGATCTGGCAGTATATTTTTGTCAAAGAATACAGCGTGCAACTACTCATGTTGGTTTAAAATACTCAAAGACTATATCCATCAATACCATACATAACAACAATCTACCTCCTAAATCGTTCAAGTCTTGACTGATGGTTGTATTGTCATTATAACAATGGACTGTGGTCTGTACCACCGGTCAACGTATGTGAAATACCATTGTCTCAATAACCAACTTGTTACTCAAATGCTATTTACAAACACGAATAACCTTTTACATTATTAACTATTGTTTCACACTTTCTCTTGAAAAGTTTGGTGTGTTTATCCCCCTTTTATGTTTTCTAATTGGTCTAAGTCCTTTTTTTACTGAAATTAGATAGACTACGAATTCTAAGTAGTGTAGAATGTGTAGATTATCCGATGAAATTTTAAAAGAAATCCGGTAAAAATATATGTGTTATCATAGTTGTTTCAAGTGAAAATTTTGTGCACAACTTTATGCACAATTTTCTTATTGTATTTTGGACAAAGAACGTCTCACTTAAACGGTCTAATAATAACATGGTATTAAAAATATATTTATTGCTCAAGAAAGCTGAAGACGTCTGTGGCTTCAGCGTTAAGATTCTCTGGATCTTCATCCTATGACACATGTAATCTAGAATCCTATTTCGGAGAAAAAGGTACAAGGGGTAAAAGCCACCTGACCATCTTTTGTATTCGTCTTTGTATAATACTATCTGTTCTGATACTTCTAAAATATTTAGATATTAATTCTACTATCGTACACTGTTGACCATTCATACACTTTGTATCATATGATCTAGAAACATCTAGCACTTGTTATGAAACGTATCCGATCGCTAGTCACGTTTGTTGCACTTGTTATTTTAGTGCGTCGTATTATTTGTGTAACGGGTTGCAACTGTTAACTGCTCACTCATTTGATCGGAAATATTGAGTTTACAACTAAAATCCTATACTAGGTAGATGTGTTCTTATACGCACAATCTCACGCAGCTGTAAAAAGGGCTATGGTGCTGCAGCTGTGAGATCCACGAAGGATTAGCACGGTGAAGTGGCAAAAGGCAGATCACATCGCTCGCCGCACTGACAGCTATTGAAAGGGAATGAGGGTAGATCCTTGAGGGACAACCACGAATATTTACGTTATAATGTGGATTTTAACTTTAACTACAGAGCCACAAAATCTACAAAATTTTGTTAGATATTTTTCTCTCTGTTTGAAGGAAATACGTAACATTACGTTGTTCCGCGTAAAAATATTAGCTATAACAATGCTTGTGTCGTCAAAAGGTTAACTGAATACGGTACGGTGTTGTCATGGTCGAAGCGACGGCATAATTGGTGTTCCCAAGATGACAGACAATGACAATCATGCAATAAAAACTTGAGATGTATAGAGCCGTCTTTATAACTAGTTGTATTCATGAAGAATTACTTTTACAAGAGGAAGTAGGTTAGGAACATTCAACTGACATAAAGATAAACATCCACGACAGGACTGCAAAACCAATAAAACAAGTGGCGTTTAAAGTGTGTCACACTCTTTCATAACGTTCTTAACTTCCCAAATACTCATCTCGGTAACTAGTGTGGCTCCTGACTTATCATTATGGGCTGCAGGTAGAACTAAATGATTTTCTTTTTAGGACTTTGAATGATATATCGAAAAGACACAATAAAATTGCTCATTATTATAAACATCGCCATTGAACTGGTTAAAAAATGAAAAAGCCATTCATCATCGAGAAATTATTCTGCCACAATCGTAAATTACGATCATAATAATTAAAAATCCCATATTTTATACTCAAACGGCTTTCGTATTGTTATGTAAACTATTGTGTATTAATAAGTAAAATTTTATGATTATATTTTTACCCAACGCCAAGGAACCTTGACCTTGGCATTCTATACATTAAATAGTTATAGCTATTGTAATTTCTGTCGTATTAAATCTTAAACACGCAATATTTGACCGTCAATTATTAATTTCCATAAGCTAGGTAATTGTCCCAGTGTGATGGATTTAGAATTTTATGTGTTACTGGCTATTCCTATTATGAGTGCTGTAAGTAATTGCATAGGCATAATTATAGGATATAAGATATTCCTTATGCCAATAATCTTGCCATGTACACCTACCTAACCTATCAGGTCAAAATCTTAGAGTATTTGAGTAACCACTGAGCTTTCCAAGTTTGATAACTACGACAAAAGTGAGAGTATGGCATTGTTCTCTGCAGACCTAAGTATTAAAAACTTTTTGGATAAGGTCCGAGCTTATCAGTGAGGAGTTTCTAGACTGTTGTGTATTTGATAAAGGATTAAGGCTCATGTCTCATCTCTTTCTATTTTGAACCATTTATAACTAGTACAGTTATAAAAGATAACCGTAAAATAGCAGTAAAACCTCCAAATAGCTTAAAAGTATTATGAAAGTTGTAGGACTTGTAGGTCACGCGAGACACTAACTACGCGCATCCATTATATTTTAATCGGCACTTGACTAAGTAGATTTCACACATCAAAGTGTTCAAATGCCAGGAAGCCCTTCTTAAAACGATTACATATTAACTTTTTTTGTTCGTGATTTTTATTATTAGGTTATATTATTTGCTTCTGCGTCTGTTATTATGTTATCCGGCCTCTATGAGTAATATTTGCGGCATATGAGTAGAGGTATCATAAGAGACCGTATCAGAAATAAAATTACTTACTTGGCTGCTGCTCTTACAGAATTAAGCCATCTACACCTATGTGTAGATGGCTTAATTCTGTAAAAGATTGTAAAAGATTTTTAAAAATGATTTTTATGCGCAATTCTTGGGTAAAAGATTTTTAAGCGCAATTCTATGAATTGCGCTTAAAAATCTTTTAAGTTCTAAAGCGGTCTATTCTTGATGGTCTCGATTCTCGATAGAGTTCTATATTTCTGAAATTTCCTCACCTCTGAATTGGAAGAATTTGAATTCCGTAACTAGTTTAGGATTTGCATTGAACGCTATAACATCCCAATATTTTTAAGGTCGTAGGAACGGCATGGTTAAATTTTTGGTGGCTTGCTAGATTAATCATCTGAGTATATCTATTTCATCTGTAGTAATAATTGATGTTACATTTTTGTTTTGTTTAATGTTGCGTGTGGTTAATGGCCTTATTGTAGAAGACATACTATTTTTTATAGTTTTGCGTGCAATGTATCATTTAACGTAGTTTCACTATTTTATGTAACTTGTATGTGATTTAAATTCATGTCATGAAAACGCTTGGCAAAAGACTTAACGATGTTTACAGGACTAATAGGCTGTTTAGTGAAGCCAATTTAATCACGTGCACGCTGTAATTTTTAGTTTCTTCGGGGACGGAAAATGTGATGACTTGTTAGGTCTAGCGTGTAGTTATGTAAAAAGAGGCTGGGTGTCCACCTCTCTTTGGAAAGTTAAATTCTATGTGACCGAGTTGAATGTGTTTGTTAAATGCCTGAACCGGTTAAATAGAAGTTACTAACCAGGCTGATGGACAATAGTATGTACAATTGTAAATAGGCTAAAGCTTCTATGAAACTGCTTTCTACAGAGCATTGAAAATACCACCTTGTCAAGGACTTTTCTACACGAATAAAACAATTAATTTTTCTTCAACGAATGAACCGATTTTAAATGCGCAAAACCGTTGAAATGTGTATTATTAGATAGTTGATGCTAAAATGGAAAACCTGTACGGTCTAGTAGAGATGTGTGACAAATAATTATAGAAAGCAAGCTAATATATGAGAATATAGTCAGGTAACTAAATAAATATTCACGTACACTTTACACAATCTCAAGTATCTGTGTACACCATTCTCTTCCCCTTATCCCAGGGTTGGGAGTAACGAGATTTGTTGTTCATGTTGTAGTTGATTTTTTCTCATTTTTAAGACCAGCCGCGTTCTGCCGTACTACTCCTTGAGTCATGCGAATGTCAAATATCTGTGTATATCACACAAATATTAGCTCTGTGCAGGAATCGAACCCAACGACGCGACTTCGTGAACGTAAACGATTATTATAGGAAGTTTTTTTTTTAAATCTTGCCATACCATTCTTTTTCTGGCATTGTAAGGTTTACTAGGTAAATTAGTGATTTGTAAAATTTGCTTTTATTTTACAGAAATGTTTACTACACCATCTTGTAGTGTAAAGTTTAAACAAATAGTTATGTAGTAAACAAACCCACAACGAGTTATCGATAGCTATATTTAGAAAACACATGTTTAAAATGTGCTGATACAAGCGTTATTTTAATATTGTGCCCTAGTTCAAGTGTAAATGTTTTTGTAGATAAGCCAACACTAAAATTAATGCTGTTTAGATGCTGACACGCCCCTATCTCAAATCCTTTGGCGTATAACTTATTATATTTATACCTGAAATAAAAATATTTCTATTTGACGAGAATAATGCGAAATCTGTACTAATATTATTAAAAAAAAAAAATAATAATTTATTTTCATTAAATAGTACAGATATAAATAAGACTTTTACACAATCAAATTATTCTTAATGTAATTGTACAACATAGTCATTAGACATTTTCCACTCCTAAACTAAGCATAGCTTAAATAAAACTACTTTTTACGGATTTAGACGCGTATATTTGTTTTAAATTTTGGCCCGACGTTTCGGAGACTTTGCAGTCACCATGGTCACGGGTGAGACAAAAAGCATTAATTAAAGCATTAAGCATAGCTTGTAAAATTAAATTGTAAAATTATAAAGCTGAAGAGTTTGTTTCTTTGTTTGTTTGAACGTGCTAATAATCTCAGGAACCACTATGAACACACTAGAAAGTCGCGGGTAACCGCGATTTATTATAAAATTCCCGTATTTACTAGTAGAACTTAAACAGAACTGCTCGTACGTTTGCTGTGCTTAAAATATTAAATACTAATTTCATGATTCTTATAAATTTGTAGGAAATATGTTTGAATTTCAAGCACCGGTCGATCACCTGTATATCTAAATATAACTATAAAATTCATAAGCCGAAGTGAAAATTTGATTTACAATTAAATGCGCGTTTGATGGTCGCGCACCGTTAGACCAAGCTTATTTGCATATAATATGTCTGTTCATATACCGGCAACACACTCCAAGTTTCGGAATGCGGCGAATAGAAAAATTATATTATAACATACTAGCTGACCCAAACGCAAACGTTACCATATAATTGTTAGAGGTGGACAACCCTTATCACTTAGGGGTATGAAAAATAGATAGTAGCCGATTCTCAGACCTACTGAATAATATGCATATATTAGGCAAACTTTTTCTTTATTATTAGGTGGCTATATTAAATTATATTTTTATTTACCATCAATGTGTGTACGACATAGCCCGAAGAGTTAGCACGCTGAAGTGGCAATGGGCAGGCCACATCGCTCGACGATCTGATGACCGTTGGGGACGAAAGGTCCTCGAGTGGCGACCACGAACCGGACGACGCAGCGTTGTATGTTCTATGGGGGAGGCCTATGTCCAGCAGTGGACTGAGAAAGGTTGATGGATGGATGGATGGATTACCATCATTGTACAAATGCAACATAGGTATCTATCAATAAATGCATTATTGCTTTATCATGATGACATATTATGCTACTGTTACTTACTAGACAAAAATAACGGTATTTGAACGTTACTTCTTTATCGTCACCCAATTTTGCGTTCAAAGTGATGCTGTCAATAGTTTCGTATCATCTAACGACCGGTTACTTATGAATACAAATCGTTTCTGCTATGACCCACTATATTGCCTGTCAGTCCTGTGATAAACAGTTAGTTTACTTGAAAATTGTGTTTATTGAAACTGAAGTAAATTTTTATAGAATTTTCTATAATAAGGCAAAATGAAATCTATGATGGGAAATCTAAATCTTATACTAATATTATAAAGCTGAAGAGTTTGTTTGTTTGAATGCGCTAATCTCAGACACTACTGGTTGGTATTGAAAAATTCTTTTGTTTTGGATAGTCCTTTAGATAGTTTTGGATAGATATTGGATAGTAGATAGATTTATCGAAGAAGACTTTAGGCTATTTAACATCACGCTGCAACTAATAAGAGCAAAGCATCAGTGAAAAATGTTGCGAAAACTAGGAAAATTTTCTAAATTCTACGCGTACGAAGTTGCAGGCAACAGCTGATGGGCAAATATTATGGAAAATCTAAAGACACTCCAAATATAATTCCATAGTATATATGAAATAGAGTCTACATCTAAAAACACCATACTATCTTCTTCTAATATATAAAATTCATGTGTCACAGTGTTAGTTACCGTACTCCTCCGAAACGGCTTGACCGATTTTTATGAAATTTTACATGCGTATTCAGTAGGTCTGAGAATCGGCCAACATCTATTTTTCAAACAAAACTACTGACATTTGTATGGCAAAACAGCGTTTGCCGGGTCAGCTAGTGTTAATATAAAAACAGGTGCGTATTTAAAAAAGATATGAAATGGATTCATGTTAAGAATACATATATCTTTAAATCAGTTATGACTACGGAAGCAAAACTCAGATCAACCTAACAATAGGTATAAGTAAACACTTATAAAGTGGTGGAGTAATTGATTACTATTTAATTAAACAGCTAATTTGTACTAATGAACCTGACAATGTACAATAGAATTGAAAAACTAATTTAAACGGTAAAATTGATAGTTATAGGAATTTAAATGGTTGTATTTGTAAAAACGAAAGAATTATCAACGCGTGCGCATCACAAACAGCAATTAGAGACCTCGGACAAAGACAATTAAAAATGAAAGGAAGCCTCTACGGATGTGACGTCAGAGTGGAATGGACGCTTAAGGTGTTCTTACACTTACTTGATTATGGTATGCAAATGTAGTTGGATCTTTATGATTCGCCAAGAAATGTGAAAAGAGTCAGTATTTGAAAAAAATATTCCACCTTTTGTCAGAAAGCTTACACACCTGTTCAGCATGTTTTAGCAGACGGAATATCATTCGTCAGCTTTTGAGTAACAATGCTCTCATGTAGCTGCTGGATTTCAGCTACAGTTGAAAAGAGGACTATGTCCTTTAGTAAAGGGATAACATTATATACCCAATGATAGACAAAAACTATCGGTAAATTTGATGTCTGCTTTTGTAAGAGCGATTAATTTTATTATTAAACTTACGGTAGCCGGAACAAAACACTATTGAGATCGTCAAAAACCGTGGCAAATATTTACAACTTTTACGCATATTTTATAAAATTCATGTGTTTAATTAGTTTTACTTGCATCAACCGTCATCAATTCTTACAGTATTATGTAATGGGTGTAATGGCCGGTCATTGACATTATAATGAGCATTATGAGCCACAGGGATTTATTGTTTTTTTTTCTAATTAGTGTGTCGACTTTAAACAAAAATATGTAAATCAGTTAATTTATTTTTTTAAGCTGAGCAGGTTTACTGGCTATTGTTTTAAATAAATTTTACCTTAAATTGTTCAGCAATTTACTAAATGTAATGTTGAAAATGAGGATAGCCAATCAGATAAGTAATTTCTTATGTATACCACCATAATGGAGCACGGCATAGAGTGGAATTTTTGATCCTCATATATTTTGTCGCTGTTTAAACCTTCCCTGGACTTTCGGGAATATTTCAAGACCAAAATTGGCCTAGCATTTCTCTAGTTTTAGCGAGACCAACGAACAGCAATGGATTTTTATATTTACGGCTACTTCTAGAAAAAGCATTCGTGTTAGCTATACGATAAACTATGAACGTCTACTAATGGTTTGGGTATAAATTATATACGGACTTAATATGCGTCCTTTGCGTATCTTTTCTCTGCTTCTGGGAAAAAAATCCATGAAGTTTCATAAGAGCAAAATTTTTTTTAATTCATAATTTTTTTTAATTCATTATATCAGACTAATGGACTACGGGAAGAAATGATTTTATATTTCGTTATGCCCCGTGTGAAATAATAAACGTTACTTCAAAATTTCT
Source organism: Orgyia antiqua (assembly GCA_916999025.1). NCBI lineage: Eukaryota > Metazoa > Arthropoda > Insecta > Lepidoptera > Erebidae > Orgyia > Orgyia antiqua. Next base: position 16,532,588 of record OU779864.1, on the reverse strand, counting down.
TATACCATTTACAATAGCACTTATAAATATCGGAAGCGTTCGCAACCAGTTAACGTTTCGTAAGAGCTCGCATCCTATCTCATACGACCTTGTATGTCGTATGGTTTGCAAAATATCCTCGTATAGCACTTGCATTAAATTAGTATTTCAGACGTCGCTCATATCAACAGTCTCTTAATAATTTTCATTATTCTTACTTTTTATTAGGGTTCCGTACCCAAAGGGTAAAAACGGGACCCTATTACTGAGACTTCGCTGTCCGTCCGTCCGTCCGTCTGTCACCAGGCTGTATCTCAAGAACGGTGATAGCTAGAGAGTTGAAATTTTCGAATTTAACGTTGCCTTATGTTGCATAGATAATGGTACGGAACCCTTCGTGCGCGAGTTAGACTCGCACTTGACCAATTTTATTATGTTTGAGTTCGCTGATGACGGTTTTACGGTTTCTACTTCTACTCCTATTACTTCTGCTTTTTGGATGCTTCTGCTTTCGGCTATGACATCATGATTATGCAATCATTTCTGTAACAGTGTATATTAGTGTACTACTAAGAAATTTTGCGCTTATCCATTTTACCGCCCGCATCATTAAGAACAGATGTAATTAGGTTTTTCTAACAAGCTATTGTAATAAAAAGCCTATTGCGTAGTAGGCTTCCCTCAGGTTAGTTTAAACTAGTGAAGTTTAGGTATTTACGGGATTTAACCTTTACCACTTTCTTATATTTCCCACAATATATCGGCCTAACTCCTGTTCCTATACTTGTAATTCTTAATTTTAACAAATGTAGCGTATAGTTTTTCTGCCACAAATTAGCAACATTTAATTGATTAACAGTCTTATTCATATTGAAACGCTTATTGAAGGCATATTCCTATATTAGTTAAAACGTCTTTTAGGCTTATCAGATGTCAGATAAAAATCCTTATTCATATTCGTCTATTATACTTCCGATAACTAAAAAATGTCTTTGTTGCCATTTTGTAGAAAAATGGTGAAATATGAATGGTAGCATTTTTCTACCATTCAAATTTGTTATGAGTTTTATCCCTGGTTTTGATACAAGTTAACAAAATGCATCTTTGACGCTGTTTGTAAATGTAAACAAACTTATTTGTTAATAATCTTATTATTAAGTATAAACTATTATTAGTTTTGATTTTCATTCATTACATTAGATTTTCTGCTTCTTATTTTTTTTTTTCTTGATTTATATCTTTTTATTATATTTTTTTATTTTCTCACTTAGTTATTTTAGTTTTATGAATCATTTTGGTGGTATGTTTCTTCCAAATTACAAAGCCATAAAAATTTCTCCGTGTAGTGACGGATTAAGATACAAGTGTCACCACCCCATCTCCTCCCTAGGATGCTGTAAGAGTCAGCTAAGGGATATCGCACGCAGATAACATCTTCTGTGAGAGACGGAAAACTCGAAAATAAACCCTGTGCCAACACGCCTGGTCAGCGTGGCACAGTAGACCATAATTCCTCCCAAAGTGGAGGAGGCCCGTGCCCAACAGTGGGATGTAAATGGGCTGGACAGAGGGAAAGCCATAAAATAAGAAGAAGAATTTGTAGTTTCGTAAACGTAACGTTCACTTTTCTGCGCGGATTAAAAGCAAGACTTTCAATCACCGCAATTGGCATTGTTCATATTTTTTTAAAACTCTTTATCCGAAAAATTTCGGGGAATCGAGTTTCTGATCATGATCCACAATTTTTTTTTCGGAAAATTTGCTATATTAGCTATTATTATTCCAAAAAAGGAAATGATCTCTATTTGCCCGTGAAATAAAGGACTTAAATTGTTAAGGCGTTCTTAGGGATATACTACTCTGGGGTGGAGTTGAAATTGGTCTATTATTTCAACATGGCAACTTTGAAAAGATGTATTGCAATCTGTCTTAAGTGTATCAGGAAAAGGCAACACAAAGACTGCGTATAACGATGACGTCACAACATTTAAAATAATATCTTTAAGCATTTAAAAAAAAACTATATAGCGAATATTTCAATAATATTGAAATTAGTTACTTAAAATAGTCTATATTTTCTAAAAAAAATATAAAAACAGCAGGTCAAAAATTATGAACAATCCCAATACTGTGTAGGATTTGTAAGGCTTGATATTTAAGAATTATAATTGAATGTAACAATTTTAATGGCTTTTCTTTTCAACTTCTTTGCAAACATCAATAACTAGATGATGAAGATCAGCATAATCAAAAATTAAAGCATAATCCTATATTAGTTAAAAAGTCTTTTAAGCTTATCAGATGTCAGATAAAAATCCTAATTCATATTCGTTTAAAAAACTTCCGATAGCTAAAATGTCTCTAATTTACAGAATGTTACCATTTCGTAGAAACATGGTGAAATATGGATGGTAGAAAAAAAAAATCTTACTAGTTGTCAAACTTGACATAGCGTTTATAAACAAACATTGTAATTTACACAATATCCGAGAAGTGTTATTGTAGTAAATAAACTACAGCAGGAAAGTGAAAATTATGTAATCTTTAATGTATGATACAGTAGAGGCACCAGCTCATCCAACACCTGCAGATTTGCTGGATCCACTAATGTCTTGAGATTCGCAAGCGCTGGGTCCAAAACCTACAAACATAATAGCTATGATGAGAATAAAAAATCTGAAAATTTTAAGTTGGAGCAAGAATCACTCAAATATAAAATAGAATATCTACACCCCAAGCCACTCACACCGGTGTTCTTCGATGTTCAGTTACGGGCTATTTCTATTAAAGAATTTCTTCTTTAATAGAAATAGCCCGTAACTCGGTAAATGAAAAACAATAAATTTATTAAATCAATCATTTTATTTTGTTTTATTTACTTGCAAGTAGGATGAACTTTGTTCATTACAAGGCCTTGCAATAAAAGTTTTCAAGATTGCGGCATTTCTACCTCACATATGGTTTGCATTTCATCATCATGCATCAGCTTCAGCTGAAAATCAGCGCCGTGATCTAACGTTGCATCATGGCATACGCTGAGCTGGAGCTTTTAGATACACCGCTTTTAAATTGTATCCATTCTAATTATTTATTTATTTTGCTTTTTGTTTGTTGATTGTATTTATTCATTTATTTTATCGTTTCGTATTATTCTTTTTAATTACTGGCTTATTTATGTATGTGTAACTTGTGCTTATGTATGTGTGTATCTAATAAATGTGTTTTTCTTTCTTTTCTTTCTTTTCTTTCATTTACTTTAATTGGCTGTTCCATTAGCCCTTCTATAATGGGCTCATTGTCCTCCATCGCATTGTAAACTACCACTTTCAGAATTCCTCATCTTCCAAAGAAAATATCTTACTTCTTTAGCGGTACACTTTTCTTCGCCGATTGTTAACAAGATTGTTAATGCCGCAATGCTTTGCAGGGTTCATAAGACATGTATAATTAAGCAAATTCCGTGTCGGATATTTATCGTGATTTATGCACGTATCACTATAATATATAACCTCGTTAGTTTAATAACTTTTTGGTTAATTATTGTGACTCTATGAACAACACCTTTGCAAATGACGGGGCAAACGTCAATATAAATAATCAGCTGATGAATATATACGCCATTTTTTTCACTAATATAGGCATAAAGTAGGGTCGGAGCTTGTTTAAATTAATGTCACTTTATGGGATAGTTATAGAACGCTTTAGTGTGAAAAAGCTATTATGAATTACATTTTTGACAATCCGCTTATAGCTAACTTTTAAGCCTCTGATAAGTCATTACGAATAAGACCGTAGTCGGAATAATGTCACTTTATCGGATAGATATAGAACGTTTTAGCGTAAATAACTATTATGAATTACAATTTTTGACAATCCGCTTTTAATGAAATTTTAAGCCTCCTATAAGTCATTATGAATTAGACCGTAAAACTTTAACGTATAAGTTATATTCAGATTTTTTTGTCACCTCTCGTGATTGGCAATGTGCAGTCATTTAATTAGGTAATAAAGTAACGTAGGTGTTGATTGTAGGTGTAACAACTATCGCCTTATGTGACAACTATGTTTTGCATATATGTGACATTTATGTTGAAATCAGTTTCGTCATCGGTCACTCTTTACCGAGATTTAAATAACTTCTACTATACGATGTCCCTACGCTTATGTTATGTGGGGGATTTCAGGTTTTGCAATGTTAAATTGTCGTTTTATATGTGATTTGACAAAATAAAAACGGAATCCTTATGAGATCACTTAATTCTCTGTCTGATTGTGCCAAATATTTTTGAGTGACCTAAAATTATGCCAGAAATATTTATTGCATTTTGATCATCTGGTTTTTGACCAAATATTAGTTGTAAGAGGAACATAGTAATTTAGATCAGAATGCATTGTGCATAGTAGACACAGGAACAGAGCAATAACGAATGCAACAGCAATAGATTAAATAATAATTGTTGCGGGAACGGTCCTATATAGACGATATATAATGTTTAGATAGATCTCTACTAACTATTTACAGAAACTGGGTTAAAATATTCATATTTCTGACTATCAATATGACATTTTGTTAGCGCTATATAGGCTAACTAGACTGATATATTTATCGCCACGCTTGCATATAATCAAAGAGATACGCCGAATTAATCAGTATTTACTATTATATATTTAGTATTATCATCATCATCATCATAACATCACGCCTTTTTCCCATGGGGGTAGGCAGAGACTATAGAGCGCCATCTGCTACGATCGAAGCATACTTCCTTGGCTTCATCCACACATACATCTTGGTCATTTCGTGATGTTATTACTAAAAGCCACTATTTCACGATAATGTTGCCATTCGATATGAATTCATCTGTGAGAAACGGAAATCTATAAACTCTATAAAAAATAAATGTAACACGTTTATGGGCTAATAATAATGTAATAAATAGTACGTTTTCGCTTTTTATGTTTGCTGCTAAATCCTAAAGCCTTTATTAAATTTCCAATTCTCTTTGTTTCCAGCTTCTCCAAAATCTTGGCAAAGTAGACCGCACATTAGACGACATATTCGAGGAACATCTGCAGAACTTCAACAGGCAACACCAGCAGGCGACACGGCTTCAGAAGGAGTTCAACAATTATATAAGATGTATACGAGGTTAGTTCAATTTGACATAACTTTTAACGGGGTTGCCATCACCTAAATTGTCAAATATGACTTTCTCTCCGGTTACTCCTTATAAACAATTATTTTATGACTGCAAAAAGATTGGGATTCGCCAGAATACTGAAATTGTTGGACGGTCCCCGTACGTCATTCAATCAACCTAGGATAAATTCCCAGTCGGATGTTAGCTCTACTTTCAACCAGCCTCGTGGTGTACACATACGTGTATAGTAGGCTTTATTCTACAAGTATGTAAGACTGTGAATGTAACTTACAATAACGCGCCTAGTCAACGTCGTCGTATTGAAGACCAAAGAAATACGGTAGACGTACCCTGTGGTGGAAAACTATTGCAACGTTTATTGGTTACAAAGAAAAACAGAATCCAATAACCACAGTTCACAAACGTGATTGCTGATTCTAGGAGCAGAATGAAATCGTATAAAATATTTTTGAATATTAATGGCTCTTCGTAGCCAAAGATAAACTCCAAAAATAATATTGAATGGACTTTGAATGTAATAAATAATCAGCTTAGTTTCATAGCTACAATTAACACTTTCTACGCAGGTTAATGTCAAGTAACTATTTAACTTTGTATAGTCGAACGTATTTAGCATTTAGAAAATTTGCACTCAACATCTTACAAGATTTTAACATTAGCTGTAGTCACGGTTACACAATTAGGCTTCTATAATAGAAACCTAATTGTTGTTGACAAAATTTGCTACATATTGAGAAATGAATTACCTGAAATAATAAGGCATAATATTAAGTTGGTCGAATAAATAACTATGCTGAATCGTAATACTGATACCAAACGAAATATGTGCTGATAGTTTTGTTTACGAAATCTTGCACATTTTGCCAGTCAAGTTGAATTTTCGTGATCGATCTGATATTTTAAGTTTAGCGAAGAATCCACTATTCAGGACTTCGTATATAAGAATATTGGTTATAGTGTGGCTTCATTAGTGGACCTGTAACGCTTATGTGACCCAAATTAGTTTACCATTAGAATAACATTTTTATGTATGGTGTCCACAGCGGTACAGACGGCGTCCAAAACCCTGATGGAAGCGATCACAGAGGTATACGAGAGTGGTTGGTCAGGACACGACCTACTGTACGTGCAGGCGCAGAATTTGGAAATGTTGTGGCAGGACTTTTCGCACAAACTGGGCGACCAAGTGCTTATACCACTCAACACTTATACCAATCAGTTCCCTGAAGTTAGGGTAAGTTACATTACTTAACTATATCATTCTATCCATTCCATCATACTCCGAATGGTTTTAGAGTTCTTTGTTCATTTCACATTTTCGAGGAGTTTTTGGACACTTACCGTTAAGCCCATAAATTAACCTGATCATATTTTCTTGCCTATGAAACTAGTAAATCAATTTTTTTGCTTTGATTTTGCTTTTAGGTTATTGTATTTTGTCGAAAATTTATTGAATTTCAAAATTTTTTTTGCATGAATTTATTTAGTCGTATGCTCGTAGTTAAAATATTGACTGTAAATACAGTTTTAGAATCAAATGATTCTAAAATTCTCACCCCTTATTAATTGTAAAAGGATAAATATTACAGTCATATAAATATAATTATGCTGACAGCGCTCCTAGTTCTTAGTCATATTTCAGATATTAAAAAAAACAATGATATTTTACAGAAAAAAATTGAGAAACGTGGTCGTAAATTAGTGGATTACGATAGTCAGAGGCACAGCTTCCAAAATCTACAAGCGAACGCGGCGAAACGAAGGGACGATGTCAAGGTGAGTGTACTTAACTAGGTACCCTGTCTAAAATGATAAAGGTTTAAAGTACTTATACTGAGAACTAAGCGGAGTGGCTACGCTTGTTTAAGGGCAAAAATAAAGGTATATTTATGATCTGCGTTCACAAATGTCTAATTAATGTTAAGCAAAGTCTAAATAAACAGAGTTGAAATCATAATTACCTTTTACATAAGCTCTTAGAACCGTTTTGTATGACCAGTTGCATGAGTGTAGATGAAGTGGACGATATGTGCTTGGATCGTGGCTGATGGTGATGACAGTTTATTAAGTATAAAAGATGAAAAAATATTAATAAACTAGACTAATAGAATAGAATATTGAAAATATTGTTCAAATATAGACACAAGCAACGCATAGGCACGTAAAAAGTTCTAAACAGGTCAAGGGAAGAAGGAAAGCATGTATAATATAATTAATTATTTAAAAAAAAGAGTTCAATCGTTTTCTTGTGCCTTTGGAGTTTGAGGGTTTTCCTCGATTTCTCACGAGATAACCTTCAGATCCTGATCTGGTGCCAATGGGACTACACAGGAACCACCAACTTTCAAATAAAAAAAGAATCATTTAAATCTCTTCGCCCAGTTGAAAGTTATGAGGTAACAAACAAAAAAACCCTACAGACGAATTGAGAACCTCCTCTTTTTTGAAGTCGGTTAAAAAGTGTATTAAAGACGCTATGATCTGTCTTCTGAAATATCTTATATTCAATGTTTCCAGGTGACTAAAGGCAGAGAACAACTGGAAGAAGCGAAACGTACATACGAGGTCCTTAACTCAGAACTACACGACGAACTACCCGCACTATACGACTCACGAGTTTTATTCTACGTAAACAACTTGCAAACACTGTTTTCAGCTGAACAACTGTTTCACTCGGAAAGTCATAAGGTACGAACTAGCATTAGAAGATTTACTTTCCCCAAGCAAATTTTTCTCATTTGAGGGTAGACTCCACTTTGGTGTTTTTAGGGTTCCGTACCCAAAGGTTAAAAACGGGACCCTATTACTGAGACTTCGCTGTCCGTCCGTCCGTCCGTCCGTCCGTCTGTCACCAGGCTGTATCTCAAGAACGGTGATAGCTAGAGAGTTGAAATTTTCACAGATGATGTATTTCTATTGCCGCTATAACAACAAATACTAAAAATAAAATAAAATAAATATTTAAGGGGGGCTCCCATACAACAAACATGATTTTTTTACCGTTTCTTGCTCGACACTAATAACGTTGCCTTATGTTGCATAGATAATGGTACGGAACCCTTCGTGTGCGAGTCCGACTCGCACTTGACCATTTTTTTGTATTTATTAATAACACAGATTTACTATGACTACATCACGGAGTCGATTTGAAGCCACTTCAATATCTATGTTCCGTGTGGTGACTGATTAAGAAAACAAGTCTCACCACCCCATCTCCTCCTAAGGTTGCTGTAAAAGTCAGCTAAGGGATATTGCACACAGATAACATCCTCTGTGAGAGACGGAAAACTCGAAAATAAACCCTGTGCCAACACGCCTGGTCAGTGCGGCACATTAGACCATAATCCCTCCAAAGTAAAGGAGACCCGTGCCCAACAGTGGGACGTAAATGGGCTGAAGAGAGAGAAGAGAAGAGAGATACCAACACGCCTAATGAGAACGTTATAACATACAAACTTATTATAACGCTATATATCTATATATTTAGTATTGGTTAAAATTCTCATTTTAATATTACAGGTATTTGGTGAACTAGAAGCGATTACGGACAAACTAGCAACAGACTGTCAGCGTGGCTCTTACACGAAGAAGATTGGTAACAATGTGTCACCTGCCTCTTCACCGACAGCAACTCTTAGCGTGCACAACGGCAAACCTGCGTCGCCTACGGATACTATGCAGAGTGAGTATTAATTGATTTAAATAACTGTACAAAAATCTGTAGAAATTATGAGTTAAATCGGTTAAAATAGTGGGCAAAATCGGTAGATAAAAATTCAAAGTTCTTATTTAGTAAGATATAAATATTATTATGGGTAGAAACTATACTCAATGTTTAAGACATTTTACCCTTGCCGGGTTATGATAAGGTTCGAGGTACCACCATAGCCCAATAAGGCTGAAGGAGATATAATAAAAAAGTTAAAGACATTTAAAATAAAACCACTTTTTACGGATTTAGACGCGTGTATTTGTTTTAAAAATATAATAAATTTAATTTCAGTTTTAAAATCGAATGTGGGTAAACTCTGAGACATTTAAAATAATTTAAAAGGGTTATAATAATCTGATAAATAATTGATTTTGTAGAGACAAGTAGTTACATTGGTACCCAAATATGTAAAATAGTGGCCAAAGTACGATAAAGGCTGGGGAGCTAATTAAAAAAAAATAGCAAATTAGATTGATATATATATATATTAGTTAGTTAACATTCTACGTATCACATTTTAGTAGCGTATCGTGAGTTTTTTTTTCATTTATGACATTTTCACCTCAAATATTAACTAAATATATTTGATTACATATTTTAAATATACATGACTAAATTAAAAACGTTTGGCTTATGTAACGTGACGTCATACGTGTGTGTAAATTAATATGAATGGATTGATGTTGATTGCGTTTGATATTATTGTACTGTCATCTTTTATGAATAATGTGACTTCCAGTAATATTTGTGATCAAAAAAAAAAATTTTGTGGTTACTATTGTTTGATATATATACTTCATTTGTATAGTTATATTTCAAATATAATTAAGCAGTCAAGATTTCAATTAAGTACTTGTCTTTGGTACTTTCCTGCTAAAATGTCTTTAAGTAATATTGTATAAAAGTCCCAAAAAACCAATAAAAGTTGAAAAAATATCTTGGTCACGAATGTTACTTAAATACTAACGTTTAACGCATGCGTGTGTGTTTAGCTCCTCCTTCCCCTGCCCTCAATGGGGATTCATCCCCCACACCGAACGAGTCCACACCATCAACACCGAAGGAACCTACACCACCCACACCAAGAGAAGGAAAACCACTGCCAGCCATTCCAATAACACAAACTAACAACAACAATAATGAGGTTGTTGAAAAAGAAGAAGCAAAAGTAATAACAGAAACAAAAGAACCAATCGATAAGAAAGTTGAAGAACTCTACGATATACCCGTCGGTATGTATCATCATATTCAAATCGTAATTGTTAGACAAATTTTTTTGGCAAAGATATATAATTTATGAGCAAAGTGAATAAATTTGTCAGCAAAGTTTTTAGAACAAATCTGCAAAGTAAATAAATTTTTCAGTGAGGTAACATTATTAGTGAATTTCAATTTCATTGTAAATTATAAAACACTATTTAAATTATTCGAAGAATAATAACACTAAAGATATTCTGGTCGCGTTTTACCGAAAATAAATTGTGAGCAAAGTGACCGAATTTTGTCATCAAAGATTGTTAATTTGTCTGCAAATTATATAGTACCGGTGAAATTATTTAAAGTACCAGTAGTAATATTCAAAGTACCGCTAAAGATATTCAAGTAAATGATTACATTTTGTCTGTCAGTATCTCTTGTACTAATTCGATGTTGTCGTAGTTAGAGCATGGCTAAGGCTAGTTAATTCTTATGTTTCAATATATATGTACAAAATTCTTTACTATTTTATATGCCAATGTTTCACATCCTAACTTTGTAACGTATTTTGAGATCAATATAATATTTCTTACTGCTCTCATAGGCCACCATAATGTGAATATAATAGGTCTAAGCTAATGAAAACAGAATACTCTGCAAGATTTTATACTTCCTTAAAAATATTATTTTTAACTTATAATCTAATAATGATTGTTATCAAAATCATAACCGACTATAATAGGTTCTCAAAAAATGATAAAAATTTCGTAGTATAATTTAAAAATTGCCATAATAAGGCTTTGAACAAGTAGACAAATACCCGGACAATTCTCTCAGGGTCTCCAGTACCTCCAGAGAAGTCAAATAATAGCGAGGAAAAGAGACAACAAGTAGATAGTGTGCCGAAAGAGAAAGGAACAGACGATGACAAACAAGAAGAGGTCTACGATATACCTGTTGGTAAGTACGCTTAGGAGATACAGGGTAAAAGATTGTATATATTGAATGACATGATAAATAGTCATAATCAATTAGTACCGTGTAGAGTTTCCAAGTCTTTGTTTTATTTTGGGGAGTTTTTGAAACAAAAAAGGTCTAAACTTGTCAGATATAGGGCCAAATCTTGTGTTTAGCCAAAATTTTTGGCATTTTAGGGGAGTTTGAAACCCTAGCCGGGACCCCGTGACAGTTAATGATCACACTAAACCTATAAACTTAGTATAATTATATTCTTATTGAGGTAGGCACAAGATTAAATTTGGAAGTAGAATGCTAATGTAATAGCTAAATAGTAATTTTTAGTACCTCATGTCATATTCAGGTACCTAATAATTCAATATGTACAATCATTTACAAATCATCCAGTATAACTTATATCGGCATTGGGGTAATCTTTTAAGTAATATTAAAAAATATATATAGCCTTTTTGGTCTTTTTAACCGTTAGCGTTATTTAGATGTAACAATTTAATGCATACTATATTTTTTTTTTACTTGAATAAACAGTCGAATACGTTCAATTATTGACTCTAATAGCCTTTCAATTTTAGTTGAATTTTGTCTAATAATACTTACTAAATAGTAACTATATTATATATAATAATTTGCCTTTCCTATAATAGAACTTCCACCTTTCGTGATAGATTCTAAAATATGACTTATTGAAAACCGTTTGTTTATCAAAATATCGCAAAACATACATTCACATACATTCTTCGTAATTAAAACCCTTTTGTAAATTGTAGTAATAAAAGTACAAAAAATATTTTAAATATTAAGTACAAATAAGTCAAAAAGTACTTAAAGTGATATTCGTAGCTTATCAATTGCTGTTAGTTTACATAAATCCCTTATTTATTACGTGCATTATTTTATATTTATTGTATTATAATTATTTATGTATCAGTTGCAGTATATATTTGTAAATACACAGGTAATTGTTTTCTCATATTGCTATTTATGTTTGCATGCCTGATTTTCGTTTTATATGATTGCAATATATTTTGCATATTAACTCAAAGCTTTTTACTGTTTTTCATAAGTTTAAGAAATCGTTGTAGATATGCAAGATTCGTATTTTATATCATTGCTTGTATGTTTTTATAAGATATGAGTTACAAATATCCTAGTAAGTCTTATTGTTAAATGTTAGCTGTCTTTAGAGTGCAGTTTACGTTACTGTTTATATTATTTATATCCTTCGAACATGTCCGCAATCGGTTACGGTGGCCTAATTTGATTACTACAAGCACGACCCAATAAGCTCAGTTGGCAGAGCTACGGAACGGTATTCCGAGATCGTGGGTTCAAGTCCCGCTTGCGGTAATCACGTTTTAATTTGTTAAGTAAGAGGATAGCATGTCAATTGCAAAATTAATAAATTACTCTAGTAATGTCCGTAATCTTCAAAAAATATTTTCTTTAAACTTCATTGTCTGATTGTCTTTATTCCAATTAATATATTAAGTGCCTTTTCCTTGTGACTTTATTGTTCTAGACTCTAATTTTCATAAAAATCTAGACGAATTTAACCTCCCATAAGTACAAAATCTTTTCGGATGGAACAACGGGCCTCTTTGGTTTAGTGGTTCATATAACGGACTGTCATTCACGAGGTTGCGGGTTCGATTACCGTTCGAGACAATCATTTGTCTGATATTTATAATTGTCATACAAATGTTTGTACTGCGTCTAGGTGTTTCTATGTATTATAAGTAGTTACAAAATAAAAATAATTAATATGTAATATATCCGTATTCTGGTACCCATAACACAAGCATTAGCTTAGCTTGGGACCAAAGGACGTTGTGTAAAAAAAAGCTATTTTCAGAGATTACTTCTTACAGCTTACAGGCATATTAAAAACTTTACCTCTGTATGAATAGTATAGACAGATGTTTTATATAATGCAGGAGTGGCCAACAAGTCGATCGCCCAACCAATTTTGGTCGATCTCTCGCAAGTTCCATGAGGGGACGCATTCAATTCCAAATGTTTCTAGTACTTGATACAGTTATGAACATGTACGCAGCTCATGCTTCGAGTAGGTAGACGTTCAGTGTGACCACTTTTAGTAGTTTTCTACTATTTTCAGGAGTGCACGGCGGTATAAAAACACACTGCATAAACGTCCCCTTCTTACCCAAGAAATAGGTCGATCGCGACTTAATTTTAAAATAAAAAGTACATCTTATGTGCACAAAAGTTGGCCACACCTGATATAATGTATGTACATGTTAGGAGCGACGCTAGCAGGCCTGCCACCGGGCACACTGTACCGCGTGCGCGCCACCTACCGGTACACGCGCGAGGACTCGGACGAGCTCTCGTTCGATGTGGGCGAGCTCATACGTGTGGTCGAGTACGATGATCCAGACGAACAGGTAATACATACACACCAAACACTCTACAAAATACACAAAGTCAAATCTCTTCTCCTCTCCAGCCCATTTACGTCCCACTGTTGGACAAGGGCCTCCTCCACTTTGGGAGGGATTTTGGTCTACTGTGCCGCGCTGACCAGGCGTGTTGGTACAGAGTTTATTTTCGAGTTTTCCGTCTCTCACAGAGGATGTTATCTGTGTGCAATATCCCTTAGCTGACTTTTACAGCACCCTTGGGAGGAGATGACACTTGTATTCTTAATCCGTCACCACACCAACATCAAATCAATAAATAAATATTCATGGACATTTCACACAACGTCCTCTGGTCCCAAGCTAAGCTTATATGCTCCTGTTATGGGTACCAAAATACGGATAGAATACTTATACTACTTTTCTTTTGTAGATACTTACTTATAATACATAGAAACATCCAGACGCAGAATAAACATTTGTATGACAAATATAATCATCACACAAAATTAAATTATTGTCCCGAGCGGGAATCAAACCCGAGACCTTGTGAACAACAGTTACTCATATTTATCACAAACTTAGCTGAATATTACAATACTTACAGCACGTACAGCAATTTGATGGGTCTCGTGGTGTAGTGGTTCATATGACGGACTGCTGTTTATAAGCTCTCGGGTTCGAGTCCCGCTCGGGACAATCATTTGTGCAATGTTTATAATTGTCATACAAATGTTTGTAATGCGTCTGGGCGTTTCTATGTATTATAAGTATGTATTTACAAAAGAAAAGTAATTTATGTATTATATCCGTATTCTGGTATCCATGACACAAGCATGTAAGCTTGGCTTGGGACCAGAGGACGTTGTGTGTAATGTCCATGAATATTTAGTTTTTACTTTATTATCAATGTATATTTTGTTCTATAGGAGGAGGGTTGGTTGATGGGTATAAAAGAATCAACAAATGAAAAAGGCATGTTCCCCGCGAACTTCACGCGGCCAATATGAAGTCAATAAACTAACGACACCAACTAAATATTGCACCGCGCTACGACAGCTACGGCGTAGCACGTCAACACTCGCTACGTACTATACTGCAATACCGCGAATGTCAGTGTACGTACTATCAATATGAACTGTCTTTTATGGTGCATCCCTACTTGATTTAACGTGTTTGCCGTCAATAACAATATGTAGTTGACATTTATAATTTACCCTTATTTAATAAATTAAATTGTAGTGGAAAAAGTGATCACCACAAGCGGGACTTGAACCCACGACCTCGGAATACCATTCAGATGCTCTACCGACTAAGCTATTGTGGCCAACGGTAACCAGCAAGCATAGCAAGTCAATTGTAAAATTAATTAAATCACTCTTTATCAGTTTCTACCTGGTGTCTAGTTATGAATTTTGTTTCTAATTCTAGTACTAATTTAACTTTAATATCAACATTGGAGTGATAAAATCATACATTTGTAGATGTTTTTACTATTTGATAGTAATTTATGTATTATAATTTTCAGCTTAATTTGGGACTACCGTTTGTATTCTTTTTGAAATACTCGCTCGCTACCTTTATTAACACATTTCTGTAATATCTATTTGCAGATCCCAAAAATTATTTTATATCTGAGATTTAAAGGTCGTAAAATTAATTGTGAAATTGCATGCATTAAATAATTTGATACAAATGTTTTTATGGCAATACAAACACGCTGTTCTAAGTAGGGATGTACTATTAACGTGTTATTTTAGTTAAAACTATTATTCAAAATATAATGTTTATAACTTTAGTTTAGTTGTTGAATGTTATTAGATTAATATTATTTATTTAAAACTTTTATGTTGTATTACAACGAATTATTATCATAACCATTTAACAGATAATTATAAAACAAATTGTATATAAAATGTATAACAACTTTGTCTATGGTATGGTGGCAACCAGTTTATAAAAATCAGGGTTTCTCAAAGTTTAAGTCTCAAATAGCCCCCCAATATTTTTCACGTCATTGCTTTTATTAAATTCAATGCTAATACAAAATACACTTAGACACGTCTTGAGAAGGCAAGGGCCTTGCGAATATTAGGGCCCTGGAATCTTATGAAATGATAAACAATAGTCTACTCATTAGGGCCCCATGATCGTAGTGACCAGGGCCTCTTATAGGTGAAACTTGGTCCTACACGCACTGTCTACGTCTAATATATTATGATACTACATCATATTATTTGTTTAAATAGAAAGTAAAACATATTAAGTCATAATAAAAACAATGCAATTTGTCAATTTCAATGATTTTCGATTTCTGTATTAGGGAACCCTGATTTTTTTTATCTATCATTTGTTTATAATATGAACGAATGTGTTTACCCGACTTCAAAAATAGAAAGTTATATGATAAAATTATTGTCATCATTATCGATATTTGTCGAACATGATTTTAAAAATCATAATACAATTGACAATAAAGATGTTATTCAAAACAAAATTACGATTAAAAATGAATCAAAATTGCTCACGTAATAATATTTTTATAATTAAAGTGATTATTTAAATTAACTTATGACGAACAAATCAGCTATCTAAATATTATTCATTATTTTTTTATTTCTAAATGACCCCCAATTTCTTAACCCTATGTTTCGATAGTAATTATGTGCGCGTATGTTTATTTAAGTTTTGAAATTAACAATGAATAAGCTAAGGCAAAATAAAATAGCTTTTGTATGTGTGAGATTATTAAACTGCATTAAAATCAAGCAGATTTATTATATTATTACATTTCCATCCACGCATTTGATTAAAATTTCTATTGCATTTTCAAAATATTTTCACCACAATCATTTCAAACAAGATTTGTATATAAAATCATTTAATAGTTTTTTGTTGTTAATCAATTATTGTTATTAATACTAAGAAATAATGCGTCTTTTCTTATATCCTCTTTTTAATTTGTGTATTTTTTAGTTTTTATTTAATATGACTCTTTGAGAACTGGTGTACTAACTTTATAATTATTATTTATAACCATTTTAGGCGTTTTAATTGAAGACTTTTAGAAAATAAGTCTTTATTTTTTATAGACTTATTCAAAATTAATGTTTATTATTGATTTTGGTTTTCTAAATGTGTTTATTAAAAGCTTTATTGAATTCAATTAAGTCCTGTGTACTCAGAACAAAATTAGATATTAAATGCCCGTGTCAAAATGAGGTGCTTATAAACTGTACATAATTTATATATTTTACAATTTAATCCTCATATTTAAGTGTAAGGCGGTTTGAATTGTGTTCCATTTTGAAAAAAAAATCATCCTCAATATTAATGTTGCCAGCGTTATAACATAAATTTATAAGGCAACACTGACGATTAATACATTTTATTATTTTGTGAGGGCAAACCCCGTATGTGCTTCTTGCGTATGGAATATCAGCTATACTTAAAATAATGACTCATAGAATTAATTCACATTGCTGACAAGCCTTCCAAAAAATATTATATCTTTATAAAAACTTGTCTCAGTTCTAAATAATTTTGATTTACACCTGACTAATTTAGTCTTTGTTAAACTTTTACAATCTTGGGCCTACATGTCATAAAAACGTATGCCTCAGCGGTTGTCAAAGTTCAAGAAAATTTTACGGGATCATGACCCCCAAGTAATAAAATTTTCGTGGAATCAATGTATTTGTTAAGATCTTAATAACAAATGATCTTGAATGGTTCACTTAAATATAGTTTGTTTTTATGAGTTGTTATTTTAAGTACTAATCCTAGTTTTAAATAACACTTTTATAAATGACGGGCCACTTTTACAAACTATGAGCGTGTTTACAGCTCCATAAGATACTCCGCCTTCAAAAATCATTAGAACTATCTTTTATACAAATTTTTGACCGTATTAATTTTTGTAATGTCAATAAATGACTGAAATTTTTTGGTAGAGATGATTGTTGTAATGTTACGAAGATAGGAGTACAATCCGATGTGTTGAAAGTTGTGGCTTTATCGTCAGTGCCATGCAATGTCCATATGTAATGTTATTATGTAAGTTTGTTAGGACTTGTACAGTTTTTACAAGTGGAAATAAAACATTTCAAAAATTTTTTGTCTTTTATTGCCTGCGTTTCTCAAAGATTTACTTGCAATATAGTCATTGTATGACCCCTAAAAATATTTCAACATTTATTTATGAAATATTATTCACCTAATGAAAAGAATGAGAACTATTTAAAAATATTATTTATTTTATTTAGTTCTAAAACGCAAACTGCTTAATTTTTTTCGGAAAGAAATATCAAGTAAAACTGGACCTGGTAATAAAATTTGTCAGTGGATTGTAACATCATCATCATTTATAATGTATCATTATAAATGATCATAAACTAATGAAGAAAGAGAGAAAGAAAATAAATTTATTCGTAACAGAACACGGATTGACAAGAGTACAGAGACAAGGAAAATAAAGTAAGAACGTAGATATAAAACATGAAATAAAATAAAAACTGTTCAAACAGTGTCTGTCACGAAACGGCCGCAGCTCAGCTGGATTGCTAGTTGAGAACCAGCGCTGGTCTTCCGCTGGGCCGTTAATGAATACATAATCTTGCACGGAACTAATAGTACATAATGAAAGCGTGTTAAAAAGGAAGTGCTCACAGCCTACTCCATAGTACTTACGACTTTCATATTTGGAATGCTTCTCCGATTTCTGAACGCTTTTCCAAATGTCATTAACGGTACATTCTACGCAGGGATTGTTGACTTTTTCATTCAAAAGTCAATAAGTCTTTAGCTTTACAAAACTGGAACGCCTTATATAAGGAGCGTCGTCGCATGAAGATTGATTGATGAACTGAATATTCTAGGCGATATTTTTATTTTGAAAACATGTCTAGTCTGTTGTTAGTGTTTATAAGATGTAAATACGTGATGCAAGGTGGCTGTAGTAACGCAATAGTTACTTAAAGATGTTTTAAAAAGAGTATGTGAAACATAACGCCATGTCTTTGTGATTTAGCAATGTTTTTCAAGATATTTATTGCTATTGAATTTTTTACAGGCATTGATTGAACATCGAAGTAAAGAAGTCACAACGTAAGTTAGTTTTTTTTTTATTATGCTTAAATAAGATTGTAATGATATATATAAAAAAGGTTCTTGTGCCTTTTTTATTTATTTTTAATCGACTTTATTTTGCAAAAGTCTTAATAATGTTACTATTTATTGTAACCATAGACGGAGATATTATTTTTTTATTATAACTTTTTTTTAGTGTTAAGTTTTATTGTTGTCAGTTATAAAAATTCTTGTTTTATGTATTTTATCTTGCTTAATTTTTCTTAGATTAGATGTATACAATCTACCAGAACATTTCAGATGGGCACCAGTGTAAATTTCAGAATTTTTATGAGTAAATGACGTTGTTTCCATTATTTTTAGTTTTTTTTTATTGTTCTTCTTCAATTTAGTTTATTTACAATACAATAACATAAACAGCGAGGTGAGTATGTTGTTTTTAACACACATAAAAATATATTTGATTAGGACTGTAATCCTGGCCACAGTGGCCGCACCTGGCTATGTTTTCTAAAGGTACATACATGCAGTCATCATGCAGTGCTATTGATTATATTTTTGTAAATTATTGCATTGTCATCGGCCTTAATACGTCTACAAAATGTCAGATCAATCTGACTACTGGGTTAAAATTTACCTTCAAATATGAAAATTACTTACTTATATTAATATGTATATTGATACTAATTGATAGATACGTTCTGAACCAATAAAAGCGTGTTAAAATTAACGATAACCGCGCGAAGTCAGAGCGGATTCCTAGTATTATACACATTCAGATCCCAAAATTATTGACTTCTGAAAAGCTTCACGTATTTGTATAGAATATTGTGTTGTAAATAACAATAGGTTTATTATCTCACAGGTCCGTATGCCACATTGGCTTTTGTGATAGCCACACCGACGTACACAATAGCCCACATAACTGTAGGCTTTATTCAATTAAATCCTATTTCGAGTTTTGTATAGTTATTTTATATCAGTGGTATAGAATAAAATAGGTAGAGTAAAATAAAATAGTAAAATAGGTAGAGGTAGTTTTTAATTGGCAAAAGTACAACTGCATGAACCTATTTCCTTTTTTTGGACGTTTCATACAAAATTTTCTTCTGTATCATTGATTGGAAATTGAATCAATAATAAGTAATTCTTCTAAATGATATCGAAACGATTACTATACATATAGCTTTCCTTACTAAATAACTACAAGTAATAAATAAATATAAATAAATATTCATGGACATTTCACACAACGCCCTCTGGTCCCAAGCTAAGCTTATATGCTTGTGTTATGGGTACCAGAATACGGATATACTACATATACTACTTTTCTTTTGTAAATACATACTTATAATACATAGAAACACCCAGACGCAGTACAAACATTTGTATGACAATTAGAAAAATCACACAAATGATTGTCCCGAGCGGGAATCGAACCCGCGACCTCTTGATCGGCAGTTCGTTACATGAACCACTCAACCACGAGGTTCGTCAATAGTCAGTGTGGTAACGGATTAAAAATACAGGTGTCACCACCCCGTTTCCTTCCAAGGGTGCTGTAAAAGGCAGCTAAGGATTTTTGTTATAACCTAACATCTATGAGAGACGGAAAGCTCGAAAATAAACCCTGTGCCAACACGTCTGGCTGGGTGCGGCACAGTGGATGAGGCCCGCGCCCAACAGTGGGCCGTTAATATGCTGGAGAGAGAGAGATTCGATCTATATTTATTGTATATTTAGTTAAACTATACACGTAATATATTTAAGGCCAGTATCAAGCTTTCAAAGCCATGCTCTTAACCAATTAGCGCGTGACCTGAAAGCTATTAGCACAGTAACTCTATTATCATAGAACATGCAAGTTAAGCTCTCCAATTTGATTAAATACAAACTTGTTAACACAATCATATTGAATATCGCATAGGTACTAAAATGAGAGCTAGATTAGTTTTTGTGTGTTCTAGACACTGGAGTATGTTCTACTGATACTTATATTAAAAGCTGGCACACCAAATTATAACTTAATAAAGAAAGATATCTATTTTTTTAAAAATAACTCTAAAATTAATTCACTGCTAGGTTAAATTAGAGCATAAATGCAAAATGAAATAGATTATCTTTTTCAAATAAGACATGTTTACTTAGAGAAGTTAAAAGCGTAGTTATGACTCTATTATAGAGACACGGATTCGGAAAACAATCTTCAGCTTTTAGCTAAAATGGGTTGGTTGAACACTTGTTTTCTTAATCTG
Source organism: Orgyia antiqua (assembly GCA_916999025.1). Lineage (NCBI taxonomy): Eukaryota > Metazoa > Arthropoda > Insecta > Lepidoptera > Erebidae > Orgyia > Orgyia antiqua. Next base: position 16,511,839 of record OU779864.1, on the reverse strand, counting down.
ACACCACATGAATAATTATTATTTCTTTTAATAGATACAAAGTTATTGAAACAATGCCTAAATAAATAATTATGTGCTATCCTTACTTATAAAATGAAGTCGTTATTTTTGTATGTATGTCCCTATGTGAGCTTATATCTTTAAAACTACGCAAAGGATTTTGATGCGGTTTCTTTTAATAGATAGAGTGGTTCAAGAGGATGGCTTTTTTGTATAATTTTGTTAGGTTTCTAAATTCTACGCGTACGAAGTTGCGGGCGAAAGCTAGTGTCTTATAAAAACATTTATCTTACTGGCAAGGACTCTAGATAGCCTTTGATAACTCTACGTTACATATTCTAAACTAAAATCCAATGACTTTATAACATTACTTTTTAAATGAAAATGTCTCAAGCATCATCAATTCTTAACGTCTTTATTTTAAGGTGACGCACTAAAAAAATATAAGTTGTAAACGGGACTAGAATGCGACGGAAGACCACGCGCTCGGCTATCATCGCGCGGGCTCGGTAGGCACGGCTGCGCTCGGTTTCTATTGGTTGCTATCGCGTTGTTTGAAGTTCATTCATAAAAACACACATCGCTTACCTGGGGCTAAAACGAACACAACCCAAAACTTTATTTTTATGAGACAAAAGTACGGTTTTCATAAATTTATAAAATGAGTTATATATTCATTCATATACCAGCATACATATATGTATGTTAAGTATGTTGCATATGTCTCGTAATATGGTACCTATTATTCAAGCATAGGAATGTAGCTTACTTTATGACCAGAGGAGGTTATTATGAAACATCAATAAATATGTATTTATTATTTAATAAATAATAATAATAAATATTCATGGACATTACACACAACGTCCTCTGGTCCCATGCTAAGCTTATTATGCTTGTGTTATTGGTACCAGAATACGGATATAAATACATAAACTATTTTTCTTTTGTAAATTCATACTTATAATACATAGAAAACACCCAGACGTAGTACAAACATTTGTATGACATTTATGGATATCACACAAATGATTGTCCCAAGCGGGAATCGAACCCGCGACCTCATGAACGGCAGTCCATTACATGATATTTATATTAAATTAGTCATATCCACTACAGAATTATTTTAATATCAATGCCAATAACCAATGCACTAACATACTAATGTTGATAGAGATAATATAAAATAAGACCGCAAATACAAATGCTTCATTAAAAAAAAGACGTGTGTCACTCGGGGACTGCCGCGGTAAAGCTATTGCATAGTATTTTTTATCAACTTAAGCAATTATAATTAGGTATTTATTTATTTTATTTATGCAAGAATCTAAATACCAATGCTAATCTAAACTAAAATAAGATTAATTATCCTTATTTACTGATGCTTACATCTCCATTGTTTATAGTAATTATGATAAAATAGCGATGGTCAATCAAATGTCAATAAAATAAAAACTAACGCCAAAACTGACATGAGTCACCAGCGCGAGTTTAAATTTCAAATTTTGTGGATTAAGGCTAAGTTCACATGTAACGCGCGTTAACGCAGGTCAACGTGCGATCAAATTTATAAAGAGTTCACATAACAAGCGCGTTGCGAGGAGCTGTCAGTCTGACTTGAGTCTGTATCGATAGAATTTAGAAAATGGACGTAGAAGAAACTATTATTTTGTGGCTATGTTATTACAAAAAATATGGTATAAGAAAACGCACACATTGGGTTCACCCAATTTTGAAAAAAAATACCTAGTTTCTTGGCAACATTATATCCGAATCTGAGAGACAATGAACTCGACAAACCGTTAAACCATAAAATAATTTATAAGTAGGTATACATAATATACACATTATTATTTATAGTTTTCTAAAAATAAAGAATTAAAAGTTTTTTGTTTCCTGAAAAAAGTGATATTTAGAGTTGTTTCTTTATCTAGGCGTGTGGAAAGTATAGGTACTTGATGCAATAAAAATATTTATTATGCCATTAGATTATGTACCATTATTTCAAAACGGTATCGTAAGGCTTCGATGGCGCATGCGAAAAGCAGACGTTAGAATAACTAATCATGTAGTCTGCGGATCAAACCCACGCTTCGATCAGAACTTTGTATTTTTTTAATTTTTATTTTGTACCTAACTCTTGAAAACTGTATAAAAAATTACAAAAAATTGACTAATGATATAAAAAAATATATATATTTCATAAAGTTAAAAAAGTTTAATTCCCACCCGGGATGTATTTTAATATTATATTTGTGTGAAATGTCCACAAACATAATTTATAAGTATTTATAAAAAGACCACAAAATACCGAAGTTAAGCAACATCGGGCGTGGTTATTACTGGGATGGGTGACCGCCTGGGAATACCACGTGATGTTGGCATTATGCCGCTCAAAGTACCGAAGTTAAGCAACTGCGGGCGTGGTTAGTACTTGGATGGGTGACCGCCTGGGAATACCATGTGATGTTGACTTTTGGTTGGTTTTCAGTATATTTGTGTGAAATGCCCGCAAATATAATATATTTATAATTAATAGTTACTGAAACACCACAAAATTTCTTTCCACAAAATTGGTATAGCCGTTCCGGAATAATTTAATGATGTACAGACGAATAAAAAGATCTATTTATAAATAGATTTTTATATAAAAATTATTATATTTTTCGTAAAGTTAAAAAAACAAAAGTTACAAACTGGGATACGAAACCCCATACGTCCCTCATTCATTCCATTTTATTGCACGCTTTTCTGACACGCGCCACCAGTGCCTTTGCCTAAACTTGCGAAATAATAGTTTATATTCTAATGGCATTGCACTAATAAATAATTTTATTGTTCGATCCCCACAGTACAACTATTTTTCACAATGTTTATAGTCATTCTTCTAATATATAAAATTCACGTGTCACACTGTGGTATCACAGTGTTAGTTACCGTACTCCCCCGAACGGCTCGACCGATTTTTATAAAATTTTACATGCATATTCAGTAGGTCCGAGAATCGGCTACTATTTATTTTATTTTTCATAACAACCCTCCCCCCCTTATGACATTTTTATGGCAAAATAACGTTTGAAGGGGCAGCTAGTAATTGTTATACAAAAGTGTTCGTAAGTATTACTTATTTATTTTATTTATGCAGTACCTACTTTTTCCTTTGTTTTTTTTTCTTCGACATAAATTCACGTTACACTTTTTGAGCGTGGTGACTTGTCCGTCGGTCCGTCCGTCGGTCCGTCCATGGGTTCGTCCGTCCGTCCATTAGTCTGTCCAACGGTCCGTCGGTTCGTCCGTCCGTAGATCTGTCCGCTCCGTCCGCATGTCTGTCGGTCTGTCCGTCCGTCCGTCGGTCAGTCCGTAAGTGTGCATTTACAAAACATGGATAGGTATATGTTGTATATCCGTATTCTGGTACCTACCCGTAAGACTACATAGAATTATAGCTTAATTTGGGATCAGCGGATATTGTGTGAAATTTCTACAAATACCTATGTATATTTATTAAATATTTACCAAAACACTACCTACACAAAATTTCATTAAAATTGGTCCAGCCGTTCTAGAATACTTCAGTGGCTTACAATGTGTACAGGAGAATTTTGTACCTTTATAAATATAGATAACCAAAAAATGGAGAAAAGTAGGTATGTATAGTATCATACAATATTTAAATAAATTTTAATTCATTGTAAAAAGAATATTATTATCACCATAATTAGGTATAAATATTGAATAAACGGCATGTATAAGCGTTGCTCCTACACACACATCATTTACGCACGCAAGTCACGCCCCCAAAAATTATGAATGAAAAATACGTAAAATATAACGAAATAATCATGTAAAATCCGACACAGGTCCGCATCGGTGAGAGCCTCACGCTCGACTGGGAGAAAGGAAGGCAAATATTAAATGCAGGTGAAACGTGAGAGGGCGTATCGCCATGTACCTATCATTACAGCTAGTAGGTATAGAAAATGAAGAATTAGGGATATTTTTTTTGTTTACTCAAAATCTACTAAATATATTTTAATTCTGATTTACGTGTTTCTATATATAATAGTTACTTATGTTTTGAAAGTTATTTCATTAGTAAATACGCGATAATAGACCGACAAATGACAAAAAATAAAAAATGAGAGAGGTTATTTCGCTAAGATTTTCTATCGAGAAAACTATTTCCAATCGCGTTTCTGAGTTTACGCGATCCTAGATTATATATTGAAAAAACATATACTTAAAAATTAGAGCTCTAGCCATTCAATATAAAGAAAAAATGAAAACTTTGTACATAGAAAAATGCACGATAATATTAATGGAGGCCCTCAGTAAAAAATTAACTACAAACCCACAAACAATGAAATAACAACAATGTCGGTCTGTATAATGTACAACCAATTTTCTCAACCCATAAAATATAGAAAACCGGCTAAGTATAAGTCGCACTAGCACTAGGGTTCCATGACATTTTTAACATAATATATTCAAATCAAAATATCATACCATCATAATCATGTCGACTAAGAATATTATCAAGTTACACTGAAAACATTTGTTGTATTGGAGCCCCTCAAAAGGCCCTAACTGTAATCGTTGGTATTTTTTGTAAAGCTCATAAGTACTATTTGCTATGCTCTTAAATACTCGAAGTAAACATGTCTTAGTTAAAAACCTCCTACTGAATTAATTTCACTGTTACTTTTTTCAGTGACGACTAAAGATCGAGTTTCTTCTTTAGTAAATCATAATTTAGTAGGTATGCCTGCTTTTACTAATTTGTAACAAGATATACATCACCTGTAAAAAATTCAATTCTCTAGCTAACAACGTTCCTGAGATACAGCCTTTTTACAGACGGACGGACACTGAAGTCTCAGTAATAGGGTCAGTTTTACCTTTTAGTACGAAACCCTAATACTTTGAATGTGAACTTTTTCAGTATTTTTACGTCTGTGGAAAGTTCAGCTGTTGATATTAGCTATCCCCTCACACCCCGCAGTATCTGCCTTCCGGTGAGCTAACAATGTCACCCTAAGGACATTGCACTTTTAAATCTCCCACTGTTGGGCACGGGCTTCCTCCACTTTGGGAGGGATTATGGTCTACTGTGCCGCGCTCACCAGGCTTGTTGGCACAGGGTTTATTTTCGAGTTTTCCGTCTCTCACAGAGGATGTTATCTGTGTACAATATCCCTTATCTGGCTTTTACAGCACCCTTAGAGGGAAATGAGGTGGTGACACTTGTATTCTTAATCCGTCACCACACGGACATTTTTAAATACGACCTGCAAAACGGATTTTTTTCATTTCATTTCATTTCAAAACGGAGAAGCGGTCTCGGAGTTGCCAGATAATAAATAAAGCGTAAAAAATACGCAATATATTACATTATAATATTTTTATACAAATAACTAGCTAATGCGCGCGGTTTCCCGCGTTTATTGTTATTGAGTCAAAAATACACACAGAACCTTAACAAATTGTACAAAAGAGCCTGTGGAGGACTCCACTCTATGTATTAAGACGATACCAAAATAGCTTCGTGCATTTTTCTATGTACGAAGTTTTCATTGTTTCTTTAGATTGAATGGCTAGAGCTCTAATTATTAAGTATATGTTTTTTCAATATATGATCTAGGATCGCATCAACTCAGAAACACGATTGAAAAAAGTTTTCTCGATAGAAAATCTTGGCGAAACAACCTCTCAAAATTTTTATTTTTTTCATTTGTCGGTCTATTATCGCGTATTAACTAATGAAATAACTTTAAAAACATAAGTAACTATTATATATAGAAACACGTAAATCAGAATTAAAATATATTTAGTAGATTTTGAGTAAATAAGAAAAGTATCCCTAATTCTTCATTTTCTGTGCCTACTGGCTGTGTTAATATGTACGTGTCGGCGATGATATACGATAATATTGATGTAGGCCCTTTAAGAAAACCGCATCAAAATCCGTTGCGTAGATTGGAAGATCTAAGCTCACATACGGACATCATACAAAAATATCGACTTTCTTTTATAATATGTAAAGATAGAGACTTTGCATTGAAAAATCGCTCGTAATACGTATTTGTATTGAAGTTCTTGTATCGTAGTTAATACACCTGTTTTTATTGATATCTTGAAACACATAATTAACTTCTCAAACAAAATAATCGTGTTAACAATCGATCTTTGCTTTAATTGCATTTTCCGATGTTAAACTTCTTTAACCGTGTCGATTCTTTTTTGGTAGTATCTACAAAATGTTATGAGTTCGCCTCGCCTTACCGACATACATAAAGTAGTACGTGCTTCTTGTTTGTACATATTATATAGTTTTAAATATTCACTTCTATCGACAATTCTAAACCCATATATTTTTTAACACTCCTAAATTGGTTTGGTACGTATCTATCAATGTATTAATCTATGTAACGGAGTCTTTGAAAGTGTTAACGAAAGGCATACACGGCAGATGTAAGTGGAAATGCTAGGAGAGGAAGCTCAAGTAAAATATACTCCGATGCCATCGCCGGTATACTCCAAAAGGGGCAAGTGCGTATGTATGTATGAGTGTGGATGAAGCCAAAAAAGTATGTTTGGATCGTAGCAGATGGCGCTCTATAGTCTCTGCCTACCCCCATGGGAAAAAGACGTGATGTTATATTGATGATTCTTACCCACTTGCAGTTGTCGGATTGATCTGGAATTTTGCACACTTATTAAGGACCGATGACAATGCAATAATGTAATATAACACTAAGCATTTTCTAGCGTATTTTTTAGTTTTTGAACTAATTAATTTAAACATTACACTTTAGCCAAAATGTAATAAGCTAATATTAATACACCTCGAAGCCACTTACCATGTCTTATATGATGTCATAGTATTTGACAGTGTGGTTACAAGTATAATGTTTGTTCTACAAATATGCATAACTTCTCAAATTGTATTTGACTATAATACTCGGTAGTGACAAATAGACAGACCATATACTCGGTGCTCAAGTATAAATTAAAATGTCAATGAACTGAGCAAAGGCTCTAATCATGGTTAGAATATGAATATATGTATAACTAGCTATTGCCCGCGATTTCGTTTGCGTGGACTTTAGAAAATTTTGCCAGTATTTGCAACATTTTTCACTGATCCTTAGCTCCTATTGGTCGCAACGTGATGTTATATAGCCTATAGCTTTCCTCAATAAATGCACTATCAAACACTGATAGAATTTTTCAATACGGACGAGTGGTTCCTGAGATTAGCGCGTTCAAACATACAAACAAACAAACTCTTCAGCTATATAATATTATGTATAGACGTGTTTTTGTAAAAATAGTCACGTGGTTTGCGTCAATGATCAAACTCTTAAATGAAAATGTCAGAATTGAAAAAGTTATGATTTTAATTAACGTAAAATTGTTGTAAAACATACCTTAAATTAAAACAATAGGTACTTACCTCAGAATGTAGGTATTACTTTCTGACTGTGTTATTGTATTTTAAACGTTTATATTTTCCAGTGTTAAAATTAGTATATAAGTGCTTCTAAATTAGTGACCCACCCTGGCTTTGCCCAGTAAGCGATTTTATCAAAGTTCCTAGGAGTGGAGCTTTTCGATCATTTCGATTTTCACAATTTTAACTTTTATTAAATGTTATAAAAATTTACTTATTATTTATTTCATTTTTCTCGCCTGACGTTTTACAACCAGTTACGAAAAGGTACACTGGGGCAGAGTGGGGTCTCAACGCGACAAAATTTTTTTTTTTTACGTGGGGAATGCATTTACGGGTCATAAACGGACCCGGACTACCCACTAAACCCCACGGTATTCCTCCTCGACCCTTGGCCGGGCCATGGTAGTCACTCACGTATTACCATGACCCGACCGGGGGCGACAAAATAATTACAAAAAAGTATTTTTTACAAAATATTTTTTTTTGTGCAAGTAAGTAAAATAAAATAAAAGTCTTGTTACAATATATTATTTTATATGTTTATAAACCCGATGATTTACATAAACGTATGTTATTGACGTCTTGTAAGCCTTTTGTTAACATTGTTTTAAAAATAAGCTTGACAGACAACACGATTTTAATACTTCTCTCAAAATAAAATTTCCAAAAACTGTAAGTTCTAAAATTACCGCGAAATCATCACAAGGATATAAAATATTAATTGCTTCCTCGTTTATCAGTAATTAAGTAGACCATAATAATAATTAATAAACGTATTAAATTAATATCAAAATGTTCCACTGATGTTCATCATCTACAAATACTAATACAATAAATAAATATTCATGGACATTTCACACAACGTCCTCTGGTCCCAAGCTAAGCTTATATGCTTGTGTTATGGGTATCAGAATACGGATATACTACATACTACTTTTCTTTCGTAAATACATACTAATAATACATAGAAAACACCCAGACGCAGTACAAACATTTGTATCACATTTATGGATATCACACAAATGATTGTCCCAAGCGGGAATCGAACCCGCGACCTCGTGATCGGCAGTCCATTACATAAACCACTCCACCACGAAGCCCGTCAAATACTAATATAATAATAATAATAATATTATTGTATTAGTATTTGTAGATGATTGGCTAGGAAATTTGTGAGACTTTCTATAGTATCTAACCTTATCATATACTATACATAACCTTTCATTATACCATTAGTGGACCATTTTTACATTAATAATACGTTTATTAACTACTAGCTGTTGCCCGCGACTTCGTACGCGTGAAATTTAGAAATCAATCCTTAACAAACAGAAGTTTACTCTTCTGCTCAATAGATGGCGTTGTACGTTTTTTAAATCGCGCTATCGTTTCGTTCCACACATTAACACTTAAGCTCGGCAAAATTATTATTGTGTCATCATCCCGATTTCGCACTTATAAGTTAGTGAGGATGAGGATGAGGATACTGGTCTACTTGATTACTGGTAAACGAGCAAGCATTTAATATTTTATATCCTTGTGTAATTTAAGAATTTACAGCTTTTGAAATTATATTTTAAGAGAAATATTGAAATCATGTTGTCATTATTAGATTACTATAAGTATTTAAAAAAAAAATCCACTGACTTCATGTGCCTTCGAAATTTGAGGAATTTCCACGATTTCTCAGGAGATAACCATCAGATCCTGACCTGGTGCCAATGGGGCCAAACGGGAACCACCAGCTTTCAAATAAAAGAGAATCATTAAAATCGCTTCGCCCAGTTAAAAGTTACGAGGTAACAAACATAAATAAATTTAAAAAAAAACATACAGACGAATTGAGAACCTCTTCCTTTTTGAAGTCGGTTAAAAAAATTATAAAACTTTTATATACATTATATTAAATATACATTTTCAACAATCGCGTTAGGTAAATACGTATTTTCAGTTATTTTCCGCGAGTTTTCTTAGCGTTAATAGCATTTGACTGGCCGAATGAACGTCAGTCTTTGCCTGGTACTTGCATTGAAAACTTGTATCAGCGTACGCATGGATTCCCGCGCTTTTGTCTTTTCGTATTTCATGTGTAAATTAATAAATTATATGTGATTAAATAACTTTGTGAATAATTATTAAAGAGTGTATTATTCCTTTGTTTTGTTGGTTTAAATATTTATTAAACTTAAAATACAGGTATGTTAGATAACACTTGAATAGCCATAGCTTATAATTATATTTTAAAAACGTTATTTAAACGTTTACCATAAAACTAGTCCTTGGTTGCGTGCTTTCTATTTTATAAAGTGTTTTTTATTTAAATTATAGGTACTTACAAGAATTCACTAAAAATAATGCTATCTATTAGAAAAGAAACTGAACTTATTAGAAAATTCTATTGTGCAAAAGACTAAACGCAAATTATATAAGCAACAAATTATATGTATTTTGCTTGACGGACTTAACTTCTAAACATAGATTCAAAACCTTTTTGTTAAAAACTACTTTTTCTGCTTTATTTCATTTAGGAATATTTTTTTAGTTATCAGGTGAAAATTGGGAGTATGGTGCTTACATATTATCAATATCTATTATATAGTTTATGCAAACATAATTGTTATTAATATTGTAATTCTTAAATTCTGAATTAATATAATTAAGTTTTTGGCCAATTAAGAATTGGCAGTATTGTGACAAGAAACTAATATTTGTGATTTATTGATTCGTTATGCCATTCTCGCACTAATTCGCGAAAAATGGTATTTGCCGTGTTTTTGCGCGTGACCTAGCTAAATATTGTGATACTCTACATTATTTTTATTAATCTGAAGAGTTTGATTGTTTGTTATGTTTATCGAGGAAGGCTATACCTTCCTCGATAAATATACTATGAAACACTGAAAGAATTTTTCTAATCAGACCTAATTCCGATTCTAATTCCACGCGTACAACAACTAGTCTAAAATAAATAATAAATAAAAATAAAAATGTTTATTAGTCTCAAATTATGCAGTACAAACAAAAAAAATATTTTGTAACTTAGAGGTAGGTACACAGATTCTTTTTAAAAAAACTTACATTATCTGATTTCCAAACTAAGCAAAAGCCTGTATTTTGGAAGTCAGTGCTCAATCGTAAAAACATTTTGTAACATTACAAAGGCAATATTGGTAAGTAACAAACATTTTAAATTTGGTTTTTAGGATGAATTTTTAGATGTTAGGATTGTTAAGAAAGAATTAACTTACAAGTAATAATACATTTATTAGTTAGTATTTCTTTATAAGTTTAAATGGAACTACTTGATAATTATAATTTGATTTTAAAATTCTAAAGTATGTTATTTAAGCTTTTTCGGTTGCATAGAATTAATAAAGACAAATTTTATTTTATTGACTATTTGTGGTATATGTGATGTGTAGTGTGAATGTGTGAGTGTAAATGAATGAATAAGATTGTTTTATAGCTACTAATTATTCTAAAAATTTTAGAAGCGCTTCAGTGGTATCGTAGTTTAGTTGTAGTAACCAGTTTCTTGCTATTATTTTAACTCTGTATCTATTTAATGTTGAGATATTATGTTGAATATTTAAGGTATTATAAAATTTCGAACCTAGGCTATTGAATTGATTTCTTGCGAAGCTAGTGTTACAGCGAACAACTGGACAAATATTTTGTTTGCTACGTTTCTTGGGAGCCAACACAGGTATAGTATGATGTATTCTTAGAATGGATTTGAGCACAAAGAGCTGTCTCACAGTAAGCACATTAAAATCAGAATAAAGTTGAACAGTAGGAAATCGAAAAGGTTTTTTAGCGATAACTTTTAATACAGCTCTTTGTGCCCTCTCCAGAGGAAGCATATACTTTTTTGCGCAACCACCCCAAACAGGAATACAATAGTGAACAACAGACTGACACAAAGCGAAATAAACTGTCTTTAGTTTTTCTAAAGGGGCAACATCGCGAAGAGTTCTGAACAGCGGCATGAGCCTTCGTGTTCTAGTTTTAATTGCATCAACTTGATCTGACCAACTAAGAGCACTATCGATTTTGACACCGAGATATTTAACATTAGGTACCCGCTTAAGGTTTGGACAGGTACAGATGGAGCTCGATAAGCATGTGTGTGCTTTTATTGAGAAGTCATTTGATGGAGTGTTAATTTTTGACAAGGAAAAGGGAATATAAACAGTTTTAATTAGGTTTATTGTCAGAAAGTTTCTAGTGAGCCATAACATTATTTGTCTTAGAGAAAATTCAGCCCTTTGTCTGACCGACTCCCAATTAGGTCCTTCAACAACGATTGCGGTATCATCTGCATATGTGAAAATATTTGTGTGGGGAAGTGACATTGTGCAAAGGTCGTTAACATACAGCTGAAAAAGAGTGGGGCCGAGAATACTGCCCTGTGGGACTCCGTAGGAGACTGTAAACTCGTCACTTAGATGACTACCAATTTTTACTCTTTGCTTTCTATTAGATAAATAATCTTTAAAAAGAGCAAGAGTGTCTCCTCGTATGCCTAGTTTTTCCATTTTATCTAATAAGATTGGGACAGAGACTGTGTCGAAAGCTTTTGACAGATCCAAAAATATACATAAACATCTACTATTACTATCTAAATTCTTAACAACACAACTGACAAGATCAACCACCGCATCTTCAGTTGATATGCCCTTTCGAAAACCGTATTGATTTTTCGTTAAAATGTTATATTTATCAATGAATTGTCTTAAGGACTTATTTATGATTTTTTCCATGATTTTTGATAATGTAGATAGAACTGAGATGGGGCGATAATTATTGACACAATCTCTGTCACCATTCTTATAGATTGGGTGAATGATAGCATTTTTAAATGCGTTGGGAAACACACCTGAAGCTATGGCTCGATTACAGATATGAGTTATAACAGAGAGAACATTTGCACTGGACTGTCTTAAAATACGACTTGATATGCCATCCCATCCCGTGGCGCAGTCAGCACGTAAGTCTCTCAATATAGCTCCAACATCATCATCAGTAACTTCTAACAGGACCATGGAGTTTGAAAGCCTATTTAAGGTTAAATTTGTAGAAGCTGAAGGTAGATCATGGCTACCATTTACGAGGGTTAGTTTATCAGCTAAGTTTTTTCCTATATTGGTAAAAAAATCGCATATATAGTTGAGGGACTCTTTAGGATGAGAACGACTAGATAAAAGTTCAATTGAGACATGATTTGCTTCTGTTAAACAAGAATCTCTTGTTAAACAAGTTCCATTTAAAAGATTACATTATAGGCTTTAGCTAAAATCACGCATAATTCTAATATATAAAATTTCCATGTCACAATGTTAGTGACCGTACTCCTCCGAAACGGCTTGAGCGATTTTTATGAAATTTTACATGTACATTCAGTAGGTCTGAGAATCGGCCAACATCTATTTTTCAAACCTTTTTTTTTAGTATGGCAATAGAACGTTTGCCGGTACAGCTAGTAATAATAAATAATAAATTGGTCAAGTGCGAGTCGGACTCGCGCACGAAGGGTTCCGTACCATTATCTATGCAACATAAGGCAACGTTATTAGTATCGAGCAAGAAACGGAAAAAAAATCATGTTTGTTGTATGGGAGCCCCCCTTAAATCTTTATTTTATTTTATTTTTAGTATTTGTTATAGCGGCAATAGAAATACATCATCTGTGAAAATTTCAACTCTCTAGCTATCACCGTTCTTGAGATACAGCCTGGTGACAGACGAACGGACGGACGGACGGACAGCGAAGTCTCAGTAATAGGGTCCCGTTTTTACCCTTTGGGTACGGAACCCTAAAAATCTATCAATCAAACAGATCCAATCGCCATATGGGGCTTTTTATATTTACAACGCCCTCTAGTTCCATAATTTTAATATTTATACCTTTGAACTTTGTTAAGAGTACCAAGGCCCATATAATATATTGTCATCAACGTTCATTTCCTTGTTATTTTGCTTTATAAAATTATTTTTTATCATATTTTTAAAAAGATTATAAAACACTATAACTAAAAATTTGCTATTATCTAACTATACTAATAATATTATAAAGCGGAAGAGTTTGTTTGTTTGTTTAAACGCGCTAATCTCAGGAACCACTAGGCAGATTTAAAAAATTCTTTTAGAGTTAGATAGGGCATTTATCGAGGAAGGCTTTAGGCTATATAACATCACGCTACGGTCAGTAGAAGCGAAGCAGTAGTTAAAAATGTTGCAACAACGGGGAAAATTTCCTAAATTCCACGCGACGGGGTCGCGGGCAACAGCTAGTATTATTATGTAAGTAAACATTTTAAAAACTAAATATTGTACTGCTATCGGTTCATAAGAAATTTTAAACGAATCCGACTGTTGCAATTAGCTATGTATTAAAAAAGCACTTTCGAATATTCCCATAATATTATTATGTAGATTAATACAAACGAAGCTTATAAAAGCGTGTTAAAAATACATTCCAATGATCAACTTTCTACCTATTCTTAGTCAGAAGATTAATGTTTCTGATAGATGGACACGGAGGTTTAGTACGTTTCCTTTAAGAGGGGACTACAGCCCCAATTTAGGTATTTGCCTTAGGTGTTGCTATCCCTATACCCAAGCGCCGCGTTGAAAGGGACACATAATATATAGTTGAGGTAGATTTTACATATAAATTCTTTGAAAAAAAGACGTTTTGTAATCCGCTGTTTTCTTCTTGAAAATAAACAGGTGAAATTTTTTTTTTGCCACATGTTATAGCTGTACAGTATATCTATGCTTCTATTACTTTCTTTTTCGGTAAACAGTTCATGAACTGTTTACCGAAAAAGAAACGTGAAACGAATTTTTTGGATATTTACATGTAAATATCCAAAAAATACGGGATTTTTTAATGGTCATATTTCTTTTATTTATTATGTTTTTGAAAAAAGAAAATAATAGAAGCACAGATATGTTAGACCTAGATGCTGTAAAAAAATTCGTTGCTCTGGAGCCAATATCTATGAAGAAAACAGTGGACTACGGTGTCCATATTTTTGTATAGAGCATAGTTTGGTGTCGTGCTCCCTTAATTACCCATTTATACGGAACTCTAAAAAAGATTAAAAGCTGATGTTGTCATATGAGTGACCTGTAATACCCAACTCTTTACGGAAAACAGCACGTGATCGCATCATAATGTACGTGCTTGGTTTTTGTAAAAACGAGGTTATGGTGCAATTCCCTTTGGACATGTTGTTTGTTGTTGGTAATTAAGTTTCACGAGTTTTTATCTTAAGAACAAACAAAAATTAACACGACGGGCCTCGTGGTCTAGTGGTTGCTGGTGGTGGACTGCTATTCACGAGGTCTCGGGTGCGATTCCCGCTCGGGACTATTATTTGTGCGAAGTTTTATAATTGTCATACAAATATTTGTACTGCATCTGGGTGTTTCCTATGTATTATAAGTACATATGTATTTACCACGTATTTACAAAAGAAAAGTGGTTTATGTATTATATCCGTATTCTGGTACCCATGACACAAGCATATAAGTTTAGCTTGGGACCAGAGGACGTTGTGTGTAATGTCTATGTAGGTCTAAAAAATAATTCATAATAAAAAAATTGTAATTACTGAAATGCATAATTTTTAGGATTCCCTATTACAGAGACTTGCTGTCCGTCCCTCTGTCTCCCACCAAGCTGAAATCTCAGGAACGGTGCTAGCTAGAGAATTGAAATTTTTACAGATAGTTATACCTATCTATTTACGCTATAACAACAAATTTAATACTAACTATAATTTCTGATAAAAATTGTTAAAATCGGTCAAGCTATTTCGAAGGAGATTGACGTGTCTAAAATCGTTTAATGGTACTTAAAATAATAATTATGATACAAAAATAACAAAAGCGTAGGTATTGTGACCCCTCAAATAAATACTAAAATTGTGGCAAGATATTAAGTAAAATATAAATAACAATAAATGTAACACAATGGAATTTTATGTATATTTATACACATGAAAATGTAGGTACACAAGAACAAGTAATATAAAAAAATTAATTTATGTAAATTAATGCGTAAAATATAAAGTAAAACAATGGTTACTGACTTTGCCTTATAAAAATCTTTATAATTTATTACTCTTGAGATTTGTAATCTTTGTAATTACTCTGTGTTGGGATTAACAATTTATCTGTGTGGTGAAGGACTAAGTATACAAATAGCACCAACCACAGAAGTACAAACCATTTCCTCCTCAGAGTGCTAAAAACCCCAGCAAGGATATTGCACAGATAACATCCTCTGTGAGAGATGGATAACTCGAAAATAAACCCTATCCTAAAGTGGAGGAGGCCCGTACGAAACAGTGGTACGTTAATAGAATTAAATAAATAAATATTCTTGGACATTTCACATGACGTTCTCTGGTCTCAAGCTAAGCTTTATGTGTTGAAAGAGAGAGGAGGAAGGAGAAAACATTAAAAATCATATTCTTAGATGTTAGTGATTAGCTACCGAATACTAAGATGATCATCATTCAGCTATATCCTGCTCTTATCCCATTGGTTACAGTCTTAAAAGCTATTGTACAAAGGGCGGCCTTAGCACTAATGTGATTTCTTCCAGGCTACCGTTTACTGGATAGAATCTGGAGTAGACATCGCGGTTGGTTTTTGGTCAATTGTAAATGTACTTATTATTTTATTAGTTTAACTACCTATTAGTATAGGTACAGACTTAATTACAATAATTGATTCATTTACGTCATAATGTACTCAAAACTCATACACGTAGAACAGAATGTATACGCTAGTTTATTCTGTACTTGAACCAAACATTTCAAACAATAAGGCCAATCCTGATGCGTCAAAAATTAACCAAACTTAACTTTAGTTGTGCATGTGGAATTGCTACGATTATAACTGAAATAACTTACCTAGAATTTTAATAAGCTATTCCGATTGGTTAAAATACCTGGCATATATTCTGAACTATATGGACATGCCATATTAAGAGGATACCAAAATAGCTTCGTGCATTTTTCTATGTACGAAGTTTTCATTGTTTCTTTAGATTGGATGGCTAGAGCTCTAATTTTTAAGTATATGTTTTTTCAATATATGATCTAGGATCGCATGAACTCAGAAACGCGATTGAAAAAAGTTTTCTCGATAGAAAATCGTGGCGAAACAACCTCTCAATTTTTTTATTTTTTTCATTTGTCGGTCTATTATCGCGTATTAACTAATGAAATAACTTTAAAACATAGGTAACTATTATGTATAGAAACACGTGGATCAGAATTAAAATATATTTAGTAGATTTTGAGTAAATAGGAAAAGTATCCCTAATTCTTCATTTTCTGTGCCTACTGGCTGTGTTAATATGTACGTGTCGGCGATGATATACGATAATATTGATGTAGGCCCTTAACTATGGAACGTAATTATTTTGATATTTTAAGGCCACATTAAGTAAATACATAAATAATAAATATTTATAAGAAACAGTTCAATGAAAGTCAACTGTGACATAATAATTATTTTGACTATATTAATTGTAATTAACATAGCATTAATTATTACATACAATGTAGTTGTTGCCCGCGACTACTTACGGGTAGGTAAGCTTAGAGATAGGTACCTATGTCATGTATATTTTTGAATCGAAAACATTTGTTCCTCAAAGGTAATGTCGGTCAGAGGAAAAGTTAAAAGTTCTAAGGGTAGTCACGAACCGGATAACAGAGAAATAACTATTTTGACAATCTGTAATCATGGATCGAAAAATCTCTGAAAAGTTGGGTTATTAAAACAAATGTACATATTGATGCCAATTCTACTTGCACAACTAAACTTAAGTACTTTACTACTTTTCAGTTAAGTTTATTTTGTGCACGTAGAATTGGTACAATGGTTTGCTTATTAGGCATTCCTTTAATAACCATTGTTAAAATTAAAGACAATATTATTGTCTTTGGCTAAATCAAACCAAACAATGGGAATTAATCACGACTTTGTGATATTGTGATATTGTTATAAGTACTTGGTTATACTGTTTAGAATTCGTGAGGTTCTTCGACAATTTCAGATCATTATATATGAGTATCTATTCTATGAGTATCTATTATATGAGTATCTATTGCTATATATATATTATATGAGTATCTATTGCTTTCATGCAGAAATTCGTGTGAAATTATTTGCTTAGTTCAATAACTAATAATCATCATCCTCCTGCCCTTATCCTATTATTCGGGGTCGGTGCAACATGTCATTTTCTTCTATAGTCTTCTATTAGCCGTCATGTCTGTGTTAACTGCTCTTTCTTTCATGTCCTTTTTCACACAGTCCATCCATCTTTTCTTAGGTCTTCCTCTAGACTTTTTTTCTTCCACATTTATACTCAGAACTCTCCTAACGACATTACTTTCCTCTCCTACATGCCCATACCAGGACATCCGCTCATTCTTCAATTTTTCAGTCACTGACATCACTTTCAGACTTCCTCTAATATATTCATTCCTTATTTTATCCATTCGCGTGACGCCACACATCCATCTCAACATTCGCATTCTTTCAGGTTCAATAACTATTAATAACGTTTAAAAATTCCTTACAAAGATTCCGTTACATAAATTAATACATTGATAGATACATACCGAACTAATAGAAGCGTGTTAATGGTTAAATTGAGAAGAAGAAAATCACCTTTGGCTCACTAAGAGGCGATAGCGTCGGTACACAATAAGTATGAGCACTGCTCTCGTACCTTTTTCAGAAGGGGTCGCCTTATAATCTCAATTCCTGCTGGATTAATGCCCTAAGGATTCCCCATTTTTAGTCTCTTGTCATACATAAAATATTATTTCAAATAACAGGATATCCGCAAACATTAACTTTATGTTTTACATTTTCTATGAAAACTCCAGCAATTCCCAGATCGCAAACATAGAGAAAACAAAGTTAAATCCCGACGGACTATCTGTAATTATAATACCACCTTTTACTTATAAATACACGCAAGAGCGCCAAGGGTTACTTTTTAATTCTTTTATAAAATTGGATAACTCTCGTGGGTCTAAAAACATTAAAGGTGTATCCAGACATTGAGCGGCAATCGAGCGCGGCTGCCGCGCGCGGCCTACTGCGCTACGATTGGACGACAGCCACGCGGACGCGGACTACCTACCGCGCACGATGAAGGCTAAGCGTATGCTAAGACGCAGGCGACGTAGGTCCACGCAGGGCAGGGTGGCACAAATTTTGTAATGCTCGAGCGCCGTGTGTAATATTTTTTAGATACGCTATCTTTGTTACAGAATTTAAATTTCGAATTTTGTGCATTTAGTCTCCACGCTCAAGGCCCGCGATAGAAGCTATGCAATAGCTTAACACGTCTGAACTCATACGCGTCTCGCAGTAATCTGTACCGGCCAAGTGCCGGCACTACAACGGGGCACGGAGCAGAGCAGACTCGTGTCTGCGTCGCATGCAACCTGCGTCGCAACGTACGTAGGATACGGTACGCTCAAGCATTACAAAATCTGCGTCTCAGCATACGCTTAGCCTTAGTCAGCTTCGTCCTAATTACAGCGCGGCAGAAATGTGTCCTGCAAACGCCGCGTGTTGCTGCCGCGCTCTTGCCGCTCAATGTTTGGACACACCTTAACAGTAAAAAAGAAATCGTAACGATTTTTTTTAATATTTATGGACATTTCACACAACGTCCTCTGGTCCCAAGCTAAGCTTATATGCTTGTGTTATGGATACCAGAATACGAATAGAATACATATACTACTTTTCTTTTGTAAATACATACTTATAATACATAGAAACACCCAGAGCAGTACAAACATTTGTATGACAATTAGAAAAATCACACAAATGATTGCCCCGAGCGGGAATCGAAACCGCGACCTCTTGAGCGGCAGTCCGTTACATAAATCACTCAACCACGAGGCTCGTCAAATTGTTTAGTTGTTGTGCTTGTTGTTTCTTTGCTGTTGGGTTTGTTTAAAGATTTTGTTACATAAATTAATAGATTGTGGATACATAGATACGAACAAAGTTATTAAAAGAGTGTTAAAATTATTTTTTTTTACCCAATGTCCAACTTTATCGCACTGAAAGGTCAACACAAACTGTGTAGGTTGATGACACTTTATCGATTTGACCCGTGGTTATCATGGAACGTGTTGAACTCTACGTTTACGAATAACAGGATTAAATATTATTTAGAAACGCTTTATAAACCCAGTACTTTTTGTAGATAGTATGTGGATTATAGTATTTGCTCACTTACGGTGTTAGAAATATCTATAACTAGTTTAAAAACTAAATAAAAACACGCTTAAATATCTTGAATATTTTTTAGGGTTCCGTAACCAAAAGGTAAAAACGGGACCCTATTACTGAGACTTCACTGTGCGTCCGTCCGTCTGTCACCAGGCTGTATCTCAAGAACGGTAATAGCTAGACAGTTGAAATTTTCACAGATGATGTATTTCTATTGCCGCTATAACAACAAATACTAAAAATAAAATAAAATAAATATTTAAGGGGGGCCCATACAACAAACATGATTTTTTACCGTTTCTTGCTCGATACTAATAACGTTGCCTTATGTTGCATAGATAATGGTACGGAACCCTTCGTGCGCGAGTCCGACTCGCACTTGACCAATTTTTTAATGATTGCATTGTCATCAATACTCAATTCTATTCTACCTACTAACAAAACGTTGACAGTTTATGTTGTCAGAGACATAAGTTTCTGTTGTCACGTGTTGTGACCAAGTTGTGACAATCGTAGTAAACACAAGTAAACAATTATGATATTTTTACCTGATTCTATAAACAAAGCGTTTTTATGTGAAATTATCTGATTGTATATGAATATTATTGTGTTTCTACGTATGCCTACGTAGAAACACAATAATATTGGTGCGTCTACTCATATACAATTAAACTATTACGTGTATAATTAAAAATACAAGTGTGGTCATAGTGATACTCATAGACATACAAGACAGTGCGTCTACGGCTAAATCAATGACCCGGCTTGAGGTCAAAAAAATATTTATGTGTGCGTGAAGTACAACATGAAGTTGCCCGGTTGCCTGGGGCAACATTATTGACGTCCGTCAAAACATGATTGTCACTAAATTCATAAATTGTGTTTTTAATGTGAAAATGAAATATTTGAGTTAAAATTACTTGTGAAATCCTATGTTGTGGCATTTTCTATTTATTCTGATACATTAGAACGCCCAAAAACTGCGCATTTCGCCATTTTTGTTTTTTTTTCGTGGCGGCGTTCACACTACAAACTGACAGTGGTGTCAATTAAATATGGTGTAATAAAACAGATCTTGATTTTAAATGCCATACTTGTATCAGATTGTTCAATAGTGACGTTTGCAGATTGCAGAAATTAGGCAAAAATTACTGTCATCACGGTATGTCATTTATAGTAGAATTCCATATCATTTTAGACCATGACATCAAGTTAGCCCAGGCTAACTTGACTTGTCTTGAATATATAATGTTAATATTCATTCTATTAATATATTAAATGTGGTGCGTGCGGTGGTCGTGGTTTTCTTAACGCCAAGACCCTTCATAATCGTGAGGTGTGCAATCTCCGTGATTATTTTTTGCGGATGAACGGGGAGGTGTATCGGGATGTGGTCAGAGTAGATACTGGGCTTACTCCTCTGGCCTTAGCGAAAGAGAATTGGCAAAACCCTACAGTGCTAAGTACGACTGATCGTGAGACCGTGTGGCAGAGTAAGGAGTTGCATGGCAGGTTCTACAAGGCCCTACATAGGGCGGATGTAGACCTTAAAGCCTCTGTAACCTGGCTACGCTTCGGAGATCTCTTCGGAGAAACTGAGGGTTTTGTCTGTGCAATTGCTGACGAAGTTATCAAGACGAATAACTACCAGAAATATATCTTAAGGGATGGTACAGCTGACATTTGCCGAGCATGTCACTGCCCAGGTTAATCCCTTAGGCATATTGTTTCCGGCTGTTCACGTCTTGCTAACGACGAGTACTTGCACAGACATAACCAAGTGGCCAGAATAATCCATCAGTTGCTTGCTCTGCGATACGGTCTCGTAGAATTGGAAGTACCATACTATAGGTGTGAACCCGAGCCAGTTTTTTGAAAATAGTCATGTCACACTGTACTGGGACCGATCTATTATCACAGATAGGACGGTTGTTGCCAACAGACCTGACATCGTGGTAATAGATCGGTCAGAACGTCGTGCAATGATTGTTGATGTCACGATCCCTCATGACGAGAACCTCGTAAAAGCTGAAAAAGATAAACAAATTAAATATCTTGTTGACGTTGACTCTTCAATCATTGTGCCGATAGATCTATATTTTTATTTTTTGCAAGTGGTATTAAGCAAAGGACGTATAAGTCTCATTATCTATACGAACTCCAAAAGAAAAACATTAATCTATGTCAGGAAAAGACTAATTAAAAAGTTACAAGTAGGCTTTTTGCAATGGCTTTTTGTCGTAAAGAATAGACGTTTGTTGTTTTTTACGTTGTTTTTTTGTCGATTAAGCATTATGCATTGTATCATATATCTACTGAGGTATTCTTGTGTATAATTTGTTATACCAACTTCCTTGGAGGTGTCTTAAAATAATCATAGGTAAATTATTGTTATATTTTTGGAGAATTAATAAAGTTATCGAACTTAGTACTATGGGATTTACTCAAGCTTCATTCTTCTTAAACGGCCTAGTGGTTAATGTAACAGACTGCCGTTCACGAGGTCGTGGGTTTAATCCTCACACGAGACAATCTTCTTCTTCTTCTCCAGCCCGTTTACGTCCCCCACTGTTGGGCACGGGCCTCCTCCACTTTGGGAGGGATGGTGGTCTACTGTGCCGAGCTGACCAGGCGTGTTGGCACAGGGTTTATTGTCGAGTTTTCCGTCTCTCACAGAAGATGTTATCTGTGTGTAATATCCCCCAGCTGACTTTTACAGCACCCTTGAGAGGAGATGGGGTGGTGACGCTTCTATTCTTAATCCGTCACCACACGGATAATCGAGACGAGACAATCATTTGGGTGATATTCCTAAATGTCATTTATGTGTCATACAAACGTTTGTATTGCGTCTGGGTGTTTAAGTTTTCTATGTATTTTAGGTAGGTATGTACCTATTGACAAAATATTATAGGTAGGTGTATACATATATACTACATAGTATATCCGTTTGGTTCTCATAACACAAGCATAGAAATATAACTACTTTCTACGGATTAATGTTATAATATATAATAAAGTTGCCAGTCTAAACAAATAAATATTCATGGACATTTCACACAACGTCCTCTGGTCCTAAACTAAGCTTATATACTTGGGTTATGGGTACCAGAATACAGATATAATACATATACTACTTTCTTTTGTAAATACATACTTATAATACATAGAAACACCCAGACGCAGTGCAAACTTTTACAATTATAAAGATTACACAAATGATTCTTCTATGCGGGAATCGAACTCAAGACCTTGTGAACGGCAGTCCGTTACATGAACAAAATAAATGACAAGTATGTAGGGTAATAATGCTATTGTCAGGTAAAATCACGTACTGAGCTCAACACTTGAGGTCACCCTTGCGTGCACGGATTAGATTTTGTTCTTATCCCTACTTTAAATAGAAATTCAAATGTCTCAATCTATTTGCGTCATATTTACGTGACTATAAGACACCACTTAATTAAGTAGTTATAAATGTATGTATGGAAGCGAATGTTGGATGTAGCAGAAGAATAAATAAATAAATAAATAATTCATAATATAAAACATAATAATAATTCATGGACATTTCACACAACGTCCTCTGGTCCCAAGCTAAGCTTATATGCTTGTGTTATGGGTACCAGAATACGGATATAATACATAAACTACTTTTCTTTTGTAAATACATACTTATAATACATAGTAAACACCCAGACGCAGTACAAACATTTTAGTATGAGATTTATGGATATCACACAAATGATTGTCCTGACCGGGAATCGAACCCGAGACCTCGCGATCGGCAGTCCATTACATAAACCACTCCACCACGAAGCCCGTCGATGAAGAAGAAGAAGAAGCACGAAAGTAGAATAAATGCTGTAGAGATGCGCTCTTTGAGAAGTATGTGTGGTGTGACTTTGAAAGATAGATTAAGAAATGAAGTTATAAGAGAACGTTGCGGTCTGAAAGAGGATGTAGTGACTAAGGTGGAGAAAAGTATGCTTAGGTGGTTTGGTCATGTGGAGAGGATGGATGGGAGACGATTAACGAAAGGCATATACACGGCGGAGGTAAGTGGAAATGCTGGGAGAGGACGCCCGAGAAAATACCGGGATACTCCAAAAGGGGCAAGTGCGTAGCACTTACAACCGTCGGGCATGTATGACCAGATGTATGAGTGTGGATGAAGCCAAGGAAGTATGTTTGGATCCTAGCAGATGGCGCTCTATAGTCTCTGCCTACCCCCATGGGAAAAAGACGTGATGTTATGATGATAATGATGATTAATTAAGTAGCTATAACTACATAATATGTATTCATTTGCGCTAGACTGTAGCTACATGGTTGGGAAGATATTTTAGAAAACTTGCCTAGCTGTTGTCAGCAACTTCGTTCGTCGTAATAAAAAAAAATCATCCTCTCAAACAACTCTATCTAATTAAGAAAACCGCACCAAAATCCATTACGTAGTTTTGTTGATATAAGCTCACATAGGGACATACGCACAAAAATGACGACTTTATTTTATATTATGTAAAGATGAATGACTATAAAAGTAAAAGGAAATTGCAATCCAGCCATCTGTTCTGAGCTTTAAGGCCTCCCCCATTGAACGCCACAACGCGCGGTCAATATTATATTCAGATTGTGTCAATTTGTCTATTCCTGAACTAATGATTTTATTCTCTAACACTTGCGCGGCTCATTCATTCAAATACAATACTTTTGACGGATTTAGACGCATGTATTTGTTTTAAATTTTAGCCCGACGTTTCGGAGACTACAGCCACGGGAGGGATTTATAAATAATTTTCCTTATACAGAGTATTAAATCAATCAATAAATCATAACTATGTTACCTTTACATAAAATGTTAAATGGGTGTAAGATTTAATTAGGTATGGCAGGGAAATGAAATTAACTCATTCTGATTGTCACTTCATTATAACGCGTAACATATTCACCTTGAATATTAATTATTTAACTAACAGTATGATTTATACATGACTTTTAAACTAAACTAATGTTTGCACTGCGTCTGGGTGTTTTCTATGTATTATAAGTTTAGTATGTAGGTATTTACAAAAGAAAAGTAGTTTATGTATTCTATCCGTATTCTGGTACCCATAACACAACCATAAAAGCTTAGGCTCTTAGCTTTCAAGGCCAAATTTTGGCCTGGCGTTTCGGAGACTTTGCAGTCACCTTGTCATGTCACTGGCCATCGTGACTGTAAAGTCTCCGAAACGTCGGGCCAAAATTTAAAACAAATAAACGCGTCTAAATCCGTAAAAAGTAGATTTATTTAAAAAAAGTAGTTAATGTAGTATATTATTACATGATGTATTCTGGCATCCATAATACAAGTATATAAGCTTAACTTGGGACCAGAGAATAATTTATTTAATGTTTGATTAACACCTATTGTTTGTTTCACAGGATGGAGGTTGGCGTCCGGCTAGTTGGAATATTCCTGAAATTACTAAACTTCCTATTAGCACCGCTGTTCTGGCTTAAAGATCGTGATCACAGAAGGTTACCACCAGCAACCAATCCTATACTACTGAAGAGTACTGCACAATTATCAGAAGCAATAAGAAATGGAGAAGTAAGTATTGCTTTTAATTCCATAATTTCATCAGTTTTTTTCTATCCATCGCCTTTTCCCATTATGAGACGTATGATAACTAAATAATTTAGTGTGTAATAAAACCCTTCGGTAAAGAAAAAATATTTATATACATTTCACACAACGTCTACTGGTCTCAAAGTAAGCTATATTTCTATGATATTTTCTAACACTTGCGCGACTCATTTGTTCAAATAAAATTGCCTTTTTTTTACGGATTTAGACAAATCCGTAGAAAGTAGTTATATTTCTATGCTTGTGTTATGAGAACCAAACGGATATACTATGTAGTATATATGTATACACCTACCTATAATATTTTGTCAATAGGTACATACCTACCTAAAATACATAGAAAACTTAAACACCCAGACGCAATACAAACGTTTGTATGACACATAAATGACATTTAGGAATATCACCCAAATGATTGTCTCGTCTCGATTATCCGTGTGGTGACGGATTAAGAATAGAAGCGTCACCACCCCATCTCCTCTCAAGGGTGCTGTAAAAGTCAGCTGGGGGATATTACACACAGATAACATCTTCTGTGAGAGACGGAAAACTCGACAATAAACCCTGTGCCAACACGCCTGGTCAGCTCGGCACAGTAGACCACCATCCCTCCCAAAGTGGAGGAGGCCCGTGCCCAACAGTGGGGGACGTAAACGGGCTGGAGAAGAAGAAGAAGATTGTCTCGTGTGAGGATTAAACCCACGACCTCGTGAACGGCAGTCTGTTACATTAACCACTAAGCCGTTTAAGAAGAATGAAGCTTGAGTAAATCCCATAGTACTAAGTTCGATAACTTTATTAATTCTCCAAAAATATAACAATAATTTACCTATGATTATTTTAAGACACCTCCAAGGAAGTTGGTATAACAAATTATACACAAGAATACCTCAGTAGATATATGATACAATGCATAATGCTTAATCGACAAAAAAACAACGTAAAAAACAACAAACGTCTATTCTTTACGACAAAAAGCCATTGCAAAAAGCCTACTTGTAACTTTTTAATTAGTCTTTTCCTGACATAGATTAATGTTTTTCTTTTGGAGTTCGTATAGATAATGAGACTTATACGTCCTTTGCTTAATACCACTTGCAAAAAATAAAAATATAGATAAAAAACAGTATGACACGTAATCTATTATCTTAATTGTGTTGTGATATCGATATCCAAAAACGCAATGCGTTAGAACTTATATTAGGAAAATGGTATGGTATTGGTCAAAATATTGAGCTGCTCAAAGTCAAACATATAGGAGATATCTAATATATAAAATTCACGTGTCACAGTGTTAGTTACCGTACTCCTCCGAAACGGCTTGACCGATTCTTCTCAAATTTTACATATATATTCAGTAGGTCTGAGAATCGGCCAACATCTATTTTTCAAACTTTTTTTTTTAGTATGGCAAAACAACGTTTGCCGGGTCAGCTAGTATATATATATATATAATAAACATGTAGAAGTACAGGGATCGTAAGAGATTTATTTTATATTTCTGCTAAATCTATAAAACTCTTTTTGGCGTCTAATACTACAGATACAATTTCTATGCAATGCATCAAAAATCCATAGGCTCTCAAATTAGTAGATTTATTAAAATAATAAATAAATTATACAAATTACCAAGTAATCACCAAGTAATCCATTACGGATATATTATTGTTTATTATACGAGCAATGTTTGCTTGCGACATTCTTGGGACACGCACCTTTGGAAAGTCAGTTTGCTTGCATTTATTGCAATGTATGACAACATCACGTGGTTTGGGTAAATTCTGTAATAGTTAATTAACGGTTACACAACAGTGACAATGATTTATTTAAACCTATCACTGTATTGATGGAATACAATAATCTCTACTCTATTTTCTTCTATTGATAGCGCAGGAGATAAAGTAATAACAGTTACTGATATAGGCTCTCTTAACGCTAGTCAGCGTTCCCCCAGTCATGCTAGGTCAGTGATGGCTAATACCAGGGCCCGATTAGCGTGAGGCGGAAAAACAAAATCTAGTCGACGTTGTAAATCATTAAGATTGTAATATGTTGAGCAGATAAAGCTGTAATAATTCCTAGATTCACCAATCAATGTGAATAATGATATTATGTAGTTCAAAGATTCGAAATTGAAATTGGAAGCCTAACATCCTACAATGAAGTTAACGATTTTGTTTATAAATTTGTCAAAAAAGCTGTTTATTTGACATAATGATTTATAAAAACTACGCGTTAA
Organism: Orgyia antiqua; assembly: GCA_916999025.1. NCBI lineage: Eukaryota > Metazoa > Arthropoda > Insecta > Lepidoptera > Erebidae > Orgyia > Orgyia antiqua. The sequence continues at coordinate 16,484,221 of OU779864.1, read as the reverse complement.
TCTTTAAATGTAATCTAATCACTACTTCTGTAGAAGTTAAAACATATTTTATGTCATTTTCTAAAATAATCTACATACCTAATGAAATGATGACAAAAAGTTTAACTAAAGTATCTACTAATCTATCAACGCAGGTAACGTGCCTGACACAAATGTCATGGTATCGTATCTCTTGTTGATCTATTAAGAACAGACAACATTCGACTACTAATTTAGTGCGAAGGTTTAAAATTTTGCATTTACCTTCATCTTACGTGTGTACTTAATATTTAACAGTTTCTGTAATATTATGTTATAAAAAACCATGCTCTTGAACCACTCTATCTTATAAAGAAACCCACATCAAAATCCGTGGCGTAGTTTTGAAGATATAAGGACATACATACAAAAATAACGACTATGTTTTGATTACGAGCAGTTCTGAATGTGAATTGGATCACTCAATAGATCCAATAATGGGATCGATATTCCCTTTATACACATTACCTTAAAGTCCCCTTGGTCCCTTGTGTTTAAGCCTTACGGCTTAAACACACACATCTCATGACACATGAATGCTGTGAGTTAAAGTGCTGTTTGTCTAGAGGTTCAGAGGTGGAAAACTCGAAACTAAAACAAATACGGTTTGTAAATGGGTAGAGTGCACCAGATATCTCATACTTTCATTACAAACATGTTTATTAATGTCTCATTAAAAGATTGAGGAGGATGAGCACATATGACATGCCATTTAAAAATCAAGTCCCCTTTAACTACAAAATGAAAAGAACTGCAAAAACCTGTCGTTATAACATTGTTACTAAATTTTACCTAACTTTGGTCAAATGTGAATGTCAACAAAATGTCAATGAGCTCATCATGAGGATAAGATTTAATCCTTTCTTGTACGAAACTAACTGTACAGAAAAGAGAATAGTCTTAGTATACTGACAGTCAAAAGGGACTGAGAAATATAGAATTTCTGTTTTATGTTTCGCTGTGAACCTCCCTAAAGACATTTATTAAGTTCTTTTCTAATCTTTTCAATCTACCCGTTTGATTATAAGATTTCTTTCATTCATTTTTAGGCAACCATGTCACAATGTGCCCTATGCGGTAAATATGCATCGATATAGTATTGAATTTTGAACATTCCATCTTTCTTATATCTTATCTACGCCGTCTAAGACGCTTTTCTCACATTAACTTCCCTTGAGGGGCACAAACCTCCTCTACTTCGGGAGGAATCATGGTCTACAGTGCTGCATTGACCAGGCGTGGTAACACAGGGTTAATTTTCGAGTTTTCAGTCTCACAGAGAGGTCGTTATCTTGTAACAGTTTCCCTTAGTTGGCTCTTACAGCACCCTTGGGAGGAAATGGGGTGATGAAACTTGTATTCTTAATCTGTCACCACACCTGTGCACCACGTAGACAACACATAAACTCAATGACCAATAATTCTTTATTTTCCAGATATCAAGTGAAGATCTAGTAAAGATTTATATAGATCGTGTTAAAGAAGTGAATCCATTGCTCAATGCAGTTGTAGAAGACCGTTACAAAGGTGCAATAGACGATGCTATAGCAGTTGACTCGCTAATCAAGGAAGCTAAGAAGAACAATACGTTTGAACAGCTGATTAAAGACAAACCTTTGCTTGGTGTACCGTTTACTGTTAAAGAAAGCTGTTCACTTGCTGGTGAGTTTACTGATTTCGTTGTTTTCTTAATAGCTTCTGTGAATTTACCGTATTGTTTAGTTTCTATTGTTCCTTATGTAGCAGGATCCTTATTTAACTATGCCTTCATAGCAAGTTCTGATCATCCGCTTGGAAACTCCAGAATCTTATGTATATCTAAAAAGTCATATTAAAATTCTACACAATTGGGTTCTACATTTTGACGCTCGATAGATGGAAAGGAGAAAGCTGGGACCGGAACTGATCACTTATCTATACCTATGTTACCAGCCAGGAATACTGGTATATAGTATTTAATTTTAAGAATTTTGTGTCTCGCAGAACATAATAAACAATATAAAAACTTAAAACAATTATGGTGTATTTTGAATAATTGGCTGTTTCCTTGTACACCTCTATATTAATTAAAATAGTGTGTGTAATACACAGTTTTAATATTATTAGAGTTCAGTTATTATTGCCGAATCGTGTTATCGACGCTATCAATTTTATTTTATTTTTTAAGTTTATTTGTGCATGTAGAATTGATATCAGTTAAAATATGACATTGATCACGGAAGTCGGCTAGTTTTTATAGCAAAGTTTGCCTAATGATTGGACACCACGACTCCACCGTCTGTTAAGTAATTCATATACGAGGATGGCTATTACATTGCGCCTACAGGCTATCAATTCCCCGTTTATTTGTCTAGGCGCTGACCAGGCGTTTTGGGACAGGGTTTAGTTTCAATTCCGTCACTCAGAGTAGACGTTAACTGCTTATATTGTCCCTTAGCTGGCTCTTACAGCACCCTGGGTTAGAAATGGGGTTGTCATACTTGTATTCTTAATCCGGACTTGGTTTCTCCTTCTATCTGCCAATATTTCTTTCAGGTCTATCAAACTCAGTAGGGTGTTTAGAAAATGCTGGTAGTCGTGCAACCACAGATGGTACTGTAGTTAGTCTGATCAAGAAGTCAGGAGCTATCCCACTGCTGGTGTCTAACACTCCAGAGTTATGCTTAGGATGGGAGTCCACTAACTTATTGAGAGGCACCACCAATAACCCTTACTGTTTAAGCAGAACTCCTGGAGGATCTTCCGGTGGGGAGGTAAGATTAACTAACACTAACACTTGCGCAACTCATTCGAATAAAGAGGAGGCGCAAGTGTTAAAACGAAGTCTCAGTAATAGGGTCCCGTTTTTACCCTTTGGGTACGGAACCCTAAAAAGAAAATCCGTAAAAAGTTTAAAAATTATTTAAATAAAACCACTTTTTACGGACTTAGACACGTAAAGAGAACACTTTACAGCTCAGTCCTACCCGTAACCATGGTGACTTTGCAGTCACCACTCCCAAACGTCGTGCTAAAATTTAAATCCGTATATTATTTGATTATTAAATGTCCTTACATTACAAAACAATGTCTTTTGTTTTATATATCTCTATATTAGATAGATAGATAGATTACTCTTTATTGTACACCATTTTACATTACAGTTTTTATATTAGCTTAGATCTTTAAAACTACGCAACGATTTTTAATGCAGTTTTTTTCAATAGGAAGTATTTCGTATATTTTTTGGCTGTTGATAATCGCACGACAATCGTATGAATAAAAAATAATTATTTAAACGACTACTTTATTATTTGTACTGATTACGTTTCATATAACTTTAGAAATTAAATAAAATAAGGTTTTCGAAAAAAAAAAACCCTAACCTAACCTTCACTCGGTTAGCTTCGAGATCTAATAACTCCGCAATTTTTTCCTTTTGCTCCTTAGTTAATCTTCTGCTCCGTGGACAGTGTCGAAAAAGATTTTCACTTTTTTCACGAAAAAAAATCTTAGTAATAAATTTAATAATAAAAAAATAATAATATCCGTATGAATATACTCATTAAAAAAAAAGCCGTACAACGATTGTTGGATTAATACAAAATAATTAATTATCCGATAATCGTATTAATAGACACTTCCATATTTTTTTAAGGTTTAATTTTTTAAGGATAGGTTTCAAAAGGATAGAAAAGTGAAATTCGCATATAAAGTCACGGCATCGCTTAAACTTTTCCCGCATAACTTTTTGCCAACATACTTTAGTGGACATGATGTATCATTTTTACACAGACTTAATTAAATAGTCTATACTCTATATTAGTATAACACTGCGGAAGAGTTTGTTTGTTTGAACACGCTAATCTCAGGAACTACTGGTCAAATTTAAAAAATTCTTTCATTGTTATATACTACATTTATCGATGACATCTATCATAAATATAGCAATGATCATTCTCGTTAATACTTAACCCTTTTCAATGTCGCAACATATTTGCACGGACACGCTAACTAGCATGTTTGTTGTTCCTTACGTAAGCAAGAACATCATCACTGTAAACAATTTGTTAGCCTCTCTTTGTTGACAATACTATGTTCCGGAACATGTATTGTACGCATCTAACACAAATGTGCTATAAACAATATTAAAGCTAAAAAGTTTTGTTTGTTTGAACGCGCTAATCTCAGAAACCACTGGACCGATTTGAAAAATTATTTCAGTGTAGTGCAGTAGCAGATAGTACATTTATCGAGAAAGGCTATATAACATCATCCAGAGACGTGCTATTATTAAAAAAAAAAATTTAGAAGGGAATTTGGTATATTTGTATCGTCGTACTCCGAGTTCACTGTCGTATTTCTTGAGGTCTGAACCTCAATTGGCGAAACAACTCTATGATATGAAGGGTACATAAAAGGGTGGAACTACCGGTACCAACACTACCAATGGGATGTAGTTCATACATTTATGACAGGTCTAGTTGTTTGTTGCTCGTATGTGGTGATTCCACGAACACTTAAGATATATCTTAATTATTGTGGTCCATATATTTAAGTATCTTTAAAAAAATGTGTAATAAAGAAATAATAAAGAAATACAAACAAACAAACAAACTTAATAAATCAAATTATGGTAGAAAAAGTGAATGTGCCGCAAGTGGGACTTCAATTCACTTTTTCTACCATAATTTGATTTATTAAGTAAAAAGCATAGCATGTCAAATGCAAAAAATAATAAATTAAAAACAAACAAACTGTTCAGCTTTATATAATGATAATAGTACCTATAGATTAATAACGGAATCGACCTCGTAAATGACCGATTTTTATAAATTAATTTAAATTACTTGAATAGACCTTGAATCCATATAATGTAACTAAAATCTTAAAATGATGTATCTCCAGGCAGCCCTGCTAGCTTGTGGTGCTTCGCCCTTCAGCGTAGCTTCAGACATCGCAGGCTCTATACGTCTGCCGGCAGCTTTCTGTGGTGTGTTCGGACATAAACCTACGCCTGGTAAGTTATTGTTACATATTATGGTCCTAAATTTAATATTATTTTTGTTATTTTGTAGACAGCAGATATTTTAATCCCTGTTCGTGTGGTGGCGGATTAAGTGTTACCACCCCTTTTCTACCCAGGGTGCTGTAAAAGTCAGTTAAAAACAAATAACAGCCTCTGTGAGAGACGGAAAACTCGAAATTAAACCCTTTGTTAACACGCTTGGTCAGAGCGGCACAGTAGACCATAATCCCTCCTAAATTGGAGGAGGCCTGTGCCCAACACTGGGACGTTAATGGGCTGGAGAGAAAGAGAGAGAGAGAGATATACAGTACAGCCTGATGAGAGAGAAGTCTGTCACCAGGCTGTACTGTAATGTATTGGTACCAATTCCACTTGCACAACTAAACTAAACTAAAAAATGAAAACAACTATGGCGTATTTTGATTAATTGGCTATTTCGTTTTTCACATTTTCATTAAATAAATAGGTAGTCTATATTATACTGATTTTCTAATTGATAGACTATTATATTTAATAATCTATAAATTTTTATTTTTTAGTCAAATTAAGTTTAGATGTGCTCATAGAATCGGTACTGTTTTAGAATAGAATAGAATAGAATAGAATAGTCATTTATTTCCAAAAATATGGTACAATAGATTCTTATAAATAGGTGCATATTGCAGTCACACATATTCTACCGTAAGCCGGCGTAGAAATATAATTAAACTTACAATAGTCAGCATAAGCTTAGTTAGCATATTGTCAACCTCAGTTACTATAAATTAATATGCATAAAGTATTATCTGTGTGACAAATATTCCTTCACTGTATAAAAGCATTTGTCTACCAACCAGCTGTACAAATTTTTCCTAAATTTATTGAATGGCAGTGTTTTCAATTGAGCTGGTAGTTTATTATAAAGAGTAATAGCCATACAATAAGCATTTCTGCTGTACAAGTGAAGTCTATGACGAGGCGTATACAATTTAGTGGGATTTCTACTATTAACTTTTTTTACAATTTCATCATGTAATGGGAAAAAGTGTGGATTTTTTCGAACAAATAAGCAAATTTCATATAATAATAATAATAAGCCTGGTAGTGTTAGAATTTTTAAATCCTTAAATATGTTATAAAGATAATGGTATAAACTCTTCGTTTTTTATATATTTTAGGTATAATATCAATAGAAGGTCATATCCCAACATTGAATGATGAGAACTTTCCAAAGTTCCTAACAGTTGGTCCTATGACTCGTAGAGCTGAAGATCTACCATTATTAATGAATATCATGGCGGGAGACAAGAGACACGCCCTGAAACTAGATGAACATGTTGATATTAGTAATATTAAGGTAATATATTTAGATTTTTTTTTCATAAACATTACACAAAGTCCACTTAATAGAATACATAATTATATGAAGTTTAGTTTCAAAAATATATAAAAATAAAACACATTGTTCTTATCAATAGTTTATTTTTAAGACAACTTGATACTACCGGATAGTTATCCATATTTATGAAATAATAGCTGTGCCCACGACTCCGTTCGCGTGGATCGATTGTTTTCGATCGACCCAAGAAATTTTTTGATTATTTTTTTGCCGCTAGATGGCGTTGCAAGTAACTAATTGAGAAATTTCTTATTATGTAAATATCTCTTGATTGAGTGGACCGATTGCAATGAAACAAAGACTAAGTAATACCTTGAGTTGTGTAAAATTTTTATGTATAAATTTTATATTTATAAGTGTTGTGCATTTTACGTGATGCGTGCACAGACAAACATCTAAACAGACAAACAGACAAAAATTTAAAAAATGCTGGAAATGGGTTCTGTTGGTTGTCCTTTAACCGTCTGACTATGTTTTTTGAAAATATATTCAATGTACAAAAAATATTTTTCTACAGATTTATTATATGTATAGATTAGAGACGTTTATTTATAATTTACATTATTAAGAAATCGGTTGTCCACCTCGAAGCCAGGATTGAACATAGTCCTTTATTAAAGTAATTTATTAATTTTGCAATTAACATGCTATGCTTTTACTTAATAAATTAAATTATGGTGGAAAAAGCGATTACCGCAAACAGGACTTGAACCCACGTCCTCGGAATACCGTTCCGTAGCTCTGCCAACTGAGCTTATTGCGGTCGTGCTTTCAGTAATCAAATTAGGCCACCATAATCGTCATTCGATTGAGTTTGTATCGCATTTTTTTTACTCGATTGAATTTATTTAATTTATTAAGTAGCTTATAAGCTTGGTTTGGGACCAGAGGACGTTGTGTGAAATTTCCGTTAATGTTTATTTATGTAACCCTGATGTTTCCAGGTACACTACATGTTAGAATCGACTGACTCGATAGCAATGTTGAAGGTAGACAAATCGATTAACGATGCTATACGTAAAGCTGTCAAATATTTAAATACCGAGTGTGGCGCCACCATTAGTGAAGTAAGTGTCTATAGGTACTAACTGTAACCCTCAACTTTGTTTGCTAAATTATTGTATTTTGTTATATTTATTTGTTTTATACAAATATATAACAGATGTAGTGTCACTCAATCGCTTGAAGCCACCTAAATATCTATGTGTGTGTGGAAATATATCTTTGTGTGTCTATGATACAGGCTATACGTCATTATTCTGTGGAGTACGATTTAGCCAGGCTAAAGTTACTAATCAAGTTAATAATAAGTTACTCTGTGGTTTTATATTGTTGTTTGTTCGTTAATCGCTACTTGTGCCTGCACATAACCGCCTCACACTAAAAGACGATAATTTCCGTACATAATGAGTATGAGCATTGCTCTCGTGCCTATTCAAGTGCGGGTCGCCTTACGATGCCGACTCCTGTTGGGTTAATGCTTTAAGTAGTATAAGTTACAAAGTTTGTAATTTTCAATTAAATTTCCAGGAAAAGTTCAAAGAATTGGAAGACTCTGTGGATATTTCCGTTTCTGTATTTTTCTCAATGAAAGACATTCCGAATTTATTACAAGACCCCGCCAACCCTAAAGTAAGTAATGTAAAATATTTAACTATCGTATAATGGAACGTAACTTATAGTGTTGCCACTATAAAAATTGTAACGATATCATAAGGGCTTATTAGACTTTACTAAAATTGCCAAATATTATAAAGTGGAAAAATTTGATGGTTTGTTTGTTTGTAACGAAAAAGCGCTCAAACTACATGACTGATTAAAATTAAAAAATTGTCTGGTAGCTACATTATCCCTGATGAACCAATTGAATCTAATTTCAAACAGCTTGTAAGTGTATTATTTTATTTACAGCGTGATAAGAGTTTACTTGTGGAACTGATCAAATCAGCTTTCGGCGTCGGCTCCCGTTCATTACAAGGTCTAGGTTTCTCACTTATAACAAATACACAATTATTCATTCCTGAATCTAGAAGAGGATATTATAATGGAAGAGCAAATCAACTACGGGAACATATGCAGGTTAGATTTTTGACATTATACTTCTTTAAGCGTGTTAAGGAAAATTTTAAGAGTAATTTTTCGTATACGCCGATTGTATTTAGAAAACACCCAAGCCTTGTACAAATATTTAGGTGATAGATATCTAAAAATCTGTCACCATTATACATCACCATACAAATGTCACCACCCCATTTTCTCATCAAGGTGCTGTAAGAGTCAGCTAAGGAATATTAAAAGCAGTTAATATCAACCGTAGGAGACGAAAACTTCAAAACGCTGTAAACTATAATAAAGGAGGTCACAAACGGCATATTAATATATATTAATTTTGCAAGAAAGAGACAGATGTATATAGAAAAAAAATGAGGTGAGAAAGTGACAGATATATTTGTCAGTGACGTCATAAGCCTTCTCTTTTTTCTAACATCTGTCTTATTCTCGCTATATTAATATATCGTAATATGCCCTTTGTGGTGCTCTTATTCTATATAATATTATAAAGCGGAAGAGTTTGTTTGTTTGTTTGTTTAAATGCGCTAATCTCAGAAACTACTAGTCCGATTTGAAAAATTCTTTTTTTGTTGGTTAGTCCATTTATAGGGGAAGGCTTTAGGCTATATAACATCACGCTGCAATCAATAGGAGCGAATCAGTAGTGAAAAATGTTGCAAAAACGGGGAAATTTTCTAACGCAACATTTTGGCGCGGGCAACAGCTAGTAAGTAGTATATCCGTATTCTGGTACCTATAATACAAGCATATAAGCTTAGCTTGGGACCAGAATACATTGTGTGAATTGTATTTGACGAGCCGCGTGGTTGTGTGGTTTATGTAACGGACTGCCGATCAAGAGGTCGCGGGTTTCATTCCCGCTCTGGACAATCATTTGTGTGATTTTTCTAATTGTCATACAAATGTTTGTACTATGTCTGGGTGTTTCTATGTATTATAAGTATGTATTTACAAAAAACAAGTAGTATATATATGTATTCTATCCGTATTCTGGTACCCATAACACAAGCATATAAGCTTAGCTTGGGACCAGAGGACGTTGTGTAGAAATGTTCATGAATATTTATTATTATTATTATTTATTTATATTTTGTTTAATTTCAGAAAGTGCTAGGTAATAACGGTATATTTATATACCCAGTGTACATAGGCCCAGCACATATACATAACGAGGTGTTCTTCAAAGCATCTGGTGTTATGTATACAATGATGTTCAATATATTGGGAATGCCTGCTACTACTGTGCCTATGGGATTGTATAAAGGGTTGCCTATTGGAATTCAGGTAATCTATGCTAATATTATGAAGCTGAAGAGATTGTTTGTTTGTTTGTCTGAACGTGCTAATTATAGGAATAACTTGTCTGATTTGAAAAATTCTCTCAGTGTTAGATAGTTCAGTTATTGAGGAAGGTTATAGGTTATATACAAGGTGTCCTAAAATTCAACGATAAGCGGGCACCAGGAGTTAGACCTATTCATGACTACTCAAGAAAAAAAAAAAAAAAAATCGTAATTTATTTTAGAGATATCAAAAAATGTATTAAAACCTTTGAAAATTGACACCCCTTATGGTATTTTAACTATAATTACCACAATTTTCCAAATATTTCCGATTTTTTTTTTGTATCGGAATCCGTATTAGTACTGCTGTCTACCACAATATTTAAAATGCCCACAGTACATAAAGTTTTTACGCAATAGGCAATCAATGTTGATATTTTCCCTAAAATTTTGAAGGTTTTTTACTCTCAGTTCATTTTCACTCAGCGTAGTGTAAAAAAATTGTAATGATACTACTATGGCAAGTATTTTTAAAAGTTGATGCTATGCTAAAGACGATTCTGAAATGGTATAATACTTTAGAAAAACTTGCCATAAAAAAAGTTGTGAACAATTTTTATACAGGCACGAAATTCATAAATTGTTGTTTTTTGATATTATTAGCGTTATCTGAGTCCAGAAATGGTATTTTGTTGCCAATTCTTCGAATTGAATGGCACATGTGCGTGGGCAATTGAATATACAAGTTAGAAAGAGATAAATATAAGGAAATTATACGTTAGAAAAAATTTGTAAAGTCCACGCGTACGAAGTCGTGGGCAACAGCTAGTTGACAAATAAATTTTGTCCCATTTTTGTCTCAAAACCCCCTCGCAAAAGAAACTAAGACTTGGGTACTTCCTTACAAATCCCTGGTTATTTCGATCCCTGTCACTACCCACCAAAGTTTAAAATATGCTGTCAAAGCCAGCTCAGAATAAGCAGATGATATTTTGTGTAAGAGAAAAAAAAACTCAAAAAACGGGTTTTTTGAGTTTGTGGTTTATGTAAGGGGCTGCCGTACACGAGGTCGCAGGTTCGATTCCTACGCATTACAAGTATTGCCTAGTCAGACGAAACATGTTCAGAAAATCTTACATTCGTACAAGTCTCGCTTAATTGAACATATTTTTAGCCACGTAGGTATTAAATTTTGGTGTAACAAGGAAAATGTAATAAGCACTAAAAAGATGACCACCCACGGTCGTCCGACAGATCATTTATAGTTTCCTGGGGCCCAAGTCAGCTATTACAATGTTGTTATAAAGATCAGTCACTGATTGCATAATGACGAATGTTATCAAGTTTGATAGTCTACTATTAGTTTTTTGTCATAATGATCAGTCACTGACGCCTTTATGGCGCCATAATGGCGTCAGTGACTGATCATTATGACAACATTGTAATAGCCCCTGATTTATGGTTTAAGATCTTTATTTTCTCATAAAAAAATTTGCAATTCACTTACTGAGAAACTAAGTTTTACAAAATTATATTTTTATGAGCGTTACAGAATTGCAAAGTGGGTAGTTGTTTAAAAACACCGCCGCAAACACGGATGTAGTAAAGACTGTTAACTAGATGTGGCATTAACAACACTGCACATACTTATTGGGAATTATTTAACTTTATTATTTTTTAAGTATAATATTTTATGTGGTACTTTTATATGTTTATAATTTTATACAATACACAATCTATACATACACACTATACATACATTTACATAAATAAATAATCAAATACATAAATATCTATAAAGATTAGTAATTGTATAATATATATTCTTTTAGATTTTTTTAAATAGAGACATACTTTTTTCCTCTTTTATATAATTTGGTAATTTGTTATAAATATTGACCCCTTCAAATTCAATATTCTTTTTGCCGTAATTTGTTCATGGTGGTCCAACTACTAAATAATTTGCTTTTCTTAATGTAATTCTTTGTGGATTACATTTTTTTAACGTTAAGGTGGTATGAATATCTTTATTTAAAATTTTGCGTATAAGAATACATGTGGAGTACATATACATCTGCTGAATATTCAATATTTTTGTATCTTTATATATTTTTTGTGTTGACGTTCTATATTTGTAGTTAAATAAGATTTTTTTTAATCTATTTTGTGCTCTTCTAATTGGTTCTAAATTTGTTTTAGCTGCGCTACCCCAGATTTCGATTAAATAGTCTATGTGATTTCCATTATCATTCCTTTATTTAGTGTAGCTTCTAACCATCCCTTGATATTGACACGCATATCATAGCAGACTCTTCACAATAATTTTAGTTAAATTTTTAAATAATCATAATTTTTTAGGTAATAGCAGCACCTAATCAAGATAGATTATGCCTTGCTGTGGCAAAACAATTGGAAATTGGCTTCGGTGGTTGGAAACCACCACACTAGTATTAAAATGTACCAAATATTTGATTGTAACAAACCACAAGTATGGCGTGGTTCATTTTTACAAAAATAAAATAAATTTTGTAATAGATGTTTATTACTTTATTCTATTTTGTATGTAATTGTATATTTGGGGGACTTTTTAATAAAATAATTAAACTAAGATGTTATAATTTATTTAGTGTATAAGTTGGGTAAAGATATTATTTAAATTAAGTATTATCGTATTATACAATAAACGAAAACTTGTAAAATATAAAGGTCTTAATAAGATGTAAAATGTAATATATAACTTTAACGTCTAGTATACGCAAAAGAACATAAATATTCTTCCGCTGAGAAACAAGAATAGTTTCTACAATGGCAAATGCCATTGTAGAAACTATTCTTGTTCTGCAAGAGATGATGTAGACCAAATGGTCTACATCATCTCTTGCAGACGTTATCGCCTCTTACAATCAGGGACATAGGGTACCTTGATGGGGCCCCGTATAAAAATTTATTTGGGGGCTCTTATGTATGAAGGTTAAAAATTTCTCACAAAAGAAAAACGGCACAATATACGGGGCCCCCGTTGCAAATACGGTGGTAGCTACGCCCCTGTTTACAATACTTTTGGGGAGGAATTATTATTATGGTGACCTGTGTAATCTACAGGTGTAATCATAGGACACCACGAAACAAACAATTTGTACTGATTTCATATAAACGAGAAGCTTTGTATTACTGGTTGTAGTTTTCTTTTTAAATAATTATAAAATTATTTTACTTTTATTTATTTTTGCTCATTTTTCTCATTTCTCTGAACGGTTTATTTAATTTAGGTAGATATAAGAACCTTTAGAATTAAGTCAAAAAGTGATTTCTGAGAGTTTTGTTGCGTTTGTGATTAATTGTGATAGGTATCAAGGAAACAAATAAAATATGTTGACAGAACTGTTAAGTTATTTCTACATCCTTACTGCGCCTCATCCTCCTCATGACGTCAATCTCAATGATACATTAGCTCATCTCAGATGACGTCATGGCTTTATTTTTGTAAATAAACCGGCCGCGGTCTGCTCTCGTGCAACCCCTCAGATATTTCTATTCTTATTCTTGGGTTAATGCCGTCAACTGAGAAATTACGGTAGCCGGTCTGAGAATGCGAATGGTACTGATACGAGGAACTAGCTACAGTTCGAATCTTTGTAGTTATATTTTTGTTTATAAATATAACTACAAAGATTCGACCATTAACATTCATTACAAAAAAGAGCTAAGCTCGGTCTACCAAATATTTCGGTTCATATGATGCGCTGCTCTGATGCAAGTTGAAGTGACGCATTTATGTCTTAACTACCACAAACACACTAGCGAAATTTACACTAGGTAATTTTGCTGCGTTGGCGCAGAGCTCATGTGCCCAACCATGCGTCTCTGCCGTGTAGGCTGGCCCTTACAGCCCGCCACTAGGAACACGACCATGTGCTAAGGTACAGGTGCTCAAGTCTATTTTGGAACAATTGTCATACCGGCACGATGCAACTGCAATACCGTTGCAATTGAAGTCGAATCAGTGTGACCAGATTAAATTTTACGAAAATACCGAGGCACCTCAAAAAAATACTGAAATATACCGACTTACATAGGACAGATATACCAATAAAAATACTGATTTTCTTAACACGTTTTATTTATTCATACTCACAATAAATGTTAGAGTTATATTTTAACATCCTTTTCGAAGGATTAAAATTTACACAACCTCCTTCATCCTTAACACCTTGCTTTGTTTTTAAAATAGCTGACACATTTTTGTTTATAAACCTGTTTCTTTGGTCCGTTTTTATTAAATTTATCTGTGAAAATATGCGCTCGCATGCAGCATTCGACACCGGTATACATAGAAGAGATTTACTAAAACTAGTTATATTTTTGTATTTTAACATGCCATCACTGTTAGAAATTTTCCGAACTTCCACCCAAAATTGTTCACACGAGATGGGTGAGCCAGTGCTGGAAGATTGTAACAAATCACTTACTTCGCGATCAAACTTTAGGGTTCTATATTGTTCGTCAATTAACTGCATTTGTTCTGGCTGTACTTCGCATGGGAAAGTTTCTATCACATTTCGTAAACTGCGAAATTCTTTATGCACGGCAGTGTGTGGGTCAAGAAATTTCAGTTCTCGAAAAACTGGATTTTCAAAAGGCAAACGTGATTTCAATTGCGTGCTCAACTCAATTAAAAATGATTGGCACCTTCTGAAAAACTCAGCAATCTGTTTTTTCATGTTTACATTGTCCCTGTGTTTGATTAATTCTTGGCCTACTTGAATACCTAAGTACATATCTTTCAATGGCAAATAATTTACATTAGACTTTGGGTCTAACGGAAATACATTGTCCGTACGTTTGATGTAATTAGCTTTCATGAAGCAACCCAAAATCGACAAGTACATACTAGATGCATCATCATACAGTCTATCAATGCACGGATAATCGCCTTGAAAAATTATGTTAAATTTGTTTACAATCGGCAAAATGTAGTCCAAAAAGTAAAAGTACAATTTGTTTATATCAGTGGTAAAAGAATTAAATAAAAATTCTGATGACATATTGCGATCACTCAAGTATTGGTCTTGAAAGAACAATTGCAATGCCCTCCACTGCTCAATTATTCCACTAATACAGGCATGAAGTGAAAGCCACCTGAAGTCGTAATGACGCAAAATTCTGTGATTTTCAGTGTCTGTGAAATTTTGGAACTCAGCAAATTCTCTTTGACGCTTGCTGCTTTGAGAAAAATATCCATATACTTCTTTTACTATTTGTTCTAAATTTCTAGGCAGTATTTTACAGGCGTGGCTAACACTTAATGCTGCAGAGTGACAAACACATTTTATGAAAAAGCACTTTGGGTTTACTTCTTTAATTTTTGCAACAATGCCAGAATGTTGACCAAACATCACATTCGTAGTATCAGCAGCGAATCCTATTACGTCTTTTATTTCTAAACCTAATTCGGATAATTTTGATGACAACGAATTAAATAAATGACCTGCGGTTTCACCACTTAAATCAACTAAATCAAGGAATTTGGTTTGTACAGTACATTTAGTTTCAGAGAAGTATTTAACTACTATTGCCAATACTTTGACTGTTGCAACATCTGTACTCTCATCGATTATAATTGAATATACTGGTTTACCTGAAGGAGATGCAGTACCAAGTATGTCTTCAATCATATCTTTTTCGAAATTGGGTCCTAAGACATTATAAGTTATAGCGGCTGCTTTGGTTCTCTTGCAGGAAAATTCTTTCGCAATATCGGAATCGGTAAAACACTTCACTAGAACATCACTAAGATGGTCCATAGCTCTAAATAAGATATTGTGTTCCGACAGAAAACTGCATAAACGCAGCTCAGCTTTCTTGACCTCGTCTTTCATTGGGGCCTTTTTGAAAAATGTGTCAACCTGAAAATTTAAAAAATACTTGGTTGCTTAGTTTTTTTTTATAACAGCGCCGCATTTCATAGCTGTTACCTAACTGATTTTGAGAAACAAAACTAGGATGATTAACTTTAAATTTAAATATATCCAAACTCCTTGAACTAGGTAAGTAAAGCGAGTTATGCTTACCTTTGACTGTCCTTTATATTTTATCAAGTTCGATTTATGCTTTTCAGTATGTGCATGCTGTTTTATAGACGCTAATCTACTTTGCAGTTTCGCATTGCATGCTTTGCAAAATGCGGTGAATTCGTCATCTTTAAAACGTGAAAGCCAATCAAATCAAATGTCCGTAGTTTGCTATATGAGTTCATAATGGTCAACTTCAACTTCTTCTTAGTTTGGCCCAGCTACTCGTTTTAGCAACTTTCGCGATTCTGCCAGTGTCCGAGTCACGATAGATTCATAAACTGAAGCGAGTTATGCATTGTATTGTAGAATATGACCGGTTAGAATCGATGGGATGAAGTCTTCGACCAAGGTGATTTATTTACAACAAACACAGGACAACACAATGTTAGAAGGTTAGTAGAGAATATGTTATGTACAATACAATAAATAAAGTGTTAGTTGGTTTTAGGTAGTCTATACTACTAAAAATATTTACAGTTTTATACGGTTCCTTTTTACAAATTTACAAAGAATTTGGGGAATAGGAGGGGAGAATATTAGGGAAAGAAGGCATTTTAGAGAAGTAGGACGAGGGATTTCTGGGGGAAGGAAGTCGTGTAGTGATTCGCGAGTATTAGGACAGGAGAAGAATATATGATTTTCGTCGGCTTCGTCGAGACCGCATTCACACAACGCAGTACTCCTGATCCTAAGTTTGGCGAGGAATACGGGGGTACAACAATGGCCCAATCTGAGACGACAAATGACGGAGGTTGCTCTCTTGTCGGCCTTGCGGAATTTAAAAAACCACGGTGTGGGGGGTATCTCCGGTTGTATATCAGCAAAGTGCTTGCCCTTAGTAACCTTGGATGTGTTCCATGTAGCTTTCCAAGACTTCGAGAGTACCGAGTTGGCAAGTAGGCATAGGTCGTGGGAGTAGGTTTGGTAGTGTTCTAGAGTACCATAATGAACAGCTGATTTAGCACAAGAGTCTGCGGTCTCATTTCCGGAAATTCCAACGTGTCCAGGTATCCAGACTAAGACTACGTTAATGTTAAGATTATGGCATTCTAGGAGGGATTCTCTAATTTTTAAGATTAAAGGGAAGCGGGAAATGGAGAGGAAGGGGTTGGCCAAGATTGATTGGAGGGAACTCTTCGAATATGTAAATATAATTGTGTTATTAAGTAGGTGAGATTTAACAAAGAGGATTGCTTCGAGCAGAGCTAAAGCTTCGCCGGTGAAGACGGAAGAGGAGGAGGGACATTTAAAAAAGAGGGATAGTTTGGAGGAGGGGAAAAAAATAAGAATATATATATATAGAAGTCAGTCCATGGAAGAACAGGTGCTCAAGTCTACTATTTTGGAACAATTGTCATACCGGCACGATACCGGTACGATACCGTTGCAATTGATGTCAAATGTCCGTAGTCTGCTATATGAGTTCATAATGGTCGTTCAATGGTAATAGAATTGTCGGTCTCTTTTATCTATGCAATGAATTTTCGGTCTCTTTTATCTATGAATTGTGTTAGAATGGCATGTATGTGTTGCCGTTTTTAAAAAATGCGTTAGTTGAAGTGATTTTCGAAAAACTACTACTACTATTTTGGAACAATTGTCATACCGGCACGACGGTATGACAATTGTTCCAAAATAGTAGACTTGAGCACCTGTTATAATCTAAGGTTGAAACATGAAGGTATAGATAAAAAAAAGGAGGCCATACTTGGAACATCGGTTTGAGGCAAATACCTACGTATCTCTATCTCACTCTCTGTGGTCTGACCTCTCTTTTTAGTGTGGCCTTAGTACTGCTATCTCCTTATTAAAATCTCCTAGTAAATTCTTAAAAAGAGTCACCACACATATCAAATCACAAGTTAAACACTGTCATTTGATAGTGTTTAATCGTAACTATAAATAACTAGTTGAAATACGATGAATGAAATTAAAAATAATAAAATAGTAGATCACGGATGCTTTTCATGGTTAACGAATCAGTGAATTATTTTCCCCATTTCCTAAGGATTTCGTAATTTGGCAACTTTGGTCACCATATGTCAAGTTGTTGACAAAATTGTGCCAATATGTCGGTTGTTTACTTTACGGTTCACAGCTTCGTTTCAAATTTTCGACTCTAATTATTTTTATAATTAAAGAAATGGTGCAAACTTGTGTAGTGCGTGGTTGCGGTAGTACGTGGTGTCCAGGAGGTGATATACAATTTCACGCGTAAGTGTTTAGATCGTGATTTCTGGCATTGAATAACTGCAAACATATTTCTTTATATTTTCAATTAAATACTTCATAAAATGATTAAACAATGTTTTCAGCATACTTCTAACTAACTATACTGATAACGATGTAAAGATCTAATAGTCTTACATTGAATTTCATGGACTTAGTGCAATTTTATTTTTCTTGTTTACAAGAAGTAATTTTGAAATAGTGTGACCATACTGAGGACATATCTAGGACTTTCTGTGGGACCTGAACTAAATTATACATGTTTGCTTAGTCATTTAATTTTTATTTCACAT
Source organism: Orgyia antiqua (assembly GCA_916999025.1). Classification (NCBI taxonomy): domain Eukaryota; kingdom Metazoa; phylum Arthropoda; class Insecta; order Lepidoptera; family Erebidae; genus Orgyia; species Orgyia antiqua. The sequence continues at coordinate 16,465,865 of OU779864.1, read as the reverse complement.
TATTTACAACATTAATATACTTACCTACAATATTATTTTTTTAGATTTCCTAAAAATAGTACCCAGAGGAAATTATGGTTATCCATTGTACCATTGAAAATGAAATTTTATGAAAGTGCAAGGATTTTTTAAAACAAACAGCAGTTCCTACTACAATTACAAATCAAGAAGCAGTATCACCTTGCAAGGTAAAATTTCAAGTATCTATTTACAAACTCCTTTAATTGTCTCACATGTTATACAATGTTAAATATTTGAATTTATAAGGAATATAAAAACTAGTATGAAAAAAATACCCCACCAGTATCAGGAACATTTTCCAAACTACCGGCGCTCAAGGCTCCAGAGATAATTGCTGCTTTCTGAACCAGCCCCCCCCCCCGATCCGACTGCCTAATGAGAGCCTTACATTATTATTATGTTTCAGAAATGTAGTAGTTCGAATATATGGCAAAAGGCTATATTTTGTAAAATATATTATAATTTTCAGATAGACAGTTCATTACAGGAAGAGTCTATGGGGCAAGTAGCTACTCTGGGTGTACCAAATCCTAGCTCTGGCATTTATGAAAGTAATCCTTTCTGATGGGCCAACTCAGAGAAAACAATATAGAAAACAAATTAATTAATGTTGTATCACAACATTTTACTCCTCTGTTGCAAGAAATGTTTAAGCATCCCATCACGGACTCAATTTATTGCAATGATTTGCATGAAAGCGTATTAATTAAGAAAATTGCAAATTCATTTTTTAACACTTAAAGAGTCATACAGAAAATATACTTAGTGATTTACGTGGTAAGAGACAGAAATTACACAAAACAATAATATTTAGTCATGTATAAAAGAAAAGTTATTAAATGATTTTAATTTGGAAAGTGGTGTTGTTTCTTTTTTGCCCTTTTTTGTAACTTTATTATCGTTCCTATTATAGCCCCCTATGATATATGTCACAGTCAAAACTTATAACCACTCAATAGACTGTAAGCTCTCGACAGTAGTACTTTTGACTGAAATTATTCAAAACTAATTTTACCCAATATAGCTGTTTAAATGTAATTTTAACTGACTTGCCTAGCGCCAAGTAGTGGAACACAAGGCACAGGGAGCCAAGGGCAACCCGACAAGGGTGGGTTAGGTTTTTAGCTCCCGTCATGCCATTCATGATAGGTTCCTTTAAACGCTGTAGACAGAAATATACGTAAAAATTGATTTTGACTGATTCTCCGTTCTTCCGTCAGCCACTTTTAACCACATTCATATTGTCAGTTAAAATGACTATTAACTACAGATTTTCCGACAAACTAATTTTAATCAACGTAACGTATTTTTTTTTTTTCAGAAGTATTATTGACCGAATTTGCCCTTTAACTGACATTAATAAATAGAAATACATTGGCTAACCCAGAAATCTAGGAAAAACTATGTATTCATGATCCAGTATGTATTCATGATGTTTAATTAATCTGCAAAATTAATGAAACATATATCTTTTGCGATTTCATGGTTGGTCCCTTAATAACAGTACATGTTTAAAAATATGAGTACAATAACCCTTTTTCGTTTTTACGCTACCTACACAAAAAGTTATGTTTCCACTTAGGTATGCCAAATAGATTTTATTGTGTAACTTGTTTTGTTTACTAAGAAATTACTAACACCTTGTTATTTTTAACCGGCTTCAAAAAAGGAGGTTCTCAATTCGTTGGAATCATTTTTCTGTATCTTTGTAACCTGTATTTAGGTCTGAAATAAAGGTAAATTATTATTATTTTATCTCAAGCAGATCTCACAATCATTCATTAATTTCGTATTGCCGTAGGAACTACACCTTTGTTCTAGTAATTATCTATTTCCCACCAATATTCTATAGGTACATCGTACATACGAACTAGGAAATTTTACGTGTTTAAAAATGTAAAAAGAATAATAAATTTAACAACCGAACCTCCAGTTACTGTTAAAAAACTAGAATTATCCAAACTTTCACGCGATAACAAACAGTTTGTTTTTTGAGTATTTTTTTTACGCACAGTACATAAAGTATCTCGAAATATAAAATCTATACGGGCTAGGTCTTAGAAGTGAACATTTTGTTGACACTATATGGAACACAACTACTTGAAGTTTTGTCCTGGAAGAAATACAATAAAGGTTACCCTACTTAGAAAGAAAGGGTTTGACCACAGTGAGCGAGATAGCCATACATCATTTTTGCTTCAAGTAGGTATTCAGAGTCTGGACTCCATTTTTATCTATATCTTCATGGGTTGAAATTGACAGACAGAGTTGCCAACTTATAAACCACCATAAGTATAAAATTAAAAGCATCATCATCACCTGAAAAAGAAAATATTGATTTTCGATACTTAAAATTTTATATCGTTACATCGATATATCGAAAATTTTAATATCGCCCAATACTATCGATATATCGAAAAAATAATATAGACGTATCGATATTTTTTCAACAAGCCTAGCCCAATTTATTCATTTTTCTTTGATGGAAACACTGAATAACGACGTTCTTTCGCGGTGCATGCGACATGACGCGCCGGTGAATTTTATTATAAAATTGACGTAATTCTTTTGTGCATATCGTGAAAACAAGGTGAAAGATTTAAAAAATCGTGTTATATACAGTGATAAGTGAATGTATTTGTGAATAACCTACAATATTGTGCTTTCAGACTACACTATGGCCGATCAAGTCGACTCAATGTCAGATGCGGAGCTGCGGACCAAACTAGCCGAGCATGGGTTTCCAATTATGCCTATAACTGCCTCTACCAGAAAGTTATTGGTGAAGAAGTTAAAATTGGTACTAGATAATAAGAGCAAACCTAAAAGCAGCGTTGATAGTAAAGCTGACAGTCGTCGGTCACTTGCACGATATTCGAGCGGTGAGGAATCAGATTTAGATACAACCAATAATAAAGAGAAACAACGTGGGCGCCGGGCGACAACAGGCAGCGCTATGTTGCCGCCTGCCGCCAGTAAACCACGCCGGCCGCCCTCTAAAAAAGATTCGCCCATAAAACTTGACGATAAAGGGTCTGAGTCTGAAGAAGAGAAGGACAAATCTGGGGTTCGTACCCATGAGGAGGTAGAGACAGTGACAACTCGCCGTGTAACCCGCACCTACGCGGCCAACGACCAAGATGATTATGAGACAGGGTCCGACAGTGATGTTGACACCGACAAGAAAACGTCTAGTCCATTCCGTAGTCATTCAAGGTCTAGTGACTATATATCTAGCACTTTACCTACTGTAGAGCCTAGTCCTCCAAAAACATCCATTTTCTCACGAGCATCTATAATACCACCAAGTTATTCTTCGACATATTCATCAAATGTTAGTCCTTCTGATAATCTCAACTCTATCAGGACACGTCTGGGTCTGACTTCAAATTTAGGTGAACGTCCAATGACTAGTAACTATACTTCAAATTTTTCAACAAGTACTTACCAACCTTCAACATCTACAATAGATGAAGTGGAATCTCCATACTTAAGTAACTTTACTAAGAGACTTTCTGCTCTGAAATCTGATCCACCAAAACCTGCTACATACCTTGATAGAGACACTAACAATGGTAGTACATCATTGCCTCGCAGATCTTACATCACTGGTCTGAGCAGATCTGATGTTATGCATTACAAGACACTAACTGACAGGAAGTTCTTAAAGAACAACCTGGTGTCTCTCGCCCTTGTTGTGTTAGTGGCACTTTTTTTTTTTTTCTTATTTTTTATGTATATAGTTAAGAAAAACGATATTACTTCAGTAGCAGATGATCAGAATAGTGTTATACCAATCTGTCAGTTACGTGAACCTACCAACAATAGACCAGGCATAAACTGTGTGCCCAAAGAGCAAGTCGATTATGCTAAAGATCTTCTTAAACATATCCTCCCAGAACTTACAAGTCGGATATCATCCTTTAAATGTGGCCAGCCTGGTACTAGACCGTATATGACTGACCGTGAGATAATAGATTTTGAAACTGCTAAAGAGGGAACTGGAGATGAAAGTCAATGTCGCATAGATTTGAATAATTTGCAGGTTCTTATAATTAACAATCCACGCTGGGGTCTGAAGGTTGTACAGCTTAAGAATCCTTACACTAAAGATGTTGAATACAGTACCGTGTTATCTACTGATTTGATAGTTCAGCAGAGAGCTAATAGCGCAGTTGCTATTACACTTGCAGCCCCATCTACTCCTTTATCTTGCTTATTCATTAACACATTATACTCGGCCGGATCTACTCTAATTATTATTGGAATTCTCACTGCATTAGCTCTAGGTGTGCAACGATTTTACAAATACTATATCAGCTACAAGAAAAGGAAAAGTGAAGAGATATATTCTATGGTAGAACAAATCATTGATGTTATTTCTCAAGAGACTGAGGATAGTGGTGAGCCATACATATCTGTTGACCATGTTAGAGATACTTTAATATCACCACAGAATAGAGAAAAGATGGCATCAGTTTGGGATGCTGCTGTTAAATTTATTCAGACTAATGAAAGCAGGGTCCGTATGGAAGTACAATCGGTAGATGGAGAGGATTGTCGTGTTTGGAGGTGGATTTCTGCTCATTGCAGTCCGAAACGCAGTGCAGCATGGCAGGGCCAGGCTTTTGAAACTCAAGAAGGTTCGGTTAACAATCTAGTTGTATCTCCTACTCCTTGTCTTAAGATTCGCCATATGTTTGATAAGAATGATGCCAATCCGAATTTGAGATCTGTAATTCAAGATGCTATTCTAGAGAAATGTGGTGATCGTTGTAATATTTTGCATATCGATATAGAGAGGACATCATGTTGCGTGTATGTTAAATGCGCATCACAGACAGACGCTGGCGTTGTATACAGGAGTTTGCATGGGTGGTGGTATGAGGGCAGGCTGATTACAGTTAAATACTTACGTTTGGAACGTTATATGCAAAGATTCCCCAACTCTCCTTCAGTAGGTCCATATCTAAAAATGACTCGTGTTCGTGTTTAAATGACTGGTTTTGTAGAAGTTGTGTCTACATAATGTATCAAGTTCTAGATATACTAACAAGCATTGGACCTGTTAGGCAAAAACTAGCTAAAATGTTGAATATGTTAATAACTTTCGTATTAATATATTGAATATAACAATTGGTCAGTAATAAAAATTTTAATGATAATATTGAAATGTTTTACAGAAATTTATATGTAATAGACAGGTTATAAGATTTTTATAAATAAAATGTGTTCTTATGAAATATAACTTGCTGTAGGTGGCGCCTAATCAATATTGCTTCTTAATAAATTACCATTGTAAAAATACTTGATACAAATCTGGTGACATCCATTGGTTAAGTCTGGAACTGATAATGCTTGGAGTTGTTGAAAGGGTATTAATAGATTTTATTATATTTTAGAATCTACGCCTGTTTAAATTCTACTGACTGCTTACCTATTTTAGGCTTTGATTAACTAAGGAGTGGAGTGTTTAGCTACTTCAACCCAAACTATAGTGAGTCTTTTAACTTGTAATTATTCTTGTATTTCTATCATCAAGCTGATTAATTTTAATTATATTTGTTGCTTCTAACTATCATTTTCATATTAAGTGTAATGTACTGCATAATAATTGCTCATTTAAACATTTTTATGTAAAAATACAATGAAATTTTCACATTTCTTGCCTGTTTTTTAAGTGTTATAAGTTGAATGTACCTGTATAGTGATATTATCGCAGATATTAAAAAATAGGTCTGTCTTGCATAAAATCTTGTAATTGTCAATTAGAAACTGCATTGATCTGATAGTAACTCCTTTTAGTTAGGTACTGGTTTACGATGCCTTAGTTTTGACAATATTTTCAATTTTAGTATAAAAATTCTCATGTAAATAGTGGACATCACATTTCTGTTCAATTTTGTACTATTTTATAAAAAACCGACTTCAAAAAATGAGGTTGTTTTGTCGTAATGGCATAGTTTGTTAATAATTATACTTTTTCTAGAACAAATTGTTTAAAACATTGTAGTATGTAAGTTTGATAGGGTATACCGATGCATACACATATTTGATTATATCTCTTACAAATATAAGTGTAACGATGACGGCACATATGTTTTAATTTCGTTTAGAATTGAATTTTTGTTTAAGTATTTGTACTAACTTCACTGTTCTTTAAATGTAGTTATTTTTATGGATTGATTTTTTTTTCTAATAAATTTATATAATGTAAATTGACTGTTTCATTTTACGTATTATATGAATTTCTATCTGCTTATCCCATAACAGATTCTGGCGTAATAAGTAATAATAATAAGTATCAAAGGAGATTTTCTACCTGTGCATGTCTACCAAATGGAAATTACATTTAGATTGTGGCAGGTAGCTAACTATTAAATCTGCTTACCCCTTTACGAAAAGGCTAAAAAGAAAGGTCGAAAATGGTAAAATAAAATTCTTTATAACTCTCACAAATTTATTTAAAAATAACAAAAAATGGTCATAATTTATTCATAAAATATCAGAATTAATTTTTACATCAGTCAAGTTTGTATATTTCATATAAAAATATTCTATTCTGATATAATATTTGCACTTAGTTTCATTCGCATTTATTTCATGAGATGGTTATTTATGCACATTTTATAGGTAGGTACTTATTCAACACAAAAAATATGTAAATTGAACCAGTCGTTCTGGAGTTTTGCGCTTAGTAACAGACATAGTGATTCATTTTTATTTATGCACATTTAAAAATACCACATTTCATAGGTACTTTATTTTTAATTGACTTAAATGTATCTACAGTCATTTTATGTAGCAATCAATACGACTATTTCTTTAAAAGGGATAGTTAGAGCTCCAATAGTTCTACAATTTTACGATGCATCGGATTTGTACATAGCGGCGTTGACAGGGGAGATTATAGGGGTAAAAACACCCCCAACACTGATTTACTAAATAGTAGGTACATTTTATGAACAGAGACATGTGGCTTCAAGCCCCGTAAGTAATGTAGCCAATAGCCCTAGGCACTCTACCTAGTAAATCTGTGTCCCAACCCTTGACAATATTACTTAATTTTCTGCAAGAGCATTTTGGTATCATAAAATCGGGCTTAATTCTTGACTTGATGTCTGAATTTGCACAACTGGTTACTTGAGCTCACCAGTAACTAGTGATATAAAAAGTTGGCTAAGGCCTTTTTTACTTTGTAATTAATGTATTGTGTACTCCTGAGATTACAATATTGAGACCTTGCTATAGGGTTAATATGCAAGGGTTCTTATTAAAAGTTATTATAAATACAAAATTTTCCTAGAAAAAAAAAAAAATTGCAGAAAACAATTGGGAAAAAACAATTGTCAAAAAAGGCACACAGTATAAAAATATCTATAATAATATTACAAAGCAGGAGAGTTTGTTTGTTGAAAAATTCTTTAAATACCACGTGTACGATATCGCGGGCAAAATGCTAATATAGACATAAAACTACCCAGATTCTTATTTACCCAACAAAACCCTATTATTATAACATAATAACAAATAAAATATTGGTCCCTCAATATTTTTAAATCCCAGATTTACCTTAGATGTAAGAAACGAAATATTTTCTAAATATATTTACATATATACTTTTTCTTTTTGGTCCCGTTTTCCGTAATATTTATTTATTTATAAACACTTTATGCACATAAAAAAGTAAAATGGCGGACTTATATTATACAGTTTATAAAATTAAGTAAACACTTACTACATAAAAGTAACAAAAATACTTAAAATCTAATTAAATATTTGATTTAACCATGTCCAAGAACTATTCAAAGTGGGTACAAGATAATTAATATAAAAGAATATAAATAAATTATAATTATTTGTTGTTATTTAAATATACAGAAAAATATTATTTCATAAATTTTAATTTTGTTAATCAGAAACGGAAAATAAAAAACGAATTATAATTAACAATGTTGAAATTGATAGTGTGGTATGTCCAATTAATAATCAATAAATAACATAGTGTCCAGTCAATAATGTAAATTTTTCAATTAATAGTGTTAAGAGCTTCTATTGGTCAAATAATAGTGTTGAGTAGTCAATTATTAGTTCAGTGTTCAGTTAATAAAGAAATATTCATTTAACAGTGTAAAGTGTTCAATTACTAATGTAAAGTGTTCAATTACTAATGTAAAGTGTTCAATCACTAATGTAGTGTTCAATTAATAATGTAAAGTGTCCAATAGTGCCTGATAGCACCTCCATTTGTCAGGGAGGTAGAAGGGCTCGAAGACGTGAGGGAAGGGAGCATCCCAGCCTGTCACGCGACTTATAGGTGCCTCCAGATGTAGGAAACATTCCTCCTGTCAACAAAATAATACATTTTAGGAATTTAACAAATCAAATTATATTGGAAAAAATTATTTTTCTTTTTAATCTTTATTTAAATAAAAACATGTAGGCTTTATCATACAAGATAATGTCGCCCACATTGGTACAGTAATTACAAACATTTACACTCTATCCTTAAGTAATATCTGGCACATCTTATAAATATTTTTTGCTTCTTCTGAAAATAGAAATGACAGTACACTAAGGTAATCACCTACATTATATGATTCTAACAAGCCTATATGCTTCGTTTCGGACATACTCTTTTAGTATGTGGTGAATGTCTTCTAACAAATTACACATAGTGCAGTTTTGGAAAAAAATGATCACCATGAGCAGGATTTGAGCCCAGAACCGTTGCTCTTTCAACTAAGCTACCATAGGACCAGCACATGATAACCAAATTTTCCACTACAATATTTCTTAATGTGAGTTAAGCATCGCTTGATGATTTTGTACAACGCCATTTATCGAGCTGTTTGCACAAACTCGGAACGGTATTCCGAGGTCGTGGGTTCAAGTCCCGCTCATGGTGATCATTTTTTCGACTATAATTTGATATATTAAATAAAAGCATAGCAAGTCAATTGCAAAAATTAATAAATTAACATTTTAGGACTTTTGTCAAAGGCAATAAAATTTAATACTTTTTTTTTTTATGGACATTTCACACAACGTCCTCTGGTCCCAAGCTAAGCTTATCATGCTTGTGTTATGGGTACCAGAATACGGATAGAATACATATACTACTTTTCTTTTGTAAATACATACTTATAATACATAGAAACACCCAGACGCAGTACAAACATTTGTATGAGAATTAGAAAAAGCACACAAATGATTGCCCCGAGCGGGAATCGAACCCGCGACCTCTTGATTGGCAGTCCGTTACATAAACCACTCAACCACGAGGCTCGTCTGAAATATAATATTAGTTTTATAATAACTAACGTGATCGATTATAAATACAAGTGTCACCACCTTATTCCTTACTACAGGATGCTGTAAGATTCAGCTCATGTATGGTATTATAGATAATATACTCGGAGAGAGCCGGAACACTCGAAACTAAGCACTATGCGGACACGCTTGGACAGGGTAGGTAAACCCGATACCCTTTCGAAGTGGAGGAGTCCCGTGCCCAACAGTGGGACATAATAAGTAAAAAAATACCTGTATAGTAGCCGCCACTTCAGCTCCAAAACCGGAAGTGAGTGGCGCCTCGTGAGCGATAACGCAGCGTCCGGTTTTCTTTACAGACTGAAATTTACAGAATTTAAAATTATTTCGTATTAGCTTATGCTCGTGATTTCAGCCGCATTTTTGAATACTGCCTGGCTACTTTTCTTATAGCGTGATAATAGCCTGTGTGTTATTCTGATCATGGCTATACAACTGTAGTTTCATAAAAATCCATTCAGTATAATAATAATAAATATTCATGGGCCTTTCACACGTCCTCTGGTCCCAAGCTAAGCTTGTGTTATGGGTACCACAATACGGATAGAATATACTACTTTTTTTTGTAAATACATACTTATTTTACGTAGTATAAACATTTGTATGACAAATATAAATACCACACAAATGATTGTACCGCGCGGGAGTCGAGCCCGCGACCTCGTGAACAGCAGTCCGATACATGAACCACTCGACCACGAGACCCGTCAAAGTAGTATAAATATAATTACCTATACAGTTAACATACGATCAGAGAGGTATTTTGAAAATTAGCGCCCCGTGTCAATTGATTTGACGCCCCGGGCCAATTTAATTATGTCGTTATTATTAAAAGCCGCCCTATAAATTAATAGAGATCAACATAATTTTAAACTTGATGCTTTCACCGCCCTTCTGAGGGTGGCCGCACCGGGTCATGGCCCTTCTGGCCCTAGGGTACAAAAAAGCCATCCCCATATATCACTCCTGTCTATAAAAGAAAACCGCATCAAAACCCATCGCGTAGTTTTGAAGCGCGCACGATGAAGGCTAAGCGTATGCTGAAACCACGCAGGGCAGGGTGGCACAAATTTTGTAATGTTCGAGCGCCGTGTGTAGTATTTTTTAGTTACGCTATCTTTGTTACGGAATTTAAATTTCGAATTTTGTGCATTTAGTCTCCACGCTCAAGGCCCGAGATAGAAACTATGCAATAGCTTAACACGGCCGAACTCGTACGCGTTTCGCAGTAATCTGTGCCGTCCAAGTGCCGGCACTACAACGGGGCACGGAGCAGAGCAGACTCGTGTCTGCGTCGCATGCAACCTGCGTCGCAACGTATGTAGCACACGGTACGCTCAAGCATTACAAAATCTGCGCCGCCCTGCCCTGCGTGGACCTGCGTCTCAGCATACGCTTAGCCTTAGTCAGCTTCGTCCTAACTACAGCGCGGCAGAAATGTGTCCTGCGAACGCCGCGTGTTGCTGCCGCGCTCTTGCCGCTCAATGTTTGGACACACCTTAAGATGTACAACACCTAATCATTTAATTTTTTCATCACATCTTTTGCCTGATAATGACTATCACAAATTTTTTTCCATTAAAAAGTAAATAGTTAATACTTACATTACATACAGTCTGTTCATCCCACGGTAGTATAGATTGAAGATCTATGACGTCACAGTTAACACCTAACTGCTCTTGCGCCATCTGTGCCACTTCTAATAGAACATGGATCTGTGTGCCCCAACCTATCAGAGTGGCTGCGTCTCCTGGTTAATATTAAAAGTCAAAATTATCTTTAATAATATTATAAATTTGAAGAGTTTGTTTGTTTGAACGCGCTAATCTCAGGAATCACTGGTCCGCTATATAATAATATTGTCATGGGTTATGGGTACCAGAATACGGATATAATACATAAACTACTTTTCAAATAATACTGTTATGAAATTTGTATGGACTATAACTTAACTATTTGCTTTGGTAACACACGCGTTTTTTATGAGCCGCTTTACATATTTAAAACTAGTGGAATTACATCAGCTTTACGAGCAAGGGTGTTAAAAACAGGTTTTAGATAATTGCGAAAATTGAGTGGCGTTTATGACTCCAAAAAAAAAAAATTGCTTTTTCGATTCGATACGAATGTCGATTTCAATTTGAAATTCGATTGTTAGGTTAAGTTCTTTTTTAGTTTTAGGTTGCTGCAATAACCAACTTAGGGATAGTAAGGAATGACACCCTCTGAGAGAGACGGAAAACTCGATAATAAACCGGCGGGTTGACATAAAACCCGCCTGGTCAGCGCGGCACAGTAGACCATAGTCTCTCCTAAAGTGTAGAAGGCCCGTGCCCAACAGTGGAACGTTAAAGTAAAGTCTTTACTTATTATAAAACAAAGTCGTTATTTTTGTATGTATGTCCCTATGTGAGCTTATATCTTGAAAACTACGCAACGGATTTTGGTGCGGTTTTTTTAATAGATAGAGAAGATGGCTGAAGATCAAGAAGATGGCTTTTTTGTATAATTTGGTTATGTTTCATGTTGACTTCAAACTTTACGCGTACGAAGTTGGGGGCGAAAGCTAGTGTACAAAAAAGATCTGTCTATATTAGTCTATATCTATAATAATATTACCTACCTTGTCTTAAAACCTGTGCTTGACCCAAAGGTATGGTGTAATCTCCAACCGGTACTTCTTCAGCAGCAGACCGATACAATATCTTCGGTTCTAGGAACACACAAGGATCTTTCTCTCTTATACAAGAGAGGAGTAGACCTTTAGCTGCGATAGGACCACGAGGTACCACTACCTAAACAAATAATATATTTCAATTTTAATACCTATTGGTAGCAATTCTATTTTGCACTTGCATTATTTTTCACTTGCAAATTTTAAAATTAAACTATCACATTATTATTCTTCGAAATCCGGATGCTGACACAAGAATAATTTTGACGAGCTTAAGTGTTAATGTGCGGAACGAAACGATAGCGCGATTTAAAAAACGTACAACGCCATCTATCGAGCAGAAGAGTAACCTTCTGTTTGTCAAGGATTTATTTCTAAATTTCACGCGTACGAAGTCGCGGGCAACAGCTAGTTAATAATATATACTTAATAATAATAATGAAATGTACGTATATAGAGTACTCACTCATTTTCTTTTGCTATTTTTTCGTGACTTTCTTAATTAAATGCAATTTTTTATTCATATTTAAAACTAACGCCGATAATGTTAGGTTACGTTCTTTTCGTTACGAAATTTCTGGATTCGATCTCCACGCTCAAGGCCCGCGATAGAAGGTATGTAATAGCTTAAAATAATAGACTACTTTTGTCACATTTTTAGTCAGTTCTCCTCTCCAGCCCATTTACACCCCACTGTTGGGCACGGGCCTCCTTCACTTTGGGGGGTTATGGTCTAATGTGCCGCGCTGATCAGGCGTGTTGGCACAGAGTTTATTTTCGAATTTTCCTTCTCTTACAGAGAATGTTATCTGTGTGCAATATCCCTTAGCTGACTTTTACAGCACCCTTGTGAGGAGATGGGGTGGTGACACTTGTATTCTTAATCCGTCACCACACGGAGGTCAGTTAGTTAGGTACATAATAATACTGATCCAATACCATTATGTACCTGATTAATGATCAGTGCTAGGTAGGAACTGACTAAAAATGTGATAAAAAAGTCAAGTATTTCTTGTGTGTCTCTATATTTATTTGTTGTGTTATGGATAACAGAATACAAATGCTTTCTCTCTCTCCAGTTCACTGAGGTCCCACTGGTAAGCACCTACTCTACTTTGAGAGGGATTATAGTCTACTGGGCTACCCTAACCAGGGGTCCAAGTCTCTATTACAATGATCAGTCACTGACGGTTGAAGGCGCCATAATGGCGTCATTTGTGAGAAAAAATTAGGAGTAGACTAATAAACTTGATAAAATTCGCCATTATGCAATCAGTGACTGATCATCTGGGCAAGTACGTAGCACTTACAACCGTCGGGCATGTATGACCAGATGTATGAGTGTGGCTGAAGCCAAGGAAGTATGTTTGGATCGTAGCAGTTGGCGCTCTATAGTCTCTGCCTACCCCCATGGGAAAAAGGCGTGATGTTATGTATGTATGTACGACTGATCATTCAATTAGCAGATTGGGCCCCCAGATGTGTTGATAGGGTTAGATTTCGAGTTTTTCATCTCTCACAGAGCATGTCATCTGTATACAATATTCCTTAGCTAGTTTTTACAGCACTCTGGAAATGAAAAGTGGGTAGTGACACTGGTATTCTCAATCTGTCACCATAGGGACAATAAAAACAGTACTTTTTTGTGAATTCATACATAATATAAACATCACATAAATAATATAATGCCCTGTGCGTGGATCAAACCTACAATCTCATGAATGACAGTCTGTTCTGGTGCAACCACAGCACTACCCTATATTTATTAGTGTAACGTTACCCTCAATCCAGGCACATGAGCGAAGAAAGCCTCAGGGCTTTGAGAGTGGTACAATCCTCCATGACCAACCGCGCTACAGGGACTGCGGATAATTAGGGCTCCACATTCAAACTGGCCACCAGAACGGTATCGGGCCTTAGCTGCTTCATTTACTATCTGAAAAAGTGATTAAATATTAGAATAACAGTTTAAAAACAAAAAAAAATGTTGATTTATGTCATCACTAGATGGCGTTAGGATGTTACATAAATGTCGGAAGTAAAATATGGCAGTGAAATTGGTTCCTGTGGTAATGTTAAATATGACAACGGTTTGTTGGTTAAAAGCAATGGAATGGAATTTTAAAGGATGTGGGTTCAATTTCCATTCGTGATCTGATAACCATCTTTTTAGTATATGTGATTTGTTAATAATTAAAAATAAATAAATCAATATTCATGAGTGTTTCACACAAAGTCCCCTGGACCTAAGCTGAGCTTATATTCTTGTGTTATGGGTACCAGAATACGGATATACAACATAAACTACTTTTTTAAATACATACATACTTATATTACATAGAAAACATTAGGTACAAACATTTGTATGACAATTATAAATACCACACAAATGATTGTCCCGTGTGAGGATCAAACCCACAACCTCGTGATTGGCAGTCCGTTACGTGAACCACTAGACCATGACGCCCGTCATAAAATAGGCTAATCAGTAGGTGGGAGCACCCTAAAATTCCAAAAAACGTTATTCCGAAATTTGAAATGCCGATTTTCAAAAGTCCGAATTTCATAAATCCAAAAAATTGTAATGTCTATTATTCAAAATCACGAAAAACATTTTACCGAAAGTCATAAATCCGATTTGTTACTTTTCCGATTTTCATTTGTCCGAAGAGTCAAATGCTCGAAGGGTTATTAGTCCGAAAAACGAGATTCCGATTTTCAATACGTCGAATAGACTAAAGTTCAACACGTTGTGCCACAAAATTTTGAGTCTGAAACGAATCGCTGCAAAACCGACTTCACATAGTCTTGTTTGTCCTACACTAGAGTGCAATTTAAGGCCGCGTAGGCACGGAGGGCTGGGGCGGCCCGCGGGCTGAGGAGCAAGTGGTTTGAAGGCCCGCTGTTGAAGCTGAGGCTGGCCGGCATATCCGGCCAACACGCCGAACCAGCAGCGGTGAGCCTTCAAACCATCTGCGACGACATTAGCTCGCGTGGGCCCGCCCAAAGCCTGTAGCGCCGGAGCCGTGACAGAAACAATGCTTGCTGCTTGCTTGTAAGGTGTATGCCTGCTTTAATGCATATGCATATGCAATATAATCCAACAAGGCTATTTTATTATTAAGTTAGTTTTAGTTTTAAAAAAGTTAGTTTTAGTTAGTCGTGATAGTACTGATCGGCATCATTCTCACACCCCTAATACAATTATGTATAACTAGCTGCCCCGGCAAACGTTGTTTTGCCATACAATTCTGTATAAAATAAAATTTCATCAAAATCGGTCCAGCCAATTTGTAGCCTATGTGTTATTCTGATGTATAAGCTATATTGTGGTAAAGTTTCATTCAAATCCATTCAGTAGTTTTTACGTGAAAGAGTAACAAACATCCATACATACATCCATACTTACAAACTTTCGCCTTTATAATATTAGTAGGACTAGTAGGATATTGTTGAAAAAAAAAAATGAAAGGAAATGGAAAAAAAAAATCCATGGAGTTTCTTGTCTGTTCTTCTCCATAGGATCCGCGTTTGGAACAGACACCTAGTTTCTGACGTTTCAAAAGAGCTTGTAAAACATGCCAACTTGAAATAAAATATTTTGACTTTGACTTTGAATGTTGCGTGCTTGCATATTGCATGCTGTAAATCCTCTGTATTATTGATGGATCGCTTCGGTCAGGTTTAGGTAAACAAAATATTTTTATTCGAAACAAACAATTTCACTGATGTTTCGAATTATCAATAATTCGGATTTTTTATTATTCGGCCTTTTGAAGTTCGGAATTTTGAGAATAGTAATTATAATCGTTAGGAATATTGAAGTTTCGGAATTATGAAAATCGGAGTAATGATACATCGGAGTTGTTATATTCGGAGTTTTGAACCATTCGGAATTATGAAAATCGGTATTATGAAATTCGTGTTTGTGACTTTCGGAATAAAGTTTTTCGTCTTTTTGTAGTGTACCCTCAGTATGTACATACTTGGTCAAAAGCAGGAAAGATATAGTCAGCAAACTGTATCTCAGCTATTGCTGTCGCTCCGGCAGTGGCAAGCCCTATGCCAAACCCGGCAATGCCTTGTTCACACAATGGAGTGTTGAATACACGATCTTTACCATATTTCTCCTGAAAAATATTCAAAATAGAAAAAAATTAATTATAGGATGGCGTAGTACAAATACATCGATGAGTTAAGACTCATATTTAGAAAAATTGTAGTGGATGGTAATCATGTGCAGTAATCATGATAGCTTAGTTGGCAAAGCAACGAAACGTAAAATATCAAAATAACCATAATTTATTTTTAACCAACTTCAAAAAAAGTAGGTTGTATGTTTGGCTGTATATTTTTTTTGTCCGTTTACCAACCTGTAATCCTAATGCACATCTGAAGACTCCACCGAAGCCTACATCTTCACCAAACACCACGGCTGTAGGGTCTGTCTTTAATGTAATATCCATAGCATTGTTGATAGCCTGCATCATGTTCATTTTTGTTGTCTCACCTGCAATAAAGACTTACAATAATATTCTCCAACACTTACGCGACTCATTTGTTTAAATAAAACCACATCTACGAATTAGGACGCATGTATTTGTTAGAAAAAAAAAGACTTATGACATTGAGCAAAAAGAAATCGAAAAATAAAACAAATCACTATTGTAAAATTCAATTTAAATTATTTAAGTCTAGACAATAGCAAAGTAATAGTGTCTTTCAGGTTTTCATCAAGAAATATGTTTTTATTTTCTTTTAATAAATAAATGCATAGTCAAGGTTATTGTAATTGTTCATACATAGTTAATTGTCGCGTCTGGGGTCAGCTATTTAGAACTGTGGGAAATAATTTCATTTTAAATAACCCAGGATTTAAAAAAAAAGGCTTTAACTAAGTATAAAAAAATCTGCCACTTTTGTAAACAATTTTATTAACTAAATGTGTACATGTGTAAACGTGGTATAAATTAATAAACTTTTAACATTGAACAAGTCAACTCACAGACATAGGTACTTAATTTATTGAAATGTGAATAAGTACCTACTGAATTAATGCTGAATGTAACCTTTCGATTCGATAATAATATAAACTCTTACCTTCAACTGGAACTTCATTATCAGGGTAATAATTAAAATGCGAAGATAATCTCTTCGTACAATTCGTCACATTTTTTATTATTTTAATAAACAATGAAGAATTTTTCGTTGCTAAGCTCGCCATATTTTCAATTATAAGTGTGTGCAATCTTCAGATTTGTTGCTAGTAATTTATTAGGTAATGTTTGTTATCTACAAGTTATCACTTGCTTTGATTTTATGGTAATTATAACAATATGCGATAAGGCGATTCAAATTATAAAAAACAAATACAGACTACGCCTGCGCCATCGACGTGCGCCGATTTGACACTGACACAACTACTGACAAGTGACAACTTGTCAGTGACAAGTGACAAGATGGGGTGACGGATGACAGATCACTTTGACATTGACAGTAAACCATAGACAAATAGACTTTGATGCACAGATTAGAAGTGTCGCTTAGGCGACATGAGTTACTACATCTCATAGACTTACTATTTAGAACGTCCTTGCTACAAACTTAGTAAAGAGAGAGATTATATTACGGGGTCGGGTTATATAATATAACTTGTGACCCAATACTATCTAACCCGTAACCTAATAGCTTCGCCAATGAAAAAAGAGGGTTCTTAATATAAAAAAAATGAATTATTAAGATTTACTTCACGCTACACCTGTGATAATTTTGCTAATTTTAGTAGTGTAAATTTAATGACATACAGTAGCAAGCATAGGTGACAAGTTACAGTTACATTAAAATATCTTTATGCGGTACTTTTATAGGACATACATAATACCTAATCAGATACTAAATATTCTTGCCCGAATAAAACTACTGTGGGTTGGAACCAATTCTTCGTAACCATAATAGGACAAAGAAATCGTTTTCTTCCAATAAAACGCTAAAAACGTAAGGAAACAGTTTTCATTCATCTCTTTCTCCAGCCCATTAACGTCTTTTTGTTTTGCACGAGCCTCCTCCACTTAGAGATAGATTATGGCCTATAATGACGCGTTGACCGTTGAAGATTTGAAGACAAATAAAATATTTATGTTTAATTCAAAAACCAAAAAACACGCTAGAAAATTCTGAATATTTTTTTATATGTCATCGGTCCTTAATATGTGTGCAAAATTTCAGATCAATCCGATTACTGCAAGTGGGTGTAAATCACTTTCAAAGATTCCGTTACATAGATTAATACATTGATAGATACTATGAGGTCTTTACTTGACAACTGCAACCAAAACAATATTTTTATTTGTCTTTCTGTAGCAAGGCGATTGCAATTTTCAGAGACGGTTTCAGGTCTGAAATAATTCTCATGACACATTTTTTTTACATAAACATAAATTCAGGAGAATAGCTGTATATTCTGATTTTCAGACACGCAAACTCGCGGGCTACGACTAGTTTTACATAAATACCAGTGGGTCACAAAGGTATAAAACTAGTTCAAGAATAAGCGCCGTATCGTTCACACACATGTATGCGTAATGATAAAGCTTGGTGTACACTGGACTATATTTATTGCGCAATGTACCACAAGCATATTAGAATCAGACACCGTAATCAGGAACGTTTTCTGAGATAAATAGCGTTTCACACGTACTCGTAAGATACTCGTGTATAAAAACGTTTAATTTAATTGCTGTTTTTTTAAGCATTAAAATTTTTCAAATGCATATTGATTTTTAAGTCAATAAAGGACAAAATTAATGTAAAAAGGATGGTTTCCATTAAGAACAGAAAAATAATCAAACTAAATAATTAAATAAATCTGTATCTATATTAATATTATAAAGCTGAAAAGCTTTTCCAATCAATCATCAAGAACCGCTGCTGGTCCGATTAGAAAAATTCTTTTAGTGTTAGATAATACATTTATCGAGGAAGGCTATAACAACACGCTGGGAGCTATAAGAGCGAAGCATCAATGACAAATGTAAAACCGGGAAAATGTTCTAAATTCTACGCGTAAAACACGCATACAACGTAAGTCGCGGGCAAAAGCTTAGTTATTTTTAAAGAAATTGGGTCAGTTATTGAGATACGCCCATGGTGTGCCCAAGAAAAATTATTATGCACAGAAATGATTATTTTAAATTTTTTACACGCTTCTATTATTGGCTTCGTTCGTATCTAAGGAAATCTTTGAAAGCGTTTTTCATATAAATTGCTATAGATGGATTGATTTGGAATGTATGACCATCGATTGTATGACGGACAGTAAGCAAGCATCGACAACAGTGCAATAATTAAAAAAAACATTTTGGGATTATGAACCCAAAAATCTTGGTTTTAACCATAGTAAATAAAAAAAAAACTTTAATAATTAAATTTTATCTAGTGTATACAAGGGTTAGTCAGGTAAATGCACCCAGCGGAGTAAGTGTAAAACCCGTGCGCCGGCCGCTGTATAATATGATACCAGTTTGGTAAGTTTACAGATATTTTTAGAACTCGGCCGTTTTTGAGTAAGATTCATATTATTGGTGACAATTCTACACTCACGACTAAACTTAACTAAATAATTAAAATTGATAGCGTCATTATCACAATTCGGTAATGTTAACTGAACTTTGCTTTTATAATGACTGTATATTGGAGACGAAAGATTTTAATTAATTTAAATGTGCACAACGAAATATCAAATAATAGATATTGCCACTACCAATTTTCATTTTTTAGTTAAGTTTAGTTAAGCACCTAGAATAATAATTGGTACCATTGTTTGTTATTGGATATGAAAATAATTATGTAATGTATTTTTTTACTCGTTGTTCAAATGGGCGTTTCTGAATAGACATCTTAGTAGTCGGAATGTATTGTTCGATACGGCCCTTTTCCATCAAACAATTACCATAAAATGTTATCAATAAATACGTTTATTATGATTATTATCCATAATTCGTGTTAAACACACTGTCAAAGCAATTACTACATATGTGGTCTCTAATTCATAATGACTTATCGGAGGTTCAAACAATAACTTTATCGGAGAGATAATAAACATTTTATCGTAAAAAGACTAATAGGAATAACGACTTTTGACAATTTCAGCGAACTTTTAAATCTCCGATAAGTCATTATGAATAAGAACAAACATATACCATTTTTTACTATTTCATCACAAGGTGAAAATTCTAAATAGCCTTTAGCTTAATTAGTGCCTTTAGTAAATATTCAAGCATGTGTCCAAAAAGGTAACATTTGTATAGCATTTTTAAGGCGCTTTGTGACCACTAATATTTCATTTCGTAAAGAGTACATATGACGACAATTCGAGTTGTTTATATTGTAGTAATATCACTGCCCTCACCCACACTACCAATATTTGTTATTCGATACACACACACATATACATACTCAGCGTACTTTTACTTTCGGTCACGAGAGGCGGCCGATGACTTGAATTCATTCCCATCTATAAGTGGTTATTACACTTTGCTAAAAAGTTAAGTGTTATTAGTCGAGTCTAGAACTTAATTATCACTTTATACGCTATTGATATAAAGCATAGATAATAGTAATTAAACTTGATAAACTTTAGCTGTAGGGTAAGATTTGGTCTAGTGTTTAAATTTGTCTGGCTTTGAAGATCGATTTATGTTCAGAAAATCGTAACTAACTCTCTTGTATCGTAGCGTCTTGCCTCTTTCACACTTTATGGCACTTATAATGTAATAATAATACGATAACCATCAATCATCATCATGCAGCCCTCAGTCTGTCTCCGTTCACATTCACAGGCCAACGTCAACAGGTCAGGTCAACGTCGTCAAGGAAATGCCACAACACACGGTGCGATTTTGCCACTTACATCCAGTAACTCTCTTTGACCGTGATAATATCCTCGCTCCACCCTATAGTTGTCCTACCCTGCATCATCCAACAAGTAGTGTTCGCCACTTAAGAACTTACATAATAGATGTCAGTTCATAAAGTGATGTTGCCAGTAAAACTTTTTTTTATTAATAAATATACATACATGGACATTTCACACAACGTCCTCTGGTCCCAAGCTCAGCTTTTTATGCTTATGTTATACCAGAATACGAATATAATCATCAACTACTATTCTTTTGTAAATACAAAAACATTTGTATGACAATTTTAAATATCACATAAATTGTCCCGAGCGGGAATCGAACCCACGGCCTCGTGAACGGCAGTCTGTTACTTGAACCACTAGACCATGGCGGCCGTCTATTGCCACTGCACTTGCACATGGCCACTGCCAAATTTGCGACTGCGGCATACCAACAAAATCTTCAACATGCTTCTGCCCTTATCCCGTTATTTGGGTCGGCGCAACATGACTTGTTATTCATGTTACAGTAGGCTTTGGCTGATATTTGCATCCAACCGCTTGCATGACATCAGCCCTCCTTGGGTATATGCACAGGTGTTATGCAACGTGGTTCTCTCGGTCGCTTGTTACAAGGCACGGGCAAGATTTGGGCAGGTGTCACTTTTAGTTTTATTGTCCGTTATTCCACGGAAATGCCAACAACATCTACGCTAAACATTAATCTGTATAGGTATATAAAACATCTAGTACAAGTGTAATAAGCACTTATTTTAAAGCAAGAACTGGCCGGTTCATTACGTGATACAAACGCTTTTGTTATTTCACTTTTGTTTGGTAAGATCATGGTATATGATATGATTTTAAAATCTCAGTGCAGCCCCTCACAGAGAATATACTTATATGCTTGAGCAGTCGCTTTTAATGCAATGGAGAGTGTTTTTAGTTTTGTAATCCAATTGTAATCTAAATTTTTACGCAACAGATGATTTTCTATATATGTATAAGAAAAGTGTCTTTGTTAAAACGACTGCTTTTAATAAAAACTAGGTGTTATTTCGTACTCGTGAAATTGGAATCACCTTCTTTTCACTTCAAATAGCAGCTAAAGACTTTTCTCAAGCTATAAATTTTATTTCCATCGGTTTAGTAATTTTAAAAGAGAAACAGACGAATAAAGTTACTTACTTGCTAATTTTTTGAATGGTACCTACGTATTTTTATTGTGAAAAATCTAAAGGTCTAAAATAAATGTGACGTACTTTTATCATATACGGCATAAATTTTAACACAGCTCTGCTTACCCCATTATAAAATTGTAAGCTTGAATAGGTTAGAATCCTGAATAAAAATATAAAATATTAAAAATTCAATTAAGTGTAAAAGAGTTCAACGCGTTGGTACTACGCATTTCACGTGCTACGGTTGCTACGAGAATTTAAAGAATTTTCGAAAAAGCTCGGGGCTCAGTGAAAGGCAATAAGAGCGAAAGTAACTCTGTCTGTCTGGTGTTCTATCAGGCCAATTCTACTGAATTGAATAAAATAAACTTCGGAGTACAATGTTTATGTAATTACATTTTTATGCTTAAAAATATATGTTACTAGCTGACCCGGCAAACGTTGTATTGCCATACTAAAAAAAAAAGTTTTGAAAAATAGATGTTGGCCGATTCTCAGACCTACTGAATATGCATGTAAAATTTCATAAAAATCGGTCAAGCCGTTTCGGAGGAGTACGGTAACTAACACTGTGACACGTGAATTTTATATATTAGAAGAAGATATATAACTTAGCATATATATTTGAAATTCTTAAAAAATGTCGGATTTTATAACCAACACTGTCACGCCTTGCGAAGACCGGCTAGTTATATAGGGAACAAATGTCTGGCCATTCCTCCTCCTGGTCCGGGTAGAAGGGGAAGGCCCAAGAAGTGCTGGCCCGACCGAGATGCCGAAGACCGGACCAATATTGGAGTAGAAAAAGCCGGAAAGCATACCCCGGACTCCGAAGTAATAGCTGAGGATGCTACCGGGACAACGCTAGGATGATGATAATGATGACTGTCACCCCAGATTGTTATAAAGGTTGTATAAGATATCCCTCGTCATTCTATTAAGCGTGTTCTATGGAAATGACACTTTTGTCGTAATGGTTAATAAGTAAATATAATTTATGAATTATTACATCATTCGCGTTATAGGAAAGGAAAGTAAGATTTTACGCCTCACTTAATTATATAATAAGGCTATAATAATAACAGTTAATATGACAAATCAGCAAACATCACAGATCTTTATGAAATTGTGTCCAAGAAGGTTATAAATAGGGAGTAACAACTCGGGAACATAGATTTGTTCCAAGACAGGGCCGCCCTGTTTATGGTTTAAAAGTAAAATAGTAAATAGTAGCCTTGCTGTCTCTTTAACTCCCGTTCAAAAAGAAAGAGTTAGAAAGGCTACTAAATCATTTATTTTTCTTAATGTGTTCAAATAAAAAAAGCAGCAGGCCGGATTCGTTGTACCGAGTGTTGAGTCTAGATCTATATCCTAAGTCTATGATTGTGTCACATGCATTTCAGTTTTTATTAATTTTACTGACCCAAGTGATTTTTATTCCGTTCATCAATACTAATACCACAGATATAAAAGATGGTGGGTTGACGTTCAAAATTGAAAATGACGTTTCATATGACGTATCATATACATACATAGACACATTTTCGCGCACAGTTATATTTGTAAGTGGCTTTAAACCGGCGCGCGGCTGAGGGATATAGCCACTACATCTGATATATCTGTAACTAATATTATGAAGCTAAGTAGTTTGTTTCTTTTTTGGAACGCGCTAACCTCAAGAACAACTATTTCGTATTGATTAAATATTTTTGTGTATGATAGTACATTTATGTAGGAAGGCTATATAACATCACGCTGCGACCAATAGTAGCGAAAAATGCGGGCAACAGCTAGTTTTCTAATAAAATAACATTGTACTAAAATTATAAAATACAAATAAAAAGGAATTTATTCACTATAATTAGATTTTTTTATATTATTCAATTTGGTGTAGTCATCTAGAAATTATTAGAATGTTTACTTAGGAGCGATCTATTTTTGTTTGTGTTCATTTAGTTTTAAAATCATTATCACGAATATAATTATTTTTGTTTAAGCCGGAATTCAAACCCAACACTTCAGCAATGAACACAGTCATTACCAATTACAAAAAAAAATGGCCTATCTAGACTAATATGATAAATCTGAAGAGTTTGTTAGTTTGTTTAAACGCACTGCTCTGGTCCGATTTGAAAAGTTCTTTCAGTGTTGGATAGTCATTTAGCGAGGAAGGCTATATTATAACATCACGCTGCGACTAATAGGAGCGAAGCAGTAGTGAAAAATGTTATAAAAACGGGGAACATTTTCTAAATTCTACGAGTACGAAGTCGCGGGCAACAGCTAGTCTATAAATATATTTATTACGTCATCAAATCTGCCTAACCGCAAATAAAAAATAAAGAAATGCATGCAGCAGGCCATAGAGTAAATAAACACAACGTGTAACTAGAGCGAGTACTTCATATAAGCTTTTTGCCCTTAATGGAAATTGCAAAAGTAATTTTTTTTGGGCACAGAGTACATAATATAAACACACGGGTAGAACTCTTGTAATAAAGGAGGAGCAAGGCGAGCATTTCGTTTCTAATAATACATAATACATAAACTACTTTTCTATTGTAAATACATACTTAAAATACTTAGTAAACACCCAGACGCAGTACAAACATTTGTATAACAATTAAAAACATCACACAAATGATTGTCCTGACCGGGAATCGAACCCGAGACCTCGTGAACGGCATTCCGTTATATGAACCACTAGACCACGAGGCCCGTCATTACACAAATAACTGTCCTGTGTCAATTCAGTGACTTCTACATTAACCACAGCACCATGGGATAATTCAAATATTGAAGAGTACTCAATCCATTGGTATTTTTATATATCCTTGCAATAGACTAACAATCACTTCGCCACTGATAATCACTTGACATTTACAAACCGCAAAAGTCATGAACGTGTGCGTTTTAGATGCGTTCGGCATTCTAAAAGTATACAAATAAATAAATTTTCAATTGACTTTCTGTGGTTTCTTATCAAATATTTTATTTTGAAATTATTATGTGTATCCGGGTTGGATACGAAGAATCCATATTATATCCATATCCATTTATTTATTTATTTTTATTTATAAATAAAAATTAATAAAATTAGTGTCATTCGTTTCAGAACGATAAAATTTATTTTAAGTTATGAACTCTACCACCACCAATAAACTACTAAACAAGTCCCACGACCTCGGAATACGCCATCTATCATCTATTGTTGCAAAACATTCTCGATAGATGGCGTTGGACATCCAAAATGCGATGTAGACTCAATCGAGTGATATTGTAGTGGTCAAATTGGTTACTGTTAGCACGGCCGCAATAAGCTCAGTTGGCAGAGCTACGGAACGGTATTCCGAGGTCGTGGGTTCAAGTCCCTCTTGCGGTGATCACTTTTTCCACTACAATTTAATTTATTAAGTAAAAGCATAGCAAGTCAATCGCAAAATTAATAAATTACCTACTTTACTACTAAACACTGTTAAATTGGGCTTTGGAAATAGTAGATTTTTAATTCCCACTTGGGATGTAAACTGAATTTTGTTAACGTGCTGCATACATTAACCAAATCAAAAATATTTATTGTAATATTATATATTTACTAGCTGACCCGGCAAACGTTGTTTTGCCATACTAAAAACAAAAAAGGTTTGAAAAATAGATGTTGGCCGATTCTCAGACCTACTGAATGTGCATGTAAAATTTCATAAAAATCGGTCAAGCCGTTTCGGAGGAGTACGGTAACTAACACTGTGACACGTGAATTTTATATATTAGATATATTAACAAAAAAAAGTAGTATATGTATTCTATCCGTATTCTGGTACCCATAACACAAGCATATAAGCTTAGC
This sequence comes from Orgyia antiqua, assembly GCA_916999025.1. NCBI lineage: Eukaryota > Metazoa > Arthropoda > Insecta > Lepidoptera > Erebidae > Orgyia > Orgyia antiqua. Next base: position 16,439,913 of record OU779864.1, on the reverse strand, counting down.
TTGGGACCAGAGGACGTTGTGTGAAATGTCCATGAATGAATATGAATATGAATATATGAATATATGAATATATGTATATTCTACGTTTTATACGACTAAACATAAACTGAACCGATTTTAATAAAATATTTCTGTAAAATCACCCACTGAACCTACTTATGATATTCACTTATCTTCTTCAATTTAACCATTTAAGCGTCGTAAATTGTCAGCCAATGGTACCAATTGTAAGTGCACAACTAAACTTAAGTGAACTAAAATTAAAACAACTATGGCGTATTTTAATTAATGGGCTATTTTGTTGTGCACATTTATATTAATTTAAATCGTTAGTCTATAATACACAGTTCTAATAATAAGAAAGTTCAGCTAACATTACCGAATTGTGTTATTGACACTATCAATTTTCATTTTTTAGTTTAGTTTAGTTGTGTTCGTCGAATTGGTACCAATATAACTTTTCATTAAATTATTATTATAAATTAAACGAATATCACATAAATAATAACTACAATCAGTGAAATAAATAACAGTAAGTAATAACGAATTACAAAATAAAATCAAATTTAAACAGAATTTGATAATAAATCAAAATAATTTCGATACAAAACTTTGCATATTATAATTAAAACACTGCGCAAATAAATTACACAGTGCGTAAATATTACATTTGTAGTTTTTAGTTAAACATCATCACTTTAAAAAATAACTTTAAAGTATACCTACTTAATGAATATAAACTTTTCGAACTTTATTTTCTGAGTGTCAAGAGCGATCATCATTCTCCTGCCCTTATCCCGTAGTTTGGGGCCAGTCAGCGCAACATCTGTGAAAGAAGAGCCCTGAGCATCTGCAGACGCCGATTAAGTTTAGCGCCGCCGCCGTTGCCTGTAACAAACAACCCGTTTTTTTAAACTGTCTAGAACGTTCTTAATTCAAATTTAAAATGTGTTTTTTTTTAAATACGTCTTGTCAATTAATGTTAATTATTCAAATTTAAATGTTCTTTTTTTAAATCTTTGCCATTTTTAGGGTTCCGTACCCAAAGGGTAAAAACGGGACCCTATTACTGAGACTTCGCTGTCCGTCCGTCCGTCCGTCCGTCCGTCCGTCCGTCCGTCCGTCCGTCCGTCCGTCCGTCCGTCCGTCTGTCACCAGGCTGTATCTCAAGAACGGTGATAGCTAGAGAGTTGAAATTTTCACAGATGATGTATTTCTATTGCCGCTATAACAACAAATACTAAAAATAAAATAAAATAAATATTTAAGGGGGGCTCCCATACAACAAACATGATTTTTAGGGTTCCGTACCCAGTATCTCAAGAACGGTGATAGCTAGACAGTTGAAATTTTCACAGATGATGTATTTCTATTGCCGCTATAACAACAAATACTTAAAATAAAATAAAATAAATATTTAAGGGGGGCTCCCATACAACAAACATGATTTTTAGGGTTCCGTACGCAGTATCTCAAGAACGGTGATAGCTAGACAGTTGAAATTTTCACAGATGATGTATTTCTATTGCCGCTATAACAACAAATACTAAAAATAAAATAAAATAAATATTTAAGGGGGGCTCCCATACAACAAACATGATTTTTTTACCGTTTCTTGCTCGATACTAATAACGTTGCCTTATGTTGCATAGATAATGGTACGGAACCCTTCGTGCGCGTGTCCGACTCGCACTTGACCAATTATTCTCTGTTCTTTTTAATGTTAGAAATGTAAAACGATTTTTTTTAATTTTCAGAAGAAAACAAAAGCTACGGTGTTCAGTCCACGTAATATATATAAGCGTGTTACGCCCACTCCCCGGGTATTTGCATATTGCTTTATCGTGTAGCTCGCTCGGACAAGGTTTTTCAATAACTACCCCGGCTATTATGTGGACATTACAATATTTGTCAAATAAAAACCTTAAGATAAAAACGTACCCGTGAAAGCCGATTATAGAGAGGAATAATTTAAAGACATTAGATATTTATAGATCCATTCGTAAATATAATTAATTTCATTTCGATATATTTCAAAAATGTAGTTGTTACGAACAAAATTATTTTAAGCTATTGCATAGGTTCTATCGCGGGCCTTGATCGTGAAGACCGAATCCAGCAATTCCGTAACAAAAATAACCTGACACCGACGGACGGACGGACGGACGGACAGACAGGTCACCCTTCGGTCACCATGCTCAAAAATTGAATTAATTTCAAAGAAATAAAAACAAAGTAAATAAAAACTGCTTATATGTAATAAATAAATAATTATACTTAATTGCATAAGTTGATAAAAAATACTTTGCAATAGCTTTACCGCGACAGTCCCCGAGTGCCACACGTCTTTTTTACACGCTTTATATTAGCTTCACTTGTATGTTTGTTTGTATGTTTGTTTGTATGTTTGTTTGTATGTTTGTAACCGACTCCTTTGGACGCTATTTTGACCCACTTTAAACGGTCAGAATCTATTCAAATTTTGCACACCTGTCAAAGACCGATGACAATACAATAATTCGATTAAATAAAGCGTGTTTTTTAGTTTTTTTAAACTATTTTTAATTATTTACAACTTTTTTTTAATAAATAATAATTTAAAAAAACTAAAAAACACGCTTTATATAGAAAACCCAACAAAAAAATAGAAAAGAGAGTTTCTCTGAAAATGCGCGCATGCGTAGTTCGCGTACTAGCCCTCTCTCTTACTCTCATGCAAAGGATCCGGAAAGAGATTAATGTATCCTGGCGAATCTAACCAGGATAATCGGATATTTTAATCGAATTATTGCATTGTCATCGGTCTTTGACAGGTGTGCAAAATTTGAATAGAATCTGACCGTTTAAAGTGGGTCAAAATAGCGTCCAAACTGAGTCGGTTACAAACATACAAACAAACATACAAGTGAAGCTAATATAAAGCGTGTAAAAATATGTAGAGAATTCAAAACAGTCATCTGGTCCTATGTTATACTGATTTGCTATGTTGTTGATATCAGAATATACCTAGTAGGTCACGACTTCGTACGCGTAAATTACTTAATATAAAACAGTCGTTATTTTTATATGTATGTAACTATGTGAGCTTATTAGTTCATCGTTCACAGTTCTTTATTAATAACATTAGAAACGTTACATGTCATTTATATGTAGTACATAATTATATACAATGCAATACATACAATAATAAAAATTATTATATTATCTACAAAACTACGCAACAGATTTTGTTTGATGTAGTTTTTTAGTCAATGAGTGGTTCTAGAGATCTTAGTTACGGGACAATCTGGGGTAGTGTCAAGACGCTGTCCGGAAATCCAGACGACTATGTTACTCAATAATAATGTAGCATTTCAATGATAAATGGTATTCGTTACAAACATACAAAAATACATAATTTCCTCTTTATAATATTGGTATATCTATAAGTTGTTATGTACTGCCGTACAACGTAATTTGACGGCCCTCGTGGTCTAGTGGTTCAGGTAATGGACTGCCGTTCACGAGGTCGCGGGTTCGATGCCCGCACGGGACAATCATTTGTGTCATATTTGTAATTGTCATACAAATGTTAGTACTGCGTCTGGGTGTTTACTATGTATTATAAGTATGTATTTACAAAAGAAAAGTAGTTTATGTAGTATATCCGTATTCTGGTACCCATAACACAAGTATAATAAGCTTAGCTTGGGACCGGATGAAGTTGTGTGAAATGTCCACAAATATTTATCCTCTAACTTTGCACAAATGTCAAAATAAGTTAAAGAATTGGCTATTAACACTAGATAACGATGAAATTAAAAAAATATGAACAAAATTTAATTGTATCTGTTAACTTGAAAATATAGTCGGGCTTCGTGGTGGAGCGGTTTATGTAATGGACTGCCGATCACGAGGTCGCGGATTCGATTCCCACTTGGGACAATCATTTGTGTGATATCCATAAATGTCATACAAATGTTTGTACTGCGTCTGGGTGTTTTCTATGTATTATAAGTATGTATTTACAAAAGAAAAGTAGTATATGTAGTCTATCCGTATCTGGTACCCATAATACAAGCATAGAAATATAGCTTACTTTGGGACCAGAGGACGTTGTGTGAAATGTCCTGAATATTTATTTATTTATAGTTATCTAGATTTAATTCTGTGTACTAGAATTGTAAAAATAGATTGTAATTTGATTAATTATTATATGACTGCAAAAGATGGTCACACACACACAATTTTAATTAGATACACATTTTCTTTATAATAAATGGCATGTACTATATTTTTAAGATAAATAAGAAACATGATTGTATTAGTGGGAAAAGGCTGCGCTGACTTTCATCACACAGGTTACCTAGTTTGAAGGTCAGAGGTTTTTCTAAAGTTCTGATGTAACTCGATTTGTGTATAAATATTTCATTTCATTTATATTTATATAATAACCATTAAAATAAAACAACTATATTAGTTTCATTTTAGTTAAGTTTGGTTAGTTTTTCAAGAGAATTGGTCTTCTGTCGCAAACGGCCTTGTTAGTGAATAAAATTCAGTACTTGCCTAAATAATGTCGTATGAAAGATGTCGCCAACAATATTGTAATGTCGGCTGCCCACCAAGTTTACTCGTCTGGTGTGACGCCCACAACAGAAAACCGCTCAACCAAGAAATTTGATTTCTAATAGAAATTACATTTTCATACGCTCCCTTTATGAATAAATAAATAAATATGCATGGACATTTCACACAACGTCCTGGTCCCAAGCTAAGCTTATTATACTTGTGTTATGGGTACTAGAATACAGAATACGAATAAGAAATAATAATACTTTCATGGAATTTTATTATAACAATAACAGCTTTATACATATTAAGCGTGATAATATGTTAGAATTATTACTAATATAAGTAACTAGCTCTTGGTCGTAACTTCATTCGCGTGGAGTTTAGAAACCAGTGGAGTTTTATATAAAAAATGCCATCCTCTTGAAACACTATTGGTTTACAAAAACCGCTTTAAAATCCGTTGCGTAGTTTTGAAGATATAAGCTCCCATAGGGATATAAAAATAACATACATACAAAAATAACGACTGTTTATTTATTAAGTAAAAATTGTAACGTATAACAATTTATAACATTTAATCGGTTTCCAATTTATTTAGTGCTTTCATTTCTATGAAGAACAAATATTAAATTTGAAAAATACATGTAACATGATTTTAGTAAAATCAAACCTGCAAACTTACGAGTACCTGCTCGCAATTTAACTACAGCTATATCATGAGAGGCTAAAAGTAGCAATATAATCTGTTATATACACATTATTTTACATATTAATATAATCTTCATAGTTCAAAAACTAAAAAGCACGCTTGAAATTTCTTTAAAATTATTGCATTGTCATCAGTCCTTCATATGTGTGCAAAATTTAAGATCAATCAAACTACTGCAAGTGGGTGTAAATCACTTTCAAAGATTCCGTTACATAGATTAATACATTGATAGATACATACTGAACTTATATAAGCGTGTTAAAAAGGAGTATGTGTCCTTTCTCAAACATTATAGCTATTCGAATACTCTGTGTACGAATTAATGTATTTTAAATCGGTGCACTAGTTTTGGCGTATTTGGTGTAAGCGAAAAAAAGAGTTATTTTCGTACGAATAATATTAGAAATTTCCCTACGTGATAAGATCCGGAATACGATAGAAGATTCGGTTAGCATGGACAGGCCACATCGCTCGACGATCTGATGACCGTTGAGGACGGATAGTCCTCGAGTGGCAACCATGTACTGGACTACGCAGAGCGGGTCGGCCCCCAAAAAGGTGGGCCGACGTTATAGTCAAATATGCCGGGGGCCGCTGGATGTAGTTAGCGCTGGACCGCGCGTTGTGGCGTTCTGAGGTGAGACCTATGTTCAGCAGTGTACAGAGACAGGTTGAAAGATGGAATATTAGAAAGGTTTTCTTATGTTATCATAATCATGTCAGTTAACCGCTGGATGTCTCTCCCAATTCAATTAATAATACGTCTATCCCAATTCGCATAATAATACACCCTCCTCCTTCCGCAAAACATTTGTGTAAATGAATTTAAATAATAAAATTTTCATTTCTAAGATCATTCTTCAGAATACTCAACAACGGAAGACCTTTTACATCATTATTGTATAATGTATTATATATTATATTATACTACGCAATTAGAGCAAGGATGTCAAACGGGAGTCGCCGAGACGAACGAAATATAGAACGACTTCTCATTATCAAGAGGTTCTTGAATATTCATAGGCATCGTTTACCGTCACGCGACGACTACCCACGCTTTGCAAATATCGTCGCAAATATTTACCTAAAATATTATTATTATGGCGGAAGTTTGTATAGCTGTATGTTTTATACTCCTTCAAGCTAATGAATGAATTAATTTCTAAGTCAAAGTAATTTTTTTATTTCAAGTTGGCATGTTTTACAAGCTCTTTAGAAACGTCAGAAGCTAGGCATCTGTTCCAAAAGTGAATCCTATGGAGATGAATAGACAAGAAACTCCATGGATTTTTTTAATAAGAACTTTCTTCTGTTCAAAGTTCATTTAATGTCCTACTGCTGGGACTTAGGGCCTACCCTTGTTTGTGCCCTTCCACGAAATGTTTTTGTATTTTTCACTGCAGACAACACTGCGAGAACAAAATACAATCTGTAGCTACACAGCTTGTATTTTTTGTAAAATACTTGGTAGTGAGACTTTCATGTGGGCTTTCTTCAAGGGTGTCGTTAGGTACATACAGGTCATGCGATGGTGTAGGTGGGACAAGATAATGTCATTGTATGGGTTGTGAAAACCTTTTTAGGGAAGTTTTTTAGGGTTTCATACGGAAAGGTAAAACCACTCATCTATCCGTCTGTCACCTGGCTGTATCTCATAAACGGTTAGACGCTTGCATATTTTAGATGGTGTATTTCTGTGGTTGGTATAATAATAAATAACTTATTAGTTATAGATAAAACGTGATAGAAACGTGAAAAACTGAACGTGAAAGACGAAGATGTTACAAAAAAAAATCCTTCAAAATAACAAGTTTAACAAACAAGATTTTTACTCTAAACATTATCAGGAAAATAAAAGTTTGCTGAAAATTCGTCACGTAATTAATAGAAGACCCCTAATATCGTAAATCTATTATAACGATAAAAATAGACTATGTAAAAATCTATACAAGCATCACGAACATCGAAATTAGTTATCAAAGTTATTTTCAATACTTCTCGAATGCGTGGGAGGTTCGACGGAGATTAGGTTCTTTATCACCCTTTGACCTTTCAAAGCCTGCATTTGAATATAGAATGCATATGAGTTCGATTCTCTCGAATCCAAGGACCGCTCCCGAAATCGTGACATCGATTAGACGAGAACGGCGCACGGTAATCGAGTGAGACGATTACGAAACTAAAATATTATGGAGTTAAGTTAGGTTACGTAGGTATTTCGAGTTGCGAATTGCCCGTTCGCCGAGCGCTGGCGTAGCGTACGACGCGATTGAATTGTCAGTGCCGCGCACAACGTCGCGTTATAAGCACGCTTTTTGTAGCGCGCTATCACCCGCGACACGAGTCGTGCTACCCCGTGTACCTGTGCCGTGAATATACCCCTAACTAAAAAATATTCGTAAATAAAACTACTAACTGACCTGTGAAAGTGTCGACTGGATTTACATTGGAGCGGCTACAAACGCGTGAGTATATCTTGTTTATTATTAGTGATAGAATCTGTTGCATTCTGCAGGTGTTTGCATGTTCTTTATTAATTGAAAAGTGATTGTAAAGCGGTCACGGCCGAGGCACACATGTCCGGCCCAGTTTTCACGATACTTGCCTCTATATTAAATTCCATGGTTTAGCTTTTCTTTGTTTACCGGCGCGATATATCCAGAATTCAGTTGCACTTGTTGATTCCCTAGCCATGCAACAAGCGAATACCTATGCATTTAGCGGAGATTAAAAAACCCAATACATTTAAAAAAAAATCAACGATCAGTCTATTTGTTTTTATTCTAGTGCCAAGCGACGTTTGGTATCTTAATATTTCTATACAAGACGAGAAGATGACACTGCTTGTGTAATATTATGAAAACATACTTAATGAGAAAGTCTTACTAAACCTTATAAAATTTTCAGCAGCAATTTTGAAGTGATAACCATAATAAAAAGAAAAAACAGGGTAGGAGAGATGACATGTAAAATTTTGTTTAAATATTCATTTCGCATCACATCTTAAAATGTGTAAGCTTGTTGAGAATAAATCATTAAGTATGCCTATCACGATTTTCATAAATTGACTATTCTCGCTCGACTCGAATTAAAATCAAGCTAGAACATAACAAACTGTTATTTAAGAAATTTGTGAAAACTACCCACTTTATTTTATAAATTCTGTTTGTGGTTACGGATTAAAAATATAGGTAGGTTTTAGCATTTCATTTCTTTCCTAGGATCTGTGAAATTTTGCTAAATCTATACCAATATTGTAAAGCTGAAGAACTTGTTTGTTTGTTTGTTTGAATGCGCTAATCTCAGGAACCACTATATTGATTTCATAAATTCTTTTCGTTTTAGATAGTACAGAAAGACTATAGGGTATATAACATCACGGTGCGACCAATAGAAGCAAAGCCTTAGTGAAAAATATTTCGTCTCAGGGCAACAGCTAGTAATAGTATAAGCAGATCGCATTTTGTAGGAGATGGAAAACTCGAAACTAATTTCACTTGCGTGTAATGGACCATTATAGAATAGGGCCGCGGCTAGTAATGGGACGTCTACTGAAAACAAATAACTGTTATAAATAAATACATGTACGTCATAATACATCATCCTCCTGCCCTTATCCCATTATTTGAGGTCGGCGCAACATGTCTTTTTCTTCCACAGTCTTCTATTAGCCGTCATGTCTGTGTCATGTACGTTGTACGTATGTACGTATGTACGTCATAATTATTTAAAAATATTGTTATTGATTTTATTAAAATTTGTTAATTAACTATACATACTATTATCCGTGTGGTAACGAATTAAGAATAAATGTGTCATCACCCCATTTCCTCCCGAGAGTGCTGTTAGAGCTAGTTAAGTTATATTGTTATCAGATAACAGACAAAATCGTCTTACACAGACTGTGTAAAGACAATGTTATCTGACGCCTGGTCAGCGCGGCACAGTAGACCATAATCTCCTCCAAAGTGGAGGAGGCCCGTGCCCAACAGTGGGACGATAATAGGCTGGAGAAAACCATTTAACTCAAGCCATTTTTGCTTGGAAAAGTATATATGATTAACTAATTAGAATTAACGCGGTTTATATAATTCTAATTTTGAAAAATATAATTCTAATTTTGAAATTAGCAAAAAATGTGATATGGTACTTTCTTCTCTTGATTAAATAGATATTTATCGTTTAAAATAAATATGTAATTACAAAAAAAAAATATAAGTCAAAGTCAAAATTTTTATTTCAAGTTGGCATGTTTTACAAGCTTTTTTGAAACGTCAGAAACTACATAGGTGTCTGTTCCAAACGCGAATCCTATGGAGAAGAACAGACAAGTCTCTCTTCATTTCTTTTCTTTTCTTTTTTTTTATCTATAAATGTAGTATCCCATATCTGGTACCCATATCACAAGCATAAAAATATAGCTTACTTTGGGACCAGAGGACGTTGTGTGAAATGTCCAAAATAATTATTTATTACTTTATTATTACCCTATTTAGTATAAACAGGAGTATAAATAAATATGTATAATCTAATTAGTTTCACTGAAATTTCATCAAACATTAATTAAAAATAATAATGTCCGTAATATATTGATTAAATTACGTTATCAAAAGTTATACATATATCCATATTACCTACTCTAGTAGGTAATATGGACATATGTATAACTTTATAAGTCAAAGTCAAAATTTTTATTTCAAGTTGGCATGTTTTACAAGTTCTTTTGAAACGTCAGAAACTAGGTGTCTGTTCCAAACGCGAATCCTATAGAGAAATCATCATCACCCGCGACTTCGTACGCGTGGAATTTAGAAAAATTTCCCCGTTTTTACAACATTTTTCACTAATGCTTAGCTCCTATTGGTCGCAGCGTTATGTTATATAGCCAATAGCCTTTCTCGATAAATGTAATATAAAACACAAAAAGAATTTTTCAATTCAAACCAGTATTTCCTGGGATTACTGCGTTCAAACTTTGCAGCTTTATAGTATTTCTATAGGTTGACATTGAAGTGATGTGTAGTGGTATTCAGTAAGAAAAAGTGAAGTGAATTTTCGGTGAATCGTGATCACGTGACAGCGCTCCTCCAATAAAAATAGAGGAGCGCTGTCACGTGATGAAGATTCACCAAAAATTCACTTCACTTTTTCTTACTGAATACCACTGCTGGCCTGCCCATTAACACCCTTTCTAAACCTTCAGGCTATCAGTCAGATTAGGATCTCCGTATTTCAGATGCTATTACGTTGGCTAGTACCGAGCTACCGAGCATATTAATCTCACGCACGCTGGACCTCATCAAAAATATCTGTATTAATTTATTAATTATCCGACTTAAAAAAACATGAGGAGGTTCTCAATTCGTTTGTATGTTAAGCTATTGCATAGCTTCTATCGCGGACCTTGAGCGTGGAGACTAAATCCACAAAATTCGAAATTAAAATACCGTAGGTAACGGAAATAGCGTAAAAAACCTTACACATCGGCGCATGCCCAGTAACGCCGTTTCGCTGTTCGCGCTGGTGACTCATGTCAGTTTTGGCGTTAGTTTTTATTTTATTGACATTTGATTGACAATCGCTATTTTATCATAATTACCATAAACAATGGACAGATGTAAGCATTAGTAAATAAGGATTATTAATCTTATTTTTGTTTATGGTATTTAGATTCTTGCATAAATAAAATAAATAAATAATTATAATTGCTTAAGTTGATAAAAAATACTATGCAATAGCTTTACCGCGGCAGTCCCCGAGTGCCACACGTCTTTTTTAGGGTTCCGTACCCAAAGGGTAAAAACGGGACCCTATTACTGAGACTTCGCTGTCCGTCCGTCCGTCCGTCCGTCCGTCCGTCTGTCACCAGGCTGTATCTCAAGAACGGTGATAGCTAGAAAGTTGAAATTTTCACAGATGATGTATTTCTATTGCCGCTATAACAACAAATATAAAAAAATATAAAAAATATAAAAAAAAACGACGGGCTTCGTGGTGGAGTGGTTTATGTAATGGACTGCCGATCACGAGGTCGCGGGTTCGATTCCCGCTTGGGACAATCATTTGTGTGATTTTTCTAAATGTCATACAAATGTTTGTACTGCGTCTGGGTGTTTTCTATGTATTATAAGTATGTATTTACAAAAGAAAAGTAGTATATGTATTATATCCGTATCTGGTACCCATAATACAAGCATAGAAATATAGCTTACTTTGGGACCAGAGGACGTTGTGTGAAATGTCCTGAATATTTATTTATTTATTTATTTAAATACTAAAAATAAAATAAAATAAATATTTAAGGGGGGCTCCCATACAACAAACATGATTTTTTTACCGTTTCTTGCTCTCATACAACAAACGTGATTAATTAAGTATTGTGTGTGTTGTTTGCTCATTTATTAATAACGTGCCTTATGTTGCATAGATAATGGTACGGAACCCTTCGTGCGCGAGTCCGACTCGCACTTGACCAATTTTATGTTTGTTACCTCATAACTTTTAACTGAGCGAAGCGATTTTAATGATTCTTTTTTTATTGTAAAGCTGGTGGTTCCCGTTTGGTCCCATTGGCACCAGGTCAGGATCTGATGGTTATCTCCTAATAAATCTAAGGAACTTCTTTTTAAAAATACCCAATTATTTTTTTAAGCAATTGCAAAATTTAATAAATTAATATAGAAGTTCAATTGTGTTCTATAAAGAACAGTAAGTGATCGTTTGATCGAGTTGGTGCAAACCGTTCGATAGATGGCGTTGTGCAAAAACGTTGCACGATGTTTACCTCACATTGAGAAATATCATAGTGAAAAATTTGGTTATCATATGCTGCTCCCATGGTAGCTCAGTTGGAAGAGCAACGGAACGGTATTCCGAGGTTGTGGGTTCAAGTCCCGCTCATGGTGATCATTTTTTCCACTGTAATTTGATTTATTGAATAAAAATTCCTTCGTCAGGGTACCTAAATACCTTATCAGGACGATTCAGCAAAATGCTTGATATTCTTGGAAGAATGATCTTGAAATTAAAACTACAGATCATATTGCTATGTTATGAATTGCTCCATCTTTAATTTCAGCTCGCTAAGCATAACCAATATGAGATAGTAAACATATTAGGGGAAGTCCCGTGTCTTGCTCTCTTGTAATGTCTGTAATAGTCTGTATATTAGATAACTAATATTATAAAGCTGAAGAGTTTGTTTATCTGTTTGTTTCAAGTTGAACAAACAGATAAAACATATAGTTTCAACGCGCTAATCTCAGGAACCACTGGTCTGATTTGAAAAATTCTTTCAGTGTTTAATAGTACATTTATCGAGAAAGACTATTGGCTAAATAACACGCTGCGACTGATAGGAGCGAAGCATAAGTGAAAAATGTAGCAAAAACGTGGTATATTTTCAGTAGGTCTGTAGGAGTATTGGCTACTATCTATTTTTCATACCCCTAAGTGATAATGGTTGTCTATCGTTAACATTTATATGGCAAAGCAACATTAGCCGGGTCAGCTTCTATATGTAGGAATATAATGCTATTAACTATAGGCTTTAAATTGCACATGAATTTTAAAATAAATAAAATTATATTCGAGTAAATATACAAGACTTATAAATTAAATAAATCTAAACGTTATTGAATGAAATATTAATGTTTTTGATCGATCATCAGTTTGTGTAATGTTGCAATCGAATTGCTGCGTAAGCGTCGAACACAATCGATTTTATAATGCTATTTCATTATGTATCATTATTATTACTTTAGTTAGCACTTTTACATGTTACAAGTGAATTATTAGTTTTTTTATTATTGAACGGAGTGAATTATTGTCGGTTACGACTTCAATAATAATAATAATTTTTTATGTGTGTTACTTCTGGACTTTCGATTATTTTTATTTATAACCTTCCCATACGGTCCGTTTTGATAATGGAATGCACTAGAAAATCAAGGAGGTTTTAAGAAAGTATTTCTTTTTATCGCTACAAAACATCGGGCTAATCGTTAATAATTATTTTAAAGAAAATAAAAACCTCGTTTAAGGATTTCTTTACTACAAGCGATGCTAAAAATAAAAAAAAACTAATCTGTACTCTGACAAAATAAAAGTGACTAAGGTCACAAAAAAAGAATCAAAGATTCCAAATTCAAAAGTACGAGATGTGACAGTTCTAAGTTTAAATGATGAGTATGACGTCACAAGGCATTATTTCACTAACGCACAATTTATCTCCATGACATACAAATGGTGGTTATAATCCTGTTACTAAAACGTGACAGGGCTTGCTTTGTGAGAGGTTTCAGTGCTATTGGCAAGTAAGTGTTTTAATGATGGCGACTCCTTTACTGTTTATATTTATCTATCCCCTTCATCTATTGCTCAATCTCAGCGGATAGTCCATTCTTTGCTTCATGTCCATAATATCATAGCGTCACAGAGTAGGCTGCTCTACGATCATGGTTAAAACCTACAATCTATACTTCTTTACTTATATTGTAAAGCTGAAGAGTTTGTTTAAACGCGCTAATCTCAGGAACCACTGTTCCGTATTAAAAAATCTTTCTATGTTGGATAATACAATTATCGAGGAAGGCTATAACATCACGCTCCGATCCATAGGAGCAAAGCATTAGTGAAAAATTTTATAAAAATGGGGAAAATTTCCCAAATTCCACCCGTACACGCGATTTCTACACTTTTATTTCTTTCTTTCTGCCTTGCCTCCTTCACTTTGGGAGGGATTATAGTCTACAAAGCCGCGCTGACCAGGCGTGTTGGCACAGGGTTTAGTTTCGAGTTTTCCGTCTCTCACAGTAGAGGTTAACTGCTGATATTGTCCCTTATTTGGGTCTTATAGCACTCTGGGAAAGAAATGGGTTAGTGACACTTGTATTTTTAATCCGGCACCATACGGACCTATAGCATGCTTTAGGTTATGTATCTGCTTTAAGTGGACAAATACTTATAATTTAAACCCAACAAGTAACTATTATGATTCAGCTCTTTAGTCAAACTAGTCCAACATCCGCCATTTTGTAATAACCTGTTTGAAAATGAAATAATAGTATTTTATTTATGTATGTAAACTAACGTTTATGGTAGAATTAAGTAATGGTCGCGGATTTATCCACGAGTTGCGCAGCAAAAGGTAAAAACTCAGACTTCTCTTCTCAGCTCTCCGTCCATCCTTCTGTCAACAGACTGTGGTGTCGATTCTGTGTCCAAGAACGTAACTAAACTAACTAAAAATTGATTTATTCCTGTCAAATCTCACTTTCTTATTCTGAAAGTCACAACTTCACTTAAATTAAGTTTGACAGGACCAAAATTAGTCAATCTATACAATTCAGTGATAATGCTATTCTGGTGTACATCATAAATGTCAAAAATTCACTTAATTTAGTGAGTTCTCGACTTATTTAGTCGGGATATGAGTAGGTGCCGACTTAAATTCACTAAATTTTATCATGGCTTTTTGAACATTAAAAATTGATTTTCTGATTAAATATTGAATAATAAATGTTTGTTAGCAAATAAAAAATATTTATAAATTAAAATTATACTTGATAAATTAAATATTGGCGCCAAAATTGAGGTTAAACAAAGCGCGAAAAACAGACGAATCACAGTCAAGTGCGGAGATTCGTAGAACTAATTATTTAGGTATTTCTTTGTTTACTTAATTTTTGTCGAAATAGTTTTGTAATTTACATACATAATATAATACGTATTTTTATTTAGCCATAGAATTCTAAGACATCATATATTATGTAAGTATACAAGTTATCGTAAAAATATTATAAACATATATAATTTAATACAAAGTGAACGATTTTGAGGTTAATGGCGTCTAATGATAAATATAACTTTTTTCCAGGTCATGCAGGGGAAAATAAATATCCAGTTGGTGGCCTAATGGAAAATTGTGGTCCAGTACCTATAAATGCAGTTGCTACCAATTATATTAAGTGAACTACAGGAAAAATCTAGAAATCTTTGGAACCATAGTTTGGAACATTGAAACTAGTGATAAAAAATGTGTATTTGTGTGTGTCTGCCTAAAGTTATGTAAATATCATTAAATAGTAGAAATAATAATTGTAGCCAGTCTTAAAACTATACCTACCAAATGGTGCTACTTGATCTGTGATACTTAATAAGGTTTCTAACAGTTTGTCTCTAGAACAGTGAGCTATATTTTTTATCAGTAGGTTTCTAAATTTATTATTAAAAATAACTAATGAAGAAATGAATAGAATCAGCCAAGCCAAGCCAGAGAGTTCAGTGGACCAACATTTATTTATATGTACTCGGAAAACATTCAGATTTATTTAGTAAAACATGTATTTAAACAAATATTGCATTTTTATTTGTATAATAAGTAAGTATTAAGCCTCTTACTATATCAAAAAGTAATGTGTTATGCATATATGTAATTTATTGGAATTCTTAACATTCTAATAATCCATATAGATTGTTTGTAAGAATTCATAGATACATAAATACTGTTTTGTAGCTTATAGCTAGATCAGAATACATAACACATAGGCTATATTATAGTAACCACTAGCAGGCTTAGCTAAGTTAGAAATAAAGTATATAATTTATTGGAATTCTTAACATTCTATTAATCTAAATATGTTTGTAAGAATTCATGGATATATGTTGCCCTTAAGAAAAGACTATGATGAATTAATTACTGTTGTGTAGCTTATAGATCAGAATACTTAACATATACAACTACATACTGAACTTAACACACTTTTATAAGTTATAAATAAAAGTAGAAATAAATTATTAGGTTCATTTAATATCTCTTGCATAATTATACACCACATGATATCACAAATTTTTATAAATACAGATTTTCATGTTTCCATAAATACACTTTTTGGCTTTTGTCATTGTTATCTTGATAATTATGAGTTTCCGTCATCAGTTTATGGTAGATGAGAAGTAAATATTTGCTTATAAGCATATTTTTCATTAGTTGCTGTAATTATTTACACTAAACACCTATTAAAATAAATAATTAACGAATTTAATTGTTTGTTTTTTGTATAAAGTAATCAAGGAAAGTAATATAGGCATACCACAGAGTAAAAGTAGTGCTAATCACTCCACAGATAACCTAAAAGATTTGATGCTCACTATACTCATATCTAAGATGAGAAATACACTGAAATAAGGCCGCCAACTAATTAAATTATTAATAAATGTTCATAACAATGATGCAGAAATAGTTGTAAATATTTATAAATACCATATAATTAATATAATATATTAGTTATTTTTTTATTCATTCATTCATTCGTTCACTATAAAAGGCATTTTTGTCTGTTAGTGGGCAGCTTTAATGATTATGTCAAAATCAAATAAGTGCTGTCAACTAAAATTTTAAGTTTAATTTCTGTTTGAAACAGAATAGGTTTATCACTAAAACCAAACTAAAAATAGTTTATTTATGGTTAAGTTTAGTTAAGTTGGACTTGCACTGGAATCGACACCTGTATCTCCAGGACGGTGATAGCTAGAGCTAACCAGCAAATGTTGTTTTGCCATATAAATGTTAGAGGTGGACCTTATCACGGTATGAGAAATAGATAGTAGCCGATTCTCAGATCTACTGAATATGCATATAAAATTTCATAAAAATCTGTCAAGCCGTTTCGGAGGACTATGGGAACGAACATTGTGGCACGAGAATTTTATATATTAGAAAAAGATAAATGCTGTTTATAATATTTTGTCGCCATAAAACCGTCATAGTGTAGACTAATCTTTATGTTTACGAAAACTTATAAATGTAAATCTAATACAAGTAACGATGGACAATAGTAGGAGTGCGTGTGAACTCGGCCACATTGTATGACTATAACATACAGGATGTATGTAATCATGTATGTACTTTCATTACAATGTATCTTAGACACTTTCACATATTATTGTAATGTAATTTGTAATAAGTACTGGTTATTATAATTGTTAAGATCGCAGGAAAACGCTGGATGTAAGCGGTACAGGAACGCGCATTAGTGCGTTCTATAGTCCACAAGTGTTAATGTGTAGTTAGTGAAAATAAAAATAAATTAGTCTCTCTCTCTTTCTATGTCTCTCGAATTAATGTCCACTGTTGGGCACGGGTCTCCTTTACTATGGCTCCCCCATATTGTCTACTATGCGGCGCTGACCACGCTGTATATGGTTTATTTTCGAGTTTTCCATCTCTGTCATTGCGACATGGGATGTTGACACTTGTCTTAATCCGTTACCACACGGACATCATCAATTAATCACGTAGACACTATAAAAAATTATACTACTTTGTTAAGTCCAAATGTTTCCCTTACGCACAGAAATCAGTGCAAAAAACAAAAAAATATTTTTTTAATGTTCATTAAATATGTATTCGTAATTTAAACACTGACAACATGATTACCATAAAAAGTATCATTAAAACCTCGGTCTATTTCTAAAAATATTTAACTACTTTCCATATAAGAAAAACTAGTTTTCGATTACAGCTAATTCGTCGGTTCATAAAAATGGCCGTGAAATATTTGTAATCTGTTTAATTTTAAATCTAAAACACGCGCTTGGAAACCTGAACATTTCAAATTAATCTGACTGTTGCAAGTGGGTGAACATTATTTTCAATGATGAGAAATCGAGTAATATATGAATGAAAACGTTTTTGCTGACTTAAGGACCGCCTCTATTTTAGGTTTCCAAACCAAAAGGTAAAATGCGACCCCATTACTAAGACTGCTCTGTCCGTCCATCTGTCACTAGACTTTATCACTGGAACGGTGAAAGAACAAAATTTCACTGTTTGTGTAATATCAGTTGATACTACAACAGCAAATACTCATCATCAACATTTTCCTCTCATTCTCCTATTATTAAGAGTCACCGGGGTTGTGGTGCAGTCCGAAGGGGTTCCCGTCGCTCCATTATACGTGGTCAAGTAAAGGAGACAGCAGAAAAAATGTCGGGATTCTTACTTCGTGTATTGCATTTCGTACTTGACCGGTTTTTACTTACATTTATACATAAGTACATACATTCAGACATACATTATATACATAAGTGCCAACCCTATAGTTGTAGTGAATTCTTAGGATATAAGTAGAACTAGACTCAACACTCGGTACAACGAATCCGGCCTGCTGCTTTTTATTTGAACACATTAAGAAAAATAAATGATTTAGTAGCCTTTCTAACTCTTTCTTTTTGAACGGGAGTAAAAGAGACAGCAAGGCTACTATTTACTATTTTACTTTTAAACCATAAACAGTGCGGCCCTGTCTTGGAACAAATCTATGTTCCCGAGTTGTTACTCCCTATTTATAACCTTCTTGGTTGTCACATGTTTTTTTTTTCTCCTTTCTCAGCCCTACCTGCCCTACCTGGCCATGGTGGTGCCTTGAGCATACATATACATATACCAAACTTATAAAAGCGTGTTAAAAATATAGTAATTTTAGTTACACGATGCTTTAATATGTTGATACCAAATTCCACTCGCAAGAATTCTCAGAGATCAACTATTTAAAGTACTACTTACTACTACGTACTACTACTAGTTTAAACATAAAATATGATTTTATTATGTAGCTATTGTAATTGAGGATTGGTTACAGGTATTACAAATTAATCTGTGACGGTTTCGCTCTGTATTCACGTGTATTCTACTACTATACATACTTAGCATCACGGCAGGACGTTATGAGTACAGGCAGAGGCAACAGAAAGCTAGTTTCTATTCTATACTTCATTTTTTATTTAACTTCTTTACCTTTCTTCCGAAGTATGTATGAACATTTCACAGAATGTCCTCTGATCCTATGTTAAGCATATTTGCTTACGTTATGCGGTACCCATAACGTAAGCATATGACATAGTTACACTATGTAGTTTTTTCGTTGTAAATAAATTATCAATAGAAAACACCCAGACGCTGTGCAATTATTTGTGTAACAAATATTTATCACACTGTAGTCCTGATGGAGGAATCAAACATGTGACTTCGTGAACAGTAGTCCGCTACGCTATTCTCTTCACCATGGGGCTTTTTGAAACATACATGAAGGAAAATCTTTATTGTATATATAAATCTTCTGTACGTGTGTTTGTAATTGAACTCCTCCTAAACGGCTGGACCGATTTTGATGAAATTTGTTGTTGTTGATTTTTACACAGAATTGTATGGCAAAACAACGTTTGCCGGGGCAGCTAGTCCTACTAATATTATAAAGGCGAAAGTTTGTAAGTATGGATGTATGTATGGATGTTTGTTACTCTTTCACGTAAAAACTACTGAATGGATTTGAATGAAACTTTACCACAATATAGCTTATACATCAGAATAACACATAGGCTACAAATTGGCTGGACCGATTTTGATGAAATTTTATTTTATACAGAATTGTATGGCAAAACAACGTTTGCCGGGGCAGCTAGTATTACATAAAAATACGCTTCAAAATATACATACATACATACATACACAATTAGTTTGCACGTTGTATGTATGTACTAGCTGTTACCCGCGAATTCGTATGCATGGAATATAGAAAAATTTTCCCGTTTCTGCAACATTTTTACTAATGCTTCACTCCTATTGGTCGTAGCGTGATGTTATATAGTCTATAGACTTCCTCGATAAATGTACTATCCAACACTGAAAGAATTTTTCAAATCGTACCAGCATTTCCCGAGATTAGCGCGTTTAAACAAACTCTTTAGCTTTATAATATTAGGATAGTCTATTGGTCTTATTCATAATGACTTATCGGAGGTTTAAACGGTGATTTTATCGGAGAGATGATAAACGTTTTAGCGTAAAAAGACTATTATGAATAATACATTTTCACAATTTTCGCGAACCTATTTTAGCGAACTTTTAAACCTCCGATAAGTCATGCTATAAGACCGTATGTGTATATAAATGTAAATGAATATATTTCATTTATAAATATAACGTGTGTATTAACATCAAAGGTACAGTATCAAAAGACTCGTCAAAGCCATTAATTAAGGGAAAATATTATTAAAATTTTATTACAAAACATAATACTTTAAGGACTAATTTTATTGCGTGTATTTTTAAGTTTATTGAACCCGACGTTTTGAAGTAGCTACTATGGTTAATAAGGATTGAGCTGTAGGTTATCTTTTGTGATAGTAAGAGATAGTTGTTTAGAAATTTTTTTTTTATATTTCACACAATGTCCTATGGTCCCAAGCAAAGCTTTTAGGCTTGTGTTATGAGTACCAGAATACGGATATACTACATATACTACAGACCCAGTACAAACATTTGTATGACAATTATAAATATCACACAAATAATTGTCCCGAGCGGTAATCAAACCTGCGTTCGTGAACAGCAGTCCGTTACATGAACCACTCGACCACGAGGCTCGTCGTGTTAGATAGTATAAGTTACGGTTATCGCGATAGTATAAAGAGTGGTTGATAAATCTTTTTCTTGTATATTCATTACGACATCCGCCATAATAATACATGGTATGGGAAAATTACTATAACATATACATTGCTACTTGAACTTGATGACGTCTATGTTTGGAAACTATAATTGAGTTAATAGTAGTTGCACAACTGCACAAGGTCGCTAGATGACTGGATGTATTGGATTGCTTTTTAGGGTTCCGTACCCAAAGGGTAAAAACGGGACCCTATTACTGAGACTTCGCTGTCCGTCCGTCCGTCCGTCACCAGGCTGTATCTCAAGAACGGTGATAGCTAGAGAGTTGAAATTTTCACAGATGATGTATTTCTATTGCCGCTATAACAACAAATACTAAAAATAAAATAAAATAAATATTTAAGGGGGGCTCCCATACAACAAACATGATTTTCTTACCGTTTCTTGCTCGATACTAATAACGTTGCCTTATGTTGCATAGATAATGGTACGGAACCCTTCGTGCGTGAGTCCGACTCGCACTTGACCAATTTTTTAAACATTATTGGTCTTATTCATAATGACTTATCGTTTAAAGTTTGCTAAAATTGGTTCGCGAAAAATGTGAAAACTCGTTATTCATAATAGTCTTTTTACGATAAAACGTTTTTATCTCTCCGATAAAATCTCCGTTTAAACCTCCGGTATGTCATTATGAATAAGACCATATAAATTTAAATTTTTTAAAGCATTTTTATTAGTTTCGTTTGGATCAATAGTATGTAACGGAGTCTTCGAAAGTGGTTTTCACGATTTTTTTCAGAAATAAAATAGCAATAGTTTAATATTTTCTAACAATAGTTTTCTTTATAGCAATAGTTTCAAGAAAGTTAATAGTTTTTAATTTTAAAACCGGTTAACTACTAAGGGTTCCCTATTCGTTATCTATTTGTCATATTCCCGACCCCAAATAACGAGATAAGAGTAGAAAGATGATGAATAGCTATGTATTTGTTGTTTATGTATAAACTGTGAAATTTTATATCACAGTCTCACAGATCCAACCTGGTGACAGACGGACGGAAGAACAAACATAGAAGTTTCAATAAATAGGATCCACGTTTTATCTTTTAGTACTAAACTCAAAAATTTATATTAAATTCCCGACGTAATGTAAGAAGTTTGATTGCTAACTTGTATTAATTAAATTATTAATATACAGTAGTTAATATACAGTAATTAATTAAATTATTTTAAACCAGATAATTACGCTACGTTTGGGACTAGGTGCGTGAATAGTTTTTAAATATACAATATTTTATAACCAATCGCCAATCATGGCACATAAAAAGAATTGTCATAATAATTATTTTGCTTACGTAAATAAACTCATTGCTTGTTCAGTAAATGTTGTGTAATCAAATAACTATAAACAGTGTTTGTTTTAATAAATCTGATTGCTGAAGTTGTCAACTTGATTTGTGTATCGATTAAATAAATATAATCGTTTTGCAAATCGATTTAATCAATATCGTTATTATTATCTAGAAGATTGGTATCTATTTATTAATATTTAAAATGAAAACATTGTGTTTGAAGTTATAATGACGAATTGGCGGGTCATAAAACAAAAGAGTCCAATATATTGGTGATAAATTAAAAAGTAATAAAAATAAAATACTCGCAAAAGTCTTTTTGGAAGCAATTCTAACGAAAATAAGTAATTTTTAGAGGTTGTCAGACGTCGCTGTCCATCCACCGTCCGTCTGTATCTCTGGGAAGACGATAAGTAGGCTTGAAATCTTCACAATTTATGTAGTTGTACCATCATCATCATTATTCTGCCTTTATCCCGTTATTTGGTGTCAGGAATATGACGAATGTATATTGATATTAACGGTACCGGAACCCTTCATGTGCGAGTCGAACTCATATACTTAATCGTTTTTAGGGTTCCGTACCCAAAGGGTAAAAACGGGACCCTATTACTGAGACTTCGCTGTCCGTCCGTCCGTCCGTCCGTCCGTCCGTCCGTCCGTCTGTCACCAGGCTGTATCTCAAGAACGGTGATAGCTAGAGAGTTGAAATTTTCACAGATGATGTATTTCTATTGCCGCTATAACAACAAATACTAAAAATAAAATAAAATAAATATTTAAGGGGGGCTCCCATACAACAAACATGATTTTTAGGGTTCCGTACCCAGTATCTCAAGAACGGTGATAGCTAGACACTTGAAATTTTCACAGATGATGTATTTCTATTGCCGCTATAACAACAAATACTAAAAATAAAATAAAATAAATATTTAAGGGGGGCTCCCATACAACAAACATGATTTTTAGGGTTCCGTATGCAGTATCTCAAGAACGGTGATAGCTAGACAGTTGAAATTTTCACAGATGATGTATTTCTATTGCCGCTATAACAACAAATACTAAAAATAAAATAAAATAAATATTTAAGGGGGGCTCCCATACAACAAACATGATTTTTTTACCGTTTCTTGCTCGATACTAATAACGTTGCCTTATGTTGCATAGATAATGGTACGGAACCCTTCGTGCGCGAGTTCGACTCGCACTTGACCAATTATTTAATATTTTTGTCTATGTATAAGGATATAGGTAGTTGGTAATTGTCATGGTATAGAGACATAACCATAGACAGCTATAACTATAAAATAAAAATTGAACCGACTTTTTGATACCATCTCGGCAGTCTACCCTTTAATCATTTAGATACATAATATGTGAATACAAAACAATGTGTGTGCCTTTAAAATTTGACGAGTTTTCCTTGATTTCTTAGGAGATAACCTGAACGTGACCTGGTATTAATGGGACCTTACGGGAAGCACCAACTTTTTTTTTATTCTACTGAGGTGGCGAACAAGCGTACGGTCCGCCTGGTGGAAAGCGGTTACCGTAGCCTATAGACGTCTGTAACACCAGGGGCATCACTCGCGCGTCGCCGACCCTTCAGAAATCTCTTCACACCTTTTTTGAAGAACTCCATGCTGTAGTCCAAAGGGAAAATCTCGGTAGGTAGTTCATTCCACAACTTTATTGTACGGGGGATAAAATTCCGAAGGAATCGTACGGTACGTGATGGTTGTGGTATGTTTCAAATAAAAAAATCATTAAACCAGCTTCGCGCAGTTAAAAGTTGTAAGGTAATAATATAAAAAAATTCAGAAATATTGAGAACTTCCTCCGTTTTTGAAGTCGGTTAATGAGTGAATCACACAAATGATTGGGTATTGAATATGTGTAGGCGATTCTTTGATACGTATGTCCTAAATATCAGGCTTATAGATAACACAATCACAGTTGAGACCATTATTTGGACAGCTTTGTGCGTAGTTAGCCTACATAATCTAGTACATATCTATCTGCTATCTATGTATATGTAGGTGTTCGTGCTTTATTAAAGATATGAAAGCTTTTATTCGATCAATACTAATTTTGTCACGTAGCAGTTAGAATCATATTTTCTTTACGAGAATATACAAAATGTCTGGATAGTTTCAGAGTAACTATACTTTTTTTATGAGGAATCATCAAATATATTACTTGGGGCAAAGACTTTGTTAGACTTCTACCGGCTAAAAGGAGCTGCGGCGTCATCCGAAAGGGATCCTATCGCCCGTATAAGAACGACTAGTGTAGGAAAGATATGGCTCTTTCCGACACTAGCAGCTACACAGCTCCTTTAGATAAAGTCTCCTTGACATCCGGTCTATAGGGTTCAAGACACGTTACTGATATGAGCCTAGTTCTAGTTCAGCGTCGAGCTGCCCAGTGCTCGATGCCCAGAGTAACTATCCTACCTTTACCTTTATTCTTTATTGAACACATACCAAACAAAACAGAAAAAAAAAATTACAGACATAAAAGAAACAGCATGTACAAAGGCGAGCTTAATTCAATAATGAATTTTCTTCCAGCAAACCACAATGATGGAGAAAATTGAGGAATATGGGCATATCAGTGCACAACAAAATTACTAGCTTAAAAACTAACATTCTTATTATCTAGCAACATATAAATACATACATACTACTACCTACATACATACAACACGATACAGAATATATATTGATACTTTCTTATAATATACTACATACACATACATAAATATAATAATAAAGCAGTGATAAGAAATGTTTCTTTGTCCTTTTTTTGAACACGTCTGCATCTCTGGGAAGACGATAAGTAGGCTTGAAATCTTCACAATTTATGTAGTTGTACCATCATCATCATTATTCTGCCTTTATCCCGTTATTTGGTGTCAGGAATATGACGAATGTATATTGATATTAACAATAAGATATCCTACAATCTGAATGTGGAATTAACTACTAACCACGGTTTTCCTAGAAGTCCTTGTAGGAATTCCTGAAGCTTTGAAAAGTTTATAAAAGGTATCTATCGATCTTAATATCCCCCTACAATAATTCTGATGTGTACTTGTGTAGGTAATGTGTATTTGTCCTAAAATTGCTACTTAAATGGATTTTAAATACCAATTCTCATTAATATTTATAAAAATCTAGCTAGCTGTTGCCTTCAACTTAGTACGCGTGAAATTAAAAACAAAACCTCAACAAATTATATAAAGAAGCCATCCTCATGAACTACTCTATCTATAAAAAACCGCTTCAAGATCCGTTGCGTAGTTTTGAAGATATAAGCTCACATAGGGACATACATACAAAAATAACGACTTTGTTTTATAATATGTTTTTTTATAACACCCACTTTCCTTTACTTAATGAGCGAATCCAAAAAGGGTGATTGGTCTGCTTATGCCACGATCACTAAATGTGTTGGTGTAGGGTCAGAGGCGTATTTTGAAAATTAGCGTCCCGGAGCCTTTATATGGTTCTAGGGTAAATACGGCTTTGTGTAGGGTTAACACAGAGGATGTGAATTGGGGTGTTGAGACTAGTACAAAGAAGGGTATCTGATTAAAATATTTGAGCTGGTCTTTACAGCACCCTTTGGGTGGAAATAGAATAGTGCCATTTCTATTTATTCCTAATTTATTATTCCTAACCCTTCACCACACCAAAAACCTGATGTCTATTAATTATGAGATGGTGACGAGTAATCGCGTCACTTTTCCACCTGATTGTTTATAAAGAGATAGTATTGTATGTCATCCTGTGTACTAATGATAAGTTATCACTAGAGGTATTGCGGATATTGCTTTTGTTATGATAATCACTGAGTTTGTTTTTAAAACTTCGTCATACAACCTTGGAATGAAGTAATATAACGGGCCTCATGTCGAGTTCATGTACAGGCTGTCGTTCACGAGGTTGCGGGTTCGATTCCCGCACGGGACAATTATGTGTGTGATACCTATTTATAAATGTCACAAATTTTTGTACTGCGTCTGGGTGTTTTCTATGTATTATAGGTATGTATTTACAAAAGAAAAGTAGTCTAGATAATTTATCCGTATTCTGGTACCCATAACACAACCATATAAGCCTAGCTTGGGATATAATATATGTATAAATTACTTAATAGATTTAATTACATCAGGTAGAGTGTAGTCGATTGCCCACCATAGATATAAAAGAAATATATTTTCAATTCGTATACAGACTGACTGACTCACTGATTAACTTATCAACGCATTGCTGAAACTAATGACAATTTTTACACTCCTTCCCTTTACACTGTAGACAAGCACTAAACTATTACGCCTTTTAAGGGATTTAAAAAAAAAGAGATGCATATTAGACTACTAATACCGTGGCCCTACAGTCTTATAAATAAATAAATAAATATTCAGGACATTTCACACAACGTCCTCTGGTCCCAAAGTAAGCTATATTTCTATGCTTGTATTATGGGAACCAGATACGGATAGACTACATATATTACTTTTATTTTGTAAATACATACTTATAATACATAGAAAACACCCAGACGAAGTACAAACATTTGTATGACATTTATGGATATCACACAAATGATTGTCCCAACCGGGAATCGAACCCGCGACCTCGTGATCGGCAGTCCATTACATAAACCACTCAACCACGAAGCCCGTCTAATTATATATTAGTAGTCTAATATGCCTCTGCTCTAAAATTTTTCCCTACAGTGTAAGGAAAAATTCTAGAGCAGAGGTTCTTAAACTTATTTAGTCTACTGTCAACTTTGAGAAAGAAATATTTTTAGTGCCCCTATTTTTTTCGCTTATTTAATAAATACTATGATCTCCTGTGCCGCGCTGACCAGGCGTGTTGGTTTATTTTCAAGTTTTCTGTCTCTCATAGCGGATGTTATTTGATAAAAATATCCCGTAGCCAACTCTTACAGCACCCTTTGGAAGATAAAAGGGTGGTGCCGCTTTCATTCTTTATCCGTCACCTAATGGACATCCAAATTTTATTTTATTCGTCTATATTTATTATTTACCAATTAATTGCGAGTACGTGTGAATATAAAACGATTTGACGTGTATAAAACTGAGTGGAAAAATGCGATAAAGAATTAACAATTAAGTTATTCGCAGTTAACGTTTGATATATGTTACGGCCACTATTAAAATTGACCTTTTTACCTACTTTCTAGATTACACAGATGATATTAGTTTGTAGTGTTATTATATAACTCTGATATATAATGAAGTTTTATTAGTTTCGTTGATATATGCAATTTGAGATTGTGATCGATTAATATTTATCATAATCTGAATAATCAATCAATCAAATTAATTGGATTTATTTCTTCGTATTGATTCAAATTGTGAATTAGTTGTTCTTTTAAATCTAGTTTTAGAATGTAAATTTCTTAAATTTTTAACCGATTTCATAAAAATAAGGAAGTTCTCAGTTCGTCTGTATGTCTTTTTTATGTTTACCTTATAACTTTTAACTGGGCGAAGCGATTTTGATGGTTCTTTTTTATTTGAAAGCTGGTGGTTCCTGTGTGGTCCCGTTGGCACCAGGTCAGGATCTGATGGTTATCTACTGAGAAATCGAGGAAAACCTTCAAATTTCAAAAGCACATGAAGTCTGTTGAACTTTTTTTTATCATTTAACAAAAACCTTTTTGGAACTCAAGAAATATATTAAAGAAAAAAATAACATAAATCGGCCTAGTCTTTCTCGAAATTTGAGCTTAGCAACAAATAAACTAATACTGCGATTAAATACAATTGCTGTAGAAAATGTCTTATTATAGTATTTCCAAGAACAATGTATACAATTAATCAATTACGATGCATATTAATGTACTTATCGATAAATTACTATATTATGACGTTTAATTTAAACAACCGGCAACCAATAATATCGTAATGATTGTTATATTCCCGATCCCAAATAATTGGGTTTTTTTTTTTAAAAAGCTGAACCAACCAAATATGCCTTTCAAATTTGAGAGTTTTCATCGATTTCTTAGGAGATAACTATCAGATCCTGACCTGGGACAACACAAGAACCACCAGATTTCAAATAAAAAAAGTCGTGTGGCACTCGAGGACTGCCGCGGTAAAGCATAGTAATTATAATTATTTATTTATGCAGTATTTTGCACTTGCATTCTTTTTCACTTGCAAAATATAAAATTAAACTATCACATTATTATTAATCTAATATATAAAATTCCCGTGTCACAGTGTTAGTTACCGTACTGCTCCGAAACGGCTTGACCGATTTTTATGAAATTTTACATGCATATTCAGTAGGTCTGAGAATCGGCCAACATCTATTTTTCAAACCTTTTTTTTTTAGTATGGCAAAACAACGTTTGCCGGGTCAGCTAGTAATATATAATAATAATATTGAAATGTATGTATATAGAGTACTCACTCATTTTCTTTTACTATTTTTTATTGACTTTCTTCAATAAATACACTTTTTTATTCATATTTAAAACTAACGCCGAAACTGACATGAGTCACCAGATTGCGGGGCGAACAGCGAAACGGCGTTACTGCGCATGCGTAATCCACGCATGCGCAGTAACTCCGATAATGTTAGGTTATTTTATTTTCGTTACGGAATTTCTGGATTCGGTCTCTACGCTCAAGGCCCGCGACAGAAGCTATGCAATAGCTTAAAAAGATTCATTAAAATCGCTTCGCCTAGTTAATAGTTATGAGGTAAGGAATATGTATAAAAAACATACGTCGAGTGAAGTTAGTATATTTAAATCGTAGCAGACGGCGCTCTATAGCCTCTGCTTACCTCCTAAAAGGCGTGATGTTATGATAATGATAATAAAATACTCGTTACTACTTTAAGCATTTTAATTCACAAATTAATTCACGCAACGTCTTACTATTCGTATTCGAAGACAAGTAGTGATTGCAATGTAAGTTACGCCATAAAGTCCAGTTGTGGTATTTCCGCGAGTGTACTTGTCTATAAGATAGAACGTAGGTAAGGTCGTCTAGTGTCTAGCCACTCACTACACTATTATACAATACAATACAAATTGCGTCTAACATTTTGTATGTTACAACATTTTATTATGGTTAATGTGCACTTACTGTTTCATAGTCTAAGCGCTGTATATATATCTATACTAGCTGTTGTCTCTGACTTTCTACGCTGCTTTCCTCGTTTTATGTAAATTTTTTTATTGATGCTTCGCTCCTATTATTCGCAGCGTGATGTTATATAGCCTATAGCCTCCCTCGATAAATGTACTATCCAAAAGTAAAGGAATTTTTCAAATCGGACAGTAGTTTCTTAGATTAGTGCGTTCGATAAAACTAAAACTTCAGCTTGATAATATTAGTATCTATGAATAAATGCCGCGATAGCTCAGTGGTTTGGGCAATAAAACGTAAAGGCTATTGGTCTTAATCATAATGGCTTATCGGAGGTTTAAACGGAGATTTTATCGGAGAGATAATAAACGTTTTAGCGTAAAAAGACTATTATGAATAATAAGTTTTGACAATTTTCGCGAACCTATTTTAGCGAGCTTTTAAACCTCCGATAAGTCATTATGAATAAGACCGTATAAGTTTAAATCCCACTTTAGGTTGTCATTTATCTGCTTTACATGATTTATTTAAAATACTCTATAAAACTTAAATACAGCAATAAAAAACTACTCACTTCAGCCCTTTCACGTCCCACTGTTGGGCACGGGCCTCCTCCCCTATGGGAGGGATAATGGTCTATTGTGCCGCGTTGACACAGGATGATATTGGTGTACAATATCCCTTAGCTAACTTTTACAGCACCCTGGGCAAAAAATGGGGTGGTGACACTTGTGTTCTTAATCCACCACCACACGGACAAATTAACGGATTAAAAACTATGTTTATGTAAATGATTTTCACGTAGAATGCACTACACGTAATCAAAGGATTTGTAACTTGACTAGATAGATACCAAAATATTAAATTCAGTATGTTGCAAGTAACCCCGCTGCATATAAGTAGTTTAAATCAAGATGTGAATGAACTGTGATGAAATGAATAAATAATATGACATTGTCTTTACATAATGCGGTGATCTCATACGGATGGAGATTATGTTTTGACCATACTCCAATCAAAGTTATATGTAGGACGTATGTATATCGATTGAGAATATCGATATAGGTGTTTTTTGTTTATTGCTACACACTAATCGATATATAAAATAATTCCTGCAACTTCGTATAGGCATCCTCTTGAACCACTCTATCTATTTTAAAAAACATCATAATCCGTTGCGTAGTTTTAAAGATATAAGCTCACATAAGGACATGCATACAAAAATATCGACTTTGTTTTATAATAAAGATACAATAATACATAGTAATACGTAGTGATAGGGTTATTTAAAAACTTAAAATCACGCTTGAAAATTCTGGATATTTTTTCATCGGTCTTTGACAAGTATGTAAAAATTCAGATCAATCTAATTACTGCAAGTGTGTGACAAACATTTTTAAATATTCAGTTACATAGATTATTACATTTATAGATACTTATCGAACTTAAATAGCGTGATAGTAATAAGAAATATAATTATCATTAAAAATGAAATTTAAATTCGGAAGATCTTAAATCTGGTTTATATTTTGATTTAACATGTTTTTTAGCTTCTCTCGTATCTATTTTTCAATCTCTTACCACTTCCAATACTCCTATAAATGTGAAATTTTATATATTATTATTTATTAAGACTCGAACCGGTGCCAGAACTCTTTTTAAAAGCGGCAAGCGGATTTATTTTTTCAAAATTACTCCATCCCAAAATCCTAATGTCTCAATATTTTACTACTAGATAGTTTAACTAAATAAGATATAGACATTAACCCAAAAAGAAGGGCAGACCATGAACAGTGATAAAACTGCAGGTGTTAATCGATATAAAATATAAATAATCGATTCTAAATACCAAAAGCATTTCAATAATAAATAATTGCCAAGTTGATATTTAAAATGCCAATCATTAATCCATTACATATTTGTTTTGATATATAAAATTAATCTCTAATATATTAATCATAAAAGCTACTTTATTTGTAGCATTAATATGGTGTTCTAGATATCAACATTCATAAAGCTTTTGTCCCACTGCGAACGTCTAATAATAAGCGATTTTGTGACAAATAAATAATTTTGATTTAGAGGCCTTCAATTTAGGCTGTTGTTATGTTTATTGTTCAGAAATAAAGATAATTTCTGTAGTAGATAACTAAAATAAATAAATAAATAAATATTCATGGACATTTCACACAACATCGTCTGGTCCCAAGCTAAGCTTATTATGCTTGTGTTATGGGTACCAGAATACGGATATACTATATAAACTACTTTTCTTTTGTAAATACATACTTATAATAAATAGAAAACACCCAGACGTAGTACAAACATTTGTACTCGTAATAAAATAACTTAGAAGAAATTTCAGGTCTAAGATCTTTTACCGTAGTAAAGAATTGCTTACACCATTGGATAGCGAAGTGTTAGTATTATGATGTAAAGTAGAATCCATTCAGAAAGATCTCCGGCACATAATGTAAGAGACTCAATATTTAGCTACTTTAAAAATTAATATTTAACAATTTGACGTAGCCAGTGCTGTCTTGTCTACTCTTTCTAACCTAATAATAGTGTAAAAAGAAAAAAAACCTACTTTCTAAGTTTTACTTTCTTTGTATTGTATAGGATTAGCTGTAACTAGCTGTTACCCACAACTTTGAAGATGTGGAATTTAGTAAATAAAAAAAACCATATCAAATTATACAACAATCCCATCCTCTTGAACCAGTCTATGTATTAAAATAAAATAATAGTTTAAAAAAACTAAAAAACACGCTTTATTTAATCGAATTATTGCATTGTCATCGGTCTTTGACAGGTGTGCAAAATTTGAATAGAATCTGACCGTTTAAAGTGGGTCAAAATAGCGTCCAAAGGAGTCGGTTACAAACATACAAACACACAAACAAACATACAAGTGAAGCTAATATAAAGCGTGTAAACACCGCATCAGTAGCGGAGCTTTAAAGATGTAAGCTCACATAGGAACGTACATATACATACAAAAGTAACGACTTTGTTTTATAATAAGAAAAGATAAAAAGATAAAGATTCAAACTCCAAACTCAAATTTTTATTGCATCTAAGTGTGCTTCACAGGTGTTAAAATACATGAAAAGTGCTTTTGACTTAGGCCTTTTGCAGGCATAGCAATGTTAGTTTTTATGTTAGTAGTATGTTAGTATGATGTATGATTCAAAATATGTTTATGAGTACTGTTAAATCGCGGGTCATATTGTAAGCATATAAATCAATCGCTTGTCGTTTCCCGCTGTCATAGGGACAGTTGCTTAATAAATAAAATAGTTACAAAAGTGAGTGTTTCAAGGCTGACTGGTGTTGCCAGTGTGATCGAATATTAACTGTAAACATACCTTATTATTATAGAATAAAGGTATAAAATGGGTTAAGTGTTATAATGCCGTTTTTGTTAGTGCGATAGAGCATTACCGTATATGGAGGTGGCTTTCCTTGTGTGTTACGTTATATTTATTTATATAAAATTTTAGATTACATTTTTGTGTTAACAAAAACATTATTAGCTGTTGCTCGCAACTTCGTTTGTGTAGAATTTAGAAACCGAAACTTAATTATACAAATAATTAAGTATTTAAAAAAAACGTTCAATCGAAAACCCCCAAATTTCAAAGGTAAATGAGATCATTTACCTTTGAAATTTGGGGGTTTTCCTCGATTTCTCTGGCAATAACCATCCGATCCTAAGCTGATGCCAATGGGACGACACGGGAACCATCAGTTTTCAAATAAAAAAAGGAAAATTAAAATCGCTTTGCCCAGTCAAAAGTTACGAGGTAACAAACATAAAAAAAACATACAGACGAATTGAGAACCTCCTCCCTTTTTTGAAGTCGGTTAAAAAGCCATCCTCATGAACCACTATTAAAAAAATTCCATCTGAATCCGTTGCGTAGTTTTCAAGATATAAGCTCACATAGGTACATAAATACATACAAAAATTGCGACTTTGTTTTTTAATAAGTAAATATTTAGTTTTTCAACGACATTTTGTTTGACCTACCACAAACAAAGTATAATTAGGATATTCTACTTAATTGTATCTCCTTTTTTCTATCTTATGCATCATGTGTATAAAGATACAGTTTTTTATGTCGATTTAAAATAAACAGTTACAGTTGGTTACAGTTGTAATTGTGTTCAGAGTGAGAATCGAACTTACAACCTTTAGAGTACAAAATTCAATTTTATCACTGACTAGCACCCCGTCCCGGGTTCGGACGGTTGGACATAAGATTATTTTTATAGCCTATATTACTAAGGGTGAATGTAGCTTTCCAATGTTAAATGAATTTTTGAAATCGGCTCAATATTTTTTGAGTTTATTCGTTAAATACAAATCTTTCTTCTATATAATATTAGTATAGAAGTATAGCGGTAACACTTGTACTCGGCATTAGTCTGTCACCACACGGACACGCCAAAAAAATAAAATCCAGCTTAGGGATATTTTACACAGATGACATCCTCTGTGAGAAACAGAAAACTCGAAAGTAAACCCTGTGCCAACATGCCTGGTCACAGCAGCACAGTAGACCATAATCCCTCCCAAAGTGGAGGAGGCTTGTGTCTAACAGTGGGACGTTAATGGGCTGGTGAGAGAGAGAGAAGTATAGACAATTCCACAAGAGACACCAGTCTTTTCAGTAATTGTCCGTGACTATTATGTCGGAAGATAAGTTTATAAATATAGCTATAGACACGCTAAAATGAACAATTTCTTCATCTTATTAACATTACAAATGAGAAAGTATGTTTTAATGTTTATTAATGTTTTCTTCAACAAGTAGAATATTTATCTGCGAGATAGTTCCACGAATATATAAGTATACACCAGAAAACATTCTAACACGCAAACTTATTCTGAAGCGAATTCGTTAATAATTTAAAACATGATGAAATATTTTGAAAAAACCGGTAAAGTGCGAGTTGGGATTGCACACGAAGAGTTCAGTATTATCATCATAATATCGCAGTAAAATTTACCAGTTTTTAACACGCTTTTATCATTTTATTAGTAGGTTATTAACACAAATATATACTAAATGGTGGGTTGACGTTAAAAATTGAGGACAAGTAACTTTAGCCTGGGTAAATCGTACTTCATAAAATAATGACGTTACATATGACGTATAGCTTGTATCATAGACACAAATAGATATATTTTCACGCATACATAGATATGTAACTGGCTTCAAGCCGAATGAGTGATGTAAACACTACATGTGGTGGTTATTAATCTATGTAACGGAATCATTGAAAGTAATTGTCACCCACTTGCAGTAGTCGGTACTCAAACTTTATACACAGATCAAGACCGATGATAAAGCAATAATAAAAAAATATTTAGTATTTTCAAGTGTGTTTTTGAACTCAAAAAATTATTATTATTTTTGATATGCGTATCAAAAATCACCCCAACGAATATGCTAGAAATTTAATGACTAAGTAATCTCGACTCACTTTAACAAGATTAAAGCGAAGAGCCACCACATGATTTAATGTCAAATTAGATGGCTTGTATTATTTGGCTACGTCATTGGTTGTTGTTCAAAACCATCGATATTCCTATCAATGTTCCAAACAATTTTTTACTAAAAAAAATTTTACATCCAGCTGAATGTCTCAAAGACAGCTTGCGAGAAAATAGGATGCAAAATAAATAAAAATATTTGATATTTTTCACCGTAACGTTTATAATTAAATGTGCAAAACTTTATTATTACAACATTAAGTTGAAAATCACGTTCAAAGACTCAATTGTATAAATATAATAGACACATAGTAACAAATAAATGCGTGTTAACACAAAGTAATACCTATAGTTATTTGCTTGGTAAGTAATTATGTCAGCTAATACAATCGACTGTTAAATCGCTTACATCTGTCAAAGTAATTTTTGTATATTCAACTCTTTGTACTGTCCTAATTATGGACATGTGTACAATTATAAAACTTTATTTTGATTATCTATCTTTACTTATTATAAAACAAAATCGTTATTTTTGTATGTATGTCCCTATGATAGCTTATATCTTCAAAACCACGCTACGGATTTTGATGCGTTATTTTTATAGATATTTCAAGAAGATGGCTTTTTTGTATAATTTGTTAATGTTTAGTTTCAAAACTTTACGTGTATGAAGCTGCTGGTAATTACTTGTTTTGATATAAAAATATATATCAAAGCTATCTTATCCAAATGTTATTTCATGCTCAATGTGTCGCAGAAGCCAGCTAATTGATTCTAAACATATAAAGATCTTCTGTAAGAGACAGAAAACTCGAAACTAAACACTGTACCAACATGCAACATAAACCTTATACCAACACGTATAATCAGCACGGCATCTTTTATAATATTATAACTAATAATACATATAAAGCTGAAGAGTTTGTTTGTTTGTTTGAACGCGCTAATCTCAGGAACCACAAGTCCGATTTGAAAAATTCTTTCAGTGTTGAATAGTAAATTTATTGAGGATGTCTATAGGCCAGACATCACGCTGCGACCAATAGGGGCGACGCAGTAGTGAAAAATGTTCCAAGAACGGAGAAAATTTTCCTAATTCCAAGCGTACGGAGTCGCGGGCAACGGCTAGTCTATATCTATACTAATATTATAAAGCGGAAGAGTTTGTTTGTTTGTTTGAACTCACTAATCTCAGGAACCACTGGGCCGATTTGAAAAATTCTTTCAGTGTTAGATAGGGTATTATCGAGGAAGGCTTTAGGCTGTATAACATCACGCTACGACCAGTATAAGCGAAGCAGTAGTGAAAAATGTTGCAAGAACGGAGAAAATTTTCGTAATTCCACGCGTACGGAGTCGCAGGTAATGGCTAGTAATATTATAAATCTGAAGAGTTTATTTGTTTGTTTGAACGCGCTAATCTCAGGAACTACTGGTTTGGATTGCAAAATTCATCCAGTGTTGCATAGTACATTTATCAAGGAAAGCTATAGGCTATATAACATCACGGTGCGATTAATTACAGCGAAAAATCAGTGAAAAATGTTGCAAA
Source organism: Orgyia antiqua (assembly GCA_916999025.1). Lineage (NCBI taxonomy): Eukaryota > Metazoa > Arthropoda > Insecta > Lepidoptera > Erebidae > Orgyia > Orgyia antiqua. The sequence continues at coordinate 16,403,639 of OU779864.1, read as the reverse complement.
AGGGGATTTTTTTTTAATCCATGCGTACGAGGTCTCTGGCAATAGCTAGTAGAATATTATCCATCCTAAAATGAAAGAGGCCCGTGCCAAAGGAGAGAGTGCAAAGCAGAGAAAAAAAAATCGTTTCATTATAACATGATCAATTTTTTTACTTATTGAGGAATGTGTTCATCATAAAAGCATGATCAATATCATTACTTGTTGAGCAATGTGGCTTGTCCATCGCCACCTCAGTATAGCCCTTCTCTACGCATCATCTTAGGCAAAAACAAACTTGTATTTCTATCAACAATGCTATGATGTATTAAAAATATATACTGGATCCCTTAGAGAAATGTATTACAATATAACCCTTGTCATAGTTAGATAACATATGCGGATTTATGATAAAAACTATAGTTCGTCCTTGGTGTAAAGCTTATCTACACCCACCGGAATCAAACCAGCGATAACTAGGTATTATTTTATTGAACAGAGACTGACCAGATCAATCTAAGTACAGTTTTAAAAAGTTGATTATTTTCTATTCTAATTCTGATTTCAATAAAACTACTTTTTACCGATTTAGATGTGTGTATTGTTTTAAATTTGGGCCTGACGTTTCGGAGACTTTGCAGTCACCATGGTCACGGGTGAGAGTCACCCGTGACCGTGGTGACTGCAGAGTCTATAATTAAACAAATGATTCCCGCAAGTGTTAGAGAATATTTTAATTATGACTTATTTCGAACGACAATGCATTAACTTAGACATATGTCAGTTTTAATTGAATAAAATAATATACCTAAGAACAACTTCTTGAGTATATTTTTATTTGTTTATATACTTTGAAGTCCAAGAAAGGCAAATGAAAAGGAAATTATATTGCCGCCTTACTTAAAAATACTCAACTAACACTGGCAGTGCTTGCTATAAGGAGGAGATAATTTAATAGTAGACATGCTTATAAGCTATTCTCTCTTATAGAAGGGATACGAGTCAATTGAGGATTAATATTATTAAAATGTCCATTAGTCGTGGACTAAATAGTTACCTACTTTCTAACTTCTGTACATACCCCTTTTGGATAAAAAGGGGTATGTAGAGAAGGGAAGAAAAAAAAAACTTTTTACACATATATACTTTAAGCGTAGGCTAAACCAAAACTAGAACTACAGTTCATTTAAAATACCCCTTGCGTCAAGAGTTTGCCCTGCGTCACAATAATTAGTTGCAAATAATTAAAATGACCCTCATTATGGCTAATTACCTGAATTTATTAGCGTATAAACTTATTTTAGTATGATATACGATGACCTCTTTACTTACATAATAAAGTGAACTTTTAATTTTTGTTTTGTTTGTTCAAGCTGACGTTGTGATCTGACATTGTTTTTTTTAAATAAAAGCCATAAATTGAAAATAAAAATCCCCATTTTCGCAATATTTTTCACTGATGCTCTACTCCTATTAGTTGCAGCGTGATGTCTATAGTCTTTCTCAATAAATGTTCTACCCAACACTAAAATAATTTTTCAAATCGGATCAGTGGTTCCTGAGATAAGTGAGATAAGATAAGTCCATACAAGGAAACAAACTCTTTAGCTTTATATTTAAGTATATATTATTATATTGCCATATAAAACCATTATTTCAAATTTTTTTTTCCAATATTTAGAGTAAGGGCGTATAACTGGTAATATATAATGACGCAAATGTAATCAACATTATCTCATCTCACTCTGATTTTCGTAAAGGAAACAAAAACAATGTAATTTGATTATAGGCACACGTTTCCATAAAAGCTTCCATTACAAGAAAGGTTTTAAGCAGAATTATTGCGTAGCCTTGACATCAAACTCGTAAACGAGAAACACATTAACTTGTATAATCATACAAATATACATGTTGTTTTTATATGGGGTCATTTGAACAGATCAGAAGTTGATCTAATAGAATTATTACCTATGTTAACAGTACTAGAAGTCACCCACAATCTGCGCATAAATAACATTATTGATAATTAGTTTTGAACATTAGTTTTGGAACCTCAGATTGTCCTCTATATGATATTAGTATAGACGTGGTCTTTCCATGGGGTAATTTGAGCTTGAACCCATTTGACTCTTGGGGAAGCAATCGAGTGGCAATCACATATTGTATGACGAAGCGCGGGGCGATCTCCAGCAAGGTGGACTGGCGACAGTGTGGGTAACTTGAACTAATCAGAATATATTCAAAAGTAATTTTAGGAATATAATTTACGGATATTAATTCCCTTCATAAGCCAAATATTGTACACGGCTGGGACGCATATTCGTTCTAAAGTCAAAGAAATCAGTACCCCATTTTAATTAGTTCTTATATTATCATGTATAACGTAACGACAGAGATTGCCGCCCACTGTTAACATAATTACTATATCATTACACTAGCTATTCCCCGCGACTTCGTACGCGTGGAAATTCGAATCATTTTCTCATTTTTGCAACACTTTTGACTGATGCTACGCTCCTATTAGTCGCATCGTGATGTTATATAGCCTATAGCCTTCCTCGATAAATGTACTATCCAACACTTTTTTTAATTTTTTTTCAAATCCGTCCAGTGATTCCTGAAATTAGGTAGCGCGTTCAAACAAACAATAAAAAAACTCTTCAGCTTTATATTTGTATAGATTCATTTATAAATGTTTGCAATTGACTTGCTATACATTTACTTATTTTACTGTATTTAAATTTATGATTTTGCAGTAGCTTGGTTTTTTATTTACATCGGCTGTTGTCATGATGGCTATAATTTGTATAAGAATAAACAATCATAGTTGTATTGTAAACAGGATATAAATAACCTTAATATCTATTGTTATTTATATCTCATAAATGTCACAGTATTATAAAAAAGCAATAATTTCATCGAGCAGTTCATATTTAATATTTAATTGCATATAGGTAAGAGATACACCTTGAAATATTGATTGAATTTAAATAAATAAAAAGAAATAAGATGCACGTCATTGTTTGACATTTGACTTTGAATTAAATTATTACCTTACTAACCAATATCTGGAGTTTTACTTGCGATTATAGTTATACTAGGGGGCAACTTGAAACGTGTGGAATTTAGTGACCAAACCCTCATTAATTTTATAATAAACCATCCTCTTGAACAATTATATCAATTAAAATCCGTATCAAGATCCATTGCGTAGTTTCAAAGATTTAAGCTCACATAGGGACATACATACAAAAATAATGAATTTGTTTTATAATAAGTAAAGATGTAAAAAGGTAAAAAAGATATGACCTAATTCTTCGCTAGACTTCGTTAATGTATTTTCTTAATTCCAAGAATATATTTTTATTCTATATTTATTTAACCATTAGGATATATATAGATGATATTGCTAGGCTTTCTTTAATGCTTATTTTTATAGTATGAATCTCTAGCTATATTAATTAGATATCAAATAACTTCAAATATATAAAAAAAAGTAATAAATCTGCTATGCTATCTATATACATCTACGTAATATACATTTGGAGCTCACAAGATTATAATTTACGCAGAATTTGTAAAAGAAAATGTTGCCTGAATGAAAGTAACCTTGAATTCTTTGTATTCCTCAATGTGTCTGGATAATTTAATGTCGAAATCTTATGAATGACACACTGATAGGATAAAAACATAATTGAATTTTCACCAAATTGAAAACCTTGAAAATTACGCGCCGTATTTATACGATCGTGTGATTTGTACCACAGATGGTCACTAATAGATTCCTCATGGAAAGCGACTATTGCACATCGAACATGTGTGCTAACGAGCATGTCTAGGAAGACATAATGTATGATAACACGACGTACAATTTTGCCAGCAGTCCGCGCCTTCCTTGGTCTGCGTTCGACGTTGGTGTATTTAGTTCTACCCTTCTGTCTTTCTCTCCAGCCCATTAGCATCCCACTGTTGAGCATAGGCCTTCTCCACTTCTAGGGATCATTATCTTCTATGCCGCGCTGACCAGGCGGGTTAGCAAGGGTTAGTTTCGAGTTTTCCGTTTCTGACAGAGGATGATGTCTGTGTACAATATCCTATAGCTGGTTTTACAGCACCCTGGGGGTAGAAATGGGGTATTATTGATATTTGTATTGTTGATCTGTCACCACACAAACATGCTCGATCTATTAAAGGTTTTCTGTGAATTTGTACGTATAAATGAAATTGTAAAATGTTCCCAATGATGTGATTAAGTTAGGCTGGTGCGAATCGATAGGGATATTTCGCAAAATTTACTTAATTACAAGCTCGTGTCAGATTGGCTGTGATTAAGCAAATAAACAGACCGTTGACATTCTGTTTCGCTACAGTACTTTGTACATACATGTGATGTGTAATATATTTATATACTTTAATCGCCTTTAATCGGGCAATTTTTGAATTATTGTATTTAATCTGAAAATAGGATGTTTATGAGGACGATTATTATAAAATTTTGCATGTTAGGCTCAGAGGGATTAATCGATCTAAGTAGGATAAAAAATTGGGTGAAGCTAGCTCAAATTACTTCATACTCATCATGCATTACGGTCAAAGTTATTATTTACATGTATCTAGTTTTATGGTCTTATTCATAATGACTTATCGGAGCTTTAAAAGTTCGCTAAAATCGGTTTGCAAAAATTTACAAAATTTGTTATTCATAATAGTCTTTACGATAAAACGTTTATTATCTCTCCGATAAAATCTCCGTTTAAACCTCCGATAAGTCATTATGAATAAAACCATTAATATTTAAATCATATCGTTTATTAACAACTTTTTATTTTTTTTAAATAACCCCTATGTAATAAAAAAGGGGTCATATCATAAGTAGAATTAAAAGTTCGCACTTTAGATGGCATTAATTATACGATAAACAACTAAAGCTTACCTGTTAATCTTTTAGATTTTAATGTAAGAAAATGTTCTAAATTCTACACATACCATGTCGCGGGCAAAAGCTAGTAAGTACTAAAAACTAACACACGCTGTTTAAATATATTGTCCATTTATAGCTGGATAAGTAATTAAAGTTTTCGTAACCTAAAATAAATCTCGTTAAAATGTTTATCATGAAAATTCAGACGCAAAACTGTAGAAGTAAAAATGGCTCTTAAAAATAATTTGATCCCAAAATATTTTATGCGTCCCATTTAATTATCTCTGACAATATCTTTGACTGAAACAAATTATGTATAAAGGCGAGCCTTTTTCATCATACCTCTTCTAATTTTGAGATAATCCATCATCTTTTTCTTTCATTCATTAATCTTCTCCTAATGGCCATTGCATTACTAATGGCCTAAAATTAGCAATTTGCGCGCCTCCAGATGTTTCGATTGCATAATTTTGAAATGCAAAAAATATTTATTAAGAGGATACCAAAATAGCTTCGTGCATTTTGCTACGTACGAAGTTTTCATTTTTTCTTTAGATTGAATGGCTAGAGCTCTAATTTTTAAGTATATGTTTATTCAATATATAATCTAGGATCGCATAAACTCGGAAACGCGATTGAAAAAAGTTTTCTCGATAGAAAATCTTAGCGAAACAACCTCTCTAATTTTTTATTTATTTTAATTGTCGGTCTATTATCGCGTATTAACTAATGAAATAACTTTAAAAACATAGGTAACTATTATATATAGAAACACGTAAGCCGGAATTAAAATATATTTAGTAGATTTTGAGTAAACAAAAAAAATATCCCTAATTCTTCATTTTCTATACCTACTAGCTGTGTTAATAGGTACATGTTGACGATAATATTGATGTAGGCCCTTAAATTGTTTATCTTTATTTTCTGTTTTGCAATTTTGAGTAATTATGATGCCATGTTAATTTAACAACCTTAGTCTATTCTGTTCGTCTGCGCCACGCTGTTTGTTTGTCTGTTAGTTAGTTTATGTTTTTATGTCATTGGCGTCTGTTTATCTTCATCATTGAGTCATTCATCAGTCTTTCTCCATAAACTATTGGGCATAACCTCAAAATAACGAGGTCCTGTGTCGCCAGTACAGCGTCCAGCAGAATCTTCCTGTGACCTCACTATTATACCACCGGTGGTAGGGAAAAAACATTGGACATTGTCATAAGCACATAATTTTTCTGAAAAATTGTGTCTACGTGATTAAATGATTTTTCATTTCATTTATACCACATATTTAACACTAGTTGTTCCCCATGACTTCGTACGCATGGAATTTAGAAATTTTACCCGTTTATGTAACATATTTCACTGATGCTTCGCTCCTATTGGTCGCAACGTGATGTTATATAGCCTATAGCCGTATTCAATTAATGTTCTATTCACCACTGAAAGAATTTTTCAAAACGGACCTGCTGTTCCTGAAATTAGCGCGTTCAAAAAAAAAACTCTTGAGCTTTATAATATAGTTTAGATTGCTGACCTGATGAATTTGATCCAGATAATCTACATCTTTCCATTCTCGAATTTATTTATCAGCAAAATCTAATTAATTCGTCCATATTAGGTATTCACAGCCAATTTAAATTAAGATGAAAGGAATGTTCGTGACTGTATTTGGATAAGTTTCCTTATATTAATGATATTAATTCTGAACGACATGTCATTTATATTAGCTGGCACATGCTGTTTCACTTGTATTCATAATTAATGATAGCCTAATTCATTAAATTTTGTATAGTGCCTATTGAAAAAAAAACACCCTAAAAACAGTCTTAAAAACGCTAAAAACAGTCTTTTTGTTTTGTTTTTTTTCGTAACGTAATTCTTGAATGCTCTGTTCAACCAAAAATTGGCTCGTAGGTTATATTTTAAGAGGATACCAAAATAGCTTCGTGCATTTTTCTACGTACGAAGTTTTCATTGTTTCTTTAGATTGAATGGCTAGAGCTCTAATTTTTAAGTATATGTTTTTTCAATATATGATCTGGGATCGCATAAACTCAGAAACGCGATTGAAAAAAGTTTTCTCGATAGAAAATCTTAGCGAAATAACCTCTCTCATTTTTTATTTTTTTCATTTGTCGGTCTATTATCGCGTATTAACTAATGAAATAACTTTAAAAACGTAAGTAACTATTATATATAGAAACACGTAAATCAGAATTAAAATATATTTAGTAGATTTTGAGTAAACAAAAAAAATATCCCTAATTCTTCACTTTCTATACCTACTAGCTGTGTTAATATGTACATGTCGACGATAATATTGATGTAGCCCCTTAAGTTAGTTTCTCTTAAGTATTTAGGTATTATTATGTCCACTATAAAATACCTCTTAATAAAAGTCACTCACACTAAGTAGGAGGTCGCCAAATATAGATAAATGACGCTAAATATGTAAACAGATATATCAGGAAAACAGTATGGCGCCAATCAAGAATGCATTAATGAAAATTAGAGAAAATAATGGCGGAGAAACTTAGTTTATACATACATATAAAAGGGGTTAATTAGTTAATATAAATATATATAAGGGGTTAATAGTAGTTTTCATGTGACTCTCCGTGTGGTGACGGATTAAGAATACAAGTGTCACCACCCCATCTCCTCCTAAGGGTGCTGTAAAAGTCAGCTAAGGGATATTGCACACAGATAACATCTTCTGTGAGAGACTGAAAACTCGAAAATAAACCCTGTACCAATACGCGTGGTCAGCGCGGCACAGTAGACCATAATCCCTCCCAAAGTGGAGGAGGCCCGTGCCCAACAGTGGGACATAAATGGGCCGGAGAGAGAGAGTTTTCATGTTCTCTTAAGTTTATAATAATGTGTGCAAGAATAAGCATAATGGCCTCGTCACCCACGACTTTTAATAAGAATCGTTTGTCGCCTTTATCTTATTTTTCAGCTGAACTTACTACTATTTTCCGTTAAAGTTTCTGCTATTTTTTCACAAGTTGCCTTGAGTTGAACGACTACAATAGTATCACAAAGTCCTTAAAATAAGTCCTTCCTACAAACCAATCACATATTTAGATCATAGTTGTGTATTTACAATTTATAACAATAATTATTTTATTTGATACAGAAATCTTCTGTTTTGAAAGACTTGTAGATATTCGACACCTAATTTAGGAGTTAATTTACTACATAAATAGTTTACTTAATATTTATGGGAATCAAAATACCGAGTGCGAAAGTCAATACTAATATTGTAAAGTTAAACAGTTTGTTTGTTTGGTTGTTTGAACGCGCTAATCTCAGAAACTATGGTTCGAATAAAACAAATCTTTTAGTGTTGGATAGCGCATTTATCGAGGAAAGTATATAACATCACGCTGCGCTCAATAGGAACCAAGCATTAGTAAAAAAAGTTAGTAAAAGTGTTCGGAGGCACGGGCAATAACCAGTTGCTTTTTAAAACTTGTTATTGTAAAATATTCCTGAGCAGGCACAATGAATATAATGCTTTGTAAGTATATAAAGGCCTTAGCAACTAAACAACTAGCGACCGATATCCTACACCGATCAACATTTCGCAACAATTGATACAGCCGCCTGTTGGTATCGACTTGTTAATTACACATTCGAAATTATCTACTTTGTATCGATATCTCTTATAAAGGTATACTGATTTTATAACATATATCTATGTAGAAATATGCCTTATTGGATTTACGATATTGAGTACCGAATGGAATTTAGCTACTTTCGTAGTTGACTGATTTTCGTAATATAGGAACGTTATCAAGAATACGCTATAAAAACCATTAGAATCATGTTAAATTAATGTTAAAAGGTAAAAAAATATGAAAATGAATATAATAGTTTTTAACTAGGTTAAATACAAAAGCATAGTAGTTCAGTAGTAGCAACTACTTATTGTTCTAAATAGTATGGATACTATAGACTTGAAATTTCATTATTGTCAAATTCAAATCTTCTATCGATTTCATTATTGTTTTCATCAGTATGGCAAAAGCGAATACTGTCTAGTCTCCTTGCGCTATAATTTGGCAAATTGTTCAAAATATAGCAACAGTTTACAAATTCTATTCAAAGCCTATTCAGACTGCTAAATAATGACAGCAATTTTCTTGGAAGCCAGTTGGTCAAATAGCAATACGTAATCGAATGGTGAGTGAATGTGAACGAAAGGTATGCAATCAATCTTATGTAAATTTGTTGAATGTGTAAATTAAACCGTTTGAGTTAGTGAGTTATGCGGTGAATCTAGGCCACCTATCAGGTCACGAAGTATAGATACAAGGAGTCCGAACGGTATAGGCTTTTCCATAATATTTCGTGTACACAATAATAAACCCAGATCATAGTTCTATTTTCTGCCACTGGCTGCGCAAGTATTCAGGACGTACCGATGCTATTATAGAATATCAGAATATCTCTTGACCTTCTCTGTATTGTTGGGTTTAAAGCACTCGAAAAGTTTCTAAAAATTTCCTAAAACTTATATTTAACTCCACGTTTCTCAGAATATTTTTTCCACAGGTGTCAATAGTTCAAACGAGTACTTCTTGAAAAATGGCGCGCTCTACCGGCAAAAAATCTGTCCCTTAAATTGAGACCATTCGTTCAACATTACGTTCGGACTCCTTGTATCTATACTTCGTGTATCAGGTATTAGAAGTTAGGATTGTAGTTTATAGATTAATCAAATAATATCTAATTTATTTATTAACAGAAGCCACAGACCACGCTGCGAAGTAATAGAGTAATAACTTGAAGTAGTTTGATCTTTGCTTTAGACGCGTTGTTTTATCGATGTTTGCGTGACAATTGTTAGACATTAGTTTCAATATTTTTATTACATTTATTGTGGCCACAAAAATATAAAACTGAAACATTGGTCAGAAATACAATAAAATATGCAACATTTTATAGGCTTCGATAATATTGCCAATCTTCCTCATGGCTACTCGCTAATTAAAATTAAACAATGCCTTTTTAAACCGATATCTTTGTAAATTATAAAAAAATATTGTTAAAGGACTGTTGTCTGTATTGAACGATCAGTGTGGTGTGTACACGGAAAAATGCTTACTTCCTTTACAGGAAATTGAAATTACCCAGAGGGTCGATCGGGGCATTCTATCCTTGAAAGATTGTGTGCTCAGGTGTAGGTATTTTACTAAAAGTTTTTTCTTGCCACTAACGTTTCTACTTTCAAGAAAAAGAAATAGTTTCTAATTTATGAATAAAATGAATTGCTAAATGTTAAGTGCAAATAGCCAAAACTAAAAAAATCTGCATCTTCATTTGACACATTAAGTTAACTTCGTAAGTATCACTTGGTAAATTCGTAAATAAATAAGTGATACTAGCACAGCCATTTAATAATATATTGAAACACTAGTGGCCGCCCGCGACTTCGTCCGCGTGCATTTCCGTTTTCGGGGTAAGAATATAGACTCTTTCACACAATATCTGGGCACAAGCCTCCTCCACTTTAGTAGGGATTATGGTCTACTGTGCACTGAATAAGTGGCAGTCTCTCACCGAGGGTGTTATGTAGGTACAATATTCCTTAACTAGCTTTTACGGCACAATGGGAAGGAAAAGGGGTGATAAAAATTGTATTCCTGTCACCACACGGACAACTACACTGTTAACATTGGCTTATACTACCTACTTCAGAGTTTTTTTACGTCAGATAAGAACTTTTAAACACAGATCTTAAGTGCTACTTTTATCTTCAGACCTATTTTAGACGGTTTTTTTGCCCAGTTTATTACTTAATCCTGATTATGTAGATTGCCCAACGACCTGTCAACTGAATATTTAAGATGTAATCTTTTTTTAGGTTTAGGCATTTGGGATTTCATTGTTTGAAGTCACATTGTCTTTCAAACAATTCCCAGAGGTTTATGTTTCAGTGGATAACTACGTAATCTGCTAAAGATCTTGACTTAAGAAAGATAAATGAATTACGTGGATATAATGTATAATTGTATCCACGTAATTGTAATTGTAGACGGGCCTCGTGGTGTAGTGGTTCTGGTAACGGACTGCCGATCAAGAGGTCGCGGGTTCGATTCCCGCTCGGGACAATCATTTGTGTGATTTTTCTAATTATCATACAAATGTTTGTACTGCGTCTGGGTGTTTCTATGTATTATAAGTATGTATTTACAAAAAAAAAGTAGTATATGTATACTATCCGTATTCTGGTACCCATAACACAAGCATATAAGCTTAGCTTGGGACCAGAGGACGTTGTGTGAAATGTCCATGAATATTTATTTATTTATTTGTATAATAATAACGACTTCGTAATAGTTATGCAAGTGGATGTTTCCTTCGTTGAGACATTTAATTTATGTTACAAGTCAGCTTTTAGACTCTCTTCTTATCTATGTTACGTCACGTATGTTTGAGAGGTCAGGATGTTCTATTAGGTTAAAAAGAAATTACGACAAAACCATTTGCACCATGTAACCTCAATAAAACCCGTATTAGGTCTAACCGTCGATCAAAGTTGACCTTTAACTTACATTGAAGTTGATATCTGATATTTGGTACAGACTACCCGTCAAAATATCGACAAACACCTGTCAAATACACAATACTAGTTGTCACCTGCAAGCTCAAACTTCTGCAACAACAAGATTAGAATTTGAAAAAAAATCTTTAATAATTTATACAAAAAAGCCATCCTCTCGAACCACAGTATCTGTTATGAAATCCCACATCAAAATCCGTTGCGCAGTTTTGAAGTTAACATATACAAAAATAACGACTTTGTTTTGTAATAAGTGAAGAAGAAAAAACACACTACTTAAATATCCTAATAAAAGCCAAATAAAGAGATCGACTTTCAGCTCGCACTTCGAAGTTCCTGGATTTATTGAACTAACTACCCACCAACTAACTATCCTCCCCAGTTTGGAAATGGTACTTTTTTAAAATCCCTTTTTTTGAGTTGAAATAGCCAATGTTGTAATTACACTATTTCAAGTCAGTCAGATGTATTGTTTAAAGATCTCTCTCTTAAATCTCTTAATTTAAGTTGTATTTCATTTAAATATTTATAGATTTCAATAGGATTGTATCTGTCAGATGCCTATAACTTGAAATTAGAATCCAGGTTATTCTATTTAAACAAACGGTTCTATCCACAACTATTTATAGTGGCCTTTGAAGGTATTTATATATCTGTGGGGGGTAGATTTTGGTTTGGAATAGATTAAAAAGGTAACTCAATCGGAATTAGGTTCAACCGTGGTACAAAATACTGTAGGCATCCGCATTGATTCTATTTCATTCAGCAAGACTGACTGCGGGCCGGTACTGACTAACCTTGTAATTATAGAGCTTTTCAAAGGATCGCAAGAAGCTATTTGGGACCAACAATTCACTGATGTAGTAATAAGATTATTCCTGTAGACAATTCCACATCTCAGGGACTTTGGTAGGTACAGATATTTGGGCTTTTTGTTGGCTACTTGTTCAATTGTTGAAGGTCCTGTATCCAATAGAAATACTTGGGATTCCGTGTCATCTATCAGCAAGATCATAGATTTCTTTGCCTCGAGAGGTTTCTTGACCATTTCTATTTAAAATAAATAAAAAATTAGTTTGATTTTGTTTCATTGTCTAAAATACTGAGTGAACCAATCAAATGAACTGTACGGAAGTTCACAACTTGCTAGCGATTGCAACAGGTGGCTTGTTGCCAGAATCTGCATGCGTCTCGCTAACAAAAAGAGCTAATTTGTATTCTACTACAAACTGCACAAAGCTCTAATTTCTTTGAGAGTGACTGTATTAGAAAGATATTGCAATAGTTCAGTCTGTCCATTGTCGAAATGACAACGACCCTTGGCGTGATGCCAAGTGGTGGCAAATAAAAACTTATTCTTAGTTTTATGTACTGTTACAGATTACTGTTACTGTGTGTATTACATCCTCGTAAGTTTAGTTTATCCTCGTAAGTTGTTATCTCCGTGTGGTGACGGATTAAGAATACAAGTGTCACCACTCCATCTCCTCCCAAGGGTGCTGTAAAAGTCAGCTAAAGGATATTGCACACAGATAACATCTTCTGTGAGAGACGGAAAGCTCGAAAATAAACCCTGTGCCAACACGCCTGGTCAGCGCGGCACAGTAGACCATAATCCTTCCCAAAGTGGAGGAGGCCCGTGCCCAACAGTGGGACGTAAATGGACTGGAGAAGAAGTTTAGTTTATGTTTATTTAAATATAGCTATTGTATTAAAAGAGTTAAGTAAGGTAAGATGTTCTATATTCGACTGTATGTTTGTCATGTATGTTCGCCGACCAAATGAAGACCGGACTTCTATTTTTAAACTATTTGATTCTTCATTTAAAGTCTTTTATGTGTGTTAATACATGATCATTAAGCCTTAAAATGTGTTTACTACATAATAAAGTTAGAGCTAAACTTCAATATATATAATAAGAAATATAAAGGTAATATAAAGTCCAAGTTACGGATTTTTCTGTCACAATATTTGTTGATTGAAAAAAGTTTCGTTAACTTTCATATTGTGAGTATTGAAAAGTTAACAGTGCTACGTAGTTTTGCAATATTTTTATTGATGTGAAAATTTCTTCATGATTTGGTTAACTTTCTATCTTTGGCAATTATTGCATTAAATAACTTCCTTATGGTGAATAAATAAATTTATTAACAATACACGTGTTATCACCCTCATGTCTTCCTAATGCTGTAAAAACCAGCTAAGGGGTATTGTGCACAGATGCCCTGCTGTCCTGTGGCGACGCACCTGATCAGTGAGCATAGTAGACCACACTCCTAACAGTGGCACGTTTAATGGGCTGGAGAGAGAGACAGAGAGAGAGAGAGATTAAACAAAAGTATGTGAGACGTGATCAGACTGGCTAGTAGCTCTAGACTGATACTGAGCAATGTAAACTCAAAACTTGTCATTGTAAGTGTATACTTTATCAGGTAATAAAAGCAAATTATATTGGCAATGAATGTTTTTGCGAGCGACTACGTATTTTACAGCAAAATGTAACAGCTTTTATGAAGCTAATAACAGTGAAGGCTGTAGGCACATCTTAATAAGAAAGTATCGACGCAACAAGTGTGGAGGGGTATAGCTCTGACCCAATAACCAGGCCAAGGTCGGGTATCAACAAGTGAATGTTCCCGGTCAACATTTACTATTTTATACATTTTGATTGTAATGTGGCAATGATTTTATAGCTTTTGCCTTTCAACCACTTCAACTTTTCACCTCTTTAATACTTGAATTGAGCAACCGTTACTATTCTTTCTTCCAAGCTTTATTATTCCTATATCTCCAAATGAAATCTATTTCATCATCTATCCATCGATCTTTTGCCATCCATCTTTGTTAACAGCTAGAAATAGGCCTCTTTCTACGAAAGCTGTTGTCCGCAACAACGTGGGGAATATTGAAAATTTTTCTCGTTTTTACAACATTTTATACTGATGCTTCTCTCCAATTAGTTGCAACATGATGTTATATAGCCTAGCCCTAGCTGATGTTATATACCCGAGCCTTCCTGTATAAATTTACTAACCAAAACTAATCGATTTTTTTAAATCGGACTATAGGTTCCTGGGTTTAGCGCGTTCAAACAAAGAAACTCTTCACCTTATAATATTAACATCATTGTAAATATTTTTAAAGTTAACTATTCACGATAGATAATGTTGCCGTTGTGATTGAACCTACACAATACCTACAATACCTACAAATATCTTATTAGAGTTAGCTCTAAAAAACAGGGATGAAATTGGATGGTGTGTTAATTCCGAGAAGGTCTGATTTTCTAGATGTTTTCCTCCACTTCATCGGTTACACCTGTCGTCCTCGGAATCTTCGTGTATTCTCATAAGTTACACTATACAACAATATATACAGTATGGGGTTCTTCAAAAAAGGCGTCAAAAGATTTCTACAGGGTCGGTGACGCGCGAGTGATACCTCTGGTGTTGCAGACGTTTATAGGCCACGGTAACCGCTTCCCATCAGGTGGGCCGTACGCTTGTTTGCCAACCTAGTAGTATAAAAAAAAAGTTCTAGAGCATATATGTTATTATTGTATTTAGAAAATGATTTATATAATTTTAACTTGTAATTTATATTCCCGTTGCTCCTGCGTTCATACATAAGCTACATAGTACATATAATATATTAAGCTCCGAAAAAGCTTCTTTGAAAAATATTATTATAGCGTTTTTAGGGATTTTATTGCTCCGCAAGGATTTTCGCAAGGTCGTACAATCTGTGAACCCTGAGAATAATAATATAATAAAAATATTTTTTGCTATGTTTTGTATGGAGCAAAAAAGAATACGGTAGTATAATTATTTCGAGTTTACAATCCTAAAGGTCTGTTTAGGGCCTATTTATTTATGTCTTTACGAGCTGTTGCCCGCAACTTCGTACGCGTAGAATTTTGTAACCAAACCTAAACAAATCGTACAAAAAAGCAATCCACTTGAACCACTCTATCTATTAAAAAAAACTGCATCGAAATCCGTTGCGTAGTTTAAAAGATATAAGCTCACATACATACAAAAATAACTTCTTTGTTTTATAATAAAATAAGTAAAGATTTTAAGGCAATTTACTATTATTGTAAATATGTAAATTAAGATAAGCGTATGCAGATTTTGAAATACAGCAAATTGGGGTAATAAACAATATCAGATACTACTTCTGACAGACGTAGCCATTTTATTCTCAACCAGAGATTTTAAATGAAGGATTGAACACTTTCCCTAAAACTTGGCTACACCCCACTTACATCAGTCCCAAAAGAAGAAGAAAGAAAGTAAGAAAAAATATTTAATAGCGGTCGTAGAGGAAACACAATACAGATACAATAAAAATAAACAACTGAAAAATAAAACTCATAAGTAAAAAAGAAGCGAATTATCATAGGCACATCAGTCGTGTCGTGGCGACGTGTTGGAATTACTTGTCGCCACAACGCTGATTTTCACTGATGCCCTTGTATAATAATTCTTCTTTAATAGAAATAATTATTATGAGTCAATCCACTAGTTGCACAGCCAAAAAACCACAACAACTTGGCGTATTCCGAGGTCGTGGGTTCAAGTCCCGCTCATGGTGATCATTTTTTCCACTATATTTAGTTTATTAAGTAAAAGTATAGCAAGTCAATTGCAAAAATTTATTACTTATTGTAGAAAATTTTTTTCGGTCAATTGGGCCGAAAAAATGACTGTAGTACATGTATGTGTTTTAGTGTTCTGTAAAGAACACTAAAAGATCGATTGATCGAGTTGGTGCAAACCGCTCTATAGATGGCGTTGTACACAAAACATTGATGTGATGTTTTAACTCACATTGAGAATATTGTAGTGGAAGATTTGGTAAACATGTGTAGGAATTATGATAGCTCAGATGGGAGAGCAACGGAATGGTATTCCGAAGTCGTGGGTTCGAGTCCCGCTTATGGAGATCATTTTTTCCACCATAATTTAGTTTATTAAGTAAAAGCAAAGCAAGTCAATTGCAAAAATTCATAAATTATTGTAGAAACCACAACAAGGTCAATACAATTCCTGTTTTTGTGTTCCGGGATAATCGAGTTGTGTGCATTAATATAAGTTTATTGCGACCATAAGTTCGATAAGGCTTTGGTAGGTAAGTGCTTTTGTTTGTACCGAGTGTTCATTTGATGTGAGAGCCTTAAGACTCTTACTAATGTACTTTATTAGATACAGTAGGAGTTTCTTGACCTTTAGGGAGTAAACCTATAATCTCGGTGCTAACTGTGAGTGATGTTAATATATTTAGCGGAGGGTTTTTTGGGGTGCTGTAAAATCCAGCAAAATATTTAAAATTACTTATTTTATTTTATTTTATTTTATTTTATTTTATTAGGGTAGCTTACAGCATCTTAAACAAACTAGGAAACTAAAATTACAACTAAAAAGCTAATGATAAGCTACCACATACAGGTGACTAAATACAGCACAGCGTTAAGAGTTTAGGCAAATAGGAAAGTACAAAAAGAAACAACTACTACGTTATACCTATACGATAGATAACAATATAAATATTACAAGTTATAACAAAACCAAAAAACCTTATATAATAAGCTGCTAAGGGCGACGTGAGTATAATCTCACCAGTGAATCCCGTACACTGTTTAAACTGCCGTGAAACAGATCTAAATCAATATTATTAAGGTTATTGAAACCGTTAATGGCCCTAATAAGGAGACTGTTTTGCCTGTAGTTGGAGTGTGCAAACGGTGTGCTCAATGGTTTGTATGAATTGCGTGGTAAAAGTACCGGCACTTTAAATAAAATTTTAGTGAGTAAATCCGGACAATCTACAATACCCCTTATTAATTTATTAATTACGTACACAGATAACATCGTTAAGAGATGGAAATCTCGAAAATGAACCCTGATCAAACACGCCAGGTCAGCGTGGCATAGTAGAGCATAATCCCTTCCAAAATGGAGGAGGCCTGTACCCAAAGTGGGACGTTAATACGCGGGAGAGATAGAGATTGTTTCTTAAATATCTTGTTAAATGGGCTTCCTAGCGTATCAGTGGTGTAAATGATTTGGGTTCACGAAGTCGCAGATTTGATTTACAGGGCAATTATTTGTGTACAGAATATAATATATTATATTAAATTATAGATAATTAATAGAATATATATTATATTTATAATAAGAATAAAAAATATACATGTTTTTTAAGTAGGTATTACTTTAAAAAACATGTATAATTTAAGTAAAATATTAATTTAAGTATTACTTTGTAATTTAATACCCACATTTAAAAGCATTATATTGATTTGTGATTAAATAAATTTCTGTATATTTCTAAACTAGCTGTTGCCCGCAACTCCGTACGCGTGGAATTTAAAAAACTTTTCCCGTTTTTGCAAAATTATCACTACTGCTTCGCTCCTATTAGTCACAGCGTGATGTTATATAGCCCATAGCCTTCCTCGATAAATATACTATCCAACACTGAAAGAATTTTTCAAATCGGACCAGTGGTTCCTGAGATTAGCGCGTTCAAACAAACTCTTCAGCTTAATAATATTAGTATTAGATACCTATTGAAACTATACTTTTGGTTTAGTATATGAAATGATAAAAAATAAAGTTTACTTCTTTGTATTTCTTACATGTTGTATTAGCATATTAGCTCAATGAACGTATAACATGATACCCGTGTGAAGTCAGGATGGATTGCTAGTATACGTAGAAACACAGTAATGATTAATATTACAAGTTTAACGTACCAATAATTTATGCAAAATGGACCCTCGTCAAGAAGACGTGTTTGATCGTTTGTTAAGGATTATGTAAGCAAGTCCAGTTATAAAACTATTAATACTTTATACCTAGAAATGCTAATGGAGGGATGAATAGATAAGTTTTTGTTATAGAGACTGTTGGGTAATTACGGAGCCTTGAAAATAAATAAAAATGTACATAACAATTTATTTTTTGCTTATTGGAATCTTGTCTACCAGAGGGGCTAAATATATATACATTGTAGATTCAAAATTATCGGCATATAAATTCACGGTTTACAACTAGTACATCTATACAATCTCTGTACAACAAAACAAAGCCCTATAAGTTTCGGGTGTGTCAACTTTCAATTTCTACAGGTAGCACGAGACGGCATCACTTTCGCTATCAAGAACATAACTAGTGGCTCACTAACCTCACTCGAGGTCAACACGACCGCTATGGTTTTAGTGAAAAGTGGAACGAGATGAAACCGCTTATAACATAACATGTTTTAGGGGTCCGTATTAATTCAAGATCCTTGATATTTATGAAGTTTTACTGCTTTTGGCAAGGGAAATATATTCAGGACATTTCACACAACGTTCTCTGGTCCCAAAGTAAGCTATATTTCTATGCTTGTATTATGGGTACCAGATACGGATAGACTACATATACTACTTTCTCTTTTGTAAATACATACTTATAATACATAGAAAACAGCCGGACGCAGTACAAACATTTATATGACATTTATGGATATCACACAAATGATTGTCCCAAGCGGGAATCGAACCCGCGACCTCGTGATCGGCAGTCCATTACATAAACCACTCCACCACGAAGCCCGTCGAAATACGATTATAGTACATTTTTAGAACGCGTACGCACATCAGCACTTAAAAATATCAACATCATAAATATAATCCACAAACGAGGACCAGGGCGAGCGAGAGTTAAATCTCTTCGATTTGATGTGCACCCTCAATATTGCCATATTCAGCAAATGTTAATTGAAAATCTATTAGACACGAGTTATGCCTTTTAAGGAGGTCTTGTGTTGTCTGATCAGAATTGCAATTAATTTCTTAGAAGATTGGCTTACTGAAACAACACACTTGATCAGCATGGTGTAATAGACCTATGACCCTTACATTACGAAGCGATCCATTATAAGCGACGTAATTTTTGTGATAAAAATTAGTTTAATTTAAATCCGGCTCGAAGGACCAATTTAAAAGCTATCCAAATCTAACATACATTTAAGATGGGTAACATTTGTTTTTGTATTGTAATAATATTTTGTTTTCAATACTTGTTGTAGGCAGTCGCATAATATTATGCAGTAGTTTTTGTCAACTCATTTCATGGAAATACGTAATAGTGAGTACTTTGCAGAAGTACTTACAATTTCCTTGAGTCAATTTGCTGTAATCATCGTCGCGGTGATTATACAGTCATGCAGTGGGTCAATTATATAGTCGGTTAGTTGAGCATTTATAACTATTATAACATCACCATCTTGACAGTTTAATTTATTAGGATTAAATATTATAGAGATAATATTATAATAAATATATATAAATATGTTAAATATATTTCTTAAAGAGATACAGAAATGAAAGACATACAAAATTTACTGAATAGTCGATTCTTGTTAGGGCTCGTGGCCAAGTATCTAATGCCCATTTTTGAGCTGATAAAAATATCTACTTTTCATATCACGAGTATAAACGGAACAAATTGTAAATAAAACCTAAAGGAATAATTATTATGAGACAATTACCTTCCTTTTATATATACCAGTTTCATATTAACAACCGGGTGCCATGGAATGTAATAAAGAAACAAAAAACACATTTTTTATCATTAGTGAACTCGCTTAAGCAATCGTTGATTATTTACATATTCGTAATTGCGTCACATTTCAAACCATGCACCGTACAGTTTTACTTAATATTTGCATGAGATAACGTACAGATATGATGAACTAGTTTATATACGTATTCTTTATTTCGTAATCGATGATGGCTTAGTTCACACATTACATTTTACACCCGGTCCTTATAGCGCCCATTTAACTCAGACGCTGTGATTAGTTACAAGTCGTCGTCTTCTTGACCCGTATTCTTCATTAATTCTTATTTCCTCAGTGAGACATCAGTTACGTTTCGACAGATTGATTATTTCCGTTGTGCCAAATTGTAGTAATTTTGTGTCATTTTCATTACAACTGTTTTTAGTGTCGTTAGTCAAACGTTACTGCGTATAAAGATTAATTTTGCATGGTTCTATGTATTACTTGTTTATTTAGCCTTCATGGTGTTGATTTCATTGTACGTTATTTAGAATCTTATATCGATGGACAATTCTCTTCTCGTTTTATAGTTTTCGAGTTTCCGGTTCTCATGGTTATTATTAGCCTTAGTTTCTTTTTTGATAGCATCTATTTGGGTTATATCAATTCGAATATTACCTTAATTTTCGTTTTACTTCGTTTATTTTGATTTCTGAATTGCACAACTTTGTCAGTGTCATAGATGTTTAAACTTCCACTTTAGTGTCTTTATTATGATGCATTGAAGTTTCTTACATGTAAATATTTCTGTCGACTCCTTATATGCATTGCTCAATACAAACTTTAAGAGTTTTTGCACTGTTATACTTAAATATACCATTGGTGGGAGTGCTTTAATTTTAATCTCTAAATAAATTTAAAGTTCTTCAGTTTAGAGATTTCACAACTTGTTTATTTTGCTTATATCCCGTTTTACTTTATAGAATGTTTAATTATAGTTTGACCTTTAATAAAAACTTTCATTGATTTTTATATATTTCAATTTATGCCTGCAGTGCTTGTTAAATTATTAGCAAATCTTGTTCATCATCACATTCTCCTGACCTTAGCTCAATTACTTGCTGTTCAAATGATTTGTTTATTTTTACGATTTGTAACGTCTGTCTGTCGCGAACTCATATTTATGTTATCCCAAAAGTATTCTTTTACGCTATACCTGTCTTGTTACGCTTACTTTATAATACGCTGTGTGTCACGATAATCTTCAAGTCAGTCTTAATATCGATAAAAAAATATAATTATACATTTTTTGCACCTTTCCATGTTAACGTGGTATAAAATGGGCTACAATGTTTTCATGTTATTAAATGCAACGAGTTTTGATTTTTATTATTGGACTTATAGTTTTCTTTTTGTCCACAGGGCGCTACCAGAACACGAGTGTTTGAACCAGCATGTAGTGGATAGTGAAATAAAAATAACTAAAGTTTTCTTTCGCGTACCAACTAAACATAATAATGTCCGACATAATTGACGTCGATCCTATTGACGATGATGTTGGATACGAATACGATATGACAAAAATACCGGATATAATTGCACCCGATGAAATGATGGAATCCGGGTATCAAGAGGGGTCGGAACAGAGTTATGGGGATCGTAGGGATTCTAAAGAAGGTTTTGGAGGTGAAGGTGATTCTGATAGCGGAGTTGATGGGGTCAGTAGTGGGTGCAGTACGGCTGATGACTGTCCAGTGGTATCAATCAATGATGTTGTCGCGTACTACGATGATATTCGTCCGAGGAGGCGTTACGTGCCTCAGCTCAGCTTCTACAATGTGGACATCGAGAGATTGGCCATGGATGCTTTGATACAGGTAAGATTTTTACTATATTACTTATCTAAAGAAAATCATAGCAGCTGCAGCGTAGTAAACACAACTTTTAGCCAAATCTATTAAAATTGAAGCGGTTCAATGGCGGATTACACGAGTACCTATATCAATAGACTTATTGCCCAATCTGCCGGGTTCGTTGAAAATGATTTACTAGTTACAGATACTTGATTTCGTATTATCGTCCCATATGGTGTGTTTGAAATCTAATGTATAATTAAAATAATAAAAATTGGTTGATACACATACACATTTTATTTGTAAGCTTATCAAATGGAATGGAACATAAATGATTGTTGAAATATCTTGGTAGTGACGGACTACAGGAATACAAGTGTCATGTCTTTGCCTGTGGGGGTCGTACGAACCGACGACGTGACGGACGGGACCGCGTTGCATGACAATACCCATGGCAGGCGGCCTTAAACAAAAATGAGCCCAATCCCATGGCAACATGAACAAATAGTCATGATACGCTGACCCCGAATGACAGCTTAAGGGCCGTAGAATAGGAACGTCGAATAGTCTTTCATTTGAATGCAATAAAGCTAAAACATCGGGAGTATGAAACCTTTATTAGAAAACTTAACTAAGTTTGTGAATTATGTATAGCCGAAGTCACAAGTATTTTCGCCAATTCAATTCATAAACTTGAACTTTATTCAATGAGCTTAAAAATAATCCGTCATCGGTTTAAATAAAACTACTTTTTACGGATTTAGACGCGTATATTTGTTTTAAATTTTGGCCCGACGATTTTGATTTTATGTAGTCTGAGCACAATGTAATATGATATTGTTTATAGTAAAAGTCTATCTTTTATGGTCAATGTAAAATTAAAATCGAATGTGGGTAAACCCTGTAATAACTGATCGTAGAAGACACATTACAGCTCAGTCTCACCCGTGACCATGGTGACTGCAAAGTCTCCAAAACGTCGGGCCAAAATTTAAAACAAATATACGCATCTAAATCCGTAAAAAGTAGTTTTATTTAAACAGATGAGTCGCGCAAGTGTTAGAAAATATTATCCGTCATCGGTGTTTAATTTACTGTGTTACAATTGAAATATATATTTTATAAGGAAAAATGAAGTCGCAATTTATCACATATATTTCTTTACGTTTCTCAAACATATTTTCCTTAAATGTGTAAATAAACATAAGAAATTGCACAGCCTTTTATTCAATTTATAAAAGAGATATATGGGATTGTTTATATAATATATAACAGTCATTGGTTCCTTTATGTTTTTGGGGTTCCGTGCTAAAAGGTAAAGTATAAGTATATTATCTATTTCTATTACAGAAACTTGGATTGTCTGTCTGTTATTAGGCTGTATCTCTAAAACGGTAATAGGTAGAGAACTGAAAATTTCACGGTTTATGTATTTCAGATGACAACACCTCATTTTTATCCCATGTTGCTGTAAAAGCCAGCTCAAAGATAATAAAATGTAAGTAGATAACCTTCTCTATGAGAGACAAAAAATTCGAAATTACATCTTACTAACATGCCTGTTCAGCGTGGTATAAGTAGACCAAATGTAATCTGGAAGAGTGAGTGGCTATTAAAGAGCTTGGAAGAAGAAAATTGTGCAGAAAGATTAATTCTCTCCCTCTCTCCAGCCCATTGAATGTGCTGTGATATTATAGCTTATAGCCTGCTTCGATAAATTTACTATCAAACACTGAAAGAATTATTTAAATCAGAGCAGTGGTTCTTGAGATTAGCGCGTTGAAACAAACAGACTCTTCTGCTTTATATACACACCGGCACATTTAGGGGAACAGAAAAAAAAGTGAGACTATGAGATAATAACGCATATATTTGACAAAATAACAAATTGATTAACATCTTTTAACAACGACTTTGAAAAGTCTTCGTTATTTTTTATTGAAAAATAAAGAAATTTGAAATAAGTGAAATTTTTAGATGATTATGAACCATCACAAAAAAAAAGTACTAAATGAATTAACTATAAAAGTAAAGAAAAATTAATAACGAGTGTTTCCCCCTCTTGCTCTGACTACGGTTTCCATTCGTCTGGACATGCTACAGATTATGTTATCGATGATTTCTTGAGGCAACCGCTCCCACTCCTCAAGTAATGCGTTTCCAAGTTCATTCAGATTGTTGGGGGGTGGCATTCTGGATTTAACCCTTCTTTTTAGCAAGTCCCAGACATGCTCTATCGGATTCATATCGGGGGAATTTGCTGGCTACTGCATCACCGGTATACCTACGTGGCTCAGATATGCCTGTACCGATTGTGCACTATGAGCACGAGCATTATCTTGCATTAGAATAAAGTCGTCACCAATAAATGGGGCAAATGGTACAACATGTTCTTCTAAAATGTCTCTGATGTATCGATCTGCTGTCATGGTCCCTCCTGTGACTATCACTAACTTCGTGCGAGCTCCCAAACATATCCCTCCCCAAACCATAATCGAGCCGCCACCATAAGCCACTGTGTGTTCAAAATTAGACTGTATGTGGCGTTCTCCTTTGCGTCTCCATATTCGCTGTCTCCCATCGATCTGTTTTAAAAGAACTCTGCACTCATCAGTAAAGAGAACCTGCTGCCATTCGTTCAAATCCCAATGACTATGTCCTCGCGCATAGCTTAATCGGTTTACGCGGTGACGTCTCTCAAGTTTTGGGCCTTTGGCAGGTATATACGACCCTAAACCAACTTCTTCAAATCTCCTGCGAACTGTACGCTCACTTACTCGTACTCCTCGAACGTCTTCCAGTTCATTTCGAGCTTGTGCAGCCGTTAATCGCGTATTCCTACGAACTCCAAGTTGTAAAAAACTGTCATCTCGCCTCGATGTACATCTTTTTCTACCTTGACCCCTCCTCCTCACAAGAGAATTAGACGATCTGTACCGCTGGATGCTGCGATGAATCGTTGATACTGGTCGACGAAGCCTTGAGGCAATCGATCTGTAGGTATGTCCATTTCTTCTCATTTCATCAGCCCTAATGATTTCCAGGGATGTTAAGTCAGGCATAATAAAGAGCTTTTAATAAACAAAATTGCCTATAGAATAACAAATTTATAAAAAACCATTAAGTGCAATTTTTCAAAAAAATTACAATTACGTAGATATTACTCGAACAAGTTGACAAAACGTATTGTTCGGGAAAATAAAACAAATGAATGAAAAAAGTTCTAATTTTCTATTTTCAAATTTGACAATAAATTAAAAAAAAATATCATAACTGGCCAGTTCCTCAAGTAAAAGATTTTAAAATCCTGCTTTTTTGTGTATAGCTAATTGTGCCGGTGTGTATATAATATTATAAGTATAAGTATAGACAAATGTAAATCGATTCTTAGATGTTTATACCGCCCAAGGAAAAATAAAGAAAATAATATTTTCTAACACTTGCGCGACTCATCTGTTTAAATAAAACTACTTTTTACGGATTTAGACACGTATATTTGTTTTAAATACTGGCCCGACGTTTCGGAGACTTTGCAGTCACCATGGTCACGGTCAATTTAAAACAAATATATGCGTCTAAATCCGTAAAAAGTTGTTTTATTTAAATAAAGAAAATGTTTGTGAGTGAAGACAGCGATACATAAACATTTATAGTTTCTGTTGCTGTAATGTATTGTTATATATTTAATGTACTGTATTTTATACCATGAATAAATAAAAAAATAAAAAGAAAAAAAAATACAGATCTTCATTGTCATAGTAAATAAAAGTACTAAAGTTAATATAACAAATGGTTACATAACTGTGAGTTAGTTAAAACATGTTCTAACATCCCTCCGTTACCTTTCTCTTAATATAGCGTCTCGCAGCCTCACTTAAATTATATTAACATTATGTAACGTTCACAATTGCGGAGGGAATCACTCATGCGGGATACTTTCAACGTACCTATTAAATATTACATTGATTTACATGATAATTGGAAATATTTTAACATCTTTTTTTTCTCAGAATATTAATATCCCACTGTTGGGAGTGCTAACACGTATTGGCACACTGCTTAGTTTCATGCTTTCCGTCTCTCACAAAAGATAGGTATGACTTGCTTTTGTAATTCCTTAGCTGGTTTTTGCTCTGTATTCTTAATACATTAAATACCGTCAGAAGAATAAAATGATTAGATTAACAATAAAAAAGGCGTTATTCGCACGACACTGTCATATAAATATACTAGCTGTTGCCCGCGTCTCCGTCCGCGTGGAATTTAGAAAATTTTTCCCGTTTTTACAACATTTTTCACTACTGCTTCGCTTCTTTTGGTCATAGCGTGATGTTATATATAGCCTAAAGCCTTCCTCGATAAATGCCCTATGTAACATTGAAAGAATTTTGCAAATCGGCCCAGTGGTTCCTGAGATTAAACAAACATATTTAGTATAGATTTTTAGGTACTGATCCGAAATGGGAGAAATCTCACTAATAAATTATATGCGCACATAAGAACTTTTTAATTCTATGCGTTATTTTTCATTTCTGACTTATTTCATGGTGTCGGCCTTCATGTGTGCATCATCATTTTCTCTAACAAACTAAAAGAAATAAAAAAAATTAAACCTTTTAAATTTTTCTAATACTTTTGAAAGTTAGTATCGAGTAAGTTTACAATATAATGTTGTAACGATTGTAAGTTAAAAAGATAAAATAATTAACATATAGAATTCACTTAGTTATTACAACATATAAGATGTTACGTTGAGAGTGTAATTCTGTTGTGTAATGTCGGTCAATCGCTATGCATCGCATACACTCTCTAGTACTTATTAGAATTACTGAATATAACCTGAGTACTACGATCTTTTAAAGCGTCTCCTAAACATAGGATTTTTTTTTTAATATTCATGGACATTTCTTACAACGTCCTCTGGTCCCAAGCTAAGCTTATACGCTTGTGTTATGTGTACCAGAATACGGATATACTACATAAACTACTTTTCTTTTATAAATACATACTTATGATACATAGAAAACACCCAGACGCAGTACAAACATTTGTATGACATTTATGAATATCTCACAAATGATTGTCCTAAGCGGGAAACGAACCCGTGAACGGTACTCCGTTACATGAGTGGTTCATGTAACGGAGGGTTCCGCCACAAAACCCGTCTAAGATTATAAGTAAAAAACGCACTTTAATTAGGTGTCATTACCTTTTTTTCCTTCTATTCACAGGGTGGTATAAAAGTAAAAGTCGTTTATGTAATATTATTCACGGATAACCTGTGCCAACACGCCTGGTCTGCATGGCACAGTGGACTGTAATCCCTGCCAAAGTAAAGGAGTCCCCTGCCTAGCTGTGGGACCTTAATGGGCTGGAGAGAGAGAGGCTATAATCTTTTAGAGCGTCTCCTAAAGATAAATAAATAAAAAATATATAGATACTACTAAAAATATAGGTACACTATAACTGCAATTCAAATGTATTATAATAGATATTATCTATGTATGTAGATAATATAGAATAAGCGGGAAAGAAGGATCGGGTCGCTAGTCTATAAAACATTTCAGCTTATATTTTATTTATTTTGATATTTGTGACACTAATATGTAACAAAATATTGCATTTCAAAATGATATTTCGGAATTACTTGCTAAAACAAATAGCGCATTATTTTTTACTGATTTGTTATTTGTGTGCGTAATGAAATTTGAATAAGCTTAATTGCAATAAATAAAAACTTGTAACGTTTTTAATTGCTAATAATGTAATAAGACCTGTCCAATCATTTATTTATTCAAGTACCTTATTTTAAGGCGAGGTATTGTGTTAAACGGACAAGTGACCCCCAAGGGTATATTGCCTAAGCACTTAGTTCGAAACTGACGAAAGTAAACAAATTGAAAAGTTATAGTTACTTGTATAATTGATCGGTGGGTGTTTGAAATGTGTATACTTACAGGGTTGCCACTTGTATAAAGTTACCCGTACAAATGCGAGATATTTTATAAAAACAATACTGGCAGGAATTAGTTTTTATGATAAATTTTGTGGTAAAAATTCTTTGACTATGAAAGTTTATTTTTTTATTTTCTTTTATCACGTTAGAGAATTTAATTAGAGTCAATTTTTACGCGCCAACTGCTATAAAATATCAAAGTCCTGAAGTGAGTTACTAACATAGAAGATACACGCGCACACTGTCACTCTATATAAAGCTAGTTACAAATGTAGGATAACGCAAAGAATAAACAAAGAAGTATAACTCTTTACTTGCGTACATACGAGTACATACACTTTTTCATTTTTATTTAGATGCATATGGTTCGCTTAAGAGGGTACTGTACAGGGTAGTGTATTTAGGTATTTGCCTTAGGTATTGCTATCCCTATTTCCGAGCGCCGCGCTGAAAGGGACAAATATAGATGAAGCGGATTTTACCTACAAATTCTTTGAAAAAAGACGTTTCGTACTTCCGTTTTCTTTTCGCGAAAGTTAAACCGAATTTAATAGTTTTTGCGTTATATTATAGATAAAGAGTATATCTATGCTTCTATCACTTTCTTTTGTGGTAAAACTTTACCAAATTTGTGTGATAGACGCTGCAACTTTATCTAAAGAAAACCGAAAAAAGTGTGTTTTTCGGATCGTCATATTTCTTTTAGTTATTATGTTTTGAAAAGAAGAAAGTGATAGAAGCATAGATATACTCTTTATCTATAATATAACGCAAAAACTATTAAAATCGGTTTAACTTTCGCGAAGAAAAAACGGAAGTACGATGCCTATATTTTTGTATGGAGCATAATTTGGTATCGTCCCGTCTTAACTCAATCTACTCTTAATGAAAATATCGTTTGCGCTAAGCTAAACACCACCAACAAAAAAGCTGAAATTAATGAAGCTACTGTAATGTAAATTGGTGTACATTAAGGAGTAATCTATCTATCTATATATTGAAATGTTAACTGATGAAATCAAATATGTATACTAATACTAGCTGACCCGGCAAACGTTGTTTTGCCATACAAAAAAAAAAAAGTTTGAAAAATAGATGTTGGCCGATTCTCAGACCTATTGAATACGTATGCAAAATTTGAGAAGAATCGGTCAAGCCGTTTCGGAGGAGTACGGTAACTAACACTGTGACACGTGAATTTTATATATTAGACTAGCTGACCCGGGAAACGTTGTTTCCCCATACTAAAAAAAAAAGTTTGAAAAATAGATGTTGACCGTTTCTCAGACCTATTGAATATGCATGTAAAATTTCATAAAAATCGGTCAAGCCGTTTCGGAGGAGTACGGTAACTAACACTGTAACACGTGAATTTTATATATAAGACTAGCTGTCCCGGCAAACGTTGTTTTGCCATAGGTACTAAAAAAAATATTGGTTTAAAAAACAGATGTTGGCCGATTCTCAGACCTACTGAATACGCATGCAAAATTTCATAAGAATCGGTCAAGCCGTTTCGGAGGAGTACGGTAACTAACACGTGCATTTTATATATATAAGATTATAAAGCTGAAGAGTTTGTTTGTTTGTTTGGACGCGCTAATCTCAGGAACCACGAGACCGATTTCAAAAATTCTTTCAGAGTTAGATAGGGCATTTATCGAGGAAGGCTTTAGGTTATATAACATCACGCTGCTCCCTGGAGAAGCGAAGCAGTAGTGAAAAATATTGCAAAAACGGGGAAACATTTCTAAATTCCACGCGGACAGAGTCGCGGGCAACAGCTAGTGTAATATAAGCACAAAATGAAAGGCGTTTAGTAAAGACTTCTTTGCGGTTAGATTTCATAAAAGTGATTGTATATTATCGACATAATGTATCTAAAACATTATATATTACTTTATTTTAGGGTTCCGTACCAAAAGACCCTTTAACTGAGACTTCGTTGTCCGTTCGTTCATACGTCCGTCTACAACCATGTTGTATCTCTGTAACTAGAAAGCCGAAAATTTCACAGTTTGTATACAATATCAGTTAATGCTAAAGCAACAATTAATACTCATCATCATCATTTTCCTGCCCTTATCCTATTATTTAGGATCCTGTAATTGGAAGTTATTAGAGGTCTATATGACGAATATCTAGCTGAAGTGTTTGTTTGAAGACGCTAATCTCAGGAACTACTTATTCAATTTGAAAATTTCTTTCAGTGTTGGATAGTACATTTATCAAGGAATTATCGATCAAAAATAAATCTAATCATCGATCCCATAAAAATGTGTGTTAGCTCGTAACATACAAGCCGCTAACATATCTAAGATTTATCAATGAAGGCTAATAACATCACGCTGCGACTAATAGGAGCGAAACATTAGTGAAAAATGTTGCAGAAACGGGAATTTTTTTCTAAAAGCCACGCGAATGTTGTCGCGTTCAACACCTATTATGATAATAACGGAATCCTAAGTGTGCAAGGGCAACTCGTACTTGACCGGTTTTCTGTAGAAATTATTTTGGCTCCTAATTGACCAATTCTAAGTAAATTATGTAATAGTTTTACTATGTTTACAACACAAAAGATCAATATTTTGTTGCAAAAAAAACTGCGGGTCTAATCCTATGATCTCATTACTTATTAATATATTCTAAATGTATTCACTTAAACACTACTTTCAACATACATACAGACAGTACGTGGCCTTATTTGTTAGGGTTCCTTACCAGAAAAATAATGGGTCCCTATTACCGAGACTTAGCCATCCGTCTGGCACCAGTCTGTATCTCTGGAACGGTGATAGATAGAGAGCTAAAATTTTCACAGATTATGTATATCTGTTGTTGCAAATTTTGACGAGCCTCGTGGTTAAGTGGTTTTGTGTAACGGACTGCCGATCAAGTCGCGGCTTCAATTCCCGCTCGGTACAATCATTAGTATAATTTTTCTAATGTCATACAAATGTTTTATTTTTATTTATTTATTTATTAAACTTTATGGGATGTTTCTATGTATTAGAAGTATATATTTCCCAAAAAAAGTAGTATGTGTATTCTATCCGTATTCTGGTACCCATAATACCAGCACATAAGCTTAGCTTGGGACCAGAGGACGTTGTGAAATGTCAAAAAAAAAATTGTTTCTGATACTCCACCGTCCGTTCGTCCGTCTGTATCTATGAACGATGTTAGCTAGACAGTTGAAACTAAGATTGTGAAGAGATGATGTATTTCTTGGAAAAGGCCCGTGCCCCACATTGGGACGTTGATTTGAGAATGAATTGTATTTCTGCCAATATGTACCTACTAAAACCAGAATACAATATTTTTTTATTTATTTTTACATACAGTATTGTTTTTAGTGTAACTTGATGCATGATTTTTGCAACATTTTTCGCTACCGCCTCGCTTCTACTGGTCATAGCGTGATGTTATATAGCCTAAAGCCTTCCTGGATAATGGCTCTATCTAACACTGAAAGAATTTTTCAAACCGGCCCAGTGGTTCTTGAGATTAGCGCGTTCAAACAAACAAACAAAGTCTTCAGCTTTATAATCTTCTAATTTATAATCTTCTAATATAAAAAATTTACGTGTCACAGTGTTAGTTACCGTACTCCTCCAAAACGGCTTGATCGATTTTTATGAAATTTTACAGGCATATTCAGTAGGTCTGAGATTCGGCCAACATCTATTTTTCAAACTTTTTTTTTTAGTATGGCAAAACAACGTTTGCCGTGTCAGCTAGTATTAGTATAGATATTAGTAGGTATAGATAATATATAGTGAGGATTCATTAGTCCGCGATTCACACTCTTACTTAACCAGTGTTTTTGAAACAATCTCTTTAACTACTCATCTTTAACATGTTTTATTGCATTTGTGAGCCGGCAAGGTGAGGACGGCTAGTGCATTGACACTACTGACAACCGTCCTAACATTTGGATTGCAACCCACTTAACATCAAGTGGAGTGTAGTCATTTGCCTACTCTAGCTATAAAAAAAATTATGTTTATATAAGTCAATAATAGTGCGAGTTTAAGGTTTGTTTTGTACCTACTACGTGAATGTGAAAGGTCACGCCTTTTTAGATTACCTCATGGTATAAGTATTTGAATGTAACAGATATGTAGTAACATCGGATGGCGAAATTACGTTGTATTCAATGGCAACATTTTAAAAGTTTATTGTATCGCTAATTTATATTTATAAGTTGGCAACATTTGTGTAATACAGTCGATTATTTTTGGCGACTTAAAAATTAGTGTTAGGATTCTTTAATGGTGATAGAAAGTAAAAAAAAAATGCTGATTTGAGCGCGAAATTGTGATGGTGATAATAAAAAAAACTTTCGAGTTGATAATTTTGTTTAAATAGAAATAATAAATCATTTTTAAGGCTCCGTACTATAATTGTAAACCGAGATCCTATCTGAGATTCATGTCCGTCCGTCTGTCACCAGTTATTATCTCTGGAATAGTTTGCTAAAGAGCTTAAAATTTCACAATGTGTATATTGTTGATGATACAATAACAAATACTTATCATCATCATTTTCCTGCCCTTATTCCATGTTTTAGGGTAACCGTTATTTGGTGTTATTTGGGGTCAAATGACGAACGGTACGGAGCCTTTCGTGTGCGAGTGCGACTTGCACTTTACTGGGTTCTATTTACTCCTATATCTAGGATGCTAATAGGCCAAACATAAATAACTATATTGATTGAACAGTTCAATAGCATACAAGAAGCCATACAGTTATACTTATAACTATGCGGACCCAAGTAAGGGCTCGTAACCCATACACGATGCCCTTGGACCATATTGTTCTGGATACATTGTCTTTATTTATAATTACAAAAGAAAAATCTACCTAAGACGTAGGTAATTAGCGAAAAGAAATAAGTTAAAAATATCTTCAATATCCCAATCTTGGAAAGGGTAGATCAGCCTGCGTGTTACAGAATCATTTTGGAACGGTGATAGATAGAGAGCTGAAATTTCAATGATGCTATCGTGAATAATAAACTCAGATGTGACCATTATGAGCTTGCTACATTTCTTTGATGATGTAGTAGCTGTATTTTAACGCATATGGAGCCATATCATCATAATCGTATTTGTATAGATCTATACTTCTATTTAATATTATTAAATTGAAGCGTTTATTTGTTTGAACACGCTAATCTCAGGAACCACTTTTGCGAATTGAAAAAAAAATCCGTGTAAAATATTGCACAAACAAGGAAAATTTTCTTAATTCCACGCGTACGAAGACGCCAGCCACAGCTAGTCCTTACTAATTTATAATTAAGAAAACAAGATGTTAACGT
Source organism: Orgyia antiqua (assembly GCA_916999025.1). Lineage (NCBI taxonomy): Eukaryota > Metazoa > Arthropoda > Insecta > Lepidoptera > Erebidae > Orgyia > Orgyia antiqua. Next base: position 16,370,483 of record OU779864.1, on the reverse strand, counting down.
TAAAAGAATTTTGACGAGCCTAAGTGTTAATATGTGTAACCAAACCATAGCGCGATTTAAAATAAACTGTACAACGCCGTCTATTGACCGGTAATAGTAAACTTTTGTTTGTTAAGGTTTGATTTCTAAATTTCACGCAGACGAAGTCGCGGGCAATAGCTAGTATTGTATAAAAATGTATTGTTAACACCTATTATGTTAAACAAAAACTGTGTTGATTATTGTTTGTTCATTATACGTAATATAATGTATTATATGACACATCCATTTTTCATATGAAATTGAAGCAAAAACTGAATCGCTTGTAGTAAACTTTTTGCTTTGTAATTGTACAAGTTTTTATTTCAAAGTCAAATAGATAATCAACGTTGAATGAAGTTATGAATGAATCTTATTATTATTATGCATAACAAAACTACCTATTGTCCTTTTTTATTATTTGAATTGGCATAACAAGTTAGTACATAAGCCTCGTAAAAACCGATTATTAAAAAGTGTTAGCTAGAATAGGGCTTAAATTCGGTTTTATGTCGCCCAAAGTCGAGATTAACAACCACTTATTGACTAATGTGCCTTAACTGTCTCTTACAGCATCCTAGGAGAGAAATGGGGTGGTGACATTCGTACTCTTAATCCGTCATCATCACTGTAAGAGTTAGCTAAAGAAAGTTATAGTTTGATAACATATGTAAGAGAAGAAAATTTTATCAAATGGTTGTTGCATCTTTCAGTTCCATTTTAAATATTTTTCTTAGTAACATTTATGTTGTTCTTCCACTCTCTCTCTCTAGCCTATTAGCGTCTCCCGTTATATTCTAATATGCCGCGCTGTCCAGGCATCAATATGCCTGACTGCCTAAACTCAAAAATGAACCCTGTGCCAATGCACAGGATTCATTTTTGAGTTTTCTGTCTCTCACTGGGTAGATCGGGTAGATCAGCCTGCGTGTTACAGAATCATTTTGGAACGGTGATAGATAGAGAGCTGAAATTTGAATGATGCTATCGTGAATAATAAACTCAGATGTGACCATTATGAACTTGCTACATTTCTTTGATGATGTAGTAGCTGTATTTTAACGCATATGGAGCCATATCATAATCGTATTTGTATAGATCTATACTTCTATACTAATATTATTAAATTGAAGCGTTTATTTGTTTGAACACGCTAATCTCAGGAACCACTTTTGCGAAATTGTGTTATCTGTAGAATATCTTTTAGCTGGCTTTTATAGCACCCTGTCGAAGGAAATACGGTAGTGGCACTTGTATTCCGTCTTTATTTAATTCCACTTTCGTCACATTTCATTTATTTATTTATTTATTATTCAGGAAAACAAACAGTCATTTACAAATCAATATCAAAAGAAAAATACACGGATAGACTTCCAGTTCCATAATTAACATAATGTAAAAGGTGAAAAGATACCGTGTGGTGACGGCTTAAGAATACAAGTGTCACCACCCCATCTCCTCCCAAGGGTACTGTAAAAGTCAGCTAAGGGATATTGCACACAGATAACACCCTCTGTGAGAGACGGAAAACCCAAAAATAAACCCTGTGCCAATACGCCTGGTCAGCGCGGCACAGTAGATTATAAACCCTCCCAAAGTGGAGGAGGCCCGTGCCCAACAGTGGGACGTAAATGGGCTGGAGAGAGAGAAAAGGTGAAAAGAAAAGTAAGTTTCTATTGACAATGTTGTTTTTTTCATTTAATATATGAAAATGAATCTTCTCCAAGGTCACTTGTTATAGTACTAATGCCTATACTTAATTATCGTTACTAGTACACAACTTTTAAAAAATCAACTAAATGTAACAACTACCACAGCCACTAAGTTTTGAACTAAAACCCAGTTATGTATATACTACGGTCTATTATTGAATAATGATTGAATGGTTGATATGTATTACGCAGTAATACAAACAGAATGGACAGTGTAAGGTTTCGCTTGTAAATGAATCTATGTACGTAAAAATCGATATTGCGTTGGCGGATGCGAGCTCAAGGGCAAAATGTAATAAGTACTCTCCAATCGACCGTTTGTGTACCCTTATCGTACTAACTAATATATCAAGTACTTGAATATTTTTAGATTATTATACAATTTTGTCCATATGGATTCGGATTAAGAATTCGAGTGACACCACCCATTACCTCCCCAGGATGGTGTAAAAGCCAGTATTTGTTAAAAATTTTATTTAAGCGGGTACTGTACTCCTCATTTAGGTATCTGCCTTAGGTATTGCTATCCCTATTTCCGAGCGAGCGCGAGAAATTTTTCCCCGTTTTGCAACATTTTTCACTGATATTACACTCTTAATGGTCGCAGTGTGATGTTATACAGCCTATTATATAGCCTTCCTCGATAAATGTACTATCCAACACAAAAATAATTTTTAATTCGAACCAGTAGTACCTGAGATTAGTGCGTTCAAATAAACAATCTCTTCAGCTTTATAATAATTAGTAATAGGCGTTTGAGCATAATACCTATACTAACCCAAAATAGCTAAAAAATGTAAGTCATGTTACGATTGTAGTTACCCTTACAAATATAGATAGAAATTCAAATTAGATATTCTTAAGATATCCTATTTTTAATGTAGATAGATTGCGGACTCTAGAAAAGTCCTTTTATAGTGAAAATGTCACAAATAAATTCTATTTATTCTCTACGTGTAAGTAATTTTTCACACGACATGTAAGTAGGTAACCCTATAACAAATCTATACCTATCAGACTACTTAATATAGATGAATGCATCGTGCGTCAGCTCAGCTAAGATCACCTTGATATCTCCGAGAAACTTTTCATTTATTATATTTATTTCATTCTTATACTAAAAATAAACTTAACTTATAATAAAACAAAGTTGTTATTTTTGTATGTACGTCCCTATGCGAGCTTATAATATCTTCAAAACTACGCAACGGATTTTGATGCGGTTTTATTTAATAGATAGAGTGGTTCAAGAGGAAGGCTTTTTCATATAATATGTAATAGGTTTGGCTTATATTTGGGGCTGAATAACTATAAACGCGAGTGAAATCGGCCATTAGCTAGTGTTAATATTAGAACAACTTAAATTACATAAATATTGATACGTAGAATAAGGAATTTTCAGTTTTTATCGCTAAATAAAGTAATGGTAAATAGTTTATACGTTTAGTAATAAAATAAACGTGTGCATTTTGTTGTGTGAATCACGATTTTTGCATTATATTAGAGTGTTCGTGATCGAGCCGCGCTGATGAGAAATATTGTCCGGATTTAGTGGAAAAGTTACAAAATATACGGGCTAAAAGTATGTACGAGAACGCTCTACGTAATGGACCGTTTAAGCCTTTTTAAGCGTTATCTTTGCTTCTATTAATTTGGTACAGTTTATCAAAATATTTTATTTTGCTATGAACAAGAATAAATAAATAAATATTCATGGAAATTTCACACAACGTCCTCTGGTCCCAAGCTAAGCTTATATGCTTTTGTTATACATATATATAATAATAATAATATATATAATAATATCTTTATTTCGAGTAACACAAGACTCATCAAATGTTAGAATTACAAAGTACTTAAATGTTAATATTAGTAATAAAATTATATTAGGTACAGAATTTTGTTTATAAATTATAAATTACATTAGCTAGTGCTTCCATCAATCACTGCCGTATCATTCCATGAGAAATGGCACAGCAGTGACCGATGTAAGCACAGTCAAATCTGTCAGCAATCATGGACAGGATCCTGTTGGGGCTGGCCCTCACCCGGCGCACCAGAGATGCACACCTTTTGCGCATGGTGGTGTAGAAGCAATCCACGCGCGCATCAGCGAACATCCCCGATGCGCTACAGTATCGGGGCAACCCCAACAGAATCCTGAATGCATTGTTATATTGGATACGGAGGGTGTTGTACGATTTTTGAGTATATCTGGCCCACAGGTTGCACGCGTAGAAGGAAGTGCAATATGCTCTAAAAAGTGTGATTTTAACATTTGTTGAGCAGCGTGCAAACCTGCGCGCCAGCATGTTCGCTCTTACGGACAGCGCCCTCCTCTCCCGTTCTATGTCATCATCGTCTTTGAGACCAGGGGTCAAGACATGGCCCAAATATTTAAAATTGTATACCCTTTTTAGTGGGGTTCCGTTGAGCGAGATAGATGGCATAATGTCTGGACTTTTACCCCTGGTCTCAAAAACCATGACTTCACTCTTTTTTACATTGTAAATGAGTCCGTGGGTTGTCGCGTATCTTTCACACACTCCTACTAGTCTTCGCAAACCACAGGGCGAAGCACTTAACAAAGTCATATCATCAGCGTAACTGATGTTGTTCATGCAGACTCCGTCTACATGACATCCTATGTTACTGCTGCTAAGTTCAATAATCAATTCATTTATGTACAGGTTGAAAAGTGTGGGCGAGGTTAACCCTCCCTGTCTCACTCCACACTCCAACCCGTACTCGCGCGACATCGTTCCCGACCATCTCACCGCATTGACCTGGTTAGCATACCAGTACTTTAAGATATTAATAATTGTTGATGGTAATTGTGACTTTTGCAGTTTATCCCATAGAATGTCATATGAAACCAGATCAAACGCCCTGGAGAGGTCGAGGAAACAGCTGTATACAGAAGTCCCACGCTTAGTGTAGTAATCGACAGCATGCTTAAGACACAGAATAGCACCATCAGTTGATAAACCGGGACGAAAGCCGAATTGGTTGTCATGTAGTTTTACATATTTTTGTATTTGTGTGTTAATCATGCTATCGAGCACCTTGGATAGTATCGTGGCCAGGGAAATAGGCCTGTAGTTTGATTTATCGGCCAAGTCTCCTGTCTTATTTTTAACAATAGGTACCACCACAGTGCGTAACATTTCTCTAGGTAAGTAACTATGATTTACACAAAAAGTATACAACAACGATAAGACTCTGGGTAAGTGTATATATACTACTTTTATTATACTATTTTTATTATACTATTTTTATGGGTATATATACTACTTTTCTTCTTAACTAAGAATCTTAATATCGTATTTTCTAAACGTTTAGATAAAGTTCTTACAAAATTTTTAGTAATTCTTTAGTTGCAATAAAACTTGTGCCGTTAATTTCTGTACTTAAGTTTCTCTTACAGTAGTTCTACATCAGAACCTGCGGCTTTCTACCTTGATGTGGTTGCTCCGCTCCACCTTAAGATGAGTTGTTCCGATGAGTGAAAAGTTCAGCTAATTCTTGCTATCAATAAATTAAATCAAACACTGTAAAGATTACTATAGTTATTTCATTATTCTCTGCGATCAAGTCAAATTACAAGGATCAGAAATGCTTTTGTCAATGTTTTATAGTAGACCAAAAATAACATGCTTCGAAGGAGGTCCGTACCTAAAAGTGATATATAAGTTAAAAAGATAATTAAGAAAGAAAATCTACTAACAAGTTCACGCAACGGACATACGGACGTATGTTTACAAAACAATCGCTAAAGCCGTGTGGTTCCTTCGTGACACGTCTCATTTGTATAATAGCCCAACACTATTTGGTAAGAGGCTGGATTAAACTGTTTAATTGTTGATTAAAATCTACAAATGTCCGAACAGAAATAAATTATTTAACGCTATATTTCGTACGATAAGATAAAATAATGTAAAACATTATAATAATCATATTTTTTGCTATGAAAAATACCACTACGATATTATTCCATACTAACTATGTATAAAAAAACAAGCTGTGTAATCATCAGTAATCCATATGATCAATACCAATAATAATCAAGGGACAATCATTTGTGTGATTTTTCTAATTGTCATACAAGTGTTTGTACTGCGTCTGGGTGTTTCTATGTATTATAAGTATGTATTTAGAAAAGAAAAGTAGTATATGTAGTCTATTCGTATTCTGGTATAATACAAGCATAGAACTATAGCTTACTTTGGGACCAGATGACGTTGTGTGAAATGTCCATAAATATTTATTAATTTAATTTGTGACTAGGTGTTTCCCGCAACTCCGTCCGCGTGTAATTTGGAATTTTTTTTTTCGCAATAATAGGTAGATTATGTCCTTTCTCAGGGTCTAAAGATTGTCCGTACCAAATTTCATCAAAATCGGTTGAGAGGTTTAAGCGGGAAAGCGCAACAGACAGACAGACAGAGTTACTTTCGCATTTATAATATTAGTAGGGATTTAATACCTTATCCTTCGGAAGTTTTTTTATTTTACTTCCGGGGCTATAAAGTATAGTCCATCTTCTTCTTTATCTAAGCCTTATAACGTCCCGCGTCCCTCTGTTACGCGCGGACTTCCTCCATTTTGTGAGGGCATTTATAGAAAGTGAAAACCCCATCTCAGCAGATAACAGACAGAGAAAACTCGTAGTAGACCTACGAGTTTTCTATGTCTGTTATCTGCTAAAATACGCTTGTGTTGGCTTCTATAAATTTTAGACCACCTTAAAGGAAATGGGGTAGAGACAAATCTATACTAACATTATAAAGCTGAAGAGTTTGTTTGTTTGAACGCGCTAATCTTAGGAACCACTGGTTCATCATTCTCATCATTCTCCTGCCCTTATCCCATTATTTGGGGTCGGCGCAACATGTCTATTTCTTCCACAGTTTTCTATTAGCCGTCATGTCTGTGTCAACTCCTCTTTCTTTCATGTCCTCTTTCACACAGTCCATCCATCTTTTCTTAGGTCTTCCTCTAGACTTTTTTCCATCCACATTTATACTCAGAACTCTCCTAACGACAGTAATTTCCTCTCGTCTCATAACATGCCCATACCAGGACATCCACTCGATTTAAAAAAATCTTTCACTGTTGGATAGTACATTTATCAAGGAAGGCTATAGGGTGTCACGCTGTGACGAATAAGAGCAAAGCATCAGTGAAAAAAGTTGCAAAAACTGGAAAAATTTTCTAAATTCTACGTGTACGAAGTCGCGGGCAACAGCTAGTTATACATAAAATTCAATAAGAAACGCTATCAATTAAAGCACAGTTTTTGTACAGGGCTTATCTACAGGTTGATGTAACATTGAATATTCCAATGTCATTCCCGAACGTGACGTTCGGTTGATAATGTTGCGTACACGAACGAGCATAATCTCATCGTTCGCTTACATTACATTCCACATTCAGTACGTACATTATCTTGGTAATACTTTTGTACTGTGTTACTATACACCTGATATATTGAAGGTCTTATTATTTCTTCAACTTCCACACGGATAAAGGAATGGAATAATTATTTAGTTTATCATAAATAATAATTATTTATGATTTTAGTATGTAACTTACCGTTAGTTACAATATGAATTACAAATTAAACAGATAGTGACAGGCGTGGTGGGTAATAAGTGCTTAAACGTCATAATATATATAATTAAGCAATGCATACTTAGAAGTGATTAGTTTCAATATTAACTTTTAAATTTGGACAAACTTATTTCACTCTAAAAAGGCTTGTTAGCCGCAAGTTCTTAGTTTAGTGTATTAATATTTTTCGTTCATTTTTAGTCCACCCAAACGTAAGAAGAAAAGGCAAATGTTATACGTTTAACTATGTATATTCTGTAAATTTCACTGGTATATTTAACTGATACAACTATTATTACCAAGCATAGCTTGAGACTAGAGAAGGTTGAGTAAAATATCCGTAAACATTAAACGCAGAAACGATTATGTAAATAGGTATGTAACTTAATTATTATCTTAATATCGATCACATACAAACTTACGCATTAAACGTGGTATAAACATGTGACATTTAATGGCTTTAATAGTATAACATAATATTCGCGAATGATGCTGTCAAATGTCAAGGTGGCCATTAACTCATAATAATACTAATTAATTAATTAATTAGATAATATAGAGCCATAATAGAATACATAAGTGAATTAGTCAGTTAGCAACTATGAATATTAATTTAAATTGTAATGTTTCTCTGAATGTTAATATTTTATAAGACAAATGATTTGCTTCGAATAACAGCATTTGGACGAGTTGGGAAAAATATTGATTGAAGCTGTAGTGTTATTGAAAGGAAAACAGGTGGAATATATGTGGCCATTGAAATAGCAAAACTGCATATCTACTACATCGCAGACGCAGAGTCTTTCATCAGAGTTCTATCATGAGTCGAAATGTTTTAAGAAGCCCTTATTTGATCAAACCGTACAATGGCGGAAAAATCTTCGCACAAACAAAATTTGTAAAATGGCGGAGTTAATGCTAAAGGCATTCTCTGCAAGTCAACCATTGGGTGGTGTACAAAAAGTCAGTGGTAGGTGTTAAAACAATACAAAACACAAAAATGGAATTAATCACTACTAAAATACTTAATAATATACTTACCTATAATCAAATAAACAATTTAATTACTGGAATTATTCCTCTCGACTTTTCGGTAATATACATCTTTTAATCACACACTAGTTACCACTTGCAATTTTAGCCTCATTTGTGGTTAGATTCCCACAATGAAATATTTATAAAACTAAAACATAGGAATAATACATTTTTCATATTTTCTACTGCCTTTAAAAAATATGAAAAGTGTCAAAGGACTTACTCTGTGTTTAAGATCGTACCGTCGCGTCTCGCTTTATTCCGGTGTTTTAAATTCAAGTCAAAAAATACTTTACCCTTTATCTGTGGTAAAATCTGATGTAAAATTATTATTTTGACAGTAGTATCTGTCAACAATGTTGCCAACAACAAAAATAAAATAGCGGTTGTGTCAAGTTTACTGAGAATTTTGCATCTCATGTAACATACACTTTTTCCGGGTCAACGTGCTCCGAGGAATAACATTAACATCGGGTGTGCATCGCAAAGGATCTGGGATCACTTGTATTAGTATCTCAAGTTATTTTAAACTTTTTAATCGCATAAGTTTACTCAATAAACGAGAATTTTATTGCGATTACTGCATCAATCATGACAAAAGATTAACGTATTTTCGTTGTTTTTATCAAAAAATAATTTATATACCAATACAAAAATTATTTCTCGATATGGTATACATACTAATAATTAGATCTAGCCTCGAAAGGGTCACTTTATGGACGAATAAAAATATATAATAGAGTTTGTTATGACAAGACGTGGCGACGATGAAAAATTTTGTTAAATTTGTCCTGTAGTTGCGCAGTTTATTTTTTAAGCAAATCGAATCTTCTCTCTCTACAATGCTAGTATTGATTAAATATTTACTCTACACACCTGCTATAAAGTAGGGCTGTGCTCGATGGTGGGATTCTTCTCACTAGTTAAGTGGAGACATGGGAAAAATCACAGACCAAATTTTTTTACTACGTACATTTTAAAACATCCTGTATCTATGGAGAAAGTTATTGTTCAGCGCTCCCGAAACGCCTCTGCTTTTTTATACTACTTAATAGGCATTGATTATACAAAAATTATATAAAAATCATTATTTATAGGTAGTGTAACAGCATGAATAAGCGCGACGCGTCCTTGTGACGTCACGTCCGGCCGGTCATCTACTGACGTGCAATCATCACTGTCATTACCATGAATGAGAGGAATGTCCTTCATGAAGTGCAAATGTAAACGACATGAATTTACTGTATTTTATAATATGTTTTTCTTGACCATAATCTGTGTTAGATTATTTACTATTTTTTAAAAATTTAACCCTTTTTTGACCCTTTTTTTGAAATTTGACTTCTTTAGGCGTGTTAGAGAAATAATAATGAGAGTAAATTTTTACGATGAAAGAATATGAAAGCTTTATTAGAAAAGTTGTTACCAACCGGCATTACTTTTTGTTTTTGTGGCTATCATGTGATTGTGGCAATAAGTTAAACAGCTTACACCATCTTTTACATTTTACTAAAAAATATATTTACAAAAGCACCAAAATATATTTCATTTGGTAAACACATTGTAAAAGGAAAAAGATTTTTCATATTTTGTAGCCTCCCCGCAGCGGCAAATGTGGCTGTCGGCCACGGCAACGCGACAGGGGGACCTAGGGCTCCCCCGTCGGGTCGAGCCCCGATGAGCGGGGCCACCTCTCGCCGGGTCATGGTAAAGCTCAAGGCACCAACCCAAAAAATAATTACCCTCCCATCCCCTGCCTTAGCTGTTGTAGATATCTAAATATTTTAAACAAATACATAATTTAAACAAATACATAATTTAAACAAATACAAAGTTTTTTTTCTAACACTTGCGTGACTCATCTGTTTATATAAAACATTACAATGTGCTCAGACTACATAAAATCAATAACATTATTTTAGTCTGAGCACAATGTAATATGATATAGTTTATAGTAAAAGTCTATCTTTATGGTCAATGTAAAATTAAAATCGAATGTGGATAAACCCTGTAATAACTGATCGTAGAAGACACATTACTACTCAGTCTCACACGTGGCTATGGTGACTGCAAAGTCTCCGAAACGTCGGGCCAAAATTTAAAACAAATATACGCGTCTAAATCCGTAAAAAGTAGTTTTATTTAAATACAAAGTTAGAAAACCTCATTTTCGTCACGGGTAAACAGGATAAATATTATTGCAGCTGATTTACCCGAATACGCATGAATGACGTATAAATTGTGCAATCATTTTGTGGTTACTGTGACTGAACTAAACCCGCAACGTCGGTTAAACAATTAATAACACAGTTAGTCAGTTTCTGACTGTTGCATTAACTTAAATGGTTTTTTTTGTCAATTTGACGTAAAACATTAGCGATTTGCATAGCTTACAAATCCTACCTAAATACTGACTGATACCTATGCTAAATAGTTTTCCTGTAAATGAGCTGTCTTTCCAATGATATTATTACATATTATATCGTGGTCTAGTCGTTCACGTAACGGACTGCTGTTCACGATTATGTGGGTTCGATTCCCGCACGGGACAAACATTTGTGTGATATTTATAATTGTCATACAATTATTTGTACTGCGTCTGGGTGTTTCTATGTAATATAAGTATGTATTTACAAAAGAAAAGTAGTTTATGTAGTATATTCGTATTCTGGTACCCATAACACAAGCGTATGATAAATAAAATTATGGTAGAAAAAGTGATTGCCGCAAGCGGGGATTTTTCCCACCATAATTTAATTTATTAAGTAAAGCATAGCATGTCAATTGCAAAATCAATAAATTACAAGCGTATGAGCTTATCTTCGGCCCAGAGGACATTGTGTAAAATGTTCATGAATATTTATTTGAATATGTATTTATTATTAGCTGCGCAAGTTTATTTTCCAAACTTCCTGGATCAATTGCTTTTAATATAGGTACCTAGTCTTTCTCTTCAACCCATTAGCGTCCCACTACTGGGTATAGGTCTCCTCCTCTTTGGGTTTGATTATGGTCTACTGTGCCGCGCTGACCAAGCGTTTTGGCACAGGTTTTATTTTCTCTCACAGAAGATGTTGTCTGTGTACAATATCTCTTAGCTGGCTGTTACAGCAACCAAGGGTGGAAAAGGGGTGCTGACACTTTTATTCTTAATTCGTCACCACTCAAACAATATATTGTCATGAATAATAAGCAGTGAAATAAATTATAAGATTATATCGATTTAAAACTTAAAATAATATTTCTCCGTATCAAATCGAATAACGTTACAATGTATTAAAATATGACGGAAATATTTGAGTTTCAATTCGATACGTATCTCGACATCCCTCGATATCACAAGTAAATAACGAGTGGCAGGTCCGCACGATACGTAACGTTACGTTACGCAGAGTTATTGTTAAACCACACCGTAGGGCTGTCACGTAAGCTTTTCTAACGATTGATTATAAACTAAGTGTTTGGGAACTACCATAATGTGCATAAATAAATAGTAGCAATAACTAAGTAGACTATATTAATTTAGTATAATTTTAAAAATACAATCAGCAACGAAACATTTTGATTCGATTTCTGAACAGAGCTATTGTGCTACTTGGGTTGTTATTAAAATAAATCTTGCCAACAAACATTGAGTACACTGATTTTGATTGATATCTATGTAATGGAATCATTGAAAGTGATTTTCACCCACTTGCAGCAGTCAGATTCATCAGTAATTTTGCACACTTATTAAGGACCGATAACCATGCAATAATTTGCAATAATATTCTGGTTTTTAAGCGTGTGTTTTAGTTTTTGAACTAAGCATATCTTCATTTCAAATCCAGTCTATCGGTCAAAATATATTTAACAACTTCCGAGCATTTGGGTGGATGGACGGGGCATTCGGGGCATCAAGCCTACCTGACGTTGCCTATCCTAAATACTTATTTAGTAGTTCGTTAAAAAGTATTTTTAAAAATAATTTTTAAATTAATTGGTCAACCCTAACTAGTTACTTAGATTACTCTGCGTAATATTCGCAGATAGGATCACTTGGTCCAATGACAGAACGATATGCGTCTCTAGTGTTTGTTTGTGAGAGTACTTCATACCGCGATGTTCTAGATGCTCGAGTGGATTGTATATAATAACTTATGTAATATGCTTATTTGTACTATTGCTTGTCACGTTTCATCGCTGTTGTATTGGTCAAGATACATATATATATATATATTGTAGACGTACACTAGGTGTTGCCCGCAACTTCGTACACGTGCAATTTTGAATATAAATAAGAAATCCCCTAACAAAATTATACAAAAATTCCCTTGCGTAGTTTTGAAAATATAAGCTCACATAGGGACTTACATACAAAAATAACGACTTTTTTATAAAAAGTAACGATAAAAAATGTTTAATATTTCATGGGATCTAATTAACGTTAGTTTATGCAATATCTATATTAAGCTATTGCATAGCTTCTATCACGGGCCCTGAGCGTGGGGGCTGAATCCAGAAATTCCGTAACGAAAATAATGTAATGAAAAAACCTTACATTAACGACGCTACTGCGCATGCGTAATCCCCTCTTCGCTCCGCAATTTATTTCATCCTGTTGATACCAAGCAAGGGTAAGCGCCTTCCTCAAATTAAACAGCGTATTATAATAAGGATTTTGAATCGACAACATATATCCTAAATGTAACAGAATTTTTTTTTTTTTATGTAACAGAATGTATTTTAGATTTTAATAATGTAAAATAATGTTTATTTTATTTAATTGACATTTGATTGACAATCGCTATTTTATCATAATTACCATAAACAATGGACAGATGTAAGCATCAGTTAATAAGGATTATTAATCTTGTTTTAGTTTATGGTACATATTTAGATTCTTGCATAAATAAAATAAATAAATAATTATAAAATTGCATAAGTTGTTAAAAAATGCTATGCAATAGCTTTACCGTGGCAGTCCCTGAGTGCCACGCGTCTTTTTTTTTAACCCGCTTATTTTAGTTTGGTATGTATCTATCAATGTATTAATATATGTCACGGAATTTTGAAAAGCGATTTTCACGCACTTGCATTAGTCGAATTGATCTGAAATTTTCCACAACTGACAAAGACCGATGACAATGCAATAATAAAAAAATAATATTCAGTATTTTCAAGCGTGTTTTTAAGTTTTTGAACTAAGCTTATTATTATTTGTTTTTGTGTTTGGACTTATCTGAAATAGCTAAACATATTTTGATGTTAAGACTAACCTCACCTCGCCCTCAGTGCGTAACGTATTTTAAGTATGTTTATTCAACTACCAAAAAACCCACATACGAAATTTGGTACAACATGAAGATCATCATCATCATCACAATCTTAATATCTCTAGGTCTGAGTAAAGAAAAAAACGTGTATTTCGCTGGCAATTAATGTAGGTATTTTCTCCTTAGATCGTAAAATATTTTTTAATTATGTCACGAGTACAATATTAATAACTTTATGTTACGCGATGTGGTAAGGTACAATATTAATACCCGTGACAACCCTACAGGTATTAGCCAAACCGATCGCCTTTCACGGAACTAAGCACAAGGCCGCACGACGCGTGCGCCGAAGTCGCGCCGCTCTCCCATAAGTTACATTCGATGTTTGTATTACTATATTAGCTCTTAATTATCTAATAACAATAGCAAATTTATCTAATATTGTCTTAATTGAATATTTATTTCACAATTGAGTTTAAAAAGTTCATTTTTGCACGGAACCCTTAAACTAGTAAGGGTTCCGTGCAAAAATGAAACACATATACGGACCGCATTGATGTCCGTCTATCAAATTACAAGTAAATTTAGTAAAGTTAGCTCTATCGCATGTTAGATGGCGCTTCTTACAAAAACCTGCCAGCCCTGAGTGTCAATAGTGAACAACTACAATAGCTAAGTAAGCATGATCTCACATATTATATTGTAGGATAATTGGAAGTACATAGACAAACAATTTCCATTGTAGCGTTGATGAGTGCGCGTGCGCAAGTGCGCAATCTCCGAGGACGATTAACGTACGCGACACCGTGACACTGCCAAGGTCGTTACAACTCGATATATTTTGACGATAATCGACTATTTACGTAATTTATACTCGGAAACGATGATTGATACTTTCGCACTTTGAGCTAACATTGTACACGGCACTATTTTATAACTTTAATGTATGCAAATGATGGCTTTTGTGTAAAACCTGCAACGGAATAAGTAAAGATGTATCATTTGTATGGAAACTCAGCAATTTCATTTCTTAGTAAATGGGAGACTGGGTTTGATGTCATTTCCGGGCAAATTTTTTGTTTATCACTTATATAGCTTTATAATAACTGCACTTATATGAACTGAAAGAAAAATTAAAAAACTATAATAATTTCTCAAATAGAGCATCATTTTCTACGGTTGAAATTTAATTCCTTGACTTGATTTTATGGTCATACTAGCTGTTGCCAAAGACTTCGTGCGCGTGACATTTAGAAAAAAATTCTCGTTTTAGCAACATTTTTCACTAATGCATCGTTTAATAAATCAAATTATGGTGGAAAAAGTGACTGCCACATGCGGGACTTGAACCCACGACCTCGGTATCCGTTCCGAAGCTCTTCCAACTGAGCTTATTGCGGTGGTGCCTGCAACATTCAAATTAACCACCACATTTGTCACTCGATTGAGTTTATATATTTTTACGTACAACGTCATCTATCAAGATTGCTTTACAACATCTCGACCAACACTTTAGTATTCTTTACAGAATACGAATGGGTTGAAATAATGACGCAACGTTCATTACTAAAGTATTAGTATAGATATATATATGGTGAGGATTCATTAGTGCGCGATTCACACTCGTACTTAGCCAGTATTTTTGAAACAATCTCTTTAACTACTCATCTTTAACATGTTTTATTGCATTTGTGAGCCGGCAAGGTGAGGGTAGCTAGTGCATTGACACTGTACTAGCCGCCCTAACATTTAGATTGCAACCCACTTAACATCAGGTGGAGTGTAGTCATTTGCCTACTCTAGCTATAAAAAAAATTTATGTTTATATAATAAATCAAATTATGGTGGAAAAAGTGAATTGCCGCAAGCGGGACTTGAACCCACGACCTCGGTATCCGTTCCGAAGCTCTTCCAACTGAGCTTATTGCGGTGGTGCCTGCAACATTCAAATTAACCACCACATTTGTCACTCGATTGAGTTTATATATTTTTACGTACAAGTATTACGTATTAAGTAAAAAGCATAGCATGTCAATTGCAAAATTAATAAATTACTTTAGTAATGCATCGTTCTTATAGCCTTCCTCGATAAATATACAATGAAAGAATTTTTCAAATCAGACCAGTGGTACCTGAGATTAGCGCGTTCAAACAAACAAACAAACATACTGTTTACCTTTATAATATTAGTATTGATATATTATAAACGAGTTTACACGACTGTTGTAAACGGCACAGCTAACCCTTTATAAGGATATGATGCGAACAGAGTATTTCTTTCTTGGGTCCATCCGTGCCTAAAACACGTGTAAATTCCACGTGGAATAAGACACTCAAATCTCAATACCAGTTGATTATCTAAACGTGCTGCGTGTTCTAAATCTAATAATATACATTTACATACTTCTAAGATGTCAACTAAAGATTTACAGATTCAGACAAGCGTTATGTTTCTTTCTGATATAAATATAAGAGAATTATTAGGTACTCACTAACTGTTGCCCGCTACTTCGTACGCGTGGAATTTCGAAAATATTCCCCGTTTTTGCAACATTTTTCACTCATACTGCGATCCTATTGATCGCAGCGTGATGTTATTAAACCTTCCTTGATAAATGTACTATTCAACACTAAAATATTTTTTCACATTGGACCAGTAGTTCCTGTTTCAGTTGTTGACCTTCAGCTTTATAATATCAGTATGAACAATGTTCTCTTGTCCTAAATTAAGCTAATATAGCTTAATTTGAACTCTCTAAATTAGATAAAATAAATTTTCATAAACATTTTTACACAATGTTGTGTGATAACTGGTACACTTTATGTCTATATTCTGTGTTTATATTTTCATAATATCTTAATTAATCCACTCTATAATTTGATTAACTTAGAACAAATTATATTCAAACGTGCTCCCATTTTGATCTCTATAATAATACTTTAATTTGTAGATAATTGCTAAATATTATTAGACTCCAGCCTTCAACGCCTTAATAACGATTAAAATAATTACATTCGTGATTCATTGTTTTATGATTGTATATGGTAATATTGTTAATTTTTGGGTTCCTTACCAAAAGGTAAAATTACACTATTACTGAGACTGCACTTTCCGTTTTTCCGTCACTATGCTATATCTCAAGAACGGTGATACGGTGTAGATACTCTGGTAAGATAGTTATAATTTTCACAAATGATGTAAGTATTTCTTTTGTCGCTTTCACAAAATCCCTCCAATTTTCTAAATTAGATTTAAATTCCACTATTCTAAAATCATCTATGAATTTTGATATTCGAATTCTTAATATTCCAATATTACAGTACAAAACTAATTATAATTTCTTCTATTATAGTTACTGCCCCACTCCTTTGCTTTTTGCGTGATGATTTCTATATGCCTATGTACTATTCTGATCTATTAACAAAACTAGATTTGAAAGTAGGTAAAAAGGTCAATTTTAATAGTGGCTGTAACACATTATATCAAACGTTAACTGCGAATAACTCTAAATCTATTCTATAGATTTTGCGTGAAATATCCATAACTTTTGTGTTCTTAATATTACTGGATTAGCAGTTTAACTGGTCTACAATACCTATTATTCTCACTTCTTATACAATTCCTATTATTCCATACAACACATACATAATACAAAATGCATACAATACACAAATACTCAAATAATTGTGTTAACACCATTATTATTGTGTATCATTACAATTATATGTACAAATATAAAATTCGGTGTAAATATATTTATGATCGTGATGTTCTTGTATTTATTTAATGGTTAGCATAATTGTAATGTCTATGTTGGAGTGGTTTAATTTTTAGGGGTTTATACATAAAGCATAAATGCAACAGGAGGTGACATTTTAAGGCGAACACCGCTGAAAAAGGTACAAAAACAATGATCATTCTCGTTACGTAAGGGCATTGGCATGTTTTAGTGTGCGTGATGCGATTTTGGGCGCAGCGTGACATAGCGTATTGTCTATCCTAATATTATAAAGCTGAAGAGTTTGTTTGTTTGTTTGTTTGTTTGAACGCGCTAATCTCTGGAACCACTACGCGCATTTGAAAAATTCTTTCAGTGTTAGATAGGGCATTTATAGAGGAAGGTTTTAGGCTCTATAACATCACGCTACGACCAGTAGAAGCGAAGTAGTAGTGAAAAATGTTGCAAAAACGGGGAAAATTTTCCAAATTCCACGCGTTCGGAGTCGCGGGCAACAGCTAGTATTATTATAAAGCTGAAGAGTTTGTTTGTTTGAACGCGCCTATCTCAGAAACCGATGGTCCGATTTGAAAAATTCTTTCAATGTAGGATAGTACATTTATCGAGGAAGGCTATAGGCGATATAATATCACGCTGCGACTAATAAGAGCGAAGCAATAGTAAAAAGGGTTGCAAAAACAGGAACAATTTTCTAAATTTGACGTTTACTTCTATAGAACTCAGACAAATAGGACTAAATAACATAATTATAGAATGTATTCATAAGTGTTTGTCTATTTATTACCAATTACTTATGTCTATTGTAATTTGTAATCTGTTGTCAGCAGATGGCGCTACGATCAATACAACCTGTTGCTCCCAAAGCTAAGACGTCCTACTGACCTCAAACTAATATACAAACAATTGAAAACTCTAGTTCAAAAGAATACAGTACAAATTCCTTTATATTACAATAGGCCTGGCATCTCCGTTAATTAATTCTGTATTCTATCTATACGGTGATATGGTTGTTTATTGTGTTGTTTTTATGTAGTCTTAATGTAGATAAATAGGATTTGTCTGGAGGATTGTCTTATTAGATAAGTCGATGAAGATCGTGGTATGACGGACAATACAAGTGTTACTTCCCCATGTTTTGCCCGTGGGGATCGTAAGAAATAAGAACCAACGGATGGAACCAAGACGCATGATACCTACGCACAAATAATCGCTACGAACTGGACTCGCACACGAAGGTTCCGTACCTTTATTTATAAGATTAACTAGCTTCTGCCCGCGGCTCGCACGCGTTAGTGGCTGAATAGAATCTAAGGCGAACCTAAAATAATAACAGAAATGAAAACTGAAATTTGTACTAAACTAAACTAAACTTAACTTTATTGAAAAAAAAACAACGTAGTAGGTATAGAATATAAATAGTTAACTATTCCAACCTCTTTAAAGAGGAAAGCATTTCAATAAAACAAAATAGAAAATGGAACTAAGTACCAACAACCAACAATGAGTTTGTATTCCGAACAACCGCGTAAATCGCATGTGTCAGTCTGAAATTAAAACCTTGGCGAAATAAAAAAAAACTATAAATCGACCGATTCTATGTGTTGCTATGACAACTGTAAAATAAACAATAATGCTGAACTATTATTTTATACCATATTTCACAAACATTTGCGTTTATTATCTCGTACAGAGTTTTTAGCGAAATAATATATAGCCTATGTTACTTCCAGGACTATAAATTATCTCTATACCAATTTTCGTGCAATTACATTCGGTAGATTTTGCGTGAAAGCGTCACAAATAAACAAACAAATAATCAAACAAACTCACTTTCACTTTTATATAATAAGTAAGGACAAGGAAAGTAAAGATAAGGATGATGATGAGTATTTATAGTTATAAGATCAAGTGATATACATAGACTGTGAAAATTTTAGCTTTCTTGCTATCACCACACCTTGCTAACAAACGGACATATGGACAGCGAAATCTCAGTAATAAGGCCCCGCTTTCCCGTTTGATATAGAACTAATACGTCGTACCTTTGAGAGTTTTCCTCGATTTCTCTGGAGACAACCATCAGATGCTGACCTGGTGCCAATGGGACCACACGGGAACCACCAGCTTTTAAATAAAAAAAGAATCATAAAAATCACTTCGCCCAGTTAAAAGTTATGAGGTAACTAACATAAAAAAAAATACATACAGACGAATTAAGAACCTCCTTTGGTTGAACTTGGGTAACAAGAGATCTTGACCAAAAGAAAAGCATACGAGGCCTCTAAATAAATATCTGACCTTTGAAATAGTATTTTAAAAATCTAAATTGTAATCTCATCATACAATTACGTCATTTTAGTAATTGTTTTGTAAAGTGTAACCTTTTTTGTATAATCTCCAGGTCACTGATGAAAAACAAAAGATATGTCATTGAAATGATTAGGTACGCTAACATTGAGTACTATTGTCCATTAGATTTTAGGAAATCTATGTTGCACTGTCTGCTAAACTAAAATTTGCAATAGCTGTGACCAAATTACTCATTTCCTTATTTGTAGGTGACAAATCGGGGCGAAAGTTGGTTGCAGTAAAAACTTCGAGTATTTTTTTATATTTATGGTCAATTTCACACTATGTCCTCTGGCCCTCAGGACCTATGTTTTGTCCAATAACAATTGTTTTACATTTTATCTTTTTTGTTACCCATAACGCAAGCATATATTATTATAAGATTAGCTTGGGACCAGGGGATCCATGAATATCTATTTATTTTGCAATAATCTTATCAATGCTAATATTATAAAGCTGAAGAGTTCGTTTGTTTGAAGGCACTAATCTCAGGAACAGCTTCGGTCCGATGTGAAAAATTTCTTCATAGTTGGGTAAGTACATTTATCGAGGAAAACTTTAGGTAATATAAAATCACGCTGCGACCAATAGGAGCGAAGCATCAGTGAAAAATTTTACAAAAGCGGAAACTGTTTAGAATTCCACGTGTACGAAGTCGCGGGCAACAGCTACTAAAGTCTAAAAATTTTAAAAATTCCGCGACATTTTGGCTTGTTTTACGTCTGGGTGTTTTCTATGTATCATAAGTAGGTATATGTATTTACAAAAGTATTTTATGTAGTATATCCGTATTCTGGTACCCATAACACAAGCATATAAGCTTAGCTTCGGACCAGACGACGTTGTTTGAATGTCTAAGAATATTTATTTATTTCATTTATATATATATACTAGCAGGCCCGACAAACGTTGTTTTGCCATACTAAAAAAAAAAGTTTGAAAAATAGATGTTGGCCGATTCTCAGACCTACTGAATATGTATGTAAAATTTGAGAAGAATCGGTCAAGCCGTTACAGAGGAGTACGGTAACTAACACTGTGACACGTGAATTTTATATATTAGATGTCGCGGGAAATTTATAGTTTTATTGTATTCCTGTAACATGACCTCGAGATTGCAAGCGACAGAGGCACCGAGTATTTCCTTGACAATAAAGGCATGGTACAATAAATAAGAGAAAATGTCAACAAATATTTTTAATATATTATTTATTGTTTAATAAATTGTTTTTGTAATAAAAATCTTTATGAATCCAAAGCTCATTGCAACAGGCATCATTTAATAAAAATTGGCTAAGTATGAGTTGGAACCGTGCACGTAGGGTTCCTTACCCTTTTTTATAATAATAGATTCATCATACTGACCCCGAATATCCTGAAATAACGGGATAACAAATAATGGGATAACGACAGGAGAATGATGAGTACTTGTTGTTGTAGCATCAACTGTTATACACCAGCTGTGAAATTTTCAGCTCTCTAGCTATCATCGTTCCAGAGATATAGCCTGGTGTTAGGTGGAAGGAAGGAGGGACGGACATTGAAGTCATAGGATATATGGTAGTAATAATATCCTCATTTTACCTTTTGATGCGGACTATTATAAATAGTAATAAATAATATCTTATCTTATTACAATCTTGTTACCAATTATGTGAGAGTTTTTATCTTCTTTGACAGATGAATGAATATAATTACATATCTGACAAACAATTTTATTAGTAATGGCTATTATTCTAATCTATAGTTAATTATTAAAAGCACAATTATAGATAATTTGTATAATAATTGATTGAATTCATGTAGTGAAGGACTAAATACATACATATCATACATTCAAGTACAAAATACAACAAAAAGTGCTTAATTAAATTAATGTAGAATGTAGCGAAGTAAGAAGACAAAAGATAGCAAATAATATGTATATTCAAGTGCTAAATATTAATATCTATTAGATTTTATTCTTATTCGCGCACGAAGGGTTCCGTACCATTATCTATGCAACATAAGGCAACGTTATTAGTATCGAGCAAGAAACGGTAAAAAAATCATGTTTGTTGTATGGGAGCCCCCCTTAAATATTTATTTTATTTTATTTTTAGTATTTGTTGTTATAGCGGCAATAGAAATACATCATCTGTGAAAATTTCAACTCTCTAGCTATCACCGTTCTTGAGATACAGCCTGGTGACAGACGGACGGACGGACGGACGGACGGACAGCGAAGTCTCAGTAATAGGGTCCCGTTTTTACCCTTTGGGTACGGAACCCTAAAAACGGTCTTAAGTTACTTTTACTTATTATTAAACAAAGTCGTTATTTTTATATGTATGTCCCTATGTGATCTGATATCTTTAAAACTATGCAACAGATTTTTGATGAGCTTATTTTTATAAATAGTGTTCCAAGAGGTTTGTGTTTTGCGTGTGCGTTGTGTTGCACGTGTTTGTTGTTTTTTTGTATAATTTGTTAGAGTTTGTGTTTTAAATTGCGACGAAATTACTTGTACGAAGTCGCGTGCAACAGCTAGTCTACTATAAATTATTGTACTATTGATACTGTGATTGTTGTTACTGTGAGTTTCCACTGACGAAACATGCACAAAAAAACACGTTGACAACTCTGTTTTCTGTCAATGTATTGAGCCGCGTTCGCATTGATACACAACTTGTGGAACCTAAACATATTTGACGTTTCACAATCTAGACAATACTCATAGAAATTGCGCTCTGGATTAGTAACGCGACATTCTATATTGATTTGTTTATAAACGTTGTTTTGACGTTTCGCTGAAACTGTCACAATAGACGTAGGTACTTGGTTGGTTTACTGCTATTATCTTATTATTAAACCATGGATTCCAGCGACGAAGATTTATTGTTTTTAACTACTATTATTTAGATTGGGGTATATCATCTAATCCAGCACCTGATTTTGTTCGTAATTTATTTATTTCCCGATTATATTGGGTTTTTAAAGAAATAACTTTCTTGTCAATTGCAAAGGTGTCAGTGCCCATCTCCTGTGCTAAATGTGACGAAGCATCACGACGCTTTTGTCTATGTTTGTAATTTACGTCTTTTGTATTCCACAAACATGGAAAGCCTTGCCAAAGCTCAATAAATTTTAATGTATCTGCTTTCGTCCATTCCATATTTCACTTTAATTAACTCATATTATTAATTATGTAATAAAAATCGCACTAATATCACAGTTGTTTACCGACGGTGCTGGGAAACAATATATCGAGATTTTAAACAAGTTGCGAGGCAAAGTTTAACAGCAGTGTGAACGTCAGCCATGTCAAATCTTTAAACAAACCTGTCAAAGATTATAATTTTAGTCAGTGCGAACACAGACAACAACAAATCTTGAATGCTGTCAAAGATTTTAACTAGTTTTCTTGAGTGCGAACGTAAACTCGACAAAACCAGTTGTGTGATTGGTTTGACAGTGTTAAGTTTCGATACATTGCATGTTTAATGTTTTTAGTGGAAACTCACAGTTACAATACGGTGTAACACGTATCCAAATATTTTCATAATTCGAATTGTAAAAGTTCGAATTATGAAAAATAATTTAAGATGTGTGCTATGTTTTGATTGGAACTTTCTAATTGTTAATGAATCTTCGTTTATGTTGTATGATTGTCGTATTACTTATAAGGTCAACGGAATTACGTTTAATTAGTTTTTTTTGCTATTGCGTGTTTGGTTTTCATTAGTTCTTACAACATACAACATAGTTGTGATTATGTGCAACGTTAATTTGCGCGGTGTGACTAGAGGAATTGCAGATTTTTTTAAATATTCATGGACGTTGTGTGAAATACACGTTTTCTGGGCCATAGCTAAGCTTACTTGAGTTATGGTTATCAGATAACGGATATTTATTAAAAATAAGAAATATTGCTTTATTGATTGTGATTTTCATCTACGTAAAAAATTACAAGTGTACCAAGAAAATTGGTACCATTATTGAATTAAAACTCTCCACAGCATAATAAAAGCAAAAAATTTTTATAATTGCTAATAATTTTCAGATATTTTGGGCTCAATATAATTATGATTCAAATACTTAAATATTACATGTCGCTAATCGTATAAGCATTAATTACAACGTATTAAATTTTCTTAATACATTGGATGGTTGCAAGACAAGTGACATTTTGTGTCACCTTTAGAATGAACAATCTATTATGCTAATCTATAATTTAGGTATCGCTTCAATACATCTAGTGTATTGAGCTGTTGTATCTTTGCAGTCTTATTCATATTGAAACGCTTATTGAAGGCATATTCCTATATTAGTTAAAACGTCTTTTAGGCTTATCAGATGTCAGATAAAAATCCTTATTCATATTCGTCTATTATACTTCCGATAACTATAAAATGTCTTTGTTGCCATTTCGTAGAAAAATGGTGAAATATGAATGGTAGCATTTTTCTACCATTCAAATTTGTTATGAGTTTTATCCCTGGTTTTGATACAAGTTAACAAAATGCATCTTTGACGCTGTTTGTAAATGTAAACAAACTTATTTGGTAATAATCTTATTATTATAAACTATTATTAGTTTTGATTTTCATTCATTACATTAGTTTTTTTGCTTCTTATTTTTTTTTCTTGATTTATTTCTTTTTAGTATAATTTTTTATTTTCTCACTTAGTTATTTTAGTTTTATG
The DNA here is from genome assembly GCA_916999025.1 of Orgyia antiqua. Lineage (NCBI taxonomy): Eukaryota > Metazoa > Arthropoda > Insecta > Lepidoptera > Erebidae > Orgyia > Orgyia antiqua. Next base: position 16,346,075 of record OU779864.1, on the reverse strand, counting down.
AATCATTTTGGTGGTATGTTTCTTCCAAATTACAAAGCCATAAAAATTTCTCCGTGTAGTGACGGATTAAGATACAAGTGTCACCACCCCATCTCCTCCCAAGGGTGCTGTAAGAGTCAGCTAAGGGATATTGCACGCAGATAACATCTTCTGTGAGAGACGGAAAACTCGAAAATAAACCCTGTGCCAACACGCCTGGTCAGCGTGGCACAGTAGACCATAATTCCTCCCAAAGTGGAGGAGGCCCGTGCCCAACAGTGGGACGTAAATGGGCTGGACAGAGGGAAAGCCATAAAATAAGAAGAAGAATTTGTAGTTTCGTAAACGTAACGTTCACTTTTCTGCGCGGATTAAAAGCAAGAATTTCAATCACCGCAATTGGCATTGTTCATATTTTTTTAAAACTCTTTATCCGAAAACCATTTCGGGGAATCGAGTTTCTGATCATGATCCACAATTTTTTTTTCGGAAAATTTGCTATATTAGCTATTATTTTTCCAAAAAAGGAAATGATCTCTATTTGCCCTTGAAATAAAGGACTTAAATTGTTAAGGCGTTCTTAGGGATATACTACTCTGGGGTGGAGTTGAAATTGGTCTATTATTTCAACATGGCAACTTTGAAAAGATGTATTGCAATCTGTCTTAAGTGTATCAGGAAAAGGCAACACAAAGACTGCGTATAACGATGACGTCACAACATTTAAAATAATATCTTTAAGCATTTAAAAAAAATCTATATAGCGAATATTTCAATAATATTGAAATTAGTTACTTAAAATAGCCTATATTTTCTAAAAAAAATATAAAAACAGCAGGTCAAAAATTATGAACAATCCCAATACTGTGTAGGATTTGTAAGGCTTGATATTTAAGAATTATAATTGAATGTAACAATTTTAATGGCTTTTCTTTTCAACTTCTTTGCAAACATCAATAACTAGATGATGAAGATCAGCATAATCAAAAATTAAAGCATAATCCTATATTAGTTAAAAAGTCTTTTAAGCTTATCAGATGTCAGATAAAAATCCTAATTCATATTCGTTTAAAAAACTTCCGATAGCTAAAATGTCTCTAATTTACAGAATGTTACCATTTCGTAGAAACATGGTGAAATATGGATGGTAGAAAAACAAATCTTACTAGTTGTCAAACTTGACATAGCGTTTATAAACAAACATTGTAATTTTCACAATATTCCAGAAGTGTTATTGTAGTAAATAAACTACAGCAGGAAAGTGAAAATCAGGTAATCTTTAATGTGTGATACAGTAGAGGCACCAGCTCATCCAACACCTGCAGATTTGCTGGATCCACTAATGTCTTGAGATTCGCAAGCGCTGGGTCCAAAACCTACAAACATAATAGCTATGATGAGAATAAAAAATCTGAAAATTTTAAGTTGGAGCAAGAATCACTCAAATATAAAATAGAATATCTACACCCCAAGCCACTCACACCGGTGTTCTTCGATGTTCAAGTTACGGGCTATTTCTATTAAAGAATTTCTTCTTTATTAGAAATAGCCCGTAACTCGGTAAATGAAAAACAATAAATTTATTAAATCAATCATTTTATTTTGTTTTATTTACTTGCAAGTAGGATGAACTTTGTTCATTACAAGGCCTTGCAATAAAAGTTTTCAAGATTGCGGCATTTCTACCTCACATATGGTTTGCATTTACTTTAATTGGCTGTTCCATTAGCCCTTCTATAATGGGCTCATTGTCCTCCATCGCATTGTAAACTACCACTTTCAGAATTCCTCATCTTCCAAAGAAAATATCTTACTTCTTTAGCGGTACACTTTTCTTCGCCGATTGTTAACAAGATTGTTAATGCCGCAATGCTTTGCAGGGTTCATAAGACATGTATAATTAAGCAAATTCCGTGTCGGATATTTATCGTGATTTATGCACGTATCACTATAATATAAAACCTCGTTAGTTTAATAACTTTTTGGTTAATTATTGTGACTCTATGAACAACACCTTTGCAAATGACGGGGCAAAAGTCAATATAAATAATCAGCTGATGAATATATACGCCATTTTTTTCACTAATATAGGCTTAAAGTAGGGTCGGAGCTTGTTTAAAATAATGTCACTTTATGGGATAGTTATAGAACGCTTTAGTGTAAAAAAGCTATTATGAATTACATTTTTGACAATCCGCTTATAGCTAACTTTTAAGCCTCTGATAAGTCATTACGAATAAGACCGTAGTCGGAATAATGTCACTTTATCGGATAGATATAGAACGTTTTAGCGTAAATAACTATTATGAATTACAATTTTTGACAATCCGCTTTTAACGAAATTTTAAGCCTCCTATAAGTCATTATGAATTAGACCGTTGATCTTTACTTATTATAAAACAAAGTCGTTATTTTTGTATGTATGTCCCTATATGAGCTGATATCTTTAAAACTACGCAACGGATGTTGATATGGCTTTTTTATGAATAAAGTGGCTCAAGAAGATGGCATTTTTGTATAATTTGTTAGAATAAGGTGTAAATTTAATCTATTACTCGTACGAAGTTATGGGCGACATCTAGTACGTTCATAAATTAAACTAGTCTTTGCACATGACTTCGTATACCAAAAAGCACTTTGCCACCCCGTAGGGCCCCGGGCGGGGGTCGTCGACGGGCAAGAGCCGGCGGCCCCTCTCGAAGAGGTCGCGCGTGGCGGGTCGATATTCAGAGACCCGCCGCGGCCAATGTGGCACTCGGCCACGTGACGGGGGGACCTATTGTTCCCCCCGCCGAGTCGGGCCCCGGTTAGCGGGGCCACCCCTCGCCGGGTCATGGTAAGCACCATCATGGCCCGGCAGGCAAAAATCATGTTTGTTGTATGGGAGCACCCCTTAAATATTTATTTTATTTTATTTTTAGTATTTGTTGTTATAGCGGCAATAGAAATACATCATCTGTGAAAATTTCAACTCTCTAGCTATCACCGTTCATGAGATACAGCCTGGTGACAGACGGACGGACGGACGGACGGACAGCGAAGTCTCAGTAATAGGGTCCCGTTTTTACCCTTTGGGTGCGGAACCCTAAAAACATCAAAAAGCAGATTCGTGCCTCTATATCTTTATCTTCAGAAATAAAGAACGTTCATACAATTAACGTCCACCTACAGTGTAGAAGGAATTTAATATCATCAGCAACTAATTACATAAATTATAATGATAGAAATTTCAGGAATTCCCTAAACGAAATTAATTGAACTGATACGATATCATATCGTTAAATAAAACTCACTTTATTTTTAACGGATATAGACACCTAAAATTTTTTTTATCAAAATAATTTGTGTTTGGGTGTTTCTATGTTTTCTATGAATGTATTTGACGGACCTCGAGGTCATATAACGGACACGGTCACGCGGTCCAGGGTTCCATTCCCGCTCGGGACTATCATTTGTGCGGTATTTATAATGGTCATGCAAATGTTTTTTCTGCGTCTGTTTGTTTTCTATGTATTATAAGTTTGTATTTACAAAAGAAAAGTTGTTGTTATAATCTATATGTATTCTGGTATCCATAACACAAGCATATTATTATAAGCTTAGCTTGAGACCAGAGGATTTTGTTGTCCATGTTTATAATAATATGTTTATTAATTACGCACACTTACAGCTCAATCCTATAAACGACCATGTTGGCTGCAGTCTCCGAAATGTAGGGGTAGGATATCCCCTCCAGCCCAATAACGTCCTACTGCTGAACCCGGGACTCCTCCACTTTGGGAGGCACTATGGTCTACTGTGCCGCGCATCTCTCACACTTGACGTTAACAGCTTATATTGGCATACAAATGTTTGTACTACGTCTGGGTGTTTTCTATGTATTATAAGTATGCATTCACAAAAGAAAAGTAGTTAATGTATTATATCCGTATTCTGGTATCCATAACACAAGCATAATAAGCTTAGCTTGGGACCAGAGGACGTTGTGTGAAATGTCCATGAATATTTATGTTTATATTGTCCCCTAGCTGGCTCTTACAGCACCCTGGAAAAGAAATGGGGTTTTGGCACTTGTATCCTTAATCCGTCACCACACGGACCCGTACGCGCGTCTCAATCTGTATGATAAGTAAATAAATAAATGACTGGCGCAAGTGACAGAGAATGACAGCAAATCTGTTGCGTCAAGATTAAACTAAACTTAGTCAATTTCCAATATTGATACTAGTTCAAGTTCAAGTTCTTTAGTGCCATTCATGCAGTATTACAATTAGGTGTTACATGATAACAAAAGGTACACAATGAAACCCTGTAAGGGCACAGCAAAATTTGTAGATTCATATAAGCATGCAGTATACAACTATCAACTACTAAATAAGACTAAAAATAACATTTTGATTTCATTTCAAGATTTGTGCATACAAGGACTAAAAGGACTCTATGACTATTTATGTTTTAAATCAATTAAGGTTAGTTGTGCAAATAGAATTGGTACTGATATTACGTTTGTTAGTTTATGAGTCACAATGCATTATATTAGGTATAATATACGACGAAGTCATACATAATGAGGGCTGAATGACAATAGGTGGGGTGTAGGAGGGGTAATCTCTAACAAGTTTACTGGCGACCTTGGCCGGGTCATATTATGATGTCTTGCACTATGTACTCTAGACAGGTAGACTGTTCATTAAATATATATATATAAACTAGTTACAACCCGCAGTGTTTCTAGTGATAAAAAACTAAGTAGAAAATAAAAAAATATACCTAGTAGTACGTAGTAGAAGTTACGGGAAATAACAGAACTATTGCGACTTCAAATTTGACACTAATGCCATGTAGATACGTGTGAAATCTAAAAAAAATATATTAATTATTATGAAAATATTTAATATCATCAAAGGCTGCTATTGAATTAGCAGCCTTTCTGGGACACTGCTGGATATAAAATGTCCTATGAACACCACAGCTTCTTGTTTTGTGCCAACTGCAAAACAGGGCCCCAAGTCCTGTAAATGAATTGTGTCGCAATGGTAGATCAATGGCACATTATAGCCTCAAAAAATTAATAATAGACTACCAAACTTGATAAAATTCGCCACTAAGCAATCAGTTATTGCATTTGTTGATTGCATAGTGGCGAATTTTGTCAAGTTTGGTGGTCTATTATTAATTTTTTGTTACAAATGATACCATTCAATTGAACTTTCACTGAACATTGAATAGCGGACTTGACCACCAGATTGCACAAATAAAATTCAAAGCGCGCTATTCTCTTCACATGAGTATACAATGATTTTATTATTCTCAGAATTACCACTCGTGATACACTTGCATTTGGGTTTTCCGGAGATGAAGCATTTGCATTATCAATGACTTTGCTGGATCGTACCAAAACGTATGCCCAAACAACGGATCAATTCGTTAAACTAGCTTACCTTCATATATCTAAAAGTGCATTTATAAAGCAAGATGTACAACAGTGTAACGTCAAGGCTGACATCTATGGAATGCGGAGAGATCGTTGTGTTGTAACCGTATTCGTAAACGCGCCTCTAAACTCCTAGTAATCTGCTTGGTGATCGAAATATTTACTTTTTTAGGGTTCCGTACCCAAAGGGTAAAAACGGGACCCTATTACTGAGACTTCGCTGTCCGTCCGTCCGTCCGTCCGTCCGTCCGTCCGTCCGTCCGTCTGTCACCAGGCTGTATCTCAAGAACGGTGATAGCTAGAGAGTTGAAATTTTCACAGATGATGTATTTCTATTGCCGCTATAACAACAAATACTAAAAATAAAATAAAATAAATATTTAAGGGGGGCTCCCATACAACAAACATGATTTTTAGGGTTCCGTACCCAGTATCTCAAGAACGGTGATAGCTAGACAGTTGAAATTTTCACAGATGATGTATTTCTATTGCCGCTATAACAACAAATACTAAAAATAAAATAAAATAAATATTTAAGGGGGGCTCCCATACAACAAACATGATTTTTAGGGTTCCGTACGCAGTATCTCAAGAACGGTGATAGCTAGACAGTTGAAATTTTCACAGATGATGTATTTCTATTGCCGCTATAACAACAAATACTAAAAATAAAATAAAATAAATATTTAAGGGGGGCTCCCATACAACAAACATGATTTTTTTACCGTTTCTTGCTCGATACTAATAACGTTGCCTTATGTTGCATAGATAATGGTACGGAACCCTTCGTGCGCGAGTCCGACTCGCACTTGACCAATTATTAATAGATTCTTGTGTTCGAAAAATTATAAGGCACTTAAGTAAATATGATGCAAAATTGCATATGCAAATTAAAATTCTGCTATTAAAGAAAAACCGTTGTGGCGAAAACGATAGATTAGATCATTTTATACTTTAATAAATAATTTTTCATGTAATATTTCGCTACATTTCGGCTGAGTTGCATCAGACTTAATCAAGGTAAAACCTCGTGATAACATTTTTTCCAATGATGCAATTATTTTCCTATTTGCGTTGATAAAATTAACAGTAACCGCAAAAGTTAGCTTAACTGAAAGAACAGGTGAAATTAATATTTAATTAATAATTGAATTTCATTGAAAATAAAAATATTTATGCCTTTTCTACCAACTTAAATAAAAAGGTAATACTTGAACGTTTGTATGTTTGTTTAAAACGAAAGGCTTTAAACGTACTGGCCTGAATTAATAAAATTAATTTAGGCAAAATTTTTTTTACCGAGGATTGGTAAAAAAATTTTTCGTCAAAGCAGCTACCCAAACGTAGCGGATTACTAGTTATATTATAAACGTATTGTAATATATATTACATAAACTTTATATATAAACACAGAGTAAATTACATACAGGTCGCTGCGACTTATTTCATCCTAGATCTCAATATTTTTTAATTAAGTCGTTTATACCTTGCGCAACTGAGCGATATCCAGTGACATTTTTCAATCATCACCTTTTTTAATTACCGCTATCCGAAGCTTAGGAAATATTATATACAGCCTTTGTGCTGAGTCGTTAAGATTATTAACTATTCATGAATTTTCTTTCAATTATACCAACTAGGAGTAGCCCGCAACTTCGTACCCATGGAAACAAATCAAACCTTAACAAATTATATAAAAAGCGATCCTCTTGGACCACTTTATCTGTTTAAAGCAAACCACATCTAAATTCGTTGCGTAGTTTTAAAGATATAAGCTCACATTGGACATACAAACAAAAATAACGACTTTGTTTTATATTAAGTAAAAATTATACGTATAAAGTTGAGTCTAATTACTATGCAAAAAGATAATCTAAATTATTCTTCCTTTCAGCTCTTGAAAGTCCCACTATTGGGCAAGGGTTTCTTTAACTTTAGCAGGGTGTTTGGTCTACTTTCGCCACGCTTAACCAGGCAAGTTAGCATAGGGTTTAGTTCCGAGTTTTTCTTAGAGAAGGTCCATTATAAAAAGGGTCTCTATGAAGTTCTAAAATAGAAATAGAGCCTGGTGACGGACAGCAGAATCGTTCAAAAGGCTTAAACGGCCCAGGGGAAGACCAGCACTGGTTTTCAAGCAGCAATATGCTGGCCTGGGACCATTTTGTGACGGCTACATTACTCGAATGTTTTATTTACCTCTAAAATAAACTTATTTTCTTTCTTCTTTCTTTCTTTCTTTCTTACTTATTACAGAGGCTTACCAGTTATTTAAAGTAAAATACTATAGTTAAATCTTGCACTAAGCAATAAGTAGTATTGATTAATAGTCATGTGAATATCAGCAATCCACATTCGCTCTATAAATATTGTACAAAAGGTCAGTAAACAGTATTCGACTATTGTTGGTTTCAAGTGTAATTACACCTGCCACTTAGTATTCTTACACTTCAGTAATTATAGACTTGTATATAAAGGTTAAACGGTTTGTACGGCTCCATCAATCCTCGTCAAACTGTTACAATCGACCTTTCAAACTTCAATATATTTTAGAACATTTAATTGTGAGAACGTGTAACTAAATATTAATTTGTAATACTTGTTGTGGTATTTAATAGAAATTTTATGTAAAATTAATGTCTGTGGTTGCTGTGCATATCGCATTGTATATCTACTTTGATTAGGGAGTATATATATCTACTATAATTTATTTGTTTACGTCCGTATGGCAGGATCATGTCAACTTTCTTGAATTTTAGATAGGAGATACGACGAAATGGGTGGTCAAAATGGCTAGACCACTTTTGTAATAATACCTTTAAATTTTAGGAACGTAGAATTTAAAAAAAGGTAATATATAGTAGAACAAATCGTAAAAAAGCTATAACTTTTTCACGATTTTTACAATTTAACGTGCTGTTGAAAAAGCTCTTTTGCTATATCATGGCGTCTTACTTATACTCGTACCTTATAGTATAGGTAAATTTTATAAATATTTATCTCATAAAACCTAGAATAGAATCAATCGACGGGCTTTGTGGTCTAGTGGTTCACGTAACGGACTGCCGTTCACGAGGTCGCGGGTTCGATTCCCGCTCGGGACAATCATTTGTGTGATGTTTATTAAATGTCATACAAATATTTGTTCTGCGTCTGGGTGTTTCTATGTATTATTAGTATGTATTTATAAAAGAGAAGTAGTATATTTAGTATATCCGTATTCTGGTACCCATAACACAAGCATATAAGCTTAGCTTGGGACCAGAGGACGTTGTGTGAAATGTCCGTGATATTTATTATATATTTATTATTATTTTAATCAATACTAAGAATAGAATCGTTGAAAACACCAATAAAATCAAATCTTTTACACTTAGTTATGAAAGTAAGTTATATTTTATTAAAATTGTGCATTTCCATTTCTGTAATTGTCACTTATCTTCATTGCCACATATCTTCATTGCCACATTTCTACATTTATCTACCCGCTTAGCAACGAAGGCTTTCAGGCGAATGGTTCATTAGATTGCGAGGTTATTGTTCTGTATTATAACTGTATATTTATTGTAACAAAATGTGAGAGGTTTCAGTAATCGAGATGTGATATACGTCAAATACATCTAAATATAAGCTTAGCCTTTTAATCATGAGAATAATTCTGATTGAATCAATGTTGCGGATAATAAGTATTCATAATAATGGCTTGATATGTTTATAAGACTATTAGATAGAAATAGGAATACACTTTAGATAATTTCGATTTGCAGAGCTACAAAACGAAAGGGAAGTAAATACAGAAATGACATCTAACAAAATATGCATGGAAGAAAAAGGCATTTTGCGCTGACTCCAAAATATAAAGATCAGAGCAAAAAAATTATGATGATACAGGAACGGTATTTGTTAACAAATAAAAGCTCAATAGACTGAAATAATTGTTGCACTATCAAATTTTGGTCTTATGGGTTGTATAAGAGTAAAAGTTAATAAAGATTAGCACACAATTGTATGTGCAGTGAGAAGCTTCAACAGAAAAACATTTCAAAATTAAGGAGATGAATAAAAATAAAAGGGGAATGTCTATTTAATTGTCTGTTTCCCAAAATTTAATATAACTTGCGTGGAACAGCTAGTCTAAGGTGTTCAAGGCATTATGATCTTTTCACTATTATTATTTGGATTGACAACTATTCATTCTAGTTGAAAATCCTAGAATTTTTTTAATAATTGGGCATTTAAACGGTTTAAGATGCGTTTATTGGTTTTAAATTTTAGCCCGACGTTTCGGAAACTTTGAAACCACCATAAAGATAGACTTTACAAGTCTTTATGGTCAATGTAAAAATTAAAATCAAATGTGGGTAAACCCTGTAATAACTGATTGTAGACGGCACTTCCCAGCTCAGTCTCACCCCAGACCATGGTGAATGCAAAGTCTCTGAAACGTTGGCCTAAAATTTAAAACAAATATACGCGTCTAAATCCGTTAAATGTAGTTTTGTATTTAAACAAATGAGGCGCGCAAGTGTTAGAAAATATTATGGGCACTTTTTTTTCTATATCTCAGTATATATATAGGTAACAAATATGCATAGTATGCATACTATGTATTCACCTAACAATAGCCAGATCCTCCGTATCTTGCAAAGGAAATAAAATCTGTTCAACGCGAAAATCTATAAATATGCATTCTAGACAACCTATTGTGTCAATAATCCTGTTGCATCTCTGGTTATATTCAGAACTAGCTGTTGCCCGCGACTTCGTACGTGTAGGATTTAGAAAATATTCCCCGTTTTTGTAACATTTTTCTCTACTGCTTCTCTCCTATTAGTCACAGTGTGATGTTATATAGCCTATAGCCTTCCTCGATAAATGAACTATTCAACACTGAAAGAATTTTTCAAATCGGACCAGAGGTTCCTGAGATTAGCGCGTTTAAACAAACAAACAAACAAACTCATCAGCTTTATAATATTAGTATAGATTCTCTGATTATACCACTCTTAGTGCTTCAATGAAAAGCGAAGGGTATTTCCAACACGTGTTTCAGTCTTGACACGAGGTTAGATTAACCTTTCTTGTTCCCACGTCCTGAGCGTGTTAGTAGATTTCTTGGTAAGTGTATTTTAGACATAATCCTTAGTAGAGATGAAACGGATATCCAGTAACTACGCGGTATCCGGCCTTGTTTTCACTATCCGGCCGGATACCGGATAGTAATACAGTATCCGGCCGGATATCAGATAGTAAAATTTTTAAAAATTTCATTTATATCAAACATAAAATCACGACGACAAGTGTTAAACAATGAAATAAACAACAAACGAACTGAGAAGCAAACACAAACTGACATGCGCGATAACACTCGAACGCCCCCGAGTCGATCCGATCTCCGCTTACGTGCGACCCGAATGCGCCTGAATATTTCCGATCTCGTTCACCGCGCCAATATTCAAATCAAACTGATCGTGTCAACGCAATAAAGGGCCGAATATCCGGCAGCCGGATATCCGGCGCTCCGGCCTAGTAGCTTGCCGAATATCCGGTATCCCGCCAAACTGCTATCCGTTTCATCTCTAATCCTTAGTTACTGGAACTGTAAGGTTCCAAAGACTGTGTACATACATTAAAGCCTTTTTAGTTTATTCGTTACTAGCTCTTGTACGTGACTTCTCACGCATGGAATTTAACACTTTTAATGATGCCTCGCTTCTATTAGTCGCAGCGTAATAATATATAACCTATAGTCTTCCTCGATAAATGTACTATCCAATCTTGAAAGAATTTTCCAAATTGGTCCAGTGGTTCCTGAGTATGGCGCGTACAAACAAACAATCCCTTTAGCATTATAATATTAGTTTAGATAACTTTCAAGTACTGAAAAGGGGCAAGTGCGTAGCACTTACAACCGTCGGGCATGTTTGACCAGATGTACGAGTGTGGAGGAAGCCAAGGAAGCATGTTTGGATCGTAGCAGATGGCGCTCTATAGTCTCTGCCTACCCCCATGGGAAAATGCCGTGATGTTATGATGATGATATAGATAACTTTATTTATTTCGTAGCCTTATTATTAAAAGAAATTTAATTAATTGTGTGTAGAGAAAGTTCTTTTCTATCGAATTTATTAATTTAGATTACTACAGCAAAAACATTATTTACTGGTTTTCGAATTTCACTAAATAGATAAAATAAACCTGTTGTATATCAAAAAATTTCAAAGGTTTAACTCGATAAAAATTTGATAAAGTCGACAGGCGAGAATGTAACGGACTGCCGTTCACGAGGTCTCGGGTTCGATTCCCGGTCAGGACAATCATTTTGTGTGATGTTTTTAATTGTCATACAAATGTTTGTGCTGCGTCTGGGTGTTTCTATGTATTATAAGTATGTATTTACAAAAGAAAAGTAGTGTATGTATTATATCCGTATTCTGGTACCCATAACACAAGCATATAAGCTTAGCTTGGGACCAGAGGACGTTGTGTGAAATGTCCATGAATATTTATTTTTATTATATATACTCTTAATCTATAATATGGCGTAAAAACAGTCAAAATCGGTTTAACTTTCGCGAAGAAAAAAGGGGAGTTCGATACCCATATTTTTGTAAAGAATTTGTAGGGAAAATCTGCTTCAGCTGTATTTGTCCCTTTCAGCGCGGCACTCGGGAATAGGGATATCAATACCTAGGGAAAATACCTAAATTAGGAGTACAGTACCGTCTAATTTTTTTTTTATTTTACTATAATACAAAATTTTAGCGTGTACACAGTGTAAATAACTCGACATCATTATTCCAACGAGATGAAATTTAAGACTCTTTTAAGAGCAGCGTCAGTTCTATTCACAGTTCTTTATTTCAACAGTAAATTGCACATTTTCAACGTCGAGATCCAAGGAAATGATAGTCGTTCATACTAAACGTACAAAATTACTGTTGTCATTATATTACGAGAACCAAATGACTTGGAATCGGTCATTATCTTTTTCATATCGGTGGAATATTGAACAGATATTTGATATTCTTTCATATTGTAAGGATATTTTTTTAATAGAATGTTACCTACAACCTACATTATACAATAAAGGTAGGACTACAAGAGTTCTTCTTAATACGCTTTTATTAGCTACGTTCGTATTTACATATCTATGTAACGGAATCACGGAATCTTTAAAAGTGATTTTTACTCACTTGTGAACGCTGGATTGATCTAAAATTTTACACACATATTAAATACTGATTAAAATGCAATAATAAAAAAAATATCCTATGTTTTTACACTTGTTTTGTAGTATTAGTACTGGTAGTATTACAAACGCGAATTAATAAAGCATTTTTGAATTTTTATTTCTAACTTAATGTCTTTGTCCATTTTCCTTTTGCAATTATCATTGTTACAGCACCCCTTGTTATGGTAGAACTAAATTACAATATTGCACTATTTTGCATTGTTCATATTTTTTAAAACTCTTAATTCGAAAACCATTTCGGGGAATAGAGTTTCTGATCATGATCCATTTGTTTTTTTTCGGAAAATTTGCTATATTAACGATTATTTTTACAAAAATGCAAATGATCTCTATTTGCCCTTGAAATGAAGGACTTAAAATATTAAGGCGTTCTTAGGGATATTCTACTCTTTGGTTGAGTTGAAATTGTTCTATTATATCAACTGGGCAACTTTGAAAAGATGTATTGCAATCTATCTTATGAATATCAGGAAAAGGCAATACACAAATTGCGTACAACGATGACGTCACAACATTTAAAATAATATATTTATGTATTTTTTGAAAATTCTGTAGTGAATATTTCAATAATATTGAAATTTGTTGCTTCAAAAAGTCTTTATTTTCTAAAAAAAATATAAAAACAGCAGTTCAAAAATTATGAACAATCCCAATTAGCCCAAGAAATTACCATCTAAATGTCAAATAAGATGTCGAGTTTCTGTTAAAATAACGGTCTCTGTTAAAATAACAGTAAATTGAGATACTGAAAACTAATAAATCTCTTAACATATACAAAACAGTACAAAATTAATTATAAATAAATAAATATTCATGGACATTTCACACAACGTGCTCTGGTCCCAAGCTAAGCTTATATGCTTGTGTTATGGGTACCAGAATACGGACATAATACATAAACTACTTTTCTTTTGTAAATACATACTTATAATACATAGTAAACACTCAGACGCAGTACAAACATTTGTGTGACAATTAAAAACATCACACAAATGGTTGTCCTGACCGGGAATCGAACCCGAGAATTAATTTGATTGTAGTTTTCAATGTGTATACATATAATTACGAATACTTTGAAAGGTGTTATTTAGGTGGTATTGTGTGGTGTCACTTTGGTTAACCACTTGTCAAACATATCGTGGTATGAAGTAACACAACACTTGTAAACGTATCTCTTACATTAATATTTTACTATTAGATTTAGGTAATATGCCTATATTAAATACTAGCTGTTGCCCGCGACTTCGTACGCGTGAAATTTTGAAATTTGAGTCGCTTCTAAAGAAGCCATCAAACAAGAACAAGAAACCTTGACAAACAACTTCTGTTTGTACTGTACCGCTCGATAGATGGCGTTGTACGGATTTTTAATCGCGCTATAGTTTCGTTACACACATTAATACTCAAACTCGTCAAACTTTTAGTGAGTTGTCTCCGCCTTTTCGCTATTTTAATATGTAAGGATGGTCGATAATATCGACGGTATGACGATCCATCGAAATTTACCATAGTAATAGTTTTAATTAATAATGTTAGTTGACTCTGAAAATTGTTTTTTTTTATTATTGCATTGTCATCGATCCTTCCTATGTGTGTGAAATTTCAAATCAATCCGATTATTGGAGGAGAAAGTTGAGATGATGAAAGTTGGATGTTAAGATTCCGTTAAATATATTAAGACCATGGTAGAGATTAAGCTTAGCGATAAGGCCCAAACCCTAAAAAATATATAAAAAGACCATCCTATTGAACTTGAACCACCCAATCTATTAAAAAAAATCGTCTCAAGATCCGTGACATAGTTTTGAAGATACAAGCTCACATACGGACATAAAAAAAGATAACGACTTTGTTTTATAATAAGAAGAGATGTCCTAAGGGAAGAATAAAAAAAATGAAATACTACTATTTTATGGCAAAAAATATCGCTTGGTTTGCATAAATCCAAATTTAAGCGGTTTTATTTCTGTTATAACTGTTCCTTCGTGTTTATAAATAACTTAAAAAGATAAAAAGAGTCTCTGTAATAATCTTATTGCTATTTACATTTTTCTACTGCCTTCCTCCTCATATAAACGTTTCTCTCGCGTCTTATAAAAATAATGTGTTCGTTTGAAACGAGAGACCACGTTGAAACTAATTAGATGTGTTGTTACAGGTATGGTTTTTAGTCAATTTAAACGGATATTAAAGTGGTAAGTTTTCTTTCTTTTTCTCCGTGTGGTGACTAAGAATACAAGTGTCACCACCCCATCTCCTCCCAAGGGTGCTGTAAGATTCAGCTAAGGGGTTTTACACACAGATAACATCCTCTGTGAGAGACGGAAAACCCGAAAATAAACCCTGTACCAATACGCCTGGTCAGCGCGGTACAGTAGACCATAATCCCTCCAAAAGTGGAGGAGGCCCGTGCCCAACAGTGGGACATAAATGAGCTGGAGAGAGAAGTTTTCTTTAATTGTGCAATAAATTTTAAGGGGTTTGATTCCAGCTCAGGACAAATTTATTTGTAAGTTACTTGTCTACAAAACAATGTGTACCTCTCTCTCTCCAGTCCATAAATACATACTGTTGGGCACGGGCCTCCTTCACTTTACGAGGGATTATGCCGCGCTGATAAGGCGTGTTGGCACAGGATTTATTTTCGAGTATTTCGTCTCTCACAGAGGATTTTACCTGTGTACAATATCCCTCAGCTGGCTTTTATAGCACCCTAGAAAGGAAAAGTGGTGGTGACACTTGTATCCTTAATCCGTCATCATATCGACTGCCGTGTGTATCTATATGTAATCTGTCTCTAATATTACACACGGTGATGCTCGCCAGTTCTGTTTCCTGAACTTGGCTTGACACGGCACCGCGTGTCGAGATAAATATTTAGTTTAGTTTGGGACTACAGGACGTTATGAAAATTGTATATGAATCGCGCATTCTGTATAGTAATTACAAGATCACAAAGAACATCTTACAACTCATTATTCGTAACTTGGATAACTGAAAATTCTCCGAAACATCAGTTCAGAAATGTACTCAAATAAGCGTAAGATATCCTTAATTAATTTTATTCATAAACTATTTATATTTAAAAACTTTAATATAAAGATTTCCATATAAACTTTGACATTTAATTCTGTTGGAAAAAACTTTGGCTATTAAGCGAAAAATAGGTTAAAGTGACTGGTAAATATTCTTCGAAGTTGCCAGCGTAGAATGTGGTGTGGGCTGCTGATAGGAAATTATTTCTTTTGTGTTTACTCCAAATTGCTTTGTAAGACTGTCTAATATAATTTTGCTTGTTTAGGGAATAGGCATACAAACGGCATTGTACTGTGTGATAGTGTCGATGTTGTAACTTACTTTAATTTGGTACAATTCCCACGCAATTTTATCGACAAAATTTTATCAAAATTAGTGTAGCCGATCCATCAGCCATCCGTCTGGTGTCGGATTAAGAATACAAATGTTACTATCGCATCTCCTCCTATGGGTGCTGTAAAAGCCAGCTAAGGGACATTGTACACAGATAACATCCTCTGTCAAAGACGGAAAACTCGAAATTAAACCTTGTGCCAACACGCCTGGTCAGCGCGGTACAGCAGACCATAATCCCTGCCAAAGTGGAGGAGGCCAGAGCTGAGAGCTGGAGAGAGTGGAGCCGAAGTTATACCTTTGCAGTTTTTTTCTTTTTGCAGACATTTTTTTTTCGTTATCTAAGTAATTTTTGTAAGTTAAGTGTGCAAAATAATTTTTATTTAATTTAAAACCAACGCGCTACGTGTGCTTATGTGTAGCTGATTTGAAAATATTTTATTTAGAGGTGAAACACGTGTCGATATTTTCAACAGCACTGTTTGTGGAATAGAGCTAAGCGTCCTGTCCTAAGGTTCGCGATTCCTGTCAATACAACAGACACATAGCTTCTGGCGTTTCAAAAGAGCTTGTTTAACATGTAAACATGAAACAAAAATTCTATGTAAAATTTTTTACTTTTACTTTGACTTACCTACTACGCGGATTGTGGAGAGGATTTAAAAGGAAAGGTCTTTTAAATATCATGTCAGTATTTCTTTCTATTTCTAAATAAAATAATTGCATCATTTTTATACAGAAAAAATAGCGCTATACTATATTATAGGCAAGTGATGAAATTCGTAGTTGTTTCCAGAGGACATTAATTACAATGTTTTGTTATTCGCCTCACGCGTCGCTAGCTGACAAATGGCCATAAGAACAGCGGTTCAAAAAGTAATTATTTGGACGTCAATGTTGGGCTATAAAGCTTTCTGAAAAGATAGCTATATGGAATGAGACGTGGGTGTAGTTAGGATTTGATTTCAGAAAGAATTTCGTTTCTTTAGAGTTCTTTCTGAAAAATAGAGCAATTATTTATTAATTTTTGCAATTGACTTGCTATGATTTTACTTAATAAATCAAACTATAGTAGAATAATGATCACCATGAGCGGTACTTGAACCCACGATCTCGGAATACGTAGCCAGCGAAGGGATATTGTACACAAATAACGCTCTCTGTGAGAGGCGCAAAACTCGTCAATAAATCCTGTGCCAGTACGTCTGGTCAACGCGGCACATTAGACCAAAATCCGTCAATAAGTGAAGGAGGCCTGAGCCCAAGAGCGGGACGTTAATGGACATTAATGAACATTAATCATTGATATAGATAAAAATGCTTAGAAATAGTTACCTATTTGTCCATAAGAAATGCTACTCGCTGTTTTCATGGCCTATGTAGAAGACAACATTAGTGGCGTGTTACATTCTCGTCACAAGAACTGAAATCCTGTCCTAATCTGAAGACATGGGTTCTTGTGAAGTGCGCTGTGATTAATGATACGCCGTGAACTTAGCAACAAGTGGGCGAGAATTTCAATTTCACGACGAACTAGTTCTGTAAAAAGTGTGTTTTTTACCTAGATTTTAATAAAAATATTGTTGTTTTAGGGTTTCGTGGTAAAAGGGTGAAATAGGACCCCATTACTGTGACTGTTGTCCTTCCCGTCCCTCTGTCACTAGGCAGTAACTCATGAACCGTGGTAGATAAATAGCTAACATTTTTGTTGATGATCTATATTATATGTTGCTTTTGTATTAACAAGTACTATAAACGGAATTAAATAAATATTTAAGAGGGCTTTCATACAATAAACGTTTTCAAGTTAACTTGATGAATACGCGATTACGTATTTAGATCAAATTAGTCACATTTTAAGGAAGGTGGGATTCAGACTATTCAGATTTTTAAACCAAAATTGCTAAAGAATTAATAAGAGACGAAGTATTTGTGAGCTTTTTATTACCTCTCTGCCGAACCGCACATCTCACGTGATGTTACTTGTAAACAAGTAATTAAATCAGACATCGATATCATATCATCGAACATGCGTCACTAAACCCATATCTTAGGTATTACTTTTATTACTGAACAACGAGGTCGAAGATAAAAGTAAACAGCCTTTGAACACATTATATTAACGTAAAGTAAGTGTGAACTAGATATTTCGATACAACAGTCTGTATTTTGCCCCAAAAATGGCGCGTAGGAAGCGTGTAGGCGTTGACGCCATCCCCAATAGAAATGGGGTAATTTGTCCAATCTGCAATTTGCATGTTGATTAATTTTGTTACGGAAATCTGCAGCAACATATTATGTACTAGATTAGTTTAGGCGACATACAATGCGTATTAATCTATACTAATATTAAAAAGCTGAAGAGTTTGTTTGTTTGTTTAAACGCGCTAATCTCAGGAACAACAAGTCCAATTTGAAAAAAATTCAGTATTATAGTACATTTATTAAGGAGGGCTATAGGCTTTATAACATTACGCTGCGACCAATAGGGGCGATGCTGAAGTGAATAATGTTGCAAGAACGGAGAATATATAATTCCAAGCGTACGGAGTCGCGGGCAACAGCTAGTGTTATAATAACAGGCTACCTGAATCGCTCAGCTAGGTTATAAACTACTACCTCTGTGGTTATTTATTAGCGTAACTTATTTCATGAAAAAACATTTTGTATTTTTTGTGATTCAAAAAAAATAATGTAAGTATAAAACCTTGTTGGCCGACTACTAAAACGGTTTTGTTAGGAATGCAGGAATAAAAATACTTAAATGATTCTTTTAAGTCTAAAATTTTTGCCATAGCAACAACGCAATTAGAACTTTTATCCAATTTCATTGTCTTTTTATCCTTTCAGTGCCATTGTACTAAAAGTATAAAAAGTAAGACACTTTTAAAGCATGTTTGCTTATCGTTATAAGCAAGCATGCTTTAAAAGTGTTTTTCCACGTTACATCCTTGTCCCATAGAGGTAGGCAGAGGCTATAAAGCGCCGTCTGCTACGAACCAAACACATTAACTTGGCTTCATCGACACTCACGCATGCAATTAAAAGTAAATAATGTAAAGTCCATTGTAGTTATTAATTAGATGATAATTTGTAAACTGAGCTAAATTAACAAAGCCTTCTTAATTAATAATTGTACTTTATAATATACCTACAGTTAATATAAGTTACTATACCGAATCACCCCACTTTCCCCTGTAATCATGGCTGTCCTATAATATTGTAATTTCGTCTTTTCATTCAGTGTTCATCTGAGGGTGAAAATTATTTGACCTTGTTGATTTTCCACGCAAATAAATACTTATGAAGTTTTTGTTTGTCTATTTTTAACCGACATCCAAAAAGGAAGAGGTTATTAATTTCGAAAATGATTCGGCTGATTTGAAATTTTATTTTTTGAGGGGATAGTAGTGGGTACGTATAACTAATAGGTATATTTAGGATTTGATGACTAGTACCTGGTGAAAATAAGATTCGTTTTCTTAATTTAATTTAAGAGATTAGTACATTGTACTTAATCTTGCATATCTGTGTTGCATAATGTAATTCTAAACAAATCAAATTACTTATCACTTAGAACTGCACAACAGTTTACAAGTTGCGAGTTATCTCGGGAGTAAACAGTAGAGATTTACCGCAAAACTTTACCATCTGCTCAGAGATCACTTCTAATAGATTCCTCACGCAGAGACCAACGCAACTCAAACTGCTTTAGAGCACAATGTATGAAAACTGGATGTACCTACTCGTATAACATTACATATGAAAACTAGGCGTGTGGTTTTACTACGACTAATGAAAATGCATAACTCGATACCCTGCAACTCGCGTCTTTCTCCAACATTAGTGCGTTTCTCTACAGCCCATTAACTGACCAGGCGTGTTGGCATAGAGTATATTTACGAATTTTCCATCTCACTCAGAGTATGTTATCTGTGTAATATCCCTTACCTGGCTTTTATAACACCCTGCGAAAGAAATGGGGAGTGGCACTTGTTTTCTTAATCCATCACCGCACGTACAATAAAATTGATTTGACATTAGTTGTTGTTGTTTGCGTTTAGTCTTTAACAAAAATCTCGTAATGCGGTATCTATTGGAGTTGATCTGTGCTTCTGCTATATTTTACCCTCCTCTTACCCGCCTTACCTCAGAGTTTTACCTTGTATAGCTATATTCTGTAAATAAGTTTATATTGCGGTAACAATGCAAACTTGTTACTAAAAGATTTATAAGTTCTGTAGTAGAAATTACTTTCTATGCTTTGCTATGTAGTCACATTCTTTTGTTATTTAAATTAATAATATTGTTATTAGATTTTTTTTAATAATTATTATATTGTTAAAATAATCATGCTAATGAAATGAAAAAAAAAACAATAATCCCTAACGCGTAATATATCTACTACACATAATTAATATAAATATAATATAAATTAATAAAGCATTCTTCAGATTATGTGGAGTTGTTGACACATTAATTTTTCGAAACTATACATGACATAAGGTACGTATCATTAGTTTACTTGCAAAGCTCACCAAATATTTTAAGATGATGTTGAGCGTTTATCATAATAATACATAATAAAGGCAACAATTGTAAATATAAAATTCACAATTCAATCCATAGAATAAAATGTAATATCTCAGTTTACATGTTATTCCATGAATTAAATTTTAAATATACATAATATAATATTCACAATTTTTGCCTTTATTATGTATTGTTATAAAAGCTCGGAATTATCTAAAAATATTTAGTGAGCTTTTGTTTGCGCCACTTTCTATGCCAATATTGTTTGAGCGCCATCTGTGTACGAATGGGAAAGCTTGTCTTCACCGCCCTCGCAAAGCTACGCGAGCGAGAGTGTAAACCTCTGTAGAAGCTGTCCAAAGAGTAAAATAATATAGATATAACAAGATGTCATCCGCCTGTCACATCGCAAGAAAAATTGGTGTCATGTAATTTTCGCACTGCATATAATTATATTTATAAACCGCATGAACTATCGCTTGGGAGTGCTTAAGCATAAGATCAAGAACCAGTGAACATCACATAGTATGGTGAATGGTGGTACCACCTAAGATGCCTCCTCTATAACTAGCAACACCAGGAAAGGTGCGTGAATGACCAGAGGTGAGTACCATTCAAACATTTGTGTGTTCTACAATATTGGTTCGTCTCAAATCGCATAACTCTACTATAATTTCCCGCTTTAATTTCTGGTCTATTCAAGACCGCCGCATCCGCATGACCATAATTTTGGTCTTTCGAGTTCGGATACCGCTTCATCATAATTTTGGTCCAGTCGAGCCAGGATAAAGGACCATGCTATCCTATACAGTCTAGTACATTCTAACCCGCTTAAACAAATGAAAAAACCCGCTATTCGCCCGCTAGTCTTTAGAACATTCTAGTCCGCTTGACCGTTTCAAACCAGTTTAGAACGGTCGTTGAATCGCATTTTATATCTAGATATTCTATGTATTTATAGTGATAATATTGTAAAGGTTGTGATCATTGAATATAACCTATACAATGATACAGGCCACTTAAGATTTGTTTTTAAAAAAAAGAATAAAAAATTTAAAATTTGAAAATAAAAAAAAGAGAAGAATTGGGGAGATGAAAATAGGACATGATGAAGTGAGGATGTTGAAAAATGATTGTAAAATAGTTTTTCTTTATTATAAAAATATAACAAATTAATATATACAAAAGTTTTTCATTAAAGTAGAAGCTTTACAAATGAAGCTTTACAATTGGTGGAGGCGCCGGGTATAGCGGCCCGATTGGTAAATCAGCTCCTACGCCCAGGGATGTGTTGACGAACAAAGGGTCGACACAGGATAAATATTTATTATCAGAGAAGTAGCCGTATCTTTTTATTAAATTTTTATAAATTATTTATAACTAAGATGGAACTAGCCACGATAACTTTCGGTGGTTGCGCACAGGAGTGCCTAGATGAATTCGAAGAAATGTTTTACGCTTTAATAACTTTCAAGAGATGCTCGTCTGAAGAAGAAAAATTATCACTATTGCCCTCATTTTTAAGGGGTAACGCCTTACTTTTCTTCCGGGGCATTAAAGACACGTGCAAAAGCGTGCAGGAGGTATTTGATAGACTAAGGGAAGAGCTCCAAGAAGTAAATTACCAAGAATGTTCGCAATAATTATTTGCATAATGATGTAAATTGGTTTAGTGATTCAATTAGATTAAGGTTATATATATAGTGATAATTATAATTTACTAATATTGTTTTATTTTGGTGTGTTTCATATTGTTCGGGATCGGCGAGACTTCATAATGACGTCAGCAAATTTGTACATAAGAAAGATACAATGAAAAGGATCCACATCAAAAATTTAATTATTTTTTCATATTTATATTTTGAATGTTTAGTTAAAAATGTGAGATAAATATATTAACATAGTAATGGGATAGTGAGTATTTCGTACTAGATTATGATTATAGTATTAAGGTGGAACGATTAATAGGTATAATAATGGGTTGTATTGAGTTATAATGTCGAAGGGAGTGGCTTGGTAGAGTTAGTTGGATGAGTCGTATCAACGGGTAATATCTTTGAATGCAACATGGTAAGGCCATAGGCTATTTGTCATGGAATCCTGTTTTGGGATATCACGCATTTTAGAGATAGAACTCATAAGATAGGATTTAGGAAAGTAGGTGCTAGAGTAAAGTATTTGTTCATTGGGAGAGAAATGTGAAAGGTTGAAAATTGAAAGAAGTTGTATTATAGTGAGAGGTTGCTGATAATATTTTTATTTATTGGGTAATAGTTAGATAATAATGATTAGCGAATAGTTTATAATTACTTAGATAATAGAATGATTGATTATTTAAAACGTTACTTGTGGTAGAAGAATGGTTGGTAAATTTATCTCACGAGAAGGAATTCTAAATGTGGAATAAATTGGTCATTCCCGAGCATTCAGGATTACTTAGTAGAAATTATACCTAAATAATTGAAAAGACGGTTGAGTATTATCTGAGCATACTTTAAATTTTAATTTGATAATCTCTGGATTCTATCAATTATAATGGTTTCTTATGTAAATTTTCTCATTAAGCTGGAAAGCTGTTAAATTAGCACATCTTTCGGATCTATGATGCTGACCTCATAATTGAAGCTCGATAGTTTTTATAAGAGCGTTAATTGTTTGGTGATGAACATTTTTCTGATTGATTGTTGATGATATATGCTTTGTGTCTTGGTGTGATAGTTTTAAGGATGCCTTATCACTCTTGTTTATTATTGGATAAATCAATTTTAAAGATGAAGTAGTTTAATATTTTATGAAAAGAGTGATATGTTATAAGGGCATCGTAGTTAGTGTGGTTCGGATAACTAAAGCTAGGTCCTAGCTGGATCTAATCTGGTTCATTCTAGTTTGTTATCATGCTTTCCAACCTTAGGTAGGGTGTCCAGTATTTTGTAACTTAGAAAAAAAAAAATTTTTTTTTTTTTAAAAAAAATTTTTTTTTTTTATCCTCTAAGGGGGGGAGAATGTAAAGGTTGTGATCATTGAATATAACCTATACAATGATACAGGCCACTTAAGATTTGTTTTTAAAAAAAAGAATAAAAAATTTAAAATTTGAAAATAAAAAAAAGAGAAGAATTGGGGAGATGAAAATAGGACATGATGAAGTGAGGATGTTGAAAAATGATTGTAAAATAGTTTTTCTTTATTATAAAAATATAACAAATTAATATATACAAAAGTTTTTCATTAAAGTAGAAGCTTTACAAATGAAGCTTTACAATATCTATTTATTGCCTAATTATATTCTTATTATCACTCTGTAATCTCCGCAGTACATATATTTGCTCAATAACTTATATTACCACTCAATTTACGTACAGCTTATTATTCTTCACTTTGATAATCTTTGCGGTTGCTTGTGAGTAATTCTATAATACGAGTAAATTTGTTAGAATTTCAAATGGAGTTGCAAATTCAAGTCGTTATTGCAAAAAAGGAAGCTATATTTTCACATATAACCACGTTGTATGATTTATCAAACAAAATAACCCCTTTATCGCATAGAGATACTAGAAGTAAGCAAGAATTCTTGTCCGCTACATCAAATATTGAGAATTTATATAACAAATTTAACGATCTATGTGACCAGCATAACGTCTTGTTATTTGATGAAGACCCTAACTATAAACCTAATTATAGTAATTGGATGGCATTTGAAGGTTTATATTCGCATATACAACATACTCGTCAGGTGTTGTTGGAATCTAGTAATCACGGCGCTAATGATGATAGGTCTAAATCATCGAATATAATTACCTGTAGGTTACCAAGATTGGAACTTCTAGGATTTTCCGGTCAGCCGGAGTCATGGCCGCTCTTTTATCATAACTTCAAAACAAATGTTCATGACAACCAAGACTTAACAGACGCACAACGCGTTCAATATTTAGTTAGCAAATTAAGTGGTAATGCACTTAACGTATTCGCGGGTGTTATACCTAATGAAACGAATTATCCTACCATATGGAATTCGTTAGTCGCTAAATACCAAGATAAAAGATTACTCGGTTCAATGTATATTAATAGCATACTTGATGTCAAGCCTACTGTCGATTCCGCAACGCAGTTAAATAATTTTATAGAACGAATACATTCATCGTGGGCTGCACTAAAACAATTAGAAATTGAGGATTTATCGGATTTCATATTTACAAACCTTGCGCTTAAAAAGATTGATTCCCAATTAGTAAAGGACTTTGAGTTATTCATCTACGATAAAACTATACCCACTAGCGCTGATCTAATTAATTTTATACGCCATAGAATTAAGGTACTAGAACGTAGCACAGTTCTTCAACAACCAATCATCACGCATCAGTCCCCGAGAGGTATTCATTCTCAGAATAAGTCAACTAAGGCTACATCTAAAGTGTCACACACCTTCGCTATTTTGAATAATAATTTTAATAAACCTTGCATACTTTGTAAACAAACAGATCATATTAATTTATATAAATGCCTTAAATTTAAAGAAATGCCTATTAAGGAACGCTTTCATTACGTTAAAAATAATAAATGCTGTATAAATTGCCTTTCCACAAAACATAACTTACTTAATGCTTGTCGCTCGGGTAATGTGTGTAAGGTGTGTTCAAAAAAGCATCATACGCTATTGCACTTTGAGTCCAAATTGCCACAGAACATTAGTTCAGATAATTCACACGCATTGAAACAAGACGGTCACGTAGACACGACGCGTAGCGCTTTCGTGGACCGTAGCTTGCCCGTGGCCGATACACAGCAGTCTTCGGTATGTATGCATTCTAATCAAATGCATAACAATAATATTGATAAACAATCTCGCTTACAATTAAATAAATCTATTGTTTTGCCTACAGCACAAGTTTACGTTCCTAATAATGGTACATGTACTACAATACGATGTCTAATTGATAGTGCTTCACAAAACAATATTATTACGCTTGCGTCTTGCGATAAATTAAATCTTAATATTCAACCGCTACAAAACTCGTCAATTAATACAGTAGGCTCGCTTTCCGCGCCTGTTATAGGCTACGTATCGCTCACAGTTCAATCGCGCGTCTCTGATGCTTATTATAATTTAATATTATTAGTAGTTAACCAGATTACTGATAAGTTGCCTACGCATGTGATTCATTCAGAGGAAATGAATTGCTTTAAGCATTTGCCGATGGCTGATGCATCTTGGTACTCGCCCGGGAATATTGATGCGATTCTCGGAGCGCAAGTATTCGCACATATTATGCTCGGAGGTAAAATACTTCCGCCATCATGCGCTGACAATTCTGATGCTCATCACAACGTACTTTATGCTTTCGAAACAACGCTTGGCTATATTGTCATGGGGGAAACACCTGCGTTCAACCCTGGGAATGTAGTCTGGTCCTTCGGTCCGTTGATAAATGATATAAATAATAATATCGCAAAATTTTGGGAGATAGAGGAGGTACCTGATTTAAACATAATCAGTCCAGATAATAATGAGTGTGAGCAATTGTACAGTTCAACAGTTACTAGATCTTCTAGTGGACGTTATATTGTTTCGCTGCCTTTTAAAGGCGATCCCAAATTGTTGGGCAACTCTTTCTTTACCGCTAAGCGCAGACTAGATGCATTAGAACGCAAGTTTAAAGCGCTTCCTGCTTTCCATCAAGCCTACAATGACGTCATCAATGATTACTTGCAAATGGGTTATTTATCAGAAATTTCTTTCTCTGTCGCTGCTACGACTACAGGATATTTCATTCCGCATCACGCTGTGGTAAAACCAGATAAGGCGACCACAAAAACTCGCATCTTTCTTAATGCAAGTGCAAAAACCGACACAAGCACTTCTCTTAATGATCTGCTACATACAGGGCCTAATTTGCAGGCTGATTTATTTTCGCTTCTGTTAAACTTTCGCCCTTTTAAAATCGCTATAACTGCTGATATACGGCAGATGTATTTGCGAATCCTTTTAACAGATGAGGATCGTAAACATCAAAAGATGTTATTAATAGTAATATATTCCATTTATTATAAGTCTAAGGTTGCTCCATTGAAAACTGTATCGCTAGCACGACTTGAGTTATGTGCTGCCTTATTACTCGCTAAACTGGTCAATCAGGTTAACCGCATTTTTGTTAATAAATTTCCGCTAAACAATATTTTCGCATTTTCTGATTCCATGATCACGCTATCCTGGATTCATTCGCAACCGCATCGCTGGCAAACCTTCGTTGCCAACCGCGTTAGTAAAATACAGGAATTATTATCTCCTGATCGCTTCTATCACATAAATGGTAATTCAAATCCTAGTGACTGCCTTTCTAGAGGTTTGTTACCTTCACAACTTCTTGACAATGCGCTTTGGTGGAACGGCCCAACTTGGGTTCAGTTTCCAACCGCTGAATGGCCAATAAAACCATTCAAATCTTCTTTCGTGGTCGACAATATACCTGAACTGAAATCATCGATTACCTTAACCGCTATATCTAACTTAGAGACTTCCATTTTTCTTGAGCTCGCACCTCGGGTATCATCCTGGAAGAAATTAATACGAATTATTGTTTATATTTTACGTTTCGTTCGAAAACTGCCCCGATCGACATCCGTACAAGTTTCGGATTTGGATCTAGCAGAAAATATTCTGCTTCGACATTTACAAACTAAATACTTTAGTGGTGAGATTAAAAACATCAAAATTGGTAACTTACCATCACCTACGTTGAGAAAGCTTGACTTATTTATGGACGCAAACGGATTACTTCGCGTTGGTGGACGATTAGCAAACGCTAATTTACCGTTTGAAAACCGTCATCCAATATTACTTCCCCGACATGATCACATTGTTGACTTAATAATCGATGATTGTCACCGCTCTAACTGTCATTCTGGTTCTCATCTTGTCATGTCTTTATTAAGACAACGATACTGGATACTTTGCGCTCGTAATTTAATTAGAAAACGAATAAGGCAGTGTAATTTTTGTTTCAAGTTTTCACCTTCGCATCCAACTCCTATGATGGCTGACTTGCCACCTGCTCGGGTGCAAGAAGCTAAATGTTTTAGTCACACGGGAATAGATTACGCTGGCCCAATTAATATTACTCTTGCACGTAAACGTGGAGTTAGAAGTCAAAAGGCGTATATTTGTCTCTTCGTTTGTTTGACCACTAAGGCTATACATATGGAAATTGTATCGGATTTGACCACGGAGTCGTTCTTGGACGCTTTGAAACGTTTTCTATCTAGGCGAGGTCCCGTTTCTTGTCTTTATTCTGATAACGCCAGCACCTTTATTTGTGCGAAAAAACAGTTGGATGAGTTATATACTTTCTTATCTAACAAAGACACTCACACTGCATTTCAAAACGAATTAAATAATCGTAGAATTACCTGGCATAATATTCCACCTAGGGCACCTCATTGGGGTGGTCTATGGGAAGGAAATATAAAATCAGTAAAAATGCTTTTGTATCGCACAATCGGAAAACAATTGCTTTGTTATGAAGAATTGTTAACTTTATTAACTCAAATCGAATGTACGAGTATATTAAACTCGCGCCCGCTTTGTTTGTTGTCTGATCAGCCACACACTATTTTAACGGCAGCTCATTTTCTCAATACAACACCATTACAATCGCTACCTGCATATGATATCGATCCGACTGTTAGTCTTTCTAATAGAAAGAAACTTTTAGATAGTTTAGTTCAGAGTTATTGGAAGAAGTGGCATTTACACTATTTACATACGCTACAATCAAAACAGAAATGGAATACTCCTCAGGCACCTGTTAAGATTGGAACATTGGTTCTAATTCATCAAGATAATACGCCGCCGCTTCATTGGCCTACGGGTGTTATTGAGCAAGTATATCCGTCGCGGGACGGAGTCGTTCGCGTCGCCTTAGTTCGTTCCACAGCTGGATTATTCAAACGTCCCGTAGTAAAATTAAGTCCCCTTCCTACTCAGTAACTCATTTAATTTAGTCTTTTAGTATAATTTAAAATACGAGTATATATCGCATTACCGCATATTGTAAAAAAGCATACCGCTTATCATTTAGTTAACCATTATTAACGTATTTATACATCATATTAAACACATATTTTTCAAATGACATTCCGCATGTTCTAATTATCTATTTATTACATATCCCGCATTCACATAGAGATTTTTTGTCTTGTTATTATTTCATATACCCATGATTATTGTGTATACGCATTTATCTTTGAAATCCTTACGGTATTTCAAGCCGGGGAGGATGTTTGCGCCACTTTCTATGCCAATATTGTTTGAGCGCCATCTGTGTACGAATGGGAAAGCTTGTCTTCACCGCCCTCGCAAAGCTACGCGAGCGAGAGTGTAAACCTCTGTAGAAGCTGTCCAAAGAGTAAAATAATATAGATATAACAAGATGTCATCCGCCTGTCACATCGCAAGAAAAATTGGTGTCATGTAATTTTCGCACTGCATATAATTATATTTATAAACCGCATGAACTATCGCTTGGGAGTGCTTAAGCATAAGATCAAGAACCAGTGAACATCACATAGTATGGTGAATGGTGGTACCACCTAAGATGCCTCCTCTATAACTAGCAACACCAGGAAAGGTGCGTGAATGACCAGAGGTGAGTACCATTCAAACATTTGTGTGTTCTACAATATTGGTTCGTCTCAAATCGCATAACTCTACTATAATTTCCCGCTTTAATTTCTGGTCTATTCAAGACCGCCGCATCCGCATGACCATAATTTTGGTCTTTCGAGTTCGGATACCGCTTCATCAGCTTTGCAAGTAAACTAATGATAATAACAATAACAATAATAATAGTTTATTGCCATAAAGTAATGTATGTACATAGTTATCAATGTAAAGCTAGAAACATCACTCGTTACAAAACATTATAATAGCTTCCGATACCGAACTAGGTGAGACCTGTGTTTCAGTTGTCGGTGCCACCCCTATAAATTTATAAACTAAACTAGCTTAAGTATGTTACCAATATGATTGTCTCGTAGTAAAAATAATAAAAACAACACATTTTTCATTAACAGTATGACAACTTGAAATAAATTTAAAGAATAATACACTTGAAAATAGTGAGTGTGTGTGCCTCTCTAGGTGTAACTGGTTGTGTGTAATGTATGTTTGTGTATGTGTGCATGTGTGCGAGAGAGGGTGTATTTACTAAAGGGATCTAGTACAAGGGAATCTGGAGTAGAAGATGCTGATTTTAAGCCACAAATATTTTAAATTTAAGATGATAAATTTTAGAAGTTAATTTTTAGTTGAAAACAAATAAAAAGACGACATTGCAGATATTTGTTACGACATTACAGATAGGATCTTCTCTGTTTCATCATAGCTCAACGTTTGGAGCCAAGCAGCAGTTTTTTCTTTACAAGCTGTCTTATTCAGTGCATAAATAGAAATAATATTATTTATCTTGTTGTATATGTAAGGGCCCAGTGAACAATAGAATCTCCTAACAAATGTAGTATGAAACTGTTTCTTATTTTCGCAGACTCTATTTTTACGTCTACCTATATTATTCTGGGGATCAAAAGGCAATTCTGCGTGTTGTTTCCGAATTATACCCGCAATGAATAGCTGTCTCACTGTAAGCACTTTACATTCTTTATAAAGTTGTTAATATAAATTATATCTACTAATTAATTTTCCTATGCGTACCTAGACTACTTTTTACAAAGATTTGACTACTTTTTAACTGTCTATATTGGACTTGACTTGACACGCTACCACGTGCCTAGATTATTCTAAACATGGTCTAAGTTTTCCATACCTGTAATATATTGTTATTTTATTATGTATACTAGGTGCTGGCCGCAACTTCGTATCTGTTGAATTTAATAATGAAACCTTTACAAACTATACAAAAAGCCATCCTCTTGAACCATTCTATCTATTTACAAAAAGCTTACATATGGACATAAATACAAAAACAACGACTTTGTTTTTAGGGTTCCGTACCCAAAGGGTAAAAACGGAACCCTATTACTGAGACTTCGCTGTCCGTCCGTCCGTCCGTCCGTCCGTCCGTCCGTCCGTCTGTCACCAGGCTGTATCTCAAGAACGGTGATAGCTAGAGAGTTGAAATTTTCACAGATGATGTATTTCTATTGCCGCTATAACAACAAATACTAAAAATAAAATAAAATAAATATTTAAGGGGGGCTCCCATACAACAAACATGATTTTTTTACCGTTTCTTGCTCTCATACAACAAACGTGATTAATTAAGTATTGTGTGTGTTGTTTGCTCATTTATTAATAACGTGCCTTATGTTGCATAGATAATGGTACGGAACCCTTCGTGCGCGAGTCCGACTCGCACTTGACCAATTTTTCATTTTTTAATAATTATTATATTTTACCAATCCTAATTGTGACGGTAGGTATTAACAATTTGCATGTATTTGAAATTCACACTGCTACGGTCTCTAAACAACAAAATTTAGTTAAAGCTGTTTGAAGCCTTCGTGATACCTTTTATTCAAATTCCGCATCCTTTATATTACGTATAAATAAAACCTTATTTCAAAATCACCCCTTGAGCTTTTAAACCAATAGCAGTACTAAATTCACTGTTTATTTTGTCAATTACACTGACAATTTAATGCGGTGTCGAGGTAACGAACATAAACACTAACGTAATTAAAAAAGTTAATTTTTATAAACTAACAAAGTATAAGTAAAATGGCTATTGTCATTAAATTATGATAATACCTAAGAGGATACCAAAATAGCTTCGTGCATTTTTCTACGTACGAAGTTTTCATTTTTTCTTTAGATTGAATGGCTAGAGCTCTAATTTTTAAGTATACGTTTTCTCAGTATATATAATCTAGGATCGCATAAACACAGAAACGCGATTGAAAAAAGATTTCTCGATAGAAAATCTTAGCGAAACAACCTCTCTCATTTTTTATTATTTTCATTTGTCGGTCTATTTCCGCGTATTAACTAATGAAATAACTTTAAATACATAAGTAACTATTATATATAGAAACACGTAAACTGGAATTAAAATATATTTAGTAGATTTTGAGCAAACAAAAAAAATATCCCTAATTCTTCATTTTCTATACCTACTAGCTGTGATAATAGGTACATATCGACGATAATATTGATGTAGGCCCTTAAGTAGAACGTTTTTAAATAGTACGATTTACTAAAAGTATATCTATAAACATATTATCCATACACATACACGTGTACACAAACACGCGTACACAAACTCTCGTCACACATTTTATAAAAGGTTTGCTAAAAAAAAAATTTTTTTAAGGGTTTTAAAAAAAATCCATGTATTGCTCAAAATCGTTACACACGCGCTAAGAGAGGATACTGAAGCCAATTCTGATGCGTTCAAAACTTAACTAAAATGAAAACAACTAGTGTGTATTTTGATTAATTATGTATTTCGTTGTACATATATTAATTAAAATCGTTAGATAGTCCATTTACACAGTTTTTATAAGAATAAAAGCATTGCCGAATTGTGTTGCCCTATAAATTTTCATTTTTAACACACTTTAATTAGTTCGGTACGTATAATACGTATAGATCAATGTATTAATCTATGTAAAGGAATCTTTTTAAGTAATTTTCACCCACTTACTTTGCATACGTATTAAGGACAAATATATAAATAAAAAGAAATTCAAGGTTTTGAAGCGTGTTTTTTAGTTTTTGAAAATATTTAAGTTTTGTTGTGCACGTAGAATCGGTTCCACTGTCTGTATACGAAGAGTATAAGCGTTGCTTTCGTGATTTTTAAAAAGGGTCACCTAACAATGCCACCTGTTGGAATAA
The DNA here is from genome assembly GCA_916999025.1 of Orgyia antiqua. NCBI lineage: Eukaryota > Metazoa > Arthropoda > Insecta > Lepidoptera > Erebidae > Orgyia > Orgyia antiqua. The sequence continues at coordinate 16,313,657 of OU779864.1, read as the reverse complement.
TGCTCTAAACATCACCATCAAATATATCTACAGATAAAATAAATAGAAAAATCTACATAATTGGAAAACTGAATGAACTGAGTCGTTTTCTTGGTAAAGAAAGATAAATTGTGTCAACGTCTACTTTCATAATGTATATGAAATCGTTCATATTGTTTAACTGTATATTTCCAGCAATATTTAACATCATGGCACGAAAAATTTGGAAATAATAAAAAAAACCTTTTTTGAACCTCAAATATTCGTGTTTAAGTATTGTTCAATTACAAAACTAGACTACTTAATCCCGAGAAATTTCGGTGTTCCAGTTCAGTTTAAACTTTAAAACTTTTTTCACCTTTTCTGTGTTAAAGTAGCACCGCCTCGTATTATCTCTGCACCTATCTATCTCTGTACACTATTTTAAATGTGCAAAAAGTTTTAAATAAATAAAAAAAAAACTAAAGAAAACACCTAGATGGCGGTAGCATCAAGTTAGAAGTCGCTATGATTTTGCACCGCGTTCTTTTTTGTCATACTTAAAGTCAAAACGGGACCCTTATGCTGAGACTTTGCAGTTCGTTTATCACCAGGCTATACGGTATGGACGGTGATAGGTAGAGCTGAAAACTTATCTGTTTATGTATATCAATTGATGCTACAGTAACAAATACTGATGTGGTTGAGTGGTTCATGCAACGGACTGCCGATCAAGAGGTCGCGGGTTCGATTCCCGCTCGGGACAATCATGAGTCGGAAATATGACGAATATATTTAAATTGCCAACGACTTCGTACGCTTGGAATTTTTCACAATTTTCCCCGTTTTGGCAACATTTTTACTGATGCTTCGCTCCTAGTGGTCGCAGCGTGATGTCATATAGCTTATAGCCTTTCTCGATAAATGTACTATCTAACATTGAAAGAATTTTTTAAATCGGACCAGGTGGCTCCTGAGATTAGCGCGTTTAAACAAACAAACTCTTGAGCTTATTAATATCAGTATAGATAATAATGGTACAGTACCTAGCCTTCGTGTGAGAGTCCAATCGATATTTTAGTCTCGAGTGAAACTGCGAGAATAAGCCAGCAAAATAATTCAGTTAGTGTCAGTCAAGTGGCGGACTGGTTGGAACTCGAGCTAGTTGTGAAGTGGTTGTTATCCATTTGAAGGACATCTCTAGTCGGATGTAATAGGACCATTGTTTGATCATTGCCTTGTTTTATAGCTCTTATGAACATATTTAACATCAAAGGGTAAAATTTGTGTAACACTATGTACATGAGGATGGTACCATTTTTATAAAAAAAAAATCGGTGTCGTCACTTATTGACATTTGGATTAATTTTTTGATAAATTTTGATTAAACTTTGAGTAAATACAATTTCATTAATCTATTGTGATCAGAAAGGTTACGTGGCATATTTGTGTTCGAATATCATGTTGAATACCATCGACCAAATAAATTGTAGCTTGAAGAATTAAAAACAAACAACTTTTTGTTATCATTGATTTGTATAATGTTCGTACATTAAAATGTAGATATATAAATTTATACAAAATATATGTGAATTGATAATAATCAAATATATACGATTTATTTGCAAACCAACATTTGTGCAAACATTTGCATAGAATTGCGCATGTTGGTTATCCAAGGTGACTGCTTCTTTTACAATATAATATGTTTTCAATCTGTATCTATTGATACAAACATTTTGTAATAATTTAGAGTTCATTGCTTGTTTTAAATAAATAGAGTATTGTGTTAAATTGTTTCGTAGTATTCAATTTTATTATAACAGAAAACTATATTAGTGATAAACTAGTACAAAGCTACTGGAAAATACCAACTGTTAAGAGGTCCAATTAGTAAATCAAATTATAGCGAAAAATCACCATAAGCAGAACGATTATATTGTTTAGGTCATATTATGTGTTTATTACTGCCGTTTTGTATATTATAAGTTGAATAAAGAATTTATTTATTATTATACATTATATATAGACGGGCCTCGTGGTGGAGTGGTTCATATAACGGACTGCCGATCACAAGGTCTCTGGTTCGATTCCCGGTCGGGACATCATTTTTGTGATTTTTCTAATTGTCATACAAATGTTTGTACTGCGTCTGGGTGTTTACTATGTATTATAAGTATGTATTTACAAAAGATAAGTAGTATATGTATTATATCCGTATTCTGGTACCCATAACACAAGCATAATAAGCTTAGCTTGGGACCAGAGGACGTTGTGTGAAATGTCCATGAATATTTATTATTTATTTATTATTAAAGATTAAGTAAAAGCATAGCAATCATCATCGTCATTATAACATCATGCCTTTTCCCATGCGGGTAGGTAGAGCTTATAAAGCGCTAAGTGTTACAGTCCAAACACACTTCCTTGGCTTTATCCACACTCATACATCTGGACATAAATGCCAAGATAATTGCAAAATAATTAAATTATTTTGCACTTTATTAATAATTCAACTGTGGCGCGCTGACCAGGCGTATTAGGGCATAGTTTCGAGTTTTCCGTCTCTCACAGAGGATGTTGTCTGTGTGTAATATTCCTTAGCTGGCTTTTACAGCACTCTGGGAAGGAACAGTGGTGACAGTTGTATTCTTAATCCGTCACCACTCGGGTAAAAGCAAATCAATCTCGAAACTAACAATCTTGAAATCCAGCACTTAGAGAAGTAATAGTGCGAAAGAAATTCCTATCAAATTTAGTTTATATTATATTGGTGCCTTATAGTGGTATATTTTGCGCGGTTATCAATCATATCTCATTATTTTGCAATCAATTTTGTATTCCCATTTGTTTTTATGCTAAAAGCAATACTGATTTGTTGTGTAATGATATGAAGAAAACTTGCTACTTCCTTGGTATCTATTGGCTGCTAAATATTTTAACACTGTGGGTGAAGTGAAAAATTTAAATTTAAATTTCTTATGGGAAGGTAAACCGCCCTGTTACGTAACGCGTTACGGCACCTATCTTTTTTTCTGTTTGTTACGTACTTTTCACACAAAGTCCTCTGGTTCTAAGCTAAACTTATATGCTTGTGTTATGGGTATTAGAATACAGAATAAAACAAAGTCGTAATTTTTGTATGTATGTCCCTATGTGAGCTTATATATCTTCAAAAATACGCAACGGATCTTGATGCGGTTTTTTTTTTATAGATAGAATCGTTCAAGAGAATGGCTTTTTTTGCATAATTTATTGGGGTTTGCTGTATATTGGATGAGATATGATTAAATTTGTCGAGAAATTCGGACGCGCGCGAGCTATAAATGAAAACGCTGCCTTAACTATGTGAGGTACAATAAACTAATGTATAGAGGAATTGTTCATCACCTATAACTCTTCAAAAAAGTCCGCTAGGGCATATGTCTATCGTTTAAGGGAAACCCGCTGTACCCATAATAATGTCAACAAAATTATCAAATTCAATAGGGTGTTTTCAAAAGCTATTTACGTGTATATGGTAATATTTTTTATCAAATTAAATAGCTTAGTTAGCTTACGCAATTTATATAGATTATAACTGCTCTTTACAGCATGAAATTTAAATGAATATCTTAGGAGATATGACGAAAAAAGAATTACGCGCTATAAAATAAAATACTTAAACTGTTGGCTGAGCAACGCGAACCTTTCCTCGGTCTTCTATCCATGCTCCAATGTTTGGATATGTAAGGATGTTTATTGTGCTTTCACGTAAAGACTACTCTATGGATTTTTATGAAACTTTCCAATGAAAAATGGAACAGAAAATGAACTTATTTTTTATCCTTTTTACCGCGGGTAACACCGCGGGGAACAGCTAGTACTTTATATAGTAAACATCCAGACGCAGTACAAACATTACGACTGTAATTATTACACAAATGACTGTCCCGAGCGGGCCCGATCGAAACCGCGACTTCGTGAACGGCAGTCCGTTACATGAACCACTAGACCACGAGGGCAGTCAAAATCTGTTTGTAGTTTATGCGATATAGTGTAAACTTATAACTTAACATGGTTTATTTAAATTATTATTAAGTTAGTTATTACTAACTTACTTAGCTTATTAGTAACTTAGTTTAAGTTATCACTTCTGGCAGGTGTACTGAGAGACGCACATGTTTATAATTTCTTGTTTCTTTCAATACTTTAATTGGGAATTCAAAAAACATATGAGCGTATATTTTACGTGGGTTTATAACACGTGCTCACACGTGGAATGATTGTGACGAAATATCTTATTCTCATCCAGAAATCTTCGAATAATCGATTTGTAATGTTAACACTCGTTTGTTAACGTCACACTGGACGTCATAGAATCAAGTGGTGAACACTTACGTCATAATCAAGGTGATAAACGGAATCAATTGGTCTACAACCCACGCGTTGTATTCAAATGATTGATTATGGAGATTATTGCGTTGTTGGTGAATGTGCTAATCGATTAACAATAGTAGTGCTCTATAATTGATTGTGAAGTTTGAAATTCCGATCGTATCTTTGAAATATTTACAAATATTATAACGCGCTTATCTCAGGAACCAATAGTCAGATTTGAAAAATTATTTCTGTGTTGGATCTATCACATCTATCGAAGATGGCTATGTAAAATCACGCTGCGACTAATAGGAATAATATAAGTGAAAATATTGCAATAAAGGGGAATTTTCTTAATTCTACGCGTACGAAACCGCGGGCAAGATCTAGTAAATTTTTTAAAACTGTTATAGGTACTCGTAAAACAGTTTGGGCTATGATTTCAGAGGAAACTAGCTGACCCGGCAAACGTTGTATTGCCATACAAATGTTAGGGGTGGACCACCCTTAACATTTAGGGGGATGAAAAATAGATGTTGTCCGATTCTCAGACCTAACGTATATGTAAACAAAATTTCACGAAAATCGGTCGAGCCGTTTCGGAGGAGTATAATTAGAAACACCGTGACAGGAGAATTTTATATATTAGACAAAATTAAATGTTTATTATGTTTGTTGCGGTTAGGTTGAATTTACGAAAATTGTTCTTTAAGTTGGTGTATAGGCTTACCTACTGATATACTTTATTTGAGGACAGCAGAAAGCTAATATTTTTATAGAGTTTCAAATTTATTGATTAAAGAACCCTCGATTTGTAGTAGATAGACAAGTTGTTGATCATTATGATGTATCTCTTCGAAGAGTAGTTAATTTTTGTATCAATAATTTGCTTAGTTCATACACTAAAAAATTGGTCAAGTGCGAGTCGGACTCGCGCACGAAGGGTTCCGTACCATTATCTATGCAACATAAGGCAACGTTATTAGTATCGAGCAAGAAACGGTAAAAAAATCATGTTTGTTGTATGGGAGCCCCCCTTAAATCTTTATTTTATTTTTAGTATTTGTTGTTATAGCGGCAATAGAAATAAATAAATAAATAAATAAATAAATAAATATATAATAATACATCATCTGTGAAAATTTCAACTGTCTAGCTATCACCGTTCTTGAGATACAGCCTGGTGACAGACGGACGGACGGACGGACAGCGAAGTCTCAGTAATAGGGTCCCGGTTTTACCCTTTGGGTACGGAACCCTAAAAACACGCTTAAAAATCCAATTTTTTTTTATTATTGCATTGTCATCAGTCCTTTATATGTGTGCAAATCCTACTACTGCAAATGGGTGAAAATTACTTTCAAAGATTCCGTTACATAGATAAATACATTGATAGATACAAACCGAAGTAATAAGTGTGTTAGTGTTACAATTTACCGTGTGGTACGGAACCCTAAAAGTATTCACCTAAACGTGAGTTTTCAAATATTACACGTAAGTACTTGTTACTCGGGATTTTCGGATGGTCATATTTCTTTTAGTTATTATGTATTGAAAAAAAGAAAGTGACAGAAGCATAGATATACTCTTCATATATAATATAGCGTAGAAACAATTAAAATCGGTTTAACCTTCGCGAAGAAAAAAAGGAAGTACGATACCCATATTTTTGTATGGAGCATAACAAAACAACAAAAACAATATATCCGTTGCTAAGTTAGCAACAGGCAGAATTCAATGGAAAAGTCCATTTATCAATAGATTGAGATCAATGCCCTTCATCCCTTATCAGAGATGTGTCATGGTTGCAAATGGCTGCCGGCGCCTCGACGTCGCTACTTTGATTATAGCCTGCCGTAGAATAACGACAATTAACTATTATATAGGCTGGGTTAAATTACGTTAAAATTAAGCTTTAAACTAGCCTATATGATGCTAAAATACAAGTAAACATGACAAATTTGACCCTCAAAATACGTTTAAACAAAGAAAAGCAAAGAAAAGTTTGACAGACAGGCAAAAGGATACTGAAGGGATCTTAGAAAGTAAATAATAATTTTTTTTTGCTCGCGAACTTCTATATATTTTCATAAAAATTGCCAATTTTTTTTAAACAATGGATTTGTTTTTTAATATCTAGTTACAATAAATGTCGAAATAGTGAAAGTTGTTAAGATATTTTAGAAGTTATTCTTTTTTAGGGTTCCGTACCCAAAGGGTAAAAACGGGACCCTATTACTGAGACTTCGCTGTCCGTCCGTCCGTCCGTCCGTCCGTCTGTCACCAGGCTGTATCTCAAGAACGGTGATAGCTAGAGAGTTGAAATTTTTACAGATGATGTATTTCTATTGCCGCTATAACAACAAATACTAAAAATAAAATAAATATTTAAGGGGGGCTCCCATACAACAAACATGATTTTTTACCGTTTCTTGGTCGATACTAATAACGTTGCCTTATGTTGCTTAGATCGGAACCCTTCGTGCGCGAGTCCGACTCGCACTTGACCATTTTTTGAGTCATCTTAAAATAGTTAAAAACTTAAATATTTTCATAAAGTTTTTCTTAAGTTATATCGTAAGCAAAATTTAGTTAGAAGTGATTTTTCTATACACGTGATACTACGCGTTAACACTTAAATATTTTTCATGTACCTAATACATTATTTCAAACGTCGAGGGACTAAACTACCACATAATACGCTTTGTGTAAAAAAACACGTTTATTTAACTACATAATATGTAGTTTAAAAAACGTAAATATTAATACTATAAAACTGAAGAGTTTGTTTGTTTGAACGCGCTAATGTCAGGAACCACAGGGACGATTTGAAAAAATCTTTCAGCGTTAGATAGGGCATTGTCGAGAAAGGCTTTAGGCTATATAACATCACGCTCCGACCAGTAGAAACGAAGCAGTAGTGAAAAATCTTGCAGAAACGGGGAAAATTTTCTAAATTCCACGCGTACGGCGTCGCGGGCAATAGCTAGTCCTGGATATTTGGGAAAAGATTTTATAATATTATTGCTTTGTTATCTGTCCTTTAATATTATGTGCAATATCCGATTAATCTGACCATTTATTGCAAGTGGTTGAAAATCACTAAAAGAATTCGCTTCGTAAATACGTAGATTAATATTTAGACAGAAAGTTAATAAAGCCGTGTTAAATGATAAAATTCTGGTAATATATATATCACTTCTATTGGAGATGTTACATTTTTATGATTAAGTATAATGCTCTGATAAACATAGCTTACAAGAATATATTGTAGATCGGAGACAAGACCTTTATATTTAATAGCTAGGTTACAGTACCGTATAATTACACTAAATACAGGGTTTCTCAAAGTGTTAATGACACCAAAGATGATACCTATTGACGGAGCTCGACACAAAATAATGTAATTGAGAGTACTTACTAAGAATGTAATTTATTATATTCGTTAAAAGAATATCTATACTACACTTTGTTTCTTTGTTTGAACGCGCTAATCTCAGGAACGGCTAAGCTGATTTGAAAAATTCTTTAAGTGACTATCCAAGTCATCAAGAATGGCTATAGGATATATAAAAACACGTTGCAACTAATCGGAGCTGAGCAAGAGGCGCAGTAGTAACTATTAAAGCTTATATTATGCTTTTTTCTTCTTCAATCCTGCTTTAACAATACATCTTCATATGTAAATTATACGGGCTATGAATGCAAGAGTCACCACCCCATTTCCTCCCAAGGTGCTGAAAAAGCGAGCTAAAGGATATTGTACATAGATAAAATCCTCTGTGAGAGATTGGTAAACTTGAGAATAAATCCTATGCCAATAGGCCTGATTATATTAAACAATAGACACTGTCAAAGTAGATCCGTATCCAACAGTACGGTACAATAATAGGCGGGAGAGAGAATCATGTCATTAATATACACAAAAATGTATATTGTATGAGAGACTCCTTATACAAAAATATTTGTAAGAGCTTCCTCCTTAAATATTTGTTGTATTCTGGTTTTAGTATTTGTTACAGCCACAACACAAGTAAGTTATCTGGGAAAATTTTAACTTTCTAGCTTTGCTGTTCATATGATACGGCCTAGACACAGACTCAACCTTAGAGAATTTAAACCAATGCTCTTTGGACTAAACGGATAGGAGGGTAGAAAAATTTTATTAAAAAAACACCTACTTTTTACGGATTTAGACTATATTTGTTTCAAATTTTAAACCGATGTTTCCGAGACTTTACAGCCACCATGTCACAGATGGGACTGACCATGACAATGACTGAAAAGTCTAGTGTCAGAAAGTATAACATTTTGTTTTATTAATTAAGCAATTGGGGTACATTGATCATAAGTTCGAGAACCTCTGTCCTATAAAACCTACACATAAATATTTAGGGAAGATTGTATATTATTATAAGGTCGACTGAATACAATTGACGTCCTATACTTTTGGCGCCATGTTAACGTTTATGTGTGACGTACGTATGAATAAATAATTTTCTACTTAATTTCCACTTTCATTGTGACCTCGCTTGATAATTTGGTTGTCGGGTTGTTTCTTGTCAACTGCCATATTTGTGTTGTGTTCGGAAGTCTATTTGTGTTAACAGTTGATGTATTGAAACATAGTACCTACTTGTTTGTTGCTTGTGTTTAATGTACTTGGGGTGTTTTAACCTAATGTTTATTCAAACCACTTTTTTAAGTAAAAGTAATAATAAAAAAGTAAAATACTCTTTGTTGTACACCAGATAGTTTTACAGAACTTACTAACTAAACTTATAATAGGTACAATGGGCGGTCTTATCGCGGGTTGCGATCTCTACCAAACAACCTTACGCATGACTGAGGCAGAATAGGTGACTTGTGGTGTACTTTAATAGTTACTTAGAAGGAAGAGTGAAAATACTATTAGCAAATGCAATACAAATAAATATATTACATACCTATAGATAGACTTACTTAGATACATTATCTACATACATACAATTATATACATATACATAACATGCTCTTATTAGTTCAGTACGTATCTATGATGTGTTAAACTGTGTAACGAAATCTTTGGAAGTAATTTTCATCCATTTGCACATTGATCTTTTCAAACTGTCGACCGATGACAATGCTTTTATAAAAAAAAATATTCAGGATTTTTAAGCGTGTGTTTTATAGTTTTTGAACAAAGCAAATTAATTATTTTAACCAAAATAAATATCAGAAAATAAATTCAAAAGAGCTGATTATCTATTTGATGTTATTGTCAAAAGTACATTAATAAATCCATTAGTTCCTGCCGTCGCCGCGGGAGGGCGTTAATATAAATTAAGTGTTCCTCAATATAATGTGGGTGACATTTTTTTTCATTGTGAACGCTGCCTATTTTGTTACTAGACATGCCTGGTAACAAGATTAATGGACATAGACATTATGTTTAGTGTATTAAGGTGAATGTTTGGATTTTTACCGACTTCAAAAATGTGACTCTACGTTTTATATTGAGTAATAGAATTTTCTAGTGCATGTATAAAAATATAAAGGCTAAATTTAATTTAGGAAAGAATCATAATGTTACTTAATGTTTACGGAGTATTCAAATAATGTCCTCAGTTCTTAAATCAAGCGCTGCCGAGTGCCATTGCAAATTTACTTTTAAGTATAATGTATTTTTAAAATATAAAATACCTCGACAACACGCAGATTTAATACTGACTTTAACCTACGGTCTGACAGGTGTAAGTCCTACAAGTTTAAGATGCCTATTACTTATTTTAATATGTGTGTATTACTGCGCTATATGTAAAAGTATATTAAAATACTCAAAATGTTATACACCACACTAAAGTGAAACATTTTTAAAACTAAATCATTTTGACGGTTTATGTAATCGCATGCCGTTTACGAAGTCGCATGTTCGATCCCCGCGCAGTGTAATCATTTGTGTGATATTTATAATTTACATACAAATGTTTGTACTGCGTCTGGATATTTTCTATTGTATTAAAGTATGTATTTATAATAGAAAAGTAAGTAGTTTATGTAGTATCTACGTAATCTGGAACCCATAACACAACTATATTAGCTTAGTTTGGGACTAGAAGACTGAAATGTACATGTAAATTTATTTATTTTGTAAATAAAGTGTTTTTAAATGCAATATCCACTATCGCGTACGGATGTTTTATAAAACCAACTATGTATTTTAATTTTATGCAAACCGAAACATAATAATTAACTGCTATTTTTAATTTTAAGAACTTCTGATAATTCCAAAGTTATACGCCGTTTTATTCGCCGTTTAAATAATTAATCGTAATTATCAAAAGGTAAATTGATGTTTATGCTGGCAACACAGAACAAGCTATACTTTTTTTTAAAATAGTTCGTAGTTCTAAAAACCTATGGTACGGATTCCACGTTGTACTACTAAACCTAACTAAAAATGAAAGTGGATTGTGTCAGTATATTAAATATTTGCTATTTCGTTGCACATCTTAATTAAAATCGTTAGTCTATATTACACAGTTTTATAATAAGGAAATTTTGTTAACGTTGTCGAATTGTGTTATTGACACTATTAATTTTCACTTTTTAGTTAAGTTTTTTTATATCTCCAAAGATACATCATACTGGTGCTTATGTCTCTGCAGTATAGATATCTACTAATGAATTTTTTATTAAATGACCTACAAGTAAAATTCGGTTATGATCACCGTATTACTGGTCTCATTTCATACTAAGTTTTTGTACATTGCGCATTGCCTTAAATAATACATACATACACTTAATGTAGATATTTCTCTAAACATTAATTTTTATTATTCATATAAAATTATTTATTTATTATTTATATAAAATTTTATTTGTCAATTTAACAAAAAGTATCTGCTAATCAAAAGGTATCTTAATTCTACAAATTGGTTAGTTAACGCTATCATTTTTAGCTCCGAAATTAACAATATTTTTAACATATTTACATTCATATACTAACCTAGATCATGTAGATTTTATTGTTCTACATAAAATGACTACTATCACTTACCCAGTTAACCTAAATAATAACTATCAAGTGAGCATATTGCGAATATTGCGAATATCTTTTTTATAGCTACAGTCATGCTGTGCAGCGTTGCCCTAATTGATCTCGTTAGGCGACAAGTTCAATATACATATATTAATTTGTGTAATAATAATGCTAGTTATTTTGGAATGCAGGAAGAGGATCGATATCAAGGTCATATGTAAGGCCATCTTGCAAGTTAAGTTTATTTTGCATTGTGTTCGTAATTAGGAAAATAGGAATTACTAATTGTTATAAAAAAAAAATAATTTACTTACGCTATAATTAGGGTTCTGTAATGAGGTATCCATTTTGTGTCACGTCAGTCTATGATAGTGCTTAATTATGTAGATGATAGTAAATATTTATCGTTGTAGTTCGCTTTTAAATTTGGCTTCGCGATGTTCATTTAACAAACTGTAATTCACGAGGTCGCGGGTTCGATTCCCGCGCGGGACAATTATTTGTACTGCGTCTGGGTGTTTACCATGTATTTTAAGTATGTATGTATTTACAAAATAAAAGTAGTATATGTATACTATCCGTATTCTGACACCCATAACTCAAGGGTGTAAGCTTAGCTTGGGACCAAAGAGCGTTGTGTGAAATGTCCATGAACATAACAAAAACAGAAATTTCAAAATATTTACTTACGCTTACGTCGTGCTGTGACGTCGTGACGTGAATCACGCAAACATACGTCGACGTCAAATTAGTAACTTGACTTGAGGGTAGTCCCACACCAATTACAACTTGACGTCGTCGTTTTGAGAAAGATTTCACTATTTCTTTAACTATAGTTAGACATCTTTATAGTAATACGTGAGGACAAAACTTTACGGACGTTTTTAACGAAAGTTACGCAAACGGAAAATACTTAATTTGGCACAGTAAATAGCTGATCTAAGTACGAAGATATTGAAATTAGCAAATTGCTAATCTAGATACGTACAATTCTTGTAGATTTCCATGACTGTACATTTTTAAAGAATACACAAGCTAATTAACTTCCAACGTATCCAACGATGGATATGAGTCTATCGATGATGTCAAGTAAGAGATACTGGAACCAAAACCGGCTTGATAAAGAGGACTTGTTTTATCCATGGGGGACGAGCGATTTATTTCAGTTTTCAAGTATATTTCTTATGTTTGCTTATAAAGATTAGTAATTTCACTGAGGCTACTAATTTATGACATACCTCACAAATGATATATAAATACTTGTTACTTGAGTAAGGTCTATCAAGTTTATGTATTTTAATGCCTTTAAGTACCTAATCTTTCTCATTTAGTAATTGCAAGGCTCAAATAACGCTACCTCTAAAATCTAAACGTTATGTCTTTAATAAAACTTATGCATATTTAATATTGTTATTCAAATCCTTAGCTTCTATTAAGAGATCACTTAGAATAAATTATAGAATTAATTCAAACTTGTTCTTAAATTAATCTATCTTCCTTTGTTCTGAGACCTTAACTACAGAATGTATTAGGTCGGGGAGAAAGTATTTTCGTATTTTTTTATATAAACTCAAGATGGTTTTTTGTTACTTTTGTTTACATTTGAAAATAATATATATATACCATTTTGTTTTACAACTTGTGGCCATTTTATAGGTAGTAACAGAATCCCATTGCTGTAGAAATTTTGGGACTTCTGATCAAAAAACTGCAACAAGTAGTTTTGGCAGTTCCCTTTAGATGTGTACCTAACTCTACCTAAAGAATTCCGAAGAGACCCAAATAGGTGAAAATCTGATGGTACAAGACCAGGGCTATACGGCGGATACATTAACGAAACTCTCGCATTATTTGCTGAGTGGCTAAAGATAAGTGCGGTCTGACGTTATTATGGCGAAAAACCACACCCTTTTATGTTGATCAATTTCGGCCTTTTTTCTCTATTTCGTGCTTGAGTCTCATCAGTTCTTGGCAGGTGAGATCCGAATCGATGATTTTGCCTGGCGGTAAAAGCTCATAGTGAATAATGCTCTTCCAATCCCACCATACACACAGCATCACATATTGCGAGTTAACCCGGGTTTTGCTATAGTCTGAGGAGCTTGTTTGCCTTCTGAACAAGAACTTTTTCGCACGTTCTTGTCGTAGGTAATCCAATTTTTATCAACAGTGACCAATCTTTTTAAAAACGGTTCGGTTTCGTTACACATCCATAGAGAAATGCAAATGAGTACACGATTCATTAAGTTTCTTCCAGTGAGTTCGTGTGGGATCCAAATATCGAGCCTTTTGGTATATCCAGAGTTTTACAAATGGCTAAAAACTGTTTTGTGGTCAGTCCCTAGCTCTTTAGCTATGTCGTACAAACTAATATGCCAATTTTGCTCCATTTTTTTTCGAAATGTCATCGAATTTTCCCGTAACAGGTCGGCTAGAGCGAGGCTTATCTTTGACATCAAAATTGCTGGACTGAAAACGCTTGAACCAGTTTAGTGCTACTCTTACCGGCACTGCATTGAGTCCATAAACGTCACAAAATCTTTTTCGTGGCGTGTGTCGCAATTTTTCCTTAGTAGTAAAAACAATTAAAAATGTATCGAATTTCTATGTTAGATTCGCTCAAAAACAATAGAACATGCGGCGGGATATCACTTTTATTTTATTTATCTATTCTCTAAAATATCTTCTTTTCAATGGTATATAAACGGGCCAGATACAAACAGTACTTCTAAAAAAAAATACTGTAACTTTTTACTTATGAAATACGAAAATACTTTTGCCCCGACCTAATATATTAATCTTTGTTTAAACATTGTGCTAGTGAGCCATTTATAAGATTCAAGAATCACATGGATCTCAAAACAGGGGGATGTATTTTGGAAAAAAATTCCAATATAAAATCCGCTAAAACTCTGAACATTTATTAAGCTATTGCATAGCTTTTATCGTGGGCCTTGAGCGTGGAGACCGAATCCAGAAATTCCGTAACGAAAATAGCGTAATGAAAAAACCTTACATTATCGGCGCTACTGCGCATGCGTAATCCCCTCTTCGCCCCGCTATTTATTTCATCCTGTTGATACCAAGGGTAAGCGAATAAGAATTTTGAATCGACAACATACATATACCCTAAATGTTCAGATAACAGCGTATTTTAGATTTTAATAATGTAAAACAATGTTTATTTTATTTTATTGACATTTGATTGACAATTGCTATCTTATCATAATTAATAATAATAATTCATAAATTAATACATTTATAGATACATAATCATGATGATGATAATAGAGATATTAAAAGCGTGTTAAAATATAGGCAGAAGGGGCTATAAAGCTTTAGATATTATATGTATTTTTTCCGTTTTTTAGGGTTCCGTACCTAAAGGGTAAAAACGGGACCCTATTACTGAGACTTCGCTGTCCGTCCGTCCGTCCGTCTGTCACCAGGCTGTATCTCAAGAACGGTGATAGCTAGACAGTTGAAATTTTCACAGATGATGTATTTCTATTGCCGCTATAACAACAAATACTAAAAATAAAATAAAATAAATATTTAAGGGGGGCTCCCATACAACAAACATGATTTTTTTTACCGTTTCTTGTTCGATACTAATAACGTTGCCTTATGTTGCATAGATAATGGTACGGAACCCTTCGTGCGCGAGTCCGACTCGCACTTGACCAATTTTTATCTTCTAGTCTTGGAGGGTAAAAAAGCTAATAAAAATATCACAATATAAATGAACGATCTCTAAGGACAGATATTCGCTTCTAATTTAAGTTAAACTTGTCTAAGTTTCAAATTTCAGTTTCTTCCTCGAGGGATGAGTGAGGTTATGAGGTCGTACGACTCAATTAGATATAACATGAGTTATTAAGGACGTAAATCGATGCTTGTTAATTTTCAGCATTGATATAAGTATACTATACTAGTAGTAAAACTTATATACTATACTGTCCGTGTGGTGACGGATTAAGAATACAAGTGTCACCATCCCATCTCCTCCCAAGGGCGCTGTAAAAATCAGCTAAGTGAATCTTCAGAAAACTCGAAAATAAACACTGTGTCACCTATAACACCTGGTCAGCGCGGCTCAGTGACCGTAGTCCCTCCCAAAGTGGAGGAGGCCCGTGCCCAACAGTGGGACGTAAAGGGGCTGGAGAAGATACTAGTTGTTGCCCACGACTTCGAACGCATGAAATTTGGAAAAACATTGCAATACTTAAAAAACTAAATTTTGAAAATGATCATCATGACTGGGAATAATAATAATAAATTAGTTAGTTTTTGTGTATTTATTATCTATTTTATTTGTTACTAGCTGTTGCCCTCGACTCCGTCCGCGTAGAATTTAGGAAATTTTCCCCGTTTTTGCAACATTTTTAACTACTGCTTGAGTGAGAGTATTATAAACGTAAGAGTAAACAAATATAATCAGAATGAATGAACTGCTAAGCTATCAGGAGTTACACGTGAGTTGTGAGTCAACCATAAAATATAGATATGTGCTGTTTCGGGATATTTTTTAGACAATTTTATGTAGAATATTTTCGTCATACATGATTTCTATGTAACTTTAACCATTAATGGTTAAAGTTACATAGAAATCATGTATGACTGGCTGCACACGCGACGGAAGCTTAAAAAATGGAGCACCTATTCCCGTTTTCCCAACATTTCCCTTCACTACTCTGCTCCTATTGATTGTAGCGTGATGAAAAGTATACTATAACCTGCCCAAGAGTATGAAGAATAATTGTACCAAGTTTCGTTAAAATCCGTCGAGTAGTTTTTGTTTCTATAAGGAACATACAGACAGACAGAAATTTTACTGATTGCATTTTTGGCATCAGTATCGATCACTAATCACAGTAATCACCCCCTGATAGTTATTTTGAAAATATATTTCATGTACAGAACTGACCTCTTTACAGATTTATTATAAGTATAGATTATTTTGTTTTATTATGTGTTTTTTTTTATTACGGGTGAATGTGTTTTTAGGGTTCCGTACCCAAAGGGTAAAAACGGAACCCTATTACTGAGACTTCGCTGTCCGTCCGTCCGTCGGTCCGTCCGTCCGTCCGTCTGTCACCAGGCTGTATCTCAAGAACGGTGATAGCTAGACAGTTGAAATTTTCACAGATGATGTATTTCTATTGCCGCTATAACAACAAATACTAAAAATAAAATAAAATAAATATTTAAGGGGGGCTCCCATACAAAAAACTGATTTTTTTTACCGTTTTTTGCTCGATACTAATAACGTTGCCTTATGTTGCATAGATGCGAGTCCCACTCGCACTTGACCATTTTTTTTGTTTTTAGTAATCTTTTAAAAATGTAATTGATAGAATAATGAATAAATAATGAAAAACAAATTAACATTGCAATATTTTTGCCTATGTTACTTAAAGATAATGTAGTATATTGTTAGTGGACGAATTATCGAAATCTGTTCACTAGTTTATGAGTTAATTCGTTACAAACATACAAAAATGCTACTTTTCCTCTTTATAATATTACTATAGATGTAATAACACAGTATTTACTGTCGAATGTAAATCTTTCTTTGTTTAGACTTTTAGTCTTCAAGAGTTGCACAGTAGTCACACCTAGGATCTACAAGATTTGACTGTAACGTAATCATATTACTTAGGAACGCGGAAGACGGTCGCACTGTTCAGAAAGCATCGTTACAATAAAGAATTTTAATCTAATAATTCTAACAAGTACAATCTTGATGTTAAACCATCTATACAACACATAAAAAAAATTCATCAAAATCGGTCCAGCAGTTTAAGTGAAGATTATGTATATTATGACATAACGTGAAATATTATGTCAAACAAGAAAAACAGGTATAAATATAGTTGAATGCAATGATATGAAATTATCTTATCGGCCTATATACAGATACTATGCTAATGCTATCGGCATATAATGTTATACAGAATGATCCAAAATACTTAGGTATCCTTATTATTACAAAGTAGCTATTGACCGCGACTTCGTACACGTGGATATTAGAGAATTTTCCCCGTTTTTGCAACATTTTTCACTGATACTTCCTTCCTATTGTGCACAGCGTGATGTAATATATATAGCCTGTGGCCACCCTCGATAAATGTACTATTCAACACAGATTTTTCAAATTAGAACAAAGGTTCCTGAGATTAGCGTATTCAAGCAAACAAACAAACAAACTCTAACTCTATCTGTCTGTCGCTCTTTTACGCTAAAACTACCAATTCTGGACTTAGGTTAGCTAGCTAAAAAAGGGTATCACCTTTTTTATGGTATTACATGGTTACGTATGACTGTATGATCGCTTTAGAGTAAAAGTGCATAGAAAGCTTTTGTTTAAGTATAAGAATCCCTAAATTTCTAAGAAGAGAATTTTATTTAGATAAACAAAGAAATAGGTAACAAATATCATAAACAGAGTCGTTATTTTTGTATGTCCCTATGCGAGCGATGTTTGTATCGCCGTCAAAAGTCTCTGTCTACCACCATGGGTCAATCTTAAAAACCACGCAAAGGATTTTGATACGATTTCAAATATTTGTTAAAAATTTTTTTTTCGTGGACATTTCACACATATTTTTTAGGATTTTGTTTTTAAATTCCACTTGTACGCAGTCGTATAATATAATAATGTATATTACCTATCAAATGTGGTATTTACACATATTTTTAAATCGCCCTGTATAAAATGTAAGTACACAATTCTTACATGGTCATTTTGTTTAATAATATGTAATACTCGTAGTTGGTATCGGTTTGCGAACGTAAATTATAATATTAAGGCTTTATGCATTTTCATATTGAATATTTAATCGTACTGTCGATAACACAAGTGTTATAGAATAATTATTGTAAAATATAGTCGTTATTTTGTATGTATGTCGCTATGTGAGCCAATCTTTTAAGCTAGCTGCCGCCTGCGACTTCGTTGGCGTGGATTTTACAAAACTTTCCCTTTTTTTGCAACATTTTTCACTGATGCTTCACTCCTATTGGTCGCAGCGTGATATTATATAGCCTATAACCTTCCTCGACTAATGTACTATCTAACACTGAAAGAATTTTTCAAATCGGACAAGTAGTCCCTGAAATTAAGCGCGTTTAAACAAACAAACAAACTCTTCAGCTTTAAAGTATTAAAGTATAGATTACCTACGATTTTGATGCTTTTTTAGTGGATAGAGTGATTCTGAAATAGATTTTTTTGTATCATTTGTTAGGGTTTTGTTTTTAAATTCTACGCGTACAAAGTCGCAGGGATCACCTGACAGGATAATTATTTTAAACCCTGAACAAAAAAATTCTATTTTATTAGATTTAGCGATATGTGTGTCTGTTAAATAATAGTTCTTTAATAGATGAACAAATTTAGATACGGTTTTCTATACAGAACAAGTGTTTTTGTCGTAATTGTTAGAAGTTTTTTATCAAGTTAATGACTCGATAACTCATTCTACAGTAGAGTAGATATAAAGTACTAGAATTAAGTTTAATAACAAATAGATTTTTTTGCAAATGTTTTTGGTTGTGGGGCTCAGCAAAGAACTCCAACATAGAGATCTTACAAAGATTCCAAAACAAGGCACTCAAGATGATCACAAATGCGCCTCTATTTATAATATCTAGCGAATTACATGAGCACACAAAAATGAGAGCTATATTCGAACACAGAACTAAAGATATAGATACACGTATAAAAAAAACTCATACCTACTAATAGCCTCGCAACTCGAACCTTTAAATTACAGAAGGCTCAAGAGACAACATATATGGGATGTCTTACAGTAGACCCTCTAGATTGATTAAAAGACTGACTTTTCACTGGAGGAACGGTTCTCGACTGTCGTGTACTTCCTTCCACGAATCTGCTAAGGGCTCGTTGCCCGATCGGTGGATTATATAAAAAAAAAGATGTTGTTGGCACTTGATCCCATGCCACCTGATGGTAAGTGACAATGAAATCTTTCATGGTAAAGCGTACCAACTATGTAAGAAGCCTTTTTTGAACGTGTCTACATTACAACTTATAATATGTGTGTATATAATGTGTGAATCAACTATCGAATCAATTCTTATTCTACTTATTTTAAGACTATAAAAAAACCAAGATAAATTTTATAACACAACTAGCAGCACTGCCTTGAAATTCCAAAACTAATCGATTTGAAGCCTAAAATGATTTATGAGCCTATAAATCATAAAGCGGAACATGTATGCAAATTTGAATGAATAAATAACAATTAAAAAAGTAGTTATTACTTTAAGCATTGAATTATTAATTTTGTGTTGAAGCAATATGAATAGAAAAATAAGCCGACGCAATTTTGTACTCGAGTGTACCGTCCGGTTAATTTATTGCGAGAGTTGCAACATTTATATGTATGTGGTACAGTCGTGTGCAAATATGTTAAGAGGGTACTGTACTCCTCATTTAGGTATTTGGCTTAGGTATTGCTATCCCTATTAGCGCCGCGCTGAAAGGGACAAATATAGATGAAGCGGATTTTACCTACAAATTCTTTGAAAAAAAGACGTTTCTTACTTCCGTTTTTTTTTCGCAAAAGTTAAACCGATTTTAATAGTTTTTGCGTTACATTATAGATAAAGAGTATATCTATGCTTCTATCACTTTCTTTTGTGGTAAAACTTTACCAAATTTGTGTGATAGACGCTGCAACTTTATCTAAAGAAAACCGAAAAAAGTGGGTTTTTCGGATCGACATATTTCTTTTAGTTATTATGTTATGAAAAAAATAAAGTGATAGAAGCATAGATATACTCTTTATCTTAAATATAACGCAAAAACTATTAAAATCGGTTTAACTTTCGTGAAGAAAAAACGGAAGTACGATACCCATACTTTTGTATGGAGCATAATTTGGTATAGTACCGTCTTAAGTATGTGTATTTAAATCTATTTATATTACAAAATTAAGTGTCAGTGCAAAAATTTTATGTCAGCGCTAGGTGTCTTATAACTTGTTTATTTTACTACTAATTTGTATACATATGAAATGTACTAAATGTTGCCCGCGACTTCGTACTCTTAGAATTTAGAAAATATTCCCCGTTTTTGTAACATTTTTCAATACTGCTTCTCTCCTATTAGTCGCAGCGTGATGTTATACAGCCTATAGCCTTCCTCGCTAAATGGACTATCCAACACTGAAAGAATTTTTCAAATCCGACCAGAGGTTCCTGAGATTAGCGCGTTTAAACAAACAAACAAACAAACTCTTCAGCTTTACAATATTAGTAATATTAGTTATTATATTATCTGTGGTATAGATTAACTTACATTACGCATTACTGGTTTCTGCTTCATAATTGAATATTCAATATTTCAACAAACAAATTTTGTACCTACCAACTTTAATGTCGTGTCAGATTAATATGAGATAGTCTATTGCAGGAGTGGCCAACAAGTCGATCGCGATCGACCGGTCAATCGCGCGACCAATTTTGGTCGATCACTCGCAAGTTCCATTCCCCTAGAAAAAGTTTAGTTTAACCCGTTCAATAAATATTCATGTATGTTGCTGGAACTCACAAGAGTGCACGGCAGTATAAAAGGACACTGCATAAACGTCCCCTTTCTTACCTAAGAAAAAGCTCGATCACGACTCAATTTTAAAATAAAAAGTAGATCTTATGTGCACAAAAGTTGGCCACACCTGGTCTTTTGTAATTGGATCTAAGGAAGCCAGTGCCGAACAGTGGGACATTTTTTTTTTATAATTATTCATGGACATTTCACACAACGTCCTCTGGTCCCAAGCTAATCTTATTATGCTTGTGTTATGGGTACCAGGATACGGAAAGAATACATAATTATACCTACTACTTTTCTTTTGTAAATATATACATACTTATAATACATAGAAACACCCAGACGCAGTACAAACATTTGTATGAAAATTAGAAAAATCACACAAATGATTGTCCCGAGTGGGAATCGAACCCACGTCCTCTTGATCGGCAGTACGTTACATGAACCACTCAACCACGAGGCTCGTCATGATTAAGCAGAAGAAATAAAATACCTACTCGTAACATAATAACGAAAAAACTCATACTTATCTATATCTTTACTTACTTATAAAACAAAGTCGTTATTTTTATTAACACGCTTGTATTAGTTCGGTATGTATCTATCAATGTAATAATCTATGTAACGGAATCTTTGAACGCGATTTTCACCCACTTGCGATAGTCAGATTGATTTGAATTTTTGCATACATGACAAGGACCTATGACAATACAATAATTTAAAAAAATATTCAGGATTTTCAGTTTTTTAGTTTTTAAACTAAGTAAATTATTGTATGTACCTATATCCCTATGTGAGCTTATATTTTCCAAGATACGCAACGGATTTTGATGCGGTTTTTTTAAATGATAAAGTGGTTCAAGAGTCTGGCGTTTTCGTATAATTTGTTAAGATTTGATTTCTAACTTCAATGTGAATAAAGTCGGGTGCAACACCTAGTAATTATATTAAATAGAAAACACTCAGAAAGCTATCAGAGTTCTTGACGCAAACAATTCTCATGTGCGGGAATCGAACCCGTGATGTCGTAAAGGGCAGTCCAGAGTCCTTTATATTACCATTTTTGAATCCAAAAATAAGTGAATACAAAGTAAACAATAGGTGGAGGCAATATTTCCGCGGGGGTTGCAATCAATTTAGCTGAAAATCGGCTTTCAACAAAAATCCACGGTTATTTGACGTTTGATAGATTGTATTGTAGGGTTGTCACGTTGTAAATAAGTATAATAAATAACACGGACATTTTTATTGCGTAAACATATGTTTACTATTCTGTGGACGTATTATAAGCTATTATTTCGAGGCAGTTCACGTCCTGAATTGAACTGCCTGGCAAATTCATATAATGATTTACATTACTCCTAGCTTGCCAGTTCCCTAAACCAGTCCTAGATTAATATGTTTAAACAGAGGGTACTAAAAGTTTAATACTACCTAACTAAAAGTTTTCAACTATAAGTTTTATAACTGCCATAATACGCGTGTAATTTAGCCAAGCAATTTACGGCTTGCCTGGAACTTGCATGATTTTTAAAAAGCTCATAATACGGCTGCTAGTCTTTCTCCTATCAACATCGATTTAAAAAAAGAAACATGTTCTCAATTCATCGTGACCTTTTTTAACTCACTTTAATGAATGTATTAACCAATTGTCTGGAACGATTTCGAAAATAGTAGTGCTACTTAATGGCTCCCCAATATCCTGTTAGGTATATACCCAAAATATATTGACAACTGTAAGAGAGTAAGTAAAACTAAGGATTTTGGGTATAATTTAATGGATATAAGTTCTTTTTACACGCTTTATATTAGCTTCACTTGTATGTTTGTTTGTATGTTTGTAACCGACTCCTTTGGACGCTATTTTGACCCACTTTAAACGGTCAGATTCTATTCAAATTTTGCACACCTGTCAAAGACCGATGACAATGCAATAATTCGATTAAATAAAGCGTGTTTTTTTGTTTTTTTAAACTAGGTATTTTTATTTTCAATATCTAACACTGAAAACTTATGCTCAAAATTCCTTCCAACCCTTCTATTTTTATAACATATACTAGTTGTCCCGGCAAACGTTGTTTTGCCATACTAAATTTAAAAAAAAAGGTTTGAAAAATAGATGTTGGCCGATTCTCAGACCTACTGAATACACATGTAAAATTTCATAAAAATCGGTAAAGTCGTTTCGGAGGAGTACGGTAACTAACACTGTGACACGTGAATTTTATATATTAGAAGACTAGCTGTCCCGGCAAACGTTGTTTTACCATACTAAAAAAAAATTGAAAAATAGATGTTGGCCGTTTCTCAGACCTACT
Source organism: Orgyia antiqua (assembly GCA_916999025.1). Classification (NCBI taxonomy): domain Eukaryota; kingdom Metazoa; phylum Arthropoda; class Insecta; order Lepidoptera; family Erebidae; genus Orgyia; species Orgyia antiqua. Next base: position 16,290,421 of record OU779864.1, on the reverse strand, counting down.
GAATGTGCATGTAAAATTTCATAAATATCGGTCAAGCCGTTTCGAAGGAGTACGGTAACTAACACTGTGACACGTGAATTTTATATATTAGAAGATATATTGCATTATAATATTATTTTGTCTGTGACAACCCTAGCTACAGGATCGCTATTACAGTTGCGAGTCACATGTCTTGCAAGTTACCCGACTTGAATATATATTTGCAATATATAGAATTGTCATATCAAGGGATTTCTTATACTTTTCTTATACTTTACAAGATCTGATGGAACTTTGTCACGTGACTTCAAATTCTAACACTTAAGTTTGTAGTTACTAAATTTTACTATGTTGCCCCTGCGACTTAGAAGTTACCTACACTGTATAGGGCCTAGCGCTAAGTAATATATACTTCCAAGGTATTTACAAGTCTATGGTGGAGGTCTATATCCAACATTGGACGGAAATAGGCTGGTGAGCGATATACAGGTTTACAGGAAAAGTCGTGCTAGATCCGTTAAGGGCGTGGAGGACCCATCATTTCTGACTTATTTCACTATGAAACTACCCTAAACTTAACCCTTTTCGAGATATTCAACTTTTTATTTTTTTATTGAAAATTGCCGATTCTTAGGCTAATAATATTAATTTTGTATATTTTACACGTTTTTTTTGTATACGGATCTAGTACGACTTTTCCTGTAACCCTGTATATAAATACAAATAAATATAAATATTCAAGGATATTTCACACAACGTCCTCTGGTCCCAAGCTAAGCTTATATGCTTGTGTTATGGGTACCAGACTACGGATATACTACATAAACTACTTTTCTTTTGTAAATACATACTTATAATACATAGAAAACACCCAGACGCAGTACAAACATTTGTATGACATTTATGGATATCACACAAATGATTGTCCCAAGCGGGAATCGAACCCGCGACCTCGTGATCGGCAGTCCATTACATAAACCACTCCACCACGAAGCCCGTCCTGATGGATGGATGAGTGGATGGAAGCTATTTACCTCCCACTGTTGGTCACGGTTTTTTTTCTACTTCTGAAAGGTACTTGCTCTACTTTTACCTCGCTGACCAGTCGTAATGAGTAACTCTAAAAGTGAAATAAAAAAAGAAAATCATCTATTTTTGTAGGCATACTGTCAACAAAAAGTTTATGCTATTATAGATATATGCAATCAAACGAATCGGTGCAAAAAACATGGTAGTCTAATTTACTTATTTTGTGGAGTCATCCGGCTTTCTTAGTAATACATACAAAGTAAGAAAAAATGTGTGTATTTCTCCCATATTACATGCTTAGCAAACAACAACCTGTTTACAAATAAAACTACTAAGATATCGTCCATCTTGAATGAAATAAGCCCATCGGCTTATCTATCCGTATCTATTTATAAATAAGAATGGAAGGTTCAAATAACAAAGGTTTAACCACGTTTAAGTGAGGTTGAAGCGAACAATAGGTATTATTCAGTATATAAACCTATCAGTAAAAGGAAGTTAGCCAAATACCCTCTTTATAGATAACACTTAAGAAATAATTGGAAAAAAAGAAAAAGAAATGTAGGTATTTCCCGATGATTTTTAAAAATGATTTCAAGATGATTATTTGTTGGTTGTTTTTGGATTGGTTTCATATTTATAATTTAAAAAAAAATTATAAAAAAGTCTACTAATATAATCGACGTAATAAACTTCACATTGCTATATTTTTTTCTATAACCTCTTCTTTTAACAGTAACAAAACAAAAAGAGTTTATAGGTACCGGATTTCATTTTTATCGATTCAGTAGTTTTGTCGTGAAAAACATTTTATGTAAAACATTTTATATTTAGATTTAAATTAGTTGTAAGGATAATAAAATCACTGATAATACTCGTGAATGGATGGCTTCTGCTGGGACTGGTCGACTTCCGCCAACAAGGCAATTTTATTATTAAGTTAGTTTTACTTAGTCCTGATAGCATTAGTCAGCATCATTCTCACACAATCTCCTCAACAATGCAAAATAATATCGAAAATAAAGTGAAAAAAAAGGAAAAAGAAAAAAAATGGAGTTATAGGATATAGGATTCGCGTTTCGAACAGACACCTAGCTTCTGACGTTTCAAAAGCCTTTGTAAAACATGCCAACTTGAAATAAAAGAAATTGACTTTGACTGAAGAATGTAATTTCACAAACTAATTCTGGTTATAGATAAATAAAGCATAACAAAATGTATAACTAATAATAGTTATGCTAATTTTAAATGACGAATACTTTTCATAAGAACTGTCAAATCATCACTCATAATTATACAATACAGGTATCATTACTTTTATCTGTTACAGCCGGTGACATAATGTAGATAACACACTGTTGTCGCTAATTGTACCTTTAAATAAGGTTGATGTGAATTTCAATAGATATGACACTCGCCACGAAAAGTGTTTACGATAACAAGAGAATTTTAAGTTGCATACACACAGTGTTAAGCGAAAAATTATAAAAATATTGTATAAATGTTTACAAAAAAATATTTAAATCCCCCAAGACGTGCTATCTTAATTTATGACGGCATGGCAATTTATGACGGCATGGGTTTCGTACAAAAAAAGAAAGGTTTGTCAGTATTAGGGACTCCTAAATTTATTTAGTCTATTGGTTACTGAGAACAAATTATTATTTGCGCCTCCATTTTTTCACCAGCTTAAAAACCACTGTAGTCCCTTTTTCTTTCTAGGTCTTTTACCGTCCCCTTTTGGCCTGCAGCTCCATGGGGGCGTTATCGACTTTATTGGTAAAGGCTATATAAATATCACACAAATGATTGTACCCGTGCGGGAATCGAACCCGCGACCTCGTGAACGGCAGTCCGTTATAGAAACCACTCGACCACGAGGCCCGTCAAATGAAGTAATTTTGAATGAAATGTTTAACAATCTCTGTGAATCCAGATTACATTTAATTATAATTAATGTAGTCACAAAGTAATCTAATTCATTCATGGTTTCATTAAGTTTAAAATAACTGAGTGAATATTTAAAGGGCGTACTTAGAGATGAGATAACGTTGTGTCAACAAAATCTTGAATCAAAGTCGAATGGATCTTAGGGTTTAATACAAATGGTTAAATATATCTTAACTATATTAACAACAAGTTATTTTAAAACGCTTTTATTAGGTTGGTTTGAATCTATGTTTATCTATGTGATGGAATGTTTGAACGGGGGGTCAAGTCTGCTCATACAATGTTGTCACAATGACAGTTCAATTGCACCATTATGGCGCCATGGCGGCATCATTTGTTACAAAAAATTAAGTTTGGTGTCATAATGACGTCATAATGGTGTCATAATGGCGAAATTATATCAAATTTGGTAGGCTACTATTAATTTTTGTCATAATGACGCCATTATGGCGCCATAATGGCGTCAGTGACTGACCATTTTAACAACATTGTAATATGATTGTAATAGCTGAATTAGCAGACTTGGCCCCCTTGTTTTTCACCCCCATTAAATAAACTACACGACACTCACCTATAAAACAAGATGACAATGTAAATTTTTAATTTTAGGTTTTGACTTTCCATTTTTTTTATTTAAAGGTGAGCTTTTAGCTGTCGCAGGCAACTTCGTTTGCGTGGGATTTAAAAACCAGACCCTAACAAATTATACAAAAATAACATCATCTTGAACTACTCTCACTCTATCTAATAAAATAAACCCCAGCAAATTCCTTTGCGTATTTTTGAACACATAAACTCACATAAGGACATACATACGAAATATCGACTTTTTAAATGATTTTTTAAATGAATTTATGTTTTAAAACAAGAAATAAGGTAGGAGATATTATTTTTAGGGTTCCATCCAAAAAGAAACCTATAGAGGATCACTTTGCTGTTTATCTGCCTTTTAAACTCTTTTAAATAACAATTTAATGAGTATGAAACTTAAATTTTATTTTAAATTTTGACGTTTTATTATTGTTAAGATAAGGTAATGTGTCGTTAGTTAAACATAAACATACATACAAATTACAATAGGCATACTAAACAGTCAAAATTATCTTCACGTAATGGTTAAACTTGTTTTACTGCAATAATTAAATAGTTACTTGAATAAATTGTGTGCGACCAGCTAGAATTATAATTATTATGAAGAATATTAGGCTCAATAGCGGGGAGTTTCTTAGATGTAATTAATCTATGAAAATTTCAATCGTCTAGCTATCATCGTGCCTGAGGCATAGCTTGGTGATTGACGGACAGATGGTCAGCGAAGCCTCAGTTCATGTTCATTCATGTTTCGTTCTATCTTTTGGTACGAATTTTCTCTTTCAGACTCTTGCCTATTCTGTGTATCAAATTTTATTTTAATCGATTACCAACAGCTATTGCCTAAAAGGACGAGATGGCCAGAGTTACTGTCACATCTGTCACAACCCTGAAGCACGTTGAAGTGGCAATGGGCAGGCCACATCGCTCGAATGACTGATGATCGTTCAAGCAGAAAGATCAGGCAGAGTAGTAACTACGTACCGAACGACGCAGCGTTGGACGGACCCCGACAAGGGGGAGCGACGTTATCATTAAGGTCGCGAATTGCCATTGGATGCAAGCAGCACAACACGGTGCGTTGTGGCGTTCTATGGACGAAAAAACGGATGGATTGATGGATGGAAAAATTATATTAGTATCATTTCTACAGTAGTTTTAAATAGATTTTATATTAGAAATGTAGCCCATTCATTATTTTCTTTGAACCGGTCACTTCCATTGTTCGTCTATATAATTAAGCGTCTATTTTTAGCCAAGAACATTTCATTTTCAATTTTGTACGAATCGCAAAAATTTAAAAAGTTTATTATTAAGATTTTTAGGATCTTGTAATGAAACCTCTTTTGAGACTAAGAAAAATTAAAAATTAATCTATTGATTATTGTATACATACTGAACTAATAAACCCCTCTGGTTTGTGTTTTTAACGTTAAGTAAAGATATACGAATGTCCGTGTGGTGACGGATTAAGAATACAAGTGTCACCACCCCATTTCCTCCCCAGGATGCTGTAAAAGCCAGCTAAGGCATATTGCACACAGATAACATCCTCTGTGAGAGATGAAAAACTCGAAAATAACCTCTGTGCCAACACGCCTGGTCTGCGCTGCACAGCAGACCATAATCCCTCCCAAAGTGGAAGAAGCCCGTGCCCAACAGTAGGACGTTAATGGGCTGGTGGAGGAGGATACGAATGTCGTCAGCCCAATCTCCCTTGGTAATGTCGATAGCGTAAAGAATTCGATAGTAAATAAATAATATTAGCAATATACAATGCTTTGTGAAAAGTGGAAGTCTCAATGCTAAATCGTTGTTTACAGCAATAATTGTGTAATTTTCTTTTCATACAACGATTTAACTGGCTAATATAGAAGTAGGTACACTTCTATACCTATTAGCCATCAGCCGCTATATGAGCAAACGTAATATTTAAATTTTAAACCTACATCTCCTTTACATTTCCATTAACGTTTTAAAAATAGTCCAAATAATCGTCCAACAATAAAATCCTCAGAAAGATTGTTTCATAAATTATTCCGTTGTTCAAATGATTTGCATATCCCCTTAGCTTAGAATTAAATCATAATAATGGTGAATGAAATCCCTTGTGAAAGACAGACCTCAGATGTATTCAAGATGAGGAGAAATTGCGTTTTATCTTGGATTATCTTTCTTTGTAGATACGGAAAGATAAAATAAAAATAAAATATTGAATTTACAAATTGCTTTTTGTATTTTAGAAAATACATTTTACAATAATGATGATATTATTAGGTTGCTTTTATTTGTCTACAACTATTAACTATGTATATATATGTACTCGAGTCAAAAGAATTTATTCATGTTGGCATGTTTTACAAGCTCTTTTGAAACGTCAGAAGCTTAGAACTTTTACTTTAAGAAGGAGAAGAACAGATAATAAACTCCATAGATTCTTTTTTCTCTGTTTTCCTTTTTCAAATTTCAAGAGACCGATTGTAAAGTAATAGTGTTAATTTTTTTTTCTAAAAATAGAATAAAGCCATTAAACATTCTTGTAGTCTGCTACAAAAAACATTGAACAAAATTTTTAAGAGGTTCTTACTAAAAACTAAGAAAATGTAGAAAAAAAATCCATGGAGTTTCTTGTCTGTTCTTCTCCATAGGATTCGCGTTTGGAACAGACGAGGAGGTTATAAGTACAGAGCAACAACTCGGGAACATAGATTTGTCCCAAGGCCCGGCCCGTTTACGGTTTAAAAGTAAAATAGTAGCCTCTCCTTCTCTTTCCTTCTTACTAGCTTTCTCTTTTACTCCAGCTCAAAAAGAAAGAGTTAGAAAGGCTACTAAATAGGCTCTTTGTCATTTATTTTTCTTAATGTGTTCAACTAAAAAAAGAAGCAGGCCGGATTCTTTGTCCGAGTGTTACGTCTAGATCTATATCGTAAGTCTATGGGAATAGACACCTAGTTTCTGACGTTTCAAAAGAGCTTGTAAAACATGCCAACTTGAAATAAAAAAATTATACTTTGACTTTGAACGGCGTTGTACTTTTTATCAAATTTTATAATCACCCACGCTTTTTAACATTTTAGAACTTAGACTTTTAGGTTGAGTTTCTTAGAAACCTTTTTGTTTTTTTTTTTAAATTCTGTGTTTTAGTTTGCAACATAAGAAAATTTACATAATATATAACAAATTGCCTACTCACCTGTGACGTCATAATCGAATGGAACATTTTTTTAATCAACATTATGTTTAGTGATGCCCCATTTATATCGATAACTTTTGTTAGTACTTTAGATAAGTAATCATCATCTGATATTTTATAACAAGTTTCTTACGCCAATTTTTCTCAGTGGATCGCATGTCAAGAACCAGTGGTAGAGGAAAACAAAATATATTTCATAAAAGCAACAATTTTGTATGTAAATTATGCCCGTTTCTTTTTTTACTGAAAGCAGTTATAAGGAAATAACCCCATAGAATATTGCTTTTTGCGAATCTAATTTTATTTGTGCAATAACTAAATTGTTATGACCATAAGTTGTCTGGTGTTAAGGAACCACGAAGCCTAGGAATATTAAAGCATGCTCAATGTTCATACACTATACAAATTATCGTATCTGTTTATTACCGTCACATAAAATATTGCTGTTAACATGGTAACATCAGATTTAGGATAAAAAGTTGATACATAGATAGTTTTGTAATCACAAAGAAACTTTTACTTAATTAAAGAATACTAAAACCTGGATTTCAATTAGTTGACAGAAAATTAGTAAAAAAAATAGTTAAGTCTAAATATTCTCTAACACTTTTGAACTTTTGCGACTCATTTGTCTAATCACAAACACTTTTTACGGATTTAGACGCGTATATTTGTTTAATAATTTATAATTTTTACTAGCTGCGCCGGCAAACGTTGTTTTGCCATACAATTCTGTGTAAAAAAAATTTCATCAAAATCGGTCCAGCCAATTGTGAATCTAAACCATCCTCAAACCCCCTTGAATACACACAACAAATTTCATCAAAATCGGTCCAGTCGTTTAGGAGGAGTTCAGTCACATACACACGCACACAAGAAATATATATTATATTAAGATAATTTTTTTTTATAATTTTTATATTATAATAAATATAATTTTTATATTTTTTTATAATTTATTTTATAGTTTTACCCTAACATTTCGGAGACTTTGCACTTTGATTTAAACAAATATAACCGTCTAAATCCATAAAAAGTGGTTTTATTTAAATAGTTACATCGGTTAGTAGACGTAAGGCTTTAATTAAGTTTTAATATGTCAAATAACTTTTACTATAATCTTCAACGATGTGATTTCCTTTTGTGATTAAGTTAATTAAGTTTCTGTATACATAACTTACAGTACAAGTTGAGCATCTTGGTTAAGCTATATTCAATAGCTTAGTAAATCTTACCAACTATTATTAATATTGTGTGATATTCTCTTACACGTGCTCATTTATTTACATACAGCCACAAAATTCCATACCCAACGTTTTGAAACATTATTAGCAGCATTGCAAATTTAGTTCACCCGTCGATTTAAATTTTTAATAGGTAGTAAAGTATATACATTTCTAGGACAAACTAAGTAATAAAGACAAATGAAAATTAAAAATTATATCGATAAATACTATCGATAAAAAAGTTGTATTGATGTAAATTATCTACTATTGCACCCGGATGCTATTTCCATCTTCATGTCCAGTCAATGAACGTTCAAAATATCGACATTTCTTTCAAATAGGCAATAGGCTAAATAGGAATTTTATGTAGATATTTGAGTGATAGATGTAAAGTGCTGACATGATCCATGAAATTAGGATACTCCGTAAAAGTTATTAACTTTAGAAAAGTGTATTGAATATATCAATATCCTGATGGTGCAGTGGCAGTCACCGATGCTTTACTAGTTTAAAAAAATCTACTTAGTACAAAAAATATAAAACACGCTTGAAAATCCAGAATAATTTTTTTTTATTATTGCATCTGACCACTGCAAGTGCGTGAAAATTACTTTTAAATATTCCGTTACATAGATTAATACATTGATACATAATGATATTTAAGCGTGTTAACAATATTGCTCGCGTAGATTTACGCGCCCTGTGCTATCTAGCGGCGCTACAATAGTAAACATATTTGCTAAGCGACAATTTCACTCAAGCGACGCTGTATGTGACTGTACTCATAACACGATTTTTTGATACAAACCTCATATTTAATCGCCTCCTCCATAGCTAGCAGTTATTTGCAACTATCCACATATTACACAACTTATATTTCGATGTCTTAAAATCTTAGAGTATTTATCCACCAAGAGATGACATTATACGCCTTATAATGTCATCTCTTGGTGGATTAATGCTCTAAGACCCCTACTGAAAAAGGTACAAGAACAATGATCATTCTCGTTGCGTACGGGCATTGTCGTCTCTTAGTGTGCGTAGCGACTAATAAAATGACGTTATAATGTTCGTATGGGTTATAAGCCACACAAATTGGTAATGCGCCTGGCGGCCATGTTGGTGACGTCATAGTGACGTATAGATGAGAATATTACATTTTGTTAGCTGTATTTTTTCTTTGCTGATGACGTCACAAGGGCGTTAATTTGACAAGGTTCCAGCGCATTACCAATTTGCGTGGCTTATACCTCGGCACCCCGCTGTCGACGTGGCAGCATTTTTGTCAAAGCAAACAGCTCCTGTTGATTTAATGCTCTAAGTTTAAAATGTAGCTTCTATTTTTTATACTAATCGATCGATCAATATTTGTTAAGTTAAATGGAATTACAGACAGTAGGTTTTTCTGCATTTTGGAGCCCGCATTTGGATCTACGCGATACCTACATAATACGTGCTTTGAACATTGAGTGGGGAACTTTAGTAAACGGACTGTACCCGTTCTTTTGTTTCAAATGAAAAAAAAAACAACTTAAAATCAACTTTTAAGGGAATTTCATACAAAAATATTTGTGATAGTGAATAAAATAAATTATTTATTTATTTCATATTACGGAATGATATACTTAAAGACGAAAGTCCTTTCTATCAGCCTTTTTCCGTCAAAAGCTGGACATAGGTGGGGGACCTATGTCCAGCTATTGACGGAAAAAGATAGATAGAACGCCACAACGCGCGATCATGCGACGCTTACGTCTAGTGTATGTACTCCGGTACGTGGTCATCACTCTAGGACCATCCTCCCCTTAAGTCCAACAGATTTTTGTTTGTAGAAATCGGTCTTTAGTTGAACGAAACGGTGAGCAAAAGGTTAGTAACTATATAAACAGATAATAAGTTACACGTGTAATATATCCACGTGACAATTGACCCGTAGAATTGATCTGAGTTAACGCTAGCGGGTCAACGACCGAGGGCCTAAAGTATTTCACAGAACGACGTAGTACCACCCTTTCAACTCGCACAAAACGTACCAACTGTTAACTTATTTGTAACTCTTAAATGGCTTAACTTTCAGTTACAAACTGTTGAATAAAAGCTAATGAATTACTTTTTTGTTTCAGGTAAAAATCTCATAATATGTTAATACTTTTATAATGGTAAGTTTTAGTTTTAATATAGCTCTTTTATGATCTATGTACATACTCTTACGAGCTTTTCACTGAAACTTCGTATGCGTGTATGTTTAAATCACTATACAATGTTTTTCGCGTGAAAACGTAGCCTCCTTTCTTAGGCACTAAATTATCTGTATACCTACCAAATTTTATCCAATTCTGTCAAATACTTTTGACATGTAAGTGTGATAAACAAAACGAGAGACCTAACCTAATTTTTAAAAACCAATTTAAAAAAATGTTGTACGTGTATTAACGTAAATAAAACACAAAACGTCTGTCTCATAAAAGCTATATATCCAAATAAAATGAAATCATTAACATCTAAACAGCAATAAATCTCATAGGCACTCGTAATCTCGACAAAATGTCCCATTAAGGCCGCCTTACAGCCCTACAAGGTTATGTCACGTTCATACGTGATTTCCCCTAGGATACAAATACAAACACGATGTTGATTTTCCCCCAGGACACAAATACCAAGGTAAAACACATTTTTGATTATTATTTTACATTTTGTTATTATTTTTACTGTTGTTTGTTATGTGTTATTATTATTACATTTGTTATGTGATATTTTTTCTTTCTTTCTTGTTTATGATAAAATTTTGTACTAGCCGAAATACATACCTAATAACCCCATAGTTAATAGGTATGTATTCGGTAGTAAAAGATGGATTTAGAACTATTAACAAAATCTTTGACAACTATTTCGATTTTCTTTCATGTGTCTTCTATGTACAGACTGATGAATGTTCTAATCACAGAATAAGACAGAAGTCGTGACAGATCGTTGCTATGGCACCCCAAAAGTCATGCCGACGCGGCATACGCTTCGTGAGTACGTCATAGTCGCATAATGGCTAGTAACGTGTTACGACCTGTCATGTGAGTTCCGTTTACGACATAATTATGCCCTCTTGTGTTGTTCCCACGTGTAAAAATGCTTCTGGTTTTGTTAACAAGCAGGACGGGATCACATTTCATCGGTAAATAACCAATAACAACATATATTATATTAATATAATAAAAATTATTTTAATTGGACTCGCCTACGTATGAATTGGGCGAACCCAATCTTAATGTATTGCCACTTTTTGGTAAAGCATTCTCCCTTGTTTATAATTTGTGCACAGCCTATCGTTGCCATCTGCTATTCACTAACTTTAATGCAGTTTTAATATTTAACCCTTGAATAGGTATGTATTAACCCTTAATTTGATTTTGGCCGGTGTGGTGGACATAGCTTTTCAAAAATAACTGTGTGCGCTGTAAACATTATTTTCTTTCATCCTGCGTGATTATTTCTTGGTCAACCTATGAAAAACGTAGTAGAAGGTAAAATATTAGGTTGGAAACACTATGTTTATGTCAACGGAGACGGGGTCATCTTTTTTCGACAAGGTAAAATATATTATTTTTCGATGCTTTTGTGAATAGAAGATTTTCTTTTTTTAAATTTTTTGCATTAGAATATACGTATGTGATAATGCTTATCTGCAATGCCTAACGTTTTGAAAGAAATTTAGTGGTTTTTGATTCAGCCAAAAATAGTTTTAACCATTTTTCAAGGTATAAAAATATAAAAATTGAGATTTTTATGCATATTTTTTTTACAGTTCTTAGGATGCCTTTGATGCCTAGCATTCATCAAACTTATACATTTACATATTTTATTCAGTTGCCAAATTAAGGGCTAAATAACTTTCTCATAATATTTCTTTACTTCTTAAATCTATTTATAATTTGCTAAATTTTATTGTGAATAAACATATTGCAATTTTTATTTTCTCTTTAATTTACGTATACCTACCACTTCAGAATTTTATAATTCAAGAAAACTTCAAATGGCCCGGAATTTTAAATATAGATATAGTTAATAATCATGATTGATTTTTTTAGGGAAAATTATGTGATTATGATAAGTCCAAATATTTTTTCCATACCATCGGTTAAGGTTAATATATGAATCAAATCCTAACATAGCTAAAACCACCCATTTGAATTACTATCTATAAAAAAAAAACTATGAAAATCCATTACGTAATTTTGAAGATATACACTCACAGAGGACAAACATACAAAATAACAACTTTATTTTATAATAAATAATAAAAAAGAAATTTACATTTTCCCCAAAAGTGAGAATTAGTAGGAAATGACTCGAGAGCTAGCAACACTGCGCGGAGGTGAAGGGAGGTGCGCCGCCCGCGCGGGGCTCGATTAGGGAGACACTACGATGCATTCAAATGTTGCCGAGCGTTCCTTCTGGTTCTTCTGTGGTTCTAATATGAAATTAAGTACTTTCGAAAAAGTCCCTCAGCGTTCTAACTAACGTTAAAAGTTTCGACACATTTTTACACTAAATCGAATTATCAAAATAACTAAAGCAATAACTTAATTGTACTATTAAATTGTTATTATGTAGTACTATACAAAAAAGGTGTAGTTACATTAAGTAGTTGTGAGATGCACTGGAATCTGAAGGTTGTTTGTTACATTGCAGATGATACGCTCTCTTAAAGTCACAAGGTGATCTGTGCGCAACCGGCCTCGAATACCGATTGCGAAGAAAGATTGCCTTTCTTCGTTTAAAACTTGTGTTACATTTGTAGCGATAATAAATAGCTATGGAACAAATCTATTTTATTTTAAATCACAACTATTGACTTACTGTGTTTTCTGTTTTAAATTCATTTACTGCAGAATCTATATTACTAGCCCGCGTATAATTTAGAAAATTTTCCCCATTTTTGGAACATTTTTGACTAATGCTTTGCTCCTATTCGTCGCAGCGTGATGTTATTTATAACCTATAGCCTTCCTCGGTAAATGTACTATCCAACACTGAATGAATTTTTCAAATCGCACCAGTAGTTCCTAAGATTAGCGCGTTGAAACTATGGTATTAGCATAAATTGAAATTAAATAGGGATAGGGAGTCGAGGGGAATCTTCTGAAAGGCCGATGAATAATATTTTACATTTAGGTGGCTTACTCTATTATAATTATTATCATAATTAATTACGGCAGGTAACAAGCAGCTATTTTCTAAAGAAAATGTCTTCATATTACACTTAAGTTCAAAATATATCGTTCTAATAGTATTTATATTATATCTTTTAATGTGTATAAAACTTTATGACTAAGTGGGTGCGCGTTTTTCGCTGATTCGCATCGGTTCTCTTATTTCCTAAACCACAGATTCGATACACTTGGACGCTTTGGTGTTCTCTAATAGCCATGACACTATGCTATAACATTGTAAGCTTACTTCGTTTCTTAGAAAGCTGTGTGCAAATGTTACGCAATTTGAAACTAAACACAGCACGTGACTTTGTAGTGAGGTAATATTTTAATAGTATTTGTACTGTTTTCAGTTCTACTTTAAGTGGCAATTTAACGGATATTTCAAATATTTTGTGGTCCTAAATTGAGCTTAATTCTTGTGCTATACAATGTCCAATTCGAGTGTTCTTTTATAGGTAATAAATTATTACAAAACATAGTCGTCATTTTTGTATGTATGTCCCTATGTGAGCTTATATCTTCAAAACTACGCAACGGATTGTTATGCGGGTTTTGTTAATAAATAGAGTGGTTCAAGAGGATGGCTTTTTTGTATAATTTGTTAAGGTTTGATGTATATTTTACGCGTACGAAGTTGCGAGCGAGAGCTAGTTGGTAATAAATTAATTTATATAAACACAAAACTCAATTTTATTTAACACAAAAAATCTGAAAGTGTGCTGGTTTGTTGTTATTTATTTCGTTACATTTAAACCACTGAATTTAATAAGAAAATACTGCTCTTTAACTAATACTTTTAAATTATACATAACATCATGCTAAATGGCAAGAATCGGGGCGGTAACTAAAATCACTTAGCTATATTTTACACTATCTGTTGCCCGCGACTTCGTACGCGTGGAATTTACAACATTTTCCCCATTTTACAACATTTTTTGCGAAGATTTCGCTTCTATTAGTCGCAGCGTGATCCCTACTAATATTATTAATGCGAAAGTAATTCTGTCTGTCTGTCTGTTACGCTTTCCCGCTTAAACCTCTCAACCGATTTTGATGAAATTTGGCACAGACAATCTTTAGACCCTGAGAAAGAACATAGGCTACCTTTTATTGCGAAAAAAAGGGATGAAAGGTTTTCTAAATTTCACGCGGACGGAGTCGCGGGCAACAGCTAGTTTTAAATATGTGCCCATAGCCTTCCTCGATAAATGTGCTATGCAATACTAAATGAATTTTGAAAAGCCGACAAGTGGTTCATGAGATTAGTGCGTTTAAGCAAACAAACTCTTTAGCTTTCTAATATCAGTTTACACTATAAAATATTAACGCCAAGTTATTTATATTGAGGTATTTGATAATGATTGTTAAATCAAAAGGATGATCAGACATACCTCGATAAATAAATTTAACATTAAAAACATTTTAGGTATTTATTTAAATTGTCATGTTCCTATACAGCGAGCGTGATGTTATCTAAGCTTAAATAGCTAAATACCAGCTGTTGTACAACAGAAATCAGTCAGTTGTATAAAACAAATCTCCATGACAAATTGGTAATACGTATTACCAATTTGTCATGGAGATTAAGTGTATATTGTCACATAAATCTTAGCTTCAATTATTTACTATTATTCTAAAGATTAATGGACATTTCTGAATCTCAATAAGGAATAGAATTTAAAGGCTTTATTTGTGTTTAATGCTCTAACTGAAGATATTATAAGATTTGGCTCAAGACAAATAAATAAATATTTACGAACATTTCACACAATATCCTCCATATACTGTCCTATATACTTTTTTGTAAATACATACTTATAATACATACAAAACACACAGACGTAGTGCAAACATTTTTATGACAGTTATAAATATCACACACAGTACTCGATCTTCTGGAGCACGACAAACGGACTGAAGGACGGACCTAAACGCAGTCTCAAGTAATCAAAATCAAGGTTTACTTAATATTCTCTAAGAAATTACTTTTTAAAACTTTCTATAGGTTTACCTTTTAATACGGCACTCTAAGAAGTGGTTTGTAATCCATCCATCCATCAGCCTCTCTCCGTCCACTGTTGGGAATAGGCCTCCCCCATAGAACGCCACAACGCGCGGTCCTGTGCCGCCTGCATCCAATGTCTCCCCGCGACCTTGACGATATCGTCGCTCCACCTTGTCGGGGGCCGCCCAACGCTGCGTCGTCCGGTACTTGGTCGTCACTCTAGGACTTTTCTTCCCCAACGATCGGCAGTCCTACGAGCGATGTGGCCTGCCCATTGCCACTTCAGCGTGCTAACTTTTTGGGCCATGTCGGACACGCCAGTTCTCCTACGGATCTCCGTATTTCGGATTTTATTGTTTTGGTTTTGTAACGGTTTGTAATAGATGAGTTGAAATTGCTTGTATTAGTATTTTGAAACTTAAATATACTCGTAACTTAAATCTGATGTCGCTGGTATAAGCGTCCAGTCGTCTGTGCATAATGAGACGAGGCTCGCCTCTATATTGAGATTGACTCTACAGATTTCTTACTGCGTGATCTGAATATATCTAAAGGTTCATACATATAGTACACAAGAAAAAAAAAATACATGTTTAATAGAAAATGAAAGATCATTATTAACAATTGTTGCTAACATAATAATAGGCTCTGTGTAATTTTGTATTACACTACCTGTTATACAAATAAAGATCCTCTTAAACATTCTATTCATTAAAAAACCGCATAAAAAATTGTTGCGTAATTTTAATATTAATGATCTTATTCATAATGACTTATCGGAGGTTTAAACTTTATCGGAGAGATAATAAACGTTTTAGCGTAAAAAGACTATCATGAATATCAAGTTTTGACAATTTTCGCGAACCGATTTTAGCGAACTTTTAAACCTCGGATAAGTCATTATGAATAAGACCATTAATGTCATATTTTATAATAATTAAAGATGTATATTATGTTTCTACTGTAAATACAGAGTAATAGTGTTTTTAGTCTTAGAAAAGTCCTTAATAACAAAAAATAATAGAGTATTTTTCAAATAAGTTCAACCGTCATCATGTGCCTTTGAAATTTGAGGGTTTCCCTCGATTTCCCTCAGGAGCTAACCATCATGTCCTGACCCTGCCAATGGGACCAAACAGTAATCGCTTCGCCCAGTTAAAAGTTATGTGAATGTGGTAACAAACATAAAAAAAAACATACAGAGTAATTGAGAAACTCCTCCTTATTTGAAGTCGGTTATAAAGTCATGGTTTACGTCTCCACCCTTTTTATTTAGCTTCTTCGTTGTTTACGAGTTTAAGGAAGCGCCTGTCTAGAATATTTTTAGATAAATGAAAGTGGTTTTCTTAGAAACTTCTTACATCCAATTTAAAACTGTTTCCGTGGTAAATATTAATAAAATATGTTTAGTTCAAAAACTGAAAAACAGGCTAGAAAATCCTGAATATTTTTTTTATATTATTGCGTTGGCATCGGCCCTTAATATGTATGCAAAATTTCAGATCAATCCGAGTACTGCAAGTGCGTATAAATCACTTTCAAAGATTCCGTTACATAGATTAATACATTGATAGATACATACCGAACTTATAAAAGCGTGTTAAAAATAAGTAATTTAATATTAAATTGCCTGACTTCCCTTTTTTTCAGCCTATTAACGGAAGAGTTTATATTAAAGTGAAACATTTTTAACAGTCTAAAATGGAACCATTTTATTTTAAAATGTTCTCATTTAAAGTAAGTTTTTACAAGCTTGTATAACTGAAAAAACTATTAAAACATACGTTTTTGCGACTACGTGAAATATTTTCTTTTCATTTTAACGTCGCTTTAGATACTGCTTTTTAGCGTTCAGTGCCAAGAGGTAAAACGGGATTCGATTACTGAGTTTACTATTCGTACGTGTGTAAGGGCTGACGAAATCAATGATAAGAAATGATCCGAAATCGAGACAGCCTGTGCCTAATATATAGAACATTGATAGGACAAGAATAAGAATTTATTTACGTATTAAGAATACGTAAAAAGTGGTGAATAATGCTTAGTAAATTTGCGTGAATGTGTGGGTGGACTTAAGAATATTTGTTACTTACACCCGCAAAAACTGCTGAACGAATTTTGAAAAAATCTCAGCAGCTGTGTAGCTTAAAGATTCTAATTCTAATAACACATAGGCTGGCTGATACTGTATATCATCACGCTGAAAGCCAAGGAGCTAAATGTACTGTCCAACACTAAAAGAATTTTTTAAATCCGCCAGAGGTTTCTGATATTAGCGCGTTCAAATAAACAAACAAACAAACTCTTCAGCTTTATAATATTAGTATAGATTGAAAAGACCCAGAGTACAAACATTTGTATGACGAATATCACACAAACGTTTTTTCCTGAGCGAGAATCGAACCCGCAACCTCGTGAACGGCGTTCGAACCAAGAAGAACCACTGGACCACGTGCCCCTTCATAGTAATTATTAATCTATAGATTATGTAATAAGCCTAGGGTTACCACTAAAAGTGTTCATGATTAGAAAGTATCAGAATTAATTTAAATATTGACATCCTTATATGGTTGTTCTCATAAACGTATAAGCAATTAACATTAGTAATGTGTTGCATTTTAATGAACATTTACACTGCGTATGTGACTTTGATTTATTAATAATTGCTATCTTGTAATTTATAGTGGAATCAAGCGATTTATATGTTTTACTTGATATCTTGTAAGTTAATATGTTAAGCCTATTGGAATAATTAACAGGTTAACGAGATTTTGAATATTATATTAAACCCAGCTGGTTCATGAGGGATTAAGCTTATTCCTCCCTAGAGTACGAGCCAGTTAGATATTTAAACTAATATTATTAAGCTGAAGAGTTTGTTTGTTTGTTTGAACGTGCTAATCTTAGGAACCACTAGTCCACAAGGTAGGAGAATGATGATGATGAGTGTTTGTTGTTATAGCATCTACTTATATACATACTCGTAGAACGTTAAATTTGCAGCTCTCTACCTATTACCGTTCCAGAGATACAACCAGCAGGCGTATTTATTATTATATTAGCTTTAAAAATATCATGTAAGTTCCAGGCGGTTCAGTTGGCGGCTGCAAACTGACAACGGTCAACTAAATGTCAAATTTGCGCTCGTAATTTACGCTCAACGTTAGCCAGTGAAACAAAAGTCAGGCAGATATCAGCTTGAAGTCCCGTGATCACTGGTTCGCTAGCGGTAATATATGTACTCATAATACGAATTTTCCAGGAAGTTCTATTCACGACGTAAACGGCCTGAAAATAAGAGCTTATAATATGCTGATGACAGAAAGACAGATGGATGGATTTTGATGTGAAACCCTAATAAATAGGTAACATCCTCTGTGATAGCCGAAAAACCTCATATATACGGTTAAGAGCACAGGTGTCTCTGCGTCTTTCCTCCGCTTTAGGAGAGATTATGGTGTACTACGCCACGCTGACCAGGCGTGTTGGCATAGGGTATATTTATGAGTTTTCCGTCTCTCACAGAGAATGTTATCTGTTTATCCCTTAGCTGATTTTTGCAGCACCCTGGAAAGGAAATAGGGTGGTGATACTTGTATTCTTAATCCGTCACCGCACAGACATTACAGGTGTCATAACAAGGGAATGCAATCCCGATCCCGTGGGATCATTGTTAGTTGTGCAACAAAACTACTGATGGGACCAGAAGACACTTATACTTGATACTCATAATTGCTATCATAATCTGACCTAAACACAATGTATACATAATTACTCAGTCTTGATTAGATCTTCCAACTCTGACACTAATTGTTCATAATCATATTTTTTGCTTCAATATCACATGCTTTGTTTTACAGTGTAAAACGTAATATAATGCGCATTTTATGACTTGCTGTCTATAGTAGCAACTAAAAGGTGTATGTTAAAGACGCTGTTACGATAAAAATAAGACAAAAGAGACGTATAAGCAAATGAGAGCTATGTAACAAATATTTAAACAATCTAATATATAAAATTCATGTGTCACAGTGTTAGTTACCGTACCTACTCCTCCGAAACGGCTTGACCGATTCGTCTCAAATTTTACATACATATTCAGTAGGTCTGAGAATCGGACAACATCTATTTTTCAAACATTTTTTTTTAGTATGGCAAAATAGCGTTTGCCGGGTCAGCTAGTTAATTTATAAAATTTATGAATGAAAAACTTTAACGATATCAAAAAGCCCAACTTATTGTTTCGCTCACTTTATATAATAAGGTTATTAGACGTGTCTAATAACCTCATAATATTTTTCTTATTCTTATTTAAACACGCCATATACCCATAACATAAGTAAATAAGCATAGCTTGGGACTTGAGGAAGTTGTGAGAAATGTCCACGAATATAAAAAAAGGAAAAGCATTATAGGCAACCCTAAGGCTATACTCAATGGCAACGTTTTTTGTTCAAATATAAAAAGATATGAACGAACGAAAACGTTACATTATGACGCCCACGTGGCTTCAGATTGCTCTTAAATGTATAAATATTGATTAGGGATGTCACACATCTCAATTACGAATTATATTATTGTTTGTTATTTTATATACGATATTGCTATGGGTATTATTTTGAGATTTTTGTATTTGAAAGTTGTCTTTTTAGCTGCGAGCGAAATGTGGTGTTGTCAGTTAATATTCTAAGACTGTCACCATAAAGGCTTTGGGATTCAATCAAAGCATATAAGCTTAGCTTGGGACCAGAGGACGTTGTGTGAAATGTCCATGTAAAAAAAAAAAAAACTAAGATTCAGAAACTAATACATTAACTAAGTTTACTTTATAGAAACAGACTAATTTTTGCATTAGGCAGACTTAATGTTAAAAACATTATCTACTAGTCAACCTAGACTAATCAAATTTTTTTACATTTCATCACTAGTTGCACAGAGTTCAGGGCTGACTAAAAATAAAATAGATCATGAGATACGCATTATAAACTAAATTTTGCGCCTTTTATTGGTTAACTCAAGATGGGTCAGAGTTAAATATTTGGGATTATGCAAATAATTTTTATGTTATAAATAAATACACAATATACTAAACTTATAACTGTCAACCCTATTAGGAGCTGAAACAGTCGGTAAACTGTTATTACAAAGTAAATACATACATATTTATATGTGATGTCTTTCTCCAGTTACTTTCAAATATATAGTTATCTTCTATCTTCTTCTTGTATGTAGGTACATATTTCTTCTGGCTGACTGACGTATTAACGTGCATCCTACAGCAGCAAGGACCCTGAAAGTTTACATGCGTTTTCTTTTACATAATTAGCCTTTTTCCTGGGAAGATTAAAAAAAGATCCGCTAGTGGCAGCACCGGTGGGGGGTACATATGCTTTGAATTTTCTATTGACAACAACGTTAAACGTACGTGTTATTACTATTAGAATAAAGAAATATTGTGATCAAAAACATTATTAAAAAGTTATTATGCCTACAAAACATTGTACTTTTGCTAATTGTACATCTGATAGTCGTTTAAATTAACCGCTCGTCTAAATTTAAATTATAATCATCATACTTTATGCTTAATAAACTATTCCACATACAATCAATTTTCATTTTACTTTGAACTATTTGAACAAATCTTGACGTGAACTGATTTTTATTATGGTTATCATCTAAAAACTAATAAAATATTTAAATATACTAGCTGACCCGTAGTTATATAATTATACATGACAGCATAGCAAAAAGAACGAGGGATAGCTTGGGATGGAAAATTTGCCCAGTTTGTAGTAGGAAAAGTGCAGGATGTTGAACTTGGTATTTTGGGTTGGATTAAGTAATTTTGATGCGTAGCTTTTTATCTGCCAGACATTTACCACCATCAATTCCAATGAAAATTTTTTTTGTCATTACCATTTGCAATGCATTCTTCAATTTTTAAATATACTAAAAAAAAGAAACAACAAAATTTATTTAAAATAATCAAAATTCAAACCACACAGTGACATATAGGTTAAAATTTAGAAACCAACTAAACTTTCAACTAGGACATTTTTATTACCTGACACGGTTAAACCACGACATGCAAGCCATCGTTTTAAGTCCTGGACAAGATGATCTTGCACTTTTGCAAATTTTAATTTCGCCCCATGTACATCATCTTCCGTTAATTCCGTAATTATTCTATATACTTAACGTTGTTGTCAATAGAAAATTCAAAACATATGTAAAACACCTCCCTCCCCCCCCACCAGTGCTGCCACTAGCGGATCTTTTTTTAATCTTCCCAGGAAAAAGGCTAATAGATGAGTACTGATAAAGGACTTTTAGAAATTCGAACTTTATGGGTGTAAAATGGGAAAAAAAACGTGACTGTTGAATTTGCAATTTGCTAAAAATTAGTAACAACTTGTTCCACAGCTTTTTAAAATTTTATAACAATGCGATTTATAAGGAGGTATGAAAGTTTGTGTAACAAGCCATATTTTTAATGAGAGTTATGAAAGTTCATATTTAAGCAAGCAAAGTTACAAGCAATGGCTAGTTATAAGGCTTTTATCAAAACTAGCATTAACGATACATAAATAATAATATTATCTTCGAAGCTTTGTCGTAATTAATACGTAAGTTACTTAACTAGAGGTTTTGTTATCACGTTTCCGATAAACAGCCACAAAACCTACCTACGTCATTGATAATTATCGTTTCCATATAAAGCTATGCTATAATTTATATCACAGTGTTAATTATAGCAGCAGAGTAATGTAATGCTATATTTATTTACAAACGTCCTTTTATAAAGCATAATTTTATTTAGACCTTCAGACGCGATTGAAGTATTTACAGGAGTAAATTTTGCAGTGCTGAAGACTTACTTTGTTTAATGAAAGTAAGACAAGCCGGACCATTAGATTTAAAAATTAAAAATTTACAATTAATAACTTCTTTGTTCATAGACGTCTCATTATTGTGCACGATCCGTACATAATAATGACTTCCCATCACGCATTCTCCTCATAGCTTAATACACCAACTTTGGATAGCACAAGCATAAATTACTTGTCTTAAAATAACCTATGCATAGTCCCTTTGGGATAACCATCGTCTGAACAAGGTTTAAAATAGCGCAATCTCATAGTCATAAAGATTCCAGGAATAAGCATAAGCATGTTCCTTTATGGCTGACCCAATTTCTAACTTCCTGCTGAATAATTTAGAAGTTTGATAGTTTATGGAATAATATTATGTTTGTATTATATTGTTGACTGCACCTTTGCTAGCCTTGTGGTGTAATAATTGGGAATGCAATTAATTTCCTTTCACATTCGATGACAGTCTTTAAAATTTTTATTAATTCTTCTTTTTAGTATATTTTATAAAATTTGCTCATTTATTGAAGTAGTTATAGTTATTTTATTAAAGCTTAAACATCTAATTTAGACTATTTATAGATCGTGCTCTTTGTCACTTCGTATCGAGGCTGACTTTTTTAAATCTTACCGTAGTTATGAAAAAAAGAAAACCATTAATATATATTTTATGTTCATATAGCTTGTAGTAGAAAACATACCGAAATTATCACAGAGTATTTATTTCGAAGAACTATTATATTATTACTAGCTGACCCGGCAAACGTTGTTTTGCCATACTAAAAAAAAAAAGTTTGAAAAATAGATGTTGGCCGATTCTCAGATCTACTGAATAGCAAAATTTGAGAAGAATCGATCAAGCCGTTTCGGAAGAGTACGGTAACTAACACTGTGACACGTGAATTTTATATGTTAGATCTTTTTCATATTATATTTACCTTTATGTAACGAATACGAATAACACATATGTGTTTATAAACATTTTGTATGTTTGTATGTATGTGTGTTATAAATTCTTCGTACCTAATGGACATTGGAAAAACCGATAATCAATAGATCTGCTATTACATTTTCCCAGTTCTTTATAATGGTGCTGTTACATAGTGAATTATTTGATGGCAATATTGATTTTACACTTAATTTAGTAATTATAGTGTAGTATGGTATACTAGCTGTTGCCTGCGATTTCGTACGGGTGGAATTTCGTACACTGTACACTATTTTTTCTCTTTTATAGTAGCTGTTGTCCATTCTTAGCGTCTAGCAAGGCAATATTTACCTTATCTATGTACGAAAATTCATTGAAATTAGTTTAGTATTTTTGGCGTAAAAGAGCGAGAGTTGATCACATTTACAATTTTGGTAAGGTTTTATTTCGTGCGCGAGTTCCGTCTGCGTGCATTTTTTTGTTTTTTATTTTATGTTCTATTTAGTCTGGTGTACTTAAATTTGGTTCTAATTATATTTTAAAAAGTCTCTCTTTAGTTGCCTAACATGTTAAAGGGGAATTAGGTAAGTTATAGTTTTTGCAGTCGGGCTTTTTATTTTTTTAATTACTGATTTCAATACCTATTACATATAATACATTTAAAGTAATATTTACATTATCTTTACGTATTATAAATCAAAGTTATTTTTGTGTGTTTGTCCATATGTGAACTTATATTTTCAAAATTACCTAACAGATTCTTATGCAGTTGCTTTTGATAGATAGAGTTCTTCGATGGGACGGTTTTTTTTGTATAATTTGTAATTCCACGCGTACGAAGTCGGGAACAAGAGGTAGTATTAAATATTTTATTTCCTAAAGTATCCTGTCCATTATGATATTGTTGGTACTTGTAGTAATATAATATTCAGTGGTCGTTTCTAACAACGCCCACAGAAGTTATGATAACATCGCCGGCTAGCCTTTGTGTCCTGTTATGTTAAATGTCAAAGCCTGGTTTTAACTGCTTATTATTTAGTACTAGACTATAGAATATTACTGTAGGCGTGTCTTTTATCTAAGGCTAAACTAAAACGCCGCTTAGCCTTCAAAGGTCTAACTAAACTAGTATCATACAGTTCTCGTGTCGCGGTGTTCATTTGTTTATAAGGAATTTACGCGGAACAGCCTAGCCATTTTTAACCGCCTTCAAAAAAGGAGACGGTTCTCAATTCGTCTGTATGTTTTTTTATGTCTGTTACCTCACAACTTTTAACTGGACGAAGCTATTTTAATGATTCTTTTTTTATTTGAAAGCTAGTGGTTTTCATTTAGTCCCATTGACACCAGGTCAGGATCTGATGGTTTTCCCCTGAAAAATCAAGGAAACCCCTAAAATTTCAAAGGCACATGAAGTCAGTTGAACTTTTTTTTAAAATACTCAATTATATAAGCTTAACAGATAGGTATAAGAATGGGTTAACATTTCGTTTGATACCCCTATGTCACAAGAAAGGTCCAGTAAAACTATGGAGCACAGTTAGTCTTTTATATCATGGCGTCGTGTTACAATGTCAGTCGTCATTCTCCATCGAAACGGCTATACTTGTTTTTTGTTATTCGCAAATTCAAGAACATTTACTAAATAGGTACATATTAAATTTATGTACCTATTTAATAAATGTAAATGTAAAAAAAAGCTATATTACAAACACACAGACGGGTATAAGAAATACATACCTGCGTAAAGATAAACCATGAAAGTAAAATTTTGTGCATAATATTCATGATGACTGACATACAGTGGTTATTATAATATTTGCATATCTTTGATAAACATACTACGTATACAGAAAGACCTTTATTTTATGAGAAAATGTTACGTTTCAGTGCACAGAGGTCTTTAGCCAGGAGGTTGGATCTTATAGAGTAAAATTATTATTTATTTATTTATTGATTCGGGATATTATTATGCGCATTGCACTGTGTGCGCAGCGGACTGTTAGCTCGTCTGTCGACGGAACAAAAAATAAACATATTCGTGATATTGATACGCGCATTGCACTGTGTGCACCACTGTGCACACAGTACTCTGCACAAACTGACTGTTAGCTCGTCTGTCGACGAAACAAAAAATAAACATACAGATATAAAATTATTTATTTATGTTAACAAAAATTTTGTCATATCTTTTGTCCCCCGTAATGCACGTAAAAGCAATTCTTTTTTTATACCTAGTGGTGAACAAGCATACGTCCCGCTTGATGGTACCAAGTAATCACAAAAGCATTTAGACATTACGCTTGGTAGTGGTTAGTAGCTCATATACTATAAAATATATTTTGTATGAAGTAAACATTTTCCTCATAAAATCACCAAATCGCCGGCAATTTTCGGCTTTAGTTTCCGCTCTCCGGATTTAACTTTTGTCATCAGATGAAATAAGTACAAAAAATGGCGAACTTCGCACTAAACTCGCCAAAAATAGATTTTGTCGACCTTCGGATTAGGGTCGCCACTGTTGAAACTCCGGAAAAAAATCTTAATTTTTATAAATTTTATAAAACTTTTTTAAATATTTATATTTAATGTTATTAATATTTAGTAAATTTAATTTTACCAGCAAACTTGTAAGTTTCTCGTAACTTTTTTCGTATCATACGTCCAAATTTGCAGTTGTACATGGGGATAGAATTACCAAAAATACTTTCAATTATCGCCCCCAGTGTAAAAGAAAGCTCTGTATCTACATTTCAGTCGGTAAATCAGCCTCTTAATTTTTCGCATAAACTGTCACATATAAATATTACATGTGACAACCCTAATATAAGGTGACACATTTAAGTGGAGTGTTCCCGAACTGATAGTGAAGTAAAGCTTGTTATAGTTTTTCATAGCACATTGAACAATTATATCTTACGGCTTTGGATAGGAGATATTTACCTATACACGCTAAAATATAAAAGAGTGTGTATGTGTGTGTGTGTCTCGCAATACCAACCGACTGATTTCACTGAAGCGGAATATCTAATTTAGCATAGCGCCGCCATAGTTCAGAAATGTAAAATTAGCAGATGAAACATGCAATTCAAAGCCATCAGTGTAATATAAGCATTGATGAGAGATTAAAACTAATTTATCTATGGCAAATACCACATATCTTGTAAATTCCAAGTTGAAATGTATCGTTCGGAAAATTGTAGCGCACCAGTGGAACGTATCTAATAACGACACTTCTCGATATTTATGATACAATATGATACTTGATTTATTTCATGTCGCGTATTTTTATGTAATTACTTGCTACCATACATTACATATGAGATATATAGCCTATCAAAATATCATAAAATATACCGAAAACTGTTACTTAAAATACAGGTCTAACCTAGTTTAAGTGATAGGGATTATCTCAAATGTATGATATATTAGTTATAAATCAAAATAGTCTAACTGCTACTTAATTTGGCAATACTATGTATCACTTTTGCTTAATAAACAATTTCATTTCATTCATTTCAAATAACAGTCTTTAAATATTTTAATTTGTCCTTATGGTTACGGCCTGAAAAGAAGAATGCAAGTGTCACCACCCTGTGTATACTAATATTATAAAGCTGAGGAGTTTGTTTGAACGCGCTAATTTTAAGAACCACAGATCCGTTTGGAATAATTCTTTCAGTGTTGGAAAGTACATAGGTTATGGTTTAAATTATTTAAATTATTAATTTATTGATTTTTGCATTTGACATGCTATGCCTTTTACTTACGTAAAAAAAAATATATAAATGGTGGCTAATTTGAAGGTGTTGCAAGTAGACCGCAATAAGCTCAGTTGGAAGAGCTTCGGAACGGTATTCCGAGGTCGTGGGTTCACGTCCCACTTGCGGCACATTCACTTTTCCACCATAATTTGATTTATTATTTAAATTAGTAAAAAATATGTATTTTATTTACAGGTATGTCATAGAACAGAATAGAACAAGAAAAAGATTTTAGTAATCGTATGTATAAGTATTTAGAGTTTTATAGCTTCTTTACTTACAAACTTCTTCTTCTTTACAAAACATGGTCGTTATTTTTGTATCCATGTCCTTATGTGAGCCTAAATCTTCAAAACTACGCACCGGGTTTTGATGCGGTTTCTTTGAACAGTTTACGCAAATGAACAATACCATTTTAAAAATAACAACAGTAAAAACTCGTTGTGACAGTGAAAATAATAATGTTTCATTCGACTCTCTTACGTAGTGACCCGGTCTAAGAAATGAGTTGATAATAAATCGCAGTATTGTCTATGGCTACATCACTCAGTTCGGCTTGAAGCCATTTACATATCTATGTGTGCGTGAAAATGTATCTATGTGTGTCTATGATACAGGCTATTGTCATTATTCTATGAAGTACGATTTAGCCAGGCTAAAGTTACTTGTCCTTCATTTAAAACGTCAACCCACCATCGGGAATATCTGTGGTTATATTACAGAACATGTATCTAATAATCTTTTTTGATAAAACCTTACCAAAATGTGATATACAGCAAAATCATGTGAATACAGAGTAAAGTTGTAAGAAATAAACGGCTTAGTTCAAAAACTAAAAAATACACTTGAAAATCCTGAATATTTTTTTAAGTTATTGCATTGTCATCGGTACTTAACATGTGTGCAAAATTTCAGATCGTTCCCGCTGGTGTAAGTGGGTAAAAATTATTTTCAAATATTCCGTTAGATAGATTAATAAATTGATAGATACATACTGAACTTATATAAGCGTGTTGAAAAGACCCACTGTTTGAGACCCCGAGACTGATATTTCTACTCTTTATACAACCTACGTAAATTGTGCAACTTCTAGTAGCATACTTACAACTTACATGTCATTTTATTGCTTAGATTATGGAATTTTGTATAGATTTATGCTTAGATTGTTGATACATGAATAAAATGTATCACTGCATCTAGGCACTAGACGTCCTTGCTTCGCCCTGTAAACTTATGTGTGAAATTTATTCTAGTTACCAAGTGTGCTTAGTTAAGTACTAGTGTTGAATTAATTGCGTAGCAACACTTAACTATTTACAGACAGGTTTATTTGACCTACTCCTGCTCCTTATTACATTATATAGGCTTACTATGTGTGCCTAATATTTATACATATGGCTAAGTAAATACGTTTTTAAATTATTATTATGATTTTTTAGTTCACTATTATTTATGTTACCGTATTAGTTCAGCATATTAATAATAGATGTCGCTACCTGTACGGTAGTTAAATTACATTTAAAATTTTGTTATATTTTCAGACTAAGCGTATTTTGTTTGCTATCTAATTATCCTCTCAACTGGCACTTGACCTTGACCTATAAGTACTAGTTTATATTACTCAATTTAGTAATTTCCTTTTAAATAATTTAAGAATTTATTACTCAGAGAGCTGAAAATTTCTCAGTAGATATACATAATATGTATGTCAGTTGATGCTATAACAACAATTACTATTCACAAATATACCAGTCTGTGAGTTGACGTTTAAAATTGAGGTTAAGTAACTTTAGCCTGGCTAAATCGTACTTCATAAAATAATAACGTTTCATATAACGTATAGCTTGTATTATAGACACACATAGATACATTTTCACGCACACAATGATCTAATGTAAGTCGAGCCGACTGAGTGATGTAGCCATAGACTAAAAATCTGGAATATCTGGTCAAAATATTGCTAAAATCAATGTTATAAATTATATTAGAATAATGATAATATGTATAACCAATTGTATTGTCACGTTTCTTGCATGTGAATGACATTATTAGAATTTATAAATATAAATTGATGTTCTAATTTAATGTATAATAAATTAATTATTTTTAAAGTAATTTATTATTTTTGCAATTGACGTGCTATGCTTTTTACTTAATAAATCAAATTATGGTGGAAAAAGTGACTGCCGCGGTATTCCGAGGTCGTGGGTTCATGTCCCGCTTGCGGCAGTCACTTTTTCCACCATAATTAGATTTATTAATTATTTTTGTTATTTTTTTCTCAATTTATGCATATTATTCCTATATTATTGCTCTAATAATAATAATAATATAATGTAAAGAATTTTAGATTTATATATAGTATTTTGGAGCCGCTATTTTATCTCGCAATTACTAGTCTAGTGTTACAGATTATAGGAAAAGCTGAGATTAGTGAAAGCTTAAATAAAAATCGTTGCCCGTGAAGGAAAAGTAGCCGCCAAAATCTAGTGTTTCCCAAAATATTTTATTTATTATTCAATATTTGTCATTTGCGGAACTCCAAATAGTTTTATCAACAATTTTTTATAACGCGATCATCCAAACATTTCTTAATTTAGTCATATAGACTATTAATTCGCGATTATTATTTGACATCATAACATACGGCCTCGATATTACATATTCACATGCACACGTACATAAACAATCGTTTGTAAACCACACAGACATACCTTTACACATACATAGATGCTACCAGTACCGAACAGCAAAAAATTCCGGATATTTAGACAAAATGCGGAGTTCTTCCTGGAAAATATAGATTTTTAACAGACTTTTGACATCAGTCGTGCCGGAGGATGGCCTGCCTACAAAAAGTGATAGTCTTCTTAGCCCATTAATGTCCCACTGTTGGACAAGGGCCTCTCTCTCTTCGCTTCGGGTACTTCAGGGTACCTATCTGGCCTAGTATACTGCCCTCACAAACCATGTTGGGTTGTTAACTACTCGAATTTTCTTTCTCTCACAAACGATTATATTTTCTGTTATTATTCTTCTCCAGTCCATTTACGTCCCACTGCCCAACAGTCCAACGGGCCCAACGGGCCTCCTCCATTTTGGGAGGGATTATGGTCTACTGTACCGCGCTGACCAGTGCTGGCACAGGGTTTATTTTCGAGTTTTCCGTCTCTTACAGAAGATGTTATCTGTGTGCATCCCTTAGCTGACTTTTACAGCACCTTTGGGAGGAGATGTGGTGTGTGCTGACGGATTAAGAATACAAGTGGCACACTTGTATTCTTAATCCGTCACCACACGGAGACTGTTCTTATAATGTCCCTTAATTGTTATTTACAACTCTCTGGGAATAAAATAAAGCACTTTTATTCTTGATCCCTAAATCTATAAGGAAAAATAAAACGACGACAAATTTTTAAAAATAGCTATACCCTACTTAGCGGTAGTGTGATAATTTTACTGTAACATTTATTTATCAAGCTCAAAGATAAACATTACCATTATTTTAAGTGATTTCATTTATTTTGTGACACAAACACCTACACTAAATAAATTTTTTATTGGATTAAACGCACGCACACAAATACAACCTTAGGCCGCATACATATTTATCTGACGTGTCGTGTTATGATGCTGTCTGTCGTGATGGCTACTGTTCATTCATGTGACGTTTACCTTGTCTTCTATAGATGCAGCTTTGATACAAGACAGATCACTTTGTCGTTTATATAAGTAGTTTACCATATTTTAATAGGAACTTGACTAGGTTTTCCATCAATTATGTAAGCTAACTACCATACCATACCGCTTTTCGCGTGGGTACTTCCTCAATTAAATGGCAGTGGTAACTGTGTTGTATTTTTAACACATTGTGGGCTTACAAAGATTGCACTACGGCCTAATATCATCAGTCTCTAAGGTACAAAATCAGCTTAGATTTACTCGCAAAATTTACCTTACTATATAGAAACGGAAACTCCATGACAAACCGGTAGCACATCTGACGCAATACAACACAAGTCATCACGACACAGCGCATCAGACAAATGTGTACGTTATCATACCTTTCTGATGCCACTCGTCACATCACATCAGAAAATGTAAACGCGTCTTTATACAGAATGAGATTTAAATAAATTCGTTTTATAATTATTCATTCATTATAATATTATTTAAATGATGGATTAATTTATTCGTGGATATTGTGACGAATATTATGCTCTAATAAACATAGTCCAGTCAAATTACCGAAAGAAATAATCACTAAAATACCTAGTTTGGGAATTATGAAGGATCGATCGGGGGGTGTATTCTGAGCTTATATTCCAATTTGAGGGAATCTAGGGAGGTCAGCTCAAGGTCATTTCGATGAAAATGCGTTTAATTCGATATCTCGAGAACGGTTAGTGTTAGGCAAAAAATTGTAGAGACCTTTTCTCTTCTAAATTAAATTTACTAACTATTTTATCCGAAACTTTTTTTTTATCATCAATATTTTTCAATTTATTGCTTCCGAAAGGCAAAAATTTAACTTTTTTTCCTCCCTTTTTTTTATTTTTCGCCATTTTCTCCCCAACCGTTCAATTTTATTAAATTTTACCCGAATATGAAAGTGTTGCTCTTTTAATTATGAACAACTTTATATGTAAACTTTTTTCTGTAATGCCAATACCTTCGGAGTTATATATTACTTTACCGAGCGAAATCCGTGCCACTGTCGCGACGCGTATTCATAGACACACTGTCGCGTGCATTAGTGTGGGCCTTTAATATTGACGATTCACTTCCATCGACCTCGCGTACTTAATTTTACCAATTTTATGACCTATTTTTTTATCAATAAATGTGTGAAACAGTTTCAATTATTCGTTTACTTCTTTTTCTAATCCTTATTCACATTATTATCCCACTGAATGGAATAAAAAATACCCAAATTGAAAAAGTACAATATTTAAATAAATAAATAATAAATATAATAAATATTCACGGACATTACACACAACGTCCTCTGGTCCCAAGCTAAGCTTATATGCTTGTGTTATGGGTACCAGAATACGGATAGAATACATATACTATTTTTCTTTTGTAAATACATACTTATAATATATAGAAACACCCAGACGCAGTACAAACATTTGTATGACAATTAGAAAAATCACACAAATGATTGTCCCGAGCGGGAATCGAACCCGCAACCTCTTGATCAGCAGTCCGTTACATAAACCACTCAACCACGAGGCTCGTCAAATTGTTATTTTATTTAATTAAATGATATTTCAATTATTACAATATTTAATATTTAAATGAAGTTCAATTTTTTAATAGTTTAATCGATTCACCTTTTGATACAGGTAAGTTGGCTAATAAATGATCATGGAATACTTTAATATTTCTTTCAAATACTAAATACCCACTGATGTCGATGATATTGCGACAGTGGCACGGATTTCGCTCGGTAAAGTAGGTAATATATAATTCCGAAGGTATTAGCATTACAGAAAAAAGTTTACATATAAAGTTGTTCATAATTAAAAGAGCAACACTTTCATATTCGGGTAAAATTTAATAAAATTTAACGGTTGGGGAGAAAATGGCGAAAAATAAAAAAAAGGGAGGAAAAAAAGTAAAATTTTTGCCTATCAGAAGCAATAAATTGAAAAATATTGATGATAAAAAAAAAAGTTTCGGATAAAAAAGTTAGTAAATTTAATTTAAAAGAGAAAAGGTCTCTACAATTTTTTGCCTAACACTAACCGTTCTCGAGATATCGAATTAAACGCGTTTTCATCGAAATGACCTTGAGCTGACCTCCCTAGATTCCCTCAAATTGGAATATAAGCTCAGAATACACCCCCCGATCGATCCTTCATAATTCCCAAACTAGGTATTTTAGTGATTATTTTTCCCATTCTCAGCCGTAATTTGACTGGACTAACAGTCACTTTGATAACGGACTTCAATAAGAATTATTATACTTTTGAGATCTAAATTGGATATTTTTTGCGCGTTTTTACGTTTTGTTTTCGTCAATTATAATGAAACATTACTTTTTTATACTATGTTACTGTTTAGATTATTATTTATTGAATTTTTTAACCGACTTCATTTGTCTGTGTGTTTTTGTTTTATGTTTGTTATCTCCTAACTTTTAACTGGGCGAAGCGATTTTAATAATTCTCTTTTTATTTGAAAGCTGGTGCTTCCCGTGTGGTCCCATTGGCGCCAGGTCAGGATCTGATGGTTAAATCCTAAAAAACAAACTATAAAATATAATAACTACTTCGTACGCGTGAAATTTAAGATCCCCATACATTTTGGTCCCTGGACTTTCACGAATATTTCTAGACCAATATGACCAAAATTGCTCTCGAGTTTTAACGGGACTAACGAACAGCATTTGTTTTTTATATATAAGAGATGTATAATAAATAATCAAAGAGTAGACTAACGAGATGGTTTCGTGAGATCCATTCAAAGTTTTTTTGAAATAATACCCAATTGTTACCTATTTTTTTGGCTTTTACAGCACCGTGGGGAAACAACAGGATGTCACTCTTGTTTTCTTAATACGTCACCACGCGAACAATAAACTAAAGCTAAGCTTGGCTAAAATGCGTTTTTTATTAATTTAAAATGTCAATCTTTATCTCTAATTATCTCTAAAATGCCACCATTAACTTGTATATGCATGTAAGTATTTGTAATAATAATATTGTAGACGTTTGTAGCTGACCGATGTAACAGCGCCACAGATCTCCTTCAATAGATACCGCATTATGATATTTTTTGTTAATGACTAAACGCACCAAGGATAGCCGATGGGTTGCGGAGAGTAAAATAATTCATTTTTATTGGTCCTGTGAATATCACACGCTAATTTTTCATACATAACCTATGCAAACATATCGCATAGTGCGCATACGTTGTAGTCTTAGCCTTAATAAGTCACCACCGAGAGCGCTCAATTTAGTTCATAACCCAATCGCGAACTTGTTCGCTCTATTAGTTGAGTAGTTTCTTTTTTTTTAATAATTTAGTAAATACCTTAAATAAAGAAAAATAATATGTCAATAAATATTTTGTTAGGCAGATGTAGGGAATATAAAATAAAGGGGGCAATACCCAAAGCATAGGAGGCGCCCCCGCTCAAACGCCAACTTATACTTGACAGACTGTAGATAAGAGGACGATAAAAAAAATATAAAAATAACCTAAGACCTAGTTTGCATAGTTCACCTAAAGGAGCGCTCTTTCGAACTAGGTCGTTCGCGAACTACCCAAGACTAATACGTTGATCAGCGTTGATTACCTCGCAAGGGGAATCTATTGAGAGTTATCTGTGAACAGCAAGATAAAATTATTATGACAAGCTATTAAAATATATATTATTAAATATATTAGACTAACTATAGCCCAGAGGTTTGCGTGACTTGTTTCATGATAATGAATGGGCTAATAATAATCTTAGATGTCCCAACTAAATGACTTGTCAAATTAGTGTTAGGGATATGTTAGACTATAGGATACTAGATCACGCAGCAAATAATTGTGGCTAAATTACTGAGGGTATATTTTTAGGTTTCCGTCTATTACTGAGACTTTGCTGTCCATTGGTCCAGCCGTCTATGTCTGTTATCTGGCTTCATTTCTGGAACGGCGATAGCTAGAAAGCTGTAATTTTTACACCTTAGACGGGTCTCGTGGGCTAGTGGGTTATGTTACGGATTACCGTTTCCGAGGTCGCAGTATCGATTTCCGCACAGAACAATTTGTGTGATATAACTGTCATACAAATGTAGTACAGACATTTGTGACAATTATCGCACACGACGGGTTCCATACTGTTAATATCACGAAATAACGATATCATCAAGTAACGGTTTCAGGGCAGGACAATTATTATGAGTATTTGTTGTTATAGCATCAACATACTTAAACTGTGAAAATTGCAGCTATCTAGCCATCACCGTTCCAGAGATAAAGCCTGGCGAAAGACGGACGGATAGTGAAGGCTCAGTAATAATGGTGCGAAACCCTATTAACAAGTAAAAAAATAAAACCAATAACAACAATAATTGACATATTTGCATAACAATTAAATCAATTAACAATTACATACAAAAGCAATTAATTAATTAATTAATGGAAGCCATAAAATGGTGCATATATAGTAATAATGTGGAATATGTTCAAGTAAGTGGTGTACTTTCAAATCGACGTTATCAGGGCCACCCAGCCACATTCTGTTATCAGTAAACCTTGTGTAATTTAACCAATATTACAATATATATTACGTATTCTCGTACCTATAACACAAGCACATAAGCTTAGCTTGGGACCAGAGGACCTTGTGTGAAATATCCATTAATATTTATATTTATTTATATAAAATACACTATACTAGCTGTTGCTTGCGACTTCGTACGGAATTTAGAAAATTTTCGCCGCTTTTGCAACATTTTTCACTAATGCTTCGCTCCTATTGGTCGCAGCGTGATGTTATATAGTCTATAGCCTTCCTCGCTAAATGGGCTATCCAACACTGAAAGATTTTTTCAAATCGGACGAGTGGTTCCTGAGATTAGCGCGCCTAAACAAACAAACAAATTCTTCAGCTTTATAATATTAGTATTTGTAGATAGTTTAGTTACCATTGTTGAATTGTGTTATTGACACCAATTGTATGTGTTGTATTATGTAGTATTGGTACCTCTATCTGTTAAATCTATACAACAATGTAACATTTAACTCAAATACCTATGTTTTCTTTTAAATGAAAGGTTATCACAACATATAAATAATTATAAGCCAATCATCTGACTTGTTCCACTTACCAACTACATAAAATACTTATCAAAAACATATGATATCGAAACGACCGTGGTACCAATATATAGCCATTTAATAACCTTAAAAGTTACCATTGACGGCAGGACGGCAAGACGGACGAGCCTATTAAACTTCAAAAATATCAGTTCATTAATTAGAAATATTATCTGTACTTTGACAAATTATGGATACAAGTGTCAATACCTCATTTCTTTCCAAAGGTGTTATAAATAGCGAGTTAAGGGATATTATATGCAAACTAGTTGCAGCTCGCGACTCCGTACGTGTAGAATTTAAAAGAAATTCCCAAATTTGCAACGTTTACCACTAATGTTTCGGTGCTATTGGTCACAGCGTGATGTTATATAGCCCATAGCTTACCTCAATAAATGGGCTATCCAACACAAAAAGATTTTTTAATTTGAACCAGTACTTACTGAGATTAGTGGGTTCAAACAAACTTACTCTTCAGCTTTATAAGATTAGTATAGATAACTCTAAACTACAGCGCTTGCGAACACGTCTGGTCAGCTTGGTACAGTAAAACAATGATCCTCCCGAAGCCCAACAGTGGGCTTCTAATAGGCTGAAAATGAAACTACTTTTTACGGATTTAGACGCGTATATTTGTTTTAAATTTTGGCCCGACGTTTCGGAGACTTTGCAGTCACCATGGTCACGGGTGAGACTGCAAAGTCTCCGAAACGTCGGGCCAAAATTTAAAACAAATATACGCGTCTAAATCCGTAAAAAGTAGTTTTATTTAAACAGATGAGTCGCGCAAGTGTTAGAAAATATTAGGCTGAAAATGAATTATAAAATTGTGGCAAAAAAGTGCGTAAGAAACAGTTAGAAGTAAGTCTGCAGTCCGGCATGTCAGACTGCAGGTAGGATAGTGAATGGTGTACTCATAGATAACTAGTAGCTATACCATAATTATAATATTTGATTGCATCGATGGTTTAGCGATAAGTTCAAAGAAAGGGATGTCATGGTTCAAGGAAAAATACCTCTCATTTTTCGAAATCGTTTAAGTATTTTATAATTAACTCGTTTGCATATTTCGTCTCATCACTTTATTTTATAAAATGTTTTTCTCTCTCTTTTGGAGTCCGCGCAGCTTGTGTTAAATTTGTCATATTAACAGTAAAATGCTGTATACCTTAGTAAAAATTTAGACAATAAAAAATAATTTATCGCTTTAGTTTAAACAAAAATAAGAAAAAATGTATTTCTTTATTTAGTCTTTTTCGAAAAATTTTATAAATGGAATGTATTAGCTCAACTTTAAATGAATTGAATTAATTAAATTACCCAATAAACTGCATAGTAATAAAAATTAAATTATACATAAATCAACCGGTTGACGTGGCAAACTTCGTACCACCATAAAG
Source organism: Orgyia antiqua (assembly GCA_916999025.1). Lineage (NCBI taxonomy): Eukaryota > Metazoa > Arthropoda > Insecta > Lepidoptera > Erebidae > Orgyia > Orgyia antiqua. Next base: position 16,253,454 of record OU779864.1, on the reverse strand, counting down.
TTTTAGAAAATGAAAAAAAAGTTTTTTTATTTTCCTTCAATCCAACCTTATTACTACAATAGCAAACAAATTATTGAATTTGGAGCAGTCATTAAGAAGTTTTTAAGCGGTTACCTACATTTCAGAAAATTATTTTATTATATTTAGGGTTTCGTACAAAAAGAAATCTTTATTATTCAAGTACGTATATATTAAGCAATCTACTTTTGTAAATATTACCCTAATTGATTTATTTACTTTATACCTCTTAGGACAATAATTAAAATGGGCGGTGTTATAATAAGCGGTATTTACCTCTGACGTGAGTAATTGATGTAGAATTGATAAGGTTGTACCACGTTGATAAGCATAGCGGTTTAAAAACGCTTATAACGACTAAGATTAATTTATTCACAAGCGTTAAACTATTATTATTTGTCTATGGTTTCTTTTTCTGTTCATTCAGTATTGTGTTTTCATTGGGTGTTTATAGAAGGAGAATGAATGTTGAGAAATTCAAATGTAAACGAAGGCCGAAGAATGGATTGTATAAAAGAATATCCTATTAATATTATAAATGTGAAAGTTTGTGAGTATGGATGTTTGGATATTTGTTACGCTTTCACGCAAAAACTTCTGAATAGATTTTAATGAAACTTTACAATAATGTGGCATATACATTAGAATAACATATAGGCTAACTTGTTATCCCGAAAGAATGCGATGTTTCCGTGGGATAATAAAAAAAGTTAGCTTTTTTTATTCTATTTACCGTGGGTAACACCGCGGGGAACAGCTAATATGAAATAAAGATAAGTAAATACAAAAGTTATGTCTGACAGAAGAGCATAGAAAAAAGGCATGTTTCACCTACCCGAAATAAAGGGATTAGGGTAAGGCAATATTTGTGATGTACCATACAGCATAAAGCGTTTTCGTATTAATTATGACTTGTTGGGTTTTGAAACGAATATCTGTCCGTTAATTTCGTTATTAGTATTAATATTACCTACAGCTAAACATCGCTAACAGGATAGTTAAGCCAAAATTATTAAGTTCTGGGGATATTTCGTGTTTTCCACTATGAAATTTATTTTTATGCGTTCATTTAAGCGTTTTTATAGGTATAGGCTGCTTTATCATTAAATTACAATAAAGAGTTAAAAAGTACAATGAATAGTAGTTTTAAGAAAAGACTGGCTAAGATTTCTTGTTTAAATACTTCTCATAAATATAACTAACTACTAACTTAAGAAATATAACTAACTAAACGTATTAATCATTTTTAACTTGCTGAGCATCAATGTAATTTTTAATTTGAAATCGCTACATCTCCCGCTACCTCCTATTAACATAACCGCAATGCAAAAATTAGCGACAAATATTTCACACTGCTATAGGTTCTACCCTTGACATTCATTCAATCCACACAATACCATAAAAGCGTATCTCGCGCTGTTTTAACACAATAATTATAGACTTTGGATACATGAAATAAGGTTGTATTTTAATGTTTTTGTTTTTATGTAAATATCCGGCTCTCGGTATAAAGTCAGCAATAGTGACATTTAATAGTAAGATTTTGTAGTAAATTTAATTAGTTTAATTTAATTTACTTCTTTGTTGTAGTTTATAATTTAGTTTGATTTTATCTTTTGACTAGCTGTTGCCCGCAACTTCGTACGCGTAGAATTAAGAATTATATTTACAAAACCTCAATTAATAACATAAAAATCCATCCTCTTATACAGCTCTATCTATTAAAAAAACCGCATCAAAATCCCTTGCGTAACTTGCGTAGTTTGAAAGATATAAGTTCTAAGTAAAGAAAAAGATAAGGAATCGCCATTTTAATTTTCATAATTTCTTATTTAATTAATCTAATTCTGTATGTATACAAATATATCCCTGTTTGAACTTCAAACCCAAACCTACGCAACGGATTTTGAAGCGTTTTTTTTCAATAGCTATGGTGGCTCAAAATGCATGACTTTTTGTAAACTTTTTCAAGATTCGCACACTAAATTCCACTCGTACGAAAAATAAAACCTTGGCTGTTATTTAAGCTAGCATATTATTTACAGTAAAGTTGTTATAAAAAGCACTGCTTTTATTGAATAAATTGCGGACTATCTTTGACATTTGTAATTATCCCAGCTCTCAATCTCATTTCATGTAAAACTTCTCAGACTTTTTAATTAGCACTTGTAAAGATTTTTTCAATTTGTGTTCTGTCCCAACTTTCTTGAATTCTTTATAAAACCCTTATAAATCTTAATTAAAATATATATTGAATATACTAGCTGTTGCGCTGCGACTTCGTACGCGTGGGATTCAGAAAAATTTTCTCATTTTTGCAACTGTTTTCACTGATGCTTCGTTCCAATTGGTCGCAGCGTGATGTTATATGGCCTAAAGCCTTCCTGGAAAAATATACTATCATACACAAAAAGAATCTTTCAATTCGAACCAGTATTTCCTGAGATTAGCGCGTTAAAACAACCAAACATACTCTTCAGCTTTTTAATATTAGTTTAGCTTGAATTACATGTGCACGTAAAATCGATACCATTGTAGTTACTTATGTGATGAGAAACATATTCAATTTGTTTTAAATTGGCTACAAATTGCAGTATTGCCAATAATGTACACAATAGTTGATATCTTCTGAGTAAATTGTGAATAACTTTGATTGAAGTAAATTTTAGGTCGCGTTACACAATGACACTTCGTAACATTCAAAAAGATTTGGCAACAGTTTTATAATCTATACTTGTGATATTATAAAATTGAAGAGTTTGTTTGTTTGAACGCGCTAATCTCAGGACCTACTGGTTCCAATTGAGAAATTCTTTTTGTGTTGGATAGTATATTTGTCGAGGAAGGCTATAGGGTATATAACATCACGCTGCGACCGATAGGAGCGAAACATTAGTAAAAAATGTTGCAAAAAAGGGTCTAGTGAGTTGGAAATGTATTCAAATGTTTGTCTGTATGGTAACGAATTAAGAATACACCACGTCACCACATTTTTTCCCTTCCCAGGGTGCTATAAAAGCCAGCTATATTGTAGTCCACAATCCCTTCCAAAGAGGAGCTCAATCAACATACCAATTACCACTGTCGGGCACGTGCCTCCTCTACCTTGTGAGGGATTAAAGTCTTCAATGCCACAGTGCTGACCAGGCCTTTGGCAGAGTTTATTATCGAGCCGCAATATGCTTTTTACTAGAACCTTGGGTATGAAATTTTGTCGTAGTCTTATTAATCCTTCGCCATTCGGTAAACCTTTGTTCTGTGAGATTTCTAGTTATTCATAAGTAAATAATTATTTCGTTTTAAATAAAAACTTGCATAAATATATTACAATGAATTCTATAGAAAGAATTTATTAATGTAAACCAGTTAGTAAGAAAAGTGAAGCGAAGGCTGTAGATAAACAACAACGTTCAACAACTATACCGCAATTAGGTAAAAAGCCTTCGAGCAAATGTTATTTGTATCCGGACTATCCGGGCAACGGCCACCGTTGTTTCAGCTGCTTTTATTGCTATATAGTTGCTTGTGTATATGATAGCACTACGTTTATAGAAGGAGAGAATAAAATAACGAGTGGTGCGTGATTAGTTTCAAGCGACGTGCGTCCAGTGCAATAATGATTTATTGACTGCCGTCGATCGTATGATCGCGGTCGATGCGAGTAGTATCAACAGGTGGTTGAAATTTCACTATATAAAATAATGCAAGATTTAAGATTTTTGTTGGTTTGTTTGTTGGGTGTAAATTACATATAATTTAATGAAATAAATATATAGTACGCTACGCTACACCACCCTCCCCCAGAGACCAGGTTAGGGGCGATAATAATCAGGGAAACGAACTCGTCTCCCTGAGCGAGTTGTTTTTATTGGTTCCTCGCTGTTAAGACCCGTGTTGTGTGATGATGTATGAGTGGAAGTGTAAGATTGCTGTTTGGTATTAGAAGGTGTGACTGGTTTCAAAAGGGGTGCGTGACTGTGTGTGTCGTGTGTTGTGTTACCCAGATCACGCAGTACGTAGGCAGGTTTCAGTCTGTCAATTGACACTGTAACCTTTTTACCATTGACGATGATCTTAAAAATCTTACTTCCGTGTTCAACGACTTCATATGGTCCGGTATATGCTGGTTTAAGCGATCCGGCTACAGTGTCATCTCGTAGAAAGACGTGTGAAGACGTAGCCAAATCTTTAAAGATGAATGGAGTTCGATGATTACCATGACGTGATGCTGGAGACGGTTGCAAGTGGTTAGCAAACTTTCTTATGCGTGTGATGTAGTCGCTGACGTCCGGTTCGACGAGGTCTTCTGCACAAAGAAATTCTCCAGGAAGACGCAGTGGTTCACCATAGACCAATTCTGCTGACGAAGCCTTTAGGTCGTCTTTGTATGTACTGCGTACTCCTAACAGTACGAAAGGAAGCGATTCAACCCAACTGCTGTCGATGTGGCAAGTGATGGCGGCTTTTAACTGCCGGTGAAATCGTTCGACCAATCCGTTAGCAGCAGGATGATATGCCGTTGTCCGTTTGTGCTGAAAGCCGGCGATTCGCGCTAGGTGGTTAAACAGACTAGATTCAAATTGTCTCCCACGATCGGTTACAACTTGTGAGGGACAGCCAAAACGAGATATCCAACCACTGAGGAAGGCTTTAGCAACAGTCTCGGCTGTTATATCTTGCAATGGTATTGCCTCAGGCCATCGTGTAAAGCGATCAATTGCCGTGAGGCAATACCTAAATCCGTGAGATAACGGTAATGGACCTACTAGATCGATATGCACATGTTTGAATCTGGCTCGTGGTAGTTTATACGTGCCTAATGGGGCATGTACATGTCTATGAATTTTAGACTGTTGGCATGGCATGCAAGTGCGAACCCATTCTCGACAGTCTTTTTTGATACCCGGCCAAACATAACGGTCAGACACTAAGCGTATAGTAGTGTTAGCACCAGGGTGGCTGAGGTTGTGCAGGTTGTTAAAAACCTGCATACGGAATTGCTCGGTCACATACGGTCTAGGTGTTTCTTGACTAATATCGCAGTACAGTTCGGTATGAGTTCAAGGCAGTTTTATTTGTTTCAGGCGCAAACCACTGTTACTGTTTAGCAGTTGTTGAAGCTCAGTATCAGTGGCTTGTGTAGTAGCCAGCTTTTGAAGATCAATGGGTTCACTGATCGCTTCAATGCGTGATAATGTATCGGCTACTACATTGTTCTGCCCTGAAATGTGCCTGATGTCCGTACAAAACTGCGATATGAAATCAAGGTGACGGAATTGCCTAGGTGAGCATTTGTCCTTTCTAGATTGAAAGGCAAAGGTAAGTGGTTTGTGATCTGTGTAAATCACGAAATCACGAGCCTCAATCATGTGACGGAAATATTTGACTGCCTCATAGATCGCTAATAACTCGCGATCATATGGGGAGTACTTAGATTGCGATGGGGACAACTTACGAGAATAAAATGCTTATGGCTCCCATGCGTTGTTTTTAAGTTGTTGTAGAACCGCTCCTACTGCAGTATCTGAAGCATCAGTGACAAGCGCCAAATTTGCAGCGCTGTCGGGATGCGCGAGTAACGTGGCTTGACATAGGCCTTGTTTACACGCCTCAAAAGCATTTAGCTGTTCTGGTGTAAAGGTAACGGGGTGTGAGCCCTTTACAGACCCAGCCAAAATTGCGTTTAAAGGTGCTTGGTGTTGTGCGGCGTCTGGTATAAACCTGCGATAAAAATTTATCATTCCAAGAAACCTACGTAATTCTCTAACAGTTTTTGGAGCTGGAAATTTACTGATGGCCTCTACCTTTTCAGGGAGTGGCTTGGTGCCGTCTGCTGAAATGTGGTAGCCTAAGAAATTGATTTCTGAAACTCCAAATACACATTTACCTGTATTGATCACAATAGCATAATTTTGCAATCTTGCAAAGACCTCGTGTAAGTGGTTCATGTGTGATTTTTGGTCTTTTGAAAATATAAGAATATCATCAGCATATGGGTAAACAAAATCTAGTCCTCGAAGCATTTCGTCAACAAAACGCTGAAAGGTTTGGCCAGCATTACGGAGCCCAAACGTCATGTACGGGAATTCGTACAAACCAAAAGGTGTGGTGATGGCAGTCTTCTCAATATCACTGGGATTGACACCAATTTGATTGTAAGCTTTTACCAGGTCAAGCCGTGAGAAGAAGGAACATCCTGATAAACTGTGCGCGAAATCCTGGATATGACGTATTGGGTACCTGTCGGGGATTGTGCGTGCATTTAACATGCGGTAATCTCCACATGGTCTCCAACTCTGATCCCTCTTGAGCGCTAGATGAAGTGGAGACGCCCATGATGACTCAGAGGGTCGACACGTTCCAACCTGTAACATAGCTTCGAACTCTGCCTTAGCTATTTTTAGCCTATCAGGCGCTAGCCTACGAGGTTTACAAAAAACTGGTGGTCCAGGTGTAGTGCGTATGTGGTGAAGGATGTTGTGTTTGAGTGTACGGTGAATGCCTGGGGGTCGAGTGATGTCGGGGTATTGAGCTAGTATAGTGTGATAAACTGTGTTATCTGTTGACATTACTTTCACGGTATGAATGTTATCTGCTAATGTTGCAACCGAAGCCGCGGTACATAACATAGTGCTACCATCAATAAGCCGTTTATTTCTAATATCAACAATTAAATTATAATGAGACAAGAAATCAACTCCAATTATAGCCCTAGTTACATCTGCTATAACAAATTTCCAAGCAAAGTTGCGACGCAAATTAACATTTACAATAATGTTAGCATACCCGTATGTATTTATAACAGAACCGTTTGCCGCAAATAATTGATAGTTCGTCTTCGTACACTTTTGTTTGCAATAACGACGCGGAAATACACATAGATCACTACCTGTATCTATTAAAAATTGCACCTTGGTGTTATTGTCTGTAATAAATAGACGACCGGTATTGAGGCAGGCGTCGGTCGTCATCACGGACTGCCTTACACTTTTTTTGAGTCATTATTAAAGTCACAGGGCTTACAACACTTCACAGCCTTACTGCCGAATCTCGCATGGTACCAGCACAACGGATACTTCCGGTAGTTCGATTGAGAACGCGAACGAGCACGGTCACGGTTCCGGGATGAAGATCTGCCGGTGTCTCTTCGCGAAGTGGTCCTCATCTTCGTTGTCAGCGCTTGTACCTGTCTTGTCAGTTCCGCAACCTGCTGAGATAGCTCCGTATTGCTGGAAGACGTTGCCACCATCACTTGTGGACTGGGAGTAGCAATGTCGTGAATGCGGTCCGCTAGGTCTGCAACTTCCTCTAGCGTTGCTTTTGACTGCGACGCTATTATGGTTTGCACGTTACTGGGCAAACGACTGGCCCACATTGTTCTTAAAAATTCTGTTGGTACGTCTGGTCCGGCGAGGTGTTGTATGTGGCGTAAAAACTGTGACGGTTTTCTATCACCCAATTCTTCTCGCGTTACCAGTTGAAGAATTTTCTTCTCCCGAGATGCAGACAGCCTCTTTATTAGCTCGGTTTTCAGCTTTTCGTACTTATCTGGTCCGGGGGGCGCAGCTATGACATCTTCAACCTCCGAAGCATACATAGGTTCCAGTTGTCCCATGGCATAGTGGAATTTCGTAACATCGGATGTGATATTTGCAAGAAAGAATTGACTTTCCAGCTGATGAAACCACAAAGCTGGTTTTTCTGGATAGAATGGGGGTACTCTTATACCGATTCGCTGTATGTCCGAATTAGCTTGATCGTCGCTGTGACGTCCATCCTTGGGCACACTCATTGTGTTCTTCGTGTGGGTCACCAATATAGTTGCTTGTGTATATGATAGCACTACGTTTATAGAAGGAGAGAATAAAATAACGAGTGGTGCGTGATTAGTTTCAAGCGACGTGCGTCCAGTGCAATAATGATTTATTGACTGCCGTCGATCGTATGATCGCGGTCGATGCGAGTAGTATCAACAGGTGGTTGAAATTTCACTATATAAAATAATGCAAGATTTAAGATTTTTGTTGGTTTGTTTGTTGGGTGTAAATTACATATAATTTAATGAAATAAATATATAGTACGCTACGCTACAGCTATTTAAACATTAGCATTTTAACCTTTCTATCTACATTTCTGTGAAACCGATGAAACAGTTTTTCGTAAATATTATTTTTTCTAAGAACTTTAAGACATCAAGCGTTCTGGTACCTGCATTATTTGGGGTTCGCTTTAGGTTGGTACATGACACGCAGTCGTGCGAGCAACACGTGTAGGCCTACTACGGCTTGATCGGTCTGTGAGACCGACGCGGGTATACGATCGCAGTATGATTTTACTTGCAGATACTAAGGGTGACTAAAATTATGTTACAATGGTCTCAATTTAGGGTCTCAAGATATGTGATTTTTAAGAATTAAAAGATATTTTATGTTTAATTTAAGAATAAAAAAAATTATGTATGTTTTTTCTAAAGAAAGATTGATAGTCATTAAAGTAATAAATAGTTTATGCAAACAATTATTATTTTTCGTTTTGTTACATCCTATAGTTCCTGTAAAATAAAATAAAAATATAAACGGTTTCATAGAAAAATAACCAGGTAATAGGAACCAAAGTTACGGTCTGTCACACCGTGTGCGGGTATAGGTTAATACATTGGACGCGGGTATAGGAAGGTTAAGATCTATTTGATGAAAGCCTGTTAAATAGTCTTATATGAATATACTAGCTGTTGTCCGCGACTTCATACGCGTCAAATTTTGAAGAAAGAGGAGTAAATACAGAATTAGAAAACAGAAGAGCAGTGCAGGCAAAGACATGTTTTACCAACCCCAAATAATGGGTGGGCAATGATGAAGATGATGACATAATTTATACTACCTAACTAATATTATAAAACTGAAGAGTTTCTAAAGTAATTTATTGATTTTGCAATTGACATGCTATGCTTTACTTAATAAATTAAATTATGGTGTAAAAAGTGATTGCCGCAAGCGGGACTTGAACCCACGACCTCGGAATACCGTTCCGAAGCACTTGTAGCATTCAAATTAACCACCACAATCTACGTAATTCTACGTACAACGCAACGTCTATCAAGATTGCTTTGCAACATCTCGACCAACCACCTAGTATTCTTTACAGAATACAATTGGGTTCAAGTCCCACTTGCGGCAATCACTTTTTCCACCATAATTTAATTTCTGAAGAGTTTCTTTCTTTGAACGCGCTAATCTCGGGAACCACTGGTCCGATTTGAAAAATTCATTTAGAGTTGGATAGTATATTTATCGAGGAAGGCTATGTAAAATCACGCTCTGAGAATAGGTACGAAGCATCCGCGAAAAACGATGCAAGAACGGAGAACATTTTCTAAATTACACACTACATAGCTATTGCCGCTATGTAGTTATAATATTACTTGACGAGCCTCGTGGTCTAGTGGTTCATGTAACGGACTGCCGATCAAGAGGTCGCGGGTTCGATTCCCGCTCGGTACAATCATTTGTGTGATTTTTCTAATTGTCATACAAATTTTTGTACTGCGTCTGGGTGTTTCTATGTATTATAAGTATGTATTTACAAAAGAAAAGTAGTATATGTATTCTATCCGTATTCTGGTACCCATAACACAAGCATATAAGCTTAGCTTGGGACCAGAGGACGTTGTGTGTAATGTCCGTGAATATTTATTTATTTATTTATTACAATCAATAGTCCAGTAGTACTAATTCAAGTGGAAAAATTTCTTAAGACTGCTTGTAAAACAACTATAGTACCAAAACTAATTTCAAAGTTTCTTTGTTCATAACTTGACTAGGTACCTATGTCAAACGCAAACACAATAAGCAAATTAGTTTAGTTAAGTTTTAAACTTTAATCTATTTATATTATTATGCTGTGAAATTATTTCATAATTTATAGAGAAGTTTGTAATGTAAATATGAGTTTAAATTAGTGTTGTTGTGGTATTAAACTAATGTAATATACATATTTTTTGTCATGGGTAAGTCTTGTATGGGATATTATTTATTTATATCTTCCTAAAGTTGTAAAGTGTCGTTTGTAATCCGTTCTACGGATAATATGATCACAAAGGACAGCAGATCTCAACCCTAACAACAGTGATCATAATGGCTAAGTAGTCTCTGAAACTCCATCTCTCTCTACCACCGATCTACGTCTCACTGTTGGGCACGGGCCTCCTCCACTTTGGAAGGAGTATGGTCTACTGTGCCGCGCTGACCAGGCGTATTAGCACAGGGTTTATTTTCGAGTATTCCGTCTCTTACAGAGCATGTTATCTGTGTGCAATATCCCTTAGCTGACTTGTAAAGCACCCTGGGGGTGATGGGACCCAGATGGGATGGCGACAGGTGTATTCTTAATCCGGCACCACACGGAGGACCCTTCTAATTTTTTTTTTATATTCATGGACATTTCACACAACGTCCTCTGGTCCGAAACTAAGCTTATATGCTTGTGTTATGGGTACCAGAATACAGATAGAATACATAAACTACTTTTCTTTTCTAAATACATACTTATAATACACTAGCTGGCCCGGCAAACGTTGTTTTGCCATACCAAAAAAAAGTCAAGAAAAAATTTAAAAAAAATGAATTATAAACCTCACGGAACCCGAGACCTTTCCAACGAATGCAAAACCGTGGAAATCGGTCCGTGCGTTCTGGAGTTATAGCGTCAGGAAGGAAAACTCGACTTATTTTTATATAGTAGATAGAAACACCCAGACGCAGTACAAATATTTGTATGACAATTAGAAAAATCACACAAATGATTGTCCCGAGCGGGAATCGAACTCTCAACCTCTTGACCGTTTGACCGTTTGACAATTAATTCAGTATAATCACTTTCTCTTAATTCAGATTATACATAATATAATCTCATACGGCCCTCATTGTGAGGACAGATGGCAATAGCAGTGGATAAAGAAAGGCTGATGGATAGATGGATGAATAGTTTTTAAACTTTGTAGTTATTAAGCTTTGAAAATTACTATACAGTAAATTTTCAAAGTTCACACCTAAAGGTTCCTTTGCAAACTAAATTGTAGTTCGTGTTAAGTTTAGCGAACGTTTCTCAGAATCAATATGGTTCGTTTACTCTTCCTATTTACATTAACTATTAACGTTAAGTAAACTTAACGAAGTTTTGTTTTAGAACTATATTTGTACTAAAATTAGGTGATAATATATATTCACTAATGGCCTTATTCATAATGATTTATCGGAGGTTTAAAAGGAGATTTTATCGGAGAGATAATAAAGGTTTTATCGTAAAAAGACCATTACGAATAACCAGTTTTGACAATTTTCGCGAACCTATTTTAGCGAACTTTTAAACCTCCGATAAGTCATTATGAATAAGGCGGTTAGTGTTTATTTTGTTAATTTTACTCAATTTGTAGACCGAGATCCGAGGAGAGAATCTTTTGACTTATTTTCTTAGTCATGAAATTTTAATGTTGTAGATTAACTTATATAAACTATAAACTTTTTACGTAGCATAGCGAAAGAAGGTAGCTATCGGGTAACAACCTTCTATCTCTCTCTCTCTCTCTCTCTCTCTCTCTCTCTCCAACCCATTAAAGTCCCATTGTTGAGTACGAGCCTCCTTTACTTTGGGAGGGATGTTATGTGTACATGACTATACAATATCCCTTAGCTATTCTTCATAGCACCCTGTGAAGGAATTCCTTCCCCAATAAATGTATTATCCAAAACTGTTTTTTTTTTAAATCGCAACCGTGGTTCCTAAGTTTAGCGCGTTCAAACAAACAAACAAACTCTTCAGCTTATATATTAGTATAGATTGTCAGTTTTAATAACGATCCATCATCTACAACTCTGCCAAGTTACTATAAATTTAATTAAGCTTCCCTCCTTTGTGATCGTTAGTGATTACAAAATAGAGCTAATTGAACTTTAGTAAAGTTTAAATGTTCTGTCCGGATAACTGTACATTCATTTCTATAGTTAGTTTTAGAAGCTATTAATAATAATTTGTTATTACATATTTTGATCTGTAATCTTAAATAATTGTTTTATTTTGGTAATATCATGTTATGGATAAAACACTGCCTCGCCTCGAAAGGCGACAGCAGGCACTCCGACGAGGTTGGCAAAGTCAGCCGGAGTGGTGGAGCCTAATGGGGGCCTAGACCGACAAACTATACGGGCATTGTCTAGAAAGACCGCTTTCTGCATCTGTGACGTCACCGACTTGCTGTGCTAATGTATTGTTATTATTGCAAATCCATCTGCCCATTCATCAGTCTCTCCGTCCAATGTTCGACATAGGCCTCCCCCATAGAACGCCAAAACGCGCGGACTTGTGCCGCTTGCATCCATTATTAAAACGAATTGTAAATAGAAATCGATATGTAAGCTGAATTCGCTCCTATAGTTATGTAATTTCTACTTCTTTTCAAGTGGGATGAAATCCTTGCTATTTACATAAGCTATTGTGGCTAATAAATTTAGCAAATTGTTGTCAAAAACTGCTGTAATAATCTTATATATAAAATGTCACAGTGTTGGTTATCGTACTCCTCCGAAACGGCTACTATCTATTTTTCAAACGTCTCCCCCCCTCCCTGACATTTGTATGGCAAAACAACGTTTGCCGGGTCAGCCAGTAATATATCTTCTAATATATAAAATTCACGTGTCACAGTGTTAGTTACCGTACTCCTCCGAAACGGCTTGACAGATTTTTATGAAATTTTACATACATATTCAGTAGGTCTGAGAATCGGCCAACATCTATTTTTCAAATCTTTTTTTTTTGTATGGCAAAACAACGTTTGCCGGGACAGCTAGTAATAATATATTCATGGACATTTCACACAACGTCCTTTTGCTTGTGTTATGGGTACCAGAATATTGATATACTACATAATATACTTTTCTTTTGTAAATACATACTTATGATACATAGAAAACACCCAGACGCAGTACAAATATTTGTATGACATTTATGAATATCTCACAAATGATTGTCCCAAGCGGGAATCAAACCCGCAACCTCGTGATCGGCAGTCTGTTACATGAACCACTCCACCACGAAGCCCATCAAATGTACATACCCGTGTAATGTACGCATAAGCAGATGGGAGGAGAGTAATATTGTTAAAAGAAAGGAGGGATTTAAGGAAGGAATTTTTTTTCTAAATCCAGGCATACGAAGTCGCGGGCCAATGTTTCAAATTATATAATGTAATGTAATAAAATATCCATAAATTAAAGTCTTCATATAATTTGACTTTGAGCAGTTTTAAATATTTTAATTTTGCATAAAATTGATTTTGCATGAATCGGTATATGTTAAAATAATGTTTATGTTAATCGGTAATTTTACACCTGTGCATATATTAAACAGAGTTTTAATTATTTAGCAGGTCATTGTGTGCTAAATATTTGAGCCAAATCTAAAAAGTATGTACAATGATTGGTTTTAGTTTTCAATGCGAAATAAACCATTTAGTTTTAAGAAAATTTACAGACGAATATATAATAATCTCGCCCTTTTTTGAAGTTAGTTAAAGATAACATCATACCTGTTTCCCATAAGGGAAGGCAGAGAATAAAGAGTGTTATCTGCTATGAACATACTTCCTTGGCTCCGTTTATGCTCTCACAAAATCGGAACAAAATTGAATTTGAAATATCCTTGACTGAATTATTCATCATCATCATAATCATAACATCACGACTTGTTACCATGAGGGTAAGCAGAGACCATAGGGCTCCATCTGCTATAGATTAAAGATACTTTCGATGCAATCATTTAAATTTAAAATAAAAAGACGTGTGGCACTCGGGGACTGCCGCGGTAATGCTATTGCATAGCATTTTGTATCAACTTATGCAATTATAATTATTTATTTATTTTATTTATGCAGTATTTCTTTTTCTTTGATATTAATTCAAGTTACACTTTTTGAGCGTGGTGACCGATAAGAAAACAAACAAATTTTACAAGTACAGCTATTCACTGTTGTACATAAATACATATACACCTATATACTTTCTCATAAACAGCTGCTTATGTATTCTTCCGATTTCGGAGCAGCTCGTCTCGATTCGTGCGAGCTTCGTAGAGTCGTACAATACGGCTAGTTGCACGCACACAAACACCGTGTCGAAGACTGCCGAAAAGAAACGACGTTAGACAATGCACGGCCTTCAAGCCACACCTCCGTGCCCGTCGGAGTAGGGAGCGTGAGGTTTTTTTTCGTTACGGAATTTCTCTATTCGGTCCCCGCGCTCAAGGCTCTCGATAGAAGCTATGCAATAGCTTAAAAAAATTGTAGGACATTATAAACTTGACTGTACAAAATCAGACTGTATCTGCACACTCATAAGGAACGGTATATTATCATTATTATCATAATTCAGTCTACAAAAGTCCACTGCTGAACATAAGTCTACCCCACAATACGCTAAAATATAACATATTAACATATTAACACTATTGAAGACCACTACTGGGACATACCTAGCACTATCCTATTTTAAGCCACTATAAGTATTACACCTTTTGTATGTATTCTCACCTTGTGACCTTCATAACGTCCTCTTTTAATCAATCTAAGACATGTCTAACACTTTTAATTATGCTTCAAAGAATATATGAAAATTAAACTTTACATGCCTTTGAGAAAATTTATAATGAAAAATTATGCGTAAACGACGCATTTGTGTACTAGATGTATAACAGACCGTGCGTCCCAACTTTACCTATTAGCCTTACTACGTCTCGGCAAACCTCTGGGAGGGTGGGTCGCCCACGCCAGGACCAGAATAGAACCCCACACTACTATCCCACCCGACTGCGCCACACAACGGGGAGTGAACCTAATTTTAGATTTACAGAAACGTAAAAATATATATATAAACGTTTGTAAAGGAAATAGAAAATTGTGGAGTTTTAATTGGATTCATTTAACTAATTCTGAGCAAAGAAGCATTATAACTTCAACCTCCGATCTAAAATAAATTTTAATTGTTTTTAAGTAAAAAAGGACTGATTTGAAATAATTTAATTAAAAAATAGGTTTGAATCGATTATTTTTTTGTAGTTTGAAGCGTTGTTTTGTATGTGTTAAGGCCCTGGACTTGTCTAGAAATATAATATAATTTTATATTTATACAGTCTAATTTTCCATGTGATGATGGATTAAAAATACAAGTTCCACCTCACCTTTTCCCTTCCCTGGGTGCTGTAAAAGCCAGATAAGATATTGTACACAGGTAATATTATCCCCCTTGTGACTGGCGGAAAACTCATGCCTAGTGAGCGCTGCCCAGTAGACTTTTGGGCACGGGCTGCAACTATACTAAAGTACCTAACCTTTTAGGTTTCAGAACACAAGAAGACAAAACGGGATTCTGTTATTTATTACTGAGATTTCGCGGTCATTTGTCACCTGGCTGTATCTCCAGAACGATGATAACTAGACAGTTTGATGTTTCTGTTTCTGTTTATCTTTTGGAACCTGTAACTGAAGATATTATAAACCAGATTATAATAAATATTTAACGGGGTTCCCATACAAGAACGTTTTTAGGTTAACTTCAAGCCCTTTCCTGAACCATTGAAAGTGATTTTCATCCTTACAGTAGTCGGATTGATTTGAAATGCATATATATTAAGGACCGACGACAATGCAATATTTAAAAAAAAATATTCTAGATAATAAATCAAATTATGGTGGAAAAAGTGAAATGCCGCAAGTGGGACTTGAACCCACGACCTCGGAATACCGTTCCGAAGCTCTTCCAACTGAGCTTATTGCGGTCTACTTGCAACACTTCAAATTAGTGTTCAGTAGCTGTGTAGTAGCTCAGTTGGAAGAGCTTCGGAACGGTATTCCGAGGTCGTGGGTTCAAGTCCTACTTGCGGCATTTCACTTTTTCCACCATAATTTGATTTATTAAGTAAAAGCATAGCATGTCAAGTGCAAAAATTAATAAATTACATTAATAATGAACGTCGCGTCAATATTTTAACCATTCGTATTCTGGAAAGAATACTCAAGTGTTGGTCGAGATGGTGTAAAGCAATCTTGATAGATGGCGGTGTACGTAAAAATATATAAACTCATTCGAGTAACAGATATGGTGGTTAATTTGAAGTGTTGCAAGTAGACCGCAATAAGCTCAGTTGGAAGAGCTTCGGAACGGTATTTCGAGGTCGTGGGTTCAAGTCCCACTTGCGGCATTTACTTTTTCCATCATAATTTGATTTATTAAGTAAAAGCATAGCATGTCAAATGCAAAAATTAATAAATTACTTTAAATATTCTGGATATTTGATGTTTTTTAGTTTTTGTACCAACTATGCAAATTTATTATTAAAGTAAGCGATAAATTATATTATACTAGCTGTTGCCCGCGACTCCGTCCGCGTGGAATTTGGAAATTTTTGTTCGCAATATAAGGTATCCTATGTCCTTTCTCAGGGTCTAAAGATTGTCTGTGCCAAATTTCATCAAAATCGGTTGAGAGGTTTAAGCGGGAAAGCGTAACAGACAGACAGACAGATTTACTTTCGCATTTATAATATTAGTAGGGATTATGATGGGTTTATCTCTTGTATGTAACTAGTTATTTCCCAAAACAAGCAATTGGGGACAACTTACAAACTGTCAAGTATTGTCTGTTACGATATTCTTAAAGTTAAGTAATTTATAAAATAATAACTAATTTAATAAGTGCCATTATATGTATTATGCTAATTTAATTGCCTATTGATAAACTAAAGTCATATTGTTTTGACATTCTGCTTAAAAACAAGCTAGACGAAATGAAATTAATAGAATTATCATAAAAGCGGTTCTGTGCGAATTTTCAAATCGTACCAGTCGTTCTTGATTTTAGCGCGTTTAAACAAAGTCTTCAGCTTTACAATTTATTATAACATTTAAATTATTAAATCTTGAAACTCGTAAATAAATAATAAAATTAATGAATTTTACATGAAATCAATGAAAGTCAAAATCTGAAATTTATTTCAGTAATAAAAAAATTGGTCAAGTGCGAGTCGGACTCGCGCACGAAGGGTTCCGTACCATTATCTATGCAACATAAGGCAACGTTATTAGTATCGAGCAAGAAACGGTAAAAAAATCATGTTTGTTGTATGGGAGCCCCCTTTAAATATTTATTTTATTTTATTTTTATTATTTGTTATTATAGCGGCAATAGAAATACATCATCTGTGAAAATTTCAACTGTCTAGCTATCACCGTTCTTGAGATACTGCGTACGGAACCCTAAAAATCATGTTTGTTGTATGGGAGCCCCCCTTAAATATTTATTTTATTTTATTTTTAGTATTTGTTGTTATAGCGGCAATAGAAATACATCATCTGTGAAAATTTCAACTGTCTAGCTATCACCGTTCTTGAGATACTGGGTACGGAACCATAAAAATCATGTTTGTTGTATGGGAGCCCCCCTTAAATATTTATTTTATTTTATTTTTAGTATTTGTTGTTATAGCGGCAATAGAAATACATCATCTGTGAAAATTTCAACTCTCTAGCTATCACCGTTCTTGAGATACAGCCTGGTGACAGACGGACGGACGGACGGACGGACGGACGGACAGCGAAGTCTAAGTAATAGGGTCCCGTTTTTACCCTTTGGGTACGGAACCCTAAAAATATCTGGTTCTTGCCTGCTTAACTATAAGCGTAGTAATTCAGTCGTGATGATTTGTAAACTAAATCTAGTTCGATACATTAGAAATGATAAAAATTTTATGTTTACGAGGTTTAAGGAGAGTAGGATTTGCTTAGTAGACAGCGGTTTGGTATTGCTAAGTCCAAGAACAACGAATACCACTTATCATCAGATAGGCCGTCAGGTCATCTGTCATACTATAAGTCAGTAGAAAATAAATAGTATATTTTCAATTAAATCACTTGAAAAAACTGTTTATTTAACTGAATATGACTGAAACAATACGCATTTACAGTTATTGAGCCCTCCCTCCTCAAATATACACCAGACCTTATCAAATTGTACAAAAAGCCATTCTCAATGAACCACTCCATCTATTAAAAAACTATATCAAAATCCATTGCGTAGTTTTGAAGATATAAGCTCACATAGGGACATATATATAAAAACTAGCTGACCCGGCAAACGTTGTTTAGCCATACTAAAAAAAAAAGTTTGAAAAATAGATGTTGGCCGATTCTCAGACCTACTGAATATGTATGCAAAATTTGAGAAGAATCGGTCAAGCCGTTTCGGAGGAGTACGGTAACTAACACTGTGACACGTGAATTTTATATATAAGATAACGACTTTGTTATATAATAAGTAAAGATGTAGTGATGTATAAACTTGGATATTCCAGTCTTGTTCCAGTAAAATATAAACTAGATTATGGCTGTAACGTTGAGGGAAACAATGGAGGCTTGAGGACCAGTAATTGAGTAAAGGCGGATTGAATATAAAGCGTGTCTACTACGCGCCTAGTTTACTGACAATAAACAGTAGAAAAGTAGTATGTCAAATCAGATTGGATGTTTAAAATTGTAATACATGTTTTTGGACGTCTTTTTAAGGTTTCATACCATGAAGTAAAACGGAATTCTATCAATGAAACTGCGTTGTCCGTTCGTCCACTCGTCTTTCACTATGCTGTATCTCATGAACGGTGATAGCTAGATAGTAGTTTATAGCACCATTAACACATAAATACCAGACACCAGATGTATCTCTGTGACAACGCAATTTCATGAGACATGAAGCTGATAGCCAAGGAAGTATGTTTGGATCGTTGCAGATGGCGCTCTATAGTCTCTGCCTACCCCCATGGGATAAAGGCGTGATGTTATGATGATGATGATGAAGCTGATTTGATTTATAGTTCCAAAGTGACCTTAAGTACTTTACAATGACATAACACAGGCGGCCTATCGAGTATTATATCATTTGATTCGACTTTTTAGAATTCTGTGTCAAAAGATAACGGGATGCTGTCATTGAGACTTCGTTGTACACTTCACTGTCTGTCACCAGTCACCGCGACTGTGGGAGTTGAAATTTTTACAGTGTATATACATATATTATGTTGATGTATAGAAAGAAAGTGGACTTTATTATTCCCCAGAAAGAGATACAACTATGTAACATAAACAATATCAATGTGAAACTAGAACTAATGTGTCGCATCTACGAGTAACAAAAGGAACTTTGCTCGGCAATGTTGTGACATCCAATGAAATGACCCAACGACGATTATCAGCAAAGCCCTAACTTGCGATTCTGACACTCATCAGCAATGTAATATGTATAACGAATATATTGTGATAATAATGTCTAATTTGTACTTGACGGTTTTTCTGTTCTTATTGTGAATGCTATAAAATGCTTCTATAAAAAGTTTATTTTAAGTAAACCTTCTGCAGTTATTCTACATATTGTCACATTGGACATATTATCGAGTTACTCCTCGTCTTATGTAGTTAGTGTAGCTCCATCTGATAAGCAATTACTCCTACACGTCGCTGATTTTGGTATAAGAAAAATGTGGGTATTCTGAGAAAACTAGTTCAGAGTATATCGTGTGGTAAATTGTTCTTGTAAGATAAGTATACGAGTAATATTTACTTGTATTATGTAGACCTGAAAGTATCGGATTTTATGTAGTCATATTAAATTTTAGAAGCTTTAATTTTACTTTATATGTTGCCGAATTTCTCAATGCTACTAATTTACGCACTTTTTGTGGTTGTTGCTAGCCTAAAAACTATTTATCAAAAACACTCCTAATGCATACACGTAATAAAACTGTGACAAATAAACATTTTTTTCGCGCTAATCCGTTTTGAAATAATTTTTTTTTTTAGAATAGATGGTTTATCCAGGAAGCTTATAATATAACATCATGACTCGACCATTGCATTGGCAGTATCGAAAATGATACCCAAAGTTAATATTTCAAACGGACGATGTCGTGGGCACAGTTTATAACATCTATTTTTTTATTATTCATTAGCTTCGTACGTATTTATCTATCTATTAATATACGTATCAGTCTAAAACGTAGCATCTGATTTTATCTATAAACACAGTAATTGACGAAAAAATCAGAAATTTTGCACTCATATTAATCTTAATATGTAATACTCATATTAATCTTAATATAAAATTTTCTGATGTTTTATAGACAAAAACACGCTTGAAAATCATAAATAGACCTCTATTTATGATTTTCAATCGTGTTTTTGTTTAAGAACTTTTCGAATTATTTATTAGGAAGCGAAGAACGAAACCTAGACTCCAGGTAACAATTAGGTACAACGGTTAAACATGTTTGTATAAAAACAATAGAGTCCTATGTCCCGTCTAGCTGACATGCTTCCTGAAGCATGAACGGGTTTCAAGTACATGACTATTTGTGCTAAAAAAATATATAACATGAGCAAGAGCATTAAATAATGTAGACTTTACGGTTGGTGATAGTTAAAGGAATACCACTGATATGACTGGCCTTGTGGTCAAGGGTTCGATTTTCATTTAGAAAAAATTCTATTCAGTTTTATGTCCTTTGTCTTTACTTATTATAAAACTAGCTGTTGCCCGCAACTTCGTAGGCGTGGAATTTAGAAACCAAAACTTAACAAAATTAAAACCTCTGGAACAACTCCATCATTTAAAAAAAAAATCCGTTGCGTAGTTATAAAGATATAAGCTCAAATAGGGATATACATAGAAAAAATCTCAGGACAAAATCTAATACAAGTACATCTTATACAAAATAAAATCTACTTTGTTCAAAAAACAAAAAAACACGCTTGAAAATCCTGAATATTTTCTTAAATTATTGCATTGTCATCGGTCCTTGATGTATGTGCAAAATTTCAGATCAATCCAACTACTTACTGCAAGTGTGCAAGTGTGTTAAAATCACTTTCAAAGATTCCGTTACATAGATTAATACATTGGTAGATACATACCTACTGAATTTATATAAGCGTGTTAAAAAGAATCTTCATGACCCACTCTACCTAATAAAAAAAAAATGCATCAAAATCCGTGGCGTAATTTTGCTCACGTATAAAAACGTTGTGGCGTTCTATGGGGGAGGCCTATATCCAACAGTGGACGGAGAGAGGCTGATGGATGGATGGATGGATTATTCATTGACTATGTTTACAAATGACTAAAGTTTAATGACTTATCGGAGGTTTAAACAATAAAATAATCAGAAAGATAATAAACATTTTAGCGTAAAAAACTATTATGAATAACAATTTTTGACAATTTTAGCGAACCGATTTTAGCGAACTTTTAAACCTCCGATAAGTCATTACGAATAAGACCATAAAAATCTAATATATAAAATTCTCTTTTCACAATGTTTGTTCCCATACTCCTCCGAAAAGGCTTGACCAATTCTTATGAAATTTTTTATGAATATTCAGTAAGTCCTTTAAGTGATAAGCGGTGTCCACCCTTGACTTTTGTATGGCAAAACAACGTTTGCCGGGTCAACTAGTTTAAAGATAAATGGTCTTATTCATAATGACTTATCGGAGGTTTAAACGGAGATTTTATCGGAGAGATAATAAACGTTTTATCGTAAAAGACTATTATGAATTACAAGTTTTGACAATTATCGCAAACCTAGTTTAGCGAACTTTTAAACCTCCGGTAAGTCATTATGAATAAGACCAAAAATGTAAAAACATGTAAATTATAATAAACTAACTGTTGCCCGCAACTTCGTACGCGTGGAATTCAGAAACTAAACTCTAACAAATCATACAAAAAAGCAATCCTCTTGAACTACTCTATCTAATAAAACAAACCCTATCAAAATCTGTTGCTTAGATTTAAAGATATCAGCTCACATACGAACATACATACAAATATAACGTCTTTGTTTTATAATAAGTAAGGATGTATTAGTGTTTTTTTAGTGTTCTCTGGTCTCAAGATAAACGTAATCAAATAAGAAACAAAAATAGAAATAATTATGTTATTTTATCGGGGAAGAATATTTTTTGTCAAACATATTAAATAAAGCACGATTTGGTAGATACTAGTTTGAACGGTAATATGCTATGATTGTATGTGCCAATACGCCTAGTTAGCGCTGCTTATTACACCATAAACCCTCCCAAAGTAAAAGCGGCTCGAGCCCATGAGTGGGACGTTAATAATAATAATTAATAACGACGATTACGTTATTTGCATTTAAAAAATGTAACTGTTAGAGTAAGATGCCAAAGCTATACTATAGTATTTAATGACGTACTTGTGTGACGTCACAATACCGCGCCTTATGACGTCACAGCTCCTGAAGAAAACGGGGAGGGTACTGCGTAAATCCTTCGCCTACTCTCACTTGAGGGAGTTTGATGCAAATCATTGTAAATCTAATTTGTCTTGAAACAAAGTTTATTTTTATTTGGCTATATGTTTTGTATGGTTGGTTAGGTTAGGTCTATTGGTTGTCATATAATCATACAAGCTTACAAAGATTGGCGTAGTATCAACTTTTATAGAATATCGTCACTCATGTATGACTAGATGTATGAGTATAAATGAAGCCAAATAATTGTGTTTGGACCGTAGTAGATGGCGCGCTATAGTATCTGCCTACCCTATGGGAAAAAGATGTTGTGGTATGATGATGAATTATTAAATAAATATTCATAATACTCAGTCGGCTTGAAGCCACTTACATAGTTAGGTTTCTTTTTTTATACGTCTACGGTGACAAACAAGCATAGGGCTCGCCTGATGGTAAGCGATTACCGTAGCCTATGGACGCTTGCAACACCAGAGGTATCACTCGCGCGTTGCCGACATTTTGACGCTCTTTTTGAAGAGCCCCATGCTGTAGTCCTGTGGGAAAACCACGGCAGGGAGTTCATTCCACAACCTGATCGTACGTGGGATAAAGTTGCGCGGGAACCGTACAGTACGGGGTGGTAACGTTTCTAGGGAACAATGAACTCGCTGCCGATTTCGAGAGGTGCGTTGATAGAAGGAGGCCGTGGGCACCATGTCAAATAATTCTTCAGAACACATCCCGTTATACAGGCGATAAAAAACACACAGGGAGGCAAAGTCTCTCCTCAGACTCAAGTGTTCCATATCACCTGTGATCATGGGATCGTCGACAATTCTCACTTGTTTGGAGCGAGTCAAAGGGCCCAAGCTGGTATTGTGGTGCACCCGCCCAAAGATGACAGCAGTACTCCATATGGGGCCGGACCGGGCCATGTGTGCGTGAGAATGTGAATGTGTGTCTGTGATACAGGATATACGTCATATGAAATGTCAATATTCTATGAAGTACGATTTAGCCAGGCTAAAGTTACTTGAAGTCAATTTTAAACATCAACCCTCTGCGCAAACCGCGCGAGCCAATATTATAAAAAAAAAAAAAAAACATCAACCCACTATTTGCTATAGCTCGCATCTTACATTGGGACGAAAGGAACTCCTGTAAATTGTCCATAAATAATTTATTTTATTTATTAACTAGCAGTTGCCAGCGAGTCCGTACGCGTGCAAAATTTCCCCATATTTGCAACATTTTTCACTAATGCTTCGCTGCTATTTGTTGCAGCGTGATGTTATATAGCCTATAGCCTTCCTCGTTAAATGGGGATGGACCGTAACACAAAAGTATTTTTTCAATCCGAACCAGTAGTTCTTGAGATTAGCGATCTCTTCAGCTTTATAATATTTAAGTAATATAGAAGTATAGATATAAGTAAACAGAACTAAAAGTGCTCTAATGTGGTGTTTCCATTCCCCAAAGTAATATTAACGTTAAACTTATGTGCGTCGTAAAATAAAGGGCTTAGTGGTAAAACTATATTACTATCCAGTTTTTTTACGATCTCTATAAATTGGTTAGGCTTGTAAGTAAAGGTGGAAAACCTCTTTGCTAAGCTGAGAGCATTACCTTTGCCTATAATTTAAAAAAAAATACTTTTCGTCATTTTAAAGACTTAGAAAATATTTTTTCAGAAATATGCCAAAAAAGACTATACTTCTCTCTAAATATCCTCTCTTTATTAGTAGAAAACTTTCTTAATTCCACCCGTGTGATTTCGCGGGCAACAAGTATGTAGTTAGAAGTATAATCAAGTGATCCTAAATAACCTACTTTATTATCAAATATCCAAGTATTTTCTATTTTACCTGAAGAAAAGCTCTCCATTATTATGTTCATAAATGATTCTTGTAAATAGCTGTTTATATTTACCGTAAAAAGGATGATCACTAATCAACAAACATCTGCTCACATATAATAACAAAATACTGGAGCAACAGTTTCTGCGTCATTCATTCACCTCCATTGAAAATGCGTAGGCGAGTTATCTCCCTAACTCACCCGTAACTCACTCCATTTCTCACCCACTCACCCTAAGGTATTACTGTCTCGCTCATCGCCTACGCTTTCATTGACCGCCTACGCTTTTCACCATTGAAGATGTAGTATAAAGTTTACATCCACAGATCACCTCATTTAGATTACGCACGCAAAGCGATCAATGCACACCGAACGAACGTAATTATGAGCTTTTCTGTCATAAGTAATATGAGAAATCGATGTGTGATTTTGTTACTACCAATTAAAATCCATTATTCTATATTTCGTAACCGCTGCTTTCTCGTGTTGGTGCGTTTAGTTGTTAACAAAAATCTCGTAATGGATCTCTATCGGAGATGATCTGTGTTTACACCACACTACGAAAATGAGTATTATTATCGCGTTGTATGCGTAATACAAAATGTCAGCTACTTTTTACTAATGGTCTTATTTATCATGACTTATCGGAGGTTTAAACAATAAAATAATCGGAGAGATAATAAACATTTTAGCGTGAAAAGACTATTATGAATAACAATTTTTGGCAATATTAGCGAACTTTTAAACGTCCGTTAAGTCATTATGAATAAGACCATAAGAATATGTAAATCAAATCCTTGGTTAAAAGAGCTTAATTAACCATATTTCGCTTATATTTGTTTTTGATTTTAGCCCGCGTCTAAGTACGTGAAAGTGGTTTTATGTAAGTAAATCAGTCGCGCAAGTGTTAGAAAATATTAAAACCTATACAATTTATTTAATTTCGACATAATTATTCCTCATATAATAGGTTTTTACAACAATGTAAGTCTTTACTTATTATGAAACAAAGTCGTTATTTTTGTATGTTCGTCACTATGTGAGCTTATATCTTCAAAACTACGCAACGGATTTTAATGCAGTGTTTTCAATAGTTCAAGAGGATGGATAACTTTTTTGTATAATTTGTGTGGGCTTGGTGTATATCGGGAGAAGGGGGGGGCTATACAGCTCCCCCGCAGTTTTAATCGCGTTTATAAGTATACTACTTATAAACGCGATTGAAACTGCGGGTATTAGCTAGTTTAATATAAATTGAATTCAGCTTACGAAATATTGGAAGAATTATTTATAAATATTGAAATATTGTATTGAGCTTAGTTTGTCAGTTGTTGTTATTATGTCAGATTATTTATTAGTAGATAAGTTCTTTGTCTGATATTTTTACTGACAACTTATTTTCTTAAGTTTCCCATAATTTAGTAGACTATTGAATTTTATATTAGTCGTTAGTGGTGGAAATTTGGGCCAGAATATTCATACTTCTTATGGTATAGAACTAATATGACTTACGGCTCTTAAAGTGGCAATTATATACTTAACCAATTTCTTTTAAATGTCTTGCCATAACTAAAAAAAACTATAATAGAATCGATTTTGCCGTAAAAACAAAAGAAATGTCAGTAAACCCAAGAAGGTTATAAATAGGGAGTAACAACTCGGGAACATAGATTTGTTCCAAAGCAGGGCCGCCCTGTTTATGGTTTAAAAGTAAAATAGTAAATAGTAGCCTTGCTTTCTCTTTTACTCCCGCTTAAAAAGAAAGAGTTAGAAAGGCTACTAAATCATTTATTTTTCTTAATGTGTTTATCTAAAAAAAGCAGCAGGCCGGATTCGTTGTACCGAGTGTTACGTCTAGATCTATATCCTAAGTCTATGAGTAAACCACAAACTTTAATTGCTTTGATTTTGTACATTCTTCCAATATTTTCAGACTAGCTGTTGCCTGCGACATCTTACGCGTGGAATTTAGAACAATTTTACCATTTGCAACATTTTTCACTCATACTTCACACCTATAGATGGCAGCGTGATTTTATATAGCCTATAGCCTTCCTCGATACATTATACTATCCAACATTTAATGAATTATTTAAATAGAACCAGGCGGTTCCTGAGATTAGCGCCTTCAAACAAACAAACTCTTCAGCTTTATATTATTAGTATAGAAGAACCCTATATTTTATAAAATCAGTTTTAGACCAAAGTCTGTGACAAAAATGTCTAAATATCTTACAAAGTACTCGTCTGAGTCTTACAAATAAATACAAGTAAAGGTTCTACTCTCAACATAATTTGGACAATGGACACCTTCGTTATTTCAGAACCAATAAATTATACCTTCCTTTGTTCTAAAATAAGACATCTTATTGTTCTTGATGTATATGAGAACAACAATTGAAATGATGAAATTCTATTTAGTTCCAATAATGTTTTGATGGAAACAAATTGATTGTATTATTTGATATAATATGTAGTTCAATATTAATTATTTCAACCTTTTTGTAGAAACTAGTGATGGGTTTCAGTTTACTCATTAGAAGCATAGTTCCTAACGAAAACATAAAGCGGTAATGCTATGAATATTGTGCAAGCTTTGATACTGTCCGTGTGGTGACGAATTAAGAACACAAGTGTCACCACCCATTTTCCTTACCAGGATGTAAAAACCATTTGCCATGGCCAAAGCCAAACATTTTACACAGATAACATCGAGAAAGGGAAAACTCGAAAATAACTCCTATGCCAACACTTCAGGATCGACTACGTAGCTAACTAACCCTATTAATGCATATGGATCTAATAAAATCCCACTAGTTAGTTTAGTTAAATTTTAATCAACTTATAGTCCCTAAAATTTGAATTTTTCTTTTATTAGTTCTTTGAATGTGTGTATAAAATTTTATACTTTAAATTGTTAATTGTAGCTGTAAAATAAAAGATGTCGCTATATTAATGTTTTATAATACTAGAGTATCCATTAACTAAAACGTACATGGTTTAAATATTATGATATTTAAACCAAGTACTTTGGTACCTACTCTCTCAGTCATACAGTAAGTAGCCCGAATAGAAATAAAATTTTGATCCGAAATAATTCGGTAAAATTGGCATTCTACTTTATAAAATGTCCAAAACACTAAGCATTTTTTAATTTATTAATTGTTACTACTAATTCCTTTTTTTACTAATAGTACTTAAAACACACACTGTGTCATATTACATAAAGCGACATTAGGCTCGTATTAACAGATCACAAAATTTTCTAATAATCATTCTCTCTTGATAAAATGTCTGTTGGTTTAATTAAATAAAACACCAGCATTGTTTAATTGAAATTTGACCTAAGTGGGATTCCACGCAATGACCACAAAAACGGTTAATGAAATGTGGTCGGTACAATCGTCCCATATAAACTTATGTTATGTTTTTGAGATTACAGAAATAAGGGTTAAATTACTTTTGCCGCTGTGTTTTCGTAGAATTGAAATTGTAAATATATTTTTTGGGCCTTTAACGGCTTTTTGAAGATTTAGTAACCATTAACGTACACATTCTTTATTACTTTTTTGTATAAAAAATCTATTAGTGTCGTATATTTTTGTTGCTAAAGGATATTTTAAAACTTTATTTAGTAAATTGAAATTGTATTATGAGTTTTTATGAGTTCCAAATCAAACCCATAACAAAATATATAGTGAAAATGATTTTGGAACAAAGAAAATTCTTCATTATATCAGTGTATGTTCTAAACCTATTCAATCACTGATATGCCTGCCTAATGCCAATGCTTTGCAGATATATAATATTCACTTCTTAAAAATATTATAAAACTATGTCGGTCGTTCATTGCACCGATTTGAATGAAATTTTATATACAGATAGCCAAACCGGGAAAAAATTCATAGGTAGGCTACTTTTTAATGTGAAACATGGGATTCAGTAACAAGCAACTGCTAGTCTATATTAATATTATAAAGCTGAAGAGTTTATTTGTTTGAACGCTCCAACCTCAGGAACTACTAGCGCGATATCATAAATTCTTTCAGCGTTGGACAGTACATTTATCGTGGAAGGCTATATAACATCACTATGCGACCAAAAGAAGCGAAAGTAAATTTTCTAAATTCTAAGCGTACAGAGTCGCGGGCAATAGCTAGTCGTAAATATACCTTATATCCATAATCTATATACCGATTTAACACACTTCTTAAATTATACATTGTATTAGTATTATTAAAGTTTATGACGTATCAAATTGTGACACAGCCTATAAAATATTTAATAAGTTCCCTCTATCTCCATTCATGACAGAGTATACTGCATTCATAAAATATGCCAGAATCGATATAAAGTGCACCCCAAACCCTGTTGCCTCCCTGTACGTAGGAAGTAACATTGCGCAACTGCAACGAACCCTAACCTTCACCTTGACCTAACATTAACTCCCCCGTGCAACAAAATATCAGGGTTCATTCAGTGAACTATCGACCTGTCATAAACATACTAAATATCTAGAAGATCGAACTTCACGCGGAAGGGATTTTTATTTGGAGAGTATCTATCATTCTAGGTTTTTCCTTAGACTTAGTATTGTTAGGTACTTGGATAAATTAACGAAAATATATTTAAAAGTCTGAGAATACTAAACATCATATCATCAAATTGCGCTATGCAATTGAACTCTACAGATTTTAATTGAGTGCAAACGTAAGTGATTTAAAAAAAAAACCAGGTACCACAAACTCATTTCCATCTATGAGTACTGTAAAAGGCAACTAAGAGATAAGCAAGAAAACCAACAACTGCAGAACATTTTCTACGAAAGAAGAAAACTTAAAGCTAAACCTCATACCAACATGACAGATTAAGATGGTGTCCAAGGCAAAAACCGCTGCTTATTGTGAGAAAAACCGGAACCGTAAAGTGGGACAGCAAAGGGATAACAAAAAAGTTCACAAAACATAAAAATCCCCAGCCACGCCTTGGGCTACAAAAGCATTTTATCTAACAGTTTTCTACAATAAACTTTCAACACTCGCTAGAAAAAACTTTGCACCAGCTTACTGATAATTTACTCGTGAGACACTTGATACTTCAAGATAACACGACCTACATTTAAAGTTATTTCAGTATTTGGAACAAGGACGGGGAAAACTTAATCTTATTTCCGTAAATTGAGATATATTATAGATTAAGTAAACTTTTATGATAAAGTTATTATATGATGGAATCCTTGAGAAACAGATGTATTTTAACTAATTGGTCTATATTCCCAGCTATCTATAAGGACTTGGTTAACTAACATTCTGTTTCATTGCAATATTTTCTAGTTAGAAATTAGACACATATATTTGGGCTGTACTGTACTGGCCTATGTGGTCCGCCTTTATTTTAAAAGATTCCGTTACATAGATTAATACATTGAAAGACACGTACCGAGCTAATAAAAGATTGTTAAAAACATAGACGAAATGACAATCTCCTTCTTTTCAAGTCAATCATCATCATCATAACATCACGCCTTTTTCCCATGGGGGTAGGCAGAGACTATAGAGCGCCATCTGCTATGATCCAAACATACTTCCTTAGCTTCCTCCACACTCATACATCTGGTCATACATGCTCGACGGTTGTAAGTGCTACGCACTTGTCCCTTTTGGAGTATACCGGCGATGACATCGGATGATGACATTTGTGATATAG
The DNA here is from genome assembly GCA_916999025.1 of Orgyia antiqua. Lineage (NCBI taxonomy): Eukaryota > Metazoa > Arthropoda > Insecta > Lepidoptera > Erebidae > Orgyia > Orgyia antiqua. The sequence goes on along the minus strand of OU779864.1, from coordinate 16,223,526 downwards.
TAAAGATTTTACTTCATTCTAAATTCGCAACGATCTAGAGAATCTTCCAACTATCAATTTCATAACCTATGCCCTACAATTACGCATAAAACGTTAATAAAAAATATATCTAACTTTACATATTAGTATTACAATAAAAAATCGTAATAAACATTCATATAGCTTTTGTAAATATAGATCCGGAAAGGTCTTTCGTCTAAATATAGACTGACTGACTTATTGGACGTAGGCGTTACATAGATGAAGAATACTTGATTACGGATTATTTATATTTATGAAGTCGTAAAAAAAAAGAAATGACAGCAAGAAAAAATGTAGATAGCTAATGCCGTATATAGTTACCGCCCCGCTTTTAGCGTGATGATATATAAGCCTATTTGATATTCTGATAGCTATACATCTGCATAGTTTCATAATAAATCAATCTAGTAGTTTTTGCATCAAAAAGCAACAAACATTCTTACATCTATCTATCATCCATATACTTTTTGCAAACATTTACATGGCGGTAGGCAAAGACTACAGAGCGTCATTTACACTCATAAATCTGGACATACATAACGTTTTTTTAGCTTTCCGTATCAAAAGATAAAACGTAACTGTTGCTGAGAAAAAATACACATTCCGTTATGTGCGGTCCCGTAATAAATATTGATGGACATTTCACACAACGTCCACTGGTCCCAAAGTAAGCTATATTTCTATGATTGTGTTATGAGTACCAGAGTACGGATATAATACATAAACTACTTTTCTTTTGTAAATACATACTTATAATACGTAGTAAACACCCAGACGCAGTAGAAACATTTGCATGACAACTATAAAGATCACACAAATGATTGTACCGAGCGGGAATCGAACCAGCCACCTCGTAAAGGGCAATCCGTTACATGAACCACTCCACCACGAGGATGTCAACCTTGGGGTTATTTGGGGTCGATATGAAACCTTCCAGTGTGTGTCCAACTCGTTCTGGTTTTCCATGTTTATAATGTCTCTACTTATTATAAAACAAAGTAGTTATTATATAGCATAAATCCACAAAATTCGAAATTTAAATTCCGTAGGTAACGAAAATACCTCACATTAGAGGAGTTACTGCGCATGCGTATTTTTGTATTGTATATCCCTACGTTAGTTTATATCTTCCACACTACGCAACGTATTAAGATGCGGTTTTCTTTAAACGCTATCGTTTGGCGTTTTAACCGACTTCAAAAAAGGAGGAGGTACTTAATTCGTCTGTATATTTTTATATTATTTTTATGTTTGTAACCTCATAACTTTTAACTGGGTGAAGCGATTTCAATGATTCTTTTTTTATTTCAAAGCTGGTGGTTCACGTATGGTCACATTGGAATCAGGTCAGGATCTGAGATAACTCCCGAAAAATTGAGGCAAACCCTCAAATTTCAAGCCACATGAAGTCGGATGAATGTTTTTTTAAATACTTATTTCTGTAATTTGTTAAGGTTTTGTTTTTAAATTCCTCTCGTAAGATGTTGCGGGAAACAACTAGTAGTTTAATATAGTAAGACTTCTTTCTTCAGTAACCAACTAGAATAAACTTGATTAACAACATTCTTAATGAAATATACACTATGTCGGTTTCATTACAGTCTCTAAATAAGAAATGTTTGTATTCGGTTCGTTTATTACTTTACTTGTCCAGGCATATATTTACGTAAACTTACGCAGACATTTTATTTCGTCTAACTTAATTTAATTCTAATTTATTAATTTTGCAATTGACTTGCTACGCTTTTACTTAATAAATCAAATTGTGGTGGAAAAAGTGATCACCGCAAGCGGGACTTGAACCCACGACCTCGGAATACCGTTCCGTAGCTCTGCCAACTGAGCTTATTGCGGTCGTGCTAACAGTTCGAGATTATTGCAAAACATTCTCGATAAATGACGTTGTACGTCTAAATGCGATGTAAACTCAATCGAGTGACAATTGTGGTGGTCTAATTGGTTACTGTTAGGTCGTGGGTTCATGTCCCGCTTGCGGTGATCACTTTTTCCACCACAATTTGATTTATTAAGTAATTTAATTCTAGTTAATAAAATTTCACAAGGTATTGTACAAAAATACTCTTACTATTCCTGATGGATGTTTCTGACCGTGACTTGTAAGCCATTTTGTCAAATCCAGTAGTCTTCTTTTATGTAATTTTCTAGTAAGCTTACCGAATCCTAGATTTGTACAATACTTTTAATATTGCCTATGCAAGTATTATTTATGGTTTGCTTAAGACCAGAGGACGTAATAAAATGTTTATCTATCTAATATTATAAAGCTGAAGAGTTTGTTTGTTCGAACGCGCTAATCTCAGGAACCACTGTTGCGATTTTAAAAAATCTTTCAGTATTGTTTAGTACATTTATCACATCGCACATCACGCTGCGACTAATAGGAGCCAAGTATCAGTCAAAAATTTAGCATAAACGTGGAATATTTTCCGTACGCGTGTATTAAGTCGCGGTAATCTTCTTATATATAAAATTCACGTGTCACAGTGTTAGTTACCGTACTCCTCCAAAACGGCTTGACCGATTCTTCTCAAATTTTACATACATATTCAGTAGGTCTGAGAATCGGCCAACATCTATTTTTCAAACCAAATTTTTTTTTAGTTTGACAAAACAACGTTTGCCGGGACAGCTAGTATACTCTAATATTTTCTTACACGTGCGCGACTCATTTCTTCGGTCGGGCTCGTGCTCGGGCTCGGACTCATTACGACGGGCTTCGTGGTCTAGTGGTTCATATAACGGACTGCCGCTCACGAGGTCGCGGGTTCGATTCCCGCTCAGGACAATCATTTGTGTGATGTTTATAATTATCATACAAATGTTTGTACTGCGTCTGGGTGTTTTCTATGTATTATAAGTATGTATTTACAAAAGAAAAGTAGTATATGTATTATATCCGTATTCTGGTACCCATAACACAACCATAGAAATATTGCTTACTTTGGGACCAGAGGACGTTCTGTGAAATGTCCAATAAATATTTATTTATTATTTATTAATATTATTTATTTCTTCAACTAAAATAACTTTTAACGGATTTAGATGATTAGTGTATTTGTTTTAAATTTTAGCCCGACGTTTATCAATATTTAATTAATACTAGCTGATGCCTGCTACTCCGTACGCGTGGAATTTTAGATCCCCATATATTTTGTCACCGTTTATATCACCAAAATCAGCCCAGCCGTTCTTGAGTTTTAATGAGACTAACGAACAGCAATTGATTTTTATATATAAGAGATAGTCGGCTGAAATTGAGCATAATTTCAATGGTTGCTGTTTTCTTGGGTATTTTGTTTTACGTCTTCGGAACAATGTTTGTAATCTCTTTTGATAAATGAGATGTCTAAAATTTGGAGCGTGGCTTGTAACGAAATCACTTTTGCGATATTTTCAGGTTAGTTATATTGTGTATATATATATATTTGGTTATTTTATAAATAAAACATAATTTGTATACATTAAATTTCGACAACTATCAACTAAAAGTAGAATATAAAGATTTAAATAACTCCTCCTTTTTCTGTAGTTGGTTAAAAAAACATAGTAGCTAATATTTAAAAGTAGGAAATAGAGAGAGCTGCTAAATAAATACAAAAATAAAACGCACATGTATCTACGTTTGGCGGTCATACACGATTTCCTTATATCAAAACTCTTTGTTAAAATATTGCAATTAAAAATTAATAAAAATAATAATTGCATGCAAACTTATATTGTTATCAAATTATCTACTATTATATCATTTATTTCATTTTTTCGGAAGTTAATTTAATATAATATTTAACGGTTCAGTGAAGGCTGTTATGGGTATTATACTGATACAAAAGAACTCCGGTTAAATGTAACTGTGAACATAGATATACCACATGTCTATGGCATGTACATCACATAGCCGGCCTAAAGCCACTTACATATCTATGATGCGTGAAATACGTTCTATTCGTGTTCTATGATACTAGTGAGCGTTTAAACGAAAAGCTTAAAATAAGCAAAATTGCACGCTGCCGTTTATAAGCAATCCTCGCTTAATGCTTATCTTAAAATTGCAACACAGTTGTGAGAATATTTTCAAAATGTTGGTAAAAAGAGAAGAGGAAAATGTAAAAAGAGATGTAAGTGTAAAATTTTTATTTAAACGGTAAGCAAATTTTTAACAAATTTTAAAACGAAATAGTTAAAAAGTATAAAAGCTAAACAGTAAGCAAACAGCATATTATGAATTTAAAGCAGACTACAAAAATTTAGTTGAGTTAATTTTCTTAACGAAAAATTTAAAAAGCATAAAGTAGCTGCTTAAAAATAAGCAACTTTATAAGCAGCTAACTTTTTTAAGCATCTCATTTAAATTCGTTTAAAATTTTAAGCCGTTATTCCCATTTCTATATGATAGACGACACAGATTATCTTGAAGGTCAAATTTTTTTTCAGAAACTTGTGTGCGTACTGAGGCACAGATATTTAATATTCTGCCATTTTTTTTCATAACTTTTTATACAATATAAGGTATTCACCATTCTGCCGGTTATTCATTAACCTTTTATGTACAAGTTGCGCTGAATGAAATTTAATCTATGTTCTGGCCACGACGGACTTCGTGAACATATTTTCATACCTAAACCTTTATTTACAAAGGTTTCACTAAACTTAATAACCAAGTGATAATTAAATTGTTCCTTTGTAACACAGAATTCTGTGAATATCTGTACTTATCATAAAACATTGTACGGTATTTTGTATGTTCCTATGTGATGCTAAATCTTTTAAACTACGCAACGGATTTATGTACGGTTTTTAGGGTTCCGTACCAACGAGTAAAACGGGACCCGGTTATTGAAACTTCGCTGTCTGTGCGTCTGTCCTTTCATCCGTCTGTCACCAAGCTATATCACAGAAACAGTGATAGTTAAAGAGTAAAAATTTTTACACATTCTGTCTTCATGTTACAACAACAAATCTATACTTATGTTATAACGCTGAAGTTTTCACTAATGCTTTGCACCTGTTGATCGCAGCGTGATGTTATAATATATAGCCTTAGCCTACCTCGACATAATACATGTTACTATCCAACACTGAAAGAATTTTTCAAATCGGATCAGCTGTTCCTAAGATTAGCGCGTTCAAACAAACAAACTCTCAGCTTTATAATATTAGTAAAGACATCAAATAGACGTAAATATAAAACTAATTTGAATTAATTTTGTTTCAGGTAAATTGAGATATTCATTGAAAGTTAAGAATTAGTAATGGAGAACCAGGCAAGTTAATTGTATCACCGACTGTCCCTTTTAATCAGTCCAATAAAAGTAAGTTAATTTTATAATTAAATTGTAAAGTTTAGGGAACTTAATACAATCATGACATTCCGTAAAGGTTGTATTAAATGTGGACTATATTTCATTTACTTATAAAACAAAGTCGCTATTTTTGTATGCATGTCTCTATGTAAGCACATATCTTTAAAAGTACGCAACGGATTCTGATGCAGTTTTTTTTATAGATAGAGTGGTTCAAGAGGATGGCTTAATTGTATAATTTATTAAACATGAAAAATCTTTTTGTAAAAAAAAAAATTTTAGTTTTTTTTCGTTTACTAGCTGTGTCTATGTGATGATGATGACTAATAAAAAATAATATTGTCATCACCCCTTTTCTTTCCTAGGGTGCTGTTAAAGCCAAAACCCTACAAGAAACTATACCCCATACCAACACGCCTGATCAGCGCGGCAGAGTAGACCATAACCCCTCCCAAAGTGAAGAAAGCCCGTGACCAATAGTGGACGTTAATAGACTGGAGAGAGAAGAAGTTTGTACTACGCAATCCGTCTAGCTATGAAGGCGTGTCTCAGTATGTCATAGTGTATCATTGTTAGTAACAACTTATCATAATATAACAAACATCTCATTATAATATGTTATTAAGTTTATTGCTATCGATACAGGAAACTAATAATTATATAATGAATCTTAATGTTTACTATTATTGTGTTTAGAATAACGGACAAACCCTCTGTTAATATTACACGTGTTTGGGGACAAAAATATAACTATCTTTATGAACTAGCTGTTTGCGTGAATTTAGAAAAATTTTCCCGGTTTTTGCAACATTCTTTGCGAAAACGTCGCTTTTATTAGTCGCAGTGTAATGTTATATAGCCTATAGCCTTGCTCGATAAATGTACTATTCAATACTGATAGAATTTTTACAATCGCGCGGACCATTGGTTCCTGAGATTGGCGCGTTCAAACAAACAAACTCTTCAGCTATATAATATTACTAGCTGTTGCCCGTGACTTCGTACGCGTGAAATTTAGAAATCAAATTTTAACAAACGAAAGTTTACTATACCGCTCGATAGATGGCGCTGTACAATTTTTTAAATCGCACTATGGTTTTATTACACACACTAACACTTAAGCTCATCAAAATTTTTGTTGTGCCAGCATCTCGTTTTCACAATTATAAATTAGTAAGGATTAAATTAAATTGTGGTGGAAAAAGTGATTACCGCAAGCGGGACACTCTTCACAATCACTTTTTCCACCGTAATTTAATTTAATAAGTAAAAGCATAGCATGTCAATTCCAAAATTAATAAATTACTTTAATAAGGATTATTAGCAAAGATATTACTGAATTATAGTCGAATTTCAATCATCGATCGACCACGAATTTTATTTAATTATATGAAAGGCATACTCAGAATATTGCGTTACAATTTGGGATTCCTTGAAGGAGTACCGTCTCGTTTTACACAATCCTTTGTATATGAAAGCTGTTTACTTATATCAACTTTCATAGTAACACAACGCTATAATCAAGGTCGAATATATATTAACAAAATAACCTTTAACGTATTTGTTATAAGATATATATTTCATTTATGGATTGAACAAGGTCGCCGTCCAATTAGCACTTGCTTTTAACATTTTTTCGTCTGAACAACTACAGAGCTGTTTTTTAGTTTTAATTTATAAATATTGGTGCCGATTCTACACGCACAACTAAACTTAACTAAAAAAATAATATTGAAAGCGTCATTATCACAATTCGTCAATGTTAACTGAACTTTGTTATTATAAAAACTGTGTATTATAGACTAACGATGTTAATTAATATAAATAGCATAGAAATAGCAAATAATAGATATATTGACAGTACCCATTTTCATTTTTAGTTAAGTTTAAATGTACACGTAGAATTGGTATAATTATTTTTAAATCTGTGTATAAAACCGGTCAAGTACGAGTTGCAATCGCCCACAAAAAGTTCAATTTCGGTACCATTATTATTATAATATATTTGTCATATTTAAGACCCAAAATAAATAAATATAAATATTCATGGACATTTCACACAACGTCCTCTGGTCCCAAGCTAAGCTTAGTATGCTTGTGTTATGGGTACCAGAATACGGATAGAATACATATACCACTTTTCTTTTGTAAATACATAATTATAATACATAGAAACACCCAGACGCAGTACAAACATATGTATGACAATTAGAAAAATCACAAAAATGATTGTCCCGAGCGGGAATCGAACCCGCGACCTCTTGATCGGCAGTCCGTTACATAAACCACTCAACCACGAGGCTCGTCATAACGATAAAAATAACGAGATAAAGGCAGGTTAACGATGATGATGAGTATTTTTGCTGTTATAGCATCAACTCTCTCTCTCTCTCTCTCTCTCTCCAGCCCATTGACGTCCCACTGTTGGGCACGGGCCTCCTCCACTTTGGGAGGGATTATGGTCTACTGTGCCGCGCTGACCAGGCGTGTTGGCACAGGGTTTAGTTTCGAGTTTTCCGTCTCTCACAGTAGACGATACCTAACCAGGTATATATATTGTTCCTTAGCTGGCTCTTACAGCACCCTGGGAAAGAGATGGGGTGGTGACACTTGTATTCTTAATCCGTCACCACACGGACAATAGCATCAACTAATGCACATAAACTGTGAAATTTTTAGCTCTTCACCCTTCCCGAGATACAGCCGAGTGACAGATGGACAGCAAAAAGTCAGTAATAGTGTCTCTTACCTTTTGCTACGGAAACTTAAAAAGGAAAATAAAAACCTTTTTTCTTCTCAGCCCATTAATATGTGGGATATTAATATCAGACACTAATTTTTAGGTCTCCTTTGTGGAAAGGAAAAATTAATTTATTCTTCGATAATAGCAAGACTTAATAAATAAGATATTTAAAATTAGATATCCTTTAAATGACATTAGAAGTTTTTTGTAATATTTTTTTGTTGCCCAAGACCCGTTATTAATATCGCATCCATATTAATTTTGCATAATAATTTTAATTTATAAAGTGACTTTTTTATTGTTTTGTAAATACTACAATAAAATGTATAAAATAATACATTGTTTGAAAGTAGCGCTAAAAATTTGTCGTAGTATTTGTAAATACACCTAATATAATAAAGCTGAAGAGCTTGTTTGTTTGAATGCGCCAATCTCAGGAACCACTTGACCGATTTGAAAAAATCTTTCAGTGGTGGATAATACATTTATCGGGGAAGGCTATATAACGTCACGCTCCGACCAATAGAAATGAAACATTAGTGAACAATGTTGTAAAATAATTCCCAAATTCCACGCGTACGGAGTCTGGGGCGACAGCTAGTCTGAGAATAAAGATTATTTTAGACTAAAGATATTTTGGTTATCATTATCTTGTATGCATGTAATATGTACGTTAATAATTTATATGCGCACGTAAGAAAATTAAATAACAGTTCTTTTTAGCGTCATAAAAGATAAACCTGCAAGGTTCACTAGCAAACTTCAGTGTGTCGTATTTTTTGTGACGGTGTGCGAGCGTAGAAATTTACTTTCAACAATTTTTCAACGCTTTAACACAACAAAGAAGTACAACTTGAATAATATACTTAGCTAATTAGATAAAAACTAAAAAAAAATCATGCTTAAAATCCTGGATATATTTTTGTAAATATTCCACTGCCATCGGCCTTTAATATTTGTGCGTAATTTCAAGTAAAAGTCGAATGACTTGCCAGTAGATTAAAATCACGTGAGATGATTTCAATGTGAGAGACGGAAAACTCGACAATAAACCCTGTGCCAACTCGCCTAGTCAGCGCGGCACAGTAGACTATAATACCTCCAAAGTGGAGGAGGCCCGTGCCCAACAGTGGGTCGTGAATGGGCTGGAGAGAGAGAGAGAGAGATATATATATATATACCTACATACTAATAAAAATGAGTATTAAAACGTTAGTTTAGTTTGAGGCAGATTCAGACAAAAAGACGAACAGAGATTTAGTAATAATTGTTTATTATGTCGGAACATTTAAAAAGGTTTAATAATGTATGTAAATCTACAATTATTAGGTCTTATTTATAACGGTTAGGAGTCACAAAGATCATTGACCGATATAACAGTGTATATGCATCGCCACGTGTTGTTTACCATTAATACATACGTCTTTACAAACGATATCTTCAATTACAATTGTTGTACTATTGCAACTTTGTTGTATTAGTTTCAATAAAATAGATACAATATTATTATCTAAGTAATAGTTGTATAACTAAAATAAGTTTGTGTGGATTGGGTTAAGAATGGAAATGACAACTATTGGCCTTAATTCTACGTGCACAACTTAACTAAAATATGAAGACAACCACGCTATATTTTGATATTAGCTGTTTTGTTGTGGACATTTAAACTAATTATAATCTATAGTGTTTTATACACAGTTTTTATAATAAGAAAGTTCAGTTGAAATTGATGAATTGTGTTAGTGACACTATTAATTTTCATTTTTTAGTTAAGTTATCATTGTATGTCAACGAATTGAAAGTAAATAGGAAAACAATATTGTAACCATTCATGTATCAACCTCTTTTTTTCACTAACAGACCTAGATAAGTCTTTTTTTCTACTATTAAGACTATAGAAAATTCGTTATGTTCGGACGTTATATGAAATGTCCATGAATATTTATTTATTTAATTTCCAAAGTATAAATTTTTGCGTTTCCAAACCATAATTCGAAAATCTTACACGTGTTTTAATAAGGCATTCTTAGGTAGACTACCAATAAATAAATAAAATAAATATTCATGGACATTCCACACAACGTCCTCTGGTCCCAAGCTAAGCTTATATGCTTGTGTTATGGGTACCAGAATACGGATATAATACATAAACTACTTTTCTTTTGTAAATACGTACATATAATACATAGTAAACACCCAGACGCAGTACAAACATTTGTATGACATTTATGGATATCACACAAATGATTGTCCCAACCGGGAATCGAACCCGAGACCTCGTGATCGGCAGTCCATTACATAAACCACTCCACCACGAAGCCCGTCAAAAGTATATAGTGTACATAAGTAGGCATTGTAGTGGGTTTTAATTGAGATACGTCTATTTATCCGTCTATTTGACCTCACGATGTCTTCTTGTCTAATTATGTAACAGTTGGGACATGGCCAGCCAACATGTCCTGCACACATCGGTATTTAAGGACACACAGGCATTTATTTGTTTACATTACTTATTCTATTTAGTTTTAAGTAGGTACATAATTTAAACTCTGACGAGCCTCGTGGTTGAGTGGTTTATGTAATGGAATGCCGATCAAGAGGTCGCGGGTTCGATTCCTGCTCGGGACAATCATTTGTGTGATTTTTCTAATTGTCATACAAATGTTTGTACTGCGTCTGGGTGTTTCTATGTATTATAAGTATGTTTTAACAAAAGAAAAGTAGTATATGTATTATATCCGTATTCTGGTACCCATAATACAAGCATATAAGCTTAGCTTGGGACCAGAGGACGTTGTGGGAAATGTCCATGAATATTTATTAAAAAAAAATATAAAAAAAAACTATTAATTTATTTCATAGTTTGTAATATTTATGCGGACCTACTCTTCAAAAGTAATGATCTGATCGTAAAAATTTTGATACTAATTGAAAACTACAGTCTTTGTGAGTGCTGTTGCTCCATTAACGTTATACTACTGGGTACAGGTCTCCTCCATTTTAGGAGCGATTATGGTCTAATATGCCGCGCTGACAAGATGTGTTAACATAGGGTTTAGTTTCGAGTTTTCCATCTCTCACAGAGGATGTTATGCTTGTGTTATGAGTACCAGAATACGGATAGAATATATATACTACTTTTCTTTTGTAAAAACATACTTATAATACATAGAAACACCCAGACCCAGTACAAACATTTGTATGACAATTAGAATGATTATCCCGAGCGGGAATCGAACCAGCGAACTCTTGATCGGCAGTCCGTTACCTGAATCACTAGACCACGAGGCCCGTCAATATTATAAAACAAAGTCGTTATTTTTGTATGTATGTCCTATGTGAGCTTATATCTTCAAAACTTCGCAACGGATTATGATGCGGTTTTTTTTAATAGATAGAATAGATCAAGAGGAATACTTTTTTGTATAATTTATTAAGATTTAGTGCATATTCGGGAAGGGGGCTCAAAAACTATAAATACATAGCTAGTTGTATATAAAACACCGCAATTTAATATTTTTATTAACATCTTAATATATTTTATATGTAAGTATGTAGGTATATATCGTTAGTAAAAGTACGGCCTTGTCGTGTTCAACCTTGATACAATACAGCACTGACTACAAAGTTCAATGTACCTACTTATATGTTTTATAATTATATTACTTCTTTCACAACATTTAACATTGCTGTTGTTAAAAGAGATATAAAAGAAATCGTAATAAAAACACTGAAAAAACGATAGGGTTTCTAACAAAAAATGTCATATCTGCCTGCCTTATAAACATTCTTTTCTCTGCCATACTTTAATCAAACTCATACAACACTTAATCTATACTATATACTATAATCCCTACTAATATTATAAATGCGAAAGCAACTCTGTCTGTCTGTTACGCTTTCCCGCTTAAATCTCTCAACTGATTTTGATGAAATTTTCCACGCGGACAGAGTCGCGGGCAACAGCTAGTATTATTTATATTATATATTATATTATTAATATTATAAAGCTGGAGAGTTTGTTTGTTTGTTTGTTTGAACGCGCTAATCTCAGGAACCACAAGGCCGATTTGCAAAATTATTTCAGTGTTAGATAAGGCATTTATCGAGATAGGCTTTAGGCTATATAACATCACGCTACGACCAGTAGAAGCAAAGCAGTAGTGAAAAATGTTGCAAAAACGGGGAAAATTTTCTAAATTCCACGCGGATGGAGTCGCGGGCAAAAGCTAGTAAAAATTATAAAGCCGAAGTATTTGTTTGTTTGAACGCGCTAATCTTAGTAACCACAGGTCCGATTTAAAAAATTCTTTCACTGTTCAATAGTATATTTATCGAGGAAGGCTATAGGCTATATAACATCACCCTGCGATTAATAATAGCAGCGAAGCATCAGTGAAAAATTTTGCAAAAGTGGGGAAATTCATATGAACTTATTTCATTCATACGAACTTAATAAATAAAAAGATTTCAGTTAATTTATTAAAATATTCTGAACCCTGAACATTAAAGCTGCCGATACTGCTATTATAGCATGCAATCGCTGCAGATATCTACAACCTAATATTATTAGTTAAAATATTCTGATTAAAAATACCAATTACTTCAATAGTTTTAGTAAATAAATGAGAACTGACCGGTGCCTACAGAAAACGAAGGTTATTTTTGATGTTCCTAGTATCTACTTATCAAATCGCAATACGATGCCAACATGTACAACCTCTGGAGTTAGTTCATATATATAAAAATACCGATCGACATGAGCTGCAGAAATTTGAGCAATAACGAAAAAATTACGGAACTTCAAAAATCCATTCAAGCGAATTGACAATATATGCTATATATGCTTCTGTTATGGTTACCAGAATACGGATATACCACATATACCATATTTTTCTTTAGTAAATACATACATACTTATAATACAGAGATAACACCCAGACACAGTACAAACACTTGTATGACAATTATAAATATCACAAATATCACACAAATGATCGTCCCTAGCGGGAATCGAACCCACGACCTCGTGTACGGCAGTCGATTACATGAACCACTCAACCACGAAGCCTATCATTATGAAGTCTGCAACGTTACGAAATACATGTATACAATAAAAATAATTAAAAATAGTTTAAAAAAACTAAAAAACACGCTTTATTTAATCGAATTATTGTATTGTCATCGGTCTTTGACAGGTGTGCAAAATTTGAATAGAATCTGACCGTTTAAAGTAGGTCAAAATAGCGTCCAAAGGAGTCAGTTACAAACATACAAACAAACATACAAGTGAAGCTAATATAAAGCGTGTAATAAATTTATTTAACGGCTACCATTCAAGAATTTTCTAAAACATTCCACTGCACGTTTAGATAAACATATTTTGTTTACACACTATCACTTTCTAGCGGTTGTGTTATCACTGCTGTTATCAGATCGTTATAAGCTTCACGTTTTAGAGTCATGGCCACTTATTGGCATACATTTTTGTTGTATTTTAAAAATTATTTAATGTTTGCATAATATTATGGGGGCTTTTTCATGTTAGACAGGAAAAAATTGGAAAAAGGAATAATTTCTATCTGAGATGTATAAATACAGGGTGGATTATATAATCATTAATCATATTTTTGATAATAGTAATAGATTTTGGAATTTAATCTTTGTATTACATGTGGGAAAACCCTGGCATTTATGAAATCATTACTTATTAAAAAAACAAAATCGTTATTTTTGTATGTATGTCCCTATGTGAGCTTATATCTTCAAAACTACGCCACGGATTTTGATGCGGTTTTTTAATAGATACGGATGGTTTTTTTCTAAAATTTGCTAAGGTTTGGTTACGAATTTCAACGTGTATGAAGTTACGGGCAGTAATAAATATATAATAGTTCCTTAGTTAATTATAATTTGACAATATTTTTACTGGCAAAAGAGCCGTAAAAATCTAACGTTTACCAATTTTTACATTATTATATAGATAAACTAGCTGACCCGGCAAACGTGGTTTTGCCATACTAAAAAAAAAAGTTTGAAAAATAGATGTTGGCCGATTCTCAGACCTACTGATTATGCATGTAAAATTTGATAAAAATCGGTCTAGCCGTTTCGGAGGAGTACGGTAACTAACACTGTGACACGTGAATTTTATATATAAGATTATCTAATCTTATATATAAAATTCACGTGTATTTTAGCTATACGTCGTTATTATAAAAAATCTTGTAACATAAAATACAAAAATAAGGGCCAAGTTCTGCAATCTAAATATTTAAAAGCTAATCTTCCTAAATTTTTCTTTATCAGAGCAATTAAAAGGTGTGGCATTGGTTTACTTATTCGGTAGGTAAATGTATGTGTCAAATGTTCATATTGCATTGTGTATCTATTAGCGATGCACTGTTTATCATAATAGCCTTGAGTTTATATCAGCCACTATCAACTTGATAACTTTAAAAATTAACTTAGGAAAACCTAACGTTAATTTGCTTAGTTCAAAAACTAAAAAAAGACGTTTGAAACTCCTGATTTTTAATTATTGCATTGTTATCGGTCCTTAATATGTGTGTAAATTTCAGATAAATCCCACTACTGCAAGTGTGTGAAAATCTTCCGAAAATTTCTAAGATTCCGTTACATAGGTTACCAGCGAGCGAAGCATCAGTAAAAAATGTTGTAAAAACGGGGCAATTATTCTAAATTATATGGGTACAAAGTGGCGGGCTACAGCTAATTAAGGGTAAAATTATCGCTCTTATCAATGTAGGAGGATAAATATAATGATACTTTACATAATCTAATCTGGAATATCGAAAAAAAAAATGCTGCACACTACTGAAACACATAATTAACACAAAAAATAACCGTTTAATTTTCTGAACGTGCCTTAAACACTTCCGCGTGTTGACATCGATTGTAGACACACTCGATACATAATAATATGTGCAATATCGATAAGATAAAATATGTTTTAATATTGTCAATAATAAGTTAACAACAGAAACACGAGTTCACTCATATAATAGATTTTCCACTCTGTTTCTTTATAGTTATAGCGCATTTCTTTACGACTTTTTTCTTAAATTGATTGAGGGTTTCGAAATTGGTTTTATATCTCTTTTGTAGCATTATTTTGCTTGTCAAAGATATGATAGATGGAATTGGTATTGGTCTAAATAATGACATACTGTTTTACTAATAAATTTGAATCATAGACTTAGTTGATTAAGTGCTTTTTTATATGATAGACAAAATATAAATTACTACCTAAGTCTTATGGAGACAATGTTACCAATTGGGATTGTTCATAATTTTTGACCTGATGTTTTTATATTTTTTTTTAGAAAATATAGACTATTTTAAGCAAACAATTTCAATACTATTGAAATATTCACTATACAGAATTTAAAAAAAATACAGATATTATTTTAAATGTTGTGACGTCATCGTTGTACGCAATCTGTGTATTGCCTTTTCCTGATAGTCTTAAGACAGATTGCAATACATCTTTTCAAAGTTGCCAAGTTGATATAATAGACCAATTTCTACTCAACCACAGAGTAGTATATCCCTAAGAACGACATAATTTTGACGGGCTTCGTGGTGGAGTGGTTTATGTAATGGATCACGAGGTCGCGGGTTCGGTTCCCGCTTGGGACAATCATTTGTGTGATATCCATAAATGTCATACAAATGTTTGTACTGCGTCTGGGGGTTTTCTATGTATTATAAGTATGTATTTACAAAAGAAAATTAGTATATATAGTCTATCCGTATCTGGTACCCATAATACAAGCATAGAAATATAGCTTACTTTAAATGTCTTGAATAATATTTTAAGTCCTTCATTTCAAGGGCAAATAGAGATATTCCCCGAAATGGTTTGTGAATTAAGAGTTTTAAAAAAATATGAACAATGCCAATTCTACATGCACAACTAAACTTAACTATATATATACTTCTATACTATTACAAAGCTGAATAGTTTGTTTGTTTGAACGCGCTTATCTCAGGAACCACTGGTCTGATTTGAAAAATTCTTCCAGTGTTGGATAGTACATTTATCTAGAATGGCCATAGGTTATATAATATCACGCTGCGATTGGAGGAAGCGACTGCAATAGGAGCGAAGCATCAGTAAAAAGTTTTTCTAAATTCCACGCGTACATAGTTTTTTTTTTTTTTTTTTTTTTTTTTTTTTTTTTTTTTTCTTTTGTCGCTTCACCCTAACCGGGCCATGGTGTGTGCCCTGAGCCTGACCATGAACCGGCAAGGGGTAGCCCCATTACGAGGGGCTCAACGCAGTGGGGGGAACGTTAGGTCCCCCCATCACGTGTGCCACATTCGGCACAGCAGCAGCACGCCGCGTTCGGCCTCCTCTCCTGCCAAGGGCGCCAGCGTTTGCCCGCTGGCGGCCCCGAGTTGGGCCCCTGCGGGGAGGCAACGTGTCTCCAGCACGCTCGCGCTCCCGCAGGGCTTCTCTCTTAGCCGCCATCACCTCATGAGCATATGAGGTGACGGCAGCCCAGCACCGTTCGCTCTCGGCCATGGCTGATACAACGGCCGAGAGCGACAGGTCAGGCCCAACTGCATCCACAATTGTGGTGCGTTGGGCGGCCCAGCCCGTGCACACAGCGAGCGTATGCTCAGCCGTGTCCACGGAGCCAGCCACGCAGTGGTGGCAACCGGGATCCGACTCTATCCCCACCAGCTGCCACAGGTACTTGCCGAAGCAACCGTGACCTGTGAGGAGCTGAGTCAGGAAGTAGGTCGGCTCCCGGTGCCCCGCCTCTACCCACTGCCGTAGCACTGGGCGGACTGCCTCGACAAGCTGTTTGCCTGCCGAGGGGTTCGCGCATCGTTCCTCCCATCTCCGTAAGAGATCGTCGCGACATTCGCTCCTCCAGCGGGCGATCTCTTCCGTGAGGGGCTCTGTTCCCGCCTGCCGCATCAGGGCCCTCCGTCGGTACACCTCTGCCTGGGCCTCAGCTTCGAGATCCCAGGGGAGGCTGCCTGCGATTAGGCACCCCGCCTCATAAGAGACGGTGCGGTACGCTCTGGAAGCCCTCTGTGCCAGGACCCGCTGCGGACGTCGCAGCAGGGCTCTGTTTTCAGCGCTGAGGGCTTCCCTCGCCCAAATGGGCGCTCCATATAGAGCCATGGAGCGCACCACGCCGTCATAGAGACGGCGACCGACTTTCCCTGCCCCCCCACAATTGGGGAGCAGCCTCGCGAGCATTCCCGCGCACGACACCAGTTTGGGCGCCAGGGCACGGAAATGCTTGCTAAACCTCCACCGGCTGTCGAGGACGAGACCGAGGTATTTCATAGTCCCGCCAACAGCGATGGAGGTTCCACCCACAACAATGGCAAACCCAAGGGGGGGCTTTGTCCGAGGCCCATGGAAGAATATGGCCTCGGACTTCTCGAGGGCCACCTTTAGGCCGAGGGCCCTGATGCGGCTCACAATACGGGCTGTACCCGCCGTGGCGAGCACGCCAGCTTCTTCAAATGTCGGGCCCCGCGCGGTCACTAGGGTGTCGTCGGCATAACAAAGAATACCGACGCCCGGGAGATTAGCACCACGCAGGACCCAGTCGTAGCCGATGTTCCACAGGAGCGGTCCGAGGACCGAACCCTGTGGAACACCGCATGTTACGTCCCTGCGAACCACTCGGTCTCGGGCCGGGTAAACAATGGCCCGATCGGTGAGGTAGTCCGCAAGGATGCACCTGAGGTACCGTGGGACATTGTGGTACCTCAGTGCCTCGGCAATTGTTGCCCAGGGGATGGTGTTGAAGGCGTTCGCAATGTCGAGCGACACACCCAGCAACACCGCCCCCCGAGAGCTAGCTTTGTCGACGCTGTCCTCAAGTCGAGAAATGGCATCCAATGTCGATCTCCCGCGGCGAAAGCCAAACTGGCGGTCACTAACGTTCGGGCCCACCGCCTCTAAGTGCTCGACGAGGCGTGCAGCGAGCACGCGCTCGAAGAGCTTGCACGCTTCATCCAGCAAAACGATGGGGCGGTAGGCCGATGGCGAGTCTGCGGGCCGCCCGTGCTTCTGGATGAGCACGAGCTTCCCCGTCTTCCACCGCCGCGGGATTTTGCCAGACACCAGGCATTCCGACATGAGGGACAGCGTCTCCTCCTCCAGGACCGGCATTACGTGGGCGAGTAGCCGCCCAGGCACACCATCTGGTCCCGGGGCGCGGTTTTTCTGTTTTAGCTTCAAAACCGCAGCCCCTAGCTCGTTCCCAGACACGGGCGGAACAATCTCGCCCGATACCGATCCTTCCTCGGGTGCCGCCATTCTGGGCGGTACCCATTCTTCCCTCGATGGGAATAGGGAGCTGACCACCCTTTCGACAAAGAGCGGCTCAAGGGTCCTCGTCAGCGGCGGCGCCGAAGGTCGTAGCTTTCGTGTCATGACCTTATACGGGCGCCCCCATGGATCCCGGTTTAGATCCTCAAGCCACTCCTGCCATGCCTCCTGCTTGGCGGCTTTAATCGCGGAGGTAAAGGCCCCCCGAGCGACCCGGTATGCGGCGAGCAATTCCTCCTCCTGGGCGAGATTCCTATTGGCCCTCCGGCGGCTGCGGGTGTACCTTCGCCGAGCCAACTGGCATTCAACTCGGAGACCAGCTAGGTGTGGTCGCCACCAGTACACCTGCCTCCGCGGAAGGGTTGGTCCCGCCCGTTGCATCGCCGCATCGCAGACGCGAGAGAGCATACCCGAGAGCTGCTCGCATCTCGCGTCCACGTCTAGACCGCTATTGATATTTCCGCCAGCAGCCCATCTCTCGACGATGGCTGCCTCGGTGGCCAGCTCCGAGTCCAGGGTGGACAATCTCCACCGTGGACCCTCCTCCGGTAAGGGACAATCCAGTGCGATGGATGGTTCATCTGTGGGGGATGGGACCATGTCGAACCGGATGTATCGGTGGTCCGACAGGGTCTCCATCCCTTCCTCAACTCGCCACCGCCTCGTGCGTCGGGCCAGGGCGGGGCTCGCAAACGACAGGTCGACGATTGACCCGCCATTATGCCGAACACACGTCTGGACTGTCCCTCGGTTCAGGAGGACTAGTCCCGTAGACACCGCCCACTCTCCTAAGGTCTCGCCCCTGGCATTGGTCACCGGGGATCCCCAAACCTGGGATTTGGCATTAAAATCCCCGGCAACGACCACAGGGGTAGGGTGCACTTCTGCGATAAGGTCGCCGACCTCAGCAAGGAGCCGCTCAAAGTCGGCGAGCGTTCTATTGGGCGAGAAGTACACCCCAATTACTGCAACGTCGCCCAGAGACGCAAGAACACACCCGCTCCCCTTCAGTACCCTGCTGAATGGGGGGGAACTACCATTGCGTCGCCAGGCGACGATAGCCACCGAGTCGTCGCGATCTCCCGCCCAGTCGTTGCGGGGACGCACTCGGTACGGCTCGGCGACTATGGCCACGTCTATTTGCCACTGCGCGGCCGTCTGGATTAGCAGATCCTGGGCAGCCGCACAGTGGTTGACATTTGCCTGCAGAATGGAGACCTTAGAAGCCATTAATTATTGGCGGTGTCCATCGACTCCTCTGCAGCAGGCAAAACTGCTGCCAAAGACGGGACGGGGTGTGTAGACTTACCCCCACCCGACTTATTTTTTGACTTGGTACTGGCCAGCGCTGGGCACTTTTTGTGCCCGAGGCGGTGGCCAGCATCGACGCCCTCTGTTGCGCAGATTGCACACGAGGGGTCTGCCGCGCAGGTGGCAGCCTTATGCCCGGGCTGCCCGCACCGGAAGCACAGAGCACTGCGGTCAATCTCGCAGCGGCACTGTACTCCCAGGTGCCCCGGCACCAAACAACGGAAGCATCGCTGAGGCCGCGCATCCAGAAGCGCGGCCCGAGCGGTGGACCAGCCAATTGTGAGGCGGCCAGCCTCCGTTATCTTCTTGGCCGCCAGGATCGGGCACTTGACCCAGACCGTACCCGGGCGGCCGGGTGGGCGGTTAATAACACCCACTCTTACCGACTCGAGGGGGCAGCCCCCCACGTTTGCCACCTGCGCGGCAACAGCTTCACTCGTGGCCGCGTCTCCCAAGCCAGAGATGCGCATTTCTGCGCACTGCTCAGGCCTGGAGACGCGAGCCACCGTCCCGATGACCTCGCGCAGCTTAGAGGCGAGGTCATCAGCCTTCTTTGTCTTATCCACGCCGGACACCTCCAGCACGCGGCCTCCTGTTCGGGCAGTGCGGAAGCGCACCCCGCTAATTCCCAGGGCTGAGAGGTGTATGGCCCCCTCAGCCCTGGCCATTAGGTCGCTGTACGACGTCGTTGAGCCCTGCGGCAGCGTTACTACCACCGCTGCCGTCTTCGGGGCGCGCAGCAGGCGGGTGCGCTTCCCTTTCTTCTTTTGGGCCGGTGCTGGAGCGGCCGGCGTCCCTGGCGTCCTCTCCTTTCGTGCCACCACATTCCACGCCTCTCGAAGTGGTTGGAGAGGCGGGGGTGGCGGTTGCGAGATGGCTGCTGCAGTGGCCGAAGAGGATGCAGGTGGCGCTTTCCGGGCCGCCGCAGCCTCACGGGCCGCTAGTGATGCCTTCTTCTTTTTTCCCTTCGCCCCCGCAGGCGAATTCACGGCGGGGGTGGAGGGGAGGGTTCTCGAATGCTCCCGACTGGTAGCGGCGTGCGCCAGGGTGGGCGTAGCGGTGTCAGTAAGGGAGACTGAGGAGGTGGGCACCGAAGCGAAAGAGGATCTCTCCCGTGTTCGGCGCGCATCCGCCGCCAGTAGAGGACGCAGCCGTGGTTCTGGCAGCAGGCGGTCGTCAATTCCAGCGAGCCGGGAGTCGATCACGAACATGATCTCCTCCCGGGTCATTCCAAGGGCAGGGGCTGCCGTCCGATCTTGAGCCTCTTGTCGCGCCCGCAGCTCCGCAATTTCTGCACGGAGGAGCTTCGTCGAGTGGTCGATGTATTTACGCGCTGCCTCGGCTATCGCGTCACGGATTTCGGCCACGTTCTGACATTCCGTGCCGATCAACTGTAGAGCTGTATCGACGGTACTAGCAAACTCCACGGAGCCACAGGAGGCCGGTGTCGCCTTCTCCTGGGCTGCATCCTCCGATGATTTCGCTGGAGACTCCACCACTGTGTGAGAGCGCAAGACCATCCTTTCTCTCTCGGTGACATCTGACGCCAGGTCCCGCTCTGCTTGCAACTCGATCTCGCGCTCGACCTGCGCTTTTAAATCAGCCTTAGCCCTCGCCAGGCCAACATATTCGCCCGTTTTCGGCGGGCGGCCTCGTCCCCGTTTGGACACGGAGGTCCTCGGGGCCGCTTCCTCCTGGCCATCCAGTGGCCTTTTTCTCCGCCAGAAGTGGCTGGCTGGAGTGCTCGGTCTCGAGCATTCCTCCTCAGCCATGGAGATGCAGCTACTACCATCAGATTCTGACAGCCGCAGCGGCACCTCCATGCTAATGCGTGATGGGGACGCTCTCAGCGCCCCGCGGGTTGAGTCCCGGCTCGCCACACCGGCACGGTCCTCGGAGGCATCGCTTCCGCAGGCTCTACCTCTCATAGACCGTGTTACCCGGCGTTTCGAGGCCTCGCTTCCGGAGGTCTCCCCTCCAGAAGCCCGATTCTTTGGAACCTGGCTCCCAGAAGCAGTTCCACTGGTTGCCTGGCGCACAGAGGCCTGACTTCCGGAAGTCTCATTTCCGGAAGAGTAGCTTCTTTCCTCTTCACTATTGCCATTTTCATTAGTCCTTTTTGCGCTGCCTTGGTCCGTCGTTAGATTTCTTGTTGTTTTTGGTTTTGGTTTTTTAAATTCCATTTTAGTCCCACGAGTATGGGGGTAAGGGTGGTCGACGCCAGCAGAGCCCCCTGTACTGGCGCAAGCGTATATACTTAGGTTACCCTTACGGAGGTCCGCCTGTTTCCGTAGGTTTTTAGGACTTGGCTGTCCGGTGTTATTGACTTTTCCTTGTCTTGGGCCGGCCAGTTAAGGCAAGCCCCCTGTCCCAGTCGTCACGCCGCTAGACGTGATCAACGACACGCAGCGACTGAGACAGGTTGCCCGACGTTGTCCTCATTAGGGGACATCCCCTTGGATACGAGTTAACGCATCAAAGGGAACCGTCGAGCCGCGGGGTACTCCCGCCCATCACCACGTCGATTTTAGTGGACCACTGCCCGTGAAGGGCCAACCAAACGAGCCTAGGAGCTCACGTGCCGAAATCGGCACTCTACGACGGAATGTCCACCCCGCTCACCAGACACTCTGCTGATCAGAGCAGTACCTGGAGCGGGGTGATTTCACGGAATGTCGAAGCATTAAAGAATGCCGCCGCGGACCTTGCAGGTCCGCCATACCACGACCCCCCTCGTGGAGTCAGCTGGTAGGACATCGGTCTGCGTCAAAACACTCTCCTCCACATTAGGTGAGAGAGTGCATTGATCGCAGTCCAGGGTGCACCAGGCTCACGGCTTCCGATCTCTACAGACGTATCCCAAGGACAAGGGAAACAATGGGCCCAACGTGGAGGTTTCCTGCCGTGGCACCCCACGCGTACATAGTCGCGGGAAACACCTAGTTATGATATATTTTGATTTATTGCTTATTTTGTTGTGGACATTTTTATTAATGTAAATCTTTAGTCACTAATGCACAGCTTTTCACACAACAAAAAAAGTTGAGTTAACATTTCTAAATTGTGTTATTCACATTATCAATTTTCATATTTTAGTTACGTAGAATTGGCACAAATACTTATTATTATGCATTTTAAATTAATGCAATATTTAAAACTTACCAAATTCTAAGCTAACGAAGCCGCGCGCAACGGCTACTTATTTATCTTTATTTCTATATTGTTTCCATTTTATCCATTATTCGGTATTCATAATATATAAATTGTACAAAGATCAGCTGTAATAGATAGAGCATTTGAAGATTTTTGTGAACGACTAAATGCACCAAACTTAGAGCAATGCGCGGGTTGCGAACTATGGAATAATACATTTTCATTGGCCCCAGCCAAATCACATGATATGCGAAAATATACATTTGGTGCGCATAGATCGTATTACGTGCAGGATTTCTGTCTATCCAGCCCATTAAGGTCCCACTATTGGCCTCCTCAATTGTCGAAGGAATTAAGGGTTACTATGCCGCGCTGACGAGGGGGTGGTACAGGACCAGTGTGGAATCTATTGATGTTTTTATATTATTCTAGTTCGCCCTACTGAGCCATGGTGGTACTTTGAGCCTCACCTGGTATAGATGGTTTTTATCTGAGGTCTGACCCAACGGGAGTGACATTAGATCCCCACGTTGCGTTAGGTCCCAGAATTCTGACACGCCGCGCGTGACCACTTTGTCAGGGGCCCGCCGGCTATAGCGCGTCGGCGAATCTACTGGGGGTGATTTGTGTATAAATTTAACTTAATGATAATTTTAATTTACATTATAATAGGTACAAGATGAGAAAACAATGATAAGTTTATCATTAAAAGTTCAACGTCTTGTGAAGGATAAAATGTTAAAGTTGATAATAGTTTTACCTTTCATTTCTATAATATCACAATGGTTATATCATAAGTGATATAGCAACACAGTTGTTTGTTACTATCCTATTGTTGTCACAATATTATCTATAATAAAAACATCGTTAATGTTTACTATGTTACCTACCAACTTTGATAAGACACAATACAGTTGTTATTTATTGTATTACATAGCGTTTACTACTTGACAATTTAACCGTTTCAATAACTGCAATTTACAGCTCATAATATTATTTTTATATTACTAGCTTTAGAGTAATAAATTAACAGGAGCTGTTACACACACTGTTTGCTTTGACAAAAATACTGCCGCGTCGACGGAGTGCTAAAGTAACGCACACGAACACTGTAACGTCATTTTATTGGTCGCTACGCACGCCCCGCACAAAAGCAGCTCACGCACACTAGGACGCGACAGTGTGTGTACACAATGGCGGCAATTCTACGTGTACAACTAAACAAGAAACATTGAAAGAAAAGAAAGAAAGAAAAATTTATTACTGTCAAACCAACACATACAATATACTTACATACAAAGAAAATTAAAATAAATCCTTAAATAAATTTACAAACTTAAACTTATATATAAGTATATGGTACTCGTGGCAGCAGCAATAGGTCCCATTTCAGCTTTATGTCAAGTCTTCACAAAGACTTGATGCTGGTTTTCAAATGGGACCTCGAGTGGTGTCACGGATGCAAACAGGCAATCATTAAACACTGTAACCAAGGTAATGCAATACATTCTTCACTATTTAGTCTAGGCATAAAATGTGGCACTTAATAACTGTTTAAAAATAATATATGTACATACTAAAATAAACTTAAATTATTTATAATAATAATACTTAACACATATAACTATTTAAACAAAAATTAAAAAGCAGATAAAAGATAAAAACACAAAAACTCCTTCCTATATATAAACTTTAAACTATTTAAATATATAAAACAAAACAAATAGACTCACACAAAACAATAGAAATAACAAACAAACAAAACAAAAAAAAGCATTGATAGTGTCAATAACACAATTCGGCAATGTTAAAAGAACTTTCTTATTATAAACACCTATGTAGGTATTATACACTAATTTTAATTGATATAAATGTGCACAATGAAATAGCAAATTAATCAACTAAAACTTAACTAAAAAATTAAAACAACTATGGTGTGTATCCATAGTTGTTTTATTTTTTTAGTTAAGTTTATTTGTACACCAATGAGTATGATCATTGTTATCGTACCGTTTTCAGTGTAGGTCGCCTTATAACGCCAAATCCTGTTGAATTAATGCTCTAAGTTGCAAGTATGCAAATGGAACTGTACTGTAAGACCAAGCTGTCTTACAGTTTCATTTGCGTACTTGCTAGAAACTCATTTGCCCTTCCGCTCTTAACTTAGCTACCACTGCGTAGCCGGCTCTGTAGATGGGCTCATGGGTTGGGCCGCCCATCACGCCACAATCGTGGATGCAGTTGGGCCTAACCGAGCTCTTTCGGCTGCTTTATCAACAGTGGTCGAGATAACCACAGATCTATATTTTATAAAAGCCCGCCGAATTCTTTACATGCCCATGATAGCTATACCAAAAATGTTCGTGGCCATATTTAATTTTATTTTAAAGTATCCAGAAAATGTAGCATTTAGTTAGACCGTCTCTCTTACTAGCAGGGCTAATTTTAAAACAAAATGAACGCGTCTTTATCCGAAAAAAATTGCACTAAGGGATTTTTATTCTCATCCGTCACCACGCTTACAATATGAATTAGTGTGTTATAATAATTTACTACGGATGAGCTGAAATCATAAAATTACTTATTGGCAATCATGAATACCTTTAATTACAAATTTGTATGCAATTTTCAGAGGTGAATATTTAATTTATAAATTAAAGTGCAGTGTTAATTGCAAGCCGATGATGGGTGATTACACACGAGTATTTAAAGTTAATTAACTGAATTTAAATTGTAATTGCATTGGTTTCCCTTTATTTGTTCCATAAAATGGCTGTTGCAAAAAGTTTTTAGTAAATCGCTATTAACTTAAATACTCAATCAAAATATTGTAACTCGCTTTTGTTAGCTTACGAGCAGCTTATTTAGCATACGTTCCAAGCTAATCAAAGCTGATTAATTCATATAAGTACACATACATAGATATGTATGTGTTTATGTATTAATCTATGTAACGAAATCTTTGAAATAATTTTAAACGACTTGAAATATTCGGATTGATTTGAAATTTTTCACACGTATTTTAAGAGGATACCAAAATAGCTTCGTGCATTTTTCTACACACGAAGTTTTCATTGTTTCTTTAGATTGAATGGCTAGAGCTCTAATTTTTAAGTATATGTTTTTTCAATATATGATCTAGGATCGCATAAACTCACAAACGCGATTGAAAAAAGTTTTCTCGATAGAAAATCTTAGCGAAACAACCTCTCTAATTTTTTATTTTTTTCATTTGTCGGTCTATTATCGCGTATTAACTAATGAAATAACTTTAAAAATATAAGTAACTTATTATATATAGAAACACGTAAATCAGAATTAAAATATATTTAGTAGATTTTGAGTAAACAAAAAAAATATTCCTAATTCTTCATTTTCTATACCTACTAGCTGTGTTAATATGTACATGTCGACGATAATATTGGTGTAGGCCCTTAACTATTGTTAGGGACGATAACAAAGCAATGATTTCAACATTTTTTTTTGTGCGTGTCTTTTGATTTTTAAACTAAACATAATATATTTTAGGTATATTTTTAACTATAATAAGTCTGGAGTTTTTCTAGGAATCTCAAGTAAGAAATAAAATAATCTATTAGTTTTTACAGTCGGACTTTTTAACAATAACTTTTTTATGTCTTGTCAATACTTTTGCAAGCAAGTAGCTATCTACATGAAATAATGACTTCTTCGTCAGAAACCTTCGTGTAAAATTCACTGTAAACTACTATTAAACTAAAATAAAACTTTTTTATTATGTTAATATATAACCTAATTGATACAAACAATGTGCTTGGTAACCGAAGTCATTGCCATTTGGCCTTACGTTAAGAACAAGTAAACAGATAAATGTATATAATATCTCATTTAACTTAATACTACACAAGTTGTAAACTTCATTTCGTTTTGTTGTATTTGCGTAAATTATAAATTATATATAGATAGATATCTATACATATATAATACAAGCTGTGGCCCTAGACTTCGTACGCGTGAAATTTTCAAAATTAAACCTTAACAAACAGAAGTTTTCTATACCCTCGATAGATGGTGTTGTACAGATTTTTATATCACACTATGGTTTCGTTACACACATTAACACTAAGCTCGCCAAAGTTTTGTTATATCATCAACTGAATTTCACATTTATAAATTAGTAAGGATGAGGATCGCAAAGTTGAAAAGTTATTTGTTTGAATGCGCAGTGCACTTATCTGAGGAACTGATTTAAAAGTTCAGTCAGTGTTAGGTATAACTATAAAGTTTATCGAGGAAGGCTATTATACTGTATAACATCACGCTGCGACTACTAGAAGTGATGCACCAGTGAAAACTTGCAATCATTTTCTAAATTCATCTCGTACCAAGTCGCGGGAAACAGCAACAGCTAGTAGTGCTAGTACCTACTTATATAAAAAAAATATGATGGACATTTCACACAAAGTATTCTGGTCCCAAAGTAAACTATATTTCTATGATATTGCTTTGCTATGAGTATTTTATTGAGTATGTAATTTGACGGCATACAAATTAAGAATACAAATATCAACACCCCATTATCTTTCCTAAGTTGCTGTAGAACCAGCATAGGGGCATTTCAAACAAATTCGCCTCTGAGGGATGGAAAGCTCGAAAAAACCCTATACCAACACTCTCGGTTATTGCGCGGCATATTGAACAAAATACACTACTGAAGTTTAGTAGACCTGTGCCCAACAGTGGACGTTAATAGACTGAAAAGGAAAAATAGTGGAATTGATAAATAAATGTAAATAACTACTTTGTAGAGAAACAAAAAGCAGTCATGAAATATTTATAGGAACATATGCATTTTGTGTGCCTACTCTGACCTACTCCGTATAGGTCTGAGAATCGGTAAAGACCTATTTCATACTCCTAAATCTTAAAAGAAGGCAGGATTTCAATACGTACTCGTAAGTGAAACTGCAAGGCACAAATAGTATTTAATATGTGTTTAATAGTTAATTTTTCTAATAATCTGGAAGTTCTTAGCACGTTTCCACTGCGTGAAAAGTTTCCGCAGCACGAGGTCAATATGTAATAACTAACGTGAGAGATTTTATTATAAAATAGTAAATAAATAATATTTATATAATAAAGGATATCAACAATTTTATAAAAAAATATACAGATAACATATTTATGATTGTTCCTATTGTAATTTGTTTTGCTAGAAACAAAATTTGAGGAACTATCATAAATTACTCATAATCCTTACTAATATTATAAATGCGAAAGTAACGTCTGTCTGTCTGTTACGCTTTCCCGCTTAAACCTCTCAACCGATTTTGATTAAATTTGGCACAGACAATCTTTAGACCCTGAGAAAGGACATAGGCTACCTTTTGATTGCAAAAAAAAGGGATGAAAAGTATTCTAAATTTCACGCGGACGGAGTCGCGGGCAACAGCTAGTTAAATGTAATTTAGATACTTTATGAAGAATTTTTTTTTCTTTCATTCTACAGTCTGCCGGTGCGTTTCTACGCAGAAAAGACATGTTAAGTTTGAGCTGCTTTAAATTTAACTCACGTCAACGTCTAAGTTTCGGGATACAAAAACCGGATCCACTTACCATCAAAGAACTTGAAACAAAATATTATTATACGCGTCATTAGCAACTGTAATATTAAATAGCTTTCAATTTTCTGCTAAACAAACCTCGTCTTAACAATAAGGAACTCAATGAAAAAGGAATTCTCCAATTTGGTGCACTACTTCAAAGCTATACTTACTTTAGTTAACATTTTTATTTGTGGTATGCTCTTATTAGACGCAGCGTAATGTCAAATAGCCTATTTTTTTTTTATAAATTAATTGTTCAACGTAAAACAATTTTTTTAATTCCAACGAGTAAGTTCTGTTCTGAGATTAGCGCGAACAAACATTTGTCAGTTAAGATTTAGGTATAAGTTTTTACTTAGTATAAAACAAAGTCGTAATTTTTGTAGCTATGTATGTCCTATGTGAGCTTATATCTTTCAAACTATGCAACGGATTTTGATGCGGATTTTTTAAACGATAGAGTGGTTCAAGAAGATGACTTTTTGTATAATATGTTAAGATCTTTTCTTAATTCTACGCATACGAAGCTGCGAGCAAGAGCTAGTATTGAATAAATATACAAACACTTTTATTATAATCATTTTACATTTTTTTCGGGACAATCACTTGTGTGATCTTTATAATTGTCATACAAATGTTTGTACTGCGTCTGGGTGTTTCTATGTATTATAAGTATGTATTTACAAAAGAAAAGTAGTATATGTATTCTATTCGTATTCTGGTACCCATAACACAAGCATATAAGCTTAGCTTGGGACCAGAGGACGTTGTGTGAAATGTCCATGAATATCTATTATATATATATTTATTTATTTTTATTCTACCGCATTCAAAAGTTACTAGTATTAAAATAGTTCCTTTATTGTCTTATACTATGACGTTTTAATGGAATTCCCACAATTATCGTAGGTACAAGCAAGAACAAAGTAAATGGACCAAATATATGAGGCTGTGTTTACCGCGCTATATTAAATGTACAATGATATGTAGGTGCTGGCTCACGGATGTAGGCCGTCCTTGAAGGCCGATGTGATAGTAACAACACAGAGTACGTAAATGCAGAAGGTTAATGTTTTAAGTTTTTTTACCTACTTTGAATTTATGATCACTTTATTGTAGAAATAATTTTTCTTGAGTTAAAATTAAGCAGAATTATAGCCAAATTATTGTTATTACATTTAACGTCTTTTTCTCATGTTGGTAATTTGTAGGTGAGAACTAAACAGCGCCATCTCTTACTTACTTACGTTTTAGCTTTACATAAAGTCAGTTGGTGAGGTGATTTTATGTTGTATTAAAATCTGATAATCACTAATTCACAATAGTCGGGAAAATAATCAATTCTTTTGAGAAATGGAGCAATAGTAGAATTATATCATGCTGTCATGAGAATAATCATTTTTACTCTCATGTTGGAAGTCAAACTCAAAGTCAATTAACTTTATTTTAAATAGATATCTATTTATTTATTTGTTTATTTGTGGGAGACCGATCAATTAACATAATATAAAGATAAAACAACTTGATTAATAAACATTTTACCAATTACAGGGTCTTTAACCACATTTAAGAATTAGAATATGATATTCAGCCGTTAAGAGCAGTCTAACACACCTTACATCCATTACATAAAATCAAAGTTATATGATTACCAAGCATTTTTAAAACGTTTGAAGCGAAGTATCAGTTCTAAAATTAGATCCTATGGTATAAAGTCTTTAATGTGTCGCATCTGGTCCTTTATTTGATCGTCTATGAACATAATCTATTGACCACAACTATGTTGTGGGCGAAATATTTCGACATTATTATTGATAAATGACTATGTGTTATGTAACTATATGCTCGTACTTATATTTCTTTATTTGTAACTGTAGAATAGGTGTAGTTACAAATAAATGATTAAATTAATATTTATGTCCAATATATTTATTTATTTGTAACTACACTTATTTATTATCTAGTCGACAGAGTTTTGTTTAGAATTCTTTTGTCTCTAAAAAAACCTAAATCCCTATTTTTGAAGTGTAGGAATCTGAATGCAGGCAAGAGAAGTAAACATAGATATAACGTCTGACAGAAGGCATGCGCCAACCCGAAATAATGGGATAAGGGCAGGAGAATGATGACTGATAGGAATCTGACTGACACAAAACTGACTGATATCAACCCGCAGTTTAACTGAAGCTTACAACCTGGTTGTTATTCCTTTTCACACTGCATGAGCACTAAGGAATTAATCTTAGAAGTAGGATCTATAACGATCTTTTGCACTTAAAGAAACCAGTGTTTAGACAGATTAAGTCTCGTGCAAAAAGGATGAAAACCCAAAAAGTATGAAAACTAGTTTTCGAGCCAAAGACGAAAATGAAGTAAGTACAATTACTGATCTCTTCACGTAAACAAAAGAAAATGTTATGTAAATTCGTAGACCTATGTTTTCCCCGAGGATAAGACTAAGCTTTATCGATTTATAGCTTCAGAAAGGCTCCGCATACTAAATATTATAGAAAGGTGAAGAATAGAATTGCTCGTAAAAATATATTAATTTATTATATCTTAAAGATGTTTGTGAAAAAAAAAATGTAATGTCACATGATAGTTATCACATTTCACTTTCCGTCCGTCTGTGTGTTACCAGACTATATCTCATGAACGATGATTGTAAGACAGTTGGAATTTTCACAAGTAATAAAATGCATTTTTGTTGCCGCTATAACAAATACTAAAAACCAGAATATGATAAGTATTTAAGTGGGCTCTCATACAATAAACTTTTAATCTAATGATTATAAGCCTATAACGACGGGCTTCGTGGTGGAGTGGTTTATGTAACGGACTGCCGTTCATGAGGTCGCGGGTTCGATTCCCGCTTGGGACAATCATTTGTGTGATATTTATGAATGTCATACAAATATTTTTACTGCGTCTGGGTGCATACTATGTATTATATGTGTTATATGTAGTATATCCGTATTCTGTACCCATTCCATACCCATAACACAAGCAGATAAGCTACTCCACATTGTCGGAGGCAATATAATAAACTTAAAAACTTGAAATAATTAAATTTAACTATTATTTTAAGCATTTGTTATTGACAGCGGCTTAGACAAATAAAATAATCAAATTGTCTACATACCATGACTAATGTTAATAAGAATTAAAAAAAAAAAAAAAAAGTGTATATTTAAGCAACATATCTTTGAAACCATCTTAATTAGTAAAATGCATTATTACCCAAATATGTTGTACGTTAACATTGTGTAAACGTATTTTAATTGGTGCTTGTAACCTTAAATTATTCTTTTGGGCATTATCTTGTAATCTATACTCATATACTCATATTTCTAAAGAGAAAACGTTATTTTTTTGTATGTTTGTAACGAATTAACTCAAAAACTACTCGATCATTCGTTCACGATTCGATTGCTACATCATCCCTGAGTAATATAGGCTAATAAAGATGTTTGTATTGATTCTAATTTTCCCCGTACGAAGTCATATATTGTCACATATTGTCTACAATAACAAAATAATGTTTCCTTTGAAATAAAATTGAAGTGATTACTTCATTAAGATTTTTTCGGCGCTTTAGGTAAAAATTTAAAAAGAGCGTGTATTTATGTCTTTTTATGTGTATTTGTTCTTTGTCAGTTGTTTTAAACAAATATAAAAAAAAAATTGGAAATAAATACTAATACTCAAAATAAATCTCGATTTATCCGTAAAAAGCGAGTTTTTTATTTAAATAAGTTTCGTAAGTGTAAAAAATGTTTAATTTATAAGGTAACTTAACGAAAACAAAGAATAATATTATGTATATGTATTATGTAGCCTGATACTAAAAATTATGATTTAGGATTTCCTTCAACATCAAGCTATCTTACAAAGTTCTACATACTACAAACGTAATTATATACACACAATTAGCGGAACACAAAAAAGCAGGATTTTAAAATCTTTTACTTGAGGAACTGGCCAGTTATGATATTTTTTTAATTTATTGTCAAATTTGAAAATAGAAAATTAGATGACATACACTTTTTTCATTCATTTGTTTTATTTTCCCAAACAATACGTTTTGTCAACTTGTTCGAGTAATAACTACGTAATTGTAATTTTTTTGAAAAATTGCACTTAATGGTTTTTTATAAATTTGTTATTCTACAGGCAATTTTGTTTATTAAAAGCTCTTTATCATGCCTGACTTAACATCACTGGAAATCATTAGGGCTGATGAAATGAGAAGAAATGGCCATACCTACAGATCGATTGCCTCAAGGCTTCGTCGACCAATATCAACGATTCATCGCAGCATCCAGCGGTACAGATCGTCTAATTCTCTTGTGAGGAGGAGAGGTCAAGGTAGAAAAAGATGTACATCGAGGCGAGATGACAGTTTTTTACAACTTGGAGTTCGTAGGAATACGCGATTAACGGCTGTACAAGCTCGAAATGAACTGGAAGACGTTCGAGGAGTACGAGTAAGTGAGCGTACAGTTCGCAGGAGATTTGAAGAAGTTGGTTTAGGATCGTATATACCTGCCAAAGGCCCAAAACTTGAGAGACGTCACCGCGTAAACCGATTAAGCTATGCGCGAGGATATAGTCATTGGGATTTGAACGAATGGCAGCAGGTTCTCTGTACTGATGAGTGCAGAGTTCTTTTAAAACAGATCGATGGGAGACAGCGAATATGGAGACGCAAAGGAGAACGCCACATACAGTCTAATTTTGAACACACAGTGGCTTATGGTGGCGGCTCGATTATGGTTTGGGGAGGGATATGTTTGGGAGCTCGCACGGAGTTAGTGATAGTCACAGGAGGGACCATGACAGCAGATCGATACATCAGAGACATTTTAGAAGAACATGTTGTACCATTTGCCCCATTTATTGGTGACGACTTTATTCTAATGCAAGATAATGCTCGTGCTCATAGTGCACAATCGGTACAGGCATATCTGAGCCACGTAGGTATACCGGTGATGCAGTGGCCAGCAAATTCCCCCGATATGAATCCGATAGAGCATGTCTGGGACTTGCTAAAAAAAAGGGTTAAATCCAGAATGCCACCCCCCAACAATCTGAATGAACTTGGAAACGCATTACTTGAGGAGTGGGAGCGGTTGCCTCAAGAAATCATCGATAACATAATCTGTAGCATGCCCAGACGAATGGAAACCGTAATCAGAGCAAGAGGGGGAAACACTCGTTATTAATTTTTCTTTAATTTTATTGTTAATTCATTTAATGCTTACTTTTTTTTATTTTTTGTGATGGTTCATAATCATCTAAAAATTTCACTTATTTTAAATTTCTTTATTTTTCAAAAAAAAAATAACGAAGACTTTTCAAATTCGTTGTTAAAAGATGTTAATCAATTTGTTATTTTGTGTCTAATTACATTTTCGTCAAATATATGCGTTATTATCTCATAGTCTCACTTTTTTTTCTGTTCCGCTAATTGTGCCGGTGTGTATATATTACCAACTAACACATTGCCCGCGAATTCTTTCCTGTAAAGGCTTTTTGTAGGATATCTTTACTTATTAGAAAACAAAGTCGTTATTTTTGTATGTATATCCATAAGTAAGCTTATACCTTCAAAACTACGCAACGAATTTTGAATTCTTCTTTCAATAAAAGCGGTACAAGAGGCTGGGTTTTTCATATACTAATTTGTCAAGGGTTTTATTTATTTTGTAAAAATTGCACGCGTACAATGTTCCGGGCAACAGCTAGTATAATCTACAGCACTCAGGGAGACTATAGCTTCCTTTTAGTGAGAAAAAAATATTGAAAGCGCTACTTTCAGAGATTACCCTACATATATATAACAAATTTTACTTCTTTATATTAAGTATTCAAATAACAGCTATTTAAATATTCCTAACGTATCTGATCTGATTATTTTAAACTTTTCCTAATTACCAAAATATTATTGAGATATATAGCAGTTTAATAATACTAAAAATAATAAACACATTTAATATTAATTTCTCGGTTTTATTTGGTTTAATTACTTTATTTGAATTGTTTATGTGTTTTTTGTATGATATTATTAAGCGTTGATGTTTTTAAAATTTTGTAGAAAATATAGATAATAAGTTTAGCGATTGTGTTTAAACACGAAACTATTTTTTTATTTGTGTTTTATTCACGTCTTTGCTAAAATGTATTACTTACATTTTTTTCTGGGGCAAAGTTCTTCAAGTATTCTATCACACAGAAATAATAAATAGAATAATCATAATATTGATTTTCATAACCTTAAAATTAAGAACTTAATAAAGAGATTTTAAATACATTAACTAACATGTTCTAAACATAAAATTCAAATGACTTATTTTCAAATTTCGAACGATGACGCTTAAAATTGTGTTCTTTTTGACATTAGCATTATGACATCAGACATCAACCGACCAGTTCATCCGTCTTATTGTTAGAGGTAGTATAAATACCGGCTACAGGGAGTATACGGGCTACTTCTATCTACTACCTCGACTACCTCTATAGTCCAGATCGACCTTGCAGCTAACTAGACGAGAGAAAGAAATGACATAGACCGGCCTTCAAAACCAGTTATTAGGTTACAAAAAAAAATGGGAATTCTGGTGTAAGGTCGGTTAGACCGGTTCTCTATCCTGGTATTGGGTGTATAATTTAATTGACTGTTGATGTTTAAAGGTCATTAGTAACAGAGTAGATAGTATAATGGAATGTCATTCTTATTATTGTTGCTTTGTTTTGACGTACTAAGGGGCGGTCATAAATTACGTAAGATTGTTTTGGCTTTTTCTTCCGAAATTCATAAAAGAGCTATATAAGATGATGTTCTTTTTACCCTCATCAACGGACAGGCAAGGAGGTACTAAAGATATTAATGTTTGAGAACAATTAATATAATGTCAACTGGTCCAAAAGTAAGCATTTTACATGTCTTATTAGCTTTAGCACTTAAATTGTGATGTTGTTTCCAAACTAGATGTTTTAATAGAAAATCGATATTTTTTAATGTTTTTTGCCTCATAACTTTTAACTGGGCGAAGCGATTTAAATGATTCTTTTTAACACGCTTGTTTGAGTTTGGTGTGTATCTATCAATGTATTAATCTATGTAACGGAATCTTTGAAAGTGATTTACACCCACTTGCAGTAGTCGGATTCATCTGAAATTTTACACACATATTAAGGACCGATGACAATTTAAAAAATATTTAGGATTTTCAAGCGTTTTTTAGTTTTAGAACTAAGTAGATTATTTTATTTGAAAGATGTGCCATTGGAACCAGGTCAGGGTCTGATGGTTATTTCCTAAGAAATCGATGTAAACCCTCAAATTTCAAAGCCACACACACACATTGTTTTCGCATAATATTATGTATCTAAATAATCAAAGAGTTAGACTACCGAGGTGGCCTCATGAAGTCGATTCAACGTATTTTTTTTAAATACCTAATCATAAATCAAATATCATTTATTCACGTAGGCATATTCGCTTTTTGCCAAAAAAAATAAGCTCCTATGATATGTACAAAAAAATTTTTTCCCTACCACCGGTTCACTTTCAATCCGCTGAGAAGAACCGGGCGGCGTAAGAAACTCAGCAGATATCGTTATCTCTTGTCATATTAATCTTTTTTTTAAATAATCATTACAATAGTTCTTACAATTTATATAAATTACAATTATATTAATATGTGTTGGAACAATTTACTCCCAAGCTTTATTGTCATTAACATAGTCCGAAATTTTATAATTATTAGAAACCAAATAAATAATGTTCGTTATTTGTAAATTTATGTATGCTGTTATCTTCAGAAATGCCAATCATGTCACGACACAAATGTTATGTGTGTGTGAACGATCGTGTTCGTTTATTAAATAATACCTAAACCTTGACTCGACACTGACCTACATAAATAGATAGTACTTTCAATTGGTTTCCATTTCAATTTTGATCATCCTAACTAATTTAAGTATAAATGCGAAATCCGGATGATGACGCAATAATAACTTTGACGAGTTTAAGTGTTAATGTGATGAACAAAACGATAGCGCGATTTAAAAAACGTACAACGCCATCTATTGAGGGGAAGAGTAAACTTCTGTTTGTTAAGTAAGTTAAGTTGACGGGCTTCGTGGTCTAGTGGTTCATGTAACGGACTGCCGATCAGGAGGTCTCGGGTTCGATTCCCGGTCAGGACAATACTTTGTGTGATGTTTATATTTGTCATACAAATGTTTGTACTGCGTCTGGGTGTTTATATGTATTATAAGTATGTATTTACAAAAGAAAAGTAGTATATGTATTCTATCCGTATTCTGGTACCCATAACACAAGCATAATAAGCTTAGCTTGGGACCAGAGGACGTTGTGTAAAATGTCTATGAATATTTATTTATTTAAGGATTGATTTCTAAAGTTCACGCGTACGAGGTCGCGGGCAACAGCTATCTTATGATATAACTAGCTGAGCCGGCAAACGTTGTTATGCCATACAAATATCAAGGGTGGACAACCCTTATCACTTAGAGGTTTGAAAAATAGATAGTAGCCGATTTTCAGACCTACTGAATATGCATATAAAATTTCATAAGAATCTGTCAAGCCGTTTCGGAAGAGTATGGGAACGAACATTGTGACACAAGAATTTTATATATTAGAGATAGCTGACCCGGCAAACGTTGTTTTGCCATACAAATGTCAGGGTAGACAAATAATTTGCAATAAAATAATATTGCGACTATAAATTGAAATTTAAGCTATCCTATCTTTCAAGTTGGGTCAAATTGCACATTGTGTGCCAATGTAATTTAAAATCGGTTAAGTAGTTTAGGAGTCCATCGCGGACAAACATCGTGATAGGAGATTTATATACATATATAAAGATTTAGATATTGCATATTTTGTCCATCTTGATTCACGGATTTGCTATTAAAAAACTATTTTTAAGATTATAAATCTCTCTCTCTTTCTCCTTCCTCCAATGTTGACGCATTTCATAAATCTCCTAAAGTACTGTAAATACGAAATGTGATAATGATTAATTGATATGCAATTAGTGACCAAAAACCTACGGTTACAATCATTAAAAGTAAACGTGCCGCGATATCATATCAAACACATTTTAATATTTTGTTATCATAACAAATAAATAACAGATTACGTCAATATGATTAAAAAGTTTATAAATAAAACTAAAAATGCATTTGCAACATAAAACTAATATTATAAAAAGCTGCAGAGTTTGTTTGTTTGTACGTGCTAATCTCTGGGACTGCTGTTTCGATTTGAAATATTTTTTCAGCGTCGTATTTCTCGAGGAAGGCTTTAGGCTATATAACATCACGATGCGACTAGACTAGAGAGCAACAATTTTTTCTCACAGTATAGGACTTATATATCTATGCTTCTCTTATTTTATTTTTTCCAAGACATGATTACTAAAAGAAATATAACCATTCAAAATTCCGCTTTTAGGGTTGTCTTAAGATGAATTTGTAGCGTTTATCACACAAATTTGCTAAAGTTTTACAAAAAAGAAAGTAATAGAAGCATAGATACACTTTTCGTCTATAATATGGCGTATAAATCTTGGTATTCTTTCTACGTATAGTTATATGCCTTACTGTGCCGCGCTCGTGAATAAGTACAGTAAGACCTCGAGCAAATACCTAAATTTTGAATTTGTCGGGAGTAGAGTACCGTCTTAAAACGTTATTAAAACGTTAAAGTTTGTAAAAATGAATGTAAACATGTAAGGATGTTTGTTGCTCTTTCACGCAAAAAACTACTGAACAAATAATGAAACTTGATATTTGCAACATAGGCACTATCATCATCACGCTTAAAGCCAAGGAATGGGGCAGTAGCCATAAATGTGAGTGAAACTGTGGACATTATCTAGTGTCATCATTATTTCTTTGAATGTTAATTACCAACATAATTTATATGTATGTGTGTTTCTGCTATTAGTAGTTGTCACCAAGTTTGTTAGTGTGCGTGTCCACGGTTGCGCCGGACACGATAAGGTCAAGGTTACCATTAGTCTATCATTATCTCACGTTTTACTAAAATGGTATGATGTTTTTTGTTCATACTTTTTGTTCCAGCTATTTTGAATCGTACGACAGTTGTTTTCTATATACATAAATGAAAATGAATCGCTTAATGTTGCTAAGCACAAAATCTTAAAATTGCTAGACTGGTTTACGTAATATTTTTTTATCTCGTGAAAGAATTGATACACTACTCTGTAATAATATTATTTAAATAACAACTCGTGACTTCGTTAGTGTAAAATTTAGAAAACAAACCTTATACAAAAAAAATATTACTTTTGAACGATGAATCTATCTACACAAATATTATAAAGCTAAAGAGTTTGTTTGTTTGTTTGTTTGAACGCGCTAATCTCAGGAACCTCTGGTCCAATTTGAAAAATTCTTTCAGTGTTGGATAGTCCATTTAGCGAGGAAGGCTATAAGGCTATATAACATCACGCTGCGACTAATAGGAGAGAAGCAATTAAAATAAGCATCAAAATCCGTTTCGTAGTTTTGATGATGTAAGCTTACATAAGGACGTACCAAAATAATAACTTAGTCTTATAAGTAAAGAAAAAGAAATGCGTAGAATATAAACACAATTAACTAATCATTATTGAAATCGATCCTAAAACCTCGATTTCAATAGGTAACTTTAATTCCTCTACGAGCCCACTATATAGCAAATTCAACTAATATACAAAATTATAATATGTACTGACGTATTTTAATGTTAGTCAAGATATCATGCGTTGAAGGTCACGAAAGTGCGCGAGTCAGCTGTTTGACCTTCAATAAGTGATATCAAACACCCACTTAAATTATGTAATTTAATAGATATTGTTGACGCCTGTGAGATAAAGAAACTAAGTTCTATTATTACTGAAACAATTTCAAAGGAGGATATCCCAAAATATGAAATCTAATATCAACCAAAGCCAACATAATAATTCTAACAAACTCGCTTGTATTACAAAGACGTATTTTGTCAGTTAGCTTTTATATTAATAATCTCCTTCTGCTGTCAAATTAGATTTTGAAAGGAGCGTCAACAGGTTCCCTCCAAGGAATTTTCCGAATACAACATTATTTACCAGCGTATTTTTGCGTCCACAAACTTCATTATTCTGACCTCGTATTATATTAAATTTACTTTAATATTTTAATATAAAACCGACTCGCCTCTGACTTTTATTTTTATGAATTAATAATTTATTACTTGGCAGATTTTAATATTATTTCTTTATATTTTTATATTCAAGGAGCTACGTAGCTACGAAATAGCTATATGACGTCTACGATACTGCGTAGCCCGTATCCTTCACCCTACGCCTACGACGCACGTAGACCCCAATGGTCCCGATGACGCGTACAAAAAACGAAACGAAAGATGCTCTACTACACAAATATCTACACGAATTTATTATTCTTTTGATTATCCTGCACTGCGCCGCGCCCGCCGCTCGAAAACATTCAAACAGATAGTAAGGTCATTTCTGCAACACATATTTCTTTGTTCAAATTAAATCTCAAAGCATGTTACATGCAAAACGATAACATAAAACGCGCGTATTCTGAAGGCACGAATGTTTAATCAAACGGCTAGGTGTCATGTCTTAATTGAGTGAGAAAGAATTATTAATAGTGTGTAAAGGTGTGAGCGAGAAGTGAAGTATAGCAACAAGTTGCGGGCACGAGGAGCGGGGACGCGTTATCGTGTGCGTGACGTCAGGACCCTTTCACTGTCCAAAGTTGCTTATTGGCAGTCTAACTTCAGTCCACGCGGCTCGGTCACGGCGGGAGCACGTCTCACGCTTTGTGTTCCTAAATACACCGACTCACGCGTCACTCGTATTCAGAACAACGTAAAATATATCGAAGCCAACTTACAACTGGATAAAATACGCACGCAAACAGTTCTTCGTGTGTTTTCATTCCTACTGGCTTCTACTAATTAATTGACTAGTCCAATATCCAAAATGGGCGTCATTAAAGTGACTCCAGATACTGCGTCCCTGATCTCAGCGTGTGACATGCTCGACGATATGAAGGTAAGTGTTACAAGAGAAAATCATGTGATGTTCAAATGTATGGCGATGGTCCAACCGGTCAGTTCCGGATTAGTGAAAAAATATAGTGAATTAGTGTGTGGGTGCGAGCTGTTTGTCTCGCGGTAAAAATTTTACGAAGTTTCGCGTAATTTATAGTTATGCGCTTTTACGCGATGGCATTCGACACGTCGTTGATGGCGAGGCGTTAGTAATTTATCGTGCGTTTTCTAGTAGCGCACGATGGTGAAACTTCGTGTGGTATCGTTGGCCAGTCAACGGAAGCGTTTGCCCTTATCAGTTGTTTGTGACATGATTGCTATAACTAGAAGTAGGTACGTGAACTACGTGAGAATA
Source organism: Orgyia antiqua (assembly GCA_916999025.1). Classification (NCBI taxonomy): domain Eukaryota; kingdom Metazoa; phylum Arthropoda; class Insecta; order Lepidoptera; family Erebidae; genus Orgyia; species Orgyia antiqua. The sequence goes on along the minus strand of OU779864.1, from coordinate 16,182,604 downwards.
TTCACACAATTAACTATTACATTGATAAGTAATATCACCTCATTAAACGACTTATTGGTGAAATTATCTGACTGCGATTACAAGTATTTAATTGATAATTAATTTGGAAAACTTAAACGTTGGTATCTGGCTGAAATTAAATTAATTGAAGTCAACACCACCTCCAAACTTTTTGTATCTGATCAATATTTTTTTTTACATAATTCCATAATTCGTTAAATTACACTTTGCGCGCTAAGCACAAAGTGTAATTGTAATATAATGTAATTTAAAATTACTTTTAAAGTACCTAAGTAGTTATTACTTACCTATTTTATTTAACTTGTTTCATTTAGTAGGGCCTACATCAATAATATCGTATATCATCGCCGACACGTACATATTAACACAGCCAGTAGGCACAGAAAATGAAGAATCAGGGATACTTTTCCTATTTACTCAAAATCTACTAAATATATTTTAATTCTGATTTACGTGTTTCTATATATAATAGTTACTTATGTTTTTAAAGTTATTTCATTAGTTAATACGCGATAATAGACCGACAAATGAAAAAAATAAAAATTTTGAGAGGTTGTTTCGCCGAGATTTTCTATCGAGAAAACTTTTTTCAATCGTGTTTCTGAGTTGATGCGATCCTAGATCATATATTGAAAAAACATATACTTAAAAATTAGAGCTCTAGCCATTCAATCTAAAGAAACAATGAAAACTTCGTACATAGAAAAATGCACGAAGCTATTTTGGTATCGTCTTAACAACTTTTTTTCAACAGAATTATTTTAAAAAAAGTACTTATATTTTATTAATAATTGCTTACATTAAATTTATTAGTAAAAGTACTCATATATATTTTTATGTATTCTTTTAAAATTTCAAAATTTTTAAAATAGAAACTACTTTTTAGAATTCTAAAAGTATTTTTATTTTTAACGATTTTAAATAAAGTCGGTTAAATATTACGTATTTTCGTCTGGGTAATAAAAATGCAGTGTTGCCAAAAATCGTTAATCCAGAAACGTCGGGAATAATAATTTATTGATTTTACGATCTTTATCTTTTATGATTCAGAGCAATAAATAAGTTAGATTTTGCAATGAGACGACATTAAATCCACGGATGTTTCAATGACGCAATACCGATAAAAATGTTTTGATTGTATTAGCTAGCGTCCGTGGTATGCGATAGTATAATTATATAAAAATCACACTTACCTTTATTTATAAAAAAAAAAAATTGGAATTTTCATTCTACAAATTCTATTTGGCAGTGGAATATAAGTACCTACATGTATATTTAAATTTTTAATATCATTTCTCAGAATGTTACTCTACTTTCTGAACAAACTAGTAATTTTAAATTTTAAAATAAATTAAAATAAAATTAAAGTGTGTTTCTTTTGTATTTGAATATAATCATATTACTGATTTTGCGGAAGACTGAGGAGATATATCCGCATATTTTTTTATGTAATGCTAATGTCACAAAATAATTTAAAATTATTCATTTTGGCTGAATTAAAATTGTTATACAAGTATAATAAATTAAAACTGATCAAGTGCGAGTCGGACTCGCGCACGAAGGGTTCCGTACCATTATCTATGCAACATAAGGCACGTTATTTATAAATGAGCAAACAACACACACAATACTTAATTAATCACGTTTGTTGTATGAGAGCAAGAAACGGTAAAAAAATCATGTTTGTTGTATGGGAGCCCCCCTTAAATATTTATTTTATTTTATTTTTAGTATTTGTTGTTATAGCGGCAATAGAAATACATCATCTGTGAAAATTTCAACTCTCTAGCTGTCACCGCTCTTGAGATACAGCCTGGTGACAGACGGACGGACGGACGGACAGCGAAGTCTCAGTAATAGGGTCCCGTTTTTACCCTTTTGGTACGGAACCCTAAAAATCTTATTTTTAGCTTATTTATACTAATAAATAAAATTATGGATGACAGCGTTATTTAGTCCCAATTTAAGCAAATATAACGCTTTTATGATGCAGGACTCCGTTACAGAAACATTCCCTCTTCTCTTTGTCCGTCTGTTCGTCTGTCACTTGGCATTTCAAGAAATGTAATTACTTACATACATCTTATCTTTTTGTAAATCAAGTGAAAATTTAAAACGTCCATAATTTTTATAGCCGTTATGAAGAGAAAGAGAAGAAGAGAATTATGCTTTGTAACAATTACAATGAAGGTATGGCTTATGAATCCATGTCTAAATGATTAATAGGTACGTGGTGCGCACGCGCAACCTTCTCTTGTAATATAAACACGCACAATGCGCATGCTTTGGATATTTGAATTCGATGCATTTTTAATACTATATTCTTTTTCACATTCTTTATTTAATTTACTAACTGACTTCAAAAATGCGGAGGTTCATATTATAACTGTTTTCATGCAGTTCTAATTTAATTGAGGATGATGAAGGCCTGTCCTATGGATACTAGATTAGGTATAGTATGTAGTATAAACTAGCTGTTGCCCGCGACTTCGTACACGTGAAATTCTGAAAATTTTCTCGGTTTTACAACATTTCTCACTGATCTCTCTCTCCAGCCCATTTACGTTCCACTGTTAGGCATGGGCCTTCTCCACTTTGGAGGCATTATGGTCTACTGTGCTGAGCTGACCGGGCGTGTTGACACAGGGTTTATTTTCGAACTTTTCGTCTCTCACAGAGGATGTTATCTGTGTGTAAAATCCCTTAGCTGTCTTTTACAGCACCCATGGGAGAAGGTGGGGTGGTGACACTTGTTTCTTAATCCATCACCATATGGAGAACTTCTCACCGATACTTCGCTCCTATTGGTCGTAGCGTAAAGTAATTTTTTTGGGAATAGGACAAGTGTCTCTGTTATCTCTTTCTTTTTGAAGTAAAATATAGTCTAAGTTCACCAGGGATAATGTTGGTCCAGTAGTTTAAACAATTAATTGGTTAAATGAACCGGTGGTAGGGAAAAAAATTTTTGGACATATCATAGGAGCTTATTTTTTTTGGCAAAAAGAGAATATGCCTACGTGAATAAATGATTTTTGATTTTGATTTTAATCAAATCTTTTCTCTATATAATATAAAAAAACAATATTAAATTATTTTATTGCAATATTGCCAAACAAACAAAAAAAATCATATTCTTCTTTAATAATTGTTTATACTCGTACTAAAACAAAACTCGTTTATCTTAAATTTCAAATCTGATTTTATTTAAAAGCTTATTTTAATTTGTATTTTATTTTAATAAAACTATATCTAAAACTAATGATCTTATTACATCATTTTACTCGTCCATTTTTAGGGTTCCGTACCCAAAGGGTAAAAACGGGACCCTATTACTGAGACTTCGCTGTCCGTCCGTCCGTCCATCCGTCTGTCACCAGGCTGTATCTCAAGAACGGTGATAGCTAGACAGTTGAAATTTTCACAGATGATGTATTTCTATTGCCGCTATAACAACAAATACTAAAAATAAAATAAAATAAAGATTTAAGGGGGGCTCCCATACAACAAACATGATTTTTTTACCATTTCTTGCTCGATACTAATAACGTTGCCTTATGTTGCATAGATAATGGTACGGAACCCTTCGTGCGCGAGTCCGACTCGCACTTGACCAATTTTTTTTGTACCTATAAAAGTATACCTATGAATTTTTATTTTAGAGATCCGTATTTGAATAATACTAAATCTTTTTGTAAAATTTTCACTACCTCTTTAACTTTTTACCAGAAATTGTAATGTAAAAGTTTTTAGTTATAGAGCCCAAAATAAACACCAAACTTAAACAAGTTGTACAAAAAAGCCATCCGCTTTAATCACTCTTATCTATTAAAAAAAAAACAAATTCCGTTGCGTAGTTATAAAGACATACAAAATAAAGACTTTTTTACAATAAGTAAAGATATCATAAAATAATATTCATTTATTATTTACAAAAAAAAATTTTTAAATTTCAACATAATTATAAAAACATATTTAAATAAATAAATATTCATGGACATTTCACACAACGTCCTCTGGTCCCAAGCTAAGCTTATATGCTTGTGTTATGGGTACCAGAATACGGATATAATACATAAACTACTTTTCTTTTGTAAATACATACTTATAATACATAGTAAACACCCAGACGCAGTACAAACATTTGTATGACATTAAAATTTATGGATATCACACAAATGATTGTCCTGACCGGGAATCGAACCCGAGACCTCGTGAACGGCAGTCTATTACATAAACCACTCCACCACGAAGCCCGTCTATATATATATACTATATTTATTACATTTTATAGTTCTTGATATGTGCAAAATCCGGTATTAATCCACTTATTTTAGCGGGAAAGTTATATACATGTAAAGATTATTGTACATACTCGCAGATAGATAAACAATAACTAAACAAAAATACAAACCTCTTATATCTTTTAAAATATTTGCACGAAACCTTTCATTTCTTCGTTTAACACTGTCTTGACCGGTTTGTTTTATCTATAAACGAACTCATTATAAACTGGTCTATCAAGAACTTAAATGCCTTTTTATTATTCTTTGCGTTTTATCAGTTTTATTATTCTCTCTATAATAAAAATATATGCAAAACAGGTCTCATTATTATTAAAACATCTTAGTTGTTACTATATCTATGTAAATTTTATTTAAATAAAGCAGAAAAAGTAATCGCACGAGTAAGATTCGAATATACGACCTTGGAATCCCGTCCTATTGCTCTATCGACTGAGCTATCGTGGAGTTTACTAGCACTCATCGATTTTCCAATTTTGAAATGTATGTAACGTGAATTTACGCCATCTATTGAGTGCACGACGCACTGTGGTCGATAGTTAATAGTTTCTTTTCAAACAACAGAATTATGAAGGGATTGTGCGTAACAACTTATTATTCTACTTTAAATATTACCTGTATGTATACAGACGTAATTTTGTCAGTTTGTATATTTGTTATAATCCAATAATTGGTCAAGTGCGAGTCGGACTCGCGCACGAAGGGTTCCGTACCATTATCTATGCAACATAAGGCAACGTTATTAGTATCGAGCAAGAAACGGTAAAAAAATCATGTTTGTTGTATGGGAGCCCCCCTTAAATATTTATTTTATTTTATTTTTAGTATTTGTTGTTATAGCGGCAATAGAAATACATCATCTGTGAAAATTTCAACTGTCTAGCTATCACCGTTCTTGAGATACAGCCTGGTGACAGACGGACGGACGGACAGCGAAGTCTCAGTAATAGGGTCCCGTTTTTACCCTTTGGGTACGGAACCCTAAAAACTACTAAACAAACTCGAAACTCGTACACGGTAGTAGTGTATCTGCTAACGATCGACGTGGCCTTTTGGATACAGAAATCAGTTTCAAATGTATTAAGGGGCCCCAAAAAGTGGGGCTCCAACAAACAAACATTTTATCAGATCCCACCGAAACCAAACTTAGCGGTAGTTTGGGAGTGTTATATAACAATATGTGAATGGGAATTCGAAGTAGCTTAATACCCTGTATAATCATACAGGCTATTAAGCTACTTCGAATTCCCCGTTACTTTATATTCAATCGTAGACATTATTGCATCCTCCAATACAATTTATCATTGAGACGTGTTATAAATAATTACGTCTTATATACCAAGTGAGACGTATGCGCAAAGGGTACAGTCGTGTGTAGTATGACCTTGATGTTAACAAGTGTACCATCCATACTAAATAAGAAAGTACGTAACAAAGTATATATCAAAATAATATTGCTTTTGTATTGTATGTTATATTATATTTAATAGATAGATAGATTACTCTTTATTGTACATCAAATTACATTACAATAAGTGGATACCTTATATTGTATAGATGATCAAAACTTGATCGGAACTGCACACAGAATTAAGCATAATACAAATTACTGATGATAAAGATTATATGGACTCAGAGTACAAACGTATACTAACCTCTTTTTATTTGGAGTAACCTATTGCGTTGTGTGAAATGTCCTGAATATATTTATTTATTTATTTATTACAAAATATATACTAAATTCAGTATCTACTCGAAAAACAAGCAAATATTTTTGCCAAGTCTTATCAATAATACGGGGCCCCTAAATTAGAAGAGCCCTGGAAATAGGGACAAAGGATTTTCTTAAAAAAATCCCTACTCGATGTGCCCCTCAACGCGTTTGAACTTTACTACTGTTAGGTAAGCTAATCCGGTAAAATTTTCACATACAATTACATTAATTTCGTAATAATAATATGACAAAATTGTCAGAAGAACCACGAAATATGCACGTAACATTTTACACCAAAAATTTACGACATTTCCTCGTAGGAAACGTGTAGTTTAAATAAACTGTCTGCATATTCATAGATGTTAACATTAATAATGTGTACATTTGAATTTTAATCAATGTGTACATAGAATTATAATTAAGTAAATCGTCAAATGAATGTAATCGCTATAATGAAAATATGCCAGGGCTCCATTAGTGGCTTTATGCTCATTCTTTCGGTATCTTAGAAACTACTAGAATTTGTAGTTTAGCTATATTTTAGCACATATGAGCGTAGCACCACCGAAAACACAAATGGATTAGAGTAAAAATATAGCAACAATTTATTATATAAAAATTTTATTCGAACTATGCGTTTATGACTGCAATTTTAATCATACCTTCTTTGAAAGACAGTTATTTTTTCAAACATAGCTTTTTGTTAATTTTTTTAAAAAGCAAATATTTAGGCTGCTCGCGCATACCCTCACAAAAACCGACACCATGTAGTTAGTTATAAACATAGTCTAATTACGAAGGATAAAAAAAAGAAAAAAATTTTACGTACACTTTGCCTACGTACACTTCTTTGATTTACAAATACCTCATTATGTGAACAGCCAAGCTGTTAGGCATAGTGTCGATAAATGAATCATTGAAATGTACGCGGAGGAAATACCGTAGGAAAAGTGTTAGTAGGTATTTGTAATTGTAACGGATACACGAAGTATGCGTGCTCGTGCGATCAGTTTTGAAATAACTCAATGTCGCCAGCCTCATCAAGGCTTAAAACATATCGCCTTCGTTCGGTACACGTTTGAAATTGGAATAATTACTTTTTTAATTACTGTCATTTAATTAAGGACTTTTTTATGGCCAGTAATTTGCAGTCCTTAGGTTTCATTTTGGAATAAGAAATATTGCAAATTTTTTTTATTCTCAAATAATTATAAAAATGTTGCCAAGATCAGAAATAAACTAGAAAAATGAATTCATTCTAAACACGAAAAAAGGCAAATAGCAAAATGAATCAAAGACTTTCTAAAATTCTTAGCTCGGATCTGATTAAAGAATATTAATTAACCTTTTGGTTTAATGTACTTCTAAGCGCGTTTGTACCAAAAAGTGGAATTACTGAGATCTGAAAATATGCTAGCCCTTTTCGAAGCAAATTATGCTAATTCAACCCTAGTCCAGTTACGAGTATATTACTCTATCAAATCATTGATTTTTACAGCCCTTGACATAGTATGTAGAACGCAGGCTGTATCTTATCTAATGGAGGTTGTATAGATAAACCACGTACATACCTATGTCAATTATGTATATATAATTATGCAAATGTTAATGGGACAGTATTTTTGTGTTAATGGTAATATAATGTGAAGTTTATAAGTGCTGTGAATCTACAACCATTATGATGACGGATAATTCGTCTGGCAATTTGAAATCACACCGTCCTATATTTCCCCCGAAATTGGCGTAGAAGCGGGAAAATGCAGAAAAACACACAAGTAAAATAATATTGCGATTTAAAAAAAAATACATATAGTTTCATGTCTGTTGTTCTCCCATAGTATTCCTTTTTTGGAACAAACAGCTTGTGATCTTTTGTAAGAACTTGTTAAATATGCATTTAAAAAATGAGTTAGAGTTCCATTGGGCGTATCCGATGTAACCCGAAAAAATCATCACGCTGTAGTAGCAATGGGCAGGCCACGTCGCTCAATAAACTGAGAAGTGATTGTGAAAATAATCCTTGAGTGGCGACCAGGGTATTATAGGGCACCGAAAAACGCTGGAAGCAGCCGGTGAAAGATTGCTTTGGGAGACACCTATACGTACAAGCAGTAGTCTGCGAAAATAATCTTACAGACTAAGTTTTGCTTGCAACTTGGCTTGTTTGAAAGTAGTAAAATTACACGAGAAATGTGGCATTGAAATATAAATACAATGCGATAATTTAAACGCTTTAAGAATAGTATGTAATACTAAAACAATATTTGTCTATTATATAAATAAAAATTAATCGCTAATGTGTTGCTGAGCGCGAAACTAATGAAAGGCTACGTACGCTACCTTTTATTTAAATTTCTGAAGTAACGAGCGTTTCGAGATATTTAATTATTCACGGACATTTCACACAACGTCCTCTGGTCTCAAGCTAAACTTATGTGCTTGTGTTATGGGTACCAGAATACGGATAGAATACATATACTACTTTTCTTTTGTAAATACATACTTAAAATTCATATAAACACCCAGACGCAGTACAAACATTTGTATGACAATTAGAAAAATCACACAAATGATTGTCCCGAGCGGGAATCGAACCCGCAACCTCTTGTTTGGCAGTCCGTTACATGAACCACTCAACCACGAGGCTCGTCCATACTTAAAAAGACTAACAATATAATTAGCAAGAACTACAATCCAAAAATAAAATGGTCGATATTATCGATCGGAACTTAATCAAAAATCAATTATTTCTTAAAATATAATTAAAAGTACCTACGATTAAAATTTACTTTAGGTCTGTGTGTATAATAAAATTTGACACGATATATCGATAATACCCAAAATTACAATAGGTGTAACAGATAATCGAACGATTCTAATCGCATAATTTATCGATATTAATCGTTATAATATGCGATGTATATAAAACTTTCACTTAGAAACGCTCGATATGAGTTTCAAGGTCACATTATTAAATGTATTGCGCCATTCTTGTGTGCCTCAGAATAAGTAAAACTGGTTCCAAATATTTAGACTATTGCGCTTTAATATAATATGTAATAAAAATACCGGCTAAGTTAGAGTTAGACTCAAGCACTAGGGATTCTGTAGCATTTGGATAATAATATTTCTATCATCATAATAATTATCATAGTGCCTTTAAATCGTAAAGCGTATCATCAAGTGAAATTATTTTTTGTGTGTTTATTTTGGTTGTTAGGTTCTCTTACCAAAAGGTAAAAGAGGTCCTTGTTACTTGAAATATCACTCTCAGTCCTTCGGTCGTCTGTGTGACACCAGATTGTATCTCTGAAACTGTGGTAGCTAGCGAGCTGTACCACCACCACCAGTTGATGTTATAACAACAAATACTCATCATAATTCATCTGTCTCTTTATTGTTATTTGATGGCATCGTTATTCCATAATAATAGTCCACAAAATTATCGATGTAACCGTGTGGGAATGTCAAATATTGTGGTATTGTCGACACATAGGCGGTTGCGGTCATTGTTATTGATTGGGAACATGTCGATATCGTTTACGATATAACTAAACTAACAAAAAAATTAAAATTTAAGGTGTCAATAACACAATTCGGAAATATTAACTGAACTTTCGAGTGACATTGTAGTGGTCAAATTGGTTACTGTTAGCGCGACCGCAATAAGCTCAGTTGGCAGAGCTACGGAACGGTATTCCGAGGTCGTGGGGTCAAGTCCCGCTTGCGGTGATCACTTTTTCCACTACAATTTCATTTATTAAGTAAAAGCATAGCAAGTCAATTGCAAAATTAATAAATTACTTTAGTAATATAAATATGCGTAACGAAATAGCCAATTAATCAAAATACAACGTAGTACATTTTAAGTTAAGTTTAGTTGTGCCCTTAGAATTGGCACCATTAACAATCGAAGTAAAATAAAGTCGTATATTGACCTAGGAGTTGTATAAGTACCTATATATTCTAATTCCATGATATTGACATAAATATGTAAATAGAAATCAGATGACTGATTGTTCATTCGTTAGTTTGTAAAATTTTATTAGACATTTGTGTTGGGTTTATTTTTGTACTTTCTATGAACTCAATAAAACTAGCTTCTTTCTTTTAATATAGCTATTAAGTCAAAATTTATGACGGTGAATTTGTAATGTTAACGAAATTATTGACTCTACCTGCTCAAATAGTATCAAGTATTGTGTTCGAACCGTTTCACAATAGCAAACTAGATGGCGTTTTGGTATGTTGTCTATGCGGCTAAACCACGCTATCTAGATGTGCCTAAATGCCTGTAATATTTTTGAGATGTGTATTTTTTTTGGTTATCATAATTTTATTTTGTTATCTTATTTGTTTATACTTAACTTACTTCATGGTGTTGCTTATTCGTGACGAGTGTAAGTAAATTTTACCGATATGCCCATATCGGTATCTCTTTTTTTCTTATTGTTTGAAAAGTAGTGTAACGTCAAAAAGTAGTAGTAAAAGTAATGTTTTATTAATTACTTTAATAATGTCTGTTTTCTTACAATTTATATACCTATCATTTATATTATGTAGTTTCGTACAGTCCCTTTGTGAGCTTATATCTTCAAAGCTACACAACGGATTCTGATGTGACTTTGTTTAATGGTAAAGTGATTCAATAGGATGGCTTTTTTGTATAATTTGTTAAGGTTTGATTTCTAAATAACACGCGTGCAAAGTTGCTGGCAACAGCTAGTTTTCATACAAAATGATAAACATACAAACCTGCAAACTTCTATACCCCATTTACTATCTCGATACTCCGATGATCTTTTGAAGTATACTTCAAAAGAGACAAGTGCGTAGCATTTACAACCGTCGGGCATGTATGACCAGATGTATGAGTGTGGATGAAGCCAAGGAAGTATATTTGGATCATAGCAGATGGCGCTCTGTAGTCTCTGCCTACCCCCACGGGAAAAAGGCGTGATTTCATGTTATTTACTATTTCGAAACGTAAGAGCATGAAGGAAAATCAAAAGTATACATTCATTAGTCACACATGTGATTAATCCATATTTATTATCCTCGTAATCTCCTCGTAATAATCAAACAAGATAAATTGATAAAGTATATTTATCTAGAAGTTTCCAGAACACTCCTGTCACGTTAATGCATGATCGTATCATCATAATTATATTGAAACTAGCTGACCCGGCAAACGTTGTTTTGCAATACTAAAAAAAAGTTTGAAAAATAGATGTTAGCCGATTCTCAGACCTACTGAATGTGCATACAAAATTTCATAAGAATCGGTCTAGCCGTTTCGGAGGAGTAAGGTAACTAACACTGTGACACGTGAATTTTATATATTAGATTACAACCACATTTTAACCCCAATTGGATATTTTAAATAATAATAATAATTTATTTATTCTTCCATAATCAAATGATACATTATAGTTACAACCACGAAATAAAAATCCATTCTTAGTCTTTGTAAAAATCAATTGATTTCTATTCCGTGGTTACAACTCACAAATAATGTAAATTAGTACAATTTATTGGGGTACCTCTGAGTCCCACACTAGGATTCCCTGTGTCGTGGGACCCAGTTTCTTCCCTAATCATGAACATTGAATCATAATCATGAACATATATTATTATATATCTTCTAATATATAAAATTCACGTGTCACAGTGTTAGTTACCGTACTCCTCCGAAACGGCTTGACCGATTCTTCTCAAATTTTACATACATATTCAGTAGGTCTGAGAATCGGCCAACATCTATTTTTCAAACTTTTTTTTTAGTATGGCAAAACAACGTTTGCCGGGTCAGCTAGTTATGATATATAAGCTTGTACTAAGTAGTTAAAATTATTTTATCTATATATTTGAATACTCGATAGGGCGTGTGTGTGTGTGTGTGTTTATGTGGCTGTGTGAATATGTGAGTGGGCATTTAAACATGTGTATTGTGTCTGTAGTATTACTGCTATGTTTTATTATACAATTTACATGAATAACTGCATGATGTACATAATAAAAACATAAAAAAAGAACAATAGCAATCTTAAGAGCCCTCTACAGAGCCAGCCAATTTACAATTATTTAAGTACTAGCTGCCCCGGCAAACGTTGTTTTGCCATACAATTCTGTATAAAATAAAATTTCATCAAAATCGGTCCAGCCAATTTGTAGCCTATGTGTTATTCTGATGTATAAGCTATATTGTGGTAAAGTTTCATTCAAATCCATTCAGTAGTTTTTACGTGAAAGAGTAACAAACATCCATACATACATCCATACTTACAAACTTTCGCCTTTATAATATTAAGTAGGATTTGAGTAAGATATTGCTATCCCTATTCCCGAGCAGACAACGAAAAGGACAACTATAGTTCAGCCAGATTTTACCTATAAAATATTAAAAAAATGTGTGTGTCGAAGTGTCAACCCATAGCTTTACCTAAGGCTGGCAGCGTTGCCAAGTTACTTGGCAGTGTCATTATTTTCACTGCCCGTTTGTCTGTATTTCTAATACAAAGGTACATTAACTTACTAAAAATCTATTACAATCTAAATAATTGCGTGTGTATAGAAAATAGAATTAGATTCCCCAGGCCCTTTATAATTCGTCTTTATAAGGCGTCTTTATACGGCGTCTTTATACGAGTAAATGATATGGGCCTATTAAATGCCCCTGTTAAATTGCTTGTGGAATTGCTTTTATATACATTAGGGGATAAACATAACAGTCTATTAACTGCAAATTGCTAAATAATTTGTGAAATAATAGTAGGAAAATATAAAATACGATGCATAAATCTTCTAAGGTGACCTGAAAATAGGGCTTAGAATAGGTTATAACATTTATTACTATCTTACTCAGCTTACTCTTACTTTGAAAAATGGTTATAGTCTCCCCTAGAAGACAAATAATAGACTTTTCAACCTACTACAAACAAATAGAGAAGTTTCTCAATAGGACTGTATTTATTGCTTGTTTACTATATCTGAACATTTATTTTGATCCCACTGTACAAGCATTAAGCTTAAATTAGGACTAACATACGTTGTGTGCCATGTTCAAGAATATTTATTTATTATTTAAACATGAGTATTAAGGAAACACAGCGCTATGTTAGTGGCGTCACGTCGTCTCAAACCTCAAGAATTTATAATACGCATATAAAATACAGCCAAGTAGTTGCATCACAAGGGAATCGTCTAGGACGAAATTGGTATGCGACTGGTGCAAGCGCACTGATCAGGGCTGTCTCGATCTATTCATTCAATAACGAGTATAAATAAAGCCAACGAAGCATGTTTGGATTCTAACAGAAGGTCCTCTAATCGATAGAGCGTTCGAATAAATTATGATATGAAATAAGTTAAAAATTATCTCTTCTATGCATAATCTAAACCTAAATTTAGGCACCGAGTGTCTCTATTATGTTGAATATTTTAGTAGTTAGTTGACAATAAAATTGTGAGAACCCTACAGCTTTGAGTGACGTACAAGCGAGTAAATAATCGTTCTTAGTATGCCTTCTCCTTGGTTAGCCCTTGATCTGGAATTATCGAATAAATAAATCGATTTATTTTTCATTCAACAACAATGTACTCGATTATAATATTTATGACTAACTGATTAATTATTCTTGTCGAGTTATTGTTTTCTATTCTTAAGACTTATCCTTTATATAATGTTTTACATTGGATAATCGAATCGATTACGTTTTTATTGAGTTTCTATATTTGTGTTGCCTTGTCCTCTTCATGTAATAATAGGTTTTGTTATGTATTTGACATTATCTTATTGAACCTTACATGTAAATAAATAGCATCAAATAAAATAATTTTAGTTTATAACAACCAACCAACCCATATAACAACATTCCCACACAGTACAATTACCTACTATTTAATGTACAAATAATTTTCTTGAATAGAAATCGACCAGCGGCCGTATTATGAGCTTTTATTTACAGGCAGTTTACGCCGTGAATTGAACTGTCTGGCAAATTCGTATTATTAACAAAATTCTTAGTCAGTCAGTTCGCTAAACCAGTCATATATTAATATGTTTAAGGAGAAGGTTCAACTAAAAGTTAAAGTACTAACTAAAAATTTTTAACTAAAAGTTTTATTTCTGCCAGAATACCTAATTTAGCCATGCAAATTACGGCCTGCCTGGAACTTGAATGATTTTAAAAAGCTCATAATACGCCGGCAGGTGACAGTGCAATGAACCTTTTTACAATAAATATACCATAAGAATGACGTAATTTAATATACAATCATTTACAAAAAAAAAATTTAATACTATTATTTAATCCATAGTTTGATCGCAAGATAACGTTGACTACAATAGTACATTGTGCTTTTAAAACAGTGTCAAAAACTATTGTCTGCTGCAATCGGTCAAATCTTAAATTGACGGATATGATACACGAACGTGACAAATCACTGAAATATAATAAAAAAACGTTTGGAATAAGTCAAAGTTTTGTTTGTTTTTTTGACAGACGAAGGAAAAATTTTAATTACTAGTTTTGTGTGTGAGTCAAAAAATATAGTTTTCAATATTTGCAATTCTTTTGGTCCCTTGATAACAGCAAAATTAAATATTAACTCAACCGGAAGGGAGAGAAAATTACGTTCAAAGTTTACATTGTGTAGATTAATAGACAAATAAACAAAAAGAAACTAGTTAAAAGCGTGTTAAGAAAGTGACAACGTGCAAAGACACACAGCATATTGAGCATCATTGCCAAACAACATGGCAATGTTGCCAAAGTATTATTTTAATATGGTTTAGGTACAAAATGCACAAAAAGTCTGGTTATTGTGTTCTTAAATTCATTGACGTAAGTACCAATATAATAAAATTTGTTATTAAAATTTTTTTAAGTGACGTTTTTAGTTTTATCATTCGCGTGTGTCAGTTGGTGCATGTTCGAGATTAAAAAAATGTTAATGAATAATTCAAAACGCGTATGATTGAATAAGTTTTTCGGAAGTGCAAACTTCTTTAGCCACTTTAGGTATTTTCCGTGGTAGTTTTTTCTTAAAAAAAAATATTGTGTCAAATTATTGTTAAAGAAAAATAAATATTAGATTTTTTTCTATACACACAAAAACGACGATAAGGCTTCTGACAGATTTATTTAAACAAATGGCGTGGCGCCCCGCCCTGTTGAATTGAATAAACTATGTACTAAACAAAGAAATACTGCTCCAAAAATGTAAATTACACTTGCAGTATACATGAATTTAAAAAGCAAAATAAAAATCAATATTTTATTCATATATTAGTACACTTAAAAATCGGAAGCAGTTAATGTTTTATAATGTACAGCAATAAAACACATAAAAATGTCAAATATCTATTGATCAAGGCTTAAATGGAAGTATTAAACTCTTTATTAACAAAAAGGTGAGCTGTCATGGCGTCCAACCTTCGTTTTTATCATAAATTCCGTAATATCCGCCAATAATTACAAATAAATGATTATCTAAACTGTATAAAAGACAACGTTAACTTCAATGAAACTTTTTTAACTATAACTTTCGAATCAACTCGTCCGCATCATGAAGAAAAATTGCAAAACATTTTCGTAACATAGGGTTACTTTTAATTTCGATGGTATAGACATATCGTAAGCAGAACATGGTCTGCAATATTAATGAATGGCTACGAATAATAAAACGTTCATATAATTTAAAAGAAAGTGAAAATGAGTTACCTTCTTTGCGTTAAGAAACGCGCGACATGATGGATCCCGCGAGCTAGTTCCGTTCCGTATTACGCGGCTCACGTATGTCGAGGCCATGCTAATTACTGGCCTCACGAAATCGAAAGTAAACACTTGATTGTCTAGATGTAGGTTGCGATCGTATAAAGAAACGTAACATCGTATCCTACTTTAAAATATTCCACCGATGTATTGTTCTATATTTAAAATTAAAATTGTAACTGACGCTGCATTTACGTAACAAAGTACTTACCCATTAACTATTTACTATACCAGACAAAATTATTAAATTAAAAGTAGCTTTGGCATTTTACTTCAAAGATTTTTATCGTGGACATAAAAATCAAAACAAAATACTTATATGTATATTGATCTATAAATCTGCTACCATTAAAAAACTAATCCAATCTAAATCCAATCACTTGCTAAAATTAAACTCAATCTGTTTACAGAATATCGATAAAATAAATTACAAATTACTCCTTATTTTTGTATCCATTAAATTTTAAATTGTCTGATCATTGTCTGATCAAGATCACGCAATCCGTAGCAAGGTCGACCGCGGAATTTTGACAGACGACTGGCGCCATATTGGTATTTCCTTAGGAATGTCTGTCTTATCTACTTCAAATGAAGTGATTTGTTGTTTTAAACAATATCGTACGTTTAAAATTCCTTTTAATAGATAAAATAATTTAGCTTGACTTCTAATAGAAGAACTTATATTATTTATTTCGGTTATTATTGACAGCCGAACGATTATATTAATATTGCGTACGCAGTGACCTTGTAACGTGGTGCGTTTATCTTCAAATTCCAAATTGGAAACGTATCAATTATGACTTTTCTTATTATGTTCAGATTCAATGCATATCATTCGATTTAAAATTTTTAAGAATTGCCATCGATAATGAACTAATGAAAAAAATGTATGAATACTTGTCCATCTCTAACTATCTTCTAGAATTTATAGGCGTTATATTGTAGTGTTTTTTTTAATATTTATGTCATGACTAAAACACGTTAGTTTTACGTGCGTACACATGTTGTTTACAATGCGATGCGTGTTTAATTGTATCGACCACTTGTTCAAAGTTAGTCCAGATTGTAGTTATAACTATTGTACTGTGTCTGTCGTGTTATGTTTTTAACAAATGTATCGAGTGATATGACGCAGGCATACGTTACGTCGTCCTTCCCTCCAATGTTGACTATGATAACAATTTAAATAATTAATCTAAACGTTATCAAGCAGATAGCGTACATGTTATTTTAGTTAACTTTCTACCACATCCGCTGTCAAAAACCACATTGTTAATTATGTTAATAGTGTTACTTCGCAGTAATAAATTTAGTAATGAAAATTTCTTTTTAATACGCTTTTATTAGCTCGGTGCGAATCTATCAATTTATTAATCTATGTAACGGAATCTTTAAAAGAGATTTACACCCACTTGCAGTAGTCGGATTGATCTGAAATTTTGCACACATATTAAGTATTGATGAAAATGCAATAATTAAAATAAAGTTTCAAGCTTGTTTTTTAGTTTTTGAACTTAGCAAATTATTATCACTATAATGTAATAAATACGTTACGCTATCTTATTGCGCTTTTATTTTTTTATGTCAGCGACATTATAAACATTTTTGGTAAATGTTACCCAATAGATTTTTGACTGATTAGCGGTTATTCCTCAACAATCATTAAGTTATCGAACATAAATCTATTAAAATGTTCTTCAAATTACAAAAGTTACAAAAAATATTCTAGGCGAGTATTATATTAGTGATTACATAGACTTATCTACATTTTAAAGATTGCCAGATTGGAAAATTATTCTATTTTAACATCCATTTTATAAATATATATAGACTTTTCTCTAAAATTGTTTTTTCATACCACACTAGGTGTAGCATCAAGCGTTAAGATTTGGAATTTCTATCTCTCAGAAAAAATATTATCAGCGTTAAAATTATTATCTATTAGCTCCTTCGTTTATAGAAAAAGGAAAATGAATATGTACAAGTTCTTAATCTATTATATATGGACAAAGAAAATAGGCCTACTATTGGTATCACTTTCTTTTAGCAATAGCATCCGAGTGAACAATTCGAAATATAAATTCATAATTTCACATTCCCGTTCCGTATCGCGCACGTTGGTTTGTGCACGCGAAAACTACTAAATTCAACATCTGTGTCGTGTTACACGCGTTATTACACATTTATAAATATTAGACAGATGCTTCCGTTGTCAAATTATTTGTAAAAATAATAATAAGGAATCCCACTCCATAGCTTTTAGGCCGAGAATTACAAGAAAATTGAGAGAAAGAAAAGCAGCTTATTAATGTTATGTAGAAAATACTGTTATGTTTTGAGATTTAAACAAAAAAAAACTACTCTCCGTTGGATACGCCTGTAAAGTTTCATAAAATTTCATTCACTTGATGTAAAAAATACTACACTTTCAGTTTATTTTACTGAATACCATAACATGGTTGCGTGACAAAAAAACACAAACTCACGTTACTCTGAATATCTTTTGCTTTGTAATCGCGTGAATGTTATACTTAATTAAATATTTGTTTTACATATGTATGTTGTTCGATTATGCGTAGCATTTGGCAGAGCCTCAAATTTATTATTAATAAAATTATGTAAAAGAAATCTACCCAGTTCTCGAGTTTATTTTTGCAATTGGCCACATTGGTGACCTAGGGTAAAAAGTAGCTCTTTTGGGAACTAACAAATAAACAATAAATGTCATAAAAATCATTCTAGACCAAATAATATCAACATAAGGGCATAATATTTTTAAATCCCAATAATATTATAAATGTTTGTTATTCTTTTACGCAAAAACCTCTTAATGGATTTTAATGAAACTTTACAATAATGTAGATTATACATCAGAATAACATATAGAAAGAAAGAAACGTTTATTGCTGCAAACAAACATTATATAAAAAATACTTAAAAAGGCAAAGAAATCAAATACATCATAATCAAAACAGATAAACTACAGTGATAACAGATAGTTAAGGGTTCACCTTAACTATCTGTTATCACTGTAGTTTATCTGTTTTATAAGTTAAATTGGTAAGCAAAATTGTTAAATTAACGAGCAGACTTGCGACTGTTTGACATCCGTGACGTCACTCCTATAGGCTACTTTTTATCCCAAAAGAATGCAATTTTCCTGTGGGATAATAAAAAACGTACAGATTTTTTATCCTTTGTACCGTAAGTAAAACCGCGGGGCAGAGCTATTTAGATAAAATAATTAAATTAAAATGTTGTATTATTACAGCTAATGTTTTGTATATTGTTTTAGTTCTGATTATCGGAATTTATCAAGTTTTCAGCTGTTTCCTGTGATTAATACTGAAAATTGAGCTTATTATCGTAAATTATAGTTATCAATCACAACCGGGGGTCATGATTTCTGTGTTATTCGCAAGTATAATCTTATTGGCAAATCATTAGTCATGGCAATTACACATTACTCATAATCGATCAATCGAATCGATTACGATTTACATTATTTGGTGATTTTTGAGTTACACGAAGTATTCAAAATAAATACCTAAATCATAGTAAAAACTACATTTAAAACTTCATGTTAATAAGTTGCAACGTACCTTTCTTTACTATAGTTGTAATATCTTTATAACTGTGAGTTTCCACTAAAAACATTAAACATGCAATGTATCGAAACTTAACACTGTCAAACCAATCACACAACTGGTTTTGTCGAGTTTACGTTCGCACTCAAGAAAACTAGTTAAAATCTTTGACAGCATTCAAGATTTGTTGTTGTCTGTGTTCGCACTGACTAAAATTAAAATCTTTGACAGGTTTGTTTAAAGATTTGACATGGCTGACGTTCACACTGCTGTTAAACTTTGCCTCGCAACTTGTTTAAAATCTCGATATATTGTTTCCCAGCACCGTCGGTAAACAACTGTGATATTAGTGCGATTTTTATTACATAATTAATAATATGAGTTAATTAAAGTGAAATATGGGATGGACGAAAGCAGATACGTTAAAATTTATTGAGCTTTGGCAAGGCTTTCCATGTTTGTGGAATACAAAAGACGTAAATTACAAACATAGACAAAAGCGTCGTGATGCTTCGTCACATTTAGCACAGGAGATGGGCACTGACACCTTTGCAATTGACAAGAAAGTTATTTCTTTAAAAACCCAATATAATCGGGAAATAAATAAATTACGAACAAAATCAGGTGCTGGATTAGATGATATACCCCAATCTAAATAATAGTAGTTAAAAACAATAAATCTTCTTCGTCGCTGGAATCCATGGTTTAATAATATGATAATAGTAGTAAACCAACCAAGTACCTACGTCTGTTGTGACAGTTTCAGCGAAACGTCAAAACAACGTTTATAAACAAATCAATATAGAATGTCGCGTTACTAATCCAGAGCGCAATTTCTATGAGTATTGTCTAGATTGTGAAACGTCAAATATGTTTAGGTTCCACAAGTTGTGTATCAATGCGAACGCGGCTCAATACATTGACAGAAAACAGAGTTGTCAACGTGTTTTTTTGTGCATGTTTCGTCAGTGGAAACTCACAGTAACACGGAGCTAAAAACTGAAACAAAACAAAACTGCTAAGAATAATAGGTATAGTACTAACGTAATTTATTTTGAATCAGGTATAAATGACGTGCAATAATGACCTCAAAAATGAATACTTAATTCTGAACAAAAACACTATTTACAAAAGCAGTATTATTTGTATTAAACAACATTTGATGTTCATTTTAAAATCATAATGTGATTAAAATCGAAATAAAAATATTTACATTATTAACATCAAAATATTTACAGAATTTTTCTAAAATTTTACATTGTTATAAAATTACACTATATCTTATAACTGTGAACGAACAATTCTAAGGCTAATTAAGATTAATTTGTCTGAGAAATACACGGAATTAAAACAAAGACATACGGAATTTAACACTAAACAAAGAATATATTCGGAATTTAACTATATTTTAATAGTTAGTAGTACTTTTATAATTTTAACATGGACAGTGGCCTTCACAACCGGCTCTATAAGCCGTGCAACATAACCTCGGATTTGTTTTTCGATCTCATTTCAATTTCCGTCAGCCAGTCTCTCTTTTGTTTATATGCATACTAGCTGTTTCCCGCGACTTCGTACGCGTAAAGCTAAGAAATCAAATCTTAACAAACAGAAGTTTACTACTCTACTCGATAGATGGCGTTGTACAGTGTTTTTTAAATCGCGCTATGGTTTCGTTACACACATCAACACTTAAGCGCGTCAATATTTTTATTGTGTTATCATCTCGTATTCACATTTATAAATTAGTAAGGAGTAAGGATTATCTCGAAGTTTGTCCACGTTATGTTCTAGTTAAAACAATTTATGCACAACAATGTCAAACAAAAGAACAAATTCACGCAACAGTGAGACCTTGAAGGAACAGCTGATTTCTACGACTCTGTAAAAACTATATTATTTTAGTTAGTAGAGAGCACGCGACTGATACGATTTGTTACGATTGCGCATTCGACCTCAACGACTGTCTGATTTCAAATCGACGAGGAAAAACAATTCAAATTTCGTATTAAAATCGGCCGCCGTAACGAGGTCGTGTTGTACAGTTCATGAGAGCGCTTGCACGCGGTTTGCCGTGACAGTGACAATGACACTTAAAAGTTTTTTAATTCATTGTGAATTATTGCCGAAGGCATCCTATGAGCGGGTTTTTAATTAAGGTTGCGTTCTAATACAAAATAAACTTGATTATGTGTATACTTTTGACCTTTACCGTATAAAACTTATTAGACGATAATTTTTATTACATAGAGTTATAAACAACATTTATATCTAAGTTTTATTAGAATCTAGTTTTAATTACCTAATGTATAATAGAGAGTACAACTTTATCCGTATGGTGACTGATTAAGAATATAAGGGTCACCAACCCATTGCTTCCCCAGGGTAAGAACCAGCTTAGGGATATTTTAAGCAGTTAATATCTACTGTGAGAGACGGAAAACTCGAAACTGTACCTGTGCCAACAGGCCGGGGCCTAACAGTAGGACATTTATGGTCTGGAGAGAAAGAGAGAGAAAACTCGGGTTCGAACTCAGGTTGTAATAACATATTTTTAAGAAAAATCTTTCAAAGCGGCAAAGAAAATTAACTTTAAAAAGTAATCTTTCAAAGCCTTATTAGTAATCCGTATTACATTTATCAATTTAAAGTCATGCAGATTTATGAAAATAAATAAACACGTACTTACTTCTGATAAACAAAATAATCGATTAATTTAATTATTATTTAATCTATGAATAAAGCGCGATTTCCGTATTAAGTGTATAATAAACTCAGTATTATCGTAAAATTTGGAAAGTCCACTTAATCTCTAAAGCCTGAATTCTAGTTCATTCTACGAGAGTACTAAGCTAAACCTTAGAGGATTAGATTATGAACAATTCTTGCATATACATATTTGAAATCTCAGAAACGGTGTTAACGATTTGACTATATGAAATTTAGAAAGCAGGAAGATCTTTGAGAAAAATACAGTTTTGTTAAAAACTAATGTGTAAAACTGGTTACTCCATGCAGCATCTACTTTTGCCTTAACTATGCTTATTATTTTTTGTATAATTTCTTTGGTTACGAAAAATATGTTTTTCCCATATCACTTTTTCACTTTGGGGTTTTCTTTAGTTTATAGAAACTGCGATTATTTATCCTTTCTTAGGTAATTCTATAGACTTTTTCCGTTCCATATATCTTTATAGAACTTTCCTAACGATATTACTTTCCTCTCGTCTCATTGCATAATAAATACTTACCTATTTATAGTATACCTATATAACTGTCTGTAGAGTATTCATTTCAATGTATTCGTTAGTTTTTTTTGTGAAAGAGTAACAAATTTACAATCGATAATTCACAAACGTTTATTGGATTTTTCTGTAAGGTTAATACGATATAGGATTGGTTGAATTTAAATCCTGTTACATTATTGTCTAGTGAAGTAATGACACACATAATATAGGAAGTACTCTAGGATCTACAATATAATTATTATTCAGTTCAAGTTAGTGTTGAATTAGTACAAATATTAATTGACCCGGATATATCGCGTAGGACGTTATTTATAATAGATAACTATTGAGCCTGTATTATTTAAAACTAGCTGTAGCCCGCAACTTCCTACGGAATTTTGAAATCAAACCTTAACAAATTATACAATAAAACCTTCTTCTTCAACCACTCTATTAAAAAGGGCATCAATATCTGTTGCGTAGTTTTGAAGATGCCTTACATAGAGTCATTCATATAAGAATAATGACTTTGTTTTACAATAAGTTAAGATAACCAAGTATTTATTAATATGTGATAGGTATGTCATATGACAATGTTAAGACCTATTCTTAAATGTTTAATCTAAATGTTACTTGGTTTTGTTGTTTTTATACATGTAAAATAGGATTTTATTTTGCAGATACATTGCAATTTTAGTTAGTCGTTTAGCCGTCAGAATTTTTGTTACACTTGGACACAGAGAATCTTTTCTAAAGAAGTTTGCAGCTAACTACTTTATTAACACTTGTTAAATTTTCTTTTTGCCATCATTTAAGTCAATAAGTCTTTAATCATCAGTCAAACCACAACCCATTTCCTCCCTAGGGTGCTGTAAGAGCAGGTTAAGAGAATGTAAACAGAGAATCTACTCTGTGAGAGATGCACAACTTAAAACTAAACTCAATACTAACACGCCTGGTCAGCATATCGTAAGTAGACCAGATACACTCTCTATGTAAAGACCTTGCCCAACAGTGGGACATTAATTGGCTCAGAAAAATAAAGACTTATAAACGCCTTATCAAGACTGCCAAGCCCCTTTGAGTTTGTTTCTGTCACTGTGTTATTAGGGTGTTGTTTGCGAAATATTTTTATCATGCTTATCATAACAATAAAAAACTTATCCAACAACATATATACATTGGCCTTTCATTGAGGTTTTTGTCGCCTTGAATGATAACAAAATATAATAAATAAATGTTAATATTAATGGATGTTTCTCACAAAGCCCTCTAGTCCCAAGCTAAGCTTATTTACTGTACCTATTATGCAATAAATAAACATAGAGTGGAATCCAGCTCTATACTCGTAGTAGTTAATTTAATTCATAGGTAGAGACTATAGAACGCCATCTATGATCTACAATTATTTCCCTTCTTCTTTAAGACGGTACGATACCAAATTATGCTCCATATAAAAGTATGGGTATCGTACTTCCGGTTTTTCTTCGCGAATGTTAAACCGATTTAATATTTTTTGCGTTATATTATAGATAAATAGTATATCTATGCTTCTATCACTTTCTTTTTTTTTTTCAAAACATAATAACTAAAAGAAATATGATGATCCGAAAAACCCACTTTTTTCGGTTTTCTTTAGATAAAGTTGCAGCGTTTATCACACAAATTTGGTAAAGTTTTACCACAAAAGAAAGTGATAGGAGCATAGAAACGTCTTTTCTCAAAGAATTTTTAGGTAAAATCCGCTTCATCTATATCTGACCCTTTCAGCGCGGCGCTGGGAAATAGGGGGGATAGCAATACCTAAGGCAAATACCTAAATGAGGAGTACAGTACCCTCTTAATCAAAATGTCCCACTATCAGGCGTGGGCTGTTATGATGCTCTATAAATCTACGATTTCAATACATATTTCGATTATTATACAATGCTAAATGGCAAAAAGATTCACGATGTTATTAAATAATGATACGTATCTTTTTTAAAGTCCATTGAACTTCGACAATGGGCTACTTATAATACAATAAAATTGTAGGACAAATGAATAAAGACGGTATTACAGTAGGTCGATGTTCATTGGCCACAACAGACACAATGAGAATATCTATAGTACTTACTTGTCAATATATCAAAAGGGTCCCTACATTTATTGGGAAGTCGAAACCTTTGAATATAACTTTGATCTGGGCTATAGAATAGCGGAATACTATTCCATGAAGATTTCAAAAATTCAATAACCTAAAAATAAATGACGAGTAATAAAGTAATCTTTTGACAAGAAGTAACATGTAAATTTATTGTTACAGAGTGAATCGAGCTACACATCCTCAGAGGAGGGCTGCGGTGGCGGCGAACGTCACGCCGTACTAAGCTATGAGCAGGTGCGACGTCTTAACGATGTCATGGACGAGGTGGTGCCCATACACGGCCGCGGCAACTTCCCCACACTCCACGTGCGACTGCGGGAACTGGTCGCCGGAGTGCGTGCCCGGCTGGAGGCCCCGCAGGCAGCTGGCGGTGCGGGAGTCGCCGTGAGGGACGTCAGGCTTAACGGGGGAGCCGCCAGCCATGTGCTTGCTGATCGCGCTCAGCCCTACTCGGACATTGACCTCATCTTCACTGCCGAACTACCCACAGCACGCCACTGCGACCGTGTCAAGGCAGCAGTGCTCGGCCATCTCTCCACTCTACTTCCTCCCGCAACACCACGTCGTCGTGCGTCAACCGCTGGACTTAAAGAAGCTTATGTCTCAAAAATGGTCCGCGTGAATGCAGACGGCGACCGTTGGTCCCTGATCTCACTGGGCAACTCACGCGGCCACAAATCAGTCGAACTGAAATTCGTGGACACGATGCGCCGTCAGTTCGAATTCTCAGTTGACTCATTCCAAATCGCACTCGACTCGTTACTCGCATTCCACGAGTGTGCTCAACTCCCAATTGGCGAAAATTTCTACCCGACTGTAGTCGGTGAATCTGTTTACGGGGACTTCAACGAAGCCCTTCTCCATCTCGCAGAGAAACTTATAGCGACGCGGCAACCAGAAGAAATTCGTGGTGGCGGTCTTCTTAAATACTGCGCCCTGCTAGCCAAGGGCTACAGGCCGGCAAGACCAGACAAAATCAAAACCCTCGAGCGATACATGTGCTCGAGGTTCTTCATAGACTTCCCAGAGCTAGGACAACAACGAGCCAAACTCGAAGCCTACCTGAGAAACCACTTCGTCGGCAGGGAGGAGGAAGCTCTCAAGCATAGGTAAGAAATCTTTACAAATATTTCAGTCATTGTTAGCACAGTTACTTGGGTGAATTTGACAGAAATGTTTCTATTTATTCTCTTCTCTCTCCTTGTGTCCCAGATTTAGACTTTCGTCATTTCTGTCGTAACAGGTACCTGACCCTGCTGCACGGTGTGGTGCGAGAATCAACAGTGTGTCTGATGGGACACGAGCGGCGGCAGACGTTGGCGCTAATAGAGGCCCTGGCGTGCCGCGAGCTGTGCGCGCGGGCGCCCATGATGATGGCGCCCTCGTACTACGTGTGCATGTGTGCCGCATGCGCCGCGTGTGCCGCATGCGCCCCGTACGCCGCGTGCGCCGCGTGTGCGGGCTGCGCCCCGTGCGCGGTGCAGGCCCCGTACTGCGAGTGCTACCGCGCCGCGACTTGTCCCGCGTGACCGGGTGCGCCCTCCGTCCTCGAGTCCCTCAACAATCGACGATGAATCTAGTGCCAAATGTATATATAACAGATAACTGTCGTGTTGGAGCGTAGCTCACTGTCCGCCGATCAATTCGCACGTCAATTGTCCGGCGCGGGCTCGCCGCCCCTGCGCACTCGCGTCAAGTAATTTCTAGTCGTACTCCTTTCGTGTTGATAAGTTAATATGTTAGCAGTACGAAAATTATTGCGCATACGTTATGACGCGCCGCTCGATAGTGAGTCCGAGTCGATGGTCTGCCTATAAAAAAGACTAGTTAGTTATTTTTAAGCTTTTATGTATAGAAGTCTCTGTAATAGTAGTGGCATGTCTCTCGCCGTCGATACGCCACAGACAAGTGGAAGGTCGGACTAGTTTTATTTAAATTAAGAGAGATAATCGGTCCTAAATGACTATGTACTTAACGAACAACAGTACAAATATAGATGCGTGCACATTGCACTTACGATTGTATTATAACAAGTTCGACCTTGTATCGCGGCCTTTAACTCGCGAGAAAATCCGTCAAGTCAGATCACGAAGTTCGATCAGCTCTATTGCATTATACAATTTGAGACATACGACAAATCACTATTTTACTATGTATTTATCAATCTGAAAGGATGTATGTGTACATATTACGTGATCCGTGATCGCTCTAGTATTGTATATGGCTTGGCGTGACAACTAACAAATTAAGATACCACTTAAAATAAAAAGTAAAAAATATTTAAAACCCAAAAAAATATATTTACTAAGAGTGTACAATATTAAAGTTCACGCTTTTTTTTAATAATAATAGTAAAATACCGTTATAGAAATATTTTAAGAATATTTACAAGTAGACGTGTCACGTGTAGTAACAAAGTACTTATGAACATTTTGTTTTAACTGTTAATGTCTTATCAAATTACAGTTTGTCTGAGAGCTGTAGATGATGGAAAATGTGATTTAATTGTTGTATTAAATAACCATGTTGCTGATAAAATATTATGTCTACTTACATACATTGTGTAGATTAATTCCAATAGAGAGATATATTATTGTTGTATTTGATATGTGTAGATTATATGAACGATTGTGTCCGGCCAATAAGTGAATGTGTTAATGCCAAAATGCATATTCCGATGAAATTATATAATATATACAGATAGCATTAAAATATGTAGCGCTTGTGTAAAACATTTGTTATGTAGTGTAATATAAATAGTTATAAAATCCGAAGTAATCAAGTACAATCAATTTATATAGTTTTTTAAACTTCGATTTTATAAACGAATTTGTATTTTTTTCCGAACTTTGCTCACTTTTGAACCAAAATTTAAGATCTCATTTTTATGTAAAATCATTATTTTGGTATGTATGCATGTCAGTCACGTGCTTGTTATCAGTATATATAAATGGACATTGATAAAGCGTTTGATCAAAGTTGCACTTCTGCAGTTTTTAATATATCTGGTAGATAAATGGGCGTAGTTCAAGGAGGGAATTTACATGGAGAAAAATACCTAAATATTATGGTAATACCTAATTAAATAGCATTATGCGCTTCTACTGCGTTATTTTAATCAAACCTCTTTTAAAAATATACGAAAGCTACGCCCAAAGTGTTTCTAATTTATTATTTAAAGATCAATTTCTGAATTTTTGTTTTAATAATGTAAAAATCAACATTAAAAAAGGCAATGAATATTTCTTTAATCTATTTAACATTAAAGTGTAATGAAAATCGGAAAATATGCTATAGATCTAAATTTAGACATAGTACTCGGTCGCCTGTACTTATAAAAAGAATGAAGTACATAAAAAAAGTTAACTGAATCTAAACAATATTGAAAATATATTTAAGAGTGAATGTAAGTTAATTATCATTAGTGTTACTTGCTATATTGAGACAGGCGTCTAAGTTGTGATTTGTAGTGTTTTCGAAATATTTTAAAAAGTCATTCTATATTGTCACTATCTATTTAAATAACTGTGATTGTTATATCTATTAGTAGATCAGTTATTGGCAAGATCGGATAAAAACTACCTCCTCTTGTGATCATAAATTACTATATTTTATGGCATGTTTATAATTATGGTTATATCTTCTATGACAAGGTAAGAAAATTATGTAGACTCCATGACTTGTAGTCATGCAAAAGAAAAAGAGTAAAATTATAAAAATTTAGCTTACAATTAAAAAATATACGTGCAAATTTTATAGGAAATCTTTTTGTACAACTTGGCTTACTTCTCTACATAATTTTCTTTGGTCATTGAATCAAGTTCACTAATCCGAATTTTGGAATCAAAACTGAATATGCTTCGTTTCAGTGAACTAAATAAATGCTTGTTAGCTTAAAAAGCTCTTCCTTATACCACAAATGTGGCTAAAACGCTTCCAAAATATAACGGTCTAAATTTTTTTAAAGTTATTTTGTAAAGAGAGATATTGCAATATAATTTTAGATGTTATTATTTTTTTTCTAAAGTTACCATCAGTTTTCAGCTAGCCTAATTTTTTTTAATTATTTTAATTTTTACTAAGCACTGGTCATGAGGCGTTTGTGTGCTGTAAATATTTGTTACCTGTGTTTTTTTTTTTCAAGTCTGTAGTAATATTTTGTAAAATATTATATTACCAAGGTCTAAAGAGATAATTTAGAACTTTAAGATTATATTTTACTTTACATCAAATTATTGATATTTAAATGCCAAGTTGTCAGATAAATGTTAATGTAATTAATATAAAAAGTAAAATATATATTCTTTAATTAATTTTGTATACTTTAATTCTTTTTTAGAGGTGAAATAGCCGTTATAAGAAAGAAATACACAATAGAGTATTACTCTGTATTCTCTCGTTTTCCCTTTATTCGCGCCAATTTTTTTTATTACAGTTCCATAGTCAAGCAGTACCTCTTAATTCTCCAGGTGATAGTCTTTTGTTTAGATTTATATCAGATGATCACCAAGTAAACTATTTTCTGACGCTTATCATTATCTACTTATTTTTCATCATTTACCTAACTTTGTATATCTTTTACTTTTATCCCTTTGTAAAGGACGTTTTATTTCTAGTCCCTCTTTCCTATCCCTATTACACACTCTATCGATCTATAAGATCTTCTGAACGTAATTTCTTCCACATTTCTTCACAGAACACTTCTAAAATTATACTCCTATGACTGGTCTGATGGTAATAATTATCGTAACCTATGGTCTTTGAAGAAATCTATTGACTCCATTATTTAAAGAGCCTGTTCGGTAAAACCTAGACAGGAAATTCATTCTACTACTTAATTTTACGTGGAACGATATACCAGCTTTTATTTACCATTTATCTATTTGGCACTAAATACAATAAGTAGGTGTATTGTCTTAACAAATTATAGATTGTAACTGCATTTAAATTGGTTAATTCTATCAATGTTGTTAAAAAAATGTTTAATAAATACAGTTCGTTTTATTGAAGCACATGAACGCCGAAATAAAAAGCAGTTTTAGTTGTATGGCACGGTTTTATCAAGTGAGAGTGGTGTAGCGAATTATTATACTTAGTATCTGTTATAACAATCTTAAAAATAATACGTAAAAACGGCACAATGTTCTACATTACATTGGAAATATATAAGTTTTTTTATCTGTTGTAGAAATTTGACTTCTTTTAGCCCCTCTGGGATAAACTTTTAGAGTAACTCATACGATAGTGTTGCGCGTGTCTTAAGAAAAACCGATACCATGAAGATAAAAATAATTTTTTGTTGCTGTAGCCAATTTATTGATGTATTCTGCTTTCAGAGGATTATGGTTAAGCTCAAGTATTGGCTTTTCATAACCATGAAATTAGTTACAAATGTAATAGATACATGCGTTTGTGTTTATAGTCACTTTTTTACAAACTTAATGCATATAACGCGAAGGAAAAAAATACTAATTTATCTCACACATACAAATACACTTATAAAAATTTTTAGTTTTTATTCTTGAAACAACTCTCTCATGATATTATACACAAATAATCGACCTATGCAAAGAACAAGGTTACTTGTGAATAAGTTACCAAATCGTTTTGTTTGTGGTTTTAAAGCTAAGCTGACCTATATTTTTTATTAGTAAATCTTTTTTTAATTATTGTCATGTAGTTTCAAAGTTAGTTTAAATGTTATAGCTGATTGTGTGATTGGCAAATTTAAAATCGCTCTCCTGTATAGTAACGATTATGCAGAAGTAACTTTATTCTACGGATAGGTCGCAATCTTTATATATATAAATCTCCTGTCACGATGTTTGTCCGCGATGGAGTCCTATACCACTGAACCGATTTTAAATTTGATTTGCACACCGTGTGCAACGCGACCCAACTTGATAGATAGAATAGCTTACATTTAAATTTATAGTCGCAATATTATATTTTATTGCAAATTATTTGTCTACCCCTAACATTTGTATGGCAAAACAACGTTTGCCGGGTCAGCTAGTTATGTTATAATAATCGTTAACAAATACGTAATTTGGCAATCTTAAGTAATAAGAAATGGTTTATTTCTACAATTTAGTAAGTTAAGAAGAAATTAATCAAGTCAATTAAATCTCAATTATGATTGCACAAAACATGTCAGTCGACTAAAAATGTTTTGTAATTATTAAATTAATAGGAAAAATGCTTAATTTTTATAATTGTTTAAAAAAACCTGTGCCGTTTATACTTACGTCTTAATTCCGTATATTTTTTGAAGAAAACAAACACCACCTTTACTTGTGAACCTGTAAAAATCTTTTGTAAAAATTTTGAAAATTTCACACAAAAATAATATATTTCTGTTATAACCATTAATAAAATACTTAGGAAATGTAATCATATATCTATTGAACACTGCCTCGCCTCTATAGGCGGCAGGACGCAAACCGACGAGGTTAGCAACAGTCGGACGGAGTGGTAGACCCTAATGGGAGAGTTATATCTATTTTTATTGATTTAGAAATGAAAAATTAATGAAAATGAAGTCATTTAATCACGTAGACACAATTTTTAACAAAATTATGATCATAGGATAAGTCCAAAGTGTTTTCCTTACCACCTGTTCTGAACATGCAATCCGCTGAGAAGAACCGGCGTAACAAACTTAGCAGGTATTTTTTGATTTAGTCTTTATTTATAGGAATTGCTAGTTGTTTCATATCATAATTGCTTTTTTTTTAATGGTTTTTTAATTTTCTTTCACAAGCATTTGATTATGCTGTGATCAATTTAAAATATAATATTCAAATACGACAACCTTAAAGGTTGGTCGGTCGTGGCCAGGCTCAGGGCACTTACCATGGTCCGGTTAGGGCCACACAAAAAATAGATTCCCGTGTGGTCTAGTTACTACCTTAAAGGTTAATAAACATTATAAGTTCTAATTTAATTAAATATGTTATGTTTGTGTGAAAATCTCAGAAATTTACGATTTATTAATCATTACAAATTCATTAAATATGTGAATTACAATCGATAAGTCGTAGTAGTATGGTATTACTATTATCTCTATATTATATCTATTGTTTGTTAAGCTGTTTAAGGAATTTGTAAAGAGAAAACTCCTAAACTGCTGTGTCGATAACCTCGCTCATATGTTAAAAGCGGTACCCGACACTTAGACTCTCTAGTTTAAGGGATGTTTAACATAACGCCTTAAGTTTTATAAGTTTATAGCTAGTTTTTATCATTATTAGATTTTATTTTAGTCTAAAACTTCCATGTTAAATGTTTCGTGTAACACAACTACGTGGACACATCATTTGTTACGATACAATATTAATTATATATTTGTGAGGAGTTTTAAGATATACCTATGTAAATTTTACAGAAATAAAAAAAAAATGTTGTGAAAAATAAATTATAAAAAAAGTGATATAAACAGTGATCTGTGTTTTTTTATTTTTAGTACCCTATGATGATGTTTGGAAGGGCTGAATTGATATATTTCTATGGATTATAAGGGATTAAGAATACAAGTATCACTTAAGGGCGATATTAGGAGTTAGTTATGAAATAATCCAAGTGAAACAAAAGCTCATATACTGGAAAGAGTCACAGGAGGAAAACTACAAACAACCTGTTCGAAACGGTAGTCGTTTGGATGTTTATAAACAAAAATCGAATCTATTTATCCATATTACGATATTGCAGCTTACATTTGTATAAATGCATTTAGTGTAGGGGTAATCTTCGAAACTAGTTTATCCACACAAAAAAATTTTTACTAATAAAAATCTACAACCTCCGAGAGTCCCATAGGCTATAATATATTTGGAAAGAACAGTGCCTCTCCTCATAAGGCGGCAGGACGTACTCCGACGAGGTTGGTAACAGCCGGCCGGAGTGGTGGCCGGGCTAATGGGAGAGAAACTGACGGACTATACGGGCATTGTCCATCAAGACCGCTTTCTGCATCTGGGCTATAACCGACTTGCTATAATCTACAGTTATTATATTTATAATGGTTATGATTTCTAATTACAGAACTACGATGTCTCAGGTAAAAACATATAAACAGGCTTGATGGTTGCTAAATAATAAATAGCGTCATTTTAAACCGTAAGACATAAAATGACTAAAATCTTTATATAATTCATCAAAACAATGCCATTAAAGTGCACAAGAAAATTTTTATGATTAGATAATCTGCTACCAACATTAAGTGGAGGCCTGTGGAGGGATTTCCCGCAAATAATTGAGGCCTCATGTAAATTAGACTAAGCTCAGGGTTTTACCCTTGATGCAGTATTAAGTAATATGATTTTAATATTCAGATAATAATAGCACAGAAAATATTACTTGCACCTTTGCAGTTTTTTAACTACATTTACTCTTGTTCTGAGAAAGGGTTGAGGAAAATGCATTAAAAAAATAATAAATAAATAAATATTCATGGACATTTCACACAACGTCCTCTGGTCCCAAGCTAAGCTTATTATGCTTGTGTTATGGGTACCAGAATACGGATAGAATACATAAACTACTTTTCTTTTGTAAATACATACTTCTTATACATAGTAAACACCCAGACGCAGTACAAACATTTGTATGACATTTATAAACATCACACAAATGAATGTCCGAGGCGGGAATCGAACCCGCGACCTCGTGAACGGCAGTCCGTTATATGAACCACTAGACCACGAAGCCCGTCGAAATAAATAAATAAAGCCTTTATTAACAATCTATTACATTTAAATTTGGTTTTAGGTATTAATTTTGAATAATATAAAAATAATGTTGATTGCGTTAGACACCGGTTTCTTGATTGTCTTGCTTTCTAGCATAGCCCTCTCCAAGAGTTCTTCTACAATCTATCATTTGCTTTTCTTGTCCGTGTTAATCCTACTACTTTTTTGATATCATCTTCCCATCTGCAGTACTGTCTTCCTTTACCTCTCCGTTTATATCTGGGGCACCATTCAGTCACTTCTTTGGCCCACTTTTCAATTTTATTTGGAAAATGCATTACTAAAACGCAATCCTTTCTTGTGCATTTCCTTTCTTGTGATTTTTAGTTTTTGAACTAAGCAAATAATTTTTAACTGTCTTAGCTGAATATCGAACTTAATAAGTTTTAGAGCAAAAGCGACCAGCTTTCATAAAAGTTTCACTCATCTTTTTCCCTACCAATGGTTATAGTCCTAAAACTCCTCTCTTATTACATACTAGCTGTTGCCTGCGACTTCGTAAATTATTTTCGTATATTTTCGGGACGCGTAATATTTAGAAATTTTTTCCTGTTTTTGCAATATTTTTAGCTTCGCTTCCTATTAGTTGCAGCGTGATGTTATATCGCATAAAGTCTTTCTCGATAAATTTACTATCCAACACTGAAAGAATTTTTCATATCGGATCAGTGGTTCCTGAGATTAGCGCGTTCAAACAAACAAAACTCTTCAGCTTTATAACATTAGTATACAAGTATAGATTGTCGCAGCGTTGATACGATTTATGTATCTAATTCCTACTCTTATAAATATATCTTAAATATGCCTAAAATAATAAAAAACTTAAGTACCTGTACATAATATTTTAATTATTCTATTTAAACGCAATATAAAATTTTGAAAGTCATTGTCATTGAATTGAACAAAGAGAATGTAGGTTATTATATTAACTATTAATATTTGAGAGTAAATATTTTTAAGACGTCGATGCACCTGTGTAAGTATCTACTTTTGGCAAAATAGATATAATAGTACAAAATAATTATTCATTTGCGATAAGTTTCAGGTGGAATTATTATATTTTTAGCAAAAAAAATAATCCAAAAATAATTAAGTTTTTAAAAAAAAAGTTCAACTGAATTCATGTGATGATGACCAAACGGGGACCACCAGCTATCAAATAAAAAAAGAATCATCAAAATCGCTTCGCCTAGTTAAAATTTATGAGGTAACAAACATAAAAAAAAAACAGACAAATTGAGAACCTCCTCCTTTTTTGAAGTCGGTTAAAAAAACACTACTTCAGCTAGCACATAAGAATTTTTTTTTAATAAAAACCCTTATTTTCTGCTCATTGACAGTCAACCCACAAAATTATAAAATTTTGTGGGTTGACTGTCTGGATGCTGTTGTAGAGAATACAAAAACTAGGAACTCAAAATTGTGCGTGTTGTTTGCGTTTACACAGTAAGCGAGCATTAATTATGACAATATGTATTTTATGAAATGCCTACGACCTTTCATCGGTTTGATAGTTCGTCATGCACCAATGCAATATTACAGAGCGGACAAATTGGCTTTTTAAAATTGGCTATCACATGGAAACATTAAGAGTGAATCATGAATATTGAATAGTTCTAGAGTAGAGAGTGGCGTAGCTAGGTAACCAAGGGCCCTGGGGCAAATAAAAAAATGGATCCCACTGCTATGTAAACTGACTAGGTTTTATCAAATAAAAATATGAAACATACATAAAATGCAAAAAAAAGTAGCCAGTTCAGTTCGATCAAGATTTCTGGTAAGGATTCGTGGGCCCCTGATCTTAAGGGTCCCGAGGCACTGCCCCGCCTAGCCCGTTGGTAGATACGCCATTGAGAGTAAATGAGGGTTGCCTCAGGTGTCTGATCTTAAAAAATCCACTACAACATGAAGACAAGACTCCAAATTACGGGATAAAGCAGAAAAATGATAAATGATGAATCTGTAAGGAACAGTTAAAAAATTTGAGCTTACGTTACAAAACTCACGTACGCAACCTAAATGTGGCGCAATCTACATAACTTTGTTCCATTTTAACCTCGTAATAAGTTACTATTACTGTTTTTTCCTTCCAGTGTGCGTAATCCATATATTTTAGTAGTATACATGTGTTTAATAGATGCAGTAACGGGATCGTTTAGTCGCGATGAAACGGCATCTTGGCCTAAATACAAACATGCAGTCAATAATTCCTTTACACGTGATTCTATAAAAAAATATTCAGATATTCCACAGATTATATTAATAAAGGAAATGGATTTTGTATAATACAATATTAGTGGTAAACTATTAAAAATTGGGAAGAAATAAAGTCTAGAAAAAGACCAAAGAAAGAATGGATGAACCGTGTGAAAGAGGAGATATCACAAATGACGTCTGACAGAAGAGTATGAAAGAAAAAAATATGAAGTGCTGACCTGAAATCAATGATATATTAAAACACCTCAATGCCTGAAATAATGGTATAAGGAGAATAATGATGGATTAAGAATAAAGGTGCCAACTTCCTGTAAAAGCCAGCTAAGGCATATTAAAAACAGATAACGTCTTCTGTGGGAGACGAAAATCTCAAAAATAAACCCTGTGCCAACACGCCTGGTTAGCGCGGCATAATTTATTATTAGACCACAAACCCTCTCGAAATGGAGTATACCGGTGCCCAACAGTGGGACGTTTATGGTCTGAGAGACGTTTATGGAGAGAGGAAGAGAAAACTCGGGTCCGAACTATATAAAAAGGGCTCCAGAATTGTAATTTTATTTTTTGGAAATATTACAGTTTGACAAAAAAATATGTATCAATAAATTAAATTTGAATTTATACCATTTTATATTTTACAAAAGAGATAATATTAAAAAGAAGTAAAATAAACATTATTTTTTATTTTTACGCCCTTCTAGTAGCCATTCCTTGACATGCATACATACATAATACAATGAATAACAATATTTTTTTAATATTTAAATAATATGTTAAGTTACTTTTTTGCTTATACCATTGAACATAATATCATATTTTAGATTCACAAATCTTAATATTTGATGGTATTAGAAGTGAAATATCAAAGTTCAAATAGTTATAGATGTGACTATACTATTACTAGCTGATGTCCGCTACTCCGTACGCGTGGAATTTTAGATCCTCATATATTTTGTCATCGTTTAAACCTTCCCTGGACTGTCACGAATATTGCAAGACCAAAATAACCAAAATTGACCCAGCCTTTCTCGATATTTAGCGAGACTAACGAACAGCAATTGGATTTTTAGATATGAAATTATTAAGCTGAAGAGTTTGTTTGTTTTAACGCGCTAATCTCAGGAACTACTGATCCGATTTAAAAAGTTCTTTCAATGTTGAATAGTATATTTATCGAGGAAGGCTATATGCTATATAACATCACGCTGCTACTAATAGGAGCAAGGCATCAGAGAAAAATGTTGCAAAAAGGAGAATATTTCTAAATTCCCCGCGTACGGAGTCGCTGGGAACAGCTAATTAATTTATGTACTTATTTTTTCCGTGTTATTTTCTCTTTATTTATTTAACTAGGAAGACGATAGTGTAACATATTTCAACTGATGGCCTTGTGATTCATGTTAGTTGGAATAATTACTTACGTTTTATTACAAAATAAATTTAACTTTAATCAGTTTAACGTTGCAACGTTGCTAATAAATCTACAAGACATCATTATTCTTGTTTTTTTGAGTATAACCTTTATTTACACGCTTTTTTATGTTTGGTATGTATCTATCTATGTATTAATCTGTGTAACGGAATCTTTGAAAGCGATTTTCAGCCACTTGCAGTAGACGGATAGATCTGAAATTTTGCACACCTAACAAGGACCGATGACAACACAATAATTTAAAAGAATAATCCCAATTCCTTGATCAGAATTACTAGAATAGCATGTTGAAGAATCACTATAACCACACTTGTATTTTTAATTATACAGGTAATAGTTTAATTGTATTTGAGTAGACTCACCAAGATTATTGTGTTTCTACGTATGTCTTTCATATACAATCAGATAATTTCACATAAAAACTCTTTGTTTATAGAATCAGGTAAAAATATCATAATTGTTTACTTGTGTTTACTACGATTGTGACAACATGTGACAACAGAAACTTATGTCTCTGACAACATAAACTGTCAACGTTTTGTAAGTAGGTAGCATAGAATTGAGTATTGCAATCATTTAAAAAATATTCAGGATAAATCAAATTATGGTGGAAAAAGTGAAAATGCCGCAAGTGGGCTCACTTTTTCCACCATAATTTGATTTATTAAGTAAAAGCATAGCATGTCAAATGCAAAAATTAATAAATTAATATTCAGGATATTTAAGCGTGTTTTTTAGTTTTTAAACTAAGTAGATTATATTAACACGTGATGTCAATATCGTTTAAGAATACAAGTGTCAGTGCCCAATATCCTCCCCATGGTGCTGTAAGAGCCAGCTACGGGATATAATTTAAGCAGTTAACATAACTGTGAGAGTCAGAAACCACTAAACTAAACCCTAAGCCAACATGTCAAGCCACAAACTCCAAAGTGGAGGAGGCCTGTGCCCAACAGTGGGGCGTTACTGAGCTGAAGAGAGAGAGAGAATGATAATTAACCCTCCGTGTGCAAGTCCAACAGTACTGAGTCGGGTTTTTAATTATTATTCTTTTACTTTTCATAGTGTTTTGTATTAAAGACATTCGACGTATTGCCCATTGTTAAATTAAAAAAACATATCATGGAACTACTGTTGAAGAAATGCTATTATTCTATTGGTGAATTTTATAATGACGGTGATATCTAGATTTAAGGACCTAAAAAGGAAAATTTTTGCAGGACAATTCTGTATGACTATTTTGTAATTTTGTATGTCTTGACGACCAAACATAGCGGTAAGATAACCTCAGTAAGATTTATAAATGACATTGTACTATTCTATTCTATTCTATTCTATTCTATTCTATTCGACGAGCCATAAGTCTAGCTACATTCAAAATTAAAGTTAAGAACCACTATATGAACATGCAGTTGTAACTGTTCCCGTTTAGAATTGTCTGTGTACGTTTATGTATGTATTATGTGCATTGTTTTGTACATGTTTATTTGTATGTAGTATATAAGTTTATAGAACATTTGTGTTATGATAATTAGTGCACCTACAACTATTGCTCTTCTCTCTTCTCAACATCTCCATCAATAGGTTGCCTGCCAGAAATTGCTTTTAGCGATTAGGCCGCCCATTGTACTCTATTTATAATTATAATTTTTGTAAATTTTATTCTTAATGTGTACAATAAAGTGTATAATAAATAAATAAATAATAAATAAATACCATTTCAATATCACAGCTCACTCGTACCGGTTGACTATATATATAGCATAGACTATATATATATATATATAGCACAGATCAGCTCGAATAGATAGAGCATCACAAGATGTTTGTCGCATTAACGTTGGAGAAAGGCGTGGGTGGCGGGATATAAATAAATAAATAAATAAATATTCATGGACATTTTACACAACGTCCTATGGTCCCAAGCTAACCTTATATGCTTGTGTTATGGGTACCAATACGGATATACTGCATAAACCACTTTTCTCTTGTAAATACATACATACTTATAATATATAGAAACACCCAGACGCAAGACAAACATTTGTATGACAATTATAAATATCGCACAAATGATTGTCCCGAGCCGTTCCGGTACCTGAACCACTGGACCACGAGGCCCGTCAATTATAGAATAATATTCATATAGAATAATACCTTTACATTGGTTGTATAAAAATAGCCTTACCACGACCAGGGAAAGGTGGCACCCCATCGTTTTAACGAAACAACAACGCAACTATTGGTAGTGATCTGTGCCATATAGGACATATAGGTATGGTCTTTAAAAGTAGGTAAATATTGATTGCGACCTTTATTTTATAGTGTTGCAACATTGTATATCTAATCGTATACAAAACAACTTTGTATAAATGTATTGAGAACAGGAACCTAAATTTCGAAGTAATATTAATTGTAATGGCAGTATACCGAGCTATAGTCAATTTGTTAAAACGTTTGCGTTATTATCATGCATATCCGTAATATTTCCGACCCCAAATAACGGGATAAGGGTAAGAGAATGATGATGATCAGTATTTATTGTTGTAGCATTGATATACATGAACTGCGAAATTTTTAGCTCTCTACCTAGTCTCTAGCTATCACTATTCCAGAAATACAGCCTGGTGACAGACGCACGAACGATCAGCAAAGTCTCAGTAATATGGTCTTTTTCCCTCTCTTCTTGCCCCTAACGGACCACTGTATAGTGCCTTGAGCCTGACCTTGACCCGGCCATAAGGGTGGCCCCGTTATTCGGGGCCTCAGTAGTCAGGTCCAGATTTACCTGCTGGTACGCAGCCCTAAAAATAAAATATGTCTATATAAATGTACCCATGTAAGAAATTACACTTCTTTATTTATTCTTTACGTAAATAATTTTATATAATCGAACCCACAACCTCGTGAAATTCTATAGAAAAACAATTTTATTGATAACCGTTAAGATAAACATTAAAATGCAACTGGGAGCAAGAAATTTCTTAAAGAATGGTACCAATTCTGTTGTGATAATAACTAAACTAAAAACAATTATGACACTAAACTAATGATACTAAATGAATGATACCTACTGTGTAATGATACATACATAGGTATGCCCATAACTTCTGAACAACCGCATTACATAATTCCAATATGTCATTTTCTGTTTTACTACCAGGGCAAAGTTGGATTAAAAGAAATATAAAGATATCAAGAAAGAAAAAATATGGCAGGAGATAGTTCCCTAGGTGAGTAAGTATTAAGAAAGAATATATAATTAACTGTCCCAAATTGTATTATTTGCCAGTGTCAATAATAGAATTTGCGATAGTTAAATAAGCGTTAAACGTTTAAAGCGGTAAACGTTTTTAAACTTCCGCGACTTCTACACATATTCATAAATATCTCTCTCTCTCTCTCTCTCTCTCTCTCTCTGTCTCCAGCTCATTTACATCCCACGATTAGACACGGGCTTTCTCTACTTTGGGACGGAATGTGGTCACAGACAAAGTGCCGCGTCGACCAAGCGTTTTGACTCAGGGTTCTATGTACAATATCCCTTGGCTTTTACAGCACCCTGAGAACGAATAGAAACGATGACACTTATATTCATAATCCGTCACTGTACTGAGCTCAAATCTATATATATACTAATGTTAAAGAGCTGAAGAGCTTTGGTTTAGGTTTAATTTCAAAAAATCTTTT
Organism: Orgyia antiqua; assembly: GCA_916999025.1. Classification (NCBI taxonomy): domain Eukaryota; kingdom Metazoa; phylum Arthropoda; class Insecta; order Lepidoptera; family Erebidae; genus Orgyia; species Orgyia antiqua. Next base: position 16,141,743 of record OU779864.1, on the reverse strand, counting down.
TATTATAGATAGTCCATTTATCGAGGAAGGCTATAGGCACGTTGCGACCAATAGGAGCGAAGCATTAGTGAAAAATGTTGCTAAAATCCGCTTTAAAAAAAATTTTGTACGCGTGAAATTTCGATAATTGTCTAAATTTCGCGAGTAATAAAATAAGTCACCGTCAAAGCTAGTATTAATGTTCTATCAATATTCATATTTTAGTTTAGTTCAATTCAGGTATACAAGTAGAATTGTCATCAATATGTAACCGTACATTCAACTATTTATAGCCTGTTTTTCACGTTCAACGGTCTATTCCCTTCGAAATGTAGGGCATTATTAGCCTAATAGCAAACATGATATACGGACAATTACGTATTTTGTATATCTAAGACGAGGTTGGGCTAATACATAATGTAACTCGGTTGAAAGAAGGGCATGGAAGATTTTTGATTTAGGATCGAATTGAATATATTGCATTTTTATTGAGAACTTTACGAAAATCAATGTGATTTAATTAGATTAATGTGTATGTTTGTCCCGTCACAAAAATAGCTTGTCAAATTTTAATCACTTAAAAATGTAAGGTAAGAAGAAGCAATCAGCTAGTAATATTTTGGTCTTACACGTAAACTATGCCTGCCAACCAGAAAGAGCTGGCCAATCACAAATACAAAACACACATAATATAGTACGGGTGCTCGCATCACCGAAATTCCTCGATGGCTCACACTTTTAAGATTTTTTGCCAAAACAGCAATTGCGAGCCACGAGCCTATAGTTATACAAGAACTAGCCGTCGCCATCGACTTCGTATGCGTAAAATTTAGACAAGTTTTTGCAACATTATACGCTTATGTTTCGTTCCTAGCCTATTCTAGCCGTCCTCGATAGATGTATTATCCAATACTGAAAAAATTTTTCAAATCGGACTAGTAGTTCCTGAGATTAGCGCGTTTAAACAAACAAACTCTTCAGCTTTATAATATTAGTGTAGAAAAACTTTCTTGTTTTATATTATTAGTAGGCAGAGGCGTATTTTGAAAATTAGCGCCCAGGCCATTTAATGTGACACCCTGGGGCAATTTAATAAACTGCCCTATAAATTAATATAAATAGAGCGAGATTTTAAATTTGTAGGCTTTTGCCGCCCTTCTCAGGCTGGCCGCCCTGGGTCATGGCCCCCATGGCCTTAGGGTAAATGCGCCCCTGTTAGTAGGATACCGACTGATAATCGAATCTCATTTTCAAACCTGCTACCAACTATACCACGAAGTCTTTTAAAACAACAATTACCCAATAGTGAAGGCGCTCATAGCAACTATTGTCTCATATATATGTTTTATAAAAATGATGTGTATTTCAACATACTATCACTTTACGTGTCAATGTCGACAAATGTAATCATATAATAATATATACTTACAATATAACACGTAGTAGTGACATCTGATCTGAGGTATATTACAAAATACTTGAGAGATAAACCTAGGCATTCATTAGCATTTTTCTGGCCATGAGAAGGATCTATCCCTATAGAAAGACACAACGCGCGGTCCTGCATCGCTTGCAACTAGTAGCTCCCTTCCCTGCCAACTTGCGCTGCTGTTTCATTCGTGTACTTACTGGAACTGTATTTATAAGATAAATAAGAATCCCCCAAATCGTGTACAAGTCTAACAAGTTCTTGTACGGTTTTCTCTTATTATGCCAAAGAAGTATAATTATATATTTTTATTATTTATTTATTTATTTATTTCGTTGTTATACAATTGTTAGATACATTATTCATTTATTTATTTGCCTCCCAGACTAGGTTTAGACCTGTGTTCCAGGAGACAATACATTGCTCTTTTCTTAGTGCTAGGTTACTGACTTATTCTTACTAACAAGAATTCAATATTATAATATTTATCATTAAAGATAAATGACCAATTAAAAGATAATTTCTTAGTGTCAGGATTCAGCCATTGATCTATATGTTTATATGTTATTGTATATCTCGGAGACATTATATTTAAACTTTAATGTGACATTAATAAAGTTTAAATTAAGCAAGCATTTGTTAGTTATTCTTATCAATATAACTGATGTTGTTTTTAACCTCAATAATGGAGTATTATTGAGGTATTTATTTGTGTATCTATGGTGTCTTAGCTACTAAATAGCTGCATTGATGTACAATAAGATTATCCCCCTCTTTGCCGCCAAAATAGCCCAGAGTCATAATTAAGAAGTCAAGTCCACAATATTCTACATTGTGGACATACTCTGAACATTGAACTTGTTACTTCAATGTTCAGAGTTGCGCAAGTGCTACTGAATATTGTGGGCTTGACTTCTTAATTATGACTCTGGGCTATTTAGGCGGCAAAGAGGAGGATAATCTTATCTTATCAATGCAGTTGCATTTTCTATCTTTATGGTCGACGTAAAATTAAAATAAAATGGTGGTAAGCCCTGTAACAATTGATCGTAGAGGGCACTTTACAGCTCAATCTCACCCGTGACCATAGTGACTGCAAAGTCTCCGAAATTCGTAAAAAGTGGTTTTATTTGAAGTCAAGTCAAATATAATTGTTATAGTTACACAAAAGTTTATTCATAATATTCTAACTAATAATAAATAAATCATGATAATAATCATGCAATGATTACTGTCAACAATTCATTACAAATGCACTCAGTAAATCAACTGCTATTGTTCTTTAACAGTAATTATACACCGATAAAAGCGACCATTCACGGCAGGACTAAACTTTATACAACGCTAATAATTGTCAAAAATCGTTAGACTTTCTTTTATCTGTTAAACAGTAACTATAAGCAAATAAATAAAAATATATAAAACAAACAAAAAACAAAAACAAACAAAAAATTCTTCAGCTTTATAATAATAATAAATATTCACGAACATTTCCACACAGCGTCCTCTGGTCCCAAGCTAAGCTTATATGCTTGTGTTATGGGTACCAGAATACGGTTAGAATTCATATACTACTTTTTTTTTGTAAATACACACTTATAATACATAGAAACACCCAGACGCAGTACAAACATTTGTATGACAATAAGAAAAATCACACAAATGATTGTCCCAAACGGGAATCGAACCCGCGACCTCTTGATCGGCAGTCCGTTACATAAACCACTCAACAACGAGGCTCGTATAAGTGGAAGAGTTTGTTTGTTTGTTTGTATGATCGCGCTAAACTCAGAAAATACTGGTTTGATTTGAAAAATTCTTTTAGTGTTCGATAGTCAATTTATCGAGGAAGGTTATAGGCTTATATAACATCACGCGACCTATAGGAGCGAAGCATTAATGAAAAATGTTGCAAAAACCGGCATAATTTTCTAAGTTCCAGACGCTAGTAATCAATAAGCCAGGAATGTGTAATATAACCGATAAATATATCGACGAGCCTCGTGGTTGAGTGGTTCGATTCCCGCTCGAGACAATCATTTGTGTGATTTTTCTAATTGTCATACAAATGTTTGTACTGCGTCTGGGTGTTTCTATGTATTATAAGTATGTATTTACAAAAGAAAAGTAGTATATGTCCTCTATCCGTATTCTGGTACCCATAACACAAGCATATAAGCTTAGCTTGGGACCAGAGGACGTTGTGTGAAATGTCCATGAATATTTATTTATTTAAATATATAGAAACTGGTAAAGTGCGAGTTGGACTTACACACGTACCGTTATTATCATAATATATTAGTCATATTTTCAACCATAAAAGACGTGATAAGAGCAGAGAAATGATGATGAATATCTGTTGTTATAGCATCATCATAAGTACATAAACTGTGAAATTTTCAGCTATCACCGTTCCAGAGATACAACCTGGTGACAGATAGACGGATGGACAGCGAAGTCTCAGTAACAAGGTCAAGTTTTACCTTTTGTTACGGAACTCTAAAAACCCCTGAAATAAAATCCACTAAATGACAAAATGAATGTATTGTAGCGATTTTTGACAGCGACATCGCTTCAGCCTTCACCTTAATGCTTAAAATTACGTTCTTTTAGTACGCTTAAAAAGAAATAAGGTGGTGACAAGTATTCTTAATCCGTCTCCAAATTACCACGTTACTACATGTACATAGTGTTTGTCCATTTCATTATGCACTTGGATTTCATTCACGCTCTGATAAAACTAGTCGCTAACAAAGAAATTCACGCTTGAAGATTATACTTATTAACTGAAATATAAAGATTGGTACCTATTCTACGTGCACATCTAAACTTAACTAAAAACTAAAATTTGATTGTATCATTAATACTTCGGCCAAATTAACTGAATTTTCTTATCATAGAAACTATGTATTAAAGTATAATTATTGTAAATGTGTATAGCAGTATAGCCAATTAATTAGAATACATCAATAGTTGTTTTTAGTTATGTTTAGTTATGCACGTAGAATCGGTACTATTGTCATGCTTCCTTGTAAATATTATATTATTAGACGAAAATAGTACTGATTCTCTAAGAGACACGGAAAACTCGAAAGTAAATCCTGTGCTAGCATGGACAGCGCGGCACAGTAAACCATGTTTATTTTCTTTTTACCGCTCAGGTATTTCTATGTATTATAAGTACATATGTATTTACAAAAGAAATGTAGTATATGTAGTCTAACTCGTATTCTGGTACCCATAACACATGAATAGAAATATAGCTTACTTTGAGACCAGAGAACGTTATGTAAAATGTCCATGAATATTTATTTATTTTATTTTATCCTTTCCAAAGTTAAAGAGGCCCATTCCCAACAGTGGTGTTTTAATGGCCTGGCGAGAAAAAAAATAAGAAAAAAAGACAGAAGAGGTCAAGTATAGTATAGTACTTGTTGCGCGCAACTTCGTGCGCGAGGTATTTAAAAATCCAACCAAATTATCTATCTATTAAAAAAAAACCGCATCAAAATCCGTTGTGTAGTTTTGAATATATGAGCTCACATAGGGACATCCTTACAAAAATGATCACTTTGTTTTATAATAATGGTCTTATTCATAATGAGTTATCGGAGGTTTAAACGGAGATTTTATCGCAGAGATAATAAACGTTTTACCGTAAAAATACTATTATAAATAAATAATAAATAAATAAATATTAATGGACATTTCACACAACGTCCTCTGGTCCCAAGCTAAGCTTATATGCTTGTGTTATGGGTACCAGAATACGGATATACTACATATACTACTTTTCTTTTGTAAATACATACTTATAATACATAGAAAACACCCAGACGTAGTACAAATATTTGTATGACATTTATGGATATCACACAAATGATTGTCCCAAGCGGGAATCGAACCCGCGACCTCGTAAACGGCAGTCCATTACATAAACCACTCCACCACGAAGCCCGTTATGAATAACAAGTTTTGACAATTTTCGCGAAGTGATTTTAGCGAACTTTTAAACCTCCGATAAGTCATTATGAATAAGAGTATAAGTAAGTTCTTCTTAGTCGCTCATTCTTGGCAGAATGGTCGTGGTTGATGATGCATTTTCGGTGGCCAATGCAGCCCGAGCGATGCGCCTCCACTTGTTACGGTCTTTGGCATCTCGCGAACTCTGGACAAGGCTTGTTCTCGTTGCACTTTTGATGAGATCTGTCCAACGCGTAGGTGAGTGTCCGCCTGACCGCTTGTCTTCCACCTGTCCTTGGACAACTAGGCGCTCCATAGAGTGGTCGTTTCGGATGACGTGGCCAAAATACTTAAGAATTCGTGTTTGCACAGTCGACGATAATCTTTGTTTTATATTTAGTTCCTCCAGGATTGAGATGTTTGTCCTGAAAGCTGTCCAAGGAATTCGCAGCAGTCGACGCCAACACCACATCTCAAGAGCATCGATTTTCCGTCGGTCTTTAAGGCGAACCGTCCACGTTTACGTACCGTATAGAAAGATGGGGAAGACCAAGCTTCTCATCAGGCGCACTGTCGTGGCTTTGGTGATGCAACAGATTCTTTTAACTCTGTCAACAGCGGATCGTGTAATAGCACATCTCCTTCGAATTTCGTCTTCACATCCGCCATTGTTTGTGATAGCAGAACCGAGGTACACATACGATTGGACAACCTCACAATTGCCAATCTCAGAGATGTCAGGATGGTTTAGTTCAGCTCGGTCTACTATCATCATCTTGGTCTTGTCTCGATTATCTGCAAGTCCGAAGGAGAGGCTTGTTGACTCCAGACGTGCCAGTAGGTGTTCCATGTCTTCTTTTGTTTGTGTGAGAAGAGTAGTGTCGTCGGCGTATCTCAAGTTAGATATTTTGCGACCTCCCACAGATGCTCCCTTGTCCCATTGTTCCAAAACCATTCTCATAATGCACTCTGTGTAGATGTTGAACAGGAGTGGAGAGAGTATGCAACCTTGTCGAACACCAGCCTTTGTGTGAAAACTTCTCGAATCAACATCGTCTATTCGAACACTCGCAGTGCCATTTTCATAAAGCCCGCGTATGAAATCAACTAAGTGTAGAGGTAGGTACTCCCATAAGTACGAGTAAGTAAGGATCTCCAATTAATTTTTGAACACTTGTCCTCATTTCACTGCGAGACGTAGGCTGATCACTTGATCCTTGGTTTTGCTCTAAAAAACTAAATAATTATACAGAGACCTTACAAATTATTATTCTCAACTCAATTATTTTATACGTAGAAGGAAAAAACACTTATAACATCATTAGTTTTTATAAGACTTCTGTAATTTGAGGACAGAACTCGACAAGGTAATTTCTGAGTTTGAGCTTTTTGTGGCAATACTAGATTCTGATTACAATTTATTGCCATGAAGTGGTTAAAAAAATTTATAATCATATAATTTATTAATATTTTTTATAAAATTCCAATTTAAAACTTGTAATCGAGAAATATTTTGACGTGACGTTAGACCGTTTCTCACCGTAAAATTTTTTCTAAATAAATAACGCTTTATTACTACAGAATTAGGATATAATATATTTAATCCTTTTAGATTATAACATGTAAATTGTACAGTACAAAAATGAAAATCTCTATTAGGCAATAATTAAGTTAAACAAAAATTGCAACCAAATCAAGAAATCAAAGTAAAAAATCCAGTTTTTAAACTAACACAGAGACGTTTGTGCATATTTTTTGCAAAACTGAACGATGTAAATTTCTTAACATTTGTTTAGAACAAAAAACGCGTTTATTGTACATCCTTACTTATTACAAAACAATGTCGTTATTTTTTTATGTATGTCCCTTTGTGAGCTTATATTTTGAAAATTACGCAACGGATTTTAATGCGGTTTTTTTATAGATAGAGTGGTTCAAGTGGATGGTTCTTTTGAACCATTTGTTAGGGTTTGGTTTTAAATTTCGCGCGCACGAAATTGCGGACAAAAGCTTTAATATGCATATACTTTAACAGATATAACATTTTCATCCGAGTGCAACAACCCAACAACATTATTAGCACCGCAATTACTAAATATACTAACTAGAAATCCAATACCATTACTTAGTACTTTAATTGTTGTTCAAATGTCAAATACAACATAAATAATAACTGTTACTGAGTACAACACTAAAATAACTTGTAATATAATATTAATGAAAATCTTGACAGTTAAATGTTGGTTTAAGTTTCATATTGACTAATAAAACGAACTGTTGTGTAAATACCTAACTTGTCATATGCAGAACCCTTTCTCTTTTTAACCATTGAGACTTATGGTCTTATTCATAATGACTTATCGGAGGTTTAATCAATGACTTTATCGGAGAGATAATAAACGTTTTAGCGTAAAAAGACTATTATGAATAACAAGTTTGACAATTTTAGCGAACCGATTTTAGCGAACTTTTAAACCTCCGATAAGTCATTATGAATAAGACCATTAAACTTTACGGTTGTTATTAACCAGCTGTTTGCGACTTCCTACGTGTGGAATTTAGATTCACTTTATTTCTTCAAGCTGTTACTAGAGTCATCATCATCCTCCTGCCCTTATCCTATTATTTGGGGTCGGCGCAACATGTCTTTTTCTTCCACAGTCTTCTATTAGCCGTCATGTCTGTGTCAACTTCTCTTTCTTTCATGTCCTCTTTCACACAGTCCATCCATCTTTTCTTAGGTCTTCCTCTAGACTTTTTTCCTTCCACATTTATACTCAGAACTCTCCTAACGACATTACTTTCCTCTCGTCTCATAACATGCCCATACCAGGACATCCGCTCGTTCTTCAATTTTTCAGTCACTGGCATCACTTTCAGACTTCCTGTAACAAGCTGTTACTAGACTATTTATGAGTATTTATTTTTTCTATTTATTTCTTCACTAATACTCCGCTCCTATTCGTTGCAACGTGATGTTATATAGCCTATAGCCTTCTTCGATAAATGTACTATCCAAAACTGAAAGAATTTTTAAAATCAGACAAATGGGCCCTCAGATTAGCGCGTTCAACAAACAAACTATTCAGCTTTGTAATGTTAACTAGCTGTTGCCCGCAACTTCGTACGCGTGAAATTTAGAAATTACTATGACAGTCGATAGATGGCGTTGACAGTCTTTTAAATCGCACTATAGTTTCGTTCGACACATTAACACTTAAGCTTTTTCTAAATCAATCCGAGTACTGCAGTGTTGAAAACACCTTAAATTTCGCATACACTCTTACGAATAAGACATAATGACTTATCGGAGGTTTAAAACTTCGCTAAAATCGGTTCGCGAAAATTGTCAAAACTTGTTATTTATAATAGTCTTTTTACGATAAAACGTTTATTATCACTCCGATAAAATCTCCGTATAAACCTCCGAATCCTCCGATAAGTCATTATGAATAAGGCCATTAGACATTAGTTTAAAAACATTCTCAAAAGTAAACATTTAAATAAAAATAAATATTGAAATAAATAATAATAAATATTTAAATAAACATTAAAATGTTTAATTAAAGCAAGTTATTATAGTTTTATGATAGCTATAGTATAAAATATTACTTACGAGTATAAACTATTAATATATTTTCGACATAACGAGAGCATAGTAGTAAAAAAGAATTAAAACAAAGAAACGGGGTCGCGACTGTTATTTTCCATTAACTAACTGCAGTACAACCCGTTCTATAAAATAAGGTGACAAATTTAGTTGACATGGAATTTTTCTAATTGTCATACAAATGTTTGTACTGCGTCTGGGTGTTTCTATGTATCATAAGTATGTATTTTCAAAAGCAAAGTAGTATATGTATTCTTTCCGTATTCTGGTATCCATAACACAAGCATATAAGCTTAGCTTGGGACCAAAGGACGTTGTGTGAAATGTCCACGAATATTTATTATTTATATTATTATTATTAATTAGAAAATAAAAAACCCCTTAACGAATTACGCGAAAGAAACCATCCTCTTGAACCACTCTACCTATTAATACAAACCACATCGAAACCTGTTTTGTAGTTTTGAAGATATAGGGACATAACTATATGAAAAAATTACGACTTTGTTTTATAATAAGTACATGTAAAATAAATACGTTCTAAATTATTTGTTTTCAGATTTACATGAGTTCTGCTCTATGTATAAATATAGCACATTTTTTATCTAAGTACCTATATAGTAAGTAGTATTAATTATATAAAATAATCGCAAATCCTGTTTTAATTTTCCCTGGTAGTTAAATAAGTACCATATTATGCTAACACATTTAAAACGTATACTTTTTGTAAATACAATCTAAATTATGATTCTCGCCGTACGTATCAAAATCAGATACTCTATCTAATACTTAGAAAGCTCTGTCTATGTCTTCATTTATCAATGTCAGTATATTTTCACAGTATGCTTTCAACCTACCTTTAAAAACATTTTCGAACATACAACAACATTATTTATTAACTAGCTGACCCGGCAAACGTTGTTTTGCACATGAATGTTAGGTGGACAACCCTTATCACTTAGGGCTATGAAAAATAGACAGTAGCCGATTCTCAGACTTACTGAATATGCATAAAAAAAATTATAAGAATCGGTCAAGCCGTTTCGGAATAGTATGGGAACGAACATTGTGACACGAGAATTTTATATATTAGATTTTCAAAATTGTTCATATTCATGTTAAAATTGTTGCGGTTTGGTATAAATAGTACATTTCGGTACCTATTATTTTTCATCTCCATCAATTTTGATTCGTTTCCATTTTGTAATAAATAAGGTTTAATGACATTAAAAAGGTAGGTCTCAAAGCCTTAATTTGTTACCACGTGGCATTCTATTACAGAGGCTGTATGGGATTTCAAATACGTGTGGAATTTAGAATCACTTTTTTCTTCAAGCTATTACTTGACTATTTTAAGTAGGTACCTAAATCGATTAGTTTGCTTGAGAAAGCGACAAGACAGAGTATTTCTGCAATTATAATATTAGTAAGGTTAAACCAATAATATATTTTTTTTTTATAAAGTTGCACCAATAATTAGCGTATGAGTTGTAAATTAGTCGCAAGTGTCGGCTGCGATCGACAAGGCCGTTCAAGGCAGGCCGGTGCGCACGTGGGAACGGCACCGCTCTCTCGTGTACCAACTAACGTTATTTAAAACTATATAGTTTACTTCGATATAGCGTTTGATTTAAGCTTGTTCTTTGTCTCTTGATTTAATGCTGAAATCGGCTTTGTTTTATTTGTCATTGAATTGTTGATGAGGGGGCCAAACAGAACTGACGCAAACGGCGCAGGACCGTGCATTTTGACTGTCTATGAGGGGAATCTATGTCCAGGTGTAAAAAAGACTAACGGATGATTAGATGGTTTTCGATAAAGCTTGCAATATTTATAGAAACTTTTATCGAAATATAAACTTTAAAATTCGTCGTTCATCACATTGTATGTTAATGTTCATAAATATTCAGTGATTTTTGAGTTACTAGGAACAAACAGTTGCAGGAGCCTTATTTTATAACAAAGACTTACCTTAGGTAGAGACACGTCTCTCAATTGTTTGTTACGTCAGTCAATTAGGTACTACAGTAAAGCTATTTATTAAAAATAATGATAAATAACAATGCCACTACACTATACGCCTTGAATTTGGGATATCTGCATACCATACTCACACTCACGGAGACTGTAGCTTATGATCGGATCACTAGATAGGTTCACGGATTATCTCCTTCATACATAGTATTCATTACAAACTTTACCTCTAAAAGTCATCTTAATACATAATATATAATATGAAAGAGAGTTCGGGTCTTGACGTGTATTCACGTATCTGGCAGCTTTGAGAATATTTCTGGTTATATTTCTTTTATTACCACAAATATGTCCAAACAAAGTGATTTATGTGGCAAATATTTGCTCTTCAAGATTTATATTATACTTTTACAAAATTGGATTTCTCGACACCATTATTCATCTTGTAAAATTTCTATTTTTCCTGTTAAAAGCCAAGACAATAGTGGGTGTTCTATTACAATATGACAAGGTCAATCATTTCAGTGTTAGATTCATCATTATGTGTTAGATTGATCATTATGTCAGAAAAATCTGCATTTGAGGACATCAGGGGCGTGCGCTCCCTGTAGGCAGAAAAGTAGTGCTTTACTTGCCATTCACAGATATTTTAATAAAACGTTCGTATGTTTTAGGTGACTTTATTCATTTATTTACTATTAATTAAACAAAATATTATAACTTAAAAATGCCTAATAATTCATAAATAGCACCAATATGTGCTTGCAAATTGGTGCTTATGTTTGCCAGGCGTTTGGCGAAGGAATAATATTGCTTTCTCTGTCATATGTCTGATCAAGTCAGGCGGTCGCCGCCCGCATGAGATGAATTCATATGTGTGTAGAAATGTTGGTGTCCGTGCACAGTTCGCAAACGCACACAGGCTTGCAAATCCAAGACGCTTTGTACTGTAAATCCTGCCGCCTGCTTTGGCGATCGGATGTTTCCGCGAGTATTCGGCAATGTTCATTCGTTGCCTATAATCCGAATAAAAATAATTGTCGGAAGTCTAATAAATCACGTATGCACACTATGCATTTTTGTTTAGTAAGGTTTTATCTATTTAAATAGCAGAAATGTTTTGGTTCGACGGAGGCCATTTTATTTTTTCATGTGATTCATTGAACTGTTTAATATTGAGTTTCTATAATTTAATAATTGTATGGATTTTCATTTGTTGATTTTAAAATGTTATTTGATTGTGAGGAGTGTCTTGAAAATGTGTGTTTGTTAAAAATTAAAAATAACAAGTTCTCACAATTGTCATTCAGTGAAAAGATTCAAATTGTGTCTAAAGGTAGGTGTGTACCCGAGTTACGACAACTAAGCCAGCAAAAAGATAATGTAACTCGAAAATTTCACGTTGAAAGTTATGAAACGTATGTACGTACGTACGTAGTTATTGTTTAGTAATTCTAGTACAGTGTGGACTGATTCGGGATATTCAGATTTAAATTTGTTCTGTTGGCATGGTTTCCGACTTAGAGATCCGTCGCGTGGCTATGCTAAAAATCTATAAAAGAAAAAGGTTTTGTGACTGAGTACTGCGCCGCATACCCAGTGTCATATTCCTGTACACGCCACTGGAGGACATGCCATGTGCGTTTGGCCTGACGTCGGGCATTAAACTCATTTTCTTTCAGCCTTTATCCCAAATTATTACGTGTTAGCTCATCACATTCTTAGGGTTTCGTACAAACCCTTATAGGATCACTCCGGTGTCTGTCTGTCCGTCTGTCAAACTTTTTTTACTCAGCAACGGCTGAAGGTATCAACTTGAAACTCATACGATATGTAGATCTATGCGCTCCTTTGCTGCAAAAAACACAGTCAACCTTTCACCTCTACGCATTTAAAAGATATAACCGAATTACGACCATTTTTAAGAATTTTTCGACTTATGCTAGAGAATCAAAATTAGTTAAGTTACTTCCCGTTGCCCTAGAGCCTTGAAATTTGGCATAGATCAAGTATATATAGTGCTGATATAGGGAAAAATTCAAAAACTTATAATTTGTCATCACATCACAAGGAAAAAAGTGTTTATACTAATACCAACTTATGAAGTAGCTGAAATGTAGGCGATTCCCTATATTTCAACTACAAAATTAAGTTGGTGAGTTGTTTTGAGTTTAAATAAATGATTATTTGAATGCAGTTACTTATGTTTATATGTATAGTAGGTACGAAACCCTAAGTGTGCGAGTTTACCTCGCTCTTGACAGGTTTTTTAAGTTATGGGTATAACACCGATTTGACTCAGGTTTGTTTGTATCTATGTATGTATGAATCTATGTAACAGAATCTTTGAAAGTTATTTCACCGACTTGCAGTAGTTGGATTGATCTGAAATTTCGCACACATATCAAGAACTAACAAGGACCTTTAAGTTTTCAATCTAAGTAGATTGTTACATAAATAGAGTCGTCAGACACAGTACAGATGCAAATAATTACCACTAATCTTTCAAATCTTACTCAACTTACAGCACCGAACTAACTAAGGCGTGTTCATATAATTTAAGTGCATATAACATACACTATAATCATTTGGCAATACAGTTTATTGTTAAACCACTAAATATTAGTGAAAGTCAAACTAGATTACCTTGGCTAACCTTATTAGAGTTATCAATCAGTTTTATACAGCCTATACCCTACTACAATAAATTATATACTGTAAGGTACATATACAAACTTATTACGTACTTACGTAACTTAGTACAAACTTATTACCTACATTATTATATCAAAGGCTTTCCCCAGCCCATTCTATTCCATCCTACTGTTGGGAAAGGGCCTCCTCCACTTTGAAAGGGATTATGGTCTACTGTGCTGCCCTGACCAGGCGTGTTGGCACAGGGTTTGTAATCAAGCTTTCAGTCTCTCACAGAGGAATGTTATCTATGTATAAAACTCCCTAGCAGACTTTAACAGCTCCCTTGAAAGGGAAAGTGGTGCTGACACTTGTATTCTTACTCCGTCACCACATGGACGATATTAAACTAATAGATAAGTTTTATGAAAAGATGTATTTTCTTTGTTCCGATTTTTATTCTGTACGAAAAATTAACTACAGCTTCGCTCTGCGTTTATCCGTTTGTCAACAGACGTCTATCTAAGAAATAGTGATAGCTGGAGAGCAATAGATAGAGAGAGAGAAATGTATGTGAAATTCTACTATTCCCACTAAAATTTTTGCATGTGAGAAGTCTCTGATCTGGGCCTATTGATGTATAAGAGCGTATCCCTTTTACTTGAAACTTGAATACAACATTGTATTACATAGCTTAATGCAAACATAAACATCAAAATAATCGCGTAATTATTATTCATAATGTGCATCCTATTTCGAGATAAACTACAATTTAATACGATCCATTCTATAATGTTTCTCAAAGTAAAACATTACAATAATATTTTTAACCGCGGTAGAATAAGCCTACCCCCATAGAAAGAAGGCGTGATACTATGATTAGAATAAGTAAGTGTATTCCGACAGACTACATTCTAGCGGGAACGAATATTCTTACTTTATGGAGTTATTTACATATTTTATGCTTAAAATTAAATAACACTAGTTACGGATTTCGTTGCGTACCTATTTATATGTATATATTACCGCAGTCTACGAATAATTGAGTAATAAAAATATTTAGAGATAAATACCCGTGACCATGGTGACTGCAGTCTCCGAAAGTAGTTTACTTTCGGAGACTGCAGTCACCATGGTCACGGGTAAGACTGAGCTGAAGACACATTACAGTTCAGTCTCACCCGTGACCATGGTGACTGCAAAGTCTCCGAAACGTCGGGCCAAAATTTAAAACAAATATACGCGTCTAAATCCGTAAAAAGTAGTTTTATTTAAACAATTGAGTCGCGCAAGTGTTAGAAAATATTATATTTCGAGATTTTTGTTCGAATGTTTACTTCCAAAAAAGGTGTACGTTTTCTTGAAATAAAACTCCACATCTACTCTTTACAGATTCAGAAGGTTTCTAGTCAAAACTTACAAAGACTTTCCAGCCACCATGGTGACGGATCAATCAAGGAAACAAAAGATCGTCAGAATAAGTCTCGCATGTTAGGGAGTAAAATTAAATGGCGATGTTTCAACATGCCACTTCCTGAAGATGCAATGGACAAGACACGTCGCTCGTAGGACTTATGAACGTTGGGGAAGAAAAGTCCTAGAGTGGTAGGTGGAGCGACGATATCGTCAAGGTCGCGGGGAGCCATTGGATGCAAGCGGCAACAGTGGACGGATGGATGGATGGATGTTTTCGACATGGAAGACATTTGAGGCTATAAGATTGAGAAACCATGTTAGTTAGACTCAGTTTAGTCAAGAACAATGATCTAAAATTGAGGAGCATTCAACAGTTTCGCAATACACAATAGTTTCGCAACAGTAAACCGTTCGAAGATTACAGATCATTTCTTCAAAGTTTATGATTAAGAAATAATAATGCAGCGTTGTTTGAGATTTAACTGATATTATGCTAGATTTACTTCATTTTGAAATAGCCTATAAATCTAATATATAAAATTCACGTGTCACAGTGTTAGTTACCGTACTCCTCCGAAACGGCTTGACCGATTCTTCTCAAATTTTACATACATACTCAGTAGGTCTGAGAATCGGCCAACATCTATTTTTCAAACTTTTTTTTTTAGTATGGCAAAACAACGTTTGCCGGGTCAGCTAGTAAATAAATAAATATTCATGGACATTTCACACATCGTCCTCTGGTCCCAAGCTAAGCTTGTGTTGTGGGTACCAGAATACGGATATAATACATAAACTACTTTTCTTTTGTAAATACATACTTATAATACATAGAAACACCCAGACGTAGTACAAACATTTGTATGACATTTATGAATATCACACAAATGATTGTCCCAAGCGGTCATGACTATATGAGTTATACAAAACTGAAGTATTTAAAATAGTGGAACAGGCGTCTCTAACATAACCCGAATGGTTAGCAGGCTAAAGCAGGCAGGCCACGTCACTCGTAGGACTAATGATCGTTTGGGAAGAAAAGTCCTAGAGTGGTGACCACGTACCGGACGACGCAACGTTGTGCGGCCCCGACAAGGTGGAGCAACGATATCGTCAAGTTCGCAGGGAGCCATTGGATGCACGCGGCACAA
Source organism: Orgyia antiqua (assembly GCA_916999025.1). Lineage (NCBI taxonomy): Eukaryota > Metazoa > Arthropoda > Insecta > Lepidoptera > Erebidae > Orgyia > Orgyia antiqua. Next base: position 16,125,587 of record OU779864.1, on the reverse strand, counting down.
GACCGCGCGTTGTGGCATTCTATGGGGGAGACCTATGTCCAACAGTGGACAGAGAGAGGCTGATGTATGGTTTTAAAATAGTCTCCATTGACTTGACTTCAATTTAATACGTAGAATAGATGGATGGGTGTACACTTTACATCGATCGATCTAATTATTATTATTATCCTTTTATATCACAAGTTGCAAGGTCAAGACAGGCAAGAGAAAATCTAATCGAATAACGTCTAGGTAAGGGAGCAACAATTTACAACTACCAATAATGCAGTTCTGTGCGGTAAAGTGGACCAATACAATAATAATTGTGATAGAGAGATCCTATACCTAGCAATACTACGCTTATTTAGGTTGTATAGACATAAAATAACATAATATTTCGTCTAAATTACATTCCCTTTAACGTTAATAAGTTAATCTAAAAATACAAGCAACAAAACACTTTGAACATAAAATTAATTTCGTAATAATTGTAACACAGACAGCCCGATAAAACGCCCGCTGGTAACACGAACACGTGTTTAAAACGAGGCTTAATTTTAGCTTTATTGTAGAATGTAAATGCATTTTATCTCATTATACATTTAAAAATTATTTTGCAAGGCCAAAGGTGTGAATGGAGCTGTATTTTATAATCGTTAATTATGCAGCGAGTAAGACTATTATTTATATTAAAGACATACTTAGATACATTTTATAATAACTCTGTAATGTAATTATTATTTAATGTTAGTTAGCTAAGATAATGTTGATGTCGTTATTGTTCAGAGATCAACATCATATTTTCGACGTGATTCTTTGCTACAGCCTAGATTCCAATAGTCTGTTTGTCATAGAAATGTTTGTTCTGCGTCTGGGTGTTTCTATGTATTATAGGTACGTATTCTTTTGAAAAGTAGTACATATATCCGTAATCTGGTACCCATAACACAAGCACAATAAGCTTAGAACCAAGACTTTGTGTGAAATGTCTGTAAATATTTAAAAATATCGTAGACTTATTTTAAATAAATTAGGTTTGTGCAAACCCACGCTTTAACGTGATGAAAATGGTCTTCTCAATAAATAAATTACTATGGGGACATAAAACTTTATTAATAAAATACAAAAAACAGAAAGTCATTAATAAAACGTTTAAACAAATAATTGGAGTCTATAAAACCTTATTATCACTCATTTTTGCGTTGGATCAATAGTTAATTAAATCACTTTTGGTTTCAATAAAAACACCAGTATCTTTGTTTGTGGTTTGCATAGAACTCGTATTTGTATTAGTACCAGACATTGTTTCCTGAAGTCCTTTTAAATTATTCGTTTCTTCTTCCTCAAATATACTTTCATTAAATTTAGTATTGTTAAATTTCGTATCAGCTTTAACAAACTCGCTATTGTTTCTTGTATCATTATTAGAATCATATTTAGTATTCGTCTTATTAATAGTCACATAATTACTGCTGTTGGTATTATTCTGATTAGATCTTGTTTTATTTTGTAGCAAGAGTTTGAGTGATATATTTCCATTAGACAAAATCATTTCTGATTTATTGATTCTTGAGTTTTCTTCCGGATCTAATGTATTATTTTCTCTATTTGCATGGGTTTTAGTGCCTAAAATTAACGAACTAAGTAAATCACGGTAATTATCAATTTTCGTTTCGTTGCTTTGAATTATTTTGTCATTCATATCACCTATAACTACAGTATTGTTAGACATGATTGTAATAACAGTGTCTTTTGTAAAATCATTAATCAATGACTGATGGTTGTCTTCGTAAGCCGTATTTATAAAATGAAATGGTTTATTATCACTTTTCGAATTATTTTGAAGAAATTTATCTGATCCAAGTTTGATTTCTATTCTAGGCTGTCCATCGTTATCTAATATTTTTAGTAAAACAGACCCTAAATTATCATCTAAGTTATTGCTTACTGATCTTCTTTTCATAGGTTTTGCAGATGTTGCGTTGGTATCAGAACTATTGTAGCTATTAGTACTAGTTTCTAGCCTTGTATTTTCGTTAGTTTTAACTGTACTAATGGGTGAATTTGAATCGACTTTAGCAACAGTAGTCGAAGCTATAGTAGGCCATATAAGAGGCAAAACTTTATGAACTGTTGGACCAATCTTAATTGTTTGTAAAGTTCGAGGCCAAAGTGGATGTAAAAGTTTTCTACGAGTGAATCTATAGACACCAGTGATATTCTTTATATTAATGTTAGTAATCTGTCTTATTGTAACTGGATAAAAATCTATTTCTTCAATTTCAGCCTTATTCAATCCATATAGTGCTGGATCCATGACTGGAATGGAGTCTCCGGCGTCGAAAAATACATGATCAAACTGAAATTAAGAACAAAATACGTACAGCAATGCAGTTACATCAAATTATACCTATTTATTTATTTGAAACCACTATATATGCATACAATAGGTTTGCCAAAGGTAGCACTAAAAATATACATGCATAAAATACCCAGAGACAAAAAAATATCTGTACGACCGTTACCTAGAGTAGTAATCGGATTTAGAGTAAGATTCCCTGCATGGCATGCAATAAAAACCTACTACTTGTCTATAGAGTAGTATAGAGTATAACCTGGGAAAGTTAAGCATGACTAAGTAAGCACTACTCACTTTACGTTTTGGAGAAAATGGCGTTGGTGTTGCTGGAGTACGAAGAACCACCAGATAAGGATCAAGGGGGGGAGGATTAACAGTGGTCATTAGATATACCATTACACAAAACATTGTAATTGTACAGACGGAGAAGAGAGCAAGCAATATAATTCCTTTCCCCATACCTAATCTAACAAAGTGTGTTTAAGATGCGGTTATGAACTTGGATCATTAAATAACTGTTTTCTTTCGAATACACAAATCGAATTTTATTGGGATGGCCAGTTGGGTTTGTTGACCATCCCATCAGAAAGTGACAAATCAAAATGACGAATGTGTCACTGTCTGAAAGACTTCAGAGGATTCAGAAGCATAGAAATTACCAAAGTGCCAAAGAGACTTCTTAAGGCACCAGAGAGGGTCACTACTGTTTAATCAGGTAGTATTTTATTAAAATATCACCATAGTACCTCTCAACAACGGCCAATTTTCTTAGTGAAGTTTGGTGGCACCTCTTTGTGTAAAATTTTAGGAAAATATTATTCTCACACAAGATAGAAGATCAATCTTTTGTAGTATATACTTAGCAGTGTATTCCAATAGTACATACCCCTCCTTCGACGGAAGTTGCTAGATTATAGTTATAGGCGCAAGTGATCTAGCTAAGAAAATTATTGCAACAGGATCCACACCACATTATATAACAACGAAATGTACAATATGTACATTGTAGATACAAGGGAGGCTAAATATTTTGTATCACAGCACAACGACCCAAACAAACGTTGCTAAACAAAATATAATAATATGACCCTGCTCATTTACGGCAAGAAAGTAAATAGTATCTTTGTGATAAAGGTATCTGCCAAGATTTTATAATAAAAGTATTCAACATATATTTTAATGCATTTATTTCAAAAATAAACAAGGTAGTAATTAATTTTAGTAAGGGAATACTAAGTGCAGTTTCTGCATTTCTTGCAATTAATTGCGAACATCGCCGACCTCAAGGTACATGTCCGAAGGCTGCGAAATAATATTTGTATCAATTGGAATGATAAAATAACGAAGTAAACATTTTTTAAGGAATTAATGAAATTAACAGCTAATTCTGTTTGATTACGGTTAAATATTTAATATGCAATGCATTGGATGCACGCGGCACAAGACCGTGCGATGTGGCGTTCTATGGGGGATACCTATCTCCAACAGTGGTCGGAGAGAGGCCGATGGATGGATGTAAATGAAGGTATCCCTTGCTCAGTCAGTCAAATATTTATGGACTCTAGGGCCTTCCTTACAGAGAACTTCAAAATCACACAGAATCACACAGAGCTTGTCGGTTAAAATCCAATTTACAAGTCCCTTACCTTGATGTATTCATGTATCCATCAGTCTTTCTCTGTGCACTACTAACCACAGGCTTCTTTATAGAATGCCACAACGCGTGGTGCTGCTATGCTTGCATCCATCACTGCGCTGTTTGGCTATTAATATTTATTTACCATCTCTTGCGAATTTCTTCAAGCCACTTTAAAAATACCTTTCAAAGATTATGAGAAACCTTACCAATTCTATCTTTATATCATTTCTGTGTCGGTTCTTAGATATCATGTTAGCAGCTTTTTCAGGAACGTCCAATAATCCAGGGTCTACCTTGGTTAATAAATATAGAAACATAATGAACAAACTGAACACCAGCGAGGTGTACAAAATAAAGTATACAGCGTATTTCATTCTGGCCTATTAGTGTACCTAAGCTCTTCAATCGGAACAGTTTTAACTGAAAATAAAAGAAAAATAGAAATAAAATAATGATAAATAGTTTAAAAAAACTAAAAAACACGCTTTATTTAATCGAATTATTGCATTGTCATCGATCTCTGACCGTTTAAAGTGGGTCAAAATAGCGTCCAAAGGAGTCGGCTACAAACATACAAACAAACATACAAACAAAAAACATACAAGTGAAGCTAATATAAAGCGTGTAATAAACTGGCACCCACCAAGAATGAACGGTGAACGATCAGTTTAATTCTGATTTTGAAGTGATACCTGTTTAAAATTGCTTCAGAAGGAATATCACAAAAAATAAATAATTATTCATGGAAATTCTAGCAAAAAGTAAAAAAAATTCTCCATTTATGCAACATTTTTTTTCACTAACGCTTCGCTCCTATTGGTAGCAGCGTGATGTTATATAACCTATAGCCTTCCTCGATAAACGTACTATCCAACACTAAAAGATTTTTTTAAATTGGACCAGTGGAGATTAGCGCGTTCTAACAAACATACAAACTCTTCAGCTTTATAATATTATATAGAAGTATAGCTATATTTACAATCTCTAGTAGGTAATTTAAATAGTCAACATAATTATTATGTTGTATAGGTAACACTGTTTAATGAACATCAAATCATGGCAATGAACTGCAGGACTGATGACAAATTTGTGAGAAGATGTTTGCGGATTGGAATCAAACTTCCATTCTTCCATCAGCCTTTCTGTATCCAATACATACTCCTCCTCATACAACAATAGTCCAACTTAATAAGGTCAGAATGTATTTTCCTATATAGGTACAGGTTGTTGCAATTTATGACTCCAATACATACCTTACACAAAGTAATACTATCCGCGCAAAACAAACTAATCTTATAACGAATGAAGCTTCAATAATGATATATTATATTATGCTAAACTTAAATCATTTGATTTAAGTTTACAACAATTACTTAATTAAAAACTGTGCTAAAAACATTAAATCTTCCATAACAACTTATTCTTCGTCTTGTACTCTTGGATTCAAACAACGTCGTGTAACATATGAGAATAGGATACCAAATGAAGGAGATTTTTAAATTAAACTAAAGTAAAACGGAGATTTTAACGTTTTTTATGCGTTTTTACTTGACTTATACTCGAATTCGCAACTTCCATGACAATATGCATGACAGCGTTTCTAAGTTGCTGTTTTATTTGTATCCTACCTATAATAGCTACCTTTTTATCCTTTATAGTTTTTCATACCAAAAAGGTTTCATAGTAATGAAACCTTTTTGGTATGAAAATTGTGAAACCTGAAACTATGAATGAAAAACTATGAAAATGAAACCTGAAGATTTAGCTAGTAAGCTAAATTTTCAGGTTCCATTTCTGATGTTTTCATTACTTGCTAAACTAACTGGCTTGCCCAGACTGTCTGTACGTTCGCATGCGATCTGAAATAGTTCTTAAATAGCTTGTAAACCTTTCAGCAAAATTCGTGGGATTGAGAAAGTCGATATATTATAAATAATAGCCTTTTTTCACGAAATTCGTTCTTATTTTTATAATTCTGTGCACTGTCAGGGCTTGACACATGCTAGACATGTCAGCAGTGGTATTCAGTAAGAAAAAGTGAAGTGAATTTTCGGTGAATCTTGTTCACGTGACAGCGCTCCTCCAATAAAAATAGAGGAGCGCTGTCACGTGATCAAGATTCACCGAAAGTTAACTTTACTTTTTCTTACTGAATACCACTGCAGAATACTGTCATTCTGTCGAAAGTCTGTCAGTCAACTCACTCACTACTTTATTTTGAAAAAAATGTTCGTTACGATTTATTAATATTAATTTAACACAAATTGAAAACAACCAATCTACGTTCTATAATTAATACAAAATAATTTAATATAAAAAGTAAGTACTAGCTATATACAGTAAAGAATAGCTTACAACTTACACTTTCTATACTTGAGGTAGTAAGGTGTAGTTAGTGACTGTGATAGTAGGCTGTAGGAGGCATTACAGGTTCGCATGTTTATTTCATGGGTAACGTATTCAGTTCTCCGTGTGGTGACGGATTAAGAATACAAGTGTCACCACCCCATCTCCTCCCAAGGGTGCTGTAAAAGTCAGCTAAGGGATATTGCACACAGATAACATCCTCCATTTAGAAAATTTTCCCGAATGCTTCGCTTCTATTGGTCGCAGCGAAATATTATGTAGCATAGAGCCTTCTTTGATAAATGTTCTATCCAATACTGAAAGAATTTTTGATAAGCGGTCTAATGGTTCCTGAGATTAGCGCGTTCAAACAAACATACAAACAGCTTTATAATATTAGTATAGAAAACGGTCTGAAACCCTTCGTTGCGAGTTCAACTCTTACTTGACCGGTTTTTATTAGAATCGCATATGGATACTTAGATTTTGTGAATTTCCAGTGCCAAAATCATCGATTCACTCAGTCACGGACTCCGAAATAGGATCTGATACAAGAGGAGATCGAGTCAACAAACTTGGAGCTATCCTGTGTCCAACAGTCTGTGCTTTACTTCTTGTATGTATCTTCGCAGTTTCCTTCATCGGGACCAAAATGGCCTATGACCAGTATGACGCGTTCTGCACCAGCCGTCGCTTTGATGTTGCTAAACTATATATCCTGCCTAACTTTACACTTATTAAAGCAGCTTCTGAAGTAACTAATGTACAGTAAAGTATTTAAGTTTTAGAGCTGTTTAATATCTTTATGATTTGGTCTGAGTCTGGCCCGTTTTTTTTATCATGTTCGTTTGGTTGGAGTTTTGCCCGGGACTTTGGAATCTCTTTGGGATTGGCCAGCATTAGTCCTCAATAAGCCTTCGACGTATGTAAAGTAAATCGCAAACAACCCTGACTTGATCGTAGAGTATCAACAAAATAGTATCTTAGAGAAATACCTTGGATATTGAAGAACCTTTGGCAAAGGGTATGCGAATGTGTATTAAATTTGTATTATTGGAAAAACTAAAGTCAAATTAACGATTTTTAGTTTGTATACGCATCATACAAAACTCTTTTTTGTAGAAATTTATTTTATTTCCCCGGAAAAATCATTGGATGGATAACATATCCCACATGGAAATCGCACGCAAAAGCTAGTATATATTTAGTGTAATTTATGATGATACATACAGCGACATCTATAGCAACAATGATGTACTTGTAAGCCTTGCAAGCCTTAAAATACAAGATGTTATTCACAAGTTGAGATATACACTGGAAACATGTTTTTCCGGCGATAGTTTATTGACGAGATCTAGATGGCGTTTATTTAAGTTAAATTCTAAACTAAACCTTGGTTTATCTTTTGGTTTTATTTGTTTGAATATGTGTGTTTAATTAGTAACTTTATAAAACATAAATATTGTAATATTATAAGTATATTATTGTTAAATTCTGAACACAAAATAATTAAATACTCGTCACGCTTTTTTTATATTTTCTTACCTGGCAAGCAGCGTCGTGAAAATTGACAGAAAACAAAATGGGTGGCCGCTAGTCGTTGTAAAGCCTATTTCCGTTAATTTTCCTAACATTTTATTGAATTAAAACTACTATTTTACATTCGTGACTTGGTACTTTAGTGTTTTGTGTTGTTTCTTTCGGCTTTCCCGTCATAATATGTGAGTATCTATTCTTATTTCTATTTAAATTATACTTTACATTTCATATTGATTGTGTTGGTTTGGTTTCACGGAAGGCCAATGTCAGCCGTACAATAGGTGTGAGAGATGTACATAACTCGCACATTACTTTTCTCTTCAATTGTTTTATAAAAAGCAGTCATTTTAAACTCCTTAAGTTAGTACTTGTGTTATAATTTTACGATTTTACAGAAAAACGCCAATTCTAAAGCTCTATCCAAAATATAAATAGAATGATTGAATCTAATTTTATTAAATTAGGTATGTCATACACTTTTAAATTTTAAATAAATGCAAGTTTTATTATATTACTAAAGTAATTTATTAATTTTTAGGGTTCCGTACCCAAAGGGTAAAAACGGAAACCCTATTACTGAGACTTCGCTGTCCGTCCGTCCGTCCGTCCGTCCGCCCGTCTGTCACCAGGCTGTATCTCAAGAACGGTGATAGCTAGACAGTTGAAATTTTCACAGATGATGTATTTCTATTGCCGTTATAACAACAAATACTAAAAATAAAATAAAATAAATATTTAAGGGCCCCCCTTACAAAAAACTGATTTTTTTTACCGTTTCTTGCTCGATACTAATAACGTTGCCTTATGTTGCATAGATAATGGTACGGAACCCTTCGTGCGCGAGTCCCACTCGCACTTGACCAATTTTTATTTTTATTATATTAGTATTTTTAAGAACCTAATTTTGGTGTATACAAAAATATTGGACACCCTGTATAAGTATAACGTAACGCATCGTTATGGATGCGTTACCAATGTGTTTGCTTGTAAAAAAACACCATAGTGATAGGCTCATGTTTAACCTTTTACGTGCGGAATCCTAATAATTAATCAAATAATTTAAATACCTATTCGACTCGAGGAGCTAAAAGTATATATAAGTATACATACATACTTGCACATATTTTTGAGCAATATTTAAATAAACATATAAGGACATAAAACTACTTTTTACGGATTTAGACGCGTATATTTGTTTTAAATTTTGGCCCGACGTTGTAGGTAAACCCTGTAATAACAGATCGTAGAAGACACATTACAGCTCAGTCTCACCCGTGAATATGGTGATGCAAAGTCTCCGAAACATCGGGCCAAAATTTAAAGTGTCACCACACCATCTTCTCCCAAGGGTGCTGTAAAAGTCAGCTAAGGGATATTGCGCACAGTTATCACCCTCTGTAAGAGACAGAAATCTCGAAAATAAACCCTGTGCCAATACGCCTGTCAGCGCGGCACAGTAGACCATAACCCCTCCCAAAGTGGAGGAGGCCCGTGCCCAACAGTGGGACGTAAATGGGCTGGAGAGAGAGATTCGTTTGGTTTGTTAATTTTGTTGTTGTAAATTAAGATACTCTTCACACACAACAGATTTTGATTTTACGATTACGTACCGTCTTCAAAAAGTATGTGACTAAGTAATACTATTTTGATATTTTATGCATAATATTTTTGGAAAAAAAAATGAAGAGAATAGAAAAAAATACCATGAGTTCCTTGTCTGTTCTTCTCCATAGGATTCACGTTTGGAACAGACACCTAGCTTCTGACGTTTCAGAAGAGCTTGTAAAACATGCCAACTTGAAATAAAAAAATTTTACTTTGACTTATTAATAATTAAACGTAATATTGGTGTCGATTCTACGTCCACAACTAAACTTAACTTAACTAAAAAATTAAAACAACTAATGCTGTATATTGATTATTTGGCTGTTTTGTTGTGTAATTTTATATTAATTACAATCGTTAGTCTTTAATAAACAGATTGGCTAACAAGAAAGAATCGTTAACATTACGGAATTGTGTTATTGACACAATCAAATTTCATTTTTAGTTAAGTTTAGTTGTGCATGTAGAATTGGTACCATTATCAAACACTTGCGTGTAAAATGCATATCTAGTATATGCATTTTACACGCAAGTGTTACCGTCCACTAGATATACTACACAATTAATTCACCTATTTGTCGATGACCCGGCTAACCAAGCATTAAAATGATTTTTTTTTTATTTTTGTAAATGAAAACTATCTAGATCGATTGTTTTCGAAACTTTCTGCGTGCTAAATTTCATGAATATCTTAAATGTATTACATAAAAGAACGTCTTCAAAAGAACAAATAAACACTGAAAATACAACAAACACGATTTCAATTCCATGTAGGTAATTTTCAGTTGTAAAAAATAGGCTACATTACGTCATCATTCTGCTATATCGTTCCTTTTTGTATCAAGACCTCATTTTCCCGACCTCATCACGGCTTTTTGCCGTATGCATAAAGCAAACGTTTTGTAGCTCATCTCGAGGAAAACCTCTGGCATTTCTTTTTTTTTATAAGTATGCCTATGACCTAGTTTTTTGTTTGCCTTTTTTAGGGTACTCAGACTTCGCTGTCCATCCGTAGGTATGTCACCAGGCTGTATCTCTGGAACGACGATAGCTAGAGACCTGAAATTTTCACAAAAGAATTGAAATGAAAAATCAGTTAATCAAGTAGACATAACTTTTAGAAAAAATTATGTGTGCTTTTGACATGTCCAGTATTTTTTCCCTACGACCGGTTGCAGGACGCAATCTGCTGAGAAGAACCGGCGTAAGAAACTCAGCAAGCTTTTAATTAAATCAATATTTTTTTAAATTAAATTTTAATATAATATAATAATAATAATACTTACATTAGTAATAAAACGTTACAATAAAGAATATATATTGCTCCAGAGCAACCTAGTCCCAAGTTTTATCATCTTTATTATAGTCAGAAATTTTATAATACGCCTTTTTTCATAATTTAGTTTTAATGATTTTTTTTAAATTTAGACACAGTTTATGTATATCAGTTGATGATACAACAACAAATACTCATCATCATCATCATCCTGCCATGACCTTATCCTATTGTTCGTTATTTGGTTGTTCCGTTATTTGGTCATAAGTGAAGTCGGTAAGACGAATATTATTATAATAATCTGACTGACCTCGTAGTCCAGTGGTTCATGTAACGGACTGCCGTTCACGAGGTCGCGGGTTCGATTCCCGCTCGGGATAATCATTTGTGTGATCTTTATAAATGTCATACAAATGTCTGTTCTGCGTCTGGGTGTTTCTATGTATTATAAGTATGTATTTACAAAAGAACAGCAGTATATGTAGTATATCCGTATTCTAGTACCCATGACACAAGCATATAAGCTTAGCTTGGGACCAGAGGACGGTGTGTAAAATAACAGCACAGAACCCTTCGTGTTCATTCAGCTTGTACTTGACAGGTTTTTTGTTCTTGTAAGACAATGGGCGGTAGAATTTTCATGAGATACTTTCTAATGCGTGTAATTTCAGCAGTTGAAGATATTGATTTAATTTAGTATTCGTTTATTTTCACTTTGGTTCAATCTTATAATAATAAAATAATCTACATAGTCCAAAAACTAAAAAACACGCTTGATAATCCTGAATATTTTTTTAAATTATTGCGTTGTCATCGGTCCTTGATTTATGTGCACAATTTCAGATCATTCTGTCTATTGCAAGTGCGTGATAATCACTTTCAAAGTTTCCGTTGCATAGATTAATACATTGATAGATACTCGTACATTCTGAACTTATTTATGCGTTTTAATATTATGCGTGTTAATAAGTTAGGTACTAGTATTCCATAGATACCTAACATTACTTTTTTAGCAGCACTTACTGCACCTACTAAAGTATAGTAGGTCATCATCATCATAACATCACGCCTTTTTCCCATGGGGGTAGGCAGAGACTATAGAGCGCGATCTGCTACGATCGAAGCATACTTCCTTGGCTTCATCCACACTCATACATCTGCAGTGGTATTCAGTAAGAAAAAGTGAAGTGAATTTTCGGTGAATCTTGATCACGTGACAGCGCGCCTCTATTTTTATTGGAGGAGTGGACCGTAGACCATAATCCTTCCCAAAGTGGAGAAGGCCCGTGCCTAACAGTGGGACTTAAATGGGCTGGAGAGAGAGTGGTGTACTAAATAATGTCTGTAACACTCTGCTAAATCTGTGACATAATGTATGTACTTAGATATATGTATAGACTTTAGCACTTTCGGAGATTACTCCCTACATACATATTAAAACTTTACCTTTTCAAAAGTTTATACTTACTTGTTTTTATTTGCTCTGAAATAAATTCTTTTTTTTATTTTTTATTCGATATCCCAGTAGCAATAGTTAACCTGCGGTACATTTTGGCAAGCTTCCCACAAATCGCTCGTGTTGTCATTTTATATTGAAGCTTAGTGCTTGGAGGCTGGAATTCTTAAAATATCTTAGCTTAGCTTAGCTACATTGTAGTTGAAATCTACTCTAGAATGTTTTATTATTTATTTATTAGTTACTTGTACTAACTAATAATTAAATAATAAGATACATAATAATTATTTACTGAATTAAAAGTTGTATTTATTAAAAAATGAGATAATACTTCCGATATATTATATTTATGTTTTTATGTAACTACTAGCTGTTGCCCGCAACTCCGTACGGGTCAAATTTAGAATTCTTTTCCCGTTTTTGCAACATTTTTCACTACTGCTTCGCTCGTTCGCTCTATTCGTCACAGCGTGATGTTATATGTATAGCCTATAGCCTTCCCCTATAAATGGACTAACCAAAAAAAAGATTTTTAACAATCAGTCCAGTAGTTCCTGAGATTAACAAACAAACAACCAAACAAACTCTTCCGCTTTATAATATGTATAGGTTATTTGCATGGTATTTCCTTTGTCAATTTCGTCTAAAGACTCTTATTGTCAATTTCGTCTAAAGACTCTTATTGTCAATTTCGTCTAAAGACTCTTATTGTCAATTTCGTCTAAAGACTTTTATATTATATGTAGTTTTGACTTGTACATAACTGCATAGAGGGTATATGTATTGTGCAAGAAAACCACCATCTTGGTGATTGGTGACCATAAATTGCATAAATTTTAGCTATCTCATAACAAACGCCTATTTGAAGTCTTTGGTTCATCTTACAATCAAACATTGCCGAATCAATTAAGGCAGGCGCTTACGCGCAATGTGACCTATAATATTCAACATTTCGACTTCACCTGGGTGGAATGGGATGCGTTTGTGACGTCACAAGTTATGACGTCACAATTGACACACTGCCCTATATACCAAGCGACCGTGGTACGGGGGGTGTGGCCCATTCAACTTTAATCCCTGCACATTGAGTTTCTATTTTTAGATATTTCATTCATTCGATGTTATACTATGGATTTTGTTAGTTCTAAAAAATCATAGAATTTTCTTTTGACTTAAAAAAACAGGCACCTAGTCAGATTTACACCATTCCTTGCCTTACCACTGTTAGGCACGTGCTGAAAACTACCATTCGTTTTGATTTTTTGTGTCCTGTTCCAAGATTCATCAAAGATGTCCATCGATTTTAAAGAAAACTTAAACAAATTTTACTGAATTTATAAGTTTTTACCTAAGCCTTGCCTACAAACCACTTTTATTTAGTGGCGAAAACTCCATCAAAATCAATTCAGTAACTATTTTTATGTTTATCGAACACACAGACAGGCGTGCCAAGGGGCTTTTTGTTATAAATTAAATCCCGTAAAATAAATACTCATGGACTTTTCACACAACGTCCTCTGGTCCCAAAGTAAACTTATATGCTTGTGATATGGCTACCAGAATACGGATATCCTACTTAAAGTTACTTTTTTTTTTGTAAATACATACTTATAATACATAGAAACACCCAGACGCAGTACAAACATATTGTATGACAATTAGAAAAATCACACAAATGATTGTCCTATGCGGGAATCGAACCCGCGACCTCGTGAATGGCAGTCCGTTACATGAACCACTAGACCACGAAGCCCGTCGTAAAAAGATCGATCTGATAAAAATAAACTTAGAAAGCTAAGCGCTATGCGTCATACGTGTAATAACACGCACTACCCACTTATTGTTTCCTAACTAATTCACAATAATGAACCGTTATCTTGAATTTAGTCTAGATCATTAACCCCTAACCCACTAACATACTGTAACATTAATGTTTTATTACAATCGAAGTATGAAATACAAGATAATATGTTTTTAAACAAAATTATTCTACCCAAATTGCTGATTAGCGCAGCGGGTTCAACAGTTCCAGTTTTTTCCATTGACTTAATATTCCACTGATAGTTTGAAAATATTTGATCAAATACGGGTGAGTTAGGACGTGAAATTATCTTAGGATTTGCCTCGTCTGATCCTGGTCAGATGCTGGTGATAAAAAGCAAAATCAATTACTGTAGATTTTTCAAAATATTCTCTAACACTTGCGCTAATCCTAGAAACTGCTGGTCAGATTTGAAAAATTCTTTCAGTGTTGGATAGTACATTTATCGAAGAAGACTTTAGGCTATATAACATCACGCTGCGGCCAATAGGAGCGAAGCATCAGAGATTTTTTTGCCAAAGCGGGGAAAGATTATTAAATTCCACGCTTACGAAGTCGCGGGCAACAGTAAGTATTCAAATAAAACCACTTTTTACGGATTTAGAAGCGAATATTTGTTTCAAATTTTAGCCCGACGCGTCGACGTTTCAGACTTTTCGGTTACCATGGGTTCGGGTGGAACTAAGCTGTAAGGTGTCCTCTGTGAATAGTAGCTTTCGTCAAAAACTCCATAACAACTGATCACAACACACAAGCTTCATAATATTTTGTAAATTATTAAAAACTAGCTGCCCCGGCAAACGTTGTTTTGCCATACAATTCTGTGTAAAAATCATCAACAAAAAATTTCATCAAAATCGGTCCAGCCAATTGTGAATCTAAACCATCCTCAAACCCCCTTGAATACACACAACAAATTTCATCAAAATCGGTCCAGCCGTTTAGGAGGAGTTCAATTACAAACACACGTACGGAAGATTTATATACAGGGTGTCCCAGAACGTAACGTAGCTGGGAAGGGGGGTGATAGGGGGGGTCACAAGGGTCACCAGAAAAATAAAATAAAAATTCCCCTCTGGCTATTTAAAAAATAAATGGCATTTTTTTAAAAACTAAAAATTTTACACCTTGTGGGGCTATTTTGCTAACTGTACCTACAAATATAGCTGTTAAAAAAAAAAAAAGATGTTATGTAATCCTCAATAACCCTTCATCAAATTGAATGAAAAAAATAATACATATCCAACCAAGATTTTAAAGAAAATTAAGTTCTTTTCCAGTCAAGGACTTAGTAATTACAATTTCACTCAACTTTCTCCAAGTGTACTGAAAAAAAAATGTACTATGCAGCTCCGGCGTGTAACTTAAAAAGATAGGTAATTTTATTGCAATTCCAAAATGGTATAACACTTATTTGAAAAAATCATACTTAGACATTTAAAAATAATTTTCGGGAACAATACCCCTGCAAAACAAAACATATCAATAAAACAATAGTCTCAAATTCCTAAGAAAATACATTTTTAAATGTCTCTTCTGTTCCTCTAATGTTACTGCCCGTTAATACTCAAGATTGGAGTACTGTACATACCTCAAACACTCAAGTACAGTCTAGGCCAGATAAAGCTTTACCATATTTTATGACAAGGAATTTAAATGAAACTCGGAAATAAAACATAATTCTAATTATTTATTCAAATAAAGTGCTCCAAATGTGCACCACCAACATAAATAGTCTCAAATTCCTAAGCAAATATTCCTGTTCCTTGTACAGGCAGGTAGGCAGGTACCCCTCTCGTACCGGTCGCCATGCGCGAGAACAATGAAACAAAACAAGTTCAGGGAGTGAAAGAGACAGGTAGATACGTTAAAGGAAGAGAAAAAGTAGGGGTGCTGTCTCTGGTTAGCCAAATAGTCGGGCAGTACATTAAGCTCTCTCGTTTACTGCACATCTTTGTATTCGTTTGTGTTCATTTAGTACTAACAACTTTGCTTCGCTTTCTGGACTTGATTATTTCTTTGTGATTTTGGACATTGTTTGTGATTTCTTCCAACGACTTGGCTTTCTCAAGGACTAAAGTGTGTGATACAGTGCCACCATGCCACCCACGTACACTCCACATGAATATGCGAACATGCATCACATTTACGGCGAATGTAGATGTAATGCCGGTGCTGCAGCAAGACTGTACCGAGAAAGATATCCGAACGCCCCACGTCACCCGGATAGCCGTGTTTTTGTCAATGTCCACCGACTATTGTCTGAGGGTCGACTTCCACATCAAATGGTTAATGAACGCAGATCTCGGTTCGATGTCCAAGATGTAGTGCTTCAAACCGTCGCAGACAACCCGAGTACTTCAGTTCGGACAATTGAAGCAAATACAGGTGTATCAAAAAGTACTGCTCATCGCATATTACAATCAGAAAAGTTCCACCCGTACCACGTGCAACGCGTACAGAGTCTGATACCACGCGATTTTCCTGCGAGACTTGCATTTTGTAGTAGGATGCTGCGCATGCATAGGGAGGACCCTCAATTTTTTAATAAAATATTGTGGTCCGACGAGTCTACTTTTAAAAAGGACGGCTACATGAACCTACATAATTTACACGAGTGGCACGTAGAAAATCCCCACCTTATTAGAGAAGATCGATCCCAATATCGTTTTAAAGTGAACATGTGGACCGGAATACTGAACGGTAAAATAATCGGACCCTTTGAGTTACCTGAGGCACTGACTGGCGAGGCGTACTTGCACTTTTTACAAAACGAATTACCCAATTTATTGGAAGATGTGCCGCTGGAAACATTAAGGAATATGTGGTTCCAGCATGATGGGTGCCCAGCACATTATGCACGCCCAGTAAGAGATTTCCTAAACAACGAATATCCTGGTAGGTGGATGGGAAGGGCCGGTGTTATAGCGTGGCCAGCTCGTTCACCGGATTTAAACCCGTTGGACTTCTTTTACTGGGGTGCTATAAAAGAAAAAGTTTATGGGAAACCCATCAGGGACTTGGGTGACTTGAAGGCGAGGATCACAGAGGCCGCGGAATCAATCAATAATAGAAGATTTGCTCGGCACATTTCCCGCTCATTTTTAAAACGATGTAGGGCGTGCATTTATGTTGGTGGTGCACATTTCGAGCACTTAATTTGAATAAATAATTACAATTTTGTTTTATTTTCGAGTTTCATTTAAATTCCCTGTCATAAAATATGGTAAAGCTTTATCTGGCCTAGACTGTACTTGAGTGTTTGAGGTATGTACAGTACTCCAATCTTGAGAATTAACGGGCAGTAACATTAGAGGAACAGAAGAGACATTTAAAAATGTATTTTCTTAGGAATTTGAGACTATTGTTTTATTGATATGTTTTGTTTTGCAGGGGTATTGTTCCCGAAAATTATTTTTAAATGTCTAAGTATGATTTTTTCAAATAAGTGTTATACCATTTTGGAATTGCAATAAAATTACCTATCTTTTTAAGTTACACGCCGGAGCTGCATAGTACATTTTTTTTTCAGTACACTTGGAGAAAGTTGAGTGAAATTGTAATTACTAAGTCCTTGACTGGAAAAGAACTTAATTTTCTTTAAAATCTTGGTTGGATATGTATTATTTTTTTAATTCAATTTGATGAAGGGTTATTGAGGATTACATAACATCTTTTTTTTTTTAAACAGCTATATTTGTAGGTACAGTTAGCAAAATAGCCCCACAAGGTGTAAAATTTTTAGTTTTTAAAAAAATGCCATTTATTTTTTAAATAGCCAGAGGGGAATTTTTATTTTATTTTTCTGGTGACCCTTGTGACCCCCCCTATCACCCCCCTTCCCAGCTACGTTACGTTCTGGGACACCCTGTATATTACTAGCTGACCCGACAAACGTCGTTTTGCCATACTAAAGAAAAAAAAAGGTTTGAAAAATAGATGTTGGCCGATTCTCAGACCTACTGAATATGAATGTAAAATTTGAGACCAATCGGTCAAGCCGTTTCGGAGGAGTACGGTAACTAACACTGTGACACGTGAATTATATATATTAGATAAAGATAAGTTCTTAATGTTCTTATATCAGTATTCTGAAAATTTATCAGAAAGTGAATATCAAATAACAATAACGTGTTTATGAGCAATTAACGAAATCACGTGGTTTCATTTGGTATGTTTAACTTGAGAAATTCGAGTACTAAGACGACTTTGTAATTTTTGGTCTAACTATCGGCCGTTTTCAAGGCAATAAGACAATAAAATGGATAAGCAATTTATATGGCCATTTATATATGCCTAAGCTAAACCATGGTGTGTATGGTTGCAATGACCATTTGCCTAGTCAGCGGAGACATTTTCTAGTCAAGTGGAATAATCATGAATGAAAAAAGAAAAAAGCGAAAACTGGTATATTTCGTAACAGCATTTAATGCTGCAAAATCTTTGTTAAAAACGCACTCTCTAAAATTTTTAAAAAGGATTTTCTCATATTTATCACCGCATCCTGAATCTACAGTTCCCAATTTGTAAGTACATACACCCCTTCTTAATTTTATGATACAATTTAAATAAAAATAAACAAACTTACTAATAAAGGAACCACAGATCACGTATTAGTTAGGTATTCGTGATCTGTGCTAGAACTAATTACTAATGATCGGAGTAGGTAGAGCTATTTAGGTTCATTGACCACAAACATTGATGTTAATATGGACATTCCATGGGATAAAACTACTTTTAACGGATTTTATCGCGGTTTAATAGGCTCAAAATAGAAAATTTAGAAAAAATAATGGTCATTTATTTTAACTTGGGTCCTAATCAGGCTTCTAGTGACGCTGTAGACGAATCACACTTAGAAACAGACCAATGACAGTTTCATTTAATTATTGTTTAAAAGTAAACATGCTGAGCATTTAAATAAATATCTTGTAAATAAAAATAGTTCAAAGAATGAAAACATGAAAATAATTATGATGAAACAGAAGATAATACTTTGATTTTTTGATGAACATGTTTGAATTAGTTTGTATATTAATATTATGTTCTTGTACAACTGCAAAATAAAGAAAAATGTAAATAATTGTTGAGTATTGTATAAATATAAAAACTGTTACATAAAAAATATACATGGTTTATTGACTCAACTTATACTATCTTTAAACCCATCCTTATACTTATCCATCGTAAAGTAAGTGTATTCTGTCGTTACTCCTTAATCCGTATTAGGTAAATACCTTTTTATTAATTTACTACTTCAAAAGTAAATCCCGGGATTTTGGGCATATCCATATTATTGTAAAATACGACTAGTACATAAAATAGCTCTACCTATTCCGATCACTGCTAATTACCGTACATACCGTTCCATAATTTTCTGGCAACTGAGTAATTAAAATTTTACCAGTTTTCGTGCAGGATAGTTACAGTAGATGTTTTAAATCAAAGATACTTTCTTTATCTCAAGAATAATTTTCAAGTTTTCTAAAAAATATTTCTTACTCAGGTCCAGCTTATAAGAATCCAGATGACTAATCCACAGATCAGAGCGTAAAAACCTAGTACCATAGTTAAATCGATTGAGATTTATAAGTCCAATGAATGAAAATGAATACTTACAAGTAAATATCAAGTCTGTTTTTCATATAGTCACCATTACTTCAAAATAAATTACATTCCCAGAGTCAAGTATAAATTTAAATTTTCCAAATGTTCAAAGTTTAATGGAGTAGAACGTAAAAGAAACAAACGAACAAGGCGTGGGCCTATGTCAAAATTGCAATAAAACAGCCCACACCAACTTAAACATGCTAAAGTTATACAAATAACTGCTGTTTCCCATTAGTTTACAGTCCCTTTTTAACAGTTAAGTTTGAAGGCTACTGTTGCATCTTGATCATTCACAATCGTCATCGTGTAGTTCTATGGTATGGTAGTCGCAATCGAACATTCACGGTGAATGGGCGTGTCGGTCATTAGTCAATAGTCTGGCTTCCGCGAAAAGTTAAACACAAAAGCGTGTCATTAACTGGAAAAATATTGAAGTGAGATAGTGTTAGTGTTTCTTTTTAAAAGTTCTTAATAAACTATCACGCTGGATTTCCAACTTGATGGTAAGTATCATTGTAATTTAGACTACAACGATGCTATTGAAATTTGTAACCTATTTTTTATTTATATAAAATTATCTATACGGTTCATAAAACAAAGTTTTTACAACTGTATTTGGTTTCTTATCGATTGACCTTGTTTTTCGTTCAAGGAATTATCAGCTATGTAATCTTCGTTATTGTTTGAATGATTGAATGATTGTTATTCAAGATTTACTATTATTTCGTGACTTCCCTTCTTAACGGTTATATCCGATGCTAGTACGATGCATTCCGAATAAATATGAAACCGTATTTTACATTTTGCATTACATTAAAAACAGGTTTGCATGACAAGTGGTGGGACTGGCTTCTAAAGTAACCATATCTATTTGGTAATGCTAATTCTGTTGCAATTTCTGATGTTTTAAATTAACTACTATGGTTGTGTCTATAATTTGCATAACTTTGGTTGGATAAAAGCCATGGATGTTGCGTTTTGCTTGACCTGAGCCGGGTTTATCGACCTACCGCTCCAGCATAACCTGTTAAAGTGAGTTGAGTTTCCTTTTAGAACTCTGAGTAATTTACTAAATATAGAAACGAACATTATACTTACCTATTAATAAAAAATTGACGTTTACCATCATTCAAAACTTACTGATTTAAAATATTACGTCTACCTTTGTTAATTGCTTCTTTAAATTGGAATTTATATTATGGCTCATTATCTTTGTCTCAAATTACGTACCCAGATTGGTTAGTATATTAACTGGCAAACAATACCAGGTATATAGCAGCAGATTACTTCTATGTTTAACACAGATAATGTACTTGTTAATATTTTACATGTAAGGTTATTTCAGTTATTGGCACTTGCATGAAGCAATCTCTTTCATAAAAATATACTCTTATGTTTATTGTTATTTGTCATTGTTACAGCAAAAACAATAGATACTACATCATAAAAAAATCCATTTGTCTCAACGGCATTGTTAGAATTACGATTTGATAATAATAATAATTATATATGACAAAACCGATAAATCGGTACAACCTACTCCTTGTTTCCTGTTAAGACTAAATTTCCCGATGAAACTACAAGATTTGCTTCCTTCTTATTCCATTGACATTGACAGGAAGGTAATTTAGCGACTAATATCATGGTTGTCTTCAAGTCTAATTTACTGATTTTATTGTGGCATACGTGGGAGACAACAATAGACACTGTAATAAAGAATTTTGATTGGAAAAATTAAAAATTAGAAAATGAAATTACCATTTCGGAAACGTTCAACTTATTCCTGAAAAGGAAGATATAGTTATTTACTAACTACGTAACTACTAAACTTTTTAGATGTTAGGACTTTTAACATGCAGGTCTATACTTGCTAACATCTCGCATACTAGGTAAACAACTTTCTCAAGCTACCTAACTACTTACCATAATAAAAGTTATGTACTTATCACAAATATGTCTAGTTTAACTGATCGTCCAAGTTTTCTGTGACACTATATTCATCGTCATTGGTTATTAGTCACTTCATCTAGTAGCAATCCTTATCATTATCTTTCTACCCTAGCTCTGCAGTTCTAATAGATAACTACTTTTAATTTATGCTGACTGTGAGAGACGGAAATCTCGAAAATAGATCCTGTGCTAATATGCCTAGTAAACGCCGCACTGTAGACCGTAATCCCACCCAAAATGAAGAAGACCCGTTTCCAGCAGTGAGACGTTAATAGACTGGAGAAAGAGTTGATACCCTTCTATGCATCACGTCCAGTCCAGTCACAAATGGTAATATGAAGAGGTGTAGCAAAAATAACACAACATATTTTTTCCGATTGTTATCTCAGAACCACGTATGTACGAAAATGGTGACGCCAATAATTAGAGACGTGTGTACCATAATAATTATTGTTATACACCATCGCTTGAATATTGACGAGCACGTTACAAACAGCCAATACACCTACCTCACATTTAGGTCAATGGACGTGGTACATGATTAGATTGGATAAGTGGTTCCAATGTATATTTTAGCTATGAACGTTAATTTAGGAATAGATTCTGGCATTTATACATTGTGGGTGGTTTTCTCCGTTTGTAATGTGTATTGTTTCCTATTATGTAGAATTAACACTGTCGAGCAGTGGATGGAGAAAGGTTGATGCATATCTATGTTACACTTATCTATGAATCCGAGTAACCGAATTTTTGAAAATGATTTTCACCCACTTTTTATAATCGGATTGATCTCAAACTTTGCACATTTATTAAAACTGATGTTTCTATTATTAGTATTAAACTGATGACAAGCATAATTTCAAAAAACAATTAGTATTTTCAAAGGATATTGTTGTTAAACTAATTTTATATGTAAAGCTCATTCTTGTATAGACAAACAAGTGTTTGCACCGAGGCTTTATGAATCAAAGTCTGATTTTTTGTTCGTTAACTTGACCATGACTCAGGCAAAATGTGTTAAGAGGATACCAAAATAGCTTCGTGCATTTTTCTATGTACGAAGTTTTCATTGTTTCTTTAGATTGAATGTCTAGAGCTCTAATTTTTAAGTATATGTTTTTTCAATATATTATCTAGGATCGCATAAACTCAGAAACACGATTGAAAAAAGTTTTCTCGATAGAAAATCTTGGCGAAACCACGTCTCTAATTTTTTATTTTTTTCATTTGTCGGTCTATTATCGCGTATTTACTAATTAAATAACTTTAAAAACATAAGTAACTATCATATATAGAAACACGTAAATCAGAATTAAAATATAATTAGTAGGTTTTGAGTAAATAGGAAAAGTATCCCTAATTCTTCATTTTCAGTGCCTACTGGCTGTGTTAATATGTACGTGTCGGCGATGATATACGATAATATTGATGTAGGCCCTTAAGACTATTTTTAATTCATTGGTAAATTTGTGAATAGGCCTAAATATACACGTGGAGTTATTTATTTTTGTATTATGAGCAACTGCTATAACCTACCGATGATGTTAAAAAGGGGCAAAGGCTTTATTTTATTATAGCTGTGCCCCACGGTGTTACTCGCGGTAAAAATAATAATAAAATCAGACATTAAAGGTGCTTTTAGGACACTACTTCTTATCCCACGGGAACCTTGCATCCTTTCGGGATAAAAGTAGCCTATGAGTTATTCTGATGTATAAGCATTACTACATTATTGTAGTTTCATTAAAATTCATTCGGTAGTTTATGTGTGAAAATGTAACATAATATTATTAGGAAGTATTAATACTTTTCGTATCAATTGATCACCTAAAAGTATATCGTAACATCCACTAAAAATTTTATAAGAAAGATTAAGAAAAATATTTGGTGGTTAGGTAGATACTATGAGTTCGAAAATAATAAAATTATTTCCCAATTAGTTACTTTATGTAACTAATTGGGAAATAATTTTATTATTAACATTTTTCATTCATGATATAGGCATTTCTATATTACATTACTGGATATGAATCAGTGCAGCTCTTCTTTGTGTCAAACCGGTGGTCTGTGAACTGCATCGCTTCGTAAATGCCGTTACATGATGGCTACACAGGATGGCTATTCTATTCATTGACCACGTGTTTTAAGTGGCTATGTTTGTGTAGTATAACCTATAGTACTATTTTACATTAAAAAATAAATGATTATGGATACTAAAGCTTTATCAAAAAAAAGGTTGCTAAAAAATGTTCAGAAGTAACGCAAATTTGTAATTATGGTTCACTTACGTAACCTTATTCCAAGCAAAAAAAGACAATTCTAACACAATATATATTTCAAAAATTTACTTTAACTCGTTATGTGCCGGAATCCGGCTTTGCTTCCTGCTATCAGACCCGAAATCACAGTCCGTCGGTCTTTAGCAGAATCTGTAAAACACTAATGTTTTAAAACACTACGTAGCATTACTTTCAATCATATTTCTGTCCTTGCTATTCCACTACAGATCATACAATTATCTTTTTGCTTAGACAATTTAAGTGGGATTAGCTGCGTTTAATCACCAAAGAAAAGGGGCCTTGCAACATGATTAAAAATTGCAAGGCACATCGTGATCAAAGAAAGATCATCTTTTAATCTTGTAGCAATCATAAAACCTAGTTGTCATGTATATTTGTTTAATTGCTTTAACACGAGTCAAGTATAACCTTCGCGAATACACGACACAGCTAATCATAAACAGCTTAATGCAACAACAAATAACGTCAATAGGGTATAAATCCTTCAGGGCTTCGTCTGACCGTGTGTGAAGCCCTACGAGTGATACACCTACAGTATGTATACCCTAGGTAACTATAACAGATTAATGTTTCTTTGTTTGAAATAAATTGGTTCCAAAACTAGGTACTAAACCGATTTAGAAAATCTTTCTTAGCTTCACCTTGTTGACGACCCTACGTTAACTCGGATAGTATGTAGACGATTGTACTTAAACTGGTAGATATTATATGAAATATTGAAAATTGTCTTCAACATTTTACTTTCTTGTTTAGTATCAACTCTCTGTGCAAGGGTAACTGTGAATGAAATAATTAATGAATCCTTTATTTCCCGAAAATAGGTCGTACAAGATATTATATTATTAGGATGATAGTGATTGATTATTCATAAACTTATTAGTATTACATAATGCTTTGCAGGCTGTTATGATTTACTATAAGGCACGGTTTTTACAATACATAAATGTGTTTAGTTTATGATACCAAGCTCTTTAGGCATATTGGTACAAAAGTTTATTGTTATCTTGCAGAAAAAGGTAGCGAACATAACCTGTGGCAGGAAATTGTATCGTACCATGACTGGCATGTATCAGCCAGCATACATAGTCCCATCACAATAATACTACCTCAAAGGTTCTACAACACTAGGTATTTAACGTGCATGCTTCTCTAGGGAAATTACCCACAGCAGCACTATGTAGTTGCGATCTAGCTTAGTTAAATATATAATATTATACATTGCATAACTAGCTTATAAGCCTGATTTCATTACTTACTTTAGCTAAAATAGGTTAATGTCAGTTCTGAGATCAGACCTATTTTAGGAAAATCCTTTCCACATTAGTGGTCAAAGTCAAAGTCAAAATATTTTATTTCAAGTTGGCATGTTTTACAAGCTCTTTTGAAACGTCAGAAACTAGGTGTCTGTTCCAAACGCGAATCCTATGGAGAAGAACAGACAAGAAACTCCATGGATTATTTTTTTTTCATTTCCTTTCATTTTTTTTTTTCAACTATATTATACTTAATTGTATCAGGGGTGTGAGAATGATGCCGATCAGTACTATCACGACTAACTAAAACTAACTTTTTTTAAACTAAAACTAACATAATAATAAAATAGCCTTGTTGGAGCAAATCGACCAGTCCCAGCAGAAGGCATCCGTTCACGAGTATAACGCACACATCAGCCCCGCACAGCTCGACCATTTTGTAGGGAACCGTGCGACCCGACGCGACGTGCAACGCTACCAACTTCGAGACATTTGAGTGAGCATGACAAAGTCGCTCCGTTGGACAGTACACAAAGCAAATAAAAAACAATTAGAAATATACAAAGGAAAAATACTAGGTTCGGCATAATGCTCACACCTTTATAGTTTCATGAATAAATAATTACAATGTAGATATATACTCGTATAAACATAAAGTTTCTGACAACATACACAATCATTTAACTTGAAATCATAAATCAATACGATATTAAAGAATAGATAATTAACAGAAGTTATCATATCTGACGTCAACAAAGCGAGAAAATGCTAATACAATAACAATATTACTTATTTCATTGCCAGAGGGCCGCTGCGAAGTGAAGACCAAGTGTGTTTATCTTCCATATAATGTTTGGTACTTATAGTATGCTTTAGAAATCAGTGTGTTCTTAGCAACCTGTTTGAATTTATTGTCTGGTAATTCAGTGACATTGGGTGGAATTTTGTTATAGAACCTAATACTGTTAATCATAAAACTTTTGCTAGTTTTGCTAAGCCTAAATCTAGGAACCATAAGCTTTTCTTTATTGCGAGTATTAAGGCTGTGGACGTCACTATTCTTAATGAAGAGCGAGATGTTTTTACGAACGTACATGATGTTTGAGAGAATATACAGAGATGGCAGTGTAAGTATATTTATCTCCTTAAACAAATCCCGAAGCGACTCACGACTGCCTAATTTGTAAATAGCACGAACTGCTCTTTTTTGCAAGATAAAAGTAGTTTGGACGTCTGCTGCAGACCCCCACAGTAAGATGCCATAAGACATAATACTATGAAAGTAAGCAAAATACACTAACCTAGCTGTAGGAATGTCTGTCAGCTGTCTTATACGTCTAACGGCAAACGCAGCAGAACTCAGTTTACTTGCGAGAGCCTGTATATGGGGCCCCCATTGCAATTTAGAGTCTACTGTTATTCCTAAGAAGATAGCTGATGGAACGAGATATAACAGTTTTCCATCTAATTTAAGATTTACGTCAGTGAAATTAACGTTAGGTGTTGTAAATTTTATACTAAATGTATAAAATTTGTTTAAACCAATGGCATTATTTTAGCTAAATTCATGATTTTTTTTCATTTGTTCCATCCTGTAGGTATGAATATGAAACCCTCATAATACAAATTTACTATTTGTTTTTTGTATTTATTTGTTTGTTATCGCTATTAATGTTTTAGTAGACATCCCCTCCGGTATATTGTACAAATATTGCGTGCCTTATGACATATTTGTTCTTTGCATTATAAAACAAAAGGAAAAACATAATAAACTTGCATTCGCGTGACTTTTTTCGGCTGATAAACGAAAGTTTACGACATCTAAGTAGTCATAGTTATGACAGCACGACATTGACCTAACAAGGTCATAGGGTTTTTGATGGGATAGTTAAAATGATGGAGTAGCTATATTTTTATGGTGATTTGAAAACTTTTTTTACCCCAATCGCAAGAGAGTTATTGTCTCTATTACTTCGTGAATGGTATGTAGCACTTACATCCATCACGTATGTATCATTAAATGTATGACGTTAAGTAAAGCCAAGGAAGCATTTTTTGGTCGTAACAGTTGATGTTCTTTAATCTCTACCTATTCCCTTGAGGAATGGCGTGAATATATGTAGGTGCAGCACTTATATTTCTAAGGTCAACTTAAATTGTCTCCTTCTGTTATATTATCAAAAGCACGTGAAACTGCATTATTTATTATCATCCTCTTGTCTTTATCCCAGTGTTTAGGGTCTCGTTATTTGGTGTCATTTGGGTTAGATATGACGAATATAATATGATAATACGATATATGATAAACTGTACGGGTCCCTTCGTGTGTAGTGCAACTCGTACTTGACTGGTTTTATTTCTTTTTACGTCGCTTACGTGAGATCGTCTGTTCTCTGTTTACATTTAGCCGTCACAATAATTAGTCACAAAATGAAAATCCTTCAGTTATTCAATGTTATCTATTATTTATCTATAACAAACTTACGTGATATCTTAACAATAACAAACGCATTAGAAAGTTGTTTTATGATGTTTTTGTTTTGTGTAAAACATGAAATATGTCACGTGTACAGTGATGAAGTCATTCTGCCCTTATCCCACTATGAGAAATATGTAAATAAAAAAAAAATTTAAAAATATATTTCTACATTAATTTATTAATTTTTGCAATTGACTTGCTATGCTTTTACTAAATAAACTAAATTATAGTGGAAAAAATTATAACCATGAGCGGGACTTGAACCCACGACCTCGGAATACCGTTCCGTTGCTCTTCCATCTGAGCTATCATGGTTACCGCATATGTTTACCAAATCCTCCACTACAACCTTCTCAACAAATATATATTTATCGTTTAAGAAAAAGTCATACAGCTAATAGAACTTCTCTAGTCTCCACACTAGGATTCCCTGTATTGTGGACTCTTTTTACACGCTTTATATTAGCTTCACTTGTATGTTTGTTTGTATGTTTGTAACCGACTCCTTTGGACGCTATTTTGACCCACTTTAAACTGTCAGATTCTATTCAAATTTTGCACACCTGTCAAAGACCGATGATAATGCAAAATGAAAATAAAGCGTGTTTTTTAGTTTTTTTAAACTATTATTATTGTACTTAATGTTTGAAAAAATAATACTTTTGTTTGCTTTCTTAAATACTGTCTTCTGTTCTTATGCTTGTACATGTGACAATTACTTATGAGAGAAACACAACTACTTGTGCTGTCTATGTGGTGTTCTCCATGTATTCTATGTAAGTATATACCTGAGTATTATATACGGATTTTGGTACCAAGAAAACGATAAACTTAGTTTTGGACCAGAAGACGTTTTATTTTTATATAAGTATAGAATGAGATTAACCTAATCGCAGCGTCTATTAAAGTGGATGTATATATATAATATATGTGTTACTAGCTGTTGCGCGGGACTTTGTTCGCGTGGAATTTGAACATTTATCAATAATGCTCCGCTCCTATTAGTCGCAGCGTGATGTGATATATCCTAAAGCCTTCCTCGATAAATATGCTATCCAACACTGAAAGAATTTTTCAAATCGGAACAGACGTTCCTGAGATTAGCGTGTTTAAACAAAAACTCTTCCTTTATAATTTTAGTATAAATATACTAGCTGACCCGGCAAACGTTGTTTTGCCATACAAATTTCAAGGTTCAAACCCTTGGTTTGAAAAATAGATAGTAGCCGATTCTCAGACCTACTGAATACGCATATAAAATTTGCTAAAAATCGGTAAAGCCGTTTCGGAGGAGTATGGTAACTAACATTGTGACATGGAAATTTTATATATTAGTAGATAGATAGATAGATAGATAGATAGAAGATTAGTAGATAGATAGATAGAAATTTTATATATTAGTAGATAGATAGATAGATTATTGAGCATAGGATGTGTGAATATGATGACCTAAGACCTTAACTTGGTCACAACATCGTATTTACAATATAATTAACACTCTATAATGTTTATTCAAAGCGACATTTCCCGGAGCAATAAGGAAATGTATCTTGCAAAACCACACAAGTTGTTTTAACTCAGATGTGTGACGTATTAATAGGTACTTCATTAAATGCTTCATTACTTTTAGACCCATAGCTTAATAGCATAAGGCATTAACAACTATATGCCTAATTAGAGACTGATTAGTAATTTAATACATAATAATATATAGACTACGGTTATAACTTCACAAGTGCGAAATTTCGGATGTAGATTAGAAGTGTGACGACCCCTTTTCCGTCCCAGGGTGCTGTTAAAGCCAGATAAGGAATATCGTAACTAGATAAAAAATATACCATGTGCCAACACACCTTTGGCTTAAGTCTGCTATTACAATGGCGTCACAATGGCGTCATTATGACACCAAACTGCCCTGCATGCACTGCATGGCTCCTGGTTAGCGGGGCACAGTAGACCCTTCCAAAGTGGTAGAGGCCCGTGGCCAGCAGTTCGACGTTAATGGGCTGGAGAGAGAAATAGACTAGACTCTAGAGCTTGAAAAAGTCCATGGGCTACTTTAAAATCCAAAGAAATTCTCATTACCAGCATACAACATTACAAGCGTACAAAGTCACAGACAGAAGCTACTTAGCTATTATTTCATGTTATGATGATA
The DNA here is from genome assembly GCA_916999025.1 of Orgyia antiqua. Classification (NCBI taxonomy): domain Eukaryota; kingdom Metazoa; phylum Arthropoda; class Insecta; order Lepidoptera; family Erebidae; genus Orgyia; species Orgyia antiqua. The sequence goes on along the minus strand of OU779864.1, from coordinate 16,095,816 downwards.
AAAACATTCAAGTTTTATGATCTAATGAAAATGTTTTGATGACGCAAATCTGTTTTTTTTGCATACAGTTTACCTATTGACATCAATACGATATTTCTATTTAATTTATACTGACTTCACTTCTTACTGATAATTTTTACAACAAACTACGATTTGCTACTTATGTTTAAGCAACAAATATGTCTGTATTATTCACGTAATTTGTAAGTAGCCCTTTTTTTGTCAACCAACTAACAATCAAACTCAAATTTTTATTGCAAAGTAAGTGTGCTTCATGATGGTAAAATACTTAAAAAGTGCTTTTAACTTACGCTTTTTACCGGCATAGCAATGTTAGTAGTTTGTAAGTGCTTAAATATTTATCTATTTTAACAAAATATTACTTAGATAGTAAATTTTATAAATAAGGAGATTAGTCAGTTTTTATATTAAGGCAATTGCTACATGAAGAGAATAGCGAGAAACAACCATTAGTTTCGCTTCATAGGGATTTCCGTACAATTCTTTGCATACATAGACTATCTATATCTAGCTACAAATCAGCTTTAAAAACCAAGTAAAAAAAAAATAACATACATTGCCTAATTTTTCCCGATATTTCACCATATAAAATTCATAGACCATGATTGCTAGTAATTTTTACAAACCTGTTTCGCCAAATAGTTAAAAACAGGTTGAATAAAACTAATAGGTATTGTTTTGAAATTGTTTGGTAAATGGAACGGAAATGTCAGTGCTTCGTCGGCGGTGGTGGAGTGGAGAATTCTCTTCCATAAAAGTAGTGCATTTCCTAACTAAGAACAGAACAATGAAATAGGTAAAAAATTTGTAAAAATAAAGTCCAACACACAGGTCCAACATTACTTAGCGAGATTTCTTTTACGAAGGATTTTTTTTAAACTAATGTGAAATTTGGAGGAGAACTACATACGCGCTATTTACGAACCTATTTATTTACATAGCATAGGACTCTTATATAATATCTGGCTGTTGCCCGCGACTTCGTACGCTTGGAAATTAGAAAATTTTCCCTGTTTTTGCAACATTTTTCAATAATTTTTCACTCCCATTGTTTGCAGCGTGATGTTATATAGCCTATAGCTTTCCTCAATAAATATACTATTCAAAACTGAAAGAATTTATAATATTAGTATTGAGCATTCTAGTTATCCCTTTTTATTGCCATTTATGTCCCGGTCAAGAAAGCAGAAATCCCTATATCTATCCTTATTATTTCGATTTGATACACTATACTATACCGACTATACAAAAATAAAATTGGTCAAGTGCGAGTCGGACTCGCGCACGAAGGGTTCCGTACCATTATCTATGCAACATAAGGCAACGTTATTAGTATCGAGCAAGAAACGGTAAAAAAATCATGTTTGTTGTATGGGAGCCCCCCTTAAATATTAATTTTATTTTATTTTTAGTATTTGTTGTTATAGCGGCAATAGAAATACATCATCTGTGAAAATTTCAACTGTCTAGCTATCACCGTTCTTGAGATACAGCCTGGTGACAGACGGACGGACGGACGTACAGCGAAGTCTCAGTAATAGGGTCCCGTTTTTACCCTTTGGGTACGGAACCCTAAAAAGAACTTTATGAAATCATTTCAAAAAATACATCGCGTTAATATCGCCACAGAATATGTATCGCAAATAAACAAGTTTTAAATAAAGGTAAGTTATTCAAATAAGCCTAATAATAGTAGAAACATGTTGACTTGTATGTATTTGTGTGCAGCCTTGAGCATACTAAGGACAATGACATCATCGTTCACGCTTGGACTATCCTTATGGGGCGTTGCAATAGAAAACATTAACATCTTATATGAGGCCCTGAGTTTGATGATCTACTCATAGTGCTTCAATGTTATTCTTCTTAAAAAAAAAAACGACGACTTCAAAAAAAGAAGGAGGTGATATGTTCGGCAGTATTTTTTATATGTATGTACACCGATTTTAAGATCAAATAGATTATAAAATTCTTTTTTTTTACATTAAGTATGTGAAACGAAAATGCATACATTTCGTTTTATATTTTGGTGCGACAGAATAATTGCCACAATGGTCTTTGGTATTGTTCTTAGCTTCCAATGACTCATTTTTTATACGGTTGATGATTTTAGCTAAATCCAGTCGTGTTAAATTTATGATAACAATCATAATTGTGTCCCTCTCACTTTATGTGTTATGGGTGGTGGTTTCAGTTAGTGACCATGATTTCATCTATGGAGTATTTAATCCTATTCCAAAGTTATATCATGGTAGTACACAATGAAATATCGTAAATGAATAGAGCTTTTCTATAAAACAAAGCTTAGGAATTACGAAGTAAACCCGCATTCTGAGAATTTCAATTGTTTATATTGATGTGTCCATAACTGGCAATACTGAAAAAAATACGAATACGTCATTGCAGCTTCGTTGTTGTTTCTAGAAGTTTAACTCTCATTGTGCTACTCTTAATTTGTTATTGAAAAATTCTTGTAACCTATCTTTTACCGGACTTCTTTCAAACAAATTATCGCCCAACACTGGGCAAAGTTCTCTTCCCTATTCTATACGCTAAGCCTCCAAGATTTAAATAACAGTTTACCTTAATAACTATACTATGGTTGTGAGTGGAATGTCTGTAGTCTTATCACACGTCATGTTGTTAAATTTAACTGAGCTAAGAGATAAGCTATATTTTATGTGTTTACTATGTGTAGTTGTGTACATGCCATTATTGGTTACGAGGTGTTAGCAAGATAGTTTTTGTCCTTTTGGTGATGGACTAAGAATAAATACTAATTTACAGACATTTCATAGCAGAGAAATATCACTAAATTTAAGACCACGGTTCAGCAACAACACCGCACAGAATAGTAAGTAGATAGTTCCCTTCATGTGTTGTTATGGACCATAACCATGATTTTGTTTAAAGGAAGGTTTATCAATTCTTAGTTTTAATTCTGGTTTAGCCACAAAAGCCACAAAATTTTACGGATATTGTGTTGAATCTTGGGATGTTCGAAATTTCGGAATTTTTGGGAGATTTCAAGACTCAAACACAAACTCATGGTGACTTCCATGTCTATGATGGACGCTAAACTCTATTTATAATAACACGTCTGCCAGTTTCTTATTGTCTTTATTTTGTACGAAAATATTTAAATTGAAAAAAAAAACAATACAGCGTTGCAAAGACAGATTATCTAACTTGAAAGAATTATTATAATGTTACCTGGCAGACATACTTGTAACTTTAATCCACTACTTGTGCCGTCAGTTTTTGTTGTGTGTTAAACCTTTTCAAGGGTTTCCGCCATCAAAAAACAAGGACGGTAATTAAGGCCGCAGGGTTATATCACTTAGTTAATTATTTATTTTATTTTTACATTTCATGTATATACATTTATGCATAGGCGGACTTAATGGTTAAGGCATTTTCTGCCAGTCAACCATTGGGTGGTACAGAACTACAAGAGACAGGCAGAGTCATTAATAAGTTGGTAATATTTAAGAAGGAAAATTTAAGAGACAAAGTTACATTTTGATTAGTTACAGTTCAATTTCAATGATATACAAGCACAGATCTGTAGTGGAACTACATTTATTTAAATATACATGTTAATTAAAACTCAAAATTACATTCAAACTTAATAATAAACCCAATTAAACTAAAATTAAAACTATATAAAAATTTTATGTAACATTAAATTTATTTTGTATGAATAACGGGACTGTCACATTTAGTTTATTATTAGTGATTTATAATGTTCGGAGGCGCGGCATCGCTGATCGAGATCGGTCGGCGAGCCTCGCCTACGCAACGGCGGCTGAGAGGTGTGAAGACTGACCGGCAGTGTGCATATATTTGTTATCGGAGTAAGACGTGTGACTTTTGATGCTTTGCCGCTTGTTTGTTATCTCTTCTTTATATCGAACTAACTGTGCTATATTCCTATCTAGTTTACTACTTCTATGCTTTGCAAAATATAACATTAAAATTAACTGTTGTGTGGATACGAACAATAAACGTGTATAATATTCTACTGTGGTTTATTTAAAGTGAATTCTCCCAGAAACTAATACAGCTAAACTGGTGACCCCGTAACGAACACGATGAGTGATAGCAGCAGCGATACAACACATACCGCCGGTTCGCAAAGTAAAATTACTGTGCGGGCGGTAAAGAAAACACGCCCATCCCCAGTGAAAACTGATGAACCACCAGCAGGTTCCAGGAGAAGATACAAAGTGAAAGTGCCACCATTCTCCCCAGAAGAACCAGAACTTTGGTTCGCTCTTTTAGAGGGCCAATTCGAAATATACGATATTCAAAATGACGCAGAAAAATTCACACAGGTTACCACTAACCTGGATATGATTCACGCAAAAGAGGTAAAGGACATCATTGTCAACCCTCCTGAGCGTCACCGGTACCAGAAAATCAAAACGGAATTAATACGCCGCCTCTCAGCATCCCACGAGAAGAAGGTCAGGCAGCTGCTGATACACGAGGAGCTGGGAGATCGGAAACCATCGCAGTTCCTGCGACATCTGCAAGACCTCGCTGGGCCAACCATCCCAAAAGACTTCGTCAAAACAATTTGGAGCCAGCGTCTACCGTCTAACATCCAGACGTTGCTGGCCTCACAGCCGTCGCTCTCTGTGGAGCAATTGGCTGACCTAGCAGACCACGTCCAAGACATCGTCACGCCTTGCAACGTAGCAGCGGCATCAACAAGCCACACCAACAATTTAACCAGCGAGATTGCCGAGCTGAAGAATATGGTGGAGCAGTTAGCTATGAAGGTCGACGAGCAAGCCCGTTCATCAAAACGCCCATATTCACGCAACAGTCCTCTACGGAATACGGCACAATACAACTCCAGAGCCCGCTCAAGATCTAGATCAACTGCAGATCATGAAAAGTACCCATTATGTTGGTACCATCACACGTTTGGAAGCAAGGCAAAGAAGTGCATAAAACCGTGTAACTATTCGGTAAACACCGCGGGCAGTCAATAATGGCGGCTGCCGACTGTCCTGGTACAGGTCGCCTAATTTTAACAGACAAAAATTTAAAAATACAGTTTTTAATTGATACCGGCAGTGATCTTTGTGTGCTTCCCCGTTCTAGTTTAAACGAACCACGACAAAAAACTAATTTGGAATTGTGTGCAGCAAACGGGTCGACAATTTATACGTACGGTTTTATGCACTTAGTCGTAAACCTGGGCTTGCGCCGTGACTTTACTTGGAAATTTATTGTAGCAGACGTCACTAAGGCGATAATTGGCGTTGATTTTTTATCCAAATACAATCTTATTGTAGACATCCGCGGCCAACGCCTTATCGACGCCAGCACTACACTTTATGCCGTAGGTTTACCTGCATTGTTTTCTGAGGGCATATCTTCGGTAAAAATTGTTATGGGTAATACAGTTTATCACAAAATATTATCCAAATACCCTGAGATAATGAATCCATCTGGTATGCATCGTCCACTAAAACACAACACAGTACACCACATTCGCACGACACCAGGGCCACCGGTATCATCAACACCGCGTAGGTTAGCGCCAGACAAATTAAAAATCGCAAGAAATGAATTTGAGGCTATGTTACAGATAGGCACTTGTCGACCGTCAGAGTCTCCATGGTCTTCACCCCTTCACCTCGCGCCAAAGAAGGACAACAGCTGGCGTCCGTGCGGAGATTACCGTATGCTCAATGCCCGCACCGTGCCTGATCAATATCCAATCAGGCACATTCACGATTTCTCCCATAGCCTGGCAGGAAGCAGTATTTTTTCCACGATTGACTTGGTGAAAAGTTTCAACCAGATACCAGTCCATGTTGACGACATCCCGAAGACAGCAATCACCACACCGTTTGGACTTTTCGAATTCCCATTTATGACATTTGGTCTTCGAAATGCAGGACAAACGTTTCAACGGTTCGTGGATGAAATGCTTCGAGGATTAGATTTCGTCTACGCATACATCGATGACTTCCTGGTCTTCTCCAAGGATCCGCAGACACATCAGCAACATCTGCACCAGCTGTTCACTAGGCTGCATGAATACGGTATGGTGATCAACGTTGGTAAGTGCGTATTTGGCGTTCCCAAGGTAGCATTTCTTGGCTACAGTATCTCAGCGCAGGGCACCAAGCCACTACCAGCCAAAGTTGAAGCCATACACAGTTTTCCACCACCGAAGACCATAAGAGAACTACGTCGGTTCCTCGGGATGATAAACTTTTACCGCCGTTTTATTCCAGGCGCTGCGGTTTACCAGACACGACTTAACGCTCTCCTCACAGGCTCCGTGAAGGGCTCTCATCCAGTCAACCTAGCGGCTGAAGAACTGGAGGCTTTCAACGCCTGCAAAGATAGTTTGTGCAGGGCAGCTTTGCTTGCGCACCCCGTTTGCGACGCAGGGCTGGCTTTAGTTACAGACGCATCTGATAAAGCAATAGGTTCCGTCCTTCAGCAGCTGAGGGGGACTTCTTGGGAGCCTCTCGCGTTCTTCTCTCGTAAGTTAAGCCCTTCCCAACAAAAGTACTCTCCTTACGATCGAGAACTCCTTGCTATTTATGAAAGTATAAAGCACTTCCGTCACATGTTAGAGGCTAAAACATTTACGATTTTTACTGATCACAAGCCTTTGACTTTCGCCTTCAACTCTCACAAGGAAAATTGTTCCCCTAGGCAGTTTCGCCACCTGGACTTCATTTCGCAGTTCACCACTGACATCAGGCATATCTCAGGGAAAGCAAACATCGTAGCCGATACTTTGTCTCGTATCGAGGCAATAGGGCAACCAGTCAGACTGCAGACATTAGCCGAAGCTCAGAACGCGGACTGCGAAATGAAGTCTCTTTTAAACGGCAGCACATCACTACACCTGAAAATGATGAGACTGCCTGGTCTGCGGGGAGAACTGTGTTGTGATGTGAGGGACGGTAAGGTACGGCCATTTATTCCAACACAGCTGAGACATCAAATCATCAGCAGCTTACACTCATTGAGCCATCCCGGCTCAAACGCAACTGCTACGCTGGTATCGGATCGCTACGTATGGCCAGGCGTGAAGCGCGACTGTCGTGAATGGGTACGCAATTGCCTTGAATGTCAGCGCTCCAAGGTGACCAGACACGTCTCCGCTCCTTTGAGTTCCTTTAAGCTTCCGAAGACTAGATTTTCTTTCGTCCACATAGACCTGATTGGACCGCTGCCAATTTCACAAAATTATAAGTATTGCCTTACGGCCATAGATCGCTTTACGCGATGGCCCGAAGTAATACCGTTACAGAATATTACAGCGGAATCTGTGGCGAAGGCATTGACTCACGGTTGGATCTCACGTTTCGGTTGTCCAATGGACATTATAACTGACCGTGGGGGACAGTTTGAGTCCGCCTTATTTAAAAGCCTGTCTCAGCTTATTGGCTTCCAGCATCGTAGAACTACGGCATATCATCCACAATGCAATGGATTAGTCGAGAGGTTCCACAGACAGTTGAAAGCAGCAATAGTATGCCACAACAATACTTCTTGGGTGGATGCATTACCACTAGTTTTATTAGGTATCCGCAGTGCCATCAAAGAAGACCTCAATACGTCATCAGCTGAGTTGCTGTATGGGGAACCTCTCCGACTTCCAGGTGACATTTTTGAACCCCCCGAAGATCATGTCTCTGACGTGTCCGAGTATGTGTCGCGATTACGTAAGTTCGTGAAGGACCTCCAGCCAGTACCCACTAATCAACACGACGGCAGGCGTGCTCCTTTTATTTTCAAACAGCTTGCCACGTCATCTCACGTATTTCTCAGAGATGACAGCACCACAGGATGTCTGAAACCTGCATATACCGGTCCTCACGAGGTGGTGGAGCGAGGTGAAAAGATATTTAAAATCCTCTACAAAGGAAATAAGGTAACAGTTTCTATAGATCGGCTGAAACCAGCCTACATATTGCGTGACCCAAACAGCACTCAGACACCTATTACACAACATACCGTTCAGCATTCACTCAAACCAAACACTCAACACGAAACAACAACCACTCTGAACACAGCATACACACCAACGAACATACCAAATGATCATCCTAACACTGAAGATCATGCCGTCAGAAGAACTAGGTCGGGGCGCAGGATTAGATTTCCTGATTATTATCGCCCGTAGGACGGTCTCTGGAGGGGGGTGATGTAGTGGAACTACATTTATTTAAATATACATGTTAATTAAAACTCAAAATTACATTCAAACTTAATAATAAACCCAATTAAACTAAAATTAAAACTATATAAAAATTTTATGTAACATTAAATTTATTTTGTATGAATAACGGGACTGTCACATTTAGTTTATTATTAGTGATTTATAATGTTCGGAGGCGCGGCATCGCTGATCGAGATCGGTCGGCGAGCCTCGCCTACGCAACGGCGGCTGAGAGGTGTGAAGACTGACCGGCAGTGTGCATATATTTGTTATCGGAGTAAGACGTGTGACTTTTGATGCTTTGCCGCTTGTTTGTTATCTCTTCTTTATATCGAACTAACTGTGCTATATTCCTATCTAGTTTACTACTTCTATGCTTTGCAAAATATAACATTAAAATTAACTGTTGTGTGGATACGAACAATAAACGTGTATAATATTCTACTGTGGTTTATTTAAAGTGAATTCTCCCAGAAACTAATACAGCTAAAGATCAACCAAAATTTTAAAGATTACGTGATGAGTTAGTACATATTCGACTGTTAGTTTGGTACAACAGTGGACATATGCTACTCCTAATCCGGGACAAAATCCACAGTCACGTATCTTTTAGGGAAATGTTGAAGAAAAGATATGAAACAATAAACGGAAGGATGGAAAAGACAATACGCCATGTTTTTAAACGGGAATAAGAGTAGAAACGTGATGGTAATGATAAAGTGGGTTATAAAACTGAAGACAAGTCCTGTCAACTAAATAATAATCGAACTGAGTGATGTCTAGGTATTTTTATTTAGCATCAATTTGTGTAGTAGTCTTGTGGTATAAGGCAAGCGAAGGTCGACACGCAAGCTCATCAATTACATAAAAAGTATTATCAATAAATACCTGGTGCTGTACGGTATTGTTATTATATTTAATGAGAGGCCAAGGCTAAGAAGGTAACGCTAATATAGTACATTATTTCATATACATTTTTAGTCATTTTAGTAGTAGCTTGCGCTTACATTTCTTAGAGAAGGGATTCGAAAAGGCGTTACTACGTTCAACTTCCATAAGACTTCCATCTATTTCATAAAAAAAGATCTTAAAAATTATTCCTACAAAAAGACTTTCTGATGTCATCAATGAGATAGGTACTTCAAAATTCTTACCCCCAAGGGAGAAAGACGCGATAAAGTATTACCACGAGTGGAAAACTATTCAATTAGCCGATCGGTTCGATTTACTGATAGGAAGTCAAAATTGTTAACTCCAGTACGGGCCACGATAGCTTAGTTGGTTACTGTGATCTATTATGATGAATGTAATACATCATTTATGAGCACTGACATTTAGCGGAATGGCCCGGTCATTAAACCTTCAACTTACCTACATTGTTTTGTATATCTTAATGATTTTCCTTATTATCATTAACTTGTGAGTTCACAGGTTCACCTGTTAATGTTTTGCTTTGACTTTATAGGCTAGAAGCCAGCCTAACACCGACGTACACTAGCTGATAACCAGATGAGAGCTATATTTTATAAAAGCTTCTCTCCGTTCGTCTGCGATGGGTGGTCCGGGCGCGGGCCTCCTCCAATTTAGGAGGGATTATGGTCTACAATGTCGCGCTGAGCATGCGTATATGCGCACGGGGCGAGGTTTTTATCTCTCACAGAGGATGTTGTCTGTGTATAATAATATTATTCCTTAGCTGGCTTTTACAGCATCATGGGATGGAAAAGGATTGACGGACACTTGTACCTACTCTTAATTCGTCCAGAACCAGTAGTTACGAAGTTTAGCGCGTTCAAACACACAAACTCCTCAGCTTTATATTATTAGCATAGATTTATAAATATTTTTAAATTGAAGGTAGAAATCTTTGATTGTAAGAGGTGGTGTCACGCGTAGGAAGCTTGTTCTACTATTACTCAGATAGTTGAAACCTAGTTAGATTTATAACAGCAAAAGGGGCTTTCGTTGGTTTAGAACCGGATACGTCCGTTACAAAAACTAAATATCTGTTTTAGTATACATCGATATATTTAAAGCACATTTTGATAAAAAGTGGCACTTAATGTCGAACAGCGGCAAAAAGAGCCTGGTTAATTTTTTGTCCAGTAATAACACATTGATAGGCGCAGTCAGAATTAGGCTTCGGTTGGTTGCTAATTCTTCCTTGTCTTGAAAGAAGGTTTTATAAGGAAATATTAGGTGGGGAAATACTTGAGAGTTCGAACTTTCATTTAACCTTTATTAGATCGTCTTATAAGTGGTATTTAAAAATACCACTTTTAAAACTAAAAAGTTCTACTTCTAGTACGTGTAATAAAAACATTATTTATTCATTTCTATTCATTGTATATTCAAACAAAAGCCCATGTATATATTCCTTCACTAGTTAATTCAATGAACACTTATTATTGTCATTGCTACGCTAAACCAATTAATGAATCGATAAAAACACTACTGTAAATATATTCCACATTTATTGTAAGTTATGAACTCATTGACTGAATACAAGAACTATGTAGGCTTGATAACTAGGTCTTGATATCTGATTATAAATTTAATATAGTTAAATAAATAAATAAATATTCATGGACATTTCACACAACGTCCTCTAGTCCCAAGCTAAGCTTGTATGCTTGTGTTATGGGTACCAGAATACGGAAGTTAATTAAGTTTAAGAGGATACCAAAATAGCTGCGTGCATTTTTCTACGTACGAAGTTTTCATTTATTCTTTAGATTTAATGGCAAGAGCTCTAATTTTTAAGTATATGTTTTTTTAATATATAATCTAGGATCGCATAAACTCATAAACGCGATTAAAAAAAGTTTTCTCGATATAAAATCTTAGCGAAACAACCTCTCTCATTTTTTATTTTTTTCATTTGTCGGTCTATTATCGCGTATTAACTAATGAAATAACTTTCAAAACATAAGTAACTATTATATATAGAAACACGTAAACTGGAATTAAAATATATTTAGTAGATTTTGAGTAAACAAAAAAAATATCCCTAATTCTTCATTTTCTATGCCTACTAGCTGTGTTAATAGGTACTCGTACATGTCTACGATAATATTGATGCAGGCCCTTAAGTTAATTGAGTTACAACGAAGATTTTTTATTTCGTGTTCTGTATCTATATTTCGGTACCGATAACAAGCATATAAGCTTGGCTTGGGACCAGAAGACGGTGTGTGAAATGTCCGTAGAAAAAACTAGCGATTATATAAGAATATTGTATACTAGCTGTTGCCCGCGACTTCGTACCCGTAGAATTTAGAAAATGTTCCCAGTTTTTGTAACCTTTTTCACTACTGCTTCTCTCCTATTAGTCGCAGCGTGGTGTTATATAGCCTATAGTCTTCCTCGATAAATGGACTATCCAACACTGAAAAAATTTTTCAAATCGGACTAGAGCTTCCTGAGTTTAGTGCGTTTAAAGAAACAAACAAACAAACTCTTCAGCTTTATAATATTAGTATAAATACACCATTCCATTCACTTCTATAGCTGCTGTAAAAGTTTGAAAAAAAAAACAATAAATTTTATGCGAGGGAACTTAAAAATCTGATTATCATCAAATCAACATACTGCTGGTCATGGGGCCGTTCCAATTTAATCATAGATAGATAACTCTTTATTTGCACAAACACCAATTTTACACAGAATTTGAAAAGAAAATACAGTCTTAAAAGCTATTGTACAAAGGGCGGCCTTATCACTAATGTGATTTCTTCCAGGCAACCGTATAATGGATAGAATAGCATAGTACATAATACATTGTTTCAGCGTTTCGCGTTCAGTTGTCCCATATCTTCGACGAGCTTTGTGGTCTAGTGGTTCATGTAACGAGGTCGCGGGTTCGATTCCCGCACGGTACAATTATTTGTGCGATATTTATAAATATCATACAAATATTTGTACGGCGTCTGGCTGTTTCCTATGTATTATAAGTATGTATTTACAAAATTAAAGTATTATATGTAGTATATCCGTATTCTGGTACCCATAACACAAGCATAATAAGATTAGCTTGGGGACCAGAGGATGTGTGTGTGAAATGTCCTTTAATATGTATTATTTATTAAAAAAATAAATATTTATATTATCTCCACCTTCTTAAGGTTAACTTTCCATAGTGTAGACGAAATTCACTTTTGTTATAGAGTGTCCTCTATGACCTAAGTCCAATAATAAGTGAAAAATAAAGTATACTTTTCCAGGCTGTTATAAGCGCCCCTTGAATCTATGTAGCGTGAACAGGATCTATAGGGTTGTTGAACTTTTTTGTTTGACTCTTTATTGAAGGCTTAATTCCTATACTAAACAGCCAAAGAGATATTTTTCTTTGCCTTTGGTAATTCATGGTGTTATTGTTCTATATGCTATATACTTCGCAAGTATACTAATCTTATAAGCCTTTTATATATTACATCTTATTACTTTATTATGTTCTGTTTATCTTAGTGTTAACACTTTCTTTGTTACATTTATTTATTTGTTTAGCGGTTCATTGAATCTTTAAAATGTTGTAATTTTTACACACGCTACTGTATACATATCGTACTCGTGAAATTTAGATACCAAAACTAAACACAATATACAAAAAAGCCATTCATTTGAATCACTCTTCTTTATCTTTATCTTCTTTATCTTTATCTTTATTAATATTATTATTACTTCTAAAACAACGTCTTAATTTTTGTATGTATGTCCCTATGTGAGCTTATATCTTTAGAAATCCGCAACGGAGCTTGGTGCGGATTTTCTTAATAGATAGAAAGGTTCAAGAGGTTGGCTTTTTTCGTATAATTTATTGGGGTATACTGTATATTGGATGAGATATGATTAAATTTGCCGAGAAATTCCGACGCGCGCGAGCTATAAATGAAAACGCTGCCTTATCTATGTGAGGTACAACAAACTAATGTAAGGCGAAATTGTTTTTTATCTATAGTTCTTCAAAAAGTCCGCGAGGGTATATGTCTATCTTTTAAGGGAAACCCGTTGTACCCATAACAATGTCAAAAAAATTATCAAATTCAATGGGGTGTTTTCAAAAGCTATTTATGTGTATATAGTAATATTTTTTATCAAATTAAATAGCTTAGTTAGCTTACGCAATTAATATAGATTATAACTGCTCTTTACAGCATGCAATTTAAATGAATATCTTGGGAGATATGACGAAAAAAGAATTACGCGCTATAAAATAAAATACTTAAACTGTTGGCTAAGCAACGTGAACGTTTGCTCGGTCTATCCATACTCCAATGTTTGGATATGTAAGGATGTTTATTATGCTTTCACGTAAAGACTACTGGATGGATTTACATGAAACTTTCCAATTAGTGGTCTAAAAATTTTGTATGGTCATGCCATGAACGAGAGGAAAATTGCTATCTCAGGAGCACAGTGTAGGAGTTTTGACCGAAAAAATATGGAAGGAATAAAATCTAGAGGAATATCAAGGAAAAGATGGTTGATATCGTGCTAAAGAGCAGAAAAGAAAGAGGAAAAATAAAATAATGGCATCTGACAGAAGAATATGGAAGAAAAAGACATGTTGACCTTAAATAATGGAATAAGCAATGATGACTATGCCTTGTAGAATACAAAATAAATTGTAGTTAAAAATGTGTAACCTGTTTGCTGAACCTTTGACATTTTATTGTGGTTGCATTTTAAATTAGGCAAGTTCGTGTGGCGTGTAGGTCGCGGTACTAATGTAATATGTATTAGTACTATTACTCCCTTGGTACTTTGAAGTATCAAGTTGACTTAGTTTATATATTGCCTTATTTAGCTTGGATACTACATTACGTATGTATGCGCGGAATTTACAAAACTTATCCCCTATTTTGCAACATTTTTCACTTATGCTTCGCTCCTATTGGTCGCAGCGTGATGTTGTATAACCTGAAGCCTTCCCCTATAAATGGACTATCCAACAAAAAAAGATTTTTTTAAAACGGACCAGTAGTCCTGAGATTAGCGCGTTTAAACGAACAAACAAACTCTTCCGCTTTATAATATTAGCGTAGATTTCGTCATACAATGTCTAATACTGCTTCTTCGCCGCCCATTAATGTTCCACTGTTAGACAAGAGCCATGGTCAAATTCAGGAGAGTATTTGCTCTATTATACCGTACTATATACGTTTAACATAGAGTTTTAGCTTCAAGATTTAGCTTTCCTACAGAGGATGTTATCTGCATACATTATCCCTGATTTAGCTTTTACGATCCATCGAATTTGGCTATTAAATCGATGGTTAGAAGAAATATTCAGTCAACACATGACATGGGTTCAGTCAGGTGTAGTTATGAATGTTTAAATCCGTCCTTACACTGAATTATAGAAATTATCTACTAAAAGGTATATTGATTGTATTGTTCCTTTATTTTTTACATACGGCTATTATCGATGAAAAATAAAATACTTTTTAAAATACGAAACACTAAAGTAGTACACATTATTCTAGACTACAAGACTAAAGTCGCAAACAAACCGTAAATTATGATTATAGTTAGAATCTATTGTTATCTGTTTACAATGACTCTTTACACGACAATAGCTTTGTTCTGCTCTTGTTTATATTTCTGTTATGAGCTCACGGTCCATCGTTGAAATATTTTTTTAAATGTCGTAATAATGTTCCCACGTGTGATTGAAGTATTGTTATATTCACCAATTTCTACAGGATGAATGGTAAAAGAAACGCACGTAAGAAACAAAAATAATCAGACATACATACTCGACACTAATACAGCGGCATAAAGTTCTATCATAGAGGCTTTTATAAGGAAAGGCTTGTAAAGAAACATGGCAAGCAAAGAGTCCTTCCTTATGACTCAGGTAACTTCAGAACATGACTTCTGGGAAGTAACTGCACTGTATAGACTAACACCCTTCCCCCGTTTGTCATCACTATGGGAACTGCCTTAAGGACACGATGCAGCAACAACGTCTCTCAAATCCCCAGTAAACGAATCAGGCTTTAGAGGCTCCGTTCTTCGTCTCCAAACCAATTAGCGTCAAAAATGCATATATGTCTTCAGCCAAAAACGGAAAAAAAATGGGAACGGACCTTTCTTATCCTTAGCTAGCTCATGCTTGACCTGAATAGGACGTGTTGTCTTCATTAAAATTGCGATATCTATATTGTAGTTTCCTTATACTGGTTTATACGACCGATAATCTTTATGTCCTTTAGTGAGAACGATCTTTTTATAATCACCCTGTATAGATGAGAGATCTACTTAGAATTGCACGATGCCGTTAGTCACAAAGTTATGTATAGAATGCTGTGGGAACCATTCAACAATCGCAAAGTTATTGTCACTGGGTCGCGCTCTGATAAATCTTTTTGTTAAAACTGCGTTTTTCGACGAAGTGCAGGTCATAGTCTATTCAAAATTTCTTTTTGTTAAAATGAACTTAGAGATAGGAAATATAGAAATTATTTTTAATGTTAACTCAGAAAATTATTGATTTTATATCGTACACTGAAATGGTATTAATTCAAGAGTCTTAATTAGGAAGAATGATTTTGGAAAGACAAGGGGGGGGGGGGAATGGACGCAAGTGACCATTGAAGAGCATAGCTTGAAATTCTATCAGCGTTTATAATTATATAATTTGTATCAAAATCTTGCTATCAATCACTTTAATTGCATATTGATCAAGCAGTTATTCGCATTTTTATTTCAATTCAATTTCATTTATTTGCGATAATGGGTAATAAATAAGATTTTACAATAAAGAATGTATCGCCACAATCAGCCAAAATAGCATGCAAATATTTAACATAATTTTAACTTTGTTAATATAATAAATCAAAAGCATTATTACAATTAAAATAATATAAGTTCATAATTTCCTAATTTAGGTAAAAAAAGCAATAAATAAATAAAATACATGTCAACAAGAAGTATAGGCTAAGTCAAATAATAATAATTACTAAATTGATTATATACACATCAACAGATCATTATATTTATTAAAAATCTACACATTAGCTTCGGTCGTTTAAATATTCTTTAGTGCTATAATAACATTTGTTAATCAGTAACTTTTGTAGAGCCGGGGTGCCATACAGTATATACTTTTATTTAAGAACGCAGTTCTGTTGCTAAGAAAACCTATTTTAAGATTTTGTCTTCTACTATTTAGTCTATTAAATAAACCAATATTCTTGCGAGTAAATAACACAACCTCGTAAATATAAATGCATGGTAGGGTAAGAAGCTTATGCTTAATAAAATAAGGTCTGCAACTGTCTGTTTGCCTAAGACTAAAAATGGACCTTAAGCACCTTTTTGTGCTTTGAATGCAAATTCCCTGTCAGTAGCGTTGCCCCAGAACATAACCCATAATATTGTGATCAACGTGATCAAAAGCTTTCGTAAAATCCATAAAAAGAGCACATGATTGATTTCTTTTATCTATATTTGAAACTATTACATTAAGAAAAGCCAATATTTCAGCCAGGTATTGATATTTGCTACCCGTAAATAAACCAAAAAGGGTATAACATTTTGCCATATCACAAGAGGATCGTTAAAACGTTATTATAAACCCAGTCGACCTTTTTTCAAAACCATTTGAAATTCCATAAATTGATACACACAAAAAGGTAAACGTTTTTCATGGAATCCTTTGAATCCCTTTGGATATCCGGCCCCGGTTTAATTTATATAAGCGCTGACATTTTCATCTAAACTTGACGACATATTTCAATTTCAATATTCGACATACAAAAGATAAAGTATTTATAAATGAAGCACCGAATATTAAACAGAGATTCTTTCCAAATTATATTTGAAGTTTGTCCCGTTCTTCCCCCAGACCCCAAGTTTTGTGATTGTTTCGTCCCAACAGTATCCTTTTACAGTAAAATTTTGTATTGAGTTTTCATCTGCTTGTATTTAATATCTTGACGAAAATATTTTTGTTTCGGTAAATAAAGAGGTCATTGCTTTTCATTTTTAAATGGGGTCAGCATTTGTTATTGACTTGTTATTTTGTTTTTTTTTACCTGTCTAGGTACGAAATAAATAAACTTTATATAAACAGCAATTCATTTTAACCAAGTATTGTAGCTGGTCGATCTATGGTTATTTGGATGAGAGTAGAAAATCGTAGATACGAGCGAAGCTAATAAAAGCTCTCTTCATTGTATATAATTTTCTATCTTGCAAATATAGTTTATACCAAGTCATTTTAGGTCGAGCACCAACCCGAAATATTTCATTTTAGCTCCGATTTAACTCATAGACAAAAATGCAATTAAGCGTTAATTAAGCGCGTTAATCATTTAATAAGCCGTATCTAGATTTTCATTCATAAGTTACACTTTTATTATAGCCTTTCAACATGCAATAGGTTATTGATATTAATTGAACACAAATACTTGTACGAAATTTGAGTGTTCGCACTAAAGGCTAAAATAGTGCGAACACTCAAATTTCGAAAATCAAATAGCGAAAATTGTCAAAACAATTAACATTGTTGTTAATTGTTTTGACAATTTTCGCTATTTATTTCGATTGATCGTTCTAGAACAAATTCTATTACGATTAAATTTAAAAACCGTGATATTTTATATTATAACAATGATAAGGTAATTAATACTTACTACTTCTTTACTTTGGTATAGATTAATATCTATACCAAACTAAATTCGATTCTCTCTCTCTATTTCCTGCCCAATAACGTCCCACTGTTGGTCACGGGCCTCCTCCACTTTGGGAGGTATTTATAATTTACTGTGCCGCGCTGACCATTTGTATTTGTCAGGGTTTATTTTCGTGCTTTCCGTCTGTCATCCGATGTTATCTGTAAACAATATCACTTTGCTGGCTTTTACAGTACCCTGGGGAAGAAATGGAGTACTCACACTTCTATTCTCAGTCTGTCATAACATCTACCATTCACATCCTATTAATATTATCAACGTGAAAGTTTGGGAATATGGATGTTGGATGTTTGTTACTCTTTCACGCAAAAACTACTGAATTGGTTTGAATGAAACTTTACAATATTAAAGCTTATACACCAGAGTAACACATAGGCTACTATTTATTCCGAAAGAATGCAAGATTCCCGTGGTATAGTTTGTGGTGTCCTTAAAGCGGCTTTAACTGCCTGAAATTTTATCCATTTTACCGCAAGACCGCGGGGCACAGCTACTCCTTTATAAGTTAGACTCTAATGAAATACTCATAAAAGCTTATGTCTGATTAAATGATAACCTATATTATTCTTTTGAAGTGGTGTCCTAAAAGCACTTTTTTACTGCGTGATTTTTTATTCTTTTTTCCACGAGTAACACACCGTGGGGCACAGCTAGTACTATCATATATATGTTTGTACAGGACAGTTTAACTAGTTTATCTCCAGATTAAGAATATTGTTTGTGTTTGTTAACTGCAGGTAAAACTAATATAGTACGTGCTTATCTCTATGTATATCATCGGTTAAACAAGCTAGTTTTACGAGTTTATGATCAACATGGTTAACTTTTTGCTGTCCTTCTAATTTTACAAAAGGTACTCGCTCTGCTCTGTAGTCTTACTTGAAGAAATTGTTATTTTCACTGCGAATTGAATTGAATTGCAAGGTAGTAAGTAATCTTGCAATTTTTTTAATATTTTCTTCTCGTTTAATCTTTCCTTAAAAATATTCCAAAATCAGCCAAAGTGACTCAGTCATTTTAAAATTTTTGTGATTACTAACGAACAGCTATTGGTTTTATAAAATATAGACCACTAGCTGTCGCCTGCATTTTAGCACGCGTAGAGTTTTACATATACATCAAACCTAAACAAATTACTTATACAAAAAAAAAACCATTCTCTTAAACCACTCCATCTATTATTAGAAAACCGCATCATTATCCGCTGCGCAGTTTTGAACATAATTAGCTCACATAGGAACATACATACAAAGATAACGACTATGTTTTATGATAAGTAAAGAAAAAGAAAGATTAATTACACTTCGTTAACCTTACGTAGGGATCAAGTGTAATAAATAAAACTAGAGGATACCAAAATAGCTTCGTGCATTTTTCTATGTACGAAGTTTTCATTGTTTCTTTAGATTGAATGGCTAGAGCTCTAATTTTTAAGTATATGTTTTTTCAATATATGATCTAGGATCGCATAAACTCAGAAACGCGATTGAAAAAAGTTTTCTCGATAGAAAATCTTGGCGAAACAACCTCTCTAATTTTTTATTTTTTTCATTTGTCGGTCTATTATCGCGTATTAACTAATGAAATAACTTTAAAAACATAAGTAACTATTATATATAGAAACACGTAAATCAGAATTAAAATATATTTAGTAGATTTTGAGTAAATAGGAAAAGTATCCCTAAGTCTTCATTTTCTGTGCCTACTGGCTGTGTTAATATGTACGTGTCGGCGATGATATACGATAATATTGATGTAGGCCCTTAATCAATAACCTGTGTTTTTCCCTACGCAATATAAATGATTAATATTCCGTAGGGAAAACACACGGGTTGGAATTTTTGGCTTACAAAGTTATTATTACCTTAACCTACCTATCTTCAGTTCAGTCTGAACCACAGAATAGATATAACATACTACCTTACCTGTATACCTGACAGCTGTATTAAAATGCTCAAAATGACTTTCCGCTTTTCTCACCGATAAAACTCAAGTTATGGAGAACTTTCCGCGATGTAACGTAGGTAGTCAAATAATCCTTTTCAATATCTATACATTTTATTAAAATTCCTTTTTATTAATATTATAAAGCTGAAGAGTTTGTTTGAACGCGCTAATCTCAGGAACTACTGGTCCGATTAAAAAATTCTTTCAGTGTTAGATGGTACATTTATCGAGGAAGGCTATAGGCTATATAATATCACGCTGTGACCAATAGGAGCAAAGCAGTAGTGAAAATTGTTGTAAAATCGGGGAAAATTTTCTAAACTCCGCGCATACGGAGTCGCTGGCAACGCGGACTCGTAGAATATAAGTATGAAAATTCGATATTCATTCATTTCGATAAAACAATATTTTTATTACGTTTTCTTCTACTTTTTACCGATTTAGATGCGTATATTTGTTTTAAATTTTAGCCCTCACCCATGGTGACTGCAAAGTCTCCGAAACTTCGGGCTAAAATTTAAAACACACTAAATACGTAAAAGGTATTTAAACGATAGAGTAGAGACGTATTTAAACAAATGAGTCGCGCAAGTGTTACAGAATACTACGTTTTCTTCTATCAAGAAAAATAATAATAATATGCTCTAAGATTTCTATATATATCTAAGCTAATATTATATTACGGCTTTCAACAAATACGAAAGCTGGAATCAACATGTTTTCCTTGCCCAATAACAAAGCTCTTTGTTAGATTAGATACGAAAATATAATATTATTTTGAATAACATAATATTTTTTACCATTTCTTTCTTTTTATTTTTCCGTGATATGCTGTACAGAATGATATTTGATCTTGACGGTGACGCATACGCTGACCAGGCGTATATTCTTGAATAGGGTTTTGAATTTACCTTCTTTCACAGATTTCATTGGCTTAGATTGAGCTTACCTGGCTTTTTCAACATAATGTAAGTATGAGTGCCGATGGGGTTGTAATATGTGCATTATATTCCATCTTTTGTCTTCTTCTCATAGGGTTTATAGGTTTTCTTCTCTCACAGAGGATTTTCTCTGCTTATATTCCGGAAACTAACACTTACAGACTCCGGGGCGGAAATTAGACGGTGACACTATTATTCTTTACACATCAACACAATATAGATTGTTCACTTGGCAGAAATCAGATTTTGATAAGTATACATGTTTTACACAGAATATCAATCTTTGGCTTAATCCTTTGAAGTGTAGTCCCCATTTTAAGGGTTATTGTGTCACTGTCATTACAGCAGCTATAAGTCTCTGAAAGCCTAGGATACATAACTACAGTAACAAATCTTAAAGGATTACAAATGTTACATAACACAATGACTATTACGAAAGGCTCTATCAAAACTTATAGGAGATCGACCAGCCTATTGACCCACTTTGGCGGGTCGTCGACCGTGTGACGTCACAGCCCACAATCTCCACCACCCTATTTTCACGTCACCCCTTGGGGGTGTGTTCGCTTCCTGTTCGAGGTCACACGCGGTTCGCGTTCCACACAGTTCAGACGTCTCTTTAATTAACTTAATATTTGTGAGTGTATTTTGTGATTATATTTCAGTGACAGTGATGACAATTATTAGAGGTGAGATTTTGTTATTGTTTTAATTAAATATTGTACTAATTTTCCCCCATAACTTCTAAGCACTTAGGAGTAGGACAGCTATTATTCTTTATGTTTGTCTTTTTTTCAAGGTTTGATCTATTTTTTTCTACGTCAGTTTTAAATACTATAGAACAATGAAAATAAAAAATATTTGTTACATACTCAGACAAAGTGGTGTCCCGCAGTTTCACTTGCGTAGGTTCTTTACAGTTAGGTAATAAAAAAAAATTAAATTTTTGCTTGTGTCTGCAGTTTTTCAACATTTTCTTACTTTTTAAACCTATTTTCGGAACTAGACAAATGTAGATAAAGGTTAATTTACCACGGCTTATAAACTAATTTCATTGTGTCCGTCACAAAAAAGAGTTTACTGTCAAAAAAATTATGTATATAAATGCATATTACTTTACTGGTGCACAATAAAGAGTACATTATTCAGTGAATTCTTATGATTTTAGCGTAATTTTTCCACTACGTACCAAAAGAAGTTTAACTTTAATAACTTAATCTGTTTGTGTAGTAAATAACTTTAAACATCTAGTCTTCATAAATTATATACATAAATAAAATTTACATAACACACAGCAAGCGGCCTTATTACTAAAAGTGATCCAAGCAATCTGTTGAAAGAATTTTAAAAGAAGTTCCCTAATATTCGGACCAGCGTATCTGCGTTACAAGGTTACTGCGCCAAGCCGGCTATCATTTTATATCAATTTATTAAACACAGTTGAGCCAACAGGATCAGGTAGATACACTCTTTTATCTAAGCTTTTATCTATTGATTTTTTTAAATATTTTCTGCTTTTTTAGCATTATTGTTATTACTTTTAAATTTTGCTTTTTTATTTCTGTGTTTGTTTTAGCTTATTTTTTGTTTGTTTGGTTTGGTTTTCATTTTAGTTAACCTATGCAACGCATTTTGCCGCAATTGGCCTCAATGCCAACTCTTGTCGGATTAATGCTTTAAGGACCGACTACATAATGAGAAACAAAAGATTAATATATTATGAAGCCTGTCTGTTGTCCTGACATTGTTGCGTAACATATTTATGTGACCTTGGGACGAACAAAATTACATACGTGCCACACTGTGATACGTACCTAGCTTACATAAACTTTCGTATCTGACATCTTCGCATGCGAAGCGCGACAGTCGTTTTACAAGCTTTTTACGGTTCCGCGGAAGTCTTTTCATCTCAGGAACGCATTTGATTATTCAGCTTTTAAAAGGCCTTGTCTAGTGGTTCATGTAACGGACTGGGGTTCACGAGGTCGCGGTTTTTTTTGCGTGATATTTATACATGTTATACAACTTATCGTCTGGATAAATATAAGTAAATAAATATTCACAGACATTTTCACACAACGTCCTCTGGTCCCAAGCTAAGCTTATTATGCTTGTGTTATGGGTACCAGAATACGGATACTATTATAATACATAAACTACTTTTCTTTTGTAAATACATACTTATTATAATACATAGAAACACCCAGACGTAGTACAAACATTCGTATGACATTTATGGATATCACACAAATGATTGTCCCAAGCGGGAATCGAACCCGCGACCTTGTGAACGGCAGTCCATTACATGAACCACTACGCCACAAAGCCCGTCAAATGGATGTTTTCTTTCTATTCTAAAAAGTAATAGGTAATATACCTGTATTCTGGTACTCATAACACAAGCATAGAAATATAGCTTACTTTGAGTCCAGAGGAGGTTGTGTGAAAAGTAAAAAACAAAAAAATTATACTCGTATATACGTTAGCATATTCATTCGTAATCTAAAGAATTTATAAAATGCTGGAAAAAGTTCAGAATTTTAGATATAATATCTAGGTACATTATTTATTGTTGTTTAACTTAACCAATACTTTTATTATCTAATAAAAAACTTAAATAGCTCATGGTTCAACAGGATTTGGTAGGTTGGTTGGTCTGAATTGGTACTGTTCGTAAGACAAACGTTGGTCATGTAAGTACGGAACCTTCTTGGTTATAATCTGCCTTACACTTGAGCAATTACAATTTTTTTATAGTGCCAAAGTCGTGCTGCTACCAACATAATCGATTCAGTTTTTCTTTTCCTTGTAAATATACGAAATAGATTATAAATTGTTGTATACCGCGATAGTTCTGGCATCGCCAATAAATCGTTTTGACAAAGAATCGTTATGACACAAAGTCGTTAAATAAATATTAATGTATTCGTGTCAACGTTGTTTCAAAGTAATGATGGCAGGTGGAAGTTAGTACTTTGTAACAAAAATTCTGGAAATATGATACGGAAGGTTTGGTTTACATATTTTTATTTGATTAATAAATAATAGAAAATAAATTGTCCCGAGCGGGAATCGAACCCGCGACCTCGTGAACGGCAGTCCGTTACCAACCACTAGACCACGAAGCCCGTCAATTCTTTTTTTCTTTCTCTTATTTTCAACCCAGAAACATCTTACTGATTGAAACTCACCTCAAGTGTCCAGTTTTAATGAGCGTCAATTTAAAACCAAAGAGACTTAAAGAGAGTGCTTTTGGTCAAAAATTTGCTGACCAAACGTTTCTTTTGCGAAGCTCACCTTTCATCTTTGTAAAATAGATTTGGAGGGGTCTCCAACAAAGATACAAACCTTGAACAATATTGGCCATTGTTTATTGAACACGATTATCAATGGATTCCCTATCTCTTTCTTTAGTGGGGTAAGAGTGAGATAGTGCATTTTGTGACGTCACTGGAATTAACGTGACCTAGTTACCGGTACATTCTTCAATTTTATTGTGCCATAGCCATGTGTACCCAAAGCTTTATATAACAGTGGGTAAGGTTTATTATCGCTTGCACAGATTTGTAATTTTTTTTCGATGAATGTAGGTCATTTTCTCTTCAATGGACTGTTAAAAGTATTACGAAGGCCGTAAATAAGCTAATAATCGATGCTAGAAAAGGTACAATTACAATATAATATATAGGCAAAATAAAATGCTATAGTTAAAACCACAGGTTAAAATATACACAAAAGTTTCTAAATTATAAGTTTGTGGTGACTTTTGGCGATTATGTTGCCTAGTCCTTTAAATTGATTCTAAATAGAATTTCATCATCATCATCATCTAAAATCACGCCTTTTTCCCATGGGGGTAGGCAGAGACTATAGAGGGCCATCTGCTACAATCCAAACATACTTTCTTGGCTTCATCCACACTCATACATTCTTGACGGTCGTAAGTGCTACGCACTTGTCCCTTTTACAGTATGCTGGCAATGACGTCGAATTCATAGAATGAATATTAAAATGGAATTTTAGATATAACGTAAAATGAAAGCTACAATCACGAAGTATAGATAGAAGGAGTCCGAACGTAATGTTGAACGAATGGTCTCAATTTAAGGGACAGATTTTTTGCCGGTAGAGCGCGCCATTTTTCAAGGAGTACTCGTTTGAATTCTTACGCGGGAAATTTTATTGCTATTGACACCTGTGGAAAAAAATGTTTAATTAAATTAATATTTAATTTAATAATAATAATTAAATTAAATTCAACTTTCACGAGCCAGCGCGTGTTTACATGTAATAATAATAATAGCATCGGTACGCCCTGAACACTTGCGCAGCCAGTGGCAGAAAATAGAACTATGATCTGGGTTTATTAATGTGTACACGAAATATTATGGAAAAGCCTATACCGTTCGGACTCCTTCTATCTATACTTCGTGGCTACAATGAACAAAGCATGCGTAAGGGTGATACTTAGTCCCATCTACAATACTTTAACTAACTCATTCGTTTATGCACCATTTCTCCGATCACTGTTAAATATCAGCCTGTCCCAAAATGCCCTTCCATGCTCTTCTGTCAGACGTCCTATTTTACACATCTTATTAATTTTTCTTTCTCTCTCCCTCTCTCTCTCCAGCCCACTGTTGGGCACGACGGGCCTCCTCCACTTTGGAGGGATTATGGTCTACTGTGCCGCGATGACCAGGCGTGTTTGCACAGGGTTTATTATAGAGGTTTCTGTCTCTCACAGAGGATGTTATCTGTGTGCAATATCCCTTAGCTGACTTTTACAGCACCCTTGGGTTCTGGATGGGGTGATGACACTTGTATTCTTAATCCGTCGCCACACGGAGGGAATTTTTCTTTAATATCTTTTAAATACACACGTCGATTTTTAGTCATGTTATTCCCCACATGTATAATAATAGGTATAGTAGGTATGTATGTATATTCTAGATAAAGAACTGAACGAACAAAATCTAAATCCCATTTAGAATATAACACGCTAAGGTCGAGTTTGTCATCGATTGAATTAGCTGCCGTATCTCGAAATAGCTGGCCATTAGACACAATCAGACATTAAGTTGTGTGATTGTGTAACGAGTCGCCTCAATTAGGAGCCTTGGTTATGCTTTGTTATTCAATCAGATAGAAACATGTAAAGATATGCCTGCCTTTTATTGCACATCGACGAATACAAATGACGCATATTTACTCGTAAATAAAGTTCTGCTCAGCTGAAAGTTCCTGATTATTAAGCCACTTGCCGTCTCCACAAAGAAAGTGTATTTCACCCACACCCTGCGGAACAGGCATTGTGTTAAAAAGATTTATCATAACAATAATTCAAAATTTTTGCGATAATTAATGTATTTATAAGTATTTTAGATAGTCCCCTATTTGAGGTTGGCATTTAAGTGTATAAGTTTAGTTAGTTCTTAAGAGTTTAGTAGATAAATAAGTAGTGTTGTAATGGTTAGGGTAATATGGAGCTGGCACAGCCTTGTTAGGACTAAAAGCTCCTGAATGAATAAAGAGAAAAAAAACCTGCAAAATTAAGTTTGCCGTATAATTGGAGCATCATTTAAAGCAGTCTTTGCTCTAGGTATGGGAACTCTTTAAGACGTTCTAGTACAAAAAAACTTTTCTTTAAGAAATTACTTCAATGTCCGTTTTGTTATCAAACTTTCTTTGTATTTATCCATCTATCGGACTTTCTCCATCAGTGGATGGACATGATCGTCCCCCATTAAACCCATAACGCACGGCTTTGCGCCACTATCATCAAGCGGCTCCTTACGATAGTGTTGATACCTTTACCTTTTAGGGGGCCGCCCTACGCTGCGATTCTGTATATATGACTACAAGTTTTTTAACAGTATATTTCAATTATTCCAGAGTCGGCTGTGTCCGTAATGCGCGGCGGTGGTGGAGGTGTATCCTCTGGTGGAGGAGTGACCGTGTGGAGTGTCCCACGCTGGGCACAGTCCACAGCCGCGCCTCACACAGACTACGCGCCACATGTCGCTCCTAAACATCAACACACCGTCTTCCTACATGATGATTCTGTTAACAACCGGTTTGCTGTATGGTTAGTATCTGATGTTTATATATAAATAATCAAATAGCATAGAAATTTCGAGACTATCTAGGCTTAGAGACCATAGGTTCTGCTCTGCTTCAGTAGCAAATCTTACGTAGATCGGACATGGCATCCTGTGAAAATGAGATATATGTATAATGCAAAAAATTCTTAATTGTTCCAGTTTTTTGTTTATTAGTCCACAGAAACCTTTAATTTAGCCAAAGATAAGTCAAGACAAAGTAAAAAAAAATTATTTCAAGTTGGCATGTTTTACAAGTTCTTTTGTAACATAAGAAGCAAGGTTTCTGCTTCTAGCTTTCACTCTATTAACATAAAAAATTATAGATTTGCTATTCGTTATGTCCAAAAGCAAATATATATTTTTTAAGGATCAAAAGAGAATTTTTCGATTAATTGTTCTGAGAAAAGGTCTGCAGAAAAATTGTAGGGTTAAATACAAATCTTTTCATGGCAATACAGTCCTTTATAAAACACTCCAATTAAAAAAAAACACCTTACTTACATTTTTTTAATGTGATAAACATGTCAGTTATCTAAATAACGAACAATTAGATAATTTTCTAACTATAATTTACAGGCAAGGTGACATATCAACATTAGAAGCCGATGTGATTACAAACACAACGGATGAAACACTGACAGAATGCAACTCAGTGAACCAACGTATATTGCAGGGCGCTGGACCTGAACTTAAAGAGGAAGTTATCAATAGAGGGCATGGTAAGTACATCGTTATTACAACATAGACCTATATTGAAATTTGTGGTCACTTTTTTTTTCATGGACATTTTCACACTACGTCCTCTGGTCCTAAGCTTATATGCTTGTGTTATGGGTACCAGAATACGGATATAATACATAAACTATTTTGCTTTTGTTTATAATAAAATAAGTAAAGAAAATAAAGTAAGTAAAGATCTACTACAAATACTGACTAAGACTACTACTATATGACATTTATAAATATTACAAAAATAATTTTCCCGTACGGGAATCGAACCCGCGACCTCTGCAGTCCGTTACGGGAACCACTACCACGAGGTCTGTCGAATTAAAAATACACTTTAACTCTGTTACTCCCAAAGATGCCATAAAATTCGGCTAAATAAAGATCTTATTTAAATAAATAAAGAAATGCTCATGGACATTTTTACATAACGTCCTCTGGTTCCAAACTAAGCTTATATGCTTGTGTTATGGGTACCAGAATACAGATAGAATACATATACTACTTTTAATAACATTATCTTGCGACAGACGATCTCGACATTAAGTCCAATATGTCTTGAAGGAATAGTTCACATCAAATATAATTCTTGTTGTAAAATCATAAGTTGACGGCCAACAAGCAACAACTTTGTTAAGACTCGCCCCAAGACTCTCGTATTTATCCGTAGATTTGCCTAATAGATAATTATTTTAATTTATAGCTAAACGTTCATTAATTTTTTCTTACAGAATGCAGAACAGGTGAAGTGGCTGTGACGCCTGGCTTCGGACTGCGGTGTCGTCACATCGTACACACGGTCAGCCCTAAATATGTCGCCAAATATCACACGGCCGCTGAAACTTCATTACATAATTGTTATAGGTATTTAACTGTTTTAAAGTACTTATTACCGAGGTCATCCGTGTGATGACGGATCAAGAAAGCAAGTGTCACTACCCCATTTCCTCCCCAGGGTGCTGTAAGAGTGAGAAGTGAGCTAAGGGATATTATTAGTCGTGAATACCGACTATGAAAGACAGAAAACTTGAAACTAAACCGTAACACGCCTCATTAATTTATGAATTTTTGCAATTGACTTCCTATGCTTTTACTAAATAAACTAAATTATAGTGGAAAAAATGATAACCATGATCGGGACTTGAACCCACGACCTCGGAATACCGTTCCGTTGCTCTCCCATCTGAGCTATCATGGTTCCCGCACATGTATACCAAATCTTCCACTACAACCTTCTCAATGTGAGTTAAACATCGTGCGATGTTTTGTGTACAACGCCATCTATTGAGCGGTTTGCACCAACTCGATCAATCGATCACTTAGTGTTCTTTACAGAATACAATTGGACCGAAATAATGACTGTACATGTATTTCTACATTAATTTATGAATTTTTGCAATTGACTTGCTATGCTTTTACTAAATAAACTAAATTATAGTGGAAAAAATGATAACCATGAGCGGGACTTGAACCCACGACCTCGGAATACCGTTCCGTTGCTCTCCCATCTGAGCTATCATGGTTCCCGCACATGTTTACCAAATCTTCCACTACAACCTTCTCAATGTGAGTTAAACATCGTGCGATGTTTTGTGTACAACGCCATCTATTGAGCGGTTTGCACCAACTCGATCAATCGATCACTTAGTGTTCTTTACAGAACACAATTGGACCGAAATAATGACTGTACATGTATTTCTACATTAATTTATGAATTTTTGCAATTGACTTGCTATGCTTTTACTAAATAAACTAAATTATAGTGGAAAAAATGATAACCATGAGCGGGACTTGAACCCACGACCTCGGAATACCGTTCCGTTGCTCTCCCATCTGAGCTATCATGGTTCCCGCACATGTTTACCAAATCTTCCACTGCAACCTTCTCAACGTGAGTGTGAGAGTGAGAGAGCAACGGAACGGTATTCCGAGGTCGTGGGTCGTGGGCCCTACCCAATCGTGGGTCGTTTAAAGGACTGGCAAGGGTCATGGAATATATGTTTTATAGCCCTCTTCCGACATGGTCGTGCCTTAAGCCTTAGCGTGACTCGGCTGGAAGAACATTACGTCCCTTCGATACGTGTTACATCTTTCACAGAGGGCTTTGGCGGGTCCCAGAATTCTGCCCCACCGCGCGTAGTCACTCTGTCAGGTTGCGCTGGCAATCCCCTATTGCCAGCGCAACCTGACAGAGTGGAACCTGAAATGGAATATTTATATTTTAAAATATATGCATATCACTTGACAGTTTTTGTGATTGATAAGATAGATAAATGATTATAAATGACTCCAACACACTATTAATTCAAAAATATTATAGTTGTTCGTTTGTTTACAGGAATGTGTTGTGCAAGTCGTATGAGTTGAGTGCTCGATCATTAGCGTTGTGCATCCTGTCTCCACCGCACAAGAACTTCCCGCCTGATCTCGCCGCGCATGTCGCACTACGTGAGTTTATTATTGTTATATACAAATCACTTATAACAAGCATATAAGCTCAGCTTGGGACCAGAGAAAGTTGGCTAAGATATCCATGAATACGACGGACTTCCTGGTCTAGTGGTCATGCAACAGACTGCTGTTCACGAGGTTGCGGGTTCAATTCCCGCGCGAGACAATCGTTTGTTTATAATGTTATACAAATGTTTGTACTGTGTCCGGGTGTTTCTATGTATTATAAGAATGTATTTACAAAAGAAAAATTTGCCAGGCAGTTCCTTTCACGGCGTAAACGGCCTGGGAATAAGAGCTTATAATACGGCCGCTGAAACTTTCACAGTTTGCGTATATCAGTTGACGCTATAGCAACAAATATTGATCATTATTATTTGGGGTCGGTGTAACGAATATATTATGATAACGGTGCAGACCTCTTTGTCCGATCGAGTCCAATTCGTAGTTGACCAATTTTTTGTTTTCTTCCGCAGGTACTATCCGTCGTCACTTAGAGCAGCACCGCGTCCCTCAACTAGTGGTGCTGTGTACAGCGTGTGGCGCGGACGCAGCTCTGCTGTGCGCGCTGGCCCCGCTCTACTTCCCGCGATCCGCGCGCGAGGCAGACGCGGCGCGGTGGCGGCTACCGCTAGAGGCTAACTATCACGACAGGAGGATACGGATCATACATAACCCACATTCACATAACTCTGATACTAGTGAGTATTTAATATTAGATAATGTGCTCCGTGTGGTGACGGATTAAGAATACAAGTGTCACCACCCCATCTCCTCCCAAGGGTGCTGTAAAAGTCAGCTAACGGATATTGCACACAGATAACATCTTCTATGAGAGACGGAAAACTCGAAAATAAACCCTGTGCCAACACGCCTGGTCAGCGCGGCACAGTAGACCTAATCCCTCCAAAATGGAGGAGGCCCGTGCCCAACAGTAGGACGTAAATGGGCTGGAGAGAGAGAAAATGCGCGCTAGTTACATTTACAAGACTACAGTATGGGGCTTTCCAAGAAAGGAGTTGAAAGATTACTACATCATTGGCGATTGCAAGCGACAATTCTGGTATTGAAAACGTCTTTAAGCTACAGTAACCACTAACTATAAGGTGAGCCGTAAGCTTGCTTGGTAGCTCAGTGATATAAAAGAGTAGTCCGTGTGATTAAGATCCGTTGTGATCTTTCCAAAGATCAAAGGTGCTTTAGGACCCAGCTAAGGAATAAGAGACGAACCTGAAACTTAATCTAAGGATAAAAGTTAAGTTAAGTTAAGTTTCGGCATCTTGGCTAAGGCCAAGATGCCGAAACTTAATACCATTTAATACTACGTCAAATACATTTTTTGTAAATTCATACTTATAATGCATAGAAAAAACCCAGACGCAATACATACATTTGCGTGACAAATGTGTCTAAATATCACATAAATACTTGTACAGTGTGGAGATGAAACCCGCTACCTCGTCAACGTTTAAGATTCTACGGATAAATGTCTATCAATAATTATTAATCTATTTTCTTGCCACTCTTTAGCTTAGGACGTATTTATATAGTATCTTTATTATTCGGATAAGCCTCAATCTGAAGTTACGAACTTCTGAAAAATAACTAAATTAGTTTTAAATTAAACAAACACATAAGGCCTTAAGTACTTTATTGATTTTGCAATTGACATGCTATGCCTTACTTAACAAATCAAATTATGGTGGAAAAATTGACTGCCGCCAGCGGGCAGTCCCTTTTTTTTCACCATAATTTGATTTGTTAACTTATGGTCTTATTCATAATGACTTATTCCGAGGTTTAAACGGACATTTTATCGGAGAGGTAAAAAACGTTTTATCGTAAAAAGACTATTAAGAATAACAAGTTTTGACAATTGTCGCGAACCGATTTTAGCGATATTTTAAACTTCCGATAAGTCATTATGAATAAGGCCATTAATATTTTGTAAAATAATGCGTACGTTCATTAGTAGAACAAATATGAGTTTATTATATACCGTTAATATATTATTATGCGTAATAACATCAAAACAAAATTATGAATCGATCGCCCAATACCCAATATATAGTACCTGCTTATCTTATCAACATATAAAGTGTTCTGGAAATAACTCCACAGATTCCCGAAAATGTATTTTTATGAGCTCTTCAAATTTGTAATGAATGATGAATCATTTATGTTTTATGATGCAATATTGTTGCAATGCTTTATAACAAATCTTTAAATTAAAGGAATTTATTAATTTTGCAATTGACATGCTATGCTTTTTACTTAATAAATCAAATTATGGTGGAAAAAGTGACTGCCGCAAGCGGCGCGTCTATATTTCAACCCATTCGTATTCTGTAAAGAATACTAAGTGGTTGGTCGAGATGTTGTAAAGCAATCTTGATAGATGGCGTCGTATGTAAAAATATATAAACTCAATCGAGTGACAAATGTGGTGGTTAATTTGAATGTTGCAGGCACGACCGCAATAAGCTCTGTTGGAAGAGCTTCGGAACGGTATTCCGAGGTCGTGGGTTCAAGTCCCGCTTGCGGCAGTCACTTTTTCCACCATAATTTCATTTATTAAATCCACATATTTGCAAAAAGGAGTTTTAATTGGTTAATGCAAAAACCCTATAGTTGAGCATCCAAACTAACATAGACTAAATGAGAACAAATTTTAATAAACACAAGCTACGTAAAGAACGGACATTCCCACAAGGTGCGTATTACCGCAGAGCTTGCTTCCTTCAGGACGGGTATTCCCACTGGGTGGACTTCCCACAATGCGTACCCCCTACAGAGTGGACTTTACTACAAGGAGGGTATTCCCACAGTGTGGGCATTTTCATTGCTCTAGTATTCTCGCAGGGCCTGATACCTAAAATTGAAATTACCACTAGGCCAGTATTCTGACAAGGTTGTTTTTCCACGGGACATGCATTCCCACTGGGCGGGTACTCTCTCTCTCTCACAATCAATTACTAGTGTAAAGTTCTACAGAATACACCTAATCGTCTAGGAAAATGTATGTACTTACTTATTTGTTATATCACACCGCATTGTTATAGATAACAAAATAATATCCCATTAAATATTCGCATATTCCGATTCATCGATTAAAACATTTTTATCATGAAATGGACACCACATTATACTAGAGGAAACATTCAATTTAACTCCTTTTCACTTAGACTATAAGGTATATATCAGTATTTATATATTGATCAGAAATGTGTAAGTGTGTGACTGTTTGTTTAATAAGCTTATCGTAGATAAAGCGATATATATAAATAGGTTATCGCTATTGACGCATCCAGTGTATCGATAATCGTTCAATTGTGAATCAGTTTTGATTGTGGTGTGCATTGTATTCAACATGGAAGTGGAAACAAAAGTTAATGTTATGGAGTTGCAAGCGCGTCCTAATGGTATGAAACATATTACATGTATTTATTAAAACTAGCTGTTTAGCGCATCTTCGTACGCGTGGAATTGAGAGACCAAACATTAATAAATTATATAAAAAAGCTATCTTCTTGATCCACTCTATCATGTAAAAAAGTATAATCAAAATCCTTGCGTAGTTTGGAAGGTATAAGCTCACATACAAAAATAAAGACTTTGTTTTATAATAAGTAATGATTTATACACAAAATATTTCTTAAAAGTAGATTTAATCGCTAAAGAAAAAAGCATAACGAGTTAGGGCCTCGTTCACCATCTTCAAGTAAAGCGTTGATTAGTTACTTATCGATTAGCGTTAATTGTCAAGTAATAGTTACGAGTAGGTATCTTCTGTCAATTTCAATTTTTTAATCTTAAGATTACTGCTACTCGAACGTCGTCGTGAACGTCGCACGTGTAGTTACTGGGCCCTGAGTCGGGTATTTCAACGGTGTCACAACTGTACCATTATTGTACCATAATGGTGCAATAGTAAAGTTTTTGGTAGTCTACTATTAATGTGTCGTCATAACGACTTCATCATTGTCTTACAATTGTCAAAGTGACATAAATTGCTAGTCTCGTACACAACTGCTTCACAATTGCAATTCAATGACTGAAATGTTTCGGTAGTCTGCTATTTTGAATTTGACAGTAATATTTTTAAATTGTCCTGTGTCGACAGATTGCCATAAATAAAAAATAGATAGATAGAAATATTAGAAATTGTTCTTTGTAATTTATTGCAATTTACTAATCTCCTAAACTTCACATTGCTTTTTATACTAATAAATAGTATGTACAAATATATTTAAACGAAGTCTAGCATGATTAAATGTTTAAATTTATTAGTAGTTTTTCGAAAATCACTTCAACTAACGCATTTTTTAAAAACGGCAACACATATTTAGCGGGGCTGGAGAAACTGACGCTGTTATCACTCCGTTATCGACAAATTCTTATTTTATTTAATATTATAAATAATATCCATTTAACATTTTTTTATTCTCTTGACATACACAATAATTGACAACATTATTTTAAATTATATCTAATGGTCTCTATGGAATAATTTCCGTAGACAATAATAGTCCCTACATCACTCCCCCCGAGAGACCGAACTAAGGGCGATTAAAATCACAAAACCTAACATGACGTCCTGAGCTAGTTAAATACTCTCTTGAACTTGGAGTACTGGTGTCATAATAAATTTCAGATTTGGTTCCTGGTATCTGCACCTTGTTTAAACGTAATGAAGTACTATTCTCAAGAATATGTTTCAGTTCAGGGTCAGACGTCTGCGATTTAGCTAACTGGGAGTAATCTATAGGTTTTTCTACTTCTGCCACTCTACTCAACGTGTCTG
Source organism: Orgyia antiqua (assembly GCA_916999025.1). Lineage (NCBI taxonomy): Eukaryota > Metazoa > Arthropoda > Insecta > Lepidoptera > Erebidae > Orgyia > Orgyia antiqua. Next base: position 16,060,915 of record OU779864.1, on the reverse strand, counting down.
CGACTAAGTTGTCCTTCCCCGGAATATGTCTAATGTCAGATGTAAATTGAGATATAAAATCTAGATGACGGAATTGTCTCGGAGAACATTTTTCTTTGCGCTGGTGAAAAGCATAGCATAGTGGCTTATGATCAGTGTAGATCGAGAAATCTCTAGCCTCAAGCATATGTCTGAAGTATTTAACAGCTTCATATATTGCGAGCAGTTCCCTGTCATATGGTGAGTATTTCTTTTGGGCAGCATTTAATTTGTGCGAAAAGAAGGCAAGTGGTTCCCAAGAACCATTTCTATACTGCTGCAAGGCAGCACCAATTGCGGTATCTGACGCGTCTGTAACGAGACCTAACTTGCATCGGTAATCAGGATGTATAAGCAGCGTAGCGCGACAGAGGCTTGCTTTGCAATCCTCAAAAGCCTTCATCGTGTCCTCATACAGATTAATTGGATGTGAGCCCTTTACAGAACCTGTCATCAGAGCATGCAGTGGTGCTTGGACTTCAGCAGCGCCAGGAATGAATCTTCTGTAGAAATTTAACATTCCTAAAAATCTGCGAAGTTCTCTTACCGTCTTAGGAGGTGGAAATGACATGATGGCTTCTACTTTTTCAGGGAGCGGTTTGATGCCGTCGGCTGAAATACTATAGCCTAAAAATTTAACTTCGGATTGACCAAATTTGCATTTTGAAATGTTAATGACGAGTCCATATTCTTTTAGTCTATTAAACAATATGCGGAGGTGTTCTTTATGTATTTCTTCATTTTGAGAATATATGAGAAAATCGTCGATATACGGGTAAACAAAATCTAATCCACGCGTCACCTCATCAACAAATCGTTGAAAAGTTTGCCCCGCGTTTCGTAAACCAAAAGTCATATATGGAAATTCGTATAAACCGAAAGGTGTTGTGATAGCAGTCTTGTTGATGTCTTCAGAATTGACGGGAATTTGATTGTACGCTTTAACAAGATCAATCGTAGAGAATACTGTACACCCTGATATGCTATGAGTGAAATCATGTACATGTCTGATTGGATATCGATCAGGAATAGTGCGAGCATTCAAAAGTCTGTAATCTCCACAAGGCCGCCATCCGTTGTCTTTCTTGGGTGCAAGATGTAACGGTGACGCCCAGGAGCTTTCTGATGGTCGTGCGACACCTGACTTGAGCATGGATTCAAACTCAGCTTTTGCTATCTTCAGTTTGTCTGGTGCTAAGCGGCGTGGTGTACAAGAAATTGGTGGACCAGGCGTGGTCCTGATGAAATGTACAGTTTTATGTTTAATTTCGTTTTGTCTTCCTGATGGGTGAGTAATTTCAGGAAATTCTTTTAAAATTTGTTCGTAGCAGGAGTCGCCGATTGGTATCTTAATGGAAGATATTGCAGTCGACGAATATGCAGGAGAGCAAACCACGGAAAGTGTTGTCGTGTTATCCAGCAGGCGTTGATGGCGTAAATCTACTAGAAGGCCATAGAACTTTAAAAAATCAGCGCCTATAATTGCCTTAGTGACGTCACCTACGATGAATCGCCATGGAAAATCTCGACGCAATCCGAGGTCTAAATCCAGATGAGTATATCCGTATGTGTTGATTGATGTACCATTAGCAGCTGACAATTCAAAATCTGATTTAGGACGACGTTCGTTTAGAGATCGGCGTGGGAAGACACAGACGTCGCTTCCTGTATCGACTAGAAATTGCATCTTCGACCGGCGATCTATAACAAACAGGCGACCTGACGAATTGAGACGGTCGTTAGTCGCCATTACCGACCGCCTTGAGTGTTTTCCGATTGAAAGTTGCATGGCTTTACACATCGCTTTGCTTTGAGACCGAATTTAGAATGATACCAACAAATAGGAAATTTTCGAAAATTGGATTGAGATCTAGTGTCAGAACGACTGCGACTTCTTTGGCGGTCCTGGCTACGAGATTGTCGATTTAAGAGCGTATTCATCTGCTTGCGAAGCTCAGCAATTTCTTTAGCCATTGCATCATATGACGAACCAGGGTTTGAAGCAGCTGATACTTGTGGCGTAGAAGGTGCTATATCTTGGATTCGATCTGCCAAATCTGATAACACTTCTAATGACACCTGAGTTTGTGCAGCTATCACCGTTTGTACGCTACGCGGTAACCTGCTCGTCCAAATGGTTTTGATAAAATCTTCTGGCACGTTGGGTCCAGCTAAGCTTTGCAAATGCCTTAAAAATTGTGATGGTCGTCGTTCTCCTAATTCTTCATGCATGAGCAGTTGTTTTACTTGCTTATCTCGAGAGGCACTAAGGCGTTTAATGAGTTCGCTTTTTAGTTTCTCATATTTGTTCGTAAGTGGAGGCGAGATAATTATATCCTTTACTTCTTTTGAAAACTGGTGGTCTAGTTGCCCAATGACATAATTAAATTTGGTTGCGTCAGAAGTAATATTTGAAACGGAAAACTGACCTTCGACCTGTGCGAACCATATTTCGGGTTCTTCGGGCCAAAATGGAGGTACCCGTATGCCCACTCTAAAGATTTCAGATGAAGGATTGGATGGACAATCTTCGAAGGTCGACATTATGACTATGCGAAGAACTCGAACTCTCTTTGTGCTCTTATTGCAGAATCACCCACGTAGTTTTTATTCCGTTTTCGGTGCGTAACTAGTCCATGAAGGGGGTCACCAGTTTGGCGGGGCTGGAGAAACTGACGCTGTTATCACTCCGTTATCGACAAATTCTTATTTTATTTAATATTATAAATAATATCCATTTAACATTTTTTTATTCTCTTGACATACACAATAATTGACAACATTATTTTAAATTATATCTAATGGTCTCTATGGAATAATTTCCGTAGACAATAATAGTCCCTACACATACATACCATTCTAACACAATCCATAGATAAAAGAGACCGAAAATTCAATGCATAGATAAAAGAGATCGACAATTCTATTACCATTGAAAGACCGTTATGACGGCATATAGCAGACTACGGATATTTGACTTCAATTGCAACGGTATCGTGCCGGTATTGTGCCGGTATGACAATTGTTCCAAAATAGTGGACTTGAGCACCTGGTGACTTTAACTAGCGATTAGTCTACTTGGCGCTTTACTTGAGAATGGTGAAAGAGGCCCTTAGTGTCCTAATCAGTTATTAGTTTATTATTTTTCTTTTTGAGCTAAAATTTAATGAAGATTTATATTTGTTTCTATAATAACGTTCATAATTTATTATTTATTTTTACGGGCCTCGTGGTGTAGTGGTTCTGGTAACCGGATGCCGATCAAGAGGTCGCAGGTTCGATTCCCGCTCGGGACAATAAAAAAAAAATGTGCGTGCGTACAAAGTACACATGTCAGAAATGTTTATTATTTTTCTTTTTGAGCTAAAATTTAATGAAGATTTATATTTGTTTCTATAATAACGTTCATAATTTATTATTTCTTTCTACGGGCCTCGTGGTGTAGTGGTTCTGGTAACGGAATGCCGATCAAGAGGTCGCGGGTTCGATTCCCGCTCGGGACAATGAAAAAAATTGTGCGTGCGTACAAAGTACAGTATGTCAGAAGTGAAACTTCTTTGGTTAAATTAATTTATGAAAGTTAATAATGAAAGTTTAATTTATAAGTCTTGTTTATATTTATACAAATCTAAAACTTTAGATTTCCGAGACTTGGAGGAAGGGAAAAAGGAAGATATGTTAGGAATGTAATTATGACGTTATGCGACAGAATTGCCATCTAAAGTTCTAATAATTAACTAGTAAACGAATACACAAACCAATATAACGTGTATTATTTCTCGATATCCCGTATTCTCTCTCTCGTTCAATCTTTCTCACTATAGCTCTCTCCCACCTCTCGCTCCATGGCACTGTGCGTGATACTACGTTCGCTCTCTCTCTCTCTCTCTTTCGACACTTCCGTTGCATACCTGCGTGACGTTACATCTGTAAAAATTTTACCCTCATGCGCCAAAAGAAGTTTCACTTCAAAAAAAAACAAACAAAAGTGTGATTTTTCTAATTGTCATACAAATGTTTGTACTACGTCTGGGTGTTTCTATGTATTATAAGTATGTATTTACAAAAAAAAAAGTAGTACCTATATGTATTCTATCCGTATTCTGGTACCCAAAACACAAGCATATAAGCTTAGCTTGCGACCAGAGGACGTTGTGTGAAATGTCCATGAATATTTATTTATTTATATTTAATTATAATAGCATACTACCTTTGTCCCTAGCTAGGAACGAATGTACCCTATTCTTTGTAATAGGCTGTGGACCCTTTGGTTTTTACTATTTGATATTGGACTTTAAAGGTACTGCATCGAGAATTAAATGTAATACCTCACTCTCTTCAGGCCATTAAGGTCCACTGCTGGGCACAGCCCTCTTCCACTTTGGGAGCGAGTATGGTCTACTGTGTGTGCCGCGCTGACCAGGCGTGTTTGCACAGGGTTTAGTTTCGAGTTTCCGTCTCTCACAGTAGTCATTAACTGCTTATATTGCTCCTTAGCTGGCTCTTATAGCAATCTGGAAAACAAATGAGGTGGTGACACTTGTCTTTTTAATCCGTCACCACAGAGGCCTCAGATTCCGGTCATTCTATTATCCAAATAATTCAATTGCAGCTGTTGATTCGTCTCGTTTTTATATGTATTGTTCGTTATATAAGCGTTTTCTATGCAACCATTAAGGCGAATTAAGTTTTCCCGATATTTTTATAAGTGACCTGAACCTTCCTTATGAATTTTTTCATAAATGAAAAGAGCATGAAAATGCGTTCAGTATTTTTTGAGTTTATGCATGGATAGTTGGATAGGTACAGTGTAAACATGTAGTACATTCTTTAATGTAGGGAAGACTGTTGAGGAGTTTTCACATATACTGAGTTTATTGGGTTCATCTCGGCTGTATTTTAGCGCTTAAACTGACAGACAGTCCACTAGTTTTATCAATGTAAAAAAATGCTTTTAATTTCACCAGATCGCACAATCTATCTAAATAAATACACATACCTTAGAGCATTAATATAATAGGAGTTGGCATTGGTACCAAAACAGCTATGGCGTATTTTGATTAATTGGCTATTTCATTGTGCACATTTTTATTAATTAAAATTGTTAGTCTTACATATAATATACAGATTTTCTAATAAAAAGTTTTGTTAACATTGCTGAATTGTGTTATTGACACTATCAATTTTCATATTTTAGTTAAGTTTAGTTGTGCACGTAGAATCGGTACAATTTTTATGCAACTTTTTGCGACCTTGCTGAGATAGGTACGACAGCAACCCTTATAGTGTACAGACTGAGTTATCTCTTATTGTGTGTGTTTTTAGTCCGCGTAGAGTTAGATAGATTAATTGGTGCCGATTATATGCATGTGCATGCGTAATCACACGATGAAATAACGATTGTCTGTTTGTATGCGTCACCTCGGCAGTTTATTCCACATATTTAACATCGAATAGAATAAGTGTACCTACTCCTATTATTTTAAAACTCAGATACATAGCAACCGCATCCGTATCAGTTACGGCAAACATTTTGACAATTTGGACTCAATTAGCTTAAACACTACAGTTTGTTAGTAGCATTTTAAAATATAGCCGCGAGTTTCTCTTAAATCAAGTGATTTAATTTCTTTTTAGGTACTTTTAGTTTTAAATATTTATTTATCATTGACCGCAAAAAAAATAAACCGCAATATGTGCTTGGAAATAGTACATAAGTTTACCATAAATACGTAGGTACCTATTTAGTTGTACAGTTTAATATTTTCGCAAACACCATGCACACGTATTTTTTGGTACGGCGCGGCGTTTATCCTAAAAACTAAAATTACATAAATATTTTATAAATGAGTTCGGTAGGTAGTTATTGTACTTGAATATTCAGTGGCCTTAATTCCGTTCGTTTATAAGGAAAAATATCCTCTTACGCTATTGTTCAATGTTTTATTTATTTTTTCGCAACATGAACAAGTTTTTAATAAAATGGTACTTAGAATATAAATTAGTTACTTCCACGTTGATGTGTACATTGTTAATCATGTGTAATGTAAACCATTGTTTACGCAAAGTGCTAAAGCTCAAAACAGTGTAGTGACAGGTGCTTCCCGCCAAGACGCCATATTGAATTGTGTTTTAGACGCCATATTGTGCAATTGTCACAGATAACCATGTACAACGAAGCATTTGAATATGACCGTAAGTTAAATTAACAATACATATTAGATATTTATTAAGATGTAGAGAGGCCTCAAAATACAATTACAGGTTTTCATTACTGCAGTAACAACTATTACTTGGCACAAAATATTTTATCAAAATATTTACCTTTTTATCGGTACTTGCCTAAAATATTTGTTAACTACTTAACCGGCTAGTCTATGTAGTTAAATAAATAAATATTCATGGACATTTCACACAACGTCCTCTGGTCCTAAGCTAAGCTTATATGCTTGTGTTATGGGTAGGTACCAGAATACGAATATAATACATAAACTACTTTTCTTTTGTAAATACATACTTATAATACATAGAAAACACCCAGACGTAGTACAAACATTTGTATGACATTTATGAATATCACACAAATGAAATTTGTCCCAAGCGGGAATCGAACCCGCGACCTTATGATCGGCAGTCCAGTACATGAACCACTACGCCACGAAGCCCGTCTAAATATATTGTTTCTTGTCAAAGATTTCTCAAATGAAACTGTTATTGGTACCAATTCTACGAATACAACTTAACTAAAAAATTAAAATTGGTAGTGTCAATATACCTATTACTTGCTATTTCGTTGTACACATTTATTAATTAAAATCGTTAGTCACACAGTTTTTATAATAAGAAACTTCAGTTAACATTGCCGAATTGTGATAATGGCGCTATCAGTTTTAATTTTTACCATTATCACCAATTCTAATCAAAGCTGGATCTACTGACAGTTTTGGGATCGGAGATGTCGACTCTTTTGTTTCGAGCATGCCCATTGGTAAATGCTCATATTCAGGACAAGAGAGGCGAGAGCTATGGTGTCGCATTTGTATCCTGTTTTAACTAATTAATAGAGTTTCTGATAATAGAAAATTTGTTATAGATATATTATTTGCAATTAATCGAAAACTAAAGTTATGCCTCTAAAGTTGCTTTTTCTGCATTTCGGGAACAGAACAAGTAAAGAACATAAAAATGCAAGATCCGAGTGAATCACAGATAATCATGACAAAATTTTACTTTTAAGAATTATCAGAAGGGTTCGGTTATATTCAAGTAACCGTAAAAGTTCTAGCATATGTGCGTAACAAATGCTAGAACTAACTATTATGGGTAGATACTTCATATGGTCATATCAAAATTGACGAAACTAGGTTAGGAGCTTACTAGTTTTATTTATTATTAACACGCGATTAGTTAAACATTAATATTATCAAAATTTACACATCGTTGTATAAAAACTTCAAATCAACAAACGTTATCATAGTTATTAGCTTATAACATTTGCGCATTGCAGATTTTTGTGTTTAACTATGTACCATTGTTTTATCATAATTACATCAGATTACAACTATTAAATAATTCAATTCCTGTTAGCTTAAGAATTATGTAATTTAAGAACATGTGTAAAAATGTACATGCCGTTTCGTAAAAGTTACTTGTAAATATGCTGGTCACGATTATGGGGCATTCATTATTCAGGTTATTTTTTGATAGACCCACTGTAGTTTTACTGTTATAAGCAGTAGGTTTCTCTTATAAATACTATTCCTGATCAAAAAATATGAATTTCTATGTTATTTTTTAGACTTTTTAAACATCCATCTTTTGAAGCTCTATACCTTGAATCTCTACTTTTTATAGTTATTAATATAGCTATTTGTTAACAGCTGAGGATGACACGTCAACGTACGACGAAGATGCAGCCGTTGAGGCAGCAGCAGCGTTCGCACGAGCATGCGCGCCGGACACGCAACGACTGCTCGCACCGAACCAGCGCGAAAATTACGAGCGGCGAACACGCATCACAGACAACCAAGACCAGTGAGTATTTAGCTTTACATTACCTACTCTTATATTTTATATCTATTTTATATATGTAAATAAGCAAATATATGCAGTAATATCTATAATGTTATGTCACATAGTTTACTAAATAAAAACTATATGTACTTAACTTTGTTTGATTATTTTATACAGCAGAATTATATATTTACTTGTTTACAATAGTAATTTAAAGAGCTGTATTCATTGAGACAAAATTCATCATCATAATCATAACATCACGCCTTTTTCTCGTGGGTTTAGGCAGAGACTATAGAGCGCCATCTGCTACGATCCAAATATATCTACTTGGCTTCATCTACACTCATACACCTGGTCATACATGCTCGACGGTTGTAAGTGTACACAGAAAAAAATTGTAATGAACATAGACAGATCTTATGATAAAAAATTAAGCAAATTACTTCATAATGACCAATTGTAGAATATTAATATTGTTGATGTGTTTTTTTTTTATTTTGGAGTACCTAAGCGTCCAGTGGTGACGGATTAACAACACAAGTGTCATCACCCCATCTCCTCCCCAGGGTGCTGTAAAAGCCAGTGGATGGCTAATGGGTATCATAAGCGGATAACATTTTTTGTGTGAGATGGATAACTTAAAATTAAACCATATACCAATTCGCCTGGTAAATAAATACAATTAAATAAATTCACCTTCAAAAATTGTGGTATACAGGAAACTGTACCTACCGAATGGAATTTGATGTTTTACAATCATCTCATAAATTCTAAATATATGGAAACTATAATAATGACTAACTCATATTAATGTTCAAGGAAATATTAAAACAGACGAGAATCTATTTTCTATAATAACAATGTTAAGGAATGTCTTAGGGCGAAACAGATTAGAAATAAAACTGAAAAGCCTTTAAAATTAATTTTAGGAACCTAGCATTTATCAATCGATTCCATTCACATTATTTGATCTATCGATTTATGTAAAGGATTGGACTGTTTAACTGACTGATTGACTGACGCACAGCCGAATCTGGGAATCTAAAAGCGTGTATACCAGATACTGGTTACTTTTGCCACGGCTTTCACATTATTGGAAATCACACTTCTAAAGGGTTTTTTCCCCTTTAGGGATAGAAGTATGTAGGTACGAACGTTCGTCACTTTTAAATAAATTATTAACAAAAGGAAATTCTATTATCATTTATTTTAACGCAAGTTAAAATCAGTTTATGGAAGAATTGGACTGAAATTAACTACTACTTACCATCATTCTCCTGACCTTATACCGTTATTCGGGGTGGGTGCAACATGACTATTGGAATAAGACAAGTAGTCTACCTGACGTAAAAATCAATATGACGCCAACCCTTCTTGGGACTATTGTTGATTTTAAAATCTGCTGAAAATTTGACAAACAACATTATAATCTCATGTCTTTAGTATCAGGACTTAAATATTTTATCATCCGGTAGTCATGAATCTGCATTTACCACACAATTGCCCACATCTGCAGACGAATATAAATCAATATGTACAGAACCCACTCACACCAACGCACATTTATAGTTCTTATAATAGAAATATGAATGTGTCTGAAAAACACAATACACTATAATATTTAAATTATATAAAAATATACACAAACATTGTAGCATAGTTGATAGTGATACATACTGTCTATGGATTCGATTCTTTCTCAAAATAAATCAATACTAATATTATAAAGCTGAGAGGTTTGTTTGTTTGAACGCGCTAATCTCAGGAACCACTGGTCCGATTTGAATAATTCTTTCAGTGTTGGATAGTTCATTTATCGAGAAAGGCTTAAGGTTATTATATAACATCACGCTACGACCAATGGTAGCAAAGCATCAGTGAAAAAGGTGGAGAAAACATTTTATCTGTAAAATAAAACTGAACCAATATCCTTTCAAAATACATACAAAAATAACGACATCGTTTTATATGACGGGCTTCGTGGTGGAGTGGTTTATGTAATGGACTGTCGATTACGAGGTCGCGGGTTCGATTCCCGCTTGGGACAATCATTTGTGTGATATCCATAAATGTCTTACAAATGTTTGTACTGCGTCTGGGTGTTTTCTATGTATTATAAGTATGTATTTACAAAAGAAAAGTAGTTTATGTATTCTATCCGTATTCTGGTACCCATAACACAAGCATATAAAGCTTAGCTTGGGACCAGAGGACGTTGTGTGAAATGTCCATGAATATTTATATTTTATATTTATAATAAATAAAGAAAAAAATATTTTGCTCGTAATTAATTGCAATATAATATATGTCACATCCACGTCACAGAGTAGATAAAACACAAAAAAGAATGCATTTTATCATCTTTGCAAATATTTTACCGACACAATTTATCATTGTCCTAGATATTTTGGGCTTATCTATAACATAATATTATAAAACTGAAGAGTTTGATTGTTTGTCTGTTTGAACGCGCTAATCTCAGGAACTACTGGTTGGAATAAAAAAAAATATATTTGTGTTGGATAGTCCATTTATCGAGATAGGCTATAGGCTAAATAACATTACGCTGCGATCATTAGGAGCGAAGCAAGCATATGGCGAAAAAAGTGTTTCAAAACCGTGGAAACTTCTGAATTCCACGTGTACGAAGACGGGGGCAACAGCTAGTCTTTACTTACTTATTATAAAATTTATAAAACAAAGTCGTTATTTTTGAACGTATGTCCCTATTTGAGCTTATATCTTCAAAACTAAACTTTTTAATAAATAGACTGGCTTAAAGTGGATGGCTTTTTTACATAATTTGTTTAAGTTTGATTTATTCGGAAATAGCTTAACAACATTCAAAAGGAAAGTAAATAAAAATTGGTCAAGTGCGAGTCGGACTCGCGCACGAAGGGTTCGGTACCATTATCTATGCAACATAAGGCAACGTTATTAGTATCGAGCAAGAAACGGTAAAAAAATCATGTTTGTTGTATGGGAGCCCCCCTTAAATATTTATTTTATTTTATTTTTAGTATTTGTTGTTATAGCGGCAATAGAAATACATCATCTGTGAAAATTTCAACTGTCTAGCTATCACAGTTCTTGAGATACAGCCTGGTAACAGACGTACGGACAGCGAAGTCTCAGTAATAGGGTCCCGTTTTTACCCTTTGGGCACGGAACCCTAAAAACAAAATTTTCAGTGTAGGTACTTAATGCAACCTAAATTAATTTAATTTTTAGGGTTCCGTACCCAAAGGGTAAAAACGGGACCCTATTACTGAGACTTCGCTGTCCGTCCGTCCGTCCGTCCGTCTGTTACCAGGCTGTATCTCAAGAACGGTGATAGCTAGAGAGTTGAAATTTTCACAGATGATGTATTTCTATTGCCGCTATAACAACAAATACTAAAAATTAAATAAAATTAAATAAATATTTAATCCCATACAACAAACATGATTTTTTTACCGTTTCTTGCTCTCATATAACAAACGTGATTAATTAAGTATTGTGTGTGTTGTTTGCTCATTTATTAATAACGTGCCTTATGTTGCATAGATAATGGTACGGAACCCTTCGTACGCGAGTCCGACTCGCACTTGACCAATTTTTATTATCTTATGTAAGACACATTTATGTTATTTTAAAAATGGAACTATATGTCTATCAGTATTATTTATTTTTTTATACTTATTTGTAACTAGACTGTTTGTTTTCCTAAAGAATAATAAATAAATAAGATTGGTGTATATTTCAAATTTTATGCCTACGAAGTCGCGGGCAACAGCTAGTATTATATAAAGCTTTGTACAAACATGTCAAACTGTCGCCATCTAACAAACAATGGTGTTGTAATGTTCGCTCAGAATATAACCACAATATGACAGGACCCTTATCAAACATGTCGACTGTTCATACATAACATACATTATAACATACATTATCTATAGAATAGAAAATACATATATAATAAAAGGGTATTGTTTGTTTGTTTGTTTAACGTACTCCTCTAGAAATTATACATAGGTATACTCAAAAGGGGGACAACATTTGCGGTGCACTTAAAAAGGGATCCCATAACTCTTAAGTAGTTAGTGATAGTCTGATAGCTTTATCCTGGGCAAAGGGTATCATTTCATGATTTAGCATTTCTATAAAAAGATAGCGGTAACAGTATTGCAAGCTGTCTTTTTGAGGGTTCCGTACCCAAAGGGTAAAAACGGGACCCTATTACTGAGACTTCGCTGTCCGTCCGTCCGTCCGTCCGTCCGTCCGTCCGTCCGTCCGTCCGTCTGTCACCAGGCTGTATCTCAAGAACGGTGATAGCTAGAGAGTTAAAATTTTCACAGATGATGTATTTCTATTGCCGCTATAACAACAAATACTAAAAATAAAATAAAATAAATATTTAAGGGGGGCTCCCATACAACAAACATGATTTTTTTACCGTTTCTTGCTCGATACTAATAACGTTGCCTTATGTTGCATAGATAATGGTACGGAACCCTTCGTGCGCGAGTCCGACTCGCACTTGACCAATTTTTGTTTTATACTTAATGTGTGATACTGATAACATTATAACTTTAAAAATGTAGAAATAAGGACGCAAAAATTCGTCAAAAATGTTTGCAAACTTTTCAGACAACATTAAAATTAACAATAAATACTACAGATAAACAGACAAAAAATGATTCAGATAGGAAAATTTAATCTACGTAGATATTTCTAATCTTACTTATAAATAACGTAAAACCTTATTAGTCATATTTTTTTCCTAATATAATGTAATTTACAAAACCGAAACGTATGGAATTCATTGACGAAGGCAACATCCGACAACGTCAGCGTTCTTCGACAGATGGCGCTTCTGTTGCAATATTTCTGTTTAATTCTGAGCTTTTGTTTGTTTTACCCAAAAATAAAATAAATATATTTTAATAACCTCGAAATCTATACTCTTTATAAAGAGCCAAGTCTGATTCATTTAGCATTAAGGTTACTGCACATTTATTAGATGTAGTGTCTATGACAACATTACTCAGCCGGCTTGAAGCCACTTGCATATCTATGTGTGTGTAAAAATGTATCTATGTGTGTCTATGATACAGTCTATTTGTCATATGAAACGTCATTATTCTATGAAGTACGATTTAGCCAGGCTAAAGTTACTTGTCCTCAATTTTAAACGTTAACCCACCATATGGTACTCGTATATCTGTCTGTGGCATTAGACTATTCTTGCTCCTTAAGTTCCTTAACTCATCGTATAACTAGATATAATATTTTTTTAAATCTTCGAAACAAATATCAAATAAATATTGACTGTGTCCGCGGGATGCCATGTCCAGCAGTGGACGAAAAAAAACTTAATGAATTAATTAAATGAATGTACAAATTCTTGTTATGAATCTTCCGTGAAAAACTTAACAAGCGTTTAATTCTCTCACTTCTAAAATTAGCACAAACTGTTTAAATATGGAACGTCGTATTTTTTTAATTATTCATATAAGTACCAACTCTTTGTTCTTAATTACACAACCTTTCGTATCCGGACTGTGTTCTCTATAATTCAAATTACATTTAACGTTAATAAGGATGTTGATTAGGTGGAGATTACAGTAACGTAAAAATAGCGTTTTTCGTGACAAAGATTATTATTTCCGCTTAATTTCTCATAGATATTGTAGGACTCCTAGAAGGGAAATGAAAACTGGTAACAAATATTTTTCGTTAAATAATAGTAGCAATCAAAATACATACAAAAACAATACAACAATAAATTCCGCCTGTAAAAGAGTATTACAAAGGCTTCAAGCTCTATTATTATAATATTAATTTCTGCGTGAAAGTCAAATTGAACCCTAAACTAAAACTAACGGTGACTTCCTTGACGTGACCCTAATTAAATCGTTACCCTACAAAAGACGTAGAGGATTTTCTATACATATAGCCATCTAAAATAAGTGTATACGTACTTGTACACAGATATAAGTTATAATATACTATTTGAAGTAATATGTTGAAACTAGACTAAAATGTTGTCTAGCTAGCTTTAAGGGTGATGATGTGAGCGCCTATTGCAATTGCTCTTAACATTTTCCGAACGCGTCAAAAGATTTTTAACTTTAAAAATATAATAATTATTGTAATTTAAGTTTTTCTGTTTACGAAACTTTAACAAATTGTACATAAAAGCAGTCCTCCGGAACCACTTTATGTATTAAGAGAATTGCCTTAAAAGCCGTTGCGTAGTATTGATGATTTAAGCTCACATAAGGACATACATACAAAAATAACGACTTTGTTTTATAATAAGTAAAGGTTATTACGGCGTGTTTTCCGCTCCTCACATTTGTGTGCACACCCTTAGCTAAACCAATTTAGTTATGAGAAGCTGCAAGTTGCGACGTAGTGCATATAACCATATAACTTTATACAACCAACTTATGTATATGTGTCACATAGAACGCAGTACATTATGGTTCGATATTCACAGTAACATGAAGGCCGGAACACCGGTGACAATTCCACTTGCACAGCCAAACTAAAACATTAATATTTATTCTCTCTCTCTCTCTCTGACTGATGTTGATTGAGGCTAAATTCGGAAGGCAGCGAATAGATAGGCAGAAATGGACAGTAATTATAATTACATGATACACAGTATACTGTGTGTAATGTAACCACTCTCTCTTCCTCTCTCCAACCCATCAACGGCCCATTGTTGGGCACGGGCTTCACGTTAGGAGGGATTATTGTCTACTGTGCCGCGCTGACCAGGCGTGTTGGCGTAAGGTTTATTATCGAGGTTTTCGTCTCTTACAGAGAGATCTGTGTACAATATCCCTTAGATGGCCTACACAGCACCCTGGAGAGGAAATAGGGTGGTGACACTTGTATTTTTAATCCATTACCACACTATATTGATAAAGTTGATAAAACAAATTCGGTAATATAAACTAATCCAATTTAAAGGCCCTGTGATGCAATATAAGCGTAGTGGATTAATGTTTACGAGGTCGCGTGTTCGTTTCTCATATTAGATAATGTGTACTGCGTCTGGGCTTTTTCTATCTATTATAAAACACAAAGGAATACCTACTTTATTTGTTGCCTGCGACTCCGTAAGCGTGGATTTAAAAAATTTAACCTGTTTAACAATGTTTTTCACTATTGCTATTGGTCGCAGCATGATGTTATATAGCCTATAGCCTTCCTCGATATCCAACACAAGAAGAATTTTTAAATTCTAACCAGTAGTTCCTGAGATTAGCGCGTTCAAACAAACAAACTCTTCGCCTTTATAATATTAGAATTTGTATAGATTTCTGTATTCCATAACACAAGGAATTAAGCTTAATTTGGGATGAGACGTTATGTGAAATATCCATCAATAATTAATATAAATATAATACAACATAGTTAGTTCCAGTTTAGTTTATTCGCTGACCCCATAGAATTCAAACCATTCTTAGTAACATGAAGGGCGGAACTGTCGTAGGGCGGAAATTAATTTCGCTCGTATGATATTCTCCGTGTTGCTATTGTTTATTGTAACACCACTGTGTTTGTATTCAAATGTATGGGTAAACATATAAATAGTTGTTGCCTTGTTATTTCCTAACCTTAACAAATTGTACAAAGAAGTCAGCCTCTTGAACCATATGATAAAATTCGTGTCGTAGTTTAGAAGTTATAAGTTCACTTAAGGAACATACATACAAAAAAGAATGTGTTTTTACATATAAGTAAAGATAAGTAAAATATGCAGTTTTTTCTTTCTATATTTTTTGAAAATCGTTTTTTTTTGTAATTAAATCAAGTGTTTTTTGAATCGATACTTCAGTTCTAGTTCTAGTGCTATTCCTAATAAATCGATTTATTATAATAATAATAAAAAAATTGGTCAAGTGTGAGTCGGACTCGCGCACGAAGGGTTCCGTACCATTATCTATGCAACATAAGGCAACGTTATTAGTATCGAGCAAAAAACGGTAAAAAAATCATGTTTGTTGTATGGGAGCCCCCCTTAAATATTTATTTTATTTTATTTTTAGTATTTGTTGTTATAGCGGCAATAGAAATACATCATCTGTGAAAATTTCAACTCTCTAGCTATCACCGTTCTTGAGATACAGCCTGGTGACAGACGGACGGACGGACGGACGGACAGCGAAGTCTCAGTAATAGGGTCCCGTTTTTACCCTTTGGGCACGGAACCCTAAAAATAATAAAATTTATTAAAACTTCAACAAGCAAATTACAAAAGAAAATACAAAGCATTGCGACGCACATTGCTCACATGCAGTGGTGCACATTTATATATAGATGGCATAATTGTTTCTACAGGAATGTTTACTATTAATCCTAAAATTTATATCAAACTACTTTATAAAAATTTGCGCATGTATTTTACTTTATTTAATTTTTGATATAACAATACAAAAATCTTTATTTATTTCAGAAAGAATCTCATTACTATTGATTTGAGCGCTACTAGTTGCTAAAGTGACCAAAACAAAAGTACAATCTACCCACACTGTTTGAATTTCAATGACGTAGCTTGTATCGTGCAACTAGTCTTCCAACATGTCTAGTGATGTACTCCGAGTTGACGGATCGATCGAAAGATTCCGCCCTGTGTGTGGGTGTGGCCGCCCTAAGCGCCCACCTTGCAGCCGTTTCTTTAATATGTTTACGATGTTGCTACCGCCTTTTATTGTTCTTGAGAATCAAGCATTATTGGAAATTGTTTCACAAAAGCTAGACTCGTAAGTTCGTAATAAAACCCATTGCTGTTTCTGCTATACGATTTATTTAGCCATACGTTTTTTATTATGTTTATGTTAGGTACTTATATCGCTTTAACTTTATGTTATTACACAGATTTTTATATCCCCTACGGAATAACTGATTCCCTCAGTAAAAAATGACCACTAATAACAAAACATTTTTGAATGAATGAATGAATGAATACTCTATATTGTACGCCAAAGTAAAATTACAAACTTAAATATATAAACTTAGATATATATAAACAATGTTTAAGCAATGTACAATAGGCGGTCTTATAACAAGTTGTGATCTCTTACAGACAACCTTAAGATGGAATTAACTTATTGTCTAAAAGGCATATTGTGGCGCAGCGGGAATGATGAAAGTACTTACATAAATATATTAAATTATACAGCTTATCTACATAAAGAATACATGTAAATAAATACATATAGTTATACATACATACAACATTTTTCTTAACTTTAACCAAATAAATCATGTATAGGATGAAAATTGCTCATAAAAGCTTTTAAAATAGGCTTTCATTTGAATAAGAAAATAATATACACAGTTTTATTGCCTATTGTAGCCAAATCAAAATAATTTTACTCTCAATAGCATTATGGCTGAATAGAATTACCCAGATAGACCAGAACTGAAAAAATAATTGGTCAAGTGCGAGTCGGACTCGCGCACGAAGGGTTCCGTACCATTATCTATGCAACATAAGGCAACGTTATTAGTATCGAGCAAGAAACGGTAAAAAAATCATGTTTGTTGTATGGGAGCCCCCCATAAATATTTATTTTATTTTATTTTTAGTATTTGTTGTTATAGCGGCAATAGAAATACATCATCTGTGAAAATTTCAACTGTCTAGCTATCACCGTTCTTGAGATACTGGGCACGGAACCCTAAAAATCATGTTTGTTGTATGGGAGCCCCCCTTAAATATTTATTTTATTTTATTTTTAGTATTTGTTGTTATAGCGGCAATAGAAATACATCATCTGTGAAAATTTCAACTGTCTAGCTATCACCGTTCTTGAGATACTGGGAACGGAACCCTAAAAATCATGTTTGTTGTATGGGAGCCCCCCTTAAATATTTATTTTATTTTATTTTTAGTATTTGTTGTTATAGCGGCAAAAGAAATACATCATCTGTGAAAATTTCAACTCTCTAGCTATCACCGTTCTTGAGATACAGCCTGGTGACAGACGGACGGACGGACGGACGGACGGACGGACGGACGGACGGACGGACGGACGGACGGACGGACGGACGGACGGACGGACAGCGAAGTCTCAGTAATAGGGTCCCGTTTTTACCCTTTGGGTACGGAACCCTAAAAAGAAAACAAAAGGAATTTTGTATATTTTTTTATCAATTTATTCTTTTAAAAATAGAACAGTTTTATTGTAATGATCGTTAAAGATGTATAACGTTACCCATATTATCGGGTAAACTACCCGATAATTCCCAACAGGGCGAGCGTCGCGTCATGAAACTCGTGACGCGCATCTAACTAGACGCCGGATTTCTGCGCCCCTTCAGTCTCGATACGACTTCGAAGCGTACCGCATGTGTGTTTAAAACGCTTATATAAACAATTCAGTTTGATATTAAACCCACTGTTATTCAGTAACTAGTGAATGTGAAGTGTAATAAGTGTTTTATGTTTTTTATTCGTTCTAAAACCATTTGTTTTGCTCCAGCCAGTGTTTTTTTTTACACTAAACGTTTGTACAAAGGAAATTTTTACGGGATGATTTTCTTTTATTTCTGAAATAGGAGAATTGTTTAATATCTGTTTATTTTTTACTTAAATGCTTTGTTGTTTTAGACAGCTCTTAGAATTTTTATGTTGCTAAATTTAACTGAATTATTTTTACCATTAATATTATCTGAGATGCTACTTGATAATTTAGTGCATAGGGTTGCCAATGCTTAAATTCTTATTTTCTTTTTAATTCATATTTTTTGTAAAACTTAAATTATATGGTTGTGTTTAGTATCTTGTTAAATAGGTTTGATGAAGCGTTTTTAATACATTTTGGCAATGTAGAGTCCACATATTGTTGTGTTTAGTTATAATCCGTTATTTACGCTAAAACTGTTATAATTTAATACTAATCCACTCTAAATGGCAAACTCCGAACTCCGTTGAGATTGTGTTTATATTTCATTAGGGTTTTGTTTTTGTTTTTATGTTTCACGTCGACATAGTCCTAACTCTCGATTTACGAAGAAAAATCACAAAAAGGACGCTGTGATAACTACACCGAATACAGCGGAATTTTTAAGTATATACATTTGTGGTATTTTAACAGAATTTTACATAGATAGTTAACTACAGTTCACTTACAACCGTTTTTTTAATAAATTATCCCTATTTCCCTCTCCAGCCCTTTGATGTCCCACTGTTGGGCACAAGCCTCCTCCACTTTGGGAGGGATTATGATCTACTAACAGGGCTTACTTCTGAGATTCCCGTCTCTCACAGAGGATGTTATCTGTGTACAATATTCCTTAGCTGGTTTACAGCATCCTGGGAAGAAAAAGGGATAGAGACATTTGTATTCTTAATCCGTCACCACACGGACAGTCCCTGTTCATCTGTTACAAAATTATCTAACCAAGTCCAAGTTTTAATAAGAAACGATAACAATAGCTTATTGAAAAGCAAATAGGTACAAAATTTTTAGAGTCCTTGTCTTTATTAACGTCGATTAAGGATAGATAAAATATTGCACACGAGCGTTAGTCATCATCATCATCATAACATCACGCCTTTTTTCCATGGTAGGCAGAGACTATAGAGCGCCTGCTACGATCCAAACGTTAGATACGTGAAAACAACTAAATAAGGAATATGAATAACTTATTTTCCAACTCGTTCTTAGCCTTACTTTTTAGGGATCCGTAACAAAAGGTAAAACAGGGCCCTATTACTGTGACATTTCTTCGTCCATCCATCTGTCAGCAGGCTGTATCTCTAAATCGGTGAGAGCTAAATAGCTGATAATTTCACAGTTTATATTATACATCAATTGATCAGAAGCGTATTTTGAAAATTAGCGCCTCGGGTCAATTTAATTGGCCGCCCCATAAATTAATAGAAAATGAGCATTTTAACTTGAATGCTTTCACTAGGTACCCTTCTTGGCCTGATCAGCCCGGGCCATGGTCCCTTTGGCCCTAGGGTAAATACGCCCGCAATTGATGTACAACATCAAATACTTCCCATCATCATTCTCTTGCCTTTATATGGAATAAAGGTTTCGTTATTTGGGGTCGATATTACGAAAATATCAACATAAATTAATTCTGAATTTGTATCGGGATAAAAATTACATTCAAAGATTCCTTTACCCATAAAAGTAAAAAAAAAAACTAGTAAAAAAAAAATTCTGTCATTAGTCATTAAGTAACAATTTTATGACGATTTTATAATTACAAGATAGTTGTAACGGTGTCCTCGTTTTGTAAATAGCATTAACAAGGACAAATACATATACCAACTCTCTAATAATGATACCAAGTGAACAAAAACTGAATAACATACTAGCTATGCGGGGCAGTTTTACTTGCTTATTTGCTGACTTCAAAAAAGGAAGAGTTTCTCAATTCGTCTGTATGTTTTTTTTATGTTTGTTACCTCATAACTATTAACTGGGCGAAGCGATTTTAATTATACTTTTTTATTTGAAAGCTGGTGGTTCCCGTGTGGTCCCATTAGCTCCAGGTCACGATCTGATTGTTATGTCCTGAGAAATCGAGAAAAACCCTCAAATTTCAAAGTTTTTTTTTAAAATAATACTCATTTATTCATCAATGATGTAGAGTCGAATTTACACAAAAAAATATTTTGTTTAGGAATAATTGCTACAATCAATTATACTTAAAAACTGCTAAGCACTGACTGTATTTTACTAAATAATTAAGTTTTTTTTGCAATTCAGGATATCTCTACTTATTGTGGAATTTTGGAAATTTTCCCCGTTTTTGCAACACTTCACTACTACTTCGCTTCTACTGGTCGTAACGTGATGTTATATAGCCTAAAGCCTTCCACGATAAATGCCCTATCTAACACTGAAAGAATTTTTCAAATCGGCCCGTTGGTTCCCGAGATTAGCGCGTTCAAACAAACAAACTCTTCCGCTGTTTTTGTATGTATGTCCATAATAGGGACATACATATGAGCTTATATTTTGAAAACTACGCGACATAATATCTTGATGCAGTTTTCTTAATATAGAGAATGGTTCAAGAGGACAGGTTATTTGTATAATTTGTTAGGGTTTGTTTTTTAAATTCCACGCGTAGCTAAAAAAATTAAATTTTAATCACTCTACCAAATTAGTCAAAATTTAGCTTTCATTGCCTCGAATAATGCTCAAAAGATATTATTTTATTCGTTCTTGAAAGTAACCTTGTTAGTTTATTCTCAAATATCGCTCAACTTCCAACTATAGTGCCAATTCTAATACTAGAATAAAACCGATTATAATAATAATTATAACTAAACTAAAATAAAACCGATTATGGCATCATTCATTTACAATGAATAACAGATTCTTTTGCATTTATTTTAGTCTATATATATCCAAAATGTCGGTATTGTAAGAAAAAAATAAATGCAGCTAATCATTGTAAATACAATTTTATAAAAAAAAAACATGTTTTATGGCAAGGCATACACAATTCATTGAGAAGAACCGGCCGCGGCGTAAGAGACCCAGCAAAACTCATTTGATTACGGCATATTCTTTTTAAGAAAGAAATCCGTCATTTACTATGAAATATATATAAATACTAGCTGACCCGGCAAACGTTGTGTTGCCATACTAAAAAAAAAGTTTGAAAAATAGATGTTGGCCGATTCTCAGACCTACTGAATATGTATCTAAAATTTGAGAAGAATCGGTCAAGCCGTTTCGGAGGAGTACGGTAACTAACACTGTGACACGTGAATTTTATATATTAGATTTGTATTTTGGTTTAGTTGTTGAAGCAGAATTGCCACGTATTTGTTACGCTCATACTTCATATTGATTTTACTAATGGAAAATTTCGCGTAAAGTTTGACATTGGCGTTTATTCGTCCGTCTGTTAAATTATAAACAGCTTAAGAGCAAATTGTAATAGAAAATGTGCAAAAACAACTAAAATTTTTATTAACTAATCTTTCAAACTGATTTGTTATGCTCATCTTTACAGAAATAAATACATTTTCACACTAATACGGTTCTAATTGGTTTTTAATGCGGATATAATTAATTACGTTAATAGAATTTGGAAAAGATTTCATAGTGTACAGTTTAAAGTATAACAATTTTTTTTAATTAAGTTAGTAGATATTCTAATATATCAATATGGTTTTTTTTAATATGTCACCTTAAATATGTGAATTAAATAAATAAATAATAATAATAATAATCTTTCTTATTTTTTTTTCATTTTTCTTGACATATTTGACATTATATTTACCATTATATTATGAATCTTCCTTAAATATGGACACGAAATTACGCAAGAACTTTTTTTATATTTTTAATTTTCAAATTTGGAATCAAAAAAACTTTATCAATCAATTCTTCTAATTACAAAATGGTATTGTTTTTCTACTATTTATTATTGGTACATACTGTTTCGGCTGCGCTTTGATATTTCGATCCAATTTGTTTATACATATACGTATAAACACTCCAATACAATAAATATTTGTGTTCAACTCACAAAAATATTGTCCAGTTTGTGTAAAGTAGCGCCATAGTCTAGAGAAAGGCCCGTCGTTCATGAAATAGAAAACATAACAAAAACGAGAGCTACGTTATAAATGCACTATTGAACGTCATAACCACGTTGTGTATAACGAGATGATTTCACGTGAGTAGCGTAAACGTTGCACTCTGTTAATTACCCTGCCTCGTATGTCGACCGAGATAGATATAAATAGCATAGAACCATACATATATTATAATGGTAGAGAAATATCATATTCAGTGTTGCCATCTTAAAAAATCAGAGTCGCCATTTATCACAGTTTTCTCTGTTAGGCAAACTGGGCACATGTCCAGCGCCTCCGATTATTAGGGCTCCCAGAGATTCTCCATTTCAAAGACAAAGTCAAAAATGTTTATTTCATCTTGGCATGTTTTACAAGCTCAGAAGCTAGATGTCTGTTCGAAACGCGAATCCTATTTTCTTTTCATTTCTTTTTCTATATTATTTTACTTTATTACGAAATGATAACGGATAGTATACATCTCTCTCCAGCCCATTAAAGTCCCACTGTTGGTCTCAGGCCTCCTATTCCGGAGGGATTACGCCCTACCACGCCGCGCTGACCAAGCGTATTAGCACAGGGTTTAATTTGAAATTTCCGTCACTCACAGAGGATGTTATCTGTGTACATTAACCCTTAGCTGGTTTTTACAGCATCCTGTGGCTACTAGCATTCTTTATACTTCGTTATTTTATTAAAATTCCATTATATTTGTAAATGTCACTTATCTATGTAACCCTGTCGCTAAAACAAATCTGATGAAGGTTGATAGGTCGCTACGTGACTCGTAGCGGGGCTTGGAATTGCACCCTCATGTTGGCGACCCCTTGTCATCTGGCATTCTTATTTTAAAACTACAAAAAAAATTATATAAAAAACAGTCAAGTTAGAACTCTGAAACAGACGGGATTTCGCAATAGAATGAATGGAATTGGAATAATTAATGACATTGTTAATTTTTTTCAAAACTAGTTAATTAAATACCGTTTCAGCGAATAGAGTTACTGATTTTTAGTGACTAAATTTACTTTTTGCATTTCCTACATATTATGGATAAATATACTGCATATCTGACGGCCCTAGTGGTTTAGTGGTTCATGTAATGTACTGCCGTTTACGAGATCGCGGGTTCGATTCCAATCATTTGTGTGATATTTATAATTTACATACAAATGTTTGTACTGTGTCTGGGTGTTTTTTATGTATTTGTAAACGTATTTTGGTAGCCATTACATAAGCATAATATAAGCTTAGTTTAGGACCAGACGACGTTGTGTGAAATTATATTCTTTTATTTATAAAGTTCTACGATATCCTGGCTGGTGTGCCCCAGGGCTCAATAATGGGACCAATTTTGTATACTATCTTCACCTCAGATCTCCCCGTAGTGGATGATATAACTACAGCCACTTTTGCAGATGATACTGCGATACTAGCAAGTAGCAAGAAACCGAATGAGGCTACATCAACAGTACAGAAAGGCCTTAACGAAATTACAAACTGGCTACATAAGTGGAAGATCCAAGTTAATGCTTCGAAATCAGTACATGCTACCTTCACATTACGTAGAGAGAACTGCCCACCTGTTTATTTAAATGATACTGAATTACCTCACAGGGATAATGTCAAATATTTAGGGCTGCACCTTGATAGGCGATTGACATGGCGACAACATATCAAATGCAAGAGAGAGGAAATACTCATCAAATATAAAAATCTTCTATGGCTACTAGGGAGAAACAGCAAACTGTCTATAGATAACAAGCTGCTAATATATAAAGCAATTTTAAAGCCAATTTGGACCTATGGCATCCAGCTGTGGGGAAGTGCAAGCAGATCGAACATCTCCATCATCCAAAGAGTGCAAAACTTAATACTCAGAACCATTTGCAAAGTCCCATGGTTTACAACAAATGTTGAGATACATCGATATACAAATATGAACTCTGTTGTTGAAGAGGTTCACAATTATTCACGCACGTATCGAAAACGGCTCGAATGCCATCCTAACACCTTAGCTAAAGACCTGCTTTCTCGCAGCTACAATAAGAGACTGAAAAGAAGGGATATTATGACAGTAGTATAGTTACTAGCAAGCTATGAGTAGTGTTCTCAGTGGAGAACACACTCTACCTGCCTATCCCATGGAGCTCATCTGCTTATGGCTTTGCCGATCGCAGATAAAAAAAAAAAAAAAATTATAAAATGGTGAATCCATGTTCGTGGTCCAATGTCGTACAACGAATAATTGAGTTGTGTTAGAAGCCTTCAGATTAACTAAAGGTTAAGTGACGTAAGTCTCGTACCCACCCTTCCCGAGGGAGACTAACACAACTAGTTTATATAATAGACTTAAATGAATTGCCAAGCAGCTGTCTTAATTTGTTTTGTTCGTAGATTTACTGTTTACACAATAGATAAATAATTTGAAGTTTACATGGGACTGAAATTTGTTATACATCTTATATATAAAAATTGGTCAAGTACGAGTCGGACTCGCGCACGAAGGGTTCCGTACCATTATCTATGCAACATAAGGCAACGTTATTAGTATCGAGCAAGAAACGGTAAAAAAATCATGTTTGTTGTATGGGAGCCCCCCTTAAATATTTATTTTATTTTATTTTTAGTATTTGTTGTTATAGCGGCAATAGAAATACATCATCTGTGAAAATTTCAACTCTCTAGCTATCACCGTTCTTGCGATACAGCCTGGTGACAGAGCCAGGTGGACGGACGGACGGACAGCGAAGTCTCAGTAATAGGGTCCCGTTTTTACCCTTTGGGTACGGAACCCTAAAAATCAATTGCTGTTCGTTAGTCTCGCTAAAACTCGAGAACGGGTGGGCCGATTTTTGTGATTGTGGTCTTGAAATATTCGTGATAGTCCAGGTAAGGTTTAAGCGGTGACCAAATATGTACAGGGATCTTAAATTCCACGCGTAAGGAGTAGCGGGAATCAGCTAGTGTAAAATAAAAATGTGATTGACTGGCTTCGTGGTGGAGTGGTTTATGTAATGGACTGCCGATCGCGAGGTCGCGGGTTCGATTCCCGCTTGGGACAATCATTTGTGTGATATCCATAAATGTCATACAAATGTTTGTACTGCGTCTGGGTGTTTTCTATGTATTATAAGTATGTATTTACAAAAGAAAAGTAGTATATGTAATCTATCCGTATCTGGTACCCATAATACAAGCATAGAAATATAGCTTACTTTGAGACCAGAGGACGTTGTGTAAAATGTCCTGAATATTTATTATTATTATTTCTTATTTCTATATTGAAATCATTACCTACTATAATATATATTACGTATAATATAAAATTATACTTTCTTTACCGTTTTCACTTTTACAATAATTAATTAGTTTTAATTTACAAATATCTACTCTAGCTGTTGCCCGCGATTAAAATTTAGTAATTTTTTCTCGTTATTGCAAAATTTTTACTGATGTTTCGCTCCCATTGGTCGCAGCGTGATGTTATACTACCTATAGCCTTCCTCGATAAATGTATTAATAAACGTATTATTAATTTGGGGTCGAAACGCTAGGCTCATGGGGCCTGAGTGCCCGAAATCTGTATAAAGATTTGGCGAGCCGACTGATCGACGCCTCTCGTGACCAGAAGGCTGGCCTTTATTTTGTTCAAAAAATAAGCATTGCCATACAACGTGGCAATGCAGCCAGCCTTCTGGGCACACTTCCTGTGGACAGCGATGGGGAGGAGTATTTTGACGCCTAATTTGTACATATAATTTTGACATTTTTTTTTAATACTGTTTATCTTAAATATATATTTCGAAATCAAGGAATGTTTGAATATAATTGAATAAATATTATTAATAAACATTGAAAAAATTTCTCAAATCGGTATGGTAGTTTCTAAGATTAGCGCGTTCAAACAAACAAACTCGTCAGCTTTATAACATTATATTATATGTTATAGTATAGATATATTTCTAAAATACCTGATGATAGAAAACATGGTAATCTAATTAATACATAATACATTTCTAGTCTTAATACTCTTAACTATGCGCTTATTATCCGTTACTATCCACGTTATGTCCATGTCTTTGAATCGGCCTTGAATGAAAGCCAAATAATTTTGTTTTTATGCATTATGTAATGTTTCATTGGTTGTAATTTGGCAAACTTGTTTATTTTTTTTACTATTTTAATTATTTAAAAAGTTAAAAAACGCAATAAAAACTACTTAAAAGTCTGTTAATTTTAATATTTTTACGATTAACATATTTCATATCTGAAAGAAATAATAAGTTTAAAAGGAACTTTTTGCGGATTTAGACGAGTGTATTTGTTTTAAAACTTAGCCCGATGTTTCGGAAGCTTTGCAACCGCTATGGTTATGGGTGGGACTGAAATGATAAGTATTAATAAATAAATATTTACGGACATTTTACACAACATCCTCTAGTCCCAAGTTAAACTTATATGCTTGTAATACACAGAAACAGCCAGACGCAGAACAAACATTTGTACAAAATTTTATATACATCACACAAATGATTGTTCCGAGTGGGAATCGAACCTCGTGACGTGAATGGCAGTTCGTTACATGAAACACTAGACCACGAAGCCCGTCGTTATTAATAAATATGAAATATAACTTACTAAGTAATAAGAAGAAATAACTAGATATTAATTTCTAGCATCTGTCGAATACTCTGTATAAAATGGCTAAAAAACTCACAAATCATACTAAACAAAGGCATATAGTATGAGTAGTCAGTATATAACAGTACAATAACATCAGGGACGTACATAATCACATCGAATGATGGTTCAAGGTGATGCAAATGATGGTGTTTGTTAGACAATCATATCGTAGTGATCTGTGTCATTATATTGTTGCGTTTTTTTTCAATAGTTGTGCATTTACAATGAACTATCCTTATCTATACGTATCGTTACTTATTATAAAACAAAGTCGTGATTTTTGTTTGTATGTCCAAATGTGAGCTTATAATATTAACAAAAGTACATAATTGATTTTATTGCGTCTTTTTTAATGATAGAGTGGTCTTAAGACGTTGGATTTCTAAATTCTACGTGATAAAAGTTGCGACCCACAGCTAGTTTTCCTATAAATATAAGATATTACAGGTGTCACTTTACATGTCTAATTGTCCCTTAGGCATAGCCTCAGAGATAGGCCAATAACATTGATAACAGAAG
Organism: Orgyia antiqua; assembly: GCA_916999025.1. Classification (NCBI taxonomy): domain Eukaryota; kingdom Metazoa; phylum Arthropoda; class Insecta; order Lepidoptera; family Erebidae; genus Orgyia; species Orgyia antiqua. Next base: position 16,033,116 of record OU779864.1, on the reverse strand, counting down.
CTTAAAACATTCGGTTAAAGTGATCTTTAATTTTAACAAAAGAATACATTCATAAAGCCATTCCGATGAATTTTGATTCCTATCGTTTCCTTTGGTTTAGGTCCCACTAGATCATTATTATTTGTGTGGTGACGGATTAAAAATACAAGTGTCATTTCTCCATTTCTTCCCTCAGGGTGCTGTAAGAGCTAAGGCATGTTATAAGCAGTTAACATCAACTGTGAAAGATGGAACTCCGAAACTAAACCCTATGCCAACACACCTGGTTAGTGAGCGTGGCAGAGTAGACCAAAGGCCCACCTCAAAAACTGAAGCAGGCCTGTGGCAGGCCACAGGCCTTATGGGCTGGAGATACAGTGATAATTACGGATGCTTTAATTTATACAATCCTTCTATCGAGGCGAAAATAAAGGCTACTACAGAGCCAATTTTTAAACAGAAATATATCTACATTTCCTGTTTAACTTTCAAGATAAATCCGCAATTAAATCACTGACCCACGCATACTTTCATTAAAAGTAACAGTACCGCAATACTCGTATTAAACATAGCATGACGTCAAGAACATAATTTCTCAACAATAAACTAGACCTCTAAAACCCAAGAACTTCCGAATACCAAAACAGTCTATCGCAATTTATTGAAAAAATATACAAAAACGTATTCCACGAACATATCAAATAATTTTATATCTGATCGTAGTGGAGTTATTTATGTTATAGTAAACATTGGTTTTGAATGCGCCTACGCATCTCCATACTTCACTAATGCGGAACTGCGCAGAATAATGTACATTGTATTTACGTTACTAGAATAGTTTAGTGAGAATTACGCAGGTGTTTGTAGATATTACATAAATAGTTTCTATGAATGAACAAAAGCTCATTCATGAAATATTTTGAACCGATTACTATGTTACTCGATTTAATGATAATGCCTGGATTTCTTTCGAATAGTCATCGAATTAATTATCATCATAAATATTTTTTCCATTCTAGAGACTATGGAGCGCCATTTGCTGCGATCATTTAACGGAATCCTTGGGAAATAAAGACGTCGACAATAATAATTAATGTTTTAAAACGTCGTTTCCAGATTTTGACCTAAAACCCAATAAAAAAGCTCTCAAAGTAGCCGTGGCAAGGTTTTGAGTATAAGGGAAGCGAATCATTCAAAGTAAATATGTACTAAAATAAATTTAAATCACATAATATAATAAATATACACGTATTTAAACAAATGAGTCGCGCAAGTGTTATATCACTATATTAATTATATTATATCACTGTTAATTTAATAAATATTTTGGGTACTATTTTTTACATTTTTTTGGTTGAACCCCTTATGTTATGGATGGATGCCACTTTAGTTGTAGAATACGACCCTGAATCTGTTTTTAAGACATCATTTTATGATTTATTTTTTACTGACAATCAAAATTATCATCATGGAATGCCATTGTCATACAAGATTGCTTAACAATATAAAAAGCTCATTACTATTCATTGGCATTTAATTATTATACCTACTAATATCTCCAATCTAATTTACATTACATACTTAGGATGATGGGCGATGACATTGTTGTAGTTCTATACCAAAAGTTAAAATGGGACCCTATTTCTAAGACTTTGCGGCCCCTCTGTGAATAGGGGCCCAAGTCTGCTATTACAATATTGTCATAATGATCAGTTACTGATTAATGGCGAATTTTGGTAACTACTATTAATTTTTTGTCATAATGACATTATGCAATCATTGACTGATCATTATGACAACATTGTAATAGCCCAACGGCCCAGCGGAAGACCAGCGCTGGTCTTAACCAGCAATCAAGCTGAGCTGTGGCCGTTTTGTGGCGGACACACTTGTTTTATTTTTGTACCATATAGCTGCTTTTTCTTATCTCCTTTTATTTCATCTTATTTTACCTGCTTGCTATTGTTACTCTCCTTCTTTTGTTATCGTTTTGTGTTCGTTGCAAATAAATTTATTTTCTTTCTTTCTTTCTTTCTAATAGCAGACTTGGGCCCCAGGCTGTATCCCTGGATCGGTGATCGCTAAAGACCTGAATATTTCACGGTTTATCACCATCATTCTCTTGGCCTTATCCCCTTGTTTGAGGTTATTTGGGGTAGATTTGACGAATCTGTTATGGTAATAACGGTACTTCGTGTGAGAATCCATCTTGAACTTGACCACTTCGCCTTATACAGGATGATAGTAGGTATAGATATCTATATCCCTCCATAGAGCTTCCAAGATATTCTTGTTTGTTTATAAGTTTTAATCGATCAATTCTTTTTGAAGAAGTTTAAAAACTTTCACCGTAACATTTTTTTTATAAGACTAGAAATTGGCAACCCTATAAAATTACAAAGGAAATGTTTACGTAATTGTAAAAGTATTTCAGCAAAAAGTAGATTAATGCAGTTTTTATGTATTATTCAAATTTATTAGCGTATTCTGTTAACGATAATAACTAACAACAATTCATTTGACTCATAATAAGCATTGAATTGTAAATAGGAAGTCTTTTATCTATATACATATATATAATAAATTTAGCTGTTGAAAGATTTTTAAGAAATCATGTTTTAACATGATTTCTTAAAAATCTTTCAACAGCTGTTTTTATCAATCAACAACAAATGTTTTTATCAATGCTAAAGCATTAATAAAAACATTTGTTCAATATTTTGCAAATTTTGTTGGTTCAGTCTTCCAAAACCCCTTTTATTTAGAAAGACTAGAGACGAGGCCCATTTGAGCGCGAGGTCGTCAGCGGTCGACATCGCTGACACCTTACTCCGCTTATGAACGTACAAATTAGTTAATATAACGTACAAAACCACGATAGCTTAGTCGGTCAGAGCAATATAACGGTTTTATATTATGTAGGTTCAAATTCTACTCATAAGTCAAAATCAGAAACTAGGTGTTTGTTCCAAACGCGAATCCTATGGACAAGAACAGACAAGAAACTCCATGATTTTTTTTTATTGTCTTCTTTTAGAATCTTGCGTTAAGGGCCTACATCAATATTATCGTCGACATGTACATATTAACACAGCTAGTAGGTATAGAAAATGAAGAATTAGGGATATTTTTTTTGTTTACTCAAAATCTACTAAATATATTTTAATTCTGATTTACGTGTTTCTATATATAACTAGCTGGCCCGGCAAACGTTGTTTTGCCATAGCAAAAAAAAAGTTAAGAAAAATGAACTATAAACCTCACGGAGCCCGAGACCTTTCCAACGAATGCAAAACCGTGGAAATCGGTTCGTGCGTTCTGGAGTTATAGCGTCAGGAAGGAAAACCCGACTTATTTTTATATAGTAGATAGTAACTTATGTTTTTAAAGTTATTTCATTAGTTAATACGCGATAATAGACCGACAAATGAAAAAAATAAAAAATGAGAGAGGTTGTTTCGCTAAGATTTTCTATCGAGAATACTTTTCAATCGCGTTTCTGAGTTTATGCGATTCTAGATCATATATTGAAAAAACATATACTTAAAAATTAGAGCTCTAGCCATTCAATCTAAAGAAACAATGAAAACTTCGTACGTAGAAAAATGCACGAAGCTGTTTTGGTATCCTCTTAAATGATTTATGTATTTCCAAATCTTTTATTTTATTTCAATAGGCAGTTTTAATTTGGCAGCTAAACAGTGTTTAGTGTATTTGTAAAGTAGTTAATGATTGTGAGGACCCAAGTGTAAATAAGTGTAATCATGGCGATGGATACTATGAGTGTGGAAATGCCCGATTTGGGACCACATGACCACCTTCCACCTCCAGTAGAAGAAACACCGGAAGAAAAGTGAGTATTCTAGTAGTATATAGCTACCTCTATTTTACAGTATATACCTCTAACATAAGGTAATTTTTTAACAACAGCGCCATGTATTGGTTTTCTAAGAAATTTTTCATCGTATATGCCAAACACTACACAACATAATTTCATTGAATCATTAGGTGACACTTTATACTCAGCGTGGGAGTAAAATTTGATTTTTACAGAACAAAATAATTTTCATGTTGAAATTTTCCCACTCGTCCTGAAGATGGGCATCGGATATGCTCGAAACTTGGGTCGACATCATCGATCCCATAACAGTGAGTACTAGACGGTAACAATATGTCTAGTAGAATTAAATAATGTTGAAAATATATTTTAGGTTCTTTTTAAACTCCAATAGGTATTCTTCAACTCCAATTTCTAACATTCTAGTAAACTGAAATCGAACTCCTATCCTATTCGGAAATTTACGAGCACTATTTTGTGATTATACATAGACTATAACAAAATTTATAACCAACATAAATATAGAAGATCAATAAATATAACAACCAGACGAAGGTCTACGAGCACGCTTTTCTTTTTAACTTATACAGATATTGTAAAATTTTATTTATGTGATCAATCATGAAAAAGATCGGCGCAAAAAGACTTGGATGTCTGGAACAAGTTAAGCCATTTGTTTTTAAATTTTGTATACTTTTATATTAGTACTAGCTGACCTGGCAAACGTTGTTCCGCCATTCAAATGTTAGTGGTGGTTAACCCTTGTCATTTAGGGGTATGAAAAATAGATGTTGTCCAATTCTCAGACCTAACGGATATGTACACAAAATTTCACAAAAATCGGTCGTACCATTTCGGAGGAGTATAATTACAAACACCGTGACAGGAGAATTTTATATATTAGTTTAGCTGCCCCCTTAAATACACACAACAAATTTCATCAAAATCGGTCCAGCCGTTTAGGAGGAGTTCAATTACAAGCACACGTACAGAAGATTTATATATATAAAGATTGATACGACTATTTAGGTACTGTAGTAACTCTACGTAAGGCTGCATTATCCATCTATCAGCCTCTCTCCGTCCACTGTTAGACATAGACCCTATAGAACGTCACAACGTGCTTGCATCCAATGGCTCTCCGCGACCTTAACCACCTCCACCTTGTCGGGGGCCGCGCTCTGTAGTCCCTGTCTATCCCCATAGAAAAAGGCTGATTCTTATGATGATGATGAATATTCTAAAAAAGTCTTGCTCTAAACTCCTTGCATCCTGATAAAAATAGAAGCACTATACGCATACAAATACAGAGAAAAATAAAAAAATTATAGCTTTGGCATAAGTTGTTTTCATTAAGATTACTTACATACAAAATCAAAGAGTAGGTATGTATAATGTACATACTACTTTATGTAGTAGATAGTAGTATAATAGCGCCTATGTAAATTATATTAAAGGTCAATGTTACTCGTATATTAGCGGCGTCGTTAGGACAAGTGACATGCCAACTAACGCGTTATCTGTACTTGTTAGTGCAACGTGCACTTTTAATTAGCATCCGATTACTATATTATGGTACCGCAAACGATTTGTAAATAACATATTTCAATACTAAGCTCAGAAGATGATTGCAAACAGTACATTTATTTTGCCTAAAATGTAAAATAAAATAATAATAAAAAAGGAGAAAATAAAATCCATGGAGTTTCTTACCTGTTCTTCTCCATATTCTCGTTTGGAACAGACACCTAGCTTCGGACGTTTCAAAAGAGCTTGTAAAACATACCAACTTCACATAAAGAATTTCGACTTTGAACTCTTTCTCTCCAACCAATTAACTAACCACGGGCCTCTCCTAATTTGGGAGGGATTATGATCTACTCATCTACTGTGCCGCGCTGACTATGGTAGGGGAGCCCACGATGCTAAATGGGGATTTACTCGAGCGTCATAGAGACCTATTGAGTTGCAAAGCTTAGATGATAAGAAGAAAAAAATGTTTTGTGATTTTTCACTTTTATCGGTGGGGAAAGCGGCTATAGATTTTTAAATAATTGTAAAAAAAAACTGTTGCATGGACATCCTCGAGCGCGTCAGATATTGATAGCATCAATGCCCTACGTATTTTTAATAATGTACGTATGTTAATCTGATCGTTTGCATGATGCGGGTGGTTGTATTTAAGGGTTGAAAATGAAAAAAAAAAAATTTTGTCGAGCGCGTCAGATTTTCTAAGGGAGTGTTAAGTGCACCAAAAAAAAAGCTCTCATTCACTAATCTGACGATTTCGATGGGACGCAAACTCACGGCCAGTTTTATAATGTGCAAAAAAATTCGCCATTTTGAAATACTCAAGCGCGTCAGATTAACATATATATAGTTCATCTTTATGTTCTAAACGTACTGTTCCATAATCTGACGATTATCTAGAGGGATTCGCCTAATCTGACAAAAAAAAATTCGAAAAACGGTTCACCTTAAAGGCCATCCCTGCAACTTCCCGCTAATTCCATTCCTGGGCGCTTAAAATTGTACTTACTTAAGAGCTTTTTAATTGTGCTTCTTGTCTAGCTATGATTCAATGGAGATGAGATTTTACGACTCTATTGTCCTTAAAATCTATTGTTATATCTTATCGGCGACTCCGGTTGGCTAGACACAGAGCAGCTGGTAAATCTAACAATTTAAAAGCCGACAGTGTAACTTTGCAACCTTTTTTACGATATATTTTGATGGCTTAATATCTCATAAACAGTCCTAATTAAACATTTAGAAGTCCAACTCAAACAAACCCAAATGTAGGCATCACGCAGCTGCACGCATTTAACTTTATCGACGAATTTTTGTTATTTCGGCTTGCGGAAATTGTCAGATTATATATTTTTCATTATTCTTGAATTATTACCTTCAAAATAAAAAAAATTTAGCTACGCTCGAGAATGTCGAGATGACGTTTTTTTTTTACAACTTTGTTGCCCTCCCCTTTTTTTACGTCACTCTCAAATTGTCAGATTAGTGGAATATACACTTTTTAGGATGTAATTAACTCACCCTACCTTAATCTGACGCGCTCGAGAATTTCTGATGGTCAATTTTTTTTTACTAATCTGATCCTGTATCTTTCACGGGCGGCCTTATATATGGGTCTCATGTTTTATGGAGGTACTTAACCGGGTACAAGGTATCCTCCTGTATATTAATCTGACGCGCTTTAGTAAATCCCGAAATCCCCTCTTCGGCTCCCCTACTACTAGGCGTGTTGGCACAAGATGTACATATTTCGAGATTTCCCTCACAGAGGATATTATCTGTGTACAATATTCCTTACCTGGCTTTTTACTTAGTAAAGATTATTTCTTCTTTTCTTATTAATTATTATAAAACAAAGTTTTTGTGTGTATGTCAACGATTTTGTTAGAAATATATTGATGGATAGGGAGATACATAATTATATAGATAGGAGCGCAATTTATACAAGCGTGTTAAAATTAGATTAATATATAAACATAAATCAATTACATGTAAGCGATAATAAAACTAGTGCAAAAATGTTCCTCAAGGTTATTATTTCAATGTTAAATGCTTGCTTAAATATTATATAGTATATCTACTAATATAAAATTGTATGTATAGTTGTAAAAAATGTCGTTCGATCCGTAGCAGTACACATAAAATATTTATATGTTCCCTAAAACTCAATAACGATAAAGTTGACCCAGCTCGGTGAAATGGAACGCACGATCGTATTAAAATTGCGTTTCGTTTCACGTAACGTCTAGCTTAGACACAATTGTCTAATAAACAATGTATATTGATACTCGTATGTATAGGACAAGTCTTTCTTTATATGTTTTAGTGGCATTAGATGTCTAAGAATGCAGATATTTGTCTCGAAAGACCATTGTGTGTGGTAGAAAGAAAATGAAATTAATTTGTATTTTTTATCATCACCATCATAACAACACGCCTTTTTACATGGGGATAGGCAGTGACTATAGAGCGCCATCTGTTAGGACTGTTATAGTTTTTGGATTATTTATAATCTCCTTTATGTAACCTTTTACTTTTCTTTTTTTCTTACATTTAGTCAAATGACTATTCGTTTTTAAATTTTTTTTTATTTACTGACCCGTCGCGGTCGTGGCATGACTTCGGCGTTGTTATTCGTATGCGTAAGAGATATATAGTAAAAGCTACCCTTTTTGATTGCGTAGAAATGTTTTTTTGTAACTACTTACTAATACAAATAAGACTACATATAAATACATATTAATACAGATATACCAGGGTTGATGTTTAAAATTGAGGACAAGTAACTTTAGCCTGGCTAAATCGTACTTCATAGAATAATGACATTTCATAAGACGTATAGCCTGTATCATAGACACACATAGATACATTTTTATGCACACATAGAAATGTAAGTTGCTTCAAGCCGACTGAGCGATGCAGTCATAGACACTATTCTCTTCTCTTCTCCAGCCCATTTACGTCTCACTGTTGGACACGGGCCTCCTCCACTTTGGGAGGGATTATGGTCTACTGTGCCGCGCTGACCAGGCGTGTTGGCACAGGGTTTATTTTCGAGTTTTCCGCCTCTCACAGAGAATGTTATCTGTGTGCAATATCCCTTAGCTGACTTTTACAGCACCCTTGGGAGGAGATGAGGTGGTGACACTTGTATTCTTAATCCGTCACCACACGGAGAACCATAGACACTACTTCTGGTAAATCTATGTTTTATTATATATATATTATTGAACGTTATAATAGCGAAACGTGTAACGTTTTATCAATTCAAACACGTACACAGTTTCTTTGAAAAGTTTTTCAGAATATAGCCAGGGTTAACACACGAATCGTTTAAATGCGACTCACGTATAATAAATTTATTACATACATTTATGTATTTAATAATTTAAGTAAGAAAAGACTCTGTGATTTTATAAATACAAGGCCTTTTCTCTTATATGCATTATATTTATTTCTTGTTAGGTCGTTCTTGTATTTCAGAGCACATTAGAATATCATCAGTGCTAGACTAGGGTTTAGAAGTTTATTTCGGTCTTAGTAACGGATTAAGACTACAAGTGTTATTACCTCATTTCTTCCCCAGGATGATGAGGAAATTATAGCTAGTTACCATATGAAAGACAAAAATCCCGAAACTAAATCCAACGCCAACACGCCTGGCCCTCAACTGCCCTCAAGTCGCGTATTTCAATGGTGACATAATGGCATCACAATGACACTATCAAAATTGATAAAATTCGCCACTAAGCAATCACTTATTGCATATTTTTGCAATAACACTAAATAACTAATTGTTTAGTGGCGAATTTTATCAAGTTTGGTAGTTTATTGTTAATTTTTTGAGGTTATAATGTGTCATTGTGATGCCATTGTGACACCATTGAAATACGCGACTTGAGGGCCAACAATGGGCCCGTGTCCAACAGTGGGATGTTAATGGACTGGAAAGAAGAAGAAGATTAACTATCACTCCAATGTTTCTTTTTTAGGTACTTACTCCTACTCAGGTTATTTATATAGTCCTTTGTGGACTACCTATTTCTCTAAACTTTATCGTTCTTCCTCTCTATACTAATACTAACTGACCAGGCAAACGTTGTTTTGCCATGCAAATGTCAGGGGTAGACAAATAATTTGCAATAAAATAATATTGCGACTATAAATTGAAATTTAAGCTAACCTATCTTTCAAGTTGGGTCAATTTGCACATAGTGTGACAATTTAATTTCAAATCGGTTAAGTAGTTTAGGAATCCATCGCGGACAAACATCGTGACAGGAGATTTATATATAATACTAGCTCACCCGGCAAACGTTGTTTTGCCATACTAAAAAAAAAAGTTTGAAAAATAGATGTTGGCCGATTCTCAGACCTACTGAATATGTATGTAAAATTTGAGAAGAATCGGTCAAGCCGTTTCGGAGGAGTACGGTAACTAACACTGTGACACGTGAATTTTATATATTAGACTAGCTGACCCGGCAAACGTTATTTTGCCATTCTAAAAAAAAAGATTAGAAAAATAGATGTTGGCCGATTCTCAGACCTACTGAATATGCATGTAAAATTTCATAAAAATCGGTCAAGCCGTTTCGGAGGAGTACGGTAACTAACACTGTGACACGTGAATTTTATATATTAGATAGATAAAGAAAAGATTACACAGCTATAGACATAGGCGTATTTTGAAAGTTAGCGCCCCGGGCCAATTTAATTAGCCGCCCTACAAATTGGTAGAGATTGAGCAAAATATTAAACTTGAAGGCTTTCACCGCCCTTCTTAGGCTAGCCGCCCCTATGGCCCTAGGGTAAATACACCTCTGGTTAATCTTAGGAAGCAGTTCGAATTGAAATTTTTTTTTGATGTTAGATTGTTCATTTATCGAGAAAAGTTATAGAGTCGTATCGTACATCGAGAACGTATATCGAGAGGTCGTAGAGTGATGTTATTAACATCACTCTACGACCAATATGAGCAAAGCAATAGTAAAAAATATTGCAAAAAAAAAACGGGGATTTTGTTTTCTAAATTCTACGCGTACGAAGTCGCTTGCAACAGCTAGTCTCATATAAACATGTAAATTTCAATAACATAATAAGACGCATAATATGTGTTAATTTAAAAACAACAATGTCTAAAACAATTGAAGTTAGTTTTTTTAACTTTACCTCGTGTGAATTTAACATTAATTAAAGAAGTATAATAGTTTTAATTATCTTGGAAGGTTTTAATATTTTTGTTTTTAAAATAGCTGTGTTTAATCTTATCAAAGCCATTTTCCTCGTGGATATTACATGGGGTTTCAGGTATAAGCGAGGTGTAAGAGGTCACCTTGCGGAATGGATTGGATTGGCAAAAAAATGGTTAATCGCAATCTAATTAAAATATACCTAATCTAATCCTAAGACTTAATTGTAATCAGGACAACGACTTACATACTCGTATATGACAATTCTATAGCAGTAAGTAACAGACTGCAGAACTTAATATAACTAAATATGTAATTAAAAACATCAGCGGCATATAGTTTTAAAATTAAATGTTAATAATCATCAAAATAATCAGTTTTTTTTGCTTTAATCTAATTAGAAAGCTTGTCCATTGCTATAAATAACTAAATGTAAAGTTACAAATTTAATATTAATCTCAACTGACTTTATCAAAAAATAAAGACATAGATAACAGAATTGCGTCTTAGAATCTATGTGCATGACGTCATCAATGAACGGGCGGACCGCATAGTGGCGCGACGCCAGAACCCCCTATTCCCCTTTACTAAAGCCCCCTCGTCTGCCCCCCACTTAGGTATCAGCCAAGTATATTGCAATGTTGTGTACGCACTTGATACTGAAGTTGTTTATGTTATTTGTGAATAAAAACAAAGTTGTTTTAAGTCTTGGAAAAAAGTATTAAGAATATAACTGTAGTACTTACCTATTTACAAGAAGAAATTGTTACTTAAGTCTTGATTTAATCTTCATATTGAATAAAAAGTGTTTATTATTTATTTATTTTATTCTTTATTGTACACATAGAAGAACAAACATAGTTGATATAAGCATAAATATATAGGTATAAAGGCGAGCTTAATTCAATACTGAGTTTTCTTCCAGCAAACCCTTGAGTGAGTCAAGAAATAGTAATAACAGGATAGCTAGGTGTACAACAAGAGTAGATTAGCAGTTGTAGTAGGTGATAAAATACATACACGGGTATAAAAGTAAACCATTATATACAAATATAAATATATAGAATTTTTCGGGAACTTATTAATATTTTTTTGCAGCCATTTCAACGATTTTTTTACTTCCGTCGATATTTGTACTACGGCTAGCTGGGACCAATAGCGTCTCAGAGCAACCGCTCAAAAAAATGGCGTCCGGTATACGGACGCTCAATGCCGGTGGACGCCCGTTTAAATGCACTTTTGCCTTCAGAGGACGGCCAATTGACAGGGAGCCGCTCTAATTCCTTGTCATCAGATATGTTGAAGCGTAAGCAATCATATAATGGTAAATATAATGTCAAATATATACATACGAACATAATAAATACATACCTACGTAACTATTTGGATAGGAGATATTTTTTTACTTTTTTCCTGAAAACGTCCAGAGAAGGGCTATCGCGCAAGGAATGTGGAAGGGAATTCCAGAGACGAACTGCGTGTATAGTGAAAGACCCACCATACCGACTAGAAGTATGTGGAGGAGTGCTAAGAAGAAGAGAAGAGGTTGTGCGACAGGGTTTGTCTCTAGGGACTAGATAATCGAAGCGTTCTCGAAGTGTTAAAGATTTTAGTGCTTTAAAAATTATTAATTCTAAATCTATGATAATATTGTATTGGGCACGTACCTATATTTTCGAGAGAGATCTAATCTAGTAGCTATCCAGACATTTTTGTAAACGTAAACTCTTGTAATAGACACCTCAAAACAGAATCTGATCATGCCATGTTTTTATCCACTTCGTCAAAATCATCATCATAACATCACGCCCTTATCCCATGGACAGATGGGATAAGGGCGTGATGATGGGTAGGCAGAGATTGTAGAGTGCCATCAACTACGATCATCTGCTTAGATAATACTATAAGCTGCCTCTTACAGCATCCTTGAGGGGATATATGGTATTATGACATGATGGATTAAATCTTCACTATAAGCTGTCTCTATGACCGTACTGGCCGTGAATCATATAATATTATGTACGTATTAAATCTTAATGCGTTCTTATGTTACATTAAGCATTGCGTTCTAACCTAGATTCCCCAAGTGTATTCGTCATCCTGATACTGCTATTCTGTGGTCTAAATACAATATTGTATCTAAGTGTATATGTAGGTATCGTTCTTGTTATGTAGATCTATACGTGGTTCATGTAACGGACTGCCGATCACAAGGTCGCTGGTTCAATTCCCGCTCGGGACAATCATTTGTGTGATATTTATAATTGTCTAAAAATGTTTGTACTGCGTCTGGGTGTTTCTATGTACTATAAGTATTTATTTACAAAAAAGTAGTATATGTATTCTATTCGTATTCTTCCACAACAAAAGCATATAAGCTTAGCTTGGAACCAGAGGACGTTGTGTGAAATGTCCGTGAACATTTATTTATTTAAACATCACCGTCACAGACATTATTTCAGACAGAGTCGATAAGGATTTGCCTAGTTTCGAGTTCTCCACAATCTCATTCTCCTCAAAAAACACACATTTATAGATTTGCACACTTTAATCGATACGATATATCGTTACATGTGATCTGTATTAGTTTAGCATATACTATGAATCGTGTATGCTCATTCAGTCCTTGCAACTTAAGTCTATATACATGAATATTATTATATCCATGTATATAGACTTAAGTTGCAAGGACTGAATGAGTAATCGGAACAAACAAAAGTTTTCTGAGTCACAAATGCAACGATTCATTATAACATTGTAACTAACTATGTTGTTTATCAGAAAGAATGGTTTTAACTTTTTTTAACAAACTCAAAGTTTAGGTCGCTTTTAATTTATCTAAGATATCTAAACTAATTCGATTGGGTACACTACAAAAAAAACGAAAAACTTTATTCCGAAAGTCACAAATACGAATTTCATAATACCGATTTTCATAATTCCGAATGGTTCAAAATTCCGAATATAACAACTCCGATGTATCATTACTACGATTTAATTAAGCTAACCTAACGATTATAATTACTATTCTCAAAATTCCGAACTTCAAAAGGCCGAATAATAAAAAATCCGAATTATTGGTAATTCGAAATACGTAATAAATAATATGAATTCTGATTATTAAAATACCGTTTACACTTTTTGCAGTGTATTGGTTGTCATTTAAAAATATGATTGTTTACTTTTTAATAAAAGCATTTTGTTTCGATTAAAAATATTAAATTTCCTTGGTCACAGTCCTAACATAACCTAAGCGATGCATCAATAACATAAGGGATTTGCAGCATGCAAATAATCAGGCAAGCACGAAACACGCATGCAGGCAGCATGCAAAATGCAGACAGGCAGTATACAAGCATGTAGTATGCAAGCAGCCATGCAGAATGCAAGCAGCCATGGAGCCTGCAAGTAGCGATGCAGCATGCAAGCAGCCATGCAGCATGCAAGGCGCCATGCAACATGCAGCAAGAATTATTATGTCACGGCTCCGGCGCTGCGGGGTATAGGCGGCCCCACGCAAGCTTATCGTCGCTAATGACTTGAAGGCTCACCGGCGCTGTTTCGGCTTACTGGCTGGCTGAGCCGGGCAGCCTCGACCGCTACGGCGAGCCTTCAAATCACTTGCTCCTCAGCTCGCGGGCCGTCACACACACCCCTCCGCGCCTACGCGGGCTTAAATGCACTCTAGGGTAGGGCAAACAAGTCTACGTAAAATCGGCTTTGCAGCGATTCGTTTAGTCACATTAGTTAATTTTGTAGCTATTTTTAGTTTATTCGAAGTGTTAAAATCGGAATTCCGTTTTTCGGACTAATAACCCTTCGAGCTTTTGACTCTTCGGACAAATGAAAATCGGAAACGTAACAAATCGGATTTATGACTTTCGGTAAAATAATTTTTTGTGATTTTGAATAATAGACATTACAATATTTCGGTATTATGAAATTCGAATGTTTTTCGGAAGTTTGAGGTGTTCCCAAATCGATTATAAATTACAACAGAGATTAAAGCTTCTGTTTTTGTTAAAAGAATGAGTCTTGTCGACTTCGAGTCACTTTTCAAATTTTCAAAGGTTATTTTTACATTAGAGATTTTCCGCCCATTTTAGTTTTCGGATAGGATCAATCCTGCCCACGACCGTGGCGAAATCGCTTTAAGAATCAATAAAGCTGTTTCTTTTAAATAACTTCGTTGAGGAAATTAATAAGAACCTCATTTATTTCACAGCCTGGTGTTAAAAATAGATACTAAAGTCATCATCATAATCACGTTCGATTTTATCATATTTTAAATATTTAAATAACAGTTGCATGCGCGTGGTATTACTCAATGGCAAACATGTATATATTTAAATTGCTTAGGCACGTATTTGAACATAAAAATGATACTATTTGAATTAGATAATTGCGTTGTGCATAACTCTAGTTATATTACAAATCTTTAATGCTTATAGCCCCGAATATTTTCTCAATCTGTTATGAATAAAACCTCCTTTAAAATAAAAAAAAACTACAATAAGAATGTTCCTTTTTAAATTTTGTCGTCTGATTTAATTAAGAATAATATATTCCACATTCAAAACTTACGATTAAAAAACTTTTCAATGTATTTCATTAATATCGTACTAGTGAAATACTTAACTTGTATCCAAATGAAAACAGCATATGAACAATAAAACATTACAGAAAGAGCTAGTTCACATAGTTTACCGTAGCATATAAAAAAAGTGAAACACAGACGGATAATGCAGGAAATAGTGTGATTGTGCATTACCTAGTTGGTAATTGCTGTGAGAAATCTTTACAATAGAAAACTTAAAGTAATGGCCCCTACACACCTTACGATTTATCGAACGAAAAGTCGGCCGACAAAACTGTGCAGTTCAATTTGGGTATTCTTTTTAGGGTTCCGTACCCAAAGGGTAAAAACGGGACCCTATTACTGAGACTTCGCTGTCCGTCCGTCCGTCCGTCCGTCCGTCCGTCCGTCCGTCTGTCACCAGGCTGTATCTCAGGAACGGTGATAGCTAGAGAGTTGAAATTTTCACAGATGATGTATTTCTATTGCCGCTATAACAAGAAATACTAAAAATAAAATAAAATAAATATTTAAGGGGGGCTCCCATACAACAAACATGATTTTTAGGGTTCCGTACCCAGTATCTCAAGAACGGTGATAGCTAGACAGTTGAAATTTTCACAGATGATGTATTTCTATTGCCGCTATAACAACAAATACTAAAAATAAAATAAAATAAATATTTAAGGGGGGCTCCCATACAACAAACGTGATTTTTTTACCGTTTTTTGCTCGATACTAATAACGTTGCCTTATGTTGCATAGATAATGGTACGGAACCCTTCGTGCGCGAGTCCGACTCGCACTTGACCAATTATTTTAAAAAATGTATGACAAATCGCTGCAAATCGAATCGTTCGTCAAATGTGCGTTGTTTAGCGCGCACTAAATTATCGTACGATAAAACTGTGCGATCTCTTGATCTTCGATTTTTCGTTCGTTTGTAGAACATTTAAAAGTTGACAATAATTTAATGGCACATTAACATGGCGTCCGTATTCGTGCGATTACTGATTTAATTGATTGATAAATTACAAAAAACTATTGCACAAAAGACTATATCGTATTATCAGATTTAAAAAAAAATGTTAGTCTTAATTGATAAATTACGGTGGCGCGCCAAAATATCGGTCCAAAATTATTACTGTTTTATTTCTAAAATATGTTAATTTTACTTTTGTATTCTTTTTATCTGGTAACTTCTTTTTATTTGCTGCCGCCGTATAGGTTTATTTTTATAGAAAGACCATCGCTAAGAAAATACCCAACTCTACCTTACTCAAGCGTTGTCCAAATGCGTCACTTTAACTTTCATATAATGGCATTAGACTTTATTTAGGTATATTACATTACAGCCCACATACTGGAGCGATATAAATAGATGTTTAGTTATAAACACCGCACATACAATCTATATCTGTGAGTCATTTCATTACATATTATTTATATCAGAATTACGTACTATTTTAGTAGTTTATAAATAAACTTTAATTAGAACAGGTTTTCAAACATCTGTCAACTTTTTTAATTACTCAGTACATTTCCATGACATTATTTTTTTACACTCCCTGACTATATTATTAATTTAGGTAAAAACAAAGAATTTTAACTTTCTGTACTTTTACAATTGTTTCATAGCCATATTATTGTATATCTAAAGACACGGATATACCAGATCTAGTGCCATGGCTACATTAGCCGGCGTGAAGCCACTTACATATCTATGTGTGCGTGAAAGTGTATCCGTGTGTGTCTATGATACATGTGCGATTTAGCCTGGCTAAAATTACTTGTCCTCAATTTTAAACGTAAACCCACCATCTGGTATATCCTAAAGACATTTTACGCGATAATTTCAAATGAAATGAAAATCATGCAGGCACAATTTTTTTTTCCATAAAGGATTTAGGTACTCCTATAATACGTCCATATTTCTTGCCTTACCACCGGTTCAGGACATTCAATTTACTGAGAAGAACCGGCCTAAGAAACTTAGCAGAAATACCAATAAGGTATATAGGTATTATATATACAGACGTAAATACAAACTGTTGCGTATTGTTTTCTGTTATCGACGCATTATTCAGCGCATGTGCAACAGCTGAGCGAAACTTCACGCTGCGTTGATTTAAATAGTGAGAGCAGTCGACCACCGTGTAAATAGGATAAGAAAATGTTAGAAAAATGCTTGTCTAACTAATGTACAGTAATAAAGTTATGGTCAATGCTATTTGCCGACAAACTCGTACGAGCTGAAGCAGATAAAACGAGTCTTTCAAAAGACCTATTTATCTGGTTCTGCTGACCCCACTTGGTTACCGACGTAAAGGTGGTCCCAAAATATATGCATAAAGCATTTTTGAAGGACAATGCCCGTGTAGTCAATTGGTACGCTCTCCGGCGAAATGGCAAGCCCGGAGTGCGTCGGAGCTACCTCTACTACTACGTCCAACTATGGAATCTATGGTTAAATTCTTTAACAGTCATAAGTAGTTATAATATTTGTTGATTTCTGTGTTATGGAATCTTTAAACGTGAATTTCACCTTCTTTCAATAGACGCAATTTTCTTTGCGTCTATATTTATATTTATCAAAAACCGATGCAATAATCTAAAGAGGTTAAGGGACTTTCAGAATCAAATTTAAGCGTGTTTTTTGTTTTTAAATTAGGGTCGTAATGACATTGAAAAGCCTATATTTCGTTAGTATTATCTATCTATTCTCCATAATATAATCTTATAAGGAAGCTGTTTGAAATACAATATTAGTTACAAGATAATATATAATAGCGATGACTACAGCATTATTAAGTTGTTGATTATAATATTAACATTCTAAATGTGTTCAACAAACAATGTTAGTTGTGATGAGATAAATGTGACAACACAATAATATGTTATTTATTTTATTTTGTATTTTATTCAAATATCAAAAGGCAAAGACAATGCGACGTTGTTCCGTACTGAACACATGACAGACTAACCAAATATTTTAATTATTATCTAAATATTAACATGGCCGTGTAAGAATGTTTGCGAATGTTACAAATATTTAAGACCAAATAATAACGACTTTAAAAATATAGTTTTTGTTATCTTAAATGAGTGACTGATAACTAGCCGGTGGAATTTAGAAACCGAAACACAACCAATTATACAAAAAAGACATCCGCTCTAACCACTCTATTATTAAAAAAAAATCGCATCATAATCCGATGATTTAAGGTATAAGCTCACATAGGGACATACATACAAAAATTACGACTTTGTTTCATAATAAGTAAAGATGTTATTAGCAGGATTCAAATATAGGAGCTACTCTAATAAATCTCACAGAAACGACATAAGGCGTACTAATATTAACTAGTTTTTGCGTGAAAGAGTAACATGTATTTTATCACTTTCTACAACTGCTAATCTATTCTTGTTGTACACCTAGCTATCCTGTTATTACTATTTCTTGACTCACTCAAGGGTTTGCTGGAAGAAAACTCAGTATTGAGTTAAGGGCCTACATCAATATTATCGTATATCATCGCCGACACGTACATATTAACACAGCCAGTAGGCACAGAAAATGAAGAATTAGGGATACTTTTCCTATTTACTCAAAATCTACTAAATATATTTTAATTCTGATTTACGTGTTTCTATATATAATAGTTACTTATGTTTTTAAAGTTATTTCATTAGTTAATACGCGATAATAGACCGACAAATGAAAAAAATAAAAAAATTGAGAGATTGTTTCGCTAAGATTTTCTATCGAGAAAACTTTTCTCAATCGCGTTTCTGAGTTTATGCGATCCTAGATCATATATTGAAAAAACATATACTTAAAAATTAGAGCTCTAGCCATTCAATCTAAAGAAACAATGAAAACTTCGTACGTAGAAAAATGCACGAAGCTATTTTGGTATCCTCTTAAGACGTGTCGTTTATTTAACTAATAACTAGAATTGTCACCGTTTTTTATAGAAATTTATTTTTGTAACATCCTACTAATATTATAAATGTGAAAGTTTGTGAGTATGGATGTCATTTCATTTCATTTATTCTTTATTGTACATATAGAAGAACAAACATAGTTGATATAAGCATAAATATATAGGTACAAAGGCGAGCTTAAGAGGATACCAAAATAGCTTCGTGCATTTTTCTACGTACGAAGTTTTCATTGTTTCTTTAGATTGAATGGCTAGAGCTCTAATTTTTAAGTATATGTTTTTTCAATATATGATCTAGGATCGCATAAACTCAGAAACGCGATTGAGAAAAGTTTTCTCGATAGAAAATCTTAGCGAAACAATCTCTCAAATTTTTTATTTTTTTCATTTGTCGGTCTATTATCGCGTATTAACTAATGAAATAACTTTAAAAACATAAGTAACTATTATATATAGAAACACGTAAATCAGAATTAAAATATATTTAGTAGATTTTGAGTAAATAGGAAAAGTATCCCTAATTCTTCATTTTCTGTGCCTACTGGCTGTGTTAATATGTACGTGTCGGCGATGATATACGATAATATTGATGTAGGCCCTTAAATATAAATATACTTCATAATATAAATGATTGAATCGCGTGTTGTCGATAGTGTGTAGGAAGGTACATATAAAATGTTTACCTAACACCATGTAATTTCAGTATATTTAGAATCACCATTAAATAACACCAAAAAGTCAACACTCGTATCATATAAATATTTGATATGATACACCTAAATTATTTTCTATTAGCTATTAAAAGTTAGAGAAATTTTTCTTGTTTTGACCCTTAGAACATTAAAGTAAAAAAGTCACTCATCTTATTGCTTCTATGCTAATCCATTGAAAACGGACCTCCTAACTCTATTTGGTATTCTACGTAGTATGCGTTTTTTCAAGTTTGGCTGTTTCTCGTAATAGATTTCAACAGTGTAGTCAATGCACTAACATTGCAACAATTTTGAATCTCAATACAATGAGGTAGTAGCATGTTATTTGAAATTCGTTGCCACATTTATTTAAAAAAAATTATTTTTGATTATAGTATCCTCTTGAAAACGGGGTTACTTGTTTGCTATAATGCTTATTCACTCCTCTAGAAATAAATGAAGACCTGTTTCCAATTATTCATTGCACAATATCATCGTTTTTGTATCGGTTTATTTTATACATTGTTTGATTTAATTTTATGGATACGTGACAATGACGCAACGAGATAAAATGTGACGCCTTCAAAGTTAAATGTTTGCGTTTGTTTTCAACGCATATATTTTTATTTGATAAAAAAAATATATGCAGCTTTACTGTAGAAAGGAAATGGCGCGTCATTTCCTGTCACTGAGTTAAGATAACGCAACATTGTCATAAGAATAAATATAATTAATAAGTATATACAAACATCGTTAGGAAGTAATTCTGTAAAACGTTGGTAGCTCCGAAAATGTTGTATGGATACCAGCTGTCTGATATGGTATATTTTTTGTGAATCTTTTGAAGTATAAATTACCCAGAGCCGAATACTATGACAATGGAATCCACAACTCGTATCTTGTAAACAATAATTTGCTTAATTCAAAAACTAAAAACGGGCTTATAAATCCTGCATATTTTTTAATTATTGCATTGTCATCGGTCCTTAATATGTTTACAAAATTTCAGATCAATCCGACTACTGCAAGTGGGTTAAAATCACTTTCAAAGATTACATAGATTAATAAATTGATAGATAAGTATCGGTACTTATATAAACTAAAGCTTATATTTGTTCGGACAAATATAAGCCTTAGTTTTAACCTTTACTCGATGTTTTCTATAATAACTTGATGCTTTCTAAAAGAATTCTAGCGAAAAATAGATAACAGATTTCTATAAATTGTCGCCCTGAATTGCGTGTTAGATCGGAACTTTTAATAGTTTATTTCTGTTGCGTAAAAACACTAAAAATAACAGTTACCCATATGACTATCCAGTATTTATTGACATATGGTAATACACTTTTATCTATAAACTAGTGGCAGTGAGGGATCACGTTACACTGGTTCATGCATGAAGCTTTTTAGGCCAAGGACATGACAGTAATGTGGATTTAAAATAGCCATGTTTATTGGCTTTACTTTTTATTATTATATAGACTCTATCGACGCTCAATAAAAGTATAAACAAGATAGTAAAAAACTATATACTATGTTACTCAATAGTTGCCTTTGTATAAAACAGATTTTGTGTTTTATCTGCTGTAGAAAACAATCGGACAATATTAACTAGAGAGACAACTGTTTGACTATCTAATTAATATTTAATGTATTAAATAAGCTTTGATATATTTCTTCAGCTAGTAACAGAATCTAGCCTATGAATACTTTAAAACCACCTCCCTCCTAATTTATGTCTAAAAACGAGATTTGACACTCTTCTCTTTAAAGGCTATTAACGTTCCATAGTTGGGCACGGACTTCCTCCACTTTGGGTGGGTTTATGGTGTATTATGCCGCGCTAACCAGGCATGTTGGCATAGGGTTTATTTTCAAGTTTTTCGTCTCTCACAATGGATGTAATCTGTGTAATATGATGCTGGCTTTTATAGCACCCTGGGAAGGGCACTTGTATTCTCTATCCTTCACTACACGGAGAATGCATCTATGCCTATGGTAAATACAATATGTAAGGTAAATATAGGCTAAAATATAAATTCTATTGTTACAGGTATGAGCGTCTCTTGCGTCGTGCACGTACTGAAGACCTGAGTGAAGTATCCGGTATTGGTTGCCTGTACCAGAGCGGAGTGGACCGGCTCGGCAGACCTGTCGTCGTGTTCATAGGGAAGTGGTTCCCTATCAGTGATATTGATTTGGATAAGGTGAGTCTATCTACAAATTTACATAGAATTGAATTGATTTGGGGGGAGAAGATAAGAGAAAGAAGGCATTTTAAGGAGGTAGGACGAGGAATTTGTGGGGGAAGAATGTTATATTTATTTAATCTAACTTCATAGAATAACGACATTTCACATGACGTATAGCCTATATCACAGATACACATAGATACATTTTCACGCACACACAGATAAACAAATGACTTCAAGCCGGCTGAGGGATGTAGACATAGCCATCTGGTATCTCTGTGAATTAAGGACCTTTCTTAATAAATCTGTTGTAGAAGAAAAGAGTATTTTAACAATACAATTCAAAAGTTTCCTATTAAAGGGTTTATGTAGGTACTAGTAAAGACGCAAAAAATACCAAAAACTGGAACTAAACAGGAATATTGTCTGTTGCAGGCTCTACTGTACCTGATAAAGTTATTGGACCCGATTGTGCGCGGCGACTACGTGATAGCATACTTCCATACTCTGGCCTCCTCCTCCAACCATCCGCCGTTCTCTTGGCTCAAGGAGGTTTACACCGTGCTGCCTTACAAGTAAGTATAAACATATTATTATGATACATATAATAATTAGTTTAGTCAGAACATAATATGTAATCCTATCGCATAAAATTTCGCAAAATATGTTTCTCAACCCAAAACTCTAAACAGGGCACAGACCATAACGAAAGTGTTTCCTCTACACCAAGTAGACCAGGTGTGATGATACAGGTTTTGAGTTCTCTCGCATATTTCATTGGTTTGGATATTGGTATTAATATTTCCGTTTATGAAATGTGTTTAGTACTTATCAGCACAATTTTTAATGATGAAAGTGATGAATCTATAGACAATTAGCACATTATTCTCTTCTAAACTATAACATATATTTAAACCTCTTTTAAATCATAAGGACATTACCGTTATAGACCGTATTCCAATATTTTTTATTTTTTACGTTATGCACCCACAGTAATGTTGTAACTATTTGCGTTTTCAGATATAAGAAGAATTTGAAAGCGTTCTACATTGTACACCCCACGTTTTGGACAAAGGTAAAAATTACTATTAATATTTTCGTCCATGAATAGCTCAATAACCGAGGCTTGGCGCATATACTTACATTTTAAATTTTTTGAAGGATAATTTGAATGGCTCGTCTGTTCATTTGGAATGGAATTTTCTTTAATATTAACTTGCGATCTCTTAAGGGCCTACATCAATATTATCGTATATCATCGCCGACACGTACATATTAACACAGCCAGTAGGCACAGAAAATGAAGAATTAGGGATACTTTTCCTATTTACTCAAAATCTACTAAATATATTTTAATTCTGATTTACGTGTTTCTATATATAATAGTTACTTATGTTTTTAAAGTTATTTCATTAGTTAATACGCGATAATAGACCGACAAATGAAAAAAATAAAAAATTAGAGAGGTTGTTTCGCTAAGATTTTCTATCGAGAAAACTTTTTTCAATCGTGTTTCTGAGTTTATGCGATCTTAGATCATATATTGAAATAAAATTGGTCAAGTGCGAGTCGGACTCGCGCACGAAGGGTTCCATACCATTATCTATGCAACATAAGGCAACGTTATTAGTATCGAGCAAGAAACGGTAAAAAAATCATGTTTGTTGTATGGGAGCCCCCCTTAAATATTTATTTTATTTTATTTTTAGCATTTGTTGTTATAGCGGCAATAGAAATACATCATCTGTGAAAATTTCAACTCTCTAGCTATCACCGTTCTTGAGATACAGCCTGGTGACAGACGGACGGACGGACGGACGGACGGACGGACGGACGGACGGACGGACAGCGAAGTCTCAGTAATAGGGTCCCGTTTTTACCCTTTGGGTACGGAACCCTAAAAACATATACTTAAAAATTAGAGCTCTAGCCATTCAATCTAAAGAAACAATGAAAACTTCGTACGTAGAAAAATGCACGAAGCTATTTTGGTATCGTCTTAACAAAACTGCTGTAAAAACTGCTATGTTCGCTGTTAAGGTCCATAATACTAAGATTTTTAGAAGCACATAGCTCGAGAAATTAAAACGTTGAAATAGAAGTGGGCAAATTGCTATACGAACTGACAACTGTTGTGAAGGAGGATTCTTTCTCTTTTCTCTAGAGTGGCAACTATGTTAGCACTGGACGAAGAAAGTCTGATGCATCCATCAGACTTTCTTCGATTCATCCGAAGGAAGGTATTTTCTCGGACAGTGGGGGAGGAATGAGTTGGGAAGTACATAATGAAGTAAATAAAATGGTATGTTATTGTTTTCCAGATGATGACGTGGTGGTTCACAACATTCATGGCGCCTGCTATCAAAGCGAAGGTACACAATCTACCTGGTGTAGAGTACCTTTACTCTGTGATGGCAAGAGACCAGCTCGAAGTTCCCGCCTTTGTTACAGAGTACGACATGACGGTATGTAACATGATATTAACTCTTGAAGATCCGACTGCTGCCTATCCCAATCACATCCAATCAGAGCCGTTTTTAGGGTTCCGTACCCAAAGGGTAAAAACGGGACCCTATTACTGAGACTTCGCTGTCCGTCCGTCCGTCCGTCCGTCCGTCCGTCCGTCCGTCCGTCCGTCCGTCCGTCCGTCCGTCCGTCCGTCTGTCACCAGGCTGTATCTCAAGAACGGTGATAGCTAGAGAGTTGAAATTTTCACAGATGATGTATTTCTATTGCCGCTATAACAACAAATACTAAAAATAAAATAAAATAAATATTTAAGGGGGGCTCCCATACAACAAACATGATTTTTAGGGTTCCGTACCCAGTATCTCAAGAACGGTGATAGCTAGACAGTTGAAATTTTCACAGATGATGTATTTCTATTGCCGCTATAACAACAAATACTAAAAATAAAATAAAATAAATATTTAAGGGGGGCTCCCATACAACAAACATGATTTTTAGGGTTCCGTACGCAGTATCTCAAGAACGGTGATAGCTAGACAGTTGAAATTTTCACAGATGATGTATTTCTATTGCCGCTATAACAACAAATACTAAAAATAAAATAAAATAAATATTTAAGGCGGGCTCCCATACAACAAACATGATTTTTTTACCGTTTCTTGCTCGATACTAATAACGTTGCCTTATGTTGCATAGATAATGGTACGGAACCCTTTGTGCGCGAGTCCGACTCGCACTTGACCAATTATTTTCTATTAAAGACTCTAGACAAGCTGTAGGCTCTGGGCACATTAGGATATATACTTATACACCTCGTTATGACCTGTTAGATATAAGAAGAAAAAAATGATGAAGTAGGGACAAGGAGCCCTAATAATTGGGAGGCCCTGGGCAAGTAGTTAAATTGGCTCTTACAGTTCTTGAAAGTGTTGTATAGGAAAATAAAACACTCATGAATGAGCTATCAAGAGATATGATGGTATGAGGATGTTATGCAGATCAGAGTAAGTGTAGAGCAGATTAAAAAAAAAGAGGACGTAAAGCCGAAAAAGACTGATTCCATTTATAGTGCATGTATGACCAGATTAAAGTAAACTACTTTGTACGGATTTAAACGCGTGTATTTGTTATAAATTTTTGCCTGACGTTTCGGAGACTGCAGTCACCATAATCACGGGTGAGAATGAGCTGTAAAGTGTCCTCTACGATCAGTTATTACAGAATTTACCCACATTCGATTTTTATTTTACATTGACCATAAAGATAGACAAAATCCGTAAAAAGTAGTTTTGTTTAAACTAATGAGTCGCGCAAGTGTTAGAGAATATCAGATTACTTTAAGTGAGGAAATGTGACTCCATAATCTTTTTTCTAAAATGGCATACGAATAAACTGTTACATACGTTTAAGTGTATAGCTCTTTTGTTATACGCATAGCTCATATGATATCTTTACTTAATAAAAAACAAAGCCGTAATTTTTGTATGTGTGTCCCTATGTGAGCTTATAACATTAGAACTACGCAACGGATTTTGATGCGTTTTTTTTCAATAGATAGTCTGGATGGCTATTTTTGTATACTTTGTTGAAGTTTGATGTATATCGGGGGAGAAGGGGCTCAATAACTATAAATGCGAGTAAAACCGCTGGCATCCGCTAGTGTATAATAAAAGAACACCTCGTAAACTTTTTTATCATATGGCGTAGTAGGAGACTCTACCTACTGTACGCAGTCGTGGATTTGATTTCTATTCGAGAAAATAACTGTCGTATCATGTTTTCTATGTATAAAAACCTTTATTATCGGGTCACCCTAAATACCTAGTTCCCGATTGAGACTTAAATGATGTTAAATAAATTTTGTAACAATATTTTCAGGCATTTGTAACAAAATTTTACGGGCTTCGTGGCGTAGTGGTTCATGTACTGGACTGCCGTTCACAAGGTCGCGGGTTCGATTCCCGCTTGGGACAATCATTTGTGTGATATTCATAAATGTCATACAAATGTTTGTACTGCGTCTGGGTGTTTTCTATGTATTATAAGTATGTATTTACAAAAGAAAAGTAGTTTATGTATTATATCCGTATTCTGGTACCCATAACACAAGCTTAATAAGCTTAGCTTGGGACCAGAGGACGTTGTGTGAAATGTCCGTGAATATTTATTATTTAAAGGTATTTTTTTATTATTTCAGATAAACGGCCTGCATTACTTCCAACCAGATACGAGCACCACGTAATTCATTAAGGAAAAGATCACATTGTTAATTATAGACTCGTTCGGCCCCGGGTTGCCAGTATATCTCTGTCAAATTTCCTCTATAAATTAACAAAGTGGACGCTTCTAGTACCTTTTAAAGTTCAGTTTATTACGTAAACACCCTTATTATTTCCGATGTATTAAATACTATGTTGTTTTCTTCAAAACGGGTAGATTTATTCCATTAAAGAAGTTTGACATATAAATGCTGGCAACATTGGAATTAGATCTCGGAGTGACCTGTTTTGAAATTGGAATATCTGTATTTTGAAACAATGGTGATTCGGTTTTCAAAATAGCCGCTGTTATAG
This sequence comes from Orgyia antiqua, assembly GCA_916999025.1. Taxonomy (NCBI): domain Eukaryota; kingdom Metazoa; phylum Arthropoda; class Insecta; order Lepidoptera; family Erebidae; genus Orgyia; species Orgyia antiqua. The sequence continues at coordinate 16,006,128 of OU779864.1, read as the reverse complement.
CTTAGGTGGGATTTTTATTCAATATTTTAAATTATATCATAATCTTGTTTATTTTTGTGCCTTAAGGCACACTATTTGGAGGCAAAAGTTGAAGCTAAATTAAATATTTCATATTCCTATGTGACATATCAAAAAAAAATTGGGTCCAGAAAGTTGAACAATTGTAAATTAGATGTAGGCTCATATTATTACGTCGTTAACATATGCCATGTATAATTTGTTATGGAAGTAATTATGAGATGGAAATATTTAATTGTTAGTATGAATCAAAACAGCGGGGTTACTCTTGAAAACAATTCCGATCCATTGGAATTGAGATTATGACGTTTCATCGCGTTTCGTACTCTTGAACACAACACAAGCGCCACATTGTGTTAATATTGAGCGGATATTGAGTGAACTAAATTGATTGGCCAATGTCGCCAAAACCGTACTCTTGACGCCTTTTGACAGCTCCGTATTGAAGTAGAAATTACGTTAGAGATTGGGATTAACACAATATTAACTAAACAGTAACTTTTTTGAAATTGTGTTGGTAATTTCAATTGATATATGTATAGGTCTGACTTTTATTATTGGAATTAAAACAACAATTTTAAAACTATTTCTTTGAAAAAAAGTATAAAAAGAAATGTTGAATAAAAATACCACAGGTTAAATTTTAAATCTGTTGAAAGTAAACCTTGTACTAGAGGTGCATTTTTTATACTATTATTAAGTACTTTAAGGCATATTATCGATCGTTAGCTGTTCTTACTATATCTGTATTTTTATCTCTTGCAACCCTGAGATATTTATACAAATTAATTTTGGAACTTTATCTGCAAACTTATGTGTGCTAAATTATGTAATCAATATTTTTATAATAGATATTAATACAATAATTTTTTTGGTGTTAAAGTACTGTTTTCTTACGCTTAATGCTCGTGTGAATTTTTATCGGTTTACGGGTGAATAGAAAAAAGGCCAAAGTGTTTCGAAATTGTTTTTTTTTTTTATATTTATTCACCCTTAAATCTTATTGTCTTTACATTTTCTCGCTGTTCGACATACCACAGGGTATTTCTTTAGCGAGTAGCTTAAATTAAATACCGTTCAATATCCTTAGACTAATAATCAGGGGGCCAAGTCTGCTATTACAATGTTGTCACAATGATCAGTCACTGATTGCATAATGGCGAATTTTATCAAGTTTGGTAGTCTACTCTTAATTTTTTTTCACAAAAGACGCCAAATGGCGTCAGTGACTGGTTATTGTGACAACCTTGTAATAGCAGACTTAGGGCCCAGATTAATGAGAGAACACCTAAAGTTATTTAGTAAAAAAACCATGGAGTAAATTATATTTGTAATTAATTTCAATATGGTGCTTAATAATTTTTGCATATGAGATTTTAATTTTTACACATTAGTTCTTAATAGGTATAGGCTTATGATATATAACATTAGAATAATGTAAATATATACGTATGCTGCTAAATTTGGTGAGATTTTTTTGGCGAATGCCAACACTAATTTCGCACTGAGTTGAAGTACGGCCCCAAGTCCCGTAAATGAATTGTGTCACAATGGTCGCTCAATGACACATTATAATCTCAAAAAATTAACAATATACTACCAAACTTGATAAAATTGGCCACTAAGCAATCAGTTATTTAGTGTTATTGCAAACAAATGCAATAACTGATTGCTTAGTGGCGAATTTTATCTGATTTTATTGAGTTGTAGTTGTATTTTAAAATGTGGTATGATTGTTGTTTGTTCTAGAAAATGATCTGGTATGTAATACTATTACAATATATATTTAAATGGCCTGATTTCATTATGTACCTACGTCAATAAAGAAATATTAAGTTTTGAGAATTACATTCTACCCATTCTACGAGGTACGAGGTGGGTGAAGGAGGGGCGCGCCTCCCCCTCGTCACCTCAGGCCCCGATAGACATGAACTCGCGCGCCTACTGTAGCTATTATTTAGAGTTTATCTCAACAAACATTTTCTATAATTTGAAGTAAAATATGTAAGTCAAAAACATAAAAATGCCAAAAAAATGTGCTTGTTCATTGCAAGTATTAGAGCGTATAACAAATTGGCAGCAAGTAAATTGTTAAGTAGGTACCTACCTAAATCAAAATATTTTAACACAGTATTGCCATATTATAAATCTTGTTACCCGCAATTAGAAATATCTCGCGGTATTTTGGTAACGATGTTCAACTTCATGAATAGTGTTCCTACCCACATAATATATTGTTGTTCTAAAAGACTTTGTGTTACTTAAAGGCCTTAGAATTGTAAACTGTTGTTAATTAGTTGTGTTGCGAAGTTTATTGCTGTTAATATGTGTGTGTGACGTCACCGATAGTATGTAATGCACATGCTATGTGTATGGAGTTATAAAAAATGTGATCAAGCAAATATTGGTTAAGTTTCATATTCTATGAGTAATTAGCGCATTAAATAGGTTATGTAAATATTTAACAAATACAGAATAAAATTATTAATTTACTATCATTTTGTTTTATTTCATCTTGCCCCTATTAGCTAAGCATTAGTTTTAAAAAATGTGGGTAATCATTAAATTGTTATACAATGACAATAATTATAAGTTTCACATTGTTCTGACCATAGGTTCTGACATTCTGGTACTTATTGTTTAAAATTCTTTATCATACCTACCCATGTAAGCCATAACGATACCTGTTAGATTTTCTGAAATCCTAGTAATTATTTTCTGAGTTTTAAAACCCAAAAAATAATTATCATTAAATAGGTATTTTAGACAAGTTCTAGGTATACACAAGTATCTATAATATACCCTGGTAATGCATAAATATACATTTTACAATAATTTAATTATGTAAGAGTTAGATCAACATGGAGTTTCTTGTCTGTTCTTCTCCATAGCGTTTGGAACATACACCTAGTTTCTGATATTTCAAAAGAGCCTGTAAAACATGCCAGTTTGAAATAAAAAATTTACACTTTGACTTTGAACTATAGAAAAGGTCAGAAATAAAACTTCAATATCATAAATACTGATTTTTATATAAATAATTTATAATTACAATCTTTACTTGGTTACAGTTATATTATCAAAGAATGAATTTAATGAAGGATATTTATGTGCTGCAACTATAAGAGCAACTTTTAAAATCATAAATACATTTGACAATAAGAATCCTCCGATTGCTCCAAGGTAGCAAGGTATAGGCCACACTTGCCAAGGTGTGTTCCAGTCTAAAGGTATAACTGTAGCTCCCAGCCATGCTCCACAAATTGTCCACAGAGAATTATTAACAAGCATTTGTATAATCGTATTCTTTCCCAATGGTTTCATACCAAATAACAGCTGCATAGATGTTTCAATACCTTTGTGTGCGATTAATGGAAATACTGTTAATAGAGTCAGCAACGCTGATAACATCATCGTCTCTTCATGAAAATCAAGTACAGGTGCTCCAAATAATATTATTCCAATAAAGAAACAAAACATGACACATAACATACAGATAAAAGATTTGACAATATCACTAGCCTTAGTCTTGTTGTGATCAATTATCCTTCCTTGAATTTCATTACTGGAGTTCAAATAAAATGATTTAAGTAGCTCTGCAATAAATATCAGGACTAGAATATAAAAAGAAGATGCTTTTCCAACGGAGTAAAGTAAACCTCGATATGAGATAACCGCAATTATACTAGGTAAATAGACACATGTTATCAAACTTGATATTGTTATTCTTCTTAATTCGGCCTGATGTTGTAATGGAAACATATTTATTTTAATATATTATTGTCTCGATTAAACTATTATATTCTGCTCCAATTTTTGGAAAATTTATCAACACAGTTTTGACATTAATGACATTTTTTTTTCTGTCTTGTCTTCTAAATGCCACAGATTAATATAAGGCATAGCATGTCCATGGAGGAATATCTCAGTATATTAAAAAGTGTCCGCTGAAAGGCAGCAAATTAAGGTGGCGCCATAGTAGCAAGTGGAAGAATTTTAAAAAGAGCGCCACAAATTATTAGAAAGGGAAGAAAAACTTCCGCTTTGTTGCAGCAAGGTTGCAGCGCAGTTTTTTAAATTATTATATTATATAGACAAACATGACTATGAAATAAATTTATTAGTGTTTTTAAGTAGCCCAAATATTTGTAAATAGCAAATAGAAAATAGTATTAAAGAATTACCGCAACAGTAGCACACTTCACTCTGCTTATAACTGCTACATTCATATCATTCATCTTGCTACACTAGCGCTATTTCGGTGAGTGTTATTTGCTGTTTACAAGTGGACACTTTTGGGACTGATCCCCCATACAAGATATTCCTCCTTACTTCTAGTCTCCATGTTCTAGTCTATGCATACGGTGAAGACCAACGATGCTCTAAGTGCTAGTTTTCCATTTGCAGAGCATTATGCGACTCAGTGCCGTACAATGCTGAACTATGCTGACGCTTAATTGGAACATGAATTAGTTTTCAAATGCACCAGCAGAGTGCGCTAAGTTCAGTGTTGAAAAAAAAAATACTAAAATAAAATTGTAATCACATTAAAAGTGTGGAATATAAAAAAACGTCATTGTTTGTACCTTCATCCATAATTATGCTTTTTTGTTAAACACAGCTTTAATTAACTTTGATTATTTCCAGAGAACTCCAACGAAACGAAAGCCTTAAAAATTGTTTTAACAATAAATAATATTACTAACGATAATTTATAAATAAAATTTCAATCAATGCCAATTTAAAGAAAAAATACTTGTTAATTTTCTGTCGCTGAAGTTGGTATGGATTGCACGCATCACTTTTGAGAGTGCTCGATTGTGTGATGCGTTGCTGTAGTTGGAACACTCAACGTTGAGCATTGTGCCGCATAATGCGCTCTTGTGCTGTAATTGGAAAACGGGGAGTGCCTACTATCATAAATAAAATATTCAACATAGGTATACTTTATCGATGCTAATGAATATTTTCAATTACAGCATCGATCTTACTTCTATGCACTATCAGTATGAGAAAAGCCTTTTCAACCTTAAATAGGTACAAGAGCTTTTCTCATAGTAGGTTATCTGGCAATGCCAAATCCTTATGGAAGAATGCTTTAAAGCAGTAAAAGATGTTTAGAATAGCGTATTACGTAGTCCTTCACATCTTGATCAATTATAATTAATTATACTAATATAATTTGTACGCTTAGATCGTTAGGTAATTGTTTTCCACACCTTTTCTCCAGTTCCATAAGGTATCATGCATAAAAGTTCAGAAAGCTGGTATTTTGTCAAAGATTCCTCTTTATCTCTTTACAGGTATAACCTTTTATTATGTTTTTATTATCTTTGTACGTGACGATTTATTATTTATTCTTATTTTAACTGACTCTTAAAATATTCACAATATTTTTTATATACATAGTTTACTATTAATTATTTTTATTTATTATTATTAACAATGAAATGGACTTTAAAATGAACACATTGACTTTGATATTACTCTATCATTATTTATTTTTGTTTATTGTCTGGTTTTGTCCATAAATACAGAGAAATATAATTATGTATATTCTATGTATTAATAGTTAAAGGTTCAAATAACTCATGTTGTACAAATACAACAATAATTTAGAAAATTGATATATTTATAATGAGTATGTATATTCTTATACTGTAATGTATTTGTATTATAAAAATTATGACGTGTAATAACATTATGAATAAATGAGTATTTGAGTATTTGAGTATTTGAGTATCTTATGTCCCAAAATGTCTGTAATCGACAATTCAATAAGTAATTATTTTTGAAGAACTTACATAATTAATTACCTACATATTAAAAAGACATTGAATCAATTGCATCCATGCATGGTCAAAAATTAAATAATAAAAACTAATAAATGTCAAATATTATTACCCTTGGCAACATTACAAAAATACACAAATGTCAAATTAACATCAAAACAAAATTTTGGGTGAATCGTGAATGAAACACATTTTCTTCGCAATCGATATGACGACATCAACTTTATAAATGAAAGGCGCCCCTGTTCGGCCAACCAGTTGACTGAATACCGCGTTCGGCTACAGTGCGAGCCAACGCTCCTTTATACTCGAATATTATTAAACCATAAAATACCTTGTGTCGTAAGTGTTTCGTGTGTCATTGATTACATAAATAAAAATGCCCTGTCCGTTCATAGGATCGTTCAGCCAGGCGTTCGTGAAGAATTATGGACCGAATTTAATGAAACAATATGGGAAATTTTGTCCCGTTCTGACCCGAGGCTTCCGCTCGTTGGGCAACGACGAGACCAAGTGCCCCTTCATTCAGCAAAACTCCATTATATCGGAGGCTCCGAAAGAAATGACTGAGGACATCATTGAGCCAATGCAGCCGTATGAGTACGAGAAGTTCTTCCATGATCAAATTAGTGCAAAGAAGAAGGATTATACCTACCGTATCTTCCGAAAAGTGTCTCGTTTAGCCGCCGACGGTATGTATCCTCAAGCGCTGGAAGGCGCTGAAAATCGTCGAGTTACTGTCTGGTGTGCTAATGATTACTTGGGAGTCTCTCGTCACTCTGTTGTTCAAGACGCTGCAATCAATGCTATTAAGTCATACGGTACTGGAGCTGGTGGCACTAGAAATATTGCTGGAAATTCCCAAATGACTGAGAAGCTAGAGGCCGAGATAGCTAAACTACATAACAAGCCAGCTGCACTTATATTTAGTTCCTGTTTTGTTGCTAACGATGCAACATTGTCAACGTTGGCCAAGATTTTACCAGATTGTTTAATCTTCTCTGATGCTGGGAATCACGCGTCTATGATACAAGGAATTAGAAACAGCCGAGCCTCCAAACAAATATTCAGGCACAATGACCCCAATCACTTACGAGAGCTATTAGCTCAATCACCTCCCGGTGTTCCAAAACTAGTCGTATTTGAGACTGTCCACTCTATGAGTGGAGCCATATGTCCTTTGAGTGAAATGTGTGATATTGCCCATCAGTATGGGGCCCTAACATTTGTGGATGAAGTCCATGCTGTGGGTTTGTATGGTAAGCACGGTGCTGGTATTGGAGAAGAAAGAGGAATACAGCACAAAATAGATATAGTCTCTGGTACGTTAGGTAAAGCATTTGGTAATGTTGGAGGTTACATTGCTGGGTCTTCTCTGTTGGTTGACACAGTAAGATCTCTGGCACCTGGTTTTATATTTACAACGGCACTGCCCCCACCTGTACTGGCAGGGTCGCTAGCTGCTATTAGACTACTCGCTAGTGAGGAGGGAAGAAGTTTACGATCGAAGCACCAAGCTATAGTTCGTTATTTGAAACTATCGCTGCTGGTGGCTGGTTTGCCTCAACTGCCATCTGTTAGTCACATTGTACCTGTTCCTGTCAACGGCGCCGATAAAGTAGCATTAGTTGCTGAATCTCTGATGAAACGAGGCCACTATGTCCAAGCTATCAACTATCCGACCGTGGCGCGCGGTGAAGAGCGTCTTCGGTTCGCGCCGGGCCCTTACCACACGCCGGAGATGATAGACAGCCTTATCACCGCCCTGACTAACGCATTCCATGAGAATAACATACAATTCGATGAATTTATAAAGAATGGTGCATGCCGTGAATGTAGCATGGAGTATAAATTTGATATCGTCTATGAGGAACCTTTCAAGTATCCAATGCAAGTTGCATAATTACTTCAATAATAATCATGACTTTGGGCTCTATAAAATCATAAATTAATTATTTATATTGTTGTTATTTTGCGGTTGTTGGTTCTGGTTAGAATTTGAATTAAAACATGGTTCTTGGCAATAATTTATTTTATTTTTAATCCCAATATTTGATGACTCCGTCCCACCCCGCTGTGAGTAGTTTGCTAGGCTCATGTGGGTGCCATAAAGAGGTAATACAAACACCATCATGTGCCTTCCATTTCTTGTACAATTTCGTAGTTTTCCAGTCCCAAATATAACATTTTCCGTCTGCATCGCCACTCACTAAGTAACTGTAACAAAGAAATATATTATGTAATGACATTGTTATTCTATAGCTGAACCTATCAAAAATTTTATCTATTAAATCGCGTATCTGATTAGTGACAAATATTCAATTCTTTATTTGCAGTACATAACTCAACTTTTACGTATTTCTTTACTTTACTTATTATAGAACAAAGTTAATATTTTTGTATTTCAACGGATTTTGATGCGATTTTCTTTAATAGATAGAGTGGTTCAAGAGGATGGCTTTTTTGTACAATTTGTTAAGGTTTGGTATGTATTTTGGGCTCAACATAATGTAAACGCGGGTGAAACCGCGGGCATAAACTAGTAACTAAATATTTCAACAAATTGTTCATTTTATAATTATAATCAATACAAACTAGGTATATGTAAACACTGGCTAACGTTTTTATATGTTGAGTTATTAATACTAACTATAACCATAACTTTAATAAACATCTGTATTGAGTTAGACTTTTTTTCTATAACGCCCGATTCAATATATTTACGTCACCTATTTTGTCTTCGAGACTATAATCAGTTTTGTACGGCGAAGGTCGTGGATGCAACACAATGCAGAAGTTAGTACATTGACCATGCCAAAGAATAAATATTTTACGCTATATTGTTAGATATACAATATAAATTATATTATAGGTATATTGTCTTGATTGTTCTTAAATAAATTGTGTTATTGTTGTCCGTGTGGTGACGGATTAAGAATACATGTGTCGCCACCCCTTTTCCTTCTCAGGGTGCTGTAAAAACCAGCTGAGGAATATTGTACGCAGATATCAACCTCTGTGAGAGACAGAAAATTGGAAAAAGACACCTACAGTAGACCATAATCCCTCCAAACCTAGAGGGGCCAGTACCCGACAGCGGAAAGATAATAGGCTGGAGAAAGGAGAGGTAAACCTTTTTAAGGACTAGGACATTTAAGGATTATGTATCAGATAATCCTAAAGCAAAGCGTAACGTCTGAATTTAAACAACCTTTTCATTTTTGCCTCATTGACTAATACACATTATTGAAAGGAGATCTCTGGTCCTTTCCTTTTGGGAGGGATTATGGTCTACTGTACCGCGTTGGCACAGGGTTTACTTTCGAGTTTTCCGTCTCTCGCAGAGGATGTTGTCTGTGTCCAATATCCATTAGCTGACTTGGGGGGTTGTGACACTTGTATTCATAATCCGTCACCACACGGAGAGCTTAGGGTGGCTCCCTACTAACTGAAACTTGAAACAATAATACGAATGAATAAAACAAATTCAATTCACAGGAAACCGCTTGAAACAAACTACACTGCATTGCTATTTAGAAGGAGTTAGATATATTCAACAATGACCAGACAATACTAATAGAGTAGGTATTAATTAGAAGAGAAATAGTATTAGCTCTGATAACATAATTTTGACTGAACTTGGACTGCCTAGGTGGTATGTATGGGTAAATTATAGAAATATATCAGCTAAGAGCTATACTCGTAAAATTAACATATGCAATACATACAGTAGTGAGGAAAATAATAACAATAATTTATCATCTAATTGACCTCCCCACAAGGAAACAGCTAGAACTATGAATCTGCATTTATGTATTGTCCAACGTACCTAATATGTAAACAAAAAGTATTTATATATAAATTTATCCGTGTAGTCACAGATGAACCTATGTTCTGGGGTGCTGTCAGTCAAAGAAAAACCAAGGCACAGCGAGAGCGAAAGAGGATAATCCTCTGTCACTCTTACAGGCATTTACTTATTAGGTAGACCCGTTGTGTAAGAGGACCATGCCATAACAGCCGGATTTCTCAGAGTGGGGTATGCAATATACTAGACGGTTCGCCATTCGTTAGTAGAGGCTTACGGCAAGATTTACGTGATGGCAGCAGGATGACTGGTGAGTGGCGGGCACATGTAACTAGCATGCATGGTAGTAAAATATTACTCTCAAAAATTGACTTAATTCGCGCCCAGAAACGCTTTAACATTTAACTTAATTTCTTCTCCTCCTTCTCCAGCCCATTTACATCCCACTGTTGGGCACGGGCCTCCTCCACTTTGGGAGGGATTATGGTCTAATGTGCCGCGCTGACCAGACGTGTTGGCACAGGGTTTATTTTCGAGTTTTCCGTCTCTCACAGAAGATGTTATCTGTGTGCAATATCCCTTAGCTGACTTTTACAGCACCCTTGGGACGAGATGAGGTGGTGACACTTGTATTCTTAATCCGTCACCACACGGACAAATACCAAACGAATACGCTATATAAAATAATGGCTGTTACCCGCGAAAATTTTCCAAATTTTTGCAACATTTTTAACTATTGCCTCGCACCTATTGGTTTCAGCGTGATGTTATGTAACCTATAGCGGCTATAGCCTTCCTCGATAAATTAACTATTATTTAAATTTTTTTTTAACGGAAAGCTAGTTTTAGGGATTTAACGCGCTACGTTAAAACAAAATTAGTAACTTAATTTAGAAAGAGTTTAATAGTAAGTTACAGTCACCGTATAGGCGTAGCCAGTTGCTGGCCAGTTTGCGAGGCTCGAGCCCATTGCCGAAATGCCGAAAATTGTACCAAATAAACCAAATTTGACACTATTTCCGACAAATTTAGTGGCTTTTTTTCTCTTGTACCTATAATACGAATAATTATAAAACATGCCCAAAACTTCTCTCTTCCATTCTGGCTACGCCTATGATATAAAGGATTCGCTGTCATCTGGAAACTTTGCGTGGAGCCAAAAGTCCAAGAAACCTTGACTTAAACTTAAACGTTTATGAGCTGGCAAAAACATAATATAAGTTGTCTTATCATAGGCAATGGATCTTATGTTATACCTATTATATCATACAAATTACAAAGTATTATCAAAGTCATTTGTCTGGCTGTACGCAGAGGCGTATTTACCCTAGGGCCATAGGGGCCATGGCCCGGGGCGGCCAGCCTGAGAAGAGCGGCAAATGCCATCAAGTTGAAATTTTTCCTCTATCTCTATTAATTTATAGGGCGGCTAATTAAATAGGCCCAGGGCGGCCAGAGACGTCAAATCAAATAGCCCGCGGCGCTAATTTTCAAAATACGCCTCTAGCTGTACGCCAGACAGAACGCATGGGCATGTATTTTGGCCTGTCTAGACTAGTCTCCCTCAAGTTCACACTAATTATTATGTCTTGTTTTATTATAATATTTTTACGATTACAGTAATATCTTTATCTTAGAATAGTTAAGGGCCTACATTAATATTATCGTATATCATCGCCGACACGTACATATTAACACAGCCAGTAGGCACAGAAAATGAAGAATTAGGGATACTTTTCCTATTTACTCAAAATCTACTAAATATATTTTAATTCTGATTTACGTGTTTCTATATATAATAGTTACTTATGTTTTTAAAGTTATTTCATTAGTTAATACGCGATAATAGACCGACAAATGAAAAAAATAAAAAATTAAAGAGGTTGTTTCGCTAAGATTTTCTATCAAGAAAACTTTTTTCAATCGCGTTTCTGAGTTCATGCGATCCCAGATCATATATTGAAAAAACATATACTTAAAAATTAGAGCCTAGCCATTCAATCTAAAGAAACAATGAAAACTTCGTACGTAGAAAAATGCACGAAGCTATTTTGGTATCCTCTTAATATAAAATTGTTACTATTATGGGGGTGACATGTCACTGTGTGATAAAACGCCTTATAAAAAAAAGAAAAAATACTTTACTTATTACAACACAAAACTGTTATTTTGTATGTATGTCCTTTTGTGAGCTTATATCTTCATAACTACGCAAGGGGTTTAGATGCGATTTTTTAATAGATAGTGGTTCAAGAAGATAGCTTTTTTGTATAATTTGTTTTAAGGTTTAGGTTCAAAACTCCACGCGTAGGAAGATGCGAGAAGAAGCCACTAAATAACATAATTGGGAGGAGTCGGTAGCTTATAAATATCGATTAAATACAATATTTATCTGAAGAATTGGGATTGTTCATAATTTTTGACCTGCTGTTTTTATATTTTTTTTTTTAAAATATACTATTTTAAGCAACTAATTTCAATATTTTTAAAATATTCACTATAAAGAATTTTTAATAAATACTTAAAGATCTTCTTTTAAATGTTGTGACGTCATCGTTGTACGCAATCTGTGTATTGCCTTTTCCTGATAGACTTAAGACAGATTGCAATACATATTTTCAAAGTTGCCAAGTTGATTTAATAGACCAATTTTGACTCGCCATTGAGTAGTATATCCTTAAGAACGCTTTAATATTTTAAGTCCTTCATTTCAAGGGCAAAAAAAGATCATTTGCTTTTTTGGAAAAATAATCGTTAATATAGCAAATATTCCGAAAAAAACTAATGGATCATGATCAGGAACTCTATTCCCCGAAATGGTTTTCGAATTAAGAGTTTAAAAAAAATATGAACAATGCCCATTGTCTAAACATTTTTACTAAATAATAGCGGTAATATGCGTAAATAGGTTTCCCGATAGGCTTATACTTAAAACACCTGTTCCAATTCAATCTGCACTAAACAATTAGTTAACGAGCAAATTTAAAATCAATTTATACTTAAGACAGGCTTTTTAGAATATCGGTTGCTATTTGTAGAGTAGAAGCTAAAACACTCTTTATTTGCACAACAATTACATAGAGTAGCTACATGAATTAATTAAACTAGGTAATCGTTCAAATGATTAGAGGATATAGTTAACCCTTAATTTGGCAACTGAATAAAACATGTAAATGTATAAGTTTGATGAATGCTAGGCATCAAAGGCATCCTAAGAACTGTAAAAAAAATATGAAAAAAATCCTGCATTTCCCACAGCTGGGAAAATCTGTGTCCGCCACAGCAGACATTGCCAAATGGTGGATAAAATAAAAAAACTCAATTTTTATATTTTTATATCTTGAAAGATGGTTAAAACTATTTTTGGCCAAGAAAAAGAGAATAAGTGATGTTAATGTTTGAAACTAACAAAAAATAATTTTCTTTGGATGTCCAGAACACAATTTTATCAGTAACAAAGCGAAGTCGGGTTTGTTACTTTAGATCAGGATTACAGGCATAAATTTAGATAAAATAGGTAATGTGGGACTTTCAGAAGCCTGGTGTTCGGATTCACCATATTAGATAAGTTAATAATTAGATTGGCAAGAGAAGAAACGACAGAAGGAGCATCATTTCAGTTAGTAGCGCATTCATCAAGCCTTTCAAACTCCGTACGGAATTTCTCACTTGCGTCTAAGGGAATGGGGTATTTAGGGATTAAAGCCAATATTCCAGATGCACGCGCATGCTGTTGACAAGGAAAAAATAAAAAAAGCCGGGAAAGTCTATAACCGCAAAACAACCCGAATTCGGCAATGTTCGCCACAGCGGACATAGTTACTTTTACATGTATTTGGCAATATCCGCTGTGCCGGACATTGAGGTTAAGCGAATAAAAAACCACTAAATCACGTTCAAAACGTTAGGCATTTCGGATAACCATTATCACATACGTATATTCTAATGCATTTTGAAAAAAATATTAACTTTTATTTCCAAAAACATCGAAAAATAATATATCTTACCTTGTCGAAAACACTTGACCGCGTCTGCGTTGACATTTTGTTCGCTATTGACAAATATAGTGTTTCCAACCTAATATTTTACCTTCTACTACGTTTTTCATAAGTGGACCAAGAAATAATCATGCAGGATGAAAGAAAATAATGTTTACAGCGCACACAGTTATTTTTTTAAAGTTATGTCCGCCACACCGGGCAAACTAAATTAAGTATTCATTATTTTATATTAATATGTCTTTTTTCGTGTGTAGTTATATTTAACGTTATCTACACAGAGATTGTAGAGTCAATTTCGATTGAGGACAAAAAATTGTGTCAATAATAATTTTATATACACTGTCTATGTTTTTGTAAATATCTTTAAACAAAATATCTACATAACATTTTTCTTCTGTGCGTGTTTCTGTAATGTAACATCTTCTAAACCATTATATGAACACCTTTAACCTTAAAAGAGTTTAAACTCTCCAAAGGTTAGTTTTCAAAAACGCATTTTTCCGTTATTTTTTCGACTGTAAATAACAAAAGCATGCAATTTCAGGCCCCTATTATTCAATGGGCACATGTCGAAGGCTTTGCGATTATTTAGGCCGTAGTCCTTACTCTATTACGTAATTATTACCGATACTATACATATAGGGGGCACATCATTTTAAAGTTCCCTGGCCACTTATAGGTGTCAAAGCGCCCTACAAATATTCAGTTTCCTAGCTTCAGTAATTTGGATTGCGCATTGATACGTCAGTTAGCCAGTTTCCCACAAAAAGTATTATTCAATTTGAACCAGTACTTCCTAAAAGTAGCGCGTTCAAACGAGCAAACTCTTCAGCTTTTTTATATTAAGTATAGATTTACTAAATATAATCATAATATATCACATCCGTGATGCGGTATAAATAGATAAGCTTTAATTACTCAACACTAGTTGCGCTTCGTTGATTATTATCTGTCTACAATTTATTATATGTATTACGATTTTTACATTTATCACGTTTGTATAAACAATGCGACAAAAATACTGATTCGTCTAAAACTTAACCTAACTAAATTGAAAATAACTATGATATATTTTAATTAATACTCTATTTTGTTTTTCATATCTATTTAATTTAAAATAGTCTATAATACGCAGTTTCTATTACAAGGAAGTTCAGTTACCATTGCCGAATTGTGTTCTTGACAATCAATTGGGATTGTTCATAATTTTTGACCTACTGTTTTTATATTCTTTTAAGAAAATATAGACTATTTTAAGCAACTAATTTCATTATTATTGAAATATTCACGATACAGAATTCTTAAAAATTCTTGAATATATGACTTTAAATGTTGTGACGTCATCGTTTTACGTAAACTGTGTATATACTTTTTTGATAGACTTAATACAGATTGCACTTTATCTTTTCAAAGTTGACAAGTTGATATAATAGACCAATTTCAACTCCACTTCAGAGTAATATATCCCTAAAAACGCCTTAATATTTTAAGTCCTTCATTTCAAGGGCAAATAGAGATCATTTGCTTTTTTGGAAAAATAATCGTTAACATAGCAAAATTTCCGAAAAAATCTAATGGATCATGATCAGAAACTCTATTCCCCGAAATAGTTTTCGAATTAAGAGTTTTAAAAAAATATGAACAATGCCCATTGGCATTTTTAGTTAAGTTCAGTTGTATACGAAGAATAGGTAGGTACCATTAAATATTAATACTCTCTCTCCAGCCCATTTACGTCCCACTGTTGGGCACGGGCCTTCTCCACTTTGGGAAGGATTATGGTTTACTGTGCCGCGCTGACCAGGCGTGTTGGCACAGGGTTTATTTTCGAGTTTTCCGTCTCTCACAGAAGACGCTATCTGTGTGCAATATCCCTTAGCTGATTTTTACAGCACCCTTGGGAGGAGATGGGGTGGTGACACTTGTATTCTTAATCCGTCACCACACGGAGATATATTAATACTATAGAGTCCCAATTGATGTGCTAATAAATTCCCCCTTCTGGCGTCATAACTACGAATATCCCGTCTCTCTGACATTACCTCGGAGATAAAACACATCTATACTAAAATTACAAAGCTGAAGAGTGTCTTTCTTTGTTCCAACGTGCAAATGTCCACTGGTCCAATTTAAAAAATTCTTTGTGTTGGATAGTAGGTACATTTATCGAGGAATGCTAAAGGATATAAAACGTCACACTGTGACCAATAGGAGCAAAGCATTAGTGAAAAAAGTTGCAAAAACAAGAAAAAAATTTCACGGGGCAACAACTGGTACATATTACATAATATAGGTAATCAACTTTAATCATCAAACTTTGTGGCGCATTCGATAGTTCAGCTTTGTACATGACGTTGGATTCCCGATCAAAGCAACTAATCATTATGATGATCTGATTTATACTGTTACTAATACATAATCTTGAGATCAGGATGGCGTATGGCGTCAACCAGATCTTTTAAGCGCAAAACACGAGACTACTTTCTCCAAAAATTTGCTGATTCATCGTAAATCTTAAGGGCCTACATCAATATTATCGTATATCATCGCCGACACGTACATATTAACACAGCCAGTAGGCACAGAAAATGAAGAATTAGGGATACTTTTGCTATTTACTCAAAATCTACTAAATATATTTTTATTCTGATTTACGTGTTTCTATATATGATAGTTACATAAGTTTTTAAAGTTATTTCATTAGTTAATACGTGATAATAGACCGACAAATGAAAAAAATAAAAAATTTGAGAGGTTATTTCGCCAAGATTTTCTATCGAGAAAACTTTTTTCAATCGTGTTTCTGAGTTTACGCGATCCTAGATAATATATTGAAAAAACATATACTTAAAAATTAGAGCTCTAGCCATTCAATCTAAAGAAACAATGAAAACTTCGTACATAGAAAAATGCACGAAGCTATTTTGGTATCCTCTTAAGGATATTATTGTATTTGTATTTATTTATGTGTGTATATATTTATATTTAAATTATGTGTAGTTTATTGTATTTAATGATATTGAGTGTGTTTAAATGTAGTATATTGTGTCTGTATTTTATTCAAATTTATGTATTTTACTAAGTTTAATAATGTTAATCCATGTTTTTTTAAGTTAGTAAAGCACCTACTCGTACTACAAATATCTCTGCATCACCCAAGGTTGACTTGTAGATAATGCTTTTAGCATTAAGTCCGCCTATGTACTTAATTGTGCTGAAGTTTTAAATAAATAAATAAATAAAATATTTATTTTATTAAAGCTTTTATCTGGTAAATATCTGCTTAGATGGACACAAGATGACTTTGTGCGATATTTGCGTAAACCTTTTTAATTGTTATTCATATTTTACAGTAGTCTGTGTGGTGACGGATTAAGGATGCAATTATCACCACCCCACATTTTCCCGTGGGTGTTGTAAAGAGTCAAGCAACGGGTTATCATAAGCAGATTTTATTAGAGACGGAGATCTCTAAACTAAACCCTATATCAACGGGCCTGGTCAGCGCGGGATAGTAGACCAATAATCAAAATCCTCGCGCCCAAGAGTTGGGCGTTAATGATGACAGGCCTCGTGGTGTAATGGTTCATGTAACGGACTGCCGTTCACGAGGTCGCGGGTCGATTCCTGGACGGGACGAATATTTGTATGATATTTCAAATTATCATACAAATGTTTGCACTGCGTCTAGGTGTTTTGTATGTATAATGAGCAAGTATTTACAAATGAAAAGTATTTTATGTAGTATATCCGTATTCTGGTACCCATAACACAAGCATACAAGTTTAGCTTGGGATCAGAGGGCGTTGTGTGAAAGTCCGTAAATATTTTTTTATTTATTTATGCTGGGAAGATATTTTATCCTTTCTGATCCATTGCAATTTAGCGTGACTAATGTATGATATTTAAGTATTCAAACAGTAACAAACCAGTTGATAAGCTGTACTTATCACAAAACACCATCAACATTATCACATCCATTACTGAAACCAGCCAATACAATGTACAGATAAACTGAACAGTCAATATAATCAATGCTATCATACAAAACTTAACAGAGATATAGATATACCTATGCATAGAAACAAATATTATATAATACTAATTTTAATAAGCATATAAGAATAATGTCGGGCATGTATGGCAAGATGTATAAGTGTGGATGGAGCCAAGGAAGTATGTTTGGATCGTAGCAGATTGCGCTCTATAATCTCTGCCTACCCCTATGGGAAAAAGGCGTGCTATTAAGATGATGACTAAGTTTTATTAAAAGAGCGGTTTCACGCAGTAGCGTATTTTGAAAATTAGTGCCGCGGGCCGTTTGAATTAGCGCCCCATAGATTAAATCTAACAGGTTGCCACCTCGGGCCAAAGAGCCTATGCCAAAAGCACTAATACAACAGGATTTGTTGACATTATAATGTGACCCCAAATTTATACCTACCTATATGTATAAATTTTATGAAAATCGTTGATGCCATTTTCGAGATTTATTCATTTATATACTTTTTTAATTGGAAAAGAGTACCAACCAATATCTCAAATTTGGACAGTGCGTACCTATTTCCCAACATATTTTGTTTTTTTTTTCTCAAAGCGGGAACAAAACCAAACATTGTACTTTAAACATTTATTTGACAATAGCTGCTGCCCGCGACTCCGTCCACGTGAAATTTAGAAAACTTTTCATCCCTTTTTTCGCAATAAAAGGTAGCCTATGTCCTTTCTCAGGGTCTAAAGATTGTCTGTGCCAAATTTCATCAAAATCGGTTGAGAGGTTTAAGCGGGAAAGCGTAACAGACAGACAGACAGTAACTACTTTCGCATTTATAATATTAGTAGGGATTGAAAATATTTGATCAGAACTTAAAGTATGTTAAATAAACACAGTATACATATAAATAAATATAATAGAATACTTGTTTTAGGTAGAACTAATGACCGTTAGCATGCGAATGAAGAATTAAAACAATTAATAATTTCAAGCAAATAAAGCCAAGGTATCATAATTCGTAATTACAAAATTGTTTAAATTGTTCACAATTTGCACAATAATATGTTTACAAAATTGAGAATACACAATTATATACAAAACTTTATCTATTTTTATAAATGCCTAAAGCAGTCACGAAACTCATGTCACGAAATCCATGTCCCTATTTGCTGATGACATAACTAACTATGAAAATGACATTAATGATACTCTGAAAGAATTAATACTATGGATGACAGATAATAATTTATTATAATATAACTAGCTGACCCGACAAACGTTGTTTTGCCATACTAAAAAAAAAAGTTCGAAAAATAGATGTTGGCCGATTCTCAGACCTAGAGGATATGTACACAAAATTTCAGGAAAATCGGTCGAGCCGTTTCGGAGGAGTACGGTAACTAACACTGTGACACGGGAATTTTATATATTAGAAGATTACAAATTAATCTAACAAAAACAAATTAAATTCAATTTCGACAAAGAGCTGCAGCTAAGACATTAAATGTTAACTATAAGAACACTAAAATAAATGAAATAAACTTTAATACATTTTTAGGACTAGTAATTGACAATAAACTTGACTGGAAAGCACACATTGACACACTCTGTAAGAAGATTAGCAAATCGGCGTATGCCCTTTTCAAACTTGCGCCAATCATAGATAATGACGCATTACTTACTGCCTACCATGGTATAACAGAATCAAAATTAAGATATGGCATCATTTTTTGGGGTTATTCTACTAACAAGAAGTTAGTATTTACTATGCAAGGTGCAAAGGTGTATAAGAGCTATGTTTAAGTTAAAAACAAGGGACAGTTGTGTGCCATACTTTAAAAAATATAACATACTTACATTGCCCTCGCTGTATATTTATGAAACTGCTGTTTTTGTGAAATCGAACCCCGAGCTATTTCAAACATTTGCATCATTGCCGAGGAACCAACGAGATAATTTAAGAGGATACCAAAATAGCTTCGTGCATTTTTCTACGTACGAAGTTTTCATTGTTTCTTTAGATTGAATGGCTAGAGCTCTGATTTTTAAGTATATGTTTTTTCAATATATGATCTAGGGTCGCATAAACTCAGAAACGCGATTGAAAAAAGTTTTCTCGATAGAAAATCTTAGCGAAACAACCTCTCTAATTTTTTATTTTCTTCATTTGTCGGTCTATTATCGCGTATTAACTAATAAAATAACTTTAAAAACATAAGTAACTATTATATATAGAAACAGGTAAATCAGAATTAAAATATATTTAGTAGATTTTGAGTAAATAGGAAAAGTATCCCTAATTCTTCATTTTCTGTGCCTACTGGCTGTGTTAATATGTACGTGTCGGCGATGATATTGAATAATATTGATGTAGGCCCTTAAGACTACGGGCACTATCAGCTAATACTACACTTATGCAGAAGAATATTCTATGCATGGCAGTTGCAGTGTACAATACCAAAGGACATGAAAGTTCTAAAACTCAGGATATTTAAGATAGCGTTGAAGGCCTTTTTAATAAAACAATGTTTTTATACTGTAGACGAATTTTTAAATTATAAATAAGTTAATTAGTTTTGTGTTAATTAGTTTATTGATTATTTTTATTAAATATTAATTTTACGTGCTTTAGCTGTAGACGTACTATTTGACATAACAATTTTACTAATTAAATTATATACTTGACATGGCCATGAAAATAACATAAAACTACTAAGATTAGACATTTGCTTTATATCATTTTATATTATAGTATTGTATGACTAAGATTGACAAAATGTTACAAGTATTTTTTGCATGCCTAATGGGTAGAAAATAGCGAACAAATGTAACTCAGATTATAATGTAATAACTTGTATGACCTATTTTCGGAAAATAAAGGATTCATTCATTCAAAAGCAAAAAAGTAAACACGTTATTTTATTTATTTTTAACACAATCTATACAGATACAGCTTAATAAATCAAATTGACTGTAAACTTAATTTAATTAAATTCACAGCTTAATTTAGAACAAAAAACCGTTGTGTAAAATGTCCGTAAAAAGAAATTTAATTATTATAATTTAAGAGGTTAATGTAAAGCATACAAAATATTGCAAAAATATTTTGTCAGTTCTAGTAGGTACTTAATTACGAAAATGGGTTTTCCACAGGGAAAAATTATTCAACAGGGAAATAAAATGTTGTTTCGGTTGTGATCGTTTCTATGTAAGTATATAATTACAAAAGCAATGTATATACATATACGCAGTTTATCCGTAATCTGGAACTAATAACACAAGCATATAAATTTTACTTAGTCCGCGAATTGTGTGTAATGTTCAAAAATATATATAAAAGTATATAAAAATATATATATAAAAATATATAAAAGTACATACAACATTTACAAAATTATGTAGTATCATGCGATAAACTTACTTCCATATCACATTGCTGTTATGTCAGTAACAATGAAATAATAAATAAATGCCGTGTCACGTTGACTAAACTAAATTATAAAGTTGTTTTTAGTACAAAATCTAAAATAACATACATAAATAAAACATAATACTTGTAAAATTGACGGGCTTCTTGGTGGAGTGGTTTATGTAATGGACTGCCGATCGCGAGGTCTCGGGTTCGATTCCCGGTCAGGACAATCATTTGTGTGATATCCATAAATGTCATACAAATGTTTGTACTGCGTCTGGGTGTTTACTATGTATTATAAGTATGTATTTACAAAATAAAAGTAGTATATGTTTTCTATCCGTATTCTGGTACCCATAACACAAGCATATAAGCTTAGCTTGGGACCAGAGGACGTTGTGTGAAATGTCCATGAATATTTAAAAAAAAAAAAAATTGTGCGACATCATCGCAACATTGCGAATTTAAGATTATTTGATAGGGGGTATCCATATGTCAAAGTTAATTGAGTGGGGAAATTTTATGCGACTCATCTTGTGAATAAAGTTTCACGCTAATAAGTCGTGCAATAAACACATGAAACCTGAAAGGAGGTAATAGTGTGGAGTAAGTCAAGACAAGTGCATTTCCAATCAGTTAATAGAAGTGTTTTTCTTTGGCCGTCTTTTAAGAAGAAAAGTGGTATGAAATCATCGAAGGAAACCTTACAAATAGATTTTAAAATCGGGTAATTTATATACGACTTCTAACCTGAACTACTTATGTTTAAAAAATCAAATATAAGCGAAGCATGTATGGTACCTACCTATATTATGAAAGAATGACGGATTAATAATATCTTTGTCACCACCCCAGTATGGGTAATGTAAGAATCAGCTAAGAGAAAATCAAAAACTGTTACATTTTCTACGAAAATCTCGGAATTAAACGCTTCGACTGTGTTAGTAGATCGTTTATTCGTCTGGTCGACGTGATATTGTTAAGAAGTTGACGTTATGGTTTATGCCTAATAACGGGAGTTATAAGATCTGATTGTTGTTATTCTTGTTTAATGGCTTCTTTAAAAGCCACTTATCGTAGAGTTTAAATCGCGACTCTGCCAGTATCCTTAGTAATAGTGTCACAAACTAAAGGTGTTATGCTGTCTGACTACCGACGTGTACATCGGTAGAAATTTTAGGACATTCCGATATCAGAGCTTAGAAGAATGGTTTATATAATTCACTTGTGCTTTATAGTCAGGTGTGAAGATAAAAATATAATATTACTGAACATACAAATTTTAAACACGTGACACTTTTGGTCACGTGAAAACCTTTATCAAAAACTGGCGCGACGCTATAATATCTATTGTTTTTAGGTATTGTATGGGATGACCACTGGCGTATATTAAATATATCCATCAGTCTCTTTCGTCTACTGTTGGACTAAGGGTCATTCCAAGAGAATGCCAAATCCAAGATCATACATCAGCCTTTTTGACTACTGATAGCGAACGCCACAAAAACCACGATCCAAATTCGCGATTCAAATTGTTATCATTAGTTTGTAATGTTTGACTAGAGAATGTTGTTGACTTGCGATATCATATTTCTATTCACGAGGTAGGGCAAGATATAGGCAGAAACACGGCAGATTATTAGAATAATATTTACTTCAGGTAAGCAATAAGGAACACGAACATCGAGGTTAAAAGCTTACACTTTCACCCACTACGAACATCTTGAGAACACGCTAAACATACAGACATTTAAAAAGACTGCCATAATCAATTCTAATGTCCTTATTTCCTAATATAATTATAATAAATCTGGGTCAATGTCGTCTAGTCTTTACTTATTATAAAATAAGGTCGTATTTCTGTATATATATCCCTATGTGAGCTTATAACTTTAAAACTACGCAACGGATTCGTTTTTAGGGTTCCGTACCCAAAGGGTAAAAACGGGACCCGGTGATAGCTAGACAGTTGAAATTTTCACAGATGATGTACTCGTATTTCTATTGCCGCTATAACAACGAATACTAAAAATAAAATAAAATAAATATTTAATGGGGGCGCCCATACAACAAACATGATTTTTTTACCGTTTCTTGCTCGATACTAATAACGTTGCCTTATGTTGCATAGATAATGGTACGGAACCTTCGTGTGCGAGTCCGACTCGCACTTGACCAATTTTTAAATATGTAATAGAATGGTTAAAGAGGATGGATTTTTTGTATCATTTGTTAAGGTTTGATTTCAAAATTTTACACATACGAAGTTGCCGGGCAACAACTTGTTTTTGTTTGTATCACATCACATCACAAAAATATCTGACATACTGAGTATAACATTATCTGATTTAAAACTAAACATTTGATCATTATGTTTACAAGAAGTATTTTAGGATAGATATTTTCTGTAGTTTTGGAGTTTATCGCAAACAAACAGATAAGCCTTTTACTGTTTATCTGTACTGTCTACTGTGTATTATAATATTGTACGTGGTTCTCTATATTCAATATTATTAAATGTATAGATTACAAAACATCCTACTAGAGCTGGTGTTTTGTTACTATGTTACAATATTAATTGGCGTTTCATTGTTATAGTTTCTTTATCAAAATATTTAAGACAGTTAAAGATAGTCTAATCGTAATTAATAATCTGGGCCGCGTTTGGAAAGCTTATTTATAAAACATATTACAGGCTTTAATACCGATAACATATACGGATGTAGCTCTGCCTACCCCCAATTATTATTCTGGATCTTGTCCTACCAATACACCTAATCAACCTATGTAAGTCAGGACGATACCTGATGCTTTTGTTACTCGTTAAATTCATGATGATTTGATTAATTCACGAGAAAAAAACAATTCTGCTTCTGAGCGGCCTCAGTTTAACGCACATACCATAAATGCTTTCACAATCGCCGGAAAACCACACCTATTGATCAAGGGCATACAAGGTCACATGAAAATAGTGTCAACACGCGCGCGAGATTAATTTTCTTACAAATGTTATATGTATAGTTAATTATAGACTTTTATTTAATTGCCATGACATGCCTCGTGGTGGAGTGGTTGATAAAAAAAGGCTGTGTTTACAGAAATCACGGGTTCAACGTCAGGCCACGACAATTAGTAGAGTGATTTTTAGGGTTCCGTACCCAAAGGGTAAAAACGGGACCCTATTACTGAGACTTCGCTGTCCGTCCGTCCGTCCGTCTGTCACCAGGCTGTATCTCAAGAACGGTGATAGCTAGACTGTTGAAATTTTCACAGATGATGTATTTCTATTGCCGCTATAACAACAAATACTAAAAATAAAATAAAATAAATATTTAAGGGGGGCTCCCATACAACAAACATGATTTTTTTACCGTTTCTTGCTCTATACTAATAACGTTGCCTTATGTTGCATAGATAATGGTACGGAACCCTTCGTGCGCGAGTCCGACTCGCACTTGACCAATTTTTTTTGTATTTGTCACACATATATTTGTATTGCGTCTGTGTGATTTCTATGCTATCAATTTCTCTATATTTATACTAAAATTAAAAAGAGGTAACGTTATATTTTTTGTATGTTTATAACGAATAACCTCAAAAATTACTGGAAGGATGTCGATGTAAAATAGCTTACCTTGGGACCTGAGGACGTTGAATAGCCATGAATATACTTTACATATCTTTACTTATTATAAAAGAAAGTCGTTATTTATGTATGTCCCTTTGTGAGCATATATCTTCAAAACTACATAGCGGATTTTGATGCAGTTTTTTTAGTACGAAGTTACCATGCGTTCGAAGTTACGGACAACAGTTAGTTTCCAATAATGATAAACACATTTATCGAGATGATGATGATGACTTGTAAACCACTTGACCGATAAAACGTAATTACATAAAAACATCAAATAATTAAGTTCTTCATAGCTGCATGATACAGCAGGTTCGTAACAATAATAACATCGACTCAGTTGCGTCAAGGACATAAAACTAACTTGAACTAAAACGAAACCAACTGCGGTGTTATATATTTACTGCTGTTGCTCGCGACTTCGTATGTATGGAATTTAAAACCAAACCTTAGCAAATTATAAAAAAAAACCATAGTCATGAACCACTATTTTTACTAAAAAAACCTTATCTTTAACCTTTTTTAGTGGATAGAATTGCATAGTTCCGTTGCGTATCTTTGAAATTATAAGTTTACATAGGGACATACATGCAATAATTACGACGATTTATTTCATAAATAAGTAAGTAAAGATTAAAATCATTATTCTAAATTTCACATTTTTATATTCACACTATCAATATTCATGTTTTAGTTTAGTTTAGTTATACCTGCGAAATTGGGCAGCGTTGTGTCGGCGGTATAACCAATTAATTAACTTAATTACATCCTTAGGAAGTCTTAATACAAAACGTGACTTAAGGACAATATGGCTACTATCTAAAAGGAAATAAAGCTAATAATAGATTCCAGTCAACCACCCGCGAGTAAATAATAGATGTTGGCCGATTCTCAGACCTACTGAATATGTATGTAAAATTTCATAAAAATCGGTCAAGCCGTTTCGGAGGAGTACGGTAACTAACACTGTGACACGTGAATTTTATATATTAGATATAAGATTATACCTAGTTATAATAATTTGATACAGATATCAGGCTATATTACGCCTAGTATCACTACGAACAGATTGATCTGTTGTGATCACCACCAAGAACTCCGGGGTCTTAAATAATTGGTCAAGTGCGAGTCTACTCGCGCACGAAGGGTTCCGTACCATTATCTATGCAACATAAGGCAACGTTATTAGTATCGAGCAAGAAACGGTAAAAAAATCATGTTTGTTGTATGGGAGCCCCCCTTAAATATTTATTTTATTTTATTTTTAGTATTTGTTGTTATAGCGGCAATAGAAATACATCATCTGTGAAAATTTCAACTGTCTAGCTATCACCGTTCTTGAGATACTGCGTACGGAACCCTAAAAATCATGTTTGTTGTATGGGAGCCCCCCTTAAATATTTATTTTATTTTATTTTTAGTATTTGTTGTTATAGCGGCAATAGAAATACATCATCTGTGAAAATTTCAACTGTCTAGCTATCACCGTTCTTGAGATACTGGGTACGGAACCCTAAAAATCATGTTTGTTGTATGGGAGCCCCCCTTAAATATTTATTTTATTTTATTTTTAGTATTTGTTGTTATAGCGGCAATAGAAATACATCATCTGTGAAAATTTCATCTCTCTAGCTATCACCGTTCTTGAGATACAGCCTGGTGACAGACGGACGGACGGACGGACGGACGGACGGACGGACGGACGGACGGACGGACGGACGGACAGCGAAGTCTCAGTAATAGGGTCCCGTTTTTACCCTTTGGGTACGGAACCCTAAAAACTGACCCATCTGTTTAATTAAAACCACTTTTTGCGGATTTGAACGAGTATATTTGGTTTAATAGCCCGATGGTTAATTAAAACAAACATACGCGTCTAAGTCAGTAAAAATGTGGTTTTATTTAAAAATAAATTATCCAATGTTTTTACCCTGAGATTTAAAGATAAATGATATTTTGCACTTATGTTATTATGTAGTAGGAAGTACCTACCTAGTAATAAAAATTGAGGTTAAAGTTATACGAGGGTCAAGTATAATGTTTATATTTATTCTGTAATAGGAAAGTAGTTACATAGGTCTACTTAAACCACGCATAAAAAAACCCTCTTTAAACAAAACCCTATTAATTAAATTGTACGTGAGAAATCCTGGAAAATATGATATTACTATAAATATCAACACAATTTATGTAATATATTTACTGTAATGTGTTAAATACACACGTATTGAGGTTTCTACGAAATGTAATATTAATTAATTAAGACGATACCAAATTATGCTCCATACAAAAGTATGGGTATCGTACTTCCGTTTTTTCTTCGTGAAAGTTAAACCGACTTTAATAGTTTTTGCGTTATATTATAGATAAAGGGTATATCTATGCTTCTATCACTTTCTTTTTTTCAAAACATAATAACTAAAAGAAATATGACGATCCGAAAAACCCACATTTTTCGGTTTTCTTTAGATAAAGTTGCATGATCTATATCGAAATAGGGATAGCAATACCTAAGGCAAATACCTAAATGAAGAGTACAGTACCCTCTTATCGGAAACAAAAAAGAGGTTAAATGCGTAAAAATTATTATAAAATAACAACGAAGTTTTACTAAGAGGTATAATCATTCGAACTCTACCATTAGTGTCAGTTCTCGATCAGCCTGGTTTTCGCGGGTTTTCTTATCAATTATAGAGCCTGATAACGAGGATTTGGTTCTCTCTCTATCTCCAACCCACTAACGTCCCTCTTTGGGAGGGTTTATGGTCTACAGTGCCGCATTTACCAGGCGTGTTGGTTTATTTTCGATTTTTACGTTCTCTCATAGAGGATGTTGTCTGTGTACAATATCTTTTAGCTGGCTTTTACAGCTTCCAGGGAAGGAAAGGAATGTTGACACTTGTATTCTTAATCCGTTACCACACTGACAAAAAAAGATTTGGTTTCAGTATTAATAAGTCATTCATTTTTCTGCCTTGAAGATTTTACTAATTTCAACTACGGTGACTGTTTAAGTGGTTCGTTTTTTGTTAGATATTAGGGTTGTGATCATAGTCACCCCACAAAAGTTTGGCCTTAGAGTTCTTTGTCGGTATTAGTTACCTATTATATAAACTGTTTCTAAAAATATAACTAGTACGCACTTACGTAATTTGATAGTCAACTTGAATTAATATAATTCAGTCCAAATTGGCCTTGTTTAATCAAATAAATATCTAGGTTTAAAGTCTAACACAATTAATTTAACTTTTAAATTGACCACGTGACCTGTTACGCTGACGCAAGTTAAGCTCTGAATTAACACATCACGATTTTTACATACAATACACACATGTAGCAGTATGTATGTATTGTATGTGCGTATTTTGTAATGAATGTATGAAATAAAGGAGTTTTCAGGGAAGGGCTCTGCTATTGAAATGTTTAATGGGCTTAGGGTTGCCACGTTGCAAAGGTTCATTTGAATGGGTGGAATTTGCCAAAATAACGAAAAAAGTAGTACAAAAATTTTTTAGAATTTTAAAAGTAGTATTTGATGTAGGTTTTTTGAAAAAAGTTTTATCCAACCCTATTCTTACAAACACATTTTGTGCGTTGTTTCTGGGGATATGAGATTTAAAAATATACTAATACTAGCTGACCCGGCAAACGTTGTTTTGCCATACTAAAAAAAAGAAAAAAGAGGTTTGAAAAATAGATGATGGCCGATTCTCAGACCTACTGAATATGTATGTAAAATTTGAGAAGAATCGGTCAAGCCGTTTCGGAGGAGTACGGTAACTAACACTGTGACACGTGAATTTTATATATAAGACTAGCTGACCCGGCAAACGTTGTTTTGCCATACTAAATAATTGGTCAAGTGCGAGTCGAACTCGCGCACGAAGGGTTCCGTACCATTATCTATGCAACATAAGGCAACGTTATTAGTATCGAGCAAGAAACGGTAAAAAAATCATGTTTGTTGTATGGGAGCCCCCCTTAAATATTTATTTTATTTTATTTTTAGTATTTGTTGTTATAGCGGCAATAAAAATACATCATCTGTGAAAATTTCAACTCTCTAGCTATCACCGTTCTTGAGATACAGCCTGGTGACAGACGGACGGACGGACGGACGGACGGACGGACGGACAGCGAAGTCTCAGTAATAGGGTCCCGTTTTTACCCTTTGGGTACGGAACCCTAAAAAGAAAGGTTTGAAAAATAGATGTTGGCCGATTCTCAGACCTAGAGGATATGTACACAAAATTTCAGGAAAATCGGTCAAGCCGTTTCGGAGGAGTACGGTAACTAACACTGTGACACGTGAATTTTATATATAAGATTATAAAACTGAAATGTTTGTTTCAAACAAACAACACGCTGGTCTAGGAAACCACTTGTCCGATTTGATAAATTCTTTTAGTGTTGGATAGTACATTTCGAGTAAGGCTATATTACACCACGCTGTGCTGTGACTAATATGAGCGAAATATTAGTGAAAAATTTTGCAAAAACGGGGATTTTTTTTTTAATTCCACGAGTATGAAGTCCCGGACTTAAAATTTTGACGCATTAAAATTTAATACGTTATACTAATATTATAAAACTGAAATGTTTGTTTCAAACAAACAACACGCTGGTCTAGGAAACCACTTGTCCGATTTGATAAATTCTTTTAGTGTTGGATAGTACATTTCGAGTAAGGCTATATTACACCACGCTGTGCTGTGACTAATATGAGCGAAATATTAGTGAAAAATTTTGCAAAAACGGGGATTTTTTTTTTATTCCACGAGTATGAAGTCCCGGACTTAAAATTTTGACGCATTATAATTTAATACGTAATTAAAATTTTGTAGGGTCATTATATTCTGGTGAACGTTGAACTTGGTTCTAGATAATACATAATAAGATTATAACGCTAGGTTGACGATATAACATTGTTTGTTTTAAAAACCGGTTTATGCCTAACAATAACTTGTACAAAAAAACAAATATTGTTATACATATAATGTATAATTTATTAATTTAAGTGACTTGGCAACGTTGTTCTTCCCAAATATTGGAGCCGATTCTACGCGCACAACTAAACTTAACTAAAAAATGAAAATGAGTACCGTTATGATTAAAAGAATCGGTTTGTGTAATGGACATAAGGTCTATATATCAAATCAATATTGTTTAAAAAATCTGAAAGGGACAACGTTCTTATTCCTGCCTGAAAATAGAAAAAGTATTCTACAAATTATCCTTAATCATCTCTCTCTCGCTTAGGCCCATTAACGTTCCACTGTTGGCACGGGCCTCCTCCACTTTAGGAGGGGTTATAGTCTACTAGCTGCGATAGCCGGGCGTGTTGGCATGGGATTTATTATCGAGTTTTCTATCTCTCACAGAGGGTTTTGCTATTGTTCAATATCCCTTATCCCCTCTGTGAGAGTTCGATATCCCCCCCAAATGCTGAAGACCAATGCTCTGTCATAGTCGGCTAAAAATTGCAATCAAAAAGAGATTTCTGTTTATTTGGGAGTTTAGTTATGTAGATGAATAGCCTGTGCGATATGTTTAGTAATAATCGTATGACCTTTGCCACTGTTTTGGTTACATGGTGATTGTTATTTCTGTTACGTTATTCTTGGCAACACTGCGGTCACGAGACACAACCGTGAATCTAAACATTGGCGCTAAGGATGGCACGCGTACACAATCAGCTCAATACCTGCTGCAGTTTAGAACATTTGCATCATCATCATTATCACCATCCATAATTTCAGTACGAAAGAATAGAAATTACTAAAGAATTATTTATGCCGTTTCGTACAAGAACAATGACAAAGTGACACGTGATTTTCCTACACAAGATAGGAACTTTGATGTACCTCCTGTGTAGTTTATGGAAAAAAAAATTATTACCTATTAAAAATATTTGGTAGATTGTCAGAAAAAAAAATATGAAACTAAAATAATAAAAAAAATATATTTAAATATTTGTTAGTTTGTTTGTTTTTTTTTTTTTGAAAATACCTGTTTAGATTATGGAAAAAAATTATTACCTTCTAAAAATATTTGTTAGTTTGTCAAAGGTGACAACCCTGATTGTGACCGTCTAAGTAGTAACTATCCAAATTAATTTTAGATCATTATTTTTGTTAAAATGGAACTAAAGATTTTGTTGTTTTTTTTACGTATCCTCTACGTTTTTATACCTGTCTAAAACTAGGGCAGGTATCGTATGATTATAATACTTATAGTTTCGATGGTTGTGGGTTCAATACTCTGATAGGGACAACTGGCCTATTATTTGTGTGATACTTAGATATACCGTGTTGCGTTTATTGTGTATTCTTTCTCAGTTTTTACTAATAAAAGATCGAAACACGTATACTTCCATTTGTCAAGTTTAAAATACTCCCCATCCTCCCAAGTTACAAGGCGTGCAGCATAACTATGCGCTTTAATATACATTATATTATAGATTAGATTTTTTTTTATTGGTAAAATGTCTGATATTTAATAATCGCGAAAAATAGCTTTGTTTTGTAAACAAAATGTCTTGCATTGGTGGTGTGATTTTGATAATATATTATTTACAATAATATTCGTATGTTAAAACTTAATAAACTAAATTATAATGGAAAAAATGAAACTTGTTTTTATGTTAGTTATCGCTATTCATTGTAGATATTTTATTTTGCTATGTCATTCCGTTTTTTTGTTCACTTGTACCGTCATAAAAGGCCGATAAAATCAATAGTAGCGTGAATTGGTTATTATTTAAGATTACATCCCTTATACATATTACAAATTCCGCTTTATCATCATCATCATAAAATCACGCCTTTTTCCCATGGGGGTAGGCAGAGACTATAGAGCGCCATCTGCCACGATCGAAGCACACTTCCTTGGCTTCATCCACACTCATACATCGGGTGGATCCGCTTTATCAATAAAATTTTATAGATATAGAATAATAATCTGTCTGTGTGGTGACGGATTAAGAATACAAGTGTCACCACTACTTTTTACCTCCATCATCATCTTCCTGCCGTTATCCCATTATTTGGGGTCGGCGCAACATGTCTTTTTCTTCCACAGTCTTCTATCAGCCGTCTTGTCTGTGTCAACTCCTCTTTCTTTCATGTCCTCTTTCACACAGTCCATCCATCTTTTCTTAGGTCTTCTCTAGACTTTTTTTTTACCTTCACCACTTTTTACCTCCATGGTGCTGTAAAAGTCAGCTAAGGGGCAATGTACACAGAAAACATCCTGTGTGAGAGATGGAACATTCGATATTAAACCCTATGCCAACACGCCTGGCCAGCGCGTCATAGTAGATCATAATCCTTCCCAAAGTGGAGGAGACCCGAGCCCAACAGTGGGACGCTAATGGACTGGAGTAATAGAGAGAGAGAGAGAATAACAGCACAGGTTTAACTTACATATTGTCAGCACAAGTGTTAAGCTTTTAGGACCAGAACATACCGTGTCAAATTTCATCGTATTTATTACAGTAAATTAATTCAACCTTTTTTTTTTCAGTATTTCAAAACAACGTTTGCCGGGTCAGCTAGTAATATTATAAAACTGAAGAGTTTGTTTTTTTTAACGCGCTAATCTGCAACAGGTCTGGTCCGATTTGAAAAACTCTTTCAGTAAATGTACTATACATTTATCGAGAAAGGCTTGCAGGCTATATAACATCACGCTGCAACCAATAGAAGCAAAGTATTAGATGTTGTAAAAACCAAGAAAATTTTCTAAGTATTACGCGTACGAAGTCGCGGGCAGCAGTTAGTCGCTTTATATTGTATGTCGTTCAGTTTTATGACTTGATCACTTACATTTCGTTCAATCATAATTCAAAACGGATCTGTCGTCACCGTGTGATGTTCGAGGTCATAACATTCACAGCCTTATATACAAATGTGCATATAAATATATTAATATACTAGCTGTGCCTACGACTACGTCCGCGTGGAACAATTTTTTTTCGACCGACCCAATCGAGCCAATAAATTTTTTGTTTCTTTTTTAGCCGCTAGATGGCGTTGCAAGTAACCAAATTGCGAAATTTCGTATTATGTAAATATCTTTTGATTAAGTGGATCGATTGCGATGAAACAAAGACTAAGTAATACCTTGAGTTGTGTAAAATTTTTACGTAAAACATTTATATTTATAAATGTTGTACATTTTACGTGATGCGTGCACAGAAAAACATCTCAACAGACAAACAGACAAAAATTTCAATAATGCTGGAAATGAGTTCTATTTGTTATCCCTTAAGAGGGTTTTATGTCGCCTCCTGCATGATGGTGCCTTGAGCTTTACCACGACCTGGCGAGGGGTGGCCCCTTTAATCGGGGCCCGACACGACTGGGGGAGCATTAGGTCCCCCTGTCGCGTTGCCGTGACCGACAGCCACATTTGCCGTGCCGGCTTTTGGAATACCGACCCGCCGCGCACGACCACCTCGTCGGGAGCGGCTGCGGCTGGCT
Source organism: Orgyia antiqua (assembly GCA_916999025.1). Taxonomy (NCBI): domain Eukaryota; kingdom Metazoa; phylum Arthropoda; class Insecta; order Lepidoptera; family Erebidae; genus Orgyia; species Orgyia antiqua. The sequence continues at coordinate 15,972,989 of OU779864.1, read as the reverse complement.
ACTACGCGCCGACGACCCCTGCCCGGGGCCCTGCGGGGGGGCAAAGTGCCACCAGCGGCCGTATTATGAGCTTTTACTTACAGGCAATTTACGCCGTGAATTGAACTGTCTGGCAAATTCATATTATGAACAAAATTCTTACTCAGTCAGTTCGCTAAACCAGTCATACATTAATATGTTTAAGGAGAAAGTACAACTAAAAGTTAAAGTACTAACTAAATATTGTCAACAAAAAATTTTATTTCCGCCATAATACCTAATTTAGCCATGCAGTTTACGGCCTGCCTGGAACTTGAATGATTTTAAAAAGCTCATAATACGCCCCCTGAGCGTCCGCGCTCCCGCAGGGCCTCTCTCTTTGCCACCATCACCTCCCGAGAAAAGGTGGCGATGGCGGCCCAACTCTGTTCGCTCTCGGCCATAGAAGAGGGTACTGTACACCTAATTTAGGTATTTGCCTTAGGTATTGCTATCCCTATTCCCGAGCACCGAGCTGAAAGGGCCAAATATACCTGAAGCAGATTTTACCTACAAATTCTTTAAAAAAAAGACGTTTCGTAGTCCCCTTTTTTCTTTGCGAAAGTTAAACCGATTTTGATTGTTTTTACGCTATATTATAGATGAAGAGTATATCTATGTTTGTACCACTTTCTTTTTTTTAGTAAATCGTTACCAAATATGTGTGATAGACGCTGCAACTTTACCTAAAGAAAACCGAAAAACGGGATTTTCTGATGGTCATATTTGTTTTAGTTATTATGTATTGAAAAAAAAGAAAGTGACAGAAGCAGAGATATACTCTTCATCTATAATATAGCGTAGACACAATTAAAATCGGTTTAACTTTCGCGAAGAAAAAAGGGAAATACGATACCCATATTTTTGTATGGAGCATAATTTGGTATCGTGCCCTTTTAACCAACTGACTCTTTTTTTTTATATACATATATTCCATGTACAAAAAATTTTCTTCTACAGATTTATTTATATTAAATAAATATATTTAAGCACCGGTATCCAATCAAATGGTATCGTTAGGATAATAATATATTCTAATTAAATATTTCTTAACCCATAAATGTCCCATTATTCCGTGTCGTGGAGGCTGGAGAAAGAAGTTCTATTTTTATTTCTATCCCGTAGATCGTGTAATGACGGATAAAGAATAAATAAATAAATATTCATGGACATTTCACACAACGTCCTCTGGTCCCAAGCTAAGCTTATATGCTTGTGTTGTGGGTACCAAAATACACAAATGATTGTCCCGAGCGGGATTCGAACCCGCGACCTCTTGATCGGCAGTTCTTTACATGAACCACTCAACCACGAGGCTCGAATACAAATGCAACCTCACCATTACCTCCCTAGGAAGCCGAAAATGCCAGCTAAAGAACTACGAAAATTTCTAAACCAAACCGTGTGCCAACACGCCTGGTCTACGCGGTATAGTAGACCAAATACTAAAAATATAAAACAAACCAAATTATAATTTGGTTTCCGTTACGTCTCGGTCTTTGTAATCGAATTTCAAGCACATACCTATCGCCGCAAGGTATAATATTCTCACCAACAAGTAATATACAAATATATCCCGTTTTAGACGTTTATTGATTCCCTGTCCAATGATAAGCAAACCCTAATACATATACAATGAACACAAAATATTCCTTATTCCAAGAAAACTCAGTCAAAACAACAGCAGCTGAACTTATTTCAAGAAAATTATGCTGATTTAAACGTTGGAATAACATTTAGATGTATACTGTTGATCTGCTTGTCAATAAAAAACAGGATACGTCAATCAGAGGTATTATCATTTTAATAAAATAAATAAATAAATATTCATGGATATTTTACACAACGTCCTCTAGTCCCAAGCTAAGCTTATTATGCTTGTGTTATGGGTACCAGAATACGGATACAATACATAAACTACTTTACTTTTGTTTATACATACTTACTAGCTGATCCGGCAAACGTTGTTTTGCCTTACTAAAAAAAAAAGTATGATAAATAGATGTTGGCCTATTCTCAGACCTAGTGAATACGTATGCAAAATTTGAGAAGAATCGGTCAAGCCGTTTCGGAGGAGTACGGTAACTAACACTGTGACACGTGAATTTTATATATTAGATAATACATAGAAAAAACCCCGACGCGGTACAAACATATGTATGACAATAATAAATATCACACAAATGATTGTCTCGTGCGAGAATCGAACCCGCGGCCTCGTGAACGGCAATCCATTATCTGAAACGCTAGACAACGAGGCCTGGAAATGGAATATAACTGGCTGTCCTCGTAGAATAATTCCTAAATAAATCATGACCTCAACTTCAAGTCATCATAATATTGCATTGTCGTGAGATATAGATGTTTTAGATGAGAGTGCAAAAGTTCAGTTGAAAACCGATCACTGTAATATTATTTACCCACTTAAACCACATTTTACGTATTTAGACTTGTCATTTGTTTTAAATTTTAGGGTAATGTTTCCAAGACTTTTCAGTTGGTCTCGGGTGGGACTGAGCTTAAAGGTGTCCTCCATGATCAGGTAGCGAAGTATCGGATAAACAAATAAAGGCGTCTACATCCGTAAAAAGTAGTCTTATTTGAAAGGAAAGTGTGTCAAAAACTTTGCAAGATTTAATTACAGACAAACATTAACGCTAGAGAATCTTACCAAAAGCTTTTAAATAAAGATAGACTTTACCTAATTTATGTGGCATTATACCACGGCCCGGTAAGGTCAAGAACGGAGGAAAAATAAAATGAAGTTTGCCGTAATATTCGATTCGAAACATTGGGAACCGATTGATTGAAATCATACCTTGATAATGGAATATTAAATAAATAAATTAAGTGCTTAGTTTACTTTAAAGTTAAATAATAGTTAATTTATCTTAGTAAACATGTTAAAGACAGCCAAAATGACGTAATAACACACAATTAACACACGGTGTCTGAACAAATCCGATGTATACCATTGAGCGAGGTCATAACGTATAGAGAAAGTTGTGGTTAGTGCTATGTTTGTATACATACATAGTTATGTACATACAAGGAGAAGTGCTATACAGGAACTAACGTAGGGCTTGACTGATAGCGGGAAATTCATATTATGTTTTCGTAAACACCGTGTGAGAGATGACACGAAGCAAAAAGAAGTAGACGGCTGATAGGAGAGGATGGAAGAAAAAAGAACGTGCTGTGGAGACCTAAAAATATTTCGTATCTCAAATTATTTGGGGTCGGCGCAGCAGAGCAGGAAGAAGAAGATTCGTTAACGACAGGAACTGAGCCAGGGTCTGACTTCAAAGAGTATTTTCAATCCTACGTTATATTGAGGGAAGGGGCTTCTGTTTTGGGCCAAAAAATCACTACATCCGACGGAAATAGTTCTGAATCTGGGATTTTGTTACAATTTTCGAAATTTCAAGGACATATTTATTATGAAATAAATAAATTTCAGAGAATTCAGGGGTTGGTTTTAGCAAAATCTCCTAATACTATAGTACTATTTACCGTAATAGTTTTTATGAACGATTTACGGACGTACGGGACGTAATGTTAGTTGTTTTTTTTTGCGTGAAAACTACTGGATGCATCTTAATTTAAGAGGATACCAAAATAGCTTCGTGCATTTTTCTACGTACGAAGTTTTCATTGTTTCTTTAGATTGAATGGCTAGAGCTCTAATTTTTAAGTATATGTTTTTTCAATATAAGATCTGGGATCGCATAAACTCAGAAACGCGATTGAAAAAAGTTTTCTCGATAGAAAATCTTAGCGAAACAACCTCTCTAATGTTTTATTTTTTTAATTTGTCGGTCTATTATCGCGTATTAACTAATGAAATAACTTTAAAAACATAAGTAACTATTATATATAGAAACACGTAAATCAGAATTAAAATATATTTAGTAGATTTTGAGTAAATAGGAAAAGTATCCCTAATTCTTCATTTTCTGTGCCTACTGGCTGTGTTAATATGTACGTGTCGGCGATGATATACGATAATATTGATGTAGGCCCTTAACTTTGCAGATATATAACTTGTAAATCAGAAAATAACACAGGCTATATCATCACGATAAAATCAGACGGCATAAAAGTTAGTAAAGGCATTAATTTCCAATCCGCAGTTTATGACGTCACAAGAATCTCTACCGCTCCTCTATCAATGAAGCCACACGTTACTCAGAGCACACACCACACCTCACGTAATAAACTTAAACACGAACATATCGCAACAAACAGCTGATATATACAAATAAGACGTAGGTATCATTAATTTTTATTGCATAATAATATCATGATAAGCAAGAACCAGTTTATTCAGACTATATTATTTAATGTAAACAAATATTTGTATCGAGGTCACACAACCTAATGTCCTTAAAACACAAACACATGTATATAGTCACGACATTATAGCTAAGTGAGTAGACAGAAAGGCCAAGTATTTATATAACAGGAGTAGCCATTGTCAGTTGCACACACATAACTTCCTCTGTGGGAGACGGAAAACTCGAAAATAAACCCTGTGCCAACACGCCTGGTCAGCGCCGCACAGTAGACCATAATTCCTCCAAAGTGGAGGAGGCCCGTGCCCAACAGTGGGACGTAAATGGGCTGGAGTGGAGGAGCGGAGCCATTGTCAGGCGACATTCACAGAAAAAGGTAGGAGAGCAATGCGCATACTCATTGTGTACGGACATTGTGGCATCACAGTATGCGTGAGGCGATTTTGCGCAGTGCGTACGTCGCGACTATTGGAATTTGGTACCAAATGTGTACAACGAAATAGCCAATTAATCAAAATACACCATAATTGTTTCCATTTTAGTTACGTTATTTAAAGTTTATAACGAAACATAATTGGCCTCGCTGTTTGTGTGCGTTACCTCGGCACCCCGACGACCTGACAGTATATTTGTCACAGAAAACAGCGTGTGAATCAACTCCTGTTGGGTTTAATGCTCTAAGCAGAAAGGCGATAAGTTTGAATGCAACGAGTGACTGTCAGAGAACCAGTTACGTTATGCAGTTGAGAAAAGTTATTTAAAAAAAAATTGAATCGACTTCATGAGACCACTTCGGTAGTCTAACTCTTTGATTATTTAGATACATAATATGTTAAATCAATGTGTGTGCCTCTAAAATTTGAGGGTTTTCCTTGATTTTTTAGAAGATAACCATCAGATCCTGACCTGGTGCCAATGGGACCACACGGGAACCATCAGTTTGCAAATTAAAACAGAGTCATTAAAATCACTTCGCCCAGTTAAAAGTTATGAGGTAACTAACATAAAAAAAAAACCCGTCAAGAGCGAGGCAAACTCGCACACTTTGGGTTTCGTACCTACTAGACATATAAACATAAGTAACTGCATTCAAATAATCAGTTAATTAAACTCAAAACAACTCACCAACTTAATTTTGTAGTTGAAATATAGGGAATCGCCTACATTTCAGCTACTTCATAAGTTGGTAAAAGGTTGATTGTATTTTTTCCAGTAAGGGACCGCGTAGATCTACATTTGGTATGCTGAGTAAAAAAAGTTTGACAGACAGACAGACAGACACCGGAGTGATCCTATAAGAGTTTGTACGAAACCCTAAAAACATACAGACGAATTGAGAACCTCCTCCTGTTATGAAGGTTAAAAAACGGAAATATCTAACGATTTGTTAAACATATATTTTATCTAAAAACAATTAGGGCCTAAAACGGAAGTACGATACCCATACTTTTGTATGGAGCATGATTTGGTATCGTACCGTCTTAACAATAAGTAAGTAAAGATAGTGTATTATTTAAGTGAAGGCGGGCAAAAGTCTACTAACAATTATAAATAGTAACGAGGTTTAACCTATTGCTTAAAAGGTTAAAATTTAATTACAATTGACTTTACATCAAAACTATGACCAAGTGACATTATTGTATGAAAATTAGAACATTTTTAGGGTTTCGTACAAACCCTTATAGGATCACTCCGGTGTCTGTCTGTCCGTCTGTCAAACTTTTTTTACTCAGCAACGGCTGAAGGTATCAACTTGAAACTCATACGATATGTAGATCAATGCGGTCCCTTGCTGAAAAAAATACAGTCAACCTTTCACCTCTACGCATTTAAAAGATATAACAGAATTACGACAATTTTTAAGAATTTTTCGACTTAAGCTAGGGAATCAAAATTCACAGGTTACTTCCCGTTGCCCTAGAGCCTTGAAATTTGGCATAGATCAAGTCTATATAGTGCTGATATAGGGAAAAATCCAAAAACTTATAATCTGTCATCACATCACAAGTAGAAAAGTGTTTATACTAATACCAACCTATGAAGTAGCTGAAATGTAGGTGATTCCCTATATTTCAACAAAAAAATTAAGTTGGTGAGTTGTTATGAGTTTAATTAAATGATTATTTCAATGCAGTTACTTATGTTTATATGTCTTCCCTTCTCTTCTCCAGCCCATTTAAGTCCCACTGTTGGGCACGGGCCTGCTCCACTTTGGGAGGGATTATGGTCTACTGTGCCGCGCTGACCAGGCGTGTTGGCACAGGGTTAATTTTCGAGTTTTCCGTCTCTCACAGAAGATGTTATCTGTGTGCAATGTCCCTAAGCTGACTTTTACAGCACCCTTGGGAGGAGATGGGGTGGTGACACTTGTATTCTTAATCCGTCACCACACGGAGCTTACCTATATGTATATGTCTAGTAGGTACGAAACCCTAAGTGTGCGAGTTTACCTCGCTCTTGACAGGTTTTAATTACAAAATGGGTCTGTTTTCCTCCTATGATGATTACATGTGTCGTGAATACATGTCACCTACCCATTCCTCTCTTAACAATATATTATAGCACATAAAGTGTTTAACGCAAAAAGACCCAGTTCTTTTTTAATAAATATTCATGGACATTTCACACAACGTCCTCTGGTCCCAAGTTAAGCTCATATGCTTCTGTTATGGGTACCAGATTACGGATATAATACATATAATACTTTTCTTCTGTAAATACATACTTATAATGCATAGAAAACACCCGGACGCAGTATAACACAAAAATGATTGTCCCGAGCAAAAATCGAACCTGCGACGAAGTTTAAAAGTTGCGGAAGGTACTGTAACCGCCATAAAGCAATAAAACTTATTTTATAGACTAGGTGACACCCCTTTTCCTCCTCAGGGTACTGTAAAAGCTAGCTAAGGGATAACATAAACAAATAACATCCTCTGTGAGAGACGGAAAACTCGAAAATAAACCCTGTGCCAACACGCATGGTCAAGGTGGCACGGTAGACAATAATCCCATCCCATAATTTTATCTGTGTACAATAAATAAATAGATTATAAATAAATATTTATGGACATTTCACACAACGTCCTCTGGTCCCAAGCTAAGCTTATATGCTTGTGTTATGGGTACCAGAATACGGATATAATACATAAACTACTTTTCTTTTGTAAATACATACTTATAATAGATAGAAACACCCAGACGCAGTACAAACATTTGTATGACGTTTATAAACATTAAACAAATGATTGTCCCGTGTGGGTATCGCACCCGCAACCTCATGAACGGCAGACTGTTACATGTACCACTAGACTAGACCACGAAGAACGTCACAATATCCCTTAAGCTACTTTAACAGCACCCTGGGGAGGAAAAAGGGTGGTGACACTTGTATTCTTAATCCGTCGCCACGCAGACATATTAATAGGTATTTAATTTAGCTAAAAATCAAATGTAATATTACATACCTCATATCTGGTGAATAATCAACTGAGCATGCATAGCCAGCGACCATGTGTCCACTGAATGTCTTCTTTCTATTCATCTTAAATCTATTGAGTGCACTGAACACAATTACTTTGTTATCCATTGACTGACAAGCTAACCACTTGCCATTAGGTGACACTGTCACAGCCGGTAATGAATGCATCGTTGGATCCGCTATGTATTTCATATCTACTGGTATATCCCTGTAAGAAAATATATACATATGTAAATACCACTTATGTCTTTTCTAATTATATCTTTACCCACTAATATCTTTATCCACTTATCATCTTTACCCATTTATATTTTTATCCACTTATCATCTTAACCCACTTATATCTTTATCCACATAACATCTTTACTCTCTTATATATTTACCCACTTATATCTTTACCCATTTATATCTTTACCCACTTATATCCTAACCCACTTATCATCTTTACTCTTTTATATATTTACCCACTTATGTCTTTACCCATTTATATTTTTACCCACACCACACAGACTGTCTTATATCTTTATTAACATTATACGGAAGAAACATTATACATATATTATCCATAAAAAAATACGCTATAAAATACGCAATATATAATATAATATATTAAAATACGCAATAAGCTTAGCGTGAGACCAGAGGATACTCTGGTCTCACGCTAAGCTTATTTTGATTGCTTAAAAAATACATAACTCACCATTCCCATACCCTAAGACTCTTGTCATCTGATGTGGTAACAAATCTTCTGTTCTCATCAACAAATGTGATTGTATTGACGGCACCAAGATGACGGTCGTATTCTTGCACTATCTCACCGGTACGGATGTCCCACTATAAAAATGATATATTATATTACATTTAACAGGTTATCCAGTCCCAAAATAAGCACTATTCAAATATAATCTTTACTTATTTATAAAAGTGAAAGTGAGTTTGTTTTTTTCTGTTTTGACAGAAAGAAGAGTTGCAGTATTGACTTAACAGTTTCTTAAAGTTTCAATATTGCCTTGAATTTTTGTTCGGATTATAGTTTATATTTCATGTTCTACTTAAGTTTGATGTCAACAATTTTAGTCAATTGCACTAAGTTTTTGTTTTGGTTTGTATTTGATACCAATTTCGTTCATTATTCGTTCGTTTGTTGATTGATATAAATTTAGCTATTAATTTCAGTTTTTATTTCAGGTTCAATTTCAAATTCAGTTCGGCCACTAATGCGTGCGAAGCTAGTTCCAAATAAAGAAAATCAGATTAGTCCTCATAAAAAACCGGTTAAGTACGAGTTAGAAACTCACACGAAGGGTTCCATACGTAATAATACTACTTTCTTTTATAGATATATGTATATCTTCTATACAAATAAGAAATCTGTATAAAAAAAAATTTTTGTACATTAAATATATATGTATTTTCAAAAACAATAGTCTATGGTTAAAGGACAACAAACAGAACCAATTTCCAGGATTTTTGAAATTTTTGTCTGTTTAGATGTTTGTCTGTGCACGCATCACGTAAAATATATACAACATATTACAATTATAAATATAAATGTTATACGTAAAAATTTTACACAACTCAAGGTATTACTTAGTCTGTGTTTCATCGCAATCGATCCACTCAATCAAGAGATATTTAAATAATACGAAATTTCGCAATTTGGTTACTTGCAACGCCATCTAGCGGCTATAAAAGAATCAAAATATTGATTGGGTCGATGGAAAAAACAATCAATCCACGCGGACGGAGTCGTAGGCACAGCTGGTAGTAAATAATATATATATAGATAACTTACACATATAATTTTCTTGTCAGAAGTGCCAGCCACAAATAAGTTCTGTTTGTCCTCATCTGGATGGAACTTAGCACAATAAGGCACCTTCCGGGATGTGAACCTGGATATGCATTCACCAGTCTCTGTATCCCATAGTTTTATATAACGATCATATGCTGTAAAAAGAAAAATATATATAAGCGGTCTTATTCATAATGACTTATCGGAGGTTTAAACGGAGATTTTATCGGAGAGATAATAACCATTTTAGCGTAAAAAGACTATTATTAATAACAAGTTTTGACAATTTTCGCGAACCTATTTTAGCAAACTATTAAACCTCCGATAAGTCATTATGAATAAGACCAAAGATATTTACTGAAAGTAAACTTTGTACCTATATTCATGGACATTTCACACAACGTCCTCTGGTCCCAAGCTAAGCTTTATTATGCTTGTATTATGGGTATCAGAATACAGATAGAATACATATACCACTTTTCTTTTGTAAATACATACTTTGTAGTACAAACATTTGTATGAGACAAAGTTAAAAACATCATACAAATGATCGTCCTGACCGGGAATCGAACCCGAGACCTCGTGATCGGCAGTCCATTATATGAACCACTCCACCACCAGGCCCGTCAAGACCTATGTATTGTTTTTAAAATAAATCTTGCTCAGACAGTTAGAAACCCTAGGAAGAAGGAACAACACTATTGTTACATTCGTTTTTAAGTTCCTGAACCAAAAATGGGACCCTTTTACTTAGACTTTATTATTATCCCTCACCAGGCTGTAACTCTGGAACCGTGATCCGTATTCTGGTACCCATAACACAAGCATCATATACCTAAGCTTAGCTTGGGACCAGAGGATATTGTGTGAAATGTCCATGAATATTCATTTATTTATTCTAAAAATATATAATTTCACTAGCTGACCCGGCAAACATTGTTTTGCCATACAAATGTTAGGGGAAAACAAATAATTTGCAATAAAATAATATTGCGACTATAAATTGAAATGTAAGCTATCCTATCTTTCAAGTTGGGTCAAATTGCACACGGTGTGCACAAATCAAATTTAAAATCGGTTCAGTAGTTTAGGAGTCCATCGCGGACAAACATCGTGACAGGAGATTTATATACATATATAATTTCATAGTGAAATATTAGTTTACATTTATTTTACCTGCTGATAAGAACTGTTTGCCTGTATTGTTGAAATTCACATCTCTGACAGCTTGTCTATGACCGAAATATGTTCTTATACAACGACGCTCACCATATACTTCCCAAATCTAAAAAACAAATAAATAACTTTACTTATTATACAACAACGTTGTTATTTTTATACTAGCTGTTGCCCGCGACTTCGTACGCGTAGAATTTAGAAAATGTTTCCAGTTTTTGTAACATTTTTCACTACTGCTTCTCTCCTATTAGTCGCAGCGTGATGTTATATAGCCTATAGCCTTCCTCGCTAAATGGACTATCCAACACTGAAAGAATTTTTCAAATCGGACCAGAGGTTTCTGAGATTAGCGTGTTTAAACAAACAAACTCTTCAGCTTTTATATTTTACTAGCTGACCAGGCAAACGTTGTTTAGCCATACTAAAAAAAAAAAAGTTTGAAAAATAGATGTTGGCCGATTCTCAGAGCTACTGAATATGTATGCAAAATTTGAGAAGAATCGGTCAAGCCGTTTCGGAGGAGTACGGTAACTATCACGGTGACACGTGAATTTTATATATTAGATATTATTATTATATGTACGTCCCTATGGGAAATTAAATCTTCAAAACTACGCAACAGATTTTGATGCGGTTTTTTTAATACATAGAGTGGTTAAAAAGATGTTATTTTGTGTAATTTGTTTAGTTTTTTTTTTAATTTTTAAAATATAACAACTACGGATTTAGGGGACAACAGACAGCAATAAATAATTTAAGTTTATTTAAAAAAATAAGTATGTGTTTACAAAATTGTATGTATCCCCAAAAAAACTAGTGTCAAGAAAAAAGGGCAAGACTAAAATTATAATCAACTAGCTGCGCCCCTCGTCGTTACCCGCGGTAAAAAAGATAAAAAATCGGTACGTTTATTATCACACAGGAACATTGCATTTTTTCGAGATAAAAAGTAGCCTATATGTTATATTGATTATATAAGCTACATTATTGTAAAGTTTCATTAAAATCCATTCAGTAGTTTTTGCGTGAAAGAGTAACAAACATAATATGCATACTCACAAACATTTTACATTAATAATACTATTAGGATTAGGATTATCATAACTAACCTTAACTCTAGAGTCCATGCCCGCTGAGAGCATGAGATGTGCAGTACCTGGAAACCAACGAACTGTAGCCACACCCTTCGTATGACCCTTCCACGTGAATATGTGAGCCTGAAATCAACAAATAATGAAGTTATTACCCAACAGGACTCATAGAGATGGTATTTACAAATATAATTATTATATATAGTATATCCCCTTGTGATATCCATAACAGAAGCAAATAAGTTTAGTTTAGCTTATAGTCTAAGATCCCGCTGCATGATTGGTGCTATCATCGAGTATTTATTAAAAACCAAATATTTATGTTTATTTATAATTAGGAGAATATATATTTACTAGGGTGCTTATCAAAATTTGGCCGCCATTATTTTTAATTAAATTATTTTTAATTGATTTTTGGTAAAAAAAAATTTGTTTTAAACAAATACTCGATGAACGCACCAATCCTGCAGCGGGACCTCGTACTATTATGAACAGAGTATGTTTTGTTAAATGTAGAAAAATTAAAAAAATCTCATACATACTTTGGGCAAAAAGCATTTATCAGGTGGTGTGTCACTTCTGAGTTGTGTTTCACTTCTAGGAGGCTCCACCCACGACCTGCCCTGGTAGTCTGTCGGGGTGTCAACTGGAAATAATAACATTATTGCGATTAAAGACACATTTTTCTTCTCTCTGTCACCCTGCTTTTGAAGAAATGTGAAAACTAGCTAAGTACCTGTTAGACTCTGTGCATGGAAGGTTCCCGTGTGATAATAAAAACGACCAGATTTTTTTTTACCGCGGATAACACCGCAAGGCACAGCTAGTTTATTATAATTTTTGCCCTGCCCTACTTTCTAGACACTAGTTTTAGGGGCGCACATACAATTTTGTAAACTAACTACTATTGTAGGAGACTTAATATATTGTATTCCAGTTTTTAGTATTTATTATTGTAACATTAACAGATATACATCATCTGTGAAAATATCTACTGTCTAGTCTTATGACTGAAGAAATTTATTAAGTGATCTATGGTGATCACTTTTTCGACTACAATTTTATTTATTAAGTAAGAAAGCATAGCAAGTCTGTTGCAAAATTAATAAATTACTTTAGTAATAAAAGTCTAGTCATTATTTCAGCCCAATTGTATTCTGTAAAAAATACTAGGTGGCTGGACGAGATTGTTGCAAAACATTCTCGATATATGGCGTTGCACATAAAAAATGCGATGTAGACTCAATCGAGGAACATTGTGGTGGTCAAATTGGTTACTGTTAGCACGACCGCAATAAGCTCAGTTGGCAAAACTACGGAACAAGGTTCAAGTCCCGCTTGGGGTGATCACTTTTTCCACTACAATTTAATTTATTAGTCTTATCACTGTTGCATTTGGAAACTCCGTCATACAAGGGGAATTTACAAGTAAGCGCTCAAGTGAACTGCAGGTCGCAGCTTTGTTAGTTTGAAACATATAGGTTCTGAAACTGATGTATCAATTTAAAAAATACATTCGATATTGCAAGTTAGTTTAAAAATTCCTGGTGAATATAATATATATATAATATAGGCAATATTCTATTTTTACCTATCAATAAAGTTTTACTGCCAATAAAAATATAAGATAATAATCTTACTATGGAGTATAGATTTCTCCTCCAATGGTTTGTCATCATCCACTTTGCCTTTTTTTTGTCGTTTAGCCACAATTTCAGCTAATTCTTTCGCTTCTTCACCTTCAGGTTTCATTACTCTGAAAATGAAATTAAAAAATATTAAGTACATACAAATCTGGTTTAATTAAATACGTAATAAAAAAAAATTGAATTTTTTTTCTAAACAATAAATACTACTCTATAAAGAGTAAAAAGAAAACAACAAGGTTCAAATCCTAAGGTTTCCGGTGCTATTTATAAGCATCACACAAATTATTGTCCCGTGCGGGAATCGAACCCGCAACCTCGTGGACGGAAGTCCGTTACATGAACCACTCGACTATGAAGCCCGTCAAAATAATAAACTAAGCACTAACTTTTAAACATTTTTCTTTTTCTTTCTTTTTACTTTTTAATAAACTGAGCACATTTCTTAAGTTTCTTAAGTTAAAATAAAATAACAAACCTCTGTTCTCCCACATATCCTCCCCAAGGTCCAAGGAAACCAGTGACGTCTTCCGGGTTGTCATTTTTTGTTCGTTTCTTTTTGTCTAACGGTCTTTTCTTTATATTCTCAAACACAGACTTGCCTTCCGCTTCCTCAGGGGCTGCCACCATCGCCGAAACTGTAATATAATTTAACAACATAACAAACACTGGAATAAAAATTCTAGTTTGTTTTAAATAACGACTAGATGAAACTTTACAACCTCTTTACTTGTTATAAAACAATTCTTTATTTTTGTATGCATGGCCCTATGTGAGCTTATATCTTCAAAACTACGCAATGGATTTAAATGAGGGTTTTTTTTAATAAAAAAAATTGTTCAAGAATATGGTTTATTGTACAATTTGATAGGGTTTGGTTTTTTAAATTTCACACATTTGAAGTTGCGCGCAACAGTTAGTATATCATAAGTTATAGAAAATATGGCATCACATTCAGAGCTAGAACTGATTAGTATTTTTATACTAATTATAAAACAAAGTCGTTGTTTTTGAATCTATGTCCTTACATGAGCTTATTTCTTCAAAACGGGTACACTACAAAAAGACGTAAAACTTTATTCCGAAAGTCACAAATACGAATTTCATAATACCGATTTTCATAATTCCGAATGGTTCAAAATTCCGAATATAACAACTCAGATGTATCATTACCCCGGTTTTCATAATTCCGAAACTTCAATACTCCTATCGATTATAATTACTATTCTCAAAACTCCGAACTTCAAAAGGCCGAATAATAAAAAATCCGAATTATTGGTAATTCGAAATGCGTAATAAATAATATGAATTCTGATTATTAAAATACCGTTAACACAATTAATTTTAAAGAAAAATCTATATGATGAAGTACACATTTTGCAGTGTATTGGTTGTCATTTAAAAATATGATTGTTTACTTTTTAATAAAAGCATTTTGTTTCAATCACCTTCAAATCACTTGCTCCTCTCGCGGGTCGTCACACCAATCTGCGCCTACGCGGGCTCAAATTGCACTCTAGGGTAGGGCAAACAGCGATTCGTTTAGTCATAAAATTTTGTAGCTATTTTTAGTTTATTCAAAATGTTAAAAATCGGAATTTCGTTTTTCGGATTAATAACCCTTCGAGCTTTTGACTCTTCCGACAAATTAAAATCGGAAAAGTAACAAATCGGATTTATGACTTTCGGTAAAATGTTTTTCGTGATTTTGAATAATAGACATTACAATTTTTCGGTATTATGAAATTCGGACTTTTGAAAATAGGGATTTCAAAATTCGGAATAATGTTATTCGGAATTTTGGGGTGTTCCTCTTCAAAACTACGCAATCGAATTATGTAGCAGTACTTTTTAAATGAGAGAGGTTCGTGGGATGGCTTTTCTGTATAATTTTTAGAGTTTGGTTCTTAAATTCGACGCGTACGAAGCTGTGGCCAACAGCTGGTACAAAATATACCTATGTAAATGATGTAATACAAATATTTTCTAACACTTGCGCGACTCATCTGTTTAAATAAAACTACTTTTTACGGATGTAATACAATTTTTTGGGGAAAATTAATCAATACAAATGTTTTAAAATGTTACGTCCATTTTATAATGTGACATACAAAATTACATACCAACAATAGCATCTCCACTCTCAACATCATTCTCCGTTGAAGGGTCTACAGCATACCCATAACTTGTAAATGTTCTTCTCTGATTCTCAAACTGAAAATCACTAATATGTGCCTTTTCAACGTAACCGGAGAGTATATTTCTATTAGCTCTCATCTGTTGTGTTTGAAATGGGTTATCCGGACCAAAAGTTGGTGCAAATAGTTCATCGTATTTTGGGTTATGCATCAATTCTTCATTATTTCTTATTAATACTCTTGTGTCATCATTATTCTGGAACATTTATGATAAATATGTTAATAACAATGGCAAAAACACATAACGGTATGGTATGATGATAAAGAAAATGTATAATACACTAACAAATTTGTAATGTTGCATATTTTCATTGGCTACATTATTATTATGTTTATTTGCCACCATAATAGAACAAAGTTAATATAAGTTAATAAAGTTGGATGGAGAATAAGCTACTAATAAAAGAATACTCATGAGTTATAAGTTTTTATACTTAAATGATGTAAATTTACATTTATTTAAGGTATATTTTAGACATTATTCTATATCTTTTAAAAGAGACTAAAACGTCAAAATCTTAACACCATACCGGACACCTGAATAGGCTAAATAAACTTGAGTAAATGGCCTGTAAGACATTGACTAACTAGTAAAGAGATTGGTAATGTATAATGATTAAAATTAAAACATTGTAGTTACCGTCGGCATAACAACCGGTGCAGCACATATTTGCAAAGATTTTGCAACAGAAAAGTTTTGATCAACAGGTTTTAAATGCGTTAACAATTTTTCATTACTGTACTCCGAAGCCACCACTGTATCCTTGTCACCTTCATCTTCTGAACTGCTACCGTAGTTTTGTATGTTTAACATCACGTAAATTGTTTATTTTTACTTAAAATTAACTAAATACAGTATAAAAATACCACTAATTCACAAATAAAGACTGAAAATGAAAATAAAAACAACAACACGTTCACGTCTTAGTCAAACTGTCAACACTGTCATTTTAGTTGTCAAATAAAGGTTGCAATTGTTTCAAGTTGTGTTTTCGTCAATGAATTGAAAAAAGAAGCATTTATTTTTGCTTTGACCATTTGTCACGATAGAAGGTATTATCAAATTGCTTGAAAACATTTTAAACGTTTTCTTCCAAAATAGTAGAACAGTAAATATTTTTTTTTACTTGGTGTAGTGGACTACAAATCTCGTCAATATAATAAAAACCTTGTACAAATGGCAAACCTTTGTCATACCAACACATAAACGATAGGTATGTCATAATGACGTCTTTTTATCTTTATCAAACCATAGATAAAAGAGATATGTATACCAAACAAATTATTTCTAAACGCATATTTTTGAACATGATGTAATGAGAAAGTGTAAACAAATAGGAAATAACCATAAATCAAAGTGAAAATTCGTAAAAATGAAATTGTTTGGTGCATAATTTTATGATAATTTTCCAACAGCACATCATAAAAAATACCGACTATGAATAGATGAATGACGACCATAGTCTACTGGAAAGTGTTTTGACAATGCTGCCAACCCAACCACTTAAAATCTATAAGTCAGGTGACGAGCTCTTCCAAGAGCATTAATTCTAATTTATTAACTTTAAAATAAAGAAAATCCATAAAAAGAACATGGCTTTACACGCAGCAGTTAAAGGAAAACTAATAAGCGTCATTGGAGATGAGGTAAGAAACAAACCCCACCCCAAACTTGGTGATCTTGGGACTGATTTAATACTAAAACGTATTTGTAGGGTTGTTCGTTTGTTATATTAAGGATATTTCTTTTTTCTTTGACTTCAGGACACATGCGTTGGTTTCCTGTTGGGTGGAATTGGTGAAATCAACAAGAACAGACATCCCAATTTTATGGTAGTTGACAAGAGTAAGTACATAGCGTAATACATAATCGGTTCTAATTTCTTAAGTTCTATGCCCAGGAAATAAACAAAATGATATATTCAAAAGACGAAAGTAACATAAATATATAGATTATAATGTTTATCTGGCTACTAGGTACTAATCCTCCATCTATCGGCTTGTTGAGCGCTGTACAAAATATTGTAACTACCTGATCTAAAATTGTTATTCACCTTTAGTCAAGTTTGCTAAATACTCTAGAAAGCTTTATATCACTAAATAGCACTATTTATGAAATGGATGTAATTTTATAATTAAAGAGTATAAATAAAAGACAAAATCTTGTCTATATTTGTATACTACGACAGGTTGATTTTAGTAAGACACTGATTCAATAACGCTTATGTAAATAATTAATCCAAATTTATACAAATATCTTTGTAAATTGTTTTTTTAGGGTTCCGTACCCAAAGGGTAAAAATGGGACCCTATTACTGAGACTTCGTTTTCATTTGGAAGCACAGGAAGTGTTTGCATGTTGATTAATATTTATTTATTTATTTCATTCAATTTATTTATTTCAAGTACAAACTGAAAAATATGAGTAGTATATTTTAAAAGCTCTCTGATATCTCATCTCTATTTTGTCAATGTTATTATTTTTTAATTGAGGACTTATTACAATTTTCAAGCAAAATTGTACTAAATTATTGGGAAATATATCTAAAATACTTATTGATGGAAAAAATGTGTCTCTGCTTTGTGTTGTTTTTATGCTCAAATTATGACTGATGGTGATTACAGTTATACACATTTTCTTTTACACTCACACTTTCTTTGTTATATGAGCCTAAATGTTAAAATATTAGTAGGATTATTTAGTAGTAAAAATTGTTAAATAGAAATCAAGCTTATTTATTATTATGTTATGTTTAATTTTAGACACAGCAGTCAGTGAAATAGAAGAATGTTTCAAGAGGTTTGTAAAGCGCGATGATATTGACATCATATTGATCAACCAGAATGTCGCAGAATTGATCAGACACGTTATTGATGCTCACACAGCCCCTGTACCTTCAGTACTTGAGATTCCATCCAAAGATCATCCATATGACGCTAGCAAGGACTCAATTCTGCGCCGTGCTAAGGTAAATTACTGGGCGCAGGCCTTTCTTCACTTTGGGAGGACTTTTGGACTTCTAAGCACACTGACCATGGGCATTGTCATAGGAATTGATTTTGAATTTTTTGTCCCTTGCGGATGTTGTCTTTTCAAATTTTTTTTTCAGTCTTGCAATCACCTTAGGTCTTACAGTTGAGGTTAATTACCTACATATATATATCTTAGCTAACAGCACCATAGTGAAGAATGGCACTTCTATTCTTAATCGATAAACACATTGATATTATTTTATTAACATAAAAAAAATACCAACAAACCTACTATTGAATGTCCCAGAAAGAACACAGATTGTAGTGCAAATAACAACAAAAAAATATTTTTCCCTCTGAGGATATTGTAACTATTAAATGGTTAAAGTTGTAAGAGGGTACTGTACTGACTGTACTCCTAATTTAGGTATTTGACTTAGGTGTTGCTATCCCTAATATCCCTATTCTTGAACGCCGCGCTGAAAGAGACAAATATAGCTGAAGCATATTTTTCCTACAAAATCTTAAAAAGACATTTCGTAGTCCCCTTTTCCTTCGCCAAAGTTAAACAGATTTTGCTTGTTTTTACACTATATTATAGATGAAGAGTATGCTTGTAGCTTTGCACCACAGTGTTTATTCGTTTGAGAACAATTTATAAGACAGTGGTGGCAGTAACTAAACTATAGTGACTTCTGATTCTACATCACTGCCATCTAGTTTCGAAACAAACATATTTTGTGCTTTAATTCTCCCTTGTAAACACCACATTCTCTCAGGTAGTCTATATGTTGTTCTAAAATGTTAAAATTGACTAATAATTTCTTGTTTTCATTTCAGGGCATGTTCAACCCAGAAGACTTGGTACGCTAAAACTAATATAAATATTGCATGATACTTTGTCTTGAAGAACGGCAATTGTAAATACCGCCATCTGTTGAACGGCAACTAACACTAAAATGTGACATTATCACATCTCATTGTCTCAGTGTGCAATTTAAAATTTAAAGCAGTTTACTAATACATTCCATTTCCCAGAAAGATATTTTTTTATTATGCTGCATAAATCAATATTATTATTGTGATAAATTGTTAATATAGCCTGGTATTACAGTAAAGATGTTAAAAAAATGTTGCCATCAGTAAAAATTATTACCTTATTTATTTAATTGATGTTTAAAATATATAAATATCTTTACTGTAATTCCATGCTAAAAGATATTATTCCAGAGGATTAACCTGTATAGATTTTGTTGAAATTGTATTATAGAATTTAAAAATAATGAGTTTATTGTTTTATTTTTTTTCTGAGTTTGTTATGCTTTACTAACTAAGGTAGTTTTAAGGATGCGGTCGAGTGTTTCGTTCCGGAAATCTAGAATAAATTGTTCAGGAATTTTCAGTAAGTTAAACGTATGTTCCATAATTTTTGGAGAACTTTTAGCTGATGACTGTGATCAAAGAAGAGCTGATGAAGGACATACAAAACTTTGAATAGTCGCAATGAAAAAAACGAAGCACAGTGAAACTCAATGCTTAGGGAAAAGGCGTGGCTATTTTTGACTGCACCTTTAATGAAACAAGAAACTGAACGAAAAAAAAATCAATTACTTCGAGAGTATTTTATATAAAATCTAGTTTGCATGTGCAAAGAGCGCCAATGTTTTGCATTTTTTATTACTGATGTTTTCCCGCTGCCTCCCATATTATTCATTTGTAAAAAAATCCATCGAATATTGTGTAGTGATCGAGTGTTGTTACTACTAATAAAAAAAAACATTTGAGTGGTGTGTTGTGCCAGTGTTTTTTGCCAATGAGTGAGTACATACCTTTGCATTTTAAAAAAATGTTTTGGCATAATTCACATTAAATTAAAAAAAATAATACTTTTTTTTTATTTTGCAGTCTATGTTCGGAGCTGATAACTACGCTACTTAAAATTTAATTATTAGCAATAAATTTCTGTAAGGTATAATAATAGGAATAAAAAAGAAAAAGTTGATTTAATTAATGTCTATTTATTATAGTAATAACAAACTTAAATAAACTATAATCACACAGTTAACTGTATATTATTATAGTGCACTATACATATAAAACAGAAGCATGGTAACTTTTTCCAATTACCTATTTGGTACAAATAAGTGATTACCCGTAATTTGATCAGTGATGAGTTAATAAAGCGTTTTCAATGTCTTGGTGAGTATAGGGGATGTATTTATTCGTCGAATTCAGCAACATCATTTTCGGCCTTTTTGTGTCCAACCCAGTCCCATTTGGAGTAATGGAGCTTGGTTTTCTTGAACTTGGGGTTCTTGGAAGTGATACGGACGAAAATACGACGACCGAATAGTGGTTGGAGCTGTCTGAAGTTGTCGACAAGAGGAAGGTTCAGGTTGGAGAGGAGACCACGGAAGTTGTCCATCTGTAAAATAACATTGAGTTAGAAAATAGTCATGCAAAAGATAATACATTGACGTAAGGCCCTAATATCCGAGTTTAAAAGAGATATGGAAAATGCCTAATACTCTTAAATGATAGAAAATATGGTTTCCTTCAAGCAAGTAAATAACATTAAGTTAACATTAATACATTATCAAAATCCAGAAAAATATCGTGATTCAGTTTTATTATTCGACCATTCTTACCTGGAAGACTGAGATTGGGAGATAGTCGGAGAAAACAACCCATGTGACGGCTTCAGCGCAAGGAGGGGTGGTCAGAGATCCTTTGTAGGTGTAGAACCTCTCAGTGTCAAGGCCTGATAGGATGGATGATAAGGAGAAAGTATGGGGGAGCTGCATGCTGGTGTTGTAGTTTTCGATAGCAGTCAAGTTCTTCACAATTGGAGTGAGGAGCTTTGCCTCGAATTCAACAACCTGGAATAGGATAAAATTTGTAGTAGTTTTATGAGCATCCAATGTTTAGAAACGTTAGGTTTGAGGTAATTTTGTCAAAAGAAGAGTCCCGTATCAGTAAACTAGATTTCAAAGGCTTCCATTTTCGTAGATATCCGAGAAAATTCATGATATCGCCTAATGAAATACATCACGCTCTGTCTTTTAGTATTTGATTAGAATTGTAAGTATTTACAAAGATAAAACCACTTTTTTCGGATTTAGACGCGTGTATTTGTTTTAAATTAAGTTACTAAAGCGTCGAGCTAAAATTTAAAACAAATACACGCGTCTAAATCCGTAAAAAGCGGTTTTATTTAAAGAAATAAGTCGCGCAAGTGTTAGAAAATATTATGTACAAAGATATTTACTTGGTAGAAGAAAGCGAGTACGCAGAGACCATCAGGGTGCTGGAGAGCTTCAGCCAAGCTCCTGTACTTCTTGTTCCTATGGATGATGTGCATTTCAAGAGGAAGACGCATATCATTGAGGGTGTGTTCCGAACCACGATTGTTTTTATCACCCCAGTGGAAGTGCAGACCTTCGATCTCATATTCATTGTCAAGAGGACCACCGAAGATGTAGGGCAGACGGAAGCCTTTCTTATCTTCCTCGGAGCTATATTTGGGGATGGTGAGAGCCACTGGAATTAAAACAAAACTTAAATTAGAGGATGCTAGTTAATATAAAAAAGTTTTTTTTTTTTTTTTTTTTTTTCTTTATTTTTGAGTAGGGGTTTCGTCACACAGTGACTATGTCACCCCCGTAAGGTAAACAATGCTATATTACATTATATTGAAACTTAATGCTTACATAATATGTATATACCAAAATACTTTTGAGACCCTATACAAGTAACGTACTTGTATAGGCTCTCATAAGCACATCTGCTGCATCAGAAGATGGATCAGATAAAATACTGTTGCAAAAGCCTACATTTTGTTGGGACAAATCTTTTATCTCAATTCTTAGAGCGGGCGTGCTACGAACACACTCCCCCAAAGTATGTAAGATATCTTCAACATTATTGCAGTCCAGACAGTTGGGAGAATCAGTGATTCCCATCAGAAACTTGAATTTGTTTGTGGGAATGTGTCCGGAGCGTAACCTCAAAAGAGTAACAATCTTAAATCTACTAAAACTTTGGTCATTGAACCATGGGTGATGTGGAGGCTGACTTTGTATAGTTCGGTACCATATGCCTTTTGTGACAGATCTCTTATCAAAATATTCATGCCATTGTTTCCTGCAAATTCTTTTAGCCATACTAGTTATTTCGGTATAGGTAGGTAAACAATGGTAGTCAATTCCTTCACTAATAGCTATCTTCGCTGCTCTGTCTGCCTCCTCATTACCCATGATGCCGACATGTGAGGGTATCCATTGGATAACAACCTCTTTACCTAACGTGCGAAGCTTACAAATAGATTCTAAGATGGTGTAGGCTGTCGGATGTCCTCGAGCATTCGAGGTTATCCGAGCCAAATGTAGGAGAGCACTTTTAGAGTCCGAAAATATTACGAATTTTTTACCATTTAGCGATGTCAAATATGATAGAGCTTCTGATATAGCAATTAATTCACAAGACATTATACTAATATCACTATTTACAGTAAATCTCATGTTCGTATTACTTTGCGGATCATAAAAAGCAGCGCCACATCCATTTTCATCTTTAGATCCATCTGTGTATAACATATAACATGAATTATATTCTGTTGCAAAAAAATCTAAACATGCACTTTGTAGATGACTTACAGAAATATGTCTCTTTGAAAGCTTTATACCTTCGACTTCAACTTTGATATTGTAAGATATATCATAACTACTTAACCATGTTTCAAAGGAAAACATAGGTAGCATCGTATGTGAATAAATATTTGTATTACAATATTGCCTGTAAGTACTTATAAGTAAAGGCAATTCCTTTCTTCTCCAATATTGTTCATCTGATAGCCTATTCAATTCTTCTAGTGCATGTGTGGTAACATTGTTCTGCATTGACCTGGATTTGAGGTAGTATTTCGCAGCCAAATATTGCCTACGAATGAATAGAGGTGGAAGACACAATTCGGATTCCATGACATGAATAGGGCTACTTTTTATAAATCCACCTATTAATCTCATTGCTTGATTTTGGACTTTACTTAGTTTATCTAAATTGCTTTTAGAACTATTAGCGTATAAGAAACATCCAAAGTCCAATCTACTGCGCAATATTGCAATATATAAACGCCTGAGGTGTTTTGGGTGAACACCCCATCCTCCACCTGACAAGACTTTAAAGATATTGAGATATTTTAAAACTTTCTTTTGAATTTCATTGAAGTGTGTGGTCCATTTTAAACATCTGTCTAGCCACATGCCTAAATATTTAATGTTATCGACTTGTTTAATATAATTATTGTTAATCTTTAAAGTATTGTAACGATCTAAATTCCTGCGGTAGCCTTTAGTAAATATGCAAAATTTAGTTTTATTATGCGAGACATGTAGACCCAAATTTTCTATTAAAGTGTTCAAAATATTTAGTGACTCCTGGATATCAGCAATAGCTTCAGAAGCATTTTTGCGACTACAATAGAGTACAAAGTCATCTGCATACTGTGACACAGATACTTGCCTAATATTTTTACAGATGTTAATAGTGGCTGCGTTAAATAATAGTGGAGATAAAGGGTCCCCTTGTGCTATCCCCATACCCGAAGTGCGTATGATAAACTCGCTGTTATTAAACTCCAAGATTAGCCTACGAGAATGCAAGTATTCCCAGAGATACTTGCATATAATGCTGCCAACTCCTAGCCTGTCAAGCTCTCTAAGTAGATTAACTAAGTTTATATTATTGTAGGCATTTTCAATGTCCACAAAGCAACCGACTGTAGTTAGACCTTTGCTAAAACCACACTGTATTTTAGAAACTAGTCTAGTCAAGTTATCAATGCAGGACTGAGATCTTCTGAAGCCAATAGTTTCATCTGCAAAGCGCTTGTTGCTTTCAAAGTACCACTCCAGCCTTCGACATAAAATTACGTGGAATATCTTGCATAAACAAGATATTAAAGATATAGGCCTAACCTTTGATGTGTTACTATTATTCGAGTCAGTCTTTGGTATAGGAATTATCTTTACTTCTTTCCATTGACTAGGTACAAATCCTGCTAGTAAAAATCTGTTAAATAAGGTAACTAATAATTCTTTAGCATTATCCGGAAGATTTTTTATCATCGAGTATGATATATTGTCAGTACCAGTCGCCGTGTCGGTTGACTTAATCGTGTTAGCTAGCTCCTGTATCGTTACCATGGATGATAAATGGGAATTGTGTGAAACGAAGGAAGGTTTAAGTGGCGTAGCATAGTCAGGTGCCAGGCTACACATGAATGTCTCTGCTTGCACACGTGTGATTTCATTTCTTCGCGATTTATACCCCTTAAACCATCTCATTTTACACCACATTTCTTTTGGTGAAGTTACACTGTCAATGCTGTCGCAAAATTCTCTCCATGCTTTAGAGCTTTCGTCCCGAATTAGTTTCCTTGCAGCTTTAATTTTGTTTTGCAATATATTTAGGTTTGATGGTGTAGGATTTCTCCTGAAATTTGCCAATGCTTTCCGTCTCTCCGCCACAGCTTCTGATATGTTTTGATTCCAGTATGGTTTAGCCTTAAATTTACTCTTTCGTATAGGATTATCACAACTTTTTATTAAAGGAATTGATTCGTTAGCTGCCTTATTCAAAACGTTGACAAATTCATCATAAGCTGGCTGATGCTGATCTGATAGAACTACTTCTTTCAATTCTCTCTCAATTGTTTCCCTATACTTGTCCCAATTAGCCATTTTGAAGTTTCGTTTTTCTTTAAGCATGCAGGGTTCTTTATTCATAGTTTTAATTTTAATACATAAGTGGTCGCTTCCTAAATTCTCATTCATTACCTTCCATTCGAATCTCATTGCTATATCTGTAGTCACAAATGTTACATCAGGTGAAGAATTTTGAACTACTCCGTTTACTAGTTTGACCCTTGTATGTGTACCATCATTCAGGGAAACATACTGGTTGTCTAAGGTCGAGTCGAATATCTGGTTGCCTCTTCTGTCCGATTTTACCGACCAGTTTGTATGGTGACCATTTAAGTCTCCGGCAATTAGAGTCTTTCGACCAAAATAACTGAATATTTGGTCCCAATCGTTTGAAGAAGTGGTGACTGATGGAGGGCAGTACAGGGATATTATATTTTCAAGATAATTGCAGTTTATCAGTTTCACATGTAAAATTTCAATTCTTGTATTGGAGATTGTAACATTGCATTGTAGTGCTCGTATTGATCGATGGGTCAATACAGCTACACCTCCAAAACCATCATCTCGATCGGTTCTGAAAATGTTATAATCGCTTATTCTAAATTGACTATCTGTATTTAACCAGGTCTCGCTTATTAATGCTATGTGGATTTTTTCTTGATTTAGTAATGCTTCAAATTCTTTAGTCTTAGGACGTATACTTTGTGCATTCCATTGCAAGATATTTATGTAGTTGTTGTGGTCCATAAATTAGTAAAAAATTCAAACCATGACCCTTCAGATATATATTGCTTTATGAATGTTATAACTTCCTCAAAAATAATAGATGAACACTCTTTAACCTTGTCTTTCCACGTCATGGCATTTGAGAATATTGCTTCTTGTAGTCTCTGTATTAAATTCTGCCAGGAAATACGCCCCTGGTATTTAGATTTCTTTGTGTGGTTTTCATCCTCATTAGAGGGCCCCTCATCTCCACTTTCCCTTTCCGACATGATTTCATTTATGCTATTGTCCTTTTCTTTGTTCACCCTTTCCTTATTAGGTTTGGATTTTCCTTTTGTTTTACTTGTAGTGCCTTTTGTAACATTTGAATAAAGGGGAGCCTCTTTTTGTGGCAGTGTTTCTTCGATAGTATCTTGTGACGGCTGTGACCTTGTTAACAATGGAGACTCTTCTATAAGTTCAGACGGTGGGTGGGATGGTGGTACATAAAGTGTAAGCGCTTTCTTGTAAGAACAGTTAAATTCCGCCATTAGATCTCTTATCTTTTTTTCTTTTATGTAGACTGGGCAAACTTTTACCATTGGCATATGCTTACCTCCGCAATTATTACATCGAAAAGTAGTTACTTCACAGTTGGAATGGTTGCTAGTGCATTTAGGGCATACAATTTTAGTAGATGGACACATTTTTAAGGTGTGACCGTATCGCCAGCAACGGGAACATTGAGTTACTGGATATGTATAGGGGTTTATATTCACTCTAGTTTCATAAATGTATACATAGGCTGGGAGTGATGAGCCTTTAAAACATACTCTCACTGATTCGCTTGCTTCCCAATGTCCAGTTACCGAATTTCTACGTTTCAATCTTTTAACACTTAATATACATGTATCGCATTTTAAACCTTCCATTATTTCATCTTCAGTCAAATCTAAATCAACGTTCCTTATAACTCCGTATGATTGGTTAATTTCTAATGTTTTTTGACATTTAAATCCACTTTTCTGAAAAGTTTCGCATTGTATCAATGACTCCGCACTAATTTCATTACTAAATTGAATTACAGCTTTATATGCAGTTAAAAATTTAACCCTAATTACATTCTGAATTCCCTCGTTTTGCAGTAGTTTTGCTAGTCCGAACTGTTTCGGTAATTTTTCTGAACAAGTTAGTGATACTTCAATCTTGTCTTCAGGAATTCTAGTTAGATCGTTATCCTGACTCATTCGTCCGAATCTCTTTGCCTTACGAGCCACGGTGGTCCATACTTCTTCTTCGTTTATCTCTCTGTTTCTTTTTGTTGGTCTACCCTCATCCATATTGTGTGTCTCCTCGGTAATCTCCACTTCATTAATAATTTCACGACTACCCGTCATCTCACTAACATCCGGAAAAATAGTACTATTATCCTCCGGATTTATCTCCGCGTGCGTATAATAATCCATATTATTATTACTCATACACCAATAATAAATAAAGCATTTCGTTATTAATAATCACGCTCGTGCACTAAACTGATTAAAACCGGTTTAAGAATGGATAACGAACGGCCGACACGTCTAGCGAAGACCGGCGCCCGCGCGCAACTGATAAAAAAGTTAAAATGTGTAATGTTAGGCAACATCCTAATTTAATAAGTTTTCCTTCTTTTTAATCCATATATAATAATAGCTCGCCTATTGTAAATGGGCTTAAAAATATTGGGAATGTCCACTACACCTCGTTGGCCCATACCTGTTGGATTGTTGGTATACCTAGGATTGAATTTCCAATTTAGATCATTCCCAGCAGATTTTTGCGTGATTTTCTATTTGATTACGATGTGAATCGAACTAACGCATTACTGAGACATAAGCCTTAGCATGGGCAATCTTTATCTTTACTTATTATAAAACAAAGTTATTAGTTTTTGTGTTTTGTCCTTATGCGAGCTTATATCTTCAAAACTACGCAACGGATTTTAAAGTGGTTTTTAATGAATAGCGTTGTTTATGAGGATTCCCTTTTTAACACGCTTTTTATAAGTTTGGTATGTATCTATCAATGTATTATTCTATGTAACGGAATCTTTCAACACGATTTTCACCCACTTGCAATAGTCGGATTGATTTGAAATTTTGCATACATATCAAGGACCAATGACAATGCAAATATTTAAAAAGATATTCAGGATTTTCAAGCGTGTTTTTTAGTATTTGAACCAAGCAAATTATTGTAGATTTTTTCAAGGATTTTTTATTTTCTAAAATTCACGCTATCGAAATTACGGACAACAGCTAGTACTAAATAAAGGCGAAATCGACATAATTACCTGAATGTCCATTGTTAGTTATGGTAAGTGGCCCAGGTAAAGGATTTTGGTAACCAATAAGTTCCATAGCAGGTATAGAAATAGGAATTGCTTGTCTGGCTGCTATAGCAATGGGTGATTGTTGACGTCCACCGCATGCTGGATGCAGAACTGCCCAGCGCCTCTGATCGGAGGCGCGGTAGCCCCAACTGTAGACACATGATACTGAAACAAGAAGTAACAGATTGTTTTAAAAGCGTAAAAGAGAAAAGAAAATATGCAGATATTTACAGCATTCCCTGTAAATTCTGTCTAGTGGTTCATGTAACGGACTGCCGATCACGAGGTCGTGGGTTCGATTCTCGCTCGGGACAATCATTTGTGTGATATTTATAATTGTCATACAAATGTTTGTACTGCGTCGTATGTACCTATGTATTTACAAAATAAAAGTACTATGTATTCTATCTGTATTCTGGTACTCATAACACAAGCATATAAGCTTAGCTTCGGACCAGAGGAGTTGTGTGAAATGTCCATGAATATTTATTTATTTAGTACAAAATATTTGTCCTGAGTTACAGTAGGTACCTGCAAGTGTATAGTTTCGTAGTTTGAGCGTACAGCTCTAACGAACACGCACTCTTTCACATTTATAAAGGTGTTTTATTTTTACAGTAGGTACATAAGTATTTCATATTATGAGATTAATATTACAAAACATCCAAGTTTGAATGAATGCGTATGATTAAATGTTATGAAAACATTATTAAATGTAGAAAGATGATTACCGAAATCAATTTTATATATGATGTAATAATATTATCATTACAATAAGCATTGTTTCTCCTTTCAATTATACTACCATTGATAATGGTACCAATTCTATGTCCACAACTAAACGAAACTTAACTAAATAAAATACAATTAACTAAATAAAATTGGTCAAGTGCGAGTTGGACTCGCGCACGAAGGGTTCCGTACCATTATCTATGCAACATAAGGCAACGTTATTAGTATCGAGCAAGAAACGGTAAAAAAATCATGTTTGTTGTATGGGAGCCCCCCTTAAATATTTATTTTATTTTATTTTTAGTATTTGTTGTTATAGCGGCAATAGAAATACATCATCTGTGAAAATTTCAACTGCCTAGCTATCACCGTTCTTGAGATACAGCCTGGTGACAGACGGACGGACGGACGGACAGCGAAGTCTCAGTAATAGGGTCCCGTTTTTACCCTTGGGTACGGAACCCTAAAAATTAAAACAACTATGACGTACAACGAGAAGCCATCCCTTTTGTTCTGAGAGAAGGGCAAAAGAAAAGAAAATACTATGACGTATTTCGCTTCATTAGCTACCTACTTATCGGTGTATATTTAGATCTATGGTACACAGTTTTTATAAAAAGAAAGTTCAGTTACCAGTGCCGAATTATGTTATTAACACAATCAATATATTTCTTTTGATAAGTTTATTTGTAAACTTTATAGGAAATTTAAGTACAAACTATTCAAATAGTTTAATTAATTTATTTCCATAAAGGTTTGAAAAAATTAAAGTTGATATTTTTATTTTCTGGAATTAGTTTTTTTGAAGAATTAAAAATATTTTCAAATTATGTCTATGTCTTTTTGATAACAGAAACTTTTATTGTTTAATGACATTTTCTAAAATTGGAGAATTATCCAATAACACTAATTAACTTTAATTTAAAAGAACAATTTTAAATTTTTAAAATTAAAATGTTTGCAAATTTTCCAAATACGCCCCTGCAGAGTAAACACCCAGACACAGAACAAACATTTGTATGACATTTTTAAAGATCACACAAATGATTGTCCCGGGCGGGAATCGAACCCACGACCTCGTGAACGGCAGTCCGTTACATGAACCACGAGGCCCGAATTGGTATCAATGTTCATAATAATAAACCTTTGACAAGTAACCCGAGACCTCGATGTTTTGTAGTCCACTGCACCCTTTAGCCGCTACACTACGGAAGTATTCACGACCTATCAAAATCTAGGACTATAAATTAAATTTTATAGCATAAAAATACCATTACTCTATTGCATATAGTTCAGCACAGCCAGTAAATATAAATGAAACCCAGGGCCGGATTTAAATTTGTGCCGCCCTGGGGCACAGAAGAAAATGCCGCCCTGACTTAAATATTATTTTATATTTGAATAGCTTTTTCTTAAATTTCCTATATTATAATATACAAAATTTTAATTTGATACATAATACTTAAATTATATTTCTTGAAAGATAAAATCTGTGGCCGGGTGCTAAAAGGGCCAAAGTACGTTTTTGTAAGAAACGAAATTGTAATGCCAGTTTATTGTAAAAATATGATATTTTTTTGTGCTAAAAGGGCGTTAGTGTAATAACAATCTTTCAAAAGTTACTATGTAAAAAAGGCCAATGTAGTGTGCGCTTTCATACAGTTAAATGTTAAATGGGCTGCAGTATACATAAGCCGATAAATTATTATTATTTTTCTATTAATTGATATTGGCCCTATTAGCACCAGGCCACAGAAATATTTATTTAAAAGAGTTAGTTAACTATATATTGTATAGAAAATTTTTTCCCACTTTCCAAATTTTGCCGCCCTAGAAAATTTGCCGCCCTGGGCAGTAGCCCCGACTGCCCCTAGTGTAAATCCACCACTGATGAAACCCCAAAAAGTATCTGTGTGCGAATAACTTCTGAATTCTGAACAACTGCAGCAAGTTGAAAAAATACCTTTTTAATTAACACGCATAGATTAGTTCGGTATATATTTATCAATGTATTAATCTATGTAACGAAATCTTTGAAAGTGATTTTCACCCGCTTGCAGTAGTCGGATTGATCTGAAATTTTACACACCTAACAAGGACCGATGACAATGCAATAATTAAAACAAATACCGGGTGCTTCAAAAAAATGTATACACACTGAACTTCCATAGAAAATTTATTTACCGTTCTACAAAGTTAAATTTCAGGAAAATAGAAAGCTGAAAGTCCAATGTAAATGAAACATAAATAACAAATGTTAATACTGTTCAAATTGGTGACCTGACCTGTGTATTCAGGATTTTAAAACGTATTTTTTAGTTTTTTGAACTAAGTAGATTATATTTCTTGTGAGTTAGCTATAAAATCAAATACCTAATTGTTGTTAATTAAGATTTCGATTTAAATACCTAATCAATACGAATTAGTTAATAATATTTATGTTTTAATTCACAACACACGCATCGTATTTTGACTATAAATCGTCTCATTAAACATAAAAAGTCGCTAATAAATTTTAAACTACTTATTTATTATTCACAATGCGACCGTCACCATCAAAATAATAGTTACGCTTACCAATGCATATCTATACAATTATTGAATTGTCTGTTTTTTACAGGATAACGGGTAGGAGAATAATGATAATGAGTACTTGTTGAAATAGCATCAACTGATATATATAAGCTGTGAAATTTTCAGCTCCCTAGGTTCCAGAGACCTGAGTCTGGTGACAGATGGACGGATAGAAAACGAAGAGCTAATCTTTCGAACGACTGCATTTAGAACAACAGGAATCGCAATGGTTAAGTGAATCAGTTTACAAAAAAATAATTCGATACTTTTATTTTAGAAAAAAGTTTATAGCTTCTAAATGTTAGTTTTTAAATTATATAGAGACGAAGACACGCGTTAAAGCTAGTATCCTATTAATATCAAGAATGCCGATATATGCAAAACTGATCTAACAATATGTATGCATTAACATATAGGTACATTATATGCATAATCAAATTTAATGCCGGAATCTTAAGATGTCAATCAAAGTGACGAATTTAAATATTCAACTTTATGTGCATGTATGCCCTGAATATTAACTAATTACCTATCTAAGGAATAATGATCACAGCTTAGGCGTTAATTGGCTTATTTGCCTAATGAAGTATACTATATAAGGAACTTATGAATCCAACGCTGGCGCTTCTTCTTAGTCCATTAACGGGACATGCCTTCCCTACTTTGGGGGGTTATCCGAAATACTTATGCCACGTAACAAGAATTAGGGGGCCCTAATAATCGAAAGTCCCTAGGCATGTGCCTGTCATTTTATAACAGAAGATGTATTCTCTTCTTTTTTTTAAATACATTCATTTGGCTTAGAAAATACTTACCTACCGAGACGTTGTAAGGGAACAAATCTATTAGAGGAAATCTGAAAGTGATGCCAGTGATAGAAAAACTGAAAAACGAGCAAGTAAAGGGAAAAAGGCAGAGCAATGAAAATTGAACCCATGACCTTTCTGAATGCATGTTTAAGTATCACACCACAAGAAATTGGGTAAAACCCTTATATATAATATACCCTTATATATATAATAGCTTGCAACAAAAAATAAAAAAATTTTTTTATATATTTCTGCCGTAACCTTCCCTTCCTTGGGCTATACTAGACTACATTTCTGCTTACCCCTTCCTGTATAAATAGAAGTCATTAAACTATGCGACATTTCTCTACGCGCCATCTAAATACAAAAATGTGTCAATCAAAATTTAACCGAGTAAATAAATGGTAATTTCAGAGAAACAAAAAATAGATCATAAAATATCACTTGATGGATAAAAAAGATATTGATAAGTTCGTGACATATAGCGAATTATTTAATCACAGATTATTATTAGATTCAATTACCACCAGTAATGCAATTGAATAAAATTTTAAAGCCGAATAAATATGGCCTTTGTATGATTATCTAAAGGTTAACTTTCTGAACCTAAGAGCTAGAAATATATTTCTTTTTTAGGCGCTAATGTGTCGATAATACTATATTTGCATATCTATCTAAATAGTTTGCCAAAATGTATGTATGCGTAACTTTTGAATGACCAAGTTCAATATTTTTTATTAACACGCCTATATTAGTTCAGTTTGTATCAATCTATGTAACGGATTCTTTGAAAGTGATTTTAACACACTTACAGTAGTCGGATTGATCTGAAATTTTGCATACCTAACAAGGATCGATGACAATGCAATAATAAAAAAAAATATTTAGAATTTTCAGGCGTGTTTTTTAGTTTTTGAACTAAGTATATTATTGCTTTTGCCACGATAAAATTGATTCGAAAATGAAAAGATAAAAATGTCAAAATAAAATAAACTTATAAAATGTGGTAACTGTAGGTAACATAACAGGTTTTACTTTAGAAAATTAACCATAGTATTAGCTTCAAAAACTCTTTAAGTTTTACAAAATAATTAAAACATTAATACATGAAATGTCTTATTTTAATTACTGTGCAGTTTGTTAATTTCACATTTATTATTAATTTTACAAACATCCGAAATTAATTATAATTTTTGACAGACGCACGTCTAGGATAGTACGCGATATAAACCGCGAGCGCTAGTCACAAATTATGTAGGCTGAAAAAAATTATGTAGGCCTTGACTCCGGCCTTAAAAAATTGTCATTTCAATATTTTGCATATTATGCTTTAACTGCTACTTCTTTTTTAATTTTTATAAAATCTGCCTAACATTTATAAATTTATACAGTCAAAAATACCTGTGATGTTTGACAAAATGAGTTTCGTAATTAATATTTATTGTCTAAATGAAGATACCTAAAGGATTTCTCCATTTAATTTTTATTGTCGGATTTATCATCCCTGAGTCCTGTGTTTTTAGAATTTAGTTCTAGGAAATCCCTGTGGTAGAATTAGGTACATAATTCTAAATTTAGTTATGCGTGATTTTTGGCGTAATCGATTATAGAGACATTTTAAATTGAATTCCGAAGCAATCAATACAATCATTGATTAAATCGTAGTAGTAGAACGCACGAATTATTATTTAATGTTTATAACTGCAGTTGTATAGATCGGATGTTTGTACGAGCCAACAGCATAGGAAGATACTG
This sequence comes from Orgyia antiqua, assembly GCA_916999025.1. Classification (NCBI taxonomy): domain Eukaryota; kingdom Metazoa; phylum Arthropoda; class Insecta; order Lepidoptera; family Erebidae; genus Orgyia; species Orgyia antiqua. Next base: position 15,938,663 of record OU779864.1, on the reverse strand, counting down.
CGTTTTTCGCATGTTTCATTGCATTACTGTTGATTAAATTCACGTACTTATAGATCTAAGTATGTTTTATGTTATACACAATTATATGACCTTAAGCTAGTTTGTGCAACACTATTAAAAAATAATAATGCAATTTTAATACGATTTTAAAATAGTACTTAATACAATTTAAGTCAAAACAAAAAACAAATTCCATTACTGTCAGTTTTAAATTAAAAAAAAAACATTTTTTAATCGGTTTTACTTTTTATTTTAAGTAGTATTCCAATTTCAAAAAATTTGTAGAACTAATTAACTAATTCACTCTGTCAAAAAATTCAAAGCAATCTATTAAAAAAAATATTAATTAAAACAACTTTATTTTTCAAATATTTAATAAAATAATTATTACAGCTATATTTTTATAAAAATATATTTTTAAATAATATAAATATTGCAGTTTATTTCTTTTTTGCACTTAATTAACTTTTTTATTTATTATTTTAAACTTACCATTTACCGCCAAAATGGCGACTAAAGCTGCTAATACTGCTTGCATTTTCACTCTAAATAATTTAATAATATAATAAGAAATGATTAGTGTTAGACACTTGATACTTCTTTCCAGTTAGCCACCAGTTTAAATACTACCTAGCCAGATCTTGAGCACTGCGTTTTCAATAGCCTAGCGCGTCACAAACGTGAGAATATAACCCTTCGATTGATACGAGCGGTATAAAGTGCCGGTGATGCGATATTTTATTGTCTCTTTCATTTAATTATCAAGATTTTACATTATTACTATTGTTATATAATTAAAATAACATATTCTGGCACAATAAAAATATTGTTTAGAGAAAAATCCATTCCTTCGTCTCTATCGTGCTTACACCTATGGAATAAAGGTGTAAGTAATAGAAATGTTCATGTGTATTTTATTCACTTGCAAATACATTTAAATTGGATAGTAAAAATATTCATTAACTGCTTGTCTGTTTTCAGAGCTGTTAATACTTTACAAGCATCCAAGAAAAAACGGAATATTAAAAAAAAATTGTCTTTTTCTATTTAGTTAGTGACACGTAGAGAACACTATATTATTGTCTTATCCTATAACCTGAAACGAGATAACTAAAGTCAATGATTTCTCAACGACTAAAGCACTTTAAAAAGGACATTCATGACATAACAACTATTTTAGATAGGTATATAGCTGTTGCCTGAGACTTCGTACGCGTGGAAATTAGAAATTAAATCTTAACAAATTATACCTATAAACCTTTTTTTAGATCTACTCTATCTATAAAAAACCCCATTAAAATCCTTAGCATAGTTTTAAAGATATTTATAGGGACATACATACAAAAATATCGACTTAGTTTTATAATAAGTAAAGATAAAGATTAACATAATAATATACTCTATATTTTCTAACGCATGCGTAACTCATTTACTCAAATGAAACCACTTTTTATGGATTTAGACGCATAAATTTGTTTTAAATTTTAGCCCGGGGTGTTTCGAAGATTTCAGTGATAACAAATATACGCGTTTAAAACCGTAAATAGTTGTTTTATTTGAAATATTAATTATTGATTTTATCATATGGGTATAATCGACCGAATCAATAACATAATGTAATACTTATGACAATTTATTGAGGCATCGTAGTGTTAATTGTAAATATTCTTAAAACAATAGTATATGACAGAGCGATATTATTTAATATAAAGGGTTGGTTATTATAACAATTCTATTGATTAGGATTAAATATTGTAAATAAAAAAATCTCCTATGTGAAAGTAAACAATGAAATACTATAAGATATATTTTGCAGAATACTTATCAGAAGCATCCGCGATGGCCGTCGCCATATTTTTATGTAAAAAACTTTAAACGAATTTAAAAATACAATTTTAATCGCTGCAGCTTAAATTATTCTCGGAAATTATCTGCGAAATTGGTGTATAAAAATTAATAATCCTATCGATTGTAGGCCTCTCCATAACGTAGCGGGTGTAGCTTATAGAGTGTTGGCGGTTTAAAAACGAGAAAAGCCAAAAAAGACTCAGTCAGACTTTGGTGCTTTTTTCTGTCGACAACCCCTAAATTAAAAGAAGGTTTAGAAGAAAATCCTCCTGAAATTTAGAAACCCCTCGCGAAACCTGATCCTGACTATCCAGTATCCGGTACTTTAGCTAAGTAAAATCGCAAATTTTGAAAGTTATGTGTACTCTTATTGCCGCGTTTGTTTTAAATAAATTTGTTCTATTTAATCTCGTAATGGTATGGGTTTCTTGTTGTTTTCTTTTCCGGTGAAAAGCAGTCTTTTATTATTCAGAAAAAGAATAATATTATAGTCTCTGATAACAGCGCTAGATTAAGAGGGTACTGTACTCCTCATTTAGGTATTTGCCTTAGGTATTGCTATCCCTATTTCCGAGCGCCGCGCTGAAAGGGACAAATATAGATGAAGCGGATTTTACCTACAAATTCTTTGAAAAAAGACGTTTCGTACTTCCGTTTTTTTTTCGCGAAAGTTAAACCGATTTTAATAGTTTTGCGTTATATTATAGATAAAGAGTATATCTATGCTTCTATCACTTTCTTTTGTGGTAAAACTTTACCAAATTTGTGTGATAGACGCTGCAACTTTATCTAAAGAAAACCGAAAAAAGTGCGTTTTTGGTATCGTCATATTTCTTTTAGTTATTATGTTTTGAAAAAAAGAAAGTGATAGAAGCATAGATATACTCTTTATCTATAACATAACGCAAAACTATTAAAATCGGTTTAACTTTCGCGAAGAAAAAACGGAAGTACGATACCCATACTTTTGTATGGAGCATAATTTGGTATCGTACCGTCCCAAACCTGTAGCATATTCAATGGTGGGCCTTTGGATTGATTCAATGGCCGCGTCATTAGAGTAGTTAGGAGAACTAGAAGCTTTAACTTTTCTAAATTGAAGGTCTAAAAGCGTAAGCGTGCGATCCCACATTACGTCTGCGAGGAATGAAAAACTAGAAACCACTCTATGACAGCTCTGAGTCGGAGCTTTATGCGCTAAGAAGAACGTAGAGTTCCTAAAGAGCTCTAAGAGCGTCACCCACTTTGGCTCTTAGATAATGACGTGATTAACTACTTATTTGCACTAAAACGTTCAGAAGACACGATAATAATTATTGTCTTTTCTAGTTACATAAGTAATTGTTTTTAGGGTTCCGTACCCAAAGGGTAAAAACGGGACCCTATTACTGAGACTTCGCTGTCCGTCCGTCCGTCCGTCCGTCCGTCCGTCCGTCCGTCCGTCTGTCACCAGGCTGTATCTCAAGAACGGTGATAGCTAGAGAGTTGAAATTTTCACAGATGATGTATTTCTATTGCCGCTATAACAACAAATACTAAAAATAAAATAAAATAAATATTTAAGGGGGGCTCCCATACAACAAACATGATTTTTAGGATTCCGTACCCAGTATCTCAAGAACGGTGATAGCTAGACAGTTGAAATTTTCACAGATGATGTATTTCTATTGCCGCTATAACAACAAATACTAAAAATAAAATAAAATAAATATTTAAGGGGGGCTCCCATACAACAAACATGATTTTTTTACCGTTTCTTGCTCGATACTAATAACGTTGCCTTATGTTGCATAGATAATGGTACGGAACCCTTCGTGCGCGAGTCCGACTCGCACTTGACCAATTTTTAATTAATTGCTGACTTTATATTTTACATTGACATTTTAACAACAGGGGCAAATTATTTTTTACGTCTTGACAAAACATAGCACCCACAATTTGTACTAAGATCATGAATTAATATTGTAACCTCTCTCTCTCTTTCTCTCTCTCTACAGCCCATTAATCACTGCTGAACAGGCATGCTCTACTTTGGTAGAGATTATGGTCTATGCCGCGCTGATCAAGCGTATTGCCAAAGGGTTTATTTTCGAAATTTCCGTCTCTCACACACAATCTTATCTATGTAATATCCTTAGCTGGCTTTTACAGCACCTTGGGAAGGAAATGGGGTGGTGACACTTTTATTCTTAATCAACCGAACCACATGGACAATAATTGTAACATAAATTCCTTAAATAAATATATTCATCAAAAAGATTGGCATAAGCCCACTTACTTAAGTATTTGTTGTACAGAACATATAGAATAGATTAAAGAACTTCTGTTGACTTAGATAGATGTAGACTTATTCAAATCTATCAGTGGTTACAAATTTACGATAGACACTAGACTTCCTGACTCAATCACTTGTAGACAGAACTCAGTATTCAGACATTATTACACATGATAATTAACATAATTCATCTAAGTGTTTCTTATTGCTTTCGATAGGAGAGCCGACCACGTGGATTATTTGATATTAAGTGGTAATCACCGCTAATAATATTAGCAATTTCAAGGACACAGCCTACCGTCGCCAATGGTAAATTTTGTTATTCTTGGCGTGTCCTTCCGTTAGGACGTAGCAAAACTTTAAGAAAGATAGCGAACGTAGTTCTATAATTTCTATGGTAGTGTAAATGTTAATGTAAATGTTATGTTTAAGGAAAGTTGTTGAATACTGCTACTTGTCTCTTAAAGGCCTAAAAACGTGGCTAGCTGCATGAGGTTGCTTATTTCCTATCCCTATTTTGTAGGGTTTGTTGTATGTTTAGCAAATTATAAGAAACTAGCTGTTGCCCGCAACTTCGTACGTGGGTAATTTAAAAACCAAACCTTAACATTTGTTAGGTTTTGGTTTTGTAGTAGATTGAATCACTCTATCTATTAAAAAAACCGCAACAAAATCTGCTGCATAATTATGAAGATATAAAATCACATAAGGACATACAAAAATAACGACACGGTCGGATCACAGAATCTTTGTAATAAATAGTTCCTCGCAGATTCCATTTATGCAAAAAAACTAGTCTAGAACACTCAATGTGCGACCCAGGAAAAGCAAATATATATAACTCCCCCGGGGATGCTTGATGCCTAGGTGGTTATCTCGTAGATAGGGCCGGTCTATCTACAATGTATGTCTTTATTCAGCAGTTTATGTAATTTTGCTGATTTATTTGACATATTTTGATTGTACAATCATGTTATGATAATGCGATTGATTTAATTAAACGGCGTTTTAAACATCTCGCATAATTTGGTAGCTATGTTTAAAATTTATAAGATGTAAGGGTTTGGTGCAAGTCTAAAGACAAGCGAGATTACACAAAAATTCTATGGGTTTCATCGCTGTTATTTTTAGTGTTTTTGAATATTAAATACTATTATTTGTTAATGATACTATCGTTTGTAAATGTAATGCCTTTGCTTATTGATGCCTCATCTATAATAATAATATTATTATAAAGCCGGAGAGTTTGTTTGAACGCGTTCATCTCAGAAGCTACATTTTCGAATTGAAAATCTTTTTTGTGTTGGATAGGCTATTTATCGAAGCAGGCTATAGGCTATATATAATCTCGCTGCGACCAATATGAGCGAAGGTGTAGTCAAAAATGTATGTTGCAAAAATGGGGAAAAATTTCTAAATTTCACGTGTACGGAGTCGCGGGCAAAAACTAGTTTCCACATAAGCTTAGAGCAGTAATTAATGATGTAAGTACTTGAAAAGTTGGGAAAATTTCCATGGGAAATTCAATGGGAAAATTTATGGATTTCCCAACTTTTGTAAAATCTAGTAAATTTTTTTTTCTATCTTGTTATCAGACATAAACGCCAGAAATTGCAAGCTAATGCTAGATTAGTACATATACTCCGATATCATAAACCAGAGGCTATTTATCAAAATTCACAATACGTGTCTTCAGTACTGACATCGATCACTTTAGACAGCTCGGACCCAGTTCATAATAAATCTATGTCGCCGCTTAACTTAATTGTTAATGGCTCATTTAAACGTGTTTTGTATACAATACAATACATTTTTAAGTACACAGAATCTATGGTATCCCTTTGTTTTAATAGGAGACGCTGACATCAATAATTTTTATGAATATGTTAAAAAATTGATTGATTTTTATTAAATAAATATAATTAACATAAGTAAATTATTAATTTGAGCTTAGTAACGTGTCGGTAGTGTAACTGAATTACGTTAACAGGGTCGCGGGTTTGATTCTTATAAAGTCAATTATTGCAGCGTTGGGAGACCCCCAACAAGACGGAGCGACGATATCGTCAAGATCGCGGGGAGTCATTGCATGCAGGCGGCACAAGACGGCGCGTTGTAGGGTTCTATGGGTCTAACAGTGGACGGAGAGAGGCTGATAGATGATGGAAAGTCAATTATTTATGTGATAAACGCAGATGTTTTTACTGCGTTTATTATCATCATCATACCATCACGCCCTTTTCCAATGGAGGTAGGCAGAGACTACTGCGTTTAGACAGAAACAAAGTAATGAGTATGTATCGCTATTCTTGTATCCGTATCACAGGCATTAAGCTTATTTTGGGACCAGAGGATGTTGTATGAAATATGTATAAATATAAAAACAAGTACAAAATAGGCCAATTAAACCAACCACCCAAAATATCATCATACATTGGTACCTACCAATTCTAGGTGCAAAACTAAACTTAACTAAAAAATGAAAACAACTAGTGCGTGTTTTTCTTAATTATACATATAAATAAACTAGCTGTCCCGGCAAACGTTGTTTTGCCATACTAAAAAAAACCAAAAAGGTTTGAAAAATAGATGTTGGCCGATTCTCAGACCTACTGAATATGTATGTAAAATTTGAGAAGAATCGGTCAAGCCGTTTCGGAGGAGTACGGTAACTAACACTGTGACACGTGAATTTTATATATTAGAAGATATTCACGGACATTTCACACAACGTCTTCTGGTCCCAGGCTAAGCTTATACGCTTGTGTTATGGGTACCAGAATACGGAAAGACTACATATACTACTTTTCTTTTGTAAATAGGTACATACATAAAATACACAAAAACACCCAGGCGCAGTACAAACATTTGAAGTGTTAACTTCTGCAAGCAAACACGTTGCAAGAGGTGTACCACAAGGAAGTATTTTGGGACCAACTCTCTTCATTTTATATAGCGCTGACCTGCGCTGACATAGTCAATCAGATACATCATTGTGACTACCATTTGTATGCTGACGACATACAACTGTATCTATCTTTTAAACCCTCGGAAACTCGCATAGCTGAAACAAAAATAAACGAAGATCTCAAAAGAATTCATGAATGGGCAGAAACAAACTCATTATTACTAAATCCTAAGAAAACCAAGTATTTAGTTGTAGGTTCTCGACGCCAGACACAAATCATAAGTCAATTAAATCCTGTATTGAAAATTAATGATGATCAAATAGAACGTGTACCTGACGCTCGTAATCTGGGCCTAATATTTCACGAACATTTAAGATACGAAAAGCACATAACTGAGATTGTAAGAAACTGTTTCTATCGTCTCAAAGTTCTTTATAAAATAAGACATTACTTAAGCACAAATATTCGTATTCTTCTTGTTGATTCTCTCATTTTATCTAGATTTAACTATGTAGACTCTGTTTACGGGCCTAGATTGCTGGCAAAAACATCTAATCTTATTCAAAGGGTTCAAAACGCTTGTGCTCGTTTCTGCTTTGACATACCTCCACGTAGTCACGTTACGCCCTTTTAAATAAACATAATATTCTTAATATGAAACATAGGAGACAACTCCACTTGGCGTCGGTTATGTTTTTTTTTTTTTTTTTTTTTTTCTCTTTATTTTTAATGGGGGCTTATGATTATAACATAATATGTCAGCCCCATCATAACTTAAACTAATGTATCTACAAACTTAAACCTATGTACATAAATAATAAGAATCAACTATAAAATATCAATAATCACTTAAGAAAAAACAAAATATTATTTGTGTCAAAATCAACAACGTTGTTTTTGATAAAGCTCATACAGTAGCTTTGTTTCCTCAGATGTAGGATTAGCCAAAACACTTTGTACTACACCAACATCCATAAGATTTAAATTTAAATCAACTAAAATTTTTTCTCTACAGTTATGATTTTTGACACATTCCATCAAAACATGTTGTACGTCTTCTACACGGTTACATACTTCACAGTTTGGTGAATCAGATATACGCATCAAATATTTGAACTTGTTTGATGGAATATGCCCAGAACGTAACCTATGTAATAATGTCACATATTTCTTTTCTAATTTCATATTATCAAACCAGGGCCAACGATGAGGCTGACTCTGCATTGTTTTGTACCAAATGCCTTTACTGCTGGAGCTTTCGTCAAAAGACTCTTTCCATACATTATAGCACATATGTTTAGCTACGTATAACACCTCAGTGTAGTTAGGTGTTATATGCAGACTCTCTCCTTCAGTGATCGCTAACTTTGCTAGCCGGTCAGCCTCTTCGTTGCCCCTTAGTCCTATGTGTGATGGAACCCATTGCAATCTTAAAGTTTTATTTGAGCTCATTTGTAAGATCTCTCTCAATACATCATAGGCTACCGATACACCTCTGAGCCCAGAGACGCATCGAGCCAAATGATATAATGATGATTTGCTATCTGTAAAGACAACAAAATTTTGACCACTAATCCTGTTTACATGTTTAACTGCCTCCAAGATTGCAATGAGTTCCATCGTCATTATTGATACTACAGATTGAGTCCTGTACAATCCCACATGGTTTTCATTGACATAAACAAATGCCGACCCTTGCCCAATATCGTTTTTAGAGCCATCTGTATAGAACTTTTGCCATCCATCATATTTTACATTTAACACATTTAAGACATCAGATTTTAAGGAATTAATTTCATAACTGGCTTTCGGTTTTTGAATACAATCTAAATCGAATTGGACTACTTCATCTAATCTAATTTTAGATAACCATATATCTAAGGAAAACATTAATAAAGGATAATTAGTCTGGATTTCATGTGACTTTGTTTCATTATGTGCTGTTAAAAGTAATGGTTTTCTTTTATTTTGCCAATACGAACAGTTGGGGTGTGAGTTCATTTCATTCAACATATTAATGACATCATTATTTGTCCAGGACCTAGTTTTAATGCAATGTTTATATGCGAGGTATAACCTTCGTACATAAAGTGGAGGAATACATAACTCACTCTCCATAGTATATATGGGAGTGGTTTTAATAAAGCCACCAATAGTTCTTAAAGCCTGGTTTTGAATTCTATCTAATTTAACTAGGTGTGTCTTTGCACAGTTACCATACAGAAAACAACCATAGTCTATCCTGCTTCTTATCAATGATAAATAAAGTTTACGTAAGTGTTTATTATGGACACCCCAACTGGCTCCTGCTAGAACTTTTAGTAAGTTAAGAAATTTAGACGTTTTTTGTATTATTTTACTAATGTGTTTGCCCCACAAAAGAGATCTATCTAACCACATGCCCAGGTATTTAATGTAATCTACAGAAGTTATAGCATTATTATTAACGGTCAAATTTACTTGTTTTCTTATGCGGCCTCTGCTGAAAATACATATGTTGGACTTAGTTGCCGATAGATTTAAACCAAGTTCATTTAGAATATTAACCATCGAATTTAGTGCACTTTGTAAACTCAACTCACAGTAGTAAAGGTCTTTATGGCTTATATAAAAAACAAAATCATCTGCATATTGGGTAATAAATACTTCCTTAATTTTTTGACATATAGTAGCAGTAGCTATATTAAAAAGTAAAGGTGACAAAGGGTCACCCTGAGCAAGTCCTTTACTAGCAGATCTTGTAAAATCAATTTGCAAATCTGAGGAATTTCTGATCATCAACTGCCTATTAGTCAAATAGGACCACAAATATGCACATATACTTTTACCAACTTTTAGATCATCTAGGATAGTAATCATCTTGTCAATACATATATTATTATATGCATCCTCTACGTCCAAAAAACATGCAACTGTAGGAATTTTTTTTGATAGGCCTAATTGTATGTGAGCAACGAGCCTAGATAGGCTGTCTAAGCAGGAATGTACTTTTCTAAAACCAGTAGTCTGTGGTGATAATATTTCTTGTTTTTCTATGTACCACTCAATTCTTTTGTTTAACATATTGTGAAATATCTTACACAAGCATGAGATCAAAGATATTGGCCTCAGTTTCGGCTCTAAATCTGGATTACTTACTGCTTTTTTTATTGGAACTACTAAAATATGTCGCCATTGAGAAGGTACATAGCAATTCTGAAGTATAGCATTATATATCTTAATTAAAAAGTTAAAGCCACAATCAGGTAAATTAAAAATCATAGAATATGTTATTCCATCGCTACCAGGCGCAGTATCTTTCTTTTTCATACATATTTTTAACTCTTGTAAAGTAAATGGTGACTCAAGTAATTCATTTGAAAACTTTAGAGTAGGTGGTAAGTTTATGACTGTATCTGGAGTAAGTGAGTGTAATAATTCTTTTAGTTTTTGCTCTGAAGGCATAGAGTTCGGTTGATAACGACCTTTGATCCAACCCATTTTGCGCCACATCTCAGACACTGAAGTACATTCATCTATGCTATTACAAAATTTTTGCCAACTATTCTTTTTAGAGTTTCTTATTAATTCACGCGCAGCTGATACTTTATTTTGATAAATAGTTAGATTATCTGGGGTTGGATTTCTCCTAAACTTTTTTAGTGCTAATCTGCGTTCCGCTATTGCAGCTGACAGAGTAGGGTTCCACCATTGTTTTGGTTTAAACTTGTCTTGGGGATTATTACAAATTTTTGTAAAAGGAATATTTTTGTTTGCCGAAATATTTAATTGATTTTCAAAATAATTATACATATCTTGAACATTACTGTTAGAAAAACTATCACTATTCCACTGAGACAATGGAACTTCTAAATTTTCTTTATACTGCCTCCAATTAGCTTGCTTAAAATTTCGTTTCTTTTTGATATATACATAACTTTGAAAATCAAATCTAACTTTAATAACAAGATGATCACTACCTAGACTTTCATTGAGTACCTGCCAATCCGTCTTTAAAGCCAGATCAGAGGAAATAAATGTAATATCAGGAGTAGTACTTTGAAGAACACCGTCTACTAGTTTAATACGCGTGGCTGCTCCATTATTGATACTGATAAAACTATTATCTAAAGATGCATCAAAAATGTGGGTACCTCTGGTATCTGTCTTATAAGACCAATTGGTATGGTGACCGTTAAAGTCGCCCAAAATTATAGATTTTCGTGTCACTTGAGAAAAAACATTGTCCCAATCTGATAGTGTAGTTCGTGTAGATGGTGGACAATAGATGCAAATGAGGTCCTCTAAAATATTACAATTGAAGATTTTTACGTGTATTGTTTCTATACTACAATTACGCAAAGCTATAGGACATACCTGGGTACGAATAGAATTATGAATAATAACTGCGACTCCTCCATAAGAGTCAGCCCTGTCCCTCCTATAAATGTTATAACCATTTATTTTAACTGTATCCTCTAAGTTAAGCCATGTCTCACATATTACCGCGATATGAATGTTTTCCCTATTTAGTAATAATTCAAAATCTATTAATTTCGGTTTTAAACTTTGACAATTCCATTGTACTATATTTAGCTTAATGTCTTTATTGTATCTATCCATTAAAAAATTTTAAAATATTACATACGTTTTCTCCAGTTAAAGTTCTTAATACAAATACCTTAAATTCTTCAAGAATAATCTTACAAATGGCTGTAATCTTGTTCTCAAAACTGTCTTCTGCTAGTAAAATTCTTTTTATCTTGCTTATTAATAACCTGAAATCAAATTTTTTATTACGTTTATTCTCTTGACTCTCCTTTTTATTATCGCACGACGGGTTTTCATATGTACTTTCTTCATGTTCTGATGTAATATCTTCTTCAAAATTTGTTTTCCTCTTCTTACTTTTGCCTACTCTATAGCTGTTTCTTGACTGTGATGTTTGGTTTGTAGTAAATACTTGTTCGCTTGTTACATCTGATTCTAATATATCTTCTTGCACGTTTACTGATTTTTTAAGAACATTACTGTAGCTATTGTTAGAGTTTGTATACCGAGTTGTTCTTATCACATCCTCTGTAGGTACTTTTCTTTGTGTATAGTAGATTTCTAGAGCATTTCTATAGTTAACGTTTTTCTCACTCATAATGTATCTAACTTCTTTCTCTTTCAAATAATAAGGACATGTTCTATCTAATGCTATATGTGCCCCTTTGCAGTTTGGACATTTAAACGTTGTTATGTCACAGTTTTCATGATTACTGGCACATTTTGGACATACAGTCTTCTTGGACGGGCAAAAATTTCTACTATGACCATACTGCCAGCACAAGGAACATTGAGAAACAGGAAAAATGTACTTCTCTACTTTAAATCTGCAGCCATAAGCTAATACATACTCTGGCGGACATGGATTCGAGAATGATAATCGCACCGTCTCGCTGTCTACCCATTTACCATCTCCGTCTCTCCTTTTTAAGCGTTTAACTGTATTTATTTCTATATCACTGATTAGGTTTATTGCAAATTCTTTTTCATCAATTTCTAAGTCCACGCCCTTGATAACTCCATATGATAAAATATTTTGATGAGTGTATTGTGTTCTAATATCTAAATCCTTCATTTTCTGGCTGGTAAGTAATTTTTCTGCTTCTTGTTTCTCGCTAATCTGAATCAAAACTCTAAACTGGCCTTTATACTTTATTCTTGTCACGCCTTTAATTTTTTCATTGCATAATAATTGTGCTAAAGCCATCTGTTTAGGCAGTGTCTGTATTGATGTTAGACATACTTCAAAATTGCAATTTTCACTACTTTCTCCTGCAATCATACTCACATTTTGTACATCCATCGAGTCACTTCTAATCAATCGTTTAGGCCTTCGTCTGATAACAGTTACGAAACCATCTTCACTACTATCTTCTTCTCGTTCTCTTTTTTCTTTATTCTTTTTCAAACTTACGCTACCGCGATAGACATTACTGCCTGACATAATTTCTAACTCACTTTCACATTCTTTGATAATTTCAGAATCACTTTTATGTATATCTTCCTCTTCTAGAATATTTTCATTCATTATCAAAAACTGAGGGTACTTTTAAATAAATGTATACGGAGTTGCTAACCAGTGACCGAAATACGTGCGCTCGCCGCTGCGACGCGTGCGCCAATGCGGTCGGTTATGTTTGGCGTCGTGTTAACAAAATGTCCGGATTATTTATACTCAAAATTTAATTGGTCTCGTAATAATAATAATTATCCTACCCGGGCATCCTCATACTTAATTAAATCACCACGCCACGATACAGCAGCATTCCATGGTAGTTTTCGATTTGCTGCCACGAAGTGCTGGAACACCCTGCCTCCACCTATTCGAAACTCAAGTACTCTTAAAGCTTTCAAAAAGAGATATAAAATATATTTGATAAACTGCCGGATTGGTATGTGATTTTTACCTAGCTTTGTACTTATTCTGATCCTCCACACTTTAATCGCAGCATTTTATATATATGTACGTATTATTTTCTCGCTCTGTTTCTTTTGCACTTTTGTTACATATTTTATTATATTTTCATACCTGCCCTTATGGTTTGCATGCACTACTTATGTTGGCTATATTGCTATGTATTAAACTGTTATGTTATTAATTGTATCTAAATGCTTGTATTTTATTTCTTGTTTGTTTGTGTTTTGCTTTGATGCTGACTTACTTAATATTATCATATATTTTGCATGATTTTTGTTTGCCATTTGCTTTTATTTATAATTGTAGTATTTATTTAGTTTCTATGAGTATGTAAACTGTCTGTCAATTACGTTTACTTTGTTAATAATTTATTTGCCGTGCTTCACTGCAGGGTTTGGACTGAAAATCAGCGCTGTGGACTCATCCGCAGCATAATGCTGAGTCTAGACCTTTCATAATACTATCATTATGCACGCGACAGCTACATCCTTATCCTTAAGCTGCCTGTTATCTTTATTTTGTTATTATGATGTACTGTCTACTTGTCTACTTCTTCTATGTAACAATACGTATTTTTGTAGTATTATGAATAAATGATTTTTCTTTCTTTCTTTCTTTCTTCTTCTTTCATTTGTATGACAATTAGAAATATCACACAAATGATTGTCCCGAGCGGGAATCGAACTCGCAACCTCTTGATCGGCAGTCTGTTACATGGTTACATGAACCACTCGACCACGAGCCTCGTCAGCTTCTTGGCTATTTAGTTCTGCACATTTTTTTATTAAAAATTGTTAGTCTATAATATACAGATGTTCTAATAAAAAAGTTGTGTTAAAATTGCCGAATTGTGATATTGACACAATCGATTTTCATTTTTAGTTAAGTTTAGTTGTGCAAATAGAATAATTAACTTGGTAAATATTTTCCGTCTTATCTATAGGGCATCTTCAACATTCATTTAATTAACAGAACTGTTAACTAGTAACTATTTAACTGAGGATATTAGTAATGAAACACCTGTACTTGTATTACTAGATCAACAATATAGATAACTCACCTCTTTATGTTATAGAACTTGGTAAATCGCTAACACAGAATATAGAATAATCTGTGATCGCTAATAAAATAACACTATTTTTTATCCTCTGAAAAAAGTTGTTATTTTCTATGTAAGCTTAAATCTTCAAAAGTAGACAACGGATTTTGATGCGCTTTTTATGTGCCAGATGCTGGCTAAATATAAGTAGGAATAACTCTGAACAAGTACTTCATTATATTTTTTGACAACATAATCACATCATGTAACATCTATAGTTACCAAGGCTGAAAGGATTACATTTTTAATAAAAAATATGAAATGTGTTATTTGTATTGACACAGAAATAAAGGGAGTTATCGAGAGGCTATCTTGGTCTATTATACCACGCTAGACTGGAATGGAGGTTGGACTTTAAGCAGTTACTTACTAATGGCCTTATTCATAATGACTTATCGGAGGCTTAAAAGTTCGCTAAAATCGGTTCGCGAACATTGTCAAAACTTGTTATAATAGTCTTTTTACGCTAAAACATTTATTATCTCTCCGATAAAATCTCCGTTTAAGCCTCCGATAAGTCATTATTAACAAGACAGTAAGACTTCAACTTTGTCGACTTTTACAGGAACTATACAATGCAGTGGTGCTCCCATGATTATGAGCGTACCTCGGAGGATTGGACCACCTACAGCTCTGTTTGAAACATGCTAATAAAAATTCTATAATAATATATACTTCCATAAACTTTAATTTTATTGTAATTGTTAAGACTGTAAGTAATTTATTCCACCCTATACTTAAATGACGAAAATTACGTCACCCGTCTGCGAAGTGTCACCCATATATTAGGCGCGAGTGATTTACTACTTGGCCATAAAGTTGATCTTGTGTAGCACGGTCTAAGTGACAATAGCTTCATCTAAATGTAATAAAATATTGGCGCTCATTACCTACTGAATTAGCAATGTTCAGTGTTCTCTAGTCTGACTATAGTGACTATGCATTAGGACTTCTGTTCCTGGAACATTATTTCTCAATTACATCTGCATGCAAAATTAAACGATATAAAAATCACCCTCTCCTGACTCCTGAAGAATCTAAATCATTAGTTAGGTAAACTAAATCTATACTAATATTAAAAAGCTGAAGAGTGTGTTAGTTTGAAAGCGTTACTCTAAACTCTAAGGAACTACAGGCTTTGATTTTCTTTTGTTTTGGATAGTCCATTTATCAAGGAAGGCTTTAGGTTATATAACATCACGTTGCGACCAATGAAAGCGAAGATAAATTATCCATAATTGAGTAGGTACTTCCTATTGGAAGAAAATGTTATAAAATGAAGAAAAATAACTAACCATCCAAAACAATGATTTATTATATATTATAATTATTATTATATATTATATCTTATATATAAAATTCACGTGTCACAGTGTTAGTTACCGTACTCCTCCGAAACGGCTCGACCGATTTTCCTGAAATTTTGTGTACATTTCCTCTAGGTCTGAGAATCGGCCAACATCTATTTTTGAAATCTTTTTTTTTTTGTATGGCAAAACTACGTTTGCCGGGTCAGCTAGTCTAATATATAAAATTCACGTGTCACAGTGTTAGTTACCGTATTCCTCCGAAACGGCTTGACCGATTCTTCTCAAATTTTACATACATATTCAGTAGGTCTGAAAATCGGCCAACATCTATTTTTCAAATCTTAAAATTTTTTTTTTTGGTATGGCAAAACAACGTTTGCCGGGACAGCTAGTTTTAATATAAAATCATTGGACACTCGTAGAAAAGTATTAGATGCAATGTTTGCGGTCAAAATTCTAAAACATATAAGGTGCACTGGGGTAATCCCGACAGATTTTTTTACGAGATGACTAGAGGTCTATATTTCGGTTAGTTATGTAAAGTAGTTTCAATTTACTGGCAATAATATGCGACTTAAGTTAACTTAATGAAAAGATTTAACCTTTGGATAAATTAGATTCATAAATATGTAGTTGGATTTGCTAAATAGAGCATTTTAATTATTGAGTAATTTTTTTTTGGCATAGGGGGAATCACACAATATCTTGGGGTTATTCCGAAAATATTCAAAAGTGGATTTTATTGCACGTTGACCGAAGGCTTAGATTTCTTTTTCCATCGTATTTACACCTTACACGAAATATTATGAGTTTTACTAATAGTTTCGCTAATATCATTTCTCCTAACTTTGTATTTCGGAATTACCCCTAGAAGAGATAGTGGTTCTCAACATTTCAGTCTATTTCAGTTAACTTATTGGGTTTGTTCTCAGTAACCACTCAGTCACCCAGTATATTCAGAAGAGACAAAAATTACTGGGAATAAACTGTGTGAGTTTATTCCCAGTAATTTTTGTCTCTTCTGGTGACAAATAAGAAAAATACCACATTTGTCATCGAAGCCGACAATGATACTCGAGCGAAATAGTAATAAAGTAGTGTAGTAGTGTTAAAGTAGTGTAGTAGTGTAGTGTAGTAGCGATGTGCACGCCGGAAGGTCGCAGACGCCGCTGCGCACTCGTCCTGAAGATGAGCATCGGATATGCTCGAAACCTGGGTCGACATCTTCGATCCCAAAACTGTGAGTGTTAGCCGGTAATATAGTATTTCTAATCTAATTAAAAGTTATATTAAATCACTGTTACGTAATCAGTCAAAAAAAAACAAACATTAATAATTAAATTTTGCACACTTCGTGTAATGTCATGCAAACTAACTGATCCTAAAATCCTAAACATTGAGAATCACTGTTAATTACAATGGAAATACTAAGTGGGGTTATTATGGAATAATATTGCATCAGAATAACCCCAGAGGGGTAATTACGAAAAAAAATTGAAAGCACAGCTAGGACGTTATTCTACACTCACTGATTCAGTAAAAACTATAATTTATCATAAAAAGAAACACTTATTCCAATAACTTATCAGAAAACCGAGATAATTATGTTGGGGTTATTGCGAATCCACGAAAATGGCGCGAAAATATACTCTCTTGACAAAACTTGACGCTAGGGACATAATGTTGACACTAGCTTCTTACGACGACTAATGCGGCGAGGTCAATCAAGATGGCGTCTAAACCAATGTTGCCAATAGGAAAATATCGCTACAATTAGTAGAATTGTTGAACTTTCGGAATATACCCTTTTTCGGAATTACCCCAGTGCACCTTAATTGATTGTCCTCCTCTGCTTGCGTTATTTAAGTTTCGGGTTCCATCTCGCTTGCCACGTGGTCCAATAACTCCGCTGTGCCCATCGCTACGTAGAACTGTTGCGGGTTTCAATTCGCCCTATGATAGGCTAAGTAAAATTCGAAATGGCTGTAGTACGTCCATTGACCTACATAATGATTCCACTTCAGTACTAAAGTCTTCATTTTTTAGATTGTCTAGCTGAGTCCGTAAGTGACTATGATATACTTTTATAATTTATAAATAATTGCCATTTGTTGTTATTTCTTATTTCTTGTTATTTCTTACTATTAATATTGTGTATGCGGTGTTTACCTTTAAGTAACTGTTACATTACTGTAAGCTTCGCAAACATGTATTTAGTTTTAAGTTTTTATGTAAACAGTTGTTGGTAATCCTCAAATAAATAAATAAAATAAATAAAAAATTATGATCCAAAACACCTATTTTCTTACAATTTTGACGCCATATTATAGATGATGAGTATATCTATACTGTTATTACTTTCTTTTTTGGAAAGACCTTACCGAATTTCTGTGAGACGCTGCAAATTCGTCTTAACACAACCGTAAAACACTGGTTTCTATTAGTCATGGATGTTTTGGGAAAAAGAAAATAAAAGAAGCATAGATATAAAGACCTAGACTGTAGCTAGACGCAAAAACCACAAAGAAAACAGGGGAGTGCGATGTCCATATTTTTGTACAGAGCATGTCTTCTGTCGTACCTTCCTAACAGCTGTCCTAACAGCGAGTTTAACGGATTATTATAGATTTTTTATTGCAAATTCCTACGAGTTGCATTTTAGAAAAACTCCAAACTGAAGGTGGTCTTAGATCAGATCTTTGATTAGATAAGATTGGCGCCAATTGTATTATTAGGTCACATTAACATTGTATACAATTCCATCAATATGTGTCTAGCATACGGTATAAGTCTAGGTAATATTAATGGCGGGTAATAAATGCTATCGGCCACCATGGCAAGCAAAATATTGTTAGATGCAAAAATAATATTGGGTGTGGCAGAAGAAGCACGAAAGTAACATAAATGCCGTAGAGATGCACTCTTTGAGAAGTATGTCTGGTGTGACTTTAAAGGATAGATTAAGAAATGAAGTCAAAAGCGAACGTTGCGGTCTGAAAGAGGATGGACTAATGATATGGTATAATGGACTAAGGCGGAAAAAAGTATGTTTAGGTGGTCTGGTCATGTGAAGAGGATGAATGATAGACGATTAACGAAAGGCATATACACGGCGGAGGTAAATGGAAACGCTGGGAGAGGAGAGGACGCCCGAGAAAAACGTACTCCCGATGCTACAGCCAGTACACTTAGTATCAAGTGCGTAGCACTTACAACTTACAACCGTCGGGCATGTATGACCAAATGTATGAGTGTGAATGAAGTAGTCTCTGTCTACCCCCATTGAGAAAAGGCATGATGTTGTTATGATGACGAATAGCGTTATTTGAATTTTAACCCTAGAGTGGGCGCGTCTCCCAGCAAAACGTTAGTAAACAAACAATAAAAAATTTCCTCTATAAAATATTAGTTTAAATATTATATGTTATATGATCGATGATATTGTGAGGACTCTGCTTCACATAAACCTTCTTCTTGCAGAACAATTCATTTATTTCCCTTCTAGGACTTGTTACATTTATAAAATAAAGACATTTAAGGCTTTATAAATAATTGGATTCTTTTTAAATTCATATTTGTTTCAAAATCTCTATTTTTACATCATCTTTAATGTCCTCTCAAATCCCCAATCCTTTCTCTTTTTTTTATTCCTTTTTTAAATTTTTTATTACTTTTTTTTAAAAATAAACTATATGTGGCCTGTATCATTGAATAGGTTATATTCAATGATCACGACCTTTACAATATCGATCCAAATAAACGGTTACAAATACAAAATCAAGTTTCACTGAAAGTCAATTTTAATTAAAATAAATGTTCACAATATACATCTAACCAAATAACCATGACATTAAGAAGTTTTCATTTTGATCTTATCAAGAATATGCAAACCATACTCGTAAGATAACTTAAAGTGCTTTTTATACAGGATCTTTGGGGCATGGAACATAATAATAATAAAATTGCCAGTTTGCCCAATAATCTATGTTATTTTAAGAATAATAATACATTAGGAACCCCAATAAAAGTTATCTAGCGCCAAAAAGGTATAATTCTCTTCTATGCAAATCTTAGATAGTTTCTTAGAGATGTGAGAGATGAAACACATATTGGTTATAGTTAAGAATCAAAGGCTATGTTATTAGCCGTGTCAATGATATTACATGTCGACACCCCCATGCAATAACATTGTAACCTTCGATCACTAATATTAGTGATCGAAGATTGTAACTCATATTTTTTGACAAATTGACTTACAATGTTGTACTTACGTTTTTTTTTTTAAATTTTTCTGTATTACTGTCGTAACTTCACGTCTATTCGTTTTTGAATAATAGAAGTGACAAAAGCCTTATAAGTCACTAAAAAAGAATAAGTGTCCCGCACAGTCATTGTAATCCTTATTACTTTAACTAATAGTGATGAATATTGTTTCAATAAAGTGCAACAAGATTGTAATTTTATTTACAACTACCTGTCCCGGCAAACGTTGTTTTGCCATACCAAAAAAAAAAGCTTTGAAAAATAGATGTTGGCCGATTCTCAGACCTACTGAATATGCATGTAAAATTTCATAAAAATCGGTCAAGCCGTTTCGGAGGAGTACGGTAACTAACACTGTGACACGTGAATTTTATTTATAAGATATTCGTACATGACAAGTTGAAGAGTTTGAAAATGGTAGTAACTTGATTGTAACTCAGAGATACAATGTTATTCATTGCATATTATGTTTTTATAATGGATCGTTTTTCACGTAAGTCATGAAAACTATGAAAATTAGTTTTCTTCTAGAATCTTAAAGTACGTATAAATTGCACTATTTATACGTACTTTAAGTTTCTAAAAGAAAACTAAAAACAATCGTATATGAACGGTTTACAATATCGTACGGATCAACCTTCAAATGATAATATAATTTTTTAAACTTTGTTTTTTGATTTCACGAAAAAGTAACAAAACTGAATTACAATGTTATTGCATGGGGGTGTCGATATCGCCCTTTCTAATTAGGGACCAAAATGTAAGACTTTCTAAAAAAAAATTGTTTTTTGGGCTTCTTAGTGCAACTAAGAGTAGTAAGCACCATATTAGGGGATATTTAGCTATAAATATTATTATTTTGTTTAATGGCTGCTGATTAGTGTAATCAATCAGCAATTACTGTCAGCGTCATGTAATGGACACTCATTGGCTTCTTGATAACAAGGGCGAACATAAAATAAAAATAAAGAGTCTCCAATTGTGGCAGCAGTTGGGCCTGGAACAGATATTTAACTAATCTATGGAATAGTTAAGAATTCTAAACATGTATGCCCTGAGTATTAATAAACAATTAAGAAAATATATTAGAAAAATAGTATGTACAAAAGCAAAAGAGCAGTCCTAAAGTAGATATTCTTATTTTGTCGACAATTGAAGGTAATTAGAGAAATTATGTGTGAAATTATGTCCCTCCGTGTGGTGACGGATTATGAAAACAAGTGTCACCACCCCATCTCCTCCCAAGGGTGCTGTAAAAGTCAGCTAAGGGATATTGCACACAGATAACATCTTCTGTGAGAGACGGAAAACTCGAAAAGAAACCCTCTGCCAACACGCCTGGTCAGCGCGGCACAGTAGACCATAATCCCTCTCAAACTGGAGGAGGCCCGTGCCCAACAGTGGGACGTAAATGGGCTAGAGAAGAAGAAGAAGAAGAGAAATTATTGTACTTTGTAGTGGGTACTTATTAAAATGTAAATTTAAAAAAAACTTCGATCTAATATGGCAACAAAAGTTAAACAATTAAGTCAATTACACATCTACAGCCATTTTCATTAACCAATCTATTATTACGGATAGAATGTAATCCCCATTTGTCAGTAAGATATATCTCCTGTCTTTTCAATAAAGAATGCTGTGGTCAGTAGCTTATTGATGCAAGTAAAGACAAAAGTTTAGATTAGTCTGACTATCAGCAAGAATTTTTACATGGTCATGTAAAAGACAAAATAGTCAACTATTGGTCAAAAACAGAAATGCTCTTATGAGCAAATCTCGTAAACCTATTTTTAAATTAAGGATAAGTTATAATAACATTGAAATATACTCATTACAAAGCTAAGGTTTTAAAGCAAACCTTTTATAGTATAATCTAATCAAGCCAGAGAGAAGCCAGCACTTACATAAAACTAGCAAAATATTTTATTTACAGATAATAACATCTAGATATGAAATTTCTACTATAATCAAAATACAAACTATTGTCATGATAGACTTTCAATAACAGTATAATAAAATTGCTCAGATTGTGGAATAGTATTAGGCATAAATAAACCCTGTAACAACTGATCACAAAGGACACTTTACAGCTCAGTTCCACATGCGGTCATGACTGAAAATTTCTGAAATATCGGCCTATTAATTTAAAACACATATACGCGTCTAAATCCGTATAAGTAGTTGTATTTAAACGAATGAGTCTCGCAAAGGTTATAGAATCTTAAGTACTTATTAGCGCATGTTTCGCTCGGTCCAATAAACTTGATTGGGAGCATAGAGATGAAGCAACAATATTTTCTAAAGGATTGATGAAAAAACACAGATACACATCCAATAGATCCCGCACGCGAGCCGGTCAAAGATCACCGAAAGTATGCGCTTTTTTCACATAAGTAATGTATGAGAACTGTGAAGAAACTCTTCCTGAATTTTTGCTAGTACCAATAAAAATGCATGATTCCATAACCCACACATTCCTCAAACGTTTAGTCGTTAACAAAAATATCGTAATGCTCCGTTTACTGGGGGTGATTTAAGTATAAAATAATGTCAATAACATAAAAACTATATGCTTAAATACTTGTAACTGTAGAGTATTAAGCCGTAAGCTCTTGACTGATAAGTTTTGCATGTTAAAATTATGATCATGACAAGTCAAACACATCAAAAAGTATATATTATGGTGTTATTCATAATGACTTATCGGAGGTTTAAACGAAGATTTTATCGGAGAGATAATAAACGTTTTAGCGTAAAAAGCTTATTATGAAATAACAAGTTTCGAAAATTTTTGCGAACCGATTTTAGCGAACTTTTAAACCTCCGATAAGTCATTATGAATAAGACCATAAATACATTCAGGTCGAAATCACTAACATAATAGATATATGTTAAAATGTTATTACTTGATAAAAAATCAATCTATATTTATAATAAAAATCGTATAAAGTCAAAGTCAGAAACTGTCTGTAGGTTTAAAAAAAAACAAAATTGTATGATATTAATTCAAAAATCAAAAGCGCAAATCTGCGTTTAAAACATAAAACTGGCTTGTACATACCATCAAGTGTTCAGTTAAGATACTTTTAGGTATTCATTATAAGTTACATACTACTTACATACTTTTTGAAGCACAACACTATTTGGATATTTTTTTGAGTTAGGTCACTGTTATTTTAGCATACAACTTTAATAAAATAACACTCAAGTGCTAAAAAAATAACAAAAATGGCCTTTAATATACTATAGTTACTAATTAAGCAACAAAACCTCTTCTAAGTGATTGTTTCATTTTTTCAGTAATCGGCACTCCATAGTGTGCCGGCACTTTCCATGTTTTTTTGGCACTTGGTGGTACATTCTCTGAGCCCTTTGGTTTAATGTTGGAGGCATCTTTTGGCGCCGTGTTCGTCCTTTCTCTAGTCGGAGCTAAACTAGCCCTTTGTCTTGTAGTTCTAACTTCCACTGGTGGATTTTTCTCTGAAATAAAAAAAATTTATACTATTAATTATCTTTTACTAGCTGTGCCCCGCGGTGCTACACGCGGTAAAAAGGATAAAAAATAAGTTCATTTTCTATTTTTGTGAATATCTCATAAGATATTCATTTTAAATTGCATGCTGTAAAGAGCAGTTATAATCTATATTAATCGCGTAAGCTAACTAAGCTATTTAATTTGATAAAAAATATTACTATATACACATAAATAGCTTTTGAAAACACCCTATTGAATTTGATAATTTTTTTGACATTATTATGGGTACAGCGGGTTACTCTTAAAAGATAGACATATGCCCTCGCGGACTTTTTTGAAGAACTATAGGTAACAAACAATTCCTCCATACATTAGTTTATTGTAACTCACATAGATGAGGCAGCGTTTTCATTTATAGCTCGCGCGCGTCCGAATTTCTCGACAAATTTAATCATATCTCATCTAATATACAGCAAACCCCAATAAATTATGCGAAAAAAGCCATCCTCTTGAACCATTCTATCTATTAAAAAAAACCGCATCAAGATCCGTTGGGTAGTTTTGAAGATTTAAGCTCACATAGGGACATACGTGTAGTGACGGTCCTCGTGGTCTAGTGGTTCATATAACGGACTGCCGATCACGAGGTCTCGGGTTCGATTCCCGGTCAGGACAAATATTTGTGTGATGTTTTTAATCGTCATACAAATGTTTGTACTGCGTCTGGGTGTTTACTATGTATTATAAGTATGTATTTACAAAAGAAAAGTAGTATATGTATTCTATCCGTATTCTGGTACCCATAACACAAGCATATAAAGCTTAGCTTGGGACCAGAGGACGTTGTGTGAAATGTCCATGAATATTTATTTATATTTATATTTATACATACAAAAATTACGACTTTGTTTTATAAGAAGTAAAGATTCATACCATAATTAAAACAAGTACTTTATGAGGATACCAAAATAGCTTCCTGCATTTTTCTATGTACGAAGTTTTCATTGTTTCTTTAGATTGAATGGCTAGAGCTCTAATTTTTAAGTATATGTTTTTTCAATATATTATCTAGGATCGCATAAACTCAGAAACACGATTGAAAAAAGTTTTCTCGATAGAAAATCTTGGCGAAACAACCTCTCAAATTTTTAATTTTTTTCATTTGTCGGTCTATTATCGCGTATTAACTAATGAAATAACTTTAAAAACATAAGTAACTATCATATATAGAAACACGTAAATCAGAATTAAAATATATTTAGTAGATTTTGAGTAAATAGGAAAAGTATCCCTAATTCTTCATTTTCTGTGCCTACTGGCTGTGTTAATATGTACGTGTCGGCGATGATATACGATAATATTGATGTAGGCCCTTAAAGCAGATTTTATATGTCATAGGAGACTTGATTAAAATAATTTACTTAAGGATTTTTAGTTTTAACTTAGGCTTCCAAGATTGCGAAGTGGGTCCTCAAATTGGGTCAATGGTGAGTAATTTGTTTATTTGATGAGTTTGAATAGTGAACCGTTAAATATTCATAAAATGATCCTTCCAAACCAGTTACACGTGTCGTAAGTCACGGATCGAACTCATTGTAGTCAATAGAATGTAGAGGTTAACGTAGTTAGTTTGTCTAGTATTACAATGCCTTTAGATTGACGACTGCTCTGGCTGTGTATACAGGTAATTTCTATCATGTTTTCTGATATATATATTTAAACCTTTAAGTATTTAACCCTTGTTCTTCTGATCAAGAAGAAGAAGGATTAAGAATACGAGTATCACCATCCTATTTTTATCAGGGTGCCGTAAGAGACAGCTGAGGTATACTACAAGCAATTAACATCTACTGTGAGAGACAGAAAGCTCAAAACTAAACTCTATGCCATTACACCCTGTCAGCACGGCATAGTAGACCACAAACTCTCACAAAGTAAAGGAAGCCCGTTGCCAAATATGGTCTTAAATTTCCATATATGTATAAGATAATCAACATACCAACAAGATCCTTTTTAAGTAATTCCTTCATTTTCTCAGTGATTGGCACACCTGAATGTGCTGGTATCAGACGTCTTTTACTTATTACTTTCTTAGAACTTTGTGATAATGTTCCTGTTACAACTGTTTTTGGTAATTTTGATTTAGGTGTGGTGATTTTTGGAGCTGTAGCTGCTGTTGTCTGTGGTTTAGTGATTGGCACTTCTGTTTGTGGTTTTATTTCTGTAATTTAAAATGAGAACAATATTTCTTAAGTCATCTCCACTCCATTAGCGCATAGTCCAATGGACTAAATGCAGATTCTAAGAGGTAAAAACATATTATTAGTCTTAATTTTAATGGCATTGAGATGTTACATTACATATATTCTCTAGTACCTAAACTAGGAATACCTGTGTCATAGAGCCCCAATTTGAATAAAATAAGTAAATAAACAAACATAAAAGCTTCAGTGCGGTCTTGTAGCAAAATATGTTTGGGGCCAAAAAGGGAAATTTTTGTATCTTACTTCCAAAGCCACTACTGCCATGGAGGCCCCATAACATTCATACAGCAATAGCCATATTCTTACAAATTAGACAAAGAACTGAAATGTTCTACCTACAAGATGTGACTGTGCTGCTGGCCCAACCTCTGTCTAAAGGAAGGAATAAACTGTTTAAGACCATTACACTAGCTTTTCAGATGGGAGACAGCCAGCAGCAGTGAATTGGTGAATTCTTATCAAAGTGTCATGAAGGTGGCATAAGCACCATACCTGTAAAACATAGTAATCACCCAGACACAGCACAAATATTTGTATGAAAATTACAAATATCACATAAATGATTGTCCTCTGCGGAGATCAGAACCATACCTGATAAAAGGCGGTCTGTTACATGCAACCACTAGATCATGAGGTTACACTGTCAATAATAAAGAATAGCAATATAGCCGTTAGGATAAATCTGCGTAGATCTTAAGGTAATGTATACTGACCGGCAAATCCCCTCCGGATTGATTCCTTCATTTTCTCAGTAATTGGCACTCCAGCATGTGCCGGTAAAAGACGTCGTTTACTTATAGATTTCTTAGTACTCTGAGACATATTACCATTTAATTGAGCGGTTTTCTGTACCTTTGCTTTCGGCGTAGTCACCTTAGGCACAGTACTCGTCCGCTGCCTTATACTCTTCAAATCTTTTAACGAGTTCATTTCTGGAAAGGCAAAATATAAAATAGCATTACAAAAGCGAGTACCTAATAAAAGCTTGAGTTCTGATGACGAAGTAGCGCACTCCCTGGCTAGACTGTGGTTCACTTAGAACTTTTCTTATACATGACACA
Organism: Orgyia antiqua; assembly: GCA_916999025.1. Lineage (NCBI taxonomy): Eukaryota > Metazoa > Arthropoda > Insecta > Lepidoptera > Erebidae > Orgyia > Orgyia antiqua. The sequence continues at coordinate 15,911,711 of OU779864.1, read as the reverse complement.
TTAACTTCAGGAAATTGTAGAAGGTATTAATTATAAAGTATATAGTTTTAAATAAATCTGAACAACATAAAATAGAGGTAGGTACATAAGTTTTTTGTAAACAACAACAACATGCGCCCTCATTATATATTTTGTAGATACTTACTTTTTCCAAGTTTTTTGTAGTATACAAGTATCCTATGAAATATTTATTTAAGAATGCACAAATACAGTGTTTAAAACGGACAAATTACAAAACAAAATTATTTTATTAATCTTTTTCTACTGCAAATCAAATATATACACACAACTTTTAAAAATAACGGAAATCAGCACAGAATAGATAGAAGAATCAGAATGACACAACAAGGAAAAGAATAATGTTTGTTTCCTCCATAGACTATAGTTTCCTCAGTTCTCTATGATTAGGCCACAGACAATCTGTATTTATCAGTCGACCATTCACTATCTCACTTGCAGGCCTGCGAATCTGTCATGTCGAATCTTGTTTGATAATTATGTGAAATTGTTAACGCTTTAAAAAACTGTTTTCCACAAAGATTACCTCTTCTCGAACTAATTTATACTTAAAACTACATAATTACTTTGATTGTGAGCGTATTTTGGAGTAGAGAAGTATACAGGGTGTGGCGTAAATGGTGGTCCAACGCTAAGGTGGTTATAGTTCAAGTATTCACCTATCATATAAAAAAAAATTACCATTTTTAGCCATTTTTTTTTACACTACTCACATCTAAAATGCATGATTTGTTAAAAAGTTTCAGTTTCAGTGTCAGTTTTTTTTATTGGCTTATTTTTGGGGTTTACATCACAGATTACTATATATTAGTCAGAGAGTTTACATGAAAAAACGAATTCATGCATGTGCTAGTGCTAGTACTCGCCCGTACAACACAAAAAACACACTCAAAAAATAATGTCATTTGTCGAAGTTACATTCTCATTTATAAAATACTAGCTGACCCGGCAAACGTTGTTTTGCCATACTAAAAAAAAAAGTTTGAACAATAGATGTTGGCCGATTCTCAGACCTAGAGGATATGTATACAAAAGTTCAGGAAAATCGGCCGAGCCGTTTCGGAGGAGTACGGTAACTAACACTGTGACACGTGAATTTTATATATAAGAAGATTTATCGATTTTTTACAAAAAATTCAAAAAATCATATATCCGAAACCAATGGTAAAATTTTGTTAATTGTTTTTTTTATATGATATGTGAATACTTGAACTATAATCACCTTAGCGTTGGACCACCATTTACGCCACACTCTGTATAAGAGTTTCTGAGCGTTGGGATGATATTACATGTTTTTAACATTGCCTAGGAAAGGTACTATTTTGCGAATGTGAGGATTGACGAGACTGTAATTACCATCGATCAAGGATAATTGATCGATGGTAATTACTGTAAAGAGAGACTATGGTAGTGGGATTATGATCAGACGTGACAGGGACTATGACTATTACAGTAGAAATGTATGTAATGTATTATACTGACTTCATACCAGGCGTGTTAATACTAAGAACTGTGGAGCAGCAGCAGCGGTTTGTTGGTTTCATAGATTCAGACCCCCACAGCTACCTTGCATTTTTCAGCTCCACCTTGATGAAAGGTGAATGCTACTGCGTCCATAGCTGATGCAAAAATTAAGTAGTATGCAGTTTTAGTAACACGCTAAATAACAAAATGTTATTTGTTCGTTATTTTTGTATGTATGTATATCCCAATTATGTCCCTTTGTGAGCTTATATTTTCAAAATTAGGAAACGGATTTTGATCAATGCGGCTTTTTGTAGTGTTTCAAGACGATGTTCTTTTTTGGATAGTATTTAGTATGTAAAGTTTAAAATTGGTGAAAGGGAGGCTTAATACATAGGCTTAATAACTATAAACGCGAGTAAAACCGCACGCATTAGTTAGTATTTATAATAACTTATGCTGAAAAAACTATGCCAAAAAAAAACAAATTGGACACTTTTCAACACCCTTTTTTAGGAGATTCGTACCATAAGGTAAAACCGTAAAACGGGAATCCGCTGTCCGTTTGTACCCATCCGTAAGTCTGTCCGTCTGTCACTAGACTTTATCTCTTGATTTCTTTAACCTGAGTTCATCGCAAACCAAACACTGATAAACCTTTAAAGACTTACGAAATTAAAAACTTTCAGTCTTTACCGTTGAAAAATAGCTTTGTACTGTCAAAGATTATCGTACTAATAGGTAGGTATATAATTCATTCATGGTACTGTGACTATGAATGAACACTAATTACGTATTTTAATCTAATATAAGACGGGCCACGTGTTCTATTGGTTCATCTATCGGACTGCCGTTCACGAGGTCGCGGGTTAGATTCCAGCACGGGACAGTCATCTGTGTGAGTCATAGTCATACAAACGTTTGTATTGCGTCTGATGTTTATATTTAGTACGGGATCCGTAGTACATTTTTTTCACTTGATTACTATCAAGCTGAATTTCCGTGAGTAGCTTTATTATGACGAGACGCCCAATAATTTTCTATTCCAAAATCATGATTGTGGTAGCTAACAGAGATAGCAAGGATAAAATATCGTACTACCCGTAAAAAAAAGACGTAAGTGAACTTGCGTCAAAAATTTCAAATAATCACTTACTGCTTTCTTCCAGTAATAGTACGATATTTTATCCTTGTTACCAGTGGCGTAGCTAGCATAGGTGGCACCCGGGGCGGATTTTTTGGGTGTCACCCCAAAATTCAAGAGAAATTGTTAAAATAAAAAACTTATGATTTACGTTTTATTCAAATAAAGTACCTATTACAAATGTTTGAATAATGTATCTAAATAATAAAATAAATAATTTATGTGAAACAAACGGAAACACCTACTCTCCTTAGGGTCTTGGGCCACTCATGGACAGCAAATATTGATTATGCTTTGTTATGCTTTTCAAAATCTTAAATGTATCAGAAATCTGAAAAACATATTTAAAATCCCGCCATTATTTTAAAACAAGTAGAAAATATAAAAAAAAGTTTCAGGTTAACAATGTACAGCAAGGAAAGTCAAGTATTAATTTATTTTTATGCTTGTTATGTAAAACATGGTAAAAAAAGGTTTTTAACCACATTATTAATTACGAAATACATATTTTGTGCGTGCATAAATCTAATATATAAAATTCACGTGTCACAGTGTTAGTTACCGTACTCCTCCGAAACGGCTTGACCGATTCTTCTCAAATTTTGCATACATATTCAGTAGGTCTGAGAATCGGCCAACATCTATTTTTCAAACTTTTTTTTTTTAGTATGGCTAAACAACGTTTGCCGGGTCAGCTAGTATTTTTATAAAGATAGAATACTCAGGATAAAGTTTTAAGCACTAACAACATTTTGCTACGCGACTTTTGCAAGGATTTTCAAACAAAAATACTTTTTTTAAACGAAACATAAATTGTTTCAGTGGCGGGTGTTTAAATATTATGTACGTAAAATTCGGACTTTTTTATATTCGATAAATTTGTTTTATTTATTTATCTACAATATTACAATCTAGCCTGCTAAGGCTAATAAATAATTTTAATCTAACTTAAATTGCTAAATAGAGTTTTTTATAAGAATATGTCCATTGACAGCTATCTTATTGATTTATGATTAAATAAAAAAAATAATGTACTATATCTTTTCTTGCTAAAGTGGTGTTTACTGATGGCCCACAATAGGCTATGCCTTTTAGTTTGCTTTGACACTAGCGAACTCCGAAATCACGTCTTCAAAATTTATATTTTGTGTTGCTTCATGTTCTATAGTTAAAATACTAAGATTGTTTAATCTGGTTTCAGTCATTGTAGACCGCAAGTAATTTTTAATTAATTTTAATTTGCTGAAACTTCTCTCACATGAAGCAACTGATGTACATATTGTTACAAATAATTTTAGTGCGACAGTTAGATTCGGAAGAGATTCTGTAAAGTCCCATTCTACAATAAATTTCAAAAAGTCCAGTGTCACCCAATTAGAGACAGTAATATTAGCCGCTTTTAAATGTCTTCTCAACCTTGGTATTTCTAAAAAAAGTTCTGTTTCTGATACTTCATAAAAATGGCTGTAATTTGGTTATTTATCTTCTGAATGCGTAGATCTCAATTATTGATTGTATCTTTTTCAGCAAGGGACCGCATAGATCTACATTTGGTATAAGTTTCAAATTGATACCTTCAGCCGTTGCCGAGTGAAAAAAAGTTTAACGGGCGGATAGACAGACAGACGGACACCGTAGTGCGACTATAAGGGTTTGTACAAAGCCCTAAAAAGATAAAACTCTGAGATATCATTTACTAAAATGACATTGGGGCCATGTGTGTTACTTCTTTAGAATTATGCAAGAAAAGAAAACCAAACTGACGATTTATTAATTAGCTGTAAAATGGCGTTATTGTTAGTTCATTTAATTTTTCGTTTCTAAATTCCACGCGTACGAAGTCGCGGGCACTGCTAGTAACTAATAATTAACAAACACTTTGCACTAGACGTTCACACGTTCACGTAAGAGAGTATTGAAATGAATGCGGTTGGAAACAAAAGAAATGGCCCAATCCACAATACAAGTGACGAGACCTATATCGAGGGAATCCTCTGGTTAGAACTGCGCGTACCGGGGTATAAAATTTTGGGGGAATCCCAGATCGATTGACAGTGTGCACATTGTTTTTTTTTTCTAAATATCAATTTATTATACTCGTGGTACGATATTTTAGTTACTTAGTAATTAGTGGCAGTTATGCTCTCTGTCACAGATTTACGATTTTTTATAGGTAGAAAGAACTACAGCCGATGGTCATAGTCGAGCTCGGGTGTCACCCCTAAACGGGTGACACCCGGGGCGGACCGCCCCCGTCGCCCCCCCTTAGCTACGCCACTGCTTGTTACCTCTGTTAGCTACCACAATCGAGATTTTGGAATAGAAAATTATTGGGCGTCTCGTCATAATAAAGCTACTCACGGAAAATCAGCTTGATAGTAATCAAGTGAAAAAAAATTACTACGGATCCCGTACTATTACTATTGTATTCTAATAATAAAATGTATTTTTTATTTTATTGTATTTTATTTTTTTTATATTGTATTTTTTATTGTTTAGGTACATATGTATTATAAGTATATATTTACAAAAGAAAAGTAGCTTATGTAGTATATCCGTATTCTAGTACCCATAACACTAGCATTATAAGCTTAGCTTGGGACCAGAGGACGTTGTGTGAAATGTCCATGAATATTCATTACTTTTTAATGAGCACAAAAATTATGAGATTTAGTTTGTATGATACAAAATATTATTAAATTGTAATTAGTGTAAGTAATTTATTAAATCTCATAAACCATGAATGAAATGTCATAAACTACAGACAGTATACACCGGCTTCGCGGCGCAGGTAACCGTTAATGCGGCTGGCATAACTTCTTACGTACACGAGGTCACGACTTCGATTCCCATTCATGGGGCAGTTTATAAAGAGCACAATCTACGTATAATTAAGTATTTATTTACAAAAACTATTTACTAAGAACCGAATTTGATTTCAGAGTGCTTGAGATATTTTGTTTGAAAACTATAAAATTATTAATTACACAGCCACTTCAATATTTTGTTATGCATAAAAACTTTACAGCTATTCACTAGTAGGCAAAAAGTAATAATGATTATAAAACAAAAGCTAGTAGTTATCTAGTTACTGCTGTTGATATTTCTTCGAAAATACTTGGTACCGAGGAGCTTGAGAATTATATATGGCAGTAAGTTCCTTTAAATTAATTAAGTTTAAGCGTTCATTCATGTTATTTACCTATTCATAGCTATCTATAACCCAATTTTTTAAACTTATTAAAGTTATATTATACTGTGTCTATGGTTATACCAGAACGAACATACTTTCATATGCCACATCGGTCATTGACTTTGCCAAGTAGTAGGTATTTTGCGATATCAGCAGCATCCAAAAGATTACATTGTAGCGATTATTGCCAACATCAAAAAAGTAAAAAAAATAATTTATTATTTTTCTTACCCAATATAGTAAAATAACCTGTTTTAATCTGATTAAAAATATTACATTTATCAAAGACCCAACATTATTTACAATTATTTCAAATATATCTTGAAATAGGGTTTTGTGTATTATCATATTTTTAATGACATGCAAAATATATAACGGCAACATTGCCATTTGGCGTCCATCTTTAATCTTTTGATGTGTTGTGATATTTTAACAAAATTGTAATTTATTGTTTATTACGACTTCTCTAATAAAAGTAATACGTAAATTAATTACAAAAGATTTCTTCAAAGTATTTCGTTACAAATTAACTTGGTACGGTGTGATATTACATATTAATTGAAAGTGTCACAGTATCATTATCGTTGTTCTAAAAGTTTCACTGTTCTTTGCTATTGACCTAGGTGCTAATTAATCGACCAACCTTCATAATATTGTTTCCTTAGCTTTCTTAAAAACGTTGAAGTGCCTTATTGATGGTTTTAATAAATATAACTAATTTATTGTTTTCCTGTTGACGCAGCACATGAAGAGTGCAAATGGATAGACTGAGCCAGTTGAGGGATAAGGCGGGGGGCTCGCGAGACTTGTCAGACTCTACACTTGACACCACGGCAGCGCCGAGCGAAGCCTTCCTAACAGCCAATTCATCCAAGTACTTTTCTCTATCAGAAGTTGACTCTACATTTGATATTACTCTTAAAAATGATATTTCTCCAATCAAAGATGTTTCACTGGCTAGCACCACTGTGGAATCAGAAGGGACCACTGCTAATACAGACGAATTGATATCCAATTTATCACCAATTGGAAAGAAAAGTGATAACTTAGATAGTTTCAAAATAGATACACATATTGAAGCAGCTAACATATTGTCTGGAGGTGTTTCAATTTTTGATGATAACTCGTATGATGGTGATGAGTTAGTAATAGATGATAATGTAGATGTTAGTGATAAAACTGAGCTGAAGCAGACAGAGTGCTTGCAGTTTAAGGAGCACAGTGTGGAACCCGGGGTTATCAATGAAGATATAGGTAGTAAAGATACGGAAGTGGTGCTTCAGATAGATGGTAATAATGTTGATGCTATAGATATTGGCAATGGCTTGTATTTGTATAGGAAGGCTGGTCAAGAGGAACTGGCTGCTGTCCAAATAATGGATGATGAACACCAACCTAGTTTTAAATTTCTCAAAGTGCGGTAAGTTTATTAAAGTTATTACTGAACTTTGTCTCTAAAATAGTTTGATTATATTTGTGCTATAAATTTAATTTATTTGATGATCATAATAAAATGTTAATTAAATATAAAAAGCAGTTAGTTCTGTGCTTTTGTGATGTTGTTTATTGAGGTAAAATGTTATGGAATAATTAAAATTCAATATAGTGTTGAAAACTTTAGTGTTACTAGAATTTTACCAATACAATTTTGTAGAATAAAGTATACTGTTTGCAATAATTTTTTGTTTACTCCATAAAATAAACAGCCTATTAAGAATATTATTATCACAGCTAATCATTTGGGACATACCTGTTTCCTAAAAACATTTCTTTAAATTTAATAAAATCTAATATTGTGTGTAAATAATAGTTTTGTATAAATAAAAATAACGCTAGATAATGTGTTGATTGTTTACAATTTATTTTAATACTATTTTTATATGTATTACTCTATTCATATTCATGTTTTTTATATATCGTTATAAATATGTAACAACTGCTTTACTAAAAAGTTGACTACAAAAACATATCATCATTACCTCCTATGGAATGTTATACACCTATGGTTTTCTATGCTATTTGTGTACAAGATTTTATTAAATTCAGCTAAGAAACACAAGGTTACAATATTATTAAGGATGTCAGAATATATTTGGTATTATATGAGTGTATGAGTGGTGTGATTTTAAAAGATTTGATTAAGAAATGAAGTCGTAAGAGAACGAAGAATAAATGAAGACAAAGAAGTGTGTTACATCGTAGCAGATGGTGCTCTATAGTCTCTGCCTACTCCCATGGGTACAAGTACAAGGCATGGTGGTATGATGATGATTGTCTTAATTTGTGGGGGTGAGGGGGTTTAACATTGGCATTTAAAATATTGCAGCTTTTGTCTAGAGATTTGGGAACTATTTGCACCATTCCAGTTTCAGTTAATTGCTGAAAACTCCTTTTTTATGATTCATTGTGTCCATTTCAAAGTAGTAGGTAGAATTTAACCTCTTCAGACATTTATATCTTTAGTTTATATAATAAATGTATTAAATATATAAATTACTAGCTGTCCCGGCAAAAAGATTTTTTACCATACTCTAAAAAAAAATTGTTTGAAAAATAGATGTTGGCCGATTCTCAGACCTACTGAATGTGCATGTAAAAATTCATAAAAATCGGTCAAGCCGTTTCGAAGGAGTACGGTAACTAACACTGTGACACGTCAATTTTATATATAAGATAAAATCGAAAATTAAACTAATTTTTGTTTTTCCAGTGAAAATGCTGAAGGTAATTTAGAAGTTTATGAAGAAATAGAAGTAGAAGTACCAAAAGAAGTGGTAAGTGTTTTTGAAAATCACACAATCTTAAGATAATAATAAGTCAATCTTGAGTTAACTATAAATATGACTTTTTTGCCCAATGAAAATACTGTTGATTGAAGACTGGTGTGTTCTTTGAAATGGGTCTTGACCTCATCAAATCCCGTCTCATGAACATGGTCAAAATATTTTTGAAATAGGAATCAATAGCTCTGAGTTATCTCTAATTTATTAAAACAAAATAAATGAAATATTAATCAAAGTTTTGCATAAAATGATATTGGCTATTATCAAATAATAATATAGTAAGTACCTAATGTCATAAGTTATCTTAATTAAATTTTAATTTACCATATTATATTTCAGCCTGTTAAGGACGAAAAAACGGCTGATAAAAATATATCTTCTCATGTGCCTATAAAGGATATAAATAAGGTAATTAGTGACTCTACTTGTACAAAGGCTACTGACAAAAAAACTAAAACTCCCCAAAAAGAAAGTACATCAAAAACTGAAGTAGACACTGAGAATAAAGATGTTGTTTTAGATAGTAAGTCTGAAGTTAATGTAAATGGTAAAATGGTCAAGTTTAGTGAATCAAGAAAGATGACCTATCATTCAACTCCTAACAAAGAAGGTATACCATTGACTAAGATTATGGTAGACCAACATCTACCAACAAATAGACATTCTGATGTGTCTAATGTTAAAAAGACTATAGAAGTTCACACAGATAATTCTAAACTTAAAACAACTGAAACTAGTAAGACTAAAGATGATGAAAATAAAGTAAATGATTTAATCAACACAGAAAAAGAACTTGTTATTCTTGAATCAGACAACAAGGACTCGACAGATAAAAAAGATAACAAAGAAGATACTAGTATAGTATCTTCTTTGTTCTCATCAAATAAGTCTGTAAATATAGACGAAGTTGATAAAACTCTAACACCAGTAACTCGTGAGCAAAATAAAAATATCTCGACGCATATGAACCCAACCATTGAGTCAACAGATAAAAATATTATGAAAAGGTCAACAGATGTAAATGTACATACAGACGAAGTCGATAACTGTAATAAAGATTTGATGATAGATGAAGAAATGAAAATAGAAAAAGACTTGAAAACTGAAGACAGTAAAGAAAATAAAACCGAAAATACATTACAAGTTGAGATTAATGAAGAGAAAAAAGATAAAGATGCAGAACAGATACAGATGGATAAAGATGTGGAAGATTTGACAACAATAAAAAATAACGCCGCGACCCTAGAAGAAAATAATGAAAAAACAGTTGCCAAAGTAGAACAAAATAAAACCGTTAAATATGAAAATCCAGCACCACTTAAAAATGTGACATTAACCAGCAATGAAGAAATAGATTATGTTGAAAATGTTAAAGACAATAATGCGAGTATGGAAAAAGAATCTGACAAAATTGAATCAAGTGAAAACATGAGCACCACTGAAGATGTATGCAAAGTTGTGCCTATGGATATAGATTATGGAATTGAATCTTCAATTATAGCAAGTAGTGCTTCAAATGCCGAAAAAAATAAATCTGAGTTAAATAGCCAAATTTCTAAAGAAAATAAAGAAGTTGAACCTACTGTAAACCAAGAGTTAAATGAACCTATTATAATTGAAGATGATGATGTAAGCATAGTTGAAGTAACTGTGGATGAAAAAGATGCTAAAGAAAAATATGATCAGGACATACCAGATAGTAGTGTACCGAAAATAGAAACTAATAAAGAAGACAATGTTGATAAGTCACTACAGAAAATTGTCAATGTGCTTGAAAGTACCGATAAAGTTGGAGACATTGCTACAGAAAATAAAAATAAAGAAGTATGTGACATATCACAGTATTCAGAACTAGTGTCTAATATTGCTAGTAAGCCGGATCTCAAAAAAGATGTAACTTCGAGCCCTTATTGTCCTACATCATCAGACCAAGATATCAGAAAATGTAGTATGACAATTGAAAAAATAAATGAATCTAAAATAGATAGTATTTCAAAACTCAATGAACCTATTCAGAAGACAGAAGCAATGCTGATAGAATCAGAAAAAAATACTTTAGTTAATCCACAACCGAACAGCAGGAACATTATGCTAACCAATATATCTCAAGCTAAAACATACAGTAAGAAACCCTTGGTAAAAGATACTGTATCAGGAGATTCAACTAAGCTCGTTATGTCCATTAATAAATCGTCATCCCAGAGTCTAGGCGGATCCGATTCAAAAGTTACAACAGTAGTCTCAAATGTGCGAGAAACTACAGAGAAGACTGTTCCAAATAAGCCAAGAAAGAATGATAGTAGTGCACTTCAAATGTTGCCAAGAAAAGATGCTGTAAATCCTGTTCAGCTCGCCAAGTCGCAACCCACTGAGATCAATAAGTGCATTAATCTTTCAATAGCTTCTATCCCTAAAGATGGGCACCAGAGTGAAACATGCCCCGCAAAAGACAAATATATGCCAGTTACAAATTTGGACCTCAAGAAAACAAGAATCTTTGATATCAGACCTCCATTTACCATCCAAAAAGACGACAAAAAGGAATCAAAACTACTTCCGAAACCTGTTATTAATGAAAAGAATAGAGGTGTCATGAATATTGAAATTAGTAAAGTTCCAAAGCCACAACCAACTAAAACCAATATTATAGTTAAACAAGATAGTAGCAGTTCAGCTAAAATTGTTACTCTAAGTGCAAAGAATATAATAGAGGTTAAAGAAAAAAAAGATGGTTGTAAAGTACCTGACCCTAAACCAATAAACAATAACGTTTCCAATGCCGCCGTGCCCTTTGGTAAATGGACAGAGGCAAATCGCCAAGAATTTTTGAATAAATTTAAAACTAAAACTTTAGTTGCGTCATCAAATAGCAATCAGCTTAAAAATTCAAACGACTTAAATAGAAGAGATGTACTTAAGAAAATTGATAAACAAAGGCAGTCTAGCAACATTTTGTCTAAACCTCCAGACACAAATAAGGTTATTTCGAAACCAGAATTGACTGCGTTTTCAAGTAAATCAAATGTAACTACCAAAGAAACTCAAAAAGAAAGTGATAAACCTCAAAACCATGAAATACTTAAGCTTAAAACAGCACCTCAGAAGAACGTTACGAAGGTTGAAGCCGCGGTATCTCATTTTGTACCTCCAGTCAAGGCCTTTTCAACAAATGTAAAGAGAAATGAAGCTAATCAGAGTGGAGTGATTCAAAATTTGATTGATAAAACTATAGAAGGTATGATCCATAGAAATGCACCAGCCGCTAAACATGATGAAACAAAACAAGATTCTACAAAAGAAACAAGTGCATCACAGGCGCTTAAACAAACACAAGAGCCTTATCAACCCATTGAACAGGCTACTTTAGATGAGATAGAAATGAAAATGAACGAATTACATGGCATACCATTCATTGAAAGGCCACCTCATGAATTACCAAAAGTTGTCTATACTCTAGCGCCAGAAGCGAAAAGTAATTCTAAAGTTGAACAGAAACAACCAGTTCCTAGTAAAACAACAAAAATACCTAATCTCTTACCTTTCCCGAATAAAACCCAAACAAAAGATGTGATAGAAGTTGATTCTGAAGAGGAAATCATTGAACATGAACCTATTACAGGAGACATAGATGTTAGTAAGAAGAGTCTAAAAGTAACACCTTTAGTAAAAGAAACGTTATCTTCATGTTCCGACGTTCAACCAGGACACGAGAATCCGAAGCAAAAAGATGATACCAAGAAAGAAGCTATAATTACAGAAAAAGATTTTGACAAGTTTGTAAGAAGAAACTCTATCACATATGAAAATAGGATTACTGTTAACTTTGATGGAAAAGAACCACATAACGTTATTGAAACTGTGGTGGGGAAGGATTCTAATCCAAAAAATTATTCAAAGATCGAACATGGACGCTATGATCCAAAAACAAAACATCAAAATTTATATACACAAATTAGTAAAAAACAACCAATAAAGAAGTTATTAAGTGCACATGAAGACGCGTCCAATAAAAACCAGTCTAAACTGCAGAAAGCTTATCATTCAGTTATGACAGCCAAGCGACAAATGGCCGCTGACAGTCCTATAACCATAATTGAAGATAAACCTGTTAAAGTAGTTTTTATGGACAATGTCGATTATTTTTCAAGTCAGCTTAACGTTGAAGGCCAAGATCTTTCTCCAGTTAAGAAAATGATGCCTGAATCTGGTGTCACTGCTAGTACTGGTGACTCTAGAGATTCAGATTTAAATACTATTGATAAAAATAAATCGCCAGAAGAGACCAAGAGTAAAATGAAACACGCTAGGAAACAAGTTTTGACTCCTGTTGAAGAACCTGAATTAGAACTTATTGCACCAAGTGATTTAGAAATAGAAGTGTCACCTAAAAAGAAGAGAAAGACCGATGAAGACAATCAAGATAAAAGTTTAAAATATCCAATGCGTAAGAAAGCCTATATCCTAAGTTCTGCTACCACAGAAGAAAAGATTGGTGAACCCGTCGATGTAATGAAAACTTCATTGAGAGAAAGTGTTAAAACTAACGAAAATGGACACAAGAATCCGGTATCTGCGTTAGATAGCTTGGTCAAAGCAGCTGAGCTTATTGAAACTCAAACAGATATGAACAAGAGCACAGATTCTAAATCTGATAGCCAATCAAGTACACCTGTAAAGCGAGGAAGAGGCCGTCCAAGGAAATACCCTCTAACGCCTGAAGGAGTTGTCGACAAAAGTAAAACAAAAACGGTGACCCCTCAAAAGAAACCCCGGCTAATAGACTCCAAAACGCCCAAACGTTATGTCAGCACAGATGAATCTGACAGTGAGGATGAAATTATTATTAAAGAGAATTGGACTATGGGCAAAATTAACGAAAATATTGTATGCCCAATTTGTAATAAACTTTTCAGAACTGAGAATGTAGTGTTCAAACATGTGAAGCATTGTACAGGTCCATCACCCAGTAGATCTGATTCAGACAAGAGAAGCTTGAGAAAAATGGGATTATCGCCAGATTTTGATATTAAGTCTGTGGATAGTAAATCAGATGATGATATGGACATTGATGACGATAAACCATTAATTGTTACAAAAGAGATTCTAAAGAAGCAGTCGGCAAAACTTTCTAGAAAAGCCGATGACAAAGATGATATTGTAGAAATAAATACAAATACCAAAGAAAGACCTCAAAAGATTGAGGCACGAAAACTTTCAGAGAATAAATCGAAAATACCTCAGAAAAATACCGACCTTGTATGTGAATTTTGTGGATGCAAATTTAGGCAATTGTCGTATTTGACGAAACATATTATGGTGCAGCACAAGAATGAACATAAACCAGACACGAAGGCTACTGAAAAGGATGTTCCTATAACAACCAACTCTTTGTATTGTTGCGAAGTTTGTAAGAAAGAGTTTAGAAAGTTACATCACTTAGTTCAGCACCGCATTATACACAATCCATTACCAACAAAGTCTTTGAGAAAGAGTTCTTCAGAACAACCTGAAAATAAGATCGTTAAAGATTTAAACCCTCCAAAACAAGAAGATCTAAGTGCCGGTTTCCGATGTGAACCTTGTGACAAGTCATTTAGAAAACTACATCACTTAGTAGAACATAGAGAAACCCATGATGGTATCAACAGGCAAAAGACTAGTAGCTTACCGGCAAGTAAAGAAGAGAAGCCTGTAGAAAAGTCCGTAATGCACCAATGTGATATTTGCAAGAAGTCATTTAAAAAGCTCCAACAACTAAATGAGCACAAAGAACAACATATGGAAACAAGTTCTGAGAAATCTGACGATAAAAGCGTTCACAGTGCACTTTCTATTATTCACGAATGTTCGCTTTGTTATATGGTGTTTCCAAACGAACATTCACTTAACAAACACACAGTGTTTTGTCAAAAAAAGAAAAGACAATCTAAACTCCAAAAACCAGCAGATGAAAATGAAGGAGATGATGAGGTTGCCGAAAGTCCATTACCAGAAAAAGAAATTGCGAATATAGATAGTCCTATAGATTTAGTTGAAGACAGTGTCGAATCTGAAGATAAGCTAGTAATAACTAGCGAAATAGAATTACTTAAGGCTATACCAGCAGCCAAAGAATCAATTATTTTGAATGAGAAGTCGGAAGTTCAAAATGCAGATAAAAAGGAAGAAAAGGTAACAGAAAAAGAAGAAAAAATAGTTCCAGTAGAACAAGCAACCGTTACAAAAAGAGAATTTATAAAAACAGGTAGTTGTAAAACAGAAGTACCCGAAAACATCAAGAAGGTTGAAGATAAGGCACCCGTTAAGGTTATTGAAACGCCTAAAAAGAAAACCTCTGCTAAAGAGAAAGCTGGGAGTGCCCCGAAACGCCACAAAAGTACAGCCACTACATCACAAAACGTGGAAGAGAAAGTAACAGTTGAATCTAGTGATGATGATGACGTTCGTTATATGTTAAATCCAAACTTTATCGTTGATGATATGAATGAGGAGAAAATATTTATGAAAGTGAGAGCTAATAAACGCAATTCCCTACAAATAGATCGACCAAACTCCAAAGAGTTAGTGAAAAGAAGAACGTCACTACAACACCCACCTAAAATATCACGTCTTAAATCAAAATCTGTAGATACTACAACTAATGTGGCGACTATTAAAAAAGAAATTCAACCTAATTTAGAAACAGTGCCTTCCACAGATTCTGACGATAGTGAAACTACAAAATACTCTTTTCCTGTTACCATCCCCGAAAAATGTGCTAAACCAATCCAACACAGAGTGTCGAAAGATTCTGAAAGGAAGACGCAAAGAAAATCTTTAGGGGATAAAAGAAAATCTGTCACTGGAATAGCTAAAAGAAAATCGTTGGGGAAAGCTGTCACAACCAAACACAAAGCAGCTCCTCTACAGCAAGTTAAGAAAAGTAAGTACAAAAATATATCAATAATGTTTGTTTGTGTATTCTGACAACTGTTACACAGTACAGTTTAATCGATCTTACAGTGCAATTAAATCGATCTTCATTGATATTATGCATAGAATAAAGATAAGAGTAATGTGATGATGACATAAATTTTATTTATTTTTTATGTCCAATAATAGATTTTGATGAATCTTTACAGCTTATAAGTGGAAATACCATAGCCTATATCTTTACCCTTAAAACCAAGGAGCGGCGGCAGATAGATGCCTTTAATTTATTGTCGAGGCTAATTGGCATGGTTCACATTTTTTTTAAACTCTTAATTCAAAAACCATTTCGGGGCATAGAGTTTCTGATCATGATCCATTAGTTTTCTTCAGAAAATTTGGTATATTAATGATTATTATTCCAAAAAAGCAAATGATCTCTATTTGCCCTTGAAATGAAGGGCTTAAAATATTAAGAGGATACAAAAATAGCTTCGTGCATTTTTCTACGTACGAAGTTTTATTTTTTCTTTAGATTGAATGACTAGAGCTCTAATTTTTAAGTATATGTTTTTTCAATATATGATCTAGGATCGCATAAACTCAGAAACGCGATTGAAAAAAGTTTTCTCGATAGAAAATCTTAGCGAAACAACCTCTCTCATTTTTTTATTTTTTCATTTCTCGGTCTATTATCGCGTATTAACTAAATAAATAACTTCAAAAACATAAGTAACTATTATATATAGAAACACGTAAATCAGAATTAAAATATATTTAGTAGATTTTGAGTAAACAAAAAAAATATCCCTAATTCTTCATTTTCTATACCTACTAGCTGTGTTAATATGTACATGTCGACGATAATATTGATGTAGGCCCTTAAGGCGTTCTGAGGGATATATTACTCTGTGGTGGAGTTGAAATTGGTCTATTATATCAACTTGGCAACTTTGGAAAGATGTATTGCAATCTGTCATAAGTCTATCAGGAAAAGTCAATACACAGATTGCGTACAACGATGACGTCACAACATTTAAAATAATATCTTTAAGTATTTTTTTTAAATTCTATATAGTGAATATTTCAATAATATTGAAATTAGTTGCTTAAAATAGTCTATATTTAAAAAAATATATATAAATACAGCAGGTCAAAAATTATGAACAATCCCAATTTGTAATCGTATTTTTTTGTTTCTATAGGAAAATTGGATGTTGAACATCGATGTGATTGCGGGCAATTATTTAGTAGCGCTGCTCTATTATCAAGACATACAACATTAGCGCACACTCCTCCACGGATACGCCGTAGACGATCTCCGCCACCAGACGATAAACCAATCGAGAAACTCCCCCGCAAATCTATTACTGCTATAAAACACAAACCAACTTTGGCAACTAAAAAGTCTAGTGTTGCTAGCAGCACAACTGCAAACCCAAAAACTACTAAACCTGAAGTTAAAGCAATAAAAAAATCCACAGACAAAAATAATAAAACAACGAATGTTGCGAAAAAAATAAAAACGGATACCAGTTCTGGCGTCCAACCAAGAAGATCGATTTCAAATCGAACCGCGCCCGTTCCAAATAAAATAAGAAAAAGTCGCGCAGAAAAATAAATAGTTGTGTACAATGTTCTTCCTGTGTGTTATGTATTAAATAGTTGGTTCGTTTAAGAAGTTGGACAGAATCATGTTCTGATGTTTTGAGTTGATGTAAGAAAACCGCTAGGTAGATACGCATCACTACGCTCACAATAAGGTAACAAACGGACCATGGTTTAAAAAAAATATTTTTACACGTTGGTCAACGCATCGACAACACATTTTTTATCGTGAAGCGATTAGCGGAATGTTGATCTTGTCTATATGTAAATGAGACGTAATAATAATAATATGTCAATTTGTTTGTATGTATGGAGAGTAAATATTTATGTTTAGTAGAATTAGTCTTAAGTTTTCATTGGCATTGTTCTGTTATAGTGCAATTATCATTGATTGTAAATCTTCAACCATTATTTTATTTTTTAACAGACATGATCGCGTGTACTTTTGTGTGAAACATAGGATAGGAAACTACACGCGGTTTATTCTGTAATAAATAGTTTTATGTTATCTTGAGTGAACACCAAAAAATATATTTGTTTTCTTTGGCGCTAAAAGTTATTGCGAGGTGCAAACTACAAGTACCAACTTAATAAAAATATTAATGATTGGAGGGATGTAATGAGCTTATAAATGTTTTTTTTAATATTAAAATAAATTTAAATAAAGAACGCGCTATATAAATTTATGAGCTTCCCCGTCGCAGAATAATAATTAGTGCTTACTACTTTCAATTTATAAGTGGTTAAAAAATTCGAATTAGATTTTTATGCTATTCGAATATATTTTAGGAAGACCAATGCTGGCGTGTCTATTTTATAAATAAATGTGTTATTTATAGACCAATTCCACATTACCATACAATGTTGTTGAGATATAATGTAGCTGTGTTATCGATATTATGCTCTAAGGATGTATATTGTTTGGCGCTTCATTAAAATGCTTGTTGAATGTTAATTTAAGAGTAATTACAAGATATCTAGGCTCTACAAGCCTTTTTTATGTCAAAACACAAACATAGGCCTTATTTAAAGCCTTATCGAAGGGTTGCATTGAGCAAAGACACGCTACCCACGCACAACTTTTTATTAAATTTAAACTTCGCATCGTATGCGTTTGATTAGATAAGTAAAATCTATAAAAATGTCAAAGCAGTTGTAATTTTTTTTTCTTCTGGCAAACCATTAATATTTTGGGCTTTCAGTGGATTGTTCCCAAACTCATGTAATCACTTCTTAAGTAAGTTAAATATTCAAATTTTAGATTCGACTTCAAACAGAACTGTCTCAAAGCTACCCAATAGATGGCGTCGATCGTCATTAACCTGGAATGGTTTAGTGACAGTTTTTGTAGCTTTGGGAAGCGTTTCGGTAGCGGCAGATTTATTTATTGCATCCTATTATTGTTTTGCCGTCACAATAAAGTTTTATAAATCTTTGTTGTGTTTTGACATGGATTTACACAAATTTTCAAAGATACTCATCCCGTCGTAAACATCACTAGCTCCTCCTGTTCTTAGTAATGAGATGTTGTCCTTATTAATTTGTTGATAGATGAAATGCTATTTTGCATAATTTTGATAAGTATGTGGAATGCTGTTTATAGTTTGTGAGTATTCATTGAATGATACTCTCCGAAATTTTATAGTGACCTAGGACCAAAATATATCAATTTATATATATTATGTTGTTTTTAATTTTAAATGACATTTATTCTACTCTTGTGACTAACAGTTTAAATAATGCAAAAATATAAGAGTAGGTGTGAGATTTATGTTTTAGAAGCATTTAACACAAAATTTTATATATGTAGATGATATCATTATTTTTAATATGATGATACAATTTTAATCAAAAATAAATGGTTTAAAAATTATATTTGTTTTTATTTACATAGGATTAGAAATTAATAAATAACACTCGAAATTATAATCTACCCTCTCTCACAAATAATATCTACAATACTGGGTTCCATAAGTTGTGGGTCCACACATCTTAATTGTGCTGATGAAAGTGCATCTTCCAGAAGGGCGTTTAGTAACCTTTCATCATTGCCCATACATGACAGTCTCTGTTGAAGGAAATGTACATCCACTTGTAACTGCTGTAAGCCGTGTTTGCCGAAAGTGCGTAATCTTACACATTCAACTAAAGCCTTGAGGGCAACTTTCAAGGCTCCATTTGACAGAGCAGCTCTATCAGCTCCAGCTGGACTGAAAACTTCAATTCTCTCAGAAAAAATTCGGTTCAGAGGTGAGAATGATGATGGAGCACGAGACCATATAGTTCTTCTACTAGAATCACTTGATGGTTTTACACTTGTGGGGAATAACTGTGAAGCAGCACTATCAGCACTAGCCAGTGTTTCCACAACTCTTCGGCACACAGCTCTTGGACCACGAGGTTCTGGAGCTCTCAACCAATCTCTGGCTAAAACAGATACTCTCAACATCTGTGCAGCAGTTTGCCCTATGAATACTACTTCAGAATCCAAAGCTGTCTGTGCAGCAGTAGATAGATGTACCATAATACTATTTGTATCTCTTTTTTCAACTGTAACACCTGGCGCCGATTCTTCCAGAAGTTTCAGTAAGTGTGTATGTAATGTTGTAACTCCAGTTTCTTGCATTTCCAAGCATAATTTAGCTAATATCAAAAGTAATTCAAATGGAATGTTATTGTTTGTGGTCTGTAAGCAAGCCATTTTCTTCACCATATCTGATAAATTAACCATAGTTTCTGTTATTACTTTCCAACAAGTATCTGCAACTGCTTTAGCACACCACTGCTTGAGACCAAATGAAAGATTACTTTGTAAGAATGCCATCAGATCCAGTAATGAAGCTTGCACTTTTTGCATTAAATATATTTGTAATGAGCTCAAGATATCCTTCAAATCTGAAGTATCAGTTCCTTTACTAGCCAATGACTGTCTTACTTTAGTTAGACTATCTTTAAACTGAGTCTGAATAGACTGATACTGAATTGTAGCCTTGTGATTGATGCATTGTACAACAACATCAATAGCTTTACTAGACATTGTATCACTAGAGATGATTTCAGTCATAGCTTGTAATTTTCTAAAGAATTTGTCCAGACCTCTAATCAAAATATCAGTCCCTATGTTGTCAGGTCTTTTAACAACTTCATCAAATAAGTGAAATACCTGTAACATAATTTTATCTGCAAAGTCTGGTATGTTAGGACCAGTTTCTTCTGAGAACATATCATGGTAACATGATATAACAATACCTAAGTCAGCTAGTAAAGTATTGTTGCACTTTTCTACCCATTCCAATATGTCTGTATTCTCTACCATAGCACTTAGAACTTGTAAATGTTGGTCAATACGACTTTCAGCACAACTTAGGAATATATCCTGAAGAGATGAATCAGTTTCTTGCAACTGTCTAAGCAACCCTACACTTTCAGCTAACTCAGATGCTGATGTCTCTGGACTTAACAATCTCTCTCTTAATGTTTTCTTTAATCCATAGATTATTTCTAAACATTCCGTCTGAATACTTTGGAATGAAGGTTGATTTCCATATTTCTGAAGTACTCGTTGGGCGTGAGTATAGTCGTGCACAGCATCAGAATACCTTCCTTCCTCAATGGCTTTATTTAGTTGTGATGGCAATAAGAATAAAAATTGTAACTTATCTAACAATTGTCTGGTACCACACAATCTACTGACGTTATTGCCACTGTCTCTCAAGGAATCAGATATCTGAGCACTAAATGAAGTGATTTTATTCATATTTTCACTTAATTTGTTCATTTCCTCCTGCATTATTTTAAAATCTGTTCTCATTTTCCGAACTGTTTCGGTGGCGGAGATAAACTTGTTGTAATTCTCATAAACCAAGGTTTGCATCTCTGATTGCAGAAACTGACTTTGTGTGACCACTTCTGCCTCTTTATCCATAACTTGTTTCAATGTAGCACATTTTAGCAAACATTCTAAATAGATATCGGGATTGAAATTGCTACCGTCGATATCCAAGGGATTTTCCTCTTTTTCTTTGGCTTCAGCCATCCTGGACTGCAACAACGATCTGTAAGTTTAAAAATTCTACAATTGTAATGATTAATAACTCAATAATACAGAAAATATGGAAATAAGATTATAAATATAATATTAAAACGCTTATGCATAAACCGATATTTTGACAGTCAATGACATACATGACAGATAGTGACAGACAAGTCACAACACAACATGACATGACTACGTCAAATTATTGACATATTCATGCTGCGTTCGTAATTTAGTCTATGGTGCTAATTATTCTATGACACTAGACACTTATTCAAAGAGTAAAATAATATAGATAAAATAAAACACTTATACGCCTCTTAGACTTATTTATTTATAACCCTCTTGCTACGCCCATCTTTTCTATTGTACATAGACATGTAGGAACACATTGTATGTATTCATTGTTTGCAAGTAGACGTTTGTCAACAGGTCTACGAATCTATAGAGACCATTGTGCCAGCCACCTTAGTTTATTAAAAACAAATATATTTATTACAGTATGTATGGTCCTATTGTTTGCTCGCCGGCTAATTTATTATATACAAATATATCATGTATGGATTCATTGTATGCAACACTCTGCGTATCAGCAGTTTTAGGAATATATAGAAACGATTGTTCTCCTTACCTATATAAGCTAATATTATATCAAATATATTGAGTCGCAAATAAACGCCATTCAAGTCCGGACGTATTTCATTTTATCCTCTAACCAACCACACGTCATTTAACCCTAAAGACATACCTATTTCTATTCCATGGTTGTTATTGTTTAATTTAATTTATGATTTAGATACCAAAAGAGGTCACGGTCGTATAAAAAACAACGTATGAACGTGACCTAGTTACCACAAATATTAAAAACAAAGTCTAAGAACGTATTTTGTAGATATATTTTTATAAAATGTTTCTTATATTTTTATAAACTCGAGAACGCCTGGGCCGATTTTTGTCTAGAAATATTCGTGAAAGTCCAGGAAAGGTTTATACGGTGACAAAATATATGGGGATCTAAAATGCCACGCGTACGGAGTAGCAAGCATCAGCTAGTCTATATGATATTATTATATCCATTGCATAAAATGTAAGGCATTAGAATTAAGAATAATATTTAATTATCTGAAAGTCTACTTTACAAACAGGTCTTTTTAAATAACATTTCAGGCACACTTTCAGTCCTAAATTGCGTATTGTTTGTGTCAAGAATATCAGATTACTTTAAGCTCTTTGCGTATAGAATGCAGCGCCACTAGTGGTGAGTTTTAATAGTACCGGCAGGACTGTTGTCCGTTATATTAATTGTTCTGTATGTTAGAAGCTAGTAAATAAAAAGTCATAAAGACTTTAATTATAATAAAAATTTTAATTGTGAATACTGGGATGTCCTCCAGTGAGATATCCGAGTTTTATGGAGTAGATGTTACAACCACGGAACAGAGATCAATGGAAGTGCGAAGTAGGCGTGGCACGCGTGTCACAATTAAACACTGTTGCGCTTATTTGATCTCCAGTCGCACAAGTACTTACTTAGTCGTATTCATTTTACTCTTTGTCGTATTCATACTGTTCTAACGTTAACTCGTGTTGTTAGTATCGCGACAAGCTCATTTCGCCGTAGATATGCCGTATTGTTCAGTTTTGGAGTACAAGAATAATAGTAGGAGAAGAAATCTTTAAAATGGTGGTATTTCGTACCATCGGTAAGTACAATATCATTTGATTCTAATAAAATTTTAGTTAATTCCAATTTACTAATAATTTATTGGAACGTCTTATTCATTCATTATTTCGTTCTTAAAAGTTCTTCGCTACTCAATTAGTGATGTACTTAGGTCAGATTTCAGTTTATCGATAAATGCCGATATTAGAAAATTTGTAATTTACTATTTATTTTACTAAGTAACTTTACAATATGAATGTAAGGCGGTCTACACCACATTCACAAAATTAATTTTGAGAGTTGTATCATTCTGCGTAGATGCTTGATAGCGGAAATGTAATCAAACTATTACATAATAGTGAAATTATTATAATTAATTAATTATATAATAAATTATTCTCATCCTCCGTAAACATTTTTAGGTTTCCCAAAGACGCTACCGTCAAAGAAAAATGGATAGATGCAACGGGTCGATCTGATTGGATGCCAGTCAAATCAAGTACAATATGCTCGGTACATTTTTTGGACGATGATTTTTTAATTTCTAATAAAGGATATAGATACACGAAACCTACTGCTATTCCATCTATAAAATTTTTTCTATTTCTCTATTTAAGTTTTTTAATGAAGTAAGTTACTATATTATATATGTAAATAGTTAAATTGTTAACGTAAACAATACATATTATGTCACCTATTCTACCAGCTTCTTCGAAATTCTTTAAATTTTTGCGGCTTAGCTATAAGACAACGGCTTACTTGAATCATAAGTTTTTGATCATTGTCCTGGAAACATCGCTTTACCTACTGTGTGATAAAACTGGCTTAAAATGAGTTCAAAAAGAAAACTAACAACATACGGATTTAGACGCGTTTATTTGTTTTAAATTTTGGCCTGACGTATCGGAGACTTTGCAGTCACCATGGTCACGGGTGAGACTGAGCTGTAATGTGTCTTCTACGATCAGTTATTACAGGGTTTACCCACATTCGATTTTAATTTTACATTGACCATAAAGATAGACTTTTACTATAAACTATATCATATTACATTGTGCTCAGACTACATAAAATCAATAACATTATTTTAGTTTCTAAAATACATTAACAAATTGTAACAATATAAAGAAATTTTTAAATTATATAAGGTGAAACATACATAATTTTATCATAGACTAAAGTTTTAATTATTATAGAGGTAGTATACAATATAGCAAGCAAAACTAAGTTTATATACTTAAATACAATATTATTTACATAATAACTTCTACTGTACATACATTGAATAGATAGAAAACACCCAGACGTAATACAGCTATCTGTGTTCATTACACCAATATTTGTCCTGTGCGAGAATCGAACCCGCGACCTCGTGATCGTAAGTTGGCTGCATAACCGCGCATAAATGTGTATATTTTTATCACATAAAACAACGACACTCTTCCTGCCTCTTGTACTCCAATATTTCAGTAGTTAAAAAGCCTACGCTTTGAGGAAACTAGACATGATGTTATGTTCTTATTGAGAAACTAAAAACTAAAAAAAAATAAGAAATGGGTAGGTATATATCGATATCGGTAATAATCGGTAAACCTAAGAAAAGATGGATGGACTGTGTGAAAGAGGAGATGAAAGAAAGAGGAGTTGACACAGACATGACGGCTAATAGAAGATTATGGAAGAAAAAGACATGTTGCGCCGACCCCAAATAATGGGATAAGGGTAGGAGGATGATGACATATATCGATATCGGTAATGTAATTCGGGTTGGTACGGCCTTAATCGAATAGCAGCAATGACACGCTAGTGCACACGATTGTCACCTTTACTCCTGACGAAATTGTGTTTCTATTTGCGACCACTGGTAAATGCGCCATCTATCGTCAAGTAGCGGAATTTACTCGTCAATCAATTTTAGTTTGACTTTAGATTACAAAAGGTGTTAAATACTTTTCCAACTACAGATAATTAAACCCTATTCCAGAATGAGAAGGTTTATTTTCAGATGTAGGTTATATGGCTTATGCTAGTTTAGTATAAAATGTAAACGACCAATCAAACGATTTGTTTATATGTAGTACATTAAATGATTATCGGTATAATTGTGTGCGTTTGGCGACACTGGTTTCTATAGTAATTTTGTTGCATTGCAATTCCATTGATCTCTGTTCCGTGGTTACAACAGATTCGCGCATATTTTGTAACATTTTAACTATTCTAGAAGCACGATCACGAAACGCAATTTTTTGGCCGTCAAGAGAAATAATTTAAGCGACGTTGCCAGAATCGATAGCTCCGTGGCACGGGCGCGTCATGCGGACGGTTGTCCGTACGGACCCGTCCACATTACTCTAAAACGCTCCTTATGCTTACTTTTATTAATTGGTCTATACGGAGCGATCCGTACCGACGGTCTGCGTGGCACTAAAACCAGCCTTATGGGTTGAAATCCTGTCTTGAAGATTATTACGTTAGCCATAACTTTTATTATTTTTGAAATCTTATGTTAGAGAAACAAAGCGTGTTAATCCTTTGAGACAATCATCATTCTAACTCGTACTTCATTAATAGACAATTTCAAACTCATCCTGCCGCTACTTACGTGGCGCGCCACCCAGAGCGCTAGTGTCGCCGAACGTCTTTAACTTTAACCACGAAGTATAGATACAAGGAGTCCGAACGGTATAGGCTTTTCCATAATATTTCGTGTACACAATAATAAACCCAGATCATAGTTCTATTTTCTGCCACTGGCTGCGCAAGTATTCAGGACGTACCGATGCTATTATAGAATATCAGAATATCTCTTGACCTTCTCTGTATTATTGGGTTTAAAGCACTCGAAAAATTTCCTAAAACTTATATTTAACTCCACGTTTTTCAGAATATTTTTTTCCACAGGTGTCAATAGTTCAAACGAGTACTTCTTGAAAAATGGCGCGCTCTACCGGCAAAAAATCTGTCCCTTAAATTGAGACCATTCGTTCAACATTACGTTCGGACTCCTTGTATCTATACTTCGTGACTTTAACGCAAAGAGCCTATAGTACCTGCTTATAATCATCTCGATCTCTGATCTCTTCAACGTTGAAGGCAGGCGAGAAATAGTCAGAAATACTAGAGGCAAAAGTTAGGTAGGTACCTATAGTTTTAACTAGGCATAACCATTGCTATCAGCACCATATTCTTAGTTTGAAGTGGGCAGATAATAATTAGGATCCAAGGGGACATTCGATGTTAAGTTAAACCCAAAGATTTTCACAAAAATATACTTTTATTATAATAAGAGCGGACTATACATAAAACGCAGGTATACCATAACTCTTTGGCCTTAATCTAAAGGGTGCTTTATACATATTTTACTAAGTTTCATTGTACAATATTTATTACATAAATAAAGACAAAAACAGCCAAATCATTTGTTCAAAACATTAACATGGTAGTTTGTAGTTAATTATAATTAAAAACAATACTTCAATCAATTGGTACTACAATACTTATACGAGTTTATATAATACCACGATATAAAACCACTTTTCAGGGATTTAGACGCGTCTATTTGTTTTTAAATTTTAGCGTGGCGTTTCGGAGACCGTAGTCACCATGGTCACGGGTGGGACTCTGTGCCTCTGTGGGACCAGTCGTGAAGAGTGGTTTTATTAAAAACAAATGAGTCGCCCAAGTGTGAGAATATTATATAACTTAATAAGCCTTGCAAAATACGTTTTAAGTTGTTGTTTAGATTTAAATTTGAACAAAAACCTCTAATGAATATGTAACTAATTTGTTCTTGATGTATAAAGTAAATACTAGACAACATTACATGGATAACTACTATAATAATTAACTTTCTATACATACATTTACATTATGGGGTAAGGGGGAAGGACTATTCTTTGTCCGGTATCAAATAAGATCTAAGAGAATAAAACATCAAACAGTTTAAGAAAACGGTTTTTAGAAAACGACTCGCCACTTTGTCGAGTGGTTCATGTAACGGACTACCGTTAAAGAGGTCGCGGGGCCGATTCCTGCTCGGGAACAATGATTGTACTACATCTGGGTGTTTTCTATGCATTATTGTATTTACAAAAGAAAAGTAGTTTATGTAGCATCCGTATTCTGGTACCCATAACACAAGCAAATAATCTTAGCTTGGGACAAGAGGATGTTGTGTGAAATGTCCATGAATATTTATTTTAGAAAACGGTCAAATTTTGATATTTAGGTACTACATTCAGCTTCTTTACGGTGCTTGAATATCTCACTATAACTATGACTTATACTAAAATTTAATAAAAAAAAAGACGTGTGGCACTCGGGGACTGCCGCGGTAAAGCTACTGCATAGCATTTTTTATCAACTTATGCATTTATAATTTTATATTATTATTTTATTTGTCTGTCTGTCCGTCCTTCCGTCGGTCCGTCTGTCCGTCCATCCGTCGGTCCGTCCGTCCGTCATCCGTCGGTCGGTCCGTCCAACTTTCGGTCCCTCCGTCCGTCGGAGTGTTAGGTTAATTTTCGTTACGAAATTTCTGGATTCGGTCTCCACGCTCAATGCCCGCGATTGAAGCTATGCAATAGCTTAAACATCTAGTTGGCTAATTACACTTCAAAAATAAATGCGTTGGTGTCTTTCCAGCTGCACTGTATAATATTTGAATTAATTTCAATAATTAATTTATTAACTTTTGCAATGGACTGGCTATGTTTTTACTTAATAGATCAAATTAGTGGCAAAAATGATCACCATGAGTGGAAGTTGAACCCACGATGTTTGATATATTAATTCCAATCAGTTAACGTGCTCTGCAACAGTCTTTAAAATATTTTTATATAGCTTACCAATAACCAAAGTGAATTTATTTTAAAAACATTCGTACCAACATTTTGAGCGTAAAAACCACAAATTTACCAGATGTAGTGTATATGGCTACTTCACTGAATTGGCTTGAAGCTGCTTACATATTATGTTTATATCTATGTGTGCGTGAAAATGTATCTATGTTTGTCTATGATACAGATTACAGACTATACCTCATATGAAACGTCATTAAATAAATAATAATAAATAAATATTCATGGACATTTCACACAACGTCCTCTGGTCCCAAGCTAAGCTTGTGTTATGGGTACTAGAATAGGGGTAGAATACATTTACTACTTTTCTTTCGTAAATACATACTTATAATACAAAGAAACACCCAAACGGAGTATAAAAATTTGTATGACAATTAGAAAAATCACACAAATGATAGTCCCAACCGGGAATCGAACCCGCGACCTCTTGATCGGCAGTCCGGTACATGAACCACTCAACCACGAGGCTCGTCTGTTCTATAAAGTACGATTTAGCCACGCTAAAGTTACTTGTCGTCAATTTTAAACGTCAACCCACCATCTATACCAGATGGGATCTATGGTAAAAAAATAGTCACATCACAATAGGAAGATAGATCAAATTATTTTAATAATGTGCGTAACTAACCTAACATAATATATACTGAGATTTTTGTAATTTTGTATTCTTTGAATAAATATCACATTATTTTTCAAACACTCAACTTAATTCAAATTTAAATACTTTGACTGGCATTTGTACGATGCTTATATTACAAAATTTAAAAAGTATATAATATAAATAAAATTATATGTAGCTTAAAGTGCGGCACAAACGGCATATCAATATAAATTAATACAACGAGAAAGGGACAGATGTATATAGAAACTAATATTATAAAGCTGAAGAGTTTGTTTGTTTGTTTGAACGCGTTAATCTCAGGAACAACTGGGCCGATTTGAAAACTTCTCTCAGCGTTAGATAGCGCATTTATCGAGGAAGGCTTTAGGCTATATAACATCACACTAAGACCAGTAGAAGCGAAGCAGTAGTGAAAAATGTTGCAAAAACGGGGAAAATTTTCTAAATTCTACGCGGACGGAGTCGCGGGCAATAGCTAGTATAGAAATAATTTGCTTAGCTTAAAAACTAAAAAACACGCTTCAAAATCCTTAATATCTTTTTAAATAATTGCATTGTCATCCGTCCTTGATATGTATACAAAATTTCAAATCAATCGGACTATTGCAAGTGGGTGAAAATCGCGTTCAAAGATTCCGTTACATAGATTAATACATTGATAGATACATACCGAACTTAAAAAGCGAGGCGAGAAAGAGACAGATGTATCTGTCGCTGACGTCATAAGTATTCACATCTCGGTATATTAATATACAAGGTTGATACGACATATGGGCTTTTTTTAAACTGGTTAAACTAGGTAACATTTTTAAGGTCTGTGCCAAAAATTATTAATATCGGTAGAATAGTTTTAAGAGCAAATTAGGTTTAAAGTTTTAGTACTGTAAAAACACGACGTATCTTTCGTTACAGCTGATAAGTTTATAGGCAACGTCATCTACCTTACATTCTTAAAACAATAAATTACGGTACATTTTACGATGCAAGTTGCCATTCTTCACTATTCAAATCATTTGCACTTTTATTACGAAAGTGACAAAAATAGCAAAAAACATGCGCGTGAAAGAGATAGAAAGTTGCTACTGTACCTTAGATTATTTACACAGGGTGGTTGGAGTTAAAAGCTATTTAGTTTGATTGAAAAAAATAAAATCATTTATGGTCCTATTAATTTTTATACTGTATCGAATTAATACTATACACCTATAGTATCGTAGTCCAATTTAATGTCTATATGTCATATCAACTCTGTATATCTGTCTCTGTCTCGCTATATTAATATGCCGTTTGTAGTGCCCTTAAAGTAATAGAAACATATTAAATGCTACTTATAAAACTTACATAAAATATTGAGCTTAAAAGTGGAATATTATGACTCTCTCCAACCCATTTACGTCCCACTGTTGGACACGGGCCTCCTCCAATTTGGGATGGATTATGTTCTACTGTACCGCGATGACCAGACGTGTTGGTTATCATTGTTCAATTTAACAAAGTTTCTATTTAAAAGTTTGACAAACAGACAAACAGACGGACACAAAAAAAGGAAGGGCAATTGATGTTCTTAAAATTTACTAATATTACGATTATTTTTAATTTAAATACATTGGTGCCGATTCTACATGCACAACTAAACTTAACTAAAAAATGAAAATTCATATTGTCAGTAGCACAATTCAGCAATGTTAACAAAACTTGTTTATAAAAAAATCTGCTTAAAATACACTAACGATTTTAATTAATAAAAATGTGCACAACAAAATAGCCAAATAATCAAATTACACCATAGTTGTTTTCATTTTTTAGTTAAGTTTAGTTGTGCACGCAGAATTGGTACCATTGTCCGTCATATTTTATGGAGGTAAGCCTAGACTATTAAAATAATTTTTTTTTTATGAAATTGTCAAATAAAATTATATGCAATCCCAACTTAACATATTATACCATACTCAACAGTTGGACATTTGGTGGCTGCAAAAACACATACAGCCCAATCATTTTATATATGGAAGTTGTTTAAAAAAAGGTATTACTACTAATGATAACAACTCTACAAAATAAGTTTAATTGTTAGTCACTCTGTCCTCAATTTAAGCGGGTCTCTACAAGGCAGATCGGTGGCAACACTTTCAGCTTCATGAAACACTTTTAAAGGCACTTCTTTCACTTTGTTCACAGGTTTGATAACTTGTTTAACACCACGTTTATTCGTCACTGTAACAGGCACTAGGAGTCTTTTACCAACTTTGCCTGATGATTGACTGCCTTCAGCAGCCTCTAAAGCAGTCTCCACGTCGATCAAAGCATGGTTACGACATTGAAGTAAGGCCGCCAACTGCAAATTGACATGTGTATCAGAATACGGATAGACTACATACAATAATATTATTTTGTAAATACATACTTATAATACATAGAAAACACACAGACGCAGAACAATTTTTTTTTAATATTTCGTCATCATAACATCACGCTTTTTTTCCATGGGGGTAAGCAGAGACTATAGCGCACTTTATATACTTTTAAATATTTATGTAACAAATACAAATATCAAACAATTGTGCGGGGATCGCACCCACGATTTCATGTAAAGCAGTCCGTTATTGGAACCACTAGATCATGAAACACCTGAAATATTCATTAAAGAAATAATAATAAATATTCATGGACATTTCACATAACATCCTCTGGTCCCAAGGTAAGCTTATATGCTTGTGTTATGGGTACCAGAATACGGATATAATACATAAACTACTTTTTTTGTAAATACATACATAGAAAACACCCAGACGTAGTACAAACATTTGTATTATATTTATGAATATCTCACAAATGATTGTCCCAAGCGGGAATCGAACCCGACCACGCGGCCCGTTATTCGTATTCTCTTTTTCCACGTCCCCGTATTCTTAATCTGTCACCTCACAGACAAACTCTCAAGTATAACAATCCGTTATTTGAACCACTAGACCATGAAATACCTGGAGTATTTGTTGTAAAGGTTGCTGCACATCAGGAGCAGGTCTTGGAAGAGCTCGAGCCAAAGCAGTAGCAGCTGGCGGGAGCTGAGCACGAACTAGGGCGAGTGCAGCTAACTCTCTGGCTACATCAGCACCTTCAGCCACACCTTCAGAGCCAGAGTCACCCTCGTTAGTTACAGACAGATTAGCATCTGATACACTCTGTTCTATGTTCCATTGTTGAGCTTTGTTTTCTGCTGTGTCACTGAAAAAAATAGGTGTGAAACTAAGTTTCAATTTAGCTTTTGATATCCGTACCGATTATAGATTACATTTCATGTTCTACTTAAGTTGCTTTTCAACTTTTTTTAGTTCTTGAATTTTTTTTTAAAATAAATATTCGGGCTTTCACACAACGGCCTCTGGTGCCAAAGTAAGCTATATTTCTAGGCTTGTGTTATGTGTGTGTATGAAAACACCCAGACGCAGTACAAACATTTGTATGACAAGTATAAACATCACACAAATGATTGTCCTGACCGGGAATCGAACCCGAGACCTCGTGATCGGCAGTCCGTTATATGAACCACTCCACCACGAGGCCCGTCAAATTTTAGTCAATTGAACTTAATTTTTTGGTCTGTTCTGTTCTGTCTAAAATATCCAGAAATATTTATTTATATAATTTTTCACCACACCATATGTACGGCCGGCTGGTCAAATTGGAAATTTGTTGTTTTGCTCAGTTATGGACTGGCATTAAGATGTTAACGTGATGGCGTATGCCAACACGCCTGGGGCCCAAGTCTGCTATTTAATGTTGTCACAATGATCAGTCAATGACGCCATTATGGCGTCATTTGTGACAAAGAATTAACAGTAGACTACTAAACTTGATAAAATTCGCCATTATGCAATCAACAAATGCAATAACTGATTGCATAATGGCGAATTTTATTAAGTTTGGTAGTCTTATAATCCATTCCAGAGTTCGAAATGTTATTTGACAGTTGCTAATATCAAATTTGAAAATAAAGCTGCCACATTTTTGGCAAGTGTTGCCCAACCGTAATATTTTTATCCCGGTTATTACCGATTATTCGAACCGACCAGAAATGTCGTACTAGCTATTGCATGCGAAGTCGTACGCGTGAAATTGGGATTCACTGCTTTGTATAATATAACATAAAGTAAAATAAACATGTCTTCAAAAACAAACAAGGTTAAAAATTCGCCATTTTACGGTCATTATTTCATTCTCGTTCCACTGTTCTATGATTCTGGCGAGCATAGCACCATGCTGAACTCAAGTAAGGTTATTAATTATTTGTTCGCGTGAGTGAGTTTGTACGCGCACATCCTAGAAATAAAGTAATACTCAGGGTTGCACTGGTCGTATGAATCCGTAAAAATAGTGAACTATAATGAATTTACAAAATTATATAAATCTGCTAAAGATTTACGTATAGTTTTTTTTTAATAACGTTTGAAGGACATCACTATTTTAAAAGTGAAATTAGCAACACAGTAAATGTCAAATAACATTTGGAATTCTGAGATAAGCTATACTATTAATTTTTTGTCATAATCACGCCATTATGCGATCAGTGACTGATCATTAGAACAACATTGAAAAGCAGACTTGGGCCCCTGATCAGCGCGGCACAGTAGACCATAATCCCTCCTAAAGTGAAGGAGGCCTGTGCCCAACAGTGGGACGTTAATGCACTGGAAAGTAGTGTCTTTTTTACTTTTTTTTTAAAGTGAGCCGCTTTTGGCGGATCTAATTTCATGTGGAAGAGAGTTCCACAATATGACAGCTTGGACGGGAAAAGAGGAATTGATAAAGTTAGTCCTATGGGGTATATAAGAAAGTAGAAGGTCGTTAGAAGAACGGGGAAGTCTGTCATGGTTAGAATAGAGATACAGGAAAAGTGAGATAAGTAAGCTGGAGGAGAAGGGGATTTAAGAAAGGAGAAAAGTGTAGTAAGAGCGCGCATTTCACGACGGTAACGAATGGGCAACCATTTTAGTTGAGAGCGAGAAGGAGACACGTGATCGTACTCACGAAGATTAAAAATGAAACGAATGCAGTTGTTTAAAAGGCGATCAAATTTGTTGAGTGGGTCTGAGTTAAGAACTAAGTAACACACATCAGCGTAATCAATCAAAGGAAAGATCAATGTGTGTACAAGCGTTTCCTTGGTCCTGCATGGTAAGAATTTCCAAAGGCGATAAAGCATACGTAAGGTGTTTGTTACTTTATTACTTACACTAGTGACTTGAGCCTGCCAGTTTAAATTGGAGTGTGTAGCCCTAGGTCCTTGACGGTAAAACTCAAATTAATATTTACACCATTTAATGTAATTGGTGGGATCTTCGTTACGTTGAGCCTGCACGTAATTCGTTGGCTACCGATTATAATAGCCTGGCATTTAGTAGGGTTAATAGATAAGCCGAATTTGTTCCACCAGGCACTGATGAATTCCAGGTCCCCATTGATGCGACCTATAGCTTCGTGAATTGAGTCTACGGAAGCTT
This sequence comes from Orgyia antiqua, assembly GCA_916999025.1. NCBI lineage: Eukaryota > Metazoa > Arthropoda > Insecta > Lepidoptera > Erebidae > Orgyia > Orgyia antiqua. The sequence continues at coordinate 15,877,908 of OU779864.1, read as the reverse complement.
GAGAGTATAGCTGCAAGTCATCGGCATAAAGGTGATAATCACAATGCAAATGTTTAGAAACGAGGTTAATAAATATAGAAAATAATAGTGGAGATAAAATGCCTCCTTGGGGAACACCAGCGCTAACGTTGCACCAGCTTGATGATGAATCTTCAACGCGGACTGATTGCTGGCGTCCTTGGAGATAAGAGGAGAACAATTTCAATGCCTCTGAGGAGATCTTAAGATAAGAGAGGATGGAAAGAAGGATATCGTGACTGACGGTGTTAAAGGCATTGGAAAAGTCAATCAGAACTAAAACTGTTACTTTAGTATTCTCCATTCCAGCCCTAACATCGCCAGTGACTTTGAGGAGAGCAGAAGTAGTACTATGTCCAGGTCTAAAGCCAGATTGTAAGGGGCTGAGAAGATCGTTTATATAAACATATTCGGACAGTTGTTTATGCACAACAGCCTATTTTTTTTTCATTCCAGTTCTAACATCGCCAGTCACTTTGAGGAGAGCAGAAGTTGACTGTTGTTTATGAACAACAGCATTTTACCTATTATTTTCCATTAATTAGGGCATGAAATGGAGACACATTATATTAAGTTCGTTGGAATCATTTAATTAATATAATTAAAAAATATTTTTTAATTTTTTAAGTTTTGTTCTCATAATTCCCGAACAGGGCCGTCAAAGCGTTGCCGCGGAAAACGAAGTTGGCGAGCATGGGTGTGCGTGAACTGCGACACAGCTTTAGGTTTCGGCAAAAGTTTCGGCCGATTTTGTCGCTAACCGAAACTGCCGCCGAAACTTGATTTTTGGCCAAATTCGGTCAACCGAACCCAAGGTGGTATTCTCTCACCCTTACTTTTCTCTCTCTTTATCAACTTGCTAACTATGAATCTCAGGTGTGCGTATCATCTCTATGCCGATGATCTGCAGTTGTACTCTCAGACCGTCGCTGAGAATTTGCCAGCTGCAATACACGATGTAAACCAGGATCTTCAAGCTATCAAAAAGTGGTCGCAACAGTTTGGTCTGTATGTCAATCCGGACAAATGCCAGGCTATAATCATCTCCAGTCGTCGAATGACTCATAAGATTGACTTGAACTCGCTGCCACCGATCTTCTTCAACGATACAATTATACCGATCAGTGACTCGGTTAAGGATCTTGGACTGCACTTAGACAGCACATTAAACTGGCAGCCTCAAATCTCCAACATATGCGCTAAAATAACGGGGATCTTAAGGATTCTATATCGCCTGAAAAATTTTCTTCCAACAGACACTAAGGCAATGCTTGTGCAGTCATTAGTTCTTCCTGTTATCGACTATGGTGATGTATGCTATCTCGACCTGAATGCAGATCTACTCAACAAACTTGACCGACTTCTCAATAATTGCATTCGATTCGTTTTCAATCTCCGCAAATATGATCATGTTTCTCACTTCCGAAAAAAGCTGTCATGGCTACCTATACGACAGCGACGTGAAATGCGTGCGCTGAACACTCTCTTCACTATTCTCTACTCTCCCACTGCTCCTACGTATCTATCTTCTCATTTTCAATTTTTAGGCTCAACCCACGACCGAAATCTTCGATCTTCTGACAATCTCTTGCTCACCTGCCCACCTCATAGCTCATGCCTCGTTCATTCTTCTTTCTTTGTTCGCTCCATTATTCTCTGGAATACTCTTCCGCCGGAAATCAGGATGTGCACCTCCCGTAAAGCGTTTAAGCGTAAGATACGTGAGCACTATCTCCGTATATCGACACAACCTCACGTTTAGCTGCATCCACATCTGAGTCTATGAAGCTACTATACTACTATCTATCTGTATTTAAGTACCTGTATTATATGTATTTATGGTATGTGTAATGTGCGTATATATCTGTGTATGTATGTATGACATGTATGTATCTGTTTAATTGTATTGATTTACGTGTATCTCTATGTATGTGTATGTAATGTATTCTTTATAGGATTTATCTATGTCAATAAGTCTTTAACAACTATAATCTTTGATAATCTAGCTTTATTTGTTACACTTCTACCTTCCCTTTTTCTGCACCACCCTATGGTTGACTGGTAGAAAATGCCTTAGGCCTTAAGTCCGCCTTTGCATAGTTTAAGCATAAAGTGTAAATAAATAAATAAATAAATAAACTTGATTTTTGGCCATATTCGGTCAACCGAAACCGAAACTTGATTTTTGGCCAAATTCAGTCAACCGAAACCGAAACTTGATTTCTGGTCATATTCGGTCAACTGAAACCGAAACTTTATTTTTGGCCAAATTCGGTCAACCGAAACCGAAACTTGATTTTTGGCCAAATTCGGTCAACGGAAACCGAAACTTAATTTTTGTCCAAATTCGGTCAACCGAAACCGAAACTTGATTTTTGGCCATATTCGGTCAACCGAAACCGAAACTTGATTTTTGGCCAAATTCAGTCAACCGAAACCGAAACTTGATTTCTGGCCATATTCGGTCAACTGAAACCGAAACTTGATTTTTGGCCAAATTCGGTCAACCGAAACCGAAACTTGATTTTTGGCCAAATTCGGTCAACCGAAACCGAAACTTGATTTTTGGCCAAATTCGGTCAACCGAAACCGAAACTTGATTTTTGGCCATATTCGGTCAACCGAAACCGAAACTTGATTTTTGGCCAAATTCAGTCAACCGAAACCGAAACTTGATTTCTGGCCATATTCGATCAACTGAAACCGAAACTTGATTTTTGGCCAAATTCGGTCAACCGAAACCGAACTTTCGGTCGGACACTAGTGGAAAGAAAGAGATAGAGTGAGTGAGGTAACATACCTGTGTGTGGGTGCGTGTGGTGTGTGTGGTCGTGCGTGCTGTAGTGGTGCACGCAGGTGCAGCGCGAGCGCGCACACGTGCCGCACGCTGAGCCACACGGGCCGCATCAGCGCGGACAGGATCACGCCTGACTCGGGCTCTAACACTGGAACAATCATACAGTCATTAGCTGTTTCCCGCGACCTCGTACAAGTGAAATTTAAAAATCAAACCTTAACAAACATAATAATAATAAAAAATTGGTCAAGTGCGAGTCGGACTCGCGCACGAAGGGTTCCGTGCCATTATCTATGCAACATAAGGCAAAGTTATTAGTATCGAGCAAGAAACGGTAAAAAAATCATGTTTGTTGTATGGGAGCCCCCCTTAAATATTTATTTTATTTTTAGTATTTGTTGTTATAGCCGCAATAGAAATACATCATCTGTGAAAATTTCAACTGTCTAGCTATCACCGTTCTTGCGATACAGCCTGGTGACAGACGGACGGATGGACGGACGGACAGCGAAGTCTCAGTAATAGGGTCCCGTTTTTACCTTTTGGGTACGGAACCCTAAAAACAAGTCTTTTTGTAATAAAGTAAAATTTATTAAATAAAAATAAACAGAACAATAATAATTTTACAATAGAAACAGAAAGTTGGTTGCATCTTATTTTAGTCGGATTTCGTACTCAGCGCGACGGAGTTGTCACCGTAGTTGAATAAAGAAATGTAACTACCCACATTATTTTGCTACTGTGTACTGGTCCTGTTTTGTATTTTATCTAGATTAGCGAATTGCATGCTCACTACTGTTATATACCTACGTGTTATAATGGTTTCTCATGTAAGCTATTTTTTGTAATCTTTTATGAAAATAAACAATCTAAACATAAACAAACAGAGGTTTACAATAAGACTCGATAGATGGCTCGTCAAAATTTTTATTGTGTCGTCATCCGGATTTCGCATTAATAAATTAGTAAGGAAGTAAGGATAAGGATAAATAAATAAATATTCAGGAACATTTCAGTTTTCACACAACGTCCTCTGGTCTGGTCCCAAACTCAGCTTATATGGTTTTGTTACGAGTACCAGAATCCTATCCTATTTTCTTCAACATTTTTCACTAATGCTTCGGTCCTATTGCTTGCATCGTGATATTATATATAGCCTATAGCCTTACTCGATAAATGTACTATCCAACACTGAAAGAATTTTTGCAAATAAAACTCGCGCTTCCTTAGATAACGCATTCAAACAAACAAATTAAGAAACTATACAGCTTTTTATAATATTAACATAGATAAATTTAGTTACTTACGTGTTTTTCTCATAGATATCAACATGGCGACAATTATATAATGTAAGTTGGGTAACATTGGCCCGTCAGCGAATATGAACCCCCATAGATTGGATATTTCTGAACGTGGGAACTCACGACCAAATAGTAACCTTAACCATCGACTGAAAAAAAAAACAAAAATGAATAGGACAATTTAGAGAAAGCAATTGATAAAACCGCAGATCCGTTGAGTAGTTTTAAAAATTCAAACTCATAAAGGTACATACAGAAATAACGACTAATGGTCTTATTCATAATGACTTATTGGAGGTTTAAAATTCCGCTATATATCTCTCCGATAAAGTTATTGTTTAAACCTCCGATAAGTCATTATGAATAAGACCATAATGAGTAAAATAAAGATTTTTTTATAGTTAGGGTTGCGCAAATGTCTGAAGTCCACCTGATGTTAAAAATATCACAGGAGATAGACATAATATTAATTAAATGAGCTTCGTAGTTGATTGGTTCATGTAACATGTAACGGACTGCCGTTCATGAGGTCGCGGGTTCGATTCCCCGCTCGAGACAATTATTTGTGTGATATTTACAAATGTCATACAAATGTTTGTACTGCGTCTGGGTGTTTACAAGCATGTACATATTTACAAAAACAAAGTAGTTTATGTATTATATCCGTATTGTGGTACCCATAACACAAGCATATAAGCTTAGCTTGGGACCAGAGGACGTTGTGTGATGTTATTAATTTATTAAAAGCACTCGTAATAAACTCACATTCCAAACAGTTCCATAGATATATTACAGTTAGCAAGATGTGTCGCCAACTCAGGGTCCAATGGCAGAAGAAACTCTTCACGCATTCTCTCTAAATATCGCACTACTTCGTTCGGATTCTATAAAAAAAAAAATATTAATCATCGAGAAAAGTCCTAGACACCAACATGGTAGAGCGACGATATCGTCAAGGTCGCGGGGAATCATTGGATGCAAGCGGCACAAGACCGCGCGTTGTGGCGGCCAAGGCACAAGGCCTATGTTCAAAAGTAGACGCAAAGAGGCTGATGGATGGTTAAGCTTTGGAGAAGGCCTACCCACGCTGTTCCACATTTGTTTGAAATAAATAGGCTCTCAAGTACTGGACTGATAAGAAATTATTTCACTATCGGGAATTTACACTTTCCCAGTTATACACAGGCAAAGAGGATAGTTGGATTGGGTTCGAGTTCCGTGAAATTTTTATCATACTATAAGACTACAACGAAGACAAAGAGACAGAAAATCAGTCTTAGTAACAGTGTCCCATTTCGCCTTAAAAACTACTAAAAGTTTTTTTTTATTAATCAATTATACTTACATGTTTAACTTTACTTGTGGGTAATCTTCCGCAAGATGTCGGTACTACGTCACCAGTCGTATAAAACTTCTCTAAACCTCTCATAATGGCACTAAAAAGCATGCTGAAACAAAAAAAAATATTTAGTATTATTTTGATTAAGGACATCATAATTTAAATTTAAAATTGATAGTTACTTACTAGCTATCAGGTTCTAAACTGTTTCCATCCAAAATAAATTTTAATTTATCTCTGAAAAAGAAAAGAAAACGTTGACAAACAAAATCGACCTAAACAATACATGTCTTAAAAGGTTTTTAGCGACGCGCGACTCTCTGATTCTGTATTGAATACTACTTGAATGTTAACCACTCACTGCGTTGTATAAAAAGTAGGCGTGGCCAAACACAACAGAGACTTAAATTTCTTTCTAATGACATATTTGCTGGAAGAAAATTCAGTTATGAATGAAGCTCGCCTATGTACATGCATTCTCTGTAATCAATCATATTTTGTAATTTTGCAATAAAGAATTTGTCGTTGCAACAGCAGAGCTACTGACAAAAATAAATTTGGCAACGTGAAATTGACAAACACATTGCTTTTTAAACGAAATCCAAAAGAAATTGCCCTGTATACTACAGAATGGTAAAACATTGAATATATTTAAGGTCTTAAAACAAAGAAAATAAGAACTTATTGAAAACATTATCTACTAAGACGAAATTAAGAAATCTACGAAACTGAATGAAAGGTGAACTAAAATACTACCGTGGATGAAAAAAAAAATACTGTGGGTAAGGATTTGAAATGAATGAAATGGGGTGAAATTGGGGGTGATGGTGTACTTACCCCAGATTGCTAGGCGCAAACGCTCTATCTAAATGCAATTCAAACAGTAGAGGAGCTAGTATTTCGTGCATTCCTTGTCTATAGCCCACGGAGTGAGAACGAGCCCAGAAGAATAGTATGCGGACCTACAAACATTATTACTTACATACAGATACAATGCCTATCCTACTAATACTAGAAATGTGAAAGTTTGTAACTATCGATGTAAGGATGTTTGTTACTCTTTCACACAAAAATTACTGAATGGATCTTAATGAAACTTTAATGTAGCTTATACATCAGAATAACGAATATGCATTTATAAAGATAACCGCGGAAACCGAAATCCACCGCGCATCCACTAGTATACATATAATCTAAATAAAAGCTGTTTTTACAGATTTGCTGTTATAGAAAGATAAGTTACTTACAGCATCATCATCATCATAACATCACGCCTTTTCCCCATGGGGGTAGGCAGAGACTATAGTTACTTACAGCTCTCTACAATAACCAATCTAAGATTACGGATAGAAATGATCTTTGTTTATCAGTGGGATATAACCACAGTCCACGTTTTAATAGGAAATGCAATATTATATCAGTAGCTAATTCAAAAACAAGTATGAACAAGTTTTGTTTGTCTTATTATGTACTACTAATTGAGGGTAGATAAAAATATTGAACAGGCGATAGTGAACAATTATTGCCATTGATGTAATATCTAGATGTTTACGGATGCAAATAGATAGAGCGTATACACATAGGAAGATAGATAGGCAGGAAATACGTAAAGGTTATTGACAGTCTAGTGCTTGTAGTCTGGCATTTTAATTTCTTCAACTCTTTATTTTGTACTGCGCATTTTTTAAGTCTATATAACTACAATTGTATTTCTATTCAATAATGTTGTTATAAATCTACCTTCACATAATATTGTTACAGCTATTTTTCTTCGCCCTACTTCTATCCCAAATTCTTTTTAAGTATTTTTAATTTTGTTATATGCAACCTCAATTAAAATTGCCCTTTAATTAAAACTTTCGCACAGTCAAACCAATCACATGGTTTTGTTAGTTATTCTTTGTATCGGAAGCCCTCCCACCCCGAAATATACAGGATATAAGAATATAGAATTTAGTACAAAGCACTTAATTAATAAGTCCTTACCATCATATCTTGTACGTCTTTATCCCTGAAGTACAATTCATCAGGGAATGTCCTAACCACATCTTGCAGTATCAAACTTTTAAGCTCATTGTCACAGAAATGTTGTTTCCATACGCTCTGTAAATATTCATATTTATTTTAAAACATGTGATAAAATTACTAGTACCGCTTACAAAGCGAAGAAGTAAAGTAAATATGTTCAAGACCTAGTTACATACGATAACTCGTGTCTTCAAATAATAATAGTGTTGTTTAAACCTCGTACGCGTGGAATTTAGAAAATCTTGTCCGTTTTTGCAACATTTTTTACTGATGCTTCACTCCTATTAGTTGTAGCGTGATGTTATATAGCTTATAGCAGCTGTGGCCAACTTTTGTGCACATAAGATCTACTTTTTTTAAAAAAATTGAGTCGCGATCCACCTATTTCTTAGGTAAGAAGGGGGACGACGTAAAACTACTAAAATAGTCGCTGAAAGTCTACCTACTCGAAGCATAAGCTGCATACATGTTCATTCCTGTATCAAGTACTAGAAAAGTAGAAACATTTGGCTTTGAATGCGTCCCTTCATGGAGGGAACTTGCGAGTGATCGACCAAAATAGGTCGCGCGATCGATCGACTTGTTGGCCACTCCTGTCCTATAGCGTTCCTAGACTATCAAACACAAAAAGATTTTTTTAATTCGAACCATTCGTTCCTTAGATTAGCGCGTTTAAACAAACAAACTCTTCAGCTTTATAATATTAGTATGGATATTTCATATGGCGTATAGTCTGTCTGTATCAGAGACACACACATATACGTATTTTACGAACAGATAGATATTAATGTGGCTTCAAAATAAGTGAGTGATGTAGCCATAGACACTGTACCTGGTAAATCTGTGGTCCAAACACTATCCTTATGTCACTTATGGTTCAGGAAAGCTAGAAAAACGGTATTATATTTGAGGTGTCTAAAGTAAACTATTGGTTGTCCCGTCTTGTTCCAGTGTTCAATGGAGAATATATCATAGTATTCTCTGAAGATCTACAATTCCTGGACCTAAAGGCGTAAGTAATAGTAATTCCGAGTTCTGGCCTGGTGGTTAATAAAAACTACAAAATAAGTACTTTTCTCATATTACCTCATCATCCTGTGATAAAGGGTCATCACCGATGACATCTCGAGGATCCATCGACAGCTTCTTTTTCAAATCATTGTAGAAGTTGCGGTGTGATTTTAAGCTGAATCAAACAAAATATTTTTTGTCATTTACATTTAGAACTTAAATTGAACTATTTTAAAGAATAAAATCTGAGATGCTTTTTGTCTGTCAGCTTAAGTTTTTAATTTGCCTAACAAAATACTCGGTACAATCACCTGTGTCAGTGGAGGAACTTTTTTTTCTGAAGTATGACTTCTACAATTCCCTATTCTAGGGAGACTATAGATAGGCTATTGATATTTTACATCATAATCATCATAATATCACATCTATTGCTCATGAGGGTAGGCAGAAATTATAGAATGTCATCTGCTATGATCCAAATATGGTAATTTACCTGGTATCAATATCTAGATTAAGTGGCGGCAAGGCGTTCAGTAAGATACTCCAGGCTAAACTTCGCGGTCGAGGCAACCTTTGCTGCACAGCGAAAGTCTTCAGATTTTCTAAGCTCCATATTGAAGGATCTAGTCTGTAAATATTAATTGTTCGTTAAGTAGACCCTCCATGATCCGACCGCTGTTAATCTGACTGCCAGGTCGGCGGAGCTTGCAGCTCATAGAGGTGTTCTAGTAGAGTGAAGCAATGAATGACGAGTGAATGGAAAGACCTACGACTATGGGGGGGGGAATATTTCCTCTCCTTCTCCTCTTCAGCCTATTTACGTCCCACTGTTGGGCACGGGCCTCCTCCACTTTGGAGGGATTATAGTCTACTGTATTGTATTTCTATGTATATTATTATGTATTTACAAAAGAAAAGTAGTATATATATACTATACGTATTCTGGTATCTATAACACAAGCATATAAGCTTAGCTTGGGACCAGAGGACGTTCTGTAAAATGTCCATGAATATTTATTTATTTACTGTGCCGCGCTGACCAGGCGTGTTGGCACAGGGTTTATTTTCGAGGTTTCAGTCTCTTACAGAGGATGTTATCTGTGTGCATTATCCCTTAGCTGACTGTTACGTTACAGCACCCTTGGGAGGAGATGGGGTGGTGACACCTGTATTCTTAATCCGTCACCACACGGAGGAGAGCGAATATTTATTTATCAATAATGAAGATGTTGACTGGCTGGTAGGACTACCAGTAAACAGTAAAGTAAAAACAGCGGAAAATGTTATAAAAGACTTTCCACGGTTTTGCATTCGTTGGAAAGGTTTCGGGCTCCGTGAGGTTTATAGTTCTTTTTTTTTTAATTTTTTTTTTTAATTTTTTATGGTATGGCAAAACAACGTTTGCCGGGCCAGCTAGTTTTATATATATTAATCTTTATTATTCTTCTGTCAGATGTCTTTCTTGTTTTGTATTTTGAGAGAGTAGGTATTGTGTATTTGTCGAAAATTATGCATTGATTTATTAAGTAAATATCAAGTGGTCATAAGATAAGCACATCTTAGTTTAGTATTATTATTATTCCCTTCTTGTTTTGTATTTTGAGAGAGTATTATGTATTTGTCGAAAATTATGCTTTGATTTATTAAGGAAATAATCAAATAGTCATAACACAAGCGTATCTTAGTTTAGTATTACAAACTACGTCGAAAAACTTACTACAAAAAAACCTGCCTGCTTACACCAAGGGAGCATAATATTCATGTAAGAACATGTTATATTAATAAGGAAATAATGTATGTGAAGTTGCTTCCTTCCTTTTAAGGCATAAAACAAACAATATCACAAGGCTACAAGGAAACTACATGCAACTCTGGGATTGTGGTCCAGAAATCATACTTTAGTTATTAATACCTAAGCTGCCTTTTAGGTTGTATCATGTGCCAACCTCCCGCGATTATTAAAAAAAAACACATGCCATTTATACACTTTTTATTTTTGAATTTAGAAGTTGAAAACAAAAGAATTTTTTACCTCATGCTGATTTAGACATTATAGGAAGAGTAGCTTTAGCCTAATAAATTCATTGCTTCCAAGAATTTGCAAGTAAATAAAATTAAATTTTTTAACTAGTTTTTGTTCTATTATTAAGTTATGTAGTCAATGGCCCCAGTATACATAGAACAATGCCTAAATTAGTCAATTAAAATATTTTTCACATACTGAGACTCATAAATGACAGACATGTGATTTTTTTTTTATAAAAAATATGTTTCACAGGGAATTTTGTTAGTGTGTCATCTAGACTACCTAGATGTCTGTGTCAGTATTTGTTATTACCAAAATGTGAACAGACTCATTCTTATCCAGTCCGTAAATGTTCCACTATTGGGCACAGGCTTCTGAGAAGGCATTTGGCCTACACTGATCACTGATCATGTTGGTACAATATTTAGTTTCGAGTTCACCGTCTCTCACAGATGTTTATCTGTCTATAAAGTCTCTTATTTGCCTTCTACAGCTCCCAAGGGATGTAATTGAATGGTAACAATTGGGATTGTTTATAATTTTTGACCTGCTGTTTTAATATTTTTTTTTGTAAAATATAGACTATTTTCAGCAACTAATTTCAATATTATTGAAATATTCACTATATAGAATTTAAAAAAAATACCTAAAGATATTATTTTAAATGTTGTGACGTTATTGTTGTACGCAATCTGTGTATTGACTTTTCCTGGTAGTCTTAAGACATATTGCAATACATCTTATTAAAGTTGCCAAGTTGATTTAATAGACCAATTTCAACCCACAGAGAAGTATATCCCTCAGAACGCCTTAATATTTTAAGACCTTCATTTCAAGTGCAAATAGAGATCATTTGCTTTTTTGGAAAAATACTCGTTAATATAGCAAATTTTCCAAAAAAAACTAATGGATCATGATCAGAAACTCTATTCCCCGAAATGGTTTATGAATTAAGAGTTTAAAAAAAATATGAACAATGCCAATTGCATTTTTATACGACCGCAATATGGTAAGACAGTAAGGATGCCTATAGAATTTTGTTTCCAAATTTAGCCAGACATTCATTCTCCATAGATTGGATAGGAATTGATAAGTTTCCTTTAAATATTTCTGTAATTAAGTTAGTCAGGATTAGCACTGACTTCTGTGGTTATTCAGAGTTTGTACATGTTTAGCCCAACAAGTATTGTTGAATCTATAAATTTCAATATATTTCATAAAAAAGCCAAATTACAACATTATCCAAAGTTGATGTCAGTTTATACAATTAAGTTTGTGACATTGTTTAAAGTTTGGAGTTAACACAAGGTGTCTGTGCTAGTCAGCGGCGTGTACTGGAACGTAACCGAGGGTAGGCAGTCACAAAAACTTTTTCTTTTATAGAATATAGATTTTTAGCATAGCCACGCGACGGATCTCTAAGTCGGAAACCATGCCAACAGAACAAATTTAAATCTGAATATCCCGAATCAGTCCACACTGTACTAGAATTACTAAACAATAACTACGTACGTACATACATACGTACATGTACGTATGTACATACGTTTCATAACTTTTAACATGAAATTTTCGAGTTAAATTACCTACCTTTTTGCTGGCTTAGTTGTCCTTTAGACACAATTTGAATCTTTTCAAATGACAATTGTGAGAACTTCTTATTTTTAATTTTTAACAAACACACACTATCAACACACATTTCACAATCAAATAACATTTTAAAATCAACAAACGAAAATCCATACAATTATTAAATTATAGAAACTCAATATTAAAAAGTTCAATGAATCACACGAAAAAATAAAATGGCCTCCGTCGAACCAAAATATTTCTGCTATTTAAATAAATAAAACCTTACTAAACAAAAATGCATACGTGATTTATTAGACTTCCGACTATTATATTTATTCGGATTATAATAGGTAACGAACGAACGCCGAATACTCGCGGAAATATCCGATCGCGAAAGCATACGGCAGGAGTTCCGGTTCAAGGCGTCTTCAATATGCAAGCCTGTGTGCGTTTGCGAACTGTGCACGGACACCAAAATTTCTACACACAAATGAACTCATGGCAGGCGGGCGGCGCCGAGCTTGCTAGCTACTCTAATATTATTCCTTCGCCAAACGCCTGGCAAAAAGCAATTTGCAAGCACATATTGGTGCTATTTATGAATTATTAGGCGTTTTTAAGTTATACCTAATATTTTGTTTAATTAATAGTAAATAAATTAATAAAGTCATCTAAAACATACGAACGTTTTATTAAAATATCTGTGAATGGCAAGTAAAGCAGTGCCTTTGTGCCTTATTAGAGTGCACGCCCATGGTGCTAGTGTAAACTGTGTTACAAACACCAAGGTCTTCCTCCCGCTAGTTATAAAGTTTTGCCTATTACATCCTAAAAATTCAGACAAAAACAAGTATAGTCATAGCTTTAGAAACACTGGAGACATTTATTGTTTTTTTGTATTTTTTATTTAGGTATTACAGGTGCACTGTGTATGTGTGCCAATGTATGTATGTGTGCGTGTGTGTGTGTGCGTGTGTGTGTGTGTGTGTGTGTGAGTGTTTTGTATTTGTTTTCCATTTTAGTGTCGGTATGTTTATGAGCAAAGTTAAGTAAAATCATCATCATTATAATTTATTAGGTAAATAATGTTAATTTCATGTAAATCAACTTGGAACTATTTGCACTATGAGTACCTACAGGTCAGGGGCGTAGCGTGCCTTGGTGGGGCCCCGTATAAAAAATTATTTGGGGGCCCTTATGAAGGGTAAAGATTTCTCACAAAAGAGAAAAATCTGTGTATAAAATTTCTGAAATAATAAAAAATTTGGAAAGTTATTATAAATTTTTGCTTACGCACGTCGGGGGCCCCCCTGACCGGGGCCCCGTATAATTGATACGGCTGATACGGCGGTAGCTATGCCCCTGGTATAGGTATACTAAGCCAGTATTGTTTATTACTCAAAGTAGGTACTTTTATTGTAAATGTAATTTTTGTTTTCAATCATGTTTTACACAGATAAAGTAAATTTATGGCGATGTTTTTAAATTTTTAGTTTATAGTCAAATAAATTTAAACCATAACATAGTTAAAAACAAAGAAAATTATCTAATAAATTGAAGATTACTTACTGATAATCTTCGATTTCTTGTAAGCACTTTGACGGTGAATTAGGAGAGCTATCAGCACTATTATCCTAAGAAAAAGATCCTAATTATTGTTTAAAAAATGCAAACTTTACAAACATTTATCTTTACATACCATACCATTTACTATATGCTTACTTACCATTTTATTGAGTAGGTACGTCAGTACATCATCATATGTAATAGAAAACACTGAAACATATGTTTTATTACCTCCAAATGGATAAAAAAATCAAGGGTTAACTTTGATTTATTTCTTGTTTTGACGTAAAACTTTACCATACCCTTTTTAATTGCCTAAATTTATAAATTTAGCCACAAAAGATGTACTAGTCGGTGAATCAAAAATTTGACAATTTCCAATTTCCAAAACATTCGAATCGAATGAATGATTCGATAATAGAGCAATTAATCGATTTTAATCGGAAGTTGATTTGTTAGGTCTTTCATTCAAAACGCTGTCAATTTTGACATTCCACCTCGCCCAGTGGCCCAGTGTTACTCTGTGCCATTGACGTTGTAAAAAGACTGGTGAATGGTGGGTGATGATCGTAGCTGTACTGTAGCACTCTTTACCATACCACGGTCTTTAAACAGGAGGGAAAGAATAAGGCATACCAGAATCACTCAGATCATGTTCATGGAAGTTCACGACGTTCACATTTGCTAAATTAAATAAATATTAAAACAATGTGGTGAAACTGTTAAAAAATTATAAAAAAATAATGCTGTTCAGTGCTGAACCGTTTAGTGAAAGCATGAGTGAAAATAAGTAGGTAGGTAATTATAAATATTCCGTGCACTGACATTTAAATCTTCCTCTCGTTTGACACGAATGTACTATGACTTTATGATCCGTAGTCTATGGTGTATTTTTCATTCTTTTTTTTAGTAGTGAACAATTAACGAACGCTCTCGTTCTTGGCTCCGCATTTTTGTGAATTTTGTTAACAAGAAAAAAGATACGGCTAGTGTTTTGTAATACATGTAAAGTATTCCTACATTCGTGACAGTCCTTATGTGTGGCGAAGTTAAGTATTAGTTCTAAAATGGTTGGCAGCATATTAACCGTTATTGTGAACCCGTGCAGGGCGATAACGCAAGCGCTGGCCTCCCTCAGGTTTCGATGACCATAAGCAAAAGCGGGAGTCATGATTGCCAATCTGCCGCTTCTATTTGCCAACGGCAACCCAACAGCGCTGTCGAAGATCTCATCTGCTGATTTGGAGAAGTTCATAACATTCATGGTGACATGTTCCTGGGGGCACGATACTGCTAAAGATATTCGTCAACCGCCATGGTGGAGTAATGAAGTTGAATTCTCGCATCCTTTCGTTAGGCCCTGTGAGATACCTAAAGACTGGGATATGAAACTCAAGAACTTAGTGAAGAAATGTTATGAATACCATAAAAGCGCATTTTTGTTAGTGTTCTCAGCTCAGCTGGCCAGGTACCCGCGCAACAGACTCAGGTATGTGGATAACAGAGACCATACCACATCTCTTTATTATAAGCCTAGCGGTAAACTTTTAGTAACATTCAGAAATGAAAATCTGTACTATGACAGAGATTGTCCTAACCGTAATGCTGTAAGAGAAAGTCCACTAAAGTCTGCCGACATATACCTGTGTGATAATTGTGACAGCCACTTTGATAATTTGGATTTGTTAAAAGTTCACGAGAGGCTTTGTGGTAATGATCATATCCCAGCGACTGCAACAACTTGTAGTAAAGGTCTACCAGAATTTCTTTCAGCATTAAAGCTCTTACCGCTTGGCCAGAAACTGGAAGTTTCTGCACCTGTAAATATTAGTAATGATTTGAAGCCAAGGAACATAAGAACTGCTGCAAATATTGACCGTGGCCCACCATATCCATTTTCATCACTGGCTTATATGAAAAATGTAAAAGCAACTGTACATAGAGACATGACTTACTCAAGAGAGAGAGTTGAGAGATACTGTTGCTCAACAAATACAACTAGCAAACCAGTCAATGTAAGGGGAAAACATCAGTTATTTCCAGTTCGATATAGAAGACCCATTGACTATTGGCAAAGGAGATATATATTTCCAGATCAAAGAAATAAAAAATTTCTTGATGTAAAAGGACAGTTGCTTCTTTTCAAATGTAGACCATTCTCTGTTAAACTGGAGAATATGTCGTTGGAATCAATAGAAAAATGTAAAGAAAATTTGAAAATAGAAGGTGAAATTAGACGGCAACTCATAGAAGACAACAAGGATATAGTATTTGTTGACGGTTTCTGTTATGATCAGCCTGCCACTAGTGATATGAAAATGTTAGATCCATTAAAGCGTATAGATGCTGGTGAAGTGATAGATTTGTGTTCGGACGATGAGACTCCTAGTGTAAATGAAAACTGTGATCCTCGTGCAGGAGTAGCTTGTGTGATGCGTGGTGGGGCAGTGTTACGTCGCACTGCTGCAACTCCACAAGTTCTGCCCGCAGAGCCTTGTGGGGCGAGACAACGTACTCTCACTTCTGCCATTCTCCAGCCTCACCCTGTTATCTTAATTGCACATACTCTGAACAATTTACAGACTATATCTATAGATTGAATTATTATCATTAGGTTAATTGCTAATCATTATTTATTATTCCTTCATGATTAAATTTTTAACATAAAAATAACTTTGATTTTATGTCTCATGTGGGGTGAACCTTTTCCCAGGATTTTCCTTAAGTTCTTGACTACCATGTAGGTGGACATTAGAATTACTCGACAAAAAATGCCGTCCAACTCACGTGACACGAAAAGGCCGTGTGACAAATACCCACTTAACATATGCGGCACTAAATAATGGCTAAGTTGTGTCTAAAACTTATACCGAAATCACACCTGCGTGAATATTACGAAATTACAGATGCGTAAGATGCGGAGATTATTCATGAAATGACAGCTATAAGACCCTGAAAGTTCACGAAATAACATTTATGTGACACTGAGAATATTCTCACGGTATGACAAATATATGACAATACACGTTGAGAAAATTCACGAAATGACATTTATGTGACACTGAGACTATTCACGATATGATAATTATATGACACGTGGAGAAAATTTACGAAGTAACATTTATGTGACACTGAGAATATTCACGATAATTATGATAGCTACGCGACACGCTGATGAAATTCACGAAATAACATTTATGAGACACAAATATTCACGATATGATTATTATATGACACGTGGAGAAAATTCACGAAGTTACATTTGTGTGACACTGAGAATATTCACGATATGACATCTACGTGACACGCTGAGAAAATTCACAAAATAACATTTAAGTGACACAAATATTCACGATATGTCAATTATATGACACGTTGAGAAAATTCAGGTACGTGACAAAGAAAATTCACGAATTGATTTAAGTGACACGAGGACAATATTCACAAAATTGGTATTATTCAAAATGTTGAGCATCGGATAATAAAATAGGACGCCTGGCGTCACTTGGTACGTTCTTCCTACTGTTAGAGCTACGGCGCCAACGGCTAGACACATAATTAAACATCAGAGCATTTACACATAAACTGTAAGGTAAAATATATTATTAACCTGAATGTATTATTTGACGATTCGTTTAAAGTTCGGTAAAGTTTTTCCATTTAACTAAACTAAAAACATAGACATACTAAAAATATGTTGATGCCAAATAAAATGACATGATTCACACGTGAAATGTCATTTACAAAATGAAAAGACCTGTTTAAATAGACCATGATGCTCAGAATATTCATGAAATAACAATATTATCAAAAAGCTGTTATTTACGATATGATAAGTTATGTACTGCAGGTAATTGTAGCCATCGATTACCGTGCTTTAAATTTCCGAGATGAAATTTAATCCATTGTAGTCACGACGTCTGGCTTTCGTGTTGGCGAAAAAATGATGCCTTTAGAAACATTTAGCTACAAAGTTACGGCTAAATTGTGCTCGAAAATGTGGCTCTGAGCCCCGTTTAGACTGAACGAAATGTGAGAATGTGTCGTGTATATGGCGTTAAGTTAGAGAAGTAACGATCACATGACGCGCTGCAAACACAAAATGGCGGCTATGTAAGAAGCTTCACGCGTTGATCATTCTTAATTACCTGGCGCGCGGAAACCTGCATAATTTTTATTTTTTAAGTTTTCGTAATTTTTGATCCATCCACTTCATACCCCGGTCGTAACAATAAGCTAAAGGCAGCAATTTCAGTTCCATAACGGTTACTGATGGATGTTTTGTAGTTATATCGTGTGTCAGTTTATGTATTTGTATGTATAATTATTTTAGAAATTCGACAAGTAACATTAGCTCCACATAGGGTCAATCTATAAGGATTGTAGACCGACTTTCGTACGCTTAGATCAGATCATAGATGATTTTATTACTGATTTCTAAAAGGAGAGGTGGGAAAGAAAAAATCCTGCTGCACCGACCCCAAATAATCTGGGATAGGGCAAGAAGAAGAAAATTACTGATTTCAAAGTCATACACTGAGATTTATAAAGCCTAAAATAATGTTATAAGCCACACAAATTGGTAATGCGCCTGGCGGCCATGTTGGTGACGTCATAGTGACGTATAGATGAGAATATTACATTTTGTTAGCTGTATTTTTTCTTTGCTGATGACGTCACAAGGGCGTTAATTTGACAAGGTTCCAGCGCATTACCAATTTGCGTGGCTTATACGACATAATTTAAAATACGGGAATCGTGAGTTTAAGTTTAAGTACATAGTTAAATGAAAATTGGCAGGCTACATCGCTCGATGAGCTGTTTAAAAGTTCGAATCATTCTCGAATAGTATCAAGTCCATAGAGGCAGTCCAGGCCAGGCTGTAGAATTCCTGTTTCTTGAAACTTCTCTAGAATGGATTGTCTATTTTTTATGATGGATTTTATTAAGTATATTGTTATCTCAGTAAGTGCTGATATGATAGTCAAGGAAATAAAAGTATCAGCCGCTTATCGGTACTCATTATTCAGAAAATTTGATAAAAACACTCATTATTATTTAAATTGCTCTTTAAAGGACACTAACTATTACCCGTATTGCACCACCATTATCGTCTCCCCAAGGCAACTATAACATTGGCGATTTAACGGCTTAAATTGGCTCCGTATAATAAAAAGAAACAAAAAAAAGATCACTTGGTTATGGAAGTCGGCAGCAAGGTCTGCCTGTCAGTCAATTATTGGTTACTTTATTCATGCGAACCTTGTATCTCCTAAATAGGTAGATTGATTTTGACTATCGCTATTAACACTATATAATTTGGACCATTCAGGAATGCAAAAAAAGTTCTGACGTTTTTTTGCTACAATATAAAGTCCATTATTATGACCCTAACCCACTAAGTCCTGTGCTTAGTGTGCTTGCATTATGCAACACAGTATTGCAGGAAGCTGTTAAAAAGCCAGAGAACTTAGTGTTGTGTCGTTTTTAATAGATTGCGAAGACCTTTTCTGAAGAGCAGCAGCTGATATATATGGTTGGTAGACTTAGATATCCACGAGTAATTTTAATAATAAAAATACCTACTTCGCTATTATTTGTGAGTACAATTTTATCTAAGACATTTAAAGTCTTCGTTCGATGACTCAACTAATGAAGATTGAACGATGCAAAATTCTTAACTTTCTATAAGCTGTGTGATCGTATGCATTTATCAGCATCATTAAAATTATTGGTTTCGTTTCCCAGTAGATATAACATAAAACAATTTGAATCGTGTGCTAACCATTTGCAAAGTTAGATTCTCAGTGTAATAATAAAGCACGCGTCATTATAGCACGAGACGCGATCATCTTGCGCAGGAGCAATTTCAAATGAACAAAGGATCAAAGGACAAAGACTGCATTAAGTCAAATAAAAAAATATGACGCCATTTTCTCCGGACTGTCAAGGCGTGCAGTGAATGAAATGTTTTCGCTAGCTGCATGTGCATACACACTAATATGCCTGGATATAGTTTGTTAGCGGAACCCTGAATTTTAAAATTTAGTGAAATAAGACAAAACTTACTTAAACTTAAAAAAAAAACGGAACTTGCTGTCCCTTTCTATCTTAGCGTATTTGTATGCGTTCCCTTTCACGTATATGTTTAGGGACATCGTGTGCTGAGAACTACATTATAGCTTTAACTAATTCTACGCAGTAAGCTACGTCCAGTCGTGTCTGTAATAAAAACACAGCAGATGCATAGTGCAACACTGTTGTTAAGTAGATACAGGATTTTATCATGAATTACGCATAACTGTTTTCCCATTGTTTTGCCTTATATGTACTTAGGCCAGTCGTTTTATTGGTATTTATTCTGATTGTAATTTACAATTCACACTACTTTTCAGATAATAAAACTGTTACACCAACACGTGCCTCTTAAGTTTGTGGTTTAACAAAATAAGCCAATCTAAATATACTTCGCCGCTAAGTATGATACCTATTTGTGTATCTTCTGCGTCTACTGCTGGCTATACCTAGGGATAGGACAGACGACCTTTTTGAAAACCACATTGGATAAGCCATTATGATAACATAATGACGGGTTTCGTGGTGGAGTGGTTTATGTAATGGATTGCTTCCCGCTTAGGACAATCATTTGTGTGATATCCATAAATGTCATACAAATGTTTGTACTGCGTCTGGGTGTTTACTATGTATTTTATGTATGTATTTACAAAAGAAAAGTAGTTGAAGTAGTCTATCCGTATCTGGTACCCATAATACAAGCATAGAAATATAGCTTACTTTGGGACCAGAGGACGTTGTGTGAAATGTCCTGAATATTTATTATTATTATTTATTATAAGTTTTTTATGGACATTGTTTCTGTTGTTTTATCAAATAAAAGAAAGCCATTAATTATTATGATGACTTAGAATTTTATAACGAGCAAAAATTACATTTATGTAAAATAGTTCAAGATTGATTATTCATATATCTTCATCTGCTATTCTGTGGTGGGAGTTTAGTGGGCGGCGGCTTTCCTCATCCGAACCATAAATAACTTCTTCGTCTGAATCGTTGATCATAGAGAATGCTGGATTGTCTTTGGTTATCGTTGTTTCTGTAACAAAATAATTTACAATGGGATTCGGAAACAGACATTTGAACGATCCGTTAACCGTTAACGAATATTTAAAAAACGGTTTCGGGGACGATAAATCTATCTATCTTCTATAAATTTATCTATCTTACCCCAGGACAAAACGGTATTCTTACATTGAGACAAACATGGCGGCGATGTATGGATTCGGATTTAAAACTTTTATTTTAAGGTAGACCGGTGGGTAGTGTTTTTAAAATCTTCCAATTATCGTATAGCAAAATATCTAAATAATTTTACTTATAATTCTTACCATGTACAGCTTTTCCACCAGGCGAGAACAAATAAGCCAAGACAAACAATTTAAAGTTGAAGAGTCCCAACATGGCCATGAACGGAGCGGAACTGTCGAAGTGTGTCTGTGGCTCGCTGGCCCAGTGGTCCTGCAGCGCGGCGGGGCCCCAACCTTGACACGCTAGTATCGTCAGCACAGACACCACTGTACCCAACATTAACGATGTACAACGGAGTCTTGAGTCTGGAATATATAAATAATTACTGCGTTAAAACAAAAACACAGGCCTAAACACAGAATGTCTATGCGCCTAAATATAAGTTGGTCCTAAAATACAAGATTGCATGCCAAATATTGAATTAACTAAGTGTTGGACTTAGTTATTTACTGACTTATTCAAAATAAAAATTACGATTAAAGATTCCGTTACAGATACGACTCGATTACGATTTAGACGTGTCTTTAATTTTTGGCGCGTTGGATGAATCACACATTTCTGGTGCCTTGGATGAGTACGTAATGTTAATCTATATAAAATATAGACTTACTGAAAAACGGCATGTTCCTTAAATCACTATAAGCCTTCAATATTAAAATCAGTAAATATAGGAAGTAGATCGTGAGCGCGCTGAAGAATATCACCTTCATACACTGAAAAAAAAAGAAAAGGCAAGTTATTTGCTATATTTACCTAGTAATACAGGTATAACTCAATGTTCCGAGATATATTTCTATTGATTTAGGAAAGATTCAAAACCGTGATAATAAAAATCCGGCTACGCCTTTACTCTATGGTTAACATAATGATGCTATCCATTGCCTGCAAAGTGAAACGAAAGGAAGCATAAAAATGGCAGTTGGTTTGGTTGGAGCATGTTTGGCAAGAGATGAAACAAAATGGCGTCGCTTTGTACAGCTGCTGTTTTGTAGTACCTACTACATTAAAGGGAGGGTTGTGAAGAATGCAAATCTAACATTTAAAGAGAAAAAAGATTTACTTCCTTGGTAGATATGAACCCATACTATGGCTTAACTGTGGGTACGACAAGGGCATGCTATGTTTTTTTAATTATTATCAGTGCCGTATTATGCCGCAGAGGCGCTTTCTCAAAATGTGTTGGCCCAAAAGAAAAGGCGTTTTTATGAAAACCATAGGATAATGGGGCATTTTAGATAAGATTTATATTTCGTTGGGTCACTTCCAACTTGGGGGGATTCGTTCTATGGATACAGCCACCATGTAGCGGGGACGCGTTTTAGCTTCGCTAAATCGAACTTCATGGTCTAGTAAGATATGGTATTTTTAATCTATGTGGTGAATCTGTGGATACAGCAGTAGCTATGCCCCTGTTGTTTATAAAAAATGCCGGTGAATTTCTTACTCTAATGAGTCCAATACTTACAGGGTAAGTACCATTGATCCTGTAGTTGTATGTAGGGTCCACGAGACTGACATACTTCTGCCAGTAACTGACCACGAACGCTGGTAACATTACTACGAGCACCACTGATTGTTTGATCAGATAGAATTTTGTGTACGGTCGATTGTTCTGGAAAAAAAATGTGAATGCGTTTAAAAAATTATTAGAAATAATTTTGTGGCAATATCTAATAGGAAAGTAATTACGAAGTGTTTCGCCGCTTGAGCTGTGAACCTACAAGGATATATGTACATAGAACTAGAATATTAAATAAGTATAAAGAAAAGGCTATAAAATCTCCTATTATATATTATTATTCGACTATACATTATTCTATGCCAATCACTAACTTCAGAATGCGCTTGCGCATCTCTTGGATATATCCATGGATATATCGTCGACTTGGTCTCAGATTCAGGACGATGCAAAATTTTCCAAGTTCGAAAAAACACTCTTAACATTCTACCCCGACGCGCCAGAAAAGAAAAAATAAACTAATTTATTAATTTTGCATTTGACTTGCATTAAATTTATTAAGAAAAATAAACTTAAAAAGGCTTCAATAATGGTAATATTTCTTACAAACCTGTCGTATACCATGATAGAATTCCAACCAGGAAAGCAACATGGTACCTAGAAATAATGTCATCGAGGTGTCACTCATCCATGTTGCAAAATGATTCTCCGCAAGAAGCCTTAGCGGATACGTGGGTTCTA
The DNA here is from genome assembly GCA_916999025.1 of Orgyia antiqua. Taxonomy (NCBI): domain Eukaryota; kingdom Metazoa; phylum Arthropoda; class Insecta; order Lepidoptera; family Erebidae; genus Orgyia; species Orgyia antiqua. Next base: position 15,854,724 of record OU779864.1, on the reverse strand, counting down.
TAAAAACAAAAGGGTTTATTGCTCTTATATTATAAAAAAAGGCGTGGAGTGGTTTGCCTTAAAGATTCTATAACAAAATGTTTTGAGAGATCTAAAAAAGATTAGATTAGATCCACTTGTGTTGTGACGAATATGCAAGAAATAACTACTTAGAGAATTCCCGGAACGAGTTTGGACAGCACTATTCATAAGCTAACCTTAGTGCAACTTTGTTTGCATTAGGTACGTAAATTGTTTTATTTTTTATTATAATACAAATTCCATCCCTGAAAATAATTATTTCATACACCTACGCATTCGTTAGCATAGGCTTTTGCGAATGCCTTACGTCATTCACGTCGGTATCACGATCCCTCAAGTATTTTCCCCTACCACAAAATACTAAACGCCTCTAAAAAACTTCAAAAGATAAATGGTAAAAGAAATAGTAATACTATTGGTCAATCAATAGATCTTTAATAATACGAACCGTTAGCAAACATGAGAGCGACCATCAACACCAGCACCCATCTCTGTTCTATGGTCCAGTCGTCGCGGTGGTATTGTCTCAAATTGTATAAAAACCATAACTGAAAATAATAGTACATATTTCATTGAGCTTTTTATTACACTATACGGGTTTAGGCGATAAAACCTTAGATTCCTCAGAAACTTTGTTTTTCTTCTTATTTAGCTTTTAGTCCTAATGAATACATGTCAGTTCCATCATGCCTATACAGAAATTAAAAAATTGGTCAAGTGCGAGTCGGACTCGCGCACGAAGGGTTCCGTACCATTATCTATGCAACATAAGGCAACGTTATTAGTATCGAGCAAGAAACGGTAAAGAAATCATGTTTGTTGTATGGGAGCCCCCCTTAAATATTTATTTTATTTTATTTTTAGTATTTGTTATTATAGCGGCAATAGAAATACATCATCTGTGAAAATTTCAACTCTCTAGCTATCACCGTTCTTGAGATACAGCCTGGTGACAGACGGACGGACAGCGAAGTATCAGTAATAGGATCCCGTTTTTACCCTTTGGGTACGGAACCCTAAAAACCTCTCCCGAAACTAAACTCTAAAAGTTTTTCGTTTAGGGAGAGGGTTAATTCAATTTATTTGTAGCTTTTGATTTAGTATAAAATTTCGTCAATTCAAGCTCAAAAAATTATAAAATTCTACAAAATATTCTCCACTCAAAAATTACTAGCTAGATTATGCCATACATAGTCTAGGTAGTAAAGGAAAAGGAAAGAAAGGAAGTGCAGTATAAATAGTAATAAAGATCAGGTTTTATAACTCTGTGTGAAATGAATTAATAATCTAAATACTCACGATGGCACAGAACGAAGATAAAACAAACGTGAATCGGAAATACATTTCCAGTTGTGTAAAACCAGGATTGTATGTCTTGAACTGTAATCAAAATATATAAAATATCATTAGGGTATCTTTATATAATGCGTTCTTAGGCAATGGATAAATTATGTGTGCATAAATTTAATAAAATTATTTTTGCCCGTAAGAAAAACGTCCAGTTTTTTTCTCCTGCCGTCGTCGGTTCAGGTTAAGTACTCCACTGAGGAGAATTAGCGCATCTTTCGAGGCTTATTCCAGAAACTAATTTTAATTTGACTTTTTCTATAATGAAAACCAGGCGTCACGAAACGAAATAATTCACTGAGCTTAATTAGGGATTAGATGATGTGTGATATGTCCATTATATATTGTTTCTACATATCTATTAAAAATCTAAGTACTTACATAGAATACAACATCTCTTATATAATATCTCTTGTGAAACTCCTTTAGTCCGTAAAAGTGTACGTTTAGCATGTAGTGTGTGTACTTGAGTATAGCCACGTGAAGCACTTGTACTTCGTCACATTTCCTCCTTTTACACATCAAGTGTTGAGTCCTGTTATAATAACAATTTATTATACTTGGAAAATAAATAAATATGGGGAACTTCGACATTCAAAGTTGCATATTGATTAAATCCTCTCTGTGGGAAAGAATCAGTAGCGTATTTTGAAAATTAACTCCCTGGTCCAGCAAAAATTTGCTGTCCCTATATGTTAATGGCGGTAGACCAAAGACACCGCCAGACGCATGTCTCTGCCTGTTTACGCATACCCTCACGGGCTGCCGCTCCAGACCATGGCCCCTATCAAGGGTAAATACGCCACTGGAAAGAGCCACAAGTCGTTGCATTATCTCCTCAGAGGTATATGGCCGCCATGTTTGTCAGTCAGAATACTACTACCTACATTTGCTTAAAAGACACTGCAATGAACCAGGGGAGTAGCTACCTGCGTATCTACTGTATCAATTATACGGGGCCCGCCTTTTTCTTTTGTGAGAAAACTTTACCCTTCATAAGGGCCCCCAAATAAATTTTTATACGGGGCCCCACTAAGGCATGCTATACCCCTGCAAAGAACTCACCTATTAGGTGCATCATTTTCAGACACGACACTTGTTGTACTATGGTTTTCAAGTACACCATCTATTGAAATGCTCACTTGGAAGCTCTTGTCAAATATCTCCTCTGAAAATACAATAACTCGATATTAAGTCAAATTGATATATTACAGATTACGGCGATAAAATAAGAGATAAACCCTTAGGATTAACCTGAGATTTAATGTGGATGTGTTTGTCGCTAATTATCCATTAGCTTTTTTCAGTGAGTGACTGTTAGGCACAGTTAACGCGTGATCACAGCGCGTGATTCAGTTTCATTACCATTCAAAGAGTCCCTGTGATCCTGCTCAGTGTTTTAGTGTTAATTAATCCTACTAACTGCCACCAATATTTTTAATTATAACTACATATTTTATTCACCACGGCAACGAATCAATGTTTAATGCCAACCTGTAACGGTAACGGGACAATCATTTGTGTGATATCCATAAATGTCATATAAATGTTTGTACTGCGTGTGAGTGTTTTCTATGTATTACAAGTATGTATTTACAAAAGAAATGTAGTTTATGTAGTATATCCGTATTCTGGTACCCATAACACAAGCATATAAGCTTAGCTTGGGACCAGAGGACGTTGTATGAAATGTCCATAAATATTTCTTTAAAAAAAAACCTGTGATGCCAAAACACAAAATACTACTCACCATCATCATTGTTCGTAAGTATCTCAACGAATAGCCACAGTCGCTGGGCTCTGGTGCCCAGCGCTGGACTGTGAAGATGGAATGGACCCTCGTATATTGTGCTATCGTTTGTTAAAACACTGGAAGCTGTCATAGACGTCGTCATTGTTGGGGATGGGCCTAGAAATCGTATATTGGTGCTTTATTGTGGCATGTCAGGTGCAGAGTCGTACCTACCTCCGCATCAAAAATACGGGGCCAATGGGCAAGCAAGACGGGCCCCCGATGTATGTAAGCAGTAACAGCAAACGCCGATCTTAAATTGTTTCGTTTTTGTATATCAGTCAGTCAGTCACAAATACCTACCTAATAAAGCTTCTAAAATATCGCGAAATATTTGGCCATAAAAATACAGATTTTAATAGCTATAAAACATTTTTATGATCTCTGTCAACGACTTTATTAGTCCATTAGTTTGGCGAAACTCTTATTGCTTATGATGAACGTGCAATCATTTTGCGATGTTACTTGTTTTTAAATTTATTATCTACGTTACAAAAGTAAAGTCTGTTTATTTTTTTACGCCGGTTCTTCTTAGTGTATTACATGACCTGAACCTGTGGTAGGGGAAAATAGATGATTCATAAGAGATTGCTTTAAATTATGCCTTTATGAATAAATAAAATTGAATTAGGTATAGACATATCCAAACTGTTTAGAGAAAATGGGGATTTTATGATTGAGCAATAAATTACGTATTACTGTAAAACTTCTATTTAAACCATTACCTCTCCTAGCCTTTAACTAAACTATTAAATCCATTTAATTAATATTAATGATTTGATTGAATTGGATTGAATAGAAGTTTGATGCAAAATATAGTAAGACAGAAGTAGATAGGTACAATAGAAATAATAAATAGAAGTGAAATTATTATAATTAATTACGTGACTTAGCTATAATTTAATTTTCGTTTATAAATTCGTTATTTAAAAATGTATTGAAATTATTAAGATATTTTTTTTTTATATATAAAATTTGAAAACTTTTAGAATGTAATACTTACCAGCCAGTCCTATGAAAATTCCTAATCCATATATTGCGAAAAAAACAAAAAATACCATCACACATTCTCCTTTGTGCATTGAATAAATTCTCATCGGAACAGACCTTTAAAAATATTTTAAAATGAGACGCAATTCTTAAAAAAAAAATAACTTGCAGGTTACACTTAAATGCGCAGGAAATAAAAAGGTTCGATATCTTAATGTTTCTTATTTTACCTTTCACATCGATCATGGTGATATGCTGGTGCGATATATTTATTAAATTCGCTGAAAAGATCACTGAATTGCGACAAAGTATTGCGAATTTTATAATTCCAACCGCCCGAAGGCAAATGATAAGAATATCCAACATTTGCGTTATCCATTATATCACACAATAAAACAAATTAATTGGCCGGTAGAAATAATTACACAAAATAATATTGAAATATAAAAATCTTTAGAACTAGTGTTGTTTGTCCTACATTTGGCTACGTCTTGTTTACAAGCTGATTATTGATTTTCCCTACGGGCATCCATTGTGATAGACAGAGAGGTGCAATGTCAATCTGTGACATGCGTAGATAGATTCAATGTTGAGAGCCAATTCTACAGTACTTCCAAGTAATTAAGTAGGTACATATATATGTACACACAATAAATACTAGTATAACGCATATATTTAGCAGTTTATAGGTAAATAAATCGATCAGTGTAAGTGCAACTTTCTTGCTGCTAAGAAAATCTATTAGCAGGGATGTGGCAGTGTTTGAAATTGACAAAAAAATTCCATGAGCAAGTACCTATATTATGCAAAATGTAGTAGCAAAGAGTATAATAATATAGTGTAGTAGGTACCTAGAGTAGCAGTAGGTATGTGGTAATGCTAAAATACAGCCAAAGTCATACGGAGCCTCAGAGTATTGGACCAAGAGGAGTAGTTGCACACACTGTTTTCTTCATCATATAGATTGTCGGGTCGGTGCTGTCGAAGTAACGCACACAAACACTATGTTATTTCATTAGTAGCTACGCACGCACCGCCTAACATTACCTCACGCACACTAAGAGACGACGGCACTATCCGTACGCAAGAGTATGCTTTTCAACCATTTCCAGCGGTGGTCGCTTTATCAATGCCTACTCCCGTAGAATTAATGACTAACTGCCCCTCTGGCTACGCCCATGAAAATATCACTGATCACGACAGACTATGTTTCTTTCTTAAGAGGGTACTGTACTCATTTAGGTATTTGCCTTAGGTATTGCTATCCCTATTTCCGAGCGCCGCGCTGAAAGGGTCAAATATAGATGAAGCGGATTTTACCTACAAATTCTTTGAAAAAAGACGTTTCGTACTTCAGTTATTTTTTCGCGAAAGTTAAACCGATTTTAATAGTTTTTGCGTTATATTATAGATAAAGAGTATATCCATGCTTCTATCACTTTCTTTTGTGGTAAAACTTTACCAAATTTGTGTGATAGACGCTGTAACTTTATCTAAAGAACCGAAAAAAGTGGGTTTTTCGGATCATCATATTTCTTTTAGTTATTATGTTTTGAAAAGAAAGTGATAAAAGCATAGATATACTCTTTATCTATAATATTACGGAAAAACTATTAAAATCGGTTTAACTTTCGCGAAGAAAAAACGGAAGTACGATACCCAGACTTTAACTCTGGAATGAAGGGACTTAGGGCGGATATTATCATTAACATAATTTTATTATAAAATAGGTAAATAAAAACTCAATACCTTTCAATTATATAATCAACATGAAACTTCACATGCAAACATTTACAATAGATTATAACAAATATGATTATCTAAAAGTTCCAAAGCAATAACTATAAACTTTACATGTACAGTCAGCAACAGAACTCAATATTTTTAAATTCAAAAAGAATGGTACCGATTCTATGTGGACAACTAAACTTACGTAAAAAATGAATTTTGATAGTGTCGATAACACAATTCTGCAATATTAAACTACAGATTTTTATTAACATAATTGTACACAACAAAAGAGACAATGAAATTGTTTTTTTCATTTTCAATTTAGTTGTTTTCATTTTTTTGTTAAGTTTGGTTGTGCGCGTTGAAATAACACCAATTAGAGCTTAAGCTATATCGAATCGCTTGTTAGCAAAATGTAGTGCAATACATTTCGCTAAAAAGCGCATCACAGGCAAAAGTGTAATAGGCTGGATTGGCTAATTTACCAATCTGTCGCCGACTGTTCTTTAAAAATTAACGACAAAAGGAATGTAAAGAGCCGTTTGATATAAAATTCTTATATTTTTTAGAACAAGAGATTCCATTCAAATATAGAACACTTTTTTATAACTTCTTGCCAGTAATTTAAATTTTATAAGTATCAAATAGAACATGACCAGCATGTTTTAGCAAATACCAAATATATGATATTATAAAGACTTATGACAAAGTGCATACGACAATCAATTTGTACTAAACTTACATTACAATCTAATAGCAATATAGTTTATTCAAGATGGTTTTAGACAAAATATTACTCACTTGTCAAATGAACACATTGCTATGAGCAAATATTTTTTTAGTATTAGACATACAGGTGGGACGACGACATAGTAACTGAAAAGTCTCGAGCAAAGTAGGGACAGATGAAAACAAGCGTCTGAATACGTAAAAAGTATTTATATTTTAACAAGTCGCGTAAGTGTTAGAAAATATTCGAACTTAAGTTTTTTGTCTAAAACCATCATGTATAATCAATGTAGGTATATCTTTTCTATTTTGTGCGTATTTCACAAATCTACAACATTTTAAAACCAATCTCACAATGAAATATTAAACATATCACTCATGCTGACCCCCCAATATACGCGACACGCGATAGCCACACGTGACCCTTAAATTTTCATGTTGCTAAAAGAAGACAATAATACATTTATGTTAGTCACACTGCTCTCACAATGTCCAATGTGGGTCGCGCTCTCCGATGGACCACTGTCGTCCCGTGAGCAGTGCCCATTCTGTGGTCACTTTTGCGTGTATCCAGGCCCACTTCTCATACAAAGCAATGACATTATCGATCGCGCAGCGCGACATAATATATGGATCGGTCAACATTTTTAATGGTCGCGCAACCCGGTCAGGGACTTCCGAAGGTCACCTTAAGATAAAATAGCTTCGTTGTAATAATAACGAGTGAGTTGAATTATGTTTATATTTAAAAAAGCTAATTTAAGTAATTTCTTATAAAAATCATATTTTGTTAAAGTAACATTTTTATTAACTAATTTATAATAAGTACTAGAATTTGCTTAAAACATATTTTTGTAATATTTTATATACTTTGGCTCATATGTTAACTTGATTAACTTATAACAAAAGATATATTAAAATGCTAATACATAAATAAATAAGAAAGATTTTATACAAAAAGATTTTCTTTATAAATTATTGCGTGATTTTTTTATTACATTAAATAAAAAACAATACTTTTTAGCCAGTTAAAATTATATTAAAATTTTTAAATTAATTTTTACAGCCTCTCCATTATTTTTATGGCAACTTTTAGATTCCGCATAAAATTCCTTTTAAAGTCAAATTTTCTTCAATACTGTTCTAGACGTAAATATACTTCGACAGTGCGAGAATTTGACAATAAAACGGAAACGTTTACTCTCAAACAATGCCAATGTTGAACAAATTTGTTGGTCCAAATATTTCTATAATAATTATATTTAGATATTTTCATATTATTCCCCGTTTCAGATCTTATTGTTACTACTAAAACTTATAAAAAAATTAAAGGATATTTTTTTTACATAGCAACTCTAAATAACGGTTGGTAACACTGTACATTTTTTTTTTACAATTTTAAAGACACAGATCAATGCGGTAATAAAATACTTAAAAATTGTAGGTTTTACTATTTAAAGTTAATGTATGAATCAATTTGTCAACTTTTTTAGTTAATTCTTCATTCTTTTTTTAAAGTTTTGAGTTATTTCAGCGCTATCACTACATACATGTCTTCACATATAAATATTAAAAATGTGAGGACGCCATCTTGAACTGAATGTCACTTTGACAGTTCATAAGACTCCTGCTCTTAGAGCATTAATCCAATAGCAGTTAGGATTGTCAGGCAACCCACGATGAAAAAAGCTCTAGCCATGTTCATACAATCTTAATAGTTTTAAGATTAGGTTAGCATGATACTAACGGGATGACATGTTCTCTGTGCGATCAAACCCCATTAAAATTTAGAAATTAAAAAAGAAACAAGTGTTCGTGAAGTGATTTTTTGGTTTGCTTGGGAGTCTTGGGACTAATGAAATTATGTTATATGATTGTCTGCATGCAACACTTGGGCACCCCGCAGACTTAATAGTATATTTAACAAAAACAGCGTGCGTAACGGCTGCTGTTGGATTAATACTCTCGAGATTAGGGTGATCTGTGACTCTAAGATATAGAATTATTATCATAATTTATTATAAATAAATATAAGTATTATAGTCCATCATTTTCTGTAGGTTTGGATGTAGTTGTTGGGTTGGTTGACGTCGTTGTGACGTCATCAGCGGGTAAGTCAGTGGTGACGTCACTCGCTGTAACATCATTAGCTGTCACTAAACCAACAGTATTGGTTTCAGTGACTTCGTTGAAAGGTGGCGCTGATGTCGTTGTGATGTTTTCTCGTTTACCTAATAAAAACATTTTAAAAATATGTTATTTTCACGCTATTTAACTGCTGCCATTGGCTATGCTTTTTACTGTTAAGAAATAAAACGTTCCACGACTTTGAAATAATGTTGCAACCAACTGAGCTATCGTAGTTTTCACTCGTAATAAACTTTCGAAGTTTTCATAATGTTTAAGCGAGCCATCTATCGGTTAGAGCGCAGAAAATTAGATTGAAAAAAAAATGATTTTGACTACAAGTTTTTATGAAAGTCAATTTTAAACATATGGCTTAGAAAATCTGTGAAGCAAGTCAATGTAATTAATCGTCACGCCACACCTTTTATTCTTAATAGATTACTAGCTAACCCGGCAAACGTTATTTTGCAATACAAATGTCAGGGGTGGACCACCCTTAACATTTAGGGGGATGAAAAATAGATGTTGTCCGATTCTCAGACCTAACGGATATGTACACAAAATTTCACGAAAATCGGTCGAGCCATTTCGGAGGAGTATAATTACAAAGACCTTAACAGGAGAATTTTATATATTAGATAAAGAATCAACGAACAAAGTAGCGAGCCACTCTCTCTCCAGCCTAAGTACGTCCCACTGTTGGCACAGGGTTTATTTTCGAGTTTTCCGTCTCTCACAGAAGATGTTATCTGTGTGCATTATGCCTTAGCTGACTTTTACATCACCCGGGAGGAGATGGGGTGGTGACACTTATATTCTTAGTCCGTCACCACACGGAGAACCGCAGTTAGTTATAAATATACATACCAGTAACATAATCTTTGAACCACTTGTTAATACCAGTCGCATGTTTCCTGATCCAGTCAATCCTGAACCTGGCCGTGTCTACCAGCTTCTGAAGTACCTGGGCCATTGGTAGTAACTGCTGTTTGTGTTCTAATGCGAAGGATTTTAACTGAAATAATACAAAAGTAATTTATTAATTTTGCAATTGACATGCTATGCTTTTTACTTAATAAATCAAATGTAGGTAAAAATGTAAAAATATATAAACTCAATCGAGTGACAAATGTGGTGGTTAATTTGAATGTTGCAGGCACGACCGCAATAAGCTCAGTTGGAAGAGCTTCGGAACGGTATTCCGAGGTCGTGGGTTCAAGTCCCGCTTGCGGCAATTCACTTTTTCCACCATAATTTGATTTATTAAATGAAATAATACATTTATTATTATTATGACGGGCTTCGTGGTCTAGTGGTTCATATAACGGACTTCCGTTCACGAGGTCGCGGGTTCGATTCCCGCCTCGGACATTCATTTGTGAGTTGTTTATAAACGTCATACAAATGTTCGTTCTGCGTCTGGGTGTTTACTATGTATAATAAGTATGTATTTACAAAAGAAAAGTAGTTTATGTATTATATCCGTATTCTGGTACCCATAACACAAGCATAATAAGCTTAGCTTGGGACCAGAGAACGTTGTGTGAAATGTCCATAAATATTTATTTATTTATTTATTATATAGTTATTAGTTAGTTATAGCAAGTTACAAAACAACGGATATGAAATATGTTAAGTTATAATAAAAAGAAAGTCAAGCTCATTATACTGCAAACTTAATTTTGTAGTTAAGATATTGATAGCTGCCTGCATTTCAGCTGCAAAAATAAGTTTGTATTCTTATATACTGCTTTTATCGTATTTTAATTTTGTGATTAATATGCTTCCTTTCTCAGCCCATTATTGTTCCACTGTTGGGCACGAGCCACCTCCACTTTGAGAGAGCTTTGCTTTAAGTTTCCATCTCTGTTTTTTTATAATTCACTAGGTGTTGGCCGCGACTCCGTCCGCGTGAAATTTACAAGATTTTGCCCGTTTTTGCAACATTTTTCACTACTGCTTCACTTCTACTGGTCGTAGCGTGATGTTATATAGCCTAAAACCTTCCTTAATAAATGCCCTGTCTAAAGCTGAAAGAATTTTTCAAATCGGCCCTGTGGTTTCTGAGATTAGCGCGTTCAAACAAACAAACAAACTCTCTAGCATTATAATAATATTAAGTAATAGATAATATTCCTTAGATAACTTGTACAGTATAAATATTTATGAGACATATACAAATACTTATTGTTTGCGGGAATCGAACCCGCGACCTCGTTAACAGCAGTCCGCTACATCAACCACTAGACCATAAGACCAGTTAACAAAATATGAAAACTTACCCTAGTGAGTTCTTCCTCAGTAGTAATAAATCCGAAGGCCCCACTGACCACTGCTGGGAACATGAACGAGTCCATATCATTGAACTTGTTGTAGACACGATCAAAGTTCTGTATCAGAAAGTCCTGAGCTAACCGGGTACCTATGGGTGGTTCAACTGCCCATACAGCTACTGCGTACTGCTTTGGTATTTCTGTTAAACTTTTTTCTAATAACCTGTATAATATAATAATTGGCTTAGTTGAAACATTCTTCCCTCTCTCTACGAAACGTCCCACTGTTGGTAATGGAAAACTACTAATATATTAATATCTCAGCTGGCTCTTACAGCACCCTGGGGATGAAATGGGGTGGTGACACTTGTATTCTTAATCTGTCACCACATGGATAGGTAAAAGACTAACGTTTCAAAATATGTAGCATAAATACATTACCTATATGCTGTGCCCACGACTCCGTCCGCGTAGATCGATTTTTTCCGATCGACCCAATCATTTTTTTGGTTCCGCTAGATGGCGTTGGCAAGTAACCAAATTGAGAAATTTCGTATTATGTAAATATCTCTTGATTGATTGAGTGGACCGATTGCGATGAAACAAAGACTAAGTAATACCTTGAGTTGTGTAAAATTTTAACGTAAAACATTCATATTTATAAGCATTGTAGATTATACGTGCTGCGTGCACAGACAAACATCTAAACAGACAAACATTTCAAAAATGCTGGGAATGGGTTCTGTTTGTCGTCCTTTCACCATCAGACTATTTGTTTTTAAATATATTCATTATACGAAAAATTTTTTTCTCCAGATTTATTATAGGTATGTATAGATAATAAAACCATGATAAAAGTAATTATCGTGCAAAAACTATAACCACGTAAAAATCGTGCAAAACAATGGAGATAAATAGTACGATCGATTATTTTGCACAACTTATTACTATTAACTTTTTGCTAGATAATTTGTTTGTATTGTGTTAAAAAATATTATTTAATATTTTTTAACACAATATAATATAACGATATATACAATATAATGATAGCTCAGTTGGTATTTACCAACTGAGCTATTACGGTGCCTCAGGTCGATTACTTGCTATAATTTAAAATTGTATTGTAAATGATTATGATAAAACTCACATAGTAACAATAGCCTCTTCCCTAATACTGGGCAAGTTAGTAATAATTAGACTTTTAACAGTAGGGTCTGTTGAGTTCATGAACAAGTTCCACATAAACTCGAACTCTGCTCTACCGCCGTGAACCATCGCCATATTGTATACCAGAGAACGAAGGTAACTTGGAATACTGAAACAAATGGAATAGAAAAACTTATATATCGCAAAAGACAAGCCAGTCTACATGAGGGTAGATTTGACTAACTCTTTAGTAATAATAATAATTACGGACATAACACAACGTCCTCTGGTCCCAAAGTATAATTTCTAAGCTTGTATTTTTTTTTTAATAAATATTCAGGACATTTCACACAACGTCCTCTGGTCCCAAAGTAAGCTATATTTCTATGCTTGTATTATGGTTACCAGAATACGGATAGACTACATATACTACTTTTCTTTTGTAAATACATACTTATAATACATAGAAAACACCCAGACGCAGTACAAACATTTGTATGACATTTATGGATATCACACAAATGATTGTCCCAAGCGGGAATCGAACCCGCGACCTCGTGTCGGCAGTCCATTACATAAACCATTCCACCACGAAGCCCGTCATTATGGGTACCAGAAACGGAGACCAGTACTCTTTGATATACATACATTGAAGTCTTACGGTCTTATTCATAATGACTTATCGGAGGTTTAAACGGAGATTTTATCGAAGACATAATAAACTATTACTATTATGAAAAAGAATTTTTGACAATTTTCGCCAACCGATTTTAGTGAACTTTTAAACTTCCGATAAGTCATTAGAGTATAAAACCATCAAGAGTCGTTACACACGCTGTTTCATTGTCAAATATACTGGTACCGATTCTTCATGCACTATACACAAATTTAACTTAACTAAAAAATGAAAATTGATAGTGGCAGTCAACATCACAATTCTGTAACGTTAACTGAACTTTTTTATTATAAAAAAACTATGTATTATTTGTTTTAATTCTCAACTGAGGCCATTGGCATGCTAATGACAAAAGATGTTGACTTTACAGGCTAACAAGCGTTCTTTAAGGGCCTACATCAATATTATCGTATATCATGGTCGACACGTACATATTAACACAGCTAGTAGGTATAGAAAAAGAAGAATCAGGGATATTTTTTTTGTTTACTCAAAATCTACTAAATATATTATAATTCTGATTTACGTGTTTCTATATATAATAGTTACTTATGTTTTTAAAGTTATTTCATTACTTAATACGCGATAATAGACCGACAAATGAAAAAAATAAAAAAGGAGAGAGGTTGTTTCGCTAAGATTTTCTATCGAGAAAACTTTTTTCAATCGCGTTTCTGAGTTTATGCGATCCTAGATCATATATTGAAAAAACATATACTTAAAAATTAGAGCTCTAGCCATTCAATCTAAAGAAACAATGAAAACTTCGTACGTAGAAAAATGCACGAAGCTATTTTGGTATCCTCTTAATAGACATGTATTAAGCAATACTTACGGATTATTATTAACATCAGGCTGTTGTGTCCAGTTATAGAACTGTTCTTTGGCCCATCGAAGACATCTTGGTGATTCAACATAGCACTCCCACATCACAAGGTTCTCTATAAGAAACGCTTCATTATCATCCTTGGGTTTATCCAGACCATAGTTGACGGCTTCCAACTGCTTGGCTAAGATTATTTTCATGTAGTCCTGGAAAAAAGTGAAAATGAAAATATTCAGAAACATTCTAGTGAATTTTTTTTAACATTTCTAGTCACCATGGTAGCTCAACTGCTAAAACAACTGTCCTAGCAGTTGCAAATTCTGATAAAGCCGCCTATTAGAGATATTGTAAATATGATTTTTAAATGTATATTAATTTAAATTTTTTGGTGTACCATAAAGAGTATTTCATTCATTCTGTAGCGACATCTAGTGGACAATAGCTGTGCTTACAATAATACAGAACATGTACGATAGATGGCGTCTAATAACAAATGTGACGTCACTAAAGTATCCTACATCATCGCACTTGCGAAATTCGTACACGAGTTAAGATGGTAATATCATCTAAATATACAATCGTGGGCTAAAGCCCTGACCAGTGCTACTCACCTAGCCTGGTCTATTCATGGTTGGAGGAGCTCAATTACCCACGTTTCCCAAAAATAAATTCCAAAACCTATTGAAACACAAATATCCTTACCTGAAAGTACAAATAGCCAGAAGTGGACCTCAAATTATGTCTGAGAAAAGCCATGGTATTAAGCAGTTGATCCCACACCATCTTATTGCTCTCCCCATTGATGACACAGGTAGTCAAACCCAGGGCATAACTATAGTTCAGTTGGGAGACCTTGGCTAAGTTGAAAGCATCGTCTATAAGCTGTGACTTAGTTATTGGAGACTGGACTAAACCAGATTTAAGTGCTTCACTTAATAGACGCCAGTTCGTCTTATCGTAATTTACACGGTAGTAACCTGGAATTAATATACCAGGTTATTTGGATACAGTTATTTCTTTCTAGTTTTCCATAACAAAAGGTAAAACGGGGCCTTATGACCGAGTCCGTCTGTCTGTCACCAGGCTGTATCTCAGGAATTGTAATAGTTACAGAGTAAATTTTTTTTACAGATTATGCATTTACTATATTATTTTTAAAACTCAAAGTCATATTAATTCACTGCTGAGTACTTATCAATGAAAAGATGAAAACTTCACTTTCCTCTCTAGCCCAGTAACGTCCCACTGTTGGGCACGGCCCTCCTCCACTTTAGGAGGGATTATGGTCTACTGTCCCGCTCTGACCAAGCGTGTTGAAAACTTCACCAATAGTTATCAAATAAGCCCGGGTGAACTCCTAGGTATCAGCAGAACACAATCAGAATCAATATTCTAACTCGGATACTTGTGTATATCTTGCAAGTATTTTAATAAACTTTTAAAGTACTTAGTTTACCACAATGTTTCAGGAAAAACAAGAACAAAATAAAGAGAAAATGGGAAAAACAAAATATAAAACCATGCGGAAAATACAGAGAAAACTAGATTTAATATTCTAACAAAAAATTTAAAAGAAAAATTCATGAAAGCTTCTAGAATGTAAAACCAATTATGAGAGAAACCTTTTTAACACGCTTATATTAGTTCGGTGTGTATCTATCTATCTATGTAACGGAATCTTTGAAAGTGATTTTAACACACTTGCAGTAGTCGATTTGATCTAAAATTTTGCATACATATTAAAGACCAGAAAAAAAAATTATGATTTTCAAGCGTGTTTTTTTAGTTTTTAAAGGAAGTAGATAGATAGCGAGGAGTAGAAAGATTATTAGAATGTTCGAACTTACCTATGGCGCCAACATTAACATATAGAGCTTGTGTTGAGTTTATTGGTGTATTAACGACAGTAACTCTTCCTTTAAGCCAAGTCCTGGGTTTGGTACTCCACTGTTCCATAGAAGATCCAACTACAGCATAACTGATAGGTATCTGCCATAGTTGGTCTACCATTTTCTGGTAAGGGTCTTTGGCTGTTGTAAATAGTTTCTGTAAAAGAATAATAATAAATAAATATTCATGGACATTTCACACAACGTCCTCTGTTCCCAAGCTAAGCTTATATGCTTGTGTAATGGGTACAAGAATACGGATATACTACTTTTCTTTTGTAAATACATACAATACATTTGTGGGATATTTATTATAGTCATACAAGTGTTTGTACTGGGTGTAGTTTATGTATTCTATCCATATTCTGGTACCCATAACACAAGCATATAAGCTTAGCTTGGGACCAGAGGACGTTGTGTGAAACGTCCATGAACATTTATTTATTACTAGCAGACCCAGCAAACGTTGTTTTGCCATATAAATGTTATGGGTGGACAATCCTGATCACTTAGGGGTATGAAAAACAGATAGTAGCCGATTCTCAGACTTATTGAATATGCATATAAAATTTCATAAGAATCGGTCAAGGCGTTTCGGAGCAGTATGGGAACGAACATTGTGACACGAGCATTTTATATATTAGAGATTTAAATAAAATTTTATTAAATAGATACCTGTTCCAGTTCAATATTGCCAGTATCATAGTTCCTATTGACATTGACCACAGGATATCCGGCCTGTTTAGTCCAAGAATTCATAAACTCAACCACTGATAAGTCTTTTAACGAAGGGTCAGACTGCGTGGCTCTTGTCATTGCCTTCCACAAGTCTGTTTCTTCAGCATTCGAGTATTTCCTGAAAGACCCATGTATATGTTGGAAGACATTTGATACACATTGGTACCAATTCTATATGCACATCTAAACTTAACTAAAAATTGGTCAAGTGCGAGTCGGACTCGCGCACGAAGGGTTCTGTACCATTATCTATGCAACATAAGGCAACGTTATTAGTATCGAGCAAGAAACGGTAAAAAAATCATGTTTGTTGTATGGGAGCCCCCCTTAAATATTTATTTTATTTTATTTTTAGTATTTGTTGTTATAGCGGCAATAGAAATACATCATCTGTGAAAATTTCAACTCTCTAGCTATCACCGTTCTTGAGATACAGCCTGGTGACAGACGGACGGACGGACGGACGGACGGACGGACAGCGAAGTCTCAGTAATAGGGTCCCGTTTTTACCCTTTGGGTACGGAACC
The DNA here is from genome assembly GCA_916999025.1 of Orgyia antiqua. Taxonomy (NCBI): domain Eukaryota; kingdom Metazoa; phylum Arthropoda; class Insecta; order Lepidoptera; family Erebidae; genus Orgyia; species Orgyia antiqua. Next base: position 15,837,912 of record OU779864.1, on the reverse strand, counting down.
CTAAAAAATGAAAACAACTATTAGTGTACTTAGATATTACTATTTTGTTGTATACGTTAATATTAATTAAAAACTTTAGTATATAATAAACAGATTTTTTATCAAGAAAGTTCAGTTCACATTGCCGGATTATGGCGACACTATCAAAATTATTTTTTTTAGTTATGTTTAGTTAAGTTGTGCTTGTAGAAGTGGTGCCATTGACAAATTACAAGAGGGACTTAAAAATACATGTTGTACGGACTCCCAGTAATGGGGTAAAGTGTATTTGGTGACATAATTGTAAAAAAGACCAGACAGACAGACAGACAGACAGAAAGACAGTCAGACAGACAGAGAGAGAGAGAGAGAGATCTATTATCCTTTAAAATCTTCAGAAGCGGTTGTAATACACCATATATTAAAAAGTCTCCAGTCTAAAAAAAAGTTCAACCGACTTCATGTGCCTTTGAAATTTAAGGGTATTCCTCGATTTCTCAGGAAGTTACCACCAGATTCTGACCTGGTGCAATGGGACCACACGGGAACCATCAGCTTTCAAATAAAAAAAGAATCATTTAAGTCTCTTCACCCAGTTAAAAGTTATGAGGTTACAAACAAAAAAAAGCATACCGACGAATTAAAAACCTCCTTCTTATTTTAAAGTCGGTTAAAAACCTAAAGACTGAACAGTTCATGGACTTACCAATCATTTAAATAAATAACCAATCCTTTATGGAACAGGTCCTCAGAGATAGTATGGTTCAACATTCTGATTAGATTGGCTCCTTTAGTATATGATATCTCGTCAAATTTCTGTGATATCTCGGAGGCATCAACGACTTTACGAGATACTGGCGATGTGTTTTTGAGCGCGTCTGAACGAAGCAGGTCCATTTTATCGCGTGAAAAGGATTCGAACATATTCCATTCTGGCTCGACCTGGAATAATATTTGACTTGGTAGACTAAACCATAAACAAAAGGCGTTAGGTTAGGAATAACATGGAGATACTTCTAAAATATATATGCGTAAATTTGCAGGTGAAATACACACATTTAATGAATGAATCAAAATTCTTTAGGTTGCTTTTAAAAGAATACCTATACCTATGAGTATTTTTACGCTCTAGAATAAGGAACTATTTATTATGCTTTCGACCACTGATTTACTAAATAGCTACATCACTCAGACAGATTGAAGCAACATAAATATCTATGTGTTCGTAAAATATGTTCAATGTGTATCTATAATACACGTCACAAGATATTTTGAACTATAGACAGGTCTTCTCTTCCCAATGGAATACTTGTTTTATTGCTTGTAAAAGAGACGTTTGTAGTTTGCGAATAACTACACGTCACATGAATACCATATTTTATTAGACCGTGAAGTACAATTTAGCAAGGATAAAGTTTATTTTTATGGCTAGGTTTAGGCAAATGACTACACTCCACCTGATGCTAAGTGTTGTGCAATCCAAATGAGAACAGCTAGTACCTACAGTGTGAAAGCACTAGCCACCCTCACCTAGCCGGCCCGCAAGGTGCCTCTTCACGCCTCGCTGACTCCATGTTATAAGAAGAAGGGAACACGTGCGCAGGAAGCGAATTCCATTTTTGAGAAGTTTTGCAGATAAAGGACTCGTTAAATTTCTTTAAGTTACATGTCTTCAAGATTGAATGCGTATGTACTATCTGATATATCTGTGCTTTCGGCACAAAGTCCGCCATTGTACGACTTTATTGAATTTTGCATCATTATCATCATCATCATCATCATAACATCACGCCTTTTCCCCATGGGGGTAGGCAGAGACTATAGAGCGCCATCTGCTACGATCCAAACATACTTCCTTGGCTTCATCCACACTCTGGTCATACATGCCCGACGGTTGTAAGTGCTATGCACTTGCCCCTTTTGGAGTATCACGCTCGGGCGTCTTCTCCCAGCATTTCCACTTACCTCCGCCGTGTATATGCCTTTCGTTAATCGTCTCTCATCCATCCTCTCCACATGACCAAACCACCTAAGCATACTTTTCTCCACCTTAGTCACTACATCCTCTTTCAGACCGCAACATTCTCTTATAACTTCATTTCTTAATCTATCTTTCAAAGTCACACCATACATACTTCTCAAAGAGTGCATATCTACAGCATTTATTGTACTATCTGATACTTAAGATATTACCGACGACAGAACAAAGCCGCGGTTATAGGTATACAATGTACGTACAAACACTATCATAAACATTTCATAGCTGTTTAGTTTTTAAAGAAACAATTGATTCCTACTATTATATGAATGAATGAAGAAGAGTGAACACAGAATATGACGTCTGACAGGAGAGTATGGAAGACAAAGACAAGACTTACCCGATCTACTCCAACATACTCGATGTATGTAGCAAATCCTTCATTAAGCCAAAGGTCGGTCCACCAGCGCATAGTGACCAAGTTACCGAACCACTGATGAGCCAATTCATGAGCTATATCTATGGCGACGTTTTGTTTATCACGAGGGACACTTTCAGCTTCATCGAATAATAGGGTAGTCTCTCTAAAAATTTCAATTTCAGTTAAAAAACTGCCAAAGAATCGTAATATTACCTCAAAACAATAGTCAAATAAGTGAAAATAAAACAGGATTATTATAAATAGGCATAATTAGCTGTTTAAAAAACTTAGAAAAAAGCTGCTCTCGAAAAGAAAAATTTTGTGCCTTTTGTCTTAAACCCGCTTTCCCAAAATTAAACGACAAATTGAAAACGCTCACCCCAAACTAAAAGCCATGCACCGGTATAAGGTAAAGAGCCAGGCTATATTTTCATAATTCACACTTCTCGATAGATATGTATTGGGATAATCATTCATGATATAGGTCTGATTTGATTATCGGCACTTAATGTCAATCTTTTTGCGGCAGACAGTAAGTTTCTAACGATTTAAAGGAGCTAATCTTGCCTATTCTATGTGTAACTCACCTAAAAGTAACAAGTCCCCAATTTTCCATTGCACCACTGGAGAAATCCGGTATAGCAATGAGATCCATCTTATCCAACGCGTAAGGTACTCCAAAAACATCTTCATAATAAGTCAGTAGTTTAGTTGTGATACTTAATGCGTATTTAGCTTTAGATATTAATTCCGGCCTCGTCCATACTTTGATAGGTACTGTGATGTTATTTTTGTTGACATAGCTCGTTTCCAAAGACTTAAAGTCAGAAAGAACGTATGCTACTAAATAGGTGGACATACTGACAGATCTGTCGAAATGTGTCCACTTCCAACCTGGCATTTTAATCCTAAAAAGATGATTTAAAAGGTTCAAAGATATCACAAAAATCATTATGGCAAACAACCCCGTTCAAGTCAGCAAAAGTTATTATTTTGGTGCTGTAAGATTAAGTTAGGGAACTTCCAAGGTTTATTTTAGAAAATAAAAAACGCCAAAACTACTAAACACTTCTTTCTCTTTCTTTACATGGATAGGTATACTAGAGGAAATCATTCTCAACAGCATTGGGATATGGAGAGCTGTAAAGTATAAGTATGCATCGACGAATGGTTATATTTATTGATGATCTTACATAGGTTCCTCAGCGACAGTTTTCATATTAGACAGCGCCGTGATATCCTGGGGGTGAGCAATACTAATCTCAAACTTGGCCTTGAATGCGGGCTCGTCGAAACAAGGAAACGCGGCGCGCGCAGACGTCGGCTCGAACTGTGTGACCCCCAGATTCCTGCAAGATAATATGCTTATTATTAGATGGTTATAATTGACAGTTCCTGGTTCGATATGTTAAAAATATCACGAATATTAGCAGGAAAATAATACAAATGATTCATCACACATCTTGAAAACCAAGCAGTTTATGCAGAGCCTATCATGTTTTAATAGGCGCTGCATAAACTGCTTGGTAATTTAATTTGTATGTTTTTTGTGTATGTTTGTAATTTAACTTTTAATGTGTCAGCTGTCACGCTACATAACTTATCCAATCACAGTTTTGATTTTGATTCTGTGTAATTTCGGCAAAAATGGCTCCCATTTTAGCCAAAAATTCTTATTGTATTGACCCAGAAGCTTCATAACTTTTAGAAATAGAGATTCCAGCAAGGACTTAGCCGGAGAGAGGAATTTCTGTTTTTTGGGGGTTCTCCTCCCGGACTCATTTCCTGTCAAGGCTCACTGACCTAAGATAAATATTTGGCATTAAGCATATACAACTAAATGATATGAAGATGTGCATACAGAAGACATCAAAGTGATAGTCAAATCAGTTGATTACGCAACATTGCAATAATTTACGCATAAAGCGTAAAACAAACGAGACAAAATATGTGCCTACAGAGTGATTATGGACTGATATTTTTATCAATGAAATGGGTGAAATCATACGATGACAAAATCATTACTTGTATCTTATTAAAATTACGTCATACCTACATGTAATATTTTTTTCAATACATAATAAAACAGCGGCTATCTAAAGAATAAAACTGGCGTCTGTTTGTCTGTTGAACGCGATAAACTTAAAACTACTAAATGAAATTTTCTTTGCCTTTTGCCATAACGTTGAATGATTTGGGATGAGGAAGGCTTGGGAATACATATACCTACATATTTATTTATTTAATACCTCATGAGAGGACGCCCGAGAAAAATATATTCCGATGTCATCGCCGGTATACTCCAAAAGGGGCAAGTGCGTAGCACTTACAACCGTCGGGCATGTAGGTATGACCAGATGTATGAGTGTGGATGAAGCCAAGGAAGTATGTTTGGATCGTAGCAGATGGCGCTCTATAGTCTCTGCATACTCCCATGGGAAAAAGGCGTGATGTTATGTTGATCATGATTATGAATCGTAGATACAATGGCGGACTTAATGCCGTCGGCATTTTCTACCAGTCAACCAGTGCATATTAAAATATCAATAGAAGAAAATGTTGGAAAACTCAAGCCACTTGAGAGATAAGCAAAGATGTAATAACGTGCGCTATTATACGAGCGAAGGCAGGTTGGAAATTTTTAAATTTTATATATAATGATTATGCTAATTGCAGTGACCAAATTTTTTATTTTCACATTTATTCCCAATATTTTTCTATATAATGTATCTACATTTACGGCATAGGTACCGCTTTGTACGAGTGAAGAACTCATCACATTCAAAGAGGTGTGAGACTAGAAGCGCCAAAGATTTCAACAAGTGCCTAATAAAATACACCTAGGAGAGCCCTATGTCCAGCAGTGGATGGAGAATGGCTGATGGATAGATGGAAAACGCACCAGATTTAACCTAAAAAACATTTATCCACACCTCATAGGCAAATGTTATAAGCACCATTAACAGTAAACATTTAAAAAAATCGAGGTCCTAAAATTCTAAGGTCCGACACGATTCACGATGTTGACGCGACCATATTATAGACTGATTTGCATTGACCGTAGTCACAGGCGGTTACATACAGCTATACGGATACCTGTATTAAATACTATTTACAATTTACAATTACATTTACGAAAGTCGTGAATACAAGTCGTAGCAAAAAAGCACAATTAATATTTTTGCCAATCGGAATTCGAATCCTCACGTGAAGACGAAACTGAAAGCTAAAAAGCGCATAGGAAAACCAAAAAAGATATCCTGAAAAGATTCTGAAATAGACGACAAACATAACAATTAGGTATACACTAAACAGCAAATAAACCATAAAATTCGTACCTTATTTTTCCTTGGCTATTTGTGTACGAGCTCTTGTAAAATCCCGTCAAAGAATTGGAAATATCTCCTTTAAAAGACAACTGAAGTATATAATCCACATCTACCTTCAGAGCTGACTCCAACATTATTATTATACGGTCACCAGTACCTTCAATTATCGAAACTATTTTTATACTACGTACTGCATTGTGAATAACTTCCGTATCAATAGCTTTCGTAGGCGCTGAAGTCGTAGAAGTAATTGTTTCTGTTATTTCCGTAATATTAGCCACATTCGGTATTTCCGTTACTTTAGCATTCGGTGTTTCCGTTGCTTTAGCATTCACTATTTCCGTTATCGTTGCATTAGCCTCATTTAATGGACTTGTAGGACTTGGGATGTTTTGTGCTTCTGTATTATGATCTTGTATGTCTCGTTTTACTTTCGAAGATATTAAAGTTTCAACTTTTTCATATATTTGTTCTGTGAGTTTTGCATTGTTACTAATACTGAGATTCTTTGCATGTAATATTATTTCTCTGACAGCTTTATTCGCTCTTAAAGTAATAAATACATCCCCAGAGAATGTGGAATTATCTAAATCAGTTTTAAGTTTCAATCTGTAGAAACTAGGTACTACGTAGGATGGAAGTCTAAGGTCTGTTGATTGTGCTGATGACAGTCCAAATGGTTCAGTCTCATCCCAGAAATCAACTGGTTTTTGTGCTATCTGGAACAAGATGGAAGATTTTAAAATGATATCTATGAGGGTAGATGAATATTTTTTTACTCTTAATATGAGATTTTTATAAATAGGTTTTTATTGCTATACAAAGCACACAGGAAGTAAGAATTTCCATTGTTTTCTTCTATTTATACCTCATATCTTTTGCCAAAAGTATAATACTCTCAACTAAGTGATCTATTTTTAAACAGTACCTATCTCACCTCTATTTTTAAACAGTACTCATAGCGTAGTGGTTCATCTTACGGACCACTGTTCATGAGGTCCGATCTGCACACTGTACAATTATTTGTGCAATATTTGTAATGTCATACAAATGTTTGTACTGTGTCTATGTGTTTTCTATAAATTATAAGTATGTATAATACAAAAGAAAGTATGCATATATACTTTCTTTTGTATTATACATACTACAGTGTATCCATATTCTGGTACTCATTACACGAGTATAGAAATATAGCTTACTTTGGGAGTTTGAAAATATAAAAGAAAAAGGTTGCTCTAGTACATATTTATGTTGTACCAGCATTGAGTTGAGCCTTACAATATCAATGGATATTTAAAATATTCAAGGACATTTTACACACTATATTCATACATATATCGCAGACAGTTTTGGTGGATCCCTAATGAGATCAGAATATTCTTGAGTTCAAGACAAGCATCATGTTAGTTATTTAAAAGTTAGATTGCAGACATAAATAAAAAAATATTAATGTATTTATAATTATGGGATTATATCTTAGGTCTTTTATTGGGATAAATTGTATAACTGCATTATAGGTATGTAACAGTATTAACAACAAATTGACTTCAAATTCAATTTTGTACCAAAGAAAATATTGTTCCTGGGTCAGTTTTTTTTCTTCGAAAGAAAAAAATAACTACCTACATTATTAAAAGCAAAGTTTGAATTCAAAGAGGTATTGTATAACGGAAATTATTCATATTTTACACATTAAATACTGTATGATAGACGACTAAACTTTAAAAAAGCTCATCTGTAAACTATGGTAATACTATCAAAAATTATGTTCTAAACTTACATTTTCTTTTCCACTTACAGTTTCTCCAATAAATATAATTAAAACGATTGAATATAATATTTTTACCGTCATTTTGTTTTGTTTATTATCCTAATATCACAGTGTTTATATGGCACAATACACACTAAAATTAACTCTTTGGTATTAAAGTACTAATAAATTACATAAATTCTATTTTAACATTTTAAGAGAATTAGGCATATTATTTTTAAAAACCAAACACGGCTATGTACTCCTCGAGCTCGAAATCGATTTGATCAACTGTCATAATTGTCATTTTGACATTTCAACTTTTTTTATAAAGGGTGTAGTCAACGAAGTTCACATTCACATCGCATTAAACACAGGCAATAAATTAACACACGCGATTTATTTTTTTATTTTAATTTATTTCATTCACCAACGGCTTCTGGCGTTCAACTGCGGAATTAAGTTTGATAAAACATTCATAAGGTGGCAGCTTTTAAATTGAAAGCGATAACGAATATTATTACAACATTTTAAGATAATATTAAACTTGAAATCGCACATTGTCTCATCTCATAAAAAATAATGGTAGGTAAATTAGATAAAATAACACAGCTCCGAATACTTAATTTAGATAATTACGAAGATAATGCAAACGTGACGTGAGTAACGAGTCTATAAAAAATAATAAACACAGGTTTATCGTTTGCTTTACTAGAAGCTGCCCGCGACTTCGTACGCGTGGAATTTACAAAATTTTACCCGTTTTGCAACATTTTCAGTAATGCTTTGCTCCTATCGATCTATATTATATAGCCCTCAGCCTTCCTCAATAAATGTGCTATGTAACACTGAAAGAATTTGTCACATCTGATCAGCGGTTTCGGAGATTAGCGCGTTCAAACAAACAGACAAACTCTTGAGTTTTATAATATTAGTATAGATTGGCTTTTTTGGAAGTTGGAATAATGCAGATGATCCTTATCCCAAGTACGTGAACTTGAACAGGTATTAGGTACATAATATGATATTGGTACCAATTCTACGTGTACAACTAAACTTAACTAAATAATGAAAATTGATTTTGTCAATAACACAATCCAGCAAGGTTAACAGAACTTTTTTTAAGTTGTTATATACACTGTGTATTATGCACAACTTAATAGCCTAATAGTTAAAATACAGCAATAGCTGTTTTAATATATTTTAGTTAAATTTAGATGTGGACGTAGAATTGGCACCATTATTAATGAAGCCTATAGTCTACATATTAGCTCCAGATTTAATTAATTTAGGAAATATGGTATGTATCTCGTGAAAGCTGAAAAGGAAAAACAAGTTAAATACTTGGACTTAGCTCGCGAGATTGTCGAAATGTAGGATGTGGACTCGGCGATCGTTGTGCCGATAGTTATATCAGTCAACGGTCTTATAGCAAAGAGCCTAGACAAGCACCTAAAAAGGCTCGTGTTAGGTAGCTGGATCAAGGGTCTGATGCAGAAGGCAGTTCTTCTTGACACGGCACGTATTGTGAGGAGGTTCCTGTCTCTGGGGCCCTAACCACCGGTAGCTTGGAGCTTGTTGCCGATGCCAGTGGAGCTCTGTTTTTTGTATTTTTAAAAGATTATTGTGTGGATGTGTATTTATTTTATTTTATTTATTTGTAATTATTTTGTTGTGTTAAATCTTTGTTTTTAGTTTAGTTTTTCTTATCCCTTCAAGTGGCGGCCGCCATTATACACTAAATGATTAAGTGAATAAATAGTTATGTGCCTACCTTAAAATAAGTGACAAAATGCACTATGACGCCGACAATAACTGCTGATATGATTGCAAAAACAATAAAACTTGCACATATGCAATTAGACACGAATATTCCTCCTCTTCTTCCATAATGAATATCCTCTGGTGCTTGGGTTTCGTACGCTAAAAATTGTTGCCGGCTGTTTGAGAGCGTCATTTGGTCGCTCCAATTTTATTCTGAAAGAAAAAAAATGTTGTTTTGCTTTAGGTACATTAAAAAAATATATACACATAAAAACATACACCATCCATCCATCCATCAAACTTTCTCCGTCCACTGCTGGACGCCTCCCCGATAGAACGCCACAACGCGCGGTCCTACGCTAACTGCAACCAGCAGACCCCAGCATATTTGATGATAACGTCAGTCCACCTTGTGGGGGGGCGCCCCACGCTGTGTCGTCTACTGCGTGGTCGCCACTCGAGGACTTTCCGTCATACACACACTATCAAAAAAATATTCGGGAAGAAAGGGACTGTTCTTCAAACGCGACATCTTAAAATGTGTATTTTCTAACGCGAGGAATGCATTTGCGTACTTCGCCTTTCCAGTTGCAGGGGCAACCTTCGGGCTTCGTGAGAGACTCCCGGCCTATTGCTGCCGGACTACCCACTAAACCCTACGGTGTTCCTCCTCGCTCTTAGTCGGGCAATTGTAGTCACTCAGGTATTACCATGACCCGACCAGGGGTGGCCTCCTATCTATCGGGGCTCACTGCGACGGCAAAATGTATTGTGTGTGCACTTATCTATCTCTAGAAATGTTATCACTTTTACCAGAATGATGGGTTTTATTATGTGGGTGAAAGAAAATGTGCGTTTAATCAGTTTTAATTACACATTTACCTATCCCACCTATACATATATTGATAATGTTAATGAAATATTTAATCACGTAGCTATTCGATAATGTACTATAATTTATTATACAAACACACCTATCTTTATTGTCTCTTTTGTGAAAATTAATTGTAATTACAAGTCATCGTTGAAAACGTGTTATCATAAATAATTGATTGTATATACGCAATTTGTATTATCTATAAAAATTTTATAGGGCAATTAAGTAGCTATTATGTACTAATTAACTGTGTGACGCAAAATTTTAAAGAAATTGTACATAAGTAATAAATGTACACGTGAAAATCATAAGTAACAACCATGACAATGACATGTCAAATCCGTAATCAAATAAATAAATAAATATTCATGGACATTTCACACAACGTCCTCTGGTCCCAAGCTAAGCTTATATGCTTGTGTTACGGGTACCAGATATCATCAGAATCATAATTTCTGTTTCTAGGGAAGCTTGGGCAAGGCTATTATAGGCTATTCATTTTTGAGAGTTCCGTACCAAAAGGTAGAAGGTTTATATTATATCAGTTAATGCTATAACAACAAATATTCATCTCCATCATTCTACTTGCCTTTATCCCATCATTTGGTGTCGGGAATATGACGGATATATGATAATAACGGTACGGCCCCCGAAAAGGTGGAACGACGATATCGTCAAGCTTGCGGGGAGTCATTGGATGCAAGCGGCATAAGACCGCGCGTGACACTAATAATTATCTGTACATGTCCGGAGTCAAGGTGTTTTCTATCAATACTTCTATACTAATATTATAAAGCTGGAGAGTTTGTTTGTTTGAACGCGCTAATCTCAGGATCCACTGCTTCGATTTAGAAAATCCTTTCAGTGTTGGATAGTACACTTATCGAGGAAGGCTGTAGACTATAACATCACGCTGTGACTAATAGGAGCGAAGCATTAATGCAAAATGTTGCAAAAACGGGGAAGATTTTCTAAATTTCGCGCTTATGAAATGCGGGCAACAGTGTACTGACGATATCGTCATATCCGCCGGGAGCTGCTGGACGCAGTTAGTGCAGGACCGCGCGTTGCGGCGTTCTATGCGGGAGGCAAAATGTCCAGCAGTGGACGGTGAAGGGCTGATTTTTTGGATGGAGTTTTGGTACAGAGACTATGATGATATGACTATGATGATGTTATGAGAAATGTCATTGAATATTAATTTAATCTAACTTAACCACAATATAAATAAACTAAATTATAGTGGAAAAAATGATAACCATGAGCGGGACTTGAACCGCACGATGTTTAACTCACATTGAGAAGGTTGTAGTGGAAGATTTGGTAAACATATGCAGGAACCATGATAGCTCAGATGGGAGAGCAACGGAACGGTATTCCGAGGTCGTGGGTTCAAGTCCCGCTCATGGTTATCATTTTTTCCACTATAATTTAGTTTATTTAGTAAAAGCATAGCAAGTCAATTGCAAAAATTCATAAATTAATTAACCACAATATCTTATAATTTTGTGCTACCTAATTATATGTATAATAATCAAATTATGTAGTTATTTGAACTTATTTATAAAACATTTGTAATTATTGTGTAATATTTTATTAACGATTTAGTAATAACTTGTTATACAAAGGTTATCATGTGAAAATAAATCTAGATCATCATAATAGGTTTCAGAAGATACAGAACTTTTTTTATTAATTACTAGCTGTGCCCTGCGGTGTTACCCGCGGTAAAAAGGATATTAATAAGTTCATTTTCTATTCCATTGTCCATTGGAAAGTTTCATGAAAATCCATCCAGTAGTCTTTATGTGAAAGCACAATAAACATAAACATTGAAGACCGAGGAAACGTTCGCACGTTGCACGTTGCACGGCCAACAGTTTCAAGTATTTTATTTTGCCGCGCGTAATTCTTTTTTCGTCATATCTCCTAAGATATTCATTTAAATTTCATGCTGTAAAGAGCAGTTATAATCTATATTAATTGCGTAAGCTAACTAAGCTATTTATTTTGATGAAAAATATTACCATATAAACATAAATAGCTTTTGAAAACACCCTATTGAATTTTAGAATTTTTTAGACATTATTATGGGTACAGCGGGTTTCCCTTAGAAGATAGACATATGCCCTCGCGGACTTTTTTGAAGAACTATAGGTAACAAACAATTCCTACATTTATACCTTATACCTTTGTTTGTTGTACCTCACATAGATAAAGCAGCGTTTTTATTTATAGATCGCGCGCGTCCGAGTTTCTCGGCAAATTTAATCATATTATTATCTCATTCAATATACAGCAAACCCCAACAAATTATGCAAAAAAAGCCATCCTGTTGAACCATTCTATCTATTAAAAAAACCGCATCAAGATCCGTTGCGTATTTTTGAAGATATAAGCTCACATAGGGACATACATACAAAAATTACGACTTTGTTATAAGAAGTAAGGATGAAATTTTTAATGCGAATCTACATAATTAAATTCATAAAAATCTCGAAAAACAAAGCTTTTTTTTATTATTAAACACTAATAAAATTGATTTGCTACGTCAATCTTTGATTTTACATGATAATAAAATCATTAAGTTCAGTATAGAAATTATTTAATGACAAAGTTGGAATTCTTTCTGATAGATGGCGTTAGGTGTCCTGAAATTCTAGTTTGGAACATTGGATTTAAAAAAAATACAGCTCTTTCTCATAGAGGTGTGTTTTGATAAATCATTGCCCTTTCTATTTCTAATATATAAAATTCACGTGTCACAGTGTTAGTTACCGTACTCCTCCGAAATAGTAGGGGAGCCGAAGAGGGGATTTCGGGATTTACTAAAGCGCGTCAGATTAATATACAGGAGGATACCTTGTACCCGGTTAAGTACCTCCACAAAATATGAGACCCATATATAAGGCCGCCCGTGAAGGATACAGGATCAGATTAGTAAAAAAAAATTGACCATCAGAAATTCTCGAGCGCGTCAGATTAAGGTAGGGTGAGTTAATTACATCCTAAAAAGTGTATATTCCACTAATCTGACAATTTGAGAGTGACGTAAAAAAAGGGGAGGGCAACAAAGTTGTAAAAAAAAACGTCATCTCGACATTCTCGAGCGTAGCTAAATTTTTTTTATTTTGAAGGTAATAATTCAAGAATAATGAAAAATATATAATCTGACAATTTCTGCAAGCCGAAATAACAAAAATTCGTCGATAAAGTTAAATGCGTGCAGCTGCGTGATGCCTACATTTGGGTTTGTTTGAGTTGGACTTCTAAATGTTTAATTAGGACTGTTTATGAGATATTAAGCCATCAAAATATATCGTAAAAAAAGTTGCAAAGTTACACTGTCGGCTTTTAAATTGTTAGATTTACCAGCTGCTCTGTGTCTAGCCAACCGGAGTCGCCGATAAGATATAACAATAGATTTCAAGGACAATAGAGTCGTAAAATCTCATCTCTATTGAATCATAGCTAGACAAGAAGCACAATTAAAAAGCTCTTAGGAATATTTATGAGTATGTTGTAAAGATAAATCATACAAATTTTTAGACAAGTATAAAATATTATTTCTATTACAGCGTGATCATTTATAATTTACAACAATTAAAAAGAAAGTAAATATTATGATCTAAGATAATTTGTATCACAGAATAGTTTTATCACATAATGGACAATAATTTGAAAGTGTAAATACTTTCGTTAATGTTTTCGGTCTTCAAACTATTTACTTTTGAGGTGTAAGAATTTGGTACACAAGGAAACGTTGAAGTTACTAACTTTCTTTTAGTATTGAATATAGTCGCTTCAATTTTATTTTTCTCAAATCACGCTGTAATAGAAATAATAAATAAATAAAATAAATAATAAATATTCACGGACATTTCACACAACGTCCTCTGGTCCCAAGCTAAGCTTATATGCTTGTGTTATGGGTACCAGAATACGGATATAATACATAAACTACTTTTCTTTTGTAAACACATACTTATAATACATAGTAAACACCCAGACGCAGTACAAACATTTGTATGACAATTAGAAAAATCGCACAAATGGTTGTCCTGAGCGGGAATCGAACCCGCGACCTCTTGATCGGCAGTCCGTTACATAAACCACTCAACCACGAAGCTCGTCATTTAATAATAATAATATTTTATACTTGTCTAAAAATTTGTATGATTTATCTTTACAACATACTCATAAATATTCCTAAGAGCTTTTTAATTGTGCTTCTTGTCTAGCTATGATTCAATGGAGATGAGATTTTACGACTCTATTGTCCTTAAAATCTATTGTTATCTCTTATCGGCGACTCCGGTTGGCTAGACACAGAGCAGCTGGTAAATCTAACAATATAAAAGCCGACAGTATAACTTTGCAACTTTTTTTACGATATATTTTGATGGCTTAATATCTCATAAACAGTCCTAATTAAACATTTAGAAGTCCAACTCATCTTTTTGAAATTTAACTTTTTCTAGTGTCGGCTCCTGCACTATAGTGTGGAGGACTGGGAATAAACGGCACCTTTCCCTCCTCACCCTTTTTATTCCCATTCGTCCACACTATTCCCATACCTCCACACTGTGGACGACGGGGTGTGGAGGACTGGGAATGACCCGCTGAGTTCAAAATATAGTTCAAAGTACAATTTTAAGCGCCCAGGAATGGAATTAGCGGGAAGTTGCAGGGATGGCCTTTAAGGTGAACCGTTTTTCGAATTTTTTTTTGTCAGATTAGGCGAATCCCTCTAGATAATCGTCAGATTATGAGACAGTACGTTTAGAACATAAAGATGAACCATATATATCTTAATCTGACGCGCTTGAGTATTTCAAAATGGCGAATTTTTTTTGCACATTATGAAACTGGCCGTGAGTTTGCGTCCCATTGAAATCGTCAGATTAGTGAATGAGAGCTTTTTTTTGGTGCACTTAACACTCCCTTAGAAAATCTGACGCGCTCGACAAAATTTTTTTTTTTTTCATTTTCAACCCTTAAATACAACCACCCGCATCATGCAAACGATCAGATTAACATACGTACATTATTAAAAATACGTAGGGCATTGATGCTATCAATATCTGACGCGCTCGAGGATGTCCATGCAACAGTTTTTTTTTACATATTTAAAAATCTATAGCCGCTTTCCCCACCGATAAAAGTGAAAAATCACATAACATTTTTTTCTTCTTATCATCTAAGCTTTGCAACTCAATAGGTCTCTATGACGCTCGAGTAAATCCCCATTTAGCATCGTGGGCTCCCCTACCAAAACGGCTTTACCGATGTTTATGAAATTTTACATGCGTATTCAGTAGGTCTGAGAATCGGCTATCTATCTATAATCATATATCTATATAAAATAGCTAATCTATTTATTTTTCATACCCCTAAATGATAAGGGTTGTCCACCCCTGACATATAAATGGCAAAACAACGTTTGCCGGTTCAGCTAGTTTATTTATAATCTATTTCGTATTTTTGGAATTACGACATTTAGAATTGGCAAACAACTTGAGCTTTTATTATAGGTATGTATTATAAAGTATTTTAAAATATTATGTAAATAAATATAATCTTATACTAATAATATAAAGCGGAAGAGTTTGTTTGTTTGAACGCGCTAATCTCAGAAACCACTAAGCCGATTTGAAAAATTCTTTCAGTGTTAGATAGGGCATTTGTTGAGGAAGGCTTTGGCCTATTTAACATCAAGCTACGACCAGTAGAAGCGAAGCAGTAGTGGAAAATGTTGCAAAATCGGGGATAATTTTCTAAATTCTACGCGGATGGAGTAGCGGGCAACAGCTAGTTCTTAATAATGGCTGTCAATCGCATGTCAGAATTAGTTCAGGTTTGCATTTACAGGTAATTGTTGCAAATTAGTCACGCACTTTACTTACTTGAATGGTAAGCGATTTTTATCATGGTAACACTACACATGTCATATTATATTGGTAAATATATCGAGGTTATTGTCATACTGTTTGTTGGTATTCTTATTTGTAATATATATGAGCAAAGCACCAGTGAAAAATGTTGCAAAATCAAGGGAAATTTTCTCAATTCGACGCGTACGAAGTCGCGGGCAACAGCTACTTAAATATAGTTGGACGTAGTAGTAATAGGTTTACGATGTCGCGAGTTAGATTTCCGTAGATACAGGGCAATAAGAAAGAAAAGAAGTGCTCAATCAGTAGTTACTTTCAAGAAAAGGGTAAAAGACTACTATCTATCACTGACATAATATAAATAACGTGATTAAATTTAAAAAAGTATTATTTTATACTCTTATATCTCCTGAGTGTAGGCATATTTGTTTATGTATTTGTGTATGTATAGGTATGTATATTTTATTATGTATGTGTATTTTTTTATAAAAAAAATTAAGGACATTTCAGGGTATTTATATATGCATTAAGTTTATGTAAGTATGTAAAGCTAATCTTTGTAGGTTGGAGTACACCACATAAAGTCCTCTCTTTGACCAAACGTAGTCCATCCAAAGGTTGTCTGGAAGAGATCGCAGCATGTGATAAGACCGCCTATTGTACTATACACAACATAGACTAATACATATTAATAATAATAGTTAACATAGACTAAGCTACTGTAATGTAAAATGGTGTACAATAAAGAGATAATCTATCTATCTATCTATTAATTGTACTGCGTCTGGGTGTTTTCTGTGTTATTATTTATTTACAAAAAAATGTGCCTGAATAGAGGACTTTAAGTGTTATTCGCGAACTTTCTTATGTGTAATTATTATACGTGTGTGTTCGTAATTAGGAAGCGTCCATTAATTATGTTGAATGATTTAAACTAACGTAATTAATGCACGTATCTTTCCGACTTCACAAAACGTGAAAACGTAGACATAATATAATATGTAGATACCCAACGTTATCATAAATATTGAAAACATATAATCCTTCAACTATCTACAAGTACTAAGTTGAATGTATCTGCTCATTATGATAACAAACATTGCACTATTTACCTCATTTGCTTAACAACTTTCGTTGGGTAATAGCTGTGGTAATAGTGATCATAATGGCTGTTGCAATTATATCATTAGGCTTTTAAAGTTTCCTTTATTGTCAGCTCATAAATCTTTGGCCATTATTGGAGGGCAGTGGCAGATTTGCAGTCTCGGCCGCCCTAGGCCCAAAGCCATTAGCCGCCCTAGGCCCCAAACAATTAGCCGCCCCTTTCTCAGCATCCACCATATAGACTACAACTGAAATTACTTCATTGCCAACTTTTATCTAAATAGATTTAGAAATTTGGGAGAAAAGTTCAGTTGTATATCGCAAGAATATTTCCTTTTGTTATAAATAAGAAGCTTTTTTGTAAATCACCGCCACTAAATCTGGCCGCCCTAGGCCTGGGCCTGCCGTGCCTTAGGGTAAATCCGCCACTGTTGGAGGGCCTCCTCCATAATGGAGTGCATTTTGGTAAAGGCTGATCACAAGCAATGGAATAGAACACTAAATTTTGACGACGCGGTAACGACGCCGACGGTAATATCATTTTTGTATCTTTTATTTCGAAGGCGCTTTTCCACAGACACAATTTTTTTGAAACAGAAATTGAGAGCAAGTTATACTGAGTACGTATACAGTAAGCAAAAAGATACAAAAAATTATAATGCAAAATTCCACTTAATGAAATTGGGCACGGGCCTCCTCTAGTTTGGGAGGGATTCTGGTCTACTGTGCCGCGCTGACCAGGCGTGTTGGCATAGGGTTTCTTTTCGAGTTTTCCTTCTCTCACAGAAAATGTTATTTGTCTGCAACATCGCTTAGCTGACTTTTACAGCACCCTTGGGAGGAGATGGGGTGGTGACACTTGTATTCTTAATCCGTCACCACACGGACAGTCCTGCTTACTCTGTAGTTAATAGACTTTGCAGTCCACTGAACGTATTATATAAAATTCATCGGTGTTATTCTATTTCGTTGTCTGCAAGTATAAAAGATCCAGTAGTTATTATTATGTACTGAATGTTTATATTTTTAATTAAAAATCTATATATATCGATCACTATCGCACAGAGTGAATCAAATTGTGCCAGTGTACCGACGCTGTAGCGAATGTTCTATTCTGATAACTGTAAGTACCATAACAATATTCTGAAAGTAACTGATCATTTTGTTATGGCACTCATTATACAGTTATACATGCTACGATTATGTTTGGCCTTCATAGGCCTAGGCTAAGGGAAGCTCTCTCTCTCTCTCTTTCCAGCCCATTTACGTCCCACTGTTGGGCACGGGCCTCCTCCATTTGCAGGGATTATGGTCTACTGTGCCGCGCTGACTAGGCGTGTTGGCACAGGGTTTATTTTCGAGATTTCCGTCTCTCACAGAGGATTGTGTGCAATATCCCTTAACTGACTTTTACAGCACCCTTGGGAGGAGATGGGGTGGTGACACTTGTATTCTTAATCCGTCACCACACGGATGTAATTGTTAACTTAATAAATAAACTGCTAGTCATTATTATAACCACATTCCTTAAATTATTATTAAGACGATACCAAAATAGCTTCGTGCATTTTTCTACGTACGAAGTTTTCATTGTTTCTTTAGATTGAATGGCTAGAGCTCTAATTTTTAAGTATATGTTTTTTCAATATATGATCTAGGATCGCATAAACTCAGAAACACGATTGAAAAAAGTTTTCTCGATAGAAAATCTTAGCGAAACAACCTCTCTAATTTTTTATTTTTTTCATTTGTCGGTCTATTATCGCGTACTAACTAATGAAATAACTTTAAAAACATAAGTAACTATTTTAAATAGAAACACATAAATCAGAATTAAAATATATTTAGTAGATTTTGAGTAAATAGGAAAAGTATCCCTAATTCTTCATTTTCTGTGCCTACTGGCTGTGTTAATATGTACGTGTCGGCTATGATATACGATAATATTGATGTAGGCCCTTAAGTCATCCATGTCTTTTCTTTATCATACACAAGAAAATACCTATACATGCTGATTAAATAAGTTTAAAAGGGAGTATTTCTGTCTTACCGTTATAGTATTTTCTTATTAGTTAGTCCTTAGCCTTTATAGTTTACTATTCAATTTTGTATGTGTAGAATTTATAAATAAAACCTTAAAAATTATGCAAACAACCATCCTCTCCAGCAACCAAATAACAAAATTCTCAAATTATTGCTAAAGTAATAAAGAATGCAAAGAGATAGGTACATTTATTTACCAGCCTTTATTTGAAGATACTATATAATATAATTACACCTTGTATTAACATATAAATTTGGAGTTAAACATTTTTTATTTATATATTTTGGAGTATTTTTATGATTTTTCTATCGCATAAGTCTTTAAAGAACACATTACACATAATAAGTAAGTATAATACTTTTTGATGATCACAATTTTTAATAATTACGTAAAGTGTTTTTGTTTGGTAACTAATATTTATTGTTTCTAAATTATGTAAATATTTTATAAACGATTTCATAAAAGGATTGACATTTGCGATGTTATGTATTATGTAATCCGCAAATTGCATTATATTGTGAAGTTAAAATATTTAATTTTGAAATTCTAACCCAAGTATTTCCAAACATTGCGGAAATACGTCCACTGACCAAACATGTCAATGGGTAATTTATGGCACGCGAATTGTCCCATTCCTGAGATATATAATGAAGTTCAAAGTTTAAAATAAGGTTAATAATCGAAGGTATTTCTTCAGCAAAAGGCTTCTAAGAGTTATACATACACGTCATAGGTCCGTGAGGTGACGGATTAAGAATCCAAGTGTCACCACCCCATCTCCTCCTCAAGGTGCTGTAGAAACCAGCTGAGGGATATTTTACACTCTTGATATCCACTGTTTGAGACGGAAAACTCGAAACTAAACCCTGTGCCAAAACGCTTAGTGAGCGCGGCACAGTAGACCATAATCCCTCCCAAAGTGGAGGAGGCCCGTGCCCACAGTGGGATTTTAATAGGCTGGAGAGAAGGAGAGAGATATGAATAGGTTAATTTTGACTTTAGAGCGTCTTAAAAAATCAGAACTAGAAAAAAAAGGGCTTATGAATTTACGAGGCAGCACCATGTCAAATGTGTTATGAAAAAAATTTTAAAAAGGAAATGACACTAAATGTTACATCAATACGCTGAAGTGGCAATGACTAGGCCACATTGCTTAATTAATGACGAAAGAAAGTTATCGATTAGGTACCTCGTGCCAGACGACACAGCGTAGGGCGGCCCTCTATATTGATATCAGGTGCTCAAGTCCACTATTTTGGAACAATTGTCATACCGGCACAATACCGGCACGATACCGTTGCAATTGAAGTCAAATATCCGTAGTCTGCTGTATGCCGTCATAACGGTCTTTCAATGGTAATAGAATTGTCGATCTCTTTTATCTATGCATTGAATTTTCGGTCTCTTTTATCTATGGATTGTGTTAGAATGGTATGTATGTGTTGCCGTTTTTAAAAAATGCGTTAGTTGAAGTGATTTTCGAAAAATTGGTCAAGTGCGAGTGGGACTCGCGCACGAAGGGTTCCGTACCATTATCTATGCAACATAAGGCAACGTTATTAGTATCGAGCAAGAAACGGTAAAAAAAATCAGTTTTTTGTATGGGAGCCCCCTTAAATATTTATTTTATTTTATTTTTAGTATTTGTTGTTATAGCGGCAATAGAAATACATCATCTGTGAAAATTTCAACTCTCTAGCTATCACCGTTCTTGAGATACAGCCTGGTGACAGACGGACGGACGGACGGACGGACGGACGGACGGACGGACAGCGAAGTCTCAGTAATAGGGTTTCCGTTTTTACCCTTTGGGTACGGAACCCTAAAAACTACT
Organism: Orgyia antiqua; assembly: GCA_916999025.1. Lineage (NCBI taxonomy): Eukaryota > Metazoa > Arthropoda > Insecta > Lepidoptera > Erebidae > Orgyia > Orgyia antiqua. The sequence goes on along the minus strand of OU779864.1, from coordinate 15,816,938 downwards.
AATAAATTTAAACATTTAATCATGCTAGACTTCGTTTAAATATATTTGTACATACTATTTATTAGTATAAAAAGCAATGTGAAGTTTAGGAGATTAGTAAATTGCAATAAATTACAAAGAACAATTTCTAATATTTCTATCTATCTATTTTTTATTTATGGCAATCTGTCGACATGGGACAATTTAAAAATATTACTGTCAAATTCAAAATAGCAGACTACCGAAACATTTCAGTCATTGAATTGCAATTGTGAAGCAGTTGTGTACGAGACTAGCAATTTATGTCACTTTGACAATTGTAAGACAATGATGAAGTCGTTATGACGACACATTAATAGTAGACTACCAAAAACTTTACTATTGCACCATAATGGTACAATAATGGTACAGTTGTGACACCGTTGAAATACCCGACTCAGGGCCCAGATATAGAGAGACGATTTTAACGAGATTGCAGGGAGCCGATTGATGAAATGGAAGTGACATAATATCATGCTTTGTAGCGTTTTATTTGGGATGCCAATCTTTAGCAGAGTGGATCAAATTACTACTTACACTCCATTTGCAATACCAGACCAATGGTGGCATGTTGAAGGTTTGCAAAGAAGTGTAAAATTGTACATCTTAACCAATAATTTTGATCAGTTTAATTCCGAACACGAAATGTTAGACCAACTGATTCACACAAGTGATGTTGGATCGTTGGAATGTTGTAAGAATTGTTGAAACTTATACGTTTAATGTTTTTCAAACATTACTACGTGTAAAAACGTACTTGTATCAATATGAAGATGTAACACTTTGATTATGGGCTGCTAATGTCTTTGATTTTATAAATCCCGTAGATTCGTACATAAAACGAGATATAATTGTATCAATAAAACCGGAATAGATTCAATATCTCAGGCAGATCGGAGACTTTGTTGATAGTTTTTCTACGTTGGATAGAAATATACAATTTATACCTAATCGTAGAAATTATTATGATGTTAATCCTGGCGTGCATTTAAGTAGTTTTATTGTCGATGTATCTATTATTGGCGGAGTATCGCCTACTGTGCCTATTATATTATTTCCTGATGACCGTTTCACACGCATGTTCTCTCTCAGAAAAACGTAATTCGCGTTTATGTTTATAATATTATACTAGGTAGTAAACTAGCTATTATCTGTAACATGTCATGGTTTGACGATTATCATCATCATCCACCATACCTTTGGAACCTACTTACGATATTTACCATAGAACGGCCTTATGGAAATTCTTAGAAGAGAAATTAGGAACAACATTAAATATATACGATACTACTTCACAGAATAGTTTTCTACTTATTCATTCTGTGTGTATATATATAGCGTTGTTGCGTGATTAAGTTAAATGTTTATCGGCAATTAATCAATCATGCATCAAATTGTTCTGTCGAATTGCCAACTTGCTTGCTGTTTTCTTTATTATCTATTCTTTCTTAGATACTTTGTGCAGTCCCTGTATCGCATCTTCTGTATATTTTTTTAATTAGCTAGGAGATAGGGCTTCTGTAGCGTATTACTCAATTTATGGGTTCCCTACAGGCCATAAATTTTTAGCTGTATGGTACAGACTCTATGACAAAGAAAAGGTAGTCTATTACCTTTTCACAGGGTTAATTTCAAGCTTTTTAACCCGTGTAAACGATAAATCTGCTTCACCCTTAGCTGATTCTTGTAATTATTAATAATTATTATAACTATGTGAGCTTATATCATCCAAACTACGCAAAGAAATTTGATGCGTTATTTTAATAGATATAATGGTTCAAGGATAGGTCGTTTTTAGGGTTCCGTACCCAAAGGGTAAAAACGGGACCCTATTACTGAGACTTCGCTGTCCGTCCGTCCGTCCGTCCGTCTGTCACCAGGCTGTATCTCAAGAACGGTGATAGCTAGAGAGTTGAAATTTTCACAGATGATGTATTTCTATTGCCGCTATAACAACAAATACTAAAAATAAAATAAAATAAATATTTAAGGGGGGCTCCCATACAACAAACATGATTTTTTTACCGTTTCTTGCTCGATACTAATAACGTTGCCTTATGTTGCATAGATAATGGTACGGAACCCTTCGTGCGCGAGTCCGACTCGCACTTGACCAATTTTTTATTGTAATTTGGTAATTTGTTATGGATATTCTTTTTCTAAAATTAATGCGTGCAAAAATGTGGGCATATTCAGCAAATATACATTTCTAATACACATTCACTCTCCTACTAAAGCCAGGTAAACACAAAGAACCTTATTTTTATAAGTAGGTTAAAAATAACACACATATTTGTAACATAAGTACATAAAAACTGTTACAGTAGGTATGTCGCTAATTGATCAGACACAGTTGTATTTACTTACCTATTTCATATCACTAATGTCGTAAAGTATATTATGAAAACGGTTTGTTGTATTCAAGTAAGAATAAAGTTGAGATCCCACAGTTTCTATCTCTCTCTCTCTCTCCAGCCTATTATAATCTATGTACAATATCCCTTAGCTGGCTTTTACAGCACCCTGGGAATAAAATAGAGTGGTGATACTTGTATTCTTAATCCGTCACCACACACCAAGTATTGTATATATTTTAATGAAACTTTGAAGATATATAGTTTATAGATTAGAATTATAAATGGGTTTTTTTATCATCGCGCTAAATAAGAAGGAGCAGGCAGTATGTAACTTTAAACGCGAGTTATCGCGGGCTTATGGTAGTTCTGTTGTAAAGTAAAATGCACTGTTAGTTTATCTGTTTATCATGCACATGGGTATGTATGTTAGTAACTAAGTCACGAACGAAGTGATTAACTTAACCTTCTAAATGAAGGCTACATTATCTCTGATATGCAACACGCATTGAAGGAAAAGTTTTGACAAATTATGCGACAAAATATAAATTTTCATTGATTCCTGGTGCAGTGATTAAAATTATGGTTTGCGTTTTAATAAGTCCACAGTTATAGATGTAAAGATCTATGAATTTAAATAAAATTAAATAAAACATTTTTTATAAAAATAAATTGTATTGATAAGAACAATTTAATGAACGTAAGTGCCATTTCTCCGTGTGATGACGGATTAAGAATACAAGTGTCACCACCACATCTCTTTCCCAGGGTGCTGTAAGAGCCAGATAGGGGACAATTTAAGCAGTTAACGTTACTAAAAAACAAAGTCGTTATTTCTGTATGTCCCTATGCCAGCTTAAATATCTAAAACTACCTAACGGATATTGATGCGTGTTTATTTTTATTAAATAGTTGTTCGAGAGGAAAGTTTACATGTATTTTGGCTCTGATGATGTGGTGGTTATAAATTCTACGTGTACGAAGTCGCGGGCAATAGCTTAGCTAATAAAAATGTATTCGAGGGACTAATCGTTCCAATAAGATCATAAGCAAGGTGAACTATTAAGGAGTAAATAGTTTGTCATGCACTTCAGACGTCATAGTCTAGATCACCGCATTATTGCACTTCCTTCACTGATTAAGCGAGGGATGTTGTTTACTTCTGACGTGTATCTTTCTTACAAATTGCTGTATTACATAAAATCTATACTAACTAATATTATAAAGCTGAAGAGTTTGTTTGGTTGAACGCGCGAAACTCAAGAACCACTTGTCCGATTTGAAAAATTCTTTCAGTGTCGTATAGTACATTTATCAGGGCTAGGCTATATAACATCACGGTGCGACCAATAGGAGCGAAGCAGTAGTGAAAAATGTTGCAAAAACGGGGATTTTTTTCAATTCCACGCGTACGAACATCTTTATAAGCATGACCGTGTGGATATATCAATCGCAATCTCAACAGGACGTTGTGTAAAGTTAAGAAACATGCTAATTCTGTTTCCCTTACCAAAAACATGAATATTGATAGTGTCAATAATAATATTCAGAAATGATTTGCCACTATTTGCTGGTAATAAAAATGAATAAAATTGGCGAGGAAGTGTAACGATGCAAGACTTTTAAAACAATTTTTATTATATTTATTTACGTGTGGAATTTAGAAAATGTTCCCCGTTTTTGCAATATTTCACACTGATGCTTCGCTCCTATTGGTAGCAACGTGATGTTGTATAGCCTATTGCCTTTCTCGATAAATGTACTATACAACACAGAAAGAATGTTTAAAATCGGACCAGTGGTTCCTGAGTTTAGTGCGTTCAAACAAACAAACTCTTCAGCTTTATGATTTAATATCATATATATCGTATAGAAGTAAAGATTTAACTGGTTTTAATGTCCCACATTCACTGAATACAAATGATAGATTTCGTGGTTAGATATCATTTCGTAATAAAGCAGGGATTGGGAGGCCCTAATAATCGCGAGACCCAGGCTGTGTGCCCTGTGTGCCCAGTGAAGTAGACGGATCTGCCAACTTTCATGGTAGATAGATAAACTCTTTATTGTACAAAAAGAGGAATAACAAAATTGAACTTAAAAACTATTATTACAAGTACAATTTATAGGCGACCTTATCGCACACGGCGATTTCTTCCAGGTAACCGTGGGATGGAAAGTATTGAAAAAGTATATGATAGAAGGGTAGCTAGGTAGATGGTGTTAGTAGACCAAATTCCCTTCCTGTCGGAGAAAAGTTCAATAGTGGAACGTTCATAAGCTTATAACAAGAATAACATTAGGGTGACATAGTCGCAAAGCGACCAAGTCCTTTAATTAAAAAAAAAATAAAGAATAACATACATTAAATATAGCAACACTTTATCAATGTCTAGTTCTAAAGTATGTATAATTTTATTACAACATGCATGCAAGCTGCAATTGTTAAACACTATCACTTTTTATTGAAATTTCGTGTTATGTCGTAGTAATAATACTGTTATTTCCTTTCATGACTGTCATAAAAACTTGGGTGACAATTTCAATAAATAATAATTTTTCTATACGTCTGTTCTTAATATTATACAGCTAAAGAGTTTGTTTATTTGTATGTGCTAATCTCAACAGCAGGTTAGAATTGAAAAATTCTTTTTGTGTAGGATAGTTCATTTATCAAGAAAGGCTATAGGATATATGTATAACATTATGATGCGACCAATAAGAGCGAAGCATCAGTGAAAAATGTTGCAAAAATGGGATTTTTTTTTCTAAATTCCACTCGTACGAAGTCACGGGCAACAGCTAGTTGATGATAGTTATGATGATTAACAATTATTTGGGTCGTAGTTAAAAACTTGATTTGACAGTAACTTTCATGTTGACTGGTTATTTGATAGGTATAACCACTTCGTGTGAAAACTGTTTATTTAATGTTACACAATCTTATGAATTTTAATATTGTGGATAATTCCATGTTTTATTTTGTAGTGCAGTGGCTATATATGGCATTAGCATTATGCCACGTTAATCTTTAACCACATTTCTAATTAAAAAAAATGGTCTGCCGCTTTAGTATCTTGTGATGCTTTCAATATGTGGCTATAGATCTTAAATAAGATATTAAATTTGATAGTACGACAATTATAATTCACTTAAAATCATAAATAATTTCGTGTTAGTTAATTGTTGAAATCCTTTTTTGGCGGTAGTCTAAAAAAATGCGATTTTTTTAAAATTATATTACTACACCTACCTATTATGTTATTACTTAAATTCTTTACATAACTATGATGTATTACTTCTATAGATTGTATGTAATGTGAAGTTTTAATAAAACTTATTCTGTGGTAATAGGTAGAGATAGTAACGAATATTACAAAAAACAAATACACGACAACTTGTAATTACATGTAATTAATTAATTTTGCACTGAAATAATCTATAGTAAAATTATATTTTAATTCTTTTTTTAAATTAAATGAACGAAATGCAAAAAAAAAGAAATTATGAATACATACCAGTACCTTCTTATGCAAATAACAAAAGTCTATCACTGATCACTTAAAACCATAAAATTATTAAAAAAAAAACACAAATTAAAAAGAAATTACTAATCAGATTCGAAATTTAAAATTTTAAACAAACCGATCGACTACGAGGCGTGCGCGCGACTCCAATCTATGGCGCTATGCATGTTTCTACCGTAAGTGTAATTTACGTATACACTGACCAGTTTTCGATGAGCCGTCGATGACCTATAGTTCAGTCCACGTGTGTGCCAATATAGTTTCTTATTTTACCACACAAGTTCTTTTCCACTGGTCATGAAAGAAAAGTAACTACAAGTGACCTTGTAACTACTGGAATTACGTCTGCCTAAAGATGTAAACATAACAAACCAACGTTTTTTAAAGAGGTTTGTTGATTAAATTATATTTTAATCAAAGTTTAATTCCATAAACTGAGCCAGACATCCTTTTTGATACAATAGAATGTTATATTATTTTAATATAATATATAAGGTTTGTTATTATAGTTTTATTCTTTCCGGTTTCATTCATATGGGAAGGTGATGACGAATATTTTACCGCTAAATATTATCGGCAACATGAGTGACTTCTTTTTCTTAATTCACAGGAAACGCGTCTAAGTGGCCGAGATTTTGTGAGTCATATTGCCGGCATTTTTGTCCGGTTTTTTAATGTTTAACTGTAGTTATTATATAATTTATAAGGTGAATAACACGTGATAGATTTCTTAGTAAAGTTGTAAGTAATCTGTTCCCGATATTTTATGGGCATTATTTGTTACACTTGTTTGCGGTATTTACATAACTTCTAACAATTCAATAAACGAATATTAATGGATATTACACTAAATGTAGTAAAAGTAATGCATTTTACATACGTAAACTAATTTGGGATAAATGTTCTAAATCACCACTGGACTACAATTTTTTTCAAATTTCGTTCCTAACAATCAGCAGAGTTAGTAAATCTACGAGCGCGTCCTGCATCTCATTTCGGATTTTATCTCGATGTTAAATCTAGTATTATCTATACATTATTATACACACAGGTATTGCGCTGGGTTTGAGACTAAGTTTAGTGATCTGTGAAATGTCTGTGAATATTTATAAGCCAAGACAAGAGAATTAAGACTACAATATATTTCGTTGTCGAAAGATTAGTGGAAAAATATCAAGGACGGATTTGAAGACTCGAACCAGGTAATGAAAGCCAATAAAAAATAAAAAAATGGTCAAGTGCGAGTGGGACTCGCGCACGAAGGGTTCCGTACCATTATCTATGCAACATAAGGCAACGTTATTAGAATCGAGCAAGAAACGGTAAAAAAAATCAGTTTTTTGTATGGGAGCCCCCCTTAAATATTTATTTTATTTTATTTTTAGTATTTGTTGTTATAGCGGCAATAGAAATACATCATCTGTGAAAATTTCAACTGTCTAGCTATCACCGTTCTTGAGGTACTCTGAGTTCTGGTGACAGACGGACGGACAGCGAAGTCTCAGTAATAGGGTTTCCGTTTTTACCCTTTGGGTACGGAACCCTAAAAAACCCGGAAAATGCTGGTTCAAACCGTTCATTAGATAATTAATATTTTAGCCACTTGAAAGGTATTATTATACTAGAAGGGTAATTTATTTTAACCTTTTAACAAGGTTAATAATTTACTGATTGAGAAGTATGAAATTTCAGATGATGATAGATACTTAAGAAGCGCTTAATGCGCTTAAAATTATATTGGCTGCCCTTGACTCTTGACAATAGTAATTCTTATGGCTCAAAGGTATGCTTTTTGGGCTCGAAACTCCCCACCGATATGAAAACTGAAATTGGAAACTCTCCTGAAAGTAAGTCCTGGTTGCGACTATGCAAGGAGAATCAGCTTAGAATTCTTATCAGAGAGTATTAAAGATTCCTTTTCCAATCTACTATCCAGCGGTACTATACTTATGACTTAATAAAAATTTTTTACAAATTTTCTATTTTCACTAAATTACGATTTATTTAGAGTAGTTAGATAGACTGTGACCTAAGTCCAACAACTGACTGAATGGCTTAGATAGGTCGATGAATACAATAGAAAACCATAGAACCAAGAGGAAGATGGACTATAACATGTTTAAAATTGAATAGAGAAGGGCTGATGACCAGATACAAAAGAAGATGAGGGATAAAAGGAAGGTAAGGTATCAAGACTGGAATAAATCCATGTGTTTATTATGGGAATAAAATGCCCAGCCATAGCAGTAAACTGATTGGCTTGTAGCCAAAATTTAACGTGCTTTGTCTATATGCGTTATTTAATATACAGTTCATAGATTAACCACGTGATTTTTGCGTGTTTAGAATTACGGTATGTATAGATCTATCAATGTATTAATCTATGTAACGGAATCTTTGAAAATGATTTTCATACACTTGAAGTAGTCTGATCGATCTGAAATTATTGTATTGTCATCGGTCCTTAATATGTATATTAAGGACCGATGACAATGCAATAATTTAATAAAATATTCAGGACTTTCAAGCGTGTTTGTTACTTTTTAAACTAACGGTTTTATTCATAATGACTTATCGGAGGTTCAAACGGAGATTTTATCGAAGAGATAATAAATGTTTCAGCGTAAAACAACTATTATGAATAACAAGTTTTGACAATTTTCGCGAACTGATTTTAGGGAACTTTTAAACCTCCGATATGTCATTATGAATAAGACCATATATACCATTCAACCTAATTTATAAACTAAGTTCTCGTTCGACTGTTTATATATTTTATGATTGTGTAAGTTTGTAATATTATTTAATGTTATTTTTTTCTAAGTACGAAACCTTTTACATAATGTTTATTTATTTATTTACACGTTATTGTAAACTTTTTTCTGACCCTTCAGAATGTCGGATTATTCAGAAATTCAGAGTTTTCAGGATCAACTATTGTAGGTACAGAAATACCAGATAATGGGTTGACGTTTAAAATTGAGGGCAAGTAACTTTAGCCTGACTAAATCGTACTTCATAGAATAATGACGTTTCAAATGACGTATAGCTTGTATCGTAGCCAAACATATATTTTCACGCACACATGGATATGTTAATGGCTTCAAGCCGACTGAGTGATGTAGCCATAGATGTAGTATATCTACACCTTAAAGTTTATATTAAACTTGCACAAATATAAATCCCAAATCGTATCGAATTAATTCGTCATCAGAAAAGACTGTTAGTATTTCCTTTAGAACTATTATTTATCATCTTAAAAATCTTTGTGTAAGTGAAGCAAACTGTTTGTCACAGATTAATCGCGTAATGCATTAGCTACCTATTTCATTATACAATCTAATAACGGCTCGACCGATTTTCGTGGAATTTTGTGAACATATCCGTTAGGTTTGAGAATCGGACAACATTTATTTTTCAAACCTTTTTTTTAGTATGGCAAAACAACGTTTTCCGGAACAGCAGCTAGTATTTTATATATTTTACAATAGACTTTTTAAATTTTTAAGAAGTCTCAATAATATGTATGAATAGGGTCCTGTTATCCCCTGGTAGGTATGGGACACTATAAAGACGATGGTAAAGATTCACAGGAACACCAAAGCGAACACAATATGAAACGCCCAGACGCAGTACAAACATTTGTATTACATTTATAAATATCACACAAATAATTGTCCCGTGCGGGAATCGAATCCGCCACCTCGTGAACGACAGTCCGTCACATGAACCACTACACCACGAGGCCTGTCTCTATGAATTACTAGCTATTGCCTGCAACTTCAAAGATTATCTTACATAGTTTTAATACATTTATAGATAAGCACTGAACTAAGCGTGTTAAGTTAGAAAAGACAAACTATTAGCTAGATGGGAACAGTCTCTTAGTAATTTGTCAAAGTATGTCTGTCGGTGTGACAAGGTCACTGCTTAGTGACACTATTATTACAAATAAATCTATTGTTCTATTACGTCAGGTGTATTAGTGCCTCTTTACATCGTCATGGGTAAGTATAGGATAATGATTATCTCGTGTTACTCAAGGATCTTGTATGTACATAAACCAATAACTATAAACATCAATGAATTGCAACTCGTTAACATCTAGGCGTTCTCCATAAATAAAAGTAATACATTCTGACATTGACTTTAGACGTACGCGTGAAATTTAGAAAATATTTCTCGTTTATGAAACATTTTTCACTGATGCTTCGCTCCGATTGGTCGCAGCGTGATGTTATATAGCCTATAGCCTTCCTCGATAAATGTACTATCAAACACTTAAAAAAATTTTCAAATCAGACCAGGGGTTTCTGAGATTAGCGCGTTTAAACAAACAAACTCTTCAGTTTTGTAATATTAGTATGGACACCACCCTAGTTCTTTTATAGCGTGCTGAGGGAGTCTCTCTCTCTCTCTCTCTTTCTCCACGGACGAACATATCACACACAAATAAATAAATAAATATTCATGGAAATTTCACTCAACGTCCTCTGGTCGCAAGCTATGCTTATATGCTTCTGTTATGGGTACCAGAATACGGATAGAATACATATAGGTACTACCTTTTCTTTTGTAAATACATCCTTAAAATACAAATGACTGTACCAACTTTGCGGAAATCGAGCTCACGACTTCGTGAACTAGACCACCAGGCCCGTCAACCAGACCAGATGTATACAGCATGTCTAGAAAGCATTAAAATTAAGTCTCATAATAAAATAAACAAAGTCTAAATTTCTTTTTAAACTTTAGCAAATTACGCACCCACAATTAGGATAATTGAAAATGAATTGTCGGCACAATACAACACGTAAATAATATTATAACGATATAACTCGCTGACAAGAGTGGATCGTCATTGCAAATGAGGCATATCCTGCCAGCAATTGTGAGGGTCTGGCACGGACGGGACTCTCAGTGGTATTGTACACCTCGGCTTATACCCATCACCAAGGTAAGCTTAACTTTTTTAAAGATTTTTTATTTCTATACCCGATAGCCAGGGCGGTTTCAATCCAACCAGGATAAGAAAAAGTTTCGATTGCAAAGATTTGCCTGTGCCTAAAACCTAATGATCGAAGATTGAAAAAAAGACTTCATTAAGTGAGTTAAATTAATTATTTAATGTGTCTTGAGTAATCGCAATAGTATGAAAAAGTATTAGGATGTTGTATTTTCAACATTGTTACTATTCATTGGTATGGCTGAATCAGTAATTCAGCTTTTCCGTACTTAGTTCATAATGGCAATCACTCAGAGACCCATTAATAGCGGTTAAGATAACTTTGGTGAAAAGCAATAAGCATTCAAAAGAAGATCTAAGTTACAGATTTTCCACTATTTGAAACAGATTTTTTATAATTTGTCAATGTATGAATATTAATATATCAATCTATCTACCAGTTTTTTCTATTTGTCTATCAGCCGGAGCATAAACCTATCTTTAATTTGCCACACATAAAAAACAAAATTTACTACGTAAAAGATTAACGAACAGTGACGATAATATGAAGGCATGGCCATAAATGGTGGTTATCTGGAACGGCGTGGTGATCTTTAATAATAAGATGCGGAATACTTTAAACAATGAGATTTCATGAATAAGCTCTGATGATATGACCTATGGAATACTAAGAATGCGCATCTCCTTTCCTCTCAAACCTGCTGTAAAACTCATGTGTACCATGTTCTGTATCTGCCAGAAACTAAACCTCGAAACTAAAGCTAATACCAACACGTCTTCGAAGCATCTCTATCCAACCCATTTACGTCCCACTGTTGGGCATGAGCCTTCTCCACTTTGGGAGGGATTATGGTCTACTGTGCCGCGCTGACCAGGCGTATTGGCACAGAGTTTATTTTCGAGTTTTCCGTCTCTCACAGGGAATGTTATCCGTATGCAATATCCCATAGTTGATTTTTACAGCACCCTTGGGAGGATGGGTGGTGACACTTGTATTCTTAATTCGTCACCACACGGAGAATATAATTATTATATTTCGAAGCATTGTTAAGACCAAATACCTTTTTATTTATAGAGAAGACCTAGGTACAATCGCTAAGAGCTGGCTTATGTTCAATATTGGTAGAGATTAGGTTCCAGACAGAAAGGCCGGATATTTTTACTCGGAATGGCTCCATTAAAATTAATTATATATTGCATAATATATTTTAGGTAAATACAAAGCGAAGGCGATACAATGTTCTGCCACGCCCTTATTGTATGCCTGTGCCTAAGAGCAGCGAGCTCCTTGCCGCCGGATAAGGTTAGTGACGTCACATCCTGCTTGCGTATTTGATACAAGCTATTGTACTTTATTACTTTGTAAATATACTTGGATATCGTTTATATTTTAAATAATATTATGGTTTATTATCGACTGTGGGTTATAAAAACATTTTCAGATAAACAGTAGGTTCAACTTAGAGATACTCCTAACAGCAACATTCCGCATAAACATTTTGGAAAAATACGATTAACGAATTTGTAAACACTATACCTAGTAGAATTCATATTATGAAGGGCTATTTATTCTTCTTATAGTATTTGTTCTTGTGTGACCAGTGGATGGGAGTAAGCGCTGAGTGCTGAAATACAGGCTTCTAGCCTAGTTTAGCACCAGATGCTAATATGTATTATAATTATCACATATATATTAAATTGTAACATCTTTTGTAATATTGGTATAGATAAACTATATTTTATGATACAATTGTATGATGATGTAACTTTTAGCTAAATAAAGATTATTATAAAGTATTTGTTCTTGTACTTCTAGTACTTACGAGATGTTTTAAAATACATTTCTATGGGGTAGTCTTGGGCGTTGAAGGTCCTCCCATCTGAATTTTCGGAAATATTGCCTTTAAACGAAAAACATTTGCACTCCTGAAAGAAATACAGTTCTCCTTGTTTTCATTTTCACTTAAAACTGACTGCATCCTTCATTCTGCTACTGTCATAAATTTTTGAGGCAAAATATTGTTTGCTCCGTTGCATAAACAAGTTATGCGTTTCGAGGTTCTAGAATATGAAAGTATGAATAAATAATTTCAATATAAACGTTATGAATTTTGATTCAATACAATATTTAAATAGTGTTTTTCATATTATTTCTGCTCAATAAAGCCAGCAAGCCACGTACCAATATATTTTGGAACACATCCTTCATATCATACTGCACAAATTCTTCACACATTACACTATGACGTCATCTACCAATGGTCAGCCACTGAACAAATATTGGCCAATCGCTCATTAATTATGGCTCATGATTAGTAGTGTTAGTAGGAACTGAAGTTTGTGAATGTATGCGTAATAAAATAAACCGTATGAGCTCATAAAATTATTAGCTTATGATTGTTTATGAGATCCGTTGGCTTCCAGTAAACTGGAAATGCAGTAGTTAAATTTATTAATCACATCGATTTTGTTAATTAATTTTTTAATGTTGATCTTAGATTTAAAAAGATTAAGTTATATCACCATAAGTATATGCCTCTAGCTTTGTATTATTGGTTAATTTCCAAACATGGATTGCTTCCATATAGGAATGGCGAAAACCTTTAACATGCTAGGTTTTAGGCACAATCCTCAGAACAAATGTGATTCATTAGCAACTTTCCTCATCGTTAGCAGATAATATTCTACACGATAAAAACATTGTTCAAACCTATTGCCTATTTTGCATGAAACTATGAGTTGCTGAGATGGTTTTATTACATTGCTTACCAAATTTTCCAAGAAAAATTTCAGCTTTAGTTACAGAAGGTTTAAAATCAATGTCGTTTGCGTACAATGGTGTCATAATTTAGTTTACATAACAAGAACATGAAGCAAAATAATAAATTATATCTGTACCTTATTTTATTTCATGAATTCCCAGGCCCCTATCCACATAATCAAAGCTCGAAGTATTGATCTAAACAATGCTCACGGACTTGCAATGGAAACTCGTTTGGACAAAGTTGTTGAGCCAACAGGCTATCACTTAGATTTGGAACCTTACCTCGAAGATGGGATTTTTAAAGGACATGTGACTATTAACGTCACTTGGCTTAAAGATGGAGATGAGATTAATGTGCACTGTGCACATGAAATTGAAATTTTGGAATCAGAAGTTAGAGCTCAATTTCCTGATAGGTAAGAAGAATACCTACTATTATTTTTTATTCCAAAGTTAGATTGTCCTTTTTAGCTAGATCGTTTAAGTGCATTTGGCGGTATATAGTTTACGTGAGAAATTAATAAATTAAACTATTTATTATAAACATAATGCAACAATCATTACCATTGTTAAGTTAACGAAATCTTAGTGGACCTAGTATTGATCCTTGTGGAAGTCACATATTGTTTAAATAACAGCATTAAAATTTTCTGCTATTAAAACTATAAATATATTTTAGCAAAACCTCTAAAAGAATTACTATCAGCAAGCTTTTGATGGATCCGAAGAAACCTATCGCAACATTATACCTTGAAAGCAAAGTAGTCAAAGGCTCTACGGGTGAATTAAAGTTCAGCTTCAAAGGAACGTTGGAGACAGGGTCTACTGAAGCTTTCTTCAAAACTACCTATATATCTAATCAAGAGGTTGAAAGGTTTGTTATGACCTTTATGTTTACATTACCATCCTTAATTTTTGTGGTTTTAAATTTAATTATGATTGTTACTTTACAAACAAAAACACAGAACTTAAATGTCCCAATATATTATTATGTAGATGGATCAAGACACTCTTGATTTGATTAGCTGAACCAAATCATTGCCTTCGGGGGACAAGAGCCGCATCACTTTGAACTTCATTTGTTATCTGGAATCCGTAACCAGTAATCTCCATATGGATTCATGTTTTGTGAAAGCCATAATTTCTTAGTGATTATTAAAAAATATATATTGTCCTTTTTCTATTTAGGATTGTAGCAGCAACACAACTTCGGCCAAACAATGCACGTCGTATGTTCCCATGTTTTGATGAACCAGGATACAAGACTCCATTTGAACTGACTGTAGTAAGACCAAGAGATATGGTAGCTCTAAGTAACGTACCTGTAGCAAAAACTGAAAATATGTAAGTAGTAAATAGATATTGACACCAATTCTAACGTGCACAAATAAACTTAACTAAAAAATGAAAACAACTATGGTGTATTTTGATTAATTGGCTATTTCGTTGTGCACATTTATGATAATTATAATCGTTAGTCTATAATACACAGTTATTATACCAAACAAGTTCAATTAACATTACGGAATTGGTTTATTGACACTACCAATTTTATTTTTTTAGTTAAGTTAAGTTTAGTTGTGCACTAAGAATTGGTACCATTGACTATTTTACAAACATTGCACATGCTTTGACATTTCATTAATATAGCCTTGTATAGAAAATATTTTTTATGGTATTGTTGTCGTCTTTGCATAACGTAATCATCATCACCATAACTTCACGCCTTCTTCCCATGTGGGTAGGCAAAGACTATAGAGCCCCAACTGCTACGACCCAACCACAATTCCTTGGCTTCATTAATTACACTCTAACACCTGGTCATAAAAGCCAGTTGATTATTAGTGCTACGCAGTTGACCTTTATGAATGATATCGGCGACGACATCGGAGTATGTTCTTTTTTGGGCGGATTTTCCCAGCGTTTTCATGACCCTTTAATTTTGTGCAGCTTTCTATTTATATTTATCGGTACGTCGTTCTGTGATTTGTCCTAGCTATTGCAACAACATTTCGTTAATTTTTATATTTGTGTCCAATCATCTAGTCCTGATGAACCAAACGCGGTATGTGATCATTTTGAAAAGACTCCACCGATGTCTACCTTTACTCTTGGACTGGTTATTGCAGACTTGAAGCAACTGGGCAACTCTTCCATATACAAGGACAAGCGTGGAAATGAAATTGGTAAGACGATATCATTAATTATTTATTAAACCAAATTGTAGTGGAAACAATGATCACCATAAGCGGGACTTGAACCCACGATCTCGGAATACAGTTCCGTCGCTCTCCCATCTGAGCTATTATGGTTCCCGCACATGTTTACCAAATCTTCAACTACAATTATTTTTCTCAATGTGAGTTAAACTTCGTTTTGATGTTTTTGTACAACGCCATCTATTGAGCGGTTTGCACCGACTCGGTAAATCTAATTGTGTTCTGTAAAGAACACTAAAACGATGGATAGATTTGAGAACTGATCGTGGGAACCACGTCGCATTATACCTGCGCATATTCCCAAGGAGGGTTGACGTTAGGCCAGCAGTAAAAATCAGCCAATCAAACTCACTGCAACAAGAACAACAAGTCAAGTTATTAGTAGTTAGTTATCATGTCAGGAGAAAGTAAGAAATGTTTATTTACTGCCTTTCAAAACCCATACATAAGGCAAATACAAACAGGTACGGTATGTATTTAACTAGGTTCTGTTTGCAAATTAAAGCATGTGCCCTCAGGGGGTAGTAACTAGGTGTTCATTTCAGCATGAGCTAGGTCACAGGACCTAGCGCTGGTTTTTAAATGGACCCTACTACGAATGATGCTAATAAAATGTATAGTTTCAATGATAGCATTTTAATTTGGTTGTGTTATAGAATTGCGTGTGTGGGGTCGGCCTGACTTTTTAGAAGCGCTAGAAGGTGTTAATGATAAACTGCTTAGAGTATTCGAGGAGCTGGATAATATCTGGAGAGTGCCATTACCTCTGCGACGTCTGGATATCGTTGCTTTACCAAACTATCAAGGAGTCAAACCTGCTGATAATTGGGGTCTTATTGTGTTTAGGTAAGAGAAATTATGCTACATCTGGTTTTTTACAGCTGAGTCTTATTTTATTAGCCAAAATTTCCTCCAAAAGTTCGACTTCCATGCAAATATTGATCGATGATTTTCGATGTAGTAGGTAGGTACTTAATGTTAGTTTGTGGTATGATGAATGCTTATGTGTATGTAGTCACTAAATCATAGTGTGAGCCTTTTTCTTCTTAGAATCCCATTCTCTTAGGCTTTTAGCGCAAATGTGCGGATCACGGACAAATAATGGAATTTACACAGACTTTACAATAATACAGTTTATAGATTAGAATAACACATAGGCTATATCATCACACTAAAACCCAATAAACGAGGCAGTTCCAATATATAATATATTGGATTTGTTTCAGGGAAAGCGATCTAAGTAGTCGTGGTTACCTTCAGCTCGCTCAAGAACTCTCTTATCAGTGGCTCGGAGCATTTACCACACCCGCCTGGTGGTCTGACGCACATCTTAATAAAGCTTTAGTTGGATATTTAGCTGCTGCTACTGCTTTTAAGGTAAATTACGTATATATTATTCTTCTTCCTAGCCACAGATATATCAGATTGTATGTTTATTATTTATCAACTTATCTGGCTTGAAGCAACATATCTATGTGTGCGAGAAATACGTATGTATGTGTACATACGTATCTCATAAATACGCCGACTAATAAAACAGGACATCTCTTCCCAATGACATACTTGTTTTATAGCTTATAAAAGTAACGTTTGTTGTTTGCGAAAACCACTGTGTCACTTGAATTGAGTAAGCCATACTTTATTAGACCATGAAGTACGATTTCGCCTGGCTAAAGTTACCTGTCTACAAGATTAAACGCGTACGCACTATCTGACAAATTTTTCTAGCCATTAAAATTAAAAGTCTAAAATTCAAACCCAATTTTTTTTATTTTACATAGTCACGTTTTAGTCATATAAGCTCTCTTAGCTCTTTTAAAACATCAGAAGCTAGGTGTCTGTTCTAAAAATGAATCCTTTGGAGAAGAACAGACAAGAATCGCCATAGATTTTTTGTTGTTTAGAAGATGTTTTTTTAGTTCATATTAAATAAATTTTACACTACGAAGGCTGTGTTAAGTTTTGTAACTCAGATAAAAAAGGAAATAGAAAAAATCCGTATAAAACTAATTTTATTAGAACAATTAAAGTTATCATAAAGTTTACAGCACTCGGTAGACATAGAAATTAAACTTTTGAAAGGTCGCGAGTTCGATTCCTTACTACACACGACAATCATTTACACGTACTATATGTAGTATATCCGTAATCTGGTACCCATAACAAGCATAAAAGCTTAGCTTGGGACCAGATGACGTAATGTGAAATACCATGAATATTTATTTATTTATTTAAATAAAAACTGTAATAAAATGTTCTTAGATAAACAATGGTTCAGAAATGGAAGGTAAATGGCCAATCACAGTCCTATATTCATTATACTACGAGTTCAGTAAACGTTACCCACATTCTCGTATCACTGGCATGAAGCAAGAAACTGCCTGTACCAAAATTGAGCTACTTTTCCGTATGTTTAACTATACACTTGGAGATGAAACATTCAAGAAGGGATTGAGAATGTTCTTGGAGTCACGGTAAGTTTTTACGGGAATTCCAACAGCTTCGGCAGACCTCGTGGTCAAATGTTTCATGTAACAGACTGTCGTTAATTAGGTTGCCGATTCGATTCCCGCACAATATAAGTATTTGTGTTATTGTTATATTTGTTATACAAATATTTCTAGTGTGTTCGAGTGACATCTATCTTGACTTAGCTTAACACAGTATTTTGTATATATATGTCCTTATATTAGCTTAGCCTTTTAGATATCTTCAAAGCTGCGTAACGGATATTGATGCGGATTTTTCAATTGATAGAAATAAAAAACACCGCATCAAAATCTGGGTCATAATTTTGAAGATATAAGCTCACACAGAGACATACATACAAAAGTAACTACTTTGTTTTAAATAATAATAATTTTTTGTTTCCTTCTCCTTCTCCAGCCCATTTACGTCCCACTGTTGGGCACGGGCCTTCTCCACTTTGGGAGGGATTATGGTCTACTGTGCCGCGCTGACCAGGCGTATTGGCACAGGGTTTATTTTCGAGTTTTCCGTTTCACACAGAGGATGTTATCTATGTGCAATA
This sequence comes from Orgyia antiqua, assembly GCA_916999025.1. Lineage (NCBI taxonomy): Eukaryota > Metazoa > Arthropoda > Insecta > Lepidoptera > Erebidae > Orgyia > Orgyia antiqua. The sequence continues at coordinate 15,798,059 of OU779864.1, read as the reverse complement.
TCCCTTAGCTGACTTTTACAGCAAGGGTGCTGTAAAAGTCAGCTGAGATGGAGGAGATGGGGTGGTGACACTTGTATTCTTAATCCGTCACCACACGGAAAATTTTGTGTTTAAATGTAGCAAATTCAAAACATTCTCCGGAGATGACATCTGGAATGCGTTGAACACAGTCGCGATAGAAGATGGAAAGATACCTAAAGATATAGATATTAAAACTGTAGCTAAGAGCTGGATAGATAAGGATAGACTACCTCTGATTGAAGTACGCAGGGACTATACTGGCAAGACGGCTGTTGTTACTCAAGTAAGTTGGTATTTTCAATGTTTATATTATTATATTCTTAGACCAATGTCCCACTATCTATACTGATTTAATAGGGAACTGCTGCCCGATTTGAAAAATTCTTACAGTGTTAGATTTGTCAAGGAAGGTTGTATAACATAACGTTATACAGCCACCAGCGTACATAATGTTGCAAAAACGGGGTAAGTTGTTAAATTCCACGCGTACGAAGTTGCGGGCGACATCTTGTTAGTTGGTGATGTGGCTTTTGCATAACTAGAGCTTATTGTTATAATCATAGTCATCATGTTATCATCAAGTCATAGGAGCGCGTGCCTAGGCAATTTCCAACTATCCTGGTTCATATTAATATTTTCTACTGCTGATATTATGTATAGCTAATATAGGCTAGCTTTCCGTGTGGTGACGGATTAATAATACAAATGTCACCAACCGATTTCTTCCCCATGGTGCTGTGAAACTGATATTAAACGCAGTAAATATCAACTGTAAGAGATAGAAAACTCAAAGTCCTATGCTAATACGCCTCATCAACGCAGCATAGTAGACCTAAACCACTTTACCATGGAGGAGGCTCGTGCCCAACAGTGGGACGTAATGTACTGGAGACAGAGACAGACATGGTAAACTTTAACTATATCTTGCAATTAAAACATAGCAGGGCAATAGTAAAAAATAGTGCATTGTATAAGAACTAGATGGCGCAAACTAGTACTCTAAAGTCTAGTATCTTTTAATAAAACCACTTTTTAAGGATTTACGGTCTAGTTCATAATGACTTATCGTAGGTTTATACGGAGATTTTATAAGAGATAATAAACGTTTTAGGGTAAAAAAACTATTATGAATAACAAGTTTTGACAATTTTCGCGAACTTATTTTAGCGAACTTTTAAACCATTAATATTCGTTTATTTTGTTTAAATTTTTAGCCCGACGTTCCGGAGACTTGGTGACAAATATACGCGTATGAATCCTTAATAATTGGTCAAGTGCGAGTCGGACTAGCGCACGAAGGGTTCCGTACCATTATCTATGCAACATAAGGCAACGTTATTAGTATCGAGCAAGAAACGGTAAAAAAATCATGTTTGTTGTATGGGAGCCCCCCTTAAATATTTATTTTATTTTATTTTTAGTATTTGTTGTTATAGCGGCAATAGAAATACATCATCTGTGAAAATTTCAACTGTCTAGCTATCACCGTTCTTGAGATACTGGGTACGGAACCCTAAAAATCATGTTTGTTGTATGGGAGCCCCCCTTAAATATTTATTTTATTTTATTTTTAGTATTTGTTGTTATAGCGGCAATAGAAATACATCATCTGTGAAAATTTCAACTCTCTAGCTATCACCGTTCTTGAGATACAGCCTGGTGACAGACGGACGGACGGACGGACGGACGGACGGACGGACGGACGGACGGACGGACGGACGGACAGCGAAGTCTCAGTAATAGGGTCCCGTTTTTACCCTTTGGGTACGGAACCCTAAAAAGTGGTTTTATTACACTATGTATCTACGAAAGGAAAGTAGTATAATATTATGGGCATTTTATCCGTATTCTGGTACCCATAACACAAGCAAATATGCTTATCTTGGGACCAGAGGACGTTGTGTGAAATGTACAAGAATATTTATTAATTTTATATATTTATATTTATTTAAACAAATGAGTCTCGCAAGTGTAAGGGGATATTAAACTAGTGTCTTTTATTTATTTAAATAGAAAGTATATCTTCGTGAACGTCCACACGACGTCCCCGATGCAGACAAGATGTCATGGTGGGTGCCTATTATCATCACACAAGAACATGACCTGTACTTGAAGAACATGAATCCTGCCACTTGGATGAAAGACAGAAAAGAACTGAGGTTACCCAACATGCCAGAGAAGGACAAGTTTATCATTGTCAACCCTGAGGAGATAGGTTAGTACGTATTGCTAAATCATATTGAAGACCTCTCTAGCTATCATTGTTCATGAGATATAGCCCCGTGACAGAGGGACGAACAGTGAACGCTCATTAATAGTTGCGATATATTTTTATTAATTTAAAAAAAAAAAAATTTCAGTATCTATCGATATCTATCTTCTATTCTCTCTACTGCTCATTCAAGTCCCACTGTTGGGCAAGGTCTTTCTCCACAGTGGGAGAGATTAAGGTCTACTATAACGCGCTGACCTGGGCCACAAGTCCGGTAAATGAATAGTGGCACAATGACAGCTCAATGGCACCATTATAGCGCCATAGTGGTATCTTCTGTCACAAAAATCAAGTTTGGTGTCATTATGACACCATAATTCTCTTTTTTTTAAAATATTCAGGACACACAACGTCCTCTGGTCCCAAAGTAAGCTATATTTCTATGCTTGTATCATGGGTACCAGATACGGATAGACTACATAAACTACTTTTCTTTTGTAAATACACACTTATAATACATAGAAAATACCAGACCAGACGCAGTACAAACATTTGTATGACATTTATGGATATAACAGCAGAATTATCAGACTTGGCCACCAGGCTGTTTGGCACCGGGTTTATTTTCGAGTTTTCTCACATAGGATTATTATTGGTGTACAATATCTCTTATCCTTGTCCGTGTAATGAAGGATTAAGAATACAAGTGTCATCATCCCATTCTCTCCCCGGGGTTCTGTAAAGGTCAATCATGTCTAAATATCATCAAAGTTTTATCAGGGATATTTTTAATATTTTCTCTGCTTTTCTATCCTCGCACTTCAAGGAATATTCTAAATAAATGTTAGCAGAATCGTTTTGGATCGTAGCACATAGCGCTCTATAGTCTCTGTCTACCCCCATGGGAAATGGCGAAATGATAAAATGATTGTGACGGTTCAGCTGTTCTCGAAATTCGCGCTTAGCAACACATTCATCCTTAAGCTGTATTTCAGAACGGTGATAGCTAAAGAGTTGAAAATTTCACAGTTTAAGTAAATCAGTTGATGCTACAACAACAAATACTCATCATCATTATTTTCCTGCCCTTATCCCATTATTTGGAGTCATTTGAGGTCGATATGACGAACCTTTATCTTTACTTATTCTAAAACAAAGTCGTTATTTTTGAATGTATGTCCTTATGTGAGCTTATTACTTCAAAACTACGCAACGGTTTTTGATGCGGTTTTTTTAATAGGTAGTGTAGTTCAAGAGGATGGATTTTTGTGTAATTTGTTACGGTTTTTTTTTCTGAATTTTACGCGTACGAAGTTGCGGGCAACAGCTTACATTAAAATTATAACGGAACGAGACCCTTCGTGTGCAAGCCCAGCTCGTACTTGACCAGTTTTTATATTATAATATCATTAAAATGAAATATAAATATGAAAAAGTAACTAAAGTACGATTATAATTAAAAAGTTTGTTTAATTTGTTTAGTATGAATACAGATGAGTTTGTGAAATTATATCGTAAAGTTCCCTCGTATCAGGGAGGTCAATATGAGTTTCTGAAACTGTTCATATTATTATAATATCTAAATAATTATTCAAATTAATATGTTTTATAACAAGTTTAATTAACAAACTTTTTGTGATAATTATGTATTTTTAAAATAAATAAGCTCGCTGTAGTCCGTGGTTACGTGCCCGAGGAATTTTTTTAAAGTCGGACACACTTATAAAATGTTTTCATCATTAGACCCATGAGCCAGGTCCATGTATGATTGTGCCCTGGGCCTCTTATAGCTGAAGTATTAGAGGCCCAGGGCACGTTATGATAATAGTGCCCCTATGACCATTTATCAGTAATTATTTCATAATAGAATAATTGCGAGTCCCTGAAATTTTGCCTATTGTGCCCGGTGTAGAAGATAGGCTTGTTGATCGTGATCTACCTGCGTTTTCCTTACGTTTTTTTTGCAAAATGGATTAAACAAGCCAAGGTTATATGAATGCATCACACAATGTATGCATAAACACAGATTTACATAAAAATAATTTTGTCTCAACATTATTCGTTGTATATTTTGAAATGTATGAAGAAGATGTATGTATGTTTTGATAGAAGTACTGGATTCAAATGTAAATATTTGAATCCAGTACTTCTATCAGCATTTAGAAGCATTTATATGAGAAAAAGAATAGACAGGTAGACAGACTACACAATAGTGACACCTGAGAGTGGCGTTATTTAATATTAATATTAATAATAAATATTCATGGACATTTCACACAACGTCCTCTGGTCCCAAACTAAGCTTATTAAGCTTGTGTTATGGGTACCAGAATACGGATATAATACATAACCTACTTTTCTTTTGTAAATACATACTTATAATACATAGAAAACACCCAGACGTAGTACAAACATTTGTATGATATTTATGAATATCACACAAATGATTGTCCCAAGCGGGAATCGAACCCGCGACCTTGTGAACGGCAGTCCAGTACATGAACCACTAGTACCACTACGCCACGAAGCCCGTCATTAATATGACTACGTTTTATGCACGAATCTTAAATTAACCTTCTTGAAAAGAAACAATGCTGATTCCTGTGTCTCCTAAATTTCCAACATATTAATTTTAATATAAACATGATCGAATTCATAAAATTTGTCTACATCTAACGGCAATAAATAAATACATGAAATTCTCAAAGACTTAATGACTATCATTCTTCTTACGTCTTATTGAGACTGAGAAATGGCACTCATTATTTGCATAATATCTTTGTTTTGTTTACCTATCTCGAGTTAAGATACGATCTTGAATGAAGACAGCATCTTCAGTTAATGTCATCTTTTTGACTCAGTGGACAGGTTGATATACCTTCATGAATATTTAATGATTCCTAAAATAGTTGCTAATGTTTTGTTGACGATTTTATTTACCATCAATATTTTGTCAGAGCCTAAGGGATTATGTAATAACTAGCTGTTGCCCGCGACTCCGTACGCGTGGAATTTAGCAGTTTCTCTATTTTTGCAACACTTATCAGTACTGCTTCGCTCTTATTGATCACAGCGTAATGTTATATAGGCTTAAAATATCTCCGCGATAAATGTACTATTCAACACTGAAAGAATTTTTCTAATCGGATAAGTGGTTCCCGAGATTAACGTTTTCAAACAAACAAACAAACAATCTCTTCAGCTTTATAATCTTCTCTTATCTAATATATAAAATTCACGTGTCACAGTGTTAGTTACCGTACTCCTCCGAAACGGCTTGACCGATTTTTATAAAATTTTACATGCACATTCAGTAGGTCTGAGAATCGGCCAACATCTATTTTTCAAACCTTTTTTTTAGTGTGGCAAAACAACGTTTGCCGGGTCAGCTAGTATTAGTATAGATTTGATTAGTTCAAAAACCAAAAAAGACATGGAAACCTCGAAAGTTAACACTGTGTCCAACGCCTAGTCAACGTGGCGCAGTAGACCATAACCCCTCCTAAGGTGAATGAGGCCCGTGTGTGTGGAGTGGGCGTTAATAGGCTGGAGAGAGAAGCTAAGTAAATCTGGAATTGTAAAGACAAAAATCATATTTCTTTTCAGCTCCTTATCCAGTAAACTACGATGAAGAAAACTGGAATCTTCTATCCAAATTCCTTCAAAGTGACAAGAGAATAATGATGCCAGAACTGACCCGAGCCAAGCTATTCCATGACGCCTGGAATCTGGCGTATGCTGGAGAACTGTCATTTGCTACAGCTTTAAACATGAGTTTGTTCCTTAAAAATGAGAGACACCATCTTGTATGGGACCCTGTCTTTACGATGATCGATCATATTGGAAGACATATCTGTCACTGTCTCCAAGGAAAGTTCCAGGTGAGGTATTTGAAAAAACAGTTTCTGTAATCTCTTTAATTGAAAGATATTTGATTTATTGAGTTTAAAATAGAGCTTAATTGAAATCAAATAAAATCACTTTTTACGTATATGTATATTTGATTTGAATTTTAGCCCGAACGTTTCGAAGATTTTTCAGTCACCATGGTCACTGGTGGGACTGTGTTTTTATTGCTTTTGTTAGTGGTTTTATTTGAACGAATCAGTCGCGGAAATGTAAAAATATAAAGACTAGACTTTTTTTGGAGTATATTTTATGTTGATGGAAATCAGATAAAAATTGTTTATAGTCGCACAAACTACTGCGTACATCAGCTCGCCTCACTTAGCTTATTAATCAGCCTCACTTAGCATATATAATCTCAGCTTATTAATATGTTTATATTATTCTTAATCCAATAAAGTCTTCAAAGTTTTCGTTTAGCTATATTTTTTAACACGCTTTTATTGGTACGGTACGTATCTATTAATGTATTAATCTATATATGTAACGGAATCTTTAAAAGGGATTTTCACCCACTTGCAGTAGTCGGATTGGTCTTCTGCAGAATTATTAAGAACCGGTGTCAATGCAATAATTTAAAAAATATATTCAGTAATTTCAAGTGTGTTTTTTAGTTTTTGAACTACGCAATGTTTTTGTACTATAGGCATACATAAGAACACTGCTTAGCCCATTATATGAAGAACTTGCTAAAGACGAGAAAGAAGACGAAGAATCATGGAAGAAGAATCTACGTACGTATACAAAATCATTCCTGTGCAAGGCTGGTTACAAACCTTGTGTAAGAGAGGCACAGGAACAGTTCAATAAGTGGATGCAGGCCAAGAATCCTGATGAAGGCAACCCGTAAGTATCTGGAAATAACCACTATGTATCCTACCTCTTCCCCTCCTTCCTCTTCAGCCCATTACCCACTGTTGGGCACGGGCCTCCTCCACTTTAAGAGGGACTATGGTCTACTGTGCCGCACTGATTTAGTTTCGAATGTTTTGTCTCTCACAGCAGACATTAACTGTTTACATTGTCCCTTAGCAGGCTCTTGAAACATCCAGATGTTATTAAAATTGTACAGCTGTATAGCTTATAGATCAGTATAACATAGGCTGTATAATATCACGCGTAAAGCTAATTAGCTGGTAGTAACTATAAACGCAGCCATTAGCTAGTAATTTTTGTGGTGGTAATAAATTCTGAAATAAACCGAACCATTAATGTAATATTGGCTCAAAATTGAAAAATCACGGTGAATAGAAAGAAAGATCGCTCTAACTTCCATAAAAGTATTTGTATAATATTTTAAAGCCGAAGAATTTGTTTGTTTTAATGCGCTAATTTCAGGAACCACAGGTCCGATTTTAAAAACTTTTTCAATGTTGGATAGTTAATTTATCGAAGAAAGTTATAGGTTATATAACATCACGCTACGATAAATAGGAGCGAAGCATCAGTGTTCAAATGTTGCGAAAACACGGGGAAAATTTTCTAAATTCCATGAGTACAAAACCGCGGGCAACAGCTAGTTTATTCGACTCTTAACTAAATTATTTGATATCCAAAATACAAATAAATACTTCAGAGTTTATAAAAATGTTTATAGGTACATAATAAATTAAATTGTAGTGGAAAAATTGATCACCGCAAGCGGGACTTGAAACCACGACGAATACCGTTGCGTAGCTCTGCCAACTGAGCTATTGCGGCCCTACTAACAGTAACCAATTTCGCCACTACAATGTTACTCGATTGAGTCTACATCGCATTTTAATGTACAACGCCCGCTTGCGGTGATCACTTTTTTCACTACAATTTAATTTATTAAGTAAAAAGTCAATTGTAAAAATTAATAAATTACTTTAGTAAAATGTTTATATTTGTATTATATCTGAATATTACGTATATTATTCAGACATACAATTCAAAAGAGTTAACTCAATTAACTTCGAATACGACCCTATATCGGCTCGTTCATTATTCTGAAAAGGGGCTGCTAAATTCACAAATAGAACTCTTTTTGTGAACCACAATGTGTATGATGCGGTTTATTATACCCTATAATCCTTTGAAAACAGTAAAACGTTCGGGTTTCAGCAAAGTTACAAATTAGTTTAATACTTTATAGAATTTTTCCTTCATTTTGCATATAAATGGAGTCCTTTTCTGGTGATATTGTTATTTTATTCGTCCATTGTCCTTCGATTACGTAACACTCATAAAAGCTTTAAGTTTAAATTTGTTCGTAATCTGGATTTAAGTAGTTTTAATATTATTGGGCACATATTGCGTGCAAGCTTAAAAAAGTTGTGCTCAATGAAAAAAAACGGGATTTTTGGATGGTCATATTTCCTTTAGTGTGTTTTGAAAAAAAAAGTCTTAGAAGCATAGACCTAGATACTGTGAAAAACATTCATTCCTCTGGAAGCAATATCCACCAAGAAAACAGGGGACTACGATGCCCATATTTTTGTATTGACAATAGCTTGGTGTCGTACCCTCTTAAATTTTTGAAAACCTTAAAAAAATACATATTTAATTTTACGTCAAGAATGTACTTGATAGTGAAAATAGTATCACAAATAGCTCCATCAGCAATATGGCCTGAATGTAGATTTATTCATAGTAAATTTTATTAGTTTTCGTAATTAGCTGCCAGAAAAATAATTTTATTAAAATATCGTCTCTTATTTCGCAGCATTAGGAACCAATACATCTGTCCTGTATTCAAATGGGGTACTACAAAGGAATGGGAGTTTGGTTTACAAAGGGTTATCAACTTCCCTCCATCAAGGAAGCAGAGTGAGAGAACCTTCCTATTGAAGACTTTAGCGGGATGCCCTGATAGTGAGACAAAGATTAATAGGCTTTTGAACATTACGTTGTTGGAAGGAAATGGAAACTTCTCGGAGACTGATATGTTCCTGATATTTAGTATGCTGACTGGATCTTCAGGTGGCTATACTACGCTATTCCATTTCTTGAAGAACAATTGGGAGGTGTTGAAGGAAAGGTAGACTTTTCATATTTAGTACTTCTTGTCATTCGTTATTTTGGTAAGCCTCTTGGGCATGGGTTTCCTCCACTTTGTCTCTCAATGTATTCATCTTTATACCCTATTTCACACAATCTACCATCTTTTCTTAGGTCTGTGTCTTTTATTGTCTATCCTTTCTATAGTATAACAAACTTGTACAGAATGACCGTATAATAACGGATTAATAATACAAATGTCACTATCAAAAGCCAAAGAAGTATGTTTGGATCGTAGCAGATGGCGCTCTATAGTCTCTGCCTATCCCCATGGGAAAAAGGCGTGATGTTATGATGATGACGCCCTATTTCCTTCACAGAGACAGCATCCTTTATGAGAGACGGAAAAACTCGAAAATAAACTCTATGCCAAGACGCCTGATGAGCTCGGTACCAAAGACCATAAACCCTCCCAAAGTGGGGGAGGTCCGTGCCCAACAGTGGGATTTTAATGGGCTGGAAAGAGAAAGTACAGAACGACTATATTTGTACTGCCATAATGACTTTTCGGAGGTTTAAACGGAGATTTTATCGGAGAGATAATAAACGTTTTATCGTAAAAAGACAAATTATGAATAACAAGTTTTGACAATTTTCGCGAACCGATTTTAGTGAACTATTAAACCTCCCATAAGTCATTATGAATAAGACCAATCTTGGTGCCGATTCTGAGCGCGCAATTAAACTTAACTTAACTAAAAAATTAAAATTGATAGCGTCATTATCACAATTCGGCGATGTTAACTGAAGTTTCTTATTATTAAAACTGTGTATTGTAGACTAACGATTTTAATTAATATAAATGTTTACAACGAAATAGCAAGTAATAGCTATATTGACACTACCAATTTTCATTTTTTAGTTAAGTTTAGTTGTGTACCTAGAATTGGTACCATAGTCTAACGCATCAGATGTGATGAATATTTCATCTTCATGTTTTCGAACAGTCTCGTTTTAATTGATAGACACTTGAAGGCTAAACCTTCAACCATTGATGGTCAGCTGTCAACACGTTATGAGCTGTCCATCGCAAGTCCATCGTTGATATTGACATCTTGACGAATGAATGAAAAGCTTTTGTATTCCAAAATATCATTAGCACTGTAGTTATGTAGTTAAAATAATTTCCTTTAACATAACTAAATAAAATAAAAAAATTGTTTAAAAAAACTAAAAAACACGCTTTATTTAATCGAATTATTGCATTGTCATCGGTCTTTGAAAAAATTTGTGCAAAATTTGAATAGAATCTGACCGTTTAAAGTGGGTCAAAATAGCGTCCAAAGGAGTCGGTTACAAACATACAAACATACAAACAAACATACAAACAAATATACAAACAAACATACAAGTGAAGCTAATATACCTAAAGCGTGTAAAAATGAAAACAACTATGGCGTATTTTGATTAATTGCCTATTTCGTTATGCACATTTTTATAAATTAAAATCGTTAATCTTTGATATACATATTTTATAATAAAAAAGTTCTGATAACATTGCCGAGTTGTGTTATTGACGATATCAATTTTCATTTTTTTGTTAGGTTATGTTTAGTTGTGCATGTAGAATCGGCACCAATATGTATCTAAATCTACAAAAAGCGGTTTTATTTCGTTATAATAATAACTACAAATTGTAATAAATGTACAAATTACATTGTCCGTATTGTGACGGATTAAAAATATAACTATCATTACCCCATTTGATCCCAAAGGTGCTGTAAGCCAGCTAAGGGATATTGTTACCAGTGAAAATCAACTGTGAGAGACGGAAAACTCGTAAATAAAACCTGTGCTAATACGCCTGGTCAGCGCGGCACGATAGACCAAAGCTCATTCAAAAAGTGGGAGTCCCGTGCCCAACAGTGGGACGTTATGGGCTGGGATGGGAGTAAGTAAGTAATATTCTTTAAATAAATTTGAAAACGTTTTTTTGCTTTCAATAATTGTTTTTAAGTTTAGTTGTGCAAGTGGAATTGGCGTTATTATTTTGTTTTAAACCTCTGCACTGTGGACATGGGTAGGACTAGTGGGTAGATAGTCCTATCAATGATCATGGTGGCTTTATTAATATAATTTATTTCATAAAAATTTTTTCACATCAGGTACTCAAGCCGCACCAACCTCTGGGATAACCTGATCACATCAGCGACATCAGAGTTCACGACTGAGGAAGGACTAGAACTAGTTTCTGATTTGTATGTCACACATCAGGGAGAGTTCGGATCAGCTGAGCACATCATAGAAAAGTCCATGAGAAACATCAGGGAGGAGGCTAAATGGTCTGCAGAGAATCTGCCCGTGATTGATGCGTGGTTGGACAATTATTTAGCGAACAGCAAAATCAAAGACGATCAGTTTTATAAAAATTAATTGCATTTATTCTCTCATTGTAATATTATTATTGTATATTTGTATCTAATTAGTGTTTTATTTGACCCTTTTTACCATACTAACAAGTATTGTTTCAAAAATGTTATATTGCCAAATGGACAAGCCATATTTCTTGATAAACTGACAGCTTTTGCGAAAGAAAGGTTCTTGAGTGGCGACCACGTACTGAACGAAGCATAAGGCGGCCCCCAAAATAAGAGAGAACGATAATGGTGCCGGTTCTAGGTGCACAACTAAACTTAACTTAACTAAAAAATGAAAACAACTATTGCTGTATCTTGATTATTTGGCTATTTTGTTGTGTACTTTTATACTAATTATAATCATTAGTCTATAATAAACAGTTTTTATAATAAGAAAGTTCAGTTAACATAACGGACAGCGGTTATTGACACTATCAATTTTCATTTTTTAGTTAAGTTAAGTTTAGTTGTGCACGTAGAATTGGTACCATTGTCTATGTTGCGGGGATGAAAACAGCATAAGTTCTTGCCTCTGTGGCCCTTTATGGAAGAAGCCTATGTGTAACAGTAGATTAATGGAAATATAATATGTAGCGACATCTATTAATTATAGCTGTCACTACATAACTACGGCACAGCAATAACAGATGGCGTCAAACAACGGGCCTGTGTTTGTCAGCGTCCTGCCGACGTATTATGAGGCAAGCCGTAAACTGCATGGCTAAATTAGGTATTATGGCAGAAATAAAACTTTTAGTTGAAAATTTTTAGTTAGTACTTTAACTTTTAGTTGTACCTTCTCCTTAAACATATTAATGTATGACTGGTTTAGCGAACTGACTAACTAAGAATTATGTTCATAATACGAATTTGCCAGAAGAATTTTCCATCACCTGCGCTCCACAGATATTTATATTTCTCCCGAGGTCCTGAGGCTCACATTATGAAAACGTGTACCCATTAGTGATATGTAAATAATCTGAAAAGATAAGAATGTGTTAAATGAAGTAAATAAGGCAAGTCGTATTAAAATCCTTACATTATAAAACAAAATCTCTGAATCATTGAAAACCGTTTATTAAATAGCGCTTTGAGAAAAAATATTTAGGATTATTTCTCATCTACAAAAAAAATCCGCATAGGTGTATGTCTATTTTCTTACTTAGAAGTTCTAAATAAAGCCTGCTATAACTTTAATAATTTTTGTTAGAAAACGTTTCCGGGGTCATCTAGTGATTGATTTTAGACAAAGAATTATTAATAGCGTTCAGTCATTCTTAACAACGGGACAGATAATTAACTCTGTTACTTTTTCTTATAACTTCCGAGTAGTTTACTACTAATTATGGGCTTATGAAGTTTAACGTATAATTAGTTTGCAAAGACAAATAAATAATAATAAATATTCATGGACATTTCACACAACGTCCTCTGGTCCCAAGCTAAGCTTATATGCTTGTGTTACGTTTACCAGAATACGGATAGAGTACATAAACTACTTTTCTTTTGGAAATACATACTTACAATACACAGAAAACACCCAGACGCAGAGATTGTCCCCGAGCGGGAATCGAAGCCGAGACCTCGCGAACAGCAGTCTGTTATTTGAACCACTAGACCATGAGGTCCGTCGTATTATTTACAACGTCTAAAATACGTATTTTGTAACTAAAAGCAATATAAAGTATTTTTGAATTTGGAATCATCGAGAAACACGCAAAGAACTGTAAGGGGGACAACGTTCGTTGGCGGGAAATTATAAGGAGATCGATGCCGATAACCAGCGTTGTTTCAAGTCCATACAATTTCGCGCCAACGTTGCTGCGCTCATGGTCTTTTCCGTAGCAAAGAAAACTCATATTAAGGTATCTGTTGTGGAGCAGAACAATATTACTTACCAGAAAAATTAACAGTGTGAACAGTTTGAAGCAGTTCCTTTGAAGTCTGCCTTCGAGACGCCTGTTCTGATAGATTGAGCTCCATATTATACAGATTGCATCCGTAGTCATTGCATTCGGACATATTGGTTTGCATGTGTACTCGTACCATTACGTAAAATTTACGTTTACTATACACAAACTACCGGATAGAACCAGCTAGGAGCTTGTAGCAAATCCTCTGCAAGGGCCTCTTTATTCCTTTATCAAGAGCGTAGCGAATGTTAGACAAAGCTTTGCTTGCTTCACATTTGTTTATAACTCGGTACTTTAGTAACTGTAACTAAATAGTTACAGTTACTAAAGTACCGAGAGTTGTTACGCACAGACTTGGATTAATAGCTAGCTAAAGACAAATGTCTTTAGCTAGCTATTAATCCAAGTCTGTGCGTAACAATGGGAGTTATATGTGCTATGAAAGTAATTTTATGTTGCCATTCTAATAATAATATATACTTGTAACACAAATGATTATATCGGCTTTTAAATTAGTGCCTTATTATTATTGATTTTTAATAGCATTTTCACACATATTAGGTAATAGGTTCTAATACAATATACATATTAGTTTAGAGATATACTTAATAGTTAGGTATGTACTTAATTAATTGAATTGAAATCATCATTAACAGAATTCGAAGAATCGATTGATAATATCGTTATAGGTTCAGCGATAACCTTATATGATATCATTAAAGAGTTATTACATTTTATCGTCGTAATAGTTTATTTGACGCATTTTAATTGCCTACAAGGGAACCATGTCATAGTTTTAAATTTATCTTATGTTTTTATTTGGATGTCTTCTGAGCTTTGAGACCTTTGGGCGTGAACTTCCTTTACTTCGGACCACCGGAAGAACATGTCAACGACTATACCATGCTAACCAGGACTATCGGTGTTGGGTCTAGGTTTGAGATGGTTTTGAGTTTTCCGCCTCTCATAGAGGATCTCAAGTTATAATACCCCTGAGTTGGCTCTTACAGCAGTCTGACGAAGTAATAGGATGGTGATACTTGTATTTCTAATCTGTCACCACACGTATATGAATTGTATCTATATTAAATTAATTTTATCTTATATATTAAAAATATGGAATATCCAAATAAAACGATGACAGATAATTATTAAGTGTGACATTTCTGACGTCGACGTGCAAGAGTTATCGCAAACAAGTGCGACACACGATATCCAACATTGTCCAACACATCTTTTTAATTGGTGCAATCTTCACTTTTCACTAGGATTTTGAATTCTAGCAAAAATTGGGCTGGGTGAGGGCTCGAACATGTTTTTAACTGTTTTTTTTCACTTAATGTCCTCCGGTCCCAAGCTAAGCTTATACGCTTGTATGGGTACCAGAATACGGATAGACTACATAATAATATACTACTTTTCTTTTGTAAATATATACTTATATAGTAAAAAAACACCCAGACGCAGTACAAACATTTGTTTGACATTTATAATTAACACACAAATAATTGTCCCGTGCGAAAATCGAATACGCGACCTCGTGAACCGCAGTCTATTACATGAACAACTAGACCATAGGGCCTGTCACTTGAATTGATTCAAGTAAATATAACGTCTTTGGTTTTAGTTGATCACGTCATTTCTAAATTTAACATTATTTTATTGTAATAGGTAATATAGTATGATAACTAGAGGTCGGAATTAGGTAGAGTTATTCATGTACTTACACTGATTTCATACAGCGAAATGAATAAAGTGGATATGCCTCAAATCCCAAATTTTAAAGAGCAGAAAAAAATCCCGTGATTTTTTAAATAAAAATGTGAAAGCGACTGTTTCAGTCGCTATCAAACCATCCAAGTATTCGCGCGTACATATTTATAAAAAAAGGCAAAATATGCGTATGAGAATTTGCTTAAGACTATCAATAATTTGTATTGTGAATTAATGTAAACTAATAAAAATTTTATGTTAATTATCGTTGTTTTATTTGTCTATTTTTGAGGTTTTTATTATTATTTATTCGTAATATTGTTGGCCACACGGGATTGTCCCTTAGAAATTCCGGGAAGGTCCACATTAATATCAACATTTCGATGCAAGTACATAAATAACTCTACCTAATTCCGACCTCTGGCTGATAACTATATAGTTAATGATTTATTTCATTCTTATCTATGATTATAAGGTATCTTCTGCTAATGACATTGACCAATAAGGACCCTCGTTAGAGTCTTCTGTTATTCTATCATTTTAGAGTCACAAACATTAAGCCTTAACATTAAGGGATCGTCGACAGCGTTAAGACTGCTGTTTGTACATAAAAACTGTTGCTACTCTCTTTTGTATTTATATCTACCAATATTGTAAAGCTGAAGTGTTTGTTTGTTTGAACGCGTTAATCTCAGGAACCAATGGTCCGATTTGAAAAATTCTTTCAGTATTGGATAGTACTTTTGTTGAGGAAAGCTATAGACTGTATAATATAACGCTACGGCCAATAGGTGTGAATCATCAGTAAAAAAAGGTTGCAATAACGGGATAAATTCGACTTCGAACGCGTGTATTTTTCTAAATTAGAGTAGAGTAGAGTAAGACTAGAGTTATTAATTTCTATGAAATTCATGTTTTGGCTTTATTTATTTACTTGCTTTGTCTAGTTTTATTTTTATCTGCTTTGTATTTAATATTTGCCTATTTCAATCTCGGAAATTCTTGTTTGTTTGGCTTGTCATTCTTGATATCCGTGTGTATCGCTAAGAATATTTTGTTATTCATTCATTCATGTCTCGAGATTATTGTGCTCAGTAAGAATTACAAACAAAAGTGTTGTGTGTATAACAAAATGGTACGTTTTGTGCTTATATTAGGTAAGTTTAATCTATACTTATAATAAATCTGTAGAGAGGTCAATTCTGTACATGAAATATATTTTCAAAATAACTATCAGGGGGTGATATTCTACATAAAATTTTCTAAAAAATATCCCGCAACAGCATATATCTATATTTTATGGTTGACTCACAATAACACGTGTAACTCCTGATAGCTTAGCAGTTCGTTCATTCTGATTATATTTGTTTACTCTTACGTTTATAATACTCTCACTCAAGCAGTAGTTAAAAATGTTGCAAAAACGGGGAAAATTTCCCAAATTTTACGCGGACGGAGTCGAGGGCAATAGCTAGTAACTTAATATATTTATAACGGCTGTAATCCTTACGCCGAATACAATGTTCTTGAGGTATTTAGAATAAAATAAAGTAGATAGACCTAATTAAAATAATTGTTTGAATTCTATGTGCATAACTAAACGTAACTAAAAATAAAAACAACAATGGGGTATTTTTATTATTGGCTATTTAGTTGTATATATTTTTATTGAATAAAATCGTTAGTCGAGAGAACACACAGATTTTCTAATATAAAGTTTCGTTTACATTGCTGAATTTTGCTATTGATACTATCAAATTTCATTTTTAGTTAAGTTTAGTTGTCCACGTAGAATCGGTACCAATATGTGTGTTGTCAGTCAGTCACAAGTATTAGTATTTAGCTGAACTTTTATGATAGGTAGCATTTTAGAATTATTGATGTAGAAATCTCTTCAACAATTTTGTCTTCTTTCGTTTCCTAACCATTATAAATTTATCACAATGTTATGCTATTTTTTAAACCTCTTGTTTTGTTCTAGGGTTTAACGTAATTTATCATTAGCTGTCTGTAATTTAATAAGTCCTGTTCTGAAAAGATTCTTATTAAAGAACTTTGCGTAGATACATTAAAACGCTATTTCAAAACCAGAGCATAGTTGCCATTATTTCGAGAGTTGAACACATCCTCCTAGAATTATATACAATACCCACACAATACCTAATAAGTATGATCAAATGTAAGAGCATAGTCTAAGAAAATCACATTAGAAAATAAAGTTGTGAAAAATATTTGCCAGAGTCAACAGAGCGTAGAAATGGCGGATATCGAAAAATTTACGGAAGATTCGATTTAACTAACAAAGTTTGAAATATGATGTTATTGGTAGCAATATCAGATAGTTTAAAATGTAAACCATATACCCATTTGAAATTGCCCGTGTGGTGACGGGTTAAGAATACAAGTGTCCCTATTCCTACTACGCCTACTACTATTCCCCTATTCCTACCCAGGTAGCTGTAAAAGCCAGCTAAAGGATATTGTACACGGATAACATCCGCTGTAAACTCGAAAATAAACCCTGTGTCAACACGCCCGGTCAGTGCGGCACAGTAGACCGTGATCCCTTTCAAAGTGGAGGAGGCTCGTGCCCATCAGTGGAACGTTTATGGGCTGGAGAGAGACCGATGCTTAAATATTGTGTGGTGTGTAAATACTGTAATCAAAGTTACGTTAATAAAATCCGCTCCATAGTTTCGAAGATATAAACTTACATAGGGATATACATACAAAAATAACGACTTTTTTTTATAAAAAGTAAAGTAAACCATCCTCCTAAAACACTCTATTTATAAAAAAAAACTGCATGAAAATCCGTTGCGTAGTTTTGAAGATATAAGCTCACATAGGGACATACAACAAAAATTAATAATAGATACCTAATACATTTTATGTGTTTTAGAATTAACAGTAACCCTCCAATTTTTTATTTTAGTTCTAGTCTTAGTGGCTTTATCTGAAAGTGATGGTGAGAAGCCTAAGAGGAAGGGTTCATGTCCTCCCACACTATCAGTAGACATCTGTGAGGCAGCGTGTGGACCGGAGCTGTCTTGTGAGGGAGCTCAGTTGTGTTGTCCTACTGCGTGTGGAGGAGCTATGTGTGTTGATGCTATGACACAGAGACATTTTGTAGACTATGGTTAGTTTAACATTCATTATAGTAACTAATAAGTAAGTTTATCAAAGGTATATAGGTAGATACCTTATTAGAATCTTGAACGGTAAGATTCAATTCACACATCACACTGCAGCTAAAAATATTGTTCGTGTGATGATAGATGAAGTCTGCAAAACTACTTATTTCCTTCTCTTAGTGTTGTAATAACCAGCTTCTCCTCTCCAGCCCTTTTACATCCCACTGTTGGGCACGGGCCTCGTCCACTTTGGAGGGACTATGGTCTACTGTGCCGCGCTGACCAGACGTGTTGGCACAGGGTTTATTTTCGAGATTTCCGTCTCTCACAGAGGATGTTGTCTGTGTGCAATATCCCTTCCATCAGCCTTTATCAGTCCACTGTAGGACATAGGCCTCCCCCATAGAACGCCACAACGCGCGGTCCTGTGCCGCCTGCATCCAATGTCTCCCCGCGACCTTGACGATATCGTCGCTCCACCTTGTCGGGGGCCGCCCAACGCTGCGTCGTCCGGTACGTGGTCGCCACTCTAGGACTTTTCTTCCCCAACGATCGTCAGTCCTACGAGCGATGTGGCCTGCCCATTGCCACTTCAGCGTGCTAACCTTTCGGGCTATGTCGGACACGCCAGTTCTCCTACGGATCTCCTTATTTCGGATTTTATCCCGTAGGGAAATACCGAGCATAGCCCTCTCCATAGCACGCTGTGCAACCTTGAGCTTATTTACGAGGCCGACATCTAAAGATCACGTCTCTGTTCCGTATGTCATCGCTGGTAACACACACTGGTCATAGACCTTCGTCTTCAGGCACTGCGGAATATTGGACGAGAAGATATGCCTATGCTTCCCGAACGCTGCCCAGCCGAGTTGGATTCCTCGGTTGACCTCTTTCTCGAAGTTGGATTTGCCTAGCTGGACCCGTTGGGAAACACTGCTGAGGTCATTGAGCATTGTGCTAAGGTCCTCCAGGAATTCTGCCATGACCACGATATCATCTGCAAATCGAAGGTGAGTGATGTATTCGCCGTTGATGTTGATGCCGAGTCCGGCCCAATCAAGGAGCTTGAAGATGTCTTCCAATGCAGCGGTGAATAGTTTCGGGGAAATTACGTCACTCTGTCTGACACCCTTCTGCAGTGGAATCGGTCTTGTGCTCCCATCCTGGATTCAGCTAGCAGCAGCTGGGCGGAGCCAGCTAACCAGACTGAAGACCGACAACGGCACTGTTGTTTCTTCCAAAGATGAGATCTTGAGTGAGGTCGAGCCGTTCTATGGACAGTTGTACAAGTCATCCCAAACTCCTGTTGTCGGCTTGGTCCAAGATCCACGATCCAAGCAATATCCCTTAGCTGACTTTTACAGCACCCTTGGGAGGAGATGGGGTGGTAACACTTGTATTCTTAAGCCGTCACCACACGGAGTAATAACCAGCTTAGCAGTAATAAAATAACATATTCTGAGAAACAAGGAATATTTGAAACTAAACTATAGAGTAACGTACTTGATCAGAATTTTATATTAAAACAAAATATCCTCACAATGTGGAGGAAGACGTATCCAATAGTGGAATAATTATGGTCTGAGAAGAATAAAGAGTAGTTTCTATATCTGTACCATTGGAAAAATATGTACAAATCATTCCTAAATGTAATTAATAAGCTTGTGTTAACTTCCAGTGAAACCAGGCACATGTCCAGAGTTCCCGCGAGGTCCGTGGGTGTGCAGTCACACTTGTACCAGTGACTCCGACTGTCCTCGCAAGTTGAAGTGTTGCTCTAACAGATGTGGAGCTCTCGCTTGTATGAAAGCTGATAATGATGAAATACCAAGAAACTAAAATACTACTTTTTTAGGGTTCCGTACCCAAAGGGTAAAAACGGGACCCTATTACTGAGACTTCGCTGTCCGTCCGTCCGTCCGTCCGTCCGTCCGTCCGTCCGTCCGTCCGTCCGTCCGTCCGTCCGTCCGTCCGTCTGTCACCAGGCTGTATCTCAAGAACGGTGATAGCTAGAGAGTTGAAATTTTCACAGATGATGTATTTCTATTGCCGCTATAACAACAAATACTAAAAATAAAATAAAATAAATATTTAAGGGGGGCTCCCATACAACAAACATGATTTTTAGGGTTCCGTACCCAGTATCTCAAGAACGGTGATAGCTAGACAGTTGAAATTTTCACAGACGATGTATTTCTATTGCCGCTATAACAACAAATACTAAAAATAAAATAAAATAAATATTTAAGGGGGGCTCCCATACAACAAACATGATTTTTAGGGTTCCGTACCCAGTATCTCAAGAACGGTGATAGCTAGACAGTTGAAATTTTCACAGATGATGTATTTCTATTGCCGCTATAACAACAAATACTAAAAATAAAATAAAATAAATATTTAAGGGGGGCTCCCATACAACAAACATGATTTTTTTACCGTTTCTTGCTCGATACTAATAACGTTGCCTTATGTTGCATAGATAATGGTACGGAACCCTTCGTGCGCGAGTCCGACTCGCACTTGACCAATTATACTAACCTTATTTCGTTCGTAGATTAACTAAAGACGATTTTGCCTTTATAAATGAGTCTGATTAATCAGATATATAGCACTGGATCAGCGACAATACAATATCTTTATCGTTACTTATTACGAAACAAAATTGTTATTTTCAAATGTATGTCCTTATGTGAGCTTAAATCGTTAAAACAACACAACGAATTTCAATGCGGTTTTTTTAATAGATACGAGTGGTTCAAGGGGATGGCTTTTTTGTATAATTTGTTAAGGTTTGATGTATATTTGGGGAAGGAGCTCAATGACTATAACCGTGGATGTAATCCCGAGCATTAGCTAGTGTAATTTAAAATAAGTATATGTTTTTAAGGATTAACGTAAATATAAGTTTTTAAACTAAGTAATTAATTTAATGTTTAATATTTAAAACGCAAATGATTTATCAAAGAGAAGTCAGACAAGAGAAAGGCTAATGTATGGCCGAATTTTGTCTACAGAAACAGAAAACTCAAACCTGAAATTCATAGTAATCATCATCATCATAACATCACGCCTTTTTCCCATGGGGGTAGGCAGAGACTATAGAGCGCCATCTGCTACGATCCATATATACTTTCTTGGCTTCATTCACACTCACACATCTGGTCATACAAGCCCGACGGTTGTAAGTGCTACGCACTTGCCCCTTTTGGAGTATCCCGGCGATGACATCGGAATATATTTTTCTCGAGCGTCCTCTCCCAGCATTTCTACTTACCTCCACTGTGTATTTGCCTTTCGCTAATCGTCTCTCATTCATCCTAGTATGCTAGTACCTAGTACCTAGTAGTACCTAGTATGCTTAGGTGGTTTGGTCATGTATACCAAACCACCTAAGCATACTAATAATACATAATTCATGGTAATACAATACTTCTGGTTTGCGTGGTGTGGCAGATTATGTTATTCTACTATAATATAGCTTGCGAGTAGACTGTTTTTAAGCGGAAATAATGTACGTAATAAAAAGTTTCTGTAAGCAGGAACTCGTTTAAAAACCATTAAGTAAGTTAGATTAGAACGTAAAATTGTCGGCCATAATAGTTTATAACATAATTTCAGTTTAGACTATTTGCAAAGTTTAAAATAATCCTATTATATAATATGGTGCGTAATGAAACGTATTTTAAAATAATAAGTTAGTAAATAATATTGTAGTTTTTTAATAACTTTCATATTTAAAGTTGCTAAAAATCATTTTATTCTATCATCTTTGTAAATTGTAATAATATTATATGGCTATAATCCGTGTGGTGACGGATTAAGTGTCAACACCCATCACCAATATTGTTATTTCTTTTTTCAGTAACAGCTCCTGTAGAAACTTAAATGAGCGTCTTCTTTACATTATGTATTGCCATGCAAGTCGCAGGTGCATGCAAAACCCATGGGGATAAGATAAATAATGAATAAATTAATTAAGCTATTTGTTTACAATTTAATAAATATAAATATTTTGGACATTTCACACAACGTCCTCTGGTCCCAAACTAAGCTTGTGTTATGGGTACCAGAATACGGATATACTACTTAAAATACATTTCTTTTGTAAATACGTACTTATACACATACCCAGACACAGAAAAAACATTTGTATGACATTTATAAATATCTCACAAATGATTGTCCCGTACGGGAATCGAACCCGCGACCTCATGAACGGCAGAACGTTACATAAACCACTAGACCACGAAGCCCGTCTAATTGCTATATTGATATAAGCCCTAATTGCCATAGGCCTACTATTTTATGCAATATTTTCGTTATGTTATACGTGTAAATTTGAAGCAAGGCTGAGTTAATCGAAAACGCCTGCCGTATAATTCAATCATTTGACTTGTTGCTTCTAGTCTATTACGTGTTGTACGGATTGTACTCTCGCTTTTGCTAATAACGTGTTAAAATTTTCGCATAACGCATAAAACAATTCATTTATTCATCCATGAATCCAGCCAAACATCCAGCAACACTTCTAACATTATAAATATGAAAGTTTGATATAGTTCTTGACGGTAAAATTACCGAGTGAATATTGATGAAATTTTACGGTTATCAACAAGGCTTAGACATTAAAATAAGACACACAGTATAATATAACTATTTTAGTTGAGGCTCTTGATTCTACTGAATTACCAAATGTGATGTCAGCATAATCTATGATTCCCCCTCTACGGGTATTCAATGGTCGTCGCTTTATAAAGGATTAAACTTGAAAGATTAACCCTCCTACTGTAGTGTGAGTTTGTGGTAAGTTTAAATATCAAAGTTGGAAACTTAGCTAGAGACAAGGACAAGTCGTTGAAAACGCAGCGTCTAAATTAATATTAAATTAATTCATCTATTTCATTACAACTATTGCATTGAAACCTGACTGACTGACCATTTTGTGATTTTGATTCCTAAATTCTATATTATGCAAAAAATATGCAAGTGGTGACGCATTTAAAATACAACTCTCACCACTCTATTTCTTCTCCAGGGTGCTGTAGGAACCAGCTAAGGAACTAGTAGATAAATCTATTGTGAGAGACGGAAAACTCGAAACTAATAACTATAGCTAACTCCACGCCAACAAGCCTAGTCAGCGCGTTATAGCAGATAGACCACAAACCCTTTGCAAGGGGACGAGACCTGTGTCCACCAGTGGGACAATAATGGACTGGAGAAAGAAAAAGAGAGACTAACAGTGGAAATCTAGTTGAGTATATAATATAAAGTTTCAACAATCAAATCACTCAACCACCGTAACAAATATCAGCGGTTGAAAAAAGTCGTATTGTCATCAACATCGCAGTGAGCACAATGCGATGGTATTGTAGCGTTTATTGTCGGCCGGCAGACTGTTGTTGAATGGGCCGCTTTATAAATAGAGTTTTAATGAAAAATACAATGTCGTCATCTACTGTTTTGTATTATTTCTTATTACATTTCAGTTGAAGCCTTCAAGCATTTGGTATAAGTATTATCTTTACTTATTATAAATCAAAGTCGTTATTTTTTATGTATGCTATGTGAGCTTATATCTTCAAAATTACACAACGGATTTTTATGCGGTTTTTTTTAATACATTGAGTGTTTCAAGAGAATCGCTTTTTTTGTCATGGTTTGGTTTTAAACACGACGCGTACGAAGTTGTGGGCCACAGCATGCATCTCAATTCAGTGCCAAAACTTGCTTTACAGTAAACTTGAACTAAAATGTGTTGAGGGATCCATAGAAATGGGTATAATAAATATTTAGCAGGTAATATCTCTTACAGATATATACTTCTCTCTCTCTTTCTTCAGGTAATTAACATCTCACCGGGCCTCCTCCACTTTGGGAGAGTTTATGGTCTACTGTGTACGTACTTGGTGCTATAAAAGCCAGCTAAAGGATATCGTACACAGATAAAATCCTCGTTGAGAGACGAGAAACACGAAAATAAACTCTGTGCCAACACACCTGGTCAGTATGGCACAGTAGATCTTATTAAACCCGCCCAGTGTGGAGGAGGCCTTTGCCCAGCAGTGGGACGTTTATGGCCTGGAGAAAGAGAAATCACGCGCTGACCAGGCGTATTGGTAGAGGGTTTATTTGCGAGATTCTCTCACAGAGGAAGTTTTCTGTGTACGATATCTTTAAGCTTGCTTTTACAGCACTGTCGGAAGGAAATGGGGTGGTGACACTTGTCTTAATCCGTCACAAAATTTACAAAAATTAAGGGGGAAATCATTCAGACCACCTTCTTACCCAATGCAGTTTATAGCCTGGAGTTACTTCCCACCGACGCTTAACAGTTTTATTGCAAACGGAAGTAGTTATCTTAGCTCAGGCGGACATTTCTAAAACCTTTTTCAAAGCGACTTTTAATATAGGTATTATAAAGTTTATGATTCTATCGTGACGGTTATCCTTAACTAAAGAGAAGTTTAATAATTTACTTTATACTATGCTGTAATTACATAATATTGTTATAATGTAATGGAATACTCGTCTAGAGAAGGACTAAAAAAGAGCATCGGGCATGCATAACAAGATGTATGAGTGTAAGTGAAGCCCATGTGAAGCCAAGAAAGTGTGTTTGGATCGTAGCACATGGTGCTTTGTAGTCTCTGCCTACGCCCAAAGGAAAAAGGCGTTATATTATAACGGTAATCAACTTACGGCTATATCTTTCTACATATAAATCTCCTATCACGATGTTTGTCCGCGATGGATTCCTAAACTACTTAACCGATTTTAAATTAAATTGACACACCGTGAGCAGTCTGGTCCAACTTGAGAGATAGGATAGCTTACATTGCAATTTATGGTCGCAATATTAATTTATTGCAAATTATTTGTTTGTATTGTATAGCAAAACAACGTTTGCCAGGTCAGCTATTAAAATATGTATATAATGAGCATGGAAACAAATTCAAAGTTATATAGTAGAGTTGAGACCACATCCTCTAATATTTAAACTTAAAAACATAGTTATAACCGCAGTCGGTTTAAATTAAACGTTGCGAATCTAAACTTTACAAATTGATTTATTTATTTAGCTTGGTGTGTCGTGACATTGCAGCAAATATAACAAGGAACTGCTTTTAAAGGGAACATGTACACAATGCCATGAGGTCCGTGCAGTCTAATCGATGTAGATGGGTCAACTACGCGAGCTGAACATGCTGCGTCACACCGATTATATGGACTATGGGCTAAGTCATAAGAGTTTTTGTATTCATCATAATGTCACGTCTTTTTCCATGAAGGTAGGCAGTGACTATAGAGCGAGACCTGCTGCGATTCAAATCCACTTTGTTGAATTAAAATTTGACTCATACATCTGGTCATACATGCACGACGGTTGTAAGTGCTACGCACTCGACTCTTTCATAGTACGTGGGCGATGACGTATATTATGTACTAGCTGTTGCCCGCGAATTCGTACGCGGGGTATTTAGAAAATTTTCCCTGTTTTTGTAACATTTTTCACTGATGCTTAGTTCCTATTGGTGCATCGCAGCGTGACGTTTTACAGCCTACTGTGCTATCCAACACTGAAAGACTTTCTAAAACCGGACCAGTGGTTGCTCAGATTTGTGCGTCCAAACAAACAAAAAAACTCTTCGGCTTTGTAATATTAGTATGGAGCATATATAAAGTAATAAGTTAACAACTTTAGGAACAGTTATGCTATCGGAAAGAGAATACCAGCAGTAGTAATATGTACCAAAGAATCTGAAGTCTTATAAAAATTGAAAAAAAAAATATTAATAACCGCTGTGCTCTCATTGCTTGTGTACAGCCGCCCAGTTAGTATGTAGGGCAGGTCTACGTTATTTTGGTCTGTGTACCATTTGCAGGCGTGAAGCCAATTGTTGAATGGAGGTTCGGCCATACGCTACGATTACTATACAAATTGCGTAGATTGGGCTCCGGGCTATTTCACTACGGTTATTGAAAATTTTATATACGATACTTTGTTTTTACTCAATTAACGGTTTCACACAAAATTAGTGTTGTATATTTTTATAGCCTGTGTTTAAAATTGTATTGTTGTGTATTATTCTGCTATATAAAATGCCAAAGATTTTAAGTATGTATCTATGTTTGTGACTCTTTCATGTAAAAACTACAGAATGAATTTTAGTGACACTTCACAGCTGTATACCAGCTAATACCTATAATTATGTTGAAAACAGGCAATAAGCAGACATGAAAATCCTGAACGTTATTTAAAATTATTGCCTCTATCGCCATCGATTCTTAAGGGCCTACATCAATATTATCGTATATCATCGCCGACACGTACATACTAACACAGCCAGTAGGCACAGAAAATGAAGAATTAGGGATACTTTTCCTATTTACTCAAAATCTACTAAATATATTTTAATTCTGATTTACGTGTTTCTATATATAATAGTTACTTATGTTTTGAAAGTTATTTCATTAGTTAATGCCTGATAATAGACCGACAAATGAAAAAAAATAAAAAAATAGAGAGGTTGTTTCGCTAAGATTTTCTATCGAGAAAACTTTTTTCAATCGCGTTTCTGAGTTTATGCGATCCTAGATCATATATTGAAAAAACATATACTTAAATATTAGAGCTCTAGCCATTCAATCTAAAGAAACAATGAAAACTTCGTACATAGAAAAATGCACGAAGCTATTTTGGTATCCTCTTAATAAGTGTGCATTAATCCGACTACTGCAAGTGAGTAAACATAGCTATCAAACCTTCTATAGATACAACCACAGAATGCAACAAATGATTGACTTGATAAGTTTACGACGATATGATTATGACGGTATAATTATAATCTTCTTAAATATAAAATTCAATTGCTGTTCGTTAGTCTCGCTAAACTCGAGAACAGCTGGGCCGATTTTTGTGATTTTGGTCTTAAAATATTCTTGAAAGTACAGGGAAGGTTTAAACGGTGACAAAATATATTCTATCCTCTCTCTCCAGCCCATTTACGTCCCACTGTTGGACACGGGCCTCCTCCACGTTGGAGGGATTATGGTCTACTGTGCCGCGCTGACCAGGGGTGTTGGCACATGGCACAGGGTTTTACTTTCGAGTTTTCAGTCTCTCACAGAAGATGTTATCTGTGTCCAATATCCCTTAGCTGACTTTTACATGGTGGGTGATGGGGTGGTGTCACTTACTGACAAAATATATGGGGATCTAAAATTCCATGCGTACGGAGTAGTAGGCATCAACTAGTAATAAATATATTATGACGATCATGATACGGAATATCAGAAAATTTTGTGCGCGATTAGGTACTTGTACTACTTAGCAATATTACCGTTCCTCTGGTGAAACTATAAATCATATTTCAATCAAAACTATAAATAACTTTAAAACTTCATAGAACATCATGAAAAATAAAGTGAAAATTGTAAATGGAAGTTCAATTTCATAGTGAAGTTATGATCGTTCAGTGGAACTTGTTCTCTCTACAGTTTGAACAGTATTCAACTCATTTAACTTCGCTCAACCACGGTTTGGAATCGATCTATGTACTTTTAGTTTGATTTAAATGTCAATGAAAAGTGAAGAGTTATGTTTTTCGCGTGTTTCTTGTTTTTAAAAAAATATATAAATATTCACGGACATTCCACACAACGTCCTCTGGTCCCAAGCTAAGCTTATATGCTTGTGTTATGGGTACCAGAATACGGATATACTACATAAACTACTTTCCTTTTGTAAATACATACTTATAATACATAGAAAACATCCAGACGCAGTACAAACATTTGTATGACATTTATGGATATCACACAAATGATTGTCCCAAGCGGGAATCGAACCCGCGACCTCGTGATCGGCAGTCCATTACATAAACCACTCCACCACGAAGCCCGTCTTTTATTGTTTTGTGTTATTTTATTTATAATCTCGTATCTTTTGAACGGATAGATCTTTGTGTTAGCTTAGTTTTAACTTAAATATTTGCTTACTTGCAGTTGATTTTCTGATTGAGCTGTTAGATGGTCATTGGAACTTTATAATGAATCAACGCAACTCTATCAAGTTTCATCGCGTTCGAATGGCCTTCTTAATAATGATGCTTAAAATTCAAAGCTTTCTTTTAAAAATCTACGGTTCTTTAATGTGAAAATATGTAAAATATTCGATTTCGTACGATTATCCGCGCAGGCAAATCTCCTCATATTAAGAAAAACGAATTTATTCCAAATCGTGCGTGAAATGAACGAATGGAATAAGGAAATTAAATGCTTGTTATTTATTAAATCACTTTTAAGACTGCAATAATCGTTATTCGTGGTATTAAATCGACTCCTAAAATGAGAGGTTCTGCGTTTTATATCGAGTTATTATTATTTGTGGTAAAATGAGTATTTAAAACATTTGAAAGCTAAGGGTTTTTTCGATTTCACGGGAGTTAACCATCAGATCCTGACCTGGTGTCAATGGGACCAAACGGGAACCACCAGCTTTCAAATAAAAAAAGAATTGTTAAAATCACTAATCATAAAAAAAATACATGCAGACGAATTGAGAACCTCCTTCCTTCTAACCTTCTTTTTTTGAAGTCGGTTAAAAAGATTAATAATTTATGATATGATGATGAGATACGAGATGCCTTAGCGTGAGATTTTATTTCAAAGGTGTTATCTTTGAATTATAATTTATTTTATTAAAAATGTACGTCAGCGGATCCGATTACGGGACGTATGTTGAAATTTTTTCACTGAATTGAGCTTACGACTGTCACCACGTCTTGATTAAGGGCCTACATCAATATTATCGTATATCATCGCCGACACGTACGTATTAACACAGCCAGTAGGCACAGAAAATGAAGAATTAGGGATACTTTTCCTATTTACTCAAAATCTACTAAATATATTTTAATTCTGATTTACGTGTTTCTATATATAATAGTTACTTATGTTTTTAAAGTTATTTCATTAGTTAATACGCGATAATAGACCGACAAATGAAAAAAATAAGAAATGAGAGAGGTATTTTCGCTAAGATTTTCTATCGAGAAAACTTTTTTCAATCGCGTTTCTGAGTTTATGCGATCCTAGATCATATATTGAAAAAACATATACTTAAAAATTAGAGCTCTAGCCATTCAATCTAAAGAAACAATGAAAACTTCGTACGTAGAAAAATGCACGAAGCTATTTTGGTATCCTCTTAACGTGAAATCGTATGGAAATAGAGTAGCGCCAACTAGTGGCTTCGATCGGTACTATACTTACGCAAAGAAACAAAATATGGGTTTAATCATAATTAACTCAAGTGCATTCGTGTATTTTGCTGTTACTTTAAGGCTCTATTGGACGTTGATTAATAGGGGATGTAAATTAAAAAGGTTTGGTATCGTTTACTGCTAGAGTTAAAAATTATAAAAATTATAAAGTTCCCAATTAAAAAATTTCCCGTTTTTGCAATATTTTTCACTGATGCTTCGCTCCTATTGCTCGAGGCGTAATGTTATATAGCCTATAGCCTTCCTCGGTAAATGGACTATCCAACACAAAAATAATTATTCAATTCGAACCTGTAGTACCTGAGATTAGCGCGTTGAATCAAACAAACTTTTTAACTTTAAAATATTATGTCATACAAATGTTTGTACTGCGTCTGGGTGTTTTCTATGTATTATAAGTATGTATTTACAAAAGAAAATTAGTTTATGTAGTATATCCGTATTCTGGTACCCATAACACAAGCATATAAGCTTAGCTTGGGATCAGAGGACGTTGTGTGAAATGTCCGTGAATATTTATTTATTTATTATTTATTAAAAACAAACAAACTCTTTAGCTTTATAGTTTTATAATATTATAGTATAGACAAAATTAAGCTTTCATTCGGTCTAATAATTCAGAGCATTTGAAATTCAGGTAGCACTTACAGTTCACTAACTTGTTTTATCAAATTAAGGTATGGCATAATTTTCATTTCGCAGTAAACAAAGACTGATGCATGACCAATTTGATTGCAGAGGTACACAGACCTGTTTGAATACATTTGCATCACAAAGCCTGCAGGCGGACGGTAACTGACCTATGGTATGACGTCAAATGATCAACAAGCTTGGACACACAGCTTCCAAAAGCGACACTAGACCGCTTTTGAGGTTATGTGGACTGAAAACCAGATCCTTGTTTGTACTGAGAGGCTTCATGGTGTTCTAGAGTAGTGATTGTTATCTAACGAAATATTAAAAATAAATTTTAACACTTCAAACATTACTTTTTAGACACCTTACTCTTACTAATGTTATAAAAGCGAATGTAGCTCTGTTTGTTTGACATTCTTTCATGCTAAAACAACTGACACAATTTTAATAAAATACACAGAATGTCTAAGGCCCGAGAAAGGACATAGACTACTTTTTTGAGCAAAAAAAGTTATGTAAAATTCCACGCATACGAGGTGCTATCATCAGCTGATAATAGAAGAAGATCGTAACTGATTAACTGATTGATTGATACACTCAAAGCAAAAACTATAAATACTAGTTTGTTTGCTTTACAGGTCTTGCTTTCTTTCCATATAGACGAGCAATTACAAAGGATTTTTAATTTTCAACTTTAGAAAATGAATGTCCGCCATTTTAAAAAATATAGCTTTGAATACTGGCGGGTGAATACCCAAGCAAAATGCTACTATAATATGCACCACAATTCCGTTTTATATTTCATTTTTAAGTGTCTAAAAATAAAATTCAGGTATATTTCGAGCTCCTATTAAATAGTAGGCAGGTGCAGGTTCAACTATTAGGCTGAGAGTCAATTAAGACCACTTGGAACGTTCGAGTCTCGGCTCAATCTCATTACTGGCAATCTTACTGCACTTATTGACGACAATTTGTTGATCTCAACTTTTAAATATTAAACGTGAGTTACAGAGATTTTAAGATTAAATTGTCTAAAATGATACAGTTATTATATGCAGCATGTTTCAGAAATTATCCTATTTATTTTATTATGCGTTTATTTTATTAGGCCATTAAATACTAATTTTTTCAGTGTAATTTCGCTGATAATTCGAGTTTAGTTTCCAGTTTTCCATGCCTCTATAAAAATATTTATGGATTTTCACACAACGTCCTCTGGTCCCAAAGTAACCTATATTTCTATTTATTTATTTAAAAACAACCAACAAATCATACAGCAAATCATAATTAAATAAAGTTAAAAACAAAATATTACATAGCATACTGCTGACTTAATTAAAGGTTGCCCTGACATGCATCAACAATAAGAAAGGTATAATAATAAATAATAATAATATTTGATGAGAAAGTAAATATAACATTAAGAAAATAAAATAAAATAAAAAACTTGTACTTATTAGACAAAAACAATAATTATATGCTTGTGTTATGGGTACCAGATACGGATATACTACATATATACGGCAATGCAATGCAACCGGCTTGCTGATAAAACAGCGTGTACCTGTGCACCATTGTCACGTTCGTCTGACATTAAATATCTGGGTGTGATTATTGACGACAAATTAAGATGGGATAAACAGGTGGGAACTGTAGCGTCAAGGATTAGGAAACTTATACCAATATTTAAAACACTTAGATCTGTTACTGATACCAAATCTATTATTGAATTATACAAGGCACTTTGTGAGTGTATAATTTCTTACTGCATATGTGCATGGGGTTGCGCAGCCAAAAAGCACTTTTTGGTAGTAGAACGAGCTCAAAGAGCCCTACTTAAAGTAGCCCTGTTCCTTCCATATCGTTATCCTACTGCCGACTTATATGAGAAATGTGGTGTCTTTACTGTCAGGCAAATGTTCATCTATCGGTCTATATTAAGATTCCATAAGAGTGCAGTATCACATCTGCCCACGACTGTGAAGCGTATCAACAAATTTTCTATACCAAGGTTTAATAGCTCGTATGGTCAAAGACACTACGATTTTATGGGCCCCAAACTGTACAATATGTTAAATGGACATAGTGATATTAGGTTTAATGCCAGCCGAGGTGTTAAAACTGTACTCAAACGATGGTTGCAGAGCTTGGACTATGCAGGGACGGAAAAGTTGCTTGAAAATGTCACATAGTAACTATTTTACAGCTTAACACACACATACATACACACATACATACACACATACATACACACATACATACACACATACATATTACAACATATTACGTACAATTTACACATGTGGACACACACACTGTGCACGGCCTCAACTTTATGAATTTTAATTTCCTATTATGCTGCATGCTCGATTTTAATTTAGGATTAAGTATGTCTCACGTATAACGGATGTATAACTTAGGCCCTGTAACACAGCTTTTTCAAAAAGCTAGCACGGGGTCTAATAGCTTCAATTCTGTAAAAAACTATATTAGCCAATAAAGAATATTATTATTATGAATATTATTATATACCTTTTTTTTTGTAAATATGTAGGTACTTATCTACTATATAAAAATAAGTCGGATTTTCCTTCCTGACGCTATAACTCCAGAACGCACGAACCGATTTCCACGGTTTTGCATTCGTTGGAAAGGTCTCGGGCTCCGTGAGGTTTATAATTAATTTTTTTTTTTTACTTTATTTTTGGTATTGCAAAACAACGTTTGCCGGGCCAGCTAGTAATACATAGAAAAGACCTAGAGGCAGTACAAACATTTGTATGACATTTGTAAATATCGCAAAAATAATTGTATAGTGCGGGAATCGAACCCCAGACCTCGTGAACGGCAGTCCGTTACATGGACCACTGGACCACGAACCCCGCCATAATATCTCTTAACTGCCTTTTACAGCACCCTGGGAAGGAAAAAGGGTGGTGATACTTGTATTCTTAATCCGTCATAGCACGGACAGCTAGCTAATAATAGTAATAGGAAAGTCCAGAGACAAGTCTACTCATTAAAACTGTATAAAGAATTCTAGAACCTAAACAATATGTGTTCATAAATGCTTGTGATCCTGTGGGGCTGGTGTACGTCACGATAAAAGTTTCCATTTGAGCCGGAGATGCGTAACGAACCTCTTCTTGGCGACTGAATGAAGGGCCTCTTTTCGTATTCATACGATACCACGTACTTTCATGGAATGGGAAACAGCTCGAAGTTAGAAGCTGGCAGCGATTACACTCTTAATATATTTTTCAGTTCAGTTTAGTTTATTTATTGCGTTCCATAATGTTTACAATGGATGATTAAAATATTAAAGATACCCTGATAGACCCTGTTCAGCACACCAATTAAGAACAGAAGAGAGGAAAGGTTTTTAACTAGTTATTACCTAAATACCTACTTACTTTTAGAGTTCTGTGTCAAAAGTAATACAGGACCCTATTACTGAGGCCTTTGCTCCACTATTCTCCTGTTGTTATCCCGTTATTTGGGATTGGTATGACGAATACATAATGATAATTTCGGTACAGAAACCTTTAACTTTTTAACCTTTAACTTTAACCTTTGAAACTCGTACTTGACGGGTTTTTATGATCATGCCAGATAAATGCATGATAAGCAGAAGGCAGAAAGAATAGAACATCAGATATTAATCCGTTGTTTAAGAAATACGTCACTGTCATCTATTTTAATAGTTTTTATGATAACATCACAGATATATTAGATGTAGCCATACACTTGTACTTTTTTAAAGTACAAGTGTCGTTTTATCACATCGTTAAATTTTTCCCCTCAATTTAGTTTTTAGATCCTAATTTCAATAATTTGTAAGCTATCCGCGTAATTGATACTTCAAAAGAAAGACTAACTGCTTAGTTAAAGCATGTTTTTAAAAATGTTTGAACAGACATAGCATCATCTATACTATTCTATACGTCTATACTAGCTCTGCTTTACGGCTTTGCATCGATCTTCCAAACAGCCTGTATATCTATGTGCTAGTGAAAATGTATCTATGTGTGTCTATAATATAGGTTATACGTCATATGAAACGTCATTATTCTATGAAGTACTATTTAGCCAGGCTAAAGTTACTTGTCCTCATTTTTAAAGGACAACCCTTTCCGGATGTATTTGTGGATAACATAATGCATTTATAAGAATTCTGTGAGACCCGCCCTTAGCTTGCGACCTCGTTTCTCTTAGCTATGCCCCACGACCTCGAGATGAACGGAATATGAACAGAATGCAATCTTCCTCGTTGGTTTTTCAAAGATAAAAAACACTCCCTTTTATATAACATTTATAACACTAAAAATAGAGCTGATTTTTCTTTGACCCTGACATAAACGTAGTTTTGTTTGAGTTTATAAAAGGACTTTCAGATTTTAAAATATATAGTGGCTTATAGTACGACTTTTAGTAATGCAAACTAAACATATAACGGATAGCTTGATTTGTGACATTGTGTACGAGTTATGAGGTAGTGGTGTCTATTCTCAATTCAGACAAATATTCGTTTAATGAAAACCTGAATATGGGTATTTCTAGTTGCCTCTCAAATGCAAGCATACGTTTTTAGGGTCTGTTAGGTTCGAACTTGTTTGTTAAAATACTCATTTATTTTAATAATTATCATAAGTTATAAATAGATCTATTTCTTTCTTCTAAATTATTATGTAAAAAGTATTCAGGTTAGGCCGACACTTGGTAGAATGAAAATTGCGTTTGAATTTGTGCAAACATAAATAATAGGTAATAAATATTCATGGACATTTCACACAACGTCCTCTGGTCCCAAGCTAAGCTTATATGCTTGTGTAATGGGTACCAGAATACGGATAGAATACATATACTACTTTTTTTTGTAAATATATGCTTATAATACATAGAAACACCCAGACGCAT
This sequence comes from Orgyia antiqua, assembly GCA_916999025.1. Classification (NCBI taxonomy): domain Eukaryota; kingdom Metazoa; phylum Arthropoda; class Insecta; order Lepidoptera; family Erebidae; genus Orgyia; species Orgyia antiqua. The sequence goes on along the minus strand of OU779864.1, from coordinate 15,762,938 downwards.
AAATTCCTTAACACGAACGATGCTAATAAAAGCATGTTTACATACGTGTTTATATAGCGCTTGTACAACAGTTCACAAAGTTCATGTATATAGCAACATTAACAAGTAAGTAACATTCTGGATAGAGTAGCAATTAACTTGTAATCAACAGGTAGATTGGAGCCGCTGGGAGATGGAGTAGAACATTTCCGACTCAATAAGGACGTTGCGTGTTTGGTTACATCTTAAGACATCGCCAAATAGTAGTGTGTGTCTTCGCTATATCATAACTTTTTGGGGATCCGTACAATGTTACCAATTCTAAGTGCGCAACTAAACTTAACTAAACTAAAACAGCTTTTAAGCTTTAGTATTTTGATTAATTGGCTACTTTGTTGTGCAAATTTATACTAATTAAAATCTATTGTCTTGTCTACACTATATAATTTTTTTTAATAAAAAACGGTCTGAGCGGCACTTTAGACTATAATATCTCCCATAGTGGAGGAGGCTCGTGCCCAAAGGTAGGACATTTATGGGCTGGAGAACGAAAAAGAGAAATTTTAACTGTAAATTACTGTAGTACATATCGCTACCAATAAGATGGCTGCAGCTGTAGCCTTATAATAAAAACTAACAAAATATTCTTTCTTTAATAAATTTATATCATTTCAAAGATAGTCAAAGCGGTGAAAGTTATGCGAGTAAAGAGATTCATGAAAATGTTTGAAGCGTAAATTCAGATGTTGTGGCTCGCGGTTATACACCACAATACTATTAAAGTTAAACTCGGCAAGGCACAAGTTATGAGACACATGTTTATTATTTTACATAACTTATTTACGTTTCAGAGGCGGTAAACTTGAAGTACTAAATTTTACGGTTTCTTTCTAGATCACTTTTATTTATTTACAAGTAGCTGCCCGCGACTCAGTACGCGTGGAATTTACAAACATTTTTTTCCCCGTTTTTGCAACATTTTTCACTTATGCTTCGCTCCTATTGGTCGTAGCGTGATGTGGTATAGCCAATAGCCTGCCCATATAAATGGACTATCCATATTGGATGGAGATGTTTATAGGAAATAGCGGTAGTTGTAGCGGCGGCTTTTGTTAGTTATCGCGCCTGCTAATCTGTATAGTGTACTTAAGAGGGTACTGTACTCCTAATTCAGGGATTTGCTTTAGGTATTGCTATCCCTATTACCGAGCGCCGTGCTGAAAGGGACATATACAGCTGAAGTAGATTTTACTTACAAATTCTTTGAAAAAAAAAGACGTTTCGTAGTTCCCTTTTTCCTTCGCAAAAGTTAAACCGATTTTGACTGTCTTCACGCTATATAATAGATGAAGAGTATATCTATGCTTCTATCACTTTCTTTTTTGGTAAATCCTTACCAAATATGTGTGATAGAGGCTGCAACTTTATCTAAAGAAAACCGAATAAGACAAGATTTTCGGATGGTCATATTTCTTTTAGTTATTATGTTTTGAAAAAAAAAGTGATAGAAGCATAGATATACTCTTTATCTATAATATAGCGTAAAACAATTAAAATCGGTTTAACTTTTGCGAAGGAAAAAGGGGACTACGATACCCATATTTTTGTATGGAGCATAATTTGGTATCGTGCCCTCTTAATACTTACCGTTGATTTTTCTCTCCAGCCCATTAACGTCCCACTGTTCCACTTTGCGAGGGGTTATGGTCTACTGTGCCGCGCCGACCAGGGGTATTGGCACAGGATTTATTCGAGCCGAGTTTTCCGTCTCTTACAGAGGGCGTTATCTGTGCGCAATATCCCTTAGCTGACTTTTACAGCACCCTTGAGAGGAGAGAAGGTTGTGACACTTGTATTCTTAATCCGTCACCACATGGAGGATAATATATCCTAACAAAAATAAATTGTATGTATTTTAGGCCTAAGGAAGGCAGTAAAAAAATATTTGTTCCATCTGTCAAACCCTTATAAAAAGTTAGGTGGAAAAGGCTTTCAGTGTGCGGACGTAAGCATAATCAAATGTGTAAACGGTAGGGAAATGGAAAAAATGTAGTTTCAAGAAAACAGAATATGTAAAAACTGTATGAATATTATTATTCTATTGTCTTATTCTCGCAGCTATCTTGGTTATATTCTCTGTAATATAGAGCTGTATATTGGCTATGTATATATGGAATTCTTATTTTTCTTCGCCATGCCATAACTTCAAGACAATTTTACTGATAAAATTTTTATGAGAAAAGTTTTAAAATCAGCGGGTTTGTTTCGTTGTATGATTTAATAATCAGAAGAAATAGATTTCAAATCTGTCTAAAATAGATAACTAAAAGAAAATTATAGACGACAAAAAGGTATAGTCATTATGGATGTTACTGGTTCTGATGGTGCTATTAGTTTTGATTGAAATGTGTATTATATTTTACTACCTGTTACATGCAACTTCGTACGCGTGGAATTAAAAAACAAAATCCTTACAAATTATATAAAAAGCAATTCTCTTGAACCATTCTACCTAATGAATGAAACCGCGTCAGAATCCATTGCGTAGTTTTGAAGAGCTCACATAGGGACATACATACAAAAATAACGACTCTGTTTTATAATAAGTAAAGATAAATAAATGTCTAATAAAAATATTCCAAAAAGAATAATACATACTACGGATCTTACCGCTATAATCCATGAGTTTAGTCCTACTTAAAATGAAATCGATAATAGAGAATGCCTGAAAGATAAAGTGAAATTATATGAAATCTTCAAGGCATTATCGACATCATTATTTGGATTGAACCAAGTTGATTTTAAATTGAATTTCCCGACGTCAAGGACGTGATGAAACGAAAATTGGCATTGCTAAATTTCTTTAAGTATATTCAAAGAGATAAAACAGTAATCGTTTTGTTCTCGAGAACTTTCCAGTCGAACAAAAATAATTTTGTTATTCTGATTTCCAAGGAATTTTTATTAGTCTCTCTCTCTCTCTCTCTCTCAATTTAGGTATTTACCTTAGATATTGCTGTCCCTATTCCCGAGCGCCGCGCTGAAAAGGAAAAATATAGTTGAGGCGGATTTTACCTACAATTTCTTTGAAAAAAAAAACATGTTTCGTAGTCCCCTTTTTTCTTCCCGAAAATTAAACCTATTTTAATTTTTTTTACGCCATATTATCGATGAAGAGAATATCAATGCTTCTATCACTTTCTTTTTTGGTAAAACCTTACTTTACCTTTGTTCCTCTGGAGAGGATATCCAGGAAGAAAACACTGGACTAGGATGCCCATATTTTTGTTTGGAGCAGTTTGGTGTCTAGCCCTCTCAACGTCCCACTGTTAGGCGTGGGCTAAAATGGAGGACCACTTTAGGAGGGGTTATGGTCTAAAATACCGCGCTGACCAGGCGTGTTGGCATAGGGGTTTATTCTCGAGTTTCCTGTCTCTCACAGAGGATGTTATCTATGAACAATATCCCTTAGCTGGCATAAAAGGTTTTCTACTTACGATAAACAATAAACCAAGTACTATGCTCATTAAAAGTATACTTATGTTACATTATGTTGTAAATATAAGTCATGTTCATAAGTTGACACATGTCTACGCTTACTTTGTGTGAGCCTGTCAAATGCCAGTGAGCTCTATTTACATACACTCCATGGAGATCAATCAATCAGTCACTGTGGTATGAATATAATCAAAGATTTAATAACAGTTTCGTCACAGAAATAAAATGTAGATCTCTCAATATATATGTATACACAAGTAGGTAATATACTTAATTTCTTAATTCAATAACTAAACATCACGCTTGAAAATCCTAAATATAGTTTTAAATAATTGCATTGTCATCGGTCCTTGATATGTATGTAAAATTTCAAATCAATCCGACTATTGTAAGTGGGTGAAAATCACGTTCAAATAGTCCGTTACATAGATTAATAGGTACATTGATTGATACATACCGAACTTATAAAAGCGTGTTAAATACATACCGAACTTATAAAAGCGTGTTAAAAACGTCTTTTCTTAGCAAAGATTAAATCAAATCAAATCAATCATTTATTCGCAAAAATATGGTACAAATAGTGATGTTAATTATCAGATTAATTGCCTGATTCCGAAAGAAAAAAAAAAACAAGTTTAAAGATTGTTTGACTTCGAAAATCTCAATCTAGTTTCAGTTTCATTTGTTATTTTAGGGGAAGAAAATTATGTCTAAAGATTTCGTCAGGTAAATACGAGCGAAGATATTAAAAATATAAAGAACCATAAAAATCTGATCCTATGTTCGAAATTTGTAATAGTCAAACTCATATTCGATTCTGTTGCAGGTGAACATGGCTAGATTAAACGTAAATATTAACGTCGCTTGGGAATCGAACTTAGGAAAGCGCTACATAATGCAGCGTCAACTCGAACTTCAACTACGACATAGTATAATTATAATATTGTTTGGTTATGTTCGTAGGTATTTGCTGTATTTGCTGATTTACTTATCCTTCACCCTACGGAAATCTGAAACCTCATTAACAAGGTTTCAAATTTCCTTGGTATGACGCACAGAAAGAATACAAGTGCAAATCCTTCTTTTTATCTTTTAAGTATCTTTTTATCTTTTGCCGTTTTAGTTAAAGCTGCAACAAAATATGATAAATCGGTCTAGTAATTTCAAAGCCTATTCGTTTCAAACAAACAAACAATGGTACCAATTCAAAGTGGGCAACTAAACTTAACTAAATAATTGGTCAAGTGCGAGTCGGACTCGCGCACGAAGGGTTCCGTACCATTATCTATGCAACATAAGGCAACGTTATTAGTATCGAGCAAGAAACGGTAAAAAAATCATGTTTGTTGTATGGGAGCCCCCCTTAAATATCTATTTTATTTTATTTTTAGTATTTGTTGTTATAGCGGCAATAGAAATACATCATCTGTGAAAATTTCAACTGTCTAGCTATCACCGTTCTTGAGATACTGGGTACGGAACCCTAAAAATCATGTTTGTTGTATGGGAGCCCCCCTTAAATATTTATTTTATTTTATTTTTAGTATTTGTTGTTATAGCGGCAATAGAAATACATCATCTGTGAAAATTTCAACTCTCTAGCTATCACCGTTCTTGAGATACAGCCTGGTGACAGACGGACGGACGGACGGACGGACGGACGGACGGACAGCGAAGTCTCAGTAATAGGGTCCCGTTTTTACCCTTTGGGTACGGAACCCTAAAAACGAAAATTGATGGTATCAATATATCTGTTTACTTGCTAGTTCGTTGTACATATTCATATTTAATACATTCGTTAGTCTATAATGCACAGTTTTTATAACAAGAACGTTCATAGATCAAGATAGATGGCGTTGTTAAAAAAAATGCGATGTAGACTTAATCGAGTAATATTGTAGTGGCGAAATTGGTTACTGTAAGCACGGCCGCAATACCTCAGTTGGCTTAGCGACAGAACGGTATTCCGAGGTCGTGGGTTCAAGTGTCGCTTGCGGTGATTACTTTTTCCACTACAATTTCATTTATTATCAAAGTTTAGTTAATATTGCCAAATTGTACTTTACATACTATTAATTTTCATCAAGCTTAGTTCTGCGTAGAATTAGAACAAATCTCTTTATAATATTACTAGCCACTGCCCGCGACTTCGTATGCGTGAAGTTTAGAAATTAAACCTTAAAAACAGATGTTTACTATAGCACTGGATAGATGACGTTGTACGTACATTTTTAAATCGCACTATGGTTTGGTTACAAACATTAACACTTAATCACTTCAAAATTTTTGTTTATTACTCCGCTTTTCGCATTTATAAATTAGTAAGGATTATAGATAGATACAAATGAAGCTAATAATAGTGTGTTAAAAGCAATATCTATTTTTAGACTAATCTTCTTCTAACATAATACTTATATCGTCTGATTCAATACAGCTTCTACATAAAATGAACTAAATCGGTCTCATTTTCTGTACTCAGTGAAAAGAGGTGAAGATTAGTACGGCTTTAACATGTTAATCCTTCAAGTAAAGTTCTGAATGTCTTAGGAAGATATTTAATATCTCTTTTGTATGTAGGAAAATTATTCTTTATTATTAGTTTGTTTGTTTGAACGCGCTAATCTTATGAACCACTGCACTGGTTCGATTTGAAATTTTTTTTTTGTTTTGGATAGTCCATTTATCGAGAAAGGCTATATAACATCACGCTGAAACCATTAGGAGCAAAGCATCAGGGAAAAATCCATTGTATATATCGAGGAAGGCTTAATAACATCAAAGTCAAAGTCAAAATATTTTATTTCAAGTTGGCATGTTTTACAAGCTCTTTTGAAACGTCAGAAACTAGGTGTCTGTTCCAAACGCGAATCCTATGGAGAAGAACAGACAAGAAACTCCATGCATTTTTTTTTTCATTTCCTTTAATTTTTTTTTTCCACAATATTATACATAATTGTATCAGGGGTGTGAGAATGATGCCGATCAGTACTATCACGACTAACTAAAATTAACTTTTTTTAAACTAAAACTAACTTAATAATAAAATAGCCTTGTTGGAGCAAATCGACCAGTCCCAGCAGAAGGCACCCGTTCACGAGTATAACGCACACATCAGCCCCGCACAGCTCGACCATTTTGTAGGGAACCGTGCGACCCGACGTGCAACGCTACCAACTTCGAGACATTTGAGTGAGCATGACGAAGTCGCTAACAGTACACAAAGCAAATAAAAAACAATTAGAAATATACAAAGGAAATATACTAGGTTCAGCATAATGGTCACACCTTTACAGTCTCATGAATAAATAATTACAATGTAGATATACTCGTACAACGTGTTTCAGAAAGGTGTAGTCATATTTGACCATCGTTACACATGGCCGGTTACTAGGCACTAGGCATGGATGAAATTACAAATACTAGTTATATTATGACTTTTATGTGTTCATACAAATTTAATTTATTTATTAAATTAATCGATCTTATTAAATTACAACACAATTATGAGGTCATCTTTTATCGTAAGGTTCAATCGCATTCAATAAACCGTGAACATCTCATAATTGCTGCGCTCCTGGTAGTTATTTAATATTAGGCTATAAACAACAAAAAACTTACCAACTGTATTTTTCTATGTGTAACTGTAATATTTAGAATATTTAAGGCCTATCTAATACAACCTTAAAATATGACTACACCTTTCTGCAATACGTTGTATATAAACAAAGTTTCTGACAACATACACAATAATTTAACTTGAAATCATAAATCAAATATTACGATATTAAAGAATAGATAATTAACAGAAGTTATCATATCTGACGTCAACAAAGCGAGAAAATGCTAATACAATTAAGCAGACAGTATTTTTCGTATTAATAAGAATATTACTTATTTCATTGCCAGAGGGCCGCTACGAAGTGAAGACCAAGCGTGTATCTTCCATATAATGTTTGGTACTATAGTATGCTTTAGAAATCAGTATGTTCGTAACAACCCGTTTGAATTTATTGTCTGGTAATTCAGTGACATTGGGTGGAATTTTGTTATAGAACCTAATACTGTTAATCATAAAACTTTTGCTAGTTTTACGAAGCCTAAATATTTTTTTTATATATTTATATATAAATAAATATTCATAGACATTTTACACAACGTCCGCTGGTCCCAAGCTAAGCTTATTTATGCTTGTGTTATGGGTACCAGAATACGGATATAATACATAAACTACTTTTCTTTTGTAAATACATACTTATAATTAGTGTTGCCCAAATGCAAGAACAAGACGAGACTTAGCCAGTCTTGGTCTTGGTCTTGCGCCAATACACCTGGTCTTGGTCTTGGTCTTGGTCTTGCGCTCCCAGTCTTGGTCTTGGTCTTGGTCTTGCAGCAAGAGTCTTGCAAGTCTTGCAATTACCTATTAGACTATTGCTATTTATTAAAGTTTACTTTAGATCTTAGAAAAACGTAGTAGAATTGGAACATTGTGAGCTTGAATTAACATAGCCATAGTAAAGAACAATCAGATTAATAAATGTCTGAAGATTTGATGAGAAATTCGAAAAATTAACTGCCACATGGTGATCAACTGAGCTATATGCCGTTTTCCATGGGAGTAACTGTTTCTTAATAAACATTTACGCTTTATAAGCTTACATTGTGCTAAAACATGTAAAAAACAAATTAATTAGAATAACTTGACTGTATTTTAAAGGACAATATCTGTCTAGAAAGAGATTGAACCCTCAACTTATATGAAATTTAATAAAAGAGTTTTACGATTTATCATTTATTTTAATAAAAAATAAAATACAACACAAATCAAATAACATAACAGTACACAACAGCTTTGTCGTTAGGTTCTGTTACTTTATATCAATTCTTTTGACTATAACTAGTATTCCTTGCATAAAATTAGGATTAAAAATTAAGTTTTTTATACAGTTTTGATACAGTTTTTTGCGTCTCATAGAATTCCTAAGCGTATCTATACACCGAACTGTTATACCTAACTACTCCGTGAAATAGCGCTAAGTCCTAGCTGCAAGACGCAAGAGTCTTGCCGGATTAGTCTTGTTCTTGCTCAAGTCTTGCACGGTCAGTCTTGGTCTTGCTCTTGCTAAAAATACGCGGTCTTGTTCTTGGTCTTGGTCTTGCAAAAATGCAAGAACAAGACCAAGACTGCAAGACCAAGACTGAATTTGGGCAACACTACTTATAATACATAGTAAACACCCAGACGCAGTACAAACATTTGTATGACAATTAAAAACATCACACAAATGATTGTCCTGACCGGGAATCGAACCCGAGACCTCATGATCAGCAGTCCGTTATATAAACCACTCCACCACGAGGCCCGTCTAATCTAATCGAAATCGAAATCTAGGAACCGTAAGCTTTTCTTTATTGCGAGTATTAAGGCTGTGGCTGTCACTATTCTTAATGAAGAGCGAGATGTTTTTACGAACGTACATGATGTTTGAGAGAATATACAGAGATGACAGTGTAAGTATATTTATCTCCTTAAACAAATCCCGAAGCCACTCATGACTGCCTAATTTGTAAATAGCACGAACTGCTCTTTTTTGCAAGATAAAAATAGTTTGGACGTCTGCTGCAGACCCAACAGTAAGATGCCATAAGACATAATACTATGAAAGTAAGCAAAATACACTAACCTTGCTGTAGGAACGTCTGTCAGCTGTCTTATACGTCTAACGGCAAACGCAGCAGAACTCAGTTTACTTGCGAGAGCCTGTATATGGGGCCCCCATTGCAATTTAGAGTCTACTGTTATTCCTAAGAACACAGCTGATGGAACGAGATCTAACAGTTTGCCATCTAATTTAAGATTTACGTCAGAGAAATTAACGTTAGGTGTTGTAAATTTTATACATTTAGTTTTACCTGCATTTAAAAGAAGGTTATTAGCAGAAAACCAGTTGGCTATAGCATTTAAAGTCGAGTTTGGTTCAATTAGATCCCTATCATTCCCATTTACTTTAAATATAAGTGATGTATTATCTGCAAATAGGACTATATTTGACATGGATTCCTTCACTACATATGGGAGATCATTTATGTACACTAGAAATAGCAATGGACCTAGGATTGATCCCTGTGGCATCTTGACTTTAGAGCCAGAGGAAACAGCATTTTCAATGGCCACTTTTTGATTTCGGTCGGATAAATATGACTGCAGGAGATTAAGAGATTTACCTTGGATACCGTATAATTTTAACTTTATGATAAGAGTTTTGTGGTCCACAAAAGTCACAAAATACTCCAATAGCATCACAGCATTCTTCCCACGCTCCTAATATAGTTTTGATTAAGTTAGATCCAGCATCTATAGTAGATCGCCCTTTAGTAAACCCAAATTGATTTTTGTGAAGTAATCCCATGACATCAAAATATGCTAACTGCATCAGGTTAAGATCAAGTTAAGATCAGAGTTAAGATCAATAGCATCAGGTTGCAACTAATAGGAGCGAAGCAGTAGTGAAAAATGTTGCGAAAACGGGGTAAATTTTCTGAATTCCACGCGTACGAAGTCGCGGGCAACAGCTAGTATAATACATATAATAATTTTCTCTTGTAGATACATACTTATAATACATAGAAAACACTCAGACGCAGAACAAATATTTAAGTGACTATCTATCAATATACTTACTGTAAATAATTCAACCTCACATAGCAGTTAATTCAGAGGATGTAGGAGCCCACAAATTTGTACATTTATTGGCGCCTAAACAAATAAATCTTGTTGACGGCCATATTGAAGCAATCGTAAAGTGACTTTTATGCGTACCCAAGTATTAAGATTAATTACGATTGATTCACGTCAGTATACTTTGTATATTAATAGCACAAACTGAATAGGCCAAATACAATTTTTACGGATTTAAATAAATAAATAAATATTCATGGAAATTCCACACAATGTCCTCTGGTCCCAAGCTAAGCTTTATATGCTTGTGTTATGGGTACCAGAATACGGATAGAAAACATATACTACTTTTCTTTTGTAAATACATACTTATAATACATAGTAAACACCCAGATGCAGTACAAACATTTGTATGACAATTAAAAACATCACACAAATATTTGTCCTGACCGGGAATCGAACCCGAGACCTCGTGAATGGCAGTCCGTTATATGTACCACTAGACCACAAGGCCCGTCGATCCCGTTTTGGAAGCGTTGATTTTGATTTAAATCATTATTTAAAAAAATCATTCGTATAAGTGTCATTCTTCCTTCGTTCCGGCCTATTGACGTCTGTGGGGCACGATCTTCTTTTATTTATTTTATTTAATTATCTATTTTAGGGAACTATTTAATCTACTATGCCGCGTGTTAGCACAGGGCTTAGTTTTCGAGTTTTCCATTATATCAATTAGCTAGCTTTTACAGCACACTTGCATCTTCATTCCTAATTCATCATCTCACGGATTGTCGCATAAATTAACTTAATCAAGATCTCATCTAACGTATGAGCTTTTGAGGTCGGCGCGACATGTCTTCCATTCTCTTCTGTGGGACGTGATTTCTGTATTTATTACTTTTTGATTTTTTTGTTATATCCTCTTTTACACAATCCATCCACCGTTTCTTGGATCTTCTTCTACCTTTTATTTCCTTTGCTTGACCCTATATTTTGAGGTAAAAGAAAAAAAAAATTCATTCGCCTCAATAGTGTGAATTCTAAAATATATGTCATTTAGTATTATTAATACCTAAATATGTTGGAAATACCTGTATGATAAGGTTATTCGTGAGCATATAATGATATTGGCAAGAATCCAAACGGACGACACGCCGTGCGCCGGATTCACGACAGATACGTGGCTAAAACGCATTGATAATGTGCTACGATAGTTCCATTAGCTACGCAAATTGAAACTAGTTTCATGTCTGGTTTATGCAACGGACTGTTGTTCATAAGGTCGCGAGTTTGATCCCCGCACAGTACAAACTATTTGTGAGATATTTACGATAAAAAGTATTTATATGTAGTATATCCGTATCTGGTAACCCATTTACTGTTACATAGGTACGTAACGTTACTTTGTGTAGCATTTTCATTTGTGCTCCAGTCTCATTTGTTAACGTGAAAATCGGACAATTTAAACACAAAATGATTTTTTCAATTCCAACCAGTAGTTTCTGAGATTAGCGCAAACAAACATTAACTTGACAATAACATTTTTATTTTTAAATAAAAGAAATAAATAGTCATGGATTTTTCACACAACATCCTCTGGTCCCAAGCTAAGCTTATATGCTTGTGTTATGGGTACCAGAATACGGATAGAATACATATACTACTTTTCTTTTGTAAATACATACTTATAATACAGAGAAACACTCAGACGCAGTACAAACATTTGTGTGACAATTATAAATATCGCACAAATGATTGTCCCGAGCAGGAATTAAACCCGCGACCTCGTGATCGCCAGTCCGTTACATGAACCACTCAACCACGAGGCACGTCCATTTTATGTATAGGTAGATTATTTCTGTCTGTGTGGCGATTATCTACCTCCATTACTGCAATGGACGGGAGCATTCGGAGTTAATACAATTATGTGCAGACTAACCCAACAAACTTACTATATGCTGCATAGATTATAAAGTTACTCGGTTCAATAACATTGATACAGTTTATTATGCTGTATTTGTTATCCACTAAACAAAAAGGGTCACCACCCCATCTCCTCCCAAGGGTGCAGTAAAAGTCAGCTAAGGGATATTGCACACAGATAACATCCTCTGTGAGAGACGGATAACTTGAAAATAAACCCTGTGCCAACACGCCTGGTCAGCGCGGCACAGTAGACTATAATTCCTCCGAAGTAGAGGAGGCCCGTGCCCAACAGTGGGACGTAAATGGGCTGGAGAGGAGAAAAAACAAAAACAGCAGGTTATATAACAGAATAACGAACATTATTGAGATATCGTTTAAAAATATTTATAGGATGAGAGCTTATTTTAATCTGCGGTAGAGTGTAGTTATTTATTAATACGCTTTTATTGGTTCGGTACGTATCTATCAATGTATTAATCTATGCAACGGAATCTTTGAAAGTTATTTGCACTTCTAGCAGCCGGATTGATATGATTTTTTGACCGATGACAATTTATTAAAAATTAGGATTTACGAGCGTGTTTTTAGGGTTCCGTACCCAAAGGGTAAAAACGGAAACCCTATTACTGAGACTTCGCTGTCCGTCCGTCCGTCCGTCCGTCCGTCCGTCCGTCCGTCCGTCCGTCCGTCCGTCCGTCCGTCCGTCTGTCACCAGGCTGTATCTCAAGAACGGTGATAGCTAGACAGTTGAAATTTTCACAGATGAAGTATTTCTATTGCCGCTATAACAACAATTACTAAAAATAAAATAAAATAAATATTTAAGGGGGGCTCCCATACAAAAAACTGATTTTTTTTACCGTTTCTTGCTCGATACTAATAACGTTGCCTTATGTTGCATAGATAATGGTACGGAACCCTTCGTGCGCGAGTCCCACTCGCGCTTGACCAATTTTTTAGTTTTTGAACCGAGAAAATTATTGTACGCTGTATTCTACTGGATTTAGCTGCAGCAGTCATCGTTACCAACAACACAGGTGGCGACGTAGCATTATAAAGAAGATGTTTCTAGTTAACATACAAGTTAAACATCTGATTTTTAAAAGAAAACTACAAGATTTCTACAAAAAATGCCAATTACATTAAATTGTAAGTACCAGGACAGCATAGAATGTAAGGAGGTAGGTAGGTACGTAGGAGCGAGGCACACTAATGTAATTGTGAGCGCACTACACTAAACTTGATGAGCTCCGTCTGATCACTGCCTAATACACTTAGTATGTTATATGCATATGCCTAAGGAATTTATATATTACTTTATATTTTGCTCATAATAAAGGCATTTTAATGTATAACTGTAACAAGTTTTGATTTGATTGTTTTGAATAAATCAACATATTTTTACTGTAGTTAGTTAAGACATATTTTCTGTTTATGATCTTTTTTTTTCTTAAATTTTTTATACTATTTAATTTTTATTTAAAAGAAGGCATTGATTATAAATATATTATATGATTATAAATACCACAATAAACAATCTACACTAATAATATTAAGCTGAATAGTTTGTTTGTTTGAACGCGCTTATCTCAGGAATCACTGCACTGCGCACTGCGCACACACTATATTTTTTTTAATAAATATATAAATATATATCGAGGAAGGCTATAGGCTATATAACATCACGCTGCTACTAATAGGAGCAAAGCATAAGTGAAAAATGTTGTAAGAACGAGGAAAATTTTCTAAATTCTACACGAACGAATTCGAGGGTAACAGCTAGTCATTTATAGATATTGTTATGTGTAATAAAACCCCAGTATTAGATCCGTAGTATAAACAAGATTGTCCCTAAAATCTAAAACATACGAAACATATTGCGGTACCCCAAACATATAAAATTTTATATAGCGTGCTTATATAGCACATTTCACTGGTTGCTATCAGTACCGGCACAAACCTTGCTACATACAGTTATCTTACCATGCTTTTAAAATATTACAAGCTGTGCTCGCGACTTTGGAATTTGGAAATTTTCCCCGTTTTTGCAACATTTTTCACTGATGCTTCGCTCCTATTAGTCGCAGCGTGATATTACATAGTCTACGAGCTGTTGCCCGTGACTTCGTACGCGTGAAATTTAGAAATTAAACCTTAACAAACAGAAGTTTGCTATGACAGTCGATAGATGGCGCTGTACCGCTTTTTTAAATCGCGCTATAGTTTCGTTCGACACATTAACACTTAAGCTCGACAAAATTTCTATAGTGTCATGAACTCGTTTTCGGATTTATAAATTAGTTAGGATTAGGATTAGGATTAGGATAGCCTTCCTCGATAAATGTACTATCCAACACTGACAGAAGTTTTCAAATCGCACCAGTTGTTCTTGAGATTAGCGCATTCAAACAAACAAACTTTTTAATTATTAGTATAGATTACGCCGAAAGGCGTGTTGTTGAAGTACAAAATCAAGAAACATGATATTAATAGAAATTTTCAAAATGGCAGAAACCCAGTTGTATAATATATGAAAGAGATACAGAGATATCTTGAAGTATATTTCTATATGAAGTATGTAGAATATGCTCAGGTAAGCATCTCATCCTTTGTACTGAGGATCAAAGGCTCTGTCGGGGGACGGCGAGGATTAATATAACCTAATTCAATGGTATATACGAGTGTCATATACCGATATTAATATTACGTTACTGTCATATACAGTATTCAGTTGATTAATTTATATCTTTGATACGACGAGAATAATTGGTGAGGCTGGATTACTTGTTATGTAACTAACCATTATTCTAAACAAACATCAATTTAAACTCACCATAATAGGTTTATATAGAGTATTGATAATTAAAGTTATCCAAAAAATAGCTGCGCATTCTATGACGGGCCTCGTGGTTGAGTGGTTCATGTAACGGACTGCCGATCGAGAGGTAGCGGGTTCGATTCCCGCTCGGGACAATCATTTGTGTTATTTTTTTAATTGTCATACAAATGTTTCTACTGCATCTGGGTGTTTCTATGTATCATAAGTTAATAATATTTATATTTTTTAAGATTTTATTTTTGTAAATATTATAATAATATTTACAAAAATAAAATCTATCTATCTATCCGTATTCTGGTACCCATAACACAATCATATAAGCTTAGCTTGGGACCAGAGGACGTTGTGTGAAATGTCCATGAATATTTATTTATTTATTCTTCTCTTTTTTTTCGTCTATCTCCAACCACTTGATATAGTTTGATTGATCTAAAACTTTGCACACATATTGAGGACCGACGATACTGCAATAGTTTAAAAAACATTCGGGATTAATTTATTAATTTTTGCAATTGACTTGCTATGCTTTTACTTAATAAACTTAATGATAGTGGAAAAAATGATCACCATGGGCGGGACTTGAACCCACTACCTCGGAATACCGTACCGTGCAGGAACCATGACAGCTTAGATGGCAAAGCGACAGAACGGTATTCCGAGTTCTTTGGTTCAAGTTTCGGTCATGGTGATAATTTTATCCACTATATTTAGTTTATTGAGTAAAATTCAGGATTTTCAAGCGTGTTGGCACAAGGTTTATTTTCGAGTTTTCTGCCTGTCACAGAGGATGTTATCTGTGTACTTCCTTAGCTAGCACCTAGGGAAATATAATATGTTATTTATAATCCGTCTTACTTATATTCTTAATTCGTGACCAAACAGTCCTACAAAGTTACATACTTAGATATACAGGGTGTGGCGTAAATGGTGGTCCAACGCTAAGGTGGTTATATTTCAAGTATTCACTTATCATATAAAAAAAAATTAACCATTTTAGCCATTGATTTCGGAAATACGATTTTTTTTATTTTTTTGTAAAAAATCGATAAATCTTCTTATATATAAAATTCACGTGTCACAGTGTTAGTTACCGTACTCCTCCGAAACGGCTTGACCGATCTTTATGAAATTTTGCATGCACATTCAGTAGGTCTGAGAATCGGCCAACATCTATTTTTCAAAACTTTTTTTTTAAGTATGGCAAAACAACGGTTGCCGGGTCAGCTTGTATTTTATAAATGAGAATGTAACTTCGACAATTGACATTATTTGGAAAAAAAAAAAAAATAAAAAAAAAAATGGTAAGTAAATTTTTTTTTATATGATAGGTGAATACTTGAACTATAACCACCTTAGCGTTGGACCACCATTTACGCCACACCCTGTATATATATGTAAGTAGAATTACTTTAAATAAGGCACGCAGGATATATAATTACTGACAATTTGTCGTGGTTACGAGGAGGGATTAAACGTATTTGAATAGAAGGGTGATTAATAATTATAACTCTTGACGGACGTAAAGGGGATGGAAGACTGAAGAAAATGAATAGCTTGTGTGTGAGATGAAACAGAGAACGATTGATGTTGTGACAGTCTACAGACTCTACAGGGTAGAATTGAAGATAACTTTTTATATAAAGGGTTTGCTTGGAGTATTAAGAGGGCACGACAGCAAGCTATGCTCTTTACAAAAATTTGGACATCGTACTCCGCTGTTTTTTTTCTTGGATATTACTTCTAGAGTAGTGTATTTTTCTACAGCATTTCTTTCAGATATATAAATCTATGGTTCTTTTATTTTCTTTTTTTTATTTTTACTAAAAGAAATATGGTCAGCTACTTTGATAGGGATTATTGTCTACTGTACAGCGGTGACCAGGCGTTTTGGCATAGGAATTATTTTGGAAGTTTCCGTCTCTCACACGGGATGTTATCTGCGTGCATTGTCCTAGCTGGCTTTAGCAGTAACCTGGGAAGGAATAGGGGTGGTGACACTTGTATTCTTAATCTGTCACAACACGGACAAATTCCAGATTACTGACGATCTACTTCAGTACGTTATGGAAAATTTATAAAAGTAAATATGCAAGATGCACCCACTGTGACACTGCAGTTAGTTAAGACCACAGATCGCTTTCAATAGATACCGCATCTATTAACAGAAATCCCAATAAGATGATAAAATCAGATAACTTGTAGCTGATACATGGGTAGACGTATCTATCTATTTTTAAACCTAGTTAATCTCACCCATCCATTATTATATCCTTTATGGCGATTATCCCTTGTCTTTCGTTAATCTTGCAGTTTGATTGCTATCTATAGGAAATATTGATATACTCGTATTGTTAAATGAATTCTGCCTAAAAATATAAAACTGGAGAATTCTCTCCAGCTCATTAACGACACGGGCCTCCTCCACTTTGGGAGGGATTATGATCTCCTATGCCAGGTATGTTCCCATAGAGTTTATTAATGAGTTTTCCATCTCTCACAGAGGATACATAATTTGATTAAGTAAATACGGCATATGGTATGTACAAGCGGCGGTCTTATCGCTAATAGCGATCACTTCCAGACAACCTATATGGAAACTGTCGAAGAATTACAGCTAAGGGCAATTTAATGTATGTATCCCATCTGGCGTGTAATATTACTATTTTAACCTACATAACTATAAAAAATAATACTAACATAACATACACAAATAAAGATAAAAAATAATAATAATATAAATAGGATGAAAATAAATACTGTTATATTAATAAATTATAAACATGAAATATATCTAATAATAATTAAAATATATAAGTAAATAAATAAATATATGTCATAAAATACCACATACAGTGACAATTTTGATAAGGTAACTAAAGTTGGGAATGATAGTGGTCAGTAACCATATTTTTAAAGATTGGCAGGGACTTAGCTTCCCTCACAGCTAATGGTAGAACATTCCATAAGCGTGCGGCTTGTATCGTAAATGATTTGTCTGCAAATACCGTCGTATGCTGTGGTATTTCCAGCTGCAGATTTTCCGATGATCTCAGCGACTTTGAATGGGCATCACGAAGGAACCGAAACCGTTCCTTAAGATAGACTCCTGTCTATCTTAAGGAACGGGGATGATACGGGGATTAAAAAGAATATTGTAAAGTAAGAAAAGAATATGTGTATTCCGGTGAAGACGTATAGGAAACCACTTGAGCTTAGTATGATGATGGATATTATCAGTGTGCAATATCTCTTAGCTGGCTTTTACAATACATGGAGAGTTTAGAGATTTACAGAATGGCCTTAAATTTTATTTAAAATTAGTTTCGTTTGTATCTAAGTAAGTAACAATAATAAAAATAAACCTTTGAACATAATTTTCTAATATTTTTCATTTTGCTTTTTAAAATAAATATTACATACAATGTCCTCTGGTCCCAAGCTAAAACTATATGTGAGGTACTAGAATACGCATAGAATACATATACTTACTGCTTTTTTTGCGTAACTTTATACTTATAATTCATAGAAAACACCCAGTACAAACACTTGCATGACAATTATAAATACAGTGTAAACTCTTTATAACGTTATCCTTTATAACGATAAACTCCCTATAACGTTGGAGTGAGCCCAAGTTGGTTGGTTTGCGTTAAAACTCACATATTGAAACACTCTTTATAGCGATACGCCATTCTCTATTACGAAGAAATGTGTTCATATTTGTAGACAGTAAATATTTATTATCGGTATTATTGTTTATGTTATGTTATCAGGTAACAAAAGACTTTGAAGCTCCGAAACATCCGAGGTCGGTCTAGCTTTTGTTATCCTTAATTGCCTTGTACACGTGCAGTATGACGCATTGTTTTCTCGGAAGTGATGGTCTTCGACCAAGCATACTGGGTACCTATCGTATTATCAGTCGTAAACCTACTTTGAAACTGTTAACATGGCCAGTAAACGGAAAGCGATTAGTGTTGACGAAAAAATTTGTGTGATACGTGCGATTGAAAAGGGAGAAAAGAAAAGTGACGTTGGAAGGCGTTTTGAACTAAGTCAATCCACTGTTGCTACCATTTGGAAAAACCAAAAAACAATTCAACAGGCGGCGCTGGAAGGAAACTGGTTTTTTTTTGTTCACTCCATATAACGATAACTCTCTATAACGACAAAAAATGCTCAGTCCCTCGAGTTTCGTTATAAAGAGTTTACACTGTATTACACAAATGATTGACCCCAGCGGCAATAGAACCCGCTACATCGTAAATGGCCGTCTGTTACATGAACCGCTCGACCACGAGGCCCGTTGAATCCTTAAGAGGGTACTGTACTCCTCATTTAGGTATTTACCTTAGGTATTGCTATCCCTATTTCCGAGCGCCGCGCTGAAAGGGACAAATATAGATGAAGCGGATTTTACCTACAAATTCTTTGAAAAAAGACGTTTCGTACTTCCGTTTTTTTCGCGAAAGTTAAACCGATTTTAATAGTTTTTGCGTTATATTATAGATAAAGAGTATATCTATGCTTCTATCACTTTTTTTTGTGGTAAAACTTTACCAAATTTGTGTGATAGCAACTTTATCTAAAGAAAAGCGAAAAAAGTGGGTTTATCGGATCGTCATATTTCTTTTAGTTATTATGTTTTGAAAAAAAGTGATAGGAGCATAGATATACTCTTTATCTATAATATAACGCAAAAACTATTAAAATCGGTTTAACTTTCGCGAAGAAAAAAACGGAAGTACTCGTACGATACCCATACTTTTGTATAGAGCATAATTTGGCATCGTGCCGTCTTAAAAATGTTGGATTATTTTGAAATTCAGTTTTCTGTGTCAACTATGGTAGATATTATTTAACAGAATTGCTGATATTTATCAATCAACAGAAAATAATAAAGATTTTTTAACAATAACAACTGTGTTTTGAAGACATTTGATTATTTTTATTTTTTTGTCTATATTAGTCATGAGCATTGGAGCAAGCGAGCTAGAAAATAAATATTTTAGTAAGTTACTGAATAACCAAACGTTACATATTTTCAACTAGCATTGACATTATGTATTATGCTAACCCTTTCGCAGCCTAAACTAACAATACATGTTGTCAAAATAAATAAACTCTATATTATATTCTACTACTACAAATCTGTCCCAGCTTCGCTTGACTAATATTAATGATAAAGGTTATTGTTTCTTTAGATCTTAATACTTACATACATGCGGGTCGGTATCCAGAGACCCGCTGCAGCAAATGTGGCTGCCAGTCATGGCAATGCGACGGAGGGAACTAATGCTCAGTCGGGTCGGACCCCCATTAGCGGGGCCACCCAGCCGGATCATGGTAAAGCTTATGCACCATCATGGCCTGGCAAGGCAAGGCGACATAAAAAAAGATACATTCATTACTAAAGTAATTTATTGATTTTGCAATTGACATGCTATGCTTTACTTAATAAATTTAATTTAATTTATTAAGATACATTCATACTACACGTTTCAAATGATAATAGGATTGGCAATGATCTTTAGTTGTCAAAAGTGATTAGAAAAGTACTGTCAGCCACGAAACTTTATTTGCGTATCAATAATGTTTTTTTTTTCTTTTACCTATTATCAGTAATTTGAAGCGAAAAACAAACAAACAAACTGTTCAGCTTTATAATATTACTATAGATGTTGAACATATGATACCTTATAACTGAGAAAGTTACCCTATCAAAATTCTATTCAACTTTAAAATATCTTATCCCAACACCTGAACACGATCCTCGGGGACAACAAGAAATATTGAATCGATTTTTCTTACATAGAATCATAAAATGATGTTTGCGTTTTGTGATTTATTATTTAAAAGAAATATTGTACAACTATATTATCTTAAACGTAAATCGCGGAAATAATTTATTGTTTTTCTTATTACTTTATTATCGTTCTGCTGCCTTTATCCCATAACTTGATGTTTGTAAGTTTATAAACATAATTCGTCAAAATATAATAAAATTTAAAGCTTATGGTAAAGTTATGTTAGTGCTCTCCTTAGGTGCAAATCGTCTTACTTGTTAGAGTTCGGTAGGCAGCGGCTTAGCTATGCCCCTGGTATTGCGGAGTCCTTGAGCGTCGGATGCCACTTATCATCAGGTGAGCCGTTTGCTCGCCTGTTGACCTAAGCAACAAAAAAAAAATTCTGTTCTAAAAAGTAAAACCGGACCCTGTTACTAAGACAACATTAATATACTAGCTGTTACCCGCAACTTCGTTCACGCGTTTTAACAAATAAACAAACAAACTTCGGCTTTATAATATTACAGTTTAATTTACGATTACAGTTGTCAGAACACTATCAGTAAATAGCACGGGATTCGTGGTCTAGTAGGTCATGTAATGGACGGTCGTTCATGAGGTTTTAGGTTTGATTCCCACACAGTACGGAAAGATTTTTTGTGTGATTTATAAATGTCATACATACGCTTGTACTGCGTCTGAGTGTTTTCTGTGTATTAAAAGTATGAATTTACAAAAAATGTAGGTATATAACATAGTATATCGTATCGTATCATATTATATCATAATAATATAAATATAGCTTACTTTGGGACCGGGGACGTTGTGTGAAATGTCCATAATATTTATTCAGAAACAAAAATAGCAAAATACATAGTATTTTTATTAGCAATAAAATATCTATACGTTTTTTATAGCAAAAGCATTTATGTTACATAGTCCATGTCTGTCGAAAAAAAAGGGATAATCCTTCTTAACAACGCACCATTTATTCAAGCTTGGACATAAAGCTCACGGATATTTTTATTCGCAATACCAAACAGAAATAAAATATGGTTTCGTCAAAATACTAGAAAAAAAGTTTATTAACACGCTTTTATTAGCCTCGTTCGTATCTATGAAAGCAGCTACTGTGTAACTAATAAAATCATTGAAAGTTATAATAACATTACACATCTCCCATGTTGATGTGTTAAAATATGTCTCAAAAGTATAACTTATTTCGAAAATTGCAAGACTTTAATTAGATAGACGAAACTTTATAAAATATTTCAAAGACTAAAGTTTTCAATGAAGAAAATTGCAACATCAAAGCTTATGTGCTTCATCAAAAGATTCAGTTTCATTACAAATAACTTAAGTGAATAGTTTTCACAGCTTTTGTTTAAGATATTTTTCTCTGTACACTTACTTGGCATATGAGTAATGAAAACATACATAATAACATATCCCAGGGGACTGCAAGTTATGGGATATTGTACACAGATAACATCTTCTGTGAGAGACGGAAACCTCGGAAATAATCTCTATGCCAACACGACCAACGCGGTATACTAGACCATAATCCCTCCGAAGGTAGAGTGGGCCCCGCGCCTAATAACAATTCGATAATACGCTGGACAAGAAAAAAAGAGAGAAAGGTTTTTAAAGTATTAGGTACTATTCATTAAAAATTTTATTACATCTATTATCATGATTAACCACAAAAATATAATGTTAAACATTTAAGCGGTTAGAGATTCCTTTTAAACTCTATAATAATTTTAGAATACAACGCAAAAGGAACAGAGACTATAACTTTTAAGTAAGCTGCTGAGAATACTACATTACAATTCTACTAAATTTCTCTAGAGATTCCTTGAAAAGTATAAACTGAGCGAAGTGCAGATGTATATTCGAGGGAGGTAAGCAGCGACTATTATTTAAACGTTTCTATGAAGCTTTTGTTCTAAGCTGGCGACACGGAGATAACGACTTCCCTGTCACAGTCTGCAGTCTCTAACTGGGATTGCGCGGGCGTTCTGTGTTTCATGATCGTAACCTGTTGTATAACTTTGAAAAAATATTCAAGATAAGGTCGTTTCTCTAGGGATCCAAACGAAAAATTAAAACGGGACCATATTATTTCAACTTTGCTGTCCGTTTGCTTGTCGACTGTCTATCGCTAGGCTGTATGTGAGAAAAGATGACAGCTAGATAATAAAAAAAAAAAATTAATTTAAAAAAAACTAACAAACACGCTTTATTTAATCGAATTATTGCATTGTCATCGGTCTTTGACAGGTGTGCAAAATTTGAATAGAATCTGACCGTTTAAAGTGGGTCAAAATAGCGTCCAAAGGAGTCGGTTACAAACATACAAACATACAAACAAACATACAAGTGAAGCTAATATAAAGCGTGTAAAAAAAAATACAGCTGATGACAACAAAGAATAAAAATTGGTCAAGTGCGAGTCGGTTCGCGCACGAAGGGTTCCGTACCATTATCTATGCAACATAAGGCACGTTATTAATAAATGAGCAAACAACACACACAATACTTAATTAATCACGTTTGTTGTATGAGAGCAAGAAACGGTAAAAAAATCATGTTTGTTGTATGGGAATAAAATCCCTTCAAAAAATCCCCTTAAATATTTATTTTATTTACAGAACTCTTTGTGCGCGAGTCTGATTCGGACGTGGCAGTTTTGTTTTTCTTATTAAAAAATACTGCACATAATTATTCTTAAAGTCACTATTATATTTCACACACTTATATTTCATAAGCGAAAACAACGAACGCAATTTGTTAAAGCAATAAGTTATAAAAGCATAATTACAGAAGCAAATCGTTAGACTCCATTTATATCTTTGAAGAATTATAATGAAGTAATAATCTTTAATGACTCTAAACCCACTGGCAAGGAGAATTCATAGCTGCTTAAAATATTAACGTTACATTTATTTCAGCAATGGCTTACATTATGGTAAGGCACTGGTCTAATTATACCAGTAATGTTGTAGAAGTGAATTTAAATTGAAGGAATGATGACGAAATTTTAATACTTAGCATGTGTCAGCTAAATAACATTTCGGCAAAAGGTTTTTCCGTTTTTTCCAACGATTTGGAAATATAATGAAAACACGCATTTCAGAACTTTTTCTAAGCCTTAAAAACTCCTGGAAAAGAAGTGGAGTGGTGACATATTTTTAGAATCAAATCTAGTCTAAACAATATATCTATACTGATATTATAAAACTTAACAGTTTGTTTGTTTGAAATCGCTAATCTCAGGAACCACTAGTTCGATTTGAAAAATTGTTTCAGTGTTGGATAGTACATTTATCGAGGAAGGCTATATAATATCACACTGCAAGTATCAGTGAAAAATGTTGCATATACGGAGAAAATTAAAATCTATATTAATCAAATAATAATCTTAATTCTACGTGTGCGAAGTCACGGGCAGCAGCTAGTTTGAATATATTTATGTAAATGAATAAACCCAAAACTCGTAACTTGTGTCATATCGAGCCTAACTTTATGACGGAGTTGCGCACCGGAGACTATAAAATCTTAAGTTTCGTTGCAAATATTTTCATGAATATCTTTACCTGCTAAAGTTTCAGATTGCACAGAGTTTCATCTCTACTTATTATAAAACAGAGTTGTTAATTTTATATGTGTATGTTTCTATGTGAGCTTATATTTTAAAAACCACGCAACGGATTTTGGTGTGGTTTTTTTAATAAATAGAAAAGTTTAAGTTAATAAAACATTGTTTTAATATTGTTAACTGTTGAAGACACTTAAATAAAAATATTACTTTGAATATAAAAAGATTCAGAACATATTTCTTTAGGCGTCCCCTCCCAGTGTTTCTACCGTAATGGTAAATATCTATGTCATAATGTGTTAGTATGACTGTGAAATCAGATTAAATGTAGTCTATACAGGTTATACTTAATGCGCTCTACTTAAATACTCCATGGAATCAATATTTGAAGATG
The DNA here is from genome assembly GCA_916999025.1 of Orgyia antiqua. Classification (NCBI taxonomy): domain Eukaryota; kingdom Metazoa; phylum Arthropoda; class Insecta; order Lepidoptera; family Erebidae; genus Orgyia; species Orgyia antiqua. The sequence continues at coordinate 15,738,239 of OU779864.1, read as the reverse complement.
TTTCTAAATAAGCAAACTCCTCAGTAAAGGCGGAAATGTTCATAACCGTTGAACCAATCAATTCAACTGGTTGATTGCAACTACAGACCAAGTTTATGTACGCTGTAACTTACTTGATAGTTTAGTATAATATTACTTACAAGATTTTGAATGTATTAATTTTATACAGTAACTTTATGTTAGTGGTACAGATTCTACGCGCAGAAGTAAACTTAACAAAAAATTTAAAATTGATAGAGTCAATAACACGATTCGGCAATGTTAACATAACATTCTTTAGACGGGCCTCGTGGTGTAGTGGTTCATATAACGGACTGCCGATCATGGGGTCTCGGGTTCGATTCCCGGTCAGGACAATCATTTGTGTGATGTTTTTAATTGTCATACAAATGTTTGTACTGCGTCTGGGTGTTTACTATGTATTATAAGTATGTATTTACAAAAGAAAAGTAGTTTATGTAGTATATCCGTATTCTGGTACCCATAACACAAGCATATAAGCTTAGCTTGGGACCAGAGGACGTTGTGTGAAATGTCCATGAATATTTATATTTATATTATATTTTAATTTATTTATTTTATTTATTTATTGAAATTTCACAAAGAGTACATTTTAACAATTGCATGCACGGTAATGACTGCTTTAGTTAAGAACTGTGTTGCAGTCATTAACGCCCGCCTTCGAAACGTCGACAAAAGTTTTATTTATGTGTTTCAATTATCTTATTACTAATAAAATTGCTAATCTTAACAAATAACAATATAATTTTTATACTACTTTATTGTGTCTGTGTATATGTGAGTGTAATTGTGTGTGGGTGAGTGTGTGTGTGCGTGTTTGCTATTAATTAAGATAGATATGTACAACGAAATAGCAAATAATAGATGAATGACACTATCAACTTTCATTTTTCAGTTAAGTTATATTTAGTTGTGGATCTAGAATTGGTACCATTGACTAAAAACGTCTTCAATTTTAAACAAAGTGAGATCTTAAAACATACATCTATATAGGCAGAGAAAAAAGAGCTACATCGATCTATATGTACGAGTTTATTCACTTTCGTTTTTTCGCCTTCGTTTTATCTAAACTAATATTAAAATGCTGAAGAAAGCTGGTTTATTTGTTTGAACGTGCTAATCTCGGGAACCACTGGTTCGATTTGAAAAATTCTTTCAGTGTTGGATAGTACATTTATCGAGGCAGGCAAAATTTCTAAATTTCACGCGTACGGAGTCGTAGGCAGCAGGTAAGTACTCTATCATGTAGAGACGGTAAGTTACGGTAAAAACTACAAAATATTCGTATTTACTTTCTTACAAAATAAATAAATAAATATTCATGGACATTTCACACAACGTCCTCTGGTCCCAAGCTAAGCTTATATGCTTGTATTATGGGTACCAGAATACGGATATAATACATATACTACTTTTCTTTTGTAAATACATACTTATAACACATAGTAAACACCCAGACGCAGTACAAACATTTGTATGACAAATAAAAACATCATACAAATGATTGTCCTGACCGGGAATCGAACCTGAGACCTCGTGAACGGCAGTCCGTTATATGAACCACTAGACCACGAGGCCCGTCTGAATATGTTCGTCGTGAATACGCCAAAAATGTTCTTAAAATATCAAAAGCATTTTCCTAGTAATGAAAAGTTACTAAATGTACAGCGCGTCTGTTCCGTTTGTTGTTATTCCAAACGCAGCCGCCGTTCTTGTGCATGTTGTGAATATTGAGTCATATTCTACGTATTTGGTGTATCGTCAATTTGTAATATAAGCTGTTTTACTGATGCTAAAGTTATGGAATCGGTACGTTTGAATTTCAATATTGTTTTGATTTTAGTTGTAGTTTTATAAAAGCGATTTGGATGACGCCAAATAATTGCCTCCAGTACGACTATGCCAAGCCATAAGTTATACAGTATTTACAGTTTATAGAATACATAAGACATGTGTCAGATTTTCTTATAACTATTTTATTGGAGGGTATCATAGTACTTAAAATATATACATAAAGTTTTGAAGTTATTTTAAGAAGAAAAATAATTATTATTAAAATCAAAGACTGTGTAAGAGATGATACAAAAGGATTATACAGACGGACAAATTAACAGACAGACCGACAGACAGACGGATACCGAAGTGAGACTATGGTACCGATTCTACAAGCACAACTAAACTAAACATAATTAAAGAATTAAAATTGATAGTATCAATAACACAATTCGGCAATATTAACTGAACTTTCTTATTATAAAAACTGTGTATTATAGGCTAACGATTTTAATTAAGATAAATATGTACAACGAAATAGCAAATATTTGATATTTTAGCACAATCAATTTTCTTTTTTTTTAGCTCAGTTTAGTTGTGCATGTAGAATTAATCCCGTCGCAATGAGCCCCCACCGATAGGGGGCCACCCCTGGTTGGGTCATGGTACTACCTGAGTGACTACCATGGTCCGGCCAAGGGGCGAGGAGGAACACCGTGGGGTTAGTGGGTAGTCCGGGTCCGTTTCTGACCTGGGAGTCCCACACGAAGTGCCTAAATGCACGTACAAAAAAAGAAAAAAAAATTGTAGAATTAATACTTATAAGGGGCTATTTTGTACGAAACCCTTAAATGAAACGATAGTGTGATAGCTATCAAAATCACTTAGAACAAAACACGTGTCGCAAATAATACGTTATACCGACAGAAAAAAAATATTGCTTGCTATTTTCAAAAAATTACTGCAACAATTGAAAATAAAAGCAATAATGTTGCAAACGACTCACATTAAAACCCATATCATAGAGCAATTATGTAGAGTTGGCACTTAAAACAACATATTTGCCATTTGACGTCACATTACTGGTCACGGTAATGTGCTAGAGCATTCTGGAAGCTTTGTCATGCAAATACATGAGCTCTTTGTTGGTCTGATGTTAAATTGGTGGTCTATGCGAGCCACTAGTGAGTAATTGTTTATTATTAGATGGTTGCTAGCTTGCATTGTGTTAATTAAATATGAATTGTTACTTTAATTTTAAAGTTAGTTCACCTTAGATACTTTTCGGCTTCATAAGTCTAGGGGAATATCAGTATATCCTAATTCTATGAAAATAACTAACCTGACCCGCTGAACTTCATATCGCTATATTCTTTTCTTGCAAAACAACCGCTAATCACTCGATAGATGCCGTTGTACAAAAAAAATCGCACGATATTTAACTCACATTAAGAGATATTAAAAGCATAGCAAGTCAATTGCAAAAATTTATAGATTTATATAGAAATAATTTACAGTCCAATTGTGTCCAATTGTGTGCTGTAAAGAACACTAAGTGATCGATTGATCGAGTTGGTGCAAACCGCTCAATAGATGGCGTTGTAGAAAAAACATCGCATGATGTTTAACTCACATTGAGAAGATTGTAGTGGAAGATTTGGTTGTCATGTGCTGGTCCCGTAGTAGCTCAGTTGGGAGAGCTACAGAACGGTTTTTTCCGAGGTCGTGGATTCAAGTTCCGCTCATGGTGATCAATTTTTCTATTATAATTTGATTTATTTAAATTTTCTCCTGTAAAAATCTTTTGCTGAAAGACAAGGAATAATAAAACAGAAATTATTTAATTTGATGAAGTTGATTACAAGTTTATCCGTGTGGTGTCGGATTCAGAAAATAATTGTCACTACCCATTTCTTGACCACCAAAGCTCTTGAAGAGATCGTTCGCTGGAGGAGCTCTTCCGACGATGGGCCGAGAGGTTGGCGGAACCCTCCGTGAGCGCGTCGAACTCGTTGGCGTGCTGGGCGAGGATTTGTCGCTCTCGTTCCGTCCATGGCCGACAGCGAACGGTGTTGGGCCGCCGCCGTCGCCACCTTTGCTCGGGAGGTGATAGCGGCAAAGAGGGAGGCGTTGCGGGAGCGTGAACGCGCTGGCGAATTTTGCCACCCCGCAGGGCCCCGGGCGAGGGTTGTGGACGGGCAAGACCCGACGGCCCCTCTCGAAGAGGTGGTCGCGCGCGGCGGGTCGTTATTCAGAGACCCGCCGCGGCAAAAGTGGCACTCGGCCATGCGACTGGGGGTCCTAATGTTCCCCCCGCTGGGTCATGGTAAGGCTCAAGGCACCATCATGGCCTGGCAGGTCACTGAGAAGAAAAAAAAATTACACCAACCCTCTTGAAGTGGAGGAGGCCCGAGCCCAACAGTGATAGGCTGGAGAGAGATTTAAAAAGTTATGCTTTCAATTAAGTACTTATATTGGGATTTGTAATTTCACTTGAATATGATAATTTCATAAATTTTTGACGATCTGCTTCCACGACTCTCTGACCTGTCTCCACTGCTCTCAAAATTATAAATATACTAGAATTATTATTAAAAGCTCTGAGTAAATGGATTCCAAAACTCTAAGCAATTGGGTTAGAAATTAGATAAGGGGTTCTGCTAAATAAAAGCTAGTTGGTTAGTATTTCGTTGTCTTTAAAGTTTAAGAACCTTTGCTCTAGTGATAGAAGCTAACACAATTTAGATGTTGATCCGATAATCGATAACTATGTCCGCTCATATTTTTCTGTTACCTTACTCGAGATAAAGTTATATAAATCGGGTTTGCGGGATATTTGCAATTTAATGGCATTATTACCATAATCGATGTCCGGTTGCGACGAACGAAAACAATTCCGTACTTTTAAATATTAATAATTTCACTGCTCTTCCTTTTAACGCTTATTATCATATTTATGCGGTTGTCTGAATATTAATTAAACCACTTGACAGTACAGAATACAATTACAGTACGCCATTGTAAAATAAGTAGACAACAGTTCCAATTCTACGTGCACAATTAGTCTTAACTAAAATAAATTGCTTAGTTCAAAAACTAAAAAACACGCTTGATAATCCTTAATATCTTTTAGAATAATTGCATTGTTATTGGTCCTTGATATGTATGCAAAATTTTAAATCAATCCGACTAACGCAAGTGGGTGAAAATCGCGTTGAAAGATTCCGTTACATAGATTAATACATTGATAGATACGCACCGGACTTATAAAAGCGTGTTAAAATGAAAACAACTATGGCAGTTTTAAATTAATTGGCACTTTTATTGTCCACATTTATATTGACTAGCTTCGTGGTTGAGTGGTTCATGTAACGGACTGTCGATCAAGAGGTCGCGGGTTCTATTCCCGCTCGGGACAATCATTTGTGTGATTTTTCTAATTGTCATACAAATGTACGAGTATGTACTGCATTTGGGTGTTTTCTATGTGTTATAAGTATATATTTACAAAAGAAAAGTAGTTTATGTATTCTATCCGTATTCTGATACCCATAACACAAGCATATGAGCTTAGCTAGGGACCAGAGGGCGTTGTGTGAAATGTCTAACTTAAAAAAAAACTGGTATACATAAAGAAATTTATCTATCTATCTATTAACATTATAACATTTTCATGATTGTGTATTGAATTATCCACAACAACATAAAAAGATAAATAAATACTTACGAACATTTTTGACATTGAACTCCGATCCCATGCTAAGCTCATTGCTTAGGTTCTGGGTACCAAAATAGGGTAAAGTACGTAGAATATAATAGAATAGATTTATTTTTCAAACATAGGTACAATGTCATTAAATGAATCTTATTGAGGTTTATTTATCGCTATGTTTTTTTTGTCGAGACATACAAAATTATAATAAAACTGTCATATAAAAATTTACCTTTTTAAGTCCTTAAATCTAGATATTACCGTCATTATAAAATTCACTAATAGAATAATAGCATTTCGAGTTCCTTGATATACTGTTTTATTTAAAAATGGACATGGCACTAACATCTTGCGGGATTTCGTTTCACTGATTCAATATTTAAAGGAGATAGAAAATATACAAGAAATACAGTGGCGACAATTTTAGCATTATTCCGTCACCCCAAACATAGAACTAACGTTGGAATCACAACATAAAGATTATGGACATGTTCTTATACTCTACACGCGAACTTATAGGGATTTAGAAACACGCAAACACGCGAAAATAATCAATATACGTATCTGCCTTATGAATAAAGTCATTTTACTTAGGTTTGTAGTACACGAAAAACGTTTGTTGTATGGGAGCCCATTTAATTATTCAGCTTAATGTAATTTTTTATATTTTTGTTACTAATGCGTCTACAAAATACATCATGAGTGAAAATTTCAACTCTCTAGCTATCACTATTCCATCTACTACTTCCCACTTGATAAAGCCTAGTGACATACGGACGTTTAGACAGCGAAGTCCTACCAATTCCAGTTTTACCTTTTGGTTTCAAAAAATTATCCATGTGGTATTAAGAATACAAAATTTTACTATCCTATTTTTTTCATAGTTAAAATTAAAAAAATAGCAAAAGTAAAGATCCAATTTTATTGTTATCTTTTTCTTCTTCTAAGCCCATTAACGTCCCAATATTGGACAAGGCCCCCTCCGCTTCATGACGACAAGGCATGCTGGCATAGTTGGAATTCTCTGGAAAGTCTGACGAAATCCGTTGCGTAGTTTTCAAGGTAGTAGGCTCATATAAGGACATACATACAAAAATAACGACATTGTTTTTTAATAAGTAAAAATAAAGAAGTTTATAGTATTATTCGCATGAGTTTTGGCATAAAACAAGTAGATACCTATATCTTCTTGTCGTTTTTGCCAAGAGATTATTACCTCGAATACGATGAGGTTGCAAAAAGAGTCGCCATATTACATTCTATAAAAAGGTGTATTGACTCATTATCGGCTTTACTCTGGTTACTTCGTACAATATTGACGGTTCTGCTATCGATGTCGTTGGTAGAATGTTCCCGCATTATTGAGATTTACTAGAGATTTGCTATTGAAAGGTCGAGGTCGTTTCTAGGTATCTATATAAACCTAGGCTACTATCTATTGTAATGTACTACTGTTGAGATCTATCTATGATAAAGGTAAGTGTGACTGACTGAAGGTGAAACTACTGTTGTTAGAAATATAAAAGTTTGCACTCTTGTTCTTATCAAAAAGTAAGCACTAAAAAGCATTTTAGGACAAATCGACCGGGGGTGGAATCTAATGAATGTTCGTCATTTCTAAACAAAGAATAAATATAAGTCGGTACCTATTCTAACAGGTTAACAAAAATTAAATAAATATTTACATAATAAACTAAATTATAGTGGAAAATATGATCACAATGAGCGGGACTTGAAAACAACACACTCGGAATACCGTTCCGTCGCTTTACCTATTGAGCTATCATGGTGACTTTACATGGTTTCTTTATTTTAGTGTGATAATATAATGAATATCTTTATACCATTACACTCACAGATAACTAATATTATGATACCTATTTACTGTACAGCATTAGATACTATCGAAAGGTCGTTATAACCTCCTTATAGGACGAAACAGTGAGAGGGTAGCGTATTATGTTCTATAAAAGGGTGTATCGTTTCATTTTCAGCGTTAACTCCACCGAATATTGGGAGTTTGCTGACGTTATGGGAGATAGAATGAGTCTAACATTATACGGATTTGCTTTTATGATATTTGATTTTGGAAAAGGTCAACATTGTACTCAAACATTCTATGATGATTAAATTATACAATAGAATTGTATGTTAGGGAAGAAGTTAAAATGGTCACCAGGTTGCGTCTCCGGAATGATGATTGCTATAGAGTTAAATCACTGTTATCTGTTGACGTTACGACAAAAAATACCAAAAAGCTTCGAGAAAGACCCAAAAATTCCGAAAAGCTTCGTTTAGAATTTCAAAATTCCGAGGTAATGATACGTCGGAGTTGTTATATTCGGAATTATGAACCATTCGGATTTATGATAATCGGTATTTTGAAATTTATGACTTTCGGAACAAAATTTTTCGTATTTATCGTGGCAGTTTTTGCTATCACTGCTGGTCTGAATCTTATGCATATAATTCCCCAGGTTACATTAGTTTCATTGCGATTGTGAACTACTATTTGCAGTTCTTTGCCTAAACACACTTTAACATTGAAGGTATCGAGTGCCTATTGATAAAGTACAAAAGCTTTCTATATTGTGTCCCTACTACAATACAAATAAAGTACCTTTGTGTTTCTAACAATAAGTATAATATTATGCGATATAATATATGCTATTAATGAATTCGCTTATATAGTATTTGATATAAAATACTATACAGAAGCTAGTGGTATGTATATAAGTAACTATGGTTTTTGTATGCATAGCAAGTGTTATATTATTATTTATGTGTTTTGTATGTTTTAGCTTTATGTATTTCATTAAATTTTTTATAAATAATTATGTTAAATTAATTAGCACCCACCTTAACTTATATCTGTACTCCTTGCTGGTTGACTGGGAGAAAATGCTGTTGGCATTAAGTCCGCCATTGAACAAAATATTTTATTGTGTGCAAAAAGTTGTAAAATAAAATAAATAAAATAAAATAATATTAGTATTGTACATTTGATTAGACTACTCGAAATACGCCCGTTACTTGAAATCGACACACAGTTTATTTTGCAGAATTTAAAATATTTCCCATTCGCATTTCTTTTTTATGTGAACTATAGCTGTTTCCCGCAACTTCCGGTCCCCGGTTTTAGAAACCAAACCTTATCAAATTATACAAAAAAGCTATCCTCTTGATCAACTCTATTAAAAAAACTGCATCAAAATCCGTTGCGCAGTTTTTTTTTGAAGATATAAGCTCACATAGGGACATACATACAAAAATAACGACTTTGTTATGGGTACCAGAATACGGATAGAATACATAAACTACTTTTCTTTTGTAAATACATAGTAAACACCCAGACGCAGTACAAACATTTATATGACAATTAAAAACATCACATAAATGATTGTCCTGACCGGGAATCGAACCCGAGACCTCATGATCGGCAGTCCGTTATATGAACCACTCCACCACGAGGCCCGTCAAGTTAGTCAAATTACTAAAATCATGTCTCATTTCTTCTGCCATCAACTCTACCTATATACATGTTAATCTATAGCTTCCATAACTTATCGTAAACGGACCAACATTGGTAGGTACTTACGTATGGGCATAATTTAATTCTTATGGTAAGTTTGTACTGAAGGTTTGAAAAACACGTAAGTTCTAAAAACAGTTCACTTACTTCACCTGAATTTAAATTCAGTAAATAGAATAATTGATAAGATGTAAAAAGCCCTGAGGTTGTATATTTATTGCTACCTAAACAAATAAATCTTGTTGACAGTCACATTGAAGCAATCGTAAAGTGACTTTATGCTCACTCAAGTATTAAGATTAGTTACGATCCTATCACACTCTACATATTCAAATAGATTTAAGATAATTCTTTATTTTCTTGTCGAAATATCACGGACCGATTCCATATTCTAACATATTACAAAATCAAGTCCTTCTATGTGTGGTCGCATTAACTATAAACACGTGTGGCACTCGGGGACTGCCGCGGTATAGCTATGCATAGCATTTTTATCAACTTATGCAATTATAATTATTTATTTATTTTATTTATGAAAGAATCTAAATACCATAAACTAAAATAAGATTAATAATTATTATTTACTGATGCTTACATCTAGCCATTGTTTATGATAATTATGATAAAATAGCGATTGACAATCAAACGTCAATAAAATAAAATAAACATTATTTTACATTATTAAAATCTAAAATACGCTGTTATTTGAACGTTTAGGATATATGTTGGCGATTCAAATCCTTATTATAATACGCTGTTTAATTTGAGGAAGGCGTTTACCCTTGGTATCAACAGGATGAAATAAATTGCGGGGCGAAAAAGGGATTACGCATGCGCAGTAACGCCGATAATGTAATTTTTCATTACGCTATTTTCGTTACGGAATTTCTGGATTCGGTCTCCACGCTCAAGGCCCGCGACAGAAGCTATGCAATAGCTTAAAAACACAGAATAGGAAATCACCAAAAGCTAGAGTGCTGTCTCAAGACGATGTACTTTAGAGGTAAGAAAGATTTGTAAAGGTTTTGATTATATTGACGAAGATGATAAGTGTCAAGAAAGGCACCGATTCTTCGTGCACATCTAAACTAAACCTAGCAAACTTGAACATTGCGTGTCCTACTCGAAACCTACTTGACCCGTTACGAATCCCTTTTAGATCCCTACTGATCTATCAGTCTCATGGTCTTACTATAAGCGCAAGAAGGAAAAATAAGACATATTTTGCATTCATATTTGAGGATATTGCGACAGATTAATTCTTATATATTCCGTAAAGGAAATAATTCTGAGGATTCACGAGCCGTCGAGTTTGTACATTTATTGGAACCTAAGCTAATAAAACTTGTTGACAGTCGTCACAGTATTAACGCAATCGTAAAATGTGTTTTATATGTACTCAAGTATTAAGTTTCGTTACAATTAATAATAATAAATAAATAAATATTCACGGACATTTCACACAACATCCTCTGGTCTCAAACTAAGCTTATTAAGCTTCTTTTATGGGTACCAGAATACGGATAGAATACATATTCTACTTTGTTTTGTAAATACTTAAAATACCTAGGAAACATCCAGACGCAGTACAGACATTTGTATGGTATTTATAAATATCGCACAAATAATTGTTCCATGAGGGAATCGAACTCACGACCTCGTGAACGGCAGTCCGTTACATGAACCACTAGATCACGAGGCCCGCCAATTGAAGCTACAACAAGAAATACTCATCATCACCATTATCTTGCCCTTATCTTGTTCTTTGGGACCCTATTCGCTCTGGAAAGGTGATAGCTAGAGAGCTGAAAAAGGCGGTGTCCGATTGTTTGACCAAAAGTCATTTGGCAAAACTACACTTGACAAACAACGTTTGACAAAACAATGAATTCGCCTATTGATCATTTTACTACTGAACATTTTACAAATGTTTCATTTTGCCAAATAATCAACACTTAAATTGACATTTTATAAATGATTACAAAACTAACATTTGGCAACTGAGTTATCAGATAAATCTACTATAAAAAAAAAATTACATTATTTGCAAAATAATTACGTATTTGGGTTCGTCTTTGGACATATCATATCTTTTTTTTTTTTTTTTTTTTTTTTTTTTCGTAGGAATGCTTTTTACGCACTTACCCCCCGACTGCAGGGGCAGCCGAAGGACGTCGTGTTGGACTCCCGGGGAGTAAAATTTCTCTCGACCCAGCCTACCAACTAAACCTACGGTGTCCTCCTCGCCCGTTGCCGGGCCGTGGTAGTCACTCAGGTATGACCACGACCCGACACGGGGGGCCCCCTAGCGGTGGGGGCTCACTGCGACGGGGTGGGCAACGCGCCCCCCCGTCGGACGGTCACCCCTCGCCCGAACACGAGGCGAGGGGTCGTCCGCCACATTGGGCGCGACAGGTCCCCTGACCCGTCGCGCGTGGCCTCCTCGCGGGCCGGGGCCGCCGGCTATTGCGCGCCGACGACCCCTACCCGCGGCCCTGCGGGGGGGCAATGTTTGGCCCGCGCGTTCGCGCTCCCGCAGGGCCTCTCTCTTGGCCGCCATCACCTCGGACGCAAACGAGGCGACGGCGGCCCAACACTCTCTGCTGCCGGCCATCGAGGCGATGACGGCCGGCAGCGACAAATTCACGCCTATTGCGTCAGTGAGCCCGACGCGCTGAGCGGACCAGGCCGTGCACACGGCCAGCGTATGCTCGGCCGTGTCCACGGCTCCGGACGCACAGCTCTTGCAGTCGGGCGCCGACTCTACTCCCACCAGCTCCCACAGGTACTTGGCAAAGCAGCCGTGACCCGTGAGGAGCTGGGTCAAATGGTAGGTCGGCACCCTGTGCGGCGCCTCGACCCACTGACGCAATACTGGGCGCACGGCCGTGAGAAGCCGTGCGCTCACCCTGATTTCATCTAATTTTGTGGCCCACCTCCCGAAGAGGTCGTCGCGGAATTCGCCTCTCCAGCGAGCGACCTCGTCGGGGGCGGGCTCCACTCCTTCTTGCCGCATCAGGGCCCTCCTTCGGTGAACCCCCGCCAGGACCCCGGCCTCGAGGTCCCAGGGGAGGCTCCCGGAAATCACACATGCCGCCTCCAGCGACACGGTGTGGTACGCTCGTGCGGCCCTCTGCGCCATCACACGCTGCGCGCGACGCAGCAGCGTGGAGTTCTCGGCGCTGAGAGCCGCAGCCGCCCAGATGGGCGCTCCGTAGAGCGCCTTCGAGCGCACCACCGTGTCGTAGAGGCGGCGGCCGACACTACCGGCCCCCCCGCAATTCGGGAGCAACCGGGCGAGCATTCCGGCGCACGCCACCAGCTTCGGCGCCAGCGCCCGGAAATGCTCGCCGAACCTCCACCGACTGTCCAGCGTCAGCCCCAAGTATTTCAACTTGGAGCCGACGGCGATGGAGGCCCCTCCCACTACAATGCTGTAGTCGCGGGGGGGCCTTGCCCGAGGCCCATGGAAGAATAGGGCCTCGGACTTCTCGAGGGCCACTTCTAGCCCGAGGGCCCTGATGCGGCTCACCACTTGCGCGGTGCCCGCCGTGGCGAGGACACCGGCATCTCTGAAGTTGGGGCCCCGCGCGGTGACCAGGGTATCGTCGGCGTAACATATGACGCCGACTCCCCGAAGATTGGTACCGCGCAGGACCCAGTCAAATCCAATGTTCCACAGGAGTGGGCCCAGCACCGACCCCTGTGGAACACCGCACGACATGTCCCGGCGGACTACACGATCCCGGGCCAGGTAAAAAATGGCCCGGTCCGTAAAGTAGTCCGCCAGGACCCTCCTGAGGTACCACGGAACTTTGTGGTACCTCAGGGCCTCCAAGATTGTCGCCCAGGGGAGGGTGTTGAAAGCGTTAGCAATGTCGAGCGACACTGCCAACAACACCCCCCCCTGCGAGACGGCTTCCTCCATTTGGTCCCTCAGTCGGGACACGGCGTCGATCGTCGACCGCGCGCGGCGGAACCCGAACTGGTTTCCGCTTAGATCCGGGCCCACCGTCTCCAGATGTCGGACGAGGCGTGCCGCGACGACCCTCTCAAAGGTCTTGCACGCCTCGTCGAGAAGGACGATCGGACGGTAGGCCGACGGACAGTTGGGGGGTCGCCCGTGCTTTGGAAGAAGCACGAGCTTCCCGGACTTCCACCGCCGCGGGACTCTTCCGGACGCCAAGCACTCCGACATGAGGGACAAAACCTCACCTTCGAGGACCGGCATCACGTGGGCGAGGACCCGCCCAGGGACGCCGTCCGGGCCCGGGGCGCGGTTCCTCTCTTTGAGTTTGAGGACCGCAACCCCTAACTCGGCCTCGGACACGGGCGGCACTTCCTCGCCCGCAGCCGGTCCCTCGATTCGTGGCGCCGCCGCCATCCTCGGCGGCGACCACTCTCCTCTCGCCGGGAAGAGCGAGCTGACCACCTGCTCCACGAAGAGTGGCTCGAGGGTTCTCGTCAGGGGGGGCGCCGCTGGACGGAGTTTCTCCATCACCGTCTTATACGGGCGCCCCCATGGATCTCTGTCCACCTCCTCATATCTTTTTTATTAGATTGGGTTAGGTTAGAACTTTAACCCCAAACGCACGAGCCGAGCGAGCAAAGCGAGAGTGCCGCTGTAGCGGCCGGCAAGTGCCAGAAGCGACTTTAGGGCATTTCTCCCATTAATGCATGATGATGATGATGATACATTTAAAACAACATAATATACGAAACATATTATTTGGTGAAAAGAAAAAAAGGTCAAATGACATTTGAATACTTAACACATTTGTCAAGTGTAGTGTTTGCTAATGGATCATTTGCTAAGTAAGTTTTTGCAATATGATACTTTTGTCAAGTGTATTGTTTGCCAAATGATCATTTGGTAAAACGTTGTTTGTCAAATGATCATTTGTCAAAAATTTTTTGGTCAATCATTAGGGAACCGATAAAGGCATTTGCAATGGTGCCAATTCTACGTGCACAACTAAATTGAACTTAACTAAAAAATTAAAACAACTATTGGTGTATGTAGATTAATTGGCAATTTTGTTGTGTACATTTACATTAATTAAAGTCTGTAATAAATAGTTATTAAAAAAAAAAACAAAAAAAATATTGCCGGATTGTGTTATCGACATAATCAAAATTCATTTTTTAGTTAAGTTTAGTTTAGTTGTACGCGTAGAATCGGTTCCAATGCTTAAGAAAAACCAAGATGTTGGTTATCTATAGAGTTAGTTACTCGATATGAATTTATTATTTTCTTTTATTTTAATATATTTATGGACATTTCACACAACGTCCTCTGGTCCCAAGCTAAGCTTATATGCTTGTGTTATGGGTACCAGAATACGGATATAATACTTAAACTACTTTTCTTTTGTAAATACATTCATAAAATACATAGTTAACACCCAGACGCAAAATTATGTCATTTTTGCATTAAAATTTTGTTTTAACTAACATAATAATTAAATTATAACTAGTTGATTGAGGTAATGGAGCGGATGTGCTTCAACTAGTGCCATCATAACAATTAATATCGGCTAAAGTTTGAAAGCTTTCATAGACCTGTATAATGCAATTTCAGCGCTTGTTGTATAGTATGTAATGATACTGACTTGCGTTCCCGATATTGAGTTTAATTGAAACTTTGAACACAAATATAATTGTAAATAACAATAACATTAATTTTTTTTCTATATATTTTGACATTGTATAATTGACCCAATATTTGATTTTAGAACATTAATAGTATTAGTATTGTATTGTAAGAATTTTATTATTTGTACGCCATATTGTGGCAGGACATAGCCAGAACTTAAATTGTAATTTATACCATAACAAATAAATGAATTTGATTTGATTTGAAAAAAGCTGTCAAGAGCGAGGTAAACTCGCACACTTAGGGTTTCGTACCTACTAAACATATAAACATAAGTAACTGCATTCAAATAATCATTTAATTAAGGCTGAGTCTATTAATACGGGTACTGTACGAACAATTTATAATTATTAATACGGGTACTGGACAAACAATTTATTATTATTCGTACAGAAGTCGGACGAATAATTTTATTTTATCAATTAGAGTGCAAATTTAAAAAAAAATAACTTTGCGTTTCTATTTGTTTTTAATTTAAACCAAAAAATGGTAAATTTTTGCCGATTTTAATACCGTCAAATATTGAATTTATTTTTTATTATTAAATATAATAAATGCTCTTTTATAAATTAAATTTATAGGTATTAAATATATGTATAAGTATCTAATTATATTTTCACTATCATTTATACAGATTATATTAGATTATTATTATTTTATTATTATTTATATAGATTTTGAATATACTTTGCACCGATTCGAGCCGGTAGATTTTGAGAAATCTCAACAAAAAGACAAAAAAAAAATTTTTGAAATGTGTTTTTTTTACTAATTTTTAAACGGCTCTACCGCTCGATTTTAGAAACTAAGCTCTTAACATCAAAAATTGACTTCGATCACCACCAGCTCGTTCGAAATCGATTGATTCGTTCGTGAGTTATCCTTGTCAAAAGAAAACCCAAGAAAGTATTTTTAACACGCTTTTATAAGTTTGGTATGCATCTATCAATGTATTAATCTGTGTAACGGAATCTTTGAAAGTGATTTTCAGCCACTTGCAGTAGATGGATTGATCTGAAATTTTGCACACCTAACAAGGACGGATGACAATATAATAGATAATAATATAATAATATTTATGGACATTTCACCCAACGTCCTCTGGTCCCAAGCTAAGCTTTATATGCTTGTGTTATGGGTACCAGAATACGGATAGAATACATAAACTACTTTTCTTTTGTAAATACATACTTATAATACATAGTAAACACCCAAACGCAGTACAAACATTTGTATGACAATTGAAAGCATCACACAAATGATTGTCCTGACCGGGGATCGAACCCGAGACCTCGTGAACGGCAGTCCATTATATGAACCACTAGACCACGAGGCCCGTCATATATTATATATATACAATGCAATAATTTAAAAGAATAATCCCAATTCCTTGATCAGAATTACTAGAATAGCATGTTGAAGTATCACTATGACCACACTTGTATTTTTAATTATACACGTAATAGTTTAATTGGAATAGTATATACAATAGTATTGGATGCTGTAATATATCAGGGACGCTTCAACATGCCTCTTGATTCCTTTTGTGCGACATCGTTCAATTGTCATAGCATCACGATGATAAAAAAATGCGTACTCTTTTTCTTCGAAATCTTTTACTTTTTTCTCCAACTTTTCAAAAGAATCAAATTTGTCACCTTTCTTCAATAAATTTTCATCCATGACTTTGTCATTCTCATCAGCAGCTTCATCTGAATCAACAACTTCATTCGCGTCTTCTCCGTTTTGGTCTTTCTCTTTGCCTTCTTCGTTTTCATAATATTCTTCGGAATCTGAAGAATATATTACCATAAGTATTAAAATTAATTGAATAATTACCCATTTTGTAAGATATTTTATACAAGCTAAATAAATTCAAATTGAATTATTTTATTATAAATACTATATGACAGAATGACAGAAATATAAACAAATGAAACTTTTTAAGAAAAATAAATATTTTTAATTAAAAAAGAAATAAAAAGATTTAATAGCTTACCTTTTCCATTGAAATTTATTTCATTGATTTATTTTAACATATTTTACAATATCTATTGTTAAAATAAAAATTGAGTATTTAAATTATAATTACCTCCTTTTGTTCACCAATCACAATACACATTCCACCAATCGCATCATAATTCCATAGGCAAACAATAATCATACTCACGTTAATTTAGAATAAATTTATTAATAAAAAAAATTCTTAGTAATAAATTTAATAATAAAAAAATAATAATATCCGTATGAATATACTCATTCTTAAAAAACAAGCTAATCGTCCAACTAATCGTCCAATATCATTCTTAATTTGAAAAAAAATTGAATATAATGTACGAATAAATATAATTTATTCGTCCAGTACCCGTACAAATAGTCACATTCTTTAATTAAACTCAAAACAACTCACCAACTTAATTTTGTAGTTGAAATATAGGGAATCGCCTACATTTCAGCTACTTCATAAGTTGGTATTAGTATAAAAATTTTTTTACTTGTGATGTGATGACAAATTATAAGTTTTTGTATTTTTCCCTATATCAGCACTATATAGACTTGATCCATGCCAAATTTCAAGGCTCTAGGGCAACGGGGAATCAAAATTCACATTATGCTAGGGAATCAAAATTCACAGGTTACTTACCTGTGAATTTTGATTCCCTAGCATAAGTCGTAAAATTCTTAAAAATGGTCGTAATTCCGTTATATCTTTTAAATGCGTAGAGGTGAAAGGTTGACTGTATTTTTTGCAGCAAGGAACCGCATAGATCTACATATCGTATGAGTTTCAAGTTGATACCTTCAGCCGTTGCCGAGTAAAAAAAGTTTGACAGACGGACAGACAGACAGACAGACACCGGAGTGATCCTATAAGGGTTTGTACGAAACCCTAAAAATATTTGTATAAAAATGATTGGGTATTTTAAACCGACTTTAAAAAAAAGGAGGAGAGTCTCAATTCGTCTGCATGTTAAAAAAAAAATAACCATATTCGTTTACCTTTGAAATTTGAGGGTTTTCCTCAATTTCCTGGGAGATAACCATCAGATCCTGACCTGGTGCCAATGGGACCACACGGGAACCACCAGATTTCAAATAAAAAAGAATCATTAGAATCGCTTCGCTTCGCTTTAAGTTATGATATAACAAATATTATTAAAATTTATTACCTCATAACTTTTAACTGGGCGACATTTCACATTTTATATTATAAAAAATAAGTAGTAGGTACAAACTATCTGTCCACGACATCGTCTGCGCGTTATAGACTCTTTGGGTAATATTTTCATTAGTGCTCCGCTACTATTAATCGAAGCGTGATGTTAAAAAGCCACCAGTTATTCCTGAGATTAACGCAAACATACATTTAATAGTTACAGTTTTATTAAGTAAAGAGAGGTTATGTAAAACTAAATTGACGAGTATACTAATATAACAAGGCTGAAGAGTTTGTTTTGTTTATACCCTCTAATCTGAGGTACTGAGGTTTGAATTGAAAAAACTTTTTTGTTTTAGATTGTCCATTTATTGAGGAAGGCTTTAGGCTTCAGGATTACCGCAAGCGGGACTTGAACCCACGACCTCGGAATACCGTTCCGTAGCTCTGGCAACTGAGCTTATTGCGGTCGTGCTAACAGTAACCAAATTAGACCACCGCAATCATCACTCGATTGAGTTTACATCGTATTTTGACGTACAACGCCATCTATCGAGAATGTTTTGCAACAATATCGACCAGCCACCTAGAATTCTTTACAGAATACAATTGGGCTGAAAATAATGACGTGACTTTTATTACTAAAGTAATTTATTAACTTTGCAATTGACATGCTATGCTTTTACTTAATAAATCTAATTGTGGTGGAAAAAGTGATTTCACAATTTCATTTATTCTTTAATTTCTATACTCCACGTGTACAAAGTCACAGACACAGCTAGTGTTTTTATAAACCACCTAAATATGGTATACACCCAGTAGCCTGCAGCCGTCGCTCTCACTAGATTAATGGTCGCGTCATCCAGAACCTTCCCTTACAACTTATAACCAAACCTTTATTTACATGAATTAATTTCTTCCTGTCTAAAACTAGACACGATTAATGGTATGTCTATGAAACAGTATATTTATGTCAAAAATTAAACATAAAGAGGGTAGGGTCTTCTCCATCTATGTATGAGTTTATACATTTAAAAGACCGTATTTTTAGTGTTCCGTGCCATAACGTAAAACGGACCCTATTACTAAGACTTTGCTGCCTGTCTTGTGTGTGATAGCTAAAAAAAATTGTTTACAGTATATTATGTATGTTTTTTTTTTTTTAATTTTATTTAAAAGGCTTGGTCGCTTTGCGACTATATCGCCCTATTATGTATGTTGATACCATAGTTGATTTTATAACAACAGATACTAAAAATAAAAAATAAAAAAAGAAACAAAAACACTAAAAACTAGAATAAAAATATATTTACGCGTAAGTGAGTTCCCATACAGCAACCGTTTTCAGTGAAACTTGATGATACCTTTAGAAGACATGATTATGAGGCTATCATGACTGTGTTACCATAAAAATGGCATGGAATCCTTCGGGTACGAGTCCAACTCGTACTTGGCCTGTTTGTATTTTTAACACGCTTGTAGCTCGGAACCACAGCTCGGAACATATTTATCTATCAATGTATTAATCTATTAACGGAATTTCTGTAAGTGATTTTCACATACTTGCAGTAGTCGGATTGATCAGAAATTTTGTAAACATATTAGGTACCGATGACAATACAATAATAAAAAAAACTCTTTTAGTTTTTGAACTAAATAGATTATTCTAAATAAAAAAACGATTTATAAAAATTGATGTACCAGCCAAAAGTGTAAATAACAATGAATGAATACAGTATGAAATGCATACTATCAGAACGTGGATTATGCAATAAAATATTATGAACGTAGCTTTACTTTCACGAAATATTTCTGGGATTTTATCAATATGAATTATGAACGTTCAATTATTGAATTCTGGATATTATCGAGATATGGCTAGAAAATGTTTATAGAATGAGAGGTTATTTCAATCTGTGGTAGAGTGTATTTATTTATATTTAAGCAATAATGGACATAGTCAGAATTTTGTTTTGCAGAATGCCCTAGCCAAGAATTTATCAAAAACTTATCTGGGATTGACTAATCATCATGACCATCGTCATAACATCGCACCTTTCTCCATGGCAGTAGGTAGGAATATAAACGTATAATTCGTTATCGTAAAGAATTGTAGACAAATCCTAACACGTGTTTTCCCCATCTTGTGTTTTACGTTGCCCCACTTCGCACTCAGTTTAAAAACGAGATAGCCACAAAGCTAATAGTCAGTATTGTTTGAGACGTTAGACAGGGCGAATCTCTGCCCGACTAGTTGCTCACTCACATTAGTGATAAAGAGTTCATACCGGTAATAATCGCGAGTGTATAATTATAAAGTGTGTATTTGTGAGAAAATGTAAAGTGACGATTGAGAGGTGATGTTTTGTGTGAACATCATTATCTTGGTGGTAGAGGCGCAGGTTATAGGGGATTTGGTTAAAGACCTGCTGTGGAACCTTTTATGTGTGAAAGAGAATGTCAAATTGATGTATGAACATCTGACAGATAGTTTCTACAATTTGTAGACTGATAGTAAACCATAGCAATTCCACTATCTATTATGTTACTCCAACATCCATAATATCGACACTTCGGGGTGGAGTGCTATACCTACAAAACGGCTACAAGCGTCATATTATTGTCATGGTGGTTGCGAACAAGTTTAGGTACGGCTTGCCTGGTAAGCGGTCACTGTAGCCTATAGTCGTTTGCAACGCCAGGGATATCACTTACGCGGTGTCGACCCTGCAGAAATCTTTACGCTCCTTTTTTGAAGAACGTGGTTTGTACACCCCATGGGGTTAGACTACCATTGATATAGGAATCATATAGCTCCGAGATCACACTGCATTATGGTGCCGTTAAATAAAACTACTTTTTACGGATTTGCGCGTTTATTTAAAATACACGCGTCTAAATCCGTAACAAATGAGTCGCGTAAGTGTTAGAGAACATTATGGTGACGTTAATTCATTATCTCTAGGAACAAATTTAATATGCTACCAAAACAACCTGCAAAATTCGTAAACAAATCTCATAAAAGCAAATTCCAATAATGTTGGCGTTTTCTATCAAACATAGTCAAGAAAGTTGCAAAATTCGGTGAAGTTTCAGCGAATATGAAAGTATATGTGTTGTTATAAAACGTTGTTACCCTCCGGCAGTAGCGACCTCGTATACAAGGTAATAATAATCTGTAGATAAGAATGATGTGGATTAAACTGCCGTCATAATATTATGTAATCTCTAAGGGTTATGTTTAAGAATGTTTATTTTTAAAGCTACTTATATTCTGCTGTTTATTTAATCGCTTTTGTTTAGGGACATATTAAGTAGACGCCTTATTTTTTTCACCGAGTGCTGTAGGATCAGCTATGAGAGATATTAGGTTATTATCTTACAGGTTCAGGTCACAAAACATCCGTGTGGTAGTCCGTTAAAAATATAAGTACCATATCCTCAATTTCTCCCCAGAAACGGTAAAGTAAACCAAACCCTACGTAAGCATGCTTGATTAGAGTGATATGATAGAAATGTGAGCTTATAAAGGGTGTAAAAATAACTTTCCTTTGTCGTTTGAAAAACCGTCTCATACGCGTATCTAGTCTTTCAAACGGCTTTATTGATATAAATTTTACGCTGAAAAAGTAACAGGAGTCACCTTGTTACTTTATAATTTAAACATAACTGTAGTTTACCATGATTAATATCCCAAACAAAATATAACGTAAAGCTCTGAAAGCAATGATAGAGTCAGTTTCAGCAGCTTAATTCTAATACTGATAAATAATGAATGTCATTGTCTCAGTGAAACTGTGAAACAGTGAAGCTCATTATTTGCATAATACCTTTGTTTATTTTGTTTAATACTACGGCTATACGATCTGTCTGACGCCTTAGAGCATTAATACAACAGGACATGACAATAATAGTGGTCAGACCCTCTACTGAAAAAAAATCGAGAGCAACGCTTGTGACGTTTCTTACGCCTATTTACAATATTTAATCTTAGAAATATTATGTATATTACCGACTAACGCTCACTATTTTGGGATGAATGAATGCATGCAGATGACAGACTATTTCCAATATGACTCAAACTCACGAAAATTTCAATACGAAAATAATTTATCTATTCACGGTTGTTGCTACTAAAGACTTTCTTCTTCTCCAGCCCACTTACGTCCCACTGTTGGGCACGGGCCTCCTCCACTTTGGGAGCGATTATGGTCTACTATGCCGCATTGACCAGGCGTTTTGGCACAGGGTTTATTTTCGAGTTTTGCGTCTCTCACAGAAGATGTTATCTGTGTGCAGCAGTGGCGTGCACAGGAATATGACACTGGGTATGCGGAGCAGTACTCAGTCACAAAAACTTTTTCTTTTATAGATCCTACTGCCATTCGTTCAAATCCCAATGACTATGTCCTCGCGCATAGCTTAGTAGGTTTACGCGGTGACGTCTCTCAAGTTTTGGGCCTTTGGCAGGTATATACGACCCTAAACCAACTTCTTCACATCTCCTGCGAACTGTACGCTCACTTACTCGTACTCCTCGAACGTCTTCCAGTTCATTTCGAGATTGTACAGCCGTTAATCGCGTATTCCTACGAACTTCAAGTTGTAAAAAACTGTCATCTCGCCTCGATGTACATCTTTTTCTACCTTGACCCCTCCTCCTCACAAGAGAATTAGACGATCTACCGCTGGATGCTGCGATGAATCGTTGATACTGGTCGACGAATAATAAATCGATCTGGCATAATAAAGAGCTTTTAATAAACAAAATTGCTTTTAGAATAACAAATTTATAAAAAACCGTCAAGTGCAATTTTTCAAAAAAAATACAATTACGTAGTTATTACTCGAACAAGTTGACAAAACGTATTGTTCGGGAAAATAAAACAAATGAATGAAAAAAGTGTATGTCATCTAATTTTCTATTTTCAAATTTGACAATAAATTAAAAAAAATATCATAACTGGCCAGTTCCTCAAGTAAAAGATTTTAAAATCCTGCTTTTTTTGTGTTCCGCTAATTGTGCTGGTGTGTATATATACTCGGTAGTCTGAGAGTATCTTTACTTGTCAGCGTTGTACTTAAAGATGTTAATATAGATAGACAAGATGATATAAATGTCATGTTTCTTTATTATAGATTATAAATTATACAATTTATAAATAATTATTTATTAATTATAGCTATTTGTACCAATTCTAAAACGATCGATAACAGTCGAATACACATTTCGGCAATATTTATCTGTTTCATTTAGAAACCAAATCTTAACAAATTCTACCAAGAAGACATTCTCTTGAACCTTTCTATCTATTAAAAACAAACCGCATCAAAATCCGATGCGTAGTTTTAAAGATATAAACTCATATACGGACATACAAAAATAACAACTTTGTTTTATAACAAGTAAAGAAGTACAAAGCACTATGTGACTAACAAATATATTCCCTGAAACAATAAATTTTGTGTTATTTTTTACGTAGTTGTTTTACTTGTTTTTAATAAAATCATCAATATCACTACCTAGTTGATACACACACACATATATATTGACAACTGTATAATTAATTAAATCAACGTGCCTTATGTCAGATAATATAAATAGTAATATTATGATTAACCACCACATTTGTCACTCGGTTTAGTTTATATATTTTTTACGTACAACGCCATCTATCCAGATTGCTTTGCAACATCTCGACCAACCACCTAGTATTCTCTACAGAATACAATTGGGTTGAAAATAATGACGCGACGTTCATTACTAAAGTAATTTATTGATTTTGTAATTGACATGCTATGCTTTACTTAACAAATCAAATTATGGTGGAAAAAATGACTGCTGAATAATTTGAATGTTGCAATAAGCTCAGTTCGGAAAGAGCTTCGGAACGGTATTCCGAGGTCGTGGGTTCAAGTCCCGCTGGCGGCAGTCATTTTTTCCACCATAATTTGATTTATTAAGTAAAGTATAGCATGTCAATTGCAAAATCAAGAAATTACTTTGCTTTTTCAATTTTTTTTTTCTTAAATTATTGAATAATGATCATCATTATCATTATAAAGTCATGCTTTTTTACGTGGGGTAGTCAAAGACTACAGAGCTTCAGCTGCTACGATCTAAACACAATCTCTTGGCTTTCTTTATACTTATAAATACATAGAATCTTACCCAATTTACTAAATTATGGTGGAAAAAGTGACTGCTGCAAGCGGGACTTGAACCCACGACCTCGGAATACATGGTCGGGCATGGCATGTCAATTGCAAAATCAATAAATAACTTTACATAGAATCATTTTAATAAAACCTTGTTATTTGGGTATTACAAACAGACAGTTCAATTTTGTTAACTGTATATATTTAATTGACGTCAACAATACTTATAGCTAGTTTATAACTAGTTGTAACGCTCAATTTTCGCCAACATAGAATAGAGATCAATAAATTGATGGCTTACAGTTAACCACTAATGAGGTTTGAACCGGAGGTAGAGCCTTTCAAGTGGCTTCGTTAATTAGATCACATTGTATCGGTAGCGGCTACACCTATTCGTAATTTAATACGAGTTCAAAGTTTAACTGAGTTCATACAAGTATGTATAGCATAAAATGTATGTCTTTCATTCAAATAAAAGTCATATATTTTTAAGGGCCCGCGATAGAAGATATGCAATAGATAGCTTCTATCGCGGGTCTTGAGCGTGGAGACCGAATCCAGAAATTCCGTAACGAAAATAGCGTAATGAAGATAACCTGACATTATCGGCGTTACTGCGCATGCGTAATCCCCTCTTCGCGCCGCAATTTATTTCATCCTGTGGATAACAAGGGTAAACGCCTCCCTCAAATTAAACAGCGTATTAAAATAAGGATTTTGAAACGCAAAACTTGTGTCAAGCGTATGCATCAAACTTCATAATTCTTTTGTTTCTTTTTTTGTTTATTTTTCATTGTCAGAACAGTGTGTGTACGTAAAGAAGTAAATATCAAGAAAATCATTTTATGTATAAACCGCTTTCTACAAAAATATGTTTACCAATGCTTTTTGTTGATTCCGAAGTCATCACTATAACAGACATTGACTTAAGAATAATTTTATCGGCTACAGAAGTGAAATGAAAAGGAGATTGAGTGGATTGTTATTATAAAATGTTCTAAATAATATTCATAGATTTGATATTGTAATAATGCTTCTACTCTCAAGAGTTTTTCGGAATAACAAAAAGAATTCAGTATTTTGATGAGCCTTTGATTATAGAAATATATTGCCGATTTCTTTATTGCTTTTTGCCCTTTGATCTTGTCATTTCTCTCCTCGATGTAAATGCCTGCTTTTCGAACTAACTTTGTATTATGATTTTTTTTTATATTGTGACAACAACTGTAAGAATAAATTTAGTTCTTGATTTGAAATGTATCTTTTGTCCGGAATAAAATCAATTAGGAGATAGTACTAACGGTAGATAGAGTTACTGTAAGAAAAATCTAATTTGAGGAGTATGTTTGCACAAAAGAGCCTAAATGATAAAAACTATACTAAATAATCTCTCCGTGTGGTGATGCATTAAGAATACATGTGTCACCACCCCCATTTCCTCCCAAGGGTGCTGTAAAAGTCAGCTAATGGATAATGCACACAGATAACATCCTCCGTGAGAGCCAGAAACTCGAAAATAAACCCTGTGCCTACACGCCTGGTCAGCGCGGCACAGTAGACCATAATCCCTCTCAAGATAGAGGAGGCCTGTGCCCAACAGTGGGACTTAAACGGGCTGGAGACAGAGAGATACAAAATAATAACCTTATATGTATATCTCTCACAGCACACATTAGACAAAATAGGATAGTGAGTGATATTGTGTATTATTTCATGGTCAACATTTGAAACGCCCTTATTATCTTTGGCAATAAAAGCAACAAAAGTGGTTTCCCTCCACACAGGCCATTTACTATTTGGCCCTAACACTGCGGCCAACCTCTGCCTTTCGAAGTAAGTCAATGTATTATCCAAACACTAACATTGGTACCGATTCTATGTGCTCAACTTAACTATATAAATATAAATAAATATTCATGGACATTTCACACAACGTCCTCTGGTCCCAAGCTAAGCTTATTATGCTTGTCTTATGGGTACCAGAATACGGATAGAATACATATACTACTTTTCTTTTGTAAATACATACTTATAATACATAGAAACACCCAGACGCAGTACAAACATTTGTATGACAATTCTAAATATCACACAAATGATTGTCCCGAGCAGGAATCAAACCCGCGACCTCTTAATCAATAGTCCGTTACATAAACCACTCAACCACGAGGCTCGTCTCTATCTCTCAAACTATAAATTGAAAGTTGATAGTGTCAATAAATCTCACATTTGCTATTTCGTTGTACATAGTTTTCTTAATAATTAAAGTTGCTAGACTATACACAGTTTTTCTATTAAGAAAGTTCTGTTAACATTGCCGAATTGTGTTATTGACAGTATCAGTTTTTAGTTAAGTTTAGTTTAGTAGTAGTTGTGCACGTAGAATTGGTACCATTACTTAAAAATATGTTTATCATCCTAAAATCTTTATACATAATAGCTGTTGTCCGAAACTTTGTAGGCGTGGAAATTAAAAACCAAATCTTAACAATTTTACAAAAAACACATCCTCTTGAACCACTCAATCTATTAAAAGAAACCGCATCAAAATCAGTTGCGTATTTTGAAGATATAAGCTAATACAGGGATACACAAACACATACAAAAATAAATAACTTTTTTCATGGACCTTTCACACAATGTCCTCTGGTCCCAAGCTAAGCTTATATACTTGTGTTAGGTAATACGGGTAATACAGATAGAATACGTATAGGTACTACATTTCTTTTGTAAATACATCCATATACTCGTAATATACAGAAACACCCAAAAGCAGTACAAACATTTTTGTATGACAATTGTAAATACCACACAAATGATTGTCCCGAGCGGGAATCGAACCCGCGACCTAGTGATTGGCAGTCCGTTACATGAACCACTTAACCACGAGGCTCGTCTTTGATTTAGACTTTGTCTTATAATAAGTAAATATTATGGTCTTATTCATAATAACTTATCGGAGATTTAAACAATAAAATAATCGGAGAGATAATAAACATTTTAGCGTAAAAATACTATTATGAATAACAATTTTTGACAATTTTAGCGAACCAATTTTAGCGAACTTTTAAACCTCCGATAAGTCATTATGATTAAGACCATAAAGAATATAATAGGTTATCTTTTTTCTGTTTTAATTTCAGTGCCATCTTAGTACAGTACAGAATTGACTTAACATTATTTTTATCAGCTTCAAGGATAAGATGAAATAAAGATTGCTATTATGAAATTTCCCAAATTATATTCAGGACAGACATTATAATAATCGTTTTGTTCTCAAGAGATTTCCAGTCGCACAAAAGGAATTTTCATTGTTATGCTATTATCAGTGTTCCTGATAGCTCTTGATTGTAAAAAGATTTGCTATTGGCCATTTACTCGATTGCTTTTTGACTTTTTGTGGCACTTGAACAAACGGGGTATTTGTTTTGTAATCTATTTTTATTTTTCTAAATATCTCATCGGTATTGTTAAGTGAGAAATTAATGTATGACTGTTCCACCTCCTTGTCAACCCTGACAACCTGGTCAGGTCATGGAAATACCTGAGTGACTACCATGGCCTGGCCAAGGGGCGAGGAGGAACACCGTGGGGTTTAGTGGGTAGTCCTGGTTTCTTTCTGACCCGGGAGTCCCACACGAAGTGCGTAGGTAAATGCATTCCCCACATAAAAAAAACCTCTTTGTCAACTTTTTTGCGGAGTTCTAGCAAATCCAAAGGGGTAAAGCATGAGGCTAAAAATGTCCCGATTGCAGTCTTTATGTCACCAACAATGAGATGTAAATAGTCTGTATTAAGAGATACGAAAAGAGTGAGAAGTAAAAAGGCGCTATCTGGGTTTCGAAGCAAAAGTTGAGGGCTGAAACGACAATGTTGATCCTTTACATCATCATCATCAAATCATCACGCCTTTTTTCCATAGGGGTAGGCAGAGACTATAGAGCGCCAACTGCTACGATTCAAACATAGGTACTTCTTTTCGATGTATCTTATTAAATCATCAGTATTCATAATTTTCTTTAAGTTTTAGTATGTTTTATGATATATGGAGTGTTGGAAAACCACTCATTATCTGAGAAAACATTTTTTTTGTACTTGTTTAGATGTTTAAAAAAGCAATGTAAAGTAGAGGATTTAGAGGCAGCAAAAACATAAGTCTACCTCGTTACGGACACGTGTAAACAGTCAAACAAGGTTGTTTGTGATGTTTAAACTTTTAAACAAAACAAATTTTTGTAAAAATGTATGTTCATTTTTGTGTTTGCGTTGACAATGGAGATAGAAATTCACGTTTCAGACATTTTATTTAAAAATATAGGATTCTTTTTATTTTCTACGACTAGTGTGACCTATAAATTATTTGATATGCGATAGTTTTAAGCACGTGTACATGTCCGTGTCCAGTAATATCTTTCTTCTTAGCATTTGTCACATTTTCTGACAAGATTCTCTTTCTGAAACTGGTGCTTCCAATTCGTCCCTTTCAATACATTCTCTTCTGTCAACCCGCAACTCCGCAATACTCCGCACATTTTCTGCTGTGACGTTAACCACTGTAAACCATCGCCATCGACTCGCTTTGATATCATACTGAAAGTAACGTCCAATTCCTATATTCGTCGCGATTGGGCGCGATCCACTGGGTCCCACAGTTTGACATTGCGAAAGCGATGTGACCGGCATAGATGTCGTGTTCTTATCTTCTTTTGACACCATGAAAATTTACATCAATTTGCCACATCTTATTAAAAATGCTACTTTTAATAAGATAGGTTTTCTCTTTCCGTTTACTTACAATTTTTGGATTCAATAAATCAAGTACAATGTTAATTGTTTTCTTTCTGAATAAAAAAAACATCGAAATTAATTATAAAAATAAATTTGTTATATGCATTTAACAAATAAAACTACTTTTTACAGATTTAGACGCGTATATTTGTTTTTAAATTTTGGCCCAGTTTAAAAGAAATATACGCGTCTAGATCCGTAAAAAGTAGTTTTATTTGAACAAATGAGTCGTGCAAGTGTTAGAAAATATTATGCATTTTAAACAAATTTATGTGTAAAATATTTGTTTAAGTATTACAAACGACAGTGTGTGTGTAATTATTATATTTAAATCCATACAGAAATTAAAATATTATAAGAGTGTAAGCGGTATATTATATTTAATGAGTTTAGTATAACTCGTGTCTGGTTTCGGACATAAACGAATTAATAATGTGAGCTCAGGGGTCGGAACAAGTTGTGAGCGAAGGTTTTGGATGACACAGTCATTAATCCGTCGAGCGCCAGCTGCAACGTACAGAAAAACTTATGATTATTGAAGTACTTTTACAGATATTAGGAAACTGTATTACAGTCACTTATAAATCTTTTCTTTTTCAAGAAACTAGAATTTTTCTTTACCGTCTATAGCAAAACATGTTATTTGCTTATAATATCCCTTAGCTGGCATTTACAGCACCCTTGGCAATAACTAGGGTGGTGACACTTGTATTTTTAATTCGTCTCCAAATGGAGAAACTGGAGCTGTAATAAAATTAATAGCTAACAAATATTATAATAATCAACGCAATATTGATCCAACGCATTTTACAAATTCACTGAAAAAAAATTTCTCTATAAATTTTCGTAAATGTAAAGCTAGCTGAACGACGTTTGGAACGGACATTTAAAAGAAGGACAAGGTAAGTGGTAGTCTCTCAGTTTGATAGTTTGTCTGTTCAGATTAAGTAAAAAAAAGTAGTACGCGGAAAATAAAGAATTTTAACTCTCGTCTAAAGCTATTTCTTAAAAAGACTGCTTAGGGACTATTTTATTAGAATGTATTCGTGTCTAATACAAGTGAGTAATCAAAAAGTATCCGACCATTGATCTTATTAGCAGTTATTAAGAGTGACGGGCTGAATTATCTTTGTTAACGAAAATCAGAGATATATATAAACTACGGTAGTTTGATAAACTTTTACGGAGTTGTCGGACTATGTTTGTGTCATATGCACATATCATCGTATTTTCTACTGCCTTATTATATACGGAACCAGTTAGTCGAAATAAATAAGATACATCATCAGCCTATTACCGTCACACAGTTGGACACGGGCCTCCTCCACTCTGGGAAGGATTATGGTTTACAGGGTTTAATTTCGAGTTTTTCCTCTCTCACAGCGGATGTTATCTGTGTACAAGATTATTATCCTTAGTTGATTTTTACAGTGCCCTGGGAAGAAAAGGGGTGGTGACAGTTGTATTCTTAATCCGTCACCATACTGACAAACGTACAAATAAGATACAAAAGAGAAAATTTAAAACTCTCTGTCGAAGTCTGGTCAATAAATAATTTACTTAGTTCAAAAACTAATAAACACGCTTAAAAATCCTGAATATTATTTTAATTTGTTGCATTGTAATTAATCGTTAATATGTGTGCAAAATTTCAGATTAATCCGACTACTGCAAGTGGGTGAAAATCAATTTCAAAGAAATAATAGCGTGTTAAAAATATGATTTTTTATATACGTTTTCAATGAATCAAGTTCACGTGTGTAATTCCTATCTAAAAGTTATAAAAGAACTTTGAGAGTAAATTTCTTGCTCCTTGAATTTATAATATTTACTTTAACTGACTTACGAGTAAGTTACAAATAAGATACGAACATCTAAAGAGCATAAGTTTTCTATTGAAACTAAAACTTTTGATATCAAAGTATGTAAATCTTATTAAAGTGTTCAGTATCATAACTAATTGTGAATAGTTTTAAGATATCTTCTAACGATTTATTAGAAATAGACGAAGTAGTGTAAAGGTGGCCTACCGATGTTTGGGAACGGATCGCCCAACTTGAATTTAACTAAAACACCCCTCAATTCTTATATTGCGGTTACGAATGGGCAGCGCGACTGACCTGAGAGATAGCAAGATTTAACATTGTGAGAGTAGAGTGGCCGACACAAACGTGTTCTCGACATTGTGCCCACGAGGCCTATGGCCACCAGTGGGATGTTTATGGGCTGGGAAGAAAAAAGAAAATATATTTCGACCAATTGGCATTGTTCATATTTTTTTAAAACTCTTAATTCAAAAACCATTTCGGGGAATAGAGTTTCTGATCATGATCCATTAGCTTTTTTCGGAAAATTTGCTATATTAACGATTATTTTTCCAAAAAAGCAAAAAATGCCCAAAAATGCACTCGCACTATCGCACTTGAAATGAAGGTCTTAAAATATAAAGGCGTTCTGAGGGATATACTTCTCTGTGGTGGAGTTGAAATTGGTCTATTATATCAACTTGGCAACTTTGAAAAGATATATTGCAATCTGTCTTATGTCTATCAGGAAAAGTCAATATAGAGATTGCGTACAACGATGACGTCACAACATTTAAAATAATATCTTTAAGTATTTAAAAAAAATTCTATACAGTGAATATTTCAATAATATTGAAATTAGTTGCTTAAATTAGTCTACATTTTCTAAAAAAAAATACAAAAATAGCAGGTCAAAAATTATGAACAATGCCAATTGATGACCACTAGATAACATACTTTATATCCAACAAATAGCAAGACTTTTACATAAATCTCTCTCTTTCTCTCCAGTTCATTAACGTCCCACTGTTGGGCATGGGCCATCTCCACAAAGGGAGGGATTATGGTCTACTGTAACGTGCTGTGCGTGTAGGCACAGAGTTTAGTTTCGAATTTTCCATCTCTCACACATGATGTTATCTGTGTACACTATCCCTTTGCTAACTTTTACAGCACTCTGGGAAGGAAAAGGATGGTGACACTTGTATTCTTAATCCGTCACCACACGGACAGGCCGCACACATTAATACAAACATAATTACTGGGCGAATTGTATCTAACTCGAGTATTCTGATTGTGATTTGATTTGATTTCAGTACAACAGGATATGGGTTTTTGTATAAGGTATAAAAACGATCTCGGACCGGAAATAGGTCAGCTTCATCAATAAATCAATTCAATGTGCTGAGATGTGAAGTTATTCTCGGATTCAATTTTAATTAGATATTGGTACCAATTCTGTTGACAAAACTAAACCTAACTTAACTAAAATGAAACCTTGAAAGATTATATATTATTATTTATGTATCTATCTTAGAGTATCTTAAGAAATTAATTGTTTTTTATGTATGTCTCTATGTGAGCATAATATATCTTCGACATTGCGCAACAGATTCTGTTGCGTTTTTTTAATAGAGCGGTTCAATATTATTAAATATTATATATATAAATATAAATAATATATATTAATATATATAAATGTAGCGAAAAAAGACGACGTGAAAAAGAGACCGATGTATCTGTCGGTGACGTTTTAAGTATAGATCACATCTCGGTATATTAATATATGTATATCTCTCTCTTACTCGCCTCGTCTTTTTCTATATATATCTGTCTCTTTCTCGATATATTAATATATCGTAATATGCCGTTTGTGGTGCTCTTTAAGGTTTGGTTTCAATATTTTTTTTTAAATAAATATTTATGGACATTTCACACAACGTCCTCTGGTCCCAAGCTAAGCTTATTATGCTTGTGTTATGGGTACTAGAATACGGATATAATACATAAACTACTTTTCTTTTGTAAATACATACTTATAATACATAGAAACACCCAGACGTAGTACAAAGATTTGTATGTCATTTATGGATATCACACAAATGATTGTCCAAAGCGGGAATCGAACCCGCAACCTTGTGATCGGCAGTCCATTACATGAACCACTACGCCACGAAGCCCGTCGAATTCGACGTGTACGAAGTAGCAAGCAACAGAAAAAGTGTCTTACATATGCAATATATCCATGTTTAACATCTTCATAACAAAACACTTTTCATACAAAAATTATTCTTTCTATGAATTCTATATTTGAGTATTTAAAAAAAAATTCAACTGACTTCATATGCCTTTAAAATTAGAGGGTTTTCCTCGATTTCTCAGGAGATAACCATCAGATCCTGACCTGGTGGCAAAGGGACCACACGGGAACTACCAGCGTTCAAATAGAAAAATAATTCGCTTCGCCCAGTTATAAGTTATGAGGGAACAAACATAAATAAAAAAATTACTAAAAAACATACAGTCGAATTGAGAACCTGCCCTTTTTTTTAAGTCGTTTAAAAACATAATTATATACATAGATAAGTTAAAACAGTAGTTAAATAGATTAGCATTTGAATAAACAAGTACTTAAGAAAATCAAGCTCTATTGAAATTTTATTTTATTCCATTGCCTTTGTATTTTTGCTCTAAAATTAAAATGCAAGTATGCAACTTGCACAAAGAATAGTTCCGCGAGGAGCTACAAAACAATAAAAATCGTTTACATAACAATGCTTGCTATTGTTATGGAGAAATGAATTAAATCCACAATGCTGTACAATAAAATGTTTGGAGAAGCGGTAAGCTGCCACAGTTTTATGACGAAAAAGCTATCCTTACTAATATTATAAATGCGAAATTAATTCTGTCTGTCTGTCCGCTACGCTTTCCCGCTTAAACCTCTCAACCAATTTTGATGAAATTTGGCACAGACAATCTTTAGACCCTAAGAAAGGACATAAGCTACCTTTTATTGCGAAAAAAAGAACTTTCCAAATTCCACGCGGACGGAGTCGCGGGCAACAGCTAGTAATAAATAAATAAATATTTATAGACATTTCACACAACGTCCTCTGGTCCCAAGCTAAGCTTATACGCTTGTGTTATGAGTAACAGAATACGGATATACTACACCCAGACGCAGTACACATTTGTATGACATTTATCAATATCTTACAAATGATTGTCCCAAGCGGAATCGAACCCGCGACAGTAAAATAAAAATAATGATTAAGTCCAAACGTCCAAATTTTACTTCTTTGTTCATCCTTGTAAATGGCCTACGTTTGTAGCTAAATTTAAATCGATGATGTTTATTTACAGCTTTTTAGTTAGTAACTAACTTCATGGTGTCGGTTTACTTTGTAACAATGTACCCGCTAATCTTGAATTTTTTATCTCATCCTTTTTCCTCTACATCCTTGAAAAACATAGCACAAATTAATTTATCCAAAAGTAAAAAGAATAATATTTTGGTTATAACGAATGAGGTACCAATTAATTCTAGGTGCACAATTAAACTTAACTAAAAAACGAAAATAAATAATGCCAATAACACAATTCGGCAATGATAACCTGAACTTACCTATTATAAAAATTTGGTATTATAAAGTAACGATTTTAATAAATATTTTTTTTTTTAATAAATATTCATGGACATTACACACAACGTCCTCTGGTCCCAAGCTAAGCTTTATATGCTTGTGTTATGGGTACCAGAATACGGATAGAATACATATACTACTTTTCTTTTGTAAATACATACTTATAATACATAGTAAACCAGACGCAGTACAAACATTTGTATGACAATTAAAAACATCACACAAATATTTGTCCTCACCGGGAATCGAACCCGAAGAATCGAAGTCGAATATATGTATATTCGACTTCGATTCTTCGGGTTCGATTCTATTCTATATACATATCTATTTCGTTGTACACATGTGTGTACAACGAAATAGCCAATTAAAATACAGCGTAATTGTTATTAACCGACTTCAAAAAAAGGAGGACGTTCTCAATTCGTTTGTATGTTTATTTATGTTTGTTACCTTGCATGTTTTTTAACTTTAAACTGGGCGGAGCGATTTTAATTATTCTTTTTTTATTTGAAAGCTCTTGGTTCTCGTTTGGTCCCATTGACACCAGTGCAGGATCTGATGGTTATCTTCTGAGATATAGAGGAAAACCCTCAAATTTTAAAGACAAATGAAGTCGGTTATACTTTATTTTTAAAAATACCTAATTATTTTAGTTAGCAAATCAAATTATGCTGGAAAAAATGACTGCCGCTAGTGGGACTTTTCATATTTTCATTTTTTATTATTTATTGTTATTTTTAGGGTTCCGTACCCAAAGGGTAAAAACGGAAACCCTGTTACTGAGACTTCGCTGTCCGTCCGTCCGTCCGTCCGTCCGTCCGTCCGTCCGTCCGTCCGTCCGTCCGTCCGTCCGTCTGTCACCAGGCTGTATCTCAAGAACGGTGATAGCTAGACAGTTGAAATTTTCACAGATGATGTATTTCTATTGCCGCTATAACAACAAATACTAAAAATAAAATAAAATAAATATTTAAGGGATACATTCCATACAAAAAACTGATTTTTTTTACCGTTTCTTGCTCGATACTAATAACGTTGCCTTATGTTGCATAGATAATGGTACGGAACCCTTCGTGCGCGAGTCCCACTCGCACTTGACCAATTTTTTTATTATTTATTATATTTTTCATTTTTTCCACCATAATTTGATTTGTTAAGTAAAGCATAGCATGTCAATTGCAAAATCAATAAATTACTTTATTTTAGTTATTGTTTTAGTTATTGTGAATTGAACTCAACACCACTGGTGGTCTTTGTTTTATTGAACCTAATACCTAGTGAAATATACCTTCTGTATGTTACTATATGAGTCATCAAATTATAACCAGTAAATCACCAGGCTTCATAATCTATCTACTATGTCATGACTAGACACTATTATGTCGACGTATAATCTTCGCAGTTAACGTGACACAGACTATTATAATTCAGTGTAATAAGACCGACAAGGTCTTGTTAATAACCGTTACATTAATGCTATTGTCATGATCTGTAATTAATATAATTTGATCTAAACTTAGGGTAGGGTGGTGTAAGACTGCGGAATTTAAAATCAACGCTACATAAAATGAAAACTATACGTCTTGTTTGAGATTAATCATTTATAAATCATACTTTTACCTACGCACGCAAAGTATTAAACAACTGCGGCCGTATTATGAGCTTTTATTTACAGGCAGTTTACGCCGTGAATTGAACTGTCTGGCAAATTCGTATTATGAACAAATTGTTAGTCAGTCAGTTCGCTAAACCAGTCATACATTAATATGTTTAAGGAGAAGACACAACTAAAAGTAAAAGTACTAACTAAAAATTTTCAACTCAAAGTTTTATTTTTGCAATATTACCTAATTCAGCCATGCAGTTTACGGCCTGTCTGGAACTTGAATGATTTTAAAAAGCTCATAATACGCCGGCAGGTTGGACAGTCCCCAGTTGTTAGCTACATTCAAATTTCGGGTACCTACCTTCTAGAATACCGCGAAAACCAATCGCACCACTCTGTCCTCCTCACAGAAGGACAGTTCTAGGTGCAGATTCACCCTATGTTAGTTTATGCAAGGCTGTGAATCTTTATAGTAATAGATTTGATATACATTGTGAATCTCTTAATAAACTTAAAAAACTTATTAACCTTTGACCCATCTTTTGGTACATAACTATAATAATGATAATTAGCGATTTTATTTTGTGTTTTTTTTTTTTTTCGATTTTAGTTTACATTATGTTATTATTAATTTTAATCACCTATTTTTTGTTGTAATTTGATTATTTAATTATTATCAAATATTATTTAGGTGGTTAATTTTAGGTGTTTGCATATAAGTAATTGTTGCATGTTCATTTGTTTTGTTTTTGAATGTAATTTTTACTTTATCTAATGTTAACAATTGTTGGTGAACCTATATAAATTAAAAAAAAAAAATACCTCGACATTCTGGCTAGAGATTACTATAATAATTTTAACAAAAATTATGCTATCATTTTAGGAAATAAACAAAAATCACAAATTTATACACCCTAGTGTGTAAGATTGCGCAAGGAGGTCGATAAAATTGCGCAACTTAATTACTTGCACAAATCGCATATGAAAGGGCTGGCTTCATTAGAGTCTGAAACGTTTTCATGTTACCACTCCGTACATGTGTTGCACGCTATCCAATCCTATTACCTATACCTAACTACCTATTGTCTTTGTACTTCTTTTCTTCTCTGTATTATTAAAAGAACACAATAGGAAAGTCTTCTCTCCTTTTCTCACTTTGATTCATCTTAATTTAGTAAAGTAGACATCTTCTTCATCTTTTACGGCTATAACAATAGTCACCTAAGCTAGCAGCTTTAGCAGAGTCTTACGTTTAAATGTCTTACAATCTATAAATACAATCTATAATTACAATCTATAAATCTCTTACAAGAGTCTATTTAAAAGATTTCTACGTCTTTAAGCTTCAGCGTGAATGTTACTATAGTGTTAAAATTTTATTTGCATAATAAGGATTTTATTTTATAAGCTTTTCTATATTTTTACTAGTCTCTAAAAAGGAGCTTGAACAATATTTGTTTAGCAAAATACTCGATAATATTAGTATCAATACGATGACACGAATATAATCTAAGGAATATTGGGATATTTAACTTTATATTATGTAATATCTATCTACTCGAAAAGATAGTTTATATGTTTAAATCGTTACAACACTAGTTTAGTTCATATCATTTTTATGCGACGATGCTATATCGAGAATAAGGAATATTACGAGGACATACTTGAATCAACCAACATTTAATATTACTTCCAACAAATATTATGATTTTCCTGCCGATATATTTGGAGAATATCATCCGCCTTTATGAGATTTACCTACTCTTAAAGCATAAAATCCAATATTAGTCGATATTTGCAAACGAACCCGCTGAAAATATAGTGCCTTTGCAACATTTTTCACTGATGCTTCGGTCCTACTGGTTGTAAACATACTATACAACACTGAAAAAAAATTTTCAAATCGGACCTGTGGCTTTGGTTCTTGCGATTTGCGCATTCAAGCAAACAAACTCTTCACCTTTATAATATTAGCATGGATTAGATGTTACTCTGTCTAGAGCAATCAACTAGAAAGTATTATTCTAGCCGACCAAAGCATGTTTTTAATGCGTCCTTTATTCTCACGACTTTCAGTGGAGTGTGAAATGATTGCTGAATATATGAAGGACGATCTGTGAACCTTATTTTATCCACTGGTTTAGAAAATTTGGTCTTTATAAATACCTAACCATGTTCTTATTAGATTTTATGAAGAATTTTTAAACAGTAAATTTTATTTTATTAGATAACTAGCTGCCCCGGCAAACGTTGTTTTGCCATACAATTCTGTGTAAAAATCAACAACAAAAAATTTCATCAAAATCGGTCCAGCCGTTTAGGAGGAGTTCAATTACAAACACACGTACAGAAGATTTATATTTATAAAGATTAAATAAAAATAATTGGAGTTGTTAAATATTGCAAATAAGCTCCTAAATTACTTAGGATATTTATTTATTTTTTTATTTTATTTATTTTACAATTTTTGCACACAATAAATGATTTATGTACAATGGTGGACTTAATGCCAACGGCATTTTCTTCCAGTCAACCAGCGAGAAGTGCAGAAAAAAGTTAAAGTGGGTGCTATTTATTTTAACTTATAGGTATATAATAATTTTAATGAAATTCATAAAGCTCATACATACAAAATACATAAATAATATTATAACACTTGCTATACAAATACTACATAAACCATACTTACTTATATATCATAATAATATAACTAGTATGTTATATTCGCTATACATACACTACATAAACCATACATAAATACATATAATATACTTCCAACAGTGGAGAAAACACTAACAGTATACTTCTACCAATTAACTTCTGTAGAGTTCACGTACTTTAGCTTTGAACGTCCGACGAGATTTAGCAGCCCTGATCTCAGAAGGGAGCGAATTCCAAAGAAGAATTGACTGTATATTAAAAGACGAGTGTACTAAGTGAGAGGTGTGAGGAGGACTGGTAAGAAGAAGATTATGTGAAGAACGAAGGTTTCTTTCGTGAGTGGAGCAGAGATATTGAAAGCGAGTCTTTAAGTAAGGCGGAGAATCAGGACAGTTTAATATGGTAAACAGCATAGTTAACGCCCGCAAACTACGTCGTTGTCTAATAGGTAACCATTTCAGGCGAGCACGAAGGGACGATACGTTGTCATATTTGCGCAAGTTAAAAACGAATCGAATGCAATTATTGAGAAGACGGTCAAGTTTATTGAGCAGATCTGCATTCAGGTCGAAGTAGCACACATCAGCGTAATCGATGATAGGAAAAGTTAAGGTGTGCATTAGCGTTGTTTTTGTAGCTACTGGTAAAATTTTTCTAAGGCGATATAAAGCACGCAGGGTTCCCGTAACTTTACGGGAAACATTCGCGACTTGGATATAAGTATATTATATATAATTATAGTTATGCTAGGTGAAATACTCAACAGGATTCTAAGGTAAGTATTATTTCTATAAACTACATCTAAGTATTGTGAGAATGGATGAAATCTAATTTCATATCAATTATATGGAATTTGCTCAGGTAAGTAGTTCGTCCTTTGTGCCCAGGATCAAAGGATTCGCTGAGGAGGACGGGGATTAATATAATCTGACTCAATAGTATATGTGAGATACGCAGTTCTGGATGTGACTTTCTTTTTAACAAAATATCTACACTCTTCAACCGATTTCCAAAAAAGGGGGGCTTAAAAGCGCTTGGACTGAAATTGAAATTAAATTATTTTGTCGTTTTATAGGGTACCTACATAATATATTTTAAAAATGCTCCCATTATCTTTCAGTCTCTGAAAATAATTTACTGGAAGAATCAAGAAAATTCTTCAAATACTTATCTTTACTTAAGAGGATACCAAAATAGCTTCGTGCATTTTTCTACGTACGAAGTTTTCATTGTTTCTTTAGATTGAATGGCTAGAGCTCTAATTTTTAAGTATATGTTTTTTCAATATATGATCTAGGATCGCATAAACCCAGAAACGCGATTGAAAAAAGTTTTCTCGATAGAAAATCTTAGCGAAACAACCTCTCTAATTTTTTATTTTTTTCATTTGTCGGTCTATTATCGCGTATTAACTAATAAAATAACTTTAAAAACATAAGTAACTATTATATATAGAAACACGTAAATCAGAATTAAAATATATTTAGTAGATTTTGAGTAAATAGGAAAAGTATCCCTAATTCTTCATTTTCTGTGCCTACTGGCTGTGTTAATATGTACGTGTCGGGGATGATATTGAATAATATTGATGTAGGCCCTTAATCATAAAACAAAGTCGTTATTTTAGTACGTATGTTTGTGAGCGTATATCTTCAAAACTACGCAACGAATTTTGATGCGGTTATTTTTAAGAGTGTAGGTGGTGATGGCTTTTTTGTACAATTTGTTAAGGTTTTTTATTTTGTAAATTCCACACGTACCTACGAAATTGCGGGCAACAGCTAGTGTTCTGAATAAATGAGGGAATGTCACTATAAACTTTTTTAAGCTAAAACTTTTTGTCTTTTTCCGATTAATTCATTTAACCTATTGCTCATAAATTAGCTTCCTACTAGAGTAAAAAAAAATCGGATTACATCTTTTGAATAGGTTAATACCTATTACAAATTACTTTACATACATAGTACAAATTTTTTCTTTTTCATAATCTTCGCGACCACAACATCATGTGGCCGGCTACTGCGCGCCGACGACCCCTGCCCGGGGCCCTGCTGGGGACGAAGTGCCACTAAAGCGTTCTCACTACAGCAGAGCCTCCCCCTTTGTCGCCATCACCCGAGCAAAGGAGGCCTAACACTGTTCACTCTCGGCTGTGGACGAAACGATGACCATCACTGCCAGCCAGCCCAGCGCGCTGTACTCGTCAGGAGTTCAGCGCGCTGGGCTTCCCAGGCCGCGCATACGGCGAGTGTGTGTTCTGCCGTATTCACGGCCCCGCTTCTATTCAGCAATAGTGTTTGCAATCTTTTGTCGGAAATGCCATATTTAAAAATGTTTTTAGAATTTCAATGTATATCCGCAAAACAGTTAAAGTCTAATGTAAAATTAGTCTTAAACTAACACAAATCGAGCAAGTAAGACGCGTCATATTCTCTACTCCCAAATAACAGGGATAAAGGCAGGAGAATTATATTTGTTGTTGTAGGAGCATACTTAAATTGGAAAATTTTCACGGTTCTAGAGATACCGCCTGGAGACAGACGGGTGGCCAGCGAAGTTTCAGTACCTAATAGAGTCAATTAGCAGAATTTTAAATTTATTACAGTTGTGTCGTTCTTAGTAGTGTATAGGCTTATGTACTTGGAATAATAAAAATCTAGTCATTGTTATAATCAAAAATTGTTACTAACATTATAATTATGGACTATGTCTGAAATAAAATATTAAATAAAAAAAAAATATCGCTCCCACTGTGCAACTAGCACAAAAAAAAACTATAAATTGAGTAGCATATCAAAGTTATTAACAAACCTATTAATCAAACCCTGAGTACACTCGTGTCAGTAAGCTCTTCATTTTGACATACAGCATTGATTAAATGAAAAACTCTATTACTGATTGCAATACGATGCAATAACATAACCAAAGAGGTTTGTTAAATTATTTCACAACTTATAAAAAACAGTTTCATAAAAACTACTTTTATAATATTTACTAAACAATCTATTTCTCCAGCCTGTTAACGTCCACTGTTGGGCACAGGCCACTGTAGGAGGGGGTAATAAGACTAGATTTAGGGGTAATTTGAAAATTAAGGTTGCCAAATAGCAATCGTCTACGCAATCAACTCCTTAATACCTTATTAAGTTCTAATTAGAGCACGTTTAACTCCACCCATGTGATAAATCTTTCTCGATCTAGGATTTAGATTCTAAATAGCTTTGTCTAACGGTTAAATCCGATCCAATTTGAATTCAAACTAATTGTAAAGGAAAGTTTCTGAATGATTCTTGACAAACCGGTAGTAAAGTTTAGTAGTTTATGCGTATAAAGTTTGTAAGTAGGTACCTAACTGAAAATAGGGTTATAAGCCAGGATCAATTTGTGTGTTCCTTTTTACTTCAGCACATTCAGTCTTCTTTTCAAACGTCATAATTAAATTTATTTTTACATCTCTCTAACATCAATTCCTTCAAAACTTATCCACATAATTTTAATTTTAGTATATAGAAAATATTCGACTTTTGTAAGCTTTCTATTAAAAAGTATTATTACTTCTCCAAAAAATAGTCTTTACCTAGAAAAAGAAACAGCGCCGGAATACCAAGAGAATAATTATACAAAAAAAATTGTCGCTGCGGAGCAGTGTCCATATCTTAGATCAATGAATGATAATGAAAAAATATAATGACTAGTCCATTTTTTAGGGTTCCGT
Organism: Orgyia antiqua; assembly: GCA_916999025.1. Lineage (NCBI taxonomy): Eukaryota > Metazoa > Arthropoda > Insecta > Lepidoptera > Erebidae > Orgyia > Orgyia antiqua. The sequence continues at coordinate 15,696,007 of OU779864.1, read as the reverse complement.
ACCCAAAGGGTAAAAACGGGACCCTATTACTGAGACTTCGCTGTCCGTCCGTCCGTCTGTCACCAGGCTGTATCTCAAGAACGGTGATAGCTAGAGAGTTGAAATTTTCACAGATGATGTATTTCTATTGCCGCTATAACAACAAATACTAAAAATAAAATAAAATAAATATTTAAGGGGGGCTCCCATACAACAAACATGATTTTTTTACCGTTTCTTGCTCGATACTAATAACGTTGCCTTATGTTGCATAGATAATGGTACGGAACCCTTCGTGCGCGAGTCCGACTCGCACTTGACCAATTTTTTACCAATATACTTGGTCACTTATTATCATACTTGATTTTCCATTATTTTTATCGCAAAGTGTATTAGGCAGTGATCAGACGAAGCTCATCAAGTGTAGCGCGCTCACAATCGCATTAGTGAGCTACTCGCACCTGTTCTCATTACTGCTGTCCTGGCACCTACTTATATTATAATAGAACTAAAATTAGTTGCTACACATACTAGTGTAGTAATTTGCAACATTTTATAGAAGATTTTGCATATAGAAAATAACTTACGAAGTATTTCCTGACTTTTGTTAAATTGAATAAATAACGAACGTTGTGTGAAATGTCCATGAATATTTATTTATATTTATTTATTTATTTAAACCTATCACTTTCTTGATGGGGCAAATAAAAAATACATAAATGGGTAAATTAGACCAATCATCGAAAAAAAAAATAGGAAATGGTATAGGTAATTGATCTACAACAAAAAATATTGGTAATTTGTTTTTTAATTTTCATGGACATTTCACACAACGTCCTCTGGTCCCAAGCTAAGTTTATATGTTTGTGTTATGAATACCAGAATACGGTTAGAATACATATACTACTTTGCTTTTGTAAATACATACTTATAATACATAGAAACACCCAGACGCAGTACAAACATTTGTATGACAATTAGAAAAATCATACAAATGATTGTACCGAGCGGGAATCGAATCTGCGACCTCTTGATAGGCAGTCCGTTACATGAACCACTCAACCACGAGGCTCGTCTTATAATGTTTAATGTTTAGCTATAATAAGTAGTTAAATTCTCCAGAAGAAAGTAACGTGGCTTAATAAGAAGAAAAACAAAATGTAATAATGAATCTACGTTAAAAGCGGTAACTATTATTCGATTTGTTTCATTTTGTTCTCAACTGAGAACTCAGCGTCATTCCTTATTGCCTCCTTTGTCATGTTTTTGTAACTTATTTTCTTGTCTGCAAAAATAGCTAGAATTCCACAATTGACTTGCTGCGACTGCGATAAGTTAGAGAGTAGAAATGTTAACATAACTTTCTCAGAAGTAGATGGCATTGAACAAGAAGGATATTGGCATAAGATGTCTGCTAAAACAAAATATTTTAAACTAAATCATATACCAATACCAAAGTACAGTAGACTAATGCTCAGCATTAGAAGGTTTCTGGGCTAAATATAATGGATTAGACTTTAAGACGTCGAAAATTCATTCACTTATTTTACTTTTGTTTATATTTCAAACTTTTATTACAGCATTTGTCATTGTCAAAAACTTATATTAAGTTTGTTCAAAAGTATACTGTATAACTATGGATATTTGATATCGACTCAGATTGGACGTCAATTTGCATCAAATATATTGATGTCAAGTAGCATGAAGATAGATAACTTTTAATATTTATGACAGACGCGTCGTCGAAGTATAAAATTTCTTAACTCAAAATAAAGTTATCTCTACATTTTTATCAAAATATTATCATATCCTCAGAGTTTGATATGTGTCCATTTTCATCCATTTTTCCAAAGGATATTTAAAGATATACAGGATCTGAAATGAGCTTATTCTGATGGTGTTTGCTGAACGCTTGAACTATCCCTATTTAACAGGCAGGGGCTTAGTATCTAGGTGTAGCTGGTTTGCAGATTTCCATTATAATTAGGTGGCGTTAGGGATTTGCCTTCCCCGAGGAACTCTCTAGTTTTGGAGGCTATTCTTTAATAGATTGACAAAATGTGTCTCAATAGATTGCGCCGAACCCTTAGGCTAAGCGTACGCTGAGACGCAGGCGACGCAGGTCCACGCAGGGCAGGGCGGCGCAGATTTTGTAATGCTTGAGCGTATCGTGTGCTACGTACGTTGCGACGCAGTGCATGTGACGAAGACATGTGTCTGCTCTGCGCCCCGTTGTTGTGCCGGCACAGATTACTGCGTGGCACGTGCGAGTTCAGATGTGTTTTTATATGTTTTATCCACTTTTTTGCAATGACGGAACTTCTAATTGAATTAGTTCGATGTGAACCATGTTTATAAATCTCTAGAAAGTACAAAATCTCCATTAGTAGACCGTTTTTTTCAGATAATTACTTTGTCAATTAGTTTTTTTACGTTTTAACAAACTGTAAAGTAACAATAACATCGATTTCGTTATCGGAATCTGACTCTGAACTTTCAGACAGAACAGATTTAAATTAACATTAGAAAACAAAAGTTACCGTACAACGTATACGTAGCGAGCGAATAAGGCTAGGCGTATGCTGATACGCAGGCAATGTAGCGCAGCACAGCACAGATTTACTCGTAGCAGCGCAGGGCAGGCGAGACAGACATAGGCCTCGAGCGTATACTGAGACGTAGTTACATACACATTCGCGTTCTAGCTATTTTCTATTCTCTCAATATTCTCATCAAGCTCTACTTCTTTCCCAACTAACCAAACTTCGTAAAGTTAGGACGGATAGTGCATTAGGTTTGTGCTCCTATTCTTCCATTTCAGTTACATCCCACTTATCATTAGTGGGAGTATAGTCATTTGCCATCCCTAGCTATAAAAAAAAACCCTTTCCTCAGAACGCGTTTTAGTTTGTAAAATCGTAGATATCCACAGGATTACAAAAAGTTGAATACGCGCAAGATCGGATAATCTGTTCTCCTTGTATCAAGAACATTGCAGGTACTAAACAGGGTGGCATAAGAGCGATATGGCTCTTAAAATGTGGAACTGATATCCGATCAGACGACATAGGTATGAGGTAAGTGGATCGTATAGCGGCTTTAAGTATTTAGGTTGCCATTTTTACCTTCTTATCGAAGTATATCTCATTAAATATAATGTTATGTATTAGATATTACATTTTCGTTTTTGTTCTGCTATTTAAGCCTCGTGGTTGAGTGGTTCATGTAACGGACTGCCGATCACGGGGTCGCGGGTTCGATTCCCGCTCGGGGCAATCATTTGTCTGATATTTCTAATTATCATACAAATGTTTGTACTGCGTCGGGGTGTTTCTAAGTATGTATTTATAAAAGAAAAGTAGTATTTTGCATTCTATCCGTGTTCTGGTACACATAACACAAGCATATAAGCTTAGCTTGGGACCAGAGGACGTTGTGTATGATGTCCGTGAATATTTATTTACTTAATATTATTTGTTTATTTCCATATAGATCTCTTCATTTTCCATGTTACGTAATTAGCATTAGGTGGGTAATCAAAAGTAAAAACAAGCTATTGGTGCTAATTCTAAGTGCACAACTAAACTTAACTAAAAAAAAGACATGTGTCACTCGGTGACTGCCGCGGTAAAGCTATTGAATAGCATTTTTATCAAGTTATGCAATTAGAATTTTTTAATTATTTTATTTGTCTGTCTGTCCGTCCGTGCGTCCGTCGGTTCGTCCATCTGTCGGTCTGTCCGTCCGTTCGTCGGTCCATCCGTCCGTCCGTCGGAGTGTTAGGTTATTTTTCGTTACGAAATTTCTGGATTCGGTCTCCACGCTCAAAGCCCGCGATAGAAGCTATGCAATAGCTTAAAATTAAAACAACCATTGCTGTATTTTAACTATTTAGCTATTTTGTTAGCTCGCAGCGTAGGGCGGCCTCCGATAAGGCGGAGCGAGGATATCGGAAAGGTCGATTATTATACAGAATCCTACATGCGCAAATCTTGACTGGCTTTTTTTCATAGAAGCTCCAATCTTAGTGCACTGCCTAAGATATCCAAAGTAATAAAATTATGACTTACTACTGGTTATATCTTCGTTTCAAAGAGAGCATAGTCAGTGCACGTTGAAAGTTGAATGAATAAATTCATGAAAATCTTTGAAGCGTTACTTCAGATTTTGTGGAGTGCGGTGTACTTAATAAAATTAAAGTTAAACTTGGGCTGGCATATCTTACAAGTTTTATATTGTTATTCGTATGGTTTTATGGTAATAGAGAGTAAATATTTAATGATATTATGGTATGAATTCTACGTACTGAAATAAATTTAATTAAAAAATGAAAATTTTGAATTTTATCTTGCTCGTAGAGGACACTTTACTGCTCAGTCTCACCCGTGATCATGGTGATTGCAATTAGCTTAGTTCAAAAACTAAACCACTACTAGATGAAAATCCTAATTACTATTTTACACTCTTGAGTTGTTCATCGTTCTTAATGTGTGTAAAATTTCAGATCAATCCGACTACCACAAGTGGGTGAAAGTCACTTTCAAAGATTCCGTTACGTAGGTTAATACGAACAAACGTGTTAATACAAAAAAATTGGTCAAGTGCGAGTCGGACTCGCGCACAAAGGGTTCCGTACCATTATCTATACAACATAAGGCAACGTTATTAGTATCGAGCAAGAAACGGTAAAAAAATCATGTTTGTTGTATGGAAGCCCCCCTTAAATATTTATTTTATTTTATTTTTAGTATTTGTTGTTATAGCGGCAATAGAAATACATCATCTGTGAAATTTCCAATTGTCTAGCTATCACCGTTCTTGAGATACAGCCTGGTGACAGACGGACGGACGGACGGACGGACGGACGGACAGCGAAGTCTCAGTAATAGGGTCCCGTTTTTACCCTTTGGGTACGGAACCCTAATAAAAAGTAGTTTATTTAAACTGTTTTATTGTCTCAAAATGTTGCCAACTATTTCACTATAAACTATCGTGAATTTACTGTATCTAATAAACTCACACGTTAGTCAATATGTCTCAAGATGTAACCAAACAACCAATGTTCTTATTAAGTAGGCAATATTCACCTGAGTGGCACTGATCGACTTGTTGATTGCCTCTTAATTGCTATTCAATCAAGCATGTTACTTACTTGTTAATAAACCTATGTATTTGAACTATTTAACTACTAAACGATGAGGTTATACTTGTTAAGTAAGTACTATTTTGTTTCGCTATCACATACTGATTAAATATGTCCGTGTGGTGACGGATTTAGAATACAAGTGTCACCACACCATTTCCTCCCCAGAGACATGTAAAAACCATAAGGGATATTATACAGATAACTTCCTTAGTGATGACGGAAAACTAGAAAATAAACTTTATGCCAACACGCCTGGTCAGCACAGCATGTAGACCATAACCCCTCCTAATGCCCGTGACATGTTAATGGGCTGTGGTTAAATACGTACCTTGAAGGTATGAAAGAAGATTTCCAAGGATTATGAGTTTTTACACAGATTGCTTTAAATCCATAGATATTTTCATTTATAAAACCATCAACTGAATCTTATAGAAAGATGTAGAAAAAGAAATAGATAAATATAAAGGTGGTCTAGGGCAAGAAATTATAATAATATAATGCTAGTTTTTTTTTTTTTTTTTTTTTTTTTTTTTTTTCGTAGGAATGCTTTTTACGCACTTACCCCCCGACTGCAGGGGCAGCCGGAGGACGTCGTGTTGGACTCCCGGGGAGTAAAATTTCTCTCGACCCAGCCTACCAACTAAACCTACGGTGTCCTCCTCGCCCGTTGCCGGGCCGTGGTAGTCACTCAGGTATGACCACGACCCGACACGGGGGGCCCCCTAGTAGTGGGGGCTCACTGCGACGGGGTGGGCAACGTGCCCCCCCGTCGGACGGTCACCCCTCGCCCGAACACTAGGCGAGGGGTCGTCCGCCACATTGGGCGCGACAGGTCCCCTGACCCGTCGCGCGTGGCCTCCTCGCGGGCCGGGGCCGCCGGCTATTGCACGCCGACGACCCCTACCCGCGGCCCTGCGGGGGGGCAATGTTTGGCCCGCGCGTTCGCGCTCCCGCAGGGCCTCTCTCTTGGCCGCCATCACCTCGGACGCAAACGAGGCGACGGCGGCCCAACACTCTCTGCTGCCGGCCATCGAGGCGATGACGGCCGGCAGCGACAAATTCACGCCTATTGCGTCAGTGAGCCTGACGCGCTGAGCGGACCAGGCCGTGCACACGGCCAGCGTATGCTCGGCCGTGTCCACGGCTCCGGACGCACAGCTCTTGCAGTCGGGCGCCGACTCTACTCCCACCAGCTCCCACAGGTACTTGGCAAAGCAGCCGTGACCTGTGAGGAGCTGGGTCAAATGGTAGGTCGGCACCCTGTGCGGCGCCTCGACCCACTGACGCAATACTGGGCGCACGGCCGTGAGAAGCCGTGCGCTCACCCTACTATTTTCCAATTTAGAGGCCCACCTCCCGAAGAGGTCGTCGCGGAATTCGCCTCTCCAGCGAGCGACCTCGTCGGGGGCGGGCTCCACTCCGTCTTGCCGCATCAGGGCCCTCCTTCGGTGAACCCCCGCCAGGACCCCAGCCTCGAGGTCCCAGGGGAGGCTCCCGGAAATCACACATGCCGCCTCCAGCGACACGGTGTGGTACGCCCGTGCGAATATAATGCTAGTTACAACTTCACATGTTTGACGGTAGTCAATAAGAAGAAATTGTTGCTTTCAAAGTTAAAAACCTAAACATAATAAGTATAAATCGAAAAATATGGAAATAACAACAATCCTGCCAGGATTGCCATAGACAGAATAAAAAGTCCAACAAAAGAAGAACGAAAAACTTTTATTTTAATGACGAAGTCGCGGGTAACAGCTAGTATTAGATAAAAATATATAAAATAATCTAAAAAAAATTGTAAAAGAAGAAATAAAATCTTTTTCAAAATGTTTAGATTATTTTGAAGTAAATTTTCATACTGAACGACGAATATTGAACGATAAATCACGATTGAAATATTGTTATTTTGGTGCTGATGTTACAGTAAAAAAAAAAAGTAGACATATTAGAAGCTGACCAATAAATAACATGGTCACGTTATATTAGGCGAGACGTGACGTCATTGCTTGCTTTGTGATGCAAATGCGTTTAACCAGCTCGGACCTCAGCAGTTAAATTTGCAGCGCATTTCCAGGACAGTGAGCCACTTATTGAAATTTATTATGTTTTCTAATTAGCTTAGATATACATATCTGTATTTTGATGGCCGTAAACTATGAAAATAGAAATACTGTTTCTTTTTAAAAAAAAAAAATTGGACATGTCATAAGCACATAATCTAATATATAAAATTCACGTGTCACAGTGTTAGTTACCGTACTCCTCCGAAACGGCTTGACCGATTCTTCTCAAATTTTGCATACATATTCAGTAGGTCTGAGAATCGGCCAACATCTATTTTTCAAACTTTTTTTTTTAGTATGGCAAAACAACGTTTGCCGGATCAGCTAGTTTATCTGAAAAATTGTGTCTACGTGATTAAATGATTTTTCATTTCATTTCATTATTTACGGCTTTTTTCTTTATTCTTTTTCTTTAAATCTTTACATATTACATATAAATATAGCTTAGATTGGGACCAGACGATATTGTGTAAAATGTACATTTACAAAGACAAGACAAGACATAAAACAAAGTCGTTATTTTTGTATGTCTCTGCGTGAGCTTATATCTTGAAAATTACGTAACGGGTTTTGACGCGGATTATTTTAGTAGATAGAGTGGTTCAAAAGGATGTCATTTTTGTTCAGATGCGGTTTTTAAAATGCAAGCGTACGAAATTGTGGGCAACAGATAGTAGAATAATTACAATAAAATAAAAGCCTATTAATCGTTTCAAATAATTGCAATAACCGCGGTAGTACTCGTACATTAGCAATTAAACTGCCATTGATGAGGCCGTGTATAACTATTATTCATATAGCAGTAGGTAGTATATAGGAACTGTACGTTTTATGAATGTAGATGAAAAAAAAAGACGTGTGGCACTCGGGGACTGCCGCGGTAAAGCTATTGCATAGCGTTTTTAGGGTTCCGTACCCAAAGGGTAAAAACGGGACCCTATTACTGAGACTTCGCTGTCCGTCCATCCGTCCGTCCGTCCGTCCGTCTGTCACCAGGCTGTATCTCAAGAACGGTGATAGCTAGAGAGTTGAAATTTTCACAGATGATGTATTTCTATTGCCGCTATAACAACAAATACTAAAAATAAAATAAAATAAATATTTAAGGGGGGCTCCCATACAACAAACATGATTTTTTTTACCGTTTCTTGCTCGATACTAATAACGTTGCCTTATGTTGCATAGATAATGGTACGGAACCCTTCGTGCGCGAGTCCGACTCGCACTTGACCAATTTTTTTATCAAGTTATGCAATTATAATTATTTATTTATTTTATTTATGCAAGAATCTAAATATGTACCATAAACTAAAAGAAGATTAATAATCCTTATTTACTGATGCTTACATCTGTCCATTGTTTATGGTAATAATGATAAAATAGCGATTGTCAATCAAATGTCAATAAAATAAAATAAACATTATTTTACATTATTATAATCTAAATACACTGTTATCTGAACATTTAGGATATATGTTGTCGATTCGAAATCCTTATTTTAATACGCTGTTTAATTTGAGGAAGGCGCTTACCCTTGGTATCCAGGATGAAATAAATTGCGGAGCGAAGAGGGGATTACGCATGCGCAGTAGGGTCGTTAATGTAAGGTTTTTTTCATTACATTATTTTCGTTACGGAATTTCTGGATTCAGTCTCAACGCTCAAGGCCCGCGATAGAAGCTATGCAATAGCTTAAAAATACAAAATAAACATTATTCGAAAAACGTTCACGTAAATTTCAGCCATGTTTTCATAAATCGTTATGAATAAGCCGTTTCTCGTATCTGTGTCAATTCGAAATACGTTTTATTACCCAAATAAGATTCCCTGCATTCAATTTCTTGCAAGTGAAGCATGCTTATAGCAATAAATATTGTGATATCAATGTGATTTATAAAGATGGGAAAATTTATATAAATAATTAAATTTGTTATGTAGATATCTATTCTTTTATTCTAATATTATAAAGCTGAAGAGTTCGTTTGTTAGTTTGTTTGAACGCTCTAATTTTAGGAGCCACATGGGCAAATTTGAAAAGTTCTTTCGGTGTTGGATAATAAGTTTATTGAGGAAAGTTACAACTCTTTTGCTTTGGTCATATTTCTTTTTAAATATTGAATTACAACAGAGCATTCTGTGCTAATATTAACAATTTAACTTAGTACTGAATTACAAAGCCTTTCTGTGACACAAAATCAATGTTAAAATGAACAATTCGCTACGTCAGTGGTCCAATCAATTACGAATACGATCTTAATATATTCGATAATCCAGATTGATGGTAAACGATTTACACACGACCGCGTTAAATGAATCGTTATAATTTAATTTTATACATATTGGTAATTAAAAGGGATGTGATTAAATACTCTATAATTATATTGGACTCGAAATTCAGATATTTACTTTTAAATTTTATTTCTGTGTGAACACAATGGACAGATGCAATATAGTTGTGCGGTAATCGGCTTGACAGATCACGGCAATGTTTAACTGTTTTAAGAGCTAAAATACTGATAAAACATGTTTTGCAATCGATCAAACCTAGCTAAATTCATTTGTCGCCCCCAAAACAGTCAGTACAACAAAATAAAGATCGTTGTTGCCGTCTTCGAGATTCAGATACAAGTACAATATATATAAATCACTTATATTTAAAGCTATATATAGGCTATGCTATATCTGATTACGTTGCCTAGATAGTTTTTAAAAAGTTTAAGTTATAATCTATCTAATTATGCATCATAATATTTGAACACTTAGGGCCTCGTTCACCATCTTCAAGTAAAACGTTGATTAGTTACTTATCGATTAGCGTTAATTGTCAAGTAATAGTTACGAGTGTCTTCTGTCAATTTCAATTTTTTTATCTTAAGATTACTGCTACTCGAACGTCGTGAACGTCGCACGTGTAGTTACTGGTGACTTTAACTAGCGATTAGTATACTTGGCGCTTTACTTGAGAATGGTGAAAGAGGCCCTAAGTCTTTTTATTATTTAATTCTAATTTTATACACCACCTACAGTGGTAAAATGTGGCGGATAAACATAACAACTGTAACATCATAATGTACCTATATTTACAAAAGAAATTATTGATTGATTGATTAATTGAAATAGAAAATTTCGAACTAATCAATCAAGCGCACGACCCTGCAGTTTTTGCCTGAAAATAGGAATGGGTTTTATTATATTTATTCAACTAATCGGAGTCAAGTGTGACCTATATTCTACCGTTTCAACGATGAATTTAAAAAAATGGATGGATGTGGTAGAACACAGAGTAAAAATTTAAGCAGAACCATTTAAATGTACAATCTTTATTATCAATTTTATTTTTATTACTGTATTGTTATTTTATGTGCATCTTTATATCTTCTTTACTTATTATAAAACAAAGTCGTTATTTTGTATGTATGTCCCTATGTGAGCTTATATCTTAAAAACTAAGCAACGGATTTTGAAGCAGTTTTTTTTTAGATAGAGTGATCAAAGAGGATGGTTTTTTAAGACGCTTATATTAGTTTGGTATGTATCTATCAATGTAATAATCTATGTAACGGAATCTTTGAAAGTGATTTTCACTCACTTACAGTAGTTGGATCGAGCTGAAATTTTGCATACATATTATGTACCGATGACAATGCAAATGATGACCGATGACAAATGATGACATTTAAAAAAATATTCAGGGTCAAGCGTGTTTTTTAGTTTTAGAACTATGTAGACTATTATTGTATAACTTGTTAAGATGTGGTTTCTAAATTCCACGTGTAGACGAAGTTGCGGGCAACACCTAGTAATTTAATAATTAAAATTTAGTGTTTTTACGTCTCCTTATATTTTTATTTAGGTTAGTCTTATGAAATCGTAAATTCATAATTTAATTTTATTTTTCTCTCCTCTAGTGATCGAGGCTAATAAGGAAACATCAAAAATTATCAAAACTATAAATTGAATAATAATAATATATTTGAATGGTAATAGGTGTCCGTACGGTAAAAAAAATATGTCAAATATTTCTCTACTGTTTTGTCTACACTATGTACACAGAGTTTCCAATTAAGAATGCTGATGGAAACGACTTATAGATAACTTAGTTTGCTTAATAAACGCATCGATTTAATTGTAGACTGATTTGGCTAAAAGTTTATATTCTGTGGAGATTATTTAAGATAATTTTATTGCTAACGCCAAGCGAAACGGAAATATTGCTATTTATAACAATTGCGATAGACTGAAAACTCGAAATTAAGTCCTTTGCCGTGCCTGGTCAGTGTAAGTAGAGCCGAGAGACCCTCCTAAAGTGGAGGAGGCCGGTGCCCAACATATTTATGGGCAAAAAAGGAATAAGTTCTAAAGAAGTCCAAAGTGGTAATTTTTTTATAGCTTGGGTTGGCAAATGTCTACACTCGAAACGATGTTAAGCGAAAGTGTAATCCAGATGTGAGGACTGCTAGTACGAGTACGTTGCCGGAACACTAGCCGCCCTCACCTTGCAGGCCCACAAGATGTTTTCTTACGCCTCGCTCATAAGACTCCATATTATGTGTATATAAACGCTTTGATAAAAAATAGTGTGTGGTCCATGAAAAGTGTTGTTTGTTTATATGGTTAAAAATGTTATAATTTTCTAAAAATAAAATTATTTGTATTGAAGTGTTTTGTACAGATGCTGATATCAAAGTCAAGCTTACTGCTATTAATCATGTTCATGCCATAGGATCCTTTTTACAATACATTACGTTTTCTGACCCGAAACACTTAATAGCGGAGGTAATTGAGGCTGCATGATATATGAAGGCAATTTCTTATTCTCGCGCCTAAAGAAATGTATATCAAGGTTCAGATATCTTTAAAGATTTTTGGAAGATTTATTCTGTTGCTTCGAAATATTGTTATAAAGGAGTTAAATAAGCTGTAAGTATATTATGTTAAGTTATACTGATTGGTTTGAGAGGAAGAAATATATGTAATTCTTCTGGTATGATGATAACCAAGATTTTTTTTCAAGTTATCTTTATAGTATTCCAGATTATGTAAGATTGCAACATATTTGAAATTTGAATTCATTTATTACCACAAATATTAGCTCTCATCTTTTAATACACAGTATATTCCACCAGGTGAAAATTCAACGCATAGCCGAGTTAATGGAAAACGTTACCCGCATAATTCAATGATTCAAATTTTACCTTTATTTGTGGCTGCTACGTAAATTTACTGATTTAGGGAGGGTGTTTGAGAGGGCTAATATATTAATATTTGTCAAACTGGAATTGAATTTGTGAAATTAATGACAAAGTTTCTGGGAATTTTATTTTGGCTATATGGTAAGTGGAATTCAGGTTAAACTGTTTCTGTTCATGTAGTTACAGAGTAGGTATTAACTGCCATGCTGGAATCTTACTTCCTTCTTCTATTTTCCTAAAAACCAACAAGGCACTAAGCATTTAATTTTGTTTTATTCAAAGTCACTAGTATTCGTTGTTTTTTTGAGACCAGATCGACCCATGCTACGAAAACTGGTATGTGCCACATTTCACTTATGTCGTTCACCTTGGAAAACGTTTCTTTAACTAATAATTATTATCAATTCATTAAATGAAGTGGCTTTATTGTTACTGTGCTATTAAAAATGTAAATATTTTTTGGCTATATAGGATGCAGTCGGTTTTTTTACGAAATCACATATTTTGGTTATTAATGAAACCCGAAAGCGTAGTCCAAATTTGAGTCAAATATTTTTATCCAGGGACTTATGACAGCATAAGTCCCTGGATAAAAATATTTGACTCAAATTTGTATTTTCCATTAAAAATCTATTTATAAAGCAGCCCATTCAACAACAGACTACCGGCCTACAATAAATACAACAATAGTATCGCATTGTGCTCAATACGAGCTCGCTGACAATGCGACATTCGGCACTACCACTCATATATATTGCTTTGGTTGAGTGAAACGTTTTATGAACTGAGTTTTGTGTCATTTTTCGTAGAGTTTCTGACTGAGAGAATTTTTCCTTAGTTAACTTCCCACTCAACAAACTAACTTAACTTAACACCTACTTTCACCTACATTAACTTCACACCTACTTTCTTTACCCAGCTGATATTCGTCCCACAATTTGGCACGGATATCTCTCACTTTGGGAATATATCCATCCACGAATCTTTCTCCGTCCACTGCTGGACATAAGTAGGCCTCTTCTATAGACCACCACAGCTCGTGGTCCTGCGCTAACTGCATCCAGTGACCTCCGGCATATTTGAGGATATCGTCAGACTTTGGGAGTGTTCTTGGTCTATTATCCCGTGCTGATGCGAAACTATTTTCATTTACACAAAATATTTTCCATTAATTGAAGTAGGTTGATTGAAAAAGAATTGCTGAATAACTTGATAACTTATTCACTAACGTATTAAGTTAATATACAGCCTGAGAAATTCAATGTCCATCGAAGTCTGTGTTTTAGCGAGCTAAGTCACTGACAGACATAATCATTTACCTATCTATAGATAGATAGATAGATAGATAGATAGATAGATAGATAGATTAACTCTTTATTGTACACATTTACAAGAAACAGAAAACAGAAATTAAGCTTAAAACTAGGTATAAATGGCGGCTTTATCACATAAAGTGAGCTCTTCCAGGCAACCATGGGATGGAAAGAAAAGTTAGAGACTAAAATAAAGTGGGGCTAGAGTGTACAATTATATTAATGGAAAAGAAGAAAAAAGAAGAAATAATAATAATAATAATGTAATTATAATAATAAAATAAATAAGTTATAATAGGTAATAGTTACTTAAAGTATACTATACTAATATTACAAAGCTGAAGAGTTTGTTTACTTGAACGCGTTAATCTCAGCGTCCAATGATCCGATTTGAAATTACTTTCAGTTTTGGATAGTACATTTGTCGAGGAGGGCCATAGGCTATATAACATCACGCTGCGACCAATAGGAGCGAAGACTCAGTGAAAAGCTTTGCAAAACGGTCAAAATTTTCTAAATTCTACGCGTACGAAGTCGCGAGCAACAGCTAGTTAGATATAATTATATTGAATGCGGAGAAAATATGTTAATGCTTAAAAATATAATTTCATATTATTTTTTTCCAACGTCCTACCTAAACCAGTATATTACGTAACGACCCCAAATAAAAGTAACAAATCAAATGATTGAATTTTGATCGTGGATTTTTCCATTAATTCTACCACGCGTCGAATTTTCAGTTATTATTCACTTTTTGCCTGTGAATTCTCTTATAAAAGATGTTTTGATGTACAAAATTTTAATATAGTATTATTAAAATTTTGACATACCTTAAGAATTTTTCGATACTCCACGTCCAAAAAACCTTTATAATTTGCTCGGCTACTATGTAAGCGGAATATCGTCATATACATTTTTAAATTCTGCAATCCTTCTGCTTTCATACTTACACCAATTTCCTTATACACATTCTTTACATGAATGCCTATTATTAACAAACGCTGTATTGTCAATTAAGTCATCAGACGCCAATATAATAAATATATTTTAATAAAACCAAGAATTTTATTCTTTCTTAATTGTTTTTTTAATTTGTTTATAATGTAGCCTTATACATTATCAGCTTTCATACAAGCGAGAGCTCCACATCTGTTTGAGCAACACTTCAACTTGCGAGGACAGTCGGAGTCACTGGTACAAGTGTGACTGCACACCCACGGACCACGGGGGAACTCTGGGCATGTGCCTGGTTTCACTGGAAGTTAACACAAACTTGTTAATTACATTCACATCTTGTACGTACTTGTCCAATGGTACAGATATAATAATAGCTTATTCACCTCTTTATTCTTCTCAGACCATAATTACTCCACTGTAGGATACGTCTTCCTCCACATTGCATTGTGAGGATATTTTGGTTTCATATAACATTCTGATCAAGGACGTTACTCTACAGTTTAGTTGCAAATTTTCTGAGTTTCTCGGAATAGGTTATCTGTATGATATAATTATCCCTAAGCTGGTTATTACAGCAGTCAGGCAAGGAAATAAGTAGTTTTGCATAGTTTGTTTGCCACCCCGCAAACTATATTTTTAGATGCACTATGACGTGTGAAATGAGTAAATAAATAAATATTGATGAACATTTCACACAACGTCCTCTCTTACCAAGCTAAGCTTATAAGCTTGTGTTATGTGTACCAGAACACGGATAGAATACATAAACTATCTACTTTTCCTTTGTAAACACATACTTGTAATACATAGAAACACCCAGACACAGTACAAACATTTGTATGACAATTATAAATATCACACAAATGATTGTCCCGTGCGAGAATCGAACCCGTGACCACAATATGATCGGCATTCCGTTACATAAACCACTCAACCACGAGGCTCGTCGTGAAACCGTTCACAATTTTTACAATGTAGGTATAAATCTTCGATAAACTTACTTATTAGTTACTATAATGAATATTAAACTAACCATAGTCTACGAAATGTCTCTGTGTCATAGCCTCAACACACATAGCTCCTCCACACGCAGTAGGACAACACAACTGAGCTCCCTCACAAGACAGCTCCGGTCCACACGCTGCCTCACAGATGTCTACTGATAGTGTGGGAGGACATGAACCCTTCCTCTTAGGCTTCTCACCATCACTTTCAGATAAAGCCACTAAGACTAGGACTGGAATCGAAAATTGGGGAATTCCAGTCAATTCTATAACTATTTTTATTTATTTATACTTTATTGTACACCAATTACATTAAATTTACATTAAAAAGAAATATAATAAGATCCCGTACAATGGGCGGCCTTATCGCTTAAAGCGATTTCTTCCAGGCAACCTTTGTATGAATTTAATATGGCAGGACAAGTTGGAGTCTCTGGTGCACTTATGTAATAAATACATGACAAGACAACTAATTATTAAAAAAAAAAAATCCGACTTCAAAAGACCAACTCGGTAGTCTAATCTTTGATTATTTAGATACATAATATTTCTATTAAAACAATATGTGTGCCTTTGAAATTAGAGGGTTTTTATCGATTTATTAGGAGATAACCATCAGATACTGACCTAAGGTGAATGGGACTCCACAGGAAGCGTCATCTTTCAAAGAAAAAAAGAATAATTAAAATCGCTTCGCCCACTTAAGAGGGCACGATACCAAATTATGCTCCATACAAAAAATATGGGTATCGTACTTCCCTTTTTTCTGCGCGAAAGTTACACCGATTTAAATTGTTTCTACGCTATATTATAGATGGAGAGTATATCTATGCTTCTGTCACTTTCTTTTTTTCAATACATAATAACTAAAAGAAATATGACCATCCGAAAACCCCGACTTTTATGGTTTTCTTTCGGTAAAGTTGCAGCGTCTATCACACATATTTGGTAACGTTTTACCAAAGAATTTGTAGGTAAAATCTGTTTCAGCTATATTTGTCCCTTTCAGCACGGTTCTCGGGAACAGGGATAGCAATACCTAAGGCAAATACGTAAATTAGGAGTACAGTACCCTCTTAAAAGTTATGAGGTAATAATCATAAAAAATATTTAAAAAACATAGACGAATTGCGAACCTCCTCCTTTTTTAAAGTCAGTTAAAAAAGCATTAGGGAATGTGCACACATATTAAGAGCAGATAACAATTTACAATGCAGTAATATAAATACTGATTCAGGATTTTCAAGCTTGTTTTTGAACTAAGTAAATTATTTTGAAATAAACAAAAAAAAAACTATTACTTTTACTATACAAATTTAATTTAATCATTATCTTACCTATTACAGTCAAACAACGCACCATTTTGTAAAACACACAACACTGTAATTGTAGCTGAGCGTAATTAACAACGGGATATAAATGTGTCAAACAATTATGTACACATAAATATTAAATTTATTAATAATAACTTGATACATACGGATAGCAAGGATGACAAATATTTGTAATTAATTTTTATTGACTGACATTTACACCATAAAAACAATTTGGGGTTATTTAGTTATTTTACAATAGTATTCAGTAATTTATTAACTTTTGCGATAAAGTTGCTTATGCTTTTATTTAATACGTCCAATTATAGTGAAATATTCTATTATAATCTGATTTATTACCATTGTCTTGTTATAGGAAATGGGATATTTACTTTTTTTTTATAATATAATAATAAATATTCTTGGAAATTTCACACAACGTCCTCTAGCTAAGCTTGTATGCTTGTGTTATGGTTACCAGAATACGGATATACTACATATACTTACTTTTCTTTTGTAAATACTTACTTATAATACTTAGAAACACCCAGACGCAGAAACATATGTAGAAACATATTTATAGAACATATATATGTCGTAGGAGACTTGATTAAAATGGTTTACTTAAGGATTTTTAGTTTTAACTTAGGTTCGTTAGGTTTTAACGTGGGTCCTCAAATGGTGTCAATGGTGAGTAATTCCTTTATCTGATGAGTTCGAATGGTGACCCGTTGAATATTCATAAAAGGCGCCTTCCAAACCAGCTACACGTGTCGTAAGCCAAGAATCGATCTCATAGTAGTAGAATGTTGTAGTTAACGTAGTTAGCTTATTCAGTATTACAGGTGTTTGGATTGGAGACTACCCTGGCAATAGTTACAGGTGACGTCTACGAAGCTTTTCTCCGATATATATATACATATATATATATTATTATATATAGAAACATACAGACATTTGTAGTATGACATTAATAAAGATCACACAAATGATTGTCCCGAGCGGGAATCGAACCCGCGACCTCGTGAACGGCAGTCCGTTACATAAACCACTCGAAGGCCGTCACTTTGTTTTCGGCACTAGGCACACTGTAACTAATTTATTTATTTATTTATTTAATGCATCATTGAAAATTATTGAGTGTGTTAGTTACCGTACTCCTCCGAAACGGCTTGACCGATTTTTATGAAATTTTTCATGCATATTCAGTAGGTCTGAGAATCGGCCAACATCTATTTTTCAAATTTTTTTTTTAGTATGGCATAACAACGTTTGCCGGGACAGCTAGTCTTCTAATATACCCGTGTCACAGTGTTAGTTACCGTACTCCTCCGAAACGGCTTGACCGATTTTTATGAAAATTTACATGCATATTCAGTAGGTCTGAGAATCGAGCAATATCTATTTTTCAAACCCTTTTTTTAATTTTTTACTATGGCTAAACAACGTTTGCCGGGACTGCTAGTAAGTATATATTTTTACATTTGTACATCGGCATCTGGTACCAAGTTCAGACTTAATAGTTTTCACATGGTTGTTTCTTGCGATACTGTTACTGTAATTTTTTAGTCATATTTCACAAAGCCTAAAAAGTATTAATTTAATATAGCCAATTTTTTCAATTTTTAATCCTTTTTTTTATTACGGACATAAGTCTGTTAATAATGTAGGTATTTTACTTTATAGGTATAGAATATTGAATAAATAGATATGACTATTTTGTACCGTGACAAATAAACAAGGAAAATAATGTGTGACCTTATTATATTGACATTAAGACTTATTACCAAGAAACAATAAATATTATTGAGTAGAAGTACTTATATTCGAATAAAATCAAGTTGTTTACGAATATTGGTACCGATTCTATATGCACAACTATAATTTACTAAAAATAAAAACAACTATGGCGTATTTTGATTAATTGGCAATTTCGTTATGCACATTTTTATTTTTTACCTGGGTATACCCGCGTATTGGTCTGAGAGACCGATGAAACAGTTTTTCGTAAATAATAATTTTTCTAAGAACTTTAAGACATCAAGCGTTCTAGTAGCTACATTATTTGGGGTTCGCTTTAGGTTGGTAGGTACATGGCACGCATATGGCACGTGTAGGCCTACTACGGCTTGATCGGTCTGTGAGACCGACGCGGGTATACGATCGCGGGAAGTAAAATCACTGCGATCCTTAGTATCTACTAAGGGTGACTAAAATTATGTTACTATGGTCTCAATTTAGGGTTTCAAGATATGTGATTTTTAAGATTTAATAGACATTTTATGTTCGTTTTGAGAATAAAAAAAATTATGTTGGTTTTCCCTAACTATAAGATAAAAATGTGACTTTTTAAGGCCGTTGTGGAAAGATTGATAGTCATTGAAGTAATAAATAATTTATGCAAACAATTATTATTTTTCGTTTTGTTACATCCTATAGTTCCTGTAAAATAAAATAAAAATAATTGGTTTCATAGAAAAATAACCAGGTAATAGGAACCAAAGCTACGGTCTATCACACCGTGCGCGTATAGGTGTTAATACATTTGACGCGGGTATAGAAAGGTTAAAAATCGTTAGTCTGCTATACAGATTTTCTAAATCCGTAAAAATTAGTTTTATTTAAAATATAAATAAATAAATATAAATGTCATACAAATGTTTGTACTACGTCTGGGTGTTTTCTATATATTATAAGTATACATTTACAAAAGAAAAGTAGTATATGTATTCTATCCGTATTCTGGTACCCATAACACAAGCATATAAGCTTAGCTTGGGACCAGAGGACGTTGTGTGAAATGTCCATGAATATTTATTTATTATTATTATTTATTTATTATAGATAATGGTACGGAACCCTTCGTGCGCGAGTCCGACTCGCACTTGACCAATTTTTTTTAGTTAAGTTACGTTGTGCACGTAGAATCGGCACCATTGTCCTTTTTATTTTAGTTAAAATCTGTTTGATAGAAAAGTAGGGTTATTTCAATACATAAGTTACGCCAATGTTACGATATATCTATCATCTTTAAATTATTTTTAAAGACGGTCCACTTGCTCCAATAGTTTTGTATGGATTTGCCTTTCACGAGATCCAAGTTTGATTCCCTCAGGGGAAGCTATCATTTGTGTGATATTTCTATAATTCATACAGACTTATTCATAAAAATACGTAAGTATTTTTCGCTAGCAAAAAAAATTTAATAAAACTTGACCATTTTGAAAAGTATGCTAATTTTGTGTTATAGTAGTTATTACCTAATTAGTATTTAGCTTCATTGGAGACCAGGGGACATTTTGTAAAAAAATGGACTATATTCTAAAAACTGGCAAAATTGAGGATGTCCATTTTCAAAAATGTAATTAAACAATTTGGTACGGTGAATTGTAAATTATTTTTTGTAGGTAGGCGTTTAGCTAAAGGCCAACTTGAAAATTATTTTAACAGTTAGTTAAATATTGACTGATGTAAGTACTAAATTATTAGTGACGTCTCGATCACTTCAAACAATAAAAGGGACGAATAATTAACTGAAAGTTTGCTACTTTATCTTACAAGTTTAGCATAGTTTACTGCTAATTAAGGGCCCATACCACTTAAGGGTACCTATCATTAGTTACAAAAGGCTTTTGTTTCAAATACTCTTAAGTCATTTAAGCTTGAGAAATGTAGTTGGCTTAGATTAACTAAATTTTTAGAGATCCGTACCAAAGGGGAAAACGGCATCCTTGAACGTCAACAGCATCCTTGGTCAACGACATCTCTGAAAATTTTAACTCTTTAGCTATCACTGTTCTTGAGGTAGAGTCTGGTGACAGATGGACGTACAGGAAGTCTTAGTAATCAGTTTCCGTTTGATTTTTAGGTACTTAAAAAAAGCTTCTAAAACACCAATAGACTACTGGTCTTATTCATAATGACTTATCGGAGGTTTAAACGGAGATTTTATCGCAGAGATAATAAACGTTTTAGCGTAAAAAGACTATCATGAATAACAAGTTTTGACAATTTTCGCGAACCAATTTTAGCGAACTTTTAAACCTCCGATAAGTCATTATGAATAAGACCGTAAGTTTATACCCTTTTTGCTAATGGTTGCCTTGGTATATTCAAAATCAATAGGTGAACTTGAAGATCGCGTGTCGCTAACGAATACGCAAGGTCAGTACTAAAGGTTATAGCAAATCAAATCAATTACGTATTGTATAAGATACACTCATGGTTATTTATTGGAATATACCCTGTATGTATATATGTTTAGGGTTTCGTTTCAAAGGATAAATACACCCTATACAATACATGGTCAACCTAACTCTAGTTTGTAAGTTAGATTAAAAAACAAACTCGACACGAAAACGAAACGAGATAATAACGCATATATTTGACAAAAATGTAATTAGACACAAAATAACAAATTGATTAACATCTTTTAACAACGACTTTGAAAAGTCTTCGTTATTTTTTATTGGAAAATAAAGAAATTTGAAATAAGTGAAATTTTTAGATGATTATGAACCATCACAAAAAATAAAAAAAATAAGCATTAAATGAATTAACAATAAAATTAAAGAAAAATTAATAACGAGTGTTTCCCTCCTCTTGCTCTGATTACGGTTTCCATTCGTCTGGGCATGCTACAGATTATGTTATCGATGATTTCTTGAGGCAACCGCTCCCACTCCTCAAGTAATGCGTCTCCAAGTTCATTCTGATTGTTGGGGGGTGGCATTCTGGATTTAACCCTTCTTTTTAGCAAGTCCCAGACATGCTCTATCGGATTCATATCGGGGCAATTTGCTGGCCACTGCATCACCGGTATACCTACGTGGCTCAGATATGCCTGTACCGATTGTGCACTATGAGCACGAGCATTATCTCGCATTAGAATAAAGTCGTCACCAATAAATGGGGCAAATGGTACAACATGTTCTTCTAAAATGTCTCTGATGTATCGATCTGCTGTCATGGTCCCTCCTGTGACTATCACTAACTCCGTGCGAGCTCCCAAACATATCCCTCCCCAAACCATAATCGAGCCGCCACCATAAGCCACTGTGTGTTCAAAATTAGACTGTATGTGGCGTTCTCCTTTGCGTCTCCATATTCGCTGTCTCCCATCGATCTGTTTTAAAAGAACTCTGCACTCATCAGTAAAGAGAACCTGCTGCCATTCGTTCAAATCCCAATGACTATGTCCTCGCGCATAGCTTAATCGGTTTACGCGGTGACGTCTCTCAAGTTTTGGGCCTTTGGCAGGTATATATGACCCTAAACCAACTTCTTCAAATCTCCTGCGAACTGTACGCTCACTTACTCGTACTCCTCGAACGTCTTCCAGTTCATTTCGAGCTTGTACAGCCGTTAATCGCGTATTCCTACGAACTCCAAGTTGTAAAAAACTGTCATCTCGCCTCGATGTACATCTTTTTTACCTTGACCCCTCCTCCTCACAAGAGAATTAGACGATCTGTACCGCTGGATGCTGCGATGAATCGTTGATACTGGTCGCCGAAGCCTTGAGGCAATCGATCTGTAGGTATGGCCATTTCTTCTCATTTCATCAGCCCTAATGATTTCCAGTGATGTTAAGTCAGGCATAATAAAGAGCTTTTAATAAACAAAATTGCCTATAGAATAACAAATTTATAAAAAAGCCATTAAGTGCAATTTTTCAAAAAAATTACAATTACGTAGTTATTACTCGAACAAGTTGACAAAACGTATTGTTCGGGAAAATAAAACAAATGAATGAAAAAAGTGTATGTCATCTAATTTTCTATTTTCAAATTTGACAATAAATTAAAAAAATATCATAACTGGCCAGTTCCTCAAGTAAAAGATTTTAAAATCCTGCTTTTTTGTGTTCCGCTAATTGTGCTAGTGTGTATATATTATTGTTAACATAGAATAAGCTACTGTAATGTAAAATGGCGTACAATAAAGAGTAATCTATCTATCTAACCTTAGGTGGTTCGGTCATGTGGAGACGATGAATGATAGATGATACACGGCGAAGGTAAGTGGGAGTGCTCAGAGAAGACGCCCAAGGTTCAAGTGCCTAGCACTTACAACCGTCGGGCATGTATGACCATAATATGTATGAGTGTGGATGAAGCCATGGAATTGTGTTTGGATCGTAGCAGAGAGCGCTCTATACCCCTACCTACCCCTATGGGAAAAAGGCGTGCTGTTATGATGATTTCTTTAGGAAACCTCAATAAGAATTTACTTATAACCACTGGAATTCACGACAAGCAATTTAGTTAAACACATTACTCCCTAGTAAAATCAATATGCTTAGATAAACGTTGTTCGGTAATCGTATACATACAGAACAAACATAATTTAAATTTAACAAACACTGCCAAGGATAACTTTAAAATACAAACACTATAAAATGCAATTTTGTAAAGTAAAATTCCATGTTTAGTTTAGTTTGTGAAACCAAACATTAACACTTTCGTAAGGGACATGTCCGTGTACGGACTATGAGTACAAGTGGCACCACCCCATCTCCTCCCCAGGGTGCTGTAAAAGCCAGCTAAGGGATTTTTACACAGATGTCATCCCCTGTGAGAGACGGAAAAGTCAAAAGTAAACTCTGTGCCAACACACCTGATCAGCGCGGCACAGTAGACCATTATCCTTCCCAAAGTAGAGGAGGCCCGTGCCCAACTGTGGGACGTTAATGAGCTGGAGAGAGAGGTACTCAGATTTCGGGTTAAAGTTATTCAAGTGTGATATGTTTTATTTACAGGTAGGTTAGTATGGTGACGGATAAAGAATACATGTGTCAATACTCTATTTCTTTCCCAGGGTACTGTAAGAGCCAGCTAAGGGACAGTAAAGTATTAAGCAGTTAACGTTAGTTTAGGTATATCTTCAAATATACGCAATGGATTTTGATGCAGTTGTTTTTAAATAGATGATGTGGTTCAAGATAGTTTTTTGAATAACATGTTGAGATTTGGTGTATGTTGGGGGAGGATCAAAAACTATAAACACGGGTGAAATCGCGGGAATTAACTAGTTATCTATATATTCAAAACATGTACCAGAAGGCTTTAAACTGATTCAGTAAATTAATAGTTTCGACGTTCCTATTAATATCCTTATTTAACAATTATTAAACTACTAGCTGTTGCCCTCGACTCCGTCCGCGTAGAATTTAGGAAATTTTCCCCGTTTTTGCAACATTTTTAACTACTGCTTGAGTGAGAGTATTATAAACTTTAGAGTAAACAAATATAATCAGAATGAACGAACTGCTAAGCTATCAGGAGTTACACGTGTTATTGTGAGTCAACCATAAAATATAGATATGTGCTGTTTCGGGATATTTTTTAGAAAATTTTATGTAGAATATTTCCGTTATACATGATTTCTATGTAACTTTAACCATTAAGGCTGCACACGCGACGGGAGCTTAAAAAATGGAGCACCATTTCCCGTTTTCCCAACATTTCCCTTCACTACTCTGCTCCTATTGATTGTAGCGTGATGAAAAGTATACTATAACCTGCCCAGGAGTATGAAGAATAATTGTACCAAGTTTCGTTAAAATCCGTCGAGTAGTTTTTGTTTCTATAACATACAGACGGACAGACAGACAAAAATTTTACTGATTGCATTTTTGGCATCAGTATCGATCACTAATCACCCCCTGATAGTTATTTTGAAAATATATTTCATGTACAGAATTGACCTCTCTACAGATTTATTATAAGTATAGATAATTGAACTGAAAACGGAGATCTAAGACGTGTGTGTAATTAATTGGGATATGGTTGGCTCACTTATAATTAACAATCTGATATTCGAGTACCACGATTGCTGTTATAATGTAATATTATTAAATTGTCTATTGTTTAGATGTACCAATTCACATACCCATATTTCAGTCCTATAATAAATTATAGGTTTAATTGGAAATATAATTATAGGAGTGCGATATACTTGTTTATATATGCGATATAATTGTCATACAAATGTTTGTACTGCGTCTGGGTGTTTACTATGTATTATAAGTATGTATTTACCAAAGAAAAGTAGTATATGTATTCTATCCGTAGTCTGGTACCCATAACACAAGCATATAAAGCTTAGCTTGAGACCAGAGGACGTTGTGTGAAATGTCCATGAATATAATAATATTGAAACTCGTAACTATAGAAAGCACATTATGAAGATTCCTTTGACCATAGACATTTGTAGAAGATGTAACAGCGCAACTGAAACCATACAACACATCACAGGTGCTTGTAAAACTATTGCCCAGACAGACTACAAACATAGACACGATCAAATAGCCAATATCATTCATCAAAAGTTAGCAATTAAGTACAACCTAATTAGCAGCCCCTGGATACCATACTATAAATATACACCCGAACCCGTACTAGATAATCACACCCACAAACTTTACTTCGACCGAGCAATTCTAACTGATAGAACTATTCACTACAATAGACCAGACATTACTCTCTTAGATAAAGTAACTAAAAGCGCCTTACTCATAGACATAGCTGTGCCTAATTCACATAATTTGCAAAATACAATATCTGAAAAACTCTCAAAATACACAGACCTAAAAATCGAAATAGCACGTATGTGGAACTTACGCAACGTCACTATAATACCTATTGTTATATCGACCACAGGAATCATTCCCA
Source organism: Orgyia antiqua (assembly GCA_916999025.1). NCBI lineage: Eukaryota > Metazoa > Arthropoda > Insecta > Lepidoptera > Erebidae > Orgyia > Orgyia antiqua. The sequence goes on along the minus strand of OU779864.1, from coordinate 15,670,365 downwards.
CTCAACTTCATCAATCAATAAGTACTCTAGACCTTCCACCGGATATATACCAAACCTTACAGAAAGCAGCTATTTTAAATACATGTAGAATAGTTAGAAAATTCTTGCAGTCGGAATATGACTCACACACAAACACAAATCCTACGACTAACAATATAACTACACACCAACAAATCACACAGACAACTATATAGTCTTATTCTTGGTTAACACTTGGCTTCGGCCCGTGTTCTCCTTAAAAACCGGCAAAAGCCGAGATACAAAAAGTATATAAAAACATAATAATAATAATAATAAGCCCCCCACAAACCTAACTCTACGTCCGGCTCGACCACCAGATGCCACGTGAGGGGCGGACATTGGCAGCACTGCGCTAAATACTATCCAATGACTAACGGAGCAATAGTATCTAAATATGCGATGCGTTTAAGAAGTTCAAGAACATTACCCCAGGCGGGTACCCAACAGGGAGAATCCCGTCCCGATTCATCGGGCAGTCCCACGTATTCTGGGGGGGACACCGTATCGCGTCAAACTGCCCAGTCAACAACTGTTGCAGAACACGACTTACCATCAGTCGAAATCACTTCACATTCATCACATTCTTCATCACCTAATAGTTTATTCGAATCACCTAGTTCCTCACCTAAGTCATACGAACACGCACACACATCACGATCCACATCCTCACTGTCTTCTGATGTTGTGCAGGAAGCACCAGCTGCCTTTCTTGCACCCATCAGTGACATCACGGAACCTACGCGAGATCAAGAAGTTAACACACCTACAACCCGCGTAGACACAACACATACACAAACTATTGACATCAACACACCGGCGAGAAGTGTTTTGCAGGACATGCTCCCTGCAACCACCCTCGCAGGAAAAAGTAGACAGCGGATGAAATGGACTCATGAAATTAACTGTGAACTCCTCCGCTCCTACTATATCGTCACACATTGTGAAACTAATCTGTCAGCTTACAGACCACAACTACACCAGAAGTTTATAGAAACCTTCCCAGAACTAAGCCACATATCAGAACAGAGATTAGCAGATCAAATTAGAGTAATACATAAAAATAACAGAATACCATTAGAAGAACGGGAGAACATAAAACAATCAGTAACACAAACAGTAGATGCAGACCGATTTTATAATAATGATAACGACCACACAATTACCAATGCCACCCAAATTCATGTTCTCACTAATAACATTCAAAACCACGAAAATACAGATTTACATGTACTACATATCAACACACAAAATACACAATCAAACATCCCTACAACCTCAAACATAACTCACGAAACCTATACTGAATCTACACAATTAACATCACAAGAACATAATGAAAATAACCTATTACAAAACACAGAGTCACTGTCACAGGAAGCACCAATACAATATAATACGATAGAAAATACTTTTAACGAAATGCTCATCAAATTCACTGGAACCGAACCCACGTTAAGACCTATGATACCTAAACTGCAGATTAATAAACATACAATTAGAACAGTCAACATAGTAAACGAATTAATTGACAGACATCTACAAACAAAAGAACACATTAATCTTGAAGAATTACATGAAACAATATACTGTGCAGCTTCAACCGTTACAAAAATACATATTAAAAAAGAAAATAAAAACAATATCCATAATAACAATTCTAGTCGTAGACCAACAATACCACAATGGGAAAGACGTATCATAAATAAAATTGTTGATCTACGAAAAGACATAGGACAACTCACACAATATCTTGCTGGCAAATTATCCCTAAATAAACAACAACGATTAAACCCTACTAATAAAACAAACGATGAAATAACAGACAAATTAGACCTTTGCAAACAAAAACTACAAGCAGCATCTAAACGACTACGAAGATATAAGATAAGCAACCAGAGAAGAGCGGACAATAAATTATTTAACACAAATCAAAAATTATTCTACAGGAAGTTTAGTAAGGACGACATCACGATTATACAACCTCCGAATGCCACAGAAGTACAGCAATATTGGGAAAATATATGGTCAAAACCTGTACAACACCAACTACACTCATCATGGGCAACCATTGAAGAACGCGAAATGAGTAACATAAATCCCATGTCGGAAACACACATCTCCACAGAAAACGTCACCCAAGCAGTGAAATATACACTCAACTGGAAGTCACCCGGTCCAGATAAAGTACAGAATTACTGGCTCAAATACTTTTCCTCCACACATAAACACCTCGCAATCGCGTTCAACCACATATTACACAACCCTCTTGACATGCCTCATTTTCTCACACATGGAATTACATACCTAAAACCAAAAGACACAGACACCACTAATCCATCTAAATACCGACCAATCACCTGTCTTCCTACAATATACAAATTACTTACATCCATCATCACACAAAAAGTCAACGCACACATAACACAAAATAAAATAATACCAGACGAACAAAAAGGGTGCTGTAAGGGCTCCAGGGGTTGTAAGGAACAGCTCGTGATAGACACCGAAATCCACAACCAAGTTAAACAGAAACACAGAAACTTACATTATGCATACATAGATTATCAAAAAGCGTTTGACAGCATTCCACATTCGTGGCTAATTCATATTCTTAAAATTTACAAAACAGATAATACACTAATACAATTCTTAAAACACGCAATGTCAAACTGGACCACAAGACTAAACATCCGAACAAATAGTACAACAGTAAGCACATCCCCAATCAAAATAAAGCGTGGTATATTTCAAGGAGACTCCTTTAGTCCCCTCTGGTTCTGTTTAGCCTTAAACCCGCTATCCAGAATTTTAAATGCAACTGGTCACGGATATAAAATAGACATAAGTAACAATATTAAACTCACACACTTACTATACATGGATGATATTAAACTCTATGCAGCAAACAGAGAACAACTTGATGATCTACTTAAACGGACCGAAGAATTCAGTAACGATATAAAAATGAAATTTGGAATAGAAAAATGTAAAGTCAATAGTATTATCGCCGGACAATTTAAAAAAGTAGACTCACACAATTTAGAGCATCAAGAAGGAGCAATAGACAGTATGGATTTTAAAGAAAGTTATAAGTACCTAGGATATAAACAAACAACTACATTAAACCACACAGAAATCAAAAACTCTCTTAAAGACAAATTTAAACAAAGACTTAACCAAATTCTCAACACTCATTTATCTAGTCGCAACAAAACTAAAGCAGTTAATACTTATGCAATTCCGATCTTAACGTACTCGTTTGGAGTTATTAAGTGGTCAGACACGGAGCTCGAATCCCTAAACACAACAATCAGAACAGCATCCTACAGACACAACATACATCACATTCACTCAGCAGTACAAAGATTTACACTAAGCAGAAAACTAGGAGGCAGAGGCTTCATTGATATTAAAAACCTTCACTATAAACAAATAGATAACTTAAGATCTTATTTCCTTACAAAAGCTAATGACAGCACCATACACAACGCCATCGTTAATTTACCTCATTTCGGAACACCACTCCAATTAAGTAACACTTACTTTCAACCCAAACTAAAAATAATTAAAGACACTCAAAAAATTGAAGCATGGAAAGCGAAAGCACTACACGGTAAATACCCACACCAACTAGATCAAGAACACATAGACAGAACAGCATCCTGTACTTGGTTAACAAAAGGCAATATATTTGGCGAAACAGAAGGATTTCTCATAGCTATACAAGACCAAGTCATCAAAACCAAGAACTACTCTAAATACATCCTCAAAGAACCACTCGAATCAGATAGATGTAGACTCTGCCAACAAAGCTCTGAAACAATAGAACATATCACAGGAGGTTGTCATGTACTTGCCACCAAAGAATACACACATCGCCACGATAACGTCGCCAAACACATCCACCAACAACTCGCACTCAAATTTAAACTACTAGATAACTACACACCATACTACCAATACAAACCAAAAAATGTTATAGAAAATAACACTGCCAAGCTATACTGGGACAGGGACATCATAACAGATCGCACTATTCTCAGCAATAGGCCTGACATCACACTAACTCTTAAACAAACTAACACTACATACCTAATAGATATCACCGTTCCCAACACCCATAATCTTAAACAAAAATACACAGAAAAGATACAAAAATACATACCCTTAGCTGACGAAATAAAACAAATGTGGCACCAAGAAACAGTAAAAATAGTCCCTATTGTTATCTCTTCAACCGGTGTAATCCCGAAAACACTTAAAATAGCATTGAATACTCTACAACTTCCAGAAAACACATACATTCCACTACAAAAATCAGTAGTCATCGATACATGCTCAATAGTTAGAAGATTCCTAAACCCTACATCACTCCCACTCCAAACTACACAAAGAAACACACACACATCTCAAACAACATCTACACATCATCCACATACGCCCAACACAGTATCAAACACACATCATACAACTACAACTATGTAACCAGAGTACTTGGCACAAGCCCGTACCTGGCCATTTAAAAAAGAAACCGACCTGGAGTCGAGCTATACGAAACGTATATACAATAATAATAATATAATACTCTATGTGGTGGCAGATTAAGAATACAAGTGTCACCCTTTTTCCTTCCCACGGTGCTGTAAAAGCTAGCTAAGGAATATTATACACAGATAACGTCCTCTGTAAGAGACTGAAAACTCGAAAATAAACTCTATCTCAACTCGTCTGGTCAGCGCGGCATTGAACCAAGACAAAAATCCTTCCCGAAGTGGAGGAGGCTCGTGCAAAACAGCGTCGTTCAGACCGTGGTCGCCTCTTTAGAAATTTCTTCTCCAACGATCATCAGTCCTACGAGTGATGTTGCCTGTTCATTGCTACTTCAGTGTGCTTACTCTTCGGGCTATGTCAGATACGCCCGTTTTACTACGGATCTACGTATTTCGTTTTTCATGCCATTTATTAAACTTTTCAATTTATATTAACTCTATGAAGTATATTAGCAATTGCAATAGAACGTGTGTTTTCATAGTGTTTATTTCAAAGTACAAACAAAAGTAGAAGAGTTGGTTTTCTTGTTTACGTTTTGTAATGAGGTCGGTTGGTTGTGTTGCGCTTGAATATTTTACAATAAAACGGATTTTCGCGGTGTTAACATGTGTTATGTACTTTAAACACCGCGTTTATAAGAATACTAGCTGACTCGGCAAACGTTGTTTTGCCATACAAATGACAGGGGTAGACAAATAATTTGCAATAAATTAAAATTGCGACTATAATTTGAGATTTAAACTACCCTATCTCTCAAGTTGGATCGAACTGCACATGGTGTGCGAATTATATTATAATCGGTTAAGTGGTTTAGGAGTCCATTGAGGACAAACATTGTGACACGAGATTTATATATATTAAGATTATGGTTTCTTGGAGCAAAAATGTTAGCAATTCTCTTTATTAAATTATACCTCATAAATGTACATATATAGTATTCGATAATTATTTAATTTAATGAAGTCCAAATACTTGCGCGACCTATTTGTTTAAATAAAACTACTTTTTACGGATTTAGTCGCGTGTATTTGTTTTAAATTTCAGCCCGACGTTTCGGAGACTGCAATCAATGTAAAATTAAAATCGAATGTGGGTAAACCTTGTATTAACTGATCGTAGAAGACACTTTACAGCTCAGTTTCAACCGTGGCTAATCTAAGTCCGTAAAAAGTAGTATTATTTAATTAAGTTTTGTTAAATGCAGTCTTTTAATTACCACACTTTCTATATTGACTGCGGTGTAGAAAAACTAAACTATGAATCTTAAAAATATCATCATTTCCTCCGTATGTTTCTAAAAACAACCTTGACATTCTAAACATAGGTCTCATAAAAGGAATGAGGTAGTTACATTTTATCAAACACATCAGCAGTAAACCGCAACATTTCGTAGAGTTACTCTTTTACAGAATATAATATTCAAGTCGTTGAAGAGCTTCAAATGATATGTTGGTAAGAAAGAAACAGCTTTGAATTATAATGGATTACGTGTGAAACTTATGTGTAGCCAGACTTTTTATTTGAAGTTGGAATGTTAAGCTTTTTTGAAACGTCAGAAGCTAGGGGTCTGTTCCAAACGCGAATCCTATGGAGAAGAACAGACAAGAAACTCCATAAAGTAACGATATCGGTTTTCTCCAAATACGTGTATAAGATTTAGAATTTTCCTTCTATTCGATTATCTATTCCTTCTCCCCTGAGGCAGTGTTCATCTTAAACTGCATCAAGTCCAAATTCCTTTAGTAATATGACGTACAAAGCCTAGAAATGCACAATAGCAGCCTTCAACTAAACAGGATGGTCTCTTGAGAATATTGTAGCACTTCTAATAATATTGACGGGAATACACACTATATGTTACAATTTGAGTTAGTTTATTTTATTATAAAAATATGTAAATGTATTTAAGTTACTTACTGCAGTTTTTTATTTAGATTAAGCTTAATATTCTCTAAAAATTGCGTGACTCATTTATTCAAATAAAACCACATTTTAGACGATTTTAGACGCTTATATTTGTTTTGAATGTTAGCTCTACGTTTCGGTGATTTTATAGTCACCATGGTCATGGGTGGGACTGAGCTATTAACAGATGTCCTGTGTCATCAGTTGCTAAGTACTGTGACTGAAGAGTCTCTCCGAAAAAAGTAGTTTTAAATAAATAAATATTCACGGACATTCCACACAACGTCCTCTGGTCCCAAGCTAAGTTTATATGTTTTTATTTGATTAAACTTATTTATTTTTAACAAAGAATATCTTTCATACCTTTACATATATTACTTTGGGAATTCAATGCCACATCTACATATTAAATATTCTTAGCACATTTATCGCCTTTTCCACGCGTGTTTTATAAGCAATGTAATAAACACGTAAGAGGAAACTCGTAACAAAAGTAAAGTCTTATAACTGTCGTTTGATATCCTTATATGTTTGCTATTAAAGAAGAAATTTATCGTACACGTGAATACATTGAAGAGGTAAGTATTTATATGAACAATTACGTCTTTGCTTACCCCCACGGAAAATGTAGTATTTGTATTTGTTTTTATAGCTCTTCTCCATAAATGGACCATCCAACACAAAAAAAATTCAATTCGAACTAGTAGCTCTTGAAATTAGCGCGTTCAAACAAACAAACTCTTCAGCTTTATTATATTAGTATAGACTGCTTTTGAACGATTTGAAATGATCGAAGCAGTGTCACAGATTGATTGATCAACAACGTACGTACGGGTATGTAAAAAGGCATGAGACCATTAGTCAAACGCGCTTACCATACGCCGCGGAGACGTGAGTCAACACGCGAACATGACAAATATTTGCGTGACACAAATATGCTTTTAATTGACAAACAGCGCCCGTATTTTGTATTTATTGGTTTATTTTTATATAAAATTATGAGCAACCGCAGTATTACTGCAGAGATTAGTGATTTAAATAATTTAAATACAACACGTACCTGTACCTCAAACCTTTATCTGCATAACATTGAGAACAATGAAACCGTTTAAATAACTATCCGTCGTATATAATCGTCGTATAATCATTAATTTGTCTTTTTAACAATTCTAGTAGTTTAAGTTATGCTCTGTAATATGAAATTTCTTCGGTGTAAATCTAATACGGTGGTCAGCTCAAACACAGACAGATAGACATACAGAGATATAGACATACAGAGATGTAGACACACACACTGTCAGACAGATAGACAAAAAAAGAACTTTATAAATATCCAAAGGTATTTGCCAAGTACGTAATTTTACAGCAATATTTGATATTGCGTAAGTGTAAGCTCATTTATGTAATTAGTAGCAAAAAGAATATATTATACCTAAAGGATAAAAAAGATAAAAGATTATAAAGGATAAAAAAGTTCGTTTTTGATTATCCTACGGGAACATTGCATTCTTTCGAGACAAAAAGTAGCCTATATGTTAATCTGGTATATAAGCTACATTATTGTAAAATTTCATTAAAATCCATTCAGTAGTTTTTGCGCAAAAGAGTAACAAACATCCAAACATCCTCACAAACTTTTACATTTAAATAATACTAGCTGGCCCGGCAAACGTTGTTTTGCCATACCAAAAAAATAGTAAAAAAAATATTTTTAAAAATTAACTATAAACCTCACAGAGCTCGAGACCTTTCCAACGAATGTAAAACCGTGGAAATCGGTCCGTGCGTTCTGGAGTTATAGCGTCAGGAAGGAAAACCCGACTTATTTTTATATAGTAGATTATTAGGATTAGAATATGAATTTAAAGCCAACTTACAAAGGCAAAGATAAGTTTTACGTATCAATCGTGAGTCATTTTATCGTTTATGTTTGTAAGAAATTATAATAATAATGTTGAGATAATCTTGAAAAGCTCAAAGAACAAAATGAAGTGATTTCATGGCTGGTAGGAACCGTCATTACATTAATCCTTACAACGGCTCAAATTAGGATAAAGCAATGCTTTGAGTAATTTCTGTTTGCAAAAAGATTACCGTTTTATTTCATTATAAATTGTAATATCAATTCATAATATAATTAATAACTTTAGAAAGAAAGAAGAAAAAAGGTAATAAAAAGTACAAAATTACAAGCACAGTTGCACAATGACAGGATAGGTTAAACAGAACTATAAAAATATATTTTAAATCTGAACTTGTCAAGTATGAACAAGGCAATTATGAAAGTGTCAGAACTTAGCATATTGCAGAGGAAAAATACATAGCGCTGGTTTTGAGTTCAGACCCTGTTTTGATACACGGTGAACAGGTGGAAAAAGTTAAAACCCTGTAGGCCTAGAATGTTCAAGTAACTGACTTTACAGAGTAGTATCATCATCATCATGATAACATCACGCCTTTTCCCAATGGGGGTAGACAGAGACTACAGAATAATAGTAAGTTAATTTCATATTGTCGCGGTGTTAGTTCTTTTACCAAAACTGCTCGTCTTTTAAGCTGGTCTGAGAAACGGTTAACATCTATTTTGAAGCCTTTTAAAGATCTAGTAAGTACACAAGTGAAACTCATCGTCATCATTCTTCTGCCTTTCTCTCATTTTTGAGATTAGCACTCCATGTCTCTTAGTATCAAAGGTTTCTGTCAGACATATAAGTGTTAACTTCTCTTTCTTTTATATCCTCATTCATGATGAAAAATAGATGTTGTCCGATTCTCAGACCTAACGGATATGTACACAAAATTTCACGAAAATCGGTCGAGCCATTTCGGAGGAGTATAATTACAAACACCGTGACAGGAGAATTTTATATATTAAACTAGCTCATGCCAGCGGTGTAACGCGCGTTTATCATTATTGAGCCTCCCCTTTCCTAGTATACACCAAACCTTAACAAATTATACAATCAAGCCGTCCCCTTGAACCACTTTACCTATTAAAAAAACCAAATCATCAGCATCAAAATCCGTTTCGTAGTTTGAAAGATACAAGCTCACATAAGGACATACATACAAAAGTGACGACTTTTTTTACACGCTTTATATTAGCTTCACTTGTATGTTTGTTTGTATGTTTGTATGTTTGTAACCGACTCCTTTGGACGCTATTTTGACCCACTTTAAACGGTCAGATTCTATTCAAATTTTACACACTTGTCAAAGAGCGATGACAATGCAATAATTCGATTAAATAAAGCGTGTTTTTTAGTTTTTTTAAACTATTATTTTTATTATAAGTATAAAATATACAGAAGCCTAGTTAATTATTAAGCTTTTAAGCATACAACGAACTCAAACTACCCATAGTGTATCAATTAGTTAAAGCTTTTCACTTGCAAAAACAGAATGGGAACAGCATGTTGCATTTAAACAAATTTAGTAACACTCTAAAATCACTTATTAAAAGTAATTAAAGTTGGAAATTGCATAACTTAGCTGTTATCAAAACATTGTCGTCAGGCAAATTTATTGAAAGACTTTTTGCGGTTGTTTTGTACTTATATACATAGTTTTTAGGTTTAATTTTAGTCTAGTTATTTTGTTTAAACAAAGAGGCTCCATTACTGTAGTTTTGCTGATATTAGCAGTATAAATACATTCTACGCAGATTTTTCAGATTTCAAGCGATTATTCTCTGGAATGCACTTCCTCTTGAGATCAGGATGGCAAATACCCGTGAAACATTTAAAGCTAAAATACGACTACACTTTAGAAGATTATTGGCTGAAGTAAATACCTAAATTCCCCTTTACTGTTTTTGTTATAGTAAGGTTTATGTAATTATGATTCATGTAGGTATATGTAAATATGTTTGTGTCTTTTGTGTATGTGTATCTTATATATAACTAGCTGACCCGGCAAACGTTGTTTTGCCATACTAAAAAAAAAAGTTTGAAAAATAGATGTTGGCCGATTCTCAGACCTACTGAATATGTATGCAAAATTTGAGACGAATCGTTCAAGCCGTTTCGGAGGAGTACGGTAACTAACACTGTGACACGTGAATTTTATATATTAGATTATGTATCTGTTCATTTATCTATTTTAAGTATATTGTTAGATTAGAATGTAAGTTAAAGACTTCTTTTTTTCATCTTTTTAAAAGAGCACCTGCCCTATTATCTCTGCACCATCACTGGTTGACTGGTAGAGAATGCCGATGGCATTAAGTCCGCCATTGTATAATGTACAATGGCGGCCTTAATGCCATCGGCATTCTAAGTGCATAATGTTATAAATAAATAAATAAATAAAATTTTATCAATGATATATCCGTATCCTGGTACCCATAACACAAGCATATAAGCTTAGCTTAGGACCAGAGGACGTTGTGTGAAATGTCCATGAATGTTTAATTGACTTTTCAGAACATAAGAAAGTGTATTTAGCACAATAGAATGCCTCTTCGGAGTTCATTTCACTATACAGTATAGATTCAGAAGTTTAAATCCATAAATGAAATTATGTTTTTTGACACTGAAAGTCAGAATGTGAAAAATATTTCTCATTTTCGTATTGAAACTTTCGTGAGTTTCAGTCATATTACAAATCAACATGACTATTAATAAAAAGGTGTGTAATATCTAATCAGAATAATACATCCTTACTGTCTATGAGAGCTTATATTTTCAAAACTACGCAACGGATTTTGTTTGATGCGGTTTTTTAATAGATAAAGAGGTTCAAGAGAATAGCTTTTTATGTATAATTTCGTTGTGGCAGGCAACAGCTAGTATAATATATTATCATGCTAAACAAATATTTAATAAAAAATAAGGAAGGAATTTATTTAGGTATTCAATATCGTAGCAAGTAGCTTAGCCTCTTTAAGGACAGAGTAAGTTATAATCCTTCCGCTCTAGTTACCGCTGTCAACTGAATAATTAAAGAAGACAAAATAAAAACAATATAAAATTAATTTTATAAATAATATATTTTATAATTCACTAGCTGTTGCCCGCGACTCCGTCCGCGTAGAATTTGGAATATTTTTTTTTCGCAATAAAAGGTAGCCTATGTCCTTTCTCAGGGTCTAAAGATTGTCTGTGCCAAATTTCATCAAAATCGGTTATGAGGTTTAAGCGGGAAAGCGTAACAGACAGACAGACAGAGTTACTTCCGCATTTATAATATTAGTAGGGATTATGTCCGTGTAGTGACGGATTAAGAATACAAGTGTCGACACTCCTTTTCCTTCCCAGGGTGCTATGAAAGCCAATTAAGGAATATTATACACGGAGAACATCGTCTGTGAGAGACGGATCTCGAAAATAAACCCTGTGTCAACACGCTTGCACAGCGCGGCACAGTAATCCCTCCTAAAGTGGAGGAGGGCTATGCCCAACAGTGGCAAGTTAATGGGCTGCAATAAGAGAGATAATTCATAAATTTCTTAAAAATGTGAAAAATGTTCTTAAAAATGAGTTTTGTCAATAAGAAGCTGGTTGTATAACTCATTATTTGTTAATCCTTACTTATTATAAAACAAAGTCGTCATTTTTGTATCTATGTCCCTATGTGAGCTATCTTGAAAACCACACAACGGCGTTTTTTTTAAAAAGATGGCATTTTTGCATAATTTTGTTTGGTTTTCGAATTCCACGCATACGATGTTTCGGGTAACACCTAGTATCATATAATTCTAGCTTTTTTTATTGTACTTGTGAAAAACCGATTAAAGTTGTCTTTAATTTCTCTGTCTAGTGGTGTTGCTATTGTCACGCGTTCATTTCCCGAACAATAGAGAAGGTTGTATAATTTACTGGAACAGGGGCAGTCCTTTCTACAAATACTTAGATAAGATACATCACAAATGGTGTCAACATGGGGAATGGTCAATGATATCATCGTGTAATCTCTACAAATTTATAAATTTTAAAGGTATATCTTTCGTTATATTGTAATAGGGACCTTTGACGTGAATTCAGAAATGAAACTAGGCCATAAAATACAGAATAACTAAAAACAGGCTAGTTTTTATACTGTTGATGTAAAAGAATAAAAAAATATAATGGCCATTGTACTGGACTTGGTGGCGTTGCTGTGTTTCCTCACCCCTATTCTATATTCACTTTCTAGCTCGTTCATAAAATATCATTATCAACTGAGCAGCCATTTTTATCAAGAAATGAAACCAAGGAAATGTATTTGTACGTATACAGACGGCGCTCTATAGCCTTTGCCTACCTTTATGGGAAAGGTGTGTGTACGACGATGATGACAATGATGATGATGAGTATAATGAATTTAGTTTAATTGCGTTACAAGCATATTAGACTGACCTGTATTTTAGTAGCTGCAGTCTCCAAAACGCATGCAAAGGGACGCAAACACCATATGAGAATACATTACGCCTATTGAAATATTATGGATATAACACTGCCTCGCCTCGAAAGGTGGCAGGACGCACTCCAACGAGGTTAGCAACAGTCAGTCGGAGCGGTGAAGCCTAATGGAAGGGGAAACCGACGAACTATACGGGCATTGTCTGCTTTCTGCATCTGAGTCATCACCGACTTAATATTGACGCCGAGCCTCTCTAGGTGTTGTAAGAGGTTCTTTGAGACCAAACCGTTCACCGATTCAACTATCGGGATTATTTCTATCAATACCACCCTCCATATATAAATATTATTATTAGATGCTCATGACAGTGTTTGCATTATTTACTTCCGTTGTAACTTTAAGATATCTTCGAAAAGATAAGGGAAAACTGTGGTGAAGCTTAATCAGCATCGTGTTATAACATTTTGCTACTTATGAAAGAGCTCTAAAATGCTTTGAGTCAATTACACTCACAAAGTTATTTTTTAATAAAGGTCTTTAAGCGGAATTTTGTTCATATTTTTGACGCCCAGTCACTCGTGTAATGAGCGCTCATTACTTTTAAATGTGTCTGATGTTTTTCACAATTGTTCTTATTAATATTACTAGGTGTTGGCGCGCTTCTTCATGCGCGTGAACAATTATGAAAAAATTGGTCAAATGCGAGTGGGACTCGCGCACGAAGGGTTCCGTACCCATTATCTATGCAACATAAGGCAACGTTATTAGTATCGAGCAAGAAACGGTGAAAAAAAAACAGTTTTTTGTATGGGAGCGCCCCTTAAATATTTATTTTATTTTTAGTATTTGTTGTTATAGCGGCAATAGAAATACATCATCTGTGAAAATTTCAACTGTCTAGCTATCACCGTTCTTGAGATACAGCCTGGTGACAGACGGACGGACGGACGGACGGACGGACGGACAGCGAAGTCTCAGTAATAGGGTTTCCGTTTTTACCCTTTGGGTACGGAACCCTAAAAAGCGATCCTTTTGAATAACCCCATGTACAAAAAAAATCCGCGTAAAAAAGTTGCGTAGTTTTGAAGATCACATTAGGAAATACATACAAAAATAACGACTTTAATTTTTGAAAAATAAAGATAACAATTTTTTTGCGCATATAATAAAAAAATACGCTTGAAAATCCTAAATATTATTTTATTGCACTGTCATCTGTCATATATAAGTGTGTACAATTTTAGATAAATCTGACTAATGAAATTGGGTGAAAATCTCTTTCAAGGATTCCGTTACATAGATAAACAATTAGATAACTACCGAGCTAATAAAACCGTGTTAAAAAGAAGTCTTCTACGAGTAGACTTCTCGTTGTGATTAATTCATTTCATGTCGGAAATAGTGTCGTTTAGTTGATTCTGGAGCAATTTTCGTTATATAATTTTTCGAGGTTGGGATATCTCTTTGCTAAAGATATTTATTATTTATTTATTTATTTTTTTAGTATTCCTGTATGTCAGTGGCACAGAGTTATTGTTTAAATTCCCAGATATTGTAAACATCATACTGGCCAGGCCAAAACAACTACAAAGGTAGCAAATCAAACGCGTTTGATTTGCTACCTTTTTATGTTTTTAGCAGAAATAGGGATTAGTTTCCAGTTTCTTGTCTTTCATAGAGGATAATATTTGCTTTTGATATCCCTTAGCTAACTCTTACAGCAGCCTGTAGGGGAAATTAGGTGGAGATACTTGCGTTCTTAATTCGACTACACTTAAACATTGGAAAATCAGGAATTTGTTATTCCAAGACGTCTGGAGTATTTTAAGCATTAAATAACATAACACATTCTTCGCGTGGTAAAATTTTAGTCGATACAGAATAGGGGTCAAGATTTTGTAGAGGGCTTCATTAACTTTCATCAAGATAATAGTATTTGTCACGATAGAGTGACATCTTGAGACAAATTACAATGGTTTGTTTAGTTTTCCATTCGCTGTCACTGATTACTCATTCTGTTTTGGTTCATGGTCATTGTAATGCTTTGCTTTTTAGACCAATCTATTCTCTGTTTATTAGTTTTTGTGATTTATTTTCGAAGTTACTGAATATAAAGTAAAGCAATCCGGTCCTTAACTAATACATATAACCTACATTTTGCTTTTTACTTATCTTGAAATTAATTCTCGTTTAATAATAATTCTCAACACATTATTATGACAATATTTTTCCTAATGACGGTTTTGGATGAACGATTTTCTTTTAATATATTAGAATAACTAGTACCCTGGGTTGAATAACAAAATGCATATTAGTCCTTACATTTGTGAATATCTAATTTTGTAGATATTTGAACATTACCTTTTCATACACGTAAAATGCAAAAGTTAACGTAAATATATCTATTGACACTTGTATTTCTTTTCTTGACAAAAGAAATATTAGTGTCACCTCACCATATCTTGCTTGGTGACACCTTTATTCCTTTTGCTGACATTGTTCAACTATGTCGCATGACACCTGTGCATATACCCGAGGAGGGTTGATCGGGTTACCGGGTCGTAAAATGCAGCCAAAACCCACTATGTGTGCACTATGCATGCGGATATGTTATCCCCCTCCCAAAACCGGGATAAGAACAAGAGAATGACGATGATCATTTAAAACATTCATTCACCTATTTTAGCAATGTTGTTACTTTCTTTTCAACTTAAAAACGAATAATACTTCAAGTGAAAATCCATTACTTTGAAAAATAATGAGTTTTACATTAGGCTAATGATTCTGAGCTTATTATACAAAATATCTGAGTACCATTAGCAAATTGAGATGTAATAGCTTTTAATACCTTTTCTTATAAACTTTTATTACGCTTCGAACTTCTAACAAAATTATTTATAGCTTTACTTAGATATTACTGTTTCCTGATTAAATAAAATAATGCAATCGATCGATAGAAGTGAAAACTAATAACTAAAAGTTACTTCATATGTCGGCGACGCGAACTTACATGATTTCAAATCAAATCCTCCTTACCAATGTTTTAAATAAGAAAGTACTACTTGACTGGCAAATTACCTGAGAAATAAATGTCTGGCCAGTACACCTCCGCCAGGTTCCGGTAAAATGGATAGGCCCAAGTGCTAGCTTAAAGGTCACCATAAAAGATATGCGTGTAAACAGTCTCATAGTCATAATGTCGAAGACTGAGCGAAGTGGAGCAGAAGAAGCTAGAAAGTGCACTCTGGGCTTCAAAGCGATAGCTGCGAATGCGCCTGGGAGAAGGCTAAGACAATGATGATGAATTTAGAGTCGCAGAAAAGACGTAGGTTTACTTTTAATGCGTTAAAGACTTTTAAACTATAAGTGTACGGAATAGGCATCAGTTATCTATACTAACATTATAAAGCTGATGAGTTAAGAGGATACCAAAATAGCTTCGTGCATTTTTCTACGTACGAAGTTTTCATTTTTTCTTTAGATTGAATGACTAGAGCTCTAATTTTTAAGTATATGTTTTTTCAATATATAATCTAGGATCGCATAAACTCAGAAACGCGATTGAAAAAAGTTTTCTCGATAGAAAATCTTAGCGAAACAACCTCTCTCATTTTTTATTTTTTTCATTTGTCGGTCTATTATCGCGTATTAACTTATGAAATAACTTTAAAAACATAAGTAACTATTATATATAGAAACACGTAAGCCGGAATTAAAATATATTTAGTAGATTTTGAGTAAACAAAAAAAATATCCCTAATTCTTCATTTTCTATACCTACTAGCTGTGTTAATAGGTACATGTCGACGATAATATTGATGTAGGCCCTTAATTTATTTGTTTGTTTGTTTAAAAATCTATATCTCTAATCGCAGGAACCACTGCACTCACACACACGGTCCGATTTAGAAACTCTTTTAGTGTTGGATAGTTTATTTATCGAGAAAGGTTATATAATATTACGATGCGACCAATAGGAGCGAAGTAGCGGTGAACAATGTTGCAAAAATGGGCAAAATTTTCAAAATTCCACGCGTTCGATCTCGCGGGCAACAGCTAGTTATTTGTATCAATTGTTAAATTGTTCAAATCAAATCAATCATTTATTCGCAAAAATATGGTTGATTTGATTTGAACAATTTAACAATTGATACAAACAATTTAACAATTGATACAAACAATTTAACAATTGTTCTGACATTAAATTCTTCATGCAGAACATAAACAAGTTTGGTATTTATCGGTTTGTTTCAAGCAATTTATAGCTCGATATGGAGGTAATAAAGGCATGCAAACATTTCAAATTGCTTTTATCGATTTGCGTTTCAAAGTTACATGTTGTTCAAAACCTATTTTAACACTTTCTTATTAGCTTCGTTTGTATATATCTACCTATTTATCTGTGTATTAGTCTATGTAACGGAATTTTTCAAAGTGGTTTGATCTACTTGTAATACTTATTCATATTGATCTTAAGTTTTGCACATATATTAAGGATCAACAATAGTGCGATAATTTAAAAAAAATATATAATCTTGAAATTATATACCTAAGTTTAATTTATGTTAAATAGCTGTTGGCTGCAACTTTATACGCGTGAAATTTAGAAACCTTAAAAAAATAATCTCATATACAACGTGTTGCAGAAAGGTGTAGTCATATTTTAAGGTTGCATTGGATAGGCCTTAAATATTATAAATATTACAGTTACACATAGAAAAATACAGTTTGTGAAGTTTTTCTTGTTTATAGCCGACTATTAAATAATTACCAGGAACGCATCAATTGTGAGATGTTTACGGTTTATTGAATGCGATTGAACCTTACGATAAAAGATCACCTCATACTAGTGTTGTATTTAAAGAAAATCGATTAATTTAAAAAAAATATTAAATTTTCATGAACACATAAAAGTCATAATATAACTAGTATTTATAATTTCATCCATGCCTAGTGCCTAGTCACCGGCCATGTGTAACGATGGTCAAATATGACTACACCTTTCTGAAACACGTTGTATAAAATTCACGTGTCACAGTATTAGTTACCGTACTCCTCCAAAACGGTTTGACCGATTTTTATGAAATTTTACATGCATATTCAGTAGGTTTGAGAATCGGAAAACATCTATTTTTCAAACCCCTCCCCCCACTGACATTTTTATGGCAAAACAACGTTTGCCGGATCAGCTAGTAATATACAAAACGGCAGTCTCTTGAACCAGTCTCCATTTAAGAAGTGGCACATCAAAGTTCGTTGCGTATTTTACAAGATAAGCTAACATATGGAGATACCTACATACAAAAATGCACAATGAAATATCCAATTAATCAAGATACGCCGTAGTTGTTTTTATATTTAGTTAAGTTTACTTGTGCACATAGAATTGGTACCAATGTTTCAAATAAATAAAATACGATACGACGGCCTTCGTGGTCTAGTGGTTCATATAACGGACTGCCGTTTATGAGGTCACGGGTTCGATTCCCGCCTCGGATATTCATTTGTGTAATGTTATACAAATGTTTGTTCTGCGTCTGGGTGTTTACTATGTATAATAAGTATGTATTTTCAAAAGAAAAGTAGTTTATGTATTCTATCCGTATTCTGGTACCCATAACCCAAGCATAATAAACTTAGCTTGGGACCAGAGGAGGTTGTGCGAAATGTCCATAAATATTTATTATTATTAATTAAAATAAATAAAATACTGATATTAAATTACTATTTTATTTACTTAAAATGAACAGACAGTATACAAAGCTTATTTACAATTTTATATAATAGTTATTGACACTGTACTAAGGCGAGAATACTAATATAATATAATTACAAATAAATACTGCCAATGATCTAATTGATTAATTTTAACTTATCTTATTAAATTTAAGTTACTTTATTACATAATTAATTCTTAAATATTAATTTATTATACAGCAAATTAATATACAAACATTAAATAATATTATAGTTATATTACCAAGTACATATAAATTAATATTTGGCAAAGAATATTCCTTAATACTTGCGCGACTAATTTCATGCTAATAAAACAACTTTTTTCAAGTCCTATCCATGATTATGGTGACTGAAAACTCTCCGAAACGTAGGGCTAACATTTAAAACATATATTTATACACGTCTCAATCAGAAAAAAGTGGTTTTTATTTAATTTTGGTAAGAAAATGTTGAAGAGCTGTACAGATGTAGCTAATTATTATGTTATTAACAGGTATTTTGTATATTTCTATGAGTATTATTACTATTAAACTATTACTATTAAAAATATTCTAAAACAATAACTGCGACAACGCGTGAACAGTAGTTAAATATTTATATGCACACGCGCACTCGTAATTTATGCAAATGAAGAATCATCATGCGTCTGTGTTTGTTTGTGTGTATTCCTTTCGTTATTTTGTCTATCTTCAGTTTAATTTCCGGTATTGTCTAAAAAATTATTGCAATAATCTTTTTTTTTGCTCAGAATACTATAATAAAAAAAAAGTCATTTGCGCGGGTCACATAATTGTCAGTTGTTTCTGGATCTTCATATAATCGCTTATTATTCCTGGAAATTTCACACAACTTTCTCTGATACCAAGCTAAACTTATTTGCTATTATTATGGATATTAATAAGGATATATAAACCATCTTCAATGAGAACGTGATAATCACTTTTAATGCAATATATATGTCATACATTTTCATACATTACAACGTCATTTTCATACAAATATATACTGTACACGCATTGATTCTTTGCTTACGTTTCGATTGTTATACACAGTCATATAAAATTAAAAACTAAATATTATTCGGTTATAAAATATGTTCTCTATTACATTATAAAAAAAAAAGAATATAATCTCTATGAATGTATATCAAAAACAAATTGAAAGTGGCTATATAATATTATAAAATCTCTTACCTAATATTGATTCACTTTTGTCTTTCATTTTATTTTGCAATAACTTTATACGGTGCAATTAATTACAGTACGTTATAAGCATCTATATTGGAATGACCTAAGGTTACTTGAGCTATCTGGAGAGTTTTATGGTAGACATTTAATTATTATGATATGTACAAATATATTAATTTCAATGATTTAAAACGCCAAATAATATACATAGATATATTTAATTCAATCTTTAAAAGTATTAAAATTAAACATTTGACAGATATTTCTATAAATATTATATTAATAAAACGGATTAGGCCCGTATTATATTTATTTCTATACAATTTTAACTTTAATTGACTATGTTCAACGCTAAAAAACTTTACCCGGGCTCGAGGCTAAAAGGTTTGAAGCGTAGTTACTTTGAGCATGTGACCATGAGTTTGTTCATAATACATATAATATCAATATTAATATCAATTTATATTTAATAAATTATAATTAACATTATTTTATTCCATAATTGAATATTAAATTAAGTTTATAATTTAAAATATATATTTTTATATTAATTAATTTATTTTGTAAATAAAATATAAATTTAAGTGTTCAACTCATTGTCACACACACACAGACTATTTTTAAAATAGATTACTTAATTTTAATAACGATTTTTATTTCGTCTAATGTCTTCGACTTTTAAGTTGAACCGAACATTAAATAAATGAATATTATTATTGTAATATTAACTTAGAAATATGAAGAGACTTTAATTCAACCTTATATACATGATCTAACATTTATTGTCAGTTCTGAACGTTGAAATAAACTTTTAAAAATATAACATTTTTAAACTATTTACATTATTATTATCATAAGTTTGCTTTCAAAAAGCCAAAATTGCTATACATTTAATACAATTATTTCCTACAAGTTTTCTATACACTGAAAGCTTTTAAAGATGTTAATATAAAATTGTATTGTCTTATTATGATTGTTGTAATAAAATTGTGCGCCATGTTCACCATGGGATTCAAAGATGAATCCTGTGCTTACGCACTTCGGTGACCGACATACATGGACTAGGTGATATGAAAGTCCCCACGAAGAAGTCTTGTAAATGTCTTCTTAAATTGTTGATTTGCTAGCGCATAGCAGAAAGGATTAATGGGACTGTTAGCATAACATAAAAAGTAGGAAAACATATACAAATGCTTATTAATGCATGGTGGATTTGTACAAAATCCTTCGACTAATGCAAGAATATGGTACGGAGTCCAACAAACTACAAACGCACCAAGTATGAATGAAATAGTTCTAAAAGCTTTCCTTGCCCTATTTTCCGATTTCGATTTCTGACGCCCTATACTTGGAAACAGGCCATCCCTCTTTGAACGTTTAACTTTTAATTTTTTTCCTATGTTTTTGACGAACTCTTTCTTAGAATCGCTTCTACCCGACCCAGTTACAACAGTGCTTGATACTTCACTGTTTTCAACCGCAGGGCTTATTGCGGTGTTATGTTTTAATGGAGAAATTTTCACGTCATTTTGTTTTGGAGTTTGAGAGTCATTATTATTGGAAGACGACGTTACGAGCGTTATGACAGGTTTGGAACGCTCTCCAGTTGATAAACTTACTTCGGTATTTACTTTAACAGTGGGAGGAGGGGAGAAATTAGTTTTTGGCTGTGTAGTTTGAGCTTCAGCAGTAGCTCGAATTAAAGCTGTTTGCAATAATGAGGTATTATTTACAACACCTGAGTTTAATGTCGGTGGAGATGAAGGCTCAGTAGCAGTAGGAAATGTGATAGATGAAGGTGGACTTTCATAAGTTGGCGAAGGTAAAATAACAGAACTTTCATCCATATACCTCAAATCTGCTCCGTCCATACCCACAAGAACATCATAAGACGTGCCATCACCCTTGACGAGTCTTACAGTTCTGTTTCTAGATGATTCTGAATATGACGGTGGACTTTCAGATACAGCTGGACTGCATCTAAATTCCGAGGGAGGCGGAATAATCCTTTGAGCAATTGTCGTGGAAATTTCGCGTTGATCGGACGGCGTAGCTATGCCAGACGACATTGGAGATACAAAACTTGCGGAAGACAACGGGACTGTTGGAGCAGGAGTATTGTCATTACTTTGTGAATCGGGATTGTCAGTGTCCAATAAACTTTTTTCTGAAATTTGAGAAAGAGAGGTTTTTGGCTTTTCTGTGTCGAGTTTCATTGTTGATGACTGTTTTGTTAAGTCTGATTTTATTAACATTCCACCATTAAGACGCATATTATTTAAAAGTTGCATTGTACCCGTTTGCATAACTAAATTTGCAACCGACGGACGCTTTTTGATGTTAGTTTGTGTAGTGCTTTCTTCATCAGAATCAAATGCAGGACTACTAGATCTTTCCGCCTCTACTTGATCTTCTTTCTTTTCCCCATCCGATTCATTTGTCGTTGATGTTCCCGTAGCAGTAGCACTACTTTTATGTGCTGACGACTTTTGACTAGAATTTGAGTCAGTAGAGCAACCCAGATTCATTAATGGCGCCGCCAGTGATCCTTTTGATGTAGAATCTTTGCGAATTGTTTCAGATGCTTTGATTTGGTCTTCACTGGAAACTGTTGTTTTGGATAAATTTGCCATGCCGGCAGCCCTGCCTGCCATCCCTTGCATAACGCCAGCACTTAAAGCAACCATTGACTGCATTTTTCTTTGTTTCGCTTCACTTTTTTTCTGCATATCATAAGCTGTTTTAAAAATCCCAGCATATAACACAATCAATACAAAAAGTGTAGTCCAGTAATATCCAATAATTAAAGCTGTATTAAAAACAGGATCTTTTAGAAATTGCACAGCACATTCACCTTCCTGTAAATCTCTGAATCCTACAAAATGCTCCCAACCAAATATTGTCGTAAAGAATAGCAGCGCTGGTATAATCCAGGTTACTGTAACCATCCATATTACTCGATTCTTTGTACGCCATGCTCTATAGCGTGCCGCAATTTTGACGCTACAGAATCTGTCTACGGTGATTAGTAGAACAGTATATTGTGATACAAGGCATACAGTGTAGTCAACCGATAGCCATAGGTCACAAAGTAAGGGGCCTAAATGCCAGTAGCCTTTTAAAACATAGTCGGTGTAAAACGGCAGTGATAAAGTACCTGTAGACAAAAGAAGAGAATCAATATAGATGTGATGTTACTGAGAGATTAGATTAGAGATTAATTTTTCCATTTTAACAATAACATATTAAAAGATTTTGTTTAAAGTATTATTAGGTTTTTGCTATGTGACAATAACTAAATACTTACCAATCAACAGATCCGTAGCCGCGAGTGAAGCTATGAAGTAATTACTAGGCTGTCTTATAGTTCTGTCCACTAAGAAGGCTAAGAGTACCAGAACATTGCCACTGACTGTCAACAGGATGACAAGCATGAGGCACGTCGCAAATATTGCAGCCAACCAAAGTGGAAATGGTGGAAGAACTGGTTGCTGCAACAAACAAAAATTGTAACATAATATGTCTCTGTGCTGAATAATAAAAATGATATTGAATTTTTAAGCTAGATGTTTTATTAGAAGATTATGTGACTAAGTTTATATCAGTTATATAAACTTATTTATTTTATTTAAATAATTTCTATCAGTGCTGAACTTAGAAGCTTTTAAAAAAGCATAGCATGTCAATAGCAAAATTAATAAATTACTTTAGAAGCTTTATCATTATTTTAGCTATTATTAGGTTACTTTCAAACTTTTTATGTCATTTATCATGCTTATTACTAGGGGTCGCCGGTGCGCAATAGCTGGCGCCCCTCCCTCCCACGAAGAGGTGATCACGCGCGGCGGGCCGGTATCCAGAGACCCGCCGCGCCAAACACGATGGGGGGACCTAATGGTCCCCCCCGTCGGGCCGGGCCCCGTTTAGCAGGGCTACCCCTCGCCCGGTCATGGTAAAGCTCAAGGCACAATCATGGCCCGGCACGGCAAGGCGGAGAAAATAAAAAAAATCAAAAAATGATTATTACTTAATTGGTAAAAAATATTATTAACTGTTAAATTGGTAGTGTCGTCCTAAGTTTTAAGGTAAGTCTGTCTGTTTAAGACAGAGTACTATATAGCTGTTCTCGTATAAATTTTACGCATATAGTCTAGCTAGATGGTAAAGACTAAGAATGTATTGTTCAACAGTGCAGACAGATAATCGATTGCCATTATGGTAGACTGTGTCACGGCCATGTGCTTCCGTGTGCTAAGAATATACTTCGATTCATGTTAACGTCTTATCATTATTTTCTAATCATTTACTATAGATATAAAAAAGTTAAGGCAATACTTATGTGATTTTATACGCATTTGAAACATACGTATAATTAACTAGCCCTAGATATTGTGTGCGTGGAATATTTTCAACAAAAATACGAGTATGGCTTTTCTTAAGATCTAGACTGTGTACCTAATTTCATTGAAATTAGTTAAGTAGTGTTTGTGTGACAGTGTGATAGAAATTGGCATTTAAATTTTAAGGTGGCTATGTATCTATTGAAGACTAAATAAGAATGCAAGTGTTACCATCCCACTTCTCATAAAAAATCTATTATAGCTGTTAAGTTTTATCAAAATTTATTCCAATAAGAAGAAATATACAAATATTTGTGGAAAATTTATGTATCAAAAACACACCAAAATAGATTAATACAAATCCTGCCACATAATAAATGTCATAAAACTAACACAGCCAGTTTCAGTTATAGTCTTAGTTGACTATTCATTATTGAACTTAATTATCTCCACAAGGAATATATCCGTCTATTGTTCCAAACATCTATTGTTTACGAAACATTAAAAGAAAGTTTCTCATTGAAAATGTCTTATCGAGATAAAACTTATCATCAGATATTTATTCTAATTAAACTTTTTGAATAGCCACGAAACTGAAAGTAGTCCATCCTTTTTATTGGTAAAACTAAAGTACTAAAAAGCTTATGAAATTTATTTGGTGATTTGAATTAATGTTTAAAATTATATAATTAATTAATTAAGTGAATAAGTTCATAATTTTAAAATTGCAATCACTTTGAAACATTTTTATATAAAAGAATTGTCAAATTTTATAAACATTAAAAAAAAAGTGTTTTAAAATTTAAAATACTCTTTTTAAATAATTCTTTAAGTCACACTTTGTCTGAGCAATTTGTTGATTCTGCTGGATGTTAACATTTTCTGTATATGTGGTTTAATTACGGTACGATTAACTTTTACCAAATTGTTTTTCTTTTGTTGTAAATTTAGAAGACTTACGACAATTTTTGTTGTTCACAAAAATCTACTGTATCTATCTATGTTAAATGCTTCCATAGTTCAGTTGGCTACCTTTTGGCTAGAGACTACTACGAATTTAACTCACATACATGAAAATGACTAATAATTGTAGCAGATATTATACGCAGTAAAAAAATGACAAGCTTACCAGTTCACCGTTCGCGCTAAGAATATTCTGGAAGGTGTTATTGAAGAAGTACAGGTCAGTGAGGTTGGTACCGTTGTTGATCAAGTAGTCGCCATGACACTCCTGAGCACCACCTCCTGAACTAAGGCACGAACGTTGACGCATTTTCTGCATTTTCCTAGGAGTAATAGTATTTTAGTATTATGTATTCTGAGCTAAATTTAGGAAATCTTTCTTTATGTAATAAATATCCTCCTCCTCCTCCTCCAGCCCATTAACGTCCCACTGTTGGACACGGGCCTCCTCCACTTTGGGAGGGATTATGGTCTACTGTGCCGCGCTAACCAGGCGTGTTAGCACAGGGTTTATTTAAGAGATTTCCCGTCTCTCACAGAGGATATTATCTGTGTACAATATCCCTTCGCTGACTTTTACAGCACCCTGAAGAGGAAATGGGGTGGTGACACTTGTATTCTTAATCCGTCACCACACGGGCAATAATAAATATCATAGAAGTATAATCTATCTTGTAAGAATATTTGTATAAAATACACGTGGACTCCGTTACATACGTAAGACATCGCAAAAGATAATCGAAGAAGTTTAATTACTTAGTTACGTTGGTACAGAAGTATACACACAAATCCCTACTAATATTATAAATGCGAAAGTAACTCTGTCTGTCTGTCTGTTACGCTTTCCCGCTTAAACCTCTCAACCGATTTTGATGAAATTTGGCACAGACAATCTTTAGACCCTGAGAAAGAACATAGGTTAACCCTTTATTGCGAAAAAAAATTTTTATAGTATATCTTTAAAACTACGCAATGGATTTTGATTCAGTTTTTTTAAATGATAGAGTGGTTTAAAAGGATGGTATTTTTGTATAATTTGTTAAGGTTTGATATGTTAATTACATGCGTACGAAGTTGCGGGCAAACAGCTAGTTGTACGATAAAACGTCCATATATATTAATAAAATTATAAGTCAAAGTAGGTAATTCCACATTAGAAATACCTACAACCACCTAGATGCCATTTACTGATAGCGTAAAATAAACGAACATTTTGATTATTAAATTAATTGACAAATACTTGAGATTACAAAATACAAATTGTTATTCTTAACATTTGTTTTATTATTTAAAACAACTCACAAATTCTTGTACAAAATTTTAGGCCAACATTCTCTCATGAATAACAAACAGTTTTGTTCTTTTAAGTCGGGTCATAGCGCCCATAGCCTGTTGTGAATATATAGGAATAAGAATTTACTACACAGTATACAAACATAAAATAAAAAATTCAAACATAGTACCAACTAGGCGGAAGTTTTTATATTTCTTTTAGTGTTATTTTAAAAATTGTACATTTGGAGACAGATAGGCATAATATTATGTTTTAATATTTAACGGCCATTTTTAATATTCTATCTATCCTTGATTCTAGCTAATTTGAACCTTTACCTTACTTGGATGTCAATAAGATACTGATGAGATAATATTTTCTAACACTTGCGCGACTCATTTGTTTAAATAAAACTACTTTTTACGGATTTAGGCGCTTATATTTGTTTTAAATTTTGGCCCGACGTTTTGGAGACTTTGCAGTCACCATGGTCACGGGTGAGACTGAGCTGTAATGTGTCTTCTACGATCAGTTATTACAGGGTTTACCCACATGCACATACAATTTAATTTTATATTGACCATAAAGATAGACTTTTACCATAAACTATATTATATTACATTGTGCTTAGACTACATAAAATTAATAACAATATTTTAGTTTCTAAATATATAACAAAAATTTTTAACAGTATTTTTAACAATATGAAGAAAATTTAAAAAATATATAAAGGTAAAACATACATAATTTTATCTTAGACTAAAGTTTTTTAATTTTAGCAAGCAAACTAAGTTTATATACTTAGATACAATATTATTTACATAATAACAAGAATTTTAAGAAGAATTTTTGGTTTAAGATTTAATTAGTTATTTAAAAAGAAAAATTGTTAATTTTATTTGAAATTAATACTGATGACAAGTTTTTTTTTGCAGAAGATTGATATGATTACCTGATTCCAAGAATTGAGCAACGGAGAATTGGAGGTAACTTACTTTTAGGTAACCATGGCTCTTGGTTTTCAACGGCCATTTTTTTGGTTTAATCCAACATCCATTCTTGCTGTTTAAGTCAGACTACTCTGAACTTTTGTCCTTACTTGTATTATTTAGATACTGACGACAGCATTCTTCATTGAAAATTTGACAGCAAGTAGTAATATCTAACTGATAATCAAGAATTACTACTAAAATAACTAATTAACTAATGTACAAAAAACATCACACGATGTTTAACTCAAATTGAGAAGATTGTAGTGGAAGATTTGGTAAACATATGCGGGAACCATGATAGCTATGATGGGAGAGCAACGGAACGGGTTCAAGTCCCGCTCATGGTTATCATTTTTTCCACTATAATTTAGTTTATTTAGTAAAAGCATAGCAAGTCAATTGCAAAAATTTATAAATTAATATAGAAATACTATCCGTAATTATTTTCTAACACTTGCGCGACTCATCTGTTTAAATAAAACTACTTTTTACGGATTTAGACGCGTATATTTGTTTTAAATTTTGGCCCGACGTTTCGGAGACTTTGCAGTCACCATGGTCACGGGTGAGACTGAGCTGTCAGCTCAGTCTCACCCGTGACCATGGTGACTCGGGACGTCGGGCCAAAATTTAAAACAAATATACGCGTCTAAATCCGTAAAAAGTAGTTTTATTTATACTATCCGTAATTGTTAGATTGATTACTGAAAATGGCTGTAAGTTAGTGTCACCTTTCTGTGTGATGGTGGATTTAGAATACAAGTCTTCCCCATTTTCAGGCTGCTGTAAGGCTAGCTAAACAATATTATAAGCAGTTAACATTAAGTATGAGCGATGGAATACTCGAAGCTAAATCCTATGCCAATACGCCTGGTAAGAGCGACATAAACCCAAAAACCATACAGAAGTAGAGGGGAAGGACCTATGCCCTATAGTGGGTCTTTAGTGGGCTGAAAAGCTAATTAATCCTTACTAATTATTAAATGCGAAAATCGGTTTCTAAAACTAAAAATCTTGACGAGCTTACGTATTAATGTGTACAACGCCATCTATCGAGTGATATGGTAAACTTCTCTCTGTTAAGGTTTAATGTCTTATATGCTTGTGTTATGGGTACCAGAATACAGATATAATACCTACATATACTACTTTTCTTTTGTAAATACATACTTATAATACATAGTAAACACCCAGACGCAGTACAAACATTTGCATGACAATTAAAAACATCACACAAATGATTGTCCTGACTGGGAATCGAACCCGGGACTTCGTGATCAGCAGTCCGTTATGTGAACCACTAAAGCCCGGTTTCCACTGCGAAAGGGTAATGTGCGGAAAATGGTTAGGCGGAACGGACTCCTTTTTAATTAAATAGGTTTGAGTTTCCACCAACGAAGAGTTGGTGCTCCCTAGACCTGAGCGAGCTCATTTCTACTCTTTCTACACGCTCGGCTCTTTCAGTCCGACTATTTGTTGGTGGAAATACAAGTATGCAGCTTGCGTTTGCGAGTTTAACGAAGTCATTAATGGGTCCGTTCCGCTCGCAGTGGAAACCCGGCTTAAAGCCCGGTTTCCACCGCGAGCGGAGCTCGCTCAGTTCTAGGGAGCACCAACTCTTCGTTGGTGGAAACACAAACCTATTTAATTAAAAAGGAGTCCGTTCCGCCTAACCATTTTCCGCACATTACCCTTTCGCAGTGGAAACCGGGCTTGAAGCCCGGTTTCCACCACGAGCGGAACGGACCCATTAATGACTTCGTTAAACTCGCAAACGCAAACTGCATACTTGTACTTCCACCAACAAATAGTCGGACGGAAAGAGCCGAGCGTGTAGAAAGAGTAGAAATGAGCTCGCTCAGTTCTAGGGAGCGGAGCGGAGTACTTACGGACTCCGCTCAACTCGCAATTACAATTTACATAGTAGCGTTTTTCCACACAGAAAGTGGTGAGCGGGGCGGATTGGGCGAGTAAAAAGAAATTGAAAAGAGTCCGCTGCGCAAGGCCTGCACCGACTAGTTCAGAAGGGACTCGCTCGCATAAACACTCACTCACTCGATAACATCGCAACAAGACGACCACACGCAACCACCTCAAAACTTCAACTGAACTCGTTCCACTCGTTCTCTGTCGAAATTATCTATTCGTTTTTCATTTCTCATTTTCCGTTCAGCTCAGTCCGCTCATTTCTCTATCTCAGTTTCATTTTGCAGTAGAAATCAAATGACCAACTCTTCGTTGGTGGAAACTCAAACCTATTTAATTAAAAAGGAGTCCGTTCCGCCTAACTATTTTCCGCACATTACCCTTTCGCAGTGGAAACCGGGCTCTAGACCACGAGGCCCGTCAAATAAAGTCCAGTTTTATAATTGTGTTATTGACACTATCAATTTTCATTTTTTACATTTATTTAAAATTTTTTTTTTGCAATTCATTTGCTATGCTTTTGCTTAATAAGCTAAATTTCATTTTTTAGTTAAGTTTGGTTATTGTACACGTAGAATTGGTACCAATGTAAAGCAATATTCATAAATCTAGCTCCCTTCTGTCCTAAGAATTATTACAGAACATTGAAGGGTCCACAAGGGTCGTCTTGACTTTATGAACACAGTAAGTATTATAAATTGATGACTTCAGAATTTCATAAGACGTAAATGTCCGACGGCAATATTATAACGTTATCGACTGAAACACCATTTGTTGAGATTGCGTTATCCTCATAACTTCATATTGATGACGAGCCTCGTGGTTGAGTGGTTCATGTAGCGGACTGCCGATCAAGAGGTCGCGGGTTCGATTCCTGCTCGGGACAATCATTTGTGTGATTTTTCTAATTATCATACAAATGTTTGTACTGCGTCTGGGTGTTTTCTATGTATTATAAGTATGTATTTACAAAAGAAAAGTAGTATATGTAGTATATCCGTATTCTGGTACCCATAACACAAGCATATAAGCTTAGCTTGGGACCAGAGGACGTTGTGTGAAATGTCCATGAATATTTATTTATTTTATTTATATTGAAGTTTAGAGTATTAAGAGGGTACTGTACTCCTCATTTAGGTATTTGCCTTAGGTATTACTATCCCCATTTCCGAGCGCCGCGCTGAAAGGGACAAATATAGATGAAGCGCATTTTACCTACAAATTCTTTGAAAAAAGACGTTTCGTACTTCCGTTTTTTTTTCGCGAAAGTTAAACCGATTTTAATAGTTTTTGCGTTATATTATAGATACAGAGTATATCTATGCTTCTATCACTTCAATGAACACAACAAACTTTAACTAAAATATAAAGATCTATAGTGTATTTTGATTCATTGGCTATTTTGTTGTACACATTTATTTTAATTAAAGCTGTTAGTCTATAATATACAGTTTTGATAGTTAGAAACTTCAGTTAAGATTAACGAACTGTGTTACAATGACTTAATTTTTTTTTGTTAAGTAAAGTTTACTTGTGCACGACGAATCAGTATCGTTGTCAACTCCTGTGGAATGAATGCTTTAAATATTGAAGCCAATTTACAAAGTTTAAGGTATTCAAGTTAAAATTGATCGGTTTGAATTAATTGAAGTCTCGGTTTTATCATACTAGCTGGTGCCCGCGACTCCGTCCGCGTAAAATTAAAAAAAAAATTACAACATTTTTCACTACTGTTTCGCTTCTACTGGTCGTAGCGTGATGTTATATAAATATAACCTAAATCATTCCTCGATAAATGCCCTATCTAACAATGAAAGAAGTTTTCAAATCAGCCCAGTGGTTCCTGAGATTAGCGCGTTCAAACAAACAAACAAACTCTTCAGCTTTATAATATATAGTAACTAATAGTAATATAGTATAGTATATTATATAGTTTAGAGTAAGTATAGATAGCACGTCGGAATATTTAGGTGTTGTACTGAATGTATTGATTGTAAATGTTGACTGATAGTAAATGTTGTTTTAGGGTTCCATAGTAAAAGGTATAACGAGACCCTAGTACTGAGACTTCGCTATCAGTCCAATCACCGGTTATCCCCAGGTTGTATCTCTAGAATGGTAATAGCCACAGAGCTGACAAAGACTATAATATTACAAAACCAAAATCAACTAAATATCAGTCACTCTCGAGTTTTACGGAGACTAACCTTCAGCTATTGATTTATATATCTAAGTTCTTCTTAGAGGCTTATTTTAAAGCATATTTTAGGGACTCAACTTTGGAGCAGACACTTAGTCTGCTCCAAAGTTGAGTCCCGTAAAGAAGTATATACAAGAAAAATCCACAATTTACGACTTGAAAAAATTATGTGTAGGAAACAGAAACGCGAACAAATTCTATTTATCATTTTATAATTGTAAAAGTATTCTCAACAAAATATAATTTAAAAAATAAATTACCTGTAAATGAAAATGGCAATATTACCAAGTTTTGTACAAATTTCCTTTCGTAAATATTTTGATGCTCAATATTGTTCCCAATAAATTAATTTAGTCGTTGATTGATGAAAACTTTTAACGGTAGCTACAAAGTTAAATATTATTATACTTTATTCATAATTGGAAATACTTTTATTTATTTCGATTATTTCGTTATAATAAAGTTTTAAATTTCAAAAAGTTATATTATTGACATTCCAAACTTTTATTATTAAGTTAATAAGTAGACGTACTTAAAAATTTTTTTTGACTTTTGAAGAGAGACTTTTGACTTGATTTTAAAGGCTTATTTTGTTTTCATATAATTTAGGATAATATATTGTAGCCTAAGGTCGGACTTGGCTTTTATATACAAACTATATTTTGATTTTTTGACATCAATCATTTTAAAATCAACTTGAAATCATTTTAAAATCAACTCAGCGTCGGTACGTCGGGATTTGAACAGCGTAAAGACAATACGCCGACGCCGACGACGCCGTCACCGGTGCCGATGGCGACGCCGACGCCTATAAACACCGACTCAGCACCGATACGTCGGGATTTGAGCAGCGTAACGACGATACGCCGACGCTTATAAAAACCAACTTAGCGTTGATACGTCGGGATTTAAGCAGCGTAACGACCATACGCCGACGCCAACGCCTATAAAAACCAACTCAGCACCGATACGTCAGGATTTGAGCAGCGTAACGACCATACGCTGACGCCGACGCCAACGCCAATGCCTATAAAAACAACTCAGCACCGATACGTCGGGATTTGAGCAGCGTAATGACCATACGCCGACGCCTATAAAAACAACTCAACACCGATACGTCGGGATTTGAGCAGTTCAACGACCATACGGCGACGCCGATGCCGATGCCGACGCCTATAAACACCCACTCAGCACCGATACGGACGTCGGGATTTGAGCAGCGTAACGACCATACGCTGACGCCGACGCATATGCCGACGCCGACGCATATGCCGACGCCGACTCCTATAAAAACCAACTAAGCACCGATGCGTCACGATTTGAGCAGCGTAACGATCATACGCCGACGTCGATATAAACCAACTTAGCATCGATACGTCGGGATTTGAGCAGCGTAACGACCATACACCGACGCTGACGCCAACGCCAACGCCGACGCCGACACCTATAAAAACCAACTCAGCACCGATACGTCGGGTTTGAGCAGCGTAACGACCATACGCCGACGCCAATGCCGACGCCTATAAAAACCAACTCAGCACCGATACGTCGGGATTTGAGCAGCGTAACGACCATACGCCGACGCCTATAAAAACCAACTCAACACCGATACGTCGGGATTTGAGCAGTTCAACGACCATACGGTGACGCCGATGCCGATGCCGATACGTTTTTTGGCGTTATTATGGGTACAGCAGGTTTTCCTTAATAGATAGACATATGCTCTCGCGGACCTTTTTGAAG
The DNA here is from genome assembly GCA_916999025.1 of Orgyia antiqua. Lineage (NCBI taxonomy): Eukaryota > Metazoa > Arthropoda > Insecta > Lepidoptera > Erebidae > Orgyia > Orgyia antiqua. Next base: position 15,637,183 of record OU779864.1, on the reverse strand, counting down.
AACTATAGGTAATGAACAATTCTTCCATACATTACTTTGTTGTACCTCACATAGATAAGGCAGCGTTTACATTTAAAGCTCGCGCGCTTCCGAATTCCTCAGCAAATTTAATTATATCTCATCTAATATACAGCAAATCCTAATAAATTATGCAAAAAAAGCCATTCACTTGAACCATTCTATCTATTAAAAAAAACCGCATCAAGATCCGTTTAGTATTTTTGAAGATATAAGCTCACATAGGGACATACATACAAAATTTAGGACTTTGTTTTATAAGAAGTAAAGATAAAGATAAAGAAGTTTAGTTAGTAAGTTTTGTAAAACTATCTGGTGTGCAATAAAGAGTATTTTACTTTTACTTTACTTACCACTGCGTTATAAAACTGGTACCAATGGTATAGATCGGTGTGGATCGGTTGACATCAAGGCTGGTCTCCGTGGAGTTCATGGCAATGTTATAAATACAGCTATATTATTTATTGTCTAGTTTATTTGTATCCTTTACTACGAATCTCACATGTGCATCTGGAACAAAATGTGCTTTTGTTATTTGAATATTTATTTATCACTCTCTCTCTCTTCGCCCATTTACGTCCCTCTATTAGGCACGGATCTCCTTCACTTTGGGAGGGATGTTAGTCTACTGTGCCACGCTTACCAGGTGTTTAGTTTCGACACAGATAATATAATAAAGTTTCGACCTATTCGTTTCTCACAGAAGATTGGAATCTGTTCATTTTTGTATATATAAGCGCTAGCTTATATATACAGCTATAGGTGCTCTAAAAGCTATTTTACAGCACCTAGAGGAAGGAGGAATTGAGGAGGAAGGAGTTAATGAAATTTGTATTATTAATTCGTCACCACACGGACAGGATACAGATTTTAGGAGCTATTAATAACAGTAATTTCGAACAAACCAGTCAAACTTGGTTACCCACATAAATTGAAAATTTATTCTTCATCCTGCCCTTATCCCAAGCAACTTGGGGTCGGCGCGGCACCTTTTTTCCTTCCATCCTCTCCTATCAGCCATCATACTCTCACCAACTCCTTTTTCTTTCATATCGTCTCTCACACAGTCCATCTATCTTTTCTTTAGTCTTCCTCTCCTTTATCCACATAAATTGAAAATTAAAATGTCAAAAATATTATGCAAATTTTATACCTGATCCCAACCTGATCCTTTGTCACCCTATTTGCAAACATCCTTAGATAATGCAACCTACTTATAGCATTGAACGTTACTCTATTATGTACCCCACTCAATGTCGTTCTATTCAAATCTCACCGTGGTACGAGTAGATAAGGAGCATGCCAAACGGCCGCCCGTCCGGTGGCGGCCGGGAACGCCGGCGTCGTCCATGTGATCACAGCCTTATTTCATCTGCAAAGGAAACGCTTGGTTTGATCGCTGGAGCGTACTGAATCAATTTCAAATGATTTTAATGAGTTTCAGAACACATGTCTTTATAAATAATTAAGTTAATATACATCTTAATTACACGCAAGCTCGTAAATTAGTTGATAATTAGAATTTAGCTACTACATTTTCTTTGAAAATATTAAAGGACATAATGAGTCTATAACGATAATATTTCGCTTTATAGTTTGTAGAGAGGTTAAGTGAATTATTTTTACTGAAAGCAAAATAAATCAATTAAGGTTGTAGTTTAAGCGATTATTAGCTGTCGTCCAGAACTTCTTACGCGTGAAATTTAAATATTAGACTTTAAAAAATGTTACATTATAAACCATACTCTTGAACAACTCTATCATTAAAAAAATACCACACCAAAATCCGTTGCGTAGTTTAGAAGATACAAGCTCACATAAGGACATACCTACAAAAAAAACTTGAGAGGTGTCATGGGACACCCGGATGGAACGAAGTTCCTTTCGATTAATATTTTTTTTTTTATTATTTATTATTTACAAAAAACCTGTATACACTCAACAAAAATAATCGTCGCGACACCACACTGTTCAATGCGAAATAGAAATGAAAATATCTGGCTTGCTTTCTATAAGACAGAGAGAGACAGACAGAGAAACATGCGACGCCGCACAGCTTACAATAGCTTACTATAGCAAAAAGTGTCGTGACAACTTTTCGTAAGAATTTTTTCCGTCTAGCCCCCTTTCACAACGCGCGATAAGGAACTTCGTTCCAATAACTACTTTGTTTTATTATAAGTAAAGATACAATATTTTAAACATAATGAATTTTGTTTAGATAGCATATGAAACAGAAAACAAAAGGCGTGACAGTAGCTGATTTCAAGATTTTCCGCCGTTTGTCCTTAATAGCGGCATTTGGGGAACATTTTGTCACATGATAGCCATCTTGTAGGGGATCATCCACGTGACCTGAAGAAACCTTTTGCATGACCTTGTATGACCAAACGTGCCACAGAATTAGCCAAGGCAAACTTTTGCTATTTTTATCTGCCGTTTACGAGGTCGGGGGTTCGATTCCCGCACGGAATAATCATTTGTGTGATGTCATACAAACGTTTGTTCCGTGTCTGGATGTTTCTATATAAGTATGTATTTCCGGAAGAAATGTAGTATATGTGTGTAGTATATCCGTATTCTGGTACCCATAACACAAGCATATAAGCTTAGCTTAGGACCAGAGGACGTTGTGTAAATGTACATGAATATTTATTTATTTATTGTTCTCTTGCGTGCGCTGCTTTAGTGGTTCATTCGTTCTCTAAATTCCACACGTACGAAGTCGCGGGTAACAACTAGTCTTTAACATAAAGATAGTGGTATATTAGTTCGGATATCACACTTTATGGCTGTATAGAATGCTCGTATCAAACTAAACAAACTCAATTCTAAAATGTCAATCCTGTTAATTTAGGAAGTATCCTAAATTAACAGAATTTACACTCGAGTCCCTGTTAACACATACCGTAAACCAAGTGACGCAACAGGGTGTAGGTAACTGCGTAAACAGGCTTGTCTGATCATTGGTTCATTGGCTAACCCACTCATCTGAAAGTGGAATATCTCAAGGACTGTATTAAGATATAACATACATTTGTAACACATAATGATTTTAAACTAAAACACAGCCGTTTCAATAACTGCCGCTTTGTTTAGAGGTATTTTGTAATAGGTTTAAAGAAATAATGATATTTCTTGCTTGCGAATAAACCCTTTATGAATGATACTTGCCAAGCTATCTAAGTTTTTGATGAAGTAACTTCTCCATTGTGATGGTCATTGGACATCACAGGTGTATGTATGTCAGGTTTAAAAAGAACTGTTTCCAATTGTTCATGGACTTGATGACATTGACTTTTTGATTTTTAGTAAATATCAAATCTATGGTTTGCATGTATTGAATTCGGTTAAAAAGTTACCGACCTTATATCATATTTGTAGGAGTACCACAAGGAAGTCTGTTTAGTCCGTTCCTTCTTTCCTGATTGTGACAAATAGGGTCGTGATAGGCACTTTTGTATATCAAAGTACACTATTCATAATGAAAAGTAATGTGTATACTTATGTATGCACGTAAGAAGTATTAAATTTTTTGTTAATCCTTCTCATTATCCTACATTTATAACTAACTTTAGAGTGACGGTATACGGGTGAAACTTTTAAGTATTCAAGTATCATCACAGTGTCGGTGTTTTACGATAGTGTGCGGGTGCAATGTTCCCTAAATGATAAAAGAAGTACCCATCCATCCATCCATCAATCTTTCTCCGTCCATTGCTGGACATAGGCATCCCCATAGAACGCAGCAACACGCGGTCGCAAAATTTGACGATATCGTCAGTCCATCTTGTTGGGGCCCACCCTACGCTGCGTCGCGTAGAAGTATAATAACTTTAAAATAGCTTTTAAACGTAAATTCTTAACAATGTAATTAGATGGCTATAGCTCAATTTGTCGTGCGTAAAATGTTGTAATAGTAACTCATATCAAATAAAAGCTTATAAATAACAAATCTGAAACACAATATTCTGACACGCATATTACGGATTGCTCCACCGAGTTGACCTTCGGACCCTATATTTCGACCCGCCACGGATGAGAACACTTTTACACAACGCGGCAACGTGGCGAACGACATGAATATAAATAACCTATAATAAACATTTACCTAGATATACTTGCCATATCATATTATTTCATAGCATAGCTTTTTTAACATGCTTATATAAATTCGGTATGTATCTATCAATATATTGATTGATTGCTATATTAATCATATTTAATCTATGTAACGGAATCTTTGAAAGTGATTTTCACGCAGTAGTCAGATTGATCTGAAATTTTGCATATAATGTCAAGGACCGATGACAATGCATTAATTTTAAAAAATATTCAGGATTTTCAAGCGTGTTTTTTAGTTTTTGATTCGATTTGAAAAATTCTTTCAGTGTTGGATAGTACATTTATCGAAGAAGGTTTTAGGCTATTTAACATTGCATTGCGACCAATAGGAGCGAGCATAAGTGAAAAAATTTGTAAAAACAGTGAAATTTTTTAAATTCCACGATAGATTTAAGAGGTATCTGAATAGTATACCAATATTTATCCCGTTTTAATATGAGTCTACTAACATAAACTGGTTTTCATAGCCTATCTTTTTAAGAATTCCTTTTCTTAGGTTTTTATTATATAACAAAATACATCAATACAATTTAGACAGCTGGTTTAATAGAACTCAATGTTTGTATTACGTCTATAAGTTGATTAGACGTTAGTTCTGAAGAAAGTTCTCGAAGCGTGACCAATTGATCTCTAGGTCTGCTAATAATATTAATTGAATGAGACCCTGTTTCAGTAATGGACTATATTATTGTATGGAACATGATACCTTTTGATCAAAACTTTATAATGCTTTGTAGATTATCTTTCAAATATAAGTGTGTTTCAAGTAAGTATATCTTTTAAATAATAATATTATAGATATCCTCCGTGTAGTGACGGATTAAGAATACAAGTGTCACCCCTTTTCCTCCCGAGGGTGTTGTAAGCGCCAACTAAGGGATAATCTAAACAGATAACATCCTTTGTGAGAGACAAAATACTCTAAAATTAACTCTGTGCCTGGTCAGCGCTGCACAGTAGACCATAATCCCTCCTAAATTGGAGAAGGCCCGTGCTCAACAGTGTTACGTTAATGGGCTGGAGAGAGAGGTATAGATATTACTTGACAATGTCTTTTGAAAATGCAAAATTATGTATCACCAAAAATTTTTACAATTCACTATTAGGTGACTCTACCGTGTGGTGAAGGATTTGTCAAGTGTCACCATCTCTTTTCCGTTCCAGGGTTCTGTAGATGCCAACTAAGGGATATTGTCCACAGATAACACCCGGTGAGAGATAGAAAACTCGAAATTAAACACAACAACACACCTGGTCAGCGCTGCACACCATAATCCCTCCTAAATTGCAGAAGGCCCGTGCCAACAGTGGCACGTTAATGGGCTGGAGAGAGAGGTAAAGATTTTACATGCAAAATTATCGATAATTCCCGCTCGGGACAATCATTTGTGTGATTTTTCTAATTGTCATACAAATGTTTGTACTGCGTCTGGGTGTTTCTATGTATTATAAGTATGTATTTACAAAAGAAAAGTAGTATATGTATTCTATCCGTATTCTGGTACCCAGAATACAAGCATATAAGCTTAGCTTGGGACCAGAGGACGTTGTGTGAAATGTCCATAAATATTTATTTATTTATATTATTTATTTTGTAGATGTAAATTTTCGGTTATTAACACGCTTTTATAAGTTTGGTATGTATCTATCAATGTATTAATCTGTGTACCCGTTACACACATCTTTGAAAGCGATTTTCAGCCACTTGTATTAGACGGATTGATCTGAAATTTAGCACACCTAACAAGGACCGATGACAATGCAATAATTCAAAAGAATAATCCTAATTCCTTGATCAGAATTACTAGAATAGCATGTTGAAGTATCACTATGACCACACTTGTATTTTTAATTATACACGTAATAGTTGAATTGTATATGAGTCGATGTGTTTCTACGTATGCCTTTCATATACAATCAGATAATTTCACATAAAAACGATTTGTTTATAGAATCAGGTAAAAATATCATAATTGTTTACTTGTGTTTACTACGATTGTGACAACATGTGACAACAGAAACTTATGTCTCTGACAACATAAACTGTCAACGTTTGTAAGTAGGTATAGGTATCGGCACGAATCTTCAGCGCTGGTCTTTACCTGCGCAGAAGTGAATTATTGGGTCTATTTGGAGGTAGGAGGTGAAGTGCGGGAGCGGTTAAATCAAATCATCGTATGTGATTGGCCTGCTGCGCGTCGCGTCATATCTGCCACTCGTGAATCGTTCTCTATGCTAGATGCACTTTCCTTACGACTACGAGTACACTTCAGAACAATTAAATTGATACATATAAATTCTTGAACTGAAGCTTTTAAAATTATTTTTTTTATATTTGTTTGTTTTTATTGACGGGCCTCGTGGCGTAGCGGCTATGTAGCGAATTACGATCGCGAGGTCACGGGCTCGATTCCCGCACAGGACAATTATTTGTGTGATGAACACAGATATTTGTGCTGCGTCTGGGTGTTTTCTATCTATTATAAGTATACTAGCTGACCCGGCAAACGTTGTTATGCCATACAAAAAAAAAAGTTTGAAAAACAGATGTTGGCCGATTCTCAGATTAATTAGAAACAATTATTATCCCAAAAATGATGTAAATAATAGACAATAACACAAGTATTTTAATTTAATTTAATTAGCGCTTACCATCAGGTGGAATGTAGTCAAGCATCAACATGCATTATGTAAAAAAGAAAATTCTGAATATAAATAAAACTACTTTTTACGGATTTAGACGCGTATATTTGTTTTAAATTTTGGCCCGACGTTTCGGAGACTTTGCAGTCACCATGGTCACGGGTGAGACTGAGCTGTAATGTGTCTTCTACGATCAGTTATTACAGGGTTTACCCACATTCGATTTTAATTTTACATTGACCATAAAGATAGACTTTTACTATAAACTATATCATATTACATTGTGCCCAGACTACATAAAATCAATAACATTATTTTAGTTTCTAAAATAGATTAACAAATTGTAACAATATAAAGAAATTTTTAAATTATATAAGGTGAAACATACATAATTTTAATTCTGAATATAATTATATTAAAGTAAATCATCTCCATTTTTTTGCAATGAAGTATACGATGCGCAAAACGATCCCCACTCTACCACCGAACGCTCAAGATTCGTGCCGGGACCTATAGCATAGAATTGAGTATTGATGACAATGCAATCATTTAAAAAATATTAAGGATATTTAAGCGTGTTTTTTAGTTTTTAAACTAAGTAGATTATTTTTTTACTACAAAGAAACAAAACCAATAAAAGATTTGTAAAATATTTCTAATAAAGTTTGTTATAGTATACAAATTATATGTCAGCTAGTAAGGTTGTAATATAAATCGTGTTTTACTTTGAAGGTAACCAAAATTGCCTTTCTTTGTACCTAAACAAAGAAACCAATCGCTGATAGGTACCAAACTTTGTGTGTATTATGTAAAGGTTTTAGCATTAAATTTATAGTTTTAATATTAAGTATATAGCTACACAGTTCTCCGTGTGGTGACGGATTAAGAATACAAGTGTCACCACCCCATCTCCTCCCAAGGGTGCTGTAAAAGTCAGCTAACGGATATTGCACACTGATAACACCCTCTGTGAGAGACGGAAAACTCGAAAATAAACTCTGTGCCAATACGCCTGGTTAGCGCGGCACAGTAGACTATAATCCCTCCCAAAGTAGAGGAGGCCCGTGCCCAATAGTGGAACGTAAATGGACTGGAGAGAGAAACGACATAATATTCAACACGTCATAGCTTTTTTGGATATTTCACTCAACATCCTCTGGTCTCAAAATAAGCTTTACTGTTATGCTTGTGTAGGTACCAGATAAGGATATACTGCAAAAATATTTCGTTTTGTAAACACATATTATGAGGAAGGCTATACAACATAATGATACGAGCAATAAGAGCGAAGCATCAATGAAAAATATAATATATAAATAATAAATATTCATGGACATTTCACACAACGTCCTCTGGTCCCAAGCTAAGCTTATATGCTTGTGTTATGGGTACCAGAATACGGATAGAATACATATACTACATTTGTTGCGTTCAACCTGGTGTTCTAATTAATAATAGGTTATGTGGAAGCGTGATATCTCTCAGGCGCGAGAGGAACGAACATATACTGTATATCACAGCGTTACAAATTTACAATAGTACAAACTTACCCTGTTTTGTTCTTCAACAATGTCTTCACTGTGTCAAGCCCTAGCTATAGCTCCATTAACTAACTACGATAAATTGGCCAAAATAACGCAGAATGCTAATCAAACTATACTTAACTTTATGCAGGCAGACACGAACTCTTTAAGTCCTCAAAATGACCACATTTGGCGCGACTTAAGCGTTGAACTTTCACCAATCGTCTTAATGCAATTATACTATCACAATTATAGTTATCAAACAGTTCAACTCACATTAAATAGTATTAAGTATGGAGACACAAAATTCACTAGTTTTTATAATACTTTTTTGTCATACAAAATTGGCGAATACTCAACTTCGCAATGACATTTCAAGGTTTTGTTTCAATGGTAATTATCGATTCACACAACAAGGATAATTAGTTTTATCAACAATTAATTCTAGTGACAATTTTTAACTCGCGAAACAATTGCAAGGAAAACGCTTCAAATCTCATTCAAATCGCGACGTATTTTGCAAACAAGATGTGTTTTGCGACTGACAACGCGCGCTCGGTAACCGTGTCGCGCGCGCGGGCAACGAGCCACGAGGACAGATGCACCGGTCAATTCTCGACGTCATCGATAGTGACGTTATCAATAGTTAGAGATGCCCGTGCGCAGACAAATATGATAAGTTAATCGTTTGGTACATAACATCTACCCGCCTCGGCCAGGACTACCTGGCCGCTAATTCACTGGCAGTCGCGACAAGGTTGATACAGCTCTCTTCAAAATTGAACCGTCCACCCGGACCTCAGCAAAACGGGGCACTCCATCTGCTCCAAAGACGAGGTTGAGAATGCGCCCCCTGCGCCAACACAGTGGCGGTGAGTTAGCGTCCTTAACCAGAACGAGGTCACCAACATGAGGTGGATCAGTCTTGTCGGTCCACTTAACGCGCTGCTGGAGAATGTGCAAATATTCTAAATTCCAACGTTTCCAAAAGCTCTGAGTGAGTTGTTGGACCAATTCAAACCGCGAGAGACGATTAGGTCTCACATCAACAAAGGGATATTCCGGCAGGGCGTTCAGTGGCTGCCCAATCAAAAAATGGCCCGGCGTGAGGGCTTCCAAGTCGTTAGGATCTGAAGAGATCGGGCACAACGGGCGTGAATTCAAAACGGCCTCGATTTTGCAAAACACAGTTGCGAGCTCTTCAAAGGTCAATACAGACTCGCCAATTACCCGTCGCAAATGTGTCTTAGCAACCTTTACTACGCTTTCAAATATTCCTCCCCAGTGGGGACATGACACGGGACTGAACCTCCAAGTTATTCTACGTGTAGCTAGTCTAGACGCAATTTCAGTCTCGTTAGCCGACAAAAAATCATACATCGCTTTTAAATAGTTGTTTGTGCCTTTGAAGTTGGTACCGCAATCCGACCGAATCAAGGACGGTAGTCCTCGTCGTGACACGAATCTATCTAACGTCGCAACAAATGCCTCTGTCGAGAGGGCTGAGACGAGTTCCAAGTGTACCGCCTTGGTGGACAGACAGACAAAGACGCACAAATAAGCCTTGACAGTTTTACTGTTCCTGAGGGTCGAGGTTTTAACAAAAAAGGGGCCTGCAAAGTCCGTACCAACTCCAGCAAAGGGCCTTATCTCAGTGACCCGATCCGAAGGAAGGTCACCCATGATAGGCTGCATGGTAGGGGCCTTGAGCCTATAGCAAGGCATACAACGAAAGACCACACTACGGATCGTCCGACGGGCCGATAAAATCCAAAATTCCCGTTGCAAAATGGCCAATAAGGCATTACAGCCGGCGTGGGAGTTCTTGATGTGACGATCAGTCACCAACAGGTTCACCAAGTGGCCACTCTTGGGCAATAAGAGGGGGTGACGAGATCCATAAGGGAGGTTTGCGTTCCTAAGACGCCCTCCGACACGCAAAAGACCCTCACTATCCAAAAAAGGGTTCAGCTTACAAATGGCTCCAGACAGCTTGGATTTGCCTTTCCTCAAGATGTCAATCTCGTCTTCAAAATGTGCCTCTTGCACAGAACGAACCCAGTGAAGAAGAGCATCTTGGAGCTCTTGTGGCGATAAGAAGGCCTCCAAACATTTGTTCTGTGGATGTCTACAATTTTTCGTGAAGCGCTTGATCCAAGCGGTGACACTCAACAATTTGTCCAATGAACTGTAACGATTAAGTAAGAAATCTGGGTCGAACGGACGGTCCTGCCGTTCGAGCGCAAGCGTTCGCAACCCAGGCAGTGCGACGATGTCCAAGGCCGGAGTTCGCGGCCAATTAGATTCTGATCTGGTCAACCACTCAGGTCCCCACCACAGAGAGTGCTCAACTAAAAGGGGGGCCATACATCCCCGTGACGCACAATCAGCAGGGTTGACCTCGCCAGGCACATGCCTCCAAACCAACGGGGTCTCCGATTTCTGTATCTGAGAGACACGATTTGCTACAAACACCTCTAAGGTGTGAACTGACGTCTTCAGCCAACATAGCACAATCTGACTGTCAGTCCATGCATATATCGTGGAAATGTCAATTGACGTGCACAAGGTAGACATGACGTGATTCAAAAGGCGAACAAGAAGGGCCGCCCCTGACAACTCTAACTTAGGGATTGTCAAGGCAGTTCGAAGAGGCGCGACCTTGCTCTTCGCCATGACCAACAACACTTTCACCTGACCATCTGTGGTCACGGTGCGCAAGTATACGGCTGCTGCGTACCCACGTTCCGAAGCGTCCGAGAAACCATGAAGGGACGCGGTGTGCTTCCCTGGCGGAAGCAGAGCACGGGGTAACGATATCCTATTGATGGCAGGCAATGAGGAAGCAAATAGGAGCCAGTCCTTCAAAACAGCTTCGCGAAGTGGCTCGTCCCATCCAAGACCTGCAGTCCAAAGTCTCTGCAGGAAGCATTTGGCCCAGAATATGACCGGGCATATCCAGCCATTGGGATCAAAGGTTCTCGCGACAGTCGACAGAACCAGTCGTTTCGTCCAAGTGTGATGCGAATCCAAATTGACATTAAATGTAAAGATGTCCTGGACTGGTCTGTACTGGATTCCAAGCACTGACATCATGGTAGGGTTGTCACGGTTCTCAAATAGGTGAGGATCCTGCTGGTGGTCATCCGGTAGCCCGTCCAAGAGCGCAGGTAAGTTGGAGATCCATTTACGCAACTCATATCCTGCGGAGGCTAGAATGCCAATCAACTCGTCACGCAAGAGCAGGGCCTCTCTCTCCGTGGCCGCGCCAGTGCACACATCGTCAACATATAGGTCCTCCTTCAAAATGGCGGCTGCGCGAGGAAACGACATACGCTCTCGATCCGCGAGCTCCCAAAGCGAACGTATAGCCAAAAAGGGGCTAGACCTCAGCCCGTATGTGTTCGTGTTGAGCTCGTAGACAAGCATGGGACCTTGCTGGTTTTCTCGCCACAATATCAGCTGGTATCGGCGATCATCCGGGTGAATTACCGTTTGCCTGAACATCATCTTGATGTCAGCCACAAAAACAAATTGATGACGTCGAAACCGCGTGATGACGTCACAAAGGTCCTTCAGCAATTTGGGACCAGGATGCAGACACTGGTTCAATGACACTCCTGAAGTAGTCTGCGCAGAACCATCAAATACTGTGCGTAACTTACCACTGGATGGTTTTATTACAGCATGATGCGGGAGAAAGAAGTGCTCCGTCGAACGCCAATCCAATTTTGACACAGACATGTGTCCCAAATCCTCATACTCCCGCATGAAGTCAATATACTTCTCCTTGAGTAGTGGGTCCCTGCTCATACGGCGCTCCATCGCCAACAAACGCTTCTCTGCAATAGGCCGCGAGACGCCAAGTGGCGGCCGTACGGCGAGAAATGGCAATCTTGTCATGATCCGGCCAGAACGGAGATAACTGGTGTTGGTCTTGTAGAACTGCTCACACTCTTCATGCTCCGGATCAGAGCGGGGAGCTTGTGGTGGCTCCTCCACTTCCCAGAATCTCTGCACGGCGTCAGAAAGGGCGGACCCCACCATCAAGGCCGTTCCAAGTTCGGCAGGGGGGGGAGTCCTCAATACAGGCCCCATCAGTGCGAACCCAAATATGGTCCGGAGGGCTACCAAGCCACCTGGCTGCAAAACACGATCCTTGCCGAGTAATATTTTACCCAAAACATCGGCACCAAGCAACAAATCGACCGTGCCAGGCAGGTCAAATTTAGGGTCAGCCAAATTCAAATCCGCGGTCAATTTTACCGCATCCGCAGACAAACGAACTTGCGGGTGATTGCCCAAGATATTCTCCATCACAATGGCCGACGATTCCAACGTCGGACGTGGAGAATTTGAGGGGGAGAACTCAAACCAAACGCGGCCCTCAACCGTGGCCACGGGGGCGTTCCCGACACCCCTTATTACATCTGAATATTTTTCAATAGTCTGGCCAGTCTGCCCTACCAACCAAGACGAGGCTATGCACCCCTGTGAGCCTGTGTCCAATATAGCTCGGACTACAACCGAGGCGCCCGTCCGTCCCCAGACCCTGACATGGGCCGTGGGCAAGAGGACGGTCTCAAAGGGGGGCGGTGCATAGCGGGGGCAGACGCCAACATCCTAATGCTGGCGTGGCGGCGACTGAGCGCCGTTGTCCCGAGACGGCAAATCAAAGTGCGGGTAGTGCCTAAACTCGGCCTCCTCTCGGTGACGACTGCCACGAGCCATAGACGGCGGTTCGTAGCGCCTGGAGCGTCCGTACCGAGGGTTGCGCGTCTCCAAACGGGGACGTTCCGCCAGAGGGGGGGACGGTAGTGGTACAGGACGTGCGTCACGGTAATCGTGGTACACTACCGGAGGTGATCTCGCTTGATCACGTGGAAGCGGGGAGGGCGAGCGGGACACAAAGGTGCGGGATTGAACCCGGGGCCCGCTTTCATACCCGCCCGTGGGGCTGCGCGCCGAACCAACTCGGCGATCAACGGCAGCGCAGTTTGCGCGGCGTGGGGGTGATGAGCCGGACTCCAAATTGCGGGACTGGTCCCGGTGTCCGCTGACATACCCGCCCGAAGGCGACCCCGCGTGGTCGCGACGGCCATTCGCGTTGGCGCACAGGATTTTCAAATGGTGCCCTCCGCAAATAGGACACGGGTGAGTGTCGGGGCAGGCGCGCTGGTAGTGGTCCCCTAGGCAAGAGAAACACCAGCCGCGGGCCTGGGCAATCCGCCTACGAGCGGCCACATGCAGGACCGCGAAGTCTGGGCACCGCACCGTTTGGTGTCCCTGCGACTTGCAAAACCGGCAGTCCGGTGGCGCAGCTTGAGCGACAGCGAAGCGGGCGGCCGTACCTCCTCTTGGTGCAGGTTGGGCATTGCGCCGTTGGTTGGTGGGTCTGGGACGTGATGCTTCCACCGGCGTGTCGGCGATCATGACGTCACCCATGCGACACTCGTCCTCCAGGAACGTCAGGAGCTGGTCAAAGGTAGGGAGAGCAGATGCCTCATCCCTAGTGTGCCCCTGTTCAAAACGTGCCCTCAAAGACACCGGCAATCGCTTGAGTACGATACGCACCAGTAGGTAAGACCACTTGGCAACCGGCAGTCCTAAGCGGTTGAGCGAATTGGTGGCTATTAGGAGGGGGTTCAGCAGCTCGGTCCTCAACTGGGCAGCATTGCTCACGACGGGAAGGTTCAAAATCTGGTCAACGTGGGTATCTGCCAGACAGCGCTGGTTGTGATAGCGCTTGGTGAGCAACGCCCGCGCGATCCCATAGCTCCCGTCACATATTGGGAGGTGCTGTACTAAGCCCCTCGCCTCTCCATCAAGCACGGAGAGTAAATAGGCCAGTTTCTGAGACGGACCCAAATCGTCCCTCGAGTCCACAAGGCTCTCAAACAAACCAATGAATCCCATCCACATGTCTAGTCGACCATCAAAACGTGGGAGATCCAAGTTGGGTAACCTGGTCAAAAGGCCCACGGGAGTCTTCAAGGGGGCCCGGTGAGCCGGTACTACGGCGCACGAGGCTAAAATCTCCCGCGCGCTCTGGGCGATGTCGTCGGCAAGGTCCATAATTTGGACGTAGTCCTCGTGGACTTGGTCCCGTCGCTCCTGGGGGAATGACTCCAGGGGCACATCATCCAGATGCAAGATGAAGCGCCGGTAAAGCGCCTCCACCTCCTGAAGTCGTGTAGGGCATTTCTCATGCCTGTCCAACAATGCCTCGATTCGGTTCTCCCTTTTCACCAAGGCGGCAGCTGACGTGAACCATCTCAAATGAGTCGCAATCCCGGAATATGTCTCGCGGACAACATTATACGCGGCGGTAGACATCTTCAAAGCACAAACGGCACGAAACAAACAATCTTATATTAACAAAAAAAAAACAAATATCTTTCACAAACAAACAATATTACAATAGCGAAAAACAAAATATCTTTCAATGAGACAAGCCGCTATTACTCTAAACAAATATCAAATCTTAAATATTTTAAATCAAACAAACAAAACAATTCCTTGCCAATGTGCAATTAATTTAAGACTTAAATTATTTATTTTAAGGTAACCAACAAAACAAACAAACGTATAAAATAAATGTTGTATTATACAACGCACAACGCCACAATTTAACTATAACGTTGTTCAATATTAGACAATAATTAAAAAATAATTTATATTAAATAATAACCTGAGTAACAACAAATACGATTAGCAATAGCACAAACAATTATCAAACCCTTTAAAATCTAATTGCCAATTCAAGTACTCAAATTAATTATTTAAAAACTATACCAACAATTTAGATTAAACAAACAAACAACTAAATTAATCAAATTAAATTAATTAAATTAATTAAATCAATTTTCACAAATAATGAGGGTATAGTTTGTTCAACATGGAACATTCGAGAAACGGAGTTTAAACCACGCTCTGGGTACCAAAATATGTTGCGTTCAACCTGGTGTTCTAATTAATAATAGGTTATGTGGAAGCGTGATATCTCTCAGGCGCGAGAGGAACGAACATATACTGTATATCACAGCGTTACAAATTTACAATAGTACAAACTTACCCTGTTTTGTTCTTCAACAATGTCTTCACTGTGTCAAGCCCTAGCTATAGCTCCATTAACTAACTACGATAAATTGGCCAAAATAACGCAGAATGCTAATCAAACTATACTTAACTTTATGCAGGCAGACACGAACTCTTTAAGTCCTCAAAATGACCACATTTGGCGCGACTTAAGCGTTGAACTTTCACCAATCGTCTTAATGCAATTATACTATCACAATTATAGTTATCAAACAGTTCAACTCACATTAAATAGTATTAAGTATGGAGACACAAAATTCACTAGTTTTTATAATACTTTTTTGTCATACAAAATTGGCGAATACTCAACTTCGCAATGACATTTCAAGGTTTTGTTTCAATGGTAATTATCGATTCACACAACAAGGATAATTAGTTTTATCAACAATTAATTCTAGTGACAATTTTTAACTCGCGAAACAATTGCAAGGAAAACGCTTCAAATCTCATTCAAATCGCGACGTATTTTGCAAACAAGATGTGTTTTGCGACTGACAACGCGCGCTCGGTAACCGTGTCGCGCGCGCGGGCAACGAGCCACGAGGACAGATGCACCGGTCAATTCTCGACGTCATCGATAGTGACGTTATCAATAGTTAGAGATGCCCGTGCGCAGACAAATATGATAAGTTAATCGTTTGGTACATAACAACATTTCTTTTGTAAATACATACTTATAATACATAGAAACACCCAGACGCAGTACAAGCATTTGTATGACAATTAGAAAAATCACACAAATGATTGTCCCGAGCGGGAATCGAACACGCGACCTCTTGATCGGCAGTCCGTTACATAAACCACTCACAAAACCAAGGCTCGTCAATGTTGCAAGAACGACGAAAATTTTCTAAAGTCGCGTACAAACTAGCGGGCACCAACTGTAATGTATGTAAATAAAATACGACTCAAATAGTAACAGTTAGGTCTTCTACATAAAATGTTGCGAATATGTTGAAATAAATAATAATAATAAAAACACTTACTGATAGACAAAAAGCTACCATCATAAATACATGTCGCATCACTCGTAAATTTCTAACGTCATCGTCTATTTCATCCACTTACACCATTTAGCATACCACGCTTGGTTTAATATACCCGTTTGGTGTGTAATCTACCTCTCAAAAAGAGAGAGACAAAGTATTTTGTATAATAATAATAATGATAAAATATAATTTATTTCATAACCAAGTAACACTTATCCTTATGCTATGTACAAACAAAAAATTCCAAATAAGTTAATTGTGAATGCGTATATAAATAAATAAAAAACTTGTGTATTCTAATATTAGAATTAATTTGATAACATACAAAATATATCCTCTCCTCCTCTCCAGCCCATTTACGTCCCACTGTTGGGTACGGGCCTCCTCCACTTTGGAGGGATTATGATCTACTGTGCCGCGCTGACCAGGCGTGTTGGCACAGGGTTTATTTTCGAGCTTTCCGTCTCTCACAGAGGATGTTATCTGTGTGCAATATCCCTTAGCTGAATTTTACAGCACCCTTGGGAGGAGATGGGTTGGTGACCCTTGTATTCTTAATCCATCACCACACGGAGAAAATATATACACATAATCTATTGCTAAGTTAAATGATTTTTAGCACTACATTATTGAAATAAGCCACATATTCCATTTCAATATAATAAAATTACAAGTATCTACGTCTTTCTTAACAAAGAATATAGTCATTCATTCCACTATCTGGTGGCCTCGTTAGCTATAATTAATCATTAAAACTGTCAGTCACAGTTATTATTTTAAATTCCAGGTTTCATCGTAAAGTCGGTTTATTAAAATAATGAATCCCCGTGGGTTCTTCAACCTTTGAAATAGCTATGATTATGCATTCTCACCCTTCCGTATTCTTTGATAATTAATTGATGAAAGGATTGAATGGAAGGTGATTAACAAAGTTTCCATTAACTTTTTAACGGTTTCACGTGCTTAATGAGTTCGGGGGTCATTGGTACCAATTCTAAGTACACAACTAAACTTAACTAAAAAATGAAAATTTATAGTGTCAGTAACACAATTCGGCAATACGTACGTCAAAATACGATGTAAACTCAATCGAGTGACGATTGTGGTGGTCTAATTGGTTACTGTTAGCACGACCGCAATAAGCTCATTTGGCAGAGCTACGAAATGAAATGAAATTAAACTACATATGATAAATAGATGATAAACTATAGAAACTATAGATGTTAATTATCATAAATGTACACAACGAAATAGCCAAATAATCAAAATAAACCAATGGTTGTTTTCATTTTTTAGTTAAGTTAAGTTTAGTTGTGCACTTAGAATTGGTACCATTGTGTTAGTTTTTAATAGGTAACACAGATTTACTTAAATAAAAATAAAAAAGATATTTTCTCAACACTTTGATTGACTGTTGTTAAATAAGTAACGATTATTATCTTGGATAGCATATTTATAGACAAATGAAATAGTTGTGTTCTATCAAAAATATATTACAGATGTTCTTAATAACAATAGAAAATCTTAACATAAACCACTTCGATAGATTAGATTTCTATTGGAGTAAAAGAAATAACGAACCACTTGTAAGGACAGGTGCGACCCCCAATGTTAAAGTATTACTCAAATCTCAATTTGCAGAAACTGGAGAGCCACAAGATTTACAAATTGAGCAAATAATTTAAAATTTATTAAACTTGTTTTGTAATTACTTCTTTGTTGATGAGTTTTTGGTTACTTTATTCCTTTCGTTTTGTTTTTTCCGGGATTTAGTACTGAAAGTATTGGATTTTAGAAAATAAATTTATTTCCAAAGATAATCACACTAATACAAATAGGAACAGATAAATTATACAAAAAGAATAAAACAAAGATGAATAAAATAAATTTTTGTTACTACCACCGTAATTGGCATTGTTCATAATTTTCGACCTGCTGTTTTTATATTTTTTTTA
Organism: Orgyia antiqua; assembly: GCA_916999025.1. Lineage (NCBI taxonomy): Eukaryota > Metazoa > Arthropoda > Insecta > Lepidoptera > Erebidae > Orgyia > Orgyia antiqua. Next base: position 15,618,832 of record OU779864.1, on the reverse strand, counting down.
GAAAATATAGATTATTTTATACAACTAATTTCAATATTATTGAAATATTCACTAATTAGAATTTTTTTTAAATACTTGAAGATATTATTTTAAATGTTGTGACGTCATCGTTGTACGCAATCTGTGTATTGACTTTTCCTGATAGACTTAAGACAGATTGCAATGGATCTTTTCAAAGTTGCCAAGTTGATATAATAGACCAATTTCAACTCCACCATAGAGTAGTATATCCTCAGAACGCCTGAATATTTTAAGTCCTTCATTTCAAGGGCACATAGAGATCATTTGCTTTTTTGGAAAAATAATCGTTAATATAGCAACTGTTCCGAAAAAACTAATGGATCATGATCAGAAACTCTATTCCCCGAAATGGTTTATGAATTATGAGTTTAACAAAAATATGAACAATGCCAATTAAATAAGTTGGTAATAAGTAAAATAAAACAATTAACTTGACTCAATTAAAATGTTTTAGGGGCAGCCCTTATTCCAAAGGGGGCCTTCCGATTTTATCTAATCGCAAGTTGCCGCAGAATGGGTATCGCTAACAGGGTGGTGTGACCGAGAAAATGTGGGTATTTTTGTCTTTTTGAAGAAACTCTTGCTATCACCGTTCCAGTGTTCCAGCTTAATGATAGACGGACGGATGGATGGACAATGTAGTCTCAGTAGTAAGGACCCGTTTTACCTTATCTATAATCACATGCAATAAAAGTTTGGAATGAAATAGAATGTTCATTATTTAGCTAATATTATAGTCATGATGTGCTCCTTGAACCGCATAATGGTACTTTAACGATATGTAAACAACGTTGTGGTTACGCTACGTTTCTATGTATGGAGGACTACCTATTGATTTTTACAACATTAAAAGGTATTTGAAAAAATCAGTCAAGTTCGAGTTGGGTTCGCACACGAAGTGTTTCCTACCGTTGTTGCCAGATTATAATAATAAATAATATATATTCATGGACTTTTCACACAACGTCCTCTGGTCCCATGTTAAGCTTATATGCTTGTGTTATGGGTACCAGAATACGGATAGAATACATATACTACTTTTCTTTTGTAAATACATACTTATAATACATAGAAACACCCAGATGCAGTACAAATATTTGTATGACAATTAGAAAAATCACACAAATGATTGATATTCGTCATATTTAATTAACGCCAAAAACTGGGAGCTGGTAATAGTAATCATTTGAAATTGCAGGCGGATACGTAGTCACAGGAAATTCCTAGTGGAATATATATCTCATCAGGTTATCAGCACTATTAAGAATGATTTTAACCCCGCCTAACCTTTGGGCATACAGATTTATCAGATGTATAGTTTATGGCAACATCAATGAGTCGGCTTGAAGCCACTTTCATAATCCATCTGTGCGTGAAATTTGTATCCATATGTGTCCATGATACAGGCTATACGTCATATAAAACGTCATTATTCTATGAAGTACGATTTAGCCAAAGTTACTTGCCCTCAATTTTAAACGTCAACCCACCATCTGGTATTTCTGTAGGAATAGACTTAAACCTAAAACAAAGATATTTTGCCATCCTGTCTCCCTTAAAAACCTAGATTAAAATAATTATTCAAAAGTGAAGTAGCGAAAACTGTCTTTGTGATAAAAACCCATAAATATTAATGTTCTTTATAATGAGACAGTCTCCAGAGGGTCTCAAATAAAAAGTTTAAAACAAATGACACTTTTATTCTTCATTTTTGTTTTGTACTGGTTGCTTTCTGCGTTTTTGTATGCATGGCGATTTATTCAAATGTAGGTTTGTTTAATTCTTTCGATGGTTATACTATTTTTATATACCTATACTAGCTGTTGCCAGCGACTTTGTACGTGTGATATTTAGAAATCAAACCTTAAAAAAGTAATTGGTTGTTGTAGCCAGAAGTTTACTATATGCCTCGATAGATGGCGTTATCTCCTGAATCGCGCTATGGTTTCATTATACGCATTAACACTTTAAGCCTGTCAAATTTTTCGTTACATATTCAGCTCGGTTTCATAATTTATAATGATGATATAATGATAAAGACGAATGTATTTTTTCTGTACGTCTGTATATCATTGAATTTCTCCTAAAAGGCATGTGTTGACCAATTTCGAGGTAGTTTTTTGTGCGTGTTCCAGAGGATACCTAAAACTGGAAAGATCAAAATTCACAATGGAACGGTAGGTGGTACTCGTGGTACAGCAGATTGTATCTAATATACCCACTTAAGATGAAACATTGAATATTTTATAAACCTTATTTTGTATTTATATTGAAAATAAATTTGTTATTGCAGAGAACACAACTCGTCTCCAATTTATAGACAGGCATAAAATCAAAGTTTGTATGTGACAGGTGGTGCGTACAGGTGAAATGTTATCCACCATATATAACATTTCATATGTTGAAGTTCTTTTTTTTAGCCAAGCGTAATTTTACCAAAATCCTGCCAAGTAATAGCATGTAGGCGACACAGGCCCGGCCATTAAATAAAGAATATTAATTTCAAATGTAATTTTATTCCATAATTGTAATACGCCAAATTTTCATTTTTAAATTATTAGTCTATCGCCAGATTTCTAACTGAAACCAAACGATATTAATTGATTACATAATTAAGTTACGATAATTAATTTCAGATTGCCTAATAAATTGATAGAAGTCAACTATTTCATTAATAATTACCACAGTATAGATTATAAGTGTAAAATTAAGTCGTTATTAAGTTTGAAATTGGTTTTTTTATAATATTATTATTAATTCAAGGACTGGCTACTGGTTAGTACTGTAGTCTCTATGTAGAGGTATTTTTTATCCTCCTACGGCTTCGGTGGTGCCTTGAGTCTTACCATGAGCCGGAAAAGATGGCTATTTTATCTAGGGCCCGACTCGATGGGAGGAACATTAATTCATAACATTTGGGTCTCTGAATTCTGACTCGCCACCCGTGACCACCTCGGGTGCCAGCTATTGCGCACCAGTGACCCCTGCCCGTGTCCCTACAAGGGGCGAAGTGCCACCAGTGCGTTAGTACTTCCTCAGGGCTTCCTCATGTTGAGTTAATTAATGACAGAAATAAATGGTAAAAATTTTTTTTTTCCCAAACTTTGATAGATTAAACTCCATTTAGGTTATACTGTTTTAAAGGAAGTAAAATTTTTTACGGATTTTGTCGCGTATATTTGTTTTAAATTTTGGCCCGACGTTTTGGAGACTTTGCAGTCACTATGGTCACGGATGAGACTGATCGTCAGTCTAAAATTTAAAACAAATAATTATACGCGTCTAAATCCGTAAAAAGTAGTTTTATTTGAATAAATGAGTCGCGCAAGTGTTAGAAAATATTAAGTCAAATTTTATTAACGATTCAGTTATCAAAACCACACTTCCGCGTTACACCTGACAGTTAGGTTAGTAAAGTATAACACTGTTTAAGTAAAACCAAACAAATTATCTAATCTGGTTCCATCGTGGGCAAGGTGACTGAAAAGCCTCTGAAACGTGGAGCTAAAATTTAAAACAAATATACGCGTCTAAATCCGTAAAAAGTAGTTTTATTAAACTAAACGAGTCGTCGAGTTAATGTCAGCTTACGTTTCTACTTCAATTTAATTTTATTCTACGACATGTTTTTAACAAAACAGAATGAAAGCTGAAACTACTGCCTTACAAAATCTATATTAATATTATAAAATTGAAGAGTTTGTTTGTTTCAACGCGCTAATCTCAGGAACCATTGCACTGGGCCGAGTTGAAAAATTCTTTCAGTGTTGGATAATGCAATTATCGAAGATAGGCTATATAACATCACGTTGCGACCAATACTAGCAAAGTCTTAGTAAAAATGTTACAAAAACGCGAAAAAAAATCTAAATTCCATGCGTACGAAGTTCTGAGCAACAGTTAGTGTTTAATAATTATGGCTACAAAAATATTTTAAATCTTTTCCTTTTAGAAATTAAAAGATAAAAATCTTTAAAAAGTCTTTAAAAAGATTACTAACAGTAAACGACGTACGTTTTGTACTACGATAAAATCACCCTAGGGATACGGAAACTTAAAAAGCAGCACTAAAGTTGATTTATAGCGAAAACTAAAAGAAATACGAGAGTGAATAATTGGAATATCCTTTTCTTTATAAAACAAAGGCGATATTTTTGTATGTATGTCCTTATGCGAGCTTATAACTTGAAAACTAAGCAACGGATTTTGATGCAGTTTTTTAATAGATACATTGGTTCAAGAGGATGGTTTTTTAATATAATTTGCTAAGGTTGGGTGTTTAAATTACATGCGTAAGAAGTTGCGGTTAACAGATAGTGCAACATAAAGGGTATTGTAAATATACCATTTACAAACAATACAGACATAACAATACGGCTTCGAAGGCCGCCGTTAATGACTGCAACACAGTTTTTAACTAAAGCAGTCATTACCGTGCATGCAATTGTTAAAATGAACTTTTTGTGAAATTTCAATAAATAAGAAAGAAAAAAAATTAAAATATTACGCCATGCATTTTAGGGTTCCTTACCAAAAGGTAAAACGGGTCCCTGTCTGTCTGTCAGCAGGCTGTATCTCAGGGAGATCAGTTAGTGGATTTGTGGTATTGGCCAAGATAAAGGAAAAAACAAAACAAACGTAAAGCAAGAAATAGCAAAATAGTGAGTAAAATAAAAATTTTATTTTACTATATAAATTACTTTATGGTTTGTTAAACGCTAATTAGTATAGTATGCCACATAATTAATATGACTAAATTAAAATTATGTACTTAAGATATAATAAAAAATGTTATCAAAGGAATTTAAGTAAAAAATAATTAAGGTAATCACGTACTTAAATTTATATTGGGGCTAAAACAAATTACAAATTTACGAAGGAAAATTAGGAATTAATTAAAATGTTAGTCGACACATGCCTCGCATTTAAACGAGGTGTTTCCAAGCGATTGTTTAAGTACGAAATTAAGCCGACACTTTTTAAATTAATGTGAGTGATATTAAACTTGCTGATTGTGAATTATGACGACGTAATTTACGTCAAAAATTACCTTACGTTACGGCTACAAATTTAAATACGATTACGTACTCTGGAAAATATTTTCCAGATATATTTCAGGGCAGTTTTCATGGAATATAATCTTTCTCGTTGTTAAGCTATACCGGCGGTGCTACCCCGATGCTTGGTTACTTGGTTTGTTAAGTACCTACTGTTTGACAATAAATGATAAAGAGTTTTACTACATACAATAAAAAAAATTACTGGCTGAAATCATTATTTCTTCATTTAGCATCCACACCGTTATATCTGCACTAACTTTGATTGGCTGTTAGAGAGAACCTAAGGCATTAAGTCCGCCATTGTACGTCTTATGTGCGTAAGTGATAATAAATAATAAATTAAATACCTGTATTATTAGTTCGTCATCACCCCTTTCTTTTCTTAGTTTGCTGGTAGAGCTATGCAATAAAGTAAGCAGATAAAATACCCTGTGGGAGACAAAACTCAATACAAAGTACTATGCCCACATGCTTTTTAGCGTGGGATAATACCTTTCCGGAGCGGAGAACGATCGCGATCAATAGTGTGTCACTAAAAAGTTTATGAGAAAATGTTTATACAATACAACCTCTACATAACGAATCCGAAGAAAACACAAAATATTCGTTATTTCAAGTAATTCATTATTCTGAGGTTTGTTATATTGTTTAAAGGTAGATCTTAAGTTTTGTTATATTTTTGTTATAGAGAGGTAAAGAAATAGTCACGACTGAGTCATAATCATATGGTATTAAGAGTAATATTGATAGGCATGTTTTTCACAGTAAGAAAGTAATTTTTACCCACTTGCGGTAGTCACTTTGATCTGAAATTTGCAAACATATGAAGAACCAATGTCAACGCTATTATTAAAAAAACATATTATTATTCAGGATTTTCAAGCGTTTTTTAGTTTATGAACTGATCAAATTATTCTTTCTTTTTTTCTTAATGTATCAAAAAAGAGAATACACTATTCAAAGGAATGTTAACTGAGTGAATAAAATACTTACAGTTTAAAAGCAATTCATACTTGAATGGAGTATGTTATACAGATTTAATTAATTCTCAAATGCAAATCTCAAAACGGTTGTGTTTTATCTGCGAATGACGTTGCCACTTGCATCTACAAGCATTAATTGTGTTATGATTTGTAAATTATATTTATAGCGTGAAATAGGCAAATACTTAATCATAAATTTTTCTTTAATAGAGTAATTAATGTAAAGACTAACTGGCTGTATAAATTGTTGCTTATGTTATTATAATCTTTCTAACTAAAAAAAAAGTTTTATTGAAACAACTTCCAAAAACTCAACTTTGGCAAGCATTGCTCTCGTAAAAAAAAACCTAAGGGATTCCTTCTTAAATGTCCCAAAGGAGATGCCACTTGGTTACCGGGCAAAAATCAAAAATCCTTCAGAAGTAAAAGAGGTTTATTAATTGTGGGATATTAATGGGCTGAGATGAAGAATATAAAATAGAAAAATAAATAAATATGGTGTTTGTTTTCATGTCAGTTATCATAAAGTTATTTGTCTCTGTTCTATGTACAATTAGATTAGAACCAAATAATGTAAGAGATTGGAACAGACGACAAAGTAATCAAGAAAATTGTTTTCTTTAGACGAGAAATCAATTTAAATATACATCTTCCTGAGAAATGCAAATACGCTAAAATTTTTGTATTTGTTTCGTTTTCAGGTATGCAAAAATTACCGTATTGTAAATTATACATAATATTTCCAGAACGATTAAGTAAATTAAAACACATCTTTCACGGAGGATGTTATCTGTGCAATATACCTTAGCTGACTTTTACGGCACCCTGGAAAGGAAAAGGGGTGGTGACACATGTATTATTAATCCGTCATGGAGATACACAAAGTACACGACATAAGAGTACTCACTGAACTACGCAATACATAGCACAATTAAATAAATTGTGCGGGCGTTTTACATAAATTTTTAAATCAAATGTAACAAACATACAATAGAGTAATTACTTAGCTAGAACCATGTCCCATTAAACTTAAAGCTTCCACATTGATACAATGCATTTAGCTCTGTCTTATCACGGCGTGTTACAATCATCTTTACGATTTCCCACTGAGCATTCATTCAGCTATCGATTTTATAAGCCATATATATTTAAGACTCTAGTGATTTTTAATATTTAACCTTAAGGCTCGTCTCTTCTTAGCACAAAGAATTGCAATTTCTATCCAACGTGGCAATGCGGCCAGCCTTCTGGGCACGTCACCCATGGATATCGATACAGACGAATTTTACGATGCATAAAGAAGTATCTAGGTAATTTAAGCAGATAATGTCCTAAGTGATAGACGGAAAACTCGAAACTGAACCTTATGTTAAGACGCCTGATTAGCGCGACATACTGGATCATAATCCTTTCCAAAGAAGAGAAGATACAGATATTCTCTACTTGTGTTATACTTTCAAGGGGACACTGCTACACAAAGGCTGTTTAGGGACTGGAAAGAAGATTAACTTTCTTCGAAGAGAATAAGTATTATGATGATTGGTTACATGTCCGCGTGGTGACGGATTAATCGACATTCGACGAAAATTGACTATTATATTAGCTGCAAACGTACCTATTGCCTGCACACCGACACTCCGAAGTTAGTGACAAATGTAGGATTAACGCGAAGTATATGCAAAGAGGTAAATATATTTTAAACATAGCCTAGCAAAAACTTGTTGAGACGGCAAAATAAGAATCATAAATACCAGCAAGCTCTATCTTACCACATAATAATATATTTAATTAGTATGACGATAAGTAGGTAACATATAAGATAGCGGTCTATTATTGTATCATGGAAATTCTAAATTCAAATTTTCTGTAGTATTAAAAAAATCGATTAGAAAAACTCAAAATTCTTTTATAAACTGATTGAATATTCGATTAAGAAAAATGACAGTATGACGTAACTCTATTCCAAAGTATAAAAGCAATCAAGTAAAGTTTCCTTGTGAAAGCCAAAGCCAATTCAACAGAATATATCGCATCATATCCATATGAATGCATTCATCGGGCATCCGTCGTATAAATAAATACAATAGTGAAGAATGACATAAATGGCATGAAAATCGTTATTTATACGTTAAGGAACAATCCAGTGCAATTTATTATGACGTAGTTAAAATTTTATTAAGAATAACTATATTGAGCAAAATTTAACAAAACAACTGCTGTTATAATATGAACATTAGCATCTGTACTTATTATAATAATTGTATCACAGATGCAAACGCCTTCCACTTTACACATAATGAACTACAAAGTATCGTATTAAATTCGACTCTAAGTACAATTTTAAATTTTAATATCTAGTCAGAATAAAAAAGCATGCAAGTTAAAAATTACATAATATGTGAAGGTGTGAGTGTGTGTATGTGAGTGTACGAGTGTGTATGTATACGACTATACGTATATGATTTCAAAATTCAAGTCTTAGCGTTGGTGACTCAAAAAATTGAATCCTACTATTTTATTAAACGCAAATTAAACAATGTATGGAGGTATGGATGGAAGTGAGGTGAATGTTGGTCTTTCACGCAAAAACTACTCAATTGATTTAATAAATAAAATTTTTGTGGAAAAAATTATTATTTATGACAGGGACTTGAACACGCGATCTCGGAATACCGTACGGTTGCTCTGCCAACTAAGCAATAATGTGTATCGCACTTGTTAATCAAATCTTTCACAACAATGGTTATCAATTGAGTTTTACATCGCATCGATGTTTTTGTACAATATCTATCGAGCAGTTTGCATGAGGCAATTTGCATTTTACACCATGATAGCAAAAAATAAATTATAAAGTGGTCTAACTTTCTAATTTGTTTTTTTTTGCTATCATGAAGGGAAGGCTAGTGAAAAAACTAAAGAGACATCCAAGTGCTAACTGGACGCTAACGCCATCTAGTCCATTTATTTTGAAACTTATATTGTTAATCCAGCACATGTTTATTAGTTAAATTAGATAAATAGAAATTAATTCTATTCGACACGAGATCCCATCACACTCCAATTTATATAACTCTTTTAGGAATAAAGTATAGAAGCTTTGGATGATTGCGTATGAAAGCACTTTTGTCCAGAGAGTATCGGATTAAAACTCTCATTTAACTTTTCAAATACAATTTGTTATAGAGATTTAATCACTTAAATTTTATATGGTTTAATAGTTTCATTTGACTTTTCTATACTAATTGAGGAGGAAAGAAGCATATTTAAGAACGTCATGAATATTAATGTTGATGGCCAGAAAAGGAGAGGAAGACCAAAGAAATGAAATAAATAAATAAAAGAAAATAAATAAAATAAATAAATAAATATTCATGGACATTTCACACAACGTCCTCTGGTCCCAAGCTAAGCTTGTGTGTGTTGTGTTGTGTGCTTGTGTTATGGGTACCAGAATACGGATATAATACATAAAATACTTTTTTTTGTAAATACATATTATAATACATAGAAAACACCCAGACGTAGTACAAACATTTATAAATATCACATAAATGATTGTCCCAAGCGGGAATCGAACCCGCGACCTGGTGTACGGCAGTCCAGTACTTGAACCACTACGCCACGAAGCCCAACGAAAAGAACTGACTGTGTGGGAGAATATGAAAGAAAAAGGAATTGTTGAGAATATGACAGGAGATAATATGATAGGAGAGGTTGGAAGAAAAAAGCATGCTGCGTCAACCGAAAATAATTTGGCGTAAAAGAAACTAGCTGTGACCTGCAGTTTCACTCCTGAAATCTATTTTTTTGACTTAGATTTTGACTTATAAACTGACCGAATCTCAGAATAAAATAATCTGATCTGCACACTTTCGTATTCGGTAGAAACGTTTTGGTGGAGCTTGGCAACTACGAGTAATACCGCGACGCAAAAATTTTATTCAAACCTATGACCCCTACAAGTAAGATTTAAATAGAATAATATTGATAATCACCATTGTCACTTTCCTCTCGCTCCCTCTCTTCAACCCATTAACGTGCAAATGTTGGGCACTATATGTACGAAACCGAAGTGATCACTTCTTATAAGGGTTTTTATTTGTACGAAACACTAAAAAGAGGAATGTGTTCCTATTATTTTAATTAAGAACAACATAAAAATTCCGTTAAACACTAGGTGTGTTAATTAAAACGTGTAATGAGAAAAATGCGTAAGTTCTCTTGAATTCAGGAGTCGAGAGCTCATTTACAAAGAAAGAATGAGAATAACTTTTGAAATATGCAGACTTTTTTCCCAGTTTTAACACTAAGTGTAATTGATTATATATTAGTCTTCTTACATTGTTGGTGCGCCTTACCATCATAGATTCCATTACCGCTTATCATCAGGTGGAATGGGATGAAGCACAAAAATTTTGAATTTGAATTCTCTCTGAAGTTCTAATTATTTGTGAGGCATTTTACCTTACAGTTGCATGCCAAAAGGATATAAAAACTGGACCCTATTACTAAGTCCGTTCGTCCACCTGTTACTTGGCTGCATCTTATGAATAATGATAGTTAAACTGTTGATATTATCCCAGATGATTTATATCTATTTATATGCATGTGGCCAACATTCAGAGGCCACGTCTCAGTTCCATAAGCGGCCTGAATGTTAGGTTCATAACTAAACTCAGAGTCGTGCAGCGTACTATGGAGAAGGCTATGCTCGGCATTTCCCTACGTGATAAGAACCGGAATGCGGAGATCCGTGGACTGACCGCTGTGTACGACATAGCTTGAAGGGTTAGCACGCTGAAGTGGCAATGGGCAGGCCACATCTCTCGGCGACCTGACCACAGCTGGCGACGGAAGGTCCTTGAGTGGCAACAACGCAGCGTACGACACAGCGTAGGGTGGCCCCCAACAAGGTGGACTGACGATATCGTCAAATGCGCTGTTGGGATCGCTGGATGCAGTTAGCGTAGGGCCGGGCGTTGTGGCGTTCTATGGGTGAGGCCTATGTCTAGGAGTGGACGGAGAAGGGCTGATCGATGGATATGCACGAGGTCTCGGGTTCGATTCCCGCACGGGACAATCATTTGTGTGATCTTTATAAATGTCACACACTGGGTGTTGCTTTGTATAATAAGTATGTATTTACAAAAGAAATGTAGTATATGTATTCTATCCGTTTTCTGGTACCACTATTGGGTAAGGGCCCAGCTCCATTTTTGGAGACTATTGATCTACTATGCCGCGGTAACCAGGCGTGTTAGCAGAGAGTTTAATTACGAGGTTTCCTTTTCTCGCTTGAGATATTGGTACCAATTCTAAGTGCACAACTAAACTAAACTAAAAAATGAAAACAACTATGGCGTATTTCGATTAATTGGCTATTTCATTGTGCACATTTTTATTAATGCGTCGTGGTTGAGTGGTTTATGTAACGGACTTCCGATCAAGAGGTCGCGGTTTCGATTCCTGCTCGGGACAATCATTTGTGTGATTTTTCTAACTATCATAAAAATGTTTGTACTGCGTCTGGGTTTTTCTATGTATTATAAGTATGTATCTACAAAAGAAAAAGTAGTATATGTATTCTATCCGTATTCTGGTACCCATAACACAAGCATATAAGCTTAGCTTGGGACCAGAGGACGTTGTGTGAAATGTCCATGAATATTTATTTATTTAAAATTAATTAAAATCGTAACTCTATAAAATACAAATTTTCTAAAAAAAAATCTGTTAACATTGCGGAATTGTTTTATTGTGACTATCAATTTTTTAGGTAAGTTCAGTTGTGCACGTAGAATCGGTACTAATGTCTACTTAAAATATCCTGTAACTGGCTTTAACAGCACCAGGAACAGATAGGGTTGGCGACACTTGTATTCGTACTATGTCACCTTACGGATATGCTGTATTTCGGTACAATAAAAATGTTACAGGCAAAATACTATTAAATATGATTCTCAATGGTTTATTTTATGCTTTTAGATGTTTCGGAGACTATTCGGAGTACATATAACATTCAAGAATATAGTAAAAGTGTCGTCATTTTTGCCTTTTCTGATATATTACAATGTCATTAATTTATAAGAAATTTCTAATATTTAATACATCGTATTCAACAGAATAATTTTTTTTTAATAATTACCATAAAATAAAAATTTTACTTACATTCTGAATTTAAATTAATCTTTTTTTATTTAAAATTTTATGAAATGTACTTACCAAAAAGAATTAACTCCAAAGTTTTCATAATTTCACACTGGCCACTAAACGAAATAACAAAAATCTTATATCCATTTGAAATAAGAACGTTTCAATTTGAGAACAATATTACACTTCTAACTGACGTATGAAACAAATTGAAAGTAGGTTAGTTGAGTGAACGGTAGCGCAATACGCGAGCGGAAAGGTTGAGACGCGCTGGATAACTGGCTACGAAGCGTAGATGCTCTACGCTGAGTGCTACGACGCAACAGGCAATGTTCTCTCCTTTAACGGCTACGAGTTTAGATGGAATGCATATTAATATTAGTTTATTGAAACAATTTTTCTTTCTTTTCTGATCACTAACACCATATTTTTATATTTTTGTTGTCCGCGACTTTATACGCGTGGAATTTAGAAAATATTCCCCATTTTTGCAATATGTTTTACTGATGCTTTGCTCCTATTTATCGCAGCGTAATGTTATATAGCCTATAGCCTTGCTTGATAAATGTACTATCCAACACTGTAAGATTTTTTCAAATGAGACCAGTGGTTCTTGAGATTAGCGCGTTCAAACAAACAAACTCTTTAGGTTTATTATATGAGTAATATATAAATAATTTCATGGTACTATTTCATAGAACTATGATTTTTAGTCATGAAATACTTTCTATAGAAACCTTTTTTAGCATTTTTCTCATTAGCATTCGCATCTCGAACAGGCAATAGCTTATGTAGGACCTTTTACTTCTTTTAATTAAAATTTACTGTCTAATACAGTATGGGATTCGTTTCAATTTGTGAGTCAAGATTTTGTAATAAATGAGGTAATTGCTATGCGGTAGTTTGAGGTTCGATACCTGTTTTTGATATCCATGAATTTTATCCATGCATCTTTCCGTGAGGTTTTCTCAATTCATTGTTTCCACACAGGTCTCATTAAAAAAAAAACGCCACAAGGCGTGATCTAAGGCCGCTTGTATTCAGCGACTCGCTGTATGCACTGTATTGAAATAAAATTACTTGAGACTTGTTTATCTAATATATAAAATTCTCGTCTTATATATAAAATTCTCGTGTCAGAGTGTTAGTGACCGTACTCCTCCGAAACGGCTTGACCGATTTTTATGAAAATTTACATGCGTATTCAATAGGTCTGAGAATCGGCCAATATCTATTTTTCAAACCTTTTTTTTTAGTATGGCAAAACAACGTTTGTCGGGGCAGCTAGTTTTATATATTTAATGATAGTAAAATGTCCTGTCAGTTAAGATGATGTTATAATGAGGCCAATTCTAATGCGTCAAAACTTAACTACATACTAAACTTAAATACTTAAATACACTATAGTCGTTTTCATTTTAATTAAGATATTAAAATGAAAACGACTATAGTGTATTTTGATTACTTACTATTTCCTTGTACACATTTATATTAATTAAAATCGTTAATCTATAAAACAATGGATGTTATAACTAAAAAATTCTGTCAACATTGACGAATTGTGTTATTGAAATATTCAGGATTTCCAACCGTGTTTTTTAGTTCTTGAACTAAGTACATTCAACACGCTTTTATAAGTTCGGTATTTATCTATCAATGTATTAATTTATGTAACGGAATCTTTCAATGCGACTTTCACCCACTTGCGATAGTCGGATTGATTAGATATTTAAAAAGATACTCAGTATTTTGCAAGCGTGTCTTTTAGTTTTTGAACTAAGCTAATTATTATTTATCATGCAATCAGTCAATTTGGACTATAAGCAGATGATGTGAACATCGTCGTCATTTAGAGCGTGTTCCCAGAGGAGCGCCTCCCTTCAGTCCTGGCATCTTGTATTATACAAGGTGTCCAGAAAGGCTATCGGGTATTTGTAAGTACAATGAAACAAAAATTATTTGTATGCAATAAAAAAGTTTTTTGTTTATTATTAGCATATGAATTGGAGAATTATTTGGAAAAGATGATGCTATCCAAATGATGACCGTTACGTTGCTGGCACTCTTCTAAACGGAAACGAAGATTGGCGATAATACGTTGACACATAGCTATCGATATTGCTGCCATTTCTGACCTGATGTTTTGCTTTAACTGGGTTAGATTCGTCGGATTGTTTTGATAAACCTTACTTTTAAGGTATCCCCATGCAAAATAGTCAAGCGGGCTAAGGTCGGGGCTTCTGGAAGGCCAGTTGATGTTACCCCTTCGCGAAATGACTTTATTAGGGAATAATTCGTTAACAACTTCCATTGAGTCATTTGAGGTATGGCAAGTGGCCCCATCTTGCTGGAACCACGTTCTTGAGTTGAAACCTGCAAACTTCTGCAACTCTGGGACCAAAAAAATTCGCATCATATCGCAATAACGGTCACTATTCACATTAATTGCTCGGCCTCGTTGATCTTCATGAAAATAAGGACCAATTATGCCTTCAGTAGACATAGTGGCCCAAACAACGACCTTTGGGCTATGCAGGGGTCGTTCATGCTTTCGTCTCGGATTCTCCACTGCCCAGTACCGACAATTCTGCTTATTAACATGACCATTCAGGTGAAAATTTGCTTGGTCACTGAACGGTATCGCCAATCTTCGTTTCCGTTTAGAAGAGTGCCAGCAACGTAACGGTCATCATTTGGATAGCATCATCTTTTCCAAATAATTCTCCAATTCATATGCTAATAATAAACAAAAAACTTTTTTATTGCATACAAATAATTTTTGTTTCATTGAACTTTCAAATACCCGATACCATTTCTGGACACCTTGTAATATCCTCGCAGATTGTCTACTCGTCAAAAATATCACGCGTTTCGTAAAAACATATTGGTATAGTACATCTGTATTGGTATATTAAACTCACACGACGATATTAAAACATTACTATTAAGCTGATAACTTAATGGCTCTTTATCATAGGATTTACTTGTAATACTAGTAGATCCTTCGAATTTGTTCTCAATTGACTAAATTATAGCGGAAAAATGATAACCATGAACGGGCTTGAACCCACCACCTCGGAATACCGTTTCGTTGCTCTCCCATCTGAGCTATCATGGTTCCCGCATATGTTTACCAAATCTTCCACTACAATCTTCTCAATATGAGTGAGAATAGTGCACAACGCCATCTATTGAGCGGTTTGCACCAACTCGATCAATCGATCACTTAGTGTTCTTTACAGAACACAATTGGACCGAAATAATGACTGTACATGTATTTCTACATTAAGTTATTGGAATTAGATTTGTTAAACATTTGCGGGAATCATGATAGCTCAGATGGGAGAGCAACGGAACGGTATTCCGAGGTCGTGGGTTCAAGTCCCGCTCATGGTTATCATTTTTCACTATAATATTGTTTATTTAGTAAAAGCATAGCAAGTCAATTGCAAAAATTAATAAATTAATTGTTCTCAATTGGTTTATCTATCGAATCTTGTTACGACTATGATATCAGCAATAATTTGATAATGTTTTGTTCACAAATTATTATCTTTTTCACACACACACACAAGCACAGGCACAAGCCTCCTACACTTTGAAACGGATTATAGTCTACAATGCCTCGCTTAACAGGGGTGTCGGCCTGTGCAAAATAGACAAAAAACTGTCTCTTGCAGCAAGTTATCGGTGTAAAATATACCTTTACCTTTTACAGCATCCTGGAAAGAAAATGAAGTATAATACTCGTATTCTTAATCGGTCACCACACGGCAAACTACTTCACTAATAATATAAAGCTGAAGAGTTTGTTTGTTTGAAAGCGCTAATCTCAGAAACCACTGGTCAGATTTAAAAAAATCTTTCAGTGTTGGATAGTATATTTATCGAGGAAAGCTGTAGACTATATAACATCACGCTGCGACTAATAGGAGCGAAGCATCAGGGAAATATATTGCAAAAATAGAGAAATTTTCTAAATTCCGTGCTACTACGTCGTGGGCAACCGTTAATATTAATATACAATTAATCAGCGCATCTCTCTCTCCAGCCCATTTACTTCCCACTGTTGGGCACGGGCCTCCTCCACTTTGGGAGGGATTATGGTCTACTGTGCCACGCTGACCAGACGTGTTGGCACAGGGTTTAGTTTCAAGTTTTCTGTATCTCATAGAGGATGTTATCTGTGTACAATATCCATTAGCTGACCTTTACAGCACCCTAGGAAGGAAAAGAGTTGGTGATACTTGCATTTTGAATCCGTCATCACACGGACAACTACTTGATATTAATATAAAATTAATCAGCTAATAGCTTCAAAATCAGGAGGAAAAGTTCTTATCTAAAAAAAATCAATTGAATCCAATATTATCCAGTCAGGATCAACCTTTTCATTGTATCAAAGCTATCCTTTAGAAGTACAATCCTCTTTCAAATGTTCAAAGTATTTACAAAATGTACTTGGTAGACTTTAATATAAAATAAATAAATAAATATTCATGGACATTTCACACAACGTCCTCTGGTCCCAAGCTAAGCTTATATGCTTGTGTTATGCTTATACTACTTTTTTTATGTAAATACATACTTTTAATACATAGAAACACCCAGACGCAGTACAAACATATTATGTATGACAATTAGAAAAATCACACAAATGTTTGTCTCGAGCGGGAATCGAACCCGCGACCCCTTGATTGGCAGTCCGTTACATGAACCACTCAACCACGAGGCTCGTCAAAGATAGGAGTTTATATTATTTATATATTAGCAGATTTCTAAGTAAGTACGTAAATAAGAAGTATAGGTTTCTGTGTTTGTATTTTGCATTATATTAAGTTCTTAACTAGCTTAATGGTGCTTCTGTATTTCACCTTTCCGGTTGCGGGACCAACCGTTGGGCTTCGTGTAGGACTTCCCACCTATGCTGCCGGAATACCCACTAAACCTCACGGTTTTCCCCCCTGCCCTATGGTAGTCACTTAGGTATTACTACGATCTGACCAGGAGTGCCCCCTTATTTTAGTATAAAACGAAGTTGTGTATGTCCTTATGTGAGCTCTTATCTTCAAAACTAAACAACAGATTTTAATGTATTTTTTATAGATAGAGTGGTTCAAGAGGATGTTGTTTTTTGTATAATTTGTTAGGTTTTAGTTTTTGAATTCCACGCGTATAAAGTTGTGGGCATAAATGAGAAAATCACTTTGTCTGTCACTCTTTTACTTCAAAACTACATAACCAATTTCAATGAGATTAAGTACACATACAGTCTAGAATCTGGTGAAAAGGTATAGGCTACAGATATGCGAAACAATCAATACCATATTCCATCAATACAAATTCGTGGTTCACAACTAGATATCTAAGATATCAATACAATAATCGATCCAAACATAAACCTTTCTCATTTATTCTGATTATTTAAGGGGCAAGCGAATTTCATATTAATGCTCTGGTTTTTCGCAGCCAGTTTCATTTGAATAAACCTTTTTATGATGTAAAAACAAAAGGGGATTTGATGTTATCGGTTTTTGGTTTAAAGGATACACTCACTTATTATTTACTGCTAAGGTATTTGCGAATTGCGATGAACCTAGATTATGCAAGTGATGAATCTAGTATCTAGTGGTTTAAATTATACTAAGCGTAAAGGAAATAGCTTTTAAAAGAATAGTAAAGTGTTTGTAACCAAATTGTAGGTAGATTCGAGATTAGTTCCTAGTTTAGATTTTATTTGCTACAACTACCCACTATCTACTTGATACACTACTTGCTGTGTGGGGACAGCAAGTTGCTTTAAATACGATAGGCGACCGTGGCTGGGGCTCAGTATTGTTCGGGTATTCGTGATGTGCACATCACGGCGTGTTGGTCGGTATTGAGCTGGTCTTTATAGGCGTCGGCGTCGTTATCGGCGTATGGTCGTTACGCTGCCCAATTCCCGAAGTAACGGTGTTGAGTTGGTCTTTATAGGCATCGGCGTCGGTGTCAGTGTCGTCGCTGGTCGTGTTCTATAATCTAGGCAGTATTCGATATCCTAAGAAAGTGATTGAGTGAAGTGCGTCTTTGTGAGGAAGTAGAAGGTTGTTCAGACGTTGTGTGTGAGAGTCCTTGAGTCTTCTATTGGAAGGTGTAAGGTGCCAGCAGGGGGAGGCTATGTGGAGGCTGGCTCCGGTGATTTATATCCCCGTTTTGTAGTGTTAGAGTATGATAGATTGAGGTATGAATATCGGTAAGACAGTTGTTACGCTATGTGCTCGGATTCCTTCCTTCCGGATTATCAGAAGTGGACGTGGCTGAAAGCAAAAGTGGTTCTAGAATTGGCGCCGCTCACGGCGTCGCGCAGCACATGCTTCACATGCATTGATATTGCACGGTCATACCGCATAATACCGCGTCAGTCGCGCGTCACATACATAGAGAGGCCACCTTAATAGATTATTGCAGTTTTATTTTTTGCCGCTTCAAAAAAGATAGTTAGAGCAAATTTTTATTTAAGCGCATATACCTTCACGAAAACTCATAGCTATGATATTAGATACAGAGGACAATTTAGAGAGGGCAGCATTATGCAGAATATCTCGTATTTTTTTTCTTTTTTTTCTTTCATTCTACAGCCCATTAACGTCCCACTGTTGGGCATGGGCCTCCAGGAAAGGATTATGATCTACCATGCTACGTTGACGTGGCGTGTTGGCATAGATTTTATTTTCGAGGTTTCCGTCATTTATCCGGATGTTATCTGTGTATATATTTGTCATACAAATAATATGTTAATAATTGTCACACAAAATATGTTTGTACAGCATCTGTGTGTTTTCTATGTAGCAAAAGTAAGTATCTACAAACGAAAAGTAGTATTATGTATTCTATCCGTATTATGGTACCCATAATACAAGCCTGAAATGTCCATGAATATTTATTTATTTATTTACTTATCTGGGTTATACAGTACCCTGGGAGAGGAAAGGGGTAGTACACTTGTATTCTTAAAATTTTCTCAGGACATAAACGAGACGCTCATATTTAGTATTCAGCACACAATCAGCCACGTTGTCACTCCGGTAGCAAAGTGATGTGGGTCGACGTTTTGGGATTGACTGGACACATTATTTGAAGGACCGATTTAGTCTAAACAGCGTTGTGTCACAAATAATATTAAGAATGTATTTTGTACTGTCACCAGCTGAGTTTGCATTAAAAATAAAGTCTTCCGTTATTTTTTGTGCGGATTTATTATAAACTATTGAAATAAAAATCAGCGATTGTCTACTAAATGTTTCCTAGGATTATGTACGCGTAGAATCTGGAATTACATTTTTAAGCATCAAAAAGTAGCTAAAGTACTTTCTAAAACTGTAAACAAGCTATGTACGAGATTTTATGACATAAGTTCAGTACTTTTGGCGTAAAAGAGTGACAGACAAACTGACAAAGTTAGGTATTAATAAAGGTTGGCAAAAATGTGACCTTAAAGTATTATAATTAAGCCGTACTAATTTAAAAAAATACTTTATTTGTTTGAAATAGCATATTTTTTTTAGTAGATCTTATAACTATTAGGTTTAATCCAATTACGGAAACACTGAGAATTAGACGGATTTTTTTAATTTTTCAGACGTATTTCAAGATATTTACAATTTCATATGGTTTTTCCTAACGTACAAAAATTGTTACAGCTCTACATGCCTTATCCATGGGTTAACATTTTGCTAAACGTCACGTGTTGCTAACTTTTCTTTGTTAGGCTCACAAAGTCTTTTAAAAGACGCTTTGAGTACCTATGTCCATGATACTCTCAACAGGTATCTGAGGTCATCGGAGACTATAAAACTTAAAATGCCGCAACATACCACAAATTATTACGCCAAATCTTTTACGGTTACTGCTATACGCTTATGGAATTCTCTACCAGAAGAAATTCAGCGATCAAAGACATTGTCTACCTTTAAAATTAAAGTGAAAAACTACTAGCTATAATCCATCCCAGAATGAGGCTATTTCTGACAGCTGAATTAAAAAATAAAAAATTGTGTAAAAAATGCTCAACAGATGGCGTTGTATGTCGCCCCTGTACAAGCGAGTTCTTCATAATACGTGAAACGGAACGTTACATAAACTTTACAATGCAATTTTATTTATATTCAGTATGAGTGTTGTATACATTTTGTTTTGTGTATGTATTATGTTGTGTATGTATAAAACCATAAATTTTACTTGCTCTTTGATGTACATTAACAGTATACAGCTACATCTATTGAACCTATTTTAAATATTTTTTTTAATTGGCTCCTGGAAAAAGCCTCCTTGCAAATGTGATTTGACAGTTGCTAATGTCAAACTTGAAATTTTTTTTTTTTTTTTTTTTCCCTCTTCTTCTTCAAGAGGGTTGGCTTCGCTTTGCATTTGCCAGCGTCAATGTGTCTCTTTTCTTCTCGTGGTTTTCTTGGATTTTTCTTCTTTGTTTCTATTATACTATCTTGTGACGAGAGTATGTTATGATGTTCAGGTAAGGTTTGTAAGGTACATTATGTTTATAAAACGGGGAAACTTATTTAAAATAAACAAAGTAATTATAAACGGAAGTAGGAATTTGGAAAAACATAGGGTCAGATGGGAATAGGTAAATGGAAAACATAAAAATATTTACATTTTATATACATATTAAGTTTTTATACTTATAATAAAATAATTTTAATCATGGGACATTAAAGTTTAATATTATTAAGTTCAATAAATGATGCTAAAATATTATATACAGGTATGTGATTATTGTATAGTAAAGATGGGACGTTGGTTGGGAATGGAATATTAAGTTCGATTAAATCACTGTATAATTCGGAGCGTTCTGTTATATGGGAGTTCCCTTGGGTCTTTTTAAAAAAGAACTTTATTTAATTAAAAGGATTTATTTAGAATAATAAAAATATATGTCTAACACGGGCGAAGGATGGATGGGAACTGGGGTATGGTAGTGAGGCACAGAGCTTCGTCTGTTCGAAGAAATGCTGAAAGGGCAGAAATGGGAACAGGTATGCAATAAGGCATACAGAGAGGGACTATAACAGCCCCCCGGTTGAGACTAAACTTCCACCTTACGGGTGAAGTTTAGGTTCAGAACCGAAGTCTAGGATTTTGGACGGGAATAGAAGAGAGTTCAATGGGATCTTCATGGGAATTGTTGGAGTTGGAAGAAGAAGGATGGTTGGTACATAATAATATGATCTTATCTCTAAAATAACTATAATACTTAAATACTACTACGAATATTACTATTATTAACAAATAGATCAGAAAAGGAATGTAAAAGATGTGGTGTGGAAATGTGGACTTAATGGTAATATCGTCAATTTGGTTGTTAAGTTTGTCAAATTTGTCTTTATAGTTATACAAAGGTTCAAAGGTAGAAAGTTTTATATTATTAGAGAAATTTAAAGAATGTGCATTAATGATGGAGATATTAGGGAGATATTTAATGATATTGAAATCTAGATTTATATGGGAAATATTAATATTAATAGTTTGTTTTGGTTGCAGTTCCACACCATTACAATATCCAATACAGTCAATAGGTATTTTGATTATACCAGTGTTTACAATATTGTTTTATTTTAAATTATTATTATTACAATCTAGAGTTAATTTTGACAATTTAGAAAGTACAAATATCCAAGTGTTTTCACTTATTTCTTGCCAAATTTCTACTTGACCTTCAATTAATTTAATTTGACATAAGTCGGGTACAGAAGTTAAAGTTTTTAATACTATTTCGCTTTCACAAGTTGGATGGGATATACTAGACATTATGTTTACATTACTACAAATATAGTTTTTCTTAACAAGTTTACATTCATTAATACTTTTTATTTGACAGTATTGTGTTTTATCATTGGTAAAACCTATATGACTGATTGTAGGTAAAATAGATATATAAGTACTATTATTGTTGTACGGTACGGGTAAAGGTAATACATGGTATAAACTAAATTCTACAGGATTAACTAATGGTATCTTGATTACAAATATGATCTTATTATCTACATAATATGAACTTATACTAGAGAGCTCCATGAGCACATGGATATTGTTTAATTCTAAGGCAACTGGGAACGTTTTATAACTAGGTAAGTATATGTAATTATTAACTAAATTATCAAATAGTTCTTTAGGAGAGCAGATAGCAGGGTAGAGAACATTAGCTTTGCTAAACATAAGGCCATTTGCAATATCTTCTAATTTGAATGACAAGGTAAGTATACTATTTTCAAGAATTGTTATGATTTCCATTACTTTAGATTTAATCGTTAAGGTTGCAGACATCTTAGTTAAGTTTTGTAAATTTTCAGATAAGGAGTCAACAGCGGTTTTTAAAGAGTTTTCATTAACTACAAGTTGGTTAATACTTTTATTAAATGAGGTAAGTGCTGATGTTGTTATTAACATGCCCTCTTTCATTAATGTTGCTAATTGCTTTTTATCATTTTGCAGATCCTGAACAGCGTCATCGTAACGGATAGCGTCGTTTTCATCCATTAATCCAAATAGATGTTTAGATACGGTGCCTATTGCACCAAACCAAGCAGAACGCTTAGTTCTTCGAGGGAGTAAATGGGAAATGGAATCAAAGTCTCTAATCATATCAGAAAATCTAACTTCAAGAGGTTGGATAATATTTTCACATTCCGCATTTTCAAATGCTTCGCTTTCATAGCAAAGTTTACGACTTAAATCTAGAATATTATTAATGTTATCTAAATGAGGAGTAATGAAAGATATATCCACGGGTATAATCACACTCAGGTGTCCATTGATGGTTTCTACAGTACCAATGGGATCGAAATAGATACCTGGACCACTATCCACGGGTTGAATTAGAATGTCATTGGATGCAAGGATGTTCGTGGCTGATGCGATCCTGAAAATATATTTATTTATTTATTTCTCATACTACGGATACTGGTTTAATTTCATCAAAATGATGTTTGACGTGTCGTCGATTTATTAAGAGGGATAGGGTGTTGTTACCGTGAATTTTCACGATCTTATATGGACCTTTCCATAACGGGGATAATGCTTTTCGAAGACGGACGTGATTTTTCAAATATACGTAATCACCAACTTTATATTGAGCTGGACGAGTGTGGCGGTCATAGTAAGCCTTTGATCTTTCTTTGGAAGCGTTAATATTTTCTAGAGCTTTTTCTCTAGATATTTTTAATCTATGTTGGAGCATTCTTACATACTCTGGGTAAGTAGCACTAGTGTTTGTATCGAAAATAGAATTAGGAATATATGGTTTATGACCGAAGATGAGTTCATAAGGAGTAAATCGAGTTGTGGAATGAACAGTGCTGTTATAGGTAAACATAGCTGTGTATACAAATTTATGCCAGTTAGTTTGATTTTCGTTTACATAGGATTTTAAATATTCTTTTAATGTAGAATGACTGCGTTCTAAAGCTCCTTGGGTTTGAGGGTGATAGGGTGAGGACCATAGTTGTTTTATCTTAAAGAATTCGCAAGTTATTTTAAAGAGTTCTGCTGTGAAATTGGTTCCTTGATCAGTTAGGATTGTTTTTGGGATACCGAATAATGAGATAAAATGTATTAGGCATTCGCAGGATTCTTCAGCGGTTGCATTGGAAATAGGGTATGCTGCAGAGAAATTGGTAAGGTCGTCTTGGAGGGTAAGTATGAATTTTAGGTTTAGGATACCGGCTTCGGGTAAAGGACCGACGATATCGAGACTGATTCTCTCGAATGGACGTGTTGAAGTCGATGTTAACTGCATCGGTGCTCGATTAATTTTTCGTAAAGCTTTATTAGTTTGACACAGGCTACAATTTTTGACATACTTTTCGATGTCAGAGCGCATACCTTTCCAGTAATAATGTTCTTTGATTCTACTGTACATTCTATCTGTACCTAAATGTCCGGCTATCGGTATATCATGGTTATCTCTAAGGATTTTATTAATTTCGGTAAGGACTGGATAAATTATGTTGTTGTGATGGATATTTATTGTAATGTTGGTATTGTTAAAAAGATACATGAACATGTTATATATTTTAATGAAAGAGTGTTGTTGGAATGGATTTTTAAAATCTGATACAGCTATTTCTCCAATAGTACCATTAAGTAGAATATCGTCTCTAACGGCTTTTAAAGTTTTAAAGATATCGGTAAAGCTACAGTCATCGAAATAATAAACTTTAGTAAATAGGAAATAGAATGTTTTATCTTTAATGTCTATTTTCTTAAATGCATGAAGTTCTCTTTCACCATCATTTAAGGATTTAACGTTATCGCCTAAGAGGGAAATGATATCTGGAATATAAGGGTTTGAATCATCTAGATCAATTGAGACAGGAATGAGAATGACTTTAGCGTTACTCTTTAGTAGGCTATCGTTGTGTTCTTTAATATAAGTACTATAATTTGTATCTTTAGTTTTCAGGGATTTTAAGAAGTTAGAGTATTCGTCATTTGTCGGAGGACTAGGAGGGCTAGGAAAAATATCCGTGTTAAGGTTTATTGTATCTTCGACGATTGGCATAGGAGGAAGGCTTGGAGGATTAAAATCTATGTTTTGCGTATCTAATGGGCTTATGTCAAAATCGCCAAATTCAGCCAATTGGTCTAGAACTTCTTGTGGGATTTCAAATGTTGATTCTTGGATTTCTTCAGGATTAGGATCGTTTGATGTTGAAGGTTGATGTTCTGTCTCTTCGACTACAGGATTTAGAGGATAACGGGATAATGCGTCAGCATTACTGTTAGGTTTTCCTTTTTCAGGTGCAGGATGCGTTGGAGCGCTGGTTGTAGGTATTGGATTTTTATTTTTTATAGGAAACTTACGATTACTAGGTCTGTTGATTTCATTTTCTTTAGGTATAGATTGAGGAGACGACGTCTCAGTTTGATTGGTTTTAATATTTCGTTTATAATATTTTTCATTGGATTTCGTAGAGGTAGTTTGATTTTCATTTTCTTTTATAGGAGGAGACAAGGTCTCAGTTTGATAGGATTGTTTATTTTGTGATTTATAATATCGTTGATTATGAGTCATTGGAGGAGACAAAGTCTCAGTTTTAGGATTCATTGGAGGAGACAAGGTCTCAGTTTTAGGATTCATTGGAGGAGACAAAGTCTCAGTTTTAGGATTCATTGGAGGAGACAAGGTCTCAGTTTTAGGATTCATTGGAGGAGACAAAGTCTCAGTTTTAGGATTCATTGGAGGAGACAAGGTCTCAGTTTTAGGATTCATTGGAGGAGACAAGGTCTCAGTTTCATTGGATTTCATCGAGGTCCTTATTGGATTGGATTTTATCGAGTTACATTGTTTAAAGGATTTCGTCGAGTTCCGTATAGGAAAATGCTGTGGTCGTGTATCGATTTGCCCGATTATTCTTCCCGCACGATACCGATCGGGAGGGTGTTTGAGTTTAAATTACCGTCTACTTCGTCACGGCTTTCTTCTTCGATAAGGTAAGTATTAATAATAGGACGATAGGGAGGACGATGATTTTGGTTAGGCATTTGTTGAGTTCCGAATCTACGGTTATTATTATTTTCACGTGTTCGGCACACATCTATAGTGTGGCCTGGAAGTTTACAGTACCTACATACATCATCTTTATTTGTAGGTGGAGGGAAGCGTTGATAATCAGGACGAGTAGGAGGAGAGAAGTTTTGATAATTAGGATGAGGTGGAGGAGAGAAGTTTTGATAATTAGGACGAGGTGGTGTGAACGTGCCGCGTTGATTATTATAAGTTTTGTTTACAGGTTGAAATTGTCTCTGCGGTTGAGTTGCGCGTATTGGATTGTTTTGATTAAAGGAGGACGCTGACCGTTTCGA
The DNA here is from genome assembly GCA_916999025.1 of Orgyia antiqua. NCBI lineage: Eukaryota > Metazoa > Arthropoda > Insecta > Lepidoptera > Erebidae > Orgyia > Orgyia antiqua. The sequence goes on along the minus strand of OU779864.1, from coordinate 15,592,755 downwards.
CGTGACTTGAAGAAGTTTCTCTTCAGCATTAGCAAAATTAATAGCGTCATTTAATGATTTTGGGCTCTTACATCTAACTATTGTCGAGATACGGGGATTAAGTCCCATTAGAAAATGATGCAACGCCAGGTCTTCCATGGTTGCTATACGACCAGGTAGCTCTTTGGCTTTAGTAGTGGTTATGGAAATTTCGGTTAGTAATTGTGATAATAAAGATTCTACACGCAAAGCATATTGATTTACAGTTTCGTTAATGTTCTGTTTGCTTTCCTGTAAGTCGGTTAGTAAATAGGTATAATGTTTCTGCTCGCAAAATTGGGATTTTAAGAAATCTTTAAGTTGTTCCCAGTTGTTAAACTCTTTAATGGAACATGCTATCTCTGCTTTGCCTTGCAGTTGGCTTATGATGTACTTGAACAAGATAGACTTCTGACCTTCTGAGGCCAGATCGTAGGCGTTTTGACAATTTATTAAGAATGAGTTTAGTGTAGTTCTGTTGCCATCGTAAGGCTTGATAAATTTAAAGAGTAAATTAAGGTCTAGTTCAGACATTATAGCTAAGTTTGCGGCTGCTCTGGTTATTCTGGGGCTCGACGGTGTTGATTTATCCGTGTACTCCTTTCCTTCGGATACAGGGATATCGATCACGAGTTTTAATTCTTCTGACTTAACCGATTTAGGCATCACTTTTATCACTTTTAATTTTTATATCACTTTTGTATGGTATCGCCTTAATACACACACAGTATGGTATCACCTTAATACGTTATCAAGAGTTAACACAAACAATAGACTTACAGTAACAGGAACGTGACGGATGTTTTGACGTACTGCATTTCGTTGCGATAAGTCCGGTGCCCTTGGACTTGATGAGAATTTCGAGGATTCTTGGAATTGACACGTGCACAGTTCAGAGTTCACACACACAGTTTATATGAATAGATTTAAATTGATTTGTAGAGGAAATAGTTATGATTTTAATAAAATAAATGGAATATGATTTTAATTATTTTGCCCTTTTATTCACTTTTTAGACACTTTTGACCACTTTTCACGGAGACGGACCGAGGATTTTTCACTTTTAAATCCCTTAAGCTGCCACCAATGTTATATGGGAGTTCCCTTGGGTCTTTTTAAAAAAGAACTTTATTTAATTAAAAGGATTTATTTAGAATAATAAAAATATATGTCTAACACGGGCGAAGGATGGATGGGAACTGGGGTATGGTAGTGAGGCACAGAGCTTCGTCTGTTCGAAGAAATGCTGAAAGGGCAGAAATGGGAACAGGTATGCAATAAGGCATACAGAGAGGGACTATAACAGTTCGTAACAAGGACATTTTAATATAATGTGATTGATATCACAAATCTCTTCTCCACATTCGCATTTTGCCGAATCAATAACTTTGATTCGGAAAAGATGTGCAGGACTGCATAAATGACCCAATCGCATACGAATAATTACAGATGTAGCTCTCTTACCAAGCTTCACCCTGGAAAACCAAGGTTTGCCCTGGATGTTTGGTTGAATAGAAAAATAATATTTGCCCTTACTTTTTGCACTCTCGGACCAAGATTCCTTCCAAGATTGTTCAAGGTGAAGCCTGGCAAGAGCAACAAGATCTTGGGTATAATTTACAAAGGGAAACACATCACCGCATGTAGAAGCCTCATTTGCCAGACGATCAGCAATTTCGTTACCTTTTATACGACTATGACTTGGGATCCAGGCTAACGCTACAGAATATCGCTTATCATCACAGTGCAAAAGCATTTCTCTAATCTTAGAAATTAAGGGATGACAAGAATTCAAGGGAAATTTTTGTAAAGCTAGTAATGCACTTTTGGAATCAGTAAAAACTACAGTATGGGATAATTTAGCTAAGATAACATATTCTAATGATTTATAAATACCATAACATTCCGCAGTAAAAACACTAGTTTCAGGTGGGAATTTAATTTTTTCCACAATGTTGTACTGTTGATGGAATACACCCACCCCCACAAAATCATTATTTGAGTGTTTTGACCCATCACAGAAAATATAATGCCAATTCGGCCAACGTTCAGCTATTACAGAATTAAAATGTATATCAGTATAAGTGCTGTCTAATTTAATGTCTAAGTTAAAGTGAATATCGGGAGATTTTAAAAGAGCTTTGTATTGAGTTTCGAAGACGGGAAGTATAACCGAACTATGAGTAGGAGCATTTAATAATTTCCATTTGTTGTAGCTTACTACTAAATGTGGTAACGGTTTGCTATTCCAGTATTGACATGTACCAACTATTGACGATATGTACTCAAGTTTTTTAATAAGTGGGTGTTCAGAGAGTTGGAAAATTCGGATGAAAAATCTGTCTGAAAGATACTGGCGTCGAAGTGTTAAAGGAGGGTCTGTACATTCAATTTGTAATGCATTTATAGGACTGCTTTTCATGGCACCGGCTATGATTCTTAAAGCTTTGGACTGAACGGCATCCAGTTTCCTCATTGCAGTAACGCTACAAGGCTCCAGCAAGAAGGTTCCGTAGTCAAGAACACTTCTTACTAGAGCATTGTAGACTAACTTCAAGGAAAAAGGATGCGCGCCCCACCAAACACCAGCTAGGCATCTAAGAATATTTAGTGAGCGTTCACATTTATCAACGAGGTAATCGCAATGTGCTACACCGTTTAATTTGGAGTCAAGTACTACACCTAGAAATTTAGTCTGCGTTTTAACTGGAATGATTTGATTGTTAAATGACACACATATGGGAGGCGGCATTCGCTGTCGTGAGAATAAAACTATATTACTTTTGGGGACCGATAAATCTAGACCATTATCGTTTAACCAGGTTTTTAAATTGTTTAACGCACAAGTAAGTGAGTTACATGCACTGTTAATTGATTTATTTGTACAGTACATGACTATATCATCCGCGTATTGTAAGATTTTTGATGAGCCATTTACGTAACCTTCCAGGTCATATGTGTAAATATTATAGAGGATTGGACTAAGCACTGAGCCCTGTGGAAGTCCTTTCCACATCTCTCTACTCGAAGACTCCAATGTAATGACTCTTCCTGATAATGTATTAATAATGAAATTTGTTAGGTGTTGCGGAACTTGTAGTAAATGTAGCTTTTTTCTAAGAATGGGCAAACTGACACTATCATACGCTGATTTTATATCTAAGAAAGCAGCAACTACCGATTCTTTTTCTGAGAAGGCTAGTCTGATGTCCGTTGTTAGAATTCCAATGCTGTCTATAGTACTCTTAGCTTTTCGGAAACCATATTGTGATTTAGATAGCAATTTTTTATTTTCTAAGAACCATTCTAATCTGTTTTTAACTAGGTTTTCAGCAATTTTTAAAATTACCGGCGAAAGTGCGATAGGACGGTATGAAGCGACATCTGATGGGGTTTTGTTAGGTTTTAAAATTGGCAACACTACTTGTGATTTCCAAGAGAACGGAACGTCACCAGTCAAAATAACAGAATTAATAACCTTTAAATAATAATTTAGACTATTATCTCCTAAATGAGAGAAGAAAGAATAAGGAATCCCGTCTTCTCCAGGAGCAGTGTCATGAACAGCAGACAGAACTCCTTTAAGTTCGTCAAGAGTGAATGGGCTACACAAAAATGAATTATTATTATCAGTAACAGCTGATGTTACAGGAGGCTGGCATAATTCTAAATCAGGGACATAGGGAGGTGCTAAGTTATCTAAAAATTCAGATTTTAAGGAAGGAGGAATGGAGAAACTATTGGTGTCTGAAATACCAAGACGGAAACGTTTAATGTTAGTCCAAACTAAAGATAAAGGGGATTGTGGAGAAATAGAAGAGCAGTATCGTCTCCAAGATGTTAACTTTTTTTCTTTAAATAACTGTTTTGTTGTATGTAACAAATTTAATAAACTGTTATAATTTTCATCTGTCATATTTTCTTTATATTGTTTTTCTGCTGCTTTTCTTACTTTAATTGCATCAGTGCATTCCCTATCCCACCACGGTGGGGAGGGAGTCTTACCATTACCAAAAACTTTATGAGCAAAAGCAATGTTGGCAGATTCAATTATTAAATTTGTTAAGGACTCAGAGCAATAGTTAATATTGTTATCATTTGGATCAGGTAGGGTGTGTATATAATCATTAATGTGAGATTCATAAGTAGGCCAGTTATCTTCACGAATGATATGTTTTAATCTAGGTTTGTAGATAGTATTTTTAGGTTTTTTACCAGGGAAAGCTACAATGATTGGGAAATGGTCACTGCCATGTGTTGATGTAAGTGTGTACCAAGATAGGGAGGAAGATAACGAAGAGGAAACAAGAGACAGGTCTACAGCGCTTTTATTCTCATTTGGAGCAGTAAGTCTTGTCGGTAAACCAGTGTTCAATAGGCATAAGTTATGGTTGTCAATTAAATTTAATATCTCATCACCACTAGAATTAGAGATTGAACTGCCCCATGATCTATGCTGTGCATTAAAATCACCTAGTATACATAGAGGTTTTGGTAAATTATTTAAAATACTACTTAAATCTAAAAATATTTGAGGTGAAGGATGAGGTATATACATAGAAATAAAACAGATGTTTGTGATAACTACAGCTACAATAGAAAAATCATTGTGAGTAGGAATAGAAAGAGGTTTTATACAAAGTTTATTTTTTACAAGTAAAGCTACTCCACCATAGCCATCGCTTCTGTCTTCGCAAAGGCAGGAATAACCCTTAATTTTGAAGGCAAGGCCTGGCTTGAGCCAGGTCTCTGCCAAGGCAATAATAGTAGGGTCAAACTTATTGACTAAATGGCAAATTTCAGATTTTTTATTAATAACACTTCGACAATTCCACTGCACTACCACATGAGGGTAGCACTGTGGAATCATCGAACTGTTATTACTGTTTAGTATTGGTGATTGTGTGTCCATCATTGAATTTTGTATATTTCTCTAGCAATTTCATCATTGGGGCAGCGTGGTCTGAGTTTATAAGGTTGGACTGAGATAGAGTATGAATTAATAATAAAATAATTTCTGACAAGGACTGTTCATCATTTGAAGTTGTATTAGATTGTAATGCACAACCATTAGTGGAAGATTGAATATTATAATCTTTAATAAGATCATTGTGAGCAGTGCGGTCATATCCTTTATTGGCCTGGTATGGAGTACGGGGTTTAGCAATCACTGTTTTTTTGTAAGAGATAGTAGATGAAGATGGGGGTGGCATTTTACTTAATGATGAAGACTGTTTGGTTGATGAAATTACCTCTGCATATGATTTGCCAATAGTAGGGTGTAATTTTGATGCTTCTGGGTATGATAAACAGCATTCAGCCATGGATTTCTTAATATTATTTTGCCTTACATATTCTGGGCATGATTTATTAATTGCAAAGTGGGAACCTAAACATAAGCAACAAGATAAATGATCTATTTCAATATCACAACTGCTACCAGCATGGGCTTGACCACACTTGTAACAGCGAGGTTGTGATCTACACTGTAGCTTTGTATGCCCAAACCGGCAACAGTTGTAGCATTGAATTGTTGGGTATGTGTACAGTTCAACCGGTAGAGAATTAAAACAAATAAAAACGCGTTTAGGTAGTACCTGACCATCAAATGTCACAACAATGGTCTGTGAGGGCTTCCAGGTTAGGTTCCCATCAACAGTGGTCTTATAGTTTAGACGCCTAATTTTTAAAATTTTCCCACAACCAATAGGCAAATTGATATTGTCTTGTACCTCTTCAGGTGACCATTCAGAAGGCACACCACGAATTAAACCCATTCTAGACAAGTGAAATGTAGGTATGAAAACTTTAAAGTTTTGCTTAGCTAAACTTTCATTTAATATAAACGCATTTGCACTATCTCCGTCTGTAAATGTTAAAGACATGCGGTTCCGACCAATTCTTTTCAAGCTACCATTTACGATGTTTTTGAAGCCTTGACTTTTGAGGATTCTACCAAAAGCGAGTGGATGAAGAGTTACTTTATCGTCAGGGCTTATTTGTTCCCTTTGTATGTGGACAATAAAAGGTGCTAAATCAGATTTTTCATAAAGCTTTCTACTAATCTGCGAGGGGTTTGGTGTAGTTTGTGTTTTTTCTATTAGTAAACTATTGTTTGTGTTCGGTATCGTACTTACAATATTGGTATTAGCAACAACTTTTTCTTTGATTGAGTCTGTAACTGTACAACTACAACAACTATCATCTATAGAGTCCATTGAATCGTTGCGTTTGCGTCTACGTTTCTTACAGTGCCTACACATCTTTATTGTGCGACTGCGCTTAAGCGCTGAAGAGGTGTTTGAGGATTTTGTTGAAAAAGTTGACCCGTCGGTATCCATGCCGGACTCGTTAGATCCTACAGTTACGAAACTCGCTGGTAGGGGAACATGGCCCCCTGATTTATCAGGGGGCTCATTCATTTTTAATAAAAAACAATATAAAACTTACCGAAAATATATACACTATTTAAATAAACAAATAAAGATACTAAATATTTACAAAATCAACCACAACTGACCACTATAACTAATTAAAATTAATTTACAAAATTTTCACGCGCCCGCCAAGTTCAAGGTTTCCCGCGCTTTTTTTTCAACTTCAAAATAATGCTGCCACATTTTTGGCCAACTGTAATTTTTTTACACCGGTTAGTACCGATTATTCAAACCGACCAGAAATATGTCGTACTAGCTATTGCCTGCGAAATCGTACGCGTAGAATTCGGTAATAAAGATTATAGGTAGAGTAAAACACATACGGACATGAATAATAGGTACTAAAAAACACTTTTTATGGATTCAGATGTCTATATTTTCTTTGAGTTCTAGCCTGACGTTCGGAGACTTTTCAGTCACTATGGTCACGTGTGCTACGAGTCCTTCCGTCTAAATCCGTAAAAACTGGTTAATTTTAATTAATTTACAAAATTATAAAAATCTGCTAAAGATTTACGTATAGTTTTTCGTTTAGTTACGGTTGAAGGACATAACTATTTTAATAATGCAATTACCTAGCAACACAGTAAACGTCAAATAACATTTCTAATTCTGGGACAAGCTATAGCCATGCAGCACCATGCAGTAACGGTCACCTATTAGTATTATTATATTTTATGTATTGTATGTATATGTTACGTATGTATATCTTATATATAAAATTCACGTGTCACAGTGTTAGTTACCGTACTCCTCCGAAACGGCTTGACCGTTTTTATGAAATTTTACATACATATTCAGTAGGTCTGAGAATCGGCCAACATATATTTTTCAAACCTTTTTTTTTAGTATGGCAAAACAACGTTTGCCGGATCAGCTAGTATATTTATATAAATATGTGTCTATCTCGTATGTATGTGTATTTGTAATTTTATAAATAGGTTAGGTATATACCTATTTTATAGATAGGTTATAAATTCATCATTGTTTAATTCATTCAGCACACCTACAACTACCGCTTTATCCATATCATGTATCCATCTAAAGGTTGCCTGGTAGAAATCGCTTTACGCAATAAGGCCGCCCATTGTACTACATTATTTTAAGAATATTCTGTAATGTAAGACTAAATGGTGTACAATAAAGAACATAATAAATAAATATAATTTGGTTTAATTTTTTCATTCCACGCTTACAAAGTTGTGGTGAACAGGTAGTCTGGGATAAATCTAAGTTAATGTGCTCACAATTAAAAATTATGTATTCGTTTAATAAATGAATATAGATACTTTACGAACAAAATAAATGTCCTATTTGTTTGTGTGTACAAGTCACTTAAATAATACTCCAAACCTAAACCGATATTCTTGAAAACTCAAAAGTAAATCCTAAGCAAACACACTTGGCCCAAGTTATATATTGAAGCAAATATACTCCAATTGTCGAAAAGAACCGTACTCAATATTGGTACTCTGAAATACTCGAAAGAAGTATAATAAAATTGTGTAAATGTTTTCTTTGCAGATCAACATGAGATCACAATAACAACGATAGGTATATCATAGTGCTAGAGGTCCAGACCAGGAAATATTGGAACATCTTTAAACAGAAGATTTTTCCAGAAATCAAACAAAATGATGTAAGTGGTTAAAAATTTCCGTATGGTGATGGATTAAGAAAACAAGTGTCACAACCCTATTTCCCCCCCAGGTAGAAGCCAGCCAAGGGATGTTGTACACAAATATCATCCTCTGTGAGAGATGGAAAATTCGAATATAAACCCTATTCCAACACGCCGTATGGCGATGGATTAAGAAAATAAGTGTCACTACCCTATTTCCTCCGCAGGTAGAAGCCAGCTAAGGGATGTTGTACATAGATATCATCCTCTGTGAGAGATGGAAGATTAGAAAATAAACTCTATGCCAACACGTTTGGTCAGCAAGGCACAGTAGCTTATAATTCCTTCCTAAGTGGAGGAGGCCCGTGCCCAAAAGTGGGACTTTAAGGGGCTGAAGAGCTACATAACATTCATTGACGGGCTTCGTGGCGTAGTGGTTCATCTACTGGACTGCCGTTCACGAGGTCGCGAGTTCGATTCCCGCTTGGGACAATCATTTGTGCGATATTCATAAATGTCATACAAATATTTGTACTACGTCTGGGTGTTTTCTATGTATTATAAGTATGTATTTACAAAAGAAAAGTAGTTTATGTGTTATATCCGTATTCTGGTACCCATATCACAAGCATAATAAGCTTAGCTTGGGACCAGAGGACGTTGTGTGGGATGTCCATGAATATTTATTATTTATTTATTTATTTATTATTTTGGGGGACAAGTCTGCTAATGATTGTTGTCACAATGATAGTTCAATGACACCATTATAACCACAAAAAATTAACAGTAGACTACCAAACTTGATAAAATTCGCCACTAAGCAGTCAGTTATTGCATTTGTTTATTGCATAATAGCGAATTTTATCAAGTTTGATAGTCTACTGTTTTTTTTTGTCACAAATGATACCATTCAACTGAACTATCATTGTGACAACAATGAATATTGAATAGCAGACTTGAGCCCCTGGTCACTTCAAGTTCATGACAGAATTATACAAGTATTAAATAGATATTTTTACATTAAAATCGATTAATTTGTTAGTACATAGGATATAAAGATAAGTAATCATTAAGTAGATTAAGATAACACGCATAATAAACCTAAAACTTTTATCAAAATTTTTGAAAATACGTAAGTACTACTTTATGACATAAAAACGGAGACTATGAACGCCTTTATTGATATGGTTTCGACTTTCTTCAGTAGAAGTAAACAGAGAATTATGCCGATTCTACGCGCATAACTAAACTTAACTAAAAATGAAAGTCGACAGTGTCAATATTATATCCATTATTTGCTATTTCGTTGTATGTTAATTAAAATCGTTTATCTATAAAACAGTTTTTATAATAAGAAAGATTAGTTAACATTGCCAGATTGTGTTTTTAACACTATCAATTTTCATTTTTTAGTTAATTTTAGTTTAGTTGTGCGTGTAGAATCGGCACCATTGTTACTGTCTGCTATAACTTAAACATAATTTCAGGGCTGCATTTATACTATGAAGAAATCGGAGTATCCTCTTTTAGATTTTGTTAACTGTTTAACATTTATCATCTTCACGTTACCAAACCAACTAAGCATTCTTTTCTACCTTAGTAACTACGAGCTGTTGCGCAAAAAGCTGCTGTAGTTAGTGGGCGTGGAATTTAAGAACCAACCCCTCAAGAACAAATAATTTTCTTAGTTCAAAAACTAAAAAACACGATTGAAAATCCTAAATATATTTTTATATAATTGCATTATCATCGATCCTTGTTAAGTATGCAAAATTTCAAATCAATCCGACAATTGCAAGTTGGTGAAAATCGCGTTCAAAGATTCCGTTACATTGATAGATACATACCGAACATATAAAAGCGTGTTAAAAAGCCATTCTCTTCAACCACTCTATCTATTTAAAACACCGCATTAATCCGTTGCGTAACTCTGAAGATATTATAAGCTCGTTATAATTAATATCGTAGAATTACTGCGTTGTCTTATCACTTTATTCCCCTGTCTTTCATATTAATCGGTTGTTTTGTTATACGTATAGTTTCGTTTTGAATATTCTGTCTCTGATAAACTTATGGGTTATTTGGATAGATATAAAAACAAGTCATAGTTTGTCAAAATCCTTTCACCTTTGATAAGCCACAATCGATAAATATAATTAATTTATTATAATATCGATAAAGATAAATGCCACAATCTACGGCGCATAGGATTAAATTTAATAATCATTATTTATTAAGTAGTGACATTGTAAATACATTCGGTGAGTTTTATTTTTAAACAAATTAATTTTTGTGACTTCTTAAACTTGTGCACAGGGGGCAGTGGCGTATTTTGAAAATATGCACGATAGACCTGTTTGTTTTTTCGCTCTATATATTATCATAGCAAAACATTAAAAGTGAAGGTTTGCCCCCTATAGCCTTAGGGTAAATACGCCACTGATAGGAGAGTCAAAATTGTGAATGTTTTAGTGTATATCTATACTAATATTATAAATATTTTGTTTGTTTGAACTTAGGGAATACTACATCGAAAAGAAAAAATCTTTTTGTATTGGATAGTCTATTTACCTGGCTATATAGGTAACATCACGCTGTAATCAATAGGAGCGAAGCGTTAGTGGAAAATGTAGCAAAAACGTAGAAAATTTTCTGAAATCCACACGTACGAAGTCGCTGACAACAGCTTAGTCCTAAATATTTTCTATTCCCAACCCATTAATGACACATTGTTGGGCATGGGCCTACTCCGCCCTAGAAGGATTTAAGGAAAAAGTGACTGCCGCAAGCGGGACCCGCTTGCGGCAGTCACTTTTTCCACCATAATTTGATTTATTAAGTAAAAAGCATAGCATGTCAATTGCAAAATTAATAAATTACTTTAGGATTTAAGATCTATTATGCCGCGCTAGATCTATTATGACTAGTTGTGTTGGTACATTGCTTTTACAGAACCCCGGGAAGAAATGGGGTGGTGATACATTGTATTCTTAATCCGTTATCAGAAAGATTAAATTGTGGGTTTTCTATTTAACCATACTTTAATATCGAATCAGCTGCGCCCCGCGGTGTTACCCGCGATAAAAAAAAATTAATAATCGGGCAGTAAAGGGTGCTTTGGTACTTGACACTTGTCATCACATTTTGGACAGTTAACTTATTGTCTTTATAAATTGTAGCCTATGTGTTATTCTGATGTATAAGCTACATTATTTTAAAGTTTCATTAAAATCCATTCAGTAGTTTTTGCGTGAAAGAGTAACAAACATCCAAACATCCATACTCACAAACTTTCATATTTATAATATTAGTAGGATATTCAAAGTGCATCTTTATTTAAATAATGACATTCTTTTGTTATATATTAATAGCTTTGCTTAGTACATTCCTATCTTATTAATTCCGTGTGTATTAAGAATCTATGATTAGAAAACGATTATAGATATCTCAAGGACAATATCGTTAAGGATAATTGTGGGACAAAAAAAAAATACTGTGGTAAAACCCTACGAAGCCGTGATGGTTTTTAATAATAAATGTAAATCTGTTTGCTCTTAAAGAAACCGTGGTTATTCACTGATCATTTATTTATTTAGGTTCACCAACAAAAAAAAAATTGTTAACATTAGATAAAGTAAAAATTGCATTCAAAAACAAAACAAATGAACATGCAACAATTACTTAAAGGCAAACACCGCTTGTCCACAAAAAAAAGTCTCAAAGTGAGTTCAAGACTCACATATTATGCCGTATGGGTATTTGAAGTTCTTTACCATATTAATTTATTAATTTTTGCATTTGACATGCTGTGCTTTTTACTTAATAAATCAAATTATGGTGGAAAAAGTGAAAAATGCCGCAAGTGGGACTTGAACCCACGACCTCGGGATACCGTTCCGAAGCTCTTCCAACTGAGCTTATTGCGGTCCACTTGCAACACTTTCAAATTAACCACCATATCTGTTACTCGCATGAGTTTATATCCACGACCGCGAAACGGTATTCCGAGGTCTTGGGTTCAAGTCCTACTTGCGGCATTTTTCACTTTTTCCACCATAATTTGATTTATTAAGTAAAAAGCATAGCATGTCAAATGCAAAAATTAATAAATTAATAATGAACGTCGCGTCATTATTTCAACCATTCGTATTCTGGAAAGAATACTCAAAGTGTTGGTCGAGATGGTGTAAACCAATCTTAATAGATGGCGGTGTACGTAAAAATATATAAACTCATGCGAGTAACAGATATGGTGGTTAATTTGAAAGTGTTGCAAGTGGACCGCAATAAGCTCAGTTGGAAGAGCTTCGGAACGGTACCTTTGTCTTTACCATATGTTTTTTCAAAATACTCACTTTTTTCGGCACAGGACTAAACAAATAAATAGACTACATGAAAGTAAATAGGATATTTTATCCTAATATCTGACGTCCAGATCAATACTCAGAGCTAGCTAATACTTAATTACATCATAACAATATTTATTTCCCCTCGCCAAAAAAACCTATACTTTGTTATCCATCGGCCTTACTCTGTCCACTGCAGAACATCTCTCCCTTATATTATCATCTTTATCTTACTTGATGTTAATTAATGTGAAAATATACATATTATTGTATCAAATCTAAAGATGGTTAATCATTTTCCGCATAGTAACATAGTTTTAATAACACACATGTAGCGCTGTTATAAGTACATCTGTCTGTAATCCTATTTTGGTTGAACGAGAATCGAATCCCAAGTATTACAAGAAATAGTAGTATAACATTTGTTTATAACCTTTACACAGGTCATAATTATCCTGCCTTTATCCCGCTATTCTACTAAATAGGCTTTACATTGATTTTCTGAGATTCATTATCCCCTGCTCTTCTTCTCAATAATTTGGGGTCGTCGCAATATGTCCCTTTTCACCGTACTCCTCTGTAATAGGTCATCTATACTTTTTTTTTTAATATTTATATTTATGGGAACTTTGAGAACAATCTCATACCAGTTCCATTATAAGCTAAACTTAGAACATACTTTTACAATCTTATATTATTTAATATCATCTGCTTAAAACTAACGTACACATCAAAATTCTATCTCCTCTGAAGAGTGTCTGGCCAAAATCGACAAAAATGCCCCGACATCCAACTTATTAATTTTTAATTTATGGATCACTGTATTTCTTAATTGTGCATTCCGGACACATTCCACCAGTACATGGTGCACATCTTCAATCTATACTTCAATACTAATATTATAAAGCTTAAGAGTTGGTTTGTTTGTATCAGGAACTAACGGTCCGTTTTAAAAAAAAATCTTTTAGTGTTGGATATTACATTTAAGACGATACCAAAATAGCTTCGTGCATTTTTCTACGTACGAAGTTTTCATTGTTTCTTTAGATTGAATGGCTAGAGTTCTAATTTTTAAGTATATGTTTTTTCAATATATGATCTAGGATCGCATAAACTCAGAAACGCGATTGAAAAAAGTTTTCTCGATAGAAAATCTTAGCGAAACAACCTCTCTCATTTTTTATTTTTTTCATTTGTCGGTCTATTATCGCGTATTAACTAATGAAATAACTTTAAAAACATAAGTAACTATTATATATAGAAACACGTAAATCAGAATTAAAATATATTTAGTAGATTATGAGTAAACAAAAAAAATATCCCTAATTCTTCATTTTCTGTGCCTACTGTCTGTGTTAATATGTACGTGTCGGCGATGATATACGATAATATTGATGTAGGCCCTTAACATCACGCTGCGAACAACATAAGCAAAAAATGTTGCAATAACAGGGAAAATTTTCAAAATACCACGCTTACGAAGTGGCTACAGCTAGTAGAGAATATTTTAAAGTCCTCGAAATTCTTTAACCTAAATTTTGTACTGACTACAATCGTCAATTGTATATCAGATAACGATAACTCTCAAAATATCGATACTTGTATTGATAAAGATGAATTATCGAAACTTATCGATAAGATTATGATTAAATCCACTTGAGCCTAGTCGGTGTTAGTCAATATTATAAATTCTTGAACAAATATTCATCTATTACAAATATTTAGGTATTTTGTAACTAACTTTTAGAATATAAATGCTTTGATGTGGGATTCAATGAGTTAAGAGATCATTATTCATCTCATCAAAGAACAACATTCATTGCTAATAATTCTACGTGCACAACTAAACTTAAAAAAAAATGAAAATTAATAATTTTATAAAACAAATTGCGGTGGAAAAAGCGATCACCGCAAGCGGGACTTGAACCCACGACCTCGGAATACCGTTCTGTAGCTCTGTCAACTGAGCTTATTGCAGTCGTGGTAACAGTAACCAATTAGACCACCACAATCGTCACTCGATTGAGTTTACATCGCATTTTGACGTACAACGCCATCTATCGAGAATGTTTTGTAAGCGTTTTTGTTCAAGTCCCGCTTGCGGTGCTAATTATGTAAGACGGAAGGACATAATGGGCCCTAAAGGTCCGTTTAAAAATTCCTTGAGAAACATCCTCAAGATTCTACTATTATTTTTTCTGTAGGATTATGGAAACTGTTGCAATTTCTTTACTTATTATAAAACAACTAGCTGTTGACCGCGACTTCCTACGCGTGGAATTTAATACAAAAACCTTAACAAATTATACAAAAAAGCCATCCTCTTGAACCCATCTATCTATTTAAATAAACCGCATAAAAATCCATTGCGTAGTTTTGAAGATATTAGCTCACATAGGGACATAGATACGAAAACAACGACTTTGTTTTATATTAATTACTAGCTGTTGCCCGCGACTTCGTACGCGTAAAATTAAGAAATCAAATCTTAACAAACAGAAGTTTACTACTCTACTCGATAGATGGCGTTGCACACTTTTTTAAATGGCGCTATGTTTACGTTACACACATTAAAGCTCGTCAATATTTTTGTTGTGTCGTCATCTTGGTCAAGTTCAGTCTTTATAAATTAGTAAGGATAAGGATAAGGAAGTAAGGATAAGGATGAGTTATAAAAAGAAACAATGTTGTGATTTTTATTTGTGTGTTCCTATCTGAGCTTACATCTTCAAAACTACACAAGGGATTTGATACGGTTTTCAGTTTTCGGTGGTTGAATAGGATGACTGTTTTGTATAATTGTTAAGGTTTGGTGTATATATATATCTCAAAAACTATAAACGCGGGTGATACAGAGGGATTAGCTATTATTAAATAAGTTATTCACACGATATTTGAATATAATCTGTGAATCTAAATGTCCTTGAATAGGTACACTAATATATTGCAGGTTATCTTATCTCATTATGCATAGTTTTACTTGTGGTAGGGGAGCCCACGATGCTAAATGGGGATTTACTCGAGCGTCATAGAGACCTATTGAGTTGCAAAGCTTAGATGATAAGAAGAAAAAAATGTTATGTGATTTTTCACTTTTATCGGTGGGGAAAGCGGCTATAGATTTTTAAATATGTAAAAAAAAACTGTTGCATGGACATCCTCGAGCGCGTCAGATATTGATAGCATCAATGCCCTACGTATTTTTAATAATGTACGTATGTTAATCTGATCGTTTGCATGATGCGGGTGGTTGTATTTAAGGGTTGAAAATGAAAAAAAAAAAAATTTTGTCGAGCGCGTCAGATTTTCTAAGGGAGTGTTAAGTGCACCAAAAAAAAGCTCTCATTCACTAATCTGACGATTTCGATGGGACGCAAACTCACGGCCAGTTTCATAATGTGCAAAAAAAATTCGCCATTTTGAAATACTCAAGCGCGTCAGATTAAGATATATATGGTTCATCTTTATGTTCTAAACGTACTGTCTCATAATCTGACGATTATCTAGAGGGATTCGCCTAATCTGACAAAAAAAAATTCGAAAAACGGTTCACCTTAAAGGCCATCCCTGCAACTTCCCGCTAATTCCATTCCTGGGCGCTTAAAATTGTACTTTGAACTATATTTTGAACTCAGCGGGTCATTCCCAGTCCTCCACACCCCGTCGTCCACAGTGTGGAGGTATGGGAATAGTGTGGACGAATGGGAATAAAAAGGGTGAGGAGGGAAAGGTGCCGTTTATTCCCAGTCCTCCACACTATAGTGCAGGAGCCGACACTAGAAAAAGTTAAATTTTAAAAAGATGAGTTGGACTTCTAAATGTTTAATTAGGACTGTTTATGAGATATTAAGCCATCAAAATATATCGTAAAAAAAGTTGCAAAGTTATACTGTCGGCTTTTAAATTGTTAGATTTACCAGCTGCTCTGTGTCTAGCCAACCGGAGTCGCCGATAAGAGATAACAATAGATTTTAAGGACAATAGAGTCGTAAAATCTCATCTCCATTGAATCATAGCTAGACAAGAAGCACAATTAAAAAGCTCTTAGGAATATTTATGAGTATGTTGTAAAGATAAATCATACAAATTTTTAGACAAGTATAAAATATTATTTCTATTACAGCGTGCTTTGAGAAAAATAAAATTGAAGCGACTATATTCAATACTAAAAGAAAGTTAGTAACTTCAACGTTTCCTTGTGTACCAAATACTTACACCTCAAAAGTAAATAGTTTGAAGAACGAAAACATTAACGAAAGTATTTACACTTTCAAATTATTGTCCATTATGTGATAAAACTATTCTGTGATACAAATTATCTTAGATCATAATATTTACTTTCTTTTTAATTGTTGTAAATTATAAATGATCACGCTGTAATAGAAATAATATTTTATACTTGTCTAAAAATTTGTATGATTTATCTTTACAACATACTCATAAATATTCCTAAGAGCTTTTTAATTGTGCTTCTTGTTTAGCTATGATTCAATGGAGATGAGATTTTACGACTCTATTGTCCTTAAAATCTATTGTTATATCTTATCGGCGACTCCGGTTGGCTAGACACAGAGCAGCTGGTAAATCTAACAATTTAAAAGCCGACAGTGTAACTTTGCAACTTTTTTTACGATATATTTTGATGGCTTAATATCTCATAAACAGTCCTAATTAAACATTTAGAAGTCCAACTCAAACAAACCCAAATGTAGGCATCACGCAGCTGCACGCATTTAACTTTATCGACGAATTTTTGTTATTTCGGCTTGCGGAAATTGTCAGATTATATATTTTTCATTATTCTTGAATTATTACCTTCAAAATAAAAAAAATTTTGCTACGCTCGAGAATGTCGAGATGACGTTTTTTTTTTACAACTTTGTTGCCCTCCCCTTTTTTTACGTCACTCTCAAATTGTCAGATTAGTGGAATATACACTTTTTAGGATGTAATTAACTCACCCTACCTTTATCTGACGCGCACGAGAATTTCTGATGGTCAATTTTTTTTTACTAATCTGATCCTGTATCCTTCACGGGCGGCCTTATATATGGGTCTCATGTTTTGTGGAGGTACTTAACCGGGTACAAGGTATCCTCCTGTATATTAATCTGACGCGCTTTAGTAAATCCCGAAATCCCCTCTTCGGCTCCCCTACTATTGATTAAAAAAAAGAAAAACCCATTAAATTCTGTTTTCCTTTACTTCATACCTAATGTTCACCAAGGAGTCGGACATCTAAAATATTTAATAATAATTAAGCTATTGTTCTAACTTATCTAATCCTATTGAAACTAAATATTATATTCTAGCAGTTGCGTGCGACTTCGTATGCGCGGAATTTAGATAACTTTCCCGTTTTTTACATAATTTTTCACCGATAATTCACTTCTATTGGTCGCAGCGTGATGTTATATAGCCTATAGCCTTCCTCAATAAATGTACTATCAAACATTGTAAAATTTTTCAAATTGGACAAGTAATTCCTGAGATTAGCGGATTTAAACAAAGATATTAAAAAATTCTTCAGCTTTGTTGCTGAAAATCAGCGCTGCGTTGTTTACAGCGACGCAGCTTTATGCTGAGCTTCATCTCTTTTTGATGAGTATGTTTTTGTTTTGCATGGAGTTTATTAATCTTGAATAATTTCGTTGATATTGTAATAACAACCATACAACTTGTGTCTGTGAACTATGTTACTATGTTAGTCTCATCAAAATAAATATTTTCTTTCTTTCTTTCTTTGTAACATTAGTATGGAAAATTTTACAAATATGCTATTAATTACATCTAACATCCACTTTTTTCTTTCAGATATGTATTTACTACCACTCCTAACCCTATTGGGTTCAGCCCTCTGCGTTCCTTTAACCACAGAAGTACAGAGAACAACGAGAGACGACAGGGCTGAACGATATGTATTACCAACAGAGACTATCCCTACTTTCTATGACGTCAGTTTATTTTTAAATCCAGATAATCCAGCTTATTTTACTGGCAAAGTCTCTATCAGAGTGTTACCTAAAAGTGTTACCAGTGAAATTGTACTTCATGCAATGGCAATGGAGATAGAAGAAGGTGCAATCCAAGTCTTCAGTGATAGAAATCCAACTGTTGATTTAGTTGAGAGTTTTACATTAGCGACAGATGATACTCATTTCTTAAGGATTCGTTTGAATACGTCATTGACAGTTCTACAGCCAGTTACTGTCAATATTGAATACACTGCACACTATGCTGAAAATATGTTTGGTGTTTATGTCTCTACTTATGAAAATCTTGGTAACACAGTGTAAGTAATATTTCACTACTTATGAGGGAACGATACCAAATTATGCTCTTTACAAAATATGGGCATTCTTCGTGGATATTACCTGCAGAACAACGAATTTTTTTCACAGTATTTAGGTCTTATATATCTATGCTTCTATCCCTTTTTTTTCAAAACATAATAACTAAAAGAAATATTACCATCCAAATATCCCGTTTTTTCGGTTTTCCTTAAATAAAGTTGCAGCGTCTATCATACAAATTTGGTAAGATTTTACCAAAAAAAGAAAGTGATACAAGCATAGATATACTCTGCATCTATAATACAGCGTAAAAAAAAAATTAAAATTGGTTGTATTTTCGCTAAATACGAGGACTACGAAACGTCTTTTTTTCAAAGAATTGGTATAATCTGCTTCAGCTATATTTGTCCTTTTCAGCGCGTTGCTCGGGAATAGGGAACGCAATACCTAAGGCAAATACCTAAATTAGGAGTATGGTACCCTCTTAATATGCATGAAATGACTTCAAAAACTTTTTGATTTCTAAAAGTTTAAGAGTGTTTTTAGAGTATATATAAGTGATAATAGTAATATCTTTGGTAAGAGATGGAAATCTCCAGATTATAACCTATGCCAACACGTTTGATTAGCATAACATTGTAGACCAAATACCCTCTCAAAGTAGAGGAGGCCCATAGAAATAACTGACCTCAGGAGAAAACGATATTTTATACAAAACCTAGGTATGGAAAACATAATATAATTATTTAGTGGTTAATAAAGTTATGCGTACGAAAATACGCAATAACTTTTCTTAATTGCAATTTATATGATGATGCAATCCTTTAGTCCCTCATCATAGGGATCTAAGAAAGCGTTTCCAGTGCGACAACCACCAGTTCTTACCAATAATCAATATAGTTAGAAAAAATCTTAAATTTATAGTTGAGAAACATTGGTGCCGATTCTAAGTGTACATCTAAACTAAACAAAAAAAATATAATTGATAGTGTCAATAACATAATTTGGCAATATGAACTGGACATTCTTATTATCAAAACTGTGTATTACAGACTAACGATCTTAATTAAGATAAATGTGTCCCATGAAATAGCAAATTATAAATATATTACCACTGTTATTGTGCCGGTAGAATTAGTACTATTGCTTCTATTTAAATATCTTATTTTTTTCATAACAGAAGCTTAGTGACCTCGCAACTGCAGCCAACTTTCGCCCGTCGTGCTTTCCCATGCTATGATGAACCTGCTCTTAAGGCCATTTTCAGAACAACAATTTACGCACCAGAATCTTACACAGTCGTTAGAAGCAATATGCCTCTAAGAGAAGATTTACTCAAGTGAGTATTGTAACTTACATTCTTCACACAACACTGCTTCGCCTTTAAAGGATACACTCCGACAAGGTTGGCAACAGTCTGTCGGAGTTGTGGAGCCTAATGAGAGTAACCGAACTATACAGGCATTTTTAGCAAGACTGGTTTCTGCATCTGAGCCTGATTACATTTTTAAAATGATTGTAATATATTCATACAAAAAAAAAACAATTAATAAAGAAGAACAAAAAACTAATTACCTATTACAAACACAACACACAACAATCAATTTAAACATATAAAAATCGTACTCCACCGGCATCGGGTAGAGGGACTAAGCTACCATGTGGACAGGGTTTTAGATAGAGGAAGTTCCTCACAGAGAAGAATAGCCTTCTGCTTCAAACTCTTGACCCAACCACGTAACACAAGCCTTTCAAGATGTTTAATCTACATGTTATCAATTTAAAAACAGCTTCTTTTAATTATAAAAAAATACTTTTTACGGATTTTGGCGTACAAATGTTTTTTTACTTTACAGCTCAGTCATACCCATGCTGGCTGAAAATAATTGGTCAAGTGCGAGTCGGACTCGCGCACGAAGGGTTCCGTACCATTATCTATGCAACATAAGGCAACGTTATTAGTATCGAGCAAGAAACGGTAAAAAAATCATGTTTGTTGTATGGGAGCCCCCCTTAAATATTTATTTTATTGTATTTTTAGTATTTGTTGTTATAGCGGCAATAGAAATACATCATCTGTGAAAATTTCAACTGTCTAGCTATCACCGTTCTTGAGATACTGGGTACGGAACCCTAAAAATCATGTTTGTTGTATGGGAGCCCCCCTTAAATATTTATTTTATTTTATTTTTAGTATTTGTTGTTATAGCGGCAATAGAAATACATCATCTGTGAAAATTTCAACTCTCTAGCTATCACCGTTCCTGAGATACAGCCTGGTGACAGACGGACGGACGGACGGACGGACAGCGAAGTCTCAGTAATAGGGTCCCGTTTTTACCCTTTGGGTACGGAACCCTAAAAAGACATTATTTAAAAAAAAATTCATAAAAATAGTTTTTATTAAACAATTGAGCGTAAATGACAGCGAATGGTTTAGTTCAAGTCGATTATGGGTTTGTTTCCTGTGGTATTATATTTCAGGGCTAGCTAATTAAATCCAGCTTATGTCCCTGAAATAATGATGAAAAAGATGCTTGTTGCGAAGCCATTTTAATCCTTTTATTCCGTAAAAATTTATCAATTTTCCTTAAGTGTTATTTTATCATCATATCACAAGATACTTATGGATACTTAAATTCACTGTGTTGCTAATTTCTGTCTTTAATTTAAATAATAATATTATTATCGAATAAATTAACTAATCTTATCTAAAATCTACGATAATAGCAAAACATTGATAGGATTTGGTTTAAGTAAAGCCGATAAAACATGTAGCTTTAACGCTTTAAGCTGTAATCTAAAATATTTGAGAACTTGACCTGTAAATCGAGAAACGATTACTAAGAATCCACTTTCCGTCCGCCTGTCTGTCCGCAGGCTATATCTTGCGAATATATTGCGACAGTTAGCCAGATGAAAATTTCACGTGATATCGTTGTGGCTGCTATAACAACAAATATTGAAAATAGAATGAAATAAGGGAATGTTAGGGAGTTCCATTGCTACAAACATGGCTTTTTGTGTAACACGGATTGTGATAATGAACGCGATGATAAGTGACAGTTTTGTTTACATATTTAATCTCTTTTCAGAGAACCTGTTGCTGGCTACGCAAAACATGAATTCCAGGACACCTTAATAATGTCTACCTACCTTCTTGCATATCTCGTCTCAAACTTCAACTACGTCGAGGATCAAACGGATGAACTATACCGTATACCCTTCAGAGTATACTCCAGACCTGGCACACAGGAAACCGCTGCTTTTGCACTTGAATTCGGTCAAAAGAATATGAAAGCTCTCGAAGAATACACTGAATTTGAATATTTATTACCTAAATTGGATAAGGCTGCCGTCCCTGATTTTGCTGCTGGCGCTATGGAGAACTGGGGATTGGTTATTTACAGGTATTCATAAATTAACTGTCACTTGCAAAAAAAGGTTTTTAGCTACAAAGTTCTAGAATGCATTCTATTATTTCAATATAATGTATGGCATTCTAAAAACTTGGCGTTAGTAGGTAATAGTACCAATTCTACGTACGCAAATAAACGTAACGCAACTAACTAATTATTTAAAACGAGAAAATATCTAACACTAAATCACAATACACAGAAATTATTATCATCGTCATAACATCACGCCTTTTTCCCATGGGGGTAGGCAGAGACTATAGAGCGCCATCTGCTATGATCCAAATATACTTCTTCTAGGCTAAATAGGCTTCATCCACACTCATACGTCTGGTCATACATGCCTGACGGTTGTAAGTGCTAGGCACTTGCCCCTTTTGGAGTATCCCAGCGATGACATCGGAGTATATTTTTCTCGGGCGTCCACTCCCAGCATTTCTACTTATCTCCGCCGTGTATATGCCTTTCGTTAATCGTCTCTCATCCATCCTCTCCACATGACCAAACCACCTAAGCATACTTTTCTCCACCTTAGTCACTACATCCTCTTTCAGACCGCAACGTTCTCTTATAACTTCATTTCTTAATTTATCTTTCAAAGTCACACCACACATACTTATCAATTAAATATTGTAGATTCTAGCAATACACATGTCCAATCTTACATCAGAAATAATAAAATATAACATTACAAAAACACTTGTGCATCGCAAATGCGGTGATAAAACAAATATTTCTGTGCTAGCGTTAGACAGCAAAATATTTTATTATAAGCCATAAATATGGCTATTTATGAGATCTTATCTCGTGTCAATAGTCGTTATAAATATGTCGTTAATTTAATGCCCAAACATCAGCTACAAGGCGACGAATAAAAGCCATTTTGTATTTTATGTGGTGATATTTAGCTTATTTTATTGTAATTTTAACACGTTTTTGTTATTCATAACAATTGCAATGTTTAAAACAATGTGATATTATTCATAACAATGGTTATAATGCTACATTAAAGAACTAAAATATTATTTGCTCTCTCCAGCCTATTACCGTCCCACTGTTGGGCACAGGTCTCTCCCCTTGGGAGGGATTATGACCTGCTTTAGCGCACTAACCAGACGTATTAACCTCAGTTGAGAGGTTAATAAATGGCACATGGATTGTAAAGCTACCTGCGTATAATATCACTTCGTAGGCTTTAACAATAGGTACCTTAGAAAGGAAAAGGGGTGAAGACAATAAATTGTATTCTTAACCCGTCACCACACGGACAGACAAAATATTATTAGCAAAACTAAAACATGAGTATTATCAATAAAATGCATCCGTCTATCTTCTTCTCATAGCTGTTTTCAGTTTAGATAACTTTGCATTAGTTTTTGACGCAATAGAATTGACACCAGCTCTACACACAATACTTAAGTATGATTAACTAATAAAGAACATTAGAAAACTAAAATGTCCATTGGAGGAAATGGTACCGTAACATACGTATTCTAAATCTATCACCTTAAAAATATCTTACATATTATAGTTTTCTTTCTAACTTAACTTACTTAGTGCAAAAGTACGTGTTACTTTGTAAAATAATAAAATGAATTTAAAAAACCATCTTTGTAATTTTATCTAGACTCTTTAGAAGGGAGCCCAACAATTTGAGGTCACCTCACTCAGCTGTGTAATCAGGTTAAAACTTCAAAAGGGGTGTCTAGTTAACGTAATGACTGTGAAAAATAAGGCACACCATAGTATAGAAAATTTAATTGAATATTGTACACGTAAAAATGAAATAAGTAAATTCTTACAGTCAATACTTTATTCTCTCTCTCCATACGTCCCACTTTTGGGCACGGGTCTCTTATTATGGTCTACAGTGCCGCGATGACCAGGCGTATTGGCACAGAGTTTATTTCCGAGTTTCCCGTCTCTCACAGTGGGTGTTATCTGTGCGCAATATCCCTTAGCTGACTTTTACACCATCCTTGGGAGGAGAAGGGGTGATGACACTTGTGTACTTAATCCGTCACCACACGAAGAATTACTTTATTACTGAAACAAAAATCGGTTATCTAATTATTAGAATTTACTTATTTAAAAAAAATTAAAAATAATTTTATATGATTAGGTACATTGCCATCCTTTTTATGTAGCAAGTACTTAGAAAATCGATTTTAGCTTGTTATTGCTTTATAGTTTTTTTAGAAATCGCATTCTTGGTAATCTGATGAGACCAGAGGAAAGGACTGAATGTCAAAAATAGCTGAACCAATTTCACTAACACTATTTTCATTATATTTCTTGAAGTACGGGGTTGGTTCTTACTGAAGAAAAATTTTAAATTGCCGGGAAAAGGACGCGTATCTAGTTAATTAAGAAAACAAAGATAAATGAAAGGGGGAATCTCTTACAACAGCATTGGGTAAATAGGTTAGTAACATGAATAGGAGTAATCAATAAAGAAATCTAATATCTATCAACTCTTGTCTTTTCACAGAGAAGTGGCTCTACTAGTAACTGATGGTGTAACTACAACTGCAACTAAACAGAATGTAGGCAGAATTATTTGTCACGAAAACGTACATCAGTGGTTCGGTAATGAAGTTGGACCTATGTCTTGGACTTACACTTGGTTGAACGAAGGTTTTGCTAACTTCTTTGAGAATTTCGCCACTGATTTGGTAATCATACTATTTTATTTATGTCATATTTTTTTGCTCTATAAAATGTACAAAGAGAGATTTAATGCTATTAGACATTGTCTACCACTGAAACTAGGTAACTGTTGCCTTCGACTAAGTACGCGTGAACTTTGAAATAGCTACAACATATTTACTTATTAAAATAACATGTTACTCAAGGATTAGTAGCATTCTAATGGTGAAGTAATGATCGAAATTCGTATTAGTTTTTGACTTTATTCGTTACAAACAAACAAAAATACATCGTTTCTTTGCTCTAAGATTTATAGATATGTTTGAGAAGCATGCAGAATACCATTTTAAAATTCCGTGACAATCATGTTTAGAAGATTCTTGTGTTATTCTCATATGAAAATTTAAGTCGATATACTTACTTCAACTTATTTACTTATTGGACTAATACTTATGTGTGTTTATAGGTATTACCCGAATGGCGTATGATGGATCAGTTCGTGATAGCTCTGCAGAATGTCTTCCAATCAGATGCCGTCCTTAGTGTCAACCCTATGACTCACCCCGTGTACACACCTTCAGAAATTTTAGGAACATTCAACGCTGTGGCTTATCAAAAATGTAAGTATTTTTAACAAAAACACGATAGAGCTATATAACATTTCGCTATAAGCGCGGGGCAAAATGTAAAGTGTCTTAAAGAATGACTAGATATTAATTTAATTTCATTTTCATCTCTTTACCAGGATAGTATGTGTTATTCATAACCTCTCTTTTGCACTCTTTGAATCTTGTCTCATTCGGACGTAGACATGTATAAAGCTGTAGTTAGTTAGTAGTGCAAAAAATGGCGGTCTTACAGATTGACTATAGAATTAAAAACATAAAAGAACTTAAACTTATTCGCATAGACTGACTATAGCACATCTATGACGTCAATCATAACGGGCGATGCGTAGTCAAGAACTCATAACATTTTCAGCCACCAAAAATTGCTAAGATGGCTAAAGAAATTTTGACTTTCCAAAGCTATTATTGTATCCAAATTGATCAATATACCTACATTAATCGGAAGCGGTATGATACGAACAGCTGCTTGAACTTTTGTAATTTCATGTCAACGACAAGTTGTTAAACATAAAGTTATACAAAAGATGATCTTTCTAAGTTGTTGTTAGCTCGTCAATATAATAACAATAGGTACGCCTGTATCTGATGGCTGTTGTACCGCAAGATAAATCATATGTCAAAAATGGAGTGACAAAGAATGTTGTGTTGATTCATATTGGCAATGTGGCCGTAAAATTCACGGATAATTTAGTAGGTATATCAATTAGTTTTGATAATACGTATTACGTAATACACTTCGGAGACTTCAGCCGCATGCCGGCACGCATTTTCAGAAATGTCAGAATAGCTTTAAACCAAATTATATGCGTCTGATCCCGGTAAAGTAGTAGAACGCAAATATGATTTTTATTCTTTCACTATTGGCTCAGATAGTTTGAATTTGGTACAAAATTAGGTTGCATTGCAGATTAACTGAAGACTTATTTTGATTTCGAAAAATACGGTGTTCTCGTGGGATAACTTTAAAACTCGATTGTCCTTTAAAGTTTGCACAGCACAGTCGAGTTTATGTGTTATTGTGAAAAACGACCTTTACCGCCATTTTTGATTTATAAATATTTCACTGTAGGTAAAATTTAAACTTGTATTCAATAACATCGATACCTTTATGATGTAAAAGTTAATTTAAAAATCGCCATTATTTCCGCTAGTAACAATTATCGCTTTTTTCATGGCCTATAGTTGATTTATGTTTGCAAAACGTATACTAGATAATAATCATTGTGAAACTACACACATAACTGATATAACTTATCAACACCTAACCAGTTATCTGTACAATTGACATGTGAAGACTTTTGTAACTTCAGCAAAATGGTGTATTGAAGTATTGTAAACGAAACCGTATGAAAAACACACACGTATTATGTAAATGCTTATCACACGCTTATCACACTTTCTACTTCGGAATTAATCATGTTTCAATGAAAGAATAAACGGATATACTAGATTTATAATTGAGAAAAATTTGAACCGACTTCATGAGGCCACCTCGGTAGTCTATTCTTTGATTATTAAGATACATAATATATGTGAAAACAATGTGTGTGCCTTTAAAATTTGAGGGATTTCCTCCATTTCTTAGGAGGTAACCATCAGATCCTTACCTGGTGCCAATGGGACCACATGGGAAGCATCAGCTTTCAAATAAAAAAGAATCATCAAAATCGTTTCACCCAGTTAAAAGTTATGAGGGAACAACATAAAAAAAACACACAGATGCAATGCGAACCTCTTCCTTTTTTGAAGTCGGTTAAAAATAATAAAAAGACCAAATATCTGAACCTGATGCACGAGGTTAAATATTTGTTAAGTGTGGTATTTAAAACAGAAATATGTCTAGTTCATCGTCGTGCTCTATGGCAAGCTCTACTGTAGCTTCCCGACAGTAAAAGAAATTTTTAAATAGGTCCGGTAGTTTCACAGCCTTTTGAATTCAAACAAAGAAACAATCAAATCTTTCTACTTTATAATATTAGTATAAAATATAGTCTTTATCATGTCCGTATGAATGATGTCGTGTGGTTGACTCACAACAAATCTTTACTTATTATAAAACAAAATCGTTATTTTTGTATATATGTCTGTATGTGAGCTTATATCTTCAAAACCACGTAGCGGATTTAGATGCGGTTTTTTTAATGAATAGAATGGCTCAATGATGGCTTTTTATAATTTAATAAGGTTTGGGGTTTAAATTCCACAAGTACGAAGTTGCAGGCAACAGTTAGTTTTACTATATTTCTATAAACTATTAAGATAACAATATGTTGAGTTCATACGGAGCACTTAGGCTAATCATAATATGACAATAAACTGTATGATATGACGTCAATAAAGAATACTTTCAGATAAATATTAGATACCTACCTATGTATGGTGGATTTAACTAAGATATAATCACACAGAAATCCCATAAAAAAGACCTTATTATTGAGAAATCCCTGTCCGTCCGTCTGTCAACAGGTTGAATATCTGGAACGGTGATAACTAGATAACTGAAAATTTCACAGTTTATGTATATCGATTGATGCTATAGTATCAAACACTCATCATCATCATTTCCCGGCCTTATGCTATTACTTGGGGTCTAGAATATGACGCATTTGTTATAATAATAACGGCACAGATACAGAACCCTGTGTGTGCAAGACCAACTCGCTCTTGACCGGATTTTTATAAACACTTTAGTGGAATAGGTAGAAACCTCCACGACGATCTACAACGTGTAAAATATAAAAGGATATTAAGGCAATCAATCTGCTCGGTCTTTAGATGTATACATACTATTACGCCTTTTTCCATTGGTAATTGGGAGAGTCCACAGAGAGCCGTTTGTTACCTAATCATTCATCTGGTCATACATGCTCGAGGATTGTATTTGTTGTTTTTTTATAATTATAGAACTGTAGGTTCTCGTAATACATTATTCTAATATGTAACACTTTCTGATAAAATTGTTTTCCTTCTGTAGCGGGTTCCGTGATCAGGATGATGCAACATTTCCTTACACCTGAAGTTTTCCGTAAGGGTCTTGTCTACTACATTGAAACTATGTAAGTTACTTGATTTTTATACATTATTACACATTGATCTTAAATTTTTATACATTACAAGTTATTGAGACTGAGTGCGAGTCAAAATTATAAAATTGTCGTCATTTTTGCAACATTTTTTTTAAACATTAAGTTTTTGGAATAAATAAATAAATAAATAAAAATTTTTCACTGATGCTTCGTTCAGTGTTTTTGACATCTCTACTGGATATGAAAGACCATGCACTGACAGGGTGGACCCAGGGGCGTTTTTCACTTATCGGAGGAGCTGAGAACACTAGAACTCCTGGGCATATTTTAATATACGCCCCGCTTTATCTTATTAGATTTAGATATAAATATATAAGGAGGTAGGGATCCTTTATAATTGAAAGGCCTTGGGCATGACCCAGTGGAGAAGACAGGCCTAAGCCTGGGTTGGCCTGCGAACTTTTGTACGGTTCTCAAGGAGCAAAATGGACCCGGGGCCCTAGTAACTGAAAGACCCTGAGCTTGTGCTCAGTAGAACAGACCGGCCTGGAGCTGGGTGGGGCTGCCACCTTTAATCGATTCTTAATAAGCAATACGAAAAAAAATGTTATAAGAAACTAAAGTCTATTTCATTCCAGGTCCCGTGACGCAGCTGCCCCTCTTCATTTATATACAGCATTAGAAAGAGCTTTAACAGAATCTGATCACTCCATCCCATACAGTCTAGTTACAGTCATGACCAGGTGGGAGAACCAGGGTGGTTTCCCAGTACTTACCGTCACAAGAAGCGCTGATACTGCTGAATCTATTGTAGTTGCTCAAGTAAGTCAGAATTTTTATTAAAATTATTTTTTTAGACAAGTTTGGGAAAAAATATTCGACACAAAATCAAATATTTTTATTTCAAGTAGGCTAGATTAACAAGCTCTTTTGAAACGTCAGAAGCTAGGCTAGCTAGCTAGCTAGCTATAAGAGTATTTTTGGATGCACGCGCCCATTGTTATATACCAAATTGACACTATAAAGTTAGTTACAAACGTAGGATAGCAAGAAAAATAAACAAAGAAGTATAACTTCTTACATGTGTGCACACACTTTTTTAATATTTTTCTATTGTTGATTAAATTAACTTTATACTAGTCCTATTCATTCACTTTTTATCAATATCATAATAAATAATATATAATAATATTATCTATTTCATTAGTATTGATTCTTATTATTTTTCTTTAAGACGCCAAAAGAAATACTTTAAACTTCAAAAATATCTAAATACCAAATACTCAATAAACGTCAACCAAACCGCTTATTTAAAGATCAGAAGAATAATAAGCTTATTGCAAAGCTGACACCTACTATATTATTAACCAACTCTTCCTGTTATAAACAAAATATTAAATATCAATGTAACATCGCAAAGCAACCGTGATTGGATCCTTGCCAAGCTTATTATAGCGAGCTTTGTTTTATACAAGCTTACTATACTGAGCTTTGTTCTATCCGATATTGTTTTACTCGTACGCTACGTAGTCATGACTTTTTTTACGAGAGCTTTAATAGCGAGGAGCTTATAGCACAAAAGAATGTAGTGAATTGTGAATAGGTATATGGTTTCTCGTTTATATAAAGAGTATATTAGTTATATACATGAATGTTAATTAATGTAGGTATTACATTTATTTATTATTTATTTATTTATTTAAAACTTTATATACCAACAAATTATATAAATGCGGACTTAATGCCGTAGGCATTCTCTACCAGTCAACCTTGGGTGGTGCAGAAACAAATGAAGTGAGTGTATATTATGTGATAATAAATAAATTTTATCATTACTGACAATAGATTACATAAATAAATTTTGTTACGTTTTACACCTAAAATAAATGCGTAACATTTAATATTCTCTAACATAATATGCGAGATTCATTTATTCAAATGAAACCACTTTTTACGGATTTTATTGGCCTGAAATTATTCGTGCATAAATCCGTATAAAAATGTTTTTGAACAGCATATTATGACGGGCTCCTAAATGTAATTGGCGTAAGATTGATTCCTACTCAAGGAAAATATAAGATAAACAAGAATTACAGTAGGTAATAAATTAAATTATTAAGTATTTTAATTTTAAAATTATTATTTATTAAGTAATAGCATAGCATGTCAATTGCAAAATTAACAAAGTACTTTAGTAATGAACGTCGCGTCATTATTTTCAACCCAATTGTATTCTGTAAAGAATGCTAGGTGGTTGGTCGAGATGATGCAAAGCATTCTTGATAGATGCCGTTGCACGTAGAAATACGATATAAACTCAATCGAGTGATGATTACGGTGGCCAAATTTGATTACTGAAAAGCACAACTGCAATAAGCTCAGTTGGCACAGCTACGGAACGGTATTCCGAGGTCGTGGGTTCGAGTCCCGCTTGCGGTAATCACTTTCTACACCGTAATTTAATTTATTAAGTAAAAGCACAGCATGTCAATTGCAAAATTAATAAATTACTTAAGAATTACAGTACTTAGAGTCACAGAAACGTGTAGGTTCGAAATGTAGGTATCCAGTTGTGATAGATATGGAAGTTTTAAAATTAGACAATAATTAACAAATTATAAGTGTCACCATCCCATGTCTTGCCCGCGGGTGTCGTAAGAACCGACCGAGGGGGAACCACGTCGCATGAAACCTGCGCAACTGCGGAGGGTAGACGGCAGGTAGAAGTACGTTGTCGTCGTAAAAGTAAACCAAATGCTATTGTGATGTACAAGTAGTCACGTTGCGCCAACCCCGATTAATGGGATAAGGGTAGGATAGTGATGATTATATTAACATCTTGTTCAAGAAACTGAATTTTCAAATATTGAACAAATAGCATTTCCGTAATTAAGTAGAATCGTATTAAACATCGAACTTATCAGTCCTATACAGCTAAAACGAAAGATAAGATACTTAGGCGCATACTATTCGCCGAATCTTGTCAGAACTATAATATTATGTAAAAAAAAATTGTTTAATTCAAAAACTAAAAATAATACGCTCAATAATCCTAAATATAAATTTATATTTCATTGTCATCGGTCATTAATATGTGTGCAAACAAATCAATCCGACTACTGCTAAAGAGTGAAATTCACTTTCAAAGATTCCGTTACATACGAGTACATTAAAACATCGATAGATACGTACCGAATAATTAAAGGCGTGTTAACGTGTTAAAAATAGAAAAAGCTGTAAAAAATTGTGTGTATGAACTTATGCAGCACACACGTAAAAAGTTGTACTTCTTCGTTTATTTTACGCATCATCCTACGTTTGTGACCGAGCTAATAAAAGCGTGTTAGACAGAAAGATAAAATATTTAGATACACTGCATTTGCCTAATATGGTCTTAACTATAACCTTAATTTTTAGGGTTCCGTACCCAAAGGGTAAAAACGGGACCCTATTACTGAGACTTCGCTGTCCGTCCGTCCATCCGTCCGTCTGTCACCAGGCTGTATCTCAAGAACGGTGATAGCTAGACAGTTGAAATTTTCACAGATGATGTATTTCTGTTGCCGCTATAACAACAAATACTAAAAATAAAATAAAATAAATATTTAAGGGGGGCTCCCATACAACAAACATGATTTTTTACCGTTTCTTGCTCGATACTAATAACGTTGCCTTATGTTGCATAGATAATGGTACGGAACCCTTCGTGCGCGAGTCCGACTCGCACTTGACCAATTTTAATTTTTATTGTTTTCCCAGGAACGTTACTTGACAGACAATAGCTTGGAGTCAAATGATCGCTGGCACGTACCCATCAACTGGGTTCTCTCAACAGATCCTAACTTCTCCGATACCAAGCCTATGGAATGGATCCCTCCAAACTTCCCAGCAAGATCTGTTGACATACCTGGTCTATCAAGAGCTGATTGGTACATTATCAATAAACAACAGACTGGTAAGATAATTGTTAAAAATGTTTCTTTTCTAAAATTTCTGGTAAAATGAAATTAAAATGTCCAATGATCCCCAACAGACTAATATTATTCGGGTAAAAGGTGATCGGTGTTGTTGTTTATTCTTAATATGGATAGAAGCTATGGATAGAAGCTTAGACTATTATGAAAGTTAAAAGTAAAACAATAAAGTCAATTCTCATACGTGAAGAATACTATGAAGTATTTTGATTAATTAGGTATTTCTTTGTACACATTTATATTTATTAAAATCATTTTAACAAAATAATTATTATAAATGTGTACAATATATGTTTTTATCATAAGCAAATTGAGTTAACATTGTGTTATTAATACTATCACTTTCCACCTTTTAGTTTATTCTGGACGTAGAATTTATTAGAATGTAAATAATTAGAACATAATTTTATTTGCAAAATTTTGCATACACAATTTTCGCGTAATAGATTTAATGATGTAAACAAAAACAAAACAAGCATGCATTATCATTATACTTAGATAACAAGTATTAAAATCAATCTAAGAAATTGATTATATTCATCAATCATTAAAATCCGTTTCTTTTTTCGTGCTATACTTAATTGTTTTATTGAAATTTTCTTTGTGGTTCCCAATTTTACTTCCAAAGTAATGGTCCAACCATTTTTTTTTTTACTAATATGGCTGCTACATCCTCCAAGTGTATATAGTATGTCTTTAATTAGTGATTCAGTGTAAACCATGCATAACATCCATACTCTTAAACAATCTGCTAATGTTCAAACGATTGCAAAATAAAGTGCAAAATAAGAAATGAGGAAATGAAATTCAGGCTTCCATAAGCAAGGGCAGCTGTTAGTCACCTTTGAATTAGTGAAAATTAAGCTTATATCTTGAGACAAGGTATTGAAAATTGCTAAATATTATTTATATATAACATTTTAGGTTACTACAGAGTGAACTATGATGAAAGAAACTGGGCAGCTCTCGGAGATGTTCTTGAAGAACAACATGAGATCATCCACGTATTAAACAGAGGTCAAATCCTTGATGATGCGTTCAATTTAGCTAGAAATGGCCGTTTGGTAAGTTTGTTCACTATTGTTTTCTAGTCTCATTAAATTTTAATTCATATTTTTCCATCCATTCATACATCCGTCACTGCTAGGTATAGGTCTACCCCAAGGAACTCTATCGACCACGCGTCTTCCTGCGCCACTCTCCATCTGTATTTTTATTGATCGAAACTAGATTTTATGTAGGCTTAAACCTTTAAAATTACATAACGGATTTTAATGCCCTTTAATACACAGAGCAGACCAAGTGTATAATTTGTTAAGCTTTGAGTAATTTACAATTTTTTTTTTTATAAATAAATATTCATGGACATTTCACACAACAAATATAATAACAACAAATACAACACGTACAACAAATACAACAACAAATACAACAAGTACAACAGTAACCAAATTATATTAATATTAATTCAGCTTAATTGTATTCTGTAAAGAATACTAGGTGGCTGGTCGAGATTGTTGCAAAACATTCTTGATAGATGGCGTTGTACGTCAAAAAACGATGTAAACTCAATCGAGTGATAATTTTGGTGGTAAAATTTGGTAACTGTTAGCACGACTGCAATGAGCTCAGTTGGCAGAGCTATGGAACGGTATTCCGAGGTCGTGGGTTCAACTCCCGCTTGCGGTGATCAACTTTTTCCACCAAATTTGATTTGTTAAGCTTTGGTTTCTTAATACCACTGATACGAAATCGCGGGCAACTACTAGTTAAACAATAAATAATACAGCTATAACAGTAAATGAAGATAATAAGGCATTTAGTACCATTTAATTTTACAAAATTTAATGTGAACATTAAGCATATTTCAATTCGTAGCCGTAATTGGAGTGGAATGAAATACGATTGCGGCTTGCATTATTAACTTAGCGGTTTTAACAGAATAGTAACAAGATACAAAATTTTACCAACTATATTTTAAATGAAATACGAAATGAGAGTAACGAACCAGATTTTGTTTTAATGAGAACCTTCATCCGAGCCTATAATAAATTTTATGGAATATTTCAATAAGAGCTGTCATCCAAAATCTATGGAATATTGTGGAGTTTCTTCTTTCCAAATTTCACTTATGTAAGCCTTTGTCTTGGTCATGGGCACAGATATTTTTTTTATTCATGCATCTGTCGATCTGTCTATCTTCACTGCTAGACAAAGTCAACGCTAGAACGCGTGGTCCTGCACCGCTTGCTCACAGCGGATCCCTAATCTTAACATAACACTTTTTTATACTAAATTCAGCTAATGAAATGGAAAATAACGTAAGATTTTTACCAACATTTTTTATACAATAATATTTTGCATTTTTCTAATGTTATAATTATTATTTTTCTGCTTTCGTGGATTTATTACAAGTAAGTGAAACTCATGAGCTTTTTCAAGTACATTTCATTAAATAATGGTATCACTATGTTTTACAACAACATCAAATGTAATGTATAAGTCTTGGTTGCAAATATAATAATCTAAATTAATTTTAAATCGTAATATGCTAGAATTGAACCAAGAGGCATCAAAGCTATCGCACGTATTACTAACTAGCTGTTGCCTGCGACTTCGTAGGCGTGGAATTTATAAAACTTTCCCCATTTTACGAATTCATTTTACTGAAGCTTTGCTCCTATTGGACACAACATGATGTTATATAGCCTATAGCTTTATTCAATAAATGTACTATCCAACACTCGAAGAATTTTTCTAATCGGACTATTGGCTCCTGAGATTAACGTGTTCAAACAAACTTACACACAAACAAACAAACAAAGTCTTTATAATATTAGTATAGATTAGGATATCAGGAAATAATATATTCGTGATTCCATATAGCTCTATTTCATTTGAATATTGCTGGTCTCGCAAATAGAAAACTGAACTCAAAACCATAAGCTTCAAAGAGACATCGATGAAAGAATTTTATTTGAACTTTTTGTGGACAATCCAATTTTTGTGTAGGAATGTGCATTGAGCAATATTAGAATTTTATTCGAATACATGTGTTTTAATGCTTTCTTCTCTTTACTTCAGCCCGTCTACGTCTCACTGTTGGGCACGGACCTCCTCCACTTAGATGACAATAAGCAATACATTAAAAAGTGTACCTCTTTATATTTACTTTTTATAAAACACAGTCGTTATTTTTGTATGTTTGTCCCAAAAATAAAATCTTTTAAATTACGCGACGGATAGCGCAGGTGAAACCGCGGGTTTTAGATAGTAAGTTATAAAACGAAAAGTTTAAACCAAAGCAAGCAACTTAATACAGCTACGATCTTGTAGATATTGTTGCAAGAGGTTTGTGTACAGTGGAATTTAGTTGCAGCTGTAAGCTGCGCGGTACAGCTCAACTAGAAGCTTATGTTGATATTAACACTACGTTGGTTATAATAACAACAAACACTGTTTGGCGAACTAAGTGGCAAGATGCTCACAATGTATAAGTTACTTGTAACAATGTTCTTCTTGTTTTACTTATAATTCTTATAATTAATGTTATGAAGATGAAATTTTGTATGCCTGTTACTACTCCCTTAATCTGAAAGGCCCATTCTAAAAATCATCTCTGCAACACCATTGACTAGTGTGTGTAGCTGAGAATAGACCTAGTTTAAGCCCTCTGCAGTCATTATTTTATCACTATTTGTTAATTTTTTTTTTTATATACAATGTTGTAGAGTGAACCAAAATAAACGCATTTTCTTTCTTTCTTTCAAGCTCAACTGGGCGCATGAAATCAAAATAAATTTGATGCCAATAGTTTACAATCTGGGTAATTTATACGCTACTTTTGAGTCCGCGAGAGACGTTCCTAGATGGCGTTGGCCTCGATTTAAAAGTCGCCCATTACTTTGACACGTCCTAGACTATTGTTATGTTTGCGATATTTTTACTCTCACCATTTGCTTGCTTCTTAGAAAGTATTGTACATTAACGCTTTGAATAATTTCAGAACTACGAATATGCCTTCAATCTATCACGCTACTTGGTTCAAGAGAAGGACTACGTACCTTGGGCATCCGTCAATCCTGCCTTCACTTATCTCGATATGGTGCTGAGCGAGTCTGAAGTTTTCGACCTATATCAGGTATTTATTACCAAGTCATCTTAAACTAATATCTAAAACAAGAATGATAGAAATATCTTTATTTCTTATACAATAATGCAGATTCTTTTAATTAACATTAATCTACTTAGTTTAAAAACTAAAAAACACGCTTAAATATCCTGAATATTTTTTAAATGATTGCATTGTCACCAATACTCAATTCTATGCTACCTACTGACAAAACGTAGACAGTTTATGTTGCCAGAGACATAAGTTTCTCTTATCACATGTCGTCACAATCGTAGTAAACACAAGTACACAATTATGATATTTTTACCTGATTCTTGATACAAAGCGTTTTTATGTGAAATTATCTGATTGTATATGAAAGGCATACGTAGAAACACAATAATCTTGGTGAGTCTACTCATGTACAATTAAACTATTACGTTTATAATTAAAAATACAAGTGTGGTCATAGTGATACTTCAACATGCTATTCTAGTAATTCTGATCAAGGAATTGGGATTATTCTTTTAAATTATTGCATTTGTCATCGGCCCTTGTTAGGTGTGCACAATTTCAGATCAATCCGTCTACTGCAAGTGGCTGAAAATCACTTTTAAAGATTCCGTTACACTGATAGATTGATAGATTATATATATTTGATTGATAGATACATACCAAACTTATAAAAGCGTGTTAAAAAGAACTGGGTTTTAACAATACGTCCAGATTGAAACGTGCGAAAAACGTAAAAAACAAAACTGAATATTGCGTGTCCTTGACACATACAAAAATGTAATAATTTAATTGTGTTTAAAAGTCAATTCCATGTCAATGACCAAACAAAAAAGGAAAGCAGATGAAAAATGGAATGCAAACTGAAGAAGCTTTCCGATTTTTTCTTCTCTATTGATTTTATTCTAAAGCATTATAGTTTATTTAAATTTTTAGCACTACTTGCTGAACTTGACTGCTCCCTTGTATGATGAACTCGGTTTTAACGCAAGTCCTACAGAAGAGCATGTAACACCTTACCATAGAAACATCATCTTGGATCTTAACTGTCGTCATGGTAACCCCGCTTGTATTGCTACTGCACAAGAAATGTTGCAGAACTTCAGGAATAACCCTAGTAAGTATAATTATATGATGTTATTCTATCATATCCTCTCATAAGTATAGCAAATGCTTGCTTATATACAGGTAATCACAAGAATCTTGAGCTGCAATAGTAATTGCAAACATTTTTGTAAGAGAATGCGTTAGCTGAAGCTTCAAAAATATTTCACATTTTTAAGAACTTGGTACACTGTTAGCCAATAGAGCAAAAAATCTATTGCACAGAAAGTACGTAGTATGTCTCCCTCTGTCCTACGTGTTACAGTATCTATACCAGTAGTTAAAACTAAGTAATTTTAATAAATGTTGTATTTTAGCTCAACGTTTGAACCCTGACATCCAGACGTTGGTCTACTGTTCCGGTCTTCGCGGTGGTGATACTGATAACTTCAATTTCCTCTGGGATATGTACCGTGCCACTGCGGACTCCAGTGAACAGTCCATTCTACTAAACGCGTTAGGTTGTACATCAAATGAGGAACGTCGTACTTTGTGAGTCCATTTTGTAGCTATTTATTGTCAACTTATTCTATGAGATTGCATTCGATTGGTTTTTAATTATCAATTTTCTTCCAACTCTTTGTCTTCTTTTTTTTCTAGAATAGACAGAAGAGTTTTTATAATAAAACAGTTTTCTACCTACGGAAAATTATACAATAGATTACGCCCGTTGTATAAAGAAATGCAGTGCCTATTGCAAACACCTATTAGCATTTCCTTTGTGATTTGCCTCAACATTGGATTCGAAAACTGTGTGGTTAATTAAAAAATTCTTTCCAGCTACCTAAACCAAGTGATCGCAGAAGACTCTGAAGTAAGGGAACAAGATAGGCACACTATTATTGTAGCTGTAACCAACGCCAGTCCTGATAACATGAACGCGGCTTTAGAATTTGTCATTGAAAATTTCCATCTTATCCAACCAAGGTAAAATATACTTTTCTAAACATTTGCTCTACTTTTTAGCATCTTATTTTAATTCGAAAAGGTAAACTAAAAAAAAGGAAACCAACCACTAATTTCAGTAAGATTGTTAAGAATTAACAACAAATCTCTTCAAATCACAAGGGAATTCCTCTACATTTATAGTACATTTGAACGCCTTATTTTTTACCTTAATTTTCGTTTACAAATACAGCAGCTTTGATTTCTTTACATGTTTTTATTAATTAATAATTTTTCTTTGCAGAGTACAAGGTCTTACAGGTACTACTAACATCCTCAACGCCTTTGCAAGAAGATTAACCTCACAAGATCATTCTGATAAGGTATGAGTTATTTTATTATAATATAATCTTCGTGTATTTATCTTAATCCCGAACCAACATAATGCCCGTAGTTCAGCTGTGAATTTAGATTTTGAATATTTATATATTTTGCTTTTGATTGTTGTCCAACAGTGGATAAAAAAAAAACGTTTTCTTTAAAATCCACAGGTGGGTGAGCTGTTTAGCCGTCATCAGTCGATTTTCACCGCCGGAGAATTGGCTTCGATTGCTGGCATCAGGGAAAATATTGCAGCTTCTATCACATGGACTGCTGAAAATGTAGCCATAGTTGAAGGCTGGCTTTCAGATAACTATGGTAATGGAGTAACGGCTTTGACCTCCAGTTTAGTCATTCTTATTTCAATAATTGTAACTATTTTTAATTATTAAATAAGAAATAAATTTTTGAGGAAATAGTTGTGCTATTTAATTTTAAAACATAGAAAATTTAAATGTATATAATTTATATGTAAGGTAAAAGCACCTAGAAGTTTGACTTTAGAATAAAATATTTGGGGGATCAGGACTTTCCTCGATAAATAAGGATTTTTTTAACGTTTTATAGACTTTAAATTT
This sequence comes from Orgyia antiqua, assembly GCA_916999025.1. Lineage (NCBI taxonomy): Eukaryota > Metazoa > Arthropoda > Insecta > Lepidoptera > Erebidae > Orgyia > Orgyia antiqua. The sequence continues at coordinate 15,553,275 of OU779864.1, read as the reverse complement.
CGTACTTCTCTCATTTCTTTTTATTTACTTTAAAGCGTTATTTTTAATAAAATTATTTTTAGCCAGCGTTACTACTTCATCTATTACCGAGGTATGCCTTACTATTTTTATCCATTACCGCGGTATATGTCTCCTATTACCGAGTATAGAAGAAAAAATATATCTGCTGTCCTGATGGTTCCGTACAAAATAAAATACACACAACACTGAGCTTGATATGCTGCTGCCCGTGCTATGGTGTTCTTTCATTGACTTAGTCGTCTTTTACGACACCCACGAGAAGATTGTTGGTATTATTCGTAGCCGGCACCACACAGAAATTATTTTAAATAGGTATTCATTATCATAAAAAATAATTACCTACTAAGTAAATATATCTATTCAGAAACGGTACCCTACATACGGATACTGATTGCCTTATCACTCGGTATCGGTAATAGGTTCTGTTCTCGATATATGAAAACTCTATTTCCGAGTACTTGACACTCGGTAATAGATTCTGGTATAATCTATTACCGAGGTATGCCGCGGTGATGGGATTGGAATAATATATTTTAAAATGTAATTCCGACCCATAAAAACTACAAAAGTTTATGATTTTTTGTTGCCAATTCGCAGGAAGAGTTTTCGATCCTAATGAAAAGCAGTATTACAAATTAGTAAATAGGCCGTATTATCAATAATTTGTCAAATTAATATAGCAAATGTTTTATGCCATTTTGGATTCGCAGTACAAAACTACACTTCAAGTACACTACGTTTTATTATAATTTGATGAAATTAACTGGAATTTGCATACATCGGAAATATATTTTTCGTTTTTAGAATACATTAGTAATGAAATATAGTGGACAGTTCTCTAATAAGATTGTGATTTTGAAAATAACAAGCAAATATCTCGACCCTCAATATTATCCATTACCGATGGTACCCTCGGTATTAGAAGCTACCCCTAATTTTACGCACCTATCACGGCGAATTTTTTTTATCGATATTATTCTGTATTTTTTCAAAATTTCGCCATGAAAAGTATGAGATAAAACTCCTAGAAAATCATAAAAACAAGTAAACAGTATCCGTAGACAATTATAAAGTATATTGCTTTAAATATCTCGTATCAAAAATGTGAGTGCACTTGCATGAATTGGCCCGTGCTTGTATGGACAGAACCTGCTCCTGCGCTCCCGCCGCACAAATAGAGCGTTTTTGATCCGTTTGGGTTTTGGTATACTCCCTAGCGCCCGTTGGTACGATGTAAAATACTACAAGTTACAACTTGTCCGAAATAATATTGTGCCGATGTTACTGTTATTAAATTAAAATACGAAAATATCTCATACATCGGTAATTGATGCCGATTTTGCATACCGCGGTAATGGGTGCTTTTACCTTATATATATTGTAATAGACCAATTTAAATTGGTGCGACAAAGATTGTTGTTGAACTAAGATTATCAAGCCAAGAAGTGATTCGTAATGTCTACATTATTATCTTAATTTTGTACATAAAAAGTGAGATGATATAAAATAAAAAAAAATGTACATAAGTTATATTATTTTCTACGATGGTTAAAATATTTTTAATAAAATGATTAAAACAATTTTGCTTAAATTTATTTCCCGATATCACTTTCTTTGCAACTATCGACTATTAAGTAATCGATAGGAACATCTTTATCACTGAGCATTATTTTTGTTTATTTATTTCTCTGTATAAATAGGTACCAATATTTATTATAATAAGTGTGTACACAGATTTGCATTGGTATTTGGTACAATAGGCGGTCCTATCGCGTTACGTATTCTTAGCTAACGTAAAAAACAAAAAGCAAAATGGCGGCTTTTATGTTCATGTAAACAAAACGTTTAAAGAAAATTATAATAATTAGTTTCAATTTCAATTGAAGTAACATAATTAATATGTGGTTTAAGCATTTTTATTTGCGGTTTGAGACCTCGTATTTATATGATGATGATGGCTATTAAATACCAAGTTTTATTCATTTAACACATTGCTTACGCGATTGAAGAATAAATAATATTTCAGTTTCTCATTTCATAGTTTTTTTTTCTGAATTGTGTCAAAGGTACAACCAAAGTAATAACTATTCACGGATCAGAGAGGTGAAAGACCGTGTATGGTAGCAAATTAGGAGAAAGCAAAGTCCAACAGTGGACTGCAATAGGTTAACTCTATGAATTACGGAAGCAATAAAATTGTATAGTAGGAAATATAGCAGATTCTATTTATCTGATCGATCTCTAGTTATTAGTCATCTTGAAAAATAGTTGTATAATGATTCATTGTATTATTGAGAGAGGACACATGAGTTCTAAGTATGATTCATACTCAATATACCAACGTTTACCAAGTTTTATTTGAAACCAAGTTCTTATGTTTAGTTATATCGTATCGATTCTATTTAGTCTGACAACTCTATTAGGATGGCGTGTCTATGTATGCATGTGCATATTATTTTATTGCCATGCACAGAACACACCTAGACATAGCAAAAATATCTATACTCCTCATATAAAATGTTCTGTGTAAGCATCGAACTGGATACTACCCAAATCAATCATCATTATTTAACAGGCGAAAAGGCTTTTCGACAAGAATTTAGTTAAAAGCCTTTCCTTGACTTTGCTTAAGTGTACAAATCCGTGCAGAGACCGATTAAGAATAAAAGTATCACTACCTGCCCTATATCTTTCCCAGGGTGCTGTAAAAGCTCGAAGGAATATTATACGCATTTAACATTCTACTATGAGACACGGAAAACTCGAAACTAAATCCTATGCTAAAGCCTGGTCAGTGTCACAAGCCTTCCCGAAACGGATGAGACCCTGAGAAAATCTGAAATTACTTGGTATTTTTTAAATTGGAAACATTGTTGCTATCTCACCACCACTCTAAATAAAAAGAACCTGCACCACTCTAACTTCAAATCTATAATCACATACTTATTCACAGTAAGGTTGATTCATATTTATGGCAGAAAACTAATTTTTTTTCGGCAGTTCTTATTACTGAAACTTTATTACGGAGCTCGAAAAAATTAGAATATTAATATTCAGATTGCATTTTCCTCAAGGGCGTTATTTGCCCTTTCTAATAACTTTCTTTCTAATAATTTATTACGTAGGTACATTCTTTGTGAGTTTATACCTAACTACGTTATGAATTTTAGCAGTTTTGTTTGAAAAAGCATTTAACATTGAAAATGTATTAATAATATTCAAATTGTTGCCAAAAGTAAATGACCAACGTTCAATGAAAAGTTCCGCCACCAACTAAAGTAAAATAAATAAAATCAATGAAAACCAAATGTGTCACGATGATTAAGAAATATCAAATGAGTTCATTATCTTGACAGGTTATGTGTGTCGGTTATCATTGGGTATTTCGTGATCTCAAATGCGGAAAAATCATTGGATATCTTTTATATGTTTTAATACACACGAGTGGCCCATTTTTTCATCTTTGTAGGTGGACACTCGTCGTAGTAAGTCGATAGATTAGGACTTACACAACATCCATGACAAATTTCAAATAAATAATCAACTTTAAAGATGGGTGTTTTTAAACTTTGTGTGTTTTTAAGTGCATTAGTGACTGTATTAACTAAACCAATTAATATAGATACTTTAAAAACTGTTGATATTATTCGTGAAAGTATTATAGAAGATACTACCACGGAATCAGGTGATGATAATAGAAATGCTTCGATAAATTTTCGAAATCAAATCAGGCCTGGAATAGCCATAACGTCTTATACCTTGGAATTGACTCCTGATATAAATGCTGGAATTTTTGCTGGAAGAGCGATAGTTCAAGTGTCTGTAACTGATCAAACTACAAGAGAAGATCCTATATCTTTATATGTAAGAGATTTACAAGTTAATTCTGTTATGTTCTCTCTTGTTGGTGGAAGTGTTTTATATCAAGCTGAATTTGATGTTGATGATGATGATGGTATATTGGAAATTGAGACCGGAATACCTGCAACTTTATACAATTTCCAGATAGAGTATACTGGATCATTGTCTATGATTGGAAAAGGACTATATGCGGGTAGTTACGATCAGATGTAAGTTATTATTAATTTTTTATCCTCTGACATTTTGAATATCCTCTTCTAGTAGATTTTACGGATTCAGACCCGTGTATTCCGACGTTTCGGAGACTATGTCTATCTTTGGTCTGGTTTTATTTGAACGAATGAGTCACGCAAGTGTTAGAGAATATTATGATGCTTTTAGTTCTGATTATAAATTTAAGTTTTAAAGTACAGATTGCTTACGTCAGTAACGTCACTTTGGATTTGGAACGATATTTTGGATATTCCTGGCTTGTTCAAAAACTGATAATTAGAAATTAAAAATGTCAGTTAACAAGTCCGACTTAAGTTCTTAAGATTGAATCTCAAGTTTTTTAAACACGATGGTAAATTTAAAAAGTTGGATCAATATGATATAATATTATTATAATTATAATAATAATAAATCGTTATCCTTATCCTTATAATTCTTATAAAACAAAGTCGTAATTTTTGTATGTATGTCCCTATGTGAGCTTATATCTTCAAAATTACGCAATGGATCATGATGCGGTTTTTTTAATAAATAGAATGGTTCAACAGGATGGCTTTTTTGCATAATTTGTTGGGGTTTGCTGTATATTGAATGAGATATGATTACATTTGCCGAGAAACTCGGACGCGCGCGAGCTATAAATGAAAACGCTGCCTTATTTAAGTGAGGTACAACAAACTAATTTATGGAGGAATTGTTTGTTACCTATAGTTCTTCAAAAAAGTCCGCGATGTCTATCTTTTAAGGGAAACCCGCTGTACCCATAATAATGTCTAAAAAATTATAAAATTCAATAGGGTGTTTTCAAAAGCTATTTATGTGTATATGGTAATATTTTTCATCAAATTAAATAGCTTAGTTAGTTTACGCAATAAATATAGATTATAACTGCTCCTTACAGTATGCAATTTAAATGAATATCTTAGGAGATATGACGAAAAAAGAATTACGCGCTATAAAATAAAATACATAAACTGTTAGCTAAGCAACGCGAACGTTTGCTCGGTCTTCTATCCATACTCCAATGTTTGGATATGTAAGGATGTTTATTGTGCTTTTAAGTAAAGACTACTGGATGAATTTTCACAAAACTTTCCAATGAAAAATGGAATAGAAAAATGCACTTATTTTTTATCCTTTTTACCGTGGGTAACACCGCGGGGCGCAGCTAGTATACAATATAATAATAAATATTATAAAGCTGAAGAGTTTGTTTGTTTGTTTGTTTGTTTGAACGCGCTAATCTCAGGCCCACTGGGCCGATTTGAATAATTCTCTCAGTGTTAGATAGGGCATTTATCGAGAAAGGCTTTAGGCTATATAACATCACGCTACGACCAGTAGAAGCGAAGCAGTAGTGAAAAATGTTGCAAAAACGGGAAAAACTTTCTAAATTCTACGCGTACGAAGTCGCGAGCAACAGCTAGTTAGATATAATTATATTGAATGCGGAGAAAATATGTTAATGCTTAAAAATATAATTTCATATTATTTTTTTCCAACGTCCCGCTTTGGACAATCATTTGTGTGATATTTATAAATGTCATACAAATGTTTGTACTACGTCTGGGTGTTTACTATGTATTATAAGTATGTATTTACAAAAGAAAAATAGTATATGTAGTATATATCCGTATTCTGGTACCCATAACACAAGCATATAAGCTTAGCTTGGGACCAGAGGACGTTGTGTAAAAATGTCCATGAATATTTATTTATTTATTTTATTATTATAATTTTTAACAAAAAATTTGCTCTTGTGGTAAGGTCCAAAATTGAGAGCTCAAAACTTCATAGTTTATGCGTATCAGTTGATACTTTAAAAGCAAATACTCTTCATCATTCTCATGCCCTTATCCTGTTATTTAGATTTGAAGAATATGACGAATATATTATCTTAATAAAAAGTACGAAACCCTCCGTATGCGAGTGCAACTCGTACTTGGCCGGTTCTTTAAGAAACATGACATTTACTGAATTCTCGTATGCTTAGATACGATTAGATTTAATAAGATAACTGTTATCTTCTATCGTATGCTTCAAATATTTAATTTAGGATGTACGTATATAATGCGTAGTGTCCAAACGGACATTTCTTAAACCGTCTATTTTTTATCCTATTTCATAATTATAATCTTAAGAGGACCTGACACCAAACCATTCTCCATATAAAATACTAGCGATAAATAGGTTCTTCTAATGATTCTTTTAATTTCTGTTTCTATAACTTACCTACTTTCTTTTTCAAAATATAATAACTTAAAAAATGTGACCATCCAAAAATGCAACTTTTTTCGGTTTTCTCTAGGTTAATGAAGTGGCAGCATCACACAATTTTGGTATGGTTTTACCAAAAAATAAAGTGATAGAAGCACATTATTATATACTTTTCATCTATAAAAGGGCGTAAAAAAATTTAATTCGGTTTAATCTTCGCGAAGAAAAAGCAGACTACGAAATGTGTTTTTTCAAACAATTTGTAAGTCTGCCGCAACTATATTCGTCCCTTAGCGCAGCGCTCGGGAATTCGGATAACAATGCCTAAAGCAAATACCTAAATTAGGACAGTAGTCGCCTCTTAACACGTTCCCAGCGGCACTAATTTATCTGTACTTTCCATTACTGCGTTACGAGGCGTTTGGAACCTGGTCCTGAACCAGAGGTTGCAGCGGTACGAGGCTTAGTAAACCTCACCGCCCACTGGAGACAAAAATCCTTTTTTTGGCGCCAAATAAGGCAAATTGTATGGTTTTTGTCGCGATTATTATTATTAATGAGTTGATCAAACTAAATCTGCCACCGCCTGTGGGCAGATTATTTAGTTTAGATTCTATACGTAAAATAAAATGTGGGATCGTATGTACCCCATACCGCACTGAAAAAGGGCAGTTTTTTTTCTGTATAGTGATGGGAAAAATGAACGATTTTATTTAATTATAAACCATATACACCATATTTTAAATATACATAGCTGGAACTTATTTATTATATTCCTAGATCATTATTTTACTTTGACTGAGTATAATTTGTAAATATTGTAAGGAAATTTACCCGTTTTTCAAATATCGTTAACTTTGAATTGATTCCTCTTTATCGTCATTAATATTATCAATTAATAATCGGCAACATTTCTCTAAATCTTATTATAGCGTCGCAGGCGCAGCGTCCAACATTTCACGCAACACTATCCGCTTGATGCTAGCGTAAGGTGCGGCAAAAGGTCCATGGGGGTACGCGGTGTTTGGAACCTCGTTCCGCACTGTATTAAACTTTTATTTAATCAGTGCGGCACGAGGCCTAAAACATGCGGTATTAACCCTTTCCCTCCTTGCGGTACTTAGAAGTACCTCCACATTTTTCGTCTAATAACTTAAGTACGAAACCACTTTATGTTAACTACATACTACAACTGACGTTACTTTAAAGTACCGTTTCCGTAAGCCAATCACAGCGCGTTATTTGTATTACCGCGTGACATTGTCGAGAAATTTGAACAGCGAGTTACAACCGGTCGGAGATTTTTTCACTTTACTGTGCGGCGTTATTGTAAACTTTTTATAAATAGAATATCATAGGTAAGTGCTATTTTTTTTACTAATTACGTTGATTATATCACGGAGTACATTTATAAAAGCTGTTATAACGTATTATCACTTTATTTTATATGGATATTTGAAAAAAACTGATGAGGACTTAAAAGTACCGTCAGGTGATTTTAGTCTGAAAAATTATAAGCTTTCGCCTTCAAAACAAGATGAACTGGAGTGCCCTGTAAATCAGGTACCACCATCACCAATACCTGGGTCTAGTGTTCAGACTGATCTACCGTCTGCAAATACGTCCTCACACAGAACTAATCAGCGATTACCCGAACCAAACTGTAAATGGAAAAAGAAGGACCTACATACAATTTTACCGGAATACGTTCTAGATACTGGAGTTCTAAAAGACTATTTTGCTCACAGTAGCACCCCGACTGATATATTTTTAGTATTGATTGGAGATATTATTGATAATTTTGTGGATAAAGGACGAAGAACTGAACTCAAAGTTTACCGGCTATGGCTTAGGAGAGAAAGTAGTTTTGGAGTTGACGGAACAAGATTGGGGTAAAGGGAAGATAGTTTACTTTGATAATTTTTTCTCGTCTGTTGCTTTGCTTGAGAAACTGAAAACTGAGAACACCTACGCATGTGGAACTATCCGAAGTAATAGAAAAGGACTAGCCGGAAATATGCTCGCTGATTCTCAAATGAAAAGGTGCGACAGTGATCATCGATTTTCAAATTTAGACATTGGATATTGGAAATGGAAGGATAACAAAGTGGTTCATTTAGTATCTAATTTTCACGGTAATGAAACGTCAACTGTGTTACGTAAAGAAAAAAATGGATCCAAGTCTGCCATTACATGTCCTGTAGCTGTAAAAGATTATAATATCTATATGGGCGGCGTAGATACAGCTGATCGTTTGAGAGCCCTTTACTGTATAGATCGCAAATCTCCGAAATGGTGGCACAGATTGTTTTGGGGTCTTCTGGACATCGCATTTGTCAATTCATATGTCATTCATGGGCTCATAATGAAACAAACAACTGTAAAAGATTTTTGACGCTCTGTTACTCAAGGCTTGATGACAATGAAAGATGCTAGCCAGAAAAGAAATACTTCTACTGATAATACTTCAAAAGGTTCTTCCAAAAGACGCAAATCTGAGTACTCCACCATAAAAGACGTTCGCTTGGGTAATAGAGGCATCCATTGGCCTACTTTCATAGAAAATAGGGGAAGGTGTGAGGTTTGTAGTTCGAAAAAGATTCAGTCGAAACCTCATAGTAAATGTTCTCATTGCAACGTGTTTTTGTGTGTAAATGAAAAGAAAAATTGTTTTGCTGAATACCACGAGGTCAATTTGTAATTAAAAACCTATCTATTTAATTATAACTAAGTAAATATTGGATCTCATTGTTTTTGTAGTTTCTATCATAGTTCCTAAAATTGTAATAACAAAGTTCCTGACGGTACTTTTAGGTCTAGGTCTTGGAAATAGTACTTCTAGGTACAATAAAAATCTTAAGATAATCTGAGCGTTTCCTTTTACCTACCGTATTATGATAATAAGGTTGAAAAGCGGAAATTCGTCAAAAATCACTACCCCGGGTGGAAAGGGTGCTAGGTATACCAAAATACTCAGAATCAATAGCACATCTCAAATATATAGTTATCTCTTTCCTAAGCTGAACCAGACGGAAGTTACGCCTCTCGCACGGCAGAGAAGTTTAAGTTTTTCCTTACCGCTGTAAAGACGAAACACGGACGAGATCTTTAAGCCTCATTTCGCACTCATCGTGTTAAGGACGAGTTGGATTTACAGACGAAAAATTTCGTATTTTTATTAAGATAATGTATATGACATATTTTTGGCCCTAATTAACATTAAAAGGGCTCGAAAATGGTGCTGAGTATTTTAAAGCATCAAATGATACACGTCATAAACTGTGAAATTTCAGCTTAAGTTTAAACCTATCACAAAAGCAAATGTTTTTGTTAAAAATTGTACGTAGGTACATGATGACATATGATTTAATGGATTTTATTGTCCAAGTGTGCAATCTAATTAGCTCGTTTTAGATCACGGAATATTCGTGCATTGCATTTCAGTAAATTTAACAAAGTTTTAATTCAAATGAAATTGTGCAATTCATCAATTGTTATACCGTAGTGCGATCTAATTATTCGGTATCAATTATTGTTGCCCATGTTAATTAATGGTATCGATTCTACGTGCACAATCAAACTAAATTAAACTTGACTAAAAAATTTAAGCTGATAGCGTCGGCACAAATAACTGCTCCCAATACAACTAATTAATATAAGATTTAAATCAAGTTAGATAATTATGAGCTTTAACAAGAGATTTTCATGGTTTTTCTCTATTATTTACACGAAGAAAAATCCATTTTCTTAACAATAGAATTCTAGCGAGGTTTGTTTTGGTTCAAAGTTTAGGTCAAAAATGTTCTAAAACACCTGATCACAAAGGATGCCTTACAGCTGAGTCTTATCCGTGACCATGGTAACTTAAAAGTTTTCGAAACATCGGATTTAAAACTACTTTATTTTTATCTAAGTAAACTAGCTGTTAGTAGATAGGTACGTGTGGAATTTAAACATAACGATACAAAAATAACGACTTTGTTTTATAATATTTATAAGTAAATAAATTACGCAATTGTTAATGAATCTGATGATTCTTTACTAAAAGTTAATTAGCTTGCTTTAGGCATAACGCGAGCTAGAATTCTAATAGATCTTTCTGTGTAAGAAGTGTAAATAGACTCTTCAGCTGCCTCATATAAATACAGTTCTGAACTATTTGTAGATCTATGGTTTTTAAAATCTAAAAGGTAAAACTAATACTTATATCACATTTAAATCTATTAAACTTAAATATAGCAAAGCAAGCAAGATATGAGCTGTTGTACTATGGTAATAGTATTTTAAAGAATGCTTAAATAACAACATAAAAAGATTTTCAAATCATTGAAAATATTCACAAAAATATTCGATAATTAAGGATCTAATAAAAAGATCTTTATATTATCCACATCCATCAGTCGATACGATACTAAGTACGTTAGAAATACGAAGTATTGTCATTTTTATCTCTTTAAGCTTATTAGTGACATTATCAATATCGCTTCAACGTTTTTACATTTATTTCTACGGCCCTTTTATTCCTGAACAGCAGTTTAGGCCGACGTATGGGACGGTAGTGTGTAGAGGTGCATGGATTTACCGTCCATCACAGAATATTAAAATGGACCGGCGTAGGTTCAAGTGGAAGTGTATTTTGATAACATATTTAGTTTTTTTAAATGTGTGCACCAAGTCATTACCTATTTCTGATACAAAATTGTCGTCATTAAACCAAGAAACAATTTTCAAAAATGAAAATACTATTGGAAATCTGATTGATGTAACAGAAGAAACAAAAGTAATACAAAATGAAAATAATGTGCGAGACCTAAATAATACGCAATTGGATTTGGCAGTGAATGTGTCACGTAATAATCTATTACGGCAAATACGACCAGGGCAAGAAGTGCGGCAATATGCTATTGAAATAACAGACGCTGGAGATTCTTTTAATGGTCGTATTGTTCTTGATATTGTCTTGACTACAGCTACAAGAGAAGATCCTATAACACTTTATGCTGACAATTTAAATATCCAAGCTGTAAGAGCTGGATTGGCAAACGAAGCAAACGCACAGGACGTTGGATTTGACCTAGACGGTGGAATTCTAGAAATTTTCCCAGATGTAGTTGCGTCCTCATATATAATTGTGATAGAATATAATGCTCCATATGTAATTAGTGGAAACGGTCTTCACAAAGGACAATTCAATGATGGTCAAGGGTAATTTTTTACTATCAAGTAATTTAATTTAATTGTAAACACTTCAATGCACAATTCAATTGGCAAAAAATAAAATTGGTGCACCAGTCTGTTGTGTGGCATTTCGCTTATTGCGGACTTATCAATATTTTTTTCTTATACAAGTGTCCAGAAAGGGTATCGGGTATTTGTAAGTTCAATGAAACAAAAATTATTTGTATGCAATAAAAAAGTTTTTTATTTATTATTAGCATATGAATTGGAGAATTATTTGGTAAAGATGATGTTATCCAAATGATGACCGTTACGTTGCTGGCACTCTTCTAAACGGAAACGAAGATTGGCGATAATACGTTGACACATAGCTATCGATATTGCTGCTATTTCTGACCTGATGTTTTGCTTTAACTGGGTTAGATTCGTCGGATTGTTTTGATAAACCTTACTTTTAAGGTATCCCCATGCAAAATAGTCAAGCGGGCTAAGGTCAGGGCTTCTGGGAGGCCAGTTGATGTTACCCCTTCGCGAAATGACTATTAGGGAATAGCGGCCCAAACAACGACCTTTGGGCTATGCAGGGGTCGTTCATGCTTTCGTCTCGGATTCTCCACTGCCCAGTACCGACAATTCTGCTTATTAACATGACCATTCAGGTGAAAGTTTGATTCGTCACTGAACAGTATGTTGTTAAAGTTGTTAAATCGCTGCAGAATTTCGTTCGCAAAATTCAGTCGATTAGCATAGTCCGTATCCTTCAATTCTAGAACCAATTGAATTTTATAGGCTTTTAGATGTAAGTCTTTCTTTAAAATCGAATGTAAAGACGATTTTTTGATGATCAACGCTTGGCTTCGCTTTCAAATGGATAAAGACAGATTTTGACGAACCGACGCCTCAACTTCTTCAATTGTTTCTTCATCGTGAACTGAACGAGGACGACCAGAGTTTTGAATTTTAACTGTCGCACCTGTATTCTCGAACATCCTGATCCATTTCCTAATGCTATCGTCACTTGGCGAGTGTCGTATACGATATTCCGCACGATAGAGACGTTGAGCAGTCACTATTGAATCACCTTTACGATAATACGCTCGTACGCAAAATGCGCGATGTGTCCCCGAGTACTGTTCCATCGTGACTAAAACTCCACAAAATGGCGGACGCCACGAACCCCTCCCCGCACCCTTTAGACGCCTCGTTTCAAATATGGCGCGAAAACAAATACCCGATACCCGACCTACCTCTGGACACCTTGTATATTTTATAGACACACAATTAAGAGTATTATTGTATTTCTGTACACATTTTACGTCACATCTTCCAGTTTTCAGGCAGTTTTTCTGTCATTGTCTGCGTTTTTGATAGAATGTCTATTAGCATAAATATTTATATTATTAGTATTCCATGTCATTATGGTAAATTAAATACCATGTATAATATATCTCAGAAGGATTAAACTACTAGATGAAAAACATTTCACATTAAAAATATAATTTTAGATATGTTACAATTCGTGAAAAATCCAAGTGTCTAAATTGACGACTGTCACACGACCATAGGCAATAATCCATAAAAAGTAAAATAATATAATTATAGTGAACCGTGAAGTTTCCACGACATTATAGGTCCCGGCACGAATCTTGAGCGCTCGGTGGTAGAGTGGGGATCGCTTTACGCATCGTACACTTCATTGCAAAAAAATTGGGATGAATTACTTCAATATAATTATATTTTGAATTTTATTTTACATAATACATGTGGATGCTTGACTACATTCCACCTGATGGTAAGCGGTAATTAAATTAAATTAAAATACTTGTATTAATGTCTATTATTTAAAACATTTTAGGGATAATAATTGTTTCTAATTAAGAGTAAATAAATATTTACGGACATTTCACACAACGTCCGCTGGTTCCAAACTAAGCGTCAATGATACTTGTGGTATGGATACCAGATTACGGATATAATACATATACTACGTTTTTTTGGTAAATATATACTTGTAATAGATAGAAAACACCCAGACGCAGTACAAATATCTGTGTTCATCACACAAATAATTGTCCTGTGCGGGAATCGAACCCGTGAACTCGCGATCGTAAGTTGGCTACATAGCCGCTACGCCACGAGGCCCGTCAATAAAAACAAAAAAATATAAAAATTTTAATTTTAAAAGCTTCAGTTCAAAAATTTTTATGTATCAATATAATTGTCCTGAAGTGTACTCGTAAGGAAAGTGCATCTAGCACAGAGAACGAATCACGAGTGGCAGATATGACGCGACGCGCAGCAGGCCAATCACATACGATGATTTGATTCAACCGTTCCCGCGCTTCACCTCCCACCTCCAAATAGACCTAATAATTCACTTCTGCGCAGGTAAAGACCAGCGCTCAAGATTCGTGCCGATACCTATACCCGACGTCAGAATGAAGTGTGTTCTGATATTATTATATACTTATAAAGATAATGTATTATATGTAGAGTATGGCTGTGCGTGTGAATGAAAAAATACATAAATAAATAAACTATACATAATATGTGTGTATGTATCCTACACCACCCCCCTCCAGAGACCGTCAAGGGCGATACAAATCCGGAAATCTGACGTGACGTCCCGAACGAGTTATGTGCTCTCGTGTGTCACTGGGGGGGGGGGGGTACTTACCTGTTGGTGTACTTTGTCCGCCAAAATGTAGGCTGGCTTTAGGCGGTCTATTGAGACAGTGACCTCCTTACCCTTAACTAAAATTTTAAAGGTTTTATCCCCCCTGTCAATAACCTTATGCGGGCCTGTGTAGGCTGGTTGCAGTGAACTACGTAATGCGTCTTCACGGAGGAACACGTGATCAGTAGTCAGCAGGTCTTTGAAGACAAAAATGTTGTTCTTATTATGACGGGAAGCTGGGGTTGGTTGTAGATTTCTTGCAAAAGATCGAATTCGCGCACAAAAATCGGTAATATCTGTGGTGGCAATGTCAGTAGGATTAAAAAATTCTCCTGGGAGTCTAAGAGTTTCGCCATATACCAACTCAGCAGAAGACGCCTGCAAATCCTGCTTAAACGCGCTTCTAATGCCAAGTAACACTAGTGGCAAAGACTCAGTCCACCTGTCATCCGCATGGCACATAATAGAGGCTTTAAGTTGCCTGTGGAAACGTTCCACCATGCTGTTGCATGCTGGGTGGTACGCTGTTGTACGTTTATGCTGAAAACCAGCAATTTGGGACAGTTGTTCAAACAGAGCCGACTCAAACTTACGGTCTCTGTCTGTAACAATGTCACTAGGACAACCAAATCGGGCTATCCAACCAGAGAGCAATGTCTTAGCTACTGTCTCGGCAGTGATATCGACAATTAAATAGGTACGACTTCTGGCCACCTGGTAAATCGATCAACTGCCGTGAAACAGTACCTAAGCCCTTGCGACATTGGAAGCGGACCTATAAAGTCAATGTGGATGGTGGTGAATCTGGCGCGTGGGAGTTTGAACGATCCCAAAGGCGCAGAAACATGGCGATTCACTTTACTCCGCTGACATGAAAGACAAGCTCGTGCCCACTCTCGGCAGTCCCTCCTGACGCCTGGCCAAATGAAGCGCTCTGCAATTAATTTGGCAGTCGCTGAGACACCAGGGTGACTAAGAGAATGCAAAACTTGTTTGCGTAGTATTTTGGGTACAAAAGGTCTGGAGGACGTTGTACTGACGTCGCAGTACAAGGATGTATGTGCTTCAGGTACTTGCACTTTCTACAAAACTAAGGAAGAGCCGTCCTGAAGAAGCGTCTTCAGTTCCGGATCTGAGAGTTGTGCATCCGCCAGAGTGTCGAGACTAACCGGGGCTTGCAATTCATCCACACGAGACAAGGTGTCGGATACAACGTTATCTTTGCCGGAAATATGCCTTATATCGGTGGTGAATTGGGCGATAAAGTCTAAGTGACGGAATTGCCTAGGCGAACAGTTTTTCTTTCGCTCATGGAATGCGAAACTGATCGGCTTGTGGTCCATATAAACTATAAAGTGCCTTGCTTCCACCATATGGCGAAAATATTTTATGGCCTCGTAAATGGCAAGCAATTCCCTGTCATAGGGAGAATATTTAATTTGCGATGGGCTGAGCTTTCGCGAAAAGAAAGCCAATGGCTGCCAACCATCTTTGCTAAGCTGCTGTAACACTGTGCCGATCATTAGGCTGCGGAAAATTCCTGATGGCGTCAACTTTAGAAGCAAGCGTTTTGGTGCCTTTCTCGGAGATATGGTAACCTAAGAATGTTACTTACGGGACACTGAAAACACACTTGGAAGTGTTTACCAACATGCCGTAGTCCTTCATTCTGCTAAAAAGAATGCGGAAGTGGTCCTCATGCTCCAATTCTGATCTGGAAAACACGAGAAAATCATCGAGATAACAGTAGGAGAAGTCCAGTCCTCTTGTCATCTCGTCGACAAGACGTTGGAACGTTTGACCTGCGTTCCGAAGTCCGAATGTCATAAACGGAAATTCGAACAGGCCGAACGGTGATTGCCGTCTTCGGAATATCCTCAGGATGGACAGGTATCTGGTTGTAAGCCTTCACAAGGTCAATGGTGCTGAAAATTGGGCAACCTAAAATGCTGTGCGTGAAGTCGTGGATGTGCCGTATTGGATACCTATCCGGAATGGTTCGCGCACTAAGCATACGGTAATCACCGCAAGGGCGCCATCCATTGTCCTTTTTAGGTGCTAGATGGAGAGGTGACGACCAGGGACTCTCTGAAGGTCTGGCAGTTCCATTGGCAACAACTGGAATTCCTGTTGAGCAATTTTAAGTTTATCTGGCGCTAAGCGCCTAAATGATGAGGAAACTGGTGGGCCTGGAGTGGTGCGGATGTGGTGTACAGTATTGTGTGGTGTAGTGTGTAGTGTACCGGCGGGTCGAGTAATCTCGGGAAATTCGTTCAAAATTTTATGATACCTTGAATCACCAGTAATGATCTTTACAGAATGTATAGATGGATCTGAGTGGTTTAAGGTAGCAGTACAAACATTTGTTAGACTATTAATTAGACGTTGATTACTACAGTCAACAATCAAAGAATAAAAACAAAGAAAGTCCACACCGATAATAGGCTTAGTCTCTTCAGCAACCACAAAACGCCACTTAAAGTCTCTACGAAGACCAAGGTCTAGATTAACATCTAGAAATCCGTACGTCTCGATAGGCGTACCATTTGCTGCCATCAGCTGGCAGTTCGTAGGTGCACGACGATCGCTGAGTAGACGACGAGGAAAGACACAGAGGTCACTACCAGTGTCGACCAGATATTACGTCTTCGTTCTTCGATCAACGACGAACAGGCGACCAGTTTTAGGTGGGCAATTGTTAGTCGCCATTATAGACTGCCCGTAGCGTTTCCCGCCTTGAAGTCGCATGGTTTCACGCATTGGTTAGCCTTCTCACCAAAATTGAAGTGATACCAATACAGCGGCTGTCTCCTGTAGTTCGAGGTTGAGCGGGACGACGATCGATGACGCGAGTTTCGTCTCTGCTGGTGGTCTTGCGAACGATTTTGCGGTCTGCTGTCCCGCAGTTGCATAGTCAGGTCCCTCATGGTACGCTTCAACTCTGCTATTTCAGCTGCCATCTCGCTGACGGAAGGTCCTGATGTAGAAGTGGAGTGGTTGTGGACGTAATATCCTGAACGCGATCAGCCAATTCAGCCAATGCCTCTAAAGTACTCTGAGGCTGTGAGGCTAAGAGAGGCTGTAAGCTGCTAGGGAGTCTACTGCACCAGATCGTGCGCACAAAATCGTCAAGCACTTTAGGTCCTGCTAATCCTTGCAGATGGCGAAGAAACTGCGATGGCTTACGATCTCCTAACTGCTCATGCATCAAGAGTTGTTTCATCTTCTTCTCTTGGGAGGCCGAGAGACGCTTCACCAATTCCGCCTTCAATTTCTCATAGCGGTCAGTGCTTGGAGGAGACACAATGACGTCCTTAACCTCCTTTGAAAATTGAGGTTCCAGGTGTCCGACCACAGAATTGTATTTTGCCTGCATTCGCAAATTGTGCCTCAATTTGAGCAAACCAGATGTCAGGCTCATTTGGCCAAAACGTTGGCAGTTTCAACGACGTACGGTAAATCTCGTATAGTTCAGTGGAAACGCGCTTTACACGATGCACTCTGTGGGTTACATTTTGCAACGGCTGCGATGATGCAGTATGCTCGGAATCTTCACTATTGCTCATCTTAATCATTGTGTTCTTACGGGGTCACCAGTATGGTAAATTAAATACCATGTATAATATATCTCAGAAGGATTAAACTACTAGATGAAAAACATTTCACATTAAAAATATAATTTTAGATATGTTACAATTCGTGAAAAATCCAAGTGTCTAAATTGACGACTGTCACATGACCATAGGCAATAATCCATAAAAAGTAAAATAATATAATTATAGTGAACCGTGAAGTTTCCACGACATTACCCGACGTCGGAATGAAGTGTGTTCTGATATTAATATATACTTATAAAAATAATGTATTGTAGGTAGAGTATGGCTGTGCGTGTGAATGATAAAATACATAAATAAATAAACTATACATAATATGTGTGTATGTATCCTACACCATCACTATAACTAGTGTATTAGCTATTAATACCCCACCAAGTGTACCTTGATAAATGCCAAGTATTTTTATGTACTCATTTTAACCATTAAGGACACCTGAGCATATTTCTTTAACGAATGGACAATACTCAGTGTAATAGTTCTTAAAATTTAATTTACCTTAAACGAATCAGGAATAAATGTTAATTTAGCATTAGGCGATAACAAATTATAATAAATCATAACGGCATCATCTCTAATAAAATAAGACGCTAATATGGTGATACATTTCGATTAAATCTAATGAAAAGGCATAGGCAGTGTTACATCTGCAATAAAAAAAGTCAATAACAACAGCACATACCAAATAATAATATAGTTTGTAAATGTTATAACCCTGACTAAATTATTAATATAGCATTTTTTATGCAAGTCGAATGTTGTACGCAGACTCTAATAATTATTTTGATTTCTAGAAATTACGTCGCCATGAATCTGCACCCAACGCATGCAAGACGAGTGTTTCCCTGCATGGATGAACCCACGGAAGTATCTATGATAAGTTTCACCTTTAACGGACTGGATTATTCTCATCTAATATCAAACTCGATCCTTGAAGAAAATACTGCGTAAGTAGCTGAAGTAACAGAATCATCTAATTTTCCTTTATCAATTTGTCCCTACAAGCTTTAATGGTTTTTTTTTTGTTTTTAAATGTATTTAATTGCATGGAGCTTTATTTGTATATAATTTTTATTCCTCCTTACTACGTTTGAAGATAAGGTAACATGAATGCTGAAAAGGGGCAATAAAGAAACCGATGGTCTTTATTTGTATGAAAATATAGTTCTTCTGAATGCATAAATGTGTTTGACTGAAGGAGTTTTAAAAGTACAAGTTTTTCTTCAGACTGATATGACTTATTTTCTGTAACAATTTTCAACTAGGCTTTCCTTATTAATTCATATTTGTGTCTTTTTTAGAAATCAGTTCCGAGCTCTTCAAGGTCCTCCTCATGTCTGGGGTATGATAGCCCATAGCTTCTCTGGTATGAACTTGGCTACAAATCAAGTAACATTTTTCGCAAGACCAGGCATTTCTGCTCAAGATACTCAGGCATCTGGTGCTATAAGCTTTTACTACAATCTGCTGAATGAGTGGACCAATAAACCATATACTGAAATAGTTCTGAACCAAGATGGTAGAATGAATATTGTGGCATTGCCTGATATCGATACGGATTGGCATGCACTTTCTACTGTCGGTATTTGGTAAGTTGTAGAACTTATTATGAAATATAACTACTTATTACGAGCAATTTGATTACTTTTGAATCCACGTAAATAAACGAGTTAATTTTGAAAGTGCAACAAAAGCTAATTGGTCAAATTACCGTAAATTGGTTTGCTCACAGCATAACCTTCTAGAATGTTATAGAGTGTTGCTAGTTACTCTTTGCTTGTTTATTTTAGGGAACCACATATGTATATGGAATCTGCGCATTCAGTAAAACAGAGAATGACAGCTTTCTACAAGATAGCAAATGCGATGGCGAAGCAATGGTTTGGCTATGTGATCTATCCAGAAAACTGGCGATATGAATGGGTTGTATCAGGATTAGCATCGTATGCAGCATTTGAAATGATGTCAGAGGTAAGATACATTTTTAAGACATGCCTCTATAATATTAAAAACCTCTAATATTACGAACGATACAAAGTATATTATCATAGACCATACAGTTCATCTGAGAAAACGAAGATTTGTTTAGTATTCAAACTGGATATATAGTTTCATCATTGAATTTAGTGGCTAAAACTCCAAATTTAAGGAAGTTAATGATTACATTATACGATATAAAAATCTGAGAAAAAATCAACAAGCCTGTTAATTTATCGTACTGTAGGATAAGATTTACATTTTGCAAAATTTTCATAAATAACGTATTTTTCAGTATCAAGCGCCCTTAGACACAGATGTCACTAGACTTGATGTCCACACTTTATTTGTAACTGAAGTAATTCAAGAGAGTCTCCTTCGTGACTCTTATGCTGGTGTCCAACCTCTAGAACCTGCAGAAGATTTGTTTGAAGAAGATGAGATCAGAGATCACGTGAATGGGTTACTTAAATATAAAGCTCCAGCTTTACTGAAAATGATGAGACTTATTTTAAGTAATAATCCGGAAGAAGAAGATTTTATTCAATCTGCTGCCAGAGCATTACTGGCTGGAAGGTATGATAAAACCCAATTATTTGTATCCAAATATTTATTTTGAGTTAGATCTCTGGTAATAACGTTTTTTTAATGCTTGTGCCTCTTTTGAACCACAGTAACCAGCATAAAATAACAAAAATGCATAGTTTGATATTTTTATGTATAGTTTCAGTATGAACATACTTCATACCTAGAGTGACAGTATTTTTTTAAATAATATGTTTTTTGTCACTTTTTGTCGATATAAGAATCATAATATTTTATATCCAAATAACTAATTACTTTCCTTTTATCTCAATAATTTGAACTTGTTACTGAGTTAGTAATATTTTTATGTAATAAAGAATTTTGTTAATATCTAGTATCCCACGACAATATATGCAAAAAAATACCTACGCTATATTAATATATATTTGTCTCTATCTCGCATCATCTTCTTTCTATATACATTTATCTCTTTCTTGATATATTAATATATCGTAAGATGCCGTTTGTGATGCATTTAATAAAAATTTTACAACAATGTATGTGCTAATTTGAGAGTAAACTAAGAAAAAAACGAAATCGATAGAACCTTTTCCAATAGACGGAAGGCAAAACCAATACCATAACAAAATATTTAGTCAATACTGGCAAGTAAAGCATACATTCTGGTTGTTAAGAAAGTTTTTCTGTAAATATTGACGACAAAATTTAAGAACAGCAACATTTTCTTACTGCTTTGGTACTTCTAAATGTAGATTGATATTGTCCTCATATAATTAAGCTCCTATGGTAATCCTTTAATTTAATGACCCAAATTAATTTTGATACATTGTTTTAGGGCTTTACAAACAGTGAACTCATTGAATTTCGTGGACGCTGTACATAGTGAATGGTTGGCAAATGGTAATGGCATAGTGGAAGATATCGGAGGAGATTACCTTGAAAACTGGATATTTAACACTGGATACCCTCTTCTTCACGTTGGCAGTAGACAAGGGGGAGTGCTAATTACTCAGGTATAAATTTTTTGCAGAAATTTTATTCATTACAATCTTTTAGGTCGATAGTTGTTCAGAACGAATTCTCGTCTCAGAAACTTTAGTGACTATTTTTTCCTTATTAGTCAATACTTGTCCGGGTATTGTACACAGAAAACATCCTCCAACGAAAAACTTGAAAGTAAACCCTTTTTTTTGTTTTTTTTTTGTTTGAGGCGGGGAAATGCACACCCCACTGTTCGGGGAAAACAGAAGGGTGGTGTGGGGCCCTCACCCACTAAAACCCCCGCCGTGTGCCTAACTCGGCTGGGGAATGTGATTGAAAATAAACCCTATGCCAACATGGTTGGTCAGCACTGCATAGTAGACGATAATCCCTCCTAAAGTAAAGGAGGCCCGTGCGCAACATTACGACGTTAAGAGGATACCAAAATAGCTTCGTGCATTTTTCTATGTACGAAGTTTTCATTGTTTCTTTAGATTGAATGGCTAAAGCTCTAATTTTTAAGTATATGTTTTTTCAATATATAATCTAGGATCGCATAAACTCAGAAACGCGATTGAAAAAAGTTTTCTCGATACAAAATCTTAGCGAAACAGCCTCTCTCATTTTTTATTTTTTTCATTTGTCGGTCTATTATTGCGTATTAACTAATAAAATAACTTTCAAAACATAAGTAACTATTATATATAGAAACACGTAAACCGGAATTAAAATATATTTAGTAGATTTTGAGTAAACAAAAAAATATCCCTAATTCTTCATTTTCTATACCTACTAGCTGTATTAATAGGTACATGTCGACGATAATATTGATGTATGCCCTTATGAGTCTGGATCTCCACGCTCTTAACGGCGTAATGTTGCGC
This sequence comes from Orgyia antiqua, assembly GCA_916999025.1. Taxonomy (NCBI): domain Eukaryota; kingdom Metazoa; phylum Arthropoda; class Insecta; order Lepidoptera; family Erebidae; genus Orgyia; species Orgyia antiqua. Next base: position 15,531,106 of record OU779864.1, on the reverse strand, counting down.
AATGTTGTCTCTTTCTAGAGACAGAGAATTAGATGACAATCAAGGTCAAGATGTTCTGATATAAGTAGGGGCACTGTTGAATCTTACTCAACAATACAATCAGTATGAATTAGTCTTCCAGTATTGTCATTTTAGCTTAACGAAATTAATAGTATGTAGTATCACTAAAGATATCAACACTGAATTTTCTAATTACCTTCGTGTTTTTACAGGAACGTTTTGGATTAACTGGTCAAACCCATAATGCTTTCTTGATACCTATTTCTTATACAACTAGTGTTAATCCAAACTTCGATAACTATTCACCTGTGTTATTTACTGATGAAACTAACACCATCAACTTCTTTTTGGATGAAGATGACTGGGTACTTTTCAATATTCAAGGACAAGGTAATCGAAAGACAAATATTTTAAAACATTACATCGGTACCAATTCTACGTGCGTAACTAAACTTAACTAAATAATGAAAATTGATAGTTTCAATAACACAATTCCGGATTGTTAACTGAACTTTCTCGTTATAAAAACTGTTTCCTATACTACTAACGATTATAATTAATATAAAATTGCGCCACAAAATAGTCAAATAACCAAGATACAGCAATAAGGCTAAGCGTATGCTGAGACGCAGGCGACGCAGTCACGTGTCTGCTCTGCTATGCGCCCCGCTCTGTCTCTCTCAGTATACGCTCGAGGCCTATGCCTGTCTCGCCTGCCCTGCGCTGCTAAATCTGTGCTGTGCTGCGCTACATCGCCTGCGTCCAGTAGTGTGCACGTAGAATCGGCACCATTATCTAAAATATCAAATAAATACCGTTGCGTGCACTGTCAAGAAAGGTTACTAAAGGATTAAGTTTTATTCAAGTTGTAAATATGTATATTGTTTCTAAACAAATTAAAGAAAATCATCACGCTGAATTAGACTCGAACAATATCAATTTTTAAATAAAACAAAAATCAGGTTTTATTTAAGGGCCTACATCAATATTATCGTATATCATCGCCGACACGTACATATTAACACAGCCAGTAGGCACAGAAAATGAAGAATTAGGGATACTTTTCCTATTTACTCAAAATCTACTAAATATATTTTAATTCTGATCCACGTGTTTCTATACATAATAGTTACCTATGTTTTTAAAGTTATTTCATTAGTTAATACGCGATAATAGACCGAAAAATGAAAAAAATAAAAAATTTGAGAGGTTGTTTCGCCAAGATTTTCTATCGAGAAAACTTTTTTCAATCGCGTTTCTGAGTTCATGCGATCCTAGATCATATATTGAAAAAACCTATACATAAAAATTAGAGCTTTAGCCATTCAATCTAAAGAAACAATGAAAACTTCGTACATAGAAAAATGCACGAAGCTATTTTGGTATCCTCTTAAACAAATGATTCGCGCGAGTGCTAAAGATCAATTTCAATTGATTGATTTTAATGACTTGCAGTAAACAAATAAAATTTTTTTAGGTTACTACCGAGTAAATTATGATGCTGAGCTTTGGGAGAGGATCATTGAAGCACTGGAAGACCCTGAGAGGAGAGAAGTGATACATCCACTTAACCGTGCCACTGTAAGTTTGAGTATCATGAGTGTTATTATTATCCACTTACCTACTCATCAATTCCTCTTCGTTCACTGTTTAACCTCAGGCCTGCTTCAAAGTATGCTATAAATTACCTTTTTCGTTGCCAACAACTCCATGATTTTTTTTATTAACCCTTCGCCCAAATCGGTCCATGGTCTGTGCCTGGAGCTTGGCTCCGACGCCCTCACAATCGTAATCAAATCGTCGCTCCACTTAGTTGGATCCCATACATTATCTCCTCGTTCGCTTCATCACCACCACTCTTGAAAATTGGCAACCGTTGGGTAAAAAACCCCAATGGTTGCCTATCAAATCAGTTTCATTTGCCTTTTTATTAATTTAATCAAATTCCTTGCAGCTCGTAGATGATGCTTTAAATCTAGCCAGAGCTGGAAGATTAGACTACGATATTGCATTCAGAGTAGTTCTTACAATGGAACATGAAACTGAGTATGCAGTATGGAAAGCTTTCGTGAGAAATATGAATTTCTTAAGAAAACAACTGGTGGCGCTTGTGTCTGAAGATGATGATTTGGATCAAGATATATATTTGGTAAAATTACTATTATTTTTAAAGCAATAAAAGTTTATATTAAAGATTATATTTTTTGCAATAGGCATTTGGCAATTAATATTTATTGCAATATGCGTTTTGCAATTAAGTAATATTATCATTCGCAATAATCACTTTCTTAAAGTGTTCACTTTCATATTCACCAGTACATTTTATTTTTCAGAGAATGGTACGAAGAACAATTGGCACTTTAGAAAATGAATTAGGCTTTTATCCAGACATTACTTTGACGGAACCAGCGATGCAAACATTAACTAGAGGACTAGTCATGGATCATGCATGCAGAGCTAATTATCAACCCTGTATTGCTGCAGCAGTTGACTGGTTTTATGACCCCAATAGTAACGATCCTGTAGTGTAAGTATTTTTAATGTCCCTAACACAGTTGATAATAATAGGCACTGACCACTAAATACAGACAGATTAATAGGCACTGACCACTCTATACACATAAAATCCTCTGTGAGAGACGGAAAACTCTAAAATAAACCTTGTGCCAACAAGCCTGGTCTGTTCGGCACAGTAGACCATAATCCCTCCCAAAGTAGAGGACGCGCATGCTTGGGGACATGAAAAGGCTGGAGAGACCACTAAATAAGAATTAGATATTAAAACAACTCGTAAAGACACTGACTAATATTAAATTAAACGTAATAATAATGTCAAAGAAATTTGCGTAAAATCAAAAATTAATCGAGTAGTGGGTTGCCGTTCAATCTTGAAGATACGTTTAGTTTGGCTAAATCGTATTTTATAGACTAACTAGCTGTCCCGGCAAACGTTGTTTTGCCATACTAAAAAAAAAGGTTTAAAAAATAGATGTTGGCCGATTCTCAGACCTACTGAATACGAATGTAAAATTTGATAAAAATCGGTCAAGCCGTTTCGGAGGAGTACGGTAACTAACACTGTGACACGTGAATTTTATATATAAGAAGAAGATAACGTTTAGTATGACGTACCTATAGCTTATATTAGAGATAAACCGCCCCACACACATAGATAATGTTGTGCCTTCAAGCTGGGTGAGTGATGCAACCATAGACACTCTATCTGGTTAATCTGTACGTAAAATTAAGTTAATATTGATAGCTTACAGAATCTACTTTATTCGTCCACGAGAAGACAAATGTACGCCACCACTAAAATCTATTCGTGAAGTAACGCATGAGTTACATATTAATTTTTTTATTTACAGAAACCCAAACATTCCTCACGACATCAGACCTGCGGTGTACTGTACCATGGTCAGAGAAGGTGATGATGATGTTATCTCAGCATTAAATGAAAGACTAAATATTGAACCGACTCTTTATGAGAGAGTTGTTATTTTGGAATCACTTGCTTGCTCACGAGATGAAGGGTTTATTAGAACGTAAGTAATGAAACAATAGTTTAGTTTTTCTATTATGATAGCTTATAATGATATAACCACACAGTTACATTGTCGCACATTCAGGGAATATAATAATTTTGAGAACTGATTCTGACGCTACGGACATATTTGTCATTTCATTTTGTTGTTTTATAAGACAAAATGTTGCTACTCTCTATTGTGTATTTGTATAATTGGTTTGACAGACCTCGTGGTCTAGTGGTTCATGTAACGTACTGTCGTTTACGGGGTCGCGGGTTCGATTCCAACCATTTGAGTGATATTCATAAATGTTATACAAATGGTTGTACTGCGTCTGGTTGTTTCTATGTATTATATATAAGTATATACAAAAAAAAGTATATATGTAGTATATCACGGATATACTACGTCATATATTGCATAGTAATACATTACATCGATCTGTATCTAGCATCCATGACACAAGCATAGAAATATACCTTACTTTGGGACCAGCGGCCGTATTATGAGCTCTTATTCCCAGACCGTTTACGCCGTGAATGGAACTGCGCGGCAAATTCGTAATATGAACATAACTCCCAGCCATCCAGTTCGCTAAAACAGTCATAGATTAATATGTTTATAGTGAAGGTACAACTAGAACTTTAAGTACTAACTAAAATTTTTCAACTAAATGTTTTATGTTTACCATCTAAACCATCTAGTAACGACCACAGGCGCAAAGACATTGTATCCTCGTCCCCAAGAATTTTTTCGGCGTTCGCTCAACGGCAATATCTTACACAATCATCCTTTGTTTATAATAAAATAAACTCTATACTAAACTTTCACCCTAAGGTCTCTAAGAACTGTAAAAAAATTATAACTGAGTGGCTACTTACTCTGACGTACGAAGAAGCGGAAAATATTTTGGTCAGATTATGTTAAGCTAAGCGCTACCGCGCGAGGGCACGCATTTTATGACACATAGTAACAGACACACATACACACACACACACATACACCCATCAGGTACACACAGTATGTTGCCAAATACATTTAATTTTAAGTTGCATGCATACAAAATTATTATTATTATTTTATTTTTGTTTACTCTTATCATTTGTCTCTTTATTGTTAAATTTAAGGGAAGTGCGAGACGACCCCAACATAAGTATTTCCTAATAACTTAATGGGGTTGCCTCAACTATAATTATCATTTTGTTAATATTTTGAGACAAATAAATAATTTTTTAATAAAATTTTTTTAATTTACCATAATACATAATTTAGTCAGGCAGTGTACGGCCTGCTTGGAACTTGCATGATTTTTAAAAAGCTCATAATACGCCCCCTGAATACGTTAAGTGAAATGTAGAAAAAAAATTGGAGTGCAGTGAAATGTATTGTATTGTCAGTTTTCTCATTTAGGATGTGGAGCAATAGTTTGTTTTTTTAGAACAATGATATCCAAGCCAGTTTAAGCCATAAGAATAAAATACGCAAAAACCGAAACAATATTTTTTGTATATTTGCAGGTTACTAGATGAAACTATAGCAGTGAACAGCCCATATAGTGTTGAGGAACGGAACAGAATCTTCGCTGCTGTAGCTGAAAGCAGTTTTGAAAATGCTTTAGTCGCAGTTACCTTCATATCAATGCGTGCTTTGGAAATAAGGAACATGTATGTTACTTTTTTATTATATTATTATATTGATTGCATTTATAATACTACATCCATTGAAACTAATAAATTAATTGGAGATCAATAAATATAATTCTATCTATATAAAAATATTGGTAATTTCAGGTACGGTGGTCCAGAAAAGCTTGAAGAAGCTATATTCCACCTCGCGGATAACATGGCGGGTACGCTCTTAGGAACAGAGGTAATTTCAGATTATATTCTCTATTTTAGTCCCCTAGCTAATTACGAATGTATGAAAATGTATTTCTAAGACAACGATTAAAAAAATGTTTTTGATGTCATTATTATAACCGCATTCGACCGTAGCTACCGTCCGAAACATAATGTTTTAATTCGACTGAGAGAAGTTATTACATTACTTTAACTCTTTTATTAATTAGTTATTAAACATTATTGATTTGTTTATTTTAGTTTATTAACAAAACAACATATCACAAAAAATATATAAAGAAAAATGTCTCTATTTCGTCGTTACAGTTCCGAATTTGGGCGAATGCTCAAAATAACAACTTGGATGACTCTCAACTGGCTGCTTTACGAGCATTGGATCAAGTCAATCAAGACTTGGACTGGATGACGACCCAATTAGACTATGTATACGAATGGATAGACGAAAACGATGCTACTACAGTGGTAACGTCTTTAATAGCTCTATGTCTACCTTTAATGGTAGCATTATTTAATTAATTGGTTAATTTAAATAATTAAATATTTATACTAAGTAATTAATTATCTATGTTAAGTAACTAAAGATTTATTTATGTATTCTTATAAATAAGAAATTACGTTAGAAAAGATTTAAGATATAAACGGCATATTTAATATAGTTTATAAACCTATATACATCTGTTGTTAAATTGTAATTAATTAATTAACTATATTTTTAATGTTAATTTAAGATTTTGAACTCTACAGTACAACCTTTTATTATTTTATTTGTAAGTGATATTCAAATTTTATTTAATAATTTATAGGCGATATAAAAAGTTAAATTGTTTAATTTTTAAGTGTTGATTAAATAAATAATGTGAAATGAATGAGTTGAGAAAAACTCAATGTTATCGTTTTTGATATCATTTGAAGTTGTATAGAACCTCGCATCCGAATATTATGCTGATATTTGATAATACTTTGTAGGATTTTTTACGTTTATTTTAAATCTGTTTTAACATATATAAAAATAACATATAAAATAAACATGTAAAAGTATTTTAGAAGTATTGAAAATAAATTAATAATCGGATAAGAGTAATTTTGAGTGTTTACTTCTTGCTACATGTATTGTAATAAGAATGTTTGACGAATTATTATATATTATTAGCTGGCCCGGCAAACGTTGTTTTGCTATACCAAAATAAAGTAAAAAAAAAAATGAACTATAAACCTCACGGAGCCCGAGACCTTTCCAACGAATGCAAAACCGTGAAAATCGGTTCGTGCGTTCTGGAGTTATAGCGTCAGGAAGGAAAATCCGACTTATTTTTATATAGTAGATTAAATAATGAATAAAATATATTAATTAATATTAATAGTTTAAAAATAATATTTTAAAAAGATATAAATAATCAATTATTTTTATTCTATATAAAAATTGCACAAAGTGGTTAAGTTTTTATTTTTTAATTTTATAATTTACTTTTTTAAATTTATGGATTATTATAATTTACCTATCAGAATACAAAAAGATATACTTAAACTTAAACTTTATTTTATTATTACGTGTATAATATAAATATCTCTTGTTATTAGAATTATATAAGTGTTTATTTTAAGATTATTTTTTTTACTGCATTTTCACTCATAATTTTATTTTAATAGTTAAGATATAATCTGAATATGATACAAACGCGTCCTCTTGTCCCATATTTAGATTTAATTTAATTAAATAAAACAATATAATCGTACCGTAAAAATATTTATTAAATAATATATTAGAAGTATAACATTAAGGCACATTAAGTTATTATTAATAATTTATGTAATATGTACATATTACTTAATTTTATCAAAATATTAAATTAAGTTCATAAAAAATACAGTGTTTTATTTCAACCATTCATTATTAAATACATATCGATGACTAGAATCACAATATTTCATTATTATGAATAATTTAATTAATTTTAATGTAAGTAATTAATGATTAAAAAAGTGAATATCGTGCAGGAATGTGAATTATATATATATTTAAATATTAGGTATATTGAACACTTAAAGCCGAATCTATTGCTTTGAATATTATTATTAGTATTTTATGGTCTACTATATACCACCACCATGTAACCAGGCGTAGTGTTTAATTTAGTACCAATTGTTTTGTTTTGAGTTTTTTGTGTTTTACAGATGTAATCTGTTTATCTATAGAGGCTGGCTAGGCTGGCTCTTACAGCATAACCTTGGGAGGAAATGGGGTGTTTACTCTTGTACTCTTAATCCGTTATCATACTGACGTGACTGCCATCGTGAAAGCTAATTTATGATTTGACCAAAATAAAACTAGTTTTTTATTTATTCAAATATAAAGTACATATTCTCAATGTTACGGAGCTATCAGATACATACAACGTAATGTTTATTCCGTTACACATTTATTAACTAAACAATACGCCATAGCCTAAAGATTTCACCAGTTAATTTATTAATTTTAGACTTGCTTTTACTAAATAATATAAATTATAGTGGAAAAAGTCCTGCTTATGGTGATCATTTATCTACTATAAATTAGTTTATGAAATTACACCAGTTATTTAAATGTAAAAATATTCAAGGCACTTATAGTTAGCTTGAATTAAATTATCTTGTGAGTCCAATAAATAAAATTGATAAACACAAAGTTATTATGGAGACTGTCTTACACGTAATTGCTTCATCTTTCGCGTTGCCTGGTGCGTCTGTTACTTCTTCTATGAGCTGTTTTATGAAATAGAAATTAAGTCTTAAATATAACCAAACAAATAAGGCAGAAAAAGGCATTATCACGAGTGGAATTTGACCTTACATTCTCACTATTCTTAACCCATAAGCTTCAAATCTCACTCAAGTTTTTACTTTTCTGTAAAATTTTGTGTTTTTCAATTCATAATTAAAAACTTAGCATGTCAATTATAAATATTAAAAGAAAAATAGTCAGGAATAACGTTATCTATAGTATGAGAGTACTAAAAGTGATTAACTTAGAACAATAAATTACTGTACCTAATTGACTTTGTACCTACGCGTGAATCATAAAATATAGCTTGTCCTTTTTAGGCTTTAGACTATCCATGTGCCAAAATTCATATCAATTGGCTCAGTAGTTTGATGAATGAAGCTAATACAGACCAGAACAGATCTCCCACATGTTATACATAAGACGTTTTAGAGAAATTTGGTAACAAACACCGTATCACAAGATTTTTATGTTATAAAATTTGTAATATGTCGTGTAAATATATTTAAAGGAGATTAACACAAAATAACCCCATCTCTTCCCAAGGGTGCTGTGAAAGTCAGCTAAGGGATATTGCACACAGATAACACCCTCTGTGAGAGACGGAAAACTCAAAAATAAACCCTGTGCCAACGCGCCTGGTCAGCGCAGCACAGTAGACCATAATCCCTCCAACGTGGAGGAGGCCCGTGCCCAACAGTGGGACCTATCGGCTGGAGAGGAATACAAAATAAAACTTACCTTTTCAGTGGTGGACCTGATTATTGGTAAAGGCCTCGGCACTCCAAGCGCTACTCTCATCAAAAATTTGTTCTTTTCTCGTCTGGAATATTATGAAAAACTGGTTAAGTACGAGTTGGACTCGCACGCTAAGACCCCCTAAATCGTAGGATAAAAGCAAGAGAATGATACTGATTAGTATTTGTTGCTGCAACATCAATACAAACTGTAAAACTTTCAGCTCTCTAGCTATTACCGTTCCAGAAATACACAGCCTAGTGAATAAATAAATAAATATTCACGGACTTTTCACACAACGTCCTCTGGTCACAAGCTAAGATTATATTGCCAGGAAGGAAGTAGCGAAGTACGGACGGATGGATGGATAGTGAAGTCTTTTGGTATGGAACCGTAAAAAAGGATTGTAGTACAGGTATAACAGAAATATTTGAGATTTTCAAATAACCCAGAAGGATACCTCGTTCTTGTTCTCGTTCTCTCTTCGTTCGATTATTGTTCTAAGTGACTATAACTAACAGCAAAAAGGAAATTATTACCGTAGGTTTCTTCTAAAAGGGGCCAATTATTTGAATCACTTAAAACTACAAAGTTTGGACCCTTAATTTAATGTTTAGGTACTTACATCCTATGATCAGCAACATTTTTGTCCTCTTGTTCGATCGCATTAAATCTTCTCGTGTAGGAATTACTGAAAGTCTCATTAGCCAACACATAGAAATAGGACACTCGGCAGTCTGGGAAGAAACTGAAATGAATAGAGACAGATACTAGAAATTATTTCGTCAGAATATTATTATGTTTCCTTGCTTTAATTGATTATGATATACTAGCTGTCACCCATGACTCCGTACGCGTCGAATTTAGAAAACTTTCCCCGTTTTTGCATCATTTTTCACTAATGCTTCGCTCCTGTTGATTGCAGCGTGATGTTACGCCTATAGCCTTCCTCGATAAATGTACATACTATTCAACGCTGAAAGAATTTTTGAAATCGGACTATAGGTTTCTGAGATTAGTGTTCAAACAAACACATAAACCGTTTTTGCCGTTTTATTAGTTCAAAATAAAAAGCATAGTAAAATGCAACACATAAATAATTATACTAATAGAGAGCACAGTAAAATACACTTACTTATGTTTTCCTCTTCGTTCTTCTATATACATCCTCCTTACATAAGCATGACACGGCTCATAGTTCAAAGAACAGGCTAGGTCTACTATGTTGGATCTAAACAGTCTAGTCAATAGCTGTTGGTCTTTACTCTTTGTAAGTTGTCCGAATACTTTCGATATTTTTTTAGTTAAAAAGTCCTAAAACAAAAAGATAATTTAAAATGATTTCAACATTTTTCTTTCTTATAAATTATAATGAAATAATAGTATCTTGTACTAGTAGCTTAGGCATTAAGCTAAGTGTGGGACCAGAGTACGTTGTATAAAAAAATATAATGATGATATTCTCTTACAGAGCATTGGGTTATGATAGCTATGATTACTCAATCACGTTGACAAATACTGAATATTAAAATTTTATAAAACTACTCCGTGTGGTGACGAATTAAGAATACAAGTGTCACCACCCCATCTCTACCCAAGCCAGATAAAGGATATTGCACACAGATAACATCCTCTGTGAGAGACGGAAAACTCGAAAATAAACCCTGTGCCAACACGCCTGGTCAGCGCGGCACAGTAGACCATGATTCCTCCCAAAGTGGAGGAGGCCCGTGCCCAACAGTGGGACGTAAATTGGCTGGAGAGAGAGAGAATGAAATAAATTATTTCTTACCTCCCATTCCCAAAATAAATGTCTGGTCATATTACAAGCAGCTCCTTCTAGAGTGAATCTTTCAAAGCCATTCAGTACTGCTTCCCACACGATTGGACTCCGCTCATTATCTAGATACTCCAATATGTCCATTGCAAGCTGTATATCTAAATCTCCTGCTACATATAGGGCTAGGACATCACTTACTATCTGTAATAGAAAATTAAAACTGTTATCTTCTACTATAATAATTGCTCATTAATCTTAAAACAGTAAAACTTTTTTTTAATAAATCTACTTTTACAAATATTGTCTTGTTTATTTTGAGTTTAATTGCACCCGACTTTTCAGCTACCAAAGTTACTAGACTCAGTTTTAAAAATGTTTTCTGATCTAATAATGTAACTTAAAATACATCACCCAAACCATAAAACACTACAAATATACATAAAAAATCACGTCACTTATGTCTTGGACAAAAACTTACTTGACCTCTGTTTATCTCATCAATACTCCACGTATTTTCAATCAAAGTTTTGGCAATAAGTCTCCAGGTTACCTCGTCGTAGGTAACACGGTAGTAACCTGAAAATAATTCATTCATTTTGTTTTTCATTCAACTATATCCTCTGGTATAATGTTTTTAACAAAGTCTATGTACAACGCCATCTATCGAGGACTTTACATATTGTTGTGGATCTAAGTCCCACCCGTGGTAACTACTTTTTCTGGTATGTAGCAAGTCAATCACTTAACAACAAAGTTTATTAATCTACTGTAAATTATTTTACCTATTTATTATCCTTAATTTATTTAGTTTTAACAACTTTAGTAATAGGTAATGCAGCTTGTCAATCCTTCTACATGTAAATTCTCCCATTTGATGCATGCTTATGTATCGGAAGTTAGTGTCATACCTGAACCATTTCGATTCAACAGAATCCATCCATCATTCAAGTTCTCTCCAAATGTATAAGACTGAGCACCAATAGTGAATCTTGGTCGATAACAGTTGTAACAACTTTGATTGTTTTGAATGATATACGAGATGGGTATCAAGAAATCACTATCATGGCGATTCTGTTTTGTGTAGCTGAACTGCCTCTGAAAATTATAGCAGAAGATTCAACTATTATTTAAATGGCAAGCCGCCAGCTTTCAGGCAAACACTCACTTGGACTACAATAAATTGGCTACATATAAATAAATAAATATTCACGGACATTTCACACAACGCCCTCTGGTCTTAAGCTAAGCTTATATATGCTTGAGTTATGGGTACCAGAATAAGGATATACTACTTTTCTTTTGCAATACTTATAACTATGTATGTGTTTATAACTCATAGCAAACACCCAGACTATAAACACATGTATGACAATTATAAATATCACACAAATAATAATCCCGTGTGGGAATCGAACCCGCGACAGTCTGTTACATAAACCACTTGACCACGAGGCCTTTCTATTTATGCTGCAATATGAGTCAGATAAAGGGAATCTCGAAACTAAACTCTGGTCACTGTTCTATATAAAGACATGCCTTTCCTTTGCCATGTTATATAGCCTTTCTTAATAAATGGAGAATCTACATAGATGAATTTTTTTTTATCGAGGCAGTAGTTCCAGATTAGTGCGTTCAAACAAAACAAACTTTACAGCTTACAATAATGATTCAAAACTTATCAAAATTTATTTTCGTGTCGGTGAGAGGGAAGTGGTTAATCCAAATCGGTCAACAAAGTGATCACTGTTGAGTAAGAGAACTAAAAGGCGAAAAAAATAGATACATATTATGAGGTGTGTGATACGTGTTGAAAGTAGTTTTATTTGGACGAAGATCCATATTTATAACTAGCTGTTGTCCGCCACTTCGTACGTGTGGAATTTAGAAACCAAATATCAGCAAATTATACAAAAAGTCGTTCTCTTGAACCACTCTATCTATAAAAAAAACGGCTTCACAATCCGTTGCGTGGTTTTGAAGAAATAAGCTCACATAGGGATATAGATACAAAAATAGTGACTTTGTTTATAATAAGTAAAGATAACTTACTTGTTTTAACTGAATAGCATTAGGAGTGCGATCTCGTAGTACGTGCACATAAATAACAGGATAGCCTGGACGTCGAAGCCAAGACGCTAAAATCCTAGATGCAGTGGAACCATTGAAATATTGATTTTGACATTCAACGGTATTGTGATCTAAATTGTAGCCGAAGTCTTTCAGAGATATGTAATTTCCTCTCCTGAAAATAACAATAATTTTGACATTACCTACTAAATATTATAGAATCACGCCATCTATCGGAGGTTATGTTCAAGCGTTCATAACAGAAATTTGCACCGAATAAAATAAAAGTAATTTAAAAAAAAACTAATTCTAAAGGATTGTTTAAAAAATTTTTTTGTAACATATTTTCTTTCTGGAAGCTTGCATAGAATAGTGGAACGTATTATCCTCTCCAGCCCATTAACGTCCCACTGCTGGGCACGGGCCTCCTCCACTTTGGGAGGGATTATCGTCAACTTAGCCGCGCTGACCGGAAAATCTTTTTGTTCTTGATTGTTCCTTATTGGAACATACTTAGCATATACTAACTATACCCTACAAATATGATTATAATAAAACTTACTTCGAGTTAATATATTCCAGTAAAGAATGATGAAATTTATCAGATTCTACCCAGTTTTCCAACATCCACAAAAGTGCTCCTGTCTTCATTTGTACCAGAGTTTTGTACCTAGACGGGATTTCAATAGTTAAGGAAGTATTAAATGTGTCTAACGCTGGAGTACTTCTTTGCCAGTCCACTCCCATCGCTTTTTCTCTCATTTGTAGACCATATGCACTGAGCTGACGCTGTTGGGAACTCAAGTAGCCATGATTGTACTGAAATACGAGAATAACAAGTGTTTATTTCATTAATGATATTATTAAAAGATTTTTAAATAAATTAGATCTACTGCAATCTATCTTGCGTGTGTTGCAAGGCGTAAAAGAAGAACACACAAAGAAACAAAGATTATCAAGTACTTTGAAACCTTTTTGGACCTAGATAACGTCACAACCGCAACACAAAATTTCTTATAAAGCAGTTTAATTTTAGAAGCCATACGGACAAGAATAATTTATCAATTTTCCACTATAATTTTAATAACCTATATTCCCTGTTTAGTGTATTATTTACATTAAATTATTAAAATATTTATGTTTCATATGTGTGGTATTTCAACGCTAACAAGTGTTGACCTAGAAAATTATTGCTATCACGAGTCGCCAATAATTTTGCATGTAGGTGGCTCTTCCTTGAAGAACAAAGTAAATGACAACTTCATATTGTTCGTGATAATGATAGGAAGTAGCCAATAACACACTCTTTTTATTAAAATTATCTTTTTACCGGAATGCGAAGAGATTGTAATGTTTTTCGATTTATATGTTTATGTGATCTTTGTAGCTACAACTGCAGCATGCAACAAGGATGGATGAAAGACGAATGCACGTTGCGGAGATGCGAATGTTGAGATGGATGTGTGGCGTCACGCGAATGGATAAAATAAGGAATGAATATAATTAGAGGAAGTCTGAAAGTGACTAAAAAATTGAAGAATGAGCGGATGTCCTGGTATGGGCATGTCATGAGACGAGAGGAAAGTAATGTCGTTAGGAGAGTTCTGAGTATAAATGTGGAAGGATTTTTTCCATCCACATTTATACTCAGAACTCTCTAGAGGAAGACCTAAGAAAAGATGGATGGACTGTGTGAAAGAGGACATGAAAGAAAGAGGAGTTGACACAGACATGACGGCTAATAGAAGACTATGGAAGAAAAAGACATTTTGCGCCGACCCCAAATAATGGGATAAGGGCAGGAGGAAGATGATGATGATGAATGTGATCTTTGTAGCTATGAGTCTCCGTGTAGTAACGGATTAAAAATACAAGTGTCACCACCCCTTTTCTACCCCTAGTTGCTGTAGGAGCCATGTAAGGAATACGCCATAGTTGTTTTAATTCTTTAGTTAAGTTAAGTTTCGTTGTACACTTAGAATTGAGGCCATTATTTATGATACTCCAAAATTCCTACTTACGAGAGTTATAAAATAATATGCCAAGTATGTGGCGACTCCCTCCTTAAACCACTCCTCCTTCCACCTCGTTCTCTTAATCTCGCCTGGGTTACCCAACCAGATTCTGCTTAACTGCTGAGATAATTCAAACATCATTGTCTCTATCTGTTTGATGCTAGTAAACTGGTCGATTGTCGCTATGCGATGGGCTCTGAAATACGGAAGAATATGATATATATGAAGATATATATGTTTTAAGATCAGGATCAAATTTTGGTGTAATTATGTTTAATTATACATTTTAATTTACTTAGCTCATGTGGAGAGAGCTGATAACTGATGAAAAGTAGACGTGGAGCTAAATGGAGAAGCTGAGAGAGGACCCTGATCAACGATGTCCAAAGAAATGATCAAATATTATGTAGCACATACGTATGTATATATGACCAGATGTATGAGTGAAGCTAAGGAAGCTCATAGGATCTATGTACATTAGCAAAATACTACCGCTATAAACAGCTCATGACCATAAAGATGAATAAATACCAATGATTGCAAAATGCAAAGATTTATGCAAGAGCTGACTTTTAATTGACTACCTGGCTGGAGCGCATTCGGCCGCTTTTAAGTAGGTTATCAAGAAAGTAATCATTCAAAAGATAGCTAAACTGCCTAGAAGGTCAGAGGACCACCTGGTATAATTATTGCTTCTCTTTATATTATTATTTATCTTTTATATTCGGATGGAGTTATTCATATACTCGTAATAATTAAAGGACTTCATTTGAGAAGTCCGTTTAATCATATATTTTTGTTCAGTGCTTCTACAGTTTAATGATTGATATTGGTGTCGATTCCAGTGCAAGTCCAACTAGACTAAACTTAACCATAAATAAACTATTTTTAGTTTGGTTTTAGTGATAAACCTATTCTGTTTCAAACAGAAATTAAACTTAAAATTTTAGTTGACAGCACTTATTTGATTTTGACATAATCATTAAAGCTGCCCACTAACAGACAAAAATGCCTTTTATAGTGAACGAATGAATGAATGAATAAAAAAATAACTAATATAAAATTCCTTTTCAAACGTTATTTGAGCAATATAGGTATTTATAAATATTTACAACTATTTCTGCATCATTGTTATGAACATTTATTAATAATTTAATTAGTTGGCGGCCTTATTTCAGTGTATTTCTCATCGTAGATATGAGCATAGTGAGCATCAAATCTTTTAGGTTATCTGTGGAGTGATTAGCACTACTTTTACTCTGTGGTATGCCTATATTACTTTCCTTGATTACTTTATACAAAAAACAAACAATTAAATTCGTTAATTATTTATTTTAATAGGTGTTTAGTGTAAATAATTACAGCAACTAAGGAAAAATATGCTTATAAGCAAATATTTACTTCTCATCTACCATAAACTGATGACGGAAATTCATAATTATCAAGATAACAATGACAAAAGCCAAAAAGTGTATTTATGGAAACATGAAAATCTGTATTTATAAAAATTTGTGATATCATGTGGTGTATAATTATGCAAGAGATATTAAATGAACCTAATAATTTATTTCTACTTTTATTTATAACTTATAAGTGTGTTAAGTTCAGTATGTAGTTGTATATGTTAAGTATTCTGATCTATAAGCTACACAACAGTAATTAATTCATCATAGTCTTTTCTTAAGGGCAACATATATCCATGAATTCTTACAAACATATTTAGATTAATAGAATGTTAAGAATTCCAATAAATTATATACTTTATTTCTAACTTAGCTAAGCCTGCTAGTGGTTACTATAATATAGCCTATGTGTTATGTATTCTGATCTAGCTATAAGCTACAAAAGAGTATTTATGTATCTATGAATTCTTACAAACAATCTATATGGATTATTAGAATGTTAAGAATTCCAATAAATTACATATATGCATAACACATTATTTTTTGATATAGTAAGAGGCTTAATACTTACTTATTATACAAATAAAAATGCAATATTTGTTTAAATACATGTTTTACTAAATAAATCTGAATGTTTTCCGAGTACATATAAATAAATGTTGGTCCACAGAACTCTCTGGCTTGGCTTGGCTGATTCTATTCATTTCTTCATTAGTTATTTTTAATAATAAATTTAGAAACCTACTGATAAAAAATATAGCTCACTGTTCTAGAGACAAACTGTTAGAAACCTTATTAAGTATCACAGATCAAGTAGCACCATTTGGTAGGTATAGTTTTAAGACTGGCTACAATTATTATTTCTACTATTAAATGATATTTACATAACTTTAGGCAGACACACACAAATACACATTTTTTATCACTAGTTTCAATGTTCCAAACTATGGTTCCAAAGATTTCTAGATTTTTCCTGTAGTTCACTTAATATAATTGGTAGCAACTGCATTTATAGGTACTGGACCACAATTTTCCATTAGGCCACCAACTGGATATTTATTTTCCCCTGCATGACCTGGAAAAAAGTTATATTTATCATTAGACGCCATTAACCTCAAAATCGTTCACTTTGTATTAAATTATATATGTTTATAATATTTTTACGATAACTTGTATACTTACATAATATATGATGTCTTAGAATTCTATGGCTAAGTAAAAATACGTATTATATTATGTATGTAAATTACAAAACTATTTCGACAAAAATTAAGTAAACAAAGAAATACCTAAATAATTAGTTCTACGAATCTCCGCACTTGACTGTGATTCGTCTGTTTTTCGCGCTTTGTTTAACCTCAATTTTGGCGCCAATATTTAATTTATCAAGTATAATTTTAATTTATAAATATTTTTTATTTGCTAACAAACATTTATTATTCAATATTTAATCAGAAAATCAATTTTTAATGTTCAAAAAGCCATGATAAAATTTTGTGAATTTAAGTCGGCACCTACTCATATCCCGACTAAATAAGTCGAGAACTCACTAAATTAAGTGAATTTTTGACATTTATGATGTACACCAGAATAGCATTATCACTAAATTGTATAGATTGACTAATTTTGGTCCTGTCAAACTTAATTTAAGTGAAGTTGTGACTTTCAGAATAAGAAAGTGAGATTTGACAGGAATAAATCAATTTTTAGTTAAGTTTAGTTACGTTCTTGGACACAGAATCGACACCATTGGTACCGATTCTACATGCACGACTAAACTTAACTAGAAAATGAAAACTGATTGTGTCAATAACACAAATCGGCAATGTTAACAGAACTTTTTTATTAGAAAATCTGTATATTATAGACTAACGATTTTAATTAATAAAAATGTGCGCAACGAAATAACCAATCAATCAAAATACGCCAAAGTTGTTATAATTTTTTAGTTAAGTTAAGTTGTGCACTTAGAATTGGTACCATTAACAATGTAAACAAACCAGTCCCTGGATGTTAAGAATAATGAAACAGCTGATGCTAACCGATGTTATTATATAGCGGGTAACCTTGCGCAAAAATAGCAACATAAATATCATCTAGGTCAAGTTGCTTGAGGAAATTGGACGTTTCTATGAAAACATATTTCAATGGTTATTAATACTGGTTATTGGGTTTTCCATGATATATTTGTAGTTGATTGTAATACGGGTTTATTTTGTTGATAAAGGTACACGGTGGGACAGCTTCCGTTAAAATTAAAATACATACTATTACTTTACGTATGTAATATGTATTAGTATGTATTAAAAATTCTTTCTTTCCAGATTATATTTATTTATTTAGAACATATAAAATATTGTCTTGTCAATATTGACCAGTCAGGTCACAGGTATAACTTGTCACCATCTACGCGTTTCAATCCGTAAAAAGTGGTTTTAGTATTTTCTATTTCTAAAAAAGGTATATAGTACTCACCCATTAGTCAATAGATTCCAACTACCAACTTCATATCCAGATATAATAGATGGCACAGCTACTAAATTAATAGGTCCTTCTATCAAAGACCTATTAAGTCTAGAATATTCTTGTATTATATTTATAATAGTTATTCCATATTTAAGGATGAAATTAAAGTCATTTATTTCATCTACAGGAGCCCATAGAATTAAAGTATCATTAGTTTTCTTCGCATGTGCTTCTATGCTTCCGAATGTCGAATAATGAAACCCAACTTGATACAATCCTACTTGTGGTGATGGCACGTAATCTATTAGTATGTATTCGTTTTGGTGACTGAAAAATATGTATAAATTAATACCATTAAATAAATAAAATTTAGCACATACTAAATTACTATCAAATTCTTTGATTCGTCTGTTTCTCTCTTCAGATGGAGACAGTGGGACGTTAAAAGGCTGGAGAGAGTTCCAGCCCATTGACATCCCAATGTTGGGAACCTGCCTTCTCCATTTTGTAAGAGATTATGGTCTACTATGCCGTGTTGAACAGACGTGTTGGCACAGGATTTATTTGCAAGCTTTCCGTCTCTCACAGAGGATGTTATGTGTGTACGATATTCCATATCTGG
This sequence comes from Orgyia antiqua, assembly GCA_916999025.1. Lineage (NCBI taxonomy): Eukaryota > Metazoa > Arthropoda > Insecta > Lepidoptera > Erebidae > Orgyia > Orgyia antiqua. Next base: position 15,511,871 of record OU779864.1, on the reverse strand, counting down.
CTTTTACAGCACTCTGGGAAGGAAAAGGGGTGGTGACACTTGTATTCCTAATTCGTCACCACACGGACCGCGTCTGTTTATTTGTTAGCAATTAAAAAAACACGGTTCCATTCCCACACGGGAAAAAATATTTGTTTGATGTTAATATTGGTCACGTAAATTGTACTGCGTCTGGATTAGACAATAAATAATCTTTAAAAGTAAATCCTAATAATATTGTAAATGTGAAAGTTTGTGAGTTTGAATGTTTGTTACTCTTTCACGCAAAAACTACTGAATGGATTTCAATGAAACTTTACAATAATGTAGCTTATACAACGTGTTGCCGAAAGGTGTAGTCATAATTTAAAGTTGCATTAGATAGGCCTTAAATAATATAAATATTACAGTTACACATAGAAAAATACAGTTGGTAAGTTTTTTTTTTGTTTATTGCCTCCTATTAAACAGCTACCAGAAACGCATCAATTATGAGATGTTTACGGTTTATTGAATGCGATTGAACCTTACGATAAAAGATGACCTCATAGTTGTGTCGTATTTAAAGAAGATCGATTAATTTAATAAATTAATTAAACTTTTATGAACACATAAATGTCATAATATAACTAGTATTTGTAATTTCATCCATGCCTAGTGCCTAGTCACCAGCCATGTGTAACGATGGTCAAATATCACTACACCTTTCTGAAACACGTTGTATATCAGAATAACATATAAGCTATTTTGTATCCCGAAATAATGCAATGTCCCTGTGGGATAATAAAAAACGAACCGATTTTTATCCTTTTTACCGCGGGTAACACCGCAGAGCACAGTTAGTCTAAATATTGTTTATAACCTATGACATAAATGGCTACATGGTCACTAAACAGCGGTTTCTTATATTAAAGAGCCTAAAATGGTGTATATAAGGGACTGATCATGTCCATAAACAACAAATGTCGCAATTATTTTCATGTATTTGTATTCTCGAACATTGGAAATAGGGTAGCCTACATTTAGTTTCTCTAAATACGATAAAATATTTTGATTACATGCCTAAGGTTCTAATTTAAAAATACACGTATTTTGAAGGAAACTATTTACTGTAAACCAATAAATAGTAAATGGAATACGAACATAAACATCGCTTTTTTTCTCAATTTCAATACTTTATTTGTTTTTTTTCTTTACTTTCGTCACATTCTGTTTCTAGCTGTTTCCCGCGACGTCGTACATGCGGAATCTAGAGAATTTGCCGTTTTTGCAAAAAATTCTCATAGATAACACATGATAATAGCGTTAATAAAACCGTTTTAGAAAATTTTCATTGACATTTTCTTTTATAATTGAAACGTGACAACCCTATCCACTAATCCGATGTTAGCTCAATAATTGACACAATTCTCAGATAGAAGTTGATGTGATCGCCTTACATGGTTAGGCGTCTACTCCGTGAGGTATGGTCCGAGTACAAGCAATGATTGATATTTATTTAATTTCCCTTTACTTGTTTAGAAAGTAGATAATACCTTATAAGTCATATTACTAGATATCAGTGATAACTTTTACATTGTACATTGTTACATTATATTGATCTTCTTCTTTATAAGCTCCATGTCTTTCCCAGGGTAATAATAATAATAATATAATAATAGGTAGCTTTCTAAATGACAATAGCTATAAGTAGTTGACGTCTACTGTGAGAGCCGGTAAACTTGAAACTAAAGCTTGTGCCAACACGCCTAATCAGCGCGGCACAGTATACCATATTCCCTCTTCAAATGAAGCCGGTCCGTGCCCAGCTGTGGGTCATTAATGGGCCGGGGAGGAGAGACGATATATTATCTTCTTTTCTGTCGTTTCGCTTATGTCAGACCAGTCGTAGTCACGTTGAGGCAACATGCTAACCATACCTATTGGTAGACGGTTTATTTTGAGATTCCATTCTAGAACTCTGCTTATATTTTTTCTTTGGTAGACTCTATAGCACAATGGCGCGAATTAGCCAGTCCGGCAGTGAACTGCAATTAGCTGACATGATAATTATTGCAATTACCTGTCTCTTTTCTGTTCAGTTGAGATGCATAAAGAAGTATTAGTATTCTGAATATTTTGTTTATACTTCTGCAGTATATAAACCTTGAACTTGTATACCGCTTCGAAGCGTGGGTGATCGAAGCATGGGAAGAAATACTTCGCTTTGTTGGGTGACAATCTTGTTGTGAAGAGATACCTGAAATTGAAGATTGCAACCAATAAGTTAAATCAGCACATTTGTCAAATATTCATACATATTGAGTGGATTACATTTCGCGTGACAGAGATAGAAGTATAACAAATTTACAGCCTAAATGTAGTATAAGTACTACTATTAGATAAGGTATAGTAAAAATCTATACTAATATTATAAAACTGAAAAGTTTGCTTATTTAAACGTGCTAATCTTAGGAACTAGTGGTACAAATTGAAAAAATCTTGTCGTGCATTTATGAAGGAAGATTTTAGGTTGAAAAAAATAACACTGCGACCAGTAAGAGCGAGCATAATGTGAAAAATGTTGTAAAAAAAATTGATAGCCGAAAAGCAGGCCAAAATTTCTTAATGGAATTTATTCCCGATAAGACTTAAGCTTCCTCCATAACCAAAAACAAATTGTCTGTCGCTTTAACGGCTCATAATAAATATTGCATAATATTTATTGCATTAATAATCCTTATTTGGTTCATTGAATGTGTAATAAGCAAATCGTTTGGTACAAACTTGTTCAAGGTATGTAATACCAAGGTCACGTCGTCTGTCCGGAAACCTACATACAGTGTAGCAGTCACGTTAAATATTAGCACAAAGTATATTACTAAAATGGGTAAATTCTATATACATAATAGTATTTAAGAGACGTTTAAGTCTGTGAATTTAGTCTAGTAGGTATGGAACCAAAGAATGCAGGTCAATCTTGGTATTGAGAGGCTTTTTTTGTGTAATGTTTGATAAAAAATTCTTAAGATTAAGTTATTTTCTTTTTTTTAAGACAAGATGGATACGGACTTATGTTATACAAAATGTTAGTACCTTTCTAAGTATATTAAAGAAATGTCTGAAAGTGTTGCTAACTGCGACATTACGTACCTATGTATCATTCATTACAACTAACGAAGCGAGACAATGAGTGCTATGGGTAGGCGAATTATTTAGTTAATTAAAGCATACTTGATAGACACAATTAATATGACCTACAGCTACTGAGATTTTAGACAAACGAAACTGAAACGAAAATGAAAATAACAATTATAGCAAAGAAGATCATTTGCAGAATAAATTATATTTACTGGCTTGTTGATATAGAGATTCTTTCCTTCTTTCTTTTAAAAATAAAATGTAAGCGAATAAAGTCAAGTCCCGTTTTTTTTTCTTTCAGCCTCTCCTATCAGCCGACATATTCTGTAATCCACACTAAAAAATAGGCTCCATTTTAAACAGGATGTAATTTGCCATGAATGTTTAATTACTTATTCATTTGTACAAGTGCATTTGCCAAAAGTTTGTCACGAATTCTACCTAGGTTTATTTAAGAATACTAGCTATATGTTGTGTGTGTTCCCAAGGTTACGCAATCGTCATGCACTGTGAACAACGAGTACGCGGTTTTTATTGATAGATATCTATAGAGAAACATCTGCTACAATTTTTTTAACATTAAAAATCTAAATTCTTTGATCTATTCTACAGATTTTGTGTGGAAGAACTGAATAACTACTACTCAAAGTTAGCTAACTACGGTACAGTACGATACATTTACAAAAATCTTGGTGTGGCAGAACTAGATAATTGGTTTTTGATTTTTAATAATTTTTTGGTTAATGAAAGGAATTGGTTTGATTAAGCATATAATCGTCAGCAGACATGCCTAGAGCATATAAAATTTCCTACCGTAAAATTGTTCTCCATTTCTTAATAATGTCAATAAATGTGTCAAAAAACACTAACCCGATTATCTCGAAACTTGAAATTTTGAGTTATTTAGTTCTTCCATTATACCACTATAACGTCGCCTCAACGTCCGTAATGGAAGAACCGAATAACTCAATTTAGCTAAATCATTTCTTACTCAAGCGATGTTAGTTATTTCAGTAATATTTATTTAAACATAACTATTTATACCATTAAAACACGAAAATAGCTTTATTTTTGGCTTACGTTTAACAGCGAATTAAAATAAACGCTTATGACATGACGGATTATTGAGAATAATCAATAACCATTCCAAAAACTATCATCCAGATTGATAAACAATGAACCAATCTATCTACTGAAGATTTGCTACCACCATATTTAAAACATTTCAAATACATGTTTATTTATGCAATTAATCATAGCAATAGTATAAATATAAATTCTTTCAATATCTACAGAAGAACTAAGAAATAAATAATAATTAATCATCAACCACGCATACAACCACGCGAAGACAAGGAGCAATAAAATGTAACATGGATACAAAATACTGGATCATACCAGATTACAGCCGCTGTATGATTCTGATAAATCCATATAAAGATTTCTTTCAACCTGTTTTAGGTTCTAACTGCCTTGTTGAAAAAATGCAAGCATCGATATATCGATATTATTTTATCGATATATCGATGTATCGATATAAAATAGCAAGTATCTAAATGGTATAAATATCGATATTTTTTTCAGACCGAAAACCAAGTGGGTACCTACTTTCTAAATAGGTATTAATTTTTTTTTGACAAATTACTTTTTGTCTTTTGTTTTGTTTTTTGGTTGACTCTCGATTTGATGCTTCTTAAATTGATGTCTAAAACTTTTGAGTCCTATTCGCACTTATACAGTTTTTTTATTTTGCCGATATATCGAGATTTTTCAAATAAAATATCGAAGCTTTTTGATATTTTTATAAATATCGATATAACGATACATCGATTTTTTTTTTCGTTTCCGACTTTCCTAAACTGCCTTGATAATTAGACAGGTCTTCACTTTTCGTATGTGGCACAGAAAACTAACTATTCACAAACCTGCGTGTGCTTTATAAAGTAAAACTTAATGATTTCTTTATTATACAAAACTAGCTGGCCCGGCAAACGTTGTTTTGCCATACCAAAAAAAAATTTAAAAGAAATAAAAAAAAAAAAAGAACTATAAACCTCACGGAGCCCGAGACCTTTCCAACAAATGCAAAACCGTGGAAATCGGCCCGTGCGGTCTGGAGTTATAGCGTCAGGAAGGAAAACCCGACTTATTTTTATATAGTAGATATATTTTGAATGGCAGCTTTTAATGAATGGTTAGCTTTAATACAAAAAGTAATGGAATAAGAATACCAGACGTAGTGTTTTATCAAACCATGATTAAACCATGCAATCGGTTACAGCAGTTTTTGGATCGAATATTAGGTACGGGTAAAAACCGTCATCTTCCGTCAAAACTAATGTAATGTAAAACTATTCAAACAAATCATAAATGCTATTAGCGTAATAAAGATAAAAGTATTGATATGGGTTTTTACTACAGCAAGTCTGATCCAGAGAACTGACGTGGGAGGAAGGCCAACTACGTACGTATATGGTACATGACCTTACGCCAACATAAAGATTAGTGATTACTATACAAATAAATGCTAAACTTTATACATATTTTATGCCTAGTAGATAATCATTTATGTGTCACCATCCCATTTCTCCCCAAGAGATATTATAAGCAACATAAGTAAAAAATAATAATCTACTTAGTTTATAAACTAAAAAATACGTTTAAATATCCTGAATATTTTTTAAATGATTGCATTGTCATCAATACTCAATTCTATGCTACCTACTGACAAAACGTTGACAGTTTATGTTGTCAGAGACATTTTCTGTTGTCACATGTTGTCACAATCGTAGTAAACACAAGTAAACAATTATATAAATGATATTTTTATCTGAGTCTATAAACAAAGAGTTTTTATGTGAAATCATCTGCTTGTTTAAGAAAGGCATACGTAGAAAGACAATAATCTTGGTGAGTCTACTCATATACAATAAACTATTACGTGTATAATTAAAAATACAAGTGTGGTCATAGTGATACTTCAACATGCTACTCTAGTAATTCTGATCAAGGAATTGGGATTATTCTTTTGAATTATTGCATTGTCATCGGCCCTTGTTAGGTGTGCAAAATTTCAGATCAATGCGTCTACTGCAAGTGGCTGAAAATCGCTTTCAAAGATTCCGTTACACAGATTAATACATTGATAGATACATACCAAACTTATAAAAGCGTGTTAACATTATTTGTGAGAGACACAAAACTGTAAACCGAACACTGCCACGTCTGTTCAGCGCGCCACAGTAGACCATAATTCCTCCCAAAGTGGAGGAGGCCCGTGCCCAACAGTGGGACGTTAATGGGTTGAAGAAAGAAGTGGATGAGCTCATGCCAAACAGTGGAATCTTAATGGGCTGGTAAAGGGAAGTTATTGATAGAGTCGCTTTATTTCGTATCTTTATGCTACATACAATATGATTATTCTATTCTTCAAGGTTTTTCCTAAAAAAAACTACAGCTAATTACAGCATGAAGTTCTTTAGAAATATTGAAAATATCACTAAAATAAAATAAATAAATAAAATAAGTATAAATATTCATGGACCTTTCACACAACGTCCTCTGGTCCCAAGCTAAGCTTTATGCTTGTGTTATGGGTACCAGAATACGGATAGAATAGATATTATACTACTTTTTTTTTGTAAATACATACTTATAATACATAGAAACACCCAGACGCAGTACAAACATTTGTATGACAATTAGTAAAATCACACAAATGATTGTCCCGAGCGGGAATAGAACCCGCGACCTCTTGATCGGCAGTCCGTTACATGAACCACACAAACACAAGGCTCGTCAAAAAAATTGTCTTCTAAAATTAAACAAGTGAATAATCTTTAAAACAAATTTAACTAAAATATAAAGTTTTTATGAGACATTAAAATATGTTTCCATCACAGCATAGCGGCCAAGGTCTTGGGAAGTTCAGAACGTTCCAACTTTATTAAGAATGACGATAATGAGTATTTGTTGTTGTAGCATCAACTGATTTACACAAACTGTGAAATTTTCAACTCTTTGCTGTTACTTTTCTAAAGATTCAGGCTGGTGACATTCGGACAGCAAAGTCTCAGTAATAGGGCCCCGTTTCACCTTTTGGTACGGAATCCTAAAAACGCGTATTGTTAGCAAAAAAAAAAATGATGTAATACAATAATAACAATAATAAACAGTTCAATGTCAATAACGCATTCAATTAAAAATAAAACCAGCATGCAGATGACCGCAAGGTTAAAAAGAACAAGTGTATTTATATGCATTGCAAATGAAATAATGAACATCCACAATTCCACGTACATTAGATACAATATCCTTAGTCCCAATTTGCAAATGGATAGATAAATTTGAATATATTGGTTAATTTTTAGGGCACTAAAGAATGAAACGGGAGTTTAACTAAGGTTTCTCTGTCGTTTGTTGGTCAGCAGGCTGTATCTCAGAAATAGTGATAGTTAGAAAGACGGCATAGTAGACCATAATCGGAGCTCGACAGTAGGACGTTAATGGACTAAAGAGAGAATGGAAGAGATAGACACCTAAGACAAGTAAACAGAAATGATTAGTTAGTATTCTTTCGCCACAAAGAAGTAAAGTGTGTATACTGTGTATCAAATGCAAAAACGCGAATCAAACATTGATTTTCACACTAAGAATATTACAAGGTTAAGAACGATTAAATATAGAATAAGAATCCACGTCAGTCGCGTTCTTGAAGAAGCACATTTTGATGAGTAATTTTGTATGCACGGGACGATAATACATTTTTGTGATATTGACTTTGTAACACTGAGGAATATAACTTTCACTTTACTTCCTTGCTTCAAAAATTGAAATCTCCTACCTCTCCCTCGAGCCCATAATTGTCCCAGTATTGGGCACTGACTTTCTCCAATTTGGGAGGGATTATGATCTACTGTACTGCGCTGACCAGGCGTGTTGGAACAGGGTTCGTTTCGAGTTTCTCACAGAGGATGTTATCTGTGTACAATATTCCTTAACCGGCTTTTAAAGCACCCTGGGAAGGAAAAGGGGTGGTGCCACTTGTATTCTCAATCCGTCACCACACGGACAATCTTCTACCAAATAAATCAAATTATTAGTAGAAAATATGATCGCCATGAGTCGGACTTGAACCCATGACCTCTGCCATCTGAGATTGAGGAATATTGAAGTGGAAGATTTGATAAACATAGGTCATAGATCCCACGATAGCTTCCGAAGTCCCTCATAAGTCTGAAGTACCACTCATGGTGATTATTTTTTCCACTATAATTAGATTTATTATGTAAAACCATAGCAAGTCAAACGTTTATTATCTCTTCGATAAAATCTCCCTATAAACCTCCGATAAGTCATTATGAATAAGACCGTTAATGTTTACCTACGTAATAGAAATTAAGTCACCTTTGTTAATTCAATAATTAAAAATAGTTAAATTATGTCTATGGACGAGTCTCGTACTTTAGTGGTTCGTAAGTTCGATTCCCGCATAGGACAAATATTTGTGTGATGTTTATTTTTATCGCAATAATATTCCTCCTAGGTCTTGATGTTTTCTATTTTTACAAGGATAGAAATATAGTTTGATTTGGAACCAGAGAACGTTACGTCAAATCCATAAATAATTATTTACCAATTAAAAAACAATTATGTAAACGCTTTTTATTTTTCTAAATTGAGATTGAAATTCAGTCCAGATTGAAGAGAGAGAGGAGAGAATTGTGTAATACAGAGGGATCCCGTGCTAGTAGAAACTGTATTACAGGATCCAAAATTATCATATAATATAAACCTATTTATTAGTAAAATCATTAATTGATTTCATCGTGAATAATTTGACCTAAATATTTACCTAATTATAGGTGCATTATCCTTATTGCATCACGTGTGCAATGCAGTGAGAGTGATTCAGTTGTTAAATATTTACTTGGGGGGCGCAAAAGCAAGTTTAGTTTAGTCTTACTTTAGTCATACAAGGAAGTGTCCTAAGGTACTGCATACTACTTGAATCATCTGATACAGATGTAAAGGCCTATGATGATGAATGATGATGATATAGGTTTTAAATATCTATGCAGCTGTTACTTTATATTTTCCAAAACATGATTACTAAAAGAAATATGACCATCCAAAGAACCCGTTTTTACGGTTATCCATATAATAATTTGCAACGTCTATCACGCAAAGGCAAGGTTGTAGAAAAAATCTATAGGTAGGTTACGTTGCTTTGGATAGAAAGGCACATATAATTAGCTTTTGGTTTTTAATGTCACCACGAATAAAGTTTCGTTCCCCAAATGATAGAATTATCCTCTTGGGAGTACTTTGATTCATATTGGCGGGCTTTATAGTGCAGTACTTAGTGTTACAGAATTGCTCATTACAATGTCGCAGGTTCTATTCTCGCACAGGAGAAACTTTAAAAGTTGGTAATGTTTTCATTTGTTTCATTTGTTCACACAGTTTCATATCTTTATTGCGTCAAGTGTATTTACTAAAGTTTAAAGAAACTGCTTAAATAAGTATATTAGTGGATTCTGGAAATCTCCGATTTTTTTAAAATAAATAACATTATACTGTCATTGTTTTTAATAAGCATGCAAAATTACGTGAATATTACTTTTAAACATTCCGTTAAATAGATAATACATAGATTGTTATATAAATAGTTACAAAGGAAGCTAATAAAAGCGAGTTAAAAACATGAAATTGCAATTACATCAGTTTGTTATCATTCGCGAAATAACACAATGAATGTTAATTATAATAATGTATGCTAAATTGTATGGCATGTATAACAAGCCGACGCAGACCTATTGTCTAAAGAGCAAAAGGTCAAAATATTACATCTTAAATTTCCACCGTAATTACATGTAGGTACATAATACAATTTGCGAAGTGTATTTCATATCTGATTATTGTCTATTCTTATATTTCCTCTCCAGCCCATTTACGTCCCACTGTTGGGCACGGGCCTCCTCCACTTTGGAGGGATTATGGTCTACTGTGTCGCGCTGACCAGGCGTGTTGGCGCAGGGTTTATTTTCGAGTTTTCCGTCTCTCACAGAGGATGTTATCTGTGTCCAATATCCCTTAGCTGACTTTTACAGCACCCTTGGGAGGAGATGGGGTGGTGACACCTGTATTCTTAATCCGTCACCACACGGAGATATACGGTTATATTTCATCTAACCCAGTTTCTATAGGATTAAAATTTTTAGTAAATTCAAGCTTAAAATCACGTCATCATAAAAAACTTTCTGTATAATTTAAAAATATATGCAGCCGAACATAAAACCTCTTCCTTTTTTCTGAAGTCGTTTAAAAAGACAATAAGCTAGAAGAGCATCTTTATTAGTTACCATTGTGGAATAAATGATTGTGAAACAAATAAGTATAATATAGTAACGAAAAACGTAGCATTGTCTTATAAAAGAAATGAGTTGCAGTTCTTTCAATTATGAAACTCGTGAAGCCCAAACTCTGAAAGAAGAAAACTCAGCCTTGCACATAAGTAACCGATAAATATTTTTTAATACTTACTTATAATCCTTGCTCTGCTCGTCATAATACTTGACTAAAAACACACCTTGACTATTTTCGTTAACTTTTTTACCAAATGAAATTTTAACTAAATATATTTGTCTATTATCATTTTGATACATTTTCAAGGATTCCGTCAAATAAATATACAATTTTCCTTTAACACTGTTGTATTGAAAAGGTCTATTTTCATTCAATATATTACGATTACCATCAAGAACTTTAATTCCATTGATATCCAAATCCTTACAGTCCAGTTCGATCATGTTTACATTAGGCGCATTCGCGATTACAGAAATGATTAAATCACAATCATAATAAGATTGATCACCGGTTATATACGGGTATATATTTAGTTCATATTGTAATGGATACACTGTGTAGTTCAAACATTCTTCTTCCACTACAAGATCAAACGCATTTGTCGAAGCAAATAAGCTTAACACTAAAAGCACACTAAAATAATTCCACTTCATTTTTGTTAATTAATCAAGAAGAAATTCTTATATACGATTTAATTTAATTTTGACATTTTTATTTATAAATTCGTTCGATCATATTTTTTTACGGAGCGCATTTAGAGACGTCCGTTCGCGTTGCGCATGTAAATACAAATGCTTGTTCGTAGCATTTCTTCCCTCTACAGTCTACTGTAAATCGAAACTTGGCGTCAGATTTTATGTCCAGCCAGACTTGACCCAACTTACCTTAAATTATCTTAGGAATTAATATGACTGATGACGATATCAATAATGTCATAGACAGAAATAAATAAGACTCTTGTTTAGTTTTAAATTTAGCTTATCTTTGAAATTGTTTTCGAGTGAGAATATTTTGGAAAATGAACAACTGTTTTTCTTGTTTTTCTTGTTTTCATTGTTTGATTAATGTTAGTTTTTAGGGTTCCGTACCCAAAGGGTAAAAACGGGACCCTATTACTGAGACTTCGCTGTCCGTCCGTCCGTCCGTCCGTCCGTCCGTCCGTCCGTCCGTCTGTCACCAGGCTGTATCTCAAGAACGGTGATAGCTAGAGAGTTGAAATTTTCACAGATGATGTATTTCTATTGCCGCTATAACAACAAATACTAAAAATAAAATAAAATTAATATTTAAGGGGGGCTCCCATACAACAAACATGATTTTTAGGGTTCCGTACCCAGTATCTCAAGAACGGTGATAGCTAGACAGTTGAAATTTTCACAGATGATGTATTTCTATTGCCGCTATAACAACAAATACTAAAAATAAAATAAAATAAATATTTAAGGGGGGCTCCCATACAACAAACATGATTTTTAGGGTTCCGTACCCAGTATCTCAAGAACGGTGATAGCTAGACAGTTGAAATTTTCACAGATGATGTATTTCTATTGCCGCTATAACAAAAAATACTAAAAATAGAATAAAATAAATATTTAAGGGGGGCTCCCATACAACAAACATGATTTTTTTACCGTTTCTTGCTCGATACTAATAACGTTGCCTTATGTTGCATAGATAATGGTACGGAACCCTTCGTGCGCGAGTCCGACTCGCACTTGACCAATTATTATATACTACAAGATGTTTATTTTGATACACCTCTATTTTATCCAACACTTGCGCGATTCATTCGTTCTAATAAAACCACGTTTTACGGATTTAGACGCGTGTATTTGTTTAAAATTTTAGCCCGACGTTTCGGTGACTTTGCAGTCACTATAACGTCCACAACCAAATCTTGCATGTATTGATATTTAGTTTTCAACTGAACTCGAATCCCTTATTTTGCTTGTTTAAAAAAATGATACCATGTTATGAAAACACTAACTGTTGCCTCGCGTAGAATTTAGAATATTTTTCTCGTTTCTGCGACATTTTTCACTACTGCTTCGCTCCTACTAGCCGCAACGTAATGTTATATGGCCTATAGCCTTCCTCGATAAATATACTATACAACACTGAAATAATTTTGGAAATCGAACCAGTAGTTTCTGAGATTAGTGCGTTCAAACAAACAAACTCTTGTGCTTTATATTATTAAGTATAAATGAAAAGCTATTCTGATGATGGAATTTGAAGGTGGCGATAGAAACTCTGAATAAAACAACGCAACCATATCGAGTTTTATCTAGCTTGATTCGTCTTTCTTATTCGTTTACATTATTTTTTTTGATAATTTACGTGTATTTATATATCTCCTTTAAGCTTATTAACGTCCCACTGTTGGGCATGAGTTATGGACATGATTATGGAGGAATATTACGTCGCGCTGACCAGGCGTGTTGGCATACGGCTTATTCTCGAGTTTTGCGTCTCTCACAGAGGATTTCATCTAGGTATGTATAATATTATTTACCTGGATTTTACAACTCCTTAGGAAGGACATAGAACGGTGAAACTTGTATTTTTAATTTACCACACAGACAGCTTTACGTTTACTATTTATTCTTAAAGTAAATCTCACATATCAACATTTTTGTTAGTGCTAAAAACAAATTTAAATTACACCATAAATACCACTAATTTGGGAGTAATCAAATAAATCTATTAAAGTGTCCCACTTCTGTCAAACTTACGATGAATTAGTCTTAATCGTCTCAAACACCTAAGAGAACATTAAAGCTTCCGTCAAACTAACGGTGAATTAGATTTAATAGTCTTAAACCAAGAACAATAAAAGAATGTTTTAAATTGTATTTGAGTACCGTAAACTTTTAATAAACTTATATACATAATATTATTTAAATACACAATAATAAAAAATGTTTATTACCTAGGTAGATACTATTTGATACTAAATTTTATAGTAAATACAATAATTTGTATCAAAAATACTTAATTATAGTGGAGTGATATCTCTTCTTAAGCAGTTTATTATATTATACTAAGCACTTACAAAAATAGTTTATAATAATAATATACCTTACTTTCTTTCGTAAATTCAATTTTTTTTGTGTTTTTTAAATTTTGTTATTTAAAATAAATATACATTGTTTATAGTAAAAATATAATCAAAGATTATACCTTCCTTATTGTCCTGAATATCAAATAATTCGACTTTTTATATTGATACGTTTAAACATACAAAATCAATTTCACAAACTAATACTCAAAACGTTTACACTATTATAGACTTAAATATACATATATTACCTAGCTATTGCCCGCAACTTCGTACGCATGGTATTTGAAATATATACCAAACCATAGAAAATTATACAAATAAACCACCCTCTTAAACCACTCGATCTATTAAATGAAACTGCATCAAAATGCGTGGTGTAGTGTGTTTGAAGATTTAAACTGACACAAGGACGTATATACAAAATTTTATAATAGTACATTTTTCGTTAAAAATATGCTCTTTTACACAGATCACCCCCAAAAGATTCGCACGCATGATGGTCTACGCCCATCAAACACAATGCGCTAACGAGCTTAAGTATGAAAACTTGATGTGTGTGATTTTACTACTGCCTAAGAAAATGCATTACTCTACACCACATGAGTAACTAAATATTAACTCATGTCTATACCCTGCAACTCGCTATGCTCTTACGTTGATTGCGTTTATTCGTTAATAAAAATCACGTAATGCATAATATTCGACAACACTTGCGCGACTTTTTGTTTAAATAAAACTACTTTCTTACGGATGTATTGCGTGTATTTATAGTCTTATTCATAATGACTTATCGGAGGTTTAAAAGTTCGCTAAAATCGATTCGCGAAAATAGTCAAAACTTGTTATTCATAATAGTCTTTTTACGCTAAAACGTTTATTATCTCTCCGATAAAATCTCCGTTTAAACCTCCGATAAGTCATTACAAATAAGACTATGTGTATTTAGGCCTTGGTCACGGCTAAGACTGAGTCTCACTCGTAACCATGGTGATTGCAAAGTCTCCTTAACGTCGGGCTAAAATTTAAAACAAATACACGCGTCTAAATCCGTAAAAAGTAGTTTTATCACGTAATGCTGTATCTATTGAAGGTGACCTGTGACCTTTAGCCAGTATTAAACAATTATATAGTAGATAGATAGATAGATAGATTAACTCTTTATTGTACACATTTACAAGAAACAGAAAACAACAAAACAACAATACAAATGGCGGCCTTATCACATGAAGTGATCTCTTCCAGGCAACCATGGGATGGAAAGAAAAGTTAGGGACTAAAATAAAGTGGGGCTGCAGGGTACAAGTAGATTAATGTAAAAAAAAATATATAATAATAATGTTATTACATATAATAATAATGTTAGTAGGTATAGTATTCTCCTTTCCTTTTTTAATCTCTATTAAACAAGATACACAAACTAACAATAATTAAAATAATAGATGGCATAGCTAAATTAGAATTATTTTTGAGTTTTGATAAAATATCAGCTTTGTGATTATCAGCCCAAGTTTTTGCACCCTTAGCGTTGTTCAGCGAAGTTATTGCAGCGGCCTTAGATGATTCAGTACATTGAGTACAAACCGACAGGAACGATTCGAACTGTAAATTAAAAATTAATAAAATACTTTTTTGTTGTCTTAATTCTGGAAATTAATTAGGCTCAAAAATTTAAGATTAAAAAACAATAAAAGTTAATAGACAGGTACTAAAAACAATAATACTATATAGATAGCTAATACACAAATACCTAACACAAATAACTAAATTGAAAATTGCTTGGTTCTTATAGTCCGCTCTAGCTAGCTCTAACTGTAAATTTTAGAGTACCTAACAAAAGTCCTTAAATAAATACATACATAACTACATACATAAGAATAAATTCGGAGTTTTAATGAATTAATTTTAATTCAATTTAGTTTTAGTTTCTTCCATTTAAAACTTTACATTAACTTAACATACTCATAAGTACTATTATCAGCAACTTGTGATAATTTACAAATTATTATTTTATAAATTATGATGTCACGTAGATTTTTACATCGAATCATGTACATTATTTTAGTAGCAATGCGTTTAACACAAACAAGAGATAAATTAGCAAGGTCAAGATAATTAATATGTGCTAAATTATAGCGACATTATTACTGTAATTACGTTATATAATAAATTATTATAGTTATTGTCCTGCTTGTACATACATAATCTTTGTGCATCTATATTAATATTTTATAGCTGAAGTGTTTGTTTGTTTGTTTGTATGTATGTTTGAACGTGCTACTCACAAGAACTACTGATTTGATATGAAAAATAACAACGTTGTCTGCCTGCAATAGTGAATTTGGGTAGCATTTTAACTTGTACCCCGTTCCCAATAATATTAATTATTATTATTTATTTAAATATTTGACCGCGCTTATCTCATAAAATACCGGTTGAAATTTAAAAGAAAATAGGCGTGGCTTTCGAAACCAAACCCTAACAAATTATACACAAAAGTCATCCTTTGGAACATCTATATCGATTAAAAAAAACGCATCAAAGTCCGTAAAATTTGTATTTCATAGTTATCTCCATGTTTCCTTATTGGCCTTTTGCCAAAGAAATCTATTAGCTAATAATCGGACCCGTTTGAGCGATAGTTTTGTTTTTAGGTCGCTGCATTCATTTATAATGTATTTCTATTTAAAGAACAGTCTTAAGTATGTGTATAGTTATAAACTCTATAGTTACCGAAATATTATGAATAGTGACCAATAGAGAATGGCTTTGATTAGAAAAAAAGAGCTTTTAATGAAACGGAAAACAAAATGAAGCGTTGATAAACTAACATGTTAGTGTGTTCAATTATTATTTATTTTGTATATTGAAGAATTTAGGATTCAGAGTCAAAGTTTTGAAAGACTTAACGCAACAGAAATTACAAACTACACGCTAGGTATACCAAGAAGTTTTAGGTCTTGTGGTACTTAAATAAACTGCCTCTGCTGACGGGTCTTGTGGTCCAGTGATCCATTTAACGGACTACCGTTCACGGGGTCGCGGGTTCGATTCCCGCTCGGGACAATTATTTGTGTGATATTATTTATAATTGTCATACAATTGTTTGTACTGCGTCTGGGCGTTTCTATGTATTATAAGTATGTATTTACAAAAGAAAAGGAGTATATGTAGTATATCCGTATTCTGGTCCCCATAACACAAGCATATAAGCTTAGCTTTGGGACCAGGGGAAGTTGTGTGTTTAATATGCGCGTGAAATTTATAAACAACGCCTTATCTAATATATAAAAATCACGTGTCACACTGTTAGTTACCGTACTCCTCCGAAACGGCTTGACCGATTTTTATGAAATTTTACATGCATATTCAGTAGGTCTGAGAGTCGGCCAACATCTATTTTTCAAACCTTTTTTTTAGTATGGCAAAACAACGTTTACCGGGCTAGCTAGTCAAATATAAAAAGCGATCCTCTTGACCACTCTACCATTTCAAACCATTTAGGACTGTACATAACTAACATTTGCACTAATTACCTATTACCTAACGTATCAATAACAAACCTATTACTTATCACACTTCAGTCACATTACCCCTATCCTATGGTGTGTGCCATAGCATAAGTTAGGCCCGGTTAGGGTAAGGAGAAAAAGAAAAAAACGAAAAAAATACCCCTATGCTAATTTTCAAAGAAATATAGAAATAGGAGATAAATACAAAGAAACTATAAGCTAAATAACTATAAAGATAACGTGCTAAAAATATACTTAATTATACTCACATCTTCAAAATCACTATCAGTGCGAAGAACGGCCACCACAGTACTGAGAATTGAATCTATACTTGGGTAACTGAAAATTAAAATAAATGAAAATTAATAAATTTAAATTAAATGTATTACTGAGCAGTCTTTGGAATAATTTAGTAACTCTTCCAGTAATTTCTCAAATATAAGATGAGACGAGCCTCATGTCCGAGTAGTTCATATCGGACTACCGTTCACGAGGTTGCGGGTTCGCAGTTTTATGTGTTTACAAAAGAACAGTAGTGCAACAATATGTATTCTATCCGTATTCTGGTATCTATAACACAAACATATAGGCTTACTATAGCTAGGACCAGAGGACGTTTTGAGAAATGTCCTTGAATATTTATTATAATATTATTATTTATTGAAAACTAAACGCCTATACGAAATAATAAAATTGGTCAAGTGCGAGTCGGACTCGCGCACGAAGGGTTCCGTACCATTATCTATGCAACATAAGGCAACGTTATTAGTATCGAGCAAGAAACGGTAAAAAAATCATGTTTGTTGTATGGGAGCCCCCCTTAAATATTTATTTTATTTTATTTTTAGTATTTGTTGTTATAGCGGCAATAGAAATACATCATCTGTGAAAATTTCAACTGTCTAGCTATCACCGTTCTTGAGATACTGGGCACGGAACCCTAAAAATCATGTTTGTTGTATGGGAGCCCCCCTTAAATATTTATTTTATTTTATTTTTAGTATTTGTTGTTATAGCGGCAATAGAAATACATCATCTGTGAAAATTTCAACTGTCTAGCTATCACCGTTCTTGAGATACTGGGAACGGAACCCTAAAAATCATGTTTGTTGTATGGGAGCCCCCCTTAAATATTTATTTTATTTTATTTTTAGTATTTGTTGTTATAGCGGCAAAAGAAATACATCATCTGTGAAAATTTCAACTCTCTAGCTATCACCGTTCTTGAGATACAGCCTGGTGACAGACGGACGGACGGACGGACGGACGGACGGACGGACGGACGGACGGACGGACGGACGGACGGACGGACGGACGGACGGACGGACAGCGAAGTCTCAGTAATAGGGTCCCGTTTTTACCCTTTGGGTACGGAACCCTAAAAAACGGGTTGACTTAAAATCTTTAAAAACAACTTGAACACGATCATTGCGAATATGACGGCATTTGATCCAATTAAAGGCTGTCACCATTTTTCTGTCCTCTCATTACTTAGAGCCAGGGCAACATGTCTTTTTTTTCTAAACTCATTTGCCACACGTCATATCTTTGCAACTCCTGTAAATTTTGCCATATTGGCTAAGCATTCATATGATTCTAGATCAAATTAACAAAAATATACTCACATTTTAGTCCACAAGTCATATTCTTTCTTTAACTGTTCCATAACTATTGGCAGGTTGGTATAATTACTTAGTACACTACTCAATGGTGTCGTTAGATCTTGTGTCCTAATGGGACTGTCCTCCAAAGTCATAGATACGAGATAGCTGAAACATAATTAGGAATGCCTGAACAAAAAGTATTAGCAAATACGTGATAGCCAGATAGGTGGGAGATCAGATTCATCTGAAATTACAATGATTTTAGATACCTATACGAAATGCTGCACAGGACAAATTGCGTCGGGATTTTTCCGATAATAATTCACTATTACATGTTTATTGTAAAATAGTAGTACATTTTAACCGACTTCAAAAAAGGAGGAGGTTCTCAATTCATCTGCATGTTTTTTTTTATGTTTGTTACCTCATAACCTTTAACTGGGCAAATTGAATTTTAGCGATTGTAATGGTTCTTTTTTATTTGAAAGCTGGCGGTTCCCGTTTAGTCCCATTAGCACCAGGTAAGGATCTGATGGTTATCTCCTTAGAAATCGAGAAAAACCTTTAAATTTCAAAGGCACATGAAGTTAGTTTAACTAACTTTTAAATAAAAATACTTACCTACGAATTTTACATTTCAACGACAGAATAGAACGAGCTATTAGGTACTTGTGGAATGAATATCATATATTAAAACCTTAGTATGGCAAACGTGAAATGCCCATGGAGATTTAAAATAAAAGTAAAACAAGATCAGAAGCAATTCCTACCTCTTAATTTTTTCTACATCCGATGTATGTCCCAAAGCAGCCTCAATAATCCATACTTCGTTAGCTAGGTTTGTTGTTGCCATGCGGTTCCATAAAAAGTCGTAATCTGCACCGGTACCATAACGCAAACCTGTCTCATAGGCCACTGGACGCAGACTGGGTGAAATTCTGAAAAAGTTTTCCAAATTCAAGTATTTCCAAATTTGAATTTGGAAAAACTTGAATTTGGAAAACTTTTGGACTTGAGTCCGATTGCAACAAATTTTATTATTCTTTCCGTGTAGTCTAAATTTAACTAAAAAATTAAAAAACTAAATTGGTTTATTTAGATTAATTTACTATTTTGTTATGCACATTTATATGAATTAAAATCTTTAGTAAACAGCTTTTTATCAAGTAAGTTCGGTTAACATTGCCGGATTGTGTTATCGACACTATGAAAATTTATTTTTTAATTAAGTTGACTTTAGTTATGCTCGAAGAACTGGTACCATCGCCTATGATTTTATTTCTTAAAGACACTAAAGTAAAAAAAAAACTTTTCACAAAAATATTGCGGTACGAAGTTTGCTAGGTCAGCTCATGTGGAAGATAAGATTAATTTGTATAGAAAATAACATAAAAAGTAGGTAACTTTAAATAAAGAAGGTACCCACTCAGTGCCATTTTCTTTCAATCCTTTGAACAATGCAAGTGCATGTTCAACACAGCCGCTATGATCTAATTTGCAGGCGAACTCCAGAAGCTGTTGACGGTTCCTCAAATCTTCAAAACTGTCGGTAGACTTCACTTCGTATCCAAACTTCTCGACACCTATGCTAACTACACGAAGTAAATAATCCTGAAACAATAGATCTGTAGCTACTAATATAGTCTTTAAACGCAATCTAATTTGAGTGACGGGCTTCGTGGTGGAGTGGTTTATGTAATGGACTGCCGATCACGAGGTCGCGGGTTCGATTCCCGCTTGGGACAATCATTTGTGTGATATCCATAAATGTCATACAAATGTTTGTACTGCGTCTGGGTGTTTTCTATGTATTATAAGTATGTATTTACAAAAGAAAAGTAGTATAGGTAGTCTATCCGTATCTGGTACCCATAATACAAGCATAGAAATATAGCTTACTTTGGGACTAGAGGACGTTGTGTGAAATGTCCTGAATATTTATTTATATTTATATTTATTTAGAGATTTAATTTGCCGGTAGCAGTACTTACCTACTTAACTTTTGAAAAACTGTTATTTTTAAAGAAATTTTGCTTAAAGCAAATCATTTACAAGGTATGCCAAATTATATTTAGTAGGAAACATAAGGATGTACTGAAAGTTTGACTTAATAAATCCAGGACTTTGAAGTATATTATTAATTGATCAAATGTCTGTAAAAAAAACTTACCTCAATCTCAGGTAAAGCATCGTCATGACCCTGATAGCTACGCCATATTTGGTTGAATCCTTTCAAAACAGCATACCAAACTGAATAGTCTGATTCTTGTTGAAGAAAATCGAGTACATCATAAAGTGTTGAGAAATTGACCTCATCCGCGTACAGGAATGCAAATAAATCATTGACAATCTGAAAAATATTACTAACTACAATTATATTATTCTATTGAGTGTTTGTATATGTATACATGGAATGTGCGGAAAATTCTCTAGGTACGCTGTAGCTGCTTAAGATGGGATCTTCATAGATCAAAGTCTATAATTTGCACTGCAGGAACTCAATGAGCATTGCTATAAAATAGAATAAAATTGAAATTTATACAAATCAACTAAAAATCTTATACAAATCAACTCCGTTTTGTGCGTGAAAAATTGTCTTAGGTAGCGACCGCAAATTTTAAGCATACAATTATATAATAAAGTTTAAGCAAAAAAAATCGATATAAATAGGGTACACTAACAGATTACGATAATATAGATTATAATACTAGCTAAATACCTTAGCACGATTCAGATGATGTATATCTTTGTGAGCATTTCCTTTCAACGCTGATGCAATCATTTGCCATGAGTGTTCGTCGTAGTTTACTCTATAAAAACCTAAACAGAATATAGGTAAAAATATATTTCGTTATTCTTTAATAGATCGTAACTTGTACTGACATATTTGGCTTCAAAATTTTAAATGTATTTTTGCAATACATGCTGGTAAAATAAAAACTTTTGTAAACTATGTATTATATTAACTGTTGCTTATTTAATTTTAGAAAGATATTCACCTGTTTCTTGAACATTAAATAGCACCCAACTATGTGTGTTACTTATATTTGCAATCGAGAACTCATGAGTTTTTTCATCCATAATGAAAACAGGTTTAGTGTTTTCAAAATCTGGGTTCATTGCTGTAGTGTATGTGATAGGGATTTTATATATTTCATTTGATGAGTACGAGGCGTTTATGTAGAATCGTTTCTGTAAAAATATGATGTAACTAAGTGTTGCTTCTACAAGTGCAAAACAAGAATAGCTTTGGAGTTTCTCATTCAAAACTCACCTGAGTCATAGTAATAACGTCAGTAGCATAATCAATGTTCACTTGCAAAATAGGATGACCAGCTTGTGTGATCCAAGAACTCATGATGTCAGAAACATTAGCATTAGGATAAGCATTCAGAGAATTGTGTATAGTTACACCTTGTTGTAGGCCTGTGTACAGCATATTGGGGTAGCCAGAGCCAAAAGAGCTGTACCAAGAAAACATTATGTTATCAGAAGTGATCAGAAATATTTTACTATGGAAATCAATAGTGCACTGAAATAAATCGGTATTAGAAAATATTAACAGTTTAATAGCGTTGACCACGAGGGCAGGTTGTGAAGTACTTGTTAAGGGCCTACATCAATATTATCGTATATCATCATATACCAACACGTACATATTAACACAGCCAGTAGGCACAGAAAATGAAGAATTAGGGATACTTTTCCTATTTACTCAAAATCTACTAAATATATTTTAATTCTGATCCACGTGTTTCTATACATAATAGTTGCCTATGTTTTTAAAGTTATTAGTTAATACGCGATAATAGACCGACAAATGAAAAAAATAAAAAATTTGAGAGGTTGTTGCGCCAAGATTTTCTATCGAGAAAACTTTTTTCAGTCGCGTTTCTGAGTTTATGCGATCCTAGATCATATATTGAAAAAACATATACTTAAAAATTAGAGCTCTAGCCATTCAATCTAAAGAAACAATGAAAACTTCGTACATAGAAAAATGCACGAAGCTATTTTGGTATCCTCTTAATTATTTCTGAAGAAAAATCCTTTGTTTCAAAAATCAAAATATTCTTTGATTATATACTTGAATATAATAAGCATTACTTCACATATGCATTGAAAAATTAATATAAATTTAATATTACATACTTGCTAGTCAAATAATAATGTAAGCCAAGTTTAAATGCTTCATCTCCGATTAAATGATGCATCATTCTAATAACAGAACCGCCTTTCTGATATGTAATACCGCCAAAATGTCCACTGATTTCAGCAGGAGAATTAACGTTGTCGTTGTGTATTGGAGGTGCATTGATAGAATTATCCGCATCATAAGCAGTGTATACTGAACTCGTTACCAGCATATCGTAAGAACCTAGTTCAGGTTCAATCTGTAGAGACATAATAGTTGGTTAGGTACATAGTTTTAGTTTTTGCAATAATTCTAGATCAGTTAATTTAATTCATTCTCAGTAATTATAAAACACCCACAAAAGCAGTGATGTAATCTTGGAAGTAATTAGCGAATCCCTCATTCAACCAAGTGTCACTCCACCAGTGGCAGGTAACCAGGTTTCCAAACCACATGTGCGTGGTTTCATGAGCTAAGATTTGAGCGATCCTATATCTAAAATATGGACCTGACATCTGAGGATCGTACAGCAGCAACGCTTCTCTGAAACAAAATTACCCAAAGATAATATATTAGATAAAAGGTTCCGCAATAATGAAGTTAAAAATATTTTAGGTCCGTTTATGTCTTTATAGCTTTAAACAAATTACGATAACATTTACTACAAAGAAGATAAATTTAGTAAACGGTGTAAACAGATTCCATAATTTTGTTATAACTACTAAATCGAATACATCTTACCTATACTTAACAAGTCCCCAGTTTTCCATTGCACCTGCTCTAAAATCTGGTAACGCTACGTGGTCTAGCTTTAGATATCCATTGGTTGAATAGTAATTGATATCATAAAATGCACCAAGGGCATCTACTACCTTCTTACCAAAATCAAATGCATAACCAGCTTGGTTCTTTGCTGCAGGTCTTGTGTAGATGCCAAATTCTTGTGTACCATTAATGCTGTATTCAGCTGCTTCAAATTCAGATACCATGAATGCAACTAAATATGTTGGCATTATTGGAGTTGGATAATAAGTTTCTCTAATATATCCGTTGCCTCTAAAATTTTAATTAAATAAAAATTTAGTTTTTTATTTAAAAGAAAAACTATTAAATAATTAATTTTAATTTTTATAGCCTTGACATTCAGAACTTACATTAGCGCTAGGTAGATAATGAGTATCAAAAAGATCTAATAATCCCTACTAATATTATAAATGCGAAAGTAACTCTGTCTGTCTGTCTGTTACGCTTTCCCGCTTAAACCTCTCAACTGATTTTGATGAAATTTGGCACAGATAATCTTTAGACCCTGAGAACAGACATAGGCTACCTATTATTGCGAAAAAAAATTTTTCCAAATTCCACGCGGACGGAGTCGCGGACAACAGCTAGTTATTTATAATTGCATTTTCGTTATTGTCATACTTTGTTACTTACAGATCAAATGACCCTTGCATTTTAGTATTTGCTAGAGATTTCTGGTAATTGGATGGCCTGTCAATTAGAATAGTGAACGTAGCCTTTAGGCCCGGTTCATCAAAACATGGGAACGCTTTTCTGGCGTGTGTAGGTTCCATCTGGGTAGCACCCAACCATCTAAAATTAATTTAAGTTAATAAATTTATCTAAATGGTAGCAAGCTATAAATAAAGTGAAACCTCAAGAAAGAAAATTAAAATCATTAAAAATTATTCATAAAAACGTTACATGTTATACAGGACAATATAATAAATTACGAGTTTTGAGAATTTCTTTTAATATTTTGGTGCAAATGTAAAAAGTGCTGTGCTTATAAACACATTCAAAGCTATATTAATAAGTAATAACATGAAAGTACCAAGTTCCCTGAATCTTTTTCGTCGGTGTGTCAAATTAATTAACTGCTGTACAGTAACAGTCATAATGATTTTATTAACAATTATTTCGAAGTTTACTTTCAAAACAGGTTTAAACAAACTGTTTATCAGTACTTCAAAACTGTCTATCATGACAAGATAGCAGTAGTATTTAGATAAGTGATCACGTACTTATCAGATATTTGCTGAGCTACAGATGAAATTAAGTAATAAAATATCTTTCTTGTTTAATCTTACATCTTTTGATAACAACTCGGATTGTTTAGGTTTATTTTTAAAACTGCTTATAAAATTAGCTTCCTTCTTCTTACATATAACCAAAATTTTAAAAGTAACCTGGGGGATTTAGTTTGAAACACAATGAATAGTGATTATGCTACATAAGCTCGATGGTTCGCTTTCAGATGTCACAATTAAAATTCTAACATATTCATAATTAACATTAGAAACAATATTCTCTAATATAATATTCTCTACCATTAGAAAATATTCGGCATTTACTTTATATACAGGAATCTTTCTTGATATTATTAATATTAAACAAAAAAGTGTGTTTTTGTTAAGTAATATAAATAACGATATTGTATACGTACCTTTTGATTCCATTTTCGTAATAATAATTTCTATAAAATCCATTCAAATCATCTCTGATAGGTCCAATATATGTTATTTTCAGTGTATACTCAATACCAGGTACTAAATCAGTTATCAAATTGACATACGCGAATGTATAAGTAGTGTTAAATTCTAAAGGGTTTGAACTGTCAAGTGCTACTACTGTATTGTCATTTAATTTGGTAACAACTATGTTACTATCTGTGAAATTCAAATCTTGGGAATGGAATTTGATCTGATTAGTGTTAGCAGTTGTTGTAAATTTAATGGTAACTTCTCCATCAAAAGTGAAGTCTCGTCCATCATTGGTGTTAAACCGTGGTGTAATAATTATTTGGTAAGCTGAAGGTACTATAGGACTGTTAAGTCTATAGTTTGTATCAGTGGCAGATCCATACTTTGATAGTATGCATAGTACTGCTACAACGAGCAGTTTTTGATACATGTCTGAAATAAAATGTAACATTATTTATAAAATTATTTTGGAAGTTTATAGAATTCTGTATATATTTCTTTTTACTCTGTTTAGTTATGTTTTCAAATAGACATTGCAATGTTCTCCTACTACCTACTAATAATATGATTGAGAAAGTTTGTAAGAATGTGTGGATGGATGGATGCTTTTTGCTATTTCACGAACAAACTGCTAAATGAATTTTAATGAAACTTTGCAGATGTATAGCTTATAGATAAGAGTAACACTTATACTACATATTATTGAACAGGAAGTAAATTAGCACGCACGGAAGAATGCTGGTAAGTTCGACATATGTATAATTGCAAAAATTATGGGTTACAAACTGTTGCCAATGAAACTACGAACCTGTGATTTTATTGCAGAAATGTAAACATTAAAATTTCTTAAAAGATGTAAACATCAAACAAATCAAAGGTATGATTATATTAATTAAAACGATGCATTTTTAAAACAACGCAAGTATTTACTGTTGAAGAATCGTCAATATACTAAGTTGCCACTAAAGATGAATGTGGTTTTATAATATATGTGCATATATCTTTATGTAGTTAATCTGTTGTAAATAACCAGTAACTAGAAATAAATTAACCAGGAATGATTGTAGCAATTGATGTGAAAACAAAAACAATTGTTTAACTAAAAGCTTTCCTATTCTCTGTTGAGTTTTAAACAATATTAAAACAATAATCACGTACTTACCTTCTGTGTTCACTTCTACAAACTATTCTATGAACTGAAACTAGTAGATTTTTAGAGTGGTGGCTTTGTCTGATAAGCAGCATCTTAGTTTTGTTATCAGTGATAATGCTGCACTTGTAATTTAAACTGGCTTAATAATGTTGTTTTACTTGTTGTCTAAAATGTGTGCAAAAATTCTCTTATGATAGTAAGTTAGCTAAGATAATTACTTTTACTATACTATAGTGTCCTAATGATAAAAACGAACTTTCTTATGCTTTCTTCTCTTCCTGGTCATGGATAAGTTAGGATAATGGTGGATATTGACTAAAAACTTAGATAATTTTCTCACTACTTGATTCTTTCTTTAAGGACAATTTCTTCATGCATATTGATACGAATCTTTAACTTGATCTTTTAAAGCAAAGATTTTGTTTCCTACTTGTATAGACTGTCTACATTTTTGCTAGCAATATTATCATAGCATCTTCATTATCTAAAGCCTAAGGCCTTATGAGCCCCAGTCACAGCGATCCATAAATAGGCGGCCAGCCCTGGCTGAGTCATGGCAATATCTGAGTAACTGGCTGACATGGCCCAGCTAAGGGCGAGGTGGAACACCGTGGGGCTTATTGGGTAGTCCGGCAGCAATAGTCCTACTCCGGAAACACAACCGGAAAGGCAAAATGCATTACCCACGTCAAAAATATAAAAAAAAACTAGTTTTCTTTTCAGTTGATATATCATATGAATTAAGCGCCTCCATTTAATTTTAAGTTCTCGCTGTCAAGCTCAAAATTTAATGAGTGAAAAGTAATTAAATTTAAGTGCAGCGTTCTTTATTTAACATATTACAAACAACAGCTGTATTACCATTTGTTTAAAGATACTTGAGACTACAAAAGTGAACTATTCATGTTGTTGACATAGTATTGCTAAGATATAGGAATTTACCACTCGTGTACTTACGGTTACTGATTATATATCTATCTCTGTGTATTGTACTTAAGATTGGAAATGTTATAAATATGGGTGAAGGTTTACGTTCTGTTGCAATAATGTATCTTGAAGCATTGTATCAGAGAGTCTATTGGCAAGATCAACTACCAACGATAGGACTATTAACTTCTTAAAAACTTTAATGTTTAACAAATAATTGTTTTAAATAAAAGTTATATTGGGAATGGCCTATTAAGAAAGGGATATCTAAAATAAACCTCATTATTATTGCTTTTAAAATCATTACTTTATTTTCTGTAAAAGTAAAGATCTTTGTATAACATTCAAAAAAATTTTTTTTTATTCTTATTCGAGTTTTAGTAAATATATAAATTTTACGGCAAATGTTAATTTAATGGTGGAAGAAAGTAAGTTACATACTTATTAATTTTACTTCAATACTGTCAATAAAAACTTATCATTCTACTGCCTTTATCACGTTATTTAGGACCTGTGCAACTTGTTGTGACAACTTGTTCATGTTGCACCCATACCGAACGCCTGCCTGACGTCAGGCCTCATTGGACGACAGTTGTCTAGCGACATAGTTCTTTCCGTCAGTTCTTATCTTCCGCAAGGCAAGGCATGGGGAGGTGACACTTGTATTCTCCTTGTCCAGCACCCCACGGGCAACTTCAACAAAAACTATTGAGATCAATAATTTCAGAAAGGCTTTTTATCAATCTTATTAACTTCGTTCTAGGTTGTTCCAATTGTTTTTTGACTTAAAGACTTTTTTATCAGTATTGTGGGTTTTCAAGAGTTGTAAACATAGTAAAGTCATTAGCAGGTCCCAGTTGACACAGGCCTGTCAACAATGTCGGAACTTAATGTGTGAACCCATCGAGTGGAGTGTTTGATAAACATTCATTTAGGTCACAGAAACCTCAATTAAGGGCGGTCAGAGAAAAAGGTCATTCGTTTGTTTACATTCTATTCTAATTAGTCGTTGTTAGATTTACTTTTATTATTTTTAGAATTTAACTGTAAAAGCATTTTTTTAAATAAGTAAGATACGTAGTTTCTGTGCGTAGTTGTATTTTGTTTTTGTGCCGTTTTCAATCTATTATATTATTATCAGTACTTTAAGTATCATAAACGCAATTTTTTATTATTCGTGTTGTGACGGATTAAGAATACAAGTGTCACCATCCCATATATTTCCTCGGGCACTGTAAGAACCAGCTAAGGGACAATATAAACAGTTAATGCCTACTGTGAAACTAAACCCTGTAACAAAACACCTGCTCAGAACGGCAAAGTAGACCATAATCCTTCCCAAAGTGAAGGAGGTCCGTACCCAGTAGTGGGACGTTAAAGGGCTGGGCGGAGGAAGAGGGAGAGGGAAAGAAACACTATTAATAAATGGTGAAAATTTTCATCAATATTTGTCTTAGTTGCTTTGAATGTTCTGTAAAATTCTGTAAAATGATAAGTGTTTTCTTCTAATCATATTATAGGTAGTGAAAAATAATGACAAACAAATATTGTGGTGAAAATATTTAATCGTAAATAAATATTTTATAACAATTACACTGTAAAAATAAATATTTACTATTATTTAACTTATTTTAAAAAGATTGTGAAGATTGACATAGATATTAAAAGAGTTGTAGGTAAAATAACAGCAGCTGAACTGCGTGCGGCTCTAAGGACAATATCCGCGTTCTGTGTTCCCCAATCCATGCTTGCTCTGGCTGATTGGATGGCACTCAAGCCTACTGTGTATTCAGGGATATATGCTTGATTGGCATTTAACCATGACTCCATCTAAAACAAATTATTATTAGATTATAAAATAAACCAAATACACGCCTCTGAATCCGTAGAAGGTAGTTTTATTTGAACAAACATTATTTTTATTAGCAATTTGCCAAATTTATTTAAATTTTTTTTAAAGACACATACATAAATATTTATATCTAAATCATATTTAACAATTTTAGGAAAAAAATCTTAATCAAGAAAGTACTATTAACTAAGTAGGACAAATTATTTCTTTTAAAATCTTAGCACAAGATTTTTGTCGTCTTAGATCCTATTTATGATATTTTATTAGCTACTTACATCTTGAAGACCTTCAACGTCTAAGTAACCAGGGAGGGTGCTGAGCACGCTGTTGAACCACGCTGGGAGGACAACACTGAAAAATTGACAGAACATTTAAAACCACTGACACAACGAGGTAATTAAGAGAAGATATAAATGTTTTCTATACCGAATATTGACACAGCTTATTTTTACATAAAAGTTGATATTTAATCATTTGTCTTTCTTTACGTCATTCTGTTATTTCTTAGGAATAAATTGTTACCTCGTGCATTATTAGAAAACTCATTATGTTATGTTTTGTTATATGATATGTTATTTCACCTTATGATGCAATATCATTTTACAAGAATGTGCTTCCTATATTACAATATTAGTTTAGTAGATAGCTCGGGCTTAATAGATTTAGGAATATTATCACATTTATTACTCTCACATACTGTTTTAAGTATATTTTTATACACATCATTATCCATACCAATATTATAAAGCTGAAGAATTTATTTGTTCGAAAGTTATTCTTAAGCTCAGGAACCACTGGGCCAATTAGAATTTTTTTTTCAGTATTGGTAAGTACATTTATCGGGAAAGGCTATAAGCTATATAACATCATGCTGCTACCAATAATAGCATTAGTAAAAAATTTTGCAATAACGGGGAATGTTTTCTAAATGTCAAGCGTGCGAACTCGCGGGAAATAGCTTGTGTTTATATACTTACGCTTGTCTGACAGCATCAACATTGTCTTTGAACCAGTCCAAGGCTATCTTAGCATTATTACGGTCACCCATCAGGTAGAAGGTGAATGCGTTCACTCTGTCTTGGGCTTTCACCTCAGGTGTCAGCATCATGTTCAAGAATCTGGAAAGTAGGATTAGATATTAACTTTTATTTTATTAAATAAACTAAATTTTATTTCATTATTTAAAAAAAAATCATAAATATTGATGGCCGGAAATAAAGAGGAAGATCATAGAAAGGATGGATGGAATAAGTAAGAGACGATATGACAAAAAAAGTGTTAAGAGGGCACGATACCAAATTATGCTCCATACAAAAATATGGGCATCGTAGTCCCTTGTTGTCTTCGTGAGCTTATATCTTCAAAACTACGCAGCGGATTTTGATTCGGTTTATTTTAATAAATAGAGTTTTTTTTTTCGACAGGCCGCCTACCTGACGTCAGCCGTCTTTAGGTATATGTACAGGTGTCATGCGATGTGGTTCGCTCAGGCGGTTTCTATGACCCCGCAGGCAATACATGGGGAGGTGAAACTTGTATTTTTTTTATCCGTCACCCCCGGACGCTATTGCGGCTCCTTACTTCTTTCGGCTTCGTGGTCCAGTGGTTCATGTAACGGACTGCCGTTTACGAGGTCTGGGGTTCTATTCCCGCATGGTACAATTAATTGTGCGATATTTATAAATGTCATACAATTGTTTGTACTGCGTCTGGATATTTTCCATGTATAATAAGTATGTATTTACAAAAACAAAGTATATATATGTAGTATATCCATATCTGGTACCTACCCATAACACAAGAATAGAAATATAGCTTACTTTGGGACCAGAGAACGTTGTGTGAATATCCGTAAATATTTATTTATTTATTTATATTACTCAACGCAACTTAAATCTACCTACTGTATTCCAGCCGCTTCATTGGTAGTACATCCCAAAGCTCTCAACATCGCAATATCATCACCTTGATTATTTGAATTTTGTCTACGATTACGCATAAAAGTGAACTCTTGAAGACCACCATTACGAAGACCTCTGCAGAATACATGCCGCCTCAAATTTGGATTAACGCTGTAACAAATAGGCATTTCAGTAAATAAAAATATGAGATATTAGAATTATAATAGACGGGTCACATCATCTAGTGGTTCAAGTAACGGACTGCCATTCACGAGGTCGCGGTTTCAATTCCCGCATGGGACAATAAATTGTGTGATGTTCATTTTGTCACACATGTTCGGACTACGTTAGGGTATTTATTATGTAGTGTATTCGTGTTCTGGTACCTATACCACAAGCATAAAAGCTGATCTTGGGACCAGAGGACGTTGTGTGAAATGCTCATGAACATTTATTAAAAAAAATCTAATCCAAGTCCAGAAAGTACTTTGTAATGAAAGGAAAACCATCACAAATATAATTTTATAGATATTCTTAGGGCTTGGTCAATTTCCTCTCGATTTTATTAAGCTATTACTCTACATGATTAGACTTTTATTATTACAATAGAATATACAATGTAAACAGAGTTTAGTCACGCGAACTGTGTGTTCATCGCTAATTACATTAAATGCAATCCTTTAACATTTATGTCCTAGTTTACTTTCAATAAGTAAACAAGACTAATGAAGGTTTCAGATAAATCACCGTTGATTGAGTGATATGTTTTTTGTAAATAAATTAATTAACTTATAACAGCTACCATCAACGTATGAGATATTTAGTGTTATAGCCATTTAAGGCGAAAACATTAGCAATCATAGTTGAACATTATGCTTCCTTAGGGACTAGGTAAACAACAATATATTATTATTATGTATTAAAAAATTGGTTGGCTCCTTTATTTAATACTTTTTGTTTTAAATTTCTCCAAATTCTATTACAAAGGCGTAAAGATTTGTGTATGTGTTGTTTTTTAGTGTGGTTAATTTAGTGTGGTTTTCCTAGCGGAACTAGCAGAAATCTTGTAATATAAGTCCTATTTATGGAATTAGAAATACTTACGGTGTTCCTTGATTGATCAAAGCCGAGAATTTCGCATCAGCATCAGCAAGACATCCAGGGTGTCCAATGTTGCAAGCAAATTGGAGAAGGAAGAAGCGGTTTAAAGTGGTTGTCAAAGATTCTCCGGCAGCGACATCGTAAGTAAGATGTTCAATAGCTGCATCCATGAATTCGTAAAGTATTTCCTAAAATTACCACAAAACTATATTAACCTACCTACTAATATTATATACTAGCTGTTGCCCGTGACTCCGTCCGCGTGGAATTTGGATTTTTTTTTTCGCAATAAAAGGTAGCCTATGTCCTTTCTCAGGTTGTAAAGATTGTCTGTGCCAAATTTCATCAAAATCGGTTTAGAGGTTTAAGCGGGAAAGCATAACAGACAGACAGACAGAGTTACTTTCGCATTTATAATATTAGTAGGGATGTGAAAGTTTGTGAGTATGGATGTTTGGATGTTTGTTACTCTTTGACGCAAAAAATATTAAATAATAAACAAACTTTTCAGCTTTTTAATATTACTAGCAGTTGCCCGCGATTTCGTACGCGTGAAATTTAGAAATTTTCTTTTTGTTTTTTTTTCCATGATGTATCTGGAATTTGGACTCCGGATTCATCATATAAATTACAATCTAGCCTACAAAGGCTAGTAAGTAATTTTAAACTAACTTAAATTGCCAAATAGAATATGACTAAGAACTTGTCCATTAACACTTTTCTTACTGTCTCTATTAAGGCGAAGACACTTTGTTCATGTGTTCTTTAAAACTAGCACTTACTGCACTATTAGCATTATCACTATTAAAAATTTAGTTTGCTAAACTAAGTTTAGTTTAGTAAAAACTAAATTTAGAAATGAATACTATGCCTAGTCTTTTAAATCGCGCTATAGTTTCCTTCGACACATTAACACTTAAGCTCGTCAAAATTTCTAGTGTCATGTCTCGTTTTCGCATTTACAAATTAGTAAGGATAAGGAGAGGAAATTGACCAAGCCCTAAGAATATCTATAAGAATTATATTTGTGATGGTTTTCCTTTATTTACAACCGTCGGGCATGTATGAGTGTGGATGAAGCCAAGGAAGTATGCTTCGATCGTAGCAGATGGCGCTCTATAGTCTCTGCCTACCCCCATGGAAAAAAGGCGTGTTGTTATTATGATGATGATGGTGATGATGATGATGATAAGGAAGTATATATAGATTACAGCGGGCAGTAAATAAAACCATCAAACATTTGGACAGTCATTGTTTAAGCTCTACCTACAAACTTGTTTCTTAACTAACTCACATGTAATTAACTTGCATCTCGTTCTATGGCCCTGTGTGAATCTTATTATGTGTCAAAATATTACTAACTAGCTGTTCCCCGCGACTCCGTCCGCGTGGAATTTAGAAAATTTTCCCCGTTTTTGCAACATTTTTCACTACTTTTCGCTTCTACTGGTGGTAGCGTGATGTTATATAGCCTACAGCCTTCCTCGATAAATGCCCTATCTAACGCTGAAAGAATTTTTCAAATCAGCCCAGTGGTTCCTGAGATTAGCGCGTTCAAACAAACAAACAAACAAACTCTTCAGCTTTATAATATTAGTATAGTTTATAGATCTAGATAACGGAAAGATAGCTACGTAATTCTTGTTATTCAGTGTATATATTCTAAACTTAAAAAATATTCGTATTTACCTCAAATTCGGCCAAAACGTCTGGAAGATGCAAGAAACGATTTCTCAACCAGTTGAAACCGGTGATAGCAGGATACCACACGTAGTAACTAGTGTCCTTCTTCAAGAACTCTAGCACATGGAAACCAAGCTCGTAGGTCATTCTTCCCGAACGCATCAGAGCAAACACATCGTCGACAATCTGTAAAAAATATTAATTTTAAATGGATAGTTCTTTGATAGTTCTTCAATTTAGTAAGAAATTTTATTACTATAATTATCAATTCTTAAATGGTAACAAATTAGAAACTAAAGTCACGTTTGAAAATCATGAAATTTTTTTCAAATTATTTCATTGTTATCGGTCCTTAGCAAAATTTCAGATCAATCTAGCTAATGCAAGTGGGTGAAAATCACTTTCAAAAGTTTCATTACATAGATTAATACATTGATAGATACGTACCGAACTAATAAAAGCGTGTCAAAAAATTTACACATATCATAGCATGGCAATATTATGTGTGATAGCTAGACAAATCAATGATTTGTTTTTCAGCAATTGTCATAGATACCTGAGCTCTGTTCAAATGGTGAATGTTGTTGTGATTAGCATCTAAAGCTTCAGCAAGAAGGTGCCAATTATGGGTGTCGTAGTTAACACGGTAGATATCTATAGAATTAAAGAAAAATAGATATTAGCCAGTACATTTAAATTTTAGTTAAATCGTTACTTACAAAAATAATGAAAAATATAGTCATGGGGAGAGGATGGATGATAAAATAGTAACGAAAGGCAGCGGACACTCGAGAAAGAAATAATAACATTCTATCTTATTAGCGAATTTTTTTATTACAATCGTCGAGCAGATGTAAGAGTAAAAGTATAAATGAAGCCAGGGCAATGTGGTCGTTGCAGATCGTGCCCCGTGGTGATTACCTAATTCTGTAGGAAAAAGCATGACGGTATTTGATAAAATGATATCATAAAACTTACTTTTTTGTTGAACGTTGAAAATGACCCATTCTTCACCAGCTGTTTTAGTAATACTATCAGTTGCTTGTGTCATTACATGAGATGGTTGCAAATTGTTCCAGTTAGGAGTTCTACCAGTAGTATATGTGATAGGAATTGGCCATCTTTGTTCTGTTTGTACTGCATTAGCACTGATGAAGAAGCGCTCCTGTAATAATATATTAAGTTATTTTTGTTTAAATAATATCGCGCTGTTGAAACAATGTATGGTGGGATTGTTTAGGTAGATATAATTTAGACAGAATAAAAATTTTGCAGAAGCTGTTAATAAGAAATGGTTTTAAAATAAATCTCTATTGGAGCTGGTTTATGAATCTAACAAAATGTTTTCAATTCAGGATCGACAGTACTGTTTTAGTATATCGATGAAATATATTGCAAGATAGATACTACTGGCTTAAAAATACCAAAATAAAAGAAAAAGGAAGAGTAGAAGAAGAAAGAAATAGAGCTGACACACAAAATGCATAAACACGTTGCATATAAAGTATAAGTCAAATATACGCAATGATAAAAGAAATATTAAAAAATAAATATTAGTATTACCTGACTCAAGGACATAACGCCAGTTTCCATATTAATGTCTACATTGAGAACAGGGTATCCTTGTTCATCAACCCAGTATTGCATGAAGCCGGCAATGTCAAAGTTAGCACTAGGTATTCCATCGGCTCTTACTGCTCTTTCAAAAGATTCATAAAGATCTGATGGGAACGCGTGTTCATAAGATCTGAAAACGAAAAGTTCATTTAAACAATTCTAATAACAGGTTGTATTTAAATTGTCAAAGTCAATGGAGTCAATCAAATCTCGTGATTCAATCAACCCATCCTTAAAAATTAAAAAATAAAGTTTATATAAATGTGGCATACTTAATAATAAAATAAAATAATAAAATTATATTTGAAATATATAGTAAGATATAAATAATTAAATGCAACCAGCAATACTAGTTTAGATATACTAAACATTTTCACTTCTTAAGAAGCATATTAAAAGTTTTAACGTACTTTTCTAGTAAAAAGTCATTTAATGCTTTTTTGAATGTATTTTCAGAGACCAAGTGTTTCAACATCAGCAGCAGGGATGCTCCTTTAGAGTAACTGATACCACTGAAGTGGCCAGTTACTTCTGTAGGGCTGTTGACAGCGTGCTGCAGAGCTCTTGTTGATGCCGCCGAATCAGTAGATAGCGCGCTTTGGAGATACATAAGATTGAATTGATCTTCGAGCTCCATAGTTCTGTCAATCTGGAAACCGTTTATTTTTATCTCAATTTTTCAAAGAATGCAAGTTTTAGATGAAATAATGTTTAAAACGCAAAGATTTTTCAAAGAATATATCTAATGAAATACAAATTCTTTAGGCTTGCAACATATCTCAAAAAGTGGCGAAAATCGATATAACAAAGAGTATACTCACGCCATCCATAGCAAAGTATTCAAAGTAACTGGCGAAACCTTCATTGATCCAAACGTTATCCCACCATCTGCAGGTGATAAGGTTACCAAACCATTTGTGGGCCAGTTCGTGAGCAGTTATAGTACCGATGTACATTTTGTCCAAAGCGTTTGTTTCGCCTTCCTCGTATAATAGACGAAGCTCCCTAAAATCATTGAGATAAAATAGTGGATGATAGCGACTATTAGAACTATTAAAAAAAGTCTGATAATGCACTTTTTTCAAGAATGAAACTAAATGGCGCATTACGCTTGGCAGGTTTGGACTTATATTTTCTATCTTGAGCGGCTCTTCTTCTTAGCTCATGCTGAACCTACATAGACCCTTGGCATACTAAACTTCAAGGCAAATTTTTAAGGTTTTGGAATTAGTTCGGAATCTGTCAACATAACCATTACATGATAATTGGTTCAGAAAATATCTTTAATATATACCAATCAAATACGGAAATTCATGTATGTTTACTAAACTCAGTGTAAAAAGTACCTGTAAGTCACAAGTCCCCAGTTTTCTGTGGCACCAGAAGCCCAATAAGGAGATGCAATTTGGTCATTTTTGATATTCTCTTCCATACTGTAGTAATCGATGTCAAAATAATAACTTAACCAGTCAGTAAGTGGAGGTCCAACTTCCAGAGCATATTCTCCTTGGCCTTGAGCATTAGGCCTAGCTAAGATCCTGTAGGATCTTTCGCTGTCGTGATTGTCAGCGATGACTGTGAATTCCTCGCTGATGTGGAATGTAACTAAGTATGCAGACATGCGAGGAGTGGTGTAAAATTCTTCTCTTACACGGTTGCCGATGCTAAAAAATAAGTTTAAAGCTTTACAAATTTAAAATGTATTGATTTTGCTGTTTGTATAACTTTCAGTTTTGTGACAAGTGGGTGATTACGTTGTGGTACTTACGTTGTATTTAAACGAAGATGCATGTTTGAGAAACTTTCTCCGAAGGAGGCTGGCCTATTAATAATTATGTCAAAAGTGGATTTAAAACCAGGTTCATCAAAGCTAGGGAATGCTTGTCTGGAATTGGTTGGCTGCAAATGAGTGGCGGCGTACCAGCTAAAAATAAAAAATATGTATTTAATTCCTGGAATTTATGTTGTGAAAAGATGATTACGTATATAAATTTATCAAATAAATTAAATGTAGGTAGCTAAGTTTGTAACTCGTCGTGTTACATAAATTTGTTTTGAAAACGGCAAATTTGGTCGTGTTAGTTGCTTGTTAAATCAAATATGAATTCATGTGACAGATAATTTATTTAGCTGATACTGAATTCAAATACGAAACTAACCTAAAATTTTTGTACATATTAAGTTAGTAACTACTCTATATTAATATAACTTAAGTACTAATTTCATGAATTCAAAAGACTAATTCATGCACTACTTATGGTCATATAAATTGCGTAAATAATTAATAACATTTCGTTCTTATCTCAAAACAGTTAAAGACAAGCTAGCATAGTTATAAACGACATTTTATCAACGTAAACTAGTGAAATAAACAATGATTTATTGCCGTTTACTGCGTAAAGTGCAAAACAATTTTTTGCGGTATTTTTTCGTCTGCTCAAATGTTTGTGAGAAGAAGCTAAGTAAACCATTATGACTTATAAAATAAGTGAAAGCGTCTGGAAAAAAAAATTGTGGATTGATAGTTAACGTCTTAGCATATTAAATGTTTAGCTTGTGACAGATACAGTACACAACAAAAAATATTTAGGCATATTTAGATGATAGTACTAGTTAACAAAATCTTACTGTGTTACTCCATTGTTGTCAACATAGTTGCCTCTAAATACACCTCTAGACAGAGGAGTCTCATTGATATTACCAATATATACCACAGTTAGTTTGTAAACAGCACCATTTACTAAAGTAGTGCCGGCAGCTAAGTTGACTTGAAGGAAATGATATTGTCTAATTCTTTCAAATGGATTAAGAACATTCAATCTAATAGGGTTTCCACTTTCATCAGTGAGTGTGACAGAAACTATATCCCCAACATTTTCTTGGATCACAAAGGAATTTAAATTTTCCTTGACAGCCTGAAATGTAACAATAAAAATGTTGGTGTTGGTTTTAAGTTTATCATCATGTAATTCACCTTCATCATTCATTTCGATAAAGAGTTTAACTTACCCTGACAGTAAGAGTTACAATTCCATCGAAAGTGAAGGCTTCTTTACCTTCCTCAGCCTCAAAGTAGGGCGTAACTTCCACTTCACAGTGAATAGGGTCTAAGTCTTCAGGCAACCTGTACGTTTCATCAGCATCGGAACGTACAGATGCTTCATGGACATCTAGAGGAAAGTCAGCCCTTGTGAGGGCGACCAACGCCAAAACTATAAGGCCGATGACTTTCATGGCGCTGAAAGAATAATTAACTACTCAGTAGCCGTTATAATCGTAATTTTGCTATCGACTCTCATGATTTCGGTTGCCATAACATTTGGCTTTGTTAATTGACCAGTTTTTCGAAGCGGGATTACCTAACGACACTATTTGTCTCGCTATGGAGCTATCCACAGAGTTACTTGTCTGTTCTTCTCGATATTCTCCATGGGATTATCTTTTGGAACTGATGCCTAGCCTCTGATGTTTCAATAGGGGATGGTAATCTTGCCTATTTGAAACTAAAAACACCCTTGATTACCCTAAATATCTTTTTAAATAATTGCATTGTCATCGGTCCTTGTTATGTATGCAAAATTTCAAATGAATCCGACTACTGTATGTGGGTGAAAATCGCGTTCAAAGATTCCGTTACATAGATTAATACATTGATAGATACATACCGAACTTATAAAAGGGTGTTAAAATATTTGGGTTTGGCTAAACATGGTAAATTAATTAATTATTTAATTAAATAATAACTGACATATTCATTTCAGTGCTGGAATAATAAGGACTTTGAGCCTATGGTTTTATCCATATTTAGTTTTAGCCGAACTCATTGAGAAGTCTTTCTGATGATCTGGTACCTTGATAATGTGATTATTGATTAGCATTAAGAAGGATATATTATGTATTGTATGTAGTTTACCAAGAGTGTGTAATCTCTCAGGCAATGGCTCAAAATTTTTGAAAGGCCATAAGGTTCGGTTTAATATCTCCCTTCAAAAAACTAACTATCAACGCGCTAAATATGTAAATTATAATAGAATTTTGTAATTTATAATAGAAGAACGTTTTAAATAATGTTGAGCAAAAAAGTATCTAGTTACCTTACCCGGATCTGAATAACAAATTAGGTTAAAGTGTTAACCTATTGATCAAATTATGTAATGAATCTTAATTTGTACATTAGAAATAAGTTTCGTTAATTAAGTTTCATTTGGTTCTTAAATTTGTTTTTCGTATATAAATAAATATAAAACAAATGAAATCAAACGTACCTGCCATCCAATCACGCCATACAAAATGAAGTATAGGTATGTATGATACCAAATAATATTTATCAGATATTCAAAATATTGCAGTCATATTTATTATCAGGATTATAATAATCAGCTCAATGATAAAAAGCAAATTACTGTACTAGATAAAGAATAAGTAAGTACTTTGATATATTTGAGGACATTAATAATGAAATTCGAGATATGCCGCGGTTCCTTATTAGTGCATTTATCCACTATAAACGTTTTGCAATATGAGCTATTATCATTAAGTAGAAAAATCGACGGGCTTCGTGGTGGAGTGGTTTATGTAAAGGACTGCCGATCACGAGGTCGCGGGTTCGATTCCCGGTTGGGACAATCATTTGTGTGATATCCATAAATGTCATACAAATGTTTGTACTGCGTCTGGGTGTTTTCTATGTATTATAAGTATGTATTTACAAAAGAAAAGTAGTATATGTAGTCTATCCGTATCTGGTTCCCATAATACAAGCATAGAAATATAGCTTACTTTGGGACCAGAGGACGTTGTGTGAAATGTCCTGAATATTTATTTATTATTTATTTATTTAAATATCTAAGTATTCATTTGTTTGAAAGTCCTAATTAGAAACTATTTCTTTCATCAGATGTCTAAAACAACTTTTTTCTGTTTTAGAGCGAATGAAAGGTAATACAAAATCAATTGGAACAATTAATTGAAAAACATCCATAATTATAGACAGTACAATTTTGTGTTAGTTATGATGATTTTCTCATTTTTTATTGGATTTTTTGGTTGCCTATTGATAAAAGCCAATATCTAACTTAAAGATATAATTTATTAGTTACGCAGTCTCAGTTACAATATTCGGGTTGAGAAATAGCGTTATAGTGAGTATCTTTTTAGACTGACGTCTTCTTCTATTTCGTGCCCTTGCCCTAAAGCATTTGGAGTAAATGCAACATGTTTTTCTTCCAATTTCTCCTATCAGCCGGCACACTCTTATTAATGCCGCTTTTTTCCTTTCTTTATTTTCAGACTCTTGATTCTTAGATAAATTGACGTATATATCTCCCTCTACCTTCCTTTCTCTTTCTCAGCACATTAACGTCGTAATATTGGGCAGGAGCGTCCTCAACTTTGGGAGGGATTATGGTCTACTATACCACACTGACTAGGTTGGTGTATTGACATACAATTTAATTTGGAGCTTTCCCGTTTCTCGCTTAAGATATTATCTGTGAAAAATATTGTTGCTCCCATTTTGCTTTTGCAGCACCCCGGGAAAGAAAAGGAGTGGTGACTATTGTATTCTTCCGTGACCATACGGACGCTACTAAATAGCCAACATCCACACTTATTAATCGTAGATACTTCTGTACTAGACTCATTGTGACAGTAATCACTTCAAGGCGAAATCTAACCATGAATGATATACTATTTTATGGATTAACCGTTGTTGCATAGATACTTATATTGCACATTGTAATTATGACTTATTTGTTTTTATTAGTGGATTAAATTGGCTTGGTACAGTCATATATTAAAAATCCCACAGGCCAGGCGTGACGGTATGATAATATCTATGCATATCTACAGCTTACGAATGCCTAATTAACTACACACACAGTTTTATTCATAATCTTCACTTATTATAAAACAAAGTCATTATTTTTGTGTGTGTGTCCCTATGTGAGCTTAAATCTTCAAAACTACGCAACGGATTTTAATGCGGTTTTATTTAATATACAGATTGGTTTAATTGGGTAGCTTTTTTGTACAATTTATCAAGGTTTCGCGATCTGTATCTCTTAGCCAAACCGATACTTGAAAAATCATGGAGTGCATATTGGAACTCAGTGAAACTACAATCGGTTAAACTCCTCCATCCAACTGGACATTCCACCACGCCCATGGTTTTTCAAGTATCGTAAGGCAGACAAAAGAGTCTGTCGTATAAGACTCGGTCATTGCTGCACACCTGTCTTCCTTGCCAAATCTCAATATGATCCAGGAATCATAGGAATCATATCCAGGAATCCAGGATCTCAATATGCGAATGTGGCCTAGACGAAGGCGACACCAACCATATCTTCTTTTCTTGCATTAACTTACGCCGCTCCCTTTGCGATTTTCTTCCCCGCTCTATTTTTCGTCCTACCTCTATTAAATGTCTCCTCTTTGATACTTTCTCCCCGTGTAAATTGTATATTATGTCAATTTGTACAGAAAAAGAGTATTTGGTTGTAAATATATTATGTGTTAACAACTACTTACAACATTAGATTTATTATGGTATATATTACTAAGCAACTAACTTTGTGCTGTCTGTGTTTGTTTTAGATATAACACTATGGTCGCTTTTAGACTCGACCAAAATTTCAACCGATCTACACGTTGGTAGACAGACACCACAACCCCTTCAATTTATGACACTAACACTAAGGATACTGGCAGAGTCGCGACTTAAACCTCACAATAAGTCGCTTCTAAAGAAGTCATTAAACAAGAACAAGAACAAGGTATGTATATGGGGAGGGAAGGCTGAATAATTATAAACGCGGGTGAAATCACGGGCATTAGCTAGTAAATAATCAAAACCACTTTGTCTAGGACTTATTCGATGCGTTTTTGTATTTTACGAATTCTACATTTTAATAAAACAATTCATCAAAAATATACAAAATATATTTTATAACCAAAATAAAATATTTACACCATGAGCATCAGTTTTTTATATAAATATTGTCAATAGAGCTGCTAACAGAACAGTTATGGAGAGCGCTGTAGTTGCTGCGTTGCTTCTAGTTGCTTCTAGAAGCATATCAGCATTTGCGGTGCCCCAAGCCATGTTGTTGCGAGCTGAATTGATTCCAGAGATAGCTGTTGCATATTGAGGAATATCCCGTTGTGTGGTTTCGAGCCAATTTTGATACTGTGGAATAAATATTTTAACACATAAAACAGAAGACCTGTCTGTTGTTTAACTGTCTATTGTTAGGATTCTGTATGAGAAAGACTTCAACATTTATTTACTTTGTTTGGAATTACGGCTTGAGTGGCAATTCAAAGCAAATAGATATTTGTGCATTCCATTGTACCATTTTGGTCGCCTCTTTTCTCAATATAGTTTTTTCTTTGTTTTCCGTTTTGTCCTGTCAAGGCACGATGGTGCCTAGAGCCTTACCATGACCCGACGAGGGGGTCTTTAAACAGGTTACGAAATTATGAAATAGATTGAAACCTGTAATTTCATGGACATGACAAAATACTTCCCATGATTCTAAACAATTTTTGGTTCTGTAGTACATTTCTATCTATATTCTATATTAGCTTTAATTTAATATCAAAATGTTTTTTATTTAGTTTAACTATAATTGATTAAATTTAATCTCCATCAATAATTTAACAATCTATAAAATATTTCGATTATAATCTCAATAATTTAAATATCAAAGGTATAGTTTATCTTATCTTTAGTTTTGGACAGAACATGATTCAGTATCCTATTAAACTTACTTCCACTAATAACGGTTCATCTAAGTATGCTGCAAGGTTTGACAAAGCGCTGTGTACTGGTGGTGGAGGTGCATCTTCAACATACCTAGAAAGATATAATAATGATATAAGCTCAGTCATCTCCAGCTTTTTATGTTTTTTCTAAATATAGAAAAAATCATTTTCTACTCATGAACTATACAAAAAGTGCTTAAATGGCGACTTCTTTTACGGTACTGATTTCTTAATGAATAGAATCTACTTCGATTTGAAGTTTATGTTAACATATTTCAACTTTCTAAATTTTATGATTTAGAATAAAAAAACAGCTTCCGTAATCTTAAATTCTTTTTGCAATTGACTTCTCTCTTTAGCCTATTAACATCGCCCTGTTGGGTTCGAGCCTCCTCCACTTTGGGAGGGATTATGGTCCACTCAGTCGCGCTGAGAACGCGTGTTGGCATGGGGCTTATTATCGAGTTTTACGTCACTCACAGATGTTGTTTTCTGTGTACTATATCCCTTAGCTGGCTTTTACAGCACCTTGGGAAGAACAAGGGGTAGTGACACTTCTATTCTTAATCCATGACCACACGGACATTTAGTGGGCACGATTAACTTGCTCTGCCTTGCTTGCATTATTTAGCTGTTTTAAAAAACTCTCTTTAATAGTAAATGATGCTACTTACTCTTGTCTAATACGATCAATGTTATTTTTAACAAACTCCAGCACTGTAGCGGCATTTTCCTGGTTGCCCAATAGAGCATAGTTGAATGAGTTCAGTTTGTCGTGATATCTCACGTTATTGGTCAAGGATAATGCTAAATATCTGCGAAAGTAATACATAGTTTATTATTATAATACAGGCGTGGACTAAATTGAATTTTAGAGAGAATAACTGGTTTTCACTTTATGGGGATTTCGAGTCAAAAATGTAAAATTTTTGTCGTCAAATAATGTCATTTTCTCGAAGTGAAGAAGTTCCGAATCGGCAACCACTCCAGCTTTGATTGGAATTCCGCCACGTATCGTA
The DNA here is from genome assembly GCA_916999025.1 of Orgyia antiqua. Classification (NCBI taxonomy): domain Eukaryota; kingdom Metazoa; phylum Arthropoda; class Insecta; order Lepidoptera; family Erebidae; genus Orgyia; species Orgyia antiqua. Next base: position 15,467,589 of record OU779864.1, on the reverse strand, counting down.
ATTGTCATGTGAGTTAATCTCCTAAACATTTTCAATACCAAGAATATAACTTAGTCTAGTACATGGCACATAATTATTTATATAGAGGTAAGTTTTAAGTAGAAACAGCCTCTTGAAAAGTTGCATTAATGATAGGTTAGAATTGCTTTTACCTGATGTTGCAATCAAGACATTATGTAAGTAATAATATTACTAAAATTTGATCAAAAACATTTATTTCATACCTGGTTAATAGCTCTGGGTTTTTAGATGCACCCAATCCCCGCAGTGCTTCTAGTTGGTCGTTAGCGTAATTAGAACTAGTCATGTGATTTAGTAAGAATTGGAAATCATTTGAATTACCCTGTCTCATTGCTGTCATATAAACATTACGACGGACGCGGGAATTGACGCTGCAAAATAAGAATGTCATTAAATACGATTTCTTATATATTTTGTTCGTAGATAATTTATTGCGTTTCTAAACAATTGAAAAATAAATGTGGAAAATATAAAAGCAGATAAAACCAAGGGAGTCAACGCACTGATGGTTAAAGTTTCAAAGAATATAATACGAACACAGATATACGAACATATGTGCGAGTTTATACTCTTGGTAATCAAGCCATTAAAATGATCGCCGTACCTATGTCCAACAAAAAACGTACTTACGTATCTATACGTACGTATTTCGTTTTACTTTAACTTTTTACAGTTTGGAGTTAAATTTCCTCTATTTAAAGTTTAGCTTAATTTTTTATTAATGTATGTACAGTATGTACACCGATTCAAAAATACATGTACTATATGTATATACTGACGGCGTATCATTGTCCCTCCAATCAACAAATCTGTCCCAAGATTCTTGAATACATTTAGCGTGTCCCAATGTACAAGCAAACTGTAAAATTGTTTGTCTAGCTATGCTTGTTGTTGGCATTTCACCAGGAACTTCTTCGAAGCCTAATGTTGTTATTGCGTGTTCCATTTGATTCAAGATGTATTCCTAGAAAAAATAGAAAATTACATATTGCGTATATGAACATGACTTTTGTTAATACGTAATAAATTTTAGTAAAGTCAGTGATAACTGTCTCTCGTGTTTAGAAAATATCAATTTTATACTTTCCGAACGTTTAATACAGTTATCTTACCTATTTACCTAGATTTAAATTACTTTTGTTAGATTTTAGTTATCCTTGCAAAGGCTTTTTTTCGTCAGCCCTAACTGGACCACGATTACTGGTGATGGTATAAATCCAATAAATAAATAAAAAATACGTATTCCGATATGGATGAAAAATTCCACAGCAATATTATAAATATTTTGGAATTTGGCAATCAATGAGAATTTAAATATTTTAATACTTACATCAAAAACTGCTTGCTTATCAGGCAAATGTCTTAGCCTATTTCTTAGCCAAGTATAACCGGAGATAGCAGAGTCCCAAACTTGGAATGTAGTCTCTTTCTCCAAGAATCTCAAAATATTGAAACCAAAACTGTAGCTCAATCTTCCGGATCTCATAAATGCAAACACATCGTCAGCTATCTATAAAAAGCCGGAAATAAAATCAGTATTATATCTGTGGAACTTTAAAATTTAATTCATTAATGGCTACGACACTGTACAATTTTTATCTCACAAAAAGTTCTCAAATAAATTACATTATTAGGTACTACAAATAAACTGTCACCTATGTCCTTTGTTCAAATGATAACAGTAAGTAGTAACAGAAAACGGAAATAAGAATTTGTTTCACCTGAGCCCTGTTTAAAAAGTTGATTGCTTCTGGTGTATTGTACAATGCTTCGGCAATCAAAGTCCATGTTCTCTCATCGTAGTTTACTCTATAATGACCTAAAATCACACAATAATCGTTTATTGAGATATTGAACACAGTATCCTGATTAAATAAGACTACGTTTTACGGATTTAGACGCGTATACGTAAAACGTAGTTTTATTTAAACGAATTAGTCGCGCAAGTGTTAGACAGTATCCTGATTTTCAAATTCATGTTTGCAGCGGTAAGGTCATTTTATTCTCTTTTTTATCAATAATTGAGTATTATAAATTTACCTTCTTGTAGATTATTGAAAATCACCCACTCTTCGCCAGCATCTTTACGTAAGGTATCAGTAGCTAAAGTCATTATACGAACAGGCTTCAAATTGTTAAAGTTTGGATTCCTACTGGTTGAATAAGTTAATGGGATTGGATAAATTTGCCCAGTTGGTTCAGCTGTTGCGCTCAAGAAGAAACGTTCCTAAAATAATACATAGTATTAAAAACATAATACTATGAAATTCATAACTTTCATTTGAATTGTTATGTGTTGGCATCCCTTACAATAAATAAATAAATAACGAAAGAATAATGTTTATTACATCAAATAAATGCTCTTAGAGTTTTAGGTGTATAAAGGTATAGATTTTTCAAAATAATTGCTTAGTTTCTTGGAATTTCTTATTTTATGTTGTAATCCTGGCAGCGGCGGCCCCGACAAGGAGGACTGACGGTATCGTCAAATATGCCGGGAGCCGCTGATTGCAGATAGCGCAGGACCTCTCGTTGTGGCGTTCAATGAGGGAGGCCTATGTCCAACAATGGACGGAAAAGGACTGATGGATGGATGGATATTTGAAATTGAAAATGAATTTTGTATTATAAAAAAAAAATTACGTTTAATTACCTGCGTTAAAGTTAATTCACCTGTAGAATGATCAATTGCTACATTCAAAACTGGAAATCCAGGTTCATTTACCCATATTCTATAATATTCAGCAAAGCTAAAGTTATCATAATCTGCTAAGCTGTTGTCTTGTCCAATTGCTTCAGTGAATGCCTCAAGGAGGTCATATTGGTCCGTTGGTTCAAAAGCACTGTAATTTTATTATCCATCATTACGTAAAAATATGACGCGAATTTTAAATATAAAAGAGATTTTACTAATTTTACCGTATTATTAACAATTCTTAGCACAAAGTGTCAAAAGACCACTATTAAATAATGTTAAATTGCAGTATAAAACAGCGTGATAACTTACTTATTAGTTAAGAATATTGTACACGATTTTCTGAATGTTTCCAATGAAATAATATTGGCAGTCATTCTTAGGAAGGATGCCGCTTTGTGGTAACTGATCGTGCCAAAGTGACCAGTAACTTCTAGAGGGGCATTAACATCATGGTTCATAGGAACAGTACTAACACCAGAGTCGAAAGCCAGAGATGCTTGGAGGTAACGATTGTTGAAATGTTGATGAAGTTCATATTCAGGAAACATCTGAGTAAAAAATTATGTCATAAGTATACAATTTGTGTTATCTCATGTGGGATTCATTAAAAATACAAAATTTTCCTAAATTATTTTGTTCAACTTCACAAGCTTCTGGATTCCTTGTCCAATCAATATAACCAGATACTTATAGTAGTGAAAACGAATATTTGTGCCAGTTATTTTCTACGTAATATACGTAAGTATATGCTTAGAACTATGGTGATTTAAATCGCGGGAGCAATTTACTTAATACTTTTTATTTTTGCTATGGTGAATTTTTTTAAGGACTAAATATAGGCTTAATCTTAAAAAAAATTGATTATATCAGTTACCTACTTACCTCATTAGTTGCGATGTAGCCAAAGTAGCTAGCATATCCTTCATTAATCCATGTGTTACTCCACCAGTAGCAAGTAATCAAATTTCCGAACCACTTGTGAGCAAGTTCATGGGAAACTAAAGTGGCAGCATAGTGTTCCACTGTCATGATCGTTTCTTTAGGATCAAGGATGAGATACAGTTCTCTGTGAACATAAAATGGACAAAACCGTTTAATGTACTAGGAGCTAAAAAATGCCCAATAAAAAATAAAAATTATGTTGTCTCACCTGTAACTGACCATACCCCAGTTTTCAGTACCAGCCGATGCCCAATCCGGGGAAGAAATGTGATCATTAAGTAAATTTGGATGCAGAGTTGAATAAGGAATGCCGAAATATTCATCAAAGTATTCAGTCATTTTCACTGCTAATTCAAGAGCATGATCTGCTAGACCAGCTGTATTAGATCTGCCAATGATTCTAATTGGAGGATCAAAGGATAAATCTTCAGCAATCGACTGGAATGTTTCACTAACGAGGAAGGTCACTAAATATGATGACATCTTAGGAGTCTCGAGGAAATCATCTCTTGCTCTGTTATTAGGTAATCTGAAAGAGAATGCCGCAGAACTTAACTTTAACAACCGTTTTATTTTCCAGTAAGGCAAGTCAAAACTCGTTGCACGTTACCTATATCGCAAATTTTAGTTTCATTAAATGAGTTTCTGCATAACTAAGATATACACAATACTTACACGGTAGTATTTTCTAGTTTCGTGTTAGTAAAAGTACCACTGTATGATGCAGGCCTCGACAGATGTAGTTTAAATACAGATTTGAATAGTGGTTCATCCCAACAAGGGAACGCTTGTCTCGCGTTGTATGGTTGAAAATGTGTCGTTGCATAAATCCTTAAAAATTATAATATAAATTAAAACAAAAATGACCCTTCTATTCAAATAATTATTTTTTACAGCAATCGCTTTAAAAAGTTATTTGTATTAGCAAAGCTTATTACCTTTCATTACCGTTATCATCTGTATACCATCCTCTCCAAATACCTCGTTTCATGGGACCAACATTCATAGTGCTAGAATAATCAATAAATAAAGTGTACTTGGTTCCCACAATTAAAGGTTCTGCTAGATTGATCTTCAAGAAATGATACAATTCCACTATTTCAAACGGTTGCATTGTATTGAGCCTTACAGGTCTACTAGCATCGTCAGTCACTGAGACGACATTTATGCTGTCCACATTTGAATGTAGAACAATCTGTATTACGTCATTTTCAACTGCCTGAAAATATTGTTACAGTTAGTTTAATGCTATATTTTTTTGTTTATCTACTACGCTTATTATAATTCAACAAGCTCTGTATTTATAACATTAAACATGTATATATATACGGACATATATTTACTCAGCTCTTGTTTTTGTCATTAAACCTATACAAGAAGAGCAGCATTATTGTTTTTAACACTGAGATTTTTACTTGTAGGTTTGGGATTACATTTAACTGAATATTCTTGATGCGTGTAATTAACTACACGCTTTATAACGTTATACAAAACTACATACAAAACTACTTACTTGCCCGGCATACTCCAAAAGGGGCAAGTGCGTAACACTTACAACCGTCGGGCATGTATGACCAGATGTATGAGTGTGAATGAAGCCAAAGAAGTATGTTGGATCGCTCCAGATGGCGCTCTATATGCTCTGCCTACTCCCATGGGAAAAGGCGTGATGTTATGATGATGATGATGATGACAAAACTACATGAAGTTTTAAACTCACCTCAATAATAATGTTCTCTTTACCATCGTAACTGAAAGGCCTGTCGGTTCTTTCACTAAAGTAAAGATCAATATGTATATCATATTCCAAAGGCACTACATTTTCAGGTAACCTGTATCCAGTATCAGTATTTCTTGGAAAAGTAGTTCCATCAATGTTCACATCTTCTAGTTCCCTGTACCATGATAATGGATGATCACTCTTTACTAAAACCAAGAGTGTCAAACTCAAGGCACTTAAGAGTATTTTGGACATTTCTGGAAGGTTGCAAACATAATTCAGTTAAAGATAATGCTTCTTGATTATTTTTGGAGATTGCTTACTATGCTTACATTTTACTATGCACCTTGACATTGATAAAACATTTGAGATCAACAGTAGTAATCTAAAAAGTAAACAAGAAAAATATGTAGGAGCCGGAGATTTTAAAGGGGAAATGAATTACTAAATTCTTAGACTTAGTTAATTTCACTAAATATATACATTAATAACAAAGTTATAACTATTAAGTGTAATAAAATTTGTAAATAATGAAAAAATTACCAACCTGATAACAAAAACGTCCTTAGTACTAACTACGCCCGACTAGATTATAACTATTTCTTCAAATTTTAATGATAATTTAGGATAATTTACTGATTACTTATCATATCACATAAGAGAGATCTTAACAATAATTTATAATATGATAACGATAGCACATAGTTTATTAGCATAATAAAATTTTCAAAGCCTTGTGGTAACAATAATCAATCATAAAAAGAAAATGGGAATGGAATATATAATATCTGAACTTTATTTTAGAAAAATTATAAGGCCCAGCAGTGGATAGACAAAGGCCAATAGGTTACTTGTCTAATAATGCCCCATATTCGAAATAAGTGATTATAAAGAACATATAAATTTCCTACTCATTCGTGATAGTCCAAAAATAACGGAAGTCAAGATAATTGAATTAGAATCTTTGAAAAGTAGTTTTATAGACGTAAAATGGCTAAGCGAAAACAACTATTTTCAATAATTCAATTTGCCACTTAAAAGGTTGGCTTTCAAATTACCAAGTCACACAAGTTACATTTAAGCCGAAAAGTAAAGTGTATAGCTTATGTCTAGTAGTAGATGTGACTCAATATTATTTTCATTTGGTTTATACAGCTCTTAAAACGCGTGTCGTTTCCAATACAAATCCTTGAAATGAACAATTGTTGAGGTATTATCTAAATCTCGGAAACAGACCCAACGGTTTATGAAATTTAGCTAACTATGACTTGTTTTCATTTCCAAATAAACATCTCCTCTCCAGTCTATTTACGTCCCACTGTTGGGCACGGGCCTCCTCCACTTTGCAGGGATTATGGTCTACTGTGCCGCGCTGACCAGGCGTGTTAGCACAGGGTTTATTTTCGAGTTTTCCGTCTCTCAAAGAGGATGTTATCTGTGTGCAATATCCCTTTGCTGACTTTTACAGCACCCTTAGGAGGAGATGGGGTGGTGACACTTGTATTCTTAATCTGTCACCACACGGACAAAGCTTTTTTGATGTCTCATAAAAACATAATTTACCAAAAACTAAATACAGGTCGTCTGGGTGACAGTAAATAATTTGTACTAGACAATTAGTGTTTGAAGTTAGCAGTCTAGAAGTAAATCAGACTAGCATAAGACACTGCTTTACGGAACCAAATTCACACAGGCCTTGTCCACTTTCGGAGGGATTATGGTCTACAATGCTGCGTTTATCGGGCGTGTTCGACTAAGGTTCATTTTCGAGTATTTCGTCTCTCACAGAGGATGATGTGATACAGAGATATGTGTACAATATCCCTTAACTGTCTCACTGGTATTTTTATTCCCTCACCACACGGACAGTCCTTGCTTCATGAAGACACTTAATAGGTGTTAGTATTTATTTGTCTTTGTTGCCCAAAAAGATTTACAAATGGCAACATAGGATTTTTTTTTGAAATTTATGTTACTTTTTGCACCATGTTGGGGTAAAATGGTGAAAGTATTTTTTTAAGATGTGCATAAAGTCAGTTACAAATGTCGAATAAGATAAACAAAACGTTAAACTACTATCTTACACAAAGAAACACATACATATATTTTTAAATAAAAACCTGTAGAAATATTTACAAAACCATTTTATTACATTTTACATTCACTATAAAAATATATTTATATAGCATTCAAAAAGCATCTCATTCTTTGTAAATATAATGTATTTTTTATTACTTAATTAATATAATTTACTATTAAATAGTTTGCTATTAATATCACTAAATTTGAATTAACGTAGCAGTTGTGCGAACATTGCTGCTATGATAAGGAAGGAAGATACAACGAGGGTTCCAGCAGAACTCCTGTTGAGGTAAGTGTAGATTTCTTCGATGTTGTCATTACCCCAGCGAAGATTGTTCAAAGCTGTGTCAATACCAGCTACTCCAGTAGCGAAGGAATCAGCTAAACCAACTTGTTCGTTGTACAACCAAGTTTGGTGCTGGAAAAGAAAAAGATAAATTAGCACTTTTTTAAATGTATAAATAAGTCTGTAATCACAGGGGTTACCTTTTTTAATGATCTACGATGTTGATTACGAATTTTTAATTTGTTTCCGCACACTAACACTACATAACACAAGATCACAACAGTAGAAAAACTAAAATACACGCTTCAGAAACCAATATATTTCTTTAAATTATTGCATTTTCATTAGTCCTTCTTAAGTGTGGAAAATTTCAGATTAATCCGACTACTGCAAATGAGTGTAAATCGCTTTTAAAGTTTTCTTTACATAGACTAATAAAAGCGTGTTCAATAAGCTAATTTATACTCTAGGATATCCTATCAAAAAGAGGTCACAAGTCGTATTCGATAATACAGAAAATATCTTAAATATCTACATCATGTCGTAGATATTAAATAAGGACTTAACACATACCGCTTGAAGCAAACTGAAGTCAGTCAAGAATGCAGGGATAGCGTTGAGAACGATGTTAAGACGAGCTGAACCACCATACCTTGAAAAATACGTGAAAACAATCAATACCTCTGCGTATTCTCTATAAATTTCTTGTTTATTATTCATAATGCAAATTTCATTAGATTACAGAGATATACTTATTACAAAATTCTACGTAAATTTGCATACTACTCTGAAAGATGGTTTAAGTTATTTGCTACTAAATTTCATCCTGAGTAATCTGATTTTAGCTATCTAATAAACATAATAATTTTCTACCAAAATATAACTTACTTAGTTCTGATTTCATCGTAGTTTTGGTAAAGGAAGTTTAGAACAATTGGCAGATTTTCCTTGTTGCCTTGGAGAGCATAACTCCATGCGTTGGTTTTATCGTGGATACGAATCTTGCGGTTATCCATGGATTGGCGGAGATAACTGTAAATAAATTTACATAGATATATTAAACAAATACAAATAATACATATACCAATCGCTGGATGCAAGTGGGCGTTCTATGGGAAAGGCTTAGGCCCTCGGCAGTGGGCTGAAAGAGGGATGGACACAAAAGCTACATTATCTAACAGACTTTTTACTTTAGTAGAATTGAATTGTTATCCTGAGGATACCCCTTTTAAAGGCAAACTAATGTATGTTAATATTACAAAACATTATATTCTCGTCTTCGACACAAATACCATGCATTTCAATCAAATGTTGCATAACACAAATAATTAATATAAATATAAATATAAATATAAATATTCATGGACATTTCACACATCGTCCTCTGGTCCCAAGCTAAGCTTATTATGCTTGTGTTATGGGTACCAGAATACGGATATAATACATATTATACTACTTTTCTTTTGTAAATACATACTTATAATACATAGAAAACACCCAGACGTAGTACAAACATTTGTATGACATTTATGAATATCACACAAATAATTGTCCCAAGCGGGAATCGAACGGGAATTATAGAAAAAATCTTACTCAAGGATGGATGCTTCATCCTTAGTGCAAGCAAGGGCACGGAGCATGACAACCATATCAGCGGTATTCTCTGATGCTTCGTATTTCTGTAGAAGGAACTGGTAGTCGCTTGCATCACCCTCACGTAGACCTACGCAGTAAACGTAGCGACGAAGATTGACTGGTACCCTGCAACAAGTAATGACATTAGTATTAGGTATTCTAAAAAGCAGACGTTTTAAAACCAAAAAAATTTTGAGACGGAAACTTATTTAGAAGAGAAAGAAAGATCAATCAATTAATCAAGAATCACACAAACGTGTGATGATGTAACTACGTTTGTTTGAGATTTATAAGTTTAAAATGTTGTGATATTTAGGTAGTTTTACACTTTAAATATGCACTAAGATAATCTTACAGTTCAGTGCTTCTCGTAATTTAATAAAAGATCAGAGAAGTTAAGTTGCCTGTTATATAATTAAGAGGGTTTAAAAAAATATTTTTTATTTCACTTACAATTCTGCGTCGTTTTCTCTATAAGCTCTCCATTTATTCAAAGCATCAGTAACACAACCTTCGTGGTTCAAGTTGCAAGCCAAATTCATGATTTGCATTCTGTTCAAGATTGTTGATGTAGAGTCAGTGGCGCGTTCTTCGTATCCAAGATGCTGAATGACGGTTTCCAAAAGGTCCAAAAGGTAAGACTGTGAAAAAAAATCAGAATTAATATTTTCGTTGCCAGCTTTACTAATTGGAAAAAAAAATTGTCTAAATGATAAATAAGTTTTTATGAAAACTTACAGTGAAAACAGTGTCAGCATAAGGAAGGTGCTCAAATCTTCTGCGAAGGAAGTCAAGTTGTCCAATAGCTCCAGCCCAGACATAGTAGTCAGTTTCAGAACGTAAGTAATCCAATACTTCGAAAGCTAAGGTCTGGTCAATGTCTCCAGAACGGATGAAGTATAAGATATCGTTGACAATCTAAAAACGAAAGAATATGATGATTTTTACTATTCTGACGTTGTTTTGAGTATAATTTAATTGATATTATATTCACTGCCTAGATCTTTCTTTACTTATTATAAAGCAAAGTTGTTATTTTTGTATGTACGTCCCTATGTGAACTTGTATCTTCAAAACTACGCATCGGATTTTGATGCGGTTTGTTTTTAAAAGATAGAGTGGTTCCAGAGAATGTTTTTTTTTATAATTGGCTAAGTTTTAGTTTCTAAATTCCACACAAATAAAGGTGCAAGCAATAAATAATTGTTTATAAAAAAAATCATCGTTTCACAAAGGACTGGACATGAAAAATACGAGTACAATAATAATAATAATAAAGCTGCTTTTCTTACCTGAGCTCTGTTCAATTTGTGAATATTTTCTCTTTGGTTGCTCTTTAGGTAGTTACCAATATTATTCCAATTGTTTTGATCGTAATTAACGCGGTATAAACCTAAAAAGTAATAAATTTGTTCTTTAATGATACTGCCCACTTCATCTAAAAAAGACGTGATGATAGTTTTATAAAAAAATCTTGTACGTACCAGATTGAGCCACATTGAAGAGAACCCATTTGTTGCCAGCTTCGTGTGTGATGGGGGTTGCAGCAGTAGAAAGAATTAGTTTAGGTTTAGTGTCAGTGAAGTCTAATGCATCTTCGTGAGTCCAGGTCAGAGGGATTTGCCATACGTCGGTGGGTCTGGTGCCGGAGATTATGAAACGTTGCTGTAAAGATAATATATTTTTAATATGAAAAATGTATTTATTTTTATTTGTTTTAAATTTTAGCCCGACGTTTCGGAGACTTTACAGTCACCATATGAGTCACGCAAGTGTTTTCTTCGTACGTTAATAAACGGAAAACATAATTTTATTAATAATTAAAATAAAATAATAAGTACATTTACAATAGTGTACGCACCTGAGAAACAGTTATGGCGCCAGTTTCAGTGTTAAAGTTAACGTTAACAACAGGAGATCCTGGATTCTCTACCCAACTTTCAAAAATAGCCTCTACGTCAGCGGTAGGGAAATCGCGGAGGAACTCAAAGTCTTCTGAAACAGCCTTTTTGAAAGCGGCATACATATCAGCAGGAGTTCCAACTTCATAAGCACTGAAAAAAGAAACAATTCTATATTGAACTTGTTGACTTTTCTCTTCTCTCTTTCTGTTTACGAAGGAATCGCTGATTAGAAATATTATTTATTATTTCATAGCAATCCTTTCAACAGCATCTTACAGTTATATTATACAGTTAGCTATTATGATAACGTTAAGCTTAAGAATAGGTTGTACATTGTCGTATCATATTGAGACTATAGAGTATAGATAATGACTGTAATGTTATATGAAACTTATACTTACTGTTCATTCAAGTAATAACGGAGAGCATTCCTGAAGTTTCTGATGCCAACGAAATGTTCCATCATTTTCAGTACTGAAGCACCTTTAGCATAACTGGTTGTGGAGAAGTGAGCGGAGATTGAAGGGTTATTTGCAACGGCTTGCCAGTTCATAGGAGTTGCGCTAAGGAACGCGTCAGCCGCTAAAGCACTGTGAACGTAGTCTACGACGAATTGGTCATCCAATTCCAGAGAAGGATCCGCCTGCAAATTAGTTAATCATTATAAAATATTTTTCAAGTAAAACGTGGGCCATGGGCGTGTTAACGTATTCCACGTCATATTAAATAAAAGGGCAGCATTAAAACATAAAATGAAATCTCACCCAGTGAGCAGCGAAGTACTCAAAGAAGCTAGCAAAAGACTCGTTCAGCCAAAGGTTGCTCCACCAGTAGCAGGTTACAAGATTTCCGAACCATTTGTGTCCAAGTTCGTGAGCCATGATGGTGGCGATAAAGATTTTATTGATGATGTTAGTGTTTTGTTCGTCGTATAGAAGGTATGCCTCCCTATTAAGAATGAAATAAATACATTTAAAAATATTCATATATATGTAATTTTATTTGTTTGTAACAGAAAAGAAATCACCTCACATCTAAACGTTAAGTAAAGCAATATTTAAGTATAGATGATTTTTTTTTAATCCTGCAATCTTACCTGTAGTTAACCATTCCCCAGTTTTCCATAGCACCAGATGGGAAATCGGGCAGAGCAATGTGATCATTCTTCATCAAAACACCCTGTCCCATTTCATGGTACTGAATACCAAGGAAATCATCGAGTTCGTTGGTGATTTTGACACCAATGTCTGCTGCATAAGAATGTTGATTTGTAACTCCAGGACGAGAGATGATCTTGAATGGCCTGGCGTCAGTGCTTGTTGTTTCGGTTTCGACGAAGTCGCTCACGTGGAAAGCAACCAAGTAAGCAGAAATGATTGGTGTTGGGTAGAAGATTTCCTGAATGCGGTTAGTACCAACCCTAAAAATTACGAGTTCATTAACATTACAAATCATTGCAATGCCTAAGCCTAAATAAATTAAAGAAAATCATAAAAAGAACACCAATATAGAAAATCAATCCACAGCGTGCTCCTGATCTGCTGTTTAAAGCAAACATTAGCACAGTAAACTTACAGGTTTCTTTGAGCGATGTCCATGTTGGAATAAGATGGACTGAGGGTGCTGTCACGGGTGATATCAATGGTATAACGCGATTTGAACATGGGCTCGTCAAAGCAGGGGAAAGCTTTTCTGGCATGGAAAGGCTGGAACTGGGTGGTAGCGTAAACTCTGAAACAAACGTACAAAATGAGTGAATCCTTGTGTGATTACTTAATCATTAATTTAGATGTTTAAAGATTTAAAATCTGATTAGCTTACCTCTCTTGGTTATTCAAATAGTAATAACCTTTGTAGAAACCACGGTCAATTGGGTTTTCGTTGATGACACCTACGTAACGTACACTGATGGTGTAATTGCCAAGTGGGATGGCAGAATCCAAATTGACCTTAAGAATTTCATAGTAGCTGTCAGTTGAGAACGGTTCCGATACTTGAAGGGGAACTGGACTACCGTTAGAGTCAACAATATTAACACCAGAAATTGACCTGACGTTTTGGTGGAAGACAATCTGGGTTAGACCTGCTTCTCTTACCTGAAATTTAAATAGTTTTGTAAAATACAGATCCACAAACAACTAACTAAAGTATTTCGATTATAGGTATATGGTGATTCTTTAAAGGATATAAGGCGAAAACTCAGCCTAAGGTGCTTATAAACCTGGGTTTTTAAAATGATTCTTACATACTAATATCTTATCTCTTGTAAAGACTAAATTACCTATAAAAATCTCTGACATGACGTTCTTTCTCACGAAATAGAGATATTTACAAATGGTACAACACGGATCAACATGTATGGTGCTATAAGGACTTAGCGTTATCCAGGTAAATAACATCTTCTATGAGAGTCGAAAACCTTGAAAATAGTGACATGCCTAATAACGACACGGTCATAAGCTAAGAGGTCAAAATTCATCCAGCAGAGAAAATACAGGGTACAGAATAATTGCAAGTCACTTTAGATATAGCCTCCATATCGGGTTCAAGTTATTTCATAGAAACGACGGGTTTATATAAGCTGCAGTTCAAACCTATTTCAAAAGCATCCAAAATCAATAAAAAGTACTTAAAAGCCGATCTAATTATTGATTTATACACTAATGCATAACCGTAATAACGTCATTATCAATTTTAAACGGTTGACTAAGTCCAGTACAATCAGGACATAATCTAATTGATATGATTATGTGATCGATAATTATGATCAAGCCGAAAATTTATCGGATAACAGTAATCAATATTCCAAGATATTAATATTGTAAACGTCTAAGTACATTCAATTAAATTTTATCGATCAAGTACCTTCATAGAACTATGTTAGTGTATTTTTTTACATTGACCTTGAAGTGAAAATAAAAGTACCACTTGCTTTTAAATTATTACAATCGAATGGAGATGGAAGCAATAATATTAAAGACAGTGTGAATGTTATGTGTAAGATGTTTCCTTGAAACTCTTGTTATATCCTCCGTTTCTCTAGTTATGGGGGTTTACCCCATCAAACCTAGCAATAACATTCTTCGAATACTGCGTGGTAACAATAAGAAAATATGATGTTAAAAATACTTACTTCAACGCCCATGCGTACTAATCCATCAAAACGGCTTTCGGCCAAATATACGTCTAGGCTTACAAACATGTCATGTGGGTACACCGCCTCCGTCAGACGGTAGTTAGTATCTCCCAAGTTGGAGTCATACTCGAGCCATTCCAAATTAGACCTAAGTTCTAATTTAGGTGAGGCCGCAATGAACCCCACTAGTACTATCAGAATGGTTGGGAGCAACATGGTACCTGCAAAATACATTTTTTATAGACCAGGTAGCTATTATGATCGTGGAGTGGTAGATTAGAGACTTGTCACCTCCACATTACTTTCAATGAGTTGTTTAAAGGTAACTAAGGGACAATTTGATTACATAACATCTTTGGCGATAGATGGCAGTCTTAAAATCAAACTCTAAAATTAAAACGATCATCATGTAAATATTAGCGATGGGTTATAACAGCAAAAAGGTGATATCTGTTATTCCTGTTACTGTTATGCCAAAATCACAGGTGCCAATACCTGTTATTAAATAGCAGGCTGTTATATTTAGAATGAACAACCATGACTGTTAATTTTTCACAGCAAATGCAAGGCTGTTCTGTTACTAGTTTGTTATCGAGTATCTGCGTTGAGTATTGACAGTTGATAGTGTATAGCCTGTTATTTTTTAAATAACAGGTATTTCTTAATCGCAGCAACAGCTAGTATCTGCTATCTTAAAATACCTGTGACGTCTACCTGTTATGATAAATACGCCTCACTCCTAGTAAATATACCACAGATTATAATCTACAAGTATATGAATGCATTGTAGATAAACATTTAAAAGTAGTATAAAGATCTGGGATTTGGATTATGATATGAGGTAAATTTTTCTGTGAATTTCTAACGCCTTTTTTGACACCAATGGAATAGGGTATTGAAATTATATGTAAGTCCATCGACATAGTAACCTTGCCACGTTTTAGTTAAATAATAATCACATTAATGCGATATGGTGGTTCCAATTAATTAGGCTTATATCTAGATTGATAAAATAAGTACCTAGTTCTGTGATAACATGAACATCAAGGTAAATTATATACTAAGTCAAGCAACTTTGAGTAAGTACATCTTATAGTTACACTCTTATATCATTAGAAGGCTAGGTTATAAAAATTGCACTATCTATTTTTATTCGTCCGGTATAAAATTAAATATATCTATTATTTGGACTCTTTCTTATTTAAATGCTATATTATTATAATATGTTAGTAAAAGGGATGAAAATGTATTATCTCTGTTGTTTTTTTTTCATATTTCGTTATTTGGAAAACCCAAATCACTTTCTCCGGACTCGAACCAGACACTTTCAAAATTTCAAGGTCATCTACTTCCGTGACGCAGTAACATTCTTTAATAATACTGAGATTTCAATAACTTTTATGATTATTTTCTAATTTGAGGTCACCGGCTAATTAAGCCTTTTCAGTGTCTGAATATCAGGAAAAATGGTGATTTAACTGCCATCTACCATTCAGTTTTAATAATTAAAAAAATACTCACCCATTCTGATACGAACGATACCAAACCAACGACTAGGTATTTTTAATAATCAATATTGTATTTATCCTACATTATTAACTTATCTTCAGTTACCTATCATTAACATTTTCGACAGATATTGCTATAATCAGTAGATATAATATTTTATTTATCATATTGATAGAGAATATAAATTGCACACAGCGACTATGGATTTTTCGCCTTTGGTGCTTAGCAGTCCAGAGTATCGTATGTGGTACAAGGGGAAGCGGACACCCGTGTTCCCTAATTCCCTTATACTGCATTGGTGAATAGGCTCCATGACTATGTTAATATGTTTCAGAATATTTGTATGAGATATGTTACTCCTGAGCTTTTGGTAGACTCTTATTTATTCAGCTTTAATCTATGTGTCTACAGACAAGGACACCATTTAATAGATATTATTAAGTATCTTTATTTAGGCAACGGAATTCATTTCATTTCATTTCTATACCCAGTATACCCCAATACAGATCTTCTAACATAAAAAATAAAAGGAAATCTATACCCTAGTATAGATTTTCTGGAAAAAACCTGCATAAATCTAAAATCCGTGTTTTTCTGTGCTTTATCAATGAATGTTATGTCTACCAAAGATAAATAAACGGTCATTAAGGATTTAGTTTAGTTATGCTAATCAACCTTCAAACTGTTTTTATTGATAAGAAATATTGCCCTTAAAGACGAAGAGCTGTGGATATAGTGTTTAATACAGAAGGCAAATGACATTGAAATCTATTTCTACCCGAATCTAAGTTATAATAAAATTATACTATCAATAGAGAGGTTAAATTTTTAGTAATATGTAGGAGAAAATCTCTAAAAGTAATGATCCAAACCTAAACAATAATTGGCTAATAGAAGGCTACTCTCGTGGTTATTAGCTGTTGTCCGCAACTTCGTACGTTAGAAAATTAACCTAACAAATTATTTTCTAACACTTGCGTGACTCATTTGTTTAAATGAAACTACTTTTTACGGATATCTACGCGTATATTTGATTAAAATTTTGGCCCGACGTTTCGGAGACTTTGCAGTCACCGTGGTCATTTTCAGTCTCACCCGTGACCATAGTGACTGCAAAGTCTCCGAAACTCCGAAACCAAAATTTAAAACAAATACGCGTCTAAATCCGTAAAAAGGAGTTTTACTTAACAAATTATGTGAAATAGCCATCCACTTGAACCACTCTATCGTTTAAAGAAATCCGTTGGATTTTGAAGATAGGGACATAGATACAAAAATAATGACATTTTTATAATAAGTAAAGATATGACGGCATAAATCCAGTTGTCGAAAAGAGAAGTCATATTAGAGTTATGTATGTATTTGTAAAAGCATTTTTATGTAAATTTATGATGATAATCATATTCCATGCCGCTGCAAGATAGGTACTTTGTATTATGTATGTTAAATTCCAGAGGTTTAAGTAAACTCCATCCATCAACCTTTCTCAGTCCACTGCTGGACATAGGCCTCCCCCATAGAACGCCTCAACGCGCGGTCCTGCGCTAACTGCATCCAGCGGCCCCCGGCGTATTTGACGATATCGACAGTCCACCTTGTTGGGGTGCCGCCCCACGCTGCTTCGTCCGGTTCGTGGTCGCCACTCGAGGACCTTCCGTCCCCAGCGGTCATCAGATCGTCGAGCGATGTGGCCTGCCCATTGCCACTTCAGCGTGCTAACTCTTCGGGCTATGTCGTACACACCAGTCATACAACCACAAGTACATTCGTACCTAGCGATAACGATATCATATCCTGATACTATGATTTACATATAAATAAATAAGAAAATCATTATTTTTATTTAAATGGTTGAGAACTAATCATATTTATATTCTGTTCATTCATCATTCTGTTAAACACTTAACTTCTCTCTACAAGAGGTTTTCTATTCACAATATAATTGATTAGCTCATTTACTAATAAAACAAGTCTATTAAAATGTATAAATATTGATTTATTTATTATAAATATTAATTTACAACTTTGTTTTTCTGTGCCTAGTGATTTTGTAAAAAAAAAATATTTATTTAACATTCTGGTCTGATGCTATTACTTTTACGTTAACTAATATTTCATTAATATTTAGTACATGTTATATTGATTCCTAGATTAGAAAATATTATTCTATTACATGTTGAGTGCTAATGTTATTGCTAATAGTAAGAAGTTCAAAGTAACTGCTGTTGCAGAATCTCCAGGGTCTTCTGTCGTAGCCTCAGTAGTCATTTCTGTTGTAGTCGTTGTTGTAGTATCTTCGTCCGCAAATGATTCTTCAACATATCCTGTCTCGAAATATGTTTCGAATTCTGTAATTCTTTCACTGTATTGTTGAATTTCAGCTCTTGTCGTTGCTATAGCTGCAACAGCTGCATTGTATGAATCAGCGCCAATTGTAGCTTGGTTGGCATCAAGCCAAAGTGATACCTGGGTAAAAAAAGTGTATTGTAATAATCATCTTGTAATTCTCTTTAATTCCAACAAGATGTAAATAGGATATAATTCTAAATTAATTCATCTATTTAATTACATAAAAAAGAATAATATTAAATTTTTCTTTAGTCTCTAGCACTTGTGCGACTCATTTATTCAAATAAAACTACTTTTAACGGAATTAGACCCGTGTTTTAGTTTTAATTTTTGCCCGTCGTTTTGGAGACCTTTCTGTTACTGTGGTTAGTTCCACCCGTGACCATAGTGACTGAAAAGTCTCTGAAACATCGGTCTAAAATTTAAAATCAATATCCGGATCTAAATCCGGAAAGTAGGGTATATTAAAATTTGAATATTTATCTTTGTTTAGAATCAGTTCCAGTGCTAATCTCAAAAATCTAGTACCTATTATTAATAAATATTGTGTAAATGAATCATTATTGTATTCTGAATCATCATAATAGTATATTACTGTGATGACGCATTCAAAGATATGATATCATAGCATACTATGAAAGAAAAATCTATTAAGAATTATAGAAGATAGTATAAAAGCATTACCTCGCTAATTTGTGCCTCCGTTAGTAAACGAGATATTATTGAATTCATTGGTGTAGAAACACTGCCAAGTCTATAAAAAAAAGAAATGAATGCATAAATTAACAACCCTATACAAATTAAAAACAGAAAAAGTCTCTTAAGACGGCACGATAGCAAATTATGCTCCATACAAAAGTATGGGTATCTTACTTCCGTTTTTTCTTCGCGAAAGTTAAACAGATTTTAATAGTTTTTGCGTTATGTTATAGATAAAGAGTATATCTATGCTTCTATCACTTTCTTTTTTTCAAAACATAATAACTAAAAGAAATATGACGATCCGAAAAACCCACTTTTTTCGGTTTTCTTTAGATAAAGTTGCAGCGTCTATCACACAAATTTGGTAAAGTTTCACCACAAAAGAAAGTGATAGAAGCATAGATATACTCTTTATCTATAATATAACGCAAAAACTATTAAAAGAGGTTTAACTTTCGCGAAAAAAAAAACGTACAAAACGTCTTTTTTCAAAGAATTTGTAGGTAAAATCCGCTTCATCTAGATTTGTCCCTTTCAGCGCGGCGCTCGGAAATAGGGATAGCAATACCTAAGGCAAATACCTAAATGAGGAGTAAAGTACCCTCTTAAAGTTTAGCAGGGATACCTTCATAACACGTATCTATATTTCAGCGTAGTCCAGATTCTAAAAAATCTCAATAATCATGAAAATGATTAGCTCAAATAAATATTATCGGAAATTATTAAATTCACCCAAAATAAATATTATGTTTTGTCATGATAATTCATCTTTAAATTTTAATTAATAATCATTTCTATAATGAAGGTTAATAATGAGTTTGCTAATATAAAACTGCGGACTTTGTTATAAAAGTAGTTGTAGTACGTACGCTTGTATGGTCCTTTCAACATTAGAACGAAGCCAATTGAATGCGATCATAGTGTTGACTTCATTGCTAGTAATAGCTGAAGTTAAAGTCGTGGCTTGATCTTGAGCTCTGATTGTAAAATCGTTGTCACCAGCAGTGATGGCATTCAAGAAGGTTTGAAGACTAGTTTCATCTGTTGTACAACCAGCAGCTTGAAGAATAACAACCATCTCACTTGCTAAATCCTCTACCAAGTAACGATTCCATAGGAAGTTAAAATCACTTGCATCGCCATGGCGAAGACCAGTACAATATACCCAAGGACGCATGTTCGCTGGTATGCTGAAAATACATTTTTTTTATAAAAATTGAGCAGTTTTTGCGAAAAACAGTCGCACTATTATCATTTGTCTATATCACAATTGGAACAGCATTAAAAATTTGAGCAATCATAATTTACAACAAATATTACCGAAATACCGTAGCACATTTTTTAAATCAGATATTTTAACTTTAAATGTTCAATTAAATATTTATTAACTCTTTCGTACAGGTTATTTTTGCTTTTTTGTGAGATTAGAACACAAAAATATACTTACAAAACGCCATTATTTCTCCAGTTCAGGAAAGCGGCTCTTCCAGCAGTGACACATTCTTCGTGACCAACATCACAAAGGAATTTATTTAAATACATTCGGAATAGACCGTCCATATATGACTCTCTTTGAATTTCAGCGAAACCAAGTCTTCTGGTTACTGCAGCACTGAGACTTATGATATGTGCCTGGAATTCAAGTTTTATAGTATTTGTAAATTCCAAAACTCGAAGTAAATACCTTCATGGACTGAATAATAATGTCCCAACAATTAAGCCAAAAATTTAAAAAAAAGCTCATTACATGTACAAAAAATTATGATGAATATACTTACGTCTAATCTCTGAAGGCTTTCAGTATTGTGCGCCAATCTTCGCCTGGCGTATTCAAAACCATCAATGGCAGCCAGCCAAGGTGCATACTGATCTTCAAATTCGAGGAACGATAGGATATTTAAAGCAGCATTGTAGGACATTACACCAGCTCGTGCCATTATGAATACGTCGTCAACAATCTAATGAGAAATACAAGCAACAGTTTAAAAAACATGGGCAGTATACCTATGAGAGGAAACGCCAAAAACCTGCGCGGGATATACCAAATAAACTATAATTAGAAAGCTTACAGCATCATTGTATTTTACCAACTTAGTGTGCTGGTATTACTGAGAGTGATGAAATAGTCACATAATACTTATACTCTAAAAATAAGCTCCACATTTACATTAGGTAATGCTTATTATTTGTGACACATACACATATGACGTAAGTTTAGATATGGATACTCTTTTATGCTCCCATAAATGGATTAGTCCGTGTCCGTGTGGCGACGGATTAAGAATACAAGTGTCATCACTCCATTTTACCCCTAAGAGCCAGCAGATATTATAAGCAGTTAACATCAACTGTGAGAGGCGGAAATCTCAAAACTAAAATATATGCCAAGGCGCCTGGTTAGTGTCACATAGTAAACCAAAAGCCCCTCCAAAGTGGAGGAGGTCCGTGCCCAGCAGTGGTTAATAGGTTGGAGAAAAATGTATTAGTTATATTATTATATTGAAAATGATACCTGAGCACGATTGTATTCATGGATCTGTGTTCTGATAGTTGGATTCCTGAGCGCTTGAGTGATAAGTGCCCATGTAACAGAATCATAGTTCACTCTGTAGAAACCTGTAACCATTTTAAAATTGTATTTAGGTACTCCAATGTCTGTATTAAATTTTTTTTTTGCACTAACATAAATTCAAAACACGACTTACCAGTCTGTTGTTTGTTGAATATAACCCATTCTCTGCCAATACTACCTCTATTTATGACTGTAGTAGTACCAGTTATAATTTGCGAAGGTTTGGTATTTTCGAACTCTATATTACCAGCTCTAGTCCAAGTTATAGGGATATACCAACTGCTACGGATTGATGACACACCAGAGTCGATGCTCCAACGTTCCTAAAACAAAGAATAATTTGAAATGGGTAAATATTTATAAACCTTCGTGTAAAATCTATGTTTAAATAACACAAATTAAAGGACGATAAAAAGTTCTGATCCAAATATACATCTTACCTGTGTAACAGTAATCTGTCCGGTAGTATGATCAACAACAACGCTAAGCATAGGATGTCCGGCTTGTTCTGTCCAAGTCCTTAAGTATTCCTCAGCGGAAATACCACCATATGCAGACAAGGCATTATCTTCAGCAGCAGCATTGTCTAATTCATCAAACAGGTCCTGAGGCTCAGTCACGCTGAATTCACTACGAAGTGAAAATAATATTGATAAAGGAACAGAAGGAAGGTTTTACTTTATTCTTTATTGCACACATACAAAACAAAACAGAAAAAAAAATTACAGACATACTAGAAACAGCACGTACAAAGGCGAGCTTAATTCAATAATGAATTTTCTTCCAGCAAACCACAATGATGGAGAAAATTGAGGAATATGGGCATATCAGTGCACAACGAAATTACTAGCTTAAAAACTAACATTCTTATTATCTAGCAACATATAAATACATACATACTACTACCTACATACATACAATACGATACAGAATATATATATTGATACTTTCTTATAATATACTACATACACATACATAAATATAATATTATAGCAGTGATAAGAAATGTTTCTTTGTCCTTTTTTTGAACACGCCTAGGGATGAGCTGGCGCGTATTGAGTGTGGAAGGGCATTCCACAGACATATAGCACTAACAGTAAAAGAGTTAGCGTAGCGGCTGGAAGTGTGACTCGGGATTTTGAGAAGAAGAGAAGTTACAGTGCGGCGTGGTTTGTTTCTAGGAATCAAATACTCAAAGCGCTCACGGAGATAGATAGGTGCATTAGAAGTATGGAGGATAGAATAGAGAAGATTATGGGTGTGACAGTCTCGTCGCCGTCGAATTGGTAGCCATCCAAGCTTTGACCGAAAAGCAGACACATGGTCATACTTTCGGAGACCAAAAATGAACCGAATGGATAGGTTCTGTAGACGTTCGAGTTTATCCAGGAGCTCTTCAGTGGCGTCTATGAAACAAACATCCGCGTAATCAAGAAGGGGAAGTAAGAGCGTTTGGGCAAGAGTTGCCTTGGTTTGAT
This sequence comes from Orgyia antiqua, assembly GCA_916999025.1. Lineage (NCBI taxonomy): Eukaryota > Metazoa > Arthropoda > Insecta > Lepidoptera > Erebidae > Orgyia > Orgyia antiqua. The sequence continues at coordinate 15,444,555 of OU779864.1, read as the reverse complement.
ATGGCAAGAAATATTGGAGACGCCTGAGAGACCGAAAAGAGCAGAATACTCTTCTGCTTACCTCTGCTATATGATTTTTCCAGGAAAGGTTTCGGTCAATGAGAACACCTAGATTTTTGGCATATTCAGTGAATGCTATAGGGCGTCATAGACGACAGGGTTTTACGTAAATTTTGCAATTTTATGTTTTCGTTTTGAATTTAGTAATGCTTTACTACTGAGCGAATGTCTTTTCTATGACATGAAAGTTTTTGATAGAACAGAAATACCTTTTTACCTTTCTTGGTTTCCTTTCTAAAAACTTTTGACTCTTATTCCGTCTGTTATCGACTAAGGGAAAGCAACATATGTATTTTAATGCGTGGGTTAATCTGTAACTACGAGTTACTCATCATATAAATGAAACTCATAAAATAACGAGTATTTTTTTTTCAATCATTAATAAACATATATTATAAACAAAAGAAATAAGATATATAAAAGCTACTTACTTGTTGGCAAGATAATTCTGCATGGCCTTCCTGTAAGTTTCTGCACCAAGTAAATGCTCAGTCATTCTAAGAACTGATGCACCTTTTCCGTAAGTGATAGTGGAGAAGTGAGCGCTGACAGTCGTAGGATCATTAACATTAGGATCAGTAAGGGCATGAGAAGTGTCGACGGAATCAGAAAGTAAAGACATGTGCACTTGTTCTACGATGAATCTTGTATCGTATCCCATTTCTGATGCAACCTGAAGATGTAAAAATATTTTACCTACTGCCTTTATTGCCAGATAATGTCACTCCGTTTTAATAGAAATAAGATCTTGCCATTATTGCTTTTATTAAAATAAAAATGATTGCACTTTATTTTAGTATGTACAATGTTCATACCTACTATTCAAAAACATACTCTTTATATGAGTAGGTACCTATCTATTATAGTAGTCGATTAGTAGTTAGCGTTAATAGATTTTACATATAATACGAATATTGTAAATGTTAGGTCTATGCTAAATAGTAACTTGCCATTTGTGTAAGATAATACTGGTAGAATCTAGCAAAAGCTTCATTAAGCCAAAGGTTATCCCACCACGCACAGGTGACTAGGTTACCGAACCACATGTGGGTGATCTCATGAGAAATAAGATTTGCTACACGTTCCCTGTAGTAATGGTTTGAATTGAGGGGGTCGTATAAAATTTGCGCCTCCCTGAAAAACACGAATAATATTAACCTGTACATGTGCGAGATTATGAAAATTTTAAATATTGTTGAGTTTTTCAGCCTGGTTTGTTGTAACAAAACTTACCATTAAAAATTACTAGCACAAGGGTTAATTATGCAGTAACTATTTTCAAGTTAGAAATATATTTAGATCGGTTACTGATATTTCAAGTAAATTAGAAAGGTACAAGCATGTGCCTTAAAAGTCTACTCCTAATGGTTAAATCCTTAACAACCAAAAGTTGACGTTAAAGCAAGTTGATGGTACATCCATCGACTTGCTTTAGCGTCAACTTTTGGTTTAAGGATTTAACCATTAGGAATAGAGTTTTAAGTTTAAGGATTATATTAATTTACCTATAAGTCAAAAGACCCCAATTTTCCATAGCATTGGCAGAGAAGTCAGGTATAGCTGCTTGTTGCATTACTATATTATGAGTCATAGTATAGTAAGGATATCCTGTGTACTCTTCCATAGCATTAAGGAGTTTTTCACCGATTTCAAGTGACCAGGCGGCAGTATCTTCAGCATTGTTTCTTGCATAGATATAGAATGGTCTCTCTGCATTTTCATTACTAGCTGCTAGTGTATAGTGAGATACAATAAAAGCGATCAAGTAAGTAGATGTTACTGGAGTGGTGTAGAAGGTTTCTGATACTCTTCCATCAGCAAGACTGAAATTAAAAGGGAATGTCTTTACCAATCTTATGATACTGTGATGGTTTCGATTTGACCCTATGCCTAATCATTTCTGAAATTTCCTATATCTACTAGTAATTACTTGTACATTGCGCCCCACAAGGGGGTAGATATGCCTCATACTCCGCACCATCTACTGTCAAGCTCGACCAGTGACTGGACGCTTGCCCAACGCTGGCTCCATTAGTGGCTGACCATTAGTTAATTAAAAGGGGGCAATCAAAGGGGCTTATACTAATGTCCATTTGTCCGACGAGTGGTTGTTTGGATGTTAAGTTACGCTCCAAGGCCGCATTAACCGGATGGTAAACGAGATGACTATAGAACCGCTTTAGATTTAGGCCCACATAATTAGCATATAGCTTTCCTGTAGTGTTTTGGCTTTAGCCTTCCTGTGTTTATTAAGCGGTATTAGTAACGTGGAGTATGTGTGGACTTCCCACGAGGCCGCACAAAGCGCGTGCTACAGTTAATTACTACTGTTACAGCGTACTACATTTAATACATATTATTCTCACCAAGGTGCGTACCTAATCGGTACATTGAGAGCACGGGACAAGAGTCCTTAGGTCTTTAAAACTGCAGCCAAAGCCTTAGATCGTAGTCAAGGATAGTCGACTATATTAGGTGTTTAATACAAGGAAACAGAGGGCTCTCCGAGCCCGACTGATATGGGGACTAACTAGCTGTTCACGTACCACTCAAACGAGCAGAAGACTCTTCTTCTTAACGCCCAGTTTATCGAGTTGGCAGGATGTCGCCATTCGAGCCGATTCCCATGACCAGTGCCGATATGTTTTAATGGGCAATGAACCACTTAGCTCAAGCAAGTCGCGTAGTAGTACATAGTGGCAAAAGCCTCCTCAGATGCAAGCTCCGTGCACTTTAAAAAGACGACAAATTAAGGATGCACATGATCTTCGTCAAGCCTCAGCTCCTATGATTCAGAGGGTAATTGTTGACGTTGGTAAATAATTTCATTATAATAAAATGCCGCTTCATTATGAGATACCTGAGACACGAAGAGACCTCTGCGTAGTTGAAAAGGATACAGCTAAGATAATCGGGCTATCCTATGCCTGAGCATTTAAACCATTTAGTAATGTTGTCCATTGGTCATAATAAAACCTAAGGGCGTCCGGTGTCGGTCGTGTCGTATGTCAGTTCCATAATTCTTGAATAGTAAATAAATAAATAATAACAATAAATAAAGCTACGCCCTACCTATAACTACTCCGTATTTATTTGCCTTAGGGCTTAATTAAAACTAAGTATATGATATAAAAGTACTCACCGGATTATAAGTTAATATTAACTATATTTCTTACTCTACACCACCTACGTCCTTTTGCGCTGTCCTACTTTTCCATACGCTCCGTTCTATTTTCCATTCCAAAGCGAACTTTCGAATATCTCACTCAAACCCCAACTCGACCCCAAGACTACCGATCTGTCCCGCAACGCAAAGCGAACTCTCGATCTTTCGCGTGCTCACACGCAAGCCCTCTCCCGTCAAATCCCCACTGCCTACTCAAGCCACGCCTACGGTTTCGGGTCTAGTAGTATAATGTTTCCAGGATAAGACATGTATACAGAGAGATATCAATAGAGATATCAATAGAGAGATATAAAATATAATATTTAATGTTCCACGGTGAAACCATTACAATACGTAATCAAATACGAGTACTTTATATGCAATAACAAAACTCATTCAACGTTAGTTATTCGAACTATCTCAGCAGTTGTATTAACTAGGTATATCCACAGATCACCGTTTACAAGTTTTATTCCTCTGTCTCTCTCTCTCTTCAGCCCAATTACGTCCCATTGTTGGGCACGGGCCTCCTCCACTTCGGGAAGGGTTATGGTCTACTGTGCCGAGCTGACCAGACGTGTTGGCACAGCGTTTATTTTCGAGTGTTCCGTCTCTCACAGAGGATGTCATTTGTATTTTTAATCCGTCACTACACGAGTTTTATTCCTATAATAAGTTAATTCTCGTGTAAATGTAACTTAGTACAAATTCACGATGATTAACGTGGGCGTACGTACTAGAGATTATGAAGTGATTATGTCCCTTCTTTACAACAAAGCGACGCAGTGTACGGACGGGAGCTAAAATCGGAAATTTTTTGTTTTGCTTAATTATAGACTGGCATAAAGATGTAAAAGGCGAGAGTAGAACACCCAGATGCCAATTTCGTCTAGTTTTGGTGCTATGCGGTACCAAAGTTCGCCGTTTTTCTGCGACTTAATTACGAAAAAGTTATATTTCTTTGAAATTATCTGTTTAACAATTTAATCTTGTATTGTATCACATTACTTACTTAATAAGCTATATTTTAAGCATTTTTGCTAAGCTATTACGTCAGTATTTAGTCTTAAAACAGGCATTTTCTACTTTTCAGATAATGTTTTTTTTCTCAAAAGTCACAACATTTTGGCAACTAGTCTTTATTTAGAATCAAAGATCTAGCTTTATACTAAACCCAGAAAAAAAAATTCGTGCAGGAAGAGTGGAACTTTTGAGATATATAATTTTGAAAATTTGTACTAGGGTTGACACTACGCGCGATGTAGCCCCTGCCTGTAGCCCCTGCCAACTAAGTAGTAAAAATAAAAAAATCGTATTTAATTGTTCTTTTCAAATGAATATCTTTAAATTAACTCTAAATGTTATTAGAAACAATGAATAACTCTATAAAAAATGCAAACCTGTGACTTCTGATCACTTCTGTATGAAATAAATTAGCTAAATTGAGTTATTCAGTTTAGCCTAGTTATAATTTAGTGATACCCTTCGATTACACCAAAGGAATATCCAGAAATTGAAACCACAATGCCACCCGTCAAAAGGCTATTTAAAACCTTCTTAATACGCCCAAGTAACGCTCTCTCAATAACTGTTTCCCTTTCACCTCTTCCTGTTGTAATGTTATTATAGGAAAAAGTCTAAAAATGGTAATTGGCTATAACATAATACGAATAAATAGTTTATACCAATACCAAACTATGAGTAGCAGATATGGAGGCGATTTCCTAAATTTCAACTACAAGATTAAGTTAGTGAAGCTAAATTCACTGCTCATTTTGATGCACTTAATTGTGCTGTCCGTGTGGTAACGAATTAAGAATATAAGTGTCCCATTTTCCCCTTTTCCTACCCACAGTACAGTAAAAGCGAGCGAAGGAACATTGTACACAGATATTATCCTTCTGTGAGAGACGGAAAGTCGAAAATAAAGCCTGTGCCAACACCCATGGTTAGGGCGGCACAGTAGACCATAATACGTCCCAAAGTGGAGGACCCCGTGCCCAACAGAGGGAGGTTAATGGGCTGAAGAGACAGAGAATTGTTTTTCGATTTAGTAGGTACAAAACCCTAAGTGTGCGTGTAAATCTTGCTCTTGATAGGTTTTTTAAACAAACGATGTTACTACTTCCAACCTTGGTATTTTTATTTCATGTGAAGTCAATAATCAGTGATAAAATTATGCCAATTAACATTTACTAAAAGTGCATAACGTTCGTGGCTGAATATTTCTTTAGGTTCAAAAGTCAATAGGTGAACTTGTTGACCCAATTTTGAGTATTTACATTCATCTAATGTATGGAATAACTGAATAACTACTACACAAAGTTAGCTAACTACGGTACAGTACGATACATTTACAAAAATCTTGGTGTGGCAGAACTAGATAATGGGTTTATGATTTTTAATATTTTTTTGGTTAATGAAAGGAATTGGTTTGATTAAGCATAATATAAATTGAAATTTTGAGTTATTTAGTTCTTCCATTATACCGACGATATATTATTATTGTGTAGATATTAACTTACGTTGATTGTGTCAGTATCGGCATATTTGATAAGGTTGCGCTGAAATCAGGCAATCTGACTATGGTGATGTCAAACTCCGCTTTGAAACCAGGCTCATCATAACAAGGAAAGGCTTGGCGAGCGTGTCCGGGTTGAAATTGTGTCGTGGCCATCCATCTAAATCATGAAAATTATATGTGCTTAAAATAATAGACTAAATAAATCAGCTTTCTGTTATCATATCATAGTGAATGTCATAATGAACTCACCTTCTTGTACCACTGCCGTCAATATACCAACTTCTGTAAAATCCTCTCATACCTGTTTGAATATTACCTCTAAAGGTACTCTGAACAACATACTGCAAATTAGTATCCAAAGATGCTGTCAATGGTATTCTCAAAAAACTCCTTGGCATTTCACATGCAAAAGTTGTTGTTGCAGCCAAATTTACAGTAGGTGATGTGGCAGCATAGACTCTTAATTCAGATATTGTCAAATCATTGCAGTGTAGAACAATCTCATTAACATTAGCTTGTGTAGCTCTGATAGTGATACTAACTTCACCATCGAATGTGAATGGTTGTGCGTTAGGGAGATTAGTTGGCACTGAGTCTAAAATAGGAGCCAATGTTACTGCATAACGACTGGGTCTGGTTGTAGTAGGTAGACGGTATGTTACATCTCGCATTAAGTTATTGAACTGAATCCATTCATTGTTGATATTCTCGTCATGGATTGGGCTAAATGTTGTATAGCCTTGGATGAAAAGCACCCCTACAACGAGAAACCAGCACCTCGCCTACGAAAAAATTTAACTTGTCACAGAAATCTATAAACTAACTGAGTTTGATTAAGGTTCAAATACATAGCGGGAACTTCGAAAGCTGTAATCATCAGATTAAATTTTGGAAATGTAAGAGATTTTTGCATAATTTAAACTGATGATCGTCATTGTGTTATGCAAGAATTAGTAATCATTGCTAATTGATTTCTAAACTATTTTTAGTCAAGTAATCGAAAACACTGTAATGCACAATTCAAATATTGAAACAAAAATTTATCTGAACCGTTTAAACTGTAATATCTACATAAAACACTCCATTTTTTTTAAATTCTAACTTTTAATATTTAAGAAAAAAAATTAAAACTTAATGACTTACCATTCTCAAGTCGTCACTCACATTAAAATAGTATCATTTTAATTCTTTCCACATATAAAATATTGATAAAGTTTTTATCTGATTCTACAATATTGGGGCTAATAAATATATATAATAGCATTGTTTTATAACGTCGGTGTTATATCAAAGCAATGAGATAACGTCAACTACTTCTTTCATTGTGCTTTTCTCATATTTTGCTATTTTTTGTTATTTTTTTTTATTTATTCATATTAGACAAAACTTGATCTTGATGATGATACATACTTCAAAGTTTTCAATAGAGATTATTTATACAGTTTTATCAACAAGTAGACATGAATTACCTTCATTAAAGTTAACCCCGTGCCTTATAGCAAGAAAAAGTCTTTCTTTATAGTAAATTCAGGAAAGTTAAAATAAAACGTTTCGTTATATTTAATTACAGATTTATTATGATTATAAAAGTATCAAATTGATTTTGCGTTGGATAAATTTATTTATAACATGTTAACGGCAAGTGTCACGAGTAAAGTGGCAAAACTCAAAGCGGCAACACTGGCAGAATCATCTTCCGGAGTGGTCGTTCCTTCGGTTGTAGGAGTAACTTCAGTTGAAGTTGTGGTGGTTTCATCCTCTTCAAGAATATCATCCACATAACCAGTTTCAAAGTATTGTTCAAACTCTGTCACTCTCTGACCGTACCATTGAATGTTGGACCTAGATGTAGCCAAACCAGTTTGACCAGAATTGTATGAAGCAGTGCCAATGATTTCACGGTTTGCTTCAATCCAAGCCGATACCTGTTTGAGCAAAAATTATTATTTTACAATTTGCATTGTTTTGTTGAACGCAATTTATGTATTACTGTTGTAGATATTATATTTTTAGGGTTAAATGCTTCTATTCTCATCTAATTATTTTTCATCTACATATTTTCTTATATACGTCACTTTCAAAAACTAATAAGCTCTAGAGGTAACTTTAAACCTAGTAGAAAATTTTGTATTAGCGATCCATTTCTGAGTCAAAAATCTATAATTTTTATTGTTTCTTTAAATGAACGTTAAAATTCCTTTTGACATATAAGCATAAATTTAATAAATATTAATTTTTACCTCTGTAATCTGGGCCTCGGTGAGCAGACGAGAAGCGATTGTGTTCAAGGGAGTAGCAATACTTCCGAACCTGTGGGAGCAATTATGAAATTAGTAAATAATAATAACTAGTTATATTAACCAAAATCTCGTAAACCAATAACAGATTTACCAAGAAAAGTCACGTAACCATTTGCGATTAATATAATACTTACGCTGCCGCAGTTCTTGCAACATTATTCTTCAGCCATTCGAAAACTCTCAATGTGTTTTCTTCGTTTGCAGTAATGGCAGAGCTGAGAGCAGTAGAGTAATCTTGAGCTCTTATGGTGAAATCATCGTCACCAGCAGTTAAAGCATTCAAGAATTTCTGTAAACTGGCTTCATCTCTAGTGCAGCCAGCAGCTTGTAGCATAACAACTTCTTCACTAGCCAGGTCTTCAGCAAGATAGCGATTCCAGAAGAAATCGAAGTCTTCAGCTGTTCCATAACGTAATCCAGTGCAGTACACCCAAGGACGCATGTTTGGTGGGATACTGTCAAAGCAAGTAGTAATAAAAAAAGTTTTATTTATTATTATCATTACTACATTTTAAGCAATAGATCTTCTAACCAAGTGGATTACAAAATGTAATCTTACTAAATTTTTATAGACACAAGTCTAAAATAGATAGGTATTATTTATTATGCTATTAGGCTTAAAAACATCTATTCATTCTTTTCATAGATTACTCTATCCTATTGCAGAAGACTCCAAAGAAAATTTTTATTAATTTAATCTGTTACGTTATTGTTGTTACCCCAATAATGGAACATTTTTTGATCACTTACCGTGCGTTGTTGTTTCTCCAGGCTGCAAAGTTTGCGATACCAGCTGCCACGCACTCTTCATGGCCAATATTACAAAGGAATGTATTGACATACATACGTTGTAGTCCATCCATATAAGACTCATCGGCTATTTCAGCAAAACCAAGTTTTTGAGTAACACCTCTACTGAGATGGTTAGCAAGATCCTATAACAAAGGATAATAAGTATAAAAGAACCCAATGTAATATTCTACAATCAAATATGAATTACTACGTTACCAGCAGTTTCTGAAGGTTAGCATCGTTGTGAGCCAGGCGACGTCTAGCAAAGTTAAATCCAGTAATGGCAGCAAGCCAAGGTGTATATTCGTCTTCAAACTCAAGGAAGGATAGGATGTTGAAAGCTCTGCTATAAGGTAACACACCAGATCTCGCTAAGATGAAGACGTCATCGACGATCTAAATTAGAGAACATTTTTAAAATTATATCTGTCAATATGTGCTTTAAATACGACAGCAAAATTAATAAAGATATTTTAAAAAACAAAATAGATTATAGTTTAGTACCTGGGCTTTGTTATATTCATGAATCTGTGTCCTAATGTTGTTGGTTCTTAGCGCCTGTGTGATAAGAGACCACGTGACGGAATCATAATTCACTCTGTAGAAACCTGCAAGAAGACGTAAATTAACTTATAATATAACAGCACAGTTACAGCTGATATATTCGACATCTCGCTCGCTTCAGTTTCGAGTTTTCCGTTTCCCACAGTCGATGATAGCCGCTTACAATATCCCTTAGCTGACTTTCACGTGTAGTGACACTTGTATTCTTAATCCGTCACGACACGGAGACATCGGACATATTCGACATCAAATGACATCAATTAAATTCATCTATTTCTAGTAACTTCATCTGACTAAATATTTAAATTGTATAAAGGACTATAAATAAACAGCAGGATTTATGAAGACACGTACGAAAAACTTAATAATTTTGTGTCAATATCTGTAAAATAATAAGCTTACCAGACTGTTGTTTGTTGAATAGAACCCATTCCCTGCCAGTGCTGCCTCTATCAATTACTGTGCTAGTTCCAGTTAACATTTGTGTGGGCTTAGTGTCCTCAAAGTTAATTGCACCAGCTCTGGTCCAAGTAATAGGAACATTCCATAGACTAGCAATTGACGACACTCCAGAATTAACATTCCAGCGTTCCTACAAGTTTATCAATGACACAATTTGCATAAAATTATAATTGACTTCCCATATGACAATCATGCATTTAATGTAGTTCAATAGCTGAGTTTAAGCTGAGTTAATCTTAAAACGATAATATTCAAACTGTTTCTGTAGTGAATGTAAATATTAAAACCTAGTAATATATGTAAAAACTTAAATGACTACATACCTGTGTAACAGTCATACGTCCGGTAGCGTGATCAACGACAACTGTCAACAAAGGATGACCTGCCTGTTCAGACCAAGTCTTAAAATATTGTTCAACAGTGACACCACCATACCTACTCATAGCAGAATCTATAGCAGCAGCTTCATCCAAAGCTTCAAACAAATCTTCAGGTTCAGCTACATTAAATTCTCTATAAACAACACGAAAATAAAAAACATTAAATTGTTAAAACATTAAAATTAATCAGAATTTAAGTATGCCATCGAAAACCATAACGATTTTTTTGGACGATAGATAACTCATTGTTAATTGTAATTTGAATAATATCTTACCTATTAACTAAATATTGCTGTAAGCCTTTTTGGAAAGTGCTTGACGTAAGCATGTGCTCGGTCATTCTTAGGATTGATGCACCCTTAGCATAAGTGATGGTAGAGAAGTGATTGCTTACAGTTGTTGGGTCATTTACTTCGGGGTTAGTGAGAGCATGAGCATTATCGAAGAAATCAGAGAGCAATGCTGAATGCACCTGTTCATTAATGAACCGAGTTTCGAACGCCATATCTGGAGCAACCTAAATAAGAAAAATATTTATAAATATCAAATTGTAAACATAGACATGTATTTATTATATATATTCACTTGTATATATTCACTTTGGTCTTAAAAAATCTGTAAAGTAAAATGGTTTTATATATCCACTTATATATATTCACTTCTTATTTACATATAAATATATTATTTATATATATTCACTTGTATATATATTATATATATTCACTATGGTCTTAAAAAATCTGTACAGTAAAATGGTTTTATTTCAGAAAGCTGTTTATATTAAAGCTCTTTACCCATTCTGCCAGGAAATAAGTATAATATCTAGCAAAACCTTCGTTAAGCCAGAGATTGTCCCACCAAGCGCAAGTGACAAGATTACCGAACCACATGTGAGTGATTTCATGAGCAATAATGTTTGCAATACGTTGCCTGTAGAAGTGGTTTGAGTTTTCTGGGTCGTACAAAATGAGAGCCTCTCTGCAAAAAAGAACATTTATATTAATATCTTCTTTATCTCCAAGATTTACTAAAATTAACGAAAATGTATGTTTACGAATGAAATAACTTATAGTGGTTTTTCTAAAAATAATCGCAAAACCTCAAACGGTGATAGACTACCAAAATGTGAATGCAGTACACACCTATAGGTTAAGAGACCCCAGTTTTCCATAGCTCCAGCAGAGAAGTCAGGAATAGCTGCTTGTTGCATTATGATATTATCAGTCATTGTGTAGTATGGATAAGCTGTGAAATTTTCCATTTCAAGAAGAAGTTTCTCTCCAATCTCAAGAGAAAAGTCGCCTGTATTTCCAGAGCTGTCTCTAGCATAGATATGGAAAGGTCTTTGTGTGTCTTCGTTACTAGCCACTCTCCTGTAGGTGGATACAATAAAAGCCAGCAAATATGTAGAAGTCAAAGGAGTGGTGTAGAAGGTTTCCGATGTTCTTCCATCAGCGAGTCTGCAAGTATTTGCAAAGGTCTTAAACATTTTATTTGACAACTATATCATTTTAATAATGTAGGTAACATTATTAAAATCATATAGTTGTCGAATAAAATGTTTAACTAGACTAGTTAACTAAACAGCCAACTTCTGTTTAGTTAACTGGTATAATTAAATTTTAAAGTTATTTGTAAAACAAAGGTTTTAATTTAGATATCATGTTGGTACTCACACGCTTGTGGCCTCAGTTCTTATGGGCATGTTTGAGATGGTTGGACTTAAAGCAGTATCTCTGATTATGGTGATGTCGAATGTAGCTTTGAATACAGGTTCATCGTAACATGGGAATGCTTGACGAGCATGTCCAGGCTGGAACTGTGTTGTCGCCATCCATCTTAAAGACATTCGCATAAAATATATTAATATGTAAAGCTTGAGCTAGTAAAGAATGGGAGTAAAAGGTAATAGTGAAATCAGTCTTTGAGTTTTTCCCATATACCTATACAAGCTGTTGCCCGTAACTTTGTACGCGTCGAATTTAGAAAATTTTCCCCGTTTTTGAAATATTTTTCGCTAATGCTTCGCTCCGATTGGTCGCAGCGTGATATTATATAACCTAGAGCCTTCCTCGATAAGTTTACTATTCAACGCTTAAAAAAATTTTCAAATCAGACCAGTATTCCCTGAGATTCGCGTTCAAACAAACAAACCCTTCAGTTTTAAAGTATTAGTATTGATTAAAATTTCTAAAACAATTTTATTCACTTTTGTTAAAGTATAAAACGACATATGGTATGCTTTGTTATCTAGCGAATATTGATTAATTGCCATCTACGAAAGCCATTGTTGAACATAAGATGCGAAAAGCTGAATCGGGCTGACATAAGCTTAAACGTATGCCTACAGAAGCTTACATGTATTGTTTGTAAAGTAAGTGTAGAGAGTCGGATATATTGTGTGAAAGATCAGCTTAACAAAGTTTTCTTTAGATATCTGATTAGTAAATATAATCTGTATGTGTTATATTACGTTTCCGCCACGATAATTAGGTAACGCCTGCCGTGCTACTGCTACGGTCTTTTTGATCTATCTTTTACTTTTACTTCTGTGAAATCAAATTTTAAAGTTTTAATGTCTTATAAGATATATTTTTATCATAATCTTCATCATTGTTACCAACACGATAAATATCTATCCGATTTTGTAAACAACCATACAATCAATAAATTACTCAAGATTGCCATATCAAGAAATTGATGTTTACGATATTAAAATTGAAGAAATAACGAACCCGCAACAAACAGTCAGACAAATAGTCAGACAGAAGTATAATATGTATATACAAACAATATTTAACGTAGCAACAACTTAACGAACAATAAAACGATGAACTTGCTAAGTACAAGGAAACTAATTCCTAACCTTGAAACTCATTAGTGTTATTATCATATCCGTAAGCTGTCTTATCGTAAGTCCTAAGATATTTTTGATAATCAAAAAAGTATTTGGTATAGTTATTGTTATACGTACCTTCTGATGCCTGCACTATCGACATACCAACTTCTGTAAAATCCTCTCATGTTTGTTTGCAGATTGCCTCTAAACTTGCTTTCAATTACATACTGCAGGTTTGTATCTAAAGCCGCTGTCAAAGGTATTCTCAAAAAGCTCCTTGGCATTTCACATTCGAAAGTGGTAGTTGCAGCCAAATTGACAGTGGGAGCGGTAGCAGCATGTACTCTTAATTCAGATATTGTTAAATCATTGCAATGTAGAACAATCTCATTAACATTAGCTTGTGTAGCTCGGATAGTGATACTGACTTCACCATCAAATGTGAATGGTTCTACATTTAAGACATTAGCCGGCACTGTGTCTAAAATTGGCGCCAAAGATACTGTGTAATGGCTTGGACGAGTGGTAGTTGGTAGCCTATAAGACGGATCTCTTAAAAATGCATTGTATTCAATCCATTCGCTATCCCAATTTTCCTCTGTTGGAATGGGGCTAAAAGCCAGATGGGCTTGAATAAAAAGCAGCCCTAGTAAGGCGTTGAACCAGCAGCTCGCCTAAAATTAACAGATTCATTTTTATATACAAAAAACTTCTTTTAAAAATAATTAGGCAGAGTGTAAATAAAGCCAATTATGTTTAGATCGTAGCGGATGGCGGTTTGTAGGAAATTATTTATTTATTTTTTCTTAACATTCTAATACCTGCGGCATGTTTTGAATTAACCATTATCCATTCTATGTTCACAAACAATATCAAAGTGTCTCATATATTAGCTTTGCTTTGAACTAGAAATTAAAAAAACAACATCAATTTCTAAACACTGCTATCAAAAAATAATGCTATTTAAATTGCTTACCATCGTCGTGCCAGTTCAACACTTAATAATTGGAAATAAGATTAAATAATTCATTTACAATAGCAATTATCTAGATATTCGATTAAATGTGGACATATCTTATCCAGAAATAAAATATTGTAGATAAAAGCTATATCTACGTAATTAGTTTATTAACTGATTTTGTAATAAACCGTTTCCTTTGATAAGTAGAACATTACATAAAACCTATTTAGTGAATCACTAAAAACGTTAGAATTCATACTCCTGAACACCCCTCTTTCTTATATGACCAATATGTCCTTTCACCTATCCCATCAACATTTCTATTTCTACTTCTATTGCCAAACCTAGATCTTTCCTATAGAATGCCACAACAAGCGGTTGTGTTACTTGCATCTAATGACTCCCTGCTATCTCAATAATATTGTCACTCTACCTTATTGATAGGCTGTCCAATGGTACTTCGTGAGCTGGAAACGTAGTTCGATACCACTCAAATTCTTTCTTTAATTGGCCATTTTAGCGTGTCAGCAATTCAGGCTGTTTTAGATACATTCCATTTACCAGTCCATGTGCTGTATTACGAAATTCTGAGTCATAGTGAGTTTGAGTTTTCTTATGAGACTTACATGGTTGAAAATAGGTTAGGTTATGGAAAAAGACTGACCGTATTAGCTGTAGCCAAAGCAGAATTGTCACATATTGATTATGCATACAATTCTGCTTTGGCTAGCTCGGATCCAATGAGAAATAATTAAATTGAGACATTCAGCTCATATTGTAACATAAGCTACATCCAGTGCTCTGGTATTTTATAAGGTCATTCAAATAGAACATAAATACCATCTTGTCCGATTCTGTCGAACATTCAGAACCAAATCGTTAATGTCAAACAAAATATTGTTTCTGCAACTAAAGAAAAAAGGCCGTTGTGTAATAATTATGTTGCTGTCCTTATAAAAGGCTTAAATTTATCATTAGGTATTTCAAATGAAAGGTTCGTATATAAAACGATAACTTAGGATTTGGTAATCTCTCAGGTTTCGAAATATATCAAGTTCGTTGTGGTAGGTATCTAATAACTACAGGTACCTACCATTAATTGATCTTCTCTAAATCTATCCAAAATACAACTTCTTTAGAGTCGTTATACAGAATGGGGGGTTTTATAAGACCTTTATTCGCAGCGGACATTTCTTGGGTTACTTCTGATACTAGATGATTACTTTCAATATATTTTTTCTATTCAATATATTATGTCTATCTATTCTAAAAACTTATTTTTATGGTTCTTACTCATCTTATGCTTAGTTCTCTGTCATGGACTCAAGATCATTTTTCTTTTTGCGGTCTTTCATACCACGTTGAGCAATATTGTGCCCTTTTGAAATAATTATATTTTTTTTTGTCTACAGTAACTTTAACATCAGTAAATACGTAAAATTTACTACTCTATGAATATACCATCTATAACAATGGTACTATCTAGACTCATCATATACAACCAAAACTTTACAGAACAATACTTGGAGCTGCTGCTAAGCGTTATTCCAAAAAGCCATAAACTTTATTTATGCATATCAAGAGAAAAAGGATCGGAATAATTTTGAAAAAAGCCTCAAAACCAACACGTCTGTCTGTCATTGTGTAATGGTGGTGGTGGTGGTGGTATAATAAAAATATATTTTCATGTAGGTTCAACATCTAACACTTTATGACTTAAGAATATTTAAAGAAGATCTTACTTATAGTTTAGTTATGTAGATAACATAGTAGCTAGATACTATAACTAAAGTCCAACCAGGATAAGGATTTCAGATGAAATAAAAGTTGCGTTATTAATGTACTAAAAATATATTTCTCAATAATAATTTATTCAACTTATGTACAATACAAAATTCACTAGATTGTAGTATATGAAAGAACACAATTTAAAATAAATTCAAATGGCCAACTCTGTAAAATCATAAATGTTTTGTATCACGTAGAAATGTAGGTAATAGAATACTAGACATTCTTTTCACAATAAAAAGTCATGGCATGTTATGATCTCATTTAATTTACAATGTCAAGGATTATAATAAAATATTATAACATTTAATCGTGAAGTGACATTGCTTTCAAACACATTCAATCTACGCTTAATAAATAATGTAACATACTTTCATGCTGTGGGATAATTTTGTAAACTAATGTTAATGTTAGCTTGTTACCAAATTTAAATAATTATCCCGCACCAGGTACTTTGTTAAAAGCTATCTTAGATAATTATGCTTACATAATAATATTTGCTATAACAACAAGAACCATGATAGCCAATGACAAACAAGCTGTGGCTGCTGAGTTTGGTTCAGGTAGCGCTGGTGTAACAGGTTCAGCTATTGGCACCTGCTGGGTTGTGGAAGGTGTAGTGATTACTACTGGAGCAGCAGTAGAAGATGTGACTTCATCACCTCCTGTTTGGACGTAGTTGCTGATGTCTGTTTGGACTGACTGAGCCCAAGCGATACTTGCGCGAGCTGTTTGAGCATCGTTAACTGTTCTGTTGTAAGCGTCACCCAAAAGAGCCTCATTTTGATTGCACCATTCAAGGAACTGTAAATATCAAATAAGTAAAGTCAAACACGAAAATGTCAGGAATAAAGCGTTTACAAAATCCCGATAGTTGTATCGGTGAACGGTTTGGTCCTAAAGAGCCTCTCACAACACTTTGAGAGGCTCGGCGTCAATAGCAATTCAGTGACGGCCCAGATGCAGAAAGCGGTCTTGCTAGAATTGTCTAGCAAGACCGCTTTATACTCTTTGACCGCTATAGCCCATTAAGAACCACCACTCCGGCCAACTGTTGCCAATCTTGTCGGAGTGCGTAATGCCGCCTTTCGAGGCGAGGCAGTGTTTTATACAATAAAAAGCGTCTATTAGCATTCCATTAATATATAGAGATATACCTAGTAATACAGGGATAAATACTTAAAACTAGCTCCAGTGTATACTGAGTAAGAAATTCAATAAAACCTACCTCATCGATGGCTTGAGTATTCCTCAGTCTGGGTGTGATGTACGATAATGGTGTCTCCAATGAATTACCAAAGCTAAAAAAGAAATATTTAGAAATATTAAATTCATTGCAGTTTATTTCTTTAACTTTATTGATTTGACTAACTTTCTGTTTTCATTAAATTGAGTGAAAAAATGTCTTTGCATTAGTCTTTGTGACTTTATAAATAAGGTAATGTTTCTACTCCATTTTCTCTCACGAGTGATGTAAGCATGTGAGGATCAATTATGATACATTCTGACGAAGAAAAATAACATGTATGGCGTAAGACAGAAAATTCCAATGTCAGTCTAACTTTATGATTGATATGAAATTGTAAAAGCTGCGTATGATACTCTAGTCAATATCTTATTATCTAAAAATACAGACACCTCTCTGTATTTATTTTACCAAAATAATGTCGTGTACTGCTAATCATGTTTACTTACGCGCTAGCAACAAGTGTAGGGTTAGCCCTGATGAAGTTATAAACTACTTCAGTGTTTGCTTCATTACCGCTGACAGCTGAATTTAGGGCTGTTGTGTAGTCTTGAGGACGGATTATGTAGTTGTCTTGGACAATAGCAGTCAAGAATCTACAAAATAAAGAAAATTTGTGAATAACAAACATCTTTACCACTGCTTGCTTATTATAGCTTCAGTCCACACCGTAAACGCATACAGTAAACAGTTTATGTACCATCGATTAAAGTACAATAAGTTTGCCATGCATAAATTTCTTAACTTGGAATCATAATTTTCTACTTAATAAAATAATAGATCCATCCACCCATCCATCCATCAGCCTCTCTCCGTCCACTGTTGGGCATAGGCCTCCCCCATAAAACGCCACAACGCACGGTCCTGTGCCGCCTGCATCCAATGTCTCCCCGCGACCTTGACGATATCGTCGCTAAATAATAGATCACAACTTTCTATTTTACTAGACGTACATAACATTAATTAGTATTACATTAAATACAGTAAATAGAGTTTTTTTAGTATTGCTACTTACGTGTTCAAAGAAGCAGTGTTTGAAGTACATCCAAGATTTTGAAGGAGGAGGATCTTTTCAGTGTATACATTGTGATTTTGGAATCTGTCCCATAAGAAGTTAAATTCTACAGCACCACCTTGACGGAGACCACTGCAGTATACCCAGTTGCGACTATCTACTGGAACGCTAGAACAAGAAAAGCCCTTAACAACATTTTCACAAACTCTTACACAAAAGTATACCATAACAGTCAACAAAAAGAAAATCAAGAAACTAGCTTGAATATCAACTGTTTATCAATCCTGTATATCAACCTTGGCGTAGTAAACAAAATGAGCGGATTTCCATCTTTTAGCCTCCTTGAACATTTTTAAAATATATTTTCAATAATAGATAAACACAATTCAATTCAAAATAATCAGAGAAAAGTTAATGACAAAATACTTACGGAGTACCGCTGACGCGTAAGGCTTCAAGTTGGGTGCGAGCAGAATCAAGGCATGCCTGCACTCCAATATTGCACAATATTTGACCCAATTGAAGACGCAGATATGATCGTAAGAAGTGTTCGCCAGCCACAGGGGTGTATCCTAAGGAGCTCATCACATTTGCGGACCAGCGGGTGACTAGATCCTAAAAAATAAAATTTTGTTGTTACTAATAAGCAACACCAAATATCATAGTGGTTTTAAGATTTCAAAATTAGAAATTTCGAAAATAGTACGTAAGTATATTTTTATTTCTGTAAATAACATCTCCAAACACTACTTTAAAACATGTGGTATTTTAAAGAAGAGCCTTTCTGAAAAGCATATGTATAGAAGACTAAACTGTTAAGTATAATAAACATACTTTTTTAAAATTAAATTAGTTAAAATACTCACGTTAACTTGTTGCAGCTGAGCAGCTGTTTCAGTGCTAGCAAGTCGGTTTCTAAGCCAAGTGAAACCTGTCATAGCAGCTATCCATGGAGCATAATCAGTTTCATATTCAAGGAAAGAGAGAATGTTCAAAGCACGAGAGTAGCTCATCAGACCGGAGCGAGCGAATTGGAACACATCATTGACGATCTGTAGCAAATGAAATTTATATGAGGGCAAGAAGCATACACATAATAATACTAACAGGTGCTGTAACTTTAAAAAGCATAACAATAAAAAATATTTAGTGTATTTGGAGCTTTTTTTTTCAAATTACTAGTTCATGATTTGTTCGAGATAATGCCTTGGATTCGTTTGTTTATTTCTTGGCTCCAATAATCAATTATCGCCAATGTTTTTTCAAATAGAATGATCACAATAACATGACCATCAAATCTGAAAACACCATGTTTCTACAAACACCATGATTTCTGAACTGGCCGTCCAGATTCAGTTACGAAAAATATTAAGAAAATTAAATCAAAATAAACTTTATTAGTCATACGCACCTGAGCCCTGTTAAATTCATGAATTTGAGACCTGGTGCCGCCTCTGAGAGCAAGAACAATAAGATCCCATGTGTAATCGTCATAGTTGACTCTGTAGAAACCTGTTGATAAAAATTTTTAATATTCAATAAATTCTAATCAATAAGTAAACAAAGATAAAATCAATCCCACAAAGACACATATTACTGAGATCCTGAAAACAGCAACAATTTCAAACAAGTTTATCTAATTTAATAATGAAGAATACTTAATAGTACATTAAAAATACTGTTTTTCTCACTTACCTGTCTGTTGTTTATTGAAGATAACCCATTGATCACCAGTAGGAGAACCATGGTTAATAACAGTTATGGCCTTAGAGATGATGTGTGTGGGCTTAGTGTTAGCGAAGTTTGGATTGGTGGCAGTGGCAAACGTGATTGGAACGATGTAGTTGTTGTTGTTATTGTTATTATATCCAGTGTTGATATTGAAACGGCGCTGAAAAAGCAATTAATATCACTTAAATGCCCAAGCAGTGAAGTTGTTGCCAAATTGGTACTAGATAGCCGCCATTTATTTATTGTAGTCGTTCACGACGAAAAATCGTAAATAAATTATAAAATCACATCAATCAAATCAACTTTCACAATATTACAATGGCTTTGCTTATAAAATATTGATGTTAAAAGTTTTTAGCTTTTAATTTTATTTGTCAAAACAAAAAAAAAATTACTGCAATATCGAATATCTAACTAAGAACAGAACTCGCAATTTATTTCAAAGTAAATAATCACAGTTACTAATCTAATTATTGAAAAACTAGGCAAAATAAATACTTTAGGGTAATTTTACCTGATAGATTGTCATATCACCGGTTTGATGATTGACATGAACGTTAAGGACAGGGTGTCCAGCTTGTTCAGTCCAGCTCTTGTAGTAATCAATGAAAGAGAAATCGTTATAATTTAGAGCGCCGTGGGCAATACCAGCTCTTTCTTGGTACTCAAACAAGTCTAAAGGTACGGCAGTTTGGAATTCCCTGAAAATTTTAGAATGGTTAACAACACAATCATTTTTTAACTATTACTCAATGAAATATCAATAGGAAATTAATATTAACTAGACAAACTTACTTTCCACGAAGATATGTAGTAAGACCTTCTCTTGCAACCTCAAATCCTAAAAGATGCTCAGTCATTCTAATAATAGCGGCACCCTTATTGTAACTGATAGTGGAGAACATGTTGCTAACAGAACTGGGGCTATCCACACCAGGATTTGTCAATGGATGAGGATTATTAGCAGAATCACTGAGTAGAGCGGTATGGATTTGTTCAGTAATGAAACGTGTTGAGAAACCCATATCTTCAACCTGGATAAGTAATGAAGTTCTATCAATAAAGTTATATTCATTTTTGTCGACATATAAATCAATTAAAAGGTAAAAGGTTATAAAATAATACTCACCCAGTAAGTAAGGAAATATTGGTAGTATCTAGCGAAACCTTCGTTCAGCCACAGTACATCCCACCAATCACAGGTGACAAGATTACCGAACCACATGTGGGCGATCTCGTGAGAAAGAATGTAAGCAATGATCTGTTTGAAATGGCTGCTTGTCTCATTCTCATCATACATCAAGTAGGCCTCTCTGAGAATAAATAAATATTAACAATACTAATTTAACATTGGCGTAATGCGTATAAAATACGAAAACGATATTTATAATGTAAATAGTAAATTATATTTGTCTCCAATCTTTCTTTATCTGAATCCAAATCATCATAACCTAAAATAAATGATAGGACTAAGAGAATAAGTGTTTTTAATTCACCTATGGTATTGGCAGTGGTTTACCTATCATAAAAATTTAAAACTGATTTCTAGGATAAATGAAGTTTTCCCTTTAGTATGTTGGCTTGTCATTGAATATATCACAGTTAAATAGCTTACCTGTATGTAAGTAGACCCCAGTTTTCCATAGCGCCAGCACCAAAATCGGGAATGGAAGCTTGGGTCATCTTGAGTTGATTATGTTGCGTAAAGAAATCATAATCAGTGTGGTTGTTCATCTCTTCTAATAGGGCCTGTCCTACATTTAATGCATAAATGCCTTGTCCAGCATCAATAGCACCAGGTCGTGCAATTACTTCGTACACTAATTGACCATTATTATTGGTGATTCTGTGGTTTCCGTATTCAGCGACAATCAAAGCTAATAAGTATGTAGACATAACAGGGGTAGTGTGATAAACGTCATCTCGGTATCTGTGGATTAACAAAATTTTATGTTTTAGCAGGTTTTTCTAGCTTTATACGACTATAATACTTTGATTGACGATATATTATTTCTTGCAAAAGCATTCAATGGTAGATACAACAGGAACATGGTGTACTTTGTAATATAAAACGAATAAAGTAATTAATATGGAGTTCAAAGTATTATTTAATTAGAAGTGTAATGAAATAATAAAAACTACTTACTGAGCTCCGATTTCTGGTATAATGGTCTCCCTTAGCCTTGTGCAGAACCAACTTTCGTAAGCCAGAGGACGTCTGATGGTTACGTCAAATGTTGCCTTAAAACTGGGCTCATCGTAGCAAGGGAAAGCATTGCGAGCTGAAGTAGCTTGAAACTGTGTTGAGGCCATCCACCTATGTAATGTAATTTGTTATTATCTGTTCTTTGAACTATCTATTGTATTAGAGGCTTTTATATTTCCTACTACGTGAAATTTTAGGAATGTGAAATTCAAAACACTATCTAATTTAAAATATTTATGGCACATGGATATAAGCGGGTTGGTGAATCGCTTTAAATATATCTGTTTGTAAAATATTACTTAACGAGAAGCTCATTAAACAGCGCATAAAGAAATTAAAAGTTTACTGTATATATCTATTTCTTGCAGTATTTTATGTAGCAATCAACTTTTTAATATTATCGAACTTAATTACCTGACTGCGGTGTCGCTTGGGTTGTTTTTGAACCAAGTTCTGTAGATACCATACATATCATCACGTAAATTGGCACCAAAATCAATCGTAAGGGTGTAAATTACAGGTGTATCAGCATTATAGTTCAGAGAACCGGTATTTAATCTGATTCTCATAAATTCATAAGCTGTATCCAAAGTGTAAGTTGTAGGAACCTCGGTGGTGCCCAATGTAAGAAGTACTCTGGTGATAGACAAACTAGCTGAGTGAATAACAATCTCATTCATATTAGCCTGAGTAGCGTATAGTTCAATGCGAACTGTTCCAGTTTGTGTGGGTACTGTCCCTGAGAAATCCAAAGCCCATAGCACAGTATAGTGCCTTGGTTTAGTAGTAGTTGGCAGTCTGTAAGGTGAGATTACATCGTTTCTTGATGACCATTCAATATTTTCAAATGCATCGACGTTTTCGAAGATTTCGCCTTCTAATTTTTCGTCAGCAAAGATTGTGTTTCTAGCGACATTAGTATTTCTATTAAAGATATCAGCTTCATTAGGGAAACCTCGCACGCAGAGGCATGCCAGAGCCAGGACCAACAATTTTATCGTCGCCATCTAAAAATGACAGTTAGATTTAAGTTCTCGTTCAGTTTTTGAATTTATTCTTAGGTCTAATGAAGACTATCTGTAGTTATGATAATGAGATATAAAGAGATTGTAGTCTTGATTATGTGTAAGTCAACTTTTAATGACCAGGTTCGATATCGATAAAGCTATTTTTAACACGCTTTTATAAGTTCGGTATGTATCTATCAATGTATTAATCTATGTAACGGAATCTTTCAACGCGATTTTCACCCATTTGCAATAGTCGGATTGATTTGAAATTTTGTATACATATCAAGGACCGATGACAATGCAATTATTTAAAAAGATATTCAGGATTTTTAAAAGTGCTTATTGTCAATATTAATGGCAGATTTTAACCCAGGTAAAAACTCAAATTAAAAAGTTCTAAAGTAGTAAGACTGTCTGACGTATCAAAGCAAAGCACAGCTAAAACTACTGAAACTGAAACATTTCATGCTGATTTCAAGCACTTATGAGGTTTTTTTTTAATTCGATGATTTGGCGAGTTAAACGAGACGCGTGTTTTTTAGTTTTTTTAAGACTTACTGATTTATTCTGCCTGACATCACGTAAAAGAAGAAAAATAGTAGGTACCTACAAATAATCTACAGCTGAGTCTTTTTAGGAAAAGCTACGGTTATGCATACTTATAGAGTTTTCCGTATTTCTTTTGCTGTAATATAATTAACTACTTCAACTATACTTGATGTACCTACTCATTGTATTATGGGTGTTTTATGACATTTTTACAAATAAATACATTTATCTTTCATATTCATGTTTAATATTTATATCAATAATTAAACTAGTGTGTTTTGGTATCTAATCTGAATGATAATAATTTAGCGATATCATAATCAATAAAAATCTTTATCGAAATATTCTTGAAATGGTATCAATTAAAGCGATTCATACAATACATTTAATTTTGAGGATGATGTCATTTAAATGACTTTTCTTTTTATTAAATGGTTGTGAGGCGTGAGATTTATTAACACGAGTTCTTATAAATTAATTGAGGCTGTGGCTAGAAGATTCGTCCTCTCAGGTAATGGAAGTTACAAGGTAGATGACAGCTGTTTTTGGAAATAAATTAGATTGAACTATTGTTTTATCTAATTTATTTCCAAATTTCTCGTTCTTTACATATCTTCCAATCTTTTCACATTCATAAGGATTAATTATATTTCAAATAACTGTGTTATTACTATACTATATGAAAATACTTCGCAACTTTCAAATCTATCTTTCAGCTGAATCTTAAGTTCAAGTTAAAAAGAGACAAATATGTTATCACTCTGTTAGTAAACGTTTTGGTATGTTTCTGCATTTCTCATAACTTTCAAAGGCAGCAATAAAATATAGTTATCTATCATCCACCATAATAATTAGGTATTTAAAAAAATAGTTGAACTGACTTCATGTGCCCTTGAAGGGTTTTTCTCAATTTCTTGAGAGATAACCATCAGCTCCTGACATGATGCCAATGGGACCAAATGACGCTTTCAAATAAATAAAAATAATGAAAAACGCTTAGCCCAGTCAAAAGTTATGAGAAAACAAACATAAAAAAATTATACAGATGAATTGCGAACCTCCTTCTTATTTTGAAGTAGGTTTAAAAAGTGTTAACCAACATAATGTTGTCAAGTGGTATTTAGGTTAATACTCCATAGTACTTGACTGTAATATAATGAACTTGAAAAGGCTTAAACTACAAAAACTAATTGTATCGATAAAATATCGAATTATTATCGTGTAGGTACTTTGACTAAATCGTTGATAACAAAACAATCTTATCGTCATCCACCTCATAAAATGAATAATACTATGAGTTATATAACAGAATTTAGTAGACGTTTAATAACTGAATCTATTTGACTAGGAGATGTTATTAATCACGCTAGCCTTATCAGATTTATAAACTGCATACACGTTTCAAACTCAATACCGTTTCGTGGTAATTCATTGGTCTGTCAACGATTGCAAAAACTAAACTTTTTCTGATAATTCTTCTTCTTTTTAAAGTCTTAATTCTTATAGAATACGGCTGTTCTCAATACAGATATGCATTCAATATCGAGAGTAAGATTCTAGTACCCCAATAGATAAAGATCACACTGTCGTCTCCAAGTCAACACCACGTCGAAAAATGTAATGAAATGTATTTAATGTATTTAAGAGAAAAATGTATTTAAGAGGATAAGAGGAAAATAGCTTCGTGCATTTTTCTACGTACGAAGTTTTCATCGTTTCTTTAGATTGAATGGCTAGAGCTCTAATTTTTAAGTATATGTTTTTCAATATATGATCTAGGATCGCATAAACTCAGAAACGCGATTGAAAAAGTTTTCTCGATAGAAAATCTTAGCGAAACAACCTCTCTAATTTTTTATTTTTTTCATTTGTCGGTCTATTATCGCGTATTAACTAATGAAATAACTTTAAAAACATAAGTAACTATTATATATAGAAACACGTAAATCAGAATTGAAATATATTTAGTAGATTTTGAGTAAATAGGAAAAGTATCCCTAATTCTTCATTTTCTGTGCCTACTGGCTGTGTTAATATGTACGTGTCGGCGATGATATACGATAATATTGATGTAGGCCCTTAATCTACAATACTTTTCTGTCCAGACAAATGGACTAGTTTACCTTTGGGATTTTCGTCCTTGGCAGATGTTAAGCTATGCTTTAGCTTGTTTCTGCAAAACCCATACAATGACATATAAATCATATAATAGACAGACTCATCAATAGTATATTAATATTTTTTTATCTGTCTTCACACGGAAATACTAATAGTAGACTTTAATTTACATACGTCGCGTAGACTAACTTAAATGGGTTGGACGTACAGATTCTTAAGAATGTTAATTAAGTTCTAATTAACATTAATCCAATCAACATTGTTACAAAATTTTATATTGTTTGGGTTTTATATTGACCACATAGTTTTGTAATGTATACAAGTTTTTCGTATAGAAAAATAAGAGTTTTGTTAATAAAAGAACTTTGTATGAGGTATTAGTATTTTGTTGATGTCGATGCAGTTCACTATATCAATATTTTTAATCAGTAACTAAGTACCTATATATCGCGGTCCGTGTGGTGACGGATTAAGAATACAAATGTCACCACCCCATTTGTTTCCCAGGGTGCTTTAAAAGCCAGCTAAGGGACAATATAAGCAGTTAAAGTCTACTGTGAGAGGTGGAAAGCACGACTACAAGCCCTATGCCAACACATCTGGAATATAATCCTTAATCATAATCCTTCCCAAAGTGGAAGAGGCCCTTGCTAAGAAGTGAGACGTTAATAGGCTAAAGAGGGGAAGAAATAGCTCTTTATAAATATTGCTTGATAAATATCATTGCGTATATTATTAGGTTGCCACATCACTGATAGGTGTAATAAAAAGTGTCACGTAAGCGTTAATAGCTTTTTCTTGCACTTCTATAAAATTTGTTATTTATCAAATGAATTTTTACGTTCCTTTATTTCTTTTATAATATTCCGCGATTATATTTTTCCTTCCAATTAGTTGATAAAAATACTGACTAAACCATCAAAAGATAAAATCGTGTGTGCAATTTTAATCACTAACATAATTTCATTAACTTTTACAATTTTATATGTAATCAGTGATGTTTAATTAGTTGATTCAAAGTCAACATTTTTTATTTCAAGGTGGCATGTTTTACAAGCTCTTTTGAAACGTCAGAAACTAGGTGTCTGTTCCAAACGCGAATCCTATGGAGAAGAACAGACAAGAAACTCCATGGATTATTTTTTCTATTCTCAAAATTATGTTAGTCGATTTGTACAGTCATATTAATTCTATTTGAAATAAAGTGTTATCGATTCTACATGCCCAACTAAAGTTAACTTAGCTTACCAGAACTTATTTATTACAAAATCTGTACATTATAGACTAATGATTTTAATTAATAAAAAAGGTGTACAACTAAATATCAAAATAAAAAAATCATCAAAATACAGCATAGTTGTGTTGAGTTGAGCACATAGAATTGGTACCAATATCTATTATTTTAAATTTTTTTGGTATAAGTTGTATTCTTCTACACATTTTTTGTTTGCACTGCGTCTGAGTGTTTACTATGCATGAAAATGTGAAATGTCTATGAATATTTACTTTTTTTCTTCTCATATAAAAACACTTACCTCAAATACCCGCGACCAGCAATGCGGGCCGAGAACCTGCAACTGGATTATTGTACCAAATTATCGAAATATACACATTAGTGTCTAATCATATACGATATAATATCGATGGACTTATCAGTAATATCACAGTTAAGTCTACGACATTCGGTATTTATCATATTATCATTTATATTTTAATGATTAATTTGTGTTATTAGGATCCGGTACTACGTATATCATCATGAAATTTAAGTTTTGGATGACTAGGTAAATTAAGAAACACTTAAATTTGTAATTATTGTCTGCAAAAATATCGCCATAACAAGTCTTTTGACGCTCCTTGTGGTGCTGTTCACGAGGTCAATGAGTTTCTAGAACTGGTTTTTTTCAGCGAATTGAATATCATGAACCGGTGGGAGGAAAAAAAGAAATTTATCAAATAACAAAAATTTGGTTAAACAGTTGTGTCTACCTGATTAAATGCTTTTCATTTTCATTTACTGGTTCAGCTCCCGTACGAGACAATTATTAGTGTCATGTTTATATTTGTGACTCAAATATTTGTACTACATACAAGTGTTTCCTATCTATTGTAAGTATGTATGTAGGTACTCGTATTTACAAAAAAATATACGTAGCAGTACTCTTGTGCCAGCAATACTTGTTAGTGAGGTACAGTAGACCATAATCTCTCCCAAAGTCATGGTAGCCCGTGCAGTAGTTGGACCTTAATAGGATGGACAGAGACATAGGGAGAGAGATACGTAGTATATCCACACAACAAGCAAATAAGCTTAGCTTGAAAGCAGAGGACATTTTGTAAAATAAATCATTATAATTTTTTTCCCTCAAACCTAAAACCAATACCGTCGCGTACTGTTTATGCTTTTATTAGAACTTGATTCCCTTTTACGTACATTGATCGCACGTTGTGAAATACAATATTTTCTCGTCGTCAAACGGACAAATTGACTGATAGGTACTCAAAGAAAACTCAACTACAATATTAAATAGGTAGTTTTATTGTGTTTAAAAACAAATAACAAAGAAATAAACTTACCAAGCTAATAAGCTCGCTATCATCACCATAGATAATTCAATACGGAAATTTGAAATCTTCTACATTAAAATAAGTCCAAAGATACACTAAACCGTAATAATAATGTTGTACGATAACTGCTACATTCTATTAAACTAATAATTGTCTATGAACATAGTTGAATTGGCAGTGCGTTGTTATATTTTTGGCTCATGTTTCAATGTTTGTCTAGCATTCATAAATAAGACAGTCATAAAAATAAAGATAATTCTTCTCTTTCATGATTGTCCCATTCTTGGACACGGGCCTGCTACATTTTTTTATAGAATTTACTTATCACAACAACTCACGGGATATACAAATGGAATTTAGGAATTTAGGTAAGCTCTCTCTTACATTCTTATTCCCGATCCTTTTCATACAATAGGTAGATACATAGTGCATTTTTTATGAATGATCAGTTGTATGAGTGTAAATGAAGTCGAGGATATACCTATAGACTGTAGCTCAGGAGTGGCCAACAAGTCAATTTTGGTCGATCGCTCGCAAGTTCCAAGACCCCTCTTGCACATTCAATGCCAAATGTTTCTAGTACAGGAATGAACATGTACGCAGCTCATCCCTTAAGTAGGGAGACGTTCAGCGTGACCCCTTTTAGTAGATTTCTACTATTTTCAAGAGTGTACGGCGGTATAAAAGCGCATCACAAAAACGTCCCCCTTCTTACCTAAGAAATAGGTCGATCGCGACTCAATTTTAAAATAAAACGTAGATCTTATGTCCACAAAAGTTGGCCACACCTGCTGTACCCTAGGGGCATGGCCCGAGGCGCCCAGCATGGGAAGGGCGGCATAAGCCTTTAAGTTTAAAATTTTGCCCTATCTCTATTAATTTATAGGGCAGCTAATTAAATTGGCCCGGGGCGTCAAATTAAATGGCCCGGGCACAAATTTTCAAAATACGCCTCTATCTATAGTGACTGCCAGATGTAAGTCCCAAATATACCGAAGCACCGTTGTTATTATCTTCTCTTTCTTCTCAGTTTATTAATGTCCCACTGTTAGGCACGGGTCTCCTCTATTCAATAAGGTAAGGGAATCAAATTGTCACTACTACGATATGCTGAGCAGCAATGGCCTAATTTAATTTGCGCCCTGGCCCCGTTTGATTTGTCGCTTCATAAATTCATACAGAAAGAGCGAAATATTAAAAGTTAAGGCTTGTGGCCCCTGTGGTCCTGGGATAAATACTCCACTGCTGACCAAACTTGTCGCGATGTTGATGACAGAGTAGCTGGTATTTTTTAAGACAGATAAGCTCCCATATTGAAGTAAGCCTGTGCCCATTGTTGAGATAGTGATGGGATAACAGGACATTATCTTAACTACCCCAATTTATTTAAACTCCAGATTTCTTTATTGCCCTGACCTTGTCCCTTTATTTAGAGTCGGCGCAACATGCCTTGTTCTTCCATACTCTTTTGTCAGACGTCATTAATTTCTGTATTTAATCCTCTTTCTTTCATATCCTCTTTTACACAAGCCATCCATCGTTTTTTAATCGACTTTAAAAAAAGAAGGTTTTCAATTCGTCTGTATGTTTTTTTTCATGTGTGTTACCTCATAACTTTTAACTGGGCCTGTTGGCACCAGGTCAGGATCTGATGCATATCTCCTAAGAAATCGAGGAAGTCCCTCAATTTTCGAAGGCACATGAAGACGGTTCAGCTTTAAAAAAATACCCAATTACGAGTATTAACATTTATGGTAAATTTATACAAATATGTAGAGGTGTTAAACAGGGAGATCCTCTGTCACCAAGAATTTTTATCGCTGTTCTCCAAAATATAATGAAACATCTAGACTGGAGAAAAAGAGGAATAAATATAAATGGTCAGTACCTGAGCAATCTGAGATTTGCTGATGACATTGTGCTCTTCTCAGAAAGTGCCACACAAATGGAAAAAATGATAAACGAGCTGCACCTTACTAGTCACAAAATAGGCCTAGACATGAATAAAACAAAAACAAAAATAATGACAAACAGTGTAATGAAACCCATCCACTTAAACAACACTCTTATAGAATATGTACCAGAATATATATACTTGGGAAAGCAAGTCTCGTTCAAGCATTCCAGACACCGTGATGAACTAAACAGAAGAGTAAATATAACTTGGAATAAATTTTGGAGCTACAAAGATATACTTAAATCAAATTTACCCATTAATCTCAAGAAAAAAGTTTTTGACTCTTGCATTCTACCATGCCTAAGCTACGGATCGCAAACCTGGGTATTCAATAGGTACACCCAAAATAAAATACAAACTAGCCAACGGTCGATGGAACGAAGTATGCTAAGTATAAAAAGGAAAGACAGGATAAGAAATAAAGACATAAGGAACATCACGCAAACCATTGATGCCCTGCACCACTGCAAAAAACTAAAATGGAAGTGGGCGGGTCATGTTGCTCGTATGAGCAACGACAAATGGACAAGAAACGTTACTATGTGGAGCGGACCACTTGGGAAGAGAGGCAGAGGAAGACCAGTGGAGAGATGGAAGGACGAAATAATAAAAGAAAGTCGCAGGAACAAATTGGACAGAAAAGGCAGAAGAGAGGGACACATGGAGACAACTGGAGGAGGCCTTTACTCGTAGAGAGGTCCTTAATAATACAAATTAATATAATAACATATGACGATTTAAAAAAAAAAGAAATGTATTTGATTTAAAAAAAAAAAAAATTAAATGTATTTGACGTATGAATAAAAAAATGTATTTAAGGAAATAAATGAGGCTTTATTATTATTATTATTATTATAAATATGTAAGCCGTTTCCAGA
Source organism: Orgyia antiqua (assembly GCA_916999025.1). Lineage (NCBI taxonomy): Eukaryota > Metazoa > Arthropoda > Insecta > Lepidoptera > Erebidae > Orgyia > Orgyia antiqua. Next base: position 15,413,441 of record OU779864.1, on the reverse strand, counting down.
ATTTTAAAGAGGGACCTTGAGCTCAGTATACCGTAACAGTTTTTTAAATATTGAAGAAAAATATATATTTGACGTAACTGTAATTATTTGAAATCAGTAATCGATTTACAATTGGGTAGATACTATTATCTAAGTTCTGATAGTACCGGAATATAATGATAACGCTTGAGGTACAGTTACATAGTTATGACAACAAACATTTCAAGGTTTTTCTTCAGTTTTCAAGGTTTCAGATGAATTTTCTTGTCTGTTGTGAGCTTTTCTATCAATCTATACTAATATTATAAATCTGAAGAGTTTGTGTGTTTATCGGTTTCCTACGGACAGATAGATGGAACTACGTAATGATGAAAAAGTTGCAAAGGGTCAATACTTTTTCAGACTCCCTAATCGTCATCTACAATATCCACGGGAAGATAAGGGAAGAAACTTTTCTACTCGGTGAGGAACAAATCGATTATTCGAGTCTTCTTCTTCTTCTCCAGCCCATTTACGTCCCACTGTTGGGCACGAGCCTCCTCCTCTTTGGGACGGATAGTGGTCTACTGTGCCGCGCTGACCAGATGTTGGCACAGGGTTTATTTTCAAGTTTTCCGTTTCCTCTGTGAGAGCAAAGGATGTTATTTGTGTAAAATATCAATTTATATTATTAATTTTTACAGCACTCTAGAAAGGAAAAGGGTTGGTGACACTTGTATTCTTAATCCGTCACCATACGGATTTATTGGGTCATAAAATATGAAATAAAACAAAATATTTAAATACGACTTAGTTTAAAAACTGTAATTTACGAAAAATTTGCCTATAATATAATTGAATATTACAAAGCTATATTAATCCTATTTACATTTGTTTTTCTAATTAAAATATAATTAATTCTATAATAATAATATCATTTAATCAGTAAAGACTTAATTTTGTTATTAACTACTTTTAATAAAATTAAAATTGCTTTTAAAAATAGCTGTCAAAGCGTAAATGTATTTGTATTTTGAAGATTTTTTAGTTTATCTTATTCTTGGTACTTATATAACTACAAATATAAAGTATCTATATAGAAAATAAATACAATGATTCGAACACAATACTGATTCATAAGACTATCTATTTATTAAGAAAAATATACGGGTCTAAATCCGTAGAAAGGTTTTTTTCGTGTTGTTGTCACTATTCTTTTACAATGTGTCAGGATTTTAACAGGACTACTGATTTACTACTGTTATAGTAGACAATTTTTGTCTGTATTCAAAATCATATGTTATCTTGTTCTATTTAATAAATACTATGCCTGTGTACTATGCAATACAACTGTCATATTCCAACGTTTTTTCAAGATTAAATCCTCAATTAAATTACTGTAATGAAATCGACAGCTACCCATTTTTCTTTGAATTAACATAGGTAATTATTATATCAAAAACACCCGATATGGGTGTTTTAAAGTTGCAACGGTAACATGGTATATACAATCTTGCTATTAAACGCAATATCTTATTAATCTATCTGCGATATAACCAGAGATAACACTTGTTATTTCTAACCTTCTCTTGTGTGCCTTGGATTGGAGTTTTCTGGCACAGGTTCCAGGCATAAAATAAGTTTGAAGTAGGCCACCAGAAATGTAAAGACGAAAATACGTTTCATTTACTCAAGATTAAATCGAGACCTTAACATCTGCGATTTTTTATGGCTGCTTAACTCTCATTATCAAAGTTGCTTTTATGCGTCATTATTTTCCATTACGATTGATTATTTTAACTAGAACGTTCAAGAATGTTCTACTATTTTCGAGAATATTTAACTAGTTTTGTTCACTGATAGCAACCAGTCCACTATTGTTTGATAGTTCTTCTCTCTCCATTGAACATTCGCTGCTATTGTTTCTAATACTTGTTGAACTGGTCTTCCTAAGTCACTGCAGGATTCAATTATGAATCTGTGGAGCTGTGGATAATATTCTGATTACCGTGACGTTCATTATTTAATAAAGAAAATTAAACTATATAAAAATAAGTCGGGTTTTCCTTCCTGACGCTATAACTCCAGAACGCACGAACCGATTTCCACGGTTTTGCATTCGTTGGAAAGGTGAGGCTCGGGCTCCGTGAGGTTTATAGTTCTTTTTTTTTTAAATTTTTTTTATACTTTTTTGGTATGGCAAAACAACGTTTGCCGGGCCAGCTAGTTTAAAATAGAAAAGAATAACAGATTATTGTACACCATCATCTTTGCCCGTGTGGTGACGGAATAAGAAACAAGTGTCAACACCCTACCTCCTTCCAAGAGTGCTGTGAAAGCCATCTTACCGCTGCAGTGGCACGGTCGCGCAAACGCCTACTCCTAACGTGGCAGTACACAGATAATACTATTATCCTCTATGAGAGACATAAAATTCGTAAATAATCCAGTGCCGTATGATCATTATTATCAGATCTGTGGTATTATTATATTACATAGTATTCCTAAGTAATTACCTCATCATACTCGTGCGGTTGGTTCAATCGTCTTGTAACAACTTTTAATAAGAGATTCAGAGTTGAGAAAGATCCCACACTGAAAAAAAATTATTACAATTAGTTTTACCTATAAGATTTTTAAAATGATCATTGCGTCTGTCTCAGTTATGGAATATTTTCTAAAGAAATAGTTTTGAGCTTAAGGTCCTACATCAATATTATCGTCGACATGTACATATTAACACAGCTAGTAGGTATAGAAAATGAAGAATTAGGGATATTTTTTTTATTTACTCAAAATTTACCAAATATATTTTAATTCTGCTTTACGTGTTTCTATATATAATAGTTATTTATGTTTTTAAAGTTATTTCATTAGTTAATACGCGATAATAGACCAACAAATGAAAAAAAATAAAAATTAAAGAGGTTGTTTCGCTGAGATTTTCTATCGAGAAAACTTTTTTCAATCGCGTTTCTGAGTTTATGCGATCCTAGATCATATATTGAAAAAACATATACTTAAAAATTAGAGCTCTAGCCATTCAATCTAAAGAAACAATGAAAACTTCGTACGTAGAAAAATGCACGAAGCTATTTTGGTATCCTCTTAAGGTTCGTGGCTACATATGCCGTCCGTCATCAATTATCATCAACATACCGTCACGCCTTTTCCCCATGGAAATAGGCAGAGACTATAGAGCGACTGCTACGATCCAAACACATGTCCTTGATTTCATTAACACACATACATCTGGTTAATACATGCCCGACGGTTGTAAGTGCTATGCACTTGACCCTTTTCAAGCATATTGGCGATGACATCGGGGTAGATTCAATAATAAAATTTACCGTGTTGTCTAAGACCTATTTCTACACAATAATTCTATTTGATCCATAATAAAATTAAGCTTAATAAATATGTAACATAATTAATAAATACCCCTATTTGTTAAAATTCTATGTTGTGAAATGTATTAAATATACAGCTAGCGACATCTATTATCAATAAACAAAACTAAATCAGAAGTAAGATTACGCTTTTCTGCCTCTAAACGTTTCTTTCCTTTATACAATGAATTTATTTACCACCGAGCGCCATCTAGTATCAAGATAATAAAAAAGATGGTTTATTTTCATAAATACTGTTCTTTTAGTTGATTTGTTCAACATTTACGTGAAAGACTATAAAAATTTAGAATCATTGTGTCTTTACAATAACAGAGACAGTAAGTTAGGTGTTAATGGACACATTCTTAAACAAACTATTTAGCAATAAACAATCAAATTAGTTATAAAAGATCGATTTCCTAAAAATCTGTTTTCGATCTATTTTAGGAAAAGATCGATTTTTTGGTTGAATTGTAATATATAAATGTATCGTTTAACAACTTAGATTAAAATTACATATTAGCCTTAGTAGGCTAGATTGTAATATTGTGAAAACTATATCAGAAAAAAAATTGGAAGCGGCGCAACATGACTTTTTGTTCAAGTCGCAGTGGTTTTCGGCTGACTATATCTATGTCAGCCGAAAACCGAGTCACATAGCTTATGTGCAGGTGTAGTGCATCATAATTCCCTTGGCTGGATTCGACGCCCGCGGTTAACGGACAAGGACAATGGAACAAGTAAACAAAACAACCCGACCCTAGGGGGTGAAACTTGTATATTTTTCGTCTGTCACCTTACGTATTAATAAAAATCTAATATAATATTTTCTAACACTTGCGCGACTCATTTGCATAAATAAAACTACTTTTTACGGATTTAGACGCGTATATTTGTTTTAATTTTAGCCCGACGTTTCGGAGACTTTGCAGTCACCATGGTCACGGGTGAGACTGAGCTGTAATGTGTCTTCTACGATCAGTTATTACAGGGTTTACCCACATTCGATTTTAATTTTACAATGACCATAAAGATAGACTTTTACTTTTTTTTTTGTTAATGTATTTTTAGAAACTAAAATAATGTTATTATAATAATGTATTTTTAGAAACTAAAATAATAATATTATTATTGTTTGACGGGCTTCGTGGCGTAGTGGTTCATGTACTGGACTGCCGTTCACAAGGTCGCGGGTTCGATTCCCGCTTGGGACAATCATTTGTGTGATATTCATAAATCTCATACAAATGTTTGTACTACGTCTGGGTGTTTTCTATGTATTATAAGTATGTATTTACAAAAAGAAAAGTAGTTTATGTATTAAATCCGTATTCTGGTACCAATAACACAAGCATAATAAGCTTAGCTTGGGACCAGAGGACGTTGTGTGAAATGTCCATGAATATTTATTTATTTATTTATTTATTTATTTATTTTATGTAGTCTGAGCACAATGTAATATCATAAATAAAGTAGTATATAGTTTATGGTAAAAGTCTATCTTTATGGTCAATGTAAAATTAAAATCGAATGTGGGTAAACCCTGTAATAACTGATCGTAGAAGACACATTACAGCTCAGTCTCACCCGTGACCATGGTGACTGCAAAGTCTCCGAAACGTCGGGCCAAAATTAAAACAAATATACGCGTCTAAATCCGTAAAAAGTAGTTTTATTTAAAAATCTAATAGTTACAAAAACATAAAAACATACAGCCACAGTGGCTGTTGATATATTATAATTTTTTTTTTATATTTACTTTTGCCCAGAATCGTAAATAGTGATTAGATTTCGATAATAATAAAATCAAGATAGTATGTAGGTACATATTTTTGGTCCAAAAGTCAAAACAAAGTTCTGATCAAAATGTACATGAATCATAAATATGTATTTTGGTTATTCATAATACATAATCAATCAGTAGGTACCTTGAATTGTTTTCATTTATTCCGTCGTTGATAATGGATTAAAAGATAAATTGTAACGGAAATGTAACGACGGAGTTATATTAATACTTAAATCAAAAACAAAAATGCTAGTCCTTATGCGTAAGTAGGTTTCATAGAATTTTATAGGTGAAAAACCTTATTGCTGGCAAAATTACTGGGAGTTATTTATGCCGCTTCAAGTGTGCCTACATTTGAAGAATTTTGAGGAGCCTCGTGGTTGAGTGGTTCATGTAAGGAACTGCCGATCAAGAGGTCGCGGGTTCGATTCCCGCTCGGGACAATCATTTGTGTGATTTTTCTAATTGTCATACAAATGTTTGTACTGCGTCTGGGTGTTTCTATGTATTATAAGTATGTATTTACAAAAGAAAAGTAGTATATGTAGTCTATTCGTATTCTGGTATCCATAACACAAGCATATAAGCTTAGCTTGGGGCCAGAGGACGTTGTGGGAAATGTCCATGAATATTTATTTAGGTAGAAAAAATAATCTCTCTATTAGGATTCTGTCATCAATCATCATCCAATAAATAAATATGGATATTTCACACAACGTCCTCTGGTAACAAAATAAGCTTATATGCTAGAGTTATGGGTGGCAGAATAGGGATAGACTTTTACATAGACTTTTATTTTGTAAATACATACTTATAATACGTAGGAAACACCTAGACGCAGTACAAGTATTTGTATGACAATTATTAATAACACACAAATGAATGTACCGGACAAGAATCGATTCCGCGACTTCGTAAACGGCACTTAGTTACATGAACCACTAAAACACGACGTCCTAAATTATTGACTATAGAATCACCTGCAAAGAGTTTGGTTTATAGCCCTTACAAATCTGTTTCAATGTCTCTTGTTTATCTATTACAGCTTCCATGGGGCAAAATTGGGAATCTAATTTCTGATTCCTACCATTCCATTATTTATATTAGTTGCGTCACTCAACTGTTGCGTTTTTAAAAATTTTCTATATTATGTAATACTTACTAGGACCTGAGCTTCTGCCAGTTCGCTCTGATGAAGTTAAAAGCAATAGGTTGTCCGATAGCAGTACCAGCGACTGCAGAGAATACCCGCACTATGTCCTGTTTGCGAATACTACTGTCATTGCGTAGAGACATCTCTAAATACCTTGGAAATAAACAAGCCTTAGAATAAATGGGACATTTTGAACTGACTAAACCATATAATGCAATATGGCTAAGTCAAATTACAATGAAATCACCTTTCAATTAAAAAAGTGAAATTGATACGCTATCAAGGGAAGTTACTAGAAAATATGTAAGAAAGATACATAGATGACATAACACATAATTTAAAAATACTTCATAAAATTCTTTATTGATCGATTTCGCACCAAGGTCAAACTAAAATGAACTCGAATTTTAAGCTTGCGTCTGTAAACTTACAAAACATCTGAGCAAAGATGGAATAATCCTCACGAACTTACAAGAAAATAATGAAGATGCGTCAAAACAAAGTATTAAACAGACATACCTATGCAATAATGATGGAGATCTCGTGCATCCTAATACAGAAAGCAACCTATGTCTCTCAGATGGTGCAGTGGCAGCTCTAAAGCGATCCCATGCAAACATCCATTCCCGTGCACCGCCAGCTTTTACACCGACGCAATAAACAATACCACGTACGTCTACGTGGATTCTGGAACAAGAACAGATATATAATTCAATTAGCTGTTGCCTGCGACATCGTACGCGAGAAATTTAGAAATTTTTCCTTATTTTAGCCACATTTTTATTCAATTCAATTCAATACCCTTTATTGTACACCAAAATTTTACAAAAGATTAACAGTGTTAACAGTTTTATAAGGTCTTATCACTAATTTACACTTATACTTTACACATTTTTCACTAATACTTCGCTCCTATTGGTCACAGTGTAATGTTATGTAGCCTATAGCCTTCCTTGATATATGGACTATCCAACACAATAGTACATTACGTGCCAAGGGAGGAAAGTAGGACATTTTAACCCGCGCGACAAAAGCGTGGGTTGAAAAGTCCTGCTATCCTCCCGTGGCGCGTATACTATTTTTCATCATACCAGGACCGAAAGTTTCCGCAGCTTCCGCAGCAATGTTTCGTCGCACTTCTTCATCTTCAGTCGTCACTTGAATAATCTGATGAATTCATTGTCAGGTTTTTTTTTACACAACTGTATTCACTTATTTTTTATACACAAGTTTTTTTCTATGTATATTTTTTATGTAATTTTTATCAGAATCAGAAAATTTGAATAAAATAAATATTAATAAAATAATTTGAATGAATAAAATAATATTGATCTAAGAGTAGATCAATATTATTTTATTTTATTATTATTAAATGATAAGTTAATGCCGCGTGTATAATAATATGGGTTTGAAATAACAACTGCACGGTTACCATGACATTAAATATTATTTGGAAATTTTTTTCAACAAAATTATTATTTTTTTACACAATTTTATCGCTACCTACATTTACTTACCATACCTAAACACTACTCTTATTTCTACGCGTACCCAAGTACACTCTACTCTTATTTCTACGTGTACTCTTACCTAACTAATTACCACTTACACCTAATTTATACTTAAACACTACTGAATTTCACCTACTTGCCTACTTTTTGTCCTTATAAACACTACTCTTATTTCTACGCGTACCCAAGTACACTCTATTCTTATTTCTACGTGTACTCTTACCTAACTAATTACCACTTACACCTAATTTGTACTTAAACACTACTGAATTTCACCTACTTGCCTACTTTTTGTCCTTTTTGTATAATAATATGGGTTTGAAATAACAAGTGCACTGTTACCATGGTAATGAGTTATTTCAAATAGATAACGGAAAGAAAATTAAAACAAAAATAGACTAAATTTTAAACTGTCACTAATTGTGACCAGTCTGAAATATGCATCTTTCTTCCCGCAAACAAAAGAAGAAATTCAAACTTTCGGCCTCGGAATGATGAAAAAATATTTTTTTAATTCGAATCAGTAGTTCCTGAGATTAGTGCGTTCAAACAAACAAACTCTTTATAATATTAGTATTTATTTTATAGTTATGGAAACGTATTGTTTATCAGAACCTTTCAAAAACAGAAAATGGATCACCCATAGATTACAGGACCGTAATATAAGAGCTAACATAATATTTTTGTCATAATTGTCATAGTTATGATAAGCAGACGGGACTTAAATTATACGAAAGCTTTCAGGGTTCTATACACGCCTGTGTCTGACTAACCTAATAAATTGTCATAGCTGTGTTTCTTTTTCCAAAGCGATAATGCTTTTGGTATGGGCATCAGATTTACTTCTATTCTGTGGTTAATGATTATTTCTAATTACATATTTATAAATACATTTGGTCGAGACTTGGGCGGTGCTGCAGTCCCGCCAGCCGCGCCAAATTGACTACCCGGTACATCGAAGCGTTTAAGTGTTTGTATAAAAACGCCACCATGTCATGTGAATCCTGGATAGGAGCACAAGACTAATTCCACTGCAGAAGGGTATCAAACAGGGGGATGTAATTTCTCCAAAACTGTTCACCGCTGCATTGGAGGACGTCTTCAAGCTCCGTATCGTCAAATACGCCGGGGGCCGCTGGATGCAGTTAGTGCAGGACCGCGCGTTGTGGCGTTCTATGGAGGAGGCCTATGTCCAGCAGTGGACTGAGAAAGGTTGATGGATGGATGGATGGATGGATATTTACTTTTATTCTGTATGAGTGTACTCACAAGCATTTTCGCTTAAAAAAGGAGCTACTACCTAAAAGACATTGTAACGGAAAAGAAAGTACTTTTCCCAAAATTAAAATACCTAATCTATACATATAATAATCTGAAATAAGGCTTTATTATAAAAATGTTTACTCATACCTTACTTAGATAGTACAATGTTTAACAATATTTAAACTAGGTAACAATATTTTTCCTTGTTATTAGTGACTCATTCAGATTTTAAATTGGTCTGATTAATATATCTATCGGTGAATCACCAATAAAATAATTCTTGCGAAATACTTTCACGAGCTTATCTTTCGAAAGGATAAATATTTTGTTACCTATTTCACATGCACTGATAACGAATAAAAGATTGCTGAAGAATTTATAATACCCTAATAATTAATCGTGTTTGTTTTTTCTGGTGTAGGCAATGCAATTCAGAACATAATAGGAAAACACTAGGCCTTGACTTTGTCCAAGAGGCATAACTATTTGAATATCTGGCCTACTTATGCGTGGACCAAGTGTGATGGCATAGAACTTTCTTTCAAATTTTCCAGTTTTCCATTGTTTTGTATTTATTGTCCATAAGCTAGGGACTCTCATTCTGTTGTCTATGGTATTTTTACTAATCTATGCTAATAGTATAAAGGGCCCTGAGTCGGGTATTTCAACGGTGTCACAACTGTACCATTATTGTACCATTATGGTGCAATAGTAAAGTTTTTGGTAGTCTACTAATAATGTGTCGTCATAACGACTTCATCATTGTCTTACAATTGTCAAAGTGACATAAATTGCTAGTCTCGTACACAACTGCTTCACAATTGCAATTCAATGACTGAAATGTTTCGGTAGTCTGCTATTTTGAATTTGACAGTAATATTTTTAAATTGTCCTGTGTCGACAGATTGCCATAAATAAAAAATAGATAGATAGAAATATTAGAAATTGTTCTTTGTAATTTATTGCAATTTACTAATCTCCTAAACTTCACATTGCTTTTTATACTAATAAATAGTATGTACAAATATATTTAAACGAAGTCTAGCATGATTAAATGTTTAAATTTATTAGTAGTTTTTCGAAAATCACTTCAACTAACGCATTTTTTAAAAACGGCAACACATACATACCATTCTAACACAATCCATAGATAAAAGAGACCGAAAATTCAATGCATAGATAAAAGAGATCGACAATTCTATTACCATTGAAAGACCGTTATGACGGCATATAGCAGACTACGGATATTTGACTTCAATTGCAACGGTATCGTGCCGGTATTGTGCCGGTATGACAATTGTTCCAAAATAGTGGACTTGAGCACCTGAAGAGCTTGTTTGTTTGAACCACGAAGTATAGATACAAGGAGTCCGAACGTAATGTTGAACGAATGGTCTGAATTTAAGGGACAGATTTTTGCCGGTAGAGTGCGCCATTTTTCAAGAAGTACTCGTTTGAACTATTGACACTTGTGGAAAAAAATATTCTGAGAAACGTGGATATAAATATAAGTTTTAGGAAATTTTTCGAGTACTTTAAACCCAACAATACAGAAAAGGTCAAGAGATATTCTGATATTCTATACTAGCATCGGTACGTCCTGAATACTTGCGCAGCCAGTGGCAGAAAATAGAACTATGATCTGGGTTGATTATTGTGTACACGAAATATTATGGAAAAGCCTATACCGTTCGGACTCCATGTATCTATACTTCGTGGTTTGAACGCACTAATCTCAGGAACTACTGGTTTGAATTGAAAAATTCTTTTTGTGTTAGATAGTCCATTTATCGAGGAAGACAGTAGGCTATATAACATCACGCTGCGACCTATAGGAGCGAAGCATTAGTGAAAAATGTTGAAAAACGAGGAAAAATTTTCTAAATTTCACGCATACGTAGTCGCGGGCAATTGCTGTGTTAACATGATGTTTAAGAAAGATTACTCATTATCAGCATCAGGATTTGGTGTCAGCATCCAATTTGTATACATTCTGACAGCATTCTCTAAACAGTCAGGGTGTTCGAAATGACAAGCTGAAGCCAGCAGGTCCACTCTGTATTGTGATGTGATGACACTCTCATTTGGATTAATTGTCCATCCAACTTCCTTTGCTGCCTCGCTTAGAAGACGAAGAACATAATGCTGAAACAATAATAAACACTTTAATAAACACGGGATTAGCCACGTCGGGTTTAAAATTTTATACCCCAAACCCCCTCACTATCGAAAATAGTATCTCAGAAATAGTCTCGATTTTTCGACATATTTTAATACTAATCAATACACGTGGCGACATCTATTGTCTTTAATGACAACTATGTACGTTTTGTGCTCTTAAAATTATATTTATTGATTGATTTAACCGTAACATAAATCTAATAATTTTTAAAAACTCATTAACCGACACTGGAGCGACTTCAAAATCTCTGTATAAGATTTATATTTGGTCTACGCAAATATGATCATGTCTCTGAGTTTCGCAAAAAGCTCAAGTGGCTTCCCATTCACCTTCGCCGGAATACTCATATTCTTTCGCTACTATATAACATATTATTTAATCCCAATACTCCCCAATATCTGAAAACTCTATTTGTGTTCCGACATGTCACACACGCAAATAATCTGAGAACATCTGAAAATCTGAGATTGAATGTTCCGAAGCAACGTACAAATTTTTATGGTAAATCCTTCACTGTGCAAGCTATATCACTATGGAACAAACTACCTTTACAAATTCGACAAGCACAATCTCTTTCTAATTTTAAGTTAAAACTATCGAAATATTATCTATCAATATAGTAGTGCTTAAATAAATTTTAGTATTTTTATAGTGTGTATGTATATTATATAGTAGTTTTTACTTATTAGTGTACTTATGTATAAGTATGTATATTGATTAGATTTAGGTATGTATTTATTCATATATTCAATTTAATATTTAATATATATGACACCAACAACCACCGCGATGTCGATAATTGATTTTATCCATTATACAGTTGCCTGGCAGAAATCACATTAGTGATAAGGCCGCCCTTTGTACAATAGCATATAAGACTGTATTTTCTTTTCAAATTCTGTGCAAAATTGGTGTTTGTGCAAATAAAGAGTTATCTATCTATCCATCTATCTAACCAATACTGGTATTATTACTTGGATGCCCTTATCCTATTTAATTCGCAATTAAATAATTACAGAAATTTTTTGAGAATTACTCCCAAAAAAGGCCTTTAGTTTCTCATTCCCCATGATAGCCTGCGAAGTTCTCTTTACTATCAATACTAATACTCATTACTAATACATATAACTAATAATGAGCCTTGTCCGTGTGGTGACGGATTAAGAATACAAATGTCACAACCCCATCTCCTCCCAAGGGTGCTGTAAAGGACAGCTAAGGGATATTGTACACAGATAACATCCTCTGTGAGATACGGGAAACTCGAAAATAAACAATATAAAAAAAGAATAAGCTTAGCTTGGGACCAGAGGACGTTGTGTGAAATGTCCATGAATATTTATTTATTTATTTATTTATTTATAAACCCCGTGCCAACACGCCTGGTTAGCGTGGCACAGTAGACCATAATCCCTCCCAAATTGGTGGAGGCCCGTGCCCAACAGTGAGACGTTAATGGGCTCCATGAGGAGGAGGAGGAATGAGCCTTGGTAAATAAAACATAAGTAATTTGGAGTAAATGTTACTTATAAAAAATATTAGCATCGCGATCGTTTAGTCCATGATGTCAAAGATATTATTACTTTAGCATTTAATGCAAGTAGCGACATCTATTAATGAATGGACGATATATTTTATAGTTTTATATAAAGGTTCGTAACTAATTTATGTTATTGTTATCAGAGCATAACAATCAGATAAAAATATATATTACATATATCACGTTGAGCTTAGAAGTAGTTATTGTAAATTCGTGTGCAAAAATAATGCAATTATCGTTATAAGTATTAGGTACTTAGACTTACATATTACGACTTAGGATAGCAACCAATGACTTTCAACGCTTTATAGATTATTTTAAGTGCTAGTTAAGTTAGAACTAAGTACAAGTCTTCGCGACTTAAAGTTCGACATTAGTCTGGCTAAAATTTTACTTCTATCGGGGCGTTACGGAAATTGATGAGAGTTTTTTTTTCCAAAAGAGGCCCGTATTCAGCAGTTGGACGTGGACTGTACGTGAAATGGGCTGAAGAGGAAGAGGAGAGGAAATAAGTTTTCAGTATAACCAACCTCTAAATACATTGCACGTGCTTAGTTTTATCTCATAATGAACGAAGAAAATTCTACTATCGGCATAATGTGGTTTCCATGTGAAAGTAATTCGACCCTATACTTATCGCCAATATCTGCTATCGCGACATATCAAATGCGGGAATTCCTTAGTAATACTATAAACTGTTATCTATGTTTTGTATATGTCCCAATCACACGATATCAAATTTATATCAAAATAATTAGAATACTGAACTAAATTAGTAGGTAATAAATACCGATCGGACAGACCTTGAAATTTCGCGATTGTATATCAATAAACTGTTTTATTTGATGTATATCAATACGCTAAATAGATTTAGGCACTATTTGCATTAATATTATTTATATTTATTATAAATAAATAAATAATAATTCCCGATAGAATGACCTGAACTAAGCTTTGAATTTCAATTTGAAATTAAAATTTTAGGTATTTAGAATCGGGAATACTATTATGACAAATATATTACCATAATAACGGTACAGAGCGTTACATGTGTAGGTACGTCTAACTCATACTTAACGCATTTTTGGCTTATTCGGATATTAATATTTACCTAAGCCCTATTTTTTACCTAAACATTTTGTAAAAGTATCAAAGTCAAAGTCAAAGTCAAAATTTTTTATTTCAAGTTGGCATGTTTTACAAGCTCTTTTGAAACGTCAGCAACTAGGTGTCTGTTCCAAACGCGAATCCTATGGAGAAGGACAGACAAGAAACTCCATGGATTTTTTTTTCTATTCTCTTCATAGTTTTTTTTTTCAATATAATTTTACATTGTTGGAGGGGTGTGAGGATGATGCCCATTAATGCTATGATATATGATTTTAGATTTATGTATGTCATTTAATTAAAGTAAAACCATTTAGATAATTTTTCTGTTGACAAATCAAATCACTAATCGAAAAAAAATTCCATCCATGCATACCGCCACATTATTTTTTCTTATTTTTATTTATCTTACACTTATTCCTGTCTTGCAATGAGCTTTAAAAAAGGCACAATAGTTTATAATTCTGAAACACCTAACGCCATCTACTTACGAACGCAGTAAATTAATTATCAGTTGAGATCACAAGTAATCGATTATCATTAATCGGTGCTTTGCTTTTATCGTTCAATAATACTTTGTATATTTTGCACGTGTAGATCAAAACATATTAAATGAGCATTTTAAAATCAAAATATGATTCATGCGAGATTTAGGTAATGATGCGGTGACCGTTTATCCCAAAGGAAATTTATCAATAACTGTGTAGGGAACGATATGAAGAGGGCGCTTGCTGTAGGTTGCAAATATCTAGGCACTATTAGTTTATCTACGTATGTAACACCGTGGACTTGTTAAGGGACTAGTCAAGTTATTTTTAAACTCATAATGATTCTAGGATTATTCTTTTATCAGGACTGTTTTCAGTATGATTTTGGGAGACAAAAGAAATATCAAAAATATTGTTTCAATCTAAAAATTGGATATACGCATTATTGCTTTATTGTCTATATAGGCCTTAAAAGAAAGCGAAGTATTAAAGATGAAAATAAAACCCTGAGATGCTGCCCATTGGTACCAACACAGAGTACCAATTCTATGTGCACAAGTAAACTTAACTTAACTAAAAAATTAAAACCACTACGATGTGTTTTGATTAATTAGCTATTTTTTTATGCACGTTGATATTGATTAAATATTTCAGTCTATAATACACAGTTTTTATAATAAGAAAACTCAGTTAATATTGCGGAATTGTGTATACCATCAATTTTCATTTTTTAGTTTAGTTAAGTTTGGTTGTGCACGAGGAATTGGTACCATTGTCTAGTTTTTTAAGACTTACCCCGTACTCTAAATAATGAGCTCCCTTAGAAAGCATAGTGTCAATATATCCAAGCGCTGATAGTCCCGCTTTCCATGGCACATAACTTCTTTCATGGAATAAATAACTGGTCACATCCAACGCTGTTTTGTAATCCAGTCTACCAGTTAGTGCTAAATTCATGGCATCGTCTATCATTTGAGCTCGATTTATAACATGTATCTCTTGAAATCGTGACGGATCTTTCAGAATCTTAATTAGAAGTTCCCAGTTTCCCTGATCGTAGTTGACTCGATAAAACCCTGAAAATATTATCCATGGTCATTTGTCAGACATGCAGGATGTAGATGTCGGCTTAATCTTCGGAATATCTCGTCGTTAACGCGATTTATATAAGTAGTATTAGTTTTAATAAATATCATGGATTATAATGCTTAATGCTTGTGTTATGGGTACCAAAATACAGAAAGACTACATAATATTATTTTTCTTTTGTAAATACATACTTATAATACATAGAAAACACAGAAACAGTACAATCATTTGTATGATATTTATAAAAATTACACAAATAAATGCATCGTGCGGGAATCGAGCCCGCGACCTCGTAAACGACAGTTCTGCACTAGACCGCAAGGCCTCTCTAAGAAAATGAAGAGAAGTGAAGGTACGAAATTACGAGGTAGGTAGTGACGGTACGAGTATTATTTAGTTAACGAAATTCATCAGCTCTCAAAGAACCTAACATTTAGTGCAGAAATCTGTTAAAATATTTAATCATAACATAATACCTGTTTGTTGCACATTGGCAATGAACCAGTCATCTTTTTGTATAGTCAAATTGTTTCTGGTTACAGACTTTTCCCCTTTTAACCAAAGCTTGGGTCTTGTTGACATAAAGTCTTTTTGCGATGCTGTAGTGTAAGATACTGGAATCCACCATATTGGAGATTTTTCTTTGGCAAACGTGTCGTTGATTAAGACAAAACGCTCCTACAAATAAAAAAATAAAATGTTCGAAGTTAGTGTACCCAAGATTATCTAGTATCAAATAAGCTTCATGTCTGTTTTTAAAAATAAGTTTATTTAGTTTTAAACTTATAAATTTCTAGAACATGTATATTAATCCCACAGTAATAAGTTGGAACCAAACCTAGAACCTCAAACGTAGAAGACACTATCGCAATTACAAATCGGGACAAGTAGACAAAAGCTAGAACATAATTATGTGTCATTAATCCATTTAATTCTTCCCTGATGTGCCCTAAAAGTCACGGTAAAATAAAGGAAAGCATAGTACATAAAGGCGAGTGAAACTGAGGTCATTAGTTAGTATGTAAACACGTATTATCAAAAACAATGGAATTTTTTATTAATGACGAATATAAAGCGAAGTGCATGACAAATAAATAATCTATATCCATAATAAATCAGAATTATTTCTCAGATAATGGTATTTGATGATTCAAATTCTTATCGTTATCCAATTTTTTATCGAATTCGTGATAAATGATAACATAAAACTGAAAAATAATGTGTTTGTTTGAATGCACTAATCTCTGAAGCTAAAAACCCAAATATCTGTCCAGCCAGCATTTAGTTTAATGAAAAGTACAGATTTATATATCATTTTTTCTATATGAATTGCTGCTGTAACACAACTAGCTAATAGGCGCGGTTCCATCCGTTTATAGTTATTGAGACCAATATTATTATATATCAAACCTTAACAAATTAAACAGAAAATCCATTCTCATGAACCACTCTATCTATTATAAAATTGCATATTTTTGAAGACAGAAGCTCACATAGGGTTATACATACAAAAATAACGGCTATGTTTTATAATAAGTAAAGATTCGGTATTTTCTACACAAACCCGGCTAGATTTAAAAGAGCAACATTTTTAAGTAATTTATTCATTTTGCAATTAACATGCTATGCTTTTACTTAATAAATTAAATTACGGTGGAAAAAGTGATTACCGCAAGCGGGACTCCAACCCACGACCTCGGAATACCGTTCCGTAGCTCTGCCAACTGAGCTTATTGCGGTCGTGCTTTCCAGTAATCAAATTTAGCCTCCGTAATCGTCACTCGATTGAGTTTATATCGTATTTCTACGTGCAACGCCATCTATCAAGAATGCTTTGCAACATCTCGGACAAACACCTAGCATTCTTTACAGAATACAATTGGGTTGAAAATAATGACGCGAAGTTCATTACTAAAGTAATTTACTAATTTTACAACCACCGCAATAAACTCAGTTGGCAGAGCTACGGAACGGTATTCCGAGGTCGTGTGTTCGAGTCCCGCTTGCGGTAATCACTTTTTCCGCCGTAATTTAATTTACTAAGCAACATGTTGTTTTAATATCTAAATCACATGGCAGACAATTCTTTTTTAAATGTGACCTTATTAATTACGCCATTAAAACAATCATAACAAATTTTATCGGCACGTGAGAGTAATCATTGAGAATCTCGTGAATCTTATCGTTAATTATTGTATGTCAATTCGCCGATTGCAAACACGATTTGCACTCGAAAACTAGATTATAAAGCCTCTTAACGCCACCTAAAGACAACTAAAGATAAATGTAAATTAAGGATTCAATTAATAGATGGCGCTTAACTCAGTTACTAAAAGTATATTTTTTTGTTACCATAACATTAACTATGTATTTGGTGTCAACTGTGACTTAGAAATAAATATATTACATACTTCCTTCTTTTAAAAATATGACGCGCCTCTAAGTTTTATATTGAGACTTTTTCCGCATAAAACTAAATGTTAATTATAGTTAATCAAATAACATGTGTAATTAATTTCAGTTAAGCTTTACAACATTAAAAAAGATTACTTTGCAACGTATCAACAGAAACTCAAACGAACATTTTTCTCTACATTTTCAGGATAATCTTTCATATATAAATTAGTGTCTCACATACGCATTAGGAAGATAGGTAATTATTTGTATAGAAAGATTTTACAGATTTTTTCTCTACATTTTTAGGATAATATTTCATATATAAATTAGTGTCTCACATACGCATTAGGAAAATAGGTAATTATTTGTGTATAAAGTTTTTACAGATTTTTTTCTCTACATTTTTAGGATAATCTTTCATATATAAATTAGTGTCTCACATACGCATTAGGAAAATAGGTAATTATTTGTGTATAAAGATTTTACAGATTTTTTCTCTACATTTTTAGGATAATCTTTCATATATAAATTAGTGCCTCACATACGCATTAGGAAAATAGGCAATTATTTGTGTAAAAAGATTTTACAGATTTTTTCTCTACATTTTTAGGATAATCCTTCATATATAAATTAGTGCCTCACATACGCATTAGGAAAATAGGTAATTATTTGTGTATAAAGATTTTACAGATTTTTTCTCTACATTTTTAGGATAATCTTTCATATATAAATTAGTGTCTCACATACGCATTAGGAAAATAGGTAATTATTTGTGTATAAAGATTTTACAGATTGTAACCTGTAAAATCTAGATATGAAAATAATTAATACATTATAATATTGATTGATTATTTGGCTGGTTGCGTGACGGATTGATTTTATGATTGATCGCACACTTACTTGCGTAAACGATACAGTTCCGTTCTCATAATTCCTAGTAACAGTAAGTACTGGGAATCCAGTCTGCAAAGTCCAGGAGTCCATAACAACGGCAACATCGGCATCGAAGTCTCCCGTCACTCTAGCCGCAGCGGTTAGAGCACTCCAGAGATCTCTTTGTTCTGCGTTCCCGTACATTTTAGAGTTCAAATAGTTTGTGACCCCGGCGTTGAACACGTCTGATGTTAAGAAGTGGTTTAACATGCGGAGAAGAGCCGATCCTGAAACGTTTTTAATTTGATAAAGTAGTTAAATATCTATATCTTAACTGATTAAGACCTGCGTGAAAAAAGACAACTCGAATGTCCTTTTATAGCCGATGACGCCCATATCAATGTAAGGGCTGCGAAGAAGAAGAATAGCATATCGATTGTATTCTATCTAGACTAGATTATAAACACACGAAAAAAAGAATTAAACATAATATAGGTATGTACCTGTCCGTGTGGTGACGGATTAAGAAGATTTCTTTCCCAGGGTGCTGTAAGAGCCAGCTAAGGGACAATATAAGCAGTTAACGTCTACTGTGAGAGACGGAAACCTCGAAACTAAACCCTGTGCCAACACGCCTGGTCAGAGCGGCACAGTAGACCATAGTCCCTCCCAAAGTGAAAGAGGCTCGTGCCCAGTAGTGGGACATTAGTCAGCTAAGGAGAGAGGTACGTACCTTTTCCATAAGAAATTTTGTCAAATATAGCATCAGTTTCTTCGGAAGCGCTCACATCAACAGATAATTGATGTGATGAATTAAGTGCATCAAGTTGAAACACATTATGTACTTGATCAAGAATGCATATTTCTGTTATATTCCAAGATTTTTCCACCTAATCAGATATAGGAGAGCGCATTAGTATCATAATATAGATTGAGTTACTAACAGTAACTAAGCATTTCATTACATAATAAGCGATAATAGAGCGACGACAGATAAAAAAATTAAAAACCATGAGACTGTTTCGCTAAGATTTTCTATGGAGAAAACTTTTTTCAATTGCGTTTCTGGGTGTACATAATCCTAGATTATATATAAAAAACATATACTTAAAAATTAGAGTTCCAGCTATTCAATCTAAAGAATAAATGAGAACTACGTACATAGAAAAATGTACGAAGCCCCTGGAGTGTGCTTGGAAGGTAATCTCGCACTCGATATAATCTAGATTCCCTTTTTTAAATTGGTAAATATTACGAAGAAAGGCACCTATGCTCAATAATCTAGGACATTTTTGGGCTAAAAGGGAGACAATAGACGAATATACCTCCAGCATTTACATGATATTTGACAGAGTTTTGATAAGACATCTCCAATTACATTTCCGGCCCCTTTTTCTTGTTAATAGTGTTACAGAAACAATCGCATAAGTTTTTATTTTATGCGCATAACTAATGAGTAGGATTACTTTTTAAATAAATAAGTATTTATTACTTACAGCATCAACAGCTACATACTCCACGTAAGTGGCAAAACCCTCGTTAAGCCAAAGATCCCTCCACCAAGAGGGAGTAACAAGATTGCCGAACCACTGATGAGCTATCTCATGAGCCACAACCGTCGCCACGTGGACCTTATCTGTACTAGCTGACACTCCCTCTTCGTATAACATGGCTATTTCCCTGGAAACAATATAGATTTGGTTATTAATCACCACTGTCATACCCTTAGTCCTTTAAGCCCCTTTACCCTCTTTAGCCCCTTTGGCCACATTAGCCTTTTTAGCCCTATAGGTCCCTTTAGCTCTTTTAGTCAGTTTGACTCCTTTATCCCCATTAGCCTTTTTAGCTTCTTTAGTTCTATAGCAAACTTTAGTTTTTAGACCCCATCTTTTATTGTAATAAATATGCTGCGAGGTTATAAACTCTTGTAAAAATTAGCAACCCAGTTACGAATCGTACTGACTATCAGGGTAGGTATACTCATAGTAATGCTCTTTTTCACGGCCATAGTGGCTGCAAAATCAAAGTTTTAGTAAAAAAAATGATTTCAGAAGAAACTCAAAATAAAACCATTAAATGAGCACAGAAAAGACAAATCAACATTTATCTCCCCATTTTCTAGTGTGTAATAATAACAAAACAGGGTATTATCTCGGTCAAAATTCGTCCTGCTCGAGTAAGCACAATATGTACTAGCAACCCTCACCCTAAATTATAGGGATGATAGATAGCCCGTCCCCGAATAATGAAGTAACATTCAACGATCCATCAACGGATTTGCCTGTGGAGAGATTTATTTTGAGGAGTTTATGCACATTTGTTTGCTTACACTATTACAACATTGTCTATTTTGCTAACGGACTTCTAAATAAGGAGAAAGTGGTTAATTTATCAAAGTACTTAAATATTGTTATTGTATACTTTGGTACTACAGCAATAGACGTTTTCTTTCTTTCTTTTTTTTCTTTCTAAAATTGTTTTAGATAAGATACCAATGCTTTTCTAAAAATCCGGCGTCGATGTACAAACTGAATTTTTGGGCGATAGATTGTTAAGAAGTTCAAGAAATTCTTCCGATAGTCATTATATTGCACAAAAGAATGTAGCTAGGTAGAAACAATAATTAATGGTCAAATAAAAAGCATAAACCATACCTAAAAGTGAGCAATCCCCAATTCTCCATTGCACCATTCTTGAAATCTGGCAACGCAATCATATCAATCTTCGGCAAAGGGAATTTTATTTTATAGTATTCTTCCAAAAACTTTAAAATTTTAGGACCAATTTGTAAAGCGAAGGCAGCAGCTGAAATCGCCTCACGTCTTGCCCAAACAGAGAAGTTATTATTTGACATATTCTTGAAGTCGGTTACCGCAAATGCAACCAAGTATGTCGACATTGGAAGCGATTCTGCATAATGGTCCCATATGTAATTACCAAGAGTTGAGCTGTGAAATAAATATAAATTTATGTAACAACTAGCTGTCCCGGCAAACGATGTTTTGCCATAATAAAAAAAAAGGTTTCAAAAATAGATGTTGGCCGATTCTCAGACCTACTGAATGTGCATGTAAAATTTCATTAAAATCGGTCAAACCGTTTCGGAGGAGTACGGTAACTAACACTGTGACACGTGAATTTTATATATAAGACTAGCTGACCCGGCAAACGTTGTTTTGCCATACTAAAAAAAAATAAAAAAAAGGTTTGAAAAATAGATGTTGGCCGATTCTCAGACCTACTGAATATGCATGTAAAATTTCATAACAAATTGGTCAAGCCGTTTCGGAGGAGTACGGTAACTAACACTGTGACACGTGAATTTTATATATTAGACTAGCTGACCCGGCAAACGTTGTTTTGCCATACTAAAAAAAAAGATTTGAAAAATAGATGTTGGCCGATTCTCAGACTTACTGAATATGTATGTAAAATTTGAGAAGAATCGGTCAAGCCGTTTCGGAGGAGTACGGTAACTAACACTGTGACACGTGAATTTTGTATATTAGATAAATCAAATATAATTTTATAGGCCTTACACAAAGCGTAAAGTATTTAGAAGTATGATACAAAGAACAACATTTTACAAAAAATTGGTCAAGTGCGAGTCGGACTCGCGCACGAAGGGTTCCGTACCATTATCTATGCAACATAAGGCAACGTTATTAGTATCGAGCAAGAAACGGTAAAAAAATCATGTTTGTTGTATGGGAGCCCCCCTTAAATATTTATTTTATTTTATTTTTAGTATTTGTTGTTATAGCGGCAATAGAAATACATCATCTGTGAAAATTTCAACTCTCTAGCTATCACCGTTCTTGAGATACAGCCTGGTGACAGACGGACGGACGGACGGACAGCGAAGTCTCAGTAATAGGGTCCCGTTTTTACCCTTTGGGTACGGAACCCTAAAAAGATAAAGCTTTTGTTAACATGACATAGAAAAACAATGAGGCTAAAGGATGCGTCAAAACTTTAACCTAACTTATATAAAATGAAAACAACTATGGTGTTTGATTATTGGCTATTTATAATCGTTAATATAATCGTTAGTCTATAATACACAGTTTTTATAATGAAAAAGTTTAATGAACATTGCCGAATTGTGTTATTGACACCATCAATTTTATTTTTTAGTTAAGTTTGGTTTCCTTTATCCTTGTAACGTAACGCAATCAATCAATTCCATTAAATTCACTTTAACAAACCAATTAATATTCTGGAAGCTGTTTTAGCTTTTAGATATTTTTTTGCTAAACTCTATTAATTCACCTTATGCATTTTGTTGGTTTAAAATAGGTATTTGGTTTATTACTTACTGTGATTCGCTCTTCACAATATTCATATTAGACAAAGACGTCATATTTTCAGGTCTCGCAATACTAATAGTAAATCTTGCTTTTAAAGCTGGCTCATCCCAACAAGGGAATGCACGTCGGGCGTCCATAGCTTGGAACTGAGTTACTGCTATCCATCTGAAAGAAGTTACATAGTTAATTGAACATATTTAGAAATTAACAACTCTCCATTAACGTTCCACTGGGCACCGGCCTACTCTGCCGTGGGAGGGTTTATGGTCTCCTATGCCGCGCTGACCAGTAGTCGTGTTGGCATAGGATTTAGTTAAGATTTTTCCGTCACAGTAGATGTTAACTGCTCATAATATCCCTTAGCTGTCTCTTACAGCACCCTGGCACTCTTTATTTGATACGTCATTAAAATATAGTTGACCATATTACTCAACAATCGAGTATATTAAAATAAATTTCAACCGGCTTCATGTGCCTTTGAAATTTGAAGGTTTTCCTCAATTTCTCAGGAGGATAACTGTCAGATTCTGACCCTGATTACATCTGGTGCCAATGGGACCACACGGGAACCACTAGCTATCAATTAAAAAAAGAATCATTAAAAACGCTTCAGCCACTTAAAAGTTATGAGGTAACAAACATAAAAAACAGAGATGCATTGAGAACCTCCTCCTTTTTTTGAAGTTGGTTAAAAATGGCAACTCAATTTATAGCCTGTTTTTATCCCACTCATCTTATAAAGTACTAAATATAATCAAGGAAAGCTATTATAAGCGCCATTATACTTGATACAATATTGAAGCATATTTTTATTGCCGTTAATCAGTTATTTGTATTCTGAGCGGCGTGTGAATGGCTCGCATTAAGGTGTTATGTCACGTGACTTTATTATACAGTTGAACACTATCAAGATGTTAATATAATAGCAGACTTGGGAGGGCTGAGTTTAAAACATTAAAACTTATTGAATTCATAGTTTATTGTAACATCTGTCAAATAAACAAAACGATAAAGATAGTACAGTACAGTATCCAACCCATTTACGTCCCACTGTTGGGCACGGGCCTCCTCCACTTTGGGAGGGATTATAGTCTACTGTGCCGCTCTGACCAGGCGTATTGGCATAGGGTTTATTTTCGAGTTTTCCGTCTCTCACAGAGGATGTTATGTGTGCAATATCCCTTAACTGATTTTTACAGCACCCTTGGGAGGAGATGGGGTGGTGACACTTGTATTTTTAATCCGTCACTACACGGAGAATACAGTAAACTGTTATCAAAAGCATCAAATTCAGTAACGGACTGTAAAATTTCAAATATTTCGTACAATGAAAGGATTTTATTTAATGCAGCTACATTTCACCTTTACTTGAAATTTCAATTCTTGAAAATTATTTCGTTTTTACAAAATATAAGCGCCAAGATTAACACTTAAAAGAAAGTCAATATGATAAAAACCTTTTACTGTCCAAAACTTGTCACAAGAGTTTTTTTATCAAAGTTCTTTCTTTATTTTCGCATTCCTTCTCTTTCTTTTCTTTTAATATTTTAAAATTGCTTATTTATTTTTCTATTATAACTTGATTAACTATCGTAAACAATAGAACAAACTTACTTTGTAATTCCTTGATCTTCATATGAACTTCTGTAGAAGCCATGAAGATCATCATTCAGCAGTCCGGTGTACGATATATTCAGAACATATTGCCTACCAACCTCCAAAGAACTACCTAAATTTAGCACATGGAAGTGTCTTGGCGCATCTTCAACTCTTTTCAAAATGTCTATTAAGAGCCCATCTTCTTTACTATACAATTTGACATCATGAATAGCTAATTCGACACCATGAAAAGTAATTTTATTCGTTTCGTTCAAAGCCGATATTTCTATACTCACTTCTCCATCAAAAGTAAAATTACCTTCGAATATGTAAGGTGTTATTTTAATGTAATATTTTTCTGGTTTTACATTTGTTGGTAATCTTAGGTCTAAGACATCAGGTATTGCTTTTTCACTAGTAGTTTCTATGGGTATTATACTTTTACTGGATTCTGTTGTAAGAGGTAACACTAGGAGTTTTGATTGATCACAATGACATAGTTCATATTTAGTAACATTTGCTAATTGATCTTGTCTTGGACAAGCTGCGTAATTGTAGACTAGAAGTGATGCTGTGACGAGTGCTAAGACAAATATGACAAGGACTACGAATGATAGCCATTTGGAGAGGTAGATTCCTCTTCCAGTTTTTGTTGAGTAACCAGCTGGTGTGTTGTCCATTATATTTAATGGTTCGTGGACTTGGGTCATTGCATCACCGTTTACTCGACCTGAGAACAAAAATATTTTTATTATTGTTTTTGACTGAATATATTTTACATTTTTTTTTATTTTTGAATATATTTTGAATATCTATAGGCCATTATACTGAAATCGAGCGATATAAATTTATTTTTGAGTCTTTGAACAGTCTTTTTATCATTTTCGGCCTAAGTTTTCGTCTTATTCACAACTTGCTACAAGAGTCGCAATATTCTAAACACTCTAAAGTTTTTTATAAACCATTCACGACTATAGCTGCAGCCCTACAAATATCTGCCGAAATTTTGAGTATTTTCTTTATCAATCTAGTCAGACAATATTCAAATATTTGAGATTGTTTTCTAACAAATAAACGAATAACAATAGTCCAATCCAAAAGCTAATTAAACCACTAGAACTGTATGTGTTATAACCACACAAAGTTGTTTGCGGGTCGAGGTTGCGGAAACCAATTCCAACAATTCCACAAACTCATCAGAATTGTTTGATTGCTTGTTTCTAACTAAATAAACCTTTTATGATATTTAATATGAGTTTATTTATTCACGTATTTTTATGAGACAGCTAGCTGTTGCCCTCGACTTCGTACGCGTGAAATTTAGTTAATTTTTCCCCGTTTTCGCAACATCTTTTACAGCAGGATGCTACCTAACTACTAATAAACTCTTAATTGCTTATTTACTAATTATAAAACAAAGTCGTTATTTTTGTATGTATGTCCCTTTGTAAGCTTATATCTTCAAAACTACACAACGTACCTTGATGCAGTTTTTAGGGTTCCGTACCCAAAGGGTAAAAACGGGACCCTATTACTGAGACTTCGCTGTCCGTCCGTCCGTCCATCCGTCCGTCCGTCCGTCCGTCCGTCTGTCACCAGGCTGTATCTCAAGAACGGTGATAGCTAGACAGTTGAAATTTTCACAGATGATGTATTTCTATTGCCGCTATAACAACAAATACTAAAAATAAAATAAAATAAATATTTAAGGGGGGCTCCCATACAACAAACATGATTTTTTTACCGTTTCTTGCTCGATACTAATAACGTTGCCTTATGTTGCATAGATAATGGTACGGAACGCTTCGTGCGCGAGTCCGACTCGCACTTGACCAATTTTTTTTAATAGATAGAATGGTTTAAGAGGGTGGCTTTATTTGTATAGTTTTGGTTTCTAAATTCTATATAAACGAAATTGCGGGCAACTGCTTTATGTTTATATTTTCTTGTAGTCTTATTCATAATGACTTATCGGAGGTTTAAACGGAGATTTTATCGGAGAGATAATAAACGTTTTAGCGTAAAAAAACTATTATGAATAACAAGTTTTGACTATTTTAGCAAACTTTTAACCTCCGATAAGGTATTATGAATAAGACCATTAGTCTACAGCTTGACACAGTAGAACGAATTTGTGACAAGTCTTCTTTTTAAGTCAAACAGGTCGACTTTTGTATATCTTAGCTGTCCTTGTAACCAGTTAACATTATGAATTATTATGTTCTATCAATTGAGAGTATTTGAGAGACGTGAAAACGGTAAAGAATATTCTATTGTGTTGTGTATTAACCAATTTGTGACACGTAGCGTGGTATAGGTAATGTGTACCTACCTAACATCGCGAATTCTCATGTCTGTATTATAATTTTAGATAATCTTTACTTATCATAAAACAAAGTCTTTATTTTTGTATATATGTCCCTATGTGGCTTATATTTTGAAAACTTATTTTACGGTTTTTTTTTTTTAAATAGAGAGGTTCAAGAATATGACTTTTTCGTATAATTTGTTAAGTTTTGTTTTTTAAATTCCACGCATACCTACATAGTCGCGGCCAACAGCTAGTTTTAATATGAAAAACAATATCTATCTATAAATATTCACAAAAAATTTTGTCCAAGCTTAGAGTCAAACCCATAACTTTTAAAAAGCAGCCAAGTTCACTAAACTACTTAACTATCTCTCTCTCCAGCCCGTTAACGTCCCACTGTTGGGCACTTACCTCCTCTACTTTAGCCTTCTGAACTAGAGGAAGATTATGGTCTACTGTACTTATTATAAGTATGTATTTACAAAAGAAAAGTAGTATATCTATTCTATCCATATTCTGGTACCCATAACACAAGCATATAAGCTTAGTTGGGACCAGAGGACGTCGTGTGAAATGTCCATGAATATTTATTTATTTTATTTTATTTTTTACCTACTGTGCCACGCTGACCAGGCGTCATACACTTATACCATCCCTTAATAATTCTGGTATAATTTGTCAAACATTTCACCCTAAGTTCCAAAGGTTTGTATAACTGGTAATTCCACTTTCATGTAATATGTGATTTATAAATAAATTTTAATGATATGATTCATTGTCAATGCACAATATGGTGTTGATAAGAAGGTCGGACAACTGGTTTTGTACATACCCGTGTAACAAGTCTGATGCAACTTGCATAATATGAGTAAATATAAATTAATATTGGACTCTTACCTCTATGGTATATATAATATTCAACAAAATAATACAAAGAATAATCTTCAGTTAAAATCCAACAAAATAAAAATAAAAATTGGTCAAGTGCGAGTCGGACTCGCGCATGAAGGGTTCGGTATTCCCGTTTTTACCCTTTGGGTACGGTACCCTAAAACCACTTTACGGATTTAGACGAATTCAGCTCGACTTTTCGGAGACTATTTCAGTAAATGAGTCGCGCAAGTGCTATTATATATTATCGAATAAAATATTTGAGACCCGGGGTCTCAAATATTTTGAGGATATTTATTTATTTATTTAATTAATTACATGCAAGCATTATAATAATATAATGAGTTATTACGTTTTGAGGATTTAAACGCGCCAAATACCTTCGCGTCTAAATCCGGAAAATGTGATTTTGTTTCAATTCCCTCTTTGATAATTTTTTTTTTAAATTAAGGTTATTTTTTTCGTTGTCATTGAGTCACTTTAAATATTACTGTGTTCCATCCATCTACCTTTCTCTGTCCACTGCTGGACATATTATATCTCCCTCATATAACGCCACAACGTACGGTCCTGCGTTAAGAGGATACCAAAATAGCTTCGTGCATTTTTCTACGTACGAAGTTTTCATTGTTTCTTTAGATTGAATGGCTAGAGCTCTAATTTTTAAGTATATGTTTTTTCAATATATGATCTAGGATCGCATAAACTCAGAAACGCGATTGAAAAAAGTTTTCTCGATAGAAAATCTTAGCGAAACAACCTCTCTCATTTTTTATTTTTTTCATTTGTCGGTCTATTATCGCGAATTAACTAATGAAATAACTTTAAAAACATAAGTAACTATTATACAGTATGTAAAAAAAATGGCGTCCGATCCAAAAAGGTATAACGTACTAGATTAATATGAACACGTGGGTGCTATCTCTTTCTTCAAAATACGTAAATAATTTTCCCGTGGTTAATTTAAATATTTTAAATGAACATTTATTACATTGGCCGTGGCAACACCGAACACTAAAAATCATACTTAAGTGAGTTTAAAAGACAAATAGATTTCTATTTCACGCGGCAGGCGGCGTTCCTTTGAGAAATGCCGACAGCTGTATCACGTGGCGAGTGCGAATCAGCTGATATTGGATTGATGCAACCAAAGGAAGCCGCAAGGGCTGTGAACTTAGTGAAATGTTGCAAGTTTAGTGAAACTTTCGTTATTATAAGGGTAAATTTGGTCATAAGACTTCACCTAAACAAATTTGTCTACACGTTTTATTACGTTTTAGATTATTTTTATTATTTTTCCTGACATGCATTCCAAACAAGAAATAACCCCTTTTAGGCTCGGACGCCATTTTTTTACGTACTGTATATAGAAACACGTAAATCAGAATTAAAATATATTTAGTAGATTATGAGTAAACAAAAAAAATATCCCTAATTCTTCATTTTCTATACCTACTAGCTGTGTTAATATGTACATGTCGACGATAATATTGATGTACGCCCTTAACTGCATTAACTATCAGGGACTGTATCCTAAACACAGGCTAAACTTTTAGCCTAGTTAGGTAAAACAGGACCACACTCGCATCAATTTGTACTAATGAAAAGGTTTGTTATATTCATAAACAGTTTTTGTAAACGGCTGTACTACTAAACAATCTTGTATTTGAGAAATAAAGAATTATTTTTATATTAATATTATATTACCGGACATTGAGACATTAAGTTATTTTGTAATAACATGTACATTAATATTTAAATTAACGAAAATGGGAAAGCAATGTTTAATTTATTAACACTATTATTACAACATTCCATAAACTCATACACGCATTTTCATTCACAACATTATTACGTAACAATAGGCACCTCTCATAAAAATAGTTCAACATAAGGGGAACATAACACTAAATAACTCATAAAATAAAGAAGTGATTGTGCCCCCATTCGTCCCTATTCGCTCCGTATGTCTCATTTCAGACGCTCACCAAACAATCAACAATGTTCTGGCTTTGATTGAAATCTGTACAAGTAATCAGTGAACTTGTATGTATGGTGCAAGTGCTAAGCGAGTAGCGAGAAATCAAAAATATATATTTAATCTGTAATCCTTTTTGGGTTACTGTTTTGGTATTCCAGTTTATATAAATAGTTCAAATTTGATAAAAATACATGTTTGTATAATCTACAAGTATGTTTCACATATTTTTATCTTTAAACTTACTGATTAAATAAAATAAAAAAACACTGAAATCAGCAAACTTTAACCTTGAATACTTTACTGCAATACAAGCTGTTGCTCACAACTTCGTACGCGTGGGATATAGAAAAAACCA
The DNA here is from genome assembly GCA_916999025.1 of Orgyia antiqua. Classification (NCBI taxonomy): domain Eukaryota; kingdom Metazoa; phylum Arthropoda; class Insecta; order Lepidoptera; family Erebidae; genus Orgyia; species Orgyia antiqua. The sequence goes on along the minus strand of OU779864.1, from coordinate 15,383,258 downwards.
ATCAAATTGTACAAAAACTCCATCCTTTTGAACCATTCTATCTATCAAAAAAACCGCATGAAAATACAAAAATAACGACTTTGTTTCATAATAAACAAAGTTTAAGCCCTATGGGAACGTTTTACATTAAATTTTTATTTAAAATGGTGACCCCACATTTTGCGGCTAAAAGCGATTTACGCAAACCTAAAGATATTTCTACATCTTGACAGAACCATGTTACTTGCTGATAAATTAGCATTACCTATACAAAATAACAAAACTGAATCATATAGTTTTAAAAGTCATTCAAATTAACCACAAACTAAAGGAAATGAAATTAAACTCCAACAAGTAATTAGAGAATATTGAAATAAATACTGACACAAAAAAAAATTTTAAGAAAATTTTTCTTCATGGAATTCAATTTAGGAATAGACATCTAGCGTCTGACGTTTTAAAAGAGCTTGTTTATTTCACCTACTTAAAATAAAATTGATTGAGTTTGAGATTTAATTGCTTTACGCCTTTAAATTGTACCAAAAACTTTCCCATCTGTACGAAGCGTAGAAGCAACTTAATACGGTCGTGATGAAACTAACAGATCAACTCAATAGAAGTGCCAGATCACATTTATATTCAAAGTTTAACTCGGTTTAAGTTGTAGGTCAATATTTAGTTATATTAATCAAAGTTAGTTGAAAGTTTCAATTCTTTGATTAGTCGATTATACTTTACAGTGTTTGAATGTATGGCACTGATAGTAAAATATACATACATACAAATATATATATATATATTCATGGACACTTTACACAACGTCCTCTAGTCCCAAGTTAAGCTTATATGCTTGCGTTATGGCTACCAGAACACACGATACATTACAAACTACTTTTGTTATCAAAAAATTATCCAACAATTTTGTATCTGTAAAACTACCTAAGGGATTTTGAAGCGGTTTTTCTTAATAGATAGAATGGATCAAAACGATGGCTTTCTTGGATAATTTGCAGAAGCTTGGTTTTAAGATTCCACTCATACAAAGTTGCGGACGACAGCAGCTAGTAGTAGAAAAAAATCTCTTCTCCATAGTTTGGCACTGCCTTCCATAGATCACAAACATACCAACTATACACAGTGTTTAGTTTATAATACTCTTTCTTTTATAGTACTTTGTTAAAAACAACAATTAATAAAAGCTTTACAGAGAATAGATCCATTTTAAGACTTAATTAAAAAGGATTATCCCATAAAATACCGTAAACAAGCGTTAATTTATTGAGGGTCTTATTTGTTATTTACGAGGTATTGCCATAGGGCCTTGGTCCATAAATTAGTTGTAGTAGAGATAATGACAATTACAGCGCCAAAATCCATTGCATTTTCTCTCTTTCTCCAGCCCATTAAAGTACCATAGTTAAGCACGGGCCTCCTCAAATTTAGGAGGGATTATGGACTACCATGCCGCCCTGACCGGGTCTGTCGGTGCAGAGTTTCTTTTCCGGTTTTCCATTCCAAAACCTGAAAGCTGGCTGATAAATATTATTACAATTACTTTATTTATTTCCAAACAGAACATCTGCGCCTACGTAATTGTAACTGGCAACATTCATACCTCATTCTTTTTTCAAAGTGAAAGTTACATAAAAATGTTCAGAAAAGTAATAAAAGTGTTCCAGTAAATGTTTCTAAGCACGTGCCTAGCTTCAGTCATGAAAAATAAATGAGGCTGTAACAACAAACGCCTTTGCTCTGTCACAAAGTAAGACGAAGGCTTGTGTTCTTCAAAGGACAGGCTGTTTGCAATTTATATACTCATTTGTTGAAAAATAGCTCTATTTTCCAGCTCATGGATTAAGCGGTTAACATCCTATACTAAAGATGGAAAACTCTTAAGTCAATCCTTTGCCAACACCTCTGGTCAGCTCTACTACTTGTAAATTCAGAATTTATGTATATTATATACTGGTATCGTAAAGCTGAAGAGTTTGTTTGTTTGTTTGAACGCGCTAATCTCAGAAATTACAGGTACAATTTCAAAAATTCTTTCAGTGTTGGATAGTATATTTATCAAGGAAGGTTAGGTTAGGCTATCGCACCGAACCTGCACACCGTACCGAATAGAATAACTGTAACTCCGCAAAATTTTTATTTTAAAATCATTGAAAAAAGGCGTTTCATACTCCGTTGTTTGTATTTTGAAAAATAGACCGATTTTATAGATGATAACATAATATTATAGATCAAAATCAAAATCAAAAATCATTTATTCATGTAGTCATATTTTTTGGGGCTAAATTAAGTTCTTATGATATGTCCAAATTCCTTCCCCTACCACCGGTTCAGGACTTTCAATCCGCTGAGAAGAACCGGCGTAAGAAACTGAGCAGATATCGTTATCTTTAGTCATATTACTTTTTTTTCAATAATTAATGCTATACTTCTTACAATATAAATAAATTACAATTATAATATGTGTTGCTCTGGAATAATTTACTCCCAAGCTTTATTGTCATTAACATAGTCTAAAATTTTATAATACGCCATTTTACATAGTTTAGATTTTATAAATTTTTTAAACTTAGATTTATTTAATTCTTTTACATCATTAGGGAGTTTGTTATAAAAACGTATACCATGCCCCATGAAAGAGTTAGTTATTTTGTGGAGATGAAGAGTATATCTATTGTTCTGTTATTTCCTTTTGCAGGAAAACCTTACCACGAAGTGTAAGGTCCATACTCCTCATACAAATGTTGCAAAAACGAGGAAGAGGTTGTTTGTTTGAACGCGCTAATCTCAGGAACTATAGGTTCAAATCGGAAAATTATTTTTGTGTTTAATAGTCCATTTATAAGGTTTTAGGCATTAATAATTAATAATTTTAGGTTTTAGGCGTTTTAGGTTTTAACATCACGCTACGACCAATAGGAATAAAGCATCAACGAAAAATGTTGCGTAAACGGATTTTTTTTCCAAATTGAATACGTATGAAATTCAGGCAACAGCTAGTATCGTAGCTTTACTTGTTATAAATCAAGGTCGTTATTTTTGCATGTATGTCCCTATGTGAGTTCAGAACTTGAAAACTACGCAAGGAATTTTGATGCGGTTTTTTTTAAATGATAGTGTTTTAAAAGGATAGCTTTTTATATAATCTGTCCAGGTTTGATTTCTAAAATCCAATAGCACGAAGCCGCGGACAACAGGTAGTATCTTATAACCAATAATTTAATATACAGTCATATACGCAATGTAGCTAGCCTTCACCGAGAATACATATTACATACAGCCTTAGATCAGTTTATTAACTTTTATGTATCTTTTATGTTCACATTACTTATGTTTCTTTATATTTACTTTATTTTATTGCACAAAACGGTAATTGTGTTTTGAATATAATATTTTATTTTTCCCCTTTAATATAAAATTTATATAAAACTAGCTGTCCCGTCAAACGATTTTGCCATACAAATGTCAGTGGGGGGGGAGGGGTTTGAAAAATAGATGTTGTTCGATTCTCAGACCTACTGAATATGCATGTAAAATTTCATAAAAATCGGTCAAGCTGTTTCGGAGGAGTACGGTAACTAACACTATGACACGTGAATTTTATATATTAGAAGAAGATATCAATTATTGTAAAGCTAAAAAGTTTGTTTATTTGTTTGAACGCATTACCCTCAGGAGTTACTGGTTCGAGTTAAAAAAATCCTTTTGTCTTGGATAATATTTTGGTTTGATGGATTTATCAAGGAAGGCTGTAAGCTACATAACATCACGCTACGACCAATAGGAGCGAAGCATTACTGAAAAATGTTGTCGCAGGCTACAGCTAGTATAATATAATATAATAATATAGTATAATAATATTAGATAAGGACGATAGTTTCGTATAACTATCGTCCGTATCTATCGTTATTCTAAGGTTAGCTACGATAATGTAACGTCACTCCATATTGAATACATTTGCGATTCAATGAGTGAGTCTGGACTGGGACACCAATTGGCAACATTGCTGTTTTACATAAGCTATATAAACGATGTTTCCGTCCAGCTCAAGGAAAGCTGAGATCTTCTATACTATTTTATTTAGGAGTACAGCATAGGATTCATCGAAAAGGGAATAAAAGGATCCAAGATGATTTATTAACTAATAAGAATATTTGAAACATAGTAGGTCTCACACTCGAGGCTAACATTGAATTGAAAGCATATCGTTTCTGAGTAAAATATTCAGTTCAAGACTTTTTAGCCATCTTCAAAAAAGTAAGAGGTTCTCAATTTGTTTGTATGCTTTTTTTATTTTATGTTGTTACCTCATAACTTTTAATTGGGCAAAACAGTTGTAATGATTTTTTTTATTTAAAAGCTGGTGGTTACCTTGTAGCTCCATTGTCACCAGGTCATGATTTGATGGTTTACACCTGAGGATTCGAGGAAAACCCTCAAACTTCAAATGCACTTGAAGTCGGTTGAACTTTATTTTTAAAATATTCATTTCAGATTATTTGCTTTTCCTCATTTGCCAACAATATTTGTACTAGAAAATGCAGTTACGAGTATGTCATGTACATTATTCTTAATAACTGACCACACATAAAGCGCCCTTGGCTAACATGAATTAGTACCCTAATTAGCCTTCATTTATAAACAACATCCGTCAACAACATCACACAATTATAATAAATTTTGACCTTGAAATCCTTGGCCCTTATTCTGTACTAGCTGTTACCAGCGACTTCGCACGCGTGAGAACAGTCATCAAATTCCGTTGCGTAGTATTGAAGATATAAGCTCACATAGGGACAAACAATAATAGCGACTTTGGTTTATAATAAGTAAAGGTAAAGAAACTTTGGGTCTTATTCATAATGACTTATCGGAGGTTTAAACGCAGATTTTATCGGAGAAATAATAAACGTTTTAGCGTAAAAAGACTATTATGAATAACAAGTATTGACAATTTTCGCAAACCTATTTTAGCGAACTTTTAAACCTCCGTTAAGTCATTATGAATAATTAATTTAATGACCACAAATATGATTAAACTAAAGAAAGATATTCATAGAGATTTAAGTCCTAGTAAAGAATGTAGAGACGTTCTATAATCTGTGCTTACCCCCACAAAAAGGCGGTATATATATGTAATACATAGTACAAACCATGTGATGTATTTAAAACACAGACTGAATACGTTAATTTCGTACAATAAAATTTTATTTTTCTTTTTGCTTACGTTAAAGTATAACAAATCAGTGGTTAATATCTTTATGAACATTTAGAGCCTACAGTTTATTTTGGAATGATTGATTTATAGTTCTGTTTATTGAAGATAGTGATAGATGAATTCCATTATATAACGGGAAGATAAACCTTCGAGATATTCAGGGACAAAATGTACTCTATGGAAACAAATGAGGAGTAAATTTAATTTGTATTATTGTTTGATTCAGGAATCAAATTTGACCACTAACGATTAAAAAAATGCTTTAAATTCAGATGCGTAGTTTAAAAGATTTAAGTTCACACACCAATAAAAGACTTTATTTTTTAATAAGTAAAAAGCAGCCTTATGTTGCGAGTAACGAATAAAAAATACAAAAGTGCAGTTTAATCCCTTCATAGATATTTTTAAGAGCCAGTTGAAGAACAGCATTAGCAGAAAACTGCTGTGGGAGACGAAAAACGCGAAATTAAACTATGGCAACACACCTATTTAGCGTGGTATATTAGACCAAAGACCTCGAAGTGTGTCCCGCGCCCAGTAGTGAGACGATCATAGTTTGAGGTTGTCCGTGTTGTGACGGATTAAAACTACAAGTGTCACCGTCCCATGTCCACCCCAGGATGCTATGAAAGCCAATTAAGGGATGTTGTACACAAATAACACCGCATGTGAGAGACGGAAAACTCAAAAATAAACCCTGCGGCAACACGCTTCGTCAGTGTGACACAGTTGATTATAATCCCTCCCAAAATGGAGAAGGCCCGTACCTTAAAGTGGGAGATTAATGCGCTGTCTTCAGTGCTGTCTTAGTGCTTTGTCTTTACAGCTAACTGTTAATAAGACTGTAGTTACTATAACGACAATGAAAAGGAAGATAGATCTACAGATTATCCTCACACACAATATCAAAGCGTACTCAATAAATCTACTTCCTCCACTTTAAGATAAGTAACTGATACCAGAAAATATAGACCATATATTAGCCGATAAGATTAGCTTAGAACTAGCCATGTTTTGTACAAGGGTCCTTCCCCTGATGTACTATAACAAAGGGATCTATCGCCCTACGTGATTACTACAAAGGGTTTGGCAGAACAACTCTATGAGCAACAAAAGGGATTTAACTAGGGGCAGATTGAATTGTACTTTTTTTATGTCCCAAGAACCGATAATATGAAATGTAATGAAATAGAAAGGTATTTTGAATCGATTTTTAACGTATTTTATTTAGGGTTCTGTATCAAAGCGTAAAACGGGAGTTTATTACTGATGGTTTTATTCTTAATGACTTATCGGAGGTTTTAATTTTTTTTGCGTTTTGCGAAAATTGTCAAAACTTGTTGTTCATAATAGTCTTTTTAAGCTAAAACGTTTATTATCTCTCCGATAAAATCTCCGTTTAAACCTCCGATAAGTCATTATGAATAAGACCGTGAGACTTGACTGTCCGTCTGTCGGTCTGTAACTAAGATATTATACCAGAAAGAAGTGTTGTTAAAAAGCTCGAGCCTCCGAACCTTAGGCTCAATGAGGACTCGAGCCTTATGTTCAAGGCTCGAGCTACGACTCGAGTCCTTGAAACAAGGTTCGAATCGCGACTCGAGCCCTGTTTACAAGGCTCAAGTCACGAGTCGGCCTGTCAATCTTTATGCAGTTTGAAATGAAGCTCCAGCCCTGCCCTAAAGGCCCATTAAACTATGCTAGTCAAATAAAGATTTTTATTTAAATGAATTTAAGTAGATTTTACAAATTTACCGTAAAAATAAAAAACCACACCCCAATTTTTTTTTTGTAAGTATGGATTTTTACCACAAAGATAAGCACATCGATGCTTGGATGTTTTTGTTGCTCAGGCTGTTTCATTTTTAACCGACTTCAATAAAAGGAGAAGGTTCTTAATTCGTCTGTATGATTTTTAACGTATTTTATTTAGGGTTCTGTATCAAAGCGTAAAACGGGAGTTTATTACTGATGGTTTTATTCTTAATGACTTATCGGAGGTTTTAATTTTTTTTGCGTTTTGCGAAAATTGTCAAAACTTGTTGTTCATAATAGTCTTTTTAAGCTAAAACGTTTATTATCTCTCCGATAAAATCTCCGTTTAAACCTCCGATAAGTCATTATGAATAAGACCGTGAGACTTGACTGTCCGTCTGTCGGTCTGTAACTAAGATATTATACCAGAAACGGTAATAGCTAGAGAATAGAAAATTTCACTTTTTATATATATCAGTTTATGCTGAAACAACAAACACTTGTCTGTATTATTCTCCTGCACTTTAATAGATTTGGGTTCAGAGTATATTAATAAATAAATAATAATAGATAAATATTCGGGTCCCTAGCTAAGCTTATTGCCAAAATATGGATAGAATGACGGGTTTTGTGGTTTTGTGGTTCATGTAACGGACTGCCGATCACGAGGTCTCGGGTTTGATTCCCGCTCGGGACAATCATTTGTGTGATGTTTATATTTGTCATACAAATGTTTGTACTGCGTCTGGGTGTTACTATGTATTATAAGTATGTATTTACGAAAGAAAAGTAGTATATGTAGTATATCCGTATTCTGGTACCCATAACACAAGCATATAAGCTTAGCTTGGGACCAGAGGACGTTGGGTGAAATGTCCATGAATATTTTAAAAATAATACGTCAACCCACCATCTGGCTTAAATGTGTTTTTAGATATTTATGTACAAAGTTAAGGGACATAATTCCTATGGGTCGAAAGTTACATTTATTTGTGTCCCACAAGATTTGAAGTAACTTATAACTTTATTATTAAAATATAAACTTGGAGAGATGAATAACATGTTGGAAATACGGTATAATCCCTAAGGGCACATATCTCTACAAGGTCGCGAGGCCTTGAAATTTGAAGGGCGGTTGTTACAACAGAACATCTTTAACCTATAATGAAATAAAAGAGTTGTTGTAAGTTTAACGTAAACGTTTGACTTTGTGGACAAACTGCTCGATAGATTTAGTTATAATATTCTAATTCGTTGGAAAAATACCCTATTTATTTTTTGACTCCCTTTCCTGAATATCTTTCTGAATATCTTTCAAAATATATAAAACTACATAATGCAATACCTAAATAATATTAGTATAAAATAAATAAAATAATAAGTATTTCGAAATTGATAAATAAAAAAGAGAAGGTAATCTATATTAGTGTTGTTAAAAAGCTCGAGCCTCCGAACCTTAGGCTCAATGAGGACTCGAGCCTTATGTTCAAGGCTCGAGCTACGACTCGAGTCCTTGAAACAAGGTTCGAATCGCGACTCGAGCCCTGTTTACAAGGCTCAAGTCACGAGTCGGCCTGTCAATCTTTATGCAGTTTGAAATGAAGCTCCAGCCCTGCCCTAAAGGCCCATTAAACTATGCTAGTCAAATAAAGATTTTTATTTAAATGAATTTAAGTAGATTTTACAAATTTACCGTAAAAATAAAAAACCACACCCCAATTTTTTTTTTGTAAGTATGGATTTTTACCACGAAGATAAGCACATCGATGCTTGGATGTTTTTGTTGCTCAGGCTGTTTCATTTTTAACCGACTTCAATAAAAGGAGAAGGTTCTTAATTCGTCTGTATGTTTTTGTTATGTTTGTTACCTCACAACTTTTAACTGGGTAAAGCTATTAGAATGTTTTTTTAATTTGAAATCTGATGGTTCCCGCGTGGTCTCATTGCCACCAGGTCTGGATCTGATGGTTATCTCCTAAAAATCGAGGAAAACCCTCAAATTTCAAAGGCACATGAAGTCGGTTCAACTTTTTTTTAAGTACCCAACATTTGGTAATAAATTTTCTTGATTTTGAGAAGGCTTGTTGACTAGGAACTCTGGTCGTCGGTACTCTAGCAACACGCGAGCGCATGTTGGGTGTAGCAGAAGAAGCACTAAAGTAGGGTAAATGCTGTAGAGATGCGCTGTTTGAGAAAGAATGTGGTGTGACTTTGAAAGATTGATTAAGAAATGAGGTTATAAGAGAACGTTGCGGTCTGAAGAAGGATGTAGTGACTAAGGTGGAGAAAAGTATGCTTAAGTGGTTTGGTCATGTGGAGAGGATGGACGATAGACGGTTAACGAAAGGTTACAGGAACACGTGAAAGAAACAAGGCAGAGGTAAGTGGAAATGCTCGGAGAGGACGCCCCAGAAAAATAAACTCCGATGTCATCGCCGGTAAACTCCAAAAGGGGCAAGTGCGTAGCACTTACAACCGTCGGGCAAGTAGTTATGACCAGCGGCCGTATTATGAGCTTTTATTTACAGGCAGTTTACGCCGTGAATTGAACTGTCTGGCAAATTCGTATTATGAACAAAATTCTTAGTCAGTCAGTTCGCTAAACCAGTCATACATTAATATGTTTAAGGAGAAGGTACAACTAAAAGTTAAAGTACTAACTAAAAATTATCAACTAAAAGTTTTATTTCTGCCGTAATACCTAATTTAGCCATGCAGTTTATGGCCTGCCTGGAACTTGAATGATTTTAAAAAGCTCATAATACGTCGGCAGATGCATGGGTGTGGATGCATGGGTGTGGATGAAGCCAAGGAAGTATGTGTGTATCGTAACAGACGGTGTTCTATAGTCTATGCCTACCCCCATGGAAAAAAGGCGTGATGTTATGATGATGATGATAAAGAATGTTTAGATAATCAGAAAGTATAAACAACTTTAATTGGTGGTACGAAGTTCGCCGGGACAGCTAGTTAAATATATAAATAAATTATCATGAAAATTATAACAAATGTATGATAAATTAATTACAAATGTAGAGTCTTCACTGCCCTGCCTATGTCCTTTTATGTAAAGCCTGTGCAACATGCCTTTTTCTTCCATGCTATTTTTCGCTTTCATGCGTCATAAGACATCCGTCAGAATAAAGAATACAAGTGTCACCACCCCATCTCCTCCCAAGGGTGCTGTAAAAGTCAGCTAAGGGATATCGCACACAGGTAACATCCTCTGTGAGAGACGGGAAACTCGAAAATAAACCCGGTGCCAACACGCCTGGTCAGCGTGGCACAGTAGACCATATTCCTCCAATGTGGAGGAGGCCCGGGCCCAACAGTGGGACGTAAATGGGCTGGAGAGAGAGAGTAATGTATTCTGTTCGTATTCTGGTACTCATACTACAAGCATATGTACTTAGCTTGGGACCAGAAGACGTTGTATGAAATGTATATAAACATTTATTATTTAATAATTTTATTATAACAAATATGAAAAAAAATAGTAATAAAAGATAAAAATATTCACTTTAAAATAAACCTCAATATCGTACTGAAATAATTTTCTATGCAAAAATATTCCGAGCCATCATCCCAACTGAATAAATATTGGCACAATACAATAACAAGATTCAGCAGAATATATTATGTTTATCATATACTGTCATCTGACCTTCAACATATAGTAATATTATGAACTATATTTGGGATCACTTTGGGTTATATACTCGTATTAGCCGAAGTACGCATAATACAGCAAGGATTCTGCGGCCTAAATAAGATTTTGTTAGTTATTTTGCTATAAAGTAAATAATCCACATCTAAATTAACATTACGCAGAAGAAAAATATTTTTGTTTATCTATTACGAACAAGTTTCAAATTTCAAACCTTAGCTCATCTTGAAACTCTACATTATTTCGAATATCATCTCATTATCGAATTTAGGAAATAAAATACTGCAATTAATTGTATAAAAAGGCCATCCTCTTGAACCACTTAATCTATAAAAAAACGCATCAAATCCATTGCGTAGTTTTAAAAATATAAGCTCACACAGGGACATACATACATAAGTGACTTTGTTTTACAATAAGTAAAGAAAATCAAGAAAATATTTTTTTATGAATTTAGTTTGAATCAATCAAAGATTAATTTTATTATTATTTACATGTTTATATCAAAATTAAAAGAAATATCATACTTTAATACACGTTATGAACATTTAAATAAAATAAAATAGATAATAACCATGTTCTAAGTAACAAATAAATAATAAAAATATCCATAACACAAGCATAATAAATAATAACAGCATAATTACGGAACAGGAGAAACGGAACGTCTCCTGTTCCGTAATTACGCGGTTTGCAATCTCCGTAAGACTTAGTTATGTCTTAATTCTAAGAACACTCACGTACGAAACTTTCATAATCTGATTTTTCATATTATTTATTTAATTTATTTATTTATTTATTTATTTATTAGGAAAACTTACAGCTAAATTAAACAATCAATAAGTTAATATAGTGTAAGAAGGCCAATTAAAAGTTTCCACAGATACATAGATCGAATACATTATTACATACGAATCGGTAGAGGTCTAAACTAATACCTATTAAATTATGTAATAATAAGATAAGGCACTACTTGAAGAAACAATCACTTAAGATATTTTTCATTTTTCTTTCACTAGTGTAAAAAATAGTAATCAATCATCTATATTATATTAGTATCTTAAATCAACTCACCGCAACCTTCGCGTAGATCATTTTTGTTTACACACGACAAATATACAACCAGTACTACGGTAAGACTAAAACAATTGTCAATAAAAAATATGTACCTATTTGTGACGCATAATCCATTGTGTTGATTTAATTGCTTCTAATGTGATGCTTCATTGCGATATCTCGTATGGCGGGAAGACTATATTCTTTTCCGTTAAGGAACACGCGTAGTAATGCTCCGGTGGTCGGAGCTAGACTGCGGCGTCCCGCCCAGCGCGCGGGATGAGGCTTGGGACAGATATTTGCCCTTAAATGTAGGGTGGATATCAATTTGTTATAATTTAGGAAACTCTTTCGAATGTAATAGTAATCACAGATTTTTGCATTATGGCACATATTCACGCAATTAAATTGTTTTTAATATGGTTATGTATTTTGATCATTTTTGTTTTTTGTCTACTGTCTGAGGATTGAGCAAAAAGATGCCTTTAAGGTAAAATATCGGACAATATCACGTGATAGCATTAACTAATTTCTACTAACACCATTACTACATCGCACGACCAGACAATCGGAGCGTCTCCATCCGTACGTCCCTAACGTTTTTGGGTCGTCCTTCTCACCACGAACTGTTAATGATCGAAATAATCTGCCCAAGTCTGTGTTTCCCGAGAGTTACAATGTAGAGACGTTCAAAAATAAAGTAAATAGGATTCTTACATAGTTGGTCCGCCTTACCATCATAGATTCCATTGCTGCTTACCGTCAGGTGGAATGGGATCAAGCACCAACATGCATTAGTTAAAAAAACCTATTATTATTATTATTAGAAGATAGTTATATAATATTAATAATTCTACCAATTAATTTATAATATACTTGTCACAATTATGAGAATAAACTTTAGAAATACTATATTACCGGCTAACACTCACAGTTTTGGGATCGAACATGTCGACCCAGGTTTCGAGCATATCCGATGCTCATCTTCAGGACGAGTGCGCAGCGGCGTCTGCGACCTTCCGGCGTGCACGTGAGTGTTAGCCGGTAATATACTATTTCTAATATGACTCAAACTCACGAAAATTTCAATACGAAAATGAGAATAAACTGTCAAGAAATTAGCAATTATGTTTGAAATGATAAATAGATAGTTAATTTCTATATGTATCTTAGAGGATATTGTCAACAGGCCAATGTTTATTACCAGTTGTTAACAGAGTCAAGGTTTAACCAGTTATTACGTATTCTATACTGCCAATTTATTGCACTTTCTATTTCTGTTCAAATTGTACTTTTATAATTTTACTTAGATCTTAAAATTGATCATAATTAAAAAAAGAATTTAAAAAAAATTATAATCATAAGGAATACATACCTACTTTATAACAATAACTACATTAAAATATCTATATTGGATTAGACAGAAACGAAAAAGTTACGAGATTTAGAGGTTGCATCTATCATTTTTACTTATTATAAAACAAAGTCGTTGTCACTGTGTGAGCTTAAATCTTTTAAAGTACGCAACGGGTTTAAATGCGACTTTTTTAATACATGGGGTCGTTTAAGAGTAAGTTTTTTTCGTATAACTTATTAAGGTGTGATCTGTAATTTCCACGCGTTGGAAGTTGCGGGCAACAGCTATTTTTATATACACATTACAAATATTTGTCTTTTTTTATAAGGAAACTAAAAGAAGAATATTAATGCATAGATCTCTACATAAATTCAATTCAATACGATCTACAGATCTCTTCATAAATATAATTCAATCCGGAAATCAGGATGAGCGTTAGTCATAAGGCCTTCAAAAGAAAATTACGCCGTTACTATGAGCACTTGGTATCACAAGTTCAAAAATAGCATTGCTCCACTCGTCCCTTGGTTTTTGTAGCTACTGCTGTCACAACTCTGCCATTATTTATCATATTTATGTATTTACTAGCTGACCCGGCAAACGTTGTTTTGCCATACTAAAAAAAAAAGTTTGAAAAATAGATGTTGGCCGATTCTCAGACCTACTGAATATGTATGCAAAATTTGAGAAAAATCGGTCAAGCCGTTTCGGAGGAGTACGGTAACTAACACTGTGACACGTGAATTTTATGTATTAGATTATGTTATATAAATAAATAAATAAATATTCATGGACATTTCACACAGCGTCCTCTGGTCCCAAGCTAAGCTTATATGCTTGTGTTATGGGTACCAGAATACGGATAGAATACATATACTACTTTTCTTTTGTAAATACATACTTATAATACATAGAAACACCCAGACGCAGTACAAACATTTGTATGACAAATATAAACATCACACAAAGTATTGTCCTGACCGGGAATCGAACCCGAGACCTCCTGATTGGCAGTCCGTTACATGAACCACTAGACCACGAAGCCCGTCATATATTTATGTATTCTCAGTATATTCTTATATGTGTTTGTGTTTTTAATCATATTCGTACTCACGTTACTTGCAATCTTTGTGTATGTTTTATTTTCATTTTATATCTAAAATTTATTCAACATGACTTCTACGGACACTCTTTCGTTTCTGATATTTTCTTTTTACTTTGTGTGTTTTTCTTTTTTTTTTTACACACCTGCCTCTTGTATTTCTGTACCACCCTATGGTTGACTGGCAGAAAATGCCTTAGGCATTAAGGCCGCCTTGTCATAAATGTATGTGCATGAAGTGTAAAAATAAATAAATAAATAAATTCACAACGCAATGGCTAAAATAATGTTGTATTCAAAAAAAGTTGTACCGCCTTCATTAAATTTTAAGGGTTTTCTATGATATCTTAGGAGATAACCATTAGATCTGGGTGTCAATGGGACCACACGGGAAACACCAGCTTTTAAATAAAAAAAATATTATTAAAATCGCTTCGCCCAGTTAAAAGTTATGATGAAAACATACAGACGAATTAATAACCTCCACCTTCTTTTTAAGTCGATTATTAGACTTTACAAAAAGCAACACACAGAGAGAAAGCTATTGTTTATCAATCTTCGATCAAACTACACAGCAAATCATTTCTTCATAAAGGTGCCAGACGACAATTACTATCAGACTCCCACGATTTAACAGGTTCACTTTTTTTTTTAAATCTTACATGCGCATTATTAAGATGATTCATAATATTGGATGACATTTAATTCCATCTACACTAAAATGGTAACATAAAGTAACCTAATCTAAAACATCACCGTCATTCTCCTGCTCTTATCCCACCAAAATAGGATATTAAGAGACTTTTATAAGTATTATATAAAGGATCTTAAAAAAGCCTAAACAAAATTTTTCGGCAATGGCATTTTTGGAAAAAAGTTCAACCGACTTCATGCGCCTTTGAAATTTGAGGGTTTTCCTCGATTTCTCAGGAGATAACTATCATATCCAGACCTGGTGTCAATGGGACCCATTTACAAGTTATGAAGTAACAAGCGTAAAAAAAAACATACAGGCAAATTGAGAACTTTTTTTTTGAAGTTGTTTAAAAAGAAGCTAAGTTAGTAGTCTAAGAGTGATGTACTCATCACAAAGGCATAATAATAAATTACCTTAACAAAGAAAATTTTATAATTATCTCAAATAATGTTATAATCATGGTAACACTGTCCATAATAAAATCAACCGTCAGTTTCATATCCCCACAAATTGTGAGTTTCCCGCGGGACGAGTTTTCTGTTACTGTTCAAAGCTACATTATGTGTTTTAGATAACTCTTGCAAATAACATCACACATGACGTATAATATTGTTAAGTAATACGTAAAAATGTATACTGAGTTTCATAGGTTGTCGTATTTAAATAAATATTCCAGACATTTCGCACAACGTCCTCTGGTCCCAAAGTAAGCTATAATTCTATGCTTGTATTATGGGTACCAGATACGGATAGACTACATATACTACTTTTCTTTTGTAAATAATACTTATAATACATAGAAAATACCCAGACGCAGCACAAACATTTGTATGACATTTATGGATATCACACAAATGATTGTCCCAAACAGGAATCGAACCCGCGACCTCGTGATCGGCAGTCCATTACATAAACCACTCCACCACGAAGCCCGTCATTTGATAAAAACCTACGAAATTCTCAAAGGAACATGACTTTTTTTTGCAATTTTAAAAGTATAATAAATGGTCACGGAGATTTGTAACGCCAGATAGTAGATCCCTATTTAAAAATATATATATCGGAGAAAAGGCATCGTAGACATCACCTGTAATTACAGCCAGGACAGTCATCTATCTAAACACATTGTAATACTGGACAAACTAACTACGTTAACTACAAAATTCTATTAAGAGGATACCAAAATAGCTTCGTGCATTTTTCTACGTACGAAGTTTTCATTGTTTCTTTAGATTGAATGGCTAGAGCTCTAATTTTTAAGTATATGTTTTTTCAATATATGATCTAGGATCGCATAAACTCAGAAACGCGATTGAAAAAAGTTTTCTCGATAGAAAATCTTAGCGAAACAACCTCTCTAATTTTTTATTTTTTTCATTTGTCGGTCTATTATCGCGTATTAACTAATGAAATAACTTTAAAAAAATAAGTAACTATTATATATTGAAACACGTAAATCAGAATTAAAATATATTTAGTAGATTTTGAGTAAATAGGAAAAGTATCCCTAATTCTTCATTTTCTGTGCCTACTGGCTGTGTTAATATGTACGTGTCGGCGATGATATACGATAATATTGATGTAGGCCCTTAACTGCGATGAGATTGATCCGTGGCTTACAACACGTGTAACTGGTTTGAAAGGCACCTTTTATGAATATTCAGCGGGTCACCATTCGAACTCATCAGATAAAGGAATTACTCACCATTTGAGGACCGACTTAAGAATCCTGGAACCTAAGTTAAAACTAAAAAGCCTTAAGTAAACCATTTTAATCAAGTCTCCTACGACATATCTTATATATAAAATTCACGTGTCACATTGTTAGTTACCGTACTCCTCCGAAACGGCTTGACCGATTTTTATAAAATTTTACATGCACATTTTTACAAACTTTTTTTTTTAGTATGGCAACACAACGTTTGCCGGGACAGCTAGTAATAATATAAGCTCACTTATTGAAGTATATAGAAAAATACCGGCTTTATTTTATGATAAGTAAAGATAATAAATAATTCTCCACATAATTCGCGTTTGGAACAGACCTCTAGCTTCTGACGTTTTAAAAGATCTTGTAAAATATCAGTCAATCAATGAAATCAGCCCACTGCCAATTTGCGCCACAATACACGATCCGCCGCCTTCCGTATCCAGTTAATTAATCCGTAATTAATCTATTGTAAAACTTGCCAGTTGAAAGTAAAATTTTTGACTTTGACTTACCATCGACGCAAAACCATCGCCTTTCCATTATTTTACCCAAATAAAAAATGAATCCTATTTATTCACAAAAAAAACACACGACTTTTCTATAAAGAACAATGAAATTAAATGTTTTACAATATTGGTGCTCATTATTAACATTTCTATGGTTTATTTGCAGTTTATACTTGGCATGTTATATCGATATTTGTCAAACATACGTTACAATGCTGTCAATTCTGTTGTCACTACTTAATTAAACTAAAAGGAAACTACATAGCACTCTCCAACCAGATTCCTTGATATCTTTTCAGGTATGAGAACGCGGTGTGGGATGAAGCTGCGACCAATCTTTCTCTGCAACCCATTAACGTTGTGATGTTGGGCCTCCACTTTAGGAGGAATTATGGTCTACTACGCCGCGCTGACCAGGCGTGGTGAACAAGGTTTATTTTCGAGTTTTCCGTTTCTCACACAGGAACTCATCTGTGTAATATCCAGTAACTGGCTTTTGCAACACCTTGGGAAGGACTGGGAACACGCCACAATCCTCGCCATCCTCTGGTGGTTCAATGGTGTGTTTTGTCGTTAACAAAAATCTCCTAGTGCTCTATCTATTGCAGGTGATCTGTGATGAAAATACAACATAGGGTGGCGCCTAACATGGTGGATTAACGATATGAAACTGTCCAGCATCCGAAATCATATAATCAAAAATACGCCACAGTTGGGTTTACTTTAGTTAAGTTTAGTTTTTAACTTCCTAGAATTGAGACCAAAGTAATTAAACTTTAGTTTTAGTCTAACTAGGTATTAGTTAAGTAAATATTCAATTATTTATTAGGTACGTGGATTATGACATTAGTTTAAATACGTTTGTACGTGGGATGGTTATTTTGCCGGGAATCATTTTAAGATCTAAGTAATATCCTTAGAATTATTCCTACAATAACTAGCTGTTGCCAGCGACTTCGTACGCGGAGATAGTAAACTCTTTTACTATGACTCTTTTTAAGTTAAGTCTGGTTTTAGCATGAGATTACTGAAATATAGGTAATGAGACACAGTGGCGGGAATTTTTGCTACGACAGTACTTAAAAAATCTAGCTCACCACTCAATACATTTCAACGCTGAAAAAATAAATAAGGTTTTACATTTCGGATCTCAGTACTGAAATAATAATGTACTTGAACAGTGTTAGTTTTGTATTAGTAGCGCCATCTAGTGTCTGCGTGCTACACTAAATTAAAGTTTTGCAAGCTATACAAACGTCTAGTTGCAAGTAAAATGGAAAGCGGGCGCTGAAATAAAATTTTATTTGGATAATGATTAATTGCGATAACGTCGTAAATAAATAAATAAATTCTTTATTGATTCCTTTCACAAAGGCAGCAGATATAAACAAATACAGAGGCAATATACAATAGTACACTTTTCAGATACCTTTGTGAGAGACTGGTGTCCGTGGTAGGTAAAACCTGTGATCACCAGGCTCTCACCTCTGGGACTAATCTAAATTAAATTAACTTACATAATTAACTACTTGTAGTTTACAATTCAAACTATTATTTGAATGAGTACGTGTTAGTGTGTGTGAGTATATGATTATGTATATGATATTGTTAGTGTGTGTGAGTCGTCATGCAATTATCACACTAAAATAATATGTAGTTCCATTCATCGTTGCCAATCAATTCGCAAGTCGAATCGAGTGGATTCGACTTACTGGCGAAAAATACCTGCTATATAAAATAATTGTACCTACTTGGTGGAAATTGAACTCGAACTGGGTTCAATTTCCACATGGACTGCCTTAAATTTCCCACCTTTTCTCCTTTTCTCCAGCCCATTACCTAATGTCCCACTGTTGCGGGCCTACTTGACTTTGGGAAGGGTTATGGCATTGGTTATGGTCTACTGTGCCGCACTGACTAGGCGTGTTGGCGTAGAGTTTATTTTTGAGCTTTCCGTCTCTCATAGAGGATGTTATATGAAAACAATATGGGACATCGTTTTCAAGCTGGCTTTAAACTTTAAGCAGGCTTTTATAGCACCCTCTGGAGGAAAATGGGTGGTGATACTTGTATTCTTAATCCATCACCACACCTATGGGCACGTAATTTTGAATAAGTTTTTATCCTTTTTTTTCTCAATCCATTACCTAATGTCCCACATGTTGAACACGGAACTTCTTCACTTCTTAAGGTATTGATGTTTCAAATCTGTCAAAGACGTTATCTGTTTGCAAATGGGGTAGTGAGACTTGAATTGTTAATCAGTCCCCATACCAATGATTAGGTGATGAAAGATGTATAGATCCCGGCACGAATCTTGAGGGTGTGAATCGTGGTAGAGTGGGGATCGCTTCGCGCATCGTATACTTCATTGCAAAAAAATGGAGATGATTTACTTTAATATAATTATATTCTGATTTTTTTTTACATAACACATGTTGATGCTTGACTAGATTCCACCTGATGGTAAGCGATAATTAAATATTAAATTAAAATACTTGTGTTATTATCTATTATTTATATCATTTTACGGATAATAATTGTTTCTAATTAAATAAATATTTACGGACATTTCACACAACGTCCGCTGGTTCCAAACTAAGCGTAAAGATACTTGTGATATGGATACCAGATTACGGATATAATACATATACAACTTTTTTTTGTAAATATATATATGTTACTTATAATAGATAGAAAACACCCAGACGCAGTACAAATATCTGTGTTCATCACACAAATAATTGTCCTGTGCGGGAATCGAAACCGTGACCTCGCAATCGTAAGTCGGCTACGTAGCACTACGTCACGAGGCCCGTCAATAAAAACAAACAAATATAAAAAAAAAAAAATTTTAAAAGCTTCAGTTCAAAAATCTCTATGTATCAATTTTATTGTGTTGAAGTGTACTCGTAGTCGTAAGGAAAGTGCATCTAGCACAGAGAATGAATCACAAGTGGCAGATACGATGCGACGCGCAGCAGGCCAATCACATACGATCATTTGATTTAACCGCTCCCGCACTTCACCTCCTACCTCCAAATAGACCCAATAATTCACTTCTGCGCAGGTAAAGACCAGCGCTCAAGATTCGTGCTGATACCTATACAACTGGTAAATAGGGTTGTGACATGAGTATTATTACTATTATTCCATCACCTTACAACACGTCATGTCATTTCTATTAATATTTGGTTTTGACATCGCCCTAGTCGGCTAAATATATAACTAAAAGGCGGTTAAACTAATTATACAAGTTGGAATAGCTGACCCGACCTATATTCAGTATACGACACCAATATAAATTGACCTACCATGCTCCCCCCTTCTTTAAAATATTAGGAACTTCAAGAAGAACAGCTGTATAAATATAGGGATCAAGATATAATGGTAGTTTTGTGTGTCGTTTCTCAATGGTTTATTTTTGACACTACCATTCATTTTGATATTTTTTTTTATTCAGTTCCAAGTGGAAACGTCAGCGTAGTGCACAATAGGTATTCGTACTACACTATTGGTCGAAAAATGTCCAATTTTATGGACTACTGGCACGCCGGAGTCCATAAAATTTAATAAGGATAAGGAGGAATTAGGAGCATAAGGAATCTTTACTAATATTAAGTAGTTGAAGAGCTTGTTTGTTTAAACGCTTTAATCTCAGGAATCACTGGTCCGATTTGAAAAACCATGTACCTAACGGACTGCCGATCAAGAGGTCGCGGGTTCGATTCCCGCTCGGGACAATCATTTGTGTGATTTTTCATACAAATTTTTGTACTGCGTCTGGGTGTTTTCTATGTATTATTTATGTATTTACAAAAGAAAAGTAGTATATGTATTACATCCGTATTCTGGTACACATAACACAAGCTTATCAGCTTAGCTTGGAACCAGAGGACGACGTGTGAAATATCCGTGATTGTTAAAATATATATATATTATATTACGCTATTTTATTGTGCACATTTACAATAATTAAAATCGTTAGTCTATTATGCCTAGTTTAATAATAAAATTGTTTAGTTTATCACTGACGAATTGTGTTATTCACAGACCCCACAGCCAGACCCGATGTGTGTTTTTAATAAAATCTTGCAAGCTACGAGTACCTAGTAATCAAATAAGTTATACCTAACTCGATAGACTAAACGCGGTGTTTGCTTTTCTTTACGTTAAGTCATTATTTCATAATAAGAAAGAAATATCATTATTGCATATAAATGAGTAACTCGTTATTTATATCGATAACTGTAATGTTACATCGATAGATATCGCTTGTTATCACTGTTATCAGTCATAAAGTTAATTATTTATTGCAACTGATAAAACTTATTGATAATGCAACAGTTATGATTAACATGAAATATACACCATATATGTTCGTTTTATTCGCTCAAATATTGGGTTTAAATTATAAGAAACTAACTGTGCCCCGCGGTGTTACCCGCGGTAAAAAGGATAAAAAATTTGTTCGTTTTTATTATTCCACGGGAACCTTGCGTTCCTTCTGTCCTTCAGGATAAAAAGTAGCCTATAACATTTTCTAACACTTGCGCGACTCATTTGCATAAAAAAACTACTTTTTACGGATTTAGACGCGTATATTTGTTTTAATTTTAGCCCGACGTTTCGGAGACTTTGCAGTCACCATGGTCACGGGTGAGACTGAGCTGTAATGTGTCTTCTACGATCAGTCATTACAGACTCACTATTGTGCTCAGGCTACATAAAATCAATAACATTTTAGAAACTAAAATAATGTTATTGATTTTATGTAGTCTGAGCACAATGTAATATGATATAGTTTATGGTAAAAGTCTATCTTTATGGTCAATGTAAAATTAAAATCGAATGTGGTTAAACCCTGTAATAACTGATCGTAGAACACACATTACAGCTCAGTCTCACCCGTGACCATGATGACTGCAAAGTCTCCGAAACGTCGGGCTAAAATTTAAACAAATATACGCTTCTAAATCCGTAAAAAGTAGTTTTATTTAAGTAGCCTATAACTTAATCTGGTACATAAGCTACATTATTGTAAGGTTTCATTAAAATCCATTCAGTAGTTTTTTCGTGAAAGAGTAACAAACATCTAAACATCCTCATAAACTTTCACATTTATAATATTAAATAACTAGCTGTCGCCCGCGACTTCGTACGCGTAAAATTTGAAATATACACCAAACCTAAACAAATTATACAAAAATTGGTCAAGTGTGAGTCGGACTCGCGCACGAAGGGTTCCGTACCATTATCTATGCAACATAAGGCACGTTATTAATAAATGAGCAAACAACACACACAATACTTAATTAATCACGTTTGTTGTATGAGAGCAAGAAACGGTAAAAAAATCATGTTTGTTGTGTGGGAGCCCCCCTTTAATATGTATTTTTAGTATTTGTTGTTATAGCGGCAATAGAAATACATCATCTGTGAAAATTTCAACTCTCTAGCTATCGCCGTTCTTGAGATACAGCCTGGTGACAGACGGACGGACGGACAGCGAAGTCTCAGTAATAGGGTCCCCCGTTTTTACCCTTTGGATACGGAACCCTAAAAAAGCCATCTTCTTGAACCACTCTGTCTGTTAAAAATACGCATCAAAATCCTTTACGTAGTTCTTAAGATATAAGCTCACATAGGGACATAGGTAAATACAAAAATATGGTCTTTGTTCTTTAATAAATAAAGATAACAAAATCTTAAAAAGCTGGAATTTTTATTGAATCGTTAAATGAAATTAAAAGGTACTAAAAATAAATAAATAAATATTCATGGACATGTCACACAACGTCCTCTGGTCCCAAGCTAAGCTTATATGCTTGTGTTATGGGTACCAGAATACGGATAGAATACATAAACTTTTCTTTTGTAAATACATACTTATAATACATAGAAACACCCAGACGCAGTACAAACATTTGTAAGACAACTAGAAAAATCACACAATTGATTATCCCGAACTCGCGACCTCTTGATCGGTAGTCCGTTACATGAACCACTCAACCACGAGGCACGTCTGATCTATCTGTTTGAAATATCTTAAAGAAAAAGAAAACTCTTTAAGTAAAAATATATTTCAATATTTATATTAGCACCATACAGGATCACAATTCAATTACATATTAAGTAATATAGAAAATTATTTACAACATAAATAAATAAATAAAATCTATATAATATTTCTCTCCGAAATACTATCCTAAGGTTTCTTAAGATGAGATTTATAGTCTGTCTTTTTCAATAATTATTATGAACACAAAAGAAAAATATGGTCAGTAATTAGATAAGGCCTTTTAGGATTTTTTTTTCCCTTATTCCATTTTGATTAGAATTAGTTGTAAGATTCTACTTGCAATCCCATAAACAGTATCTACACTACACATTCCATTAACTGTTAAATAAATCCAATCAAAACACGTGCACAATTAGAAAACTTGGTCAAGTGCGAGTCATTATCTATGCAACATAAGGCACGTTATTAATAAATGAGCAAACAACACACACAATACTTAATTAATCACGTTTGTTGTATGAGAGCAAGAAACGGTAAAAAAATCATGTTTGTTGTATGGGAGCCCCCCTTAAATATTTATTTTATTTTATTTTTAGTATTTGTTTTTATAGCGGCAATAGAAATACATCATCTGTGAAAATTTCAACTCTCTAGCTATCACCGTTCTTGAGATACAGCCTGGTGACAGACGGACTGACGGACGGACGGACGGACAGCGAAGTCTCAGTAATAGGGTCCCGTTTTTTTTTCCCTTTGGGTACGGAACCCTAAAAACTATAGGTCACTCAGAAATATCAGGGATCAGGGCAGGAGAATGAATTAAAGATCTCACCATTAGCGTCTACCTAAAACGATTAAAACTTACAAAATCATTCTTATAATTACAGCAAACATAATAACAACTGATTGAAAAGCCTTAGTAGCAGAGTTTGGTTCAGGTAGCGCTGGTGTAACAGGCTCTGTTATAGGCACCTGCTGTGTTGTGGAAGGTGTAGTTATTACTACTGGAGCAGCAGTAGAAGATGTGACTGCATCGCCTCCTGTTTCGATGTAGTTGCTAATATCTGTTTGTACTGATTGAGCCCAAGCGATACTTGCGCGAGCTGTTTCCGCAGCGTTGATTGAGCTGTTGAATGCGTCACCCAAAAGTGCTTGGTTTTGATTAGCCCAAGCAATGTACTGAAAATCATCGAATCTGGTTATAATATTTCTTAATTACAGAATAAATAATTTTTAAAAAAATTATGGACATTTCATACAACGTCCTCTGGTCCTAAGCTAATGTTATATGCTTGTGTTATGGGTACCAGAATACGGATACATATATTTTATTTATTTATTTAAAACTTTTTGCACAAACAAAATAGTGTACAATGGCGGACTTAATGCCTATGGCATTCTCTACCAGCCAACCATCAGTCGTGCAGAGATAATAAGAGGTAGGTGCTACTTAAACCCTGAAAAGGTGAAAATAGTTTTTTTAATTTACACAAATAACAATAATACTTAAACTATGACTACTTTCCTATTTTTTTCTACTTTTCTACATAAACTACTTTTCTTTTATAAATATATACATAGATAACATTCAAACATAGTATAAACATTTGTATGAAATTTATAAATATCACACAAAATAATAGTCCCGAGCGGGAATCGAACCCGCGAGCTCGTGAATGTCAGTTCGTTACATGAACTAGTCCACCACGAAGCCCGTCTTGAGTAGGTATTTATTGCAGAAATACAAAACAATACTCCGACGGGACTTCTGTATGAGGAAATTACTGTACCGACTGAAGTAAATTAATCATCAAGGCGTTGTACATCTACATTATGTATTAAGAATAAGTATATCTATTATGAATCTGATTACCATGTAAAACAATGAGATATCCCATATCATCATAGGAAGCTAAAATGTATTTTTCTTATTTCACACTAGCCTAAGTCCGCTACTCCGTACGCGTGGTATTTTAAATCCCCATATATTTTGTCACCGTTCAAACCTTCCCTGGACTTTCACGAATATTCCAAGACCAAAATCATAAAATTGGCCCAGCCTTTCTGGAGTTTTAGCGAGACAAACGAACAGCAATTGAATTTCATATATAAGATTATCGGTTAAAATGTCGTAACCGATATTCTAAATCAGTTTTACCATAGAAAGTTCCTGGCGCGCATAAAAACTTAAAAAATAGCATGTTATTGCATAGGTACTCACTTGATCAATACGCTCAACCGATCGAAATCTGGCTATGATATAGGACAACGGTATTTCCAAAGAATCACCAAAGCTAGACGAAAGAAATTATTAAGGTATTATTTATTATAACTGTGTATTTTATGGCAGCAAAAACTTATGTAATAAACTGACTCCATAATGTGACTGTAAATCAAAATATTTTAAACTAGTTGTTGCCCACAACAACAAGGTTACCTCTCAGGTACCTTGTTAGGTGTGCAAAATTTCAGATCAATCCTACTACTGCAAGTGGGTGAAAATCACTTTCAAAGATTCCGTTACATATATTAATACATTGATAGATACCTCTAAAATCCTCTATCATTTAAAAAATACACCGCATTAAAATCCGTTGCGTATATTTGAAGATATAAGCTCACATAGGGACATACATACAAAAATAATGAGTGTTTGATAATATGTAAAGTAGTTAAAAGAAAAATGGGATACTTACGCAGAAGCAACAAGAGCAGGATTGTCCCGGATAAAGTCGAATACTATTTCCGTATTTTGTTCGTTGCCATTAACAGCTGAGCTGAATGCTGTCGTGTAATCTTGTACACGAATTATGTTATTACTGGTAACTATGTTTGTCAGGAACCTAGATAAAAACATTTTAAGTTAATACTAGTTGTGTTTCATAATTTGGCACAGGGTTTATTTTCGAGGTTTCCGTCTTCACAGAAGATGTTATCTGTGTACAATATCCCTTAGCTGGCTTTTAGGGCACCCTGGGGAGGAATTGGGATGGTGACACTTGTATTCTTAATTCGTCATCACACGGACCATTATTTCATAATATCACTTAGATAATTATATTTGGTGACATAGCAACTATTTTAGCAATATCCTCTTAACAAATCATCATCGGGCAGAATACTGTTCAGGACTTCCTGAATTGTGCGCTTAGTTCCAGTACCCAAATCATATTTGAACAATTCTTCGCTGGCCACTCCCGTCCTTTACTCACTTTTGTGGCATAATCTGACGCAAATGGTGTACTGAACATTTAGTAGTCCTGGATGGTCCAGAAAAGAGTAAATAAACAAATATAGAAATATGTAGCACTTACGTATTCAAAGAAGCAGCATCTTTGGTGCAACCAAGATTTTGCAGAAGAAGGACTTTCTCGTTGTCCACGTTATGATTAAGAAATCTGTTCCATAAGAAATTAAATTCAACTTGACTGCCCTCACGAAGACCACTACAGTATACCCAGTTACGATTATCCACTGGCACTCTGAAATATACGGAATCATCGTCATTTAAAAATAATGAACATTTCAAACCCTAATCATACTACTACTTCAACCAATCAATAAACCAAATCAGTCTACTGCATTTCACTGCTGGACATAGGCCTCTCCCAATTTGCATCACAATACACGGTGTTCGCATCCAGTTGCATCCTGCGACCCTCTTCAGGTCATCGATCCACCTAGCAGGAGAGCCTCCTACCTTACGCTTGCTGAGTCGTGGTCTCCACTCCAGAACTACTACTTAGAGTTAACTAAACAAGGCCCTCCTTCACATCGAAAATGTATTTTCCTTATTATATTTAAAATGCATCACGCTCCCTTGGTTTACTGATTTGATATATTATTGGATTTTAATGCCTGTAGCACAGCCATTACGTTATGCTGAGGACTATATAATGTGACATCGTCGTGTAATATTTATTTTCCAAACTTGTATGTACTTACGGAGTTCCAGCGACCATCAGAGCTTGTAGCTGGGAACGTGCAGAATCAAGACACACTGCTGCTCCTATATTGCACCATAATTGACCCATTTGAAGACGAAGGTAAGACCTTAGGAAACTCTCACCAGGGATGGGTTCAATAAAACCCAGATCGTTCATCAAAAGCCAAGACCATCTAATAATTAGATCCTTGAAATAAATGAAACTAATTCAATGACAGTATATTGACTTGCCTTGTTTTCAAAAATCAAATGAAAGTAGAAAATAAAGAAGAATGACTCTCAAACAAATTACCATGGATAAACTTTTCAGTTTTTCATCCAAGTAGTGAAGTGTAGCTTACCTTATTCCTTTGATATACTTCTATTAAATGATTTGCTTGCTATACCAGATGATTTCTCTGATCTCACTGCCAAAGAAAGATTGACAATATGAAAAATACTTACATCGATCTGTGTTAGTTGGATAGCTGTTGCCCCACTAGCTAGTCTGTTTCTAAGCCAAGTGAAACCTGTCATAGCAGCTATCCATGGAGCATAATCAGTTTCATATTCAAGGAAAGAGAGAATGTTTAAAGCACGAGAGTAGCTCATCAGACCGGAGCGAGCGAATTGGAACACATCATTGACGATCTGTTACAAAAAATGTAGGAAATTCAGAAAAGATAGAATGAAAGATAGAAAAAAAAATTGCTTTGATAAATCTAACATAATATTAAGAACAAATTCAAGATGAGTTTAAAATACACACGTACCTGCGCTCTATTGTATTCATGTATTAGAGTTCTGCTGGTACTTCTTAAAGCAATAACGATTAGATCCCAAGTATAATCATCATAGTTCACTCTGTAGAAACCTGTGAAAAACAACATCAAGTAAAAATATTTCAGAATCAAAAAACAAACAATACTATAAATAATTACAACGACAATAAAAAATTTCAATTCACGTAAGTAATGGACAGTTAAAAGTAAAAAGCGAAAATTTTAAAGTTTCGTATCTAATGGATATATTGTATTTAAAATTATATATTTAAGAATGACGTCATGCTTATAATACTAGCCTTTCCCTATAACTTCGTACGCGTGGAATTTAAAAACGAAAACCTAACAAATTATACAAAAAAGCCATCCTCTTAAACTACTCTATATATTTAAAAACTGCACCAAAATCTGTTGCGTAGTTTGGAAGATATAATAAGCTCACATATGGGCATATATGTATACAAATAACTTATAATAAATAAAGACAAAATAAAAACAACATTATAAGTCATCGTCTTAGCATTACCGGTCTGTTGTTTGTTGAAGATAACCCATTCATCACCAATAGAACCACGGTTGATAATAGTGATGGCCTTGGAGATGATGTGTGTGGGCTTGGTATTAGCAAAGTCTGGATTGCTAGCAGTGGCAAACGTAATCGGGACGATATAGTTATTATTGTTGTTGTTATTATAACCAGTATTGATATTGAAACGGCGCTGAAAACAAATTTAAATAAGTATTAATGTAGGGTATATTTTAATTTAAGTAAAAACAAAACAGAATGTAATTTGGATTATTTATTGGCTCTTATTTAGAATAAAAAAAAACAACTCAATAAAGTACGTGTACCTACTTTATAGAGTTGTTTTTTTTTATCTTAATATCTTAAGCTTATCAGCAAAAACCAAAATCAATTTTAACAAGAAAGATGTAATCTCTAATATATAAAATTCTCGTATTACAATGTTCGTTCCCATACTCCTCCGAAACAGCTTGAGCGATTTTTATGAAATTTATATGCGTATTCAGTAGGTCTGAGAATCGGCTACTATTTATTTTTCATATCCCTCCCCTGACATTTGTATGGCAAAACAACGTTTGCCGGGTCAGCTAGTATACTGTAACATTGAAGCTTAGAGATTCAAACATTATTCACCTGATAAATGATCATTTCCCCAGTTTGATGATTGACATGAACATTGAGGACAGGGTGTCCAGCTTGTTCAGTCCAGCTCTTGTAGTAATCAATGAAAGAAAAGTCATTGTAATTCAAAGCGCCATGTGCAATACCAGCTCTTTCTTGATATTCAAACAAGTCTAAAGGAACAGCAGTCTGGAATTCCCTAGAAAAATATATCAATGCTAGTCAAAAGGACAAAAAATTGTAAAATAGCCAATAATTCTAGACAATACGTATTAACATAGAGAAAAAATTCTATTAAATATGTAACTATATATAAAATATTTATTAGTAGTATTAGTGACCAACAGAGCATTAATAATTGATTATTTTTTTAAAAAGAGTTCATCTGCAATTTTCTTCAAAGTTCTTTGCAATTTGAGGATTTTCCTCCATTTCTCTGGAGATAACCATCAGAATCTGACCAGGGCACCAAGTCTGCTAATTGAATTGTGTCACAATCGTAGCTCAATGGCACCGTTATAACCACAAAAAATTAACAATAGACTACCAAACTTGATAAAATTTGCCACTAAGCAATCAGTTATTGCAAACAAATGAATAACTGATTGCTTAGTGGCGAATTTTATCAAGTTTGGTAGTCTATTGTTAATTTTTTGTTGCCCTGGTGCCAATGGGGCCAAACGGGAACCACCAGCTTTCAAATAAAAAAGAATCATTGAAATCGCTTTATCCAGTTATAAGATATGAGGTAACAAAAAAAAAATACAGACGAATTGAGAAGAATCCTTTGTTTAAAGTCGGTTAAAAAAAACATCCATGTTATAGTAATAGTTTTAAAAATTCTATAAAAATAGACTTACTTTCCACGTAAGTAGTTCACAAGGCTTTCCTTGGCAACATCAGCTCCAAGTAGGTGTTCAGTCATTCTAATAATAGCAGCACCCTTGTTGTAGCTGATAGTGGAGAACATGGCCATTACAGAAGTAGGGCTAGCTACACCATAATTTGTCAGAGGATGAGGATTATTTGCAGAATCAGAAAGCAGAGCTGTGTGGACTTGTTCAGTGATGAATCGGGTAACAAAACCCATATCCGTTACCTGAATAAAGGATTCCAGTTAGAAAGACTCGCTCGCCAACCCATTAACGTCCTACGATTGGGCACGGTTCTCCTCCGTTCTGGAAAGGGCTACGGTCTACTGTGACGCACTGACCACGCGTTGTAACACGAAGTTAATTTTCGAGTTAACCGTCTTTCACAGAGAGTTAATGTATTTTAAAAATACAATCTCCGAACGGCTTTTAATAAAGTTCTTCTATTAAAATAATTCTTCTATTAAATAAAATGCAACTTAAAAAACCTGTCAAGAGCGAGGTAAACTCGCACACTTAGGGTTTCGTACCTACTAGACATATAAACATAAGTAACTGCATTCAAATAATCAGTTAATTAAACTCAAAACAAATCACCAACTTAATTTTGTAGTTCAAATATAGGGAATCGCCTACATTTCAGCTACTTTATAAGTTGGTATTATAATAAACACTTTTTTCTTGTAATGTGATGACAAATTATAAGTTTTTGGATTTTTCCCTATATCAGCACTATATAGACTTGATCTGTGCCAAATTTTAAGGCTCTAGGGCAACGGGAAGTAACCTGTGAATTTTGATTCCCTAGCATAAGTCGAAAAATTCTTGAAAATGGTCGTAATTCGGTTATATCTTTTAAATGCGTAGAGGTAAAAGGTTGATTGTATTTTTTGAAGCAAGGGACTGCGTAGATCTACATTTGGTATGAGTTTCAAGTTGATACCTTCGGCCGTTGCTGAGTAAAAAAAGTTTGACAGACGGACAGACAGACACCGGAGTGATCCTATAAGGGTTTGTACGAAACCCTAAAAATATTTAAAAACCTGGAATCATAATATATAACATACCAAGTCCGTAAGGTAATATTGGTAGTATCTAGCGAAGCCTTCGTTCAACCAAAGCGCGTCCCACCAGTCACAAGTGACAAGATTACCGAACCACATGTGAGCGATTTCGTGAGATATAATATAAGCAATGATCTGTTTAAAATGGCTGTTGGTTTCATTCTCATCATACATTAAATAAGCTTCTCTGTGAACAAAAAAGTATAATATTTTCTAACACTTGCGCGACTCATCTGTTTAAATAAAACTACTTTTTACGGATTTAGACGCGTATATTTGTTTTAAATTTTGGCCCGACGTTTCGGAGACTTTGCAGTCACCATGGTCACGGGTGAGACATTACAGCTCAGTCTCAAAGTAAAAAGTACTTTTATTTAAACAAAAAAGTATTTGCATTTAAAAATTACTAGGTGTTGCCCGCAACTTCGTACGCGTGGAGTTTAGTAATTAGAAATTGAGAAACCTCTTGAACCATTACCACTATTGAAAAACCTTATCAAAATCCGTTACGTAATTTAGAAAATATAAGATCACATACTGTCCGTATGTGATCTTATATTTTCAAACAAAAATAATGACTTTACTTTATAATAAGTAAATAGACAGATATTATTCATACTGACTTCATTCCCAAAAGCTTTACCTGTAAGTAATAAGTCCCCAATTCTCCATAGCGCCAAAGTCGAAATCAGGGATTGAAGCATGAGTCATCTTGAGTTCATTATGTTGGGAGTAGTAGTCATAATCAGTAATGTTGCTCATTTCATCTAACAGTTTCTGTCCAATATCAAGGGCATACAACCCTTGTTCGCTTTGAATAGCACCAAGTCGTCCAATAACTTCAAACATTAGTAGGCCATTTGCGTGGTAAACTCTATGGTTGTCGTATTGAGCGACAATCATAGCTAAGAGGTAAGTGGACATAACCGGCGTAGTATGGTATTCGTCATCTCTGTATCTGCAAAGATTAAGAACGTTGTGCAGGAAAATTTGCAAGTTGATAATGATAAATATAGAATACTAGGCCAATCAACACAGTTATTCCTTAGATAGAATTTAGCCTCCCAGACTTGAGTCTAGTGTATAAAATGCGTATCTACTGTAAAGACGTACCAATTAAGCTCAGCTATGAAATAACTAATAAAGAACAATACTTACTGGGGTGCAATTTCAGGTACGGTGATTGTGTTTAACCTTGTGTTGAACCAACTCTCATAATCCATGTGACGTCTGATAGTAACGTCGAAAGTTGCTTTGAAACTAGGCTCGTCGTAACAAGGAAACGCGTATCGGGCTGAATAAGGTGCGAACTGTGACGATGCCATCCATCTGTATATAGATTTTGGTTGTACTTTATTGTAAAATAGTCTAATCTATTTATGCAAGAAAAGGACAGCACAAAAACAGATTTACAAACATATTTACCGGACTATATCGTCAGCGCTGTTTCTATACCAAGATCTGTATATGCCAGACATATCATCACGTAAATTACCAACAAACGACATTGTGAGAGTATAGCTTTGAGGAACTTCAGCATTATAATTTAGTGTACCACTAGTTAGTCGGACTCTCATGAATTGATATGCAGCATCCAAAGAGTAGGTCATAGGGATCTGGGTAGCCCCAGATGTAAGAACTACATTGGAGATTGTTAAATCGTCAGCATGTATTACAATCTCATTTACGTTATCTTGAGTAGCATATAGTTGAATAGCAACAGTTCCAGTTAGCATTGGTATTACTGGCGCAAAGTCAACGCTCCAAAACAAAGTATAATGTGTCGGTTTGGTAGTGGTAGGTAATCTATAAGGCGAAATATCATTGTTTCTGGAAGTCCAGTCAATTCTATCATAGATATCAACATTTTCAAAGATTTCGCCATGGAGTTTTTCATCAGCAAATATTGTATTCCTGATGACACTATTATTTCTGAGAAGGCGATCAAACTGTTTGGGAAAACCTTGTACACAGATACACAGCAGCGATAAATATAACAGCCCCCTCGTCGCCATCTAAAAATAGTACATTTAGCTGATTAGATATTTCAAACCTATCTTATATAATTCTTTTAATAATATGCTACTTAAATTTGGATAATATTACCTTCCACTATATTAATAAATATCATCATAAAGCAATTGATAGCTTAGCGTTGTTGACAACGAATTCAGTAATGGCCGGCCATATATCAGCAATTCAGCATAGCTACTCATATAACTTTACTAAAATCATTAGGTAATGAAATTCGACGACTTAATTACATTAATTCAGGAGATTACCTATATTATAATATCGCCTTAGTGATTTCTTCAGTAGGCTGACTTACTAACATTATTTTTACGTATTTCATTAAGTGAGAATAATAATCCATTTCTGGTACCTATGTACTTTTTCAGCAATTACGCGGAGTATATAAGATTTTTATTAGTTCTGTAATAATAATACTTACATTGATATCCCCCAACGACGACCACCAAAATGAGCTATGAATTGTCAACTGGATTAATGTAATCTTAATCGATAAAATATCAATTGACTTATCAAAAACTTTATGATAACATCTTGCATTATTAACATAAACAGAATTATTATTGTCAATTAATGAATACCTACTTTAAATTTAGTGAAAAATGTATTTATCAATTTTTGCTCAGCTGTCTAAAAAAGTTAAGGAGTTCGCAGGGAACTTGTATGTGTATATTTGAAAAGTTCTTTTTTACCTTGCATCTTGAGTTCATTATGTTGGGAGTAGTAGTCATAATCAGTAATACCATTCATTTCATCTAACAATTTCTGTCCAATATCAAGTGCATACTCTCCTTGTCCATCTCAAGTCGTCCAATGACTACAAACATCAGTTGATCATTTGCATTGTTTATCCTGTGGTTGTCGTCAATGTGGGACAGTCATAGCTACCACTAGTTAGTATTACTCTTATGAATTGATATGCAGTGTTTAATTATTGCCCGGATATCTATTTCTTGGTATTTCCTCTCTTAAGTTTTTATATTATTTAATATTGCCATTAGTCTAAATGCCCCTTGTTTTATTACCTATGTTTTTGTTTATTTCTGGCTTCATCTCAGGCTTCGGTCTCTCCATCATTTTGTTGTAAACATTCTTCATTGTTGACTTTTCTGATAGTCTTTTCTACAAAATATTACACATGCTATTTAATATTCTGAATTTATGAATAAATATTGTGGCATTCGAAATCTGAAATTTTGAAATCCTAATAATTTGAAATATTTGCAGAATTCATTAAATTAATTAAATTAATTTAGTTAAATAAATAAAATATCCATTACAGAACGTATTCCTAAAAAAAAACAGTCAAGTGCGAGTTGTATTTGCACACAAAGGGTTTGGTACCTTTATCATCATAATTATATTGGTTATATTTCTCACCACAAATAATAGGATAACAGCAGGAGAATGGTGATGATGTGTATTTGTTATGATTGCATCAACTGATATATGTACGCAAACTGTGAAAGTTCCAGCAAAGTCTCAATAATCGAGTTCCTTCGTACCCTTGGGTACAGAACCTTAAAATTATTGATCGATAGTACATTAGGTATGACACCGGGGCGGCCTTTACGAGTAGGTCATTCCATCCCTTTGATTATATATTTGTCCTCGACCTTCAATATATTTACGTGATTGTATTCAAATTGCCAAGTTCGAACGTAAATACTGCCGATTATGCATACATTACTTGGATTTTTTAATAACTGATTTGCCGCAACATCGTAAGCGTAGAAATTTAAAAAACTAAAATCCTTAACAATTTATACAAAAAAGGAAAAGGAAAAGGATGCCTTCCTTTTAAACCACTCTATCTAAAAAACTCCGCATCGAAATTCGTAGCGTAGTTATGAAGATGACATACGATGGGATGATGATATCATATGATGGGACATACATACAAAAATAACGAGTTTGTTTTATAATATACTAGCTGCGCCCCGCGATGTTACCCGCGGTAAAAGGATAAAAAATAAGTGCATTTTCTATTCCATTTTTCGTTGGAAAGTTTTATGAAAATCCATCCAGTAGTCTTTACGTGAAAGCATAATAAACATCCTTACATATCCAAACATTGGAAAATGGATCGAACGTTCGCGTTGCTCAGCCAACAGTATAAGTATTTTATTTTATAGCACGTAATTCATTTTTTCGTCATATCTCCTAAAATATTCACTTAAATTGCATGCTGTAAAGAGCAGTTATAATCTATATTAATTGCGTAAGCGAATTATGCTATTTAATTTGATAAAAATATTACTTTATACACACAAATAGCTTTTGAAAACCCCCTATTGAATTTGATAATTTCTTTGACATTATTATGGGTACAACGGGTTTCCCTTAAAAGATAGACATATGCCCTCGCGGACTTTTTTGAATAACTATAGGTAACAAACAATTCCTCGATACATTAGTTTGTTGTACCTCACATAGATAAGGCAGCGTTTTCATTTATATATCGCGCGCGTCCGAATTTCTCGGCAAATTTAATCATATCTCATCCAATATACAGTAAACCCTAATAAATTATGCGAAAAAAGCCATCCTCTTGAACCATAGTATCTATTAAAAAAACCGCATCAAGATCCGTTGCGGATTTCTGAAGATATAAGCTCACATAGGGACATACATACAAAAATTACGACTTTGTTTTATAAGAAGTAATAATAATAATAATAAAGATAAAGATAGCATTTCGCACACACAGTTTTAATATGATTTTTTTTATGTTTTGGACCGTTTCTTGGTAATCGTCAAATTAACAGTACTGTCAGGCTCGTCTTCTCCACTGCACATAGTGCACATATTTAGGACCTTGCGATTATTAAGAGGGCACGACACTAAACTATGCTCCATACAAAAATATGGGCTTCGTAGTTCGATGTTTTCTTCTTGGATATTGCCTCCAATGAAATTTTTCTTATAGTGTCTAGGTCCTATAGTCTACTCATAAGGGTTCCACTATCCTAAAGTGCCCCAGGGTCTCTTATAAGCAAAACAATCCTGCAAGTTTACCTTTAACTAGGTACTACAACGTTCTTCGTGTGGTGACGAATTAAGAATACAAGTGTCACCACCCCATCTCCTCTCAAGGGTGCTGTAAAAGTCAGCTAAGCGATATTGCACACAGATAACATAATATTCTGTGAGAGACAGAATACTCGAAAATAAACCCTGTGCCAACACGCCTGGTCAGCTCGGCATAATAGACCATAAAACCTCCCAAAGTGGAGGAGGCCCGTGCCCAACAGTGGGACGTAAATGGGTTGGAGAAGAAGGTACTAGAATTATCATATGTTGCCCTATACAACAAGTTACTAAAATAACCTTGCTTTTATTGTTAAATCATTAATCAATTTGAACTTGGCTATTTTAAACTGTTTTATTAGTAATAAACCTACAAAATTTATTTTTTCCAGCTGTAATGAGCATTTACGATAAAACGCTTCCATGAAATAATTAAACAAATTACGTATCACTGGTTCAGAAACAATATAATTTTAGTGTATTCGAATAGAACTTCTTCTGCTACTACTTCTCACCGCCTATCAAATGAAAATGTTATTAAATTTCATCTAAACAGTAAAGGCCCGAATAATTTGCAATACCTAAAAAACACGCTTGAAAATCCCGAATATTTTTTTATATAATTGCATTGTCATCAGGAATCGAATCCAGTACGCTAACCACAGCACGGAGTAGCGGAAGTAGATATCTAAAAGACATACATAATAATATATATTTCACTAATATATACCTAAACCAACACACATTTATAAACGAAAGTTATATCTAAATATTGTCAGGATATGGGTGTAAATTATCTTAATTTTTTGAACTGTGAACTAGTAAGTACTCAGGTCATCAAACAGATGATAATGAGTTGATGAGATCACGGGACATACATTCTACACCATTTTATATTAGTTAAATTGGTGACACGCGGGTGTCATTTGGCTACTTCATACTGCTGATAATTTTAGTGATGGGAAATTAAATTTAGCGATAGCGATAAATTACTGCTGTTTTTAAATATTTTGTGTGATGAACAGAGAACCAGTTGTTGCTCTCTACTTCTTATGCGTTGAATTTTAAAACTATACCATAATAAATCATACCGGTGTTTATTATGGGTGTTTATTATGTATTATAAGTATGTATTTACAAAAGAAAAGTAGTATATGTATTATATCCGTATTCTGGTACCCATAACACAAGCATATAAGCTTAGCTTGGGACCAGAGGACGTTGTGTGAAATGTCCATGAATATTTATTTATTTATTTATTTATTATACCCATAAACGTTTTTCATATACCACTCGATCCACTAAAAAGTGATTTTAAAAGCCATTTTAATACAACGTTTCGCGAGATTTAAAGATATAAGCCCACATAGGAATATAGTACGGAAAATAATTAGTTTTTTTTATGAATTGTTAGATTTCCCGCTTTTATACAATTTTTCGTTACTAACTGTAATGCTTCAACGCAGGTCATCAAAAAGGTTATAAAGCCAGCACTAATATATTATGTCTTCTCATACTAGATTCATCCAAAGGTTGCTTAGAGAAATGGCTTTAAGCGATAAAGCCGCGATCCGCAACGGATATTATTTCAAATGAATTGTAAGAACACGTGTTCTTACAATTAATTTGAAATAATGTAAGTATAATAGTTTAAAACTAGGGCAATAGGGGTTACACGCCAGTATGCTTATTATCATGTGATTACAGTTTGTTTACTTTCCATTATAGATTAAAAGTACTGAAAGTGATTACTAACAATACTCATTAATTATTTACTAAAATAAATTAGATAAATGAGTTGGTTATCGATGTCGATATGCGCCCAGCCCTATAGTTGGTACGTATACACAACTGCTGCAGTAGTCGCGGCGCTACCTAAGCAGATACTCGTCGCGAGCATATCCGTTCCGTTAAAACACGAACTACGCGCGATAACTGACAAAAATAACAAACAAAAGTGAATATCAGTGATTTTTAAAGTTAAGTGATAAAAAATATACGGTAAGTTTAATAACAAATTAGTTAATCTAGTAACTGTTATTAGATAAAATGTTATTTTATCAAATAACAGTATTATGACCTTTTACCAAATAGTGTTGTTATAATTAATTAACCGATAACATTCATTGTTCGTGACTCAAATTTAAATATTATTGTCTAGTTTTGAGGGTATACTTTCGTATCAATGAGAAATTGAATTTTTTGATAACTCCGGAGTACTATTTGGATGACGTCCAAATGTAAAAATACAATGCCTAACGTCTCGCTGCAAGTCTGCCTGGGAACTGGGCATGAGCATGAGCTAATTCATCCATCCGGAGCGACACACTAAGTGTTAGTTTAACTGTCGCAAATGTGAGATTTAAATAAATATCTCAGTATCGATACTTCACATTATGTTCTTTGCTTCAAAATAAAATGTATTTAATTTTCTATGCTGTTCCGTGAACCAGAATACTGACATAAAATGCACATACTTTTTTGTAAATACATAGTTACATTCATACTTATTATCTGGGCTTGTAATTCATAGAAAACAAACATAGTCCATCCAAAGGTTTTCTAGAAGAGATCGCAGCATGTGATAAGACCGCCTATTGTACTAATATTATTGTTAATATACTATACTGTAATATAAATTGGTGTACAATAAAGAGTAATCTATCTGTCTATCTCTTTAAAACACCCAGACGCAGTAAAAATAACTGCGTTACAAATAATGTCACAATAGTAATTTTATTATGCGGGAATAGAACCCGCGACCTCGTGAATGGCAGTCTAATACAGCATCTATGTTAATTATGATGCTTTATTTCGTAAATATTATGGAAATTAATGCTTATTTATAACTACTACGAATTGGATTCCAAGATTCCAACATTGACCTATGACCGATTAAGATAGCGAACCTAATGTCTCGAGTTCGCATTTTATTATGTAAACAACATTTATCTTTTAAAAGAAAGACTGATCTAAATTCAATAGAGGATTTTAATCATAGTTCATCCAATATGCAGTTTTGTATACGTTTTTAGGGTTCCGTACCCAAAGGGTAAAAACGGGATCCTATTCGAGACTTCGCTGTCCGTCCGTCCGTCCGTCCGTCTGTCACCAGGCTGTATCTCAAGAACGGTGATAGCTAGACAGTTGAAATTTTCACAGATGATGTATTTCTATTGCCGCTATAACAACAAATACTAAAAATAAAATAAAATAAATATTTAAGGGGGGCTCCCATACAACAAACATGATTTTTTTACCGTTTCTTGCTCGATACTAATAACGTTGCCTTATGTTGCATAGATAATGGTACGGAACCCTTCGTGCGCGAGTCCGACTCGCACTTGACCAATTTTTATTAACACGTGAAATTTTGAATGACTGAACAATCTATACTATATATTATCTATGTATTATAAGTATGTATTTACAAAAAAAAAAGTAGTTTATGTATTCTATCCGTATTCTGGTACCCATAACACAGGCATATAAGCTTAGCTTGGGACCAGAGGACGTTGTGTGAAATGTCCATGAATATTTATTTATTTATATTTATTTTATACTTCTATACTAATAATATAAAGCTGAAGAGTTTGTTTGTTTGTTTAAACGCGCTAATCTCAGGAACCTCTGGTCCGATTTGAAAAATTCTTTCAGTGTTGGATAGTCCATTTAGCG
Organism: Orgyia antiqua; assembly: GCA_916999025.1. Taxonomy (NCBI): domain Eukaryota; kingdom Metazoa; phylum Arthropoda; class Insecta; order Lepidoptera; family Erebidae; genus Orgyia; species Orgyia antiqua. Next base: position 15,343,647 of record OU779864.1, on the reverse strand, counting down.
AGGAAGGCTATATAACATCACGCTGCGACTAATATGAGATATAAAAAGACTAGTCTAGGTTCAACAGAATATTATAATCATACTCATAGTCCAAAATGCAGTTTTGTTTTGCGTTTTGCCACATTTAAGAGGATACCAAAATTCTTCGTGCATTTTTCTACGTACGAAGTTTTCATTGTTTCTTTAGATTGAATGGCTAGAGCTCTAATCTTTAAGTATATATTTCTTCAATATATAATCTAGGATCGCATAAACTCAGAAACGCGATTGAAAAAAGTTTTCTCGATAGAAAATCTTAGCGAAACAACCTCTCTCATTTTTTATTTTTTTCATTTGTCGGTTTTTTATTGCGTATTAACTAATGAAATAACTTTAAAAACATAAGTAACTATTATATATAGAAACACGTAAATCAGAATTAAAATATATTTAGCAGATTTTGAGTAAACAAAAAAAATTGCCCTAATTCTTCATTTTCTATACCTACTAGCTGTGTTAATATGTACATGTCGAGGATAATATTGATGTAGGCCCTTAAGTTAACACATGAAATTTTGAATAACTGGACAATAACAAACTAAAAAGCTAGGTTTAGTTTCTTCCGACTGAATTGGATACTATGCCGGGAAATATTGTAGTCTATACTTTAAGTTAGATCTATAACAACTTATCACTGAAAACGGTATTCAATTCCATGCAGTAGAATACAGGTGAATCAAGACTATTATCGTCCTCTGGTCCTGAGCTAAGCTTAAAATATTCTTGTGTTATGAATAAGAATACGGATAGAATACATAAACTACTTTTCATTTGTAAATACATACTTATAATACATAGAAACACTCAGACACAGTACAAACATTTGTATGTCAATTATAAATATTACACAAATGATTGTACCGAGCGGGAACCGAACCCGCAACCTCGTTATCAGCAGTCCGTATCCACCAGTCAACTACGAGGCTCGTCATTATCGTGTGCAGAACATAGATATTTGTAATGCATCTGAGTGTTGTAATTCTATGATTATAGTGAATATTGCTATTGAATATTCACTCAATATTATCATTATATATTTCAATAGATGCTGCCAAACAATAAAGATATAAACTCCTTCGCTTTTCGCATCAATATCTATTTTATTTTATTTGGCACACGACTAGGTCAATTAGAATTCTACACATAAATTAATGACGTTTCATTTATTGTCTGAATGTCTTCTGCCTATGAATTTAAGACTGTATTATATCTTTAGCTGTTGACCGCGACTTGCCCTTGCTTCGCACCTATTGGTCACAACGTGATCTTATATGGCTTATAGCCTTCTTCAATAAATGTGATATCCAACAATGAAAGAATTTTTAAAATTGAACTACCGGTTGGTGAGATTAGCGCATTCAAACAAACAAACTCTTCAGTTTATGATATTGTTATAGACACCACAAACAATCCCAGTGGTACATTATACTGACTTATGGTGTATTATACTGAATTCAATTTAATAAAGTGATTTAATTAACAGTCGAATTTGATATCCACAAACTTAATTTTGTATGGCAACGATATTTTTTTAAGCTATTGCATAGCTTCTGTCGCGGGCCTTGAGCGTGGAGACCGAATCCAGAAATTCCGTAACGAAAATAACGTAATGAAAAAACCTTACATTATGGGCGCTACTGCGCATGCGTAATCGGTGTAAAACGTTTCGCTGTTCGGCCCACAATCTGGTGACTCACTCTCTTGAATACACACAACAAATTTCATCAAAATTGGTCCAGCCGTTTAGAAGGAGTTCAATTACAAACACTGGTACAGAAGATTTATAAGAATTACATCAAAATCGGTCCAGCCAATTGAGAATCTAAACCATCCTCAAACCCCCTTGAATACACACAACAAATTTCAACAAAATCGGTCCAGTCGTTTAGGAGGAGTTCAATTACAAACACTCGTACAGAAGATTTATATATATACTAGCTGACCCGGCAAACGTTGTTTTACCATACTAAAAAAAAAATGGTTTGAAAAATAGATGTTGGCCGATTCTCAGACCTAGAGGATATGTACACAAAATTTCAGGAAAATCGGTCGAGCCGTTTTGGAGGAGTACGGTAACTAACACTGTGACACGGGAATTTTATATATAAGAATATATATTAATGTCAATATATTTGATTAACAATCGCTATTTTATCATAATTACCATAAACAATCGACAGATGTATGCATCAGTATTAATAAGGATTATTAATCTTATTTTAGTTTATGGTATTTAGATTCTTGCATAAATTCGACGGCCTCGTGATGTATTATAAGTATGTATTTACAAAAGAAAAGTAGTACATATATTCTATCCGTATTCTGGTACCCATAACACAAGCATAATAAGCTTAGCTTGGGACCAGAGGACGTTGTGTGAAATGTCCATGAATATTTATTATTTATTTATTTATTATTATAAATAAAATAAATAAATAATTATAATTGCATAAGTTGATAAAAAATGCTATGCAATAGCTTAACCGCGGCAGTCCCTGAGTGCCACACGTCTTTTTTAGGGTTCCGTACCCAAAGGGTAAAAACGGGACCCTATTACTGAGACTTCGCTGTCCGTCCGTCCGTCCGTCCGTCCGTCTGTCACCAGGCTGTATCTCAAGAAAGGTGATAGCTAGACAGTTGAAATTTTCACAGATGATGTATTTCTATTGCCGCTATAATAACAAATACTAAAAATAAAATAAAATAAATATTTAAGGGGGGCTCCCATACAACAAACATGATTTTTTTACTGTTTCTTGCTCGATACTAATAACGTTGCCTTATGTTGCATAGATAATGGTACGGAACCCTTCGTGCGCGAGTCCGACTCGCACTTGACCAATTTTTATTTAGATAATGTTTTGCTGTGCAACAAAGCCACTGATTACATTTTTCTTTACGAACAGCTAGAGAACTAAATTCAAATTTTAGCTTATTTCTTTCATTACAACTTAAATCCTCAACTTAGAAATTCACAAATTAGTTTTCAATTATTTCGTGCCGACCTTTCTCGTCAGACAGATTCTATAAATAAATAAAATTTCATAGGCCGAGTGAAAATGCTGAGGAAATAGAAGGTCACTAACGTGGTACCTAGGTCATAATGAAGCTTTTACCCAAGGTCTTTTTTATTTACCTATAATGATTTAGAGACATAGTCCAAAAAGTTAGTTTTATGAAGTGACAATTGATTAACAAATATTGGACTGTGTGAGAGGTGATGTTTAAAATAAAAGTAGAGTTAACGAACATGTGACAGCTCATAGAAGACCTTGGAAGAAAATAACTTTATATGAAACAAGAAACAGTTTTTGTTTTAATAATCATTTTAGTAATTATTATTATTTGACTTTGCCTATAGGTACCTCTTGATGACATGTATATTATTTATTGTTGTTTTACCTAAATCATCAAATTATGAACTCATCATTCTATATTCTGTGTAACTAATGTTATTTTAATTTTAATAGTGTTTTTAATTTATTGTAATAATAACTCTAAAATTTGGTTAAATATTTGCTTGCACATTTTTTATTGTTAATTCCAATATATATAACTTATTATCGCAAATAAATGAAAATCAGAAAAAAAATCAATTGAATTAAAAAAATGAAACTGGAACCAAATAGTTTGGGACGAAACAGGAAAAAGAAAACGAAAACCTACTATTTATGACGAACTGACAATCGTTGACGTTAAGGAAAGTATTTGAGTGGCAACCACGTCTCAAACGCAGCTTTATTCAGATAGATGTTAACCAAAATACCACTCGTTTCCTCCCTTGGCTGTTGTCGGAGCCGGTTCAGGCATCATACAAGAAACCAACATTCTTTATCAGCGACTGAAGAATCTGAACTAAACTCTAACCCAATACGCTTCATCAGCGCGGCATAGTTGACGAAATATCGTCCCGTAGTGGTTGAGGCCCATGCCCAATAGTGGGACGTTAATAAACTGCAGAAAGAGAGATATTATTATCTCTTTTGATTAGCTAAATGTGGTAACTATAGAAATAAAATTTGACGTCACATCTTCAAGAATTGTGTTATGAAAATAGTTATTGTTATGATTGTAGAATAGAACACTAATAGCACTAATGCAAAGATACAACAATATCTGGAAACTGTCTATCTTAATTGGATTCAAAGCGCGAACGTGTTTACCAAAATACTGGTTTATTCAAAATATTTTATCTCAATACTTAAACATCCAATCTATTAAATTATAAACTGTGTAATGGCTAATAACCTAAATCTTTAAATATACTAACAAAAACTATCGTCCGTTTTCCCCAACGTAGTATTGTTGTTTTTTTTTTAATCTTGGTGGTCCGAAAAGTATCTCTTGAATTGGGTTAACGTGACATCCATGCTTCTCTCTCTATCACAATAACGTCTCACTCTTGGGCACGGGCCTCCTCCGCGTTAGCTGCGCTGACCAGGCGTGTTGGTACAGGATTTACCTTACTACTATATTATAAGATGTTATCTGCACAGGTTATTTGTGTAAAATATCCCTTATCTAGACACATGTTAATCTGGGATTAATTATTCAACAATTTAATAAATAGTTTTCAGGATCGAATATTCATTTTAAATCTATTTATTTGGTTTCTAAATGAAATAGTTATTTTAATATCAATTTGTAGAATGACGAAAATAGCATCGCTTAGAAAGAATAAAGCCAACGCTTTCGATTCCATATGCGATGCATGTAATGACGGATTGATCTACTCACTGATCCAAATGAGTACTGATTGATAATATTTTTATACGCTACGATAATAGCATCAGTGCGTACATAATGCTTGTAGTGATAGTAAAATCACGTATTGGATGTACTAATTCCATTACATTGAGTAAGAGCGACTATTCTTGGACCAAAATTGCCTATGACCTACGTCGGTTCTGGCATGATTCGTACAGGGCATACAAGGTTGAACTACTTTGATGGTATAATGTATTTCATCCCAAATACTGAAGGGTTAGGCAGGTGTATCTATGCTTACTAAAATGCATTACCAGTAATATAGATATACAGATGTGGTAACATCTATGTAACAATTCAGCCATGATAGTATTTACTATGGTATAAATGGTTTCGATATCAATAATTTTCTCCTCTCCTCCTCTCCAGCCCATTTACGTCCCACTGTTGGGCACGGACCTCCTTCACTTTGGAGGGATTATGGTCTACTGTGCCGCGCTGACCAGGCGTGTTGGCACAGGGTTTATTTTCGAGTTTTCCGTCTCTTACAGAGGAAGTTATCTGTCTGTAATATCCCTTAGCTGACTTTTACAGTACCCTTGGGAGGAGATGGGGTTGGTGACACTTGTATTCTTAATCCGTCACCACACGGAGGAATAATAATAATTTTCTAATCCTATAAAACTAATAAATCTACGATTAGTTAATATTTATACCGTAAAAATACCCATATGTTTAAGACTGCAGAGTTTTAAAGGAGGGAACCTAGCAATGATCCGAGATAGGGTAACATGATCCTTCGACAACGCGGTGAGTCATTATCTAATGCAATATTCTGAAAATCCACAAGTATTTTAATCTATTATCGAGACCAGCTTGTCTCGATTGACTCTTCGCAAATCTATCTAGCTCTTACTGCTACTGTAAGTAAGAAGAGAAGTTTGTACTTTGTGCTTACTGTAAGTAAGAGATAGTTTTGTATTGGCTATGTCCAACTGTCCTGAAGTAAACTCGTTTAAAGGTAAAACTAGAATCTTATTTGCCTAATATTGCATTGCAATGATAAAGAGGTTTGTCAGTTGAATGATTTAAGAGGGTACTGTACTCCTAATTTAGGTATTTGCCTTAGGTATTGCTATCCCTATTCCCGAGCACCGTGCTGAAAGGGACAAATATAGCTGAAGCAGATTTTACCTACAAATTCTTTGAAAAAAAGACGTTTCGTAATCCCCTTTTTTCTTCGCGAAAGATAAACCGATTTCGATTGTTTTTACGCTATATTATAGATGAAGAGTATATCTATGCTTGTATCACTTTCTTTTTTGGTAAAACGTTACCAAATATGTGTGATAGACGCTGCAACTTTACCTAAAGAAAACCGGGATGTTCGGATGGTCATATTTCTATTTAGTTATTATGTATTAAAAAAAAGAAAGTGACAGAAGCATAGATCTACTCTTCATCTTTAATATAGCGTAAATACAATTAAAATCGGTTTAACTTTAGCGAAGAAAAAAGGGAAGTGCGATACCCATATTTTTGTATGGAGCATAATTTGGTATCGTGCCCTCTTAAGCAACTGGTTTACTAACGTTACTACTTACCTGCAAGTAAAAATCCCTACGGAGCTTGTTATGAGGTTTGTGTCAAAGAGGTTAATTAACAACCATTTCATTCAACTAAGAATTCAAAGGGCACCACCCCATTAAACAAGCTGAGTAATGGCGAAGCTACCTGCTTTGATCTTGGATTCGATTATTACACAGAACAACTGTATAAGTAATGACCCTTTGTACTGCATCTTGGTGTTTGCTATTTATTAAATACTAGCTATTGCCCGCGACTCCGTACGCGTGGAATTTAGAAAACTTTTCCCGTTTTTGAAACATTTTTCACTACTGCTTCGCTCCTATTGGTCGCAGTGTGATGTAATGTAATATAGCCTATAGCCTTCCTCGATAAATGTACTATCCAACACTGAAAGAATTTTTCAAATTGGACCAGTGGTTCCTGAGATTAGCTCGTTCAAACAAACAAACAAACATACTCTTCAGCTTTATAATATTAGTATAGATATAACTATCAGTTGCTCGCAATTTCGTTCGCATGGAATTTAGAAACCAAACCTTACCAATTATACAAATCTTGAACCACAATCATTTAAAAAAAACGCATCAAAATCTGTGCCGTAGATTTAAAAGGACAAAAGGTCGTAAATTAAAATTTTTTTTTTTAATATTTTGCGCCTTGCTTTGTAATAAGTAAAGATACTTACATTTATTTACGGTAAGCATTGGACCAGAGGATAGTTTGTTAATTATACTATACTTAGAGTTGCACCTTAAATCTATACTTTTAAACATACACCCGTATGAAGTTAATTCAATGTGTATTGAAAACGGTGCAACATAAAAATTTTCTTATATACAAAGTATGTAATGCCCACACGTGGTAACTGCATAGTTTGGCCTATTGCCACCACGTCTAGATAAAAATCATTCGTTATCCTCAACAGTACATTGGACTTTGTCATAATATAGCTTGTCACAAGGCCGGCCGTGCATTATGTCTGGACGCTATCGTTATTATGTAGGGCTGTAACAAACGAAATTGTAAAAAATTTGTAAAATACTTAAGTAATCTTAATTTTAATGATTACGTTTACTATGTTAGAAAACTGTAATAGTAAAAAAACGTACATACAACGTACATATAACGTACATACAACGCTTTAATAGTAAAAAAATGTGTTGTGTTTGTGTATTAATAGGAAATATAGTAGGCAGCTCTGCTTGAAAATGATGACCACGATTTCTTGATCACCTTATTATTTCAAGGAACACGCAATTTTATTGATAAAAAGTTTATTTGTACTGTTTTATTAAAGTAGATTAAGGTGTATTTGCACCATGCATTGAAATATTTGGATGATCAAACAAAGATTAACTTTGTTTGAAAGTATTGCACAGCACCAAACGAGTAAGTGACGTTTTTTGGTCGTGAGGAATCTTAAGATCGGTAGCAGACTTGGCGTCTCCAGTCACCAGCATTTATTTATTTATTTATTTATAACATTTTGCACTTTTACATTTTACGATGGCATTTGACGAAATGGTTTTTATAAATGTTTTTGAGTATAGGTGAAATAGAAGTCAATGGTTATTAATGGAGTTTTGTTGACGACCCTACGAGTTGTCGGCATCCGCACGTGGGTAGATACATTTGCTCTGTCTTGGGAACTAGATACTCTGTGCCTACTTGTAGTATAATCACAATTTCCCTTCTTGTGTTCTGAGTTGTAACTATTATCTCCTGTTTATTCTTATTATCATTCATCATTATACTGACCGTGATGAGCAACCTTACAACTTTAACAAACTGTCCCACAAAATCTGTAAGAATCCTTCAAAAATGGCTTTTTACAATCTATAAAACTGTGAAAAAATTTGTAAATAATAAATGCCTCTTAACTTTAAAACTGTAGTACAATAAAACAATTTTTACGGATTTAGACGCGTGTATTTATTTTAAATTTTATCTCGACGTTTCGGAGACTTTGCAGTTACCATGGTGGCACCACCAAATTATGGTTTTGAATGAGAAAGTCAGTTAATATCTATAAAACGGTCTCGTCGAGTGGCAGATTATGTTTGAGTTTTTCGTAGTCAATACCATATCGATACACTGGTATAGTGAGCCACGAAAACATTTTAAGTTCACTAAAAGCTCTATAATGATCGTGTAGTTTCACTAAACACCTTAATGGTACAATGATTAATGACAGTTAAATGATATGCTGTTTGTATCATTTAACCTTTAACTTTAGCCATCAGTCTTTGTAGTGTGAAGTGTCTTCGCCAATGCAGATTGAAGCCAGAAATGTTTTAAGGAAGGATTAAGAATACAAGTGACACCTCTTATTTTCCTGCTATGTACTGCAGAAGCCAGCTAAGGTATAATTTAAACACATAATAAATTCTGTTAGAGATGAAACCTTCGAAACTAACCCGGCCGGTCATTGTAAGCCGCTGTATTACATACTTCTGATTCGAGTTCTACCAGCCATCTATTAGTTTTTTACGTCCATTATTAGAATTATCGTAATGTTAGAAATAATAATTCTTAAAAAGCGTCATAATTTTTGGTCATATCTTTGAATTGAATAACTCTTCAAGATCCTCATTAAATCGTCGCTCTATCTGGAAGGAGGAGTCCTAAACTTCATTGTCCGGTTATTGCTGCCACTTGAAAACTTGAAACCTACATTACGTTTCTAGAACTATTACCCGCAAATAAACACTACAGATCACAAGTCAGTATATTGGCTAATGAAATTCGTTGTTTTAACAGAGATCTTGAAATATTTCTTCTACGTAGCACTGACGTAAGTTGTAGGTGCGTAATCTACATAATGTTTTTGTCCAGAAAATGTGCGAATCGTTTTATTACTTGTTATAAAGGTGCATATAAATTTATTTTGTAGAACATCTGTTTTAGTATTTATTTCAACACACTTTTCTCATGGCGCTAGAAAGCAATTAATCTATGATGTATATATTAAGAAGCTAGAATAACAAATTAAACTAAAATAAGCTTTATTTCATATTGGTTTAACGTAATAGCTAAGGCCTTGGAATTGTTCTCCGGATGGAGTAGTGTTAATGGGGTTTTTTTTGGGAAAAACATAATAAACACCAATTTATTCTGGAAAGTATTGGTTTACAACAACGGGCGATTTAAGCGATTACCTCCCTTACCATTTACCACTATAGTCAGTAGGAACCAAGTGACTACTAAACTTTAAACCAGAGGAAAACCCGGGTCGTGGTAATACCTGAGTGACTACCATGGCCCAGTTTCTGGGCGCGGAGAAACACCATGGGGTTTAGTGGGTAGATCGGCTGCCGCCGGGAGTCCCATACGAAATCCGAAGGTTGCACTCGCGAAGTGCGTAATGCATTCCCCATGTAAAATACAAACCAGGGGTAAACCAGCATATATATGCGTAAATACACACTCACTTTCTCTCTCACTCTCTCTTTCTCTCCCACTGTCCCTCCCTCTCTCTCTCTCCAGCCCATTAACATCCCGCTGAGCACGGACTTCCTTCACTTTGATAGGGATTATGGTCTCCTACGTAATCTATCCAAACTGATGTAGGTCTTACACAAACAAAAAATATGTTCATTTATAATTAAACTACATTAACATAAAGTTTATGTTCTTCTTTAAGTTCTGTCTTAAGTTGTTCTCATATTCATATTTATATATTCATTGCAATCATGTTGTTTACAAGGTGTTAAAATATTTGACAGTATCAAGCATGAACCCTGCTAGGGCACCCTGCTACTAACATACAAGTTTAACTTAACTACACATTAAAATTTTGTTTAGGAATTAATAAAATGAAATGAAATGAAAAATCATTTAATCAAGTAGACACAATTTTTCAGTAAAATGATGTGCTTATGACATGACCAAAATTTTTTTCCCTACCACCGGTTCAGGACGCAATCTGCTGAGAAGAACCGGCGTAAGAAACTCAGCAGAGCTTTAAATCAAATCAATATTTTTTTTATTAAATGTCAATTATACTTACAATGCTAATAAAACTTTACAATATAGAATATGTATTGCTCCAGAGCAACTTACTCCCAAGCTTATATAATAATTAAGTTTTTATATCTAACTAGTTATATTATTAATTGTATTAAGTTTAATTTTACATTTTCTTAAAATCTAGTTCAATTTTTGTCTATCTGCTCAAACTAATAATCTCTAATTAGTGTTATGATTTTTATTATCATTTTTTATTTCTTATTACCAGAATAATCAAGTGACAATGGGTGCGATGTTCCGTAGTGAAGAGATGGTACTGTGTCAGCTGTTTGTACAATCTGAGGCAGCGTACGTATCTATGTATCAACTTGGTGAAGCTGGTATCGCTCAATTCAGAGATGTAAGTATACATTTTTTTATTAAAGTCTTGAATCTTGAGTTTTGAATCGTAATGGAATCTTTACAGCTCAGTCTTATCCGTGACCATGGTGACTGCAGTGTCTCCGAAACGTCGGGCTAAAATTTAAGACAAATGACACGAAACAAAAGACACTCGTCTAAATCCGTAAAAATTAGTTTTATTTAAAGTCTTGAAATTTTTGATTTCAGAACCATTCGGTACAGTCAGAGGCGTATTTATCCTAGGGTCGTAGGGGCCATGGCCCGAAGCGACCAGTCTGAGAAGGGCGGCTAAAGCCTAGGGTACTGTACTCCTCATTTAGGTATTTGCCTTAGGTATTGCTATCCCTATTTCCGAGCGCCGCGCTGAAAGGGACAAATATAGATGAAGCGGATTTTACCTACAAATTCTTTGAAAAAAGACGTTTCGTACTTCCGTTTTCTTTTCGCGAAAGTTAAACCGATTTTAATAGTTTTGTGTGTAATGTTTATGTGATAGAAGCATAGATATACTCTTTATCTATCTATAATATAACGCAAAAACTATTAAAATCGGTTTAACTTTTGCGAAGAAAAAACGGAAGTACGATACCCATACTTTTGTATGGAGCATAATTTGGTATAGTCCCGTCTTAATTGCAAAAGTTAGCTCTATCTCTGTTAATTTATAGGGTGGTTAATAAAATTGGCTCGGGGCGTCAGATCAAGTGGCCCGGCCCTATGAAAGGGGAGCTGGATTTTCAGACCACAGTGCGGCGCGGCTCATCAAATTTCAAAATACTCCTTTGGATACAGTATGCCCATAAACTAACCAGAGAGATTTTGAAGATAAATATTTTAAATAGCTGTTGCCCGCGACTCCGTCCGCGTGGAATTTAGCAAATTCGTTCCTGAGATTAAGTTCAAACAAACAAACAAACTATTCCGCTTATTAGCTAATATTAGTATAGATATAGATTGTTATAGGGTAAACTAAGTGTGAGTTGGCTTTGAGCACGAATGGTCCCGCACCCTCACATTACCGTAATATTATTATATTCATCGTTATAATATCATACCGTTATAATCATGTCATCTTAGCATATCAAATTCAATTCAAATTCAAATTCAAAAGTTGTTTATTTGCCACTAAAATTTTACAATAAGGATATCCCTGGCCCCTACGCTAGTAACAACTTTGTTGCAGGAGCCAGTGTTCACCCCCTTTAAAATAATTGTACAGTTTAATAATTAGGTATAAACAATAATGAAAATAATTCAAAAAATTTCACAAAGTAAAATAAAATATAATAATAATTTCATATAATAAAATAGTAATTTCGTATAATAAAGTAAAATAACAATTTCTAATAATAAAATAACACAATTAACGCAAATGCAAATCATAACCTCTGTGCGTCTGTGTGTGTGTGTGTATGTGTGTGTGTGTGTATGTGTGTGTGTGTATGTGTGTGTGTGTATATGTGTGTGTGTGATCGTTAGCTGTTAATTACGCTGTTAAGCATCTGGTTAAACAACAACATTAAGTAGGTTTTCTGTGCTACCATAGTCTGGTTTTTACCCAATTGAAAACTGTTAATTAAAATCTCTATTATTTAGTTCAAATAAGTTAAGGGTCTTATTGCATTTGTTGTAAATTAAAGGGGCTAGGAAACGAAAATGTCTGTGACCAAAATGTGTCTTTAAATGGGGCACAGGGCAGCGCGCAACACGTGTCACAACCTTGGGCAGGGCTGGAACGTGTTTCTTATAGTATCTCCGTAATATCTCATGAATATAAATTTGTCTAACAGATAAAACCTCCGTCTCGTTATAAAGCGATTTTGTAGGGTACCTATAAGGCAAATGAATAAGCACTTTTAACACAGCACGTTGTGCCCTCTCTACACCAATGAGAACAGTCTTACCTGCGCCACCCCAAGCACAATATCATCAAGTTACACTGAAAACGTTTGTTGTATGAGAGCCCCCTAAATTATCTATTGTATTACTAGCTGTTGCCCGCGACATCATAGCATTGCGTAAAATTTTGGATGACTGGGCAATAAATATAAGTTTAAGCAGGTTATCCCAAAGGATATCCAGAGGAATAAATTGTAGCCTATGTTTTTAGTTGGATCTCTACCAACATCACTGAAAACGGTATTTAACTTCATGCAGTAGTTTTCGCGTGATGCGAGCAATAGACACATACAGACAGACAAACGCAAATTCTATAAACCTTTGTTTTAGCTTATATTACGCCTATAAAGACCGCGTATCCATTTTTTTTTTAATATCTTCGAAGTATAGACATCGAATTTTTAGATTTTTATTATATGACGAATAGATGGTTCAGTATTTGTTAGTACTGCAGCAACAATATTATACATATAGCCACTAGCCGACCCGGCAAACGTTGTTTTGCCATACAAATGTCAGGGGTGGACAACCTTCATCACTTAGGGTATGAAAAATAGATAGTAGCCGATCCTCAGACAAACTGATTATGCATATAAAATTTCATAAAAATCGATCAAGCCCTTTCGGAGGAGTATGGTAACTAACACTGTGACACGAGAATTTTATATATTAGATCATCGTTCACGCTCGTTTATATAACTACTACAAACATCACAATAGCATTAAACAAATATCATTCTAAGAATCGATATAGATCGATTTAAATTATTGTCATGGTAATTAGACCCCTTGCATTACGTATTATGTCGAAATCATATCGATATAATAATTTCCTTGGAACCAATCACATCGTCCAAAGGTCAATATATTACTTAATGCTTATAAAACAAACTGAACCAATACAGATAAACAAAGTATACAATAATACCAATTCTGATTCCTTAACTAAACTTAACTAAAAACTAATATTGATAGTCACAAGAACATAACTTGGCAACGGTAACTGAACTTTTTTATTATAAATTTAAATTTCGTTGTGTCGCCGCATTAAAATCCGTTGCGTAGTTTTGAAGATATAAGTTCACATACATACAAAAATAGCGACTATTTTCGTATTGAAATTTTCGTGAGTTTGAGTCATTTTAGAAATACTATATTACTGGCTAACACTCACAGTTTTGGGATCGAAGATGTCGACCCAGGTTTCGAGCATATCCGATGCTCATCTTCAGGACGAGTGCGCAGCGGCGTCTGCGACCTTCCGGCGTGCACTGATGAGATGAGCATCGGATATGCTCGAAACCTGGGTCGACATCTTCGATCCCAAAACTGTGAGTGTTAGCCGGTAATATAGTATTTCTAAAATAGCGACTTTGTTTTATAATAAGTAAAGACTGGGTAATTTAACTTCCTTTTTTTTTTTTTTTACACGGACATTTCACACAACGTCCTTTTTCCTTCTTCCTCTCGAGTCCAAGTAAAGTTCCCACTGTTGGGCACGGGCCTTCTTCATTTTGGGAGGAATTATGGTGTACTATACCAAACTGATAAGGCGTGTTTGCATAGAGTTTTTTTTTTAGTTTTCTGCATCTCACAGAGGATGTTATCTATGTACAACATTATTTAGCTGACTTTTACAGCACCCTGAAAAGGAAAAGGAGTGGTGACACTTCTTGTATTCATAATGCCTCACATCACGCTTAGATAAAATAGCTTTAAAATCAAAATAAAACACAACTGATTTCATTTTAGTTAAGTTAATCTATAAGTTCAAGTTAGACCCAATAGAATCGGTACCATTACCGGTACGGTGTTATCTTGACTATTATAGATAAATAAACGCTGTTATTAAATAACGACATTTTATTAGCTCCGTTCGTATTTGTAAGCGATGTGTATCCCCATTAATTACAATATGTATTTGGTTGGCCAAGCGTAGCTCGGGATGGATTTTTGGGAAATTTTTCATACCTATTTAGCGAAGTGTTCAGTAAAAGGGTCATTTTTTCATTTTGGCATAAACACTATAAAAAAAACGGAAGTACGAAACGTCTTTTTTCAAAGAATTAGTAGGTAAAATCCGCTTCATCTATATTGGTCCCTTTCAGCGCGGCGCTCGGAAATAGGGATAGCAATACCTAAGGCAAATATATAATAAAAAATATATAAAAAATATACCTAACCTAAATGAGGAGTACAGTACCCTCTTAAAGAAGAAATCATAGCGAATTTCTTTGAAACATATTTTCCACACAAATTAAAGACCGATGACAATGCAACAATTTAAAAATATTCAAATTCAAATTCAATATTCAAATTGAAAATCTTCAAGCATGTGTTTTTTGTGCTTTAACTAAATTAAATATTGTAGCAATACTAGGTAGATTTTGTACCACAAAGTATAAGTTAGCTTGCTTAGTATTCATTAAAATGTATGTTTGCAGTAGTTTTCTAATCTGATGAATCAGATAAGAAGGGTCGTTGTGTTGGTACTACCTACAGACGGTTATAGCGTGGAATAATACTTAAAAGGTTGTTAACTTCGAACAGAGTCAACGACAGAAAGAGTTATATTCGTAACATTAAGTTAAACAGGCACCTTCCCCTTGTTCTTTTAGATAATTAGAACAATATTATATTCTGACAAAATCTATATTAATATTTACAAATATATTTGACGGGTCGAGTGGTTCATGTAACGGACTGCCGTTCACAAGGTCGCGGGTTCGATTCCCGTACGGCACAATCATTTGTGTGATATTTATAATTGTCACACAAATGTTTGTACTGCCTCTGGGTGTGTCTATGTATTATAAGTATGTATTTACAAAAGAAAAGTAGTACATGTATTCTATCCGTATTCTGGTACCCATAACACAAGCATATAAGCTTAGCTCGGGACCAGATGGCGTTGTGTGAAATGTCCATGAATATTATAAAACTGAAGAGTTTGTTTGTTTGAACGCGCTAATCTCAGGAACCTTTAGTCAAATGTGAAAAATTCTTTCGGTGTTAAATAGTACATTTATCGAGGAAGGCAGGCTTTATGTTATATAATTGCGCTGTGACCAATAGAAACAATGCATCAATGAAAAATGTGGCTAAAACGTTTTCAAGATTTCACTCGCACTAAATCGCGGGCGTCACCACACGGATAGATATATAAACATTTTGCTTCCCAGAGTGTAAAGTCAGCTAAGGGATATTGTACACAGATAAAATCTTGCGTGAGGGACGAAAATCTTCAAAATAACCCTATGCTAATACACCTGGGCACTGGGGCCTGGATTACCATTCTGCCTGTCTCCAGCTCATTGACACAACTGCTGAGCACGGGTCTCCTCCACTTTGCAAGGGATTTTGGTGTACCGTCCCCGACTGACCGGGCGTGATGGTACGGGGTTAGTGCTCCGCTCCTATTGGTCGCAGCGTAAAGTTAAATTGCCTATAGAATTCCTCAATAAACGGATTATCTAACACATCAAGAATTTTTCAATTGCAACCAGTAGTTCCGGAGATTAGTGCGACTAAACCTGTTTTAGTCACAGTTTTATTTTACGTATAGATTAATTTATGTTTTAGGTCAATGTAACGAAATGACATAGACAAATAATACTTCCGTACCACAGTAATATTTAGGCCGCAACTCCCCTTGATTTCGCGTGCCAGAACAACCAAGCACGCAAGGGAGTGCCCATACTATCGTGACCTGGGGCCACTATTTTTAAATCACTCGTATGACTTATTATATAAAACGTATATTTTAAATAATGTACTCGCAATTTTTTAATGAAATCATTAAAAACATATTTTACAGCTGATTAATGCAACAAAGATTTGCCTACAACAAGTAGTTTTCAGCATGGTCACAGTAAGGCTCAAGAGCCCTGGTCCAATGGGGCAGAAGAAGATGATAAGAAGGACAGTTTAGCAACCTTTACGATAACGCCAGAAAATAATAAAATTATAAATATGGAGTGGATCGCTTCCTTGGGTGAACGTGTCTATCTTGTGTAACCATGCTAATTGTGCTGCTAATCTTTGATAGTGCTAAATTAATTGTCGGCAGTTACATTAGGTACTGTTAAGCACACAACACAACAGACGAGTTGTTTAAAAAGATGTCATTTTTACGGTAAGAGGCTGAGGAGCTGGTAAAAATCGTTAAATTCGTATTCGTAACATGTGAAATTCACTTGAAAGTTTAACCATAAGGAATGAGCTAATGATTATTTTTTACAGTATGAAAGAAAATTAGGCACTTATTTTAAACGACTATTTATTAGCTATCGAAGTCTTAGAGTGCTGGAACGTAATTTAAATATTAACGTGAATATAAAAATATAGGTAAGTACCAAATTTTTGTCTGTGTGGTGATGGATTAAGAATATAAGTGTCACCTCCCTACATCTTGTCCACGTACGTCATACATAAGAACCGACCGAAGGAACCACATCGCATAACATCTAAGCATTTATCGGAGGATCAATCAGGCAGGCGGTTGGTCATAAAAATCAGCCAAAACCCACAGCAACGTGAACAAGAAATCATGTTGCACCGACCCCGTGATATGGGCAAAAGAGAACAACATAACACAAACATTTCTGTTGAGTGGAATTTAACCAGTCATGAAACCTAATACAGCTTAATACATAACCTTTTTATGGCATTCAGAGGACAAATATGTTATTTATAGCATGTTTTTGTTGTGTAACATATATGATAGCTTACACCTTACACCGATATAGGGTGTGTGTATGTTTAATAGATGATCGGTTGCTGTCACTAACTTAATGTTTCGTAAATATTTTTTTAATATTTCTTAGTATATCTTTAGTAAATATAAACATGGCAATGTCAGAATACTTCTTGTTGATGTTTTATATAATTAGCTTCTTCCTCCCAAAGAACAACATTATATAGGCTTGCATCCAGCTGATCATGTATTGTATCATGGCAATATGGTCACTCCATTTCGTTAAGGGCTTTTCTTCTCTGACAAATGCCAATTCATAGATCAGTACGGTCCGTGAGGTGACGAGTTAATAATACAAGTGTCACCACCCCTTTTCTTTCCCTTTCCAGAGTGCTGTAAAACCCAGCTCAGGAATACTGTACACAGATAACATCCTCTGTAAAAGACTAAAATCTGTTGCAACACCCTTGGTCAGCGTGACACAGAACACCGTAATCCCTCCCTAAGTGATGGAGGCCCGTATCCAACATTAATGGCCTGGAGAGGAGATCAATATGAATGGCTTATTCCTACTCTTACGTTGCGGTTAAATGGGATACACCAGATCTTCTACGAGCATAACAGACGCATATCATTAATGATTTTTTGCATATTACATCTACATTTACATCCCACTGTTGGGCACGGGCATCCTCTACTTTGGGAGGGATTATGGTCTACTGTGCCGCGCTGACCAGGCGTGTTGGCACAGGGTTTATTTTCGAGTTTTCCGTCTCTCACAGAAGATGCTATTTGTGTGCAATATCCCTTAGCTGACTTTTAAAGCACCCTTGGAAGGAGATGGGGTGGTGACACTTGTATTCTTAATCCGTCACCACACGGATTAAATTGCATCTTTTCTCAGTGTGAAATCTCGTCTTCTTAGCAGCGACAGTCAATGAGGCCAATTCTGATACGTGACAATCTTAAACCTAACTTAACTAAAATGAAAACAACTTTGATTGATTGGCTAATTCGCTGTGCTTTGTGTATTAAATAAAATCGTTAGTTATGATACACTGTTTTTATAATAAGAAAGTTCTGTTAACATTACCGAATTGTGTTATTGACACTCCCATATTTTAGTTAAGTTTAATTTAATATTCAACGTAGAATTGGTATCTATCAATGTATGATGAAATAAAATGACATCAGCAGTCGTCACATGAATTAATCGCGGAGGTCTGCACCGACCTATATTAGCGACCCGGTGATTACACTTGATGCGGCTATGATCTATGATCATTGTGTAATAGGATGTGTGGCGCGAACGCAACAGTGTCTAGACTTGTAATGGCCACTATATCATTACTCAACAACTATATAAATTTTACCACCCTAGTGCTTCTAGCGGATGTTGTAGACGACTGCTGTGAACCAGTGTGAACGAATTCTAACTAAACGCAATTTGCTATTTATTTGTATAAGCGTACCTCTCTCTCTCTCTCTCTTTCTCTCTGTCTCTAGCCTCTTAACGTCCCGCTGTTGGGACGCTAAGACCTCCACTTTGGAAGGGATTATGGTCTACAGTGCCGCGCTGACCAGACGTGTAGTTATAGGGTTTAATTCGTCTTTCGTCTCTCACAGAGGATTTTATCTGTTTATAATATGCCCTATATGCGCTTAGCTGGTTTTTACAGCACTCTGGGGAGGAAATGGAGTGGTAACACTTGTATTCGTCACCACACGGATAATAATATAAGCGTATAATACCCGGAAATACGCTAATTATCGTCCTAGTGTAATTTAAACACTAGACCGGGACTTCAAGAACTGTACATTTCATCACCGCTGTACTTTCGAGGCCTGTCTCTTGTGGAATTATTTTAACAAGTAACTTATCTATACTAATATTATAAAGCTAAAGAGTTTGTTTGTTTAAACTATGGAATTCTTCTTTGGGGAAGCTGTGCGGACATTAGTCGGATATTTGTGCTCCAGAAACGCGCGTTTAATCTAATCTCGCGGACCTAGGTTATATATAGATATAATCTAGGTCCGCGGGATTCTCTAAGGGAGAAATTTAAAGACATAAATATTTTAACGGTCGCTTTGCAATATATATATGAAAATTTATTGTATGTTCATAAAAATACTCATAAATTTACAAAAAAAAGGGACCACCATACCTAATGTTAATATTAGGCATAAACACAATCTTGTAATGCATGTAACCCGTCTCCATAAAATATGTAACTCTTTCATGGGTCATTGTATACGATTTTATAATAAACTCCCTATATATATAAGAGAATTAAATAAATCTAAATTTAAAAAATTCATTAAAACTAAATTATGTGAAAAGGCGTATTAGGTATAGAATTTCTGATTATATTAAAGATGATAAAGCTTGTATGTGAGTTGTAGTTGTTGTTGTGAGTAAGTTGCTCTGGATCAATACATATTCTATATTGTAAAGTTTTATTAGCATTGTAATTGACATTTAATTAAAAAAATATTGATTTGATTAAAAGCTGAGTTTCTTACGCCGGTTCTTCTCAGCAGATTGCGGCCTAAACCGGTAGTAGGGAAAAAAAAATTGGACATGTCATAAGCACATAATTTTTCTGAAAAATTGTGTCTACGTGATTAAATGATTTTTCATTTCATTTCATTTCGAACACGCTAATCTCAAGAGCTACTGGACCGATTTTAAAAAAATTGTCAGGTATGGATAGTACATTTATTAAGGAAGGCTATATGGCTATATAACATCACGCTGCGAATAATAGGAGCGAAGCATCAGTAAAAAATGTAGCAAAAACTTGGAAAATGTTCGAAATTCCACGCGTACGACGACGCGGGCAATAGCTAGTTATAAAATAAACCCGTATTTACCCCGTTATTATCGTATGTATATCCCTACGTGAGCTTATATTTTCAAAACCACGCAACAGATTTTGATGCGGTTTTTTTCTAATAGATAGAATGTTTTAGTTTAAGCGGTTATTGCGTTCCATAATGTATACAATCATTGCTTAAATTAAATATTTAAAATACAATTATGGACCCTGTAGGGCACAGCAATTTAGATCAGAAGAGAGGAAGAGTAACACCGCGACAACTTTATCATCTTTTAATGTATTTCTACAAATTGCAATTGTATATAACTATATGGATGGTTCAAGAGGATGGCTTTTTTGTATAATTTGTTAAGGCTTTGTTCCCAAATTTCACTCGTACGAAGTTGCGGGGAACAGCTAGTTATCCAATAAAATCATATATTTAAATAAAACTACTTTTTACGGATTTAGACGCGTATATTTGTTTTAAATTTGGGAAAATATTATGCTCTATTTATTAAAAAAAAAAAATACAAATATTCACGGACATATTATAACATACCGTCCTCTGGTCTCAAGCTAAGCTTATATGCTTGTGTTATGGGTACCAGAATACGGATATACTACATATACTACTTTTTTTTTGTAAATACATTCTTATAATACATAGAAACACCCAGACGCAGAACAAACATTTGTATGACAATCATAAACATCACACAAATGGTTGTCCCGTGCGGGGATCGAACCCGCGACCTCGTGAACGGCAGTCCGTTACATGAAGCACTACACCACGAAGCCCGTCAAATTTTGTTACAGCATTCATTAGACTATGACATTAGGGAAAAGTCCAGGAGGCGAATTATAACCAACATATTTTATTGTTTCATGAGTATTTGTTATCTTGCATTTTATAATCAAGTGATTGTCCTTATTGCATTACACAACTACAATATATTACACACATATTATCTTTATGTTGATATTACATATGAATGTACATAATAATGTCATCATTACTTCGGACCTGATAGTTATCGTTGACCTTAAGGTATGTCGGGGAGCCGGAGATCCGATAATATCTATAACATGTCAAGTGAAGCTATTAAGGATAGAACTAAACGATACCTATATTGACCGGGTGGTGACGGATTAAGAATACAAGTGTCACCACCCTATTTCCTCCCAGGGTGCTGTTAAAGCCATGTATTGTGCACAATAAAGAAATCCTCTGTGGCAGACGGAAATCTCGGAAATAAACCCTATGGCCACGAGAATTTCTCCCAAAGTGGAGGAGGCCCGTGTCCAACAGTGCAGGAGAGGGAGATAGAACGATATAATAATGATGGATTCTTGGCTGGTTAAAGGGACCATTTTGGCAACTAAATATGGTTCCAAATCGATGAGATTGTTCTTTAATTTAAAAAACTTTTAACTTTGAAACTTCAAATATGTTATAACTATGGATTTGAGATAACAAAACATTGTTTTGATCATAGCAAACGGCGCTCTATGCCTCTGCCTACCCCAAGAGAAATAGGGATGACAGTAACAGAATTTTTCAAATCTGAGTAGTGCTGCAGTGGTTTCTGATATTAGCGCGTTCAAACAAACAAACTCTACAGCTTTATAATATTAACATAGATATCTACAAAGTATGTATACATACTACACATATTATTTCGGAGTGCTGATTTTTTCGGGCTTCGTTTGATATCCCAATTCTGCTTCGGATTTCCGTACTTCAAACTACATCCCATGAAAAAAACACAGAGGATATAGTGTGTGTAGAGCCGATAGCACATTCTATAGTGTTGATGTTTCATACCGCGACTTATTTCACATCAAAATAAACGAGAATATTTTCGCACATTATTTAACCTCAACGACCTTACAAACACAATAGGCAAGTACAATTAAGAGCATAAAACCTAATAAAAAAACTGAAATATGCGATCATCCACAAACATAGAATAATTGATTTTAATTGAAACGGTTATGAATTCATGGAAGAAATACTTTCGTAACAACATGTTGTATAATATTTATAAACTAGTTGACTTGTACAACTTTGTCTACGTGCGTCGTGTAGGAGTGATATATGGAAGAATAAGCAACAAAAAATAAAGAATATGAAAAGGAAATACCGCTGTTCATTAAAAAATTAATAAATTACTTTATGAAAAGGAAATTCTAAATTTCCATTTTTTGCTAATAATAAAGACAAGCCTTTTGTTCAGTTTGTGAGAATGTGTGGATATATGTATGGAAGTAATATGTTTGTTACTTTTTAACGCAAAAACTACTGCATTTTCGGATTTGGGATGAAACTTTGCACTACAGCTTACAGTTATCACGCTAACACATAGGCTATACATGTCATAATCACGCTGAAGTCCAAAGAGCGGGCAGTAATAAAAAAGTATTTTCTAAAAATAAAGGAAATCAATGCCAACTAGCCTTCAGCGTCGGACTGCTCATGCATTTAAAACGGCATTTGCCAGCCGGGCACCACCCAGTGCAGGTGAGCATGGGCCCCGCCTGATCCCCTGGATCTTGGACTAGTCGTCAACCACTCGGACCTTTCCGGCTCAATCCGACCCTGGTAGCCTTTGACCTTTATTATGTTCTTGGTGATTAGAGACATTTTTGATCTAAAATTTTTGACAAATAATTATTTTAAACTGCTAAGTTAGCCAAGCTTATCGTAGCTAAAGAAATAATGCGGTGTTTTATAGTTCATCATTAAACAAATTTTATGTTGACACGTTACCGATGTTAAATATTACTAATGGGGCATGACATGATTATTATTAGCGTAGAATATATCTGTGACTGATTAATGACTACTCTGGCGAATAAATAGCTTGAATTTCACGTCTGTGTGAGTTTATTTTTAGCTCTTGAAACTTTCTATGAAATATTTTCGAATTAGGTGAACTACATTAGGTCTACATAGTGAGTGTAAAATGCCTCGTTTATGAGGTCGGGAGTTCGATACCCGGAAATCTGTCTGAGGAAAACCGACAATTTATACAGCGTCTGGTTGTTTGAAATCTATACTAATATTATAAAGCGGAAGAGTTGGTTTGTTTGTTTGAACGCGCTAATCTCAGGAACCACTGGGCCGATTAAAAAAATTTTTTCAGTGTTAGATAGGGCATTTATCGAGGTAGAAAACGGGGAAATTTTTCTAAATTCCAACCGGACGGAGTTGCGGGCAACAGCTAGTTAATTAATATAAGTGAATATTATTATTTCTTTATTATTTACCATATTTTATTAAAATCTGTCATTTTGTGAAGTAAGTCCTATATATAGGTTTGATAAATTGTATTGAACTTTGTTTCGCGCAAATTCAATGTAGTACATGCTTTTTATAGAATAACTAACGCCAGTAAAACTTGATTAGTAAACAATATCAAAAATACTATATTTATAAAGGAAGCCAGTAAAACAGGAGGCGCGTTCACGTCATATTATATTTATGGCGAAGACTTCTAAGAGGTGCGGTACCAATAAAATACTAATAAATTGTAATTGATCGTTCCGGCGACGCTGAATATTGGAATATCTATTCGATCTACCTTTAATCGAGTCGATCGCGAAATAGTGGATAACTTTATGTAACGTAACTGTCTTGAATGTAACTTTAATGTGGAACTGGCGGAGTGAAACAAGTTACAAGTTATTATTTATTATCGTTAGGACAATTTTCTAAAAATAATCCATTTGATTTTAGCCTCTTAACAGATTTTGATACAAAACATCTCTACAAACAAGCGTATTTTCATTTTTAGCTTATAAATGCCACAATATTGGGCACCAGTCCATTGACCATCCGACAACATGAGTTCATGTAATTTTCCAGCTGGCATTGTGACTAGGCGTTGGTATATAGTTCAGTTCAGTATTTTCACTCGCATATGTAATTTGATAAAATTTTGCTTTGATATAACTTTTATGGGAGCTATTATTAGAGCTAATACAAAGGCAATATTTAACTCTAAATTAATTCGTCATCAAAGATTGTATTTATTAACAGACTTCAAAAAAAGGTGGAGGTTTTCAATTCGTCTCACCTCATAACTTTTAACTCGGCGACGCGATTTTAACGATTCTTTTTTTATTTGAAAGCTGGTGGTTCCAGTGTGGTGACCAGATCAGGATCTGATGGTTATCTCCTGAGAAATCGAGGAAAACCTTCAAATTTTAAACGCATGACGTCGGTTGAACTTATTTTAAAAATACTCAATTATATCTATACAACTTTTCAAATACCTACTAACTACTTGATGATGTAAAAATAATAGTTAAAAAATAGTATCCTAAGCAGTTAGTCTATTACTTATTCTGTGGCCTGAACACAAATTGAACTTACGACCACGCTTACGCCTACTACGAAACCTGTCAATATTGTTTAGTATCATAAATTTAACTCGTAACACGTTGAAGTTTTCGTATTACGTCTGGATAATAAAATTAACACTTCGCTGCGAGATATTTACTACCGTACACTTAGTGAGAGGGTTATTTATTTATAAATACACAAAGGTCTTCTAATATTTCATAGCAGACCTTTATTAGTTTAGCTTTTAGATAACCGTTTAATATTCATTCATTCATACATGGACATTACACATAACGTCCTCTGGTCCCAAGCTAAGCTTATTTGCTTGTGTCAGAATACGGATATAGACCAGTTTTCTTTTGTAAATCTACTATATAAAAATAAGTCGGGTTTTCCTTCCTGACGCTATAACTCCAGAACGCACGGACCGATTTCCACGGTTCGTTGGAAAGGTCTCGGGCTCCGTGAGGTTTATAGTTCTTTTTTTTTAAATGTTTTTTTTTTTACTTTTTTTTGGTATGGCAAAACAACGTTTGCCGGGCCAGCTAGTACATACATAAAATTATACAAAACAAACACTCAGACGCAGTCTAACCATTTGTATGACAATTTTATTATAAATATCACACAAATAATTGTCCAGTGCGGGAATTGAACCCGCAACCTCGTGAACGGCAGACC
This sequence comes from Orgyia antiqua, assembly GCA_916999025.1. Lineage (NCBI taxonomy): Eukaryota > Metazoa > Arthropoda > Insecta > Lepidoptera > Erebidae > Orgyia > Orgyia antiqua. Next base: position 15,318,491 of record OU779864.1, on the reverse strand, counting down.
ATTACATTAACCTAGACCACGAAGTTGATTAATTTTGAAACGTTATATAAAATAAAACGTTATAACATTATATTTTTATTTGGGACTTCGAACTACTATGAGTTCATGTCAGCCCCGTAAATGGTATTAACCACCTAACTACAATTCTCACAGAGGTTGATATATATGTACAATAGCCTTTTAGCTGGCTTTTACAGCAGCAAAAGCCAGCTAAGGGCTTTTCTTTCCGGAAGGGCGTGGCGATACTTGTATTCTCATTCAACCTATATTTACAGTGTTTTTTTTAGTTTCTAAGCTAGTTACTGATACATCTGGTCAACATAATGTTTTTCTTATTTTTAGTTAAATCCCCATGTGAATGACTTTCAACGCCGTTACGTGAGTGAAGTGAGGAGATGCAGTGAGATGGAACGTAAACTTCGATGGGTAGCCGGAGAGTTACCTGAACCGCCTCCCCCTCCAAAACCAACTAAAGGCAGCCTTAGTCCTAGAGAGATCAACATACTTGAGGTAATTGTCATATGTGTGTATTGCGGCTTCGCAGTTCGATATCTGGGCCATGCAAATATTTATTTTTGTATATTTTTATAGACAATCTGTTTTCCCACACTAAGAACAATGCTTATGGGTTCTTATTACAATTTTTATATTACTTTTGTAAAACAAAAATAAGGGATAAGATAGGGAACATCTAGAACAGTACGAATTCATTGCTAACTGTGAACCGAATCTATCACAAATAATTGCCTAAACAGAATTCGGGTCTATAATTTCGTACACAGTAGTTGGTTATGCCACGATATGCCACGATACCCGTCCGTTAGATTAAATAAATAAATTTAACATGGACATTACACACAACGTCCTCTGGTTCTAAGCTAAGCTTATATTACTTGTGGGTGCTAGAATACGGATATACTACGTAAACTACTTTTTTAAAACATCTAAGTGCAGTACAAACATTTGTATGACAATTATATTTATAATTAGTATAACACAAATGAGAGTCCCGTGTGGGAATCGAATCCGAAACCTCGTGAACGACAGCTCGTTACATGACCTACTAGACTACAAGACTCGTTAATATTATATTGTCGATTTGGTAGGTTATTTTCAAATCGCTGTAAGAGTTTTCACGACACATACAATTTTAATTTCTTCAATATCAACGCTGACTTCCGTTGACCAGAAGTTATAAATTCAATGCGAACATGCTTAATGTCATTGTAAATACCATTAGATATTTATATAAAGATACTTCTTTGAATAAATAAAATATAATATGAACAATTCAACACGCCTAGTTATCATGGTATAGCATTTTAACCATTATTTACTTGTCTAAAAGACAAATCCTATCGTTGTAAATAATAACAAATAATTAATAACTTTATTCAATACCTTTTTAACCGACTTAAAACAAGGAGGAGGTTCAGAATTCATCTGTATGTTTTATTTTATTAATTTTTATTTTTTTATGATTTAAAACGTAGAACTTAGAACTTTTAACGGGGCGAAGCGATTTTAATAATTATTTTTTTATTTGATTGTTGGTGGTTCCCGTGTGGTTAGGATCTGTACCACACCGTGTGGTTATCTCCTGAGAAATCGAGAAAATCCTCAAATTAGAAAGGGACAAGAAGTGGGTACACTTTAAAAAAAACAATCCCAGTAAAAAATTTATTATCCAAAAATGTCAACAATTATTATAATTTTACAGAATCTTAACTAAAATTAATTCTCCACTTTAATGTGATTATCGGTGAAAAACACACGGTTTTAATCCTAATACATCTATCTTTAAATCTATGGCCTTTTTTTAATATTTTATAAATACTCGATTCTGGTTATCTATATTATACAGTTAAACTAATCTAAACCTGGTCCTTACTTGCATATCAATAAGCTACTGATGACAACATTCTCTAATGAAAATTGTACAGGAGATAGACATATCTTACTGATAAACGAGGATAACAATCTATCCGCAATCGTAGATTGGTTATTGATAATGGCCGCTAGTCCGTCAGTCTAGTAGGTTTTAAATTAGTTGTGAATAGACATACAGACTAATTAACTTGATGGGAAACTTTTATCTCAAGAACAGACTAGATTACTGTTGCTTGACTGATCTTTAAAACAATTTATGACACTAGAACATATCGGAACAGCCAATTTTAGAGTGGAAACCAGAGATTCGGGAACTACATCCTAATAAAACAAGTGGGGTGCCAGCGTGCCAGCTCATAGATTATACCTAGCATAAATATCAATAACAATGTCATCCGATCCCTGGCGTCGAGTGAGATCTAATTGAAATCACCTTGAACTAAATTATTTGTGAAACTGTCGCGACATACGTATTACTTATAACAAAGTGTTTTAATTTTATTATAGTTCAAATAAAACCACTTTTTACAGATTTTAACACGTATATTTCTTTTAAATTTTAACCCGACGTTTTGGACACTTTTCAGTCACCATTGTCATGGGTGGGACTAAGTTGTATAGTGGTTTTATTTAAATAAATGGGTCGCGCAAGTGTTAGAAAATATTTGTTATACTTTTTATATATTTTGTACGAGTGGTGCCCACGGCTTCTTTTTATAATCGCACCTCTCGCCATCGGCAGCAAGTTCATTCTCACACTTTAGAACCGATTTCATAGCGTACTGTGCGATTTCAGAGAAACTTCATCCCGCGCACGATTAGATTGTGGAATGAACTTCCTGCCGTGGTTTTCCCACAGGACTACAGCATGCGGCTCTTCAAGAAGTCCGTGAAAAGGTTCTTACAGGGTCGGCGACGCGAGAGCGACACTCCTGGTGTTGCAAACGTCCATAGGCTACGGTAACTGCTTACCATAAGGCGGGCCGTATGCTCGTTCGTCACCCGTTAGTAGTATAAAAAAAAAGTTCTTTCCGTCCACTGTTGGCACCCACGTGGGTTATCTCTGAAGCACGCTCTAATACCTGGGGGCCAAGTCAATGTTGTCACAATGATCAGTCACTGATTGCATAATGGTGAGTTTTATCAAGTTTGGTAGTCTACTCTTAACTTTTTGGCACAAATGACGCCATTATGACGCCAAAATGGTGTCAGTGACTGATCATTGTAACAAGATTGTAATAGCAGACTTAGGCTAACAAAACTCTTGTCAGCCTCTGTCCTAAGCCAGCAGGATAAAAACCAGGTGACCCCCTTATAACGGCCTCGTGGTATATAATGGTTTATGTAACGCACTGCAGGTCGCGGGCTCGATCCCACTTAACAATTCGTACAAGTAACATAAAATGCATTGCAGCGAAAATTAAGTTTACATCTTATTACAATATAAATAAGATTTACTGATACTAACTGTCAGAATTATAAAACATATGAATAGAGTATTATTAAAAGTTACGTTATAAGATACAGTTTAAATTACGATTTTATATCTTAATATTTTATACCTTTAGAACGATTTATGTCTTACTAAATTCTTTTTTGATGCTATAAAATAAAACCGCTACTGAAATTTTATTTTCAGCATATGGTATAGGTATATTTTATCTAATCAAATGTTATTCTGCCAAAAATTTTTATGCTAGCTGTACTATTTTTTGGCAGAACAACGTTTTTTCTTAAAAGATAGGCAAATTTGTGGACATTTGTGTCGACGTGATCCAATACGTTCACCGTCAAGCTTTCCCTAGTCTTGAAATAAGATATGTGGTGCCTTTTCGCGACTTTTTAGTCAGCGTGGTGTCTGAAAGCCACGCCAAGCGTCTAAAAGACGGTAAAGTATTTAAATAAATCGGGCAATCATTCTATCTTTGTCCATTCTTATAACTCCTAACACCTAACTTTACAACTATCAAACCACTCATTGTTATCGTTTTATCCATTTAAGTAATCCCGTATACGAATGAGAGGCCTCGACGCGAAAGTGGGACATTTTAGAAAAGGAAATATGTCCAATACTAATTTTGAATCCGGTTCCGTGTAGTGATTAAGAATACAACAGTCACCACCCCATTTTTTTTCAGGGTTTTTTAAGAGCCAGCTAAAATTAACGTCCACTGTGAGAGGCAGAAAACTTGAAACTAAACTCTGAGCCCACACGCCTGGTCAGCGTGGCACAGGAGGAGACCCGTGCCCGACAGTGGAATGTTAATAGGCTAGAGAGAGGAATTTTAAATCTATACAATATGATAGGTAGAGACATGATATACAATCGTATTCTTCATCTATCACCACAGAAAATTTGCACAGTACAAAGAAAAGAAACATACACTAACAGCATTGCTCTAGATTGCATTTCAAAGAACCTTTAGGTATCGTTCGCAAGCTCGGCGATTTGTCAATTGACTATTATTGTACAGTCATTATCATAAATGTGTGTGCCCTGAATACGCTCCATGTTGAACTGCCAATCACTGGCTATACTGACTAGAAGAAAATTGTATTACTATCGTATAGTGCGATTAAAATACAATAAACAAACATATACGGATTAAGGTTCCAGGCTAACATATTACTTGTGTTATAGGTAAGCACTTATGATTAACAGAATACGGATATAACTTTCTTTAGAGATCTCACATACACGAACAAATACAAAAATCACAAAAATTATAGTCTTGTGCGAAATAGCAACCCGCGTCGTTGTGTACGGCAGTCAGATTATGAACAGCACAATGGGGTCCGTCAAAATTACACACAAACTTAATATTACATAGGTACCTACTTACTAAGTTTGTTTTTTTTTTTACAGGAAAGAATAGATTACATCGAATCAGAAATTCAAGAGATAACTCGAAACGCTCGAAATTTGAAAAGCGATTATCTTTCTTTGCTAGAACTTCGAACACTTATTGAGAAAACTCAGAACTTTTTTCAAGATCACAGTGCGCAAAGAAAGATTTCGGCCTCAGTACCAATATATAATAATGATGCTGTCATCGGCCATCTTGGATTCATAGCGGGAGTAGTAGCAACGGCCAGGGTACCTTCTTTCGAGAAAATGTTATGGCGAATATCACATGGAAATATATTCTTCAAACAAGCACAAATTGAAGAACCTCTCAAAGATCCTATTACGGTAAGAACTCTTATTTTTCCTATTCAATTAAAAGTATTTCATAAATGTTTACAATACATGTTTACTAAAGTTAAAAATATGAGGTGATGATAAAATGCAATGCAAAAGGGGTGACCAGTAATGTTACCTGCAGTGAAAATGTTTGAGATAATAGAAAGATAAAATAGAAATTGCTGCAAAGGGTGGTACCTAAACCATAACGACTTCTAGTTCGATCGTCGTAGCATGAACCACTCAATCACGAGGTTCATCAAAATTCAAAATGTGGCTAAAACGGGTTCTTTTTTTAAATTCCACTCGTATGGAGTCGCTGGCAACCGCTAGTAATCGATAATTCGGTATTTTCTGTTAGAAAGTTGAAATGTAACCAAACAAACCAGCTGCCAATACATTCACATAAAATATCAAATTATCTATTTCTGAACTATAACGTATCGGCCACAGACGTAATAGTAATGATTCACTAATGTCAAATAAAACGTATTGTAACTGTGGGCCAAAATGCGCTAAATAATTTATTGGTTTATGTGTTTTACTACAAGTAGTGAATATAGGCCGTTGCTGTGTTATAAGATTGTGGCATGTTTATATTAAATCAGTATTGGGAAGATAATTGTTTACATACTTTCGACTAAAAAACAGGCGTGATAAGTTTAATAGTATTTATCCACAGACATGCCAGATAGTGCGTCTATGCCTACATCACTTACCCGGCTTAAAGCTACGTAGTGCGCGAAATATGTATCTACTAGCGGTTGTCCGCGACTCCGTACGGATGGAATTTAAAAAAAATTCCCACGTTTTGTTACATTTTTCATTTATGCTTTTCTCCTATTGATCGCACCGTGCACCGTGATGTTATACAGCCTATAGCGTTCCTCGATAAATGTTCTCTCTCCAGCCCATTTACGTCCCACTGTTGGGCACGGGCCTCCTCCACTTTGGGAGGGATTATGGTCTACTGTGCCACGCTGACCAAGCGTGTTGGCACAGGGTTTATTTTCGTGTTTTCCGTCTCTCACAGAGAATGTTATCTGTGTCCAATATTCCTTAGCTGACTTTTACAGCACCCTTGGGAGGAGATGGGGTGGTGACACTTGTATTCTTACTCCGTCACCACACGGAGAGATAAATGTTCTATCCAACACTAACAGAGTTTTTCAAATTGGATCAGTGCAGTGGTTGCCGAGATTAGCGCGTTCAAACAAACAAACTCTTCAGCTATATAATCTTATAAATAAAATTCACGTGTCACAGTGTTAGTTACTGTACTCCTCCGAAACGGCTTGACCGATTTTTATGAAATTTTACATGCGTATTCAGTAGATCTGAGGATCGGCCACATCTATTTTCAAACCTTTTTTTTTTATGTTTGGCAAAACAACGTTTGCCGGGTCAGCTAGTATTAGTACAGATATCTCTTTACGAAGTGTCTGACAATTTGTCTACTAGTGAATACGTGGTTTAATATTATGGGGGTGAAAATTAAATAATATAAATTCACGTTCATGTCCTCCGAAACTCACACATACAAACCATATTAACTCACTTTAAACATAATGTACTAGAACATGTCGAAGCCACATGTTTGAACTGAATCACTGTTATTATAAACACATCAAGCTATCAGATTTTCGAAGTATTTATTATATATACCTACTAATATTATAAAGATGGAGTTTGTTTTTTGTTTTAACAACCAATTTTTATTTTTTCATGTATTTGATCGGCCTGCAGAAAATAATCGCGTGTTTAATATTAAAACTAATCGTTGCTTGCAACTTCATACGCATGGGAATTAGCGAATCTAAAAAAAATATTTTTCACGGACATTTTACACAACGTCTTCCGGTCCCAAGTTAAGCTTATATGCTTATGTTATGGGTAGCAGAATACGGATAGAATACATATACTATTTTCTTTTATAAATACATACTTATCATACATATAAACACCCAGACGCAGTACAAACATTTGTATGACAATTATAAATATCACACAAATGATTGTCCCGAGCGGGAATCGAACCCGTGAACGCAGTCCGTAATATGTACCACTCGACCACGAGGCTCCTCATATATTATTGTACAAAATAGTCATTATACAAAAAAGCATAAATTATACAAAAAAGCCATCTGTTTGAACCATTCTATCTATTCAAAATTCGTTGCGTAGGTATTTTTCAAAATATAATCTCACAACAATAACGATTTTCTTTTATATTAATTAAAGATTCACGAACATTCGCCTTTGAGTGACAGTATAAATTCCACATACTCGAACTTGGAGTCTTATATACTTAAGTCATCATCATTGTCCTATCCTTATTCTATTATTAAAAACAATTCCTGTAGCGAAAAAAAAAGGATTTTTTATCTTATCTTCGTAAAATTTCTACGAATATTTGTCCTAAACTTAAATCGATTAATTTAAACCTTTACTTATTATAAAAAAGTCGTTATTTTTGTATGTATGTACTTAAGTGAGCTTATTATCTTCAAAACTACGCAACGGTTCAAGAGAATGCCTATTTTATATAATTTGTTAAGGTTTGGTTTTTAAATTCCACTCATACGAAGTAGCGGGGAACATCTAGTATCTCTGTATTTTACAATGAACACTAAAGTATGAGTAACGTTGCCGTGTATATTTAATATAAGGGAAACCACATGTAGGGGTTATTAACCGGGTAAATCTATATTGATTTTCTAGTCGTGAACTATTATTGAACTTATATAATTAATAAGGAACTAAGAAACTATAACAACTAAGAATATACTAATAAAAATTGCTCAAGTACAATTTAGACTCGTTTCAGAATTCAGTAGCTTTATTATCATAATATATTGTTAGTTACTTAAATGTACAATAGCTTTTAAGACTGTATTTTTAAAATTCTGTGTAAAATTGGTGTTTGTGCAAATAAAGTATCTATCTATCTATATTCGTCATATTTCTAACACCAAATAACGGGATAGCGACAGGAGAATCAAGGTGATGAGAAATTGTTCTTATATCATCATTTGATATACACAATCTGTGAAACTTCCATCTCTATAGCAAATATCGTTCCAGAGATACAGTCTAGTGACAGATGGGCAGATGGTCGGACAGTGTAATATCATTAATAGAGTACCGTTATACCTTCTGATACTCGAAAAAGAGAGAAATAATAATTATTAAAGGTATAAAACTTAACAATTGAGCAAAGCACATTATAAGACATGTTAATATAAAAGCAAATAATAATATATTCTTGTCCATCAAATAAATAACTGTTTTTTATTTATTTGATGGACAAGAATAAATAAATTAAAAAGTTGTAAAATAATGTTGGTAAATTAAAAAGCCTTCGTGTATACATCGTAACACGACACCGCACGGTTAACCCCATTTGCTTAAATTGTGATGTCCGCAGCGGCTATTTGGAGGGAACAATCAATATAATAAATTGCTATCGTATGTGCCTTCGTGACCTTCAAGTTTACTTAAAAACAGCTCAATTCATAAGCCTTGCCTAGTATACATAGTAATTCATATCTTCATGCCAGTAAATTTTTAAATGGAGCGGCCAGTTCAGTCCTACTAATATTATAAACAAGAGAGTTTTTAAGAGCTATTAGCTTACTTAGCTCACTAGAATTCTAAAAACAGTTGCTACCTTGTGTTGTGTTGTTCCTATTTACACTTTTCATTTATACTTTTATACTAATACTAGCTGACCCGGCAAACGTTGTTTTTCCATATTAAAAAAAAAAGTTTGAAAAATAGATGTTGGCCGATTCTCAGACCTACTGAATATGTATGCAAAATTTGAGAAGAATCGGTCAAGCCGTTTCGGAGGAGTACGGTAACTAACACTGTGACACGTGAATTTTATATATTAGATAATAAAGCTGAAGAGTTTGTTTGTTTGTTTAAACGCGCGAATCTCAGGAATCTTCTCTTTCTGTGTTAGATAGGGCATTTATCAAGGAAGGCTTTAGGCTATATAACATCACGCTACGACCAGTAGAAGCGAAGCAGTAGTGAAAAATGTTGCAAACACGGGGAAAATTTTCTAAATTCCACCCGGACGGAGTCGCGGGCAACAGCTAGTAATAAATGAAATATAGCCTATGTTCATCGTGGATAGTGTAGCTATACGAAAATGAAGAATGATTTATTTAAATAATGCCAGAAGTTTTAGAACCAAATGATTTCAAACAATCAAATAATTAAGTACTTCTTCTTTATAATGTTGGTATAAGATATAGACTGTGGATATAGAAAGATCAGAACGACACATAAACTATAAACGCTGAACTAAAAATACAGGTATTGTCTAGTAATTTATATTATTCACTTGTTTTCCAGGGTCATGAGCTTCTGAAGACTGTGTTTGTAGTATTCTTCCACGGAGAACAAATCAAGCTTCGCGTGAAGAAGGTTTGCAATGGTTTCAAGGCTACCTTGTACCCTTGCCCCGCCACATACAAAGATCAACAAGACATGCTCGCTGGAGTGCAATCCAGGATCAAAGATTTGGAAATTGTAATCATGTTATTTATTATCTCTTATTTGCCTTGTCTGTAATAGAAATTTAAAATACCAGCGCGCCTGTAGAGGTGCGTAGAGAGTTCAACAGGTTTTCATATGATATAGATCTCATGTGGTTATCAAAAAGTGTTAGTCATTCTTAGAGCTTCTTCTCACTATGTTTTCTTCAACAATATTCTTATTTGCTACATTGGTATCAAGGAGAATATTATCCAATATTACCAGAACAAGAAATGCTTTTTTGTTTACTATAAAATATTGGCTGATTCATTTACTCTAGGTTTCTGATTTACCATGAATACTTCGCCAAAGAGGCAGTGGTTCTCTGTGTATTCCAAAAACCCTAGTAGGTATTAAATTTCAATGTATCAAAGCATGTTTCTGCGTTTCTATTCGTAAGTTTTTAATTTCAAGGTATTAGAACAAACAGAACACCACAGACGTCTGGTTTTAACGAACATAGCACGAGACATCAGCACTTGGATGGTAGTCGTTCGCAAGGAGAAAGCTATCTATCATACACTCAACATGTTTAGTATGGACATTGTCAAGAAATGCCTGATAGCCGAATGCTGGGTGCCCAGAAAAGACGTCAATATTGTACAAAAAGCTCTTGATGATGGTGTGGTAAGTACCATAAACATCGTTTTTAATGGACTTCAAAAAAGAGAAAACTTCTCAATTTTATTGTATTTAGTCATATTTGGTAACTCATTCCACTGAGTAAATCGATTTGGACGATTATTTTTATTTAAAAACTGGTGCTACCCCTGTAGGCTATTCCAAGTTATTTGACAAAATTGGCTGGAATAGCCCACAGGGGAATTTTGAGAATGTTATCAGGACATTTATATGTTGATATGTGTTGCATTGTATACTTTCTGTTTGCAGAAAGCGAGCGGCAGTCCAATTCCATCGATCCTACATTACGTGCCTACCCATGAGACTCCACCAACATTCAACAGAACTAACAAATTCACTAAAGGCTTCCAGAATCTTATCGATTCCTATGGGGTCGCTAGCTATAGAGAAGTTAATCCAGGTTAGATTCTGTATTGAGCTCTCAGCGTCTCAATATCAAGGAAGTACAGGAACAGATAAACAGTCAAACAGACAGCAAACTGTTCCTTCTGAGATCCTTGTTACTTTTTTACGGAAGCTAAATAATTTTTGGATTGCAATTTCATTATTTTTTTATTATTTTGCAGCTTTATACACCATCGTTACATTCCCGTTCCTATTCGCTGTCATGTTTGGAGATGTCGGTCACGGTATGATTATGACTGTGTTTGCCTCAATCCTAGTTATATACGAGAAGAAATTCTTACAAAATAAAACTGACAATGAAATATGGAACATCTTTTTTGGCGGCAGATACATAATATTACTTATGGGCATCTTTTCAATGTATACTGGATTGATTTACAACGATATGTTCTCGAAATCACTGAACATATTTGGGAGCAGTTGGAGAAATGATTTTAATATTAGTATATTACCCAATCATAGTATGTTGGCGTTAGATCCTAAGACTGCTTATTTGCAACAGCCTTATCCATTTGGGATGGATCCTGTTTGGCAGGTAATTGTTTGACCTTTTTTCAGAACGGCTTCAAATCATCTTGAAAGAGTTAATTTGGAACTGAAACTGTTTAATATGTGTGCAAAATTTCAGGGCAATCAGACAACTGCAATTCCGGTAGTATAGATTCTATGTATTATTACATACATAGATTGACTGATGTTTTTTTTTTGTTTCAGTTTGCCGCAAACAATATAATATTCCTAAACTCGTTCAAGATGAAACTGTCTATAATATTTGGTGTGCTCCATATGGTGTTTGGTGTAACATTAAGTGTGGTAAACTTCAAGTAATTACTATATTCATAGAAACTAGATATCGTAGTATTTGTCGAAGCCACACATAGACTTAATATTTACCTGTATATTTATATTTTACAGTTTCTTCAGAAAACCGGAGATGATTTTGCTTCAATACGTGCCACAAATTTTGTTTTTGTTGCTGCTGTTTTGGTATCTATGTCTCCTGATGTTTATGAAATGGACTATGTATTCCGCCGTGGCTACAGGTGAGAAATGAAACTATAAACGTAAGTCTAAGCTTGTATAGAAATACAAAGCACTTTTAATAAGACATAAAAGTTTGAAAAATTTGTGGAAAATTTTAAACATTCGATACAACAATGTATAAGAACAAGCAATCCTACCTTCTTTTTTAGAGTTATATGTCAAAAATATAAAACAGGATCCTATTAATAACACCTCGCTGTCCGTCCGTCCGTCCATTCATCACTAGGCTGCAACTCATGAACACTAGATTGCTGAAATTTTCCCACTTTATGTATATCAGTTAATGCTATAACAAACAATATTCCTCATCATTATTTTTCTGAGCTTATCCAGTTACTGGTAGTGTCGTTATTAGCTGTAAATAAAGGTACCAAACCCTTCGTGTGCGAGTTCTATCCGTAATTAATTGTTCAGTACGTACTTACTGACTTAAAAGTTGAGATTTCTATATCAGTATGGCAAATAAGCTGTCTATTCTTACAGATCCTGCATATGGCACATCATGTGCACCTTCAGTTCTCATCATCTTCATAAACATGATGTTATTGAAGGGTTCTGAAGACAAGCCGCCGTGTCGCGCTCTCATGTATGACGGACAAGATGCGTTACAGAAAACATTTCTAGTAATTGCTCTTCTTTGTGTACCGGTTATGTTGTTCGGTAAACCGGCATACAAGATTATGGTGGCGAGGAAACGAAAAGTAAGATTTCGTGTTTGTTTGTTTGTTGCTTCCAATCCTCTTATTTCATTTAGATAAGACGTATGCTCATGTCTGCATGTTTTTGTTAATGGATCGCTCATGTAACATCATTTTCGCGACTAGAGCAATTATTTACAATCATAATAAAATTTAAAATAAACCATTCATTCAGTGAATATAGATCAATTTCTAAAACATTCCATTTTGCTTGTAAAATGATAAAAAACAATCTCACTTAGCTTTAACGTTAAAAAAGGACGCACCGTAAATAAAAGACTAACACACATTCTACGTAATAGATTCGGCGGTAGGTATATAAGAATATTATTTTATATGTATTTCAGCAACAGCAATACGAAGAATCAGTAGAAGAAGGAGATCTATCTGGGAAAGAACATAACGGTGATGATATGAGTGAAATGATTATCACACAAGCTATTCATACCATCGAGTATGTATTGGGTGCTGTCTCACATACAGCTTCATATCTGCGCTTGTGGGCGCTGTCATTAGCCCATGCACGTAAGTGTTATGATATTTTGAGTGTTACTGCTTGAATTTACGCGCTGTTCAATTTGACGCAAACTTTGCGTTTTGCGCTTATTTCCATATTGGCTATGTTGTTATTGTATGTTGTATGTTGTTGTATCCAATGCGGATTGTCGTTGAATTTTGGTAAATATTGATTTACCAAAATTGAACACGCGGAATGTTTGCGCGGATTGTTTGGCGCTGCAAACATTCCGCGTGTGAATTTCTTCCTAGAGAGTCTTACAGAGTCTTAAAATTTACAGAGGATAACCTCATGCAATCACGTCAGATTGAGTAATACCTTTTAGAGATATTGGAGTCAATTCTGGTTCACCATAAACTAAACTAAAACGACTAGTTACATTTATACTTAATAGCTGTGTTGTACGTTTTTGTTTAATGTAATGGCACTATTGTTCATGTATTTAGATTTTTTAAATAAAAATTAAGAAATTCAGCATAAAAATAATTTACAATGTTTCATTTTGTTTCCAATTACAGAGTTATCAGCAGTACTTTGGCAACGTGTGTTAAAACTAGGCATGGGTGAACCAGGTGTTCGCTCAGTCATGTTGTATGTGATATTCGCCGTATGGGCTTTCTTCACGATAGCCATATTGGTGCTTATGGAGGGACTTTCTGCCTTCTTACATACGCTTCGTTTACACTGGTAAGCACAATGAGGTTAACTATATAATTTCCTAGCTGAACCCAAAAAGCCTTTTAAAAAGCTTTAGATTTCTTGCTTATAATTCGAGTCCTAAATCTTTTTGCAAAACTAATTTAGTTTAAATTATTCTCACTACTAAAATTATCGTGCCGATCAGATAGAAATTACCTCAAACAATCAGTCAAAAACTTTAGCATCTGTTTTTTGGGTGTGAGTACTTTGTAAACATTCAGATTATTTCGTGAAACATTTTGTTCAACAAACAGCAAATAATTTATAGATTATTTGTTTTATTAAATCTTTGATCTTGATAATTAGAAGGTCAACCAAAAAGTTACAATAAAAAATATATGTATTTCAGGGTGGAATTTATGAGCAAGTTCTACGAGGGACAAGGTTATGCGTTTGCGCCGTTCAGTTTTTCAGACATCTTAGAACATGACGACGATGAGCCTAAAGTTATAGAAACTAATGGGGGACCGCCTGAGTGACAATTTTATTAGAATACTAGGCAACATATATTTGAAGAAGTTGAAATTATTAATAAAAGGTGATGATAGTCGACGATCTTATATCGGAATTTCATTCATAAAGTTTTTATTAGCTTTTAAACAATACAATAATGAAGAACTAAGTTTATAGATATTAGATTAACATAAACGATCCTAGAAAACTATAACTGGTTGAAGAAAGTAGAAAAAAAGGTAATGGTAATCAGATGAATAAAGCAATATTAATGGGTCTAAGTTAGATCCTTGTGGAACACCTATGATATAATTTAGAACTAACTACGGCTATTATCTGATAAGAATTTCTCAAGGTGTTATAGATGATTTTACGTACAAACCAAATTATAAATAAATAGAATAGTTATAGATATCGTAGTATCTTTGGATTCGTTGCTAGATTTTGAGAGTCACAAGAAGTATAAGAAATTATTTTGTATGAAGTATTTAATTAATTATATTTATAAGAAAAAAAACTTCTATTTGCAAAGAATCTACAAAGCTATATAATCAAAAGTGTCTTTGAAATTCGCCTTAAATAGTTTGCTTAGTATTTTGACAAATTTCTGATATTATTAAGGGTTGCTATAGTTTGAATTACATACCTAAGCTTTGTAAATTCAAACTAATCATATAATAGTGAAAAATTTGTAAGATGTCATAAAATACTATGATGGAGCGAAGCTTTTCGCACGCAATAACATTTAAAACAAAACTACTAATACTAATTATTAGTGTGTTACTAATAAAATAGACAGTACACACTCAAAGTTATCTCGTAAGTCCGCACCAGTAAAATTTTGTGCCAAAAGTTTCGCTTCAGTAACTGGAACAAAAGACAACAATATCATTAATAAATATGACATGCATATCTTGCAATGTGATAATGTTACATCAAATATGTTATTATGTTTAACTTAGAATAAGTAAATGAATATATTTTTGTTGACGGGATACTGTTATATGTGAACAGTTTATATGAAAACATATTGAAACAAGAGAAGACCATAATTAGGACAAATTTTACTACTAACTACAAAGTAACTACTGGATACAGAAAATTAGCAAGATAGAAATTTGAAGAAACTAAAATTGAAGTTTAAAACGCATCTTGACAGTACGCAGAAGCATTGATTTGCTTCGAATAAATCGTAGAGATGACACTCAGAAATTGACAATAAGATTAAAAATTCGATAAAAATAACAACGTCGTAACACATTTTAAACAATGTACACAATAAGACTAAGTAAAGATAAAAAATGACGCAAAGATAAGAAAATAAAACACAATATGAGTTCATATAAACTTAATTTTACAGCCAAAGATTTGTTTTCTATTTAAATATCTATCTCATTATTGTTTGTTGATCGATAATTTCTCATGTAAATATTAAGATAAAGTGCCTTCATTAATAAATGTTAAGTATTCGCTTTATATACGAATAGTAACTAAGGAATGTTCCACTGTGTATAAAATAATGTGCAATGAAAAATATTGTAAGGGACAGTGAAAATTAGTGAGGGAAGTACAGTAACTATAGCCCAAACAGTATCAACTGATACTGTTTGGGCTATAGTTATATTTTATTCAAAAATCTCCCCCAATATTAAAAACATAAATCACACTTATGCAGTCCGCTTGTAAATTAGAGTCATTAAAGCAACGATGTTCGACGCGATGAGCAACCAAAATAACATCAAACTGATTCGTTTTTATTGCCGATTCTGAAGCAACTACTCATCATGCGAATTTCATAGGAAGAGACTATAGACCAATATCTGCCATGAACTACACACACAGATCTCCCAAATAGATTAAGCAGGCAAGTCGATCAACAATCATACGCACTATTCTCGCAAAAGTAATGTATGCAACTCAGCGTGTGATTTTAGTACAACTAATGAAAATACATCATCCTATACCATACAACCTAAGGGTTGTATGGTATAGGATGATGTATTTTCATACGCATAACGCAACAATGTTTAAGAACATTGTTGCGTTTATTCGTTATACAAACGTCGTAATGCTCTATCTATTGAAAGTGATCTGTGTCTAGACATTATGTAGATTTTTGAACGCGGTTAGTTTACATTTCACTATCCGACTCGCATATACTATACATACGCCAGGATTATCGCATCGCACTCATCATAAAACCGTATAAAGATGGACACAATAGATTCTATAAAAGTTAAATATTGATCTAAACATTAACATTTTTCCTTTTTATTATAGCTATTCTATTATAGCTGTTGCCCGCAAATTCGTTCGCGTGGAAATTGAAAACCTTGTCTTAGCAAATTATACAAAAACGCCATGTATTCAACCAATCTTATCTATTATAAAAACTGCATCAAAATCCGTTGCATAGTTTTGAAGATATAAGCTCACATAGGAACATACACACAAATATAATGACGTTGTTTTGTAATAAGTAAGGATTAAAAACTAAAACGGACCAAAATGTGGCCTTAATTAAGAAACATATCAGAAGGTGACTGAAATAAAAGGCTATTGTAAAAATTTGGTATAGATTTATTAAAAACTTTTATCAATTATTACTCAAACAGCACAATACAATTATATACACTAAAATATTAGCATTACAGACAAAATGTTAACGTCATTCCTCAATAAACAAAATTCGACATTTATGGTTATTTTATTTTTTCGACTCCCATATAATTAATCGACTGTATTTATTATAGTGGTCACAGATATAATTCCAATAAGAATACTTCGTCATTATTTGAAAAATAATTCAGTTACACATTGAAATTAAAACATAGTAAATAGCATTAATCTGTAAAAACTAAGCTTTGCTAAAGCAATATTAATTAATAGCTACCACCGGAGGGCCCTGATGTAGTCAGGAAGAGGAGGGAAAAAAATAATATATTAATTAACAGGTAAAGTGCCAGTCGGACTCGTACAAGGACTCCGTCCCGGTATTATCATCGAATAAATATTATAATCAAACAAAATAAAGGTAAGTAAGCTGAAAATTTTGATTTATATCATTTGATACTCTAGCAACAAACACTTACCATCATCATTTTCATATCATCATTTTCATGCCCTTAAGGCAAGGCCAAACCAACGCGTTCAATTCGCGTCCGCGGTAGCGTGCACGGTGGCGATCAGTTCTTGTGTAAAGCTAAAGGCAAGGCCAAACCAACGCGTTCAATTCGCGTCCGCGCTGGCGTGCACGGTGGCGATCAGTTCTTGCGTAAAGCTAAAGGCAAGGCGAAACCAACGCGTTCAATTCGCGTCCGCGCTGGCGTGCACGGTGGCGATCAGTTGTTGCGTACAAGTTGCGTACGAACTTGTACGCAACTCTTCAGCTTTATAATATTAGTATAGATCATACGAATGATCTAAAGATGTTTTTTAACAATTTATTTTCGCGAATATCTGTAACGTTTAATTTAAAGTTGCACGTTAACGTTTAATTTAGTTTAATTTAAAGTACTCGTAGTTTTAACGTTAATTTAAAGTTGCGTACGAACTTGTACGCAACAACAGATCGCCACCGTGCACACCACCGCGGACGCGAATTGAACGCGTTTGTTTGGCCTTGCCTTAAGGGCATGAAAATGATGATATGGAAATGATGATGGTAAGTGTTTGTTGCTACAGTATCAAATGATAGAAATCAAAATTTTCAGCTCTCTAGCTATCACTGCTCCTGAGATAGAGCGTGGTTACTGACGGACAGACAAACAGCAAAGTTCAGTAATATAGGGTTAGGTTGTAACTTTTCATACCCTAAAACTACTGTGCTCTATCCACAGTACATAATTTTATATGTTACAATAGGTATCTGTTCTTCAAATCATTTGTAACTATAGATCAAAACAGTATTGTGGTTTATGAAAAAGTTTAAGTAATTACAATGTCGTTCACAAAAACGTCTGAACAATATTTATATCCATTTTAAAATTATACAACATACAGGCATGTTTTCGTAATCCCGGTGACAAAGCTTGTATAATAGATATAACTAAATAACATCAAATTTTTCTTTATATTTTAAATTGTTTTAATATGGCATTGAATTAAATAAAGGTATGACTTACAAAATAATAATACTAAATTATAAAACACATAAAGGCTACTGCAGAAGAAACACAGTGTTATGTGATCCTGATTACAACTGAACACGTGCGCAACTGAACATAAATGAACTTAAAAATGTATAATGTTGGATATCCATGTGGGGGATGGGCACTGTAAATCCTTAACACAGGCTGCATTGTAGCCTATTTAGGAGTACAGTTCACTATCCGCTACTATTGTACAATTTTTATTAATTAACTTGCCTAATGTCTACAACAACTACGATAGAACTTAAAAATGAAAATTGATGAAGTAATTTATTAATTTTGCAATTGTCTTGCTATGCTTTTACTTAATAAATTACATTATAATGGAAAAAGTGATCACCGCAAGCGGGACTTGAACATCAAAATGCGATGTAGACTCATTCGAGTGACATTGTAGTGGATAAATTGGTTACTGTTGGCACGGCCACAATAGCTCAGTCGGTAGAGCGACGGAATGGTATAAAAAAAAACATTTCTATACGAAATTATTTATTACTTGCTAGTTCGTTACGTAAACATTCATATTAATTAAAATTATTAGTTTACAATGCACAGCTTTTATAATAAGTAAAAGTGAAATGAAATAAAGTTCAGTTAACATTGCCAAATTGTGCTATTGACACTGGTACCAAACACACACACAACTAAACTCAAAATAACTAAAAAAGGAAAATTGATTTTGTCAATAACACAATTCGACAATGTTAACACAACTATTTTATTAGAAAATCTGTATATTATAGACTAAGGATTTTAATTAATAAAAATTTGCACAACGAAATAGCCAATTAATCAAAATACGCCATAGTTGTTTTTATTTTTTAGTTAAGTTAATTTTTGTTGTGCACGTAGAATCGATATCAATGCCTCAAAAACTAATCAAATTATCAAGTGCATAAGGAAAAAAAACCTTGGATTATATTGAACCTCATAATTTAATAACTCTTGCATCATCATATTAGCTTTTTAACGGCCCATCGAAAGACCAGCGCTAGTGTCAACTAACATTATGCTGAGGTGCAACCGTTTTGTGAAGCATTCACACATTTTTTGTTTCATTCTTCCATTCTTCACATAAATTTTTTCTCTGTACCTGTATTTGTCTGATTATCCTTCCAAAAAATTTTTTTTTCTTTCTTTCTTTTGCTATAATTTTTTACTCACTATAATTATTATAGACAAAAACAAAACATAAAATATGCAGCACTCGTAAAAGAAGATCTTTTATTATGTGTTTTTATTGTTAGATAATACCAATTACATTAAAACTAAGATATAAATTTTACAAGGCCGGCAAGGTGAGGGTGGCTAGTGCATTGACACTGTACTAGCCGTCCTAACATTTGGATTGCACCCCACTTAACATCAGGTGGAGTGTAGTCATTTGCCTACTCTAGCTATAAAAAACATTTGCTTCTTTAGGACAGATAACAGTTACAAAAATTTCTAGCCAGCCTAATTACCTTTTGCGACTTGAAAACGCCACAATCCCCGATATTTCTACAAAACTATTTTTTTGTAAACTAATTCAGATGATAGTTTATTTATTTCGCAATTAGTTTTCTTAAAAAATCTCCTTACCTATATATAAGAAAAATATGTAAAAATAAGAAAGTAACGCGAACAATTTAAAAAGCTTTTTACATACTAATTCCTTCTATCTTCTTGAAATTAGACGTAGAGAAGACAATATCATTGTTGACATTGCTCTCCAAAATTGGACTCAATATTTTTTTCAATCACACCTCTAGGAATACTGTATACAATGTGCCATCTAACCTAAAACGTATCTATTACAATCACGACATAAAAGATTTTCACATGATTATATCACTCACTAATTTCTATCACTTATAGTTCAATAAATATGTTTTTATTTAAACATACTACACTGAAACAATGTTGTTTTATTATTCGGTTTACGCATCGAATCTGTAGATGAATTTGTGTTCCTTTTTGAGGCCGTAACTGGAAACTGTTATTTCTTGTCTAAAAAGCATCCGAAATAAAAACTATAATATACACAATCTCAATCAGTATGATGTTAAATGAAAAGATAAAATTACTCGTTTCGAATGTATAATCTTGCAATCAAAGATATTACATACTTCTATATAAATAAACTGAAATTTTTATTGCTAATTTTGAAATATACCAGCCTAATGTTCAGTTTCAGTGTAAATATGTTCATTTAGCAATTGCGCAGCCTCTGCAATAGCGCCCGGAGCGCTGTGGCTCGATGCTAGGAACATCCGTGCATCTGCATCCAATTCTTGTAGCGTTCCACGTCACTATGTGACACTGTACGTCTAGGAAATAAATTAGATAATTAATATGTCTATCATACATGCTCCTTTCATTCCAAAATACAAAATTATATCGTCGTCAAGTTAAAGCGGTCAACGAGGCCGAGAGGTGCACTTTGCAATGGGCCGCGGACAGTACGCAAATTTTCTTAATGAGAACTCGCTATGTATATTGTACATAGCATACAAAAATATCCGCAACGAATGAAATCCCTTCATTTGAAAACGTTACACAGTTATTCGCGTATGTCATCTGGGTGTGATGTAAAACTAAATTGTTAAAAAACATCTTTAGATCATTCGTATGATTATGAAATAAAATACGGAGAGAAATTAGAACTTTTCATTAGAACATTCTACTAAGCAAATATCAACTGTAAGTTTCTAGAGTGAAACCATATTAACACTAATAATAAATATGGTGTAATTATATCCATTACTAAAGAATCAAATATTTTAATATCGTGATTAACAGTGTATAATATTACCTGGTCTTCTCAATGGCTGATTTCAAGTCGTCAGTGGTAACAGGAGCATCCAGTTCAGATCGTTTCAGCTTACGTATTTGGTCGGGACTTTTACCAGCTATTTTTCTTCGCATTGTCATCATTGCCGCATCCCTAACAAATTATACATAAATTACTTTCTTCATATTCTAATACAAAACGATCATTTGCTTATTATTTTATTAAACGAATCAAATCCTGCAAAAAATCAAATACACAAGAAAAAATATCCTGCATTGGATTACTTTACAATTTATTATTCTCAGGGGATTAAGAACACTGGTGTTTATAACTCGTTTTCTTTCTTCATTGCTACAAGAATGTCTTCACTGAGAGATGAATCTCTAATCTGTAAGTATCCCGTTTTGTTCTATTCTCGGTTCTTTAAGGTCGCCTTTTGTACAAATGTTTTTATTGTAACACAAGTTTTTTTTGTGCAAATAAAGAGTATTCTTTTCTCTCTATCCTGTCCCATACGCTGGGTTAACGTAAAGCATATTCAAACAAATATTCTCTCGAACTCGTTTAGAGGCTGTGAAGAACAATACTGAATAGTTATTTACCTGCAGAGACTGCTGATATCAGAACCGCTATAACCCTCAAGTTTAGCTGCGAAATCCTTCAGGTCTACATCCTCAGCCATCACCACATCACCCATACATAGTTTCAATAGTCTCACGCGTGTTTCCTCTATAATGAATACTTATTGAATAAAATATATAATGAATGAATATTTGTGTTAAATCTATTCTTTATTGAATAGATTTAACATTGAAAATTGTGTCTCACGTTTTAATAAAAACTATTGAATTTTTCGCGCGACTTTTTAACGCTTAAATTAGTTAGAACTTTAACAATCTAAATATAACTACGGGTAAATGTTAAATTAAAAAATTATGTCAAAAGTTCCCACGCTGATTTTTTATTTAATAAGTAGGTGATAGTGCAGCATGAAAGATAGCAAACTAAAAGGGCAGCCTAGATAAAAAGGCGAGTTAAGCCATCCCAAATAATTAGGTACAGGAGGAGTAAGAGCAATTAGTTATTTTATCCAAATAACACAACTTTAAGACGATACCAAAATAGCTTCGTGCATTTTTCTATGTACGAAGTTTTCAAAAGATTGAATGGCTAGAGCTCTAATTTTTAAGTATATGTTTTTTCAATATATGGCCTAGGATCGCATCAACTCAGAAACACGATTGAAAAAAGTTTTCTCGATAGAAAATCTTGGCAAAACAACCTCTCAAAATTTTTATTTTTTTCATTTGTCGGTCTATTATCGCGTATTAACTAATGAAATAACTTTAAAAACATAAGTAACTATTATATATAGAAACACGTAAATCAGAATTAAAATATATTTAGTAGATTTTGAGTAAATAGGAAAAGTATCCCTAATTCTTCATTTTCTGTGCCTACTGGCTGTGTTAATATGTACGTGTCGGCGATGATATACGATAATATTGATGTAGGCCCTTAACAAGACATACAACTTACAACTTTAATAAAACATGTTCTACAGTCCCTTTCGATAAATAGTTAAAATGTATTGTACCTACCGTCGGGTAAACCAACGTAAATCCTCTTCTCAAAGCGTCTTCTGAAAGCTTCATCAATATCCCATGGATGGTTCGTTGCTGCCAGTACCATTATGATTTTGTCTTTATGGCTGCAACAAAAAATGTAAAACCTGCTTAACCGGCTTAATTTATTGCAATATTTTAGAATAACCTAAAAGTAACATTTTTTCATATAAAGTAAGTTATTAATTTTGCAACTGACATGCTATGCTTTCACTTAATAAATTAAATTGTGGTGGAAAAAGTTGATCACCGCAAGCGGGACTTGATAAACTTTTTCCACCACAATTAGATTTTTTCATATATTTTAAACGTGCTCATTGATCATAAGCTTTCCTTAATACAGGAGCTTCACATTGACTTACAATGTAGCACAGAGGCCATCCATCTGTATGAGCAGTTCAGCCTTGAACCGTCTTGAAGCCTCATGTTCTGAATCGGCACCTCGTACTGCACACAAAGAATCTACCTCGTCGAGGAATATCGTGCTGGGTGCGTAAAAAGACGCCTGGAAAGTAAATAAGAAATAATAAAAGTAAAATAATAAGTATTTTTATCTTATTACGCCTCAGCTAACGAAGAACGTATGAAAGGAAATGAGGTGGTATTTTTTTGTGACATAAGATTTTAATACCGTCACTATCTATACAAATATTATAAAGCGGAAGTTTCTTTGTTTGTTTGTTATCGCTAATCTCAGGAACTACTAGTCCAATTTGAAAAATTATTTTTTAGTTGGTTAGTACACTTATAGGGGTAGGCTATAGGCTATATAACATCACGTTGCGATCAATAGGAGCGAAGCAGTAGTGCACAATTTTGCAATAACGGGGAAATTTTCTAAATTCTACGCGTACGGAGTTGCGGGCAACAGCTAGTACTAAATAAGATCGAAACACTTACCATATCAAATAGCAGTCGCACTAATTTTTCCGAATCTCCTCGATATTTCGAAGTGAGCGTAGCAGAGGATACATTGAAGAATGTAGTACGACATTCAGTGGCGACAGCTCTAGCTAGCAATGTCTTTCCAGTGCCGGGTGGTCCTGTCAGCAGGACGCCTTTCCACGGTCGACGAATACCCTGAAAAGTTATGATCATATTCCGGTTTAGTGATACCCGAATGGCGAATATTCATAAAAGGGAAAGTAGTTTCAAAGGCGGTCAAAAACTATCTAATATTCGTAAGAGGCTAAGACAACGCCTAGATTAGTTGATTTGGTTTTATATTATTCTCTGTGTAATATTGTCTCTTTTGAATTTATTTCATTTCATAAACAAAACTACACACATTGCAAAGAACCGATAAAAAAACACGCTTGAAAATCTTGAATATTTTTTTAAATTATTACATTGTCATCGGTCCTTAATATGCATGCAAATCCGACTACTGCAAGTGGGTGAAAATCACTTTCAAAGATTCCGTTACATAGATTAATACATTGATAGATACACACCGAACTAATTAATATAAGCGTGTTAAAAAAAAACTAAGTGTTTGCAATTATTTACTGTCAACACGTAGATTATTGCGGGAAAGCTAACAGTTGTGTCGCACGATATTAAACCGTGCAGTAAATTTTATGTGTATAATATGCCGCTTTGAGATCACAATCACTACCTACTGCAAGTAGAAATAAAGACTACTAATATAATATATAGAAGTCGCTTAACTTCTTCGGATTTTATTATGATTTTGCTGATTTTTCTTTTCAAGAAATGTAAGACACACAAATACTAATTTAGAAGGTCGTGTGAAGCATCACATCACATAAAATCGTAGACGACTACTACGACACCTAATAGTCATTTACGATGTAATGTAAATCAAAAAATCTCCTACGACACACCGAAGATTTGTGTCGAAGCTACCAAAAGGATCCCTTGGCACTGGCCCCCTCACTATTTTAAGTCGACTATCCACGATCATGATAGTAGTCAAAAAATAGTGACTAACGAAACAGGTGAGCTAACATGCTTAAGACTGTGAACGGACAACAATCAAGTAATAATTACTAAGGTACCCAATTCTACGTGCACAACTAACCTTAACTAAAAAGTGAAAACAACTATGGCGTATTTTGATTAATTGGCTATTTCGTTGTGCGCATTTTTATTAACTAAAATCGTTAGTCTATAATATACAGATTTTCTAATAAAAAAGTTCTGTTAACTTATCCGAATTGTGTTATGGACACAATCAGTTTTCGTTTTTTTCTAGTTTTTAGTTTTACCAATGTAGTCAAACTGTCGCCATTTTTGCGACTACTTGGTGTCGACCAACTTTGTCACCTAGTTACGAGATATAGCTGTGGCTTGATAAATAACAAAAAAGGCTTTATATGTAGGTCAATATATAGCATTCAATACAACATCTAGAACACTACAATATACGAGGGTTATGGCGTGCGACCGTAACTTTGGGTCATTTCAAGGACTATTATTGTATTAGCGATATTGTTAAAAAGGGTGACACTATAACTTGGTCACGCAAACAGAAACTATGCATCGTAATTATGTATAGTTACTAGATATGGTGAGTGAATTAAAGCCTACGACAAAAGGCCAATCATGTATATAGCTAAAAACATTCTTCATTTAAACAGAAAGAACTGAATTTTTTTAGATATTTTTTGCGCTATTACGACATTTGCAAATAACCTCAAATCGAGTTATTATATTCACTTATACGTTTTAATTTTCCTTAAAATGTTACTAGCAATAAAGTTACCTTGAAATAATCAGGCATCACCAGTGGGAGAACAACAGCTTCCTGCAGAACAGACTTGGCATCGTCCAGCCCGATGACATCCTTCCAACGAACATCAGGTTTCCTTTGCAGAATATCTCTCTCTAAAGTTTCTACCAAATGTAATTCATAACCAGTGGCATCAAATATTTTACTGGGCTTTTCTTCTCTTTCGAAAATCGAGGTCATATCTCCAGCTTCTAATGTCTCTGGTTTTCTAACTGTTGGTTTTATAGGTGCTAATTGTCTTTTTGATCTAGGCATCCTTTCTACTGAACGGGCTTTTCTTCCACTGCCAACTGAACAAGATATTGATGACGACTTTCTGGGTACTATTGAAGGTAGAGTTGGTTGGATATCAGGATCTCGACGTCGTAATGTGCCTGCCCATTTTTCTGTGGTGGGATCTGGTTGCTTTTGTCCGCCGTCAGTTGATTGCTCGCCAAAGTTTGTAACTTGTGGTGTAACCACTGAAATAAATCAATATTTACTTAAGATCTGTGTTAGTCTCAGATTTATTTAAAAAAATTCTATCTCGCTTCGTTTTACAAACACTTCTGTAAAGTATGACATTATTTGACTATGGAATTTAAGTATTACAAAAGGTTCATTAAATCTAAATCGACCAAGCAACGACGGGTTTACTACTAATCGATTAAATTCCTATATATATATATATTCCTATATAAACATAACAAAGTAGGTATATAGTCTTTACATTCATCAATGCTTTATGTAGGCTCTACTTTGATATGTATTATAAAGACAGATTTCTAAAAAATATACTAATGAACAAAATCCGGGGCAGTGTCATTAAAGTATTATTGATATACACATTCAGATCAACCCTTGCACTCAAAGAGATGAATATTGATCAAAGCATATTTGCTGAAAGGACTTTTTGATACTCTTCTATCTCTGTCTAGAGATTCATTTATAACTTTTTAATCATCCTGTCCTATGTTATCACCAGTTCACTGTTTGTCGTTTGTATGTACACCTCGTTAACATCTTACTTTGAAATCCCTCAGACGTTCGACAGTGTCGTAAAAGGTTGTGACGTCTGGATGGTCTTTTGTGACATTTATATAATGGTGGTGAAATATAGGATTGTACTTAAATAACTATTACCGCTTACTGTCAGGTGGAATTTAATCAAGCACCAACGTCTATTACGTAAAAAAAATATATTTGGTGCAAATTTCAACTTTCCATATTATGATAACATTCTCCTTTAAAAAAAGATTGAATCCTAAAGCCCCAATCTACCTATAACCATGGCTACGATAGTACACATGCATGTGTTTAATATAGCTCTTACCTTGTGTTGGAAGATGTCTAGTACCATTACCCGCATGTGTGGTCGGTGGTTGGGTCTTAGCCTTCTGCCTTCTCGAGTCACTCTTCTCAGTGCGAAGACCATCTCTCGGTGGCTCATCACTTTTATCCCCACCTCGACGTGTAGTCATCCTCGCAAACCCAAAAGGTTGTAGACTTTCCACCATCATTCGATCCATCATTCTGGCCATTTGGTGGAAGCCAGATGATGGACTGTGAACAAAATTAAATAATTACTAATAAAAAATTTAAGGTCCTCAA
The DNA here is from genome assembly GCA_916999025.1 of Orgyia antiqua. Lineage (NCBI taxonomy): Eukaryota > Metazoa > Arthropoda > Insecta > Lepidoptera > Erebidae > Orgyia > Orgyia antiqua. The sequence goes on along the minus strand of OU779864.1, from coordinate 15,291,517 downwards.
CTGGCTACCACATACCGGATGACGGAACGCGGGGCGGCCCCCAACAAGATGGACTGACGATATCGTCAAATGCGCAGGACCACTGGATGCAGTTAGCGCAGAACCGCGCGTTGTGGCGTTCTATGTAGGAGGCTTATATATACATACCTACATACATTTAAACGAAACTTTAGATTTTATATCCAAAAAATTTCATTAAAATTTATCGGGATAAATAGTTTTCATATATGATTGCACATCTAAAATGGCAACATGGCTATTGAGATTAATAAAGAGGTGATTGTTTTATGCTCAAGTTATTTATCGCAATACTGATATCATGTTCAGTATTTTAGTAAATATTAGTCTGTCTTTATTTACTGCCATTATTTTAGTTAACCCTATATTTTCATGGATGTATGTAAAAATTATAAGGTAAACAAACAGGCTTCGTAGCATATCAATAGTGTACCGACTTGATGTAGAGGCATGTAGGTCTAAATCCTAAAATAAGTACCGTTTCCCAAAAATGTGCCTCAAAATATCTTCCACAAAGAACCCAATCAGATGAGCAACCACTAAGAAAAAACATTATCTACGGTAGAAACTACGACATAGAATATAATGGTTTTCCTCAAAAAATCTTCGCAGCTAGAGAATATTGTTTATTACATAGAAGTCAATATTTATATTAAACCATACCTATTTATTATTTTTTAATTGAAAAGTTAAGCTGCCAAATAAACTAAATTATAATGGAAAAAATGATAACCATAAGCGGGACTTGAACCCGCGACCTAGGAATGCCGTTCCGTCGCTCTCCCATCTGAGCTATTTACCAAATTTTCCACTACAATCATCTCAATGCGAGTTTTAACATCGTGCGATGTTTTTTCGTACAACGCCATCTATTGAGCATTGAGATGATTGTAGTGGAAAATTTGGTAAACATTTGCGTGGACCATAATAGCTCAGATGGGAGAGCGACGGAACGGCATTCCGAGGTCGCGGATTCAAGTCCCGCTTATGGTTATCATTTTTTCCATTATAATTTAGTTTATTTAGTAAAAGCATAGCGAGTCAATCGCAAAATATTAATATATTAAAGTTAAGCTGCCATTATTACACCATTGGATTGTGGAGCAAGGTTTGTTAGAAAGGTCAGAGTTATAAAAATGGTCAAATATTTTTACAAATATATGTAGTCGACGATATTACAGGTTTAATGCTTAGTTCTGGACTTGATAATGTGTTTAAACTGTTGATTATTATCGTAGTATCTTTGAAAATATCCTAGAAATGCCATGATCATGAGAGAAGCACAACATGAATATTAGACGGGATTAGAGGCCATAGGTTCAGTTGGATTATTTAGTTACTAACATAGATATTGAGATACTAGCTGTTGTCCGCGAATTCGTACGTGTAGAAATTAGAAAATGTTAACCGTTTTGCAACATTTTACACTGATTCTATTAGTCGCAGCGTGATGTTTGATAGCCTATAGCCTTCCCGGATAAATGTATCCATAAAAAGAAGATTTTTTCAAATCGGACCAGCAGTTCCTGAAGACTCCAAATTAGATAAAATATAAAAAATAAATAAATAATCATGGACATTTCACACAATGTCCTCTGGTCCCAAACTAAACTTATATGCTTGTGTTTATGTGTTACCTGATTACAGATAGAATACATATACTAATTTTCTTTTGTAAATATATAGGTAGGCTACTTAAATTACATAGAAACACCCAGACGCAGTATAAACATTTGTATGACAATTACACAGGACAATTAGAAATATCATACAAATGGTTGTCCCGTGCGGGAATCGAACCCGCGACCTCGTAATGGCAGTCAGTTACATGAACCACTCAACCACGAGGCTAGTCATATGATGAAAAGAAATTTGACAAAAAATGTAATTTGTCATTACAAACCCGTAAAATGGATCATTTTCAAAGAAGTGTCGTATTCCACCGACATTCGGGTATAAAGTATCACCAAATCCAAAATCCATTTTTCTCCTTAACAATCTTACAACATTTGCTAGGTACATAGGGTCTGTGTGATACAAGCCACATTGAGGTCACTGTAGGATCACAAAAACATAATATTCTTGATGTGTTTTGTTAAATAAGTGTGTCATTACTTGTTGGAAAAGGCTTGTTGGAAATCGGAAAATCGTGTGCCACTTGACGGCTTTGTTATGGGACTGTTGCTATGGTAATTGGTAACCAATTTGCGGAAACTACAACGCTATGGTGTACTATTCATGACAGGGCGGCAAGACGGGCACTTCACATCATTTATAGGAATTTACATGTTTTCTTTGAAAAAATATTGAAACGCAAAAGCTAAAAATAGTATAGGTACGTAGTATCCGTATTCTGGAACCCATAAACAAATTAAATTAGCTTGGGGCCAGAGAAAATTGCATACAAATATCAATAGCGTATATGTACCTACAGGGTGCATTTCTTTTTCCCTCGCTCGTGGCGCAAGTTGTAGCGTCATGTGCAATTAGCCGCGCTTACAGTATCCATAAGTCATGCGTGTATTATCTACATTTAACACTCGCAGGATTGCAGAGCGGACTGCAGTACAAACAGTGAATGGTATACTTTAACCGGTACGTACTACGGAGCAAATATGACTATGGTACTAAACAGAGTTTCTTAGCCAAATTGAAACTTATTTCTTAACGATACCATTGAAATTATTTTAACAATATTTGGTAAAGGGCGAGGTCCTTGACTGGTCTAGTTTTAATGTGGCTATCGTTAATCTCTGTGTTGTAATGACCAAAATGTACTATAATTACTAACTACCAAATAATAGCCGTCACTATTGAACCTTAAAAAATGTGTCAAAAGGTGAGGAAAATTGTGTATGAAAAATTAAAAGGATGAGGTGAAAGGTGAATGTCAATAGTATATGTATGATGATTCTAAGTATGATTCATACTCATACAACTCATACTTTCAAACAGTTACTGTATTTAAGGCAAGACTATGGTGAAATCAAAGCTACTATTATAATATTGGTTTTTAACCGACTTTATGAAGTCACGGGCAGTATACTCGTAGGTACCGGCACGAATCTTGAGCGCTGGTCTTTACCTACGTAGAAGTGAATTATTGGGTCTATTTGGAGGTAGGAGGTGAAGCGCGGGAGCGGTTGAATCAAATTATCGTATGTGATTGGCCTGCTGCGCGTCGCGTCATATCTGCCACTCGTGATTCGTTCTCTGTGCTAGATGCACTTTCCTTACGACTACGAGTACACTTCAAGACAATAAAATTTATACATGTAAATTTTTGAACTGAAGCTTATAAAATTAAAATTTTTATATTTGTTTTCGGCTATGTACCCGACTTACGATCGCGAGGTCACGGGTTCGATTCCCGCACAGGAACACTGATATTTGTACCGCGTTTGGGCGTTTTCTATCTATTAAAAGTATATATTTACAAAAAAGTAGTACATATATGTATTATATCCGTAATCTGGTATCCATATCACAAGTATCATTACGCTTAGTTTGGAACCTGCGGACGTTGTGTGAAATGTCCGTAAATATTTATTTACTCTTAATTAGAAACAATTATTATCCCAAAAATTATGTAAATAATACACAATAACACAAGTATTTTAATTTAATTTAATTATCGCTTACCATCAGGTGTAATGTAGTCAAGCATCAACATGCATAATGTAAAAAAAAAAATTCTGAATATAATTATATTATAGTAAATAGTATACGATGCGCAAAACGATCCCCACTCTACCACCGAGCGCTCAAGATTCGTGCCGGGACCTATAGCTAGTCTCAAATACATTAGCTATTGCCCGCGACTTCATTTGGAATCACCTTCTTATACTTTTTTTTTCATTAAAAAGTAGCCTAGTTATCAGGCTCTGGGTTTACTGCCAGGTATACCAAATTTCATTTCAATCAAGTTTTGATGTGAAAGAGCTACAGACAGTTCGAGTTTTTGTTGAGTAAAGTCATGGGTTCGATTCTCGCGCAAAGTATATAAATATCTATGTTTATCACATCAATATTAATCCTTGACTAGAAATTAAACCCTGCGTCAACTCGCTTGGTCAGTGCGGCACAGTAGACCATAATCCCTTCCCAAGTGGTGGAGGTCCGTACCTAATAATGGGCCATAGAGAATAGTCTTTTAAAGGATTTGAAGCCTCAAAGTCATATTCATATAATTTTGCGAAACACATCCGTCAACCCTTTTCCGTCCACTGCTGAACATAGGTGTCCCCTATAGAACACCACAACGTGCGGTCTTGCGCCGCTTGCATCCAATGGCAATACACATATCTGCCCTAAACTGGAATCGAACTTATGACCTTTGCACAACATCGATAGAGACTTCAACGAAGCCTATAACCTATCAATAAACACCACTTCAATGCCATGAATGTAAAATGCAAGGTAAGTGACCTCCAGGTGTACTCCAAATGGTAAACTTGACAGCTTCGGAATGTGTGCCAAAGTTCATTGACTGGACAGTACAGAGGTCAATAACCTGACGCTCATCGGTAATTCAATCGATGCATCATTTACCTATTATTTCCTTTGAGTTCACAGTGTGTTAGGTCAAGTAATTCTTGTACAGTTGAAGACAGCGTCTTTAGAACTATGCAGAATAAAAATATGCAAGCGATGTTGTTCAGAAATCAGTAAGTCTACAATAATAACCACAGTACATAAATGTACCGGAAGCTTGTACGAATGTAGGCGGTGCCGCTTTTAGGGGATCTAACGCTACCAGACACCAGATTAAGAAGTAAGTACTCTAATGTCATTACTTTATGACAGGCCTCGTGGTCTAGAGATTCATGTAACGGACAGCCGTTGACGAGGTCGCGGGTTTGACTCTTCCACTGGACAAATATTTGTGTGACATTTATAATTGTTATACAAATATTTTCTAACACTTGCGCGACTCATTTGTTTAAGTAAAACTACTTTTTATGGATTTAAACGCGTATATTTGTTTTAAATTTTGGCCCGACGTTTCGGAGACATTGCAGTTACCATGCTCACGGGTGAGACAGTGTTATACAAATATTTGAACTGCGTCCGTGTGTTTATCTTGTGTTATAATTATGTATTTACGAAAGAAAAGTAGTTTAAGTAGTGTATCTGTATATTCTGTTACCCATAGCACAATCATATAAGCTTAGCTTGGGACCAGATGACGTTGTAAAATGTCTATGAATATTTATTTATTAGGTCCTTTAAAAGAGTCAGGTGCGTGCGTAGCACTTACAACCGTTGCGCATGTATAACCAGCTGATGTATGAGTTTAAAGGAAGTATTTTTAAATCATAGCAAATGATGCTCTATAGTCCCTGCCTGCCCTCGCAAAACACATGAGGATTAGGAAAATCCTTAAATCACATATTTAAATAAATTACCAATATCTTAAATGTAAAACTCTCCTGTCGCTGTGCTAATAACTAAAGTCCTAAACGGCTCTAGCGATTTTCATGTTATTTTGTGTGCATATCGGGAGGTCTAAGAATAACTTCCATTTTTATACTCCTAGGTCGTAAGGATAATATTGTCAGTGTGGTCACCATTTCCTTCCCAGAGTGCCGTGAAAGCCAGTTAAGGAATATTATACATAGATAACGTCTTCTGTGAGACGGAAACCTTGAAAATAAACCCTGTAACAACACGCTTGATCAGCGTGGCGCAGTAGACCGTAATACTCAAAGTGGACGAGACCTATGCCTAATAGTGGAACGTTAATGAGCTGGAGAGAGAGGTCATAAGGAGGTTTAAAAATTGGTCATGTGCGAGTCGGACTCGCGCACGAAGGGTTCCGTACCATTATATATGCAACATAGGCAACGTTATTAGTATCGAGCAAGAAACCGTAAAAAAATCATGTTTGTTGTATGGGAGCCCCCCTTAAATATTTATTTTATTTTATTTTTAGTATTTGTTGTTATAGCGGCAATAGAAATACATCATCTGTGAAAATTTCAACTGTCTAGCTATCACCGTTCTTGAGATACAGCCTGGTGACAGACGGACGGACGGACGGACGGACGGACGGACAGCGAAGTCTCAGTAATAGGGTCCCGTTTTTACCCTTTGGGTACGGAACCCAAATAAGCAAGTTCAACTGCGATGTACACCTTGCGAAAATTAATCCAGCCTAAAGTGAGTACAGTAGGTACTTTTAAAAGTACCTCTAGATAATTTGATTAATCATCATTTCGAATATCATCACCATTATATACTGAGACGTATCATATATTATGTGTCAAGAACAATTGGATAATACACTTAGTAATTGTATCTCTTGGAATACAAAATGACACCCACACAGTAATTGAAATTATTGCTGCGACATCCCTTCAATTTAATACGTGTTATTTCTTGCTAAATAAACCTTTATTCCTATATCAATGCAATAAACACAAAATTTTTGTTATAAGATAAGGAAAATATTGACTTTAGACAAATTTGGTAGAGTCGGTAAAATACTTATTTTTATAGAGTCATGAGTGACAAAGTAAGTGTGGTGACGTATTAAGAAAAGAAGTATCGCGGCCGCTTTTCCTACCCAGGGTGCTGTAAAAGCCAGCTAAAAAATATTGCACACAATAAAATACTCTGTGAGAGACTGAAAACTTGGAAACAAACCCTGTACAAAAACACGTGGCTAGCGCGGCACAGTAGGCTATAATCCCTCCCAAAATGCAGGAGCCATTTGCATCCCACTGTTGGACTCAGCCAAAAGTGGGATGCAAATGGGCGGGGAAGAAAGAGAGAGATAGAGTCGTGAGTTCGATTCTCACTGAGAACAGCAATTTGTTTTACGAACACAGGTATTTGTACTACGCCTTGGTGTTATTTAAATCTAATATATAAAATTCACGTGTCACAGTGTTAGTTACCGTACTCCTCCGAAACGGCTCGACCGATTTTCCTGAAATTTTGTGTACATATCCGCTAGGTCTGAGAATCGGCCAACATATATTTTTCAAACCTTTTTTTTTTTGGTGTGGCAAAACTACGTTTGCCGGGACAGCTAGTTTTTTAATAAAAATTGGTCATGTACGAGTTGGACTCGCACCTAAAGAGTTCCGTACCGTTTTTATCATGTAATATTCGTCATATTCGCAAGGCAGAACCATAGGAAGTCATAAGGGCAGAAGCATTATAATGATGAGTAGGTATTTGTTGTTATGGCATTAACTGATATACATAAATAGTAAAATTGTCAACTCTCTAGCCATCACAGAGATACAGCCTGTGGATAGACGGACAAACGGACGGTTAACTTTTGGTAACACTTATAAGATAGTTTGTGTGGCAGATTGTATGTATGTAATAAATAGTATGTATAAATCACAGAAGAACTTCTGTGGTATAAATAAATATGTGGGCAAAGGGTTAAACTGCACGATAACATCGACCAATACATGGTAGACTGATTTTATGATTCATAACTTATAATGTATGCGGTCAGTTATTAAAAACATTAAAAAACGACCTGTCTGGTTTATTTTATTAATATTTTTATGTGTTAATCACTTACTTAATACTTAACTGAATTTCTAATAACAGATATATATTTTACTTTACTTAACTTAACCGAGACTACTTGATGTTAATTATTATCACATATATGCCTACTAATATAGACGAAAATCGTGAATAAAGGACATGGATAATGAGGAATTAGTTTCTTCAGAAAAGAGCTTTTGTGAGTAACTTAGTAGTAACTTAGTTAGTAAAAATAATACTAAGACTAGCCCGTTTTACTATCTAGCCTATATTATAAATAACCCGGCGGAGGCAAGTGAAATCGCCGGGAGAGGACGCTCGTAAAAGACAATGTGATATCATCGGCGATGTCCATAAAAAGGTCAAGTGCATAGCATTTCCAAGCATTATTATAGCCAGATGCACGAGTATAAAATGAACTACGGTGTTTACGTCGTATATGATGGTGCTAATACTCTCTTGGGAAAAGACGTAATGGTATGGATATATCATAGTCTTTGCTTACATGACAACTGCACATAAATACACCTGTTTCAAACACTTCTTATTCTCTCTCTCTCTCTCTCCAGCCCATTAACTTCCCACTGTTGGGCATGGGTCTCCTCCACATTGAGAGGGTTTATGGTCTAATGTGCCGCGCTGACCAGGCGTGTTGGCACAGAGTTTTATTTTCGAGTTTTCCATCTCTAACAGAGTAAGTAATCTGTGCATAATATTTCTTAGCTGGTTTTTACAGCTCCTAGGAGGAAAAGGTGTGGTGACACTCCTTATTCAAACTGGAGCATTTAATTACTTAATGCACCATGCAATATTCATAAAAGATTGTACAAGCACTAGCTGTCTCGTGTCTAGACAAACGACAGTCAATTAATTAACACAGGTCCAATGTGGATATTATTCAAAACTACACAGCAGTTTCACTTTTGACGGGCCTAGTGGTCTAGTGGTTCATGTAACGGACTGCCGATCATGAGATCGCGGGTTCGATTCCCGCTCGGGACAATCATTTGTTTGATATTTATTATTGTCATACAAATGTTTGTACTGCGTCTGGGTGTTTCTATGTATTATAAGCATGTATCTACAAAAGAAAAATAGTATGCATTATATCCATATTCTACTCATAACAGTCATAACACAAGCATATACGAGTATGTTCAGCTTGGGACCAGAGGACGTTGAGTGAAATGTCCAAGAATATAAAAAAGCAGTTTTACTTGAAAAGTTCTTTTATTATCTTCATCATCCTCACACCACTCTTCGTCTATACTATCTATAACTAATATTATAAATCTGAAGAGTTTGTTTGTTTGAACGCGCTAATCTCAGGAACCACTGAATCGATTTGAAAAACTCTTTCAGCGTTAGATAGAGCATTTATCGAGGAAGGCTTTAGGCTATATAACATCACGCTAAAACCAGTAGAAGCGAACCAGTGGGGGAAAACGTTGCAAAAACGGGGTAAAAAATCTAAATTCCACGCGGATGGAGTCGCGGGCAACAGCTAGTTGTAAAATAAAATGCGAAAAAAAATCCATGGTTTTTCTTATCCGTTTTTCCCCATAGGATTCACTTTTGGAACAGACGCCTTGTTTCTAACGTTTTTAAAAAGCATCAAAGATCTTGCAAAACCAAGCTTATGGTGGTGGAGGGATCCAACTAATTTGTGCACAACGCCCTACACACCGCCAGGGATAGAAAAAGAGTGCGAAACATCGTGAAAGCGAAGATCTTGCAGAAGGGTGGTCACGACCCTCAACCTTGACGAAAACGATGCAAGGAGGAAGAATCTTGCCTACTTAAAATAAAAATATTTGACGTTGATTTTGAATAGTAGATACTAATGATACGTATAACAATCACATTGCAAATTATCCTTTTACTCGCGAGTTTGTTCACCTGAATTCTATTTTTTTTAAAACTGTAACTCTTAAGTTAAAAGCAATTACTTTTATTTTTATTTTCAATATCGAGTTATTACTTAGATGAGTCACCAACTGTCTAGTTCAGTTTAATCACATACCACAGTCACATATATATCGTGAATCATACATACAATTACATACGCAAATACATATTATATTAAATCTATTACCCGCTAGAATATAACCTTTAATTGTATTATGTTTTGGCCTGATTGTTTGTTTTATTGTTTTATTAACCGAATCCCAAAAAGCAGGAGGATCTCAATTCGTCTGTATTTTTTTTATGTTTGTTACCTCATAACTTTTAATTGGGCAAAGAGATTTTAATTATTCTTTTTTTATTTAAAGGTTGTTTCTCGTGTGGTCCCATTAGCACCAGGTCAGGATCTGATGGTTATCTCCTGAGAAATCGAGGAAAACCCTCAAATTTCAAAGGGACATGAAGTCGGTTAACCTTTTTTTTAAAGTACTCAATTATTTTAAGATAGTTGTGTAAAGATAAAGAAAAGATAGTAAGATAAAGAAAAGATAAAAGATAGTAGCTAAACTTCCCTCGTGGCATAGCGATAATAAAATTGCTATCTATGTAATGTCTTACATTCGAGTTCTATATTCAATTTTTTTAGAGTAATAGGCAGATATTTGTGCTATGTCTGGGTGTTTTGAAAGGTACGTAAGAAAAATATTATGTCCTTAATAAGATTATCACAGTACAATTGTTACGCTTAATTTGGGACTAGATTACGTTACTTAAACTGTCCAAATTTTTACATAAACATACTTCTAGATACGTACATAAAATATAGCAACGTAACAATTATATTTATTTTCGGTTTAACAACACGAAACACGTTTTGGTCCTAACATTAAGTGACCTTGTTTAGTTATGCACATTACTTTACCTATAAATTCCAAGGCAATCAATCATGGCAGTCGTAAGTGTGAATTAATAACAAAAATACTAACAAAATTACTTCAGCCTTGAGACGAAAATAATAGACCACTTTAACGTTGCTGTAAAAAGATAAGAACTGCGTCCTTGAGAATACTAAATAGTGCGAAACTAGTATTATTTTTTTTAAGTATTTTTATTGCTTGTCTGGTAAGGGATAAAGAATACAAGTATCACCATCCCATTTATGTATTCTATCCGTATTCTGGTACCCATAACACAAGCATATAAGCTTTCCTTGGGACCAGAGGACGTTGTGTGAAATGTCCGTGAATATTTATTTATTATTTATTTCCTTCCCAGGGTGATGCCAAAGGCAGCTAAGCTAAAGCTGCCAAAGTGGAGGAGGATCGTGCCCGTGAGACGACGTGGGTCTGGAGAGTGAGAGTATTTTTAATGATATTTATTTAATGAGGATTACAAAATAAATAAAGTTTACATAAAAACATTGTCAATCCAACAGTGCCTAGGGCCCATATTCGCCGAGTATAGGCCCTAGGCAGTGCTCGATCGACTTTTATAAACATTTTCACTTGCTTTCAACTTTTATAAACATGATTGCGGTCATAATTGTACGAAACTGTACTCGTACTTAGCCGGTTGTTACACCCTTCGGTACTAAATAAAAAATACTATGGAACATTTTATGCGCCGTTCATAAAATGTTAAAATATTCCATAGTTTTTTTTATTTAGTACCATCATCTTTTTTTATTTACCCATTTGTGATATGGGTAAATAAACAGACATGGAAATATAGCTGTGAATATACATGTGAAATGTTCATAAATATATTTTATTTATTTTGTGTTTTTTGACTAAGCAGCTGTATTAATTGTTCCAACTTTGAAGTTAATATTTATAATGTACTAGCTGTTGCCTGCGACTTCGTACGCGTGAATAGAAATCAATCCTTATCAAACAAAAGTTCTCAAAAGTACTCTTCTGCTCAATAGATGGCGTTGTAGTTTTTTTTAAATCGTTTCGTTCCACACATTAACACATATTATTATTATACTCTTTGATCAACACTTATGCTCGTACCATCATCCGGATTTCGCACTTATAAATTAGTAAGGATGTTTATTTTGCTCTTTGTGTTTATTATTTCTACACCTACAGCCATGTTTGTCTTATGTAGGCACGAACATTATGATTAAGGCGGTCAGTAATTACGGCTTTCTTTATCGCCAGCATAATCACATGAAAACCAGGGCACGAGTTTCCTTATAAATAATTGTGTAATATATTTATAACAATATTCTTACATACGCTATCCAGTACCTAGTAAAGAATGGAATAAGGTGATGACATTTATGAGTGGAAGTCGTTAGAGCAGAGGCGTGTTTTGAAAATGAGCCCCCTGGGCTGTTGATTTGACGCGCTGGGCTAATTTAATTAGCCCGGGGCGTCAAATCAATAGAGTTAAAGCCAAATTTTAAACCTGAAGGCTTTCGCTGCCCTTCTCAGGTTGGCCGCCACAGGCCATAGCCTCTATGACCCTAGGGTAAATGCGCCTCTGCGTTAGAGGAGGCCTTTGCTACACTGAGCTAGGTGACATACTATGACCATTTAGCATGCTAAATAATAAAACTCCCAAAACTTAAGCGCTCAGGATATAAAGGCTATTGAAATAGTTATTATATGAATAAATAGTATATTATTATATGTAACCTTCAAAGCAAACACTTCATGATTTTATGGCACAAAGGGGACGTAATAAATAAAATAAATAAATATTTACGGACATTAAACACAACGTCCTCTGGTCCCTAGCTAAGCTTATATGCTACTATATACTATTGTTGTATATACTACTTTTCTTTTGTAAATACATACTTATAATACATAGAAACACCCTGACGCAGCACAATCACTTGTATGATAATTATAAATATCACACAAATTATTGTCCCGAGCGGAATCGAACCTGCGACCTCTTGATCGGCAGTCCATTACATGAACCACTCAACCACGGGGCTCGTGAATGTATTTAATATTGTAATGTCATAAAGGTAGTATTTTACTTTAATTGAAAGTTAAAAAGTGACTTACCAACCAATATCCCACGCTGAATGGAAAGCAGGATGAGCAGACATTGAGCCCAATGGTACTCCAAAACCAAACTCAATCTTAAAATCATCACGCCGAGGCCAAGAGGTCTGGCCAGTGGACTCTCTTGGATCTCCATTTGTATTCATGTCGTTTGTCATATCAGATTAACCTTTTGATTTAGTTGTTATAAAAAAATGAAAATTTTAAAAATAGTAGTAAAAAATTAAGTATAATTTTTTTTGGCAAAACTAACAATCAAGTCTATTGATTACTTCGATATAAAAGATCTCTACACTGCAGCTGTTTTCTTAAAAATAATAACTGCAATAATATTCGCATCACGAATACTTGTAGAAAATTATTTAAATTGCGTAGACGTCAGCTACAATTAACGTAGCAGCGCTACGCTTTGCTACGAAGCGCTACAACCTCTCTCTACGGTGACCACAACACAACTAACCAACGGACAATGACCGGCTAGTCAGACTCACGCTTCCCTCATTACTATTTCATTAATGTCCTAAATCCTTTGTAGAGACTTAAAATTACTGTTTTATGGAACATTCCTTTGACCTACAGATTATGATTGAACACTACTTATTGTTCATTTAAGTCTCCTAAAATAGTAATAGGATTGGCCTCAATTGCCACGATTTTAATCATATTACGAACATTAAAGCGAGTGTTATATACGATAAAGTATGTTTTGTTTTTGTAACATGGGTCATTTCATTCTGGGAAGTGGTCAAATCGAGTCCATGATAGTTTTAAATTGTTTGGGTTCAACGGTTTGTAATAATTTAATTACAGTACTTCCGTGTATCACTATTGATTTTATTTTTACAATGTCTTCCAGATGTAGAACAAAATGGATGTTATGGCGTCGAACGAAGTTATATATAAAAAGGGAGTTATTTACCATTTGTCATATTTGATTATTCATATTTCTCAACTAATAAATATAATTTGATTTATTAATAAATATAAAATTTTAATTCGATATGAATTTATTAGCTTTTAAAAAAAACCATTCTCAAAAATTTTATTTAAGATGAAATCGTCTCAATAAAACTCATATTGGTACCAAAATATTTATTAAAAGTAGAATGTTACAAACACTAAATTAACATCGAAACATTACAAGTAATTATAATATACATGATTTAAACTAAAAGTTATTATATATAACACATAGATATAGCATAAAAGACGATGATATGTGATTAGCTTTACTCGTAACAGCTGCGAGCAAACCTCTATCGTACTGTCTCAGATAAGGTAAGTATTTCAAGACCATTTTGTACATAGGATTGGTATCCAAAGATTTATTTCCAATATTTTCATCATTTAAATCGACTCCCAACTGGGAATACACGTCAGAATTCTTCTCTCCTAAGTCCCTGAGCTCTCGACGTACCTGTTATTAAAAAATAATTTGTTTATAGCAGCACGATTTTTTATTGATTGAAATGAAATGAAATGAAATGAAAAATCATTTATCAAGTAATCAAGTAGACATAATTTTCAGAAAAATTCTTAAAAAAACATGTGCTTATTAAATCAAATCAAATCGTTTATTTCAGATCACAATATATATATATACTAGCTGACCCGGCAAACGTTGTTTTGCCAAACTAAAAAAAAAAAGATTTGAAAAATAGATGTTGGCCGATTCTCAGACCTACTGAATATGTATGCAAAATTTGAGAAGAATCGGTCAAGCCGTTTCGGAGGAGTACGGTAACTAACACTGTGACACGTGAATTTTATATATTAGATATATATATAATCCATACAGACTACACGATACAATTTTAAAATGTTATAACAGTAATTTAAAATCCAATACTTAATTAATCCATTTAAAATCTCACACAATTAACCAATTATAATCATAACAAACAAATAAATTAAAAATGTCAATAACAAGATGACAATTAAATAATTAATAGTTAGTAAAATATTTAAACAAAAATCGCAAATAAATAATAACACAATAGAATCAAAACCTTCTCTCTAGCGCATTGGTAGTGAAATATGTCTCTCACAACAATGCCGAATGAAGGGACAGTCTAGCCTATCAGCTATCATCCTCAGAATGGTGTTGGAGCTAGCCCGCACTCTGCGCACCAACGATGCGGCTCGTGCACGCATGGTTACGCATACGGCTTATGACATGTCCATATTTATTTATTTATTTTTTATTTTTCCCTACCACCGGTTCAGGACGCAATCTGCTGAGAAGAACCGGCGTAAGAAACTCAGCAGAGCTTTTAATCAAATCAACTTACTAATAAAACTTTACAATATAGAATATGTATTGCTCCAGAGCAACTTACTCCCAAGCTTTATCATCTTTAATATAATCAGAAATTTTATAATACGCCTTTTTACATAATTTAGTTTTAATGAATTTTTTAAGTTTAGAATTATTTTATCCTCTTACATCAATAGCGAGTTTATTATAAAATCGTATACAATGACCCATGATTGTCAATATAGAGCTAACAGATGTTAAAGGAATCAACAAAACGGTATCCTACCTAAAATAGTCTTATGGTTAGATTTTTTACCGACTTCAAAAAAAGGAGGTTCTAAATTCGTCTGTATGTTTTTATGTTTGTTACCTCATAACTTTTAACTGGGCGAAGCGGTTTAAATGTTTCTTATTTTTATTTAAGAGCTGGTGGTTTCTGTGTAGTCCCATTGGCACCAGGTAAGGATCTGATGGTTATCACTTTAGAAATCGAGGAAAACCCTTAAATTTTAAAGGCACATGAAGTCTGTTTAACTTTTTTTTTTATTCTTAATTATGTTAACCACTCATATGAAAAGTTATAAGCAAATCTTTTGTAGTCACAACTAGTGCGACTTTCTTTATAGCCTTGTGAAAAACATGTCCGAAACTATTACAGGAGACAATATTAAATTCATTACAGCTACCGTAAATATTGTAAAAAGAACAGAATTTTAACTTTATGTTAAGACAATTATGTATGCCGAACCTTTCCTTGTCGTTCCGTTGAAACTTCTGTTGATAAATCAACCTCCATACGATCCAAAGCTTCTTGCAATTCTCGAACAGTTTCAGCTGTGGACAAAATTTTTTTTTTTCATTACAACGAATATCTTTTAAACTCATTTCAATACCAAAATAACCACACTACCATCGCTACCACCGAAAACAATAGTACAAAATGTATATATGCTTTAACGATATGAAATTTCTTGATAATTCTGAATACAAGGCCAGTTGCATAAACGTAGGAAAGTAAAGATTCACGTCTCTAAATTAATCCTTTCTTATCCATTTCGGAAAGGTCTTTACTTTGATTAAAACACACATTCTCTGCTCCTTCTTTTTACTTACGATCTGTAAGATATTCATCCACATTTTCTCGTTTCACTGATGTATTTTCTGCCAAACTGTTAAATTGATCAGAATTCTCGCTCATTTCAGAGTTGGTATAATGTACATTTATAGTATCCGTACTTAAACTAATTTCACTAGTTGCAGTTTGATATATAAGACTAGAATTCTCATAAAAGTTTGTTATAAAATCTCTTATATAATCAACATTGAATTCTGTAATAACTTCTGCAGTTGAAACATCTGTAAGTATATTTTATCCATTAACATCAATCTCATCTTTAATGCAATCAGGATTATTGATATGATACACACCATACACAGTAAGACTCAAAGTTTGAGTAACGGTTGTAATATTTTTAGATGTGGGATTTCCCTCTGTCGTTTCTACAAATTCATATTCATCGTAAAACTCCTTTCCTCTTTTAGTAACATCCTCATTCGATAAGTAATCTGCAAACAGGACGTCATGTAAGTAATTTGAAATTAAAACCTGTACTATTCTCGGGAAAAATATTACTTACTTTCTGTCTTATCATCTATATCATTCAACTCATTCATATGGTACGGCTTAGGCCTTCCAATTAATGTGATTCTTTTTCTATCTTTAATCTTATCCGTAGTTTTAATACTTGAAGGTAGACTTATATCAATAATTAAAGGATTTTCTGTTTTCATAAATGTATACGTTTTCTGCACATTTTCTATATTATTTAGTGCTGTTACAGCTCTTCTCTGCATAGAATTAAAACTGGTCTCTGTACCGTAATTATTTTCCATGGTAGCAATAGCTAATCTGGTTAAATAAATTTCATCTAAGCTTCCTAGGTAATTTATGCTTTTATTTCTTTCAATGTCTAAAGCTGTATATAAAAGTAAATGTTCTTCTAAAGTCATTGAGGCATCTAGTTTGCTTATTTCGTTTAGATCTAAATCTGAAATATTTTACAGAAATACTTTCGAATATGATGTGCGTTTGAATACTTATCACTCTGAAGGTTTAGATTTTATCAGATGATTTTTAGTTGCTTTTGAAGCACCGTTCTAAAGGAAATACAATTACAATCAAACATATAATACATATTAAGCACAAACTAACGTATGTCGCAAAGTGCAGAAAATTCTAAGTCTTTTTTTGAGCGCGATGGACACAAGGCGGCTGGATCTGATGGTGACCATAGCGGACGTAATGGAGGCGGTCCACGAGGTGCCACGTTGCACACCAACCTTTCAACACTGCGGAGTCGACCTTGCCATGTCGTCTGATAATATAAACAATCTCTAAAATATACAATTGAAAAAGAAGCAGCTTTAGAAGAATTTTGGTCGATTTGTCGAAAAATAAATTCCACCGATTTAAAATTTTTAAACTAGCTAATCGTACAGCAGGTTGTAAGAACTTTTAATACTTACCATAAATCGACTTCGTCCACATCCGACCATGTAACTTTCCGCCCATATTATCTGAGCAAAGTCACCGTAGAAGCTGCTATTGCGGTTTGGACTAGGAAAGGGAATAAAATCTAATAAGTTTATATTATTGATGAGTGTTTTGGCGTAGCGGTGGTATCTTTTGAACAGCTTTGACTGATTTCAATTAGTTGTATTGTCTCCGCACCTTGATTACATATAAGACAACCACTAAATTGCCCTTTCTCTTGTCGGGTAAAAATAGAAAAGTGCTTTCTGCTTACGGTATATAAATGGTAGCGTTGCCCTTATACAACATGTTCTGCATATACCAGATGTCCACCATTGACTCAATACGAAGCCCTGGCGCTTCGCCCACCACTGACGCCACGCACTGCCCAACTGATATTGAATCTGTTGATTTGATGACAAAATGTCTAATATTAGTAGATAATTTAGAAAAAGGTTTTCAGTATTTCATGGGTTTGAGATTTTATCGCAAAAAATGTGGGAAATACTCCAACTACATAATATCAGAAGTTCAAAACCCCAACCTCCTAACCGCGTTAAAATTTTAAAAAACTTATAATTATTTCTTCATGTCGTCCTTAAGAAAGCTAATTTTTTTGCTAAATCGATTAGTATAATAGGTAGCTATGCCTTAAAACGTAGGTAAAATAAAAACTTACATAGATCGCGACAAAGGTCTTGGTCCTCAGGCACGGACGGCGGTTGGCACTGATCCGCCCAACGTTGGGCTTCCCGAGCTAACTCGTCAACCCAACGCTAATGATAAAATTAATTAGTTTGAATGAAATGTCATTGTTTGTAATGTTTGTACTGCGTCTGGGTGTTTCTATGTATTATAAGTGTGTATTTACAAAAAAAAAGTAGTATATGTATTCTATCCGTATTCTAGTACCCATAACACAAGCATATAAGCTTAGCTTGGGACCAGAGGACGTTGTGTGAAATGTCCATGAATATTTATTTATTTATTGTTAACATTAAAGAAAGGGGAGTTAAAAGAGATATGACGTCTTACAGAAAGCTATGGAAGTATGATGGCATGTTGCGCCGACCCTGAATCACTGCTGAACAAAGATTGTTGTTACTTGGTTACTAAGCTTTGTTAACTAAACCTAAAACGATTATTTACCAGTTTCAGCATATTCCCAGCACTATTTAACCTCGGTAGTCTACCATTAGCCGCTTCATTGCGCCGTCTATTGAGTCGATCAATCACACGAGACTTCTCTTCCTCGGAGAGACCAGCACTTATGTACCCCACACACTTGTAACTAGGACCTTCCTAGAATGCCGAAACTCATTTTACGACGGATTAAGTATAAAAGGGTCACCACCTGATTTCCTTCTCAAGGTGATGTAAAAACCAGCTAAGGGATAGATAGAAAACACCCTTTGTGAGAGATGGAAAACTCGACAATAAATCCTATACCAACACGCCTGGTCATGGACATGCGGCATAGTAGACAATAATCCCTCCCAAAGTGGAAGAAGTCCGTGCCCAACACCGGAAAGTAAATGAGCTGGAGAGAGAGAGAGAATAAATATCGACTGTACAGAAAAAGCCTAGTCCTCAAAGGCCTAGTATTATTTCTGTTTGACAGTCTGCAAAAACCTTTTACGGCTTGTATATCATTTCCGATTTATTTGATTCAGATTTTGATGGCTGTAATGGCTATATCTATGATTATTGCCTAACATATTTCCCAGAATTACAAACAGTAACTAACGGGCCTCATAGTGCAGTGGTTAATAAGACGGACTGCCATTTACAGTCGCTACTTCGGTTCCAGCCTAGGTTAAATATATTTGTGTTCTATTTGTGATTGTCGCACGATATTTGTAGTGCATCTGGATATTTGTATCCACTATAAATATTGTATTTCCGGTCAGGACAATCATTTGTGTGATGTTTTTAATTGTCATACAAATGTTTGTGCTGCGTCTGGGTGTTTACTATGTATTATAAGTATGTATTTACAAAAGAAAAGTAGTTTATGTATTATATCCGTATTCTGGTACCCATAACACAAGCATATAAGCTTAGCTTGGGACCAGAGGACGTTGTGTGAAATGTCCATGAATATTTATTTATTTATTTATTTACATGAAAAAAACAGTACATAATAATATAAACGTATTCTCTTACCCATAACACAAGTAATAAGCTTAAATTGGGACTAGGGGAAGTTGTTTCCATAAAGATATTATATTGATACTTACAGGATATTGGCAAAATATATGATCATTAGTATTCCCACACATTCTGGCTCCACAATAATTGACAGACCCGTTGCTGATCACATTTCTAAATGCTGTTATAAGACACACCACAATAAAGGCACCACTTTGCATTTTATTGCTTTCACCGATCAATTTTGCCCATTTTGTAATTTTCGCTCCAAAAAATTTTGATATGTTTTTACTGACAGAAGATTGACTACAAAATTTTTTTTAATAATATTCCTTCTTTATGCTCATTTCACACCTATTGCCATGCCTTTTACGATTTTTGAAAAGGTTTACAATGATAATGGAAGCAGGGCGTATATATACGCTAACTATAGTTAACGCTTGATTTGAAACTAAATTATGTATATGATAATCCAACATTTATAATCTTAATTAAATAATAAAATATTGCTTGCTACTTGGTTTTTAGCGTGTTTTATTCTAATGTGTAGGTTATACTATTGAAAAATTTTAAATTTATAATTTAATTTAAAAATTTAAATTTGACGGGCATCGTGATGGAGTGGTTTATGTAATGGACTGCCGATCACGAGGTCGCTGGGTTCGATTCCCGGTTGGGACAATCATTTGTGTGATATCCATAAATGTCATACAAATGTTTGTACTGCGTCTGGGTGTTTTCTATATATTATAAGTGTGTATTTACAAAAGAAAAGTAGTATATGTAGTCTATCCGTATCTGGTTCCCATAATACAAGCATAGAAATATAGCTTACTTTGGTACCAGAGGACGTTGTGTGAAATGTCCTCTATATTTATTATTATTTTATTATTTCATTAAACTACATTCAGTACTATCACAGATGTATAATAAGTACTATAAAGTGTTGTTGTACGTGAACGCTAAAATGTTTCCATATTTAAATACACTTATGTGTTAATAGCAAAAAAATAATAAAACTACAAATAAAATATTATATAATTTAATACGATTTTTTTAACACAACAAATATAATACAGCCATTATTAATGATTTACAAATAAAATAATAACAAAATTTATATCACCGTATACCTTAATATTAATGGTCTTATTCATAATGACTTATCGGAGGTTTAAACGTAGATTTAATCTGAGAGATAATAAACGTTTTAGCGTAAAATTAAATATTATGAATAACAAGTTTTGAAAATTTTCGCGAACCGCTTTTATCGAACTTTTAAACCTCCGATAAGTAACCATAAAAATACACATTGTATTCGTTGTATTACTAATACAAATAGCAAAGTTATTGAATACTAGCTCCAGTCGGCGAATTTGTACGTCTGGAATTTCAAAGTCGTTATTTATGTATGTATGTCCCTTTGTGTGCTTATATCTTGAAAACTTTGCAACCGATGTTGATGCGGTTTTTACATTATATAGAGTGGTTCAAGAGGACGAGGCTTTTTGGTAAAATTTGTTAAGGTTTCATAATTTCTTCTATTTTCTTCTCTAGACTTTCCACACATTACTTTCGTAGATTACCCCTGTACATACATATTAAAAACTTAATATATTTATTTATAGCATAAAACAGACATCAAATAAATTAAAATGCGCAAATAATTCACAATTACGTTATTATTTACGTTAAACAGAAGATAATAGAAATAAGGACCCCACTAAAGGAATAAGAGCAGGGGAAAACCTCTCTTTCAAATATACTAAATATAATAGCATTACTAACTATCGATATACGTATAAATAAGTAAAAGTAAAATAATTAAAAATAGTTTAAATAATTGGTCAAGTGCGAGTCGGACTCACGCACGAAGGGTTCCGTACCATTATCTATGCAACATAAGGCAACGTTATTAGTATCGAGCAAGAAACGGTAAAAAAATCATGTTTGTTGTATGGGAGCCCCCCTTAAATATTCATTTTATTTTATTTTTAGTATTTGTTGTTATAGCGGCAATAGAAATACATCATCTGTGAAAATTTCAACTGTCTAGCTATCACCGTTCTTGAGATACAGCCTGGTGACAGACGGACGGACGGACGGACGGACGGACGGACGGACGGACGGACGGACGGACGGACGGACGGACGGACGGACGGACAGCGAAGTCTCAGTAATAGGGTCCCGTTTTTACCCTTTGGGTACGGAACCCTAAAAAAGTAAAAAACACGCTTTATTTAATCGAATTATTGTATTGTCATTGGTCTTTGACAGGTGTGCAAAATTTGAATAGAATCTGAGCGTTTAAAGTGGGTCAAAATAGCGTCCAAAGGAGTCGGTTACAAACATACAAACAAACATACAAGTGAAGCTAATATAAAGCGTGTAAAAAGGTTTTTAAAAACCGTTCAAAGTTGGTACGCACGAAGTCTTATTTTAACAAATGTTTTCATTTGATACCCATAATTATGGTGAGAAAGCATTAAAAAAACAACAAAAAAATTCCCGCCATTTTGGATGTGCCGCCATGATGTATTCAAAATGACGTCACAAAGTTAACCATGTGTTAGCAACTAAACTAAACATGTATTTTATGGTCTTATTCATAATGACTTATCGGAGGTTTAAACGGAGATTTTATCGGAGAGATAATAAACGTTTTATCGTAAAAAGACTATTATGAATTACAAGTTTTGAATTGATGAATTTTCGGGAATCGATTTTAGCGAACTTTTAAACCTCCTATAAGTCATTATGAATAAGACCGGTGGTCACTGAACACTGGTTTTATGTTTGACTTTTTTGTAACTAAAAAGACTAGAAAAAATATTGTAGCACAAGTAAGTATTGAAAGAACGTATCTCAAAAAAAATTGTTGCTATAAAATAAAATATATTTTAAACAGAAACTCAACTGTCTACCACAAAAATATACAGCTTCAATCTTTTTTGGCTTTTTGAAATTAAAGCCCTTTACAGAAAGACAAAAATCGTAATAATCAAAACAAGTCATAGAGTTCGGAATATACTGTATGTACTTACAAAAAAAATAATACCCACGTATAAAAGTCTATCCAAAAATGGGTGTTACCAGATGCTAAAATCTTGGAAATGTTTTAATACAACCTTGTATCAAAAAAATAGTTATTAACAAAAATACAAATAAAATTATTACCCTTTACCTAAGTTTTAAAATTTTCATATTTGGCAACACTGAGTCAATATATGGCAATAAATTGACTAAAAACAATTACAATATTGCTATAGGACTTCTACTTAATTTGTTTTCTTACAAATCATAGAACCTTTTATTTTACACAAACGTAATTTTCTTTTTTTATTATATTTTTTCGTCATCAGGCTTAGGAAGGTAATACATAGAGTCTATATAGTATTTTGTGATGTCCGATACAAGACTTCTGTCAGAAATTTCCTGTGCTACACCGTATATCGCCATCTGTAAAAAAAAGTATTTTTTTCTTTTTTTTTGTTCTTTTTGTTGTTCTTTAAACATTCTACTACGGGGCACGGACCTTTTTTGTATTGCTGTTATCGCTACTAATTAGGCGAGTGAGCAGAAATCAGTCTTAGTCAATTACACGATACTATCCGGAGAAGAAATGGGGCGGTGACACTAGTATTTTTAATTCGTCCCGAAACTGACTATGACTCTTTCATAGAGAGAGTTAAAGAGAATAAACCTCATTAATTTTCCTTAACACATCTGGTCAGCGTGACATACTACCATTCCTTCCTGAATTGGGAGAGGCCCGTGCCCAACCGTGGTAATAAGATATATAGGGGGATAATAGGACAGAAAAATCCTTACTCTTTACTAATTTATAATTGTGAAATAGAGTTGATGACGTAATAAAAATTTTGACGAACTTTACACCCGTATTCATTATATTATTTCGCATTGAACAGTGTGGTGTCGCGACGATTATTTTTGTTGAGTGTATACAGGCTTTTTGTAAATAATAAATAATAAAAAAAAAAAAAATTATCGAAAGGAACTTCGTTCCATCCGGGTGTCCCTTGACACCTCTCAAGTTTTATAAATTATTATGTTTTGAAAAAAAGAAAGTGATAGAAGCATAGATATACTCTTTATCTATAATATAACGCAAAAGCTATTAAAATCGGTTTAACTTTCCCGAAGAAAAGACGGAAGTACGATACCCATACTTTTGTATGGAGCATAATTTAGTATCGTCCCGTCTTAAGTATTGTTTGTGAAATGATTTTGCTACCCCTGTGCGTCCATGCCTACTATGAGACCTCACAGTAACGTTTGTGAATACGGCTGTTAGTGTTAATGTGTGTAACAAAACGACAACACGATCTAAAAAATTGTACAACGCCATCTATCGAGTGGTGTAGTAGACTTCTTTTTGTTAAGGTTTAATTTTTTCACATGTAGGAAGCAGCGGGCAACAGCTAGTAAATAATATTAAGATTAGTTACCTTGCCCTCGACAGGTGATGCGTTATCTTTAAGACAAGCGGCGGTCACCTCCTGTACATCATTCACGAAACGTTCTGCGACACCCGCCTGAGTGTGAGCGTGAGTCACACATATGTGTATACTGAAATAAATAAATAAAATAAATATACATCTTATTAAATAATAAATATTCATGGACATACCACACAACGTCCTCTGGTCCCAAGTTAAGCTTATATGCTTGTGTTATGGCCCATAATCATATCATATATCATAATCATCATAATCATCTGGTACCCATAACTTATGGGTACCAGAATACGGATAGAATAAATATACTACTTTTTTTTTGTAAATATGTACATACTTATAACACATAGAAACACCCAGACGCAGTACAAACATTTGTATGACAATTAGAAAAATCACACAAATGATTGTCCCGAGCGGGAATCGAAACCGCGACCTCTTGATCGGCAGTCCGTTACATAAACCACAACACCACGAGGCTCGTCAAAAATATAAAATAAATATTCATGGACATTTCACACAACGTCCTCTGGTCCCAAGCTAAGCTTATTATGCTTGTGTTATGGGTACCAGACCATATAAATATTATTACTTTACAATGTTAATTTATCATTTTAATAAAAAAGAAGTTCAACCGACTTCATGTGCCTTTGAAATTTGAGGGTTTTCCTCAATTTCTCAGGATATGAGAACCATCAGATATTGTCCAGGTATCAATGGGGCCACACGGGAACCACAACCTTGCAAATAAAAAAAAATGAGTAAAATCGCTTCGCCCAGTTAAAAGTTATGAGGTCACAAACATAAAAAAAAACATCCATCTCTTTTTCGAAGTTGGTTAAAAGGCTTATTGATTCGATTGTTATGAAGGTAATCGGAGACTTGGATCCAAATCTAAAATTAATGGCACATTAAAGAACATGAATAAATTTTTACCATTGCATTCAATTAAAACTCTGTAAATAGATCACGAACTGCCTCAGTTTTAAAATCTATACTCGAGTTGAGATTTTACTACACTCAAGTGAAACGAAAAATATACTCGAGTGAATCGAAAAATATACTCGAGTGAATCGGAAAATATACTCAAGTGAATCGAAAAATATACTCGAGTGAATCGAAAAGTTTACTCGAGTGAAGATTGATAAAGTGAACTTTATTATAAATCTTACCCAGACGGGAACTGTAATGCATTCAAAGCCCATCCTTTCTTGTGTAACATGTCAGCCATCTTGAATATATCGAACTTTTTGGAGCCCCACGCTACAACAGAGGTCGCTGGCTTCCCAAATATAAACAAACCATTTATTTTACGTAGCCTGTTGACAAAAAATACATAAGTTAAAAAATATTTTATTCTCAAAGGGCTGTAAAATTTATCTAAGAATGTTGTTAGCAAATTATTTCTTTTTGAGAGATGGCAAACTCGAAACTAAGCCGTATGCCAACATACCTAGTTAGCGGGGCATATTAGACCACAAAACCTCCCGAGGTAAGCCCAACGAAGACCCATGCCCAACAGTGGGACATTAATGAGCTGTGAATAGGAAGACAAACTATAAACAAATTAATATTCACGAACATTTCACAAAACATCCTCAGGTCTCAAGCCAAGCTTTATTGCTTGTGTTATGGGTACCAGAATACGAATAGGCTAGATATACTACTTTTTTTTTGTAAATACATACTTGTAATACATAGTAAACACCCAGACGCAGTACAAACATTTGTATGACATTTGTAAATATCACACAAATAACTGTCCCGAGCGGGAATCGAACCCGCGACCTCGTGAACGTCAGTTCGTTATATGAACCAATACACAACGAGGCCCGTCATAATATTTATATACTTACTAGCTGACCCGGCAAACGTTGTTTTGCCATACAAATGTTAGGGATAGACAAATCATTTGAAATAGAATATTAATGCGACTACAAATTGAAATGTAGGTTATTCTATCTTTCAAGTTGGGTCGAATTGCACACGGTGTGCAAATCAAATTTAAAATCAGTTCAGTAGTTCAGGAGTCCATCGCTGACAAACATCGCGACACGTAATTTTTATAGATAAAAATTAATACTCACTCTGCTTCAATATGTCTGGCAGTTTTAATGATTTCATCCGTCATTTGAACGTATCTAGATTTACCCACAAACATCATGGTCGCCCAACAAGCGGCTATTAGACCACCAGCACGGCTGCCTATAATAAATAACATCAGACACGATTCTCTCTTTTATATTATAGTCTATTAACGCCCCAATGTTGGGCACGGGCTTCCTACATTTCCAAATCCTCTGTAAGTAGACTAACACCTAAAAGAGGAGTAGGTCCGTGCCTAACAGTAGGACATTGATGGACTGGAAAGTAAGAGATAATTTGTATTTACTTTTTGTTTGAAAGTTATCTTACCGTTGACAGTAGGTGATCCATAAACACCACCGGGCCACTCTGTTGTGACGGTATACTGATGATGTCTGTATTCCGGTCTTCTGTATAACACCACTGATGTACCTTTTGGAGCATAACCGTACTACGAAAAGAAAAAAAAACAATTACAAATTTCCGGAGTTTCATATCATCATCAAAAAATAATTCATCATAATAACCCCCCCGTAAATATTTGTTTTATTCTTGTTTTTAGTATTTATATGGCGAAAGACGGATAGACGAATAGACCACGGACTGACTGACAGACGGACGAAATGCAAAGTCTTAGTAATATGTTTCCATTTTACCTTTTTTTATACGGAAACCTGAAAACCACTTTTCACATGTTTTATTGCTTATTTAGAGCCTTTTTCTATCCCAAAATATTCTATGTGAAAAGAGGAATAATGGTAATTATCATCTTGACGGTTCCGAGGCTTTTAAGCCAGTCAGTCAGCCAGTTCAGTTCAAACGCGACACATTGCATATAAAATGGTTTTGTTAAAGTAAATAAACCCAATATACATACTTTGTGAGTATCAGCTGACATACTAGCAACACCTGGTAATCGGAAATCGAACACAGGTACTTGATGTCCGGCATCTGTCATGAAGGCAGCCACGAAGCCACCGAGGCAAGCATCAACGTGCAAAGGTACATCATACTCTACAGCCACGTCAGATAAACCTATAATATCATCCATAGTACCATATGGGTAATTTGGCGCTGAACCCACTATCTGAAAAATAAATAACAAAAAAAATTACAAGCATGAACAGGACTGGAATCAAAGACATCAAGGAGTGCGAGTGCTTCGTTTCTCAATTGAGTCCACATCACCATTTATCATTGCGTACACCACGATAGGTGAGTTGGCAATCCAACGAAATGGTACTCCGACTTAAGATAGTCACATAAGGGCCATTAAAGAAGCATAGAATATAAATGGTACTCCGAGCCGTGGCTACAATTCTGAATTCCCGCTTGTGGTGATGGGTGCGCTAAGATTTGTCGCCAGGCATATGGGTTATTAGCTCTACGGAGAGGCAGGCAAAGCATTACAAAGCCGGGCAATCACCAGGCAATCAAGCGGATTAGAAAAATATTTTAGTTTTTACACGCTTTATATTAGCTTCACTTGTATGTTTCCGGGCAATCACCAGGCAATCAAGCGGATTAGAAAAATATTTTAGTTTTTACACGCTTTATATTAGCTTCACTTGTATGTTTGTTTGTATGTTTGTATGTTTGTAACCGACTCCTTTGGACGCTATTTTGACCCACTTTAAACGGTCAGATTCTATTCAAATTTTGCACACCTGTCAAAGACCGATGACAATGCAATAATTCGATTAAAATATCCGATTATCCTGGTTAGATTCGCCAGGATTCATTAATCTCTTTCCGGATCCTTTGCATGAGAGTAAGAGAGAGGGCTAGTACGCGAACTACGGATGCGCGCATTTCCAGAGAACCTCTTTTTTTTATTTTTTAGTTGGGTATAGAAAACCCAAAAGCGTAAAGCGAAAGAAAGAATAAAGCGTGTTTTTTAGTTTTTTTAAACTATTATTTTTTTATTATTAAGTAGGTAATCATATTTTTATTTGTAATACTTACCAAACAAGTCCTTCTGCCAATAGCCTTCTTCACCTTCTCCACATCGACAGTCATTGTGGCAGGATTAACTGGTATAGTTTTAACAGACAGTCCCAAATACTGGGCAGCCTTGTCGAAGGCAGAATGGGCAGTCGATGGTATAATTATCTGAGGGTTAGATACACCCTTGCTGTATGCTAAGTCCCTAAATGCTTTGCAAGCCATTATTATTGATTCTGTACCGCCTGTTGTTACCTGAAAAAGACGTTATTTATAACCATCGTTGTCTTAAAAACGTACCAAATGAATAGGCGGATTAGCGGTTTCACAAGGGTTTACAGTAACTACCCCGATTCTTGGCTTTTTGGGTAAAACTTTTATAGACTATCTGTTATTCTTAACTATAAGATATACAGCTGTAAAGTATCATTAAGATCCATTTAGCCATTTTACATAAAAGAGCAAATTACATAATAAATCATCCGTGCATCAGTACATCAAACGGTTCATACATTTTCACAATTATTAGCGTTTTTAATACCAGTAGGATTAACCACCTCGAAGAGTAACGAATGCTACGAGCCCCCGCCCACAAATTTAATTGCTTTGTACCTTCCCTCACTAAATTGCTTTGTTCATAATTTAGGTTCTAAGGGGGCTCCATCACAGAATTTTCTGAAAACCCCGCTATTAATCCGGCACTTATCAGTTACATTATGATTATTTGTAAGAAAGCGGTATACTAATCTTAATAATTAATTGTGTAACATTAAAAGATGATCTCATAAAAACTAAATCACATTCATAACACCACGTCAGTCATTATCTACTAATATAACATAATCAGTGTTTATATGAAAGATAATTACTATTCTCAAGGTCAACACAGCACTGGAGATTCAAGTACATTTACCTACTAATTACTAAATAGGCGCACGTCTAATAGAATTTTACTTGCGAAGATTTCAACAACGAAAAATACCGCAGTATCTATTTGATGAGAACCATAATTTTATCGTATGCAATTAATGATGTGTCAACTAACATCCCAAACTAGTCAATACGAAATATCTATTTCGTACTCTAAGCACCCTCTAAGAAAGGATTTGTACAAATTCACTGCTTAAGATGACGATAAGGGAGTTAAAATTTGTGCGATAGGGGATTGTCCCTGAAAAAGGTACGAGAATAAAACTCAAACCGCCTTATTACAAAACGTGGACTAAGTTTAAGCCACAGTTTAAGCCTGGTTTTTAAACACTTCAATTGCGCATTTCAAGCAGGTTTTTCTCAAATCCTAGATCTAACAACGACATTAGTCTTAAACCGACGCCAAACTAGTGTCAGAGCGGGTCTAACTATCCAATTCCTCGTAAATAAATTTTGTTAAACCTGGGTTTAACGTTGAGCCGCGTTTTGTAATAAGGGGGATTGAGTATTATCTCTTAAATTACGTTACTATGTTTGTTCGCGTAAGCTCAGATCGGTGGGATGCCACCAATCTGAGCTGTTTAATTGGCTAAAAGAGCATGTGTAACTACCACTGTTAATTTGAAACTCGACGCTCTAGCTAGATGAACTCGTAATAGAGTAAGATAGCGCTCTTGACCACCTTTATTTTAATTTGCTTATGCTGCCTGTTGTAAACGTTTGTAAGTACAGGCATATTGTTTTGAAATGACGATATCATCGAAACTTGTTAATTATCATGAATGCCATTACTTTGTTCAGTGTGCATTCTGACACCGTTTTAATAAAGCATAGAACATAATATTACCATTAACCATGCACATAATATTTTTAACGTATTGGACTTCGTCGAATATCAACACTGCAAGGAATGAATTCTAAACATAAGAAATAATTCACTCCTCAGCTCAGAAACGTCTTATCATCGTGCGCAACGAGAGAATATTGCAGTCAGCATATTGCCTCTGTGGTGGCGGATTAAGAATATAAGTGTCACCACCCAATTTCCGCGGTGCTGTAAAAATCAGCTAAGGATATTATAAGCAGTCAAAATCAACTGTGAGAGACAGAAATCTCGAAACTAAACCCTATGCCAACACACCTGCTCAGCGCGTCATAGTAGATCATAAACCCTCCTAAAGTTGAGGAGGCCCGTGCCCAACAGTTATGGTCTTACTCATAATGACTTATCGGAGGTTTGAACGAAGATTTTATCGGAGAGATAGTAAACGTTTTAGCGTAAAAAGACTATTATGAAGAACAATTTTTGACAATTTTCGCGAACCGATTTTAACTTTTAAACTTCCGATAAGTCATTATGAATAAGACCATTAGACGTTAATAGGCTAGAGAGACATAAGAACTCGGCATTAATTTCCAGCTTTGTTCGGAGACTATCTACTTAAATTACGCTTAGCTGTTTCTTTTAGTATCTACTCTCTGGAAGACATTTGTTCCTGAAATTATGTACATTATTCATCTTACGAGTTGTGACTACGAAAATTCCATTTTAATCATAAATATTCACAAAATGAAATATTGTAAGTAATTAGCTACAGATTAGATAAGTTCCGTGGTTTTAAACTAAGCGTAATGATTACTATGGATACTAGATAGCGAGCGTACTACACATACAATAGCAAATACTCAAGTGTACTCAAGAAATAGATATCATTCACTACACAATATTTATCCTGGGAATCGAGACCACGATCATATGACAGTTCAAAAATAAACTAAGTCTTATTGTGCCTACGGTTTAGAAGGACATTTCATGGACATTTCACACAACATCCTCTGGTCCCAAGCTAAGCTTATATGCTTGTCTTATGGGTACCAGAATACGGATATAATACATAAACTCCTTTTCTTTTGTAAATACATACTTATAATACATAGTAAACACCCAGACGGAGTACAAACATTTGTATGACAATTAAAAACATCACACAAATGATTGTCCTGACCGGGAATCAAACCCGAGACCTCGTGAACGGCAGTCCGTTATATGAACCACTAGACCATGAGGCCTGTCAAGTAGATAGATAGATAGATTTTACATAGCACAAACATACACACATCTATACTGTTAATAAAAAGCTGAAGAGTTTGTTTGTTTGAACGAGGAATTATTATTGAGGAAAGCTATAGTATAGCCTTCCTTGATAATTTCATTTTCATTAGTGAAAAATATTGCAAAAACGGTAAAATCTTTTCAAATTCCATAGAATCAATCTGTCACTTTCTCGCCTCGTCTTTTTTCTACATCTCTCTTTCTCGCTATATTAATATATCGTAATATGCCATTTGTGGTGCCCTTTAACCTCTATAAATTTCAAAAAAGCAATTAAAATAAATATGAGTACTCACAGTGCCACAACAATCTTCATCTCCGTGGAACAAGTTGATAGACATACGAACAATTTCGGACTCCATTTTATTAATTCCAGGGAACAGATCTGCATGCAATGGGTTAGTGTACGCCGTCATAGCATAGGCATCACACGCTACTTTGGTTATTTCTTGACTGACGTGGTATACAGCTCCAGATACATTGCCATTTTTCCAATCATATCCACCTATGAATATCAAAAATTAAAAGGATAATGAAATATTAAAAAAAAAAATTCTGCCACTAGCATGTGCATTTGAGGGTTTTCCTCAATTTCTCATTAGATAACCATCGGATCCCGACCTGGTGTCAATGAGACCACACGGAAACCACCAGCTTTCAAATAAAATTATTATTATTATTTATTTATTCATTAAAAAAAAAATTCTGCCACCTGCATGTGCATTTGAGGGTTTTCCTCAATTTCTCATTAGATAACCATCGGATCCCGACCTGGTGTCAATGGGACCACACGTAAACCACCAGCTTTCAAATAAAAAGAATCATTATAATTGCTTCACCCAGTTAAAAGTTATGATGGGCTTCGTGGTGGAGTGGTTTATGTAATGGACTGCCGATCACGAGGTCGCGGGTTCGATTTCCGCTTGGGACAATCATTTCATACAAATGTTTGTACTGCGTCTGGGTGTTTCTATGTATTATAAGTATGTATTTACAAAAGAAAAGTAGTATATGTATTCTATCCGTATCTGGTTCCCATAATACAAGCATACAAATATAGCTTACTTTGGGACCAGAGGACATTGTGTGAAATGTCCTGAATATATAAAAAAAAATGAGGTAATGAAAATTAAAAAAAATAACATACAGACAAATTGAGGACCATATAACATCACATTGTGACCAATAGGGGCAGAGCATCAGTAAAACATGTTGCGAAAATGGGGAATTGTTTTTGAATTGGTGCTTTTATGGATGGTAAAACTTACCTAAGCTAACATGGTCTCTGACCTCCTCCATGACTAGTTGTGGTTCAAGTCCTGTCTCAGGCAGTTCTCGCCTTATTGTAACACCAGCAAGTTTCTTTGTGACCTCTTTCCTAAAATCTCTATTTATTTCAGCCATTTTCTCATCTATTTTACGTCTGACTATAGGCACTTGTCGGAGCCATCGGAAAAATTCTCTACGTAATCGGACTGTCACACCTAAACAAGAATTAATTATTTATAAATATATACATGTACAATAGATACATACATAAGGCCCTATGAATACATTCATACATCAATACACTACCTAAAATGCCGAAAAAGTATGCAAATCTCATAATTTGAGAAAGAAAATACTAGTAAATTAAATAAATATTAGTATTGATGTGAGCTTCATTGAAAAATCACTACATTTTTGAGATTAGTATCAAATTTTGCTACAATTTTCCACATTTCATCAGGGGGGAGGGAGGTGTTGCACCAAAACCTCCCCCACCTCCAGCTATGCCTATATAAAGAACTATAGATAAATTGAAGAATACATACTATCTTTGGCATTGTATAGGCTATGAGCCCATACTATGGCAAGGACAGATGACGCAGTCATTGTAACTATCTGCCATGGCTCTTTGCCTTCAAAGAACCTGTTAATGGCTTTTAGAGGTTGCGGTCTCTCACTCATTGCTGAAACAAAATTAAAATATAAATTCTGGAATGAAAACAAATAATATGCAATGAGTAAACTTTAGATTCACACTTTGCCAAAACTAATAGGTACATTAAAACAGTTTTTTTTATGTTGTGAAAACAAGGCAATGGTAATAAAAATATTCAGCATAAAATAACTTAAGAGTAACATTACCTAAATAGGTACATTGCAATTACAATAATTAATATTTTACTTAAAAAAATGTAAAGCAAACAAAAGATGTTATTTAATTGAAATGCATTGCAATGTACAAAAACATAACGGTAAGTGCTAGTACTTGTAAATTTAGAAACCTAGATTTTATAATTTTTATTAGATTAAGTACAGTAGTTTTTGTTAATATAAAATAAGAAAAAAAAACAAAGTCCAATCCAACTTCACATTTTAAAAAAAGACTAACTTTGATAAGTTTCACCATAACATGGAATAAAAATGATAAACTATACTTTAATCATATACCTGTAGCAGGATTGCTGTACATGTACCTAAATTCTTAATCAAAGAAAGAATACAATTAACCTACAATATACAGAATAAAACTTTGTACGATAAGGTAATAACAAGTTAAAATGTTTTCTTATGCACTTACCAAAGATGTCGTATTTATTTGATAGGACACCAAATATGAAAATATTCGTACTATGTGAATATTATAATAGGTTCTCTATCAAAACTTTATTTTATTAGATAAAAATTAGGTTCGTGAAATAACTGATGGAGTGACCAACGACAACACAGCACAATGACAGTAATGGCAATGACAAAAGACAAATTTTGACACAATTATGGAGAAAAATCAATATAATTTAACTCGCACACGTAGAGTCGCCCTCTAAGTTTTGATTCTTACTTTGACTAGTGTCAGTTGGTAATAAAATTATCTCTCTTTTATGCTAATCTTAGGTATCAGTAGAGTGGTAATCGCCCAATCACTATACTTTATACCATTTCGGAATAGTATATGGATGAAACACATGAACAAAATGTTCATGGCAAGAAAAGAAGAGGATGGACTGTGTGAGAGATGATATGAAATAAGTAGGAGTTAGAACGTGACGGGTGCCAGAAGTCCTACAAAGAAAATAAACGTTTCGAACCAATTCAAAGTAATGAGGACAGGAAACAAGATTTAAAAAAAGAGTTAGACCTAAATTGGCCAAATAGAGACCAGAGATGTTTTATTTTATTAAGACAAAGACCATTACTATCATTTCCCAGATGGCACTGATCACACACACGGCACATGTATGCTACTTTTATGTAGTCTTCTTCTTCTGTACAGGGTGTAATACGATTAGTAAAGTTAATTTTACCTCAAAGTACATTTTTGTTCGAATTTTTGTCTCATTTGAACTTCATACAGACAATCTATTTCAAGGTATGTACTTCAATGTCTCCCGTCATTACTTGATTATAATCTAGAAATGACAAATTAGTTTAATTTTTTTTCTATTATTTGATAATTTTACTGTTTTTTATTATTTAAATAGCATTCGTATAATTACAGATTGATCACCGCCATCAGATTCCTTCCCAGGGTGCTGTAAAAGCCAGATTACAAACCCGAAATTAAACCCTTTGTCAACACATTAGGTCAACGTAGCATAGCAGATCCACAACCCTCCCGAAGGGGTAGAGGACCGTACTCAATAGTAAGACGTTACAAGCTAAGAAGCAACAGCTATAACTTAATTAACTTTCAGTATCACTTAGGGCCGGTTTTTTGATCCGTGGTCAAATGTACTTTAACTATTAGTTATTCTAACTATTGGTTAGTCGTTAACCAATGGTTAAAGCAGTTTCGTATTTTTTGATGTTCGATTTATCTAACTATGGGTAAAAATAACGATTGGTTAATTTGTTGCCAGTAAAATGAGAACATGCGTCTCCAAATTTGGCGTGGGTAGCATTTTTTCTTGAGACAACACCTTTTATTTTTAAATTCAAATGTGTTGAATTGTGTTGTCCATTGCTTTAGTTTATTGTTTGGTTTATTGCCGGGACGTTGGGGCAGTGTAACTTTCTATGCAATATTTAATGTTTTGTTGGTTAGATATTTCAATTTAATAATACCTCACTACAAATATGAAAGTTTTGTGAATAACGTTAAAATTAAAAGAAAGAATTGACCTTAGTTAACTTTTTCTATCAAATCATCAACGACAGTGCTAGAAAACAAGTAGGTGTAGTAATTGAAATTAATTTTTAATTTCGTTACATTCCCGCAAAATAAACTAGTGTCTAACGTGTTATATATTTTATTCTAAAGGATCGTGGTGCAACTTCTACAATGAAAAAATAAACAGGCTTGTGACCCTCGTCTGTCCAACGGCCGTTGGATATAATTGCAAAAAAAAATGCATATATCTGAAGAACTAACTTTCCGACACATCGCAGTATCTATATGTGTTTCAATTTATAATTGTACTGTAATAATAACGAAAATATACCACATTAACAATGGCTATGAGTTACAAATAATAACTAACCATTCGCCATATTTGTTAACCCACCAAAGACAAGTAGTTAAATTATCTAACTAATAGTTACAAATTTAACCAGTGATAACACTAACTATGCGTCAAAAAACACATTTTGCTGATATTTAACCATTTGTTGCATTATTTACATTGGTTGAAATTTAGAGGATACCAAAATAGCTTCGTGCATTTTTCTATGTACGAAGTTCTCATTGTTTCTTTAGATTGAATGACTAGAGCTCTAATTTTTAAGTATATGTTTTTTCAATATATGATCTAGGATCGCATAAACTCAGAAACGCGATTGAAAAAAGTTTTCTCGATAGAAAATCTTAGCGAAACAACCTCTCTAATGTTTTATTTTTTTCATTTGTCGGTCTATTATCGCGTATTAACTAATGAAATAACTTTAAAAACATAAGTAACTATTATATATAGAAACACGTAAATCAGAATTAAAATATATTTAGTAGATTTTGAGTAAACAAAAAAAAATATCCCTAATTCTTCATTTTCTATACCTACTAGCTGTGTTAATAATATGTACATGTCGACTATAATATTGATGTAGGCCCTTAACTACGGATCAAAAAACCGGCTCTTAATCAGGGCCAATATCCAGAGATACATATTTGGCTTATTTTATTCACGTTGTGTTTCTGGGATAAAAGGGCTTGTCCTTTATAGTCTGTGCTTGTTGATTGTGTTCCAGTAAATTAATATAGATAGCGTAGCGTTACATAATTTGCAATACATAAAATGCATTACATTTACTTGAACGTAAAATTTGTATGTAAATAAATGTATCGTCAAATAAATTACATAAATAAATAATTCATATTTATTAATATAAAGTTGATACAATAATAGGTGGTAAACGAAGAAAATAACTAAAACCATCAATAGTAGTAATAGTTAAAACCATCGACGCAGTCTATGTTTAAAATATACGCTTTAGTAATCTGAATCGTGCCCGTCAAAAACACCACGGATATAAGAAATGCCTTCCGTAGAGCTAGAGCGAATTTTACAAACAAATATTTTTAGAGTTTTCTTAGGTGTCTTCTTATCTCATTTCTTACTAAGAAGTGAGATCAAAAGAAAACACTACCCTATAAACTATTTTAAGGAACGGATAAATCATTTTATGGAAAAGGAAAGAGTTTTAAAAATTTCCCTCACGCGCTAAAAGAAATATAAATTCTAATAGTTTATGACAAGATTAGCCGTGTGATGCCGACGGAGTTGAATAGCATCACCTCATATCCTCTTGTGGCTATTGTACAAGGCGTTATTACTTGAATTATTTCTTCACCTTTAGATCTGTAGGGTCAGGACGACAAGAATAAAAGTGTCATCTCCCAAGTCTTGCCCGTAGGCAACTGAGAGAACCATGTTGCATTAGCATGACACATATACACAAAAAGCGTTAAATTCAGGCAGGCAGTCAGTCGTAAAAAACAGCCAAAACCTAATGTAACGTGGAAATAAGTTGCCTTGACACAAATCACGGAATAAGGGTAAGAGAATTACTACACAAGATTCACGAAATGAAAGAGATGGGGGATGTGTGATCGTCTTTCTTTTTCGCACACATATATGCTCAATCCATCACAATCGTGCATATACTACATCCTTGGTGATTTCACGTAAAGATAAAATAAACAGCTGTTGTGATTATGAGTCATCAACCTCCAGTTTCCTGTATACCAAACACAGGCAAGATGTCGAAAGCTAAAAAAGTTATTGAAGAAGCGAAGGAAATAAATAACCCAGAGATAGATTTAGTTGATAAAGGGATATCTAACCTTGATGAAATACCTGGATTGTGTGAGTGAACTTAAAACCTGTTTATTATAAAAGGGCGTAGGGTAACCTGTTTATGAAACTCGTTCTGGAGTAACTCCCATGCATTTTACAATTATCCCGAGAACAACAACGTTGTTTTATATATTTTAGCAAATTGAATTCTTAATGTTTTTGTAGGTATACAGTGTAAAATAACAACATTAAATAGGATTATGTACTATCACAAGTCTTAAATTAGATTAAAAAAATAAGATAGAGTTTGGCTACTTTTTCAGTTAACAAGCAATTCGCTTGAAATTGGTGTGAATATTAAATTTATGGTGTATAGTTAGTTAAATTTCAATATTATTCAACTGCCATACACATTTTCTTAGACTTCTATTATAAATAGTGACATCATACTGCTCTTCGAGAAATTAACAACTATTGTTTCCTTCTACAGTTTGTACTGACTCATTACTTTACTATATAACTAAAGGAAATAAATATTTGTCATATTTAAAGATGCATAAATGGGTTATTGATTATACCTGTAACTAGCACAGAAATTTAGCTTAATTTGTGATCAGTGTAATTCATAAACCATAGATAAACAAAAAATTTTTAAATGTCAATTGACAAGTTATTTTTTCAACACCTTAAATCCAGAGGTTCTAAATCTTAAGAACTAAAGCCCCCCTTTTCATGAAAAAATCTAAGACCCCATTTCAAATAAGAGTCAGTTTTATCAATATTGTTTTTTGTTTATTATTTTAATTAACTTGATGTTAAATGCCCCCATGGGGACAAAACATACCCAATTACAAATTCAATTCAGTCATTCACATAGGCATTGTAGGTAAAGAAATAAATATGTGTACAAAATATAATATTTTGAAATAAAAATTAAAAAAAATATAAGTATTTCATGTCTATAAATTTACATTAAAACTTTTTGCTAGATGATTCTTAATACGAAATAGTTTTTTTTTTTCAGTTAATCTGGTGAACATCACTCGTCTTTCACTCAGCCATAACAAAATACAAGTAGTTCCAGCAGCACTTGCTAATCTTATGAACTTGGAGATCCTTAACTTGGCTAATAATCACATTCAAGAGTTGCCAGTGAGCTTGTCTTCATTACCTAAACTCCGTATACTCAATGTGTCTCTTAACAGGCTGTATGGACTACCCAGAGGATTTGGTTCATTCCCAATGCTGGAAATCCTGGACTTGACATACAATAATTTGAGTGAAAAGAATTTGCCTGGAAATTTCTTTATTATGGGTAGATATTTTTCATATTTTGGATTTTCTTTCTGTGTTTAACAGGGAAAAAAAATGGTATAGGATAATAACAATATACTCCTTATATTGTTATTATCCTATACCATTTTTTTCCTCCCTTCTTGCCCGTACTCGGCCATGGTGCCGTGCTTTGAGCCTGACCATGACCCAGCAAAGGGGTGGCCCCGTTATTCGAGGCCGCCTCGGTGGGAGGGACATTAGCCCCCATCATGTGAATTTTATGAATATAGCTTCATCTATTAGACTTATTGTATATTACTTATTGTATATAAAATAATAAATAAGATGGGTCTCGTGGTGCAGTGGTTCATATAACGGACTGCCAATGACGAGGTCTCGGGTTCGATTCCCGGTCAGGACAATCATTTGTGTGATGTTTTTAATTGTCATACAAATGTGTGTACTGCGTCTGGGTGTTTACTATGTATTATAAGTATGTATTTACAAAAGAAAAGTTTATGTATTATATCGGTATTCTGGTACCCATAACACAAGCATAACAAGCTTAGCTTGGGACCAGAGGACGTTGTGTGAAATTTCCATGAATATTTATTTACATATTTATTAAAAAAAAAAAATTTTTTGTTTTTTAGATAGTCTCCGCGCCTTGTATTTGGGTGACAATGATTTTGAATATTTACCTCCAGAAATTGGTAACCTGAAGAATCTTCAAATTGTAAGTATACATTGTTACTAATTCCTAAATTATTCAACTTAACATGATTCTTACTCTAATGGCGTTTAACTTTCTAGGGACCCTGATCACCGATTCGTTTAATTATCTAATAAAATAATGTACTTATGTGTTTTATTATCATCGATCATGAGGTCGCGGGAGCGATTCCCGCTCGAGAAAATAATTTTGTGTGATATTTAAAATTGTCATAGAAATGTTTGTACTGCATCTGGGTGTTTCTATGTATTTTAGGTATGTATTTACAAAAGAAAAGTAGTATATGTATTCTATCCGTATTCTGGTACCCATAACGCAAGCATATAAGCTTAGCTAGGGACCAGAGGACGTTGTGTGAAATGTCCATGAATATTTATTATTTATTTTCCTAATACAGTTCCTATAGATATATTAATGGTATGAAGAAAATATTCATATCAATTACTGTTTCTCAGTTGTCGATGCGGGAAAATGATCTGATTGAGGTGCCTCGTGAACTGGGGAATCTGACACGCTTGAGAGAGCTACATTTACAAGGAAACAGGCTTGTTGTGTTGCCACCAGAGATTGGTGAGTTTAAGTTTGTATTGTATTCATTTGTATTAACCAAATATTGTAATAGTTTTGGAGAATATAGTTATTTAAGATAGACAATTTAGTTGTCACTACACTTTCCAAGGCCAGCCTTAATTATCTGAGCGTCTCATGTCGAACTTAATGATCTAAAACGCCCTATTATGAAAACTTCTCGGCAAGTGATTTAAGAAATTGTCTTTAGCAGTATTTATTGTTATTAACAGGTTCTCTCGACTTGGCGAGTAACAAGTCAGTATTTCGATTGGAGGGTAACTTCTGGGTGCCACATATTGAAGATCAACTCAAGTTGGGACCCTCGCATGTGTTGGACTATCTGAGATCTGAAACCTATAAAGTGTAAGTATCATCATTAATGCACATTAAAAACAGCACTCAAAATTATCAGGTTCATCCTAACTAAAATCTGTTTTAAAACATGATTATAAGCACTTTTTAAGCTATTGCATAGCTTTTATCGCGGGCCTTGAGCGTGAAATAACCTAACACTCCGACGGACAGACGAACGGACCGACGGACAGACAGACGAACGGACCGACGGACAGACAGACGAACGGACCGACGGACAGACAGACAAATAAAATAATTAAAAAATTATAATTGCATAAGTTGATAAAAAATGCTATGCAATAGCTTTACCGCTGTAGTCACCAAGTGCCACACGTCTTTTTTTTTTAAATTTTAACACATTGTAAAATAAAGTCCTACAGTTAAGTTAAAAAAATTGTATCTCTTTTTACAGATTGTACAGTCGTCACATGTCAGCCAAGCCGCCACCACCGCCACAAACTTTGGA
Source organism: Orgyia antiqua (assembly GCA_916999025.1). Lineage (NCBI taxonomy): Eukaryota > Metazoa > Arthropoda > Insecta > Lepidoptera > Erebidae > Orgyia > Orgyia antiqua. Next base: position 15,250,946 of record OU779864.1, on the reverse strand, counting down.
CAAGAGCAAGAAAGCGAGCAGAGCCGCATAAATAACTGTAACTAACTTATAATGTGCCATAACTTATTAACGCTTCTCTATGTAAAGCAGAAGTTCTCAATCTTTCATGGATAAGAAGCCTCACCCTGAACAAGAAGTAAAATTCTAATGCCCCTTTGTTACATAATACCAATTACCTGGTTAATAATTTTCTATTTACGATCGTGCTACTCACTGGTCATTGAGGTTAGTGATTATTAATTTAAAATTCGCCCCCTCTCAAATGCCGCAAAGCTTCAGAGCTATAAGGGGCGGTCTTCACTTTTTTATGCCCAGGGTTGGGGCCACTTGATGTTAAGCGTAAGTACACTTTGGGAACCTACGATTTAAACTATAATAGACAGAGACATAGACAGAGGCTTGAAAGAGTACCTAACTATTTTGTGTAATGTTGAAGGTTTAAAGAAAATCAATTTCATTATCAGTTTTTAGTATTTGTAACCACTGCAATGAGGAAATACCTACTTAAGAAGTTCTAAACGAACATATTAGATAATAAAACAAAATAATAATCTTACAAAATTTATTAATAAACACACAAGACTTACAAATTATTCTAACAATGTTAAAAAATGGATGGAATATTTTGTACATTATTTAGACAATTTATTGACAATTTACAAGATATTATATCAAAATAAAGTGCATTATATAATCATGTAATAGGATAAAGAAAAAATAACTGAATATCTAAAAAATAGCATTACCTATTTACTCTTTGGGAAAAAATTAACCTAGAAACAAAACATTACGTTTGGTAATGAATAGATTTATTTCTACCGTAGAAATTCTTTATATTAAATTACACAGCTTATGTAATATCTAGACGAGTTTGTTGTTTTCAATTTTAATATTAGCAATAAGTGCACTTATGTATTAAAAAAAACTTCTAAATATTTTTATACAAATATAATGTGGTGCTAAACACTAATAATATTTATGTTGTGATTGTATTTTTACTTATAAATTAATAAATAAATTATCACTAACTAGAATTTTCGTTTTATTTAATTAGGAAGCATATTAGGCGATAGTTATTTACGTCATGACCGTGTAACTAGTAACCTAAGTATTGTATAACTAGTAACATAAGTATTATCAACTTGAAAAGTAATTTAAAATATTTTTACTATGTACCACAGATTATAACTAGACACATTCAATAATTTTTATTAAATAAATACTCATATTTATATGACATGATCAATACTTTTATCTAAGTGGGGGTCAAAAAATTATATTTCTTTAGAAATGTTTGAAAATCGCTGGCCATGACTGATATCAAGTGTCTTATTGACATTACATATACCTAAACTAGACAAGTTTACAGAATTGAGTTATGAGATTCTAAATAGCAACAATGAATGATTTTTAACTTAATAATCAGCTTGGATTTTTTGAAAAAATTGCAAATTTATTGTTGTTGAGTTTTAATTAAAAATTGCTCTAAAATGCCCTTTGCTGATGAAAACTTAATTACAATGAATATAATTGGACGTAGTTTAGCTGAAAGGACTCAACCCACACTAATGGTCAAAAATGAGTAATATATGCCAAAGAGGTCCTAAAGGTTAGTTCTTTCACCCAGCAAAAAAGATCCGTGAAACTATAAACATACGCATGATTTTTTAATGACGCGTACCATCCCACACGGGGACGGGTATTTTTCTACAAACTACTGTAACAACCCAAATTCCTTGGGTCGTTTTTACTAAATCTAACTTGAAAGAAGCAGGTCTTTACATAATATAACAGAATTGTTTCAGTTAAAATACCTACACCAGTACATTTTTTTATTCAACTAACATCATTACAGCAATACACACCCAAACTTAAAACCTCAATAAGTCAAAAATTACTTATTGTGGGTTGAGTCCTTACTGCTTAACTACGTCCAATTATAGCTAAAATTAAAATAAATTACAGACTAGATTTTACAAAGGCACACTAACAAAATTCGTAACTCTTATGAAAAAAAAGTAATATAAAAATTAAATAAAAAGTATTTTACATAAATATACTTACATATCGATAACACTGTGATAAATTCTTTTGAAACAAGAGTTTTTAAGTTAGACGTGACAAAGACATTTAATAAAATCTTCAGAGACATATCTATGATCATGGAGAGACAGAGACATGGTATTTCTACGACTCTGATTAAAATAAATAATAGTGTACTCACTCTCTCTCTCTCTCTCTCTCTCCAGTCCATTTATCCTGCTGATGTCCCCACTGTTGGGCGTGTTGGCACAAAGTTTATTTTCGAGTTTTTCGTCTCTCAAAGAGGGTGTTATCTGTGTGCAATATACCTTAGCTGACTTTTACAGCATCCTTGGGAGGGGATGGGGTGGTGACACTTGTATTCTTAATCCGTCACCACACAGAGAATTTATACTATATAGTGCTCTATATTTGGCTAACATTAAATTCTTAAGTATTAAACTTCCAATATATTTTTATTGACAATAATTTACACTTGTTTTATAAATATTAATTAAGGCACCTTCTTTTATATTTGTTCATAAGCAGCACATATTATTTGTAAAGGTAATTAAAACACTTCAAACCATTACACAATACACACACATAGGTACCTACTTATCATCCTTATCCTTACTAATTTATAAATGCGAAATCCGGTTGATGACGCAATAACAATTTTGACGAGTTTATGTGTGGAACGAAACGATAGCGCGATTTAAATAACGTACAACTCCATCTATTGAGCAAAAAAGTAAACTTCTGTTTGTTAAGGATTGATTTCTAAATTTCACGAGTACGAAGTCGCGGGCAACAGCTAGTAAGTACATATACTTAAATAGAAGATTATGGTATAAATTTCACGTGCATAACTAAACTTAACTAAAAAATATAAGCAACTATATTGTATTTTGATTAATTGGCTATTTCTTTGGACACATTTATATCAATTAAATTAGTCTAAGTGTATGTAAAACGAATTTAGTTTTAATAATAACCACAAAATAGTAGATGTTACCAAGTAAGGTTAACATTGCTGAATTGTGATCAATTTTTTAGTTAAGTTTAGTTAAGCACGTAGAATTATTACCAATATATTGCAAATTACAACAAATAAGAGAACAGTAGCATAATTCAAATACAAGGAACAATGAACGATTATGATCGGTAATCAAAATCAAAATCATTATTCAATTAACATATTTTTAAGTTTAAATAAAACGGAGTGGACGGGTGAGGCCGAGTTGTAAAGTGTCCTCTATGATCCAGTTATTATAGGGGTTTACCCACATTCGATTTTAATTTTACATTTACCTAAATCCGCAATAGTTTTATTTAAACAAATGAGTCGCGCAAGTGTTAGAAAATATTACCATACCTTAGTCTTAATATAATTTTAATACTTTCTAATCATCATCAGAGTCTATATCATCATCATCATCAGATATCTCCATATTTCTGGTGCTGTGATGTAATGGTTTTCTATTTGTTTCTAATGAGAACGCGTACGCTTCATAATCCAGTACTTCGTCGTCGCTCAAGTGAGAATTGCCTTCAACGAAGCTGGCGAATCTGAAACATATCGAGATATAATTCTTTATTTATGAATCATCATCATTATAATAACATCACACATTTTTCCAATGGGGGTAGTCAGAGACTATAAGAGCGCCATCTGCTACGATCCAAACATACTTCCTTGGCTTCATCCACGTGAATTTGCAATACTCAATTTCTTTATTCAATGTAAACTAATACTATAAAAGGTAAAAGATTTGTAATATTGGAAGTTATGGTGCAATCGTAAACTTATTTTCAAATGGTATATAGGTTTTATAACCAGTGGTTCCCAAACTTATTTTGTGTATTCACGTTGATATTAAAATATTTTATATCCCTAATCTTTTCACCTACTTAAAATCCACTATTATCCTAATTTTTCTAGGTCTCTTACTGTCCCCCCTTCAGGCCTGCAGCGCCCCCAAGGGGGCGTGATCGCCCGCTTTAGGAAAGGCTGGTTTAAACGAAAAAAGTCAGGAGCGAATGGGTAGTACAAATTAAAAATAACTTTCAAGGAGAAGAACAAAAAGAAATACCCCAAATGACATAAGTAAAAATAATTATATAATCACCTTTTGGAGTCGTCTAACTTTAGCATAATCTTCCACTGTGCACAGTCTGGACTTGAGCAATACTGTCTCAAGTTATCCAAAGCCTTTTTAGTTTCACGAGCACCTTCCTCATAGTACTCCTCGCTTGTAAGGAGCTGCGGTTTTGGCGGGAATTTGCGACGCCTGTAATTAGACCTATTTGTAAACTTAAGCCAATGCTTGAACAACAATGATATATATCTGAGACAATCTAAGATCATGCTTAATATTAAGAAACCGGTAACTTTTAATAGAAAATAACACCGAAATTCCTATTAGTACGCTTGTAAATTGGAATTGTTATTACACATGTTTATCCTGTAGAAAAATTACGTATCAGTATTGTTTAGAGGTAAAAAATACGGTACAGTTATTTTTCCTAGGTAAAATTAAATACGGACCATTTTATTTACCTACGTAAAAAAAATACGAAATAATTTCCATAGATAAAAAATAATGGACCAATTTTCTTGTAGGTAAAAAATGACGGACCAATTTTTTCCATAAGTAAAAAATGTTACACCGATTTTTTCCTCTAGAGATGGCTATGTTTAAAACCACAACTAAATGTTGGTATTTAAAATAGCCATCTCTAATCTTTTGTAAAAAGTTAGACATTATAAATATAATATTCATAACAATGTGAAACTTACCAATATGAACGTATTCTGTTGACAAGTGACTGTGGGAAGTACTTAGCTACCAAAGATGATATAATAACTGCAGCGGATGCTTCCTGATACTCACTGCTGAAGAATATCATCAATACACCTACAACCTGCAAGATGATAAGTAGATATTCCTTTTAACACGCTTATATATATTCGGTATGTATCTATCAATATATCAATCTATGTAACGGAATCTTTGAAAGTGATTTTCACCCACTTACAGTAGTCTGATTGATCTGAAATTTTGCATACCTAACAAAGACCGATGACAATGCAATAATTAAAAAAAAAATCAGGATTTTCAAGGGTGTTTATTAGTTTTTGAACTAAGATTTTTATTTACTTGCAAACTTACAAGACTTATACAGACAAAAATACGCGTCTAAATTCGCAAAAAGTGGTTTCATTTGATCAAACATTGGTACCGATTCTATCTGCACAACTAAAACTAAACTTAACTAAAAAGTCAAAACAACTATGGCATATTGTAATTCATTAGCTATTTCATTGTGCACATTTTTATTAATTAAAATTCATCATCATCATAATAACATCACGCCTTTTTCCCATGGGGGTAGGCAGAGAGTATAGAGCGCCATCTGCTACGATCTATACATACTTCCTTGGCTTCATCCACTCATACATCTGTAGGGTTACTCTTGAAAACAATCGCAATACCACTATAATTCCAATTCAAATCCAAGGATAACCTTAAAGTCTTACTCTTGAACACAATAACGTTGTTAATGGATTAACATCTGAATCACTCAATATTACTCAATAATTGGCTACATTCGACGTGAAGTGAGCAGCGTTAACATCTGTCGTAGTGCTGTGGCATAGGGATCGATAAACTGTTGTTTAACTATTTCTAGTAAAATTTAAATAAAATACTGTTATTTCAAGGTAGTTTCACCTTAAAATTGCGTAAATAGAAACTAATTGACAATATTTCATTGTATTTTACCTAAAAAGACCTCAATTATGTAAAAAAATAATGTTGGCTTGGCTGTATAAGGACCGCCCGTTGCTTACATTTATCTACAATTTAAAAAGTACTGTGATTGTGTTGATAAGGTGCGAGATTCAAATTTCAAATCTTTGTTTGCTTATATTAGTCCAGTCAAATTACGGCCGAGAATGGGAAAAATAATCACTAAAATACCTAGTTTGGGAATTATGAAGGATCGATCGGGGGGTGTATTCTGAGCTTATTTTCCAATTTGAGGGAATCTAGGGAGGTCAGCTCAAGGTCATTTCGATGAAAACGCGTTTAATTCGATATCTCGAGAATGGTTAGTGTTAGGCAAAAAATTGTAGAGACCTTTTCTCTTTTAAATTAAATTTACTAACTTTTTTATCTGAAACTTTTTTTTTTATCATCAATATTTTTCAATTTATTGCTTCTGATAGGCAAAAATTTTACTTTTTTTCCTCCCTTTTTTATTTTTCGCCATTTTCTCCCCAACCGTTAAATTTTATTAAATTTTACCCGAATATGAAAGTGTTGCTCTTTTAATTATGAACAACTTTATATGTAAACTTTTTTCTGTAATGCCAATACCTTCGGAGTTATATATTACTTTACCGAGCGAAATCCGTGCCACTGTCGCAATATCATCGACATCAGTGGGTATTTAGTATTTGAAAGAAATATTAAAGTATTCCATGATCATTTACTAGCCAACTTACGAGTACCTGTATCAAAAGGTGAATCGATTAAACTATTAAAAAATTGAACTTCATTTAAATATTAAATATTGTAATAATTGAAATATCATTTAATTAAATAAAATAACAATTTGATGAGCCTCGTGGTTGAGTGGTTTATGTAACGGACTGCTCATCAAGAGGTTGCGGGTTCGATTCCCGCTCGGGACAATCATTTGTGTGATTTTTCTAATTGTCATACAAATGTTTGTACTGCGTCTGGGTGTTTCTATATATTATAAGTATGTATTTACAAAAGAAAAATAGTATATGTATTCTATCCGTATTCTGGTACCCATAACACAAGCATATAAGCTTAGCTTGGGACCAGAGGACGTTGTGTGTAATGTCCGTGAATATTTATTATATTTGTCGGCTAGGCGTGAAGGACATGGGTTTTAAAAGAATATTAAAGTGTTTATAACGAATTTGTAGGTATACGAAATTAGTTCTTGATTTACTTATGCCCAATTAGTTAGTTAAATCTCATTTAGATTAGTATCTGATTAATGTCGAGATATTAACTAAGAATATGCCCTAAAGATATTGAAGATTACATAACTCTTATCATGGCCGTAATGTTAAGATTGTATTATGTCGCAACTCCCCCACTACCCCCACTCGCAAGTTGCTTTAAATACGATAGGCGAACGTGGCTGAGGTTCAGTATTATTCGAGAATTCGTGCTGTATACATCACGGCGTATTAGTGTGTGTGTAGAAGTTGGTATTGTACGAGTCGTTGCGCTGCTCAATCTCCGACGTATCGGCATTGAGCTGGTCGTTATAGGCGTCGGCGCGGCGTGTATCTGTGTGCGCGTGTGTACGTGTATTGTGTAAAGTCGTCATGTACGTGTTTGCGCGTACATGTATTCCTCATTGTGTGAACGTAGTGATGATTCTTCGTTGCGAGGCTTGGGCACTGGCTATAAGGGGTTGATGTGGAGGCCAGTTATCCTTATAAGTGTGCAAGAGTATGATAGACTGAGGTGTGAATATCGGTAAGACAGTTCTTACGCTATGTGCTCGGATTCCTGTTCAGGCCTCTGGTCTATTCTCCGACATCAGAAGTGGGATAAGAACTACACGTAGCCCACATAGTGATCGCGAGGGTTTGGGAGTGTATTCGTAAAAATATAGGTTAACAGTGAACAGTGTGCGAAAATAAGTAATCATGACTTTTTATCCACGGTCCTATCGAGGATTGGTAGTAAAATAGTGCGTAAGAAATGGTGATAGTGGCAAGGAATTTAGTGTCCGAAGCAGCAGGCACGTGAGTACTGAACGTCGTATTCGGTAAGCAATATTTTTTTACTATAAGTGAGTAAAATGTTTAAAAGTAAACGAAAGTGGGTAGCACAAACCGCAAAGAATATTTGGGCGTTATTAGCTATCTAATTTACATGCAATGTTTGTTTCAAGTAAAATGTCGAAGTTATTTATAAATAGAGATGTTAAAAAGAAAGAAACTTAAAGCTATCTGAAATGTTACGATATGCCTAGTCAAGAGAAAAAAAAAAAAAAAAAAATAAAAAAAAAAAAAAAATAACAAATTGATATGAAACTATTTTTGATAAAACGTTATCAATTTAGTTTGGCTGTATGAGATAATTCCTCTGCGTTACGTATTTAAGGGTGATGTATTAGTTTCCTACCGTCATGGTGTTTTATAAAATACTTCTGTAAGTACCGTCAGTGTTATGAAAATACAAAGTTACTCCAATTGTGGGACCTTTAAAACCACATAATAATTACGATTGTTTTGTAATATGCGTGTGTGTGTTCAACATGTATCATACAATACATGTACTCTTAGTAGAAAGAGCGGGACAAAAATGACTTATTTTAACACTAAATTTAAACTGGTTTATTATGATTTAAAATAATGTTGTAAACAGTAATGTGACATACTTAGTAAAGGACATAGAGGCTGTGTCTGTCGTGAGATATTTTGTTTGCTTATTCTATCGTTTTATTTAATGTAGTTACTCGTGCCGAGATAAATCATTGAAAGTTTACAATTAAGTTTAAAGTGATATTGTACGCAAAATACCTACTGGTAAGTGAAAAAGAGTTTTAAAATTTTGAAGTTAGTGTGAAAAGTGCTTTGTGGTAGGTATAACACCAACCTTGGTGAAGTAAGTTAATTCGAATCGATTAATTTATTTCGTGCTTTCGTAAATATTATACTGACACCCTAATTAACATTGACGTGACCAGAGAGTTAGTGAGGATAAATTTAGATCACGTTATCTAAAGATATAGGGCTTATACCTGTTACTAGTTGAATGTAGGTGATATGAGTACTTAAACTGAGTGATGAGTACAACAGAGCGTTTACAATTTTAGAACTTTCAGTTTGAAACTTTAGTATTGTTGTCGTTTGTCAAATTTGTTTTTGACTCTTGTAATCTACTTAAAGGTCAGGTAAGTTCATGAAGACATATGTAATGTATGGTACCAAGTGTTAGCTTTAAACAAATTGAATATAGACTACAGTGACGGATATACGGTTTAACACCAGACAATCGTATGACCGCGGAGTTTGCTGCGTGGTGCTTTTACTAGACTATAGCTACCTGGAACCGCTTTAGATTTTAGAGAGGTTTTTTTTGGATAACTATAATACTATGCGCCTTTAAACTTGATGTTGAAAGCAATATCCAAAGCAGCCATGTGTGTGTAGGCTTAACACCCATTTGAGTTACACGAAGGTAAGGTTGAAAGATCTCTTGGACATTTATCTTCTACATATTAACTTTCAACAGTAATTAAAGAGGAAGGTTTCTCGATTCAACCGTGTTTATGCTTTTTCGTCGTTTGTGAATCGATATTGGTGATACATTTTTTGAGGAAAGATATTTCAAAGGTGTGTCTGTGTTAAAGAAATCGGGCTATGTGAAGTCAATTTCTTTTTGTTAAAAATTACATCACAAGTAAAGTAAAGAGTAGGTACTATTTATTTCTGTTTATTTCATCATAAAGGTGGTACAGCGGAGGTCACCGACGCGACGCCTTAAAGAATTTTACTTGTACAAGGCCTACTTAAATAGTGCTTATGGTTGGTGGTCAATGGCGTCTTTAACAGTGGATGCGACTGTGGTATTACGCGATGACCTGACGATAATTTTATGATACCCAATAATTTTGTTTGACGAATACTTTAAATCTTTGAGAGGTGCGTGTGTGGTGTGGCTTTGAGGGATAAATAAATGGATAACCATGGACGTTTCGCGCGGCGTCCTCTGGTCCCAGGCTGAGCTTATTGTGCTTGTGTTGTGGGTGCCAGAATACGGATGGAGTGCGTAAGTTGCTTTTCTTTTGTAAATATACACTCGTGATACACGGTAGAGGCCCGGACGCGGGACAAGCGTTTGTATGACATTTGTAAAGATCACACAAATGATCGTCCGAGGCAGGAATCGAACCCGCGACCTCGCGGGTGGCGTTCCGTTGTATGAGCTACCGGACGACGAAGCCCGTCGATAGATTGGGAGATGGAGTTATGAAGGGATGTTGCGGTCTGAAGGAGGGCGAGGTGGCCCAGGCAGGAGGGCGAGCTGGCCCAGGCAGGAGGGCGAGCTGGCCCAGGCAGGAGGGCGAGGGGGCCCAGGCAGGAAGGCGAGGTAGCCCAGGCAGGAGGGCGAGGTGGCCCAGGCAGGAAGGCGAGGTGGCCCAGGCAGGAGGGCGAGGTGGCCCAGGCAGGAGGGCGAGGTGGCCCAGGCAGGAGGGCGAGGTGGCCCAGGCAGGAGGGAGTGAGGTGGCCCGAAATAGGGAGTGGAGTGGCATAGTGGCCCAAAATGTGGATGCGAGGTGTCAAAAACGGAACGGCTAGGTGGCCGAAATGTTAGTTGGCGAGGTGGCATAATGATAAAGTAGTGAAGTATGACTAAAAGGCCACAACCTAATACATGGCTGTGGTTATTTAGAAATTGTCTATTGTTATTAGTTACTTAGTACTATAGTAAGCAACATGCTAAACACTTGTTAAACCACTTGTGAAAAGGTCACTAACTAAATTGAGGAAGTGTGCCTTATTGAATTGTCCTTTTAATTATTTTTAACACTCTTTTATATGTTCGGTGTGTGTCTGTCGGTGTATTTCATTCAGAGTCGCTGGAGTGGCTCGTTGCAGTGTCACTGTGAGCACACTTGTGTGTTTGGTTATGCACGTAATAATTTTGTTGTGTATGAGTGGACTCACCAGGATTGTTGTTTCTCCGGTATGCCTTTCATATACAGTCGGATAGTTTCACATAGAATCGCTTTGTTTAAAGAATCAGATGGGAATGTCTTGGTTGTTTGCTAAGATTGTGACAGCATTGTGACGGCGCAGACTTGTGTCTCTGATGGCACGGGCTTTCAGCTTTTTTGTGGGTGGGAGGCATAGAATTATTTTGTAGCTAGAATAGCGACTCGGCACTCCGGGTCGGGCCGCTTCTTTTTAACGCACTTATATTGGTTCGGTAAGTGTCTGTTAATGTCGAATTGATCTGAAGGTTTGCACACGTTTTGGGTATCGATGGCGGTGCAGTCATTTGGAATGGTATCCGGATTTTCAAGCGTGTTTTTAGGTTTTTGAACTAAGTAGATTATTCTATGCGAAAGTGACGCGGACAGATGCAGGATGGACGAGCGGTTGTATGAATAGTTTTGTATATTCCAATCAAACCCAAGTTTATTATCGCCCGAGGACGGTCGCTGGTCAGGATGGCCGTGTCGGCTAGGCGTGAAGGACATGGGTTTTAAAAGAATATTAAAGTGTTTATAACGAATTTGTAGGTATACGAAATTAGTTCTTGATTTACTTATGCCCAATTAGTTAGTTAAATCTCATTTAGATTAGTATCTGATTAATGTCGAGATATTAACTAAGAATATGCCCTAAAGATATTGAAGATTACATAACTCTTATCATGGCCGTAATGTTAAGATTGTATTATGTCGCAACTCCCCCACTACCCCCACTCGCAAGTTGCTTTAAATACGATAGGCGAACGTGGCTGAGGTTCAGTATTATTCGAGAATTCGTGCTGTATACATCACGGCGTATTAGTGTGTGTGTAGAAGTTGGTATTGTACGAGTCGTCGCGCTGCTCAATCTCCGACGTATCGGCATTGAGCTGGTCGTTATAGGCGTCGGCGCGGCGTGTATCTGTGTGCGCGTGTGTACGTGTATTGTGTAAAGTCGTCATGTACGTGTTTGCGCGTACATGTATTCCTCATTGTGTGAACGTAGTGATGATTCTTCGTTGCGAGGCTTGGGCACTGGCTATAAGGGGTTGATGTGGAGGCCAGTTATCCTTATAAGTGTGCAAGAGTATGATAGACTGAGGTGTGAATATCGGTAAGACAGTTCTTACGCTATGTGCTCGGATTCCTGTTCAGGCCTCTGGTCTATTCTCCGACATATTTATTATTTATTTATTTAAATATTGTACTTTTTCAATTTGGGTATTTTTTATTCCATTCAATGGGATAATAATGTGAATAAGGATAAGAAAAAGAAGTAACGAATAATTGAAACTGTTTCACACATTTATTGATAAAAAAATAGGTCATAAAATTGGCAAAATTAAGTACGCGAGGTCGATGGAAGTGAATCGTCAATATTAAAGGCCCACACTAATGCACGCGACAGTGTCTGTGAATACGCGTCGCGACAGTGGCACGGATTTCGCTCGGTAAAGTAATATATAACTCCGAAGGTATTGGCATTACAGAAAAAAGTTTACATATAAAGTTGTTCATAATTAAAAGAGCAACACTTTCATATTCGGGTAAAATTTAATAAAATTGAACGGTTGGGGAGAAAATGGCGTAAAATAAAAAAAGGGAGGAAAAAAAGTAAAATTTTTGCCTTTCGGAAGCAATAAATTGAAAAATATTGATAATAAAAAATAAGTTTCGGATAAAATAGTTAGTAAATTTAATTTAGAAGGGAAAAGGTCTCTACAATTTTTTGCCTAACACTAACCGTTCTCGAGATATCGAATTAAACGCATTTTCATCGAAATGACCTTGAGCTGACCTCCCTAGATTCCCTCAAATTGGAATATAAGCTCAGAATACACCCCCCGATCGATCCTGCATAATTCCCAAACTAGGTATTTTAGTGATTATTTCTTTCGGTAATTTGACTGGACTATATTCTTGAGTCCCTGTTGAAAGAAATCTTTTCAAGTCAAGGACAAGGGTCTCAATTAAGTGAAGTGTTTTATTTGTTGAGTGATTGTGATGCCAGTGAATCATGTGCATGGATGTTTGTACTTACAAATTAAATCCAGAGATTTTAAGTTTAAAAAGCAACATAAAGCATAAAGGTATGTTTATAATATTAATTTTATCAACTATACTACGAGGAAGTTTTTATTTAGTTCTCTATTTTTATCCAAGCTATCCTTTGTACATACTAGTTTATATAAGATGTGCATAAAAATATATAACAAAATACTTGACTGTATGAAAAATGTAAATAATGATAATAGGGTATAGATAATAGATTTTAAGAAAACCCTACAGAAATACCTAGTTAACGCGTTCAATGCTGAATAATTTGCGAATTTATAGCCAATGCTAATAAAAGAGTCATTCGCCCAGTGCTGAAAACGCGCATGTGCGTTCAAAAAATTTTTCGCGTAGTGCTAAGAACGCTTATATGCGTTCATAGAAAACTCGCGTAGTGCGGCTGGACGCTATAGCGCGTTGTCTTTTACCTTCCCGCAGTGCGGCCGACGCTTATGTGCGTTCGGTAACTTTCGAGTTTTATGACTGTCATATAACAATTACGGGTCATATAAAGGTGTTGGATGGATAAAGGTGCTTCCACACTAGTGTTTATTTGTAAGAGACTTTGTGAAGTTTACGCCATAATATATCTTCGTTCGGTTTTGTTAAAATAGTAAGTTATACCCTTCGAGTGATCGAAGGTTATACCTTAATAAAACAGTAATAGTAAAGGTACCTTCTCCCGAAAGCCCTTTTATTCTTATTTTTTTTTAATTTACGACTCTTCGCCCGCCTCGTAATAGACACCATTTATAAATAGACTAAAACTACCTATTACTTTAGTTAAAAGAGCGAGTCATAATAAAATTATTTCAATAATCTATTGTACTAAATTAGGTTATTATTATTATTATTAGGACGGGCCTCGTGGTCTAGTGGTTCATATAACGGACTGCCGTTCATGAGGTCTCGGGTTCGATTCCCGGTCAGGACAATCATTTGTGTGATGTTTTTAATTGTCATACAAATGTTTGTACTGCGTCTGGGTGTTTACTATGTATTATAAGTATGTATTTACAAAAGAAAAGTAGTTTATGTATTATATCCGTATTCTGGTACCCATAACACAAGCATATAAGCTTAGCTTGGGACCAGAAGACGTTGTGTGAAAGGTCCATGAATATTTATTTATTGTTGTCGTCGCCGCCGCCGTCCCCCCCCCTGCAATATTCGTAGCAGAAACCTGACTAGTGTGTAGTCTCCTTTACAATTCCACATTTTACGACCACTTCGAAACAATAGACACCCAGAATACACGGTATAAACACACAGGTGCGGCGCACCCTGCTTGCCTACAATTTTTTTTTTGTATGGACGCGTATACGCGTCGGCCCGCACTTGGTGAAGATCAGAAAAACGCGCATAAGCGTTAGCCGCACTGAACGTATTAATAAATGTTATTATGGTTGCTTTCCATTTAGTTAACACAGAGGGACTCTGCGTTACATTGTGAAACACTGCCAAACACTGTGTAAAAGTTTAAATGAAACAGCTAGTTGTCTCAAAATAACACTAGAGTGCATCAATATCGCAAAATTATGGGCGATGTTTTACCTAAATGCAAGTTCCTTGACAAAGTCTTGGCTCAATAATTTATAAACATAGCCTTCAAATAAGTTAAAGAACTTTGACAATTTGTGGGCAAATAAATAATTGTTTTGTATTATTACTACTGTTGTATCTAATCTAAATAATTAAAAATAATTAGTAGAGAAAAGAATTTTTCTCTTATTTGTTGGTAATTCTTGCTAAGCATCTGTCAAACACCACTTTTTCGAGTGTCGAACAGTGTACGGCTGTGTTCAACAGTGTCGTTGATGCAAAGCGCTTTATCGAGCACTGCGTTACACTGCGTCACTTTTTGTATTAATTGGAAAGCAACCTATAGTACAGATCGCGCGGCGAGAGTTTGGCTTTGACCTTCGGGTGGAGGGGATTACTGCGCATGGGTACTGTCACGCACACAATACTTTTCCTTTTTTATGTACCAGGTTGGATATTTGAGTGGGTCAAAATTCATGTACAGTGGTAATAATGCTAGAAAATAATACGAAATAGATAAACTTCTTCATTTATTAAAACTATTGATAGTTATTTTACTTATATAAAATGTTTATTTCCTTTTCAAGTTTACAGAGACAGCGATGAAAATTCTAAATAATTGTTTTTTAATAAAATTATTTATTCCAAGATACATGTGAAATTGGTACATACAAACAAAAGAAAACTTAAAATAATTATTAAATACAGTGTGTCCCTGGATAATCTGCAACCCCAAAAGGGGGTGAAACTACACCAAAATGTAATTTAAAAAATGTTAACATTAAAAAAAAGTCTTTAGCAGCAGTGCTATTCAGATTCTGAATCAGTTAAAGGTTTAACGCCTTCTATGAAATCACCACATGATCCAGTGGGGCTGCCGCGACATGAAATTGTGCAACGTCTTTTGCTTGTTGAAGGTCCGGGTTCAGGGCTTCCTCGGTCGCAGTTGTCATCATCATCTTCAGAACCATCATCAGAATCATCGTTTTCGGAACTATCATCGACGCGAATTATAAACTGCTCGGTAAGTAAATCAACTACATGGTCACTCTTGGCGTACTCTTCTTCTATATCTTTTACCTTTTTACATATTTTTTCCCATTCCTGGGCACCCATTAAGGATACTTTTTCTTTGATAAGTTTGGTACATTCTTGTAAATTCCATTTAACATTTTTGCTAGCTACATATTGTTTAATAGTAGCCCATGCCATTTCTATAGGGTTGAGGTCTGGATGGTAAGGCGGTAATCTCAATATGCTATGGTTTGCTTCTGCTAAAATTTGATCTATTGAAAAAGTTTTAAATCTTTCTTTATTAGCTTTTATCAAGTTGTACAATTGTGGCTTGAGCATTGTTGAATCATATTGTATGCCTTTATCAGTTAGCCAATTCTGCATATCGGCTTTTTTGGTATTGGAGGACGGTGCTAAATCCCATTGTTTATTGTGGTATGAGGCGTTGTCGACAACCACTACAGAATTGGGTGGTCGGTTTGGAATTAATTGTATCCTAAGCCATTTTTCATAATTCTCGTAATTCATGTTGTCGTGATAGTCCCCTGTTTTGGTGCCGGCTTTAAAAGTTAATAAAGCATTTGGTATAAACCCAGCTTCAGATCCTGCGTGGACTATCACGACTCGTTGTCTTTACTTTAGAAATGGGTTTTTTTAGTCCTTCCGTAGGGCCATCGCTCCAGGCTTTGGTTGTTGAGTGCGATGAATCTACGTAGGATTCATCTGTGTAAACAATGGGTCTTCCTTCTTGTCGATATTTTCTTATTTTTCTTAAATATTCAATGCGTTGTAATCGGATATTCGATGTTTCTATTAGTAATTTACGGTTGTTTTCTGTTTTTTTCCAGCGAAATCCTAACTCCTTTACAATTACACGAAGACTTGTTTCTGACCCTTTAAAGTTTATATCTTCCTCAAGTTTCTTTTTTAGTTTCCCAATGGTGGGAAGTTCATTATTCGTCTTGTGAAAATTGTGTATACATCTTTTTATAACACCTTGGTCAAAATTATCAATATTGGTAACGGGTTTAGCTCTGGGACGTTTTTTTCCAGGTGTTCTGAAAGTAATTAGCAAATCGGAACTCTTGGCCTGACTTGCGATATTTTTTACAGTGCCAATTGAAGTCTTAGTGGCCCCCGATGTCCGCTTTTGAATTTGAGCTAATTTACTGACTACACAATTTAATTTAGAAACAGTTTCCGTTTTCATTACCTGCATAGTCTGTATAGTTTGGTTATTCTCCGACTGACTGAGTAAAGTAGCAACTTCCTCAATCTGACTTCGAATTTGCTTCAATGAATCGATACATTCGTCAGCTTCTTTCTTTAAAAAGCAATTCACGTCATATATCATTTTCCGTGCTTGCCTTTTAAAAACAATGTTTTTTTACGCATTTTCAAATCACTTTTTAATATTTAACAAAAAAAAAACTTAACTGACAAACTTAAACAAACTCAACAAATAATAACAATCGACAACAATAAACAATTAACGAAAATAGCAATTCACTTGTGAACGTGATTGTACAACAGGAGTGCGCGGTACGTCGTATCGATGCGAGAGGCAGGGAACGACTGGAGCGCCAATCAGAGCACCGCGTGCGCCTATACACCCGCCCCGCACCCCGCTAATTGCCCGTTGATACCCAATTTCTGATTTCTGCGCAATAACGGTCAAAGCCAAACTCTTATCGCGCGAGCTGTATTAATGACTTTTTAAATGATAGATGTTAAGGTCACTTATTAAAATAATAGTTAGTCTATTAAATGAAGTAGTAATAATAGAGTACTATAGTATGATAATAGTTCACTATTTAGAAGATTTATGATTAGGTAAATTTTATGTTTATTTTGAATCTAATTGTTTAGTTTGAAGCCATATTGCTGTGCCCTAAGGGCTTATGTTTCAGTCCATTTAAAAATTATGTTATGTACCAACTTGTGAACAACATGAATGCAATAAATAAATAGATAAATAAATACCTAGGCAACTATTTTCCTGTAAGAGTATTAGATAAATAGACGGTTGATAAAATTTATTTTTATTTACATCATCATTTATTATATTATTTATTTTATTAGATTATTTATGGTACACCATTTAGTAAAACAATATAGAACATCATCATCATAAACATCACGCCTAATATTTCACAATTAGAAGTCCAAGCCAACTTAATTAAATTTCGTAAAATAACTCTGCTTTCGCTATAATTAGCTGTAAGTTCATCGTCACCCATAGCAAAATCATTGGTCATATAATGTGCATAATGACACTCATATCTTCGTTGTTTCAACTCATTTCTATAAGCTGCGCGAAGAATGAGATATGGAAGAGACAGTCAAGCCATTTTTGTATATTACTTTACACCTTTAAACAGTAAAATCAATCGAAATCACCTTCACAATTTCAAAAAAAATACTCTTTGGTTATTGTGCTAATTCCAATATCTAACGCAATTTCTATTTCAATACGGAGCTGTCAAAAGGCGTCAAGAGTACGGTTTAGGCGACATTGACCAATCATGTTTAGTTCACTCAATATCCGCTCAGTATTAACACAATATGGCGCTAGTGTTGTGTTCAAGAGTACGAAACGTGATGAAACGTCATAATCTCAATGCTAATGGATCGGAATTGTTTTCAAGAGTAACCCTACTGGTCATACATGCCCGACGGTTGTAAGTGCTACGCACTTGCCCCTTCTGGAGTATGCCGGCGATGACATCCGAGTATATTTTTTCGGGCGTCCTCTCTCAGCATTTCTACCACGAAGTATAGATACAAGGAGTCCGAACGTAATGTTGAACGAATGGTCTCAATTTAAGGGACAGATTTTTGCCGGTAGAGCGCGCCATTTTTCAAGAAGTACTCGTTTGAACTATTGTCACTTGTGGAAAAAAATATTCTGAGAAACGTGGATATAAATATAAGTTTTAGGAAATTTTTCGAGTGCTTTAAACCCAACAATACAGAGAAGGTCAAGAGATATTCTGATATTCTATACTAGCATCGGTACGTCCTGAATACTTGCGCAGCCAGTGGCAGAAAATAGAACTATGATCTGGGTTGATTATTGTGTACACGAAATATTATGGAAAAGCCTATACCGTTCGGACTCCTTGTATCTATACTTCGTGATTTCTACTTACCTCCGCCGTGTATATGCCTTTCGTCAGGGGCGTGCGCTCCATAAAGGCAGAAAAGCAGTGCTTTACTTGCCATTCACAGATATTTTAATACAACGTTCGTATGTTTTAGATGACTTTATTCATTTATTTACTATTAATTAAACAAAATATTATAACTTAAAAACGCCTAATAACTCATAAATAGCACCAATATGTGCTTGCAAATTGGTGCTTTTTGCCAGGCATTTGGTGAAGGAATAGTGTTGATAGTGTGTGTTTGTTAAAAATTAAAAATAACAAGTTCTCACCATTGTCATTCAGTGAAAAGATTCAAATTGTGTCTAAAGGACAACTAAGCCAGCAAAAAGGTAGGTAATTTAACTCGAAAATTTCATGTTAAAAGTTATGAAACGTATGTACATACGTACATGTACGTATGTATGTACGTACGTTGTTATTGTTTAGTAATTCTAGTACAGTGTGGACTGATTCGGGATATTCAGATTTAAATTTGTTATGTTGGCATGGTTTCCGACTTAGAGATCCGTCGCGTGGCTATGCTAAAAATCTATAAAAGAAAAAGTTTTTGTGACTGAGTACTGCTCCGCATACCGAGTGTCATATTCCTGTGCATGCCACTGCCTTTCGTTAAGCGTCTCTCATCCATCCTCTCCGCATGACCAAACTACCTAAGCATACTTTTCTCCACCTTAGTACGCAACATACTCTTATAACTTCATTTCTTAATCTATCTTTCAAAGTCACACCACACATACTTCTCAAAGAGCGCATCTCTACAGCATTTATTCTACTTTTGTGCTAAAATTTTTATTTTATAATGCATAGTTTTTATAATAAGAATGTTCAGCTAACATTGCCGAATCGTGTTATTTTGACTCAATCAATTTTCATTTTATAGTTAAGTCTATTTGTGCATGTAGAATCGGTACCATTGTATGTATTTACTTACCTGTAAAGTCCACATAACTAAATTCTTACTCCTCTCATTCTTCGGTGGTCCTATTCTGTAGCATACAACAAAACTAATGAAGCTGACTAACAATGTGTACCAGAACATATAAGTTTTATACGACATCACTAATGTGCGAATATTCTCCCATATTTGTTGAAACAAATACACACCTACAGTCCAACCACCAATTAATATACCGTATGTTAGCGTTTTCTGGAACAATTAAATTAATTTTATTTATTTCTACACAAAATAACGGCATATAAGTAACGGCCCAGCGGAAGACCAGCGCTGGTCTTAACCAGCAGTCAAGCTGACCTGTGGCCGTTTTATGGCGAACAGACTTGTTTTATTTTCGTACTATATAGCTGCTTTTTCTTATCTCCTTTTATTTCATCTTATTTTACCTGCTTGCTATTGTTATTCTCCTTCTTTTGTTATCGTTTTGTGTTCGTTGCAAATAAATTTATTTTCTTTCTTTCTTTCTTTTTCTTACAGTAAAATAACCATAACTTATTAGTTTGTACCAATCATTAAATATGTAGCTTTGACTTGAACTTGAAGTTAATTTAAAATTGATCTGGATTTCCTAAATAATGTGATAATCTCTGCTGTTTGTCAATACAGTCGACTCTCGTTAATTCGAAACTCGAGGGACTCTTAAAATATTACGAATTATCGAGTTTTTGAAATATCAAATGGTTCGAAATTTGTGAGAGAAAATAAATAAAACTTTGAATTATTAAGTGTTGATCAATTATTATTTGTTAACTGCTATTCTTTAATAATGACAAATGTTTAGAGGTACATTCGTGTCCATACATGTACGTATTTATAATGTGAATTAATTAATCTTTTGAAAGAACTCGGTTATACTGGTTTGCTTCAAAGCACATTGCTGCTCAGACTGCTCAAAATGTACTAAGTACTAACAATCGTTCCGCCTCTTTCTCTCTACAACTTTGAATTGTCGAATGTTGGACGCCGACGACTTCGAATTAACGCGTGGTTGTGTTATATAGCATTGATTTTTTCGTACGAATTACCAAGTGCATAAAAATGTATTGATTTAGTTCGAAATATAAAGAGATTTTGTAGAGAACTCGTGACTTTGAAATAAAGAGAGGTTCGAATTATCGCAGGTTTGAATTAACAAGAGTCGACTATAATACATCATTGACAAACAGCAGAGTGCCAAGAAGGCTGGCAGTAATACCGTGCTGGTACGCATTCACAGTGCTCTGGTACGCATTCACAGACATATCAGATGGTGGGATGAAGTTTAAAATTGAGGACAAGTAACTTTAGCCTGGCAAAATTATATTTCATACAATAACTAGCTAACCCGGCAAACATTGTTTTGCCATACAAATGTCAGAGGGGGGGAGGCTTTTGAAAAATAGATGTTGGCCGATTCTCAGACCTACTGAATACACATATAAAATTTCATAAGAATCGGTCAAGCTGTTTCAGAGGAGTATGGTAACTAACACTGTGACACATGAATTTTATATAGATGACATTGCCTATGACGTAAAGCCTGTATCATAGACACACATAGATAAATTCTTTTTTCTTTACTCTTGCCATCTGCGATCAGGGAAAGTCTCATCATGGGAGACATCTTCTGCTTTATTTAGTTCTCGTCATTTTTAGGTTGGAGTATAACACATAACATAGATACATATATCACGCACACATAAATATGTAAGTAATTTCAAGCCGGCCAGCCAGCCAACAGACTATACATCTTGTATATGTGTTTTGGATTTAATTATCATTTGTACGCCTATAATTAAATAAAACTGCTTACCCTTGGCAATAGTTTGCTGACATAGTACACAAGTACCATAAATGAAGCAGACACACCAACAAATATACCACACAGATAGAAGAACAAAGGGTTACCACTGAGTGCTTTTGATGAGAATATCAACACTATACCTCCGATCATAAGTAGTATACGCCATATATCCACTCCTAAAAAAGTAAATTAATTAAAATATTTGTTATAAGTAAGAGTTCTGTTCTGCGATTAAATGTGGAAAGAAAAATAACTGTTGAGGAAGGCCTAAGAAAAGATTGATGGACTGTGTGATAGAGGAGGTGAAAGGAGGAAGACTTTACACAGATATAACGGCTGACAGAAGACTATAGAAGAAAAAGACATGTTGCGCCGACCCCCCAAGTAGTGGGATAAGGGCAGGAGAATAATTCGACCTATGCAAAGAACAAGGTTACTTGTGAATAAGTTACCAAATCATTTTTTTTGTAGTTTTATGTAGTTTTAAAACTATGCTAAATGGTATTTTATATAGATAGGAAAAAAAACAATTTGCTAGAAGAATTATGAAAAATGTTATAGCTGATTGTGTGATTAGCAAATTTAAAATCACTCTCCTGTAAAGGAACGATTATGCAGAAGTAACTTTATTCTACGGATAGGTCGAATTTATTTTTAAACTTCAAAGAAAATTCCAACATAAAAACTCTGTTGCTTTTTCAGTGTCCACTACTCTGTCACAATTTCAGTAAATTGTCTTAAGTTAAGCTAACATAATACTTACTTAATATCTGAAGTTCTATAGTATGTCTAACTTTAGTATTAACAGCAAGGCAAGTAGGACTAAATAAGGTCACAGTTATAGACTTCTGTGGGTTTTTCTGAAATGGATTGCCAAATGACCAGCTATAACTGTCCTCCATGTACTCTTTATAAACATCCTCTGGGTTCGGTCCCAGGTAGTGACGAAATTCATCATTGTTTATTTTAATATGAAACTGAAAAAAAAATTGATTATTTAATTTTCTTTCAAATCCAACTACTTTAAAAGGGTTTAACTAATATTATTATGAGATGTTGTATTTTTGTATGTTTGTAACAAATAAACTCAAAAACTACTAGATAGATTTTGATAATTCTTTCACCATTAGAATTCTACATCATTCCTGAGTAACAAAGGTTATATTTTTTGTAAAACATTGCCATGAAATGACTTTTACTCAAGCAAAGCCAGGAAGTGCTAATTAGGCACTTACATTTTTTTTTTAAGTTTGTATAACTAATAGTCTGTATTGTCTGCGTACAATAGACAAGATTACAAAAGAGAGAACTTTAGATAACTTACTTTGACTGTTTGCCATAAAGTAAACAAACTTTTAGATGTTCCATTGTAGCAAAAAATATGTACAGGTTGTTCATGTGTCGGGACTTCTCTTACTACTGATGCAGGACCTCCTAACCAATGAACTGAAAAAAAAAAACAGAAATTAATTAGAATTGCACCTCATAACGTACTATATCAGTAAAACTTATTGTGTCGATAGATGTTTAACTTAAAGTTAAACATAACATAGCCATGTAAAATTTAACTTACCATCGTACGGCAATGCTTGTGTTTGTTTAAACAATAATGATAAACACAACAATACAAAACGTGCGTAGTTGCCCATTGTGGTGTCTTACGAAGCAAATTATAGCTAAAAAATCATTGTAATCACATTTTCAGCTTTAGGCAGAAGTAGGAAGAAGGCAAAATTGCATTATTTTGTGTAATATCTAGATAACTACCAAATTCCACAAAATAAAAATTCTCAAAATCGCGACATAAATAATACACAGAGTAGTGTACCACACAGATGACACAGATTACTTACTTACTTTACTTAGAGAACCTCGGAATAAAAATCAAGTGGAAGTGCAATGTAACAAAATTACTATAGAAACCAGTGTCGCCAAACTCACACAATTATACCGATAATCATAAATGATGTACTACATATAAACAAATCGTTTGATTGGTCGTTTACATTTTATACTAAACTAGCATAAGTCATATAATCTACATCTGAAAATAAACCTAATTCTGGATTAGGGTTTAATTTGCTGTAGTTGGAAAAGTATTTAACACCTTTTGTGATCTAAACTCAAACTAAAATTGATTGACGAGTAAATGCCGCTACTTGACGATAGATGGCGCATTTACCAGTGGTCTGGTGGATTTTTATTCCGTGTAGAGAACTACATACCACCACTCTCTGACTTAAATATAGTAATCTGTGCATACCACACCACCTTAGACAAAGTACCTTGTCTAGGTACTTTGTCTAAGCACACCACAGACAAAATTTACTATAGAACATGGAGACTAGAAGAAAGGAGGAATATCTAGTATGGGGATCAGTCCAAAAAGTGTCCACTTGTAAACAGCAAATAACACTCACCGAAATAGCGCTAGTGTAGCAAGTGGAAATGATATGAATGTAGCAGTTGACACAACAATTCACAGAACAATTTTAATACTATTTTCTATTTGCTATTTACAAAAATTTGGGGTGCTTAAAAACACTGTATAATTATAATAATAATTAATATAAATTTATTTCATAGTCATGTTTGTCTATTTAAAATAATAATTTAAAAAACTGCGCTGTAACAAAGCGGAAGTTTTTCTTTCCTTTCTAATAATTTGTGGCGCTCTTTTTAAAATTTTTACACTTGCTACTATGGCGCCACCTTAATTTGCTGCCTTTCAGCGGACACTTTTTAATGTACTGAGATATTCCTCCTTTCTTCTAGTCTCCATGATACAACAGTAAAAGGCATAGAGTAGTAAAAAGTACTTTGTGTTATTTTATCCCGATCAGCTACTAGAGTATCTTCTATCTATTCTGTGGCTACTAGGCATTCACCCGCGACTTCGTCCGTCCGCATAAATATCAATTTTCATTTGTGTCTAGCAAAATATAGCCCATTTAATGGTAATTCAAATTTTTGTCCCCTATCTACAGGGTTACAGGAAAAGTCGTGCTAGATCCGTTAAGGGCGTGGAGTACCCATAAGACTAATGATTGACGTCCTAAAGCATCTTATTACACATGTAAAAATGCAATAATAATAATAAGACACACAAAATATACAAAATTAGTATTATTAGCCTAAAAATCGGCAATTTTCAATAAAATAATTAAAAGTTGAATATCTCGAAAACGGTTAAGTTTAGGGTAGGGTGTTTTATAGTGAAATAAGTCAGAAATGATGGGTACTCCACGCCCTTAACGGATCTAGCACGATGAGCACGACTTTCCTGTAACCCTGTATAACAAGGCTTTAAAAAACTTATTTTCCAGAGTTAAGACCATCGATCAAGTGCTTTATTCCTATATCAATGATCAAGTGCTAAGACAAATCAAAAATATGAACATTCAGACAAACTTTGAATTTTCAGTAACACTTTCTGTGTAACAAAAACTAATATCTTTTTAGGTTACTTGCTTCAGTAGCATTACCAATTATCATATTCGTTGAGCATCACTTTACAGCTGGGCAAAATGCGGTCGAAGACTTCATCTGCATTTGTAATTTTGAGTTAAATTACTATATTTATATTTACAGACTAATATAGCATCGCGCTGCGACCTATAGAAGCGGAGCATCAGCGAAAATGTTGCAAAGACGGGAAAAATGTTCTAAATTCCACGCGTACGAAGACGCGGACAACAGCTAGTGAATAATACATAAGAAAGGGACAAATGGTTAAAATAATAAATAAAAGATCTTGCAATGTTCTCACTTATTTTTATTTGGTGAAGCATACAATAAGGGAGTGATTGTTACAACAGCATAACACAGTAAGGCACTACATCAATCTATATAATATTGTACATAAAAACCTTGTACATACAAAAATAACCTGTCATATGTGTAAAAAAACCGGAATGTTAATGTAAATACTGGTAGAATACATTTAATAACGTTAAAAGACTATTAAATAATACAAAGCTACTATTCATAATTCTCTTCTTTAGCAAAGTCTTCCTACTCTGTATAATTGCGGATATCCGTTGCAATTTTTTTCCATAAACGAATTTATTCGCAAAACTACACAACTCAATAAAAAAGCTACTAATTCAAAATAGGAATGTCGTAATAAAAACATTTTTTTTTTCAAAAATACTGACAAAAAGTTTAATTCGAAACACGAATCAAAACTTAATCAATGTTATAAAACAATATTTTATTTATAAATTATATAATTTTCGATGTTGTACTTCATTTTTTTAAATTTGGTTTTAAAAATAAACCCAATACTTAAGAGAACAAAATAATAAAAATCTTTAAACAATAAAAATATATTATGTCAATTTTCTTACTCAAATAGTGCACTATCTCATAAAAGAGTCGTTTTACTAGTAAATTTTTACTTACAATAAATTATTGGTTCCCAAAAACATCACAAATATTAATAAGTCATATACAAATACGGCTAAATATTATGCAAAGATATTGTATTAAGTATTATATAAAGATAGTTTGCAACAATTCCGATAAAAGTAAATAGTTGCCAGTTATTCTCGGCTATAATCTGCGTCCATAAATATACAATGGAATGGATGGATAGTTTAATATCTTTAGTAGTAATAGTACATTGTAATCAAGTTAAAAATATAGAAAGTGATTATTAGTGTAAAAGAATTTAGCGTTAAAATTTAATTCATTATTAAAATTAAATATATAATAATATAGGAATCATAAAGAGTTGTAGGTATGTAATAGTTTTATAGGCAAGAAATATGTATTAATCAGTAAATTGCACAAAAATGTGTTTCTATCTGTATTGAGAGATATCCATAACTACTAATATACAATCAATAAATATTAGTTGAAAATTACTCTTAAATAGACAATAACCATTCCTAGATTAGAAATAAGAACCAATATACCAAGCGAATCTGGTCAGTAGTGATTGTCGCTATCAACAATATAATAAAAAAGTAGTATTCTAAAGTAAGTAGTAAGTATTCTATCCGTATTCTGGTACCCCTAACATGAGCATATAAGCTTAGCTGGGGATCAGAGGATTGAAATATCCATGAATATTTATTTATTTATAATAAAATTGTTAATAATTTCTTCTAAAGGCACTTTGAGATATAATATCCCTTACATACAGATAGAATAGAAGGCACAACATGGACGAAATTCAGTAAATTATTTATTTAAAATTTGTACCAACAATATTGTTAAATGCTATCATTTATGTACTTTATTTGTTTGTATAATGTGCCAATAATTTGATAGTATATATTGCACATATGCCTTTTCATAAATATAATATAATTATCACCAGTCATCCCATGCATACAAAGCAATTGAGATAATTTATGTACTGCACAAGGAAGATTTTAATGATTCTTTATAAAATTATTTTGGCCTATTACACTATAGAGGCCATTTCTCTTTGCTTATTATTAAAATAGGCTTTGTATATAAATAACTAGGAACCTATGAAGGCACATTAAAAGCACTAAGATTCTCATTAATCTATTCTGTGTGTATAATAAATATTCAAATGCTATAATTGTGGAATATTTTGCGTATTTGCGACTTCTAAAAATTGTCTAACTCTTCGATGGAATGTCGTTATCTGAAATTAAAATGAAATGGAATAAATATTCTAAACAAAACATACTTTTAGTAACAAATCTACTTTATAACAGTGGTAGTTTAAATTGAATTTTAAGGCATTTTAAAAAGTAGGTTATTAACTATTAAGAAAAGATTGGCCTTTTTAAACACGAGCGTAGTCAGGTTTTAGGTTCGGGACGTAACCCGTCCCGAACCAGAATATTTATACATTTTCAAAATTTCGCCCATAAAAGCCCCATGAAAATCACCGATGACATCAGAGTACGTCTTTCTCTGAAATATATAAGTAAATTATTATTACCTAACGTTTCCTAGCGTCGTGTGGTACATACACAGCGCCGCCATGCTTCGCCCACTCTCGCTCGAACTCGTGCTCCAGGATCTCAGCGCCACGTTTACGTGTCAGTCCTGTCTCTTCTAGACTTAACTCGCACATCTGCATGTCGTCCACGCCTAATATACAGATTTAAACACATTATTTTTGCAAATATTTGTCCATCAAAAGTGATAGTAAACCACAAATAACCTTTATATCAATATTTTAGGCCTCTACTTATTACGGTTTGTGAGGTTATGTCACTTTAATACTAAAGTTATATATACATATTACATACCAGCTTGCAACAACACAGGTGTTTTATCTGGATGCAGTTCCATTTGTCTGGCGACGTACTGTCCGTCGAAGTGTGCGTACCACCAGCCTCGTCGTTCACCCTCACCCCCAGGTGCACCGGCACGTACGAACGGGATGCGGAAGTAACGATGCCGAGCTCCCAAAATCTCACCCTTTTGTGGTAGACGTGGAGTCTTTGCTATAGGATAACATAATCGTAAGAAATATTTGAGAAAATTTTGGCGTTTATCTAAGGTTTTCCACTAAATCTAATCGATGGATTCTGACAAAAAAGTACTATGCGACAATACGAAAACTTCTGAAACCTTAAACAGTTGAGATTATGATAAAATAAGTTAAGGTTTTGATATCATTCAAGAAATTATCGAGGCCCATAGAGGTATTAAATAAGTACTCTTATATCCAAGTCATATCTAGTTTAAAATTTATTTTTTGGTTCTCAGTAAGTGATTAAAGTAGTTATTTATATGTGGACATATGTGTAATCTAACAAAAAGCTCATAATAAAACTTACCTGCATCCATAATTGATTGTGGCGCTCTTTCTTGATCAGCCATGGTAGTCTTGCGGGCATTCTTTGCCTTCCACGCATGGTATACCTTCAACCTTCGGTGGAATTCATGACGGCATGCCTGTCGTGATCGAATGTAATCATTTATTTACGTAAATCTGCTACCGTTATCATTAAATATATAACAATCCAGAATGATTTATAAAGTGTTTAAGTCATTCTCTAACTTAGACAGCTTTTTGATAATATTACAATACATTTCTTACATAATTATAGTAAGAGAATCTTTGTAAAAACCAGCACGAAGGAATATTTTTTTTATAAAGGACTTACCTCCAACAATTCAATATCACAAGAAGTATTAATAGTGTCACGGAGCTCCGAGTATTTCCATTTAGAGAGATCGTACTTTTGCTTTCCTTGCATAGCTTGCTGCATTCGAACTCGTTCTGACCTGTGTTTTATGCAGTCAAACGTTTATTGGATTGGTAAAACGATTCATTGAAGGTGGTTAAATATTTATGCTACATACTAGAGACACAATCGTTATGTACATGCTTAAAATTTAGAAAAGAACACATAACACAATACATGCAATTATGTGATTTTTATCACAAAGAATTCAGATAAAGAAGATAGATCAAAGACCAAAATTGCAATCTTCAAAATCAACGTTTTAGAGAGAACAGATAAACAGGTTGATTTAAAAGTAAGGTAAACAATGTGAAGGATCAACATTTTTACCAATGGTATCTATTAAAGACAGAAGTAAACTGGATCAATAGGGCAATAAGTGCCGAAAAATTTATAAACAGATAGTAGATTTTGAAATAAACCGTTTTTTTTGGTATCTAGACTACAAACACAGTTTGTGTCCAGTTCACTTACAACTAAACCTGTAGTAAATGGAATAAAATAAACATCTGAGGCTTTTTGAACTGGCATTTTTGGCATCTAGTCACCAATTTTTTTTAACAGTGGACATTCTATTACCAAATTGTTCATGCAACTCCTACTATCACCATTAATTTGCACTAATCGCACATATGCAACACAATTTGTTAACTAACATTTTATAAAAATGTCGAGAAACACTATATATGTCATTCCCCATGCTGAATGAAAAAAAAAAAGAGTAAGTTTAGCGAACGGCTACTAATTCTAATATTATATAGTTATTGCAAACAGTTGGTTATAGTCATGTGACTCACAAAGATATTAATAACGCAAATATTAATAAAACAAACTAAGAGTTAGGTACACAAATTCGTGCAAAAAGATATAGACAAGCAGACAGCCCTTGTTAGCAGTTAGTTTGTCAATTAAAGGATCCTCTTTCAATTATTTCGACGTAATATCAGTCCTTGCACTATTACAGTACCCAACTTATATCTTACATACCACATTTTATCTCTCTCAGAACTAAATTTCTTTCGTATCTAAATCTGTCCATTGTAGTTATTAACCGATTTTTATTTTCTATAAGTAGATCTTTTTACTAACATAATTTACACATTTTATTATGTAAGTCTACAGGAAATAGTATTATGTAGTTTTAATACAAAAGTGTCACATTTTGTTTTGATACACTTTCGTATATAACTTTTTCATACTCGACAATGGGTTTCGCCCTATATAAATTAATCACTGTAACAATAGCGGAAATTATAATTGAAAAAGGACCGTTACTTGAGCGTGCGAAAGAGAAAACGTTAGTCTATCTCACTCAGTACCTGTTCAATTTATTCTCTCCATTGACTGACTCCATTGTAGGGAAACTGTGCGAACATATTACAGTATTACTTATAGGCTAGTTATATTCGAAACATTGGTACGTACACGTTTCAATAACATAAAGTACTTTGAAACAAAGAATTAGAAACAAAAATCTTTTTTTAAACGACTTTCATCACATTTTGAGCTTCATACATCAGACTTCAAAAATTGCATTAACTATTATAATTGGTATATGTATCCAGTTTTCGAAGAGTCAGGTTTTAAAACTCAAAAGTAAAAATTACAACCAATAACGAGTTGACAAAATAATTAAATTTTGTGGCACTTCATTACTAAAAAAAATAAACATTAAAACGTCTTCGAATAAACCTATAAAAATATTACAAACATTAATAAAACGTGTACGCTTTAAACATTAAAATAAAGCTATATACAGAAGAGACTTAGCAGGCCAGATGTGCTGACATTGTTTTGTATTTTACAGTGATAAGTAGTAATATACCACATTCGAATATTTAATATTTAACTAAAGAAATTCGGAGTATTCTTTATACATTTTAATTATACATTTTCGATTTATCAAGCACAAAACATGCTTGTAGTAAGTCAGTCAGTATGTGCAAAACAGGAGATACTACCGTTTTAAGCCTGTTTATTATTAAAATAAAAACATATTGCTGTTTATTATAAATTAAACAATGATTTTAATGAAATTATGTCTGCGATATATAGGTATAGATTGTATAGTAAATACTAAATACATAAATGAAATTACTTCGCATATAGCTATAACCTATCTTTCAATGATTACCGATATTTTTTCGGAGACTAACAATATGTTGACCATGTTTTTCTCGTAATGGTACACAATAGATTACCTATGTGTTATGTGTGTATTTGTGTGTTGCCATTTCGTAAATATTTAAACTGTAAAAAATATCAAATTAACCTAAAAAAACTGAAATATAAATATTACCTGCGTAACTGTGGCGGTGATCCTTCAACATGTCCATTAGTTTCTTTAGCCAATCTCACAGCCATTTCGTGGTCTCGTCTCTCTTGTTCTAACCTATAATAACAAAAATAACCACTCTTTCAAGATTCTAATAAGTTTATTGTGAGTTCATTTACATCTCGACTTTTTAGAGCTTTTCAGTAGATCTTTTGAATTTTTTTTTTTCTACTTCTAAGAAGTATTTTTACAACTATGTTATTTACTAAATAATTGTATCAATAAATATTAATAAGACACTACTAATAATGACATTGCTAATATAAAATTTATTAAATATTTCAGAATTTTCTAATACCAATATTAAAAATTCAAAAAAAAAAAATTTAAGTTGTAGTTATTATGAAATTGTTAGAAAAATTCTATTTTCTTAGACCCAGAGTTGTGCAATGAGCTTTGCGATCAGTAGGTAACTAAAACTAAAATTCTTTAATATGTACAATAATACAGTTGAAAGAACGTTATCAAAGGTCAAGAATGTACCACCTGTCCTTTTAAACCTGCACACTTTAAAATACACCTGCTTAGACATAATTTGTGTCAGTAGTGTAAGGAATTGCCGATCACGAGGTTCCGAGTTCGAATGAGATATTTATTGTGTTTGTATTTATTTTATAACGTAAAAAAAAAATTAAAAAAGTTTGGGTATTTTCTTAAAGGTTAAAAAAAAATTGCTAAAACAATATGCAAAATGGCGTGTATGAGAAGTATACAAAACATTTCACCTATTTTGTAAGAATGTTTATTGATTTTTCACATAAAAACTTCGATAGATTTTAATAAAAATTTGCAGATATAATATGTCTCTGAAACACAGCTAACGTTTGTTCAAAGATCTGGGATTAAAATAATAAATAGATAAATAAATAAATATTCATGGACATTTCACACAACGTCCTCTGGTCCTAAGCTAAGCTTATATGCTTGTGTTATGGGTACCAGAATACGGATATAATATATATACTACTTTTCTTTTGTAAATACATACTTTTAGTACATAGAAACACCCAGACGCAGTACAAACATCTGTATGACAATTAGAAAAATCACACAAATGATTGTCCCGAGCGGGAATCGAACCCGCAACCTCTTGATCGATTGATAATGTGCATTTCTTTAGTTGCAGCGAGATGTTACGAAGCCTATATCTTTCCTCGATAAATTGGACCATGGTTCCTGAGATTAGCCACCAAACTATCGAAACAAACTAATCAGTTCTATAATATTATTATAGTATGAGAATATTTGGCTATACGTCGTCACGCTAAAATCTAAGAAGCAGGGCAGTGAAACTATTAGCCTTAATGAATTATCCGAATTAAAGATTTTTTTTTATGTATTGATAATATATATTCTACTACTGCTGCCCGCGACTTCATACGCGTGAAATCTGGGAAGTAGGAATCAAACTTTAACAAACAGAAGTTTACTATACCGCTCGATAGATGGCGTTGTACGATTTTTTAAATCGCGCTATGGTTTCGTTACACACATTAACACTTAAGCTTGTCAAAATTTTCATTATGTTATCCACTTTATAAGTTAGTAAGGAGTAAAGATTCTTCTTACCTTTCCCTATTCTCCTGATCTTCTTTAGCTGCTTCTTCCATTTGTTTCTGTAGTTTGAGTGCGGCTTGTCTATCTGCCTCTTCTAACCTCAATCGCTCAACCTCTTCAGCCTTGCGACGTGCTTCCATTTCTGCTTTACTGTAATTATTTATATAGAAAGGAAAAGTTCAGAAATAATTTTGAGACCTCACATTCACTTTAAATTTTATTTATAGCTTTTTCCCCCAACTTCGTACGCGTTCATGAAACCGAATACAAAACAATCCATCCTCTTGAACCAATCTATCATTAATAAAAAAAAGTATAAAAATACGTTACGTAGTTTTGAAGATATAAGCTCACAAAGGGACATACATACAAAAATAACGAGTTTGTTTTATAATAATTAAAGATTATGTACTTACAGTCTCCGATGTTCCTCTTCTTGTTTTACTCTTTGTTCCTCACGTTTCTTGAGTTCTTCTGCTGCGCGCATCTCAGCTTCGATTTTACGAAGACGTTCTTGTTCCTCTCTACATACAGATTTTATTTAAAGAATATTAATATTAAACTTTTTGACGGGCCTCGTGGTCTAGTGGTTCATATAACGGACTGCCGATCACGAGGTCTCGGGTTCGATTCCCGGTCAGGACAAATATTTGTGTGATGTTTTTAATTTGTCATACAAATGTTTGTACTGCGTCTGGGTGTTTACTATGTATTATAAGTATGTATTTACAAAAGAAAAGTAGTATATGTATTATATCCGTATTCTGGTACCCATAGCACAAGCATATAAAGCTTAGCTTGGGACCAGAGGACGTTGTGTGAAATGTCCATGAATATTTATTTATTTATTTATTTAACTAATGTTATAAATAAAAAATATAATATGTGCAATAATAACACGTCTCCGTATGGTGACGGATTAAGAATACAAGTGTCACCACCCCATCTCCTTCCAAGGGTGCTGTAAAAGTGAGCTAAGGGATATTGCACATAGATAACATCCTCTGTGAGAGACGGAAATCTCGAAAATAAATCTCATGCCAACACGCCTGATTAACGCGGCACAGTAGATCATAATCCCTCCCAAAGGGGAGGAGGCCCGTGCCCAACAGTGGGAAGCAAATAGGCTGGAGAGAAAGAAGAATAACACAAGCAAATAAGCTTAGTTGAGGACTAGAGGACATTGTATGTAATGTCTATAAATGATTATTCCTCATAGCACTCGTTTAATACATTTATCTAGTACTGGCTGCCCCGGCAAACGTTGTTTTGCCATACAATTCTGTGTAAAATAAAATTTCATCAAAATCGGTCCAGCCAATTGTGAATCTAAACCCTCCTCAAACCCCCTTGAATACACACAACAAATTTCATCAAAATCGGTCCAGCCGTTTAGGAGGAGTTCAATTACAAACACACGTACAGAAGATTTAAATATATATCTAGTATTATAAATTTTGCCACATACCTGTTCTTCTGGTCGACCATTGCTTTTTGTAGTGCTGCCATCTGTATTTCAACATCTTTAGCTAACTTTGCAAATAGTTGATCTATTTCTGTGCGGGTCATCTTTTCATTTGTCTAAAATATACAATTAATAACAATTTAGTAACTAAATTACAAAGTAACAACACGTAACTAGCTATTTCTCGTTCTTTAGCCCATTGACGTCCCACTGTTAGGCACGAGCGTCCACTTTGGGAGAGTATTTGGTTTACTTTATCGTACTAACCAGGCGTGTTAGTTTTGTTTAGACTTCTCCCACATATGTTATTTGCTTATATTGATACCTATTCCATATGCACAACAAAATTTAAATAAAAAAAAGGCAATTGATATTATTGTCAATAACACAATATGTTAACAGAACTTTGATTAGAAAATCTGCGTATTATAGGCTAACGATTTTAATTAATAAAAATGTACTACAACGAAATAATAACCAATTAATCAAAATACGCTATAACTGAAGTAATTTATTAATTTTGCAATTGACATGCTATGCTTTTACTTAATAAATTAAATTATGGTGGAAAAAGTGATTACCGCAAGCGGGACTTGAACCCACGACCTCGGAATACCATTCCGTAGCTCTGCCAACTGAGCTTATTGCGGTCGTGCTTTCATTAATCAAATTAGGCCACCATATCCGTCACTCGATTGAGTTTATGTCGTACAACGCCATCTATTATATATACAATTTATTAATTTAATTTATTACGTTATAACTGTTTTCATCTTTTTGGTTAAGTTTAGTTGTGCTTATAGAATTGGTACCAATGTCTCTTACAGTATGGGTGCAAACCTTCCATGCAGAGACGCAAGAGGTCAGCGCCAACCGGAGCTAATCTTAACAGATAAGGTGAAGGTATATTCTTAGTACGATATTACACGTGCAATTATCACCGTCATTATACCTACCATCACGCCTTCTACCTATGGGGATAAGCAGTGACCATAAAGCACAAATAAAAACAACCAAAAATAAACTAATCATACTTACTTTAATATTAACACAAGCATTTTTAATAGAATTCCTCAAATTATCTAAATTCTTTTGTGCGCTGTCTTTTTCCTTCTTCAGTTGTGACGTCACACTCTCCATATCTTTCAGGTTTTGTTGTAATGCGTTTATTTTAGCAATACCACGGAAACGAGGCCTGTGTTTACGTCGAACTAAATATCCTCTAATAGTCTTCTGTAGAAGTATTAGACATTCACGACGGTATAAGATTTTATTCTTTACTGTGAAATAAAAGTTAAATATTATAAGTTGGCTAGACTTAAATGTGTTTGAAGTAACAACAATTAAAGAAAAAAAAATCTCAGGAATTATTATTATTTAGAAATCATGTTCAATACAAAAAATGTCGGATAAGTAAGAGTTTCATTCGCACACAGGGTTCCTAACCGTTATAATCATAATAATATTAGTCACACCGACCCCAAATAATGGAATAAGGGCAGGAGAATAATGATGATGAGTATTTGTTGTTGTAAAGTAATTTATTAATTTTGCAATTGACTTGCTATGCTTTTACTTAATAAATTAAATTGTAGTGGAAAAAGTGATCACCGCAAGCGGGACATAAACCCACGACCTCGGAATACCGTTCCGTAGCTCTGCCAACTGAGCTTATTGCGGTCGTGCTAACAGTAACGGTACTTTAGGGCGCCATCTGCTATGATCAAAACAAAACAAGCTTCTCTTCTCTTTCCAGCCCATTTACGTCCCACTGTTGGGCACGGGTCTCCTCCACTTTGGGAGGGATTATGGTCTACTGTGCGGTGCTGACCAGACGTGTTGGCACAGGGTTTATTTTCGAGTTTTCTGTCTCTCACAGCGGATGTTATCTGTATGCAATATCCCTTAGCTGACTTTTACAGCACCCTTGGGAAGAGATGGGGTGGTGACACTTGTATTCTTAATCCGTCACCACACGGAGAAAACAAGCTAAATAACTTACATTTAATGATAGAGAGCACAGCAAATATAGACTTTCTCCATCTAGACTTGACGAGCCAGGACAGTACAGCATCCACTATAGACTTCAAGTTCTCCGGGTCGGACTTCATCATGGTGTCGAACTCTGAATACTTGCCGGGACGGAAGAATACACGAGTCACACCGAACTTGTAGTCTTTGTCTGATAGACCAAGACTGTGTACTATAGCCTGGACAAACATTAAAAAAACTTTTAGGCATATAGAAGAACTGACAAAAAGTGAGCTTGTGAACAACATGTCCATTATTTACGATAATCAAATTAGGTTTTCTTTTTAGTTTTTAGAATTATTTTTAAAAAGTGGATTTATCTATACGACTTAGGCGTGATAGTTTTTCATAAAGTGTACACAACTGCTCAGATTGTGGGTATTTTTATAATTCTTACTAATTTATAAATGCGAAAATCGGAATTAAAAACTGAAAATCTTGACGAGCTTAAGTGTTAATGTGTGTAACCAAACCATAGTGCGATAAAAAAAAAACTGTACAGCGCCATCTATCGCGTCAAATGGTAAACTTCTGTTTGTTAAGGTTTAATTTCTAAATTTCACGCGTACGAAGTCGCCGGCAACAGCTAGTCTTAATATATATAAAATACTTACATGGTTCTATTTCTGTGAGTATTGTATTGTATTTTCATGAACTTCTAAACTTTATTTTTCTTAAGATATTTTTGGTTATAGTTTTGTTTCACTCACCTCACAGAACAGTTTAGGACTAAGTGCCTGTAGTTTAGGAGGTAAGTACTGTCTGTACATATGATGTAGATCATGGAAAGGTGCCCTCGACGGGTATCCATGTTCCATAAGTTCCAGCACAGCTGCAGTCCCGCTACATTGTAGTTGTGTCAGTACTAACGCACCTTCAGCCTCGCGACCAACCATACGGGAGTTTGGTTTCACACAACGCACGAAGTTGGTACCCTGAGGAATAAAATATTTAATAAGTCCACTCATCCACACCTCTTCCATAGAAGTCCCACAGTTGGGCCTTCTCTTTAGGACTTATAGCCCTTGTGCATTTGTGACCAGTTATATGAGTGTTAATGAAGTCAAGGAAACGTGTTTAGATCGTAGCCGTTAAGAGGATACCAAAATAGCTTCGGGCATTTTTCTATGTACGAAGTTTTCATTGTTTCTTTAGATTGAATGGCTAGAGCTCTAATTTTTAAGTATATGTTTTTTCAATATATGATCTAGGATCGCATAAACTCAGAAACGCGATTGAAAAAAGTTTTCTCGATAGAAAATCTTAGCGAAACAACCTCTCAAATTTTTTATTTTTTTTCATTTGTCGGTCTATTATCGCGTATTAACTAATGAAATAATTTTAAAAACATAAGTAACTATTATATATAGAAACACGTAAATCAGAATTAAAATATATTTAGTAGATTTTGAGTAAATAGGAAAAGTATCCCTAATTCTTCATTTTCTGTGCCTACTGGCTGTGTTAATATGTACGTGTCGGCGATGATATACGATAATATTGATGTAGGCCCTTAACACTATAGTTTCTGTCTAAACTCATATGAAGAAGGCGCGATGTTATGATGATGGAATAAGTGGCGCAGCTAGGTAACCAAGATCCCTGGGGCAAATAAAAAAATGGGGCCCCACTGCTGTGTAAACTGACTAGGATTTTATCAAATAAAAATGATATATACAAATATTTTCAAAAGGCTAAAAAAGGTAATTCAGTTTGATCAAGATTTCTGGTAAGAATTCGAGGGCCCGGGGCACTGCCCCGCCTAGCCCCTTGTTAGCTACGCCACTGGATAGCATCAACTGATATACCTATCACCGTTCCAGAGATACAGCTTAGTGAAAGACGGACAGATGGACAGCGAAGTCGCAGTAACATGGCCCTATTTTACTTTTAGGCTCTAAGAAGACTAAATAAAAGAGAAGTTACAGAAATTTTAACATACTTGTAGGTTTAAAAGGAAAACCTACAGTTTCATGAAATGGAACTGCTGTATAAAGCTTTAGATTATGTGACCGTGTGGCCTAATGGATAAGGCGTCGGACTTCGGATCCGAAGATTGCAGGTTCGAGTCCTGTCACGGTCGATAATGACTTTTTGGAGTATTTTCAAGATTCTAAACATTTACTTAGAAACAAATAAAGCGTGCACTTTCGCAAGATATGATTTAAAACGCTCGCAGTTGTTCGCGATGTGATTTTATTTATCTACTACCTACATATTTTTATATAAGCTCCGATAATGATAAAACAAAGAAAGGAACATATTATTAATATTTTTTTTTGTCTATACCTGCAGTTTTTTTTACGAGAAACTGCATAGAGTTCGAGAGTAATATTCAATGAGTTATAAATAAACTTTATTCGAAATAGCGATTATACAGAGAAAATTTTAATAGAGCTGATAAATTCTCATGATCACAACTTTCGTAATATGTATTCCAATTCCACAAGTTTATTATTTTGCAGCAGTAAATTAAGAAAAAAAAAAGAACAGTGACAGAGGGACATACAGACAAACACCAAAATGGTCCTTTAAAGAATTTTTTTTGTACAAAAGTCTAAATATTACGTATATTATGTACTTACATTCTCCTTAAGTTTATCCATAAGCAGTGACAATTGTGATTGGAACTTAGCACCGACAGATATAAAGTTAAGTTTTCCTTTAGCATTGTTATTGTCGGTAGTTTCAAACAACTGTTGTACGAGGGCGCTGCGAGACTCTTGTACTAAGAACTCTAACGAAGCATGGAGTGCATCGTTGTTCTTCTCTATGAATTGATTCTGGAAATTATAAAATATATTAGATTTATATGTTAATCAATTAGATTAGATTTATATATTAATATTGATATTTTTATCCTAAATCTTTACTTATAATAAAGTTGGCCATAATAATGTTAAGTTAGCAAAACTACGCAACGGAGTTTGATACAGTTTTTACTACTTTTTACAATAGAAAGATTGGTTCAAGATGATGGTTCTTTTTGTATATTCAACATATAATTTTGTATATATATCAAATTTGAAAGAAAGAGAAAGAAAATATTTATTGGCACTTTGTCTTATAATAGGTAAAGATTTTCAGAGTTTATGGTGCTTATATAAAACGCCGTGGTGACGGATTAAGAAGTGTCACCACCCCATCTCCACCCAAGGATGCTGTAAAAGTTAAGCTAAGGGATATTCCACATAGACAACAACCTCTGTGAGAGAAGGAAAACTCGAAAATAAACCCTGTGCCAACACGCCTGGTCAGCGCGTCACAGGAGACCATAGTACCTCCCAAAGTGGAGGAGGCCCGTGCCCAACAGTGGGACGTTAGTGGGCTGGAGAAAGAAGAAAGTCAATTACCGTATTATAACAAACAGCACCAGCGAAATGTCTCAACAGAAACCCTTCATCATCACGTAATGTACGGTGAGCTTTGAGACGAGATGTACGCGGTACTTGTAATCTGAAATAATTGTATCGTAACTTATATTAAGGGCATTTCACACAACGTCCTCTGGGTTCAAGTTAATAAATAAAATAAATAAATATTTATGGACATTTTACACAACGTCCTCTGGTCCCAAGCTAAGCTTATATGCTTGTGTTTTGGGTTCCAGAATACGGATAGAATACATATACTACTTTTCTTTTGTAAATACATACTTATAATACATAGAAACACCCAGACGCAGTACAAACATTTGTATGACAATTAGAAAAATCACACAAATGATTGTCCCGAGCGGGAATCGAACCCGCTAATGTTAAGCTTATATGGTTGTGTTATAAGAACCAGAATACGGATATACTAGAAAGAAGAAAGAAAGTTTTTATTTCTCCCCCATGGGGACACAACAAGATACATAATATTACAACTAAGCATATTATTATCATCATCATCATAACATCACGCCTTTTTCCCATGGGGGTAGGCAGAGACTATAGAGCGCCATCTGCTACGATCCAAACATCTTCATCATATTATTATGCATATTATTATACAAATAGTAATGAAAACAAAAAGATACTATATACTACTAGCTAAATTATTTTTTAAGAAAGAAGAACAAAAGCACAAAGATTTCTTTTAAATATTTCTCCTCCTCTCTAACGGGCTATGGTGGTGCCTTGAGCCTTATCATGGTCTGGCAAGGGCCCTTTACCCGGGGCCCGACTCGACTAGAGGAACATTAGATCAATTCAAGATACAATTGAGAAATATTGTAGTGGAAGATTAGGTTCACCAGTCAATGGCAGAGCAACGAAACAGTATTCCGAGGTCGTGGGTTTAAGTCCCGCTCATGCCAGTAATTTTTTTCATTATAATTTAATTTATCAAACATTTAATAATATTTACCTATTGTTATTAACACCAAGTTGTTTGTGAACGGAATGTGTAAAATGTCCAAACTCTGGCTTAGGCAACTTTGATTCTTCATCCAATAAATGGAAAATACCATGGTTCTTACTTTCTATTAAATCTGTAATAGGAAAAACATGGTTAATTTTTAACTGTAATATGCAACTCCCTTCCTAACAATATTTTAGAAAATATACGCCTCAACATTTTGTACGCTTAAAACCACAGTGACTTAACTCAAAAATATAAATATTTTATCTTTTACATTTACCTAATACATACAAACGAACTTATATCCGTGTGGTTATTAATATGACTAAGAATATATGCGTCACATCCTCATATCTCAGTCTGACAATATTTCCTCCCAAAGACTGCTGTAAGAACTAGCTCAGGAATACAGTAAGCAGATCTATTCCGTCTCTTATATTCCGTGAGAGACGAAAACGTCTACTCTGCCCCAAACTGCCTGGTTAGCGTGGCGTAAGTAGACCAAATAGGTCAGAGCCCTATAGTGTGACTTTAAAGGACTGGGAAGGGAGAGCTTAGCGTGTGTCAGACTCAGTTTTATGTACTTTTGACTTAAGTCGCTGTCATTTTTTTATGACAGGTTTCGTGGTCTTGTGTTTCGTGTAACGGACTGCCGATCACGAGGTCTCGGGTTCAATGCCCGCTCGGGACAATCATTTATGTGATGTTTATATTTGTCATACAAATGTTTGTACTGCGTCTGGGTGTTTCTATGTAGTATATCCGTATTCTGGTACCCATAACACAAGCATAACAAGCTTAGCTTGGGACCAGAGGACGTTGTGTGAAATGTCTGTGAATATTTATATTTATTATTATTTTTTAGCGCACGATTTACTAAACATATAAATAAGATCCTTGTGCATAAATAAATTAATAGTAATTAATAATATTAAATAATGTGTAATGTACATACCAATACAATCCTGGTTATCCACAAATCTGATCTCTGGTACATTAAGTCCCTCACGTTTGTATAACTCTTGTTCGTTCTTCAATATACGTTCATTAAAGAACTGTTGTAACTTCTCATTGCAATAGTTTATACAGAACTGTTCAAAACTGTTCATTTGGAAATATTCTGAAATATAAAAAAATAAACGGTTCAGTACGAGAAGGACACTCACACAAAAGCAGTTTGTTCTGTAAGAACATAACTGTTATACACCAACTTAGAAATTTTTAGTCTGAGTTCGGTCTCAGTTCTATAAGTCATCGCTGGTAACACACACTGGTCATAGACCGTTCTCTTTAGGTACTGGGGAATTTTAGCGAAGTTGTAATCCCTACTGATATTATAAATGCGAAAGTAACTCTGTCTGTCTGTCTGTTACGCTTTCCCGCTTAAAC
The DNA here is from genome assembly GCA_916999025.1 of Orgyia antiqua. Taxonomy (NCBI): domain Eukaryota; kingdom Metazoa; phylum Arthropoda; class Insecta; order Lepidoptera; family Erebidae; genus Orgyia; species Orgyia antiqua. The sequence continues at coordinate 15,209,337 of OU779864.1, read as the reverse complement.
CTCTCAACCGATTTTGATGAAATTTGGTACAGACAATCTTTAGACCCTGAGAAAGGACATAGGCTACCATTTATTGCAGAAAAAAATAATTTGCAAATTCCACGCGGGCAACAGCTAGTTCTTAATAAAACGTTTCTCGAGTGATAGAGTCTTAAATTTACGTTATTGTCTAGTCGTTTTTTGGACTGCTTTATTTGAATTGTTAAAAATATAAAATTATTTCTTAGAAAAAGCTTAAAATACTAACCAAATCCAGCGATATCTAAAACACCGATATAATAAGCGGACGCCTGGAATGGTATACTGGTGTTTATGCGATGTACGATATAGTCAAACAGTCTGCTGTACACTGCTTTGGCTAAAGCATCACGAGCGTTGTTCGCTTCGTATGTCTTTAGTGGCACCCTGGAAACAACAAATAAATAAATATTACAATTCACACAACGTCCTCTGGTCCCAAGCTATGCTTGTGTTATGGGTACCAGAATACGGATAGAATAAATATACAATTTTTTTTGTAAATACATACTTATAATACATAGAAACACCCAGACGCAGTACAAACATTTGTATGACAATTAGAAAAATCACACAAATGATTGTCCCGAGCGGGAATCGAACCCGCTACCCCTTGATCAGCAGTCCATTACCTGAACCACTAGACCACGAAGCATCATCATCATCACCATCATTATAACATCACGCCTTTTTCCCATGGGGGTAGGCAGAGACTATAGAGCGCCATCTGCTACGATCGAAACATACTTCCTTGGCTTCATCCACACTCATACATCTGGTCCACCACGAGGCCTGTCGCTCATATCAAATACATTAACTGTGAAGCTATAGCTACCATCGTTCATAACTTACAGCCTGGTGACAGACAAACCGATGGACAGCAAAGTCTCAGTAATAGCGTCCGGTTTTACCTTATATGTAATGTCTAAAAAAAATTATAGTTATGGAAAACAAACAGTTTAATTCAAAAAGTTCTCTATTTTATATGAAACTAGCTGTCCCGGTAAACGTTGTTTTGATATACTAAAAAAAAAGTTTGAAAAATAGATGTTGGCCGATTCTCAGACCTACTGAATATGTATGTAAAATTTCATAAAAATCGGTCAAGCCGTTTCGGAGGAGTAGGGTAACTAACACTGTGACACGTGAATTTTATATATTAGATAATACAAAACGTGCCAAGCTGGGGCACATCACTAGTAGTTTATAAAAACAAAGAAAACATTTATATTCAATCCACAGAGATTGTCGTCTGTATTTTTTTCTATAGGATTCATTTCAGGATCTGTTTGATAATCATGTCTACTTGAAATAAAATATTCGCATTGCCTTGAGTGGGAATCAAATCCACTAAGAGCGTCGATATCACATAATTTGGCAAAAAATCCCTGAAATAGAAAAACCAAAATAATATCTAAAGTTAAAGTAATTTATTAATTTTGCAATTAACATGCTGTGAATTTGAATGTTGCAGGCACGACCGCAATAAGCTCAGTTGGAAGAGCTTCGGAACGGTATTCCGAGGTCGTGGGTTCAAGTCCCGCTTGCGGCAGTCACTTTTTCCACCATAATTTGATTTATTAAATATCTAAATTTTATAAATATGATCGTATAATACATACATAATAGCAGTTCCTTTCATTCCTCCTCTAGAGCTCTGCATAAGTCGCGACACTAGTGCCATCCTCAACTCCCCAGGGTCCACGCCCAGCTGCTGAGCGGCCGTGGCCAACGCCGGCTCTGAACTTGGGGTCACTCGACAACCACCACGAGGACCTGTATCTTCCTCAAACTCCACATTACCAAGATGTAGGACCGCCGCTACAACTGAATATACAGCTTTCTTCTCGTCTTCGGTTAAACCAACGCGAGATAACGCCTAGAAAATGTCATTAAATGTATACACATAATATACAAAGTCAAAAAACAGTACGCCTGGTTACGTTTATTGTGAAATCTACCCAATAAAATTGCATGATCCGGCTCAAAGGACCAGTAGTAACAAATAATTAAATAACTTACGAGAGCGAGAAAACTCGAAAAGAAACCGTTACTGACTTAGTGGCGTATATTAAGAATGTTCTTAATATACGCCACTAAGTCAGTAACGGTTTCTTTTCAGCGGTATATGTATACCGCTTACAAAACAGAATACCGTGAAATTGGACTATACGGCTCGAAGGACCATTAAACTTAACTAACAAAAATATCAACATACGTGATGTAATCTTTCGAAGTCTTCAACATCATCAAGTATAGGGTCTCTTAGCCCACCCTTCGCTTGTTGTTGTTTACTCTTGCGATTTGGTTGAATTTTCTTCTCAGACTGAGCTGTGGTAAAGTATTGTGTACATCCATTCTTCAAGTACTGCAAATAATATATTTTATTAGCTAGTAGACCAATGCAATATCAATCAAAAGCCAATTACAGAATTAATTTTCGCTACAGGGAAGTCATTTGACATAAAAAATATTACCAATAAAAAAAAAGATTTGTTAACTCTATCGCGTCTATTTCGCATTGCATGTTTCAAAGACTTTTCAGTAGCCATGGAAGTTCTATAAGATTAGGTCCTTAGTGATTAGTTATTATAATGACGAAATAAATAATTTAATAATAATAATATATGGACATTTCACACGACGTCCTCTGGTCCAGAATATGGATATACTACATAAACTACTTTTGTAAATACATACTCATAATACATAGTAAACACATAAAGTAAAAGAAATCCAATTTTCTTTTCCAATATTTTACTGAAAAGTTAGATTGTTCTACGATCAGAGAGCATGGTAAGGCGTCACAATATCAACAGATAAAATAACTTATACACAAAAATACTAACCAAATAATCATCAGGCTTAGTAATCTTCAAAGCTGATCTCAATTCTTGCGGTGCCCCAGCACATAGCAAATAGAAAACATGATAGTTTCTCTCTTCAGCGCTCTGTGTACACATTCTAGACTTTTCTAGAAGATAATGCGATATATGACCACCAACAACTTGATATTTATTGTTGAAATGCACTTCCATGAACTTGCCGAAACGTGAACTGTTATTGTTGCGAGTTGTTTTTGCATTACCGAATGCTTCTAATATTGGATTTGCTGTAAAAAAGAAATAGGTATGTAGTGGTAGTATCCCATCAAAAACATAAATGTAAAATGAAAACCAAGTTCATATCTTTACTTATTATAAAATAAAGTAGTTATTTTTGAATGTATGTCCCTATATGTGTTTACATCTTCAAACCCACGTAAAGGATTTGGTGCGGTATTTTCGATTTCTAAATTTCATTTTTAGTTTTGATATATGGCTTGGTCGTTGAATTCAACGACAATGATATACGAATCATTTTGTTCAATGTCTAGTTTCTATCAGCAAGTCAAAGTTTCGGAATATGAATCATCCTGGAACAGCAAGAAAGCGGAAGCTTCATATGTATGGTGACGGAACAAGTATACCTAAAGTGTCACCATCATATACAGCGCTGCTGTAAGAGCCAGCTATGAGATATTTTAAGCATTAGCATTATCAGTAATGGACGAAAATTTCGTAAAATATGTATAATCCGTAACTTTTATGAATCTAAATACGATTTTCGAATAAATATCAACGTATAAATCTAAAATACCTTTACTAAAACTAACTAACATAACACAAAATAAAACATGTAAAAAGAAAATGAATTTAAAACCAACTATTTTATATAATAACACAACAAACTTCATAATTACAATCTCTATTAAATTAATAATTATGTAAGTTTACGAGCAATAAAGACACAATGATTACAGTATTACAATAACCGCTCAAGGACGGACTAGAGATGTGTAATAACTATTAGGTAATTATTAATAGAACATGATAATAAAACTAGATTTATGTTATATCGTAATAATATATTGGTAGTTTAAATAAAAATACTTTTTACGGATTTATTTTTTATTTGTTACTGTCATAATCATAATGTATTTATAATAATAACTAGCTGGCCCGGCAAACGTTGTTTTGCCATACCAATAAAAAGTAAAAAAAAAAAAAAAAATTGAACTATAAACCTCACGGAGCCCGAGACCTTTCCAACGAATGCAAAACCGTGGAAATCGGTCCGTGCGTTCTGGAGTTATAGCGTCAGGAAGGAAAACCCGACTTATTTTTATATATTAGAAAATAAGCCATTTATTTATCCTTAACAAACATTGCATCAAAGGTTGAATCACTAAATCTAAATTTTGTATTGTTATTCTTCATCAAGGACCACATTTCGTGTAAAGGCCTCCTCCATTCCACTCCAAAATTTTCTATCTTTGGCTTTTGATGTCCAGTCATGCCCCGCTATCTTTTTGATTTCGTCAATCCATCTATCAGGGGGCCTACCCTGTTTCGTTGGACCATCTATCTGAGTTCATACGTGCTACATGGCCTGTCCATTTCCACTTTAGTTTTTTGCAGTGGTTTAGAGCATCTATTACCTTTGTTTGTTTCCTTATAAATGTGTTTTTTTGTTTATCTATGCGTTTTAGGTTTAGAATGCTACGTCCCATTGCTCTTTGGCAAGTTTGGATTTTTCTCTCAGTTTTTCTGTTATAGATCCATGTTTGGGATGCATATGATAGACAGGGCAGTAAGCTAATCATAATGTATTTATAAAATTAAAATAATGTTAATAATTTTATGTAGTGAGCATAATGTTATATACATATAATAGTTTAAGGTAAAAGTCTATCTTTAAGGTCAATGTAAAATTAAAATCGTTGGTAAACCCTGTAATAACTAATCGTAGAGGACGCTTTACAGCTTAGTCTTACCCCTGACTATGGTGACTGCAAAGTCTCCGAAACGTCGGGCCAAAATTTAAAACAAATATACGCGTCTATATCCGTAAAAAGCAGTTTTATTTAAACAAATGAGTGGCGCAAGTGTCAGAAAATATTAAATAAATAAATAAATATTCATGGACATTTCATACAACGTCCTCTGGTCCCAAGCTATGCTTATATGCTTGTGTTATGGATACCAGAATACGGATAGAATACATAAACTATTTTTCTTTTGTAGATTTATAATACATAGAAACACCCAGACGCAGTACAACATTTGTATGACATTTATAAACATCATACAAATGATTGTCCCAAGCGGGAATCGAACCCGCGACCTCGTCAACGGCAGTCCACGCAGAACCACTAGACTACGAAGCCCGCCATATTATATTGGTAGTTACAAAATGTATTATCATATCTATACTAGTAACTGCCAGCTAATTCGTAAACGTGGAATTAAGAGAATTTTACAAGTATTTACAACATTTTTTACTAATGCTTCGCTCCTATTGGTTATTAATCCGTGCGTGATGTTATAAATCCGTAAAAAGTAGTTTTATTTAAACAGATGAGTCGCGCAAGTGTTAGAAAATATTATGTTATATAGCCTTCCTAGATAAATGGACTATCCAATACAAGAAGAATCTTTCAAATCGAACAAGTAGTGCGTTTAAACAAACAAACCAACTCTTCAGTTTTATGATATTAGTATAGACTTTTAAACTTTTTTTTTTCTTAATATTTTCTAACAACTCATTACTTATTTATTTAATTCTTTTAGCTTTCAGCTCTCAGTTAAACAAATCATTGCACCAAGAGGCCCATTAATATGATCAACGGTAAAAATTTTGTTAAATATCTAAGTATTCCACATTTCCTAGGCTCGTGTGGTGAGTACAAGTTTCACTACCCATTTCCTTCCTGGAAGCTGTAAGAGCCAGGATAACTTAAGACCTTTTCTGTGAGAGAAGGAAAACTGGAAACTAAACTATGTCAACACGTCTAGTTAGTGCGGCAGTTAGAGCAGCATAGGAGACCAAGTATCGTCTCGAAGTCAAGGAGTCCAACAGTAAGACGTTATTGGGAAAGTACTACTACAAACTTACCATCTAGAATCTTCTGTTCAACAGGTCCAGCAGATTTGGCCCACAACTCACACAAATATTTCAATATGTATTTAGTCGATTCTGTTTTACCAGCTCCTGACTCGCCAGAAACAATGATAGACTGCGATTGTTTTAGTGATTTCATGTCACGGAAGGCTTTGTCCGCTGTAAAATAAAAAATCACATAAAATATTACTACATTCTTACAGGGATACTACTATCCACAGGTGATTGCAACCCAGGTCTATTATTAGCGCGATCCTGTGTTTTTTTACCTGTGTATATTTAGATTCCATGATCAAAAAACAATCAATGGAATCTTTGATTATAAGCCGCGTTAACTAAGATGTAAGAAGGCTATACCCTATTTTGATTATGTCTACATTGTAAGTGGCAAGTTTTTCCAGTCCTTGACAGTCCGTGGTAAAAAGGACGAGCCAAAAATTTGGTACAGACAGACAGAAAGGCAGTATGTCAACAACGTACGGATGGAGACGTTCCGAATGTCTGGTGGTGCGATGTATAAATGGTGACCTTAGTGATTGTGAACTCTACCGAAACCACGGGAGAGATTTAAACTAAAATATACGCGTATACATACTTACCGATGGCAAAAACGTGTGGCGGCAATTCTCCCAGAGATTTGCCCTGATATTTCTTGATAGTGTTCGAGGAGTACATATCTGGAATGTCTTCGTAGGGATTCACAGCTAATAGGATGTTAGCCACGTATGTCTGCGGAAAAAGAAATAAAAAGCTTGACTTTGCCTGCCCTAAACTGCATTTCTTTTGCCTACCCTATGTCATAATAAGCGTGTAGCTGAAAATAGAGCTATAAAATATTCAAAACGTTTTTGAAGCTATTCAAAATTAGTTTTTAGACAAATGGAATACTTTGAAACCTTGCCGGGCGCCCCCTTTGAAACGAGGTAAAATTTGGGAAATCCCAGACGGATTACTTAATTATCTACTACCGGCAGACACCTTAAACATATACACAGTGCAAATAAAAACAATACAGATACAAATAATTATAATCCTCTAAAGAATCACAGTCTTCGACATTAGCATAGCATCACAAAGTCCTTCAATCGCCACAAGCGCGAATAACTCGTTAAGTTAAACTCCGATACAATTAATAACAACTGTAACGTAATAACGATAATTGTTGAAGGTAAAAATAGTAAAAACAAACTTGAACCGTGATTCATTCAGTTAGGAAACACTTACGTATATTTTGTTCTTCTTGTATCTGGTCATAATGTTATTCAGTAGCGTCGCTTCGTTCAGGAATATCAGCTCACCTGAAAGGTAATATTATGTCCAGTTATTAAATACGTCTTTAGTTTCTGGTTGATTGTCTGCAGAATTGTTTACAAAGATTGTGTCCTTAGATATTTTCCTTTACTAATTTTTATAAGATACATTGCAGTTATTGAAAAAACGCGGATGGAAAGCATTACATGACAAATATTTAATTCCATTGCCAGTTTATAACTACAGGCCTAACAATTGAACCCACGACCTTTGCGCAAAATTTAACTATCCCACATACCACGAAGTATCATTACAATTAATAATCCAATTCTATCCCATTTATTAGCGGTGATTAGTTTGATATTATGTATCTGATTAGTACATAAATATTTATTACATCCGGATCAACGTGATATTTACAACGCATAAATTATGGTTACTTCCAAGCGGATCTTATACAAGCACTATAATCAGAATTTCCTGGATTAAAATAGAATTAAATAAGAAAGGCATGAAACTTGTTATGAAACAGGTTATCCGTTGATTACAGGGTTGATTTATATGAGATTATTGCCTTTCCTTCATTTGGAGCTGTAATTATGAGATGCTAAGAATATAGCGCACAAACCTCGTGGGAATTATAATCAAACCCCAATAATTATAAAAGTTAAAGATGTTCTTTATATGTTTAATTTAACAATTCGCTACAGCATGCATAGGTTACCCAAAATATGCATTTTCATTTATTTTTAAGACAAGATCCCAATGTATACTTTTACTTCCATCTATCATCGGACTTTCTCCGTCCACCGCTGAACATAGGAATCCCTTATAAAAAACACATTACTTTTACTTATCTAACGTATATTTTAAATGTGTAAGGCATTATTCATTAAATATCCGTTTTATGACCTCAGATGTACATTTCACTTATGCACATTTTTAATTTCTCTTATAAGAACTTTCTTCAATCTTCGAAATCAATCTGAAAATTTCCTAAATCGAGTTTTGCGATGATTTATCTTGATTGAGTTAAACTTACAATTATCCTCAACATCTTTGCCCGGATCACCAGCTGGGAATATATCTTCGAAGCTACACACCCGCTTGGGGTATTTGTTGTCGATAGGGAACACATCGGCCTCTTCCCCCATCAGCTCGTGCAGCCGAGCGAGGATGAACCCCTCGTTCGGCTCCCTCACCCATACCAGCTGTTTATCAATCGTCATTGTTCACTGTTAACAAAACAAAGATTATATTGACAAATAAACTTGCATCAGACAATTATCAAAGTTCAATACAAACACTAATACCTATAAATTCAAACATATACTTTAAATTCGTAAAAGTAGGTTGTATTTAAAGTTCTACATTTCTACGAAGCTGAACCTAAACTTGGATGATCTGTAATATGATTCTTTTCTTATAGGTAGGCTTTTTATAATCGTCTTATTTTTGGTAAAAAAAATACAATGATATTCTTGATCTAACCTATGATGTAAGCAGAGGTTACAGGAGAGGTGGTCGAAAATATGAATTTGTCCAAAATAAAACATTAACTATAAAATAAAATAAAAAAGAAACGTATGTAGGTGAAAGTCAAAGTGAAATGACACTTTCGAGTGCGCATTATTATACCGCTTATTAGTAATATCACTTAAAAAGACGTATATAAATTACCTCATTTCATGTTTGTAACAACTAACTTACCTGTATTGAGATGTACTACAAATAAAGATACTTACCACAAAATCACATGACAACATTGAATTAGAATAAAAATAATGACGAATGAATAATACGTATAGACGGATTAAGAATACAAGTATCACTACTCCATTCTCTCCTCCGTTTCCAAAGGTGCTGTAATAGCCAGCTAATAAGTAATAAAGAATATAAGGAGAGAACATCCTCTGTTTTGTGAGAGAAGAAAATCTCTAAAGTCTAAACTAATCCCCGTGCCAACACGTCTGGTCAGCGTAGCATAGCAGACCAATGCAGGGGAGGTCCAATAGTGGGGGCTTTAATAGGCTGAAAAGGAATAGACCAGCAGTTGGTTGCTGCGTGTGTGGTAGGTCCAATTCTAACTCGGAACAAATAAATAAGACAGAACTTAGAACAATAGAAACATATTACAGGCTGTCTAATTCATACATAATACAACATCTGCTGCTCATTAAAATTCAAACCACGACAATACTCCCATAACGCGTAGCATTATTACGCGAAATGAATACACTAGCATGTAGGAAGCATAAGAAAAATTACATAAAAACAAGCGTTCATAATTGTTATGACTTTGAATATAAGAAGTGTACCCCATTAACTCACTTTCGGGACCAGTCTGTAACACTTTCATGTGTGTGACGTAATGTTTTGATGAAAAAAAAACAATGGTCATGCTCGCATGCCTGTTCCGGCTGCCACCGACCGGAAGTAAATGAAATATCTCATCTACAATGTTTATACTGGTTGTAAACCAGCCGACTGTGACCTGATACACGTCCTCATTATGTAACACTATCGTATTTTATAATAATTTTATGTATTGGAGTCAAACATGATTATCTTATCATAATCTGGTTTACTAAATTACAGAAAAAATAATATTTTATATGTTGTAAGGCTATATTAAATAACACGAGCCACAAATACTAAAGTAATTTATTGATTTTGCAATTGACATGCTATGCTTTACTTAATAAACTAAAATTAAATCATGGTGGAAAAATTTTCAACCCAATTGTATTCTGTAAAGAATACTAGGTGGTTGGTCGAGATGTTGCAAAGGAATCTTGATAGATGGCGTTGTACGTAGAAATACGATGTAAACTCAATCGAGTAACGATTGTGGTCGTAAATTTGAATGCTACAAGCACGACCGCAATAAGCTCAGTTGGAAAGAGCTTCGGAACAGTATTCCGAGGTCGTGGTTTCAAGTCCCGCTTGCGGCAATCACTTTTTCCACCATAATTTAGTTTATTACGAGCCACAAATGTCATAGATTTAGAAATATTTGCATGTGCATATTCAATTAATAAATTATTTAAAGTTAGCCGAGGAGATTATAAAATGGTGCTAATGTCAATAATGCTCTAGAGAGCATGCCAGACAAAGAAAGACTTTTTGGCAATTGTTTTATTGTCTTTAATTGTTAAGTAAATAAAGTAAGTTCTGAAAATAGCTAACTATATTAAACAGTTACAAAATCAAAATAAGTTCCTCGGTTGATGAGAGAGATCTACAAATGTATGTCTAGACTTTTTTATGGATAGTCATAAAAAATTAAACTACTTAATATAGACAAATAAAGTTAATAAAATTTTAGAGACAAATGTATAATATTTACTGTGTCGCCCGGAACTACATTAAGGGCCTACATCAATATTATCGTATATCATCGCCGACACGTACATATTAACACAGCCAGTAGGCACAGAAAATGAAGAATTAGGGATACTTTTCCTATTTACTCATAATCTACTAAATATATTTTAATTCTGATTTACGTGTTTCTATATATAATAGTTACTTATGTTTTTAAAGATATTTCATTAGTTTATACGCGATAATAGACCGACAAATGAAAAAAATAAGAAATGAGAGAGGTATTTTCGCTAAGATTTTCTATCGAGAAAACTTTTTTCAATCGCGTTTCTGAGTTTATGCGATCCTAGATTATAAATTGAAAAAACATATACTTAAAAATTAGAGCTCTAGCCATTCAATCTAAAGAAACAATGAAAACTTCGTACCTAGAAAAATGCACGAAGCTATTTTGGTATCCTCTTAACTAATTGCTTTCTAATTAATTTAAATAATTTAGCAATATTTAATGATTGATAGTTTAAAAATGTGTTATAAGCATAAAACTAAAAATTTATTCATTGGTTTTGTAACCAGACGAAACAAATCAAAATTTGACATTTTTAGAATGTCATATTGCACTTAACACTTTTCACTGTTATCTTTTACGGATAGTTGCTATTACTTTCTCTATTACGCAACTACAAGAAGCTTTGAAAACTAGCAGGAAGAAATTGAGATTTAATTGAGATCGGAACTAAAAATATGTAACGTTTGTTATGCTTCAAAAACTATAAATATTTGTTACTTTATATTATGTGCTCCAAGCCTAACAGCATCAGAATTAAGTGTAACTTTTTATGATATCTGATGTGGCGTGAAATAAGACATCGACGGTAAAAGTGTTTATACAAATCGGTTGACTAATTTCACAGATTAACGCAATGAATCAAATCTCAATAACTTTTTTTTTAAATGTCAAACTGCAGTATTTATTTTTAAAAAAGCTTTTTTTACTTAGAACTGCTTATTTTAAACCGTCTTTTTTCCTAAGATCATAAATAAACATCCAACTATTGAGCGCGGCTTTCCTTCAAATCCGTAATCGGCTTATTAAGCCGTGCTGTTTAGAAGTGGAACAGGATTGTCAATTCAGAATTTTCTGTCAGGCAATAAATAAGATAGTGGAATATGTATTTAATCCGCCGCCAAATTCAACCCCATTTGCGATAATTTAACTAGTTAAGTTGATTAATAGCATTTTAGTATTCTCTAGCTACATAATATCAATACATAATAGCAATATTTAGGTCAGTTTCGACAATTTACTAAAGATACCCTATTTGTTAAAGATATATTGAAGTCTGTATAAATAATTTATAGATAGACAGTCATTAAATATTTCATCGTGTTCGAAACATTTCTAATGAAAGATTGTCAGCCACCGTAACGTGTTACAAAGAGTGATGGTGAACGAGTAAAGTGAGCGTCTGTCGCAACAGAACAAGAGCCTATTTGTAACAGCTATGAGTGCATTAAACGGAAGATTGCACTTCAAAATTGTTTATACTTTGAACAGACTGTCAAATAACCGAGAGGTTTACAATAAGTTTGTATTTATTTTTTTATTTTGTTAAGTAATATGCTGCCATTGGTATCTAAAGTAGACTCAAAATAGTTTTAAACTATTTTTATACTTGTAGAACACAAGGGGAAATCTCAAGTACTCAAGTCAAACAGAGAGTACAGCTGTTTTCTACCTAGAATACCTTTGATTGTAATTTTCATATCACTGAAGTATTGCACAAGCATGCGGCAAAATTCTAGAAGATTATTAATATATAACTTTTGTAAACTATTTGTAACAATATGTACTTACTTTATACTATTTGCATGTAATAAATGAATAAATAAATAATTACGGTCTTATTCATAATGACTTATCGGAGGTTTAAAAGTTCGCTAAAACCGGTTCGCGAAAATTTTCAAAAATTGATCTTCATAATAGTCTTTTTACGCTAAAACGTTTATTTCTCCGATAAAGTCTCAGTTTAAACCTCCGATAATGAATAAGACCACTAATATTTACGCTAATCAAGGACCCTTCTGAATTAAGAACTTATCTATAGAGTCTACTTATCTAAGAGTTTATCTATAGAGTATTGCTTTAAAAGTCTTTAAATAAGCCAGAAGTTTAAAGAGACTTGGTGGTATTTTAGCATTGAACAGTCATTATTATAAGACAATTCATGACCTGATTACAGATTCCATGGCAACTTACAACAAATTATACTTTCGAATGTTTTCTTTATTTTTCCTCTCGTTAGGCTCCATAATTTACATACGTTTATCTCCGCTAGGTTAGTATTGTGCTTATTCACATGTTTTTTACGCTTTTCCCATCATATAAATGTATAATGCCCTTTTCTTCGTAAAGTTGTTGCTTTTATTTCTTGTTATTGTTTTTATTTCTAAATTATGTTATTTTAAATTTATAAAACTGTACTAACTAACTGGCCTTGTATTTTTAATTGCAAGTTCAGTTTCAAGTTTAACATCAGGTAGAGCATAGTCATTTACCTAACACTAGCCAAAATATTAGGTAATTACACATGGCATATCGAGATAATGACATATATGTATCAAGATCAATAAGTACAGTAATCACCACAAGTTCAAGTTTCTCTTGTTCAAGATCTTAAATCTAATACCATGGTGTTATAGCATTAGTCAAATCGCAGGACATTTTTACAATATTCCTATCATTAGTAGGTACATTCTGTGTCCAAGCAATTGATTGTCACCGTAACTTGTATAGACTTGATTGTACTATTGTATTAACCACTGCTGGTCCATATGCGAATAAATCTTTACTTATTTAATAGTCGTTATGTTTGTATGTCTCTTATGTGAGCTTATATCTTTAAAAATTCGCAACGGATTTCGATACGGTTTGCTTTTAATAGATAGAGTGGACCAAGAGGATGGTGCTTTTTAGGGTTCCGTACCCAAAGGGTAAAAACGGGACCCTATTACTGAGACTTCGCTGTCCGTCCGCCCGTCCGTCTGTCACCAGGCTGTATCTCAAGAACGGTGATAGCTAGACAGTTGAAATTTTCACAGATGATGTATTTCTATTGCCGCTATAACAACAAATACTAAAAATAAAATAAATTAAATATTTAAGGGTTTAGTAAGGTTTAATTTCCATACAACAAACATGATTTTTTTACCGTTTCTTGCTCGATACTAATAACGTTGCCTTATGTTGCATAGATAATGGTACGGAACCCTGCGTGCGCGAGTCCGACTCGCACTTGACCAATTATTTATAGTTTGTTAGGGTTTAGCTTTAAATGCCCGCAATTCCTTACGCGTAGAGCGTAAGAAATTGCGGGAAACAGCTAATAAATAAAAAATATATATTCTTGTATCAAAAGTACCTACAGTATTATTAAAAACTTTATAACGTCGGAAGTACTTTTTAGTATGTTATTAACTGTATAAGATAACCCATTGTTTATACGCCAGTTTCCTCGTTTCTCTTAACACTACATAAAACTATTTACGGATACATGCGAACAACATTCTAGAAATATGTAACTAAGATTATAAGAATACAATTCGTGAGTTTAGAGTCAAAATGAGATTACATGTTAAACAAAGTTATAAATAGTTATAAAATAAACCACTGGTAATAGGGAGTAAATTTAGTACCTACAATATTGAAACTGTATGCATTCATTCAACCCCTTTTACAGTGTCAAATTATTCAACATTAATATATGTATAGATTATTTTGTATACCTAATGTTCAATCAAAACTAATTATGTATATTGTTTTCTATAGTTAATACCTCTCAACAATTTAAATTTGTGAAAAAAAAATAAAAGAAAGGAAAAAAAAATCCATGGAGTTTTCTTGTCTGTTCTTCTCCATTGGATTCGCGTTTGGAATAGACACCTAGCTTCTGACGTTTCAAAAGAGCTTGTAAATCATGCCAACTTGAAAAAATTTTTTGACTTTGAATAATTCATTACAGAGATATTATTAACTCTACTATATACCTAGTCTAACTAGTAGTTGCCCACGACTTCATACGCGTGGAAATGAGATAAATGGACTATCCAGCACAAAAATATTTTTTCAATTCGAACCAGTAGTTCCTGAGATTAGAGCGTTCAAACAAACAAACTCTTCGGCATCATAATATGAGTATAGATTACACCGTACCTCAATGAGCGCACTCAAAACAAATGAAACTGTAGTAGACAAATACAGAATCTCTATAGGCACTTAATTAACTGTGTCACAATTACGAAATGATATAAAAACAAGTCACGGTAACCTTACTTTGTTTTTATTCTAACAGTGTTGCATTCAGGCCATTGTTTAAGATAAAGGACTTTTTGATGTTGGTTGAATTGATTTCTATTTGAGTCTGTTTAAAATTAAACTTTAATAATGGTCAAAGTTATCGATATAAATTCAGAATCAGAATATATTTTTCAATTAAATTATTATCACAACAAAATTTTGACAGACTTAGGTATGAATATAGAACTACATTAATTGAGATAGGTAACGTAATGCTCGCTGTTTTTTTTATTAATATTAGGTATCAAACATCTTACGTGTTAAACGGCATCAAAGGAGAATGTCAGCACACTGTGACACGAGAATTTAAAATTGCGTTAAATAACGTAAGAAAATGTCACATGCATTAGTGAAAACAATATAATCGTAACAATAACACAATATTAACATAATAACTAACCTTCATACGAGGACGTACAGACACTTCACAAGTTTCTATCATCTACATAAATAAACTGATATTGAAATACAAAGACGGTGTGCGCCAAACAATTACATGAAAAACACTAAAACTAGAAGCATGTATTTGTATTAATCAAGCTATCAAACATGAAAATCTATTTACTGATACCTATTTTATGTATATTTTAACTTACAGTAAACAAAATTGCCAAGTCAAGCTATATCTTATCGAATCAGTTTTCGATTATAAATATGATATCTTTATTCAATAGCTATTGTTATTATAATTATAATCAACCACCGGATATGACAATAGTGTCACAAAGGCTTGATTAAAAACCAGTCAAGTATAAGCTGGAATCGAGAAAGAAAGAATTACATAAGACACGCGTGGAGCTTGGATTCACAATTACTATTTAGGCATCAAAAAGAGGCCTCTAAATCATTTTCAGGCTCTAGCTGGACTGTCTGTGTCACTTATATTGTTATCTTTTATTGACGTAGGGACTTTTAACGTCTAAATTATTTCCCTTAGACTACGAAGAACCAGTGTTAGAAAATCAGCATAGCACTTTTGCTTTAAGACATTTTTTTATTATTTTATTAGCAGTGCACTGCTGATGGATGGACTGTGTGAGAGACGATATGAAAGAAAAAGGAGTTGATGAGTATATGACGACTGATAGGAGAGGTTGGAAGGAAAAAACGTGCTGCACCGACCCCAAATAATTTGGGATAAGGGTAGGAAGAAAAAAAAAAAAATTAAGCGTGAATGAGCGACAGACAGAGTTCGCATTTTTAATATTACTAAGCATTACATACAGTTTTTAAGGTTAAAGACGAAAGTCTCAGGTCATCTTAGTCTTTAAAACAGATAAATCCTTTATTTTGTCCTGAATTTTAACAAACTTGCCTTATTTCACCAGATATATAAAACTATAGCAGCGACAGTCGCATTTCCATATTATTATGTTTATGATTCTAAGAAGTTATGTTAAAGACAAGGTTTTAAATGTAAAGTTTATGTCTATAGTGAGTCATATAAACACATCTGTTTTAACAGATAATAATCAATAGACGAACAAACAGTTGGAGTGAGTATTAATAAAATAAGTAACATTGATTTTATAATCGATGTCTGGTCTTAATCTTGAAGGGCGAAGAATAAAAATGACTAAATTAATGTATGTAACAATATTCATTGTGAAAATGAATACATTACCTAAATAATTATAGTCGGTCTTTTATTTCAGGTGTGCCAATTTTGTTACGTCAAAATTTAAAGTTAACTAAAATGAAAACAGCTTCGGTGTTTTCGGTTTAGTGGAGATACAGTTGTACTGAATTTTGTAAAAGAGGATATAAATGGAAGTTGAGTAAATACAGATATCACATAAGATAGAAGAGCCTGGAAGAAAAGTGAGATAAAGGCTGGACAATCACGATGATGATGGCATGCGGTACCTACCTACATTAACAGTAGTCAAATCTCTGTTTTAAAAGCCACAGAGCACGGTATTAGCTTATATCTATCCTTCACCCGTTCGCTGTTGGACATAGGCTTCCACCATAGAACGCCATATCCCGCGGTCTTATGCCAATTGCATCCAATCCAATTTTGCGTAGAACAGTAACAGATCTCTACACAAATAAATCTTCGTGTTTATAGTATGTAGGATATTTCTTTGACCACATAAAAATTCGCACAATTCAACAATACAGTTAGCTATCTATTGTGCATTATTGCCAGTGTGGCATTGTACAAGTCTGTAAATGTCCGAATTGGCGCAGTACAGTACAACCACGTAAACTGGTGTGAATTGTACATTGTTATTTGAACAATGACCTGAATGCATTTTAACGCAATTGCCTGCCCCTGTATCGCGAGAACTTCTCACTATAATACTGCTAGATGGTAAACAGCCTTGGCGATTTAAACCTATACCGTAATTAGACTAGATTTTTTTATCTTATAGCATGTATAAATGGCGTATTGTCGTAACGTAAACCAGTAAATAATCAATACTAATGTCAGTGTGGTGACGGATTAAGAATATGTACAAATGTAACTATCCCATTTCCTCCTCAGGATGCTGTAAAAAGCAGCAAAGGGACAGCATAAAATAAATAGATACACAACATCTGTGAGAGACGGAAATTACGACGAAGCCCTACGTCAAAACGCCTAGTCAATGTGGCATAGTAGACCAAATACCCTCCAATGTGGAAGAGGCCCGTGTCCAACAGCGGGATGTTAGTGGGCTGGTAATATAGTGTCACCCGCTACATAAAATCAAGGAGGTTAAAAGTAGGGAGGAACAACTCGGGAACATAGATTTGTCCCAAGGCCCAGCCCGTTTACGGTTTAAAAGTAAAATAGTAGCCTTGCCTTCTCCTTTTTACACGCTTTCTATTAGCTTCACTTGTATGTTTGTTTGTATGTTTGTTTGTTTGTATGTTTGTATGTTTGTAACCGACTCCTTTGGACGCTATTTTGACCCACTTTAAACGGTCAGATTCTATTCAAATTTTGCACACCTGTCAAAGACCGATGACAATGCAATAATTCGATTAAATAAAGCGTGTTTTTTAGTTTTTTTAAACTATTATATTTTTTTTTCTTAGAAACCATGTTGACACGTTATTCTTACTAGCTTTCTCTTTTACTCCAGCTCAAAAAGAAAGAGTTAGAAAGGCTACTAAATAGGTTCTTTTTCATTTATTTTTCTTAAGTAGCCTTGCCTTCTCTTTTTTTCTTACTAGCTTTCTCTTTTACTCCAGCTCAAAAAGAAAGAGTTAGAAAGGCTACTAAATAGGCTCTTTTTCATATTTTTCTTAATGTGTTCAACTAAAAAAAGAAGCAGGCCGTATTCGTTGTACCGAGTGTTACGTTTAGATCTATATCGTAAGTCCATAAAATACGATCAGTTTTTTTTGTTTTAACCACGAAATTAGTAAATTCCATGAATCTGTCTTTTTAATTTAATCTACGTTATTTTTAAGCTTCAGTACCTTAACACGCCAAATATAACGTATGTATATTGTCACATGAATATATGATATCCCCTCCTTCCAGACACACAGGAATGAAGATAAATAAACGTTAACAAGGTGACTAAACACAAAGCCAGATAACAAAGAATAAAAATTTTCAGACGATGATATTCACAGTACTCTTATCTGTATAATATCTACGCATATCCAGGTCAAAGCACCTTAATAAGCCGCTACACAGATAATAAAACCAAACATTAACATCAATCATGTCAATAACCTTTAACATTTACAACAATGGCCTTTGCCAAACCTTGGAAGGAACCCTTCGTTTTGGTATTTGAAGCTTTAATACCACAGACTATAAACTGCTTCTTGTATCATGGTGGTGCTATTTCAGTATGGTTGACCTCATTAGGCGTTTTTATAAAACGAGACCAATAGACCACACCCTGTTACTTTCATATGTCCACTGCTTTTAGTGATACAGGTATTTCTATATACAAGGCTATTTCGGGATATATTTTGTTCGCTGTAGTAGATAGCTGCGAATTACTGCCTAGCAAATAAAATAACACGGTAAGTTATAAGAATTATTATACATGACCTACTTTTATTGGTTCTACTAATTCATTCAAACAATGAAAACAAAGATTTATAGAGAAGGAATACTTTTACATCTTACTATATTGTTCTCTTTTGAGAATATGAAAGGTATTCAAGAGATAGTGGTGCAGCAATAATAATGTTAGTAATATATGTACGTGAATATAAAATACGTCGTGATATTCAAAAGAGTCATTGTATAATCGCAGGTCATTATAGACGCTGTATACGGAGAGATTAACTGAGAAAATGATGCACTAATACATCATAAACTGTGAGAAATATAACCAAGTATGGTGAGCTCATCCCCCTTTATATATAGACATGGTAGTGTCTAGGTGGAGCCTTCTAGAAGGAGAAATTATTGACTGTCTTGAAAAATAAATGTTAAGTATGCAAATAATAGTTCAGATCTGCTTGATCTGCACTATTATTTGGAAGAGACTTTTTTATATTTTTAGGTCTACCTAATGTTCTTTTAGAATAGACTAAAAGGTTATCAGGAATTGCCCTGTAAGTTTCGATTTGATATAAATAAATACAGTTATTTTACACGAAGAATTTGTCATGTCTTCAACTTTTAGCTTTAGTGTATGATGTTTTAGAGACTATCAAACGCCTCAAGTATACTGTTCCACCCTTGGAGATTTACTTCTATAACAGCCGTTTAAAATACTTGTTGGGTGAACAATTTCTCACGCAAGAGACAACATAAACAAGAGAACTCTCGTAATAAATTCGTGTGAAAATCAACTTGTACAATGATAGTATTTATGTGGTAACTGTCACGACTGGTTGATGCCGTGAGTCACACCGGTGTTGAGCTAAATTGCCATTAGCTGACCTCCGGGGTCGGGTAGCGATTTACGCACTACTTATTTCATGATGAAAATTGATCCAAATTACTACTCACTACAGAATGTCTTTTAAAGGATTTGTTTTGCTTTCATTTACCCTATATTTAGAATGCAAGTCTGTCCCAAACTTGACTGGTATTTTTTCTTTATGCTCATGCTTGCATGTCTCCAAAAAAACTTGGCCAATAATTTGCACGGAGTCAGTTTGAAAAGAAAAATAATTACACTATAGTACTAACAAAAATGTATTACTTATAAATAGCTACACAATCAGCTTTCTTTTTTACAAAATTCACAGGAAATTAGATGACACTTATCTAAAAATTTGTCTACAATAAATACCCGTACCAGGCCTTAAACTACACATATCTAATCAAACACTATGTAAGCCAGAATTATCTCAAGAAACCAAGGATGCAGTCCACGTAGCTTCGATAAAAAACATAAAATATAGGCGTCTATAATTCCTTAGAAAGACAAGCGTTAAATAAAAATAAAAAGTCTTAGACTAACTATGAATAATTAAGAAGTATGTTAGCTTGGATATATTTAAACAAAAACTATGTAACCTAGAATCTAGCATGTATAATTTGCGAAGCAGACGATAATTAGTCAGCCTTTTATCTTATCTCTGTCAAGGTTTAAAACAATGAAATTTGTAAAGACACAAACTTCTAAATTGATTATTTTGTAATTACTTAAATTAGTTGTGGCTTTACTTGAAACTAGCCGCGTTTCGTGATGCTATTGTTATTATCAGTTTGCTCGTTCTTTATCCATTTTGTAATGAAATAGTTCTTATGATAATCCAGGGCGATGGCTAAATCCTAATCAAATCTAACTGAAAATGGTCCAGACGTTTGACATGCATGCACATGACCATAAAAAACATACAATTTTAGAAACTCTTACAATTTTTTAAGAAATCCTTATTTAATGTGTCCTCCAGTAATCCATAATTTAAAAATACATTGCTATACCTTATCAACGTATTTTTAGGTACATACCACATGACATGTGTGTGTATTATTCTGAGCAAGTCTTCATAAAACATTAAAATTCATCTTCTTGAATGAAAAATCACATAAATTAATGATCAAACACACAAAAAACAACAATGTCTAGATAGCAGTATAGCAATGACATTGTGATAATCAGGTAGGTATTTGGTAGGTACATAGAACGATGATAAAGTGCAAATATATGTGACGTCACATAACACGATGGCCTTTCTGGTTTTACATGACGTCTATGCCTAGATTACATAGAGCATGTGTATATACATATAAATATCGTAAAGCATTCATAAAATGTTCTTAAAATATCATACTAGAATAAACCATTTTCTAAAATCATGAAATTCCATACAAGGCTGTCTGTAAGAGATCACACATTGTGATAAGATCATTTCACATAATGTAAGTACTTAAATATAAACACAACTGTACTTCGCTTCAAGGTTGAACGCAAGAAAACCTCATAATATCAATACTGACTATACTGAGAGAACGAGATAAATGAGTTTGTCACTTCATTAAATATTAAGAAAAAGACGCCTAGCTTTTGACTTTTTATAAGAGCATGTTTATCTTGCCTATTTGGAATAAAAATATTTGACTTTGAAAATCGTAAAATATTATGAACGATGGTAGATTGGACAGCAAAATCGTTCATATGAGAAAATAATGTGTGAAAATTGAAGAAGACAACCAGTTCAAAAATAATTTCATCACAAAATGATATTTAGTTAAAAACACTCTTAGAAATAAGTAAATCCCTAATATCTCTGATATTGGCAAGTGCGCAAATATGTAGAAAATGGCGCATTTAAGGGGGTTAAACCAATTTAAAAATCCGTTGCATAGATACGAGCAAAGCCAACAAAAGCGTGTTATCATCATTATTATTAATTACATTACTAGAAGTCGGTATTTTTCTTCCATATTTCTTTCTATTTAACGTAACATCTATGTTTATTCTTTTTTCTTTCCTAATACCCTAAAGCGTGCTAATTATACATTTTCAGAACTCACAAACAACTTACAAGTATAAGTTACCAATAGCCATGTCCTCATAATTGATGTTAAAAGCAATGGTGATATTGATAAAACACGTAGGTTACAGCTAACTTTTGTAATATTATATTGTGTGGGTGATTGAATACATTACGGAACACGATTTTAACTAAATACGTCGGTGTTAACGTCCAATGAATTTAAATTATGACAAATCTAGGTGAAGAAACGGAAAATATTGAAATGATTAAATTAAATTTAGGCTTAAATAACTTCAAAGGAATTGTTCCTTTGAGGTAGAAATATAAAGTGATATATAGATACGAAGATTTCAGGGATGTAAAACCAGTTCCTCAAATACTAGCTTACTGCGTAAAAATGGACCACTATAGATAAAAAGAGTAAAGTGGAAATATACTTTATATCAATATCTCATTCTATCAACAATGAAAACTAGACTTGCTATTTTTAAGACGAGTCCAACATGAATAATGACATTTAAGATTACCTTGAATTTAAAGTAACAATTATGAATTTTAATAATTACGTAATAACACTAAAGTCACACTGCAACTTCGGTGTATACCTACTGCAATATTCTACAAACTAAAATGATAAAAAAAAATCTATAATATGTATAGGTGAATCGCGAACGAAGCGGGATACAGTGTGCTAATTCTTTTTTATATTATTCCTTGAAGTAGCATAATGGTTCTTACGCAGAAAAACCGAATATTGAGGGCTAGAGCTAGTTAATAATTACGGCCATCAAGTAATATTTCTCTCATTATTTTGCTATTAAAATCACAACAGGTTTGTCATGTTTTATTATTACGTGTAGTAGTTAAAAGTTTAGAAGGTAATTAAAATAGTCATTTTTAAACAGCTGCCCTAAGTTTCTGCACGCAAATATCGAAAACAAGAATGTATCATAACTCGAATGTTAAGTATGACGTAACTGAAATTGAAGTTCTATCACGCAAATATATAAAACATCGTCGGATTCAAGTTACATATTAGAAAAAAGTTAACAAACATTAGTCATAAAGTGTTTCCTCAATGCCAAGTTTAGAACGTCGCCGGTTTGGTAACGTGTACAAAAACTGGTTTCTCATACATTAGTAACTATCTATCTATCATGTATCTTTACTGTGTTGGCGCTGACAACTGAGAAATTTAACTTTGCAATCTCTTAGAAACTGTTTATGTTAAGGTGTATTTAAACTTTGAGTTCAAAACAATAATTCACATGAAATTATCGTACTAAACACAGTGAGTGAATTTAATCAATGTAACAAACCCAACATGTACGTTGACAGTTTTATATTGTCTGCACGAAATGTATCCTCCATGGTTACATTAATCTAGCTAGACAAGGGACTCCCAAACTGGGTTCTGCTAATTCTGCAGATAAAGTTTCCGTCAAAATTATCATTATAGCTAATGAAAAACTTAAAACCACGGTAACAAATTTGACATGGGATCCCTAAAATAAAATGTATTTGGTTCGTGTTCGAACCCCTGATCTTTACAATAAATAAAAACAGTCTCAACAAATATAGGAAGAAGTTAACTCAAGTCTAAATACGCCATTACCAATATTAGAACATACAGAAAGTGCAGTTTAAACGGTGCTACTGATCTTAGTTGATGGCTACCGCAGCCATTGACCCAGACATTGAGTCGATTGAAATGCTAATAGCTAAAAAGTGCTAAGAATATAAATGATATACGGGTTTAGCACATCAATTTGTATAGGCCAAAGTCAAATTATACATGGCTACAATGTATATTATCACGATGAATAAAGAAGAAAGTTACACGAGGCTGATAGAATCTAAGTTGATAACATCTCAGTCTATCAACGTTCCACAATTGGGAATCCTTCATAATACGAGGATATTTGGTGTTAGTTAGTTTTAGTTAAGATTTTCGCCTCTACCTAAAGATTTTATTACCTTTATATTACTCTCAAACCGAGTTTTACAGCATTCATTAAGACAAATTAAAGAAGGAAGGCGGCATGTGTGATTGTAATTTGTCGTCACACAGAATAAAGGAGAATTACTTTATTTTATATATATATACAATGAACATAAAAATATATTAGCATAACTGTTGTTTCTAAACAATTAACATCATCCGTAATTATTAATTTATATAGTCAAGAAAGTCTCAATTCTGGCTACAGTACAAGGAGTATGTGGGTCATTGTATAAATGAATTTATATGAATACCAAATCATATCATAAAATAAGATAAAGAAATTATAACAATGTTTTCTGCTGAAAATAATGTGCTAGCTGGTTCCACAGATATCAAAATTTACATTACCTAACCTCTAACAATGTAGGTACTGAAATCATTAAAAGCTCTCGTAATCTATTTCACTTCTCTAGCAAGTACAGCGGGTACTAAGATATAGAAGATAACATCCGAGTAACGGCGAAATTTTACATAAGCTATGTGTGTAGCAGTCTTAATGGAACGCAATGGAACTCTGTCTTAGAAATATTAAAATTAGAAAAGTCAGAATTTAAAATTCGTTTAAACTTTTGTATACTACATAATCTGTAATAACGGGTATAAAAATTATGTAAGTGAGAAAAATATCATGGTCTGAACCATTAGAAGCTTTCGTCAATAAAGTTCCTAAGTAGCTGAGGAGGAATGCTAGTTTGTAATAACTACTATAATAACTACGAATTAACATTTCCTTAAAATGACGCATTAAATATTTTCCAGAAACCAATAGTTTTCCGTAAGAAAGTACCGTTCTTTATAAAACCACACAAAAAGCAGTTGGAATAATCAGTTGCTAGCAACGCACCATATTTATGAAACCTTATAGATATTTAAATACAGTAAACATGACTTGAAATACATTTTTAACCTAGTTAGGTCTGTTTTAAATTAATGGAGGAGACCTCCATTAATTTTCTACTCTTCGCTACTTCTTATTTGACATAAATCATAATAAACGATTTATTGTTTTTGTATAGATTTCATTGCGTTTTTTTCCGAGTTGTGGTTAATCAGATTATATTTTACGCCTAGTATCACTGCGCCCAATTTGATCTATTGTGATCGCCACTTTCTATAGTTCTTGGTCGAAGCCTGTTGCCATAAAGAACTGCAGGATCATTTTGGCTCCGAGAAGTTTGATCTCTTTTGGGATAAGTTAGTCATTACTTATAATGTGAATGTTGTGTGTATTGTAAGTCTAACATACACTAGTCACCTCAAATCCATCGAGTAATGCAAAGACAAAAAGAATTCCCACCTTAACGTCAATATTTCTCATTTTAGATTTACCTTACTAGATATTATTCTCAACTTCTAAGTGCAGCGCCACCTACAAATTAGCACCTATTAAATCTACCAATCAACTATCACCTTTATGATTGAGGTCAAGCCGTATCAATACAGGTTAACAAATAAATCAAGTGGGACGTATACATGGTCATATCAATTTATAACCTAACTCCCCTAGTTGGAACGGAATATGCACGTGTGATGTTGCATGTGATATACATGGGGGAAGTTTATAGAAGCGGTAACTATGTTTGGCATTATAGTTATTTCTGATCACATGGATCAATATCATGTAGTAAACACATGGCGTTAATTTAAAATACAATAAAACGTATAAACTACTTAAAATAATGACAACTAGAACTTATTGGTGTGACTATGAAAGATAGATTAAGAAATGAAGTCGTAAGAGAACGTTGCGGTCAGAAAAAGGATGTAGTGACTAAGGTGGAGAAAAGTATACTTAGGTGGTTTGGCTATGTGGGATGATGGATGACAGTTGATTAGCGAAAGGCACGATCGAATATACACGGCGGAGGTAAGTGGGAACGCTAGGAGAGGACGCCCGAGAAAAGTATACTCTGATGTCATCACAGGTATACTTTAAAAGGGTCAAGTGCTTACAACCGTCGGGCTTGTATGACCACATGTATGAGTGTGGATGAAGCCAAGGAAGTATGTTTGGATAGTAGCAGATGGCGCTCTATAGTCTCTGCCTACCACCATGGGAAAAAGACGTGATGTTATGATGATGATGAGAACTTATTGCAAAACTTAATGTAGTAAGAAAAATATATTTATATCACCGGCTAACACTCACAGTTATGCGATCGCTGATGTCGACCCAGGTTTTGAGCATATCCGTTGTTTATCTACAGGAAGAGAGTATTTAGTCCGGTTACATATATTTTCCTAATGTGACTCTTACGAAAACTTCAATAGCAAAATAATTTGATTAGTTGAAAATAATAGAACAAGATGGTGATTTTAAACAGCTTTTAGTCTATTATACCCAAATGCCACTACCTAAGACCCAAGTTCATTATGTGACGGTTAAGGATGTATTTCTTTGTCATCATCCCATTTCCTAGACACTAGTCAGTGAAACTACAAAAGCTGCATCAACTTATCTCACTATATTAACCTTACGTATATTTAGGTACTTTATAAACTGACTTTAAACTAAGTAGGTATACTGTTAACCGTACATAAACGTAACGTAAACGTAGACAAAATTACTACAGTAATTTAATTAATAGCTTAAAAACTAAGTCGTCTTATGGACAGTCGTATGTATGACGTTGGGTTTCAAAATATATTACTAGCTGACCCGGCAAACGTTGTTTTGCCATACTAAAACAAAAAGTTTGAAAAATAGATGTTGGCCGATTCTCAGACCTACTGAATATGTATGTAAAATTTGAGAAGAATCGGTCAATCCGTTTCGGAGGAGTACGGTAACTAACACTGTGACACGTGAATTTTATATATTAGAAGAGAAGATAAAGCTGAAGAGATTGTTTGTTTGTTTGAACGCGCTAATCTCAGGAGCCACTGGGCCGATTTGAAAAATTCTTTCGGTTATAGGTAGGGCATTTATCGAGGAAGGCTTTAGGCTACATAACATCATGCCCAGACCTCTCTCAAAGACCTCTCTCTCTCTCTCTCATCAAGACCAGTAGAAGCGAAGCAGTAGTGAAAAATGTTTGTTGAGTTGTTGTGTTGTGTTTTCTAACTTCCACGCGGACGGAGTCGTGGCCAACAGCTAGTATTCTTATAAAACCTAAGCTTCTATGATGTTTCTAAAAGGAAAATAAAGAATTACTAGGTACAGGAGTTAAATAGGGATGTACTTAGTACACACATAATAAATTATATTTTTATGATAATAGTTTCTTGGTGGAAGTACTAATATCTAAAGCCATCCTTCTGAACCACTGAATATATTGCACATGAAATTCAGATAATCTCATGTTTGTATAGCTCTATCTTATCATTGCTATATCTATGGGTGCGACGAATTTGCAGATTTACGTATTCTCTAAGATATTACAGATAGTAAAGGGATTCACATTATTACGAGTATATTAGTCATCCGTATCAGAATCAACTATAGAAAGATAAAAATATAAACTATTTATTTCTTAAGAAGTAATAAATCATAACCAAATGCTTATACTGTTCGTTAGTTATCGAATTGGATTCAAACATATTCGACGGGCCCCGTGGTCTACCGTCTAGTGGTTCAAATACAAAGATAACATCAGAGATGTTAATTTCGGAAATAAACCCTATGCTAACACGCCTGGTCAGTGCAGCATGGTAGACCATAATCCCTTCTATAGTGGAGAAGGCCTGTGCCCAATCATCCTCCTGCCCATATCCCATTATTTGGGGTAGGCGCAACATGTCTTTTTCTTCCATAGTCTTCTATTACCCGTCATGTCTGTGTCAACTCCTCTTTCTTTCATGTCCTCTTTCACACAGTCCATCCATCTTTTCTTAGGTCTTCCCCAAGACTTTTTCCTCCCAAATTTATACTCGTCCAATTTATGCCCGTGCCCAATATTGGACGTTAATGGGCTGAAGAGAGAACACAACATGTTGGTATCAAATCATCTTTTAAATTAACTTTCACTGTCTCGTCGGCCCCCGTGCATCATTTTATGCTTGTCATGTCGTCTAATGGTCAGATTTGCATACACATAATTCACTAAATTGAGCCAACTACAAAATAAAAAATATAATATATTAGGACAATTCATACAACGTCCTCTGGTCCCAAACTAAATTCATAAGCTTATGTTATGTCCTACTACAATATTACATACATACTAATACAAAATACTATGGGATATACTACATACACTACTTTTCTTTTGTAAATACATACTTATAATACATAATAAACACCCAAACAGTAAAAGTAAAAACATTTGTATGACAATTATACACAAATAGATGCACTGTACGGGGATCGAACCCGCAACCTCGTGAATTGCAGAACGTTACATGACCCACTAGACCACGAGGCCTTATACACATAATATGTATACGCCAAATGTAATAAAATAAAATTAAATAAATTAAATTAAATGTCTCTGAATATCACTTAGCTCAAAAACAATGTATACATAATAAAATATGTAATATATAAAATTCTCGTGTCACAATGTTAGTTACCATACTCCTCCGAAACGGCTCAACCGATTTTCGTGAAATTTTGTGTACAGGTACGGACCTGTACACAAAATTTGGGGGGGGGGTTGAAAACGGTTTCAACCCCCCCCCCCTCTCTTGACATTTGTATGGCAAAACAACGTTTGCCGGGTCAGCTAGTTATGTATAATATATGCTTGAAACTGGAAAAACCAAATCGTCTTTTTATCTGAAAATAGTGGAAGTTATTTTCTGTTATCTAAGATTTAGCTTAACAAGGTATTTTAACATACTATATGCAGTGTAATTGTGGAAGTAGAACATTCTGTAGCTATTAAAGTGATGTAACATACAAGAATTACTCCGATCACGCCAAATCTCAGCTGCTCTGCACGCTATGGCGATTACAAAGAGGAAGCAAATGATATAAGATAATAAACCTTTCTTTGCTGCCATATATCGAAGATATTGTTTGCAATATACAACATCATCTGACTGTGTGTGTGACTGACTATTGATATGCTCTTGATACATTGAGACCAAAGACTTCGTAAGGCCTATGAAATAAACAAATAAGTGGACTTCTGATGTGAAAATGCTTAGAAACTTATTATTAATTTTATTGTTTTAAATCATACTTTTCTCGAACTGGAAAGTGAAAAACAGTTCGTATGTTAAAGTCCATATATTATGGCTCAGAACCTAGATGAAACGAAGGTGTATTTCTAAACATAATAGGAAAGATCACATATACATACAGAAAAGTAATTAATTAATTTCGTATGACTCTACTATGGGAGAGCAGACCAGCAACAACAGTAGTGAGTTCATGGAACTCTACCAGTCCTTTACAAAAGTTCCTCGTAAGGAAAATGTTTTAAATCATAAATATATTCAAGCTTCTGGCAAGTATTTTCCAAACGTACAGTTTTACGTAATTGGTTGCAACAGAATCTTTCATTGCGATCGTAAAACGGATATCATCCCGTTAATGGCAGATAATCTGTTTAACCGGACCGATAGTTCAACGGTAAACGAGCCTTGTTGCAAGAAGGTAGACTGAGTCGCTGTAGCGTATCACTCAGAAGCCTTGCAACGACGATCGATATCGTATTACGTGAGAACTGAACAGTTTGGGAAATAACATTCTATAAAACTTGCGCGACTTATAGTTTATTTAAATGAAACCTGAAATCAACTTGGCGAGAATCTGTGCCCAGAATTTCATTTTGGTAGGCATTTTTGTTTCATTTTATGGGGTGTTTGAGGAAAACAAAGCTGTTACGTTTGCGTATATTGCAACAGCGAGTGAAGCATCGATGACCAGGTGTTCCTCGATGTGAGTAATGCAAATCTGATGACAGCAATACCAAGAAGACCACACAGTCGGTCGATGAGGAAACCCTCTCTTCACCAAACCATACTCTTTGGTCGATCGCCGATCAATTAGGTCACTTAGTTATAGGTTAGAATAAGAATATTTAAAACATGTAATTTAAATATTAAAAATGTGGTGTTAGTTTCCGTAGTTGGATTTTATTTGCCCCCTCTGCTGCCACCAAATATAATTAAGCAATAAATATTTTGCAAATACCATCAATTTAAGTTTAAATGCGAGATTTAAACTTATTCGACGTTTTCTGCTAACTATTAAACCCTGCAGATACCATCGTAATCACCCGTATGATCACGGATAGGACACGCGAAGTGCCCTTTGACTAGTTGCAACATACGTGGACATATGTAGTTATATTTTCTTTTCAAAGATTGATCTAAACAGCAGATATTGATTTTTCATATTTCGGAAAGATAATGTTCACTTTCTAAACACTAAAACGCTGCAAATTCATTGTATTAGAAAAGTCCGTTTATGTTGCTAACTCATCGTTCATAAGTGGTAATAACACAGCTTCCAAGTTTTATAATGTGTTTTAAATGACTTTCACTTACCAGTAAGTTTTGTTAAGCTCTATTCATGTATGCAATGGAAAGTAATGAATAAAACGGTTTTGTAAAACGCAACTTATGTTGACTTTCGAACTGTAAAGCAAAGTCGTGACAAAACAATCTTATTTAAAAAAGTCATTTAAAACTCTAGTTTTATAAATCAGATAATTTTATTAGTTAAAATTAATCGTCCTAACAGCTTTGTAAGACTTAACCCTTAATTTGATTTTGCCCGGTGTGGCGGACATAACTTTAAAAAAATAACTGTGTGCGCTGTAAACATTATTTTCTTTCATCCTGCATGATTATTTCTTGGTCAACTTATGAAAAACGTAGTAGAAGGTAAAATATTAGGTTGGAAACACTATATTTGTCAATAGCGAACAAAATGTCCACCCAGACGCGGTCAAGTGTTTTCGACAAGGTAAAATATATTATTTTTCGATGTTTTTGGGAATAAAACTTAATATTTTTTTCAAATTGCATAAGAATATACGTATGTGATAATGCTTATCCGAAATGCCTAACGTTTTGAACGTGATTTAGTGGTTTTTTATTCGCTTAACCTCAGTGTCCGGCACAGCGGACATTGCCAAATACATATAAAAGTAACTATGTCCGCTGTGGCGAACATGCCAAATTCGGGTTGTTTTGCGGTTATGGACTTTCCCGGTTTTTTTTTATTTTTTTGCTTGTCAACAGCATGCGCGTGCATCTGGAATATTGGCTTTAATCCCTAAATAACCCATTCCCTTAGACGTAAGTGAGAAATTGCGTACGCAGTTTGAAAGGCTTGATGAATGCGCTACTAACTGAAATGATTCTCGTTCTATGGTTTCTTCTCTTGCCAATCTAATTATCAACTTATCTAATATGATGAATCCGAACACCAGGCTTCTGAAAGTCCCACATTACCTATTTTATCTAAATTTACACCTGTAATCCTGATTTTGCATAATCTAAAGTACCAAACCCGACTTCGCTTTGTTACTGGTAAAATTAAAAAAATTGTATTTTGGACGTCCAAAGAAAATTATTTTTTGTTAGTTTCAAACATTAACACCAAAGAAAATTATTTTTTGTTAGTTTCAAACATTAACATTACTTATTCTCTTTTTCTTGGCCAAAAATAGTTTTAATCATCTTTCAAGATATAGGGCGATATAGTCGCAAAGCGATCAAGCCTTTTAAATAAAATTAAAAAAAAAAAAAATCTTTCAAGATATAAAAATATAAAAATTGGGTTTTTTTATTTTATCCACCATTTGGCAATGTCCGCTGTGGCGGTCACAGATTTTCCCAGCTGTGGGAAATGCAGGATTATTTCATTTTTTTTTACAGTTCTTAGGATGCCTAGCATTAATATTTTAATTGTCTTTGCTAAAGTTACGAATGGAAAAACTTTACCATAAAACTTTCAACACAGTTTCCATGTTATGTCATGGATATTGATTATTTGTATACCTAATGCTTGAAGTAACTAAGTATCATAAATTTCTATGTTTGTACAATGTCGAAGTATCAAAGCATCTAGTTTATTACTTTTATTTATGCAACGAAAATGTATAACAACTTTGAGCAGGTAAACTTAAGTAAATTAGTTTTACCTCTATTATGTAGATTCACTAGAAACTGCAAATTTGAATTTCTTTCCAAGCTTCTATTAGGTAATCTTCAATTACTAAAATTGACCCAGAAACCTACAAACTTTAATATAAAATTCGAAGTAACGCAAATGCACCGAATTCCGACCACTTATCGGAATTACACAAAGATTTTTTCAAAAGATAAAGTTATTACGCAAGAGCCCATAATGCGTAATGCAAAAGCATTACGCCAAAATCTGTATATTTCTAAAAATTAATATTAATAATCTTTCAGAAAACTGAAAGATTATTAAAAAAAATGGCTCCTTTATGTCTATATCTGGAATCGAACTCAAGCGAGCGAAAAAATCTCGATAGAACCGTATTCCGACCACCTCTTGTGTCTCCGACTACTGAGGATCCGTTTTCCGATAGGCTATATTAGATAAACTAAAATGAACTTTATGACGTAACAAATATATGTAATGATAAATTCATTTCACAATCACAAAATAAATGTAAGGCTGCGTGGAGAATTATAAACGACCAAAATCTATCTAGTTTGAACAATGACATAGATGAAATAAAATTCAATAACCAATTAATTACGAAACCAGATGAGATAGCCGATTGTTTTAACAATTTCTATATTGAGCAAACACAAACTTCGAACACTTTGCTAAATACAAACAGAACTACAGTTCAAAATAGCGTATACTTAGACCCCATTGACATGATCGAAGTGCAACGAATCGTACTAGGTTTAAGGAACAGTCCCTCGGTTGGTTATGATGAAATTTCCACGTCAATCATTAAAACATCGGCTACATGTATTTCACCCGTCTTAGCACATCTAATAAATTTGTCTTTTGAGTGTGGGGAGTTCCCAGAGCGTCTAAAGAAATCAGTAGTCAAACCAATATTTAAAAAAGGTGATAGAACTGAGATGTCTAATTATAGACCAATAACTCTAATTCCAATATTTTCAAAGATTTTCGAAAAGGCGATACAAAGTAGACTATTAAACTTCCTAAACAAATATAACGTCATCAAACCAGAGCAAAATGGTTTTCAGAAAGGAAAATCGACTACGCTTGCAGCTTTCTCTTTGGTTAATAATATTGTTACCAATGTAGACAAAAACATACCTAGTTTAGTTGTATTTTTTGATATGTCGAAGGCGTTTGACTTTGTATCCCATAAATTACTGTTACAAAAGATACAAGACTATGGTTTCCGGGGTCCAGCTTTTACGTGGCTTCAATCCTACTTAAATAACCGTCAACAGTGTGTAGAAGTAGGTAGTCTAGACTCAAAATTTAATAAATTGCAACATGTTTCACAATCTAGATCTAATAACTGTGGAGTCCTGCAAGGCAGTGTTCTTGGGCCGCTTTTATTTTTGTTATATATTAACGATTTTCCTGACATTTCTAATGATAAAACAATTTTATTCGCTGATGACATTTCTATTATTTTGACTAACAACAATTTGACTAATTATGAAGATAAAATAAATAAGACATTGCAATCGGTTATGAAATGGTTTAATTGTAATAATCTGAAAGTTAATTTAAATAAAACAAATTATATACAATTTCAAGGACGTAGATCTCAATGTGTGACTAGAAATATTATTTATAATGGAATACAAATAAATGAAGTGCATAACACAAAATTCTTAAGTATAACTCTTGATAAGTACTGTGATTGGAAACAACATGTAGATTCAATATGTAATAAAATAAATAGATTTGTATACGTTTTGAAGCGCCTAAGACAAACTTCTTCATTAAACACTACCCTGTTAGCCTATCATGGATATGTTGGTTCTGTATTGAGATACGGCTTGATTCTGTGGGGTAACTCAACCGATATCAAAAGGGTACTCTTATCTCACAAGCGCTGCATTAGAGCCATAGCGGGGATTCCACCGGATCAATCATGCAAACCATATTTTAGGAAATATAGCATATTAACAGTGGCTGGCATGTATATCTATGAGATGTGTATATTTGTTAGGAATAATAATGAATTGTTTTGTACAGCAAGGGATATTCACCCTCGTAACACTAGAGACTCCGATAGATTGGTTCTAACATTCAAGCCTCGAACCACGATGTATTTAAAAAATTGCTACGCCATGTGTATTAATGTATACAATAAGTTACCAGCTTACCTTAAGTCACTTCCAACAAAAAAGTTTAAAAAATCACTGAAATCATGGCTTTTGGAAAAAAACTATTATAATATAAGAGATATGTATGATCGAGTGACTTAATTAGTAACAAAATGTGAATTCTGTACCTATGACATGTTAAATTAAATGAAATTGATTAATAAATAATAATTAATAAAATTTATATCCACATTTATAATAATATATATCTATGTATTACGATGACAATTTATGTATCTATGTGACTTGACTGGTTATGTCAAATATTGCAATTTTTCACATGCCTTTCAGTGGCTAAATAGATGGACTATTATAACAAATTTATGTAACACCTTTGTTAACTCTATTTTAAGTGTAATAAAGTTCATTCATTCATTCATTCAATAAAGGAGCAATTCGCAAAAAAAACAATTATCGAAAATATTTTATTGGTTATAAGAGAAGAGTAAAATAATAAAATAGATTTTTCGTATGGTGACGAATATCTCCACTGGTGACTGAATTAAAATACGCATGTCACCGCTTTATTACCTCCCATTATCCTGAAAGTGCCTGCTAAATCAGAATTTGATCAAATAACGTCGCGCACTAAGGAGTATAATGCGAAATACCGTTTCCAGTTTCCGATTTTTTTCAATATTTGTTTTAAAAAGCATTTAAGCCCACATTACATTTTACATTACATTTCGATACTTTTTTATTTGTAATTTACCTAAAAAAATTAATTTAGTGTTTCGAAATAACAGTAGTATTAAGGAAAATTATCTGAACTATAAGAAAAAGTGACAGTTTAAAGCATAATTGTAAGAAACCCTTTAAAGTTACCCTCAGTCGTACACAGGTCAATTAAGAAAGAATGTTAGTGAAAATAAATAACGTACAACAAATATCTCACAAATCAAGGTGTGTAATAGAAAATTATATTAGTTTACAAGGTACAAAAATCCTGTTAGCGTCCATCTAGTCGGTATACGGAATGACGCTATTGTATGAGAGCGCCATTCCGACCATTATTTTTTGCGCGATAACTTTATTAAAATATGGATTTAGATCCCGTATTTGGAAAATTTAAGAATTTAATGAACTAATAAAGCGTATAAATTCAATAAGATCCAAGCTTCGCGGATTATACGCCAAAATATGCAAAAATTTATTTTTACGATTTTATGTATTTTTCACATTAATTCAATGCAAACTACACCCTTATGTACATTTTGTTAATTATGTACATTTGCAATTAAGTATTTATTGCGAAAGTTTTGGGAGGCGTATATTGAATGACGGAATTAATTTCTTCAGTTTCAAAACTTGCGCGAACTTTAATACGTTTTACCTAGTAAAAACCGAAATAGTCGCAGAACAGAGGTATGTCGGAGTACGGTGCTTTTACGTTATTTACGATACTTTCAAATTTCATCCATTCCAAAAGGGTTATTAACCATTGTGGTTATCAAAACAATACACACATACGTGTTTTTATGTATTTACTAGTCCTCGGATATCCGAACTTCCGTTAGGCACTAGTCCGTGACGTGCCTTCCGCTGGGGTGCGACACGACCGTGACGGGAGACAGTCATTGTTCTAATGACTGTGACGTCACTAAAAAGTAACGAGACTGGCGATTTTGTATATAAATACGATCATTAATTAACATCTACCCTATCTAAACAAAATAATTTATGCTAACATTCCTATTAACTATTAAAAACACTCGCCTATATAGAGTTAAACGATTGTCCTCAGAGCGAATCGTACCCACTGCCACGATTTCTTTGCCTGGTCATGTAGGTTTAAGGTTTAGCATATTTTACAGACGAAAAGTCATTGAACAGAGAAATCCCCAGAATCGCATTCACTACATAAAATGTTTTAAATATCTATGATAATAACATACACAAAAAAGAATGAAGAGTAAAAAATAACTGTGTTACGAATAAGAGGATATAGAGAGAAAAACAGGTAAATAAAAAATAAACAAATCAGTACATTGTTTCAAAACGTAACAAACAAAGCTACAATTATATTACAAATAGTATAATTAACTGACTAGATACAATAAGATATTGCAACCACTACGATGTTTTGACTTTCTTCATATAGACACAATTTCATTGTGAAATCAACGAAGATTTGCTACGGTAGGTGAATATGTCACTAAACAGGCCAAAACTAACAAACTACTTAAAACTAAAGAAATTAATTAAAACTTAGTAGATTTTAAAACTAAAATTAGGAGAAACAAGGAATACAAAGTCAAGATACACTTGCCAAATCCAAAATGGGTAATCTAAAATTGATGGGGAGAAACACTTCAGCCAGGAAAATAGTTTCCAACAGTCAGGTTTTCATAATACATCGATACGATATGAAACTTTGGTACAATTTTCTTAATTACAGTACATTTTAAAGGCGGACAAAAAAAAATGCAGCAGCAAGAAGTCTCAATGGATGGCTCAAGGCCACAACACCCACACAATAAAAGAAAAATAAAAAGAAAACGGTTTTGATAGATACCAATCGCCATTTCTTCGGCATTTTCTATAATAAACCGATTCAAAGAAACCGCAATTATTATATTAAGCACGAATACCAGTAATAACAATTAAGCTATTCCGATTAATCGATTACTTAATAACCTATTTTATCTGTAGATTCTTTGAGAGTCGTGATAGCACTATCAAATTATTGATAAACTGATGTATTGCAAGTTCTACTTATTGCATTATAAGAATCATTTTCAGCAGTTTTAAATAACTAACATATTGAACCAAAAACTGTTGCAAATCAAAATTTTTGTCCTTAACTATTTCTTTTTCAATAAGTTACTGACTATTTTACATGGACTATGGATAGATAAATCATCTTGATAAACGGATATATATGTCATCTTTATCCATCCGTAATCACATATTAAAAACGTCAATGAATCGATGTAAAGATTGCAATACCTGTCTGTATTTCGAAAAAAAAAACTAGTAAACATGTTAGAGTTTGATTACGTAAGCTACCGTTCGCCCCCAATAAAATGAGGTATTTTTGTAAGAGGGGCACCGTTGCTTTACTTGGCAACGGTGCATGTTGGTTTGATCAATAAACAACGTTATTGATTCTAAATGGGGTCAGATATTCCCATCAATATTTACTACACTGAAACTACAACATATTTAATGTTTGATAACATGAATATAAATTAGAGAAAAAGTCATTTGCTCTCTGTCAAACTTTCAGAGGATATCGCTTCTATGAAGATTATGCTAAAATATCTTAATAAGAATTTTATATCTTAACTTAACTAGTTAACTATAGCAATTATTTGAAAAATTTTACAAGTTTATATTGCACATTTAGCTATAACTCGCATTTCTTTTTAATGATTACTGTTTGATGATAAGCCGCAATACCATTCATACAAGTAACGTCACTAAATAGTTACTAAGTAATATTTATTATGCTACTGCCTTTATCAGATAAGCGTATGGAAAATATTTTAATAAGTAAAAAATCCTATACAGTCTAGTCATTTAACAAACAGTCTAGACATCAATTAGGTACGCAATATTTGAACCAAAGCATCATTACTTTCAGTTGTGCTTTCTGCCTAATAATAGTCTAAAATGAGTCGTATAGACTCATCACCCTCTGGACTAAATCACACATTGGATAGGCAAGTACTCTATTGATGTTTTCAACATCCATAATATTTTTCTTGGTGCTGACTGATCGAAATGACTTTATACTGCCTTATCCCAAA
Source organism: Orgyia antiqua (assembly GCA_916999025.1). Classification (NCBI taxonomy): domain Eukaryota; kingdom Metazoa; phylum Arthropoda; class Insecta; order Lepidoptera; family Erebidae; genus Orgyia; species Orgyia antiqua. The sequence goes on along the minus strand of OU779864.1, from coordinate 15,171,629 downwards.
CTATGTCTAACCCTTAAGACGGTACGATACCAAATTATGCTCCATACAAAAGTATGGGTATCGTACTTCCGTTTTTTCTTCGCGAAAGTTAAACCGATTTTAATAATCTATGCTTCTATCACTTTCTTTTTTTCAAAACATAATAACTAAAAGAAATATGACGATCCGAAAAACCTACTTTTTTGGTTTTCTTTAGATAAAGTTGCAGCGTCTATCACACAAATTTGGTAAAGTTTTACCACAAAAGAAAGTGATAGAAGCATAGATATACTCTTTGTCTATAATATAACGCAAAAACTATTAAAATGCTAAACTGTCTGCGTATTTATAACCCCATAATATAACTAGTCCCAAGGGCACACATTATACTAGTTGTTGACAACATTGTTTAATTGTCAGGTTTATGAATAATTAATCCTGGCATTATATTCATGGCTACATTACTATTAATTAAGTAGGTACCTGTATTATCGTATAACATTTCGATTATAGAGAAATCGGGTGAAGTCACTTATTACTGCAAAGAAAGTTTACGCATATGATGAATGATTTATATCACCTACAATTCTCAAAACACCGATAGGTTAACATAGTAACCAGCTAACAATAATAAATTACTTAGTTATCTCACCTCGTATAAAACTTGGTGATTAGGGTAATTTAATAGATCCAGCGATGGATTTCAATTATTCTTAATACCTTTAAATTTTTTCGCCTTCGGATAAACTGTTCTAATTCCCCTTGCACAAAGATTTTATGCGCATAGTTACTAAAACGCAACCACCAACTATACAGTTCTAGATTTAGTTAGGTACCTAATACAAAAGACACAAATCTATTAACATAAAAATGAACGAATACAAACTAGCATTTAAATGTTGACCTCAATGAAAGGTCAATGTCATTAATAAGTGCAAAGTGCTTGATTAAATTAAAAAATTGGTCAAGTGCGAGTCGGACTCGCGCACGAAGGGTTCCGTACCATTATCTATGCAACATAAGGCAACGTTATTAGTATCGAGCAAGAAACGGTAAAAAAATCATGTTTGTTGTATGGGAGCCCCCCTTAAATATTTATTTTATTTTATTTTTAGTATTTGTTGTTATAGCGGCAATAGAAATACATCATCTGTGAAAATTTCAACTCTCTAGCTATCACCGTTCTTGAGATACAGCCTGTTGACAGACGGACGGACGGACGGACGGACGGACAGCGAAGTCTCAGTAATAGGGTCCCGTTTTTACCCTTTGGGTACGGAACCCTAAAAAACCGACATTCATATAAGAATAAGGCGAAATCTGATAGTGACCTCTGACGTAGTGATTGATACCTTAGTTTGGAAGAGTGACAACAGAATTAGGACAGCAATGCTTCAACCCAAGCAACAGAAGACCGTGCGTTGAAGATAAGTTTCGCTGGCGCTTTTGATATTCAATAGTGATAAAGGAAAAGGACGGATAGAACAAAAAATGTTGATAAAACTGCATTTTTTAATAATCCCGGCTGTATAAGCATAATGTAGCAATGAAAAAAATGTTGTCATTATCTAATCTCAGTTTACGTAACCAAACGATAGTGGCAGTTACACCTTAACTCGTAGGAAATGAAAGGCGACAAATAAAAATTAGAAAATTATTTATTACAGATTAATAACATAAATTAAGGAACAAAATAATAAATTACATTTTACGAATGTTGCCAAATGATATGCCAGTTTGCTGGCCTTTGTTCGTACCATACTGTAAAGAAATAACGTTCTGGCCGGCACGGAGCTGCTCATCAGTAAATTCACGAACGTTTTTGTCAGCCTCCTTGGGTCCAATGGATGGCTGGCCAAAGTTACCAGCTTTTCTACCCAAAGACTGCAGGCACACGACGACGGAATACAAATTTTGCCTCTCCCACAAATCAATAGTTTGGAAAGTTTCCTGAGAAGGCACTCCCAGTTTCTTCACGGCATCCAAGAATGCGTTAATGTTCTCCATACACTTAAACGCCATTGTGGATTGGTTGATCTTCTTAACTGATCCTTCTTGGAGAGTGTTGACTAGTTTGCAAAGAAGAGTTCCATCTTTGAGGACTTCATACAGATTGTCGGCATCACCTGCGGTGTTGGCAGGGGAACCGGTCAATTGCTTGATCCATTCCAGCGTCTCATGAGCGATTTCGTCATTATATTTGCTGTGGATTCTAGCTTGAGCTTCGGCATTGATGCCAGCTTTTCCAGCACGGTAATCGCCCATGATTGGTGTTCACAAGTGTATGGACACGTAGCCACTGAACTCCTTACGATAAGCGTCCTTACAATATCATGCTGATATGGGTAGATAGCGATTATCGCTCGTTCTACGAATGTACCTATAATATAGTTTATCAGACCGTGATATTATCAGGCGACTAAGTGACTTATAATTATGACAGCATACGAGCATTCGGGAATGTCACATACCTGGTGGAGTTTGTTGCTTTAGAACACCGTGAAGGTTAAGTCAGTACCTACATTATAAATATTATAATAAAGAACAACACTAATTTTATTGTTGATAAATTGTTGGCATTTTCACACGACTGCCTATAAATGGGGGTACCTAATGGATTTCGAGCATACGTGTACGAGTACAGTTCCCATAATTTTTATCGTCAGTCTTTATAAGACTACTGCTACCATTGTAAAATAATTTATGGTTAATTTTAAACCAAAATAAGTAACGCGTCTAAAATGGATATGACTTAATATACCTAAAATATCAATAACATTATCTATTACTAATATTATAAAGCTGAAGAGTTTGTTTGTTAGAACGCGCTAATGTCAGAAACCACTGGTTCAATTTGAAAAAAATCTTTCAATTTATGATAGTTCATTCATTGAGGAAGGCTATATATAGACTATAACTATAGGTTATAGGTATATATATAACATCACGCTGCGACTAATAAGAGCGAAGCAGTAAAAAAAAAAGTTGTAGAAATGGGGAAAATCCTGAAATTCTACGTAACTTGTACAATATAGACGCCTAACCAAATTATCGTTTTAATTAGTTAGTATAAAATACGATACTTACTATTATGACTAAGAGAAACCTACTTTAAAATAACTCAAGAACTCAAGGTTTATTGACAAAATTTACGAAGTTAAGAATTGTTTAAGTTTATTTATAAAAAGAGAACATTTCACACTACAAATGTGCTCTAGTCCCTTATCAAGCATAAATGTTTGTGTTATGGGTACCTACTAGATTACGAATATTTAATATTTAAATATGTCTGTACATTTAGAATGGTTGTACATTCATTGGTTGATGATGACAGATTAAAATAATAAAATTTTCCTGGAAGAATGAAACCTATATTCTCACGAAGTAAATACCACTACAAACTACGTTATGAGGCTGAAGCATTACCAAAATTAAAGCATAAAGAATACTCTAGAACATTACTGATTGAAAAAACTTATCCTATAGATAAGGCCATATTTTTGTGATTATAGATATTATATCAATAGATTGTCTCGTAGTTATAATATACAGACAATAATATTAAAAAATATTATCAGCATTTAATTTTAATAAATTCTCTTACCTAGGTTATTATTGTATAGCTGCGTAGCGATTATTGCTTTCTTTCAACTTTCATTGAGAATTCCAGATATTTTTACATCTTTATCACCATAACAGAAACAGGGGGGGGGGGGTGTATTTTTTTATAAAATGTTTATGGACATTTCACACAATGTCTTCGGGTCCCAATGCAAGTTATCGCTAGTGTGTTAAAAACTTTGAGTAATATTTAAGAATAAAATTTTTTTAATAAAATACTAAGCAGGGGTCAAACCCCTGAAATGTCAAAAATGACACCAAAATTTGACAATATTTCTTACTAACTTAGTGCTTCATAGTCTTAAAACCTACTAAGAAATTAAACGTAAATCTTATTTTTATACCATAAGGTGGCGAACAAGCGCCCTGCCTGATGGTAACCGGTTACTGTATCCTATAGACGTCTGTAATACCAGGGGTATCACGTAAGCAACCCTGAAGGAAGGATGGATGACTTGACAAATCTGACTAGAACCGCCACAAACAATATCTTGGCAACATGCCATTATTAAATATTCAATTTACAAAACAAAAACACTTTTAGGCAACAATATACCCATTTACTTAAGTATTTAATGTCAATCGTAGAACAATAGCTCTTCAGTGGATTGTTCAAAACAAAAGAATTGATATTTCAAACTAAAATTGATAATATCATTGTTACATTGATAAAATTCTGTAGATTTCTGCCACTGTAATGGTAATCTTGATAAAATTGGTGTAACATAATATTCTCTAACACTTGTGCAACCCATTCATTTAAATAATACCACTTTTTACAGACAAATAAAACTACTTTATACGGATTTAGACATGTGTATTTGTTTTAAATTTGTAAAAAAATTTGTATTATTTGAACGAATGAGTTGCGCATGTGTTAGAGAATATTACACTTTTTATGCATTTAGATGCAATTTATATTGGTATAAGCTACCTATAATTAAGTTGTATGTTATTTGCAAACAGAGTCCATAACAAATTAATACTAGACATACCTAGTATGTTGTATGCCTAAATGGACAACAGACATAGTGGAACTTGTTTATTTCTATCTGTAACTTAACATCTAATGTTCCTATTTTCTCAGCAATAAACATACTTAAAATACCCTGTAAATTTGACAGCATAAAATTAATTACATTTTTTTACCGAATTATTTTTCTAAACCAAAATAGCCTATGTTATTACCTATAATGATAGCTTTTGTATCTGCGAAACAGTGATTAAAATTCGTCCGACTGTACCGACTAATGCACCCAAAGCATCAGCTTGTAGCCTGCATGCCTATGGCACAATCAAAAACATAAAAAAATCAGTTCTGGAGATTACTTCTAACAAATACATGGTGTAGTGTCGGTAATAGAGTTTTATGTTATCCTCTTGTTTGGAATCCTAGAAATTGGAATTTGTATAGTTAGGTAATGATTTTTTGGGCTTCAAAGGTACTAAGACCATAGTCTGCTTGATTATTAAAACAAAATAAGGGATATAAACATAGAAATTAGCCTTATGGCATTTGTACTTGTACATATTTTCTATAGACCTTTAAGGCCGGGCTCGACCGCAAAATGAGCGAGGTCATTAATGAGCTCGCTTAACTCGCAACGATAATTTTCACTCTCAGACCGCTCCGCTAGCCTCTTTGGCGGTCGAGCCTCAACTATGAAAATTATCGTTGCGAGTTAAGCGAGCTCATTAATGACCTCGCTCATTTTGCGGTCGAGCCCGGCCTTTTGACTTAAGTTGAAGATGCCATAAGCCTTTCTACATAAGCCTCACAATTCCTATTTTAAAAATATGATATAACTGTAGTTACTGTAAAATGTAAAATTATAACCATGAAACTAACTGCGTATGCAAATACGTACATATTTAAAAATTCCCGTGAATCATGAAAAATCATTGCTCATTTAATTTTATTAAGTAACTAACTTAATAATATTTCTAACTACGTAAGTCAATTCTTATACGATTCAATTCAGATTCAAAGAATAGTTCTCTTTTGCTAGCATTTTTAATACAACATTAGAACGTGATAGATAAGATTAGAAGAAATTAAACAATACGACAGGTGTAAGTGTAACTGTAAAAAACTGAAAACAAAAAGTTCTAACTTAGTTAACTTACCGAATATTTACGTAGGTGAAATACAACACTTAACACTTTATAGTGGCGGTCAATAAGTAATATCCATTGTATATTTTACAATGCACTCCACAAACACAAGTCGAGCCTCGATTGTTGATTAGTTTAGAACGCGTCACGAGAATTCGTTAGCAAAGCAAGACTACGACATTAAAAAAGTTGCCTGCGCTGCCTTTTTCCGTTCAAAAACCACAAAATTTGTTACACATACCATCCGGTTCGGTTTTCGTATTCCCCTCCACGTGATTGAAGTGACGTTAGTAGCTAACGCTGATTGGTTAAAACGTTTGACGTCTAGTTTTAGAGATGGACATTAACTATGAAAGGTTATTTCATATCGATAACTGAACGTTAACATTAGACAGACTATCAAATTATCTTTGAGTAGAAGTCAATATTGCACCTATAATTTTATTATATTATTTATCTTTTATTACCATAATCAAGCAGTAATTGATATTTATTATCTTATCAGACGTATCCTAACAGCTATGCATTTTATAGTCTAATATATTACTTATTAAATTACTTTAAATATTTATTTTCTACTACTTACTTTTATTTAATATATTATTACTTTTATTCTATCTTTTATTCTCTATTGACGATTTAATACATAAATGAGATTGCATTGAAGTATTTTGGAAGAAGAGACATAAAAGTGTTCTTCCATACACAACCACCTGTGTTACTAATCCGTCACTACGCGGATGATGTATGTATATAAATAATATCCAGAAATGGCATGTAAACACTGTACACATCACACGCATTTATTGATTAAGGCAGAGGTAATCTTAATCGTAATTATAATAAAGCCTCTTTGAAAATTATATGTATATATTATACTGTTACAAAATGTTGAATCATCCTTAATATACATAGGCATCATTTATTTTTTAACTTTATACCAATCACTTTTGAGTCATTTAAATATAAGATAGTTTCCGACGGCCGATTGTCTCATATTTGCAGCTTTGTAAAAAAATTATTTACGTTTATCCGATAAAAATTATCTAGTTATCGATATCGCAATGTAAAGAGAACCACGCTAATCGATGGTAATTTGAAGTAATTTCTTTCGTTCGAAAACTAAAAATACAATATTAGTTTAGCTAACAAGTTAAAGTAAACAAACGAAAACGCTAAAAATATTCAACTGAAATAATTATAATTTCGCAGCATAATTTATTGATACTACAGTTTACCACACTAGAATATTATGATAAAAATATTAGGATAATATCTATACTTACTTAATTCTTTGCAGTGAATATATTTTTTAAGCGTAATCATGAGCGAATTTATACGAAGCTATAGTTATCGTTCAACGATATCTGGTCCCGTACTAAGCGTAATGCTTGATATTAAGTTATTTCTTTTTGTAATTAACCTTGGGAGGAAATGCGGTGGGTGCGGTGGTAGCACGTTTAAGCTTAGTATTAGTTACTACACGGACTTTTTTATATTTTTCTATTACCACCCCTAGTTTACACCTATTCTTAATTTGCGGAGGGCCCTGATATGGCAATCAGGAGTAGAGCCTCTTGCGGAAGAGATCGTTCGCTGGAGGAGCGAATTGCGCGACGATCTCTACCGGCATTGGGCCGAGAGGTTTTCGGACCCCTCCGCGAGCAGACGGCTCACCGATGCGGTCCACCCAGTCTTGAGGGACTGGGTTGAGGCGAGGCATCGGGATCCGACGTATTACCTTACCCAGCTCCTCATAGGTCATGGCTGTTTCGCCAAGTACCTGTGGGAGGTGGTTGGTATCGAGTCGGATCCCCTCTGCCGCAATTGTGGAAGTGGGGCCGTGGATATTGCAGAACACACCCTCGCCGTATGCACGGCCTGGGATGCCCGACGCGCTGAGCTCGTCAGTGTGCTGGGTCAGTCAGTGACTTGTCGCTCTCGGTCGTCTTTTCGTCCATGGCCGAGAGCGAACAGTGTTGGCCGTCGCCTCTTTTGCTAAGGAGGTGATGGTGGCAAAGAGAGAGGCTCTGCGGAAGCGCGAACGCGCTGGCGTAACTTTGCCACCCCGTGGGGGCCCGGGCAGGGGTCGCCGGCGCGCAATAGCTGGCGCCCCCGTCCGAAGAGGTAATCGCGCGCGGCGGGCCGGTACCCAGAGATCCGCCGCGCCAAACATGATGGGGGGACCTAATGCTCCCCCCGTCGGGCCGGGCCCCGTTTAGCAGGGCCACCCCTCGCCGGATCATGGTCATCATGGCCCGGCAGGGCAAGGCGAAGACAGGGAAAAAAACACCTAGGTATTCTTAAGTTAAGTACATGTTTTGAGGAAAGTAGTAAGCAGGAACAGATAAAAAAAATAAAAATAGTTTAAAAAAACTAAAAAAACACGCTTTATTTAATCGAATTATTGTATTGTCATCGGTCTTTGACAGGTGTGCAAAATTTGAATAGAATCTGACCGTTTAAAGTGGGTCAAAATAGCGTCCAAAGGAGTCGGTTACAAACATACAAACAAACAAACATACAAACAAACATACAAGTGAAGCTAATATAAAGCGTGTAAAAAATTAAGGACATTTCATACTCTACAGTGACCCCTGGTCCCCAATTTGTTTCTATACTTGTATACTATCTTGATTATTTCTGACGATACCATCCTCCACATGTCGGTAACCTCGTGCGCCAGGTCCAGATACTTGGTCTTCTTTTCTGCTTCGGCTTGCACGAGGTTCTCTTCATAGGGGATGGTGATATCCACCCGAAATACCCGAGACTCCGTCCGGTCCATCATTACAATATCGGGATTATTCGTAAGAATAGTCCCAGTAGAGCTAGGCACGGTAGGTTTCGAGTATGGTTTCCGGCTCGTACTTATTATATTTATTTATTATTATTATTTATCTGCAATAAAACGGCAATGTATTCAGAGTTGTCTAAAACTACTTCTATAAATATAGATCAGATAGATGTGTGTTCTCAGTTTATCATCGTACAACCAAGCTTTTTTTTTAATTCACAGTTACGAGTACGTTTATCTTAATATACGAGTATATATTTCTTGTGTGCGTGTGTATGTGACTGAACTCCTCCTAAACGACTGGACCGATTTTGATGAAATTTGTTGTGTGTATTCAGGGGGGTCTGAGGATGGTTTAGATTCACAATTGGCTGGACCGATTTTGATGAATTTTTTTTTACACAGAATTGTATGGCAAAACAACGTTTGCCGGCGCAGCTAGTAACTTATAAGTTTTTAAAACTTTTTATATTATCGCTGTATTAGCGTTGTGGTGTCAAAACCACAACAAATGCTGAGTAGGTAACGTTCCCATTGTTTCCCATGGATCACACACACACACATTACTGAATGCTATTAATGTTGGTTAGTGTTACTTAATTTTAATATAATATCAGTGTATCTATGTATGTATAACTCTGAATATGCATCCAATCCAAATGGGAAATAATAAATACTTTCTTTCTTTCTGTAAATACCTTTAACTTAAAATTTTTATAAACCTACGAGTACTTTAATTTAATCCTTTACTTACTACCTTGAGTATGTAAATACGCAGGTCATGTAATTGTTGCATAGAGAAGTAAGAAGTGTATAAGAGAGGCGACACGTCGCGTTGTAAACAAAACTATCGTTTTGTGGAGTGCCTGGGCGGAGGACGCATGCGCGGCGGTGGTGGGGCGGCGCGTGCGCAGGGCGGGCGGCGCGCCGGGCCAGTCCGCGCGCGCCCTCGCCAGTGTCGCCATGGCTCGGTGGGTGCAGGCTCTGACAGCCGTGCTGCTGCTCGCCGCCGCCGCGAGCGCGCGCAAATCGCCGCCCGCCCCGGCTAAAGTGGAGCCCCAGATCGAGGAGGTCACCGCCAAACAGCTCGACCGAGTGCTAGAAGACAAGGATTTCGTTGCAGTGTACTGGTGTAAGTGCCACTGGTCCGCCGCCTGCCGACCGGCATGCGTCTGCGTTTAATTTTGCGAGCTATCCGAGTCTGGCCGACGGCCAGCACGGGGGCGGTCTTCACCGTGTCGAAACGTCTGTGACGGCGCCCATCTAAATGGGTTACCGTCGAGTTAATGATCTTCGGACGGGCCGAGGGGAAGACCGCCTCGGCGTTCTCGGACCTTTCTCTACATATGATATTTTCGATGCGAGCATCTCGATCGACGATTCGCGAGTTATGCAACCGAGCCGCGGAGACAATAAAACTTGACCCGGCCGCCGACCGCTATCGTAGTAGGCGCGGCCTAAAATGGTACCGAGTCTCGTTTTCCACCGATCCACCAATGCTGGCACCGCCAAGGTCACCAGGCGCCTACGCTCTTAGCTCGTCTAAAACTGTGTGCCGCGGCATTCGGGGCTGAAATAGACTTCCATTACGTGGTGTTGGCATTCCAACTATTTTTCTAATGTCGCCAATTGTCTATGTGATCCTGATCTGTTGATAGCTGCCTAAAACATTTTAGCTACTTGTAATTATTTACAAAAGTGCAATACCTATGTGTTGTTCCTATGGCTGCTTGAATTGGAAGACATATTATGCCATGTTCCAACTAATTTGCTAAATATACTTACTAAGTACATTGACTTATTTGATATAGATCTATATCTGTATTAGTAGCTATGCCCATGTTGCACTCGTCAGTCATTTGAAGGATGCAATGACTGGTTGATACGCAGAACTAAAGCGTCATAAATCAGTGTCGAAGGCGATACAAGATTGTCTCTTGGCTAAGACTCATTTATTCCGAGCTAGTTGTAGGTCATTTTAGAATATTGTTCATCTCCATTGCATCGCACAAAATCTTATTGGCATTTTGATAAAATGAATTGCTTCCTAACATTATATTGATATACAAACATAAATATAAACAGATGATAAGTATATGCACAATGTATCGAACCTCATAATTAACTATATAGCGATAAGAATTGAGGGACAAAAATAATATTCACTGAGAAATTACTGAAAATATTTAAATTTAACGAGATTTTGAAAGAAAAGTGTGTAAAAAACCTTTACAAGATTAATTTCTTAGTTAATATTGTTAAATTTGAATATTTTAGCTACATCATGACATCACCACTAGTTAGAAACTTGAGAGAAACTGTAAATTCGCTAAAACAATTACTAAAGTAGAACAGTGCGGACCGTGGCGGCATCTTGATAAACTTTATACACAACGTGGTCGCTGATGAAAGTTTTATATTTTAAAAATAGGTCATAGTTGCCTAGTAAATGTTACAAAAGACATATTAACGAAAATGTTCTCATAAAACTGTTTCAATTGGAATACATCCAAATTCATGAATGCTAACATTAATTCATGGATTAATAATAATCGCTACAATTTGTATACAAGAATACATTATTTTAATCAAATTATACTTCTAAAGTCATAGGCTATGTAGAGAAGATAGGTATATCTGCGAATATAGTTACGATATTATCGAGAAAAATATCAATTTCAGCAATCATATGTTTTATTTCTTCATATTTATTGTTATGGTTGTCTCAAAATGAGCGAATACTGCCAAAATATAGGCTGTCATGTCAAGAAATATTCTTAAATATTGGTAATTCACGTAACGCCACCAAGACCTATAGCTGCTATAGTATACGAATATAAAATACCTATAAAATCTTTGTTGAAGTTATACGCAAACAAATAAAATAAGAAGCAAATAGTTACACGCAGTACATCTTCTTGTCTATAGGCTTATAAGTTTAATGCAGATCAGAATATTTCTATTTTGAATAATGTTAAGAGGATACCAAAATAGCTTCGTGCATTTTTCTACGTACGAAGTTTTCATTGTTTCTTTAGATTGAATGGCTAGAGCTCTAATTTTTAAGTATATGTTTTTTCAATATATGATCTAGGATCGCATAAACTCAGAAACGCGATTGAAAAAAGTTTTCTCGATAGAAAATCTTAGCGAAACAACCTCTCTAATTTTTTATTTTTTTCATTTGTCGGTCTATTATCACGTATTAACTAATAAAATAACTTTAAAAACATAAGTAACTATTATATATAGAAACACGTAAATCAGAATTAAAATATATTTAGTAGATTTTGAGTAAATAGGAAAAGTATCCCTAATTCTTCATTTTCTGTGCCTACTGGCTGTGTTAATATGTACGTGTCGGCGATGATATTGAATAATATTGATGTAGGCCCTTAAGATCTAAATTCTTTTAAAACTTTAGAAGTTGGTTAATAATTTCTAATCTATTCTACCTAAGGACTCCTGTTCATAGCACAACTTTGCGTCCAGCAACAGTGCGGTATGACATTAGGTGCTATTTAGGTATATTGGATCCCAGTACACGAATTTTCTAAAGTTTTCCTACAGGAGTATATCGTTTTCAGTAGTCATAACAGTAGTGTTTAGTATCATGTCTGCATATAGAAGATGTTGTAAAGGCTAAGTGCCATTTCTATGTTCTTACCCTTGATATCAAGGGCAAGGGCCCTAAGTGAGAACCTTGAGGAACACTTTTAAATCCAACTTATACTTGACGAGCCTCGTGGTTGAGTGGTTCATGTAATGGACTGCCGATCAAGAGGTCGCGGGTTCAATTACCGCTCGTGTGCGATTTTTCTAATTGTCATACAAATGTTTGTACTGCGTCTGGGTGTTTCTATGTATTATAAGTATGTATTTACAAAAAAAAGTAGTACATGTATTCTATCCGTATTCTGGTACACATAACACAAGCATATAAGTGCTTAGCTTGGGACCAGAGGACGTTGTATGATTTATACTCGTATCTTGGAAATAGAAATACAGAGTCCTCGAAAGTAAATGTGTAACTAGTTTGAGGCTCTATTTATAGGCATCAGAAGACTTCTCTATTTTGCCTTTGACCGTGTCATATACTTTGTAGTATCGTTCAAAATTGTTAACGCTTTTGCAAGAGTTATAATAATATGTAATTTACTATTATTTTAGCAAAAACAAGGTAGACGTTTGCCAATTATCGTTGTCGTCATTCAGAGTAACTGCTCACCATATGAATCAGAGGATACCAGAAATAACTAAAGTTTTATTAGCAGGGCCGTTGTTCACGTCATTAATGACACAAAAAATCTCATAAAAGCAATTCCTGGGAGAAAATATTCTTTTTGAGGTTCTATTTGTGTGAGGCAGTTTCCAAGAGTCAAAAATAAAATGCAAACATGCGCAAAAATTGCGAAGACATTGATTTTAGACTCGTGTGAGTCTTCTTCTGTCTGTCTGTTACTTGTGTCGGTCACTATGTGGCCATTACACCAAGTTTGTGGCAAATAGCCTCTTTATAGAAAGGTTTCAGTCGCTGTTCGACTTTGCCATCCTACCCCTATGTGCCTAGTTATTAAGTACGCAAAATGCAAATATTCTTGTATTCAAACCTGTCACCTGTGCTTATTCAAAGGACTTTTCCTATAAGTACAAAGTAGTATAGCATATTCTCGTATTCAGGAAAACGTTGAATAGAAACTGTGTTTAGTTATTTACTGCAGATGTATTAGTATTGATCTAATCCCTCTCCCATTTGAAAGTCCCCCGACTAACTACGTACTTATGACAAACAGTGATTGAACTGAAAAGGATTTATGAACACATTTCGCATTTATAATTAAGAATTTGTTAAATGTTATTTCATTATATTGCTCAATAAAACAAATCTTACGTATTGTATAAAGTAACTATATACTTAAAATGAAAATACTTAATAACACGTTGCATTGTTTATTCATGACCTTCCTCAATACATGTAATAACTAAATTGAGTCATTACATCTAATTGTAGTTTCTATATTGGCATAAAGCATAGTCGGTGCAGGATATGCAAAACAAATACAACGTCCATAGAATTGTTACGTGATGTGGAGTGCTGTATTTATTTGCCAATAAATCTTCATAAGCAAACAATGTAACATCTATGTTTGTTGCATTGTGTATTGAGACATATTGTGTGTAGCGTTATGGATATAGAGATTACAGAATAATACATATGCAATACACCTACGAATTTCATAAATGATAAACATACGAACATCAAGCAAAAAGTATGAGCTTTTGAAAATCGCGTTACACGGGTATAGTCAGACGTTAATTTCAGGAGGAATTATCTGTGATTCATTTCCTTTTGGGGGTTATCAGACGATATGTAAGAAATATTGTCAATCTTTCAGATTTTGGTGCCATTTTCAACATTGCATTCGGTTCTGCTGTTTGAAAAATATACTATTTGTTAATTGGCAATTTAGTTAATCAAAGAGAATGTAGTAACAGAAAAGCCGTACAACACACACTATCATGCATTTTACACACATATACCTGCGAAGTAAATAACTGTAGCCTCTGTATATGTATATTTGAATGAATAACTGTCATGTCCGAAAAAGCGCTGATAATTTAACTTATAAACCTTGCAGTAAGTAAGTAAATCTTTATCAATAAGCATGTTCAAATACTTAATTAGCCGAGGGGCAATAATTACAATAGCAAGTCCATTGCGAGGTTAGTTAGCTACATAAATTCGTCAGCGTTGATAACTACAAACGCCAACCAAATGTTTTGTTAAGCCAAAGCCTTGAAAATGAATAAAATGGTATTTAAACAACAACGTATTTTTGTCGCTTTCTTGGGTATTAAAAATAGTTCTAGTTCATTTACGTGGCTGGCAGTTTGTCTCCGACTATTTATAGTTGGGCAGTTTCCATTTTTCTATCCATCATCTCCATTTTGCTGCTTAGTGCTTAATTAAGTAAAACAGATACGATAAGGCACCTTTCATGCAAACCGGTGGGTTTCCATGAAAGATAATGTTTTTAGAAAATCTTAATAAAATATAGCTATTTTATTTAAACCAAACTAAAACCTTGGTTTTTCATAACAAAGTTAATTATTTACGATTAAGTACTAAACGTTTACTATAGTTGGATATTTTAGAACATTTTTAAGAGCTTATAAGAACATAAGATCAGCTGCGCGAACAAATGTGTGGTTAAATAAATTTTAAACACTTCAAATCATTCCTACAAAATTTTAATTTTTTTCAAAATTCAAAATAAAAAATCATTTATTCATGTAGGTCTATTTTTGTGGCAAAAAACAAGCTCTTATGATATGTCCAAATTTTTTTCCCTGACCACAGAATTATACCAATGCAATGAAGGCCCATGTGGTGATAGATTTAGAATTAAAGTGTGACTATCCTATTTCCCTTAGCTGGCTCTAATAGCATCCTGTCTTCAGGATGCTTCAAGAACCAGCTAAGGGATATTTTTATCAGATAACATCCTCTGTGAGAAACAAAATACTCGACAAAAAACACTGTGCCAACACGCTTGGTCAGTGTGGTACAGTAGACCATAATTTTTCCCATAATGGAGGATCCAGTCTATAAACGTCCCAGCGTTGGGACGTTATTATGCTGGAGAGGAAGAGAGAGGAAAACAAATAAACAAATACAAATTTGAAAAAGTTTAGTTAATCCTTCTCCATTAATCCATCTCTTGCGATATTTATCGAGTATGAAATTTAAAAAGTAGCGAAACTATCTAACCAGATAAACAGATGCAGTTATTTCAAAGCAAGCTAATTTTAAAACTGTATTATATTAAACAGATGGCCTGTTGCATCGAGTACGATTAAAATAAACCCGGCAAATAATTATGAAGCATTGTGGAAGATAATCTATCTGTCATGTTACATAACTGTATCTATAACACACTAGATTGACCACGACTTCGTACGCTTGGAGTTTAGAAAAATTTACTCGTTTTGCAACATTTTTCACTGACGCCTTGCTCCCATTATTTGCAGCGTAATATTATATAGCCTATATCCTTCTTCGATACTTGTACTATCTAAAACCAAAAGATTTTTTTTAATCAGGACCAGCGGTTACTGTCATTAGCGTATTCGAACGAACAAACAAACAAACAAACTCGTCAGTTTTATAATATTAGTACAGATGTAAGCAGTAACATTTGTCTGGTAGAGTACTTTGCTCTATCTCTATTAATATATTATGAGGGTGACAAATGCTAATGGCTTGCACTTAAATATTACATGTAATATTGTTTTTGAGTTATCTCCTGAGGAAGATTTTACAGATCTTTTTATTTAACTACTAGCTGTTGCCCTCGACTCCGTCCGCGTAGAATTTAGGAAATTTTCCCCGTTTTTGCTACATTTTTAACTACTGCTTGAGTGAGAGTATTCAGGACACGTGTTATTGTGAGTCAACCATAAAATATAGATATGTGCTGTTTCGGATATTTTATAGACAATTTTATGTAGAATATTTCCGTCATACATGATTTCTATGTAACTTTAACCATTAAGGCTGCACACGCGACGGAAGCTTAAAAAATGGAGCACCTTTTCCCGTTTCCCCAACATTTCCCTTCACTACTCTGCTCCTATTGATTGTAGCGTGATGAAAAGTATACTATAACCTGCCCAAGAGTATGAAGAATATGAGTACCAAGTTTCGTTAAAATCCGTCGAGTAGTTTTTGTTTCTATAAGGAACATACAGACGGACAGACAGACAGACAGACAAAAATTTTACTGATTGCATTTTTGGCATCAGTATCGATCACTAATCACCCCCTGATTTTAAAAATATATTTCATGAACAGAATTGACCTCTCTACAGATTTATTATAAGAATAGATTTAAGACACTGAACTACCAGGTATATAATATCTAATATTTCCGTTTGTTTCCGATATACTTCTTTACTTATTATAAAACAACGTCGTTATTTTTGTATGTATATCCCTATGTGAGCTTATATCTTCAAAAGGACGCAACGGATTTTGATATGATTTTTAGTACATAGAGTGGTTCATGAGGATGGCTGTTTTATATAATTTGTTAGGGTTTGGTTTCTAAATTCCACCCGTACGAAGTAGCGGACTACAGATAGTATAATTTAATACTCTGTACTCAATGGATGATATTTTGCGTTTGTCTGTTTACTTTATAAAAACTATGTGTTCAACACCGTGATAGATAATTGCAATAATCCATGGCAATGTTGGCATATTAGCGTCTGCATATATTGTTTGTCACGAGGAATAGTTCGAGGTACAATAATATAGGACATTCTTGAATATTATTTTGTTTATTGTGTCGAGGCCGTACAACCCACACGTTATAAATAAATCGCGTACAGAATCAACTAATAAATGTATATAAATAATTAACAAAAATATTTCCCTCACAAACTCTAAATGACTCATAAAATGTGAATTCAGTTAGTGTTTTTACAGAACAGTGTTTTTTAGTGTTAGCTTGAATGTAGAGCTACATGATTATAGCCAGCCGGTTGACTAGAAATATTCTGAGGATTTCTTAGGAAACATTCTCTGGTCAGTGGTCTCAACTTAAGCTTATTGGCTAGTGTTGGCTAGTTCCAGAATACGGTATATCCGTATTCTGGAACTCAACACTAGCCTAATATTTTTCTGCAAATACTTTGTGTGATACAAATAATTGTATAGTGCGAGAATTGAACTAGTTACTAAAGGCAGTCTGCTACACTAATCACTGTACCACATCATTAAAGTCATTTAGAATATAGTCCCAATTAATCTGCGTGAATCAAACCCACGAACTCAATCCGCTACGTTAACCATTTTACTACATCATGAAAGTTAGTCAGAATATTAATCTGTTTCCCGAATCCATGAGCTTGTTGGTCTTTGACATGTGTATTATTTGCTTATTATACCTATGTATGTAGTTGCAAGCTTATTTATATTGTATAAATATGGTTCTTATAATAATAAAATGATATATTTATCTCACAACGTAGGAACAATCATAGATTTAAAACATAAACAGAATAACAACGACAAACGATATACATTATTCTTTTCACATTATTTATTCTAATATATTAACACATTGCTGATGAGCTTCAGAATCACAAGTTAGGGCTTTGCTGAAAATCGGCGTTGTGTCATTTCATTGGATGTCACAACATTGCCGAGCAAAGTTCCTTTTGTTCCCCGTAGATGCGACACATCAGTAGTTAGTTCTAGTTTCACGTAGATAAAGTTTTAAACAGTTTTAATTTCATAATTGTGTCTCTTTCTGGGGAATACTAAAGTCTACTTTCTTTCTTTCATGTATGCGGAACCCAATAACGCATTTTCAGAAACATATAGTTTACACAGTACATCTAGTACTGCTGCTGCTGCTTGAATCAGCGTCAGAGCGAGGCCTGTCTGTAAAAAACTCTATATAGATAACTCTATAACTAAAAACTCTATATACCCTTGCTGCTTCATAGGCCTTTGCTATACTCTTGTATCTGGGTAAAGATATTAAGGAGTACTGGACTTTCTGAGTACAAGGCGGCTAATTTCCTGGCCCGGGGACTGTATTTGCTAATTCGACTATAGTTAATACACCTACGTTTAATTGTTTACACATAAGATGACTTGAGACGTGTTACAATAACGTTACGTAATATAATGTTTATTTAATTACAACTATAAATATGTTATTTATTATATGTAGTAATGTTTTCATGATCTTGCGGTTATATAAAACTGGTTTACGCTAAATTTAAAGCTGTAGTGGTTATGAATTCAACCGTAATGTGTACTCGATCGTAAATAGAACAGTATCTAATAAATAACTGGGAATTACTATGGCTACATTTGCTATCATAATTTTATTCACGATTTTCGTTTCTTATGATAAAATTGAGCGATTAACAAAGTTAAGAATAACTACAGTTTGACAATTAAGTATAACGCACTAAACATAGGAATCTATTAGGTATGTGTTATTTCTTTCCCTCTTACATCTGATTCGTTTAAAAATATAATATTACTTAAGTACGAGCACAGAGTACGAGCTAACCCGGCAAACTTTGTTTGGCCATGTAAATGTTAGGGGTGGACAACCCGATAAGCAGTGGCAGATTTGCAGTCTCGGCCGCCCTAGGCCCCAAGCCATTAACCGCCCTAGGCCCCAGGCCAAATCCGCCACTGCCGATAAGGGCATAAAAATTGACAATAGCCTATTCTCAGACCTACTGAATATGCATATAAAATTTCATAAAAATTAGTCAAGCCGTTTCAGAGGAGTAGGATAACAAAAATTTTATATACAAGATGATTATTTGAAAATAACGAAAAATGCAGTTAACCGAAATTTTGAAATGTTATTATTTGGTGTTTTGGCGTGTATTTTGAATATGCAATTTTAGCGATTGCAAAAGAATATTAACCAGAAAATACAAAGAACACTCGTTTGTGTTTTCTGGTTAAAACTAATTACTTACAATAAACAAAATGTTTAAGATAATAAAATGAATCAAAAAATACATACATAGCTGGTTAGTTAGATCACTCTGAATTTATTTCTTGATCTCAGAAGAACATTCATGTATCAGTAGGTAGAGTAAATATTTACACAACATCTCTTTGCCAGATGTTCTTATATTGGACTGATTGAAGACCTTCAGTCTGCAGCTCTCCGAATTAAGTCACTTGCTAAGATCCGACAGCAGAATCCGAATGTCTTTATTTCAAAAGATACTTATTATAGTTGTCTTTAATAGCAGTAAATACTCTTGACCTGATTATAAATTCTTATTTTGGTGGTGAAAATGGCTATACATAATTATTAAAAGCATAACCGACTGTGCCACATTTACCTACTTTATCATCACGTCTAGTGAGACGCTTTTCGGTATGGTCAAAAATACTCTATGGAAATACTTAATAGAATAGCCATCCATATCTTTAGTCTAACACCTTTCGTTTTATTAGACATCCTCTTCTAGTATCCTACGTCAATATTATGAATGTTCTTATTCGAAGGCCTATTTATATCTAACGTTATAAGTAGTTACTTAAAAATTTATTGCTCATCGCAGACCCTGATGACGCAAAACAATTTATTAAAATCATAGTAATATATTGTGAACATTTTCTCAAATCTTTCATGAATATCTCATGTTTTTAAAATGAGAAATGGCTTTTATGTTATTAAGAATACCTATCCTCCTCGAAAGTTAAATATTTAGTCCTGTGTTCTTGTTGTCGCTATTTGTTTAAGCCTTACCAGGACAATACGTCTTCCAGTCAAATTGAGGCTAAGTATCATGTAGAATTGCCGACTTTTGTAATGAGCCTTTCATATTCAATAGAATCCATATGATATTCACCTTATAAAATACTATTTTCGTATTGAAATTTTCGTGAGTTTGAGTCATATTAGAAATATTATGTTACCGGCTAGCACTCACTGTTTTGGTATCGATGATGTCGACCCAGGTTTATATAATATACTGTATTTTGTTATTTGACCTCGGCTATCCTACGCGCTATTTTACCAAATATATTCCTCTGTGAACCTATCACAATTTTCATTTCATGATATGGTGACAGAAATTGCGGGCTGATTGTTTATGTTTTTATACCAGATGCCAGAAGCTGTGTAACATGTGACAAGGTACTAGAAGAACTTGAGAAAATCGACGACGACACTGACACCTTTGGCGTAGACTTCGTTAAGATCAACGACAAGCGGCTCGCAAAGCAGTATGGCATCACGAAATTCCCCGCCCTCACGTACTTCCGTGAGAAGGAACCGATCATATACGAAGGTCAGATCAAAACAACTTAGTAATTAATATACATCACCGGTTAATAATAGCTCATGTTAAAGTCACATACATTTTTCCTTTTCTCCGGGGCTCTCTGCGATACCTATTAATTGTAAAAAATCTGCCGATTTGGAGTGAAGAGTTTAGTGAAATACCAAGACTATAATGGTCTTATTCATAATGACTTGTCGGAGGTTTAAAAGTTCGCTAAAATCGCTTCGCGAAAATTGTCAAAAATTGTTATTCATAATAGTCTTTTTACGCTAAAACGTTTATTATCTCTCTAATAAAATCTCCGTTTAAACGTCCGATAAGTCATTATAAATAAGACCATAAATATGAATGTCTTCTTTAACTCATTGGTTATTTTAGGAGATCTCATGGACGAGGAGAGCGTCCTGGATTTCTTGACGAGTTTAGAGGCAATGGATCTCCCTGACCGGATAGAAGAAGTTAATCAAAAAATCTTAGCAAAAATCATTGAAGACACAGATTACGTAGCAGTTCTCTTCTGTAAGTATTGGAATTTACTTTTTGGGTTTTCTTGTCATCGTATTTTAGCAATTGTGGTAAATTCGAGCCATCTTTTCAACTAACCATTGTAATCAACTTATACTGTGAACTCTTTTGAACGTAGTCCTATCGTGTAGTTTATCTTCCTCTCAATCGTGTACATCATAATTGTTAGTAAAAGTCATAAAAAAACTAGCGTCTGTATATTGTGCAGTGTGTTTTGATTGTGTTTTTGACGTAGGTCCTGATCACAAAAGTTGCGGCCCGTCAAACAGTAAGTAAGATTCTCAGCTGGCAGCATGTCTCCTTCTTATGTCAGCTTGATTACTTGATACAGCTTCGTAGTATTTGTGTATCTTTATATATTAGATGTGCTTTTCGCTTATTTTATAGACCGGCTACAAGAAAATGTTTATTCAAATTATTGTAAAATATTATGTGTTAATAGCGCCTATGCAGATCGAGAATTGATAATGGGTATGCCTAATTATATATTTGGCTCGGATACATATTGAAACAATGTAACTCACAGAGCAAATATACACTTTAATTACAAGTTATCTAACACTTTGTTTAACATTTTAACGATTCAGTTACTCACAAATGACAGCGTATTAAATCTTATTGTAGCTCTTGTGTCGCATAATAATATTTGTTTAAATTACTGCCTTACTGGAATCTTACTTTTCTAAGTCAATGTTTATAGTGAACGAAAGAGAAGCAAAAATCAAAAACTCGTCTGCACTATCGGACCGTGAGGCGAGTTATTTTGGCACAGCTATTTGCGTCTCGCCAGCAAGCTCGGATTGACGGACCGACATGTCATGACTACAACGATAGACGACCATTAGATATCTTATTAAACGATAGATATAATTTGTTTAATTTAAGTATATCTGTAAACGTAAAAATAATAATAGTAGGTACTATTCTGTTGTAATGATCAGCAGCTAAAATGATTCAAATAATGAGATCCTACGATGACCTTGACCTATATTACATTGTGATCAAAGATCATCAGTCTACGACATTCTGAATAGGTATTGTTTATATCTATATATAACTTGGTACCCTTATTACATATTTGACGTAAAGCACTCACTTATGACATGTTTTTAGTCAATCCACCTATTACTTTATCTAAATTATAAAGAAACAGATAAAATATACAGTTCTAATTTCTCTAAAATCTATGTACATTCGTTGTGTTGGTTCATAGATTTTTAAATTGCTATTAGGTATTAGACATTTATTATAATTTTATTAGATTTTTGTCGTGACAAAACGTTTTAGGAACTTGCACGATACATGCTTTATTCTTGCACACGATATTTAACATACAGAGCAAATCATTTAGGCGTATAGGCACATAACTGCATCGCTTCACGACCTATGAGGCATGAAATAGATACCAACAGCTGATAAATGAACAAAACATGATAGTTAAAAATCATATTTTATGTGTTACAGATAAACCAGAATGTAAGAAATGCGCTAAAGCTCTCCAAGAACTAGAAAACATTGACGACGAGGCTGACCAACTCGGGATCGGTTTCGTTAAGATCCACGACGAGGAGCTAGCCGAAGAGTATAGTCTTGGAGATCTGCCAAGACTAGTGTACTACAGGCATCAAATACCGATTATCTACGAAGGTTCGTGACTCAAATGTTACGTTTATTGACGTTCGTACCAGCAAACACATGGTGTTAATGACGATAGTACTGGTTTACGTCAAATAAAACGCAATACTTTCTCCATTTTATAGCTTTTAGGATGTAATGTGTAGTGTCAGGTAAACTTCACTTGTTAGTTAATGTTTTTACTTAAATATTACGATCATGAGTTAATACTTTAGCATCGATCTAAATACATTTTGTTTATAGCTTCTGTTCTATTTATTTTTGCCTATGCTGTTATTTTAACTTTTAGGGATTCAACGAAAAATTACTGTAATAGTTATAACCTGGGGTTTATCTTTTAATTCTTTTTAGGTGAATTGAGCAGAGAAGAGGATGTACTAGAGTGGTTAATTGCTAACAAGTCTACAGGTGATGAAGAGGATGTAATTGAGGATGTCACCGCTAAAACTTTAAATACCTTAATTGGGAATGTCGACAACCTTGTCGTTCTTTTCTGTAAGTTTAATTTAATGTAGATTTGGTAGCCATTAAGGAATCCGATAATGACATACATTCATTATAACAATATTTTAGATGACCACGGTGATGAAGAATCAATGACAGTGCTGGGTGAACTTGAGAAAATCGATGACGATTGTGACCGACATGGCATCCAATTTGTGAAGATCGACGATCAAAAAGCAGCCAGGGATTTCGGAATTGACAATTTTCCGTCCATAGTTTATTTTGAAAAGCAAATTCCCAATGTTTATGATGGTAAATAATATTGTCCGGTATATATTTATAGTCTACTTTAAAAAAAACTTCCTGTATGCATTTTTATTGTTTCTTATGCAGGTAACCTAGAAAATGAAGAAGAAATACTAGAGTGGTTGGTCGACCAATTAGAAAAAGATGAAATTGAAGATGTCACAGATGAAATGTTGGACCGCCTGATCAAAGACGGGAAAACGGTAGCTGTATTGTTCTGTAAGTATGCATATTACGAGTATCTTACCTTATAAACAAACCGCTGCTGTGAATTTTATACTTAATAATAATTTAACTTTTTACAGACGATAATAACGATCGCAAATCTCAAAAGGTATTAAATGAACTGGAAAATATCGACGACGAATGTGATCAGCTTGGAATTGCTTTCGTAAAAATCGATAACGATGAGGAGGCTCTAGAGTATGGCATTGAGAAAGTACCAACTTTGCTTTATTTCGAAAAGGGAATCCCTACATACTATGAAGGAAACCTCGAAGAAGAGGAGAAGGTATTAGACTGGCTTAAACATCAGGCTGAGAGCGATGAGATCGAAGACATTACCGATGAAATGCTAGACCTTATCATCGATAAAATGCAATACGTCGCTGTCCTGTTCTGTAAGTACTTTTTAACGCTTATACAAGCGTCCTTAACATTGGCTGTGTCACTTGAAACAATGCCAGCTTTTTAAAACGTTACACTTCTAAAAATAGGATATTTCATAATTCAGAGCAGAACATACTATCAAGAACTGACATATAAATGAAATACAGTCTTTTCATTTTGTTTTAGATGACAAGGATCAGAAGAAGAGTCAGAAGGTATTGGCTGAATTGGAAAATATTGATGACGAATGTGACCAGAATGACATTGCCTTTGTTAAGATTGATGATGATAAAGAAGCTAAAGAGTATGGTATCGAAACTATACCAACGATGGTATTCTTCGAGAGAGGAATACCTCACGTATATGAGGGTGATTTAATGAAGGAGGATGATCTTCTGGGATGGTTATTACATCAAAAACGTCATAGTGAAATTCCTGAAGTCACTGATGAAATGATGGACAAACTTATTAGCAGCACTCCCTACTTAGCAGTCATCTTCTGTGAGTCTCAAACATTTCATTTGTTTAAAATTACTATCGTCATAGGCATGTCACATGTGATACACAGATCTTTGTACAGCTTCTAGATTTTTTTTTTGTATTTATATAGAAAAAAACGTTATTTCTGTATTCTTCTATTTATTGTACAAACATTGTTGCTTAAGGGTAGAGAACGTTGATTAAAACATATATCGTTTTGTTTAGTTAACAATCATTGTTCTGATAATCAATGTCTATCAAATCAAACTTTCAGATGACAAGGACGACAAACAAGATATCAGAATTCTAAACGAGTTAGAAAATATTGATGATGAATTAGAAAAAGAAGGTATCGTTATTGTACGTATGGACAATGATGCAGAAGCCAAGGAATATGGTATCGATCATCTACCAACTCTCGTCTACTTTGAGGAGAATATTCCAGCTATCTATGAAGGAGATCTAATGAACGAAGATGAAGTACTAGAATGGTTGATTGAACAGAAAAACAGTGCTACTATTGAAGAAGTCACTGATGAGATATTAGCAGACCTTATTGAGGAACACGAATACGTGGTGGTTTATTTCAGTGAGTAATACTATAACTAAAACTAATAAATATTAAAACTGTTGATACCTATCATTTAAGTTCTACGTATTGATCATCCTAAATATTAAATTGTACTTTAATAAATAAATAAAATTAATATAAATAAATATTCATGGACATTTCACACAACGTCTTCTGGTCCCAAGCTAAGCTTATACGCTTATGTTATGGGTACCATAATACGGATATACTACATAAATTACTTTTCTTTAGCAATGATCCGTCTTTAAACATTTCAAAAAATTAAAGAGGTTATTAACTTATATTTTCAGGCGGCAATTGCGAAGAAGGTGAAGAGTGCGACAACATATTGGATGAATTAGAAAACATCGATGACGAGCTAGATGAGACCGGTATTATCTTCGTAACAACTGAAGATCTGGCACTCGCAAAGAAATATGGCATCAAGACCTTCCCCACCCTCGTGTTCTTTAGAAACAAAGACCCACTCGTTTACAAAGGTAATTAGCGCTATTAGAATTAGTTAATCTTATCCTAATTTCATCTTTATCTTATCTTACGTAAGAATTTTAATTAGTAGTCATGGTGGAATAATAAACATCTATCTTATTGCCAAGGTGACCGAAATTGCAAAAATGATAGAAGACAGTGATAGAATAATTAAGTTTTTCAGAAAACAAAACGCAAAATGTTTTAAAAAAATAGCTAGCTTTTTATCAAAATTAATATAAAAAATTATAAGACGTATTCTATACAAATACCTAACGCATGTGGTTACAGGTGACATCGAAGACGAAGATGAAGTTTTAGCTTGGCTTACTGATGAAGATACACTTGAAATTCCTGGAAAGATCGAAGAAGTTAATTCCAAGATGCTGGAAAAGATCCTAGAGGAGAACGATCATGTTGTAGTTTTCTTCTGTAAGTTTTTTTTTATTTTTGTTTATTTTAATCATTTATTTTATATTTTATGTAAAAATTGCGTTACACATTCTTAAGTAGATGATCTATATGATCAAACTATTGAAAGAGGGTAAAGCCATGTCCTCTGTTACACATATTAAGATAGAAACTTCAGTAGATTATAAAATCAAGTATTTGAAAGAGAGCAAAGCCTTGATCTATGTTACAAGATATCCAATAGCTATCTAAGATCCATAGAGTTATCCGTCTTATAATATCACATCAGGATCAAAATTTAAGTTTATTAGCCAGATACCACATAAACGCTGTTAAAAAAATTATGTATCAATATAAATTAAATATAATTAATTATTCGTGCTAGAACCCAATGGCTTGGTACGTGACGATGGGAAGAGACCAGATGGTATGTCAGTTGCCTTGGAAAATGGGCAGGCCTTTGGTGTGGGACGCCACTTGCGTCGACACCCTTGCGCCATCACATCTTCCAAGTACCGTGTGTGCGGCCAGTGCTGCTGCTGCCTCTGCGGAGTAAACGCGGAGTCAGGCAAATACAATAATCTCTTAGGAGATTATATTTTTGCGTCGTTTGGCGTCGAAACGCTAGGCTCATGGGGCCCGAGTGCCCAAAATCTTTATAAAGATTTAGCGGGCCGACTGATCGACGCCTCTCGTGACCAGAAGGCTGGCCTTTATTTTGTACAAAAAATAAGCATTGCCATACAACGTGGCAATGCCGCCAGCCTTCTGGGCACACTTCCGGTCGATAGCGGTGGGGAGGAATACATTGATGCCTAGTCTATATATACATATAATTTTAAATTTATTTTATAATGTACAATTTTTTTTATTTAATTGTATATAAATTTCCTTTTTGCAAATAAATTTAATTGCATGATAAAAGAAAATGTATCAATATTCATTTAGCATGTAATTTATTATGTTTGTTACAGATAAAGAAGGTGACAAAAAGTCTCAGAAAATATTGAGTGAGCTAGAAAATATTGATGACGAATGTGAAGAAAAAGACATTGATTTTGTCAAGACATCAGATGATGGAATTGACAAGGAATATGATCTATCCGATCTACCCGCTTTGGCTTTTTATCGACATAAGTTCAGAACTATCTATGAAGGAGATCTTATGCATGAAGAAGCTATCTTGAAGTGGGTACTAGAACTTCACGAATCACATCCCGATGTCATCGAAAGTGTTGATAGGAAGACGTTAAAAGATCTTATTAATGATGTTGAACATCTGGCAGTATTTTTCTGTAAGTATTGACTTTTTATTGATGTTGATATTTTAATAGTGCTTATGCTGATACCTCACATACGAGCTGTACTTCTTCCGATATTAAATTAAAAATATTTTTGTTTCCTTTAAGTAGTATGTCACAAACAATTATTAACAATTTTTATATAAGTATTTTCGTACACTTAGGTACTGCTTCAAAATAAATAAAAAATCAATCATTCTATTCATTTTGTTTATTCTTAGTCATATTCACTGCCCGGAATCTTAGAAGAAACCATAGACAACTATTTTGTGACAGCGGACGTCAGAGGAAATTTGAGGAAACTTAGGTTTTGAAAGGCGTCATGTCTGTCCATGACATTAATTTTAGTGTTGCCATTGTTCAGCACAGACTAATATGTTCTAAACTTTCTGTGATAGGTTTTAAGAGCACAGATTTGATCCATGATTCAAATTTGTAAGTACATATGCGGCGGCCACAAACCGGGAGACGAGGATTGATAGTAGCCTTGGAACCACCTCTGGTTCATAGGGCTCCTCCAAAGAACTAACCTCTCAAACTAAACTAAATTCATTCATCAAATTAAATTCTCCAAAAAATCTAATTATAAAAGGGTGTAGCGTCACCATGGCTGTTTAATCTATACATGGATAGTTGTCTGGTAGATTTGAGAGAGAGTGATGATGGATTGGTTATGGGTGAGCTGCCTATCAAGTGTCTTCTTTACGCGGATGATCAAGTTCTACTTGCACCATCTGCGGAAGAATTGCAAGATATGGTAACTAGAACGAATGAAGCATTTAGACTAAAAGGAATGAAAGTAAACGTAAACAAGACGAAAGTTATGGTGTTTGAAAAAGAGGAGTGTATGTCTGCATGTAATATTAAAATAGATGATGAAAGTGTGGAACAGGTACAAGAATTTGTTTATTTGGGAAGTGTTTTTACAAGAGATGGTAAGGTTGATGCTGATGTGGAAAGAAGGGTGTTAGCGGGAAATAAGCTGAATGGTGCCTTGCATGCTATTGTGGCTAACCAAGCGATTACTGAAAAGGCTCGAATGGCGATCCACAATGGCGTGTTGTTACCTACGCTTATGTATGGAAGCGAATGTTGGGTGTGGCAGGAGAAGCACAAAAGTAGAATAAATGCTGTAGAGATGCGCTCTTTGAGAAGTATGTGTGGTGTGACTTTGAAAGAGAGATTAAGAAATGAAGTTATAAGAGAACGTTGTGGTCTGAAAGAGGATGTAGTGACTAAGGTGGAGAAAAGTATGCTTAGGTGGTTTGGTCATGTGGAGAGGATGGATGAGAGACGCTTAACGAAAGGCATATACACGGCGAAAGTAAGTGGAAATGCTAGGAGAGGACGCCCGAGAAAAATATACTCCGATGTCATCGCTGGGATACTCCAAAAGGGGCAAGTGCGTAGCACTTACAACCGTCGGGCATGTATGACCAGATGTATGAGTGTGGATGAAGCCAAGGAAGTGTGCTTCGATCGTGGCAGATGGCGCTCTATAGTCTCTGCCTACCCTCATGGGAAAAAGGCGTGATGTTATGATGATGATGATGATGATGTGACGATTTTTGTCTTTGTTTCATACATTGTGATGATTTATTTGGGGTCTTGGGATTGAAGGAGTGCAAACGGCGCAGGGTCTCGAAGTTCGGCGTTTTTTTAAGGAGCCCTATGTGATGTAGTGGAAGAATAAGAGCTTTTTAGAGAACTTTTGTTTCTTTATTCTTTCTGTGACTGTCGCCGTTTGTCAACTTGTCACCTGTGTCGTCACATGGTTGTCACCATTGTATAATTTGCCCTTATTTTAATTAGCAATTTTTTACATCTTATTTGTTTTAATTATAATTTTAGTCATAAGTTGAATGTATATTCTGCGAGCATATTATCTTCTCTCATCAAAACTGCAATATTCCGTATATGTTTTATCATGAAGACGACATGTTGTATTCCTAAATGCAAAAGCAAGCGAAAGAATGTGGCTCTGCACCAATTTCCGATTCGAGAAACAATCACCAAGAAGTGTATTTAGAGTATTGACTCTGCTCTTTTGAAGGGCCTTTCGGAAGATCAAGTAAGATCGTCATATGTGTGTAACAAACACTTTGAACTACGATTTGTTACGACGCTGGCAATTCTCGTATTCTACTATATTCTTAAAAGAGGAAATTGAGACTGATGCATTTGCTACTAGTTATGAATCTCAAGGCCTATCGGCTATTCAGGGTGTCAGTTAGTACCCTGCTTTAATTTAATTTATTAAGTCAGCTAGGTAATTTTAAAGTTAACAATTTACTGTTGTAAATTCTGTTTCTGTTTCTGTTGTCCGTATAGTGAAGAATGCAAGTGTCGCCACCCCTTTTTGTTCCTAGGGTGCTGTAAAAGTTAGTTAAGGAATATTGTACACATAAAACATCCTCTGTCAGAGACGAAAATTTATTGTACGTTATAAAAAATAAAATTGTTATTTTAAATAATCGTCCGCCATTTGTTAACACGAGGCATAAGCACAATATTGTAATGCATGTAACTCGACTATGTTAATGATAATAAAATAAATCTTTGGAGTACTTAAGTAGATCTGGGGCAATACATATTGTTTAGTTTTTAAAAGTATATTGGCTTGCTCTGACCTTGATAATAAGTGTACCTATATAAAATTTATATTTATAAGTGTATTTTCGTAGATATGTTCATTCTGTTTTGTCATTTACAATAAAATAATTCGGTAACCACATAGTTGTAATTTTATTTTTGCATCTAAATAATTATCTATTGTGTAAAATATGTGGCTACATAGCTATAACATGTGGTCCAAGCATGTGGTTAATATTTGGTTAATATCTAACATGGCATAATTATTACGGCTGTACTCAGTTGACAGAAGGTTGACAGTTGAGCAGTCAAATGACAATCAAATGACAGTCAAATGACAGTTGTCAGAATGCAAAATACCCCTCCTCTATAATTTACCCGTTCTTCTAAGTTTCCCTTCTGATACGTAGTATCTTCTATCTATTCTGTGGTCATATTGATATTTGCAAAAGTAGTTCTAATCACATAATCGTAGATATCTATCTAATCTATATAATCGTAGATATCTATCTAATCTATATAATCGTAGATCTATATCTAATATATAAAATTCACGTGTCACAGTGTTAGTTACCGTACTCCTCCGAAACGGCTTGACCGATTCTTCTCAAATTTTGCATACATATTCAGTAGGTCTGAGAATCGGCCAACATCTATTTTTCAAACTTTTTTTTTAGTATGGCAAAACAACGTTTGCCGGGTCAGCTAGTAATATATATATTAAAAGTATATTTCACTAAGTCAATTAGGTGTAAAACAATATTATAGTGTCACAACCTTGTAAAAATAATGATAATTGATTTCTTATAGATAGCGAAGATTGTGATACTTGTGACGACATCCTTGAAGAATTAGAGACTATAGATGATGATACCGACAAACATGGAATTCAATTTGTCAAGTCCAAGGATTCAAAACTCGCTTCAGACATTGGTATATTCAGTTTTCCAGCACTCGTATATTACGAAACAGGCGTGCCCATCATGTATGACGGTAAGTGCGTTATCAATAATTAACTATATTTTCAGATTACATTTTATGTATGAATTTAAAAATATTGTTGAAGGTTTCTAAATGTGTCGTCTACGCAAAATATACCTACTTGTTACCCCTTACTTCAAATCTATAACCTATTTAAGGAAATTAACTAATGCTTTTTAAAGTATGTAATGTAGGAGTAGGAATACACAAATTTCATCTAATCTACTGGTGCTGTCAGAGTTAGCTGAGGAAGAATTTAATCTAATCTGTCAAAAGACAATATTTAGCTAGAGACGGGATACCCGAAACGAAACCTTATACTAATACACTCGATCAACATGGCGTAATAGAAGAAAACTCTCCCGTTATGAAAACGAAAAAGAGAACTAATAACGAAAAGGATAACTTCTAATATATAAAATTCACGTGTCACAGTGTTAGTTACCGTACTCCTCCGAAACGGCTTGACCGATTCTTCTCAAATTTTGCATACATATTCAGTAGGTCTGAGAATCGGCCAACATCTATTTTTCAAACTTTTTTTTTTTTAGTATGGCAAAACAACGTTTGCCGGGTCAGCTAGTAGTTATATAAAATTCAACTAAATCTAACGTTATTATCCTGTTTATAGGTGATCTAAAGAATGAAAATAAGGTTCTGCAGTGGCTTGTAGATCAAAAAAGTAAGAATCCACATCCATATAGTAAACGTTTTTTTATGTAATATCTATGAACAAATTTTATTCAATGTTTTAATAAATCTTTTTTTAATTAAAATACGTGCATGACATCATTCTTGTTATATGTAATTTGAAATCAACTATTACTTTACGCCTTAAGTGCTGGCAGTTTGAGCTATGTCATTTTGCATGACAGTTACTAATGCCTGCAGGTGAAGATAGCCATCGCCTTAATAAAGTTAAAATTATATCGAAGACCAATGCAGATGGTAGTAAAAAACCACCGGGGTTGAAAGATAATTCTGATACTACTAAAACCCCAAAGGATACGAAACACACAGAATGGAAAACTATGGGATCATTGAGAGTTAGATTTCCAGATGAAGCGACGCAGCATGAAGCTAAAGTTACTTCTAAAGAAATGCGTGATACATACAAGAACGCTAATGATGACGAAAGACAAGACTATGACGATAACAGGTATGATGACAATAGTGAACAACAAGAAGGGGTTAATAGAAAAATAGGAGCGCACAAAAATATTTTAAAGGTTGAAAATTCCAAACAAGACGCTATTTGGAAGAATATTGGTAATTTGAAAATTCGATATCCTAGCAATAAATTTAATAGACAATCTGGGGAAAGCGATGAAAATGACATTAACGAGAACAGTGATGATGACGACGACGACAATGGTGATGAAAAAAACGACGATGATGACGACAGTGATGACGATGATGACGACGATGACTATGACAATAACGACGACGTTAAAGATGACAGTTCTCAAATTAATGATAGGGACGATGATGATAACGATGACCAGGAAAATTATGAGCAAGAAGATGGTTATAATGAAAATAAAAATAATAATAATATAGGTAAACAAAGCCACCGCAAACATGATAATGATTACGAAAAAGAGGACGACAGTATACTTGGTAACATAAAAAGAATATTCTCAGGTAAATGAACTAGTCGTGCCCCTGAGTCCATGCACGGACCCCGCAACATCTGCATGGTCGAGGAGCCCGCATGGGAACCAATTTAGCTATCGCCTGCAGTCATTCGCGAACGCTTATAGAATAAATGTTTTCGACTCTTTGTACTAACATTACCATTAGAAATAGCGCTTTACTGTTAGCGCGAATATGCACAGTATTAACGCAGTTAACAGAATATTTGTGAATTTATACGGGTTATAAACGAGATTTTTACTGACTGCAGGCGATCGCTGTTTCTACATTGGATTGGGCGCGAAACCGGCTGTCCCAAAAATGACTTACGAACCCTACCAGTGCTGTCCCACTAAAGTTCAGAGTCCAACCAAAGTAGCGAAGGCAACGCCAACCAAGGTGCCGTCCAAGAAACTCGACAAGGAGAAGCCGATCCCGAAACCGCCAACGGGCAAGGGCAAAAACAAAGCTCTTGCTAAACCAGAGAAACCAGCAAAGGGCAAAAAAGGTTTATTAGAGCCTGATAATATTTGGTGGTGGTAAATTATAATTATATGTTAGTGATAATACTTGCTGAAATATCCTAAGATATTAACGCAAGGCGTGCAGTAAACATCAAGTGGACACGAATGTTATTATTTACTATTCCTTCACCCTTCCTAATCATGTCTAACGTTGCATCGATTCTTATGACATATTATTAACATTGCTAGCTTTTCAATAACTTCGTGTCCTTTGATACCTGCAACCAAACACATAACAGGGTTGAATGTTGTAAAATGTTGCACATGAACTGTACTCGCACCTTCCAGTTTCGTATCAAGTCTCCTATCACAACCTGCCACATTGATGCGATGTAATGATGCGAATACAATTTCTTCCATCTAATGAAATGTGCTTTACGATATAATCTAAGATCATGACGGACTAAATATTGGGATAGTCTAGTGAGATTGTAAGCAGGTGTACAAATTGTTATATTCATTGTAAATTTATTCCAATATTTAGAAATTTAATGTAAAACGAGACATAACAACAACAACGAGGCATTTCTCATTGTATTTTGCCGTACCATCTTGAAAGACTTATAATTTGTTGTAAGGATTTCATGTTCATATAGTTTTCTAGTCTTCATGGAATCTCATTATTTTGTAATGCTACATTTGATAAAATATATTTACTTATAGATATAAAATCATAGTTCTTAATATTTTATATCCACATTAAACTAATGACTTGACTATAATTTGCATACAAGCGCAGTGCCGGAATCAGTGCAATAAATCTATCATTATCAGTAATTTTTCAGTAGTCGTAAGATCGGATAGCATTAGATGAAGTCTGCCAATAAATTGGTTACTGCTATATCTCTTAGATAACAATTATAATATGTATTATTAATATTTTTCACTGAAGCTTCTAACTACTTAGATTCATCTAAAGGCTTCCGATCACAAAGTGCTGTGTGACAAAAATGTCGATATGTAAGTTATATTGTTTGGCCGAAAATTCGCATGAATGTTTATTTATTTGTTATGTTGAATTGTTGAATCGGCGCGAAACAACTTTTTTTGTTAAATAAATACATTTTTCTATTAAAAATTCTGTCATTACTCATTTCACACCGCGAATGATGTCATGGTATTGCTGTAGATGTATTCGCGCATGCCCATAATTGGATCCTTACGGTGAGTTTTCAAATAAAGTGAAATGGATGTGGTTTCTTAAAATTGTTAATTAATTAATAGGGTTTTCAGCATCTAAATCAATCTTAAAATATTTTAGGAGACCTTTTGGACGAATCTGAAGTATTGGACTGGATGATTAAACAAAAGGAAGATGAAAGTATAGAAGAAATAGACAGAGATAAACTGTTTAAATATATTGAAACGAAGGAGTTTTTGGCTGTTGTGTTCTGTAAGTAAAAATATTTTAAATCTGCACACATACTTTAGGTTAGTGTGTTGTAGTTAAAAATAATCACTTTTCTGTTTTAGACAAAGAAGAAGACCCAGAAAGTCCAAGATATCTGAGACATGTTGAACTTATAGATGATGAAGCAGCTGAATATGGGATCAAAATTGTCAAGTGTAGTGATCGTCTTATGGCCAAGAAATACGGTTTCCGCAACCCGCCGGGTATAACTTACTTTAGAAAAACAAAATACATCAATTATGATGGCGACATTGATGATGAAGAAGAAATTCTTGATTGGTTAACGAATCCAGAGAATATGGAACTTACAGATCATATTGAGAAAGTCAATAGAAAAATGTTCCAGAAAATTCGGCAAACTTCGGATTATGTTGCGGTATTCTTTTGTGAGTGTCCCTTAAAGCCATCTAATTTGCACCTAATCTCTGTTAACTAAATTAAACAGCGTGCTAACAATTATTTTTACAGCTGTGTTTTTTAACTGTAACATCAATATTGCTACTATTACTATTCATTGATGTTGGTATAGGTCGCGTCATGTAAAAAGAACGCTGGCGGTCAAGCTGCGCATAGGCGATTTATCGGTTTTCTATGTAATACCTATTAAGAATAACAAATATGTAGTTACCAAGCCATGACTTGCCAGCGAAAGCCCAGTTCCAAAATAAAATAATAGGCACATAACTTTCGTGCGAGAGTGTATCCATGCGCAAAGACGCACCCACCACTTTCTTCCAGCGTTCTTTTTACGTACTATATCTAGCTAAAAGCCTTTTAACTGCAAATTTACTCATGCCTAATAGTCACAATAATTAACAGTATATGCTTGTTGGTCTTCGACGTCTTCTTACACATCATCTTAGAAACTGCTGTTAATACAATTTACAAAAAAAAGTGTGACTTGACCGCCTCAAAATATTTTAACACAATGTCATAAATCCATTGTAATGCACGCAACACATGTTTTAGACAGTAATGACTGCAAACAGTGCCCTAAAGTACTTGCGGAAATCGAGCACATAGATGACGACGCCGACGATTCTGGAATCAATTTTGTGAAGATCGATGACCGGCAGATGGCCAAGGAGTATGGAGTGTTCGCCTTACCTGCTGTTCTGTTCTTTAAGATGGGTTCCAAAGACCCTGTGATATATGCTGGTAAGTCGTGTGTTTTCATACCCTTTGTATTCAAAATTCAGACCAGATTTAGTTCTGATCAGAATATCACAAATGCCTGTAATATACTCGTAAAATAATTAGGGGACGGGATATGTATGTAAAAAGAAATTGTTGTTTTATATTTTAGGAGACCTATATGATGAGCAACAACTTTTAAGCTGGTTGTTAACTCAAAAAAATCCAGCAGGCGATGTTATTGAAGCACTGGAAGGCCAAGATCTGATCGATCTTATAGAGGAATCAGGTTCTTTAGCGGTTTACTTCTGTAAGTTGCTTCATAGTATCGTGGCTTACACTGCTACACTCTACCTGCACAATACATAATCACATCACTAATTTTTCGCTGCGATATCCTAAACTTCCAATTAGCTGTAAAAAGAATTAATATTTGGCTTATAATATTACAGATTTTCTGTCTCAAGATATTTAATCCCATCAAACAAAAACTATATTTGGTTAATCGCAAGATTGACCGTCTCATTTACCAGAAAAACATATATTTTACTCCGATGTTCACCATAATTTCCCTTTGATATTGTGTACAAATATGTGCGTAATGACTTCGCTATATCGATGTCGATCCTAGAAACAATAACAATAATTCTCATTGCTTTTTATTAGGGAACAAAACATTATGCGAGATATGCAATTCGAAAGTGATGAGAAAGTCAACGAAAAAGAAAGATAAGGAGCACGATGAAGAGGGACTGGATCATGAGGGTACACACATCCCTTAATGACGTGTCTATTCACAATGTTTCCTTATAAACGAAAATTTGTCTTGATCCTATGTATATTTAGTAATCTGTTTTTGCATGTAGCATGTAAATCTCTAACTAGATTAGCCCAGATTTTCTTGTGGCTTGATGCCTGAGTTGTACCCACTACATATCTACATAATTTCTAGATTAAATTTTACAATACTTTGTATTATTTTGTACGATCACCACAAATATCATGCCATGATATATTCTAGCTTTACATGCCCATTGTTTAGCAGTTGTTATAATACCACATTTGGTTTAGTGTTTCGTGTCCCTCTCCTCACAAATCCGTGGATTATTTAGTCATATTCGCATTGTGTTACCAAGTGAATAACCAATGTATTTTCTAATGCATCGTTTCTCAATTTATTCGTCTTTATACTGTTTATTAAATATTATTCAATTAAGTAACACATAGGTTGAGAAACTATGTTTAGTTTTACATAGTAACTATTTAGAACGTACACAACAATCCTAAAGTACTGAAACAGTTTGCCCATTCACTGAGGTTTGCTCATAAAACATCAATACACTTTAACTGGCAACAGATGTGGACATTTCAGATGGGCCCGATTGTGAGCAATGCGCGGGTATTCTAGAAGAACTGGAAAATATTGATGATGACTGTGATAGACATGGAATTAAATTCGTAAAGACTCAAGATTACTCAATCGCTGAATCAAATGGCGTAACCGATTTTCCAGTCCTAGTATACTTTGAACATAATATACCAAATGTATATGAAGGATCTTTGGCTGAAGAAGAGGAAGTGTTACAATGGTTGATCACGCAAAAAACTGAAGATCGTATCGAACTTATTACTAGAGTTATGTTAGAAAGGATGGTAGAAGAAACACAGTATTTAGCCGTTTATTTCTGTGAGTTAACTATCTATCCACTATACTGCTAATATTGTCGCTCCACTATGTTTTAGTTTACACAAATTGTGCTTAGACGTAATTAACATTTTATTATTATCAGTTATTTTCCAATTGTAAAATGTCTTATACCGTTTTTAGACAAATTGAACTGCCATATTTGTGATCATATTCTCGAAGGACTGGAGAGTATTGACGACGAATGTGATGTTTACGGCATTCACATGGTCAAAATTCAGGATCCGCAATTAGCTAAAAGATATTCAATTAAAACTTTCCCAGCTATGGTATACTTCAGGTAATAAAACAAATATAATGCCTCTCAGTACACACGTAAAAAATACATACAGAAAGAAAAGTTATTACAGATCAAATAATTAATAATTGCAGGAACGGAAACCCACTTCTTTTCGAAGGTGATTTACAAAATGAAGACTCTATACTTGAATGGCTTATTGATGACGACAATCGAGAATTGGCGGATGAAATTGAATCTGTCAACGAAAGGATGTTGGAAAGGTTGCTTTATGAATCACATCTGCTTGTTGTCTTTTTCTGTAAGTATATTGAGTATTACGAGTACACCTTATGCACTAGTGATTCATTTGAATAATTTATTGAAGAACCAATTATTTTAATAATAAATTAATAACAAATGTATTACACAGATGATGATGAAGATTGTGCAGAATGTGAAGAAATTCTAGAATCTTTGGAACAAATAGATGGTGAAGTTGACCAATATGGCATAGACTTTGTTAAAATAGCTAGTCCTGAAGCAGCTGCTACTTACAATGTTGTAAACATACCATCACTGGTTTATTTCCGAAAACAAATTCCTATGCTGTACGACGGAGATCTTCACCAAGTGGACAGGATTTTAACATGGCTAACTTCTCAGGATGTTTTTGAAATTAAAAATGAAATTGAGGAGGTCAACCGCAAAATGTTAGACAAATTGTTGGAAGAGAACGAATTTTTGGCAGTGTATTTCTGTAAGTATTCTAATCAAATCTCAGACGGACATCGCCTTAAAATACATTTTTCATATCGCTTTATGATAGTTTTAAAATCTGGTTTTGGTTATAGATGAAAATTCACCAGAAAGTCGTGTCGTGCTGGACAAATTGGAGAATATTGACAGTGAAACTGACAACTTGGATATCACATTCGTAAAAATGCAAGACCCACGTTATGCACGAAAGTGGGGAGTAACGAAACTTCCTGCAATCGTCTACTTTAGAAAGAGATTCCCGAGTATATATAGAGGTGAGATAAAAATTGAAAAAATAAAAGAATTTTAGAAGACATTAGTATTATCTATATTATCTAGAATGATTAACTTGTGCAAAATACGATGATTTCATAAATTTTATTTATTTTCAGGCGACCTTATGTCAGAGGATGAGGTATTAGAGTGGCTTCGAAAGAACAGATTCCGGCAGCCAGAGTTAAACATCTTCATGTACGCATTGATAGCGCTTTCAATAGCGTTTATCATGTATACAGCATTCTTATTGCAGTGCTTTAAGCCCGTCACGCCTACGCCCACAACACATACTAAACAGGCGTGAATCTCTAAAGACTATTCCTTCAAAATAAATTGTGACTTGTCGGCTTTAGGGCCTTTTTTATATCATCTTTTTGACACATGATCAAATTAGTCCTCAATGATCCACCGATGCAAACTCTTTGGACTAAAGGTCAGCTAAGTAATATATTCTTGGGATCAAACTATAATAGAGCTTTTAGTGGATTAATTGGATTGTCGTTAAATTATTTTGTTGATTTACTTTACCCTAATTTAAGAGTGACTGTTACTGAAAGCAATAATGCATCTCATGTTTCAATGGCATTTGGAAGTACGAACGTTTGGTTAAGACTGGTCTCGGTAGAAATCTGTATGGAATTATAGTATGGCGATGTAGCTTCTGTTGTCCAATATCCA
Source organism: Orgyia antiqua (assembly GCA_916999025.1). NCBI lineage: Eukaryota > Metazoa > Arthropoda > Insecta > Lepidoptera > Erebidae > Orgyia > Orgyia antiqua. The sequence continues at coordinate 15,132,593 of OU779864.1, read as the reverse complement.
ATCCGGTTTTTATGAGTTAGTTACATGCACCATTTTTTCAAGTCCTTTTAAGTTTTATTGGACTTAGTTTATTGTTTGACTTTAAGAGCTCTCAAACAATACTCATCAAATTCAGAAAGTTTAGGTACTTTAAATGTTATTTTTAAGCGTTTTATGTATATTTTACATTCGTTCGTGTAAATTCTATGTGGGAGTTTATGATCCGTTTGTAAATCATTGTTATTTATAACAGTTTCATGTAGAATACATTTTACAGTTGTTTGGATGTTAATTTTGTTTTAGGGCTCATATACTTGGAGTGACTGTCCAATGGGCGGGAGCTGGACTGTCGCCCGCATGTTACTATGATACTTCGTAACGTATTTTGTTTTAAAATTGAGTTCCAATGTTAATATGTTAACGTTTAATTTTTATTTTGTACGGATATCAAATTTTTGGTGGTTGTGCGAATCAGCAATTTAAAACTACCACTTTGCTTTGTAATGATGATTTGTGTTTAGCTCTCCTTGCTCCACCTTCTGACATCTCTCTGCTACAATTCAGTTGTGTTCTTCAAAAATGTTTTATTAAGCTTCGTATAATAGTGTTTTACTCTATTCTTTTTTGTATATGACTGGTTCATTAGTTGTGGCACTATAAGATTACTCATTCTGAGAAGTCAGTTGCCAGTCTTCTCTTATTTCGAATGATTGACATAAACTTTAAAAGCGTTTTGTTTTAGAATCATAGACTCATTATATTATTATATAATAAGAAGGGGTTCCGCAAGGATGTCACTTTGATCTCCTCGTATGCTATATTTTGCTTAATGCTACGGGCAGATTCTTCGTAACTTTTTGCAAATTTATATTGATTTTAGAAAATCGCATAATCACCAAAATATAAAGATAAGTAACGTAGTAACATGCTCGATATACTCTATATCATTCCCGCTCGTATTGTATATTATTTGTGTATAATTATAATGGTACCCTCATAAACGATATTCTACAGAGGCATAGTAACTATAAACGCACAAAACGTAATCAAATATTAATAGAATTTTTCCGCTTAAACACTATTTTTAAGTAATCTATTTATAAAGTATGTAAGGACTTAGGTATAAACTCTTACTACCTTCTCTAACGACTGTATGTGATAGGTCAGTCAGTCGGTTTTGTCATTTAATTAAGCTTCGATGTTTTTTTCATTCTTTTTCCTAGAATTTGCGTCCAAGATTGTTATTTCTAGGAGTTTAAGATTATTTTTATCTTCAAATAACGTTTTTAACTTCTTAATATTTCGGAAGGTAGAATTAGATTCTATTTTTTATTCCCAGCAATATAAGCTCCATGTGTACCTAAAATATTTTACTCCTCACATTATTAATTAATTAATACTATGATTATCAGGTAATATTGTGCATCACGTTTATATTTTGTTTTGTGCGTTTATTGTCGCATTATAAAAATATGCTCAAGTGAGTTGTGCGCTAAGACATGCGCGTCTGTTAATGTTAAAGTTGTATATAAAAATGTAAATATATAAAATAAATAAAAATAGTAAAATTATATTTATTTTATTTTAATAACTAATTAACATATTATTTAGACTTTTTCTGCTTAAGCACACGACTGAAACGGACGAAACAACAAAACGGTAAGTATATATAGGTATATTATAAACAATCTCTAATTCAATGGGTACTATATGAGTATCATTGTTAGTACCTATCTCTTTCTCTCTCTCTCTTGAGCCTATGTCCCACTGTTGGCACTGGCCTCCTCCAACTAGCTAAGCAATATTGCACAAAGATAATATCTATAAAGACGGAATATATAGAGACGGAAATATCGAAAATAAATAAACCCTGTGCCAACACGTCTGGTCAACGCAGCATAGTAGACCATAATCCTAAGAGGCTTGTGACCGGCAGTAGGACGTTAGTGGGCTGGAGAGGGAGATAGAGAGATACAGATTTTGACAGTGGTATTAGGTAGGTAACTAAGCATCTTCACATTAAAGTCTTACAAATCAATTATTTCTTTCCTAAAGAGAGAGATCAAGAGCTAAACAATGTTAAAGAATCCCGGTAAAAGTGAATATATACAATAGTCCCGATAAAATACTCAGTATAAGTATACTCTAAAATCAATAATTTCAAGGAGACTTGTAAAAATATTAAGTATAATATTTTAGTTACTTATAAAAAAATTTCAATACCCGTTCATTTATAAAACTACATTCAAATTCACAATTTCATTCAGTCTATGACTTGACAATAGAACTATATTTTATAGTAACAAAAAACTATACCCCCTATTCAACGAGCCGTGAGCCAAAAGGTAAACAAACGCATTTCAATACTACTAAATTGTAGACCACAGATACTGCGAACATTTTACATTAAAATGTGACGTTTTGTCATCGATCGGGTTATAAGGCGGTTATAACCCGACCGATGACAAAACGTCACATTAATATTTTTTTTACATTAAAATGTTCACAGTGTCTGTGGTCTACAATTTAGTAGTATTAAAATGCGTTTGTTTACCTTTTAGCTCACGGCTCGTTGAATAGGGTATATATTAGTCTTTGCCTTAGGTAATGATCAGCTGTGCATCCTCGTGATACTTTAAGTACTTCTTCTTTTCACTGTTGAAGAGTTCCACAAGACGTTCAGTGAACTCTGCATGTACTGCATCTATCTCTTCCGCTGTAGGCTCTAAAATTTTCGCTACTTCCATAGGAGTACCAACTGGAAATGAAATGAGTATTGATTTAATTCACGTTCATTTGATTTGCAGACTCATAAGCCTACCTTCCTCTCCAGCCCATTTACGTCCCACATTTGGTCACGGGCCTCCTCTACATTGGAAGGATTATGGTCTACTGGGCCACACTGACTAGGCGTGTTGGCACAGGGTTTATTTTCGAGTTTTCCGTCTCTCACAAGGATGCCATCTGTGTGCAATATCCCTTAGCTGGCTTTTACAGCACCCTTGGGAGGAGATGGGTTGGTGACACTTGTTTTCTTAATCCGTTACCACACGGAGTACGGAGTATGCCTAACTAATGTGGCCATATTAATTGCGTCTAAATAAGGTTATTTAGACGCAATTAATATGGCCACAATAGGGGTTAAGTAAATTCCAAAATTATTAATTACTAGCTGTTGCCCGCGACTCCGTCCGCGTCAAATGAATGCATGTTTCCTTTTAGCCTATGTCCTTTATCAGGGTCTAAAGATTATCTGTGCCAAATTTCATCAAAATCGGTTGAGAGGTTTAAGCGGGAAAGCGTAACAGACAGACAGACAGAGTTACTTTTGCATTTATAATATTAGTAAGGATTCTATAAATCTAAATCCTAACTCGGTCCGCGGATGGTAGTCAGTTTTTAACACGCTTTTATTAGCTCTGTACGTATCCATCAATGTATTAATATATGTAACAGAATATTTGAAAGAGATTTTACCCGAGTTTCAGTAGCCGGATTGATCTGAAATTTTGCACACATATCAAGAAGCGATAACAAAACAATAATTAAGTAAATCTAGATTTTCAAGCATGTTATTTTTTGATTTCGAACTAAGCAAATTATTTGGATAAAAAAATGTTTAATTTTAAAAGCCTCCCTGGTTGACTACAGACTTTAATAAATGACAAAGGGTGGAGTTTTTTTTTAAACAAAATATGACCAGTAGAACTTACCAACAGTAGTGACAGGCATCCTTAAAGGCACCACACCATAGGTGTACTGGAAAACACCTCGCCCTATCGGGAATATTGGCGCGATACCAGTAACCTTACGTATTTTCTCCTGGATACGTCGTAGTAGACTGTTCTCCGGATTATTCAGTGGCTGAAATAGATCAGTCTCACCGAAGGAGAATACAGGTACCAAAGGTGATCTGAAACGTAAAGATTTACTGTTATGAACGTAAGCATAGTTAACAAACGCCTTTCCTATTTTATTAATATATCTTCGATCATATTCGTAAATTAAATGGTAGGTATATTCATTCGATAAACTTTATGATTTTTGTGCGCGAATCTTCAATTCAATACTATGTACTTATTTCGATACAAATATAACACAAATACCACAACACCCCTGCCATAATTATTAGCTAATGTTATCTTACCCAGATTTCATAGCAACGCGGATAAATCCCTTTCTTCTGGTCAGTATTATTTTGTATTCCTTAGGGTGAGCATCTAGAGCTTCAGCAGCGCCTCCAACAATCATTCCCACACAGTTTCCTTTATATTTCTTCTTGTCCAACAAATGCAACAAGCTTTCTTCAGATGACGAACAGAATCCAAATGACAGAGCAAAATCTCGGAAAAATGGTACAAAGAAATGTCCTCCCAAAGTAATGAGATAACTTCTCATACCAGGAAAGAGTGTTTGAAAATTTGTAGCATTTGTACAAAATGATCCAAACGCTCCGAATGATAGGACACCATGAGGAAATATAGCAAACATATAGTTCCGGTCGGGATCAAGAGGAACTGTTTTGACAAGTTTGATCGGGAAATAGGCACAAAAGTAATCCCACCAACGCCAACTTCTCACCCATTCAGATCTGAAAATTAATTATGAAATTTTATTTAGTATTGCCACTTAGTTGTTTTGTTAAGTTAGGCTCCCCTGTTACGATTTGAATAGTGATGTATCAAAAGTTCAAAACCGTTAGCTTATTACCAACTGCCAGACGGAGGCCTCTAAATTAGACCCCTTACGCTTAGCTACTGCTCGTAACAAGTCGTACCTATGACCAACCCTGGGGCATTTTTGGAAACCTGTGCCTTATTCTCCCTCTCTCAAGTTTCTCCTTTGGTGACTTCAAATAAACAGAAATAAATCTCTAGCTTGTGGCGTCAGAAATATATCTAAATGTTTCTTAGTGACATAATATTTGTTAAACTCACCTTCTTCCACCACGATTGCAAATCTCAATATCTCTTAGCATCCATATCGCGTATATAAAAGCTAAGAACCAATAATTTGAATATACTAGTTTATAAAACAGGTATATAGCAAGTCCTTCAACGAAGATCATGAAATATATGAAGCATGCCGCTGCCAATGTTTGTAGCCGGCGTTGCATAGGGATATCCCTCGGAGCCCATTGTATACCAAGCTTCTCGGATACACTGCTGTAAATTATAAAAAAAAACCTGTCAAGAGCGAGGCAAACTCGCACACTTAGGGTTTCGTACATACTAGACATATAAACATAAGTAACTGCATTCAAATAATCAGATAATTAAACTCAAAACGAATCGCCTACATTTCAGCTACTTCATAAGTTGGTATTAGTATAAACTTTTTTTCTTGTGATGTGATGACAAATTATAAGTTTTTGGATTTTTCACTATATCAGCACTATATAGACTTGATCTATGCCAAATTTCAAGTCTCTAGGGCAACGGGAAGTAACCTGTGAATTTTGATTCCCTAGCATAAGTCGAAAATCCTTAAAAATGGTCGTAATTCGGTTATATCTTTTAAATGCGTAGAGCTAAAAGGTTGATTGTATTTTTTGCAGTAAGGGACCGCGTAGATCTACATATCGTATGAGTTTCAAGTTGATACCTTCATCCGTTGCCGAGTAAAACAAGTTTGACAGACGGACAGACAGACAGACGCCGGAGTGATCCTACAAGGGTTTGTACGAAACCCTAAAAAGAAAATACTTAGTAGGCAAATTATGAATACTTTCGAAAAAAAATCTCGTAGCTTTGTAACGGCAAGACTAAATTTAGAACACAGAGTAATTAATTGAGTTGAGTTGATTGAGTTATTAATTGAGGCAATTTATTTCTAGGTATAAAAAGAATTAAATCGGTCCCTCTGTAGAGACACATACACGAAATAATTGCTAATAAAATATTGAGGATGATATTTAACTAAATTCTTCAGTAGGTATATCTAGATACGGAATATTTTTAGGAACGACTCCACGGGGTAAGTTATGTTGTTTAAAACAGAAATATCGACAGACTGCGAGTTACGCTAGACAGAAATTATATTATACTTTAGCGTGAATGTTACGATTGTAATAAATATTCTGTAGCGTAATTAAAATTGTTGACAATTGGTTTCATTGACTAATGATTCCTCATTCTATTAACGAAACGACCCAATTGCTGGACATAGACTGCTGAACGGCTGCTCATCAGAATTTATACTCTCCCGATAAGGATATCGGGAGAGTATAAGTTCTGATGAGCAGCCGTGTTGTTATAAACTCAGTTATGAGTTTTCCAGCTCTAGAAAGATGTTGTAGGCCCACATTTTTCTTAAGCTGGCTGGCTACTTAGAAAATTGTGGTGGTGTTATTTTTATCCTATCTGTTAGATCGCGATACATTATTGTATCTATTACCTCACCGACTACGGTCGCATCAGCATGGATAATCGAAAAACTTCAAAGTCATGTTTCATACCAATTTGGCATTTTATTAGTAGGTAGGTAATCTAATCAAATTGGTCTAATTCTTTTACTAGTATGATGATAAACATTCTGAATCCTGTTCAATTGTTGTGTCAAAAACGATTAAAATAAATACGTTTGTTAACCGAATGCCTCTAATGTATTTTTGTACTTTGAATCCTATATTTTTCCTACGTGATCATGAAGAACCTAATCTATACTAATACCATAAATAAATAATTAATTCATGCTAATACTAGCTGACCCGGCAAACGTTATTTTGCCATACAAATGTTAGGGGTGGGTAATGAAAAATAGATAGTAGCCGATTCTCAGACCTACTGAATATGCATATAAAATTTCAAGAATCGGTCAAGCCGTTTCGGACGAGTATGGGTACGAACAATGTGACACGAGAATTTTATATATTAGAAGAATATAAAGCTGAAGCAGTGGCATAGCGTGTCTTGGTGGGGCCCCGTATATAAAATTATTTGGGGCCCTTATGAAGGGTAAAGATTTCTCACAAAAGGAAAAAGGGGGGCCCCGTATACCTACCTAATTGATACGGCGGTAGCTACGCCCCTGAGCTGAAGAGTTTGTTTGTTTGTTTAAAAGCGCTAAACTTAAGAACCACACTGGTCCTATTAGCAAAATCCTTACAGTGTTGCATAGCACATTTATCGAGGCTATATTGGCTATATAACGTCTCGCTGCGACTAATAGGAGCGAAGCGTTAGTGAAAAATGTAGCAAAAGCAGGGAAATTTTTTAAAATTTCATCAATACGAAGTCGCGGGTTACAAATAATCTTATATACCTACATATAGACGTAAAAGCGATTATGGTCTACTGTACTGCGCTGACCAGGCGTGTTGGCATCGGGTTTATTTTCGAGTTTTCCACCTCTTACACAGGATGTTATCTCCTTAGCTGACTATTACAGAACCCTGGGAATAAAATGAGGTGGTGTTACTTGTATTCTTAACCCATCACCACCCGGACAATTTTGATATGTACGTAGGAATAATCTCCAAAAATAATGATTCATTCGACATTCCAGGCGTACGAAATCGCGGGCAAATGTAAGTAGTTCATATTTAAAGACGTAAAGTTTGTTATGTCTGTGTCAATTCAGTCCATTAACGTCTCACAATAGGACACTGGCCTCCTCTACTTTGGAATAGGGCATATTGGCATAGGGTTTATTTTCGAGGTTTCCATATCTTACACAGGATGTTATATGTGTTATCTCCATAGCTTTTACAGCACCCTGGGAATAAAATGGGGTAGTGACACCTACTTGTATTCTTAATCCATCACCACCTGGACAAAGCGTATTGGCATAGGGTTTATTTTCGAGGTTTCCATATCTCACACAGGATGTTATATGTGTTATCTCCGTGGCTTTTACAGCACCCTGGGAATAAAATGGGGTAGTGATACCTACTTGTATTCTTTATGCATGATCACCCGGACAATTTTTATATGTACGTAGGAATAATCTCCAAAAATAATGATTCATTCGACATTCCAGGCGTACGAAATCGCGGGCAAAAGTAAGTAGTTCATATTTTCCCTGTTATGTTATCGATTTTATCTATCACCATGTTGTTACATAAATGTTTGTATTAAGCTAATGTATACCTACGTCTAGAAGGTATAGTAAGTATATGCCGATATGTTATCAATAGGATTATCTGGGCCAGAGCGGTTAGGAAATATTACACAATAGCCATATATTATTATTTAAATATGTAAGTAAACAAATTTAAAATATTTCATTAAAATCAATTGTTATATAAATTTGGTGGAAATCCTTCGTATTTGTGTGGAAGCGAAGAAATACTTTAACAATTGTAATATTTTGCAATCCAGAAAATTGAAACATCAATAGGTAGGTACCTATACGTTTTGCCTCTAAACAAAGCATCATCAAGATTTGGTCATAGAGAATTTAACATTTTTAGATTTAGACAATAAGAAATTAATAAATAATCCTGGATTAGGTATACTGGAAAGAAATCGTCTGTGTCTTATATAGTCAGATGGTTAGGCTAGATGGCTGATAGGTTGCTTTTGGCAAACAACAAACAAACAGATACTTAGTTAATTTCGCATTTACAGTATTGGTACGAAAATAAGGATGATTAACAGATCTTTACTTAAAGAGCCCAAATATGTTTAAAAACTAGAATCGACATAAGTAGTAATTTGTAATCTAACAATATTTATGTAAGTAGATAAGTACAAATGAATCGTGAATTTTGCCTTCCATCCTATTCAATGACAATATCAATGTATTTTCCGAATAAAATCTAAGTTTAATTATGAAAGTAGGTTATGGTCAGGCGCAGAGAGCGTATCTGTCGTTGGACAATAGATTTAAGGTTCTGTATAAAAAGAAAAGGACAGCTTTTTTATAACAATTCGCTTCGGTTTTAAAAGAATAGCATTAAATTATTTTCTCCGTCTGTCGCTTTTTCAAGCCAAATCTACTGAACTAATTCAAATATAATTTTGCATACAGAGAGTCTAAAGACTAGGTCAAAGGACACAGACTAGACTAGGTACTTAACATTGCGAAGGTTAATCCAACTTTTACGGGTCGAAGTCGCAGGCTAGTAGTTATGAAAATATTGAATACACGCAATTGGAAGTCAGAGGTGAACGCCAATATAGAACCTTAACGATCATTACAAAAAGTAAATACAAAAACAAATGGATATTGTACACAATGGATACAAATGTGAAAAAAAAACTTGTTAAAATTATTTCAATGGCATTAGGAACTACCTTATAAATTGGCTTCAAATAGGAAAAGTGAGTAGAAACAAGCATAAAGAAATAAAAAACAAATAAAGGCAAACTTAACATCGCGCGTCGTCTATCAATCAAGAGAGGGCCTTTATCTCAATAAGAGTTTATAGGTGTATAGGCATAAAGATACTCCCTGGATTTTCATGTCCCAAACTAAGCATATCGGTAGTCTATTTAGCTTAGTTTGGGGCCAGAAGACGTTATATGAAATTAACCATGAATATTTTTTTTATAATGTGTCCGGCAGGAATATCGGTTGATCTGTATACCTACAAGTAATTTTAAAATACCCACATTATCGATAATACAAAAGATATTATATGTAATAAATTCTTATTTACAATAATTACTTCAAAAATTATAAGAATATAATATGTAGATCGATATAGGTACGTAAATATTTACTAAATTTAATTACAGATCGCGTTATTATTAGTTAGAAAGTAACATTGACACTTTTGGTTATTTTAATATGGGTAGGTATAAAATTTTCTATAATGGGTAGGTAATTAAAGTTATTTGCGAGTATTAATACTGGATACTTTAACACATAATTCATTAAGAAATACATTTAGCTAACCACTAATGATTATGTTTATCTCAACGCGAACTAACTTCCGATATTTACAATGCTATTAACAATTTCAAGGAATTATCCTGCTTATAACAAAAGCTGTGCTCAAAATCTAGTTTTAGCTAAATAAACTAAATAATTTACTTACTAGAATAAGTTTTTTAATTCCTCCATTACATCTATTAAAGTAACCATTCACGATAATTTAAAACAGGCACTGAACATGACACAATTAAGTACAGCACTCACCGCTAACGGTTATACGACTGAATTACGTACGTTGTATTTCTATATCGAATTATATCAATGTCATTTTGCTCAGACTCGTAGGTTAAAAGATTAATACAGATTACGGCTTAGAAATTATCTATTCAGGGAACTTATGATGTACATAAATATGGTTTAAATATCACACACAAATTTATTCAAGGAAATGTTTGTATGAAACGAATAGGCTCCGAAAGTACTGGAACGACTTTAAAATTGTTGCGCCGATCGGAAAGGACTAAATTTAAAACAAATATACCCCTCTAAATCCATAAAAACTATATTTTTTAAATAAATTAGTCACTCAAGTGTTATAGAATATTAAGTTTGGATAAGCATTACTTAGATAGCAATAATCGAGTACAGATAAAATATTTATCTAATCTAATCTAATATATAAAATTCACGTGTCACAGTGTTAGTTACCGTACTCCTCCGAAACGGCTTGACCGATTCTTCTCAAATTTTGCATACGTATTCAGTAGGTCTGAGAATCGGCCAACATCTATTTTTCAAACTAATTTTTTTAGTATGGCAAAACAACGTTTGCCGGGTCAGCTAGTATGTATATAAAATTCGTGTGTCACAGTGTTAGTTACCGTACTCCTCCGAAACGGCTTGACCGATTCTTCTCAAATTTTGCATACATATTCAGTAGGTCTGAGAATCGGCCAACAAATACTAGCTGTCCCAGCAAACGTTGTTTTGCCATACTAAAAAAAAAAGTTTGAAAAATAGATGTTGGCCGATTCTCAGACCTACTGAATATGTATGCAAAATTTGAGAAGAATCGAAATTTGAGAAGAAGAATATAATATTCATTTATATGGACAATTCACACAACGTCCTCTGGTCCCAAGCTAAGCTTATATATCTCCCTCCAGCCCATTTATGTCCCACTGTTGGGTACGGGCCTCCTCCTCCACTTTAGGAGAGATTATAGTCTACTGTGGCGCGTTGACCAGGCGTGTTGGCACAAGGTTTATTTTCGAGTTTTCCGTCTCTCACGGAGGATGTTACCTGTGTGCAATATCCCTTAGCTGACTTTTATAGCACCCTTGGGAGGAGATGGGGTGGTGACACTTGTATTCTTAATCCGTCACCACACGGATAAGCTTATATACTTGCTAAAAACATACATAATATGATACATAGAAAACACCAGTTAAAAAAATATTGCCTTATTATTTGCGTAAAACGTTAAAACGTACCTAGAACTTACCTTGCTAAATATAAAATTTCAATGTTTTTATTAGTCTTTTCTATTGACTGTTTACATGAAGCTTCTTCAGAATAGCTACCTACATAGCCGCGACTTGACTTTGTCATTACATCTTATGTACCTATTTGTCCACAATAAACATACTTTGACTTCCCCAGAGTCTGGCGGAATCGCGAAAGTTGCTGAAATGAGTAGCTGAGCCAAAAATAAGAAGTGTAGAAATGGTGTAGAATAGAATACTTTGACCTTGATATTTGCTTAGATTCACTACTGCGGCCGTATTATGAGCTTTTATTTACAGGCAGTTTACGCCGTGAATTGAACTGTCTGGCAAATTCGTATTATGAACAAAATTTTGCCTTAATACCTAATTTAGCCATGCAGTTTACGGCCTGCCTGGAACTTGAATGATTTTAAAAAGCTCATAATACGCCGGCTGGTAATTTAATATAGTTACGTTTTAACTGCATATATGTCACACATAATTATGTGCATATTATTGTGCTATCTATGAATATTGCATTTAACGTAATAATAACAAAATCATTTTCCTCGTATAAACGAGGTAAAATATTAGTGGGTGTCTCACTAATATTTAGGAGTAGGTAGTATCCACATATTTTAAAACGATAAAAACAATCTAATCAAGTGCATTGTACTCAGAAATACGATGAACCTAATAGATAAGATTACTGTTATTAGTTATCATTTGAAAATTTAGAGGACTTATTACAAATAATGTTTCATGTGCAGTTTCAATTCGAATCAGTAGTTCCTGAGATTAGCGCGTTCAAACAATCAAACTCTTTTGGTCTTATTCTTAATGATTTATCTGAGGTTTAAACGGAGATTTTATCGGAGAGATAATAAACGTTTTATCGTAAAAAGACTGAATTATGAATAACAAATTTTGACAATTTTCGGGAACCGATTTTAGCGAACTACCTCCGATAAGTCATTATGAATTAGAACGTTTATCTTTATATTAGCATAGAAAAGTGTGCTAATGAAAAGATAATGAACACACAGAATTGTTAACTTTTGAACTACAGCCTATGAGTCATGGTGATGAGTGTATTATACTTACTTAAGCTAACGACTGATAGACGGGACGAAGTTCAAGATCAGGACACTATCTGCTAATAGACGGCCAAGGTTAAAGACGACTAAACTACTAATAACAATATAGTGTATTTAAGAATTTATTTTAATTAAACAAATTTTTAATACGCTAATTTTAACAGATTTAAAAAAGGAGATTTATTTTCGGTCACATTTTTTTTCTATGTATGTTCACCGATTTCTCTGTCAATTGTGGACAGATTTTCATAATTTTATTTATTAGAACGGTTTTTTATACTCCTGCCTTACCGAGCTACGGTGGTGCCTTGAGCCTTATCATGACCCCGCAGGGGTAGCCCTCTTTAACATAGGGCCCGACTCGATGGGGGATTATTAGAAGGGGTGGTACTGAGGTGTTCCCATTAGCACCAGGTCAGGATCTGATGGTCATTTATATACGTAACATAGGCTCCGAACGTGATTTTCGTTCCCCATTCCAGCAGTTGGAATCATACAGTAGGTATAGGTATGTCTTTTCAGTTTTTATCTTTTTATTGCGTATGATAAAGAAGCAAGACTTACACGCATACACACATACAGACAGAATTATAATATTATCATGATTGTTGCATACATGATCTGGCGTCATCCATGACTAGCTAATGCCCGCGACTACATACGCATGGAATAAAAAAAAAAATCCCCGTTTTTGCGATTTTGCACTAATGCTTGGCTCAAATTGCTCTTAGCCTTCCTCGACAAATCTATTATCTAACACTGAATTTTTCAAATCAGACCAGTGGTTGCCGAGATTGGTGCGTTCAAATAAACAATCTCTAAAATATTACTATAGATTCTAGACTAAAGGAAAATAAAATACATATATCTATAATTTATTATGAACTAATTTTATTTTGGTAAAATATCTACTTTAGGCTAAATAAAAGAGACGACTCGTCATTTTTAAAATAAAACACAATAGGTATAACATTTCTAACTGTTAAACAGTATGTTGGCACCACAGAATATAGAAGTTATACATAGCTATACGAAATTCCAAAAAAGAACAAAAACTAACTAGCGCCACCTAGCGGTGCAATCAGATCGATGCGTTTAAAGATGCGTTCATTCAACCATTCATTTACGCACACGCACTTGAAGCGTTATTGTTGTCCCCATGGGAGCTTATGTCTTAGAAACTACGAAATTGATTTTGATGAGGTTTTTTTAATAGAATGGTTCCAGAGGATCGCTTTTTATATTTTTTTAGGTTTGGTGTACATTTGGCTAATAAGTATTAATGCGGGCTTTACGACGCAAGAAAAACTGTGGAGCACAGCGAGTAACACTGCCTTACTTAGCCCATCAGTGTTAGGCACAGCGGCCGTATTGTGAGCTTTTATTTACAGGCAGTTTACGCCGTGAATTGAACTGTCTGGCAAATTCGGATTATTAACAATATTATTAGTCAGTCAGTTCGCTAAACCAGTCATACATTAATATGTTTAAGGAGAAAGTACAACTAAAAGTTAAAGTACTAACTAAAAATTTTCAACAAAAAGTTTTTTTTTTGCAAGAATACCTAATTTAGCCATGCAGTTTACGGCCTGCCTGGAACTTGAATGATTTTAAAAAGCTCATAATACGCCAGCAGGTCTCCTCCTTTTTGGAAGGAAATAAAGTCTACTATGCTGCGCTGACCAGGTGTTTTGACACAGGGTTTAATTTTAAGTTTTCCGTCTCTCACAGAGGATGAAAAGTGTCCTGTATAATTCCTTAATTTACTTTTACAGCACGTTGGGGAGGACATGGAATGGTGACACTTGTATTATTAATCCGTTTGAAAAACATAGCCCTAATATTTCTTTAGATGCCTTGTTGATGAATGAATGACAAGACTTGAATGACAAGACCAAGTTTTGTACGCATTAATTACTGTATTTTCTGTCATGTTAAGCTTTTAATGGTACCTAAACTGTACAGAGTTATTCTATTCTAACCATCAATAAAACCTACTTCAGGCACCAGCTCTCACTCACTTCGCGCAATATTAATGCAATGAAATGTATTATGCTCTGTGAGAGAAATAAATAAATAAATTATTAATTATTAAACAAAATTAAAATAAGTTATCATTTTCCACAATATCTCTGAAATTTTTTATTCTTTCTTCAGTTTCTTTCAAAGCGTCCTTCAGATCTTTGTGTATCTCTCCATATGCAGTTATTGATTGATTTGTCTCAGAGAATATGTTTTGTAGTATTTTTAAATGTAAAATCCTGAAAAAGAATAAACCTTTTTTTTATCATAGCTACATGCTACACAGCTACATAAACGTAATTTAAATACATATAAGTAAAAACATTATCATTTTGTATTTCCAGGTCTACTGTAGGGTACTTAGAAAAAATGGAGCCTCTTTTGTTCACGGACATTTTACACAGCATCCTCTGATCCCAATCTAAGCATATTTGCTTGTGTTATAGGAGAATGAAATTAGGAAGTAAAAGTATATGTAAAAATAAATAAATAAATATTTATGGGCATTCAACTCCAGAGGATGTTTCCAGTTGATGGGACCATGTTTCCTCTGGTCTCAAGCTAAGCTTATGCTTGTACCAAAATACAGACAGAATACATTACCTACTTTTCTTTTGTAAATACACACTTATAATACATAGAAACACCCAGACACAGTACAAACATTTTTATGACAATTATAAATAACACAAAGCTTAAATACTTACTTAGACTTCAAATCTAATATGCTAGTCTTCAAAGTCAACAATTCACTGGAATCATTACTGAACTGTGCAATGTCTTGCAATCTATGGTTCAACCATTCCATCATTAATTCCACTTTCTCACTTTCTTGTTCCTCCAAAGTATTCAATTTTTCATCCAAACTCTCTTGTAACTCTTTTATTTGACTTTTATTATCTTTCACATCTAAATTAGTTGTAACTTTTTTTAAATTCTCTAATTCTAGAATATACTTAGGTAGTTTAGTTTGAATTTTTTGTATAACAGCCTCATTGAATTCTGCTTGTTCATCAAAAGTTAGTTCTGTTGCTGTTAAATGCATAAATCCTAAAAATGTATTAGAAATATTATTTCTATTTCCATAGCTATGTTTATCTGTTACTCTCTCTTCTCTTCTCTTCTTACTTGGAATTTATACATAGCAAGTACACCACTAATACCCCTTTCCAAATAAACTGAGTCCATCTAAAGGTTGTCTGGAAGAGATCGCATATTGCGATAAGACCGCCAATTGTACATGTTTTATTGTTACATTAGTTTTAAGTGACATGTAATTTATGGTGTACAATAAAGTGTATTCTATTCTATTCTATTCTATTCTCTCACACTAAAATTACTGAACCTATTTATAATATGAATAAATAGATAGGCTAGAACCTGAGAGAAAACATAGGCTTTATTTAAAACTTTAAAAAAATAAGTTGTTAAATGATTTCATTTTGACGGGTCTTTTGTCTGAAATTTGTTATGCTATACTTCATATAATAGGAAGTGGCAATGGACAGGCCTCATTACAGAACAAACTGATAACCATTGGAGAATTAGTTCTCAAATGCTAATGATCTACTAGATAATATAATGCAAGTGATAAAAAGATGATCAATGGTTTTTGATTTTTTTTTAAAAATCATGATTTATTTGATTTTTTAAATTTGAACATAAAATTTGAACATTTTGATTCTTTGAAATTATTGTTAATTATTTTAATGTATAAGTCTAAAAATTATAATACAATTTGCGCTTCAAAAAGATCGCAGATACTGTAGAGCAGTGGAAACATTTACAATATATCTTTGATGAATCTGTAGAATTACCATTACAGAAAACACAACAATTTAATAATCAATATAAGCAAGCACTAACGCCATATTATTATTTTATAGCGTATATGTTGAATCCACAAAAAACAAAATGCCAGTTAACACTAGAAGAAAAGAATATAGCTTTGGAAACAATTAAAGAGTTACGTGAAAACAATGGACTGTTACCTTTAGTAATAAAGTTAAATGCCCGCAGTGCTCCATTTAAGCAAGTGGTATTTTCGGACGAAGTAATAAAAAATGTTAACGGACTACAATGGTGGTTATCACAAAATGATGAGCCGGAAATCTTGAAACAGTTGCCAACAATAAAACAGTTCCTGTGTGCAACTGCTTCTTTAGCTTCAGTAGAACGCGTATTTAGCTCTTTTGGTCTTGTACACTCAGATTTTAGAAACAGATTAGGCATAGAATAATTGGTCAAGTGCGAGTCGGACTCGCGCACGAAGGGTTCCGTACCATTATCTATGCAACATAAGGCAACGTTATTAGTATCGAGCAAGAAACGGTAAAAAAAATCATGTTTGTTGTATGGGAGCCCCCCTTAAATATTTATTTTATTTTATTTTTAGTATTTGTTGTTATAGCGGCAATAGAAATACATCATCTGTGAAAATTTCAACTGTCTAGCTATCACCGTTCTTTAGATACTGGGTGCGGAACCCTAAAAATCATGTTTGTTGTATGGGAGCCCCCCTTAAATATTTATTTTATTTTATTTTTAGTATTTGTTGTTATAGCGGCAATAGAAATACATCATCTGTGAAAATTTCAACTCTCTAGCTATCACCGTTCTTGAGATACAGCCTGGTGACAGACGGACGGACGGACGGACGGACGGACGGACGGACGGACGGACAGCGAAGTCTCAGTAATAGGGTCCCGTTTTTACCCTTTGGGTACGGAACCCTAAAAAGGAGGAAAGCTCGTGTTTTTGTTTAAATTGTATAACGAAAATGAAGAGACTGAAAATATACGGTAATAAAATTTAGGTGTTACGATTAGTTTAAGAATTTGGAATTTTGTACTTCTTTTTTGTTGCTTTTGCTAAAAGCTTCTTTTGATTTTTGAGAAAACTTTTATGTTATGTTGTTATCTAGTTCTGAATAAAAAGGAAAAATAAATGATTTAAATCATGATTTTAATTGTGATTTTAAATTTTAATCACTTGATTTTAATCAGCCCAACCCTGTTCTCTGATCTTAAATATAGCTTTATTTCCATGCTTTTGTTAAATGTCCGGTGACAGATTAAGAATACAAGTGTCACCACCCCATCTCCTCCCAAGGGTGCTGTAAAAGTCAGCTAACATCCTCTGTGAGAGACGGAAAACTCGAAAATAACCCCTGTGCCAACACGCCTGGTCAGCACGGCACAGTAAACCATAATCCCTCCAAAGTGGAGGAGCCTGTGCCCAACAGTAGGACGTAAATGGGCTGGAGAGGAGAGGAGGTTATAGGTCCCAGAATAGAGATAATGGGTGAGGCTGATCTCCAGCAGGAAAAGAACAAAGAAAGGTTAAAAGATGGATGGATACATACCCAGTAATGTAGAAGTACTTTCATCAGTAGAACTCAAGTTATGTAAACTGGTATACTCCTTCAAATCACAATCAGCTATAATTTTATTAATTTTTACTTTTAATTTTTCAGAAAGTTTGTCTTTTTCACTGCAAACCTCTTTGATAATTTGTAATAGTATGTTTTCTTGCTTCATATTTATCTCTATGGGTACTTTGTCTGTGTTTGTTACAGAGTCCATGGTCTTAAATCTAAAAAAAATAGAGGTTAGCAACTCCTTTCATAAATAATGTTAAGGATTAAGAAAAGTAGAAAAAGAAAGTTTCAAAATAAGAATTCTTATGCCCAGGCTTCATTAGCAGTGGAATAAACAAAATTATTAATGCTGTCATCACAGATGTGGACAATATAAATTTTCTAAGTGGGGCCATTATAACATTTAGTTTTTTTCATTCTATTTAGATAAAACCTTCCAACTACGTGTAATAATACAATAATACTCTTTACACTATTTATTATTTATTAGGTATTAATTAGGTATTTAAGTTCTAGTTTTTTTTTACCATGCGTTTCAGGATGGCGTGGTGTACCTGATACATCACTGCTGTTCGCAAATATTACAATATACAAAGATAAAACAAATCTATTCACCAGATATTATAGAGCAAAAATAAAAATTATATGCCTGCCTGGATTATATCATAAAAATTGTATTTTTTTTGTTGTAAACAATAAAGAATATTCCTATTGCTATTTACTCGTTACGTCTCCGGAAAGAAATTACAATACACTGTATACACTGGTATAATTACATAAAAATTCTTCTGAGAATGATATTAATTTTAATTTCTCAACTCATATGTAAACGAAACGATTCGTTGGAAATTTTTCAATTTTCAAAACAAAAACAAACTCCTAACTCCTGGTGTTGCCATTTGTTAAACGAATTTTCCTCCAAATTTACTTTCTGAATTATTTAAAAACACGTCGGTAGTCAGTACAATATTCATTCATACATGCTAACATTTCCACAAAACATATATTTCTTTTATGACAGAAAATTTAATCGACAAATATTTTGTATGTAACACACGGTCACGCTTTTAAAATAAAGTAATTTGAATGATAATATAATCCTTTAAAATTAGCCTTCATAAAGCATCAAATAACTATAAATAAATCGTAAATAAATTAAAAACCACCAGTAATTATTACTGTTACTAAGGGGACGGAAACCACCAATTGGGGTGGAAAACCTTCTATGTTGGCAATATTAGTATCACCACAGACAAGTATAGAAAAAAAACACTACTGATCATAGACAATCATAGAGTAACATGCACAGAGTACAGGGTCTGTGATGATTTTATTCAACCTCTTGCTAGTCTGTGCTCGTATCTTACTATCTTCTCTTTATTGAATATTGATCAATCATCTCACATTATTCTCCAGCCAGTTTGTAATGTAATTTTAATTTATGAAAATCGGCTTTTAATTACGGAGTTTATAAATAATTTGGTTTTTTCTATAATGTACATGAAATCCCATATTTATTAGAACTTATCTAAATGAGATACCCATTCAAATATTAATATGTCTTCGAGCACAAGTGAATCGACGAAGAAATCAAAAGAACCAGATCTCACTACTAACAATGGTCAAAACATATCCGAATCTCAAAAAATACCGGAAAATGCGGATAGAAATAAATCAAATAAATCCTCACACGAATCTCAGAGCACTTGTTACTGGTTAGTAAACTTCAAATTTTTTTTATTGTTTTCAGCAAAGAGGTTTATTATAATGAAACACTTGTTTTCTTTTTAGCGGGAAAGATAGGAACCTGAATATTGCTGAACTTTTGTGTGCTTCATGCAACCGATGGTTTCACGAATCATGCATTGGCTATCAGCTAGGAAAGCTAGTGCCTTTCATGACAAATTATTTGTTTATTTGTAAAAACTGTTCACCAACCGGGCTCGAAACTTTCAAGAAGAATCAGGCTCGTAAGTACATAAATACTTTTCAATATTTAGTTATGCACTCCATTTCATATAATATGTATTTACTAATTTGCTGTTAATCCAGATTTTTTAACAATATTCTAATGTGATAAACAATTTCTTTGTTTTTATATTGTAAGTTATATTTATTTTATGCAACAGAGTATTTAAATGCTAAAATAAATCATTATTTTTATTTGCAGCATTTCCCCAAATGTGTCTAACGGCAATTGCAAATTTAAAACAAGAGAGTGTGAAAGATGGTAGTAATAGACTCTTATTCAGCAAAGATCGGGAGATCATACCGTATATAGATCAGTATTGGGAAGCAATGACTACAATGCCGAGAAGGTAACTTACTATGATGTTTAATTTATGACAAAAATAAAGTGGCAGGCAACAATTTTTCAACATAGATAATAAATCTACATTGGGAAATCTGAATAAATATGTTCTAAAAGTTAAGAGACTTATAATTTTTAAATAAAAAAAAAGGACTGTAAAAAACTAGATATAACAAAAGGTTATAGGTGAAAAATGCAATGATAGCATGAACAAAAATTCTCAAAAAATTGGTTTCCTGTATTAGATAGTATTATTTTTAAAAACACATCCTTTTTAGTTAAATCTTTCAATGAAACACTGTCCACTAAGTTTTACTGGGTGGCCACTAAGAATAAAAAGAAGCTTTCTTCTTTTTTCAAATTATCAATTTTAAATCTATTTTCTATTATGTTAAAATTTCATTAAGTAAAATTTCTCAGAAAACTTATATTTTTAAAGTTATTGTATTGTTATCAACATTGATGCAATATTTCTGATCTGTTTGTTGGATGGGGGTAAACACAAGTTTGTGAAAATTCCATTTAATAGATATTTTTGGCTTATCACGTTGTGATAGTAGCAAGTAAGTCTTTTTTACTTATTATAAAATAAAAATCGTTATTTTTTTTGTCCGTCCGTCCGTCTGTCACCAGGCTGTATCTCAAGAACGGTGATA
Source organism: Orgyia antiqua (assembly GCA_916999025.1). Classification (NCBI taxonomy): domain Eukaryota; kingdom Metazoa; phylum Arthropoda; class Insecta; order Lepidoptera; family Erebidae; genus Orgyia; species Orgyia antiqua. Next base: position 15,111,840 of record OU779864.1, on the reverse strand, counting down.
GCTAGAGAGTTGAAGTTTTCATAGATGATGTATTTCTATTGCCGCTATAACAAAAAATACTAAAAATAAAATAAAATAAATATTTAAGGGGGGCTCCCATAGAACAAACATGATTTTTTTACCGTTTCTTGCCCGATACTAATAACGTTGCCTTATGTTGCATAGATAATGGTACGGAACCCTTCGTGCGCGAGTCCGACTCGCACTTGACCAATTTTTTTTTTAATAGATAATGGTTCAAGAGAATGTTTCTTTTTCTATAATTTGTCAGCTTTTGGTTTTTTTAATTCCACACATTTGAAGTTAAGGGCAACAGTTACTATGTTATAAACTATGTGTTAAAATTAATCTTAATTTCAGAGTAACTCAATCATGGTATGCAACAGTACAAAGAGCTCTTATTAAAGACATCCAAGTGCTCTTTACTTATGAGGAGGATTCTAACCAGGGACCAATGTTTGGGTTGTTCAATATGGAGCTTACAAGCATCAAGCCTAATTATGAAGCTATGATAAAACAAGGCCAGCTAAAAGTTACTGATATGGGCATTGCTACAAGTAAGAAATATTTTTATATTTTTCTTAGCCTATTCATGTCTCACTGATGACTTCATGTTGGACACAAGCCTCCTTCATTTAAGGAGGGTATTTGCAGACCATACATGTTGACATAGGGTATAATTTCGAGGTTTACTCCTCTTTCAGATGATTTTTTCTGCTTATATTATCCCTTAGCAGGCTCTTACAGCTCATTGGGATAGGAATGGGTTTGTAACACTTGTATAGTGTCATTGCGGGAATGCATGATTATCATGCTTATTGGGAAATTTTTAAAGGTAATTTTTACCCACTGGCAATAATTAGGCAGATTAGATCGAAATATAAGCACAAGCGTTAAAGATCTATGAAATTGTGATTATTAAAAAATCTTCTGGATGAAGCATGTTTTTTAGTTATTAGACAAGGCAATTATCTTTTCTTTATATAAATTCAAATTTAATGAATGTTAACAATTTCTGCAATACACTTGCCAATCTGATGTGTGATTTAGGCAAAATTTTACATAAAATATAAGGTTTCCATGCAATATACAATATAGAAATTAATATGTTACGTTAATATGTCCTTGTGGTGTGACTAATTTTGCTGGCAGCTGAGCGACTGAAAAAAAATAGATTTTTACTAAGACTGCATTGTTGGAATATTCTTTAAAAATTGAGGCATTGTGTGAAATCGGTGGTATTTGCAGAGTTAAATGTATTCGTTTATAGGTTATGGTTCGTATGGTTATTGTATGGGGGTGGTATGGTTATTGGGTAGCTTACTTGGAGTATGTACAAAATTTAATAACATAAAAAAGAAAAAAAAAATCATGGGGGTTCTTTAATGGTTGATTATATTTTTAATTATTTCAAGTAACCAAACGGATAAATTGGCGCACTAATGCTTAGATTTCACCGTCCGTACATCCGTACTTGAGCCCGTATGTCCGTTCCTCTGTCCTTACATCCGTTCCTCCGTTCCTCTGTCCTTACATCCGTCCGTCTATCACTAAGTTGTATTAGTTAGTAATATTTTTAGTGTCTTTTATCCAAAAATACTGGCTTTTTAAACGAATAGAAGTCAACAACAGCAAAACTGCCGTAGTCTGTTCAATTGTTTGGAAGACACGAGGAAGTTCTTTACTTCCTCGTTTCCTAATGGCTAAAAGAAATTGGCGAAAATTGTAACCCTTCCTTGGCAGTCGGCTGTGAATATTACTATCTGTGGTTTCCAATGTCAAAACATACATCGTATTTTGACGTACAACGCCATCTATCGAGAATGGTTTGCAACAATCTCGACCAGCCACCTAGTATTCTTTACAGAATACAATTGGGCTGAAAATAATGACACGACTTTTATTACTAAAGTACCTAATTTATTAATTTTACAAATACTTACCTATCCTTCTAACAACTTTTTTCTGCCGACAGCTGGACATATAAGTCTTATAAGCTACGTGCGATATGGGCGATATCCATTACATATATCCATGGCTTTTTATATTATAACATTATTACACCTTTCTGTGTATGTAAGTCTCCTATTTAAACCAGAAAGCTTGACGAATTTGAACTTGAAAGATCTGCTTCTACTCTTTTCCACAAAAAAAATACGGTTTTCTATTTTTGTATCCAGCTCTCTATGATACTCATGTTTGAGAATTGCTTGAATTTGGCGAATTTTATTGGCATCTAATTTTTCTAGAACATCTAAGTTTCCCTCTTTTTGGATCACATCTTTCAATGATAATCACATTTCTCAAATTGTGGCAAACTTAACGACACTTCTACTATTTTCTGAAACCGTCCGTTTTGTATTCATCCATCCAACAAGTTCTACATTTTCTAGAAAAAAAGCTCGCGAGCCTTTCACCATCGTCGTGTCTTGAAAAGTTAAATCCACTTTTTTCCTCAAATAAGTAGATATAACCAGCTTGAGTTTATTTCATAGAGTTAATCTCAACCTCTCGATATGTGTTTTTGTTATTCACTGTAAATTATATCCTAATTTGATTTGTTTCAACATGTCTCGTTTTAAATTTGCGTAAACATTAAAATTTAATAGGAAGTAATAAATTATACGTTTATGTACATATATTAAGTCTCTTACACAAACAAGTTACGTAACAATAAAGTCGACGGGTTTGACCTAAAAACTATTATAACTAAACGGATTTTAAAAACTATAATAAACCTATAAACACGTAAAGGTTTTGTTTTCGTATTCTTTTGTGAACATTCAAAGTGTAAAATGATCATTATTCATACCAAAACATAATAATAATTAATAACAAATCTTCACCATTTACTACGCCTTGGTTTAAGTAGTGAGTTTTATTTATACAAATGAGTCGCGCAAGTGTTAGAAAATTTTAAAGTGAAATCATTGTTTACTTGTGTCTAAAAGAAGCTATGATTTACAATAATGTGCTTTTGTAAACGTTTCACTGAAATACAATCATAATATTCTCCGCATCGCGATGCATACATAGAATTGTAGATCCGACCACAAAGACATCATGTTATTGAATAATGACATTGCTCTTTATGCATTGGTGTATGTAAACACTAAAGTTTGTTACGCACACTAATGTAGTATTAAAACACTATATTGTGCGTTAGTGTGTCCGTATATTCGTTGATAAGTACACATAGGAGCGTCGTGTTAGACGGGCGATTTCTCTCTTATTGATTTTAGATTTAAATAGTTCACTTTATTCACCTTGAACTTTATGGCTGGTGAGTTGAATTTTCGTAATTCTTTTTTTCACATTGGATGTTTTTAAACGCACAACACATGATAAATTCATACATAATTAGTTTACAACGGCTATCTGATCTGTTATCAGAATAGTAATTACCTTGAACAAATGTTTACTTAAAAATGTATTGGCTTCACGTTTTATCTTGTTAAGGAAACCTATTTCTATTTCGTTAATTTGTAATATTATGGTTATTTTTTGTACTATGTCTATTACTCGTATATATATCTGATGTTAGTATGTAAGACAACAGATTTACATTATTCGATATGTCGGTTCGTCTCGATACGCTGTTTATCTTATCACTAAATGCACTAAATATTTGACAAATTTGTCAGTATATCAGCGTTTACGGCATGGATAGTAAGTTGATATTACAATAAGTATATTTAACTTATGTAGAATCTATAGAATTTGTAACTTCTATGTGATATATTATTTTGAAGGAATTAATTATTCTAGATCGACAGATGTTTAAACATTATAAAGAAGATATTCATTTATTTAATCGAAATATTATTTAATTACTTGATCAAGTTTTATTCTTATATTTCTCGTGTGTTATTAATTATATTATCATCAATGTGAAATGTATGACGTCATCGTATACGTGGCTTCATGATTAGATGCAAAATACCAAAGCTAGCAGGCATTTACATAAATTCCATTATTTAAACCGGTAGTTATGATAATGAGTGGGGTTGCCCGATTTGGTTATGACTATTAGGTTCTGGAACACGTGATTATTAATACGCATTTATTACTTTCGTTTGTATCTATGTATTTTTATATTAATCTATTTACCCATGTAAAGGAATTTTAAAAATTTTCACCCCCTTCTACATATCATTTATCCAAAATTTGATTTTTAGTTTTTAAATTGTCCTATTTTAAATTACATGTAGATATTGATTGTTTCAATTGTTGTACACATGAATTTATTTTCCTGTAAAGCTTTATCCTTATTTCAATATTGAATGCAGTTGATGCAAGATAAATTGTCTTTAGTCTTTATAAAAATCTATACGTACCTTAGGTTTTTATAATGTATGGGATTATGCTATAGTTCTGTGAATCTATGTTAGTTAATTCGTGTAGTGATACCACAGTAGATATTAATAATATATATATGCATAACTACCTAGTTACACGCTTTAGTAGTTAAAGTAGTTACACGCTTTACATATCATATGACGTCTTTTCGAAGTAAACACTGACGGTTAATAGGCATGTAGAGATCTACTGTACTTGCCTTTATTGTTATATCTTTTATTTGTAAAAGCAAGATGGAAGCATGATTGTGTACTACTTGGTTTAAAAACAAAAATAAGTTTACCAGCGACGGTCCTTGACGATTCCAGACTAATCGTTACCTACCTTTGGAAGATGATGCAAATTACGTAAAAAAAATCAGTTGCATAAGATATATCGATTGATAGATATGTGCATATATATATATATCTAGATAGGAACGAAACTAAAAACGTGTTTTTAAAAATATGTATACCTACTGTCAAATGTCGACAGAATTGACCTATTTAGTAAAATGAATCGGTACTGATTACCGACCGATTAATTTTTTTTTCTTTCGTGTTTCAATTAATTGATATTATTAACTAAATCTCTATATTTAATGTTTATTAAGGGTTTAAATAAATACTCAATACGCCTGCGCTATTTATTGATTTTTTTCTTTTGTCGTTCATAAGACCTTTCATTTGAGGTAGCCGCCTTTTAATGATTGAGTTATGAATTCTTATAAAAGTGTTTGTCATCTTTATTTGTGTTGCCTTAGGTGTAATAATAGCAATTTAGATTATGTAGGTTAAACGGTGTTAGACTTGGAATAACGTATAAAGCGATACTTTGCCACCTACGGCCATACTATGTCAAAGAAAACTAGACTTAGTACGTGTGTAGAGCCGAGAGAGTATATAGGGACTGGAATTTAGGATAGGTTAAGAAGGTACAATGGCGTAAATGGTATTTAAGGCGTATTAGATTTATTTTAATCTTTTACTATCAACATATCTAATGGTTTTAGCGTACTGAAGTTGATTTGTAGATAACGAATATCATATGCCGATAAAATTTGATTTACTTATGTCGAAATACGGGAATCGTCCCTCAATTCGGTGGTTTCAATCTTTGACTGGTGATGCGACTATTTAATGGCCATGTTTAATAATCAATCTACGATTACGGATAGATTGTAATCATTCAATCGTCATTTATCAGTAAGATATTTCTATCTCCTGTCAAATTTCAATAGAATGCTGTCATCAGTTTATTACTGAAATGCAACTAAGGACAAAAGTTTAAAATTTTGCAACATAGATGTACCTTAGCCTACCTTTAAAAAATATTGAAAAGTTAGTCTGTTTCCGCCAGTAATATTTCCTCTTTGAATGAAAGAATGTCTTTCAAATAGCAATGAAAACACAACAAAGAACATTTTTCCAAATATTTTTTAAAAACGGTAGAACCTTTGTTAAAGGTCTCCTGAATATTTTTCCACGAAGCTACTACTTTTATTTATCAAATTGTAGTATGCATATTACATTGTTTATTCCGTGCATTGTTTCACGACATGATTGTTAATTGAACCGGCATTTGAATACGTAAGCGCGAACTTATCAACATTATTGTATTATCCGCGCAATGCGCATGGATTGTTTTTGGCTGCAGTACGCCGGTTATGTAATGAGATTTAAAATAGGTATTAAGAAAAACGTGTGCACGTTTTTATTGTATTGATGTCTGTTCTAAAAGTGGTTTGTTCGTTTTTTTTTGCTCTCGTTAGAAAACTAGCAACGGACATTTGTATGAATATTTATATTACCTTGATTTTACATAAAAGTTAAACCAAGTAAAGTTATCCAATCGTTAGTTTTGGTTAGAAATACTCATAATTTAGTAAAATAGGGTTAATATGCTATTTATATAGAACTGTCTAAGCTACTTCTTAAACCCAGAAATCTTCACTCAAAATTAACTTCAGGACTCCCTGCCCTTATTCCAACTACTTGGTGATGGTGTTGGCGCAATGTATTTCTAGTTACAATATATATAGGCTGTATTGAGTTCTAGCGGAATGTTTTCTGACTGGTTGGACCTGTAGAGGTTGAAAATAATTCCTCCAACACAAGTTAGGGGAAATGTTATTTTTACTTGAATTGAGTCGAGTTGATGTGGTGTGAAAATTATGCCAATAACCCGACTAAGACTAATAGGTACATACTATAATTATCTCATTATTTTCAGTACCATTAGCAGGCAACGTAAAGGGCAGGCAGGGAAAACGTCGGCCCGCGGTTGGCGGGACCACAGATGCAGGTGCGCCAGTTGGCAAGAAGGGTCGCACTGCTGACTTGGGTGCTTTGAAACTACCTTCGCATGGTTATCCCAGTGAACATCCGTTTAATAAGGATGGATATAGATATATCTTGGCAGAACCGGATCCACATGCACCTTTCAGACAGGTGAGTGATTATGATTCTGTTCTTTTTAGGTTATAAACGTTATCTTATTAGGTAGAGGCATACTGGATAATGAAAGGGCATTCGATCTGCTATAAAAATCGACCAGGCGTGTTGGTTTAGAGTTAATTTTAAAATCAGAGATAGTCCGGAACAGGGAATTTCTGGCGCTCCATAAAAGACGAATTGGGCGCCGCAGTCAGGTTTAGTCGGTATTTCGGCGTCCGGTTGACCGCGTTGACTGGAGTGGGTGTGCGTAAATGGATTCCCTTTAGAGAAAAATAATACTTTAATCTTATTCTTTATTCTGTGACTTTAATTTAGAAACCCCAATGTTGGATTTTTTCCTAGCGGTCTCTATCCACGAAAGGGAATGGGATTACCGTACAGAGAGCATATTGTGTATATTTACTAAAAAATGAGAAATTAAACGTTAATTGTGACCTTACCTAACCAAAACCTAGCAAAGTATTAAATTCTGATAAAACCACTTGTATATCGTTCTAAACTTTCGTTTTAGAAATCATTAAAAAGCAATGCGAAGCGAAAGATTTCAGTTGAATAAAATTCTCTTCTGTTAACAAACCTTTTTATATTATTTTTCAGGAATTCGATGAAAGTAATGAATGGAGTGGCAAGCCGATTCCAGGCTGGTTATATAGATCTTTGTGTCCTGGGATAGTTCTGTTAGCTTTGCATGATCGAGCACCTCAACTGAAGATATCTGAAGATAGGTTGGCGGTGACTGGGGAGAAGGGTTATTGTATGGTGCGGGCTACACATGGTAAGTGATCAAAAAGGTATTGTTTTTATGAATCCACTTTTTACAGATTCAGACGCGTTTAAATCCCAGTTGCCTAGGTGTTAGAAAATTTGTATCTTTTATTTACCTATACTAGGCTGTACCCTACATTGGATAGTCTTTTCATTTGTGCTCTACTGTTATTGGTCGTAGCGTGATGTTGTTTGATAAATGAACAATCTTACACAAGAAAATTTTTGAATTTCTTATAGTTCCTGAGATTAGCGCGAATAATCAATATTCAATTATATATGTATTTCGATTTAAAAATTTAGGCCCGGCCCCTAAGTTTCCACTGACTCCAAAATGACGAATAGTTTTAAAATCAGATTCAGTATATTCCTGTATATAGGTTTTGCTCGAATATCTTTTTCACCTTTTTAAACTTTGTTATTTATAAATAAATTGAAAATGTTGTAGGTGTTTGCCGTGGCAGTTGGTACTGGGAGGTATGCGTCGAAGAAATGCCAGAGGGTGCTGCAGCTAGGCTAGGCTGGGGTCGTCGATATGCGAACTTACAGGCGCCACTTGGGTATGACAAGTTTGGGTACTCCTGGAGAAGTAGGAAGGGTACAAGGTAATTATATCATCTATTCTCAGCCTATTGACACACTACTGTTGGGCATGCACCTCGTCCACTTTTGAACGATATGCCACGATGACCAGTTTGTTGGCATATTAACCCTAATGTGGAAGTATGTGCAGATGATTGTTACTCTTTCACGCAAAAACACTGACTGGATTTTAATGAAACCACAATAATGTAGCTTATACATTATAGCCTACTTTTATCCCGAAAGAATGCAATGTTCCTGTGGGATAAGGAAAAAATTAACAGATTTTTTATCCTTTTTACCGCTGGTAACACCGCGGAGCATAGCTAGTCTGACAAAGGGCTGAAATATATAAAAATAAACACAGATGAATTGAGAACCTCGTCCTTTTTTTGAAGTCGGTTAATAAATAAAATCTGTCTAGTGACGGGTTAAGAATACAAATGTCACGACCCCATTTCCTCCCGCAGAGTGTCGTAGGAAGAAAGCCATATGAAGCCTAATCTTATCATAAAATTCCACCAAGAAATAATATATTTTGCTTGTGTTTTAGATTCCATGAATCTCGTGGTAAGCATTACAGCAGCGGATACGGCGAGGGAGACATTCTAGGCTTCCTAGTTGTTTTACCAGACAGTGTTACTACTAAGTTTACGCCAAACACGTATAAAGACAGGGTAAATAAATAGTTTCAGTACCTTTCTTAAATTAAACATTTCTTGAATGAATGAATACTTACTTTCTTGAATTGAATCTTTTATAGAAGATGATGTGCTTCAAATTGAAACACATCTTCCTACCTTTATCCCAAATTATTTAGGGTTGGCGCCCATTGAAACACAAGTATTCTGTATTAATTATTCATCACTTAGGCATAACAAATATGATTATTCCAATTTTATAGGGGAGTTTTAATAAATTATGTAATATTTCAGCCTTTGGTTAAATTCAAGAGCCACCTTTACTACGAAGACAAAGACAATATACAAGAATCTCTAAATAATCTCAAGCAACTGCCGGGCAGTAAGATATATTTCTTCAAGAATGGTGAATGTCAAGGTGAAGCGTTCACTGATGTATATGAAGGATGTTACTATCCAACAGTGTCATTACACAAGAGTTGTACAGTTAGTGTTAATTTTGGACCGAACTTTAAGTTTGCACCGTCAAACGAATTTAATTATAGACCGGTAAGTTAAAAAAATAACTACTATTTTATAAAACATAAAAAAACTAGCTGTAGACCACTATTTCGTAGTTAATTTAAAAAAAAATTACGTTTTTGCAACTTTAGTTCCCAACCAGTAGTTCCTGTGATTAGCGCGTTCAAACAAACAAACTCTTCAGCTTTATATTAGTATGCATAGTATAGATAATAGTGTTATCGTACTTTAACAAAAGATAATTTTTTAACTAACCAAACCATTCTCATGTTACCCTGTTTTTTTTTTATTAAAAAGACATGAAAAGCCACTCAGTAATTTTTCTGTTTATCAGGTCGTGTTGGCGGACTTTATAACAACTAACGAGCATACATACATATTTATTGTGTTTATAATTTTTTCTAACCTAACCTTTTTTATATTATTTCAGATGTCTGAAAAAGCCGAAGAAGCTATTTGCGAGCAAACCATGGCGGACTTGTTATACTTGACAGAGAATGAAGGCAAACTAAGACTGGATAATTTTAACCTCTGATACAACTAACACCGTTAATTCGGTGTATAAAGAATGAATGGACTTAGTGTAGTTTTTGTGAAAGAAATTAAAATTAACAGTGGATATATGCAATAATATATGTAAAATGACAAAATTGTTAATCAAAAATAATTGTCAGCTGAACAAAATTTTATAATGTGAAAATTAAGATGAAAGGTCTTCATCTTCCTGTATAATAATAGTAATCAATAACTTTAGATATTCTTGTATTAGAGAACTAATTCCATACTAAGGAACTGTAAATAATACTTCAAAGAAAATAATTACTCTTTTTCTCTCTTAACCTGACAAATTACATGCTGGGTGCATGTAATTTGTTTTTAAGGTGGTTCAAAATGCTTTAATAAAAAATCCCTATACAAGTTTTAACTTATAGACCGAGATCCAAGGTGTAATACCTTTGACTTATTTTCGCAGTAATGAAATATCAGTACCAGATCGCTAAAAACCAGAGTGGGGGAATTTTTTGCAATGATAGTATGTACAAAGATTACCTGTCCAAATACGTTTTTAATATTTTATCTGTACTCGATTCTTGCTATCAAAGTAACTTAATATTCTCAAACATTTGCGTGACTCGTTTGTTAAAAAAACACTTTGGATTTAGACACATATATTTTTATTTCAAATTTAGTCCCATTTGTGACCCCATGGTGACTGCAGTCTCCAAAACGACGCGCTGAAGCTACTGATGACAGCATTTTCTATTGAAAATTTGGTAGGCGATAGAAACATCTTACTGATGAATGGTCGTAAGAAAATAAGTAAAAGGTTTCACCTCTCGAATTTCCTATTATGATATAATATGTAACATATCAGTGTTGTTTGGATTTGAAATAAATTTAAATTAGGCTTAGAAGTGAAATAATAGTAAGCTGATTTCTATTTCAGCATTTATAACTTCATCATGTGTAATTGAAAAATGTATTTTAGTGTATTAAGTGTTCATGAATGATATGAAGTATTATGTTTGAGAAATAACTTAGTAGGTAGTATATCAAGTGTAATGTGTCTTGTTGTATTTTGAGAATATAAAACTATGATCTGTTTGATTTACAAACAAAAATGTGTTTTATTTAATTCATTATAGGGTTTTCCCAGCTCATTTTATTTTGCAGCTTTTTTGCAATTGAATTCCGTGGTTGCAAGTTTGGTGCCCACTATGCACTATGATTAAAAAAGTCTAAACGGATGCAGGAGTGAAAATAGATGCCAATTCAAATAAAACTACTCTTTACGGATTACTTTAAGGGCCTACATCAATATTATCGTATATCATCGCCGACACGTACATATTAACACAGCCAGTAGGCACAGAAAATGAAGAATTAGGGATACTTTTCCTATTTACTCAAAATCTACTAAATATATTTTAATTCTGATTTACGTGTTTCTATATATAATAGTTACTTATGTTTTTAAAGTTATTTCATTAGTTAATACGCGATAATAGACCGACAAATGAAAAAAATAAGAAATGAGAGAGGTATTTTTGCTAAGATTTTCTATCGAGAAAACTTTTTTCAATCGCGTTTCTGGGTTTATGCGATCCTAGATTATATATTGAAAAACCATATACTTAAAAATTAGAGCTCTAGCCATTCAATCTAAAGAAACAATGAAAACTTCGTACATAGAAAAATGCACGAAGCTATTTTGGTATCGTCTTAATAACTGATCGTAGAGGACATATTACAGCTCAGTCTCACATGTGATCATGGTGACTGCAGTCTCCGAAACATCGGGCCAAAATTTGAAACAGGTACGGTCTAAATCCTTAAAAAGTTTTATTTGAACAAATGAGTCGCACAAGTGTTAGAAAATGTTATAGATGCTAATTACTATTCTAAACATCATATTTGTCATCATTGAATTAAATTGATTTACCATAATATCAAGGTTTTAGGCATTACAAATTTACACAAAATTTGCATATAAATATCATGTGTACAAATAATATGAATAAAAGACAGTAAAACTGAATTTTTGAATACATTTAATGACCATATTTATTGAGCAGTCATAAATATAACAGTAACTATTTAAAAGTTAAACCCAGGCAACACTATAACAATAAAACAAAATAAACTACCAAACCTACTATTTACCAAAACCTCCTCTACAAGAAGGAGGTCCCTCAAATTCTTTACCACATTCATCCCATTGTTCAGGTGTTTTGGCTACAATAGATAATGCATGAACCCCACTTTGTAATTCTTCTTTCAATATATCATTAACTAATCGATGTCTCTGAAACAAATAAAATTTATATCTACATAATCCATAAAAATGTGTAATAGAATGTGTGGTGAATAAGAATACAAGGGTTACCATCCCATTTTTTTCTCCATGGTACATGGAGATGGATTAACATCCTCTGTGCAAGACCTGATATTTGAATCTAAACCCAATGCAAACAAGCCTGGTCAGTACATAGTAGAACTACCTTTAACCTGTAACTACCTTTAACTGTTGGGCACAGGCCGCCTCCACTTTAAGGGGGTGGCCCCTTAGTGGCGGCGGCCTGTGCCCAACAGTGGGACATTAGTGGGGAAGGGAAGGTTATAAGTAAAAAATATAGAGCTATTTAAAGGTAGTTTTAAATAGTTCATATTATATGCAGTTAATTTAATAGATATTACATAAATTCAGCTATAATAAAGATAATTATTACCTTAATCAATGGTAATCCATCGAATTTCTCAGAGACTATTACCACTTGAAAGTGTGTTTCAGATCCCTTAGGAACATTGTGCATATGAGAATTATTCATTACTTCTACATGTTTAGGGTTTAACATCAGTTGTAGCTTTGATCTTATAGTTCTTTCTACCACACCGGAGACTCCTGACATGTTTCTATGGATGTAGAAGACACCTGGAAATATATTTTTCCTTCTAGATAAACAAAATTATGGCCACGTAATGTTGAGGAAAAATTTAAATTTTTATTGACATACCCCTCTTTAATCCTATATTCATTTATGCTGAAAAACAGTTTTAAATGATAATTTTTTTATAATCTAACACAAAACAAGCAACACACAAGTCTGTCATTTGTCAGTGTCAGCCTGTCAGCTGTCATTTTTGACAAAAATGACAATTTTGTGCTAATGATGGAATGAATGGGTTACCACCTAACAAAAATGTGTGTTATGATGTGAAACGAAACTCTTTCTTTTTCAGCTCTAATGTAGCCGTTTATCACTTTTAGACCCTTGAAAGTATGGAGCAATAATAAATAATAAATAAATAAACCAATTCATGGACATTTGGACGGGCTTCGTGGTCTAGTGGTTCATGTAACGGACTGCCGATCAGGAGGTCTCGGGTTCGATTCCCGGTCAGGACAATACTTTGTGTGATGTTTATATTTGTCATACAAATGTTTGTACTGCGTCTGGGTGTTTCTATGTATTATAAGTATGTATTTACAAAAGAAAAGTAGTATATGTATTCTATCCGTATTCTGGTACCCATAACACAAGCATATAAGCTTAGCTTGGGACCAGAGGACGCTGTGTGAAATGTCCATGAATATTTATTTATTATTTTATTTATTTCACACAACGGCCTCTGGTCCCAAGCTAAGCTTATATACTTGTGTTACGGGTACCAGAATACGGATATAATACATAAACTACTTTTCTTTTGTAAATACATACTTATAATACACAGAAAACACCCAGACGTAGTACAAACGTTTGTATGACATTTATGAAAATCACACAAATGATTGTCCCAAACGGGAATCGAACCCGCGACCTTGTGAACGGCAGTCCAGTACATGAACCACTAGGTACGCCACGAAACTACGTCAAAAATGTTTGTTCTATCATTTTCAAGCCTCCCGGAGCAATATAATATTTATCAGAAGCATCACCAAACCGTCACGCCTGGGGATAAGCAGAAAATATAAAGCGGCATCTGATACGATCCAAACACACTTTCTGAGCTACATTTAGCCTAGAGCAAAACTTAATAGCGTAAAATAAAATACAAGATTAATTAAAGTCTCTCTTAGCTGTCATTATATAGAAGATATAATACTTTGCGTGTATCTATTTGTCTCTATTTCGTGACACCAGCCTAACAAAACTGGTGATGTTATTTATTTCAATTCCCAGGCGCATGAAGTCACGGGCAATATCTAGTCTAACATAAAGTTTAAGTGGGCCGTAGAACTAATTTTAGTGAGTTTGTTTTCTAACGGTTAGATAGCGAATATTCAAGTCAAAGTTATTTGTGTGCTTTATATGCAGTTTCACGCTTTTCGACCTCGTTTTATGTAGGTAGAGACAGTAGATGGTAATATGCTGCCACGGCCGTAGCGATTTAAGTTTCCTATAGTTATTTGTTGACTGATATACGATAGTTTAATGGTATTCCGTGTGATGTTATAAGTACTATTTAACTTTTAGGCGCAGCACCTATAAGAAAGTGATGATTCTTAACCTTCTAGAAAGCGCACTATGTAAAAGTTAAATAGATAATTATAAATATCTTCCGAAAATCTTAATCCTGACGACCCTATACTTAGGTACCTACTAGTGGCATTATTTATTTATTTATTATAAAGAACCAACAGCTTTACAATAGTAACTTAGAAACTATATAGCAACAGAAAGCTAATTATAGGTTCTCGCGAATAGAAACAATAATAGGTAAGAAACAAAAATTACATCAGTGGCGGAGTATAGTAGATATTGATACCTAATTAATTATAAATAACAAAAGCGAAAAATAACTACAATAAATAAAAGCTGCACAAAGCAAATACACAAGCGGGTGTTGCCCCTGCCGACAGATTATGTGAAAAAGTTATTACTCATGGAAGATCTAATGGAAGTGGTAGACGTATTAAACAGGTCAAAGTCATAGTCTTTTGACAATTGATTGAAGCGGCTGCAAACTCTCCATAAGTAAGAATTCTGTCTGTAGTAAGTTGATACTAAAGGGGTGTGCAGTAAATGGCTATGCCTTAACGGTCTAATTGGCACATTCAACATAATTTTAGATATTAGTTCCGAGGAGTCAACCAGATTATGTGTTATTTTTAATAGGTATGTTAAATCATCTATATCTCGACGTATGTGCAGCGGCAATAGGTGGTGTTTCTTGCAGTAGGTGTAGTATTGCGATGAGCTAATTATGATGAAGCAAGCTAATAAATCTTAACAAGACGTGTCTTATGTACACAAAATGTTAAAAATAACAGTACTAAATTACTAATTTAAAACATATAATATAAAGATATTATTGAAAATCGTCTGTTAAAGTTTAATCTTAAACATTAATTGGTTTACCAACGTGTATAACTTTTCTTATATATGATTCATTTACTAACCAAGTCTTAAGGTCCATTAATTTGTCGTAAGCTTTTTCCGTCGTTTTGTTTTTTCAAGGAAACAGCTAATAGCCGTGATGGTGTTTATAGAACAAATGGCTCAAGAGGGGAAAACGGGTAAACGGATGTAAAAACTGTAGCGCCTCTACAATTTGCCAAATTACGGTCGCTAAGAAACCTGAACCCCTCAATGTATTGTACAAACCATGGCATTACGAGTATACTATTACCTACTTCCTTCTTTTAACGTAATAAAAATGTTATTTTCGTACCTTTTTGTTTTTATCCTTTGACGGGAAAATGGAGTGAATTATTAGTTATTTATTATAGAGTCAGAGATTTTCGAATCTGATGTACGACAAAGATTCACTATTTACTCGAGTTTATAATACGCGACATGACTGTTATTCTCATTTTAAAAGCTTTACAGTAATTTATATATTTTGAAATGACTTTACAAATTTACTAATATTAATACATTGTCACAAACAGTTGCTTGTAATTTCAAGTATAATAAAGAGCCTGTTCTTATAATTAGGTACTTTCAACTTATTTCAATGTTATCTTTTATTGCCGAAGTTATCATTTTGGCTCTACGTTAATGGCGGATCGGGTACCGCATCTCTTTGTTTTCGTGATCTTTGATTATAAATTGTAAATTAAAATGCGAGACATAGATTAATTAAGTGGAAAAGTTATGGCGTGTCTTTCTTCATGTACACACATTTAATTTTATACATTAGATCTAATTATCGTCTCATTTCTTAGCTCGTAAATGTTCAATTATTGAGGAAGGCCTCAATTTAATAGTAATTTATTAGTTAGTTTTTATTGTCATCGATCCTACCCTACCCGTAACTATAGTAAGTCTCCTATATCTGGGGTGAGATAGAAAACAAAATAAGTAGTTTTCATTTAACAAGATTACGTATAATTTTTAATTGGAAGCTCCATAGTAGGCATCAAATAGTAAGTTACTTCTGACCTATAGCTTAGGTTGGGAAGAATAATGTGAGTATATTTTAAGAATAATTTAGTAAAAAAAATCGATCTAATAGAACTGTTACAAATATATTCCAAGTGCAAGTCATTGCACGGTAACCATACATTAGTATTCAACATACCTTTTTAATATCAGTACAACATCGTACGTCGTAATAAAAACCAAAGCGATCAAGTTTACACCCTCTAAATAACAATTTAAAACGAAGCTCTATTAATCTACGTGAAACATCCATAAAATCAAACACAATACTGTCTCAAGATAAAAGAAACGTTACTAAAGAAGACTTATAGCGAGACGTTTTCAGGTGTTAAATTGACACGCTTGAGTGATATAAAAGAGCATTTTATTGATGTTTGTTAATAAGCGTATGTATTAGATAAAAGACTTAGGTGTAAGTAAATATCAATATGAATTGATAGGTATCAGTTTTTGTAAGAAATATACTTAGGCTGAATAAATATTGTCGATAAAATATAGAACAAGGTTTCTGTTTTCGGTGTTTTCTTACAATTGGAGTGCCTACATTATTATTCATCACACTATTAATTCTAAATGGAAATGCAATTTATATTGTCTTGCTTAGAAGTTTGTAGTATGCTCACTAACCTGCAAGTAAATTGATTTAGCTAAATGCATATTTTATATGCTATAATGCATATTTGTATCATCAATAACAAAAATAAAAACGCAATGTTAATAATAGGGAAAAAATATTAAAAAATACATAATTGCAGAAACCTTATTGGGAATACAAGTACCTTTTGTGTAAGGTTGAATAAAGTTTACCGAGTCCCAGATTATGGGGTAAGTAGCGTTTCGTAACACCATCACGCTTAAAAGGGTAGGTAGAGGTCCTCGTGTAAGTATACCTATTTGAATTTTTGTTTCAATAAGACTTAAAAAATTAAACAATGTAATGAGATGATAGCCATCTTGAAAAGGTTTATAATAAGGCTTCTCTAGTGCGATATGTAATTTAGTTCACAGTGTTTGTCAATATATTCCTGTGAAAGGACTCTACCTTTTATTACGAAGTTTTCTGTTTATATTCAGTAGGTCTGAAAAAAAAGACGTAAATTGCATTAAGTGAAACTTCGGGACATAGCGCGTATAATTTATATTATTCATCTTAAAAATGAGCAAATTAAGACAAAACAGTTTGCAGTACATTGCTAGTTATAATGTTGGTAAGTAATGGTTGTAAACATACGTATAGTATATACTCTGCCTGTGCCTATACTCAAAGGAGAACACTTTCTGTATAGGGTCTTTAAGGCGAGGCGTGAAGAGTCATCTTGTGGGTCGACAAGATGAGGGCGGCTAGTGCTAGTATTGTACTAACCGTTCTTGCATTTAGATTGAACTTTCACTTAGCATCAGGTGGAGTGCAGCTACTTGCTAACCCTGATTGTAAAAAAGTAATATATTATTGTCTCCAACAATTTTAGCCACGGTTTTGTGGCCCAAAGTGTTACTTATGAAATACAAATACCGTTCTTCAAAGTTTGTCATCACATTCACCTATGGAAAATAATCCGGTTAGGTAAATGTAATATTGAGAAAAACTCAGCGGGGGCTATAACTCAATTGGGTAACATTTGGGTCGTCAAGAGAATAACATATCCACAGAATAGATAGAAGATACTACGTATGAACATATCCTTTAATACCTATTCAATAGAGACCTCAGCTTAAAAAATAAATGACAAATGCTGTATTATAGAAGTATTTAATTGACACAAAACTTGATTAAAAAAACCAGTAGTCGCCCGTAACTTCGCACGCATAGAATTTAATCACTTTTTGGTATTAAAAATTACTTAGCTTAAGTCCTTCCTCGGGGTCTATACTATTTGTGTACAAAGTTTCATTGAAATAGTATCAGTAGATTTTGCCGCGAAAGAAGGAAAGAAAAAACAGAGACAGACAAAGTTACTTTCGCATTTATAAAATTAGTAAGAAAAGTAAAGATAAAGCCAGAAATATAAACTTTCAACCCAAAATCTTTCGAGAATTTTACCAATTCAAGCTTAGCATTTCCAAATATTTTGTTCGTAAAATGATGTAAAAGATACCAGCACGCTAACTTTCAGATTTCTTTTTTCCGTGCGTTATATTATAATACAACTTAGCCTGTCAGTCTCTTCTTTAGTTAAATAGATAAATAGCTGTAACATGTGTGTATTATAAATGGAAATTCCTAAAATAAACTACATTTGTCTTAGACCAAATGATTAGCGTAGGTGTTAAGGTTAAAATCAATAACCTTTTTCTAAACCTTGTACACTTCACTAGCTATCTAAGATTACATTAACATTTGAATTATCTATTGACTGCCGTTTATTAGCTGTTGCCCGCGACTCCGTACGCGTGGTATTTAGAAATTTTTCCCCGTTATTGCAACATTTTTGACTACTGCTTCGCTCCTATTAGTCACAGCGTGATGTTATATAGCAGGTATCGGCAACAGGCGGACGAAAGGGCGAACCTCGGACCGCCAGATATTGTACTGTATTGTATAAATTAATACGTAAATAAGGTATTCTATCTATTTCTATAATAATTAAAACAATATTTTTAGGCCATAGAATCTGCCTTAGTACTTATGCTAATTTACGTTGCCTTGTTAATCTGTTTTACAAGTAGGTACCTAAAACTGATATGGTTTAATATATTGCCTTCCGCGATAAATGTATTATCCAAAACTGAAAGATATTTTCAAATTGTAAAAATCATTAAGTTATTGCATGCTATAATATTAGCTAAACATGTAAGTGCTTTCAATTTGTAACACCTTATTGTATACTATGTTTATAGCAATAAAATATGATGATGATGATTGGACCTTCGGTTCCTGAGATTAGCGCGTTCAAACAAACAAACTCTTCAGCTTTATAATATTAGTATAGATGGGAATTACAATTGAGAGGTACATAAATAAATGTTCATCTGTCATGTAACATTGTAACATAAAGGTGCTCCCTCACCGGGAGCATTCACGTGTATTGTATCAATATTAATTCGACTTTGAGCATTTCATAGCAAGATGTCAGACGAAGTGGTCGTTGTGCTGACTGCGGCAATATTAATTCGACATTGTTATTTACGGGGGAAGTGGAGCGCAAGTTGTAGCAAGATATTACACATTGTATCATTACAAGGTGCGCATTGTAATGCTCGGTTCTTCTCCTTCACTGATGTATGCCCGTTTTGTATCATTACAAGGTGCGCATTGCAATGCTCGGTTCTCCTCCTTCACTGATGTAATGCTCAAATCTGTAACGTTACATTACACGCGAATGCTCCCGGTGAGGGAGCACCTTTACAGTCAGAGATTCTTTTTCATTCTTGGCCGCTATTTATGAATGCGTTATGAATATCCGTAATACCAATAAATTTAGTTGTAAGAGAATAATCTCTAAGTACTTAATAAGCCTTTCTTACGAAGAAACGGAAGCTCTTCTTCACCCTCCAACATAATGACTTGGAGCAGAAATTTTATAGTATAGATACACACATACATACACACTCACAACAAACATAATTGCATGTGTTAATTTTATGTAATAGAAGTTTATGTTTTTCTGTTCTCACAGATTTTTTGTTAATAATTGTTTCAGACAATTTTGTTTTATTACTCTAAACGTAACGAATAAATAAATTTAATGAAAATTAGAGAATTGAGAATTTTAATGAATAAATAAATGTGGTAGGACACCTACCACCGACACTCCACACCTGCACTATAGAAGTGGAGTCATGGAATGCCAGTGGTAGCTGTAGATCTATTGCAAAATAATGTAGAGAAACTAACTGGTTTATTGTGTTGGGTGTTTGATGGACAGGTTATTTAAAAAAAAAAACTAATGCAAATAATAATGCGGACGCCTGCCTTCAATACTAATAGTAATTGAACCGTGGCAGACGGTGACTCGCCGACTCACTCGATGGGCCCCTCACACAGCCGCCAGACAAGGCAGCAGGGAGCAACACCGGTGTGAGCGGCTTGGGGTGTAGAGCGGTGCAGCACCGGTTTCACCATCGTGGGCCGAGACCCGGAGCGGGTTTCCCCGTAATTACGCCCTTGAAATTGACACTTCCACCCCCGAGCATATAGCTCTGGCGACCCCACTCTGTCCGGCCGGTAAAGGCAAGACAGAGGCGAGAGTCCAGGCACTCTCGGTTTCCAGTTAGGCCAGCCAACAAAGGCAAGCCGAAGGCCACGACCGACTCTCAGGGGCACTCGGGACCGCAATGTCGCCACTCACATTCAGCTCGCCACAAGCTGCCCTGCGGTCTGTAGGCTTTCCCTAGGTCCTGTGACATATTTCTCGTTTATACCACAAGATTTTCGAAAGCCTATAATTTGCCTCCAGGTTTTGCGTTAGTCTCATGGTGAGGTAACGACTGGCCCAGAGGGGTTTATTATTATTATTATTACAGTCTTACTCGTAGGACCGTAACGGCTACAAAAATCTTATCCTACAAATATTATAAACGCGAAAATGTGTAATAATATATGAATGATGTTTTGTTACTCTTTCATATAAAAATGCCTGGATGGATTTTACCTTTACGGTTGTATAGTCTATACAGTCGACTCTCGTTAATTCGAAATTCAAGGGACTCTTTAAAGTGTTACGAATTATCGAGTGTTTAAAATATTATATGGTTCGAAGTTTTTGAGTGTTCAAACAAACTTGGAATTAATAAATGTCGATCAATTATTAGTTATTATTAATCTATCTAGTTTACTATCTTTCTGTTTGAATCTTGCCGCCTAGCTTTAGACGTTTGAAAAGAAATGAAGAGAATAAAAAAAAATCCATGGAGTTTCTTGTCTGTTCTTCTCCATAGGATTCGCGTTTGGAACAGACACCTAGATTCTGACGTTTCAAAAGAGCTTGTATAACATGCCAACTTCAAATAAAAAAAAAATTGACTTTGACTTAAAAGAGTTTGTTAATCTTGCCTATTTAAAATAAAAATATTTAACTTTGAACTACGTTTTCTAGTGTAGAAAACGCACAACTGTGACAAAATCTGTCTTATACTAGTAACTTAATTAACACAAATAAAATAATGATTGTATTGAAGGAAAGAAAAGCACAGTTCCCAAAAACAGAGATGGTCCCACCCCAAATGGTACGAGGGTAGCTAAATTCATAAAATAACGAACTGTACATAATTAAATAATTGATCCCAGTGCAGCCATGTCGAAGCATATTGATGCTTCATTTAAATTTCAGTAAGGGTCTTTTTACGGAAATTTTTAACCCTCTTTGATCCTGACCTATGGCACAAATTATTTTTGCACAATGACCTCCGGCCCCAAGTTAAGCTTATTAATTTATAATACATACACTACTTTTCTTTTGTAAATACATACTTATAGCTTATGTATGAGAATAAAATTAAATGATCTGAACATAATACATAGTAAACACGTTCTTCACGTCAACGTCGTTCATTCTTCTTTCTTTGTTCGCTCCATTATTCTCTGGAATACTCTTCCGCCGGAAATCAGGATGTGCACCTCCCGTAAAGCGTTTAAGCGTAAGATACGTGAGCACTATCTCCGTATATCGACACAACCTCACGTTTAGCTGCATCCACATCTGAGTCTATGAAGCTACTATACTACTATCTATCTGTATTTAAGTACCTGTATTATATGTATTTATGGTATGTGTAATGTGCGTATATATCTGTGTATGTATGTATGACATGTATGTATCTGTTTAATTGTATTGATTTACGTGTATCTCTATGTATGTGTATGTAATGTATTCTTTATAGGATTTATCTATGTCAATAAGTCTTTAACAACTATAATCTTTGATAATCTAGCTTTATTTGTTACACTTCTACCTTCCCTTTTTCTGCACCACCCTATGGTTGACTGGTAGAAAATGCCTTAGGCATTAAGTCCGCCTTTGCATAGTTTAAGCATAAAGTGTAAATAAATAAATAAATAAATAAACACCTAGATGCACACAAATAAATTTTACTGTGCAGGGATCGAACCCGCGACGTTGTGAACGTTCGTTTATAAGAACAATAATTCGAGTCAATTAACGTGTCAATTATACAATACAACATCAATAGATTTTTTAATTCTAACAAAAATTTCAATAAATCTAAAATATTGATACGCATGCCAACTTGCTAAATGTCTTACAGCGACAGAAAGATAGATAAGCACTATTTTTGTAAATTGGAATTTTTTTATTGTTAAAACACGAGAAATCGTTTTCAACCGTGTGGTGGCAGCCCAGTGTGAAATTGCTAGGTTATGTTGTTTCCCTAGAGCCGATTTCACTTACTGCACATCTTTCCGTAGTCTTATATTGTCCAAATGTCTTTTGTTTATTTGAATTTTACTGAGATTCTTTTCTTAAGAGCTATGTCCTGTTTTCCCATGCTGTTTCCTATGCAGATTTGTGAATAGAATGCATTGCGCATACCTGGGACAGAGACAGCCATCACCTTACCGCTTTTAGAGCACTCGGAGGAGAAATAGGGTGGTGAAGAAACTAGTATTCTTAATCCGTCACCACACGGGCAATCTAACTAACTAAACTTACTGGTAGACAATTTTATTGTGTTCAGACTTTAGTCTCTGAACCCGAACATAATATTGTAGTTGCCATAGTTATCTAGAAATAAAAGATAATAAAATATCTGTCTACATTATAAACGACAAAGGCACAGCGTGAAATTGGTAGGTGTGGTTAATTCTCACGAGCGAAGTATTACTACGAATTTTCCGTAGTCTAATCGCGTTCAACTAGCCTACGTTCTTTCTAGTTTCATGCCTAACATTATTTTGATTCAGAATTAGAATTTGGGTTCAGAGATTATTGATGAGATTTATTATACGACTAGCTGTTGTCCACGATTTCGTACCCGCAGAATTTAGAAAATGTTCCCCCTTTTTGTAACATTTTTAACTACTGCTTCTCTCCTATTAGTTGCAGCGTGATGTTATATAGCCTATAGCCTTCCTCGCTAAATGGACTATCCAACACTGAAAGAATTTTTCAAATCGGACCAGATGTTCCTGAGATTAGCGCGTTTAAACAAACAAACAAACAAACAAACAAACTCTTCAGCTTTATAATATTATAGTATAGATTAATATAGATATAATTTATTAAAAGAAAATTATGTTAAAAGAAGCTTGTGCAAATTAAATACAAACAATTTGACAGTGAAACCCTTTTAGACTCTTAATTGATAAGGTAAAATACAAAGCATTTGAAACAGTCAAATGATCTTTCTCTCCAGCCCATGAACTTCCTGCTGTTAGGCACGGGCCTCCTTCACTTTAGAAGGATCTACTGTGCCGCGCTGACCAGGCTTATCAGCACAGGGTTTATGTTACAGGTTTCCGTCTCTCACAGAAGATGTTAACTG
This sequence comes from Orgyia antiqua, assembly GCA_916999025.1. Classification (NCBI taxonomy): domain Eukaryota; kingdom Metazoa; phylum Arthropoda; class Insecta; order Lepidoptera; family Erebidae; genus Orgyia; species Orgyia antiqua. The sequence goes on along the minus strand of OU779864.1, from coordinate 15,088,209 downwards.
TGTGTAGTTCCTTACCTGGCTTTTACAGAACTCTGGGGAGGAATTAGGGTAGGGGCACTTGTATTCTTAATCCGTCAACACACGACTACTCTTTTTTCGTTATTTCTAAATTGTGTGTATCTCTCTCTCCAGCCCATTTACGTCCCACTGTTGGGCACGGGCCTCCTCCACTTTGGGAGGGATTATGGTCTACTGTGCCGCGCTGACCAGGCGTATTGGCACAGGGTTTATTTTCGAGTTTTCCATCTCTCACAGAGGGTGTTATCTGTATGCAATATCCCTTAGCTGACTTTCACAGCACCCTTGGGAGGAGATGGGGTGGTGACACTTGTATTCTTAATCCGTCACCACACGGAGACGTGGACATTGTGTGTATAAACATAACTAATCTCTGTATTTGTTATTCCTATAATTTTGTGGCTCCTTTGAGACCAAACAACATAAAATTAAATCGCTACCAAACAAATAATAATTTGTATAGCTGTGGTATTTTCTAAAGAAAGTTAGATACTTATGGTCTTATTCATAATAAAGATATGTCTCAATATTTCATAATGATTCGAATACTCCCAAGTGTTGATGTTATTTATAGATTGTTTTTATCAAAACATCTTAAGATTATAATTAAAAAAGATTTATTTAAAATCCAATGTTTCACCAAGATCTAGTAATTCAATGTACAATTTTATAGGAGCATTAACCCATTGATGTTCATGTTGTTCATTTAAATACAACACGCGAGCAGCGAGCGTTGAGTCAGAAAAGATAAAAGGATCTGTCTGGAATTTTCTTTTTACACATTCAAAAATCGGCTGATGCATTTAAGATATACATTACAACAGTAATACTATTAGTAAAATTCGGTTGAGATAGAAAATGCTTTCGCCTTTTTATTTTCGCCGATAAATTTCATTTCATTCCTTTTCAGTTTCGTCGATAGATTGAAACAGTCAAATGAAATTGATACAAGAACAGCACATCATAAATGCACGAGAATTGTCTGGCAACGTTCAGTGTTGGCGTGTTTGCTTGCAAAAAGGCAATATAGAACTCGGGAATGATTTTAAGGAGGAAAGAGGATTAGCCAAACTGAATGGTAAAATCTTTTGCATTTTGCAACTGTAAAAAATGCAGCCTGTAAATCCCTCTGAGAATGAAACAATTTTTAGAGGATTGCTGTTAAGATTCATTACATAATACCTAGTTGAGACACATATATAAACTTTTGCCTTTATAATATTGGTTAGAAGCAAAATGATTTAAGAAAATACTTCTAATTCCGGAAGAATGAGACTTCACCGCGGGCTTAGTTAAGTATCCTAAATATGATTGCTATTTTAGCAAACACATCTAGAAAGTATTTAATAAAATAAACTTTTAGAATCCCTACTAATCCCTATATTATAAACGCGAAAGTAACTCTACTCTGTCTGTCTGTCTGTTACGCTTTCCCGCTTAAACCTCTCAACCGATTTTGATGAAATTTGGCACAGACAATCTTTAGACCCTGAGAAAGGACATAGGCTACCTTTTATTGCGATAAAAAGGGATGAAAAGTTTTCTAAATTTAACGCGGACGGAGTCGCGGGCAACAGCTAGTAATTTAATAAGACTTGTTACATTGTTCGCAAAACCACAGATTATGTAGAACATAAATGCCTTAATCAATTTAAGTGTTGCGGTCTCCTCAAGACGCACTGATTATTGCTCTCCTAATAACTAAATACTAGACGGTCACATTGGGTCTAATACCTTAGACTAGCTATAATCACATGTTAAATCCATAGAAATAGTAGATATAGCAACTCTATAAGCTAAATCTTTGTGTTAACTGACCCTTACATTGCATTAAGCCAATTAAATATTCATGGAGCGATAATCAAAGCGTCGTAATAAAAAGAAAATTGTATATAAAATAAATGAGATGGAAAATCATAAACGAATAAAGTTAGGGTATGTTAATAACTATAGAGCACACGTATTCAAGTGAGAAATGTACGTACAAGTGAGAACAATACATTGTCCTATTATAGCAAAATATTCAAACGCAGTAACGAACCAAGGGGCATATTTTGAAAAGTTCAATCTCTCTTTCCGGAAATGTTGTAAATGTTCTACATATTTTGTGTACTTTTTCTTAAATCACGGAAAAGGTATTGAAATAACATCTCAATTCCCTAGCTCATCAAGTTACATTTTGTTTTGGGCGATCAAAGCAATAGACAGACTCTATAATCTATATTATTTTCTCTCTCTCTCACTTTTGGGTAGCCTCTTCCGCTTTGGGAGGGATTATGGTCTACTACGCCACACTGACTAGGCGTGTTAGCATAGGCTTTATTTTCGAGGTTTACGTCTCTTACAGAGGATTTAACCTGACTTTTATAGTACCTTGGGGAGGAAATGGGGTGGTGACACTTGTATTCTTATTCCGCCACCACACGGATAGTACTAGTTTACTAATTTGAAATTTGGGCATACATGTTTTGTGAACGAATGTTACGAAAGTTATATAAAGATACTTATTTGAATGTAATGACTGAATTGTCTTACTAGTAATCAGCGGATGTAAATGACATCAAACAACTTGGAACACGAACTTGTTCGTATTATCTCCCCTCAGGGGTTTGTTACAAAGATTAGATAGGCCTACGAATTTTGTTAGAGAATTTTATTCAAGTTTTGTTATCATAAGTTGAAACATTTCGTTATACTCCCACATTAGTTTATAATATGTAATGTTAATGTAGACAAAATACAATTATTATTGATATTATTACATTGGTTAATGATAATAATGACATTGCGTATATCAAGGCCGAATAAGCAGACAAAATATATTTTTACTTTTCTAAATAACCCCATTAAATGTATCTGTTGCCCGCGACGAGAAAATAAATCATCTAATATATAAAATTCTAAATATAATCTATTTCTCGTTTTATATTTTATTCTATTTATAGAATTTATTATTTCCTATCTTAAATTGTGTCTCGTAATTTTAATGTGCCTCCCTCAAATCCTCTCTGCATCACCCATGGTTAACCGTTAGAGAATGCCCAAGGCATTAAGTCCGCCATTGTATATTTATATGCATAAAGTTAAATTAAAAAAATCTCGTGTCACAATGTTCCTTCCCATACTCCTCCGAAACGGCTTGATCGATTCTTATGAAATTTTATATGCATATTCAGTAGGTCTGAGAATCGGCTACTATCTATTTTTCATACCCCTAAGTGATAAGGGTTGTCCACCCTGACATTTGAATGGTAAAACAACGTTTGCCGGGTCAGCTAGTGATATAATATATACCACTAAGACAGCGCACGCATCGTAAGCCGTCATTTAAGTATGGATAATTTTCCCCGTTTTAGCAACGTATTTCACTAAGCTTTGTTCCTTTTGGTCATATTTAATAAAGCCTAAAACTTTCCTCAATAAATGGACTATCCAACACTAATAGAATTTTTCAATTCAAACCAGTAGTTCCTGAGATAAGCTCGTTCAAACAAACTAACAAACTTCAGCAACTTCAGCTTTATAATATTTATTAGTATAGACATTGATTTATAAATTTTTTGTTAAATATTGCATTGCAGTAGGTATTGCCTTTGGAATAAATTCAGAATCACGTCGAAGATAAAAACGGTTTACACCGAAATCGTTTTACAAATAAGTGCACCCCAAGACTCCTACTAAAAAGGATTGGCAAAACATTATCACAATGAAAGCGGTAAAGTAATACTTACATTAGGTGCTCTGGGTTTTCTATTTTACCATTTATTTATAACTAGGTGTTGCCCGCGACTTCGTACGCGTGGAATTCAGAAAATTTTCCCCGTTTTTGCAACGTTTTTCACTGATGCTTCACTCTAAGTAGCCACAGCGTGATGTTATATAACCTATAGCCTTCCTCGATAAATGTACTACCTATCCAACATTGAAAGAATTTTTCAAATCGGACCTGTGGTTCCTGAGATTAGCGCGTTTAAACAAACAAATTCTTCAGCTTTATAATATTACTAGCTGACCCGGCAAATGTTGTTTTGCCATACTAAAAAAAAGAAAAAAAAGGTTTGAAAAATAGATGTTGGCCGATTCTCAGACCTACTGAATATGTATGTAAAATTTGAGAAGAATCGGTCAAGCCGTTTCGGAGGAGTACGGTAACTAACACTGTGACACGTGAATTTTATATATTAGATTAGTATAGACTAGCAGTTGCCCGCAACTTCGTTCTCGTAGAATTTAATACCCAAATCCTAACAAATTATACATAAAAGCCATTCCCTTGAACCACTCTATCTGTTAAAAACAAACCACATCTAAATCGAAGAGGAGATTATGATTGAAAATGATTTTTAACGGGCTTTGTGGCGGTGTGGTCCATGGTCTGTCGTTCGCGAGGTTGCGGGTTCGCTTCGGGCTTGGTACAATCATTTGTGAGATATTCATAAATGTTATACAAATGTGTACTGCGTCTGGGTGTTTTTTATGTATCACTAGCTGGCCCGGCAAACGTTGTTTTGCCATACAAAAAAAAAGTTTAAATAAAAAAATTTAAAAAAAAAGAACTATAAACCTCACGGAGCCCGAGACCTTTCCAACGAATGCAAAACCGTGGAAATCGGTCCGTGCGTTCTAGAGTTATAGCGTCAGGAAGGAAAACCCAACTTATTTTTATATAGTAGATAAGTATGTATTTACAAAAGAAAAGTAGTATATGTACTATATCCGTATTCTGGTACCCACAACACAAGCGTATAAGCTTAGCTTGGGACCAGAGGACGTGTCCATGAATATTTATTTATATATTTATTATTTTATAATCAATTGATTATAAAATAAAATTAACGTGTAAATAAAAAAAATATTTACACGTTAATTTACTACTTTTGTATTTTATATAATCCCGTATTTAGTAGATTATCACGTCATATTTTAATTATAAATGTTTGCGAGACTTCCATAATATTCATAAAACGGGCGTTCACTACATAATTACTGAGCAAGACGTGAAATAATTTATGAGAGACACTTAATTGTTTTTGTGAAATTTATTTGGTCAGTGGAGAGCTCCGTTTAAAGTTTAGCTGTTGTCTCATGATTCATAATAAAGGTATTTCCAGCTTTACGTTTCATTAGATAATGCTTATTTTTAAAGTAATTAATCTGTGCATTGTCACTTTTTTATTTATAAAGTTACTTTATTATACCCTAATCTTCCCGTGCGTGTCGTAAGAGTAAGCTGTAAGTAAAATAAAATAATATTTTTGAGAATAATTGAGTGTTTATATAAAAAAAATTCAACCGATTTAACGTACTTTTGAAATTTGAGAGGTTTTCTCGATTTCTCTGTACCACACGGGAACCACCAGCTTTCAAATAAAAAAAGAATCATTAAAATCGCTTCACCCAGTTAAAAGTTATGTATGAGGTAACAAACATAAACAAATAAAATAAAACATACAGTCGAATTGAGAACCTCCTCCTTTTTTGAAGTCGGTTGGTAACAATATATGAATTTATACCTTAATAAAACGAATTATGGTAAAGAAATTGATCACCATAAACGGTATTGATCAAACTTCCTCGTAATAGCTTTCGGTTGGTCTTCCGACTGAGCTATCGTGGCCGTGCAAGTGATGATCATTTTTATAATCAGGTATTATAGAATATTTGTAAAGTTTTAAGATTGAAGTTATAAAACACCTAAAGCTGCTATTTATACCTAAGAAAGGTAAAGCATCTTTAAAAATATCCTTTTAGTAGAAAGAAAGAAGAAGAAAGAAATTTTAATGTTATAAACGTGACTGAGACACCGTGAAATTGTTAAGTTCTGTTATTTCCCTAGAGTACTTATACTTTTCTGAAGCCACCGCATTTCAATTGTCCAGTGATATTCTGATATAGTAATATGCATTGTAATTTATTTTATTAAGAGTGATTTATTCCGTTTATTAAAGAGTTCTGGAAATTCGATCCTAAGCATTAGGAGCAGATTCTGTTTTAAATTATTTGTTGTCATTTTGAAAAAAAAAATTTCTTCATTACTATTGTAGGAATAGCCATTTTAAACTTTTATCTCCCGTATTTTGGAATATATTTATTGCCGATATTTTATCAAAGCTTTTTATATGCATGTAAGAATGTTAAAAAGTACGTTACAAATATTGATAAATTATAAACGGAAGAAATTTTTGGTAAAAAATCAATTAATTAATATAACATAAAAAAAAGTTGTAGCTGTTTTTGAATTAATATTTAATAAAACTACTTTTTATAGATTTAGACGCGTATATTTGTTTAAAATTTTGGCCCGACGTTAAAACAAAACGACTAAATCCGTAAAAAGTAGTTTTATTTAAACAAATGAGTCGCGCAAGTGTTAGAAAATACTAATATGTATTTAATTTCATATAGGAACACAGGAACGATATGATTACACACATATTATGGACCGATGACTTTGCAATAATTTCAAAAACACATCTAGGATATTTCAAGCGACATTTTTACTAGTGTAATTAATATGAGATTTAATTTTAGATTATTTAACCATATTTATCTACAATAAAAAATCAAACAGTTTAAGAAATGTAATGTCTGCTTAAATTTGAGCCATTTCGTGTCTGTGTTGTTCAAAACACGATCTAGAAATGGGAACCTATTTATGGACATTTAAGACAACACTGTTTAGTCCCAGGCTAAGGTTAATTTCCTTTAGTATGGGAAGTCGTTTTACTAGAGATTGCACCACGGTATTTGTCAAAACTCTAATGATAAGACAATTGAATAAGAATTTTACTTAGGTAGTACAAATTTTGCCGCTTTCTTTTATATTATTTTATTTTAATAACGTAATTTACACTAGACCACTTTACACAGACACAATCTAATAGACTGGTTAAATTTCAAAGCGTTGCGGTCACACCAGGACACCTAGATTTATGCCCTCCGTCTGCAAGTAAATGCTACATGGTCACATAAAATCTCTGAATATTAATCAGAGTTTTTTTTTTGCTTCTGTTACCCTGACTAAAAGGTTTTTAAGCCTTGAGCATTTATTATTCGTAATTGAAGGACTAGAATCGATACTAATGGCTAGACTGTTTTGAAAAGTGTAATCTACTAAAACAGTTACTTTTCTGTGAAATTGTTTTGAATTGATGGCTGATATGCTATGTGATGGCTTTTATTATTAGGCTTTAAAATGACTGAAATAAAGGCTGATGTTAAATCAAATCTTTTCACATACAACCTTTTGTCAGATATCATTGTACAGTTCAATATTAACTTATACAAAATGCTTTAACATAACACCGCAAAGCCTGTTGAAAATTTTGGTGATTTTTGGCTACTAAATTAAAGCTACTGCATAGATAAAGAAATAGCTCCCGTATATTTTTGAGTGTATCGACAGCGTAAACGGTAAGTCTACGATTTTAGCCCAACGGTTTCTGTTCTTATATACACTTGTGTGTATACATATGAGTTCGTTAATTAAAGTAAAATTGCCGAACTTTGAAAGTATAATTTTCCAATTCATGAATATGCATTGTGTCGTTGGGCTCAATCGAACAAAAATGCAACCCTATAAGCTGACCTTCGCTTGTACGAGGGTTTTTAGATTGGTTTTAACCACGCTCTGATCACACTTTTTGGTTTTTCATTGATTTAAATTAACATTTATGCAATGGCGTCTTTTTATTTATTTTCATATGATGGTGGATTAAGAATACAAGTGTCAACTCCCCAAGTCCGCCGGGCCGTAAGAACCCACCGAAGGAGTTACGTCGACCAAGTTTTGAGTACCGAGAGTTGACGTCATGGTCCGGGAGCCAGGTACATTTTTGGTCAATGATTTCTTCTCGAGTGAAACTTTGTAAAATGCATAAGGGACTTATACTATGAATACTCGCGACCGTCAGCTGCGACTCCGTGGGTGGGGTGGGCAGTGGCAGCCTCCCAAACATGGAGAAAAAAAAAATTTTTTTCAGTCATTTCCTCTCATTTGAAAATTTGTCAAATTATAGTTTATCGAGTGCTTTGATAGAAAAACAAAGTCATCTGACCATAACACGGTGGATTATATGTCAGCGGGCTACTTGAACATGAAAAAATATATTATATTTTCAATGATTTCCTCTCAACTAAAAATTTACCTAGTGATTGTTTATATACTATGAATGAAAATTAATGTTAGCTTGCTGTATCTCAATGGAAAGTTTATCAGCTGGTACCTTGAAAGGTGTAACGCAACAGCTTTAGATTGAGAAATTTACACGTACATATATGTAAATTGCTCTTTTATTTATTCTATCTATTCTGATCGGACTTTTCGTTTAATATCACGGTCTGATTAAATAGCAAAAATATGATTTGCTATTTAATCCGACCGAATCAACAATTTTACCTGTAATAATTCTAGGGATCCTCCCTCTTCCAGAAGAATACAATAATGAACACAGCTAATGCCATTTGCAATAAAAATAAAGCTATTTCTTGCAGTTTGTGGTTTTATTTATTATTATTTATGAATATCAAATAATGTTAAGTGGGTGGGTACTACTGGGTACCTAGTACCTACTATGACTAATGAGGAATTATTTATTTTAAAACAATTTATCTATTATTATATGAACAAGAAATGTCATATATGCTTAACGCTTAGTAGTACTTAAGAGGGCTCGATGCCAAATTATGCTCCATACAAAAATTTGGGTATCGTACTCCTCATTCTTAGAAGTATAGATATACTCTTCATCTATAATATAGCGTAAAAGCAATTAAAATCAGTTTAACTTTTGCAATGAAAAATGAGGAGTACGATACCCATATTTTTGTATGGAGCATATTTTGGTATCGAGCCCTCTTAAGTACTAGGTACTAAGCGAGTATGACAGTTTTTGTTCATAGGCTAATAGATAAATTGTTTTAAAATAAATAATTCCTCATTAGTCATAGTAGGTTTTTTTCTCCGTGTTTGCCACTGTGGCTGCCACTGCCCAACCCACCCATGGAGTCGCAGCTGACGGTCGCGAGTGTTCATAGTATTAGTCCCTCATGCATTTCTCGAATTTTTGATTGGGAGGGACTTGGTCATGAAAATCTGTCACTGGCTCCCGGACCATCAGGTAGGCGGCCGCACGTAAAAATTTGCAAAAACATACTTTGAAATTAACTGAATGTCATGTTGCGCCAACTCCGAATAACGGGATATGGGAAGGAGATTGATAACAAGGATATTGCAATGACGTATTTTGAAAGTTTGATTTGGCGCCCGAGAGAAATGATGGATAAAATGGAGAAAGAGCAAAATATTAACGTGAAGAACGCGTCGTACCATGCAGGCCCCAGGCCAAGGCCCCTATGACCCTAAGATAAATATTAGATACGGAAATTTAACGGAGTATTTAAAAGAATACAGATTTATGCACTTATAATATATTTAAGTGCGTAATTTAACTTCTTGGAATCGGTAAGTTAGAGTTTCACGTAATTGTTATATTTTTTTTTTATTTAGTTGTGTGAAATGTCCATGAATATTTATTTATTTATTTAAAAACTTTCCTTTATTATTATTAGCTATGCCCTGTATGTAATTTAATTTGTCTGATTAATGAACCCCCTTTATGACTTAGGAATATAAAAATACATGTTAACCGATTTTAATACCTATCTGATACACAGAAAATTTCATAGAAATTGGTCGATCTGTTTCGGCAGTGTTTGATAACTAACACAATACCGTGAGAATTAAAAAAAAATTCTCTTCTTTGTTCCTCTTTAATAAAGTACCTACTGTAGTTAACCCTCTTCTGCATAGAATTGTTATTACGTATACATAAGCATGTCTATGCTTTTAGTAATTAAAGTTAACCCGATGAGTATGCAAATGAGAACTCTTTATCATTTTTGGGTTAATATAAGTCTTACCCGACTTTAAAACGCACAGATCACCAAAAGATAGAGCTTTATAAGAATTTTTGAGCTCTTATTATTTCGGTACGTATATTAATTATTATTACTTAATTACTATTACTACTAATGTATTAATCTACGTAACAGAATCTTTATTATATTGTATATCTTTATATATCTATATTGTAATTATTTAATAATAAGACTGTAAAGGTGTGAGTATTATGCCGAATTTAGTGTATTTCCTTTGGTTATGTATAATTGTGTCCAAAATGCTTTGTGTACTATGCCACGGAGCGACTTCGTCATGCTTAGTGCTCACTCAAATGTCTCGAAGTTGGTAGCGTTGCACGTCGGGTCGCACGGTTCCCTACAAAATGGTCGAGCTGTGCGGGGCTGATGTGTGCGTTATACTAGTGAACGGGTGCCTTCTGCTAGGACTGGTCGACTTGCTCCAACAAGGCTATTTTATTATTAAGTTAGTTTTAGTTAGTCTTGATTGTAGGTACTAATCGGCATCATTCTCACACTCCTGATACAACAATGTACAATATTTTTAGAAAAAAAAATGAAAAGAAACGAAGAGCATAGAAAAAAAATTCCATGGAGTTGCTTGTCTGTTCTTCTCCATAGGATTCGCGTTTGGAACAGACACCTAGTTTCTGACGTTTCAAAAGAGCTTGTAACACATGCCAACTTGAAATAAAAAAAATTTACTTTGACTTTGAAAGTAATTTTCACCCACTTGCAGTAGTCAGATTGAGCTGAAATTTTGCACACATATTAGGAACCGATGATAAATATTTATCAATATATTATTCAGTGTAACAGAACCTTTGGAAGCAATTTTCACCCACTTGCAGTAGTTGGATTGATCTAAAATGTTGGACACATAATAAGGATCGATAATAATGCAATCACCACCATCGTTGGAGGAAGGTACGGGTTTCAAGCCATAAGATAATGTACTTTCATTGGTCATAGCAGAATCACTCGCCCAGTTCCTATACATTACGTATGCGAGAACAGAGTAGGCATACATTCGGTGAGCGTTAATCAACTTGCGTGCGGAATCTATTGCGGTTAATCTGTGTTGCAAGGAGTCTCCCGCAGCGTATGATACACGTATCGACTTAATGAGAAATATTCACTGTATCACCATTCTTTTTAATTATATCACATCCAAGGCCTTATTCTGCACTGATGTTCTATTGATTCTACCTACCCCGCGGGAAAAAGGCATTATTAATGTACGTATGTAGGATGTTATTAGTTTAGATAAGTTTAATTCCAAGTTCTACTATGCCATGCTTAGTAGACCAAATAACCTCGAGAAGAGACCAAATATCCTCGAAATGGTATAGTGTAAATATACTTTTTATCATACACCAGCCTTGAACACTGGTGGACAAAAACCTCCCCCATGGAACGTGAAGAACATTGGATATAGTCCCTCTTTTCCCAATAGTGGTGGTCCATTTAGGAACTGAAAAGAAGAAAAAGTGTATTTATTAAGTTACTGTTTTACATAAATATGTAGAATCGAAAGTAAGCTAGCATAAAAATGTAATATTAACAAAAAACGATATCATATCCTTTTATAAAACATTTTTAGAAGTTTCTGACATTTCATGACATTTGTCTTACGAGTTAGATTAATAAATCTTAGTTTAAGGTCAACCGCAAAATACTTTTTGCGACTTTCTGTTCCTCAGAGATTTTATAAAAAAAAATCCGTTTAATGTTTTGTATATTAGCCGCTCGCACAGTAAAAGGTTTTTGTGTATATGCCATTTATATTTTGATGGAAAGAAATGTATGACGAGGTTGAGAAGTTTCATATTTTAGATGAATGTTCCACTCCAGGGATTTAGCTGAGATATTGGGTATTAATATACTTTGTTATTTCCGCCCTGGGTGGTGCTTCTTTTCCTTCCAAGGAGGTTGTAAAAGCCAGGTAAGGAATATTGTACACAGATATCTTGCTCTGTAAGAGACGGAAACCTCGAAAATAAACCCTATGACAACCCGTCTGGTCAGCGCGGCACAGTAGACCATAATCCCTCTTAAACAAGAAGAGGCCAGTGCCCAACAGTGGGACGTTATAGGGCGGGGGAGAGAGAAAGATAAGTTTTTATTATTAACTACTAAACTAAAACACAGATTTTATAACAACAGTCATTTAAGTAACGTAAGTGGTATCTTAAATGACGTATTATATTATTATATTATTTTTTTGCATCGTCCTTTATTTGGCGGACAGCTAAAGATTGGAACAATCTGCCAGCGTTTGTGTCCGACAGTTACAATGTGGAATCATTTAAGAGAAGGGTGAATAGGCTTCTAACATAGTTGTTGCGCTTTACCATCCAAGGCTGCATTACCGCTTACCATTAGGTGGAATGTAGTCAAGCATCAACATGTATTAAGTAAATAAAGTAAATTAAGCAAAAAAGGAAAAAAAAAATTTCCAGAGAATTGCTAATATTTGCAAATTCCCAAATATACTGAAGCTATCTGTGAAAGATTTCAATTTTGAATCACTATATTAGAAACACAAGGAAGGAAAGCTTGTAATATCCGTTCGAAGCAAGCTAACACGATGCCCGGAGCAAGGTTCATAAGTAAACGTGACATAAATAAACTGAAATGCACTCACGTTTATGAATTTGCCTTGTTTTATTCTTGTTTAATGACAACTAGCTTCGTAGCTTTGCCCGCAACTTCGTTTAAATCGAACTAGTTCGAATTTAGGAACCAAATCATATGAAATTATACAAACATGCCATCCTGTTGAACCACTCTATCAATTAAAAGAAACCGCATTAAAATCCGGTAAATAATTTTGAAAATATAAGCTCACATAAGGACAAACATACAGAAATAACGACTTTTTAATAATAAGTAAAGAAGCCGAGGGTTTTTAGTTTATCAGTCAACTTCACAAGATTAGAAGGATTATCGGTTTATATGTTTGTTTTTTTTTTGTTAGTCGGTTGCATGATTTTTTAGTCAATTGTGGACTTTATATACTTTTATGATTAAAAATAGCGGTTGTTTTTAATGTCCCACACCTTAACAAATCTATACTTATATTATAAAGCTGAAGAGTTTGTTTGTTTAAACGCGCTAATCTCAGTAACTACTAAAATTCTTTTTCTGTTGGATAGTCCATATATCGAGGAAAGCTATAGGCTATATAACATCACGCTGCGATCAAAAGCGCGAAGCACTAGTGAAAAATGTTGCAAAAACGGGAAAATTTTCTAAATTGTACGCGTACGAAAAACCATCCTCTTGAATCAATCTTCTTTAAAAATACCGCTACCTTAACCACTGAACCACGGGGGTTCCTAATAAGTAGTTACAGCAAAAATAACAAAAAAGTCCTATTTATTTCAAAACAAATACCATGTCACTGTTAGATTTACATCAGGTATGAATTGTGTTCATATAACAATTTCTAGTACAGGCGGCAAGCCAATTAATATTAACTGGAACGTTATGTGTTGCAGTTGTTCACCAAACTGTATGATTTTGTTATGCAGATACATGAACCTACGTATAATTGACTAGTTGGAACAACCTACGTTTTAATTTGATGCTGTTATTGTTTTGAACTGTAATCTGTAATACTCGTATATTTGACTTACGGAGTACGGAGGTTTGTAATCTAGTATGAAAAATTTTCTCACAGTGCCAGTGTATAAAAATTAAAGATTAGAAGAAGAATTAAAGAAGAGAAACAGCTATGTTTTACAATGAAAAAAAAACTTTTTCTATTTATCTATCATTTTACATAGTATATTTTTTAATTTTAGCGTCTTTTATACATATTTAATAAATGCAGACTGGATATTTTCTTTTTGGCATACTTTCCAGCAACCGCTTTGTATTTTTCTTAACTTTATATAAGTATTATTACTATATGTGTAATGGTACATATGTCGCTGTAAAGCATAAGCACTTACTGACCGATGAACTTAAAATACATATACTTACTTAAACGTTTGCAATACTATTCGATATTCCCGACAGTGACACCTCTCATTCGCCCCGAGTCCAGCGACACTCCGGATATTGGAACCAAGAGAACTCTCTTCACGCAGTCATCTCGGTGAAAACTGCATTCAGTAACATTTTATTGATGTGATCTTTGTCATATCGTGTAGCGCTAAGATATATTACTTAGATTATAGAGTTCATTAAAAGGACGAATTAAATAAACTAACCGCTCAATAGATGGCGTTGTACAAAAAACATCGCACGATGTTTAACTCACATTGAGAAGATAGTAGTGGAATATTTGGTAAACATGTGCGGGAACTATGATAGCTCACATGGGAGAGCAACGGAATGGTATTCCGAGGTCGTGGGTTCAAGTCACGCTCATGGTTATCATTTTTTTCACTATATTTAGTTTATTTAGTAAAAGCATAGCAAGTAAATTGCAAAAATTAATAAATTAATGTAGGAGGAATTAATTTAAAGTACCTACCTATACTAGCTGTGACCCGAAACTTCGTTTGCGTGGAATTTAACAAACTTTAAGAAATTTGAATACAAAAAATAATCACTGTCTAATAAAAAACCTGCATCAAAATCCGTTCCGTAGTTTTGAAGATTTTAATCTTGAGCTCAGATTTTGTTTTATAATAAGTACCTTATGCCAAAATGCCGTTAATATCATCTTTATTCCTATTCTAAAATATAGACCTGGTCGACCATACCACACTCTCCAGCCCATGGACATTTTACTTGTTAATATCGAAACTAACCTACATAGAAGTTTAAAGAGTTTCATCTTATGAAGAAGGCTTTCTTAGTAGACTTTTATAGCAGCCATAGAAGAAGTATCTGGTTATAAAAATATTACTTTGTTGTAGAAAAAAAACATCCCGTTAGACAATTGCTAAACAATAATTACCGCTTAAAGTTTAAACGTAGGCTTGAAGTATATATCCTACTAATATTATAAAGGCGAAAGTTTGTATGTATGGATGTTTGTTACTCTTTCACGTAAAAACTACTGAATGGATTTGAATGAAACTTTACCACAATATAGCTTATACATCAGAATAACACATAGGCTACAAATTGGCTGGACCGATTTTGATGAAATTTTATTTTATACAGAATTGTATGGCAAAACAACGTTTGCCGGGGCAGCTAGTTATGTATAAAAGTCAGTTGTGCGCATATTTTATCCTCGTAATTTCCGCGTAAGTTCAAGTTTACCTATATTCTTTTAGGGAATTTTAAAAGGTAAAATATCCTAAGCGTTAATCCTATTTAAGGAGCTAAAGTCACGTTGAACTCAAATTCGAAGCGTTTCACAAATAAACGCGCCCCAGGAGTTCTACTAAAAAGGATTGGCAATATAAATCTTCACAACGAAAGCGACAATGCGATGTTTGTATTACGCCGACCGGAAAATTTACAACGAAATGTAATTACTGTAATCTTTTCACAAGGGCGACTGTGCCTTTTTGTGTCAGGAACAGAGCCCAATGCGTCCCAGATTATGGACGTACGAAAGTATCATATCGTTATACTCACGCACATCCGACACACGATGGTGGCAATTTTGCCAAATCCCGCCAAATGCTGTTGCTAACGATGAATAAATGCTAATTTCATAATATTCCATGACTCAGCGTAGAAAGCCATCTTGCCCGCATAAGAAATTATGGTATCTAAGATATTCCATATCGACCTTATCCAAAATTAGGGATTTTTTGTATGAAAAGATGTGGATGTTAAAGCTATAAATCCTTTGGAAAATAATTATAAAGAATTGGTAGTAGAGTCATTAACATTGACCACGGACAGGACTAGATGGTATAATATGTATATCAGGTAACAATATTGTATGTGTTGAGTATGAGCTTGAGCATTGCTCTCACAGCAGTGAAGGTCGACTGATAATGCCTGTCCTGTTGGAGTGCGTTCTATTTAAAGATTGAAAGGATCATTTGAGGCGCTTAAATGTACCACAGATAAATAATTTTCATCTTTGATTTTGATGGTAATTTAAAGCCGTTCGACTAATAATGGTTCATATAGCATATAGTTGCATTCCTTTGTTATTTCAGAACATTAGATTATTAATTTGGTTACATATTGTTTCACAATGAGGTTTTGATCGGGATTGTAGTCAGGTGTAAGAAATCTTAGAACTTGAATTATTATCCAGATTTAAATTGCGTGTTGTAAAAAATGTTATGAAAAGATTTATACAAAGGTCAATTTCAGCCCAAGGGAGTAAGTTCCACAAAATTATGAGTAACAATGCGATAAAGAAATGAAATGTATTTGCCGTTGAAAATTATTTGTTGCGTGCTGGGAATATTGTTCATACAATTACTGTACCGAATGAGTGATTGTTTTCTTCAAACTGGAACAATATTGTACAGGGTATCGATATGTTATTAACTGTAAATAATACAAGGGTTTAGGGTATTAATTCGACTGTGGCTTGGGAAATTGAGTGTCGAAAAGGGAAGCTCTCGAGAGAATTCCTGTTGATGTGAATAAATGAAAGAAGAAATTAGTTTGGAATTTATTTGTGTTTAATACCACCGTTTGGCCTAGCTTGTTTTGATCTATAGATAGTAAATTTATTTAAAAAACTGATGGTAAGATTACTGACAACCTATGTAAGATGGATGTATGGTTAATAATACAAATAACTATGTTTTATCTAAATATTAAAACTCAAAAATCTATAAAATTCGTATTACGGTAGATACCCGAAGAAGATGAAACGAAAGATCAGTTAAAATGGTTATAAAATTTATTATATCAATTTATGTTATCTCTAAATTGATACTAGCAATACTAGCATAGACTTAATCAAGGGAGGGGTATTTATGAACTAGTTTATTGTTCGAAATAGTAGTTTAGTAACAAATATTTAGTGAACAAGTAAATATTAATGGACATTTCACAAAACATTCTCTGGGCCCATGTTAAGTTTAATAAAATAACATAATATTTAAAGCTTTTTAATCAAATTCTCTTCCTGAACCGAAGAATCAATACAAATAATCCAGCAGCACCTAAATTACTTCTCTTAAAATATAAATTATCATAGTTACTATGCAAAGTTACAAACGACAACACTCATTTCATTTCGCCTGAAAAATCTAGCACAAGGTTTTATTTTCCAGTGTGTGCTAAAAGGCAGTTTCTCGCAAACTACCGCTACAACTGGCTGGTTTGTTAATATTCTATGCTCGAAACGACACGAACCACCAACGTGATGTGAATGTGAACAAGCCAACTTGCCGATGCAACGTCTTTAATAGCGGCCATCAATTGAATATGCTGCATTACCATACTTGCTTCTATATCAAAATTGAAAGCTTGTAGTGCCTACAAAAATGTAGGTATTATACAAAATATCATGCGAATAAAGGCCTCTGCCATACAAGTGATTAAGAAGACAAGTATCACTCTATTTTCTCTCCAAGGTGCTGTTAGAACAAGCTTATGGATAATTAAACGAAACATCCTCTGTCAGAGACGGAAAATTCGGAACAAAACCCTACATTAACACGCGTGGTGAGTGTAGTACAGTAGATATGATATCCAAAGGATTATGTAATCCAAGGGTCTTCTGTGCCGCGCTGACATCCTTAAGAGGATGGGGTGGTGACACTTGTATTCTTAATCCGTCACCACACGGAGAAGGGAAAAGATCTAAGGGCTTCCAAAGTCTAAAATAACATTAACAATTCTTTGCATTAATTTAAAAATTATTTACACAAGGGAATATAAATAAGAAGCCAAATGTGGTTACGTGATGAGACGTGTAAAAGCAATATTGTGTGGAGAGGTTAAAAGGTTTTATGAATAGATGAATAAAATTGTATAAAAGATATGTGGTTGAAAACCTGATACAAAGGTTTGACAGAAACCAAAAAGTTGCGAGAAATTCATAAACATTTTCCGTGACAAAATATTATCAATACAATAAAAATCATTGTTGAAATCGTTAATAACAAATATTTTTAATATAATTTCTTATTATTTATTACATTATTTTTTATAATATTATTTATAATATTATTTATTATTAAATGCATTTGATTACTTCATAATTGAGTATTTTGAAAAAAAAAATCTCCACCAACTACACGTGCCTTTGAAATTTGAGAGATTTCCTCAATTTCTCAAGAAATAACCGTCAGATCCTGACCTGGTGCCAATGGGACCACACAGGAACCACCATCTTTCAAATAAAAAAGGATCAATAAAATCGCTTCGCCCGTTTAAAAGTTATGAGGTAATAAAAGAATAAAACAAAAAAAAAATAAAGAAAAAAAAAACATACAGACGAATTGAGAACCTTCTCCTGTTTTAAAGTCGGTTAAAATCACTGTAGTAGCCGCCCTCGCATTTGGATTGCACTTCCACTTAACATCAGGTGGACTGCAGTCATTTGCCCAACGCGTTCGATAAAAAAAATAATTGACAACAATCTTTTAGTTATTACGAACCAACATTTTAAAATCTGTTTTTAGAATATGAAAGTGATTGCAGACTTGATCAAACAGATTTTTAATTAGAATGAAATTTATAAAAGGTCTGAAGGTCTTATGTATTGATAAAGTCATGTAGGTTTTTATTAGGTAATTTTAAGGTACCTTGTACACCATTTGGTTAACGTTCTTAGTGTAAAGTTTGCATAACAGAGACATTTCAAGTATGTCCATGTGTTTCAGTAATTAACGTTAATTAATGTCGCATGCAAATGAGACCTCGCCGTCCTTTTAGGGTTAAATCTTGTACTGTTATTGTGAGACACTAATGACTTATACATTAGAGGTCATTGCAGAGTGGCTCTTATAACAATTTAATGATTCTGACGAGCCTCGTGGTTGAGTGGTTTATGTAACGGACTGCCAATCAAGAGGTCGCGGGTTCGATTCCCGCTCGGGACAATCATTTGTGTGCTTTTTCTAATTCTCATACAAATGTTTGTACTGCGTCTGGGTGTTTCTATGTATTATAAGTATGTATTTACAAAAGAAAAGTAGTATATGTATTCTATCCGTATTCTGGTACCCATAACACAAGCATGATAAGCTTAGCTTGGGACTAGAGGACGTTGTGTGAAATGTCCATGAATATTTATTATATTTATTTATTTATTTATTCTTTTATGTCTATAACATTCTAGACATAATGACGAATCATATGTTCATGTATATAATCATACTAGCTGTCCCGGCAAACGTTGTGTTGCCATACTGAAAAAAAAGGTTCGAAAAATAGATGTTGGCCGATTCTCAGACCTACTGAATACACATGTAAAATTTCATAAAAATCGGTCAAGCCGTTTCGGAGGAGTACGGTAACTAACACTGTGACACTTGAATCTTATATATAAAATACACCAAACCTTAAAAAATTATACAAAAAAGTCATCCCTTAAATCATATATCATCTATAAAGAAAGCATCAAAATCTGTCACGTAGTTTTGTAGATATAAGCTCACATAGGGACAGACATACTTATTAAAATATCGACTTTGCTATAAAGTAGAGATAAAGATACTACCATCATTATTTAGTACACCACAGACAGTCCGTGTACGCATTTTTACGGAAAAAGCTTCACGTAGCATTGAACGTGTTCTGTAAGCCTGTTTTTTTCTCTGTCTGTCATGGAGACCCTCATAATTTTTAATAAGACATAGACTTTAACCTTTCTACCAAGTTAATTTACTTTAAGATTTCTTAAAAACAAAATACAGAACTAAAATTTTCCGTTGAAATTATTTCTTCCGTGCTGAGAATAATACACGAGTATATGTGATTGTTGTGCCGAATAACCGATTGTTTTCTCGATACTGCCACTATATTGCACACGGAATCGATACGTTATTAGCTGTAAATAATACAACAGTTTCAAATATTAATTCGAGTGTGGCTTGGAAATTGAATACAGACAAAGGAATCTCTGGAGGATTGTTGTTGCTGTGAATTAATAAAATCAAATGTTTGTGTATTAAATGTCCTTGTAGTGATGAATATATAAATGTAAAATACATGTCGTCTTCTCATTTCCACCTCCAGCTTTTATCTTCAGTAAGAAACAGAAAAATGACTACTGTTACGGGTCTTAAGGTGCAGTGATTCTTGTAACGAATTGTCGTCCACGAGGTTTCGAGTTTGATTCCCTCACAGGACAATTACAAGTACCCATAACTCTAGCGATTTACGTTTAGGAAGATATTTAGTGCAATGTTAATAAGAAATATACAATTTGTCTACTAAATGTGGTATCCATACAGTCGGTATTTCTCACGTATGTGTTACAAGAATGACGGCATAACAAATACACAACAAATGTTAAAGGAAATTATCAAAGTGTTGTTTATGCTGTGATGTTATTGTTAGAAATGTCTAAGAAAACCATTTATAACAATAATACATTATGTTGTATGAGAAAAATACTTTCATAGAATGAAGGTCGTCTGTTATCGCGCGACAGTCATTTCATGCCTTAGATTAATGACCTCAGTTTGAGGGCAGTCGCGAAACACTTTTTGTGACTTTTGTTCCCTTAGAGATTTTGTGAAAAGAATTCTATATTTCGTATAACAGCTACGACTATAGTAAAACATTTTTGATTAAATGTTACATCATTCTCCGCTCACTCTCCATCCCTTTAATGTCCCACTGTTGGGCACAGACCTCCTCCAATTAGGGAAGGATTGTGGTCTACTATGCCAGTTGACCAGGCAAGTTAATACAGGATTTATTTTCAAGTTTTCTATCTCTCACAAAAAAAGTTATCTGTGTCCACTGTCCAATATCCCTTTGCTGCCTTTTAGAGGATCTTCGGGAGGAAAATGGGTAGTGATACTTGTATTCTCACTCCGTCACCACACGGACAAATGCTACACATTTTTACATAAATTGTAAGTCCGCTTTGATTATAATAATTTTAATTTATGTAGAATCTAAAATAAATATTTTTGCGCTCTGCACATATCAAATCAATTGTGAAATCGAAAAGACTGAGTATATTTTGCCAAGTTTATGTTAATTTTAGACTAGGTATTGTATTAATTTTAAATACCTAATGTTTCTCACTTATATATATAGCAAAATTATTTACAAAGAAATTATTATAAATAAAGTCGTTCGTAAAATTTTTGCATTAGAAAAAATACAAGATTTGTCAATATTATTTATGTGTCTTAAATATAATTTAAGATGACAAGTATTGTATTTTCGTAACATTTTTATAACAAAACTCATAAAATAAATAACACAATAGTAGAGCAATAAATTCTCTCTTCGTTCACATTAATGATAATATCATTTCTTGAACACCGTTCGCATAAAAATGACTGGTTATTTCCTACACACGCCCATTAATATTACCTACAGTGAGTATAAATTATACTCGATCGTTCTATGCAAATTAAATTATATAATGAAATATCTTTATTGCTTTTCTATCATTTATAACACTAAAAGTTCATTTGATAATTTACGTAAAAGTTTGTAAGCATGTATGGGTGAGAATGTGGCTCTTCTGCGCAAAAACTACACAATCAATTATGAAATTTTACAGTTGTACCTATAGCATTGTAATGCCACATAGACTACATAACATCACGCAGAGAGCCAAGGAGCGAGTAGTATTTAATATAACACTGGCTCTTGCCTGCAATTTCGTATGCGTCGGATTTAGAAAGCAAACCTCAACAAATTTTACATACAAGCCATCCTCTAAAGGTGTGTCCAAACATTGAGCGGCAAGAGCGCGGCAGCAACACGCGGCGTTTGCAGGACACATTTCTGCCGCGCTCTAGTTAGGACGAAGCTGACTAAGGCTAAGCGTATGCTGAGACGCAGACGACATAAATAAATAAACATAAATAATAAATATTCATGGACATTTCACACAACATCCTCTGGAAGACTATATGCTTGTGTTGTGGATACCAGAATACGGATATACTACATATACTACTTTTCTTTTGTAAATACATACTTATAATAATACATAGCAAACACCCAAACGCAGTACAAACCTTTGTATGACATTTAAAAAAATCACGCAATCTATTGTCCCGAGCGGGAATCGAACCCACGACCTCGTGAACGGCAGTCCGTTACATAAACCACTAGACCACGAAGCCCGTCAAAATAAGCTCACATAGGAACATACATACAATAATAACGACTTTGTTTTATAATAAGTAAAGATTTATTTACTTCTCGCCCAAACTCGGCCATGCTAGTAAGGAGCAACAAAACAGCAAGGATTAAAATGCAACGTATAAAACTGCGCGCATAAGTTAGTTTCTCAATAACAACAAAATAAACAATCGCTTATTCGGTACAATAATCACATACCTATTATTCCCAACAGCAACCAACAACTCTAACTGCAAATACATTTCAATTTTTTATTGAATCCGTCCTCAACTCTCCGCAACTTAAATCTCTAGGGGTATAGGCAGCCATCACATTTCACGTGTATGCTGTTTGCAGCTGGTTCTAATTTGTAGTTGTTGAAAAATAAAAGTCAACCTGGTGAACTAAAAAGGTTTGTTGTATGGAAACTCCTTATATATTTATTGTATGCTAGTTTTTGGTATTTGTTGTTATAGCATTAATACATACTACATCTGTGTAAATTTTAACTCTCTAGCTATTATAGTTCCTGAGATACAGTGTGGTGACAGATGGACGGGTGGACCGACAGCGAAATCTCAGTAATAGGTTTCCGTTTTATCTTTTGGTATGGAACCGTAAAAATGCGAGAAGAAATTATTTAAAAATGTGTAAAATTATTCGTGTGAATTATTTGCATATCCTACGTTTTTTTATAATTACTACGTAAATATTTTTTTGCTTTTTCATCATCATCATTATCCCCATTTTCCCATGACGGTAGGCAGAGACTATAGATCATCATCTGCTACGGTCCAAACATACTTGATTGGCTTTTTTTTAATTTATTGAGTAAACCAACAGTATCACAATAAAATATTAACATCCTTACTTCTTATAAAACAAAGTCATAATTTTTGTATGTATGTCCCTATGTGAGCTTATATCTTCAAAAATATGCAACGGATCTTGATGCGGTTTTTTTTAATAGATAGAATGGTTCAACAGGATGCCTTTTTTGCAAAATTTGTTGAGGTTTGCTGTATATTATTTGTGTAGGTATGTGTATGTATAGGTATGTATTTGTGTATGTGTATTTGCATTATGTATTAAGTTTATGTAAATATGTAAAGCTAATATTTGTAGGTTAGAGTACACCACATAAAGCCCTCTTTTTGACCAAACGTAGTCCATCCAAAGGTTGTCTGGAAGAGATCGCAGCGTGTGATAAGACCGCCTATTGTACTATATTATTGTTAAAATAGAATTAAGCTACTGTAATGTAAAATGGTGTACAATAAAGAGTAATCTATCTATCTATCTATCTATCTATATTGAATGAGATATGATCAAAGTTGCCGAGAAACTCGGACGCGCGCAATCTATAAATGAAAACGCTGCCCTATCTATGTGAGGTACAACAAACTAATGTATAGAGGAATTGTTTGTTACCTGTAGTTCTTCAAAAAAGTCCGCGAGGGCATATGTCTATCTTTTAAGCGAAACCCGCTGTACCCATCATAATGTCTAAAAAATTATCAAATTCAATAGGGTGTTTTCAAAAGCTATTTATGTGTATATGGTAATATTTTTCATCAAATTAAATAGCTTAGTTAGCTTACGCAATTAATATAGATTATAACTGCTCTTTACAGCATGCAATTTAAATGAATATCTTAGGAGATATGACGAAAAAAGAATTACGCGTTAAAAAATAAAATACTGAAACTGTTGGCTGAGCAACGCGAACGTTTCCTCGGTCTTCTATCCATACTTAAATGTTTATGTTTATTGTGCTTTCACGTAAAGACTACTGGATGGATTTTCATGAAACTTTCCAATGGACAATGGAATAGAAAATGTACTTATTAATATCCTTTTTACCGCGGGTAACACCGCGGGGCACAGCTAGTAAAATATAAATAATAAAAAGATAAGTAAAGTTACACCCACGCCGTGTACTACAGATAATACAACATAATTATCTTAAACTTAACGTAGTACAGTAATTTATTAATTTTTGCATTTGACATGCCATGCTTTTACTTACATTCATCAAAAGAACACAAGTAATTATGCCTTCCCATGCAATCAACACTCATCATCTGGTCATACATGCCCGACGGTTGTAATTGCTTTTTAATGTCTTTCATGTTGACTATTGTGAATGATGTGAAAATCAAGTTAAAAAATTCCGTCATAATATGCTCCAATATTCACAAATATAGTAAATAAAAATGTGTTCAAAAGATTAGCTTTTGTAAATCGAACTTTTTCTAATCTGTTGCAGCAATTCGCCACAAACAATAATCATATATCACACATGAAAACTTTAACAAACTTGTTTATTATTATAATTAATTCTAAAAGCCACAATTGTTGCTTGAATTACGCCAGACTTGGTGAAATATGGTTCAGATTAGTATCTATTACAGCTCGACTGCTTTCTATCTATCATATAGTTGACGTAAAACTGAAATTGATTTGATAAATTATGGCTGTGGTGATGTAAAAGCAGTAGAATAATCGTAGGACATATTATAAATGTATAATTTTTCGGATATGGTGTCAAATCTCGCTTATATATATACAATTATTTTGACGAGCCTCGTGGTTGAGTGGTTCATGTAACGGACTGCCGATCAAGAGGTCGCGGGTTCGATTCCCGCTCGGAACAATCATTTGTGTGATTTTTCTAATTGTCATACAAATGTTTGTACTGCGTCTGGGTGTTTTCTATGTATTATAAGTATTTATTTATAAAAAAAAGTAATATATGTATTCTATCCGTATTCTGGTACCCATAACAGAAGCATATAAGCTTAGCTTGGGAACAGAGGACGTTGTGTGAAATGTCCATGAATATTTATTTATTATTTATTTAATTTTCGGTATTTGGAGAAGCTATTGAAAGTTTTTTAATACTTATTATGTGTTTGTGGTGTCTATATCCTATTACGACCTCCCTCATTCCGAAAATCATATAAAAAGTAGAGATTCGACACTATTCTCGAAAAAAAATATGGTTCTTATTTGAGCCAGGAAAAGAAGGATTAGAAACCCTTGAAAACTCCAAAATACAAACGCCAACATCCATGATGTAAAGGAATTTTTGCAACTTCCCTTGCAGTAGTCTGATTGGTCTGATGTCTTGCACGAGTATCAAGGACCAGTCACAATGTAATAAGTAATTAAAAAAACAGGATTTTCTTGATCAAATTAATATACATAACAAAATATTGAAAAAGCAGTTCAAACCCCGAAACAACTCAAATAAAAAATTCTCGTTTTTTCAGGTTTACCATAATTAATCAATTTAGTTTTTATATAAAGTCCAACCAACTAATTTAAAGTACATTATAAATAAAATACAGGGTGTGGCGTAAATGGTGGTCCAAAGCTGAGGTGGTTATAGTTCAAGTATTCACCTATCATATAAAAAATATATTAACCATTTTTAGCCATTGGTTTCGGAAATATGATTTTTTTAATTTTTTTGTAATAATCGATAAATCTAATATATAAAATTCACGTGTCACAGTGTTAGTTACCGTACTCCTCCGAAACGGCTTGACCGATTTTCCTGAAATTTTGTGTACATATCCTCTAGGTCCGAGAATCGGCCAACATCTATTTTTCAAAACTTTTTTTTTAGTACGGCAAAACAACGTTTGCCGGGACAGCTAGTATTTTATAAATGAGAATGTAACTTCGACAAATGACATTATTTTTTGAGTGTGTTTTTTGTGTTGTACGGGCGAGTACTAGCACTAGCACATGCATTCGTTTTTTCATGTAAACCCCAAAAATAAACCAATAAATAAAAAAAACTGAAAATTAATTTCTCGTTTTTAACAAATCATGCATTTTAGATGTAAGTAGTGTAAAAAAAAATGGCTAAAAATGGTAAATATTTTTTTTATATGATAGTTGAATACTTGAACTATAACCACCTTAGCGGTGGACCACCATTTACGCCACATCCTGTAGTCAATGCATTCCCGCATGTAAAAAAAAACACCCTGTATACGTAATTCCATAACGACTGTCCGGTGACATTAATTAACTCCGTCCTTCCCTTAATCAAGACACTTGTAAAGCTCCAAAAAGGTAAGGATTATAAAATCTAAATACACGAAATTAATTCGATGTAAATTGGTTCATTAATAATCTTATTGTTGTTAAACTAATATTAATAATAAATTAAAATACACATGTAATAATTTATTAATATTTTGCGATTGACTCGCTATGCTTTCACTAAATAAACTAAATTATAATGGAAAAAATGATAACCATAAGCGGGACTTGAACCCGCGACCTCGGAATGCCGTACCGTCGCTCTCCCAACTGAGCTATTATGGTCCACGAAAATGTTTACCAAAGTTTCCACTACAATCATCTCAATGCGAGTTTTAACATTGTGCGATGTTTTTTCGTACAACGCCATCTATTGAGCGGTTTGCACCAACTCCATCAATCGATCAGTTAGCGTTCTTTACAGAACACAATAGATAATAGAGCTCAATAGATGGCGTTGTACGAAAAAACATCGCACAATGTTAAAACTCGCATTGAGATGATTGTAGTGGAAAATTTGGTAAACATTTGCGTGGACCATAATAGCTCAGTTGGGAGAGCGACGGAACGGCATTCCGAGGTCGCGGGTTCAAGTCCCGCTTATGGTTATCATTTTTTCCATTATAATTTAGTTTATTTAGTAAATACACATGTAAATTAAACATAAAAATTATTCTTTTGTCTAAGAAGTTTTCGAAACGTAGGGCTTGATTTGAAACAAAATATGCACCTCTCTAACACTCTAAAAGTAATTGCAGTAAATGTTTTTCAAATTTTCACTGTATTTAATGACTTTGTATTTAAATACTATGTATTATGAAGACCATTAGTACAAGAAATTTATATTAGCTCCCAAGTTGGGTGTGGCTTAAAAGCTTTCTAGTGAATCTTAAAGGTACTTTAACGACTAGTTTGTGAAAGATCTTTAAAATTTATCAAGTGCTCGCTACAATAAGTGCTTCTTTGCAAATAGTCAAGTAGATTTCATTAATTTTATGATAATAAGCTATTGTAAAAGCACTAATTAAGAAAGAGAATTACAAGAGATAGTACCAAATGGAAATTCCTGGTAATTCCCTAATCTCAAAGAAACAAGCTCAACTTAACTAAAAAATTAAAACAACTAATACTTTAAATAACACCACTTTTTACGGATTTAGACGCGTATATTTCTTTTAACTTTTGGCCCGACGTTTCGTAGACTTTGCAGTCACCATGGTCACGGGTGAGACTGAGCTGTAATGTGTCTTCTACAATCAGTTATTACAGGGTTTACCTACATCTAATTTAATTTTACATTTACGCGTCTAAATCAGTAAAAAGCGGTTTTATTTAAACGAATGAGTCGCGCAAGTGTTAGAAAATATTAAACTAATGCTTTTTTTAATAAATCGGCTATTTCGTTGTGCACATTTAATTTTATATTAATTAAAATCTTTAGTCTATAATAAACAGTTTTTATATCAAGAAATTTCAGTTAACATTGCCGAATTGTGTTATCGTCACTATCAAAATCAATTTTTTTGTTAAGTTAATTTTAATTGTGTGCGCAGAATTGGTACCAATATCTTTGTGATTTTGTATTTAACAATTTTAATTAATAGCTATAAACTTATGTAGATACTAGCTGTTGCCCGCGACTTCATATGCGTGAAATTTAGAATTTTTTTCCTGTTTTTGCAACATTTTTCATTACTGCCTCGCTCCCATTAGTCGCAGCGTGATGTTATATAGCCTATAGCCTTCCTCGATAAGTGTACTATCCAACACTGAAAGAATTTTTCAAATCGGATCTGTAGCTCCTGAGATAACAACAAACAAACAAACAAACAAACTCTTCAGCTTTATAATATTAGTATAAGTTGTCCTAAATGTAGGACCATAATATTAAAGTAGATAACATTTGCCCGCAACTTTATACGTGGAATTAGAAAAATAAACCTTAACAAATTAAGCATATTATAAAGCTACCTTTTGGACTATCTAGGTATCTATTAACAAAAATGTATCAAAATGCTTGGGTAGTTTTAAAGATTTAAGCTTTCATAGGGACATACAGAAATAGGACTTTGTTTTATAATAACGAAACACTTAAAAAAATATATAATAAGTTAGCAGTTAAATAATATCTTTCATTCCTTTTAAAATAATATAATTAAAATGTTTTTTGTTATCTCAATGTTAAACTTGAAATCACTTTATCAAGAATCAAGAGACACCCAGCGAAATTTTAAGCGAGCTTCAACAAAATTAATTTCACAAAAGCAATCTAAGTGTCTGGCATAAATTATTTCAGTTTTTGCACAGGAATAAGGTAATGCGAGCCGTACAGCGTACTTCATAAATAATCATATGTACTAAGTACTTATCCCTGGAAATGTATATTTGGCTTTCAAAATGCATTATGCCAGTGCAAAATACGTAATTAATCTAAATCCAGGACGCCTACCTCAGTGTCCTCAGTGAAAGCTTACAATTACACCAATTCTGATGCGTAACTTAAAAAAAACTCAATCTAATTTAATTAAAATGAAAACTGCTGTGCAAAACACGTATCTATTGACTACCTAAGCATTATTCTGTTAAAATAATAAATTAATGACTAGATCCGACTAATATTATAAAGGCGAAAGTTTGTAAGTATGGATGTATGTATGGATGTTTGTTACTCTTTCACGTAAAAACTACTGAATGGATTTGAATGAAACTTTACCACAATATAGCTTATACATCAGAATAACAAATAGGCTACAAATTGGCTGGACCGATTTTGATGAAATTTTATTTTATACAGAATTGTATGGCAAAACAACGTTTGCCGGGGCAGCTAGTAATTAAATATAACTAACAAACTAATAAATAACATATTTATATACCTACTAACATTGCTATGCCTGTAAAAGGCCTAAGTCTAAAGCACTTTATTATAATATATTGTACCACCATGTAACACACTTAGTATGCAATAAATATTTGAATTTGAATTTATCAAACTGCATTTAAAGTGAATTAAAATGTTTTGGTTTATTTTATTTGGAGTATTTTGATTAATTAGCTTTGTCACACAGTCTTATTTAGTCAGTACACATTCTTTCTCTTTTTTCAGCCCATCAATGTCTCACTGCGAGCCACGGGCTCCTTCACTTTAAAAGAGATTAGGGTCGTGCGTGTTGGCAATAGTGTTTAATTTAGAGTGTTTCGTCTCACACAGAGGATGTTATCTGTGTACTGTGTAAGAATGTCATCCTTTAGCTGGCTTTTACAGCACAATGAGAAGAAAATGAAGTGTTAACACTTGTATTCCTAATCCATCCCCACACAGACAACACAATATACTCACACATATTAGTTAAAATCATTAGTATACACGTTTTTATTGTAAGAAAGTTCAGTTAACGCTTCTGAATTATGTTATTAACACAATCAATTTTAATTTTCTCGTTTAGTTTAGTCCAAGTAGAATTGATACCAATAACGTCCACTGGAATGCAAATTGGTAGAATAATACTTAAAACAAAATGTTTCACGTAAACAATTTATATCAAGCTTTATCACGACTGCATACGGATTAAAATTATATGTATTTTTTTCAAATATAAATGTTATATTATTTGAGTGTGCTACAAGTGTCCTGAATAAATTTACAAATGGTTTTAGCGAAATGATTCCAAAGGTATGCTTTTAATGGCGCCTGGTTTAAATAAAGTTGCGCGGATGCAAATCTGTTATGTACGTTAAAAGAAAATTGTTTATGAATAGAAACGAGTTGTTATTTTAATATTGAATTATTATGGTGATTGTGAAATGTCTTTAAAGAAAAACGAAAGTTTTTCAAAAAAGTCCTATGTTTCTACTGACCTGGGGGCCAAGTCTGCTATTACATGTTATCACAATGATTAGTCACTGATTGCATAATATATTTAAATATATTTATATTACTTGTTTTAAACTCAAACATTTTGTAAATTAAATCTACTTTTTTTTTAAAATAAATATACATGGACATACCACACAACGTCCTCTGGTCCCAAGCTAAGCTTATATGCTTGTGTTATGGGTACCAGAATACGGATATACTACATATACTACTTTTCCTTTGTAAATACATACTTAAAATAGATAGTAAACACCCAGACGCAGTACAAATATTTTTGTATGACATTTATAAATATCACACAAATAAATAAATAAATAAATATTTATGAACATTTCACACAACATCCTCTGGTCCCAAGCTAAGCTTATTATGCTTGTGTTATGGGTACCAGAATACGGATATAATACATAAACTACTTTTCTTTTGTAAATACATACCTACTTATTATACATAGTAAACACCCAGACGCAGAACGAACATTTGTATGACATTTATGAAGATCACACAAATGCATGTCCGAGGCGGGAATTGAACCCGCAACATCGTGATCGGCACTCCGTTATATGAACCACTAGACCACGAAGCCCGTCTGTATAATGGCGAATTCTATCAAGTACTCTTAATTTTTTGTCAAGCGTTTTAAAAGGCCTCAATGACTGATCATTGTGACAACATTTTAATAGCAGACTTGAGCCCCTGAATATTTACTTTTTTAAAACAAAAACGCTTTTTGTATAATTGGTCAAAGCTTGATTTCTGAATTCAACGCGTACATTGTTGCGGACCACATCTAGAATTAAGTTGAATGTTAGCGGCATAGACAGAGCTAGAGTTATTTCTATCTATCAGAATGTATTACAATAATTTTTAAGGTCCTATTTCCATGTCAAAATCATTTATAATTCACAAAAAAATAAAACGACTTTTGTACAGGCATTCTCCCACGTCTTCATGTAAAACATTGCTTACAAATTGAATTTCCCTTACAATTTGACCGTTGTCAGGACGAACGCGAACATATAATATCTGTTGTACATGTAACAGGTACCGGATCTGGACGGGTCATCGTTTGCATTAAGGACGACCTTAGATTAATGGACCCGAACGCGTATTATCAAACTCTATTTAGATCCGTATTGTGAACAAATCTGTTCATATGTAGTAGAGTTTGTTTGTATGCGTCTTGTCTAAACTAATATTATAAAAAAGAAAGATTTGATTGTTTGTTTGCAATGAATAGACTCTAAAACTAATGGACTGATTTAAAAAAAATCTTCTACCATCGAGTCGGGTAGCTACACTATTCCCGGTGAACATAGCTATATTTTATTGCCATGCGAAACCGAGACGGATTTCTTAGCCAGTAATATTATAGCAAGCCCTATATTACTATGAGATCAATATGAATTAAAGAAATATATAGTGATAATTTTTTCCACTTTAATTTAGTTTATTTAGTAAAAGCATAGCCAGTTAATTGTATAAAAGTAAATTAATAAATTATTTTTTAATTTTTGAATTACTTTGTTTGTTAAAATGTTTCGAATAATCATGTCTCATTAAACTTATTGGGAAAATGATCATCTTACTGATATACACAGCTCCTAGCGACTGGTTTCTTAATTTAAATATCCGGTATCGTAATATTAATAAAAAAGAATTTCATTAAAATTGTCTTTCAGCAATTGGGAAGAGGCGTCCTGATAATTAATTTTAACTGAGCAACCCTCATTTATCATAATTATTATCAGAATTACTCACGTATTTTGCCGTTAATATTTGCCAATCATCTAAATAATAATTATTCAGGTTATTTACGTATACTAATGATACAACAACTAAATACTTAATTAAGAAGTTAATTAAATACTTAATGTATCAGGAAATATACTTGAATATATATTTAAACAAATTTGAGTACAGCTTTCTTTAATTATGCTACCAAACGACTTTAAAAATCTCACCATTTCTGCACCTCTCTACATTATTGACTTTTAAATATCCATAAATTATGCTTCATAGTGAAACATCTGTAATAAATACTACTATATATAGTGAGAAGTTAACTTATTACCACAATAAGAAAAGTAAAAAGTTTTCTGTGCTTCGTGGTATCTATTTTTTCGACGATTTTTAACACGCTTTTATAAGTTCGGTATGTATCTATCAACGTATTAAACTACGAGTATGTAACGAAATCTTCGAAAGTTATTTACACCTACTTACAGTAATCGGATTGATCTGGAATTTTGCACACATACTCGTATTAAGGATCGATGACAATGCAATAATATAAAAAGAATTTCAGGATTTTCTGGCCTGTTTTTTAGTTTTAGAACTAAGTAGATTATTCTAGTCTGTGACGTGCGCATCGTGCAAAAATACTCTAGTAATTGCTTTTTTAACGCATATAACGAGTGAGCAAAATGAAATAAAATTAGAAAAAAAGGGAGTGTCAGTGTAATTTCGACTTACGCATCCAGAAAAACCGTGAATATCCACTTATATTCCCCACCCTACATCTCCACTGCTCGGGGCTGGGATGATAACCCTCTTATATTTGTATCGACTCGTTTATGAAGTGTTATTTGTATAGATGTTACTAAGGATACAATAAAATTTATCTATAAAGTAGGACAAGCTCAATATTAATGGTACAGGTTTAGGTAATCCCATATACATTGGTATCAATTCTACGTGTAAAACTAAACTTAACTTAATAAACTTAATTTAATTTAATGTCATCATACATACCTATATTAAAATATTAAAACATATCTAAGAGTAACTTAAATAACATGTCTACTTATAAAAAAAAAAAAAAACTAAATTAGAAATACATTTACAGTCATTATTTCGGTCCAATTGTGTTCTGTAAAGAACACTAAACGATCGATTGATCGAGTTGGTGCAAACTGCTCAATAGATGGCGTTGTACATAAAACATCGCACGATGTTTAACTCACATTGAGAAGATAGTAGTGGGATATTTGGTAAACATGTGCGGGAACCATTATAGCTCAGATGGGACAGCAACGGAACGGTATTCCGAGGTCGTGGGTTCAAGTCCCGCTCATGGTTATCGTTTTTTCCACTATAATTTAGTTTATTTAGTAAAAGCATAGCACGTAAATTGCAAAAATTCATAAATTAATGTAGTAAACTTAACTGAACTAAAAATAAAAACAACTATGCTATATTTTGACTTGTTTGTTATTTCATTGTGCACATTTTTATTAATAAAATCGTTAATAACATAGATTTTCTAATAAAAAAGTTCAGTTAGCATTGTCGAATTGTGTTATTGATACTATCAATTTTCATTTTTTAGTTGACTTTAGTTTAGTTGTGGGCGTAGAATCGGTACCATTGACTTACGACCGTTTTCAATATTTTAACTATCTTAATGTTTCTATGTATTATAAGTATGTATTTAAAAAAGAAAAGTAGTATATATTTATGTAGTATAATATATCTGTATTCTGGTATCCATAACACAAGCGTATAAGTTAAGCTTGGGACCAGAGGACGTTGTGTGAAATGTCGGTGAAAAAAAAAGTCAATGTAATCTTTTGTCCAAATCTTGTTGTTTCTGTTTCAAATCTTTTGTCCTTATTTGCCTTAGAAAACTAACCCGACAAAATATGACATTTTTCTTAAAATGTCATATTTTGTCGGGTTAGTTTTCTTCCTTTTTACACGCTTTATATTAGCTTCACTTGTATGTTTGTTTGTATGTTTGTTTGTATGTTTGTTTGTATGTTTGTTTGTATGTTTGTTTGTATGTTTGTTTGTATGTTTGTTTGTATGTTTGTTTGTATGTTTGTTTGTATGTTTGTTTGTATGTTTGTTTGTATGTTTGTTTGTATGTTTGTATGTTTGTAACCGACTCCTTTGGACGCTATTTTGACCCACTTTAAACGGTCAGATTCTATTCAAATTTTGCACACCTGTTAAAGACCGATGACAATGCAATAATTCGATTAAATAAAGCGTGTTTTTTAGTTTTTTTAAACTATTTTTTCGGGTTAGTTTTAGTTTTAGGGTTAGTTTTTCCTTTTTCAGCTTTTTCAGCTTTTCGCTGAAAAAGGTAGAAGAGCAATGCTCTTACTCATTGTGTACTGACATTGTCGCCGCTTGAGCGCTTGGCGATTTTACCAACGAAATTACAGTAGAAGGTTTTACAGCGGAATGATTTTTCATATATAATAACCGACTATTTATTTAGATTTTAGTCCAGCAACACTATCGAATTAGGATATCCTAAAATGGTAAATAAATATTTATTATTATTAAATTTTACTTAGGTAATAAGATTTAGGTAAGTATCCTAAAGTCTACTACAGAGTTTTAATCCTTTATCTTCGATGTTACTAATATAGGAAACATGAAACGATATTTTATTACAAAATCTCCAAGGGACCGAAGTCTAAAAAGTGATACGGCCCTGTCAAATGGTGGCCATTCATCTAGGGCGTGATGTGACTGTCACACGTTGACAGACGACGTTGACTTTACAGAAAGTTAGTTTTTTACGCCTCACATTATAGTGAACCATTTGTGGCAAAAATCTCTATATATAGCGTATTTTAACTTTTTTGCTACGTCCCATCCTTTTTTCATTTCGGATGTACAGTTACAATATGTTACATTGATTTTCAATATGACATATGGATACTTTACTTATTCAATACATATTTAGAAGCACATAAGTAGTGTGTTTTAAATGTACTATACTGTTGAGGGCTTTTTTATTATGTCCCTATGTGAGCTTAAATCTTTAAAATTACGCAATAGATTTTTTTTATTAAGATCATTTTTTCATTCAAGAGAATTTTTTTTAAAGATTCCATAGGAGGGTTTTATTTATATAATTTGTCGAGGTGTGGTCTCTAATTCACGTACAAATTTGCTGGCAGCCCATGAACATCCTATTTATAGGGATTGTTCCTCCACTTTACTAAGTGTCGATTTAGTCTTTCCCCAAGCTAAACTTATATGCTTAAGTTTTTAAATATATTGATACTGACTGTATCACGCTGACCCTATGGTCAGCGTGATACAGTCAGTATCTATTAACCGAATAGAATATTTAGAATATTCTATTAACCGTCTCTACACGGACGGAAACATTGACGCTACCAAAAATAAACAAAATAGCTTGCGGCTGCTATTTTTTTGCAATACACCTGTTCTTAAAAAGTAATCCATCTTCATTACACGTTCTATTTCATCGTTTGAGGATCATTAGAGGTGCTCGCTAAGTTCTCGAGAGCCCAATCGTCGACTAATTGAATTGTTGCCAAACGAATGGCTCGTATTGTTGCGTTCGTAATAACGAACTTGAAAGACTTCAAATTTTGTTAAAAGTGTTTTGTGTTGAATCTCTTTTGGTTTCATAAAACATGACTTCAACAATTCGAAATAAATAAGATATTTTTTCTTGTGAGAACTTCCGAACTTTTTTTTTTCTAATTCAAACTCAACTTTTTATTGCTCCTTTTCATCTGTAGATATTGACTGGTACTATAATACTAAATATAGACTGATCCATTGCACATTGGATGAATATTATTTTGTTATAATCTGAATTTATTTTTATTCAACAAATCAATCCAGGCGAAAAAATAAATAATTGGCTTAGTTCAAAAACAAAAAAAAACACGCTTGAAAATCATAAATATTTTTAAAAATTATTGCATTGTCATCGGGCCTTAACATTGTGTGCATTTCAGATCAATCCCATTACTGCAAGTGGGTGAAAATCACTTTCAAAGATTTTGTTACATAGATTAATACATTGATTGATACATCGGAACTAATAGAAACATGTTAAAAAGAATTTAAGATCTTCCTTATTTTTTGTAAGTTAGTTAAAACGTGCTTAAGAGATCTCAAGTCAAAACTACAGTATAATCCCAAAGATTAATATGAACACATTAAATCTAATGTGAGCATTTACTCGAGGACGATGGACATCAATAAGGACATCTTGAAGCGACCGCAGCCCCTAGACGGATTAAGACATTTCCCTCCTACATCTGCGGTTTTGTGAACAATGTATCCAGTCTTATACTAAATGGTACACTTCAGTAAATGTATGGACTATTAAATTTTTCTAGAGCAATTTTTTGTACTTACTGTTAGCAAGTTCTTTATACAATCACTGTTACTAACTACAACCCAAGACAACTTACTGTTCCAACTTCGATTATAGTACCAATTCTAAATGCACAATTAAACTAAACAATGAAATCTCCGTGTGGTGACGGATTAAGAATACGAGTGTCACCACCCCAGATCCTCCCAAGGGTGCTGTAAAAGTCAGCTAAGGGATATTGCACACAGATAACATCCTCTGTAAGAGACGGAAAACTCGAAAATAAACCCTGTGCCAACACGCCTGGTCAGCGCGGCACAGTAGACCATAATCCCTCCAAAGTAGAGGAGGCCCGTGCCCAACAGTGGGACGTAAATGGGCTGGAGAGAGAGGAAACAATGAAAACAACTGCTGATTTTCGAATGGGGCCTTTGAGTGACGACACGGACTACCAT
Organism: Orgyia antiqua; assembly: GCA_916999025.1. NCBI lineage: Eukaryota > Metazoa > Arthropoda > Insecta > Lepidoptera > Erebidae > Orgyia > Orgyia antiqua. The sequence goes on along the minus strand of OU779864.1, from coordinate 15,051,629 downwards.
TACCAATCAATAATTACATTCATAATTATTTTATTTCGTATGTGCCTATGGTTCAAAAATAAAATTTTATAAATTTAAAATATTATAATTATTTCAAAACAATATTTATATTTTATGTTCAAGTAAGAAATAAAACTCAGGTTAATTCCTCTTGAAAATTGCATACTATGGCTAGTTTAGTTATAGAAAACTTGGGAATTTAACAAAACACACTATTATAGCTATTCAATTCGTATTGACGACAAGGTGAAAATACAACGAAATACACAGATAAATCAGATTGTTTAAAATATGTGTGATTATTGAATATAATACTTTTATCACTATGGAAAATAGAATAAAATAATATACAAAGATTGAATATAATATTTACATAAATTTGTAACTTATGTCTACGTATAGTACGAGTATATCCAGTACAGATAATCGTTAATTCATAACACACAGTTTTTATAATAATAAAGTTCAGTTAACTTTACAGAATTGTGTTAGTGACGCTATCAATTTTCATTTGTTAGTTAATTTATTATAAATAAATATTCTTGGACATACCACACAACGTCCTCTGGTCCCAAGCTAAACTTATATGCTTGTGTTATGGGTACCAGAATACGGATAGAATACATATACTACTTTTTTTGTAAATACATACTTAAAATACATAGAAACACCCAGACGCAGTACAAACATTTGTATGACAATTAGAAAAATCACACAAATGATTGTCCCGAGCGGGAATCGAACCTGCGACCTCTGGATCGGCAGTTCGTTACCAGAACCACCACTAGGCCAGTCAAATTTAATTTTTAGGCCCGAAATTTAAGCTTAGTTGCGCACGAAGAATTGTTGTGATTTAAAACGAAAAATCATGAATAATATAATTGGTTGTAGAATGTGACGTGTAATCACAATCACATCAATTCTACTTGCTCAACTAAACTTAACTATAAAATGAAAACAAATATGATGTATTTTATTTATATTAATTAAATGAAATGAAATGAAATGAAATGAAATGAAATGAAAAATCATTTAATCACGTAGACATAATTTTTCAGAAAAATTATGTGCTTATGACATGTCCAATTTTTTTCCCTACCACCGGTTCAGGACGCAATCTGCTGAGAAGAACCGGCGTAAGAAACTCAGCAGAGCTTTTAATCAAATCAATATTTTTAAATTAAATGTCAATTATACTTACAATGCTAATAAATTTACAATATAGAATATGTATTGCTCTAGAGCAACCTACTCCCAAGCTTTATCATCTTTAATATAATCAGAAATGTTATAATACGCCTTTTTACATAATTTAGTTTTAATGAATTTTTTAAATTTAGAATTATTTAATTCTCTTACATCAATAGGGAGTTTATTATAAAATCGTATACAATGACCCATGAAAGAGTTACATATTTTGTGGAGACGGGTTACATGCATCACAAGATTGTGTTTATGCCTTGTATTAACATTATGGTGGTCGCTTTTTTTTGTAAAATTATGAATATTTTTATGAACATACAATAAATTTTCATATATATATTGCGAAGCGACCGTTAAAATATTTATGTCTTTGAATTTCTCCCTTAGAGAATCCCGCGGACCTAGGTTATATATAGCTCTAACAGCGCGTTTCTGGAGCACAAATATCCGATTAATGTCCGCACAGCTTCCCCAAAGAAGAATTCCATAGCACATTACACTGTGAAAATAACTAAAGTAAACCATTCTAGCCGTATCTACATCCGTAAGTCGTCTTATTGTTTTCACCGCATATGCCGCAGAGCTAAGTTTGCCAGACATTTTTTCAATTTGTGGGCCCCACTGTAATTTCGAATCAATAGTGATTCCTAAAAATATAGTTGAATGTACTGGTTCCAATTTCTTACCACTCAAATGTACATTGGTTTCTACTTGGGTAACATTTGGCATGGAGAATTTTATTACTTTTGTTTTCTTAGAGTTTAACAATAAGTTATTAACATTAAACCATTGTACAAGTTTTGAGAGTGCACTGTTTACTTCGTCATAATCACGCATTTGTCTATTAATTTTAAAAGTCAAGGAAGTATCATCAGCAAACAGAACAATCTCTTGATCGTTCCCAACATAGTACGGTAAGTCATTAATATAAGTAAGAAAATTGGCCAAGTGCGAGTCGGACTCGCGCACGAAGGGTTCCGTACCATTATCTATGCAACATAAGGCAACGTTATTAGTATCGAGCAAGAAACGGTAAAATTAGTCAAGTGCGAGTCGGACTCGCGCACGAAGGGTTCCGTACCATTATCTATGCAACATAAGGCAACGTTATTAGTATCGAGCAAGAAACGGTAAAAAAATCATGTTTGTTGTATGGGAGCCCCCCTTAAATATTTATTTTATTTTATTTTTAGTATGTGTTGTTATAGCGGCAATAGAAATACATCATCTGTGAAAATTTCAACTGTCTAGCTATCACCGTTCTTGAGATACTGCGTACGGAACCCTAAAAATCATGTTTGTTGTATGGGAGCCCCCCTTAAATATTTATTTTATTTTATTTTTAGTATTTGTTGTTATAGCGGCAATAGAAATACATCATCTGTGAAAATTTCAACTCTCTAGCTATCACCGTTCTTGAGATACAGCCTGGTGACAGACGGACGGACGGACGGACGGACGGACGGACGGACGGACGGACGGACGGACGGACGGACGGACGGACGGACGGACGGACAGCGAAGTCTCAGTAATAGGGTCCCGTTTTTACCCTTTGGGTACGGAACCCTAAAAAAGGAATGGGCCGAGAATGGAGCCCTGTGGGACGCCCAATGTAACAGCAGCTCCTGGAGATCGTTTACCGTTAACATCAACTTTCTGAATTCTATTATCTAAATAAGAGTTTAAAAGATCGAGTGCTTTATTTCTGATACCATAATGATGTAGTTTCCTAACTAAGGTTTTATGTTGTACACAGTCAAAAGCTTTGGACAAATCGCAAAAAACACCTAACCAATCTTGCGAGTTCTCCCAAGCCGAGAATATACCTTTTAACAGTTCAACCGCTGCATCTGTAGTTGAACATCCTTTCGTAATTAAAATCTTTAGTCTATAATACACAGTTTCTATAACAAGAAAGTGCAGTTAACATTGACCAATTGTGTTACTGATACAATCACTTTTATTTTTTAACACGTTTTTATAAGTTCGGTATGTATCTATCAATGTATTAATCTATGTAACGGAATCTTTCAACACGATTTTCACCCACTTGCGATAGTCGGATTGATTTGAAATTTTGCATACATATCAAGGACAGATGATAATGCAATTTATTTAAAAAGATATTCAGGATTTTCAGTTTTTTAGTTTTTGAACTAAGCAAATTATTTATTTAGTTAAGTTTAGTTGTACACGTAGAATCGGTACCAACGAACCTGCCAACATTATTTTGCTGTAATGACGAACGCACCCACTGGGGAAATGATGATTCATGCTCAATTGAACTTAGACTTTGGTTTCAGATTGCATTGCACTGAAAGGCTAAACATATTGTAGTGGATCATACGCATAAATTTCGATAAAAGCAACCAGGAGAATAATGACAACTTTGTGTGTTTGATTATTTAATTTAACTAATTGAATTATACAAAAAAAGCCTTCTTCTTAAACCTCTCTATCTATTAAAAATGACCGCATCGAAATCCGGACATACCGAGCTATAGACCAACTATTTGGAATATAAGATACCTAAATACTGATATGAATAATACAGACGTAATATTTAACCTGTTCCCACGTCACCGTCACAACGTGTCTGACGTCGACGTTGGTCCCAATTTATCCGTGTACGGCAAACACCAGTTTTCACTGATTGCAAATGTTTGACCGTCTCATTGTACCGTCAGCAAATGAAATCTCAGATGAAAAAAGTAAATATTTTTGTATTGATATTTTCGTTTTACGACATTTTAGTAATTTATTTCCGTGTGGTGACCACTTAAGAATACAAGTGTGACCACCCCTTTCCCTTTTCCCTAAGGGTTATAAGCAGAAAACAACTTTTGTTAAAGAAGGACTATTGAGCTTGAAGATAAGCATCGAAATTGCTTGAAATCTGGGTCACCATCATTATACAAAAAACAGTTAGTTGAAAATGGATGGAATGTTAAATGGAGTACAAAACAAATGACTTATTGATATTCGAGACACATTAGAAGACTTTGGCAGAAGCTTCAAAGTTTACAAACTTATAAGTAAACTAACATTGTAATTTAAGTTTTAACGTGATTTAAATTACTTGGCCAACTATGCAAAGTTGTTTTCGAGATAAATTTGATGGCCTGATATCTTGTCAGAGATGGAGTGAAATATTCTTGTAACAAATAAACTTAGAAAGTCAGTTGTTCTATTAAATAAGTTAAGAATTTTCCACCTTTAACCAACAATTCAAAGGAAAATCTATAAGAATATTTAAAGCTCTCCTTAGTTTCACTGAAGTAGTTATTGATGAAGTAAATAGACTAGAAATAAATTTAAAAGAAAGTAAATAGTCTAGATGATCTTCTAAATATACACAAAAAATCATAACAACGTGACACGAGCATTCTGCATTCAAGAATAATACACTTTGTGCATATACCCAACTGTAAGATTGAGTAAAAAAGTATTAAAATAACTTTAACTTTTTTAATTTTTTATGTTCTTTTTTTTCTGACCTTACATTCTAACGAACCGATTTCCAAAAGACACGTGTGTGGATTCATTACTGAACGAAAAAATTTGGAACAGGCATCGTTTGTTTGTTTTCACATTTTTATTTCAAAATGATTGAGTTTGTGCGAAATTGATAAGCCAACTTTTTTTAATTATGAACTGCTTTTTAAAATGGCATTAATTATAATATAAATAATTAGAATCGCCACACGTGGTAAATTAAGAAATTATATGTATGTGTATTATATGATCAATTAATTTAGGGAAGAATCTAAATCAATCAAAATCTAATCTAAAGGTCTGACGTAGAAATAGGAAGATCTATGTCAGTTAAAAAAAGTTAACATCGAACGCTAACTATGATACTGAGTGAAGAGTTATTACTCTCTTTCTCTAAAACAAAAAAAAGTCGTTTCTAAAGTAGCTGTATCAGTGATACAGAATCCCTGTGCAACAGGGGCCTCTGAAGTACCTACGAGTATATAAGCAAGGTTTTTTTAGGAAATATTTTCTTTCCTTTGGGCTTCTGAATGCATTTACAAGGTATTATACAAGCGCTGGCCACGCCTGCGCCACCCGCTTATCCCCAAAATATTTAAATAGAACACATTTAATTACTCAGAATAAGAGTTCATTGCCTTGACTTATAATTACCTAGGCTTACAATATGTAACTTCATAAAGGACTAAACGCGTCGCTCATTAGTTTTGCCCCCACTCAAACTAAATGATACTTAGAAACAGAACACAGCTGGTGTCAGCATTATTTCGAGTTTCGCGTCAAGAAAAACCGTGAATATCCACTTATATTTCCCACTCCACATTTCGGGGGTAGGGATAATAACCCTCTTGTACTAATATCGACAAGCTTATGGAGTGTCATTAGTGTGGATATTGGAAAGGATACAACAAAATGTGTTTAACAAACTAGAGCAACCTCCGTATTATTATTATTATTATGTTCTACAGCAATCAAAACAAATGTCTTTATTAACAAATATTTTATCTAACAGTCGTAAGAATCTCTCTCCAGTCCATTTACGTCACACGGGCGTCCTCCACTTTGGGAGAGATTATGGTCTACTGAACCGCGTTGACCAGGCGTGTTGGCACAGTTTTCCGTCTCTCACAGAGGATGTTATCTGTGTACAATATCCCTTAGCTGACTTTTACCGCACCCTTGGGAGGGGATGCGGTGGTGACACTTGTATTCTTAATTCGTCACCACACGGAGATATAAGACAGGTTCGCGGGTAATAAGAATGGATCATGTATTATCAAATATATGAAAAGTAGCCAATTTATTTTCAATTAACTTTTTGCTTGACTCTGCGTCTAAACCCTAATTTTCATAATATAGCTCACAGGTTTGGTGTTAGTGTTATGTTAACTATTTAGTAAGATAAAAAAAACATGTTCCTTGTGAACCCTTTGTTAAAAATATTCCCCATTTCTATCGCTGATTTTATTTCAACGTCACTTTGTTATATAAACAATAATACACTAACGTTACTTACTCTACATTCACTTTGTAGAATTGTGTGCGCCTTTAACCCTCGACAAATAAGAGGGGAATTATATTACCAAGTTTAACTTGTACATAGTGCTGTCACTGTGTGCTTACTTATGCTATTAATAATCTACTATATTATTATTAAAAAAAACATTCCAGTCCCACTTGCGGCATTTTTCACTTTTTTCCACCATAATTTGATTTATTAAGTAAAAAAAAAATTAAAAGAAATTAAGGGAATAAAAAAAATCCATGGAGTTTCTTATCTGTTCTTATCCAAAGGATTCGCGTTTGGAACAGACACCTAGTTTCTGAAGTTTCAAAAGAGCGTGTGAAACATGCCAACTTGAAATAAAAAAAAATGACTTATACTTTGACTTTAACTTTGATTTTGACTTTGACTACCCTCGAACGATTTTCTAACTTATGAAAGATTTATGTAGAAATCCCTAAATAAATTTTAAAGAATCTGAAATGTCTGAAAACTAAAAATATAAAGGTTGTCTGGAAGAGATCGCAATATGCGATAAGACCGCCAATTGTACATGTTTTATTGTTACATTAGTTAAGTGACATGTAATTTATGGTGTACAATAAAGTGTATTCTATTCTATTCTATTCTAATATTTTAAAGAATGCGAAATGTCTGTCTGTTTTTTGATCGCTCACACCAGAACCAGTAATTCTCCATAGAAATTTTAATAATATTATAAATGTGAAAGTTTGGGAGTATAGATGTTTGTTACTCTTTCACGCGCAAACTACTGAACGGATTTTAATGAAATTTTATAATAATGTAGCTTATACATCAGTAAAACATATAGGGTACTTTTTATCCAAAGAATACAAGGTTCCCGTGGGATAAGAAGTGGTATCCTAAAAGCACCTTTTGCTGCCTGATTTTTTATCCTTTTTACGGCGAGTAACACCGCGGGACACAGCTAGTATGTACATAAAGATCTATTCAGTCAGGTAAAATTTCTTATAAAAATTGTAAACAAAAATCCTTTATCCCCTACGTTACTAATATATGAAACAAGGAACGGTATTTTATTATGAAATCCCTAAGGGAACGAAAGTCGGAAAAGTGATACGGCCCTGTTCCCAAATGGAATCCATTCATCTAGGGCGTGATGTGACTGTCACATGTTGACAGACGACGTTGACTTTACAGAAAGTTGTTTTCTACGCCTAATAATAAAAGGTGAGCCTTTTGTGGAGATAATCCCTCATGTGATTATACTTTTTTATTTGGTTTTTTCTATTGTAGAAATATTTTAATATCTGGTGACAGACGAACGGACGGACGGACAACGAAGTCTCAGTAATAAAATTCCGTTTCATTTATACTACAGACTATCTCTGCCCCGCGATGTTACCCGCGGTAAAAAGAATAAAAAATAAGTTCATTTTCTATTCCATTATCCATTGGAAAGTTTCATGAAAATCCATCCAGTAGTCTTTACGTGAAAGCACAATAAACATCCTTACATATCCAAACATTGGAGTATGGATAGAAGACCGAGGAAACGTTCGCGTTGCTCAGCCAACAGTTTCATTAGTATTCTTTTTTCGTCATATCTCATAAGATAGTAAGATAGGAGGATGGAATAGTATACCTTACACAACTGTATAATGCTATTTTAAGAAGAGAATACATACCTCCACAATGGAAAGTAGCAAAGGTGATAATGATTCCTAAACCAGGCAAAAGCCCGGATGATGTAAAATCGTATCGCCTGATTAGTTTGTTACCTATTCCTTCCAAATTATTAGAAACTCTAATTCTGGGCCGGTTAAACCCCATTATTCACGGATTAAAATTAATCCCTGATCACCAGTTTGGGTTCAGACAGAAACACAGCACAACCGAACAAATTCACAGGCTTGTTGAACAAATTGCCAAAACATTCGAAGAGAAAAAATACTGTACCGCTGCCTTTCTCGACATCTCCCAGGCATTTGATAAGGTCTGGCATGAAGGTCTCCTGTACAAAATAAAAAAGATGTTACCCATTAATTACTATAGTCTGATCAAGTCCTACTTAACAGGGAGATATTTCTTTGTCAGTCAAGGAGAAGAAACCACTGAGCTCAAGGAAATTCTTGCAGGAGTACCGCAGGGCAGTGTTATGGGACCTGCACTATACCTCATTTACACTGCAGACTTACCTATTGCTGACGATGTCGTCATGGGGACATTCGCTGACGATACAGCTATCATGTCCTGCGATGACTCACCTATTGATGCTTCAAATAAATTGCAAAAAAGTCTAGATGAAATAACGACGTGGTTAAAAGATTGGCGAATTATAGCCAACGAATCTAAATCTGTGCAGGTCACATTTACTATTAGAAAAGAAACTTGTCCGCCGGTACTGTTAAACGGCATGCAGATCCCACAGGAAGACGATGTGAAATACCTTGGTATGTATCTGGATCGCCATCTAACATGGAGGAAGCATATTTTTACTAAGCGTCTAGCAATGAGCCAACTCGTGCGTAAACTATACTGGCTGATAAACAGAAAGAGTCAACTATCGGTAGAGAATAAGTTATTGTTATACCAATGCATAATAAAACCCATTTGGACGTACGGTATAAAATTGTGGGGCACTGCTGCTAATTCAAATGTCGAAATTTTACAGAGATATCAGTCAAAAATACTGAGAATGATAGAAGATGCACCTTGGTACGTCACCAATGAGAGACTCCACAAAGAACTTGGCATCAGAATGGTCAGGGAAGTAATAAAAGAAAAAGCCAAAGCGTACAGTCATAGACTGCAGCAACATCCAAACAGACTTGCACACCACCTGATGGATGAAATATTTCCAGTTTCCCGGAGATTAAAAAAGAGAGTACCTCAGGACCTACTCTAATTTATGAACTATGGGGATGTGTCACTGGACATATGCCTCGCAAGTCTGCAAAATCCATTTAAAAATTGCTGAATGTCTCCATTGACAGATTGCAATTACAGGGGAAGAAAAAAAAAATATATCTCATAAGATATTCATTTAAATTGCATGCTGTAAAGAGCAGTTATCTACTATATAAAAATAAGTCGGATTTTCCTTCCTGACGCTATAACTCCAGAACGCACGAACCGATTTCCACGGTTTTGCATTCGTTGGAAAGGTCTCGGACTCCGTGAGGTTTATAGTTCATTTTTTTTTTTTTACTTTTTTTTGGTATGGCAAAACAACGTTTGCCGGGCCAGCTAGTAATTTATAATAATTGCGTAAGCTAACTGAGCCATTTAATTTGATAAAAAATATTACTATATACATATAAATAGCTTTTGAAAACACCCTATTGAATTTGATAATTTCTTTGGCATTATTATGGGTACAGCGGGTTTCCTTTAAAAGATAGACATATGCCCTCGCGGACTTTTTTGAAGAACATATAGGTAACAAACAATTCCTTCATACATTAGTTTGTTGTTCCTAACATAGATAAGGCAGCGTTTTCATTTATAGCTCGCGTGCGTCCGAATTTCTCGACAAATTTAATCATATCAATCCAATATACAGCAAACCCCAACAAATTATGTGAAAAAAGCCATCCTCTTGAACCATTCTATCTATTAAAAAAACCGCATCAAAATCCGTTGCGTATTTTTGAAGATATAAGCTCACGTAGGGACATACATACAAAAATTACGACTTTGTTTTATAAGAAGTAAAGATAAAGATTAACAGCGTTAGCGTAAATGATCATAAGACATTTTTACGATAAACTAGCTGTAGCCTGCGAATTCGTACCCGTAGAATTTAGAAAATGTTCCCCATTTTTGTAACATTTTTCGCTACTGCTTCTCTCCTATTAGTCGCAGCATGACATTATATAGCCTATAGCCTTCCTCGCTAAATGGACTAACCAACACTGAAAGAATTTTTAAATCGGACCAGACGTTCCTGAGATTAGCGCGTTTAAACAAACAAACAAACTCTTCAGCTTTATAATATTAGTATAGATTACGCTAATATTCTAAATCTGTTTGCAAAAGTACAAGTGTAGTGTTTTTTGGTTTTGTAATAAAATAAATAATAAAAATTGGTAAAGTGCGAGTCGGACTCGCGCACGAAGAGTTCCGTGCCATTATCTATGCAACATAAGGCACGTTATTAATAAATGAGCAAACAACACACACAATACTTAATTAATAACGTTTGTTGTATGAGAGCAAGAAACGGTAAAAAAATCATGTTTGTTGTATGGGAGCCCCCCTTAAATATTTATTTTATTTTATTTTTAGTATTTGTTGTTATAGCGGCAATAGAAATACATCATCTGTGAAAATTTTAACTCTCTAGCTATCACCGTTCTTGAGATACAGCCTGGTGACAGACGGACGGACGGACGGACGGACGGACAGCGAAGTCTCAGTAATAGGGTCCCGTTTTTACCCTTTGGGTACGTAAACCTAAAAATGGAACCTTATTACTAAGAGTTCGCTGTCCGTCCATTCGTTCGTCTGTCATCAGACTGTATGTCTGGACTATGAAAGCTAGGCTGAAAACTTCATAGTTTATGTATATTAGTTGATGCTACGACAGCATATATTTAACATCATCATTTGCCCTTTATTATCCACGCATCTATTATAATCTAAATCAAATATGCTTTACGCTTGCCATGTATAGATAACTAGCTGTTGCCCGCGACCCCGTCACGTGGAATTTAGAAAATTTCCCCCGTTTTTGCAACATTTTTAACTACTGCTTCGCTTCTACTGGTCGTAGCGTGATGTTATAAAGCCTTCCTCGATAAATGCCCTATCTAACACTGAAAGAATTTTTCAAATCGGCCCAGTGGTTCCTGAGTTTAGCGCGTTTAAACAAACAAACAAACTCTTCCGCTTTATAACATTAGTATTGTTAGTATAGATGATGTGTAATCTAAAGTAAGCTAATCATCGAATAATGAATTATTGCAACCAGGAGACAATATTATTCTGCAAAAAATTTTTCAAACTAAATGTTGTGTAGCCATAACTCACACAGAACAAGTTAACTTATTTAAATAAAGGATGCTTTTGCAAACACACAAAAACAACTTGGTTCTTCTAAAAAAGCAATGTTAAAATGTGTTTGCGTAAAAATATTTATCGTAATGCGTAAGAAGTTTACTTTGAAAATACTTTTATGTACTTAAATATATTCTTATTCTTCCGGAAACATCCCGAAGAGGAATCTAAAGAAGTAAAGAGTTCTGTTATCTGTATCTGAGTTCTGGTATCCGTAGAGAGACTGGTGTGTACGACATAGCCCGCGGGTAGCACGCTGATGTGGCAATGGGCAGGCCACATGGCTCGACGACCCGACGGCCCTTGGGGACGAAAGGTGCTCGAGTTGCGACCACGTTCCGGAAGAAATATTTAAAAAAAGAATATTTGGGTGGACAAATGCATTGATAGACAAATGGAAGATACAAAAATTAAGCCTAAGGCTATTTTATGCAGCAAAATAAAGTGGAGGGTCATTTAATGCTATCAATAAAATACACAAACACCTCCCGTCCAAAATTTTTGCAAACTAAGTGATTTGTAAAAATATTCGTCAGGAGGTGTTGCAAAGTAATCTCTCTTCATTACTCTTTCCATTTGATCTTTTGAGCATCGTTAGTGGTGCTTGCTACTTAGCAAGCACCACTAACGATGCTCAAAAGATGAGAACTTTCTCAAGAGCCTAATCGTGGGTTCATTGAATTGTAGATAACGAATGTCTCGTATTGTTGTGTTGAGATACTAAGAGCTCGAAATAATTTGATTAAATTATCTTTTCTTATTATAAAACAAAGTCGTGATTATTGTATGTATGTCCCTATGTAAGCTTATATCTACAGAACTACGCAACGGATTTTGATGCAGTTTTTTTTAACAGATAGAGTGGTTTAAGCGGATAGTTTTTTTTTTTATTCCACGCGTTCAAGTTGCAGTGAACAGCTAATTTTCTATCAAACCATTTTCTACGGATTAAGACGTCTATATTTGTTTTAAATTTTAGTCCGAAGTTTTGGAGACATTTCAGTCAATATGGTCACGGGTGGGACTAACTAAAAAGTGTAAATCCGGAAAAAGTGGTTTTATTTACAAACTAGGTGTTGACCATTGCGCAAGTGTTAGAAATATTATAAAAGTATTTTGTTAATCCAAACATAGTTGAAATTGATTCATAAAGAAACGAAAATAGATAGTGTGTATTTTTTTTTTTTTATTATTTATGTTATTATATTTATTCATACATTTCATTTTATTTATTTATTTGTTTTTATATTGTTCATATGTAAAATAAATTGTTTTTATCCAGCGACCCAACATAAAACCAGCGCTGGTTTATAACCAGCATCAAGCTGAGTTGGGTGCGTTTTTGTAGCGATAGGTACCTTACATCCAAGTCGCCAATACTGTGTGCTATTTCTTATGTATTTTAATCTAGTGACAAATTGTATATTATGTATGTAATCTTATCGTTACAAATAAAACATTTTTCTTATTTTCTTTCTTAAAAAAAAATGTGCTTACTTTTCTGTTATATTGAACTAACCATTAGGTACCGACGAATTAATACGTGTGACATTGGAAATAACTTTATCACATATAAAAAAGTAGCCTATGTCATCATTCAGGCTCCAAATCGCCCGCAATGCAGAAGAATTGATAACCTTCTTAATTTAAAGCCGATTAAAAAGAATGGAATATATAAGCTGTATCCACGGAACTATCCCAAGTTTGTCTCTCGGCAGCTATCTATAACTTAATAAAAATTTGTTCTATATTTTTTATGAGGTTTGATGGATTGATTTTTCATTGGATAATGGAAGTGAGTTTGTTTTCACTTCTCATCCCTACCTCTGGTTCTAGACGGGTGATATATTGCACGATCAAATAATAACCCTTTGTTTTCACTTTATACAAGTTTTTCATGGGTTTCCATAAGCTTATAGGGAAGTTTTGTTTGATTTCATAACATAGATGATTGATTTATAAGGATAGTAGCTGTCGTCCGCAACTTCGTAATAGAAGTTTAGAGTTTTAAGAGTTCCCCGTTTTTGTAACATTTTTCACTAATCCTTTGCTCTTATTGGTCGCAGCTTGATGTTTTACAGTCTATAACCTTCCTCGATAAATGTACTATCCAACACTGAAAGATCTTTTTAAATCGTACCAATGCGGCAGCTGTTGATGCATTAGCACGTTGAATAAAACCAATTCTTCAGTTTTATAACATTAGTATAGAAGTATAGATGTAACTTAAGGGTTCTATGTGCACAACAAAACTTAACTAAAATTGAAAACAACTATAGATGTATGATGTATGTATAATGCGATGTAGACTCAATCGAGGAACATTGTGGTGGTCAAATTGGTTGCTGTTAGCACGACCGCAATAAGCTCAGTTGGCAGAGATACGGAACGGTATTCCGAATTCGTGGGTTCAAGTCCCGCTTGCGGTGATCACTTTTTCCACTACAATTTAATTTATTAACTATAGGTGTATTTTTATTAATTAGATATTCTTTTTTGCACATTTATATTAATTAAAATCTTTAGTCTAAAAAAATAAGTTTTATAACAAGAAAGTTCAGTTAAGGGCCTACATCAATATTATCGTCGACATGTACATATTAACACAGCTATGTAGGTAGTAGGTAGTAGTAGGTATAGAAAATGAAGAATTAGGGCTATTTTTTTTGTTTACTCAAAATCTACTAAATATATTTTAATTCTGATTTACGTGTTTCTATATATAATAGTTACTTATGTTTTTAAAGTTATTTCATTAGTTAATACGCGATAATAGACCGACAAATGAAAAAAATAAAAAATGAGAGAGGTGTTTTCGCTAAGATTTTCTATCGAGAAAACTTTTTTCAATCGCGTTTCTGAGTTTATGCGATCCTAGATTATATATTGAAAAAACATATACTTAAAAATTAGAGCTCTAGCCATTCAATCTAAAGAAACAATGAAAACTTCGTACGTAGAAAAATGCACGAAGAATTTTGGTATCCTCTTAACATAGTCGAATTGTCTTATCAACGCTTCACTTCAATCAAATTCACTTTTTAGTTAATAGTTAACTATCACAATGTTAATTAGTTATTATTTTTATTGTATTTATTAATTACTTTCGTAGATAACCACCTATATACAGATTACATTAACTTCTTTATTATTAGTTTATACGAGAATGGAAGAAACAACTACACGCACTAACAGTTAGGTACCAGATATATAAGACCGAACAATCTTTACAAAATATATTTTAATTAAATGTCATTGTAAATTTTCCAGTTCGCATAAAGTAAATATCGTATTGTCGCTTTTATTTTGAAGATTTATGTTGCAAAGCCTTTTCGGTCGAATTCACGGGGCGCGTTAATTTGTGAAATGGATTTCGATGTACAGTTTGAGAGTTTATTAGCCTATTGTTTTTTTTTTCTTCTCACGACTCATTTTAATAGGTACGTTAGAAACTTATTAAAGTGGTAATGATCTATGTCATTATGCTTGCCAGCTATTTTCTTAGCTGTACTTTAAATTTTACTTGTTTTCTAGCTCTGTAGAACACAACCGATTTTTTTAACGTCTTATGCCTTTGTGTATAAAATCCTAACAAATATTTTAAATATGAAAGTTTGCGAGTATGGATGTTTGGATGTTTGTTACTCTTTTACGCAAAAAACTACTGAATGGATTTTAATGAAACTTTACAACAATGTAGCTATACATCAGAATAACACATAGGCTAAAATTTATAAAGATATTGTGTGAATTGTCCAAAATGTGACAAAAATCGTAAGTGATTACCTTTTCGATTAGGTAATGAAAAAGAAAAACAAACATATTACAACATGACCTACCTACCTATACATAAAATAGCAACAAAGTTTGTACCACGTGACCAATGACGCAGTCGAGCGCAAAATCAAAGCAACGATTGTTATGTACAATTTTCGTAGTTAGTTCATTTATGTAAGCCGGGGTGCATTAATTGGCTTACAAGATTAACACAACTGTGATTAACAAGCATAAAGTCTGTTAATAACAAGCAGTCGCTCGTTTTGAATAAACAATTTAAATGTTGATGGATTTGTGAATAGATTATAATAAATTAATAATTTGTGATAAATTCTCTGTTCGGTATTTAAAATTTTAACTCAGAGTAGCATGAAAACGTATTATAATACGTAAACTAACCTAATGACGATAGTATAAGCTTTTTAAAAATAATATTCCCGCCATAAAATACCTAGCCTTTTACTCGCTTCGTTCGTCTGAACATTATTTTAGGATTTTGTACATAAAAGAAATCCTTATAGGATTATTTCGGTGTCCTTTCGTCTATCTGTCTGTCCGTCTGTCAAACATTTTTTTAATATAACTTTTAGCACTCAGAAGGCATGTAGCTTCATATTAGTGGAAAAAGTTTTAGTATTTGACTATATCAAACTTACTTAACCCAAGCAGGGTTGACGTTAGGCAGGCGGCCTGTCGTAAAAATCAGTGAACATCTACTGCAACATGAACAAATAAATCATGTTGCGCCGACGCTATGTAACGGGATAAGGGCAAGGAGAATGATATCTATAATAGTACTAAAAATACTTACAGAATATTCTTACTGAAAATTAAAATGTTTCATCACTGCGTGTTACATTCACAACAGAGTAAAATTTAGTAGAGGGCTATTTTCGCTAAATATTTGCAACAACCTTAAGTGGTTCTTTGAATATAGGATAGAGTGGCTTTAGCGAGAGTTAATTAATTTGATACAGTATAGTGAAGCAAGTATATTTAAGTTTACAAACACTTGAATACTCCATGTTGCGGTTTAACCATAGTCTTTGAAGTTTCAGTTCTTTTAGCGCTTGGTAGCTTTTTGATCCAAGGAAAGCCATCGCTTATGATTTCGACATAACATAACGTGATAATATTTTTATTTATTTATGGAAATTTCACACAATGTGCTCTGATCCAAAGCTAAGCTACATTTATATGCTAGTGTTATTGGTACTAAAACATGTATTTACTACATACGTACAACTTTGTTTGGACAAAGATTTTTGTGACAGATATAAACATCACACAAATCAAAGTCCTGCTCGGCGATCGAACCCGCGAACTCATGAATAGCCCATTACATTAACTGCTAGACTTCAAGTCCCTTCATTATACAATACAACTTGGTTAAGTGGGACCTGGATAAGCTGGAAAACTGGAACTCCTGCTGAGATCTCTACACTACGCCACTGAATCACCTCTGCTGGTGGGACAAAGAAAATCGAAAATATTACGTATCTACTTATTGCTAATAGACACAAACATATTATAGAGTCCATTATTGTAGTGCAATCTCTTATAAATATTGCGGCCACAAAGCGTGAAATTGTTAGGTCCTCTTGCCCCTAGATAGGGGCCATCAGACACGTCGCCTGATGTAGTATCTGTATATTCATCGGTTTGTATTGATAATAGAACTGTATCGTGATTATTAGGTTTTTATATGTAATATTTGCTTATATTTCCAAACAATAACAATAATCGAGCGATATAGTAACACATTAACAATAATCTCACTCTTAATTTAAAACGAAGTCGTTATTTTTATATGTTTGCCCCTATATGAGCTCTATAATAATATATAGATAAAGTGGTTCAAGAGGATAGTACTATTTTGTCTAATTTCTTAAAAAAATAACTATTAATTTTTTAAAATAATTTATAAATTTTTGCTTTTACTAAATAAACTAAATTATAGTGGAAAAAATGATAAACATGAGCGGGACTTGATTTGGTAAACACATGCTGGAACCATGATAGCTCAGATGGGAGAGCAACGGAACGGTATTCCGAGGTCGTGGGTTCAAGTCCCGCTCATGGTTATCATTTTTTCCACTATAATTTAGTTTATTTAGTAAAATAACTATTTCTAAATTCTGCGCGTATGTACTTGTGAGCCACAGTCAGTATTTATAATACTTGCTTGTGTGTGAAATGTGCTAATCATTGAAAAGTCACTTACCTACTTGCCTATTGTGCTCGTCGTATCTATTCATATAATAAATCTGTAGAAAAATTTTGTACCTTGACTATATTTAAAAAAAAAATAGAGGGTTTAAGGACAACCAACCTAACCCATATACTGCATTTATGAAATTTTTGTCTGTTTGTCTGTTATGTACAACACATATAAATGTTATACGTAAAAATTTTACATAACTCAAGGTATTACTTAGTCTTTGTTTCATCGCAATCGCTCCACTCAAATCTAGATTTACTTACAACGTCATCTAGTGGCTAAAAAATGAATCAAAAAATTTATTGGGTCGATCGAAAAAAAATCGATGTGACGGTGACGTCCGCGTGGATCGTTTTTTTTTCGATCGACCTACACACCACAGCTAATAAAAATAATAAATATTCATGGACATTTCACACAACGTCCTCTGGTCCCAAGCTAAGCTTATACGCTTGTGTTATGGGTACCAGAATACGGATAGAATACATATACTACTTTTCTTTTGTAAATACATACTTATAATACATAGAAACCCCCAGACGCAGTACAAACATTTGTATGACAATTAGAAAAATCACACAAATAAGATTGTCCCGAGCGGGAATTGAAAATAAATATAACCTTATCCATAATTTGTAATAAAATCTTATCTATTAATATTTTTATTTAATACATCATAAATAGAACATACTCAGACGTTACGTGATTTATATACTTGAACATAACCTATAAAGATTCCAGTTGTAGTCCAGTGCACAGGTAAAATAGCGAGACAGAACTAGTAGTATACATACATCTTAACTTTAAAACCACTGATAAAAGATGCTAGCTAAAATATTTTTGAATTACGACTATCTTAAGTAAGCCATTACCGTTTCCTGTTCACTAAGTTTTATGTATTAATCTGTCTTCATTATTCGCTTCATTTTATCAGCTAGAGGATCATTAGAAGTCCTTTAAAGACCAATCGACTACTAATTAAAATGTTTACTTACTAATAAATTGCAAGATATTTTGTTGTGTATATTTTCCTGTGGAAAAATTTTCCAGCTAAATTTAATGACCAGGGCTTTATGTATTTTCTTTAGGAATTTTACTGTGTCCTTCTATCTTTTTTATTCTATCTTTACAAGTTTAAAACAAAAAGATGTAAAATCTTTAAAACTATTTTTTCTTTAAATTAGGCCTGTGCCAACACGCTTGGTCATCACAGCACAGTAGACTATAATCCCCCCCAAAGTGGAGGAGACCTGTGCTCAACGGTGGGAAGGAGACGGAGAGAAAGAGAATGCAGTTTTACAGTCCTTTCTTTTATTCAAAGTCCGTCAAATATAAATTGCATACTTGGTTTACTATAAACAAGATCCACCTTTAAAGATTACATCAATTTGTGACCTAATTTTTTTTGCCTAAAGCTTACGTGTTGACGAAGAAATCTTTTTACATATAATATATAATACATATAATATATATAATATATAATATATAATACATATAATAATTTGACGCGCTTCGTGGTGGAGTGGTTTATGTAATGGACTGCCGATCACGAGGTCGCGGGTTCGATTCCCGGTTGGGACAATCATTTGTGTGATATCCATAAATGTCATACAAATGTTTGTGCTGCGTCTGGGTGTTTTCTATGTATTATAAGTATGTATTTACAAAAGAAAAGTAGTATATGTAGTCTATCCGTATCTGGTTCCCATAATACAAGCATAGAAATATAGCTTACTTTGGGACCAGAGGACGTTGTGTGAAATGTCCTGAATATTTATATACTTATATTTCGTGACTAAAGTAAGCATCCGAATATTTTCATCCACTGGTTGCGTACATAATAAAGGCATAAGCTAAGCCTCTTAATGCAAATGAATGGATTATCCACTGTGAACATGTGTGGTTTATTATTAAAATATACGAAAGATTTCCGCATATATTTTCCTCTTAGATGAGATTACTTACGGAATGCCTTGGTAAATCGACGAGTCATACTTATTTAATCCATAATTTAATCACGACCATTCATCTTTACTTATTATAAAACAAAGTGGTTATTTTTGTATGCTACGCAACGGATTTTGACGCGGTTTTTTTTATATATAAAGTCGTTCAAGTTCGCTTTTTTGTATAATTTGTATGATTTGTTAAGGGCCTACATCAATATTATCGTATATCATCGCCGACACGTACATATTAACACAGCCAGTAGGCACAGAAAATAAAGAATTAGGGATACTTTTCCTATTTACTCAAAATCTACTAAATATATTTTAATTCTGATTCACGTGTTTCTATACATAATAGTTACCTATGTTTTTAAAGTTATTTCATTAGTTAATACGCGATAATAGACCGACAAATGAAAAAAAATAAAAAATTAGAGAGGTTGTTTCGCCAATATTTTCTATCGAGAAAACTTTTTTCAATCGCGTTTCTGAGTTCATGCGATCCTCATATATTGAAAAAACATATACTTAAAAATTAGAGCTCTAGCCATTCAATCTAAAGAAACAATGGAAACTTCGTACATAGAAAAATGCACGAAGCTATTTTGGTATCCTCTTAAGGTTTGGTATGTTTTTCATACAACAAACTACGTGTATACTAAGGACAGAAGAAAAATGATGATAATTTGTTTATCTCGAGCAGAAATAAAACCCAGGAAGCATAGAAGTCAATATATTTGAAATTTATTTTTATTTTATTTATAAATGTTTGTACTGCGTCTGGGTGTTTCTATGTATTATAAGTATGTATTTACCAAAAAAAGTAGTATATGTATTCTATCCGTATTCTGGTACCCATAACACAAGCAATTATAAGCTTAGCTTGGGACCAGGAACCGTTGTGTGAAATGTCCGTGAATATTTATTTATTTTATTTATTTATTTACCAATGTTGTAGGGTCTTTTACTTAGGCAATATATAGAGACACCAAGTATACACACTAGTAATGAAATGCAATGAGAACACCAAAGAACATCTGACAGCATCACGCCATACTATTTAGAGTCAATCCGGCAGTACCTAAACCATCTAACCACGAAGCCATTTTGAAAGCTGTTCCTTATATTGTATTTTATTAGGTGTTTTCTATGTATTATAAGTATGTATTTACAAAAGAAAAGTAGTATATGTAGTCTATCCGTGTCTGGTACCCATAATACAAGCATAGAAATGTAGCTTACTTTGGGACCAGAGGACGTTGTGTGAAATGTCCTTAATATTTATTTATTTGTTTATTAAAACAACAACCTTTTGGTTCCCATGTATACAGTAGCAACATAAATAATAATATGTCTGAACAAAAGGGTTTTTGTAGATGTCCATAGTAAATGCGCGGTTTGAATAACGCGAACCAATTGTTTCACCTCAATGGTCCCACAAACAAACGCTGGAATGCTTTTGTTAATTAATTTATAAGACCAAACTATGGTACTTGAATAAATACATACCTTAGTCTTTACCACAATAATTTAATTCACTAGAATATTATGTTAAAGAAAGAAAACCACATGTGGGTTTAGTTCATAGATAACTTTCAATAGATAGAGCATGTCCGTGAGGTGATTGATTAAGAATAGAATACAAGTGTCACCGATCCCTTTCCTTCCTAGTGTACGGTATAAACCATGTAAGGGATACTGTATTAAATCAAAATAATATATAACATCTTCTAGAGACGGAAACCTTTAAAATAAACCGTATGCCAACATGCTTGGTTAGCGTGGCACAGTAGTAGACCATAATCCCTTCTAAAGTGGAGAAGCCCCGAGCCCAGCATTGGGATGTAATGAGCTGGAAAGAGATGGAGAGAAAGAGATCGAGCATTTCAAGCGCAACTTGCACGGTATGGAGTAATGCATTTTCATTGGTCGTAGGAAAATTGTACAAGTTGTGATACATCCAGTTTTCATACATAATATTCGTAATCGTGGAATCTATTGGGAGTGATCTGTGGTTGAGTTTCAGGTACATGGATATATTTTGGCAATGAAATGTGTAGTGTTAATGTTAACTGATAAATATTCTGGTTATGTATTAAGAAAAAGCTTTTGTGGTGTTTTAATAAATAAAATCTTTCTTCTTGTTTTTGCATTATACCATTACTTGGGGTTGGCACAAGTCTACTCTTCTGTCAGAGTCTCATTTTAGAGTTTAATACCAAACGGTTAAAGAATACCCTATTACTGAGAACTTGCCGTCCGTCGGTCCGTTCGTCTATCATCAGGCTATATCGCCCAA
This sequence comes from Orgyia antiqua, assembly GCA_916999025.1. NCBI lineage: Eukaryota > Metazoa > Arthropoda > Insecta > Lepidoptera > Erebidae > Orgyia > Orgyia antiqua. The sequence continues at coordinate 15,030,138 of OU779864.1, read as the reverse complement.
ACAGTGATAGCTAGAGAGTCATTTCACAGTTTATGTATATGAGTTGATGCTATAACAACAAGCATCCGTCATCATAATTCTCCTGCCCTTATACCTTTATTTTGGGACGGGAAGACATCTATACTAATATTATAAAGCTGAAGAGTTTGTTTGTTTGTTAGAACACGCTAATATCAGGAACCACGGGTCCGATTTGAAAAATTCTTTCAGTGTTGGATAGTCCAAGGAATCGATATCCGATATCGAGGAAGGCTAAAGGCTATATAACATCACGCTTTAAATAAATAAATAAATATTAATGGACATTTCACACAACGTCCTCTGGTCCCAAAGTAAACTATTTTTCTATGCTTGTGTTATGGGTACCAGAATACGGATAGACTACATAAACTACTTTTCTTTTGTAAATACATACTTATAATACATAGTAAACACCCAGACGCAGAACAAACATTTGTATGACATTTAGAAAGATCACACAAATGATTGTCCCGAGCGGGAATCGAACCCGCGACTTCGTGAACTGCAGTCCGTTACATGAACCACTCCACCACGAACCCCGTCAAACTTTGCTTTGACCAATAGGAGCGAAGCACTAGTGAAAAATATTGCAAAAACGGGAAAAATATTCTAAATTCGACGGGTACGGAGTCGCGGGCAACAGCTTGTTATGTCATATGGTTGACTGGAAGAAAATACCTCAGGCATTAAGTCCGCCTGTGCAATTTTTGTATGCATCTCTCCTCTCCTATTTTGATGTTTCTTTACACTACAGAGAAAAAACAATATTCCTAAGTATAGAATCTATACATCTATACAGTAATCTAGTTCAGTTATTTGTGCTTATTGCACTGTTGTTAGGAAGTTTAGTAATTCATGTAAGCAGATGTCAAGCAGATATTAGTAAAGTTGCTTGCATTTCTAATATTAACTTTAAAGTTTAACTTATGTGCGTGAAAATTTGCGTACCATATTTGTTTGTACTTTTTTCTATAGGATAAACTTTGTGTTTTTAACTGTGCTAGCTAACACAATTGGTTTCGAACACATACCCCATTCCCAGATGTTTCTATGTGTTAAATAAGGTTAGCTACTCACTCTCTCTTGGTCTGCAGTCCAATAACATCTCACTCTTGGGCACGGGCCTCTTGCACTTTCGGAGGGATTGTAATCTACTATGTCGCGCTGACCAGGCGTGTTGGCATAAGGTTTATTAACGAGTTTTCCATCTCTCACAGTATGTAGTGTATAATAGATAATATATACGTGAAAGAAATGGGGTGTAACAACATGTGTTATTAATGCGTCACCACACGGACAAGCTCAGTTTAGTGTTTTATATTTTGCAAGGAATATTAGTTATATACTTTCATGTAACAAAAAGAATAACTTAAAACAGATTTGTTGTCATTAAATTATTCTCTTTTTACAGTCCATAAAATCTGGCTTTTACAAGGTTTAGCGAAATTATGAATAGTGAGATTCTTAATCACATTAATATGTTTGTAAGAGCTTTTTATGTTTATTACTCTTTTACGCTTAAACGGCTCCACGAATTTAAATCGTACTGGAATAAAACATACTAAAAAGATTACATATTAGCATAACTTAGAAATACGGTGGTCCCGTAGCAAAATCGAGTAACTATAATATAGTTCATCGAACTCTTCTGTGATGGGGATAATATATAATTTGAAGTGACTATGGTTCTATTACCGCCAGATACATCTGTCCCTTTTATAGCTTTTTTATTTTATATGCAGCTAATCTATCATAAATAATTAAACGTAATCAATTACGATACAAACCGATACTTGTAATATTTCCGAATATTTATCACCCAATTAAGTAATCGATTGTGTCTCCACTCGATACGAATGAATTGCATTATCCGAATTGATCAATAAAAGTCAGTTTTATTCTTTATTAATTCCTTCGAGTGAAATTTAAAACGCTTTGCTTCTACGAAATTAAATACATATTTTATTCATAGCGTTGAGGTAAACATAAACTTGCCTCACAATATTTATTTTGCACGAAACCAAAACCCGTGGAGGGTATTTAAAATTTTGTTTAGCTTTTTGTTTGCTCTGGCTCTTAGTATGGTTATTTTTATTGGAAGACTTTTCTGAGATATAATAAATAATAAATATTTTAATAATAAATATTTTGGACATTTAAAACAACGTCCTCTGGTCCCAAAGTAAGCTATATTTCTATGCTTGTGTTATGGGTACCAGATACGAATATACTACATATACTACTTTTCTTTTGTAAATACATACTTATAATACATAGAAAACACCCAGACGCAGAACAAACACTTGTATGTCAAGTATAAACATCACACAAATGATTGTCCTGACCGGGAATCGAACTCGAGACCTCGTGATCGGCAGTCCGTTATATAAACCACTAGACCACGAGGCCCGTCGAGAGCCACGAGATATTAATTTTTGTGCACTGATATGCCCATATTCCTCAATTTTCTCCATCATTGTGGTTTGCTGGAAGAAAATTCATTATTGAATTAAGCTCGCCTTTGTACATGCTGTTTCTTTTATGTCTGTAATTTTTTTTTCTGTTTTGTTTTGTATGTGTGGAATAAAGAATAAATAATAAAGAATATTAAAATATCTAGTGTGTTGCTCGAGTTATTTGTTAACTAGACGCTAAGTGCTTAAAGTTCTCAGAAATAAATGTATACTTAATATAATAAAGCTGAAGATTTTGTTTGTTTAAACGCGCTAATCTCAGGAACCACTCTGGTCCGATTGAAAAACCCTTTCAGTGGTGTATAGTACATTTATTGAGGAAGGATATGGGCTAGAGTATATTAAACCACGTTGTGACCAATAGGAGCGAAGAATCAGTTAAAAATGGTGCAACACAATAGTGTAAGCGTCTACATATTCCTTAAAACTTTAAGAATTATTATTTTGCACCATTAAAACTGCTCTGTTACAGACTTTATCGTTTTTGTATTTTTATATGTTCTTAGTTATTTAGGTGATGGTCTGCCCTTATCCTATTACTTGGTGTTGGCGCAACATGTGTGAGAAACTAATCTGCTAGCTGACGTCATATTTGTGGTTGCTGTTATCTCTTTCATACAACTCTTGCATCTTTCTTCTGCACTTAAACTTGTTTTATAAAATTCATTCGTAGTTATCATCATACCGTCACGCCTTGTCCCATAAGGTTAGGTAGCAACTATAGAGCGCCATCTGCTGTAATCTAAACACACTTCCTTGGCTTCATTTACACTCATACATGCACGACGGTTATAAGAGCTAGGTAGCTTTCAAAAACTATACATTTACATTTATTTTCTGCGTATCATTAAAACTTATATTTAAACAATATAGATCTTCTTATATATAAAATTCACGTGTCACAGTGTTAGTTACCGTACTCCTCCGAAACGGCTTGACCGATTTTTATGAAATCCCACATGCATATTCAGCAGGTCTGAGAATCGGCCAACATCTATTTTTCAAACTTTTTTTTTTTATTATGGCAAAACAACGTTTGCCGGGACAGCTAGTATTAATATAAATACGAAAAATACACACAGTAAGATGCAGATATAGTGAATACTCATTAAGTTCCTTGGTACTTAAGCTATATACCTTGCCACCGCGGGGGACTACTTATAAAGCCGCGTAATACGCATTTTAACCCAAAAACGATAAAGAGGTCTCATTTGCATACAAAGTTTGTTAACTTTAATTACTGAACCCCACGGACATAATATATATAATAGCGACTAGCGAAGTCTTTTAGCGAAAAGTCGAGAAGTTTAACTCTAGTTTATATTGTGATTATGTTTAACTTAATTGTCAAATAAAACGGACATCAATACAGTTACGACTACTTATATTAACAAGTCAATTAAGTATTCAATGTTAACAAAATATTATGTAATTTTAAATATAAACATCGTATTATAAATAGTTCAAACCTGAGATTACCTTTACTTAATAAATTTAATTGTAGTGGAAAAAGTGATCACCGCAAGCGGGACTTGAACCTATGACCCCGAATACCGTTCCGTTATTGCGGTCGTGCTAACACTAACCAATTTGACCACTGTTATTTTTCTATGTATGCCTTCTATCTTAGCTTATATTGTCAAACTACGCAACAGGTTTTGATGTCATTTTTTATTAGAGTGGTTCAAGAGATTTTTTTTTGTACAATTCTTTAATGTTTGATATATATTTGGGGAGGCCGTCCTCCCCAAAAACTATAAACGCGGGTGAAATCGCGTCAGAATAGCTCTCTCTCTCTCTCCAGCCCATTTACGTCCCACTGTTGGACACGGGCCTCCTCCACTTTGGGAGGGATTATGGTCTACTGTGCCGCGCTGACCAGGCGTGTTGGCACAGGGTTTATTTTAGAGTTTTCACACGGAGAATAGTCAGATTAGCTAGTTTCCAATATTTGTGAATGGCCTGGACCTTGTTGGTAATTCTATCTACACAATACTCTTATACACATGTCATATATCCATCGCATAGTGGTTTTGTATAGTTTCTATTTGGGTGCAGTATTTTTAGTTAAATGATGAATTCAGAATAATTATAAATAAATAAATAAATAAATATTCATGGACATTTCACACAACGTCCTCTGGTCCCAAGCTAAGCTTATATGCTTGTGTTATGGGTACCAGAATACGGATAGACTACATATACTACTTTTCTTTTGTAAATACATACTTATAATACATAGAAACACCCAGACGCAGTACAAACATTTATATGACAATGAGAAAAATCACACTAATGATTGTCCCGAGCGGGAGTCGAACCCGCTACCTCTTAATCGGCAGTCCGCTACATGAACCACTCGACCACGAGGCTCGTCTATAAATATACTTGAATTTTAGAATAGTCCACGCTTTGCAGTTCCCGAAAACCATTTTTTTGAATTATTTCGATAGAATGGTAAATTACTACATGTACTTATGTTTTGACAGTAATACGGAACTTTCTTCACGCAAGTGCAAAACACATTTACTCAATTTTGCCAGATTAATTGCCAAACAACCGTGATAACAATAAATAAACAGTAAGTTATACTAAAATGCTAGTTTTATCATTCCCCTATGGATGTCAACGCTTCCTATCGTAAAGTGCCGACGAGTCCCTGGGAGGGTAGTAAATTTCACTGGACACTTCTGTATTTACGATTAGTTGACATGCAATGACACAAAATGTCCCACATTGGTCATATTTATTCCTGAATTAGTAGACTAGTAGACTGAAACTATAAAGTTCTCTTGTTAAATAACGATGAAGGTCATAATTTGTATTTTAATGGCACTGAAGAGGAAATAAAAGCGATTCAAATGTACGTAAAATGGTAGAATGGCTTTCGAAGAAACAAAACCTGTATTACCTGTTATAAATACACAAACAACTTTTTTTATCTTACTTGTTAGGCTTTGACTTAATAAATCAAAGAAAAGAAATAAATAAATAATCAAAGACATTTCATATAACGTCCTTGTGTCACAAGCTAATTTAAAAAAAATTATTACCATGAGCGGGTCATAACTCCATGACCTTGGAATACCGTTCTGTGGCTCTGCCAACTGAGCTATCACAGTTCTTGCATATGATAACCAAGACTTCCACCGCAATGGTAACAATTTTACTCGCACAACTAAACTAAACTTAACTTAAAAATAAAAATTGATAGTGTCATTAATACAATTCGGCAATGTTTTTTTTAGACAATTTTTTATTAGACAATTTCTATAATAAACTAACGATTTCAATAAATAAAAATGTGCACAAAGATATAGCCAATTAATCAAAATACGCCATAGTTGTTTTAATTTTTTTTTTTATACTCAACATACTTTATCAAGTTTACGGCCTATCTGATGGTAAGCAGTTACCGTAGCCTATGGACGCTTGCAACACCAGAAGTGTCACTCGCGCGTCGCCGACCCTGCAGAAATCTTATAATCCCTTTTTTGAAGAGCCTTTGCTGTATTTTTTAGTTATGTTCAGTTGTGTACATAGAATTGGTATCAATTTTACAGTCGTAGTATACAATACAACTTAATATTTATTTATATTAAAATAGGAAAAATAGTGGAGCCGTGTTTGCACATAAGAATTTATTTACCAAAAAAATAACAACTCTGTTATGAGTATCTCTCTAGGGCTATCGTGTTGATGAGTATGTTGTTCACGGCTGGGTAAACTTCTGTCATTGAAGCTAACGAGCTTTGGGTTGCATTGTGTGTAAAATTTGTATACACTCTAGAATAGAATATTCTTTGATTGTATACAATTTACCCGTGTTGTATGCAACGACTAGTTGTTGCCGTCGACTTCGTAGGCCTGTCGAATGAGTATTTATATGCATCATATAAGTTGAACATAGTAGCTTGTTATTATACGTAGCACTAATGTAGCGCATGCCACAGGAGCCCTCAAGTATGAACACTTTTCTTCGTTTTTGCAATATTTTTCACTGATGATTTGCTTCTATTTTTGTGATTTTATTCAACCTAAAGGCTTTCTCGATATATCAACATAAATAGAATTTTTAGTTCTTGAGATTATTATATATTAGTCTCTATATTGAGTAATATTTTGTTCGATAATTTGATTATATTTGTGGCACTGCGAAACCACAGTCTTCTGCCGCATACAGATGGTAGTCCACAAAGTCACCACAGTCGATATTGAACGCCTGCGGTTGAGGTTTTAAACTTAGGTCGTTTTAATTCCAATAATTTATGGCGTCTCGTCAAGGAGAAGAAACACGCTTTTCTTAGCTTCATTCGCATCTATCTAATTATTGGTTTCTGTGTCTTTATAATAATTTTCACCCACTTGTGAAAATCTGATTGTTTTGAAATTTTACGCTTAAATGGATTTATAATAATGTATATACCTTTATGCTATCGATTTATAACAAATTTTGAGAAATATGTAACTTGTTTTTCTTCTAAATTATAATTTGCATTAAACCCAATATAGCTTCAAATCGGCCGTTTTTAACAGTCAATCTACGATTACGGATGGATTTTCATCCTCGTTTATCAGTAAGATATTTCTATCTCCTGTCAAATTTTCAATAAAGAATGCCGTTATTCGTAGCTTATTGATATGCAAGTAAGTATAAAAGTTTAGATTAGTCTGACTTTGACAGCATGAGTCGAAGATAAGTAAAATATTAAAAACGGCCGCAAGATTGTTCTTCTATTTACTTAGTCTAGAAGCATACCAATACCACAGTCAATATCCAACCGGTGTCAAGAAAACAATCACTCATTCGGTACTGTAATCACATATACATTATTCCCAGCACGCAACAAGCAATTCTAATGGAAAATACATCTCAATTATTTATTGAATCTCTCCTCCCGACTCCCTTTACTGAAATCTCTAGGGTTGTATTCGGTCGATGTATTGATGAATATGTTGTTTACCGCTGGATTTAAAGCACTAATATTGGGATATTTGTTTCGTGATAAATTTATCGAGTATGTGAAATTTGAGTATCTGATAAGCGATTTTTTTCGCGCGTTCCATGTGGTGACGGATTAAGAATACAACTGTCACCTCCCCATTTCTTTCCCGGGGTGCTAGATGAGCCAGCTTAGGGAGAATATAAAGAGTGAACGTCCGCTGTGAGAGACGGATAACTCGAAACTAAACCATGTGCCAACACGCCTGGTTAGCATGGCACAATTAAATAGACCAAGTCCCTCCCAAAGTGGAGGAGATCCGCCCAGCTGTGGGACTTTAATAGGCTGGAGAGGATGGTTGGTGCTTAATCCCATGCCACCTAATGGTAAGCGACATTGTAATCTATAATAGCAAGGTGTAGCAACTAAGTAAGGCGTCTATTTACCTCATTTTTGGACAACAATCCATTTCATGAACTACCAGACCACGGGGCCCGTTGATATTTTCTGTGTACAATATACTACATACTTCCACAGCACCCTGGTTAAGAAATGCGGTGGTGATACTTGTAGTCCGTCATTATTTGTTCCTAAATAATTTCATCCATTACTCTACATTTCAAGCAAGTTAAAGCAAAAGCTAGTCTCTTGTATAAATAATAGTAGCGCAAGCATTGTATTAGTCACACGAACGTAGTCACGTAACTATTACGATCGTAATATCAAACCGACTACACACTCAATATGCAAGCCAACATAAACGATCAACCGTTAACATGATTGCTTTTGCAAATGTTACTTATAGACCAAGATCCTAGACGTGAAAGATTTTTCTCATTTTTAGAGCGATGGCTGTACATATTATTGAACAACTATTTTATTGTGATTTATGTTTGTTTTTGTTTTCTACACTATCTAATGGTTGACTGGTAGAAAATGCTTTTGACATTAAGTCTTGCACAGCCTAACATTTTGTACAGGAAGTTTGTTAATAAAAAATAAATATATTACGTACGGTACGGTAGTAATACATTTTACGTGCATTACTTTTTACGTACTGTAATTGTATAGCTACCCGCTACTATACACCGTCGTCGACCGTTCCTTAGATATTAGATGTTACAGTCTGAACTGAAAATAGTACTAATCTCATTCTTATTTTGTAAGGGGAATGTTAAGGATAACATATGAAATACTTTTGAAATCATAAACACTATCGTAAAACGTTTTCAAGATCCCTTAATATTTTTAGAATTCTACCTAGTTTAAATTATTTTATTAGTATTAATGTATATGTAATTAAGGAAACTATTTTTACTACATTGAAAAACACAGGTATTAAACGCGTTAAAATTTTTAGTATAGGTGTTAAACACTACCTTTTTGCCGACGTTTCGAAAAAAAAAACTATTTTTACGTTACGTTAAGCAAATAAATAGATCGGACCAGTAAAGGTTTTTGTGTCTGAGATCTTGGTCTATTACTCCTGCGATCGCTTCCTTCAGTTACTGGTAGTAAATTTACAGATCTAAAATTGATGCTCGAAACTGCAGCAGTGACTGTACATATTGCATATGCTGTAGATTCTGGTCAGTACTGAATTTCATTGCTTATTGAGCAAACAGTCTTAAACCTATACTCAGATACGATACGATCAACAAAGTTTACTAACCATTGCCCGCGTCTACGGAGACGTGAAGTTAGAATCACAATTCATACTGAATTTCAACCGGATATAGTTTTCTACTTCTAATTTTAAATCCCCTTTTTGCCTCTTCAGTATGTGAATTTTTAAAAATACTTAATGCTCTCACTCGTTGCAACAGGAAATTCATAGGTTAGGCCCTGCATTGATATGTTAGTCTGCTTCTCCTTTCTAGGGTCCCGTGCTAAAAGGTTAACGGGACCCGTGTTTACCGCTGTAAAAAGTTGTACTTACTTAACACCTATCGACACTTTTTGGACAATTCACACAATATCTTTATAAATTGTAGCCTATGTGTTATTCTGATGTATAAGCTACATAAATGTAAACTTTCATTAAAATCCATTCAGTAGTTTTTGCGTGAAAGAGAAACAAAACTTTCACATTTATAATATTAGAAGAATAAATTATTAATAACAAATCATTCACAAACTCATGACTACAGAGCGTATATAATGTTACACAAAGAAAGTCTATTAAAATTAATCTGGCAAATTTGGTAACCGCTATAAATTTATATTTGAAATCAACGTCCAGCTTTTCAAAGTGAAAGAAGTTAACAAAATGTACGGAAACATAAAATTACTTTGAAAGATGTACAAAGAAGATTGAATTAAAATTGTAGGCATTCATTTTCAACTTTATTTAAAATTACAGAAAAGAAATGTTACAAGCAATAAAAAATTGCCTGAAGAAAAATATAATATTAAGGGCATATGAAGTATAGGTTTATTATTATGCCTTATAATTTATAGATATTAGAAAATGTAAAGAGAGAATTTACTGGTCATAGTTTGGCAACTAAAACGATTCTCTGTCTTCTCTACATCCATCCAGTACATAGTTTTTCCAGCCCTTCTAATGACCCACTTTTAGTATGAGCTTCCCTCCAGAGTTGATTTTTGGTTTAACATCTCAAAATCTAACCACGTGTGGGTACACACGTGGTTAGATTTGTTAGAATCTTGTTTAGTTTCAAGTTTGCCGTCGCTCACACAAATTTTTTTATGATATCCCTTAGGTGGCTCTGTACTTGGGGAGAATTGGGGTAGCGGCAATTGTATTCATAATGGGTGACATGGTAATGGTAAAATGATATTTCAATAATTCACACGTTTATAATGCAAAGATAAAATATATTGACGGGCTTCGTGGTATAGTGGTTCATGTAACGGACTACTAACCGTTCACGAGGTAGCGGGTTCGATTCCCGGTCGGGACAATCATTTATGTGTTCATAAATGTCATACAAATGTTTGCACTGCGTCTGGGTGTTTACTATGTATTATAAGTATGTATTTACAAAAGAAAAGTAGTTTAAGTATTCTATACGTATTCTGGTACCCATAATACAAGCATATAAGCTTAGCTTGGGACCTGAGGACGTTGTGTGTAATGTAAAAAAAAAGTATGAAGAAAAAACATGCATTAGTGCATGTTGTTACAGATTTACTAATAAAACTTACTTACGCAGGCGTTCGTAGACGTTCGTTTTCGTAGACGGTCTACGCAATCTCGGTCTACAAAATTAATGAATTTTCTTTCACATAAATAACACAAGCCAAAACACCGTATTATACGGGTAATATCTCATGATGCGTGAGTCTTTAACATAAAATGAATATTAAACAGTCGATGATTAAAATCCACTCATTAAACTCGGCTCACCGTGTAACGTTTACCTGTACATGAGGGTAGAACGCAACGATCAGGGTATTTTGACCTGACCTCATCTTTATATGGATTAAATTATTCCTGTACTATATATTTTGTGAATGAATTTCATTGCTTTTTCATATGTGGCATGCTTAACAGGGGATAAATATTTCTTTTAATAATAATCAATATCATTATATAGTTTTTGCAGACCACAGCTGGACTAAATCTTCTCCTCATTCGCGCCACATACACGGTCTTCCGCTTTTGATATCTATTCCTGGATAGCATAGGACGGGACCTTTTAAAAATCATATCTACTAATATTAGACTATATGTAATCACGCTGAAAGCCAATTGACGGAGCTGTAACTAAAAACACGGTGAACCGCTGGCATTAACTAGTGTTTAATATTTCCAAAACAGCTATGCATGTTCTTTTTTACATAGGGAATGCATTTACGCACTTTTTCCGTCCGGTTGCGGGGGCAACCTTCAGGCCTTGTTTGAGAATCCTGGCTTAGAGGGAACTGATTACCCACTAAAACCTGTGGCGTTCTTCTTCGCTCATACCGGGCCATGGTATAATGCCTGTAGACTGACCGTGACCCGGCAAAGGATGGCCTCACTATACAGCGAAGGGTGGGAGAAATATTTTCAAATCGTCGCTCATGTAATGTAAAAGTTTTGAATGTGATTCGCAAAGTTAATAGATGAGGAGATAAATTTAAAAAAATATGAATTTGTCGATATTGTGGTAAACGAGAAATAAAAAATAAGAAAAATAAAAATAAATGAAAACAATTTTTAGTAGCAGCAACCTTATATCTCTGTTTAAGCTCCCGTTAATCTTGTTTGAAATTTTCATAAAATTTCTTTTAAAAAAAAACGCGTTTCTTTTTCTAAAACATCCTTAAGCTAATTGTATTTATTTGATATATCCAATAATACACAGATGTCGAATGTAAACAAGATAAGTCAAGACAATCAGTCATTTGGCAAAGTAATCACACACATTATAGCCACCACGAAGTACTCAGTTCTAATGGAAGATACGTTTCAATTCTTTATTGGATACCCTTCTTCCCACACTTTTAACTTAATTCTCTAAAGGTTCCTTACATTGATGAATATGTATATCGTATTATCTTCGGAATAATACGAGCTCTTAGGGTTCCGTAGAATAAAGAACTTTAGCAATCTTATCGAGTTTAGTTGAAATTAAGTGAGCTGAGTTATGTCCATGTAGGTCTTTGGTTTTAGCTTGTGTCTCTAGTGTTTGTAATCAGTGACTAGAAAAAAAAAAAATCTCTCCTTTGTAAAGTCAGAAGTATACTGATGTACGCGAACTATGGCGCCTCCTTGACGTGTAGGCGGCTGATCTCAATCGGTTTCTTGAAGCATCAACCTTGTTGAGAAAAAAGTATATCACAACTGCACAGAAGCTTCGAAACTTTAACTACCTTTTTGCATGGAAAGTTAGAATATTTAAAAAATTGCAAATTAAACTCTTTTACATAGCAATTATTACAACGAAAGTCTTTTAATAATAAAGTCTACAGAAATTACTAAGCTATATTTAGAAATTGCATGAGCAAAATACTTAATTGTCCCAAATCCACAAAATAAACACCAAGTTAGTCCAAGCGCACAATAAAGTCCACTCAAATGTTATTTGTTAATTTAATACATGAATGTTTCTCAAACTTATGTACACAGTAAATTTTAAACTTTAATACGGCTGGCGTAAGTTTAAAGTAATATACAGCTGAAAATATAAATCTTACAGCCACATTATTTGACGAAAACGGTACAAGAGCCGTTAATAAATTTATAAATGGCCGAAGTAATCTTGAAATGTATACTTTTGATAGCACTTTAAATTAGTACCGTGGAATGTCAATCTCATCACGATACCTTCACGCCCTTTGCCCGTGGGGGCAGTTAGAGAGTATACTCTCTTGTGTTTGGATCGTAGCTGATGGTACTGTATAGAGTACCATCAGCTACGATCCAAACACACCTTCTTAGCTTCATCCACACTTATACATATGGTCATACTTGCCCGACGGTTGGAAGTACTACGAACTGGCCAATTTTTACTTAGATGTTTATTTGTAAATTTCTATATCACATAGTTAGTCCTATATTTTAAATGACTAGTTGGAAAACAAAATCCAAATATTAATCTCAATACATCTGATAATATTTATATACTTGATCTTGTAAGTAGCAGACTATTAGGATGACAGTCTATCTAGCAATTAACCAGCTTTTTATAATTTTTACACAGGTCCTGGGAAAGAAAATGGGATCCTGAGACTTTTATTCTTAAACCGTCAACACACAGTTAGTAGTAGTTTTTAATTTAAAAATTTAAAATATATATACGCGTCTAAATCCTTAAAAAGTAGTTTTATTTAAACAAATGAGTCACGCAAGTGTTTGTAAACTTAACTCAAAAATGAAAACAACGATGCTATATTTTGATTAGTTGGCTAATTCATTGTGCACATTTTTAGTAACTAAAATCATTAGTCAATTTTCTAATAAAAACATTCTGCTACCATTGTCGAATTGTGTTATTGACACTATCAATTCCCATTTTTTTAGTTAAGTATAGTTGTGTACGTAGAATCGGTACCATTATAAACTTTACCTTTTAAACTGATTTCAAATAAAATTGGTCAAGTGCGAGTCGGACTCGCGACGAAGGGTTCCGTACCATTATCTATGCAACATAAGGCAACGTTATTAGTATCGAGCAAGAAACGGTAAAAAAGTCATGTTTGTTGTATGGGAGCCCCCCTTAAATATTTATTTTATTTTATTTTTAGTATTTGTTGTTATAGCGGCAATAGAAATACATCATCTGTGAAAATTTCAACTGTAGACAGTTGCTATAATAGCTAGAGCTATCACCGTTCTTGAGATACAGTCTGGTGACAGACGGACGGACGGACGGACGGACAGCGAAGTCTCAGTAATAAGGTCCCGTTTTTACCCTTTGGGTACGGAACCCTAAAAAGCTGGGTCTCAATACGTCATAACTCTTAACTGGGCAAAGTGATTTTAATGACTCTTTTTTTATTTGAAAGCCGGTGGTTCCCGTATCCTATTGGCATTAGGTCAGGATCTGATAGTGTTATCTCCTGAGATATCAAGGAAAACCCTAAAATTTCAATATAATCCCAGTACTACATTTTTTTAAAATACGGTATTTTTAATAATATAGATTTTCTATTTTAAAAAGTGCCGTATAAAATTGTCTGTTCAAGGTGACAGAGATTGTATAAACAAACAGTGATTTGAATGCGGTTGTCAACGCGAGTGGCTCACAAAGAGTTTGTGTTGTTGCATTCAATATCCGGTGTGTCTCTGGACTCGTTGGAACTACTGTTATGTATCATGTAGGGAAAATATACTGATGTAAGTGTTACGTTCATTTGATGTTTAAATATTTACAGTCTTATTCATATTGAAACGCTTATTGAAGGCTTAATCCTATATTAGTTAAAACGTCTTTTAGGCTTATCAGATGTCAGATAAAAATCCTTATTCATATTCGTCTATTATACTTCCGATAACTATAAAATGTCTTTGTTGCCATTTCGTAGAAAAATGGTGAAATATGAATGGTAGCATTTTTCTACCATTCAAATTTGTTATGAGTTTTATCCATGGTTTTGATACAAGTTAACAAAATGCATCTTTGACGCTGTTTGTAAATGTAAACAAACTTATTTGTTAATAATCTTATTATTATAAACTATTATTAGTTTTGATTTTCATTCATTACATTAAGGTGCCCATTCACGATACGTCCATCAATCCAAATGGAGTGGATGTCTTCCAAAATCGTCCCATGAATGGTAAAAAAATATTCCATTTGGATGGACGTCAGGCAGCTCTGGATTTCCAAACGGATTGAAATCCATGCGTCCAGGCCAAATGGACGTCATCCGCGGCCGTCCGTCAATGGCAGAAACGTGCGCCACGCCATATGGAAGCAGTCCGAATTGTCCGTGAATGGGCGAAACGGCGTCCATTTTGTTGAGGTTATTGTTTCAGTTTATGTTTTGATGTCGATGGTGGTGCATGTGCTGTGTATTTGTCAATGTATTTCTATTGTCAATTATTTAATGTATTAATTGTATTTCAACCAATCCTTCATCCACTTTCTCTTAGGCTTTTTTTGTCTTTTTAATAAAATACACAGCTGCTGCCACCAGTAAAGTATTGTTATCCATAGTATTATTTATTTCCGTTCCGTACGATTGCAAAGTTCGAAGTGACGCCATGCATCCAAATGGAAGTATTGTGAATGGTACCGTATCTGGATAAATTTCCATTTGGAGTGCATCCAAAAGGAAGTCTACTAAATGGAAGTATCGTCAGTGGTAGCCTTTAGTTTTTCTGTTTCTTATTTTTTTTCTTGATTTATTTCTTTTGAGTATAATTTTTTATTTTCTCACTTAGTTATTTTACTTTTATGAATCATTTTGGTGGTATGTGTCTTCCAAATTACAAAGCCATAAAAATTTCTCCGTGTAGTGACGGATTAAGATACAAGTGTCACCACCCCATCTCCTCCCAAGGGTGCTGTAAGAGTCAGCTAAGGGATATTGCACGCAGATAACATCTTCTGTGAGAGACGGAAAACTCGAAAATAAACCCTGTGCCAACACGCCTGGTCAGCGTGGCACAGTAGACCACAATTCCTCCCAAAGTGGAGGAGACCCGTGCCCAATAGTGGGACGTAAATGGGCTGGACAGAGGGAAAGCAATAAAATAAGAAGAAGAATTTGTAGTTTCGTAAACGTAACGTTCACTTTTCTGCGCGGATTAAAAGCATGACTTTCAATCACCGCAATACTGTGTAGGATTTGTAAGGCTTGATATTTAAGAATTATAATTGAATGTAACAATTTTAATGGCTTTTCTTTTCAACTTCTTTGCAAACATCAATAACTAGATGATGAAGATCGGCATAATCAAAAATTAAAGCATAATCCTATATTAGTTAAAAAGTCTTTTAAGCTTATCAGATGTCAGATAAAAATCCTAATTCATATTCGTTTATAAAACTTCCGATAGCTAAAATGTCTCTAATTTACAGAATGTTACCATTTCGTAGAAACATAGTGAAATATGGATGGTAGAAAAAAAAATCTTACTAGTTGTCAAACTTGACATAGCGTTTATAAACAAACAATGTAATTTACACAATATTCGAGAAGTGTTATTGTAGTAAATAAACTACAGCAGGAAAGTGAAAATCTGGTAATCTTTAATGTATGATACAGTAGAGGCACCAGCTCATCCAACACCTGCAGATTTGCTGGATCCACTAATGTCTTGAGATTCGCAAGCGCTGGGTCCAAAACCTACAAACATAATAGCTATGATGAGAATAAAAAAATCGGAAAATTTTAAGTTGGAGCAAGAATCACTCAAATATAAAATGAATATCTACACCCCAAGCCACTCACACCGGTGTTCTTCGATGTTCAAGTTACGGGCTATTTCTATTAAAGAATTTCTTCTTTAATAGAAATAGCCCGTAACTCGGTAAATGAAAAACAATAAATTTATTAAATCAATCATTTTATTTTGTTTTATTTACTTGCAAGTAGGGTGAACTTTGTTCATTACAAGGCCTTGCAATAAAAGTTTTCAAGATTGCGGCATTTCTACCTCACATATGGTTTGCATTTACTTTAATTGGCTGTTCCATTAGCCCTTCTATAATGGGCTCATTGTCCTCCATCGCATTGTAAACTACCACTTTCAGAATTCCTCATCTTCCAAATAAAATATCTTACTTCTTTAGCGGTACACTTTACTTCGCCGATTGTTAACAAGATTGTTAATGCCGCAATGCTTTGCAGGGTTCATAAGACATGTATAATTTAGCAAATTCCGTGTCGGATATTTATCGTGATTTATGCACGTATCACTATAATATAAAACCTCGTTAGTTTAATAACTTTTTGGTTAATTAATGTGACTCTATGAACAACACCTTTGCAAATGACCGGGCAAACGTCAATATAAATAATCAGCTGATGAATATATACGCCATTTTTTTCACTAAAATAGGCTTAAAGTAGGGTCGGAGCTTGTTTAAAATAATGTCACTTTATGGGATAGTTATAGAACGCTTTAGTGTAAAAAAGCTATTATGAATTACATTTTTGACAATCCGCTTATAGCTAACTTTTAAGCCTCTGATAAGTCATTACGAATAAGACCATAGTCGGAATAATGTCACTTTATCGGATAGATATAGAACGCTTTAGCGTAAAAAACTATTATGAATTACAATTTTTGACAATCCGCTTTTAACGAAATTTTAAGCCTCCTATAAGTCATTATGAATTAGACCGTTAATATTTATTAAAAGAAATACTAAAAATCTAAATGAAATTTATATGTAAGAGGGCTTCATATAGATAATGACGTATTTACAAAACTATACTGGTACGGGACCATTCATGGGCAAAGTTCTACTCGTACTCAGGGGATTTTCTAACATAAAATTGCGAAATACCTTAATTAAGTGGATAAAAGGGAAGAGAATAATAACAACCAAGAATAGGCCAAAAAAAAAACAAAAACAAAATAAGGTATACAATTTTGCTATTATTATTTTATTATTTATTTATCACATATTTACAGATTATATTATAATTTACTAAGAATATTCCGAGACTTCATACTCGTGAAATATGTAATCACTACAGTATCTTTACATGAAAGCTTAGAATAGCTATTGGAATGCTTTAATATCCCTGATTAAAATTCTTAGGTAATATAGCATTTTAGTAGTGAAAGAAATATCGAAATCCATCCAGTAGTTTTTGAGTTAATCCATTACAAACATACAGAAACACTCTCCTCTTTATAATGTTAGTATAGCTAATGATTAATATAATATAAACTAACATTATGCGCCTTCTAATCATTGATCTATGATCACTTAATTCAATTATCCAGTTCATTGGCTAAATTCAAAACATATCGTCTCTGTTAACTTGTCTCTGTTAAGTTGACTTGTTCCTTGTAGCGTATGACAGTTGACGATATTGATATTCACATATTAAACACTAACTAAATTAAATTTTACGTCTATTTATGAACTAAAGAAATATTAGAAAAACATTGACACACTCTCTCTCCAGCCCATTTACATTCCACTGTTGGGCACGGGCCTTCTCCACTTTTGAGGGATTATCTACTGTGCCGCGCTGACAGAGCGTATTGGCACAGGGTTTAGTTTCGAGTTTTTCCGTCTCTGACAGTAGACGTTAACTGCTTATATTCTTTCTTCCTGGGAAAGAAATAGGGTAGTGACACTTTCTTAATCCGTCACCACACGGATAATTGACACATTGACACTGCTTTTCTTTAATTAACACGTTTTTAAAAGCTCGGTACGTATCTATCAATGTATTAATCTATGTAACGGGATCTTTGAAAGTGATTTTCACCCTCGTGCAGTAGATATATTGATCTGAAATTTTACACACATATTAAGAACCAAAGACAGTACAATAATCATAGATATATAAAACCTAGATACCGTAAAAATCGTTGATCTAGAGGCAATATTCACGAAGAAAATAGCGGACTACGCCGCCCATATTTTTGAGAGATTATAGATATCCTATATCCTAAATCACAGCACACGACGTAGATATAAAACGCCAGTTCTAGCTAATTTCTGCTTCAAACTTTATTGTATTCAGAAAATCTTGGGTACTTACTTAAAAAAAATAAAAGCATTTGTACAAATGTTTCAGTCATATTATTCGACAAGAAAGGATCGAGTATCCTAAGTAAATATACAAATGGTGGTGTCGCATAAAGGTATGCCTTAAACAGCACCTTCTTGTTTAAATTAGTAGCTTCGCAGTAAATCTGTAATGGCCGCAGTTGCTAAAGAAAATAATACTTTGAATGACCGTAATGAGTTTTTCTTTATTTAAAAGCAAGCCTCTTAATTTTATGTTAATTGCTAATGAGGTTTGATTCCTTTTTAGTGTTCCGTTTAATTTATTAAGGGCCTACATCAATATTATCGTATATCATCGCCGCCACGTACATATTAACACAGCCAGTAGGCACAGAAAATGAAGAATTAGGGAGACTTTTCCTATTTACTCAAAATCTACTAAATATATTTTAATTCTGATTTACGTGTTTCTATATATAATAGTTACTTATGTTTTTAAAGTTATTTCATTAGTTAATACGCGATAATAGACCGACAAATGAAAAAAATAAAAAATTTGAGAGGTTGTTTCGCCAAGATTTTCTATCGAGTAAACTTTTTTCAATCGCGTTTCTGAGTTGATGCGATCCTAGATCATATATTGAAAAAACATATACTTACTTAAAAATTAGAGCTCTAGCCATTCAATCTAAAGAAACAATGAAAACTTCGTACATAGAAAAATGCACGAAGCTATTTTGGTATCGTCTTAAGTATGTATTTAGAAAATTGAAGGATGGCCGTATTGAAATACAAGGCAAGACTAACCTGGGATCGAAAAAAGAAAATCTAAAAAACATTTTACCCAAATATGTCTATAGCTCTTAATGCAAATCTGTTTTAATCACTACTTATTATTAAACAGAGTCGGTTTTGTATGTATGTGCCTTTAAGAGCTTATTTCTTCAAAACTACTCAATGGATTTTGATGCGGTATTTTTTAATAGATAGACTGGTTTAGAGGATGGTTTTTTTTGGATAATTTGTTAATGTTTAGTGTATATTGGGATTTGTGGGGTGGCTTTAATAACCATAATAGTGGGTGCAGCGGCGGGTATTAGCGAGTTTAATTTAAATTGCAAGTACCTAGAACTTAAGTACTTTGCTAGATACAATATAGCGTATTATATTGATTGAAGAGGTACTTGAAATGTGGCAAGTTTAATATTGTAGTCAGGATGGAATCGACTCCATCAAGGCATCATAATGTACACCTATTGCATCAGTAATTAATACCAAATTATTGGCAAGATAACAGACACAATTATTTACATAGCGATCTTTACCAAACATCATCATTTCCAACATGTCTGCATGTCGCAGTGGGTTTTGCGAATTATATAATACTTGCGGCCACCTGATGTCAACCGTTTTCGGGAATATGCGCAGGTTTAATGCGACATAGTTCCCTTAGTAGATTCTTACCATGCTCAAATGCCCATGTACAAGACATGATGAGGTGATACTTGTATTCTTTTCGTCCGTCACCGCACAGACGCAATATACTAAGCAGTCTGTAACAAATTAAGTACCAATTATATATGGAAGTCCTTGGTGCCAGATTAAGAATACAAGTCTTACCACTCCTCTTACTTCCCAAGGTACTCAAAACCAAATAAGGGCTACCGTACACGGATAATATCCTCTGTGAGAGACGCAAACGTCAAAAATAAACCCTATGTGAACACACCTGGTTAGCGCGACGTTGTAGACTATAATCCCTGCCAAAGTGGAGAAGGTCCGTGCCCAATAGAGTGACGTAAATGGGCTGGAGAGAGTTTAATCAAATCGTGAAGTACTTTTAAATTATTTATATTATTTTGTTATTAAGATATAGTTTACTGGTAGTTTAGATGGTAAGATATAGTTTATTAATTGCCTATTTTACCAAGACTCTCTGCAGCGATCGCGCTACGTTGAAGTTACCTACGACGTTAAAAGCACAACAGCACGAACTGTAACCTCTTTGTGAGAAATAATTGTTGTGTGAAACTAAACTTACTTTGAAGTTTGATGATAGATAATTTTAGTTATCTATCTATATTAAATAACAGTTAAGTAAATATTTTGAATATAGTTTAATTTATTATCATTTAAGGAGACATAGTTTTTATTGGACATTCTTTAAAAAAAAATATTCATCTCTCATTTGTACTTATTAATTCTACTATCAATAATTTTATTTTATATATTCTTAAAATCACTTACATAGAGGGAAAAGTGCGCATTGAACTGATTTTGTGTTCTTCAATAAGTCGAGTGCGAGCTTTATAGACAAAACCTAGAGCAAAAAATAAGGCGTTGATCTCTTGTTATTGGATCATCTCTATACCACAAAACAATTGCTGTGTGTGGGTTCAAAAAATATCGAAATAAACGGACAGGTATCGGGCCATTAACACTGACAAATGTCAATGCAAGTATTCATGAAAAATATGTCTAAAAGCCATTAAAAAATAGAATCTCTATATTGTCAAAACTTTGTAAAATATTACGATTGTAAATCATAGCATAGCATATACATAACAACAGATATATCCCACGAAATGGTGTATAAAGTGGAAAAGAGCGGATATTATTTTCATCATACGATATATCACCCGAATGGGAGTAGAAGGATGGGTAGGGAACAAAAACAACTCACTTCCAATATCCAATGAAAAATCAATCCATCAAACCTAATAAAAAATATATAGCAAGTTATTATTAAGTTACAGATAGCTGCCGGGAACCGATTTGTGACTTCCGATAGTTCTATGGACAGGAGACATATATAAAAACTTTTCTTTTATTTTCATTTATTGACTTTGAGATCCAAATGTTTTTATCTATAGAATAAGTCGTAAATATTTTCTTAGGGAAAATCGTGGTGATTAAGAATTCATCATATCATCCTTTTATTTCAACATAAGCTTGCTTAACATTTATTAAAGATAGAACTCCCAGAAGTGAGTCATATACTAATACAGGAAAACAGCGTGCTTACACCACATCACCTAAGCGTAGCTTTGGAGCCTGGAGTCCACTTTCCTAAATCTTTTACTCCAGTTTGCACGATATTTAGTGCTGTATTACAAGTTACTAAATATACAAAACAAAGAATTAATAATACATGAAAATAGCGAAGAAAAAGATCAACAAATATTATTAAGAATGCGTCACATTTTTAATTATTTTTGATATATTAAGGGTCTTATTCATAATGAATTGTCGGAGGTTTAAAAGTTCGCTAAAATAGGTTCGCGAAAATTGTCAAAACTTGTTATTCATAAGTCTTTTTACGCTAAAACGTTTATTATCTCTCGGATAAAATCTCCGTTTAAACCTTTGATAAGTCATTATGAATAAGACCGTAAAGCTAAAGCTAACATTTAAAATGTCCCAATAATCATCGAATTAATAATGATAAATTACATCTGCTCAGTTAAAATTAATTTCGCGAGCAATGGAAATTGTTGAAAGACTATTTTAATATCACAAATTTATTCGATTAATAATCAGAACTCGAGATCTCGTAATTCGGCCTCCCGTCACGACGAATTATTGGATTTAATCTTCTTATGTTTTTCGATAGGTGTATTGATGCTCATTCCAAGATGGCACTTGTTTGCTTAAATTAAATTTATTACAATGGGTTTTAATTTAAACGCTCCATCAGTTTTTCATTAGCATTCAAGTACTGCCTTTTATTTACCTGTTCTTATTGCTATTCAACGTGGCTATGCGACTAGTCGCACGCTGAAGTGGCAATGTGCAGGCCACATCGCTCGACGATCTGATGACCATTGGGGACCGAAGGTCCTCGAGTGGCGACCACGCAATCGACGACGATCGTGGGGCGGCCCACAACAAGGTTGACTGACGATGTCGTCGAATATGCCGGAGGCTGCTGGATGCAGTTAGCGCAGGACCGCCCGTTGTTGCGTTCTATCGGGGAGGACTATGTCAAGTGGACTGTCGGACTGAGAAAGGTTGATGGATGTATGGATGGATGATGCGACTAATCAATTTACAATGCTAGAAAAGAAAATAATGTAAATATAAGCTCAAGCTGAAGCACAGGATCTTCCTAGGTCAGCTGCAGCTGATTAATGAATATATTTTGTATATTGAACAATCACAGCATAAGATACTCAAATTGAACAAATTATTTATAAATATTAAATTATTGACGGGCTTCGTGGTGGAGTGGTTTATGTAATGGACTGCCGATCACGAGGTCGCGGGTTCGATTCCCGCTTGGGACAATCATTTGTGTGATATCCATAAATGTCATACAAATGTTTGTACTGCGTCTGGGTGTTTTCTATGTATTATAAGTATGTATTTACAAAAGAAAAGTAGTATATGTATTATATCCGTATCTGGTACCCATAATACAAGCATAGAAATATAGCTTACTTTGGGACCAGAGGACGTTGTGTGAAATGTCCAAATATTTATTTATTATTATCATAATATATAACGTACAAATTTATTGTATTTTTGCATGTTTCTAACTGTAAATTAGAAGAATTTATTGTTAATGTTCAAATGTTAATGTTAATAAAAAAGAAAAAAAATCTTTTGGGTACGTTACCAAATAACAGCAACGCAGGCGAATTTTTTACGACAAATTTTTACTTAATAAATTACATCACGGTAGAAAAAGTGATTACCGCAAGCGGGACTCGAACCCACGACCTCGGATAACCGTTCCGTAGCTCTTGCTCGTCTCTGTTTAGTATTCCGAGGTCGTGGGTTCGAGTCCCGCTTGCGGTAATCACTTTTTCCACCGTGATTCAATTTATTAAGTAAAAGCATAGCATTTCAATTGCAAAATTAATAAATTACTTTAGTAATTTTTACTTTTTATTCTATTTAGTTTATTACCTTTAAATATACTGCTTCATAGATTTTGTAATTAAATACATGAAATAAAATTGAGTAGCATTATAATTTTAAAACTCCATTCGTAATTAATAAATATCTTTAAAATCTTACTACATATTATACATGACTACATCATTGTACTACATTATTGTAGCAGTATACTACATTGCTACGAATTACGCAGCATCCAACACCCTCTCCGTCTAGTGCTGGACGTAGGCTTCACCCATAAAACGCCTCTACTATTTAATTAATTATGGGATGTTAAATGCTTAATGTCATTCATGATATAA
Source organism: Orgyia antiqua (assembly GCA_916999025.1). Classification (NCBI taxonomy): domain Eukaryota; kingdom Metazoa; phylum Arthropoda; class Insecta; order Lepidoptera; family Erebidae; genus Orgyia; species Orgyia antiqua. Next base: position 15,006,397 of record OU779864.1, on the reverse strand, counting down.
CTGATATCAAGTTTGTGTGAAATACAACTAATAATGTATATTCGCTTGCACGTACCGTGTGCAAACCGAACACGTACTAACGATATACTAGTTTGACGGAAAATGTCTTTAGCGTATAGTTAAAACATCTTTACGTTACGTTACATGATGAATAAAATTATAATTTTCTAGCTGTTGCCAACAACTTAGTTTGTGTAGAATTTAGAAACTAAAACTTAACAAATTATACAAAAAGCCATCATATTGAACTACGCTATATATTGAATCAAACCGCATGAAAATCCGTTCCGTAATTTTGAATTATAAGCTCACAGGACATACATACAAAATAAAGACTTTGTTTTATAATAAGTAAGGATAATTTCCAATAATTGTTGATTATTTGGCCACAAGTTTTAAGAAAATAGTGTTTTAGTACCACAAATAAAGGTTTAAAACATTAAAAAGCAATTTTTTTAGAATTGGATTAAATTAATTTATAGGATCTATGTACTATAATAGCTTTTTTATTAAGTATTTTTAATAGAAAAGTTACTATTCGGCTTTTATTTACCTAGAATCGGACTAAAATTTCGATAAAACCGTAAAATTTGTTTTAGACACTCATTGCATTAGCTATCATCCCACAAATGCTGTCATTTCCAGTCTTATGTTTTATTTAGTTTCCTGTAACGTAAGGTAAATATAAAATTTACATAAGTGTAGCGAGCATACGCAATGAGGTTGAGCATGAACGGTCTGATGGTAAATTGTCTGTCACTTTGACGGGTCGAATGGAATTTATTTTAAAATATGTTAGTGGATAACTTAATACAGCTTGTTTGAGGTAGTAAAAGGGTAAAATTGATGTTTTATCAACGTGCCCATATATTAAGTTTTATATTAAAAGCTTTTATTTAACATGTGTGACTGTTCTGGAATTTGGTTGCCACAAGTTATCTTCTTTTCTTCTATAATTAATGTCCCATTGTAATGGACAAATTATCTGTGTGGTGACGGATTAAGAATACAACCATCACACCATTTCCCTCTCAGGGTGCTGTTAGAAATAGCTAAGAACTGATAAGCTAACATAACATCAACTATGAGAGACGGAAAACTTGTTATTAAATCCTATGAAGACACTTGTGGTTAACTCGGCATAGAAGACTAAAAGCCCTCCCTTCAGACTACTGTAAGTAGGTGAAAATCACTTTCAAAAAGATTCCGTTACATAGATTGATAGATACGTTCCGAACTAATTAATTTATAAGCGTGTTAAAAACACTGCAATCTATGTTTGAAGGTAGTTATATTATAAGGAAACAGACAATGTGCATCTTTCCCACAATAAACATGCACTTTCCTCAGGTAAATAAAACGATTAAGGGGTAATTTGTTACATGCCCGCTTTTTACCCGCCACGCCGCCCGTCGGCCTTACATAAATCATTGTTTGCACGGTTTGCGCCTATTATAACAACATTATTTCGTGTTTGTGCAAAATCTACGTGTTTACCACTCATCCAGTGTATAAGGAACTTTATTTTTATATTTACTGAGAATATTATAGCACAAAAGAGGATCTTTATTAATGTTGTAGTGAGATATTTTGGGGAGTCCTCATTATTGGAAGTGAAATGTTAGTAAGAATATGTGAGCGAGTATTTTTTTCATCATTATGTTGTTAGAAATGATAATTGACAGTTTTGATAGTTTTGCACCCTAATTTTAACTAGTCCTGCTGTTACTAACAGCCGTTTTGATAGATTGTTATTCCGTTTATCAGTTAGATATTTATATCTACTGTGAAAATTTCAACACCGTCATCGGTATTTTATTGATATGCAAGTAAGGACCAAAGTTTAGATTAGTCCGAATTTGACAGCAAAGATCGAGGATAGATAGAATATTGATAATAGCTGTTAGGTTTCAAATACCGTCTGTGTTTCTGCCAGTTGTTATTTTCAAACTGGACCGATTACATTAGATATGATACACATGTTTATTTGAAGGCAAATTCGCTGAATAATTATGTATTATTTATTAATTTATAAAAAAAAAGATATTATATATTAATACATTTCAAATTGGGCCGTTTCTTTGGGAGTTATGATTGTACAATACAAAACACAGATGCACGAATATTATGCACTTCATTCAATTTCAGATTTCAGGGGTAGTTTTATTAGTATTTTTATTTTTTGTTTTTATGTATTTTGTTTTTACGTATTTTTACCTAGCGGCCCACGTTTAAAACTTTATTGAGATGAGATAACATTATATTATGCTGCTTACTGCTTTAAATAGCTGGATCAACAAGTCATAATATTAATTTCAATTTGACTTGACACCTTTAAACACGGGAGGTGTTATTATCTGACTAAAGCCATTCTAAATAGCAGCCAGGGTTGTATAATTAATTAGAAATTATATAAAACGTCTTATTGTTCGTTAAGTAAATTTTAAAGAGGATCAGAATCCCCGTGAGAATTGGGCAGGCCTGATTTAACGGGGTTCGATTTATGTTTGGAGGGCACGCGAGAGTTGCCTCCGGTGTATGGTACAAGTCATAAAGGCCAGAATTAATTGTGTTTTAATAATTATTTTCGAGGTGAATTTTAGTAGTTTCATTTATTCATTACAACTTTACGTTCAAATAACTTTAAACTTTTTTAGTTACATAAGTATAGGTACAGTTTTTACAAGTTTTTACACAGGTTATAATTATTTTATAGACTGTTTTCTGTTTGATGGGCAAGTACGTAATAGGATCGATGAGCATAAATTATGTTTCCTTTTTTACTAGTACGAGAAAATAACAGGACTGGATTTTTAAATACCTACTAAAGCAAAATATTTTAAAACGTAATCTTTTAATATATAAAATTTCCATGTCACAGTGTTAGTTACCGTACCGAAACGGCTTGACCGATTTTCGTGAAATTTTGTGAACATATCCGTTAGGTCTGAGAATCGGACAACATTTATTTTTCAAACCCCCTCCCCCTGACGTTTGTATGGCAAAACAAAGTTTGTCGGGTCAGCTAGTCTTATATATAAAATTCACGTGTCACAGTGTTAGTTACCGTACTCCTCCGAAACGGCTTGACCGATTTTTATGAAATTTTACATGCGGTCTGAGAATCGGCCAACATCTATTTTTCAAACCTTTTTTTTTTAGTATGGCAAAACAACGTTTGCCGGGACAGCTAGTAATGCTAGTATCATCTAAAACTTGCGCGACTCGGTTTCTCAAATAGCTTTTTACGGATTTGGAAACATAGGGCAAGAATTTAAAGTAAATATACGCATCTAAATGCATAAAAACGTGGTATTTTTTATGTTGAAATGTCTTTGAAATTATTTGATGCTATAAATTAATTATTTCGCGACATTTTTATGAGTTGAACCATTTTCAGCGACTTAATTGAATTTAGCGATATACGCTGGGTTCCGGATTCGCAAAACGTTTGAAAACAAAAGGACGTGTATTTTAATATAATTTATATACCTTATTGAATTCTACAGCGCCTATAGTGAGCAGCTACCGGATTACAAGAAAGGGATTTCATTAAACCTGTTTATAGCTGTATTCTCGTGTTTATAAGGCCCGATGTCGACTATCAAGCGATGTTATTGGTTTATTTATGTATTGCATTATTGATCGGAATTAAATAAAATGATACTACTTTTTAAAGGAAAGTGTATATTGTTGTTTTTTATTTATGTTTTGAAGGCTTTCCGGCCATGATCACTGGTAAAAGTAAGCTGTAAAGGTCTCTTTTGTGACTACTTGATACAGGCTGTTATTCAGTTTAATTGTTAAAAGAAATTTTGATTAAAGTAACTCACATAAAAAAAAACGTGAAGAACTAAACATACGACTTAGAAACCTTACTTGGATACTTGGCCGCAAATCATATGTCTCCGCAGAGAATAAAATCCTAATCTACAAAAGCATAATCAAGCCAGTCTGGACATATGGGGCTATAAATTGAAAATTATTAGAGTTTTGTAGCTGCTATGTTATCAAAATGTCTAAAGTATAAAATAGTTTAGCGAAAACGTTCTTTGTATGGTAATATATAAGTAGAAGTATTTTCTATACTTTTAGAGAAAAAATATAGCGCAAAATATCCATGAATGTTTAATTTATTGCTGTAAATAGATACCTTCATTCTACTTCCTTTTCTTACAGAATAAGCTCATAAAATCTATACAAGGTAGTTTTAACGATCTAAGACATGTGTTAGTTAAGTTGCACGTAAACAGATCGTTGTGAGATCGTTATGTCACAGTCTTGTGCTTCCTTGTAATGCCCCTTAGAGTATTAAGCCAACAAGAGATGACATAATAAGGCGACCCTTACTGAAAAAGTTACGAGAATAATAATCATACTCATTGATACCGATTGTACGTACACAACTAAATCGTAAATCTTAAGGATATTATTGTATTTGTATTTATTTATATGTGTATATATATATATTTAAATTATGTGTAGTTTATTGTATTTAATGATATTGAGTGTATTTAAATGTAGTATATTGTGCCTGTATTTTGTACAAATTTATGTATTTTACTAAGTATAGTAATGATATTCCATGTTTCTTTTAAGTTAGTAAAGCACCTACTACAAATATCTCTGCATCACCCAAGGTTGACTGGTAGATAATGCTTTTAGCATTAAGTCCACCTATGTACTTAATTGTGCTGAAGTTTAAAATAAATAAATAAATAAAACTAAACTAACAAAAATTTATAATTGATAGTGTCAATAACACAATACTGTAATATTAACTGAACTTTCTTGGTATAAAAATTGTGTATAATTAACTAAAAATTATCCCTACTAATATTATAAATGTGAAAGTAACTCTGTCTGTCTGTCTGTTACGCTTTCCCGCTTAAACCTCTCAACCGATTTTATTGAAATTTGGCACAGACAATCTTTAGACCCTGAGAAAGGACATAGGCTACCTTTTATTGCAAAAAAAAGGGATGAAAAGTTTTCTAAATTTCACGCGGACGGAGTTGCGGGCAACAGCTAGTAATTAATAAAAATGTGCACAACGAAATAGCCAATTAATCTAAATACACCTACAGTTGTATTCACTTTTTAGTTAACTTAACCACTGTCGTCACTGTGTGTGAGTGAGATGATTTTGGGCGGGGCGTGCGTAGCGACCAATTAAATTGTGTTATAGTGTTTGTGTGCGTTACCTTGGCACCCGGCTGACGTGGCAGTTATTTATCATGGCAAACATCGTGTTGACTGCTCCTGCTGGCCTAATGCTCTATGTAATGCACGTACACTGTGTGATTGTAAAAGTTAATGGTCATGGTATTTAATGTTCGCTATAAAACTTTTGCAGTCATTCCTGTGTAGTGATAATAAAATAGATATACCTGTAAAGAATGCACGTAAATTCGTACATGTATTGTTACAATTAGAAGAGCTTCTGATTGTAACAAATTTTCTATCATTATAGAAATATAACTTCAGATTTTTGCTTATCGAGAACGTTGCGGTCTGAAAGAGGATGTAGTGACTAAGGTGGAGAAAAGTATGCTTAGGTGGTTTGGTCATGTGGAGAGGATGGATGAGAGACGCTTAACGAAAGGCAGATACATGGCGGAGGTAAGTGGAAATGCTGGGAGAGGACGCCCGAGAGAAATATACTCCGATGTCATCGCGAGCACACTCCAAAAGGGGCAAGTGCGTAGCACTTACAACCGTCGGGCATGTATGACCAGATGTATGAGTGTGGATGAAGCCAAGGAAGTATGTATGGATCGTAGCAGATGGCGCTCTAGTCTCTGCCTATGGGAAAAAGGCGTGATGTTATGATGATGATGATTTTTGCTTCTAAATTACGGATTTAGTAAATTTTATTAAAAATCCTTATGGTATGTCTATTGTCTAAATATGTCTGTGTTACGACGTAAAAACAACATAATTTACGAAAAATATCATTTGGTGAAATGACAAAAAGGTCAATTGACATTTGAATACTTAACACATTTGTCAAGTGTAGTGTTTGCTAATGGATCATTTGCAAAGTAAGTTTTTGTAAGATGATACTTTTGTCAAGTATTGTTTGCCAAATGATCATTTGGTGAAACGTTGTTTGTCAAATGATCATTTGTCAAAAATGACTATGGAACCAAAGATCTAGGCTTTAATTCCTATTGTGTTGTTATTTGCGTGATGATTTCTGTGGTCTATATGTACTTACATAACAAAGAAATACCAATACAAGCAGAAACATAAAAAATACATCGTTATTAAAAGTAAAAACTGTGAAATCTTTTAGTAATTTTAGAGTTAATCTCCAACAGAAAGATTGACGAGGGATTTGCTTAGTAACAAAGCAGTTATAAATAAAATGCAGAAAAAACTCAGACAGTACCTAATAAATAAAATATTTAAAAACGTATATTTTTCACCTGTGATGAAACTTGAATTTAAACTTGCATTTGTCAGTCAGGTCTCTATGGTATAATCATATATATTCTGAGTGCTAACCTAATAGGTGTTGTCTAGACAGTGTTATTTAAACCAACAACTTTATCTTGCGTAATAGATACATGTAAATAATAAAGTTTGCACACCTTCATGTTTTGGTTGATTATATTTTAGTTTAGAAAAGTTTTAACCATTTTATTGACATTATATTGAATAAAACGTACATTAAATATCATCATAGCATCATTCCCTTTTCCGATGGGGGTAGGCAGACACCATAGAGCGCCATCTGCTACGATTCAAACACACTTCCTTGGCTTCATTCATCTGGTCATGACGGATAAACATGTATACTAATTAATTAGTTTTTAATTTAATTATTAGTTTTAAGCTTATAACTTTTATAGATTTATTTTAAATTTATTAACTTTTTCTAATAATCAAATATTGCTTAAACCATCTAAATAATACTCACACACAAGATTTCAAAATCAGTTTAACCGGGTCGGAGAAAAATAGCGAGAAATACTGGATTTTTTTTTGTAAATGCTTCGTACTACCTAACTTTACTTTTAAGAAAACTTTGAGCTTATTAATATCTTTACTTATCATAAAACAAAGTCGTTGTTTTTGTATGTATGTTCATATGTGAGCTTATATCTTTAAAACCACGCAACGGATCTTGATGTGTTTTTTTAAATAGATAGAGTGGTTCAAGAGGATGGCTTTTTTAACACGCTTTTATAAGCTCGGTATGTATCTATCAATGTATTAATCTATGTAACGGAATCTTTGAACACGATTTTCACCCACTTGCAATAGTCCGATTGATTTGAAATTTTACATACATATCAAGGACCGATGACAATGCAATATTTTAAAAAAAGATTCAGGATTTTCAAGCGTGTTTTCTAGTTTTTGAGCTAAGTAGATTATTTAATAAATCAAATCGTGGTGGAAAAAGTGATAATTTGGTTACTGTTAGCACGACCGCAATAAGCTCAATTAGCAGAGCTACGGAACGGTATTCCGAGGTCCTGGGTTCAAGTCCCGTTTGCTGTAATCACTTTTTCCACCACACTTTGATTTATTAAGTAAAAGCATAGCATGTCAATTGCAAAATTAATAAATTACATAAGTAGATTATTGTTTAATATGTTTATGTACGTTTTCTAAATTCAATGCGTACGAAGTTGTGGTCAACAGCTGATAACATTTAAAGACATTAAATAGAAAATTTGAATTAAGAACACTAAAATGTATACTTGTTTCCATTGTGTGCTTTTTCATTAAATTAAAAATATAGTTAAATAAATAAAAAAGTATTTTTTATTTTTTTTAATTTTTATATGCGACCAAGCCCTTTAGGCTTGGTCGCATTGCGACTATATCATATTAAAAAAAAAAACACCACACAACGTCCAAATATCCATTAAAATTCTGTTTTTTCCTAAATTAAGAGCTCAAAACTGAAATGTAGCTAACAATATCAACGAAGGAGGTGTTATTTAGGAGAAAACAATGAATATTAAAGCTTATCTTGGTCGGTTTATCGCGTACGAGGTGGCAACCGTGAACTGAGGATAAATGTGGAATCCTCGCAAATCCCCGTTGCCTAGAAAGTTTTAGAACGATACTTGTGTGTACAGGGCTTATTTCTTGTGGATAACCTACTTTTCTAAATTCTTGAAATTGGAAAAAGTACTGATTTATACGATTTATATTTATAGTCAATTACTAGTTTCTTTTTCTACGTATTTTGTTATTATTAATAAAATTATTTGGTTGAAATATTATTCTGTATTAGTTATACACATCTGCTTATAGTTTGGCCATGTTATCTATATTTATATACTTATACTAGCTGACCCGGCAAACGTTGTTTTGCCATACGAAAAAAAAGTTTGAAAAATAGATGTTGGCCGATTCTCAGACCTACTGAAAGTGCATGTAAAATTTCATAAAAATCGGTCAAGCCGTTTCGGAGGAGTACGGTAACTAACATTGTGACACGTGAATTTTATATATTAGAAGATTATAACTAAAGAGTTTGTTTGTTTGAACACGCTAATCTCAGGGACCACTGCACTGGTTCGAATAGAAAAATTATTTTGCTTTGTGTAGTCCATTTATAAGGAAGGCTAAAGGCCAAAACATCACGCTGTGTCAAACGGGCAAAATTTTCTAAATTGGACGCGTACGAAGTCGCGGACTACAGCTAGTAATAACATTTAATCATAGCTACACACGTATATATCGGCTCACCATTTTCTCGTGAGATTATGGATATAAAGAACTAAAGAACGCCATCTGATACGACCCGAGCATACTTCCAAAACTACATTTACATTCATACATCTGGTCATACATTCATGATGTTTAAAAGTTTTACATAATTCTCAATATAATCAAGGATCAATCAAGGATGACCGTATAGTTAGTTATACCGTATATGAATCAATTGCTTTTTACAAACAAGAGCAATAAATATATTGTAAACAAAGCTTTAATGTATTGGTAACATTATTACTTAAAGTTATTTAGTTATTAGGCAAATAACTATTTAGAAGTTAGAATAGGAAGCATAATCCCTGTAACGAACCACACAGCTAAATCTAAATACTTGTATGTTAAGTTAGTAATGTAGAACGACTTTCAACTAAAACAGGGCTTAGTGAACTTTAGAATGGCGTTGCTGTGTCACAGTCACGTTAGCACCATTCGATATAGTTACAAATGAGTTGTTTATCCTCTTTACTTTTTTAATGATTTATTGGAAGTATGGACTTTACGGATTTTAATTTAAGTATCTATACAACGTATTGCAGAAAGGTGTATCTAGTCATATTTTAAGGTTGCATTGGATAGGCCTTAAATATTATAAATATTACAGTTACACATAGAAAAATACAGTTTGTAAATTTTTTCTTGTTTATAGCCGACTATTAAATAACTACCAGGAGCGCATCAATTATGAGATGTTTACGGTTTATTAAATGCGATTAAAACTTACAGTAAAAGATGACCTCATACTAGTGTTGTATTTGTATTATACTAGTGTTGTTGAAAAGTCATAATATAACTAGTATTTATAATTTCATCCATGCCTAGTGCCTAGTCACCGGCCATGTGTAACGATGGTCAAATATGACTACACCTTTCTGAAACACGTTGTATATTATTCTTTATTGTACACCGTAAAACATAGTTACAGAGAAATATCTTATATATCTATACTAATATTTCAAAGCCGAAGAGTTTGTTTAAAAAAATTTGACTCAATTTTGGAGGGATTATGGTCTACTATGCCGCGCTGACCAGTAGGGTTACTCTTGAAAACAATTCCGATCCATTAGCATTGAGATTATGACGTTTCATCACGTTTCGTACTCTTGAACACAACACTAGCGCCATATTGTGTTAATACTGAGCGGATATTGAGTGAACATGATTGGTCAATGTCGCCAAAACCGTACTCTTGACGCCTTTTGACAGCTCCGTATTGAAATAGAAATTTCGTTAGAGATTGGAATTAGCACAATAACCAAAGAGCAACTGTTTTGAAATTGTGAATTTGATTGATTTTACTGTTTAAAGGTGTAAAGTAATATACAAAAATGGCTTGACTGTCTCTTCCATATCTCATTCTTCGAGCAGCTTATAGAAATGAGTTGAAACAACGAAGATATGAGTGTCATTATGCACATTATATGACCAATGATTTTGCTATGGGTGACGATGAATTTACAGCTAATTATAGCGAAAGCAGAGTTATTTTACGAAATTTAATTAAATTGGCTTGGACTTCTAATTGTGAAATATTAGGCGTGATGTTTATGATGATAATGTTCTATATTGTTTTACTAAATGGTGTACAATAAATAATGTAATAAAATAAATAATATAATAAATGATGATGTAAATAAAAATAAATTGTATCAACCGTCTATTTATCTAATACTCTTACAGGAAAATAGGTGCCTAGGTATTTATTTATCCATTCATTTATTGCATTCATGTTGTTCACAAGTTGGTACATAACATAATTTATAAATGGACTGAAACATGAGCCCTTAGGGCACAGCAATATGGCTTCAAACTAAACAATTAGACTCAAAATAAACATAACATTTACCTAATCATAAATCTTCTAAATAGTAAACTATTATCATACTATAGTACTCTCTATTATTACTACTTCATTTAATAGACTAACTATTATTTTAATAAGTGACCTAAACATCTATCATTTAAAAAGTCATTAATACTAATTCATACATTAGAAATATTATTATAAAATATTATTATTATTAGAAATATTATTATATTACATTAGAATTTAAATTATTAGTCATTAATACAATAGTAATATTACACGCCAGATGGGATACACCTAATTTGCCCATATCTGTAATTCTTCGATAGTTTCCATTTAGGTTGTCTGGAAGAGATCGCTATTAGCGATAAGACCGCCGTTTGTACGTACCATATGCTGTATCAAATTATGTATCTTGTTTTTTCTTTGGTGTACAATAAAGAATTTTGTATTGTATTGTATTGTATTGTAATACTATAATAACATTTATTAACTAGGTATTTCTGTAGGGTTTTCTTAAAATCTATTATCTATACCCTATTATCATTATTTACATTTTTCATACAGTCAAGTATTTTGTTATATATTTTTATGCACATCTTATATAAACTAGTATGTACAAAGGATAGCTTGGATAAAGATAGAGAACTAAATAAAAACTTCCTTGTAGTATAATTGATAAAATTAATACTATAAACATACCTTTATGCTTTATGTTGCTTTTTAAACTTAAAATCTCTGGATTTAATTTGTAAGTACAAACATCCATGCACATGATTCACTGGCATCACAATCACTCAACAAATAAAACACTTCACTTAATTGAGATCCTTGTCCTTGACTTGAAAAGATTTCTTTCAAAAAAGACTCAAGAATATAAGTAAACAAAGTTTTGAAATTCGAATCTCGCGCCTTATCAACAACACAATCACAGTACTTTTTAAATTGTAGATAAATGTAAGCAACGAGCGGACCTTATACAGCCAAGCCAACATTATTTTTTTACATAATTGAGGTCTTTTTAGGTAAAATACAATGAAATATTGTCAATTAGTTTCTATTTACGCAATTTTAAGGTGAAACTAACTTGAAATAACAGTATTTTATTTAAATTTTACTAGAAATAGTTAAACAACAGTTTATCGATCGCTATGCCACAGCACTACGACAGATGTTAACGCTGCTCACTTCACGTCGAATGTAGCCAATTATTGAGTGATTTAGATGTTAATCCAATAACAACGTTATTGTGTTCAAGAGTAAGACTTTAAGGTTATCCTTGGATTTGAATTGGAATTATAGTGGTATTGCGATTGTTTTCAAGAGTAACCCTACAGGCGTGTTGGCACAGGGTTTAATTTCGAGTTTTCCATCTCTCACAGAGGATGTTATCTGTGTGCAATATCCCTTAGCTGACTTTTACAGCACCCTTGGGAGGAGATGGGGTGGTGACACTTGTGATTCTTAATCCGTCGCCACTCGGAGGTAAGATTATTTAAGAATTAAGCTGTAAGGTATAGTGCGAAATTTACAAAATTCTTGCTTTCTGTTTGACGAACGTTGCAACTGTAATGTTTTTTGTGTCTACATACATTTAACTTAAGTACTCAAATAATAGGGTTATACGTTACCGAGAATAAAAAAATAGACAATAATACCCACGAGTTAGATTATACGGGTTTATTTTTTGTAAAACACAACAAAAGCAATTTAAAACTTGTTTTTCACATCCGTAACGAGAATACATTTCCTTTATATTGTTTAAAGTACATTGTTTATTTAACAAACATGTTTTATATAACGTTTTACTATGCGTGTGTTAGGTGTAAAGAGTTAATTTTATACGCTCTTTCTTCATAGCGCTAATAATTTATGTGCACGGAGACCATAATTTTGTAAAAGCGATTACGGACGTGACAATGTAAGGCGCAATGAGGGTGTTTATAAATTTATGATATCTTTTTATGAGTGTGCCGTAATGAGATTTTGGAGTATGTTAGTCATTATAATATTCAGGCAACCCTTTTGTGTATACTACGGTTATATTTGATTACATAATTGTTAATACCTGTGATCATCCTGTAGGTCGTATAAACATCTAAATAAATTTTGTTACGAATTTAAAACGTCTACATGTTTTACTAAAATTTTCACGTTTTGTATGTAATTTTGTTGTTTATTTGTTACTAGCTGTTGGGCGCAACTTCATACGTGTAGGATTTACAAAACCTTAAACAAAACCTTGACAAATTATAAAAAAAGCCATCCTCTTGAACCACTACGTAGTTTTGAAGATATAAGCTCACATATGGTCATCCTTACTAATTTATAAGTGCAAAATCCGGATAATGACACAATAATAATTTTGACTAGCTTAAGTGTTAATGTGTGGAACGAAACGATAGCGCCATTTAATAAACGTACAACGCCATCTATTGAGCAGAAGAGTAAACTTCTGTTTGTTAAGGATTGATTTCTAAATTTCACGCGTACAAAGTCGCGGGCAACAGCTAGTATATACTAAAATAAGGACTTTATTTTACCTGTCGGCGAAAGAAACGGCATCAAAATCCGTTGCGTGGTTTGAAGATATAAGCTCACATAGGGGCATACAATCAAAAATATTAAGTAATAAATAATACTTTTTTATAATAAGTAATAAGTGAAGCAGCTGTTATTTAAATAATATACATCAATAAATTCGTCATATTTGTCCAATATTAGCCTATGTATTTCGTACCTACTACACCCTTACCCTTTTTTTCATATTAAAACGTAGTCACTTTCTAAATCTTATCTGTGTATCAAATTTACTCATAATCGGTTCAGGATTCTTAGCGTAAAATAACGATAGAAATACAGAGTTATAATACAGCACAAGTCTCATTTTATGTCCGTGTAGTGACGAACAAAAAGAATACAAATGTCACCCCCCATGTCAAGCAGGGGCCGGTCGTAATAATCTCATTGCAATATTAACAAGTAGTCATATTGCGCCGACCCCGATTAAAGGGATATGGGTGAGAGAATAATGATTATAGTACATTTTATTACGTTACAGCTGAAATACAACAACCGTCGGGCATGTATGGCCAGATGTGTGAGTATGGATGAAGCCAAGGAAGTGTGTTTGGATCGCAGTAGATGGCACTCTATAGTATCTGCCTACCCCTATGGGAAAAAGGCGTGATATTATGATGACGACAGCTGAAATTTAGCAACAGTAGGTATTATACGTATATATAACCGCATGGTATAATCTTCAATGAAGAGCATTGAGTACACAAGCTTCCCTATTGTTAACTAACCTAACAATACCACTCATCTGTATATAACAGCGTCAATCAGTGTGCTACAAACACATTAATAGGTTAAAGCTACCACTCACGACAGGATTGCAAGATTACTTAAATATTATTAATGTGCGTGCAATTTCGAAAAATTTACTCCATTTTTTCGGCTTTTGGCTTCCTCGATAAATTTACTATCCAGCACTCAAAGATTTATTCAGATCGGACCAGTAGTTCTTGAGATTAGCGCGTTCAAACAAACAAAAACACAAACAAATTCTTCAGCTTTATAAGTATAGATAGTATAAAAGCTTTTATTTTACTTTAATTCGCGAGTTGTTATTTTTCCTTCTTTCATAGTAACGTCTTGTCACATTTGCATTGCGCGGGAGATTGATTGTAAAAAGACAGCTACTAATTTTAAGTGAACCACTAAACTTAAGTAAAGAATGAAAGTATTCAGCAATGTTAACTGAAGAACCTGTGTATTATAATACAATACATGTGTACAATGAAATAGTCAATCAAAATATTATTATACCGTAGTTGATTTCATTTTTATTAAATTAGGTTTAGTTTTAGGACGCATCAGAATTGGCTTATAGTGAAGTTTTGAATTAAGTTACGAATACAGATAACATTCCTTAGAAGAATGAGCGGATGTCTTGGTATGGGCATGTTATGAGACGAGAGGAAAGTAATGTCGTTAGGAGAGTTCTGAGTATAAATGTAGAAGGAAAAAAGTCTAGAGGAAGACCTAAGAAAAGATGGATGGACTGTGTGAAAGAGGACATGAAAGAAAGAGGAGTTGAAACAGACATGACGGCTAATAGAAAACTGTGGAAGAAAAAGACATCCGCCGACTCCAAATAATGGGATAAGGGCAGGAGGCTGATGATGATGATGACAGATAACATTCCCCTATTAGATAAAGAAAACACGAAAATAAATCCTGTGCCAACAGGTTTGCGCGGCACAGAAGACCATAATCCCTCCCAAAGTAGAGGAGGACTTTGCCCAACAATGGGACGTTAATGAGCTGGAGGGAGAAATATGATAGTTGGTGAATGGTTTACCTAACAGTTTCAATATCCGTGCTTTGTCTAACATGCAACGTCTGGGATTGTTCTTGTTTGTGCTTATAATACACTCATGTTGCAGGCATAGTTTTAAAATAAGTAACGCTTTATGATCTTATTCATAATGACTTATCGGAGTTTTAAAAGTTCGCTAAAATAGGTTCGCGAAAATTGTCTAAACTTGTTATTCATAACAGTCTTTTTACGCTAAACGTTTATTATCTCTCCGATAAAATCTCCGTTTAAACCTCCGATAAGTCATTATGAATAAGACCATTAAAGCTTAGAATAGTTTATTTTTACATAAATAAAGTAATTTGTTATCACAGCATACGAAAGAAGTGTTTCTATATTTCCCAATTCCCTATATTTGGCAATTCCCTATATTTTAACTACAAAATTAAGATCGCGAGTTTGTTTATTAAGCTTAATTAACTGATTATTTGAATGCAGTTATTTATGTATTGCTCTTGACAGGTTTTTTATTTATGTATTGTGTATTATGTATGTATTGTAGCAATACATAATATTATATTTATGTGTTGCTCTTGACAGGTTTTTTATTTAAAATATAAAAACATTGACTATTATTACTTTTGACTATAATACCTGGACTTTTTATCGTAATACCAATTTTACACATTACTACGACGTATATACTTGATTGTGGTTATTTTAATCTCCGGTTTACCAACTTCATACTGTTAACCAACTGCAATCAAAAGAAGTTTAAGTATACATATAATTTACATTTTAATAATATCAGGAACATCAAAGTTTTTAATATATTCCTCTTTTTTTTGTTCTTTGTTCATCTCATATTTTGTATTTTATTAAATCTGTCACATATTAAAGTAATGGTGATAATTTAATGTAGCAATTTGTAATAACATGTTTTTGTTAGCTTTTTGTTTGATTAATATATGTGTAACACATTGCATTATTCATTTCAGCATGTTCATCAGAATATAAATTGTTTTGTCCATAACATTGTTTTGCTATTAGGTTTGTTGTCCACTTAAAAAATATATGTTTAAGATACGTATCAGGTATCAGTTTTGTTGGCTATGGAAACGATGGACGACCGCAAGTGCGTTTACGTTGGCGCGAAATTGTATGGAATGCGAACAGCGCCGCCTAGCGATATCGATTGGTACTGTCCCATCTCTATACAATTTCGCGTCACACCTTTGTTGCGCTCCACTGGACGACGCAACGTGATGCGGCCCTCAACAAGATGGACTGACGATATTGTCAAATGCGCTGGAGGACGTTGGATGCAGTTAGCACGGGACCACGCGTTGTGGCATTCTATGGGAAAGGCTTATGTCCAGCAGTGGACGGAGAAGGGCTGATGGATAGATGTTTGTCGGGCTCGTGGTGGTTTACTTTTAAGTATTGATTTAAAAATTGGCTTAAATGACAACTATTCACTTGTTTATCAATGGCCCAATGTCCATTGATATATTATAAAAGCTTATAGTAAATATTTCTTGCAGCATCAAATGAGATAAGTAGGATGGTGCCATTTGTATTCTTAATTAAACACCACACGTTCTATTGCCATACTAGAGTTGAAAAGTTGCTATTAATTTTATATTTCAGCATATAATAATAATAATAAATCTCTTTATTCTAGTTACCAGGACTCATTTTTGATTAGTAAAACATAGGACTATTGTTAGTAGAATTTTTCAGTTAACAAAATTATAATAGATATAAAAATGCACAATTACAATACAATATGTCATATAAAATATTCCTAAATTCATATACAAAAGAAATAATAAAAAATCCCATAAACTAAAAATAAAAAAATATACAAAAAATTTAAAATTTATAAAAATAAAATTATAAAATTCACAAAAAAATAAAATACATACTATGTCAATGAAAATTCCATTAATAGTCACAATTCATATAAATACATGTAAAGATAAAAAGGTATAGGTAAGGTATAATAATATAAAAAGGTATAAGCATAGGTAAGCTTAGCTTTCAGTGGATAGAAACCCTATTCGATACAATTCTATTGAAATGTTATTCACGTCCTAAGTCCGTTATAACGAATGTGCTAACAAAACCAAAGCTAATAATGTAAACCAAATATTGTTTTTATTCAAGTTTTTTATTTGAAAATCAGTGTATTCAAATTAGAAAAACGTATCGTCATTTTTATTGGAACTCTTTCATGGTAGGTATTTGTGATTCCCTATCTATATTTTAAAGAATAGCCTCTCTCTCTCTCCAGCCCATTTACGTCCCACTGTTGGGCACGGGCCTTCTCTAATTTGGGACGGATTATGGTCTACTGTGCCGCGGTGACCAGGCGTATTGGCACAGGGTTTATTTTCGAGTTTTCCGTCTTTCACAGAGGATGTTATCTGCGTGCAATATCCCTTAGCTGACTTTTACAGCATCCTTCCCGTTTGTATTCTTTATCCGTCACCACACGGAGAGAAAGAAACAATAGCCTAACACTACATAATATTGGTAATCGATGTTATAAATATGTTGATGTTATAAATGTGACGGGCTTCGTGGTGGAGTGGTTTATGTAATGGACTGCCGATCACGAGGTCGCGGGTTCGATTCCCGCTTGGGACAATCATTTGTGTGATATCCATAAATATCATACAAATGTTTGTACTGCGTCTGGGTGTATACTATGTATTTTATGTATGTGTTTACAAAAGAAAAGTAGTTTAAGTAGTCTATCCGTATCTGGTACCCATAATACAAGCATAGAAATATAGCTTACTTTGGGACTAGAGGACATTGTGTGAAATGTCCTGAATATAAAAAAAAAATAACTCAGAATTATGGTTATGGACACAATCCTTCAAACATGATCATTATATCTGCCAACAAAAAAAAACTATACTAATATTATAAAGCGAAAAGTTTGTTTATTTGTTTTAACGCGCTCATCTAAGGAACCACTGGTCCGACTTGAAAAAGTCTTTCAGTGTTGGATAGTACATTTATCGAAGAAGATTATAGGTTTTATAACATCATGCTGCGACCGACAGGAGCGGAGCATCAGTGAAAATGTTGCAAAATCGGGAAATATTCTATAAATTTCACGTGTACTTAGTCGCGGGCAATGGCTAGTTTTATAAAACCTATCACGATATAAATATATGCCATGAAATCTAACTTAAGTATTACATTTGTACAAAACTCACTCTACCAATGCTGAACTTATTCTATTTAGCTTTCAAGGTGCTTTCAGGCGATAAAGTGTTATTTTAATTCACACACCCACTCATATTCTTAAGAAATACTCCTCCATATAAAGGGTAGTAAAATAAAATATAAGTGCGGATCGAGGTTATGCTTGCTCTCCGGCTAAGCTTCACATTGACCAGTCGAAATGTTTTCAGTCAAGTTATTACATTGCGTGTTTTCTTAGGATATGCTAATGTGTTTGAATATGTGAAATTTTCATTTTGAATAATATATCGAGGACCTTTCAGTATTATTATTTGTTCTAAGTTATGAAAACTGAGGACGTTTATTGAAATGTATGTGAATTTTTTGTGCTGATGTGAATTGGGAATTGATATGTCGATATTTATACAAATAAATGTAGTCTCTAGCTGAATCTATACAAATATTAAAAAGCTGAAGAGTTTGTTTGTTTGAACGCACAAATCTCAGCAACTACTGGTTTGAATTGAAAAATTGTTTTTGTGGTTGATAGTCCATTTATCGAGGAAGACTATAGGCCATGTGGCCATATGGCCACCACGCTGCGATGAATAGGAGTGAAGCATTAGTGAAAAATGTTGCAAAAATGGGGAAAATTTTCTTAATTCCATTTCCACGCGTACGAAGTGCCTGCAACAGCTAGTAGTTAATAAAGGTCTTACTCTAAATGTAATGTATTATGTACACTTTGGTAATATAGATATAAAGTATCGTTTATACATTTTCTACCGTTCGTTACATTAATATTCTCAAAAAGGTTATTTTGAAATCATATCTCGTGTTTTAGGATCAGAAACTGTTGCCTGCAACTTCATACGCAGAGCATTTAGAAATAAAACCTTGACAAATTATACAAAAACACCATCCTCTTCAACCATTCTAACTATTAAAAAACCGCTACAAAAGCCGTTGCGTAATTTTGAAGATAAAACTCACATCGGAACATACATAAGTACCTACAAAAATAATGACTTTGTTTTACAAGAAGTAAAGATGTTAGTTACCCTCTGTGAGTAGGTATATCTATGTGTGTTGTTACTCCCAAGGGTGCTATAAAAGTCAGCTAAGGGATATTGCACACAGATAAAATCCTCTGTAAGAGACGGAAAACTCGAAAATAAACCCAGTGCCAACACGCCTGGTCAGCGCGGCACAGTAGACCATAATCCCTCCAAAGTGGGGGAGGCCCGTGCCCAACAGTGGGACGTAAATGGGCTGGAGAAAGAGAGATGTTGCTTTATTTGCAAAGTTAGTCTATACATCCTTTACGAACTAAATGTTAAAATAATACAAAAAGCTTTTCTCTGAATTTCATGGCGTAACTGTGCTGCAGTGTGTACGTAGTGCATTTTGATCGTAGCAATTACTACGACCAAAATAGCAGGTGAAGCTCAAGCATAATATATGTAACACTGGTTGTCCTCCATCTTAATTGCTTTGCTGACAACGTAGTACAGTCTCATTTATTTTTAAAACTCACATGAATATAAATGTAATATCAATCTAAAACATGAGATATCATACCAATTGCCAAAACTCAATTTGTAAATATGTATTCGTTATTTATTTAACATCGAATGCGTGTTTTGATTGATATATTAATTAAAATTCATCACACGAATGAATTTGAGTTACGATCGTCCACGTTTTGTGGTAATCTCACCAATTTCGCATTAGCCCTATACTTTGTGGTTAACCGAATATATTTTGTAAATATCATTCCATGTTGTATTTTGACAGTTGGAAATAAAATGATGTCAGTGATATCTCATTACTAATGAATAACGTAAATATTGTACCAGCCACAGTCTGAATATTGATGGAATTTAAAATCAATTCAGGCATTTTTCATTTTGCTAACTGATGTATTATAATAATAAAAGGTAACACAAAATAGCATTAAATGCAACGAATAAATAAATATTAAATAAATATTTATGAACATTTCACACAACATCCTTTGGTCCCAAAGGGAAATGCCCACTCTTCTTAGGGTCTTGGGCCACTCATGGACAGCAAATATTGATATATTTGTTATGCATTTCAAAATCTTTAATATATCAGATATGTAAAAAAACATATTTAAAATGCCGCCATTATTTTAAATTAGTAGAAAATAAAAAAATACAGTTTTAGGTTCAATAATGTGCCTGGGAGCAAGGAAAATCAAGTATTAATTTATTTTTATGCTTGTTAAGTAAAACATGGTAAGAAATAAACAGTTTTTTTATGTCAAATATCTATATTTTCATCACTTTCATATATGATCAAAATATCATCAAGGATTGTCGTAGGAGGTGTTATGTTGGGTCCAAGTCTTACCTATATACCTGAGCACTGTCATAATGTAGGCACAACAAACTACGGTGCGTGTCCCGACTATGCAATTAGAACAATATTGTTGGATAGCATTTCGGACATTATAGTTGTTGTTTATTAAAACATAAACAAAATATACCTTCCGAGTATATATATGTATACGTTCAGTCAAACGTGTAAATCAGAATCAAGTTCATGTTACAAAGCCAGGTCGTAATAATGCAGAAAATTATTTTTATTATTTTAGTACCCTCCATGTGCATACAGTGTAAAAACACTGTGCTTTCGACAAGTGAAGTTGACTGTTTGTCATTACATTTGATATACATTTGATTTACTTTTTTCTTTTTAATCACATTATCATTACGAAATGCATATTTTATAAAAATAGAAAACAACATTTTGCTACGCGACTTAAGTAAGGATTTTTAAACAAAAATACTTTTTTTATACTAAACATAAATTGTTTCAGTGGTGGGTGTTTTATAAGTAAAATTCATATGATTAAATAACAAAATTAATGTACTATATCTTTTCTTGCTAAAGTGGTGTTTACAGGTGGCCTAAAGTTGGCTATTCCCTTAGCTATATTTCTATGCTTATGTTTTGTGTACCAGATACGGATATGTTACATAGGTATATACATATTTTTTTAAATGCATACCTTTAATACATAGAAAACACCCAGACTGTGTACAACCATCACACAAATAGTTGTCCCATGGCAGTATCAAACCCGCGACGACGTGTAAAGCAGTCCGTTAATCACTAGACAACGAGGTAGAATCGTAATAAAATCTTTATCTTTACTTATTATAAAAGAAAGTCGTTATTATGTATATAATATGTCCCTATGTGAGCTTATATCTTCAAAACTACGTAACGGATTTAGACGCGGTTTTTTTTCAATGATAGTGTGGTTCAAGAGGATGGCTTTTTTGTATAATTTATTAGGGTTTGTTTTCTAAAAGCCACGCGTACGAAGCTGTGCGAAACAGCTATAATAAAACACAAAATTGTGCTCAACACACTGATATTTCTTAACTTTTTAATTTTTAACTTAACGGTAGTTAAACGAAAGCTTTTAAAGTAGTTCTTCAACATTTTCAATTTAACAAGAAAATAAGTTGTAAGTTTATAAATGAAGACGCCTCTCTGACTGTACTAATTTAGTTAATGAGAACGTTACTCGGACTCAGAGGCGCTTGGGTCCAGATCACGTTCTTGCCAGGATCAAGTTTTAGTGTGTGGTTACACTAAAAGTTAAACAGTTTTAGTAGTGACAGCTTGATACTAACCCTGTGTTTTAGTTCTATAGTATGGTAATTAAAAAAATCTTATATTCATGAGCTAAGTTATTTTTACATTAAGAGTATCTTTTATTATTTTATAGTATTAATTTTTGTTTGACGAGCCTCGTCGTTGAGTGGTTTATGTAACGGACTGACGGTACCCATAACACAAACATAACAAGCTTAGCTTAGGACCAGAGGACGTTGTGTGAGATGTCCATAAATATTTATTTATTTATTTTATCTAATAAACGTTATGTAGTTTTATGATGTAATGGTAATACCTATTAAATAGTCTTTATTTAGCTTGATTGAAAATTTTATTTAAATATATATATTTTCATAAATTGTATTGTAAATTGTTCGGGGGTGAGCGTTAATAGCTGCAACACAGTTTTTCAACTAATGCAGTTGTTACCGTGTACATAAATCTTTCTGTGTATACTTGTAAGTTTTCAATAAATAATTTCAATATCAGTTAAGAATATGTACCTATGCTTGCCTTGATTAACTTTTCTCCTTTCCAACTAGAACCTAACATAGTGCTTAAAGTAAGAAGATTACAAGTCGGTATATCAGTAACGCATAAAGAGGTATCTAAGACGAATTTTATTTACACTAGAGTGAAGTTTCACTTTGAGACAAGTTTCAAGGCTTAAGTAAACCTCGTTTCTCACAAGTTTCAGTACATATTGGTGCACTTTGGTATACTGAACAAACACATAAATTTGTAAATATTACGCTATACTTAAGTAAAACAAAAACTCCGTGTGGTGACGGATTAAGAATACAAGTGTCACCACCCCATTTCCACCCGAGGGTGCTGTAAAAGTCAGCTAAGGGATATTGCACATAGATAACAGCCTCTGTGAGAGACGAGAAACCTGAAAACAAACCCTGTTTATTTAGTAAAAGCATAGCAAGTCAATTGCAAAAATTCATAAATTAATGTAGAACAAACCCTGTGTCAATACGCCTGGTCAGCGCGGCATAGTAGACTATATCCCTCCCAAAGTGGATGAGGCCCGTGCCCAACAGTGGGACGTAAATGGGCTGAAGAGAGAAAAGTAAAACAAATGACAACTAGCTGATGCCTGTGACATCTTACGCGTGGCAAATGTACTATCCAACACTGAAAGAATTTTTCAAATTAGACCGTTGTCGTTCCTGAGATTAGCTCGTTCAAATAATCACACTAACAAACTCTTTAGCTTTATAATATGAGTATAGAAGTATATCGCAACTACGTACGCGTGGCAAAGGTAGTCAAAAGCCAGACCTTAACAATTTATACAAAAAAGCCATCCTATTGAACCACTCTATTATTTAAAGAGAACTGCATCAAAATCCGTTGCGTAGTTTCAAAGATATAAACTCATATAGGGACTTCCACACAAAAATAACAACTTTGTTGTAAGGATTAAGAATGATTAATATTTTTTGTATGAGGAGCTATTAATAAAACTGCACAAGTATCTTTTGGTTTCGCACGCAAAGGTTTCGTCATATTCGTCATTTCTCCAATCCCAAATAACGGGATAAGATCAGGAGAATGATGATGATGAGTATTTAATGTTGTAGTAGCAACTGATATACATAAACTGTAAAGTTTTCAGCTCTCTGGCTATCACCGTACTAGAGATACAACCTGGTGACAGGCATTCCTTCCATCTATCACCAGCGGGCGTATTATGAGCTTTTTAAAAATCATGCATGCTCTTTAAAGATATCAATCTAGGACTGGTTTAGCAAACTGACTGGCTAGGGCATGTTCATAATACAAATTTGCCTGGCAGTTCAATTCACGACGCCTGGAAATAAAAGCTTATAATACAGGCACTGGACAGCGAAGTCTCTGTAAACGGGTTTAGTTTTTCTAGAAAGTGCTTTAAATATGAAATAACTATGTTAATAAACTAAACTAAAAACAAAGAACTAACAAATAGAGTTCTGCAGCTATATGTCCGACAATGTAAATTAATATTTAAACTAACTTGAACTTTCTAGACGGTAAAGCTTTGCTTTCACTTCAAGTGGCTTCAAGTACCCTTATTTGGATACAAGTGGCGCTAATAAACTGTAACGAGTTTTACTCTGTGCTAACTGATCTGAATTTGAGACTGTTTTATCAATAAGTGTTAAGTTCAATATTTAGTTAAATTATACGATATTTTATACCTTTGTAATTACAACCTAAAAAACTTGTCAAGAGCGAGGTAAACTTAAAAAAAACACTTAGGGTTCTCTACCTACTAGGAAAACAAGTTATTTTTGTTTCAATTAAAAAAGAAAAGAATTAAATTAATTAATTATCATTAATTTAGAAAAGTTGTATATGTATTTTATCCGTATTGTGGTACCCATAGCAAAAGCATATAAGTTTAGCTTGGTACCAGCGCCCAGCCTCTGGACGAACACGACAGCAGATGCGCGGTGGCGGAGCGCCTTTGTCCCCTTCAGGGGCGCAATGTCCAAGTAATTATTAGTAGATATAGGAAATTTTGAAAATAAATAGGCCTGGGGTCGAATCGAAACCACCACACATGGTACGTGAAATGTCCATAAATATTTATTTATATATTAGTAACATAACGTAAGTGTAATAAATCTAATTATAGTGGAAAAAATGATCGCCACGAGCGGTACTGGAACCCACAACCTCGGAATACCGATCCGTTACTCTCCCAACTGAGCTACAATGGGACCAACACACAATAACCATCCACTACAATATTTTTCAACTCAACGTGAGTTAAAAATCGCGCGAAGTTTTTGTGCAACGCCATCTATCGAGCGGTTTGCACCAACTTGATCAATCGATCACTTAGTGTTCTTTAAAACCGTTACAAAACCCTAAAAAAAAGAAATTTTCTTAGAATTTTATTATATATTATTATATATATTATTTTATTTTATTATATTATTATATATTATTATATTATATTATATTATTATATATTATTATATTATATTATATTATTATATTATATTATATTATTATATATTATTTTATTATGGTTATTATTATATATTATACAAATGTTTGTACTGCGTCTGGGTGTTTCTATGTATTATAAGTATGTATTTACAAAAGAAAAGTAGTATATGTAGTATATCCGTATTCTGGTACCCATAACACAAGCATAATATGCTTGTGTTATGGGTACCAGAATACGGATATCCGGTCCCAAGCTAAGCTTATATTATAAGCTTAGCTTGGGACCAGAGGACGCTGTGTGAAATGTCGATGAATATTTATTTATATAATTATTAATTATTTTAATGTCCGCCTATAATTGAATAAAATTGTAATGTCTATTTGCACCTAATATTAATTAAGAAATTAATGATAACTGTACCAGTATTAGTATTACCATAATGTACGTATAATGGTTTTCATATTGTTTTAAACATATTAACAATTTAAATATTAGTTTTGTATAATTTCGATATAAGCTTCTCGCTCAGTTTTAACACGAATAATAGTTATTTTTTATGTTTTAACATTTACTTTTACTAAATGTCTATTATAATTAATGGAATTGAAGTATCTTTACTTATTATAAAACAAAGTCGTAATATTTGTATGCATGTCCCTATGTGAGCTTATATCTTCAAAATTACGCAACGGATTTTGATGTAATTTTCTTTAAGAGATAGAGTGGTTCAAGAGGATGGCTTTTTTGCATAATATGTTAAGGTTTGGTGTTTAGTTTCCAAGCGTACGATGTTGCGGGCAGCAGCTAGTGTACTTTTATTTATCTAATATATCTAATATATAAAATTCACGTGTCACAGTGTTAGTTACCGTACTCCTCCGAAACGGCTTGACCGATTTTTAGGAAATTTTACAAGCATATTCAATAGGTCTGAGAATCGGCCAACATCTATTTTTCAAACCTTTTTTTTTTTAATATGGCAAAACAACGTTTGCCGGGTCAGCTAGTATACATATATACCTAATTGTATATCTGTGTGGTGACGGACTAAGAATACAAGTGTCACCACCCGATCTCCTCCTGAGGGTGCTGTAAAAGCCAGCTAAGGGATATTTTACACAGATGACATCCTCGAATCTGTGAGAGATGGAAAACTCGAAAGTAAACCTTGTGCCAACATGCCTGGTCAGCGCGGCACAGTAGACCATAATCCCTCCCAAAGTTGAGGAGGCCCGTGCCCAACAGTGGGACGTTTATGGGCTGGAGATAGGAGATAGATAGATATAATATTGTCTAGTGGTTCAAGTAACGTATTGCCGGTCACAAGGTCGCGGATTCGATTCCCCCTCGGGACAATCATTTGTGTGATATTTATAATTGTCATACAAATGTTTTTCCTGCGTCTTTCCGTGTTTACTATATATTATAAGTATGTATTTACAAAAGAAAAGTAGAATATGTGTTACATCCGTATTCTGGTATCCATAACACAAGAATGAGCTAAGCTTAGCTTGGGACCGGAGGACGTTGTGTGAAATACCCATGAATAATTGAATATTTATTGTTAAAAAGTGGGTATTTTACATCAATATTACCAAGAAAATTAATTGTTTTAATATAGTATAAAGTTATAGGAAAATATTGCGACAGCAATTGGCCGCCAGGCTCCGATTTCCCGTAGGACGCACAGGACAGCTATTTAATTAGGTTCGCAGACGTTTCATACCGGCTTTTGTTTATATAAGCATTTCATTTTTAGGGTTCCGTACCCAAAGGGTAAAAACGGGACCCTATTACTGAGACTTCGCTGTCCGTCCGTCCGTCCGTCCGTCCGTCCGTCCGTCCGTCCGTCCGTCCGTCCGTCCGTCTGTCACCAGGCTGTATCTCAAGAACGGTGATAGCTAGAGAGTTGAAATTTTCACAGATGATGTATTTCTATTGCCGCTATAACAACAAATACTAAAAATAAAATAAAATAAATATTTAAGGGGGGCTCCCATACAACAAACATGATTTTTAGGGTTTCGTACCCAGTATCTCAAGAACGGTGATAGCTAGACAGTTGAAATTTTCACAGATGATGTATTTCTATTGCCGCTATAACAACAAATACTAAATATAAAATAAAATAAATATTTAAGGGGGGCTCCCATACAACAAACATGATTTTTAGGGTTCCGTACCCAGTATCTCAAGAACGGTGATAGCTAGACAGTTGAAATTTTCACAGATGATGTATTTCTATTGCC
Organism: Orgyia antiqua; assembly: GCA_916999025.1. Classification (NCBI taxonomy): domain Eukaryota; kingdom Metazoa; phylum Arthropoda; class Insecta; order Lepidoptera; family Erebidae; genus Orgyia; species Orgyia antiqua. Next base: position 14,979,470 of record OU779864.1, on the reverse strand, counting down.
GCTATAACAACAAATACTAAAAATAAAATAAAATAAATATTTAAGGGGGGCTCCCATACAACAAACATGATTTTTTTACCGTTTCTTGCTCGATACTAATAACGTTGCCTTATGTTGCATAGATAATGGTACGGAACCCTTCGTGCGCGAGTCCGACTCGCACTTGACCAATTTTTGTTACAACGCTCAGAGACGGTGAACTTAAAGAAGTAGGTACCTAATGATTTAGATGTAAGAAAATTAAATATTCACTTCATCATCTTAACTATTTAATAGGCACAGACCTTCTCTATGAAAACGAGTAAGTACCTATATGGTTATTTCACATATTTATCAAGCTAGCTGTTGCCGGCGGCTTCGTTAGCGTAGAATTAAAAAAAACTCATTTTTGCAACATTTTTTACTGATACTTCGCTCCTATGAGTCGGAATGTGATGTCAAGGGCGTGAAAAGGTTCTTACAGGGTCGGCGACGCGAGAGCGACACTCCTGGTGTTGCAAACGTCCATAGGCTACGGTAACTGCTTACTAACAGGCGGGCCGTATGCTTGTTCGTCACCCGTTAGTAGTAGAAAAAAGAAAAAAAAAGTCATAGCCTTCTTCGATAAATGTATTATCCAACACAAAAAGAATATTTGAAATCGGATCAGTAGCCCTTGATATTAGCAAGTTCAAATAAACAAACTCTTCAGCTTTTAGGTAATATTAGTACAGATAAGTGCGAACCTACTCGTTTATTTATAAACACAGGTACGCGGTTTTCTTTACGGTAATTTGTTACAAATATTCTCAAAATAGCTGTCCGGAATTTAATACAGTGGATAAATTTATGTAAATTATGTCCTGACCCGCGTGCGATTCTCACTGACTATGTAATGAAAATTATATTAAATGAATACAATTTTGTAATGAAAAATAAAATGTAAGAATTTAATAATAAGATTGCACGTCCTGAACCGGTGGTAGGGAAAAAATTTCCTTGTTTTATAAAAGTAAAATTATTGTTCAAAACCTGTCAAATACGAGTTCGACTACCACACGAAGGGTTCCCAACCAGAGGCATATTTACCCTAAGGCCATAGGGGTCATGGCCCGGGGCGGCCAACCTGAGAAGGACGTCGACTGCCTTCAAGTTTAAAATTTTGCTCTATCTCTATTAATTTATAGGGCGGCTAATTAAATTGGCCCGGGGCGTCAAATCAAATGGACCGGGGTGTTAATTTTCAAAATACGCCTCTGTTCTCAACCGTCATTATCATAATATATTACGGACTCCAAACGATGGTATAAGGGTAGGAGAATGATGGTGATTAGTATTTTTTGTTATAAATATAAATAAATATTCATGGACATTTCACACAACGTCCTCTGGTCCCAAGCCCCAACTCTAAAAATTATGCCTCTCTCTCTCCAGCCCATTTACGTCCCACTGTTGGGCACGGGCCTCCTCCACTTTGGGAGGGATTATGGTCTACTGTTCCGCGCTGACCAGGCGTGTTGGCACAGGGTTTATTTTTGAGTTTTCCGTCTCTCAAAATGGATGTCATCTGTGTGCAATATCCCTTAGCTGACTTTGACAGCACCCTCAGGAGGAGATGGGGTGGTGACACTTGAATTCTTAATCCGTCACCACACAGAGAGAAAAATTATGCCTACTTGGAGCTAATGATTTTCTATTTCTATTTCAAATAAAGCTACGCAAAAACAAAAAATTAGTCAAGTGCGAGCGGCAATAGAAATACATCATCTGTGAAAATTTCAACTGTCTAGCTATCACCGTTCACAGCCTGGTGACAGAAGGACGGACGGACGGACGGACGGACAGCGAAGTCTCAGTAATAGGGTCCCGTTTTTACCCTTTGGGTACGGAACCCTAAAAATCATAGAAGCATGGCTTAACAACAAATTTTTAACCGACTTTAAAAAAATCTGTCAGTCTGTATGTTTTTTTTTCTTTAATTTTTGACAGCTGATGCTTCCCCCATTAGCACCAGGTCAGGATCTGATGGTTATCCCCCTAAGAAATCGAGGAAAACCCTCAAATTACACGCTTTGTTTTCACATATTATTGTATCTAAATAATCAAAGAGTAGTGTGGTGACGGATTAAGAATACAAGTGTTACCACCCCATCTCTTTCCCTGGGTGCTGTAAGAACCAGCTAAGGAACAATATAAGCAGTAGGTATACAATATAAGTAATATAATTAATATCTACTGTTAAAAGTAGCAGAATCTGCCTAAAAATTTAATATTCTCTAACACTATCACGACTCATTTGCCTAAATAAAACAACTTTTTACGGATTTAGACGCCTATATTTGTTTTAATTTAAATTTTGGCCCGACGTTTCGGAGACTTTGCAGTCACCATGGTCACGGGTGAAACTAAGCTATAAAGTGTCCTCTACGATCTACGAAAATTTTTGATTGACCATAAAGATAGACTCATACCATAAACTATTTAATTTTGTCTATATAACTATTATATAACATAAACTGCCTGAAAATTGTTAATTCATTTATCTTTGTATATTTTCTGCGTAGAAGAAGCTTAAAGTAATAAAAATCGAGTTTCATCTCTTGTGAAGACAATAATCTCGTAAAAAATACATCAATTGATCGTTTTAAGTTCGACAATAGAGCCCGAGGTGCTAAGAGCGATTTGTTAGAGCGCAATGAATGTTCCACAGATAGCACAGTCATTCCCATTAATTCTTGTAACGACCGAAGCAATGCGCCGTTCTTCAGTAACTAAGTTATATAGAAAAAGCGATTTCAAACTTAATTGTTATATTATTAACAGAAACATTAAATTTATTCTTGTGACCTTGCCTTTGGGTGTTTTTGGAGTTTGATTCCTTATGGCACGTGGTAGGGAAAAGGGTCAAGTAAATTCATTATGATCGATGAACGTCCACAGCCACAAAAATGGACACTATGAAATTACTAAAGTAATTTATTAATTTTGCGATTGACTTGCTATGTTTTTACTTAATAAATCAAATGCGTACGTTGTACGTCAAAATGCGATGTAAACTCAATCGAGTGACGATTGTGGTGGTCTAATTGGTTACTGTTCGCACGACCGCAATAAGCTCAGTTGGCAGAGCTACGGAACGGTATTCCGAGGTCGTGGGTTCAAGTCCCGCTTGCGGTGATCACTTTTCCCACCACAATTTGATTTATTAACTATGAAATTAGTTACAATCGTAGGATAAATGTAAAGGTAATGTAACAATAGGATGTAAACTATTTTTACCCCAAAATCATTACAAGGACGCGTTTTTGAAATGTTACTGGTAAAAAATAAATTATTATAAAGTTAGTCATAACCGTAAGAGTAATTAAATAATAAACAAAGAAGTAACAACAACACACACATTTTTTTGTAGTCATCTATAAAATATATAAGAGAACATAAAGCTTCATACATAACAGACCACAACAGTAAATTCTCATACAGAATATTAAAACAAGTATAAACTGGCCAGGTACTCCACAAAAGCATTCTTCATTATTATTAGATCAAGAAAGGTACTTCTATCAATTAATAATTACAAAGGGCAGCAATTTTCTTTAATTTTTAATTGAAATTGTTTCGGCCATAATGAAAATGCCTTTGTATTTCACTCTGTTTATTTGTTAAACATGCTTAATTTAATATTCTTGGGAAACAAAGAGCTTTTGTATACCCCGTCTTTGTATTATTGACACTCGTACATATATGAGATTACTGAACGTGGAAAACACTAACTAGTGTTTAAATATTTACTTATTATAACATAATGTCGTTATTTTTGTTTGTATGTCCCTATATGAGCTTATATCTTCAAAACTACGCAATGGATTTTGTTGCGGTTTTTTTAAATAGAGTAGTTCAATAAGACAGTCTTTTTTTTGGATAATTTATTATTCCAGGCGTACGAAGTTGCGGGCAATAGCTAGTTTTTGATAAAGTAAAGTACATTAATTATATCATTCCTTATCTTTTTTTTGTTGCTGCAGCATCGACTGATATAGATAATATGTAACAAATAATATGATGAATATCTTATGATACAGAACAGTAAAGAACTTTTTGTTGTACGAGCCTAGCTCATGCTTGACCGGTTTTTTTTTATCATAATATACCTGAGAAAAGATGGATGGAGTCTGTGAATAAGGAAATATGAAAGAAAGAGGTGTTAACACATATGACGTCTGACAGAAGACAGTGGCAGAAAAAGACATGATGTGCTGAGACCAAATATTGGGATAAAAGAGAGAGGATGATGATACCTAGCTGATAATAGGGTTATTTGTCTAACTACCACCTAGATAAAGTAGACATAAAGCAGAGATAAAACAAAGCATCACAATTTATAACACACCACGGAAACGGTCTGTATAGTAGAGGAATTATATAAACAAGCTGGCCTGTATAACAGTGAGTAATGTGCGTGAAAATATGGTGATAATTCAACAACAAATATGTGCGTTGTTATACTGCAGCCATTATTTACTAGCACGTAGCTTTTGGAGTTTCATTTCGCAAATGTTACATTTTAATTGAGATATCTTGAAATTATTTAACTCATATCCGTGTGGTGGCGGATTAAGAATACATGTGTTTTCCGTCCCACCCAGGGAGCCATAAAAGCCAGCTAAGAAATATTGTACATAGATAACATCCTTTGAGAAAACTCGAAACTAAATCCTGAGCCGCGTTGGCTCAGGATTTAGTTTCGAGTTTTCTCGCCGTCGAGTTGCCCGTATCGCGGCATAGTAGACCATAATCCTTCCAAAGTGGAGAAGACTCGTGCCCAACAGTGGACATTAGTGGGCTGGAGAGAGAGATTCAACTAAGAGATTTATTTAACTCTTTATCTCAAGGGGTTATCCAAAATACGGGTAAAAATATATCTGCAAACGAGTTTCACCTATGGTGTTAATAACGGCCTTAGGCTACGGTCAACGCTTACTAGGGCTACCTCAGAACCAGTTTTGCTACCTCAGAAGCATAATAATACTGGTTACAACCATTAAACATGTTAGATAAAAAGAAACACACATGAAAACATAATTATGGCTTTTATATAGCGTAGACGAAATGATAAGTATGCTGTGAATGGTAGCTTTAAAAACATTTATGTCATGTAAAAATAACTACAGGCGTAGAATTTTTTAATAGTGTTATTTATTTATTTTATAATGTGTCTACTATGAATTTTTTTAGTGTTGTTCCAATGATAGATAATAAAGATTAAATTCATACCACTTGAATCTTAGTAGATCACAAGATAAGACCGACAATGCCAATACGTTGGCAAAAGATCAATAAATACCAAAGGTTACCTTCGACGGCTTACTGCGTAAGAAACTGCAACCGTAAAAATGGATAATACGTAAACCTCGTAAATCCCTGTGCGTAAATAGTTTCAGAACGATACATGTAACGCTACTTTTATTGTATGTACTTTTGGTTTAGAACAGCCTTTTGTGACCTGTGCTAAAATATCATTGTATTTACTTGGGTTTGAAATCCTACTGATGTTTTTCTGCTTTAAAATAGAAATGTAAAATGGTGGTAAAATCATTTTTGGGATTTTTCACAATTTATTCTGGATTTGTTTATACCTATCTTGAATTTTATACCCATAAACATGAATTACATAAATTCTAGCTTAATTTGAGCCCAGGCATGTAAAGTCTTTTTATAAAAATAATCAACTGTCACTAGTACATTAAAAGATAATTGTTTTACTTGTTTGCAAACTTTGTATAGCCACATACACAAAATTTCATAAGTATCAATTAACCCTTTTCAGAGAAGAACGGAAATAAAACTATGGCATGAGAATTTTATGTATCTTCCTCTCTCTCTTCAGTACATTAACGTCCCACTATTGGGCATGAGCCTCCTTCTGTTCGGGTTCGTGGTGACTATTTCGTTGTAACTATTTCGCGCTGACCTGGCACAGGGTTTAGTCTCGTGTTTTCCGTCTCACACAGAGAAAAGCTGGTTTTACAACCTGAGGAGGGAATTGGATGCTGACACACTAACTGTCACATACATCAAAATTATTTGTCTATTGATTAAACCAAATCATGTGAATAAACTCAAAAAGACGGTTTCAATACAAGTTTCTCTGTATCTTGTAAGATATCTCCAATAATTAATCGCTTTGAATCGACAATAACGCCGGTGTTACCGAGACCGATACGACAGTTTAATATATGTGCTACAGATAGCATTGACACCATTACTTATAGTACAGGTTTGTTGCAATGAATATCTTAGAAATACAGACATACTGAAGAATAATTTGCTTAATTCAAAAACTAAAAAGCACGCATGAAAATACTGAATATTTTTTTCAATTATTGCATTGTCATCGGTCCTTAATATGTGTACAAATTTTAAGAACAATCCCACTACTGCGTTAGAAAGCCAATTACATTTAAAGATTCTGTAGCATAGATTAATACATTCAAAGATACATCTCATATCGAGCTAATAAAAACGTGTTATTTAAAAAGTTAATCATATAATTTTAAATTCAATTTTGTTTTTTTGTATCTCTTTATTGTCTCACTGTTGGACACGAACCTCCTCTGATTCTGGAGAATTTATGAACTACCATGCCATATCAGATCCCCTATGAAAGACTGAAAAGTCTGAGTCTAAGTTGGTAGACGTTTCCTCCCCAGGGTGCTGTAAGAGCCAAATAACACCACAATCAGTTGTCTTGTTATTGATTCAGTTGGTGCGATGTTCTGATGTATCGGTCGGTAGTTGGCATTAATAGCAGGGAGGTAATTACCAGGTCATTACCTCCCTGCTATTAATGCCAACTAAGGGATATCGGACCTATAACAACCTCTGTGAGAGATGAAGAAAATGCTGGTGTATTACGCCATTCCCTATATCGACAAGAACATCGCACCAACTGAATCAATAACAAGACCACTGATTGTGGTGTTATTTGACTCTTACAGCACCCTGGGGAGGAAACGTCTACCAACTTAGACTCAGACTATTCAGTCTTTCATAGAGGATCTGATATGGCATGGTAGTTCATAAATTCTCCCGAATCATAGGAGGTTCGTGTCCAACAGTGAGACAATAAAGAGATACAAAAAGAAAAATGGAATTTAAAATTATATGATAAACTTTTTAAACTAGTATTCTTAATCCGTCACGACACAGACAGTAGTGTGTCGGCCAACTGCCAATGTAACAGAAAACCCGTAACACAGAAAAATAAGCTCTGTGTATACAACATACAAGTGTTATGTGTGAAAGTTTTTAAGCTCCTAAATTTACGAGGATACCACATTTATCCCTTTTTCACGTTGCCAGATTCATGGGCAATAAAACTTGGAAGGTAAGCTTTACTATTTATTGCTATATCCTAAAGCATATTTGAGGGTAGAACAACAAATGTCTGACCACTGACTGACCAATGTCAGAATCTATATCGGTCAGAATGATTTGACCGTTTAAATAATTCCAATAATGGATCAAAATATCGAGAATAGTTCATTGTAATGTAATTTCATTTATTAAAATATATCGTAACTAGTTAATGCCCACTGTTTCACCCGTGTTTATAGTTACTGAGCGCCCCTCCCTCAATATACATCAAACCTTAACAAATTAAAAAAAGCCATCCTCTTGTACAATGTAAAATAAAATTGGTCAAGTGCGAGTCGGACTCGCGCACGAAGGGTTCCGTACCATTATCTATGCAACATAAGGCACGTTATTAATAAATGAGCAAACAACACACACAATACTTAATTAATCACGTTTGTTGTATGAGAGCAAGAATCGATAAAAAAATCATGTTTGTTGTATGGGAGCCCCCCTTAAATATTTATTTTATTTTATTTTTAGGATTTGTTGTTATAGCGGCAATAGAAATACATCATCTGTGAAAATTTCAACTCTTTATCTATCACCGTTATTGAGATACAGTCTGGTGACAGACGGACGGACGGACGGACAGACGGACAGCGAAGTCTCAGTAATAGGGTCCCGTTTTTACCCTTTGGGTACGGAACCCTAAAAATCGCATCAAGATCCGTTGCGTAGTTTTGGAGATGTAAGCTCACTTATGGACATACATACAAAAATATCGAATTTGTTTTATAATAAGTTGTGAAAATAAGTTGTTGTAAAAAATTTTTGAATCTAATTCTCTCTGATAGTGCATTGAATTTTTTCAATTAGTTTAACCCTCTAATATGGCTAAAATCACTTCTAAACGTTTAATACGAGACGTGTTATTACACTGTACTACATTTGCACAGGCATTAAACTTTCAAGTTAAAGTCTGACTGACTGACAACAAACACTATGGCATGAGAATTTCATGTTTGCCACAGTCTTTAAAAGGTTTTAACACTACGTAAGACACGGTATATATACTTCATTGTAATAGTGATTATTTTAGACCAAGGAGGTTATAAGTAGGGAGGAACAACTTCGGGAACATAGATTTGTCCCAAGGCCCAGCCCGTTTACGGTTTAAAAGTAAAATAGTAGCCTTGCCGTCTCTTTTCTTCTTACTAGCTTTCTCTTTTACTCCAGCTCAAAAAGAAAGAGTTAGAAAGGCTACTAAATAGGCTCTTTGGGGCGATATAGTCGCACAGCGACAAAGCCCTTCAATAAATAAAAAATAAAAAAATAGGCTCTTTGTCATTTATTTTTCTTAATGTGTTCAACTAAAAAAAGAAGCAGGCTGGATTCGTTGTACCGAGTGTTACGTCTAGATCTATATCGTAAGTCTATGTTTTAAACATGCTTTTGTTAACTCAGTTTCATCAAATCATCATATCAGCCTACTGCAGTCCACTGCTGGACATAGGCCACTCCCAATTCGCGCCGCAATACCCGGTCCTCCGCCTTCCGCATCCAGTCCCACCCTGCGACCTTCTTCAGGTCATCAGTCCACCTAGCAGGGGGGCGTCCTACCTTACGCAAATTAAAATTAAATTAAATTACTTCCTAACTCAGTTTGAATCTACCATTTGATCCATTTATGTTCTTGTTGTGTGTTAATTCATCTATACTTCTATACTAATCTTTATCTTTACTTCTTATAAAACGAAGTCGTAATTTTTGTATGTATGTCCCTATGTGAGCTTATATCTTCAAAAATACGCAACGGATCTTGATGCGATGCGTGTATATTGGATGAGATGTGATTAAATTTGCCGAGTAAACTCGGACGCGTGCGAGCTATAAATGAAAACGCTGCCTTATCTATGTGAGGTACAACAAACTAATGTATGGAGGAATTGTTTGTTACCTATAGTTCTTCAAAAAAGTCCGCGAGAGCATATGTCTATCTTTTATGGGAAACCCACTGTACCCATAATAATGTCACAAAAATTATCAAATTCAATAGGGTGTTTTCAAAAGCTATTTATGTGTATATAGTAATCTTTTTTATCAAATTAAATACCTTAGTTAGCTTACACGTTTAATATAGATTATAACTGCTCTTTACAGTATGCAATTTAAATGAATATCTTACGAGATATTATGACGAAAAAAGAATTACGCGCGACAAAATAAAATAGGTACTTAAACTGTTGGCCGAGCAACGCGAACGTTTCCTCGGTCTTCTATCCATATTCTAATATTTGGATGTTTGGTTAATGTTGGATGTATGAATGTAAGGATATTTGTTGTTCTTTCACGTAAAGACTACTGGATGGATTTTCATGAAACTTTCCTAAATTCCACGCGTACGGAGTCGCGGGCAACAGCTAGTATAATTATAAAGCAGAAGAGTTTGTTTGTTTGTTTGAACGCGCTAATCTCAGGAACCGATTTGAAAAATTCTGTCAGTGTTGGATATTACATTTATCGAGAAAGACTATATAACATCATGCTGTGACCAATAGGAGCGAAGTATCAATGAAAAATGTTGCAAACACGGCCAAAATTTGCTGAGTTCTACGCGTACGAAGTAGCAGGCAAATGCTAGTGTAACTATGTAACGAAATCTTCGAAAGTATCTACCGGATTGGAATATTTGGACTGATCTAAAATTTTACACACATATTAAGAAAGGCCTCCTCCACTGCGGAGGGATTATGGTCTACTGTGCCGCGCTGACCAGACGTGTTGGCACAGGGTTTATTTTCGAATTATCCGTCTCTCACAGAGGATGTTATCTGTGTGCAATATCCCATAGTTGACTTTTACAGCACCCTTGGGAGGAGATGGGGTGGTGACACTTGTATTCTGAATCCGTCACTACACGGAAAAAAATAACAGGAATTTCAAGATTGTTGTTTAGTACTCAACACTAAACAAATTATTATCGATATCTTTACGTGCAGTGAAGAGATCTTTTGGCGAATACTTATCATAACTAAAATATGGTATGAAGTAAAATTGTAATTTGTCTAAGAAAAAAAAAGACATTTTTCTTAATTGGGTACTTAAATTTTTTTTCATTTTATACATATAATACTTGTAATACTATCTCTACTTTTCTGTGTTAAGAGGGCACGATACCTATTATGCTCCATACAAAAATATGGGTGTCGTACTTCCCTTTTTTCTTCGCGAAAGTTAAACCGATTTTCATTGTTTCTAGGCTATATAATAGATGAAGAGTATATCTATGCTGCTGTCACTTTCGTTTTTTCAATACATAATAACTAAAAGAAATATGATCATCCGGAAATCCCGTTTTTTCGGTTTTCTTTAGGCAAAGTTGCAGCGACTATCACACATATTTGGTAACGTTTTACCAAAAAAGAAAGTGATACAAGCATAGATATACACTTCATCTATAATAAAACGTAAAAACATTCAAAATCGGTTTAACTTTCGCGAAGAAAAAAGGGAAGTACGTCTTTTTTTCTAAGAATTTGTAGGTAAAATCTGTTTCGGCTATATTTGTCTCTTTCAGCACGGTGCTCGGGAATAGGGATAGTAATAACTGAGGCAAATACCTAAATTAGGAGTACAGTACCCTCATAAATCTGTTTTAACTTTACAAATGAATACTTTAGACTTTAAACTGAGTTAGCACTAGGTAGAATTCTAAAATAGTTTAAAGCCATACAGAAAATACAAACATGAATACAAATTGTAGTTCACAGAATACATAAGTTACTAAACGTTTTGTTCGATTTGAATATTAGTTTGCAAATAGTTTTTATGAAATTATTTTCTGATCGAGCGTGCTTTTGGTATGTTTTTGAGTATTCTGTTATATTAAAAGCCTTTAATTTAATGTTATACTCATATCACATTATTTTACTTTACTTTCTAGAGCAAACAAATCGGTAGTGTTTTCTGAAAACATGAAAAGTAAGCATGAAAATATGTATAAAGTAGCATAAAGTATGACATAAATTAATGGGCTTTGTGGTCGAGCGAGCGGACTGCCGTTCACATGATCGCAGGTTCGATACCCGCAAGGGACGATCATAATCATATTTATATATTGTTACGTGTTAGGGTTCGAAGGATTTGGAGAGAAAGACCTGCTGACTCTTTTAGAAGACTTTATTCACTAGCACTAGTTACACACTAAGCACTAGGTCCAAACACTAAGCACTAGGTCCAAACACTAAGCACTAACAATGTCCTAGATCGTAGCCAAGTTGTAGGTTTCACTGGTATCACTCTTGATCACTTGTTTTCGCTCTCGAAGTCGCCTTTATCGTAGCTCGAACTGAACTGCCCGGGCTCGCCTTCCTGCCGCTATTTATATGCGCCGAGACGAGTTCCAGACTATTCCAGAATGTTCCCGACTGTGCGCGAACGTGATCGCCCGGAACGAATGTTTCTAGAAACTTCGCGCATGTACGGTAGTTCCTCTAACGCCATCTAGTATCTAATAGGGGTTTCACTCTGTTCGGTTCTTTAATTGGTTTTACTAGTTGCTGCTAGATGGCGCTAGCTCCTTTGTGTTTTGTGTGTTCGTAACACTACTCCCCTCTTAGAGATGCTCGTCCCGAGCATCGTTGTTACTACCGTGGTAACGCGCCAGACGGTCTATGTGTACCACTTTGAATGTCCCTCTTGGTTGCTTTTGAATCCTATAGGTCACATCATTCAGTCGGGTAACCACTTTGTATGGACCGTCCCACTGGTTCTGCAACTTTGGAGATTTCCCTTTCCGGCGAGTTGGGTTATGCAGCCACACCAGTGACCCTTCCTCGAAGCCGCTCGTGTTCGATTTCCGGTCGTATCTGGTTTTCATGTTCTCACTTGACTGTAACCCATTTTCCCGAACCAAGGCGTGTATATAGCGCATCTTTTCCCTTAAATCGCAGACATAGTCTTGTACAGTCTTTGGTCCCTCCGGTGACCCTCCTGTCAATAGGTCTACTGGTATTCGCAGTTCTCTACCGAAATTGACATACGCCGGGGTAGCTTTTATGCTCTCATGCTCGGCGGTTCGGTAAGACAGAAGGAAGAGTGGTATATACTTGTCCCAATCCTTTTGTTTGTCATCTACCAATTTCGCCAAATGCCTCTCAAGGGTCTGGTTAAATCTCTCAACCATTCCATCAGACTGCGGATGGTACGCGGTGGTCCTCGTCTTATGCATGCCCAAAATTCTGCACACTTCCTGGAACACCTGCGATTCGAAGTTCCTGCCCTGATCAGAATGGATTTCCAGAGGCACACCAAAGCGACATATCACTTCTTCGACTAACTTGGAAGCGACTGTTGTGGCTTCTTGGTTTGGTATGGCGAACACTTCAGGCCATTTGGTGAAGTAGTCAATGACGACCATAAAATACTTGTTTCCCGAATCCGTTACAGGAAATGGCCCAGCTACGTCAACTGCGATTCGTTCCCACGGTGCGCCGACGTTATACAACCGCAGGTTCCCACGGCTCCTGGTCTGTGGTCCTTTTACAGCAGCGCAAGTAGTACATTTGCGGCACCAATCCTGTACATCATCACGACAATGCAACCAGTAGAATCGTTCTCGCACTTTTGTTAACGTCCTCTTGACACCTAGATGTCCTCCTGATACGCCATCATGTATTTCACGGAGAACATCTGGTACTCTCGTTCTTGGGACAATTATCTGAAGATGGAACTCTCTGCCGTTAGTCTTCTCCCATTTCCGGTAGAGTATTCCGTTTTGGAGTATCAGACTGTCCCATTGCGCCCAGTACGCCTTAGTGACAGCGCCAGTGGGTGCAACCTCACTCCATGTTGGTTTTACGTCTCCCCGTTTCTTCCATGTGATGATGTGCCGAAGGTCGTCATCTTTTTCTTGAGCCTCCCTCATAGCATCATTCTCCCAGAGACTCAAAGGATCTGTTCTCGTTAGTTTTAATGTTTCTTCATTGCATTCCTGCTTAACACAATGTTTGCAGTCCTCCGAACACGGCCTTCGTGAGAGTGCGTCGGCATTCCCATGTGTCTTTCCGCTGCGGTGTTCCGTCTTGAAGTCATACTCCTGGAGCTGTTCAATCCATCGAGCTACTTGACCTTCTGGGTTCTTGAATTGCAGTAGCCACTTCAAGGCTGCGTGGTCAGTTCGTAGTAAAAACTGTCTGCCGATGAGATATTTGTTGAAATGTTGTAGCGTCTTTACAACAGCCAAGAGTTCTCGTCTTGTCACACAGTAGTTTCTCTCTGGCTTGGATAAAGATTTGCTGAAATATGCAATAACAACTTCTCTTTCACCCTGTTTTTGAGATAACACCCCTCCAATGGCCGTGTTGCTTGCATCCGTGTCAACTATAAACTGACCTTCAGTTTGTGGATACCCCAGGATTGGTGTTTCACACAGATGTTTCTTCAGTTTCTGAAAAGAATCTTCACAAGTCTCGTCCCAACTAAATTGTCGTTTATCTTCTGTCAGCCGATGTAGTGGCTTGGCTATCTCTGCGAATCCCTTAACAAAACGCCTGTAGTATGAGCATAGGCCGAGGAATGCCCGCACTTCGGTTTTGTCCTTAGGGGTAGGCCATTTTTGAACTGCTTCCAGTTTCTCCGGGTCTGTCTGGATTCCATCACTGGAGATAATGTGGCCGAGATAGTTGACCTTGCTCCTAAATAAATGACACTTTTCCGGGTTCAACTTTAATTTGGCTCCCTGTATTTTGGCGAAAACTCGCTCCAAGTTTCGCAAATGGTCCTCGAAGTCGCGGCCGACAATGATGACGTCATCCAAGTAGACTAAGCAAGCCTCTCCAACTAAGCCTGCCAGTACACACTCCATGAGTCGCTCAAAGGTGGCAGGTGCGTTGCACAATCCGAAGGGCATGACGTTAAATTGCCATAAACCTTTACCGGTCGAGAAAGCTGTCTTCTCCTTGTCGTTTGGATGAATTTCCACCTGCCAGTAGCCAGATTTCAGGTCTAGGGTTGAGAACCATTTCATGCCACTCAGGGTATCTAAAGTGTCGTCGATTCGTGGTAACGGGTAACTGTCCTTCTTAGTCACATCATTGAGACGCCTATAGTCCACACAAAATCTCGTGCTACCATCTTTCTTCTTCACTAATACAACAGGTGAGCACCACGGACTTGTAGACGGTTCAATAATCTTATTCCTTCTCATGTCCTCCAAAAGGCCTTCAACTTCTTTTTCCTTAGCAATTGGTATCCGTCTTGCTCGTTGACGAATTGGTCTCTCGCTTCCGGTATCTATCCTGTGCTGAACCATCGACGTTCTTCCAAGGTCCCCTTCTTGACTGGAGAAGATATTCGCGTAGCGCTGCAAAAACTTCTTAGCTTTCATGCTCTGCGAATAAGTCAGATTACTCTTACAGTCATCGAGTAGCTTAGTCACTAAACCGTAGTTATTGCTGTTTGCTGAGTCTGCGCCTGTCATCGAACTACACTTTTTCATCCAGACAACTTCCTCGCACTTTCCGATGACGTCACCTTTGTTCAAGCAGATCTTGCGATCACCAAGATTCAAAGCCCCCTGCTTCTTCAGAACCTCTATTTGTTCCTCGATCCTTTTCATCCTTTCCATCTGGGTTTCCTTCTGTGGGCAGTTGAGCTGAAGATGGCCCCTCTCGCCGCACTTGTAGCACATGGCTCCAGAACTTTTCTTCGTAGGGGCCTTAACCTCCTTGACTTCCTCAGAGACCTCGCGGATCTTATGGGTATGCCGTATGTCATAACGAACAGCTTCGACCTCCAAAGCATGCGCCAATGCTTCCTTTAGCGAGGTATGGTGACGAAGCCTCACTGCAGCTCTGACCTCCAGGTCTTTGATTCCGTCGACAAATGCTTGAACAATATTCGTGTCGACCATCTTGGTGTCGGCTCCTGGGTGTGCCTTCCTGACGAGTTTTTCAATTTCCAACGCCCATTGTTGTAGTCCTTCCCCTGAGCGTTGGACTCTGTCACGCAGTTGGGCACGGAACACGTGCTCCAGGTGTCGCTCCCCGTACCTGGATTCAAGTGCCTCCATCAGGTCTTGGAACCCATTTCCTGTATGTGGCAGTGCTTCCAGGACCGACAAAGCTTGCCCTCTGAGTGCAACAGTAAGAGCGGTCAAGCATTGTTCTTCCGTCCATCCGTTGGCAGTAGCAACCGTCTGGAATTGCTGACGATACGCGTTCCAGGAAGTAGTGCCGTCGTATGGCGGAACTTTCACTCTTGGTCCTTGTGCCACTCCGATAGTTCCACTAGAGATCGCAACTCCCGTGGTTTCAAGGCGCACTACTTTCTTCTGTAGTTCAATGAGGCCGGTTTTCACATTTTCGACATCCAATCCTAACCCGGTAACTCGTTCTTCCACTACGTCGACATCTTTTCGAAGCTTAATCACCGTGTTACTAACATCATTTATAGCACAAATCACTTTTTCTTGTGACTCTTGCAAAGCGCCGAGCTTGCGTTCTTGTGACTCGAACTTGCGTTCTTGTGACTCTTGCAAAGCGCCGAGCTTGCGTTCTTGTGACTCGAACTTGCGTTCTATCAGTTCAATTAAACTTCCTAATTGAAGTTCTACTTGAGGAACTGACGCTACGGTGCCGCTGGTGGGCGTGGCTTGTCTAGTGGGCGTGGCCTGTGTGGCGGGTGTGGCAAGGTGGGCGGATCCAGTGGGCGGAGCTTGTCTAGTGGGCGTGGCCGGTGTGGTGGGCGTGGCAAGGTGGGCGGGGCCAGTGGGCGGGGCTTGAGTCTGAGTAGGAGGATCCCGGTGGGCGTGGTCGGTGGGCGTGGCATGGTGGGCGTGGCCTGTGGGCGGGTCTAAGGGGGCGTGGTCGGTGGGCGGGGCCTGGTAGGTGGGGCCAGTGGGCGGGGCTTGGTCCACAGCGGGCGTGGCCTCCGCAGCTCGTTGTGCCCTTGTCCTGACGCCCTCGAAGTCCTCTCTCGGAGTCAATGGCATCTCCAAACCTCACTTCCGACACCAGTTGTTACGTGTTAGGGTTCGAAGGATTTGGAGAGAAAGACCTGCTGACTCTTTTAGAAGACTTTATTCACTAGCACTAGTTACACACTAAGCACTAGGTCCAAACACTAAGCACTAGGTCCAAACACTAAGCACTAACAATGTCCTAGATCGTAGCCAAGTTGTAGGTTTCACTGGTATCACTCTTGATCACTTGTTTTCGCTCTCGAAGTCGCCTTTATCGTAGCTCGAACTGAACTGCCCGGGCTCGCCTTCCTGCCGCTATTTATATGCGCCGAGACGAGTTCCAGACTATTCCAGAATGTTCCCGACTGTGCGCGAACGTGATCGCCCGGAACGAATGTTTCTAGAAACTTCGCGCATGTACGGTAGTTCCTCTAACGCCATCTAGTATCTAATAGGGGTTTCACTCTGTTCGGTTCTTTAATTGGTTTTACTAGTTGCTGCTAGATGGCGCTAGCTCCTTTGTGTTTTGTGTGTTCGTAACAATATCATACAAATGTTTGTACTGCGTCTGGGTGTTTCTATGTATTATAAGTATGTATTTACAAAAAAAGTAGTTTATATGTATCAGAGGCGTATTTTGAAAACTAGCGCCCTGGGCCATTTGATTTGTTTGACGTCCCGGGCCAATTTAATTAGCCGCCCTATAAATTAATAGAGATAGAGCAAAATTTTAAACTTGAAGGCTTTCGCCGCCCTTCTCAGGTTGACTGCCCCGGGCCATGATCATATTCTATCTGTCTTGTAGTTTAAATGAAAAGTCATCTTTTTCTTTAAACAGGGTTTTATTTTATATAACAGCTAGTTTCATGTCATTGCAAAAAAAAGAAATTTCATTTTGTTCTAATTTTCCAAAATTACTATACAATTATATTTTTTAAATTCTACCAAGTTTTAAGATTCAAAATAAAATAAACAAATTACACGCAAATAGGAATTTAAATTGCTTTAAGTTTATATATTTCCCTTGGGTGCAAAAATGGTGAGAAGTAAATTTAACTTGAATAGCACCTGGCTTCGTAGCCAGCACAGACTTTAATAGGCAAACATTTGGATAAAAGCTTTGTTAGACAAGTTTTTTCTTATGGTCAGATAAAAAATATACTTAGACAGAATGATGACTGATTAATGGACCGCAGGGAAAAATTGCTGCAAATGGTATTATTCCGTGTGGTGACGGATTAAGAATTCAAGTGTCATCACCCCATCTCCTCCCCAGGGTGCTGTAAAAGTCAGCTAAGGGATATTGCATACAGATAAAATCCTCTGTGAGAGACGGAAAACTCGAAAATAAACCCTGTGCCAACACGACTGGTCAGCGCGGCACAGTAGACCATAATCTCTCCAAAGTGGAGGAGGCCCGTGCCCAACAGTGGGACTTAAATGGGCTGAAGTGGAGGTATTATGCTTGAAGGTATGTCTGCACATTTAAATAGTCATCGCGACTCGGCAAGTGTAGAATAGTCGGTGCTAGGTGGAAAGACCACCTGAAAAAATAAGCAGGATAGGACAGGAATGGAAAAAGGAGAACCAGGTATTGTAGTGCGCGTTGAGAAAGCCTTTGTCCTATTTTATGTGGCAGTAGATTGTAAATGCTAAAACTACTGTAACTGAACCTAAAAATTTGCAGGTTGGTTCGTATTTTACTGTAGACACTGTAGATGAGCACAAAGCAATGTTTTTTGACATCTTGACCTCTAAAAAGTAATAACCCCTTTGGTGGAAGATTATTATTAATAGACTTCCAAAAAAGGGATTTCCAATCTTATGTTCTGCAGTATATTTTTTTTTTCCAATCATGTTCATTGATTTTGACGCCAAATTTAAATCGATTATCAAATACTATGTTCAAAATATAAAAATATGCTAAGATATAAAATAAATCGCCTAACTGATCCACATTGATTTATAAATTCTATTGTAACGAGGTTGTAGTGTAGATTCGCGTTAAAATAATTGCATATATATTATGTTTTTTCAAGATTTCATTAAATTTTGTAATTTCTTGGTTTTTAATATGTATGTTATAAGCACAGGCCACAAATAACTCTGTCACATAACATTACTTCAACACTACAGACGAACTTGCCTTGTCACTTGCCCGAAAGTGGACACTTTGCTGTAGTGACGTCACGACTTGTTAACGCTTGCTAACTAAGTGGTTTGTTATGTACAAAACGTTATCATAGTTCTGAAGGACCATAAAGACGTATACTACTTGGTCTTGGCCAAATTTTATAACAGATTTTTTTTTATCAGGTCAAAATAATGGGTATAGACAAGTGTTACCGGGATGGTAAATGTATTCCATTAGTTTTCCTTCCCAGGATGCTTTAAAAGTAGGCTAAGGGATATTGTACATTATCCTCTGTGAGAGATGGAAAGCTTGAAATTAAGCCTAATGCTCACACGCCTGGTCAGCGCCACACATTAGATAATGATACAAAAGTACAGGAGGCCCGTGCCTAACAGTGCTGCAGTGGAACGCTACTGGGTTGGAGCGAGAGAGAAAGTGAGAAAGAATGAGTACAGAATAGATTCAAGTTTATATCACGTAGCATTTTTTGTCTTGTAGACACGTAACTTTAGCCTGGCTAAATCGTACTTCACGGTCTAATAAAGTATGGTATTCATGTGACGTATAGTTATTTGCAAACTACAAACGTCATTATTACAAGCAATAAAACAAAAATTCCATGGTAAGAGATCTTCAATTCTATCACATAGATATGCAAGTGGCTTCAATTCAAGCTGGCAAGTGATGTAGCCATGTACACTACATCTGGTACCTATAAATGTGCTTGATTTTATAAGTATTTAGTGGATCTTTCCTAGATTCACGATTCGATATAACCTTGTGTTTTATTTCTTCAACGTGTACTCCGAAACTTTTATCGCAAACAGTAAAGACCGAGACTATTAACTTTTGCAATTACACGTATACGTGCACACGATTCTTAGAGCATTAATACAATCAGAGTTGCCATTGTCGGAATCAATGCTAGTGTATGGACATCGCGGTCTACATAGGGCAGTGCACAAAGGCATTGTCGAAATATACGCATTGTTGGGCACACGAGCGCTATGCCTTCGTAGCGAGTTTGTATTGCAGAGACACCCTCGTCTGCTTCATCTCCAGGGCTGCACTACAACCATGAGCGTGATGCGTCACCTCGCGTCAAAGCAGTTCATCGTGTCACTATGATTTTTGGTATGTAAAATGACGTAACGATAGCGGTATGTCGGCGCCGCGTTGTGAGCCCTTGGTGTGCGTGAGGCAATTTTATGCGATGCGTGTCTGTCGTCTAATAAACTGCGTTAAAGTACTTGTGTGCGTTACCTCGACGCTCTGCCGACTTGGTATAATAACTCCGGTTGATTGAATACTCTAAGATCCGATGAGACGGCAACGTAATGACCGCAATACGATCTGTTTACGTTCACGTTATCTGCCACGTGACGTGTGTTTGATCGTAAAATGTTTTGGTATTGATTTGGGTCGATATGTTTGTTATTTAAAATCACTACAAGCTTTAAAGTTAGCAAAACACATTACTTTATACGTCTTTTTATATCTTTCAAAAGGTATATCTTTTATAAGGTTGTAATCAGATTTTTTGTATTTATTGTTGTAGCAGCAACATATATACCTACAATATGCATCTGTGAAAATTCCAACTCTCTATATATTTTCAATTTAGGATAACCTTATGTATATATCTAAACTTTAGGTTTAGATTTTTTTTTTTTTCACACAACGTCCTCTGGTCCCAAGCTAAGCTTATATGCTTGTGTTATGGGTACCAGAATACGGATATAATACATATACTACTTTTTTTTTGTAAATACATACTTATAATACATAGAAACACCCAGACGCAGTACAAACATTTGTATGACAATTAAAAAAATCACACAAATGGTTGTCCCGAGCGGGAATCGAACCCGCGACCTCTCGATCGGCAGTCTGTGACCGTTACCAGAACCACTACACCACGAGGCCCGTCGAGAATATAACGTCGTGTGCATGTTTTAATTTAATTTAGATATCATGTTTAATAGAAAATGCTGTCTAAGATATAATAATATAACAATGTCCTCTACTCTATTTACGAGTATATGTTCACACTTCTTTTTCTTCTTTTTGTGTCTATCATAATTCTATAAGTGAAAACTTGTTATTGGCTCTATGCTACCTATTGTAACATCGTTATTCACGTATAGTAGCTGTAACTTTTCCATAAATTGTAAGTTAATATAATAATATTGTAGGTTAATTAGTAATTAAGTCTAGTTTCTGTATAGATGTTCATGAGTCCAATTCTATTGCGTAAAAAACTTAAACTAACTTAACAAAAATTAAATTAACTATGGTGTATTTTGATTAATTGGATATTTCGTTGTGCACATTTATGCATTCACAAACAATATTTACTTAAGTAAGTACATAAGTGTTGATGCACTGTGCAAGGGTAACACTTCTCAGTGCGTTCCGTGCATCGAGCCTTTGTATTCATAGACAAAACTTAGCTATGCGTTCAGTTTAACAAACGCATAGTGCGCTTCACCACTTAGGTAAGTATTGTTTGTGAAATGATTTTGCTACTCCTGTGCGTCCATGCCTACTATGAGTACAGTAACGTTTGTGAATACGGCTGTAAGTCTATAATACACAGTATTTCTTCTTTTGTCTTTTACTAATATAATTTTTTATGCTATCTTATATATAAAAATCAATTGCTGTTCGTTAGTCTCGCTAAAACTCGAGAACGGCTGGGCCGATTTTGGTGATTTTGGTCTTAAAATATTCGTAAAAGTCCAGGGAAGGTTTAAACGGTCCAAATATATAGAGATCTAAAATTCCACGCGTACGGAGTAGCGGGCATCAGCTAGTTTTTAAATAATAATATTTATCAGCTTTATGTAATTACATACACCACACGGACACACCAGGCGAATTTAATAATTATTAAATTCGCCTGGTGTGTCCGTATGGTGACGGGTTAAGAATACAAGTGTCACCACCCCATCTCCTGCCTAGGGTGCTGTAAAAGTCAGCTATGGGATATTGCGCACAGACAACATCTTCTGTGAGAGACGGAAAACTCGAAAATAAACCCTGTGCCAACACGCCTGGTCAGCGCGGCACAGTAGAACATAATCCCTCCCAATGTGGAGGAGGCCCGTGCCCAACAGTGGGACATAAATGGGCTGGAGAAGAAGAAGAAGAAATTTGCCTGCCTAACGCAGGCTACGTAGATATGATCACAAATTTGTTATTACCAACTTATGTACTCAATTTATAGTCCATAAAGTGATTTGATTTGATTTAAAATAAAAGAGTTTAACTTTGCCAAATTGCATTATTGACAGCACCAATCTTTATGTTTTAGTCAAGTAAGATTTGGTTGTGCACGTAGAATTGGAATTGATATTTCCACAAATAATTCAAATAACGAAACTAAGTCTTTCAAAGTGGAGCTAATTTTCTCGTTAAATAGAAACAATTAGAATTTTCTCAGTATACTGTTTAATTACGTAGGTTAATATGAAATAAGTCATAGTAATATAAAACTAATCTATTAAAATTATGTATGCCATCATTATTTTCCATGTCTTTTTCCGAACTGTTGAGCTAACATATATTTATATGTACAACATATATATATATATATTTTAAATATATGTTAGCCCATTGTTCGAAAAAAGACATGAAAAATAATGATGCAATATACAATATAACCCTCCAAATATTGACAACTGTTCCTGCCATAAAAACAAACCATCTAATAAAGAAAGGTTTTATATTGCGACTTACAATGTCAGAACCCTACATTCATATAATCGCATATTGGAACTAAGTGAAGCCATAAAAAATATCAAATATGACATCATAGGTCTGTCGGAAGTGAGACGCATAGGGAGCCAAATAAATGAATATGAAAATTTCATACTTTGCCACATAGGACAGACACCCGGCAAATATGGAGTAGGCTTCTTAATAAATAAATCTTTAAAGGAAAACATAATAAGTTTTATCGGCATCTCAGAGAGAGTTGCACTTTTGAACATCAACCTACAAGGATTTGAACTAAGTATAATACAAGCTTATGCCCCAACGGAAGCGGCAGAAGATGATGAAATTATAAATTTTTACAATGACATAGAAAAGGTTATAGAGTTAACATATAAAAACTTAATACTAATGGGAGATTTTAATGCAAAAATAGGACAACCATTAAAAGAAGAACATTTGATAACAAGGAAATATGGATATGGAAAGAGAAATGAAAGAGGCCAGGGTTTGATAGACTTTGCATTTGAACACAAGCTGTCAATCATCAACACATTTTTCAATAAAAAAGAAAATAGTCGATGGACATGGTGTTCTCCTAACAAAAAATACAAAAATGAAATCGACTACATACTCTCAAACAGGCCAAAAATGTTTCTAAATATACAAACATTGAATTTGAACTACTCTTCAGACCACAGAATGTTGAGAGCTACAATAGAATTAAAAAACTTTAAAAAAAGTAGAATAACATTTAATAATCATCAACAAAAATTTTTAAAGACAGAAAAAGAAATTGAAAAATTCAAAGAAAACTTATCTAGATTCTCTTCAAATCTAATGGTCAGAAAACCACCAGAAGGAATTCAACATTATTATGACCATCTTGTGTCTTTTATCAAAGATTGTCTGCAAAAATCAAAACATGATCAAATAGATCACAAACAAAAAACTATTCTATCTGAACGTACAAGGCTGTTACTGAGTAGAAGACAAGAACTACAAAGAATAAAAGGAAAGACCAGATGTCAAAAAAATGAACTTAGTGCCTTGTATAAACTTGTAAGCAAGTACATTAAAACTGACTACAAGAAACACAGAACAAGGATCATACAAAAAAGCCTGGAGCATGGTACAAACCTCAAAAAAGCATTCAAAATACTACAAACCAGTAAAACTTGGATAGAAGGTTTAAAACAGGCAGACAAGATATCTCTCAAGCGCAGAGACATTATTAAAGTTGCTACAGACTATTACCAGAACTTATATCATGACGAACAGAAGGCTGAAACAAATATGAATGAACTCACCCAGCTTGGAAACAATAATGAAATGATAAAGCCAATAGATGAGATAGAGGTTATACAAACAATAAAAAAACTTAAATTAGAGAAGAGCCCTGGCTCTGACAACATCACAAATGAGGTTATAAAGTATGGCTGCAGTATACTAGCAAATCCACTTACAACATTGTTTAACATGATTTTGGAGTTCAAAACAACACCTAAACAATGGTCAAAGTCTGAAATAATTCTCATATATAAAAAGGGGGATCCAAAAGATATTGGTAATTACAGACCAATTAGTCTACTACCAGTTATTTACAAGCTTTTTTCATCAATTATAGAACATAGACTAAGTAAAAGTTTGGACAAAGGACAACCAATAGAGCAAGCTGGTTTCAGAAAGGGTTATTCAACTTTGGACCACATACACACACTGGAGCTTATTATTGAAAAATATCAAGAAAGTAATCGTCCTCTTTATATATGTTACATCGACTACCAGAAGGCTTTCGATACTATACAACATGCTAGCATCTGGGAGGCCTTAAAAGCACAAGGAGTAGAGGATGAATATATACAAGTAATAAAAAACATATATTATAATAGCACAAGTAAAGTTAAACTAGAAACAACTGGTACAAGTTTCCCAGTGTGTAGAGGTGTGAGACAAGGGGACCCTTCGTCCCCTAAATTATTTATTTCAGTGCTGGAATACATCTTTAGTGGACTTGAATGGAAATCATGCGGCCTAAATATAAAGGGAAACCACCTCAGCCATTTAAGATTTGCCGACGATCTGGTACTGTTTTCAGAAACAGTTGAGGAATTGCAATACATGATAAATACACTAAACATAGGTAGCAAAAGAGTGGGCTTAGAGATAAATCTGTCAAAAACAAAAGTAATGACAAATAGTGTAAGGAAAAATATAAAGATTGATAAAGTGAGCCTAGAATATGTTGACAATTATATATACCTCGGAAAACAAATTAGCTTTAGATACGATAACAACTACCTTGAAGTAGAACGAAGAACAAGACTATCATGGAATAAATTTTGGATGTATAAAGAAATACTAAAACAGGAAATACCTGTCACATTGAAAAAGAAAGTGATGGATTCTTGTATTCTTCCATGTTTGACATATGCGTGCCAGTCATGGAAATTTACTAAGAAAATCAAGAACAAAATACTAACATGCCAAAGAAGCATGGAGCGCAGCATGTTAAGCATTAAAAAAATACAAAAAATCAGACATACCAAAATAAGAACCATTACAAACGCAATAGATGCACTAAACTTTTCTCAAAAGCAAAAGCTTAGATGGGCTGGACATATAGCACGTCTAGAGGACAAGAGATGGACATCTACGGTGACCACTTGGAGTGGCCCTAAAGGTATAAGAAACATAGGCAGACCGTATACGAGGTGGGAAGATGATATAAAGAAGATAGCAGGAACAAAATGGTTAACAACAGCAAAAGACAGACAAAAATGGAAATCACTGGAGGAGGCCTTCACCTAAAGAGGGTTCATGCATGCACAATCATATTTTAAATTCCATCACATATGTAAGCTATGAAAATTTTTCGGTAATGACTAATGATGACGTAATTATTTTTTGACTACATACTAATTAAATGTAATAAATAATAGTAATATAATAAATTTTAATGAATTGTTGATCGTTTAAATAATACATAAATATGTATATATAAAAATGAATTGTAATAATTGAGAAATGCATGAAATAATAAAGGCTTTTTTATTTTTTATTTTATTTTATTTATACAATATGCAATATACATTTATATCCCTACTAATATTATAAATGCGAAAGTAACTCTGTCTGTCTGTTACGCTTTCCTGCTTAAACCTCTCAACCGATTTTGATGAAATTTGGCACAGACAATTTTTAGACCCTGAGAAATAACATAGGCTACCTTTTATGACTTGAATGGGCTGGAAAGCGAGATATGTTATGCAATAATTTCATACAAGGTCAAACATAAAATAATAAATAAATAATAATAAATAAATATTCACAGACATTTCACACTAAGTCCTCTGGTCCCAAGCTAAGCTTATATGCTTGTGTTATGGGTACCAGAACACGTATAGAATACATATACTACTTTTCTTTTGTAAATACATACTTATGATATATAGAAACACCTAGACGCAGTACAAACATTTGTATGACAATTAGTAAAATCACACAAATGATTGTCCCGAGCGGGAATCGAACCTGCGACCTCTTGATCGGCAGTCCGTTACATAAACCACTCAACCACGAGGCTCGTCAACAATATACAAAATACATTATAATCTTTACTTATGATAAACAAAGTCGTTATTTTGTATGTATATCACTATGTGAGCTTATATCTTCAAAAATAGGCAATGGATTTTATTGTTTTTTTTTAAATTTTATTAGATAGGGTGGTTTTTTGTATAATTTGACGGGCCTCGTGATCTAGTGGTTCATGTAACGGACTGCCGTTCACGAGGTCTCGGGTTCGATTCCCGGTCAGGACAAATATTTGTGTGATGTTTTTAATTGTCATACAAATGTTTGTACTGCGTCTGGGTGTTTCTATGTATTATAAGTATGTATTTACAAAAGAAAAGTAGTATATGTATTCTATCCGTATTCTGGTACCCATAACACAAGCATATAAAGCTTAGCTTGGGACCAGAGGACGTTGTGTGAAATGTCCATGAATATTTATTTATTTATTTTATTTAATTTGAAGTTGCTGGCAACAGCTAATAATAATATAAATCCTTATCTAATAGTTGCAGATAATATCATAATATGTGGCCTCGTTCTAAACAAACATATTAAACTTCTAAAATTAACACAACACAATAAGTTTTTACTGTGAAAACACCGTGTGTGGGTGAGTAATTCATTATAATAGCGGACGTTAATTACAATCCCTGACATGTTAAATGTAACCCATTTTACTAAAGAATAACAAAATACTTTAAACTAGTTTATTTGTTTCAAATTTTACAAGAAATTAATTTACTATATTTGAGCTAATAATCCTAATTAAAATTATAAATCTAAAGGCGATACAATTTGTCCGTCTGTTACATATAAAACTATCTGTCCCGGCAAACGTTGTTTTGCCATACAATTCTGTGTAAAAATCAACAACAAAAAATCAAAATCCAGCCAATTGTGAATCTAAACCATCCTCAAACCCCCTTGAATACACACAACAAATTTCATCAAAATCGGTCTAGCCGCTTAGGAGGAGTTCAATTACAAACACACGTACAGAAGATTTATATATATAAAGATAACTAGCTGTGCTCCGCAGTGTGATCCGCGTAAAAAGGATAAAAAATCTGTTCATATTTTATGATCCCACGAGAACATTGCATCCTTTTTGGATAAAAAGATGTCTATATGTTATTCTGATTTAATAGCTACATTATTATATTGTTTACTAAAATTCATTTAGTAGTTTTTGCGTAAAAGAGTAACAAACATCCTAACATCCATACTCACAAACTTTCACATTTATGATATTAAATAGGACGAATAGATTTAAAAAAAATTTTTATTATTTTTCTAAGACCAAAATTGCTAATGAAACTAGAGGTTACAACTAGTCTTAGTACACATATCCTTACTTATTGTAAACCAAAGTCGTTATTTATGTGTATATTATTATGTTCTTTTGTGAGCTTATATCTTCAAAACTACGCAACGAATTTTGATAGGTTTTATTTTATTCGTTAAAGTAGTTCAAGAGGATGTCTTTTTGTACAATTTCTTAGAGTTTAGTATCTGAATTCCACGTGTACAAAGTTGCGAGCAAAAGCTAGTGTCTGATAAAGCCTACGTTCAGCCCTGAATTAACGTTGACACTAAATTTCATTTCCATCAACGCTACATATCATATAACTGTCAGAGTTAATCCACTAATATCATGCAATTTAATATGTGTTCCATTGCTGACAGTGTGTCTGTATGTCACATTCTCTTGTAATTAGAAAAAATGTATGATATATACCCAATGCCCGCAGTTTCACCCGCGTTAATAGTTATAGAGCCCTTACTTATCCCAATATGCTCAATCCTCAATAAATTATGTAAAAAGCCATCCTCTGAAAACACTCTATTTAATAAAATAAGCCGCATCAAAACCCGTCGCGCGGTTTTGAAGATATAAGCTCACACAAGGACATAAATACAAAAAAAACGACTTTGTTTTTTAATAATTAAAGATTAACTGTGTTCGTAACTTCGTTTTTGTGAAAAGTCAGTATTAAAAAGTTAAAAAATAACAAGCTTTTTTTCAGATTTTGGATTATATCTATGTTAAATTTCATTTGATTTAGTTTAGAAGTCATCACAAAGAAGCGCAAGGAAAATATAGGGTTATTTGGCACTTATATGATATACTCGTACTTATACTTTGGTTTTTACCTATATACTTAACTTTAACTTATATACTTTGCTTCTTACTTCCTCTTAGGCCACTACTGAGTAACAAATAAAAGGTTGCGGTAAAATAAAGTATTGAAGTTTATATTAAAAAAACAACAGGTGGAGATCAAAAAAACACAAAATTTTTAACATAATTTGTATTTAAAACTCATCCAAAACGCTCATTTGAATGTAGTGCCTATTTATTCTTGTAAGTTTCTGCCGCAATGTTGGTATATTTCATCCTACTTTGGCACGTATTCAACCGTATTATGTGTGTTTAATTGCATACATTTTTTTTCTTATCTATATACTTATAATAAATCTGTAGAGAGGTCAATTCTGTACATGAAATATATTTTCAAAATAACTATCAGGGGGTGATTAGTGATCGATACTGATGCCAAAAATGCAATCAGTAAAATTTTTGTCTGTCTGTCTGTCCGTCTGTCTGTCCGTCTGTATGTTCCTTATAGAAACAAAAACTACTCGACGGATTTTAACGAAACTTGGTACAATTATTCTTCATACTCCTGGGCAGGTTATAGTACACTTTTAATTACGCTACAATCAATAGGAGCACAGTAGTGAAGGGAAATGTTGGGAAAACGGGAAAAGGTGCTCCATTTTTTAAGCTTCCGTCGCGTGTGCAGCCTTAATGGTTAAAGTTACATAGAAATCATGTATGACGGAAATATTCTACATAAAATTGTCTAAAAAATATCCCGAAACAGCACAAATCTATATTTTATGGTTGACTCACAATAACACGTGTAACTCCTGATAGCTTAGCAGTTCGTTCATTCTGATTATATTTGTTTACTCTTACGTTTATAATACTCTCACTCAAGCAGTAGTTAAAAATGTTGCAAAAACGGGGAAAATTTCCTAAATTCTACGCGGACGGAGTCGAGGGCAGCAGCTAGTTGCTAATAAAAAGCTTATTCGCTTCTTTGGGCGATTTTTTTTTACATTTTATTTTAACTATTTTAAACTTGAATTTTTTTTTAATTAAAGTATTTAGTTCTGTTAAAAGTTGCAGAACAAACGTTATTGTTTATAACGAAAACTATCAAGATCTAGATATGGTAACTAGAAGTTAACATTCCAGATATAGATTGTTTTCTAAAAATATTCTTTTATAACCCGCTTTAATAAGTTCTGTATGTATCTATCAATGTATTAATCTATGTAACGGAATCTTTCAACGCGATTTCACTCACTTGCCATAGTCGGATTGATTTGAAATTTTGCATAAATAAGGACCGGTGACAATACAATTATTTAAATAATTATTCAGGATTTTCAAGCGTATTTTTTAGTTTTTAAACTAAACAAATTATTATTTAATCTAAATTCTTCTCTTATACTTTCAAAGCTGTTCATACGTAAAGCTTTCTTTCAACAAAGGGCCTTATAGATGCTAAGATTTGTTGAAGCATTGGAGCACAATGAATTGTCTGCAGATAACACAGTCACTGCCATTTATTATAATAACGACTGGCGTACTATGTTGTACGTCACTAAGATTAATTAAATTAATTTATAACTCAAAATATTATTGCCATGGTTTGACTGGGCTCGTGATATAGTGGTTCATATAACTGACTGTCATTCATGAGGCCAGGGGTTCGATTGCCGTACGGGACAATTAATGACACTGCACCTGGGTGTTTAATGTATTATAAGTATGTACTCGTATTTACGAAAAAAAAGTAGTCTATTCGTATTCTAGTACCCATAACACTGGCATATAAGCTTTGGTTGGGATCAGAGGACGTTGTGTGTAATGTCCATTAATATTTATTTATTTATGATAGAAGAAATTTTTAATATATCTGATAAAAATAGTGTTTTAAAAATTTTGAAGGATTTTAAATACTTTCAGTGGAAAGTATTTAAAAAAAAATTCGTAGTTCCAGTTTAAACATACAAGATACATACAATAATTTTAAATATTTATGTCAGTAAGATATCTCGCCATACAATAATATATAAACTACCGCGTCTATATAAAAATAACTAATATAATATATCTACTGGACACTCACTCTATTTTCTTTATGAAAATCACGTCTAGAGATGAAAATCACGTCTTTATGAAAATCATCGATATTCATAATACTAAATGTTGAGTTTACATTCAGTACTATATAGAAATCTAGAACAGTTCAAAATTCTCAAGAAAACAGGAACATGAATACAAAATGTGGCTTACGGTATCTAAGAGATCTAATCCAACAGGAGTTGCCATAACTGCCACACTGTATCGTCAAAAATTTAACATAATAAACTAAAAGGAAATCAACAATGATGTATTTTGAATTCAAGGCTATAACTTTGTACATTATTTATATTTATTAAAATCGTTATTAATTAGAGACATTTTTATAGAATAAAAGTTTAATTAATATTGCCCAACTGTGTTATAGATACTATTAATGCTTTAGTTAACTTTAGTTTAATAAATCAAATTATGGTGGAAAAAGTGAAATGCCGCAAGTGGGACTTGAACCCACGACCTCGGAATACCGTTCCGAAGCTCTTCCAACTGAGCTTATTGCAGTCTACTTGCAACACCTCAAATTAACCACCATATCTGTCACTCGAATGAGTTTATATATTTTTACGTACTTTAGTTGTTTAAAATTGGTTCCTAGGTCGCTTTTTTAACAGGCTTATATTAGTTCGGTATGTATCTATCAATGTATTAATCTATGTAACGGAATCTTTAAAAGAGATTTTAATCCACTTGCAGTAGTCAGATTGATCTGAAATTTTAAACATAATATATCAAGAACCGATGACAGTGCAATAATTAAAAAAAAATATTCAGGATTTTCAAGTTTTTTAATGTGAAATAGTGTGAGTATTGATTTTGTTCAGACCGTATATAGCGATTAATGAAATAACGTTCGTGTTTGTGTGTGTTACCTCTGCTCTACCAACCTTGCAGTATATTTGACATAGTAAATAGCGTGTGTAACAACTCCAAACGGTTTCATACTCTAAGTACGGAAAACACAAGTCTCCGGACGTATTGTTCGATTTAAATATTAGTTCAGAGATAGTTTGAATTGAATTGTTTCAAGTTTGATATCAAACGTTACTTCATAGGTTATTTCAGTTTATTTTTAGAATCTAAGCTATTTTTACACAGGATATAAATTTTAACTCAAATGATGAAGTAATTTATTA
Source organism: Orgyia antiqua (assembly GCA_916999025.1). Lineage (NCBI taxonomy): Eukaryota > Metazoa > Arthropoda > Insecta > Lepidoptera > Erebidae > Orgyia > Orgyia antiqua. Next base: position 14,948,388 of record OU779864.1, on the reverse strand, counting down.
GTTTTGCAATTGACATGCTATGCCTTACTTAACAAATCAAATTATGGTGGAAAAAATTGACTGCCGCAAGCGGGACTTGAACCCACGACCACTCGACTGAGTTTATATACGTAAAAATATATAAACTCAGTCGAGTGACAAATGTGGTGGTTAAATTGAATCGAGCTTCGGAACGGTATTCCGAGGACGTGGGTTCAAGTCCCGCTTGCGGCAGTAAATTTTTTCCACCATAATTTGATTTGTCAAATGATGAAATGAAATGTAGCTAATAATTTATGAATGAGCCTCGTTTAGAATTAAGCATGTTGTGTTTATATAAATAGTTCTAATGAATATAGAAAATCAATTTTCTACAGAAAACGATTATAACGATCTCTATATATTTTATATTTCTACCTTATTTCTGTATTACTGATTAAAAGAAATATTGCAAAGAAATTTTAAGCGTATGGTGAAAGCTACATTAAAAATTCCTAGAGATCCAAGCGAAGTATTTGAAAGTAGACTTTTGATACACAGGCCGCAAATTGTTCACAGTGGCTTTGTTTATTTAAAGTTTAAGTTTTATATATTTAGTATTATCTAACACTTGCGCGACTCATTTGTTTAAAAAAAAAACACTTTTTACGGATTTAGACGCTTGTATTTCTATAAAATTTTAGCCCAACATTTTGTGTTCTTAGAGAACACTTTACAGCTCAGTCTCACACGACGTTTCGGAGACTTTGCAGTCACTTTTTTTGAGCAAATTTGAGCACGACGTTTCGGAGACTTTGCAGTTGCAAAGTCTCCGAAACGTCGTGCTCAAATTTAAAACAAATACACGTGTCTAAATCCTTATTAATCTACTTAGTTCAAAAACTAAAAAACACGCTTGAAAATCCTGATTATGTTTTTAAAATTATTGCATTGTATCTGTCCTTTATATATGTACGAAATTTCAGATCAATCCAACTACTGCAAGTAGGTGAAAATAACTTTCAAAGATTCCGTTACATAGATTAATTTATTGATAGATACATAGGTACTGAACTTATATAAGCGTGTTTAAAAATGGTGTTTGAAATGTAAATGAGAAAAAGAGACCATTAGTAGTTAAGTTTTAGTCAATTGCAAAATTAATAAATTACTTTAGTAATGAACGTCGCGTCATTATTTCAACCCATTCGTATTCTGTAAAGAATACTAAGTGGTTGGTCGAGATGTTGTAAAGCAATCTTGATAGATGGCGTTGTACGTAAAAATATATAAACTGAATCGAGTGACAAATAAAAAAATAAATAAAATATTCATGGACATTTCACACAACGTCCTCTGGTCCCAAGCTAAGCTTATATGCTTGTGTTATGGGTACCAGAATACGGATAGAATACATATACTACTTTTTTTTTGTAAATATATACTTATAATCCATAGAAACACCCAGACGCAGTACAAACATTTGTATGACAATTAGAAAAATCACACAAATGATTGTCCCGAGCGGGAATCGAACCCGCAACCTGTTGATCGGCAGTCCGTTACCAGAACCACTACACCACGAGGCCCATCGTGTATTAAATGTAATGGTTAATTTGAATGTTGCAAGCACGATCGCAATAAGCTCAGTTGGAAGAGCTTCGGAACGGTATTCCGAGGTAGTGGGTTAAAGTCCCGCTTGCGGCAGTCACTTTTTCCACCATAATTTGATTTATTAAGTAAAAACATAGCATGTGACAATTGCAAAATTAATAAATTACTTTAATTAAGTTTTAGTAAATATGCCTTAGCTAGTAGCAATTTCCCGAGGGTTGACGGATTAAGAATACAAGTATCACCTCTCCATTACCTGCCTAGCGTGCTGGTAAGGCCAGCTGAGGGATATTGTATACAGATAATATACTCTATGATAGACGGAACACTCGAAACTGAACCCTATACCAACCAAGAGGCGCATGTCCAACAGTGGGACGTTAATGGGCTTGAGAGAGGAGCAAGGATCAGTTGACAGTGCCTCCCTTAAGAAAAAAAATGCAAAGGTATGAATAAATGGTTTGCAATATCCCTTTGATAGAACTATCGAAATATCGACACGTGTTTGCCTCTAAGCGAGACACCGTCAAGATACCCTTGGTTACTAAAACTTAATAACTAATATTGTATCATTATTTACATTGTCACCTGACATTATATTATCTTGGGAGTTTCTGTGTTTTGTATTACGTTTTGGACCCTTTTGAATGATAACAACATTGTAGAAACAAATCTAAGAGCAAAATAGGGTTGACCAAGAGAAATCTATGTTGATAATAAGGGTCGAATGAGACATATATTATTCAGTTTTCTCATACATACAATAAGTTGACAGGCGAATATTTTGCCGCTGTCATAACTAGTCACTCTTACTAATATAATTTCTACTGATATCTTTGTTTACGTTCCTTGGTACCAGTTGAAGTATGTAGGTACTTTATTGGCAAGTTTGTCGAATCCTCATCCTTCTGTCTGAAAGAGTGGGACTACACAGTCCCACTCTTTAAGCCATACTTTAAGCTTACCATATCGTCTCAAAAGAAATTGCGCTCCAAAATAAATACCATAAACGTAATTTAATGTTGATATTAAATGAATGAATAAATACTCCTTATTTATTCATATTTTTTCTTATTCTTTCTTAGTCTATATGTAGTAAACTACTCTTACGTTCCGTCTAAATCTTGTTAATACAGATCAAAGCTTAAGTACTAATAAAGATCCGACATAACTTTGTATCCTACCACAATTGACGTAACTACTGGCTATTAAACTGTAACTAAGCTGTGTTAACTGTATCGCCAATAGTTGCTCTATGGTCCATGGGTGTAATCAAGAATTTACGAGGCCTGTTAAATATTATGGTGACGTTAAGCTACGGAACAACGTTGTTCATTGTTTTAATATTTTGAATTAAAAAAAATTCAAAAATCGTTTATTTTGTACCAAAAAAAAAATGTTACATCAGTTAAGGATATCCCTGGCCCCTACGCTAGTTAAAACTGTGTCGCAGGAGCCAGTTTTAAACCAGTAATATTATAAACCAGAATTGTCCATAATAAGTCTACTAGGTACCTAAATCATTCTAGTTGAATGACGCCAAGTTAAATCGTTTTATAGATATACAAAATCTAGTGTCTATGGCTACATAATTCAGTCGGCTTGAAGCCACTTGTATACAAGGAGGTTATAAGTATGGAGGAACAACTCGGTAACATAGATTTGGCCCAAGGCCCGGCCCGTTTACGTTTTAAAAGTAAAATAGTAGCCTTGCCTTCTCTTTTCTTCTTACTAGCTTTCTTTTTTACTCCAGCTCAAAAAAAAAGAGTTAGAAAGGATACTAAATAGGCTCTTTGTCATTTATTTTTCTTAATGTGTTCAACTAAAATAAGAAGCAAGCCGGATTCGTTGTACCGAGTGTTACGTCTAAATCTACATAAGTCTATGCTTGTATATTATGTATCTATGGTACAGGTTATACGTCATATGAAACGTCATTAATCTATGAAGTATGATTTAGCCAGGCTAAAGTTACTTGTCCTCAAGCTGGTATTAATGTGTCTGCACATAGAAAAGACTATAAAATTAATGATTCTCAGAAAGTGTCTCCCTAAGGACTTTATGATATTTTCACTCTGTATATAATCTTTAGATAATAAGATAGATAATAAGAATGTTAGTTTTTAAGCTAGTAATTTTGTTGTGCACTGATATACCCATATTCCTCAATTTTCTCCATCATTGAGGTTTGTTGGAAGAAAATTCATTACCACATTCATTACATCAGAATTAAGCTCGCATTTGTACATCTTGATTTTTTTATGTCTGTAATTTTTTCTGTTTTGCTTTGTATGTGTGCAATAAAGAATAAAAAAAATCTTTATTTTTATAAAGTCTGTTAATACGAAATTAATCTTAATTTACTTTTTCTATATTCTGCAAAGAATACCAGATCATGGATAAAATGCTCATATTAGCTGTTTATAGTAAAATATATTTTCTCATTTATTTGAGGGTAAATATTACACACTAAGTTACAATTTAATAACAAAATGAGATTAAAATGTGTTAAAATTACTCTTATCTTTATTCCAAATGATTTCAAACTCTACGATACAGTAAAACAACGTAACAAGCTCTAAAATTGTGAAATGAACACATAAAACATTAACAGCAGAAATAAAACATTATATGAGAGAATTAAAAGCGAGTGATGATCACAATGAAACTGTGAACGACAACTCTATAGTTGTTACATAAACATTTGACAGCTTTAAAACATACTTGTAGTAAACGCGCACACACACACACATATTGTTACTCGATGAAAAGGCTAACTCGTAATATGGGTTAAAATTCGTGTTTTATGAAATTTGTTAACCACTGAATGTTTTTATTAGAGATAAACTAAAAGTTATACGGTATTACAAGACATTTAATGAGACGAGAGTACAATAATATTGTCAGGAGACTGTCTAGCATGTATATTATGTATAACCAGATCTATAAGAGTGCATGAAGCCAAGGAAGTATGTTTCCATCCATTCATCTATCAGCCTCTCTCCGTTCACTGTTGGAGATAGGCCTCCACCATACAATGCCACAACTCGCGGTCATGTGCCGCTTGCATCCAATGTCTCCCCGCGACCTTGACGATGTCGTCGTTCACCTTGTCGCTAACGCTGCGTCGTCCGTTACGTGGTCGGTCCGGTAGTATATTTGGATCGTATCAAATGGTGCTCTTCAGTCTCTGCCTACCTCCTTGATAAAAAGGCATGATAATTAAGGCTATGGTATGATAATTAAGGCGATAGTCTATGTGGCGTGTGAAAGGAATTAAGGCCAGCGATTAACAAAAAGATGGATATAACCCTTGTAATATAATAAGGGAGATAAAGATTTTATGTTTGATCCCACTCTATGTTAGTTAGAGGAGCTTTGTATTTGGCTATAGACATGTCGCATTTTTAATTAATTCGCAGTTTTATAAAAAAATAGCTATTGCCCGCAACTACTACGTGAAATTTAAAAAACAAAACTTACCAAATTAGACAAAAAAAAAACATCCTCTTGAACCACTCTATCTATTAAAAAACGCAGCAAAATCCATTGCGTAGTTTTGAAAATATAAGCACAAAAATCAAAATCAAAAATCATTTATTCATGTAGTCATATTTTTTTTTTGCAAAATATAAGCTCTTATGATATGTCCAAATTTTCTCCCCTACCACCGGTTCAGGACTTTCAATCAAAAAAATAACGACTTTGGTTTAATAATAAGTACAGATTGGTGCAATTACTATGTACCTTACTTGCGCTAACTGGCGAAGCTAAGATAAACACATATAAAATTTTGTACACACGGCTGAACTAACAAAACTTGACTACAAACAACTGAGTTAATCACTAGAAAACCTGGTTAAAGAATAAAAAAATATTCAAACTGATTCACCTATCATAGACAGAAAGAAACAAAATGTTAAGAATAAAACTTACTATTTACAGCACGGTTTCATAACCAAAAAACATCCTAACTCTAGCCTCTACTATAATAAATAAGATTATCCTCTTACTAAGGAAAAACCGTCAGATTTTCTTAATTGTAAGATAATATGACATTTAGACTGGCAGAAATGCTACACATATTACAACGTCGCGTGATATAACGAGATAAACTCTGACAGTTATATGAAATGTAACGTTCTTGGATATATTATAAGTTATTGTCAACGTACATTTTGTTCAATGTAAGCGTATATGATTTATATCAATAATTAAAATACAATGAAAAAAAAATTGTTTTGGTTAATAGCTTATTTTCTCAATGTGCTTCGGTATTTTGAGTCAATCACATTTTGAAGGTCTTTTGTTGAATATTTTCTTTACTTCAAATGTGTTAATTAGGTAAATGAAAAAATTTATAAATGACAAAAGCACTATAAATAAATATTTTTGTAAAGTAATTTAGTAATATTTCAAATGACTTGCTATGCTTTCACTTAATAAATTAAATTTTAGTGGAAAAAGTGACTACTGCAAGTGTTTCAGCATCACTTTTTCCACTGTAATAAAATTTAATTTACAAAATATTTTTGTATTGTAAAATATTAATTATAAAACTAATAATTACAATAAATACAAATAATTGTTTTGCCTATTAGAATAAAAACCAATATTTCAACCACAAAAATATAACTTCGCTTTGTACAAAAAGTGTAAAACTTTTTAGTTAAAAAGATATACGGATTCCTCGTTAGTACCTTTTACCCGTTACTAACAGTATCACACACAATAAACTTAACAGGGTAAGCTGCAACTATTTATAGTTTTCTGTTAAAATATATTAAGCTTCAGTATGTTTTAATTTTAAATAATGACAGAAGAAATAAAAAAAAATTGAACGGCATTTTACAGTCCTCTGGTCGTAAAATAAGTCTAATAAATTCATTTTTTATGACTTAGTTATTCGAATATGAATATATAATATTTATTTCACTTTATTCAAAAACAAACGCTTGTAACTTATAGCAGATTAATTAAATCTGGTCAAGTAGAAGTAGGAAACCCACACTAGGGTTCCGTACTTATTTCCTTTATTAACAAAATTCTCATAATACGCGATCTACTGGAAAGTAATGTGTGGTGAATGAAAAGCCAGCTAAATCCGTGTAATAAGTGCTAATATTTCAATAAATGAGACACGCCTATGTTAGAAAATATAGCTTTGAGCCTTGAATAATTATAGTGTAATTGTAGTAAGCCACCGTGTGCTGACAGATTAAGAATACAAGTGTCATCACTCCATCTCCTCCCAAGGATGCTGTAAAAGTCAGCTAAGGGATATTGCACACAGATAACATCCTCTGTGAGAGACGGAAAACTCGAAAATAAACCCTGTGCCAAGACGCCTGGTCAGCGCGGCACAATAATCCCTCCAAAGTGGAGGAGGCCCGTGCCCAACAGTGGGACGTACATGGGCTGGAGAGGAGGTGAGGAGAGTCATTTTATTGTTCGTAAATACTTATAGGTATGTATTTTGAAACAAGATACAATATAATATTTCATGTTTGTATTATTTGTGTGTTGATTTAGGTTGACGGGGTATAGCAGTTACTGATATGAGTTACTGTTATTGCTTTGTTCGAAACAGAATATTAACAGCTTATTCAACTTTGAAAGCTTTATAAAAATATATAAAAACAAATATTTGCGAAGAATTATATATCTCTAATATATAAAATTCACGTGTCACAGTGTTAGTTACCGTACTCCTCCGAAACGGCTTGACCGATTCTTCTCAAATTTTACATACATATTCAGTAGGTCTGAGAATCGGCCAACATCTATTTTTCAAACTTTTTTTTAAGTAGTAGGTATGGCAAAACAACGTTTGCCGGGTCAGCTAGTCTAATATATAAAATTCACGTGTCACAGTGTTAGTTACCGTACTCCTCCGAAACGGCTTCACCGATTCTTCTCAAATTTTGCATACATATTCAGTAGGTCTGAGAATCGGCCAACATCTATTTTTCAAACTTTTTTTTTAGTATGGCAAAACAACGTTTGCCGGGTCAGCTAGTTATATATTTAATTAAGCATATGTAAGCGTTATGTAAGGTGGAAGCTGAGAAAGGGGCAGCTATTTGCTTGGGGCCTAGGGCGGCAGAGACTTCAAATTCGTCACTGGAACCGTCGAAAGATAATTGAGTATTAATCTAAAAAAAATTTTAACGGTTTCATGTGCCTTTGAAACTTGAGGATTTTCCTCAATATCTCAATTTCTCAGGAGATAACCATCAGATATAGACCTGGTGCTAATGGGATCACACGGGAACCAACAGCTTTCAAATAAAAAAGAATCATTAAAATCGCTTCGCCCAGTTAAAAGTTATGAGGTAACAAACATAAATTAAAAAGGAAAACAAAGAAACAGATATACAGACAGAATCGAGAACCCTCCCTTTTTTGAAGTCGGTTAAATAGAAAAATAACAAATATCTACACGATATTTATTTATCTACTAGCAGCTGTTGGCCGCAACTTCGTTCACGTGGAATTTAGAAACAAAAACCTTATCAAAAAGACATACAAAAAGCCATCTTATTGAACCACTGTATGTATTGAAAAAAACCGCATCACTTCCGTTCTGTACTTTTGAAAATATAAGCTCACACAGGGACATACAAACAGAAATAAAAACTTTGTTTTATAATAAGTAAAGATATAAATTGTTACCTAGAAAAAGATGTATTGTTATCTTCTACTATATAAAAATAAGTCGGATTTTCCTTCCTGACGCTATAACTCCAGAACGCATGAACCCGAGGTTTACAGTTCATTTTTTTTAAATTTTTTTTTTCCTTTTTTTTTGGTATGGCAAAACAACGTTTGCCGGGCCAGCTAGTTATTTGTATAATTGAATACATGAAACCATTGAATCCGTGTATGTAACTTAAGAATTTTCATAAATATTTAACGAACATATTCATAAATATTATATAAGTCAATTTATATTTGTATAGAGTGAGTAACGTTATCTCTAATATTGTGCGTCGGTACCTGGTTCATTCCAACGGATTGTAAGGATTCCCTTTGTTCTGACTTACCCACAAAATATTACGTATATATTGTACGTTCAGCGAGGGTATTGAATTGGAAAACATATTCTTGTGTACCACATTTATAGTACGAAAGCTGTAGTCAAACGATTGTTCGTAATTTTCAGAAAAAAAAATTTCAGTTAGAATTTAATACATTTACCTATCATAAACGTCAGTAAATTAGTCGACATTTCTTTACAGAGAACTAGCTGCTGGCAACTTCGTACGCCTGGAATCTTGAAACCAAACCTTGGCAAATTATATAAAAAAGCCATCCTCTTGAATCACTTATCATACCAAAAAAAAAACCGCATCAAAATCTGTTGCGTACTTTTGAAGATACACAAATTCACATACGAACATACATAGAAAAATTACGACCTTGTTTTGTAATAAATAAAGATAGTATTTATCACACAGGTACGTAACCTGTATACAAGTTTGTGGTAACTTACGACTATTTAATGGTGAAAATTCACTAATTTTAAAAATACTGATTATTAGACACTAATGGGCATTGTTCATATTTTTTAAAAATTCTTAATTCGAAAACCATTTCGGGGAATAGAGTTTCTGATCATGATCTATTAGTTTTTTTTCGGAAAATTTGCTATATTAACGATTATTTTCCCAAAAAAGCAAATGACCTCTATTTGCCTTTGAAATGAAGGACTTAACATATTAAGGCATTCTTAGGGATATACTATTCTGTGGTGGAGTTGAAATTGGTCTATTATATCAACTTGGCAACTTTGAAAAAATGTATTGCAATCTGTCTTAAGATTATCAAGAAAAGACAATACACAGATTGTGTACAACGATGACGTCACAACATTTAAAACAAAATCTTTAAGTATTTAAAAAAAATTCTATATAGTGAATATTTCAATAATATTGAAATTAGTTGCTTAAAATAGTCTATATTTTCTAAAAAAAATATAAAAATAGCAGGTCGAAAATTATGAACAATCCCAATTATTCTAACTAATTCTGAATTTGCAAATAGATGCTTCAGATTAATAGTGTCATAAAACAAAACTTTACTAATAAATATACTCATTAATATTAACTAATAGAAGTTATAATATATTAGAATATTTTTATTAAAAATCTCTGAAGATATACTGGAGGACAAGCCTTGCTAATTTATTTTCAGTTATATTTAATAAAAAAAAAATCATGCAGAAGCTAGTTTTTTTAATAATAATAATAATAGTTTATTGCCATAAAGTAATGTATGTACATAGTTATCAATGTAAAGCTAGAAACATCACTCGTTACAAAACATTATAATAGCTTCCGATACCGAACTAGGTGAGACCTGTGTTTCAGTTGTCAGTGCCACCCCTATAAATTTATAAACTAAACTAGCTTAAGTATGTTACCAATATGATTGTCTCGTAGTAAAAATAATAAAATAATAAAAACAACACATTTTTCATTAACAGTATGACAACTTGAAATAAATATAAATAATAATACATTTGAAAATAGTGAGTGTGTGTGCCTCTCTAGGTGTAACTGGTTGTGTGTAATGTATGTTTGTGTATGTGTGCATGTGTGCGAGAGAGGGTGTATTTACTAAAGGGATGTAGTACAAGGGAATCTGGAGTAGAAGATGCTGATTTTAAGCCACAAATATTTTAAATTTAAGATGATAAATTTTAGAAGTTAATTTTTAGTTGAAAACAAATAAAAAGACGACATTGCAGATATTTGTTACGACATTACAGATAGGATCTTCTTTGTTTCATCATAGCTCAACGTTTGGAGCCAAGCAGCAGTTTTTTCTTTACAAGCTGTCTTATTCAGTGCATAAATAGAAATAATATAATTTATCTTGTTGTATATGTAAGGGCCCAGTGAACAATAGAATCTCCTAACAAAAGTAGTATGAAACTGTTTCTTATTTTCGCAGACTCTATTTTTACGTCGTACGTTAATAATTTTTGGAAAGGAAAAAAGAGGTAAAGGTTGGAATTGTACAGGCGTTAGCTCCCTGACTATAGTTTAGCAAACGAAACGCTATTGAGGGGCGGCGTATTGGAAAAGATATTGTTTATTATTGCCTCAGAGACTCCCGGAATATATCGTCAGAAATTGAACTTGCTATTTTAATACTTGATTTGCTTATCTTTGTACACATACAGGTGTGAGCCGATATGTAGCATGTGTGAACTCATGTGAACGGAATCGTGATAAGGTATGAACGATGGCCCGTGGTACTACTCGTTTTTTACTGTTTACTCATGCAAGATAGATAACTGTGTTTTAGGGGTAATAATTTTTATTCATAAGCACAAAATCACTTGCCTAAAATGCTGTAGTAGTCATACCATACCTACTTCATTAGGGTGTCGTACAAAAGAGAAACCTTTATAGGATAACTTCAGTAACGGACAGAAAGACAGACGGAAAGACAAAATCTGTCTTTCTGTCTGTCTGTCGAACTTTTTTAATCTTCTTTGTTACATCAGTTATTTTCATTATGCATTCAACAAAAGAAAAAAGTAGTAGCAGTAAAAAAGTAAAAAAGTATTTTATTTCGGTGCATTGGGTATCAAAAATTTTATAAAGATACTATCTGACCCCGCAAAAGTTGTTTTGCCGGGTCAGCCTTATTGTTAGGGGTGGACCACCCTTATTACTTAGCGGTATGAATAATAGATAGTAGCCGATTCTCAGACCTACTGAATATGCATATAAAATTTCATTACAATCGGTCAAGCCGTTTCGGAGGAGTATGGGAACGAACATTGTGACACGAGAATTTTATATATTAGATTTAAATTAAACTAATATTCAAAAGACAACGCATAAACTTAAGTTTTACTTATAAATTAGGAAGTGTTAGACAAAAGAAAACTGCTTTTTTATTCTTATCAAGTAAATAAAATGCAGAATATTCCATTCAGCAGTTCGTGCAATTGCAAACTGGCAACAAAAGCTTATCTATTGTGGCGTGTGCATGTAAATGTTTACAGGTTTCATTTGATTAAGCGATTCGAAATGTTCGTGGGTACTTTTGCTTTTTATCAAAACGAGCAAATAAGTAACATCTCATTTTGTGATAATATCTACAACTGTTTAAGTCACGCGAACATAATATTACTTGTATTCTTTACTTAATTCTATTTAGTAATTTCTTTACTTAATTATACAGTGAGGCGTTGGTGTGCTGGAGAGAGATATCCTCTCTCCAGCACACCAACGCCTCACTGTTGGGCACGGGCCTCCTCCAATTTGGGAGTCTACGGTGCCTTGCTGACCAAGCGTGTAGGCACAGGATTTATTGTCGAGATTAGAATGTTATCAGTGTACTTTTTATCTTCGTATCTTGTACCAGCGTTGTTTTACAGCGTTCTGGGATGGAAAAGAGTTGGTGACACCACATGGATATTTTATAGCAAATGTTAGTTATTTTGATTCTTAATACGCGTGAAGATGTATGGCATAGAAAGCAGTCCGGCACCCAGTAGCAATAGGAATTTTTGTGTCCATCGTACAAATAATTGTCCTGTTTATCGAACATGTGACCTCGTGAACACAATTCGATTTCACTAGCAATACACCACGAGGCCTGTCAATAAGATGAAGTAAAAAAATAGCTTGTGTATTTTTAATCCATAATCAAAGACTAAATTACAATAGCAACACAGCATTCATATCGAATAGTTTTTAATATAAAATCATTTTTTCCTGCAAAGAAATGTAAACACTAAGCTACGACTGTAACTTCCAGCCTTTTTAGATTTATTCCACAAGATCTTATCAACTATGATCGATTGTATGCTGAAAAGGAATGTGAACTGTTAAGTTTTTGTACAAAGAGAATTCAACCTAAGTATTAAGCATGAAAGTTCAAAACGTAATAAAGAAATGTTTACGATATTTTGCTGTGAAAATTGTTGTATTATAATACAGTTATGTTAAAGAAATTTATGAAGATTATTTTCTTTGAAATCACTGTCGGCTTGATGATATATTTTACGAATCTTTGTGCTCAATGGTTCGGTTGTAATATTTTTAGATATTTATCATAATCTATCAAATAAAATATATTTCATTCACCTTATCTATTCATTTTTAGGTAACTAATCTCTCTCTCTCGAGCACATTGACGTCCCACAGCTGGGAACGGGCGTCCTCCACTTTAGGAGGGACTATAGTCTACTGTGTCGCGCTGATCAGACGTGTTAGTACAGGGTTTCGTTTCGAGTTTTTCGTCTCTGAGAGCATATTATGTTGAGATTAGTGCGTTCAAACAAACAAAATCTTCAGCTTTATTATATTAGAACAGAGTGGTAGGTATAGATGAATTACTAAGACATTCATTCATTCACCGTTCATTTATTAAAAAAGTTAATTTGAAACAAAACAAAACAAAAGAGGTCGATTTTAATTATTTTGAATTACGATATGTTATTACGTCGTCAAAAATTCAATAATTACAAACTGGTGTAATTTGGGTTAAAACCGAAATTAGGATAACAGCCCTTTATATCGGAAGACGGCGATAGGGCATAGACTAAGGTATTAAATTGGATATTATTTATTATACATATAAAGGATGTTTTTTAATTGAATAATTTGTTAGTTAATTACTTACGATGGTTTTTAATCCACAAATGCTACACTGCAGATAAGGGCGGTTGATCTAATATAACATGCTGACCAGAAGTAGATAATATCTGATTTATGTCGAAGTAACATAATAGAGAACGGAATTCTATGGTTACAACTAGTCTACAAATTGTAGAAACTATCTTTTAGATGTTCATACATCAATCTGACTTTCTCTAACACACAAAAGGGATCCAATGCAGGTCTCCAACCAAATCTCCCTTAAACCTGCTCCTTTCACCAACATAATAATGATGTCCACACAAATCGTGACCTCTCAATCGTCGCTGAACTTTCTCACAAATACACACTTTATAATTATACACACGCGGTTACGAACGGTATAAACTCTTTATCACTACTGTAAATTACTAGTTGGGCAGCAATTCGCCCAGCCTCACGTCTCAAACGATACTGACTGGTAGCTTTGTGGCTGTCTCGTATTTATACTCACTACAAGGTAAACACGTGTTAGAACTTGTCTACAATTCTTTACGTTAACAAATCATACGTTCATATTTGTTTAGTCTTATTGTCGCTCCGTTATATATTATATTAGAAAGCATGTTTCCGGAATACAGAAATCCTTCAGAAAGTATTCCCACAAAGCATGACAAATCCGCATGATGATGGCCACATCACATTATTAACTTGACATAAATGTTTATAATAATCTAAACTCAACACCGATACGTCGGGGATTGAGCAGCGTAACGACCATACGCCGACGCCGACGTCGATGCTGATGCCGACGCCGATGCCGACGCCGATGCCGACGCCTATAAACACCCACTCAGCACCGATACGTACGTCGGGATTTGAGCAGAGTAACGACCATACGACGACGCCGACGTCTATAAAAACCAACTCAGCGTCGATACGTCAGGATTTAAGCAGCGTAACGACTATACGCCGACGCCTATAAAAACCAACTCAGCGTCGATACGTCAGGATTTGAGCAGCATAACGATCATACGCCGACGACGACGCCGACGCCTATAAAGATCAACTCAACACCGATACGTCGGGGATTGAGCAGCCTAACCACCATACGCCGACGCCGAAGCCAACACCGACGCCGACGCCGATGCTGACGCCGACGCCGACGCCGACGCCGACTCCGACGCCGACGCCGACACCGACACCGATGCCGACGCCGATGTCGACGCCGACACCGACGCCTTTAAAGATCAACTCAACACCGATACGTCGGGGATTGAGTAGCGTAACGACCTGTAAGCTATATTATTGGAAAGTTTCATGAAAATCCATCCAGCAGTCTTTACGTGAAAGAACCACAAACATCCTTACATTCATACATTCCACATTAACCAAACATCAAAACATTGGAGTATTGATAGAAGATCGAGGAAACGTTCGCTTTTTTCGTCATATCTCCTAAGATATTCATTTAAGTAAATTGTATGCTGTAAAAAGCAGTTATGAACTATATTAAATGCGTAAGCTAACACAGGTATTTAATTTGATAACAAATGTTACCAAATACACATAAATAGCTTTTGAAAACACCCTATTGAATTTGATAATTTCTTTGACGTTCTTATGGGTACAGCAGGTTTTCCTTAAAAGATAGACATATGGCCTCGCGGACTTTTTTAAAGATCTATAGGTAACAAACAATTTCTACATACATTACTTTGTTGTAACTCACATAGATAAGGCAGCGTTTTCATTTAAAGCTCGCGCGCGTGACTTTTTTCTCCGTTCCTCGCAACATTTTACACTGATACTTCGCTTCTATTCGTTGCAGCGTGATGTACTATCCAACACTAAAATAATTTTTCAAATCGGACCAGCGGATCCTGAGATTACCGCGTTTAAAGAAACAAACAAATAAACAAACGAACAAACAAACTCTTTCGCTTTATAATATTAGTGTTTAGTATAGATAATATAAAATTCTCGTGTCACAATGTTCGCTCCTACACTCCTCCGAAACGGCTTGACCGATTTCTATAAAATTTTATACGCACATTCAGTAGGTCTGAGAATCAGCTACTATCTATTTTTCATACCCCTGACATTTGTATGGCTAACCAACGTTTGTCGGGTCAGCTAAGTATTGGTATTATACCCTACCCATAAACCTAAATGTAGCTAGTAGTATAAATGTAGACATAGTTATGTAATTTATAATCTGTCATGTTGTAACTAATTGTACGTGAAATAGATTGTAACTATTCATTACTTAATTATGAATATTAAGCGCGTTGTCTTGTATCTTGTTCAAATTAAATCAGAATTAATGTTCCAACCTCGAAGCTTAATTACATAATCAGATGTAACTTAACCGAATCTGAAACTGGAAACTGTAATAGAATTTGATTTAAAGTTTATATAGTTAAAAATCTAATGCAAAATGTGTGTAATAATCCAGGTAAAGAGTTATACTTCTTTGTTAATCTTACGCGTTATTCTACGATTTTGTAGCTGACGATTCGCGTGAATTTTTTAGGTTTAAGGCGTTAGAACACGATCCACATTTTTCTTTCTTTTCTTTCTTCCGTCCATTAACGTCCCACCGCTGGGCACGGGTCTCCTCCACATTTTCTGAGGGATTATGGTCTACTGTGCCGAGCTGACACCGGGTTTATTTTCGAGTTTTCCCTCTCTCGCTGCGGATGTTATATGAAAACAATATCCAATATATTATCTAAAGAATCAGGATTGTAACATGTTTTCTCGATTTTATTTACGTGTAGGTACGTAAATTATTAAAAAATAATGTATTAAACACAAAATATTTCATCGTAGTGAAATCCTTCATATATTTTAAAACCGGTAAAATATTTTTTTATAACCCAGTTTTGTTTAGATACCAAACCACAATAATCAATCAATATTCCCAAAGAAATGGTTATCACCTATTAATTTGCCATTTTCCTAACATTATGAGCAATAAATTAGAATCAAAAGGGCTGTAAAACAGACAGCACGCAACTCTCGCGTGACGCCTATACAAAATTGTTATTGATTTAAATAATTACAGCAGCTAGTTTAGACATATCAAGTACAGGTTTATAAACAAACCACGAATATTTGATTTCCCTTGTTATTTCACTAAAGATTTTACATTCGTGGTACCAAAACGATAAACATATTGTACTTCTGTGGAAAATTGCAAAGAATGTGCCTAAAGTAGCTTGTTAAGCAAAACTAAAAATCTTTACTTATTAGTCGATATTTTGTTATGTGTGTCCCTATGTGAGATTATCGTCAAAACTACGCAACGGATTTTGATGGGGTTTGAATGCATAGAGAGGATATTGGATGACTTTTTGTATATATTATGAAGATTTTTTTATTTTCTAAATTCCAAGCGCATTCAATTTGCGGACAACTGCTACTATTTTATAAAAACCATAATTTTAGTTTTTTCGAAACTGTTTTGCTCTTGCCAATAAAAATGTAAGACTACACACAAAAAGACTTAAAACAATGGGATATAATGCAATAAAAATAGTTCAAGCACAAGAAATAATTTTAAGCAAACATGATTTCCGAAAAAAAACTTTAGAAATGAGTATATATTATGTATATATAAGTATTGACTTATTATTGATAAACTAGAAAATATTGTTATTTTAAAAACAGCTGTGAACTAAATTAAATAAATAAATTTAATAAACAATAAACAGATTTTCTATGTCTCAGTTACAACAGCGCGTTTTTCATTGCTCCTTATAACAATACAATAAGTAAAGACACATTTTGATTTAAATTATTTTATAAATATATTTTGAAGAAATATTGTTTTAATAAACAAAACAAAATTGTTTAACAAACAAATATGTACGCAGATCAAAAAACTTTAAAGGCTTCTTTTAATTACACAAAATATTAATATATTTGTTTAATTTTATTTTTCGTAGGGCGACGGACAAAAATAATAGAAGTGTCAGCTCTTCTTAAGACCCAAGCAGGCAAGACATGGTCTGCTTGGTTCTTAAGAATCAATCGAGGGAACCACGTTGCATAACACCTGCGTGTATACCCAAGAAGGGTTGACGTATGGTCGGTGGTAAAGCCAGTCAAATCCCATTGCAACATGAGCAACTAACTGGTCATGTTACGCCGAATAACGGGACAAGGGCAGGAGAATAATGATGATTTGTTCAGAAGAGTCAGATTATTTTTATGGTCTTATTTATAATAATTTATCGGAGGTTTAAACAATAACTTTATCGGAGAGATAATAAACATTTTATCGTAAGAAGACTATTATGAATAACAATTTTTGACAATTTTAGCGAACTTTTAAACCTAAGTGCTTTGCTTAAAGTGGTTAGTTAAGTTTCTGAAGATTTTAACGCTAAATAAGTTTGAAATTTTAGAATTTAATTTAGATATTAATCACGAAAAGGTTGACACTAGCGACTAAGCTTAGTACAGTAACGTACGTGCTTAATAAAGTTTAGTGATGCGATCCTAACTCAGCGCGACTCAATTATTTTAGTTATTTTAACAAAATCTTATTATATCTTAAGTTGTTATGTGGTAAGATAAATAATAGTGAAAATATGTTTAGAAAAATATATCAAGTACATATGTATTTACAAAAGAAAATTGTGTATGTTGTCTATTCGTATTATTCTATTACCATAACACAAACTACTTTTCTTTTGTAAATACATACTTATAATACGTAGTAAACACCAAATTATGTTTATAACGTTTACATTACAAAGACAAAATGGATATAAATAAAACTTTCCGATAACATCTTATTAATAAAAATCTCTTTCTCTCTCATAGGTACGGGTCTTCTCCAGCTTAGAAGGGATTATGGTCTACTGTGCTGTGCTAACCAGGCGTGTTAGCACAGAATTATTTTCAAGATTTCCATCTTTCACAGAGAATGTTATGTACAATATTCATAAATAATAAATGGGGTGGTGACACTTGTATTCATAATCCATCACCACACGGATATTCACGCATAAAAATAACACAGCCTGATTAAGACATAGCTGTTGCCAGCGACCTCGTACGCGTAAATTTAGAATATGTTCCCCGTTTTTGTAACATTTTTCACTACTGCTTCTCTCTTGTTAGTCGCAGCGTGATGTTATATAGCCTTCCTCGATAAATGGACTATCCAACACTGAAATAATTTTTCAAATCGGACCAGAGGTTCCTGAGATTAGCGCGTTTAAACAAACAAACAAACTCTTCAGCTTTATTAGTATAGAAGTATAGATGTACCATCGCGTTATAAGCCAAAGATCAGGTCAGTATACGAGTATATAAAAGATTATGAATCCGTAGCTATTTGCTAGTAATAAATACTTCTTTAATATTATACAATACTTTTACAGTTATATCCACAATAGCGAGTTATTTATTGCACTGTATTCATAGGATTTGTGTACAAAGCGTTATTATAATAAATAAATTTATGTACTTTTATTGTAAAAGAAGAACAATGTACATAAACTTTTTATTTTTTAAGACGTCAGCTTTACAATGAAATAATGTATATTATACAAAAGGTAGACTTTATTAATTTCTAGACTGAATTGAAAATTGTATTTTCTTTATTATCAAGTAATATTATGATTATACTAGTTGTGCTTTACAGTTTTACTTTCGTATTTACTTGATCCTCCTCTCTCCTTATAGCCAGCATAGGACACACGAATAAATATTTTTTGAGGAGTACAGTAACCGCGACACGAGAATGCTACATTATTGTGTAAAACTTGATATTAGTACTCATTAATAAAACTGTACAATTATTTGTAAGTAAGTAGTGAAAATGAGCTTTATGTGCGTACCTACAAGTTTTGAGCGTTTCTGTACAATTATATTCTTATAGTTATGTGTTCTTTGCGGCATGGAAACTTGAACCTCGTGAATAGCAGCCTGTTACATCATCTGTGTACCACGAGGTCCGTTTTTATACTTTTAGGATGTACATTTCAAATTCAAAGTCAAAGATTTTTATTTTAAGTAGGCAAGTTATACATGCTCTTTTAAAAAGTCAGAAGCTAGGCGTCTGTTTCAATAGGGAATCCTATGGAGAAGAACAGACAAGAAACTCAATGAGAAATTCTTTAAGCTATCAAACTTCCTAAGATAGCTTGGTTATTGATGGACAGACGGACGGATGTACAGTGAAATGTTAGTAAAAGAGCCCTGTTTTACCTTTTGGGTACAGAACACTAAAAGTAACTCACATTTATTGTTCAGTTTTATGTGTGATAACTTTATTGCATGACCATAATTGAGTTCTAAATAGCAATTATGTTATTATATTTTATGCCGCGACGCTTTTCAGCCGAAAACTAATTATATAATTGGAAGGTAACCAGGCCTCCATCGGTAAATGTCGTGACTGATCTAATTAGTATCAAAAGTGATAATCATTTTGGTTTCATAAAGCCCTTCTAAGGTAACATAATAATCAAGTTTATGAAATCGCCATATAGATAGTTATTTATAAACATCGGTGGGTGAAAAGGAAACGAAGACCAAAGAAAAGATAGATGGATTAATCAAATTATGATGGAAAAAGTGACTGCCGCAAGCGGGATTTGAACCCACGACCTCAGAATACCGTTCCGAAACTCTTCCAACTGAGCTTATTGCGGCCATGCCTGCAACATTCAGATTAACCACCACATTTGTCACTCGAATGAGTTTATATTATATATTTTACGTACAACGCCGCCAAGTCCCGCTTGCGGCAGTCACTTTTTCCACCATAATTTTATTTATTAAGTAAACAGCATAGCATGTCAATTGCAAAATTAATAAATTACTTTAAAGATAGATGGACTTAGAGATGTTAAACAAAAAGTAGTTAACGAGAATGTGAAGCCTAATAAGAAGAAAAGGCGTGTTGCGATGACTCCAAACAAATAAAGGATAGGTGACATGGTGCGGTGACCAGTGCCAACAGGCCTGGATAGCGCAGCATTGTATACCATAACCCATCCTTAAGCGGCCCGTACCCAGCAGTGGGACGGTAATGGGCTGGAGAAAGAGATATACATTTATTGGTCTTATTCATAATGACTTATCGGAGGTTTAAAAGTTCGCTAAAATCGGTTCGCGAAAAATTGTCAAAACTTGTTATTCATAATAGTTATTTTACACTAAAACGTTTATTATTTCTCCGATAAAATCTCCGTTTAAACCTCCGCTAAGTCATTATGAATAAGACCATAAGAGTTTAGTTTCGATTTTTCCGTCTCTCACGGAGCGTATTATCGGATATTATCTCTTACCTAACACTTATAATACCCTCTAGTTAGGTATAAGGTGGTGACATTTGTATTATTAATCCGTCACGACACGAAATAAATATTTATTTCGGCTTTTATGTAATAACCTTGTGTATTTATGTTTAAATATAACAAACACTTAAAAAACAAAGCTACATAAACTATATTCTAGTATATAGTAAGACGCATTATCAAATTAACTTTAGCACTGCTTGTCCGTCAATCTTACGAGGGCTGACGAGTCATTCCATTCTTGGGCCACGTGATTAATGGTTTGCCATCTTACATTCCTAAGTCGCAACCAACGATAATATTTCCTTTTACCTTGTTAGTGTTATTTAATAAACCTTATTTAAAAGACGAAACTTTTCTTAAAAAGCAAAACTTGTTATTCATAATAGTCTTTTTACGCTAAAACGTTTATTATCTCTCCGATAAAATCTCCGTTTAAACCTCCGTTATGTCATTATGAATGAGACCATAATAATTTTTATTAATAAAAATTTGTAAATGCCAATTATTCAAAATACGCCATAGTTGTCTATAGTTTTTTAGTTAACGTAAGTTTGATTGAATTGGTACCATTAGGTACTTTCTAAAACTTAAATAGCCAAAATTGGTTAATATACAAAAGTTTTACATGAAACTTACAACATATATAAAATATATCGTAAATAGTTTTGAACAATCGTTTCTATTATAGCATATTTGGTCCAAAATAAGACGTCCCAAATAGTTTAAGCTTTACACATTCTATGTCCTGTTATTGCAAAAGTTTAATGTAGATACTGAATGTAACATTACAACAAAGCCGATAATATAATATCCGATAATATCCGATAATACGCTCCGTGAGAGACGGAAAAATTGAAACTAAACTCTTATGGTCTTATTCATAATGACTTACCGGAGGTTTAAACGGAGATTTTATCGGAGAGATAATAAACGTTTTAGTGTAAAAAGACTATTATGAATAACAAGTTTTGACAATTTTCGCGAACCGATTTTAGCGAATTTTTAAACCTCCGATAAGTCATTATGAATAAGACCATATTAGTCTATAATATATAGATTTTCTAACAAGAATATGCTGTTAACATTACCGAATTGTGTTATTGATACAATCAATTTTCATTTTTTAGTTAAGTTTAGTTGTGCACGTAGAATCGGTTCCAATATCTGAATTTATATAATAATATACATAATAATATATATGTATTTACAAAAGAAAAGTGGTGTATGTAGTCTATCCGTATTCTGGTACCCATAACACAAGCATATAAACTTAGATTGGGACCAGAAGACGTTGTGTGAAATGTCCGTGAATATTTATTTATTTATTAATTTTCTGGAAATTTTTTGTAAACCAGCTGTTGCCCGCGGCTACGTGGAATTCAGAAATCTTTATACCTCTTTGCAACGTTTTTTAATGATGCTTTGCTCCTATAGGTCACAGCGTGATGTTATATAGCCTTCCTCGATAAATGTACTATCCAAACCTAAAGGATTTTTTCGAACTGGACTGGTAGTTCCTGAGATTAGCGTGTTCAAACAAACAAACAAAGCTTTTAAATATCAGTATAGGAAGGCATTTGTATAAATTGATATCAAAAGAGAAGCAATGGGAGACATAAATGGAGGTTAAAAGGTGGCTTTTTTGTATTTATTTGAAGCTGTATAAATCGGTATTTCGTATGGCAGTTAAGAATAAAAAAAATCTAGTTTTTAAATTTATTAAAGACAACAAATTCTTCAGCTTTGTAATTATTAGAAAACATACAGAAGAAATGAAAATATAAATATAAATAAATAAATATTCATGGACATTTCACACAACGTGCTCTGATCCCAAGCTGAGCTTATTTGCTTGTGTTATGGGTACCAGAATACGGATATAATACATATACAACTTTTCTTTTGTAAATACATACTTATAATACATATAAACACCCAGACGCAGTACAAACATTTGTATGACAATTAGAAAAATCACACAAATTTTAATGATTGTACCCGCAACCTCTTGATCAGCAGTCCGTTACGTAAACCACTCAACCACGAGGCTCGTCAAAATATTTTCGTTTTGTTTTGTTCGTCAGACATATAATTGTCTAGTACAGGAATCGAACTTCTGAATGGCATCGAATTGTCAATTTTCATCTATGCAAATATTCATTTACACAGTTAAAGGGTTCGCCCTTCCTTTCTTCAGTGTCATCAATAAAGTAACAGATGGTAGATTCATATTGTACGATTGATGACTGCCACATTAATTTTGGATTCCTCTAGAAAGCCAATTTAGAACGTTATTTTGATCACGTATTTGATATGAAACGTACAATGATTTAGATTAGATATAAATACTTACTGTGGCGTAATTATATTTCACACGATCACGCCTGTCTCCCATTGGCGTAGGCAAAAGCAATAGCTATTATTGACGAGGTTCAAGGTCTGGTGGTTCATGTAATAAACTGCCGTTCACGGGGTCGAGGGTTTGATTGCCGCGAGAGACAATCATTTCTGTAATGTTCATAAATTACATACACATGTTAGTACTGCGTCTGGGTGTTTCTATGTATTTTAAGTATGTAGGTATTCACAAAAGAAAAGTAGTTTATCTATGTCCGTATTTTGGTGCCAATAACACAATAGTTTAAGCTTAGCTTGGGACCAGAGGACGTTGCGTGAAATGTCCATGAATATTTATTAACTATTTATTTATTGCGAAATTATCCTACTTCCTTGGCTTGATTTATCATACGGTCATAATGTGCACAAAATTTCGTCTTCTCCTCTGTCCGTTAATGTTCAAGTTTAGGAAATTGAAATGTAATTTTATTGGTCTTCTTATGCCGTGAGGATCAAGGGTTTTTTTACAGAAGATGTTAGCTATCTAAATTATCCTTTAACTGGCTCTTACAGTATCCTGGGGAGGAAATAGTATAGTGACACTTTTATTCTTAATCCGTCACCTAAGGTTCAATCATAATCATCATACCATCACGTCTTTTTCCCATGGTAGGTAGGCAGAGACTATAGAGCGCCAACTGCTACATTCTAAACACACTTCCTTAAGCTTCACTTGCACTCATGCATATAATATTGCATGTGTTCATAACGTGGGGACGATATACATAAATAAAATTTATTTTCTGTCTTTTTATTATAATAATTTTCATCACACAATATTTTTATTGTTAAAAATAACATAGAAAGTACTGAATATTTCCGACATGACACGCAACCCATAAACAACAAACAGTCTCTAAATTAATTGTAAGAAACAAAACAAAATTTAATTTGCCTATATAAAGCGGAAATCGAATTGATTTTGAGAAACAACGATTGGATAAATTAAAAACACCAATGAACTAAATTGTAATGTCAATCAGATGGGAGTACATCATTGGCTTGGTAATCAATCTTCATGAAAATGCGGCGTCCTTTAGAAAAATAAATTACTTCTTCTTTTGGAGCAAGATAACCTCACAATATAAGTGTAAGCCTCGTGTCAGAATGGCGTGTCACGTATGTACATAAATATCGGTATTAGTGAAGGATTTCAAGAAGGGCGGCTCTTTTATGTTATTATTAGTAGACGGTTTGAAAGATATACAAAAATATATTCATCTTATATTTTCAGAAAATTTTTAGCGTGGTTCCTAAGGATAAGATAATTATTAGAGCGCAGTTGATGTGACTGCTATTCTACAATCTGAACAGTTTGGTTGTACACTTTACTGAAAATCTATTACACCTTTAGATTTATGCTTAAACTATAGATTGACGTCATTATAAGAAATCATTAAAACAAAGAGACGGAAAACGCGAAAATGGGTTTATTTTCGCGTTTTCCGTCTCTTTATTTTAATGATTTTTTCTTGAATCCTTCTTGAAGTGCTTAGACTATACAACGTGTTGCAGAAAGGTGTAGTCATATTTTAAGGTTGCATTGGATAGGCCTTAAATATTATAAATATTACAGTTACACATAGGAAAATACAGTTGGTAAGATTTTTGTTGTTTATAGCCTACTATTAAATAACTACCTGGAGCGCATCAATTATAAGATGTTTACGGTTTATTGAATGCGATTGAACCTTACGATAAAAGATGACCTCACAGTTGTGTTGTAATTAAACAAGATCGATTAATTTAATAAATAAATTCAATTTGTATGAACACATAAAAGTCATAATATAACTAGTATTTGTAATTTCATCCATGCCTAGTGCCTAGTCACCGGCCATGTGTAACGATGGTCAAATATGACTACACCTTTCTGAAACACGTTGTATATTGACGTCATTATCTAGAAGAAATCATTAAAATAAAGAGACGGAAAACGCGAAAATAAGCCTTATTCCAACATAGCTGGCGTGGTACAATAGACTATATTCCCTCCCATAGTGGAGGGGGCCCGCGCTCAACAGTGGGACGTTTATGGGCTAGAGAGAGACAGTCAAAATACAGACTATTTTAAACAAATACATACCATAAAAATACTCCTGTTACTATGCGAAAATATCAAGTATTCATCCACCTATTAATAATAAGCAGTGTCAATATAAATCTCCAAAAATATAATAGTGATAGAAACTTTTATGTTTTATCAACTTCCCAGGTGCCAATAAAAACTAATCTAATCTCGACAATAGGCTCGTAAACATGTTTACAACAATGAACACTGAACGATGAGATATATTTTCCGGCCCCATGAACACGGAAATTACTTTTAAGAAACTATGAGTATAGTTGTGATGAAATTTTGGTCTTTTGTTTCACATTTTAGGGTTCCGTACCACAAGGTAAAACGGCTACAATTTGTATAAATGACTTCGATAATATTTCCTTACATAATATTTTCTAACACTTGCGCGACTCATTTGTTTAAATAATACCTTTTTTTACGGATTTAGACGCGTGTATTTGCTTTAAATTTTATCCGTGGCTATGGTGACTGCAAAGTCTCCAAAACGTCAGGCTAAAATTTAAAACAAATACACGCGTCTAAATTAATTAACGATGTTATAATTATTAAATTTGTTGCACTTTAAAAATACTGAACACACGGCAGACGGCCTTATGAACATAGAAATAATAAAACTATAGTTTTTGCCCGCAACTTCGAACGTGTGGAATTCAGAAAGTAAAAAAATAACGATCCTCCATAACCACTCTATCCTCTAAAAAGACTGCGTAAATCCGTTGGGTAGTTTTGACGATATAAACTGACATTCACACATACAAAAACGACGACTCTGTTATATAATAAGTAAAGATGGAATTAGTTGCGATGAAATATTGGTATTTTGTTTCAATTTTCTATCGAAATTTAGGATTCAAATATTCATTAAAAAAGACGTGTGGCACTTGGGGACTGCCGCGGTAAAGCTATTGCATAGCATTTTGTATCAACTTATGCAATTATAATTATTTATTTATTTTATTTATGCAGTATTTCTTTATCTTTGATATTAATTCAAGTTACACTTTTTGAGCGTGGTGACTGATAAGAAAAGAAACAAATTTTACAAGTACAGCCTTTCACTGTTGTACATAAATACCTATACACCCATATACTTTCTCATAAACAGCTGCTTATGTATTCGTCCGATTTCGGAGCAGCTCGTCTCGATTCGTGCGAGCTTCGTAGTTGTACAATACGGCTTGTTGCACGCACACAAACACCGTGTCGAAGAGTGCCGAAAAGAAACGACGTTATACAATGCACGGCCTTCAAGCCACACCTCCGTGCCCGTCGGAGTGGGGAGCGTGAGGGTTTTTTTCGTTACGGAATTTCTCTATTCGGTCCCCGCGCTCAAGGCCCTCGATAGAAGCTATGCAATAGCTTAAAAATATAATATCTTTTATTGTATAAAAATTTTGCCACACAAACTTCGTTGATCTAACAAGCTTAAAGCTTCTGTATGATGTGAAAACTGTTAATTGAAATTTAAATTACTTCCACCTACGGAGGTAAAATTTTGTAAACAGGTTTAATTGATTTAGAAGCCTTACTATACAATCATAATGTTTCTTACGTAGCTATTATATTAGAAACTATTTAAAAATAAATACAAGGAAATAAATGTGTACACAAAATTATAACTTATGATACTCTCCAGATATTATGTTTAGAACGAAGCCCATGCTCAATAGTAAAACTGTATTAAGAAGAATAATAATATATATGAATGTAAAATTATCACTTGACAGATGATGGTAACTCTTGTAACATTAATCATAAACATCAGAATACATTATCCTTAACACGGTATTGCTTTTTTATGCCAACTTTGGAATACATTGCCAAAACTTTGAAAAAGTTTTTTGTAAGACCGTACATCAACTTCAGAGTGGCATCGGGGAGATAGGTGGTTTGTTCACGAATTTATTTGTTAGATAGAAGAGCACTGAAATGTATATGATGATTTTCACACTTTATCCCGCTATGCCATAATTTGCTGAAATCAAAAATCCTGTTGCTGTCATGATACACCGCCAATAGTTTAACTCTGTAAAAATTCTTACATGAGAATTTCCAAACAGCATAACCTACAAACTGTAATTAATAAATCATGACTTCAGCCGTCCACTGCTAAATATAGACCTCTCCCAATTCACATCACTATACACGTCTCCGCTTTCCGCATCCATTCCCTGCAACGGTCATCAGGTCATCGGTCCACATGTCAATTGGTGTCCCGCCACTCCCGAACTTGTCTGCTCCAACGTCAACCAGTACCTCGCCAGACAAGGTTAGTCCATTGCCACTTCATCAAGCTTACTCTGCCAGCTACGTGTATGACC
Organism: Orgyia antiqua; assembly: GCA_916999025.1. Taxonomy (NCBI): domain Eukaryota; kingdom Metazoa; phylum Arthropoda; class Insecta; order Lepidoptera; family Erebidae; genus Orgyia; species Orgyia antiqua. The sequence goes on along the minus strand of OU779864.1, from coordinate 14,921,087 downwards.
TTGGTTCTTTGACAGATTACCTCATCTCGGAGTTTATCTTCCAAAGAGACTTCTTAATAAATATAATTAACAAAAATTTTACGAAAGTTTCATCGATTCACCATCTCTTATATTTTTTTGATAGATTTTGAAAATGCAAACTTTATTTATCAGTTTCTAATTTTAGCTATTTACTCGTATAATAGTAATATACTAAGTACTCTTTCACTGCAATGGTATGCTTTACATAAATAAATATAAAAGTAAAAACTACACAAGAACATGGAACATTTCAAAGTGTAAAGTTAAATTCCACCGAAAATGTTGAATGTTAAATCTTCACACCTTGGCACGAGAACTGTGTGAGATATTCGCAAATTTTACGCTCGTGAAAAATAAAAGTATAAGCGGAAAATGTTGTACAAATGTTCTTATCAGTAGGTACTCGTTATAAGCAGAACAAAGACATGTTTTTGGGATTTCGTAATTACATATTTTATTGGTTTTCTCATCATCGTCATATCTTCACGCTTTTTCCATGGGGGTAGGCACAGACTATAGAGCTGCATCTCCTACGATCTAAACACACTTCTTTACTTTCATTTATTCTCATGCATCTGGTCAATGGTCATACATGCAAGTACTTAATTTCTACGTTATTCAATGTTTTTTGCAATATTACTCCTATGTTTTTATTAAAAAATATCATCGATAGTTCAGTTTCTTAGAGCTCTTGAATGGCATTTCGAGGTCTTGGGCTTAAATCCCACTAGTAGTGTTTTCTGCTGCCCCTTTAGCGGATTTCTTAAAAATATTAGATTGTTAGGTTTCCGAATTTATCTAGTCTACCTAAATCCTAGGACTGTATCAGTTCTACTGGTTCCAGATTATTACAGGTTTCATTAGAATTCTGAAATCGTAATAGTATTTGAATTTATTTCTTCATCTTTCCAAAGCTTTAACTAGATCTCGATGACAAGTTATTTTGCATACATACTTTAATCTTGGGCATATAACAAAAGGACTCCAAGGAGGAGCTAGTTACAACAGAAATTGTAGTCTTGTATATCTTTATAGTTCAAGTATTGTAGTAACTTCTTTAACAACATCTAACTAAGAATATATATAACTCTAATATAATGTAAGCACTATCTTTGTACAATGCACTGGTTAAGTATTGTCTTAGAATTTCAGGTAATACCACAGTGCAGTATTGTGTGGTAAAATCTCCCTTAACTTTTTAAAATATTTCAAAAATTCAGTGAGTTAACCGTGGTTATAGTAAAAGTGGTTTATTTTGGGTGCTTATCCTACTAGGCAGGCCTGAATCGAGACAAAACCCAATATATCTGATGAGATTCTTTAAATGCAATCACTTTTTGCCTAATGACCGTCTGAAAATTATGTCCCCTATAGAACTTTTTTATCTCTATTTCTCTTTATTAAAAAACTTTGAATAAAGAGGACTTACAATTTCGAACATCATTGAGATTTGTCAATTCCTGTGCCAATACTATTCATTGTGTAATATTCCCGTAAAGCGCTGCAAAATTTGGAAGTTTACAGCATTACATTATTACAGATCGCTTACAAATCTGTTTCATACGACATTAACAGTATTTGGAAGTTTGCCTGCACAATTATTAATGGAGTTCCTCGCATGCACTGTATTGGCGATATCGTTCTACAGTTGGATATATTCCAAGCACGCGCCGTGCTTAACACTATTAACAAGTATAAAGAACATTCCTAGTTATTAACTTGGCAGAAATTATTCGCTCCCATAATTAGCTTATGGTGCCAATATATACCAGCTTACGATCTTAGGGAGAGGTTTTTAAGAAAGTTATAAGAAGTCTATACGTTACTCAAGTCCCGGGGATATGGTATGCGCGACCCTCATCACGCAACTGAAAATTTGGTCAATTTTTTTGTTGTTATGACGGTCACGCGGCGCTGTCCTGCCGAATGTAGTGCCATCGTCGCGATCACTTTTGCTTTTAGAACGCAGTGCCATGGTCGCGACTGTGTGATGATGTTGGTTGAGTGAAAATTTTATGTTTATCACTAACAAATTTTGAAGTACGCTGTAGTTCTACGCACTCTTTTTATCTCACTCTCTCTTACTTTATTGCCTATTAACGTCCTGTTGGACACGGGCCTCCTACTTATTGGGAAGGATTATGGTCTACTATGCACTGACCAGGCCAGGGCCCCAAGTCTACTAAATGAATTGTGTCACAATGGTAGCTCAATGGCACATAAAAACCACCAAATTTGCCACTAAGCAATCAATTATTGCATTTGTTTGCAATAACACTAAATAACTGATTGCTTAGTGGCGAATTTTATCAAGTTTGGTAGTCAATTATTATTTTATTGTTGTTATAATGTGCCATTGAGCTACCATTGTGACACAATTCATTTAGTAGACTCAGGGCCCAGGTCTCTCACAGAGAACGATATCTGTGTACAATATCCCTTAGCTGACTTTTACAGCACCCTGAGAAGGACACGGGGTGGTGACACTTGTATTTCTAATCCGTCAACACACTAGTTACAAATTAGAAACCTCTAATTTTAATATCGTTATCTTCGTCTCGAACTAGATTTAAAGTAAAGTAATTTTGTTCTATATCTTAGAAATGAAAGCAAAAAAACAATTACATTTATAAATCTATTGGAAGCTTTAGTACCGGGGCTAGGATATAAAACAAATTTATTTTCAAGGTTAGTGAAAGCGCGTGTAAGCATATAATATTATCTAACGTCCTTTTATTTGTTAAAAGGGCCGAATATTCATTGTTGAGTAAATACTCCTCTATGTATATTGTGTTCTCTTGAGTAAAATTAGCCGGTTTTAATTGGCTAAGATATTTTAACGATCTAGGCACAAAGGGTTGTTGTTGTGAATACTTGTATCTAAATAAATGATCTTATAGGGAATTCTCTGTTTCAAAATATACAAGATACTTATACCATTTATATCATGTAATGTACATGTATGTAATAGTAGATAGATAGATAGATTGAAAATATTACCAATTATTTGACGTGTACCAGAATCAAACCGACTAGTTAACTAGCCGAAGCAAGATGAGGTACATCATTTTCGCAAAAATAACATACACAATTGTGATTATGTAAGTCATTAGGTAACAAAAATTTCACCAAAATGATAAAATCTAAAATACACTTAACTTCTGAATAGACATATTTACCGCCCTGGGATGTAAATAGAAAGCAAATGGTTTTAGTATTTATATACTCAACTAATAAATTACACTGCAATATGAATATTGCAGTTTCTAATCAAGCTAAGTTATCACTTTGTGACCGGCTTATATTTCATGCACTACGAGTCAAAAGTATAGGTGTTGCCAGCTATCCTTTTAAATTACCCCTTTTTAATTTAATTTATATAGAATAATAATATGTTAACTTTAATTTGCAAAATTAGTAGCCTGAAATTCAGGTAGAATGAATTGAAATATATACATAATAATATTGTGGAAATATATTGAATGAAAAAAATAATGTATAACTTCAAAACTCGTTATTAAGCTGCAAAATTTAGGCAAAAATGGCACTTTTAATTAAAAAAAAGTGTGTATTCGACATCTGTAAAATTTGATATGCTGCAGTAGCAATGGGTAGGCATCATAAACTGATCAACTGGTAACTCAAAACGAAATATTTTTGAAGTGTATACATACTGGGCCCCAAGTCCGGTAAATGAATTGTGTCATAATGACAGCTCAATGGCACTATTATGGCGCCATAGTGGCATCATCTGTAACAAAAAATCAAGTTTGGTGTCATTATGACACCATAATGGTGCCATAATGGCGGAATTTTATAAAATTTGGTGATCTACTTTTACTTTTTTGTCATAATGACGCCATAAAGGCGTCAGTGACTGACCATTATAACAACATTGTAATATGATTGTAATAGCAGAATTAGCAGACTTGGCCACGTGGATGATGATGTGAAGGGGTTTTCTACACTATCATGATGAAGTAGAGACATTGATACCAATTCTACGTAAAAAACAAAACTTTTCGTTCTTTGATGAAAGCCGTTGAGTTTTTGATAGACATTGAATAACACAAATAAATAATTAATATCTTATCAATTATTATTTTATTAATATTAATGTCGGGGTGTTTTCCATGTATTATAAGTATGTATTTACAAAATAAAAGTACTATATGTATTCTATCCGTATTCTGATACCTATAACATAATCATATAGCTTAGCTTGGGACCAGAAGACGTTGTGCAAAATGTACATGAATATTTATATATTCTGAAAGGTTTAAATAAAAAACCCTTTATTTTGGAAAATATCTGAGTACTGGCAACCCCACGATAAGGTGTAATAATGCATCGAGATCATTCAAATGTTCTGTCAAAGCAACTCACATCGTCAAAGGATTATGAACTAAGCTCAGACTAAATATGGATGCAACTATGTGAATAATAATGTTTCTACTTTCTGCATGATCAACTTTAAAGCTTGTACTTTATTATTATTTCATTGATATTAATAATATCCGTGTGGTGACGGATTAAGAATACAAGTGTCACCACCCCATCTCCTGCCAAGGGTGCTGTAAAAGTCAGCTAAGGGATATTGCACACAGATAACATCCTCTGTGAGAGACGGAATACTTGTAAATAAACCCTGTGTACTTGTAAAGTCAGCGCGGCACAGTAGACCATAATCCCTCCAAAGTGGAGGAGGCCCGTGCCCAACAGTGGGACGCAAATGGGCTGGAGAGGAGGATATTAAGAATAAAAATATAGATATGACGTCATACAGATGAACAGGGAATAAACAATGATACGTTGGCCTTCGATAAAGGGATAAGGACAGAGTTATTCTTGATGTAGATATTTTACCATTTTAATGTCACCTGATTTGGATAATAATGTACTACATAATGGCGGTTTGAGGTTAAAATGCGCCATAAACTACCATATTTGATAAAAAGTTGACAATTTGATGAAAAGTAGGTTTTGAAAATAAAGATATTAAGTGAACTCTAATTTTAAATTCGCCATGAATACTTCACTGTTATAAATACAATAATACAAATCAAAAAAGAACGAAACGTAAAAGAACGTTCATTTGTTAAAGGCCAGCAACAACTAACTTAAGTATAGTTAGTTAGACTTAAACTAGTTTACACAAGAAACTCCTATAAAGAGTCTTATGCTTGAGCAAACTTGTAAATCTGTTATGAAACACATTTCAAATTTAGAACAACCTAAATGTTCTTAGTGATAGAAACACGTTTCCTATCAAAATTGATTACAATAAGAGTGTACTGTGACTCTATAGCCATTACTCGTGTTTAAATCCTGGTGATGAATCATGTATTGTATAAACCTCTAAATGCCTATTTGTGGGCCTTTAACGGGCTTATAAGAAAATAAGTCAATTGAACAGAACTCTCATATATTTTAAGACTTCAGATTTGTTCGTATAATTATTTTGAAAAGGACGCAAAACTAAATCAAATCAAATTCATTTATTTATTTTTTTTATTTATTTTTCATATTCACGGACATTACACACAACGTCCTCTTATCGTCCTTTGTGTTCATAGGTCTACATGATGGTATAAATTACAATTTAAGTTCTGGCTATGTACTGCCACAATATGGCGTACAAATAATAAAATTCTTACAATAAAATATTAATACTATTAATGTTCTAAAATCAAATAATGGGTCAATTATACAATGTCAAAATATATAGAAAAAAATTAATGTTATAAAATGTCAATCGATTGTATCAACTATTTACAGATTGTTCCAAACCTTCAAGAGTAACGACCGGTTTTGTATCGGCATTCCAACCATTATTCTGTATCACGTTCATAGACGAACGGTGGTCCAAACATCAAGTCTCGATTTGCATTCCAAATTCAGCAACTGACTGAGCACGGTTTCTTAAGTTTATACCGAACTGTTGCTAAACATCACAATGCCTAATCTTTATGAGCTTCTAAACTTTCAGTATATGTAGTAAGGTATATGTAGTAAAGTATCTGTGAGAGACGGAAAACTCGAAAACAAACCCTGTGCCAACACGCCCGGTTAGCGCGGCACAGTAGACTATAATCCCTCCCAAAGTGGAGGAGGGACAATACCCAACAGTGCAACAACGTAAATGGGCTGGAGAGAGATATATTGGTACCAATTCTACTTGCACAACTAAACTTAACTAAAAATGAAAACAACTAATGGCGTATTTTGATTAATTGGCTATTTCGTTATGCACATTTTTATAATTGTAATCGTTAGTCTATAATATAACACTATTAATATTCGTGTTTAGTAAAGTTTAGTTGCGCACGTAGAGTCGGTAGCAATGTCAAACAAATCAATTTAAATATTGACTGACACGTACAATTTTTAAGATTTCAGTTTACGTTGGAAATAAAATTAGAGAGATATTGCCCGCGACTCGGTCCGCGTGGAATTTAGAAAATTTTCCCTGTTTTTGCAACATTTTTCACTACTGCTTCGCTTCTACTGGTCGTAGCGTGATGTTATATTGCCTAAAGCCATCCTCGATAAATGCCCTATCTAAAACTGAAAGAATTTTTCAAATCGGCCCAAGGGGTCCTGAGATTAGCGCGTTCAAACAAACAAACAAACAAACTCTTCAGCTTTATAATATTAGTATAGATTTACAAGAAACAGAAGACAGAAATTAAGCTAAAAAACTAGGTACAAACGGCGGCCTTATCACATAAAGTGATCTCTTCCAGACAACCATGGGATGGTAAGAAAAGTTAGGGACTAAAATAAAGTGGGGCTGCAGTGTACAAGTACATTAATGGAAATAAGAAAAAAAAAATCATGAAGTAATTAAACAAAAATGAATCACTTTTAAAAGTTTGTGGAAAGTAGTAGAGCCGTAGAAACGTAATAAAAGTCACAGGTTAAATCTTATCCTTACTTTTATTATAATACTAGCTGACCCGGCAAACGTTGTTTTGCCATACAAAAAAAAAAGCTTTGAAAAATAGATGTTGGCCGATTCTCAGACCTAGAGGATATGTACACAAAATTTGAGGAAAATCGGTCGAGCCGTTTCGGAGGAGTACGGTAACTAACACTGTGACACGGGAATTTTATATATTAGACTAGCTGTCCCGGCAAACGTTGTTTTGCCATACTAAAAAAAAGAGGTTAGAAAAATAGATGTTGTCCGATTCTCAGACCTACTGAATATGCTTGTAAAATTTCATAAAGATCGGTCAAGCCGTTTCGGAGGAGTACGGTAACTAACACTGTGACACGTGAATTTTATATATTAGATTTAAGTAAGTATCCATCTGTACTATTTTTACGCCAATTAAGAAGAGTGGAAACAGGGTGCTATTTAAAGTTCACCATTCCTCTTCTTCTTCAGCCGATTTACGTCCCAATGTTGGACACGGACCTCCTCCACTTTGGAGGAACTATGGTCTACTGTGTCGCGCTGACCAGACGTGTTGGCACAGGGTTTATTTTCGAGATTTTCGTCTCTTACAGAGGATGTTATCTGTATGCAATATCCCTTAGCTGACTTTTACAGCACCCTTGGGAGGAGATGGGGTGGTGACACTTGTATTCTTAATCCGTCACCACACAGAGGAGACGAACAAGATGATCACTATTATACGTAAAGGCACAAACACAGCTTAGTAAATAATAATAAAGATATTAACTAATGAATATTCTTAATCATATCGGTGTAATAGTTCCCAAATGTTCAACAATGTTCAGGGTTCAACAATAAATTTCTATTCCTTACAATAGTTACATAGATTGCACCTGGGAGCTGTCTCACTAGTCTTGTTTCAAACTTGGACCTAAGATAAATCCCACTGAAGTATATTGCTTTAGGCAAGTAACGTTAAATTGAGTTATAAACTTGTGGGAATACTTTAAGATCATTTTTCGTATATCTCAAAATAAAATAAATATTTGTAAAGATTTTAATCAAGTTTCTGAAGCTTAGGTTTAGATTTCTCGACCTATTATTGCTCCCAATTGCGTTTATAGCTACAGACCACTCTTTGATTCTTAGCGTATGACATGACCAACAAAATATGTGTTGTATATACGTGGTGGTCTGTAATAGGTATTAAGTTGGTGTGTTAGTATGTTAAGTATTCATATTATGTGTATATTGCTTAGTATATAGTTGTTTGTGGAATCGCGTGACGTCCTCCAAATACGGCCCAACGGAAGACCAGCGCTGGTTTTTAACCAGCATTATGCTGAGTTGGGTCCGTATTTGTGACTGCTCACATTAATATTTTGTAATTATTTTTATTCACTTTTACTGTATGAGTAGTTACAAATAAAATTTTTCTTTCTTTCTTTCTTTCTAATATCCTATTTCTTTAGTAGAACTCTATAAATAGATTATCATCATCATCATCATAACATCACGCTTTATTGCCCTGGGGGTAGGCACATACTATAGAGCATGTATTTTAGCTAAATGTACATTTAAATTGCAGCCATTTGCAAATGAAATTACTACTATATAACTGTGTCAACCTGTCTTTCGCACTGCCACGTCTCAATTACTGTAACAATTTAGAAAACAGATAATCTAGAGCATGCAGAAATATAAGCTACGTATTAATGATCTTAAAGTTATTTTAAATATCCACACATACGAAGGTTCTAGTATTTTTGAAATCAAATATACCCTTATTTTTAAACTCTTCAATAATATCGGTTAAAAAGCGAGACGTATTTAGAGTTGATGTTATTGGCTCGATGCCCGAACATATAATCTTTTCCCAATGGTATCATTTTAAGATTTATCCATTGGCATTCGAGGTCATTAAACAAATGTAATTTGGGGAAGATACGATGTACATTTAGAGGCTTTTTATTTAAGTTAACTTTAGATTATAAGAATAGCTACTTGTCGCACAAAAATAGTTAAGGGCCTGCATCAATATTATCGTGCATATTTCTACGTACAAAGTTTTCATTTTTTCTTTATATTGAATGGCTAGAGCTCTAATTGTTAGTATATGTTTTTTCAATATACATATAATCTACGATCGCATGAACTCAGAAACGCGATTGAATAAAGTTTTCTCGATAGAAAAACTTAGCGAAATAACGTATCTCATTTTTTATTTTTTGTCATTTGTCGGTTTATTATCGCGTATTAACTAATGAAATAACTTTCAAAACATAAGTAACTATTATATATAGAAACACGTAAATCAGAATTAAAATATATTTAGTAGATTTTGAGTAAACAAAAAAAATATCCCTAATTCTTCATTTTCTATACCTACTAGCTGTGTTAATAGGTACATGTCGACGTTAATATTGATGTAGGCCCTTAAACAGTTGGGCTCAGACTTATTAGTACTATGCCTAGCAAAGCAGTGTTGAGTTGCGGAGAAATTTGCGATCACGTGGTTGTAGGTTCAATCACCGAACAGGTAAAATTATTTATTAAGAGTTCATCAATCACAACTATTTATTAAGGAAATCAGTTAATTTGTTTAATGAATACAGATAAATGTGCTGGATGCTGTCTATCTATTCTAAACATGTTTTTCCAAAATAAAGTAGTACAAAATATCGGTAATCTGGCACTTAAAAGCATTATGCGTATTTTTGAAAAAATATTCGCGTTAAATTCATAAAAAGTAAACTTAACTGAGTTGACTTTTGTAATACCTTTAAAATAGTCATATATGTAGGTACAACATAATACTAGCCGATTAATTGAATACTACCATTCACCGGTTTATCTATGGCGATAAAAAAGTTGTATAGTAATATTTATTATAACTCTTTTTTCGGTTTTGTGAATCAAAGGATGTACATAAGATTAATGTATGTTTGGCATTTTTCGGGATAGAATACTGCTTCCTGATTTATTCTTAGTTTATCTGATTTATTTATTTGCCGACAAAAGGGATAAGATAAATGAGTTATTTTTTCTTTTTACTGAAGCATAACAATTGAATCAATATTAATAACTCAATTATATTTTTATAATTTACATAACCTAAATGTATTAAGTTTTTTCCGAAAAGTACCTAACCATTATTTCAGGTAATGGTACGCAAATGGTGAAAAAATATTCAAATCACTTTCGGATTCCAGTAGCCATTTTAACTTTCGATAGTAAGTTATCAAAGATTTTAACTATTCACACTTTGAAACATCAGAAAAAAAGTTATCAAGCTAGAGAACCGATAAGGTCGATACGTTTGTTGAACAACTTTAAAAGTTTGCCGAACTTAATTTCCCTTCGGCTAACTTCGGAAAATCTCGGCTGTAAATCTCATCAATTTGTTGGGTATGACTGTCGGTCGATCGGGCCCGCAGGGAGTGTGGCCAGGCTTCTTTTATTGAATTACATTCGAATTTGGAACCCTTCGATTGCTGAGAAATTTTTTGTACGTGACCTCTTGTTGGCCGACTGGGAACGTTAAAGTATTTATAGCATTTTACTAACGCAGCCTAGAGCGTTAGCTTTTTGGGTTGATGGCAAAGAAACTATTTACAGTGGGTTTCGTAATCATATAAACAAATATAAGGTTCTATTTTTGTGTAATACTAGCTGTTGATTGTGACTTTGTACGTATAGAAGTACATTCAGAATTGCATATATGATTTCACACAACTATCTTAGTACTTTTTATTTAAATGAGTTAGTAAGAGCCAGTGTGGCACAGTTTTGTGTGTGCGAGTCAAGGCCAGGCAAGCCAAGGATACAAGGAATACCCATTAAAACTTACCACACTCACCGCACATCTGCACATCAGTGTAAAAAGTTCACATTATTTTCATTATCATACCGTCACGCCTTTTTCCCCATGAGGGTAGGCAAAGACTAAAGAACACTATCTGCTACAGATCTACAGACATTCCCTTGGCTATTTTAATGTTAACTTATTGGAAACAAGTTGTTACTTTTGTATGTATCTCCAAATGTGAGCTTGTATCTTCTAAACTACATATATAACGGACTTTGATGCGGTATTTTTTAATAGAAAGAGTATTTCAAGAGGATGGCTTTTTTGTATAATTTGCTATGGATTCTAAATTACCCGCGTTATTGTTAAAACCAAATATGAAAAAAAAAGTTGAAAAGATTGGAGTTATTACTCTTTATCTTCCAGCGACAGAAATAACTTTTGTTTCAATATCTAATTTAAATATCCTGTTTTCAACACATCAGAAATACCTGAGCAAGTTGGAGCTATTGGTAACCCTTGTCAAGTATTTGTATATTATAATATATAGAAACATAACAAGGGGATGGTTAATAACTTTGTTTGTTTGATGTAATTCTAATTTTGTACAAAACTCATAAATTTTCATGAATTTATTTGTGTTGTGTAGGTATTTGTATAAGGAAAAGGTTTCAAATAATCATTTGTTATAAACATCATTAGTGATATTCCCAAATTTTAAGGCAAAAAAACATATTACATACATATAGTTAAAACATACAACAAAATATACATAGAATAAAAATATTATTATTTTTAAAGTCTACTAAAATATGTTCCAGTAGTCTTTTATGAATATTTTCGCCAACAATGGGCATTGTTCATATTTTTTTAAAACTCTTAATTCGAAAACCATTTCGGGGAATAGAGTTTCTGATCATGATCCATTAGTTTTTTTCGGAAAATTTGCTATATTAACGATTATTTTTCCAAAAAAGCAAATGATCTCTATTTGCCCTTGAAATGAAGGACTTAAAATATTAAGGCGTTTTTAGGGATATACTACTCTGAAGTGGAATTGAAATTGGTCTATTATATCAACTTGTCAACTTTGAAAAGATAAAGTGCAATCTGTATTAAGTCTATCAAGAAAAGTCTATACTTACCCAGATTGCGTAAAACGGTGACGTCACAACATTAAAAGTAATATCTTCAAGAATTTTTAAAAAATTCTGTATATTGAATATTTCAATAATATTGAAATCAGTTGCTTAAAATAGTCTATATTTTCTGAAAAGAATATAAAAACAGTAGCTTAAAAATTATGAACAATCCCAATTACATTGACGTAGAAAATTCATCGTGGACAGTATCGACGCTGTTCTAGCACAGAGAGATATCTCATTTATTTCGCTTATCATTGCTCTGAAAACGAGTATCGTCAACACGGCAGCCATTCTTTTAGTTGTGGCCACTAAAACAGAGAATATAAATAATTATTTTGCAAAATATAATATCAGATTTTAGTATGTGTATTTTTTACTAAAGTAATAATAGAATCGTCATTATCATACTATCTAGCTATTTCCCATGGGAGTAGGCAGATAACTGCAGCAAAATGAAAATAAATAAACGTCTCAGTTATAACAGAAAAGTTTTACAGTACAAAGACAATTTAAATAAAATGCTACGCAAGTCTACGTATGCTACGCACGCAGAGCAATAATAACTACGACACACACTACGCTCTGCTACAAATAGAGAGTTCTGCTACGAACCGCTACGCTAACCACGGTACTAGAGCGCAACGCGGCACCATGTTGTCATAATGATCAGTCACTGACGCCATTATGGCGTAGGTATATATAATTTCTCTGATGCGCTGTGTTGTGATAATTCCAATAAATGCATCAAATGATATCTTTCTGATGCAAAACATCACATTACATCAGACGTATGCATATCCGGCAATTTCTCATGCCAATTTAGTTTTATAAGTTTTTAAAAGCGTCAATGAACTTGCTATTATCGCGAGTTTTATAGCTCTCTTCTCTTGTCTCCTTCTACAACATAAAGTAGTTGAGATGCAATGAAAAATAAAAGGTGTACAACACAAAATGGACGCGAGTTGCCATGTTGACATTGTCATTTGTTCCACAGTGAATCAACTCTCTGGGTCTGGGTGAACATTTTATTTTGCATGAACTTCATAAATGAGGCACATCGATAATACAAGTGTCAGACTCTGTAAATAACGAGTTTTGGCAGCTGTCACAATTGTTATGATAATTTTAATTTTTAACCGTCTTTGAAAACAGCTAAATAGGAAGGGGTTCATATTTATTTTTGGGTTCTTTTAACAGTCTATTATCAACTTTAGTCGTATCTATGTACTGGTATATAAATAATAGTTGTAATGGAACCTTTGAAAGTAATTGTTAGGCCTTTCATCAAAAGGATCTTAAATTTAGAATGTTCAGCGATTTTCAAAGTATTATAAAATTTCTGATTATATTAAAGATGATAAAGCTTGGAAGCAATACATATTCTTTATTGTAACGTTTTATTAGCATTGTAAGTATATTTGACATTTAATTAAAAAAAAAAATTGATTTAATTAAAAGCTCTGCTGAGTTTCTTACGCCGGTTCTTCTCAGCAGATTGCGTCCTGAACCGGTGGATTTTTTTAGTTTGAAATAAATATTAATAGTGACTTAGTAAGTATCTATTACCTTTATACTTCTTCCTAGTCGGACACTCTTTGTAGAGTGGTCGTGATTATGGACTGTTCTGTGAGGTCGCTGTAGTTTCTCCACTTGTTACGTACAAAATTAGAGGAGGTACAAATAGATTTTAAAGTCAACAAAATCTAAAGAGAATTAAAGATAAATAATACTAACCTTAGCTTGGAACTAGAGGATATGAAATGCCCAAAAATATTTATTAAAACAAATTTTTTGGTCATTTTAGACTTACTCTACTAAATCTTTATAAGGCAAGAAATCAGATATTCTAAAAAAAGACCTAGTGTCAGAAAATCTTTAAGCTTCCTTCTGAATAAATTATAAAGTAGGTACAAACTACTTGTAGAAATAAACATTTTACGACTTGATAAGTCTTTGAGAATAAATCTTACAGGAGTAGTCACAGACACTATTTTCTTTGTAAAATATACCAAAATCATTACTTAGGTGCCGCATTTAAACATACAACGACACAAACGTAATTCCATCGTGTCTACCTTTCAGAAACTCGCAAAATCGACGCACAGTAACCTAACTTCAAGCTCATAATTAAACGCATAAATAAGATAACACCGTCCATGAATAAGAATCATCGTACCTTTTTCAAGGGACCCTGCTCCCCTGACATTGCCACCTCCTGCTGCTTTATACTCAAAGGCTTGTAAAGTTCTCAATGGTTGTATGAATGTCAACAAATGAGATACTAAAAGTCTATTGCTTAACTTGGGCCTACTATAAAGTACTTGTATGTAGGTTACGGTATCGCATTCTCCGTGTGGTGACGGATTAAGAATACAAGTGTCACCACCCCATCTCCTCCCAAGGGTGATGTAAACGTCAGCTAAGGGAAATTGCACACATATAACATCCTCTGTGAGAGACGGAAAACTCGAAAATGAACCCTGTGCCCACACGCCTGGTCAGCGCGGCACAGTAGACCATAATCCCTACAAAGTGGAGGAGACCAATGCCCAACAGTGGGACGTAAATGGGCTGGAGAGAGAGAGATGTAGGTTACGAGAGAAAGTTAAGGTCTTTGAGTCCTCAACAGTGCAGTAGAACAATATTTATATAAGCATGTTTATATAACGTAAAATCCATTTTTTTCCTTTCCAGCCCATTCACGTCCCACTGTTGGGCACGAGCCTGCTCCACTTTTGCCTCCTTAAGATCTATTTATTGAAAACAGCCACGTACCTATCGTATTTTCCCACCCCATATACTATTATTTGGAGTGCAACATATCTTTTTCTTCCATACTTCTCCATCTTCTTTACTACTCTTTCTTTCATATCCTCTTTCACATAGTCCATCCATCTTTTCTTTGGTTTTCTTTAGAGCCTTTGTATTACTTCTAAAAATATTACTTTCCTTTCGTCCCATTACATACCGCAAAAATACAAAATTAAATAAATAATAAAATAAATAAAACTATTAGATAAAAACAAGACTAACTTTTTCTCATGTTTAAATTACCATAACATTCTTCCAGTATTTCCATATAAAAGCTAGTTCCTTGGAAAAAGATAATGTATTTTGTAATAGTAAATCAATTCATATATACGTAATCGACTCAATTTATATGTGCTAAAATGGATCATGTGAAATTCGAGGAAAATTGGTATTGTATTCTGATCATGAACCAACTATAAAAGCTATTATCCAAACTCAGCGTTTACGTGACTACATTTATGGAACGATGTAAGACTTTAAAGAAGATTCTGGACTTAATCACTACCTATAAACTTTATTGACTGTGTTAAACTTAGAAAATATTGTGAACTTAACTTTAAGAACTAGTAACCAAAAACATAAGGTTTTAATTTCAATTGTTATGAAACAGTAAAATCCCATAATACATAAAAAAAATTAACATGTGTATCTTTGTATAATTAAAAACAATTAACCGTCCTTTGAATCGATTCGGGTTTGAACCTGTGACCTGTTATAGGTTACACAATAACCGTAATCGAGGGCCGTCGAGTAAGTAATTTTTTGATATACGCCTTTGTCGATTATGTCCTATTAGACTTGTATGTCACGCCTTTTTCCCATGGGGTAAGCAGAGACAGTACGTAAACTGCTACGAACCAAACACTTGCTTGGCTTCATATACCTATCCATAATATTTTTTTAAGCCTTTTAGCTATATATCTTTTAAATAAATATTAATACCATTTTCACAAGAGTAGTAATTTTAAATGATTTATGCGCAGTCACACTTAAAATGTAATTTATAAGAGATGACACCACATTGCAATAGATCTTCACTAACAAATTGTATTAGAATGACACTAAAAACTGTGAATTATGGTGGTAATTGAATTTGTAAGATGAGTTATTCTTAGCTATAAATTTAGATATATAAAAATATTCTTATAAAAATATTTTTAGTACTTTGCGTCCCATGAATTTAAATTAAACTTCTATGTACGCATTTTTATACGACTTAAAAAAAGGAATGTGATAAAATTCAAATGGAATTTAATGATATTATGAATCCCGTTGTTAATGTCAAAACTTGTCCAGGATAGCTACAGAAAGATAATATACCTTGCATTTGTAAGTAGGGTATATTTTTAACCGAATTCAAAAAAGGACCTCCTCCTTCTCAATTCGTCTGTATGTTTTAGGGTTCCGTACCCAAAGGGTAAAAACGGGACCCTATTACTGAGACTTCGCTGTACGTCCGTCTGTCCGTCTGTCACCAGGCTGCATCTCAAGAACCGTGATAGCTAGACAGTTGAAATTTTCACAGATGATGTATTTCTATTGCCGCTATAACAACAAATACTAAAAATAAAATAAATATTTAAGGGGGGCTCCCATACAACAAACATGATTTTTTTACCGTTTCTTGCTCGATACTAATAACGTTGCCTTATGTTGCATTGATAATGGTACGGAACCCTTCGTGCGCGAGTCCGACTCGCACTTGACCAATTTTTTTATGTTTGTTACCATAAAATTGTTTTTAACTGGGCTATGTGAATTAGTTAAGTTTAAATCCGTGTGGTGACGGACTAAGAATACAAGTGTCACCACCCTATCTCCTCCCAAGGGTGCTGTAAAAACCAGCTAAGGGATGTTTTACACAGATGACCTTCTCTGTGACAAACGGAAAACTCGAAAGTAAACCCTGTGCCAACACGCCTAGTCAGCGCGGCACAGTAGAGCATTATCCTTCCCAAAGTGGAGGAGGCCCGCGCTCAACAGTGGGACGTATGGGCTGGAGAGAGAGAGAAGTGAATTAAATGTTTCTTTTTTTATTTCAAAGCTGGTGGTTCCCGTGTGGTCCCATTGGAACCAGGTCAAGATCTGGTAGTTATCTCCTAAGAAATCGAGAAAAACCCTCAAATTTCAAAGGTCAAATATGAAGTCGGTTCAACTTTACAAATAATAATACCCAATTATATTACATCTATCGAATAAAATCGCAATACTACGAGAAAAGGTTTGTTTGAAGAAATATTTAAAGGTTAGAATAATTGCTAGCTTTGGGTTACACATCAGTACTGCGTAGAGTCATATATTCAACTCGGATAGATAATATTTTACACCAATCCAGTATAAATCTGGATAACGGCTGGATAAGGGCCCGTGATAACTAATCGGTTTGTTAATAATATAACTTTTAGTTTGGTATGTGTGTATGTGTATATTGTTGTAGATAATTTAGGGTACCACAAAATAGATTAAATGATTTGAGTCTACAAATAAATATCGATACGTCATTAACCGCCATCCCAATTCCCAATAATATTATTATTATAAATGTGAAAGTTTAATTAATATCGATGTTTGTGTGTTTGTTACTCTTTCACGCAGAAACTACTGGATGGATTTTAATGAAACTTTATAATAATGTCGCCTTGTATACCAGATGAACCTATAAGCTACCTTTATCCCGAAAGTAGACAATGTTCCCGTGGGATAATAAAAAACGAACTGATTTCTTATCCTTTTTACTGCGGGTGACACCACTTCACACAGCTAGTTTTCAATGTTTTCTCCATACTCAATTCTTGTTGTCTAAGTCAGACTAATCTAAACTTTTGTCACTACTTTCATATCAATATGCTACTAATGATAGCATTCTCTATTGAAAATTTGACAGAAGATCGAAATATCTAACTGATATACGGATAACAATCTATCTTTAATCGTAGATTAGTTATTGAAAATGGCCGATAGTATTTATAACTTTTTCTTTCTGTCCTTAATTCCTTTTCTTCATTAAGCTTGGGGTGAGTAGTATAACATACATATGGCTAAAATCATGTTATAACAATAAATTTGTCGATACTTTGCTGTCCATGTGGTGACGGATTAAGAATACAAATGTCACCACCCCTTTTCAGACCCAGGGTGATGTAAAAACCAGCTAAGGGATATTCTACACAGACAACTTCCTCTGTGAGAAATAGAAACCTCGATAATAAGCCCTATCCAAGACGCCCGGTTAGCACAGCAAAGTAGACCTTACTCCCTCTAAAAGTAAAGGAGACCCGCGCCCAACCGTGGGACTTTAATGGACTGGAGGGAGAGAGTCGATACTTCATTACTCAAGAAAAATTAAAAAAATAAGAAAGAGTCAATCTGTCATAAAATAATCCGCGTGATTGAAATTTTCCTTACTAAATAACTATAACAATTTTATTGTTTTGAATAATTAATACTCCAAAGTTTTATACAGTCTTATAGACGATAAACAAAATATGTCTATTTATTTGTTAAGTCTATCACACCACTAAGGTAAAACCACAAGAAAGGCAAAACCGCGACAAATAATTTATATTAAAAAAGTTGTATTTACCGTCTCATATTTAATAACGTATTAGGTTTAATATCTTTCACTGTGACGACATAAAATAGAATGTATCTAAGGTAAGTATAGAATCACGGAGCTTCTCGTTTCTGTAATATCATTGAAATTAAATTTATTTGGATGTTACACTGGTTGTTCTCGATTGTAATAAATATAAGGTATTTAAATGGGAAATATCAACGATAATTTAGCATGCATGACCAGATGTAACCACCAAAATCTAGTGTTTGATTGCACTTTAAACAAACATTTTCATCAAAAGCATTTTCACAGAAAAATTTTAACAAAACAAATTTTTAAGTAATTTTTCTTAAAATATATTATTACAAAGCGGTGACAGTAAATATCCGATAACGTCGATTGAAAATCCGTACAAGATTCAAAACAACAAAATTGTAAAAAAAATTCGACATCAATCATTGTGCACAAGATACTACAATCTTACGATTATCTTGAGAAAAGGCCCATTGAACGACAAAAATCAACAATCAGCCTCCGGCAACAAAGTCACTGGAAAAATGAAAACGACAAAAGTGCTCGTTATGTAAATTAAAACATCTTTTATCCAATCCCATTAGCAGTTTTCGTAAAAAGTATTTGTAATGTAAACAGGATATTTACAAATTTGTGTACAGGTCTCAGAAAACTTTTTATACTTATGTTAGGATGTTATTCATTTTATAAATTTCACTTTCAGAATATAAATAAAATAATAAATATTCTTGGACATTTCACACAACGTCCTCTGGTCCCAAGCTAAGCTTATCTGCTTGTGTTATGGGTACCAGAATACGGATTTACTACATACTACTTTTCTTTTGTAAATACATACTTATAATACATACCAACACCCAGACGTAGTACAAACATTTTTTTTTATAAATATTCATGGACATTTCACACAACGTTCTCTGGTCTTGGGACCTGAGCTGAGCTTATTATGCTTGTTTTATGGGTACCAGAATACGGATAGAATACAAATACATACTTTTCTTTTGTAAATACATACTTACTTTGTATGACAATCAGAAATATCACACAAATGATTGTCCCGAGCGGGAACCCGCAACATCTTGATCGGCAGTCCGTTACATGAACCACTCGACCACGAGGCTCGTCATAGAATATACCTACTTAGTTAAATTTTGATGAAAGTTTTTTCTTAATTTATTTATTTTGGACTCAGGATAGAGTTAAGTAGACTTATTCTGTAAATATTTTTTAGTATACTACTAGTTCAGTAGTTATACTAGCTGTCGCCTGCGACTTCGTACACGTTAAATTTAGAAACTTTTACCCGGTTTTGCAACATTTTTACTGAAGCTTCACTCCTATTGGTCGCAGCGTGATGTTAGGTATATAGCCTAGAGCCTTCCTTGATAACTGTACTATCCTCTCTCTTGTTCTTAATTTGCTGTGCCCGAGAGGGTACATCATGATTGTAACTTAAATATTTTATTTAATCAATCATTGTAAACAATAAGGAACACAATAAATAAACTAAACTGAAAATACTTGAGTCCTAGAGACCACGTACCGGACGACGAAGCGTTGAGCGGCCCTGACAAGGTAGAGCGACGATTTCTCGTAAAGGTCGCGGGGAGTCATTGGATGCAAGCGGCACAAGACCGCGCGTTGTAGCGTTCTATGGGGGAGGCCTATGTGATGAAACTGAACTACCTTCTTTGATTAGTTTCTGAATATCTCTGATCTTACAAATACATAGTATAGATTTAGATAAGCGAATTAGTATGTTATATCAGTTTATTCATTCATGCATATAACATGATCCGAGATAATGTATGTTAATATATGCTCATCTTGACCGGTCTGTAATTACATGCAAGATGTGAGATGATTGTAATAACAATACTGAGCTAAAGAAAAGCTAACAAACTAATCTGAGGTAAGATTTGCAGTAAAATTTGATTCCATAGAACTACAGACCAAAATTAAATTCATAAACTTACAAATATACACGTTTAAATTCATAAAAATATATAATATTCTCTAACACTTACGCGACTCATTTGTTTAAATAAAACTACTTTTTACGGATTTCGGAAAACTCGAAAATAAACGTCAGCGTGGCACTGTAGACCACAATCCCTCTCAGGTGAAGGCCCGTGCTTGTTGGGTACGTAAATGGGCTGGAGAGGAGAGGCTGTTTCGTTGTGCACTTTTTATCATATATACGAAAATAAAGACAGAACCAATATATATCTAAAACAAACAAGAGTATATTCATATTCATATTCATTTATTTATAACATTATCAACGTTACATGTCATATTTATATAGTAATAATAATTAATGAAATTAACATAGTTATTAAAATTAACGTAACATATATTAAATTAACATAATATTAAATTACAGTGAAAAAGTAAAATAAAATAAAACAAAAAAAAAATCGATAAAGAATAAAAATAACAAAAAATAATATATAAACGCATTACATAAGTATATAATAGCACAATATAGCATTTCATTTTTCATTTCACTCATCTATCCTAAAAGAACCATGGTCATATAAGGTCTGTTTAACGAGCTACTTCTTTAATTGACGTTTGAACTTATTTCGCGTGGTGATACTTCGTATATCTACTGGTAATTTATTGTACGCAGTTGGAGCCATCACGTGCACTAACTTCGACATTTTTGATAGCTGACGCGGAATTGCTTGCAGTCTGTCAGTGCCACGCATATTGTAATTGAACCCATCCCCCATTCTTCCATACTCATCTAGATGGTCTTTAGCATACAGAGCAGCTTGGAAGTATACCAGGGAGGGAAGGGTTAATATATTCAAGTCCCGGAATAGCGATTGTGCCGATACATCCTGCGACACTCGCACTATGGCTCTAACAGCTCTCTTTTGCATTCGGAAGACTCGTAACCAATCGGCCGCTCGTCCCCATTGCTCAATACCATATAACAGAAGCGAATGCACAGATGCGAAATAGCAGCTGCGGACCATATCATACGGAAGAATAGCGGACACATGCCAGAGTGCGAAACAGGCGCGCCCTATTTTTTCACACAATTTGTTGATGTGACCTTCCCAAGTTAGAGCGCTATCGATATATATAGAGTATTTTACTGATAAACCCTAATTTATTATTTAAGTGTCCATTAGCAATCTGTTTGGGAGTTTACACGTCTCATGAATAGACTAGTAGTAGATAATGATATGAGTAGAACAATAACATCGATTTCAGTAGGTATTAAAATTTTCGTTAGCTTGAGTCACATTTCAAACTAAGGTTTGGTTTCACCAAAATATCTTTAATATTACTGTCTGTGTGGTGAAGGATTATTGTATAATTGAAATATACAAAGGTCACTACCACCACCACTTTTTTCCCCAGGTGCTGTAAAAGCCAGCTAAGATCGCCTGTCAGAGACGTAAAACCCGAAAATAAGCCCGTGGCCAGTAGTGGGACATTAATAGGTTGGAGAGAGACAAAGAGAGAGAAATTTATTTTAATAATATTAAGCTGCTCCATTTTAGTTTTCTCCTAGCAAAGTTTTATGAATTAACATTCAGGATTCGAAAGCTTGTAATTTTTATAAACTTTTCTAATAACCGATTGTGAAATGTTTGCTAATAAGTTTTTGTTGGGCTCTCATTGATTTTGTGACTGAATGCACAGCTATTATTATTCCGTGTCCAATGCAACATAAAATATTGTGAAGTGGCAATGGGCAGGCCACATTGATCGACGATCTGATGACCGTTGGGGACGGAAGGTCCTCGTGTGGCGACCACGAACCGGATGACGCAGCGTGGGGCGGCCTCCAACAAGGTGGACCGAAGATATCGTCAAATACGCCGGGGGCCGCTGGATGCAGTTAGCGCAAGACCGCGCGTTGTGGCGTTCTATGGGGGAGGCCTATGTCCAGCAGTGGACTGAGAAAGGTTGATGGAAGGATGGATGGGTAAAGTAGTTAATATGTATGTATTACCGAAAGCAACGGCCCGATCATAAAATTTTTTTCACTATTACGAAGCACAGGAAGATACAATCTCAAGGAATGCTAATACTATTCTATACTAATATTTGTAAGGCTCAAAGGCAAGTGATTGTTTGATCAAGCTAATCTCAAGGACCACTGGTCCAATTCGAAAAATTCTTTCAGCGTTGACTAGTCATTATTTATTACCATCACAACATCACAGGTAACATCACGCAGCGACCGTTGGTCGTTGCGTGATGTTATATGCCTTCCTTAGGAGCGAAGCATTAGTGAAAAACGGGGTAAATTTTCTAAATTCCACGCGTACGATGTCGCCGGTAACAGTTTAGGCTATATAATTGAGAAAATCAGAATTTAGGCGTGCAACAGTTATTATTTTATTTAGATAAATAAATTTATAATTATCTTAATTATGACTATCCCAAATAGCAAATTAATCTTTGACTATAATAATAATATGATAAGTTACATTCCCATAACGTTCTAAAAACCAAACGAGCAGCTTTTTAGTATAACTCAATATTTTCAAAATAATAAATATGGGAGGAAATGTGCCGTAATTGAACGTCAATCTCTATCCACGCTAATAAGATCAGGCCTACGAGAATCTGATTGAATTCGATTTATGGACTTGAACGAATTGTACCAATTAAGGAAAATCTTACGACACGAATGCAATAATATTCAATTCTTTTAAAAGAACTATTTTAAGAAATTTTTTCTTTATTTTAGAAGCTAGGAATTTATATTGTAATGAAGTTTTTACTAATTTTATATTATGTAATTGGCATTGTTCATATGTTTAAAAAAAAACTAGTTTGTAATTCAATGGTTGTAATAATAGTAACACTGTCTCAAGTAAAACTTGCTACAAGATATTTTGATAAAATGTCTGTCTAAATTATTTTACTCGTTTTAGTTTAAATAGTTTTAAAACAGCAATGTAAATCGAAAGCTAAGTTCAATATTAGAACTTAGCGTAGTGAAAGCATTATTACATTTTATAGGTTTGAAGTTGTGTTTATTTTAAAGAAATAAAATTTTCGCTTTTTGTATTCATCAATATATTAATCTATGTTACAGAATCTTTGACAGTGATTTTACCCACTTGCAGTAGTTGGATTGATCTTTAACACACATGTGGAAGACCGATCACAATGCAATAATGTAACATAATTTTCAGAGCTTTAATGCGTGTTTTATTATCTTTTGAAAAAAGCAAAAGTATTTTTAAACTTGTGTGTTTACTCTGTGTAGTGTACTGTGAAGTGTGCCCTGAAAAAATCTGTGTATAAATTTTAAACTCATATTTTATCATGTCCTTGTGTCGATTAAAACAATTTTAGGTACAGAAATCTTAACGCAACATTCACAAACACAATCCAGCGATTATTAAACAAAACATTTGAAGCAACATTAGATAATTTTGCTTTTAAATTATTAAAGACACAGGATAATAAATTCAAAGAACTCGGTATAAATTGCTTCGAATCTCGCAGAATGAAAGTACTGCTAACTAATTATACAAAGTGGTAATTCTGTGCTAAATACTGTTCTATTGCTTTTACAGAATTAAGAGCATCACAAACGATATATTAATATATATTATGTTAATATAGCGAGAAAAAGACACATATATATATGTCGGCTAGGCGTAAAGGACATGGGTTTTAAAAGAATATTAAAGTGTTTATAACCAATTTGTAGGTATACGAAATTAGTTCTTGATTTACTTATGCCCAATTAGTTAGTTAAATCTCATTTAGATTAGTATCTGATTAATGTCGAGATATTAACTAAGAATATGCCCTAAAGATATTGAAGATTACATAACTCTTATCATGGCCGTAATGTTAAGATTGTATTATGTCGCAACTCCCCCACTACCCCCACTCGCAAGTTGCTTTAAATACGATAGGCGAACGTGGCTGAGGTTCAGTATTATTCGAGAATTCGTGCTGTATACATCACGGCGTATTAGTGTGTGTGTAGAAGTTGGTATTGTACGAGTCGTCGCGCTGCTCAATCTCCGACGTATCGGCATTGAGCTGGTCCTTATAGGCGTCGGCGCGGCGTGTATCTGTGTGCGCGTGTGTACGTGTATTGTGTAAAGTCGTCATGTACGTGTTTGCGCGTACATGTATTCCTCATTGTGTGAACGTAGTGATGATTCTTCATTGCGAGGCTTGGGCACTGGCTATAAGGGGTTGATGTGGAGGCCAGTTATCCTTATAAGTGTGCAAGAGTATGATAGATTGAGGTGTGAATATCGGTAAGACAGTTCTTACGCTATGTGCTCGGATTCCTGTTCAGGCCTCTGGTCTATTCTCCGACATATATATATATATCTTTCTTCTAATATATAAAATTCACGTGTCACAGTGTTAGTTACCGTACTCCTCCGAAACGGCTTGACCGATTCTTCTCAAATTTCGCATACGTATTCAGTAGGTCTGAGAACCGGCCAACATCTATTTTTCAAACTTTTTTTTTTAGTATGGCAAAACAACGTTTGCCGGGTCAGCTAGTATATATATAAAATATAAATGAATATGAATATTAAAAACGACGAGGTGACAAAGAGACAAATATATCTGGCGGTGACGTCATAAGTATAGATATATCTCGATATATATTATATATCTGTCTCTTTCTTGCTATATTAATATATCGTAATATACCGTTTGTGGTCCTTATTAATGGAAGTTAATATAAATGATTTTATTACAGATGCAACTAATTAATGTTGAGTATGTCTGTATTATTCCGTGTGGTGACGGATTAAGAATACAAATGCCACCACCCCATCTCCTTCCGTGGATGCTGTAAGAGTCAGCTAAGGGATATTGCACACAGATAACATCCTCTGTGAGAGACGGAAAACTCGAAAATAAACCCTGTGCCAACACGCCTGGTCAGCGCGGCACAGTAGACCATAATCCCACCCAAAGTGGAGGATTCTGTATTGCTATCAATTAATTATCAATTAATGGTTTCTTTGTAACTAATTACATTGTCTCTGTCTTTCTCGAGCCCATTAACGTCCCACTGTTGGGTACGAGCCTACTCCACTCTGGGAGGTATTATGATCTACAGACTATGCCGCGCGGACCAGGCGTGTTGACACAGGGTTTATTTTCGAATTTTCTCATAAAGAGGATATTATCTGTGTAAAATATTCTTTAGCTGGCTTTTGCAACACCCTGGGAAGGAAAAGGGCTAGTGACACTTGTATTATCGATCACCACATGGACTTACTGCCTTTTATATAATGGGTGCTAAAATGGCAGGACTAAATGTACAAGTATGATTTAATTTTTAAGACTTTTATTTCTAGTAAAATAAAGAAACGTATGACATCCTAAAAATAATGCTATAACAAGAATGCTTCATAAAACATCTACGTATTTTACCATCGTACCTAAATAGAACATTACATTAGCCTTAGAACGTCGTGAATGCGAACTGTCCAATTAGATGGAATGTAAATCAAGGCATATGTAATTTACAGTGGACGCCGGTTTCATGTAAATACATGTCGTGGGTGAATATAATGCAATTACTGAAGTAAATCAGTGGCAGTGTCTGTCATCTTGGCTACTCAGTATACCTTGTGACAAATGTTCCTAAGTTCATGAAAGAAGTTTCTCTCTCTCTCTCTAGCCAAAAAGTGTAAATGGGCTCCTTACGTAGTTGATACGCTTTAACACAAAACAATCTATTACCACTTACCATCAAGTGGCATGAGATCAAGTACCAATATGTTATTATGAAATAAAAAATAGTTTAAAAAAACTAAAAAACACGCTTTATTTAATCGAATTATTGCATTGTCATCGGTCTTTGACAGGTGTGCAAAATTTGAATAGAATCTGACCGTTTAAAGTGGGTCAAAATAGCGTCCAAAGGAGTCGGTTACAAACATACAAACAAACATACAAACAAACATACAAGTGAAGCTAATATAAAGCGTGTAAAAAGCCCGTTAAAGTCTCACTGTTGAACAAGTGCCCCCTCCACTTTGGGAGGGATTCTGTTCTACAATGCTGCGTTGACGAGTCGTTTTTAAGCTATTGCATAGCTTCTATCGCGGGCCTTGAGCGTGGAGACTAAATCCACAAAATTCGAAATTTTAATTCCTTAGGTAACGGAAATAGCGCATGCGTATCATGCGCAGTAACGCCGTTTCGCTGTTCGCGCTGGTGGCTCATGTCAGTTTTGGTGTTAACATTTATTTTATTGACATTTGATTGACAAACTCTATTTTATCATAATTACCATAAACAATGGACAGATGTAAGCATCAGTAAATAAGGAGTATTAATCTTATTTTAGTTTATGGTATTTAGATTCTTGCATAAATAAAATAAATTAATAATTATAATTGCTTAAGTTGATAAAAAAAACTATGCAATAGCATTACCGCGGCAGTCCCCGAGTGATACACGTCTTTTTAGGGTTCCGTACCCAAAGGGTAAAAACGGGACCCTATTACTGAGACTTCGCTGTCCGTCCGTCCGTCCGTCTGTTACCAGGCTGTATCTCAAGAACGGTGATAGCTAGATAGTTGAAATTTTCACAGATGATGTATTTCTATTGCCGCTATAACAACAAATACTAAAAATAAAATAAAATAAATATTTAAGGGGGGCTCCCATACAACAAACATGATTTTTTTACCGTTTCTTGCTCGATACTAATAACGTTGCCTTATGTTGCATAGATAATGGTACGGAACCCTTCGTCGAGAGTCCGACTCGCACTTGACCAATTTTTTTTATTGCTTAGATCGACAGACGAGCAAACGGCCCACCTGATGATAAGTGACATCAGTCGCTTGTGGACTCCGCAATACCAAGGGCATAGCTAAGCCGCTGCCTACCGAGCGTGTTAGCACAGCGTATATTTCGAGATTTCTGTTCCTCACGGAGGATGTTATCTGTGTACATTATTTCATTGATTTTACAGTACCCTGATAAGAGAATGGTTAGGAATGATTGTCCCGAGCGGGAATCGAACCCGCGACCTCGTGAACGGCAGTCCGGTACATGAACCACTTGACCATAAGGTCCAATCATTTATAATATCATAATTTTTTATTGTATAACAGTGATGCTCTCAAAATATGAGGATTTATGATAAATTATGTATTTGAATAACTCAATAAAGTTTTTTACTAAACAAACTAATCGCAAAATATTAATAAATTAATGTAGAAATACATGTACAGCCATTAATTCGGTCCAATGGTGTTCTGTAAAGAGCACTTACTGATCGATTGATGGAGTTGGTGCAAACCGCTCAATAGATGGCGTTGTGCGAAAAAACATCGCACGATGTTAAACTCAATAAAGTTTGTTAAGTTACTTTTTTAAATTAACATTTGCTTTCGATGAAGCTTCAGTAATGTGTAATTTGGTATTCAAAAGTATAACAGAATCATTTCTACGATTTAGAGTACCGTATTAAAAGGTAAAAAGGGACCTTGTTTGACTTCGCTGTTTGTTCGTGTGTCCGTCTGTTACTAGCCTGTATCTCTGGAGCGATGATCCTTAGGTACTAATTATTAAGTGCTAAATCCGGATGATGAGACAGTAATAACTTTGACGAGCATAAGTATTTTAATGTGTGGAACGAAACGATAGCGCCACTTAATAAACGTACAACGCCATCTTAAGATTAAGAAGATTAAACTTCTATTTTTTAAGGATTGGTTTCAAAATATCACGCGTACGAAGTCGCGGGCAACAGCTAGTAGCTAATAAGCTCAATAATTTCACAGTTTAAGTATTATCTACTGATAATGTAACAACAATTGACGGGCTTCAAGGTAGAGTGGTTCATGTAACGGACTGCTGTTCACGAGGTCGCAGGTTCGATTCTGAAGGTCTTTGTTCTGCGTTTGGGTATTTTCTATGTATCATAATATATATATATAATAGGTATGTATTTAGGAAAGAAAAGTAGTTTAAGTATTATATCCGTATTCTGGTACCCATAACACAAGCGTACAAGCTTAGCTTGGGACCAAAGGACGTTGTGTGAAATGTCAAAAAAATAAAATACTCGTCATCATCATTCTCCTGCCCTTATCCCGTTATTTGGGGTCGAGAATTTGACGAAATTGTTACAATAATAACTGTACGGGACCTTTCTTGTGCATATCCAACTGGCACATGACCTATATATACACTGACTATTCCTAAATATACACTGACTATTCCTATACATATATACACTGACTATTCCTATATATACACTGTAGAAAAAAAAATTTTAATGATGTTTTTGAATTTTATACAAACAAAACCAGTTTGTTTAAGGTGTCATTAAAAAGTTATAAAATATAAGCAGGAAAGCAAAAGCTAAGTACAAAATATGAAATTACAAATTTAAAAATTTTAATTTTATCTAAAATGTAGAGAATTTAATTCATTGCATCTTGTCCTGATGCAAATGTTTCGCGCCTCAAAAGTTAAAATGTGAGTAAAACATTTTAAAGTTTCTTAGCTTAGCTTTTGTTGGAAACTGTATGCGCAGAAAAATTAATTGAATAAATAAAAAATATAAGCTTCCTGTTAGTTCCTATTGGTTACTCTTATATAAATTAAGAAGTGCATGCTAATATTTGAGGATTTTAGTAAGCATTGCATTGTGTTCGGACCGCTCCTGTGGAACATCGGCTACGACTGGGTCCTGCGTGGTGCTAATCTCCCGGGCGTCGGTATTCTTTGTTATGCCGACGACACCTTAGTGACCGCGCGGAGCCCGACATTTGAAGACGCTGGCCCAAATTGGTGTCGTGTCGCAAGAATGCTCGCGAGGCTGCTCCCCAATTGTGGGGGGGCAGGGAAAGTCAGTCGCCGTCTCTATGACGGCGTGGTGCGCTCCATGGCTCTATATGGAGCGCCCATTTGGGCGAGGGAAGCCCTCAGCGCTGAAAACAGAGCCCTGCTGCGACGTCCGCAGCGGGTCCTGGCGCAGAGGGCTTCCAGAGCGTACCGCACCGTCTCTTATGAGGCGGCGTGCCTAATCGCAGGCAGCCTCCCCTGGGATCTCGAAGCTGAGGCCCAGGCAGAGGTGTACCGACGGAGAACCCTGATGCGGCAGGCGGGAACAGAGCCCCTCACCGAAGAGATCGCCCGCTGGAGGAGCGAATGTCGCGACGATCTCTTCCGGAGATGGGTGGAACGATGCGCGAACCCCTCGGTAGGTAAACAGCTTGTCGAGGCAGTCCGCCCAGTGCTACGGCAGTGGGTAGAGGTGGGGCACCGGGAGCCGACCTACTTTCTGACTCAGCTCCTCACAGGTCACGGTTGCTTCGGCAAGTACCTGTGGCAGTCGTGGGGATAGAGTCGGATCCCGGTTGCCACCACTGCGTGGCTGGCTTCGTGGACACGGCTGAGCATACGCTCGCTGTGTGCACGGGCTGGGCCGCCCAACGCACCACAATTGTGGATGCAGTTGGGCCTGACCTGTCGCTCTCGGCCGTTGTATCAGCCATGGCCGAGAGCGAACGGTGCTGGACTGCCGTCACCTCATATGCTCATGAGGTGATGGCGGCTAAGAGAGAAGCCCTGCGGGAGCGCGAACGTGCCGGAGACACGTTGCCTCCCCGCAGGGCCCAGCAAATGCTGGCGCCCTTGGCAGGAGAGGAGGCCGAACGCGGCGTGCTGCTGCTGTGCCGAGTGTGGCACACTTGATGGGGGGACCTAACGCTCCCCCCACTGCGTTGAGCCCTCGTAATGGGGCTACCCCTTGCCGGTTCATGGTCAGGCTCAGGGCAAACACCATGGCCCGGTTAGGGTGAGGAGACAAACCAAAAAAAAAGCATTGCATTGAGTTCTGTATAATAAAGAAAGTAATTTGTAATCTTTTGGGTACCGCATCAAAAAACAGTACTCTGTTACTAAAAGTTCGCTGTTCACTCATCCGTTTTTCCGTCGTCCGTCACCAAACTGCTTTTTGGAACGTGATAGAGCGAGCTGAGAAATTGACACGAGGAAAACGAGGGGTCTTGTCATTTGTCTTGTCAGACGAGCCTCGTAGTTGCGTAGTTTATGTAACGGACTGCCGATCAAGAGGTCGCGGGTTCGATTCCCGCTCGGGGCAATCATTTGTGTGATTTTTATAAATTGTCATACAAATGTTTGTACTGCGTCTGGGTGTTAACTATGTATTATATGTATGTATTTACAAAAGAAAAGTAGTATATGTATTCAATCCGTATTCTGATACCCATAACACAAGCATATAAGCTTAGCTTGGGACCAGAGGACGTTGTGTGAAATCTACACGAATATTTATTTATTTATTTATTTGATGTAATTTGGGGCCCGTATAATAAATATGTTATGATAATAATGGTAGTGAACACTTCGTGTGCGAGTTCCACTCGTTCTTAACCGATTTTTGTTAAGGGTCGTATCTTATAGAAAACCTATTTAGTAGATAAACATAAATAACCAAACTCACACTGACTCATCAACAAGCTTTTCAATCATTGGCATTTGATCTCTGCACTCCGTTTGTGCATAATATTATTATAATGGTTTTAAACCAAATTAAAATGTCAAGAAATATAAATTTATCAATAACGAAGTATTTTTTTTACCAATCTATAAAGGAATTTTTATATACAACAAAACTCTTTGTTAATATTTGGTATATACATTTTTAGCTGGTTGTAACTAAGTGTCAAACAAATTAATTTTCTTGTTAGTTGCTAGAGCCCAGGCAAAATAGATAGTTAACTACACTTCATGCAACTGCACTATTTTAATTATGAATCGTTTAGAGGCTTTTATTTGAATTTATATTTTGGCTTCAGATTTCAATTTATTTCCAAAGTTCCTTAATCCGCGTGTAGGCTTAAGACCTTAAGTAAATATAGAGCCCGCGTATTTAAGTAAAAACTGTTCCTTTATTGTAGAATAATTTATTGTCCTATTTTATTTTATGAATTGGGGGCTTTCAAGGGAGGTGTGAAGAGGTCATTTTCTTATATATATCCATCCAACCACCATTCTCATTCCACTTCTGAAAATAGACCTCCTTATAGAAGGCCACATCGCGCGATTCTGCGCTATTTGCATCCAGCGACCGGGCCTCTATCCATATGCCAGGGATCGCTCAGATTAATTATATAGTTATTTTTGATTATTGTTTTTCTTTAATGCGAGTTTGGTGGCTTATTAAATCGTTTATATAAATACTCCACAAGGCCAATTCAAATGACAATTTCATCAAGAACTGAAAGCTCATAGCTTCCAATTCGTAAGTATACATTGAAAAGAATGCCAACCATGTAATGAATGAGCTGAGGAATTCAATGCAACGACTGATTTATTTTGTATCGGAGTCCTGTTCGCTGGTCTGCGGCACGTACACTGTATAGCCAAGGAAGCGTTCAAGCGTCAAGTTTGGAATTTGCATTCCAAATTCAGCAATTGACTGAGCATGGTGTCTTGGCTACTAGATTACATTGAATAGTTTCACCTATTGTGTTGTTGCAAAAATGTTACTTGCATTTTACGGTATACAATTATTTATTTATTTATTTACACTTCATGCAAAACCATGTAAAGGTGGGCTTGATACCTATGGCATTTTTACCAGTCAAGCAGTAGGTAAAATAGAAACGGTAATAGCAAGTATATAAACTTGATATTATAAAGCTGAACAGTTTTTTTCTTTAAACACACTAATCTCAGGAACCACTGGTCCAATTGGAAAGATTATTTCAGTGTTGGATAGTACATATATCGAGAAATGCTAAGGGCTATATAAACTCACGCTGCGAATAACAGGAGTGAAGCTTATGTCAAAAACGGGAAAAAAAATCTTAATTCCACGCGTACGAAGTCATGGGCAACAGCTGTTAGCGCAATAGAACAGGCAGATCTATTTTAACAATGTATGAGAGTCAGTGAAGCTAAGGAAGTATGTTTGGATCGTAGCAGTTAGCGTTCTATAGTCTCTGGGAAAAAAGCCTGATGTTATGATGATGATGATGATTTATTTAACACTGACAATTGACCACAGCACAGCTGTCGTCGTGACCAACAGAATATCCACTGGTATTTTCAGAAGAAACACGCAATACATTACGACATGGTACCCTATTAAGACGGCTAAAAGAGAGGGTGTGTCACCTTTTATTGTCCTCCAGTTGAAAATGATATCAGTTTTTGTAAATGTCACGTAGTCACTTTGCGGTCTATATTATTACCTAATAGCGTGGTTATTATGTGGTTCTGTGGCTTTTAACGTGATAATATATAGCCAACATGTTGTTGACATACTATTTTTCATGAGCAACAAAGGTTACCAAGGTCCGGTGTGCGCGGTGACGTATTAAGAATACGTTGTCACCATCCCTATTCCTTTCCAGGTTGCTGGAAAAGCGAGTTAAGGATTATTGTATACAGATAACATCCTCTGTGAGATATGGAAAATTCGAAAATAAACCCAACGCTAACACGCCTTGTCAGGACGGCTCAGTAGCGTTTCCAAAAAGCAGGCGAGTGCAAAACTTTGGGACGTCAATTGGCTGAAGAGATAAAGAACAAACATAGGTAAAAACTTTCTCATTTTTAATATTGGATTTTCCACTTTCAATCATCTATCTACGAAATTTAATTAAACCTTATCATATTCTTGATTACAATATGTATGCGTTATTCCGATTCTGATAAACCATTTGGACTAGACAAACAAATACCGATTAACACGAGAATAATAAAAAAAAGGTTTGCATAATAATTATAAACGTATTTAATGATTTTATTTTACAAGTCTTTTATAAGACCTAATAATGTTACAGAACTAACGCTAAAAATAATCATAATATTATTGATGCTTAGTTTAACTTAAAATATAATATACGCAACAAATACATATAACTGTAATTATATTTTACCCTCTTCTAGAATATTCCATTCCTTTGTTATGTTTTGAAATAACAATCGTCAAGTACTGGATAGCCATTAACAAGGCTTTGAACTTGAGTTGTTTCATTGTATAGCTACAATATAATAAATTAGGACTCTAGTTATTTCAGACATTATCTTCTGCTCTTGACTCGCATCTATATAGCAAGTTACCACATTTTATGAAATGTCTTACAATTTCTTCGATGTATACGGACTTTTGGAGAAGTAGCTTGACTATAAAAACTTAACTCAGCAGGTCTAATCATCATCATCACAATCACAACCTACCATGAGGTAGGCAGAGACGATAGAATGCCATCTGCTACGTCTATTCTGGTTATTAATTTTGAAAACATTTAAAAAGTCAAAAAAAAAAATCGCTTTTATTATTATTTTCTCGCAGCCGTATAACTTCGTATGTCCTCGGTTAGAGGATAAAATGAAATACGTCCGGACTTGAATGGCGTTTATTTGCGACTCAATATATTTGATATAGTAATAGCTTATATAGGTGGTGAGAACAATCGTTTCTATATATTCCTAAAACTGCTGACACGCATAGTGTTGCATACAATGAATCCATACATAATTTATTTGTATATAATAAATTAGGCGGCGAGCACAATGGTCTTTATGCATTCGTAGACCTGTTGACATACGTCTACTTGCAAACAATGAAATCAGTATATTACAAAGTGTAGTACAAATGATACTGTCCCTACAAAACTTTTATAAACTTGTTGATTATGGCGTTTACAAAGAAAATGACTCTAATGTATTATGCGTCCATGTGGTGACAGGTTGAGAATACAAGTGTCACCGCCCCCTTCCATTCCCAGGGGGCTGTAAAAGCTAGCTAAGGGATATTATACACAGATAACATTCTCTGTAAGAGACGGAAAGGTCGAAACTAAATCGGGTCACACACGGTTCAACACGCCTGGTCAGCGTGGCATAGTAGACAATAATCCTTTCCAAAGTGGAGGAAACCCGTGACCAACAGTGAGACATTAACGGACTGGAAAGAGTAATATTAGGATAGCATTTATGTACGTGTCTATAAGAAACCGTAGTTTGTATTCAGATAAAAAGTTCCATTTCTTTGTTATCAACATAAGTTATTGTTCTAGCCTACGTAAATAAAAGGTTATAATATAAATATTTTATTGTTCTCAGTAAGACTAACAATCGAGTCACGTAAAAAAAATCTTACCGATGTAAGGGTACCAAAATTCGTAGGTGATTCAATAAAAGAAGCCTGGCCACACTCCCTGCGGGCCCGATCGACCGACAGTCATACCCAACAAATTGATGAGATTTACAGCCGAGATTTTCCGAAGTTAGCCGAAGAGAAATTAAGTTCTGTAAACTTTAGGATTGTTCTACAAACGTACTGACTTCATCCCCATCTGTCTACTTAGTGATTTGCAAAGTAGGAATTGTTCTAAATTACTCGACCAGAATAACTTTTTTTATCATTTTTAGTTTACCTAGACTACCGTGAGTGGGAACAAGGATACTCGATTTTATTGAAGTCCGTTACAGCTCTGTCGGAGATATACAAATTCTGTGACACGTTGATCATTTAAAAGATCTTTCTGTTAAGTTACTTTCATTTTATGAAATTTTATTTCACCGAGAAATTGGCGATAGCTCTGAGATAAATGCTAATTAATGAATATTTTTGTAGTAAGATCTAATAATAAAAGCGAGTTCTGTAACAAAAGCCAAAATGGGAGCCTATCACTTAGGCTCGGCTCTTCATCCGTCCACACGCCTGACACTATGTTATCATGAACAGGGATAATAGAATCTTTCCCGTATTTGTCAATCAGCAAACATTGTTTTATAATCAATTAACAACTATCAATAATTATATTATTTTGTAATCAAATCACTAATATTTTATGGATACTCCTAAAACACTAATATATTTTACGTATCTTGATGATATGATGACGATATGGTTATAACTGCATGATATTATGATGATGGATACATTATGATGGTTTGGATCTCAATGTGTACTAGTCCAAGTCGTGCTTGGTCGGTTTTATTTATCTATATCGGTTTTATACTCACCTATCATTACAGCACAAAGATAAGGAAAGACACGTCATATTTTACAACATTGTATCCACACTGTCCGTGTGGTGACGGATTAAGAATACAAACGTCATCACCCCTTTTCCTTCTGAGGGTGCAATATAAGCGAGCTAAGGAATATTTTACGGGAACACCCTAAAATTCCGAAAACCTTTATTCTGAATTTTAAAATGCCGATTTTCAAAAGTCCGAAATTCATAATACCGAAAAATTGTAATGTCTATTATTCAAAATCACGAAAAACATTTTACCGAAAGTCATAACTCCGATTTGTTACTTTTCCGATTTTCATTTGTCCGAAGAGTCAAATGCTCGAAGGGTAATTAGTCCGAAAATCGAGATTCCGATTTTCAATACGTCGAATAGTTTAAAGTTCAACATGTTGTGCCACAAAATTTTGAGTCCGAAACGAATCTCTGCAAAACCGACTTCACGTAGTCTTGTTTGCCCTACACTAGAGTGCAATTTAAGCCCGCGTAGGCAGGGCTGGGGTGGCCTGCGGGTTGAGGAGCAAGTGGTTTGAAGGCCCGCTGCTGAAACTGAGGCTGGCCGGCATAGCCGGCCAACACGCCGAAACAGCAGCGGTGAGCCTTGAAACCATCTGCGACGAGAAAAGCTTGCGTGGGCCCGCCCAAAGCCCGTAGCGCCGGAGCCGTGACAGAAACAATGCTAGCTGCTTGCTTGCAAGGTATTTGCCTGCTTGAATGTTGCGTGCTTGCTTGCATGCTGTAAATCCTCTGTATTATTGATGGTGTCCGATTGTTTGACCAAAAGTCATTTGGCAAAATTACACTTGACAAACAACGTTTGCCAAAACAATGAATTCGCCTATTGATCATTTTACTACTGATCATTTTACAAATGTTTCATTTTGCCAAATGATCAACACTTAAATTTACATTTTATAAATTTTTACTTTACAAAACTAACATTTGGCAACTGAGTTATCAGATAAATCTACTATTGGTCAAAAAATTTGGTATTCTTGTAAAAATGACCATCTTCTGCTTATTTTTTTTTCAAAGCCACTGCTCTGGATGTTCCTAAAAAGAAAATACTATAAGTATTAATTGATATATTTTATTATATAGATGACAAAAAAAAAAAATTACATTATTTGCATAATTACTTATTAACCTGTTCGTCTTTGGACATATATATCTCTTTTATTAGATTGGGTTAGGTTAGGTTAGAACTATAACCCTAAACGCACGAGCCGAGCGAGCATGCCGCGGCAGCGACCGGCGAGTGCCAGAAACCACTTTTCACGGCATTGGCATTTCTCCCTTTATTAATGATTTATCATGATAATGATACATACAAAACAACTTAATTTACGAAACATATCATTTGGTGAAATGACAAAAAAGTCAATTGACATTTGAATACTTAACACATTTGTCAAGTGTAGTGTTTGCTAATGGATTATTTGCTAAGTAAGTTTTTGTAAGATGATACTTTTGTCAAGTGTATTGTTTGTCAAATGATCATTTCGTAAAACGTTATTTGTCAAAATGATCATTTGTCAATAATTTTTCTGTCAATCATTAGGGAACCATTATTGATGAATCGCTTCGGTCAGGTTAACCTTCGGTCCGGGAAACAAAATATTTTTATTCGAAACAAAAAATTACATTGATGTTGATTTTCAATAATTCGGATTTTTTATTATTCGGCGTTTTGAAATTCGGAATTTTGAGAATAGTAATTATAATCGTTAGGAATATTGAAGTTTCGGAGTAATATATCGGAGTTGTTATATTCGGAATTTTGAACCATTCGGAATTATGAAAATCGGTATTCTGAAATTTGTATTTGTGACTTTCGGAATAAAGTTTTTCGTCTCTTTGTAGTGTACCCATATTTTACACATATAACATCCCGTGTGACAGTTGGAAACCTTGAAAACGAACCCTGTGCCATCACGCCTGGTCACCATAACACACAGTATACCATAATCCTTCCCAAAGTGGAGGAGCCCGTGTCCAGCAGTGGGACGTGAATGGGCAGTAGACAGAGAGAGATATTACAATATTTATGTAGAAAATAGAACACACATTAATCTTATCCCTTCCGTCGGCAAATAAATAAATCAGTGAAACTAAGAACAACTCAGGAAGGAGATTCCTACACAGAACATGCTTACCGCACATTAATCTTATACGCAGTAACTGTACATACATCAAATACTGGCCAAGTACATGATGAATTCGGATAAGAAAGGTTCCGTAGCTTTATTATCATAATATTACTATAGTCTCGACGTGTCTCGTGGTCTAGTGGTTTATGTAATGGACTGCCGTTCACGAGGTCGCGAGTTCGATTCCGACTCGAGACAATCATTGGTGTGATATTTAAAATCGTCAAACAAATGTTTGTACCGCGTCTGGGTGTTCACTATGTATTATAACTATCTATTTATAAAAGAAAAGTAGTTTATGTATTATATTCGTATTCTGGTACCCATAACACAAGCATAATAAGCTTAGCTTGGGACCAGAGGACGTTGTGTGAAATGTCCATGAATATTTATTTATTTATATTCTAGCCTCCTATAACAGGATAAGGCCAAGAGAATGACGATGATAAGTATTTTGTTGTTATATCGACAGCTGATTTATATAAACTGTGAAATATTCAGCTCCTTAGCTGTCACCGTTACAGAAATCCAGCCTGGTGACGAACGGATTGACGGACAGCGAAGTTTTAATAATGGGGTCCAGTATTACCTTTAAGTCCGGAGCCCTAATGAACGAAAACATTTATGTAGCAGAAATATATGATTATGTCTTTAAGAGTAATTTTTATGAAAGGTTTCATTAAATAGCCTTGTGAAAGATCTCCATTAGTTCAAGTCCCATTTTTTATTGTGCATAGGATTGGGCAAATAATTACACTCAAATTGATGAATACAGATATATTTGTAGGTTTCGCGTAGGAAGCAAAAAAGCAGGAAGATGTGAGTGATGATATCATTATGATTTCTTACAAAATAATTTATCACTTATGACAATTAACTAGCCGTTGCCCGCAACTTCGTTCGCGCGGAATTTAGAAACTAAACCTTAGCAAATTATACAAAAAAGCCATCTTCTTGAACCACTCTATCTATTAAAAGAAACCCAATCAAAATCCGTTGCATAGTTTTGAAGATATTAGCTCTTATAGGGACATGCATACAAAAGTAACGACATTTTTTTTAATAATTAAGTAAAGATTTTATAAAAGAAAAATATGGCGAAATATTTCGTAGGTTTTATTTAAAGCACTCTCAAGTGGGCTCTTAACAAGCGACTGTAAGAAATAAACATTTTACGATTGGTTTAGTACGACGTTGATTGTTCTCGATGGATATATGTTCGTCATCAAATCGAATAATAAAAGTCAGCTGCTGAATATGTGACTCACCTGTATCCTCTCCTCTCCAGCCCATTTAAGTGCCACTGTTGGGCACGGGCCTCCTCCACTTTGAAGGGATTTTGGTCTACTGTGCCGCGCTGACCAGGCGTGTTGCCACAGGGTTTATTTTCGAGTTTTCAGTCTCTCACAGAGGATGTTATCTGTGTGCAATATCCCTTAGCTGACTTTTACAGCACCGTTGGGAGGAGATAGGGTGGTGACACTTGTATTCTTAATACGTCACCACACGAGACCTCACCTGTATAATGCTTCTTAATCTTTTCTCTCTTAAGCATATTAAGAGGGCACAACATCAAACTTTTCCCACACAAAAATATGGGCATACTTGTCCGCCGGTTTCTTCGTTAATATTGCCTCCAGAGCAACGAATTTTTCTCCCAGTATATAGTTCTTATGTATCTATGCATTTCTTAATTTCTTTGTTTCCAAAATATAATAACTAAAGGAAATTTATGATGGAAATGTTTTTTCGGTTTTCTTTGGATGAACTTGTAACATCTATCACACATACTTGGTAAGGTTTTACAAAAAAAGATAGTAATAAAAGCATTAGCTTTTATTACTATCTTTTTAGAGTATATTAATACTCTTCATCTATAATTATTATTTAGGGAATTTATTACATAAAATAAATAAAAATATTCACGGACATTTCACATAACGTCCTTTGATCCCACGCTAAGTATGTATTTACAAAAAAAGCTACATGATATTATTAGGTCTATCCGTATTATGGTATCCATATAACAATATATAAGCCATAGGAATATATCTTACTTTGGAACCAGAGGACGTTGTGCAAAAAAACAGCTTACTTGATGGCTTTCTTATCTAAGCAAGGAAGTAGAAATTCAGAACCTACATTAGATTAGTATTATCAAAATTGTTTCAGAAACAACAAAATACATGTAACATTCCTCCTCTAATCCAAGTTAAAAACAAACTCATGTAAAACAAAAAACAAGTAAGAATAAGTTTGTTTCCTAATGTTTATATTTCCATAACATTTGTGTTACTGGTTCAAAACTAGGCCAATGCCATTCTCTTGAGAATAGGATACAATGATGTATTTTAGAGTTCCTTATCAAAAAAGTAAGAAGAAAAACCTTAGAGACTTGCATCGGTCTTTGGTATTGGTCTATCAATTAAATATTCACAGCCAGGCTAGCAAAGAAAGTGGAAACTTTAAGCATTTCATCAGCATTCTTCTGCCCTTATCCTGTTGTTGAGGGTCAGCGCAACATGTCTACTTATAAGTTGAGTTGGAATTTGGCAGATTTTTTCGACCCTCCTTGGGTATGAGCGCAGGTGTCATTCGAGGAGGTTCTCTCGGTCGGTTTTTACGACGGCAAGACATGGGGAGGTGACATTTGTATTATTTTTGTCCGTCAACTCACGGACAAATAGATGCAGAAGTTACAAGGGGCCAGTACACTTCTTCACACTGCCTTAGTCGCCTTGTACGGAACTTCTGAAGTAAGAGTATATATTTCACAAATGGCTAACATTTTTGAACAGTGAATCAATATAAATATCGGTAATCGACTACATTGAAATGCGCTGAAACAGTAGTCATGTAAATTTGGCATTAAATTCTGATCAGGAACGAACTATAAAAGCTATATTACAATCTTAATGTTTGCGTGAAATACGTTTAGAAAACGTCCGAAAAGAGTCTGGAGTAGATTTTGGTATTAAGGACCGACTCTCTCTTTTTACTAAAACTTTGACTGTGTTTGATGAAACTATGCTTTAGTATGCTTTTCAAAATGGTTTGTAGTAATACACGCAATACAAAAAAATATATCTACACTAATATTTTAAAGCTGAAGAGTTTTTCTGTTTGTTTGAATGCACTAATCTCAGGAACTACTGGTTCGAATTGATAAATTCTGTTTGTGTTGGATAGTTCATTTATCGAGGAACGCTATAGGCTATATAACATCACGCTGCCACTAATAAGAGCGAAGTATTTACGAAAAATGTTGAAAAAAACTGGGAAATGCTAAATTCCACGCGTACGAAGTCGCGGGCAACGGTTATTACTAATATTATGCCAAACAATATTTGCAAATCATGCGTCACTTAGTCTATTATTACACATACTGCCGTACTCAGAGACATTTAATGGTTACTTAAGGAGCTCTTTAGTATTGATTTAAAAAAGTTCACTCTCAGAGTCAGATAACGGTTTATTAGGGTACCTTAATCTGCCGCACTCAGAGACATTTAATGGTTACCTAAGGAGCTCTTTAGTATTGACTTAAAAAAGTTTTAACTTAACTTTTACTTTTTCAAATCAATACTAAAGAGCTCCTTAAGTAACCATTAAATGTCTCTGAGTACCGCACTAATAAAACCGTGTTAAAAATAACTAGTTATTTTAAGTTCAAAAATTTACTTAAAAAAACTGAAGTGTTCTTTGCTTAGGTCTTATAAAAATCATTTACTTTTATCTATAGTAATATTTCAAAATTAAATTTCGATTAGATTTAGTCGAAGTTAAACATAAAAATAATTTTCTTTCAAAGTAATTAGAAGTGAATGAATTATAAAGGCAGTCTTCCTTTTAAGTTCACCTTAAATAAGGTTTAATTAATTACCTAGCTGTTAATTTTAAATTCATTAACTTTTAACCATTATTTATGGTTAAAACGTAAATAAATTGCCTTAAACTTATGTAAAGATATTGCCATTTTATGTGCTTAATGTGAGGAGTGAGGACAATATTATAATCTCTAATAAAGCAATATTATTTCACATACATAACACTGACGCTCTTATTCATAATGACTTATCGAAGGTTTAAACGTTCGCTAAAATAGGTTCGCGAAAATTGTCAACACTTGTTATTCATAATAGTCTTAATAAATCAAATTATGGCGGAAAAAGTGAATTGCCGCAAGCGGGACTTGAACCCACGACCTCGGAATACCGTTCCGTAGCTCTGCCAACTGAGCATTCTTCGATTTTAAATGCCATACTTGTATCAGTGTGTTCAAAAGTTCTTATATTATAGTCCCATATAATTTTAGACTATGAATTTTAAACGCCAACCCACCTTCTGGTACTTCTGTGATTTTAAATATACAATTAGCTACTGTAATGAAAAATTGTGTAAAATAAAGAGTAATCTATCTATCTATCTATTACAACGAAAGAAGTGGTAATGAAAATAACAGAATACGTAACATTATCTGGAATAGATAATCGACCACACATAGGCCCATTTGGTTAGCTCCTTGACAACTGTGAACGATTAGCTATCTTTACCTATTTGATTTGTAAAATTCTATAAAATATATAAAATCAGTGTTAACGCAATGAATCATGTGATTACAACGTATTTAATATTATAATGTATTGATGATTATACTAAATACATCGATACTATGGCTAATTGATTGTAATTTGATTTCAATCAGAATGTGTTAATAAATATACATAAAATATATATATAAATAATTATATAAATTAAATTTCCTACACATAATAAAATAATAATATAATGGAAACTAGGTGAGCTCACCAAATTACCAACCTGGTGTCATCAATTCTTTATTAGAATTTAAATCCTAATATTTAGGCAGGCATAATTATGATTATATCAGATGTTTGAGAGTAAAATGAAGTCAAGAAAGTGTGTTTTTGTCGCGACAGATGGCGCTCTATAGTCTATATGTCTGATAATGATGTTAATATTTATCTTTTGCCTTACCTACTTCGTGTAATTTAATTACGCAGCAATAACTTTTCTTTATTTCTATATAAATAGTTTATAACGCCGTAAGAGACCTAGCGGAGGTCAGCGCTGTGGTGGTATTCAGTAAGAAAAAGTGAAGTGAATTTTCGGCGAATCCTGATCACGTGACAGCGCTCCTCCAATAAAAATAGAGGAGCGCTGTCACGTGATCAAGATTCACCGAAAATTCACTTCACTTTTTCTTACTGAATACCACTGCTGGTTTTCAATTAGCAATATGCTGCCGGGAGCCGTTTTGTGACCAACACGTGCTTATTATTTTTACTTTCAAAGTATCTGTTTTGTTTAATTAACAAATTGTGTACCTCACAATAAATTTCTTTTCCTTCTTTTGTCACTAGGTATATAGGTATAATGACTTATTAGGTATACTTCACACACTATCTTACTCATCAAATCATACAATACGCATACCAGACTAGACCTTTCACCGTGTTATATCACTATCTTAGTTATTTATCGGATTAAATAAGTAATATCTGTACATAATAAAAAAAACAAATCATGTAATTAATTACGCAAAATATTGCGTTCCGGCTAGCAATAATTTATCTGTATAAGTTAAAGAAGGACCGTACTGACTGACTTATCAAAGCACAGCCGAAACTTCAGTATTCAAGTCTGTAATGAATACAAAGGTTACATATGTTGAAAGTAAGAAATATTTACGTACTAGCTGTTGCCCGCAACATCGTTCGCGTGGAATTTAGAAGCCTGACCTTAACAAATCATACTAAAACACGTCATCCTAAAGTAATTTATAAATTTTGCAATTAACATGCCATACTTTTACTTAATAAATTAAATTACGGTGGAAAAAGTGATTATCGCAAGTGGGACACGAACCCACGACCTCGGCCTGCTTGTTATGCTGATTGATTACTTCGAGCACAACCGCAATAAGCTCAGTTGGCAGCGCTACGGAACGGTATTCCGAGGTCGTGGGTTCGAGTCCCGCTTGCGGTAATCAGTTTTTCCACCGTAATTTAATTTATTAAACATGTGATCCTCTTGAACCACTCTATCATGTAAAAACAAACCGAATCAAGATCCGTTGCCTAATTTTGAAGATATATGCTTACATAGGGACAAACATACAAAAATAACAACTTAGTTTTATAATAAGTAAAGATAATACAAAAAAAAAATTGTAGCATCATTTTGTCTGAAAATCGCATATCATTATCAGCAAGAGGTGGAGTGTCATGTTACAACAATAAAAGAACTTGGAGGGTCTTGAGAACTTACAAAAAAATTGTTATTTTGAAATTATCATTGTAGTACCGTAAGTGTAGGGGGTTACTTAGGAAAACTGACCATTAAATTTATAAAAACGAGTTTAAATTACTTAAAACCAATATAGCTATTAATCTACTTTAAAAAGATCGGAAATATAGAAACGGAAATGTCATATATCTTTACTTATTAAAAAACAAAACTGCAAAACTACACAACGGATTCAGATGCGGTTTTTTAGTAGACAGCGTGGTTCAAAAGGATGGCTTTTTTGCATAACTTATTAACATAATATTTTCTAACACTTGCGCGACCCATTTGTTTAAATAAAACTACTTTTTACGGATTTAGACGCGTATATTTGTTTTACATTTTGGCCCGACGTTTCGGAGATTTTGCAGTCACCACCATGGTGACTGTAAAATCTCCGAAACGTCGGGCCAAAATTTGCCACGGGTGAAACTACTAATGTACGCATCTAAGTCCGTAAAAAGTAGTTTTATTTAACTTATTAAGGTTTAGTTTTTGAATTCCATACGTATGAAGTAGCCGGCAACAATTAGCAAAACCTAAAGCAAACTATAGTTTAAATAAAACTACTTTTTACGGATTTAGACGCGTATATTTGTTTTAAATTTTATTTAAGCAGATGAGTCGCGCAAGTGTTAGAAAATATTATCAAACTATAGTTTGTTTTACCATGGTTAGTGTGTGAAAGCTCTAATTATTGCTGCAATTAAGGGTACTGAAATGTTGACAGTTACCCTGACAATCTAATAACGCTTCGTGCTTAACATCAGTACACAAGTACCCTTATCATTGATTAGCTCACACGCCATGAACATGATTTGTTAATACATTTAGTAGTCGGTTTTTCAATGATTAGTACTTCATTATCATTGTGAACACTAGTTTTGCATTATTTTATGTATATATGAAGGGCTCTGTGGTCGAGTGGTTCATATAACGACCTACTTTCACGACATCGCGGGTTCAATTCCCG
Organism: Orgyia antiqua; assembly: GCA_916999025.1. Lineage (NCBI taxonomy): Eukaryota > Metazoa > Arthropoda > Insecta > Lepidoptera > Erebidae > Orgyia > Orgyia antiqua. The sequence goes on along the minus strand of OU779864.1, from coordinate 14,876,359 downwards.
CACGGGACCATCATTTGTGTGATATTTATAACTGGCATATAAATGTTTTACAGCGTCTGGGTGTTTTCAATGTATTATGAGTATGTATTTATAAAAGAAAAGCAGTATAAATGTATTCTATGTGTTTTCTGGTCCCCATAACAGAAGCATATTAGCCTAGCTTGGGATCGTTGACCCTTTTAATTGTTTAAAAAAAATTATTTGCTTTTTCGGCATTACAATAATCACCACTTTCCCTTCCAGATGCTGCAAGACCCGACTTAGCAAAAGTAGATAAATATCTCGCAACTAAATCCTATCGTAACATACTCGGTTAACATGGCATGTATAAACTAAAATACCAAATACACTTCCCAAGTGGGTGGTGCTGATAGCGGGACTATTGGTTATTGGATTGAAAAGAAGACAAGCTTGTTATTCAACTCTTATTTCACAGGATTTATTTCATATAATTTTATTTACATATAAAATAACAATCAAACTAATTACTAATTTTTAAGTGGGCCTACATGTGTAATGTTTGTGATATTTAATAAGAGTGTTATACTTTTTTGTGCTATAACCCTAAAAATCAAAGTGGAAGTTCGACTTACCCTTTAACAAACCATTCGTTTCAATGCGTAGTTTAATGATCTGCACAATATTGCTCCTTCCGCTCAATAAGAATAAAACGAATAATTTAATTTGGTGTTTTTAACAAGGGTTTTCCGGAAATATGTTTTGGAGCGCAAGTTCGTTAGAGACCTTAAGATATTTTAGATGGGAAGGGTCTTAATATTTTCATCTTTGATAAGATAATATTTGAATAAATAAATTTGGTTGACTGGTAGACAATGCCTTCTGCATTAAGTCTGCTACTGTGCAGACATTGTTAATGCAAGATATCAGAATACGTAAAAACAAATAATTCTTTGATAAATTCAAAAAACAACAGATAACTAGAGGAAAAATTCGTTCAGTCATGATAGTAGCACATAAATATTTAGGGTTATTATTTTGCATTTATCATAACGATATGCTTGTGGTTTTCACATGATGTAGTTACTGAACCCAACTCGTACTTAGCTAGTTTAATAATTTGTTTCATTGTCATCATAACAAGCACTAATTGAAAAATATGCAAAATCAGATTCTATTCAGACGTTTTGAAATATGTGAAAATCACGTTCTAAGATATCGTTAGTTTTGAAGAAATAAAGATAGAAGAAAAGATATTAGGAGTTTGATAATAAGTTATATTTTTATGACGCTTGATAAGTATTATCTGTTTGGCGCCTGATTAAGAAAACATATGCCGTTACTCCATGATCTGACAGTGCTGTAAGAATCAACAAGATTACATAGAAACTTAACCAATATCTTCTGTAAAAAAGGGTTAAACTCCATTCCATCCATCTATTCCACGGCTAGATAGCGTGGTATAATCGATCAAATACCGAATGATTTAAAGAAGACCTTTACTCAATAGAAGCGTTTATGAATTTACATCAAGATAACGGTCGTAATCCTGGTTCTATTACATTAACTAGGGAATCTTAAGGTAACAAAAAATAGGGCTGAATCATTTGTTGTCGCCAAAGTAACAAATGGAACAAAATTGCACCAATAAACTAAGCTCTTGGTCTCTGAATGGCTATTAGCCGTTGACCAAGACTGACCCCAGTATTTGGTGTATTATTTATTTAAATGTTCAGTCGGTCAATCCCTTGCTATTAATAATTCTGTTGTTAAATTTCTTGTGAGAGATTAGGAAAATATTTGGATACATGGCTAATGTTTTCATATGAAATTATGAATAATATTGAGAATTAAATATTGAGAAAATTCTGAGAGACAGGCCTCGTGATCTAGAGGTTCATGTAACGGACTGCCAATAACGAGGTCGTGGGTTCGATTCTCGTACGGGACAATTATTAGTGTGATGTTTATAAATGTCATACAACCGTTTATAAATATAATACAACCTCTGCGTTCGGGTGTTTACTATGTATTATAGGTATGTATTTCCAAAAGCAAACTAGCTTATGTGGTATATAGTCCGTATTAACAAGCATAATATAAGCTTAACTTGGAACCAGAGAACGTTGTGTGAAATGTCCATGAATATTTATTTATTTTATAATATTTAATCGAAATATTAATGATAGAAAAATTGCATCACACTTATTTAAAGTCAAGATTAGATATTGCAGACTGTCTTAAAGAATATGTTAGATTTATGAATAAATAATGCCAAGGTATTAAAGAAGTTTGATAAACCGAATTGTTTTACTGTTTATCTCATTTATATCCGGTGAGGTTATATATGGCAATTGAGATTAAAATATCATTTAAATTAACTATATAGTCGTCAAAATGTTATAATTATTTATCTTTAGTATTTATAAAGAAGTGAAAGAATGTATGTCTCTCGCTGTTTCACATCAAAGCTTTGAATTTCCAGGTCAACTGAGTCCGTCCAAAGGTTGTCTGGAATAGATCGCAATATTGCGATAAGACCGCCAGTTGTACATGACTCATTATGATTTCGTTACATGAAATGAAATGAAATGAAATGAAATATTTATTCACAAATCGAGTTACATCAGAACTTTAGAAAAACCTCTGACCTTCAAACTAGGTAAACCTGTGTGATGAAAGTCAGCGCCTTTTCCCACTAATACATGTTTCTTAGTTATCTTAAAAATATAGTACATGCCATTTATTACAAAGAAAATGTGTATCTAATTGAAATGTGTGTGTGTGTGAGTGTGTATGTGTGTGTGTGAGTGTGTATGTGTGTGTGGGTACCATCTTCTGCAGTCATTTAATAATTAATCAAATTTCAATTCACAATTACAATTCAAGTACATGGAAATAAATCTGGGTAACTATAATTTCAAATTAACAGATTCAATTAAATTCAGTTCATTATCTTTTCTGTTTCGTCGTAATCTAATGTTAATAGCCAATTCTTTAACTTATTTTGACATTTGTGCAAAGTTACATGAGTGACATATAATATGTTATTGTGTACAAGAAAGTGAATTCTATTTCTATTCTATTTTAATTTGGTATACAGATAGTCTAGAGCTTGAAAAGGATATACCGATAAAAATATTTCTACATGGCCGCAACTTGAATAAAACTTTTATTGTATAAATATGAATCTTAGTTTGTTTGTAAGTATGTCGGTTGTTTAATGTGTCAAGGTATCAAGATGAAACTCTCGCCACACAAAATATGTATACCTACGTTCCTTTATGCAAGGGAATCTAAATCTACATGTTATTTCCCAATAATCTAGAGCCCAGAAATTTGTTAAGGAGCTATTATAAACAGTTTCATTATAAACTAGCTGTTGCCCGTGACTTCGTACGCGTAAAATTTTGATAATTTTCCCCGTTTTTTGCAACACTTTTTGCTTATTCGATTATTTCCTAATTTTCTAGAGTCTTAAAACTTAGTAAGGAGCTACCCCAAACAGTTTTATTATAAACTAGCTGGCCCGGCAAACGTTGTTTTGCCATACCAAAAAAAAGTTAAAAAAAAAAAAAAATTGTTAAGTGCGAGTTACTCGCGCACGAAGGGTTCCGTACCATTATCTATGCAACATAAGGCAACGTTATTAGTATCGAGCAAGAAACGGTAAAAAATCATGTTTGTTGTATGGGAGCCCCCCATAAATATTTATTTTATTTTATTTTTAGTATTTGTTGTTATAGCGGCAATAGAAATACATCATCTGTGAAAATTTCAACTGTCTAGCTATCACCGTTCTTGAGATACAGCCTGGTGACAGACGGACGGACGGACGGACGGACAGCGAAGTCTCAGTAATAGGGTCCCGTTTTTACCCTTTGGGTACGGAACCCTAAAAATGAACTATAAATCTCACGGAGCCCGAGACCTTTCCAACAAAAGCAAAACCGTGGAAATCGGTTCGTGCGTTCTGGAGTTATGGCGTCAGGAAGGAAAACCCGACTTATTTTTATATAGTAGATATCTTTGTTTCCTTACTTCTATTTGACAGTGATCAAAACCTACACGTAATTTCCCAATAATCTAGAGTCCTGAAATTTTCGAAGGAGCTAATCCTAATATGTCTTATTACAGATAACTTTGTTTACAAGTCTCCTACGGTGTTTATTTTTGTTGATTAATCTACTTTTGAGCTACGCAACTTTAAATATACTAATTATTTATAATTTTGTCTTTGTCATCATAAAAATCTAAATTCAATCTGTTATTTTTGTTTATGTTGACTCTGTTATACACTATTTCAACCCACACGTTCTGTCCAAGTTTAAAAGACTTACTTTAGCATTAAGAAATAATATTTTCATGAAAATTTTGTAAATTATTATCAGTATAGTATTTATCAGTTATTTATAGGTGGCAAAGGTGGGACGAGACTTATATGGAAGTTTTCGCTCCTACGTTGACTATTGTGGTGCAAAGAATATTATAATCGCTACGTCATAAATGCACACAGATATTTTACCTAATAGATTACGAATATACTAAAAACCCGTTACGTGCTTTTTTCAGCAACTGAATGGGGACCATCAGCTGCTCTAAAAGCATTAAAGAAAAGCACAGAGTTGGTACTTTAATATGGATCGAAAAATATTTAACTGAAGGTTATCGCTTGAAAAATAGTTTTCCATGCTCTCATGAAATGAAATGAAAAAAGACGTGTGGCACTCGGGGACTGCCGCGGTAAAGCTATTGCATAGTATTTTTTATCAATGTAAGACCATAAACAAAAATAAGAATAATAATCCTTATCTACTGATGCTTACATCTGTCGATTGTTTATGGTAATTATGATAAAATAGCGATTGTCAATCAATCTGTTTGGTCTGAAATCTGTCCGAAACTGACATGAGTCATAAACTAAGTGAGTCATGAGTCATAAAATAGTCATAAACGCAGTTTTATGACTCATGTCAGTTTTTGTTTTGGTTTTGGACAGCCAGCCGTTTTACGCCGATTACGCATGCGCAGTAGCGCCGATAATAATGTAAGGCTTTTTCATTACATTATTTTCGTTACCGAATTTCTGGACTCGGTCTCCACGCTCAAGGCCCGCGATAGAAGCTATGCAATCGCTTAAAATCAAATCATGTAAACGTAATTTTTATCATAAATTTTCATAATTTTTTTTTCGGAAAATTATGTGCTTATGACAGGTTCAAATTTGTTTTTTCCTACCAACTACCTTTTCTGACGACATGTCTGTGTTTTCTCCATTTTTTTCAAGGTCTAGGAATTGAAACATCTACATTTATCTATTCAGCCAATGTTTTCAACATTGTATTATTTATAAACCAATTGATTTGCTACTTTTATTTTTGAATTAAGATACTTATAGGAGAAATAATGATCAGGTAAAGAACCATGGGAATACAAGTAAATCGCTTGTTTTTTGTAGCTTATACCATCATTTTGGTTGCAGAACTAGTTTCTTTAATTAATATCTTCGTTATACACACATGTGGCGTACACTTAAAATGCACGGCAGGGGAATATTGTTTTAATAAATGCTGCCAATGACACATTTTCATTTACAATAACTGAAGATAGTTTAAAAGTAAATTTTGTTCGACGGGTTTCCTGACGCAACGGTGTACAAGTGTTTACGAAGTCGCAAATTCAAGTCCCATTTTTTTTATTAAATTCATATTTATGGACATTTCACACAACGTTCTCTGGTCCAAGGCTAAGCTTATATACTTGTGTTATGGGTACCAGAATACGAATACTTCCGTCACCTAGGTAGTTACTTCTTCACTATTATCAATGTTATATTATGTATCACTAAACATTTACTTTACTTATTATAAACCAATGTCGTTATTTTTGTATGTACTTTGGTCCCTAGCATCTCTATAGCGTGGTATAAAGTGCTCTATAGCGACATCTAGTATCGTTTACGCCTGTTTATTTCTTAGTTTATTTGCCCTCTACGCTAGATGCAACTAGTTTCCATACAAATATTTTTTGAGCTCCAATGTTCCTTATTGTCACGCCCATGATTGATGGGGTTTGTTTTTAATAAATAGAGTGGTTTAAGGGGATGGCTTTTTTGTTTGTTTAGGGTTTGGTTTTTAAATCCCATGCGGATGAATGTGTGGACAACAGCTTATAATAAATAAATATTCAAACTCATTTAATTCAGACACACAGGATATCTATACAATAAAATTAATTTATCATTAAAGACAAGGACGTGATAATACTTAATCAGATTTATCATAATTATAATGAAATAAATACATTTGTTGATGGTTATCCTTGATTTATTATTTGTATCACGTATTTAGGAATTTTCACCTTTATGTAGAAGTATCAATATTAGCAGAAAATGTGTAAAAGACGGAATACAGATCTCTAAAATAATAAGTAAACTGGGTTTAATTTTCGTTCATCGATAAGTGTACAAAATTTCAATGATTATTTTACAAAAACCTCTTAACCTCCATAAGTCTTTCTACGTGTACCTACTTCTGGATATAGGTGTCCTCATAGCACTTTGCATAAGCCCAACTTAATGTCGATCCTGCTTTCAACGTTCTTGACAAAACCATCGCTCTTCCTAGACGAAGTTCATAAATCAGATATAGGTATTCGTACCGTACTATGTACCTAGTATGAATGTATGATTCACAGATTTTTATGGTTCTCTATGTTTATGTATAAGTATGACCTTACAAAAAAAAAATTTAATAAGTATAATGTTGTAAAATCGCAATCTAGTAACCATAACACAAGCATAGGAATAGGTTTAGCTTGGGAACACAGGACGTTTTGTTAATCCATATTTATTTTATATACGTGGATAAAAGCAAGAACTTTAGATGCTTTTAAATATAAATGAACAAAAGATTTCAATAATACAAGATGCGATAAATTCTAAAAAAGTACGATAAAATTCTTTATCAGAATTCAAAACATCTGAATTGCGAAAAAAATACAATGTCACTCAGTGTACAGAAGATACTACATTGCGATTATCTTGAGAAAAGGCCCATTGAACGACAAAAATCAACAATCATCTTACAGCAACAAAGTCACTGGAAAAATGAAAACGACAAAAGTGCTCGTTATGTAAATTAAAACATCTTTTATCCAATCCCATTAGCTATTTGTGTAAAGAATTACTTGTAATTTGCCAACAGGATATTTTGCAAATTGTGTACAAATCCTCCACTATTTTATTTTTTTCACTAATGGTAGGATGTTTTTACAGATTATGGTTGTTTTGTCTCGTTCCATTAAGTAAATCCGTACTAATTTATAATATAGAGAAATAACCTATAGAACCGCCTAAATCACAATTTAGGTATTTGTAATACCAGACACAAATACCTTGTGATTTAGGCGGTTCTATAGGTTTTCGCAATTGACCTTAAAATCAAATTACCTGTCTATTTTTTTTTAGAATTATAGTATATTATCCTAATTATTTTAAATTTATCATATTTTATATTTACTTTATCATATATGACGAACAATTTAAATATTGGTACTAGATTTAAGAAGCGAAACGATTTCAATGATTCTTTTTTTATTTGAAAGCTGGTAGTTCCTATTTGGTCCCATTGGCACTAGGTCAGGATTCGATGGTTATTTCTAGAGAAATCGAGGAAAACCCTAAAAGGCGCATGAAGTCGGTTTTTTTTACGCGGGAAATGCATTTGCGCACTTCGCCTTTCCGGTTGCGAGGGCAACCTTCGGGCTTTGTAAAGGAGGCTTATAAACCGCTACAGTGTTCCACCACGCCCTTAGCCGGTAGTATTTTTTTTTCTAATTAAGTTCATATATAAATCCATGTAGACGCAAAAATATTTACGACCGAGATAGCGCAATATTAATGTTTCATTACATTAGATATCGGTTTCTTATCTATAATAATCTTTCAATATCGCGACGTCTAACATGAGTGGTTGCTATGACGAAACACTTAAAACTGTAATTCGTATTGTATTTGTATAGCATCCAACAGTTTATAGGTCCATGGCTGGACAAGGGCCTCGTCAATCACAAGCTAAGCTTAATAATGCTCACAAGCATTATTAAGCTTAGCTTGTGACCAGAGAACGTTGTATCGTATCGTTGTATCGTATTCTGGTACCCATAACACATTATGGGTACCAGAATACGGATAGAATAAATTATACATAGATATATTTGCTTAACACTAGACATATTAAATAAATATTTGTGAACATTTCACACAACGTCCTCTGGTCCCAAGCTAACCTTTTACGCTTGTGTTATGTGTACCAGAATATGGATAATACATAAACTACTTTTACTTTTTTTGTAAAAACATAGAAAACACCCAGACGCTGTGCAATCATTTGTATGACAATTATAAATAAATGATTGTCCCGAGCGGGAATCGAATTCGCGACCTTTTGATCGGCTTTCCACATGAACCACTCTACCACGAGGCTCGTCAATATATTATTACAATGCGCGGTCTCGTTTTCCTTTCATCCAGCTTCAACATCTGTTGTCTCTCTGAGGGTTGATTGGGGGCTTATTGCATCCAACAGGATAGACATTCTAAGGGGACTACTGATGAAAAAGGAAGTTGTTCTAACAGACGGCCAGCATAAGAACCAGGATCTCTTTCCTTAGTTAAATATTCGATTACTACCATATATATAACTTATTTCGACCACAATGGGGTTTCAGTACACCCATCCATCCATCAGCCTCTCTCCGTCCACTGTTGGACATAGGCCTCCACCATAGAACGCCACAACGCGCGGTCCTGTGCTCCTTGCATCCATTCGATATCGTTGCTCCACCTTGTCGGGCGCCGCCCAACGTTGCGTTGTCTGGTACGTGGTAGCCACTCTAGGACTAATATTCCTCAACGATCATCAGTCCTACGAGCGATGTTGCCTGCCCATTGCCACTTTGGCGTGCTAACCTTTCGGGTTATGTCGCATACGCCCGTTCTCCTACGGATGTCCGTATTTCGGATTTTATCCCGTAGGAAAATACCGAGCATAGCTCTCTCCATAGCACGCTGTGCAACCTTAAGCTTAGTTACGAGGCCGATATTTAAAGACCACGTTTCTGTTCCGTAAACATGCAAGTGAAATTGCGGGGTATAGCCAGTTTATTTAGATACAAGCAAGTAATACTGCCACAATCAAAATAAATGCAGTAATACAAAACTGTTCTGACTTATCCTACTATATAACTATTCCTTTTGTAAATTTTATCGCTATATTGTTAGCTATCAATTGATAGATAAGCTTCACGATTTTGCTCGTGTTTCAATCATATATCGTGTACCTACCAGTGAGTGTTTAATGCGTATAGCAGTTAACACCTCATGATTTGATCGTTTATGTTTGTGTATATGTTCTAAATAAATTCGTTTATATTCTGAAAGTAAAATGGGGGGAACGGATTATTCAATTAATAAGGTAAGAACAATATACTTTTGGGATTTATATTTTGTACAAACATTTTTATTTTCTTCATATTCTTACAAAGATATATTATTCGTAAAATAGTATAATATTATCTACTAGGTATAAACATATGTTTATAGGTTCTACTACTACTAGAAATCTACTACTACTAAACTGAAAATAATGTTTGGACCTCTCATAAGCACATAATTTTCTAAAAATAATTATGTCTACTTGATTAAATGATTTTTTAATTTCATTTTCATTTCATTTCAAAGATTTATTTCAAGAAATGTTTCCTAATAGATAAATAATAGTTTTTAACTTACCTAGGATACGTAGTATTAAACTCATAATGACTTAAACTGTAACTGTATTAAAGCTTGGTTTTACACTCTATAAATAAAATAATTTTATTGAGATGTAAATTTGTATTTACGTAAATAGATAAATATGCCAATAACAGTTAAAAACTGGTAGGTCAAATGCGTATTTACAGTATTGTTAATTTTACGACAGAATATTACTATCAAAACAATATAGTAAAACAAATGTAAAAATTATTACAATTTTGAAGAAAGAAAGAAAGAAAGTTTATTTGTAACTTTTTTTTTTTTTTTTTTTAGCATTATTTTTATAATTTTCAGTACTTTATTTTAAATTTTCTTACGACGAGATTAACATGTGTCTATTGTATAATGTTATTATACATTAGACGTTGACGGCCTTCGTGATCTAGTAGTTCACGTAACGGACTATTACTCACGAGGGTTCGATTCCCTCACGGGACAATAATTTGTGTGATGTTTATAAATGTCATACAAATGATTGTACTGCGTCTGGGTGTTTTCTATGTATTTACAAAAAAAAGTAAAAGTAGTTTATGTAGTATATCCATATTCTGGTACACATAACACAAGCGTAAAAGTTTAGCTTGGGACCAGAGGACGTTGTGTGAAATGTTCACAAATATTTATTTATTATGTCTAGTGTTAAGCAAATATGTCAATACTCTACCTGATTTTAAGTTGCATTGTAATCCAAATTTAACCCAAAACATATGACGATCAATAGTACAGTGTCTATGTATTAGCGAAGTCTCTACCTTCTCGGCGCCTAATGAGTTGTTGCCCAACAAATTATGGACAAAACTATATAGGTATTTAAATGTCCTCAGTTCCTAAATTTTGCTAGGGGTAAGAGGTTCTTAGTAGGCCGGTAAGGTCGAAAGACAATACAAGACCAGAACAAGTCAAGCATAAAACCGCAATATATTTTAATAATTAGTAGATTTTGAGTAAATAGGAAAAGTATACCTAATTCTTCATTTTCTGTGCCTACTGGCTGTGTTAATATGTACGTGTCGGCGATATCTAATATATTTTTGTGTATATTTTTTGTAACATCATAAATTTATTGTAGTTTTGTGCTAAAATGAATCTTTAGATATGGTCACACTTAAATTTTTCGGGTAAATTTTATCTGAACTTAAAATAAGTTATTAAAAATTGTTATAAAATTCTGATTCATCTAATGTAAAATATCTAATAACATATTTTTTTAGGCACATTCAAAAATTATATTAATATTATTTGCTTAGTTCAAAAGCTCAAAAAAACACGCTGGAAATTTCTGAATATTATTTTACAATTTACATTATTGCATTGTCATTGGTCCTTAATATGTGCGCAATATGTCAGGTCAATCTGACTACTGCAACTGGGTGAAAACCACTCTTAAAAACCTCGTTACATATATTAATACATTGATAGAATATCTGAACCTCCTCCGTACGTGTGCAATTTTAGATACCCATATATTTTTAAACCTTCCTTGGACTTTCACGAATATTTCAAGACGAAAATCACAAAAATTGGCCCAGCCGTTCTCGAGTTTTAGCGAGACTAACGAACAGCAATTGATTTTTATATATTACTAGCTGATGCCCGCTACTCCGTATGCGTGGAATTTTAGATCCTCATATATTTTGTCACCGTTTAAACCTTCCCTCGACTTTCACGAATATTTCAAGACCAAAATCACAAAAATCGCCCGAGCCGTTCTCGAGTTTTAGCGAGACTAAACGAACAGCAATTGATTTTTATAAATAAGAAGAAGATTTATAGTAAGTTATAACCAAGATACGTACCGAGATAATAAAGGTGTGTTAATAGAAATAACATCTACAAACTTGGACTAAAACATGAATGAATTGTGTTTATTTATGCAAAAAGAATCAATAAATAGCTTTAAATGACTTTATAACGAGTTAATTATTTACTAGCTTCTTTTAGATTTAAATCAACAATACATTTTTTATCGTTTTATTAAACTTAGTGATTTGTTCTTTATAAATATTTTTGCATAAATTTATGTGAATTGCAGAAAAGCACATTGAATGAAAACTGAGGCAACTCTATTTAGTTCTCTGAGTAATAAGCCAACAGGAGTAGGTACACAGCATTTTTTGTCAAAATCACAGTAACGTCGGTAGGACGGCAAGTTAACGCCCACACATACTAGTTAATGCTATTCCATTAATCGCTTGGCATGCATCACAATAAGATCGTATCACGTACTTAGAGACCATAATTAGACGAATTGCGTTGCTTAACCTAAGTTGACTAAAATAAAAATAGCTGTGATGTATTTTGAATAGTTGTCTATTTCGTTATACACAATTATATTTATTAAAATCGTTAGTCTGTAATACACAGTTTTTATAATAAGAGAGTTCAGTTAACATTGCAAAATTGTGTCATTGAGACTAACAAAAATAGATAGTATATAGGTCGAGAGTGCTCGTACAATTCATACCACTATATATTCACTATAAGTATTAGTTATGCTCTCATTTTTTTAACACATAGGACGCTTAACATCGCCAACTCCTGTTGTATCATTGCTCTAACGTTTAGGCTCCCGTCACAATCCTACGAATTTACATTTAAATGAGAACGATTATTCTCTTGTTTGAAGGGATTAAGTTTTAGAACATTTCCCGATTTTCGTGTCCGCACAAAGTTTTAGTAATTACTTTATTATATGATTACAAAACTAAGAAACCTGTTTTTGGAATATATTAAGAGTTTACAAGGAGTTTTAATGCTATCGTTAGAATAGTTAATGTTTTATGCAAGAGGTGAATGACAAATAATGGTTAGAAATTAGATAGCATTAGCCTTTGTTTACGAAATAAGATTTCAATAGTTTCTTTTTAAACAGCCATTTAACCATGAACATAGTGGCTTTTCTAGAGACATGGACCTGGACAATAAAAATTGAAAGGCAGCTAGCTATATAATATTTTGAAAAACTACAAGAAAAGGACATTATTTAATTGGTTGGCCGTCGTTAACCCTCTTAAGTCGGTTTTTCACCTGCAGTAACTTAAGTATTAAGCGCTTATAACAGACTGGTCTTGCACTTAACAAAATAAACACAAGCAGTTCCAGTCTACGTAGAATTACTAATATTGTTATAGATTATACGAATGATAGGTGTTATAAAATAACTATTTATATACCTAATGTTCGGCCCTGTATAGATAACAAATATTAAGCGAACGAAATTATTTAAAAGGTTCAAATAAACTACTTCTTACGGATTTACACGCGTGTATTTGTTTTAAATTTTGGCCCGACGTCGGAAACTTTGCACTGTCTCACACGTGATCATCGTGACTGCAAGAGTAAGATGAGCAAAAAGTATGTAGTTTTATTTAAACAAATGAATCGCGCAAGTGTTAGAGAATATTACATAAAAGGTGTTTAGCAAAAATGCTAAATCAAATTATAATGGAAAAAATGATCTCCATGAGCGGGACTTGAACCCATGACCTCGGAATACCATTCCGTAAGTTGCTCTCCCAACTGAGCTACCATGGGATCAGCACATGGTAACCAAATTATCCACTACAATATTTCTCAATGTGAGTTAAACATCGCTCGATGGTTTTATACAACGCCATCTATCGTGCGTCAACTCATCATCATGCATCAACTCGATTGATCGATCACTTTGTATTCACCGTGGGTTCAAGTCCCTATAATTTGATTTATTAAGTAAAAGCATAGCAAGTTAATTGCAAAAATTATTAAAATAATGTAAAAGTGATAGTTGCCGGATCCAAATACACGCGTCGTACCTTTTACTAACACGTTTTGTTAGCTTCGTTCGTATTTATCTATCTGTGTGATTAAACATGTATGTATACGGAATCGTCGAAATAGTCGGAAATATACTATGAATCTAATAGTTACAAAAATATCTGGATTTTGGAGAGTTTTATTTAGTTTGTAATAATGACTGATGATTATGCGAAGATATTAATATATTATTATGGGAAACATTATTTTACAATTGAAACTTTTATTGCAGCCCGAAGCTAATGGCAAGCCTGTGGTGGAAGAGAATAACCCTGACAGAGCTTCATGGGGTAGCCCATTGGAGTTCATCCTAGCCTGTTTAGGATACGCAGTAGGTTTAGGAAATGTATGGAGATTTCCTTATCTCTGTTATAGAAATGGCGGTGGTAAGTATTAATAACATTTTTTATTATCTATTTCGTTAGTAATATCAAATATGTTACTCATTTTTGACGGGCCTCGTGGTCTAGTGGTTTATATAACGGACTGCCAATCACGAGGTCTCGGGTTCGATTCCCGGTCAGGACAATCATTTGTGTGATGTTTTTAATCGTGATACAAATGTTTGTTCTGCGTCTGGGTGTTTACTATGTATTATAAGTATGTATTTACAAAAGAAAAGTAGTATATGTATTCTATCCGTATTCTGGTACCCATAACACAAGCATATAAGCTTAGCTTGGGACCAGAGGACGTTGTGTGGAATGTCCATGAATATTTATTTATTTATTTATTTATTTATTTTTATCTATTCATAAAATTTTTCCAACCCACTGTTGGGCAACGGCCTCCTTCACTTTCGGAGGGATTGTGGACTACTATACCGTGTTGGCATAGGGTTTATTTTCAACTATTTATTTATTAAATATATATTGGATGAAAATCACTCAACCCTGGTTGTGAAAAAGCATTCATTTTCATAGTTATGTCATACAAAAGTTATCAAATTTTATTTATATACAAGATGTATATTATATATTGAACTATATTCATAAAATCAAGTAATTTTTTTTAATATCAACTAATTCTAAATTGCAATTCAAAAAGTTTTTTTTTAAATAAATAGAATCAGAATATAGCATTGACTAAAAATGCTTATTACTATAAACAGGGATGACGCTATTTACTTCTTGAGCATACAGTTATGGGAAAAGTAAGCCAGAAATAGCTCTTACATAATCTTTTTTGCCTCCAAAAGCTTTTATCATAACCACTGCATTACATCATATAAACACATAACACAAAAGTGAGGCAACATTACCGTCTGAATACTCAAAGGTACTTCAAGATTTATATTCTGGCAAGACAGTAAGGCCAATTCTGATGCATTAAAAACTTTACCTAATTTAACTAAAACGAAATAAAATATGGTGTATTTTTATTAAACTATTGCATAGCTTCTATCGCGGGCCTTGAGCGTGGAGGCTAAATGCACAGAATTCGAAATTTAAATTCCGTAACAAAGATAGCGTAACTAAAAAATACTACACACGGCGCTTTTGCTCTATCTTTTTAAACTACACTGAGTGAAAATGAACTGAGAGTAAAAAGCCTTCCAAATTTTAGGGAAAATATCAACTTTGATTGCTTATTGCGTGAAAACTTTATGTACTGTGGGCATTTTAAATATTGTGGTAGACAGCAGTACTAATACGGTTACCGATACAAAAAGAAAAAGGAAATATTTGGAAATATGTGGTGATTATAGTTAAAATACATTAGGGGGTGTCAATTTCAAAGGTTTTAATACTTCTTTGATATCTCTAAAATAAATTACGATATATTTTTTTTTTCATGAGTATTCATGAGTAGGTCCCGCTTATCGTTGAATTTTGGGACACCTTGTATATCTCTTAGTTATGTTTAGTGGCACAAGTTGAATAAGTACCATTGCGGCTTTTCTTTGTAACAAATCCTACTAAATGCGAAAGTTTGTATGAATGTATTGACGGCTGGGTGCAAGAAAGTTTATTGTTATTTTTCGCAAAAAATACTGAATAGATTTTGATGAAACTGTACAGCCGTATAGTTTATAAACCAGAATAACAATAGACTATATATCATCAGTCAAGGAGAAATGCAGTAACTGCAAAGCCGGGTAGAATCACGGGTCTTACTGCCGCACTCAGAGACATTTAATGGTTACTTAGGGAGCTCTTTAGTATTGATTTAAAAAAGTAAAAGTTAAGTTAAAACTTTTTTAAATCAATACTAAAGAGCTCCTTAAGTAACCATTAAATGTTAATGGTTACTTAGGGAGCTCTTTAGTATTGATTTAAAAAAGTAAAAGTTAAGTTAAAACTTTTTTAAATCAATACTAAAGAGCTCCTTAAGTAACCATTAAATGTCTCTGAGTGCGGCAGTTAGTTAGTATACAATAAATGGAAAATAATGGTTAGATTATCTTCCTTTCAAGTAAATGAAGGAGACGAATAATAAATAAGGTCGTAAACGATAATAAATCACTTATCTTGGGTAACTTAATGGCTCCAATCGTGTTATATGCGATTGAATTGAAAAATGGTAGCTTCGTATTTCTCTACAAATGTTACTGATGAAGTTTTTTTTTATATCTATATTATTTTTGGTATATCTGAGCGTCCGATAGGTATTAGGCAAGCTAAGACATTAAATTCTTTTAAAAAATTATTAAGAGCTCATTATACCGTCATAGCCACGTAAATGCAGCCACTATCTTGGTACTTTTTAGGGTTCAAAATTATTAGTTAGTACCTTAACTTATAGTTGTACCTTCTCCTTAAACATATTAATGTATGACTGGCTTAGCGAACTGACTGACTAATAATTTTGTTCATAATACGAATTCGCCAGATAGTTCAATTCACGGCGTAAACTGCCTGTAAATAATAGCTCATAATACGGCCGCAGGGCACACGTAACGTTACATAGAGCCACAGTTTTTCCGAATAGTGTATTCGCGTTTAATCTGGAAGACATGTAAAACACAAACTTTAGCCCATCTGTATCGTACTTCATAGTCTAAAAATATATGGTCATTCTATAGCATGGTTAGTCTATAGTCACATAGTAGTTTTCGCAAATAACAAGCGTCACTGTTTCTAGAAATAAAACAAGAATTCCATTGCTAATCCAAGACCTGTTTTATTTTTCATTGTCTTTAGGATTCAAGAAACTGAATTCTATGAACTAAATTATGACCTCTATTAACTAACACTACCAATAGTCATTGTTAATGTATGTCATAAATTTTACATCTGTATTATTTTTATAATTATGTAATATTGGTATTTATTATATATTTTGTAAATTTCATGTTTATGCTATTGTATATGTTACGTACGTTTTTTTTTCTTTCTTTTTTTCATGTTCATTAGATATTATTCACAGTCTCCTTCCTACGCACGAATAAAAATTCCTTTTTTACCCACTATCTTCTCGCGGGTCTGCTGGAAGAGATTTCTTAAAGAAATAAGCAGATCCTTTGTACAGACATTTCTTGTCCAATATTCTTTACATAATGCTTTGTACTGTTTGCATAAATTTATAAATAAATAAATGATCTACTTTTTTCTTTCTTAGATTATGTTGTTTAATTCGAATTAATTATTATTTTAATTTTAGAATGCAAGTGTTTATTACAAACATACTTAATATCAAAGCATTTCTTTTTTGTTTCAGGTGCTTTCCTTATTCCATTTTTCCTGATGTTAATATTCATTGGGCTGCCAATATTTTACTTAGAACTCTACATCGGACAATATACTGGGCTTGGACCTTTACAGGCTTTCAATGCGATCTCACCATTTTTCAGTGGTTTAGGATACTGTACTCTTGTTGTTATCAGTATTATCAGTATCTATTACATGATCATAGTCGCCTGGTCAGCATTTTATACAATAGTTTCAATTATTGGCAGACTGGATTGGGGATCGTGTGAAAATGACTATAATACTATAAGTAAGTCTTTTTATAGGTTTAAAATTAATATAAGTTCTATATGACGGGCTTCGTGGTCTAGTGGTTCGTATAACGGACTGACGATCATGAGGTCGCGGGTTCGATTCCCGCCTCGGACAATCATTTGTGTGATGTTTATAAATGTCATACTAATATTTGTTCTGCGTCTGGGTGTTTCTATGTATTATAAGTATGTATTTACAAAAAAAAAAGTAGCATATGTATTCTATCCGTATTCTGGCACCCATAACACAAGCATATAAGCTTATCTTGGGACCAAAGGACGCTGTGTGAAATGTCCGTGAATATTTATTTATTTATTTATTACCTATATCTTTTTAAAAAAAAAAAAATAATATATCATCATTGTCCAGCCTTTATCTCATTGTTTAAAGTCAGCGCAACATGTCATTATTTCCTAATCGTCTGTTTGACGTCATAATATCTATGTTCTTTAAGTGGATAAGATGCTGTATAGATTTTAAAAGTAACAGAATGCGGAATGGAGAAAACACACATTCCGCGGCCTGTTTCCTTTAATATTATTATAGACCAGAAGGCCACATTCTAAGTACACAATTTAACTTCAGTTAAGTTTAGTTGTACACGTAGAAACAATGTAATTTTAAAAAGAATGTGTGAAATAACAGGATCGCCGGCTAAGAGGATATTAATACATCTATCTCTCTTATACTCAGATTTTTCTAAAATTCTTATAAAAAAATAACGATGGTCTTAAAAAAATATTAATTGTTTATACTACTTAAAAAACGGTTAGCGAAATTCTTTATCTACAACAGACATATTTTTCAGATTGCTACAGCGGTGAATATGATCGTGTATGTAGAGAAAATAACACAGGTACTGCTGATGATCTCACGTACTATCTCCGAAATTGTACAAGTATAAGGCAAATATGTCTCGATACTGGCTTCCAACCAAATAATGATATCACATGCTTAAATGGAACTGAACCTATTCCTTGGTACACTAATGTTCAAAGGACTTTGGCAGCTGAAGAATATTACAAGTAAGTGTAAATTAAATTTGAAAAAGAAAACAATAAATATTAAAGGAAAATAAGCCAATCAAGTAGCAGTAATACACACAAAGAATACGTAATTTTTGATTAAATAATGCATGTCAAAAATGCTCTAAAATTGTAGTATTTTTTTTTATATTTTCTGATTGCATGGACTTAGAAGTTTTAGAATTGTAGTTTTTAGAATTGTTTATTATGGAGTAAGGTATTCTTGTTACTTTTAGCTGAATAAGTTTTTAAATAGATAAATGAATAGACAGATGGACAGACAGACGAAAAGAATTACTCTGTCGGTAAGAAACTCTAAATAATAATCTACTTAGTACAAAAACTAAAAAACACGCTTCAAAATCCTGATTTTTTTTTAAAATTATTTTATTGTCATCGGTCCTTGATATACTCGTATGTGCAATATTTCAGATCAATCCGACTAATGTAAGTGGGTGAAAATCACTTTCAAAGATTCCATTACATAGATTAATACATTGATAGATACATACCGAACTTATATAAGCGTTTTAAAATAAATGTAAACGAGTACACATAACTCTGAGCTAAACATGTATTTTATTCAATACACCTTGCTTTGAAATTAAAAATAAAACCGTGTACTATTTTTATCAGAAAAGATAAAAGTTACGACTAATTTAATGCTTCCATAACACTCATAAATTTTGTGTCGTATTATCTCTAAGGAAAGTGTAATTAATTTA
Source organism: Orgyia antiqua (assembly GCA_916999025.1). NCBI lineage: Eukaryota > Metazoa > Arthropoda > Insecta > Lepidoptera > Erebidae > Orgyia > Orgyia antiqua. The sequence goes on along the minus strand of OU779864.1, from coordinate 14,857,095 downwards.
TCAGAATACCCACCCACATTCTTATCCATGATATTTAAGTACATTCGTAATAAATTGACTGAATGAATGATAGCTTAAAGGCAATAATTCAAAAGACTGCGAAGCGGACTATAGCGTGTGGAAATCCCTAAGTCAAATTAAGCTGTAATTGTTATGCTATGTAGAAATACATTGAAAAGAGATCGACAATGTAAAAAAGACAGAATATAGTATCATCATCATACTGGCCTTAAAAAAATAAATAAATAATTGAAGGATTCTCCATGTGGTGATGGATTAAGAATACAAGTGTCACCACCCTATTGAGATAGGGTGGTGACACTTGTATTCTGGTGGTGCTAAGGGATATGACACACAGATAACGTGTGAGAGACGAATTACTCGAAAATAAACTCTGTGCCAATACGCCTGGTCAGCGCGGCACATTAGACCATAATCCCTCCCAAAGAGGAGGAGGCCAGTGCCCAACAGTAAGACGTAAATGTGTTGGAGAGGGAGGTAAAGGGCTTCAACAAATACACTAACAAAACTGCGTGGCACAGCTAATAATATTATGCGTTTTACATAAATAAGTATTTTCTTTGAACAAGATGACTGATGATATAAATTGTTAAACTTAATTGCAAAGCAAACAATTCACAAGATTCTTCATATCAAATTTGAATGTCAGGTATTACAAGTTTCGGAATAAGGAGAAACAATTAAACTCCTGTCATATTATCTGACTGACAGAGAGCGTGATGGCTTAAGTAACCATATTCTATACCGTATTTCGTAATAAATAGTTAAATAGAACATTTGGGGCCACTTTTCACTGCGTCAACTTATAGAAAATAGAGTTCGGGAGCAATATCTAGTAGAGTTGATACCGATATCTCTTGGGCAAAATTTGTAAGTGTTTTATACTTGGGCATAAATATTTATTATAATGTTTATCAATCGAAGTACATGTATCCTAATCCTGATAATTCAAGCGTATAGTGATTAGACATAGATTGATATTTAGGGCTTAATGTTTGACGTTAATTACTTTGGCAGAAATCTGAATAAAATTTATATGGTATGACGAAACATCAATCATGACAAACAAACTTTGATATCAAATACAATTTTGAACAAAGATTAGTTGGCTTTGTATAAATTATTTTTCCACTCACTCAAATTCTGTATAGGTATTATACCTGGAAAGAATTTAGAATATATTTAGACGATTTTATGAACTTTGAACGCATCTATGTATGTATTTAAAAACCATATCACTTGCAGTAGTCGGATTAAACTCAAATTTTGCACACATATTACATAATTTCATAATTTTTGACCTGCTGTTTTTATATTTTTTTTTAGAAAATATAGACTATTTTAAGCAACTAATTTCAATATTATTGAAATATTCACAATATAGAATTTTTGAAAAATACTTAAGAGGATACCAAAATAGCTTCGCGCATTTTTCTACGTACGAAGTTTTCATTGTTTCTTTAGATTGAATGGCTAGAGCTCTAATTTTTAAGTATATGTTTTTTCAATATATGATCTAGGATCGCATCAACTCAGAAACGACTTTTTCTTTCTAACTAATGAAATAACTTTAAAAACATAAGTATCTATTATATATAGAAACACGTAAATCAGAATAAAAATATATTTAGTAGATTTTGAGTAAAAAAAAACATCCCTAATTCTTCATTTTCTATACCTCCTAGCCCTGTGTTAATATGTACATGTCGACGATAATATTGATGTAGGCCCTTAAAGATATTATTTTAAATGTTGTGACGTAATCGTTGTACGCAATCTGTGTATTGACTTTTCCTGATAGACTTAAGACAGATTAAAATACATCTTTTTAAAGTTGCCAAGTTGATATAATAGACCAATTTCAACTCCACCACAAAGTAGTTTATCACTCAGAACGCCTTAATATTTTAAGTCCTTCATTTCAAAGGCAAAGAAGTTAATGTGCTGGAGAGAGAGAGAGCTAAGTATGATTTAGTCGCCTATAGATATTAATAAAAATTCTGTGCGATTTTCAGTGAACGTGTATTGGGCCGAGGGGATGCTAGCTGGGAGAATTGGGGTACAATTCAATGGCATATGGTTGGTTGCCTCGCACTTTCGTGGGTCATCGCATTTTTCTGTGTTATCAAGGTAAATGCCAGCGTTAAGTAAAAAATTAATCTTAAGTTATATCAAAACGAACGATCGACGGGCTTCGTGGTGGAGTGGTTTATGTAATGGACTGCCGATCACGAAGTCGCGGGTTCGATTCCCGCTTAGGACAATCATTTGTGAGATATCCATAAATGTCGTACTGCGTCTGGGTGTTTTCTATGTATTATAAGAACGTATTTACAAAAGAAAAGTAGTATATGTAGTCTATCCGTATCTGGTACCCATAATACAAGCATAGAAATATAGCTTACTTTGGGACCAGAGGACGTTGTGTGAAATGTCCTGAATATTTATTAAAATTAATTTATGAATTTTTGCAATGGACTTGCTATGCTTTTACTAAATAAACTAAATTATAGTGGAAAAAATGATAAGCATGAGCGGGACTTGAACCCACGACCTCGGAATACCGTTCCGTTGCTCTCCCATCTGAGCTATCATGGTTCCCGCATATGTTTACCAAATCTTCCACTACAACCTTCTCATTATCATATTAAAATGTTAGTAAAGCTATTACTGAATATACTATCTCATTTGAATGTCAATCGGTTACTGTTTTGCAAAAATGTTAAAGATTGCCTCTGAATTGCCTTTGCATTGAAAGACTGCTTTAAAAAAAAAAACTATTCTGTAAAATAGTTTTAGAGCCAATTTTATAAGAATGTGTGTATTGTGTGTACATCGTAGCTCCTCTTTGGATGTTATTCTTACCGTACTGTATTTTACAGGGAGTTCAATCAGCGGGTAAAGTTGTATACTTCACTGCATTATTCCCTTACGTAATGTTAACGGCTTTGCTGGTTCGAGGTGTTACTTTGGAAGGAGCTGCTGATGGAATCATGTTCTACTTATCACCAGATTGGGACACATTGTTAGAAGCACGCGTTTGGGGTGATGCTGCGTCTCAGGTGAGATCATTTCAATTATGGCCACTAACATATTTTATTATTCTAAAAAAACGCTTTATATTACTTACTTTAAAACAAAATTGTCGTTTTCATATGAATATAGTGCATTTCGAAAGCTATTTTTATACGTTTTATTTAATAGATGGCGTGGTTGAAAAGAGTTTCCATGTTTTTTTTTTTAAATTTGTTCATTTTTCTAATTCTACATGAACGAAAAATAGCTACGTATTTATCACTGGGCACAAAAATTCTACCAAAAATTCCGTTTCAAAAGTTTATTGGATTTTCATTAAATTCACTTTTAAGATAAGTAATGTACTGTGAGAGTTGTTTAGATTGTGATTAAAATTTTACGATCTTTGTTTCAAACATCAATCTCTAAGAGAAATTGTTCGATCGGAAACAATTCTGTTAGTAATGTCGGCCATTATCCCATGAATAAGTAAATACTGCGCCTAATTACCTGAAAGTTAGGGTTGGGCCAATTTATATTTTTCCTTTGCCACAGACTTACGTAATTTCTAATTAAAAAGTTTCCAGACCGTGTTTATTTAGGAACATTTTCACAGCAATCTGTTTTATGATCGCAAATTATAAGCTAAACAGTAATAACTTGAGTAAAGTTCATGTTTGTTGGTTTATCCACCACACCGTGTATATTTTGTAAGGAATATAATTTATTATAAAAGTAATTTGATAGGTACCTATCACCATTGCCCTAATTTCATTACTTGGCATTCATGGATATCGGGCCTCGTGGTCGAGTGGTTTATGTAACGGACTGCCATTCACGAGGTCGCGGGTTCGATTCCCGCTCGGAACAATCATTTTGTGTGATATTTATAATTGTCATACAAATGTTTGTACTGCGTCTGGGTGTTTACTATGTATTATAAGTATGTATTTACAAAACAAAAGTAGTATATGTATGTAGTATATCCGTATTCTGTTACCCGTAACACAACCATAGAAATATAGATTACTTTGGGCCTAGAGGACGTTGTGTGAAATGTCCATGAATATGAATAGAACGCGTAACTGTCTTCTATGTTTTTATTGTTTTCGTTATCATTGTCTTTGTTAACTTCCTTTACTTTCATATCCTCATCATCATCATCATAACATCTCGCCTTTTTCCCAGGCAGGCAGAGACTATAGAGCGCCGTCTGCTACGATCCAAACATACTTTCTTGGCTTCATCCACACTCATACATCTGGTCATACATGCCCGACGGTTGTAAGTGCTAAGCACTTGCCCCTTTTGGAGTATGCCGGTGATGACATCGGAGTATATTTTTCTCGGTCGGCCACTCATTATTATTATTATTTTTTTGACACTGATTTTTGTGTTTGTATTCACAATCTATCACTTTTCTTAATTTAAAACCAACTATTATAAAATGAAAATTAAAATATATTTTTTCTCTTTGTCTTTAGATCTTCTACTCGTTTGGTGTTGGCTGCGGTTCTCTGATTACATTAGCGTCATACAATAAGTTCACGAACAATTGTCACTTCGATGCAGTTTTCGTCAGTTTCACTAACTTCCTTACTTCAATCTATGCTGGATTTGCCATATTTTCGGTGTTGGGATTCCAGGCTCAAGCAATGGGTGTCAGCGTTGATGGTAAGTGCATCTATTTCTATTATACCTATATTATATTATATATATCTATATTATAACACAGATAATTTAATAATAGATTTTTTCTACGCGTCATTATAGAAACATTTCTAGTCAAATATATTTGGCTGGAAAAAGTTAAACTTATTAAGTGACCAGTTAAAAATGGCTTTGGAATAAAGATCGTCACTGTACATTGTGAATAATTTGAAAAACTCTAAAAGTGCTGTTTTAAAAAATAAACTTAATACGCTAATCTGTTAATATTCTAAAATTCTAGACGAAAGTAAATAATTTATTAATTTTTGCATTTGACATGCTATGCCTCCACTCAATAAATCAAATTGTGTACGTAAAAATATATAAACTCATTCGAGTGACAGATATGGTGGTTAATTTGAAGTGTTGCAAGTAGACCGCAATAAGCTCAGTTGGAAGAGCTTCGGAACGGTATTTCGAGGTCGTGGGTTCAAGTCCCACTTGCGTCATTTCACTTTTTCCACCATAATTTGATTTATTGAGCGAAAGTAAATAATTTTTATTTGCGAGTTTTAGTTACCTTAATTTGAATCTGTGTATCAACATCGTATGAATCCATGTAAGTTATTCTTGTAAATTGAGAGTAACCCGCTAGCAATGAAAATCTATAGTTTCAAAAAGCATCCTGGCTTCTTAAGTGTCTTTTTTTTTAACAAATCAAATTATTTTATTTTTCTACTATCAAGTAATGCAGTCAGTATTTTAAAACTTTGGTTAAAAAACCCGCATGTTACCGATTAGCTCAAGTTGATTATGCCAAGCGTTGCAATGCCGCAGGGGTGCAAACAAACGCGGGCAGAATGCAAACAATATTCTGTACAGACCACTCCAATATGCAACTGCACAATGCTATTAGATTAATCTATTTATTGCACTGTTGTTTATGCAATGGGAAAAGTTTATATTAGCAAAAACAATAGCGCTTCGAAAATATTCCTTTTATTGTTTCAATACTGCAGGCTGTTTACACTTCTGAATTTATACTTAGTTTAATAATTGCCTAAGAATACAGAATTTTTATGTCCGTGTGGTGACAGACTAAAAATACAAGTGTTACTAACCCTATTCCTTCCCATGGTGGTGACTGGTGACGGGCCTCGTGGTCGAGTGGTTTATGTAACGGACTGCCTTTCACCAGGTCGCGGGTTCGATTCCCGCTCGGGACAATCATTTAAGTGATCTTTATAAATGTTATACAAATGATTGTACTGCTTCTGGGTGTTTTCTATTATATGTATGTATTTACAAAAGATAAGTAGTTTATGTGTTATATCCGTATTCTGGTATAGTACGCGTCACGTAAAAAGAACGCTGGAAGAAAGTGATAGGGGCGTCTTTACGCATGGGTACACTCTCTCACGAAAGTTATCTGCTTATTATTTTATTTTTGAGCTAGGCTTTCGCTTACGAGTGTGGCTTGGTACCTACATATTGTAACCTCGTACCACCAAATAAACCGATAAATCGCCTATGCGCAGTTTGACCGCCAGCGTTCTTTTTACATGACGCGACCTATACCCATAATACAAGCATAATAAGCTTAACTTAACACCAGAGGACGTTGTGTGAAATATCCATGAATATTTATACTGTAGGATTTTTGTTTAAATTGGCAAATATGAGGTTAGTTTAATATTTCCCTGAGAATACAGAATACATAATGTATATTATGTCCGTGTGGTGACGGATTACGATTACAAGTGTCACCAGCCCTATTCCTTCCCAGGGTGCTGTAAAAGCTAGTCAAGGTTTATCGTACACCGATAACATCTATGAGAGACAAACCTTAACTAACAAAACTCATTCTAATGATTGACATGAGCTTTAAGAACAGTGCTCAAGGAACTCGGTGGGATTAATCTATCAATTAGCCTATTACAGACAATTACAGTCCACTGCTGCACGTAGGCCTATCCCAATCTGCGTCATAATACACGATCCTCTGCCTTGTGCATCCAGTTCCACCACCAACTTCTTAATCCGTTGCTACATAGAATACAAAAACATAATAATAATATAAATATTATATTTGTAGGTTTTTTGAGGCCATCTCATAAATTAGGTATTTTAGTCAATGGTACCGATTCTAGGTGCACACCTAAACTTAACTTAACTAAAAAATTAAAACAACTATGGCGTATTTTGATTAATTGGCTATTTCGTTGCGCAAAATTTTATTAATTAAAATCGTTAGTCTATGGCATACAGATTTTCTAATAAAAAAAGTTTTGTTAACATTGCCGAATCGTGTTATTGAAACTATAAATTTTTATTTTATTTATTTATTTAAAACTTTTGCACATACGAAATAGTGTACAATGGCGGCCTTAATGCCAATGGCATTCAATTTTCAGTTTCAATTTTCATTTTTTAGTTAAGTTAAGTTTAGCTGTGCACGTTAAATCGACACCATTATCTCACGACACAAAAGTAGATAAAATAAATAACTACATCGATATTACAACAAAGTGATATTACTTTTATAACGCGATTATTTATTATGTGAAGGTGATTCCCAAAGATTAACAACTTTTATACAATAGGAAGTTATTTTTATTGTTATATAAATTTATAGCTACTGTTTATTTATTTATTTATCCGTAAAAAACCTTTATAATGTACTTTGCAAGTAATAAACACTAAGTGCAATAAAAAAGACGTGTGTCACTCGGGGACTGCCGCGGTAAAGCTATTGCATAACATTTTTTATCAAGTTATGCATTTATAATAATCTATTTATTTTATTTATGCAAGAATCTAAATACCATAAACTAAAATAAGATTAACAATCCTTCTTTACTGATGCTTACATCTGTCCATTATTTATGGTAGTTATGATAAAATAGCGATTGTCAATCAAATGTCAATAAATTAAAATAAACATTATTTTACATTATTAAAATCTAAAATACGTTGTTATCTGAACATTTAGGATATATGTTGTCGATTCAAAATCCTTATTTTTAATACGCTGTTTAATTTGAGGAAGGCGCTTACCCTTGGTATCAACAGGATGAAATAAATTGCGGGGCGAAGAGGGGATTACGCATGCGCAGTAACGCCGATAGTGTAAGGTTTTTTCAATACGCTATTTTCGTTACGGAATTTCTGGATTAGGTCTCCACGCTCAAGGCCCACGATAGAAGCTATGCAATAGCTTAAAATTGTGTATGTATGTCTGTACGCATGTAAGAAGTTTTACTTCTTTGCATATCATTCACATTATCCTTTTGTAAGTAACTTTAGGGAGTAGTAAGTTTTGCAATAAAAAATCGTCTTTTATAAGCTAAACAATTCTCACTTTTTCTTTTTGTTGTAATATAACACAACCATTAAGCATAATTGCTACGCTAATGGTTACAGAATGTTACAAAAATCATAATTTCTATCTACAAAATACATAAAAAGCTTCGAAATGCAGTACAAATGCTAATTGTGTTAATTACATAAGAAACTGATGTTGACTTAACTAAATAAATCTTCTGATTGGAAAAAGAATCTAAAACATCATGACCAGAAGTCTATTACGTCATGAAGCTTATCAAAATATTATGTATCGTAATTACGCAAAAGTACGTCTAAAAACAATGTAGTATCATTTTTGCAATAAACCTTGTTGTGCGGACTCCATAAGCTTTGTAGTAAATCACTATATCTATTAATTATTTTCTTGTTCCCTGATAACAACTTTATTACTTATATACGACAAAACAACGCCATAACAAGCTACTATCATTGATAAAAATATTGATTTAACTCTTAGCTCTATAGATTATTAATAGACTGTTGTACTCTATTGTATTTTACTCATCTAATAATGATAGTAGCTACTTGTGAACATTATTCTGATAGGTTAACGATAATAATGTATTATCTCGTATACGTATTGAGAATTAATCAAATGTTGCTAATCCGGGCTGAAATTACTCACTGTATTAATCACTGACAAATCATGCGATGTTTTTGCGTTACATTGTTTGCGAAATGTTGGATTTGAGGCCGATTTAGGATACAAGTTTAACCGTCTCATTTTCTAAGCGAGTTAAAGGCAACTATAAAATATAATAAGCAAATCAGTTGTTTTGTGAGAGACGGAATGCTTGAGACTAAACTCTGAGTCAGGCGATGGAAATATTTAGCAAATCTATCATAGTAAAATTATCTTAACAAAGACAAAGGTTAGGTATAAGTCATTGTTTTACAACCAGCGTAAACTCAAAGCGAATGCTTGTGCAAAAATGTGTGCATAAACGTAAAAATTAGTATAAAATATATGTCTTATAGATTACGTGTTTACCTACAGACATGTCTCTAAACTGCTATTAATATTTTTAACATCCTTACCTCTTCTCTCTCTTACTCATTCTCTATTTCCAGCCCATAAACGTCCCACTATTGGACATGGGCCGCCTCAACTTTGGGAGGGACAAAGGTATGCTGCACTGACCAGGCGTATTGGCATGGGGTTTATTTCCGAATTTGCCGTCTCTCACAGAGGTTGTGATCTGTGTATAATATCCTTGCTGGCTTTTTCAGTAGTCTGGGAAGAATAAGGGGTTCTGACACAGGTATTGTTAATTGGTCACCACACGAAGAATACGGAGATCAACCTTAACTCAAGACCGTTTAAATTTCTACACTTTAATTAGTCACAAAATATCTATACTTAATATAACACAGTCGTTATTTTTGTATATATGTCCCTTTGTGAGCTTATATTTTCAAAACTGTGCAACGGATTTTGATGCGGTTTTTTTAATAGAAATAGTGGTTCAAGAAAATGGCTTTTTCGTATAATTAGTTATAGTTTGGCTTTTCAATTCTACGTGTACGAAACTGTGGGCAGTACCTAGTTTTACGTGTACGAAGCTGTGGGCAGTACCTAGTTTATCTATAAAAGGTATACTTAAAGACCGCAAAATATTGATTACAATTTATACGATCTAAAAACCAATATTTTTCAAGAGCAACTATGACAAATATTTTTTGCTTTGCTCACTGAATTGACCAACATTAAATAAATCAACGTTATTGGATTCGCCGACCGTTTCCGAGGTCACGTTTAGGCCTGCCAATGCTGTGCAAGGGCACAGAAAATTCGGTTATATTACGGGGCAATTTCTCATCTGTATCATCAAAATAAATAAAATTGTAGACAATAATAAATCTAGATAGAAATAAGTATCTATTTCTGTGTGAATTACTATGCTATTAGTTTCTGAAACACTCTAAATCTTGACAAAAGATTGACGAAAGAATATTTGCGAAAACTGTGAATTTATTTTATTTATACTCAAAATTTGGATACAAAAAGTTCTTTTATTATATTCTATTAGACGATATTGAGGTTAACTAATCTGGCCCAACTGCAGACATGGGAGGAAAAGAGACAATGATGTACATCTTCGTAATTTGTCATTAGTCGAAACAAAAGCTCGAATTATTTGGGAAACATGTACTAAAATATTATTGTTGTTGACAGATGTGGCTGAGCAAGGACCTGGTCTTGCTTTCGTCGCTTATCCCGAAGCACTGCTACAGATGCCTGGATCTCGTGTATGGGCTATCCTATTTTTCTTCATGCTGTTCATTCTTGGTCTTGGTAGCCAGTTTGCTGGTATTGAAGCTATCAATACGGCCATTGTTGACAGATGGCCACATTTAAGGAAAAGCTATTGGAAGGTATGTTGTGTAAAATTAATATGATTTTTATAATGTGTTATTATAAGCTTTATTGTATCTCCAAATGCAATACAAGATAATATAGATACAAACAGACATATAAATAGCTCGGTGTATTAAGGAGTGGGGTGTAATGAAACCAAAATCTGTAACAAATTTCCATTTCACAGTATGTCTGGGGTTCAAATTGTCAATTAATTTAATTTTTTTTTAATTTAAGTGAAATCCCTTTTTAGGATGGATATTATTAAGAGGGTACTATACTCCTCATTTAGGTATTTGCCTTAGGTATTGCTATCCCTATTTCCGAGCGCCGCGCTGAAAGGGACAAATATAGATGAAGCCGATTTTACCTACAAATTCTTAGAAAAAAGACGTTTCGTACTTCCGTTTTTTTGTTGCGAAAGTTAAACCGATTTTAATAGTTTTTGCGTTATATTATAGATAAAGAGTATATCTATGCTTCTATCACTTTCTTTTGTTGTAAAACTTTACCAAATTTGTGTGATAGACGCTGCAACTTTATCTAAAGAACACCGAAAAAAGTGGGGTTTCCGAACCGTCATATTTCTTTTAGCTATTATGTTTTGAAAAAACGAAAGTGATAGAAGCATAGATATACTCCTTATAAAAACTATTAAAATCGGTTAAACTTTCGCCAAGAAAAAACGGAAGTACTATATCCATACTTTTGTATGGAGCATAATTTGGTATCGTACCGTCTTAACCGTAATTTTAGCCGTTATTTTTATAACATTATCGATCTCAAGTAGTAACAATAAAATTAATTATAAGAAATAAACATAAAAACTTATTAAAGTATATTTATATCAGTTATATTGTAATAGTTTTGTATAGTAGTATAATAAACTATTACATTTCTCCAAAGAGCGTGGAAAAATACCTATTGAAACCCACATTAAATAAACAATATCACAAACAAAGTCAAGACATATTTAAATTATTCTCATGTGTATATTGAGGCACTGTTCGTCAAAGAAGTCATACTTAATTAATCCAGTTGGGCAAAAATAAAATTTGTGTTAAAATAAGGTCAATTATTGATAATGCTTCCTCGCGTATATAAACGTGCAATTGACTTGACATGCTGGTTCCCCTTGGACCTTTATCGCTAGAAACCGAATGTCACCTTTAGCCAACATTTACAAAACACAAAGCAGACTATTGCCTAATAATGGTATTCTGAATTCGTCACTTCACTGTCCAGCCTAATATTATGGTGTACTTAATTAATATCGCATTTGCAGGTGACAGGGACAACATGTTTTGTTTGCTTTATTCTTGGTTTACCGATGTGCTTCAGCGGTGGAGTATTTCTGTTTACATTACTTGATTGGAACACAGCCTCGTGGGCCATTCTACTGATTGGTATAGCTGAGGTGAGAGCGCTATTTTTGTCAGTATTCGAAATTCAAATAGTTTTCTTTTTTGTTTTTCATGACCGTATTCTGAAGGATAAAAATCATAATGTTACTGTTCTGTGAGAGAAATTGAATTGAAAACTCGAAACTAAAGCCTATGCCAAAACTAGTCAGCGTAGTATAGGAGACCAAACATCCTCCCAAATCGAAAGAAGCCGTACCCAAAAGTTGGTCGTTAATGAGCTGTGAAAGAAATACTTTATAACCACGTGGTAGTGGTAGTGCATAGTATGTGTAAGGTTCGATTACTGTTAAAGTAAAAAATTAATATATCATTTTCTATCCAAAGGCCGTCGCAGTATCTTGGAGCTACGGTATCAAACGTGCAATGGGAGATATTGCTAAAATGACTATGAAGCTTAATATTGTACAACAATTTTATTGGAAAGCTGTCTGGACAGTAACGGTGCCATTCGGAAGTTTGGTAAGTACAAATTATTTGCAATTTTTATGGTCCCGCACCAAAGGTGAAACGGGAACCGTATGTCGCCAGTTTATACTCGTATGTCGGGAACGGTGACATCAAGAGAGTTGAAATTTTTACAGATGTAGTAATTCTATTAAATCTATAACAATAAACACCAAAAACCACAATACAATAAGGGCTTTTATTATTATATTATATTATATTAAGGGGGCTCCCGTGCCAAATCGTTTTAGTGTAACTTGATGATATGCCTAGGCGACATTTTTAGAATAGTACTAGCTGACCTGGCAAACGTTGTTTTGCTATACAAATGTCAGGGATGGCCAACCCTTATCACTTAGGGGTATGAAAAATGGATAGTAGGCGATTCTCAGACTTACTGAATATGCATATAAAATTTCATAAGAATCGTACAAGCCGTTTCGGATGAGTAGTGGAATGAACATTGGGACACGGGAATTTATTTATTAGATAATGATGATATTATGATAATAATGATACGGAACTCTTCGTGTGCGAGTAGAAATCATACTTGGCCTGTTCATTAAACTCTAGAATAGTTACTTGATCTGTCATCTGGAAAATCTAGGTGATTTGGCTTGGATCAAAGAAGATTATCTTTGAAACGACAGATTGCCTACAATCGAAGGTCAAATATTGATCTTGTTAGGTTTTCGCACAAAATACCTTAATAGGATTTATTCAGTATCCGTCTGTCTCTCTGTTCGTCTGTCAAACTTTTTTTACTGATCAACGGCTGAAGGTATTAACTTGAAACACATATATTATAATAAATGTGTATCGATGTAGCGCCTTGCAGTAAAACAATACAATTGAATAGATCATTCAATTGTATTGTTTTACAATTGTGTTAATTGAATGATCTTCTCGATTGACGCGTTTGGAAGATATTTGTTCGGTCTAGTAGGTGCAGAACCCTACGGAGTCTATCACGCTCTTGACAGATATTTTTCTATCTTCGTTATTTTGTTCAAAGTAGGTAATTGAATGATTAAAAATCTTACTTATAATTACTATCTTAAATGATAATTTACGATTGTGACTCAAACTAATTTATATCGATAACTTATCGATAGTAAATTGCCACCAATGAGTGAGTTAAGTAAAATCATTTGATAACATAATCATTTTAATTATCTTAATAATTAATCTTATTGATTAACCTCCTTAGGTTGAGGCGCACGTGATAATTATCACGACATCCTCCAACAGTCCTTACCAACAGTAAATGATTTATAAAAAAATCAATATCCGGTTATCAGTCCACCTAAACCGTGACATAATATTTATACTTTTGAGATAATGATAACAGAAAAAGGTTATCCGGTAGGAAAAGTATTTATCTTTGACCGTGGTACGTGTCGTCAAAGACAACAGATTACACTATTTTATCATAATTATAGGTATCTGTTTCACATGCTGGACAATCTATTTTTCGCGCGCCAAAAGTCATGATCTAATTATGATAATTTTTTGATAAGTGGACATGGCTAAACGACGAAAAGGTGACCGCGGCATTGGCTCGACCCACGGCTTTACAGGGTCGTGTCGGGTCGCGCGAGCATTAGTGTGACCAACATGACATAATGTTCTTGTCTTCTGTTGGCAACGCAAAAAAAAAATTTATCGCGCATCACAGTCGCATGTCACTGTCGCGGAACTTCCCAATGTCACCATAATATTAAAGTTTGTTGACAAGTTCGTGAGAAAAATATGTTCTAAATAAACACAAGCCGTACGCTAAAAAAGTTATGCTTTTCCAACAAAACAGTAACATAGTATTTTATTTTTTCAGGGTATATTGATCTTCATCTTCTTCGAATGGACTCCACCTTCATATGGAGACTACGTATTTCCTCTATTTGCTGATATCCTTGGATGGGCTGTTGGTTTATCAACTATTATCTTGTTCCCTGTTGGCGTTGGATGGGCTTATTACCAAGGATATGTACGTATATAATATTATCACATTACATAATAAATGAAAAACAAAATTCTTACAGAATCGATGACAAGAATATCAACTCATATAAGGAAACAATATTGATAGTTAAAATTTCGTGTATTTTGGTTGTAGCTTTGAAAAACAGATACATAATGGTGTACTCGAAATAAGTAGGTACCGTAGCTTTTTATAACAAGATTTTTTTCTTTTACCAGAGAGGAAAACAACTCTTCACACCAACACCAGCCTGGCAACCAGCAGACAAAAGCTTGTTCGCACCAAGATCTGATTCAATCGTCACCACAGATTCAGCACCACTTGAAGGACCTTACGACAACATGGGCTTTATTATGGCCTAGAGCGGTTAAACGATGTAACTATCTCATGGTAGTTACTTATATTATATTATAAACAAGGCAATTTTAGAGAATTTTATACCATCAATTGGGTTTGTTGGCTCAATCCAATTGTAAAACATTGAGTGATCTCAAGTGTATGAATACTTTCAGGCACTAATCTAATAAAATATACTATCGTTTTCAACGTAAATGCTTAACGTCTGGAAGTTTAATTTCACTACTTGAGAACCTCCTCATGCTCAGAGCACCGGCAGATTATTAAAAATATTGTCTTAGACAAATTTTATCTGTATGGTAATGGGGATTTTTTTTGTTTGTCTGAGAGTATTAAATTCATAGGAGCTAAACACACAGTTGTTTTCATTGTCATGTATGCTGCCAAGTCAGTAGGAGGCCTAGATAAAACACACAAACACTTACGTAATTCCATTGATCGCTACTCACACATTTAATAGGCACATACATAATAAGAGAAAATATTGTCCGTATATGAGTATGAGCATTGCTCTTGTACACTTTTAACCAGAAAATGCCAACTCCTCTGTGATGAATGCTTTAAACTATTTGTCGTTAAGGATAAGGCTTAAAGACTTTTAACATTTATTCTCTAAGATTATAGTTTGATTTATTTACAAAGACGAGAAAAAAATGGAGTATTTTAATTTCCTAAGAAAACTTGTTTTTGTTTTCAAACTAGCTGTAAAATATCGTTTAAAAATTTATGTATGCTAGTCACATTGTTATATTAAATCATGATTTAAATTCTTTTTAATGTGTTTTATTTTTCGTTTTTTGACAATAATTTGTTTAATTCAAAAACTAAAACATCTTAATTTTTATTATATTTTATCAGCTTGGAAAATCAGTCCTTAACATGTGTAGCGTGTATCATAGACGTGTATATAGAAGTTATATCTATATTATTATACTCTTTGATATAGAATGTATTTCACGCTTCAAGCTGAGTGACTGATGTAGCCATAGACACATTATCTTCTGTCTGTAGCTATAACAGACAAAATATATGTGCACACTCTTTGTTCAATTTAACCTTACACCTTATAAAAATAAACCACTATAGTATTGTGTAATTACAGCAATATACAATCTAAATAGCAACTTTCCGGCTAGTTGGCACTGCAAGGGCACCATTTCGAATGCACTTATTGCGATCGTAAAGTAGGTTTTAACGTTGCAACTTCAGCGCTACGTTTACTTGGAACATATTTATTACAATCTCGCTGTAACATTGTAAAAAAAGGTTCTTGTGATTACGTTCTTTTTCTTTTTAAAGTGATTTTTAGATGATAATTAAAAACCATAGACTAATCATTAATCATACAGATCTTCTTTTCCCAATGTTACACTTGTTTTATTGCTTATAAAACTGATGTTTGTAGTTTGCAAAAACGACTACTAAGTATGTGACTATAGACTTCACCATATCTCATTAAACCATGAAGTATGATTAGCCAGTCTAAAGTTACGTATCTTCAAGATTGAAGGCGAATACACTATCTGGCTAATCTATGTTTGTAGTTTAGAGATGAACAGTTAATAGAGGAGAGCCTCCCAGTATATTGAAGACTTAATTGCTTATGATTAACACTATTGACAGCAACATGTGCATACGTCTTTAAATGGCTACTTAATTCGCTATCTTCATCTTACTGTCACGTCTTTTTTCCATAGGGGTAGGCAGAGTCTATAGAGCGTCATCTGCTATCATCCAAAAACACTCCTTTGGCGCCATTTACACTCATACATCTGGATATTGTATGTGCCCGACGGTTGTTGGTGCACCCGGTTGATCCTTTTGGCGGACATCGGCAATTCATTCAAATTTTATTGAGGGTACATTATAGTATAATAAAAAATATTACTTTATTTGAATGTGATTTTTATTAGTAAGTTGATAATATTTTATTTCTTAGGTGTAATATCCCACAAAATACATAAGTATGTACATAACAGAAATAAATCTGAGATAAAAATAATATAGCACATTACAATTTGCACATATATAGCACATTTCAATTCTGCAAAGAGAAAACATGAAAAACGCGCTTAAAGATTAATTTAAATATTCCACAGTAAAGTCCAGTTTTATTTAAGGTAATCGTTTCCTTTGCCAGTCCATCGCAAAATTCAAAGACAAATTGCAACCGTTAACTTCTAACAGCAGCTGTATAATCAAAGGCCAGGCTCAAAACAGCTCGTAAAATTTGCTTTACACATTTCTCACAAAGTTAAAGTAAAGAAACAAAAAGTGGAACAAATTCTAGTGGAACTTGTGTAACAGTTAACAGCTGTGACTTCGAGCCACCTGCTTTCCCAACGAAAACTTGTACTATGATTTATTATATACTATTTTTGCATACTGGTTTCATCACTTTTGTTCTTTTTTTTTCAAAATTATGATTTCTAAGAATATAGGATATTAATAGCGCCTGGCGTACCAGTAAGTTACCTCTGTATGAGTTTTCCGTTAAAATTCAAATTAGTAAATAGTATAACATTATCGATAAAATTAAAAAACACTAAAAATATTTCCTATTCCCAAAATATACTCGTAGATCCAATAAGGAATGAAATGATTGTGAATAAATACATCATCGATTGAAATCGTTATATGTAAACACAAACTTAATATTTTGTAACAGTCCCATCCGTGATCATGGTGACTGAAATATCTCCGAAACGTCAGGCTAAAATATAAAATAAATATACGCATCTAAAACCGGAAATTGGGTTTATTTAAACATTGCCGACGAAAATATTCCAATGTGTAGGACAAAACATTTAATTAAAAAGTTTAAAGTATTCAAAATTATATTCCTAAAGAGATAATGTCCCCGACGTCTTTAACTGATATCCAGTTATTAAAGTCACCCGAGAATGAGGCTAAAGATAATAAAATTTCGATAAAAGCCAGTAGATACTTTATAAATGGCTGTTATGGTTAAATCAACATAAATTTTGTTCAATCCAAGAGGGATTAGGTGGTTGATTCAAAATGAAAGTTAGAACAGATTATAGCACTCAGACGTTTTGAATTATGATTTCTCTTGTCTATAAAGTGTTTTAAAAGTTAATTAATTTTTAGATAGTATCGAGACTTTTTTGGCCACGGGACATTTCGTTTTGATGGCCTGTCTTTGCATATCTCCATCTTAATGAAGAAATTTTTTTGTATTTTTTCTGTAATTTTGGTTCACTAGTAGTTTTAGAAAAATAAAGTTTATTCTTTTGTCCTTATTTACCTACATCATTATCATTCTCTTGCCCTTATCTCGTTATTCGGGGTTGGCGCAACATGGCTTTTAGTTTAGAAAGATGAGCCTCGTGGTTGAGTGGTTCATGTAACGGACTGCCGATCAAGAGGTCGCGGGTTCGATTCCCGCTCGGAACAATCATTTGTGTGATCTTTCTAATTGTCATACAAATGTTTGTACTGCGTCTGTGTGTTTCTATCTATTATAAGTATGTATTTACAAAAAAAAATTAGTATATGTATTATATCCGTATTACACCCATAACAAAAGCAATAAGCTTAGCCTGGGACCAGAGGACGTTGTGTGAAATGTCCATGAATATTGATTTATTTTATGTTACAGTGGGTTTTGGCAAATTTTAACGACTGGCCGCCTGCCTGACGTGAACTCTATTTGGGTAGTATAAGCGCAGGTGTTTTGCGACGTGGTTCCCTCGGTCGCTTCTTACGACACCCACGGGCAAGACATGGGGAGGTAACACTTGTATTCCTAATCCACCACCACACGGAACTTATTTACTTCTTTACTTGTTATAAAACACAGTCATCATTTTTGTATGTATGTCTCTATGTGAGCTTATATCTTAAAAACTACCTAACGCATTTTGGGTGATGCGGTTTTTTTAATAGATAGAGTGAATCAAGTGGATGGTTTTTATGTATCATTTGTAAGGGGATGATTTTTTTAATTCCACGCATACAAAGTTGCGGGCAACAGGTCCTCTCTCCAGCCCATTTACGTCCCACTGTTGAGCACAGGCCTCCTCCACTGTGGAGGGATTATGGTCTACTGTGCCGCGCTGACCAGGCGTGTTGGCACAGGGTTTATTTTCGAGTTTTTTGTCTCTCACAGACGATGTTATCTGTGTGCAATATCCCTTAGCTGACTTTTACAGCACCCTTGGGAGGAGATGGGGTGGTGACACTTGTATTCTTAATCCGTCACCATACATAGAAACAGTCAACAGCTAGTACATAATAACGCATTAATCTACTTATAAGTAAATGTCCAGCAAATTGAAATTGTTCTCAGTCCACTACAGTCCACTATTGAACATGGGCCTCCTCTGCAACAGAAAGTTATCGCTTGGCGACCAGGCATTTAGATAGGGCTTGTTTTAAGTTTTACTTCTCTTACAGAAAATGTTTTACGTTTAAGTTCCTTTAGCTTGCTCTTATATAAAAAAAACCATAAGTATTAATATTTTATATGTACATATGCACACAATAATTCCTCGCCTATTATAAGAGGAAGTTATTTTATATTAGATAAATAGTTTTAGATGCATGCACACTTCACGTGCGTGGAATTTAAAAATAAAACCTTAAATAAAAAGACGTGTGGCACTCGGGGACTGCCGCGGTAAAGTTATTGAATAGCATTTTTTATCAACTTATGCAATTACAATTATTTATTTATTTTATTTATGCAGTAATTTTTTTCCTTTGTTTTTTTTTTCTTTGATATTAATTCAAGTTACACTTCTTGAGCGTGGTGACTGATAAGAAAATATTTTTTTCTTTGATTAAATAAATGAGAAGTTGATATTGTTCAAAATATTTTTTATCTCACAATACATGTAGATTATTCAGGAATATTGCTGAACTAAAAAGACAAGCGTGATTTTTCAAAAAAGTCATTAAAAGTTCTGCTATTCATCGATAGATGGCAAAACTAAAAGGGGGTGGTAGGTTATATTCGTTACGGAATTTCTGGATTCGGTCTCCACGCTCAAGGCCCGCGATAGAAGCTTAATTATACAATAAGGCCATGCTCCTGAAGCACTCTATCTATAATAAAAACAGAATTACAATTTGTTACGTACTTTTGAAGATATAAGCTCACACAAGGACATACATACAAAAATAACGACTTTGTTTGTAAGTGTTATAAGTGTGTAAGTCATTAAACCAAATTACAATCTGTTGGTCAATTATATAATAGAAAATTGAGCATAAAACAAAGGGCATTTTATGACTGAAGTATCTGATAAAAATGAAAAGTCAAATGCAATGAATGGGTGCAGCGCCGAGCTACCAAGTTAAATGAGTCTAGAAGGCTGACTTTATCTGAACCTCTGTGTTACTGTTTCAAAGATTAAAGTTAGAAAATTGGACGAGGCAAAATTCTTAAAAATGGTCGTAACTCAGTTGTATTATCTTTTAAATGCGTAGAGGTTAAAGGTGGACTGTATTTTTGCAGCAAGGGACCGCATAGATCTACATATCGTATGAGTTTCAAGTTAATACCTTCAGCCGTTGCTGAGTAAAAAAAGTTTGACAGACGGACAGACAGACAGACAGACACCGGAGTGATCCTATAAGGGTTTGTACGAAACCCTAAAAAGAATAAAAAAAAAACTAATCCTCCTGAACCCAGGAGGATTAGTTTAGAAAAATATAGAGTGGTTATTCTATATTTTAAAAAAACCGCATCAAAATATGTTGCGTAGTTTTGAAGATATAAGCTCACATAGGGACATACATACAACAATAACAACTTTGTTATATGTAAGTAAAGATATAAATAAATAAATAAATAAATGAATCTATCTATGAATAATTATTTATTTGCCTTACGTATGAAATGCCGCTTCTTTTTCTATGCATTGGCACATGGGCCTACTAAAAGACATCATATCGGTCGTATGCAAAGTTTTTCTGCAAGCCCTGCAATGGGGCTGACTTATAGACTTAGCTTTATGGGCGTAGATATTGGTGAAGAAGTCCTATCAGTACTGTAGTTAATTCTCCAAATCATGTTGATATGTATCTATACTTCTATATAATAATATAAAGCTAAAGAGTTTGTTTGATTGAACGCGTTAATCTTAGGAACCACTGGTCTGATTTAAAAAACTCTTTCAGTTTGCATAGTACATTTTTCGACGACTAATAGGAACGAAGCATCAGTGAATAATGTTGCAAAAATGGGAATTAATAATCATATATTCATATTTAGTACAGTAAATAACTGTAAATAAATGTAAATATATGATTTAAAAAAAGCTTCAACATTAAAATTTTACTTTCGTAGACATATTAGCATATGCAATTACTTAGTTTGGCTCTTAATAACGTTGTGCAAATTGTCTGAAATAAATGCAAAGGCTTGATTTTACCGTATCTAGTTTCAACATCTTCATGTTTCTCTCCCAATAGAGCTGGGATCTGTCGGCTTAAAGTTTAATTAAAGATGCAGCATCCTGAAAAGAGCAAGTTTTATATAGTAATGTTTTCATATACAATATACTCTGTTAAACTAAATTAATGTAATACTCTTTAGAACCCCGTACCAACTAACCAAAATCACTATTGACCAGCTTTATAAAATGACCTCAACTTTCGCAGTACGTACTTATACTTAAGTTACTAAAAATGCTCAAATACGAAAGACAATAGGAAAAAAAATACCAATGATTCGTTATGAATATAGAGTACATAAGATTAAGTCTTCTTTCTAAAAGGCTATTTCTTCAATACAAAATTAATAAAAGAAAGAAACGTTTATTTGTATTATCTGCCTTTCAAAACGCATACAATTTAAGGTAGGTACAGTATGTATTGCATAATAGCAAAGTTCTGTTTACAAAGTAATGAACAAAATCTTTCCTAAATTTTAAATTAAAAGTGAAATCATCACACATCCTCCTTTCCTTTAATTCCATTTTTTAGGGTTCCGTACCCAAAGGGTAAAAACGGGACCCTATTACTGAGACTTCGCTGTCCGTCCGTCCGTCCGCCCGTTCGTCTGTCACCAGGCTGTATCTCAAGAACGGTGATAGCTAGACAGTTGAAATTTTCATAGATAATGTATTTCTATTGCCGCTATAACAACAAATACTAAAAATAAAATAAAATAAATATTTAAGGGGGGCTCCCATACAACAAACATGATTTTTTTACCGTTTCTTGCTCGATACTAATAAAGTTGCCTTATGTTGCATAGATAATGGTACGGAACCCTTCGTGCGCGAGTCCAACTCGCACTTGACCAATTTTTTTAATTAAACGTTAATCATACCAATATTAGAAAGCTGAAGAATTTGTTTGTTTGAACGCGTTAATCTCAGGAACCGCTGGGCCGATTTGAAAAATTCTTTCAGTGTTAGATAGGGCATTTATCGAGGAAGGCTTTAGGCTATATAGCATTACACTACGACCAGTAGAAGCGAAGCAGTAGTGAAACATGTTTCAAAAGCGGGGAAAATTTTCTAAATTCCACGCGGACGGAGTCGCGGGTAACAGCTAGTAATGAAATAATTAAATCTCATCTAAAATTTCTATTTCATGCAAAAGATAGATAAATAATATTCATGAAGTACCGTGACCTAGACAGCCCTTGACTAAATGAACACTTCACTAAATAACTGTTATCTAGATGACTCGCAAAACATTCGCCAAGTTCTTGCATCCATTACCGAGTCGCTTAATTTTGTTTAAAGTTCATAATATTAGGCTTTGTACAAAGGTTGCTATGTCGTGACTACCGTTATAATGGCCAAGAAGATATTGGATAGGCATCGAAGGAACTGAATTGTGAATAGAAGGTAAAGTCGGCACGCGACATAGGGTGCGCATAAATTCCATTAAAAATGGGGACAAAAATTACTAAATACATATAAATAAATGAAATTACTATTATAATTTTTTAAAATCTAAAATTGGCTACCCATTTTATTTTGTGGTTATGGTTAGTATTAATTAATTAAATCATTATTGAAAGTACAATTTCAAAATGATTTAGAAGCTATTTTTATAGATAGAAGAGAGAGAAATGAACAGAGTTCTAAAGTTTAACAGAAAAAAAATGGATGAATAAATTGCTTAGTAGAAAAACAAAAAAAACACGCATAAAAACTTTAAATATTTTTTTAACAATTGTATTGTCGTCGGTTCTATGTGTGCAAATTTTCAAATCAATCTGATATTTACTCGTATAATGGGGGAAAATCTTTAAAAAAAATTCTGACTCATCGATTGAAACATTACTAGATACGTATCTAGTTAATAACAGTGTGTTAATAAAAGGGCACGGGACGGGAACATGAATACAACAAAAAATTTGTGTCTAAAATTATTAATATCATAAAACATCTTTAATGAGATATCTTAATAATATCGTGATCAAGCTAATAAGTATCAGAATCAATAACCATTTGGCTTTGTGCTCTGTAAAAACCACCAGGTTAATTAGATAACAAAATGTAATAGACCAATTTTGTACATTTTAAGGAACCGATTTACAATATAAATGTGTATAGGTTAACGATATTCAGTAGGTCTTGTCTTTTCTGCTTTCGTATAATTGTAACCGTACGACGTGGCGTAGGGCAGCCCCCGACGAGGTGAAGCGACGATATTATTAAGGTCGGAGACTCAATGGATGCAAGCGGCACAATACCGTGTGTTATGGCGTTCTATGGGGAAGGCCTATCACTATGTCTCCAAAATAAAACCTATGCTCATACGTCTGATCAGCGCAGCACTGTAGACCAATCCCTCCCAAAGCAGAAGAGGACAGAGTCCAATAGTGAGACGCTAATTAATGTGCTGGAAAGGGAGAGAGGATTTCTCGATCGGATACAGCAGTACAGAACTATATAACTATACATAATTCTCTTTTTATTTTAGTCAGATTAGTGTAATTATTTAAATTATTTTTTTTCATTTGTACCGATATCAAAGATTATCTCAAGAAAATCCAATAGCATGGTGACTAAATCGTTCCCTCGCAATATGACTTGATTGATTGAGATGATTCAGCGCAAACGAATTTCCCGAGTGAAATAACAATTATGTGATCCTACATATTAATACATACATAATATTTCAAGACAACACTATGTATTAATATGATAAATGGTATACTTAACTCCGTGCTTTGTGTCAAAAATATTCATATTATTATATTACTTATCATAATAAATTTATTTATTAAAATTAAACGTAGTACACATTTTATAAACAAAACATAAAATGGGATAACAAAAATTTTTAATGGAAAAAGAAACCTTAAAATATATTTTAAGCATCAAATAATTCCTCCGCATCGATATCCATGGGCAACGTGCCCAGAAGGCTGGCCGCATTACCACGTTGGATAGCAATTGCTATCCTTTGTGCCAAGAAAAGACCGGCCTTCTGGTCACGTGTGCTGTCGACTAATAATCGACTAAAATAGTCGAAAATAACGTAATGAAAATAACCTAACATTAACGGCGCTACTGCGCATGCGTAACGGCGTTTCGCTGTTCGTTCCCCATTCTGGTGACTCATGTCAGTTTCGACGTTAGTTTTAAATATGAATAAAAAAGTGCATTTATAATGAAGAAAGTCACGAAAAAATGGTAAAAGAAAATGAGTGAGTACTCTATATACATACATTTCATTATTATTATATATTATTATTAATAATATGATAATTCATTTTAAAAATTTGCAATTAAAAATAATACAAGTGCAAAATACTGCATAAATAAATAATTATCTATTATATAATATTATCAGACGGGCCTCGTAGTCTAGTGGTTCATATAACGGACTGCCGTTCACGAGGTCTCGGGTTCGATTCCCGGTCAGGACAATCATTTGTGTGATGTTTTTAATTGTCATACAAATGTTTGTACTGCGTCTGGGTGTTTACTATGTATTATAAGTATGTATTTACAAAAGAAAAGTAGTTTATTCTGGTACCCATAACACAAGCATATAAGCTTAGCTTGGGACCAGAGGACGTTGTATGAAATGTCCATGAATATTTATTATTTATTTATTATTATAATTGCATAAGTTAATAAAAAATGCTATGCAATAGCTTTACCGCGGCAGTCCCTGAGTGCCAAACGTCTTTTTACACGCTTTATATTAGCTTCACTTGTATGTTTGTTTGTATGTTTGTTTGTATGTTTGTTTGTATGTTTGTATGTTTGTAACCGACTCCTTTGGACGCTATTTTGACCCACTTTAAACGGTCAGATTTTATTCAAATTTTGCACACCTGTCAAAGACCGATGACAATACAATAATTCGATTAAATAAAGCGTGTTTTTTAGTTTTTTTTAACTATTTTTAATTATTTTTCTTATTTTTAAGTTATATGCATACTTGTTTATGCATACCAAAACAAAACTAAAGAACTTCAATGTGGATAGAATGAACACACATAGATGGCGTTCGCGTCAAGTTAGAAGTCGCTACAGTTTTGTTGACATCTAGCTGTCTTTTTATATTTTACTCTAAAACCCTTTTCTCAGATTTGACGTAGCTATAATATATACATGATAAAAGATGTATTAAACCAATATCCCAGTATATTACCACGTCACACAATAAAGTAAAACCTTTTGTTTATGTAGTAAAACCTTTGCTTATGAGGTTCAGTTATCACCCACAGTCCACAGTTTACGATCACACCGCGTTTCTCATTACATCAATAGATTTCAAATATAAACATTAAAGCTAAAATAAAAACCAGGCATAAACTCCGTCACAAAACAATAATTTTGAAGGCACCAAGTATTTTAGGGTTCCATGCAAAATGGTAAAACGGGGCCCTGTTACTGAGTCTTCACTGCCCTGCTTCCGTCTGTCACTAGCCTGTATCTCTAGAACGGTGATTGCTAGAGCTAAAAATTTCACAGTTGGTGTATATCAGTTGTTCTCCGTGTGGTGACGGATTAAAAATACAAGTGTCGCCACCCCATCTCGTCCCAAGGGTGCTGTAAAAATCAGCTAAGGGATATTGCATACAGATAACATCCTCTGTGATAGACGGAAAACTCGAAAATGAAATTTGTGCCAACACGCCTGGTCAGCGCGGCACAGTAGACTATAATCGCTCCCAAAATGGAGGAGGCCCGTGCCCAACAGTGGGACGTAAATGGGTTGGAGAGGAGGTAGGTATATCAGTTGACGCTACAGCAACTAAAACTCATCATCATCATTCTTCTGCCTTTATCTTAGTGGGGTTACGTTATTTGGTGTTATTTGCTGTCGATATGACAAGTATATTAGAAAAGCTGTTGCCCGCAACTTCGTACGCGTGGAATTTAGAAAATGTTTACCGTTTTGTAACATTTTTCACTATTGCTTTGCTCCTATTGGTCGCTGCGTGATGTGATATAACCTATATCCTTTCTCAATAAATGTACTATCCAACAATGAAAGAATTTTTTCAAATCGGACCTTCGTTTTATGAGATTAGCGCGTTCAAACACACAAACTCTTTAGCTATATAATATTAGTATACAGTATAGATAATACGTAGATATGATAATATAGGTTGACGGGCTTCGTGGTCTAGTGGTTTATGTAATGGACTGCCGTTCACGAGGTCGCCGGTTCGATTCCCGCTCAGGACAATCATTTGTGTGATATTTATAATTATCATACAAATGTTTCTACTGCGTCTGGGTGTTTTCTATGTATTATAAGTATGTATTTACAAAAGAAAAGTAGTATATTTATTATATCCGTATTCTGGTACCCATAACACAAGCATAGAAATATAGCTTACTTTAGGACCAGAGGACGTTGTGTGAAAGGTCTAAAAATCAATCAATCATCATAAAACCAATCCTTGACTATGGTGACGTGTGCTATTTAGACCTGAATGCAGATTGTCTCAATAAATACGACAGGCTTCTTAATAACTGCATTCGGTTCATATTTAATCTTCGAAAGTATGCTCATGTCTATGCTTATCGCTCCGAACTCAAATGGTTGCCTATTCGTCATCGGCGAAGCTTACCTACTCTTACAACACTATATTCTATACTGAATTCTCCTTCTGCTCCTTCTTATCTGGCTCCTTGTTTTACTTACTTATGTGCTGGTCATTCCAAGAATCTTCAATTCTTCGCTCAACTTTTAATTCTACTCTTCTTTGTCCGTCACATCGATCCGATTGTGTTAGGTCGTCATTTCTCGTACAATCGGTCCAACTTTGGAATTCTCTCCCTCTTGAGATCAGGATGGTCTCTAGCAGATCCACCTTTAAGCGTAAAATAAAAGAACACCTGCCTCTAGTTGCCATATTTAGTTTATTCGTTCCTTGATGTATATTTGTAAGCAAATAGCGCACCTACCACTAATGTCTCTGCATCAATGCAATGTCTCTGCATAGGTTGACTGATTGATAATGCTTTTAGCCTTAAGTTCGCCTATTGTACAATTTTGTGCTGAAAGTTTTTAAATAAAATAAAATATATAAAAATATTTATAAAAAATAAAATTGTTACGGAACCCTTTGTGTGCGATTTCAACTCGTACCTACTTGTCGGGTTTTTTTTTCTGACAATATTTCTATCGCTTATTACTTTAGCGTACAAAACAGAGTGTTATCGTCCTTAGATCTATGAAATAAGGCTGATACTTGAGTGTCATAATATCAATAAGGCATAAGCGGTGTTTAATCGGTCAGTTTTCACGTAGCATTTGATAGCCCGTGCGTGATATTGGATACACACAGATTTATAATTCTTATTTTCATTTTATGTGTAACATATTTTATTAACACCTTGCTTCTAGATATATTCATGGACACAACATTATCTGGTCCTAAACTAAGCGTATATGCTTGTGTTATGGGTACCAAAATACGGATATACTACATAAACTACTTTAATAAATAATGCCTACATAGAAATACCCAGTCTCTGTACAAACATTTGTATGACATTTATAAATATCACACACAAAAATGATTGTCCCGTACGGGAATCAAACCCGCGACCTCGTGAGAGGCAGTCCGTTACAAGAACCACTAGAACACGAAGCCCGTCATATCTATCGTTAGTACTCACTTCTACTTGTAACTGTAATATGTTTTCTTTATAATTATTGTTAGTACAATCCATAAGTATTTCACACACAAATATACAGATAGTTGGACCTGAGGGCATTTGAAGTAGCGCTTGGACCAGCGCCGCTCCAAATGCCTTCAATTTGATGAAAGAAAGAAGAGATAAATATGAATTTCTCGTTTACTAGTCGAATATCTCAAATTCTGCTTTAAGTTTGTAAAAACTAAGTCTAGATGGCGCTGGACTAGTTAAATATGGCAATGGATTCTTACTGGCAGGTTGATAGAGATACAGCCTGAAGTTTAACTTTTAAACGTTGTAACGCGCGTCGTTGAATTCAACTAGTTTTGTTCGTCGTTGAATTTAACGAATTCGTTCATTGTTAAATTCATTTAGTTAATTCAAAAAACGGTTAACGTTGAAGCGTTAACGAGAGTTCAAGTTGATTCTACTACTCTCTTTGAATCAACACTCATCGCTACTGGAGATAACAAATATACCAAAACTGTAAAATTTTCGTTTTCGATACACCATAACGAAAATTTTATTATAATTATAGAGTTTTGGTATATTTGGTTTCACAGTTTTGATGCTATAACAACAAATAGTTATCGTCATCTTTCCCCTTAACCCTTTAATTGCGTTATGATAATAATTAAGGTACGAAACCCTTCGCGTGCGAATCCAACTCGTACTGGACGGTTTACAATTCCACAAAGTATCAAGGTTTTAACAATTATCATGTATAAAATAATTTGTCTGTATGTCACGAGACTTATTGCAATATCATCATCATCATCATCATAACATCACGCCTTTTTCCCATGGGGGTAGGCAGAGACTATAGAGCGCCATCTGCCACGATCGAAGCACACTTCCTTGGCTTCATCCACACTCATACATCTGGTCATACATGCCCGACGGTTGTAAGTGCTACGCACTTGCCCCTTTTGGAGTATCCCGGCGATGACATCGGAGTATATTTTTCTCGGGCGTCCTCTCCCAGCATTTCCACTTACTTTCGCCGTGTATATGCCTTTCGTTAAGCGTCTCTCATCCATCCTCTCCACATGACCAAACCACCTAAGCATACTTTTCTCCACCTTAGTCACTACATCCTCTTTCAGACCACAACGTTCTCTTATAACTTCATTTCTTAATCTCTCTTTCAAAGTCACACCACACATACTTCTCAAAGAGCGCATCTCTACAGCATTTATTCTACTTTTGTGCTTCTCCTGCCACACCCAACATTCGCTTCCATACATAAGCGTAGGTAACAACACGCCATTGTGGATCGCCATTCGAGCCTTTTCAGTAATCGCTTGGTTAGCCACAATAGCATGCAAGGCACCATTCAGCTTATTTCCCGCTAACACCCTTCTTTCCACATCAGCATCAACCTTACCATCTCTTGTAAAAACACTTCCCAAATAAACAAATTCTTGTACTTGTTCCACACTTTCATCATCTATTTTAATATTACATGCAGACATACACTCCTCTTTTTCAAACACCATAACTTTCGTCTTGTTTACGTTTACTTTCATTCCTTTTAGTCTAAATGCTTCATTCGTTCTAGTTACCATATCTTGCAATTCTTCCGCAGATGGTGCAAGTAGAACTTGATCATCCGCGTAAAGAAGACACTTGATAGGCAGCTCACCCATAACCAATCCATCATCACTCTCTCTCAAATCTACCAGACAACTATCCATGTATAGATTAAACAGCCATGGTGACGCTACACATCCCTGTCTCACACCCCTAGAGATACTAAACCAGTCAGTATATGCCCCATTTATCCTGACACAGGCTCTAGAATCCCTATAAAGAGATTTCAGTGCCTGCACCAAGCGCCCGTCAACTCCATACATAGATAGTGTCGACCACAATTCGTCCCTCCACACGCTATCATATGCCTTCTCCAAGTCTATGAAAGCGCAGTATACTTTCTTGTGTTTAGCCAGGTGTTTTTCGGCTATACACCTTAGGGAGAAGACCTGATCCACACATCCCATTCCCTTCCTGAATCCTGCTTGTACATCCCATAATTTTTGATCTGTCATACTCATCACTCTATTAATTAAGACCTTAGCGTACAATTTGCCTACAACACTTAAAAGGCTAATGCCGCGGTAGTTTTTGCATTCCTGCTGTGAACCTTTTCCCTTATACAGTGGAACTATAACAGCCTTGCACCAGTCGTCTGGTACACGGCCGTGTCTCCAACACATATTAAAGATCCGGCACAACAGACTTGCTACCACCCCGTCACCGCCTTTCAGCATCTCTGTGGACACTCTATCATATCCAGCTGCCTTTCCAAGTTTCATTCCTTTCAATGCTTTCAGAACCTCATCCAGTTCAATCTGATTTTCGTCGCCCTCACCTATACTCTCACTATATGATTCCACGCTTCTCGCTTGCAACCGCTCTCCTACTTCCTGTACATCACCTTGCAACCTAAATAAACCTTCAAAATAACCTTTCCAACGTTCCAAAACCTTACATTCTTCACTTTCTAAGCATCCATCGTCTCCTCTTATGGTATTCATCTTTAACGTTCCTGTCGATCCACGGGCTTCTTTTACCTTCTTCCAAAATAGTTTGATATTTTCACGAAAATTATCACACAACTTTATGTTTTCTTTCTCTTCCCATGCATTCTTCTTCAATTTTACAAGCTCTTTTACTTTGATTTTTAGCTCTTTATACTTATCTTTCATTATATCTAGCGCGTTATTTCCATTCCTCATCATTCTTACTTGCGCTTTACAACTTAATAGATCCAGCCATGCTTGCTTTTTCCTTCCTACCAAACCCTTTACTTCATCATCTACCCAAACTCTGCTCATTCTATTCCCACCTTTCCTTTTCATAACACCACATACTTTTGTACTTACTTGTATCATACTATCTCTAACCAACTCCCAAGTTTCTTCTAAACTAAAGTCTTTCACCCCATCCCATACTTTATCAGTCATCTCTTTCACTTCTTCCTTATACATCTTTTTGATATCCTGTTCCTCTAATTTTTCTACTCTAATTCTTTCTAGCGGGGTTACGGACGCTCGAGCTCGATGGCGCCAAGTCTTGAATATATCGTTTACTCTGCACATGACGAGATGATGATCTGTCCCCACATTGACACCCCGATATACTCTTGCGTCCGTAACCTTTCTCTTTAGTCTCTCATCCAAGATCACAAAATCAATCACACTTCGACTGTCTTGCCTTTCCCAAGTGTACCTGTGAATCTTTCTGTGATCAAACATGGTATTCATCACAGAAAGTTTCTTTTCCACACAAATATCCAGAAGGTTCATACCGTTTTCATTCACTCTATCATCTCCAAAAGCACCCAATACTCCCTCATATCCTTGTCTTTTTACTCCAACCCAACTGTTAAAATCTCCAAGCATAACTATTTTTTCATTCATCCTACATTCATTCACAACATCCCATAACTGACCCCAGAATTCCTCTCTCTCTGGCAGCGAGCTTCCCATATCAGGGGCATATACCCCTACAATAAAGAGGGAGTTAAGCCCCACCTTAGCCCTCACCCATACTATTCTACCACTTATACATCTATAGTCTTTCATACAGTTTCTCATTCTTTCTGATAGGACAATCCCCACGCCCTGACTAGCTCTTAGTGTCTCTGGGACACCAGACCAGATAGCAGTCAGACCTCCATGCTGCGTCACGTCTACACCCTTTCGCTTGGTTTCGTTCACACACAATACATCTATTCTCTTGTCTATCACCAAATCACACACTTCATCCATCTTATCTTTTAATCCTCCCTGAACATTCAGCGTAGCTAGGCGGCACTCCACAGCCCGCTTTTCGCCCCGCGGGAACTTACAACGTGATGTGTGGCGAACAACATCGCCATCTCCGAGTAGGTTTGTATTATGACTCATTTTTTGTTCCCGCGTATATCTAGGAAGACCACTTCACATTGTAACCCTACAGAGCTCCGCATATTGATGAGCATTTGTTTTGTTTACACACAACATCATCTAATACATCTATTTTAAACAATAAAAGGACTAATTAAAATTACTACTAACAATACAAATACAGCCAAAAATAAAGTATCTAGGCACCCATTTTTTATACACTTAAAATACTTATTCTAATTATTCTACTATTAATACTTATTATTTAGGTTACACTATCTGTACTAATTAAATACTGGTAGCGTCCTCTATTAACACATAAAATGGTAATCCAATAATCCAAGTTCGTAGATGGTTAAGTAACAGTTTATTTCAGCAGGTTGACAGAATAGATGATTGATTTGATGATTCCTTCTCTTCGAGCTTTATAACAGATTTTAAGTCAGATTTTGTACTCTAAATGTTTGTGTAGTTACAGTAGTCGGGACACAGCACAGGTACTCATAAAGTGGACACTTATCTTGCAACAAAAAAGTAAACTTCCTCCTCAGCAAATAGTATTACGTACTGCATGCAATAAATCAGCTATTTTTCACATCTCATAACAATTGTGTTAATTCTGGTATTAATATAATTGCGTGTTGTAAACATTCCCAAAGCACTTAGCCAAATTTAAAAAAAAGCACAAAAAAGCAACTTATCTATTGAGGTTTGAACTGCGGTCAACACGATCGTTATTGTTGATCGTTATTGTTGATTCGTTTATTGCAATAACCTCGACGTAATGTGTTTTGATATTAAAGCTTTTACCGTTTTAATAGCTCTGACAGATGCTTGTACTTTTTTTATTAAATCCTTGAGTAGAACACGTTGCAGTTAACAAAATTTAAGATTTTTATTTAATTACTACTGTTGCCCGCGACTCCGTCCGCGTGGAATTTAGAAAAAAATTTTTTCGCAATAAAAGGTAGCCCATGTCCTTTCTCACGGTCTAAAGATTGTCTGTGCCAAATTTCATCAAAATCGGTTGAGAGGTTTAAGCGGGAAAGCGTAACAGACAGACAGAGTTACTTTCGCATTTGTAATATTAGTAGTGATTGCAATCATTTTCTTAGGGTGACGCACCAAAAGGCAAAACGGGAACCTATTAGGCTGTTAGTAAGACTTCGCTGTCTGTCTGTTCATTCGCCAATACATCTATCGTAGGTATATCTGAAACACAGATAGCTAGAGAGCTGAAAATTTCGTAGTTTATATAGGTATATCAGTTGATGTTATAACAACAAATACTCATAATTCTTTTGCCCTTATCTCGTTATTTGGGTTCGATAATATACTATGATAATAACGGTAGGTACGTATGCAAGCCTAACATAGCGATGATGATAATATGTTATGAACCAAAATTAATTGCGAGTTATACCTTCCTATCCACTTTAGTACATTTTTCTTATAAGCTGTTTCTTAGAAGTGTTGAATAATAAATAATAAATATTCACGAACATTTCACACACAACGTTCTCTGGTCCCACGCTAAGCTTATGCTTGTATTATGGGTACCAGAATACGGATATACTACATAAACTACTTTTCTTTTGTAAATACATACTTATAATACATAGAAATACCCAGACGCAGTACAAAACATTTTCTATGATATTTATAAATATCACACAAAAGATTGTCGCGAGCGGGAATCGATCCCGCGACCTCCTGAACGGCAGTCCATTACATGAACCACTAGCCCACGAAGCCTGTCTTGAATAAAGGGTAAAATATATGAAATATTTTAAGATTTTATTAGATTTTATATCAAACGACATAAACAAGAGGGTACAAATTTGTTTTGAAATGTATTCGATAAATTTGATTTGTCTATTCTTGCAAAACTGGGACGGGTCAGATACACAAATAACACGTAAAAGATAAAATTGGTTACTTTTTCTTAAGAATTCGAAAACTAGTTCTAAAAATATGTGTAATATTTATTATGGATATTTAGATTAATGATATTCGAATATCATCATCATTATCGTCGTAACATGGCGCCTTTTCCCCATGGGTGTAGACAAAGACTATAAAGCGCCGTCTACTACGATCCAAACATACTTCCAATATTCGAATATTGTGTAAATTGTATTTAGAATCTAATTCATCTTATATTTCTATTATTTTTATATGAATTATTGATAGCATAAATAGCTGCTACCCGCAACTTCTTTCACGTGGAATTAAAAAACATGACAAATTTATACTAAAACCAACCTTTAGAACTACTCTTTCATTAAAAAAACGCATCTAAGCACGTTACGTAGCTTTGAAGAGTGGTAGAGTATAATTTTGTCAACCCAAATAGAACGTAGCCATAAAAAAAAAAAAAATTGCTACAATTAGAAAACCTTAACAATAGAAAGACCAAGACCGTCAATTTGACCGCACGGCGATTTCATTCTTAAATATTTTACAAACTATGTTTTTGTTTCTTTTCATATTTTATGAATTTTCCTAATTAGCTATTGTTAGGCTATATAAAAAATACTAAATTATATGTTGCATATGAGATTCCCTCACAAATACCTACTAAGGCCGCACACCTTCAATGTGACCGCACATACTTAAAGACAGCGATAAGAATAGTAAACAACGATTTCTTCAAACTAAAAGAAAGTAGGTACTTTTATTTTTATTTATGTTGAATTCTAAGCAAGTTGTTACTGTTTACTTAGTAGACATTGGTTTCGTTTACTGAGCAGTCGTAATTGGTTATAAAAAATGAGTCGCAGTCTCAGTAGTTCTCAAATAGAAGAAGAACTGTTGCGATATCGCGATATACAATTAGATGTGTCAGGTGATGAAAGTGGTGACGATTTATCAGACAGTGTTTGTGAAACCCCTGATGCAGAATTTCAGCCGGAACAAGTCACTTCTTCACTGCATTGCATTCACGTGAGCATAGATACTGATCAAGAAAAAGCTGCCTGAGACAATTGAATTTTATAATGAAACAAAATTTGGTGTAGACTTCAACGATCAAATGGCACGCAAGTACACCCTAAGAGCTGGAAGTAGGAGATGGCCTGCTCACGTTTTTCACAATACTTATACTTGATTTAGCAGCTATATGCTCGTGCATTCTATACCGAACAATTTCTCGGCATGATTTTATTCTTCAACTAGTAAGAGATCCAAGTGCAGAGTATGTGAATAAAAAATCTATTTCAACTGCGACTCAAAGACAAGAATCTAATTCTGAAACAAGTGAATAATGTACTACAAACAATAAGAGGCGGTAATGTCAAGTCAATCGTAATTGTAATAGTACATTACGATATTAGTGCGTTAAGATGGTTATAACATGCGAGGCGGAATTTCAGCCCGAGCCGAAGGCGAGGGCGTAATTGAGCCGTTTTACGACGTTTTTTAACACATTTACGAGGAAACAGAAAAAAAAACATTTAAATAAACTCAATCTGTGAATGCACACTGTTGCTTTCCCGCCATTTTAACAGCGCGCTAGCGCTGCCTACTGACTGGCGCCGCGCGGCGATTAGTTCGAAATTTGAATAGCAACAGCACGCTGCTCGAGTCGTGCGGCTGCGATCAGTTCCATATTTGAAATGGCAAATAATACTGTTATGAAATTTGTATGGACTATAACTTAACTATTTGCTTTGGTAACACACGCGTTTTTTATGACCCGCTTTACATATTTAAAACCGGTGGAATTACATCAGCTTTACGAGCAAGGATGTTAAAAAAATAAATAAAACGTCTGATAACTGCACAATCTGTAAAAAAGCTGTTTATGGAAAATGTATAAAAGATTTAAAAAAAAACTATTACATGTTACAAATGTTACTCAGTTTAAGTTCTAAAATGTTTAATATTATTAAAAAAATAAATGAATATTATTGTTATTTTATTTAAATGCAATATACGCAATAATTTCATAGGTATTCTGACCTAATCTCTAATACCGTCAAATTGACCGCCGCGGGCTTTGAAGGTATAGCATGAAGCCCGGCCCTTCTAGTGTTAACACACATTTACTTCGCTTAATTCCTTTGCTTTTTCATTAAAGCATGTTAGTAAGATCGTTACTTAAATAACTGTACATCAATTATTCATACCTCCGCAGTAAACCTGTACTGGGTATGTTTAAACTAGCTGCTGTAATTATTTAAATCAATAACAATTTTGTATAGGCGTCACGCGAGAGTTGCGTGCCGTTAAACTGGCAGCCCTTTTGATTCTTATGTGCAGCTGATAATATTATTAAATTATTAGATTAACTATAACTTAAGGGTAAATAGGTGATAGCCCAGATGCAGACATCTTTGTTGTTGGACAATGTCGAAATATGTCGTCAGTTTCTCTCCCATGAGACTCGTTGCTCCAGCCCAATAATGGCAACATCGTCGGAGGGCGTCCCGTCGCCTGTCTAGAAAAGGCAGGGTCCTATCTAAAATTAAGCCTGGTAGATTTCTATTATTTAATAATATCTCTCGTATTAATTTTTCTCTCTTATTAGTTAAATTATTATTTAATATCTCTCCGTGTGGTGACGGATAAAGAATACAAGTGTCACCACCCCATCTCCTCCCAAGGGTGCTGTAAATTTCAGCTAAGGGATATTGCACACAGATAACATCTTCCGTGAGAGACGGAAAACTCGAAAATAAAGCCTGTGCCAACACGCCTGGTCAGCGCGGCACAATAGAACATGATCCCTCCAAAGTGGAGCAGCCCGTGCCCAACAGTGGGACGTAAATGTACTGGAGAAGAAGGAGATTTCTATTAAATATGTCAAAATGATTCGGTTGTGCTCTTATTGAGACTAATTTCTCAGATTAATACAGCAAGTTTGTAATAAATTTACAAATTCTAAAAAAATGCAACTACTTGAATGTTTTAATACATATTCAGGCATATAGGTACTATATAACGTCCTCTGGTCCCACATTAAGCTATAGATATTATTACAATTTAGTCATGGATACCGGATTTTAAATATTTTACTTTTTTTTGTTGTTTGGTCGAGAAGCAATACACATCACTTAGATACGAATAATTGCCATGTACGGGTATCAAACCCGGGGTCTCTTAAAAGGCAGTTGATAACACTACCATTAGATCATAAGGTCAGATCTCCGTTACAGCTATAACATCATTTAAATAATGACTTATCGTAGAACTTGAAATGTTTATTTTCTAAATAGAATATTCAGGTATACTTTTATTCAGGAAGCGTTCTAAGTAACAGTAACGGTTTCTTAGTTAAACAGAACCCTAAAATAGCCTTATAGAGTAAATGCAAGCACTATTATGGTAGCGTGACTTCAAGCGTTGTAGATTTTATCATAAAATGAGATGTTACTTATTTTCTCGTTTCGATAAAAAGTAAAAGTAGCACAAAGTTAATCAAACAAAACCTGTTAACATTTAGTTACACACGCACATAGAAAAAAGGAAAATTGGCTAATGTTGCAATCATAAGGAAATCTACATTGATTATTCTATTCTATTGTATAATAAAGTAAATTATTACATTAAACCTTGTTATTGTAAATTATTATATTTAGATGATATAAGTGTGTGTGACTACTAAGATCCTATTTCATCATTTATGAAATAGGATCTTAGTAGTCACATTTAAAAATAATCTCAAATGGCGGCAATTGCCGTTAGAATGAATCCGGCTCGAAGGACCATAAAATGATGTTCGGATATTAAAAATTATATGTTTTTTTTGCGTTAATAAAATGCGTGTCCACTGTATGGAGGTTTAATTGTTGATTCAATTAATGCGACTAAAGACCTTACAAGATGCAGTGGACTGTATACATAGAATCAAATTAGATTGGAATGCTTACTCCAAACTCTAACAACGCTTTAATAGACATCTTAATAAGTAAAGCCATAGGTTTTTTTATACCTAGCAAGAAACTTTTTGTATTCCAAAGTTAATTAAATAGTGAAATAACTAGGTACTCCAGATAATGAAACACACATAATAAATAGAAATGTAAAAAGTCTCCAAAGAAAATTCAAAATAAAGTAAAAATTTAAATAAGATACGTACCTACTGTAACTTTGGATACGTCTCACGCAAAATAATGCTACATAGATTTGAAAACAGTTTAAACTTTTAAGCCGATATTGTGCTAGAGTTCTAAATAAAAATATAGGGCATTATTTACCCCACGAAACTACCTACCTCAATTCTGAAAGAAATGTCGCAGCAGAAAGAATGCTGTAGATTCCGAATTCACGTAAAAAGTCGCAGTTAGGAACTAGTTCTCAATAAATTTTCTCATATGATGTCAAAAGCACTCACAGAGAAATATAAAAATAATAAACTATGGTCTGTAATTCAATCAACTACTAGTACTTTCAGTTAAGTAATACTTCGGGTTGGCTCGCTACGGCTTGAATTGTGAAACCAATTCCTTTCCAATCGCCAACCGAGACGTTCAACCAG
The DNA here is from genome assembly GCA_916999025.1 of Orgyia antiqua. NCBI lineage: Eukaryota > Metazoa > Arthropoda > Insecta > Lepidoptera > Erebidae > Orgyia > Orgyia antiqua. The sequence continues at coordinate 14,819,001 of OU779864.1, read as the reverse complement.
ACATATTAAAGTTAAAACTACCCCGGGGACAACAATGATAGCTTTTTATAACCCATTTCAACAGTAACATTTACTTTATTATATAAGAACTTGAGTTTTAAGTTACTTAAAGAATAACATTTAGTAAAGATATCTTATACTTATCTCTGTTTTCAATTTACATCATACATACATATATAATTTTTCTTATCTCTGTTTTCAAGTTTCTTTTGAACGCGCTAATCTCACGAACTACTGGTTCGAATTGAAAATTGGTTTTTGTGTTGGATAGTCCATTTATCGAGAAAGGATATTGGCTATATAACATTAGGCGACCAGTTAGTAGCAGCGAAGCATCAGTAAAAAATGCTACAAAATCGGGGAAAATTTTCTAAAACGCATATTGAGTCACTAGCAGCAGCTAGTATCTAATAATAACAATAATTATTATAAACAAAACTTTCTTAGCAAATTTTTTTAAATTTCATTTATGAAGCTTAGTTATAAAAATATTTATCGTTTTCAAGCTTCAAAAAATTCAGTATAGAAATAAATTATAGGTTTTATTATTCGTTTCTTTTTGTGTTACGGTGATAAAAGCATACTCGTCCACTCGCGTGATTATCGTTCAAGGTGTACAAAATTTTCGTTTTCTGTATAAAGCATAAATATATATTTCTAGAAGAAGTATAAATGTGACTTAAATTTGCCTCAAAAGCACATTTTAACAAAATACAACCTGAGTGTTACAAACATAAACAGATAATGCACTTATTAGCTAACTTTAAACGGCGTCGTAATGTTAAGTAGCTACACAACAAGCGATCAAAACTTGGTTTAATAACCTATTAGATAACAGAAGGGCAATGTTCTAAATACCAGCTTAAACTCAAAGTACCTTACTCCATATTAAGAGATTGTAAGAGTCGATTTAAGACAACAATATTAACGTGGCGGGAATATTATGAATAAGATACATTTTTCAAGTAACCGCACAGCACGACATTTGAAAAAAAAATTAAGCTTATTTTTTATTACGGAAACAAATAATTATGATATTATTATAATACTTAATATTGTCATATTTAACCCAAAAATAAAAAAGGGTCAAATTAGGCATCAAATAAGTCGTCCGCATCGCATTCATTGGGCAACGTGCCCAAAAAACTAACAAGTCAAATTTAACTATTACTGAAAATGTGAATAAAAATCTAAGACTATAGACGTTAAAACGAGTAGAGTTATTAAAAATACAAGTTTCGCAATCCCATATTCTTCTCAAGATGCTATAAAGCCCGTTATTAGACAATATAAGCAAAATAATATCCACTGTTCGAGACGGGAAAGATAAAATTAATATACCAACAGCAACACGCATGATCAGCGTGGTGTAGTAGACTAAAACCCTCCCTAAGTAGAGTAGGCCTGTGCCCAACAGTGGGACGTTAACAGACTGGAAAAGGAAAGAAAGTTAAAGAAACAATCTTTACTTATTAACGCGGATAAGTAAGGTCGGTATGTATCTATCAATGTATTAATCTATATAAAGGAATATTTGAAAGTGATTTTCACCCACTTACAGTAGTCAGATTAATCTGAAATTTTGCACATATATCAAGGACCGATGACAATGCAATAATTTAAAACTATATTCCGGATTTTCAAGCGTGTTTTTAAGTTTTTGAACTAAGTATGTTGAACTAAAAATGTATGTCCCTATGTGAGCTAATATCTTTAAAACTTTAAAGTTATCAACATGCTACAGTTTAAATACAGGCTTTGTTATTTGTAGAAATAAATAGATAGCTAAAACCCTTTACACCAATGCAATTAAATACTGCAAATAATTGAGTATTTAAAAATAAAATTCAACCGACTTCATGTCCCTTTGAAATTTGAGGGTTTTCCTTGATTTCTCAAGAGATAACGATCAGATCCAGACCTGGTGCCAATGGGACCACACTGGAACCACCACCTTTGAAATATAAAAAAAAAAATGAATAATTAATATCGCTTCGCCCATTTAGAAGTTATGTGGTAACAAACATAAAAAAAAACATAAAGACGAATTGAGAACCTCCTCCTTTTTGAAGTCAACAGCACGAAATACAAAGTGTCTGTAAATTAAATTTGGTTCCCGTCCCTTCCCATATCTATTAAGTGTCTCTAACTGAATCAAGCATGCTGTCAACTCACCATGACTAACCACTTTCGTGACGTCATTTGCCAAACTTTTTTTCTATTAAACTTGTGGCGCTTGCTACTCAAGTTAAATTTGTTTCTACCCATTGGCTGCCCTAGGGAAATACACCTATATTCTAATTGTATTAAATTCCTGTTTAGTTTCTTGCATACTTTTTGTGACTGGTAATCATGGAAATACAAGCTCAAAAATAAGGTCCTGAATTTTTTAGAACAAAACCTAAGAATAATTTACTATATGATTTTAATGAAACCACTTTTTCGAATTGAGACGCGTGTATTTGTTTAAAATTTTAGCCCAATGTTTCGGAGATTATGCAGTCACGGGGTTACAGCATTAACATTAATAGGATTAGTAATTTCATTACATATTTCTAAAATAAAAAAAAAATGTAACAAATATCTATTAGAAATAATGTGTAACTTTGAATAATCTTCTGTTAATGTTTTCAGATCCTCTTACGAGTTCTTTAAAATAGTTACAACTATTTGTAACACTATTTTCCTTTAGAAAATCACGTCCCACATTACAGATGCAGATAACAGACTAGTGTCGACTTTACTTTCAGTTAGCAGTAGATAGAATTCTAAAACAGCTCCAAGTCTTAAAGAAAACACAGGCATGAATACAAAATGTGGCTTACGGAATACACAAGTCACTGACGGCATTGTTCAATTTCAATATTAGTTTGAAGATAGTTGGAATCGAATTGTTTTGTTCATGAATCGATTGAATATGCTTTGTTTGAAAGATAACTGCACCTCATTTTACTATGGGTTTTATATTCGCGTTTAATAATCTCTCTCTCTATTTCCCTCCAGCACATTAACGTGCAAAAGGGTGTGCAAAAGCGTTAATATTTACATGGTCTTCTATGTCGCGCTGACCAGGTGTGTATTAACATTATTATGATAGATTATGATAGTTTATGTGCATATGTAAGGGCCATATAGGCCATAGATAAATGCCGACAATAAACGCAAATGTAAAATACAAAATATTTCTTCGCCTTTTTACGGCAATTTGCTAAACCTTTTGAAAGAAATCGATATATATATATATGTGAACAATTAAGAAAGCAAAGATTTGAATTAAGAACCAACCTAAAGTTTAAAAAAATCTCATTTGAGTTGTATGCGGAAATGCATAAGTAATGAGACAATTATCTGCTAGATCGAAGCTCTTGTCGTTTTGTAATATAAATTGACTCATTTATTAGAAAGATAAAGTATAAGATTTGCGTTAGTATAGTTTTAAATCTCGTGTAGGTCCGAGGGTTTGCTAAAAGTTTTATTTAGCTGTCTCTTATAGAGCCGGTACGAGAAAATAGGGTGGTGACGTAATTTCAAATCAGGCTCATGTCGTCAATGCTTTGGAAACTTAACTGTATTACGAGTAATCCATTCTCAAATAAAAAAAACAGAAAGACGTGTGGCACTCGGGGACTGCCGCGGTAAAGCTATTGCATAGCATTTTTTATCAACTTATGCATTTATAATTATTTATTTATTTTATTAATGCAATAATCTAAATATGTACTATAAACTAAAATAAGATTAATAATCCTTATTTACTGATGCTTACATCTGTCCATTGTTTATGGTAATTATGTTAAAATAGCGATTGTCAATCAAATGTCAATAAAATAAAATAAACATTATTTTACATTATTAAAATCTAAAATACGTTGTTATCTGAACATTTAGGATATATAATATTTTCTAACACTTGCGCGATTAGATGAGTCTTGGAGAGTGAGTTTAAATTATATAAGGTAAAACATACATAATTTTATCATAGACTGCAGACCATGGTGACTGCAAAGTCTCCGAAACGTTGGGCCAAAATTTAAAACAAATATACGCGTCTAAATCCGTAAAAAGTAGTTTTATTTAAATTTAGGATATACATATGTTGTCGATTCAAAATCCTTATTTCAATACGGTGTTTAATTTGAGGAAGGTGCTCCACGCTCAAGGCCCGCGATAGAAGCTATGCAATAGCTTAAAATGAAAATCGATAATGTTAATAACATAATACAGGAATGGTAACTAAACTTTCTTATTATAAAATCTGTGCTTTTTGACTTAGTTGAATTCCTAATTAAAATTTGGTAAATAATTTTGTTTTAAAGAAATGATTATACTTTTCCAAAATCAGTCTATCAAAAATATGTTCTGTAAAATATGTTATTTAGATTTATCGCAGTCGGGTAAATAAAAGCCCTTTCATAATATAAACGAGACAATCCAAAGTACATAGTTGCATTTGTGTGCTATAGCCGCGGTACAGGACGACACAGAACCAAAGCTGAGCTTAGACAACTTTAGAATGGCATTGCTGTGTCGCAATCCTCTTGGTAGCAAACACCTAATCTAGTCACAAATAAGTTATTTAGCGATTCAAACGTCTAGGAGGATTAGGAAGTACTTCTATCTATTGAGTGTTTTGTTTGATTTTATTAGCATACTAGCTGTTGCCCGCAACTTTGGGCGCGTGGAATTTAGAAATGAAACCTTGGAAAATTATAGAACAAAACCGTCTTGTTAAACCACTTTATCTATTGAAAACGTTACTAGTTTTGAAGATACATCACATAGAGACATACATACAAAAATAACGACTTTATTTTTGTGTGTATGTCAAAGTCATAACAAAGTAATTTGACGGGCCTCGTGGTGGAGTGGTTCATGTAAGGGACTGCCGTTCACGAGGTCGCGGGTTCGATTCCCGCTCGGGACAATCATTTGTGTGATCTTTATAAATTTCATACAAATGTTTGTTCGTCGTCTGGGTGTTTACTATGTATTATATGTATGTATTTACAAAAGAAAAGTAGTTTATGTATTCTATCCGTATTCTGGTACCCATAACACAAGCATAGAAATATAGCTTACTTTAGGACCACAGGACGTTGTGTGAAATGTCCATTAATATTTATTTATTTATTATTTAAAGTTGTAAAATAAGTATGTGAAGGCAAACCTTATTTATTATAAAACGAGGTCATAATTTTTATCGCATCTCATAGGTATAGTATATTTCGATATGTTTAATTTTGGCTTTTGTCTGTGTGGTGACGTTTAAAAATACAAGTGACACCACCTATTTCCTCCATAACTGTAAGAGTAAGATTTGTAAGTGAAATCCAGAAATACAATAATCTCAAAAAAAATCTCATAATTTTATTTTTTAGAAGTAACAGTAATGATTTTACTATTTAAGAATTTAATAATAAATAACTTTTCTTTAGACACGATCTTATATACAGAAAGTTTTCTTGAAATATATAGATAGACTGAAATAACACTTGGGAGATTTATGTAGTCCAATACCGCGGCAACGTTAATATGTCACCTCCATGACAGATGAAGCCTTTATGAGCATTCCTTAGAGACGCCGGACAGAGCGAAGTGGGGAGAGGTGACACTGATTTATTGTGTGATCACGTCACAGGACTTCTACCTCTTAGGAGTATCTCGGTACAAAAGTTTATGAAGTACACAAACCTCTCAAATATCATTACTCAGTTTTCATAATAAAAACCAGTCAAGGACGAGTTAGACACACACAAAGGGTTTCCTACCGTTGTTATCATAATATTATATTTGTCATATTAATCATTATCGTCATTAACATTATTATCATTAACCGATTAAATAATGGGATAATTGCAGGAGATTAATGATGATAAGTAATGGTTGAATATACACTGAATAAGCACATGAACAGTGAAATTTTCAGCTCTCTAGCTGTCACCGTTCTAGAGAAAGAGTTGGGTGATAGACCGCCGCCGGATGGACGGATATCGAAGTTTTTGTAGTAAGGTTCTGTTATACCTTTTGGAACGGAACCCTAACAAACGTTCTCAATCATTGTGGTTACAATTAGCTTCCTTGTCAAATAAATTAGTAACATAATACAGTCGTATTAGGAGCTGTAGTGTCCAATGTGTCCATTTACCTGATACAAGTTAAATCAATTATTCTACTATTACTCCACTAACAAGAAATGGATATTTTCTTTGTATTTTTCTTCTTTGTTATTTCATATAGGTACAGTTTATGATATTCAGTCAAACATCGATGAGTCAATTACTAGCTTTTATCAATGATACACCCTCTTTTCGCATTAAAATGTAGCTTATGTCCTTTTTTGGATTTTGAGTCCTAGCAGATGGCGTTTATACTCTGTGCCTTTCCCCATGCGAAAATGGTGTGACGGTATAGTGAAGAAGATCATGGTGGAATACGGATCCTTTAGTACGCAAGTTCAAATCGTACCTAACCGTACAACAATATCAACGGGTGTTTTTATGTATTATAAATACTTATGTATTTACAAAAAAAAATTGTTTATGTATTATATCCGTATTGTGGTACCCATAACACAAGCTTATAAACTTAGCTTGGTACTAGAAGACGTTTGGAATGTTCATGTATGAAGAAAAGTCCAATCGAATCGGGACAAAATAGAAAGCAAAGATCTCTAAAATTAAAATATGTATCGATAAATTATAATATTAAAATTGTTCACTACTTTTTTTTATGGCGAGTTTTTCTAAAGTATTATACTATTTTAGAATCGCCTTTAATTGCGTCAACTTTTAAAAATACTTGCCATAGTAGTGTCAGTACAATTTTTTTACACCACGCTGAGTGAAAATAAACTGAGAGTAAAAAACCTTCAAAATTTTAGGGAAAATATCAACTTTGATTGCTTATTGCGTAAAAACTTTATGTATTGTGGGCATTTTAAATATTGTGGTAGACAGCAGTACTAATACGGTTACCGATACAAAAAAAAATCGAAAATATTTGGAAAATTGTGGTAATTATAGTTAAAATACCTTACGGGGTGTCAATTTTCAAAGGTTTTAATACTTTTTTTGATATTTTTTGATATCTCTAAAATAAATTAGTATTAAAAAAAGAATATTATTATTAAAATTAGACTATAATAGAACATATAGACTATAATAGAGTAGAAATATAAAAAACTACTTGTTGCCCACAGTTTGCAACACCAAAAGCCAATTTTCAAATAAAATATAGTCTATAGGACTCTCGGATACCTTATCCGTTATTTGTAGGTATTAAATACACTGGTTTTACTGGGCCTGACGTCACAGCATTTTCTAATGTAGGGGTCCCGGAGAACGTTAACTTGATCTATAATGTATTTTATTAAAGTTAGTGTTAATATTGCACCAAACATTACACGATGACCGTATGCCTAGTTTTATTTTTATAGAATTTATAAAAAATGTACTAAGGTAAAATATGCTAAGATATCTATTTTTTTAAATAAAAAATAAGGCAAAGGAGATAACAGACATCAGCCAACTTGTTTTAAGCTTGTTGTAATAAATTTTACCTTTCGCAGTTGACTTCCGAAATAAATAGCCATCTGAAATCTTGTGAATAGTCTTTTGTCTTTGAATTTATCTTGCAGTGTTCTAAATAATGTAGGCTTAGAAGTTTAAATATACTTATATAGGTATTTAAAGAAATATATTAGGTTCAAGTCGCGTTCATGTTGATAATAATTATACCCACTGTAATTTGGTTAATTAAGTAAAATCATAGCACGTTAATTATGAAAATAATAAACAAATATTCATGTACATTCCACAAAACGTCCTCTAGTTCTAAGCTAAGTTTATAATATGTTTGTGTTATGGGTACCAGAATATTAGATTACGTATGCTACTTTTGTTTTGTAAATACATACATATAATACATAGTAAACACCCATACGCAGAACAAACATTGATATAACTATTATAAATATCACACGATTGTCCCGGGCGGGAATCGAACCTGACACCTCGTGAAGGACAGTCCGTTACATGAATCACAAGACCACAAAGTCCGTCTTAAAATAGCAAATCAACTTAAATTTCTGTCAATAAATTCTAGGAATCTCTGAGACAATAACAAACAATATCTTTTCCAATACGCCGCCCTCGATAGCTTTCGTAGGATAAACTGTAGTACGAGAGCAAGTAGGAACACCAATTGACGAATTTATTAAAACGTAAATTCCATAGAAACGACTTCTTCTTTCCTTTCTCTTGTTAGCATTATTAACGTTTTACTGCTGACCATGGGCCTCCTCCAATTTGAGAAGGATTATGGTCTACTGTGCCATACTGACCAGGCGTGTTTGTTTTAGATTCGAATTTTCCGTCTCTCACAGTAGACGTTAACTACTTATATTGTTCCTTATCTAGTTCTTATAGCACCCTGGGAAATAAATGGGGTGGTGACACTTGTATTGTTAATCCATCACCACACGGACCATATGACAACTGCTTACGAGTTTTGAATCAAGACTTTTTCTAAATATCTATGCTATTCTTAAAAATATAAAACAGGATTTCTATACTGACAAAGTGAGGTGAGCTCAAGATATTTTCTTTACAAAACCCCATTTCGGGTCCTACATATACGTACCACGTATAACATTTCGATCAAATGCGCATATTTGTGATTAGCTGTTGCCCGCGACTTAGTAAGCGTGGAATTTAGAAAATGATCCCTATTTTGTAGCAATTTTCACTGATGCTTCGCTCCTATTGGTCGCAGCATGATGTTATAGAGCCTAGCCTTCCTCGATAAATGTACTATCCAATATTGAAAGAATTTTTCAAATCGAACCAGTAGTTCCTGCAATTAGTGCGTTCAAACAAATAAACTCTTCAGCTTTATAAGATAACTACAGATTTTATAGTGGTGTTTAAAATTTCCTTTACTATTTGAAACCCTAAGTGTGTGAGTTTATCTCGCTCTTGACAGGTTTTTTTTTCTTTTGTGTAACAGTCTATAGGCATCTCAGGGCTCCTAAACTAAAAATGCGGTATACAAGAATATGTTTTCCAATTCAATACCCCTGCTAAACGTATAATATAATATGTAATATTGTGTAGATAAATTAGAACAAAACGAATCCATATAATTTATAGGAATATTTTGAATAAACCAACCGATATACAATACTAGCTGTTGCCCGCGATTCCATCCGCAACTCCGTCTGTCCCCGTTTTTGCAATATTTTTCACTACTGCTTCGCTTCTACTGGTCGTAGCGTGATGTTATATATAGCCTAAAGACTTCCTCGATAAATGCCCTATCTAAAACTAAAATGTTATTTTGTTTAGATTTACATAAATTTACGTTATTAAGATAACTCAATAAATAAATAAAATGTTCTTGGACATTTTAACACAGTGTCTTCTGGTCCCAAGCTAAGCTTACATGCTTCTGTTATGGGTACCATCATACTGATATCATAATTCATTGCAAACACCCAGACGGAGTACAAACATTTGTATGAGAATTAAAAATATCACACAAATTATTGTGCCGAGCGGAAATCGAACCCGCGACCTCGAGAACAGCAGTGCGTTACATAAAACACTTGACTTGTTTAAAACACACTTGTTTAAAAAAAATATTTTTGAAATAAATCACTTTTTACGATTAACAGTCCCATCCGTGACCATGGTGACTGCAACTTCCAAAGTGGAGGAAGCCCTTGCCCAACAGATGGACGTAATGAGCTGAAGAAAGAGAGAAAGAGAGGAAGAAATAAAGAGAGAGAAATTTACATAGAGACACATAGAAATAATGACTATGTTTTATGAGTAATAGCTGTTGAACGCAACATCGTACGCATGGAACTCAGAAAATAAAAAACCTTCTAAAATGTATTATTTGTATAATTTAATATAATTAATAATTTTTGTATAATTCTTTGTATACAAAGAAGCCACCCTCATGAACCACTCTATGTATTAAAAAAGACTGCATCAAAATCCGTTGGGCAGTTGTGAAGACATAAGCTCACATAGGGATAAAAATAACGACTTTGTTTTATATTAAGTAAAGAAGAATATTAATCACAATCACAGGACATTACAGAGAGAAAGGCGAATAGTAATCCACTTTATTTACAAAATGTAGCAACATAAATTGTCTATTTCACAAAATTGAACGAAACAGTTTTAACTAGTTCTTGACAGTTTTAATTTAACAAGAAAATAAACTACATGTTCTTAAACGAAGACGTTGCCCTTACTAAGCTAATTTCGCTAATGAGAGTTCTGTTCTTTGAGTAATGAACCAACTGGAGTAGAAAGCCGCTGTGTGTTTTGTAAAATAAAGTGCAAAGTCGGTGGGATGCTGAGGCGAAAGCGCACAAACAATAAACGTAATTAGTTTTAGTGCGGCAGTAAATAAAACAGGATTTCAGTGGAAATATATTCTTCTATTCTTGTAAATTACAATGCGACGATTCTGAGCCCGAGTAGAAAAGAAACCAAGTGCCATCATCATCATCATAACCTCACGCCGTTTTCCCATGGGGAAGACTATAGATTGCCGTCTGCTACAATCCAAACATACTTCTTTGGCTTCCACACTCAACTGTCATCTGTAAAAACTGAATTGACAGACTGATATCTATCCGTTCCCAAATAAGTATTGGGTTTATCATTTCAAACAACTCTGTCGGCACCCGCACGTTCAGCGAGTAGGTCAGAATATGATTGATTTCTAAGGATGGGAGTGCCAACTCCTGTCGAATTTGTGCTCTAAGGTTCTGTGATACTGAAAATTTATTGATGTTTTTGAAACTAAGATTTTAAAGATAGTAAACACATTTTTCAAAGAATTCGTGTTAACCAATCAGCAGGGAATTAAATGAAATTCAAAACTTAATTAAGATACCAGCAATTATGAAAACATATAACTAATAATGGTCCTCACCTCTACGATAGAGACGCCATCAAAACCACATTTGCGTCATACTAAGTAAAAGGCAAACTATGAAGCAATTTTAAACCAAGTCATTAGTAAGGCAAAAATATAGAAGTACCTATGAGTTTTATAACATAAAGTTATGTATTCAGAAAACGATTTAGTAAAAACCGTATAAAATACTTTCATACTGATTCTGTGAAATAATGCAATATGTAGCATGCAATCACAGTTATTTAGTTTAGTAGCAAAAAGAAAAAACTTAGAAAAACGTATTTTAATCAAACCTTTTCTTGGTACTAAAACTTAAACATGATTTAAATGCATAGCGTACACGATTTGTCCCGTTTCTTATCTCTGCGTCAGTGATGATACTTATCAAAATGAATGTACATATTGCAGATTAGATTAGGTTTGGTGTGAAGTTCAAAGTCCAATATGTTATAGCAATCATTATGTAGAGTTTGAACTGAAAATTAGCTATTTATGTTATGCTATCGTAATTATGTTACGAGTATATCTATTAACAAAATGGTTTTGTAGTCATGGTTCTCTTTCTCTGTCTTTTTCTCCAGTCAATCAACGCCTCACTGTTGGTCACACGCTTCGTTATAGGAAGGATTATGGTCTACCGCGATGGCCACGCCTTTTCGCGTAGCGTTTAGTTCGAGTTTCCGGCTCTTACAGAAGATGTTATCTGTGAAAAATATTCCTTAGCTGGCTTTTATAACATCCTGGGAAGGAAAAGGCCTTCAATTCAACCATCACACTTGTAATCTTAATCCGTCACTACATGGAAAGTTTGGTTTTATTATTGTGAATAAATTTTAATAAGATTTTTTTTTATTTTTCGAAGTAGAGTAATCTATAGAAAAAATATTAGATGTGTCTATTAAAGTTCCTTATTATTTATTTACAGTAGTAATAAAAAGACATATTTTTAAAGTATATAACTGCCTCTGTAAAGGATGGAAATCTCTAAAATATACCCTGCCTTGCACACATTCAAGACCATCACTGCTCGCTACAGGATATTAATTAGCCCCTCCATCTATCCATCAGCCTTGCTCCGTCCGACACCTTTGACGATATCGTCAGTCCACCTTGTTGACGGCCGCCCCACGCTCTTATGCACATTCTTTATATATATAAATCTCCTGTCACGATGTTTGTCGGCGATGGATTCTTAAACTACTTAACCGATTTTAAATTAAATTGGCACACCGTGAGCAGTCTGGTCCAACTTGAGAGATAGGATAGCTTAGATCTTTAATTATAGTCGCAATTTTATTTTATTGCAAATTATTTGTTTGTATGGCAAAATAACGTTTGCCGGGCCAGCTAGTATATTATTAATTAGTAAAATTAGCTTATTCAGTGGGATATCTTTATTTCAAAACTAGCAGTTTATTTTCTTGATAAATTGAAACTGTTAAGAACTAGTTTATAGTGTAACGTTCAACTTTGTAAAATAGGGAACATTTATGTTGTCAGGGTTCGTAATTAAAGTGAGTTATTATAGTGAATTACGCACGCCTACATACAAAGCTTTCCCACACTAATAACTTGTTGTGACGTGTTAAATTTAGAAATGTTTACGGAAGTTCTTGATTGTATTACGCCCATTTTCCATATTTTATCTATCTCTCTCTCTCTCTCTCTCTCCAGCCCATTTACGTCCCACTGTTGGGCACGGGCCTCCTCCATTTTGGGAGAGATTATAGTCTACTATGCCGCGCTGACCAGGCGTGTTGGCACAGGGCTTATTTTAGAGGTTTCCATCATTCACAGAGGATGTTAACTACTTATATTATCCCATAGCTGGCTCTTACAGCACCCTTGGAAAGAAATGGGGTGGATGGGACACTTGTATTCTTAATCCGTCTCCATACGGACCATATAGACGTTACTAAAGATAACCAAAATAAATCTAAACCTTTATCCTAGCTTGCTTGTATTATGTTACTGACTAGAATTTTCTTACATGAGGAGGTGTCAACACAGGTATTGCGTCTGATGGAAGACCATGGAAGAAAAATATAGGTATGCGTTGCGCCGACTTCAAATAATTAGATAAGGACAAGAGAATGAAGACGGATAGCATTTCCCACATAAAAGTCGTGACAGTGTGAAAACTCTCCGAGTAAGAATAAATCATGGTTTGAACAAATACCAATGTTCCTCAATATATACCCGTAGCGTATGTTTAGTGTATTGGTATACTTATAATTTAACTATATGCGTATGTAGTGACTGCGACATAAGAAAAATATATCCTCTATATAACAATATTCATTTTTACTTATTATAAAACAAAGTCGTTATTTTTGTATGTATGTCACTATGTGAGCTTACGAGTATATCGACAAAACTTCGCAACAGATTTTGATGCGGTTTCGTTTCAAATGATGGAGAGGTTCAAAAGGATGACTTTTTTGTATATTATGTTAAGGTTTGATTTTTAAATTCCACGCATATGAAATTGCGGACAACAGCTAGTAAAAAAAATTATTCTTCTCTGAAGAGTAAGTTTTACAGAATAGTGGTTAGTTTGACTTAGGTTTTTAGAAGTTATTAGGTTCATTATGCTAACACAGTACCTAGAAAGAAACAAACGCGAAAATATAACAAAGCTATTTAGAACTTATATAATAAACAAAGTTAAAACTACAATAAAAATTCTGATTTGATTGCGTGGAAATACATTGCTGTTTTTTTTGGTCATTCACAATTTTATTGGGCAAATTTTTCTTAGATATGTTTCTCTCTCTCTCTCTCCAGCCGTCAGGTACAATAACATTAACATATGAAGTAAATTGTGGTTTAATTTAATTTCTCTCTCTCTTCAGCCCATATACGTCCCAATGTTGGGCACGGGCCTTCTCCACTTTGGGAGAGATTATGGTCTACTGTGCCGGCTGACTAGGCGTATTGGCACAGGGTTTATTTTCGAGTATTCCGTCTCTCACAGAGGGTGTTATCTGTGTGCAACATCCCTTAGCTGATTTTTACAGCACCCATGGAAAGATATGACAATAGTCAATAGCATGATGACGGTGATGGCCCAGATGCAGAAAGCCGTCTTGCTGGGTAATGCCCGGAATAGTCCGTCGTTTTCCGGCCGACAGTTGCCAACCTCGTTGGAGTGCGTCCTGCTGCCTTTCGAGGCGAGCCAGTGTTGTATCCATAAAATAATATAACAAATATTTAACTGGGACGCCCATATCGAAAAAACACTATATTATTGTGATATGTAATATCATTGCATGCGAGCAGCACAAGACGGCGCGTTGTGGCGTTCTATGGGGGAAGCCTACCAGTGGACGGAGAGAGGCTGATGGATGGATTTGTATCAAATTATGATGATATGGGCCCCTTCGTGCGCAAATCAAACTCGTACTTAGTTAGGGTTTTATACCTAAAAGAAACAATTATAGTTTCACTTCCGTGTCCGTCTGTCTGTCCGTCTGTCAAACTATTTTTTTATTTTAGTTTAGTTTATATCCAGTTTAAAATAGGGGTACGTTATACGCTTGTTATTAAGTTACCAAAATGTTAGTATTTAAGTATTCTAGGCTCACAAGAGTTTCTTTACAATTTAAGCTATATACTATGCTAATGTATGCCAAAAATGAATGCTGACGGAAGCCGGTTTAATTTAATTTTTACATCTATCCTCTGTAGAGAGATAAAATGTAAAAATTGTAATGTTAATACGGGTACCCAGTTGCTGCTATAATAAACTTTAACATACGAAATTGGACAAGGTTAATTTCAGTATAAGCATTTTTATTTTTATTCCATCTTGGTAAGCTTTTTAAAAATATTTAGGTACGTATATTATTATGAATTAAGCTTTATTTTTATGCTGTATATCCATTCACTATCTTAAATAATTAAAAATAGTTTAAAAAAACTAAAAAACACGCTTTATTTAATCGAATTATTGTATTGTCATCCGTCTTTGACAGGTGTGCAAAATTTGAATAGAATCTGACCGTTTAAAGTGGGTCAAAATTGCGTCCAAAGGAGTCGGTTACAAACATACAAACATGCAAACAAACATACAAACAAACATACAAACAAACATACAGGTGAAGCTAATATAAAGCGTGTAAAAATAGCTGATAAAAATACTGAAATTAATGAATTGAAGGACAAAAAGCTGGCCTGATGTCGATTATAGACTTTAGAGAAGCTTTGTGATGGATGCTTAGAGTAATAGACTGCTATTTTCAAAGGCACGTATTCGTAATTTTCCATTTAAATATCACACAAATAATAATTTTGCTGTGTAGGAATTGAATCCGCGATCTCGTGAATGGCAACATCAACGACGAGGCCCGAAAGCATGGCATGTGGAATAGAGGACGTTGTGTGTAATAGGTAACTGTTTTATATGTAAT
This sequence comes from Orgyia antiqua, assembly GCA_916999025.1. NCBI lineage: Eukaryota > Metazoa > Arthropoda > Insecta > Lepidoptera > Erebidae > Orgyia > Orgyia antiqua. The sequence continues at coordinate 14,803,651 of OU779864.1, read as the reverse complement.
TGCCTTATATGTAAATATTCTCGCACTAATCTACAATGCTAGTTATTTAGACGTTAAGGCACGCAGTCACAGTGCATGCTTTGTTTAAAGTGTCTGCTAAGAGAGTGCGGACTGGACAAGTTTGTCTGCACTAAGGAAGTAATGTCAAGTTGTTTTGAGAGGTCTGTGTGTATGCCTACACTTGTATTGTTGTTTTGTGATGTACTGACAACAAAGGTTTTTAACTTTTTAGCTGAAAATGCAATAAATGCTGTGAAATAAACTATTAGTAATAGTCACTCCGTGATAAAAATTCGACCAAAATATCTATAAAGATTGTAAAAATTGAGAATTTATGGATTTTTAGGTTAAGGATGTGTGCTGTTATTGACCAGGATACCAGAAATACTTTCACGCTTATGCCAGGGAGGGTGGCAGTGACTATAATCGCAAGTAAAATCGAATAAAATAAGAACCTATGAGTGTATTAATTTCATTAAAATTTGTCCGTGCAAAATTCTTAAATATAGGTTTGTTAAAACTTGTGTGTTTAGACAATAAAATAGCATATCTATACAAATATTATAAAGCTATAGAGTTTGATTGTTTGAACGCGCTAATTTCAGGAACCGCTACTTTATTTGAAAAATTCTTTTAGTGTTCGGTAGTACATTTACCAACAAAAGCTATAAGCTTTAAAACATCATGCTGCGACCAATAGGAGCATCAGTGAAAAATGTTGCAAAAACGAGGAATTTTTTTCAAATACCACACATACGAAGTCACGGGCAATAAATTATTAATTAATAATTTATTTAGCAATATAGTAATGAAGCAAAACAAGCATGTTTAAAATATTAAAATAATTATTTTAATGTAACATAATCTTAGTGTCAGTGTGTGTTAGGAGTGCGTTGTGTGACTAATGACTTTAACTTTCTTGGTACTTCACATGTCTTCTCACCTAGTTCTGTATAACTGCTTTATTTTTTTTTATTTTTTATTTATTTATGTTATTTATTTGACGGGCCTCGTGGTCTAGTGGTTTATATAACGGACTGCCGATCATGAGGTCTCGGATTCGATTCCCGGTCAGGACAATCATATGTGTGATGTTTATACTTCTCATAAAAAAAAATGTTTGTTCTGCGTCAGGGTGTTTTCTATGTATTATATGTATGTATTTACAAAAGAAAAGTAGTATATGTAGTATATCCGTATCTGGTACCCATAACACAAGCATAGAAATATAGCTTACTTTGGGACCAGAGGACGTTGTGTGATATGTCCAAAGTATTTTATTTATTTTATTTATTTATTTGTTATGTACTTCATTTAAATACTTTATTATTCTACTAGATGTTGCCCGCTTATGCAACAGATTATGCAACATTTTCATTGATGTTTCGCTCGTAATAGTAGCAGTGTGATGTAGCCTTCCTCGATAAATTATACTATTCAATACTGAAAGAATTTTTCAAATCGGTCCAGAGATTCCTAAGATTAGCGCGTTCAACCAACAAACTCTTCAGCTTATAATATTAGTACCTATAGGAATGAACCCTATTCCCAACAATAGCTGGAGCAACAACACTGTTATCTCACCATGACAAACCACTTCTGTCACAAAACTTGCCAAAGTTTTTTCTATTAAACTTTATACCCCACAACCAGTTGCTACACAAGTTAAATTTGCTTCTAACCACTGACCGCCCGAGGGAAATAAAACAACATGATGCATTTTAAACATTGAGAGCTATGTTTTTGTTTTTAGAACATCTTTGAGGTTATTTTTAGGGTTACGTGATAAAAAGTAAAACGAGACTTTATTGTTGAAACTTTGCTGTCCTTCCGTCTGTCACCAGGCTGTATCTTTGTGTTTCTACGTATGTCTTTCATATACAGTCAGATAATTTCACATAACAACGCTTTGTTTATAGCATCAGGTAAAAATATCATAATTGTTTACTTGTGTTTACAATGATTGTGACAACATGTGACAACAGAAACTAATGTCTCTGACAACATAAACTGTCGACGTTTTGTAAGTAGGTAGCATAGAATTGAGTATGGATGACAATGTAATCATTTAAAAAATATTCAGGATATTTAAGCGTGTTTTTTAGTTTTTAAACTAAGTAGATTGTAATATCGATCTGTGATATCGATATATAATCTTGGTGAGTCTACTCATATACAAATAAACTATTACGTGTATAATTAAAAATACAAGTGTGGTCATAGTGATACTTCAACATGCTATTCTAGTAATTCTGATCAAGGAATTGGGATTATTCTTTTAAATTATTGCATTGTCATCGGTCCTTGTTAGGTGTGCAAAATTTCAGATCAATCCGTCTACTGCAAGTGGATGAAAATCGCTTCCAAAGATTCCGTTACACAGATTAATACATTAATAGATACATACCGAACTTATAAAAGCGTGTTATAAAAGTAAAACGAGACTTTGTTAATGAAACTTCGCTGTCCTTCCGTCTGTCTGTCACCAGGCTGTATCTTTGGAACGGCGATAGCTAGAGGGTTAAAAATTTAATAAATAAATAAATATTCATGTACATTTCACACAACGTACTCTGGTCCCAAGCTAAGCGTATAATGCTTGTGTTATGGGTACCAGAATACGCATATAATACATTAAACTACTTATCTTTTGTAAATACATATTTATAATACATAGTGAACACCCAGACGCAGGACAAAGATTTGTATGGCAATTACTCGTATAAATATCACAAAAATGATTGTCCCGTGCGGGAAATAACAGTTTGTTCATATTTATTTATTTATAAACACTTCATGCAAAAAAGATACAATGGCTGACTTAATGCCTTAGGCATTATCTACCAGCCAACCAGATAGTAGTGCAGAGATAAAGCGGTATAGATGAAAAATGCAGAAAAGAATCCTACTAATTTAAACAATTCATATCAATTGATGCTACAACAATAAATACTTATCATCTTCATTCTCCTACACTCTTAACTTGCTATTTTAGGTCCCATTTTTGGGTATAATTTGGGCTTGGTATGACGAATATGTCGGTGTCCCTCCGTGTGGTGATGGATTAAAAATACAAGTGTCACCACCCCATCTCCTCCCAAGGGTGCTGTAAAAGTCAGCTAAGGGATATTGCACACAGATAACATTCTCTGTGAGAGACGGAAAGCTTGAAAATAAACCCTGTGCCAACACGCCTGGCTCATAATACCTCCAAAGTGGAGGAGGCCCGTGTACAACAGAGGGACGTAAATGGGCTGGACAGAGATGACGAATATATATTGTTATGATAATGACGGTACGTAATTCTTTGTGTGCGGGTCAAACTCGTACTTGACCAGTTTTTTTTTCTATTTGGCGACGTACTTTAAAATGATCAAATGGCTGCTGTTTACGGAGTCGCGGGTTCGTTTCTTGCGTAGAACAAATATTTATCTTCAGCCTGTCGAATGATAAAATACATGTTACGTAAACAAAGATTTATGACACACAATACATAAAATTAAGTCTTAACTTCCAAGGCACTTTACATAATAACTCTATTATTTTGAATTCTCAAAGGTACTTTAATATATAATAGGCATAAATTTCTCTTTGAAAACTAATTAGCTGCGAGTGTCGGAAATTTGAAGACATTTACTTATATTGTATACTGTTTACTTGATAAACATTCTTTGTTAAATTATGTAAAATAAATAGGAAGTGCTGAGTACTTGAATTTCTGTAGTAGACTAGTAATGTACCCTGGCTTTGCACGGATAACTTTAAAAATTTAATACAAGTAATAATTAATTTAATTTGGTTTATATAGCCTATGTTCTCTGGAGATAGTGCAGCTTTCCGATAATGAAAGAATTATTTAAACTGGTTGGGTCTTTAGAAGCGTATTTGTTTTAAATAAACAAACAATGAAATCTTTCATCATCATCATAACATCACGCCTTTTCCCCATGGGGGTAGGCAGAGACTATAGAGCGCCATCTGCTACGATCCAAACATACTTCCTTGGCTTCATCCAGACTCATAAATGCTATGAAATCTTTCCTTTTTATAATATTATAGAATAAATATAATAGATTATTCGCTGTCTATTTATATATATTTATATTATTATAGGAACTATTCCATCCAAAACTGCGCTATTCTGCAAGTTTAAGTTAATAATCTACTATATAAAAATAAGTCGGATTTTCCTTCCTGACGCTATAACTCCAGAACGCATGAACCGATTTCCACGGTTTTGCATTCGTTGGAAAGGTCTCGGGCTCCGTGAGGTTTATAGTTCATTTTTTTTATTTTTTACTTTTTTTTGGTATGGCAAAACAACGTTTGCCGGGCCAGCTACTGGTTAATAAAATGCTATATGCATAACTAAACTTAACTGAAAAATGAAAATAGTGTCAATAACATAATTCGGCACGGCCAGTCCATTGCTACTTCACGCTGAAGTGGTAATAGGCAGGCTACATCGCTCGACGATCTGATGACCGTGCGTTGGGGACGGAAGTTCTTCGAATGGTGATCACGCAACGGACGACGCAGTGTGGGGCGTCCCCAACAAGGTGGACTGACGATATCGTCAAATACGCCGGGGGCCGCTGGATGCAGTTAGCGCAGGACAGCGCGTTGTGGCGTTCTATGGGGAAGGCCTATGTCCAGCAGTGGACGAAGATAGGTTGATGGATGGATGGATAGTGCACGTAGAATTGGTAGTATTGTCTCCAGGAGCTTCCTGCCATCTTGTCGATATCAGTAGGTACTCCACTTAGACCCATCTCAGACTGTGTTTTCCTGCAAGTTTAATAATACCTGTTAAAAGAATATATCAATATACTGCATACAATAAACCACCTATGTTATAGACAAATTACAATGTCAGCTAACCCTTCCATTGTTCGGGTAACTAATGTGCTATACGGTTGTAATTTTACAGCAAATGTGCGCACTGACCGACTGCAGCTGTTATTCACTAACATATTGTGTGATATATAATACAGATTCAGCTGAAAGCTATTAATTTCAGTGTTCTAACAGTTTGTTGCTCGGAATTTGTAGGTTTGTATGTAAATTTTATGTTGTCCGCATATTAAGAAAATAAGTGTAACCACCAATTTTTGACGAGCCTCGTTGACAGGTTCATGTAACGGACTGTCGTTCATGATGTCGCGGTATTGATTCCTGGAACAATCATTTGTGTATCCCACAAATTATAATTGTCATACAAATGTTTGTACTGCGTCTGGGTGTTTTCTATGTATTGTATCCGTATTCTGGTACCCATAATACATAAGTTTAGCTTGGAATCTGATGACGTTGTGTGAAATGTCCATGAATATTTAGTTTTTCTCCCCAGATTGCTGTAAAGACTAGCTAGAGGTATTTTAAGCAGTTAATATGAATTGCAAGAATCAGAAAACTGTAAAATTGGTCAAGTGCGAGTCGGACGCGCGCACGAAGCGTTCCGTATGATTATCTATGCAACATAAGGCAACGTTATTAGTATCGAGCAAGAAACGGTAAAAAAATCATGTTTGTTGTATGGGAGCCCCCCTTAAATATTTATTTTATTTTATTTTTAGTATTTGTTGTTATAGCGGCAATAGAAATACATCATCTGTGAAAATTTCAACTCTCTAGCTATCACCGTTCTTGAGACACAGCCTGGTGACAGACGGACGGACGGACGGACGGACGGACGGACGGAAGGACGGACAGCGAAGTCTCAGTAATAGGGTCCCGTTTTTACCCTTTGGGTACGGAACCCTAAAAATGAACCCGATGCCAAGACGTCTCTTAAAGTGGGCAGGTCCGTAACCTAACAGTTGGAAGTTAATCTCTTTTCAGAAGAGACAAAACATAAAAAACACAAAATTTATTCTGCATCATAATTTAGATAGTAATTGTTGTACACCAAGTACTACATTTGCGAATTTGGGATATTGCGCATAGATAACATCCTCTGTGAGAGACGGAAAACTCGAAAATAAATCATGTGCCAACATGCCTGGTCAGCAATGGGCTAGAGAAGAAGTATTATACAAATGAAATGTCACTTGTTTTAACTACAAACATCAAATCATGTAGTGTTTGTATTAATTCTTTAAATAAATGACAAGAGCAAGATTATAGAAATAATTTGAGACACGAGGCACCGATTTCCCGTAGGACCGTGAAGGTGGCCATTTAGTTATGTTTCCGGACATTTCATACCGGCTTTTATATAAAGATCCATTTAATTTTTGTTAAGGCTTACTGGTATAATAAGCTTCTAGAAATATTCTTATAAAAGAAATGTGTTCACGTTCTTTTTAATATTTACTAATATTTTATACAATGTTATCTCACATGTGTCATCTCACAAAAAAATTGGTACTTCATCCATCCATCCATCCATCAGCCTTTGTCCGTCCACTGCTGGACATAGGTCTCCCCCATAGAAAGCCACCACGCGCGGTCATACGCTAACTGCATCCAGCGGCCCCCGACGCATTTGACGATATCGTCAGGCCACCTTTTTAGGGGCCACCTTGTCAGGGGCCACCCCACGCTGCGTCGTCCAGCATGTGGTCGCCACTCGAGGACCTTCCGTCCCCAAAGGTCGTCAGGTCGTAAAGCGATGTGGCCTTCCTATTACCACTTCAGCGTGCTAACTCTTCAGGCTATGTCGTACACACCGGTCCTTCTACGGATCACCGCATTACGGATTTTATCACGTAGGGAAACAGCAAGCATAACCCTCTCATGCGTTATATATTTTACAAATAAATTGCAAATATTCATAATTGTGGAATATAAATAAAATAATTTATTTGAAGTAATGACAGATAGAGCAATTCGATAATAAATATAAATCCAAAATCGACATTCTCGTTATTACAGTTAAGACCTTGGGTGGTTAAGACAGCGCTTAGCGAACCATAACATTACTCATTTCGGGCGTGAAAACAAAGAAAATATATTATGAAATATAGTCTTGGCTGTGTCCATGAAATATGTTCTCGAAACATTCGTAAAAGATAAACAAAGAAAGTATGTCCTAGCTGCTCAGTTTCAACACGGTAGAGCAGAAAATCGCAACTTCCGTTTTATGTAGGGTGGCAATCATTTCAGATTATACACAAAAAATACGTTATCATAATCATTTCATTATTTTGTAATCATACATTTTTTGTACTTTTCTTTTAACAATATAAAAAAGAGCCTTTAAACGCTCTTGGAGCTGACTCCACAGGGTTAAACGCTTTCGGAACCTGAGTTCCAAGAGCGTTTAACCCTGTGTTCAAGGAAAGGGGTTGGCTTAACTATATTGGTTCATCTACCCATCTGGGCAGTAACATGTAAGATAGAAACCAGCTATCACTGGTCACTCTGACAGCTGGTGTTAACTTGCTGACGATCACGAGATCGTTCCTGTTTTTTTCAAAATTCTAGTAGTTCATGAGTTTTATGGCATACACAGCTCAAGTACTTTTTGCTTCACTCTCTAAAGTAGATATCATCGATATCAAAAACTGCAAGTCGTAGACAACACATTCATTAATACATCAATATTAAACACATTGTATCTTTACTCATTATGAAACAATGTCGTTATTTTTGTATGTATATCCATAAGTGAGTTTATATTTTCCAAAATAAGGAACAGATATTGATGTGTTTTTTTTTTATAAATAGAGTGGTTTAAGTGTATGGAAAATTATATTTTGTTCAGTTGGTAAAATCGCAGATTAGACAATATCCTCGTAACTTATAAAATATAGTCACACATTTGAGCAGATTTATGACGGGCCAACTGAATTTGTTGAGCCCATCGAAATGATAAACAGAGACCTTTCCTCTCAAGATTAAGTAAAAGTTAATGGTTGACAACTTTAGGACGTGTTGGTGGATATAATGTTTTTTTTCTCAGAATTTCAAAACTTAACTAGCTATTGACCGCAACTTCGTACGAGAGAATTTTAGAAATTAAATCCTAACAAATTATTTATAAAACCATTGAAACGTACTATGTGTTAAAAAAACACATCAAAGTCCGTTGCGTAATTCAGAAGATACATATAAGTTCACATTGAGACATAAAAAAATAATGACTTTACTTAATATAATATTGTATGACCCTATTATACAATTATGGTGATGTATTAATATCGCCATCCCTTTTCCTTCATAAGGATCTGTAAGAACCACCTTAGGGATATTGGGAACACTTGAATTTAAAGCCTATACCAACACGCCTGGTCAGCGCGGCAGAGTAGACCATAGTCCATTCCAAAGTGGAAGAGGACCGTGCTCGTGGTCTGGAGAGAAATAAGTGCCATTGTATTGACTATGATCAGATGTAGGTGTATAAAATATAGCCAAAGAAGTGTGTTTAGCTCATAACGTTCTGTACCTATCTCCATTAGAAAACACCGTAATGGTATGTGTATTTATCATCTTTTAGCATTCAATAGACCTGTCATAATATATGTATACTAGCTGACCCGGCAAACGTTGTTTTGCCATACTAAAAAAAAGGTTTGAAAAATAGATGTTGGCCGATTCTCAGACCTACTGAATGCGCATGTAAAATTTTATAAGAATCGATCAAGCCTTTTCGGAGGAGTACGGTAACTAACACTGTGACACGTGAATTTTATATATAAGATACTACATCCTGATTTTTGTTTTCTCTACTCGGTATAGCAAAGTGCCTTTTAATTTCTTTAGAACATGTCCATTATGGTCGCCCGGAAAAGATGGCAGTTAACGATAAGTCTGTATTTTGTACCTTTCTTTTATGAAGCTAACGTTAATGTAAACAGTTTGTGTACATGAAATACCATTAAGCAATTTGTTATTCAATGTTAGGTGTATCTAATTTAAGTAATAATACGCGAACCAAAATCTTTACTTTTTAGGGTTCCGTACCCAAAGGGTAAAAACGGGACTCTATTACTGAGACTTCGCTGTCCGTCCGTCCGTCCGTCCGTCTGTCACCAGGCTGTATCTCAAGAACGGTGATAGCTAGAGAGTTGAAATTTTCACAGATGATGTATTTCTATTGCCGCTATAACAACAAATACTAAAAATAAAATAAAATAAAATAAATATTTAAGGGGGGCTCCCATACAACAAACATGATTTTTTTACCGTTTCTTGCTCGATACTAATAACGTTGCCTTATGTTGCATAGATAATGGTACGGAACCCTTTGTGCGCGAGTCCGACTCGCACTTGACCAATTTTTTTTTACACAACTTACTCTGGATCAAGCTAAGCTTATATGCTTGTGTTATGGGTACCGGAATAAGGATAGAATACATAATATACTACTTTTCTTTTGTAAATACATACTAATAGTACATTGAAAACACCCAGACGCAGTACAAGGATTTGTATGATAATCATGAATATCACAAAAATGATTGTCCCGTGCGGGAATCGAACGCGCGACCGAACGGCTTTCCGTTACATGAACCACTCCATCATGGGGTCCGCCGTTATTTTTTGCGATAGGTCGATAAAGATTGATAAATCACATAATCACCCTTAAGTGATATGATTATCTTATCTTTCAAAGTACGATCCTTTACTATGTACCTACCCTGCACATGTAACTTCACAACGGAAACTTTTGTAATCTTCGCAACGACCACAGGGAAAAAGAAATAGTTTGCGACTAACTTGCAACAGTTTACGACTTCAAAGCAACTTGCTATCTATGTGTAGCAGATTCTCATGTTTTGATACTATGAAATTTACAAATTTCTATCATGGGTGTTATTCTTCGTCTTTCTACGTTTGTCTTATATCAATTAGGGTCAGCATAACGTGTTTTTGTTCTCCATGTTATCGTATCACATATTATCAATGACTCGTCTTGAGTTTAATAATCTTACACAGACCATCCCTCTTTTAATAATGTCATCTCTCACACAGATTAACCCTCTTTTTATTAGTAAAAGCATCTACTTTTCAGTAATCTCTAGTAATATAAGTATACCTCGTTCATGGTCAAAATAATTACAAAATTAAAGGTGCAACCACCGTATAAACTTTAACTGTGTAACCTAAAATTCTAGTGTCCCACCATTCGTTATTAAAGGCCTTCGAAGCAGCGCGACTGATTTTTATGAATTCTTGTGTGCAAATCGAATACGTAGTTCTGAGAATAGGTCAACATCTGTTTTTATGCTCCTAGGTCATAAGGGAACGAGTTCCAGTGAGATTGCGAGGCAGAGTTAGTGTACCTACAATAAATTTCAATGACTGTTAAGATAATAATTGAAGGAATTGTTGCCTAAATAGGTCACTATGTTAGTATATATAGAGTTTATATGTGTATATTTTTTATGTATTTTGTATGTACGTGTCTTTATAGTTATTTAATTACGTATGTATGTGTCTGTATGTGTATATGTATGTAGGTACATCACAATTAGCCTAATTTTTCTTTCCTCTCAGTCCATCCAAAGGTTGTCTGGAAGAGATCGCATTTTGCGATAAGACCGCCTATTGTACTTATCTATATATTCTAAAATTGTATAATATTAAGTACCTACTGTAATATTGTTAAGATTATGTACAATAAAGAGTATTTTATTCTATAATAATCCAAATTTTTTTTTTTTTAAAATTGAAACTCATTTTTTCTGCAATCTATCTACTTATCTATTACAATATTACTAGTGTGATATTTATAAATGTCATACGAATGTTTGTACTACGTCTGGGTGTTTCCTGTGTATTATAAGTATGTATTAACAAAAGAAAATTAGGAAAGGTAATCTATCCGTATTATGGTATCCATAACACAAGCATATAGCTTAGCTTGGGACCAGAGGACGCTGCATGAAATGTCCAAGAATATTGTCTATCTAATATCTTTCTAAACTAATTTATTTTCTATCTGCTGAAATTCCATTTGCGGTATTGCTGGCATGTATATAACTAGTCAGAATCTGAGAATAATTTAGCTTCCACAGTAGTAGAGGAAATCAACACTATGTTTAAACACTGTAATATACAGAATATGTACTCATATCTGGAATGGTACTGTTTATGCAGTACTCATGTGTTTATTTAAACTGCATTAGTAGATTTAATACAAGCAAACGGTTGCATTGTAAGTTTCGTGAGAGATTTAATATAAAGAAACACAAGTTTTGATTGCTTTTTAGACTAATTGAAGTTGAAGAGTTTATTTTCTAACACTTGCGCGACTCATCTGTTTAAATAAAACTACTTTTTACGGATTTAGACGCGTTCAGATGTCGGGCCAAAATGTAAAACAAATATACGTGTCTATATCCGTAAAAAGTAGTTGAAGAGTTTGTTTGTTTGGACGCGCTACTCCCAAAAACACTTTGATTTGCAATTTTTTTTCTTTGTTGGATAGTACATTTATCGAGGAAGGCTAAATTATATCACGATGCAACCAATCGGAGTGAAGCATCAGTACTATGTTATGTATATATCAGTAATATGTTACAAAAACGGGAAATTTTTTCTAAATTCCACACGTACGAAACCGCGGGTGACAGCTAGTAAGTAAAGAAATACTAACTTTCATTACATATTACTTACACATACATTACACTTACTACTTAAATCATCTATTACATATTACAGGAAGGGTCCTGTATTATTTGAAGCAATTCTTTAAATTAGGTTTTGAGGACCTGGAGAGGGCTCCAGGTCCTCAAAACTTAATTTTTGTAACAATAATAGCCATTGACGGGCAACAAGCATTGACGGGCGTCGTCGTGGTGAAGTGGTTCATGTAACGGACTGCCGATCAAGAGGTCGCGGGTTCGTTTCCCGCTCGGGACAATCATTTGTGTGGTATTTATAAATGTCATACAAATATTTTTACTGCGTCTGGGTGTTTACTATGTATTACAATTATGTAGGTATGTATTTACAAAAGAAAAGTAGTATACCTATGTAGTATTATGTAGTATATCCGTATTCTGATACCCATAACACAAGCATATAAGCTTAGCTTGGGGCAAGAGGACATTGTGTGAAATATCAAAAAAAAAATTATAATAGGCATGGCAAGCATCATTGGACGATTCCTTTAACGGTGGGTTTTATATGGGACTAGCTCTTGCTTCCTAATATGAATACAGATTTGCATAGAACATATGCAAATATCAACGTTCCGATTGGAACATGTCCAAGAGAGTAGCAATATTTTTACTATCTCTTATGGTTATTGCCACATTTATGAGCGATATTATGACAAACGTATACATTTATCATTCTGTCTAAATAACCTAATCCTTTGATAATAAAAATAATAATGATCTGAAAAATATAAATGGTATTTATGGAAAAAAAAAACAAAGTCAATGTTAGGTACTATTGGGGCCGACTCATAGAGGGAAAGTTATTACGGTATAATATGCCAAAATTAAGAATTTATTATTTATAGAATTTATATTTTTAATATTACAAAGCTGAAGAGTTTGCTTGTTTGAACGCACTAATCTCAGGAACTAATGGTTCGAATTGGAAAATTATTTTTGTGTTGAATAGTCCATTTATTGAGGAAGGCTATATTACATCACGCTAGGACCAATAGCACCGAAGCAGTAGTGAAAAATGTTGCAAAAAAGATGAAAATTTTCTAAATTCTATGCGAACGGAGTAGCGGGCAACAGCTAGTTTATTTATACAATTTATGACTACGCTCTTGAAGCAAAAAACACATCATATTTTAGTACAATAATTCGTGAAATTCGAGGTTTTATGAGGTCGAAAAGTACATTGAATTCCACAAGATAGTGATAACTAAATTTTACTACATAATATTTATGACAAAAAAATATCTTTTTAATAGTAAAGAAAAGCACGCTAGCAGTTGCCAAAGTAAATAAAGGTATAAAATTTTCTGCTTATACTTCCGTAGGTGTATATAGAGACATAAAAAAGTCCTCACGAGGTAAGACAGGTGACAAAAAAGCAAGGAAATTACGGTTTATTATGATGCCTTAACACTGATGTAAAAAGTGAGTGCAATGTTACGAGTTTATAAAAAGCTAATTTTGTATTGGATTTACCTATAATACAATGTTAGGTGTAAAGCTTCATAATATAAATGACTTACCAAAATATGTTTCAAGTCAAGACCGAGCACATTACGGTTCTCGTTATGGTAAAGTTATCAAGCAGTTTATATATTTGATATCTTTGGTGCATAGAATTGAATTCTCACTTATATAGAAGTAGTTATGTCTTATTTTTATTCATATTACTACAATATTACGAGTTAAAATCTTTTTATTTAATATTTTCTAACACTTGCGCGACTCATCTGTTTAAATAAAACTACTTTTTACGGATTTAGACGCGTATATTTGTTTTAAATTTTGGCCCGACGTTTTGCAGCCTTTTCAGTCACCATGGTCACGGATGGGTGTGATTTTATGATGAATCATGGCCATAAAAATATAAAGGTATGACCAGATGTATGAATATAAATAATGCCAAAAAAGTATATTTCGATCACAGCATTCATAGCAGATAATGTTTTGTAGCCTCTGCTTACCTCATCCAAATAAAAGGGATGGCAGTATGATTAAAAAAGGAAACGTTAATATTTTTGGAAATAAGATGAAGCGTTATATTTTATTACCTATATGTATAAGATTATAAGTTAACGAGTTTTGCTTATGAATACCAAATTACGCATTACCGAGTACATTTTACTGAAGGCAAACGTGAATTTAAGAAAGTAACCTTACAAACTCCACAAAATTATCTATTCAAACGTATGATTTGAAATTCATAAGATTCTTACATTTTATGAGGCAAACACAGCAATTTATAGATACTAGCTGTTGCCCGCGACTCCGTCCGCGTGGAATTTGGAATTTTTTGTAATAAAATGTAGCCTATGTCCTTTCTCAGGGTCTAAAGATTGTCTGTGCCAAATTTCATCAAAATCGGTTGAGAGGTTTATGCGGGAAAGCGTAACAGACAGACATAGTTACTTTCGCATTTATAATATTAGTAGAAAATAAAAACAATATTCGGATTTTATTTTTCTTTCGTATATCCTACTTATCTTTTTTTAGCCCACAGACTTCCCACTATTCGGAACGAGCTTCCTCCCTTTCAAGAGGGTATTTAATCTACTACCTATGCTAAACTGACCTGGTGTGTTGGTATAGACTTATGTTTCGAGGTTTCCATCACTGACAGAATAATTATGTTATCTGCCTAAAAGACAAAGCTGCTTATAACATACAGCTAAAGGATGATAATTATTATCATCCTTTAGCTAACTTTTACTACATCCTGGGGAAGAAATTGAGTGGTGTTACTTGTATTTTTAATCTTTCACCACATGGATACAGAGACGAACTCTATTTGTAAATATATATGAGATTAGTATTATATTCCCTGTTTAATACTTTTGTCCGTGTGGTGATGGACTAAGAATACAAGTGTCACCACCCCATATCCTTCCCAGGGTGCTGTAAAAGCCAGCTAAGGGATATTTTACAAAGATGACATCATTTATTTATTTTATTTATTTAAAAGATTTTACACCAGGAAACCATAGTAAATACAGACATAAGAAAAGTAGTGTAGGGATCCACATATTTCTAAAAGAAATCTCTACCTGTAGACCCGCGAGAGGAGATTGTGAAAAAAAAGATTGACCATGGGTGTGTAGTGTAGGGTGACAGAGATACGGTAAACTATTTAAGTTAAAATAAATTTATACTAAATACATAAACATACATAGATCCTTAACAAGTCTACATAATATATACAATAAATACACAGTACATAAATATATATATCGACCAATAATAATAATACATATAACATACACATACAAACCTATAAAAGCACACAATATAAACATACTAGGTGAACAACACAATAATGACACAATTACGAGATTGTTGATAAGTAATGTTGACATCATCTGTGAGAGACGGAAAACTTGAAAGTAAACCTTGTGCCAACACGCCTGGTCAGCGCGGCACAGTAGACCATACTCCTTCCCAAAGTGGAGGAGGCCAGTGCCCAACAGTGGGACATTGATGGGCTGGAGAGAGAGTACTTTTGCAAGGTGAGTTAAGCTTATTTGTCTATGTGACGACGGATTAAGAATACAAGTTGCCAAAGTAATATTGTCGGAAATCTTGTTCGGAATTTACGGCATTTGACGGAATCTAGTTAGCTAAAACATGGTCCTACTAATAGTTTTAGCTTTGATAAAGAAAATCTTAAACTCGAGTCAATCTAATTGCAAGATAGATCTTCGCTAGACATCAGCGAAAGAAGTTTTTTTACTTACAAACTGTTCACTTCTGTGCAGTTGTTGTTGCAAAGGAACATTAATTTTAATATTTGGATCATTACAATTCATTGCATCTATAACAAGTAAATCTTTTTATACGATTCACGCTAAATTAACAGTTGTTTATATTATACAAAGGACTTCACTTTTGTCAACACATCGGCGTGAACGTGGCAAGTATTTGGAATGAATACTGGTATTAATTTAAAGAAGAATTAAAAATATAACCATATATTTATGAGATAAAAGGAGCCCTGGGGCAACGGACAAAAAAATACAAGTCTAACCTCTCCATACCTTGCCCGCGGGGTCGTAAGAGCCCAAGCTACCTACTCAAGGAGAGTTAACGGAAGGCAGGCGGCTGGCCTTAAAAATCAGCCAAATCCCATTGCTAGTTTGCTACATGCACTAAGTAGGCATGTTAAATATGTTTCTAAAAATGAACTGAGATAAACTAGGTACTATGATCTCCTTTTTCCTTCCTTTTCAGTTGGGTCATTCGCATTCATCCACACCTCGTCGTCCACAGTGCGGAGGAATGGGAATAAAAAAGGTGTGGAGGGAAAGGTGCCATTTATTCCCATTCCTCCACACTATAGTGGAGGAGCCGATACTCGAAAAAGTTAATTTTTAAAAAGATGAGTTGGACTTTTAAATGTTTAATTAGGACTGTTTATAAGATATTAGCGGCCCGGTACGTGCTTCGCTACGTGTAAGGCATAGTAATAAAAAAAATGATTATCACAAAAAATATTTTAAATGGCTAGCTATTTAAAAGTCCAAATATTAAAGTGCTATTGTTGTGCTCAGGTCACCTAAACTTGAAAAGCATTTTAGATGTATTAGGAGATAGTTTAGATTCGATTCGATGAGATTCTCTCACAGAAGATGATTTCCCTTATTTTTTACTTTTGACGGGCTTCGTGGTCTAGCGGTTCATGTCTGACATTCACGAGGTCTCGGGTCGATTCCCGCTCGGGACAATCATTTGTGTGAACTTTATAAATGTCATAGAAATGTTTGTTCTGCGTCTGGGTGTTTCTATGTATTTTAAGTATGTATTTACAAAAGAAAAGTAGTATATGTATTCTATCCGTATTCTGGTACCCATAACACAAGCATATAAGCTTAGCTTGGGACCAGACGACGTTGTGTGAAAATGTCCATGAATATACGTTTCGAAAATCACAATCACCTATAAGATTTTGTTTCACATAAAATATCGACAGATAGTAATTACTAGACCAACAATGGAAATTTAAGGCTAGGTAATTCTTAGTAGGTACGATAATTAATCACACAACCACACTTTAGGTGCCTCTCATCGCTCTTATCTTTCATTCTTTCGAAAAAAGAATGAAAGATAAGAGCTAAACACGTATTCGTAATTGTTCGCCACTAGACTAAATGCTAAATATCTAAAATCAAAGAGCATCGACTTCTAGTGTACCAAGATAATTGTGGCTCAATATTTCTCGTATTATTCATAACTAAATAATATCCATCACATCTGTGCTTAATTTTCAGCAGCTGGCACAAGTGATTAATGACGAAATAAATATAAAGATATATTGTATATTTTGACCTACCTGACTTAATTAATCATAGGCCTTTATTAAGTAAAATGTATAACAGATATAATTAGTGTAAATTCTTACTTATTATCAAACAAAGTAGCGGGTTCGATTCCCGCTTAGGACAATCATTTGTGTGATATCCATAAATGTCATACAAATGTTTGTACTGCGTCTGGGTGTTTTCTATGTATTATAAGTATGTATTTACAAAGGAAATGTAGTATCGGGTACTCATAATCCAAGCATAGAAATATAGCTTACTTAAGGACGTTGTGTGAAATGTCCATAAATAATTTAAAAGAAAAGTAGTTTAAGTAGTAAATCCGTATTCTGGTACCCATAACACAAGCATATAAGCTTAGCTTGGGACCAGAGGACGTTGTGTGAGATGTCCATGAATATTTATGTAAATTTAAAAGTCTTCATTTTTGTATGTATTTCCCTATTGATGATTATATTTATATACGTGAGCTTACAACTTCAAAACTACGCCACGGATTTTGATGGTGTTTTTTTTAATAGATAGATTGGTTCAAGAGGATGGCCTTTGTGTGTAGTTTGGTTTAGTATCTAAATTCCACACGTACGAAGTTGCGGGCAACAGCTAGGAGTTTCCTAAATAATATAATTGTATCGTCTGTAGTCTGTAGAAATTGTCATTGTTGCCTTTTTTCTTTCTCGTAGGGAATGCATTTACGGCTACCCACTCCTGTACCACACACAATTAAAATAGTTATTCATCACTTAACATGTTTTATAATAATAAAGTTTAATCAACATTATCCAATTGTGTTACTGATACTTTTAATAATTAAGTTTTAGTTATGTTAGTTTTACTTGTGCTAGTAGAATTGGTACCATTATTGGCTTTAATTATACTGATTATTACAAAATTTTAGATTTTATGTGTACTGTAATTTAATAAATGATTAAATATTCACGGACATTTCATACATGTTCTCTGTTCCGAAGCTAAGCTTATATGCTTATGCTATGGGTACCAGATACACCTACTACGTACTTTTAATACCCAGACGCATCACAAATATTTGTATAACAATTATAAATATCACACAAATGAGTGTCACGAGTGGGAATCCAACCTCTTGAAAGGCAGTCCGTTATGTAAACCACTCGACTGGGCCCGCCAATTGTAAATGATACGCACTTTGTTTTCAATAAACAACAGCTTAATTGATTTCCATGGTTTACATTACAATAGAGCTTATATGTAGATACGCACATAACAGTTAAGTGTTTGTATAGCAATGTATACACAACATTGTTAACCATTCAGTACAGGTGTGTAGACAAATAGACACACAGCAAATTGCTCTATAACAGCACTGACCGACGGTATGATAGAACAGTTAGCAACTATTGTCTATAACGTACGCTTAATTGAACTGTTCCGCGGCTAAATTCCATGTACGGACAAAGAATTGGATACAAAATGAATTAATTTTTATAAATAAAACCGTTACTTTAATTTTGATAATTTAAACTATTAATAACACAATTAAAAAATAAATGTATCTGTGTTAATTTTCTTCCCAGGGAGCTGTCAGCTAAGGAATATTGTATACAGATAACATTCTCGGTAAGAATCGGGAAACTCGGAAATAAAAACACTGTACCAATACACTTGGTCAGTGCTGCATAGTAGACCCCCACCCGTCCCACAGTAGAGGAGGCCCGTGCCTAACAGTGGAACTTAATGGGCTGTAAGCTCTCCCATAACACAGTACAGGCCATTAAGTTGTTAACTTGCTGTTACTTTACTGTAAAAAAGAAAAAGAAAAGAAAATAAACAACCCCTTACGCTAATATATTCAGAGACTTGTATATGAGCCTCTTATTTAATTTAAATAAATGAGTCGTGCAAGTGTTAACAAATATTTTTTTCACAGGTTCAATCTCGTGTCATTAACGGGAATGTAGAAAATACCTCTCACGCGCAGCTAATGGCCAATCAACGCTACACTATGAAAGGTTAAGCCGATATAGAACTGTATACATTAAATGTATACTGTATTTAATACATAAAATATTTTGTTAATAAGTCTGGATGAAGCCAAGGAAGTATGTTTGGATCGTAGCAGATGGCGCTTTATAGTCTCTGCCTACCCCCAAGGGAAAAAGGCGTGATGTTATGATGATGATGATGATAAATGTGAAAATATTTCGCTCAAACTTATGAACGAGCATATCTATAAATCTAATATATAAAATTCACGTGTCACAGTGTTAGTTACCGTACTCCTCCGAAACGGCTTGACCGATTTTTATGAAATTTTACATGCATATTCAGTAGGTCTGAGAATCGGCCAACATCTATTTTTCAAAAGTTTTTTTTTTTGGTATGGCGAAACAACGTTTGCCGGGACAGCTATTAATATATAATATTAAAAAGCTTTATTTAATTGTTGTATTGTTTCAATTGTTAGGGCATTTTTTATGTTAAAGCCAATTTTCGTAATCTTTATCCTACCTGTTTTTTTAAGAAAACTGTCTTCCGGTCCCCCATTAAGCTATATTTCTATGAGTTGTGTAAAGAGAACCAGAGTGTAATAAATCAGCCGTTTCACGATTGAAATAACATTAATTTTGCACTATACCTGAT
The DNA here is from genome assembly GCA_916999025.1 of Orgyia antiqua. Taxonomy (NCBI): domain Eukaryota; kingdom Metazoa; phylum Arthropoda; class Insecta; order Lepidoptera; family Erebidae; genus Orgyia; species Orgyia antiqua. Next base: position 14,784,147 of record OU779864.1, on the reverse strand, counting down.
TTATGCAAATTACAAGATCCATGTATTGTGATGACAGAATCTTAAACGAATAGTCTACCTGAATTCAGAAATGAAAATCATTTGATAATATAGACACAATTTTTTAACAAATTTATGCTTATAATATGATGTCTATTTTTTATGTTTTGGCAGATTCTAAGCAAAAGCTCACATGAATTTAGCTTTTGTGTGTATTACCAAAAGTTTTACCAATAAAAACAACAACTACATCTAAGAAATAAACAGTATTATTTTACAAATAACAATTTACATACGAAAATATAATTTACTCATTGACGTTTGCTGAATAATAAACACAGAGAGATATAAAGAGTTCGTTCTGCTCAGACACCTTAGCAACGGAGATCAGATAAAGATGTCAATGAACGGATATTATTCTCTATTTGAAAAGCAAAACTATGGTAACCAGTTTGTTTTATAACATAAAAAAAACTGGAATATCACACAATATCTTGTCGGTAAAATATGCGATTTTGGTTTTTCATGGACATTTCACACGATTTTCTGTGGTCCCGAACTAAGCTTATAATAATAATGCGTGTGCTATGGGTACCAGAATACGGATATACTACATAGACTACTTTTTTTTTGTGAATACATACATACATAGCAATCATCCAGATGCTGTACAAACATTTGTATGACATCCACAAATATCACACAAATGATTGTCTCAAGCGGGAATCGAACCCGCGACCTCGTGAACGGCAGTCCGTTACATAAACCACTCCACCACGAAGACCGTCGAAAAACAACTTAATTTTTAATATCTTAAGAACATGCATTTATTGTGAAAAAACTACTTAACACATACTCGCTGCAGTTAGTTTTTTTTAGTTTGTCGTGTCGGTCTTTCAAGGGAGGCATGAAGAGCGGTCCAGCAAGGTGAGGGCTACTAGTGCTTTTACAGATTTCACACTGTACTAGCTGTCCTCAAATTTGGATTGCGTTACATTTAACATCAGGTAGAGTGTAGTCATTTGCCTAAAACTAGCCATAATAAAAAAAGTTGTCCAAAATCCTCTGTCAAGCAAATTATTAAATAATAACTACTATTGGTCTTATTCATAATGACTTATCGGAGGTTTAAACGGAGATTTTATCGGAGAGATAATAAACGTTGTAGCGTAAAAAGGCTATCATGAATAACAAGTTTTGACAATTTTCGCGAACCGATTTTAGCGAACTTTTAAACCTCCGATAAGTCATTATGAATAAGACCGTAAAAATACACATTAAAGTATAAAGAATATACTTTAAAAAGGTATTTATTTATGCTACATATAAAATTTTTGTATTAAAATGATAAAAAAGTTGTATCTTTAGATGGGTACGCTTCTAATTACAATAATGTATCAAATCGTCTGCAGCACTCTGAATTAATTTTGTAAAAGCATCAGTACTGTATTTATCCCGGAATCACCACTCCGTATAATTAGTTAGGAGAACGCTCATTTCACGAGATGCCAAGCAATTTATACTGTATTCATTGAATTTATTATCCACTTGTGCCTTTAATAATTGAAAGATTAAATTATCTAATGCTTCGTGAAATTTTTGGTTTAATGATCGTAGGATTATGTTTGTGACTATTCAGATGTAATTTGTTGTATAAGTTTTTACCCAGTGGCGGTGCTTGACAAAATTTGACGTTGGCGAAATCAGGTTTCCTCCTATTTTATGGTTTCCACTCATAGTATGACAGAAATAAGGGGTAAAAATAAAGCATATTGTTATCAAATTCACAAAATCCCTCATTATAAAACCAAAGATTTCTAACCAAAGATTTCTTTTTATCACAGCACCGTCGCAGTCGTTTGAAAAAATAACTGGTCCGTTGGCGGTTGCCGACGTCGTCAATGTCTTCCGCCGTATCTGGTTATGCCTGTACTAGAAAAATCCCTACAAATTAGAAACATCTAAGTTCTCTCTTTTTTTTTGCTTGACCTAGTTTCCTACTACCGTGTTTGGATAATAGGGATCATTTTATACATTCTAGGTGATATTTTTTTCCTCGTTGTAGCATTAATTGAGAGATATAAAGTTTTTAAGTGGTAACACATTATGGTTCTATGTGTTCAGTAATATAACACTTTCACACACCGAACTCAGACGTAACTTAAAATTTAATGGACTGCCTTCATTGATAGGTGCAGTAATAACGAAGTTATTTTCTTTCGGTGACGGATTAAGAACAAAAGTGTCACGAACTCATTTCCTCCCTAGGGGGAAAGAGATAGCTGATAAAATAAAATTATAACCTGATATCATCTTCTGTAAGAGACGGATAGCCTGAAATTAAACTCTACGCCAAGACACCTGTGCTTCAAGTCCCGTATTTCAATGGTCTTACAATGGCATCACAATGACACATTATAACCTCAAAAAATTAACAATAGACTACCAAACTTGACAAAATTCGCCACTAAACAATTAGTTATTAAAATGCATTTTTTTGCAATAACTGATTGCTTAGTGGCGAATTTTATCAAGTTTGGTAGTCTAATGTTAATTTTTTGATATTATAATGTGTTATTGTGATGCCATTATGAGACCATTGAAATACGAGACTTGAGGCACTGGACAGCGGAAGATACAATGTGATTGTGCCCGATTCTCGATCGTTAATGGGCTGGGAAATATAAGTTTATTAAACACTATTTTTGCTATGCTTAATATGTCAGATCAAGCATAACGTCGAACAATTTAACTCAACATAATGAGATTACAGAATTTGAAAGCTCTTATAAAGGATTTAATCAATATCGCTATGTTATCACGGTTTAATTACACCGATTCAATTAAAATTTAAGCACAAAGTCACAAAACAAAAGTAACTTTACACTCGAGGTCAACAACCCTTGTCTCATCATTAGGAATTAAAAGGTGAAACAGTAACCTAACCTTTGATTTAAATTAAGCTTGGAATACATACCTAAAAAACATGCTTTGTAATTTATTAGTAATTTCTGTCTCCCTCTATCTCCAGGTCTTTAACATCCCACTGTTAGACATGGGCCCCCTCCAATTTGAAAGGGCTTATAGCAGGGATCGGCAACAGGCGGACCGCGGTCCGGAAACGGACGGAAAGGTCGACCGCCAAATATTGTACTGTACTGAATAAATTAATACGTAAATAAGGTATTCTATATCTTTCTTAATTCCATCCATCCATCAGCCTCTCTCCGTCCACTATTGGACATAGGCCTCCCCCATAGAACGCCACAACGCGCGGTCCTGTGCCTTAAGAACAACTGATAAGGATCACTTAATTATTATCAGTTGTTTTTTTATGGACCCTGTAAAATCAAATTATGGTGGAAAAAATTGACTGCCGCAAGCGGGACTTGAACCCACGACCTCGGAATACCGTTCCGAACCTCTTTCCAACTGAGCTTATTGCGGTCGTGCTAGCAACATTCAATTTAACCACCACATTTGTCACTCGACTGAGTTTATATATTTTTACGTACAACGCCATCTATCAAGATTGCTTTACAACATCTCGACCAACAACCTAGCATTCTTTACAGAATACAATTGGGTTGAAAATAATGACGCGACGTTCATTACTAAAGTAATTTATTGATTTTGCAAATGACATGCTATGCCTTACTTAACAAATAAAATTATGGTGGAAAAAATTGACTGCCGCAAGCGGGACTTGAACCCACGACCTCGGAATACCGTACCGAACCTCTTTCCAACTGAGCTTATTGTGGTCGTGCTAGCAACATTCAATTTAACCACCACATTTGTCACTCGACTGAGTTTATATATTTTTACGTACAACGCCATCTATCAAGATTGCTTTACAACATACATTGCAATTGACATAGCATGTCAATTGCAATATCAATAAATTACTTTGGACCCTGTAAAAATTTTCCCCAGTATCCGGACCCTATCTAAAACTACTTGCCGACCCCTGGTTTATAGTCTACTGTACCGCGCACTGACCGGGCGTATTGGTATAGGGTATATTATTGAGTATTCCATCTCTCACAGAGGGGGTTATCTGTCTACAATATCCCTTAGCTGGGTTACAGCACCATTGGGAAGGAAATGGGATTGTATTGTTTTCTTAATCGGACGGCTAACGGGCTTCGTGGTCTAGTGGTTCGTATAACGGACTGCCGATCATAAGGTCGCGGGTTCGATTCCCGCCTCGGACAATCATTTGTGTGATGTTTATAAATGTCATCCTAATGTTTGTTCTGCATCTGGGTGTTTCTATTTACTTATTAAGAAACAAAGTCGTTTTTTTATGTATGTCCCTATGTAAGCTTAAATCTTGAAAACTACGCAGCCGATCACATCAGAGTTTACAAATATAGGAAACGAAAAGATAAACAAAGAAGTTAAACTTCTTTAATACTTTTTTAACGTAGTAGTACTTATAAACAGAAACTCTATATTTTTAAGGGCAATAATTTATTTATTTTATTTATTTATTTATCTTTATGCATATAAAAATATACAATGGCGGACTTAATGCCTTGGGCATTCTCTAACAGTCAACCATGGGTGATGCAGAGAGGATTTGAGGGAGGCACATTAAAAAATGCGAGACACAATTTAAAATAGGAAATAATAAATACATACCTACATATACAGAGTAAAATAAAAAAAAAACGAGAAATAGATAAATTATACTACAATTACTACATACACATAATTTAAACATATTCGGGGCCACGCGAAAGATATACAATACATATACTCAACAAATATATACAAAAGAATACAATATTACACATAATACAACTACACAAACACACACACACACACAATTATAAACACACTAAATTCCAAAATATACACACTATATCATACCATATTAGGTCAGCTCATTTAAAAGATGTTGTCGAACTTTTAGTTTGAAATTAGAGCGATTATTGCACAATCTGATATAGGGAGGGAGTGAGTTCCAGAGTGTTATAGACTGAATAAAGAAAGAAGAATGAATGTATCCAGAAGAGTGTGAAGGACAGAGAAGAAGTCGGTTGTCAGATGACCGAAGGTTTAGAGAGTGGCTAGCGCCTAAGTATTGAAAGAAAGATTTCAGGTATTCAGGTGAAGTAGGAGACATCATAACAGAGAAAAGCAAAGTTAATGCACGCATACTACGGCGCTGACGAATGGGCAAGAATTTAAGTTGGGAACGACAAGCAGAAATGTGATCATACTTACGAAGGTTGAAAATAAATCTAATGCAGTTGTTAAGAAGACGGAAGAATAATCACGTTAAGGGCGGGCGTTGTGCTGTTAAGTGCTTGAATTGGTCCACTTACCATTTACGAAACATTAGACCATAATTATTAACTTTATATTGGACTGAAATAAAATACATGTCATTTTTAGGTGAAAGTATACACACACATCCAAGCTTTTGGTATAAAATATTGGTGTTCTATGCTTATAAATTTATCCGCGTGGTGACGGATTAAGAATACAAATGTCACCACCTCATTTCCTCCTCAGAGTGCTGAAAGAGCCAAACAAAAAAGAGATAGAGAACTCAAAATTAAATATTATAATACCTATCATACACGCCGGGTCAACGCAGTATAGTGTACCAAAAATTCTCCGGAAGCCGAGGGCTGTGCCCAATAGTAAATAAATAAAGTAAAACGGACGGGCCTCGTGGTGTAGTGGTTCTGGTAACGGACTGCCGATCAAGAGGTCGCTGGTTCGATTCCTGCTCGGGACAATCATTTGTGTGATTTTTCTAATTGTCATACAAATGTTTGTACTGTGTCTGGGTGTTTCTATGTATTATATGTATGTATTTACAAAAAAAAAATATGTATTCTATCCGTATTCTGGTACCCATAACACAAGCATATAAGCTTAGCGTGGGACCAGCGGACGTTGTGTAAAATGTCCATGATTATTTATTTATTTATTATTTGTTTTGTTTATAAAATCCTGTTACCGCAACGCAAATCAAAATGATATCTTCAATGTAGCATAATGTTTATTTTAAACAGTGTCATACAAAACTTTTTTATACATAATTGTCGTAATAGCAAACTCTCATTTAATACTATAAAAGTTTAAAATGGTCGCGTCCTTTGATAATTACACCAAAGGATTAAATTACTTAATGTTATTACACTCAAAAGCTTTATTATTTTGTACAAGAATTAAATTAGTGAGTAGACATATATAGTAGATCTGTTTTACAAAATAAGTTAATTTAAAAATATCTATATTTTTCTTTTTAATATAACTAATTAAATCTCAAACCAAAAATTCTTCTTAAATTTCTTGTTATTATGTAAATAATATTGTATTTATGTATATAAACTTTGTTTGCTGTATTGTATATACCTCTACAAAAATTAAAAAACTTTAGTCTAAGATAAAATTATGTATGTTTTACCTGTATATAATTTAAATTTTCTTTATATTGTTAAAAATTTTGTTATATATTTAGAAACTAAGATATTGTTATTGATTTTATGTAGTCTGAGCACAATGTAATATAATATAGTTTATGGTAAAATCTATGTTTATGGTCAATGTAAAATTAAATTGGATGTGGGAAACCCTGTAATAACTGATTGTAGAAGACACATTACAGCTCAGTCTCATCCGTGACCATGGTGACTGCAAACTTTTCGAAACGTCGGGCTAAAATTTAAAACAAATATATGCGTCTAAATCCGTAAAAAGTAGTTTTATTTAAAAATATCTTTGAAAATTACGTATCGTTCGTACGGATAATTATTTAAAGATATTTTAGAACCTACTTTTCTAAGGGGCCTATACACCCTTATCTAGGTAATAGTGCTTATACTAGCTACGGCTTACCATCGGGCTGGAAGTTTATTTGTCAACCTAGTTTATACGACAATATATTGCCAGCGACTTCGTACGCGTAGAATTTAGAAAAAAATCTCTTTTGCTACATTTTTCATACTCCTATTGATCGCAGCGCTATGTACGGACGGGAACTAAATTCGGAAATTTTTTGTTCTGCTCAATTATGGACTGGCATAAAGATGTAAAAGGCGAGAGTAGAACACCCAGATGCCAGTCTAGTTTTGGTGTTATGCGGTACCAAAGTTCGCCGTTACATCTTTTTGCCAGTCCATAATTGAGCAGAACAAAAAGCTTCCGAATTTAGCTCCCGTCCGTACACAGTGCAGCGTGCTGTCATTTAGCTTTCCTTGTTAAATGGGCTATGCAACGCAAAGAAAATGTTTCATTAGAACCGGTAGTTTCTGAGATCAGCGCGTTCAAACAAATAATAAACTCGTCAACTTTTTAATATTAGTATAGATTGTGTAAATAAGAGTGTATATACGAAAAATTTTCATAGCCGGTTTGTGTCTTATTTTTGGGATTTCATTAATTCAATTACAGATTGCAAAACAATATTGTTAACTTTAACTTAGAACATAATTATCACTATTAATCATATACTCATGACTAACTAATATATAAGGCCCATGTCAATCATTTTCTTGCGAAACTATTGTTTATGTTATAAGTAATAATTATGCCCATTAATATTGTGGTACTACACTTGAAAGTTTCAACAGTAATATTGGAGAAACGTCAAAGTTTTGACAGTTCCAAGTTGGATTTGAATATAATATTACACGAATTACAAGTAGGTAATACTAATCATATTATGTAAAGTCATGACAGCTTTTAGTATGAAGTAGGGTAATGCGCTTCCTAACTATTTTATAAATGTGAAAACGAGCTAATGACTCTATAGAAATTTGGACGATCTTAAGTGTTAATGTGTCGACCGAAACTATAGCGCGATATAAAAATTGGTACAACGCCATCTATCGACTGTCATATCAAACTTCGGTTTAATTTTTCAATTTCACGCGTACGAAGTCGCGGGCAACAGCTAGTAAATAATAAAAACCTATATTGTAGAGTAAGCTTTAACTTATATAATGTAAATGTCGCATACAATTCGGAAAGGTTCAAAACCTTCACGCCTTCTTGTTGCAATTATCCCGGCAGTACTTTCTTAAAGCTTATATATTATCTGTGTTTATTTATTGATTGATTTCATCTCTGGTTCACAGATCACCAGTAGCCCCCCTTCACCAGTAGTCTTAAGAATCGGACTAGCTTTAGTGGAAGAGTAATTTTTGTACGAAAATTCATTGGCATTCACATTTATTGTATTTTTTTTTCTTTTTCCAGATAAATTTATTTTATTTATTTATCCACAATATTACAATCTAGCCTACTAAGGCTATTAAATAATTTTAATCTAACTTAAATTGCTGAATAGAGTTTGTTTAAGAATGTGTCCGTTAACACCTCTCTCTCTCCCTCCAGCCCATTTACGTCCCACTGTTGGGCACGGGCCTCCTCCACTTTGGGATAGATTATGGTCTACTGTGCGGCGCTGATCAGGCGTGTTGGCACAGGGTTTATTTTCGAGTTTTCCGTCTCTCACAGAGAATGTTATCAGTGTGCAATATCCCTTAGCTGACTTTTACAGCACCCTCGGGAGGAGATGGAGTGGCGACACTTGTATTCTTAATCCGTTACCAAACGGACATCCGTCACCACACGGACATTAACACCTATCTTACTGTAATTAACAATAAAGATGTAATTAAGATTTCCTGTACCCGAGTAGAAAATTATTAAAAGTAAATAAAATAATTATCTTGCAAATGAATTTTAGGTCTATTTGGACTAAAACAAGTTTTACTACATTTTCAGTTTACGTTAACCTTGCTTGCGAAATATATAAAAAAAAAAGGTCTCAAATAGATTGTCACTCTTAATCTATTTTAAAAGTGTAACAACAACCTAAATCAGAATTGACACTTTTACATTGCGTAGAAACCTATACTGGTAATTTATTAATTTTGCAATCGACATGCTATGCTTTTACTTACTAAATCAAAGTACGGTGGAAAAAGTGATGACCGCAAGCGGGACTTGTTGTGGGGATGTTGCAAAGCAATCTTGATAGATGGCGTTGCACGTAGAAATACGATATAAACTCAATCGAGTGAGGATCACGGTAATTGATTACTGAAAAGCACGACCGCAATAAGCTCAGTTGGCAGAGCTACGAAAGGGTATTCCGAGGTCTTGGGTTCGAGTCCCGCTTGCGGTAATCACTTTTTCCACCGTAATTTGATTTATTAAACCTATACTGGTTTTGCGAAAATTTGACGGAAGTTTCGTATCTTGAAAGTATTTGTTGACTATTAAATAATTTGTTATTGCTGTATTTATAAGCTAGCTTTTGTATTTCTCGAGCTTTTGTTATCTTGGAGTTTAGGATCATTTACATAATATATACCTATAGCACTTACGGAGACTAGCTTCCTACTGTTTTTTTATGATCGAAACTTTTCTTTCAGAAAATAGGTACTGTAAAGGTTGTGATCATTGAATATAACCTATACAATGATACAGGCCACTTAAGATTTATTTTTAAAAAAAGGAATTAAAAATTTAAAATTTGATAATAAAAAGAAAAAGAATTTGAGGATATGAATAGGACATGAAGTGAGGATGTTGAAAAATGATTGTAAAATAGTTTTTCTTTATTATAAAAAATATAACAAATTAATTAAATGTGTTTTAAATTATTATTATAAATTAATGTAAAGAAAAAGCTTTACAAATGGTGGAGGCGCCGGGTATAGCGGCCCGATTGGTAAACCAGCTCCTACGCCCAGGGATGTGTTGACGAACAAAGGGTCGACACAGGATAAATATTAATTATCAGAGAAGTAGCCGTATCTTTTTATTAAATTTTTATAAATTATTTATAACTAAGATGGAACTTGCCACGATAACTTTCGGTGGTTGCGCACAGGAGTGCCTAGATGAATTCGAAGAAATGTTTTACGCTTTAATAACCTTCAAGAGATGCTCGTCTGAAGAAGAAAAATTATCACTATTGCCCTCATTTTTAAGGGGTAACGCCTTACTTTTCTTCCGGGGCATTAAAGACACGTGCAAAAGCGTGCAGGAGGTATTTGATAGACTAAGGGAAGAGTTCCAAGAAGTAAATTACCAAGAATTGTTCTGTAACGAAATAATTATTTGCATAATGATGTAAATTGGTTTAGTGATTCGATTAGATTAAGGTTATATATATAGTGATAATTATAATTTACTAATATTGTTTTATTTTGGTGTGTTTCATATTGTTCGGGATCGGCGAGACTTCATAATGACGTCAGCATATTTGTACTTAAGAAAGATGCAATGAAAAGGAACCACATCAAAAATTTAATTATTTTTTCATATTTATATTTTGAATGTTTAGTTAAAAATGTGAGATAAATATATTAACATAATAATTGGATAGTGAGTATTTCGTACTAGGTTATGATTATAGTATTAAGGTAGAGCGATTAATAGGTATAATAATGGGTTGTATTGAGTTATAATGTCGAAGGAAGTGGCTTGGTAGAGTTAGTTGGATGAGTCGTATCAACGGGTAATATCTTTGAATGCAACATGGTAAGGCCATAGGCTATTTGTCATGGAATCCTGTTTTGGGATATCACGCATTTTAGAGATAGAACTCATAAGATAGGATTTAGGAAAGTAGGTGCTAGAGTAAAGTATTTGTTCATTAGGAGAGAAATGTGAAAGGTTGAAAATTGAAAGAAGTTGTATTATAGTGAGAGGTTGCTGATAATATTTTTATTTTATTTATTGGGTAATAGTTAGATAATAATATGATTAGCGAATAGTTTATAATTACTTAGATAATAGAATGATTGATTATTTAAAACGTTACTTGTGGTAGAAGAATGGTTGGTAAATTTATCTCACGAGAAGGAATTCTAAATGTGGAATAAATTGGTCATTCCCGAGCATTCAGGATTACTTAGTAGAAATTATACCTAAATAATTGAAAAGACGGTTGAGTATTATCTGAGCATACTTTAAATTTTAATTTGATAATCTCTGGATTCTGTCAATTATAATGGTTTCTTATGTAAATTTTCTCATTAAGCTGGAAAGCTGTTAAATTAGCATATCTTTCGGATCTATGATGCTGACCTCATAATTGAAGCTCGATAGTTTTTATAAGAGCATTAATTGTTTGGTGATGAACATTTTTCTGATTGATTGTTAATAATATATGCTTTGTGTCTTGGTGTGATAGTTTTAAGGATGCCTTATCACTCTTGTTTATTATTGGATAAATCAATTTTAAAGATGAAGTAGTTTAATATTTTATGAAAAGAGTGATATGATATAAGGGCATCATAGTTAGTGTGGTTCGGATAACTAAGATTAGAAAGGCAATTTTTGGTTGGTTTTTTGCTTTTCAAGTTTTTCGAAATGTATTGCTTCGAAAAGCTAGGTCCTAGCTGAATCTAATCTGGTTCATTCTAGTTTGTTATCATGCTTTCCAACCTTAGGTAGGGTGTCCAGTATTTTGTAACTTAGAAAAAAAAAAATTTTTTTTTTTTGAAAAAAAAATTTTTTTTTTTTATCCTCTAAGGGGGGGAGAATGTAAAGGTTGTGATCATTGAATATAACCTATACAATGATACAGGCCACTTAAGATTTATTTTTAAAAAAAGGAATAAAAAATTTAAAATTTGATAATAAAAAGAAAAAGAATTTGAGGATATGAATAGGACATGAAGTGAGGATGTTGAAAAATGATTGTAAAATAGTTTTTCTTTATTATAAAAAATATAACAAATTAATTAAATGTGTTTTAAATTATTATTATAAATTAATGTAAAGAAAAAGCTTTACAGTACCTTGAATACCTTCTTCTTTATTATTAGCTTATTTGTTAGCATACGCTTAGCTATTATTATTCTATTCAAGATGAATTTAATTTAATTTTCAAATATATAAATGCTTGTAAAACTTGTTTTAGATTCTTACCTAAAGTTTAAATTGAGAATTGACAACGCCCTTAAGAACTAAACCAAAGGATTAAAATTACCTAACAGTATTACATAATATATACTGGAAAGGCTTTATTGTTTTGTTCAAGAATAAAAGCAGGCACAGGTACAGAACACACCTGTGCTTAAGTGTTGTAAAATAAGTTAACGTTAAAATATCTTTATAATTTACTGTTGTGTGTATGAAACATAGTCTGTAATTAGAGTATTATATTTTGTGTAATTTTGGGGCTTTTGCTAATGAGTTTTATTTAAAAACTTTATTAAAAACTTTTGTGTACTTGTTAATTTATCTAATAACAAAAGTAGTTACATTATTTCAAGCTGAGTAGCGCTTGATTGGTTCTAACAAACAGGACTACGATATATTTTACTAGAAATGATGAGGATAACCTCATGGTTTCTTCTGGAAAAATATAAAATTTTCTATGACTAGAAAAAGCCTTTTGTAACACTTGCACGACTCATAATTTGTTTAAATAAAACTACTTTTTACGGATTTAGACGCATATATTTGTTTTAAATTTTGGCCCGACTTTTCGGAGACTTTGCAGTCACCATGTACCATGGTCACAGGTGAGGAAATTTAAAACAAATATACGCGTCGAAATCCGTAAAAAGTAGTTTTATTTAGAAAAAACTTTTTTTGAATTCTCTATTTAGTTACCTATAGTTTGGGTTGGCAATTTGGCAATTGGCTTCACCTAATGTGAATGTGTAATCTAGACGTGAGGACGGCTAGTATGTTTTCAGAGCACTAGCCAATCTTACCGGCCTACAAGATGCCTGTTCACGCCTCGCTTCAAAGACCCCATGTCGTAGGAGCAAAGAACACGTGAGCAGGGAGTTCCATTTCTTCGAGGTGTTTCAAAGAAAGGAGTTACCGTACTGGAGTAATTTTTGGTAAATTAATAATAATAAATAATAAATATTCATGGACATTTCACACAACGACCTCTGGTCCCAAGCTAAGCTTAAATGCTTGTGTTATGGGTACCAGAATACGGATATACTACATAAACTACTTTTAATTATCTGGTATATTTACAAAAAAAGAAACATTTACACTGTAAAGAGTGTATATATATAATATGTTTACAAAATAAATTGAATCAAACGTATTTTACGTTGCTCTAAAAATTATCAGTTCATTCATCTTTCAGAATACCTCATGAATAAAATTATCGAATACATCCTACAGCACTGTAATTGTAAATGACGTTTCATAACACGGTGAAATTCAATAAGCTTTTCAGGTTGCAATGCAAAATTATTTTAAAAGTTTTAATTGGAATAACATTGAGCTATGAAAGTAATTGGTTGATACATGCGCGCTGTTAAATCCAAATCCAAAAACGAAACTACTGCCAAATGTTTCCCTGTTTTTGCAATATTTTCGTTAATGCTTCACTCCTATTGGTTGCAGCGTGATTTTAAACAAATACTATATATCAGTGTCACAACCATTTCAAATTTTAACACATTTGTGTTAATAATCTAATATTGTATGTTACTGTAACAGATAAATTGGCAAATTACAAAAGAGATAAAATAACACACAAAAAGTAAAACAATCGATCATTTTATAATTCACTTAAAATGTTGTTACGAGGCTGTTACTCCAGTAACATTAATCATGAACATCAAAACACATTATCCCAAACACAACATTACAAACTCTTTCGAGACAATGGTGGCAATTCTACGTACACAACTAAACTTAACTAAAAAAATTAAAGACGATAGTGATATTTATGTTAATTTAAACCGTTAGTTTATAAAACACTCTAAAAAGCACTCTCCGTGTGGTGACGGATTAAAAAGACAAGGGTCACCACCCCATCTCCTCCCAAGGGTGCTGTAGAAATCAGCTAAGGGATATTGCACACAGATAACATCCTCTGTGAGAGAGGATAACTGAGAGAGAAAACTCGTAAATAAACCCAGTGCCAACACGCCTGGTCAGCGCAGCACAGTAGACAATAATTCCTCCAAAGTGGAGGAGGCCCGTGCCCAACAGTGGGACGTAATTAGGCTGGAGAGGTGTCTATAAAACACAGTTTTTATAATTATAACGCTTATATTCGGTAGGTATCTATCAATGTATTAATGTATGTAACGGAATCTTTGAAAGTGATTTTCACCCACTTGCAGTAGTCGGATTGATCTGATATTTTGCATGCATATTAAATACTGATAACAATGCAATCTGTACTAATATTATAAAGCTGAATAGTTTGTTTGTTTGTTTGTTTAAACGCGCAGACCCCAGGAACCTCTGGTCTGATTTGAAAAATTCTTTCAGTTTTGGACAGTCCATTTAACGAGGTAGGCTATAGGGTATATAACATCACGCTGCGACAAATAGGAGAGAAGCAGTAGTGAAAAATGTTACAAAAACGAGGAACATTTTCTAAATTCTACGCTTTCGAAGTCGCGGGCAACAGCTAGTAACTTATATAATATTCAAGATTTTAAGCGTGTTTTTTAGTTTTTGAACTAAGCAAGGTTAGTTAACTTTCGTTTAGTTGTGCGCTCAGAATTGGTACCAATATCGTACAAACTTCAGTTAACTTTTGGTACAAATAACACGGCCAACCTGAAAATGTCAGTCATGATATAGGTTGTTCTGTTTTATACAACTTTTGAGACAGGTACGAAACGACAGACTATCTGAGAGTCTATCAATTCTATTTACGTATTCCACTTTGTAATAATGATTAAGGTCTACATTCCACGAAATTCCAGAAATGTTTATTTCAAATTTACTTTGGTGACTAGGATACAAAACAAAGTGTCAAACTTTACGTTGTTTGTTAGTAAATTTATACAAGGCTCTTTGAGAAACTTTAGATTATGATATTTATTTCCTTGACATAATTGTATATTTTTTTACATAATATAAATATTATGTAAAAAAAAACAATCAAGTACTAGCTTGGTAAAGTAAACAAGTTAAACAGACAGACAGATTGATAGATAGACAGACAAACTCACAAACAGGACGACAGACAAACGGTGCATTGATCCCAAGCAAATCCTTTTTGTCTCAAGAATTTTGAAACGGTAAGTAATCCAAATCTTTTACACGCGAAACTTCATAATATTTCTATTGTCAATTCTAAACAGGCAGATATAAAACTTCTTAAACATCATGGTTGTAATAGCTAACTCTCATTTAGTAATATAAAAGTTTTAAATGGCCTCTGTCCCTTGATAATTATACCAAAGGATTAAATAACCCAATATCATTACGCCGGGAAGCTTTATTAATTTGTGAGAGGAAATTTGCAAGCAAAGTAATAAAACAGGACAGACGAATTACATTTTTATATCTTTAGCATACTTTGTGTTGAGAATTGTATACACTTGTTTAATATATCACACTAATACCTTGATATAGACGAGTTTAGTTATAAATATTATACTTAACCGACTTCAAAAAAGGAGGTTCTCAATTCATCTGTATGTTTTTTTTATTTTTATTATGTTTGTTACCTCATAACTTTCAACTGGGCGAAGTAATTTTAATAATTCTTTTTTTGAATAAAACTATTTTTTACGAATTTAGACGCGTATATTTGTTTTAAATTTTGGCCCGACGTTTCGGAGACTTTGCAGTCACCGTGGTCACGGGTGAGACTGAGCTGTACTGTGTCAGGCCAAAATTTAAAACAAATATACGCGTCTATATTCGTAAAAAGTAGTTTTATTTAAACAAATGAGTCGCGCAAGTGTTACAAAATTCTTTTTTTATTTGAAAGCTAGTGGTTCCCGTTTGGTCCCATTGGCACCATGTCAAAATCTGATAGTTGTCTCCTGAGAAATCAAGGAAAACCTTCAACTTTCAAATTTGAAATATTAGTTAGGTTATAGAAAAGTGAGTGTTAGCCGGTAACATATAAATATTTTTAGGTTATAGACTATTCAGACCAAAGATGTCGTGAGCAAAGAGATAATAATAATAATATATATTCATGGACATTTCACACAACGTCCTCTGGTCCCAAGCTAAGCTTATATGCTTGTGTTATGGGTACCAGAATACGGATAGAATACATATACTACTTTTCTTTTGTAAATACATACTTATAATACATAGTAAACACCCAGACGCAGTACAAACATTTGTATGACAATTAAAAACATCACACAAATTGTTGTCCTGACCGGGAATCGAACCCGAGACCTCATGATCGGTAGTCCGTTATATGAACCACTACACCACGAGGCCCGTCGAATCCCTAATATTCTGAGTATTTCTGCGAAAAGCCTATAGATTTGTGCTTTGACATAGTAATATATCTTCATATCTTTACCTAAGTTTTATTTATGAAAATAAAAACATATCCGAGCCTTCATATGTTTATCGTTATTTCCATTTTTAATAGTTCTCAGTTCATTCCAGTTGCCGCAAAAAATTTCAGAACTATTTTAACACCCTGAACTCGATTTTTTCGGAGACGCCCATATTATTACAACATAACTATTTTATGTGATCATAAAAATAAACAATAGACACATTTATTTCTATAAAAATTCTTGATTTTAATGCGATCAAACGAAATTCCAACGTTTTATAGCCGATTTATTACTTTTTAAGCAAGTCTAATAATAACTCCTGGGACCTTTCATCAATAATCCTTGCGGAACTGGGATAGGTTAATAATATTATAAATAAGTCAAAGCTTTTGTTTTAATTAAAAGCTATTAGTATTGTTTCTTTTTATAAACAACAGAGCTTTTTATAGACTACTAGCTGGCCCGGCAAACGTTGTTTTGCCATACCAAATAAAGTTAAAAAAAAAATAAAAAAATGAACTACGAGTATAAACCTCACGGAGCTCGAGACCTTTTCAACGAATGCAAAACCGTGGAAATCGGTTCGTGCGTTCTGGAGTTATAGCGTCAGGAAGGAAAACCCGACTTATTTTTATTATAGACTATAATGTACCAATATTAAGGAAAATTAAAAGAAATGCTTTTAAAACGATACTTAGATAATAATATTAAGCTGAAGAGTTTGTTTGTTTAAACGTGTTAATCTCAGGAACTACTGGTTCAAATTGAAAATAGATAATAAAAAATGAAAATAGATAGAAAATAGTCCATTTATGAAGTCTTTAGGCTATATAACATCACGCCGAATGTTGCTAAAGCTGGGAACATTTTATAATTTTACGCATACAACTTTTATACTGCGTCTGGGTGTTTACTATTTATGTATGTATTTAAAAAAGAAAAATAGTACCTATTTGTATTATATCCGTATTCTGGTACTCATAACACAAGCATAGAAATATAGCTTACTTTGGGACCAGAGGATGTTGTGTGAAATGTCCAAAATATTTATTATTATTATTTTATTTATTATCGTAACATTATGACTTATTGTACGACTTTTCTCGGGGTTGAATTCAGTTTAGATGTTATGTAATATTTCCTTAAGCTCTTTTAGGGTTTTAAGTTTTTCATACAATTATGGAAGCAAATAGGCTTACGGTCCGCCTGAAGGTAAATACATTTCACTCCTTTTTATTATCTTGTTTTACGCGACAACATTACTAAATAATCATTCACGATGGTCGACGACGAACTGTCGTTCACGAGGTCGCAGGTTAGATTCCTGCAAGTACAATATTTGTGTCATTTGTCAAAAAAAAAAGTTGTTTATGTAGTCTATCCGTATTCTGGTATTCATAACACAACCAAGCTTAGTTTGGCACTAAAAGACATTGTGTGAAAATGTACATGAATAATTATTTATTTAAAATAATAACGATTTATTTATAAATCGCGTGTATTTGCTTCTATTTAGATCTATCAAGTTTAATAAGTAAAATAAAGAGTAAGTGAATACGATTAAAATACCTCACGTAATCATAAACATCAAAACACATTATCCCTAATACAAAATTGTACATTCATTAGAGACAACATCGTAACTTTCACAAAGTTTGCTTAACTTTTGGTACAAGTCAGCCTGAAAGTGTCGTTCGTAATATATACTGTTACATGTGATTTTTGTGACAAGATACTAAAGAACACTTATTTCAAAGATAAGAAATTCAGTTTCAATCTAAATCATTACTAATATTATAAAGCTGATGATGATGATGATATTTGTCTGTTTGTTTGTTTGAACGCGATTATCTCAGGAACCACTGGTCCGATTTGAAAAATTTCTTTCAGTGTTGGACAGTACATTTATCGAGGAAGGCTATAACAGTATATAGTTTTACTTAATAAGTTTACCCGTGTAAAGCTGGGGCGGACTGCCAGTGAAATATAAATTTATCATTTAATTTTGGTTCGTATCTAAACAATGACTTAGTATTATTATATATTAATATAATCATAATAACTAAGGTGAGAGACAGTTATTCAATTTATCATATTTTCATTAACGTGTAATCAAGCGCAAGTTAGAATTTTCCCAGAAAGATTAAATTAAGGTAAATGTAATTACTCTTTGCGACACATGGGACACGAAATTACATCAGGTATGCATTAGCCACAAAATTAATGATTCTTTACAAACCTTAAACATTAGTTCAACGATCATTTCTTTTTAATTTCCAACACTTGCGCGTCTCATTTGTTTAAAAAATTGGTCAAGTGCGAGTCGGACTCGCGCACGAAGGGTTCCGTACCATTATCTATGCAATATACGTTATTAATAAATGAGCAAACAACACACACAATACTTAATTAATCACGTTTGTTGTATGAGAGCAAGAAACGGTAAAAAAATCATGTTTGTTGTATGGGAGCCCCCCTTAAATATTTATTTTATTTTATTTTTAGTATTTGTTGTTATAGCGGCAACAGAAATACATCATCTGTGAAAATTTCAACTCTCTAGCTATCACCGTTCTTGAGATACAGCCTGGTGACAGACGGACGGACGGACGGACGGACAGCGAAGTCTCAGTAATAGGGTCCCGTTTTTACCCTTTGGGTACGGAACCCTAATAAAACTACTTTTTACGGATTTAGACGCGTATATTTGTTTTAAATTTTGATTGGTGTCGCAAAGTCTCCGAAACGTCGGGCCAAATTTCTTTTCTTAATTTTTTAGTTCTTTTAGATGTTGAGAGTTTGTAATAATAGAAAAATAAATTGGATTTTGAATTGATGAATGTATTATTGACGGGCTTCGTGATGGAGTGGTTTATGTAATGGACTGCCGATCACGAGGTCTCGGGTTCGATTCCCGCTTAGGACCATCATTTGTGTGATATCCATAAATGTCATACAAATGTTTGTACTGCGTCTGGGTGTTTTCTATGTATTATAAGTATGTATTTACAAATGAAAAATAGTATATGTAGTCTATCCGTATCGTACTTTGGGACCAGAGGACGTTGTGTGAAATGTCTTGAATATTTATTTATTTATTATTATTTATTAGTCACGCTTTAGCTCCTATTGTTGTAAGATATTTTACGGTGATTTATATAAATAAAGCCTAGGTTTCAAATAAATTTACCACATGAAATTGGTCAAAACTATATTGAAGACTGCTTTAGAACATTTTTGAAAATTCACAGGCTTAATGTATAATTATAAATATATAATAAATCAAGCACTTATGCAAGTAAATAATATGCAATATATAAAAACTATTGCAATAATAATTATAATAAGAACTTTGCTCACATGACATTAAATATCCAATATGTTTTGTGTGGAACTCTAAATATTAGATATCTATCAATGTTTTTTTCTAATACCATAATTTATAAAATCTACAAATTAATAACTGTAAAGTACTAATCTCATTTATACGCACGCATATTTATCTTCTTCTTATATATAAAATTCACGTGTCACAGTGTTAGTTACCGTACTCCTCCGAAACGGCTTGACCGATTTTTATGAAATTTTACATGCATATTCAGTAGGTCTGAGAATCGGCCAACATCTATTTTTCAAACCTTTTTTTAGTATGGCAAAACGTTTGCCGGGTCAGCTAGTCTTATATATAAAATTCACGTGTCACAGTGTTAGTTACCGTACTTCTCCGAAACGGCTTGACCGATTTTTATGAAATTTTACATGCATATTCAGTAGGTCTGAGAATCGGCCAACAACTATTTTTCAAACCTTTTTTTAGTATGACAAAACAACGTTTGCCGGGACAGCTATTTTATATAAAAACCTCTTTGATACATTGTATTGAAAGTAGGTAAATGCCTACTTAGAATAATGTACAAAGTTATCTGATATCAGTCTGAATTAATTCTGTAAAAACATTAGTACTTACATTATTTATCCCAGAATAACCACTCTGTATAATTAGTTAGACGTACATTCAATCCATGTGATGAAAAACAATTTATACTCTCTCTCTTTCATTATACTTACTATCCACTTGTAAAATATCTACAAAAATAATAATTTCAAATAATAATTTCAATTGATTTTACAATAACCTTTAAGGGACATGGGGTGGTGAAACCACACGGAGATTATAATGTTATTATACATCGAGCAAATTATCTAACAACAAAGATAACAACTATTTTACTGTTTATTGTAAAGGTTACAAACTTTTTAACATTTAAATTACAAACTGTTTGCGATACCAAAAACCCTAGTTTAAATATCGGAATAGAAATTTCTCGTTGAACTCAATAAAGCAGTTCCTACAAAATTTCAATAGATTAAAGTTTTGTTTGTATAAAGGAGATAATATTACACTTTAATGTTGCGAATTCTATTGAAATTTAAGAGCCGAGTCACAAAATAAGGTAACTCGACTCTCAAGGGTTCCAGCCTTGTCTCATCATTAAGGATTTAGGAGCGAAATATTTACTTAACCTTTGATTTTGGAACGGAAAATTGAAACCAAATTATAGCAAGAATAACTAGTTTAATTAAAACGTTTTGAAATTTGGTTTACAAATTTACACCTAGAGTTTGGAAATTTATTTTAATAAAATAACAAACGATACCGATTTTAGCTGTTCGTGTGGTGAAGGATTAAGAACACAAGTGTGACCACCCTATTTCCTCCCCAAGGATTGTAAACCCAGCTAAGGGATATAGTACATAGATAACACCCTCTGTGAGAGATGGATAACTTGATAATAAACTCTGTGCCAACACGACTGGTCAGCGCGGCATAGCAGACCATAATCTTTCCCAAAGTGGAAGACGTCCGTGTCCGACAGTGGGACGTTAAAAAGCTGAGGGGAAAGAGTAAAATTTTAGATCTTTCAATATTTTTATGACTAATCTTTTATCTCAGATCAGGCATAGTCTGTTTGAACACAAACTTCTTTCCTTCCTAAGTATAATTTTGATTTTGGTTGACTCTTGATTTAATGCTTTTTAATTTGATACTTATGGTGGTTTTTAAGTTGGCTACTCTGTCTGTCAATTTTAACCTTAGATTTTAACTGTCCGTCTGTTGGCCGACTTCTATAATATAGGTAAGCTCAACGCTTGGCAATATAGACTAAGATCATCTAGGCCCATAATTTACAGTAATTTTGATTGCATTGATGCAATTGACAATGTATACGAATCTCGAATGTAATACGAATACGCATCGTAACAGATCGCGCTTGATGATGGAATAAGGAACTAGGTATACTTATACGAAACCAAAGGGTTTCGTATATTGGTATGGTGCGATTCCTTGCTGTTCCGGGATATTTTTTAGACAATTTTATGTAGAATATTTCCGTCATACATGATTTCTATGTAACTTTAACCATTAAGGCTGCACACGCGACGGAAGCTTAAAAAATGGAGCACCTTTTCCCGTTTTCCCAACATTTCCCTTCACTACTCTGCTCCTATTGATTGTAGCGTGATGAAAAGTATACTATAACCTGCCCAGGAGTATGAAGAATAATTGTTCCAAGTTTCGTTAAAATCCGTCGAGTAGTTTTTGTTTCTATAAGGAACATACAGACGGACAGACAGACAGACAGACAGACAGACAAAAATTTTACTGATTGCATTTTTGGCATCAGTATCGATCACTAATCACCCCCTGATAGTTATTTTGAAAATATATTTCATGTACAGAATTGACCTCTCTACAGATTTATTATAAGTATAGGTAGATTATCTTACAATATAGTCTCTCATAGACTTTTTTAACTTTAAACTTCAATTTAGTTACATAAAAGTAAAAATAGGTGAGTTCTTTGACAATTACACCAAAGGATTAAATTACTTAATACTATTACACTTGAAAGCATTGTTATTATCTACAAGAATTAAATTATTTGCAAGAAAATGTATAAAGCACACCTGTGTTAAAGTGTTGCGAATAACTTAACGTTAAAATATCTTTATAATTTATCATTGTGTGCTGGTAACATTGTACTATGAGATTTGAGTACATTATCTTTACTTATTATAAAACAAAGTTGTATTTTCTGTATCTCCGTATGTGAGATTAAATAAATGTTAATGGACATTTTCCAAGCTAAGCTATATTTCTATTCTAGTGTTTTATGTACCGGAATACGGATATACTACATATACTTATACATATTTTTTTAACACACACATAATACAATGCCTGTGGGATGACGGACAAATAGAATACAAGTGTCATCTCCCCATGTCTTGCCCGCGGAAGTTGTTAGAACAGACCGAAAGAAACACGTCGCATGACACCAGCGTACATACCCAAGAAGACGTCAGGCAGGCGGTCAGTCGTAAAAATAAGCCAAATCCCATTGCAATATGAACATTATGAACAAGTTGTCATATTGCTCCGACCGCGAATAACGGGATAAGGGCGGCTGAATGAACGATACTTATAATACATATAAATTACCCAGATACAGGTAAACATTAATGTGACAGATATAAACTAAAATCTTTAAAACTACTCAACGGATTTCGATTCGGTTTTTTAGGGTTCCGTACCCAAAGGGTAAAAACGGGACCCTATTACTGAGACTTCGCTGACCGTCCGTCCGTCCGTCCGTCTGTCACCAGGCTGTATCTCAAGAACGGTGATAGCTAGACAGTTGAAATTTTCACAGATAATGTATTTCTATTGCCGCTATAACAACAAATACTAAAAATAAAATAAAATAAAGATTTAAGGGGGGCTCCCATACACCAAACATGATTTTTTACCGTTTCTTGCTCGACACTAATAACGTTGCCTTATGTTGCATAGATAATGGTACGGAACCCTTCGTGCGCGAGTCCGACTCGCACTTGACCAATTTTTATGTTTAGAGTATTTCAATAGGAAGGTTTATACTGCTACTGGGGAGAATCCCAGAGGCTAAGACCCAGCTAAGGGAATGTGAGTAGAAAATATCCTCTTTAAGAGAATATCTCGAAACTGAATCATATGCCAACACGCCTGGTCCGCGAGGTGAGGAATTAGAATTAGACGAGGCCCGTGCCCATAGTAGTATATTATTATGCCGAAAAGAAGGTATGCAAAAAATTATAAAATAAATGATAAGTGATTTAGTTACCATTAAGAGTTCAAAAGCATCATTAGATAGATAGATAGATAACTCTTTATTTGTACACCAATACACAAAGAAACAAAATTACATTATTAGCCTTAATATTACATATGGGCGGCCTTATCGCTAATGCGATCTCTGCCAGGCAACCTTGGGATGGATTGGAATGTATTTGACTGACAGAGAGGTAGTCAATTGGTGTTGTATAGATTTATATAAATACACTTTAATCTAACTCAAAATTATACAAATTTAATAAACATACATAAATTACCTAACCATACGTATAATACTTACATATAAATTTATAAATATATACATACATACAAATAAATAAATACACATTAGGAAAATGAAATTATACTACTGTGAGTTTAAATAGTGTTGCGATAGTCTATTTCATCATTCATCATCTCAGAAACTAATATATACATTTCTGAAAAATAAGGTAAGGTTTTCCGCTCGTCAAGCAAATCTCTTGGCAAACTTTGTCCAATAGCCAATAATTTATTCATCGTAACATCGACATTATTAAAAATCCCTTGACCGTTACAAGAAAACTTTAAATTTATTATGGCTAAAGTTGATCGGTGGAGCACGACAACCCGCTTTAACCGTAATTGAAACTTTCAGCGTTTCTTCGTAAACTTTTATATTACTTTAAAATCAGCATTTTGTACGATGAATGCTTTCCGTTTTGAATATTTTCATGCCAGACTACACTGTAGTCATCCAAAGGCAAGTCATTAAGAAGCAATCAGCTCCTAGCGACAATTTGAGACAAGAAGATGCCTGCAGTCAATTTTCCCGTTGTCAAAAGAAGACAAGAATTTTATGACGATCGCAGTGTTTGTAGTGTCAACAGGTAATAATTATTAATAGACTTAAACGTAAAAAACAAGTTTTATATTTGAGCAATCTTCTGGCCAGTAAGCACAGTGTGAAAATCAACTGATAAAACTAGTGTGATATCATCACACACCTTTTTCCCATCTGCTACGACCAAAACTAATATATCTGAAGTATGGAGTGCAGCCCGCCCCCGACGAGGTCGCTCGCTGGAGAGGCGAATTCCGCGACGACCTCTTCCAATGTAATAAATTGGAAGAAAGTAGGGTGAGCGCACGGCTTCTCACGGCCAGTATTGCGTCAGTGGGTCGAGGCGCCGCACAGGGTGCCGAGCTACCATTTGACCCAGCTCCTCACAGGTCACGGCTGCTTTGCCAAGTACCTGTGGGAGCTGGTGGGAGTAGAGTCGGCGCCCGACTGCAAAAGCTGTGCGTCCGGAGCCGTGGACACGGCCGAGCACGCGCTGGCCGTGTGCACGGCCTGGTCTGCTCAGCGCGCCAGACTCACTGGCGCAATAGGCGCTAATTTGTCGCTGCCGGCCGTCATCGCCTCGATGGTCAGCAGCAGAGAGTGTTGGGCCGCCGTCGCCTCGTTTGCGTCCGAGGTGATGGCGGCCAAGAGAAAGGCCCTGCGGGAGCGAGAACGCTCGGGCTAAACATTGCCCCCCCCGCAGGGCCGCGGGTAGGGGTCGTCGGCGCGCAACAGCCGGCGGCCCCGGCCCGCGAGGAGGCCACGCGCGACGGGCCACATTGGGCGCGACAGGTCCCCTGTCGCGCCCAATGTGGCCGACGACCCCTCGCCTAGTGTTCGGGCGAGGGGTGACAGTCCGACGGGGGGGCACGTTGCCCACCCCATCGCAGTGAGCCCCCACCACTAGGGGGCCCCCCGTGTCGGGTCGTGGTAATACCTGAGTAACTACCACGGCCCAGCAACGGGCGAGGAGAACACCGTAGGTTTAGTGGGTAGGCTGGGTCGAGAATATCTCCCCGGGAGTCCCACACGACGTCCTTCGGCTGCCCCTGCAGTCGGGGGGTAAGTGCGTAAAAAGCATTCCTACGAAAAAAATAAAAATAAAATATATCTGAAGTAATCACGTACACTGTATTTTCTAAGCACTTAACTTACATGAAAGTCTGCCATAAAATTAGGTAAGTAAATATCTACATTAATTTATTAATTATTGCAATTGAATTGCTATACTTTTACTTAATAAAACAATTTTTATAGTGGAAAATATGATCCGAGGTCGTGGGTTCAATTCCCGTTCATGGTGATCATTTTTTCCATTTTAATTTGATTTATTAAGTACTAGCTGTTGCCCTCGACTCCGTCCGCGTAGAAGTTAGGAAATTTTCCCCGTTTTTGCAACATTTTTAACTACTGCTTGAGTGAGAGTATTATAAACGTAAGAGTAAACAAATATAATCAGAATGAACGAACTGCTAAGCTATCAGGAGTTACACGTGTTATTGTGAGTCAACCATAAAATATAGATAATTATGTGCTGTTTCGCGATATTTTTTAGACAATTTTATGTAGAATATTTCCGTCATACATGATTTCTATGTAACTTTAACCATTAAGGCTGCACACGCGACGGAAGCTTAAAAAATGGAGCAACTTTTCCCGTTTTCCCAACATTTCCCTTCACTACTCTGCTCCTATTGATTGTAGCGTGATGAAAAGTATACTATAACCTGCCCAGGAGTATGAAGAATAATTGTACCAAGTTTCGTTAAAATCCGACGAGTAGTTTTTGTTTCTATAAGGAACATACAGACGGACAGACAGACAGACAGACAAAAATTTTACTGATTGCATTTTTGACACCAGTATCGATCACTAATCACCCCCTGATAGTTATTTTGAAAATATATTTCATGTACAGAATTGACCTCTCTACAGATTTATTATAAGTATAGATAAGTCATTATCTTTAAACGTTTTCGCTTAAAGTATATTCCCGTTTTATACAAATATCTTGCTACATATTCCTGTCAGACTGCTGTGAGTAATGTGTTTCAGAGGCAACGGCAACCTGATCGTGTGCCAGTCATTGCGGAAGCATTACACTCAATATATCCACGTCTAAGCTACCAACGTGAAAGATAGACTCTGTCTGTAACGCAGATAAACACATAAATTGCAACAAAAATAACATTTACAATAACATCTCGATGTATTTCACTTACAATGTACTAAGTTTCTGTGCATGCACATTCATGCAAATAAACTGAGAACATCTGAAAATCTGAGATTGAATGTTACGAAGCATAGTACCAACTTTTATAGCAAATCCTTTACTGTGCAAGCTATATTACTATGGAACAATCTACCTATACGAATTAGACAAGCACAGTCTCTCTCTAATTTTAAGCTAAAACTATCGAATTATTATCTATAGTTATAATAGTGTTTATGTAATCTGTATCTTAGTATTTATAACGAGTGTATGTATATTATATAGTAGTTTTTACTTATTTATTAGTGTGCTTATGTATATGTATGTTTATTTATTTTTTGTTTTATGCATTTGTTCATATTTTCAATATAATTTATATACGAGTATAACGTAGAATACACCAACAACCTCCGCAATGTCTATTTTAGATTCTATCCATTACACGGTTGCCTGGAAGAAATCACATTAGTGATAAGGCCGCCTTTTGTACAATAGCTTTTGCGACTGTATTTTTAAAATTCTGTGTGAAATCTATCTATCTATCTAAGTTTCATAATCAATTATGTCTAGAAAGCATTTTGAGTGATTGTTATTGGAAAAATCGAGGTACAGTAAAGCCAAAAAGAATTGAACATTTTTAATGCCCGTTAAAAACATATAACGAAATATAGATGTAGAAATTTATAGAGTTGGTACGTGAGTGCTCATATTTTGAGTCTACCAAAACAAAAAGAGAATGTAATAGGTCTTAAATGGATAAAGAAAAAATATTGAGCTTTTAGTCAAGAGACCAGAGGTGTTCGTATAGGGTAAACAGCCGTATTCACAAACGTTAATAGTGTGAGGTCTCATAGTAGGCATGGACGCACAGGGGTAGCAAATCATTTCACATTTCACAAACAATACTTAAGTGGTGAAGCGCACTATGCGTTTGTTAAACTGAACGCATAGCTAAGTTTTGTCTATGAATACAAAGGCGCGATGAACGGAACGAACTGAGAAGTGTTACCCTTGGCACAGTGCATCAACACTTAAGTACTTACTTAAGTAAATATTGTTTGTGAATACGGGTGTAAGTTTCGAGTCTTTTATTTATTTATTTATTTACCGACCGGGTGCCGACTACTTTGTAGGGACTTTTGGCCTAGACATGGGCAATTTAATAACGTAATACTTAATAACAATTATTTTCAGTAGCGATACACCATGTAGAATACATAATTAAATGAAGTTTAGTATCCATCTAAAGGATGTGTCCAAACATTGAGCGGCAATCGAGCGCAGCTGCCGCGCGCGGCCCGCTGCGCTACGATTGGACGACAGCCACGCGGACTACCTGCCGCGCATGATGAAGGCTAAGCGTATACTGAGACGCAGGCGACGTAGGTCCACGCAGGGCAGGGTGGCACAAATTTTGTAATGCTCGAGCGCCGTGTGTAATATTTTTTTATCTTTGTTACGGAATTTAAATTTCGAATTTTGTGCATTTAGTCTCCACGCTCAAGGCCCGCGATAGAAGCTATGCAATAGCTTAATACGTCTGAACTCGTACGCGTCTCGCAGTAATCTGTACCGGCCAAGTGCCGGCACTACAACGGGGCACGGAGCAGAGCAGACTCGTATCTGCGTCGCAACGTACGTAGGATACGGTACGCTCAAGCATTACAAAATCTGCGCCACCTGACCGCCGCGTGGACCTGCGTCGCCTGCGTCTCAGCATACGCTTAGCCTTAGTCAGCTTCGTCCTAACTACAGCGCGGCACAAATGTGTCCTGCAAACGCCGCGTGTGGCTGCCGCGCTCTTGCCGCTCAATGTTTGGACACACCTTTAGGTAGGTTTAGTATCAAAAATATATTAAAATAAAACACATTGTTCTTATCAATAGTTTATTTTTAAGATAACTTGATACTACCGGATAGTTATCAATATTTATTAAACAATTAGAGATGTGTTTATAATTTACATTACTAACAAAGCGGCTGTCCACGTCGAAGCCAGGATTGAACAATAGTCCTTTATTTGTTTGTAATTCTATTACTAAGTCCTCATGTTTTAAAAATTCACTAATAAAAGTGCAATAAAAACCAAAATGGTAATGTTTTCTTTTCACGCTATAATTAATGAAGTGATGTGTTAACATTGACCTAAATTATAAGTGGACTTTTATGAACCCAAAACCTAAGTTACTGTCATTTAGAATTGACGTGACAAGAGCAGATTACGCTTGAAAAAGGCAAACACACCTATAATGAGCAACGGTTTTTCCATATATGGCACGGAATGTACACAATAACGTATTAAAAGGAAATCGAGTATCATTTTTCTTTCTAATAAAATCTAAAAGTATTGAACCTTCTACGTTTGGTTCTCTAGTTCTTTTTAGGGTTTCCTACAAACCCTTATAGGATCACTCCGGTGTCTGTCTGTCTGTCTGTCAAACCTTTTTTACTCAGCAACGGCTGAAGGTATCAACTTGAAACTCATACGATATGTAGATCTATGCGGTCCCTTGCTGCAAAAAATACAATCAACCTTTTACCTCTACGTATTTAAAAGATATAACCGAATTATGACCATTTTTAAGAATTTTTGACTCATGCTAGGGAATCAAAATTCACAGGTTACTTCCCGTTGCCCTAGAGCCTTGAAAATGTCTAGTAGGTACGAAACCCTCAGGGTGCGAGTTTGCCTCGCTCTTGACAGGTTTTCAGTTTAAACATCATCATCATCATAAAGGAAGGGAAAAAGGCGTGATGTCTTTTTCCCATGGGGGTAGGCAGAGACTTTAGAGCGCCATCTGCTACGATCCAAACATACTTCCTTGGCTTCATCCACACTCATACATCTGGTCATACATGCCCGACGGTTGTAAGTGCTACGCACTTGCCCCTTTTGGAGTATCCCGGCGATGACATCGTATCTTTTTCTCGGGCGTCCTCTCCCAGCATTTCCAGTTACCTCAGCCGTGTATATGACTTTCGTGTAAACAACGTCCTCTTATCCCAAATTAAATAAATAAATAAATATTCATGGACATTTCACACAACGTCCTCTGGTCCCAAACTAAGCTTATATGCTTGTGTTATGGGTACCAGAATACGGATAGAATACATATACTACTTTTTTTTGTAAATACATACTTATAATACATAGAAACACCCAGACGCAGTACAAACATTTGTATGACAATTAGAAAAATCACACAAATGATTTTCCCGAGCGGAAATCGAACCCGCGACCTCTTGATCAGCAGTCCGTTACCAGAACCACTACACCACGAGGCCACGAGGCCGAATTATGCTATACGTTTATAAATGTGTTATGGGTACCCGAATCTCCAAATATCAATGGCTTAATTAAAGCTGTTTAACTAATCACTTGCCTTCAAATAATTCCTTTGATACTTTTTCTTCACTTCAGGGTGAAAGGGAGGGATGACATGTGTATTATACAAAATATTACCACATGAACAGTAAAAACACCGATTAGAAAATCGTATCACAAATTTATTTACGTGAATGACGGACTTCGTGAAATCGAGCTAATAACGCGCGACTCATTTGTTTAAATAAAACTACTTTTTACGGATATTATAGATGCGTGTATTTGTTTTAATTTTGTTTTTGTTTTGCAATATGAGTCTAAATCCTCAACAAGTAGTTTTATCGAGCTAAATAATTTAATTAAGTAACTTGATACAAAAATAACGCTTCCTTATTAATTTGTTGTTACACGTAGGTAATAAACAAAGTTAAAAATAATACATTGCTGCGTTAATACACTGTATTGTACGTTAAAAATACAGGAAACACTGTCAGTATATAAATATTTACAAAGCAAATTGTTTAAAACGTACATTCGTTTAATTTACTGTATTCAGCTAATTACAAGTAGGTCCATCCTACCTTTCTCATGAATAAAATCATCGGATACATCCAGCGCAGTGAATGTAAATGACAATTTACATCGCGGCGAATTTCAATTAGCTTTTCAGGCTTTTCAATGCAAAATAATTTTTAAAGTTTTAATTGAAATAGCAGCAAGGTGAAAAAGCGTTGTGTTATTTTAAATATAAATCCGATAAACAGGAATTGTTAGGTTTCCATCCATCAACCTTTCTCAGTCCACTGCTGGACATAGGCCTCCCCCATAGAACGCCACAACGTGCGGTCTTGCGCTAACTGCATCCAGCGGCCCCCGGCGTATTTGACGATATCGTCGGTCCACCTTGTTGGGGGCCGCCCCACGCTGCGTCGTCCGGTTCGTGGTCGCCACTCGAGGACCTTCCGTCCCCAACGGTCATCAGATCGTCGAGCGATGTGGCCTGACCATTGCCACTTCAGCGTGCTAACTCTTCGGGCTATGTCGTACACACCAGTCCTTCTACGGATCTCCACATTCCGGATCTTATCACGTAGGGAAACACCGAGCATAGCCCTCTACATAGCACGCTGCGCGACTCTGAGTTTTGTTATGAGGCCGACATTCAGGGACCACGTCTCAGTTCCGTAAGTCATCACTGGTAACACACACTGGTCATAGACCTTTCTTTTCAGGCACTGAGGTATTTTGGATTGTTAGGTTTATAATGCATTATTACCTGCATACACCTGCAGCGTGGATTCTTGCAGAACCACATAAAAATACTTAACAAAATAACCTTTATTTACATATATATGTCCAAAAATAATCATTTGGCTTATACGAGTATGTATAACAATAAGTTGTAAATAATTCCTTTTTTAACTGTTCTTCTTCTTCTTCTCTTCTTCTCCAGCCCATTTACGTCCCACTGTTGGGCACGGGTCTTCTCCACTTTGGGAGGGATTATGGTCTACTGTGCCGCGCTGTCCAGGCGTTGGCACAGGGTTTATTTTCGAGATTTCCGTCTCTCACAGAAGATGTTATCTGTGTGCAATATCCCTTAGCTGGCCTTTTATTAGCTTTCCATACCAAGGGGTATAAATAGACCCTATACCAGATACTACGCAATCCGTCCATCTGTCTGTGTCGCCAGGCCGTGCCTCTGAAACGTTGATAGCCAAAGAGCTGAATTTTACCGTTCACGTATTAGTTATCATCATCCAGCTCTCAAATACTTAAAATCATCATTCTCTTGTCCTTATGCTGTTATTTGGGGGTCGAAAATATGACAGATATATTATGGTAACAACGCTCAAGTCGTAATTGACCGACTTTTATTATCCTATGATCTAATAAGTTATCTCATAAGTAAATAAAATTGTAAGGAATGAAATGCTTCATTCCCGTAACATACCCGTGAGAGATTGAAACTCGATAATAAATAAACATAATAAGATAAACCCTGTGCCAACACGCCTGGTTAGCGTGACACATTAGACAATGACCACCTCTCCAAAAGGGCCCCCGTGCCCCATAGTGGGACGTAAATGGGCTTCAGACAGAGGGAGAAAGTGTTATAGATGTATGTAACAGAGTTTTATAAAAGAGACTAATAAAATTCCTCGTGTATATTTTTCTTCATGACCAGAATTCACTCTTAATAAATCGATTTCAATTGTGATTTGATTCTCATGGGCTTGATTTTATTAAAATAGATCGAGGTTGACGTTCAATTATAGAATTTTCCCTTGGAGCTATATATTACTGAATAGGTTCATCATGGATTTATCCTATACTAACTAAGCCCTCGGTTGTCACCTACTTTTTTCTGTTCTGCAGAGACTATAACTCAGAGTCTTTAATTATCCCGCTTAAAACTATGCTATTTAGCTTAAAAGCTTTAGCTTTTAAGCTAAATAGCAAAGTTTACTATTAAAATTTTACTGTCATTTATGACAGTAAAATTTTATTACATCCATTGATTTGTTTTTACGTGAAAAACATGACTAAGTAGGTGTGTATACTATCGCATAAAATGTATAATTGTATTAGCGGGATGTGGGATATTTAGAAAAGGATATGTAATTTAATTAATAAAAAGCGAGATACTTAGAAATAACTTGTAGATGTTTTTCAGAGAAGAAGAATATTTTTAAGTCTGGTGTAGTATAAAAATAACAAGGAGTATTCCATTTATTGCAGTTTATCCGCCGTTATACAGAAAACAGAAGGTACAATTGACAGTTGTTTGGTATTTTATATAATATTCTATTCTTGTACAATCAGTGTTGCCAATTTAAAGAAAATGCAACATTGTTAGCATTACAAATTATAATTGTTAAAAAACTTATAAATGTTTATAATCCCAGTAACATAATTTTTAATCTCTTGGTATGCTTCTGTGTATTAAAACTCATTAATACAAATACATTAATACATATGTATTGTAATGAAATGAAAAAAAAATACCCGTAGAATAAAATACCCGTAATAACAGTAGGACCCGCACAATAAACTCTATTTTCTTATGTGCATGCAGTTATCGACGATTCTGAGATTGAGCCTGTTGCTAGACTGATGGACGGACATTAAAGTCTCAGTAATAGAGTCCTTTTTACTTCTGGTACGCAATGCTATAAATATGAGAAATAAACCTTACTTTTCAATTTATTAGTTAATTTTTACTTTTCCAACCCATGTGCGCGATTCATTAGTTTAAATTAAAATTATTTTACAGGTTTAGGCGCATATATTTGTTTTAAATTTCGGCCCAAC
This sequence comes from Orgyia antiqua, assembly GCA_916999025.1. Classification (NCBI taxonomy): domain Eukaryota; kingdom Metazoa; phylum Arthropoda; class Insecta; order Lepidoptera; family Erebidae; genus Orgyia; species Orgyia antiqua. Next base: position 14,751,096 of record OU779864.1, on the reverse strand, counting down.
GTGTCGGAGACTGTGCAGTCTGAGCAAAATATAATATCCAAACTTTAAAAGTTTTTATCTTTACTTATGGTCAATGTAAAATTAACATAAAGCAACAACTGATCGTAGAAAATACTTTACAGCTCAGTCCCACCCGTGACCATCGTGACTGCAAACTGTCTGAAACGTCGGGTTAAAATTTAAAACGAATATAAGCGTCTAAATTCGTAAAAAGTAGTTTTATAATTATAAGCAATGTTTTTCCAAGTTATTCCATTTCTCGAGATCACAGTAATAATATTTCTTGCTAAAAATGCATTTATTTCTGAGATGGAAAATGTCTAATTAACTATGATGCGGTTTAATACAAATACAACATTTTATTGTAATGAATATGATAAGCTTTGAAATGAGTGCCTGTGGAGGAATGGAAAAAATGTTTACCTATTGTTGTTACTGCATCAAATTTGTTTTTTTTTTTTCATTATCATTATAGTTAATAGGATAAGATATTAGGCTTCTTCTTCTTATTTTATGGATTTGTATTTTTTTTTCAGACTCGGAAAGCATTAGAATTTGGCAGGTCTACAAACTATTCCTCAATTTCTTTGACCAGGGTGATTTACCTAAAAATAATATAATAAAACTAACTAAGACTTGTTAATTGGCTAATAAAACATAACACATTAGTTATTGTTAGAATATATTTATTTATTTACACTTTATGCTTAAACTATGCAAAGGCGGACTTAATGCCTAAGGCATTTTCTACCAGTCAACCACAGGGTGTTGCAGAAAAAGGGAAGGTAGAAGTGTAACAAATAAAGCTAGATATATTATTATTATTATTATTATTATTATGTACTGTATGTGTACTATAGAGATACACGTAAATCAATACAATTAAACAGATACATACATGTCATACATACATACACAGATATATACGCACATTACACATACCATAAATATATATAATACAGGTACTTATATACAGATAGATAGTAGTATAGTAGCTTCATAGACTCAGATGTGGATGCAGCTAAACGTGAGGTTGTGTCGATATACGGAGATAGTGCTCACGTATCTTACGCTTAAACGCTTTACGGGAGGTGCACATCCTGATTTCCGGCGAAAGAGTATTCCAGAGAATAATGGAGCGAACAAAGAAGGAAGAATGAACGAGGCATGAGCTATGAGGTGGGCAGGTGAGCAAGAGATTGTCAGAAGATCGAAGATTTCGGTCGTGGGTTGAGCCTAAAAATTGAAAATGTGAAGATAGATACGTAGGAGCAGTGGGAGAGTAGAGAATAGTGAAGAGAGTGTTCAGCGCACGCATTTCACGTCGCTGTCGTATAGGTAGCCATGACAGCTTTTTTCGGAAGTGAGAAACATGATCATATTTGCGGAGATTGAAAACGAATCGAATGCAATTATTGAGAAGTCGGTCAAGTTTGTTGAGTAGATCTGCATTCAGGTCGAGATAGCATACATCACCATAGTCGATAACAGGAAGAACTAATGACTGCACAAGCATTGCCTTAGTGTCTGTTGGAAGAAAATTTTTCAGGCGTTATAGAATCCTTAAGATCCCCGTTATTTTAGCGTATATGTTGGAGATTTGGGGCTGCCAGTTTAATGTGCTGTCTAAGTGCATACCAAGATCCTTAACCGAGTCACTGATCGGTATAATTGTATCGTTGAAGAAGATCGGTGGCAGCGAATATACAATATAATATAGAATATACAATATATTTACAATTTTATATTATTTCTATCTACAAATTTACAAGAGATTGAGTTGAATTGTGCAGAGAAGATGAGAGATAAGAGATATTTTAACGAGGTAGGACGTGGATTAGGCTGGTAGGTATGTACTAAGAAAACCTGTAGTAAAAGTCAAATGTACATAAATGATATAAATGAATATAACATAAAATATATAAAACATACAATAAATGAATAAAACATACAAGGACTACTTTATTCATTACATTCAATAACGCTGTAAAGATGAATGAGTAAAGGTTTCTGTAAAGGATCTTGGTCTGTAATAGCTTATACAAGTTTACATTTAAATGACGCTTGAATAAATAGGAAATACATAATAATATAATTCTCCGTGTGGTGATGGATTAAGAATACAAGTGTCACCATCCCATCTCCTCCTAAGGGTGCTGTACAAGTCAGCTAAGGGATATAGCATACATATAACATCCTCTGTAAGAGACGGAAAACTCGAAAATAAACCCTGTGCCAACACGCCTGGTTAGCGCGGCACATTAGACCATAAGCCCTCCACAATGGAGGAGGCCCGTGCCCAACAGTGAGACGTAAATAGGCTGGAGAGGAGGATAGGACATAATAATACATATACCTAAATTAGTTTTTTAAACATTTAAGAAATGCAAGCTATATAATTATTTTATTTGTTCAACCATTTTAGCTTTTCTCCATCCTCTGTTGTGTTACAGGCTACAAAAAAACCACAGATATACCAGATGGTGGGTTGACGTTTAAAATTGAGGACGAGTAACTTTAGCCTGGCTAAATCGTACTTCACAGAGTAATGACGTTTCATATCACGTATAGCCACACATATACACACATATACCCTACGCATAGACACACATATACCCTATTCAACGAGCCGTGAGCCAAAACGTGAACAAACGCATTTTAATATGTACTACTAAATTGGAGACCACAGATACAGAACATTTTACATTACAATGTGACGTTTTGTCATCGGTCGGGTTATACGGTGGATTTAACCCGACCGATGACAAAACGTCAAAACGTCGTTTGTTTACCTTTTGGCTCACGGCTCGTTGAATAGGGTATAGTATATTAAATTCCACACACACATAGATATGTTTAGCTTCAAACCGTCTACTGATGCAGTCATAGACACTATATCTGGTACCTATATCTGTGAAAAAAAACGACATTACACGGGTTTCTGCGCTGCCTTAATCCACATAAAATATCGCCGATACTAGATTTACAAACAACTCCAAAGACTCAATTCTAAAGAAATTTATTCTATAGCATGTTTAATAGGAGTTCTGTAAGATTACATTCGTATCGTACTATTTTCCTCAATCTGGTACCGATTCACTCGACTCGATAAATTGATTCCAATTGTCATTCGATTCTCATGGGTTTGACTTTATTAAAATAGATCGAGGTTGACGTTTCACAATCGATTTCTTCCTCTAGAGATTTATATTTTTAATCAACTTTAAATAGGAGAAGGATTATCACTTCCAATGTTTTCTATAATTTCTTACTAGCTATTGCCCGCGACACTGTACGCATTTAATTTTGAAAATTTTCCCCGTTTTTTACTATTTTCAGTATTGTTTCTCTCCTATTGGTCGCAGTGTGATGTATGCCTATAGCCTTCCTTGATAAATGGACAATCCAACACAAAAATATTTGTGAACCCGAAAAGGTATAGCGGCGATTTATCATTAAAGTTGCGGGGAGCCGTTGGATGCAAGAGCCCTGGTCGGGTCATGGTAATACCTGAGTGACTACCATGGTCCGGCCAAGGGGCGAGGAGGAACACCGTGGGGTTTAGTGGGTAGTCCGGGTGCGTTTATGACCCGGGAGTCCCACACAAAGTGCGTAAATGAATCCCCACGTAAAAAAAAAAATTGGATGCAAGAGGGACAAGACCGCGCATTGTGGCGTTATATGAGGGGAGGCCTATTCAACAGTGGACGGAGAAAGGCTGAATGTATGAAATAAAAACTTAATAATAAATAGATTATACTATCTTGGATACAATATTAAAAAAACCGAGCAAAAAGTATGCAACTGTTTTCAATTCATTAGTACAATATTTATTTTCTACCAGTGTATTAGCAAGTTTTTCTCATATTTCTTCTTGAGACTGCAATATTAATGTTTCCTTCTAACAATGCATTTTGTTCTTGAGATATAAACGGTTTGAAAATGCTACATAATATTACAAAAGGAGAAGGTAATTAATCATGATGCGACTTTGTAGAACTTGTTTTTTTTTTTGTAATCTGAAAAATATACATATATATTACTTACGATGGAAGCAAAATTTAAATTTGTTTTAAGATTCTGTGACATCCTTGAGCTTTCTTTATAATAATACTTGCTGACCCGGCAAACGTTGTTTCGCCATACTAAAAAAAGAAAATAGGTTTGAAAAATAGATGTTGGCCGATTCTCAGACCTACTGAATACGCATGTAAAATTTTCATAAAATCGGTCAAGCCGTTTCGGAGGAGTACGGTAACTAACACTGTGACACGGGAATTTTATATATTAGATTAAATACAACTAAGTAAAATTATGTATTTTAAAAATATTACAAGTTCAATTTAAAATACTAGTTGAACTGGTCAATGTTCTGTTGCCATTTTTTTACTTTGTTTTTGATGTTCTTTTACGAAACCTATAACTGACAATACCAAATATACCTATTAATACAAGTATTGTCTCATTTGGTACAATAATACAACTGTACTAGTGTTGCTGTGACTCGGTACGCGTGTAATTTAAAAAATTTTCCCCGTTTTTGCAATTTTTCAGTTATGCTTCGCATATATTTAAATTTGTGTCTAGCCTTCCTTAATAAATTTAATATCCAACACTGAAAGAATTATTCAAATCGAACCAGTAGTTTCAGAGATTAGCGCGTTCAAACAAAAAAACAAAAAAACTCTTCAGATTTATTAAAGAATACTTAATAATTGGTGCAATTGATTGAAAGTTACACGCATACATTCATTTCAACAATCCATCGTTATTTTAAAAAGGTTAGATTTTTTATATATCAATTAAAATAGACTACAGAATATATTACCTAAACTTCTACTAACATATACAAATAAATATTTAAACAGCATAAACGGTTTCGATTTCTTATGAATGATAATATTAAACAGATAAAAGAAACGCCATACTCAAACACATCACTAACATCAGTCAGTCAGTATGTACATACGTGACACGCCATTCTGACATGAAGCCTATACTTATATTGTGAGGTTATCCCGCGCTGTAAGAACCCAGAACACTAATTCAACCGGAGTTAGCACTAGTGATTCCCGCTAAAAAAGTATGAGAGCCATGCAGTCATTTTGTAAGGACGTTGTCATCTCTTAAATATTTCCATTTCTTTGTTTATTACAGCTCCTACAGAAACTAGAAACAGTGCCTTTTTTGCAGGATGTATGTGGCTCCTGACATTAGCGCTTTCAAACAAACATACTCTTTATATTCATATTAGTATAATGAAAATAAAGAATTGAATATAGTATAGATAGATAGATAGAAAGAAGATAGATAGATAGATAATTCTTTATTTGTACACTTTTTTCACTTAATCATTAATTACATATTTTTACAGTCCTTTGAAATGTTACAATTTTAGGACCGAGTATTGCATTTCTTAGAGGAATATAGTGTGCGTAAGAAAATTTTAGGCTGGGCATAACGACCAATAAAATTAAGTCATGCGTATATGCGCGAAACCTCGGAACCCCGTCAAACTGGCAGTATATTTGATAAAGGAAACAGTCTTATGATGATGTGTGAAACAACTCCAGTTGTTTTTAAACTCTAAGTGTACGAAGGAAGAAGTAATTTATTTTTCTTAAAGACTCCGCGGTTTCATGAAGATTGATTATCAAGGCAATGACGCGGCTCTGTCTGATTGACATTGCAATTTACTACATTGTCATTTTTAATTTATCCAATCGTTGTCTCTCCAAATTGATTTATTTCGAATGACTCCATTAAGATTACGTAAAAAGGCCGTGAATATTTAGTATATTCACGGCCTTTTTACGTTCGCAAGAGATAAAATAAAACATCTACGATAATATTATAAAACTGAAGAGTATGTTTGTTTGTTTGAACACGCTAATCTCAGGAATTACTAGTCCGATTTGTCGGCTATATAACATCACGCTGCGATTTACAGGAGCTTCAGTGAATAATACTAAAGTAATTTCATAGATGGCGTTGTACATCAAAATGCGATGTAGACTCAATCGAGTGACAATTGTAGTGGTCTAAATGGCTACTGTTAGCACGACCGCAATAAGCTCAGTTGGCAGAGCTACGGAACGGTCGTGGGTTCAAGTCCCGCTTGCGGTGATCACTTTTTCCACTGCAATTTAATTCATCAGTGAAAAATGTTGCAAAAAATGAGTAAAAAATTTCTAAATTCAGCGAGTACGAAGTCACGCGCAACAGCTAGTTAAATAATAATTAAAATGTGGAATAAGACAATATTTATATAAGACAATATTTTAAAGTTAAAATAATCTTGTATTTAGTGGTCTGGAATAGTAGACCAAAAGCCTTCCCGAAGTGGATCAGTAGAGATAGCTCGTGCCCAACACTGGTATGTTAATGGGCTGGAAAAAGAAAAATATGTTATTTATGTTCTTCTTTATCTTTACTTATTATAAAACAAATCCGTTATTTGTTTAAGTGTGTCCCTATGTGAGCTTATATCTTCAAAACTACGCAACGGATTTTGATGCAGTTCTTTTTATAGATAGAGGTTTGAGGCTTTTTTGTAAAATTAGCTTTGGTTTTTTATCAAAATTTCACCCAAACGAAGTTGCAAGCAACACATAGTGTTTAAATAAAATTGACTATGTATTTTATGTATCTTATTAACATAAATATTTCAAAGAACAAAGCCCAAAGGGTGCTTAAAACAGCAATTTGGAGCACCCCGTTAGAAGCTCTGAAATTAATGTGACAGTTATCAATCCTGCAATATGAGACTCGCATCTGTTACTTTATTGATGGCACTGTCGCAAGTAATGTTACAAACATTCTTTATTTTCTTCATTGATATTTATGTGACATGCATTTTATTATAAACTAGCAGATACCCGTTACTCCGTACGCGTGGAATTTTAGATCTCCACATATTTTGTCACCGTTTAAACCTTTCCTGGACTTTCGCCTGGAATTTAGAAACCAAACCTTAGCAAATTATACAAAAAAACCATCCTCTTAAACCGCTCTATCAATAAAAAAAACCGCATCAAAATCGGTTGTATATTTTTGAAGATATAATCTCACATAGGGATATACATAATACATACAAAATAACGGCTTTGTTTTATAATAAGTAAATATTATCTGTTGCTTGTGACTGATCCGTGGAATTTGCTCCTGGAATGTTGCAATAGTTGTCCACGTAGAATTGGTACCAAAAGCGGATGCACCTACAAAAAAACAGACACTGAAGTGTCTGTAATAGCAGTTTACTCTTTAGATACGGATCCCCAAAAACATCATGAAAATATTAAACGTAACACTTACGGTCACTCACCCCTTTTAAACTTTATTACTTTGTTTCTCTCAAGTCTCTAATTTAAATCCTAAACTTAAACATTAAAGAAAAAAAAAGCTGTTCTTGTAACTTTAATTAAAATAAACACTGTATTTTATGGGCTCTCCTTTGATAAAACTGTTCTACTAATTTGTAAGAATTACTTTAAAAAAAATGTTAATATTCATGAACATTTCACACAACTTCCTCTGGTCCTACGCTAAGCTTATTCTATGCTTGTGTTATGTGTACCAGAATACGTATAGAATATGTATACTACTTTTTTTTAGTAAATACATACATAGAAATACCTAGACGCAGTACCTACAAACACATGTATGATATTAATTATAAATTTCACACATATGATTGTTCCGTTCGGAAATCGAACCCGATATCTCGTGATCTGCAGTTCGTTAAAAGAACCAGTAGTCCAATTTATTAATTTATTAACAATCACGTTTTGTTGATTGAGTGCAATATTTACACAGGAGTTAGTTTTAGGAGCCAGTTTCAGGATCAGGATCCATTTTGATTATTTTTTTAATAAACCATAGTAGAAAGTAATCCGGGCGAATAAAACTACCAATTATTTTAACTGAAAAGGAAAGGCAATTGAACAACTTATCAAAATTAAAAGGCAAATACAACTGAACATTTCCAAAATTAACCTTAAAATCGTATACAATGGCCTTAAGTCGTAAGTAATTTATCTTGCCAACAGATCCAAGCCAAACAATAAGAGGAAATAACGGCGTCTATCGCTGTCTCAACACTATTCATTTGACAACAAAAGAATTCGACGTAATTTGGTGGTTATCCAAGCGGTGTCACGGGCTTAACAGACAGTTTGGCAGTAGTGATGTTACCAAACGAAATTTGCTTTCTGAAAAAAAAAGTAGGAATTTAAACAAGATTCCACGTATTTCAAAAATGTGCCGATTGAATTTAAAATTTATTTTAAGTTGAATACGAAAGTTAGCATAGAACTAAGCCTTTGATATAGGCTTAGGATTTGTTGTAAAAGTGATAACTAACCTCAAAGCTAATTTATTATAGTGTCCGCTTAAGTTGGGTTTATGAGCTCCGACAATTTTTTTTTATTTTTCATATGGATTATTAAAATAATATTAGAAAGTGACAGGTATTACTTTATAAGCAACTAGCTGTTGGCCGCAACTTCATACGCGTGGTATTCAAAAACTAAATCCTAACAAATTATTCAAAAAGCCATCTTCTTAAACCGCTGTATTATTTTAAAACAAACCGCATTAAAATCCGCTATTTGTTTCTGAAGATATACGCTCAAATAGGGACATACATACAAAAATATCGACTTTCTTTTATATCAAGTAACGACAAAGATATCTGCTGTTACTTTTTAATACATACAATGTTATTTTTCTCTACGGCATAATATAATCTGCAGTATAAATTAATTTCCTTAAATTTTTCTATTTTTGTAAATGAAGCCAACTCTTACATTATTTTTTAATCCGAATGACTTTTGTTTCAAAAATTTTAATAAGTACGGTATATTCCGAAGTACTAATTAACATTTTCAAAATTTTACTGCAGTGGTATTCAGTAAGAAGAAGTGAAGTGAATTTTCGGTGAATCTTGATCACGTGACAGCACTCCTCTATTTTTATTGGAGGAGCGCTGTCACGTGATCAAGATTCACGGAAAATTCACTTCACTTTTTCTTACTGAATACCACTGCTGTAGGTACAGAAATATTTTTCGTATCATTATTCAAAACAAAAATTTGTAGCATTGCTAAATTAAGCACAGAGGGAGCTTTGAGGGTCATTTAGCGTCTAATAAATGTTTCCTATGAACATTCTGACTGACAAGCGAGGTGCGAGCCATGTCAGTATACAGACCCTTTTTGAAGAAGGATGGTCCCGACCCTTCGTGTTTGTGACCCCGATGTGATTTGAATACAGATTCTTTCTAGATTTGAGTAACTCATTGTCATTGTTAGCATAGGTTTTCCTTATGATTTTATTATTTGCTCAATTTTTGACGTTGTATGACTTGATTATATTATTTAAGGTTTTGTCTTACCTTACTTACTAGGCACTTCTAATAAAGCCAATAAAAAAATATAATGCAACTGCTTCGATTATTTTTGCAAATTGTACGAACATTAATTGCTTACGACGTTCTCTCCTAAATCATAATCCTATGCGAAAATTAATTAATTACACGTATTCCACGGTTTTCAAAATCTGTATTTCTACTACAACAAATACTTCACTGATTTAGTATTTCTGTTATTTTTTAGAAAAAACTGTGACTACTAAATCAAATCGATTAAAAACTACGAAGCGTTTAAAAATTAATACTCGATAAAAAATTTGCATAACGTATACATCACTAGTTAGAGTGCTTACTGTGGGTATTTTAACAAGAGTCTCGCAAGTCAAAACGAGAGGACTCGTTTTATTATGGCTTTTACGATGTCAAAACGTATTTATCGGACTACGGCTGTTGTTTCTAAAGAATATAATGCCATGAAATTAGCGAATATTTTGCATTCTATTCAGATCTGTATTACCGTTGTATACTTTTTACGGCTATAGAACAGCTTTGTAATGTATAGCCTTCGTCACTAAGGATTAGAGTAGAAGAAGCAAACATTTAAAAATTCCTTACCAACTTGGAAGTATATAATACTACTATTTTGAATTGAAAACTTCTTTGTAGTTGGTTAGAGCGCCAAGCGGTATTAGGTAATTTTTGAAGTGAAACTTCTTTAGGCGCATGAGGGTAAAATGTTTACAGATGACGAGACGTCACGCAGGTATGCAACAGAAGTTTCGAAAAAGAGAGAGAGAGAGCGATCGAGACCGATTGAGAGAGAGTAAGACAGGGCGAACGTAGCATGAAGCAACTAGCCATGGAGTGAGAGTAGGGAGCAAGCAAGTGAGAAAGATCGAGAGAAAAAGTGAGATAGAGCGAACGTCGTATCACGCACAGTGCCATGGAGCGAGAGGTGGGAGAGAGCTATAGTGAGAAAGATTGAACGAGAGAGAGAAGAAGGGATATCCAGAAATAATACACGCTATATTGGTTTGTGTATTCGTTTACTAGTTAATTATTAGATCTTTAGATGGCAATTCTGTCCCATAGCGTAATTTTAATATTTTTATGATAATTAAATTCCTAAAATATCTTCCTTTTTCCCTTCCTCTAAGTCTCGGAAATCTAAAGTTTTAGATTTGTATAAATATAAACAAGACTTATAAATTAAACTTTCATTATTAACTTTCATAAATTAATTTAACCAAAGAAGTTTCACTTCTGACATGTGTACTTTGTACGCACGCACTTTTTTTTCTTTGCATAAGAGGATACCAAAATAGCTTCGTGCATTTTTCTACGTACGAAGTTTTCATTTTTTCTTTAGATTGAATGGCTAGAGCTCCAATTTTTAAGTATATGTTTTTTTAAATATATGATCGAGGATCGCATGAACTCAGAAACGCGATTGAAAAAAGTTTTCTCAATAGAAAATCTTAGCGAAACAACCTCTCTTATTTTTTATTTTTTTCCTTTGTAGGTCTATTATCGCGTATTAACTAATGAAATAACTTTCAAATCATAAGTAACTATTATATATAGAAACACGTAAACCGGAATTAAAATATATTTAGTAGATTTTGAGTAAACAAAAAAATATCCCTAATTCTTCATTTTCTATACCTACTAGCTGTGTTAATAGGTACATGTCGACGATAATATTGATGCAGGCCCTTAATATCTAAATTTAATCATCTGAGCATGGCTAAACTTACAATAAAAATTTTTGGTATTTAATTGTACACATACAATACAATACATACATACTATACATTTACAAATTATTATTTGAATAAATGCTACAATTCTATGATGCTAAGAGAAACACAAATTAATATCAATACGTCTTATTATAGTTACAATTGCCAAGACTAAAGTTACATCCAAGTTACTTATTGCTAAGACTAATAGTGCTTCTATCGTAGATTTGTAACGAAAGCTTTGGGTTGCAGCCAAATTGCTGATAAGTAAAGGTTAATTACGCACTGTTTCTCAGAAACTAAACAACTTTTTGCTGTTATTAAACAACTTTAGTTTCAAATTAATATTTGCTGTACTATATGTGGTTCTGAAATCATATATTTACAAAAGAAGAAAAGATACTCACCATTGATCCTCGAAGAATTGAGAAGTATGGCATATCAAGATGAAAAATGATTCAAGAAGAAAATAGAGGACATAAAAAGAGTCATGCATATTGTATAATAAAGAGAAAATCACAAACATAAGACAAGATTTTTTTTTTAATGTTTGATCCACAAACTGTCGTAAATTATTTAAGAATTAATACCCGCAGAAGACCGTTATTTCCTGTTTCTTATACAAGAACTAACTATGGACAAAATTCCTATGTCTTAAGAGCTTGTCGTTCATATGACAACCTCATCGGAACCAATGCTGGTGATGATGTGGATATTTTTCATCTTTCCTTACCTTGCTTCAAGAGGTCCGTTCACGATCGTCTAGCTCACAGATAATCTAGTAACTACCATATTTATAGAAAATAATCTGATTTATGTATTTTCATTTTTATTTTTATCATCATAATATTTCATCTCATACTTTTAATTTTTATTTTTGTCACATTCATGTATTATTTTTTGTTAATAACTGGCGCTGTTTGTAGACATATCTGTGGAAGCTGCTTTTGGATAATGTTAATTCTATTTATGTTTTTATTATGTATCATATTATATCTGTTTGTTTCCCAAATATAAATAAATAAATAAATATTTATTATAATAATATATAAATTATTCATAAATGATTAGTTTCTACAAATCACAAACTACCATAAGTATTTTTTCTGGGCATATTTCATGATACATTTAATTTTGAAAGACATCTTAACTTTAATTATTATTGATTTTACATCTAAATAATACGTATCCCTTTTTATAAAAGGGGATCACGAAAATTCATAATTTTATTCCGCCAACGATTTTAATCCACACTTTATTAGAAAGCGCATCGTTAAACCAGATTTATATCTACGCTTGCTCAATTTCTGCTTAAGCTGATTAAGCTTTAAGAAATAAACGTTAACTTACGAGATATGAAACAAAATCTATGATTTTGTTTTGTGAAAGTCACGATAAGTGAAGTTATTGCTTTTTAGATGGATGTCTCAGGCAATATTTTATCATACTTTATGTTACTGTTGTGTACTTGTCCGTGTGGTAACGGATAAAGAATACAAGTGTCACCACCCCTTTGCCTACCCAACGTGCTGTAAAAGCCACCTAAGGAATATTGTACACGGGTAACATCCTCTGTGGTAGACGGAAATCTCAAAAATTAATCCTATGCTAACACGCCTGGTCAGCGTGGTACAGTAGATCACAATCCTTCTCCAGAGTGGAGAAGGCCTATGCCTAACAGTGGTACGTTAATAGGCTGGAGAGAGAGAGTATGTTACCTACTGTTCGACAGTTCTTGTGGTGTTATTAGTACATAACTGATTAAAATTTATATCAACTATATAGCTTTTTGAGAAATTTTGTTATTTTTAGCTCAAGCTCAAATAATTATAAATTATTCTAAGTTCAAAATTTAAAAAAAAACACGTTTAAAAATCCCGAATACTTTTTAAACTATTGCAGTATCATCTGGTTATTACTTTTCAATACGGATGAAAGTTTGATACGTACCAACCTAATAAAAACGTGTTGAAGTTTATATTAGTAAATAACATTTGTAAAAGACAGAAAACTTGTAACTAAGCCCTATGACAATAAGCCTTGTCAGGGTGCGGTAGTAGACCAAATACCCTCCCAAAATAGAGGAATTCCGTGCCCAACAGTGGAACGTTAATGCTCTGAGCTGAAGTATCTACTAGAACCCTGTTTATTAACAAACACTTCTTAAAAGGTCACGTTTATATTAAAGCTGTAAGAATACATTTTGTTAAGCCTTCATTTACCTAATATAAAATATTGTTGAACCATTTTTGCTAAAAGGGTTTGCCTATTAGATTATAATGGGCGTAACGCTTTTAGACAGTAGGTAATGATATGATAGATGTTACTAAACTTACTTTATTTTTAAATTTGTAATTAGTCGACCAAATTGGTCACGTCTTAAAATAGTTTATAGACTACAGATATATTCTATCTAGCATAAAGGCCATCATAAATTCAGAAGTAGCGAAATATGTAAATGAAAATAAATATTCATGTAGATTTTAGACGATGTCCTCTGGGCTGAAGCTAAGCTTACCACTAGTGTTATGGTTAGATAAACATTTTGATCAGTGCCTTAGCGTTTTCTATTTTAAGTAGGTACTGAATAAAAAATGTTACACTAAATCCCTAGTCTGTTACCGATACCGGAAGCATAAATTTTTTTATACCAAAGAGGTGATGAACAAGCATACAGCCCGCCTGATAGTAAGAGGTCAGCGAATACAACACCAAAGCTATCACTCGTGCATCGCTGACCTAGCGGAACTTTTTCATTCCTTTCCTAAAATATTCCGTTTTGTACTCCAATAGGAAAACTTATAAAAATATAGCTTAATTTGGGATTAGATATAAAATCTTTTATTTCAGAAAATAATTTTATAGTATTATCACCTGAAAAAATGTCCATAATTGATATTCCAGTTGTGGAAGCAATGAAAATCTCCAGTATATTTTATATTAATTTTACTGACCATTTTAATGTATCAATAAAAGCTTGCACTTTCATTATTTTATAGCATGTTGTTATGTTAATAGCTTCAATTATGATATTTCATCCATCGTTTAAAAACGATTGAATTGAAATTAATTTATTGGTGACTGCTTCCCATTTTACTCGTTCGAATTTCACTTTTTCATTTTTATTTATTTAGTTTTTACTGCTTTTGCCACCTTTGGGAAAAATTTTGGGAGTAAATTTTAACAATGCATACACATTGCACACATCGTCACAATATTTTGTCGCATCCCACTAAAACAATTTTCTCATTTCGAATTACAATGATAACAGCTTCAAGGTGATTACGTTGTACATAATAATATGTTCAGTTGAATTTTTTCTTAATAGGTAGATCTTAGGATAGGTACTTCGATTTCAATAAATAAAGATTTACGGATTCAGTTTACAAAAAAATAGTTTACATTTAAAACTGCATCACAAATAATAGCTGTTTGCAGTTTTATAAAAACAAACACAGTCCACGAAGACTCATAATCTTTAGTAAATATTCAAGAGTAAGAAAATCGTTGTAACAATAGGTATTCCAGGTCTTTTGTACCCGTACTCGATCTACAGTCGATGTCAAGTTTTACTATAAGTTTTATTTTCTTACTTTGAGTCTTATTAGAATGAAAACGATTGCGACAAGGCTTTTGTGACCGTATAATGAGTTTTGTCGTGTAGTTTTTTCTAGTTTTGTTTCTATAATATTTTAATGCATTTTTGCTTGTTATAGCATATGATTTTACACAAACAAGGGGTTAGTTATAGTCTAATAATACAGGGTTTTACTATACAAGGACGTTTTTTAAGAGTTTCGTACCTATCTATAATATACCAGATTAGCGTTAACAAAGCCAAGGTCATTTATTTGTGTAATGAAGATAATTATTTGTGATACGTCTGGGTGTTTCCCATCTATTTGTGGTATTCTTCTCCTTCTTCAGCCCATTTACGTCCCACTGTTAGGCATGGGCCTCCTCCACTTTGGGAGGGATTATGGTCTACTGTACCGCGCTGATCAGGCGTATTGGCACAGGGTTTACTGTCGAGTTTTCCGTCTCTCATAGAAGATGTTATCTGTGTGCAATATCCCTTAGCTGACTTTTACAAAACCCCTTGGGAGGAGATGGGGTTGTGACACTTGTATTCTTAATACGTCACCATACTATTTACGGCTATATTTTTTTTTCAATAACTGCTCTAAGATTACATATGGATATACGAGGGACGGACGTTACAATTTGGTTGTTATCCCCGTTTATCAGTTAAACCATTCTATCTCCAGTCCAAGTTTCAACAGAAAATCCAATCATTAGTAGCTTATCGCAATGCAATTATGACAAAATTTTAGATTTGTCTGTCTTTAGTTCCATGGAATGAAGATTGGTAAAACAATGTAAATGCGAAAGAAGCATAATTTGTTTGTATTCCCCTTTATGCCAAAACTACAGAACTGATTAAAATTATCCATACAAATACGCTATTTAAATAAATAAAAGCATTTTTATAATACGTAATCTATAAAATGACACAAAGCGAATGTCAATTTCGTGTAAATAAAGAATATTGCTAGAGAATATTATCAATTTTCAAGTTTGTTTTAGTATGAAGTTTGTTCTAACTTAAGTTGTAGATCACGAAATCAATCTAATGTAAGGAAACTATGTATCATAAGAATGTCATCGATCTAGTGTCAGCTGCGATATATTGCCGTTAATATTTTAGTTGATATAGACTGGAAGTGACATATGTTTTTTGGAAGTGAAAATAATTATAGATTGATATCATATCATCATATATCACAGATATCATTGATTATAGATTAAGCTACAATGCTCCAGCTAGATTTTAATTGTAGAATATGACATTTTGTTGGTATTTATTTCGCTGCCACTATCAAACGTAACTTAACTAAAACATATAATACTAAATAAACTAAATTATAGTGGAAAAAATGATAACCATGAGCAGGACTTGAACCCACGACCTCGGAATACCGTTCCGTTGCTCTCCCATCTGAGCTATCATGGTTCCCGCATATGTTTACCACTACATTTCACTACATTCTGCTCAATGTGAGTTAAACATCGTGCGATGTTTTGTGTACAACGCCATCTATTGAGCGGTTTGCACCAGCTCGATCAATCGATCACTTAGTGTTCTTTACAGAACATAATCGGACCAAAATATAGACTACTAGCTGTTGCCCCCGACTCCGTCCGCGTGGAAATTGGATATTTTTTTTCGCAGTAATAGGTAGCTTATGTCCTTTTTCAGGGTCTAAAGATTGTAAGACAGACAGACAGAGTTACTTTCGCATTTATAATATTAGTAGGGATAAGTTCATATATTTCTACGGCAATTTATTAACTTTTGCAATTGACATGCTTTTAGTCAAAAAAATATTTTATATCGACCCAATTGTGTTCTGCTTATTACAACAACTATTGTGTCTTAAATTTATTTTTCTTTTCCATATTTTGTGACTGTCTTTTCTATTATATCTAATGCATCGAAAGCTTTCCCATCCATATTGGTGTCATTTAAGGGAGTAATAAAAGAAAACGAGCGTACACATATCGGTCGTATAAACAGCAAATGATTTTAGTTTGATATTATTGTTCCGCGTGAATCCATAGTTTTTATGTTCTATTGGATATAGGCAATTGAAAAAAGAAAAGTTTTCTGTTATTGTTTTATCTTGTGGACAAACAAAGGAATGGGGAATTATGACGTTGTTTGTCAATATCATTTTTGTCTTAACTTTCTCCTGGATTTGAACAACCACGCAGTATAATCAACTGCCACCTTAAAAAAATGGTTAAAAAATTTAAAATAAGACAAAAATTACATAGACTTTTAGAACAAAAATTTTATGTGTTAAATTTGTACTTCAATAGACTACAATTATTTTTGGAGACATAGAATTATTCAGGAAAACGAACATTAAAGTAAACTCTATATTTTAATAAATAATAAAATAATAAATAAATATTCACGGACATTTCACACAACGTCCTCTGGTCCCAAGCTAAGCTTATATGCTTGTGTTATGGGTACCAGAATACGGATAGAATACATATACTACTTTTCTTTTGTAAATACATACTTATAATACATAGTAAACACCCAGACGCAGTACAAACATTTGTATGACAGTTAAAAACATCACACAAATGATTGTCCTGACCGGGAATCGAACCCGAGACCTCGTGAATGGCAGTCCGCTATATGAACCACTCGACCAAGAGGCCCGTCAAAAATTTTAGGATTAATAACAATATTATTAATAAATTCTTGTGCTGAAATAAAATTATGGGTGACTTAGTAGATTGCTATGTATTTTATAATCAAGTTCTTAAGGTATTTACTACACAATACCTACCTATTATAATCTATTGTTATGTTTAACTTCACAATAAGTATCGTATAAATAATAATGTACACATAAACACAACCCTATAAAACCATTAAAATATGCATATGTGTTACCTCATTTTCCTCTTAATTTAAACTCCAGTTGTTACACGCCCTGTAATTTGTATAACCATAGACAGGGCATAAAGTTTACTCAACTTTTGAAATCAGATAAGCCCCTGTCGATAGGCAAAGTTCACAGTTAGGAGGGGACTCGGCGTGTGAAATAGGTGATCGTAAAATTATATCACAGATCGCTGTGACCATTTCGGTATTCTAAAAGCAACTGCAGCAGCTAGAGGGAACGCAGGTAGAGTTTACTTACAAAAATAAAACCGTAATGTAGTCCAAGACTTGGTCTGTATTAGCCTGTCGCTTTCTTTTTTGGTAAAATCTTAGCATCTTTGTGTGAAAGACGATGATAATTTACCTATATATTGGTGAAAAGAAGGATTTTTATACGGTCATATTTCCTTTAAAAAGTAACAAAATATAGACGGGAAAAGCATCTGAATATTAGGGGCAAAACTAAGGAAGTCGAAAAACCGCCTAATTACGAGTTTGACTCGCGCACGTAGGGCTACATAGCATTTTCGTCACCGTTTCTGAGATATAGCTTGGTGACAAACAGACGGATGGGGGGCAAAGTCTTAATATGGGTTCTGTTTTACCTTTTGGTATAGAAGTCAAATAACATCGGAGTAACTTTTAACCGCCGCAAGCGTTGTTGCGTTCTATAGGACAGAGAAAGGCTGATGGATGGATGGAAAGTAATGGCCATTATTTGAGAGACCGAGATCCCTCTTAGACATACTTCAACATTAAAGTAAATAACAATGGGATGAGCCAACTTGTTTTAATATACATTCTAAGCTTTGTTTGAGTGTTTAGTGAATGAATTTTACTGACGTTAATGTAAGTTGTTTAGACCAATTTGTTTATGTGTTTAAGAAAGTCATTTAAAATCTGTGTTTATAAAATATTTCTGTAGTTAGGAGTGATCACAATTTCCTTAATTATAATAATACATATATTAATTTTAAAATTCACTTGCTATGTTTTTAATTAGTAAATCGTTATAAAGCGATTCAATAAAAAATATTGTAGCAGAAAATTAGGCTAACACTTTCAAACACTATGTTATCTCAGTTGGCGATAGAACAGTATTCCGAGGTCGTTGATTCAAATCCCGTTCATGGCTATCTTTTGTTTTTATATAATTTAGTTTATTAAATTTCTTGTAAATAAGAATGTGATTCTATTTTAAAATGTGTTTAATCGATTTTAATTTACTTTGATGCAAATATTTATGATGCTCAGAACCTCTTTTTCTGACTGTTTATTTCAAAAAACAGGATTCCTAAGGCCAAGCATACGAAGCTTGTACTTATATGAAAATAAATAAACATAAACGTATAACAAAAATAAATTTATCGAAAACATATTCCAGAGACATCGACTTCCATTTAGTGACAAGGGCATAGATAATTCGATTATTTGAAATTCTTGTGACGGGAGCTTGCTGTATAGAAACTAAACATATTGGTGTATGTGAACTGTGTGACGATAATATTCCTGATGTATTTTTCTTGACATTTCTCATAATTCTGCTTAATCCTAAGGACTATAGCGCTAAATTTGATTAGTTCGTATTTTGAATTTGATTTTTTAAAAAGAAAGTTCAAGTTACATTAAAATTTATTTACTGTTAGCTGTTGCGTTACGCGTGAAGTTTAGAAACTAAAACTTGACATAATGTACAAAAAAGCCGTCAGCAATCATGTATACTTATTATAAAACTAGTTATTTTTGTATATATGTGAGCTTAAATCTTCAAAACTTTGCAACGGATTTCGATGCGGCTCTTTAATAGATAGACTGGTTCTAGAGAATGGCTTTTTTGTATAATTTGTGAAACTAAATTATAGTGGAAAAAATGATAACCATGAGCGGTACTTGAACCCACGACCTCGGAATACCGTTCCGTTGCTCTCCCATCTGAGCTATCATGGTTCCTGCACATGTTTACCAAATATTACATTACAATCTTCCCAATGTGAGTTAAACATCGTGCAATGTTTTTTTTTGTACAACGCCATCTATTGAGCGGCTTGCACCAACTTCACTTAATGTTCTTTACAGAACACAATTGGACCGAAATAATGACTGTACATGTATTTCTACATTAATTTATTAATTTTTGCAATTGACTCGCTATGCTTTTACTAAATAAAATAAATTATAGGTGGGTTCAAGTCCCGCTCATGGTTATCATTTTTTCCACAATATTTAGTTTATTTAGTAAAAGCATAGCAAGTTAATTGCAAAAATTAATAAATTTATTTGTGAAAGTTTTTAATTTTTGGCAATTTAAATTTTGGCGGGCAACAGTTAGTTTGATAATATAGGCAAATATTTTTAGCCTAGCGTTATAATCAGCTTATTTATCTTACTATAAGCTAACAGTTTTGACGTTAATGATTGTATAACATCTTTTTATTTTTACTCGCGAACATTACACAACGTCTTCTGGTCCCATTCAGAGGTTATTCATTATTAGTTCTATGAGTACCAGTATATTTATTTATTTACTTATTTATTTATGGTCTTATTCATAATGACTTATCGGATATATATTAATGACTCAACATCGGGTGACGTGTAGTCATTTGCCTAAACTTAGCCGTAAAGAAAAATATTTTTATCGTTTTTAGGGTTCCGTACCCAAAGGGTAAAAACGGGACCCTATTACTGAGACTTCGCTGTCCGTCCGTCCGTCCGTCCGTCCGTCCGTCCGTCCGTCTGTCCGTCCGTCCGTCTGTCCGTCCATCCGTCCGTCCGTCTGTCACCAGGCTGTATCTCAAGAACGGTGATAGCTAGAGAGTTGAAATTTTCACAGATGATGTATTTCTATTGCCGCTATAACAACAAATACTGAAAATAAAATAAAATAAATATTTAAGGGGGGCTCCCATACAACAAACATGATTTTTTACCGTTTCTTGCTCGATACTAATAACGTTGCCTTATGTTGCATAGATAATGGTACGGAACCCTTCGTGCGCGAGTCCGACTCGCACTTGATCAATTTTTTAAATGCACATGTTTTACTATTACTTAATCTCGTGATATATCTATTTCAACTAAGATTCAGATTAATAATCTTCCTACTTTTGTTCGTAGTTTCCGCGTTTAGAAGCTTATTAAATAATCATATTAACACTCTATCTAACACTTTAACGCCGCACTTCTAAGTGCTTTCATTGTCATAATTTATTTACTGCGTTCAGAATATTTGGAAGAACGCCAGGTTTAGTAAAGTGAATCTCTGCATTTCAGTGACTCTTCTGCGGTTTTCAAATGAAAATGCTCAGTAAACTTGTTCAGTTGAGAGTGGTTGAGAGGTACTATACAATAATGTGCATTGGTCTATTCTGTCAGTGTAGTCACGGACTAAGAATACAATGGTGCTGTAGGCCAGCTTAGGAATACTGTAAACAGATAACATCCTCTGTGAGAGACGGAAAACTCGAAACTAAACCCTAGGGCCTAGGGTTTAGTTAGGGTTTAGTGTCAGCGCGGCAAAGCAGACCGTAATCCTTTCCAAAGTGGAGCAGGCCTGTGTCCAGCAGTGGTACTAATAAATATAATAAATAAATATAAATATTCATGGGCATTTCACACAACGACCTCTGGTCCCAAGCTAAGCTTATTTGCTTGTGTTATGGGTACCAGAATACGGATAGACTACATAAATACTACTTTTTTTTTAAATACATACTTATAATACATAGAAACACCCAGACGCAGTACAAACATTTGTATGACAATTAAAAAAATCACACATGATTGTCCCGAGCGGGAATCGAACCTGCGACCTCTTGATTGGCAGTCCGCTACATGAACCACTCGACCACGAAGCTCGTCAATGTTAATGGATTGGAAATAAAGAGGAAGAATATGTGAGCTTATATGTTCTAAACTACACGACGGATTGTGATGTGATTTTTTTAAATAGGTAGAATGGTTTAAGAGGATGGCTTGTTTGTATAATTTACTTGGATTTGATGTATATTTAAAATTTTACGCTTACGAAGTTGTGGGTGACAGCTAGTGTAATAATATAATTAAAATTTTAACGATATTATGCTGCTTTTACCAACTTTATAAAATTAATATTTTTATTTTTCTCCTAATTTTAAAGTATGAACTGTAAATCTAAATAAATCGTTTATATACAAATTTAATTAAAACAAATAATAAAGTTATACTCTAACCTTTGGTGAAATTCTTTAACTAATTTGTTGATAAGATTTGCCCCTTTGAACTATCTTAATTAAAAAACTGTTCTTTGTTGTTAAAATACAATACCTACCTTATTTATCCAAAGAGTCCCAATTAGTGCTTGATAATTAATTTGTTTTACAAAAGGTTTACTTTAGTCGTTAAATCAGATTAAATTTTAGTAGATATTTTGATACTACAAAGAAAAAATTGTACCTACTCTATCAATAATTACCTTTTTTTCTTTATGTATTGTTTTGATCACTATGTGAAATCAAAATTCATTAAGTATCTTATGAAAATAGATGGGTTATCAAATGTATGAATAAGTAGTTACAGTGTTTTCTAGTGTGATACATGAAGATTGTTTCAGATGGCGCTATGATGTAATCTGTGCACAACATCTCTTAGCGAGTGTTTAAAGCGTCCTGGGAAGGAAAAGGACTAGTGGAACAAGAAAAAAATAATATTTTAATTAGCTGCCGTGTATAACATTTTAATATTTTTTTTAACAAAATGCCTGAATTAGTGTTCAACAGCTACAAAACAAAAATTGTAAATTAAGGTTTTAGCATCCTCTCTCCTGCCCATTTATGTCCCACTATTGGGCACGGGCTTCCTCCACTTTGGAGGGATTATGGTCTACTGTTCCGCGCTCTCCAGGCCTCTTGGCACAGGGTTAATTTTCGAGTTTTCCGTCTCTCACTGAGAATTTTATCTGTGTGTAATATCTCTTAGCTGACTTTTACAACACCCTGGGAAGTGGCTAGTGACAGTTTAAATGATATAATTCCTATAGTTAGTTTCAATGCTATATTTTTTTATTAAAAGCCTGAGTTAATGTTGAACAACTACAAATATTAACTGTAAATTAAGGTTTTAGCATCATTTACCTCAAAATCTAATGTTTGTTACATACATCCAAACAAACAAGCGAGGTGTAAGGCACGTTAGTTAGTATACGAACCCTTTTCGAAGAAGGATGGTCCCAACACTTAACGTTCGTGACCCTGATGTGACTTGAATATAGATTCTTTATAAAGAACAACGCATTTCAATGTAAACATAGGTTTACCGTGATTTTATTTCTTTCTTATACATAATTTTGTATTGTTCGCTTTGACTATTAAATTTTATTGGAGTGTTAGTTTTGTTATTTCAATATTTCATGTTAAGACGTTTAAAAATAGGGTAAAATAGGCTTCTTACAAAGTTGGTATGCTTTACCATCAAGGATTTCAATGCCGTTTATCATCAGGAGGAATGGGACCAAGAACCAACACTTTAAATTTAAAAAAATGTTTTACAACTTATAAGTTAATGTCCCAATGTTGGACACGGGCCTCCACCACGAGGAGGATATTAAGTCTATTATACTCTCACCGGGGTTTTGGCGTAAGGGTTTAGTACCGTGCCTATCACTAAGCTGGTTTTTACAGCTCCCTTCTAAGGAAATTCCACACAGATATTCATATACGAGTCTTTTTATAGTTAAAAATATTTTCCTGTATGCTGTTAGTAAAAAACTTTACATAATTTTTTTTTCATTCATTAGCAAAATATGAAAATATTTCGATATAAAAACCTCGTCAATCATATTTTAACAATGTCTTCAGGGTTTGTCTACGAGAGCATAATTAATACTTTCAGACGTAGTCTGTACAATAGCTCTTGCTAAATAGGCAGCATTTTTAATATTTTTAATAAGAAAAGCAATATTTATGTTGAGACATTTCGCTCAAGATTTGTACTTTGCTGTAAACTATTTTTATTTAAGCGACGGGGCCTGTTATTTATTTTTTATTAAAATCTAAATAGAATGGATTTTTACATCTCAAGTTACATACCTTTTACGACAGATACCAAAACTTCATAATCTTTAGTAAATATTCTCTCTTCCTAGCCTATTCCATCCCACTGTTGATCACGGGCCTCCTCCACTTTGGGAGGGATTATGGTCTGTTATGCCACGCTGACCAGGCGTGTTGCATAGTGTTTATTTTAATGTTTTCCTTGATTCACGGAGGATGTAATGTCACTTAGCTGGCTTTTATAGCACTCTGGGAAGGAAATGAGGAGGTGACACTTGTATTGTATAAATCCGTCACTACACGGACTACATAAAGGTTGCTAAAGTAAGATATAGATATATAATAAGATATCAAGAGTGCTGAGAAGAAAATGGGGTGGTGACACTTATATTCTTAACCCGTAACCACACCAACGGGCGACCAAAAACTCATAATCTCTAGTAAATATTCAACATGGAGTAAAAAATTATGCTTCAGTAAGTAACAATGGGTAGGTACTCAAAGTCTTTTGTACACGGACTCGATTCACTGCCGATGTCAAGTTATCCAATAGGTTTTATTTTCTTCCTTTTAAATTTTATTTCGATGAACGCAACTGCGACCGAGCTTTTGTGAACTATTAATGAGATATTTTGTGTAGTTTTGTTATTTTATATTATTTTGTCTTTGAGATCTTATAGCAGGTTTTTTTGTGTATTGAATAGCCTCATTAGAGTTTTTTATCTAGTGCTTAAAATAGGTACGTGGTTGGTATTACTCACTTCATGATTATTTCCCGCGATGAGTAGGTACCGCCGAAATTTTTGAAGAGTGACAAGTTTTTTTGTTGCTTTGCTAACTAAGAAATATACATAATGGTACTTAGTATAAATATTTCATATAATTACATAAGTGTAACTTTATTTTAGAACAATGCATGAATTTTTATTTCGGCAATTCAAGTCGCAAGTCTAGCGTACAAGGGGTTCTGTAATCTGGTCTTATGACCTATCGGAGGTTTAAATAATAAAATAATTGAAGAGATAATAAATTTTAGGGTAATAAGACTATTATGAATAACAATTTTAGACAATTTTAGCGAACCGATTTTAGCGAACTTTTATACCTCCAACACAGAGTCTCAATAATAAAAACCTAATAATAATAATTTGCTTAGATCATAAACTAAAAAACACGCTCAAAATCCTGCATTTTTTTTTCAATTATTGTATTGCCATCAGTCCTTAATATGTGCGCAAAATTTCAGATCAATGCGACTACTAAAAGAGGATGAAAATCACTTTTAAAGATTCCGTTACATAGATTAATACATTGAACCGAACTAATATAAGCGTGTAAAAAATAAATACTATTCTTCTTATAAATATATTAATAAAATACTTAGATACATAATAATAAACAAATACCACTGAACAAAAATAACGAAAACATTTTCAAGACAAATCGACTTCCATTTAGTGACAAGGGCACAGATAATTCGATTATTTGCAATTCTTGTGACAGACTCGACTGTTTTGGAAAGTAGACATCTACTGTATATTGACTTTACCGGGTTGATACTTCTGTTATTTATTTTATATCTTGATATTTGTTGTTTTATTATTTGTTTGTTGTGATAATTATTCCCGTTATATTTATTTTTGAATATAGACTTATGGTCTTATTCATAATCTTATAGGACTTATCTTGACTTATCGGAGGTTTAAAAGTTCGCTAAAATCGGTTCGCGAAAATTATCAAAACTTGTTATTCATAAGTCTTTTTACGATAAAACGTTTATTATCTCTCCGATAAAATCACCGTTTAAACCTCCGATAAGTCATTATGAATAAGACCATTAGTGTTGCGACTCAAAGTCTGATATATATGATTAATAGGTATTGGTTTCGTTCGTATCTATGATAATGTATCCATATAATAATATATGTTTTATAATGTAATCTGTGACATTAGTAAAAAGCAAATATAAATAAAAGTAGGGTTCCTTGAAATCAAATCGCTCGTATGCCAAACCAAATAAAAAAATCTAATATTTTAGTGAGCTTTTCAGTTTTCAAAGCTAGGAAGATATTGGTTCTCCTTCTCCTTCTCCAGCCCATTTACATCCCACGGGCACGGGCCTCTTCCACTTTGCGAGGGATTATGGTCTACTGTGCCGCGCTGACCAAGCGTGTTGGCACAGGGTTTATTTTCGAGTTTTCCGTCTCTACCAAAAGATCTGTGTGCAATATCCCTTAGTTGACTTTTACTGCACCCTTGGGAGGAGATGTGGTGGTGACACTTGTATTCTTAATCCGTCTCCACGCGGATATTGGTTGCTAAAGTACATTATAGGCATACGAGTATAATAAGATATGATTACAGGTAAGTTAGAATTTATCGAATGTAATTTACAACATTGAAGTAAACGATCCGAATCATAAATAGTTCAGAAAACAATAAAAACAATAAAATTGATCCCACAATGTTGCTGCAATATCTTAAACGATTACTCGTATTTTATTAGAGCGCTTCAGTTTCCTACTTTTGTTCACCAAACGTGACTTGATTGTCATTTTGAAATGAATTCACTTACACAACAGTGTAGTACATACGGACATACGGAACAGAGACGTGGTCCTTAAATGTTGGCCTCGCAAATAAGCTCAAGATTGCACAGCGTGCTATGGAGAGGGCTATGTCCAGCAGTGGACGGAGAGAGGATGAAGAAGAAGAAGAAGAACAGTGTAGTAAGAGTGTAGTTTATAGTGTTTTTTTTTAGGGTGAACAGGACCCTACTGAGATTTCACTGTCCGTCTGTTCATCCATCTGTTCCTAGTCTGCATCTACGGCTGCGGAGTTGAAATTTTCACAGATAATTATATATCTGTTTATACTAACTATAATAATATTATTAAAATTTACAAGCGTGTTTTTTTAGTTTTCAAACTTAGCATTCTTCATTCTTTTATGATTTTTGAATTACGAAACATATTAATATGTTTTTTTTACACAACGTCCTCTGGTCCCAAGCTAAGCTTATTATGCTTGTGTTATGGGTACCAGAATACGGATATAATACATAAACTACTTTTCTTTTGTAAATACATACTTATTATACATAGACGCAGAACAAACATTTGTATGACATTTATAAACATCACACAAATGAATGTCCGAGGCGGGAATCGAACCCGCGACCTCGTGAACGACAGTCCGTTATATGAACCACTAGACCACGAAGCCCGTCGAGTCAATAAATGTCTACGTATACTCAGTTACTCACAGTTTAGAGACTTTATGATCTAACTAGCTGTTACCTGCAATTTCTTATGCGTGGAATTTGGAAAATTTAACAAATTATACAAAAAAGCCAAATCAGTTTGTAATTTTAAAAAGCCACATCAATTCCGTTACTTATTTTTCAAGATACAATCTCACATAGGGACATACAATCATACATACTGAAATAACGACTTTGTTTCATAATGAGTAAAAAAATATTTATAGGTTAGATTCATTGGCAACTGTAAACTATTATCTTCACAACTTAATTTTTTTTTCATCCATTTACGGTAGCATAAAAACACACTCTGCGGCCGTCAGTTATGTTAAAAAAATATAAAAATTTTTACAAAATCGCAATTTGTTGAGAAGTGATCTCATTAATAAGCTGTTCTAAAAAGGTTTAGTTAGGCAAGCTTAAATATATAGCGTGCGCCTTAGTTTGCTTTGTGTAAAAAATCGTTAGTCTATTTTTGCTAAAAGGGTTTGCCTATAAGCACATAATGAGAATACTGGTTTTAGGCATTTACTTTATTCTGTGTATATCTAAAGAACATCTATACTTGCTATAAAACAACGTCGTTATTTTTATATATATATATGTCCCTAAGGCTAATTACTAATTACGCTATCTATTAAAAAATGGGATCACCATCTGATGCATAGTTCATAATATTTAAGCTCACACTTAAATATTATGAACTATGCAACAGATGGTGATCCCATTTTTTAATAGATAGCGTAATTCAAAAGGTATCTTTTTTATGTTCGTACTAGCGGGTAACAGCTAGTATTATTATCTATAAGACTAGCTGTTGCCCGCGACTCCGTACGCGTATAATTTAGAAAATTTCTCCGTTTTAGCAACATTTTTCACTACTGCTTCGATCCTATTGACTGCAGCGTGATGTTATATAGCCTAAAGCCTTTCCCTGTTAATGGACTAACCAACAAAAAAAGAATTTTTCAATTCGGACCATTACTTCCTGAGATTAACGCGTTTAAACAAACTAACAAACAAACTCTTCCGCTTTATAAAATTAACTAGCTGACCCGGCAAACGTTGTTTTGCCATACTAAAAAAAAAAAGTTTTAAAAATAGATGTTGGCCGATTCTCAGACCTACTGAATATGTATGTAAAATTTGAGAAGAATCGGTCAAGCCGTTTCGGAGGAGTACGGTAACTAACACTGTGACACGTGAATTTTATATATTAGAGACTAGCTGACCCGGCAAACGTTGTTTTGCCATACAAATGTCAGTGGGGGGAGAGGCTTTTGAAAAATAGATGTTGGCCGATTCTCAGACCTACTGAATATGCATGTAAAATTTCATAAGAATCGGTCAAGCCGTTTCGGAGAAGTACGGTAACTAACACTGTGACACGTGAATTTTATATATTAGAAGAGATATACAAGTAGATTAGTATAGATAGAACTCGTGTTGTAAATTCAACAGTAAATTACAAGAAACATTTTTGTAATCATTCATCATCATCAATTTTAGGTAGTAAGATCGCACTATCAATTTTATACGGCGCTAATGAGGTCGCAGTTTTAAATTTTAATTTAGTTATGTTGGCAACAAACTTTTTCTGCCCTTTTTAGGGTTCCGTACCCAAAGGGTAAAAACGGGACCCTATTACTGAGACTTCGCTGTCCGTCCGTCCGTCTGTCACCAGGCTGTATCTCAAGAACGGTGATAGCTAGAGAGTTGAAATTTTCACAGATGATGTATTTCTATTGCGGCTATAACAACAAATACTAAAAATAAAATAATATAAATATTTAAGGGGGGCTCCCATACAACAAACATGATTTTTTTACCGTTTCTTGCTCTCATACAACAAACGTGATTAATTAAGTATTGTGTGTGTTGTTTGCCCATTTATTAATAACGTGCCTTATGTTGCATATATATTATATATAATGGTACGGAACCCTTCGTGCGCGAGTCCGACTCGCACTTGATCAATTTTTATAATATTTTGTTGGTGATTTAAATCCTCCTCTCATTTTTGACCTCACGTAGGAACATTCCTATTATCCCAAAGTCTTTGAATTACTCTCTTTATGGACATAACACTGCCTCGCCTCGGAAGGCGGTAGGTAACACTCCGACTATGTTGGCAACAGTCGGCCGGAGTGGTAGAGCCTAATGAGAGAAAAACCGACGGACTAAACGGGCATTATCTAGTGAAGCCGCCTTCTACATCTGGGCTAACTTACTCTCCTATATATCAAATCTTCGATAATATCTGCGTGTTTTAACTGGCCTCTATTAACTAATATGTGTTTTATACAAGTAAAGTTCTATTTATCAGCTTTAAATATATAGTCATTTTTTATCAAGCTTGAAACATGATAATCTCTACCTTTGTACAGTTAACGGTTTAAATCCGCAGTTTGTTAGGAAGCACATCGTTAAGCCAGATTTATATCTACGGTAGCTCACAGTCTGTTAAGTATCCACAGATTATGTTTCAAGGAAGAAACTCGAATGAATCTTACGAAATAAGAGGAACAAGTTGAATGTAATACACACTTTATTTTTTATACTGTGTTGTGAAATAAAAAAGTGATTTGAATATTCATTCACGTACATTTATTCACGTATACTTCACACAACGTTCTCTGGTCCCAAGCTAAGCTTTATATGCTTGTGTTATGGATACCAGAATACGGATAGAATACATATACTACTTTTCTTTTGTAACTACATACTTATAATACATAGAAACACCCAGACGCAGTAAAAACATTTGTATGACATTTAAAAACATCACACAAATGATTACCCCATGCGGGAATCAAACCCGCGACCTCGTAATCGGCAGTCCGTTACATGAACCACTAGACCACGAAGCCCGCCTGACCACCAGATATTATTATTCTTTTTCTCTCTCTTCAGCCATCAGCGTCTCACTGTTGGGCACAGGTCTCCTCCATTTTGGGAGAGATGACGGTCTATTATCATCATCATAACATCACGCCTTTTTCCCATGGGGGTAGGCAGAGACTATAGAGCGCCATCTGCTACGATCCAAACATACTTCCTTGGCTTCCTCCACACTCATACATCTGGTCACACATGCCCGACGGTTGTAAGTGCTACGCACTTGCCCCTTTTGGAGTATGCCGGCGATGACATCGGAGTATATTTTTCCACTTACCTCCGCCGTGTATATGCCTTTCTTTAAGCGTCGTACGGTCTATTTTTCATCTAAATCAATAAATAACAAAAAATTATTATTTAATATTTATTTACCATTGCCTGCAAATTCGTACGCATAAAATTAGAAAATTTTCTCCGTTAATGCAACATTTTTTACTGTGCTGTTCGCTCCTATTAGTCGCAGTACAATGCTAAATAGCCTATATCCTTCCTCGATAAATGGACTATCCAACACTGAAAGAATGTTTCAAGTTGGTTCCTGAGATTAGCGCGTTCAAACAAACAAACTCTTCAGCTTTATAATTTTAGTATAGAAGTATAGATTTATGGTCTTATTCATAATGACTAATGACTTATCGGAGGTTTAAAAGTTCGCTAAAATTGTCAAAAATTTTTATTCATAATAGTCTTTTTACGCTAAAATGTTTATTAACTCTCCGATTATTTTATTGTTTAAACATCTGATAAGTCATTATGAATAAGACCATTATTATATTATATTCGACTTTTAAGTGAATATTTCTTCATAACAATATTTTACAAAAATTTCATAAAATTTTACATCTAAATAACATAAAGTTTTTTCATACAGATCACTAATATGTTACGACTCCTGCAGATGTTCAATATTTCATTCCAGTTTTCTTAAGTCATTAGTCTGTTGAAATTGGTTCTGTCGTAGACAGTTCTCTAATTCTCTATAGACTTTAGGAAATTGATCTTCTTACGTTCATTATTTTAAATAGCCTTATAATTTTTATTTCTCTGTAATAATAGAGTTTATACTGTTTATATATAGCTTAACTACATACGCGAGTTATTTAGACCTTAACGAGAACCGAACCTTAACAAATTATATAAAAAACCCACCGCCTTGAAGCATCACATGTATAAAAAAACCTTTTCAAACTTTGTTGCGTAGCTATGAAGATATAAGCTCAAATAGGGACATACATACAAAAATAACAACTTAATTCTTATAATAAGTACAGATAACGTACCTATTTGACGCGATGATAATTAGCTACCGAAACTGTAATTGTTTTCGCGTGACTATAACATGTAAGTAAAATTACAAAAAAGTTATGAAATCTCTTAATTAGAATAAAAATAAGCATAAAAAGCCATTCCAGTATAAAATATTACTGCAGTAAATAGTAAAGGGCACTACAAACGGCATATTACGATATATTAATATAGCGAGAAAGAGATACATATATATAGAAAAAAGACGAGGTGTAATATTATTAATGCGAAATTAACTCTGTCTGTCTGTCTGTTACGCTTTCCCGCTTAAACCTCTCAACCGATTTTGATGAAAATTGGCACAGACAATCTTTAGATCCTAAGAAAGGACATAGGCTACCTTTTATTGGGAAAAAAAGGAATGAAAGGTTTCCAAATTTCACGCGGACGGAGTCGCGGGCTAGTATATTAATATACCGAGATGTATCTACATATATACATATATATTTAAATATATAAATATATAAATATATAATATATCTGTCTCTTTCTTGCTATATTGATAAATATTAATATGCCGTTTGTGACGGCCTTTAGGTGTATAAAATATATGGTTTGAAGTTATATTGCATTCGTAAAAAAACAAATAAATATTAGATATGAAGGTTTTTATAGCTTATTTAAGAACATTACTGCTAAAAATATTTCTAAATCCATCAACATAATTAGATTTATAATGTTTACTCTTATACAGACTGCAAATGACAATGTGGTGACGACTACAACGAAGGATTAAGAACATGAGTGTCACCACACCTTTCCTTCCAAGGATGCAATAAAAGCTAGCAAAGGGATAATGGTACCAATTCTACGCGCACATCTAAACATAACTAAAAAATGAAATACAGCTATGGCGTTTTTTTTATTAATTAGAATTATTAGTCTTTATTAAACAGATTTTCTAAAAAAATTCAGTTAATATTGCCGAATTGTGTTATTGACACAATAAATTTTTACTTTTTAATTAAGTTAAATTTAGTTATGCACGTAGAATCAGTACCAATTTAAACAAATCACACCCTCTGTAGGAGATGGAAACCCCAAAAATAAACCCCAATCTAACAAGCTTCGTCAGCATAGTACCTGACTATAATCCCTCCTTTAATTGAGGAGGCCGGTGCCCCACAGTAAGACGATAATGGGCTGGAAAGAGAGAGAGAGGTATAGTCACATGGAGGGAAAATGCGTTAAACTAATACGTTTGTCTGTAATTACTCTTAAACACTCGCACTCAGCCATGTGTTTGACACCTACATACACATGCAATGACATGCACACAAATTTATATTATAGTAACTTTAAACACAGTAGGTATAAACGTTAAGCTATAAAATTCAAAATATAGCTACAGATTAAGGTCGGTGATGAAATCAATATTATCCATATATTTTATTTTCCCCTCGTTGCCCATAATATCCCATGCATTACGTATAGGCTTTTTTACTGCTAAACCTTACCCTTCGTAAATCAGTTACCAAATCCCGGAACAAACACGAAAAACAATTTACACTGTCGCCACCGTGTATAAATAATGTCAATAAAATTTAATCGCAATGTATACGTGGCTACAATAAATAAAATGGATTGTAAAATTAAAAAAAAAAAAAAAATTATTTATAGCCAATTCTAGATAGATTAAGATGTGTTTAAATGATAGTCGATAAAGCTTGTTTAAGCTGTTTTATTTTAAATTAAATTTATTCCCGAAATATTATAAAACATAGTCCACCGTTTGGTGACGGATTAAGAATACAAGTGTCACCACCCCATCTCCTCCCAAGGGTGCTGTAAAAGTCAGCTAAGGCATATTGCACACAGATACCATCCTCTGTGAGAGACGGAAATCTCGAAAATAAACCCTGTGCCAACACGACTGGTCAGCGCAGCACAGTAGACCATAATCCTTCCAAAGTGGAGGAGGCCCATGCCCAACAGTGGGACGTAAATGGGCTGGAGAGAGGATATTCCTCTACCGCGTCTATCTGTAGGAAAACACTTAAAAATACAGACAAATCAACAAGCAGTTTCTACCAATAGGTAGAGTTATTGATATGGAAGATTTTGCTTACTGAAACATTTAAACTTACAGTACCTGAAGTAAGTATGCAAGAGAAACTGCGGGGCTCAGCTAGTTATCCTAATGCCAATCTTATTTAGACAAATATTATAAAGAGGAAAGATTTGTATTTTTGTATGTAACGAATAAACTCAAAAAGTACTGGACCGATTTTAATAATTCTTTTTTCATTAGAAAGGAACATTATCACTGAGTAACATAGGCTATATTTACCCGTGCGAAGCCGGGACGGGCCGCTAGTCTTATATATAAAATTCACGTGTCACAGTGTTAGTTACCGTACTCCTGCAAAACGGCTTGACCGATATGCATATTCAGTAGGTCTGAGAATCGGCCATCATCTATTTTTAAAAGGTTTTTTTTTAGTATGGCAAAACAACGTTTGCCGGGTCAGCTAGTCTAATCTAATCTATAATATAAAATTCACGAGTCACAGTGTTAGTTACCGTACTCCTCCGAAACGGCTAGACCGATTCTTATGAAATTTTGTATGCACATTCAGTAGATCTGAGAATCGGCTAACATCTATTTTTCAAAGTTTTTTTTAGTATGGCAAAACAACGTTTGCCGGGTCAGCCAGTAGTATTATAAATGTGAAAGTTTGTGAAAATGTTTGGATGTGTTTGTTACTCTTTCAAAAAACGAATGATTGGATTTTAATAAAACTTACAATAAAGTAGCTTATACAACAGGATAAATTTATTGGCTACAATTTATCCCGAAAGAATGGAATGTTCCCGTGGGATAATAAAAACGAACAGATTTTTGATCCTATTTACCATGGGTAACATGGCTGGGCAGAGCTTATTATTATATTATTACTTACATTTCTTTGGCTGGATAAAAAATTTTCAAGCCTCCAGGTATTCTGAGTTTAATAAATTACAATATCTTATTAGTTTTAAATAGGAAATATCTTCTCTTATATATAAAAGTCAATTGCTGTTCGTTAGTCCTGCTAAAACTCGAGAAAGACTGGGCCGTATATGTGATTTTTGTCTTGAAATATTTGTGAAAGTCCAGGGAAGGTTTAAACAGTGACAATATGGGGATCTGAAATTCCACGCGTACGGAGTAGCGGGCATCAGCTAGTTATAGAAAAATGTTTCCTTATATTCTAGCCACTCTAGTCTATCAGCGTTATTGCTAATATAGACATACTACTGCGCATTGATACGTCCAAGAAAATACCAATTATAAATTAAATGTATTTAAAATGTATTTCAGTGTTTCTTTGAAGTTAACCCCCAAATATACAAGCTCATTTTCTTTCTCCGCGTTACTGCCTTGATTTTGTTCGTTCAGAAGTCTCTTAAAGATACGTATCGGCCATCTTTCCGCTCAAATTGTGAGTCAACTCGAGGGTATTATGGGTTAATTGAGGGTTAACGATCTTACTTACGATAAGCTATATCTGTATAATGGTTTGTTTCTCTGATATTATGATCAGTCAAGAGTATTTTGTTATTTTGCAAGAGAAAATAAATTTAACATCGTTAACTTGTAATGGTAAGTAATCGATACTTCTATATTAATAATATAAAGAAGAAAGGTTTGATTGTTTGTTTGAGAGGGACAGACTGCGAAACTACTGGACCAATCTGTACTAATAATATACTAATTTCTATTCTATTGTGTAATTTCTGTTCTATTGTGGAATGCTTTGCCTGAAACAATCAGGAAAGCAAAATCGCTACGATCATTTAAAACATTGGTCAAAGGACACCTTTCGCTATAATTTCATTTGTATATGTGTATGTATTCGTATGTATGTGTGTTTGTTGGGTACATATATACAATACAATATATAATACAATAATAATTTATAATACAATACATATACAATAATGACATAAAAAGAATATATATAAATAAATATTATTTATTTATATATATTCTTTTTATGTCATTATTTATTTATACAATCAATCTTTATCAATTTCACACTCTTAATCACACTACCGCACTGATTTCTCACCACCAAATCCATACGGTTGTCTGGAAGAAATCACCGAGTGCGATAGGACCGCCACTTGTACATCTTAACTAGTGTTCCTGTTTGTCTGCCTTATGTAATCCTTGTGTGTACAATAAAGAATGAAATAAATAAATAAATAATTTATACTAACATTACAAAGCTGAAGAGTTTGTTTGTTTGTTTAAACGCGCTAATCTCAGGAACCACTGTGCCAATTAGAAAAATAATTATAGAAAAGGTAATTTTAACACTTGATGAGCTGCGGGTTGGGAAATCTATATGTAAATATTTATGGTCGTTCCTAAGCTGCAGATATTTAAAATTAAAAGATACCATGGATATAACTCAGTCCCAAGGTCAAAATTATGTTAGATGTACAAACAGAGGTTTGGCTCAGGGGGACCCAATCTCTCCACTGTTATTTAATATTGCTACTTACAAAATTTGTTCAATTATCTCGAATGTCTTTGTGAGTCAATATGCTGATGATTTTGTTTTTTATTTGCAGCAGAAAGACTTGAACATTTGTCAACGTAATTTGCAAAGTGCTTTAGATGTTATAACAAAAATACTGCATGACCTAGGACTTCAGTTGTCTCCCAATAAATCTAATTACTGCATTTTTAGTAGAGGGCACATACAAAGACAATTGGAATTTAGGATTGATAATAAGCTGTTAAATGTCGTCCCTTATGTCAAATACCTTGGTATGTGGCTTGATAGGTCTTTGTTATGGAATAAGCAAATAAAAGAAACTGTTCAGAAGACTTACAAATATTTAAACATATTAAGAGTTCTAACCGGTTCTAACTGGGGTGTACACCCTAGGCATTTACGCCGCTTATATATATCACTTGTTAGAAGTAGGTTCGACTTTGGCTGTTTTCTGTATGATGCAAGTGCAAAGACAAATGTAAATAAATTAGACAAAGTACAGAATCAGGCCCTTAGAATTATTGGGGGTTTTATAAAAAGCACACCCATCCACGTGATGGAAAGTGAGCTGTGTATTGTTCCATTAAAGATGCGTCGCCTTTATTTGGGCTACAAATTTTGTGTTAAAAGTTTATCTTGGACAAATAATATCAGTATTCAGTGTTTTGACGATTTCAGTAGCCACTTAAATACAAGTTACTGGCAAAGCAAAAAGAAACCTCTTCTCCCAATATTATATGATGAAGTAAAACACTATGAAATAAATTCAACCATGATATTGGATAACTTTAGTTTAGACATATGGGTAACAAGCGCGATTGATGTTGATGCTATTATCAAATTTGATTTAAAATGTTTAAATGTAGCGAAACGTGATATTAACTTAAATTTACTTAAAGCGGAGACAGTATATGAAATACAGCAAAAATATCATGATTGGATATGGTTTTACACAGATGGGTCCAAATGTTCAGAGGGCCAAGGGTCTGCAGTGTATTGCCGGGATGAACAGATAGCAGATATGTTTAAAATTGACACTGATGTTTCAATCATGACAGTGGAGTTGGTTGCAATCTTAAAGGCATTAGAGTCTATTCAAAATTTAAGTGGTCAATGTTTTGTAATATTTACTGACAGCAAGTCCTCTCTTCAACATTTGGCTCGATGCGCCTCTGGGCACAGAGGTGTATCGATAGCCTACAACGTTTTAAAAATCATAAGGAGTATTTGCTCCTCTGACAAAACTTTAAGATTGCAATGGATTCCATCACATGTGGGCATATGTGGCAACGAGGAAGCTGACCGACTTGCAAAGCTTGCTGTAAAATATGGTACAATAACACACATCAATCCTCATTACTCAGAGGTTCTTAGTATAATAAAAAACATCTGTTATGAAAAGTGGAAAGAATACTTTAAAGAACTATCACAAACAAAGGGAATTTGGTATAGAACTATGCAAGGCCAGCTTCCTCGAATGCCCTGGTTTAATAGTGATGTATCTAGATTGCATGTAGTTACAGCTCATAGACTTCGTTCTGGACATTTTCCATCAAAAAAGTTTGCCTATCTTATGGGCAAATCAAATTCACCAAAATGTGACACATGTGGAGTTGATGATGATGTTCAGCACTTATTGATGGAATGTGTTCAGAACCAAGACAAAAGAGATGCTATATTTAGCTTGGATCACATTAATCGTTTTGATGTAGGTATTGTCCAAAGTACTCTGTCAAACCCAATTACGCCTGCAGCAAAGCGTTTATGTGAACTAGCGGTACAACGTATAACTTAATTTTATTTTTGTATTTATTTGAACTATGTAAGTTTAGGGTACGATGGGACTAGCATGTTTTTAAAATAAAAGTCCCAAACAAAAACAAGAAAGAAAAAAAAAAAAAAAGATTCCCCATTTCCTCCGCAGGGTGTTAATATTATAAACATATGTGGTTAGTGTGCCATACCATGTATATATATATATATATATCTATGCTATATATATATATCTATGCTATGCTATATATCTATGCTATCTATGCCATGTTAGTGTGTCATAGCAGACTAAATGCCCTGTTGATGTGGAGGATTCCCACGCCCAACAGTGGGACATTAAGAAGCTGGAAAGGAAACAATAATGTTGATTAAAAATAAATAAATATAAAGTACAATATGATTTATGATTTAGAAGCGTTTAACGTGAAAAGATTTATTAATAAAAGCTTTTCATGAAAGGTAGTATTTTCACAATTTGAATTTCAAATTAGTTGCTTGTTACAGATAAAGGGTAGCATTGTAAAACTAATCCCGTGTTAAATACTGCTTATTTACATTTTACCGACAGAAATTATATAATACAAATGAATTAATTGCCTTTTCCTATTAAAATATTACCAAACTTTTGGTTTATTTCTGTGTTCTCAGTGAATACAG
Source organism: Orgyia antiqua (assembly GCA_916999025.1). Lineage (NCBI taxonomy): Eukaryota > Metazoa > Arthropoda > Insecta > Lepidoptera > Erebidae > Orgyia > Orgyia antiqua. The sequence goes on along the minus strand of OU779864.1, from coordinate 14,713,104 downwards.
GTATATAAGAATACGAGTCTGTTATAAATTAGGAGTTAGTTAGTTAGGAGGTAGAACCTTTTCGAGAGTTTCAAAATCTAATAATTTTACCAACAATTGTAGTTTTTAGGGATCTATACTAAAATATATAATAGACCCTATTACTGAGACTTCGTTGTCCGTCGATCCGTCTATCACCAAGCTATATTTCCGGAACTTTGATGGCTAAGGAGCTGAAAATTTCACAGTTGTATATCAGTTAGTTACCCTATAACCTTCCTCGATAAATGTACTAACCATTAGCGTGTTCAAACAAGCAAACTCTTCAGCTTTTTTTTTTATTTATTTTTTTAATATTAATGTAGACGGTATATTATATTAATACCAAACAGTTCCTATTAATACAAAAGCTCACTCATGACTCATAATATTTAAACATCCCCCAATTCGCATATTCCATAAACTAACATTCACGACTATTATTCAATAGGTGTGCAAATAACCTTAATTTACTCTTAACATAAACACTATTTACATACACTTATGTAAATAATGTTTACACGGAAGTGCTTGAAATAGCAAAATTAAGGGATCTTGTTAAGCTCTTTACTGATATATCTATCTCTCTCCAGCTCATTAGCGACCCACAGCTGGGCACGAGCCTCCTCCACTTTGAAATGAAATGAAATGAAAAATCATTTAATCAAGTAGACACAATTTTTTAGAAAAATTATGTGCTTATGACATGTCAATTTTTTTTTCCTAGCACCGGTTCAGGACGCAATCGGCGTAAGAAACTCAGCAGATCTTTTAATCAAATCAATATTTTTTAAATTAATTAAATATCAAATTATACTTACAATGCTAATAAAAACGTTACAATATAGAATATGTATTGCTCCAGAGCAACCTACTCCCAAGATTTATCATCTTTAATATAATCAGAAATTTTATAATACGCCTTTTTACATAATTTAGTTAACAGTAATGAATTTTTTTAAATTTAGAATTATTTAATTCTCTTACATATATATTTATATATTATTCTTACATATATAATATATATTATATAGGGAGTTTATTATAAAATCGTATATGTCGTAGGAGACTTGATTAAAATGGTTTACTTAAGGATTTTTAGTTTTAACTTAGGTTCCAGTGAAGTGGGTCCTTAAATGGTGTCAATGGTGAGTAATACCTTTATCTGATGAGTTCGAATGGTGACCCGTTGAATATTCATAAAAGGCGCTTTCGCGAAACCAGCTACACATGTCGTAAGCCACGAATCGATCTCATCGTAGTAGAATGTTGTAGTTAACGTAGTTAGCTTATTCAGTATTACAGGGTGTTTGGATTGGAGACTACCATGGCAATAGTTACAGGTGATGTCTACGATGCTTTTCTCCGATATATACAATGACCCATGAAAGAGTTACATATTTTGTGGAGACGGGTTACATGCATTACAAGATTGTGTTTAAGCGTTGTATTAACATTATGGTGGTCGCTTTTATTTGTAAAATTATGAATATTTTTATGAACATACAATAAATTTTCATATATATATTGCGAAGCAACCGTTACTGTTTGGGAGGGATTATGGTCTACTGTGCCGCGCTGACCAGGGGTATTGGCACAGGGTTTATTTTCGAGTTTTCCGTCACTCATAGAGGTTGTTATCTGTGTGCAATATCCCTTAGCTGACTTTTACAGTCTCAATACAAATATATACATACATACATATAATACAATTTACATACATATAATACAAAAATAATGACTTTGTTAATAAATAAAGATAATAATATAATATTATAAATATATCTGTCCGTGTGGTGACGGATTAAGAATCAAGTGTCGCCACCCCATCTCCTCCCAAGGGCGCTGTAAAAGTCAGCTAAGGGATATTTCACACAAATAACATCTTCTGTGAGAGACGGAAAACTAGAAAATAAACCCTGTGCCAACACGCCTGGTCAGCGCGGCACAGTAGACCATAATCCCTCCCAAAGTGGAGGAGGCCCGTGCCCAACAGTGGGATGTAAATGGGCTGGAGAAGAAGAAGAAGACTTTTACAGAACCCTCGGGAGGCGATGGGGTGGTGACAATTGTATTCTTAATCCGTCACCACACGGATAGATATATTTATAATATTATATTATTATCTTTATTTATTAAGAAAGTCATTATTTTTGTATGTATGTCCCTATGTGAGCTTTTCTTCATCTTAATAATATTAGTCCACGTAATTGAGCTATCTGAGTAATCCCATAAACTTTATGGCATAAAGCAACATGTTGAATCATCAAATATTTGAGGAATTCCGAAATCTTTGAAAGAACTTTGCGTGACGAGAATATAAAACAGACGAAGGTGTAATGTCTATTGTTTTTCTAACATAGGTTGTAGATTTTAATGTATTTCATGACTGACCTCATGGTACAGTGGTAACGGACTTATGTACCTACCCGAGGTCGAAAATGTGATTTGTGCAAAAAATAATTCTTTTGTGGTATTTGTATTTGTCATACAGATATTTACATTACGGGAGGGTGTTATATGTCTAATATAAGTATCAATTTACAGTAGAGAGACATGAGTAAAGATTTTGACTTAAAAAAAAAAACACTTTTTGCGGATATAAGTGTCTAAATCCGTAAAAAGTGGTTTTATTTAAAAAAAAAAGAGTGGCGCAAGTGTTAAAGAAGATTTTTGTATAATTTGATTATTTTAACTTGATTATACGAAAAGTTTTAATTCAATTACGTTTTACTAAACGTGCAATTGAAAACTCCTTTCTGTATAAGTTGCGGACCTTTTGTTGCTACCCGGATAGTGTCTTAATTAACTTCAACCGACTTTCCAATCTTACAGGTCAAGACTACAATGCACTTGGCTTAACTTTGATACAAGAATTATTAAACTTTATTCACAATTTCAGATCCATTGTAATAGCTTAGTAAATTGATGTTTTCTGTTGCTACAGCTTTTAGTTTTAAGATTTCAGTCTATTTCATACGATTTATTCTGTATTAGTTTTATTAATAACTATATTAAGGGCCTACATCAATATTATCGTCGACATGTACATATTAACACAGCTAGTAGGTATAGAAAATGAAGAATTAGGGATATTTTTTTGTTTACTCAAAATCTACCAAATATATTTTAATTCTGATTTACGTGTTTCTATATATAATAGTTACTTATGTTTTTAAAGTTATTTCATTAGTTAATACGCGATAATAGACCGAAAAATGAAAAAAATAAAAAATTAGCGAGGTTGTTTCGCTAAGATTTTCTATCGAGAAAACTTTTTTCAATCGCGTTTCTGAGTTGATGCGATCCTAGATTATTTATATTGAAAAAACATATACTTAAAAATTAGAGCTGTAGCCATTCAATCTAAAGAAACAATGAAAACTTCGTACGTAGAACGCACGAAGCTATTTTGGTATCCTCTTAATCTGTCCGCGTGGAATATGGGAAAAAATATTTTTCACTATAAAAGGTAGCCTATGTTCTTTCTCAGGGTCTAAAGATTGTCTGTACCTTTCATCAAAATCGGTTGAGAGGTTTCAGCAGGAAAGCGTAACAGACAGACAGAGTTACTTTCGGATTTATAATATTAGTAGGGAATAGGGATAATGCTTATATTTCTCCATAAGGAAGTATAGAATTAATAACAAAAGAATGCTTATAAACAGTTAATTATTCTGCCAATATGCCATTACTGGGAAAATATTATCTTCAACATGTCAACTTCCGGGTTATTGTGAATAGAGTAAATATAACAATCAAAGAGGTATACCTTTTTAGGGTTCCTTATCTACAGTACAACGGTTCATCCGTCCGTCTGTCACCAAGCTCTATCTTAGGAATGGTGATAGCTACAGATTAGAAATTTTCACAGATTACGCTCTAACAACATAGACTAAAAACCAGAATACAGTAAATATTTAGGAGATTCCTACACAAAATCATTTTTAAAGTCGACTAGCTGTTGCCAATCCTTAACAAACAGAAGTTTACTCTTCTGCTCGATATATGGCGTTGTACGTTTTTTAAATCGCGCTATCGTTTCGTTCCACACATTAACACTAAACTTAAGCTCGTCAAAATTATTATTGTGTGATCACATCATCCGGATTTCGCACTTATAAATTAGTAAGGATTATGACAGTAGTACCTGCGAATTTGTACCCGTGTTATTTAGAAAAAAGAAACCGTTTTTACAACATGTTTCACTGATGCTTCGCTCCTATTGGTCGCAGCGTGATTGTTTATAGCCTATTGCCTTAATCGATAATTGTACTATTAGTGTGTTCAAACAAAAAAAAACTCTTCAGCTTTATAACATTAGTACCTATAGATTACTAGCTGACCCGGCAAACGTTGTTTTGCCATACTAGAAAGAAAAGTTTTGAAAAATAGATGTTGGTCGATTCTCATATGCATGTAAAATTTCATAAAAATCGGTCAAGCCGTTTTGTAGGAGTACGGTAACTAACACTGTGACACGTGAATTTTATATTATTTATATATAAGATAAGATAAGATAAGATGATAAGTATATTTCTGGTACGGAACCCTCCATGTACGAAACAAACTCGTACTTGGTCGAGTTTAATGTAGGTATACATTATATATACTCGGTTTTATTGCACGACATTTTGTTGTATTCCAGGGCTCTCGTGACCCGAACGTGAGTGGCAGATGTGTTTACAGTCGGTAGAACTTCAGCCCACTCGCCGTGTCACTATTTCCAATGTTTTTATTTTGGTTGGTTTTATATTTACATTACATAGGTTTGTTTATTGACGGGCTTTGTGGTTTCGTGATTTATGTAACGGACTACCGTTCACCAGGTCGCAGGTTCAATCCCGTCCCATTACGTTTATATTAGTGATATTTATAAATATCATACCAATGTTTGGACTGCGTCTAGGTATTTTCTACGTAAGTATAATAAGTATGTATTTACTAGCCTGTCAAGAGCGAGGTAAACTCTAAGGGTTTTTACGAAACCCTAAAAAGTATATAGGTATGGAGTGTTTGGTCCCTATAACCAAAGCATAGAAACATAGCTTACTTTTAGATCAGAGGACTCTCTCTATTTCTCTCTCTCCCAAGCATTATTAATCCCATATGGTGGTGGGGTCTGCTTTCTTTATTTTATTCTTCCACCTTTGCCGATGAGACGTGTCTTCATTGGAAACACCGCAGATATCCAAGGCTATGAGCTTTGTCTACCGTAACTTCGGTCTTTCTCTGTTCCCGGGCCCTGGGAGGGTCAAGTCCATTAATGCTTTTGAAATATGGTGCGATGGTCTCCTTTTTACAGCCATTGGGTGGGTATGAGCCATTTACAAATATGTTCTCGGATGTCTAGTACTTATCGTTTTTTTAGGATTATATAAAAAAAAATATTGGAACCATTTTAAATTAATAAAAAACTTATTAGCGCTACCTTACTATTTAAAAGAAACGAGTATGCAGGTACTACAGAAGCAAGTCTTTTTTGCGGATTCAGACGCGTATCTAAGACGTGGATTTACACGCATCTAAATAAAAGTGTTAAATAATATTACGTTCATCTAAGATTTCCATGAAATGAATTAGTCAAATAGAGGGCCAGAATGTGACGTAGACAAAGTAACACAAGTCAGCTTGTCCCAGAATAAAATAATGGTCTTCAGTGAAAGTGTTGAATCGTCGAAAATTTTATAAAAGTCCAAATCTTTCCAAGCGGCGCACGTGATGCGAAAACAAAACAGACGAAGGGTTAATACCTATTGTTTTTTTTTTACAAATGTCTGTAATATATCACTGTAGAACACTATTTGGTTCACATCCCTACCTGAAAACGTTATACAATCTAGCTGCCCCCTTGCGACGTTTGTATAAATAGAGATTTGCTGCTTATTTGAATAATTGAGATGCTATTATAGAGTAAATAATATATATTACCACACACATTCTTTAATTATTATGTTTTATGTTATTTTAATATACACCATAATATTTAATATAAAAAATAATGTGAACACAACAAAAAAAATTATACACGTGTATCTTTTATGTCTGTACGTATTTTATTGACGGGCTTCGCTGGTCTAGTGGTTCATGTAACGGACTGCCGATCAAGAGGTCGCGGGTTCGATTCCCGCTCGGGACAATCATTTGTGTGATTTTTCTAATTGTCATACAAATGTTTGTACTGCGTCTGGGTGTTTCTATGTATTATAAGTATGTATTTACAAAAAAAAGTAGTATATGTATTCTATTCGTAATCTAGTACCCATAACACAAGCATACAAGCATAGCTTGGAACCAGAGGACGTTGTGTGAAATGTGCATGAATATTTATATTTATTTATTTATTTTTATGTATGTATTCTATCCGTATTTTGGTACCTACCCATAACACAAACATATAAGCTTAGCGTGGGACCAGAGGACGTTGTGTGAAATGTCCATGAATATTTATCTTTTATTTATTTTTGTAAACTTTTCTAATGACTTCGGTTTGAACATATGAGAAAACACCTCATATATTGGAAACAGTGCGAAGTGGTTTCAAAATACATTTAAAACATAAAAACACGCAGCAAACAGCGCAAGCAGGATTGTCAAAATCCTGGATAGTTTTTGAATGCAATAATAATATATGTAATTGTTATCAGTCCTATATAGCAAACCAATCGATAACAAAGATTAAAAATATTAGCGCTCTAAAAATTAATTGTCATATGTATAAGATGTATAACAAAAATATTATTTATTACAAAGTGAAATCTCAAACTAAAATTAAATTAAGCTTAAATAAACCGAAATCTTTTTCAGTATAAACTGTTTGTCTTTTGTTGTCGCACGGGCAGGTACTTAATTAACAGCTTCTGTCTTTTCAATCTTGACACAAACAAATTTGATCTTGGTTTAACTTTGATGTAAGAAACACTTAACTATACCTAGTTTCAGTTTGATTTTTTGTTACAACATTTAATTCGTTTTTGTATATCTTCTATCTCTTTTATTTTTTCTATTTATTACTAGCTGTTGACTGCAACTTGAAAACTAAGCATTAACAAATTATACGAAACTAGCTGTTGCCCGCGACTTCATACGCGTGAAATTAAGATATCAAACCTTAACAAACAGAAGTTAACTACTCCGCTCGATAGATGGCGTTGTACAATTTTTAAATCGCGCTATGGTTTTGTTCGTGTGGAACAAAACCATAGCGCTTTACACTTAACTCGTCAATATTTTTATCGTGTCATCATATGGATTTCACATTTGTAAATTAGTAAAGATAACCGTCCTCTTGAACAACAATATCTGTTAAAAAGATCGCATCAAAATCCATTGCGTAGCTTTGAAGATATAAGCTCACATTGAAGATATAAACTCACAGACAGGGGGATGTAATTTCACTAGTGTTGCCCAAATGCAAGAACAAGACGAGACTTAGCCAGTCTTGGTCTTGGTCTTGCGCCAATACACCTGGTCTTGGTCTTGGTCTTGGTCTTGCGCTCCCAGTCTTGGTCTTGGTCTTGGTCTTGCAGCAAGAGTCTTGCAAGTCTTGCAATTACCTATTAGACTATTGCTATTTATTAAAGTTTACTTTAGATCTTAGAAAAACGTATTAGAATTGGAACATTGTGAGCTTGAATTAACATAGCCATAGTAAAGAACAATCAGATTAATAAATGTCTGAAGATTTGATGAGAAATTCGAAAAATTAACTGCCACATGGTGATCAACTGAGCTATATGCCGTTTTCCATGGGAGTAACTGTTTCTTAATAAACATTTACGCTTTATAAGCTTACATGTGCTGAAACATGTAAAAAACAAATTAATTACAATAACTTGACTGTATTTTAAAGGACAGTATCTGTCTAGAAAGAGATTGAACCCTCAACTCATATGAAATTTAATAAAAGAGTTTTACGATTTATCATTTATTTTAATAAAAAATAAAATACAATTCAAATCAAATAACTTAACAGTACACAACAGCTTTGTGTAGTATTCCTTGCATAAAATTAGCATTAAAAATTAAGTTTTTTATACAGTTTTGATACAGTTTTTTGCGTCTCATAGAATTCCTAAGCGTACCTATACACCGAACTGTTATACCTAACTACTCCGTGAAATAGCGCTAAGTCCTAGCTGCAAGACGCAAGAGTCTTGCCGGATTAGTCTTGTTCTTGCTCAAGTCTTGCACGGTCAGTCTTGGTCTTGGTCTTGCTAAAAATACGCGGTCTTGTTCTTGGTCTTGGTCTTGCAAAAATGCAAGAACAAGACCAAGACTGCAAGACCAAGACTGAATTTGGGCAACACTAAATTTCACACACTCACCTTCGATTTGCAGACGATATCGTGGTCATGGCAGAATCTCTGGAGGACCTTGGCACAATGGGTCGGTTCAAGGATGAACATGGATAAAACCAAGGTTATGTCCAATGCCCATGTCACTCCGTCATCAGTATCTGTTGGGAATGCGATTCTCGAAGTTGTCGACCACTACGTCTATCTAGGACAAACAGTCCAGTTAGGTAAATCCAACTTCGAGAAAGAGGTCAACCGACGTATCCAACTTGGCTGGGCAGCGTTCGGGAAGCGTAGGCATATCTTCTCGTCCAACATTCCGCAGTGCTTGAAGACGAAGGTCTATGACCAGTGTGTGTTACCAGCGATGACATACGGAACAGAGACGTGGTCCTTAAATGTTGGTCTCGTAAATAAGCTCAAGGTTGCACAGCGTGCTATGGAGAGGACTATGCTCGTTATTTCCCTACGGGATAAAATCCGAAACACGGAGATTCGTAGGAGAACTGGCGTGTCCGTCATAGCCCGAAAGGTTAGCACGCTGAAGTGGCAATGGGCAGGCCACATCGCTCGTAGGACTGACGATCGTTGGGGAAGAAAAGTCCTAGAGTGGCGACCACGTACCGGACGACGCAGCGTTGGGCGGCCCCCGACAAGGTGGAGCGACGATATCGTCAAGGTCGCGGGGAGACATTCGATGCAGGCGGCACAGGATCGCGCGTTGTGGCGTTCTATAGGGGAGGCCTATGTCCAACAGTGGACGGAGAGAGGCCGAAGAAGAAGAAGAAGCTCACATTGGGACATATATACAAAAATAACGACTTTGTTTAGTAATAAGTAAAGATAAGTATGGATTTACAAAAAAAGAACATTACCTATAACTATTTTTTATTTTGTTTCTTATTTATATGCTATTAATGTAAGCAGCAAGCTAAGCTTAGGACTGGAGGATGTTGTGTTAAATATCTTATAAAAAATACTTGCTCTTAACTAGAAGCTTCAGAAAAGTTTTATTTTGAAGGCTACATTGCTACATCTCTCTCTCTCTCTCTCTCTCTCCAGCCCATTTACGTCCCACTGTTGGGCACGGGCCTCCTTCGCTTTGGGAGGGATTATGGTCTACTGTGCCGCGCTGACCAGGCGTATTGGCACAGGGTTTATTTTCGACTTTTCCGTCTCTCACAGACGATGTTATCTGTGTGCAATATCCCTTAGCTGACTTTTACAGCACCCTTGGAAGGAGATGGGGTGGTGACACTTGTATTCTTAATCTGTCACCACTCGGAGAGCATTTGTAGGATGCACATTGCTACATGGGTAAGTATATTTAAATTACTCAATAAATCTAATTATAGTGAAAAAACGGCACTTCAACTTGCGGGTATTCCGAGGTCATGGGTTCATGTTCCTCCTCATAGTGATCGTTTTTGATTTGATTACTATAATATTTTAATTAATTAAATAAAAGCAGGAATGCATACATGAATGATTTAATGAATGAACGAGCATAGAAAGTCAATTGCAAAAATTTATAAAATAACTAGCTGACCCGGCAAACGTTGTTTTGCTATACAAATGTCCACTTAGGGGGATGAAAAATAGATGTTGTCCGATTCTCAGACCTAACGGATATGTACACAAAATTTCACGAAAATCGGTTGAGCCATTTTGGAGGAGTATAATTACAAACACCGTGACAGGAGAATTTTATATATTAGACTAGCTGACCCGGCAAACGTTGTTTTGCCATACAAATGTCAGTGGCCCCTCTCCCCGGCTTTTGAAAAATAGATGTTGGCCGATTCTCAGACCTACTGAATACGCATATAAAATTTCATAAGAATCAGTCAAGCCGTTTCGGAGGAGTACGGTAACTAACACTGTGACACGTGAATTTTATATATTAGATATATTAAAATTGCTACACAAAGAATGATATCGTAATTTTATACAAAGAATATTCGTATTATTTTTATAAAAACTCTTCAGAATACTGAGAATCAGATTCCTGTTTACAGTTACATATTTACAGGGTGTTAGGATCTATCTCCTCCTCTATCTATCTCCGTGTGGTGACATATTAAGAATACACGTTCTAATCTCCTCCTCATCTCACCACCTCATCTCCCAAGGCTGCTGTAAAAGTCAGCTAAGGGATATTGCACACAGATCACGCACAGACATCCTCTGTGAGAGACGGAATGCTCGAAAATAAACCCTGTGCCAACACGCCTGGTCAGCGCGGCACAGTAGACCATAATCCTTCCCAGAGCGTAGGAGGCCTGTGCCCAGCAGTGGGACGCGGATGGGCTGGGAAAAGAAAAAGGAAGGATCTACACAGAAAAGAAAGCAAGGAAATCGACTTCCATACAACGTCAGCTTAAAAGTTTCACTTGACATCCTGTTAAAAACAGTTCTCCATAAAGAGAATTACATAGCTACAACAAAATTAATTAATTACCTACTCCGAAGGCCGACCACAAACTTCGGACAGAATACCGTTAAAAAAACTTCGATGTCCGCTCGGAAGTTCATCTGGGGTGTCTGGAAAAACAATAAAATACAATACGGGTCAAACTTCTATAACTCCAAACTTCATTAATTAAGACTTGAACTTTTGAAGACTGAGCCGGCTTCTTCGTATCTTATTTGTACAAGAACATCGTTTTATTTTTGTCAATATTGAATTAAGAAAATTTATCTTAATTTTTTCATGATGAAAAAAGCCCAATAGAAATAAAGCGGGTTTGATTCCCGCTTGAGACAATCATTTGTGTGATATCCATAAATGTCATACAAATGTTTGTACTGCGTCTGGGTGTTTTCTATGTATTATAAGTATTTATTTACAAAAGAAAAAGTAGTTTATGTATTCTATCCGTATTCTGGTAACCATAACACAAGCATATAAAACTTAGCTTGGGACCAGAGGACGTTGTGTGAAATGTCCATGAATATTTATTTATTATTATTTATTATTTAACTGTACTTATGGTAGCCGTCCGATCTTCGTGACAGTGTTGCGCGACCTGCTTTGATTTTGTACCGAATATGCTGAAGCATACTACAGCCCACCTAAACTGTATGAAAAGTAGGCGTGGTGAAACACAAATGATCGCAGAATGGGCATTGTTCATATTTTTTTTAAACTCTTAATTCAAAAACCATTGCACGGAATAGCGTTTCTGATCATGATCCATTAGTTTTTTTCGGAAGCAAATGATCTCTATTTGCCCTGGAAATGAAGGACTTAAAACATTAAGGCGTTCTGAGGGATATATTACTCTGTGGTGGAGTTGAAATTGGTCTATTATATCAACTTGGCAACTTTGAAAAGATGTATTGCAATCTGTCTTAAGTCTATCAGGAAAAATCATTACACAGATGGCGTACAACGATGACGTCACAACATTTAAAATAATATATGTAAGTATTTTTTTTAAATTCTATTTAGTGAATATTTCAATAATATTGAAATTAGTTGCTTAAAATAGTCTATATTTTCTAAAAAAAATATAAAAACAGCAAGTCAAAAATTATGAACAATGCCAATTGGCACCGCTCCATACCTACTTATCGACTAGACTTAGACTATTACAAAAAACACTATTTCTCAAACATCTAGACAAAATATCTTGAACCGAGCTTCTAAAATAGGCATAATTATATTCTATTTTAAGATTAAATGGCTGCCGTGACACAAACTTTGTTATTCTCGGTATATTGTCGATAAAAATATTATAATTGTAAGCGAATTAATACTATTATTTAATTTGATGATAGAATAAAAACTAGTATGTTTAACAAACAAAATATAATTATTGATTTTAAACTTACGCGATTTGAACTCATAATTTGTCGGGAGCAAAGGTATTGTGCCTTTTTAAGTTATTAACGTGATTAAAGTCCCGGTAATATTAACAAAACAAAATATAAATCGAGCTAAAAGATAGACGTTGCTCAAAGGCTTTCTTTAATTAAAAAGTTGTATGGAATATTTTTAGAAGTCTCAAAATATACTACCTAATATCAAACATGACCCAAATTGCTCATTATATAATTTGAATAATATTTTCATAGAGTTTTAGTAGAATTCAGTCAAATATGTCTGAATTCATCCGGTAGACAAACACCTACCAGTCCATTACAATCACACTATTGGGCAAATCTACAAATGCCACGCTGACCAGATGTCATTCATAAAAGATGTTTTCAAGTTACATTAGCTTATTTGTCTTTTACAGTAACCTGTGGATGAAAATTATGTGGCGACCATGTATTCTTAATATGTGACCAGATAAAAACCAATAAAATAAAGGAAATAATCTTTACCTGTCCCATAAGCTCATGTGCAAGAATTTTTCAAGTAAGAAAATATAATATTGACAAGATATATATGCGCTATAAATTCGAAGCTTCAAATAGCAAAGTTTGCACTTCTGTGTATTCGTAGCATATTCCCATACGGGAATACAGAGAGAGCTCTCTCCACTCCATTTCCTTGTCATATCGTAAACACAATTTAACACTTTACACTAGACAGACGGGTGTGTCATAACATCCATTTATTTTGAAACTTATGCTAAAGCGAGATCAAAATGTCTTGCTTAATTTACACTATAGAATTTGAGAGTAGAATAAGATTTTAGCGGTGTGTATGTTGGGCTTCATTCAGATTAGTATTTTATACTATTCGGTAAAAAAAATACATTTACTTACCTCCTAGTATATATGATATTTTATTAATAAATAATTTAAACTATATTTATCTTCATTATAAGTAGTCCACAACATTGTTCAGCATATAGGGAAGCCAAAAATCCACTGTAACAGCTGTTTTTAATAAAATATTTTTATTTATTTATAAAAAAATATCGTTCTAAGCTAACTTCCCACCATTTTCAACCAGCTCAATACAGATGTTTTTAAGTTATACACGACTTTCCTTTAGGAAGTGATATTATTAAGGTTTTGTTAAGAATACGACTTGCTATTTTTAAACGATTTTATTAGTTTGGTTCGTATCTATCAATGTAAGAAAACTTTGTAAGTGATTTTCACCCACTTGCAGTAGTTGGATTGATCTGAACTTTAGCACACTTAACAAGGACTGATGACAATGCTAAATATTCTACTTAGTTTAAAAACTAAAAAACACGCTTAAATATCCTGAATATTTTTTAAATGATTGCATTATTAATACTCAATTCTATGCTACCTACTTACAAAACTTTGACAGTTTATGTAAACATAAGTAAACAATTATGATATTTTTACCTGATTCTTTAAACAAAGCGTTTTTATGTGAAATTATCTGATTGTATATGAAAGGCATACGTAGAAACACAATAATCTTGGTAATCAGAATTAAAATATATTTAGTAGATTATGAGTAAATAGGAAAAGTATCCCTAATTCTTCATTTTCTGTGCCTACTGGCTGTGTTAATATGTACGTGTCGGCGATGATATACGATAATATTGATGTAGGCCCTTAAAAATATATTCGAGATTTTAAAGCGTGTTTTGTAGTTTTCGAGCTAGGTACGCAAATTATTAGAATACTGTTAACACAAAACAATATATAAATGAATTAATTTTGTTAGCACTTTTACAATACGTGGTTCTACTACAGTAAAAACGTGTTTGAATCGTTTTATGACGCGCAGTATTGGATGGTGGTATTCTACGTTCGTCGAAAAAGCATTGGAACGTGACTGGTATATATATTAAATTAACTGTGAAACAAAGGCATCATTCATTGACAATAAGACTACATTTAGTTGAAAAAAGTTGTGGTAAAATTGGTAGGTACGTAAAATCCGTATGGTGATGTAAGAGCTAAGGGATATCATAAGCAAATAATAGCTTCTGTGAGAGACAAAAAGCTCGAAAATAAACACGCAAACACGTTTGGTCAGCGTGGTATAGTAGATCAAAAAATCCTCCGGAAGTAAAGAAGGCTCGTCCCCAACAGTGAGATTTCATGGAGCTGGAAATAACAGAAAGAAAAGTGATGAATTCGGGCAGTAAATTACAAAAAAAGTTAAGAAATTCACACCCACATTCGCACCGGTGACATAAAGGCACTACTTTGGTTAATGTTGTTCTCTTTATTGGAGATTCTTCTTCTCCTTGTATTCTTTTTAAAATAAAATATAATCTGTCCACTGGTCATAATATACTCGTAGCTATCAAACGTTGAAATAATTTTTTGGTCACTCGAGAATTTTCAAGACCTACTAATTTGAAAACACCGCCAAATAAATAAATATTTCCTTTTTCAAATATTAGAATTTATAGACGTAATTTGTAACCAAAAAAATAAAATTATAAAATAAATAAATAAATACAAAATACTCTGTAAATAGTAGGATAATTTCTTTAAAGTACATACGGACAGGTATGAGAATATTCTTTTTATTGCGGTAGTCGTTCCTCGCAGAGAAAACGACACGGAACATATTTACACTGAGTGAACACACTGAATGTCCGCATTATGAATACAAGATTTTTTATTATAATATAGTACATTGTATGTGAACTACATATTCATTGGAGATAAAATTTTATTCAATTTATTACAATTCTTGACAGTATTTAGAACCTAAGGTAAAATTTTAGTTATATTTTAGTAAAAATTGTGTATTGGTTATGTTATAAGTAAATTATGATATACGCAAGCATACATAAAAACGCAGTTTTTGAAGAAGGCATGAACTGTAATAAAATTGATCATTTTTAATTAAGTATATACACAGCAATATCAGTTTGAATTCGACAACATCTTTCTGAAACCAATAAATCGTATAGCTAATTATTGCGAAACCTAAAAAGTAGTCAGGACAATACAAACAGTCAGAAATCATCATTTTCGTTTGATGTCATAATAATCAGGAATTATTTTAGCAATATTAAATTGCTGTGATGTTTAATTAATTTTCCTAAACAAAACATTTTATTAATAATCCTGTACTTTGAAAAGAGTGACAATTACTTATCCATTTTAATAAATTTTGCTATAAATCTGATGTTGATTTTGGTTTCATTTGCTTAATGAATGACATACTGAATATTACTAAAATAATGACATATTAAATCTGATATAATGTTAAAATGATTAAAAAACGGCAATTAGACAATTCCGATACGTGGTAGTGTGACAAGTTCAATTAACAGAACTGGTGTTAGTAATTTTCCAGTTAGGCGGGTACAGAAATATGTCATCTGTGAAAATTATAATTTATTTATTATTTATTTATTTAACACTTCTGTATACAAACATGGTACAAAGGCGGTCTTAATGCCGGAGTCACTGTCTTCCAGTTAACCTAATAATCACCGTTCATGATATACAGCCTGGTGAGAGACAGCAAAAACTCAGTAATAAGATCCTCATTTATCTTTTGGTATGGAACGTTATACAATATATTTAATTTATTTGTATAATTGAATGTGATTACTATAGTAACTTTTTGAACAGCCCGGAGTTAACAAAACCAACTTTTATATGAATAACTTTGTTTTGCTGATGACATAAAGGCTTGCTTGACAGGCTGTTGCTTCTGACAAACTAATTTGCCCGTTGTGTTGCTGTTTACGGATGTGGTGTTATATATGTCTGAGTTTTGTCATGTATGATATTTGTGTCATACTTTGATTACTTTTACAACTTTGATATTAATTAAAAATAAATAAATATTTAAGGACATTTCACACAACGTCCTCTGGTCCCAAGCTAAGCTTATATGCTTGTGTTAGGGGTACCAGAATACGGATATAATATATAAACTACTATTTCTTTTGTAAATACATACTTATAATACATAGTAAACACCTAGACGCAGTACAAACATTTGTATGACAATTAAAAACATCACACAAATGATTGTCCTGGCCGGGAATCGAACCCGAGACCTCGTGAACGGCAGTCCGTTATATGAACCACTAGACCACGAGGTCCGTCAAAACAAATGAGATAATTGTTGAATTAGGCGGGTACAGAAATACGTCATCTGTGCAAGTTATAACTCTCTAGCTATCACCGTTCATGATATACAGCTATTATATATAAATGACATAATTTCATATTCATATTGTTTACCGTGTGCCGATAAATTAAGTAGAGGTTATACATAATTTCTCGTTACACAGATACATTTTCAATGGTTCTCTGACTGCAACCCATTAACGTCTCATAGTTTGGGCACGGGCCTTCTCCAGCGAGAGTATTCGGTTAGAGCCGCGCTTAGAGCTTATTTCTAAAGGGACCCTTAGCTGACTCTTGTAGCTTTCGGGATAGGAAATGAAGTGACGGCACTTGTGTTTTTTAATATGTCTCCACATAGGTAATTATGTACCTACACTTGGTAAAAATATACATATTATGTCAGAACCCTATTACCTTGTATGGGTATACTTACTACGTACATAACTTTGAAATAATAGAATAATATTTTTTCGCAAGATGTTATTTAATCATAGCTTAAAAATATTTTATACATGGAAAAAAGAAACATGGCATAAAAATGAAAACACCAGGAAAGCATAGAAACAAAAGGGTTGCGGGGAACAATAGAGATGCACGTTTGACCAACTTTTAATACAAACCGAGCGGAATAATAGGCGGAGGATCACCTCCCGAGAGCTCATTTAGACAAATTGTGTAGATGCGTGGTAGAAAAAAGCTCAGTATATATTATAGGTACCTTTAATTACACACCAGATCAGCAGCTTGATAATATAAAACTAGCTGTTGTTGAATTTAAATACCAAAACTTAATCTATACTTTTATACTGGACTTTTTATGGAGTTTGACTTTAAATTTTCATGAAGTTTCTTGTCTGTTTTTGTCCATAGAATTCGCGTTTGGAACAGACACCTAGTTTCTGACTTTTCAAAAGAGCTTGTAAAACATGGCTACTTGAAATAAAAAAAAATCACTTTGATACCTACTATAGGTACTAATATTATGAATTTGAAGAATTTGGTGTGACTGATTTTTGCGGGACACTCGTGGGAGGTGACACTCGTACTCTCTTTGTTCGTGACAAAAATGCTGCTGGAAAATATTCTTATTCACTTCTTCTCCTTCTCCTTCTCCTTCTCCAGCCCATTTACGTCCCACTGTTGGGCACGGGCCTCCTCCACTTTGGGAGGGATTATGGTCTACTGTGCCGCGCTGACCAGGCGTGTTGGCACAGAGTTTATTTTCGAGTTTTCCGTTTCTCATAGAAGATGTTATCTGTGTGAAATATCCCTTAGCTGACTTTTACAGCACCCTTGGGAGGAGATGGGGTGGTGACACTTGTATTCTTAATCCGTCACCACACGGACATCCGTCACTTATCACTTATCACATCTTATTTTTTTTTAAATTTGGCAATATTTTCAGTGCTGTCGATCTCTAAGAAAAAAATGCCACCATAAACACTCTTTATTATATTCTACAGATTATCTGAAAATTACAGCGTTCGAGTTAATAGATTCTAATGCGATATTCCGTTTTCATTAATAATGCATGGTATTATAATGTTTCTTATGTTAATATAATCTGTGGTTATTATGAAAGTACTCGCTATTGTGGTTATTTTGTAACCTTTATTAATGCCAGCTTTTTATATTATAATTTGAACATCAAGCAGTTATATATTACAACTAGCATTTGCCTGTTTGAATTGACTTCGTGCCTACGCCTGGAATTTAGGTAATTTTCCTCATAAAAAATTTACATATTTAAAGTATTTTTCCTCCTTGTCCGTGTGTTGACGGATTAAAAATACAAGTGTCACCACTCCTTTTCCTTCCCAGAGTGCTGACACTTCCACCAGTTCAGGTTATAGAAAGCACCGGGGGTTATCGACGTGTAAACAAAATGTATCGAAATTAAGCATTAAAATAACATGGGCGATGCTGTTAAGGTGGCCTCCCGATGTAAGCGACGCCCTACGTAGGACCGAGACATTAAATTAATGTCAATTTTCGCGTTGCCAAAATAACACAACACGTGTCTCACGCTAGGAGGATATATACCTATAAATAAGTCTATGGTTTCACGACCCTTTCACATCGTGAGCGGTGCCGATTCTGCGGCTACTTTTACGTATGCCTACGCCCGCTTCTTATACAATACAGTGAGAACTTCGGTGGCACTTCACGCGCAATGCGACCGAATATAAAGATCAGGGGCTCAAGTCTGCTATTCAATGTTCAGTGAAAGTTCAATTGAATGGTATCAATAGTGACAAAAAATAAAATTGGTCGTGCGAGTCGGACTCGCGCACGAAGGGTTCCGTACCATTATCTATGCAACATAAGGCAACGTTATTAGTATCGAGCAAGAAACGGTAAAAAAATCATGTTTGTTGTATGGGAGCCCCCCTTAAATATTTATTTTATTTTATTTTTAGTATTTGTTGTTATAGCGGCAATAGAAATACATCATCTGTGAAAATTTCAACTGTCTAGCTATCACCGTTCTTGAGATACAGCCTGGTGACAGACGGACGGACGGATGGACGGACGGACGGACAGCGAAGTCTCAGTAATAGGGTCCCGTTTTTACCCTTTGGGTACGGAACCCTAAAAATAACAATAGACTACCAAACTTGATAAAATTCGCTATTATGCAATCAACAAATGCAATAACTAATGGCTTAGTGGCGAATTTTATCAAGTTTGGTAGTCTACTGTTAATTTTTTGTGGTTATAATGGTGTCATTGGACTATCATTGTGTCACAATTCATTAGCAGACTTGGCCCCCAGGCGGTATCTTCAATACAAAATAACGGCGAGTAGCGCGACTGGGCTGCGAAACATCGGAAGGCCACCTTTTCAAATACCTTGCAAATACGGTCAGATGTCTTAAAGTCAGTTGTACGAACTCATTTATTGAAATTCATCAATATTTTGATTGCATTCTACGAAAAATTATGAATTATAGGAACGATAACTGCAAAAGCAACGGTTTGACTATGTAAGCTTCAATAGTACAAAATTTGCATTTTGCAATCAGCTGCAACTGTATTATAGGGGATTCAATATTGGAAATTGCATTGCATGCTGATTTGTTTACGTTGCTTTGATGGAAATACTCTTTATTGGCTCTGCCATATATGTGTTTAATGTTCCCTGCGTGCGTGATGTAGCAAAGAATAAGGTACTCGTTGAAATGTTACTTTCATGGGTCGGTCCAAATTACCAAAGTGAAAAATGAAATAAAAATATTTTTGATGAATTTACCTGGCAATTATCTTTATTGTCATACTATTACGCCTTTTTACCATGGGGGTAGACAGACTATAGAGAACTATCTACTATGATCCCAACAATTATTATTAATTATTATCTAGCAATTATTAGGTACTTTATTAGTTTTGAATAAAACAAAATAATATTTGGATGATCAAAAATATTATGTTGTACCTAACAATAATATGTTAAATGGCAGAGCATAGAATTAATAAACAGTGCTCTCGCAATTTTACTTCTAAAATTATCTGTCTCTGAAAATGATGATGCGTTTTTTCTATGGAGGTAGGCAGAGACTATAGAGTGCCATCTTCTAGGACGCAGACACACTTCCTTGGCTTCATTTACACTCAAATATAGATTATATAACTATGTAATTACTATAAAACTTTTTAACGCGAAAATTATAATAGGGTTGGTGTAATTTTGATAGGATTTCTTTCAACATTCTGTCAATCATTCAAATTTGTATTTATTTACTATGAGTATCGAATAACATTCGATACTCATAGTAAATAAATACAAATTTTCGGTACTCCTGAATTATTATTAACGTATAATACTCACGGTGCACTGAATCATTAAAAGTTTTCCAGTTAGCGTTGGCTAACTATAATTTAGTTACCAAAATGTATATTTGTCAATTCTTGTTATTACGCTTTAAAATATATGATGTCATTTTTAAAATATTAAAAGCATTTGTTAACTGATTATTGCATAGATTTTAGATAGATAGATAGATAGATTACTCTTTATTGTACACCATTTTACATTACAGTAGCTTATTCTATGTTAACAAGATTTTATTATTTAGCCGACTTCAAAAAAAGGAGGAGGTTCGTATGTATGTGTTTTTTGTTTGTTACCTCATAACTTTAACGGGGCGAATTGATATCATTGGTTTTTTTTCGTTTAAAGTATTCTCCAGAATTTTTTTTTCTCTTGTCTATCATCTTTATGCGTTAAATCGCCGTACATATTTGCCTATTTTTTATACTACCTTTCGCCCACGAACTCGTTCGATTGGAATTTTCAATCACCGACATTAAAAAAATCTTATGTCCTTCCCTAAGTTTTAGAGCAACTGTTTTGACGTTAAAGAACTATAGACAGACAGAAATAGCTAAGCATTTATAATACTTATTACTAGCTGATGCCCGCAATTTCACATAGAGTTTAGAAAACAAACGCATACAAATCATAAAAAACCCATCCTCTTAATGAAAAGAAAGAAGAAAGAAAGAAAATACATTTATTTGCAACGTACACAAAACGATAACAAAAGAAGGAGAATAACAATAGCAAGCAGGAGACAAGAAAAAGCAGCTATATGGTACAAATAAAACAAATGTGTCCGTGGTGGTTAAGACCAGCGCTGGTCTTCCGCTGGGCCGTTAAATAATAATAATCTCTCTATCGTTTAAAATAAACCGCACCAAAATCCGGTGCGTAGTTTTAAAGTTATAAGCGCACATAGGGGCATACATATGAGAACAAAAATAAGGACTTTGTTTTATAATAAGTAAATTTCTAAGGATTCAAAGCAAAGACAGCACTGATAAGTGAAGCAAAAGCCTTACCAAGTTGGTCATTAAACAAGAAAATCTATAAAAGGCCTAAAAGCTAAAAGCTTAATTTTATATAAACGTTATGTTGCTTTGATTTAAATTGCTATTAACCACGCCAAAAGACAAACAGCACGCATATTTTATTTTCTGTTAATTATATCGATGGCGTGTTTAGATATTGAAATTAGTATAATAATAGATAACTTTACATTTTAATGCCAATGTATATCACAAATATTTACTTTGAATGTTAGATTATGGCACTGGGTTACTTCTCTTACTGACCCACTGTTGGACACCGACCTTCTCCACTTTGGGAAGGATTATGGTCTACTGTTCTACTTTAACCAGGCTTAGTGGAAAAAAGTTTATTATCCATCTCTCCTTAGCTGACTTTTACAGCACCCTGAAAAGGAGTGGTGCGCTGGTATTCTTAAATCGTCACCACATGGACATATCGGTTACTGCTGCGCTACAGGCATTACCTACTTAGTTACGTCTTATTTATTTTATATAACAACTATTTTTGTACAATAATTTATTAATTTTTGCAATTGACTTGCTATGCTTTTACTAAATAAACTAAATTGTAGTGGAAACAATGATAACCATGAGCGGGCAAGTCTCGCTGGGTGTGGGTCAAGACCCACGACCTCGGAATACCGTTCTGTTGCTCTCCCATCTGAGCTATCATGGTTCCCGCATATGTTTACCAAATCTTCCACTACAATCTTCTCAATGTGAGTTAAACATCGCATCGATGTTTTTGTACAACGCCATCTATTGAGCGGCTTGCACCAACCCGATCAATCGATCGTTTAGTGTTCTTTACAGAAGTCTAGGGGTCGAGGAAAGTTCGTGAGTTCAGGTCCCGCTCATGGTTATCTTTTTTTCCACTATAATTTCGTTTTTAACTAGTTTTGTTTTAAGGATAACTTTTTTATTTTTTTTTTATTTTTTTCGCAGTGGAATGCATTTACGCACACCCGCTCCTGTCATTGCGGTCATCGCCGTCATGGTAGGAGCGGGTAGTGTCGGACTCGCCGACGTCCGGATGGATCGAACGACGGAATACCGACTAAACCTAACTGCGGCGCTCTCCTCGTCTTCTTGGAGCGCCAGAGGTTCTCTGTTCTGAACTCTCTCTGACGCCCCGACGTTGGCCTGGCGGCACAACACCCGGTGTCGCAACACATTAAGGCGGGGGGTGGAGGCGAGCGTATTCGCGTCGCCTCCTCCCTGGCCTTGCTCTGCGGAGCGGGTCTGCATCGGCAGCTGCCTCGCGCTCCCGCTCCGCGGCCTCCTTCAGGAGCATGACGGCTTCGCTGAAGTCGGCGACCGCTTGCCAGTACCTGTCGCTGTTAAGCATAGCACTGACTACTGCTTTCAGCGACAGGTCCCCGCCTATCGCCTGGGTGAGGGCCGTACGCTGTGCCTGCCAGGCAGCGCAACTCTCCATGGTGTGGCGCGCTGTATCCTCGGGCGCACCACACGACTTGCAAGAGGGCGAGGACTCCCTCCTTGCAATCTTGTGCAGGTACTTACCAAAGCAGCCATGCCCGGTAAGTACCTGCGTCAGTCTGTAGGTCATCTGACCATGCTCCCTGTCTAGCCACATTTCCATGTTTGGCCTGATAGCCTCGACAATTTCTACTCCAGCAACGGGAGATCCTAGTTGGGCTCTCCACCGTTGCCGGAGTGCAGTTTGTGCCTGTTTTCGCACCCGGGCAGCAGAAGGCTGCTCCCCCCTTGATCGAGCGTCCGCGCGATGCCGGAACACTTCAGCCAACACCTCCGCCTCAAGCTCCCAAGGAGGATCACTTGCCAGGACCGTAGCAGCAGTCCATGACACCGTACGAAACCCCCTGATCGCTCTCAGCGCAATGACCCTCTGTGCTTTTCTCAAGAGAGCCTTGTTACGTGCACTGAGAGCGTCGACCCAGATCGGGGCCCCGTACAGAGCCATAGATCTGACGATTGCACTATATAGTCTCCGACAAGTGGAGTTAGGACCTCCTGTATTGGGCACAAGTCTTCCCAATGAAGCAGCAACTTTTATTAGTTTTGGGGCGAGTTGGGTAAAGTGTTGCTCGAAACGCCATCTACTGTCCAGGTGCAAACCCAGGTACTTAACTGTGTTACGCACCGGTACATCAGTGTCCTTGATGCGGAGTTTCGCCCCTCGGGGTACTCCGCGTCGGGCTCCATGAAATAGGAGGGCCTCTGTTTTGTGTACAGAGACCCTCAACCCTAGCATGCCAATCCTGTCGACGACGAGCTCCGTCCCGACTTCGGCCAGACGAGCTGCCGCCCCGTAATTGCGTCTCCTTGCCGTGATGAGGGTGTCATCGGCGTAGCAGAGCACCCCCATCCCAAGGAGAAGCCTGCCGCGCAGTAGCCAGTCGTATCCGATGTTCCACAGGACCGGACCCAGAACCGAGCCCTGTGGAACACCGCATTGCATATGTCGTCGGGACAGTCGCCCGTCGTTTGTCTCCCACTCAACAAACCTATTCTCCAGGTACCCCTCCAGCAGTCTTCGGAGGTACAGAGGCACCCTGTGGTAACGGAGCGCCTCCCTTAGCGTCTCGAAGGGAAGGCTGCCGAAGGCGTTCTCAATGTCGAGTGAGACCGCCAGCAGCACATCCCCTGCATCCACGGCCTCGACGGAGATGGCCTTCAGGGCGGCTATTGCGTCTATGGTAGAACGGCCAGCCCTGAACCCGTATTGTGCCCCTGACAGTCCCGGTCCTACTTCTTCCAAGTGCTGAACGAGACGGTCGGCGAGAATCCTCTCGAAAACCTTGGCCGTCTCGTTCAGCAGCACCAGTGGCCTATATGCCGATGGCGAGTCTAGTGGACGGCCCTCCTTTCGCAACAGACAAAGCCGGCCTTTTTTCCACTCCGAAGGGAGCTGCCCGGACCTCAGGCACAGGTCGAGCAGCTTACGGTAACTGTCGCGCAGCGCTCTCAGGGCGATGCTCAGCACTCGGCCCGGGATGCCATCCGGGCCAGGCGCCTTTTTACGAGACTGCAGCCGTGCTAAGGCTCCATCCAATTCCTCCTCAGAGACAGGTGGAACGTTGACAGGCTCCTCAGCAGAGTCTGGGGTAGCCATTGGTGGTGGAGAGTGCCCCGTGGAATGAGGGAGCAAAGTCTCCACCACTCTCTGGAGGACGTCCTCTTCGAGCGTTTCTATTACAGGAGCACTGCGGACTCGAAGTTTATTGCGCGCCATAAGGTAAGGGCGCCCCCAGGGATTTCTGTCAAGGCTTTCTAACATTTCTTTCCGGGCCTCTGTTTTTGCATTGCAAATGGCCCGTTGTAAAGTTTTCTTTGAGGTCCGGTACTCATCCCAGAGCTGCTCCTCCATGGGGGTGTCCCTACCACGGCGTCGGCGGTATCTCATAAGAGCCCGCCGTGCCCTCATGCACGCCGTTCTGAGCTCAGCTATTTCGGACGTCCACCAATAGACCTGTTTCCGAGGAGTATACTTCCGTGCCCTCGGCATGGACGCATCACAGATCTCCGTGAGAGCGCTACGCAGTCGGCTGGCAGCCGCGTCCACGTTCGTGTCGGAGTGATTTTGACTTGCGGCTAGTCCCCATCTTTGGACTATGGCCGCTTCCAGGGCTAACTCCCGGTCTAGCTGACTGAGAGCCCATCTAGGAAAGCGGCTGTTTCTTCGGGGGTGGTCCCCGGGTGTATTAGGGGCAGAGACGCTGAAACGGATGTACCGGTGGTCGGATAACGTCTCCACCCCCACCACGACCCTCCAATCCTGTACCTGGCATGCGACAGCGGGTATTGCGAACGAAAGATCGACAATTGATCCCCCGTTATGTCGCACGCAGGTATTTATGTTCCCGGTGTTTAAGAGAGAGAGACCGAGGAGGACGGACCATATTTGGGTGGTGTTTCCTTTGGCATTCGTGGTGGGGCTACCCCAAGCCCGAGACTTCGCATTAAAGTCGCCGAGGACTAACACCGGTCTCGGTGCTTGTCGACGAACTGCAGCTGTTACCGTGTCAAGGAAT
The DNA here is from genome assembly GCA_916999025.1 of Orgyia antiqua. Taxonomy (NCBI): domain Eukaryota; kingdom Metazoa; phylum Arthropoda; class Insecta; order Lepidoptera; family Erebidae; genus Orgyia; species Orgyia antiqua. The sequence goes on along the minus strand of OU779864.1, from coordinate 14,687,933 downwards.
GACTCGACTTCCGCCAGACTCCGATTGGGTGAAATGTAAACAGCGACCACAGCAAAGTCCCGGAGGCCCACCACGACGAAGCCACGGCCTCTCTCCCTTAGATCGAGCGGGGGACCAGAGCCACCTCTCTGCAGAATCACGACTGAACATTCAGTGTCGCTCGCCCAATTTGGATTCTGGGGAACGAAATAGGGCTCGCAGACCACTGCCAGTTTTATGTCCCACTCTGCCATAGACTGCAACAGGACGTCCTGAGCACCGGCACAGTGGTTTATGTTAGCCTGAAGAAAATTGAAGGACCGACTGGTCATGTTTGCATGGCTAAACTATCGTCCGTGGCCGGTCCATTTAAAACTGGGCAAGCGGGGGGGGCTCCTGCCTTGACTTTTGGGGGTTTGCAATTGCGTCCCCCCATCACATGTCCAGACGGCCTGTTTGTTGCAGCGCAGACTACGCACGTCGGTGCTTTATTGCACTGTGAAGATTTGTGACCCTCACAGCCACAGCGATAGCACAAGTGCGACCGGTCAACGCCGGATGGGCAAACCTGGCCCGTGTGGCCCAGTGCTAGACATCTGAAGCAGCGTAGTGGGCGTTTTTCCAAAGGCCACACTTTGGCCGAACTCCAGCCGACAAGAATTCTTCCCGACTCTACCAGTAATTTGGCCGCGTCAACCGGGCACGTAATTTTTATAGTGCCCATCCCACTAGGACCCTGGCGGATGTCACCAGCCTTTACCGAGGACTCTGCACATTTGGTAGAGCGAACCACGGCTGCAACCACTTTCTGGGGGGTGACGGAATCGTCTAGTTCGGAAAGACGTAGATCCGAACAGTCTACAGGGACAACGACATTGGCAACTCCATCCAGAGCGCAACGGATTTTATCCGCTAACCTTGTGGCAAGCTCCGGGGTTTGTGTCTTTGGCAATTGCAGGACCCTTGACCCGGTGACGCCTTTGCGGATACGAATTCCTTCACCGATGCCGAATTCGGTAAGGTTCACAGCCTGTTCTGCACGCTCCATGACTTGGGCATAAGTGACACCCCTTTTTTCGGCCTCTTCTGCGATGGTAACAACTACTGCCGCCGGTCGTGGCGTTTTGGATGCAGAGGGCTTTCTTTTGGTGGCAGAGGGTGGTGCAGTGATTGGCTTGCTCCTACCCTTGCCGCCCTTTCTAACAATCGTGGACCAAGACGCCTCTTCGTTGGCGGTGGTCGGCGCTACCAAAGCTGATGATCCCACAGTGGGCTTCGTAGCAGAAGCCGAGGCTGGGCGGGTGGTCTTCTGGATTTTGGTCGATGGTGCAGCCTTACTTGGCTGGCTGTTGGTCTCCTTTTGCGCCGCATTTTTCCTGTCGGCTGCCAACGATGGGCGCAACGTCTGCTCCGGGAGGAGTCTGTTTTCAATTCCCGCCATGCGGGCATCGATCATTTTTCCCAGGGACCTGGTCAGAGAAGCTGCTAGTCTCTCCACTAAGTCTTTCATGTCCCCGTCCCTGGGTTGTGCAGTCTTTGCAGCTGTTGTTGCTGCCGTTTTCGTCTCATTGAATTGACGTCTGAGGCTCTTATTTTCGAGTTGAAGCTTTTCGACGAAGCGCTGAAGCCTCTCATTGTCAACCCGAAGACGTCTGGTCGTTTCGGCTTCCCGTTTTTCCAGAAGAGACTCCACTATTTCTAGTAGGCCCTTTGAGTCGTCTTTGAGCCTTCTTATGAACGTTCCCTTTAGGTGGCTGGATTTGCTAGCTACCTCTTGGATATCCTTTGCCATAAGACAGGCTTTGGCACGTACTTTTGAGGGGCTCATGCACGTCAGGTCTAGGGTGTCATCCACGGTGACTACCTCCGTCCCTGACCCCTCTTGCACGACGCTGCACTCCGACATTGACCACTCCTCCAGCGCACCTGCATCGCTGATCATCTGGCGGCGGAGTGTCCCTTCGAACTCCTCCTCCGTAACTTCCTTTTCTCTATTCTTCAGGGCCTGCCTCGCTTTAGCTAGGCCCGCTCTGTGAGCTACCGAGGCAGCTCTTCCACGCCTTGCGGAATTTACTTTTATCACGGGTTCTGACTCCGTTTCGGTATCAGAAGCCGTTATGGTCGCCGTTTTGTTTTTGTTTTTCGACGCCCTCTTGCGTTTTGCTGGAGCTTTAAAGGTCTCAGCAATGCTGCAAGTTTCCTTTTCTGCATCAATTTCGCCATTATCTGTAGCCAGGTCATCTGTTTTTGAAGATTCGTTTCCGTTGTTATCGCCGTTGTTATCGTTAATGTTACTATCGTCAGTTTTTTTTTTAATATTTTTGAACCAATCCATGTCTATTCCCACGAGAATGAGAGAATTATACAGTCCACCCGAGCAGAGATCTCAGTACTCGGGTAAGCGTAAATTTACCAACCAGGGGGTCCGCCGGTACCCCAGCTGAGGGGCGCTAAGAACTGGTTTATACCCACCAGCCATGCATCTTCTCGCCGCGCCCCAGAACTTAAGATTCAGGGTAATTTTTTATAGAGGTTTTCTTCCTCGCGGTCCGGGCGGTGAAGCCAAGACCCTCGTTCCCGATTTTGGGCCGTGAGACATAACCACGACACCCAGTGCAAGTCGGGCTTACGATATGGCGCGGTGGCAATAAACTGCATGTCCAGTCCTCAACCAGAATGAGTGACTGAACCCGCGCAACTTCAACTCTCTGTCCCCTATTCCACCCCCGCAGACCAGAGGTCGAACAGAGGACAAAGAGTGAAGGTTGGGCGCCAGAACATTCGCCACGAACAACCCAATCCCTGAAGAGGACTTTATTGTCCGTGCCCAGGGTGAACCACGAGGAGGTTTCCTGGCCTGTCACCCCGTTTTAAGGATACCTGCAAACAGATCCTATGTGTCCAAGTCATACTAGGTCATTATTAAACTTATAAAAATTTAAGCTGCAAGTAAAAGCATGGGAGATTAGAACATCGAAACGATTCTATTAATTTGCTTGCAGTATATATTTTATGCAGTATAGTCTATCAATAGCAGTAATTCAAATTGAGCTACGAGTAGTTATGCTTATGCTATCTACTAATTGGAACAAGCATTCATGCTACAAGCTTGTTTCACAAAGCAATATAATTACAAACTACCGTCAAAGACAGCGAACAGAACACGTTCTTTTGATTACAGCTTTGTAATTGAAGTGTCAAATACTATATTATGTTCTCGTAACTTTGTTTTATGCAAAGCGTAAAAGTTATTTTGTAAGATCATAACTTTTGATGAAATTGAGCTTTTGTTGTGTCAATTATATTTGAATCCTTGTTTATCTTTGTTTATTTTATCAGACGTTTGTTTTATGTTTTTGTTACATCGTAAAATATTAGGTAAGTTATTGTCTTAATCATCATCATTATCTTGCCCATAACTCGTTATTCGGGGGCGGCGCAACATGACAACTAATTGTCAATGATATTCAGTACATAGAAGCAGTGATATATTAACGGTTTTATTTAATAATGGCGTTATTTTTCTTATTTTTCTTATTCTAATGGGTCTTTCTGGCGTCAACCCTCCATGCTGAGATTAGCGCCTTCAAACCAATAAACTTTACAGCTTTATAATATTAGAATAGATATAAATAAAACTGAATATTTCCCATAGTGTTACGATTTCCGGTGTCAAAGCAAAAGTTCAAAATCCATAGTGCGGATTTCATTTTCAGCTACAGTTAAAGTGACAGTTCTATAACTAAAAGCGAACTATTCCACACACTCATATTAATCACAAACTATATCAACTATTTGAATTAACGTCACAATATAGTCTAAGAATTTATGGGCGCATAATGTGCCTTCACGAGTATAAAGGTGTCGATATTGTTTAATAAATAAGTAAATAGTTAAATGAAAATACTTTACCTACTACTATACTAAAGCCACAGATTTACCAGGAAGCATAGGCGTTCAATCTTAAAGACACGTCATTTTTTAGCCTGGCTAAATCGTGCTTGTGGGTGTTCGTGTGGTGACGGATTATGAATACAAGTGTCACCACCCCATCTCCTCCCAAGGGTGCTGTAAAAGTCAGCTCAGGGATATACAGGGACGGAAAGCTCGAAAATAAACCCTGTGCCAACACGCTTGGTCAGCGCGGCACAGTAGACCATAATCCCTCCAAAGTGGAGGATGCCCGTGCCCAACAGTGGGACGTAAATGGGCTGGAGAGAAATCGTGCTTCAGTCAGGGTCTCATAAATTAAGGTACTTCATGTGCCACACACGCAAACTACAAACGTCATATTTTTAACAAAGAATATAATAAGTATTGAATGGGAAGAGAAGACCAGTCTATGGTTTAAATTAATCTGTGGCGTGTATCATAGAAATAGAAATAGAAATAGAAATATCTTTATTGACATAAAATATATAACTTACATTTAATTGAAACCCCTGGTCTTTGAGCTAACAGTGTTGTGTTTCAAAGACCAGTACCGTTCCCTTTTTTACACTAATATAATATAAATTTTACCAATATACTGTGTTTTATGTGCATGTGTGTGTGTGTGTGTGTGTGTGTATATATGTATGTTTCTGTGTGGATTATTTACTCATTATCATCATATTTTCAGTCATATCATAATTATATTTTTGCAGCCAATTAGTAACAGTTTTCTTAAACCTGCTATTATTCATGTTTTTAACTTTGTGTTCCTTGTCTATTTTGTTATAAATGTATGGTGCCAATACACTATATTGTTTTTGGGCGAAAGATGTTTTAAACTTGGGTAAAGGACAGAAATTTTAACGTTTTGATGTCGTTGGAAGGTAAGGGACTATCTTCTGGTGGTATCTTTTGAGTATTTCGAAAATATAGCACTTTCTTACTGACAAAACTTTGGTTTTCTCGTATAGTTTAAAGGTGGAGTAACGGAAGGGCAGGCGCATGAGTACTTTAAGTATAGCTCGTTGAGCTCTTTCAACAATTATAAAAAGGGTTTTAGCTGCCCCACCCCATGTGCAAATGCAATATGTAATAAGAGAATGACAGAGTGCATTATATGTTTGGATGAGCGTTTTAAAGTTTGCTACATTACGTAAGGTTTTAAAGATATAAATTAATTTTCTAATCCTAGCTGCTAATTTTAAAACTTGGGTGTTCCAATTTAGTCTTTCCTCTATCACGATACCCAGATACTTAATAGTCGTGACCCGACTCAAGGAATCACAACTGCAATTAATATGGTCATTGGTTCTGTTACATGGAAAAGTATGCATTATGAGAGTAGGCTTGTGTGGATCTGCCCGGGAGACCCTGTGGAAACATAGGAATTTAGTTTTGTTGTTGTTAAGTGTCAGAAGACTATCTTCAAGCCACGATGTGACTTTAGATAGTCCCGACTCCGTCAGTGAGAATACTTTGTCCCAATCACTGCTATGGAAAAGTAAGACGGTGTCGTCAGCAAACATGTATACATCCATATTGGGCAATTGGATATTAGCAAGTTCGTTAATATATATAAGAAACAAGGTTGGTCCCAGCGTACTACCCTGAGGCACACCGAAAGTGCATGGAACACTGTCGCTCTCATATGTATTAACTCTCACACATTGCGATCTGTCACACAAATAGTCTTTGAACCAGTCAAGCACTACCCCTCGAACTCCGATACGTTCTAGTCTAGATATTAGGATTTTTATAGAGACTGTATCGAAGGCTTTTTGTAAGTCCAAGAAGATACCCAGGCATCTCTCTCCACGGTCCATATATGATGTCACCAACGTGGTCAACGTTAGAGCTGCATCCTCGGTAGATATGCCTTTTCTGAATCCGAACTGTTGGTTACTAAGTAGTCTCTTAGATTCAAGATACGATATTACTCTTTTATTTGCCAGCTTTTCTAGAATCTTGGTTAAAGTTGAGAGTAAAGAGATGGGTCTATAATTGCTTGGTTCATTCTTATCACCAGTTTTGTATATAGGGCAGACAACAGCGCGTTTAAAGGCAGCTGGAAATACACCCGTTTCAAGGCTATTATTACACAAGTGTGTAATTGGTTCCGCCAGTGAGTTTACATTTTGCTTGAGTATTTCTGTGCTTATTTTATCCCAGCCAGGAGCGGTATGTGATTTTAGATTCAGGATAATATTTGCAACTTCCAGTGGATCAGTGGGGAAGAAAGACATAGAATCAGCGCATGAGCTCGTTGATCTGGCTATGTTTGCTAATTCCTCTTCAGTCATGTTCATTTTGTTCAATGTCTGTCTAGCTAACGAATCTCCAATGGATGAAAAGTATTTATTAACTGAATTTAGAGATTGTTTTGGATCACTGTTAAAATTGAGCAGCTCTGTGCATACGTCAAAATTTTTCTTCATATTGCATACTTCTTTTATTGTTTGCCAAGTTTCTTTCATATTTTTTTACTTTTGTATAATTTTGTCTGATAATATTGTATCTTTAAATTTTTTATTATTTTATTGCACATATTTCTATATTTGAGGTAGTTCTCTTGTAATCTATAATCACTGGGGTTCATCTTTGCCTTCTTATGCAGTTTATTCCTCCTTCGAATTGATCTCACAACACCTTGTGAAATCCAAGGCTTCAGAGGTTGATATCTTTTTTTAATGATAGAAAAACTTGTATTAATTTTAATAATATTTATAAGCTTGTTAATAATAATATCTGCAGCTTTATTTGCGCTCTTAGTTTCATATACGTGTATCCATGACTCCTTACTTAGAATTTCCTTAATATTATCATAATTTATTTTAGTCATTCTATTGCTCACGACTCTTCTGCTCACACCTGTTTTATTAATGTACAATAGTATAGGGGAGTGGTCAGTAATCTCCGGATGAATCACATAAGTTCTCCAAGCAGAGCCACATTTAACCATGAAATGGTCTAGGCATGAACTCAGTCTAGTTGGACGAGTAACGCCCTGTTTTAATCCATGCATGGCCATTAAATTTAGATAGTCTGAAGCTGAGCCCGAGATATCCCCAAGTATATTTAAGTTTATATCTCCGGTTAGAATCACATTTTTGGTATGGATACTACTCAGAATTTCATCTAGCGAGTTTAAATAGTTAGATGTACTTCTAAAGGAAGGTGATCGATAAGAACAAATTAATGTGCAGTCTGTATGGATATTTATTACTAGGCAATTTCCCTCAACACAGGGTGGCTCATGACAAGAGGACTGAATATTCTCCCTTATATATACGACAACGCGATGGCGTTGTCGTATATATAAGGGAGAATATTCTGTTCTGGTCTAGAAACAGTATTAATAAAAGTGATGACTTTTATTAATACTGTTTCTAGACCAGAACATATTATAATTAGTTAAGTTGGGCGGGGGATTACTTTCATTAGTCCAACACTCAGTAAGCACCAACACATCGACATCAAAACCCAGATCATACAAAAATACGACAAATTGATCAAAATTGCAATGTATACTTCTGATATTTAAAGATAGAACCGAAAGCGTCTGGTTCTGGTTGCTATAGGAGTTAATAATTTGTGAAATATCTTTAGTGTCGTTTATCACTAGACAAACTGCATCATCAGAATGATCTATTTCCGTTGCAACGAAGCTATTATTTTGATCGAATTTAAACAGTAATGGTTAGGTACATCATATTATTATACTGGGCTTTAGTAGCTATCGAATCATAACAGTGAGTATGTATATTTTTCAGTGACAATTCAGTAATAATGCAGCTTAATTTGTTGCGTTTAAAATTATAATAATTATTTAGCACCAAACAATTTACACATGAAATAAATTTTATAGAAAGAAATTTGAAAATGAACACTTTTTTAATAGTTCGTACTATAGACACACATAGAACGTATTTCACACCAACATAGATAAGTAGGTGGCTCCAAGTTAACTGAGTGATGCGAATGTTGCCATAGACACTATATCTGATAAATCTGTAAGTCGTGTTTATTAGAGAATATTTTTTATGACTAGGTACATCTTTAAAGTCTATTAATTATGGATATCTATTTTGAGGTATCTCGGTAATTATAATAAATAATAATTAATATATAAATAATATTCACGGACATTTCACACAACGTCCTCTGGTCCCAAGCTAAGCCTATTATTGCTTGTGTTATGGGTACCAGAATACGGATAGAATACATATATACTACTTTTATTTTGTAAATACATACTTATAATACATAGAAATACCCAGACGCAGTACAAAAATTTGTATGACAATTAGAAAAATCACACAAATGATCGGGAATCGAACCCGCGACCTCTTGATCGGCAGTCCGCTACATGAACCACTCAACCACGAGGCTCGTCTACCTTTGTCTTATATGGGACTGACCTAAAAATAGATAAACTGGACCTTCTGAAATTGGTCAAAGGCTTTTGACTATCCATTGTCTGGTGTATAATCATAAAATTTCTTTTCTAAAGTTAAATAAATAGTAATGTCCTTAAATCAGTATTTGTCTATTCGAAAACAAATTAGTAATTTATATTATAGCTAATTTGTTTTCCTGCATTCTAGACTAGTGACTATATTATCATGGAAATGCTTAAAGCCGATAGAAAAGATGCTTTTCATAAAATGCGATGTTCAATCTCCATTATAGCCCAGAGGTACAAATTCGACCGCCTGCAGACGTCGTGGAACAATCGGAACGTGACTGGTATACATTCGATATTCAACTGAAGCTGAGTCCACAATTTTGAAACAAACAGAGACTTCAAATTTTTAAAGAAATCTTTCTTTGCTTTGGCCAGATTGTGAACAGTGATTGAAATATTAAAATATATATCTTTAAAAGCTTTTTGGTTCATTATTTTTTATATAATTATGTTTTTCATATAGCTTCTATTTTTTATTACATAATAGGTAACACGTCTGGTATTTGAAGCAAAATAGCTAAGAAAGTATACCACAAAACTATTAAAAAAAGGAATGCAGGAAGGCAGAAATGTAGGTAACATTTCTGCCTTTTTTATTAACACGCTTATATAAGCTCAGTATGTATCTATCTATGTAATGGAATCTTTGAAAGTGATTTTTACCCACTTGCAGTAGTCGGATTGATCTAAAATTTTGCACATATATTAAGGACCGATGGCAATGCAATAATTTAAAAAAATATTCAGAATTTTAAAGCGTGTTTTTTAGCTTTTGAAATAAGTAAATTATTTTGTCTATAGGAATTTGTATGACTTGATAAAATATAAACCTGCCACCTAAATCCACACAAAATATCTGGCTAGAAACAATAACTGAGAGCAATACGAACTTATTTGACTAATATATTTTTCATTTCTAAAATAAATCTATTTAATAGTTTTAAAATAAAAAGTTTCTATGAAATAAAGTATTTGCAATTCTGTTTTTAGACTTTTGTCTTACAGAAATAGTTTCAGCAATCAGTGTACCACAACAATTTAAACTGTTTCTCCTTATTGTTCAGCCTTAATTAGACTAAACTTTTATTCAGCTCGGGTTGATTTAAAACTTAGTCAAGCGTGTATCTTTGTTGTACTTTTACAATGATTTTATTTTTTGCTTACCTTTGTTTACTAGCTGTTACAGGTAGCTGTTTGCTGTATTTTTTTATTTTATATTTTGTATAACGCACAAATAATTAAGTTAAAAAAATATACAGCGGGTATTAAAAACTCTATTATCTATTCTCTCTACTAAATTCATATATTGTTACGATATTTATGCAACAAATGACAGCGAATTATTTCATAAACTATTTCGTGAAATAAACTTATAATTTAAGTATTAGAAGTAGTATTTATCTATATTTATATTATATTTATCTAACTATTCTAGTTTTTACCTATATTTATATCTTTACTTTCTGAATCAATAAAATATATTAACCACGCTATAACTGATAAAATAACTTCAGATATATAAATAGGAATGGCAAAATATTCTGTCTAATCCACGCTGTATGGATTAAAGTCTTTACAAAAATAAACGCGACTTTGAAACTTATGCAAAACAATTTGCGCAGGCCAAAAGTTAGGTTTATTAAATTTTATTTGAATTTGTAAACGAAAAAGTTTAATGCAACAGCAATACGTGCTCGAACTTTTGTATACAGACTAGCTGGCCCGGCAAACGTTGTTTTGCCATACCAAAAAAAAAGTAAAAAAAAAATGAAAAAAAAATGAACTATAAACCTCACGGAGCCCGAGACCTTTCCAACGAATGCAAAACCGTGGAAATCGGTTCGTGCGTTCTGGAGTTATAGCGTCAGGAACGAAAATACGCCTAATTTTTTTATAGTAGATAATGTGGCCAAATTGTATAATAATAGAATCGAGACAGATATTTTGATATAGTTGTCAATATTGTTTTCTCCGTGTGGTGACGGATTAAGAATACAAATGTTGACACCCCATCTCCTCCCAAGGGTGCTGTAAAAGTTATCTAAGGGATATTACACACAGATAACGTCCTCTGTGAGAGACGAAAAACTGGAAAATAAACCCTGTGGCAGCACGTCTGTTCAGCGCGGCACAGTAGACCATAATCCGAAGTGGAGGAGGCCCTTGTCCAACAGTGGGACGTAAATGGGCTAGAGAGAGAGATTGTTTAGCTTTTGTTCACAAGGCTATGGATTTCATATTCGTTTAGTTATTTGTGTGGATTAAAAAATTAAGCAAAACAAATGAGTGCACTACTATTTTCTACATTTATACTTATTTTGAAGACAAGAACATTTCAAGTAAATAATTATGAAAAATTAAACAATTAAGGATAAGTTATGAGATAACAAATGTTAGGGTTCGCTAAATCGATATACTAAATATCGGGATTTGCGAGATAAAGCTGGCAACACTGAAAACTGTCAACTGTTTTGAAGGGCTTTTTGGCGGGATGAAAGGGAGATACGGGGATAGTGACACAGTCTTCGATGGATAAAATTGGTGTAAGTGTGCTTTTATACATTATTGTTAATAATTATGTTTAGGCTTAAAGACCTTGGCCTTCTATAACTGTTCATCATCTGTTGTGATTTAAATTAATGTGTAAATTATGAAAAGAACAATAGTGGAGTTTCTTGCCAGTTCTTCTCTACTAAATCTGTATTTCCGAACTGGTGGTAGATTAAACATCTATAGAGAACGCACACATCTTTTATTTAAATACTTAATACAGCTCCCTGTTAGGTACTTACACCTTTACAACAGTACAATTGACAGCGATAGGTTAGATCATAGTACCTCATAGTAACGTCTTTCTTATACAAACAAATAGCCTTTTCTTAAAATATATCGTTATGTTATAAGTTTTTGTAAAATTAAATACTAATGGTCTTATTCATAACTAGCTTTTGCCCGCGACTCCGTCTGCGTGGAATTTAGAAATTCTTTTTTGTCGCAATAAAAGGTAGCCTATGTCCTTTCTCAGGGTCTAAAGATTGTCTGTGCCAAATTTCATCAAAATCGGTTTAGAGGTTTAAGCGGGAAAGCGTAATAGACCGACAGAGTTACTTACGCATTTGTAATATTAGTAGGAATGACTTATCGGAGGTTTAAACGGAGATTTTATCAGAGAAATAATAAACATTTTAGCGTAAAAAGACTATTATGAATAACAAGTTTTCACAATTTTTGCGATAAAAATAATAACCGATATTAGCGAACTTTTAAACCTCCGATAAGTCATTATGAATAAGACCATTAGTATTTAATTTTACATGTCCCTCTGTTTGATCCGTTTAACTTTCTAGATAAAACACATGGCCACATTTCAATTTAGATTTTAAAAAACATTCCATTTGTAATATTTGTTTCTTATTTAAGTAAACTACAGTTATAAAAGGAGTGGCCAGATTGCATGTTTCGTTTTGGTCGTCATTCATAGAAACTGTTTACTTTTTATACAAAAGAGGTTATGTCATCTGACGTAGCTGTTTTGTTCGTGGGATAATAGCTTTTTTGTTTTCCTATCAGAAACAGTTGGCTAGATTTTTAGGTTTTCATTTATCATTTTATATTTTTATATCCCTAATTTCGCATTTATGGAACAAACTGTGTTTTTGTCATATTCGTTTTGTAATCTAGGAGATAGTAAAAATATGCTTTATTAAATATGTTGCTCCTTATCGATAATCAAAAGCAATAATTCTATTAAAAAAATATTTTATGTATTGAGAAGTGTTTTAGAAATGATCATCATTTCTTTAATCGAATATTTTACAAAAATTTTAATACAATTAACAATTTATATCTTCTCAAATTAAAATGTGACACATGTAAACACAATTAACACCGGCACATGAAAAAAATTTACAACAATAAAAAAGTATTTATTTATCTTAATATGAAAAAAAAAATTCTTGATTTATTAGCTTTTTTTTGTTTAATTAAAAGTTGAATTAAAACATTTCTCCGTTGATTTCTGTAATACAATTAACACTAACACATTAATAAAATAAAAAAGAGAATAAAAATTAAGTGTCAATAAAAAAGTATTTGTGCATCTTATTATTTTACAAATATTTGTATGGATTAATTTTTACCTTATTAACACTGCGCTTTGCCAGTTAAATTGCGCAGGAATATTTGTTTATTTTTTAAAGCAGATAAAATAAAAGAAAGACAATTTCTTTTATTTTATCTGCTTTGTATCTATTACTAGTATTAATTGCCAATTTTATTTTTTGAATATCTTCTACAATATACATAATATTACGTTACCTTTATATAATATAAAACAAAGTCGTTATTTTTGTATTTATGTCCACAGGTATGTCCCTATGTAATGTATATCTTCATAAATACGGAACGGAATTTGATGCGGTCTTTTTTAATACATAGATAATGGTTTGGTTTTTAAATTACATCGTACGAAGTTGCGAGCTTTTAAAAATAAAAAATATATTTAGTGGTGAATGTTAAAAACAATTGAAATACGTATTCATAACACAACCTAACCCGCAATTACACTTATTTAAATACCATTCTTATATTTAAAGCACCGAAAACTCAGTCCCTACAGTTAGTACCACAAAACTTTTTAACTTTTTCTCCACAATGTACGTGCATAATTAGACTAAATGAGCTCTCGGAAGGTGCTTTTCCAGCTTTTATTCCGCTCGGTTTGAATTAAAAGTTGGTCAAATGTGCATCTCTGCAGTACCTTACAGATTCTTTTTTTTATTTCCTACTTTCCTGTTATTATTATCTCTATAAAGAAGTAGGATGTACTTACTTTAGTATAACTTTCAAGGAGTAGTAGGTTACTTCGATTTGAATATTTCAATACTTTATCTGGGCGAAAAATTTTTTTGTCTTTACTTGCTACTTTCAATAAGCTTCTAAAACTATCTTAATTACTGTCTGTGTGGTGATGTATTAAGAGTTACAAGATGTAAGATCAGAAGTAAGAGTTACCATCCTAAGTAAGCCGGTGTTGCAAAAGTTGTGAAAAACGGAAATCTCGAAATCGATCTGTACATCAGACTTAGTATAGTTGAATTTATAATAGAACAATATTACCACGTTTTACGGATTTAGACGCGTATATTTGTTTAAATTTTGGTAAACCCGTTAAACGTGGTTTTATTTGAATGAATGAGTCGCGCAAGTGTTAGAAAATAGAACGATATTAGATCATTTTGAAAACTACCAAAAACTGTTTTATAACTCAAGAGGTCGAAACTGTAATTTATCCCAAAACTTAAAAAATAAAAAAAAATACGCCCAAAATCAATAATTAATTCATTCTTTTCATTCCAGATAGAAAACTAAAATGAAATTCATAAATGTTTGCTTTATAAGTACGCTATAAGTCCACCAGTGAGCTATGGAGAAAGCCATACTAAATTATGCTAGGAATTTCTCCACGGGACAAGATCGGAAGTGCGAAAGAAAACGGTTACATACAACATAGCCTAAACATTCGATAGTTATGTAAATAAACAACTCAAATAGCTATTCTGCCTCTCGTTGAGGAAGGAATGTGTTTGAGTGTCGATTACTAGTTGGACTATATGAAATGATTGCATGATTCCATAATACATGTAATATGGCCTCGCGGTGATATGGTTATGGACCTGAAAATCGAATTCACGAAGACGTGACTTCGATTTTCAGGTAATTATTTTTAACACAGTTATTTAAACTTTCACCTTGGTCACTGTTGGTAGTTGAAAAGTAGCTGAAACGTCGGGCTAGATTCAAAACAAAATATAGACGTCTAAACACGTAAAAGGTGGTTATATTTGAAGAAATTAATCGATGAGATAGCTCAATTGTTAAATAAATAATCTAAACTACATTCAAAATACTAGATTCCTCTGGTACATTCAGTTACTGAAAATCAATACACAGGACTGTCTCTGTAAGTGACAGTTCAATATCATTGTATAACCTCAACTAATTAAACAATTTCACACACTTAAACATTAACCACAAACTACATAAACTATTTGAGTTAATTTTCATATATTTCATTATAGGAATTTACGGGCGAATATCATGCTTAAATGATTAGCAAGGGACTACTTGTCGTTTACAAAATATATGACCGTAGTATTGTAGTCTTTATCTATATATTTTTGTAACGAATAACTTCAGAAACTACGTGATGGATTTTGATATTTTAGCATTCCAAATCTAGTCCCAGCCAGAAGGCTAATAAGCTTGTATTTTGGGTACCAGAATACGAATTTACTAAATTAGCTACTTTTTTGAAAATGAACCACTAGACAAGAAGCAACTAGGTAATTTTTGTTAAACTTTAATATTGGTCAAATAGTCAAATAGAACCTATGAAATAATAAGCCATTTCTGGGCTCTAGGTTTGTAATAAAACCAAAGTTAGCTTAACTAAAGTTAAAGTTAACGTAAATTAAAGTTAACGTAAATTAAAGTTAAACTAAAGTTAAAGTTAACGTACGTTAAGTAACTAAAGTTATTTTACAGCAAAAACGACTTTTATTGCTTTTGGAAAGGTACACAGCGTGGGTTTTTTAAAATAAATGCTTATTTTGGTTTAATACTGTGGCTTCAATACAAATTGTCTAGAGGTAATAAAAAAGGTGTTTTTCGCAATAAATACGATTTTCGATCACCATTATAGCCCTCAGCAACAAATTCAGCCGCATTCGACAGAAACTGTAAACCATTGAAACGTGACCAGTATACATTCTACGTCCAAAAATGGGCTGGGAACTTCACGGTATTGTGACAGCAAATACCTGAAATAATAAAAGAAGAATTTAGCTTAAATATACCATGGAGCAAATAGAGTCAATGGTAAAAAGTTTAAAATACGTTCAATAATAAAATGGGACAACATCTGAGCTAATGAAAGTATATTATTTATAATTTTTATTAAAATCAATATTTATGGACTTCGTAGTGCGCTGTTTTCTTCGTGGATATTGCCTCCAAAGCAATGATTTTTTCTCAGAGTATTTAGGTCCTATATATTTATGCTTCTATTAGTTTCCTTTTTTTAAATATACAATAGAAATGTGACCATCCAAATATTCCGTTTTTTTTCGGTTTTCGTTAGATGAACTTGCAACGTCTATCACACAAACTTGTTAAGGTTTTACCAAAAAAGGAAGTGGCACACAGACCAGCCCTGTTAGCATAGGGTATTTTTCTAATTTACCTTCTCTCAAAGAATAGGTATTATGATTTTTAAAGCGCCGAGGGGAGGAAATAGAATGGTGACACTTATATTTATAATACCTACGTCTCACGATTCTACCACGATTTAACAATGAAACCACGGAAGTGGAACTGTTTGCCTTGCCTTAGCCTGGGCATCGGACTTCTCCATATCCTGTAGTCTAAGCATTAATATAAGTATTCATGCAGTTTATTCAAACTAGTGATTCGATGGCTTTTGCCATCTGAAGATATATAGGTATTCAACAGAACACGTAGAAAAAATTATAAATATGTAGACAAATGAGCCTATGAAACTATACCTATAAAGACTTCAACTATTTAAACCAATATTTGTATAAGTTTATTATTAAAATATATAATTACTAGCTGTCCCGGCAAACGTTGTTTTGCCATACTAAAAAAAAGGGTTTGAAAAATAGATGTTGGCCGATTCTCAGACCTGCTAAATATCCATGTAAAATTTCATAAAAATCGGTCATGCCGTTTCGGAGGAGTACGGTAACTAACACTGTGACACGTGAATTTTATATATAAGAAGATTTTTGCATAACATTAATGTTACAGTAAAAAAAATTTGATTTAATATTATTTTGACGCAAAGGAAAATTTTGTATAGATTTTTTTGTGGAATGTACCTGTGAATTAAAGTTTATATACCTCCTGACGTCCCCTGACTGCATAAAATGTCAATTTGAGTTACACCATCATTCATTCATATTAAAATACGTCATCGTGCTTAATGCACTTCTCTTGTCGTTCTCCCGTCCTTCAATCAGCACCTTAATTTAAC
Organism: Orgyia antiqua; assembly: GCA_916999025.1. NCBI lineage: Eukaryota > Metazoa > Arthropoda > Insecta > Lepidoptera > Erebidae > Orgyia > Orgyia antiqua. Next base: position 14,671,500 of record OU779864.1, on the reverse strand, counting down.
TAATTGGGAAAGCACACCAAGCTGCTTGTATATTGCCATATCGTCACGACTGTATATCTCCAAATGGTTAGGCAGAGACAATTTATACCTTTTATGATTTATCGGCAGTGTGCTTCATGAGCGAGACATTACTTTATATATAGACATTACTTACTTACACGTTTTTCCATGGGGTAGGTAGAGACTATACAGCGCCATTTGCTACGATCCAAACACACTTTCTTCGCTTCAATTTCACTAATATTTCTGGTCATAGATGCCTGACGAAAATTCTATGCACTAGACCTTTTTGAAAAAAATAAAGAGTATGTTTTTCTTGTACGTTCTCTCCCAGCATTTCAACTTACTTCCATCATGTATATGCCAATCATTAATCAACATCTCCTGTAAGAGACAGAAAACTCAAAACCAAACCTATCAGATCTGGTCCGCGAACAGCTACCGAATATCTGAAAAAACTCGTATCTAATGGTGGAACGTAATTGGGCAGTAAAACTGTAAATTTTGTCTGTTGTCTGGTAATGTAAATATCCGTATGTTGACAGATTAAGAATACAAGTGTCACTACCTACTTTCCGCCCGAGGGTGCTGTAAAATCTCGATATTAAACCCTGTGCCAACACGTCTGTGGTCAGCGTGACACAGTAGGCCATAATTTCTCCCAAAGTGGAAGAGCCCTGTGTCTAACAGTGGTTCGTTATTGGGCTGGAGGGAGAATGTAAATTCTATGCTACAGTTATAGTAAACCTATGAGCGTTTTAAAATTGTTATTGACCATCGCCCCGTAATATTTTCCATGCATAACTTTAACCATACAATGGCAGCAATTCTGATACGTCAAAAACTAAACTAAAATAAAACGGACTATCGTAAATTTTTATTCAAGGGCTACTTTATCGCACACTATTATATTAATATTAATTAAAATCGCTATTCCATATCTCTCTCTAGCCCCTTAACGTCCCACTGTTGGGCACGGGCCTTCTACACTTTGGGAGGCATTATGGTCTACTGTGCTGCGCTGATCAGGCATGATGGCACAGGGTATAGGGTAATAGTTTTGAGTTTTCCGTCTAAGCTGGCTCTAATAGCACCCCGGGAAGGAACCTTCTCTCTCTCAGGGAGCTGTGGTGATCACACGTGTATTTTCAATTCCTCACCACACGGGCAATCTATATCGAAATAGTTCAATTGATATTGTTGCTGACTGTTTCAATGATTTATATTTTAGTTAAGTCTCTGAAAACTGGGGCAAAAATTTATAATAAATACACGAAACTGAATCCGTTAAAAATGGTTTTATCTAATATTAGTCGCGCAAATGTTAGAGAATATAAAGCTAGGTCTATCTGTGTTGTAGAATTGGTACCGACGTGCTCCACTGTACCTAAGGCTATCCGCTCTACAATATCAAATACCTTGTAAACACAACTACACAAGTACCTATACAACAGGATATTATCATAATAGATAATAATAGATAATAATAAATGTAAACACCAGTACGTGTGTAAAGACTTGTTTCCGGCTTCAATAATTACCATTTAATGAGCGCTTATGGAGTGTTTCTCACCAGTGCGTGTGCTTTAAATATATGTTTACTGAAATAATAATGAATGATAAATGTAATTATTGCGTAAATTATACATACAGTGTAAACTCTTTATAACGAAACTCGAGGGACTGAGCATTTTTTGTCGTTATAGAGAGTTATCGTTATGTGGAGTGAACAAAAAAAAACCAAATTAATAAGAATTTTTAATACAAGTAGTTCAAAGCGCCTTCCAACGTCACTTTTCTTTTCTCCCTTTTCAATCGCACGTATCACACAAATTTTTTCGTCAACACTAATCGCTTTCCGTTTACTGGCCATGTTAACAGTTTCAAACTAGGTTTACGACTGATAATACGATAGGTACCCAGTATGCTTGGTCGAAGACCATCACTTCCGAGAAAACAATGCGTCATACTGCACGTGTACAAGGCAATTAAGGATAACAAAAGCTAGACCGACCTCGGATGTTTCGGAGCTTCAAAGTCTTTTGTTACCTGATAACATAACATAAACAATAATACCGATAATAAATATTTACTGTCTACAAATATGAACACATTTCTTCGTAATAGAGAATGGCGTATCGCTATAAAGAGTGTTTCAATATGTGAGTTTTAACGCAAACCAACCAACTTGGGCTCACTCCAACGTTATAGGGAGTTTATCGTTATAAAGGATAACGTTATAAAGAGTTTACACTGTATATTCAAATATTGTTGTGGAACATTAAAGAAATTCTTCTATATTTTTTTTCTATACAACTAAGGTGACGAATAAGCATACGGTTCACCTGATGGTAAGCGGTCACGTAGCCTAACGTCTGCAACACCAGAGGTATCACTCGCGCGTTGCCGACCCTGCAGAAATTATTTCATTCCTTTTTAGGGTTCCGTACCCAAAGGGTAATAACACGGACCCTATTACTGAGACTTCGCTGTCCGTCCGTCCGTCCGTCCGTCCTTCTGTCACCAGGCTGTATCTCAAGAACGGTGATAGCTAGACAGTTGAAATGTTCACAGATGATGTATTTCTATTGCCGCTATAACAACAAATACTAAAAATAAAATAAAATAAATATTTAGGGGGGGCTCCCATACAACAAACATGATTTTTTTACCGTTTCTTGCTCGATACTAATAACGTTGCTTTATGTTGCATAGATAATGGTACGGAAAAAATTCTGTATTATTGGTGTGCAATAAAGTATATTGTATTGTATTGTTATCTGTGTACTATCTCTTAGCTGGCTTTTCCAGCACCCTGGGAAGGGAAAGGGGTAATGACACTTGTATTTTTAATCCGACACCACAGGGACAGCTGTAGTATATTTAATATAGCATAATAATAACGTTAAGTGCTTATATTCCGCCTTATACTTTGAAGTGGTTTTGCTTGGTTTAATCCAGTTAACTATGTGTGAGATGTTAATAACTTGTTAGTGTTAATTACTTTGTTATAAAGCTCGTATGGTTTATAATTATAATAGGAAGGATTCGTAAATGTCAGTTTAGTTATATTAAAACATGCGGTACAGTTTTTATAAAAATTGCTGACGTTTTCTGTGACCATTTGTATTCGTTCAAGAAAAAAAATTATACTTCACCTCTCGAGTAGTTAAAAAAATCGTTGCTTATATTGTTTTATATTGATTGACTCTACTAACAAATTATAACAAATATGACATAAAGATGACATGTATGACATGATAAAGTTTATTAATATGTGTAAGACGTTTGTATATGATGTGGTTGCCTTTAAGAAATGAACACCAGAAATGTAACCTTGACTGTACTCTGTTTGAATTGGCATTGTTCATATTATTTTTAAACTCTTAATTCCAAAACCATTTCGGGGAATAGAGTTACTGATTATGATCCATTTGTTTTTTTTCGGAAAATTTGCCATATTAATGATTATTTTGCCAAAAAAAGCAAATGATCTCTATTTGCCCTTGAAATGAAGGACTTAAAATATTAAGGCGTTCTTAGGGATATACTACTCTGTGGTGGTATTGAAATTGGTCTATTATATCAACTTGGCAACTTTGAAAAGAAGTATTGCAATCTGTCATATGTCTATAAGGAAAAGGCAATACACAGGTTGCGTACAACGATGACGTCACAACATTAAAAATAATATCTATATGTATTTTTTTAAAAATCTATAAAGTGAATGTTTCAATAATATTGAAATTTGTTGCTTAAAATAGTCTATATTTTCTAAAAAAAATATAAAAACAGCAGGTAAAAAATTATGAACAATCCCAATTGTTATGTGTATCATTTGTTGGCATCCCTAACAATAAATAAATAACATTACTTTCCTTATCCCGTTATTTGGAGAATATTTCAAATGTATTACTTACTAGCTGTTACCTACGACTCCGTACGCATGGAATTTAAAAAAAGTACCCGTTTTTGCGTTTTTTTTTGCTACTATTTCGCTTTTATTAGACGCAGCGTGATGTTATATAGCCTAGAGCCTTCCTCGGTAAATGGACTATTCAACATAAAAGAATTTTTCAATTCGAAACATTAGTTCCTAAGATTAGCACATTGAAACAAACAAACAAACAATAAAACTCTTTAGCTTTATAATATTAGTAGATGTGGTATATGTTATTTGCATGTAATTGAGGGTACATAAAAAATAAAGCAGTGTTCAACCAACTCGCGTGTGTTTCAATACAGTTGAGATGGGCAATATGATCATAGCGGTGCACATCTCGTGAGCCCAACTCATTGGTACTTAACAGGTTTTCTCCTTCATATATTATAATCGTGTCATGCACACAACTACCAATGAAATTTGAAAATTGTGTGTATTTTGTGTCGCCTTCATCTCCCTGTATTCTATGACCTATCAGTCAATTTATTTCTGTTTCAAATGATGCCAACAGAAGTGAAAATGTCTTAACTGCAATGTAGCAATAAAATGCAGCTATCAAGAAGTCATGTGAAATATGTGCTTTGAGAATTGGTACTTATATTGAATTTGCCGTTTTATACATCCATGTTTATGTTCGGTAATAAACGGCAATATCTAAATTTATGTTTCATACTGCTTTTTACCTTTTGGCTATAAAAGATATGAGTTTTAGTACAAATATCGCGTGAAAATTTGGTAAATAAGTGACTTGTAATTTCATTAGATTGATTTCATTAATATTTTCGTCTAAAACACAATTCAGTAGGAAGGCGCGTTTGTGGGGTTTAGAATAACGCATTTTATTTGTCGTAGCAACAGTAAAAGCCGAGTTCTTATATATTAATTATGCGACAATGGCGCATACATTTAGTGACCGTTAATCGCCATGCGTGTGGATTCTATTGGGAGACCTGTGAATGAAAATATAGTCCAAATCATTTCAACTTAATAACCTTACTTTATGAAACTTAGATCTTTAAGAATATAAATGTACTATAATTTGCTGTAAGAACTGTAATTTCAAAGACAATGTAAATTGTTACTGGAAATAAAACATGGAACCATTGAAACCATTTAGAAAGATATAGATAGTTAAGATCATCATCATCATACCATTGTGCGTTTTTCCATGGGGTAGGCAGGGACTATAGAACGCCATTTGTTAAAATCCAAACATGTAAACTATTGCAAACGTACATTTAAAAATTTCTTTATAAACTAAATTCAGGGTACCAAATAAATTGTAAACATACATACAAAATTTTTATGTCAAAAATTTTTATGTTTCTTTTTGCATTCTAGTTCAAACAAAAAGTAGTTATCGAAATTGCATCACGGCATAAAGGGGGCACGGCATTAAGGACAATTGAGGACCTATTTAGTAATTGCTACAAATACAAAAACTTTTCTCCCGTTGCTAGATAGTAAACTTTGAAAGAGGTGGATAACTTCCGTGTAATAGGAAAGTTGTGCGGACATAAATAATTATAACTTTACCCACTAGATATGGAGCAAACCGGTATTCAACAATCGAATTTAAAGTCTATATTAATATTATAAAGAGTTTGTTTGTTTGACCGCGCTAGGAACCACTGGTCAAATTTGAAAAAAATCATTCAGTGTTTGATAGTACTTTTATCGATGAAGGCTAAACAAAAACAGCTAGTTAAAACGCTTAATAATCCTGAATATTATTTTACATCATTTCATTGTCATCGGTTCCTTATATGTATGCAAAATTTGCGATCAGCCTGAACATTGCGAGTTGGTGAAAATCACTTTCAAAGATTCCGTTACATAGATTAATACATTGATAGATACACACCGAATATATATAAGCGTGTTAAAATAATAACCATCAGTAGTTTTGAAGATATAAGATCACATAGGGACATACATACCAAAATAATGACTTTGTTTTATAATAATTAAAGAAGATACATTACGCTGAGGAAAAATGTACGAAAAATGACTGGCAAGATGGAAATTACAACGTTACAAGTATGTTTCAACAGGTTGCTATAGGATTTGAATGAATCCATAAATATCAAATCACCCTAAAAGAGGCATGCACGTATTATGAAAGAAAAATATGGTTTTATAAGGTTTTTATTAACTTTCTATGTTGTTATTTTCCCTGAATTTTGACAAAGATATGATGAGATGAGTACTATCAAAAGAGCCGAAAGTACAAATGGTCGAGCTGTGTGGGGCTGATGTGTGTGTTATACTCATGAACGGGTGCCTTCTGCTGGGACTGGTCGACTTGCTCTTACAAGGCAATTTTATTATTAAGTTAGTTTTACTTAGTCTTGATAGTACTGCTCGGCATCATTTTCACACCCCTAATATAACAATGTATAATATTATTGAAAAAAAAATCTGTATAGAAATAAGAGAATTAAAAAAAAACCATGAAGTTTCTTGTCTGTTCTTCTCCATAGGATTCGCCTTTGGAACAAATACCTAGTTTCTGAAGTTTCTAAAGAGTATCAAATTTAGTTTATTTAGTTTCAAAAGAGCTTTTAAAACATGCCAAATTGAAATAAAAAAAAAATTACTTTGACTTTGTTAAATTTGAATGGCAATATATGGATAACAGTGTTCGACGGGCCTCGTGGTGGAGTGGTTCATGTAACGGATTGTCGTTCACAAGGTCGCGGGTTCCATTGCCGCTCAGGACAATCATTTGCGTGACCTTCACAATTTTTATACAAATGTATGTAATGCGTGTGGGTGTCTACTATATTATATCTTCTGTACGTGTGTTTGTAATTGAACTCCTCCTAAACGGCTGGACCGATTTTGATGAATTTTTTTGTTGTTGATTTTTACACAGAATTGTATGGCAAAACAACGTTTGCCGGGGCAGCTAGTGTGTTATAAGTATGTATTTACAAAAGAAAAGTAGTCTATGTAGTCTATCCGTATTCTGGTACCCATAACACAAGCATAGAAATATAGCTTACTTTGGGACCAGAGGACGTTGTGTGAAATATCCATGAATATTTATTTAAGTGATATTAGTCTAAATTCAACATGAACAACTGATGTCCACAGTTCGCCTTAAATCACCTCCAAATAGTCCTTAATCCAAATCACCCTTTACAGATGAAATGGCGATTACAGTAGGTTTAAATAAACAGCTACTTTATGTTGTTTTGCAAATTATGAGCATTCTATTCTACTTTGTAATTTTTGTTATTAATGAAAAGAAAGCTATATTCGACTGAAATGTTGCAAAGAGTATAAACTTCAAAATCCTTTCAATTATATTTAAAGTACACAGACCGCTAAGACTTGACTTAAAATCTACTGCACACCGCACTGTGGGTTTTCATGGCTTAATCAAGTATTAAGTCTGTGTTAGGTGTTAAAATCTTGTTAGTGTAAATTACTTTGTTGGTGAACTGTTATAATGTAATGTTAATTTTGGAATGTTATTATGTATGTGAAGGTTTGTACATGTTAGCGTGTGTGGGTGTGTGTGTGTTTTGCGTGTAGGTATTAAGTACTGATTTATGATTAAACTGTCCGGTGGCGGTCGGCGACTTGTAACTGCTAGTATAACTTTTAATTTCCGTTTTTCTTTGCAGCGAATGTAATTGATATTGAAATAACCTAAAATTTTAATTTTTCTATCAGCTGCGAAAGCAAAAACTCTTCTATTAAGATCCGTTTCCTCTCCAAACAAAATTATTAATTTATTCTTTGTTTTATTGATATTTAAGAAAGGTAAAATAATATTTACCGCAAAAAAAAACCATCAACGTTTCTTGGATCAAAATATCTAAGGAATAAAATAAATAAATAATTTTGTAAAATATTACACTCGTTGTTAAGCCCAATAACTTAAGTAATTCTAATTAGTAAGTCCAATAATCTCTGTGTCCCCAGCCCACTAAAGTTTCACTGTTGGATACAGGTTTCTTCCACTTTGGGGGGCTTATGGTCAACTGTGCCACGCTGGCCGCGCTTCGACGGGCTTCGTGGCGTAGTGGTTCATGAAATGGACTGCCGTTCACGAGGTCGCGGGTTCGATTCCCGCTTGGGACAATCATTTGTGTGATATCCATAAATGTCATACAAATGTTTGTACTACGTCTGGGTGTTTTCTATGTATTATAAGTATGTATTTACAAAAGAAAAATAGTTTATGTATTTATATCCGTATTCTAGTACCCATAACACAAGCATAATAAGCTTAGCATGGGACCAGAGGACGTTGTGTGTAATGTCCATGAATATTTATTATTTATTATCTCTCTCTCTCTCTCCAGCCAATTGACGTGCGACAGTTGGGCACGGGCCTCCTTCACCTTGGGAGGGATTATAGTCTACTGTGCTGCGCTGACCAGGCGTGTTGGCACAGGGTTTACTTTCGAGTTTTCCGTCTCTCACAGATCTGTGTAAAATATCCATCAGACTGGTTTTACAGCACGCTGGGGAGGAGATGGGGTGGTGACACTTGTATTCTTAGTCCGTCACCACACGGACATCACATCATGCAAACTCACCTCCTCTCCTCTCCAGCCCATTCACGTCCCACTGTTGGGCACGGGCCTCCTCCACTTTGGAGGGATTATGGCCTGACTGTGCCGCGCTGACCAGGCGTGTTCGCACAGAGTTTATTTTCGAGTTTTCCGTCTCTTGCAGATGATGTTATCTGTGTGTCCCTTAGCTGACTTTTACAGCACCCTTGGGAGGAGATAGGGTGGTGACACTTGTATTCTTAATCCGTCACCACACGTATCAAACTCATCTATTACATATGAAATAATTTATATAACATGGTTTTCATAGACGTAACCAAATAGAAAATTAGGGTAACTGCCTCTATCCCCATCTATCTTTTAAAATCCGCTGGGACATCCCGGGACGGTGAAATATGAGAGATGTGACTAAACTTTATGTTTGACTAAAGTGAACTTCATAACACATTACTACAGATGACTTGTATACCTAACTACACATTTACTTCTTTTTCTAGTCCCAAAAAAATTTATGAGGGCGTTTTTGCAGTCATTTGTTTCGAGTATTTTGTGTATGTGTGTGTATGTTGTCCATTTTTGGAAATTTCTTTAGATATTATCATGTATCTTTGAAACAACTAGGCTGCTATAATATGTATAAATAGGCTATGTTTGTACGGAACGTTAGTGAATAATGTAAAAAAACAATTAAATTGTTGACTTGTTTTATTATAGACAAAAAAATTGTAAGCTAAAATTAAAATTCTCAAGTTATTGCTAATATTATGGTATATAAATCAATTAGATTTAAAGAAAACAAAGAAATGTTGATAGGTTGACTTATTCCCCTGATAACACGGCAATAAATTGAGTCTTGTGCTTATCTCACAAATACTGTTTAAAGCCCATTTGTAATATTAATTGTCATTATCCATCTCTTTCTTACACAGGTTTTTTGATTAATATAAACAGAGATAGCAATACAGAAGTCACAAATTGCGGTATATCTAAACACGCAGTCATAAAACCATTCCGTATACCCTAAACATTAACATCGAATTTACTTTACCCAAACTATCCGCGTTAACTTTAAGTATATCGTAAAGGAATTTATGTGTAGATATATCGTCTAAATGAGTAGCATGGGACAACTCATTGCTTACAGAACACAATAGTCTAATGGCCGGAGTCCATGACAGACATTACACTCACGTAACTGATGAATTTCACCACACATAGAAAGGTCCCAGGTGTATTAATAGCAAATAATCACCAGACTCACACAGCATTTATAACATCTAATATATAAAATTCACGTGTCACAGTGTTAGTTACCGTACTCCTCCGAAACGGCTTGACCGATTCTTCTCAAATTTTACATACATATTCAGTAGGTCTGAGAATCGGCCAACATCTATTTTTCAAATCTTTAAATTTTTTTTTTGGTATGGCAAAACAACGTTTGCCGGGACAGCTAGTAATAATATATTTTTTAATACTATGTACATTTTACACAACGTCCTCTGGTCCCGAGCTAAGCTATATTTCTATGTTTGTGATATGGGTACCAGATACGGATATACTACATAATTATTATATACTTTTTTATAAATACTTATAATACATAGATACCCAGACACCCAGACCCAGTAACACCATTTGTATGATAATTATAAATATCAAACAATACATATGATAGGCATAATATGATAGGCATAAGTTTATCAAAATTTTAGCTTAAGAGCTAAAATTTTGATAAAGTGATGCCTAAAAAAATTGAGCGTTTTATTAGTGAAACGGTCAATATTTTTCCTCCATCGCCAGTTTTAGACTTGAAGAGAAGAATCAGATTAAGAAACTTAACCAAGCTCTTTTCTTATTATTACTAGCCAACCAATCTACTTGTTTCGATGCTACAGGTTAGAATTATTGTTACTCACACTGATCTTTTATACATAGTTGTCTTTTCAGATTTTAATTAGGTAAGACTTCGCTTTACACAATTTTTCTTATGTTCAGCAAGCATTTTCGTTGCCAAATGCGAATTATAGTTTTAGTAGTAGTTTAGTTAGTTTTAGTAGACGACTATGGAACAAAGAGCTTTTTCTTAAATTTATATAGATAGGTATTGTCACGCACGTACTGTCTACATAAATGGTGCATAAAAAAATTAGGACACAATTTAATTCAAATAAAAACAGTTCTACTTTTAAAACAGTTTCATGTTAAGTCAACAACAACTGTGAAAGAAGTGCCTAGATTGCTTACTATCATTCACAGAATCTGTATAAAAAAGTATATAAAAGAGGTTAGGTCATCCGACGTAGCCTTTTCATTCAGAGATTTTTTGTTTTTGAAGCAAATATAGTTCGCGGTATTTTATTTCGTGTATTTGCAGTGTTCATAGACTGTGTACAACAAAATTTATAGTTGTAGTAAGTTTTATTGTATTTGTTAGCGTTTATGCATTCTAAAAAATACACACCTAGCCAATGACAATAGAATGAAGAGGGTTAAAACCAAAACATATATTTTCTCAATTGTATAAGCAATTATAAACTGCTGATTAATTGCAATTTTTTTTATTGCTAAATAAAATAGCTACGCGTTTTAAGCACTGGCCAAGTTGAAGACTAAATTAGAGCAACAAATAAAAAAATGTATATGGCCTTGTGGGTTTATTTTACAGACGTCTGAAAAAAACTGTGACTAAGCTCTAAGTATACTGAAAGGCACGTTATCTTGTTATTAACAGTACACTAAAATAATACTCCTTTTGACACCTAAAGTTTTACTCATAGTATGACAAAATACTACGCATGGTATTTCCTTCACTTGACTTAAAGCTACGATAAAAAAGTGAAAGTATTTTTATTGTGGATAAATACATACATAAGGTGTTTATTTACAGGAATTTCATTAATATATATTGATACATTTGCTATTGGACCTACGACGTTATCATAACCGTGGTAGCCCGCCAAATAAAATTAGGTAATTTTATTTCGTTTTAAAACTACATTCAGAGCTTCTTCTGAATGGTATGTTTTAATGACGTGTCAAGCAACTAAGAAGCGTGTTTCACATACGTAGAAAATTCAACAAAGAAGTCTTCGAAATTCAAAATGTTTCTAAGTACGTGTATAAATTCCAGAGCTCTGAGTCTTGGCTTAAAACCGCACACAGGTCTGTGGCTTTTCATGACTTAATCCTGTAATAAGTATGGTAATAGCTGCTAATAGCTTGTTAGTATAAATTGCATTATTATCTTAATATATATATTTCTTGTGTGCGTGTGTATGTGACTGAACTCCTCCTAAACGACTGGACCGATTTTGATGAAATTTGTTGTGTGTTTTGTTCAGGGGGGTTTTGAGGATGGTTTAGATTCACAATTGGCTGGACCGATTTTGATGAAATTTTTTTTACACAGTATTGTATGGCAAAACAACGTTTGCCGGCGCAGCTAGTTATAAGTATAATATTTGGTGTATTATCTATCTTGTATTATTCTGAATACTATTATTAAAGTGCGCGTCACCGACCCTGCAGAAATGTTTTCACTCCTATTTTTAAGAACCTTACGCTGCCAGTAGCCAATTTGGAAAACTACGAGTATTAATTAGGATTGTAAAATTCTTTCTGTATTATATAGAACAGTAATAGAATTAAAAATTAACTAGATGACGTAGCTGTATGAAATGTGCATAAATATTTATATGTTCACACATTTATCACTTTATATCTATCAACAAATACAATAATATAAGAATATTGTTCGCTAGTGTGAACATTCCTATACTAAATGTCCCTAAAGTTAATTAATTTCTGTTGGAAATGATGACGCCAGATGTGGAAAAGGTTTAACTGCTGTGTAGCAATAAAATGCAGCTATCAAGTGGCCATGAGAAAGATGTGCTCGGAGTATTGGTGTTTATATTGAATTTACTATTTTATACATCCATGTTAATGTTAGGTAATAAAAAACAATATAAGTATACATTTACGGTACACTTACTATAAATGTTTTTATCTTTTGAAAAAGAAAGTTATGAATGTTGAAAATATGTGAAAATTTGGATGATAATCTTTTTATTTAATCATCTTGGTATTTTTGTTTATTTTAGAATTTCATACCAAAGAGTTTTCTGTTCATCTGCCCGTCTGTCACCTGTATTTTAGAAATGGTGATAGCTAGATAATTGAAATTTTGCCAGAATTCTGGTTTCTTTCTATTTCTGGTAAAATTTCAAAAGACTAAAATCCAGAATACAATATTATAAATATTATAGGACACTGAAAATATTAGTTGTATGGGAGCCCCTACAGCAAATATTTTCAGTGTCCGCATAAATTAAAAAAGGTAAACTAAACGATGACTACCTATATAAAGATTTTAAAAACACAATGTCTTGTAATATTCTAGCACAATTGTTTCGTAAGTAAACTACAAGTTCAAAAGGCGTGGCTAAATTGCATGTTTCGTTTTGGCCATCATTTACAGAATCTGTATAAAAAGTATACAAAAGACGTTATGTCATCCGACGTATCCTTTTCATTCCGAGATAATAGCTTTTTGTTTTTGTTGTCGAAACAGTTCACTGCATTTGGGGTTTTTTATCATTTTGTTTCTGAGTACAATAGTGTTTCACATTAATCTGTGTATTCGTAATGATTTCTAAACTTTTAATTTAAGCATCAAATATTCGATTCTTCTACTAGTTTCGTTTGTATACTGAGGGGTTCTAAGTTTCGTTCCCTATGTACGGAGAGGTATAAAAATAGATTGTGATCGTATCAGAGAAAAAATTCATAATAAATCAATACAAGCGTTTCTAAGGAATTCAGTTACGAATACGCTTGATAATTTTGAGATTGTGGTAATTGGCATTGTTCATATTTTTTTAAAACTCTTAATTCGAAAACCATTTCGGGGAATAAAGTTTCTAATCATGATCCAATAGTTTTTTTCGGAAAATTTGCTATATTAACAATTATTTTTCCATAAAAGCAAATGCTCTCTATTTGCCCTTGAATTGAAGGACTTAAAATATTAAGGCGTTCTTAAGGATATACTACTCTGTGGTGAGTCAAAATTGGTCTATTAAATTAACTCGGCAACTTTGAAAAGATGTATTGCAATCTGTGTTAAGTTTATCAGGTGCTCAAGTCTACTATTTTGGAACAATTGTCATACCGGCACAATACCGGCACGATACCGTTGCAGTTGAAGTCAAATATCCGTAGTCTGCTATATGCCGTCATAACGGTCGTTCAATGGTAATAGAATTGTCGATCTCTTTTATCTATGCATTGAATTTTCGGTCTCTTTTATCTATGAATTGTGTTAGAATGGTATGTATGTGTTAAAAACGTGTCGTTTTTAAAAAATGCGTTAGTTGAATGATTTTCGAAAAACTACTAATAAATTTAAACATTTAATCATGCTAGACTTCGTTAAGATATATTTGTACATACTATTTATTAGTATAAAAAGCAATGTGAAGTTTAGGAGATTAGTAAATTGCAATAAATTACAAAGAACAATTTCTAATATTTCTATCTATCTATTTTTTATTTATGGCAATCTGTCGACACAGGACAATTTAAAAATATTACTGTCATATTCAAAATAGCAGACTACCGAAACATTTCAGTCATTGAATTGCAATTGTGAAGCAGTTGTGTACGAGACATTTATGTCACTTTGACAATTGTAAGTCAATGATGAAGTCGTTATGACGACACAATAATAGTAGACTACCAAAAACTTTACTATTGCACCATAATGGTACAATAATGGTACAATAATGGTACAATAATGGTACAGTTGTGACACCGTTGAAATACCCGACTCAGGGCCCAGGAAAAAGCAATGCACAGATTGCGTACAACGATGACATCACAACATTTAAAATAATATCTATAAGTATTTTTTTTTAATTCTTTATAGTGAATATTTTAAAAATATTGAAATTAGTTGCTTAAAATAGTCTATATTTTCTAAAAAAAAATATAAAAACAGAAGGTCAAAAATTATGAACAATCCCAATTATAGGCAATCAATAAATTCTGGACTTTAAAAATGCTAAAGTGAAATATTTTTTATACTTTCTTACTGACGGAATAGATGTAAGCAATCATAGCACGTAATAAGAAACTACTCATTGTGTAGGTACTATATGATATATTTAAAGAGCTCTGGAAATCCATAGAGTTGTTATGGCTAGAAGTGCTACAATAGTTTTAATCTAATATATAAAATTCACGTGTCACAGTGTTAGTTACCGTACTCCTCCGAAACGGCTAGACCGATTCTTCTCAAATTTTGCATACATATTCAGTAGGTCTGAGAATCGGCCAACATCTATTTTTCAAACATTTTTTTTTTTTGTATGGCAAAACAACGTTTGCCGGGTCAGCTAGTATACGTATAAGAACAAAATAAAGACAATACCGCACTAGCGTAGACCCCTGCGTATCCTATATTCTTAAAGCAAATTTATTTCAGTTGAAAATAATGACACTAGCAGTAAAAATTTTAACTGCTGTATAGTAATAAAATGCAGCTATCAAATGGTCATACGAGAGATGTGCTCAGAGAATTGGTGGTTATATTGAATTAGATATTTTATGTAGGCACGGTAATGTTAGGTAATAATCAAAGTTATGCTAATGTAAGTTATGCGATAATTCTTGTTATGTTTGAACAAATCACAGGAATTTTGTAAGAATTATGATTAAATATTAAAGCTTTTTAGTTTATATAAATTACTATTACTTATACTTAGGCCAAATAAAATTTATGCATGGTAGATGTAATGTGATTATTTTTATCACTTGTTAAGTCTTTTTTAACAAATTAAAAACTTGTATAACAATTTAACATTTAAATATTTATTGCGTGTTTGAATTTAACAACTAAATTAATTTGCTTTGATTTAATTTCAACCTATTTATATCTGACTAGGACATATATTTTTTTTATTTAGGGAATTCATTTACTCACTTTATTCGTCCTGGTGGCCGGAGTGCCCACTGAACCCCACGGTATTCCTCCTCGTCCTTACAGGGGCCTGGTATAGAGGTTAGAGCACAATTATAGTTACGTAATATGTAAACTTACAAGGTTTACACATTACGTAATTTTATTATGCTTATGCTATTTGGATGCTAAAAGTCACAGTCCTTTTAATAAATAAAGAAAGAACAGGAATTTGTCTGAGCATTTTATTAGATTTTTCCTTTATATTTTCTTTACATTACTTCCTCAAGTCTGTACAATTTTTACAGCTTTTATTATAGTCGTCTTCAAATTTCACGCCCATTGATTTACGTTGGCGCAAATTTTGCGCTGGATTTAAACGTTACTTATACAGGTTTTTGAAGTAAAATACTAAAATACCGTTCCTGGGTAAAATCAAATTACAATATTTATTTATTATAAAATAAGTCATGTGTGTATATATTACATGTCAGCTTAAATCTCCAAACCTACGCAATATATTGCATCATCATAACATCACGCCTTTTTCCCATGGGGGTAGGCAGAGACTATAAGAGCGCCATCTGCTACGATCCAAACATACTTCTTTGGCTTCATCCACACTCATCACCTGGTCACACATGCCCGACGGTTGTAACTGCTACGCAATTGCCTCTTTTGGAGTATGCCGGCGATGACATCGGAGTATATTTTTCTCGTGCGTCCTCTCCCAGCATATCCAATTACCTACGCCGTGTATATGCCTTTCGTTGGCCGTAATCATCTAATGGTTAGGACCCTACTTTGTGCAATAGATTGCGTTTTATTTTGATAGATAGAGCGATTTAAAGAGCACGTTTTTCTGTAAAATTTTATAAAGTTTGGTTTCTAAATTCTACACGTACTAAGTATCGGACAACAGCTAATAATATATTATTATGTAATAAATATTCTGTAAAGCACAGGCATACGTGATGGTTGGTTGACGTTCAAAATTGAGGACAAGTAACTTTAGCTTGGTTAAATCGTACTTATTAGAACAATGACGTTATATGATGAGCCTCGTGGTTGAGTGGTTCATGTAACGGACTGCCAATCGAGGTCGCGGGTTCGATTCCCGCTCGGGACAATCATTTGTGTGATTTTTCTAATTGTCATACAAATGTTTGTACTGCGTCTGGGTGTTTCTATATATTATAAGTATGCATTTATAAAAGAAGAGTAGTACATGTATTCTATCAGTATTTTGGTACCCATAACACAAGCATATAAGCTTAGCTTGGGAACCAGAGGACGTTGTGTCAAATGTCCATGAATATTTTTATTTATTTATCTTATATATAAAATTCACGTGTCACAGTGTTAGTTACCGTACTCCTCCGAAACGGCTTGACCGATTTTTATGAAATTTTACATGCATATTCAGTAGGTCTGAGGATCGGCCAACATCTATTTTTCAAACCTTTTTTTAGTACCTATGGCAAAACAACGTTTGCCGGGTCAGCTAGTCTTATATATAAAATTCACGTGTCACAGTGTTAGTTACTGTACTCCTCCGAAACGGCTAGACCGAGTTTTGTGAAATTTTACATGCATGTTCAGTAGGTCTGAGAATCAGCCAACATATATTTTTAAAACCTTTTTTTTTAGTTTGGCAGAACCACGTTTGCCGGGTCAGCTAGTATTTATATATATATGAGACACACATAGACACATTTTAACGCACACGTAGATATGTAAGTGGCTTCAAGCCGACTGAAGGAAATAGCCATAGACACTATATCTGCTAAATCTGTGATGTAAAGCACTTACTTATTCCATCTAATGCAAGAAAGCATTTTATGAAAGTATTCAACAAGGCACCAAATAAGCCTATCTGTAAGGTTTTTACTTCGTTTTTTTTTACTACCATTAGTATAGATATTTTTAGACAGTGGTTTAAGTAACTTTTGTTAGATAGTAACTATTAAAGGTCATACTGAAAAATTGAAAGTAACTCTATTTTTCATGTAGAGTTCTTGATTAGGCGCGTCCACACAGAGCGAGCAGCTCGAAGCAGCTCGGTTATTGTGGACGTGCCTCGGCCGAGGCAAGGACACGCGCTGCTGCGGGCGAGCGTCCGAGCGCCCGAGCCATTCAGTGTCGGCTTTTTGTTTTGCTCAAAGGCGCCTCAGTCGTTTGCCGCGTGCACTCTGGACGTTCGCGTATATTCTTTCGTGCCTCGCTCTAGTATAATAAGAGTATAGATCCAACTCCTCTGTAGTAATGCGTGCAAAATTTTTCTCCACTCCATCATTTATTAATTCTTGGTACAGTTCGTTCCAATTATAATAATAATCTGTGTTTATATAAAGTCTGGATCCAATATCGTCTTCGTTTAAGTTTTTGTTATCTTCTCTTTTTTATAATCCTATTTAAAAGGATAAAAGCAACAGCTGCCACCGCAACACGTACGTGTGGTGCTATGATGTATTAATTCTCAACTGAACGAACGAACATAAAGGTGTGTCCAAACATTGAGCGGCAAGAGCGCGGCAGCAACACGCGGCGTTTGCAGGACACATTTCTGCCGCGCTCTAGTTAGGACGAAGCTGACTAAGGCTAAGCGTATGTTGAGACGCAGACGACGCAGGTTCACGCAGGGCAGAGCGGCGCAGATTTTGTAATGCTTGAGCGTACCGTGTGCTACGTACGTTGCGACGCAGGTTGCATGCGACGCAGACACGAGTCTGCTCCGTGCCCCGTTGTAGTGCCGGCACTTGGCCGGCACAGATTACAGCGACAAACGTACGAGTTCAGGCGTGTTTTTATAAAATATGTTTTTATCCACTTTGTTGCAATGAACTTCTAATTGAATTAGTTTGATGTCAACCATGTTTATATGACACAATTCATCCAGACTATTCAAAAAAGACTGTTCTTTCAGATAATCACTTTGCCAAATAGTTTTTTTACATTTTAACAAACTGTAAAGTAACAATAACTCATCGAATTCATTATCGGAATCTGACTCTGAACTCATTTTCAACAAGAACACGTCTATTCTTTGAGGCAGCTAGAACACGGCGGGCCGCGGCTGTCACGCACGGCCCGCCGCGCTATGATTGGACGACAGCCACGCGTGAACGCTTCTGACTACCTACCGCGCACGATCAGGCTAAGCGTATGCTGAGACGCAGGAAGACACGTGTCTGCGTCGCATGCACCTGGGTCGCATCGTACGTAGCACACGGTACGCATAAGCATTACAAAATCTGCGCCGCCCTGTACTCCTGTACCTGCGTTACCCACGTCTCAGCATACGCTTAGCCTTCATCGTGCGCGGTAGGTAGTCCGCGTGACTGTCGTCAAATGATAGCGCGACGGGCCGCTCGCAACAGCCGCGCTCGATTGCCGCTCAATGTTTGGACACACCTTTATGGCTCGGGTTCGCCGCGCGCAGCAGCCTCGCGATGATACCGAGGCTGCCGCGCTCGTTTGGGGATAGTTTCCCCGCGCGGCAAATGCCTCACGAGGCTGCTAGCTCTATGTGGACGCGCCTATTAACTATATATTTCTATTTAATTTTCCTTGTTGTTTATTTAGCATATGAACGTAATTAAGCTAAACATGGATTTTTTGTAGACTTAAAACCCGACCCAGACCCATAGTGAAAGTGGCCTATGTTCAACAGTGGGACATTAAAGACTGGGAAGAAGAATAAGAAATAAATATGTCTCAGGTTCGATTCGGGATTGTTTGATCTTTGTATGTATTATAAGTATGTATTTACAAAAGAAAAGTATTATATGTAGTATATCCGTATTCTGGTACCCACAACACAATAGCTTGGGGCCATAGGAGGTTGCGTGAAATGTCCCCGAGAAAAACAAATTAGGAAAAAACCATAAAATATTAACAGCCGTATTCACAAACGTTACTGTGAGGTCTCATAGTAGGCATGAACGCACAGGGGTAGCAAAATCATTTCACAAATAATACTTAAGTAGTGAAGCGCACTATGCGTTTGTTAAACTGAACGCATAGCTAAGTTTTGTCTATGAATACAAAGGCTCGATGAACGGAAGGCACTGAAAAGTGTTATTCTTTGCACAATGCATCGACACTTAAGTACTTACTTAAGTAAATATTGTTTGTGAGAATACGGGTGTACATCTTACTATGGATATCACTTTTGTCATTGAATTGAAATATATCGACGTTAGATATATTCATATTTTGATTCGAGAATATCATAAAATATTTCTTTGAGTTATCCTACGAATAAAGGTGAAAAATTCTAACAAATATACAAAGAAAATCGCTTGGGACATGAACAAGTTTCTAGGTATTACATGTATCAAATTGATGTTGAACAAGTATTGATTTTGATATAGGTGTTTCTGTTCTGAAATATTGCTGTTACATGAAAGTTATTTTATTTATTTAGGGTTCAGTATCCGAACTGACCCTGTTACTGAGACTCTGTTCGGTCCGTATAACCGTCCATCCGTCAGTTACCGTAATTCTTGGACGGTGATAGATAGTTTAAATTTTTACAAATAATGTTATATGTAATATTTTCTAACACTTGCGCGACTCATTTGTTTAAATAAAACTAGTTTTTACGGATTTAAACGCGTGTATTTGTTTTAAATTTTAGCCCGACGTTTCGGAGACTTTGCAGTCACCGTGGTCACGGATGAGACTGAGCTGTAAAGTGTCCTCTAAGTACAGTCATTACAGGGTTTACCCACATTCGATTTTAATTTTACATTGACCATAAAGATAGACTTTTACCATAAACTGTTATATTACATTATGCTCAGACTACATAAAATCAATAACATAATTTTAATTTTATAAATACAATATAACAGTATTGTTACTGTTCGAAAAAGCTTAGTCTCACCCGTGACCATGGTGACTGCAAAGTCTCCTAAACATCGGGCTAAAATTTAAAACAAATACACGCGTCTAAATCCGTAAAAAGTGGTATTAAATAAATAATTATATGTGTATTTCCGTTGCGGCTATTACAAATATTAGCCAGATTTTACCTAAAAAATCTCTGAAAAAAAAGACGTGTAGTCTGCTGTTTTATTCGTGAAAAATAAACCACTTCTCATATTATATATGAAGAGTATAATATCTAAATAAACTAATTAATAATTAAGTAATTTAGTTTATTTAGTAAAAGCATAGCAAGTCAATTGCAAAGGTTAATAAATATTCTCTATTCTCTAAACTGCTTTTTTAGGGTTCCGTACCCAAAGGGTAAAAACGGGACCCTATTACTGAGACTTCGCTGTCCGTCCGTCCGTCCGTCTGTCACCAGGCTATATCTCAAGAACGGTGATAGCTAGAGAGTTGAAATTTTCACAGATGATGTATTTCTATTGCCGCTATAACAACAAATACTAAAAATAAAATAAAATAAATATTTAAGGGGGGCTCCCATACAACAAACATGATTTTTTTACCATTTCTTGCTCGATACTAATAACGTTGCCTTATGTTGCATAGATAATGGTACGGAACCCTTCGTGCGCGAGTCCGACTCGCACTTGACCATTTTTTTTTGTAAATACATTGTTAACAGTCAGTTGTTAGAAATAACATCAGCCCGTATCTAATATATAATAAAGTAATCAAGATGTTTGCTTGAAGGAAATGATTAACGTTGTAATCCTACATCGCGGTATAAAAACTGAACGTAAATCAAAATTAGCGCAATTTTACGGTAGACTTTAACGATGTAATAAGAGTTTTATGTTTATAAATATGATTTAATTAACGTAAAATGAACCTCAATGGTGAATAATAAACCAAATTTATTACACTTTATGTATAGAGTATTATTATATTTTTTTCAGGATTTTTTAAATAAAACATATAATCATTTAGGCCGTCCCGTGAAACTTAATTTTTTTATCGCAATGGACGTGTTAAATGATCTAAATGGTTATTACCAATAACCGAAAAGACGTTCTAAGAACGACCTACCCTTTGTGATAAACACATGAGACCTATATTTTATGAAAGCCCCTCAAATTTTCTACAAGCCTGTCCTAGCCTAGCCAGAAGTGTTCACAAATATGCTTAATTTCATTTCAAAGCCCCCTCAATTTTTCAATATCTACATTTTTTCTGATAACCAAAATAGCATGGTATCTATAGAAGAAATCGCAGTACAAATAAAAATGTTTGTACTGCCATCTTTCTTGTATTGGTCCTTCGAACAGATCTATATCTGAAACAAATCTTCTACATTACCTCCGCCTAGCAACAGTGTTACTACCAAGGGATTCGTAAAAAACTATAAACAATGATATGGCATGATATTGTTTGTGTGTAAAATTGAGTAAAACATACATATAGAACACAGATGAAAAACGTATTGTATTGTTCTGATGTCACGGTAGAACTGCTCAATCAATAACCATCGATAATTTAGATGGACAAAAAAACTGTTACTAAGATAAATAATTGTGTTATAGAACTGAAAAAATAATGCATTTGTTACATAATATACTTAAGTAATCACATATATACCAAATGGTGGGTTGGCGTTTAAAATTGAAGACGAGTTACTTGAGCCTGGCTAAATCGTACTTTATAGAATTAGGTTTACATTATGACCTATAAGCCTGTATCACAGACACACAGATACATATTTGACGCATACATAGATATGTAAGTGGCCTCAACCCGAATGAGTCATATAGCATCATGATACCACATATAGGGGTTTTTTTATATCATACACAACGTTCTCTAGTCCAAAACTGAGCTAATTACCTGCGTACATTATTCATCTCACACGTGACAAGCAAGTAGGTATATCTTCTAAAAATTATGTTAAGATTTCTCCATTTTCCTGACTGAAAACAAATCAACATAATAAATATAAATATTTAAATCTATACTTAAAATAATTATTCCGATTTGAAAAATTCAGTGCCGGGTAGTACATTTATCAAGGAAGGCTATAGACTATACAACATCACGCTGCAACTAATAGAAGAGAAGAATCAGTAAAAAGAAAGTTGCAATAACCGAATTTTTTTTTTAATTCTTTTAATTTTTTTAAATTTATTTATAAATATTATAAAAAATTCTAGTATTAGACATATAATTTAATATTGTAATCAATAAATAGTTAAACCTATTAATATACAATATTGGTACACAAATTAAAAGGAAATAACGAAAATAATGATCACCACCTTGAACATTCACGAAACGACTTGATCGTTTATAAAAATCGATTATTTAATTTTACAATTAGGTCCTTACCATAATTACCTTGAACAGCATAAATTACTAGACCTATCATCGATTGACCTTGTCATTACATAGAAAGTTCGACAAAAACAAAATGACCTTCACAATTTTTTCCACACCATCAATTTTCTATTTCAGGAAGTCTGTTAGATTATTTAAGAATTGTTTTTGCAATTACTTTATATTAGTTTTTAGAGTATCAAAACAACTGGAGTTTCCTTGTCCAAAACGCTGCAAAGATTGTTGATATCTCAGATCATTCCAACTACTGCAAGTATGTAAAAATCACTTTCAAAGAGTTCATTACATAGATAATACATTGACAGATAAAAACAAATAAAAGTGTGGCTATACTTACGTAATTGGTCGCTATACAAGTAATGCACCAAATGGACATACACAGTATACACACATTGCAAATCAATATTGTATTTATGCGTCGCTCTCATATTTTTTTCAGATAACTGACAATGCCGTCTCCTGTTGTGTTAATGCTTTAAGATTGGTTTACGCAAAAAATGATTACATAAAAAGTATAGGTATTTATAGTCAAAAAGGTTTATATTTAAACTGATAGTATATAAATGTCTGTTAAGTTTTGTCCTTATCAGTGTCAGATAAGATATGCGGATAACAAGTTGAATAAAGTGATACAAAATAATAAACAAAATGATTGATACAGTTATCCCTGCATATACTAAATTCAGTGATTTTGCCAGTATTAGTGTAAGTAGCAATAATCTAGTTTAAAAAAAAATACTTATTCAAAAACAGTGTTTTGCTGCTTTATTAAATAACGAACAAAAAACTATCTTCTTGAACCACTCTATGTAGGTATTGAAAAATCCCGCATCAAAATCCATGACGTAATTTTGACGATTCAAGCTCACATAGGGACATACATACAAAAATTACGACATCGTTTTATAACAAGTAAAGATTTCTCAATATTAATTCAATGCAAAATATTTGTCCTTGTGATGACGGATTAACAATTCATGTGTCATAAACACATTTCCTTCTGTGGGTGCTGTAGAAGCCAGCTTACAGTAGACTATATCCCTCTCAGAATGAAGGAGGCCCGTGCCCAACAGTGGGACGTTAATACGCTGGACAGCGTTGTCAAAGACTGTAGCTTCGTATTAGTGAAAAAATTTCGGGAATGGCCCATTACTTTTAAAGATTACCCCTACATACATAGGAGGATTAAACAGAATAGAGCACAAAGAATAGTCTTTAATACAATTATACGAGCTATTGCTCGCGACGTGAAACGCGTGGAATTTAGAAAACAAATCCTACAAATTAAACAAAAACGTCATTCTTACAAACCATTCTACCTATTAAAAAAACCGCAACAAATTCCGTTTCGTAGTTTTTAAAATATAAGCTCAAATAGAGACATACGTACAAAAATAAAGACTTTGTTTTATAATAACTAAAGATTTTAGTTTCTGATAAAATATTTCGTTTAATCGTAACTCATAACAAAATATGAAATACAAGGCATAGTAAGCTTTCAATATCCAAAATTCTTCAAGGTAATATCATTATACCTTATTGTATCCAAGATCAAAAGACAATCGATGAAAAAATATATATAGACTAAAGAAATTACATTAAAGGTATTCCGGATGATAATAAAAAGTGGAAAAAATGACGAGCTTTGAAGCGGTAGCTACCTGCAGTGGGTCATGGGTTCGAATCATAAACAGAAAAAATATTTGTGTTTATGTACAGATTCAAGTTTTAAATAATATTATGTACATAGCGTTTTGCCTTCTTCCAACAAAACAGAGATAAGATCTTAGGGAGGGACTTGTTTCGACAGTAACATTCTTCCTAAGCTTTATTTTAAGCAAATATCCTACTAATACTATAAATGTGAAAGTTTGTGAGTATGTATGTTTGAATGTTTGTTACTATTTTGCGCAAAAACTACTGAATAGATTTAAATGAAACTTTACAACAATGTAGCTTATACATCGGAATAACACATCAGCTACAATTTATAAAAATATTGTGTGAATTGTCCAAAATGTGACTATAAGTCAAGAGAGTGGGAAAAAATCTACTATCTGCGAGCTATTCTGGCGTGCGCGTCATGAAAGCTGAGTTCTTTACTGCCAGATTTTTTATCCTTTTTACCGCCGGTGACACCGCGGCGCACAGCTAGTTTACAATAAATGTTTAAATTGCTACCCATAGCACCATTTTGAATTAGGAAATATTACTTAAATCGGTATATACATAAAATTATTTAACATGCACAATTAATGATATATTCACAGGCTGGTGGAAAAGTGATCTTTTCAACTGACGACTTTTTTGCAATATGTGAAAATATGCTGTTGGATCAAGAACCAGTGTATGTCGCTGATAAATACACAGAGTATGGCAAATGGATGGACGGATGGGAGACCAGGAGGAAGAGGATTTCTGGACACGACTGGTGTATATTGAAGTTAGCTACAAAATGTGTTATACGAGGTACCTACCTATCTCAAACTCTTTAGACAGCAATTTAATTCATAATCAACATCATACCGTCACGCCTTTTTTTAGGAAGTAAGGCAGATAGAATACAATCTGCTACATTCCAAACACACTTCCTTGGATTCATCCACACTCATACAGACATCTACCAGATATACCAGATGATGAGTTGACGATTAAAATTGAGGCAAGTAATTAGCCTGGCTAAATCGTTCTTCATGGAATATTGACGTTTCATATGACTATAGCGTGTATCATAGACACACATAGATACAATTTCACGCACACATAGATATGAAAGTGGCTTCAAGCCGGTTGAGTCATGTATTGTAGCCATAGACACTACATCTGATATAATGGTCATATCAACATGCCGGATGTAATGATATAAATCGACGGGGCTCGTAATCGAGTGGTTCATGTAACAGACTGCCGTTCACGAGGTCGCGGGTTCGATTCCCGCATGGGACAATCATTTGTGTAATACGTATTTATAATTGTATAATATTACGTTTGTACTGCGTCTGGGTGTTTTCTATGTTACAAGCATGTATTTACAAAAGAAAAGTAACATAGGTACTATATTCGTATTCTGGTACCCATAACACAAGCACATAAGCTTTGTTTGGGACCATAGGACGTTTTGTGAAATGTCCATAAGATTTAATTATTTAATAAATATAATGTATTTTTGTCTTCTATAAATTATCTTTATACTACAACTATGCTTGTTTTAGGTCTTTTAGTAGATACGGCGTTCTTCACCGGTAACTACGCTCCAAAATATTCTATTCAAGTTGCTTGTCTGAGTCCGGAAGGTAAGTCACAAGAACTTCTGTAATCTTTATAATATTTTTTAAAAAAGACTGACGGTCAGTGACTTCCTACTCATAAGGGTTCCTGAAACTTAATTGTCCGTCCGCCCGTCACCAAGCTGTATCTCTGGAACAGTGATAGCTAGAGAGCTGAAATTTTTACAGATTTTTTAATTATCACGCTGATATTTTAATTATTATAAAATTACTAGCTGACCCAGCTAACGTTGTTTTGCCATATGTCAGAGGTGGACAACCCTTATCACTTAGAGGTATGAAAAATATATAGGTAGTAGCCAATTCTCAGAACTACTAAGTACCTATAATATGCATGAAATTTCAAGTGCGTAGCACTTACAACCGTCGCGCATGTACGACCAGATGTATGAGTGTGGATGAAGCCAAGGACTTCCTTGGCTTCATCCACACTCATACATCTGGTCAACATACTTATGTTTGGATCGTAGCAGATGGCGCTCTATAGTCTCTTCCTACCCCCATGGGAAAAAGGCGTGATGTTATGATGATGATGATGATGATGAAATTTCATAAAAATCGGTTAAGCCGTTTCGGAGGGGTATGGTAACTAACACTGTGACACGAGAATTTTATATATTAGACTAGCTGACCCGGCAAACGTTGTTTTGCCATACAAATATCAGGGGCATGAAAAATAAATAGTAGCTAATTCTCAGACTTACTGAATGTGCATTAAAAAATTCATAAGAATCGTTCAAACCGTTTCGGAGGAGTATGGGAACGAAGATGATACAGGTATTGTGACATGAGAATTTTATATATTAGATGTATCTGTGGTATGTAATACTACTATTTACTTCTTCGATTACATGTATATTATGAAGAAAGACGTGACAATAAATACTTATTTATAACTTATATATGTAATATCTTAAGGAAATTAATTTCAAACCGTCCATTCTTTTCTATTTTAAAAGAAATAAGTATTTCTAAATATAAATATCGATCAGTAACAGTAACTGGCTGCGATCACAGCGTTAATGAATAATAGATAGTATTGTGTTTTTGTAAGACGTTTAAAAATACCTTTTGGTTATTAATTATTCGTGTTTTAATAATTAAACACGGAATGCTGTTCTATAAAAGTGCTTATAAAAAAAGATATTTCAAATTTTCTTAAAGAAGAAATACCTATAATAAACAAAGAAAAATAATTAATTAAGCATGATAGTAATGATTTTAATACGCCTTTTATTACTAGTTAGTTGCTAACATCAGACCTCTCTCTCTCCAGCCCATTTACGTCCCACTGTTGGCCACAGGCCTCCTCCACGTTGGAGGGATTATGGTCTACTGTGCCGCGCTGACCAGGCTTGTTGGCACATGGTTTATTTTCGAGCTTTCCGTCTCTCACAGAAGATGTTATCTGTGTCCAATATCCCTTAGCTGACATTTACAGCACCCTTGGGAGGTGATGAGGTGGTGACACTTGTATTCTTAATTCTGTGAAAATAGGCACAGGCTATGGAGCATCATTTTGCTATGATCTAAACAAACTTGACCTTATTTAAGTATAATATTATTATGAGAACATTACCAAGTTTGATCATTTTCAAACCAACAATGTAAACCCCCAACAATGTAAAATAATATTGAAAAAAAAATATTAAGGGAAAACAAAATACATGGAGTTTCTTGTCTGTTCTTCTCCATAGGACTCGCGTTTGGAACAGACACCTAGCTTCAACGTTTTAAACGAGCTTGTAAAACACGCCAACTTGAAATAAAAACTTTAACTTTGACTTTCATGTTCTTCAAAATCAGCACTTACTATTTTATTAGTCATATCTAAAATCAATTATTTCATCGAGGAGATGAGTCCTAAGAAATTTAAAAAAAATAGTTCGTAAATCGAAACCAAGTACACAAATCGTTTACTTACATGGTCCATTTACCACAAATATAGAAGTAGCAATCACAAAGCACTTAGTTATAGCCCAATGAGGCGTGGTCTGGCATATTGCCAATGTTATTTACAGGATACTCGTTATTTTCCAGTACGTAGATTCAGAGATTGTATATCACAAGTAATTAATTAATCCTAGACATTTTTCTCTCTAGTAATACAGCCACGATGAGTTACTCTTTATATCCGTTCTTAGAAAATAATCTCAAGTAACTCGATAGTAAATTAAATATAGATGTAACGCACAAAATTTGCTTAAGCCGTTTGTTTTTCACTTTATTTATTTTTAATTAATTTATTTTATTTATTTATTACATGGAAATAGTATAAAGTAAGTACGTATTTGTTACAATTAGTTAGTATTTAGTAGTCGTAGTGGTCTGTAATCAAATATTTTATTTGTTTTTGAGGCCAGATCTATCATAATAATAAGTAAAACATACCTACCTACTTATTATCGCCTATTTATTCTATGTGTATAATAAGGTGGCGGTAAGAGCTCTGATTACGCAATCTCATCGACTTTTATCATATTTTTTTAATAATAATTATAAATATTTTGTACATTTCGCACAATGTTCTCTGTTCCCAAAGTAAGCTATATTTTTATGCTTGTATTATACCATGTATCAGAAACGGATATACTAAATTATACACTTTTTTTGTAAATCAATACTTGTAACACATTGAAACACTCGGACGCAGTTCAAAGAAAAGTAGTATAACTATGAAGTATATCCGTATTCTGGTACCCATAACACGCTTGTGTTATGGGTATAAATAAGAATAATTTAAAATAAATTAATAATAAATATTCATGGACATTTATTACATAAGCTAAGCTTATATAAGCTTATATAAGCTTAGCTTGAGACCAGAGGACATTGTGTAAAATGTCCATGAATATTTATTATTAATTTATTTTAAATTATTCTTATTTTATTACAGAAGAACAGTTATTACCAAAAAGAGTTCCAAAATTAGGCACAGCGTGCAGTAAAATTGATCTGGAACAGATGGAACTACTGCGATCTGATAAATGGGATGTAATAGTACCTGTGACTACTCTACAACCAGGATATGAGGGTACCAGGCACAATTTTCAGAAGGTAAACCAATAATTTGTTATTATTATTATGCTTCAACAGTCCACCATTAAAGCATATTAATAATCGAAATGTTTATCGTGGTTGGATTTAAAATACTGATTGATTTTTTTTTTCTTTATTGTTCAACAAAATTACAAGAAACATTACAAAAACATTAGAACGCTCGCTGAAACCACCGGTTTTAGTGCAAGCGTGAGTTCACTTATTACAATAAGATTTTATTTACTAACTATTTGAGTCTAAATTACAACTAAATAATATATATTTACAAGATGTTTTTTCAAGGCCTTTTTAAATGTTTTATTAGAGACATATCTGTTGTCTATGTATCTGTATTGATTCAGTTGATTGAACATGGTATAAAAACAAAGTTTAGTTCCAGCCATTCATCCATTAGCCTTTCTCCGTCCACTGTTCGACATAGGCCTCCGGCATAGAAGGCCACAAGGTGCGGTCTTGTGCCGCTTACATTCTATGGCTTTCCGACCTTAACGATATCATCGCTCCACCTTCTTGGGGCCTACATCGTCCGGTCCGTGGTCGCTACTCTAGAACTCATCTTCCCCGGCGGTCATCAGTCCTACGAGCGATGCGGCCTGCCCAGTTAAAACAACTGAGTTAAGATCGTTAAAACCTGCCTCTCGTTTCTTTCTAACATATGGTGATAAACACACTCCAATTTCCATTTTCTTTCGTGGTCCACATAACTAATTGTGGTAAAAATATACCTGTTGTGTATTTGTATTATGTTATTATTTTTTAAAGAAAATAATAGGTAATAAGCGAATGTAAAACGCAAATATATTTGGATCACAATAATGTCGCATGAATATAATTTCGTCTATTGTTATATTTACAACAAAGAGCTGTTCTATTGTTCTTTCCCAGGCGAATCGTCAAATTTATTGACAATACCCATGTGAATGGCATTTCACTCAAGCCCCTCACTAGCAGAGTCTGTTAATTAATGCGAATGAGGGGATTCGTTATTTTGGGATTATGTTTTGTTTTATGTAAGAATCTGTATATTTAGATTTTTTCCGTTTATTTCATATATATTTCATATAATTTAAATGAATTTAAACTAATATAATTCAGCAGGTATTATTTAAAACAAAATTGAACCGACTTCATCAGACCAACTCAATAATCTACTCTTTATATATTTAATAATATATGTGAAAAAACGCACATTGTTTTAATAATTTGAGGGTTGATTTTTTAGGAGATAATCATCAGATCCTAACCAATGGAACCACACAGACGCATTAGCTTTCAAATAAAGAAGAATCGTTAAAATCGTTTCGCCCATCAAAAGTTATGACGTAACAAAAAAAAATCATTTAGGCGAATTGAGAAAGTCCTTTTTTTCGAAGTCTGTTTATTACTACCAACTAATAATTTAAACATAGCTTAGATCTCTGCCACTTTTCGGTTATTTTATATGGTTTAGCTTATTTTCGTACACTATTCTTAAGCTTTGCTTACTCGTAGATGTGGGATAATGACGCATGTGAATATTCTCAGTTTGTCTCTACGTGTTTGTATTGTTCATTCTCTAAAATATAAAACCTCTGTTGTAAGATTAAATTGATTGACTAATAGGTTGATGACATTATTAACTAAAGACAATTGCTATTTCAGTCGACTTTAATTAATTTTGTACTGCTGGAATTATGTTTTGTATAAAATAATAGCTGGCCCGGCAAACGTTGTTTTGCCATACCAAAAAAAAGTAAAAAAAAAAAAAACATTAACTATAAACCTCACGGAGCCCGAGACCTTTCCAACGAATGCAAAACCGTGGAAATCGGTTCGTGCGTTCTGGAGTTATAGCGTCAGGAAGGAAAATCCGACTTATTTTTATATAGTAGATAATATAAATAATTTCAAGTATTATGCACAAACATTAAAGTGACAAAGATAATAAACGATGTACCTTAATAATTATTATTGTATTTTCGTCGTAAAAATGTATAAATGATTTCGCTACAAGACTTCTGAAAATATATTGAACTGAAAATATGATTCGGCTACATTTTCTGTACGTAATAAAGAGACTAAAGGAACGTGACTTTGATAAACTGATATGTATTATACAGCAATTTGTATTAAATCGTCAACAAATATACCTTTTATGTGACTTCTTTAGAATTTGTTTGTTATCGGAAAATTCTCTATGTATAAAAAAAGCAGCTTTTTGTATATATTTGTACTAGCTGTAGCCCACGATTTCCTACGCGTGGAATTTAGAAAAGTTTCCTCGTTTTTGCAATATTTTTTCACTGATACTTCGCTCTTATTGGTCATAGCGTGATGTTATATAGCCTATAGCCTTTCTCGATATAAGTACTATCCAACATTGAAAGAATTCAGTTTCAAATCGGACCAGTTGTTCCTGAGATTAGCGCGTTCAAACAAATAAACAAATTTTTCAGCTTATTAGTACAGATAACATTTATTCTTGCTCTATATTTATTAGTAGAAGTGTGTAAAAATAATGTTATCAATGTATTACATCTAAAACATTATAAAACGTCTACGTTCCCGGACATTTACAATGTGGAAGCATTTAAGAGAAGGGTGAATAGGCTTCTAACATAGTTGTTACGCTTTACCATCCAAGGCTACATTACCGCTTACCATCAGGTGGAATGTAGTCAAGCATCAACATGTCTTATGTAAAAATAAATAAATAATATAATGCATAAAGTGTAACGTCGCGGATGTCTTTCAAAAGGGTCAAATGCATAGCACGTACAATCGTCGGGCTTGCATGAACAGATGTATGGGTGTAAATGAAGCTACGGAAATGTAGGTACATCATAGCAGATGGCCTCCTCCTCCTACCTCCATAGGCATTCCTGCGGGTTTTCTTCAATCGGTTACCATTTCTGGCACTTGAACTGCCAATAATATAATAAATTAGCCATTTTCCTATATTTGGACATGAGCCTCCCCCATAGATTACCACAATGCTTGGCTGTGTGCTGCTTTCGTCTTAACTACTAGTCGGCAGGGCAGCTCTCAGGTACATTGACACTGCTTATTTTTATGCATTTGGATACAACTTACCCAAGTTTAGCCATAAAAGAGCCCTAATTCAGTCATCGCTCCAAACCAATTTCAGTTACCAATTTTTGTTAAAGGTTGTAAGTGACGATGCATGGACATACATCAGAGTTAATATTTACCCTGATGGTGGAATTGCTCGACTCAGGGTATTTGGAGAAGCACGACCTGATCCACCTATAAAAACAGAAATTATAGATTTGGCGTCTATTCTGCACGGTGGTGTATGCCAAGGTATGTGTGATTAAGCTTTTGATTTTTCTATGTGTAGTTGATGTAAATTTTTGTAGTTATACTTTTTTTGGTGTGTCAGGAAAAAAATACGAGAGTAAATTGTATTATGAATGCCCACACAAAAGCCGACTAACATATACCTAAGCGATTAAGTGCCATCAAGTCAAATTAATTTCAATGTCAGACTTGAACGATAAAAAAAATATTATATTGTCTATTCTGAAATACTTATGGCTAAACTTTGTTTAGGTTTTTCAAATGCGCATTTTGGACATCCTAAAAATGTGATCAAGCCGTCAAAGGGCGAATGTATGTCAGATGGTTGGGAAACAGCAAGGAGGTTAGATAGACCTGAAAAAATTGAAGATGGAAAATTACACACTACAGGTAATTAAATATTAATTTGGAAAAAATTATTCTTATTATTCTCCTGTCCTTACCCCGGAATCCAGTCCACTTGTTTATGTTGCAATGGCATTTGACCGCCTGCCGACGTCAACCCTCCTTGGGTACCCCGTAGGCAAAGACATGGGGAGGTGACACTTGTTTTCTTTTTGTCCGTCAACCTACAGTCAGTAAAAATATTAATCCTTTAATAATTTTCCTTAATTATTTTACATTTTAAAGGGCAAGAGTGGGCTGTATTTAAACTTGGCTATCCAGGTAATATTAAGCGAATCTGCATTGATACAAATCACTTCAAGGGAAATTATCCGGCATCTGTTAAGATTGAAGGTATTCACTTAAGCAGACTTGATTGGTGTCCTGAGATTGATTATAGTTGGCATAGTATCTTACAGCCGTGTAAGGTAAGCTCAATTTGCTTATTAATTAATTTTATTTAGATGCATTGAGAGTACAAGTGACAGAGAAAAAGAATTATTTAAAGATAAGTTGAAAATATCCTGCGAGTAAAGTAAAACCCGAAACTAAACCAGGTATCTTTTCGAAGTGATGGAGTCCTTTGCCTTATAGTGAGACATTGCTGGACTTGAAAAGACAACGTGAAGTTATATTTTAAAATATTGTAATAAGCCCAAAGTTAATAAATGTCACTAGAAGCTTTGTATCAGAGACAGAACACTCAAAACCAAACCAATTGCCACCACCCCACCTGGTCATCGCGGCGTAGTAGACCCAATACTCTCCTTAAATGAAGAAGGCCCGTGCCCAATAATAGAACATTAATGGGCTGGAGTGAGAGACCTTGACCTTTCAGCGTTTACGTCAAAGCATTTCATTAATTAAGTTGAAGCAGGAATGTATGGTAATAAAGACAATACATATTTCTTACAGCTATCACCGCATAATGAGCACTGGTTTGAATGTGATTCAGAAATAATAACTCATATTAGAGTTACGATGGCACCTGATGGTGGTTTCAGCCGAATCAGAGTAATGGGATACATTGACAGCTCTATAATTGCTTAAACAGAAAAAATATCAAGAATACACCTAGCTGTTAAGAAGTAAGCGATCTATTGGTATCTACCTACTTCAGAACCACAGATTTTCTAGATAGTGTGAGTATGGATACATCGCTCACACAGTTTGAAGGCATATAAACAAATATGAGTGCGTAAACTACGTACCTACGTATATCTCTGTAAGTAGTAGTATGAAAAAGTAGTATGAAGTAGGATTAGATTGAGTAGGATTTAGCCAAGCTAAATTTACAAGTCTTTAAGATTGAAAACGTACTTACCATCTGATGAATCTGTGTTTAGAACTTGTAAGTTCCTATTGAATAATTTGAGAACTGTAATACCAGAATAGAATCAATACTACAATAGATACAACAAAGGGTCTAAGAGGAATTGTAAAGCCAATTTCTACAGCTATGAATTGTAGTCGCATCGTATCTATAATTGCATACAATCGTATTCCTAGTGAGGTTGCAAGTATGCATCAAAGCATCATCATACGCCGAAGATGAAATGTATTGATGTTTCAATTGTGATATTGAATTATTGAAGTAGCTTGTCAATAGAATATTATTAACACGCTTTTATAAGCTCGGGACGTATCTACAATGTATTTATGTATTTGACGGAATCTTTCAAAGCGATCTTGCTGTAGTGGTATGATAATACAATAATTTAGAAAAAAAAATCAGGATTTTCAAGAGTATTTTTATTTTGTTTTTTATATAAGCAAATAATTAATATGTAATAATGCAGTAAATTGTTGTTTAAATTAGTTTTTAGATATAAAATTAAATTCTTTATTTCTTATTATTCTTTAACTTTCGCCGTATTTTGTGACAATACTTTTTTGTTGTTTTAGGGTTCCGTACCAAAAGGTATACCGAATCTATTATGATAATAACAGAACGAAACCCTTCGTGTGCGAATCCAAATCGTACTTGACCGGTTTTTCATAAAGTGGCGAGTTTTGAAAGAAAGTTAATTTGTTTAAAGTTATAGTAGTTTAAGATTAAATTTCTGATTTTACTATATTAAGAAATTCATGTATAAAATATGTGTGGTTCACATCGATATTAAACAAGTATTTTTAATTTATTTTAAGCAATGAATTTTGCTTTTGTTTTGTACAGATAAGATTTTTTTTATTGTTACTTAGTTGATAAAGTAATAAACATTGATAGCCCCATGACGTGACTATTTATTTCAAACTATACTGCTTCTTTGTCCTACAAATTAAACTATCTTTTATTATTTTTTGGGACCTCAAACTACTATGAGTTCATGTTCAGTTCATTAGCTAAATTAAGCACCGATTTAATCAGTATTCTATACATTTATTTATTAAAACTTCACACTCATACATCGTAAAAAGCTATAAGCTATCAGTCAAACAAGTTTTAAAATTTTGGTACTGTTAAAATAGGTTGAATAATTTTGTTTTTAGATAAACATTTTTACTTATTATAAAA
Source organism: Orgyia antiqua (assembly GCA_916999025.1). Classification (NCBI taxonomy): domain Eukaryota; kingdom Metazoa; phylum Arthropoda; class Insecta; order Lepidoptera; family Erebidae; genus Orgyia; species Orgyia antiqua. The sequence goes on along the minus strand of OU779864.1, from coordinate 14,636,228 downwards.
CAAACACGTTATTTTTGTATGTATTTCGTACGTGTAATTTTAATTCATATTTTACGCGTACAATGTTGTGGTCAAATGGTAGTATATTATTTAATGTATTTATTTCAGTCCAATGGTCTCTAATTCTAAGAACGGTCCGTGAAGGGATTTAATTAAAAGTATGTAAGCATATTCAAGGGTCGAACGGTTTTCGTAAGCAATTTTATTTAACTACATTGATTACTTTCAGAAATAGGTTACTTATATACCTTAACTCTTTATCATTCTAATAGAAACTATGTGGGATTTCAAAAATACAACATGGCGTACAATATCTGTGATGTGACGAATTAAGAGAGAAGATTCTCGAAAATATTCCCTGTCAGTGCGACACAGTAGACCATAATATCTCCAAAGTGGAGGAGGCTCGTTCCCAACAATGGGACGTTTAATGGACTTGAGAGAGAGAATAGTCGACCTAGAATAACACCAGTTAGGGTTTGTTCTAAAAGAAAATCATTATTACAGTAGATTTTTATTCTTAAAGTTCTCAAAATTAGTCGATATACATATACGCGTGTGGCTAAAATTTTCAAACCGGATATTGTTCAGGAGATTGCAGAATTCTGCGCCGTAGCTCGCTGGGGATTGTTCTGTGTGTTTTGTTATTTTAAAACACCTTTTCAAATATATTTCTATTTTATAACGGCAATTTTTGTTTAGAAATGGAATTAGGCAAACTCGATTGAAACATAGAGAAGTATTGTAACTGGTAAAATCGCAGATATGTCTTTTTGATTTTTAGGATTCCGGCTTAAAAGGTAAATTGGGACCCTATTAACGAGACTTAGCCGTCCCGTATGATTCCCAGGCTATATTTCTGGGACAGTAATAGCTAGAGAGTTTAAAATTTTTTACAAATGATGCTAAAACAAAAAATTTTAAGTTTAACTTGATAATACCCTTAGACGACATGATTATGAAGATATGTCGAATATAATAAGACTAGCTGTTACCTGCTACGTTGTAAAAGTGGAATATAGGAAAATGTCTCCGTTTACGCAACATTTATATTTGATGTTTTGATTCTATTAGTCACAGTGTGATGTTATATATAGTGTTATATATTAATAGCATATAGCCTTCCCCGATAAATGTACTATCCAACACTAAAATAATTTTTCAAATCGGGCCAGTGGTTTCTGAGATTAGCGCGTACAGACAATCAAACTCTTCAGCTTTATTATAGATGATATTATAATATATTTAATATAGATTATTATAGATGATATTGGCACATAACCCTTCGTGTACGAGTCCAGTCTGTACCTGACTGGTTTTAGCTACGAATTTCATGTAAAAGAAATACAATAGATATCAATAACATTTCATGATATTGAAATATATATTTACGTCAATGCTAATCCTCATAAAACTATTATTAAGTAAATGTAACCTTATCGGCTACCTTATATATCCCTTAGAATTAGGTGAGTACTTACCGGATAGACATAATACTGGATAAATTACATTGTTGTTGTATCCCTTTCCTTTTGACCCTTAAATCTATTAGTTGATTACTAGCAGATGATACTTTTGAAATTCTCTTTTTGTAATGTAAACGACTCCGGAATATCTAAAAACTGGTTTTTTTTTCTTCTTTTAAATCACACTACATAACCTTCTCCTAAGCTAAGTTTTACATACATACATTTTATACGTAGTAAACACCCAGACGCAGTACAATCATTTGTTTGTTTTATGATATTTATAAATATCACACAAATTATTGTTCCGTGCAGGAATCGAACCTACGTCTTACTGCGTACGCATGGAGTTTAGAAAATTTTATTTTTGTATATAATTGAATGCGCTAATCTTAGGTAGCTCTGGTCTGATTTGAAAAACTCTGTCGGTGTTGGTAATTACTTTTATCGGGGAAGGCTTCAGGCTATATAACATCGCACTGCGAACGAAAAGAGCAAAGCAGCAGTGAAAAATATTGCGGAAACGGGAATTATTTTTAAATTCCACGCGTAGTTACGTAGTCGCTGGCTACGGCATATACAATAATGTATAAAGATGTTTTAAATAATCTTTTATGCATCTAACTGTAACTAAACAGGTGTGACATACCCTGACGTTGCTCTATAATTGCCACTTGGCGATCCCATGTCACACCCATGTCAAAGTCTCGCTATTTGCACTGAAATATTCCTTATAAATTGGCTTTGATAATTCTCTGACGACGGTTTATCAATAAACCCCTTGGGCTTCATCGAAGGTATCAAATGGATGGAGAAATCGGATTTTTCATTCATGTTGTTCAGTTTAAGTCAATAATGACCGTCATAAAATTATCATAGTTTCGAAGGTAGGATTAAAAATTACTGTCATCTTTGGGTGCTTCATTATTATCTCGAATAGCTGCTGCCCGCGACTTCGTACGTGTGGAATTTAGACGTTTTAGCCCGTTTTTGCAACATTTTCACTGGTTTTTCGCTCCTATTGGTAGCAGCGTATTGTTTGATAGTCTATAGCCGTGTTCGACAAATGGGCTTTCCGACATTTTTTTTTTATTCGCAGCAGTAGTTCCTTTAATTATCGCGTTCAGACAAACAAACTCTTCAGCTTTATATTATTAGTATAGATATAAAAATTAAAATGAAAATCAAAACATAACATTTTCTGATGACAAAATATAGAAAGCAAATAGTATTCTCAAAAATCTCATAAACTCGTTAAGTAACTTAACTTTCCATACCTACAGAAAAAGGATATCTTTTTCTGTAGGTATGGAAAGTGTGCAGCATTTGTTTATTGCCTTTTCGAAAAACAAACTTTCGTATAGCACTGGTATTCAGTAAGAAAAAGTGAAGTGAATTTTCGGTGAATCTTGATCACGTGACAGCACTCCTCCAATAAAAATAGAGGAGCGCTGTCACGTGATCAAGATTCACCGAAAATTCACTTCACTTTTTCTTACTGAATATCACTGCTGTACATACCTACATTCTTAATTCCACGATGTTGATGATGGTGATGTTATGTAGCCTATAGCCTTCCTCAATAAATGTACTAATCCGTCACCACATGAATAAGGCTCAGCTTGGTATAAGTAGAACAAATAATGTTCAGAGTTTGACGAACTTGGTGGCCAATAGTTAGATATTAAAATATTGAGAAAATACCTAGACATATTTCATTTTCGAACCAAATTCAGTATATTTTTTCCTATCCTATTGAGGATGTTATACATGTTAATGTATTGGATTGTTCGGAAAGTCATTTCGTTTTTTGTTGTGGAAATGAAAGACAGTTTTCGTATAATAAACAAATACTTTAATAAAAATTATATGGCTTAAATGTGAAGTTGGGTGAAAAAGAATACAATTAAATCCTCTGTCAGGAAAAAACGAAATGACTTTCCGAACAACCTAAAATAAACGAAAATTAAAAGGAGTCTTGATATATTTGCTCTACACCTAATTTCCTAAACATAATAGTAAGCTAGTTTTATAAATGTACGCATATATTACATGACATTCTTCCATCCATTTTACATAACGACCCGTAGCACTTATGTACTTTCAATGTACACGTCCCTTGTGTATCAACTAAATGTTTTGCATTATTAATCATAATATGTGAGTAGTAAGTAAATAGACTAGTTTGTCTATGTCAGAGCTTCAAAGGGACATAACGAGCGTAGCGTAGTAACTATAAACAGTTATGTATACATAGTGCCTGGTAAAAAAATATACTGAATTTGGTTTGGAAATCAAATATGTCTAGGTATTTACTCAGTATTTTAATATCTAACTATTGGCCACCGAGTTCGTCAAACATATATTCATATTCAGGACATTTCACACAACGTCCTCTGGTCCCAAAGTAAGCTATATTTCTATGCTTGTATTATGGGTACCAGATACAGATAGACTACATATACTACTTTTCTTTTGTAAATACATACTTATAATACATAGTAAACACCTTTTCTTTATAATAAGTCAAACTCTGAACATTATTTGTTCTACTCATACCAAGCTGAGCCTTATCCATGTGGTGTGGAAAACTTGAAAATAAACCCTGTAATACTTTCTAACACTTGCGCGACTCATTTATTTAAATAAAACAACTTTTTACAGATTTAGACTTATTGGCTTTTCGATCCTTGCCTATGAACATTATAAACTAACTTTATATTACGGTCCTCGTGGTCTAGTGGTTTATGCAATTTACGCAATGGACTTGTCTTCGCGAGGTCGCGGGTTCGAGCCTACACAGAACATTCATTTGTGTAATATTTACGTAATGTTTGACGGGCTTAATATACACAAGCATAATAAGCTTAGCTTGGGACCAGAGGACGTTGTGTGAAATGTCCGTGAATATTTATTTATTATTTATTTATTCCTGTGACATAAATGTTGGTCCTACGTCTCTATGTATGTTTGTTTACATAATAATTAATTGTTCACACATAATTATATCGTCCCATAAAAAGTAATCTACTGTATATTAGGATTTTAAAACTATTGCGACACAAACATTCTCTAACACTTGCGCGACTCATTTCTTTAAATAAAACTACTTTTTACGGATTTAGACGCGTATATTTGTTTTAAATTTTGGCCCGATAATTCGGAGACTTTGCAGAATCCACGCGTCTAATCTAAATCCGAAAAAGTAGTTTTAATATTGCGGCACAAGTTTTTATGTGAATTTCTTTTAAAACAACGTAATGATCGTGTAGTATATTATTTATTATTCTTAAATGTTCAGGTAAACTAGCTGTCTTTGGAAATAAAATATCTAGGACGTAATTCTAGTATAAAATATGACGCTTGTGCATCCCTAAAGTGCAATAATTATTCTAGTCACGGTTTTTGTTATCTCTACATAGAACTTTAAATGAAGTAATTACAGTAACTCAAGCTGGAATCTCAGAAAATCTTAGTTCGTATCTATGTATAGAATTACATCGATAGCAATTCTGCATGCACAGCTAAAGTTAACTAAAAATCAAAAAATGTGAATTCAACCATTCGGCCATGATAACTGAACTTTCTCATTGTAAAAACTGGGTAAATTAACGGTTAAATTAATTGTGTACAATGTAATAGTGAGATAATCAAAATATACCATTGTCGTTTTCAATTTAGTTAAGTTAGGTTAACTCTTAGAAGTATCAGAATTGGTCTTATTATTCTTATATTCGCTCTAGCTCTGCATTCTGAATGGATTTGTAGCGCAATCTTAGAAGGACTTTTATGATAAATAAAACTAGGTAATTCAAATTCAGTTTATGTTAAAATTAGGCGTACACAATTTTGTTTACATCTAGAAGCAAACTAACTACTACTAAACTATTTTAGTTTAGTTAAGATTTATAACGCATTAGAATTGGCTTCATTGTCATAAAGATAAATTATCTGTTATATTTACACAGTTACTGTCCCAAATATTATCTTAATAAGTGTTTTATTACAGTTAAAAGTGATAATGGGATGCGTATTTTATATTTAATGGGTATTACGCTGTGTTTTGACAAGTTGCTATTGTAAGCGGAGCTCATAACTTCTTCGTGAGAATATAGAGCCGTTCTCATTTCTGTAAAAGTAGCTGTGTCTTGCGACTTCGTACGCGTGAAATTTAAAAAAGATATTTCCATATTCGCAACATTTATCACTGATACTTCGCTATTGGTTGCAGCGTGATATTATAGCCTAAAGGCATCCTCGATAAATGGACTATCCAACATGAAAATTTTCCCCGTTTTGCAACACTTTTCACTGATGCTTCGGTCCCATTGGTTGCAGCGTGATATTATATAGCTTATAGCCTACCTCGATAAATGGACTATCCAACACAAAAATAATATCTTCAACTGATATAGACAAACTGTGAAAATTTCAGTCCCTAGCTATCACCGTTTAAGTGATACTATCTGGTGACAGACGGGCGGACAGACGGACAGTGAATTCTCAGTAATAAGTTCGCATTTTGCCTTTTGGTGCGAAACCGTTGAAAAATATAGTATGTAAATGGACTAAACTATTTTAAAGAACTTTTAGGGAGTCTTGATTGTATCAATCGGATTGGCAAACAAAGATAATAGTTTGCTAAGAATTTCAGGTCTTAGTGCCAATATTATGAGGACCTTGTTCCAGTCCAAATAAATTTCTGATATAGACAAAGTTAGCTCCAAAATATCCATAATGTTTGCTCGAATTAAGCCAAATCTTAATTTAATATTAATACAAAGTAACAGCTGTGTTGGTCGTCAAATGTCCAATATTAGAGAGCTTGAGAGAACCGGGCGTCTGTCGATGTAAAATTCAGTGCTCGGGTAACTTTAACTGATAAACATCGGTAAAATTGCTCATATTTAGAAGTTTCAAGTATATCCTAGTAAAAATTTTAACAGACTTCAAAAAGGAGGAGGTTCTCAATTATATTCGTCTGTATTTTATTGTCTTTTTATGTTTGTCATCCCAATTTACCCCATATCTTTTAACTGGATGAAACGATTTTAATAAGCTTTGTTTTATTTCAAAGCGGGTGGTTCCCGTTTGGTCCTATTGGCACCAGGTTAGGATCTGATGGTTATCTCCTGAGAAATCGAGGAAAACCCTCAAACTTCAAAGGCACATGAAGTCTGTTGATTGATTGATGAGATTGCTTAATTATTAGGAAAAAAAAAATTGTATGTGCTACATTTATTATTGTGCACTTATAAACGTAACATTACAAGATAAACAAGTACAGTATACATTAGTTCTATTAATCAAAAACATGTAATTTAGTAAGATTTTTATTATATATATATTTAAGTTTTGCCATTTTTTACAATTTGCACATTTGGTGATATAACAACAACATAAGGTCCTGAGTAAATACTGTCTAACTTGCTTACATTTTTATTTTTAATTCAAATTTGTTCATTCTTTCTGTATAAAACAGGATTTACGTATTTATCATACACTCATTTTCTAGCATATTTACCGATAAGTATATTTTGTCTAGTCTCCTTTTGCGATAACTGCAAATGATATTTCAATTCACATGGATAGTTATCGTGATTATATAAAGGATCTACTATGTTATGTATTGTTCATAATAATAGTTTGTAGTACACTCACAACTACCACTCTTTCCTGTAGACATATCTCCAGCCAAAAGCTTCCTGGTAGAATGCACTATTAGCATCCGCAGAATTCGATTACGTTAAGTTACACCGATGACAGTGCAATAATTTTAAAACAATATTCAGGAGTTTCAAGCTTGTATTAATTTTTGAACTAAGCATATTGTTATATACTAATCATAGATCTGTCTATCTATACAGGCTGTTACCACCTCACTTCCTTTCATATATGTAGTATGTGTCAGGTATGTGCTAGGCTCGCTAAGCAAACAATACCTTTAGTTAAACAAGGAACACACAAACCCATACCTTATACCAACTATGCAATATTATTATAGGCTAATGGCCTTCCTATTGTATAGAAGACGGCACTACAATAGTATCTATTTCAATGCTTCAACAAGATAAATAATTATATTCGGAAAGATTTAATGATAATACTCATATTATCATAAACTAGCTGTTGCCCACGATTTTGTACGCGTGGAATTTAAAAACTTTTCCCCGTTTTTACAATATTTTTCACTGACCCTTCGTTCCTATCAGTCGTATTCTCTGATGTTACATGTCCTATAGCCTTTCTCGATAAATGTGTTACATAATGTTAATGAATTTTTGAAATCGGTACTGTGGTTCCTAAGATTAGCGCATTCAAACAAACATAATTTATAATATTGTTGCATAGATTTAAGTTTAAGATTTTTTATCACCGAGATTAAACAGAATTATGTATTTTAAATGCATGTGAAGTTGTCTTAGTTACTTTTGCAACAAAAAATTGTATTTTATTTAGTACCTACTAAAATATAATTTTTAATTAATATGTCGTTGACTTCCATCCACATATCCATCCATCAGCTTTTCTTCTTCCACTGCTGATAAACCTCCCCCACAAAACGTCTTTGACTTATTCTGTGGTATGGAAATATCGTTCTAAATCTGATATCTTGTCCATGTCGCACAAGGAAATTTTTATCAAATATAGACGGATAAAAACTAAAATATTAAGTATGACATTGCTGTTTATAGCATTTTACTTAAATAATTTTCATTAAATATCTATATTTCCTCAATATTTCACAAGACTACTAATTAATCATAGTTATGTAATTATTTTGTTAATTTAGGCTAAAAATGTCACTCAAGCCATGTTATTCGAAAAGCACTCTGGTTACTTAGAAAATTGATTAAGTTGCTATAATAAAATATCAATTATGGTTGACAATCAATACCTAACCTAAACCTAGTTACCTATAGGTTCATGGTACTTTCATAGTGGACATTGCAAGCTCAAGGTGACCTCCCAATGTTCAGCAACCGGGTTGCACTACCCCCTCTGATTTTGTACTGTACCGACCGATTCTTCAATACGAACTAAAGTTCTTAATGCTTTGTATAGCAAGTAGGTGTGGTTGAACGCAAAAGTACCCGCAGAATTTGCACTGCTCTGATGCCCAACATAAATGTGTTCTTGTCTTTTGACAGCGTTAAAATTGACTTTATTTAGACGGGTCGTACATCGCGGTCGCACGAAGGTTACCTTTACTGGACATAGAATTACTAATTATTTTATTATCTTGCTTTAATCATAGTCTTATAAAACAGGTCTTCTCTTCATGTCTTTCTTGTCTTATAGCTCGTAAAAGTGACGTTTGTAGTTTCCGAAAACTAATACGTCACTTAAATTGAGAATAGCATAACTAATAACACCATGGCCTTTATCATTATGATAGTTAAGAAATCTTGGATCCACTATATTTCTAGAAAGAACAACAGAACTTTTATGACATGTACAAAAGTTTTGAACGACAAAAGTCGATGGTTATGTTAGCGACTTCACAAACAATATATAAAACAAACTGTGAACTTTGAAATGAGTTCAATACTTTTATTTTTGTTGTGAAATCTCTAAATGCAATATTCTTGTTGTTACTTTTGATAGGTCATAATAGAAGCTTCGTTCACTATAAACATGGTATTACTTGTTTGATTAGTTTCTATTTTGACTCTCTATTGTTAAATAACTCGAGTGTTTTCGACAAATCAAATGAAGCAGAAAAATTGGTTTTTATAAATGGGATTTAAACCCATTACCTTTGGAACATTGTTCCACTGTTCAAATCGTTAATAGATGAAGCAGCTCCTTATACTCAAAATAGATAAAATGTGGCATCGACTTTGGTTAATATGAGGGAAGATCACGATACCTCAACTAGTTAGAATGTAGAGATAAGTAAAAATTGCCAAATTTTAATGAAACCAATTAAAACCTGTCTATATAATTTTTGGTCAATAATTTAAACAATGAAACGTAATAAAATTATCTATGACCACCAAAAATAAGGTTTGAAATTTTCGTAGGCTTTTTTTTTCAAATATAGTTGTTTTTATATTTGGATATGCAAAAAATTTGAAATAAGAATATCATTTGTCTTATTTAAAATCAAAAAATATTCAGAATAAAACACTGGCATACAAAGAAACAGAAAAAAACATTGTTGTACTTGACCATCCTCTACAACGAAGATTAATCACCTTGCTTACTACGCTTTCGTTTTTGGGGGAAAATTTGTTCTATTTTTAAATATAAAGGGTCGGTGTTACTATCGTTGTCTTTTAAAAGGTTTTATGTCATTTTATTAATGCAAAGGCTTGTATCACTTTTGATCATGTTTTTAAGCCGTTGAAAAGATCTGAACTTGTTATGATTTACTTCTTTCAATGATGATATTTAAATTTAATTTTCTATTATAAGTTTTATTCTTTTCGGACAGGACAGGAGACAGTGTTATCAAGAGTGGCATTTATTTCATTAACAAACAATTTAAAACTCTTTTATTTTGACCACAATATACTTAAAACGAGAGAGAAACAGAAAACTGTGCTAACATGTCTGGTCAGCGCGGCTCAGTAGACCATAATTCGTCCCAAAGTAGAGGAAGCCTGTGCCAGGCAGATAGATAGGATACTTAAAACTGCTGTGATATTGTGAAATATTTACAATCGTATTATCAAAATATGATCAAAACCTAACGAAATTAAACAATATCCTTTATACAAAGTGTTTGAAGTAATTTAAACCACAATTAAAACAACATAGTTAGCATTCCGATTGATAGATGGCGATGTATTGAATGTCTTAGAAACTGAAACTCGCAATTAAGATTTTTCGGCAATTATTACATTAGCAATGTTTTCATGAATTAAAGGGTTGCTTCGTTGACATACTACAGTGTATTATTCCACCAGTAGTTAGACCATCCCTGTACATTTGGTCCATGTCGAGTCGAATTATTCGAACTAGCCAGGGAGTGCTGTTGCGGTGAAATTTTTGCCTTAGTACACCGCGGCAGTTGTTAGGAGACACTGAAGGGGTTGTGGATCGCAACTCAGGTGTTGGAAGGATTTCCCTAAGAAGAGGGAAAGAAGATCAGGTGGCGCCAGGAGTGACGTCATCAGCCAGCCCTGAGAAGAGCAAGTACTGTCAAGCGGAGGACCGTCATCGGCAGGCAACAGCGCATTGTGACGTCAGTGGTGGCGTGCAGTGTGACGTGTCCGGAGAACAGGTTCAATATTTTAGTGTGTGTGTGAGTGACGAAGATAAACTGTGAGTACATTTTGTGTCATATTATTATAAGTAAATTCTGAATCTGGGACTTAGAAAATTCATTGCATGTTATTTAAGGACTTAGAATTGTAAGCGAAAAAACGGGGGAACGTGGAGTCTATGCCCGATTTCGCTCAGAGTTAAAGTTGAAAGCCAAACACTTGTAAAATTTTTAAGATTTGTTGATTGGAACATTCTAAGTCACTACTAATTTACTTCAAAATGGATAAATACGGCAATCTGCAAGAGAATTTAAGAATAATTATTGAAAAGTCTAGATCTAATTTTAAGAAGACACCTAAGGATCGTTTCTCTTATCAGTATATTGATGCAAGATTAGAGAAGCTGGAACGAGATTGGCAAGCATTTTCTAAAAATCATTACGAGATATTAGAATTAGATAGTGCGACTGTAAAATCATTAGACTATATTGTGAGTGATTGTTATGAGGCAACAGAGGAACTTTACATATCCTATAAGTCGGAACTAAAGATCGCGTTATGTAATTATCCCGCTCCAGTCAATGATACGTCCGCGTCAGTCGCTAAGAACACCCAAGACATTTCTGTGCTTACGTCGTCGTCTGGTTCTGGTGTAAGGTTACCAAAAATAACAATACCTACTTTCTCTGGGCAATACTCCGAATGGACGTCTTTTCGAGACCTATTTATTTCTTTAGTACATAGTAATCAATCATTAGATCCAGTACAGAAACTACATTACTTAAAAGCTCATCTTACAGGAGAAGCAGAACAATTAATTAAGTTCATACCCATAGCAGCAGCTAATTATAACCAGTGTTGGTCTCAATTGGAATCTAGATATAATAACAAAAGATATTTGGCAAATTGTATTTTAAAAAGACTATTTAGTCAACGTAATTCGAACATCGAGTCATCTACTGTGTTGAAGGAGTTGTTGGACACAACTACAGAGTGTTTGTATGCTTTAAAGAATTTGGGTATTGATGTGGGCTCATGGGACATCATCATTATTCACATTGTTACTTATAAATTAGATCCCGATACAAGGAAGCAATGGGAACTACACATCACAAGTGAAACCTCGAATGAGTTACCCACTTTTGATTTATTTTCAAAATTCTTAGAAAGTCGGTTTCGAGCTTTAGAATTTATCGAACCTAAATCTAGATCTTTAATTGGTCCAACTACTTCACAAACCAGAGGTCCTGTCAATAAACCAAAGGTGTTTCACATTTCAAATCAGGCTATTTCATGTGAATATTGTTCAGATAATCATAAACTGTGTTATTGTAAAGGGTTTGCAAAAATGGATTATGATAAAAGACACGACTTTGTTATGAAAAATCACATGTGTTTCAACTGTTTAGGTAGTAATCACTCTGTAAAGCAATGCCAAAAATCCACTAATTGTCGTCTTTGTAATCGTCGTCATCACTCACTTCTTCATCCAAACAACAATTCAGCAACTACTGTTGCACAACATAACAGCAATAATCACGTAGCAAAGGTCAACCCGTCCACACCAGTGGCGGGATCGTCATCAAATGAGAGTTCACCAATTGTTTCATGTTTTTCGTCAGGAAATAATAGTCAAGTATTGTTGGCCACTGCGCTAATCAATGCTGAGTCGAAATTCGGAGGCAAACAGGTCATCAGAGCCTTGATCGACCAAGGCTCACAGGCTTCTTTTATAACTGAGGCTACAGTACAGACATTAGGCCTAAAAAAGGTTCAGGCACATGGTATTATTTCAGGTGTTGGTGGCGATAGCACCATCACGTCAAAATCAGTTGTAAGTTTAAAAATCCAATCAAGAGTCGATCCTTCTATTAAGATTGTAGTCAGAGCGTATGTACTAAAGTCCATAACCACTCTTCTCCCAGTTATGAAAATAACTGAGATGCAAGAGTTAGATTTACATACGATTACATTAGCTGATCCTCAGTACAACAGACCTAATAAAATTAATATTTTATTAGGTGCTGAAATTTACTGTCAGATCATACAACAGGGACTTTTGAAAGGACCTACCGGTACTCCAGTAGCTCAATGCACCTCTCTCGGCTGGATACTGTCTGGGTTGGTATCTAATAAACAAACTAATAATAACGAAACTAAACTGGCAGTTATGAATGCTACTGTTAATGAAGATGAAGTTCTGAAAAGGTTTTGGGAATTAGAGTCAGATCATTCTTCAATTTCACAAAAGATGTTAACGGAAGAACAACAGAAATGTGAAGAATATTTTAATAGTACAACGCGTAGAGAACTTGATGGTCGTTACGTGGTCCGACTTCCTTTTCGCGACGTTGATCCTGCATGTAAATATGGTAGATTTCGGGAGATTGCTGAAAATAGATTAAAATCATTAGAAAAAAGGTTAAATAACAATAAAGAAATGAAAAAAAGATATACAAATGTTCTAAAAGAGTACTTACACTTGGGTCACATGATTCCTGTTCCAGAAGATGATGATAAGCAGTCTAAATCTGTTTATCTTCCCCATCACGCGGTCATAAGAGAAGACAAGTCCACCACAAAGTTAAGAGTAGTTTTTGATGCATCATGTAAGGGTGTAAATGGCGTATCTTTGAACGACACATTACTGATTGGTCCGCCATTACAACCGGAATTAAGACATCTAATAATACGATGGAGAGTACATCCAATTTGTTTAGCGGCGGACATTAAACAAATGTATCGCCAAGTGCGAGTCCATGATGATGATGCGGTATTTCAGCGAATATTGTGGAGAGACAATCCTGAAGATAAGATTCAGGAATACCAGCTAGTCACTGTAACGTTTGGCACGGCTTCAGCTCCATACCTAGCAGTCAAGGCACTTCAGCAGGTAGCACTTGATGAAGGAGATAGATTTCCAGAGGCTACAAAAAAGATTCTCGAAGACTTCTATGTAGATGATCTTATGAGCGGCTGCGAAACGGTAGAAGATGGAATTAAACTATTTAAAGAAATTAACGTATTACTAAGCAAGGGTGGATTTGTGTTGCATAAATGGACCAGCAATGATGAAAGAATGATAACAGAAATAAATTTAGAAAACAAGAAACAAGACATAGCAAGGGAACAAGAAATTGAGCAAAATTTGGAAATTAAAATAGACTCTATAATGAAGGTTTTAGGACTTACCTGGAACCGTGGAGATGATATCTTCCAGTACTCTGTGAAGCTTACGAAGACCGCAGGACCTGAAACAAAAAGATCAGTTATTTCTAATATATCTAGGTTATTTGATCCATTAGGGTGGTTGGCACCAGTATTGATCATAGCAAAAGTATTTATCCAAAGGCTGTGGTTAGCAGGAATAAGCTGGGATGAAGAAATTCCAAATCAATTATTAAATGAATGGAATACTTACTATAGCGAGCTGTCACAACTTACGGAGTTTAAAATTCCAAGATGGCTGGGAACCAGGGCAAGTGATATCGCGGTAGAGTTACATGGCTTTTCTGATGCTTCCAAGGTGGCATATTCCGCAGCAGTCTATATACGTAGAGTTGATGTCACTGGTGGCATTCACGTTTCACTAGTTGCGGCTAAAACACGAGTTGCACCTATAAAACAGATAAGCATACCTCGTCTAGAATTGTGTGGCGCGGTATTGGTGACACGTTTGCTAGTTGAGATGGCAGAAGTTTTAAATATCCCAAAAACAAACTTGCGAGCATGGACAGATTCGACTGTTGTCCTCGCATGGTTGAATAAACATCCAAGCCACTGGAAAACTTTCGTAGCTAATAGAGTTTCCGAAATTCTTACAACGTTAGACGCGTGTCAATGGGCACACATAGCTTCGAATCAAAACCCTGCTGATTGTGCATCCAGAGGAATTCGACCTGTAGAACTTAAAGATAACAGTCTGTGGTTACGAGGCCCAGATATTTTACAAGAAACAGATATAAGTTATCCGAGGCCAAAGGAATTAGAAGTCGATCTAGAAAGATCAATAGTAACACATTGTTCATCTGTCGATAATTTTATATGGGACAAATATTCTTCTCTCTGCAAATTATTATGTATTGTGGCATATTGTCGACGATTTTTGAATTATAAAACTGATACCGTTCGGACTAAACACTTACGAAAATGGGAGATCGATGAGGCTTTGAATTGTTGTATTCGGCAAACTCAAAGGCAAGAGTTTGAAGTAGAGTTCACAGAATTAAAACAGAAGGGTGAAGTTAAAACTAAAAGAAGTAAAATAAGAACACTTAACCCATATATAGACGAGAAAGGTATAATTAGAGTAGGTGGAAGACTTCAAAATGTTCAATTGGAAGAGAAAACTAAACATCCGATTGTATTACCCCATCGATCCCATTTCACGCAATTAATTATCAGAGATGCGCATATTAAGACGTTACATGGGGGGACTCAACTTATGCTCACTTACCTACGGTCTGCATATTGGATCATTGGTGTTAAGAATTTAGTTAAAAATCATGTTCGTCAATGTGTTCCTTGCGTAAAACATAGAGCGACTGTGAAAACTCAAATGATGGGTTCTCTACCATCAGTCCGAGGAACTCCGTCAAGAGCGTTCTTACACAGTGGAGTGGATTACGCAGGCCCTATAAATGTGAGAACAACAAAGGGACGAGGTTATCGATCATATAAAGGTTACATATGTTTATTTATATGTATGGCAACTCGGGCCATACATTTAGAGATGGTTAGTGATTTGACGTCCATAGGCTTCATAGCAGCTTTCAGACGATTCGTATCTCGTAGAGGTCATTGCACGGATCTATGGAGCGATAATGGCACCAACTTCATTGGAGCGTCCAAGGAGTTAAGAGAGTTACTGATAGCGCAAGAGTCCAACTTAACTGAGGAAATCGCAAGGAGCTTAGCTCTCATCGGCACAACATGGCATTTTATTCCTGCACACGCGCCCAACTTCGGTGGACTGTGGGAAGCCGGAATAAAATCCACTAAATTTCATTTAAAACGGGTCATAGGTAACTCCACACTTACATTCGAAGAGATGACTACTCTCCTGACACAGATTGAGGCGTGTCTAAATTCCAGACCACTGTCAGTCGTATATGGTACAGAACCAGGTGAGTGCACACCGTTGACTCCTGGTCATTTTTTAATAGGAGAGCCAATAATTACCGTGCCTGATACAAATTATCATGCAAGTCACATTAGTAGCCTGAAAAGATGGCATTTAGTGCAAGGTATGTTACAACATTTTTGGCGTAGATGGGCTAATGAGTACTTGACACATTTCCTCCATAGATATAAATGGACTAATAAGATACCTGAACCCCAAGTGGGAGACGTTGTTCTGGTGAAGGAAGACGACTTACCTCCCGCAAGGTGGCTTCTTGGCATAGTTGTAGAGAAACACCCAGGCATTGATAATATTACTCGAGTGGTTACGTTAAAATGTAAAAATTCTTATATAAAAAGACCCACTTCAAAATTATGTGTTCTGCCTGTTACACAGTAGAAATTAAATTTATGTTTATGTTGTTGTTGTTGTTGAGAACAGTTTTATTTAAAGCCTAATAATAATGTGTTATGTTTGTTGAATAGTTCATATTTTGTAATTGTAAAGAGCACTTGCTTACTAGTATTAGAATTTGTTTTTGTTGGAATGTTCATTATGTCTGCCAAGGTGGGTGGTCATTTTTAAGGACAAATAATGTCCTTGGTGGGCGGTATGTTTGAAGTAATTTAAACCACAATTAAAACAACATAGTTAGCATTCCGATTGATAGATGGCGATGTATTGAATGTCTTAGAAACTGAAACTCGCAATTAAGATTTTTCGGCAATTATTACATTAGCAATGTTTTCATGAATTAAAGGGTTGCTTCGTTGACATACTACAGTGTATTATTCCACCAGTAGTTAGACCATCCCTGTACACAAAGTTTAGCATCTATAATATCCATAAAAGGGTATAGTTACAAGAAAGTGACAAGTAAATATGATTAGTACGGGATAAAGGAGTTTCCCAAGTTTAAGTTTTGTTGGAGAGAGGCCAACTTTGTAGTAAAAGTAACTAATCCATTTGACAATGATTTTAATAGCCGTAAACGTAAATTGACAGCAATATCTCTATTCGCTGTTATAGAAAGATGGCATTCTCTATTCTCTACATACTCTCATAGATACTAAAATCAGAATAAGCATCTAATAAGCTATCTTTACTTAATATAAAACAAATTCCTTGTTTGTGTATGTATGTCCCTTCTGTTGTGGATTTTGTTAACAGATGGAGTGGTTCAAGATTGGTAATGGTCTCACAGTCAGAGATGCCAAATACCGAGCAAAGTGGAGCAGAAGAAGCAGGAAAGCGGACCCCGGGCTCCGAAGCGACAGCTGAAGATGTGACCGGGAGAACGCTCAGATGTTGATGATAGAGTAGTTCAGAGGATACTTTTTAGTTAATAGAGTCAGAGTATTCTTTATTTGTGACCATAGGTTTCCAATAAGTAGATGATACAGTACATGTGTTAAACATTAAAACCAGCTATGTTCGACCATTTTTGGTGTACAAATAATTAAAAAAAAAAAAATAATTAATAAAACAAAAATTATATAGTTCTAAAAATAAATACATATAAAATCACAACAATGTTAAGGATTTATTATATTTTTTTCTTATATATAATTTGGATTCTAATAAACATGTCATATTATTAGATTGTCATTAAGATAACTAGAAATCGAGTAATATGTTTTATCTGCCAGAAATGTCATCAATTTAGGTTTATTAAGGTTAGATTTTTTCATTCCACGGGTATGAAGTTAGTTTTTACATAAAATGAATTGATTTATAAATGTATCTATAAATCTGTGAACATAAAACCTTGTTATAACCTAACAAGGTCTTCAAATATATAAAATTTTATTTAAATTCAACACGACGAAACACAAAGCAAATGATCGCGGATGCAATTAGCAAGAGCGTTACATTCAGAGGGTTAACGTAACGGGTTTTTCTGATTTCATTTGTAATTTATGTTCAGCTATATTTAATGATATTTCGATTTTATTTTTCTAACATAAATTCATAAATGAAATAATAAATTCAGATATTCTAAGAATCTAATAGAATAATTTAGAATTATACCAAATCTTACCAATACATTAGCTAATATCAAGAATAACGGGATCGATAACTATCGATCCATTAAAATATTAAAACTGGTCTAACTTTTGAAAATAGAATTTGAAACGTAAATATATATCCAGATGTATTAACTTTATGGTATTTCGCACTAAAACGTTAGTAGAAATGTTTTTTCAGGCCTCTGAGGCCACAGACTCTGTGTACGAAGTATCGTCAGTATTTTAATTTTTGGTGGAGTGACAGACGAAGTCCTTTTCCAATTGTAATGTTATATCCACGTAAATCTTATACTTTGTTATTCTAAATATTTTTTAAACGTATATTTTTTATTAGATTACAAAAAGCTCACACACAGCGTTTACCTTTTAATTTAGATTATATTAGTTGCTTGCTAAATAGTAATTCACCGCACAAATTTCTTCATACTTATTGTAGATAACCATCTTAAAGGTCAAAGTAATGTTGCATGAACAAGGCACAATCACGAGAGCTCAATTATGTACTGTAAATTGTTTATTTGAATACAATTTAAGGGTTGACGTTAATTTAAAAGGGTTACAATATTATAAGTATCTACTAAGTTTATTTTTTTAATAAAAAGTAACAGTACAGAGTGACATAGCTAATGCGTAGCTACCACAGTAGCTTTGTGTAAAACAAAGTCATAGAATTACGATAGACACGTATACTCCTTGGAGAAAATTATGAATTCCTATATGTATATGTAAATTTCATTCTAAAGTCAGGTGTACGTATCATCTGTATGCAGAAGATTTGCAGCTGTACACGCAGGCTAGAGTTGAGGATGTTTCTTCGGCTGTTGAACGGGTAAACGAAGATCTAAAATCAATTAAAGAGTGGTCTGATCGCTTTGGTCTGGCGGTGAACCCAAACAAATGCCAAGCTATACTAATCGGTAGTGCACGTACACTAGCTAGGGTTGATGAATCATCTCTGCCGCCAATTATCTTTAACAGTACAACGATTCCTATCAGTCCGTCGGTTAAAGACCTCGGTTTGTATATTGACGCATCACTGAATTGGCAAAATCAGGTGACAAAGATTAGCGAAAGAATCACTGGGACTTTGCGTGCTCTGTATCGGTTTAGAAACTTCCTGCCAGAGAAAATTAAGATAACGCTTGTGCAAACTTTGATTTTTCCTATAATCGACTATGGTGATGTGTGCTATCTCGACCTGAATGCAGATCTGCTCAACAAGCTTGACCGACTTCTCAACAATTGCATTCGATTCGTTCATAATCTCCGTAAATATGACCACGTATCGTCATATCGTCGCCGCTTAAATTGGTTGCAAATTCGGCAGCGTCGCAGCTTACACACGGTTACTACTTTATACACACTACTTAACTCTCCATATGCCCCCAACTACTTATCATGTTATTTTCGCAATCGGTCCTCTCTCCATCTTCGACATCTTCGTTCTTCAAACGACCTTCTTCTCTCTTGCCCTTCTCATAGCTCCAGCCTCGTACACTCTTCTTTTATCATACAATCTATTCTTCTATAGAATTCTCTCCCTCGCGAGATTAGGTTATCACCGAGCCGAAATATTTTCAAACGCAGAGCTCGTCAATTTTATCTTAATATTTCACCACAACGGTTATAGCGTCTCTTACTGTAGGCTTATACGGAAGATAAGTATATGTATTATTAGTATGTATGTATGTTTATGTATATGTATATATGTATGTATAAGTATTTATAATAATAATATTATTCGCAGCATAGGTTGATGTTATGTATTTAATTTAGGTAATTTTATATATCTACTAAGTTGACATTAGGTATGAAAATTAATACTGTTAGCGCTATGCACCTACCTTTTCCGTTTTCCACACTGCCCAATGGTTGACTGAAAGAGAATGCTTTTAGCATTAAGCCCGCCATTGTACATATTAACTTTGTGCAAGAAGTTTGAAAATAAATAAATAAAGTGTCAATAAATTTAATAGGAAGCTTAAGTGGATGTACTGACTGCCGAAAGGAGGATCTCCAGTTGAGACTAAGTGGTATCGGATGACGCAGCGTCCTAAACAAAGCGAACGGAGCGATGATATGATCACCATTGCAGGGAGTTGCTGGATAGCAGTAGTCCAAGAATATCCATTGTGGCATTCTATTCCGGAAGTCAAAGTGGAACAAAGAAATACCGGTGGATGGATGAAATATTTTTTTATTCTATTCCCGGCTATTCGAAGCTTGCAGTTTATTGCAGCCGGCACTTGCAGTGTAGTTATACTCAAACAGAATGTAGTATAAGTAGATAAATTAGATTCTAATTGTTCGCTTTAGATTTGAAAGTGAGTCTTCCATATAGTGACGCATAAACAATACATCTGTCGATACCCCTTTTCCTTCCCTGGATACTGTAAAACTAGCCAAGGTATATTGTACACAGATAACATCCTCTGTGAGAGACAGAAAACTTGAAAATAAACCCTGTGCCAACACGAACGTTCAGCGTTGCACAGTATGCCATAATCCTTTCAAAAGTGCAGAAGATCAGGAAGCAGTATAACGTTAATGGGCTGGAAATAGAAAGAGATTTGAAAGATAAAATCTTGAAAACAAATAGGTACCTTGTTTATTTCATTTTACCTGTATCTCTCTCACGTCCTTATATTATAAAATGAAGCTAACAAAATTTCACCATGAATATAATTCTGTGGCTCCTGTGCTGAGTGATCTCGAGTTATACCCTTTTCGGTTTTCTTACATATAAATGATCAGAAAAAAATTAGGATTTTTTTGGTCTAACTCACGTTGTTCTATCTATTATAGTTTCCGAGATAATTTCGTGCAAAAGGATATAACTCACATAATTTTGACAAAAATTTCGTGAATATAAATTTATATCAAGTCACACCTTTTATTGTGTCGAAGCTACACACATATTTTCGCGTTTCTTGATATAAATACAGTTCTATTCTTTTCCACATCAAATTTTTTGAAATAATAATTGTGAATTTGGATATAGCGAAAGTTATGTCACTTTTTTTTCGCACTGTCTAAAGTATAACTCGAGATATACCCTTAATAAACTGTTTCTGACAGTATGCTGAATTTGTGTCAATTGATATAAGTTGACTTATATCTGAAATCAAAACAAATCTAAATAATGCTATTTAGTTTACAAAACGTGCTAAACGATACAAGTATGCATATGATGAGGATAGTAGAGACATTTATTTAGGATTCTATAGTATATTGAAAGCTAAAATCATTCAGTTTCGTTGATAATCCATTATTATTATCCATCGCTCCATTATTCTCTGGAATACTCTTCCGCCGGAAATCAGGATGTACACCTCCCGTAAAGCGTTTAAGCGTAAGATACGTGAGCACTATCTCCGTATATCGACACAACCCCACGTTTAGCTGCATCGACAACTGAGTCTATGAAGCTAATATACTACTATCTATCTGTATTTAAGTACCTGTATTATATGTATTTAAGGTATGTGTAATGTACGTATATATCTGTGCATGTATGTATGTATCTGTTTAATTGTATTGATTTACGTGTATCTCTATGTATGTGTATGTAATGTACTCTTTATAGGATTTATCTATGTCAATAAGTTTTTAACAACTATAATCTTTGATAATCTAGCTTTATTTGTTACACTTCTACCTTCCCTTTTTCTGCACCACCCTATGGTTGACTGGTGGAAAATGCCCTAGGCATTAAGTCCGCCTTTGCATAGTTTAAGCATAAAGTTTAAATAAATAAATAAAAGTTTAAATAAATAAATAATATAATCGTGATTGCTAGGCTTACCGAGCATTCTTTGTAATGAACGTACGTTTTATCTCAAAATATGCAAGGGACCTAACACATATACACAGTTTTACTTCAGCTCTACCCAGAATTAGCAACTACGTACTTAATACTTACTTCTGAAATTGGACCATATTACTAAGACTTGGTTACTGATATCTCAAGTTTGCTATTTCACCAAAAGAGATTGTTAAAAAATTTAAAAACAATACGCCTGACATGCGTTTGCACATTTTGACAGCTTTTTGCTATCTTTACTGCATTATAATATATAATACGGGTTTTTGATTGACAAATAATCTATTCACATACTCATCACTTCAATTCAATTATCTGTTCATAGATGATTAAGTGCATAGTTCACCTTTTAACATCACAAATTTTTACAAGTTGAATGCGCAGTGCCACCGAGTGTAGTCGAGTAACGTATTGATTGCATTGACCCTATTACTACCTAATATGTTAGGCAGTTTCTTTCTTCAAATTTTAGTTCTGGCTTTAAAGATTAAACCTTTACTTTTAGAGTGTGACTTTAATTACCCGTAGTTGCGTATTAACAAACTTGGGGCATCATTTTTTGCTATTTTATGAACTCCGTCAAAAGATTTGCACTTTGAAGTATTATTGCATAACCATTCAATTAAATAAAGCTCTGTAAGGTTCTCTGGACCTTCACAGTTAATATTAACAACTAAAACAGAAAGTTCTGACTACGAGTAGAAATGGATATTCATCAATAATTACATATATCTTTTTCATTTTTATTTGGAGCTATTAGCAAATTAAATGGTTTTGTTTTACTTTTACAGCCTAGCATTAGATTAATAGATTTGCCAAGGACATACAATACCATTGACAATACTGTGAAGCTATTACGACAGTTTACAATGAGGTATAGACTGCTGTAAATTTCATACTATGAGAATAAAAAATTAAGAGAACCTCTCAATCTTTGGCTTCTTCTTAGGTTCCACCACCGTCATTTTTCTAATTGTAACTATTTTTACATATCATTTAACTTCTAGATCATTGAAATTTTGTTAGCCCTCTGTTTTTGTTACGAGTTTAGTGTTTTATGGCTCGTAGTCATCGATTGAATATTTAGTGATCGATGGAATTTTAGAATTTCTTAAACATAGGTAAATCAAATAATTACCGACTTTTGATGATTGATTATTAAAATATATCTTTTGATAGATTAATATGTGCTGTTTAAGTTGAAAATCCGTAAAATATTTCTCTAGCACATGTATCCATTTTCACAAGAAAAGATGAATTATATCACTTAACACGAATTTAAAACACAAAATTTTGGTGTAAACTGATACAATTTAACATAATCGTAACAGCAGAAGACTAATACGTAAAAAATGTAATCTTTAAAGTAATAGTTAAAACTTTTGTAAGAGCGACATTGCTCTAGAAACATACAGTAATGAGTTAATACATTTTGTAAATTGATGTATATCCATTTACACGAAGACGATTTATGCTGGTGCAATATGATATAAGTGTAGTTGTATCGTTTAACACGTATTTCACGAAATTTATGACACGGCAAAAGGTATAACTCATGATTTTTCAGTAACTACTTCAAAACTATAACGTATAAAAGAACAATTTAAACACACAACGAAAGCTTATGCTTTTATCTACAAAAGTTGGTGCTCAACTTCAAACTAGCCCGCGTATCTAATGAACTAGATTTTTTTTAAACTTTTGTTCTCCTGAAAAGTAGTGATTTTTGAGTTGTA
The DNA here is from genome assembly GCA_916999025.1 of Orgyia antiqua. Lineage (NCBI taxonomy): Eukaryota > Metazoa > Arthropoda > Insecta > Lepidoptera > Erebidae > Orgyia > Orgyia antiqua. The sequence goes on along the minus strand of OU779864.1, from coordinate 14,612,836 downwards.
TCACTTAGCACAGGAGCCACACAATTATAGTAGATCTTAATCTAACACGCCAAATTGGCTTGCTTTACTTCAAGTTTTGACCTGAACTACGATGTCATTGAGCCAAGTCTGGCAATATGCCCAATGGAACATTAGTTACCTACACATCCGTTCCCTAAGATTGTCCAGTTGCTTCACATCACTGCCTCGGTTTTATGATAGCCTAGTACTTTGTTTGCCATACAGCTGATTGCAGTTGGCTGCGGGCCTTCTGAATAACAATTTGCATTGATATGAGTTCTCCAAGAACACAAATTGCAATCTACTGTACGTAAATGTTTTATTCCCAACTCAATTTTATTTAGCAGAAAACTCTACATAATCTAACATATTTATTTGCGTTATATAATTATTAATAATAATTAAATAAGGAAAAAATTATATTTTACTTGAAATGAATACCAATTCTTACTTACATAAAATTTGCAAGTTCTTTGATCAAAATAAAATTACACTTAAACTCTTTACATAATATTTTTTGCGAGTTTTATCCAAAACGTTTTTACCTATATAATTCAATTGAATATAGTTTTTTTTTTGCTATTGACATGCTATTGTGTAAATCCATATTTAAAGAGACAATTACTTATTACAAATATAACAGAGTATTTCTTTTTTAATTTAACAGACTTCATGGGTCTTTGAAATTTGAGGATTTTTCTCGATTTCTCAGGAGATAACCATCAAGTGACCTGGTGCCAATCGGACCACACGTAAACCACCAGCTTTCACATAAAAAAGAATCATTAACATCGCTTCGCCCAGTTAAAAGTTATGAGGTAACAAATATAAATGACTAGCTGCCCCGGCAAACGTTGTTTTGCCATACAATTCTGTATAAAATAAAATTTCATCAAAATCGGTCCAGCCAATTTGTAGCCTATGTGTTATTCTGATGTATAAGCTATATTGTGGTAAAGTTTCATTCAAATCCATTCAGTAGTTTTTACGTGAAAGAGTAACAAACATCCATACATACAAACTTTCGCCTTTATAATATTACTAGCTGCCCCGGCAAACGTTGTTTTGCCATACAATTCTGTATAAAATAAAATTTCATCAAAATCGGTCCAGCCAATTTGTAGCCTATGTGTTATTCTGATGTATAAGCTATATTGTGGTAAAGTTTCATTCAAATCCATTCAGTAGTTTTTACGTGAAAGAGTAACAAACATCCATACATACAAACTTTCGCCTTTATAATATTAGTAGGAAGTAGGATAAAAAAGAAAAGAACATACGGTCGAATAGAGAACCTTCTCCTTTTTTCGAAGTCGGTTAAAAATATATGTTAAACTTACAACAATCATTCTGTCCACCATGAGATTAAAAATTAAAATTAATATTCTCACCCAGTAACAGAAAAACTGTTTTCTTTGTAAAGCACGCCATCGTGAAATAAGCAGGCAAACGAGAGGTCGGGAATTATCCCCTGCCACTAATTGCGCCTTACCAACCCCCTAACTTCCCTCCCCATCTTCGCAGTCTCATACATTTTTCTTGCGACGCGACCCGAGCAATTTAATCCTGTATTTAGAGTGTTGCCATTCGAATTACTGTATAAAAGCGACCCTCGGCGTCTTAAGACAGGTACCCTCTTTATCTCGTAAAATGTATTATGTATTCGAAAATTAAAATTCTGTGAGGAATTTACGTTTTAATGGAGTGTATTATGACAAATTACATCGCATTAAAATATTATTTCTGTTTATATTGTGGTAAACAAATTTACAGTGTTTGTAATTTTGTTTTTTAGCTGAATTATTTAATGTTCATGCTATTTTTGGAACTATTAATATCATACTAGGGGTGTACAGAGGGGTGTCCATTCCTTCTTAACATTATTTTTGGATTTATTAGCTTTCTTCGAACATATTTGTCAATTTTATCTGTTACAAACACATGAGTTTCACTCTCTTCAAATAGTCGGATTAATCTAAAATCTTGCATTTTCATAAAGAACAAATTATGACAGTGGTACCAATTCAAATGCACAACTAAATTAGATCGAACTATAAATAAATTTTGATAGTGTCGATAACACAATTTGGCAACGACTGATTTTTTTTATATAAAAACTATTTATTATGGACAAAAGATTTTCATTACTATCAATGCGCACAACAAAACAACCAATGTAATTATTTTTACACAATTACCCATGAATATATACTGTTTTTTAAGTATTCCGTTTTTTTATGTATCGGTGTTAATATTCTGCTACTAAGTCGCTCAAACCAACTGATGGTTGAAGTTAATTTTGGTTATTTTCCAAACTAATAATATCAAATCCGAGACGACCGCAGCATCAAACCTAAACCGCTGGCGTATTGGTGGTTTCGGTATAACGCTATAATCTTATAACATTAACAGTGCGGTCTACCACTTGTATAGGACCGAAGACCGCCCAAGAATCATATGAGAAGCTTTAGCATTTATAGAAAACTAAGGTTGAACAACTGAATTAAACAAAAAATAATGTGACTAGCTATTGCCCGCGACATCGTACGCGTGGAATTGAGATTTTTTTTCCGTTTTTTGCAACATCTTTTACCAATGTTTCGTTCCTATTGGTCGCAGCGTGATGGTACCTATATAGCCTTTCTAGATAAACGCAACAACAGTCAAAGAATTTTCCAAATCAGACCAATGCAGTGGTTCCTGAGATAAGCTCGGTCAAACAAACAAAACTCTTCAGGTTTATACTATAATATTATTACTATTTTAAAAACGCTCTATGCTTTTATGCTAAAAGTCTAAACTTCGCGACTCATTTATTGCATTAAAACAATTTTTTACGGATTTAGAGATGTATATTTTGTTTTAATTCTACCCGATATTTTAGAGACTTTGAGTTCTACTTGTGACTATAGTTGGCTGAAAATTTTCAGAAACCTCGGTAGATTACAAGCGTGAAGTAGATAAGTAAAGTAAGTCGTAATATGCATTTATTGTATTTAAATGTTTTAAAATTGAAATATCTATACTTCTATATTGTATACTAATACTAACCGCGACTTCGTAAGCGTAAAATTTAGAAATTAAACCTTAACAAACAGAAGTTTACTATGACAGTCGATAGATGGCGTTGTACCAATTTATAAATCGCGCTAGTTTCGTTCGTCACATTAACACTTAAGCTCGTCAAAATTTCTGTAGCGTCATTAACTCGTTTTCATAATTTTATATTAGTTAGGATTAGGATTATAAATCTGGAAAGTTTATTGAACCACGGATCCGATTTGAAAAATTCTTTCAGTGTTGGATAGTACATTTTTCGAAAAAAGCTATAGGTTATGTAACATCAGACTGCGACTAATAGGAGCTACTTGTTAGTGAAAATGTTGTAAAAACGAAAAAAAAACCAAATTCCACGCATACGCAGTCTCGGGCCACAGCTAGTAACAAATAATTAGGCACATGTCGCCACGTTATATATTGTTTCTATTTGTAAATTAGACAACATAAAATCTTTAGGGACTTACAAAAGTTATATTGTGTCTGTGACATTATTTCAGTTGACAACTCATTAGTTTAGCGCTGTACCGTGAATACGTTAGCAATTAAAAAGTTTATTGCATACTGAAACATGCCAAGAACGTCTAGTGCTTTTGTATGAGCAAAAAACTCGAAAAAGAAACATCAGTGAATTCATAGTCCATTTTTTTTTCAATAAGCTAGGCAGAGGACATTGAAAGCGACGGTCAAATACACTTTCTTGACTTCGGTTTGCACTCATACATCTGGTCATACAAATACGACGGTTTTAACTACTATATACTTGGCCTTATCTATACTATAATATTATAAAGCTGAAGAGTTTGTTTGTTTGTTTCAACGCGCAAATAAAATTCTTTCAGTGTTGGATAGTACATTTATTGAGGAAGGCTATAGGCTATATAACATCACGCTGTGACCAATAAGATCGAAGCAGTAGTGAAAAATGTTGCAAAAGCGGGAAAAGTTTTCTAAATTCTACGCGTCCGGAGTTACGGGCAACAGCTAGTTACAACTAAACATTTATTATGGTAACTCTTGAGAAAATTACCACCTGTTAAACCATGCTATCGTGTACTTCATTTAATTCAAACATGAAATATTGGAACAACGTTTGTTTACTTTATTTTAATGGGCAAATATTGACTATAAGCGCACTGTGAACGTGACTATGGCAACCACAAGACGATACTATTGAGTGACTATGTTATAAGATCATATTCTCCGTGTGGTGACGGATTAAGAATACAAGTCTCACCACCCCATCTCTTCCCAAGGGTGTTGTAAAAGTCAGCTAAGGGATATTGCACACAGATAACATGCTCTGTGAGAGACAGAAAACTCGAAAATAAACCCTGTGCCAACACGTTTGGTCAGCGCGGCACAGTGGTCCAAAATCCCTCAAAGTAGAGGAGGCCCGTGCCTAACAGTGGGACGTAAATGGGCTGGAGACAGAGAAGATCATATTATAAAAGAAAGGAAATATCACATCAACGGTAATATTATAACGATTTTAGCTTGTATGTTTGTCTGTGTAAGTTATTCACTCATTCTCAAATGGCTCATCGAATACGAATTAAAGGTTACTATAGCTTATTATTATATATTGTAGATTCACATAAAGGTTATGTTCAGAAAATATGCGTTAAGTGTGTGACGGTATAATTGAATATATTATATTGAGTTTATGTGAATACCTAGATGGCGTTAATGTCTAAATAGAAGTCGGTATGGTTTTGTGACTGCCTTCTTAGGTATATCATATTATGTTAAAGTTTAATCTTTGAAGTTAGTAGCATCGAGCAAAATTAACCATACCCTGCCCGATACTACTAATGTCACGAAAAATGTGTTTGATAATCAAATCAATATTGTAGACGGTCATAGAACTTAGTATTTAAGTTTTTCTTTTTATGTGGAGTACCTTGTAACAGCTTTCTCTATACTTAAGATGTGCCCAAGAATCTCTTATCATGCTTCTAAGAAGTACTTAAATGAACTTATTGCTAAAGATGTCAATTATGTTTCAAAATTATTCGAATATCTTGTTATGAATTCTAAATTAATAAAACTCGTACAAATTTAATCTTAAATTAGTATTTCTATACTCCGTGTGGTAACGGATTAAGAATACAAGTGTCATCACTTCATCTTCTCCCAAGGGTGCTGTAAAAGTCAGCTGAGGGATATCGGACACAGATAACATCCTCTGTGAGAGACGGAAAACTCTAAAGTAAACCCTGTGCCAACACGCCTTGTCAGTGCATCAGTAGACTACAATCCCTCCCAAAGTGGAGGAGGCCCGTGCCCAACAGTGGGACGTTAACTACTTATCTTAATAAACTTATTGCTAATGGTATCAATTATGTTTCAAAATTAAACGAAAATCTTGTTTTGTATTCTAAATTATAAAAAATTCGTACAAATATTAAATTAGTAACTATACCTACGGTGGGGCTTTATTGACAAATTAGTAGCGTAGTGGCGTTTCGTGACTATGTATAACCAATTAAAAGTTTATTACACGTAGAAGTTTGTCAATATACATGGTCTTGTGATTTAACCTGAGTATGTATAAATAATAGAAAGCCTACACTGCAGCAATCCTTACTAATTTATAAGTGCGAAATCCGGATGACGACACAGTAATAATTTTGATGAGCATAAGTGTTTTTGTGGAGGAGGCCCGTACCCAACAACTATTTATAAATATGTACACACATACAGTTTAGTGATTTTGTGTTTGTGAAATAAAATTTATTTTATAATTTTTTTTTTATAATATAGGTAATAAAATCATTATTGTCCTGCTCTTATCTCATTATTTGGAGTCAATGCAACATATTTTTACGTAGCTGTAGGTTTTAGCTGATTTCTATGACCAGATATATCGACGAGCTACGTGGTGGAGTGGTTCATGTAACGGACTGCCGATCACGAGGTCGCGGGTTCGATTCCCGCAGACAATCATTTGTGAGATATTCATAAATGTCATACAAATGTTTGTACTGCGTCTGGGTGTTTTCTATGTATCATAAGTATGTATTTACAAAAAAAAAGTAGTATAATATGTAGTATATCCGTATTCTGGTATCCATAACACAAGCATAAAAGCTTACCCTGGGACCAGAGAACGTTGTGTGAAATGTCCGTGAATATGTATTAAAAAAAAAACATAAACAAATGTTATCATAACAATAAATGACAAATTCAAAGCGCAAGCACCAACAACACAAATGAGAGAAGCTTTGAAAAACAACGAAAATATTAGTATGTAATATTCTCCATTATAAAATGTTATTACAGTAATTATGCTTGTGCTATCACTCAGCTTTCAGTTCGTCATAACAACATTGATTGAACAACGTTGATGGACAGATAAATGTTCAATTATTTATACATTGGATTCTCTGAAATGCGAAATTAAACTTTTGTGCATTAAAACAGCGATGTTAATATAATTTTTTATACATTTTCTATTAAAATTCCATTACACGAAATTGTTTACTACGTATTCTTCTATACAATTTAAGATTGTTTACGTACTTCTGTTTTTAGAGTTCTGACCTTTGTAAAACGGGAAAACGAGTCCCTTTTACTGTGCCTTACGCTGTCCATCCGTTCGTCTGTCACCTGTGTCCCGCAAAGACTTGTGTATTATTCGGTCACCAAAAAGAAAAGAACATTCTTTATTATCAGGATATATTATATTAGATATTATTTAAGCCAGGGGATTAAAGGAACGCTTCCTGAAATTATTCAGGGTTTCTCAAAAAGCAAGTGTCAAAAATATTTTTTGGAGTCAGCTGTCCAACCAAATTAAGATTAATTGCCTTCATGACTTTACTTTAAAGGAAATATTTTTTACTGAGATGGCATTACGTTAACATTCGTTGTTAATTTATTAGGTTTTGCATAATTTAGGTGTTGTTAAAAATAATTACAAAATATTTTCAAAAATGGAACGCATTAAAAACATATTTACTGCAAAAGATTGGCTGCTACAGATGGCTTTTAAGTTTCATAAATTATTAAACTAAATTCGTACTAAATAGCTGTGAATACATTCATATATTTCCTTATATACAAGTTCCAAAAGTTTAAAAATAAATAGATAGGTACTAAGAAATAGCTTTCTTGGTACTTATTTATTTTTAAACTAAATTACTTACTTACTAAATAAATTAGTATCTATATTTCGTGAAACAAAATCAGGCTACACTTCTACCAAGCCTTGTACAAACAAGGTCAAAATATTAAAAATTAAATCATATATCAAAAACGTTCCGCAAGCTGACTACGGCGTTAAAAACATAAAAAATCTTGACAAGGTCATCACATAAAGAATTTTATTTAAATAAACACGACGAATAAAAAATAAGTGGAACGCGGACGCAATTAGCGAGAGCGTAATATTCAGAGGGTTAACGTCACGTGTTTCTCTGATTCCATTTTGTAATTTAGGTTTTGCTGTATTTTTGTGATATGTTAAAAATCACGTTTTGATGGTTTTCTATTTTAACTGGATTTGCTTTCTCTGCTACACACATCGTAGCGTTCTTACTATCTGCTGATTCGCACAGATTTATCGATTACGTATTATGATTAACACAGACATGACGGCTGATAGAAGACTATGGAAGAAAAAAACATGTTGCACCGACCCTAAATAATGGGATAAGGGCAGGAGGATGATGATGTATCTGATATATCTGTACTAATTTTATAAAACTGTAGAGTTTATTTGTTAGTTTGCTTAAACGCGCTTATCTCAGGAACTACTATTTCGATTTTAAAAATTGTTTTAGTATTGGATAGTGCTTTTTATCAGATAAGGCTATAGGCTATATAACATTACGCTGCAACCAAAAGTGAAAAATGTTGCATCAGTGAAAAATGTTGCAAAAACAGGGATAAGATAATTTTCTGAAATCCACGCGTATGAATTCATACGCGTTACGTTTGTTAATAGCAAAAATTTTAAAGGAAAACGTTGAATTTTCTCTTGCTTAAATCGTTAGTTTTAATTTCAAGTTTATTTATATTTAATCGATATACATAAAGGTTATGGTAATGTTGCGTGAACAAGCCACGGTCACGAATGCACAATTATGTGTTGTTTATTTTATTATAGAATTTATTATAGGTGGAAATTAGACGTATTAAAATATAGGTAATTTGATTTGATAAGTCAATCGAAATGTAATTTAATTAGACACTTAATTATAATTTACACATCATTCTCTAGAATAACATACCTACTATAAGTGATATTAGTTTTAGAAGATTAGAAATAGTTTTTTAATTATTATATTTTTTTTTATGAAAGAACTTTTTACTTAAGCCTAGAATTATACTTTTTCTTTGTCGTTTACTTACGGCCATTTTCAAATATTTATTTCACCTCGATTCTTGGTGTCTAATTCAGACTAATATACACTTACTTAGCTGATAAGAAAGAACGAAAGAAAGTGTTTATTCCTCCCCCATGGGGACACAACGAGATACATAATATTACAACTAAGCATATTATTATACAAATAGAAAGAAGTAATTTATTGATTTTGCAATTGACATGTTATGCTTTACTTAATAAATTAAATTATGGAGGGAAAAGTCCAGCTTGCGGCAATAAATTTTTCCACCATAATTTAATTTATCAAATAGAAAGAAACAAAAAATTACAATAGAAAGCATAAGATAAAAATAAGAATATTCATATACTAACATAGTAGTGTTAATGTGCCCCACCCATAGGAGAAAAAAGGGACGTTGCTCACCTTTTTGTTACTGATAACTGCAGTATCAATTAAATATTTGACAGTACATAGAAATATCTAACTGATAAACGAGGATTACGATCTATCCACAATCGTAGATTAGTTATTGAAAATGGCCGTTAAAATCTTCGTAGATGATGAGAACATTCTACGTTCAAATTTTAAAAACTCCGCTAGATTATAAAAACTCTATGATCAAAACGGTAGTAATTAAAAAGTTTTGTTAACCCATATTGTTAAATAATGTTTGCTTGACTTATACTCGATATTATGCGACAACCCTTGAGTTAGAACACAGATGTGCGATACACTTAACAACGCTACTCCAAGCTTGCATGAATATAATATCTAATATAAGTTTCACGACGTTAAATACTCGTATATCTAAATATATATGCGCTTTAAAACATTTTTTCTTTTATTATTAGAAATGTGACTGTATAGGATATGGATCCAACGGTAATTACTAAACTTTATTGCCTCAAGTGGCGACCAGGCACCAGAAGATGCAGCGCGGAGCGGCCTCCGACAAGGTGGACTGACGATATCGTCAAATATGCCGAGGGCCGCTGGATGCAGTCAGCGCAGGACCGCGCATTGTGGAATTCTATTGGGAGGCCTATGTCCAGCAGAGGGCGGAGAAAGATAAATGGATGGATTACCTCAAATTGTTAAAATAAAATAAATAATTACTTGCAGATATTTTTAGACAACTCATTACCGATATTAATGTACGACAGCCCTGAAGCTGGTCCACACATATGCCACACTGACAATACAATTTTATAAACATGTTTTTCACTTATTATCATAACACGATTGAAACAAGTTCTTAGCAGTTATTAAAAATCTTGGAACCCCAAATTGCTATAGACAATTTAATTACTATAGATAAGCATACGTATTTTAGATACACAACTAAACTTAAGGGCCTACATCAATATCATCGCCGACACGTACATATTAACACAGCCAGTAGGCACAGAAAATGAAGAATTAGGGATACTTTTCCTATTTACTCAAAATCTACTAAATATATTTTAATTCTGATCCACGTGTTTCTATACATAATAGTTACCTATGTTTTTAAAGTTATTTTATTAGTTAATACGCGATAATAGACCGCCAAATGAAAAAAATAAAAAATGAGAGAGGTTGTTTCGCCAAGATTTTCTATCGAGAAAACTTTTTTCAATCGCGTTTCTGAGTTTATGCGATCCTAGATCATATATTCAGTCGAGTCTGAGTCGTTATGAATAAGACCATGTGTCTATAAAACTCAGATTATATATTATACTATCAATTAAAATATTTTAGTTAAGTTAATCTTAGTTATTCACGTAGAATTGATACCATTGTTAGATAGTTGTACAATTTAAGTGAAGTTCGGTTCAAATGAAAGGAGTTGCGTTGTTCGAAGAGATTATTGACATTCTTATGCGACAACCCTGATGTTAGTCACAGATGTGTCACTCTAAGCATTCATGAACGTAATAATATTTGATATAAGTTTTACAACGTTAAACGTAACTTAATATACATACGCTTCAAGATGTTCTCATTTTATCAAGAGACCGCATATCGACTTTTGTGCTTTGCATAAATTTGCATGACAACATGTTCATGTAACACCACTTGTTTATGCTAAACATGATACCCTTTAGTATAATGTGGTATATCGTTAAGTACATCAAGTTCTCAGAGAGATTGATCTTGCATTTATGTGGATTATGAAACTCTTCATATCGTTTCCAGTAATTACGAGTATGTTTTCAAGATAGAGTCTGTCCAATTTGAATAAGTCTTGACTCAGTAACACATAAGTATATTAAGTATATTGACTTTTATGAATACATTTAAAAGTTCGTAATTCAGATATTTATAAAAAAAGGGACGGGCTAGTTAAGTGGTTCAAGTAACGGACTGCCATTCACGAGGTCAGGGGCTCGATTACCGCTTGGGACAATTTGTGTGATGTTTATAAATGTCATACAAATGTTTGTTTTGCCTCTGGGTGTTTCTATGTATTAAAAGTATGTATTTACAAAGGAAAAGTAGTATAAGTAGTAAATCCGTATCTGGTATCCATAACACAAGCATAGAATTATAGCTTACTTTGGGACCAGAGGACGTTGTGTGAAATGTCCAAAATATTTATTTAGATTCACTAACAGTGGACAGTTAATTTAAATAAATAATTGAAAAAATAAATTAATTTTACATAACGTCCTCTGACCCAAGCTAAGTACATCCTTGTGTTGCTTATATTATTTTATACTTGGCAATGAAATTTCTCTCTCTCTATCTCTCTCTTACTGTCTCTTCAGCCCATTGACGTGCTCCAGACCACAGCTGGGCACAGGCCTTCTATTCTTTGAGAGGAATTATGGTCTACTGCGCGACGCAGACCAGGCGTGTTAACATAGGCTTAATGTCAAGTTTTTGCTCTATACATGGAATGTTATCTGTGTACAATATCACTTAGCTGGCTTTTACAACACCCTGGGAAAGAAACGGGGTGGTGACACTTTTATTCTTAATCTGTCACCACACGGACAACTAAGACATTTTAACATGTAAAATACTTACAGAATTTTACCTCCACTTCATTTATTTGTTTGTATTTATTCAGCATGGTTTGAAACTGCATAAGCCGTAGGTACTTTAATACGAGACAGCTCATAATCCAACTTATTGTTCCATGCGAGGAAAGTTAAGCTGTTGAGATTTTCTGCGGTTGCATTTTTAGCATCTCGTATGAAATTGTAGCATGTAACGTATTATTATTTTAGTAAACAAATTGTTGTATAAGCTCCTACGTAGTATTTTATAATTCCCTGACTTATTTTGTGGTAAAATATGTCCATATAACATTTCTGATTGCAGTAAAAGTATGCAACAACTGAACAATTCTTGTGAATAAGAGGGATTTCGTGTTGAATAACTGGTCAGAGTCCCGGATACTTTTGGTGGATTTCGACATACATTATAATGATATGTCCGTGACGGACAAAAAATACAGGTATCACCTCCGCCTTTTTAGCCATCGGGGGTCGTTGGAACTGACTAAGGAAATCACGAGCGCAGAAGGAGGGTTACGTCAGGCTGGTGGCCAGTGGCAAAAATCAGCCAAAGACCCTTGCAGCGTGAGCGAGTAGTCATATTGCGCCTAACCCGATAACGGGATATGGGCAGGAGAATGATGATGATCGACATGCACTATAGGAGGTTAAAATGCTATTAATTGACCTACATATTATTAGAAATAGCTTGTTATTGAATTAATCATAATCAGTACTTGTAATATTTATATTTTAAAGTTAAAACTAGACCCCTCTATTACCCTCCCTCTATAATGTGTTACGATCGACGATTATCCACCATGATCTACAATATATACCTAAGCATAATTGCTGTACCTAGTGCTTATTTTAATTTTGATGATGCATGAAGGATTCAAGAAAATTACTGTACGTTAATCGTATTTACTACCTGGATTTAACTATAAAATAAATAGTTAAAGTTAAATCTAAACACTGCTATCTTCTGGAGCTTATGGCCGTGAATAAAGAGAAAATGTGCTACAAAACCAACAATGTCAAACAAAACCTAAAATAAACCGAAAATAATGTTCTAACTAACGTATATAAATATAGTAAAGTGTTAGCCGGTCGGAAGGGACAGAGTGTAGGCAGTGGCGGGAATTCAATTGGAAAGATCAACAAAACGATGAAGTTAACTTCAGCCATTTTAGATAACACAAAGTGCTTCTGACATCCGGAGTTTGCTTTGTTATCAACGAGATAATTTGATGAAATATCGCTTTTTATCTTAACACTTAGATAATATTTAAATGTAATACGTTATATGAAAAGTTTCATTTTAAAGAGTTAATTATTTAATACTAGCTGTTGCCCAAGACTTCGTACGCGTGAAATTTAGAAATCAATCCTTAACAAACATAAGTTTACTCTTCTGCTCAATAGATGGCGTTGTACGTTTTTTAAATCGCGCTATCTTTTCGTTCCACACATTAGCACTTATGCTCGTCAAAATAATTACTGGGTCATCATCTGGATTTCGCACTTATATACTAGTAAGGACAAGCTGCGCCAAGTAGGTATGGTTTATATAAAAGGTAGTTGTTCTTACTGTATTAAATTAAAATAAAATGAGTTATATCGGCCCAGATATTCTTGAGTTTTAGGGAGATTAACGTACACACGTACACGATTAACTAGTAAAAGTAAAAGGTAAAAAAGTATTTATTTTCCACCACACACAAGCATTTACATATTTTACATGTTACAAATACAAATTTCATTAAACTAGGGGTGGACTGGAGCCTAAACTGATTTTTATGTATAAGATAGAAGATAATAAAGCGTTAGTGTCTTCTGTCTACTGTACGTAGTTATCTGTGTATGTATGTAGATATTATACTTATTCATTATAACTATTGTAAAAATTAAAAAACTTATTTTCTAATTTCACCTTTCAGTGATAAATTTGCACCTGCCCCATATATTATCTCTGCACCACTGATGGTTGGCTGGTAGAAAATGAGTCCGCCATTGTACATTTTGTTAGTGCAAAAAGTTTTCAATAAAAAAAAATATATATATATATATTTATAAAAAGGTTTATTTATTTAATTTTTTATTACCGCTATGTACCTAAGTACTTAAAAAAACATGATTTTGTAATGCTCTCGTAATTATTTACCCAAATCTTAAGTAAAATCATGTCACTTTTTCAAGTGGTAATCAGTTTTTCCACCACAACTTAATTTATTAAGTAAAAGCATAGCAAGTCAACTGGCATTGTTCATAAATTTTGACCTGCTTTTTTATATTTTTTTTAGAAAATATAGACTATTTTATGCAACTAATTTCAATACTTTTAAAATATTCACTATAAAGAATTTTTTTTAAATACTTATAGATATTATTTTAAATGTTGTGACGTCATCGTTGTACGCAATCTGTGCATTGCTTTTTCCTGATAAACTTAACACAGATTGCAATACATCTTTTCAAAGTAGCCGAGTTGATATAATCGACCAATTTCAACTCCACCACAGAGTAGTATATCCCTCAGAACGCCTTAATATTTTAAGTCCTTCATTTCAAAGGCACATAGAGATCATTTGCTTTTTTGGAAAAATAATCGTCAATGTAGCAAATTTTCCGAAAAAACCTAATGGATCATGATCAGAAACTCTATTCCCCGAAATGGTTTTCAAATTAAGAGTTTAAAAAAAAATATGAACAATGTCAATTGCAAATATTAATAAATTTCATACCTCAAACTATCATACTCTTGCACACTTATAAGGATAACTGCCGGCGTATTATGAGCTTTTAAAAATCATTCAAGTTCCAGGCGCGCCGTAAACTGCATGGCTAAATTAGGTATTATGGCAAAAATAAAACTTAGTTGAAAATTTTTAGTTAGTATTTTAACTTTTAGTTGTACCTTCTCCTTAAACATATTAAAGATATGACTGGTTTAGCGAACTGACTAACTAATAATTTGTTCATAATACGAATTTGCCAGACAGTCCAATTCACGGCGTAAACTGCCTGTAAATAAAAGCTCATAATACGGCCGCTGGCCTCCACATCGCCCCTTATAGCCAGTGCTCAAGGCTCGCAACGAAGAATCATCACTACGTTCACACAATGAGGAATATACGTACGCGCAAACACGTACATGACGACTTTACACAATACACGTACACACGCGCGCACGGTTTATTTTCATGTCATTTAGTCATGGTTTTTAGGGTTCCGTACCCAAAGGGTAAAAACGGAAACCCTATTACTGAGACTTCGCTGTCCGTCCGTCCGTCCGTCCGTCCGTCCGTCCGTCTGTCACCAGGCTGTATCTCAAGAACGGTGATATCTAGAGAGTTGAAATTTTCACAGATGATGTATTTCTATTGCCGCTATAACAACAAATACTAAAAATAAAGAAATAAAAATATTTAAGGGGGGCTCCCATACAACAAACATGATTTTTTTACCGTTTCTTGCTCGATACTAATAACGTTGCCTTATGTTGCATAGATAATGGTACGGAACCCTTCGTGCGCGAGTCCGACTCGCACTTGACCAATTTTTATTTTCTGTTCAGTGTAGTTCTGTCTCTTTATTACTACAAAAATATGGTAATAATACTATATACGCTACTTTTAATCTCAAATTATAAGACATTTTGTGAAGTATTTGCGAATATAAATTTAACATTCCTTAGAAAGGAAATAAAAAGACGGTCTATGATTACAATTCTTTATTAAAAATTAATTGGAACATCCAGTCGATACAAACATGGGCACATTAATGTTAAATTAAAATAAAAACGCTTTATTTCGTTTTGCTACAAAATGTCTAGTAATTACAGTTGAATACAGCTTTTAAGAGTCAATTTTTGTTTGTGAGAGCTCTATAATCTTTTAGTCTTTATGGTAGTAGTAATTATTGTAACTATAATTTATTTCGCATTTCACTTAAACATTTACAAATTACAGAATTTCAAATTGAGACACGTTTAGACCTATTTTTTGGGGTAATTGTCAGGTCACAAGCATCTTTGATGTCTTTTGTTATTTATTTTTACTGATCTTTACATCATGTCAGCCAATTAAGTTCCAGTATTATGAACGTTTTACTACACCTTTCTGCAACACGTTGTAGTATTGTTTTGATTTCAAATACACTGCTTAAATTAAGCTGGCTGTTAAAACACCTTGGGAAGAGAATCAGGTGTTTATTTAATCAAGTATCTTTTATCACTCAGATGTGTAGGTATATGTAAATACTTTTAAATACGTTATTGACTCTAATAATTATTCAACTGTAATATTAAATAAAATACACGGATTATATATTACATGAAATAAAATAAATACGAAGCATTTAATTACAGATGTTATGCTTATAACTAATTGTTCCTCATTTACTGTTTCTCAAAATTAAATTACAATTAATAATTATTTACAGCATTTTAATTTTATAAAATGGTTATTTTAATATTAAAATTTTATGGCATTTTTAATGATTTAATTTTATAGACAAATGAAAATAGAACGCATATCTATTAATTACGCAAAATAACAATAAACAGGCACAAGTCAAAATTCTTTTTTTTAATAATTTATGCCATAGAATTTAAATCGTTCTATTTTTAAAAAACCGAAAGAAATAAAATATTTTGTATTTGATCTCTTTCGGTTTATACATAGGTACTAAACCGGTATTAGTACAAAATGTGTCTATTACATTTGCAATTAAAAGCTAAAAAATAACTATTAAATGCTTATCTATATTTTATTACCATAATTAGCTACAATTTTATTTACATTAAAATTACACCAATTTTATATGAAAAGATTTTCTAAAACTATTTGAATACGGATTTTAAACCATTTTAATAATAATTACAAGTAGCCTGATATTATTTTACAAATTATGGCACTGAAAAAGAAAAAATTAGTACCGAATAGATATTTAAAAAAAATTACAAAAATTGTATCGCGAAATGTTGATAAGAATTACTTGTAGGTATATAGTAAAAGCATAATAAAGTAATTGATTTAAATAAATCTTTACAATAATTTATTTTTATACATATCTGGTGATACAATAACCCAACAAAAAGTATCTTCGAATTTGAAGTTTATACAACGGCAAACATTTAGAATATTTATCAATTACTCCAGTCTCCATTCTTAATATAAATTTATTATATACGATTTTCATTTAATTATGTTATATAGATCTAAAATATCTAAAGCCTTTATTATACTTTATGTAACAAAACTTACTTCTCATACATTTCAAGCTTTATCACAAATGCCTTCCAAGTCATACAATATTACTTCTATTATACCTACTGTCAATATACGAGTAAGTACTTATTTTATTGAAGCACATCAATATTTACATTTCTGGGAACATTTATTTAAATTACCATAAAAATAAATTTTTAATTGCTAACAAATTAATAAATTAGGTAGGATTTATGTCACTTTATTGTAAAAAATGGATGACCGAGTTTGGTACGGTATTGTTTTGGAAATTATGTCTTCAAATATGAATTTAAAATCCGGCGAAGTGTTGTCATTTGACAACCCTAGCTATAAAAAAAGATTAGCTTTTAAACTATCTTAAAAATTTACATAATCAATAAGTATGTAAAAGCCTTACTTTTCAAATAACTCAGTATAATTGCACAGCAAGGTATGAATTTTAATCATAAAACGACATATTTACAAGACAAAAAACAATTATTACAAAACAAATAAAAATTAATTGCTTGCTTCTCAGTAACATTTTCCTGTTCAGATATTTATATAAAACGGGGAGAAAATTTTAATAAATAAATTCTTTTGATCTAGTTTACTCAGCGTTACGACACTGCTTGATCAGCAGTGCGTACTTTATTTGCTTGTATAAGGATGATGTATTACAGGTCACATCACATGTCTAATAAATTATAAAATATTTTATTTTTATAAAACTTTCGTGTAAGATTGTCGGAGGACTATGGACTAAATCTTCCACAACAGCTCAATTTTTTTTTATCTGAGCAAAGCTTTCTATAAACCCTAAAGTCTTTAAGGAGAAAGAAATATGCAAGTAAAGCTGTGTGGCACAGCTAGTACAATATATAAAAAAACTATTATTTAAATTATGTATCTATAATACATACATCATCGACTCATTAAAAGTAATAACTTAAGTAGTTAGACTGACTTTTTTTTATAATAAAGCGTATTATCTTCGTAAAAAAATAAGCAGTTTTAATTTAAAACTGCTTGTTTCATATCATTGTTACTTAGAACTCCAACAATAAAAATTAATTAAATGAAACGCTAAAATTAATCCTCTTACCATGGAAACTTATATTTCTCTCTATCGATTATTATTGGTACACATAAATTAGCAGCACGTCCAATTTTTTTCTAAACCTATAATTTAAGTTATTAATAAAAATAAAATCAAAGTATTCGAGTGAACATTTAAAATTAATTAGCACGGAAAAAATAACCTTCTGTAATTAACTGACTGAAAAAATAAATAAAAATTAATAAAATTTATTGATTTAAACTTCTGAGAGTCAGCATTGTAATTACTTTTTTACATTATTTTTTTTGTGATTACCAGCCTTTCTTTTACAATGGAAATCCAATCACTCAATTTCAAGATTTACACAAAACACAGATCACCCCAAGAGATTCCGCAAGACAATCTACGCATACCGAACATATGCGAGCACATGTATGAAAACCGACGTATGATTTTGCTACGACCAATATACATTATTCCATATCCCACAAATCACACATACCAAAACCTAAATAATAATCTCATAATGCATTATCAATTGCAGGTGATCTGTGACACAAAACCATTTATAGCACTTTTTAAAACGTAAACACAAGGAACATGAATAGACTGAATACAATTTTTAAAATTGGAACAGTAAGAGATGAAGCAAGACCAGCTGCTGCAAGTGCACTGGCCGCTGCTTCAACGCAGTGTCGGTAGGTAACGTGGTCAAGGCAAGTGATTGCACAAAAATGTTGATGTGCGCAGGCTCCATCACATGATTCTGTGCTCTCATGTCGTACTTTATAAGCGCGGATATACCTGTATAATAAAATGTATTTCTAGGGTTTGTTGGGTTTGGGTTTTAGGGTGTTTTTAGGGTTCCTTATTCTTATTATATCCTCGCAAATAAAAGCAATAAATATCTGCGGTGTAAATCTGTGTTCTAAATAAAAATTTTATCTATAGATACATATGAAGCTTCAAATATTATGGATATTAATATATTAACATGTCCAAAATAATGGGTCAAAGTCAATGTCAAACTTATTTATTTCAAGTTGGCATGTTTTACAAGCTCTTTAGAAACATCAGAAACTAGGTATCTGTTCCAAACGCGAATCCTATGGAGAAGAACAGACAAGAAACTCCATGGATTTTTTTTTCTATTCTCTTCATACTTTTTTTTCTATATAATTTTACATTGTTGGAGGGGTGTGAGGATGATGCCGATTAATGCTATCTAGACTACAACTAATAACTAATTTAGAGACAAGATTGCCTTGTTAAAGCAAGTCGACCAGTCCCAGCAGAAGAGATGAGGCATATCTTAAAATTTACTACAATTAAACAGTCATAGTGTGAATAATATTAACAAAATAATGGAAGCTTCTGTCCAAGCTAATATGTTGTAATGTGCATTTCTAGTTGTAGATATGAATGGATTTTCTTGACAACGATTTTCACATGTAAACTGTTAATATTTAAAATTGGTAATCAAATAAATTACAGAACTTACTTGTGGAATATATTAGTTTCGTGCGGCGTTCCGATCTGAAGTTTTTCAGCAAGATTATGAAGGGAAATGGCTGATACTTCATGCAGCCCGTAATATTGGGTCAAGTTATATTCAGCTGACCATTCCGCTTGATTACGGTTCGCAGCCCCCAAATCTAAATAGTATTGTGTATAATCCAGCACCTAGAGGAAATAAATATCGATTATAAGATGTTCAAATGTTCTGCAGGAAAGCTTTTTACGGATCGTAAGCGTTTATTATGACCTTATTTGACATAAATTAGGCTATGTTGCAATATCTACAGTAATAAAATGAACCTTACCTAGTATTATGTCACATATTAGGGCGTTCTATAGGAGAGGCCTTTTACTAGCAATTTACGGAGAAGGGCTGAATAGATCTATGTTACAATGTATAAATAAACTGTAAGACTGTTTAAAAAATTTGTCTTAAACATTCCACATTCTGTTTACATGACTTTATATTTCTATTCGATTAAATTTACAAAATAATTACAGTGTTAATGTAAAAGTTGCCTTTACAATTTACACTGTTTTAAACATGAAAATAGCTATAACATACAAATTAATTGAAGGTTAGAAACCTCGTCGCGTGAATTGTAAACGTAATCTTATAGTACCTACATTAATCTTAGTTCAATCAAGGGCTTTATTGTAAAATAAAGAGCGTAATTAAGCGTAATAATGTTTTAAAAAGCTTACGTTTCATTATATAGCCTCCGTTTTACAATAAAGCAGCTGTAACTGTTTTAAGATTAGACAAGGTTTTATGAGTGTAATTTAGTTATACGTTATAACAGTTATACACACTGTACTAAAATTTATAATCAGTAATTAGCGTGGTTACTGAATTGTAAAGGGTTAGGTTTTAAATCAGTTACATACTTTAATAGCCTACATAAGTTCCAGAATACGATATAGGCGTCATATCAGACGGGATACATGCAAGATAATTGGAATGTTCTTCCTACTGCTGTATTTCTAATTTATTATGATATTTCTGCCTTTAAATTAGGTATAAGAACTGCTCGCACAGTAAGTAGTGGCTTTGCTGAACCCTAGGATTGTTCATAAGCAAGAGATGCCAATTGCGATCAGGTGGACTTTTCTGCCCTCCTAATCAGCAAAATCAAAATAATGTAATAAATTTTCTGATGAAATGAGCTTTTTTAACACGCTTTTATAAGTTTGATATGTATCTATCAATGTATTAATCTGTGTAACGGAATCTATGAAAGCGATTTTCAGCCACTTGCAGTAGACGGATTGATCTGAAATTTTGCACACCTAACAAGGATGACAATGCAATAATTTAATTGAGAATAATCCCAATTACTTGATCAGAATTACTAGAATAGCATGTTAAAGTATCACTATGACCACACTTGTATTTTTAATTATACACGTAATAGTTTAATTGTATAAGAGTAGACTCACCAAGATTATTGTGTTTCTACGTATGCCTTTCATATACAATCAGATAATTTCGATAATAAAAACGCTTTATTGCTTTATTTTTTTACTTGTGTTTACTACGATTGTGACAAGTGACAACAGAAACTTATGTCTCTGACAACATAAACTGTCAACGTTTTGTAAGTAGGTAGCATAGAATTGAGTATTGATGACAATGCAATCATTTAAAAAATATTCAGGATATTTAAGCGTGTTTTTTAGTTTTTAAACTAAGTAGATTATTTTATAGTTTTAATTTGCGTCTATCGTCTTGAAAATTCTGTCAACTTAGCTATTTATTTTCTTTATTTTTATAGACTAGAATAAAAAAGAATTTCTATTATTCAAAAATATTTACCTTCCCAGTATTTGTGTCAAATTTATATAGCCTCAGTCCCGGGTTAGACGAGTCCCCTGAATCCCTGTGGGGACTGACTGAAGGTGACATGAGCGCCCAGGAGACTGGTCGATCTAAAAGAAAAAACTCTTAATTCCTTATACATACAAATATAGAGCTGATAATGGTCATTTCTTTTATTACTTCTAGTTTTTCAATGTAATTTTATTTAACAGGTAAATACTTTATCAATGCAGCAGTCAAAATAAAAGAACATTGTTGGTCAAACAATAATGGTCTGCGGTGACGGATTAAAAATACAAGTGTCACCACCCCATATCTTTCCCAGAGTGCTGTAAGAGCCAGGTAATGGACCATATAACCAGTCAACATTTACTAGTAGAGATGGAAAACTCGAAACTAAACCCTGCGCCAACACGCCTGATCATAGCGGCACAGTAGACCATAGTCCCATAGTTCCTCTCACAGTGGAGTAGGCCCAAGGCCAGCAGTGGCACATTAATGGGCTAGAGATGAAGTGGAAAAAATTAAACTTTACTGGAAAAAATAATCACTGCCACCAAGACTTTAAAAATTTCTATAGAAATCCAATATGATTTTAGCTGAAAAACAACTAAAGTTATTTTTATAAAGTTATCGCTGAATCAGCCCATAATTTAACTCGATTTATTGCATCACAACTAATGGTCTTATTAATAATGACTTATCGGAGGTTTGAAAGTTCGCTAAATTCGATTCGCTAAAATTGTCAAAAACTGTTATTCATAATAGTCTTTTTACGTTAAAATGTTTAATATCTCTCCGATAAAGTTATTGTTTAAACCTCCGATAAGTCATTATGAATAAGACCATAAGAATTCCTATTTGTGATCGTGTTTTTATCGTTTCAATTTCAATACAATACAGGAGTATTGTATTGAAATTGAAATACAGATACACTAGATTAGATACACGTGAAGCTAATAAAAGCATGCGTCATTACATTCTTCTAAATACAAAAATCGTAATAATCAGTAAATAAACATAATTAATTGATGCACGAGTAAATAAAACCCCGTCTACAGATTTATACAAATGTGTAAAGGATTATCGCGACATTCGTTGCCGTTATTTAATTGATGATGTTAAAATTAACGAGTAGGCTTTCAACATTATACATACACACGTCTGTGTAACTTTATAGCTCAGTAAATCATTACCAAATGACATGTTTAATTTAAGCCTATACTTTCCTATATATTTCCCTTTTCTAGTAAATTATCGTGCCGCTATTAGACACCGGGCTTTTTGGGAAATATTTTTGATCTACTATATCGCGCTGACCATTGTTTAGTTTCAAGTATTTCGTCTGTTACGGTTGATTATAAATGCATAAAATATTACTGGCCAATGTAAATAATTTCTCTGGTTAAGATAAATAGGCATAGGATAGGTTATGATCTCAAGGTATTTTTTTTTAATCTTTATCTAATATATAAAATTCACGTGTCACAGTGTTAGTTACCGTACTCCTCCGAAACGGCTTGACCGATTCTTCTCAAATTTTGCATACATATTCAGTAGGTCTGAGAATCGGCCAACATCTATTTTTCAAACTTTTTTTTTTAGTATGGCAAAACAACGTTTGCCGGGTCAGCTAGTTTAAATATAAAAAAAGATAGGCTTTATCATACAAGATAATGTCACCCAATCAATGTCTCAAGATATTACCAAACCAATGTCTCAAGGTATTACGTGGCCCATCTCCCAAAGACGGTTTATTCGAGACATAATTATTAGTATTTGGTGCAGGTAGGTAATTGATTTGATCATTTAGGTAGTTCATAACGACACATTCTAGTTCCATATAGTATCCTACTAATATTATAAATGTGAAAGTTTGTGAGTATGGATGTTTGTATATTTGTTACTCTTTCACGCAAAAACTACTAAATCCATATTAAAGAAACTTTACAATAATGTAGCTTATACGTCAGAATAACATATAGGCTACTTTTTATCCCGAAGAATTCAATATTCCCGTGGGATAATAACAACGATTTTTTATCCTTTTTACCGCGGGCAACATCGCGGGGCACAGCTAATCATCTATATACATATAATTGAATACAAACCATTATCATAAATAACTCTAAAAGTGTCAGCGTGAAGATGTCCAAAGAATTGTCCAACGATGATTTTGGAATGTCGTCGTACCATTCGGAGATATCTGGCGTTAGCTTCAGGTGCTACCACTGATGATGCATATGGATGTTGAAAATCTGAACCAGGGGCTGCATGACCTACTATATATACCTGTGTAAAATATAAATAAATTTAATGTATAAATAAAACCACTTTTTACGGATTTAGACGCGTCTATTTGTTATTTTTAGCCCGACGTTTCGGAGACTTTGCAGTCACCATGGTCATAGGTGGGACTGACCTGTAATGTATCCTCTACAATCAGTTGTTAGCGGGTTTACCCACATTTTATATTTGATTTTATATTGATCATAAAGATAGACTTTGACTTTTAAGTTTAGATAAATTTTCCAGTTACCAGTCATTAATTTCGCAGTCCCACCCGTGATCATGGTGGCTGCACAAACACCATGGTTATGAAACATCGGGCTAAAATTTTAAACGAATATACGCTTCCAAATCCTCAAAAAAAGTATTTTTATTTAAACAAATGAGTAGCGCAAGTGTTAAAGAATATTAATGTATGTTTTATAGATTTTTTTTCATGGCATAACTTAAATTTGACCTAGCTTAGACCGTAACGTAGTGCATATAATTATGTGTTTATATAATAATAATATTGGAATGGGTGGATGAAAATGAATATTACGTTTCGTGTGCCCTTTATACTAGTACCTACTTAATGTCTATGTAAAATTAAAGGGACAGAACAAATAAAGAATTGTATAACTGCTATAAGCTGTACCTCATTGGTTTTTTTTTTCATGGGGATTGCATTGACGCACTTCGCCTGTCAAGTTGCGGGGACAACCTTCGGGCTTCGTGTGGGGCTCCCGGCGGCGGCCAGACTACCCACTAAACCCCATGGTGTTCCTCCGCGCATTGAAACCGGGCCGTGGTAGTTACTCGGGTATTACCACGACCCGGCTAAAGGGGTGGCCCTTGGTTAATAATTTATGTAGCTACTTTCTTGAATTTTTAAAAAGAATGCACTTAAATAATTATTACGACAGAAGAAGAAAGATTTATTTATGATTTTATTAAAGAATTTTAGTAGTTAGTTACTACCCCTGTGTGTAAATATAGCTGGTTTACATCCCATTCCCTGAATATATAATATATTTACTGCTTATTCGGAGGAAAATCAAGAGATACATATTAATACAAGAATTCTATTTATACCTAAGATAGCAGAGGTATATCTATACTTATAATAAATCTGTAGAGAGGTCAATTCTGTACATGAAATATATTTTCAAAATAACTATCAGGGGATGATTAGTGATCGATACTGATGCCAAAAATGCAATCAGTAAAATTTTTGTCTGTCTGTCTGTCTGTCTGTCTGTCCGTCTGTATGTTCCTTATAGAAACAAAAACTACTCGACGGATTTTAACGAAACTTGGTACAATTATTCTTCATACTCCTGGGCAGGTTATAGTATACTTTTCATCACGCTACAATCAATAGGAGCAGAGTAGTGAAGGGAAATGTTGGGAAAACGGGAAATGGTGCTCTATTTTTTAAGCTTCCGTCGCGTGTGCAGCCTTAATGGTTAAAGTTACATAGAAATCATGTATGACGGAAATATTCTGCATAAAATTGTCTAAAAAATATCCCGAGACAGCACATATCTATATTTTATGGTTGACTCACAATAGCACGTGTAACTCCTGATAGCTTAGCAGTTCGTTCATTCTGATTATATTTGTTTACTCTTACGTTTATAATACTCTCACTCAAGCAGCAGTTAAAAATGTTGCAAAAAGGGGAAAATTTCCTAAATTCTACGCGGACGGAGTCGAGGGCAACAGCTAGTCTTTAATAATCATAAACTTAATAATACATGTTGCTGATACACAAAACTCATTTGTCTCACAATCCGTTTCAATGTAACGCAACCACCAAATGTAAGCTATGTAATTTATGCAAGTTGTGGTTCTAAGTAGTTTTGACTAATTGAGGCTCTTCAAACTATATTACTCTGTACCAAAGCCAAGGGTAATGAACTATATGAACATTAATTTACGTACCTAGTCTGTATATTTAACAGGTATTAAAAATTTAATGTGAGTTGTATTTGTACTGTGTTACTTTTGGTGAATATAACATTACTAATAATGTGGATTTTATTATATCGTATGTTATTTGTATTGTGATATTTAATAAAATAAATAAATAAACCTTTATTTTTCTTCTCTCACACAGTTTACAGGCATGTTACTTAATACTAAAGAATACAATATTTAAACGAAGTTACTCTGTGTGAGAGACTGGTGTCTGTACTAGGTAAAACCTGTGTTACAGATTACCAGCCTCTCCTGACTCCAGATAAATAAATCTAAGACATTAATAATGTGCATTGCTGTTCTGCATTATTTCTATCCTTAATCAGATATCTCTGTCACTCAAGGGTTTGCTGTCAGAAAACCCAGGTTTGAGTTAAGCTCGCCTTTGTACATCTATTATTAGTATGTATTATTGTTATTATATTATATTTTGATTCAGTGTACAATAAAGCATAAATAATAAAGAGTATAACAAGTGTATAAGTTCAGATATTCAGAGGAGATATTTACTAAGTCTGAAACATTTACAGCGTCAATACACAACAGATGTCAACCGAATCTTACCAATAACTGTGTAATACAGAAATAACAGTTTCAATTCATATAACTATGTACAGCCAAAAAGCCATTTAACAAAGAATCATCATTGTTGGTTATGATAATTATAGTTAAAACTTCAACACATCAGAAAAATTAAAAAGAAAGAGAAATAAGTAGGTACAGAAGCCCATTCAAAGCCATGCGCAAATTAAAGTGTGAGTGGAGTATACGATTGTGGGTGTACGTTTGTAGTATGAGTCTGCGTGAGTGAGTCGTGTGTGCGTGTGTGTGGGTAGGTGTCTGTATGTTAGTTTTCTTATATAGACATTATTAATAATTGTTCTGTATCCTCATAACTGAGAGCCTTCAGCCAATCTGATACAGTCTTTTTGCAGCGATATTTGGTAGACGAGTAAATATATATTTTCTGGTTTATTTTATCATACAAATATCTTCCCAAATAGCCGAAGAATTTTCCAGAGAAAGCCGTTGACCACTGATTATCAACTGGAATGCCAACTCTGTATTTCAACCGCTTATCATGAGCAGGTTGATATGGTAGTAGAGAGTGCTGTTTCAGAACAGTATTTAAGATATAGAGCTGACGCACCGTCAGAACATCTGACAGTTTGTACAGATCTCTGGTGGGAAAGAAAAAAGGCAAAGAGTGGCTGACTTTCAGAATAGCCCGCTGGGCTCTTTCTACCCTTATTAAATTAGTTTTGCAGGCACCACCCCACACTGTAACACAATAGGTGAGGATAGGCTGGCATAAAGACATGTAAACCATTCTGACAACATCTACGCTGGCAATGTGCCTTAAATTTTTAAAGATGTATATCAACTTGCGGCTCCTTGAGGAAAGTAGGTCTATGTGGTAGCTAAAATTCAATGTACTATCAATCATAACTCCAAGATATTTAGTGTGGGAAACTACTTCAAGGCGGTCACAATTACAATTTTGCTCAGAATCACATGTGTAAATTGAACAAGTAGATATTACTTACATATCATAAAAAAATAAACACATCAGACAGTGTAAAAAGAATGTCAGAAATAGATGGTCTATCTATTTCTGACATTCTTTTTACACTGTCTGATGTAGGTTACGTGGTTTACGTTTGTACACCTCATCTTTTACTGTGCCCCACAAGAAAAGGCCAGTGGATAGGACACAGGGGGCCCATCGAGTTTCCAGCACGCTCTCCAGACCTTACACCGCTGGATTTCTTCTTGTGGGGCACAGTAAAAGATGAGGTGTACAAACGTAAACCACGTAACCTAGACATTCTTTGGAATGAGATTCAAGCAGTGTGTAGAGAAATCTCATTGGACGTTTTGATACGATGTACAGAATCAGTGGTGACTCGTACTCAGAATTGTATTGATGCTGCAGGTCACCAATTTGAACAGTATTAACATTTGTTATTTATGTTTCATTTACATTGGACTTTCAGCTTTCTATTTTCCTGAAATTTAACTTTGTAGAACGGTAAATAAATGTTCTATGGAAGTTCAAAGTGTGTATACATTTTTTTGAAGCACCCGGTATTATAAGACACTGGTTCATCTCAGTAGACGGTATTTCAAAACTGTAACGTGGGGAAAATGTTATTTAATATCACGAAGGCGCCTTGAAAGATGTTTCGTTTAAAAACGTTGATTAAACGGTTGAAGGCACTAGGTATAAAGATTCAGCATTTAATTTCATAGTCTTCAGATGAGAAAATTTTAACGAGTATTAAAACGAAGATATTAAACTTAGAAGTCAAATGTTTTACATTAAACCTGTTTATGTCTTAGAATATTATTTTTCTTTTTGATTACTAATAAAAATGTTGTAGAGTTCTTATGGAGGAGACCTATGTCCAACAGTGGACGAAGAGAGGCTGATGGATGGATGGAATAAAACATATTAGTATTATAAATAGCTGTGCATTAAGTTATCATGTTTGTATCTACCTCTCGTATACCTATGTAACATTGTAACAACTGCAGATGAACCAAAAAATGCTTTACTTACAGATTGCTTAAAGATTGATCTGCTTAGACTGACTGGCTTACAGATTGATTAGCTGACTACCTGTCTTATGTATTAATATATCGCTGAACCAAGAACTTAAGAGGATACCAAAATAGCTTCGTGCATTTTTCTACGTACGAAGTTTTCATTGTTTCTTTAGATTGAATGACTAGAGCTCTAATTTTTAAGTATATGTTTTTTCAATATATGATCTAGGATCGCATAAACTCAGAAACGCGATTGAAAAAAGTTTTCTCGATAGAAAATATTAGCGAAACAACCTCTCTCATTTTTTATTTTTTTCATTTTTCGGTCTATTATCGCGTATTAACTAATGAAATAACTTTCAAAACATAAGTAACTATTATATATAGAAACAAGTAAATCAGAATTAAAATATATTTAGTAGATTTTGAGTAAACAAAATTAATATCCCTAATTCTTCATTTTCTATACATACTAGCTGTGTTAGTATGTACATGTCGACGATAATATTGATGTAGGCCCTTACGAAGCATAGCAATTCAATTGCAAGAATTAATAAATTACTGTGGAGGATTCTTAGAATTTTTGGAAATTCGAAAGATTGTTCTCCATATTAGAAACGATCACATTTCTTTCATACAAACTTTCGCTCTTTTCACCATCTTGGAAATGAGAAATGTGTCAGAGAACAACATATTGGTGTTTGGATTGCCGAAGTCATGTTAGCTTAATAATATTGTATATTAATTCCTTTCAATAGTAATATTTTTAAGGCTTCAATTGAAGACCCCAAACAAGTGTATTCATATATCTTTGAAAGTATCAGTGATACGCATTGAACAAACGGAATATATATTTTTAGATATAAAATTGACTTTAAATCCCTGGCTCAGAGTCTATTGACAGTGTGAGTAAGAATAAATTGAATTTCTCGATGCGGTACAATTTCTGACACATTGCACTAACTCTGTGCAATGTATTTTCTAAGGCTTTTTTACTTTATGTCCCCCATCACTTTCTGACTGCGATAAAATAAAAGAAATCCCGTAAGTCTTCGATTTGTCTAGTTGTTGATTCAAAATAACAGGTTTAACTTAATTATCTTTTAATGCGTAGATACATTACGGCGTTGTCTGTTATTTTACTTTTTATAAAACAAAGTCGTTATATTAGTATCTATGTCCATAAGTGAGCTTATATCTTCAGAACAATATAATTTAACAGTTTGAAGCTAAGAAAGTGTGTTTGAATCTTAGCAAATGATGCTCTATGGTCTCTGCCTAGCACCATGGGAAAAAGACGTGATGGTATAAAGATGATGATGTTGACTATTAATTAATTAATTCATTCATTCATTCATGGACATTTCACACAACGTCCTCTGGTCCCAAGCTAAGCTTATATGCTTGTGTTATGGGCACCAGAATACGGATAGAATACATATACTACTTTTCTTTTGTAAATACATACTTATAATACAAAGAAACACCCAGACGCAGTACAAACATTTGTATGACAATTAGAAAAATCACACAAATGATTGTCCCGAGCGGGAATCGAACCCGCGACCTCTTGATCGGCAGTCCGTTACATGAACCACTCAACCACGAGGCTCGTCAAAAAAATAACTTTCATTAACAGGCAGATATATTTATAAATATCCACTACTTGATAAAGTTCTTTACGAGGAATATTAATAGCAAAATTTTGTTAAAACAGTAAACATAGATTAAGCCGCCAACTTTCCAATAAATGATACAATACACACTGTCAATTTTGATCACATTTATCTCACAAACAGAACTTGATTAATGAACTCAGGATATGACCAACGACTAATCAGTATTTCAACATATTCGTTTATAATGACATGTGAGCCAACTAATGACCAATCAACTATTGTTGTTTATTTATTTAAGTTAATTATCCGCAGATTAATATGGATTATTTTGAACTATACACTAAATTTGATGGCCTTAATGAACTATCTGACCGAAATAGTTAATGTAACATTCAATGTACATCAATAAAGGGTGTGTAGCGATGTCACGTGATCAAGCCTTTTTACTTATACTCTCATCTCACTTTTACTAAAGAATCTCACCCCTGAAATTATAGAGAATGACGACTGTAAATTTGGGAATATTCAAATCATTGAACAACCTATCCTTTGATTTACTGTGAACCACTGTACTGTGACACAACGGATCGTTACCATTTACAACTGTAAATTACAACCCACCTATTGTAATGATTCATAATTATGGATTCGTAAATTTATATCTACGACATAGATGCTTTATTGGGCTTTTCTTCGTACAATAAATATAGCAATTGTACTCCAAATGGTAATGCTTTACGAATCATTTACACAGTACAGAAAAATATGTAGAAGGTTTAATTTAGTTACATGTGAAGAGGATGAAGGAAGAGAATGTTTTTAGCATTAAGTCCACCATTGTACCTACTATTTATTTCGTAAAAGAAGTTTGAAATAAAATAATAAGTAAATAAAATAAATACGTCAAGTTAATAAGGACTGGATCTTTTACTTAATAAAAAAATTGGTCAAGTGCGAGTCGGACTCGCGCACGAAGGGTTCCGTACCATTATCTATGCAACATAAGGCACATAGTTAAAGCGTCTACCTGTCAACGTTATTAGTATCGAGCAAGAAACGATAAAAAAATCATGTTTGTTGTATGGGAGCCCCCCTTAAATATTTATTTTATTTTATTTTTTGTATTTGTTGTTATAGCGGCAATAGAAATACATCATCTGTGAAAATTTCAACTCTCTAGCTATCACCGTTCTTGAGATACAGCCTGGTGACAGACGGACGGATGGACGGACGGACGGACGGACGGACGGACGGACGGACGGACAGCGAAGTCTCAGTAATAGGGTCCCGTTTTTACCCTTTGGGTACGGAACCCTAAAAACAAATTCGTTATTTTCGTATGTAAGTCCCTATGTGAGCTTATATCTTCAAAACTACGCAACGAATTTTTATGCGGTTTTCTTAAATAGATAGACTGTTTCGAAAAGATAGTTTTTTTGTATAATTTGTTAGTTTCTTCTTTAAATTCCACGTGTACGAAGTTGCTGGCAACAGCTAGAATTTTATGAATTAATATTTCTTCAGTCATATAAATTTAGGAAGGAACTTAAAAGGAATTTTATGATTCAGATTAAAGTAATTTATTAATTTTGCAATTAACATGTTATGCTTTTACTTAATAAATTAAATTACGGTGGAAAAAGTAATTACCGCAAGCGGGACTCGAACCCACACCACCTCGGAATACCGTTCCGTAGCTCTGCCAACTGAGCTTATTGCGGTCGTGCTTTTCAGTAATCAATTAGGCCATCGTAATCGTCACTCGATTGAGTTTATATCGTATTTCTACGTGCAACACCATCTATCACGAATGCTTTGCAACATCTCGACCATTGATTCAGATTAATTCTTCAAATGAATGTATTCGTTTGTATGGTAAATTTTTCCTTTTATTTGTAAATTGTTTGGATATAATAACAATAATACTCTCTCTCTCTCCAGCCCATTAAAATCTCACTGCTGAACACGAGCCTACTTCACTATGGAAAGGATTATGGTCTACTGTGCCACGCTGACCAGTCGTGTTGGCACAGGGTTTAGTTTCGAATTTTGTGTCTCTCACAGCAGACGTTTACTGCTTATTTTGTTCTTAGCTGGCTGTTACAGTACCCTGGGAAGGAAATGGGGTGGTGACACTTGTATTCTTAATCCGTCACCACACGGATCCTGAATAATCCATAACTGGTAATGAAATCTATGCTAATATTATAAAGCTGAAGAGTTTGTTTGTTTGTTTGAACGCGCTAATCCCAGGAAATAGTGCTCCGATTTGTAAAATTCTTTCGGTGTTAGATAGTACATTTATCGAGGAAGGCGATAAGCTATAAAACGTCACGCTGCGGCCAATAGGACCGAAGCAGTAGTGAAAAATGTTGCTAAAACGGGAAAAGTTTTTTAAATTCTACGCGTACAGAGTCGCGGGCAACAGCTAGTGAAATATAAAAATAAATGGATACTAAAGCATTCATAGAATTCTTTTGAAGAAATACGAACTCAAAATTACTTTTACGTCGCTGTTTAAGTAAGAACGATTAGATTAACGATTTTCTAATCTGTAATTTATTAGACTGGGTCCGGAGCCGAGCTGGCCGTCGCCGGATTTCCTTTAGTTCCGGTACGTACAAGCCCGATGTAGTTAAACCACTTCTTGTTAAATAAATGGCCTGTTTCGAGTCCAACTCATATTACTATAAGTGCATATTTATGAGTTTTTGCTGTTGCAATCACGAGTTGAATAAACAACTTATTTTTATTTCCTAAACATCAGAGTCAAAAGACAAAAATACTCCAAAAAATTTCAAAATATTAATAAATTAACAAATATTCACGGTCATTTCACACAACGTCCTCTGGACCCAAGCTAAGCTTATATGCTTGTGATATGGTTACCAGATTACGGATAGAATACATGTAGGTACTACTTTTTTTTCTAAATACATACTTATGATACTTAGAAGCACCATACTTAGAAACAACATTCTCACACCCCTGATACAAAAAAGGTTGAAAAAAAAAAATGAAAGGAAATGAAAAAAAAAACATCCATGGAGTTGTTGTTGTTGTTGTTGTTGTCATCCTTGTCTGTTCTTCTCCATAGGATTCGCGTTTAGAACAGACACCTAGTTTCTGACGTTTCAAAAGAGCTTGTAAAACATGCCAACTTGAAATAAAATATTTTGACTTTGACTTTGACACCCAGACGCAGTACAAACATTTGTATGACAATTAGAAAAATCACATAAATTTTAATGATTGTTCCAAGCGGGAATGGAACCCGCGACCTCTTGATCGGCAGTCCGTTATACAAGCATAGAAATATAGCTTACTTTGGGACCAGAGGACGTTGTGTAAAATGTCCTGAATATTTATTTTATTTTATTTTTATTTATAAAGCCTGTCGTTTATACAAAAGCTTAAAAAAGACGACCCAAAACAAAAAGTTCCCAATATTACGAATATTATTTCCAACTGTGTCGATGCTAACAAAAAATGTCAGAGTTTTTCCCATTAAATGTGGTATTGTTTTAAAAATGGCGAGTTTCAAAACAATTTTATTTATCTCTACTATCGAGAATTTACATACATAACGAATGGTTTGTTTGTGGTCCATAAAATAAAATTCTTCGAAATTTAATTTATTTCGACACGACTTGTTTAAATAAAAACAATGTTAATTGAAATTTTTCAATTAAATTGTAGAAATAGTTTAAAAATCTGTCAAGAGCAAGGTAAACTCGCACACTCAGGGTTCCGTACCTAGACCGAAAAATATAAATAATTACATTCAAATAGTCAGTTCAATTCAAACCAACTCACTAACTTAATTTTGTAGTTGAAATATAAGGAATCGCCTACATTTTAGCTACTTCATAAGTTGGTATTATACTCCGCACGCCGAATGATGATCCCTATGACATTTCGTTAGCGCTTAACATTGTACTGACGTCCTATCACATCAAATCCTTTAGAGGTCCATTAAAAAGTCGAAAAAATCATAATTGTGTACATTTGTAAATTATAAAAATGAATATTAAGAAATTATTACGTAATGTTCGGAAATAATAGAAAAAAACTCAATGCAAATGTACATGGTACGTGCTGCAAAAGTTACGTCGTCAAGCTGTTATCGACTAAGAATGGACACATCGATAAACAAAATATCGATAATTTGTTGGAAAAATTCTTTAAATTATGCAATTTGAATAAAAATTAAAGTATAGTAAAATAAAATATAATAAGGCTGTTATTTTTTTATCTAGTGTTTTATGTCCATCAATGCGCGTAGTCTTTTTTTCAAAATAAATAAATATTGCTTATTATGTTGAATGACCTGGCTGAATGACATGACATTTGCCTAAAAAAACAGTATTTTATCGAAATTGTATCGCATAACTAATACAACTGTCAGTTGAAACGTCATAGGGATCATCATTCGGCGTGGTAACTATAGTATAAACACTTTTTTCTTGTGATGTGATGACAAATTACAAGCTTTTGGAGTTTTCCTTATATTAGCACTGTATAGGCATGGTCCATGCCAAATTTCAAATCTCTAGAGCAATGGAATCTAACCTGTAGATTTTGATTCCCGCCACCCCGCCGTCCGGAGCCACAAATGTAGCCGCGTAAAATAGCAGAAGTTGAAAATGCTTATAAATTTCGCCGTAACTCGCTTAAATCTTCTGAATGCGTAGATCTAAAATACTGATTGTATTTTTTGCAGCAAGGGACCGCATAGATCTGCATTTGGTATGAGTTTCAAGTTGATACCTTCAGTCGTTGCGTTGCTGAATAAAAAAAGTTTGACGGACGGACAGACAGTCACCGTAGTGAGACTATGAGGGTTTGTACGAAACCCTAAAAATAACTGTAGTATGCATAAATTATAACTTTATCATAAAAACGAATCGCTGAATGTGTAGTTAAGCGTAAATCTAGAGAAAGAAAGACAGAAAGAAAGAAAGAAATATTTTATTTGCAGAACAGGTAGAACCGGTTTCATTGCTGTTTTGGAATATCCTTTATAATAGAAGGATGATTTTCACAGAGAAAAAAAATTGTCTCAAAAAAGTACACAAGTGATACTGTAGGGCACAGCTAGAAGGAAGAATATGTCAAAGGTATTAAAAAATAATAAAATATTTAAAAAAAAAATATATTCGAATAAAACAACTTTTTACGGATTTAGACGCGTAATTTAATTTTATAAATTGGAAGTGTAGACCTGCATTTTAAAATAAATGTATGGGTCTAAATCTATAAAAATTGTTTTGTGCGATAAATTAATGAGTTGCGCAAGTGTTAGAGATGATTATGTAAACTTACCATATCTTTATTAGTAGTGGCTTTGTCAAGAGCAGTATGTAACCAATCCCATTGTGATCTAGCATGGGCACTGTTAGATTCTCTAATGTTGAATAAATTTGTATTTAGTACAATTATCCGCAGTTTACTTTGTTTCTGCTCTATCATGTAGTAACCACCTGTGAAAAAAATATCGTTTAAGACAAACTTATCAAAGAACATTATAAAAAAGGTATCCCACATTAATTTATTAATTTTTGCAATTGACTTTCTATGCTTGACTTGAATGCGGGACTTGAACCAACGACCTCGGAATACCGTTCTATTGCTCTCCTATCTGAAACCATGATAGCTCAGATGGGAGAGCAACGGAACGGTATCCCGTGGTCGTGGCGTCGCGTCCCGCTCATGGTTATAATTTTTTCCACTATAATTTAGTTTATTTAGAAAAAGTTATCCTGTTGAACCACTTCATCTATTAAAAAAAAACTGCACTAAATTCCGTTGCGGACTTTTGAAGATATAAGCTCACATAATAATAATTATGTCTTTATATCGATTAACAGAAGACTCATCACATGTTAGGATTACAAAGAACTTAAATGTTAATATTAGTAATTAATTTTTAAATAGAAACAGGATTTTATTTATAAAATTACATTAGCAGAGTGCTTCCATCAATCACTGCCGTATCATTCCATGAGAAATGGCACAGCAGTGACTGATTTAAGCACAGTCAAATCTGTTAGCAATCATAATGAACATACATAAAAAAATAACGAATTTAATTTATAATAAACCAACTACTTCTATAGGAACGAAATTGTAAACTATATTTTACAAAACATTGAAACTTTCTTAGAAACGCAGCAGTGCAGTATTGTACTTGGATTAAGAACTACACATCAAAATTCAAAAACGAATGTGCTGGCAATGCACGTTGCCAAACTTTGTGTTTGTTATTTCCGTAGTCGACTTCCCAAAACTTCAAACTTTTAAAGCGAGCTCAGTCACTAACTTAGAACAGATGGCATAGGAGTTAGGCGACGTAGTCTGAAGACAATAAAACAATCACCATATTTAAAACTCTGCAGAGCTTGCAAAGGTGTCAGAGTAGGTAGGGAATCGTGAGTTGGTTTCAAGCCAAGATATTTTAGAACTGTTAAGAGTTGTAACGTAAAGACGCTATGAGTCAAACTGCATATTTGACGGGCTTTGTGGTGGAGTGGTTTATGTAATGGACTGCCGATCACGAAGTCTCGGGTTCGATTCCCGGTCAGGACAATCATTTGTGTGATATCCATAAATGTCATACAAATGTTTGTACTGCGTCTGGGTGTTCCTATGTATTATAAGTATGTATTTACAAAAAAAAGTAGTATATGTATTCAATTCGTATTCTGGTACCCATAACACAAGCTTATAAGCTTATCTTGGGACCAGAGGACGTGGTGTGAATGTTCACAAATATTTATTTTTATTATTTTGTTTCTCATTTACCGAGTCACGGGCTATTTCTATTAAAGAAATAACCGGTCCTTTGGTAGGCTTACATAGGGACATAGGTCCAACATGCAGAGGCCCTTTGAGATTTTTAATGAAAGAATAAAATGATCACATTTTATTTTAGGGACGCCTACCAACGACACTCCATACCTGTACTATAGAAGTAGTCATGGAGTGCCAGTGGTAGGTGTAAATCTATTGTAAATGAATGGCAAATTATAATTACTCTGTTTATGGGGTTGGTGTGTTAATTGAACCGGTTAATCGTACACTATTGAATTAAAAACGGTCGCCTGCCTTCAATACTACTAAACTTCTTGAACCGTGGCAGATGGTGACTCGCCGACTCACTAGATGGGCCCCCCCACACAGCCGCACAAGGCAGCAGGGAGCAACACCGGTGTGAGCGGCTTGGGGTGTAGAGCGGTGCGGCACCGGTTTCACCATCGCGGGTCAAGACCCGGAGCGGGTTTCCCCTTAATTACGCCCTTGACATTGACACTTCCACCCCCGAGCATATAGCTCTGGCGACCCCACTCTGTCCAGCCGGTGAAGGCAAGACAGAGGCGAGAGTCCAGGCACTCTCGGTTTCCAGTTCGGCCAGCCAACAAAGGCAAGCCGAAGGCGAGGCCACTACCGACTCTCAGGAGCACTCGGGACCGCAGTGTCGCCACTCACATTCAGCTCGCCACAAGCTGCCCTGCGGTCTGTAGGCTTTCCCTAGGTCCTGTGACACATTTTTTGTTTATACCACAAGATTTTCGAAAGCCTATAATCTGCCTCCAGGTTTTGCGTTAGCCTCATGGTGAGGTAACGACTGGCCCAGAGGGGTTTATTATTATTATTATATAGGTATTTTCTTTATTTTTGTGTTGCAGCAACAAATTGTACAAAAATCCATCCTCTTAAACCTCTCTATCTATTATAGAATACAGCATCAAAATCCGTTGCGTAATTTTGAAAATATAAGCTCACATACATACATACAAAAATAACGACTTTGTTTTACAATAAGTAAAGATAATATAAATTTTAAAAGTCATAAAATCAGTTTGCAAAATTTTAACATTTTTATTCTTGTCCTGATATACTAATGCAATACAGTGCTAGCTGTGGTACTAGATATCGATTCATTCTTACCAATTTTAAATGTTTCCAATGCTTCTAACGGTAGCCATTGCATCCATAAATTTGTTAGGCTCTCTGATGGAGATGGATCTAAGTGACCTAATACTGGAAATACGAAATGTGAACTGAAAGTTCTACCAAGTAAATCTGTCATATTTCTAATAGCCTGGAATCTTTCTTCCTCATTTCCTATGTGTGCCGTTATGATATCCCTGAAAAAGAAACATTTGTAAGAATGTCTTTCAATTTTAGTTATTAGTTTTTCAAGGTAGCTGCAGATTAAGATTACAAGTACCATCGCCCCTCTTTTCAGGGTGCCGTAGAAGCCAGTTAAGGGATACCCAGATAGCCTCTATGAGAGACGGAAAACTCGAAAACAAACACAATGCCAACAAGCCTGATTGGCGTAGTACAGTAAGATCACAATCCCTCCTAAAGTGGAGGAGACCCGTGTCCAACAGTGGGACAATAATGAGTGAGAAAGAGAGATTAGTTTGTCACATCATCAGTGGTTTAGTGACGTAAAGGCGAGTTAATGGATATTATGAGAGACAAAAAACTTGAAACTTAACTGTTAACGTTATTTTCTAGGTTTTCATGGCGTAAGTAGACCAGTGTGCCTAGTGCGAGTTTTTCTCGCACTCGAACGCGTAAAAGTTAACTCGGATTTCTATGAAATTGAAGCAGCGCCGCCCAGCGGCCACAAGCGGTAACTTTATTTGTGAGTGTGAGTTTTTTTAATCGAGCATCGAGAGTCAAGTGTCACTCGAGCACTCGACAGTGATATCGTGAGCGCATGAGATTGGTGATTTCAATTGCTGCGTGAGTGCGAGTCCACATTTTTGACATCTCGGCATGTAAAACGAGCAAAGTTAACGTTGAAGCGATCGAAAAGTTGTCACTTAGATTTTTGCAGTGAAAGTGTATTATGAATAATATAAATACTATATTTTTGGTGTCTTTCTTTGTGAAAAACAATAAAAAAAATATGGCAGGACGTTTATTTTTTGCTTGGAGGATGTTTTCGACTGCTAAAGCACAAGAGGACCGTAATTATAACGCCCGAGTTGAAGCAAAAGCTCGTGCATCTTTTGATCCAATATTATACCTTACGGAGACGGAATTTAGAAATAGATATCGTCTTACGAAGAAGGTGTTCAAACATTTGTGCAAAGACCTAAGGCGTCTAACAAATCTTAGGTCAACTCAACGCGTTTCTATGGAACATAAAGTACCTATGTATGAAATATTAATTGTTTTAAGTACAAATGTTTATCAAAACTAGAGTCCACTGCTCCATAAACGTCACCATCAAATCAAATTGAGCCCAACTTGTCTTCATTTTTGAACTTATTATAATATTTTAATTCAATATACCAGAGTATCAAGCCGTATACTAAATAATTAACTTAAAACTTACGAGAGCAAAACAAAACATAAACAAAAACGTCACTTATAAAACCACCACGATAGATAGACACTTGCTTCCATATGTCCACCATATAAAAATGTATTTCTTAAAATGGTTGGTTATTAAACGTCATGCCAACATAAGAACGTTATCGTTCAGTATTCACGGTGAGCAAACGCCAAACGAGTAGTTAGGATCGAAGGTCACTGGCACTCGCTTGTTCTCGATGGTCACCGCGTTTGGAGTTTATTCGATAAACGCGATGTTGAAGTTACTCGCTTGTTTTTGTTACAGTCGCACTCAGCACTCTGACACGACACAGTGAAGGGGGCACGTGCCGCAAAATTGGACTGAGCCCGAGAAAAAGATAATAAAAGAATCATACATTGGTATTTATTTATTAATTTATTTAACATTTTAATGCTATTACACGCATAGGCGGGTTTAATGCCTGAGGCGTTTTCTGTTGAGGAGTTGTTATTTAGATGTATAAGAACAAAAATATTATTACTAAAGCAATGCTCAACATTATTTTGAATAAAAACTTGACTTACCCTGTCCATAACACAAACTCGACGTTCTCAGAATGTCTAGTCCTCATATACCGAGCTGCAGATTCGATTAACTCAAGTGAACTGTCACAGGCGTAGTCACCGTAGCGCCCCAGTGCTCTATGATGACCGGAGCTGCCACGCTCATCCGCCCTTCGACAGTCTAAAATTATTTATAGAATTAGAAATAAAATTCATTCAAGGACCTTGTAGTTAATATAACGGACTGCTGTCTACGAGTTCGCAAAGATAAATTTGTTTATGTAAGGTTAATATTGTATGTCCATATGGTGACGGATTAAGAATACAAGTCTCACCACCCCATCTCCTCCTCAGGGTGCTGTAAAAGTCAGCTAAAGGATGTACGCATATCATACATCTTCTGTAAAAGATGGGAAACTTAGAAATGCAGGAGGCCGTGCCTAATAGTGGAAGAAATACGCTAGAGAGAGGAGAGAGAGAATTGTATATCACGCAAACATTTGTATTAGATATGGGTGCCTACTTTAAATTAGAAGTATTATATCCGTATTCGGGTAACACAAGCGAAGTTAGCATGGTATCAGAAGACTTCATGTAAAATATCCATCCTATTTACTTGATATTTCCATTGACGAGAAAGTGTCTCGGTCACGGACCTGTTAAGGGGTTCTTAAAAACAGGAGTGAAAAGAATTCTACAGTAAAGATCTCTGGAATAGATATTTACTGTAGAATTCTTTTCACTAAACTTACCTAAAATACCATTAAACAGTTCATAAATTATTGAACAGAATCAATATGCAATGCATATTTAATTGCTAATATGACGCTAACGCTTGTCAAAATGTAACTCAAATCAAATTATCTATCACAGCATGATTTCCATCCAATTAGAATTAAATTAGGAAGGCGTCCGTAATTTGGTTAATATAACAAGCTTGCTTAGTTGAAAGCAGTGGTAAATCTTATAGGAATTCATTAAGAGTTTGATGCTTAGCGTGTAACATTGATCTTACGTATTACGTAAATAAAAAGAAAAAAAAACTAGTTTGTGGCCTTATTATCGCTCATTTAAAACTTTCTTCAGTAGAAACTAACATTAAGGAATAGCCTTATTTGGTTTATAGTGGAGTCTGATATTAACTTCTGTTTACCGACCTCGCGAAATACAGCTTCAATTCGTGGATATAATTTTTGCAGCGTATTTTAATTACAATATTAGATTTTTACACTTAACTAGCTTTTGCCTGCGACTTCGTATGCGTAAAATTTTGAAAATTTTTCGCGTTTTGCAATTTTTTTTACTAATGCTTTGCTATTATTAGTCGCAGCGTGATGTTAATAAATCTATTATCCAAATTTGAGAAAACAAAAAAAAAAAGATTGAAAGAATTTTTCAAATCCGACTAGGCGGTTCCCGAAATTAGTGCGTTCAAACCGACAAACTTTTCAGCTTTATAATATCAGTATAGATACCTACGTCTTCTAGTATCGCCTTGTGATGTATATAGTGGGTCGAAGTGGAAGTCTGTTATGTGCCAGAAGTATCCTGAAACAAAGAGAATAATATGTAGAAAATGGACTAATGAACTTAACTTATATCTAAGGAGAATTTTAAGATGGAAATAGCTAATACTCATAGTTTTACACGCCATAATTAAAACAAAAAAACAAATAACAACTCCAAAATAATAACTCCATTAATATCTCCATTAATAACTCCCATTAATAACTCCTTGGCATTTAGCGTAATGAAAACAAGTCTCATTTAGTATTTCGATCTTATCTATACTTATAAATCTGAAGAGTTGGTTTGTTTGTTGCAACGCACTATACTCAAGAACCACCAGCCCGATTTGAAAAATGTTTCAGTGTCGGATAGTACATTTATCGAGGAAGGCTTTAAGCTATATAACATTACGCTGTGGCCAATAGAAGAAAAGCATCAGTGAAAAATATTGCAAAGACGAGCAAAAATTTCTGAAATCCACGCTTACCAAGTCACGGGTAGCAGCTATAGGGATATAAAGTTCTAACTAAATCTAATCACATAACGTAAAGTCGAAAACACAGACAAAAAGCCCTTCCGCATTTATATTAACAGGATAAAAAGAACACAACAAAAGTTACAATATAAAATAAAAAGCCAAATTCAAAGGGCCAAATTGGTTAAAAGCTTAACCTAATTTAGTCACAAAACAATTAAATTGAAACCCATCGTCGAGAACATTCTTAACTTTTTCGGCAATCTCTCAAGGAACCAAAAAGAAAATTATGTTGTAATTCGTTAGAATTTATCAGTAGGGCCCGCATTGTTAGACGAGGCAAAAAAACATCTGATTAATGATGTTCGCAGTCAAGTTGTGAACACGTTGCGTATTCAAATATTGTGCATGGATTTAACATGTTCTAAATGTGTGATGTACTACCGACTTCTTTAAAAGTAGATCATTTTTACTCAAATCAAAATATTAGGGATTTATTTTATTACTGTTCTTAACGCCATACGATAAGCATAAGTAATCCCTCAACTACGAAATTATTCATCACACAAATACCTGTTATTATAAAACAAAGTCCCTCTTGCAGTGTTCTGCGTCTCTCTATGTTTACGATAACCTTAAAAATATTTATCACATTTTTGTGCAATATTCTCCGATAGAGTTGTTCATGAAAAAGATTAAGTTGCGTAATGTTGATATGCATCGTGTATGTGTATAAAATTCCAACTTGAGACCAACAAATAAAACACTAGTTCACAAGGGTAGCATGTGAACCAGCGTGATATCAAAAGTTTCATTACAAAATCCAATGTAGGCTTTATGAATATAATGCGGTCTATCACATTTGCGTATAAGCATGTACTAAGTTCATCTATTCTTGTTTTGAGAAAGGCACGAAACGCTAAAAAAGCTGTCGATGGCCTTATATTGTTGTTATCGTACTTTCAGTCGTAACATTATACGGTTTAGATTGGCAATGAGTTCTATCTACACAGCTATTGGCGACGCCGTTGACCTTAAAGTAACAATGTTTGATGATCTAAATAGGGCAATGGTGAAATGTCTTTTGTGTTGATCGATTTGATTTTCATTTCGGATAATGTTTTTAGCTTTTTGTTTTAAATCGAGGTTAAGCTTTGATCTTCTATTTATATTATATCCTTTATTTTATCCTAATCGTATTTTCATAACATTTTGTAAACCGTTAATTGATTGTTCTTTAAGCTGTGGAACTTTTACAAAAATGGCGTTTTTCTTTTATCCTTTTTTGAATTCTAGTAATTTTCTTAGTGAAATATTTCATGACTGATTATTAAGTTCGTCTTATTAAATAGAAAATATTATTAGTATTTATCGTCATCACAATCATACGGTCACGCCTTTTCAATTTGAGGGTAGGTAAAGATTATAGAGTCCCATCTGCTACAATCTAAACACACTTTATTGATATTTTTACGTTTAATTTTTTGTAGATAGGTATATCTTATTTAGCGTATCTATACTAATATTATAAAGCGGAAGAGTTTGTTTGTTAGTTGGTTTGTTTGTTTGTTTAAACGCGCTAATCTCAGGAACTACTAGGCCGATTGGAAAAATTCTTTCAGTGTTAGATAGGGCACTTATAGTGGAAGGCTTTAGGCTATATAACATTACGACCAGCAGAAGCGAAGCAGTAGTGAAAAATGTTACAAAAACGGGAAATAATTTCTAAATTCCACGCGGACGGATTCGCGGGCAACAGCTAGTAAAGAATAATAGTATTTTATTTACTTAGACCATCACCATGTAGATTAACTTAGATTACTTTAATCGTTTTACGTCAGAAACTTTCTGAAACTTAAATCTTTGACAGTTTACTTCACAAACTTTTGAACGGCGTGACTTACAAAGAGTAAATGGTACCCTTCATAAGTATTGCTTATTATTTATTAAAAACATAATGGATTATTAATCTGTTTTTAACGTTTTTATAACAGAAAAAAAGCCTAATAGTATAAATATTTTTACAAAATTGTTTTTGAGCTGATTTCATCAGCAATGACATTCAAAAGGGTCAAGTGGGTAACACTTAGGTACAACTATAAACACTGTATAGTGTACATGTATGACCAGATGTATGAGCACAAGAAGCAAATTCATCTAGAAAAAAAGCTATGTTTGTATGTATATGAGCAACTCATATACATTCGGAAAAATAGACATTTCCCAAGAAATGTTTATTTTTACCTACTTTTTTTAATACTGCGAAGCGCAGCTAGTTGATGTTCTGTATAGGCTTGTTTTTCGTAAAAGTCCATAAATCTGCCAAGTTCATAAATGTGAGAGAATACTGCAAAATCATACAAGTGAAACAATATCCAAACAACAAGCCCAGTGAAGGCAAAACTACTGGTTGTAGGTATTATAATAATGAAAAATAGTTTCAAAATAACTCAAGTTCTAAAGTTCTACAAAATGTAACCTTTTAGATAACAATTTATACGAATTTTCAATGTTTCATCAAAGCAAACTAGGAATTTATTAATAAAATAAATAGTTTATTCTAGGAATTTAATTTTACTTTAACATAGATTATCTTTATTAAATATATTAA
The DNA here is from genome assembly GCA_916999025.1 of Orgyia antiqua. NCBI lineage: Eukaryota > Metazoa > Arthropoda > Insecta > Lepidoptera > Erebidae > Orgyia > Orgyia antiqua. The sequence goes on along the minus strand of OU779864.1, from coordinate 14,568,934 downwards.
TTTCTATCCTGAGCTTTAATCCGAGTGTAAAAACTGATAATACAATAAATTTTAGGTCAAAGCCGAAATAAAATTTCTAATTTACAATTCTATTACACATTTATTTCTCCACTCGAAATTAAGGCCAACACGGGTAGTCAGCGTGTAATAGTAGACTCCCGAAGCGGAACAGCACCAGCAGTGAGACATTGATGGGCTGAAGAGAGAGTTCTACAGGGAATCCGCGCAAGAACAAAAAACATATTCATGTCTCAGAGCATTGACTCTATAATAAAATCATACATAACATAAGAAGAGACATATTCTATATCTTTGTAAAATCCCGTGAGAGGCGCTTTTGCAAATCTCGTTGAACTCGCGAAATAAATTAGACAAGCGATTTGTATTTCTAGCGGATTAAATTGTCTTCATTTATTAGTCTCCCCTAGAGGCCGTGAGTGTCGTTAATTTGTTATGTTTATGTCTAACTTAAAAAGTTTTTTGTCGTTTACGAAAATTACGATTGATGACATTAATCATTCCAACTTCATGGTGACGGATAATTTGTGAGTGAGTATTTGTAAATTATTAAATAACACTTGTGAAGTAGGTTGATCGCGATAAACGCACCACATGTTCTGTTTTATTCATGAATAGTAAATAATTTTTATGCGACAATGTGAGAATATCTGATAATCTATACAAATGTTAATTCCTTTGTATTTTTGTATAACTGTTTACTTTTATGGTTATTACAATAGGCCTTATAGGTTGTGTAAAGCAATACATTACAATATATTATTTGAAGGGTTTACGGATAAAACGGTACGATGCAAGCTTTACGAGAGTTCATGTGGTTGGTTGCCAGTCAGTATTAGGTGACTTGTCTTCATCCTCTTGAACTCATTCCGTACAGTGGGTTTTCACTGGTTGTAACAATTCTTTTTGTAGGTCATCCGACCGATAGATAGATGAATACTAGTTGAAGTGTGACTTGTTATATTATAGTTGTTATTTTGATATTTATGACGATACCACGCAATGTTGCGTCCTAACCTAGGGGTGTGGAAAGTCCTCTTTGGACCCAAGGGGTAAAAAATTATGACAAATGTGTAACTATGTACCTATGTACTACATATATTATGCAGACTTTACATGAGAATAGGTCGCTGTTTCGTAGGAGAATGGCAACTAACACTTTGACACGATGATTGAATATATTTGCGAGAGATCTTATGTTATTAGCAAACTGTGAAACAAATATACTCCTGTTGCGATGTCAGCTTATTATGAGGGGAGTGTTACGGCTAGTAACAGTTAGGGTTGCAACTAAACACGAAAAAGATCGGATGTATGAAAACAAGAGTGGTTTTTGTGAAGTCCCTTACGCCCTTAGGTTTTCTTTTTTCGTTTCCTTAGATGAAGAGTATATTTTCACGATCCGAAATTTTACAAAAGTTAAGTTTAGGTTTAGTTTAAGTTAACTATAATAGACAATTCGATAGTCAGATGAGATCCACACCATTGTGAATATTATCAACCATATGTGACGGGTGGCCCTCCCTAAATTTTCTGGGGAGAGGCTATGCATGCATGCAATGTTTCCCACATTGGTTGAGTCATACTTAATGGGACGACCAGGTCAGGCTCAGGGTACATACCATAGCCCGATTAGAACGAGGAGAGAGCAAAAATAAAAATAAAAAAACTTCACCATCTATGACTTATTAAGTAATATTTCTTTTATATTTAAACTGTGGTAAAATGATAATTAGATACAAAGAATATCTTTTCAGGAGCATGTAATATCTGTATAAGTTTATATTTAAAAAATAGAAAGACTATACTAATTGGTCTAATTGAGGCACATGAAGCAACCCTAGCAAAATGTACGTGATAAGAATCCAAAGACTTTTCGCTCATTGTGTAACAAAAACCTTTGGAAAACCAACAGAGTACCCTTTATGAATAAAACTGTGCTTTTTAAGTTTTCCTTTATGTTATATCCTCTTTGGATCGAGTTTCTTTTTGGTTCAAACAATATTATAAAGATTGTTATTGTATTTTTATCTACTTAACGTTATAAGGAAGATATCTAAAAATAAAAGTTTATGTTACGAGTTTACATAATGTAGGCTGTTGTTATCTGAAATGGGTGATATTCATGTGGTACACCGATGATAAAATAAATCTGATTTCTCATTGGTACATTTGTTACGTTTGTAATCTGATTATATTTCTGTATATTTCTTTTGTACGTGAGCTGATCATATACGAGCGAGCGTAAGAGTATAATACGCTTAGTTTAAAATTATCGAACAAACTTGAATATTTTTTTTAAATTGTGGTATTTTCAGTCTCTTTTTATTATTTTGTCTGTGAAAAATTTCACAAATCCGACAATTGCAAACGGGTGAAAATCGCTTTCAAAGATTTATATTTTGTTCAGTGTTAGGATAAACTTTACACACAGTTAATGTTTCACTATTTATAAGTAATGATTAATTTTCATTAACAATATCGATCCTGAGACTTTTTCTTCTATTTTGAATCCACCCATCAGCCTTTCCCCGTCTACTCTTGGACACAGGCTGTTATCTATTGTCCATATAAAGTGGTTTATTTAAACAAATGAGTCGCCCAAGTGCCTATATAAGTGCCAATATTATACCTATGTAAACTATATAATATACTTAGCAATACAAAGATTTTATTTATTGTTAAATTATATCTTTGTGTATCTAGGTTTCTATCAATAATGAAGTTAAATTATGTTTCTACATTGTAAGGACCAAGTAGTTGTGGTATTTGTTTAGTACAAGGTTTTGTAAACAATATATAAGTTTAAGGGCCTACATCAATATTATCGTATATCATCGCCGACACTTAACACAGCTAGTAGGTATAGAAAATGAAGAATTAGGGATATTTTTTTTGTTTACTCAAAATCTACTAAATATATTTTAATTCTGGTTTACGTGTTTCTATATATAATAGTTATTTATGTTTTGAAAGTTATTTAATACATTAGTTAATACGCAATAATAGACCGACAAATGAAAAAAATAATAAATAAGAGAGGTTGTTTGCGATCCTAGATTATATAGTGAAAAAACATATACTTAAAAATTAGAGCTCTAGCCATTCAATCTAAAGAAACAATGAAAACTTCGTACATAGAAAAATGCACGAAGCTATTTTGGTATCCTCTTAATAATTTATATTCCACTCAATTTTCGGGTTCTAACGATACCCGAGGCACTTTAATCAGAAACCTCTTAAAATAATATACTAAGGGTATAATTCCTAAAGGTTAAACTACGGAAGGCATGATCAAGTGTGTTTTATGCCGATAGGCCTTCACCGTCTAACTGCAAAATTATAGGTATTATAAAAACTTTAAGTCCTTAGTAATTATTAATAATAATTAGTGAAGAAAATAAATATATATTTAAATATATAATAATATAGTATATACAAGTGATGATAATAAAATTAATTCTAGGAATAAGTAAGAAAATTTGTGTTAAACATAAACATAAAAAATGGGCGTGATTTAAAAGTTTATGTTGGATAAAATACACAGCCACGCCCCTTTTCATGTTTGTGTTATGAAACATGGTGCAGAAGAAATCTTCTGATTTAGCATAACATAAATTATTTTGATATGCAACATAACCTCAGTGTTACGTAAGACAATTTCTCATTGTTTTTGTTTTAATATTTGCATCATATTGAAACTTTGAAGCAGCCGCAATCTGAAGTAAAGCACGTTTCGCTATATATAATTCACTGCCTATATGAACGTTATTTAGGAGCGAAAAGTATTCATGTATACAAAGTAACTTTAATAATCATACATTTATGGTAACTCTGTGGGTTTATATTGACCTTTGAGAAATAAAAAAAAACCTTTCCACACTAATATTACCTAATATTTACGATATTATATTTAGAAGAAAAAAAGCATTAAATAAAAATAACGAGTGAAACTAAGAAATCAGATGTACAATTTAAAAATAAACAGTTACAAGCAAATTTAATCTAATATAGACTAACTAAAAAAATTAACAATATTATTTTAAGGGCCTACATCAATATTATCGTATATCATCGCCGACACGTACATATTAACACAGCCAGTAGGCACAGAAAATGAAGAATTAGGGATACTTTTCCTATTTACTCAAAATCTAGTAAATATATTTTAATTCTGATTTACGTGTTTCTATATATAATAGTTACTTATGTTTTTAAAGTTATTTCATTAGTTAATACGCGTTAATAGACCGACAAATGAAAAAAATAAAAAATTTGAGAGGTTGTTTCGCTAAGATTTTCTATCGAGATAACTTTTATCAATCGTGTTTCTGAGTTTATGCGATCCTAGATCATATATTGAAAAAACATATACTTAAAAATTAGAGCTCTAGCCATTCAATCTAATGAAACAATGAAAACTTCGTACGTAGAAAAATGCACGAAGCTATTTTGGTATCGTCTTAACAATATTATCGAAGATACCAAAATAGCTTCGTGCATTTTTCTATGTACGAAGTTTTCATTGTTTCTTTAGATTGAATGGCTAGAGCTCTAATTTTAAGTATATGTTTTTTCAATATATGATCTAGGATCGCATGAACTCAAAAACGCGATTGAAAAAAGTTTTCTCGATAGAAAATCTTGGCGAAACAACCTCTCAATTTTTTTATTTTTTTCATTTGTCGGTCTATTATCGCGTATTAACTAATGAAATAACTTTAAAAACATAGGTAACTATTATATCTTAGAAACACGTAAATCAGAATTAAAATATATTTAGTAGATTTTGAGTAAACAATAAAAATATCCCTAATTCTTCATTTTCTATACCTACTAGCTGTGTTAATATGTACATATCGACGATAATATTGATGTAGGCCCTTAACAATATCATCGAAACAAGAAATGTGTAAGAAATTAATTTCTATAGCAATAATAAATCCTGGTAGCCTCTTGTCTCTGCCTACTCAGTAATAGAACTGACAAGATTAATCTCAAAAAAGTAGTTATTTAATACTTTTCTAAAGAAAAAAGTTTTTTTATTTCAGGTATAATGGTCTAAGATAAAATACAATTCCATACAAAGTTGTTAAGAGGATACCAAAATAGCTTCGTGCATTTTTCTTGGTACGAAGTTTTCATTGTTTCTTTAGATTGAATGGCTAGAGCTCTAATTTTTAAGTATATGTTTTTTCAATATATAATCTAGGATCGCATAAACTCAGAAACGCGATTGAAAAAAGTTTTCTCGATAGAAAATCTTAGCGAACATACCTCTCTCATTTCTTATTTTTTTCATTTGTCGGTCTATTATCGCGTATTAACTAATGAAATAACTTTAAAAACATGAGTAACTATTATATATAGAAACACGTAAATCAGAATTAAAATATATTTAGTAGATTATGAGTAAATAGGAAAAGTATCCCTAATTCTTCATTTTCTGTGCCTACTGGCTGTGTTAATATGTACGTGTCGGCGATGATATACGATAATATTGATGTAGGCCCTTAACAAAACCATCTAAAATAGATTACAACCAAAGCTAATATTTCCATCAAAACATTAAGCATGAGGAAAGTAATATTTTACCAAGAGCACAAAAAAACGACCAACATAAAATATCACTCGAATTTCTTCATTCTCGCTCACACCAAGAGGAAATAATCAACGAAAAAAAACTCATTCGTCATTGGGAATAAAGATTTAATACAATGCTGCGGGCGTGAGTTGCGTGTTTGCCATGTTTCGTACTAATACATCTATGTATACCTACAACCATAAGATATAATAACCCCATTTGATTGATGAATACGTTACAAGTTTACGGGTTTCACGACATATCGAAGTTTGCTGAGATCGAGGATTAAGGCCCGTATATTCATAAGGCTTCTATGAACCAAATTATAAACTCTTATGTATACAATTCGTAAAAAGGGTAGGTACTAGCTGCGTCACGCGGTGTTACCCGTGGCAAAAAGGATAAAAATCAGGCAGTAAAGGGTGCTTTGTTACTGGACACTAACGTTGCACTCCTCCTTCAAGAGAAGGAGGCAAGTCACAATTGTTAATTTTGTAAGGTACTATTAGGACCCTAACAAGTAACAAAAAAAATACAAGAATTAAGGTAATATTTAGAGATTATATTAAAAAGGAAAACACACTTTAAATAAAAAAAAGGAAAGGTAATCGTAAATTAATCTATTTGGGGTTAAAAAAATTAATCTAGTTGGGATTCTGGTATGGCGGTTGAACAATATTATTCGTTAGGTCTTCAACTCAGTTCGTCAACCTCATCAATAGTGGCAACGGCAGCAGGCGGTATTAGTCAATGATAGCAGTAACGGCAAGGGCTCCCCAAGAGCAAGGTGGTGGCAGTCAGCTATATTATTGAGATTCAATCCACTCCGAAAGTAAGTCCAAGACCTTAAGTGTAGTTAGGCCTGGAGAGTTCAAGTATTGCAGAGTTTAAAGATTAAGTCACTGACCTTTCTAGAATGATTCACAATCCACTATCCACAGGAAATCTTAGAATCCGGACAGTCAGCCGTGCTCTCTCAATCCCTCCAGTCGAATGCCTTTTAATATCCACAGGAAAACTTAGAATCCGAACAGTCTACCGTTCTCTCTCAATTCCTCTAGCTGAATGAATCTCTTCTCAAGATCCATCAAAGTTTTAGAATTTAAATTTTTAAATTTAAATCTTTAATTCCATACCAGAATTCTACAATTCAAATTTTAAGAGAAGGACAAAAAAAAAATAAGGTTAACAAATTTAATGTCATTCAACCTCTATCGTTTTAAGAATAAATAAATTAATAAAAAAAGTAAAAGATTTATGACATGACATTTGTCACTCACAATAATATAAACATTAAAATTTTACACATTTTTAAGACCAAAATAGTATAAAAGAAACACAAAGAAAGGTAATAAGATACATAAGAAATACTTAAATTATACTACAGAATCTATATACAAAATTTCAAAGAAAAGTAGAAAATACAATAAGTATAACATTACAACACTTATCGTCACATTTTGGACGATTAACACAATATCTTTATAAATTGTAGCCTATGTGTTATTCTGATGTTTAAGCTACGTTATTGTAAAGTTCCATTAAAATCCATTCAGTAGTTTTTGCGTGAAAGAGTAACAAACATCCATACGCACAAATTTTCACATTTATAATTTTAGTAGGATTAGGTTTAGGTTTAGGTAAATATTCTGTTGTACACTTTCTTCTTTTATTTGAATTAAGCTTGCTTATGTACATGCCTTTTATTTTAAGTACCTACGTAAGTTACAAGTAGTAGCACGTTTTAAGTAATCAGGTAATTATACATATACATATATCATAAAACTGTAACTTAAATTTGTTTGTTTACTCTAATCTCGGACAGGAAAGAAGTTACGACTATAACGGAGCAATAATGAAAATAGTACTCACTCACTATCATACGCCGGTAGTGCCACAGTTAGAGCTATTTATGAAGATTTGTCATTATTATTACTACATTGACTTCAGTAAAACTCTTATTTAAATAGTTAGCAGCAATTTCACTTAACTTATTGAGAAAGCTCAATAAGTTAAGTGAAATTGCTGCTAACTATATGTCCTACCTGCAGTTTTTCTGGAGGACTGGTAAAGACCAGTCCTCCAGAAAAACTGCAGATAGGACAGTCACCAACGATGTGCAACATCCTCAGGTCTCAAATTGTATACATATGGTTAGGTTAGACTTCATTCCAAATTCAAAACTAGGTTCAACACTATTTGTTCTATTAGTTCTATTTATTTCTATTATAAAGCAGTCTAATGAAAAAAAATGGAGTGACGAACAGCATATTTTTATATTAATATTTAACTACTAAAGGTCTTTCGATCAGAAAATGACAACTATAGAAATTCTCTAACCGATAACGAGGTATACAATTTATACAACTATATTAAATATATATTGAAACATGCGAGTACAAAAGCGATTATAGAATAAGATTCAAGGATTTGTTTTGAAATTACTTGTACAAGGGTACTTTATTGTTACCCGATAAAATGAATATTGTAAAGGATAACATGAACATAAAGATGGCCGCCTATATTTTGATAACATCAACTATTCGTAAAGAACATGACGAAAGGACCCCGTTGATTTATATCTTAAAGCGTGTTACACATTACTGACTTGGGTCTTATCATATCTTTTTCACTTTTACAGCCCATATTCGGTTTATACTATGATCAGTTTGGGCCTTCGTCACATAAAATAGGTTAACTGGGGTGTATTTCATGACTGGATTTGATGATGATGAGATATTTTTACTCCTTTTGATTTTTAACTTTGATTAACTGGTTTTTAAACTACTTCTATTGCAAAATTATGTGAAACGATCTTATTCTTTTAAAGAATTTAGCTTCCTCTTTAAATAAATAAATAAAAATAAAATAAAATACTCTTTATTGCACACCATATTAATTTACAGAACTTACTTACTAGACTTAATAATAGGTACAAAGGGCGGTCTTATCGCGAGCTGCGATCTCTTCCAGACAACCTTAGAATGGACTTGACCGAGACTGAATAGGTAACTTGTGGTGTACTAATATTATGGTAATTATATGCCAAAAATAAGCGAAAGTACTAATAGCTAATACAATATAAATACATACAGTACAAACACAATTCTACTTTTATACATATATAAACATATACATACATATACATATATATACATACATATACAATACATACAAGAAGACCTGACAATATCTAGATAGAGACTAATTGCTATCACAAAACTATTATATTGTATGCAAATTGAGCTTTGTTGCTAATAAGCAACATAAAATCCAACAATTAAAAAGCATAATTAAAAAATGACGTTAACATAACATTTTCTAACACTTGCGCGACTCATTTGTTTAAATAAAACTTCTTTTAACAGATTTGGATGCGTGTATTTGTTTTCAATTTTAGTCGTACGTTTTGGAGACTACAGTCACCATGGTCACGGGTGAGACTGAGCTGTAGTGTCTTCAACGATCAGTTGTTACAAGGTTTACCCATATTTGATTTAAATTGCTAAAATTTAAAATAGATATACGCGTATATAACCGTCAAAAGTAGTTTTATTTAAGGAAAGGTTACGTTTTTTTTAGTAATGCAATGAATAAGACATTAAAAAGACACCGTTCTGTGTAGTATACCACCTTCAAAATCACTTTATGCGTCAGACTAAGGTACATATAGTATTTTTCGTTATTGTATAAATAAATAAAAGGCGCACTTTTTTATTATTTCTCAATTTCGTTTACAAATTCATTGCAGCAATTTGTGATCTTAAATTCAATAGACGATACACATTTATAGAAAAAAGAAATGTGTCATGAAAATATAATTGAACTGTAATATATCCAAAGCAACAAGTAAATATAAAAGTTCTGCTCGTGCATTTCTTTTTATTGCCGCTGCAAAAATTATTATTCCACGCACATCGTTGTTACAGTCGGAATAAAAAGTAGATATACCTAATACATATTCGCCTTAATACAATGTCAGCTTGTCAATGTCACATGTATGAGACATTGTCTACGTGATTTCGCGACATTCGGTAACAAGCTGATAAGACAAAGGCGACGAAAGCATACGTATTCACAAAAGGGGGATAAAATTGTCGTAATGATATAATTTTATAAGCGTTCTTATATTCTGTTAAACGTTGTGTGTGTAAAAATTGTAATTCATAATAGTATTTTTACGCTAAAACGTTCATTATCTCTCCGATAAAGTGACATTTTTTTTTAAAAGCTCCGACTTCTCTTATTTTCCTTGATAAGCATATATTGGTGAAAAACATGGCGGATATTCGTCAGCTGATTATTTATATTATTAGTATATTAGTATTTTTCTGGAATATTATAGCACAGGTATTTAAATAAATAATTGGTCAAGTGCGACTCGCGCACGAAGGGTTCCGTACCATTATCTATGTAACATAAGGCAACGTTATTAGTATCGAGCAAGAAACGGTAAAAAAATCATGTTTGTTGTATGGGAGCCCCCCTTAAATATTTGTTTTATTTTATTTTTAGTATTTGTTGTTATAGCGGCAATAGAAATACATCATCTGTGAAAATTTCAACTCTCTAGCTATCACCGTTCTTGAGATACAGCCTGGTGACAGACGGACGGACGGACGGACGGACGGACGGACGGACAGCGAAGTCTCAGTAATAGGGTCCCGTTTTTACCCTTTGGGTACGGAACCCTAAAAAACAACAAAGTTTTTACGATATACTACCTCAGTTTTATTATGGACATATTTTCGTAAACTAATAAAGTGTAATTCACATACAATATTAAACATGATTAATAGCAACATAAATAAATATTATCGTTGTTGTATTAATACTCAGAACCCGTACACAAAACATAATAACATATCCACACAATATTCACGAGACCTATCGAAACTTTTCACCTAACTCACGTTTATATAGGGGGTGTTGTTTGAAGATTAACCCGACATCGGCAAAGTCGGATCATCAATCAAGCCTTACCCTCTACAAAGAGAACGGGGCACCCTGTGATTAGCGAATCTAAATTATCTACCATCGTATGTGTACCACGTACAATGAAATACAAATCGATATAAGCGAAAAAATACAAATTTATAATTTTTCTTCATCGAAATACGAATAGCTTGTTCCAATTTTGTTAACTTAAAGAAAACTATCGACTGGTGGATTATATTGGTTGTAACTATTTATAATGTTGTAATTTTACAGCACGCTGTTTTCATAGAGCCTTTCATTTACACACGTGATAGATTCTATTGGTCTTATTCATCATGACTTTTCGGAGGTTTAAAAGTTCGCTAAAATCGGTTCGTGAAAATTGTCAAAAACTCTTATTCATAATAGTATTTATACGCTAAAACGTTTATTATCTCTCCGATAAAATCTCCGTTTAAACCTCCGATAAGTCATTATGAATAAGACCATTTATAAAACAAAGTTGTTATTTTTGTATGCATGTCCCTATGTGAGCTTATAATCTTCAAAACTGCGCAACGGATTTTGATACAGTTTTTTTAATTGATAGAGTGGTACAAGAGGATGGTTTTTTTGTATGATTTCATAACGTTTGGTTTTTAAATTCCGCGCGTACGAAGTTGCGGGCAAAAGCTAGTAGATTTTATTTAAATTCTAAATTACTTTCCTTGTTAACTAATTAACGTTAAGTTACAAAGCACTTTCATTATCATCTTAGTATCTTTCAGAGCTGCCCACGCTAAAATATGATTAATCAATTTACTATTTAGAGCCAAAATTGTTAAGTATCAGTAGATCGCTAATTGGTTTTTCAATGTATGTACTAGGATCCCACACAATATTGTTGATAACAATAAATCCTTACTAATTAAATTTATAAATGCGAAAACGAGTTGATGACAATGTCACTATAGAAATTTTGACGGGATTAAGGTGTTAATGTGTCGAACGAAACTATAGCGCGATATAAAAAACGGTACAACGCCACCTATCGACTGTCATAGTAAACTTCTGTTTGTTATGGTTTTATTTCTAAATTTCACGCGTACGAAGTCGCGGGCAACAGCTAAAATAATATAATAATAGACGACAATAAATAAATAATTTGAAAATTTTACTCAATATTTAAGGAATTTTCCTTTTCCATCAGAATATGGCATACCATATTCTGAAGGAATATGTATCACTACCCCATTTTCTCTTAAGTACGTAAGTAATACTTAAGTTAAGAGAAAATGGGGTAGTGATACATATTGATATTCCTAATCTTAATTCTTGTTATTAGTGTTTTGAACAGACAGCTAGCTTCTGATGTTTCGAAAGAGCTTGGAAAACTTGTGAAAGTGAAACAAAAATTTTTGACTTTGACTTTGAATCCGTTACCGGGCTTAGTGGCAAAAACTATCTCATTTTATAGGAAGAAATATTAACTTTTAAAATTCACGTTGTCTAAGTTTGTTACGAATTTTAGGGTGTCTGTTTTGTATAACGGTCCGTGAAAATTACTCTCATCATTTCCTAACGTTTCAAAAGAAATATAACTTTAAAAGGTGTTGTTTAGTTGGTTGCTTATCGAGTTACAAGGTTAATGTTGTTTTGTTACTCGTCCCATAATTTATACAGTAAGTACTTCAAGTAGCTATAGGTAGCATTAGTAGTTATCAGCCAGTAAAGATTTTAAAAGTAATAAATAATAAACAAAATATTCATAAACATTTCACACGTTAATGTCGAGGCTATCCAGCTTCTTGACAATACGGATCTAGTTAGAAGACTTAAAAGAAATAAACCGTTCGAACTAGTTTTTTAATAGTGATAGTGTTAATTAATGCAGTGAGTGCTAACACAAAGTGCCTTCGCCTTAAATAGAGACGATAAGAAAAGTGTTGATGGACACATTCTTAGATATTATTCTATTTAGCCTTGGTTGGCTAGATTGTAATACTTTGATGAATGTGGTCTCCAAAGACCGGAGTCATCAAAAAGAAAAAAATAAAAAGCTGGACTTATTTATTTATTTATTTATTTATAAACACTTTATGCACAAAAAGGTACAATGGCGGACTTAATGCCCTAGGCATTATCTACCAGCCAACCACATGCTTATACTTATATGCTTAGACTTATATGCTTGTGGTGCTTGTGCTTAAATGATTTTTAGAATGAAACTAGCTGCCCCGGCAAACGTTGTTTTGCCATACCAAAAAAAGTTAAAAAAAAATTTAAAAAAAAAGAACTATAAACCTCACGGAACCCGAGACCTTTTCGACGAATGCAAAACCGTGGAAATCGGTTCGTGCGTTCTGGAGTTATAGCGTCAGGAAGGAAAACCCGACTTATTTTTATATAGTAGATATTTATTTATAGTATATCTTTCAAAGTGCTTTAGCAACATATTGCTACTTTCATTAATATATTATATAACAGACAGTAATTTTTAAATGAGTCTATTGGCCATAAAAAAGCAGTTAACTGCCTCCGTCGGTAATAAATTGCCTCTGCAAGCACTTGTGACAGCCTTTTATGAACTTACCTGAAAAAGAACGACATAAATTTCCTGGACATACTTTTCCAAACCAGCCCATAATATACTTAACAATGAACTTTGTACTAGACTGTACCCGACCTACTTTCGACAAGTTTTAAGAATAATATTATATTATTGATGAATTGCTGGATTTAATGAACTTCCTGCCGTGGTTTTACCACAGGACTACAGCATGGGGCTCTTCAAAAAGGGCGTTAAAAAGGTTCTTACAGGGTCAGTGACGCGAGAGCGACACCCCCGGTGTTGCAAACGTCCATAGGCTACGGTAACTGCTTACTATCAGGCGGGCCGTATGCTTGTTCGTCACCCGTTAGTAGTATAGAAAAAAATAAAAAATATTACAAAAAGGCAACTCTTGTATCGAACATTTATTAGTATATAGGTTAGAGGTGTATGAAAATAAAATATCTCATAAATTTACTGAGACGCATAAACACACAGCCTGCAGAGACTAACAACCTGAAAGTTAACATTTAGATAAAGAAATAGCAAAAAAAAAACAAATACAAAATCCAACAAGTACGAATTAGGCTCGCACACGAAGGGTTCTGTAACGTTATTATCTTAATATATTCGTCACACCAACACCAAATAACGAGACCCAATAGGATAAGTGCAGGATGATGGTAAATATTTGTTATTGTAGTATTAACCAATATATACAAAGAGTGACTATGGTACTAATTCTACGCGCACAACTAAACTTAACTAAAAAATTAAATTTGATTGTGTCAATAACACAATTCCGTAATGTTAACGATTCTTTCTTCTTAGCAAATCTGTTTATTATAGATTAACGATTGTAATTAATATAAAATTACACAACAAAACAACCAAATAATCAATATACAGCAATAGTTGTTTTCATTTTTTAGTTAAGTTTAGTTGTGGACGTAGAATCGACACCATTTTCAGCACTTTGGCCGTCATCATTACAGAGATACAACCTAGTCACAGATGGAAGGACGGACTAACGGACGGTCAGTGAATATTCAGTAATCAAGTAGTTTTACTTTTTGGTATGAATCTCTAACATCCCTTTGTGATAAAACTACTTTTTACGGATTTAGACGCGTATATTTGTTTTAAATTTTGGCCGGACGTTTCGGAGACTTTGCAGTCATCATGGTCACGGGTGAGACTGAGCTGTAATGTGTCTTCTACGATCAGTTATTACAGGGTTTACCCACATCCATCATAATCTTATATACAATCTAACTACGTTAACCTCAACATTCTATTGACTACTATGAGCTCGATCCGTGGCTTAAGATACGTGTAACTGGTTTGAAAGGGTCTCCATTTCGAACTCATCACTAACTACTAAAGTAACAAATTACTCACCGTTAATACAATTTGAGGAATTGCTTCTTTTTTTCCAAGATTATCTTGGAAACTAAATTAAAACTGTAAAACTCCTAATCCTATGTATAAATCCCAATCCTATGTAAACTTTCTTAATCAAGTCTCCTACGACATACACCATTGGGATTGTTCATAATTTTTGACCTACTGTTTTTATATTCTTTTCAGAAAATATAGACTATTTTAAGCAACTAATTTCAATATTATTGAAATATTCACTATACAGAATTTTTTAAAAATTCTTGAAGATATTACTTTGAATGTTGTGACGTCATAGTTTTACGCAATCTGTGTCTATACTTTTCTTGATAGACTTAATATGGAATGCACGTTATCTTTTCAAAGTTGACAAGTTGATTTAATAGACCAATTTCAACTCCACTTCAGAGTAGTATATCCCTAAAAACGCCTTAATATTTTAAGTCCTTCATTTCAAGGGCAAATAGAGATTTGCTTTTGCTTTTTTGGAAAAATAATCGTTAATATAGCAAATTTTCCGAAAAAAACTAATGGATCATGATCAGAAACTCTATTCCCCGAAATGGTTTTCGAATTAAGAGTTTTAAAAAAATATGAACAATGCCCATTGTAGGATTTTATTGCATGCTCATTTGAAAAAGTGGGAAAGAACTAATAATAAATAATGAAAATAATAATAATACAATCCAATTTCAAAGCCTTGTTCCAAGTAATTTTTGGTACCTTCCATTTATAAAAACAAAATTACTATGGTCTGCCGGACTTGATTAATCACGCAACACGAACTCTAAAGGTCAGTTCTTAGAATTGACACGAGCTACTTAAATAAATAAAAATGAAGCATGTAATAGACATGGTTTTGCTTTATAGCTTGTCGTGACAACAGACACGTAGTTAGTAGGATTTAAAGCATATAGGTATAATTTCCTAAGATCAAAAACTAAAAAACACGCTCGAAAATCCCCAATTTTTTGTTTTTAACTATTGCATTATCATTTAATTTCATTTAATTGCGTTTGGGCGTTTACTATGTATTATAAGTATGTATTTACAAAAGAAAAGTAGTTTACGTATTATATCCGTATTCTGGTACCCATAACACAAGCATATAAGCTTAGCTTGGAACCAGAGGACGTTGTGTGAAATGTCCAAGAATATTTATTTATTTATTATTCATTATCGATCGTGTCATCGGTCCATAATAAGTGTACAAAATTTCAGAACAATCCGACTACTACAAGTGAGTGAAAATCACTTTCAAAGATTTCGTATTAGTAGGTACATTAATAGATACATACCGAAGTAATAAATGTGTGTTATAAAGGTAAGATTTGACAAAATACACGAAACTACAACAAATGGTGGCCATGTTAACATTACATCTAATAATATTTTAAAAATGTTCAACTAGTAACTTGATTCTAAAAATTCATTAATATCCTAAAAAAATTAATATTTACATACTTAAACGGCATATTATAATATTTTTTTTTCATTGACGCTTTTTTATCATGGCTTTATGCAAAGACTCTCTAGAGTCTAGAGAAAGTATCGAATCAGATGGCATGGCTAGAGCCATGCCATCTGTTTCGATACTTTCTCGGCTTCTTTTACACTCCAAATACTAGCACACCAACAAACTAACACACACATACACACGCGTGTAGGTATTGCTATCCTTATTCCCGAGCACTGTGATGAAAGGGACAAATATAGCTGAAACATTTTTGTACTCCCCTTTTTTCTTCGCGAAAATTATACAGTTTTAACGCTATATTATAGATGAAGAGTATATCTATGCTTGTATCACTTTTTTTTTGGTAAAATGTTACCAAATATGCGTGATAGACGCTGCAACCTTACCTAAAGAAAACCGAAAAAATCGGGATTTTCGGATGGCCATATTTCTTTTAGTTGTTATGTATTGAAAAAAAGAAAGTGACAGAAGCATAGATATACTCTTCGTCTATAATATAGCGTAAATACAATTAAATTCGGTTTAACTTTCGCGAAGAAAAAAGAGAAGTACGATACCCATATTTTTGTATGGAGCATAATTTGGTATCGTGCCCTCTTAAATATAAATACGTTCTGCTGATGAAAGCAACTTATTCTACATAAAGAATAGCAATCAGGAAGACTACAACTGAAAATTAGTATTGAACCACTATTTTTGGAAAATACCCCGTATATATATATTAAATATATAATTATATTAAAAACTAAATCTCTTAATAAAATAACTATAGATAGCTAGAAAAATGTGTCTAACAACATATCCTAACCGTATACCGATTTATTAAGTTGTGACCGAACATAACAATTCTCTGTGATTCCCACATACATATGCATATACATAGGAATTATACCCTACACGTTTTAAATGGGAGATCGTTACCAAAATCACTGAACCGTTGATGTAATCGAAATTTTAAAACATGGAGTTTTGTAGTCTATTTTATTATTGATTTTTATTGTTTGCATACATATGTGTGGTGACAGATTCATTCAAATGTCACCATCCCATTACTTCGCCAGAGCTGTAAGAGCCAGCTAAAGGAGTTATAAGCAGTTAAAATTAACTGTGAAAGACGGAAAACAAGAAACTAAACTCTATGCCAACACACCTAGTCAGCGTGGCATAGTTGACTATAAATCCTCCCAAAGTGGAGGAGGCCCGTGCCCAACAGTGGGACGTAAATGGTCTGAAGACACACATACACATACAGAGAGAGAGACTCAAACATACCGTCACACCTTTTATCTATGGTGGCAGGTAGAGACTAGCATCATAATGGTAAGATCAATATTTCTTTAGCCTGTGAATAATAGCATACAAATCGTAAAACTACTACTAATAACGCTTTTAACGCTGGTAAACTAGTTAAATATAAATAAATAAATATAATGAACAATTCACTCAATGTCCTCTGGTCCCAAACTAAGCTTATATGCTTGTGTTATGGGTACCAGAATACGGATATACTACTTTTATTTTGTAAAAACAAACTTATACACATACAACAAAATCTTATACATAGCACATACATATTTGTAAAAAAACACAAAAAAAAATACCAATAAAATTTTCTAAAATGTTACATTATAAAACAAGATATCTGGGGTACCAACGAAAAAGAAATAAAAGCAAAAAATGACGGAACAAACTTTGTTCCATAATGCAAGGTAATTTTCTTTTCATATTTCTAATGCAAAAACAGCTCGTCACTTCTTCCAAGTTTTAAGATGCGGTCATAATCTTGACCTTCCTTTAGGGACACAACTCTGAAACCGCAAGTATTTTACCCTAAGATATATTTGAGGAATTACTAGAATTTCGTCCGTCAGTGGCAAAAGTTATGCTTTGTTTACATACAATGTAAATGAGTCTTAACAGAGAACTTTGTATAATTAATTAGTTATACCACATTTGGACATGAGATTGTCATATAAAATTTTTGTGGGTTTATATTATGTTAGGTATAGGGTTTTTGATTGGAAAGTCGTGGAAAGAAATCGAATCTCGTGTCACAGTGTTAGTTACCATACTCCTCCGAAACGGCTTGACCGATTCTTATGAATTTTTTATGCATATTCAGTATCAAATCGGGTACTATCTATTTTTCAAACCTCTAAGTAATAAGGGTTGTCCACCCTTGACATTCGTATGGTAAAACAACGTTTGCGGGGTCAGCCAGTATTTCATAAAATATTGGTCCCATGTGTGAAATATTGGTCCAATGCAATGTGAAGTTATCCCTTGTATAATGCATATTATTCTGATGACCGAGCTTTATTTGAATTGTTTTTTTAAATCATATGTTTTGAAAATGAAACCCTCCTAGATCGATTATATGTTCATTTGCATAATAAATTTCATACAAGTTGTTCCAGCAAAATATACATATAGATAAAACACGGCCTGCAGAAATTATTTGTGTTTATATTGATATACAGCCGGTTTGCTATTCATTATTGTCTAATCTGCTCACAATATCATTGTGTATTAAAAGCGTCGTTTCAATATCATTAATCTTCTACCCTGACGACATTTATTCCAATCGTTAATAAGCTTTTAATGCCAAGTTAATGTACCGCTAACTGTTGCTTAGAACTTATATAGAATTTATTATAATACTTTATTGTAAGAGCTTAATACTATCACTAACATTAAAAATAAAAACCTCTGGCTAGTTTGTATTTTTAACTCCCTTTTATGACCCTGTATCAGTTTAAATTCTCCGTGTGGTGATAGATGCAAAGAATATAAAGTGTAGTTATGTATAGCCTTTAAATTACGATCGGATCATATGCCCTTAAATAAGTTCGCTTATATAATGAAAAGTCATTAACACCTGACTGTAGTGTTTGTAGTCCTGAAGATGTACAACACATATTTATGTACTGTAGTCCTAATAAGTTAGAGAGAACACAGCTATGTAACAATCTAAAATTAAATGCTATAGATGTAGGTGTATTTCAAGCTGAATTGTCTTATGCTACCAGTGTTAAATGGCAGTTAGTTTTTATGTTTAAATAAAATAGTTAAAAATAAATTGTAATTAGATATTTAATACTATTTACGAGGCTGACATAAACTCATAGTAGTTCGAAGTCCCAAATAAATAAAGAAAAAAAGAAAAGTGTTTCCTCCCCATGTCTTAACCGTCGTAAGGGGGTCGTAAGAACAGTCTGAGGGAACCACGTCGCATGACACCTACGTACATACCAAAGAAGGGTTGTCGTCCGGCTGGTGGTAAAAATCAACCAAATCCCATTGTAACATGAACAAATAGTAAAGTTGCGCCGACTGCGAATAACGGAATAAAGGCAGAATTATGATGATCAGTTTAAATTCCTTATCAGTCAGTGCGTCATTGTAAACCAAAAACCCATCCGAAGCCCAAGAAGAGACTCATGGCCCATGCTCAACAGTAGGAAAATAAGGGGCTAAGGGAGGAAAGGATATTTGATCTATATATAAGTGCGATTTTAGTATATCAATCAACTTTTTCAAATCTTGGTGACAAAAACTTTGCTAAGAATTTCTTCCCTGAATTTCGTAACATTTACGATATCAAAGCTAAGCAACAATCTTGAGGACTCGGCACTTTGAGTAAAGGATGGGGAATTCACGTGCGTAAATAAATTCCAGATGGATTTTAGATGTTGCCGAATAAGAGCAATTCCGGTACGTAAATATACATAACAGAATATTTGTACGGAAATATTCTGTTATTAAAATTAAAGGTAATGTTTGGTTAGTTTTATTGATTTCTTTGACAATCTTCTCCTAGTTCAAACTGCAACTATTTTGCTTTGGCCTTTGTTAGGGTATTTGGTCTGCATACTGACCAGGCGTATTGGGATGAAGTACAGAATCGAAGTATGTAAGTCTTTCACATAGGATGTTATCTTATTATTATATCCGTCAGCTATTACACCATCCTTGGAAAGAAATAGGATGGGTCGAACTTACATTCTACTTAGTTTTTAGTCCTGATTGTTTTAATACGCTTTTATTATTCGACGCGTATTTATCAATGTATTAATCTTTGTAACGGAAGCTTTGAAAGAAATTTTCAACTACTTGTATTAGTCAGATTGATCTGAAATTTTGCGCACATATTATGGAGCAATGACAGTGCATTAATGTAAAATAATATTCAGGATTTTTAAGCGCGTTTTTTTAGTTAATGTACTAAGCAAATTGGATTTTCTTTCCTGTTGTTTCCTAAAGGCAAATAAATGGCAAACTTAGTCTACGGTGACTTCCGGTGGTTAACATAAACATACATAGAGTTTTTTATTAAAAATACATTTAGATTTAGATAGATTACTTTGTAATTAACATGATACTGTTAAAGTTTATATTGTTTAAGTGAGGCATGAAATTAATACTGCCTTAGATTATTATCGTATAAGTAAAACGTAACAGTCGTGCAATAATTGTGAATGTGTGCTTATAATAAAACATTAAACCAACTAGGTTAATGGAAATAATAGCGTGTTAAATAAAATCGTAAAATATAGCAGGAACGGCATAGTGGTAAAAGCGGTCACGTAGGTATCGACCACGCAATCTGGTTTGTGGATTCGATCTCTACATGCGAGCAAAGTTTATATATAAAATGTAACATTTGGCGTGTGAGGATAAACTAAAAATACTTTGGGAAATTCAATATTTCACGCCATATTTGCTTTTTGTAACGCGAATGAAAGTCCAATAAAGTTAAAAATCATAGACCAATGACTAGTACTCTGTTTATTATAATAGCTAGCTGTGCCCCGCGGTGTTACCCGCGGTAAAAAAGATAAAGAATAAGTTCATTTTCTATTCCATTTTCCATTGGAGAGTTTCATGAAAATCCATCCAGTAGTCTTTACGTGAAAGCACAATATACATCCTTACATATCCAAACATTGGAGTATGGATAGAAGACCGAGGAATGTTCGCGTTGCTCAGCTAATTCATTTTTCGTCATATCTCCTAAGATATTCATTTAAATTGCATGCTGTAAAGAGCAGTTATAATCTATATTAATTGCGTAAGCTAACTAAGCTATTTAAATAAATTAAAAATATTACTATATACATATAAATAGCTTTTGAAAACAATTATTGAATTTGATAATTTTTTTGACATTATTATGGGTGCAACGGGTTTCCCTTAAAAGATAGACATATGCCCTCGCGGACTTTTTAGAAGAACTATAGGTAACAAACAATTCCTCCATACATTAGTCTGTTGTACCTCACATAGATAAGGCAGCGTTTTCATTTAAAGCTCGCACGCGTCCGAATTTCTCGGCAAATTGAATTATATCTCATCCAATATACAGCAAACCACAACAAATTATGCGAAAAAAGCCATCCTCTTGAACCATTCTATCTATTAAAAAAACCGCATCAAGATCCGTTGCGTATTTTTGAAGATATAAGCTCACATACAAAAATTACGAGTTTGTTTTATATGAAGTAAAATAAAAAGACAGATAGTCAGTGAATAATATTTCTCTCTCTATCTCTCGACGTTAATTAGCTTGAGAGAGAGAGATCTCTCTAGCTAATTAACGTCCCATTGTTGGGTACGGTCTTCCTTCACTTCTACTGTTCTGCGCTGTTTATGCGTGTTGACACAGGTTTATTTTCGACTTTTACGTCTCTCGCAGAGGATCGCTATCTATGTCCAATCATATATACAGCACCCTGGGAAGAAAAAGGGGTAGTGACGCTATTGTAATCTTAAACCGTCACTACACAAAAATTCGAATTTCGATTAATCTTTATATATAAAAATTACGTGTCACGATGTTTGACCGCGATGGACTCCTAAACTACTGAACCGATTTTAAATTTGATTTGTACACCGTGTGCAATTCGACCCAACTTGGAAGATAGGATAGCCAACATTTCAATTTATAGTCGCAATATTGTTTTATTGCAAATTATTTGTCTACCCCTAACATTTGTATGGCAAAACAACGTTTGCCGTGTCAGCTATAGATTATAATCCACGATATCTCAATAGGTCAAGAACTTATTCAATTACAAAAAGGCGCAAAATAATGATTGATTTAAGATGGCTTTTACGTATATTCACAAAAAAAAAATTAGGCAGGTTGATTTTACTTTTGAATAGATACGAACTTACAAAAAGGCTAAAAAAGCTTGCTTTTGTCACTTCAATAAATTCACAACAGTAGTTTTATAAAGCATTCCAAGTAGTGCATACATCAGTATAATAAATGTCACACAAATACGATACTGTGATTTATCTTTTTTTATTGAAATCCATTTGTTATCATCATTATTTACTGCCTTTTCCGCGATCCCTGAAAATATGACGGACGATAAGTCAGGATCAAGTAAAAATTCATACGCCAAGCCTCTCGGCTTTATATTTTAGGGATCAATAACCACAAACTTGGTATAAGTATAGAATAACATCCCATACCTGACCACAGCGCCGTGAAATTACATGAACGCCATAATATCCGATATTTTGTATGCTGATGTGAAGTGAATGTTTTGTAAGGAATAAGATTCTGTATAGAAAAGATAATATATTGGAAGTATATTTATTATTTTTTCTCGTGTCATAAGTATGATAAATGTATTGATATAAATATACACTTAAGGTTTATGTCCTTGAATGGTTTATGCATGCTGAGTTTACTTTCTGAGGCACAATCTTTGTAAGTGATTTTCTCGACGTGTTAGTGTTGAATTATAGATAAGTCTATGATGGTTGAAACTATCGTGGTATCGTAAAAACCTTTGTGATTTGTTAGCAAATGAATAAAATGTAGTATGATGTTTTGATTCAATTTATTTTGACGGGCTTCGTGGCATAGTGGTTCATGTACTGGACTGCCGTTCACAAGGTCGCTGGTTCGATTCCCACTTGGGACAATCATTTGTGTGATATTCATAAATGTCATACAAATGTTTGTACTGCATCTGGGTGTGTTCTATGTACTTATTATAAGTATGTATTTATAAAAAAAAGTAGTAGTATTATATCCGTATTCTGGTACCCATAACACAAGCATAATAAGCTTAGGTTGGGACCAGAGGACGTTGTGTGAAATGTCCATGAATATTTATATTTATTTATTTTGATTTGCTCTAATTTGGTTGAACACTATTTTATTGACAGAATATTCAGCGATAGTGTCCCATAACAAGTATTTTTACTGCTGCTGGTGAAACTGATGTAGACAAAGACAAACAGTTCACATTTTATCATACGTCACATTCTAGAAATAGTTATATCAGTGTTCTCTTCCCAATCAACAATAATATTTAAACAATTATAATCTTTTACGTATTTAATAACACTAGCTGTTGCCCACGACTCCGTCCGCGTGGAATTTAGAAAATTTTCCCCGTTTTTGCAACATTTTTCACTACTGCTTCGCTTCTACTGGTCGTAGCGTGATGTTATATAGCCTATAGCCTTTCTTGTAAATGCCCTATCTAACACTGAAAGAATTTTTCAATTCGGCCCAGTGGTTCCTGAGATTAGCACGTTTAAACAAGCAAACACACAAACAAACACTCTTCAGCTTTATAATATTAGTATAGATACATTTTATTAACTAACTAGCTATTGTCCGCGACTCCGTACACGTGGAATTTTGCCAGTTTTTGAACATTTTTCAGTACCGCTTCGCTCCTGTAGGTCGCAACGTGATGCTATATAGCCTAATGCCTTCCGCAATAAATGGACTATACAAATCAAGAAGAATTATTTAATTTGATCCAGAAGTTCTTGAGATTAGCGCGTTCAAACAAACAAACTCTTCAGCTTTATAATCTTTATATATATAAATCCCCTGTCACGATGTTTGTCCGCGATGGACTCCTAAACTACTGAACCGATTTTAAATTTGATTTGCACACCGTTTGCAATTTGACCCAACTTGAAAGATAGGATAGCTTACATGTAAATTTATAGTCGCAATATTATTTTATTGCAAATTATTTGTCTACCCCTAACATTTGTATGGCAAAACAACGTTTGCCGGGTCAGCTAGTATCAGTATTACTATTACTATCAGTATTACAACAGATTTGTATTAATATTAGTCTATACAAGTGAACAACTTGTATAGACTAATATTTTCTAACACTTGCGCGACTCATCTGTTTAAATAAAACTACTTTTTACGGATTTAGACGCGTATATTTGTTTTAAATTTTGGCCTGACGTTTCGGAGACTTTGCAGTCACCAAGGTCACGGGTGAGACTAATGGGCCAAAATTTAAAACAAATATACGCGTCTAAATCCGTAAAAAGTAGTTTTATTGTATAGACTAGATATAAACCAGATATAAATCACAATAAAGCGGTGTGCTTTAACAACCTTAATTATGTCAATGTACACAGAACTTAACATTTTATCACACACGCGAGCACATTCCTTTAAAGGTTCCTCCTACAAATGGAAATCGTTACTTATGATATCTCAAACAACATATACGAGTAACTACACTTTATGTTAGGGGCAGAACATTATTGTACTTTATCGTTGACATTTATTTGACTGAAACGCTATCTGTCCATTTGGCAACAATGTAGTTGATGTTTGTATACTCATATGTAAATGGATTATAAAAGCCTTTTGTATAGTCTTTATGATAACACGTTGAATGCGCAATTTGAATTTCGTTCATCAAAGTTATAAAGACTTATATGGCGTTTGTTTTAATAGGTACTTTTCATTATATGTATGAATAAAAAAATAAAAATATTCATGGACATTTCACACAACGTCCTCTGGTCCCAAGCTAAGCTTATATGCTTGTGTTATGGGTACCAGAATACGGATAGAATACATATAGTACTTTTCTTTTGTAAATACATACTTGTAATACATAGAAACGCCCAGACTCAGTACAAACATTTAAATGACATGACAATTATAAATATCACACAAATGATTGTCCCGAGCTGGGTACAAGGTCATTTTTACATGCTTAAGTCAGTAGCTATATTAAATTTTATCGTTAGCAAAATTGTTGTAAAAGTAAAGTCTTTTGTTCTTATACCAATCATCTTGGGACCGTGCGGTGGAGAAATCATTCTAGTTTAAAATTTTCTGTTCGATGTTATGACGGGCCTCGTGGTAGAGTGGTTCATTAAACGGACTGCCGTTCACGAGGTCACGGGTTCCATTCCCGCTTGGGACAATCATTTGTGTGATATTTATAATTATTGTCATGCATACAAATGTTTGCACTGCGCATTTGTGTTTTCCAAGTATTATAAATATGCTTTTCAAAAAAACTTCTGGTACCCATACAAGTATAGAAGCTTTCTTTGGGAACAGAGGACGTTATGTGAAATATCATATAAATTCTTGGATGTAACATTCAATTCAGTTGTCAATATTAATTCCGGTGGTTACAAACTCATTAATAATATAATTCATCCGTCACAGTTTCATACACATGCAAATCAGAAGCCTAACCCTTTGATCAATATAGAAGGCCAATAGATTCAATGACTGTACGTAGTGATTAGTGCATTATAATGGTACCAATTCAACGTGCACGACTAAAATTAACTAAAAAAAACTATGTCGTGTTTTGATTACTTGGCTATTTCGTTGTTCACATTTTTAACACGCTTTTATTAGTTAATGTAGTGTATCTATCAATGTATTAATCTGTGTAACGGAATCTTTGAAAGCGATTTTCAGCCACTTGCAGTAGACGGATTGATCTCAAATTTTGCACACCTAACAAGGACCGATGACAATGCAATAATTTAAAAGAATAATCCCAATTCCTTGATCAGAATTACTAGAATAGCATGTTGAAGTATCACTATGACCACACTTGTATTTTTAATTATACACGTAATAGTTTAATTGTATATGAGTAGACTCACCAAGATTATTGTGTTTCTACGTATGCCTTTCATATACAATCAGATAATTTCACATAAAAACTCTTTGTTTATAGAATTAGGTAAAAATATAATTGTTTACTTCTATTTACTACGATTGTGACAACATGTGACAACAGAAACTTATGTCTCTGACAGCATAAACTGTCAACGTTTTGTAAGTAGGTAGCATAGAATTCAGGATATTTAAAAATGGATCAATTCAGGATATATAAAAAATATTCAGGATATTTAAGAGTGTTTTTTAGTTTTTAAACTAAGTAGATTATTATTAATTAAAATCATTACTCTATAATATACAGATTTTCAAAAAAAAGATTATCATTGCAGAATCATGTTATTGACAATATAAATTTTAATTTTTTAGTTAAGTTTAGTTGTGCATGTAGAATCGGCACCATTGAAGGTTGTTTTAGAGATCATGCATAAATTAATAGATGCTCGGACGTGCACAAGTACCGTCTAGCGAGCATAATCAATAAATCATTTTGTGTTGGCTCCGAGAATACAGTATAATGGAAAATAGATCAAATAGCATTATCACAATAGTGATTTCAATTTTCTTTCATCTTTCATTGAATATTATATTTATAACTCATCATTCTCCTGCCCCTATTCCATTATTCAGAGTCGGCGGAATGTGTCTTTTTTTACCATAGTCTTTTGTCAGCCGGCATATCTGCGTTCACACCTCTTTCTTTCATATCCCCATTCACACAGTCCATCTTTTTCTTAGGTCTGATCTTTTCTTAGGTCTTCCTCTAGACTTTTTCATTTAAAATTGGCCAGACATAATATTACGTAGCATATAAAATGTGGTACCTATTTGTTTTTATATTATAATCTTAATTACTCAACGGAACATCAAATATGTTCTTAGCCGGAATTCCGGGTGTATGCCTATGTAGGACAATTACGTACGGTGTAAGAAATTGTTATTGACAAACGCTCTAATGAGCCTAATAACTGTTTCTTTACATACGTACAGACATGAATGTATACATGAAAAGAATATTTTACGCCTAAAGGGTGCCGGGGTACTGGGAAGTTGAACCGACTTCATGAACCTTTGAAATTTGAGGGTTTTCCTCGATTTCTTAGGAGATAACCAACAGATTCTGACCTGGTGCCAATGGAACTACACGGGAACCATCAGATTTCAAATAAATAAAGAACAATTAAAATCGCTTCGATCAGTTAAAAGTTATGAGTTTATGAGGTAACAAACATAAAAAAGAAGTTTGAAGTCAGTTAAAGTTGTTCGGTAAAATAACACCAAGAAATGCCAACAATTATGTGTATGAAAACATGCTACCGTAGACCCGGTTTTAGAAGTAGAAAAGTTTATGATGTTTCGATATGATCGATATCGTAATCCTTCCGTGTTAGCAGATTACGGCAGTATGTATAAGGTTCACAACGAGTGAATGGTTTGACCCAGATATGAACATAGTATGAAAAATTTTTTGGAAATATAATATTTGATTCTTTGCCCACATTTTTTTTGTTTTTGTATGTTTACTTATTATAAAACGTTATTTTTGTATGTCTGTCGTTATGTAAGCTTATATCTTGAAAAATATTTATATGGATTTTAATGCAGCTTTTCTGAATGATAGAGTGTTTCAACAGGATGGCTTTTTTATATAATTTGTTGTGTTGTTGTGTCTTTTTTTATGTAATACGAATGGGGGGACGGCAACAGCTAGTTATTCAATAAATATTTTTGTTTCGCCATAAATAAATGTTTTAAACATGAACATTATATTAGAAACCTATAGCTTGAATGAATCTGTCTTTTAGATGCTAATGGACAGTTAAAAATAAGAGCCAGGTAAGTACAAGGATATTTTTAGAAAGTCTCAATAGTTAAGTTATAATATAATAAAAGGAACTTTATGGTTTTATTTTCAACATACAATTAAAAACTAATAAAATAGTACCTACTATACATTTATTCAAGCAATATTTTCAATAATAACAGCGGCAATAGTTCTAAAACAACTGCTAATCAATTCAGTATTAGTAGGCAGCAAAGTCGATTATTGTTCTCATATTAAAACTTTTAAACTATGTCAGTTGACTGTTGACATACTTTCAATCATTTTAGTTTTGTATGTTGAATCTACTAGTTAAAGCTACTGGCTGACCTATCAAACGTAAGACTATAAATATTAATTTCATTAGTTCAAAAACCAAAAAGCACGCTTTACAATCTTGATTCCTTAAAATGGTGTGTTGATTGGTCCTTAAAATGTGTGAAAAATTTCAGATCAATCCGACTACTGTAAGCAGGTGAAAATTGCTTTCAAAGATTCCATTACATAGATTGATACATTGATGAATATTATCGAGCTAATAAAAGCAAGTTGATAATAAAAACTTGTTAAAATATTGAAGTTATAGCACTGCTTTTATTGCTATGTTTCACATATTTTCAAGGACGATCAATTTATATCAGTGGAAGACATAAGGGAGTGCTTAAATGACCGAAATACAGCCGAAACTATAGAGACTAAAATCTTAAATAATTTCCTTAAATAATCCTTAACTTACTTTACTTAACGTTGCATAAATTTAACAGTGTTTAAATTAAACCCTTTCAATTAATAATGTTACTGGTCGGTAAAGCGGACGAAATCGCAAGCAAGGCGCCAAATAAATTACCTACATCCATCTAATAGCCTTTTTCTGTACTTTCCTAGACATAGGCTTCCCTATTAGAAGGCTACAGCGTCTTGTCTTGCACCGCTTACATCCAGCTACTAACATAATTGCACAAATATCTATACCTTATGAAAACACAAGTCTATCTGTTCAATAAATATTTGATTACAAACATATTCTGTACATTGACACCGATCTAAAAGTATCGTATTTCCCTAAGGGTATCTTTCTATTAACCCGCCATCTTTAATTTACGATTCCTCGCGGAAATTTACGACCTCAAACGGAAATTGGCGAACCCTTCCAACCTTCAAGACTTGACAACCAATAGTACAATTGTGAACATGATACCTCTGACATCTCAATTAAAATAGAGTTTAATGTAATTTGAAGGGATTGCAATCAAATCGTGTGGTGATTGATGTTGAGTTATTGGCAGGGTATTTCGATGCGTGATGTTTTAATAACATCAAAGGAGGGTTGCAACTTTTAGGTTGGATTCGATTATTCCTTTGAAATTAGTTTCAATAATATTTTGCATGAATTGGTTAAAAGGTATTACTTGTTAATAGCATTCATTTCGTAAGAAATCATCAAATAAAGAATATAAATAATATAAGTTAAAATAAAACCACTTTTTACGGATTAGAATGCGTGTATTCGTTTTAAATTTAAGTTTAATGATTCGTAAACTTTGCAGTTACAATGGTCACGGGTAAGACTTACCCGTCCTAAGATTCCCCCCCCCCCCCAAGTCTCCGAAAGGCTGACATAGGGTTTAGTTACTAGTTTTCGTCTCGTAGGACACCGACCTTCCTTCTCTTTGTAAAAGTTTTGCTCTACTATGCCGCAATGACCACGCTTGTTGACATAGGGTATAATTTCAAGATTTCTGTATCTCATAGATGATGATGATTTTTTTGCAGCACCATGGGGTGGTGACACTTGTATTTTTATGCCATCATTACACGAACTAAGAAAATTGTAAATGTATAAAACTTTAAAACTACATAATCTTCTTAGCATACAAGTATGTTTTGTAACTTATACACTTACAGAAACACACACAAGATTGTAATCACTAATAAAACCTTCTTGTTTATAAAATATTTAACTAAGAACCTATGTAAATATCACACAGCTAAATGGGGTTTCAGTTTCGCATAAGATTCATTAACAGAATAGTTGATCCTATACAAATAACCCATTATAAATTCACTTAGAGCATTGGACGTGTTTAAATCAAACTGATTTTGTAGATTCAATTCTAATTTTACTAATGCTTAGTAAAGGATTAATCTATTTAAAGTGTAAGTTAGAGTTTGTGGTATTTGCTTCTTTAAACAATAGGGTTGTCTCTTAGTTTAAATAAACAAAACCAAGTTAAACACTCTCAGGTCAAAATTTATTAATTTTAAAGGTTATAATCCCATTTTTAATTATTAACACGATTTTATTAGTTCGCTACGTAATAATTACGTATCTATCAATGTATTGCCCGGCCAAGGGGCGAGGAGGAACACCGTGGGGTTTAGTGGGTAGTGGGTTTTATACCGATTTTTACCAAATTTTATATGCATATTCAGTAGGTCTAAGAATCGGCTACTATCTATTTTTCTTACCCCTAAGTGGTAAGTGTTCCTCCTCTGACATTTGTATGGCAAAACAACATTTGCCGGTTCAGTTAGTTAATATATGTAATGAAATCTTTGGGAGTGATTTGACTCATTTGCAAGAGTCAGTTTTTGAATTAAGAAAATAAATTTAAAAGAATGTTCTAACTGGCATTAAAAATCACAAAAGACAAAATAGGAAATAAATACGTACGAATTAAAAATTTACACAACTTCCTCTGGTATTATACTAAGCGTAAAATGTAGTCAGAAACACCTGGTTAGTAATAATATTTCCACTTTGAACCTAAAGTTGAGAACACACTAAATAATTTGTTAAGTTCAAAAACTAAAAATCACGCTTAAATCCGAAATATTGTTTTACATTATTGCATTGTCATCGCTCCTTAACACGTGTACGAAATTTCAAACCAATATCTGACTACCTTGATAGATACGTACATACGATACTGATACATTGATAGATACGTACCGAGCTACCAGAAGATTATACAATTTACTTTTCTAAAATTGTTCATGTTGTTATAAGAATACTACTCTGCTAAAGATATGTGATTAATTAGCTATTCAAAAAATACAAACCTATTTTAGCATGTGTGCAGGTAAGGGAAATGACACAAATTAGTGTCAACACTGAATGGGCGGTCTTCATTTTCACCACAAACACTTAAGTTACTCGCATTTTCACTGTAGTTCACACCAACGAGATTCGTCTGGAAAGAAAAACGCGTTGTTAAATATTTGATCACATTCAATGTACACCTCAGATCTTGACATAGAGTTTTTTTTATACAGAAGAATATATATATATATATGCCGTAGGAGACTTGATTAAAATACTTTACTTAAGGATTTTTAGTTTTGAATTGTGAAGTGGGTCCTGAAATGGTGTTAATGGTGAGTAATTCCTTTATCTGATGAGTTTGAATGGTGACCCGTTGAATATTCCTAAAAGGTCCTTCCAAACCAGTTACATGCGTCGTAAGCCACGGATCAATCTCATCGTAGTTAATAGAATGTTGTAGTTAACGTAGTTAGTTTGTCCAGTATTACAAGGTCTTTAGATAAATGATTGCTCTTGCAGAAAATACAGGTAATGTCTATGATGTTTTCCGATATATACAACTAGGATATTCTTTAAATAAATGGGCATAGGCTTCGTCTTACGCGCTAATCTTAAGAACTAGTCCGAATTGATTACAACAGATTGAATCATCCCTGTTGTTTCTATTAAGAGTCATACAGGCTCCCAATTTTTTTTTTGTTATAATTTTAATTATATTACAAACATACCAAAATGGTGCGCAATGAGAAATACACCATCTTTACCAACGTATTGCTCACGCTTTCGCGATCACAACAAACCTTTTGTTAGAGCCCAACCTCTGTTATCTTCCCCTTTTTATATCGACCTTTGTTTGTCATAGCTGTACGCAGAACATTAACCCAACAGGAGTTGAATTTTAAAGGCGAACTTCGATAAAAAGGCTTGACAGCAATGCTCATTGTGTACTGTCGTCGTCTCTGTGTGCGTGAGGCAATTTTGCGCGTATCGTGTGTAGCGACTAATGGCATTACTTTGTAGTATTTGTGTGCATTACTTCGGCACCTTACTACAGTATATTTAACAAAGTGTTCTTCTCCATAGGATTCACGTTTGGGACAGACATCTATCTTCTGTCGTTTCAAAAGAGCTTGTAAAACATGCTAACTAGAAATAAAAATTTTTGACTTTGACTTTGAAAATAAAAGAAAACAGCGTGTGTAACTGCTCCGTATTGTATAATACTCTAAGTGGCTATAGCAGTGATTTGGCAATTTTCCGGTGGCAAATATACGTGTTATTAGTGATTGTACCCTACTTTTATTTTTACTAATGTCATTGTTACAACAGACGCGAGAGATCCGATCTAACGATGACCTACACTCCCTGATAACCAGATGAGACCATATGAAACCGTGTCGAATTCTCTACACGCTTATTCCAGCTTACCCAAACAAAAGTGTTCTTAGTTATGTTTGATTCAATTTTAAAGTATCTATTTTTTCGGTAATCCATTTCTCTAACTAATGCATGCATGCACTGTATTTAAGTTCTCTATATGTAAATAACACGCCCTAATCTATCAGATAGGTAGGTAGGTGTATATTTTTGCTGACATATTCAGACCCATTTGGCATAAGCAGTTGTCACTAAGGAAGCGTACCAAGGTATGTTCTCCGGCTATCAGCATAAACTAGTTTGGTTGGAAGGTGTAGGTATCAAAAACAACTTTAACATAAACTAAATACAGCCATGAATACTTTTGGTTAGGCAAGCTAGAACAGGCGTGCAGAGAATTCAAAACGTATTTATAATAAAAAAATATATAGAAAAACGACGTACACTTACTGATAAACACATGAGGTTTATCATTAAGTGTACGTCGTTTTTAGGCCGTCTCTCTCCCTAAAACATGGAAAAGGATTTAATTTATGTTCAGTTTACTCGGATATTAAAGATTCTGTTTGTATAGGATACGTAATTTAATATTTTATGAAGTACTGAAAATATAATATGAACTTTTTAATTAGTTTTAAAACATTTTTGTAAAACATTTAAGCAAAATTAATTAATGACCTAAGCATCTTTAAGCATTTAATAAAAAGTATTGTCATACAATAATGTTCAAAGTCTATTTAAAATAGGTATTGGTAGACGGATAGTCTGGAGACTGATAGTTGCCATACTTATGCGTTAATACCCAACATAAAATCATTATTTGCACATTGTCATAACTTCTAACTGACAATTAATATCTAACCAGCTAATGAAGGCTTCAGTACCTCGTTACTTAAACTATTAGAAGCAGCTTACAATGGGAAAATGTGCTTTGGCAAATATGGCAATAACCCCTGCCAATATTTTTTTGTAAAACTCAATAATCTATTGATTATGAGTGTTTTCCATGTATTATAAGTATGTATTTGCAAAGAAAATAAATGTATGTATTATATCCGTATTTTGGTAACCATAACACAATAGCTTAGCTTGGTACCAGAGGACGTTGTGTAAAAATGTCCATGAATATTTCTAATATTTTTTTATTATTTATTAATTTGACTTTCCGAGTGATGTGTCCGAAAAACTTTAGAATTCGTAGCTGAACAATCGACGAAAGCCTTTGTTTAACTCGGAGTTCATTCAGTATGGATACGTTAGTACGATGTGCTGATTGTGATTTTGTCTGTGCTTGTTGTGTTTTGTTTTGCTGTGCTGATTGAGTCCAGCTGATTCTTAAAAGACGTCGCCAGCACCACATCTCAAGGGCGTCGATCTTTCTTCGGTCTTGCAGTCTTAGCGTCCAGGTTTCTGAACCATACGTGAATATTGGAAAAACCAGGGTGTTCATGAGACGGATTTTGGTGATTTTAGTAATTCTACGGTCGAGCATTATAATATTAGCATAGAATTACAACAATCTAAACCACTGTATACTAGAATTCATCAGTTTGGATTTACGAAATACCTATATATTTTACCCAAGAGAGTCATCACAAATAATATTATTACGGAAAACATAATATAACAATGTCTATATTACAATATTCTATTATTGCGACAGAAATGAACGGAAATGAGATACACGCAATCGCTTTCATACACCATAATAATGCCTACGTCTATACAACGTCACGATTGTCAATTTTACTTATAAATGTCTCTTTATCCAGCGCTTTAACGTCCTACTGTTGAGCAAGGGCCTCTTCCACCTTTGGGAGGGCTTCTTATGGTATCCTATGCTGCGCTGATCAGGCATATTAGCATAGGGTTTATTTTAAAGATATCCGTCTCTCACATAGTATGTTTACAATATCCCTTAGCTGGTTTTTACAGCACCCTGAGATATAAATGAAGGGCTTCATAAATAAAATATGTCTATATTTAAATAGAATATTTGCTTGGTTTAAAAACTTGCAAAAAGCGCCCGAAATTATTTTTTTAAATGGTTTTCATTGGCCTTTAACATGTACCTATCTGTTGTGTGCGATTTTTTAGATCAATCCGACTTTTGCAAGTGGGTGATAATTACTTTAGAAAATGCCATTACAATGGTTTAATCTAGATAGATAGATAGATATATAGTAACGAAACTTATAAAAGCGTATTATAATAAATACAACACGGAAAGAAATATTATTATGTAACTGTAATACCTAAAGAAGAAAGCTACTTTATTCTGATTACGAAAATGTAACATTATAGGCACTTAAAATTTGATGTATCAATAAAAAATGTTATGCACATACATCAACGCATCCCTCTTTACCTTACCTAGGGTCAGCGGATGATGTTGCGGGAATAAATAAATGCTTATGGACATTTCACACAACGTCCTCCAGGCTAAGCTTATACCTAATATAAGTTTGCTTGGGACCAGAGGACGTATTCTTGTACCCATAACACAAGCATATTACTTTTCGTTTGTAAATATATATCATCATACTTATAATACATTGAAAACACCCAGACGCAGTTCAAACATTTGTATAACAATTATAAATATCACACAAATGATTGCTCCGAGTTACAATATAACCCTCGAGACCTCGTGAACGGCAGTCCGTTACATGAACCACTCAACCACGAGACTCCGTCAAGTATTGAAATAGTTTCCGAATGAATATGTTTATTTCTAATAACTTAATTATGGCTTTAATTTTTTTCAATGTTCGTTTCTTTCAATGTATATGAGTTAAGAAACTGTTTTGCCTTGCTTTATCGTTTCTTTAACTGTGGTTTCTTTTAACCTAATGAAATCAAAGAAATTATACTTCTTAAAACGAGAGATCGTAAGCGACTGTTATGATATAGGTACAATAGTGAACTTTAAAATTACTTAGTTAAGAGATATTTTCCTTAATTATTTTATGAATCACTGTTCCTACGTGTGGTGACGCATTGAGATTACAAGTGTCACCACCCCATTTCTCCCAAGGATGCTGTAAAAGTTACCTAAGGAATATTGCACACAGATAACATCTTCTGTGAAAGGTGAAAGACGGAAAACTCAAAAACGAGACAGTCCTGACAGCCCTCCGTGTGGTGACGGATTAAGAATACTTGTGTCACCACCCCATTTCCTTCCCAGGGTTTTGTAAAAACCAGCTAAGGAATATTTTACACAGATAACATCAACTGTGAAAAACGGAAAACTCGAAATACTGGAATTCTGGTGTCACCACCCCATTTCCTCACCAGGGTTTTGTAAAAACCAGCTAAGGAATATTGTACCTACACAGATAACATCAACTGTGAAATACGGAAAACTCGAAATACTGGAATACTGGTGTCACCACCCCATTTCCTTACCAGGGTTTTGTAAAAACCAGCTAAGGAATATTGTACCTACACAGATAACATCAACTGTGAAAGACGGAAAACTCGAAATACTGGAATACTGGTGTGACCACCCCATTTCCTTACCAGGGTTTTGTAAAAACCAGCTAAGGAATATTGTACCTACACAGATAACATCAACTGTGAAATACGGAAAACTGGAAATACTGGAATACTGGCGTCACCACCCCATTTCCTTACCAGGGTTTTGTAAATTTGGTGTATTGTTTACATGATGACCATTAACGAAGAGGTCTTTTAACATGTAAAGTAAAAGTAAAAGTAAAGTATCTAATTGTATTTTTCGATATTTTTTACCTTTCATTAAGGATACATACTTTCGTAATGTTGTAGATATGACAAGGGTTTCGATTAAGTTTTATGGCCTGCCTAACATAAACCTTGCTCGGGTTCGTTTTTAATTCACCATATAACTTATCCCAAGCACATAATTTTAAATTAAAATCATACGATAGGCTTTAATGTGAGCATGTAGCAATTTATAATTATTTTGTATTACATATACTGGTGACTTGCTCCATCGTTCTTCTTCCAAATATAATGCAGCCTTATTAACGAATAATTAATATAAATTAAATATACCAAGCTTTAATAAATATGTTTACTATATAATTATATATGTTTACTTTTTAGAACAAAATAAATTTGCAAAATATAATACCTACCCAAAATCCACAACTTCAGTTTCGTATTTAGTTAGAGCCATTCCAGTTGAGTTACGATAACAATTACGAAGCGCATTGGCATAGCGTACAATTTGAAGGTGCAGGAGCAGGAGACAGAAACCTTCAAATTGTCAAAGTCAATTGTGCTGAAAGAGTCGATCTAAGCCAAACATCTCCTGATGTTTGGCTTAGATCGGCTCTTTCAGCATCTATGAGAAATGAGGAGGAAGTTACCACAAAGTGTCTCGCGAAATTTGTTATCTAATCTATTTATTTTTTTAACCTTGGCTCAATCTTGTAGCAACCATGGAATGAAATAACTATCGCATGTTTATTTTTAACCTGTCACTGCGCGTGAGACTGTCCAATTTACATACCTACATTCATTCACTCGTTCATTCTTCAATCTCTGACACACACGGTTGCTTTTATTATGGCTTTTATAGTAGCATGTTCGCACTACGTGTATGTTTAGAATTTTATAATAATAGAAACTAATTCATAATTTTCCCTGTAATATAACTTTACGTCAATTATAATTCATCAACGCTGACATCTTGCACACATAACCCTAATTTCAACGCGTGGTAATGACACACCCTAAAATATTCCATTTACGACAGACTCGTGCGTCATTATTATACCAGTATAATAAGTTTTGACGCGGTCGTGACAAAGTTGAAAGTAATGCTTCCTTTAGTATAGCAGGTCCTTTTAAATTTCACTTAGGACACACGTTTGTGTGTTTAACAAATGTTTACACCTTACAAAAATGTTTTCTGTAAAAAAAAGTAGGAAATTAATTTTAGAAAGTATTTATCATTTTTTTAGTTTGGTTCTGGCATATATGCTACATATTATGAAAATATCATAGCTCATAAAATGGAAACTAAGGAATATTAATAACGAAAGATAAATATTAGATAACGTGGTTAAAGAAAAATATCGATATAGATTGTGGATTTCCACGTAAATACCATAAATGCCAAATAAAATAATTCAGATATTCTAGGAACAGTAAATAATAATTGGTGTAATTAGGTAATAACTCTAAATTTTGTAAGTAAAACAATGAAAATTTGGAAAATGTTATTTTACTGATTATAATACGCACAATACATGTACGCCCAACAGCTTATACTATAAATTCAGTATTACCGATTAAAGAACCCTTGTTTAACCTTAGTTTAACCTCACGAATAAACGGCTACACGAGAACAAAGATTACGTCAAAATTTCAACACTGCAAAATATATTTGGAATTGTTGTGATCCGCGGCCTAAGCCGGAACGTAGCACCAACTTGACATTTCGCTTTAGTTCCGAAAGAAATAAAACTAAGAAAACACATGTAGTTTAGGGGAGTGTTATATGGCATACGAAGGTAAATGGCGACCCAAATTGTTAGTTTTTTGTGTTCTTGTGTATAAAACTTTGGGGTAACTTGGTTTTATACAATTTAGGGAATGGTCTTTTTTAGTCCATATAAATGAATTTTGTTTAAAATAAAACAAAATATTGATTACTAATAGGGACAGAATATTTTTTTAATGTTACACTTTTATTATTTTTATCCCTTGCGAGCTATAGAACTTTCCTTCTAATGAATATTGTATTCATATTTATCAATTCACTTAACGTTATGAGTGCTGAGATGCTTCGGTGATCTGTGACGCCACGTGAATGAATGAAAAAAGAATGAATATGTTATAGGAAGTCTGACAGCAATAGTCGCTAGATTGAAAATCGGCAAGAAACATTCAATTCATTAGTTAGGAGCCTCCTCCACTTCAGGAGGGTTATGAGTCTACTATGCCGAGCTAACCAAGTGTGTTGGCATAGGTTTCGTTTCGAGATTTCTGTTTCTTGTAGAGGTTGTTATCTGTTTATGCCTTTGCTGCTTACAGCACCTATGAGCAAATGGGGATAGTAAAACTTGTAGGTATTCCTTATCTGTCATCACACGGACAATTGTATTATAAGTATGTATTTACAAAAGAAAAGTAGTATATGTATTCTATCCGTTTTCTGGTACCCATAACACAAGCATGCAAGCTTACCTTGGGACCAGAGGACGTTGTGTAAAATTTCCAAAAATATTTATTTATAGGTATTTATTTATAAAAAAAATACGTTTATTTTTTCAAAATTAGCTACACAATTTACTAACAATATATTTCCAAACTTTAGTTTCATCCAAGTAACTTCTACTTTCTTAAATCCCTCGTGATTGAATTGGATAGTATATTGTGTATTTTTAGGCCTTTTTTATTACAACGCTGATGTTAGGGTATCAGGTCGAAATACAGTAAAAATACTCCACATTACTAACCTTTGCGTACAGGCTCTTATATTATTATGAGTGCTACGTGCAAAGCGACCGTCCATTCCCCTTCCTTCTAGAGCATTTTCTCAGTAAAATCATCGACAAAATGTACCAAGAAGGTCGTGTTTATGTACCATGCTATAAAGCTCACGCACATAACAGTGTACAGTACGTGGACGGCTTTATTCTATATGAGTTTATAACTAGGTATGTAAATTATTGTATATATGTGTTCGTCTCGTATATTTTACAATGCCAATGATAGGCTTATGCATAATACTTACCCTATCTTAGTCTTTAAATAAATATATACCCTCTAGGCTTTTTAGCCCAAGTTTTGTTAGCAATCTTATTGAGGAGTTCCTTTGGCGCGTTATTAAAAAATCGGTCAAGTAATAAAAATAATGAAAAGAAAAGAAGAGAATAAAAAAATCCATGAAGTTTCTTGTCTGTTGTTCTCCATAGGATTCGCGTTTGGAAAAGACACCTAGTTTTTGAAGTTTCAAAAGAGCTTGTAAAACATGCCAACATGAATTTTTTTTTTTGAGTAAGAGCCGCACATAAGGGTTTCGTACCATTATTATCATGACATATTCGTCATACCGTCTAGAAATATCACCAAATAACGGAACTCCAAATAACGGGATAAGGATTATTATGATATACACTTATATACCTATTGCCCTGATAGGCCATTGTCTAGCAGTGGATGGAGAAAGGCTGATAAATTGATAAGATGGTACAACTTTTAATGTTTTGTTTAATTTAAAGCTATGAAATAAAAATAAAGAAAAATATACACAACATTAGTTAGGCAATTACAGATCCTCATCATAAAATTTTATCTCACTATGACATAGATTAATAAATGTGTTAAATTTTATGCAGTAGTTCAATGTTGAATTTCACTATCGAGAGAGTTGAAATGCGGCACTGATATATTATACTGGGTACACTACAATACTGCCGCATATATTTCATACTGTGTAATTTATCTTCAAAGGTATGCTGGATTCCACCATGTATTATCATAGGCATTCTGTTTGCATCGTGTATGAAATGAGTATTTATGTGAGTATTATTCAGGTCATTGTTTAAGTTAGCTAGTTTTCGGTGATATTTGTTCGTTTGATTTTTTTTGCGATGAGAATATATATCGACTTTCTTTCTTTCTTTCTCCAGCCCCTTAACGTTTCCCTGTTGGGCACGGGCCTCCTCCGGTTTGGGAGGGATTATGGTCTACTGTTCCGCGCTGACTTGAGGCGTATTGACACAGTATATTATTATATATTCCAGTTTCATCTCTCACGGAGAATGTTATCTGTGTACATTAAAGATTTATTAGTAAAAAAGGGTGTCTCAGGTGTGTGCATTTATTAGTAAAAAAACGTTGCGGGTAAGAGCTAGTCTTATATTTAAGCAACAATTAGCATCAAATTGCCGAAAAACGGCCCACGGGACAGAGTTACAGGTATTTTAACAATGATACTAACAATGATATTTTAACAATGATACGACGTACAAAGACTACCTTATTCAATACATTTCATCGCTGAGTAAAATAAGTCAAAGAATTCACTCCTCGGATCTTGATCCATAAAGTCTATTTAGTGAAGTAGTCTAGAATAGAAACAATAAAAACTTGGCTATTGAAATGCTTAAACAAGAAATCGAACGCAACAACGCAAACGGAAACTTACTAACGAAAACAACGATAAATGGAATTTAAAATATCTCTATTGGTGATGTATAAAAAGCCAGGAAAATAAGAAAAATTTTCATTCCATTTTTAGTGCGATATTACGTTCAATGTACCTACACATATTAGGTAAACCTGGAAACGACTGTTATGGCTAGATTCTAGTTGTAATGTTGGCATGGCTCGCAGTTATCAGACTGTGAACGCGAAATGCTGAACACTTTTCTGTTATTTTCTCTTTACAAATGTTTAAAATAGGCTGTAAAACTAAATTGTTGTTTTGCTTTTGGTTGCCATTTTGTGTGGTTGGTTTTCTAGGCGTGTGTTAAATGGAATGTTTTTGTGAATGTTTATTTAAGGTTTAAACTTAACAGAGTTAGTGGTTTTATACGATTTTGTTTTAGGTTTAGATATATACAGAGCTAACAATGATTATAAAAATATATATATAACCAGTTAACACTCACAGTTATGGGATCGATGATTTCGATCCAGGTTTCGAGCATATCCAAAGCTCATCTTTAGGACGAGTGCACTCAGTCTCACAAAAATTTCAAAACCAACACAATTTATACATTTTAGCCTTGTCTGTTAATTGAATTTTATTTGTCAGCTTTTTGTTTTTAAATACACAATCAGTAGCAATACGAATATTTGCTTTTTAGTATGCAAGCTACCAGAAAGAACAAGCTATGCTCTTTATTTTCTTTATAGCTCAAATTTTTTTTAATCCTAACTAAATCGATAAATAGTTCTCTAAATATTCAGTGTACTAATATACATGAAAATATAGTTAATATGTAGGACTCGTTGTCGAACGCTTAATCGCGTAGCATTTTTGTCAAGGTAAATACTATTTATGTCCTTAGATGGCTACTAAGATTAGTAGGAGGATATATCACAAGTGTATATGTAGTTATATACTACACAAGAGCTTATTCGTGTAAGACTTATGCACAAAGGCGAGCTTAACTCAATATTACATTTTCTCCAAGGAAGCTCTTTGAGCGGTAAGAGAGAAAAAGGCCAAGATAAAAGCATGTTTACAAAAGCATGAAACTGTAAGCTTACGAAATATATAATTATCCAAACTCCATAAAGTAGAGAACAGATTGTTGTATAGTTAACAAAAAAATATTATGAGATATAAACATAGTCTTTCTCAACCATACTGACACTTAGACTTGGAGGTCTCTCATAACGGAATAATCTTCAGAAAAATCCTTATCTCTTGTACCCACCACTTATTAGAATACACCAAACAGAACACACAACACGCAGAAGTGCAATCTAAATCCGGACCATGGTCCCAAGCTAAGCTTAAAAGCTTGTGTTATGGGTACTAGAATACGTACGGGTATACTACATAAACTACTTTTCTTTTGTAAATATGTCACACAAATGATAGTTCCGTGCGGGATATGAACCCATGAACAGCAGTCCGTTACATGAACCACAAGACCACGAAGCCCGTCTATTATCTATAAAATGTTAATAAGTTCACATATATCTTCTGCTGCAGTAGCTAACGAAAATTCAGGACACCACGAAGAAACCAAGACAATTCTTCCAAGAATAAGCTACTAAGAAGAGATTTATTCTTATCTTTAAGTTATCTTGCCACTAGGCGCGTTGTTATAGCTCTAATCGCTTCACATACAAAATGTCAACCACAAATGAATCTGCGACGTAATATGTGATCATTACTGTCAAATCGTGCAACCCATTTACTTCAGTTACGTTCGTGAGTGGCACCGTTATCTAGCTCACCAACTTGAAGATAGAATTTAATGATAGGTGAAATTTATACAAGTTAGTAACAATAGCGCCGTTATTTAAATAACGAGCAGTGAGCTTAGCTTTCTATATGTCACCTGTTTTACTGATGTGTGCTTGTGCTTATTATATAACCAGCAAAAAGGAATATAATTTGACTATCATACAATATTAACCAGACTAGAATGTTAGAATGTTGTAGTAAGTTTTTCATGTTTATACACATGCAGTTTATGGTTCTTTTAAAGAAAACGCACATATTTGTATTGCCAGTTTACCTTTTTTAAGATAGTAATAATACTGGCAATTTACAATTTAAAAAAGTTATTGAAATCTTAAAATTTTTGGATTAAAGCAAAATTAAATCACTGTATTTTCAACTAAAATAAATAAATAAATATTCACGGACATTCCACACAACGTCTTCTGGTCCCAAGCTAAACTTATATGCTTGTGTTATGGCTACTAGAATACGGATATACTACATATACTACTTTACTTTTGTAAATACATGCTTATAATACATCGAAACACCCAGACGCAGAACAGACATTTGTGTGACATTTCTAAACATCGCACAAATGATTGTCCCGAGCAGGAATCTAACCCGCGACCTCGTGATCGGCAGTCCGTTACATGAGCCACTAGACCACGAAGCCCGTCTTACTTGTAAAATAATTATAATATGAAAAGATCTGACCGTTTGTTTGTGGGCACTGAATCTCTCCTTATTGAAACCATTTCAAAAATTACTTCGCCATTGCCGGATACAGCTTCTCTGTATCCGATTTACATAGACTTTTTCTTTTTTCTCCCAATTATCTTAATATTATCCATGCAAACCCAAAGTTTGAATTACTAGTTAATTGTAAATGAGAAATGTGATCTTATATGTTGAGTATAATACAATAACATTTCTATTCATTAAAAGGTTTCGTCAGCGAACAAGTTTCCTGACGTAAATTACAATTTCCAGATTCAACGCTAGAACTGCACAATGCGCCAGTTTTAATTTTACACACTAATAGTTACACACTAATAGTAACGGCTATAAAAACAGCGTTTTATTTGCCTTTCTTCAGCCCATTGACGTCCCACTATAAATTAGATATGACCTTTCGTATTTAGCGAGGGGGTTTAACACAAGTATATGGTTTAGCTTGGGACTAGAGGACGTTGTGTGAAATGTCCGTAAATATTTATTTATTTATATAATCTTCTATGCCTTGTTGATCAGACGTGTTGGGATGGGGCTTAGTTTTGAGGATTCCGTCTCTCGCTTGATGGATATTATCATATCTTACTGGCTCTTACAACACAGTTGAGAGGAAATGGGTTGGTGAAATTTATATTCGCAATCCATCATTACACGGATAAAAGCTGCATAATATGATAATGCTGATGTAGCCAAAGGTGGTCTACACAATAAAACTCATTTAGAAAAACGCGAAGATTTGTTTTAAATTTAAACTTTTAGGCCGACTACGTTCGTATCCTCGACGTTTGTTTTGTTTAGATGCGTCTTTCAAAAGTGGTGGTCAAAAATAAAAAAGTCACGCAAATATTTGAGAATATTATTCAATAAACTCAATTAGCTTATTACATCGTGCAAGTTTCATAGACATCGGTGATTAAGCATTAGACGTGTGTTTTAAAAGAAACGCATTATTTTTAAGCTCACATCACCAGCCAACGATAAAACTCGCTGGTTCTAGTGCCAAACAGTATGCAATTATAAATTTGAAAGTTATATTTGAAAACAATATCGCATTGCACGTGACGACATGCAAGTTGTGCACACAAGTGCACAAAAATTTATTTAAAAATTGGTCAAATGCGAGTCGGACTCGCGCACGAAGGGTTCCGTACCATTATCTATGCAACATAAGGCAACGTTATTAGTATCGAGCAAGAAACGGTAAAAAAATCATGTTTGTTGTATGGGAGCCCCCCTTAAATATTTATTTTATTTTATTTTTAGTATTTGTTGTTATAGCGGCAATAGAAATACATCATCTGTGAAAATTTCAACTGTCTAGCTATCACCGTTCTTGAGATACAGCCTGGTGACAGACGGACGGACGGACGGACGGACGGACAGCGAAGTCTCAGTAATAGGGTCCCGTTTTTACCCTTTGGGTAAGGAACCCTAAAAAGGGTTATTATAATATTATTATATATTGTGGTTTCTGAAGAGGCATTTTTTAAAATTATATATTTTACAGCCATTTTCTTTTCTATACTATAAAAGATATAATTATGTCCGTTCAATTTATTCATTTTATTTATCTATTTATTTATAAACTTTTTCACAAATATGTTTTTAAATTTTCACAACAACACAAAATTTACTAATAGATAATTTTTATTTTAAATAAACAATTTGTTACTACGTCAATAATTATGTACCTACGTCAGTCATATGAATTTGTTGTGTAAAGCAGCTATACCCAAGCTATATTCAACATGCTTTTACT
This sequence comes from Orgyia antiqua, assembly GCA_916999025.1. NCBI lineage: Eukaryota > Metazoa > Arthropoda > Insecta > Lepidoptera > Erebidae > Orgyia > Orgyia antiqua. The sequence goes on along the minus strand of OU779864.1, from coordinate 14,524,400 downwards.
AAATAAACTAAACTATAGTGGAAAAAATTATAACCATGAGCGGGTTGTCCGTTACATGTACCACTAGACGTCATTATTAAAATGTAGAGAGCTTAACACTTAAATTTAGTTATGGCTAATCTTATTATATCAACTGACTGACTGACCTGTCTTTTGAAGCAAAAATAAAAATCTTTTACAACTTCAAACGTGCCATATCCAGTCTTTATCTGTGTCCCAAATCTTTCTACATACCATACCCTTTTATACTAATCTTATGTAAAAGGCTTCGGTCAATATGCAGCTTACCGATTTATTCTGTGGTCCTTTCTGGATTTTTACATCGGAAATTGAATTCAAATGCCCGTCGTCGTACGTTTGTGAGGTAAACGTACTTTTAGGATATTTTTTCAGTGTGACGAAGTGGCCTCAAAGAACTTAAGTATTTTATTAGGAAATATGAATGTTGAATATGTCATGTCCACTTTTTGAGTTTTAATAAATTATAAGGTAATAAAATTCTCTTGAATTACACGACGTTCTATAAAAAATATAGTAGGCACTAGTTAAAATCTGTACGAGTGGTGACGGATTAAAATTACAGGTGTCACTATCCCATTTCCTCCCAGAGTACTGTAATAATCAGCTAATGAATATTAGACAGATAACATTCTCTATGAGAGAAGGAAAACCCGAAAATAAATCCTATGTCAAGACGCCTGGTCATCGCGGTCAGATCTTAAACTGTCCCAAAGTGGAAAGGCAGATGCCCAGCAGTGGGACGTAGGTGAGCTAGAGAGAGAGAGAGAAACATTGTATCCATTACATGAATTTTTAATGAGTACAGACTTCATTTATAGATAACCGAGATGAGTAAAAATTGTACAGCCGCAACTGAAAAAATATATTTCTTCTATTTTATTGAACAACTAGCTGATGCCCGCTACTTCGTATGCGTGGAATTTTAGATACCCATATGTTTTGTCACCGTTTAAACCTTCCCTGGACGTTCACAAATATTTCAGGATCAAAATCACAAAAAATGGCCCAGCTGTTCTCGAGTTTTAGCGAGACTAACGAACAGCAAATGATTTTTATATTGAACAACTAGGTGCGAAAACTAATAAAAATTGTACACCGTATAAATTCTAAATGCGGTTAGTTGCTGAAACTGTCACCACACAGCGACGTTTCTCTCTGATGGCATTAACCGTGGTCAACCTGTGACCACTTTTAACCGCAATCAATGCAATTCAGACGAAACCGACTCGTATTTAAATTTTAAACAAAAGCTTTATGTAATATTGCAACTTTGTTGTAATTCGTATATTACTATGTAAAATAAAATACAATACAAATACAATTAACTTTATTGCACACCACCTATACAAATATTAACAATATAATTAGGTAAAATTCTTTCTCTCATTTCTAATGCACAAATGGCGGTCTTATCGCTGTCGGCGATCTCTTATATACTTCTATTCCCATATTATATATTCTGGTATATTCATCACCATCATAACATCACGACTTTAACCCCACGCAGAGGTACTTGACCACGAGACCCAAGTATAATCAAGATATGCTGAGAATATTCGTCATATTGGAGCCCTTTAAAATATTTATTGTATTTGACGGCATTGTGGTCATGTGGTTCACGTATCGGACTGCCGTTCACTAGGTCCCGCACGGTTCAATCATTTGTGTGATATTTATAAATTTCATTCAAATATAATTACTGCGTGCGGGTGTTTACTATATATTAAAAGTATGTATTTACAAAAAAAAAAATGGTTTAAATAGTATATCCATATGTTGGTACCCATTACACAAGTATATGAGCTTAACTTGGGATTAGAGGACGTTGTGTGAATATCAATATCTGACAATTCATTATCTTCAAAAATCTCAACTCTCTAGCTATCACTGTTCGTTACATACAGCCTGATGACAGACGGGCAGATGGACGGACAACGAAATCTCAGTCCGACACCTAGCTTCTAACGTTTCATAAGAGTTTGTAAAACTGCCAACAGGAAATAAATATTTTTGACTTTGACTTTCATTTTGATAGTGTAGTAAGGGACTCTAGAAATATAATAGTGTAAACTGAAGGTAAGGTTTACCTATTATAGTTGCGTATCGTATTCTTCACACAACTTTTATATTAAAAGGGTAACGTTATTAACTGCAATGGCCGCTGGTGACAGCTTATTTATATTATCTAATAAGTATTTTAGTTCACAATTCTATTGTGAACTATTTTGGTACGGAATATTGTCAAAACTTATCTACTAATATTATAAAACAGAAGGTTTTGTTTGTTTGAACGCGCCAATCTCAAGAACCGCTAGTCCGAGTAGAAAAATTCTTTCAATGTTGGATAGTACATTTATTGAGGAAGGCTATAGGTTAAATAACATTACGCTGTGACCAATAGGAGCGAAGCAGCAGATACAGGCAATATTTTTATTAATTCCATGCATAGAGACATAGAGATCGTTGCTTAAATAGGAACAATGTAACTCGACGTAGGAAAATTTAACCTCTATATAAATACTCATGGACATTTCACACAACGTCCTCTGGTCCCAAGCTAAGCTTATTATGCTTGTGTTATGGGTACCAGAATACGGATATGAAAGAAAGAAGAAAGAAAGATTTATTGTTATTGATATAATAAATAAACTACTTTTCTTTTGTAAATACATACTTTTAATACATAGAAAATGATTGTCCCAAGCGGGAACCGAACCCGCGATCTTGTGAACGGCAGTCCAGTACGTGAACCACTACGCCACGAAGCCCGTCAATGCAATGCAATATGCATTACGGTTCAAACATAGAGCAGCTTTGCTCAAGAATTTTATACATGTAAAGTCGAGGCGGCTTACTAGTATTATTTAAATTAGCTTTTTTTTCAATAGGCAGAAAATAGAGTTAGTTTCTTATTTAAAACTAATTTTCCGGTGAGCTGGTAACCTAAAACTTTAAATTGAGCGCTGAAATTAGTTACAATGAAATATTCGGAGAGATTTTTTGCTTGCTTGTTGAATCAAATAAGCTATTGTTCGAGAGTAACCTAGTTAGTTTCAGATAAGTGGAACTTTCAAGTATTGATTGAATATAGCGAAAATACGGATTCACTTCTTTTTATTTCCATGAAGCTAAATAAAAAACATGGTTTATCAATAATAAGGACAGCGTCTGGTCTAAAATCAAGCTTCATGGACATTCCACACAACGTCCACTGATCCCAAGCTAAGTTTATTATGCTTGTGTTATGGGAACCAGAATACGGATATAATACTTAATAATATACATACTACTTTTATTTATAAATACATACTTATTTGTACATTGTAAACACCCAGACGCAATATAAACATTTGTATGACAATTATAAATAATCACACAAATGTATATCCCGTGCGGGAATCGAGCCCTTGATCTCGTGAATGGCAGTCCGCTACATGAACCACTAGACACGAAGCCAGTCAAATATTAGTAGTAGAATCTCATAATTTTTTTTAAAAAAGAACCCTAAAACTATTCTAAGTTTAAAACAAATGTGTTAATGTACTTAGTTCAGATTATCGTAGTAACTTTCAACACCATTATATAATAGGAAAACTTTTATAAGAAGGACGTGAACTAAATAATTAAAACTACTTACTGAACAAAATAACTATATATGTACAAATCAAACAAAGAACAAAGACAGTATTCTGTAACAACAACTATCACGTATAACTTGAGTCGTTACGTGAAAATGAACCTATTTTATTACACAGATACTCTAGGAAGTTCAAGAAAAGGCTTGGTATCATACCAAGCCTTGTAAACATAATATTTTACTTTTTAACCAACACTTTTTAACCGACTTCAAAAAAGGAGGAGGATTTCAATTCAACTTTTTTTTTATGTTTGTTACCTCATAACTTTTAACTGAACGTAGCGATATTAATAATTCATTTTTTATTTGAAAGCTGGTGGATTTCTTTTGGTCCCATCGGCAGCAGGTCAGGATCTGATGGTTATCTCAAGAGAAAGCCCTCAAACAAAGGCTAATAAAGTAGGTTGAATTTTTTTTTTAAACTCAATTATGCATAGGTAGATAGACGCATATATTTGCATATAAAAATACTATACTGACTAGGAATACGTACAGTTATCAATATATAGGTAGTGTAAGTAGTGATTTTTAGGGTTCCGTACCCAAAGGGTAAAAGTGGGACCCTATTACTGAGACTTCGCTGTCCGTCCGTCCGTCCGACCGTCTGTCACCAGGCTGTATCTCAAGAACGGTGATAGCTAGACAGTTGAAATTTTCACAGATGATGTATTTCTATTGCCGCTATAACAACAAATACTAAAAATAAAATAAAATAAATATTTAAGGGGGGCTCCCATACAACAAACATGATTTTTTTACCGTTTCTTGCTCGATACTAATAACGTTGCCTTATGTTGCATAGATAATGGTACGGAACCCTTCGTGCACGAGTCCGACTCGCATTTGACCAATTTTATCATATATCGTTTCTCTTCTAAGTTAAAACTAGTTCTTTACAGGTTTGTAGGTAATAAAGACGATGGATAAAACTGCACAAACTATTTTGCATCCAATTTCTTTCCCAGTATACTGAAAATCCTGCTAATAGATCATATAAGCTAATTGAAGAGACGGAATACTACAAATTTAGCCTAGTCAGCGTGGCACAGAAGACGAAATACCCTCCTAAAAAGAAGAAGACTCGTGCTTATAATGGGACCTTAATAGTCTGAAAAAAAAAATTATTATCCAAAGTAAGGTAAGGTTGATTGGTAGAAAATGCCTCAGGCTTAAATCCGCCTTTGTACACTCTGTTTGTGCATGAAGTATTAAATAGATAAATAAAAATAAAGGTAAGTACTACATATTAGTCTATTTTTGATAATAATTGATGTAAATATTCTAATAAACAATTATAAACTAGATAGGCACCGAAAATAAGCAAGTTTAAGTTCTTAATAATCCTTTTATGACCTAGCATAACCCCTATTTCATTGTTTTTATCACTTTTACAATATCTTCTGTTGAAAATTAAATATGTAAATTGCCTTCACATAAGCTGTGAGTATATCGTAACAATGTATCTCCCATGAGTGGTGTGACTTTAATATTTTTCATGTTTGTATTGGCAATTTCACGCCGATTTAAAAGTTATTTCATAAGTGGGTAATCCAGGATTATGATTCAATGGGCTGTTTCGTGTCCGATAAATACGATAAAATGATTTTAATTTATTATTTAACAGCTATTGTCTGCGACTTTGCAGGCCTAGAATTACTAATTCCAGCACTCTCAGAAATTGCAGATTATTCCCTACATACACGGTAGGTACCAACTTTTTTTTTTTTTAATAAATATTCATGGACATTTCACACAACGTCCTCTGGTCCCAAGCTAAGCTTTATATGCTTGTGTTATGGGTACCAGACTACGGATAGATAACATATACTACTTTTCTTTTGTAAATACATACTTATAATACATAGTAAACACCCAGACGCAGTACAAACATTTGTATGACAATTAAAAACATCACACAAATATTTTTACTGACCGGGAATCGAACCCGATACCTAGTGAACGGCAGTCTGTTATATGAACCACTAGACCACGAGGCCCGTCGACTTTAGAGTCACTCTTGTAACATTAAAATAAGTAGAAAAAAAAAATTGGCAAGTGCTTCTTGGACAGACAAAGAGCTAGTCATAGAGTTTTATATAGTAAGTGACCAGTAAGAAAGAATTTTTTTAAATTCCATACCGAAAATTATTTTTTTATTAAAACCCGTTTTTAGGGTTCCGTACCCAAAGGGTAAAAACGGGACCCTATTACTGAGACTTCGCTGTCCGTCCATCCGTCCGTCCGTCCGTCCATCCGTCCGTCCGTCCGTCCGTCCGTCCATCCGTCCGTCCGTCCGTCCGTCCGTCTGTCACCAGGCTGTATCTCAAGAACGGTGATAGCTAGACAGTTGAAATTTTCACAGATGATGTATTTCTATTGCCGCTATAACAACAAATACTAAAAATAAAATAAAATAAATATTTAAGGGGGGCTCCCATACAACAAACATGATTTTTTTACCGTTTCTTGCTCGATCCTAATAACGTTGCCTTATGTTGCATAGATAATGGTACGGAACCCTTCGTGCGCGAGTCCGACTCGCACTTAACCAATTATTTACAGTGTTATTAAAATTGGTATTTTGATAGATCCTAGTAAAATTTCCACGCGCTTTTTCCTGTCGTCAAGATATAAAAAATATTTTTTAACGAATGAAGTCGGAGAGTTAGTGTAAAATTAGGTACACAAGAACTTAAGTTACATTTAAAAAATAGAATAGATTAGCGTAGCTTATTTCCCACAATAATTTTATACCATATAAAGCCTACAAAAATCGTGTCTTAAGTAGGATAAATACGCTTTTGATTTTAGGTTTAATCTCCGAAACAATATGCATAACTTATAAAGCTATATATCTATAAGAAGGCGATTCAAATTTTCTTTTCATCGTAAATGCGGCTTAAGCAAACATCGATTGGGCAAAGTCCCTATTACCTTTTATATTTATTCCATAAAACATATTTTGTAAAAGGAAAGTTAAGGATCGGCAAAAAGTGCTGGATAAATCTTGGGCGTAAAGTTTGAAATAAAATAAGAGCTTTTATATTTCGTTTTGTATTTTTTATTTTAGAACAGTTTCCGTTGCGCATTATATTTTAGAGCATTAAACTATAAAGATTTGGTAACAAATATATACCTACTAGCTGTTGTACGCGACTTCGTACGCGTGAAATTTGGAAATGAAACCTAAATAAACAGAAGTTTACCATAACACTCGATAGATGGCATTGTACCGTTTTTTAAATCGCGCTATAAATTCGTTACACACATTAACACTTATACTCTTCAAAATTTTTATTTTGTCATCATTTGGATTTCGCATTTATAAATTAGTAAGGATAAGGATTAATGCCTTATATGATCTCCTTAGAGCTTTCTTGAGTTATGTTATAATAAGATATTGTACGAATAGTATTAAAACATTTGCTTAGTTATTTAAGTTTGTAGTTTCATCTTATAAATAATTGTATTTAAAAACCATTTTCTGTTTGTTTTTAAACATAAACACCCTTATTACAAAACGCGGCTCAACGTTAAATCCAGATTTAACAAAATTTATTTACGAGGAATTGGATAGTTAGACCCGCTCTGACACTAGTTTGGCGTCGGTTTAAGACTAAGGTCGTTGTTAGATCTAGGATTTGAGAAAAATCTGCTTCAAATGCGCAATTGAAGTGTTTAAAAAGCCAGGCTTAAACTGTGGCTTAAACTTAGTCCACGTTTTGTAATAAGGCGGATTGCGTCAAGAACGTAGAGCTTTAGTCAAACATAGTTGACATTATAAGCTGAAAAGGGTACGAGAACAGTGATCATACTCATGGGATACGGACACTCTTGAGTCTTAGTGTGCGTGAGGAAACAATGTGAGGGTCGTGCGTAACGACCAATAAAATGACCTTATAAAGTTCATGTGCATTACCTAGGCACCCTGTCGCGGACACAACAGTATTTTTGTCAAAGGAAACAGTGTCTGTAACAGCTCCTATTCATTTAATGCTCTAAGCTTAGAAAAAATTAACTTAACAATGTAAACTAATTTTATCGTTAATGTTATAACATATTTTTTTCTACGCCCTTATTTAGTTTACATTACACTCGAAGTTAATTTCTTTAACATTGTTGGAGTGAAACAAACATTTTAGCACAAGTATTCCTTTAATAAGATACAAACACAAATTACAAACCAAATCACAATCAAAGATCAGGCTAAAAGTTAAATTCTTAAGTAAACAATTCCGTTGAACTTCCCATTATGCAAAACGACTAAGAGCCATTAAAATAATTTCCAGAATTTCGTCTGTCACGCCATTTCCCGTTATTTCAACGGAAACTTTTAACATTTCCGTATCGAAAGTACGCAGAAAAAAATATCCGCAAAAGTTTTAAATGCGTACAACGAGTTTCAATAATAAAGTTTCAATCGATTCGCATCCATCAAAAGCGAATAGATTGTAACCAGTTATGGCTTAGAAGAGAGATGATTTATGCTGACTGAATTTGACCGTAACGCGATAGCTGAAAAAATATTAGATTTTCATTTTTATATTATTGATTTGAATTTGCGGTTTGAAAATTGAGGACGGTATCTGCATACCAACCAATTGAAATGTTCATAAAAATTGCTGCTAATTTACTACACTTTCATAAAAGGATTTTCACCCTTCACACTGCGGATATGTGGATTTGGTATGAGTTTTTATCTCTTCTGGGCAGTTATGTCTTGTTTCAGCTAACGATAAAGTTTTGTTAACCCTTTAGACGCGCGATTTTTATTTTGCTTAAAATAAATATATTTAAAATATTATGAAAATACTAGTAGCAAGAGTTTACAGACCTACATTTAACTAAGTTCATAAAGTAATGTCTTGTATTTCCTATATAAATTAAACAAATAAATATACTTAAAACCATTCTTATAAATCACAGGGTTTTTACAAATAAAAGAGCTCGTATTGTCTGAAAGCGGAATACACATTTTCCTCTTATTATTTATAAAACTACAAGCTATTTGCATGCAACAATTAAAATCTATTTGCAAGCGAAAACAACAATAAATTATAGCACTTATATTTCGTTACAAAAGCAAAACAATAAAAACTAAAACGTGCTACTATTACTATCGGATATAAAGCAAAAAGTTTTGTTACCGCAAAAAAAACGAGAAAAGGGGTTTTTTCCAATAAAACGATATGGAATGTTTAATGTCGGTATAAACGTCTTTTGTCGGATCGTCTGAATAACTATGTACGTATGTGTATCAAGGCCCTTACTACCGTATTTATGTCATGAAAATTCTCGCACGTTGTATATATAGAACATTTCAATGCTATAAAGAAATAGTTTTGCCCCATTTTTCAACAAAAATGGCCACGTTACCATTTATTGTGATGTAAAAATGTTCATAAATGGCCATTGGTCTCCTTTATTTGACTGCTGAAATTGAAACTAACTATAAATTATGTACGTATAGATTTACATAGTTTATATGAATGGTTAGTTTTATGTATAAGCTTCATATGTCCGCACTCAAGAAAGCTTATATTATTTATACCGAGTTTTTAGTCGCGTTTTCTCTTGGCAAGTTCTTATCGTCTAAATTAAATGGAAGAAACTAGTTTTTTGCGATTAGAAACTTAAATTTACACAAATTATATGTTGAGCATAACCATAATATATTATAGAATACTATATATACGTTTCAGTTATAGTTTGACTTTTATTTTATCACGACAAATGTTTTTTGTTTCATCATATATACTTACGGAATCCATTAGTCTGCTTGTTTTTAACATTTTGTTTTAAGACCCATAAAATAATACTGTAAAAAATACTTCTACTTCTCCAGCCCATTTACGTCCCAATGTTGGGCACGGGCCTCCTCCAGCTTGGGAGGGATTATGGTTTACTGTGCCGCGCTGACCAGGCGTGTTGGCACGGGGTTTTTTTTCGAGTTTTCTGTCTCTCTCTGAAGATGTTATCTGTGTGCAATATCCATGCAATATCCATTAGCTGACTTTTACAGCACCCTTGGGAGGAGATGGGGTGGTGACACTTGTATTCTTAATCCGTCACCACACGGAGTAAAAAATACAGCACACTAATATTTTCTTCCAATTATTTTAATATTTTTGTTAATATTTACAACAAATATTGACGGGCTACCTATTCGTGACGCCGTTCACGAAGTTGCGAGTTTGATATCTACATGGAACAATTATTTGTGTGATATTCATAAATGTCATACAAATAATATTATAAATAAATAAATAAATATTCATAGACATTTCACACAACGTCCTCTGGTCCCAAGCTAAGCTTATTATGCTTGTGTTATGGGTACCAGAATACGGATAGAATACATAAACTACTTTTCTTTTGTAAATACATACTTATAATACATAGAAACACCCTATTGTACTGCGTCTGGGTGTTTCTGTGTATTATAAGTATGTAATTTACAAAAATAAGTATATAAAGTACATATTCGTATCTCGTTCCCATAACATCAGCATAGAAATATAGCTTACTTTGGGACCAGAGGATGTTGTGTGAAATCTCCAACATATTTATTTTAAAAAAATAAGACAACTCATAAATAATTTAAAGAAACCTCAAGTGACCTCAGTTACTTTTTTGTATTGTTTAATATTTTTTGTTTCCAACTAACAAACTTTTGTCATGGGAATATTAAAGAATATAAGGTAAAAGACATTAAGTCAGTGCGCCCTTTTTCTTCAGGGAATCCAACCGCTCCTAATAGATATCTACGGAGCTCCATAGATATTCATTAGACAAAATTCGCTGTAATTAGATATTGCAAGGAAATAATGGGTCACTTGGGTATTTAATTTATCTTATTTACTTTATAACAACGAAGATATTGGTTTCATTAGGGAAATTTATATAACATAGAGTAGTTAAATGAAGTCATAAGAGAATTACCTTACTCGTAATTATTAATATACCTAAAGTAATTTATTAATTTTGCAACTGACATGCTATGCTTTTACTTAATAAAGTAGAAATACGATATAAACTCAATTGAGTGACGATTACGGCGGCCTAATTGATTACTTCGAGCACGACCGCAATAAGCTCAGTTGGCAGAGCTACGGAACAGTATTCCAAAGTCGTGGGTTCGAGTCCCGCTTGCGGTAATCACTTTATCTACCGTAATTTTATTTATTAAACTGATATACATACCTATTAATCTAATATATAAAACTCTCCTGTTACGGTGTTTGTAATTATACTCCTCCGAAATGGCTCGACCGATTTTCGTGAAATTTTGTGTACATATCCGTTAGGTCTGAGAATTGGACAACATCTATTTTTCATCCCCCTAAATGTTAAGGGTGGTCTACCCCTAACATTTATATGGCAAAACAACATTTTCCGGGTCAGCTATATACCTGTATATGCCTATAAACTACAATTTGAAAAAATTTACTGCCCTCGTGGTCTAGCTGTTTATGTAACGGACTACCGATTACGAGGTCGCGAGTTCGATTCTCACACGGGATAATCACTTGTGTGATATTTATAACTGTCATAAAAATATTTGTACTGCGTCGGGGTGTTTCTATGTATGTATTTACAAAAGGAAAGTACTAGGTACATGTATTATATCCGTATTCTGGTATCCACAACACTAACGTATAAGCTTAGTTTGGGACTAGAGGACGTTGTGTGAAATGTCCATGAATATATTTTATGAATATTTATAATAATACTTTTTTATTTATAACTCCTAATGATAAAATATTAAAAACACTTTTTCTCTTTAGCTCTCATTTTCAATTCCGATTTATAACAACACTAGCTGTTGCCCGCGACACCGTCCGCGTGGAATTTGGAAATTTTTTTTCGCAATAAAATGTAGCCTATGTCCTTTCTCAGGGTCTAAAGATTGTCTGTGCCAAATATCATCAAAATCGGTTGAGAGGTTTAAGCGGGAAAGCGTAACAGACAGACAGTTACTTTCGCATTTATAATATTAGTAGGGATTCTTTTTTTATTTAAAGTAATAACAACAATAAGCAACAAAGCAATAATAAGGAAAAAATGAGGTATAAGTATACAGTCTGTGCAGCAATCTTCTATAGAGATTCAAGCAACCCCTAACTGATATTTATTGCTTACCATAAATATTCATCAGATGAGATTCTCTTTAATTAGATATTGCAAGAAAATAAAGGGTCACTTACGTGCTTAATTTCTTTTATTTAGGTACTTTTTATATGTCTTACTGTCCGTGTGGTGACGGATTAAAAATGCAAGTGTCACCACCCCATTTCCTCAGTAAAGCTAAGGGATATTGTACATACATAAAATTATTTGTGAGAAAACGAAGATAAAGCCTTTGCCAAAATGCCAGATCAACGCAGCACGATGGACCATAATTACTTCCAAAGTGAAGGAGGCCTGTGCCCAACAGTGGACATTAAAGGTGTGGAGAGAGAGAAGTACTTTGTAGTAACTAATAACATGGATAAAAAAAGTTATTAGTTATACACAAAAACAAAAACATTATGCACGTCAATCATAAGAGTGATAAGTTCAAGAGCAGATAAAGAAGTTTTTTGAGAAAAATAAAAAAATTACTTTATTAAAGGAGATACACACACATACACATAAAAAAACACTACTTTACGCGATAACAAGTTTTGTTTAAGGCGAATTTTAGCAAGATTTTTTACATAATTATATACCTAATCCAAAAAAATCTCTAACACCTACGTGAAGTTTGTACGCTTTTCTTGCAAAAAACTGTATACGCGAAGAAGTTTGTTGCCACAATTATTAAAGTTTACTACCTTTTTCTGACGACTTTGTATGCGTGTAATTATGAGTAACTATAATACATAGATAAACTTTCGAATATTGCTAAGTATATCAGATAGATCGACCCTAGAACCCTGTCAGGACGTTACTGAAAACCAGCGTTGTGGGGTCAGACCCACAACGGTTGTTCAACCAGATCTATGAGAGTTAATGAAGTGAAGGAAGTATATTTAGATCGTAGCAAACGCTGCTTTATTTGGTCTTTTGCTGCTATGAAAAAAGGCGTGACGGTATGGTGATGATAATGGAAATAGATAAACTTCTACAAATCTAAAAATTACATCATATGTTGGTATCTATTAAACAGCCATTTCATTGTTTCATATAATGATTTGATAGAAATAATTGTTGTTCACGTTCATTTCTTATGTATGCCTGGCTGATTCGATTACTGATAGCAGATCAGTTTCTTATAAAGCTTTCTAAGCCTCGATTATCTAATAAAACCTATAATGATTAACTTGTAATCATCTAAAATACAATATTCATATATTTTATTAAGAATTTTATAATATAAATTTACATTTTATGAACAAAACACTAATATTTTAAGCAACCCAATTAATTTTACAAGCACAAGTCAAAGTACCCACTGCAAAGCACAGCTGTGCCACCAAAAGGCTATAAAGAAGATGGAATAGGCAATGCGGGACGGATAAAAGCCAACCCAATCGTTTGATTATTCAACGCGACAAGAAAACGGTACTTTATTAAGTTAAGTAAAAATCACATTGCGAAAAGCAAATGGAGCAATTATCCAAATAATTTAAGACGGAATAATTTGCACTTGATTTTCTTATAGCATAAATTATGCTGAAACAACTTTCACATTAAAATTTCATTCAGTAATTATACCTATGATTAGTCCGTAGTATTTCGTAGAGACAGCCAAAGGCGCTACGTGGCTACAGATTTCGCAGAATATGCTACGAGATATTTAGATTCTCTTCTACTAGTTTACGCGGGTAACATTGACCATATTTCTTTGATAAAATGAATTCCTCAATATTTTTAACAGATTTTTATTTGTGTGTATATATTTCTATTCAATAAACTAAATTTAATTGTAATATCGCGCCTTTTTTTTTAGAAGAAAAGGCTCTCATAAAATATTTCGAATATAAAATTATAAGGGAAAACCTAATTAATCTTAAAGAAAAGCATAAGTAACATAAAATATTTAAGAATTACACTCACCTTATGATTTCCTAAAGTCTTCCAAAAACACAAGCTATGTCCTCATAATTTACACAAAAATATTTAAGCATCACTCGATCATCACTTACACTACGACCAGTTTCAGCGATATCATTCACACGATAACACGTCTTTACAGTAAAACGGTCGGCGGCAAACTGCGCTCCTGCAACGGTTCACGTTCCAAGTTTGAAAAGCTCACATCGGTAACCTTCGGCAAAAGTCGGTTCGTCAGTACAACATTTTTATTTAGAATTTTCTCAAATATAAATTGTACATTTATGCTTTATATTATGAGCCTAAGAGGGTTATTTTTATTTACGTTTTGTCATGAGTTTTAAACACACTTCAATACTTAGGCAGTTATAGTTAGCGGTAAAAAAGGCCTAAAAAGGCCCTAGGCATATGATTCGCTGAATTAATAAATTCTATTTACGAATTCTGTAGCGTTTGTGGTGACTTTCCTCTGTGCTCAACTCATGTAGCACAACTCGTATTTGACGAAATATAAATTAATATGGTCATGGACATATTTCACTATGTTCTCTGGTCCCAAGCTAAGCTTGTATGCTCGTGTAATGGGTACCAGAACATGGATAGCTACCTACATAAACTACCAATTTTTCTTTTGTAAATACATATTTGTATTACATAGTAAACACCTAGACGCAGTACAAACATTTGTATGATGCATGGCAATTATAAATGTCACACAAATAATTGTCCAGTGTAGGAATCGAACCCACGATCGCCTAAACGGCGTTCCGTTATATGAACCACTAGACCACGAGGTCTATATAATAAAACTAGCTATTTCTCGTGAATTTACTCGTGTTTATAATTACTGTCTCGCTCCCTAGCGTTTACCGTGATGATATATAACCTATGCATTTTTCTGATTTATAAGCTATACAACTGTAAAGTTTCATTAAAATCCATTCAGTAATTTTTGCGTAAAAGAGTAGCAAATATCCTTAGGTCCATATATATATCCTTATTAGGATTTATAAGAAACTAGCTGTCCCGGCAAACGTTGTTTTGAAATACTAAAAAAAAAGTTTGAAAAATAGATGTTAGCCGATTCTCAGACCTACTGAATGTGCATACAAAATTTCATAAGAATCGGTCTAGCCGTTTCGGAGGAGTACGGTAACTAACACTGTGACACGTGAATTTTATATATTAGACTAGCTGTCCCGGAAAACGTTGTTTTGCCATACTAAAAAAAAAAAATGGTTTGAAAAATAGATGTTGGCCGATTCTCAGACCTAGAGGATATCTACACAAAATTTCAGGAAAATCGGTGGAGCCGTTTCGGAGGAGTACGGTAACTAACACTGTGACACGTGAATTTTATATATTAGATAATATTGCCCATTAGAGAATTGATAGTTTTGGCTACCTTCATAACAAATTTCATCAAAGTTTGTCATGTAGTATAAGCTTAAAATAGTAACAATTATATGCCCACACAAAAAAAAATCCATTTGTAATATCAGTTTGATTTAAATAATTAGATAAATAGAGCTAAAAATAAGTCACGTGGGATTTTGCACGGAAAGTACTATGTAAATTCGTCCTATTTTTAGAAGTTTTGTGTTAGAGAAATGTCAAATGTTGTTGTTATTTTGAGACTACTGATTATGTTAAAGTTCCCTGTGTGGTGACTGAGGGAACCACGTCTCGTGACTCCTGCGGACATACCTTAGGAGGGTGGAGAGACGTCAGGCAGAAGGTCGGTCGTAAAATTCAGCCAAATCCCATTGTAACATGAACAAGAAGTCATGTTGCACCGTCCCCGAATAACGGGATAAGGGCAGGAGAATCATCACTTATATACCTTAAATGGCAATGACACTTGTATTCTTAATAGTTAATCCGTCAGAAATACAATATGAAGTGGACCCGGATATAAAATATCAACAAATCAAAAACCGATTAAAGACAATATTATGAGGCGTTCAATATTTCTTAGTCCAATGATCTTTTTAAAAGCTATTCCGTGAACAACGTTTCCATGCGAAAGACAATTTCTTTGAATTTTATACACGTCTTAACTTGCACAAGTCGTTTTCAAAAAGGGAGTAAGCAAGATTAATATTGCACATCAAATAGCATATTTTTTGCCTTTTCTATTTTGTAATATAGACGACAGCAAAAAATTACAATTTCGTACAAAATGATTGAAGAAAATCTAGCGTTAAGTTATGAGATAGTTGCATTTTTATTTTAAAGAAGTTCTAGTCACTGTTTGTCTGTGTGTTGGATTAAGAATACAAGTATTACAACCCCTTGTCCTTCCCAGGGAGCTGTAAGAGCCAGCTAATGGATATTGTACACAGATAAAATCCTCTGTGAGAGACACCCGAAAATAAATCCTGTGCCACCACGCTTGGTCAGTGCGGCACAGTAGACCATAACCCCTCCCAAAGTAGATGAGGCCCGTGCCGAACAGTGGGACGTCACGGACGGAGAAAGTCACTATTTTACTTACTTTTATTTTCAACCGAAATCGTGCTATAGACCCACTGTTACATAACTACAGACATGTTTCGCCGACTCCAAATAACGGGATAAGTTAAGAAGCAAGATGATAATTCGACTCTAAAAGGACAAAGTCATCAATACTTTTTACATAACCTAACTTTTTAATTGATCATAAAGTTGATTACAATACTTATTCCCTCCTTGGTTGATTATTGTTATTAGTGTCATAATGGTGTCAGATGGTGTCATGATGGGTGTCATGGAAACACCATAATACGAATTTATGTCAAAGTAAATAATTTGTAACAGCTTCTTGAAAATTGTAGCAATTTTTAAAATGAATGAAAACAAACCGATATCGGAAAAAGAACTTTTAACTGCGATTAAACAGATTTTGCAGAAAAATGGTCACTTGAATAAACTTAATGCTGAGGTAATTATTATGTAATAGCTACTGCACGTAACTTCGCACACTTGGAATTGGCAAACAAATCCTTATCAAATTATACAAAAAAGCCATCCTCATTGCTATTTAAAAAAACCACATCAAAATCCGTTGCAGAATTTTGAAGATAAGGACATCTACATACACACATAGGGACATATAATGTGGGGACATACATACAAAAATAACGACTTAGTTATATATTAAGTAAAGATTAAGTTTAAAATGATTTTGTATAGTTATTTTTTACTTTTAGAATCCGAGAACATGAAAACATATAAGACCATAATTTTATTAAATATAAAAATAGACTCCACTTTCCTTATGGATACCGCAACATACCTAGTTGTTTCGGTTTCCATAAGAAAAGCGGAGTCTAAATTTATAATTCAAATCAAAAAGCATTTTCTGTCCCAATTAATGTTTTCTTGTTGTACACCTATCTGTCCTATAATATATCATTTCTCCATACACTCAAGGGTTTGCTGATAGAAAACTAAATAATATATAAGTTACGCTCGCCTATGTGCACATTTGTAACACTATTGTTTATGTTGCCTTACTGGCATGAGTGTACAATAAAGAATAAATGAAATGAAATAATTCAATACAACTATTGTTGTGAATGTATTTTCATTTTGAGAAGCGTTTAGGTTATTATATACAAATATTATAAAGCTAAAGAGTTTGTTTGTTTGAATGCTAATCTCAAGAACTACTGGTTGGAGTTGAAAAATTATTTTTGTGTTAGATAGTACATTTATTGAGGAAGGCAATCTACTATATAAAAATAAGTCGGATTTTCCTTCCTGACGCTATAACTCCAGAACGCACGAACCGATTTCCACGGTATTGCATTCGTTGGAAAGGTCTCGGGCTCCGTGAGGTTTATAGTTCATTTTTTTTATTTTTTTTTTTTACTTTTTTTTTGGTATGGCAAAACAACGTTTGCCGGGCCAGCTAGTAGGTTATATAAAAACACGCTGCAACTAATGGAAGCAAAGCATCACTCTAAATGTTGCAAAAACGGAAAATTTTCTTCCACGCAGACGAAGTCATGGGCAACAGCTAGTAATTAATAGAATTCCTAAATGATTTTTTAATTATATCCTTTAAACAAAAATTGCGTTTTCAATTTCCGCTCGGGACAATCATTTGTATGGTAATTAAAAATAGGCATACAATTTACACCAAAATGGAACCGAATGTTGGGTGTGGCAGAAGAAGCACGAAAGTAGAATAAATGCTGTAGAGATGCGCTCTTTGAGAAGTATGTGTGCTGTGACTTTGATAGATAGATTAAGAAATGAAGTTATAAGAGAACGTTCGGTCTAAAAGAGAATGTTCACTACATTCATTTATATTTATATTCCGATGAGAACAAAAATAACCAACTTTGAATAAGCCTATTTGCAAAGAATAAATAGCTTCTCACATTAGCAACACTAAGTATTATATATTGTTAATAATTAGATAATTAAAGAGCCATTTAATTATAATTACGTCATACCAATTGTATGAAATGAAATTTTTACAAAGAGTTATTATACTTAGACCCACAGGTTAACCAGATAGAGCGTCCATGGCTACTTTACTCACCTGGCTTAAAGCCACATAAATATCTGTGTAGTAGTAGTTAAGAAGTATGTGTGGTGTGACTTTGAAAAATAGATTAAGAAATAAACTTCATTTCTTAATCAGAAAGAGGATGTAGTGACTAAGGTGGAGAAAAGTATGCTTTAGTGGTTCTGTCATGTGGAGAGGATGGATGAGAGACGATTAATGAAAGGCATATACACGGCGAAAGTAAGTGGAAATGCTGGGAGAGGACGCCCGAGAAAAATATACTCCGATGTCATTGCCGGGATACTCCAAAAAGGGCAAGTGCGTAGCACTTACAACCGTCGAGCATGTATGACCAGACGTATGAGTGTGGACGAAGCCTATTTAGCCTAGAAGAAGTATATTTGGATCATAGCAGATGACGCTCTATAGTCTATGCCTACCCCCATGGGAAAAAGGCGTGATGTTATGATGATTTTATGATAAGGCATACAAATAGTTGTAATGCGTCTGGATGCTTTCTATGTGTTTAATATCCGTAGTCTGGTACCCATATAAAAAGGATAAAAGCTTAACTTGGGACCAGAGGACATTGTGCGGACTGTACATGAATATTATTTATTCATTTACTTTACTATATTAAGTTGTAGTTAAAATATAGTACTACACAATTGCTTTCATTAAAATATTAGGTCCGCGCTCAAGTAACAAGACTACTTCAAGAACGTCAGAGTGGTAACAATGTAGCGTCACCACCAGCACCATCTGATGAAGTGCTGCTTGTAAACGAGCTGGTTCGAGAATATTTAGAATGGAATGGTTATCTGTATACTGAGTCTGTTATGATGTCAGAAGCTAACATGCCGAAGGGTAAAAAATCCAGGTCAGCATATAAATAAATAAATATACATGGACATTTCGCACAACGTCCTCTGGTCCCAAGCTAAGCTTATTTGCTTGTATTATGGGTACTAGAATACGGATAGACTATATAAACTACTTTTTTTTGTTAATACATACCTTTATTACATAGAAACACCCAGACACAGTACAAACATTTACGTGACAATTATAAATATCACACAAATGGTTTTTCCTTGTGGAAATCGAACTCGCGACCTCGAGAATGGAAGTTCGTTACATGGACCATTAGACCACGAGACCCGTTACGTGTTGTCATAGTGACAACAGAACTGTACCATCTATGGGTTTAAAGTTTAACTCCCTCCCCTCGTTATGAATTTTTTGAAAGAATTTTATTACGTGCTTAGGGCTCTTCAAAAAGGCCGTGAAAAGGATCCTACAGGGTCGGCAACGCGCGGGTGGCACTTTTGGTGTTGCAAGCGTCCATAGGCTCCGGTAATCGCTTACCATCAGGCCAGCCGTATGCTTGTTTGTCACCCTAGTCGTATAAAAAAAACGTTCGTTTGAGATTTTGTCACCAAATCACCCTCTAAATCTTGAATATTTATTGTAAAAAAAATGTATATTACAGGCTCGATTTGTGTGCTGAGGTGGGAGTCAGGGATGATGAAAAATCATCAGCCTTACCGTTATTGTCCAACATAGTTGCAGCCTATACTGAGCGGATTAAGAGGAAGATCAACAAAAGTAGGAAAGAACAAGATTTGAAATAAAACTATATTTGGTAGTTTATTTATTTTATTTTATACAGCTGTGTTAACATCCTCTGTGAGAAACGGAAAACTCGAAAATATACCCTGTGCCAACACACCTGTAGCGTGATACAGGACCATAATCTCTCTCAAAGTGGAGGAATCCTGTGCTCAACAGTGGGGCGTAAATGGGCTGTAGAGCGAGAGAGTGAATTATAATCTGTTTCGCAACTCCAGGCGGTTGACAAAATAAATAATGAGAGTTGACGTGAACTGTATCAAAGAAGTTATGATAGGATAGTCGTGAAGTGCTATTAAGTGAACTATTACGATCCCACTGTTCCCTATTCGTGTTAGTAAGCGAATGAACTTATCAAAATGAATTACTTGTTAAATTTATAAGATGTAAGTAGTAGATAGTAAATAAACATTGTCTTGCTTCTTACATAAATACTAGCTGACCCGGCAAACGTTGTTTTGCCAAACTAAAAAAAAAGGTTTGAAAAATAGATGTTGGCCGATTCTCAGACCTAGAGGATATGTACACAAAATTTCAGGAAAATCGGTCGAGCCGTTTCGGAGGAGTACGGTAACTAACACTGTGACACGGGAATTTTATATATTAGATTAGATAAAGAAGACTAATTAACCGACCGATGAACTGACTATCGTATTAGCACATAGCCAAAACTTTACATGCATGCATTTTCTCAAAAACAATAATAAAGGGACAAAGGTTTATAATAAGTAGGTGATTATAAACAAAGATAGGCGTAAAAGATACGTATAATACAGTCATATACATGCATACACATAAATATTTTTTTATGGACATTTCACACAACGTAGTAATAGGTAATTGTAGTGATAGGTAGTATCCCATGACAAAAGTTTTGTTATTTTGCTTTCCTAATAGTTTCAGGCAAAGCATTCCGCAATAAGAAAGAACGTACTAAGTTATTTCACCCCCATGGGAAGACAAGGCATCAAAGGAAATAAAATAGAATAGCCTGTACTTCGAACGATTTATGTCATGTATATGAATTACCTTAGTTTTCGTATTCATTTATTAAATATACTAAATTAGTGCCGCCACTAAAGCTATAATCTGATAATACACCACATGATTAAACGGTGGTTGCATTCGAGAGTAATTAGTAGCCTCGCATTGTGCGGTTATGGACCAAGTTTGACTAATCTGATAAAAGGAACCATATACTATCGTCACATATAAAAGCTTTTAAATTTATTTGAATATAACATTCTCTAACACTTGTGCGACTCATTTATTCAAATAAAAATACTTTTTACGGATTTAGACGCGTATCAATATAATATAGGTACTCGTCTAAATCCGTAAAAAGTGGTTTTAAACTTCAGTCCAAAGTATCGGAGACTTTTTAGTCATCATGGTCACGGGTGAAACAGTCCCATCCGTGACCCCATGGTAAATCACTTTCATGGACTTAGATTTTCCAATCAATGGTGATTCAAAGTCTAAATCCATAAAAAGTGGTTTTATTTAAATATATTTAAATTAGTTGTTGCCTGCGACTTCGTATCGTTAAATTAAGAAAATTTTCCTATATCCTTTCCTATTGATTTTTACATTTTATTGTATCCAGAGTATATTATCTTGAGCCTGATTTCCTCTCCTCCTACTCCTCCTCTCCAGCCCATTAATGTCCCAGTGTTGGACACGAGCCTCCTCCACATTGGGAGGGATTATGGTCTACTGTGCCGCACTGGCCAGGCATGTTGGCACAAGGTTTATTTTCGTGTTTTCCGTCTCTCACAGAGGATGTTAACTGCGTGCAATATCTTGACTTTTACAGCACCCTTGGGCGGAGATGGGGTGGTAACACTTGTATTCTTAATCCGTCACCACATAGAGGAGCCCTGATTTGATCACTATTAACTCGACAACACAGTGCTCAATTATTTTTATTTATAGCACATAAGCGATTTCGTAATAGCACAATTAAATCAATTTACATCAAAGCCAATTTTAAGTAACGTTGAGTAATTACTCCATCCAATAAAACATTGGGTTCTACGAAATTCAATTTAGAAACCACCATACATACAGTATGTAATTGATTGATAAGCTTTAAGAGAATTAATGGGTTCGTATTAAGGGTGTGAAGGTCAGGTACATATACGTACACAAATCTTTAATATACAGTAGTCTATACAAACAGGATTAATTTATCTTCGTGACTGTACAATGTTGAATATGTGTGTGTGTGTCTCAAGACAAGTGTATACGTAATAAGTACATAGGTGTAATGTAATGAATGTAGGATGTACTATATAGGATGTTTATTTTGGGAATGGTAAGACTATTTATATAATCAGAAAACAGTGTAAATTAACATACAATTTAATAAAAATTTTAGGAAGACTAGGTTCATACGTAATAAATTTATTTATGTATTTTATCCATCCGTATGGTGACAAATTAGGAATACAAGTGTCCCCTAACACTTGCGCGACTCATTCGTTTAAATAAAACCACTTTTTACGGATTTTGACCCGTGTATTTGTTTTAATTTTCTTAGCCTGATGTTTCGGAGGGTTCGGGCTAAACAAACAATTGTGATACGACAATTTTACTTAACAGATATAATGTTACAGTTATATTTGCTTGGTTGAAAAACTAAAAAACACGCTGGAAAATCCTGAAAACACTACAGCCAAATCAAAATTATCATACCTACTGTATATAACATGGTTTTAGGTGATCAATGAATATTTACTTTAAGGTAATGGTTACTGATGGTTAATGGAATCGGAAGTCGTGTGATTGAATATGTTTTCGTAGAGACAAATGATCGGGACTTTGAAATTCGTTGCATTGATTTAGAGAAAAGACTTTATTAGTTTCGTAAAGAGATTATATTTAATCGATTTATATATCTAAATCGATATTCTGTCAAGGGTTCTGTATAGTAACAGATTAAGAAAAAGCCAAAAAGCTTAGACTTTAACTTGCCTTTTGTAAATTGTGCTAAGACTTAGCGAAGAGAATACTATATATTAAGTCGATAGCTTTTACGAGAGATAAGAACTTAGCCAAAACACTTAGTTAGCCTAGTACGTATTTATAGGGCATGAAATATACCCCTCCATAAATCAGTTTCATATTCATGAACTCAAATGAGGATTTGATCCAAACTATGTTTTTACGGGGCTTAGAAAAATAATCAATATTTTTAAGATTTATAAATATATTATAAGCTTAGGAATAGCCGTCTACTTATCAAATCTCGTCAAATAATTTGGAGAGCATAGATAGGTATTACACTCATGTAATATTCAGACATCAAATTTGCTCCATCGTCCATATCTAATTGGCATGTTTACATAGCCTTACTAACACGAACATTTGGCCTAAGTCTACCTGTTATTTGACCTTCTTTACTTGATTGAGTAATTTCGTAAGTGCTAAGCTAGGACATAAACCTATTTCAGAGAAAAGTATATGAAATTACTCTCTCATCTTGGTTAATTATTTGAAATCCTACAAAAACAACAATTTACCCGCTTTTTGCTTTCGTTTAATTTCGGCATTTTAGTCATACTGCTGTCCGTGTGGTGACGACTAAGAATACAAGTGTCACCACCCCATCTCCTCCCCAGGGTGCTGTAAAAGCCACCTAAGGGATAATTTACACAGATGACATCCTCTGTGAGAGATGAAAAACTCGAAAGTAAACCCTGTGCCAACACGCCTGGTAAGCACGGCACGGTAGCGGCACCTTAATCCCTCCGAAAATGGAGGAGGCCCGTGCCCAACAGTGGGACGTTAATGGGCTGGAGAGAGAGTCATTCTGGATTTAAATAAAACTACTTTTTTCGAATTTAGACGCGTGTATTTGTTTTAAATTTTAGTCCGACATGTGACAATGTACATGGTGGCAACATAGTCTCCGAAACGTCGGGCTAAAATTTAAAACAAATTCACTCGTCTGAATCCGTAAAATGTATTTTAATTTAAACAAATCAGTCGCGCAAAAGTTAGGAAATATACTGAATTTATTAATTGCTATCTCATAACTCAGTCAGGCTATCACCATAGAACATAAAATCCAATTTCAATCTCCTATCTTAAATGTCAAACCAATTTGAACAATATCGTCAGCCCATAAAAGCACTTATCATTCTATCGTCTTCTAAATCCAAGCCGTCCCAATGATGCGAACATCCCATTGTGTGTTATTCTCACATCTATTACCTGTTGTAATCAGTTAGGGTACAATGGCTCTTTGACGCTCAATGGTTCAGATTTCACGAGATAAATTTACCACGTTTCTCATTGTAGGACAGAACGACTATTTCAAAAATGGTTTCTCAGTTAGTGGATCGGTACTGGAGCTTCTCAACGGAAATTGGCTGAAGCGCCGTCCACATAATAGATATTCGCGTATGCTGTAACTAATCAAAGCTGGCTTAGAAATTGATTTCTGGGAAATAGTTTGCGGTTAAGTTCTGACTATTGATGAATTTATGTACCTTGGTATTTCAGTGGTTGTTTAAATACATCTGATACGCTTTTAAAGCTTTCTCTCTCTCTCCAGCCCATTTACGTCCCACTGTTGGGCACGGGCCTCCTCCACTTTGGGAGGGATTATGGTCTACTGTGCCGCGCTGACCAGGCGTGTTCGCTCAGGGTTTATATTCAAGTTTTCCATCTCTAACAGAGGATGTTATCTGTGTGCAATATCCCTTAGCTGACTATTACAGCACCCTTGGGAGGAGATGGGGTGGTGACACTTGTATTCTTTATCCCGTCACCACACGGAGAAAAGTTTTAAAGCTTTATAGTCCATTTATTTGAAAGTAAACAGAATAATTATGTTGCTCTAGTTTTGGAAATGGTATTGACAGTACAAAATTAAATATAGATCTAAAATAATTATGTTACTTTGTTTACATAACGATAAAAGACAGAAACAAGTTTTATAGTATTTGATTTCAACCATAGAATAACAATTCTATTAGAATAGGTATTTTATAAAAATACAGACAATGAGTAGCCACATGCATAAGATCCTTGAACGAAGATCTTTACCATGGGTAGTAATCAAAAGTAATCAATAATCAAAATTCAAATACCTAGTACATATTATACATAATCTTCAAACGATGCGCTAATGTGATGGTAATAGAATTTATTCCAAGGTCAGTAAGCTTAATGACTAAACAACCTTCTGGGTGTTTACTATAATTATCTATATCGCAAGGCCTACACCAGACTACACCTATATTTTTTATCGTATTACAAAATTTTAAGTTAATTACATGTCTTCTATAATAATATCTAATCTATATCTATATTTATAATAAATCTGTGAAATATATTTTCAAAATAACTATCAGGGGGTGATTAGTGATCGATACTGATGCCAAAAATGCAATCAGTAAAATTTTGTCTGTCTGTCTGTCTGTCTGTCTGTATGTTCCTTATAGAAACAAAAACTACTCGACGGATTTTAACGAAACTTGGTACAATTATTCTTCATACTCCTGGGCAGGTTATAGTATACTTTTCATCACGCTACAATCAATAGGAGCAGAGTAGTGAAGGGAAATGTTGGGAAAACGGGAAAAGGTGCTCCATTTTTTAAGCTTCCGTCGCGTGTGCAGCCTTAATGGTTAAAGTTACATAGAAATCATGTATGACGGAAATATTCTACATAAAATTGTCTAAAAAATATCACGAAACAGCACATATCTATATTTTATGGTTGACTCACAATAACACGTGTAACTCCTGATAGCTTAGCAGTTCGGAGCATTGTGATTATATTTGTTTACTCTTACGTTTATAATACTATCACTCAAGCAGTAGTTAAAAATGTTGCAAAAACGGGGAAAATTTCCTAAATTCTACGCGGACAGAGTCGAGGGCAACAGCTAGTATATAATAAATCTATAATAATTTGACGGGCTTCGTGGTCTAGTGGTTCATATAACGGACTGCCGTTCACGAGGTCGCGGGTTAGATTCCCGCCTCGGACATTCATTTGTGTGATGTTTATAAATGTCATACAAATGTTTGTTCTGCGTCTGGGTGTTTACTATGCATAATAAGTATGTATTTACAAAAGAAAAGTAGTTTATGTATTCTATCCGTATTCTGGTACCCATGACACAAGCATAACAAGCTTAGCTTGGGACCAGAGGATGTTGTGTGAAATGTCCATAAATATTAAAAACAAAAAAAAAATTAATAATCTATACTAATATAATTAAGCTGAAGAGTTAATTTGTTTGAATGAGCTAACCTCAGGAACCATTGGTCTGATAAAAAAATTCTTTAAGACTAAGACAGTATATTTATCGCGAATTGCTACAGGCTATTATAATAGCCCGCTGTGACTAATAGGAGCGAAGTATCAGTGAAAAATTATGCAAAAAAGGGAAAAAAATATAAATTCCATCATCATCATCATCACACCTTTTTACCGTAGGGTCTAAATTCCACGCGTACGAAGTCTTGAGCAACCGCTAGTAAGATATATGTCATATAACATTTTTTTCTTTTTATCATCTAAGCTTTGCAACTCAATAGGTCTCTATGACGCTCGAGTAAATCCCCATTTAGCATCGTGGGTTCCCCTACTACTATATAACTACCGTACTGTACTAGTATTTAACACACTGTGTAACTCTTTAGTTACAAATTATAATTATATTGTTTGTTTGTTTATCTGTAAGTTTAGTATATGTTATATTTACTATAGTATTTAGAATTATGTTATTCTAAATATTGAATTTATCTACCATATTTTTTTAAGCAAATATTATCCTATTAAATCTAAACGTGGACAAAATATCACTTAAAGTCGAATAACTTTTTGGGACCCGTGGTTGTCTCTCTGTTGTGTATCAATATTTAGATGAAAAACAATTGTAAGTGGATTAAGATGAAAGTTTAGGTAATTTATCAAGGAACCAACAAAGTTGTGGTTTATAACTTTTAAGGGCAACGTGTTTGAATCGAAAACTTGAAGTACGATTTATATGGTCAATAAGATTTTAAGGGATCAGTATAACTTGGAAATTGGACTATTCAAAGAATCAGTTATAAATTGAGCTATTCATCATCATATGATTTTAGTGTTATTTTTTTTTTTTATCATTAAATAAATAAATAAGTAATAAATAAATATTCATAGACATTTTATGCTTGTGTTATGGGTACCAGAATACGGATATAAATAAACTACTTTTCTTTTGTAAATACATACTTATAATACATAGTAAACACCCAGACGCAGTACAAACATTTGTATGACAATTAAAAACATCACACAAATGATTGTCCTGACCGGGAATCGAACCCGAGATCTCATGATCAGCAGTCCGTTATATAAACCACTCCACCACGAGGCCCGTCAAATTTATTAGTAAACATATAATATGTCGGTGTGGTGAATAAGTAACAATACAATAAAATTGGTCAAGTGCGAGTCGGACTCGCGCACGAAGGGTTCCGTACCATTATCTATGCAACATAAGGCAACGTTATTAGTATCGAGCAAGAAACGGTAAAAAAATCATGTTTGTTGTATGGGAGCCCCCCTTAAATCTTTATTTTATTTTATTTTTAGTATTTGTTGTTATAGCGGCAATAGAAATACATCATCTGTGAAAATTTCAGCTGTCTAGCTATCACCGTTCTTGAGATACAGCCTGGTGACAGATGGACGGACGGACGGACGGACGGACAGCGAAGTCTCAGTAATAGGGTCCCGTTTTTACCCTTTGGGTACGGAACCCTAAAAAGCACCACTCCTTTTCTTCCCAAGGCTGTAAAAGCCAGCTAATGATTATTGTACACAGTAAACATCCTCTGAAAGAGATGGAAAACTCGAAATTTAATCCTGTTCCAACACGCCAGGTCAATGTGTAATAAATAAATATACTAGAATTTTATTTATTTGTTTATTTAATAACTTTTCACACAAATAAATGAAACATATATTTACTATTACCGAACAGTTTGTGTAGGGATCTACATATTTCATGAAAAAATCTCTGCCTGTACACCCACGAGAGGAGATTTTATTTATTTTTCTAGGGCTAATATGAACCAAGAAACTTTTAGTAAGTAACTTTTTCCACAAAATAATATTTGTGTTAGCTGATATTGCTATTACCTACTATCTAACAGAAAGTTGAACTATAAATAAATATATATGAGGTTTCCTAAGACTCTAGTTTCTGAATACCAAATAATACATTACATACTTTTACTTTGTAAACTTCTAAGAAATAAATAGATTTTAGTCATTTTATGTTAGGCTATTATCATCATCATCATACATCAATCAATCATATATCATAACATCAACAGCCTTTTTTCCCATGGGGGTAGGCAGAGACTATAGAGCGCTATCTGCTACGATCCAAACATACTTCCTTGGCTTCATCCACATTCATACATCTGGTAATATATGCCTGGTGGTTAGGCTATATTTTCTATTTAAATGTCAGAATAACGGGTTTACAACAATAACATGTATTACCTCAAACATAGTAACAGAAAAATCCATTGCTTAATTTATGACCATAAATAACGTTTTGTTTGAGTCGCGAAAGAGTTAGAATGTAATTGTCTAACCAATATTTACACAATATGTAGATATATTTTAATTTTCAGGATATTTTTTTTAAATTAGTACATTAAAAAGTGACCTATTTAGATAAATAAAAATTTGTATAAATAGATTGAACATAAAACAAATTTTCACAAACACAAAGGTAATGTATCAATTCTAAATGAACAGAATCAATTAGATACAGAACAAACACGTACGTCCCAATAAATACACACTCACGTAAATAAACAAGCAAAAGTCTCGATCAAATGCTACTAATTAATATATTTATAGTTGATTAAGTAAAACGCAAACGTATTGAACATGCGGATAATTAATTAGAGGACTGGAGGACATACGAACTGAAACAACGTTTGGAAAGCTTTACCACAAATTGCCTATTCGATCAAAATAGCAAATAGTTAGAAAGATGGCTATTTATAGAAATTAAAATCTACTTACTTCTAAAACTAAAAAAAAACGATTATTAAACAAAAATATTCAGGACTTACCTGAATATTTTTGTTTAATTAATGCATTGTCAGCGGTATTTAATATGTGTGCAAAGTTTCAGTTCGATCCAACTACTGTAAGTGGGTGAAAATCACTTCCAAAGATTCCGTTACATAGATACATAGTGTTAAAAATTTGTATGAGTTAGTGACAAGTAGACAGAATTATGTAGTTTTAGGAATATACATTTACTTACCTGGTCTGATCCAGATTTCGGCATATGTATGAGTGAAAATGAATTCCGAAAAGTGTGTTTTCACCACAGCAGATGGCGTTGTCTGATGTAAGTAGCAGTAGACTAGTAATCGTCTAATACCATGTGAAGAAAGCATGGATGGCATGATGATAATGATTAACTTACCTATAATATTCTTGTTCTTGCAACTGAAAAAGTTACTTCTCAATTCTGTTGTTCTAAAAAACAAAATGTGATTTTCCTTTGCTAGCTGTAAAATGCTCGCGACCTCCATACATGCTTTACTTATTATTTACCTCACAAAAACATAGTTGTTATGTCTTCCTACGGACCTCTTAATTTTTGTTTGAGCTTATAGCTATATTAAGTTGCTTATGATTTTATTGTAATATAATTTATAGATGTAACCAAGGCACCATCAACTCTTGCCATAAATCAATCATGAGAGTAAGCAGTAATGGATCATGTCCGCCTACATTTGACAAATTATTGACGATTGCAAGAGGGTGCGGAGGAAAACAGTCATCATAAATTCCATGACGTAATAAATATAGGAACTCTACATTAAATTCTATGACGATCCGCTTGGTAAGCGTGAAGGCCGTCAATGCCCAACATTGGGAGGTTAGTGGGTTGAAGAAAGAAATAGTTAAATTAAAAATTATCTATATATTAATTATATTATACACATAATATGTTTTATGCAAAATATATAAAAAATAAAAAGGCAAGGAAATTATTTACGATTGGTCATCGAGATTTTTCTGAAAAATTTTGTTAACTTCCATCAGATTTCATATATCTAATTAAGATTATTTTGTTTCTTAGTAACAGAGAAAAGTAGTACTTTAAATCAACAAGGCTAGCTAAAAGAGCCCTCAGATAAATGACAGTTTATCTTAGGTAAAGAATAACTAATAACTCTTAAAAACTGTTAAGAAATAACAAAATAATAATAAAAAGATAGTAAAAATCCATAGAGTTTCTTGTTTATTCTTCTCCGTAGGACACCTATCTTCTGACCTTGTTGAAAGTGCTTGTAAATCTTGCCTACATAAATTAAAAGTATTTGACTTTGACTTTAAGATATTTCCTGACTTCTTAAAATATCTCAGTTGTAAGTGGAGTTTCCTTCTTTTTATCAAAATTATTTCACTATTAATTCTCATGCTCATTTATAGAAGGTTAAATGCTATAAAATATCATTTAAGTTTGTCACCACCCGGTCATTTTGCTTACAAATACTCTTTTTACTGCTCGGACCCTTCTCAGTTAAGCAGACAATAATCTTATCTGAACAATAGCACAATTACTCATTGTTACAAACAACAATGAATTATTTTGGCAGTGATAAGATAGGTTTAGGGGAAATGTAGGAATCAATCTGAACCTGAAGATTTTCATGCTAAAATGTCAAAATGTAACGGAGTGATTTATTTCAGACTAGCTGTTGCCCGCGATTGTATTGTACCCGTGTAATTCCTTTTTGCTTGACACTTATCGTCACATTTTGGACTATTCACACTATACCTTATTATTTTAGTGTCTAGTAAATTTATCTATTATGTGATTGTGTGTATGTGTATTTAAAAAAGTATATGTGTATGTTTATTGTTAGTACATATATTATGTATGTAGTTTATATTAGGTATAAACGTGCACCTACATCTTCCACCTACTTCTTAAATAACATCCATGCTCAGGTTGCCTGGAAGAAATCGCTTTAAGCGATAAGGCCGCCCATTGTACTTGATTTTTTTTAGTATAAGTTTAATTTTAAGATATGTATGGTGTACAATAAAGAATAAATAAACCTATGCCATATAGCCATACCTATGCCATACCTTTATGAATTGTAGCCTATGTGTTATTAAAATGTATAAGCTACATTATTGTAGAGTTTCATTAAAATCTGATCAGTAATTTTTGCGCAAAAGAGTAACAAACATCCAAACATCCATTCTCATAAACTTTCACATTTATAATATTGAAAAATATAATAGAACACTTTATTTAATTCCAGCTCTCTCGCTTTGTCTCTCTCAAGCCCATTATCGTCCCACTGTTGGTCGCGGGCCTTTCTCACTTCGAGAGGTTGGTGGATTCCTATGCCGCGCTGACCAATGCAGGTATAGGGTTTAGAGTCGAGTTTATCGTCTCACACAGAAGATGTTAACTGCTTATAGTATCCCCTGGCTGGCTCTTAAAGCATCCTGGGGAACAAAGTCACCTGGGGTGGTGACACTTGTATTCTTAATCTATCACCAGATAGATATTTGCTAGCTAGCTACTTGTGTTAATACAAGTTAGCTAGTAACTATAACAATAATAAAATGAACTTTCCCAACACTAGCATAAAGGATGGAAGAAAAACTTAAGACAATTGCAAGCTAAAGTAGCCTTTTGTATTTATAATTCTTTTAATCAAATCTCGGAAGCATTGTAAAAATATTTTATTCAAAACATTAGCCATTGTGTGAACATAACTTTGTAAAAACGTGCTTGCATATACAAGGATTTTGTTATGTAATTTAATTGAGCTGAAAACAGACAAGAATCTTGTTTGTTTGAGGACTGTCGTAAAAGATTTATGGGGAGGATTGCTTTCATACCGTAATGTTTGGTCGTGTTGTTGTAAGTCAAGCTAAGAACACCAATGTACATAATAATATAAATTTACATATACGCTAACATAGTAGATTATTCAATAAAGATGAATCAATTCTGATTCTACGATGTTTTTTATAAGTTTATTGTTATATTGTTTGAAAAAGTAATAAACAGAATGATTGGAGTCGAACTCTTATTATTAAAACTCGATTCCTGCATGGGATAATCGTTTGAGGATCAATCAGATGACGCTCTATAGTATCTACCTACCCACTGAATAAGTAGTGATGTTATAATGATGATGAGTCTTTTAAGCATCTATAAATTACATTTTGTTTAACTTTGTTGACGTCCAATAACTGAGTTCATTTCTATAAGATTATTTTATTTACTTAGCTATTACTACAACAAAACGTCACAAAATTAATTCAATAAAGGTCTTACCACATTTGTTTACTAAATGGGTTTTTCTCAGGATTCTCTCATGAGAGCCGTATCTGCACTGGATGGCTCCGAATAATGAGTCTTATCTTACCTTTGTCTCAGTACAAACCGTATTTTTATGCTGTTTCTAGTCTTGAATGTCTGTGCAATTTAGATTAATAAGACGATAAAAAATGGAAACCTCAGACAAAAATATATAATTATAGTCTCTCTCTCTCTCTCTATTGACGTCCCATTGTTGGACAGTGGCCTCCTTCACTTCAGGAGAGTTTGTGGTCTACTATGCTGCGCTGACTGGACGTGTTGGCATAGGGTTTAGTTTCGAGTTCTCTCTCTCTCTCTCTCTCTCATAGTAGGTATTTAACAGTTAATTATTATCAACTGTTAAATATATATTTACATATTAGCCTTTTGCTGGCCCTTACATCGCTATAGGGAAGAAATGGATTGGTGACACTAGTATTCTTAATCCTTTACCACAGAGTCCAAAAATACCTTTATATCAGGATCATAATAATAATGTTTATTATTTATTTTTATTATATTATTTATTTTTATATTCAAGCTGCACATAACTGAGCACTATGACTATAATAAAGACTAGAGTCAGTAGACAGGTGGTGAAAAAACCGCGGTCACCACATAGACAACAAAATTAATGTATCTACATAGACTAGGTTTATATTTAGTGTTGTAGTTTCCTAGTATATCTCAGGATCGCTAATTCACTAACTTCAAAGATATATCTAATTTTATGTATGAGTATTGTTTTGTATCTTTTTCAGCATATATCGCCTGCCAATTTTTGTTGGACTGATGCTTTAAGGTCCAGTGGCACTTTGAAGCAGTATATTCTTATAATTAATTCAGTTTTGAGTATAAAAATACAATTTAATATTACTTCAAAAAGCATTTAAGTTGAAATAGCTCTATTTAAATGGACTGGATGGGCTTTTGGTTCAATATTTATTTAATAGGTTTGATTTTAAACATAGGAAGGCCTTGTTACAAAATTATGAATTCAATTTTAAGTTGCGAAGAACATTTGATAATTTAATTGGAGAATCGAATGAAGAAAAAATAATATTTTCGAACACTTGCGCGACTCATTAAGTAAAAAGTAGTTTTATTTAAATAAAAAATAAATCTTTTAACCTTGTGACGCAACCAGATCGACAAAAATATTTTTTCGTGTGTTGTTATAGTTTGCAACATAAATTATTGGTCCTATCATATAAGTTTCCTATAATGATTCCTATCTACTAATGTAGTTACATTTTAAGTTAAACTGATTGCTGTATCAGTTACATACACAGTTTAACTGATCAGCGTGACACTGTAAATCATAATACCTTTTATAACGGAGGATGCCCATGCCTAACAGTACGACAACGTTAATAGGCGGAGTGTGTGTGTGTGCTTGTTACTATATATTAAGTATATTATATATCGTATACACAAGCGACCATTAATTCTGACTATATATCAAATGAAAGAGCAAAAAATAATCTATCATTTCTGGCACATATTTGACAAATTATTGATGATTGTGAGAGAGTAGCGTACTGAAGAAACAGTATCTACTCGTAAATACACAGCAGTTAGATATATTATTACAAATAAATATATCAGTTTGAAAGAAAGAAAGCTGTTTTTTTATTAACAGTCAACACTGTTTGTATCTTAGTTAGTCGTTATTTTTGTATGTGTGCCCATATGTGAACTTATATCTTCAAAACTGCGCAACAGATTTCGATGCAGTTTTATTAACACGTAAATAGGTTCAAGAGGATGGCTTTTTTGTATAATTTGATAAGGTTTGGTATATATTGGGGTTAATAACTATAAACGCTAGTGAACTCGCGGGCTTTAGCTAGTATCTAATGAATCAAAGATTTAGAATGTATATTAATGAAAAGATTTATTTCGTGAAGCAAACTTGTAATAATTTTATTTATTACTTAACCCATACATAAATGAAGGTACAAAGGCGAACTTAATGCCCGAGTCGCAATTGTCAGTAGATAATGATCTCGGTACTTTTTTGAGTTTTTGTGATAATCTCTTCTTCTCTACGATTTCTTTTTCTTTCGTACCCATAAGAGCTCCATTATTAATACTGTGTGTACTATTGTTTATGGTGACATCTTTCTAAAATGTGTTAGAAAATATTATTAACACTAGCTGTTGCCCGGGACTCCGTCCGCGTAGAAAATTTTCCCCGTTTTTGCAACATTTTTCATTATTGCTTGGCTTGTATTGGTCGCAGCGTGGTGTTATATAGCCTAAAGTCTTCCTCGATAAATCCCTAATCTAACACTGAAAGAATTTTTCAAATAGGCCTAGTGGTTCCTGAGATTAGCGGGTTCAAACAAACAAACAAACTCTTCAGCTTTATGATATTAAGTATAGATTCTTTCGTTTATAAGGAAAATTTCTCAAATAAATATATTTAAATCAGAAAGTTGCCTATGTTATATTTCAATGGTAAAATATAAAACAAATGCATTCCTGACGTTTAGGGTCTTGAATAACAAGACATGACAGACAACATGACAGATGCCACACCTTTACTTATCTCCGGAAATCATTGTATTTCCTATTTCATATACAAGTAGACATTTCATAGCATAACGGGTGTCATTCTTATGCTCACACAATGTACATTCTGGAGTTAAAATACAGTTTAATACTTAAAATTAAAAATAAATTATTAATGTTATTTTTTTTAAACTTAATACATTATACATTTTCCAATTGACTTGCTATGCTTTTACTAAATAAACTAAATTATAGTGTAAAAATTAGTGCAGAAATACATGTACAGTAATTATTTCGGTCCAATTGTGTTCTGTAAAGAACACTAAGTGAAGTTGGTGCCAACCGCTCAATAGATGGCGTTGTACACAAAACATCGCACGATGTTTAACTCACATTGAGAAGATTGTAGTGGAAGATTTGGTAAACACATGCGAGAAACATGATAGCTCAGATGGGAGAGCAACGGAACGGTATTCCGAGGTCGTGGGTTCAAGTCCCGCTCATGGTTATCATTTTTTTCACTATAATTTAGTTTATTTAATACATTATGTTACTAATTTATATTAATTAATTAATTAAGACATTCGGTTTAAAAAAAAAAGTTTATTTGATTAAAACTAAAGTATTTCATAAAAATAATATAATCAGTTCAAATAGTATGTACGAAAATTCCGAAACGATTTGAGCGACTTTTATATTTTTTGTACCTTTGGGGAGTCTTTCAAAGGGATTCTCACCATTAGTCGAATGAGAGAATGGAGCCATGGAAGTCTGTCAAGATCAGCTCATCATCATTCACATATAGATATTTAGGGCGATATAGTCGCAAAGCGACCAAGCCCTTTAATTTAAAAAAAATAACATTCAGATATTGTTCTATAGTCTCTGCCTACCTTTATGAAAAAAAACCGCGATATTGTGTAAAACATTCTTATTCTTATTGACACGCTTACATTAGTTCAGTATGTATCTATAAATGTAATAATCTATGTAACGGAATCTTTGAAAGTGATTTTCACCCACTTGCCGTAGTCGGATCGATCTGAAATTTTGCACGACAATGCAACAATAAAAAAAAAATTCAGGATTATCAAGCGCGTTTTTTAGATTTTGAACTGTGTAGATTATTCTTTATTCATTTTATTATACATGTCGTAGGAGACTTGATTAAAATAGTTTACTTAAGGATTTTTAGTTTTAACTTAGGATCCAAGATAGTGATGTGTGTCCTTAAATGGTGTGAATGGTGAGTAATTCGTTTATTTACTGTAGTTGGTGAGACTGAATGGTGACCCGTTGAAATTTCATAAAAGGATCCTTCCAAACCAGCTACACGTGTCGTAAGCCACGGATCAATCTCATCGTAGTTAATAGGATGTTGTAGTTAACGTAGTTAGCTTATTCAGTATTACAGGGTGTTTGGATTGGAGACTACCCTGGCAATAGTTACAGGTGATGTCTACGGTGATTTTCTCCGATATCAGAAGTGGGATCGAATAGTCGTTATTCGATTTTGTTTTGAAAAAAAAAACTAGAACAGTAAAATTAAACGTAACCGGCGTTTTAGTAAAAATTTAAAGATTTCGCAAAGTTTCTTTTTGGTAAAAAATTACTTTGATTATATTAACAAGCAAAGACTGATAATAACAAGTCATAGGTAATTAGTTAATTACCCTATAACAATAACTACGTAACAAAAATTAAATGACAATGATTTATTAGTAATTTTATTAATCTACAGTGTTCACTTGCTTAATTTATCTCGTGTATCAATAAATAAATAATAGTAAAATCGTTTTACTTGATTGCGAACAGAAATATAGTGTGGCTTTATGAACATTCAACACTTCGTTTTAAAGTGATCGGTTTCCTTTTTATAAAGTTGGTTCATGATTTTCTGCGCTTATTTATAGGCGTACTTGATAACTAAAACTTTAAAGAAAAACAAAGATTTAATCTCTGCCGTGTAATAATGTGTTTTTTTTTCATGTTCTAACCCATTACTAGACTTTGTTATTTGTGATTAGCAAATAAAATCGTAATAAACTTTCACCTAGATGAGAAAATCTAAATCATGGTTGACTAAATGCTCGAGATTAGACCTACATGTAGTTACATGTAAAAGATAGAGTTGTGATAAAAAGAGATTGACGGAATAAGCGTTTTAAATTTTAAATTCTTTGACAGCGAAAGAAAGTTTAGGAGATCTATATACGTGCCAGTCGTTTTAGAAATCTTGTTTTGAAAAATCTTCTTACAATTATGTTCTCGTCTGTACTATTGACGTATGCAGACGTCTAGTGAGTCGTAAATAACATCCAACGCAACTTATTGTAGTGTACCTATAATATGCGGTTAAAATCCTTTCTGAAATATCTAGCTACAAATACGAACCTGACGGTGCCATTGACGTATGGAGACGTCTAGCAACCATTAATAATTATTAACATCACTTTTTGTGGTGTATAATAAGTTTTTGAAATCTTTAACTTACTGACGTGTGAGACGTCTAGTGAGCCATTAATAATATTAACCACATGCTTTATTGTAGCTTACTTACTTATAATCAGTTCGTGAAATCTCCTTTTTAAAACATCTACAACTATGATCTTGAATAATCTTGATAATGCAGAGACGTCTTGTAAACTATTAATAACATTAACCACACGCTTTATTGTGGTTTTTTTTTATTTTTTTTTTTTTATTTAAGTAAAATACATACAGTTGTTATTAAATCTAACTTAATATTAACAGTGTAGCATAAACCAAACATAGGTTTTTCCGCACACTGGTATTCGTCTTGACGTAAATTTATATATTGTATTAATAACACATGATGCCAAACAAAACAGTGTATGTATAACACCGCTTTGTCTAGCATCACGTAAGGTTAACATCTACGAGTAAGTTACAAGTTTAGTTTGTGGGTAGGTACAATGTTATCTTATTGTTTTTATCTCACTGAATACCGCTTATACGAATACGGCGGCAGCTCGCACGGTGAAAACATACGGGTGAATATTATGATGACTAATTTTATTAATTTTATTTAGTAAGTATTTATAATTATTTTTTTTTTTTTTATTATTATTATTATTTTTTTTTTTTACATGAATTTAGATAAGAAGTAGTTTTTTAACTTGTATTTTATATTGGTTTCTTTTATTTGTTTTTTTATGTTCTCAGGTAGGTCGTTAACTAACCTAGGTATTTGGTATTGAAGACTCTGTTTGCCATAGAGATTGTAATATTTAGGCACTGTGTATATAATTTTCATCGCGCTTCGTGTTTGTCTTTTGTGCTGCACAATGTTTAGGTACAACTCATTAAAATAGTTTTCAATGAGTAGTATATACTTGACTTGTTCATGTACGGGTATTATCTTAGAGTAGTAGAAAAGCTTATTTATGTCCCCATTAATCTTCTTCTTGATTTTTTCAGGTGTAATGATTTTCAATATTCGCGTCTGCAGATTATAGATTAGATCGAGGTGCGACTTGCAAGTTCTGCCATAACTGCTTAGACCGTAATTTATAGTTGTTTCTCCTAGTGCTTTGTACAATTTTAAAACAGTGGAGTATGGTATCTGCTGTTTGACTATACTAAATTTAGCCAGCATTGCACGTAGCTTGTCACCTATAAATTTAATATGATCCGTCCATTTGAATCTGTCATCTATTATTAGTCCGAGATATCTGTGCTTGCCTACCACTTCTATTAATGCACAGTCAGATGTACAGTTATTAGTATGAAGACATTCATGACTATGTGATATGATCTCAGGTATGGTTTGACTACGGTTTTGGCTGGAACTCACGTAAATCAGCTTGGTTTTTCCCGCGTTTAGAACGAGCCCAGCATCATGGGACCACTTACAAAGTGTCGTAAATTCATTTTGAAGGTTTTGTAAGGCTATGTTAATGTCTTTATTTGCAGATACAAGGCATGTGTCATCAGCAAACTGATATATCTCGCAATTGGTGATGAGATTGACTGCATCATTTACGTAGGTTATATAGTGCAGAGGACCCAAAACAGATCCCTGAGCCGTGCCCTCATTAACCATGACCTTCTTACTTATCTCATCACCAACCTTGACAACATACGACCTGTCTTTAATATAGTCTTGACACCAGTTACTTAGTTTACCTATAGCATGTTTATAAAATTTTCATAGAGATGTCCAGTATAGCAGGTTCATCTTATTACAAATATTTAATCCCAAAATGCCTTTAACGCCCATACAATACTTCAGTTGTATTTTGATTTAAATCTATGCGACTAATAAGATTCTACTTGTTAATTAATTGTCTAATAAATTATTAAAGTAAGAATTATTTTTTTATTAATTGGTCTATGCAGGCTGAAAAAAAAAAAAAATCACTAGCAATCTGCAACTGTTTCGCGTGGTTCTCTTTGTAAATGAAGTCTACCATTTGTTTTTAACTTTATTACTTTCCGTTTATTCGCGCATACGACCCTTATTACAAATTATCGAGGCGACAGGAGATCACCTCTGAGTATTCACGAGCATAACTTTTGACCTTATTTACTTGAACAAGATTCTGTTGTAGTGGATTGACTATACCAGATCTACATACCGTAACAAATTATCTACCTCTTAAATTTTAATTTGCGAGCGTTTTTGGTGTACAGAGACGTTCAGTGAACTATTTATAATATTAACAACGCAGTTTACCGTGGTGCATCTACGAGAAAACTAATTATTATTATTAAAAGAGCTGTTGTCGCGTGGAGCGTTACAATAAGCCAAAAATAAAAGATGCTATTGGCGTGTGGAGCCGACCAATAAGCCAAAAAAAAAAGTTATTAAAAGATGCTATATTGGCGTGTGGAGCCGTCCAATATAAGCCACTATAATTATCCTATCCTGAAAGAATAATGGTCCCCTGTGTACGACGGCGAACAGGACCGCCTATGGCACAGCATCAACCTATCCCTTTATTTCTAGGGCCCTTGCCTACGCGGCAACATCGACCTTTCCTTTACCTATCCTTCCCAAACCCCTATCCTTCCTAAATCCTTTATCCTTTCTATCCTTAAGACGCTATACTCATTACGTTACGTACGTTACGATACTATGCACCAACGGTTACTATTCACGATTTAGGTGTTTAGTAGCAACAGCTAAAAGAGTTATGTAGGCTTAACTTCTACTTGAGCTACAAGTAGGAGGTAAAGTAACAGTGTTTATTCGTATGCCAGTACGAAAATTCTAAATTCAACTTTTTATTCACTGATAGTTTAATCATTAGCATTTAAACTAAATTAGAAAATCATTCCTTTACTGTTGAATCCGTCTAGATCAGCAGGATAGGCCAAACGGAAACCCTTCTATTTTGTTTCAAGTAGATAGGGAACACGCGAGGACGCGTGCCTTTGCAGAATGGCCGTGTGACAGTTAAGAAAAAGAAAACAAAGTAAAGAAAAGAAAGAAAAGGAAAAGAAAGAAAAAAAAAAGAAAGAAAGAAAAAGAAAAAAAAAATTTTTTTTAATGTATTTGCCAACGTAGCTAAAAATCTTTTTCTGAGTAGTTTACGATTAATTAGCTAAATTATAAATAATTCGTTATCAAATTACAGCAGAGTGGTTGTCTTTAAGAAAACACAATTTTAATGTGTAGTGGATTTGATGATTAGAAACCATCTATTTAATGCTACAATTATATTGGCTCGATAAGTCGATACGAACCCACTACAACTTGAACTTTCGTTAGCAAAAATGCGAAAAACCTGACAACTAGAGCAGTCAGTATTATACAGGTCGTTACGCTGCCCAGTTCTATAACTTAAACAATTAGAATATCCTCCAAAGTGTTATTGCTTAGTGTGTATTTGTGAGAACGTGCAAAGTAACGATAATGCGGAATTAATGTAACTGACCGAGTGTGAATGTTGAATTATTGTGGAAATTGTTGTAACTGACCGAGTGTATGGAAAAATCTTAGTTGTGGATATCTTTATTTTGCGACTTTATATTGGGTCAGAATTAGCCGAGCGGAAAAACTTAGTTCTATTGCAGATTTACACACGAGGACGTGTGTATTCGCAGAATGGCCGTGTCGTAGGAGACTTGATTAAAATAGTTTACTTAAGGATTTTTAGTTTTAACTTAGGATCCAAGATAGTGATGTGTGTCCTTAAATGGTGTGAATGGTGAGTAATTCGTTTATTTACTGTAGTTGGTGAGACTGAATGGTGACCCGTTGAAATTTCATAAAAGGATCCTTCCAAACCAGCTACACGTGTCGTAAGCCACGGATCAATCTCATCGTAGTTAATAGGATGTTGTAGTTAACGTAGTTAGCTTATTCAGTATTACAGGGTGTTTGGATTGGAGACTACCCTGGCAATAGTTACAGGTGATGTCTACGGTGATTTTCTCCGATATACACATAAAATAAAATACACCTACATAGTTTTAAAATACACTTTAAACAATCTAATTATTACCAAAGTAATAATTTATTGAGAAAACAAAAGCATTGGAAACTATGCGTATTTCTTCAAGACGACGTTTTCCATTATCAATTTGGATTCCAGCCAAATTGTAGAATTTTATTGGTTTAATTTTCGGGGCATTAAGAAAGTTTTCGACAAAAATTAAATTAAATTCTATTTGCTTAGACATTGTTTTAGAATACGTTCATTTATAGTGATAATTTCAAAATTCAATTGATTTCTTAATTGATGGAACTATGAAACAAATATACTTCAGCACGAATAAATTAAACCAATAATTGAAAAAAAAAAACCTAATTAAATAAAAACCTAATAAAAATAATTTTATTTTATCTATGCGAATACTATAAAGCTAAAGAGTTTGTTTGTCTTAACGGGCTAATCTCAGGAACAGCTGGTAACGAAAGATAAAAGTTATACCTATAACATTACGCTGCGACTAAAAGGAGCAAAGCAGTGGTGAAAAATGTTACAAAAATGGTATTTTTTTTTCAATTCAACGTAAAATCAGTCTCTGACAACATTATTAAATTCGTTTGTATGGTCCTAAATTGGTCGAAACAAATCAATGCATTTCACATAACAAGGCTTCTTATAATAAGCAAAAGATCTGAAAGGGCACAAGCGCCACATAAGTAAGAAATGCTTAATAAGTAAGTTATGCTTAGTAAATAATGTAGTTAGCAGAGTTAGTAGGTAACGGGTAACGCCCGGAGATGTACGCGTTTATTACCATTAAATACCTATCTACTCATCTAACAAAGCTTTTTATCTTCTACCAATGCTCCTTCAACAACCCTAAAGCTACTCACAGATCCATAGA
Organism: Orgyia antiqua; assembly: GCA_916999025.1. Lineage (NCBI taxonomy): Eukaryota > Metazoa > Arthropoda > Insecta > Lepidoptera > Erebidae > Orgyia > Orgyia antiqua. The sequence continues at coordinate 14,482,372 of OU779864.1, read as the reverse complement.
TATCATAACGATATCGTTTTAATAAAACCAAAATTAACTGAGGTTTTTAAAATTTTCAGTATACTACAATCTCTATGAATTAAATTACGAAATGTTTTGTATTTATGTAGTTTTCGTATGTAGTTTTGGTATTTTTTTCACGAGCCACGTTTTGTGGTTAGAACTTTAGCCTGAACATTTTAGAGTCTACATGCCTGCACCCTTTGTACATAGGTAGGTACCTGATGCACGAGTAAACCGTAACTATTTCGAGCGCAATAGGAATTTACATCGACACAATTTATTGTATATTGTAAATAATAGTAATTTTTTTAGTTTTAGTGTGTTATTAATATAATTTTATTAGAATATGCCGCCAGCCTTCTGGGCACACTTCCGATCGACCGCGATGGGGAGGAGTGCTTTGATGCCTAGCTTAAGTATATAATATTAATTTATTTTATAGATACTGTACATATTTTGTTTTTATATATGCCGAGCCTCGTGGTTGAGTGGTTTACGTAACGGACTGCCGATTGAGACGTTGCGGGTTTGATTTCCGCTCGGGACAATCATTTGTGTGATTTTTCTAATTGTCATACAAATGTTTGTACTGCGTCTGGGTGTTTCTATGTATTATAAGTATGTATTTACAAAAAGAAAAGTAGTATAAGTATGTATGTAGTTATATTATGTAGTGTAGTAATATGTAGTTTATGTATTATATCCGTATTCTGGTACCCATAACACAAGCATATAAGCTTAGCTTGGGACCAGAGGACGTTGTGTGAAATTTCCATAAAAATACCTATATAAAAAAAGGTATTAGTTTTTAATTCTAAATTGTTAATTGTTATTCTAATAAATAACAATAACTATGTATAAAAAAGTTAAGTGACGAATTTTATGAGTAATTGGTTTAATCGAACAGCGTAAGAAATCTATACTAGCTGGCCCGGCAAACGTTGTTTTGCCATACAAATGTCGGGGGGGGGACCTTATTACTAAGTATGAAAAATAGATGTTGTCCGATTCTCAGACCTAACGGCTATGTACACAAAATTTCACGAAAATCTGTCGAGCCCCTTTGGAGGAGTATAATTACAAACACCATGACAGAAGAATTTTATACAACGTGTTGCAGAAAGGTGTAGTCATATTTTAAGGTTGCATTGAATAGGCCTCAAATATTATAAATATTACAGTTACACATAGAAAAATACAGTTTGTACAGTTTATCTTTATTATAGCCGACTATTAAATAACTACCAGGAGCGCATCAATTATGAGATGTTTACGGTTTATTGAATACGATTGAACCTTACGATAAAAGATGACGATAGTAGTGTTGTATTTAAAGAAGATCGATTATTAATTTAATAAATTAATTAAATTTTTATAAAAACATAAAAGACATAACTATAACTAGTATTTGTAATTACATCCATGCCTAGTGGCTAGTCACCGGCGATGTGTAACGATGGTCAAATATGACTACACCTTTCTGAAACACGATGTATATTAGATTATAAAACTGAAGAGTTTGTTTGTATTGTACGCGCTAATCTCAGGAAGGTCTGATTTGACAAATTCTTTTAGTGTTGGATAGTATATTTATCGAGGAAGGATAAAGGCTATATAATATTCTTAATAGGCTGTATCAGATTTTAATAAAGTACATGTAACCACCGCAAAGTGAAACAAAGACACACAGCACAATACGTCAAGTTTCAATGAAAATAAAAACAAAATAGCAAAGCTTTCTAAAAACTTTCGTTCCATATTGATTCTGTATATATGTGAGGTCATTTAGTGACCTAATTATTGGAAATAGCATTTTAAATATTTATAAATAACTCAATGTTATTTTCACAGTGGTGCCAATTCTACTTGCGTAACTAAACTTAATTAAGAATTGAAACCAACTATGGTGTACATATTAAACTAAATTACGGATGATCACACTGAGTTGAAGCATAGGAAGTAAAAGCACAGCAAGTCAATTGCAAAAATTAATAAATTGATGTAACTAACTACGTTATATTTCGATTCATTAGATAATTCGTTCTGCACATTTATATTAATTAAAATCTATCCTTATCCTTACTAATTTACAAGTGCGAAACACGCATGATGACAGTAATAATTTTGACGAACATAAGTATTAATGTGTGGAACGAAACGATAGCGCGATTTAAAAAACGTACAACGCCATCTATTGAGCAGAAGAGTAAACTTATGTTTGTTAAGGATTGATTTCTAAATTTCACGCGAACTTAGTCGCGGGCAACAGCTAGTAGTCTATATTTCACTGTTTATATAATAAGAAAGTTCAGTTAACATTGCCGAATTGCGTTATTGACAATATCAATTTTCATTTTTAGTTAAGTTTAGTTGTGCATTTAGAATCGGTACCAATGTCACATAATAAGGGTCTTAATCGAAGGGTGAAAAAAATGTTGGTATCTACGTTGTAGGTACTATAATGTCTGGGTTGTGTGCATGCCCGGAATTGAAAGCCCCTGATTTTCTAAAAAGGGCAGATGTTACTTATCTTTTTATTATATAGTTTTTTTTTTTTTAACATTTCACACAACGTCCTCTGGTCCCAAGCTAAGCTTATATGCTTGTGTTATGGGTACCAGATTACGGATAGAATACATATACTACTTTTCTTTTGTAAATACATACTTATAATACATAGTAAACACCCAGACGCAGTACAAACATTTGTATGACAATTAAAAACATCACACAAATGATTGTCCTGACCGGGAATCGAACCCGAGACCTCGTTATCGGCAGTCCGTTATATGAACCACTACACCCGAGACCCTATTACAATGGTTATGGAAAAAAACTTTCTGTTTTAATTATAAGAAAAATTGAAGTTGCTTTGCCAACGTGTTGTAAGTTGATAAGATGTCCTCCCAAACTGGTCTTCTCTAAATGGAGGAGGCCCGTGCCCGATGTGCCCATTTGTGGGACATTAATAATATATGCTGCATTGAAAACTTTGTTAGTTGTCATCACGCCTTTTTCCCATGGGGGTAGGCAGAGACTATAGAGCGCCACGATCCAAGCATACTTCCTTGGCTTCATCCACACTCATACATCTGGTCATTCATGCCCGACGGTTGTAAGTGCTACGCACTTACCCCTTTTGGAGTATGCCGGCGATGACATCGGAGTATATTTTTCTCGGGCGTCCTCTCCCAGCATTTCCACTTACCTCCGCCGTGTATATGCCTTTCGTTAAGCGTCTCTCACATCCATCCTCTCCACATGACCAAACCACCTAAGCATACTTTTCTCCACCTTAGTCACTACATCCTCTTTCAGACCGCAACGTTCTCTTATAACTTCATTTCTTAATCTATCTTTCAAAGTCACACCACACATACTACTCAAAGAGCGCATCTCTACAGCATTTATTTTACTTTTGTGCTTCTTCTGCCACACCCAACATTCGCTGTTGCTGTGTGTTTTGATGATGTTTCGCTCTTATTAGTCGCAGCGTCTATAGCCTTTCTTGGTAGATATTCTATCCAACACTAAAAGAACTTTTCAAATCGGACTAATGGTTTCAGAGATTAGCGCGTTTTAACAAACAAAATCTTCAGCTATATATAATGTTAGTATGGATAATCCGTCGTGGCCAACTATATAGTAGAAGAAAAAATATATTAAGTTAATTCTTCAGTTTTTATTTTATTACACTCAGAACATTTTAAACATGTGATTATTTTTTATTTGTCCGTGTGGTGACGGATTAAGAATACAAGTGTCACTACCCCATCTCCTGCCAAGGGTGCTGTAAAAGTCACATAAGGGATATATATATAACTCGAAAATAAACACTGAGTCAACCCGCCTGGTCAGTGTGGCACAGTAGACCATAATCCCTCCCAAAGTGGAGGAGGCCCGTGCCCAACAGTGGGACGTAAATGTGCTGGTGAAGAAGAAGATTATTTAACAAACTAAGTAAAAGTTTCAAAATTATTACACAATATAAGCAATATTTTAATGAGAGAGGCCTGTGATATTTAAAACTCTTAATTTATCTTTCGTAACTTTGTAATCAAATATTCATCAAAGTAAATTAAACCGAGAACAAATAATATTTAATGTGAAACTAACTTTTGCGACTTTCGTGGTTGTCTCTTAGTTGTGTGTCAATATTTAGATGAAAAACAATTTTAATTGGATTAAGATGAAAATTTACGTAATTTATCAAAGAACCGACAAAAGTTCCAACCTTTTAAGGGCAGGTTACTCGGTGGAATTGGAAACGCGATTGACACGGCTAATAAGATTTGTAACAACAGATCTGTATAATTTGGTTTACGTTCTGTTTATACATATCTATTAACTGTAACTTTTCTCAATAGAACATTTTACGTAATTATTCATCATCATCATAACATCACGCCTTTTTCCCATGGGGGTAGGCAAAGGTCATCTACGCCATCTGCTACGATCGAAACATACTTCTATTATATCCACACTCTTAAATCTGGTCATACATGCACGACGGTTGTAAGTGCTTTAATAATATTATTTTAATTAGATAAAAACTATGTAATATATTATATCTGTTGTGGTTTTTGTAACCAAACCTCTGCGATCTGGTCCGAATGATTTTTTAACATTTTGTGTGCATATTGGTTGAACGTGAAAATGAATTCGAAAATGTATATTATATCTGGTGCTATCTATTAACTACAGTATACCTATGTATTTATCAAAACATAACCGAGTTTCAAAACTAAAAAATACATTTAAATATTAGTGAAACGTGAAAGTACCAGATTTTTGAAAATTTGTAGGTCTGTAGCTTTGCTAGCTAAGAATAATCCGTGTTTGATAACTACGTTGAAATATTTTGTTACATAGGATCCAGATGATATCTGATACATATCCAGACGGATAATTAGGTAGGTCGCTATTATAAGTATGTTGAAAGTAGTACACTGATTATTATATGCGTACCTAATTGCCAATACACAAGTACTTATTGCCGTGGGGTGCCGGCACAGAATATTGCACCTCCCCATCACTTCCCGTGGGTGTCGTAAAAGGCGACTAAGGGATCACCAGGAGAACGGGCAGCAGCGTTCTCCTGAGTAACACAACATCTACTGCGATCGCCAACCCGCCTGCCAAGCGTGGCGATTATGGCAATAACCCCCCACATGAAAGGCAAAACCACAACGGCCCCGAGTCACGGCGACCCCGCTATTCCGGCTCACGGTGGCGGGCTTGGTAACGGTGGGGTACGGGGTGCTAAGAATCTCCGGTCGAGATCCGGCCACCAAACAAAAAAGACTCTGGCCCTGGTAACACACAACATCCGCACGCTCAGGACTGACGAGAAGATCGCCGAGCTGGAAGAGGAATTGAGCAAGATTCGGTGGGACATTGTAGGGTTGTCAGAAGTCCGAAGAGAGGGGGAGGACACGATAACCCTCCGGTCCGGAAACTTGCTCTACCACCGGGAAGGCGACGACTTGTCGCAGGGTGGTGTCGGGTTTATCGTTCGCAAATCTCTCGTAACCAACGTGGAGAGGATTGAGAGTGTGTCGAGCCGGGTAGCGTACCTGATACTCAGAATAACCAAACGGTATTCTTTGAAGGTTATCCAGGTCTACGCGCCGACCTCGGCACACCCCGACGACGAGGTGGAGGCTCTCTACGAGGACATCTCGAAGGCCATCCACTCGTCCAAAAATCAGTTCACTGTGGTTATGGGAGACTTTAACGCGAAACTAGGCAAAGGAAAAGGCGGTGAGCTGAGAGTGGGGCAATTCGGATTCGGGCAGAGAAACCAGAGGGGGCAGAAGTTGGCTGATTTTTTGGAGAAGGAAAATCTCTTCATGATGAATTCCTTCTTCAAAAAACCACAACAAAGGAAATGGACCTGGATAAGCCCTAATGGTTCGACACGGAATGAAATAGACTTCATCTTGTCGGACAAACGGCAAATATTCAATGATGTCTCTGTGATCAATAGGGTGAAAACCGGGAGCGATCACCGAATGGTACGAGGCACATTGAATATCCGTGTCAAAGCCGAGCGGTCCCGACTGATGAGGTCTACAGTACGTCCTACACCTGCCGAGTACGAAAACCCCGAAAGCTTTCAGCTCGAACTCCAAAATCGCTTCCAATGCCTAGACGAGTGCGAAACAGCGGACGATATGAACAACAAGTTTGTGGAAACTGTGCACACGACTGGGTCGAAATTTTTCAGGACCCGCCGTGCTCCTAGAACCAATAAACTCTCTGACCACACTCTTGATCTCATGGAACGGAGGAGGGAGATGACGGTGCAGTCTCCAGCCTCCTGGTCTATGCTGAGGCAGCTAAACAGACAGATCTCGAAATCTGTGCGACGCGATATTCGCCTCTACAATACCAAGCGTATCAAAGAGGCGATAGAGCGGAACCAAGGCTCCAAAGTGTTCGCAAAAGATCTGTCTGTTGGGCGAAGCCAGCTAACCAGACTGAAGACCGACAACGGCACTGTCGTTTCTTCCAAAGATGAGATCTTGAGTGAAGTTGAGCAGTTCTATGGACAGTTGTACAAGACATCCCAAACTCGCGTTGTCGGCTTGGTCCAAGATCCACGATCCAAGCTAACCCGGCACTATACCGAGGACATCCCGGACGTCAGCCTGTACGAGATCAGAATGGCTCTCAAGCAGCTTAAAAACAGTAAAGCACCGGGTGATGACGGAATCACTACGGAGCTCCTGAAGGCGGGCGGCAAGCCGGTCCTTGTGGCCCTTCAGAAGCTGTTCGATTCTGTCATCCTCGGGGGCATCGTTCCAGAGGCGTGGACCAGGAGCGTGGTGGTGTTGTTTTTCAAGAAGGGCGATAAAACCCGCTTGAAAAACTATCGACCTATCTCGCTCTTGAGCCACGTCTATAAGTTGTTTTCGAGAGTCATTACAAATCGACTCTCGCGCAGGTTCGACGACTTCCAGCCTCCCGAACAATCCGGTTTCCGAAAAGGCTTTAGTACCATAGACATATATATAGATTATACAGAAGGCTGAGGAGTATAATCGGCCTTTGTGTCTAGCGTATGTGGACTATGAGAAGGCCTTCGATTCAGTCGAGACTTGGGCGGTGCTACAGTCCCTCCAGCGGTGCCAAATTGACTACAGGTACATCGAAGCGCTGAAGTGTTTGTATAGAAACGCCACTATGTCAGTCCGAATCCAGGATGGGAGCACAAGACCAATTCCACTGCAGAAGGGTGTCAGACAGGGGGATGTAATTTCCCCAAAACTGTTCACCGCTGCATTGGAAGACGTTTTCAAGCTCCTCAATTGGGCCGGACTCGGCATCAACATCAACGGCGAATACATCACTCACCTTCGATTTGCAGACGATATCGTGGTCATGGCAGAATCCCTGGAGGACCTTGGCACAATGCTCAATGACCTCAGCAGTGTTTCCCAACGGGTTGGTTTGAGGATGAACATGGATAAAAGCAAGGTCATGTTCAATGTCCATGTCACTCCAGCACCAGTATCTGTTGGGAATGCGATTCTCGAAGTTGTCGATCATTATGTCTACCTAGGACAAACAGTCCAGTTGGGCAAATCCAACTTCGAGAAAGAGGTCAACTGACGAATCCAACTCGGCTGGGCAGCGTTCGGAAAGCTTAGGCACATCTTCACGTCCAAAATACCTCAGTGCCTGAAAAGAAAGGTCTATGACCAGTGTGTGTTACCAGTGATGACTTACGGAACTGAGACGTGGTCCCTGAATGTCGGCCTCATAACAAAACTCAGAGTCGCGCAGCGTGCTATGGAGAGGGCTATGCTCGGTGTTTCCCTACGTGATAAGATCCGGAATGCGGAGATCCGTAGAAGGACTGGTGTGTACGACATAGCCCGAAGAGTTAGCACGCTGAAGTGGCAATGGGCAGGCCACATCGCTCGACGATCTGATGACCGTTGGGGACGGAAGGTCCTCGAGTGGCGACCACGAACCGGACGACGCAGCGTGGGGCGGCCCCCAACAAGGTGGACCGACGATATCGTCAAATACGCCGGGGGCCGCTGGATGCAGTTAGCGCAAGACCGCACGTTGTGGCGTTCTATGGGGGAGGCCTATGTCCAGCAGTGGACTGAGAAAGGTTGATGGATGGAAGTACTTATTAAATTTAACTCAACAAGTTAAAAGTATTAAGACGATACCAAAATAGCTTCGTGCATTTTTCTACGTACGAAGTTTTAATTTTTTCTTTAGATTGAATGGCTAGAGCTCTAATTTTTAAGTATATGTTTTTTCAATATATAATTTAGGATCACATAAACTCAGAAACGCGATTGAAAAAAGTTTTCTCGATAGAAAATCGTAGCGAAACAACCTCTCTAATTTTTTATTTTTTCATTTGTCGGTCTATTATCGCGTATTAACTAATGAAATAACTTTCAAAACATAAGTAACTATTATATATAGAAACACGTAAACCGGAATCAAAATATATTTAGTAGATTTTGAGTAAACAAAAAAAATATCCCTAATTCTTCATTTTCTATACCTACTAGCTGTGTAAATAGATAAATGTCGACGATAATATTGATGTAGGCCCTTAAGGGGATTGCAGTGTAAAAATATATTTTAGGTACAGACTTTTATTGTTGTATCTAATTTTGAAAAGCACGCAAATTTTTCACCGCAATAGAATGGAGTTGACCTAATTCTTACCTTAGTGACCCATAAATATGATTTAAGGCATATTCACATTAGCACGTGCCATTTATTGCCAATGCTACAAATATATTGCCTCCCAGTATCATGTGTAGAATGTTAAAATTTGCAATATAGGTACAAAATCTTATTGTACTTTTATGAGATTCGCTTACGCATTTCAATTGACTATGCTTTCTTTTCATTCCTATTATCCAAACTTCTTTATCAGACGTATTTAAGAGCCAGCTATGTGTCAATAGGATATGCTGGAAAGCAAGACAATCAAGAAACCGGAGTCTAACGCATACCAATTTTTTTGTTGTTTTAATTTAAATTAATACCTACAACTAAATTGAAATGTAACCTTAGAATATTAATAAAGATTTTTTTATTTAAGTGTCAATAAAACCAGATTTTTTTGTGAGAAAAGGTTGTAGTAAGAGTGGCATACGCTTAGAATAGGATATATACCTACTGCATACGTAAGCCGGCAGACTTAGCTTCGTTTGTTTATGAAAATGATACACACACACATACGAACACACACCGACCTACACATTTTTTGTCATGCCTACTCGTAACACTAAAGTCCTACACAATATGCGAATAAACGATTTAGATTTTCACGTAGATCTGCTAGGCTAGTATGTAGTGCGTCTAAATCCACGTGGTTTTCATAAGATACCACCACATTATAGCCTTAAAGTTAGAAATAATAGTATTAAATGTACATAAAATACACTAACATACAAAACGTATAACTCATATAATATAGCCTCACTTCCTACTTCCGGTGCGGTCTGCTTTTGATTTGTTTTAATTAACTTGTTTACGTAAAGCCTATTTGAAACAAAGATAATAATAACTAACTTCGTTTTCGTATCGATTTCAATAATTTAGAGGGTACTGAAAGCAACAACATAATATCACTTGTGTAATATTTATTATTTTGCCTGAATTTATTTGAAATGGTCGTGTTGAAAAGAGTATCTAATCTAAAGAGTATCTAATCTAATTAAAGATAATTAAAGGACCACACGGGAAACTCCAGCTTTCAAATAAAAAAGGAATAATTAAAATCGCTTCGCCTAGATAAAAGTTATGAGGTAACAAATATAAAAAAAATTTAAAAAGAACTTACTGACGAATTGAGAACTTCCTCCTTTTTTAAGTCGGTCAAAAACACAATATAAGAAGGTATTTAAGTCCAGATGTAACAAGTAAAATAAATGAAACGAGTAAAACGCATTAGTCTTATTCTCTTGGGAACTCGAGTGCAATTCACTAAGAATACAATATTGTGCACAGTCCGCCACAGAAGCGAAACTTCAAGTAAATACGACAATAAATTAAAAAAAAACTATACTAAAGACCACATTTTGTAATTGTTTTTAAAACTTAGAATAAAAGGTAAACTTTAGTTTTAACCGACTTCAGAAAAAGGAGGAGGTTCTCTGAGGGATGTCTGAGGATTCTTGGGAAAGAAATGGGGTGGTGTCACTTGTATTCTTAATCCGTCACCACACAAATGTTGCCATTATAATTTTTTTGTTACTTAGCAATTCGTCACTATCTTTGACAGAATGGAAACGGGAGAGCATAATCCCATACCGCAGTAGAAGAATTAAATTCCATAATAAATAAAACTTTAAATCCTCGTATTCAGTACAATGAAACTGATCTGAAATAAGATATAAATAGAAATTATTTTCCCGTACTTGCAACATTGTTCACTACTGCTTTGCCCCCATCGGTAGCAGTGTAATGTTATATGGCCTATAGGCTTCCTCGATAAATGTACTATTCAACACTGAAAGAATTTTTCAAATCGGACTTATGGTTCCTGAGATTAGCGCGTTCAAACAAACAAACTCTTCAGCTTTATAATATTAGTATAGGAGAGCTTAAGTGTTAATATACGTAACGAAATCATAGTGCGAGTATGACGCCATCTATCGAGTCATGTAGTAAACTTCTCGCTGCAACCTACAATTTTAGACAGTTTGGTTTCAAAAATTTCACGTGTTAGAAGTTGTGGGCAACAGAATAAATATCGATATCTCATTATCTCGTAATAAAAAACTGTTATATCACAGACAGATTAGAAAGATACAGAGTACATTTAATTTACTCAGACTACAGAGTAGAAACAACAAACTAAAAAGAAGAAATACATAGAGTATATAAGACATAAGACACTGTTACAATATAAAGTTTAATCCAGTGACCGTACTCAGCTGGTGAAAATGGGGCATGGGCACTTTGTACATGTTTACCTCTTAGTAATGTTTTGTTCGTATTGTTTGTTAAGAGTAAGCGGTCGATGTTCTCTAGTATGTGGTTTATCGACTGTCGTACATTAATTTATGTTGTGTAAATAATGTCGTGTGTTTTCTTTATATTTAAAACTTCAAGAATAGACGGCTATATTATTCGTAGAAAGAGTAAGAAATGAATAATAAAATTACATAATCTACATAGACATACAAGACAGTGCGTCTACGGCTAAATCAATGACCCGGCTTGAGGTCAAAAAAATATTTATGTGTGTGTGAAGTTGCCTGGGGCAACATTATTGACTTCCGTCAAAACACGATTGTCATTAAATTAATAAATTGTGTTTTTATGTGGAAATGAATTATTTCAGTTAAAATTACTTGTGAAATCCTATGTTGTGGCATTTTTTAATTATTCTGATACACTAGAACACCCAAAAACTGCGCATTTCGTTATTCTTATTTTTTTGTTCGTAGCGGCGTTCACACTACAAACTGATAATGGTGTCAATTAAATATGGTGTATTAAAACAGATCTTGATTTTAAATGCCATACTTGTATCAGTGTGTTCAAAAGTGACGTTTAGAGATTGCAAAAATTAGGCAAAAATTACTGTTATCACGGTATGTCACTTATATTATAGTTCCATATAATTTTTGACCATGAATTCAAGTTAGCCCAGGCTAACTTGACTTGTCCTCAATTTTAGACGCCAACCCACCTTCTGGTACTTCTGTGATAATATATGACAAAGAGTGGAATTTCTAATCAATCAATAATCAATTCAAAAGGGTCAAATTCGTGTTTCAACTGTCGGGCATGTATAACTGTAGAGTAGATGAAGCCAAGGATGCGTGTTGGATTGTAGCAGATGACGTTATATAGTCTCTGCCTAACCCCATAGGAAAAAGGCGTAACGGTATATTGTGGACGATGATGAAAGAGTATCTAGTACAGAATACTACAGAATAGATTCCATAGTTCCCAGACGAATCAGCACCATCAACAATTACTGTTCCTAAAACAAAATAATAATAAATAAACATTCAACACAACGTCCTCTGGTACCAAGCTAAGCCTCTATGCTTGTGTTATGGGTACCAGAATACGGATAGAATACATATACTACTTTTCTTTTGTAAATACATATTTTTATTACATACAAACACCCAGACACAGTACAAACATTTGTATGAAAATTAGAAAAATCACACAAATAATTGTCCCGAGCGGGAATCGAACCCGCGACCTCTTGATTAGCCGTACGTTATATGAACCACTCAACCACGAGGCTCGTCAAAAGAAAAAGATATTTAAAATATCAATTTTGTAGATGTAACATTCTACTCTACTACTTCTATCGCATTGTTTTAAAATCGTGATAAAACACTCCCATGGTAATACACAACATCCAACACATAAATTTGTAGGAGAGAACATATCGCGTGACTTGTCTGATTGATACAATGGAAACATCGAATCAGGTACATTCCAAGCCACCTCAACAATTGAATTCAAAATAAAGATATATTGTATTCAGAACAGGACTACGATTGTACGAATGTAACTTTGTAAAAAACGTGCAATGTCTACAAAGACTTTCCGTGTTACTTAATTTGATTTAACTCAAAAAATGAATTACGTTCTTCTCTTTTCAGAACTGTGTTAAAAATAAATAGAATATGTTTATATCTCAACTTGGCTATAATAATATGTTTTATCTATGTAAAAGTCAATAAAACACGCACTCATTAATATACAAAATGATTTCTGTTAAAATTGAGTTAAATTTTCATTGGATTAAGAATACCGCCAAAGTGTTACCACCTTATTTCCTCCTCAAAGTGCTAAATGAACCAGTTTAGGGGAAATTTATGCAGATATATGTAATATCTTTTGGAAAGTCTCGAAATTAAAACCTTTACGCAACTCGCATTGTCAGCGCAGCATACTAGACCAAATTACCCCCCAAAGTGGAGGATTCCCATGTCCAAGAATGGGATGTTGATAGGCTGAGCAGAAGACGAAATTAATAATTAATAGCGTAAGATAAATATACAATAGCTTGAAAAAAGAATAAATTTACTTTCCTGAATAAAATCACTAACCAAGCCGTAAAAACTCTTTAATTATGGACGATTCATTGAAAAAACGAAAAGCCGACGCCAAAGAAGTTGCAACGAAATTAATTATAAAGCACTTCGAAATAAAATTAATGGAGCACAAAAAATACTTTAAGCTTTGATTCATTGCATAATTTTGTCAATGTTTCGGTATACAGGAAAACGTTTTATTTTTATACATATACTAGCTTTTGGCCGTGACTTTGTACATGTGAAATTTAGATGCCATAAAGACATCCTCTTGAACCACTCTATGTATTAAAAAAAGACGTGTGGCACTCGGGGACTGCTATTGAAAGCTATTGCATAGCATTTTTTATCAACTTATGCATTTATAATTATTTATTTATTTTATTTATGCAAGAATCTAAATACCATAAACTAAAATAAGATTAATAATTCTTATTTACTGATGCTAAGTTAGCATCAGTAAATAAGGATCTGTCCATTGTTTATGGTAATTATGATAAAATAGCGATTGTCAATCAAATGTCAATAAAATAAAATAAACATTATTTTACATTATTAAAATCTAAAATACGCTGTTAGGTATCTGAACGTTTAGGATATATGTTGTCGATTCAATACGCTGTTGCATTTGAGGAAGGCCTTGGTATCAACAGGATGAAATAAGTTGCGGGGCGAAGAGGGGATTACGCAAAAAAACCTTACATTGTCGGATATTTTCGTTACGGAATTTCTGGGTTCGGTCTACACGCTCAAGGCCCGCGATAGAAACTATGGAATAGCTTAAAAACGCATCAAAATCTGTTGCATACTCTTGAAGATATTATTATAAACTCACATAGGAATATACATATAAAAATAACGACTTTATTTTATAATAAGTAGAGATATAAAAAGCTTCTTACTTCGTATTTAACAGGTTGGCACAGGCTTTAGCTACCACCTCGGAGAGGTCGGCTCCGATCTGTTGGACGACCAGTTCGGTTTTCGAGCAGGTCGTTCGACGATCGACGCTCTACTGCGCCTGAGTGCCGTGGCCCGGGAGGCAGTCGCTGTTGGCGGCGTACTGTTGGCGGTGTCGCTGGACATCGCCAATGCGTTTGATAGTCTGCCGTTCAGCTGCATCAGGGAGGCGCTCCGATATCATGGAGTGCCCGCATACCTGAGACGGCTGGTAACAGACTATCTTATGGGACGGCAAGTCCTCTACGTGGACCGCGTAGGGAGCGTGGTGCGCAGGCCCATGTCGTGGGACCGCTCCTGTAGAACATCGGCTATGACTGGGTGCTCCGTGGTAGTTTCTCCCCTGGGCTGGGCGTCATCTGCTACGCGGACGACACCCTCGTCACGGCCCGGGGCAGAGACTATGAAAAGGCGGCGAGTCTGGCCACCACGGGGACCTCGGTGGTGGCTGGTCGGATCGGGGCACTGGGGCTTAGGGTGGCCCTCAATAAGTCGGAGGCCCTGTTGTTCCATGGGCCCCGACGCAGTCCGCCACCCGCTGGTGCCTCGATCCTTGTGAATTAATTCGGTCCACGTCGAGGTGAAGGCCCAGGTAAAATACTTGGGTCTTGTGTTGGATGGGCGGTGGCGCTTTGACGAGCACTTCCGGCGGCTGGCACCGCGACTCATCAGCACCGCGTCCGCCTTGGGGCGATTAATGCCAAACCTGGGCGGACCCAGCTTAGGTTGTCGACGACTCTACTCGGGGGTGATCCAGTCGATGGCGCTCTACGGCGCACCTGTGTGGGCGGACTCCCTGACCGCCCGTAATAGACCTCTCCCGTGGAGACCACAGAGAGTCATGGCGGTCAGGGTTATACGCGGGTACCGCACGGTATCAATCGATGCGGAGTGCCCATTGGCCGGATCACCTCCTTGGGACTTGGAAGCGGAAGTGCTCGCCGAAGTGTATCGGCAGGTGTCGGGGGCGCGGGCGGAGGGCAATAGCCCCTTGCCGAGAGAAATAGGCGCGTGGAGAAACGACGCTCGTCGGGCCACGATGGCCCGTTGGAGGGAGCGGATGGAGACGCCTCGGGCCGGTTTTCAGACCGTAGAGGCGCTCCAGGCCGTGTTAGAGGAGTGGGCAGGGCGGCAGCACGGGACCCTCACTTTCCGGCTGGTGCAGGTACTATCGGGGCACGGTTGTTTCGGTAAATACCTGTACACGGTCGCAAGGAGAGAGTCGAGTCCAGTCTGCCACCACTGCGATTGTAGCGAGGACACGGCGCATCACACGCTCGAGCTGTGTCCGGCTTGGGAGGCGGAGCGCCGTGACCTCGCTTCAGTAATCGGAGGGGACCTCTCGCTGTCGACCGTCGTTCGTACTATGGTCGCCAGTGAGAGGAATTGGACAGCAGTCGCCACCTTCTGCGAGACCGTCATCTCGCGGAAGGAAGCGGCGGAGCGGCTCAGGGAGGACAATCTCCTGACTGAGTCGATCCGCCGCAGGCTCGTAGGGCGACGTAGGCGCGTCTATGCGTACCTCATGCCGCCCTAGTCGGAGCCGCGGGTCGTCGGACCGGGGACTAATATCCGTCCACTAATATACGTCCCGCTGGGCGGACAACCGAATAGCTTGCGTAGTACCGGTGTCCGCCCACCAGTTGGCGGGAGTAGGTGCACGGCGGGTCTTTTAGTGGGTGAGGGCCCCACACTACCTCACTATTGCCCCGGACAGTGGGGTGTGCGGTTAGGAACATTATGACCCGCCAAAAAAAAGGCTTTAGCTACCAGCTGATTCAACTGAACTGAGCGGGCATAGCAATAACGATATTTTTGTGCATTACCTGGATACCCACCGACTTGGGAGTACATTTGTCAAGGAAAATATACTAGACTAATTTTGTGAAATAATAATTATGTACACTTAAATGTTATTAAATAAAAAAAAAATAAAAAAAAAAAATTAATATTCATGGACATTTCACACAACGTCCTCTGGTCCCAAGCTAAGCTTATATGCTTGTGTTATGGGTACCAGAATACGGATATAATACATATACTACTTTTTTTCTTTTTTTTTTTTTATTGCCACCCACAAGGTGAATAAAAGGTCATTTATTGAAGTAAGGTAAATGAATTTTATATTAATATTTTGATAGATTCAATTTAAAATGTAGCAAGTCGTTGTTACAAAATTATTAATTCAATTTCAAGTTGCCAATAACGTTTGTTTGTTATCGTAATTGCTGAATTAAATGAAGGGAAAACATTCGACAACTTCGTTCTCTGGGGCTAAATAAGTTTGGTAAAATATTTTATACGAGTCTCATCGACCTTTTGTACATTAACTAATTAAAATTAACGTTAATATTCAGATAGTTTACCAATAAATTAAGTTATTTATTTAGATTTTAGATGTTGTAAAATTTTATTTAAATGCCAAGTTTTTAACAAATCAAATAAAGTAGTCATAATGATTATCACGTGTGGAATTTGAACCCGCGATTTACTTAAACAAATCTATAAAAATACAATATTTCTGAAAACAGAATAAAGTATTAAGTGTAACGGTATGACGGATGTAATTGAATTTAATATTATTTTCTACACTAAAGGTGGAACTCAGTTGCCAGCGACGTGCGACCGCGACCGCGATCTCGACTGCGACCAGAAATATAAAAAGTTGCTAAAAGAAGACAGGTTAGCCACAGGCATTGTCCATAACAACCCAGTGAGTCTCGCTCACGTGCCTTTAAGGACCCAAATATATTTTAATACAAACTTCGCGTGCAAAGCGTGCGTCGCTAGGAACCAAATGCTACCTAACTAAATTAAAAAAAAATGCAACAAAAATTTTCTCTAATTACACTTACCTTGCACTCACATAATTACTCTACGGTTTACAAAGGTGCAGTTGAACAATTAGATTACTGCTTGCGTAGGTGGACTTCAAAACAAAAGACATTTTTCTACATTACCACTTGCATTTAATACATTCCTTTTTATCGAACACAATATTTATGTAGGATAGTAAAATTTAGGTTTGCTTGCCTTACATGTAAGGCTGGTATGGGAGGCATTAAAAAGCTATGAAACTTTTATTAGCTTCTTTCATATCTGTCTAATATTCTATGTATGAATGTTATCTTTAAAAGTGATTTTCTCCCTCGATTGGACGAGGAATTTCCAAAATCTATATTAGCAGTAAATGTAAAAGATATAGGAAGTTCCTAGCTGTAGTTGTTTCGGCTATGGGTAGATATGTGAGTTAGGCACTCAGCTTTCTTTCTTATTTTATTATTATTTAAAGCAAAGTCCTCTCATATATATTACATTCGGTCTTGTAAAATAACATTATGCGCCATTAATGGGTTTTCTAATATATCAATTTCGAGACAAAACAATCCAAATGGATTACTTTGAAAGTTTATGCAATTTATCAAAGAATGGAAAAGATACGCTACTTTTTAAAAGACACGTTAAAAAGACGAGTTAGAAACAGGATTTATTTCGCCAATAAGATTTTTAGCAAGAGAACCTATTAACCTTTGAGTTACAAAGATATTATATTATATAGAAAATAGAATTATTCCTTTATTTTGTTTCAAGTATAACATTTTATGTCTAGATATTTTAAGCCACGTTTGCATCCCCCTAAATCGATTTTCGTAACATTATACAATTTTTCAGGCTCAAGGCAATATACCATGGCACCGGCCATAGTATAGGGCAAGAAGGGAGAAAAAAATACCATTAAAATTAGAGATTAAACATAAATCTTTTACTTACATAGTGCTTACCTACAGTACCAATTTTTAGGTTTTCTGTCTGGTAGTTTCAGTTGTGCATTACTACGTTAGTTACACAATCATCTAGGTAGTGGTGTTCTTCTTATAGATAGACATATGTTCCGAAACATTCTGAACTCCAGATAAAAAATAAAAATCCTGTAATACACTTTGTAAATGTATCTTCAGTAAAGTTTTATCAACTTTCTTCAAAAACAGCACCGAAACATCGATCTACGTACAGATAATTTATAAGAAAACATCGCGTGACTTTTTCAATTAATACGATGGATCGAGTGAATTAGGAACATTCCAAGCCACCCGCTCAACAATTGAACAAAAAACAAAAATATATTATTCAGTACAGGATAGCGATTGTACGAATGCAACTTTGTAAAAAATATGCTATCTTACAAAAAGATTCTGTTTATGTAATTTGATTGAACAAAAGCGAGTTTTATTCTTGTTTGTCTTGAACTTTCAATATTGTTTTTATTAGGTTACCTCAAACTGTATTGTCTTCTGAAAATTTACTGTAGGTAAGCTGAAAAAAAATACGTTTCACGATTTTGTGACTATTTTGTACAAGATGATTGACTACTTTCTTTTATTAAATCATACATATTTCGATTACGCCCTGAGTATGATAAAATGTGATGTAATCGACGAAGTGCTTCAAAGGGTACTTACGTCTTACAAACGTCATGCATGTATAACCAGATGCATGAGTAATAATGAAGCAAAGAAAGTGGGTTTGGACCGTAGCAGTTTCAATAGCTATGAGTTTTCAAGAGTAAGCAATAAATTATGTAACGACGATGAAAAGCAAAATAAAGATATAATAACAAATCCGTAACAGTTTACGTAAAACATGCTAAAGATACCAAATGCAAAGAATTTTAATTCAAAATAAACTTACTTTCCAATTTATAAAAAAGCTCCAATTATTAAAGGCCGATTAGACAAACAAGTCGGACGTAAAGAATTTTACGGAATTAATTCTAAAACACTCCAGAATGAAAGTAATGAGTATTGAAGAAACCTACTTTGATTCGTTGAATATTTTTAACGTGGCTTTGATAGACTGGAAGCTTTGAGCACTAAACCAGCAGGAGTAGTTAGTCTGTTTTATCTGTCAAATAACATTGAAAGGTGGAAGGTGCAGAGTTAACCCACAAAAATATCTCTGAATCGCTACGCAAGCACCGCATATTCCTGACTTTATTGCATCGTGAAAAATTTACTTGATTTTATTCACGTCGCTAGAATTAAAATGGCACTACACTTTCGGTACATTATGAGTATGAACAATGCTTTGGTTCCTTTTTTAGTAGGTACATACTTAACTAAAATGAAACTAACTATGATGTATTTTGCTTAATTGGCTATTTCGATGCACACATTTCTATTAATTAAAATCGATAGTTTTATTACACAGTTTTTATAATAAGAAAGTCTAGTCAACATTGTCACTATTAATTTTTATATTTCAGTTAAGTTTAGTGGTGGACGTAGAATTACTATAGGCAACTCCTGTTGTACGCAATTCTCTGAGACTGTAAGTCGTTTATCTAAGATACAAATAAAGAAATTCCTATCTGGTATATTAGATTTTGTTGTTACAGATTCCACCTGACGGCTCTTATTTAATTAAGGGATGTTTTCGTCGGGCGGTGCCCGAGGACAATGACTCTCAAATATTGCAATTCTGTATAATATTGCCGAATTCAATGTTTCTTTTGTTATTGTTACGGATTCTCTTAAGCTTTTGTGTGTATTGTTATTAGTTTTACGCAATTTTTAAATGTTGTATTATATAAGGACTAAGAATGTAATATAGACTAAAATACCAAAATTTTTAGGGGGGTATTGAAGTGAAGAAAATCAAAAGGCGTTGCAGCAATATGTAGTAGTTACGTTTACGTTTAACTTGGAGTAATATTAGTGCAGTATTGTTTGCAGTTGGGTTTTTATTTAAGCCTTGATTAAAGTCTAGAAAATGTATTGTTTGTTTTTTACTAAGTTAATATATATTTTTGTGTAATTACAAAAACAAACGTGTATAATATGTAGTATATCCGAATACGGTACCCATGATAGAAGCATAGAAATATAGCTTACTTTGGGAGCAGAGGACGTTGTGTGAAATGTAAATAAATAAAAAAAACTTATACTTATAAAAAATGTGATCAAGGTTTTTTTAAAGTAACTTTTCCTAAGGCACAGAAAGAAAGAAAAACAATTCGGTCAAATATTTATTATGTATACTTATACATAATAAATACTCACACTCTTGTTTGAACTAAATGTATAAGAAACGAAAGTAAATTGCACGTAACAATGAACACACACTACAGTTGACTAAGTAATGTGTAAACGGATTGGACATCCGAATAATTAATTAGTCGTAGAAGCTAAAATACAAAGTCGGGTCTGGCGTGGGCCCAAATTGCCTAATTTATCTGAATAGATCATCAGCTGCTGGCTAAATCCTTTATTAATTCTGTCAAGATGGAATTTGATGTTGTATATGCGCAGTCCTGCATCGAAAATGCGAGTATTTTGTCCTAAGACTGTACAGATTTAACTCCTAAATGTGAAGAATTTTCCCTAATTTGACATGATAAATGAAAAAGTTTATTCAAATAAGTGAAGCATGACGGCAAGCCAGGCACTCATGTACAATCTAAAATTGAATTTTTTTTAACAACTATACTAGTACAATACTAGTTAGTACAAACAATATTAGCAAAAAAATTTAGTAAGTAAGTATAGATGTGACAGTACAAAATTTCTTTCGTACTCTTTTGAAGAAAGTGTGGCACTTTCTACATGTTTACCTTTTACTAACGTTTTGTTCGCACTGTTTGGTAAGAGTAAGTGGCCGAGGTTCTCTAGTGTGTGGTTGATCGATTGTCGTACCTTTATTTACGTAGTAAAGACAATATGGTATACATTTCTTTTTAAAGCTTTTGCTTGTTGATTATATTTTTCAGGAATCGGCGAAGGCACATTTTGAGGATTTAAAAACTTAAATCTTTTAGAATAAAACTATTATTCTAGAATAAAAAAAATATTAATTTTGCCATTTACTTGGTATTCTTTTACATAATAATTCTACATTAAACATTCTAGAATAGTTAGACGGCTCAAATAAATAAAAATACGAAAGATGCTTGAATGAGATACATATGTGTTTGCTTACATTAAAGGCTGACTGACTGATTGAATCAAAGCTTAACCGACTTTACTGACTATACTATTTCATCATCAAAATTCTTAATATTGTTCATGTCTAAAAGGAGTAAAGACTGTGAAATTTTACATGAAAATGCATCATTTTCGAAAATACAAAGAAATAAAATACATTAATATTAGAGGCTGAAAATGGTCCTTCCTCAGCAATTGCTATAGTAGCAAGCTACCACAGCGCTGGTTTTCAGTAAGAACCAGAAAACTAGTGAGAACAGGCGGCTACGACAGATTATTAATAAAATAAAAAAAAGATGTGTGGCACTCGGGGACTGCCGCGGTAAAGCTATTGCATAGTATTTTTTATCAACTTATGCAATTATTATTATTTATTTATTTTATTTATGCAAGAATCTAAAGACCATAAACTAAAACAAAATTTATAATCCTTATGCTTTAATGCCTTATATAAAACTGATGCTTACATCTGTCCATTGTTTATGGTTTCTTTTTTTATTTTCTTTTTTTTTTCCTCCGCTTGGCCCTGCCGGGCCATGATGGTGCCTTGAGCTTTACCATGACCCGGCGAGGGGTGATCCCGCTAACCGGGGCCCAGCCCGATGGGGGGAGCATTAGGTCCCCCATCATGTTTGGCGCGGCGGGTCTCTGAGTACCAGTCCGCCGCGCGCGTCCACTTCTTCTGGGGCGCCAGCTATTGCGCGCCGGCGATCCCTGCCCGGGGCCCTGCGGGGTGGCAAAGTTTCGCCAGCGCATTCGCGCTCCCACAGGGCCTCCCTCTTTGCCGCCATCACCTCTAGCGAAGGAGGCGACGGCGGCGCAACACTGTTCGCTCTCGGCCATACGAAACGACGACCAAGAGCGACAAATCCTGACCCAGCACACTGACGAGTGCAGCGCGCTGGGTATCCCAGGCCGTGCATATGGCGAAGGTGTGTTCCGCCGTATCCACGGCCCCACTTCCACAATTGCGGCAGACGGGATCCGACTCAATACCAAACACCTCCAACAGGTACTTGGCGAAACAGCCGTGACCTGTGAGGAGCTGGGTATGGTGATATGTCGGATCCCGATGCCTCGCCTCAACCCAGTCCCTCAAGACTGGGTGTACCGCCTCGGCGAGCCGTCTGCTCGCGGAGGGGTCCGCCAACCTTTCGGCCCATCGCCGGAAGAGATCGTCCCGCAAATCGCTCCTCCAGCGAGCATTCCCGCGCATCTTAGCAACTTAGGAGCTAGCGCGCGGAAATGCTCGTTGAACCTCCACCGGCTGTCAAGCAAGACTCCAACATATTTCATCGTGCCTTTGACAGCAATGGAGGCGCCACCCACCACAATTGAGTACCCGGAGGCCTCGTCCGAGGACCGTGAAAGAACATGGCCTCGGACTTCTCGAGGGCAACCTCCAGGCCGAGGGCCCTGATGCGGCGAATTACGTGGGCCGTGCCGGCAGGGGCCAGCACCCCCACGTCTCTAAAAGATGGGCCCCGCGCGGTCACTAGGGTGTCATCAGCGTAACAAATCACGTGGACACCCGGGAGATTGGCACCGCGCAGAGCCCAATCAAATCCGATGTTCCACAGGAGAGGGCCTTGAACCGACCCCTGTGGAACACCGCACGGCATCTCCCAGCGTACTACGTGGTCCCGGGTTGGATATTCGATGACCCGGTCCACGAAGTAGTCCGCCACATTGTTTATGGTAATTATGACAAAATAGCGATTGTCAATCAAATGTATTGACATTAATATATATTAGGTTGTTCGGAAAGTCATTTCGTTTTTTCCCGACAGAGGATTTAATTGTATTCTTTCGCGCCCATCTTCAAATTAAAGCCGTATAATTTTTATATGCTTTGAGAGCTCATATAGCAAGGCTTGTGTGTGAAAAATTCCAAATAATTCTACGCAGTAGTTTTTGATTGGTGCCCTTTTAAATACGGAGAGCGAAAAGCAGCATTTTCGACATATCTTACTGTTTTGCTACAGAAATGGTAAAAATGCTTTCAATCCAGAAAGAAATTGACTGATGTGTATGGAGAAGGTGTGTTGACAGTACGCCAGTGCCAGAACTGGTTCGCTAAATTTCGATCCGGCAATTTTGATGTAGAAGATGCACCACGTTCGGGAAGGTCGGTTTAAGCTGATAAAGACGCGATAAAGGCATTAGTTGATGTGAACCGACGGATAACAACACGTGAGATCGGATTGAGGTTAAATTTATGAAATTCAACAAAAATAAATAAAGTATTTTGTTTATTATACGAAAACTGTCTTTCATTTCCACTACAAAATAATTTTGTGACTTGATATCTTCTAATTATCGGGAAAATACTGCTTCAATTGTGGTCCCATATTTTGTTGTGGATTGTTGTGGACCATTATTCATTTTCAAATTTAATATTTTCGAAAGAAAAGTTGTCGACCGCTCTGATTTTTCATCAGCGAAGTTGATGTTAAAATCGCCAGCCAAGTTTAAGAGGAAATTTAGAACCATTTGTACCAAGTAGTTTCGACCCTTCTTCAGTGTACTCCAGTAAAGTGCGATAAATAAAATGCTCTACTTCGTCTAAATTTTTCAATGTTTCAAGTATCCTATAGCCGAAACCTGGTCCCAAGCCACCTCCCCACCAATTTTTAGCCAAATTGGTTCCGTCGATCTTGAGTTCTCACTAACACAACTTTCTTTTAAATTTGTAGATTATATATATATATATATAAACAAAACAAAAAGTAATACTGCATTTGTGATAATAATAATAAAATGTATATAGAGTACTCACTCATTTATTTTACTATTTTATTCATATTTAAAACTAACGCCAAAACTGGCATGAGTCACCAGCGCGAACAGCGAAACGGCGTTACTAGTAGTAGTAGTAGTGCTGAATGTAAGGTTTGTTACGCTATTTCCGTTACCTATGGAATTTAAATTTAGAATTTTGTGGACTTAGTCTCCACGCTCAAGGCCCGCGATAGAAGATATGCAATAGCTTAAAAATAGTGCTAAGGCTTGGAAAGTCGCAGGCGAAAATCACTCTTTCTTTCTCTCCAGCCCATTAATGTCTCACTTTTGGGCACGGGCGTTCTCCACTTTTGCAGGGATTATGCAGACGTGTTAGCATAGAGTTTATTTTCGAAATTTCCGTCTCATAGGAGATAAATTAAGGATGTTATAATCATCATAACACCACGCATTTTGCCTTGGTGCTAGACAGAGACTATAGAGCGCCATCTCTTACGATCTAAACATAATATTATTATTTATGTGCAAGGGAAGATGGGAAGGAAAAGGGGTGGTGACAAATTGTCTTCTTAATCCGTCACCCTACGGATTACGGGCGAAAGACTAGTACGGTATAAACAAAATATAGAGCTATTAAATAAAACACTCCAATACCAAATTACCGGAACGTTGATCTAAGTACATATAATTTATAAGAGGAAAAAAATCGCGTGACTCCTTCAATTCATGCGATGGATCGAGTGAATTAGGAACATTCCGAGCCGCCCCGCTCAACAATTGGACTCAAAGTAAAAATATATTATTCTGGACAGTATGAACGTAACTTTGTAAAAAATATCCAAGTGCGAGTTGGCGCATATGAGGGGTTCCTTTGTGTTATTATCATAGTATCTTTATCAAAAAATATATTATTCAGGACAATATAAACGTAAATTTGTAAAAGAAACTGACCTATTATAAGTTAGACTCGCCCATGAAGAGTCCCGTACCATTACTGTTATAATACTGGCTGTGCCCCACGGTGTTACCCGCAGTAAAAAGGATAAAAAATCTATTCATTTTTATTATCCCACGGGAATATTGCATTCTTTCGGGATAACAAGTGACCTATAATTTATTCTGATGTATAAGCAACATTATTGTAAATTTTAATTACAATCCATTACGAAGTTTTTGCGTGAAAGAGTAGCAAACATCCAAACATTTTCAAAAACTTTCACATTATTAGGATAGGAATAGGATTTATCTTTTTGATCAATAATATCATACCGTTAGAATCAAGTTCTCTAGCTTATCATCAAAATACACTGAAAATGTGTATTTGATGTTATAGCGTCAACCGAAATAAAATAATGTGTGAACATCTTTATTCTCTAGCTGCTATCGTTCTTGAGATACAGCCTCGTGACAAACGGATGGACTAACAGCGAAGTCACAGTAATAGGGTCCCGTTTTATTATGGTAAGGAACCCTAAGAGCGTGCCAGATTTAGTTTGGAATATAATTTAATTGAGCTCAGAAAAATGACTTCCATTCTTGTTTGTTTCAAGACTGTCGTAAAAGATGTTTAGACAGGTTATTATTTCATAACGCCAGTTATTATCCTATTTCTAAAAACAGCCAGACGTTTTAATTTGAAACTAGCTGAAACATTCAAGTCTACAAATATAATATTTTTATATACATGTTGGAAAATTTCTATAATCTCTCTCTGCAGCCTTTCAACGTCCTACTGTTGGACACAGGTCTCCTGCACTTCGAAAGGGATTGTGATCTTTTATGCTGCGCTGATCAGCAGTGGTATTCAGTAAGAAAAAGTGAAGTGAATTTTCGGTGAATCTGGATCATGTGACAGCGTTCCTCCAATAAAAATAGAGGAGCGCTGTCACGTGATCAAGATTCACCAAAAATGTGTGTTGGCATAGGGTTTAATTTGAAAATTTTCGTCTCTCACAGTAGATGACTACTACTACTATTTACTGCTTTTAACTAGCTCTTACAGCACTCCTCTCCAGCCCATTTAAGTCCCACTGTTGGGCACGGGCCTCCTCCACTTTGAAGGGATTTTGGTCTACTGTGCCGCGCTGACCAGGCGTGTTGGCACAGGGTTTATTTTAGAGTTTTCAGTCTCTCACAGAGGATGTTATCTGTGTGCAATATCCCTTAGCTGACTTTTACAGCACCCTCGGGAGGATATTGGGTGGTGACACTTGTATTCTTAATCCATCACCACACGAATATCTATGCAAATATATATTAAAAGAGAGGTTTGGTTGTTTGTTTGAAATTAATAGGCTCTGAAACTACAGGGCAGATCTAAGATTTCACAAGAATCAGACAAGTCGTTTCGGAGGAGAATGGTGGCAAACATATTCTGGCTATTATTAGTGCGATGCAAAAAAAGTCCGAATAGAAACGTGCAACCTTAATGAGAAAGTACCTTAACCCCATTTTTGGATTAATTGAACACAACACCTTTAACCTAATAAATATTTTTCTTACCTTATTCCCAATGAATTCATGATTATATTTGTACCAACGTACCACTAATTTTGGCAGGTATCCAAGCTAAGACTATCTCAGACGCTGATTGCGTATATTGACTCAAATATTGCAGCTATATTTCTTACTATATTAAATTTGGTTGACGTAAATAAGACAGGTAAGTCTTGTTCCGACTTGGGGATTGGGGATATTACTTCAATACTTTATATAATATTATGTCGATATATTGAAATTGTTATTTCTATTTTGCTCATTGCTTTTGTTGCTGAGTCACTACGTATAGTGGCAGTTACTGTCGCTTTACTTATTACAAAACAATATTGGTT
Source organism: Orgyia antiqua (assembly GCA_916999025.1). Taxonomy (NCBI): domain Eukaryota; kingdom Metazoa; phylum Arthropoda; class Insecta; order Lepidoptera; family Erebidae; genus Orgyia; species Orgyia antiqua. The sequence goes on along the minus strand of OU779864.1, from coordinate 14,455,798 downwards.
ATTTAGAATTATGCTCGTGAAAAAATTTGTCTATTGCGAACAATTGGTAAGCGAAAACTGTACTTTTAAATAGCCTAAAGAAATTTTTTTTTCTCTTAGCCCTATCCGAGCCATGATGTGTGCCCTGAGCCTGACCATGACCCGGCAAGGGGTGGCCCCATTACACGGGGCTCGGCCCAGTAGGGGAAGATAGCCCAACGATGATGTCTTTGTCTGTAGTAATCTATTTAGCTTTCTTACTTTTATTCGATTTATACAAAAAAGTGTAATGCTTATATTTTTGTAGCAGTGTAACACTATTATTTTATTCTCATTTTGATTGAATTAGGTACATAAAATATGGCTGTAAATAAAATTAATAAAATAATACAGTAAAACATTTATTTATATTTTAAATATTTATGGACCGAAAGGTCCTCTGGACATTCTTCACTCAATGTCCTCTGGTCCCAAAGTAACCCATATTTCTATTATTGTATTATGAGTACCAGATACAGAAGTACATTAAACATTGTAAGTTATCTATCGATATCGCAAAGAAAACCCGTTAATTATAATATAGAATATGTTTTTGTTTAATATTGATATAAGAAATTTGAGTTCAAATTACAACAAAATGTTGTAACAAAGTTACAAATTCAATTTTAAGTTATCAAAGGCCTTTGCTAACTTAAGTGATGGATCCAATGAAGGGAAAACAAAACATTGTTCCTTGAGTTAATTTTATAAAAATATTTTATGAGAGCCGAATTGATCTACTTTAGTAAATGTGCGTTAATACGTAAATAGAAGGCTAATACTACTTTTTAATATTGAAAATATTTGTACAATGACATTCTAATCTCAATAAATATCACAGATAGAAAAAATAAATATCAATAAATAAATAATAAATAATAAATAAATAAATAAATATTCATGGACATTTCACACAACGTCCTCTGGTCCCAAGCTAAGCATATAGTGCTTACAAGCATATAATGCTTGTGTTATGGGTACCAGAATACGGATAGAATACATATACTACTTTTTTTTTGTAAATACATACTTATAATACATAAACAATAACAATAACAAAACACCCAGACGCAGTACAAACATTTGTATGACAATTAGAAAAATCACACAAATGATTGTCCCGAGCGGGAATCGAACCCGCGACCTCTTGATCGGCAGTCCGTTACCAGAAACACTACACCACGAGGCCCGTCAAAAATATAAAAATATAAAGTATAAGTTTTAGTATAAATTTATTGAGATACTGGGTGCGTATGTGGCAATGTTATAAAAATCACAGAGAGATGCTGGATGAATGTGACGTAGAACCTTACGACGTGGTGCTCTGTGACCTTTATTCTAGAACTGGGCTGTGAAATACAGAAGGACTGTTGCATTAAAATCTACTTGAGAAAAAATTTTAAATCCCTTATTAGACTCTCTTAAGCCAGTTCTCAACTATTCAACACTTCGGTAGTTTCCCAGGTATTTTATTTAATGGCCTTCCTGTTAGTGGATTTGGTACTAAAGCTCCCTAACGGAAATTGGCTAAAGCGTCGCCCGTATAATGGATATTGGCGTATGATGCAACTAATCAAAGCTGTCTTAGAAATTGATTTCTGGGAAATTGCTTGAGATTAGGGTGTGACGTGTGACGGATTTCCCATTTGTTGTTACTCTCACGTTAGTATTATGTATCGACTATATTATGTGCCTTTTTACCATAAATTGAATTTTTCAGTATCGACTAGGTGATTATATATTGCAAAAAAGTATTGTAAATGTGAAAGTTTGTATGGATGTTTGGTAATCTTTCACGCAAAAACTACTGAATGGATTTAGACGAAACTTTACAATAATGTAGCTTATACATCAGAATAAATTATAGGCTACTTTTTATCCCAAAAGAATGCAATGTTCCCGTGGGATGATGAAAAACTAACAGATTTTTTTTGTCTTTTTTTAACGTGGGTAAACCGCGGGCCTCAACTAGTCCTACATAGGTACTTAATAATAGGTATTGTCTAATAGAAAAAAAAATGCATTTGCTTTAATGTCCATGTTGACACTCTCCGAATTAATATTAATAGAGGAGATCAATCCTTGTTATTCCAAATTCCTTATTGCAAGGTAAACACAGAACTCAAGTTTGTAGGACCATAATCAATAACCGATGCCGTATGTGAGTACGTGAAAACGAAATTAACCATCAATCTTAATTAATTAGTCTCGTTTTATAAATAAATAAATAAATAAATATTGACGGACATTTCACACAACGTCCTCTGGTCCCAAGCTAAGCCTATATGCTTGTGTTATGGCTACCAGAATACGGATAGAATACATATACTACTTTTTTTTTGTAAATACATACTTATAATACATAGGAACACCCAGACGCAGTACAAACATTTGTATGACAATTAGAAAAATCACACAAATGATTGTCCCGAGCGGGAATCGAACCCGCGACCTCTTGATCGGCAGTCCGTTACCAGAACCACTACACCACGAGGCCCGTTTTGATCTTGTATTTGTTTGAAAATAGGTAGAGAATACTAGATGACCTAGGCGAATGAGAACAGAACATAAATATGACGTTAATATTATTTGCAATTCATCAATCAAGTCGTTTGGCACAATTCATGGGACAAATAACGGGCCTCGTGGTACAATGATAATATCCGATACCCGACTCTCGAATCTTAACACTCGATTCGAAACTCCTAATACACGACGATCCCATCACTGACGATCGATTTTCAATTTCGATCCAATGTTGACCTGATTTCGATCGAGTTCAATCCAATTTCGTTTCAATTCGATTTCTCTTTTGATATTTAATTCATCTGAGCCGTATTCTATATTTTTTTTTATGCATTTATCCATTTTCATTCGTACCAGCACTGGTATTCAGTAGGAAAAAGTGAAGTGAATTTTCGGTGAATCTAGATCACGTGATAGCGCTCCTCTATTTTTATTGGAGGAGCGCTGTCACGTGATCAAGATTCACCGAAAATTCACTTCACTTTTTCGTACTGAATACCACTGCTGAATACGGATATGAGTACCTGATATTTTCTTGTAAATCATGCTATTTATTATTAGGTACATGGACACAAGAGCCTTACTTGGTTCCTGAAGATTTTGTTTAAAATGTCCGTCAGTTTTATAATGTCATGAATGAATTGCCACTTTTACTGTAATCTTTTTCGTTTTAGTGTGATTTTTTGGATTTCTAGTTAGGTATGTATCACCACGCCCCCACCTTTGGCAACTAGCCAAGCTAAGACTAGGTCAAGACACTGATTGCGTATATTGACTCAAATATTACAACTATATTTCTTGGTATATTAAATTTTGGTGACATAATTGAGACAGGTAGAGCTCGTTTCGGTTTGGATATTATTAGGTTACTTTAATACATTGAGTTGAGATATATCGATATCAATATTGATATTTTGAAAATGCTATCTCTCGCTATACTATACTTTGTTCTGTGTATGATTGATTCTTATTTCAAAGTGCAATACTACATAAATATACTTCAGTTATTTTTTCGAATAAAATGCTCTAACAAGCATCAGAGCGTGTTATTAAAATATTGTGTTTTTGATGTCTTACTAGAGGTTATTTTATCAAATTACTCCTTAACCCATTGATGATCAACATTCTTGACTCGTATCCGGTCAAGTAAATAGTTGGGATTGTTCCTGGCGTAAGGGTAATTAATTGTGTTTCCGAGACCGCCACGTGTGCGGGGTCGCCAATTTTCTTATTTATCGGATCCAATTCCTAGCCATTAGGCCGACAGCTCACTTATTAAGTCTGCTCACGACGTAGACGAATGGATTGGATTGTATTTAAATGTTCCTTAATGACGGCCAATGTTTGCTGTGATTGGATTTTTTGATGGAACTACTTTTGCTATCACCGTGTACCTTTACTGCAAATGTTAAGTTAGAGGTTTAGTATTATTTTTTTAAATTAAATATATCAGAGTAGGATGCCATAAGCAGTACCTGACGACACAGTGAATATATAATTTTTTTATTTTAATTTGGCATGTTTTATAAGCTCTTTTGAAACGTCAGAAACTAGGTGTCTGTTCCAAACGCGAATCTTATGGAGAAGAACAGACAAGAAACTCCATGGATATTTTATTTTATTTTTTAATTCATGAATAGCTTCATTCTTAAGTGCCAGTGCGTACGAACTACTTTTGGTATTTTCTAACACTTGCGAGACTCATTTGCGTAAATAAAACTACTTTTTACGGATTTAGACGCGTATATTTGCTTTAATTTTAGCCTGACGTTTCGGAGACTTTGCAGTCACCATAGTCACGGGTGAGAGTCTCACCCGTGACCATGGTGACTGCAAAGTCTTAAGTCAAGCTCTTTTGAAACGTCAGAAACTAGGTGTCTGTTCCTAACGCGAATCTTATAAATGGAGAAGAACAGACAAGTAACAGAAACACAGAAACAGAAACTCCATGGATATTTTATTTAATTTTTTAAATCATAATAGCTTCATTCTTACGTACTGGCACATTCGTTTACTTATATTACGCATTCAAATTGCCGCTATTATAATAAAAAGAGACAACCTAAATGACTTGATGACGGCATTTCTAGATTTGTAATTGTCGTAATTATAGACACAATAACCTAATTTAAAGTTAAAATTACTTTCTGTTTAAATAATAGGTTATTGGGTCGGGTCACTATAGGTCGTTGTTCATTTTCTAAAGTGGGGTTGCCATAATTATTATACATGGAGGGCGAATGCAATAATTTTGAACGGTTCTCAAGAGAACTCAGCTGCTTGTTAATTATGATACCCACGAGAAGAGATAGGGAGGGACTATTCTATCGCCAATTTAATATTTTCACTAAGTTGTTTTAAAATTATAACAAGAAATAGCTCGATAGTTTCAAAGATCTTTAAGTATCTAGAATCAAAGCGAAGAAGTATCTATGTGCGTAAATTGTTAAGTAAATGCGTGTTTTTTAACAAATTACAAAATCTTATTAACTATAGCTATATCTTCATCGCAAAATTGTAATATTATGAAATATAAATAAATAATAAATAAATAAATGTTTATTGACATTACACACAACATCCTTTGGTCCCAAACTAAGCTTATATGCTTGTATTATGGGTACCAGAATACGGATATAGGTACTACATAAAAAACTTATTTTTAATATAATAATACTTATAATGCATAGAAACCCCCAGACGCAGTACAAACATTTGTATGACATTTATAAATGATTGTCCCGAGCGGCGATCGAACCCGCGACCTCGTGTACGGCAGTTCGTTACATGAACCACTCCACCACGAAGCCCGTATAATTATTTAGAAATAAGTCTATAGAAACAATATCTATCATAAAATTACATTAATGTTCACCCCTAACAGTACAAAATCAACAAGACACAAAACTAATAATGTAGGTTTACAATGAACACACACTCACAGAAATGAACAAGCAAAAGTCTCGAACCGTTACGAATAGTAAATATATTGATAGTTGATTAAATAATACGAGAACGGATTGGACATGTGGATAATTAATTAGGGGCCTTAAGGGCATACATGCTAAAACACGCCGCCCGGGTACAACCACAAATTGCCTAATTTATCGAGACCATCCTACGGCTGTTACAGTTACTGAAAATTTACGATCAATCAAAACTGAGGCTTGTAGTTTGAGATCAAATAAATTATGGACATTTTTATAGATGAATTCTTTTAAATAATTATCGCAATAAAATCTTAATACATTAAATTATAGTGGAAAAATTATCACCGCAAGCGGGACTTGAAATCACGACCTTGGAACACCGTTCCGTCGCTCTACTGACTGAGCTATAGCTGCCGTGCCAACATTAACCAATTTCTCCACTACAACGTTTCCCAAATGAGTCTACATCGCATTTTGATGTACAAAGCCATCTATTGAGACTATTAAGCACACTGTTAGGTTACTGTTGGCACGGCCGCAATAGCTCAGTCGTCGGTAGAGCGACGGAACGGTATTCCGAGGTCGTGGGTCCCGCTTGCGGTGATCACTTTTTCCACTATAATTTAATTTATTAAGTCAAAACATAGCAAGTCAATTGCAATATTAATTAATATCTAGTAAATAATAAACAATGTTCATGAAATATTTTTATAATTTGCTCAGTTTCTTACGTAGATGTTTGTAAAGTAACTTTACATTATAAAAAAATTTGCAATTACTAGAACTTCCATATCAAAATAGCACGAGGTGTTCTCTAATGACTACTAATATAACAGTAATGCTCTTCTTTAACTGTAATCTACTATATAAAAATAAGTTGGGTTTTCCTTCCTGACGCTATAACTCCAGAACGCACGGACCGACTTCCACGGTTTTGCATTCGTTGGAAAGGTCTCGGGCTCCGTGAGGTTTATAGTTCTTTGTTTTTTAATTATTTTTTTTACTTTTTTTTGGTATGGCAAAACAACGTTTGCCGGGCCAGCTAGTCTACTATATAAAAATAAGTCGGGTTTTCCTTCCTGACGCTATAACTCCAGAACGCACGGACCGATTTCCACGGTTTTGCATTCGTTGGAAAGGTCTCGGGCTCCGTGAGGTTTATAGTTCATATTTTTTTTACTTTTTTTTTTGGTATGGCAAAACAACGTTTGCCGGGCCAGCTAGTCTAGTATAATAATAGTAGGTCTGTGTAGCAATTATTTCCTAAATTATTAAATATTTTGTTTATTGCATTATACCTATCATTATGACGAAGCGTGCCGCCTAAATCACTTAATAAATTTTATTTATTATGAAGTAGTGAACGTAACGAAATGTCAACTCTTACTATAAATCAATACTGAGAGCAAGAAGTAATGGACCACGTCTGCCCACATTTGACAAATTATTGATGATTGCGAGAGTAACATTCTTAGGAAAACAAATATATATAAACTAGATGATACATGCAGACATACTATCATGTAATACAATATATTATTATAAACATAAACCACGGCTTTCAGTTATTATTTTGAAAAAATCAAAAATAAATACTCGGAAAAACATGAAATGGAAACACGTTGTTAAAACGCTTGGTCAATATGGCAATATGGAACAGATTTTCCTTGTGAAGGAAACCCAGGTCTGTGGCCCTGGCTCTCTCTAAAGTGGACTTTTAGGTAAAAAGTATGAAAGGAAAAATTTCTTTGCTTTGCTCCTACTAGTCGCAGCGTGACGTTATGTAACCTAAAGCCTTCCTCGATAAATTTACTATCCAAAACTGACAGATTTTTTCAAATCGGACCAAAGGTTCTTGACATTAGCGCGTTCAGATAAACAAACAAACTCTTCAGCTTTTAAATATTGGTAGGTATAGAAGTGCCCATAGATACAATGTTACAATCACTGCCTGCCTTTTGCGTTTTGTAAATTCAATAGTTTTAGCTTACCTCTCATTGTTTTAGTAGCAATTGCTACATATTAAAGCTTTTAACGTGTGATTTGGTATCCAACTTGCGTGCAGCCACTTTGAACAACTATTTCGTAACTACTTGTGTGATTTAAAGCGGCCTAAAACTTGGTTAAAGTAAATTACTTAGCTTATAATTAACGTAAGTCACTGTTATAATTTTAGTACAGATGACCATAACCGTAGGATTAATAGCAGACACGCGATCGTAAACGATATTATAGTATAATAATTAACCTATAGGAATCACGCCACGATAAGTGTGTTAAAGTGAAACATTGTAGTTTATACACTTTATACGTAACGACCCTAACTTATCTAATACGTAGCTTTATTATACTGATTAATAAGTGTTAAAGGTGTAAAGTACATTTTGTAGCTGTTATTTTTGTGACTCATTGTAACAAAAGACGGTGTGACAAAAGTGGTTTGAAAGTTTTTAAATTTCAAGATAGAACTACTGAATTTGTCAAATTTCGAAACATTGTATTGTCATTGGTACTTGATACGACTTATTTCCATAATCTTACGATTAGAATGCAGTGACAATTATATTTAAAGATTCCATTTGTATCTAAATGAATTTTTAGATGAGTTGAATAGAGCGAAGCTAATAAAAATGCGTAAACAAACACAAAAAGATTTAATTATATACTACTTAAGTAAATAAACAAGTATTTTACAAAAAGTCGCAACAAAATTTATTGCGAAACAGTTCGGAATACTCTATCTATTCGTTAAACAGTTTTATCATAGCCTTGACAGACTGAGAGTCGTTTTTAGTGTTCCGTAGTCAAAAAGGAAAACGAAACTTTATGACGCCACTGTACGTCTGTCAGTTCGATACTAGCTTAGAGCTTTTACTTGTATACTCTAAGGACACTAGTCTAGGCTGATAAACCATGATAGTTACACCTTAGCGGATTGAGTTAGACAATTGAAAGTCTCACAGATTGATGATGATGTATTTCTGTTGCCACTGTAGCAACCTACATTGATGGAGACCCTAATCCAACAAACTTTCTTTAAGTTTAACATGGTGATATGCTTAAGAGGGTACCTATAATCTTTATTTATTATAAAATATAGTCATTACTTTTGTATGTAAGTCCCTATGTCCCTTTTGATGCGGTTTCTTTTAATAGACAGAGTTGTTATAGAGGATGTTTTTTTTTTATAATTTTTAGCTTTTTATTTTTTTATTTTACGCGTACGAAGTTGCGGGCAACAGCTATTGCAATAAATACGACATCAGCTTATACACATGCGGTGTCACATGCCTATATACTGAATAAACATAACTACTGACCTCTCCTTGGCTAATAGCATGGTTGTATTGGCCTATACGTTAGTCTGAGCCATAAGCTATACAGCTATAATGGTTTATTAATAGATATTTAATAAGTTTTGCCTGAAAGAGCAACCAACATTCTTACTTCTATCCATCCTGATTCTTAAAAACTTTCACGGTTATAATATTAGTGGTACAGAACCCTTCGTGCGCGATTTTAAGTCGCACTTGGACGATTTTGTTAGTTATAAATGGTGGAATTGTCTGGTATATTAGATTTCGTCGCTACAATTTCTACCTGATGGAGCCTGTTTAATTAAGGAATATTTTGGTTAGACGTATCCCAACTACGTTTTGGATTTCAAATATTGTATTGTGAATATTTCGAAGTCTAATTGCTCCATTATGCTGGCTGTGATTACTTTTTACAAGAATTTACGTAATATTTTACGTTGTTTGATTATTTTGGAATTTCATTTGTAATATTTTAGGGGTTTTTATTTTTGACATAATATCAACAGTAGGAAAAGTCTTTACCAAGAATTGTGTTAGAACCTATGACCTTCAGAATATACCTACGTTAAATTTGCATTGTATTTCTAAGTCAGCTATCGTGGAGAGCCAACTTCATAACTCATTTAAAACTTACTGAATACTATATTACTAGTGAAATTACTACATGCATACTAATACTTTTTATATCAGAAGCCACTGTTTACGGCAACTCGTTTTTCTCGTGGAAGGAATCATGATAGCGATTGGTGCAATATGTCAAAGGCTTTATCTGTTGGCAAAATTCAAAAGTTAAAATAGACTTACATTTAGAGTTTTCTATGTCTGTCAAAATCGGCAATGGAACTTTCTAGCAGAAATGGGAATATCCGGGCACTTTATTCTCCTTATATCTTTTCGGAAAATATAAAACAGTGTTATTTAAATATTTCAAGTTACAAGAGGACTGTGCATTTAGTCATTTTTTTAGAATTAATGGGTCGAATTCACTGCCTCTTCCGCACTTTAGCATACTTTTTACATTGTTACTGTGTGCAATTGAAAGGTCTCAAATTGGATCCTTGAGTTGAGCAAAAATATTATTGCCTTTTCTGTTAAAACGGCAAGGATTCTCAGAAAATAAAACGTGAAGCATTAACATTCAGAAAAGGCATATACAGAACTTAGTTTTGACAAATTTAGTTTTAGCTGATATTTCGAATACTGTAATTTGGCGCATTGTGTAAGGTCACCATTAGGAGTAACTCTTTTAATCAAATCTAATTCTGTAACGATTTATATCTGTCCCCTATTTCAACATCTTAACCGTTGTTATTGCAATGGCCTCTATACAAGTGGCAGCACCGTGCGTGGTAATGTTTTGTGGCCACAGATCACCTCCGATATATAGAGCATAACGATATTTTTGGTAATGACTAAACACACCAACGGTATAGAATAATGCTATCGCTATTGATGTTATCGGCCGTAGCAAAATCACGCCTTATCTATGCTCGAATAGCGCATAAGTTCAGTGAGTGTTGATCGCCTTGCGTGCACAGATCACTCCACTGGATTCCAGCCTATGTTTAGCAAGTGATCAAAAAATGCTGACGGATTGTTCTTATTTATCTAACTACTCGTAACCGAAGATACAAAGAAACGATATACACTATATACAGTGTTATCATCGTTTCTAACCATCTAATCTTTAGATAGGTAATGAATAAATTTATTCATTAAAAAACAATAGGCACACAAAACACTCAAATACATTAAGCAAAGTATCGATCTTAGTACAGACAATTTAGAACAGGTAAAAATATCGCGTGGTTTCTTCAATTTGTACGATGGATAGAGTGAATTAGAAACATTTTCAAGCAACCCCGTTGAGCGCTTACACATTAAGTAAAAATTTATTATTCACATCAGAACTAGGAGTATACACAGCTTTGTGAAAAAATATCATAATTTTGTTTTATTTATTTTTTTATTTATACACTTTATTGTACACCATAAAATAAAATTTACAAGAAATTTTTATCTGTTATGTACTTTTATTGAATTGAAATACCGAAGTTTTTTTCTTTTTTTTTGTTCTAGTTCCAAAACTTTAATGCCAGCTACATTAAGTCAAATGGTAAATGCCACTGAATGACTGACTGACTCCATTTGTTATCAGTATCTCATTAACGATGATAGCTACATAATAAAAATAGAATTTTCATAGAATGATAACATATTTCTTTAGCCGTTGCAACAATAAATACTAAAAACTCGAATAAAATAACAACTCACGGGGCTTCTACAAACAATCATTTCTGGACACCTTGACAATGAGTGCATTGAATCACAAATCAATTACTGAGCATTGTAGAAAACATTTATAGTTAAGATATATTAGAATTACATAATATAATATTTATAGTAGACATATCAACTAACAACCCAAAAATAACAAGATTAAAATTAAACTTTCGTCTTATATAAGTAGAGAAAACTTAAGTAAACATTTCATATAAACATGCCTTTTTCACAAAGGGTCTTCGAGACTACCAATTACGTAAGTAAACGATCGTAAAGGAAGTTAATACACAATTTGCTTCCATAGACTAACTACCACACTTTCAAAACTCCGTAAAAGCTTTAATTATGGGAAGCTTGAGTGAACGAACAAGAATTCAATACAAAGTTACAACAAAATTTATTGTAAAACACTTGAAAATGAAAGTAATGAGCACCGAAAAAAGACTTTAAGCTTTGATTTGCTGAATAATTTTGGTTTTGAAGTATAAAGGTAACTATAGAGTGCGTCTAAGTCAAAGGCAATTTTTTTTATTTCAAGTTGGCATGTTTTACAAGCTCTTTTGAAACGTCAGAAACTAGGTGTCTGTTCCAAATGCGAATCCTATGGAGAAGAACAGACAAGAAACTCCATGGATTTTTTTTTTTCATTTCCTTTCATTCATTTTTTTTCTATAATATTATACATAGTTTATCAGGGGTGTGAGAATGATGCCGATCAGTACTATCACGACTAACTTAAACTAACTTAATAATAAAATAGCCTTATTGGAGCAAATCAACCAGTCCCACCAGAAGGTTCACGAGTATAATGCAGACATCAGCCCCGCACAGCTTGACCATTTTGTAGGGAACCGTCTATTGCATCAGTAGCACAATACAAAATGTAAGTTGATGAACCAGAGAATCGACACGTTGCTTTAAGAGGAGGTTTATTTATTAAGAAGACACACAGATAATTTTTAACATTTACAAAAAAAAAAAACAATTATGTATAAATATAAATCTAACTAACTTTACAACAAAAATTAAAATATATAAAACTACATATATACAAATAAATAGTAGTTATTTTGTTGTTGTTATTGTTGCTTCAATAGGTTTTTTTTTTTGCAAATTTTTAGTTTCACTTTGACTGATGTTATAAGCCACGCAAATTGGTAATGCGCTGGAACCTTGTCAAATTATCTCCCTTGTGACACCATTTCGTCTATATGTTTCGCTAGACTAAGACAATGTATTGTTCTCATTTGTAAATACTATTCTTACTTGAGTATGCGTGCTCTATATTTACTTACATACTTTAAGGTCCTGGTAGACAGCCACTCGTTTTTCTTAGATATAAATAAAAGAATTCCAATCTGGTATATTTGATTTCGTTGTAACAGGTTCCACCTGACGGCTCTCATTTAATTAAGGAATGTTTTCGTTGGGCGGTGCCCGAGGACAATGTGGATCTCAAATATTGTAATTGTGTATAATAGCGCTGAGCTAAATCTTCACTGTGATTGCTTTAGATATTGTTCTTGAACATTTATGGATTAGATATTGTAACTGTAGTAAGATATGAAATGATATTAAGAATAGCTTTGGAAATATATTTATAAGAACAAAAATATTTATTGATTCAAAAATGGCGTTAAAGAATATGATGTTAGAGAATTATACAATTTATTTAATTTTATTATTCTTAGACATACCTAATAGGTACATAATGCATTTTGATCAGTTAGTTGTCAAAAAACTATTAATTTTTAGGGTTCCGTACCCAAAGGGTAAAAACGGGACCCTATTACTGAGACTTCGCTGTCCGTCCGTCCGTCTGTCGCCAGGCTGTATCTCAAGAACGGTGATAGCTAGACAGTTGAAATTTTCACAGATGATGTATTTCGATTGCCGCTATAACAACAAATACTAAAAATAAAATAAAATAAATATTTAAGGGGGGCTCCCATACAACAAACATGATTTTTTTACCGTTTCTCGCTCGATACTAATAACGTTGCCTTATGTTGCATAGATAATGGTACGGAACCCTTCGTGCGCGAGTCCGACTCGCACTTGACCAATTATTTATAATTGTTTTTGTGTATGCCCTTTTGGGTTTGATTAATGGCCATAACGTAAACAAACGTAAGCAAGTTAATTACATACACGCATTTTCTTAATTTCATAAAAACTATTTACAATCAAGCAACTTAGTTTTATCCATAGCCATGAATACTAAAACTTCTACAAATAAATAAATTATGTTAAACTAAAAGCGACAAATCTCACAAGATGTAAGTAGTTACACATAGCCATTTTATTTCTGTAACTTATTTTTTTTAACTCGAAATGCAAGTTAAGGTCATACTAAAAGTTAGTCTCATTTTTTAAGGTTAGTCTTAGAATAACTCGAGTGTTGTACATGTCGTGTGGACGAGTCTTATCTGAATATGACATGAGTAACAAACGAGCTTCTACAGTTAGAATATGTCCCTGGGGCAGCCTCTTAGTATTCCGAGACAGCTAGTCTTTAATAATTTCGTTAGAACTTTATTTTAATATTTTTTTTATAAATGATCTTTACAGATTTTTTGGAGTTTTTTTACTATTTAATCTCCACGCATACAGGTTGGTTATTTGAATTCTTAATTTAGTAAGATTATCCTTTAAAAATTTGTGAGAGAAACCTGGTCAAGTAAGAGTTGCACTCGTGCACACTGGTTCCGTACATACGTAATCATATCAAACCGTCATACTCAAACATCAGAGGCCCGAGGCGCCACTTGCGCAACATACGTAAAAAAATTTTAGACTTTAGGCTCTTTTTTACTAATATTTGCTCTTATGGCTGCACAAAATACATTATTTGTGAAAAGTTTAAAATTTTAGCTAGACAGACGGATGAACGAACCGACTGTGACAACGGAGTTTTAATAACACAGTCCTATTTTACCATTTTGGTTCTGCTGAAATTAAATCCTTTAAAGTTCCACGCTGCTTAAGTTATTATCATCTATCAACTATTTGTTCTAAATAAAAACTAGAAATTCTGGAAACTCCGACCTCGGAGAACATAATTATTGTCTAAATCTATAAAAAAACCTGCCATAATAATAAAAATTATATTTCATAAATAAGAAATAAAGGTGTAGCATTATAATTGTTATTTAATTACACACATAAAGGTCATAAGACAAAAATATACTGTGCAATCTATTTTATAGATCTTAGTCTATACCAATAATAATATTATAAAGCTGAAGAGTTTGTTTGTTTGTTTGAACGCGCTAATCTCAGGAACCACAAGTCCGATTTGAAAAATTCTTTCAGTGTTGGATAGTACATTTATCGAGGAAGGCTATAGACTATATAACATCACGCTGCAACCAATAGGAGCGAAGCAGTAGGGAAAAATGTTGCAAAAACGGGAACAGTTTTCTAAATTCCACGCGTGGGTACGGAGTCTCGGGCAATAGGTAGTTATAGATAATTTACAACGGGTAAAAATATCGCGTGATACTTTCAATTTGTACGATGGCTCAAGTGAATTAGGAGCGTAGCAAACCATCTCGCTCAAGTTTTTGCCATAGAGTGATATAAATTATTCAAAACTCAGAATTTACGTTGATATATTAGCAAAAGTACAAGATTATTTTAATTTGACAGACAGATGAACACCACAGTGATTTTATAAGGGTTTTTCTTTTGTACAAAACCAAAAAAATTATAAAAAAATAGCAGTGCCCGCGACTCTAAGGCTTCGTACAAACCCTTATAGTCTCACTACGGTGTCCGTCTGTCTGCCTATCCGTCCGTTAAACTTTTTTTTACTCGGCAACGGCTGAAAGTATCAAGTTATACCAAATGTAGATCTATGCGGTCCCTTGCTGCAAAAGATACAATCAATAATTTATATATACGCATTCAGAAGATATAACCGAATTACAGCCATTTTGAGTATTTTCAACTTCAGCACCGATACGTACGTCGGGATTTGAGCAGCGTAACGACCATACGCCGTCGCCGACGCTTATAAAAACCAACTCAGCACCGATACGTCGAGATTTGAGCAGTGTAACGATCACACGCCGACGACCACGCCGACGCCTATAAAGACCAACTCAACACCGATACGTCGGGGATTGCGCAGCGTAACGACCTGTAAGTATTATTGGAAAGTTCCTTGAAAATCCATCCAGCAGTCTTTACGTGAAAGAACCACAAACGTCCTTACATTCATACATCCAACATTAACCAAACATCAAAACATTGGAGTATGGATAGAAGGCGGAGGAAACGTTCACGTTGCTCAGCAAACAGTTTAAGTATTTTATTTTGCCGCGCGTAATTCTTTTTTCGTCATATCTCCTAAGATATTCATTTAAATTGTATGCTGTAAAAAGCAGTTATAGTCTATATTAAATGCGTAAGCTAACTAAGGTATTTAATTTAGTAAAAAAAGTTACCAAATCCACTTAAATAGCTTTTGAAAACACCCTATTGAATTTGATAATTTTTTTGACGTTCTTTAGGATACAGCAGGATTTCAGGGATTTCCTTAAAAGATAGACATATGGCCTCGCGGACTTTTTTAGAGATCTATAGGTAACAAACAATTTCTCCATACATTACTTTGTTGTAACTCACATGGATAAGGCAGCGTTTCCATTTAAATCTCGCGCTCGTGACTATTTTCCCCGTTTCTTGCAACATTTTACACTGATGCTTCGCTTCTATTCGTTGCAGCGGGATGTTATATAGCCTATACAAACAATTTTTTCTCGATAAATGTACTATCCAACACTGAAAGAGTTTTTCAAATCGGACCAGCGGATTCTGAGATTACCGCGTTTAAACAAACATATTATTTATTTTATTTATTATAATTTATAATTATAATAAATTAAATTATAGTGGAAAAAGTAATTGCCGCAAGCGGGACTTGAACCCACGACCTCGGAATACCGTTCCGCAGCTCTTTCCAACAGAACTTATTGCGGTCGTGCTTGTAGCATTCAAATTTACCACCACAATCGTCACCTGATTGAGTTTATATCGTATTTCTACGTACAACGCCATCTATCAAGATTGCTTTGCAACATCTCAACCAACCACCTAGTATTCTTTACAGAATACAATTGGGTTGAAAATAATGACGCGACGTTCATTACTAAAGTAATTTATTGATTTTGCAATTGACATGCTATGCTTTACTTAATAAATCAAACTAAGCATAGCATGTCAATTGCAAAATCAATAAATTACCCTAAAAATTATGCTAAAATATTAGGATTCGTTTCAAAATGGGGTTAAAATATTTTTTTATTGTATAATTTGTAGAAATTTTCTCCATTACCTATTTTAACACACTTTTTAAATACATTTTTATTAGCTTTGTACATATCTATCTATGAACTTGTGTATTAATCTATGTAGCGAAATCTTTGAAATTGATTTTCACTCACTTTTAACCGTCTAATTGATCTGAAATTCTTGCACATAATATATATTAGGGACCGATGACAATGCAATACTTACAAAGAATATCCAAGATTTGCAAGCTTTTGTTTTCGTTTTTAAATTAAACATATTATTATTAGATGTAGCTTTATTAAATATCATTTCTCTTAAGCCTCTATTGTTCAGGTTCTGAAAAAAAATTTGAACGAATCAAATATTAAATATTTTTTTCTGTTCTCATTACTTTTATTCTCAAGTGTCTTTAGAATTAATTTTGTTGCGACTTTCTTTGTACTAAATTCTTGTTTGTTTACTCAAGCAAATACGAGTATAATTAAAGGTTTTTTAGAGTTTCCAAAATACTCGAGTTAGGTTATAGAAGCAAATTGTGTATTAAAATTCTTTGTGACCGTTTACTTACCTAATTGGTTCTCCCAAAACCCTTTGTAAAAAAATGTTTTTATAAAATCTTTATATGAACGTATTCTTATTTTTTCTTCTGTATTTTCTTTAAAACGAGAATTATTTTAGCTGTGAAGTTAATTTTTAACAAATAGATAGATTTATTGACCGTATAGTGACGGATTAAGAATACAAATGTCACCACTCCATTTCCATTTGAGGATGCTGTAAAAATTCAACTAAGGGGATATCACACAGATAACATCCTCTGTGAGAGACAGATACCTTGAAAATTATCCTACGCTTGATCAACGCAGCTCATCATCCCTCTCAAAGTGGAAGAAGCCCGTGCTCAACATTAGGATGTTAAGAGGGTACTGTACTCCTAATTTAGGTATTTGCCTTAGGTATTGTTATCCCTATTACCGAACACCGCGCTGAAAGGGACAAATGTAGCTGAAGCTGATTTCACCTACAAATTCTTTGAAAAAAAGACGTTTCGTAGTCCCCTATTTTCTTCGCGAAAGGAAAACCGATTTCGATTGTTTTTACGCTATATTATAGATGAAGAGTATATCTATGCTTCTATCACTTTATTTTTAAAACCTTACCAAATATGTGTGATAGTCGCTGCAACTTTGTCTAAAGAAAACCGAAAAGAGCGGGATATTCGGATGGTCATATTTCTTTTAGTTATTATGTTTTGAAAAAAAGAAAGTGATAGAAGCATAGACATACTCTTCATCTATAATAATATAACGTAAAAACAATTAAAATTGGTTTAACTTTCGCAAAGAAAAAAGGGGACTACGATGCCCATATTTTTGTATAGAGCTTTGGTATCGTGCCCTCTTAATGGGCTTGAAGAAGACATACACATTTGGTAACATTTAAATACGTCATCTTCATCATTATAAAATCACACCTTTAAGCCATGGGGTAGGCAGAGACAAAACATGTGTGAAAAACAGGTGTTTAAATTGATCAAGTTTCTTATCCATTTTTAGGGTTTCGTACAAGCCCTTATAGGATCACTCCGGTGTCTGTCTGTCTGTCTGTCCGTCTGTCAAACTTTTTTTACTCAGCAACGGCTGAAGGTATCAACTTGAAACTCATACGATATATAGATATATGCGGTCCCTTGCTGCAAAAAATACAGTCAACCTTTCACCTCTACGCATTTAAAATATATAACCGAATTACGACCATTTTTAAGAATTTTTCGTGTACCTGTGAATTTTGATTCCCTAGCATAACTAGGGAATCAAAATTCATAGGTTACTTCCCGTTGCCCTAGAGCCTTAAAATTTGGCATAGATCAAGTCTATATAGTGCTGATATAGGGAAAAATCCAAAAACATATAATTTGTCATCACATCACAAGTAAAAAAGTGTTTATACTAATACCAACTTATGCTGCAGCTGAAATGTAGGCGATTCCCTATATTTCAACTACAAAATTAAGTTGGTGAGTTGTTTTGAGTTTAATTAAATGATTATTTGAATGCAGTTACTTATGTATTATATGTCTAGTAGGTACGAAACCCTAAGTGTGCGAGTTTACCTCGCTCTTGACAGGTTTCTTTCTATCAGACTTATTTCATTTATACTTGCCAATTACGAGCCAAAAAACCTGCATCAAAATGTAACTTTAAGTTTTAAATAAGCCCCAGTTGTACCTACTATAAATTCCATAAAAAATAAAGCTGTAACAAATTCTCATACAGGTAAGCTTACACAAAACATGTAAATAAAATTGTGAAACAAATTTCACTAACGTTCGGTAGAATATAAAAAAGATTGTATACTGTATTGGTTTTAAAAGCACTCGCGCGTGACATGATAATATTTAACGTAATAGCTTTTGGGCTAATAATGCTTTAGTTTTAATGTCTTACAAACTCAAAAAAATATATTCATATGAATTTAAAGATGTGAATCTAAATTATCTATAATAATACTCAAGAAACGAAATTTTATAAAAAATAATATGTTTTTGGTCGAATCAGTTCAAATTGCACCTTTTCCTCAATAATGTCCAGACTCATCTTCCAAAGTCAAAGTTAAAGTCAATTTTTTTTACTTTAAGTTGGCATGTTTCACGTCGTCAAGGTCGCGGGGAGTCATTGGATGCAAGCGGCACAAGACCGCGCGTTATGGCGTTCTATGGGGAGGTCTATGTCCAACAGTGGACGGTGAGAGGCTGATGGATGGATGTTTTACAAGCTAAAGTTACTCATAAATTATCATCATCAATCAAATAGATTGAGTATAGATAGGTAATGTTATTACGTTTAGTAGAAAACTACATCAATATCTCTCTCTCCAGCACATTTACGTCCCACTGTTGGGCACGGGCCTCCTCCACTTTGGGAGGGATTATGGTCTACCGTGTTGGCATAGGGTTTATTTTCAAGATTTCCGTCTCTCA
Organism: Orgyia antiqua; assembly: GCA_916999025.1. NCBI lineage: Eukaryota > Metazoa > Arthropoda > Insecta > Lepidoptera > Erebidae > Orgyia > Orgyia antiqua. The sequence goes on along the minus strand of OU779864.1, from coordinate 14,436,446 downwards.
CAGAGGATGTTATTACAGCACCCTTGGGAGGAGATGGGGTGGTGACACTTGTATTCTTAATCCGACACCACACGGAGATACACACATAAATAACTAATTGTTACCCGCAATTTCGTATGCGTGGAATTTAAACATCAAAGATGAATAAGGAGGTAAGCAGTAAGAAAACTCATGTCTTTGTACATTAATTATGAATTTTCTGTCTTAATTTTTTATCTGTAACTGTACCTATGTTTATTGTACAATAAAGAATAAATTAAATAAAATGAATGGTAAAAAAATGTAACAAATTAAACAAGAAAACCATCCATTTGAACCACTATGCAATAAAAGAGCGCATCAAAATCGGTACGTAATTTTGAAGATTTAAAGTCACATAAGGACATACATACATACAAAAATAGCGAATCCATTTTATAATAATAAAGATATATAAGATGTATTCATATTATTTTTTAACCGACTTCAATAAAAGGAGGAGGTTTGTCAATTCGTCTGTATCTTTTTTTTTGTGTTTCTTACCTTATAACTTTTAACTGGGCGAAGCTATTTAATCGATCCTTTTTTTTTTTGAAAGCTGATGGTTATCGTGTGGTCCCATTGGCACTAGGTGAGGAACTGATGGTTAGGTATCTCCTAAGAAATCGAGAAAAGCCTTCAAATTTCAAAGGCACATGAAGTCAATTGAACTTTTTTTTTTAAATAAGTACTCAATTATACATTTAAAGTGCTAGTTTTCGAATTGCAGAGCATAATGCGACTCAGTGCCGCACAATGCTGAACAATGCTGACGCCTAATTGGAACATGAATTAGCAGGGTCCAGTGTTGAAAAAAAAAATACTAAAATAAAATTGTATTCACATTATGAGTGTGGAATATAAAAAAAAAGTCATTGTTTGTACCTTCATCCATAATTATATATTTTTTTAACACAGCTTGAATTAACTTTGATTATTTCCAGAAAACTCCGACGAAACGAAAGCCTTAAAAATTTTTTTAATAATAAATAATATTACTAACGATAATATATAAATAAAATTTCAATCAATGCCAATTTAAAGAAAAAATACTTGTTAATTTTCTGTCGCTGAAGTTGGTATCGATTGCACGCATCACTTTTGAGAGTGCTCGATTGTGCGAAGCGTTGCTGTAGTTGGAACACTGAACGTTGAGCATTGTGCCGCATAATGCGCTCTTGTGCTGTAATTGGAAAACCATCTGTATTTGCTCTAATTAAAATGCCCTTCTAAATAAAGTTAATGTCGCTCTTTGAATTCTAATAGATACTTGTACGAACATTCCCTTCTATTTTCATTGTTCTATTCATCAATAACTGCTACAGTTCAGCTGAGCTCGATGAAATTTTATATCAATACCACTAGTTCTTGCCCGCGACTCCGCACGCTTGGAATTTAGAAAATTTTCCCAGTTTTGCAACATTTTTCAGTAATACTTCTCTCCTATTGATCGCAGCGTGACGATATATAGCCTTCCTCGATTAGTGCACCATCAAACAATGACAGAATTTTTCACATCAGACGAGTGATTCCTGAGATTAGCGCGTTCAAACAATTAAACACTTTAGTTTTATAACATTAGTATAGATTTAATTTAATTTCAATTTGCAATAAACCATTGTTGTATTAATTAATTTATAGAGAGAAAACTAAGATTTTCTGAACGTAAATAGATATATACTTAAATCAAAGTTAGATAGTTGAAATCTTCACAGATAATGATGTATATCTGTTGGTGCTATAACAATTAATGCTACAAACTAGAATTCAAGAGGGCTCCCATACAACAAACGTTTACAGTGATGCTTATTGATGCCCTTAGATGACGATTGTAACGGTATACTAATGGTCTTATTCATACTGACTTATCGGAGGTTTAAAAGGAGATTTTTTTTTTTTTATTTATTTATTTATTTAACTTTATATACACAAAAGGTAGTACAGGCGGACTTAATGCCTAAGGCATTCTCTTCCAGTCAACCTTGGGCAGTGCAGAAAAAATAAAGTGGTGGGTGTATATTATAACTATTAAAATAACAAAATTCTGCTTAGTTTACATTATTCATTACAACTAACAGATTCAAATAAACCTACATGCAAATACCTACATAGATACATAATATAACATACATAGAATTTAAATAATAAACATACATATATAATACATATTATGTGTGTATGTTATAACTGTTTGTATGCCTTAAAAATAATAATGTATACTTATATAAATACGTCTAAGTGATATTACATTGATGACACAGCCAATTTTTGAAGTAAAAGCTCCTTGACTCTTCTCTTAAGATTTTATCGGAGATTTTATCGGAGAGATAAAAACGTTTTATTGTAAAAAGACTATTATGAATAACAAGTTTTGACAATTTTCGCGAACTGATTTTAGCGAACTTTTAAACCTCCGACAAGTCATTATGAATAAGACCATAAATATCTATACTTAATATTATAAAGCTGAAGAGTTTGTTTGTATATTTATTTGTTTAAACGCGCTAATCTCAGGAACCGCTGATCCGATTTGAAAAATTATTTCAGTGTTGCATAATACACTTATCGAGGAAGGTTTTAGGCTATTTAACATCATCCTGCGATCGTATCAGTAAAAAATGTTATGAAACGGCGAAAATTGTCTAAATTTCAGGAATACGAGGTCGCGGGCAACTAATATTATGATAATAACGGTACAGAACCCTTCTAGTGCGAGTCCAACTCGTATTTGACGTGGTTTATACTTTTAAGCTATTGCATAGCTTCTATCGCGGGCCTTGAGTGTGGAGACTGAATCCAGAAATTCCGTAACGAAAATAATGTAATGAAAAAACCTTACATTATCGACGCTACTGCGCATGCATAATCCCCTCTTCGCTCCGCAATTTATTTTCATCCTGTTGATACCAAGGGTAAGCGCCTTCCTCAAATTAAACAGCGTATTAAAATAAGGATTTTGAATCGACATCATATATCCTAAATGTTCAGATAACAGCGTATTTTAGATTTTAATAATGTAAAATAATGTTTATTTTATTTTATTGACATTTGATTGACAATCGCTATGTTATCATAATTACCATAAACAATGGACAGATGTAAGCATCAGTAAATAAGGATTATTAATCTTATTTTAGTTTATGGAATATATTTCGATTCTTGCATAAATGAAACAAATAAATAAATAATTATAATTGCATAAGTTGATAAAAAATGCTATGCAATAGCTTTACCGCGGCAGTGCCACACGTCTTTTTTTTTCAAAATAATGAAAGTTTATCTAGCTTTTCTACTGTAAAGTGTACATAATAACTTAATAACAAAGTCAGGTTCTGTGTGAACAATTTTATTACAAGTCTGTTACTAGTTAGTACTTTAACGTAGTTTATTTAGTTAGGCCAGCACTTTAGGGAATCCCAGCTCAGATTTCATGTAATAAAAGTTCACATTATTTCAACTTGAGAATTATGATATACCTAGAGCTAAAGAAAGAAGTTTGCGAACCGATAGATGCCGTTGTACAAAAATATCGATGCGATGTACCTATAACTCGCGTTGAGAAATATTGCAGTGAAAAATTTGGTTAATATGTGCAGATCATATGGTAGCATTTCATTCCTCATTTTCCCATTATAATTTAATTTATTAATTATAAACAGAGCAAGTCAATTGAAAAAAAAATATAAATTACTCTTAAAAAGAGCTTGATAATTAATGTGTTTATAAGATAATCATTACGTTAAACACATTGCGGTTATTGCTTTTAATAGCTTATTAGCTTGCTACTCGTACATTAAACTGTTTAAAATACTGTTTTTGTTTTTAATAAATACCTTCTTTCTTTCTTTAGGCACTTACAAATGCAAAATAATAACCTTCTTAATTAATGTATGCAAACGACTTTCAATCCACTGCACCAAATTCTAGTTGTAGTCATCAAGATATAATTTTTTTTTTATTTGTGTTTATAATTATCCAAAGTTTATTTAAAAGAATACTAAAATCATGCAGTTCTTTGAACTTCAGTTCATAATAGTTTAATAAATTAAATTACGGTGGTAAAAGTGATTACCGCAAGCTTTGGCCACCGCAATCGTCACTAGATTGAGTTTATATCGTATTTCTACGTGCATAATTTAATTTATTAAGTAAGGGCATAGCATGTCAATTGCAAAATTAATTAATTACTTCATAATAGTATGTTTATTTAAAGAATAGTCTTCGTTAGAAATCTATATTGTAACAAATGAAAATATTCCCAATAATACCTCCTTTTCGATCTTTAATTAAAATTCTCTTTGATATAAAGTCGACATCGTTCTTTGCTTTGAATCGTTGTAGAAAGGAACATTGTCTTCAACATTCATTATTCCATTCTTTAATACATAGTTGAGCTCAGCTAGATCGATTTCTATATTAATATTTGGTTAAGAGATTTGAAGTCATTTAGGCATATATTAATTTTTATGTAGTCTTATAACTCGTTTTAATCATAACAGATGGCGCTCTGTAGACTCTGCCTACTCTCATGGGAAAAAGGCGTGATTTTATGTTTATGATGATGATGTGGAGTTTTAGTGAAATCATATTAATTTTTGTATAAAAACAGAAAATGAGTATGAATGAGACACGCAATATTGTACCTAAGCACTACTTCTTCTCAGCCGCTTAATGTCCCACTGTTGGGCACGGATCTTCTCTATTTTTAAAGGCTATTTGATAAACTAATGCCAAAAAATCTAGTCATGGTGGTTTGGGTGTTGGTTTTAAGTTCTGTGCCGCCCACAGAGTGTGTAAACTACTGATATTATCGTTTAGCTTGCTCTCACAGCAACTTGAGGAGAGACTGGGGTGGAGACATTTGTATTCTTATTCCATCACAACGCACTATGCCTAAGCGGATAAGGCATATGCTCTACAGTGTGAGTGTGATATATAGTGAGATATTGAATGGCTGAATAATGAAGAGAATAAATGATTCTGTAGAGTCTTATTACGACTAAAATATTGTTGTGTCAAATTTAATAGCAATAATGTCAGTATTTATGCTAAAGTTTTCGATAATTTGAGTTGTCAGTGTAAGCGTAGCATAAAATTAATAAGTGTGCTTCTATTTCCGGAATATAAATTCCACAAAAAATAAAGGCCGTAACAAAATTCTCGTACAGGTAAGCTTATACAAAGCATGTAAATAAAACTGTGAAACAAATTTCACTAACGTTCAGTAGACTATAAAAAGATTGTATACTGTATTGGTTTTAAAAGCAATGGTGCGTGATATGATAATTTTTAACAAAACGTTTCTTGGGCTAATACTATTTGATATTACGTACAAGAAATATAAACCCACTGAAAAAGGTACGAGGACAATGATCATACTCATAGTACGTGCACGCTGTCGTGTCTTAGTATGCGAGATGCGATTTTAAACGGGACGTATGTATCGACTAATAAAATGACATAATAGTGTTTATGTGCGTTCCTCCGCACCCCGCCGCGCCGCCGCCCGACGCGACAGTATTTTTCTCAAAGCAAACAGCGTAAAAATAGTTCATAATACATAGGTCTGTAAACTATATACTCTAATAGTTGAGATTTTGAAACCACACCAGTAAGTTTAAGTAAGGGATTAATAAGTAAACAACTCAAAATTCCGTCGAATAAACTTCAAACCGATATCTGTGGACAATACACAATACAAGTTTAAACTTTTCAAATCCTTGAAATACTCAAATCAAGATCGACACGGAATAACTAACCTATTGTCCAAGTTCTAGTCGCCAATAAATTTTGTCCCCGGCCAATAGTTTGAAAGTTGTTGTTCATCGAGTTTCTTACGTCGAGACCACAAATTGTGAAACTTGTACTATTGTTAAATGGGTGCAATATGAACGTTCCGCTTGCAGATTGCAGACTTTTAGAACTCTTGCCACCCATTGTTGACTGCATAGAAGCAGAGCAAGCCTTTGACGTGCTTGAAATTAAAATAATAGTTACTAACGAGCAACTGGTTTATATAAAATCCAATCTCGGCTACAGGTCTTCTCCACCTTGGTAAATGGGAGGGTAGAACCCTTCAGTGCGAATTAAAAAAAAAAGAATGTCTGTTATTCTTCATAGGATTCACTTTTGGAACAGCCATCTAGCTTTGATTTTTAGTGGAGCTTCTAAATCTTACTTGCTACTTGAATTGACTGTACTCAAACACTGGCTTGTATATATATATCTTATCAGTATATATATATCTTGAGTCAATTCTGACGAGCCTCGTAGATGAGTAGTTCATGTAACGGACTGCCGATCAAGTGGTCGCGGGTTCGATTCCCGCTCGGGACAATCATTTGCGTGATTTTTCCGATTGTCATACAAATGTTTGTACTGCGTCTGGGTGTTTCTATCTATTATAAGTATGTATTTACAAAAGACAAGTAGTACCTATATGTATTCTATCCGTATTCTGGTACCCATAACACAAGCATATAAGCTTAGCTTGGGACCAGAGGACGTTGTGTGAAATGTCCGTGAATATGTATTTATTTATATATCATAGTCATACATAAGTAGACCAGATAGTATGCGTCTGCTACACCGATCGGGTAAATAGATGGGTTATAATGTTTAAATAAATAATAATTTGAATAATTTTAAGAAACTTGAATTATTTAAACAAGATAATTTTACAAACTATATTTAATCAGATTTCTAAAGACTTTATTACCCAAATTGATGAATGAAATGAAAGCAAAACAAAACTTTGCACTTTAGCGTCGTATCAGTTGTAAACTCATAAAATTTCATAGTCATCTGACATTGTTAATTTGAGACGAAATAATTGAATTAACTTTCATCCTAGAGTTTATTATTGCGAATTGAATTAAGGTCCGGGTCTTACTGTAATTGAATTAGGAAAATTTAAATTTTTCCACGGAATAACCATGTCATCAAGTTATACCGTGGGAACAATTTCGTTTATTTAAAATGTTAATAATCTGGGTAGTTCAAAAACTAAAAAACGTGCTTGAATATCCTAGATGTTCCTTGAAATCTTTGGTTTCTTAATAGGTGTGCAAAATTTAAGAGCAATTAGCTTATTGCAAGTGAGTAAAAATCTGTTTCAAATAGTTCGTTACACAGATTAATACTTAGATATATAGATACAAATAAAGCAATCCAGTTAGGCAACGGCGTAACCTTCGAGCTCTGACTATACTTTTTTCTATATTAAACTGTCCTAACTCTCCCTCGTATTTAAAATCACTTTTTCAATATCTTTATTCCACCCATGATCGAGATTTACGTTCTTCTCACACTCTTCTTCTAACATTTCCACCTCACACCTCTAGCTTAGTACATTCTTCCTTCAACATTCAAGCAATTCTTCCTCTTGAAATCAGGATGGCAAGGACGCGTGAAGCATTTAAAACTAAAGTTCGTCAACATTACACTAGGTTATTGGCGGAATCTAGTCAATAAGTAATTCTTCAGTTTTTATATATGTATAGGTATATGTAGTATATTGTGTATGTAGTATATGTATTAATTACTAAGTATGTTTATATTATTTGTGTATATATGTAGACATTATACTTATTCATTATAATTAGTATAAAAATTAAAAACCTTATTTTCTAATTTCACCTTTCAGTGATAAAGTTGCACCTGCCCCATATATTATCTCTGCACCACTGATGGTTGGCTGGTAGAGAATGCCATTGGCCTTAAGTGCGCCATTGTACATTTTGTTAGTGCAAAAAGTTTTAAATAAATAAATAAAGCTAAAAGCGTGTTATAATTATTTCGCTGTTGTCCCCAACTTCATATGCCTGGTATTTAAATAAATAATAAATAAATAAATATCCATGGACATTTCACACAACGTCCTCTGGTCCCAAGCTAAGCTTTTATGCTTGTGTTATGGGTACCAGAATACGGATAGAATACATTATATTACTTTTGTTTTGTAAATACATACATATAATATATAGTAAACACCCAACACATAATACAATACAATAAATAATTTAGAAACAAAACCTTAACAAATTATACAAAAAAGCCATCCATATGAACCACTTCATCATTTAAAAAAACCAGATCAAAATCTGTGGCGTAGTTTAAGCTTACATAGGGACATACATACAAAAATAACGACTTTGTTTTATAATAAGTAAATAATCCTATGTCATGTTAGATACCAACCAATTCATTTTCTTTCAGTACATATTTGGAATGTCGGTTTATTTTTTTTTTTTACATTTAATGATGAACAATATATACATGCATATAAACAAAATCAATGAATATCAAAACAGCTTAAAAATTAAAAATAAATTACATTTATTTAATTTAATTATTTAATTTTACATTTATAAATTAGCTTATTGTGCGAAAACAATTAGGTACCTACAAAACATTGATTAGTAATTCATTGAAGAACACAATTTACACGTTGGTATCTGTGCTAGTATCAACTGTGGGACAGACATCAATCCAATATTCTATTCCTCTTTATGAAAAAACTACAATCCCTTGTTATTATTATACCTATTTTACCAAAGTTCAGCTTAGAAATATTCCTGTATATGACTGTATAAATAATGTGGTTACAAATTACCCAAGTTATTTGAACCTAACCTTCATCTAGCGAACATTATATTACGGTTGGGAACGAGCAAGAAAAGCCTGTCTTAATTTACTTAGTAAACACATGGAGCCAACTGCTCCCAAGGCAAGATAACTCATAATAGAGGACATTGCTTCGCAAACTATTGGTGAGAGACACAATTTATACTTACTGTATAACTTCCTCAATAGTTTATAGAGAAGATTGCGACTTGCAAGCTCTTGGACTTATGAAATGGCAGTCATTGTTTGTATAGGAGTATATAAGACGCTGACATGTTTATTGTAATTAATTAACAAAACGAAATGTGATAAAGAAACAAACATTTTGTTTAAGAGACATAATATAGCTTTGTGTTTTACCAGTTTTACTAATATATAAAATGTGTAGCTATGGTATACGTTTTTAGGGTTCCGTACCCAAAGGGTAAAAACGGGACCCTATTACTGAGACTTCGCTGTCCGTCCGTCCGTCCGTCTGTCACCAGGCTGTATCTCAAGAACGGTGATAGCTAGAGAGTTGAAATTTTCACAGATGATGTATTTCTATTGCCGCTATAACAACAAATACTAAAAATAAAATTAAATAAATATTTAAGGGGGGCTCCCATACAACAAACATGATTTTTTTACCGTTTCTTGCTCGATACTAATAACGTTGCCTTATGTTGCATAGATAATGGTACGGAACCCTTCGTGCGCGAGTCCGACTCACACTTGATCAATTTTATATTTGTCACGTGATTTTTTGCTTAAATTTCACAAGCGCTAAAACTGGATTTGTTGAAAAATAGGCATTTTAAGAGTGACATGATAAAGGTGATACTTACAAAATTAAAAAGAAAATTAAACTAATTTCATTTACGGCTGTTTCAAATCTTTTATTTGTTTTTAATTCTTGCTATTAAAGTATGACTTGACTGAATCTTAACCTTTGTCTCAACTTGCCTATCTATATGCTACTGATAACAGTATTTTCTATTGAAAATTTAGCACAAGATAGAAATATCTTGCTCCTAAAAGAGGATTAATAAAATCGTAGATCCATTATTAAAAGTCGCCGTCAAACAACCGCAACATAGGTAGAGATCACAATCTTTGGAATCAGAAGTTTATAATATGTCGTAGGAGACTTGATTAAAATAGTTTACTTAAGGATTTTTAGTTTTAACTTAGCTTCCAAGATTATGAAGTAAATCAAATTGTGTCAATGGTGAGTAAGTTATTGATTTTGTGAGACTGAGTGGGGACCCGTTGAATATTCATAAAAGGATCCTTCCAAACCAGTTACACGTGTCGTAAGCCACGGATGGATCTCATCGTAGTTAATAGAATGTTGTAGTTAACGTAGTTAGTTTTTTCAGTATTACAAGGCCTTTAGATAGATGACTGCTCTGGTTGTGGATACAGGTGATTTATATGAAGCTTTGGATATATACATCTCAATGCCATATAAATTAATATTGTTTAATAAACAACGCTTGAATGTATGTATCAAATCTAAGCTATGTGTTTAACTCTACATGTATCTTGGTCTTGGGTCATAAATTTGCCTATTCCAATATTCTAACTCAGACATAAGATCAGATCCCATATCAAAACACAACAAAATCAAAGAGAGATTACCGAAAATGTAAAGTGGAACAAAAGGAATAAATCAAAATTTGATTGGAATCGTCTCGGAACGCGTAACAATCGTATCACGTCCGTAGCGCGCTTTGAATAAACAATTCCGGGATAACTTGGGTGATACAACCACAACCATGATCTAGAATTCGATCATGAAACGGCAAAGTTAATGTTTATAGTTCTTGCTTACAAAATGAAGTTTAATATAAAAGTTACGTCTATTATTTGACCAAAATATTTATCAGAATGTCTTTTACAATGGTTAAAATTTTACGCACACAACTAAACTTGACTAAAAATAAAACAACTATGGTGTATTTTAAATTAATTGGCTATTTTATTGTACACATTTATTTAAATAAAACTAATTTTTACGTATTTAGACGTGTATATTTGTTTTCAATTTTGGCCCGAAGTTTCGGAGACTTTGCAGTCACCATGGTCACGATCAAAGTCAAAATTTAAAACAAATATACGCGTCTAAATCCGTAAAAATTTGTTTTATTTAAACAAATGTGTCGCGCAAGTGTTAGAAAATATTATGTACACATTTATATTAAATAATCTAATATATAAAATTCTCGTGTCACAGTGTTAGTCACCATACTCTTTCGAAACGGCTTGACTGATTTTTATGAAATCTTATATGCATATTCAGTAGGTCTGGGAATCGGCTACTATCTATTTTTCATACCCCTAAGTGATCAGGGTTGTCTACTCCTAACATTTATATGGCAAAACAACGTTTACCGGGTCAACTAACACAACGGGGTAACATAACACAAGCATATAAGCTTAGCTTGGGACCAGAGGACGCTGTGTGAAATGTCCGTGAATATTTATTTATTTATTTATATATAACTAGTTTTAATAAAAATCGTTACATACGAGTACATAGGTTTCATAAGAAAGTGCAGTTAACATTGCCGAATTGTGTTATTAAAACTATCAATTTTAATTTCTTAGATAATTTTTACGTAGAAATGGAACCAAAATATTACATAACTACTAGTACTTTATATTAGACTTTCACGCTATATTGTTAGAAATAAGTCTTTTCCGAAGGCGAGGGGCCTTCGGGAAAGACTCAGGACGTTATAATTTATTCTTGTAATTATAAAGGGATTTTATAGAATACAAAGTATTATTTCACACTGTCTTCTGCCTTTTCCTATCTATTTGATTCAAAATTCCAACATCAATTTCTTCAACACTGTATTTTAATGAACAAAGCACTTATTATAATTTTTATTAAATTAAGTAGGTAAGTCAGAAAATTAATAATAATATGTAACATTATGAGATAGAGCAGAAGTTAATAAGAAAGCTTGATTAAAATTAATTCGACAACAAAAACAAGACAGATGAATAGAAAAACCTGCCAATACATGGATAAATGAATATTTGAAAATAGACATAAATAATGTATAAGCTTCTTTATAGACGCTACTTTCAGGTATTTTGCAGTTCTCTTATAAGTTCTTGGACTGTGTACTTAAACAGGAAAAAATATGGTGGTGTTAGGTAGGATTATTTTCCGTGTGGTGAATGGTTTACGAATAGTCTATCTCCTCCCAAGGATGCTGTAAAAGTCAGCTAAGGGATGTTGTACACAGATTGGATATTGCATCCTTTGTGAGAGACGAAAAACTCAAAAATAAACCCTGTGCCAAAACGCCTCGTGAGTGCGGCTCAGTAAACCATAATTTCTCCCAAATTGGAGGAGGTCCCTGCCCAACAGTGGTAGGTACGTAAATAAGCTAGAGAGAGAGGGAGGTAGGATTATAATCTGTCACTTTAAGATGACTTTAGGGACATAAATAAATAAATATTCACGGACATTTCACACAACGTCATGTTTATTCAGAGACATGTCAAGATTATTCAGAGTAGATCGAAATATATTCAGGCTGCGTAAATGAAAGGATATTGAAGTAGTCTTAAACTAAGTCTTGTTCAATAATTTTTCGGTCATTTCGCGGCCCATTTAACATTTCCATTTCGGGCGATAAATGTTAAACTCGATTTAGAATATTTTAAAGAACAGAGCTTTGCAGGCTTTGTGGGAAAATATGAAGATTACGTTCGAGATGGAGGCATTTTAGGGTAGTTATACGCATATTTTGTAATATTTGGGTATTATAATTTCTTAATTTTTTGCCTCAAGAAGATATGACGCGTATCGTAGCAGTTCAATGGAGGTTTCTGCGCATTAACCTCTAGTCTGTCCGCGGCCTTACACATTTAAACATATTCTAAGAGTTTATTATGTAACGATTTTAACAACGTAATTATTTTGCATAGTTTCCAATCATAATAATTAAGATATTGCCAATTTTAATAACATGCGTCACAAAAAAAACTTATTTCGGTTTGAGAGATCTGATACCGCGCCCATTATGGTCCGGACTGGATACCGGTTATAGGACACATAGAAAGTAGATACATTTTTCATTACGATCTTGGCTTAACTTTAATATAATACCTACTTATTACGTAAAGACAACACTAGACAAGTGTAAGGACTCAAATATTTTATAATATCATTCTTAGATGACGAAAATTTAATAAGTATTATATTCTTAATATAAATATTAATAAATATTAATGAGGATGTAGATAGGTACCTTAAGAAGTTATGCCATGGCGTCAATTTAGTAGCGCAATTCACAGCAGAAAACAGCAGGAATCGCCACAGTGATACCCGCTGTGCTATGCAAGAGGTATAAATTATAATCTACCGAATAAATGAGGCAATATATTGCCATATTATGTTTTTAAATTTACCTCTTAAACGGCAGTTCGTTACATGAAGCACTAAAACAATAAAATTTATTATCGTGTTTTAAAACTAAGTAGTATTTAGAGCGGATTTACTATCGAGTTTCGTTTCATTAGTAATTTCAGTCATTCTCCATTTACATCTAACATGTCGAATACAGCACAGAGCTCAGCATGTAGTAACATAGTCGACAGTGTTTGCCTCCTAAAGATTTGGAGTTTGATCCTCAGTCAAGTTTATTTGCATCGGTTTCCAATACATGGTATTCGTGGCTTATAAACTGGTTCGAATTGTAGTTACGATTTCATTGAACAAACTCTGGTTAGTTTTGTGAGATAAATAGCAAAAATTTTCCGATATTTTGAGGTCGTGGGTTCAAGTCCCACTCCTGGTGATAATTTTTTCTACTATAATTAGATTTATTAAATCTATTATAAGGATTTTCGTAAATATTTCGATAAACGTTCCTGGATTTTATGGCTTATCTCTTTAAATGTCCGTAATATTTATTTTATTTAAATATACATTATGAAAACCATTCATCTATACTAATATTATAAAGCTGAAGAGTTGGTTTGTTTGTTTGAACGCGCTAAACTCGGGAGCCACTAGGCCGATTTGAAAAATTCTTTCAGTGTTAGATAGAGCATTTATCGAGGAAGGCTTACGACCAGTAGAAGCGATGCAGCAGTGAAAAATGTTGCATAAAACGGGGGAAATTTTCTAAATTCCACGCGTACGGAGTCGCGGGCAACAGCTAGTTTTTAAATAATAGAAGTCGGAGTTTTAATATTCTCTTAACTTATTACAAACTTGTAACAAAATATACCGATTTCTAAGTATGAAATGTCAATAACTATGAATTTCTATTCCGGAATAAAACTTATGACATTCTAAGTATGAAACTACACAAAACTTGGAGCAAAAATATTCTAAGACTTTTATCCGCTGCATGTTTAAATATTTACCGAAATATATTGAGTATATAAAACGTTTGCCGTGATTTTTACTGCATATTATTTAGTTTTTATTGGTGGTGATAGAAGTGAATGAGTTCTAAGAATACAGATTTTATGTTTAGACTACTAGTAGCTTAAAATAAGTATAGGTCGAGCGCGTTTGTTGCACTAAGCGCCAAATAAGTAAACTAGGGAATTGGGTTGATGTTTCAATTCTTCCTATCATCATTGGAGAAAAATAAACAATATATATTACCTATTTACCGACATTAGCGAGATTTTAGGGAGATTTTTGTAAAATTCTTACTAATGCATCGATCCTATTGGTCACAGCGTGATGTTACATAGCCTATCCTCGATAAATGGACTTTCCAACACTAAAAGAATTTGTTAATTCGAACCTGAATTCCTAAGATTATATAGTATTAGATTAAATATTATTAGTATTGCCATCTATTCTCTCTAGTAGTAAAGGTTTTCATTTGAAAACGCGTAATCTGTATTTACTTATACACTCTAAGACTAGAAGTATGGTAGCCAATGTAAGCTGAAAATATGCGTCGCAACTTTATAGCAACAATAACTTGAAATAGGCACTGACCCAAGTTTTATTAATATTAGTTTCTGTTATATACTTCTAAAACTTCTTTCTCCAAATCCCAAGTAATAAAAGAAGTTTTATTATTTATGATTTGCATGTTACTTGTATGAACCGAGAAGTCGTAAAATGATGATTTCGCCAACCAACTAACTAGGTGCATTTTCCTCCTTCTAAGCATAAACTAGGTAGGTATATACTCAAAGACTAAAAAGAGATTTTCAGAGATGATTTGAAACTAGAAAAATATCTGTAATTATTATTAATTACCTAGGTCTAAACAAATTATAATAAATAACAAATGGTGCCAATTCTATGTGCACAACTAAACTTAACTAAAATTTAACTATGGTATATTTTGATTAATTGACTATTTCCATGGGCACATTTTTTTTAATTAGAATCGTTTTCAATTAGAATCGTTTAATTAGTCTATTATATACAGATTTTCTAATAGTAAAGTTCTCTTCATTGCCGAATTAAATAAATAAATATTCACGGACATTTCACACAACGTCCTCTGGTCCCAAGCTAAGCTTATTATGCTTGTGTTATGGGTACCAGAATACGGATATAATACATTAACTATTTTTCTTTTGTAAATATGTACATACTTTTAATACATAGAAACACCCAGACGTAGTACAAATATTTGTATAACATTTATGGATATCACACAAATTATTGTCCTAAGCGGGAATCGAACCCGCGACCTTGTGAACGGCAGTCCATTACATGAACCACAACGCCACGAAGCCCGTCGAAAATTGCGTTATTAACACTGCCAATTTTCATTTTTTAGCTAAGCTTCGTTGTGCACATAGAATCGGTACCATTATTGAATAAATTGACTTTTATTTATTAGAGAATCGATATCTAATAATTACAATCAAGACGTGTCGCTCTTTTTACAGAGAGTTGTCGAAGCGGCTAGTCAATGCCTCGGGTGACCAGAACGCTGGCCTTTATTTTACTCAGCGTATATGCATTGCCATCCAACGTGGCAATGCTGCCAGCTGGGAACTTTACCAGTTGAGGACGATGCGGAGGAATATTTTGACGCATAGCTTTATTTTATTTTATTTGTTATCCCCTTTTTTTTCACTTTTTATATATTTTTGCCTGGTTTAATTAAAAAAAAACCTTGTAAATATTTTATTAAGTAAATAATTACAATTTATTTTATTACACGATTTATTAAATTACACGAAATAATGATTCATTTAACGATCACAATTTATAGGTTTCTGTTATAGGAATCTTTTTAATTACGTCACACACGCACATATTGAAAATAAATCTCGCAAATAACACACATTTGTACTTATTTGGTCATATTTAGGTGATTTACTGGTTATGATACAGTACCAGCTAATTGCTGTTCTGATCCAAATAATTATTGCTGCGAAAAAGAAATATTTCCATTCAGGCGTAAAAAGAAACTGCTTCTTGGAAAAATAATGGCTCTCGGTATTCCCTATCAACATTTCGTAGACAAAATCTTTCCTTTTAGGTACTTTATATAAGACACAATAGATCTTTAACACACTGGAGTTTTCTTGATTTTAGAAAAAGAGGTAATTTAATAATTTGCTTAGAATAAAAACTAAAAAATACGCTTGAAAATCCAGATTCTTTTTTTATTGTTGCTTTGTCATCGGTCCTTAAAAGTGTGCAAAGTTTCAGATCAATCCCATTATTGCAGAAGTGAGAGAAAATTACATTAAAAAATTCCATTACATTAAAAAATTAATCCATATTAACAACATTGATAGATTATACATACCTAGAAATGCAGTCATGATTCCGGAACATAGTGTTATTATTGTGTATGTATTTGTATATGTATTTATATTTTGGATATGTGTTTATATTATATTATTTAGCGTTATATATAGCTTATAATATATACTACCACTCTTTCCTGCAGGCATGTCTCCATCCAAAGGTTGCCTGGTAGAAATCGCTATTAGCGATAAGGCCGCCCATTGTACTGTGTTAATTTAAGAAATGTCTAGTTAATTAAGTATATGGTGTACCATCCATCCATCAACCTTTCTCAGTCCACTGCTGGACATAGGCCTCCCCCATAGACCGCCACAACGTGCGGTCTTGCGCTAACTGCATCCAGCGGCCCCCGGCGTATTTGACGATATCGTCGGTCCACCTTGTTGGGGGCCGCCCCACGCTGCGTCGTCCGGTTCGTGGTCGCCACTCGAGGACCTTCCGTCCCCAACGGTCATCAGATCGTCGAGCGTTGTGGCCTGCCCATTGCCACTTCAGCGTGCTAACTCTTCGGGCTATGTCGTACACACCAGTCCTGGTTATGGTGTACAATAAAGTGTAAATAAATAAATAAATAAATACCGCACTTATATAAGGGTGTTAAAAAGGGTCATTTAATGATTCGCTTAGTTCAAAAACTATAAAATACGCCTTAAAATCCTGAATATATTTTTTTTATTGTTGCTTTGTCATCGGTCTTTAAAAGTGTGCAAAGTTTCAGAACAATCCCACTACTGCAGAAGTAGGAGAAAATTACATTAAAAAATTCCGTTACATAGATTAATAGGTACATTGATGTATACTTACCGAACTAATAAAAGCTTGTTAAAAATAATAGAGATTCTTGCCTAAATAGGTCTTTAATAATCAGTTAAGAAGTGCCATAAGTCATTGAATAATTTTACTCAGTAAATTATGTGCAAAAAACCAAGAACAAAGACTAACTTCGATGAGAAAATACACGAGTCCAATAGTTCCCGAGGCAAGATAGCTCACAAACGCGGATATTAGCTCGCAAACTATTAGTAGACTGTATTTATGCTTACTGTAACACTTTAGCAATAGTTTGGAAGGGAGATTGCGACTTGCAAGCTCTTAGACTAAGAACAAGGAAGTCAATATTGTTTGTGTGTATTTAGGATACCGCCATCGCTAACTATTAAGGTGCATAAACTAATATTGGTACCAATTGTACATACATACATATACAACTAAACATAGCTTAAAAATTTAAATTGTTTGTGTCAATAACACAATTCGGCAATGATATCTGAACTTTCTTATTAATTTGCTTAGTTCAAGAACTAAAAAACACGCTTGAAAATCCACATTTTTTTTTTCAATTATTGCGTTGTCATTGGTCCTCAACAAGTGTGTGAATTTTAGATCAATCCGAATACTGCTACAGTGGATGAAAATCGCTTTCAAAGATTTCGTTACATAGATTAATACATTGATAGATAACTAACATAAGCATGTTTAAAACTGCGCATTATATACTAACGATTTTAAAAACTAACAATGTTCACAACGAAACAATTTAACATTAATCGCGTTTGGAACAGACACCTAGTTTCTGACGTTTCAAAAGAGCTTGTAAACATGCCAACTTGAAATAAAAAATTTTGACTTTGACAATCAAAACCTACAACATAGTTGCTTTCATTTTAGTTAAGTCAATTAAAGTTTTTGACTCGTCAGAATTGTCCTCATTGTCCCGTACATATTAAACGTTATCTATCTGTTCAGATTATTTTATTATACAAATACGACCACTAGAGAATTCAAACCATATATCATAGTGTCAAACTTTGTCGTTTTGACAACGCAGAAGCGAAGTTTCTCCAAAGTGAATAGGTCGAGTTTGAAATATCAGTTGCCCATATAAAATTACATCTTGAGATTGAACCTGGGTACCTACATAATTTATAATGGAATGTGATTTAACTGCTAGTGCATTTATGAGTGGGCTCTAGAGTTGATAAACGCGTGCGTGAAAAAATTTAAAACAAATACCTATACGCATTGCCTATACGAGTCTAAATACGTAAAAAGTGGTTTTGTTTAAACAAATGATTCGCGAGTGTTAAAGAATATTATATAAATAAATATTCATATAATATTCATAGACATTTTTACACAACGTCCTCTGGTCCCAAGTTAAGCTTATTATGCTTGTGTTATGGGTACCAGAATACGGATATAATACATAAACTACTTTTTTTTTGTAAATACATACTTATAATACATAGTAAACACCCAGACGCAGTACAAACATTTGTATGACAATTAAAAACATCACATTAAAAACATCACACAAATGATTGTCCTGACCGGGAATCGAACCCGAGACCTCATGATCAGCAGTCCGTTATATAAACCACTCCACCACGAGGCCCGTCATAGAATCAAATCTTAATATTTTTTGCCACTATTTTCAGCATTTCAGGGGGTTGAACTCCTAACTAAACTTCCCCGTGGCTACTCTAGATAATATAGTGAATATATTCGCTACAAGACCACTAGGGTACCTATAGCAGCCATATATCAATGTCAAACTTTGTCATTTTGACAACGATGCGGCACAAAGTTTCCACAAAGTGAATAAGTCCATTCAACTTTAATATATCAGATGGCCGAGTAAATTTACGATCTTTTGCGCGGCAAACTTATGAAATGTCATAAGTATTGCCAAGTTAATGTTAAGTTAAAAAATGTTGTTAGGTTCCACTACCATAAGTGTTCCTCTCACGAAAGCACATAAGTAAATCTCTCTATCCAGCTGATTATCGTCCCACTGTTCACACAGCTGATCATGGTATACTACGCCGTGCTGATCAGGCGTCTTGGTTTCTTTTAGTTTCCGTCTCTAACAGAAGATGTCATCTATGTACAATATCCCTTAGCTGACATTTACAGCACCCTAGGAAAAAGAGTGGTGACAGTTGGGATTGTTCATAATTTTTGACCTGCTGTTTTTATATTTTTTTAGAAAATATAGACTATTTTAAGCAACTAATTTCAATATTATTGAAATATTCGCTATATAGAATTTAAAAAAAATACTTATAGATATCATTTTAAATGTTGTGACGTCATCGTTGTACGCAGTCTTTATGTTGCCTTTTCCTGATACACTTAAGACAGATTGCAATACATCTTTTCAAAGTTGCCACGTTGTTATAGTAGACCAATTTCAACTCTACCCCAGAGTAGTATATCCCTAAGAACGCCTTAACAATTTAAGTCCTTTATTTCAAGGGCAAATAGAGATCATTTGCTTTTTTGGAAAAATAATAGCTAATATAGCAATTTTTCCGAAAAAAAACTAGTGGATCATGATCAGAAACTCTATTCCCCGAAATGGTTTCCGAATGAAGAGTTTAAAAAAAATATGAACAATGCCAATTGTATTTTTAATCCGTCACCACACGGAAAAAAACATTATATAAATAGTAATACATAATATCATATATAAATAGTAAATAAAATGTATAAATTGCTAGGGACATAAGGGATAGAAACATTGTTCAGCGTAGAATAAATAAAACAAAGGATATTATTTTTATATGCATTTAATTTAGAATCATAAAGAATAGTATAGATATTAATACACCTTAAATAAACAGCGTAATCGTTCTATCCTTTTTCTCTATTTTGAACAATCTGATAATAGAATACTATTTCTATACAAAATATTCTTTATAACTAACACCCTTTCATTAGCTTTGTTCATTGTATGTATTAGTCTAAGACCGATGACAACGCAATAATATTAAAAAGAATATCCAGTACTTTATTTCCTTTATTTTTTTTTTTAATTCTATCATTTTTGTTCTTCATTCTTTTTATTATAATTCTTAATTTATTTTTAGCTTTTATTCGAAGCAGTATATGTAACTAGCCGTTGCCCATGACTTCGTACGCGTGGGATTTAGATATTATCGCTTTTGCAACATTTTTCACTGACGTTTAGCTCCTATTGATCGCAGCGTGATTTTATATAGCCTATAGCTGTCCGCGATAAATGTACTATCCAACAGTGAAACAAGTTTTTAAATCAGACCTAGCGGTTCCTGAGATTAGCGCGTTCAAACAAACAAACTCTTCAGCTTTATAGATAAAATAAATAAATATTCATAGACACTACACATGTCTTCTGGTCCCAAGCTAAGCTTATAATATATGCTTGTGTTATGGTTACCAGAATACGGATATACTACTTTTCTTTTGTAAATACATACTTATAATACATAGAAAAATGCAGACGCGGAACAAAAATTTATATAACGTTTATAAACATCACACAAATGATTGTCCCGTGCGGGAATCGAACCCGCGAGCTCGTTAATGGCAGTCCGTTACATGAACCACTAGTCCACGAACCCGTCCTAATATTAGTATAGATATACGGTCTTATTCATAATGACTTATCGGAGATTTAAAAGTTCGCTAAAATAGGTTCGCAAAAATTGTCAAAACTTGTTATTCATAAGTCTTTTTACGCCAAAACGTTTATTATCCCTCCGTTAAAATCTCCGTTTAAACCTCCGATAAATCATTATGAATAAGGCCGTAAATAAATAACACATTACAATAATCCTTCAGGATTAGACTTAAATATTGCGTATAATTCCATCAGTTGTTTGTTACTTTTTCCTTGACTTTTCATTGTACGAATATCCGTTCTTCTGTTTATATGAACTTTGGCACCTTCTATTCCAGACCATGCTTTAGCTACAGATACAAGTTTGCTCCATGGAATTGCCCATTCACCGCGTAGGAACTGTTGAAAAATAAATAATAGTATATTATTATATTATTATCATAGTAACAATACCTAATTGATTTAATTAAAAGCTTTGCTGAGTTTCTTACGCCGGTTCTTCTCAGCAGATTGCGTATTTAACCGGAGGTAGGGGAAAAAATGTTTATAATAATAAATAAATAAATACTCATGGACATTTCACACAACGTCCTCTGGTCCTAAGCTAAGCTTATATGCTTGTGTTATGGGTACCAGAATACGGATATAATACATAAACTACTTTTCTTTTGTAAATACATACTTATAATACATAGTAAACACCCAGACGCAGTACAAACATTTGTATGACATTTATGGATATCACACAAATGATTGTCCCAACCGGGAATCGAACTCGAGACCTCGTGATCGGCAGTCCATTACATAAACCACTCCACCACGAAGCCCGTCAAATGTTTGGACCTGTCATAAGCACATAATTTTATTGTTTTCTCAAAAAAAAGTATGTCTACCTACATAATTAAATGATTAAAAAATGCATTTTTATTCATATTTAAAACTAACGCCGAAACTGACATGAGTCACCAGATTGCGGGGCGAACAGCGAAACGGCGTTACTGTGCCTGCGTAATCCACGCATGCGCAGTAACGCCGTTATCGGCGTATGCATGGCGTATGTATGGTTTTATCATTACATTATTTTCGTTACGGAATTTCTGGATCCGGTCTCCACGCTCAAGGCCCGCGATAGCAGCTATGCAATAGCTTAAAAATAAGAATAGTATGCAATCCGATTTTTGAATGCTACAGGAGAAATTATCTAATTATTATTCCATACTAACTGTTGCCCGCAGCTTCGTACGCGTAAAAATTATACAAAGAAGCTTGTTCAATAGCTTTTAAGACCCTATTATTAAAATTTCGTGTCATTAGTAAAGATACATACTTGATCAAAAGTCTGCTTTCCAATATGAAACATAGTATATAGGAGTGGGGTTTTATCCAATGATATTTCTACGTCATATTGTTCTTGTATGCCCAACTCTTTGAATATCCAATCAGAATGTAATTGTAGATGCTCAAACATTACCTATAGAAGTTTTTATAGATATTATTACACTAACCGATAATAATTTACCGATAATAGGCAGTTAATTTCATTACATTTATTTATTTAAAACAATCACATATTATTTAATATTTAAATATTAAGTATGTTTGGATCGTAGCAGATGGCTCTCTATAGTCTCCGCCTACCCCCATGGGAAAAAGGCGTGATGTTATGATGATTAAGATGATGATGATGATGACATATTATTAGTTACTTAGTGTAACTAGCTGACCCGGCAAACGTTGTTTTGCCATATAAATATCAGGGAGTGGACAACGCTTATCACTTAGGGGTATGAAAAATAGATAATAGCCGATTGTGAGACCTACGGAATATGCATAAAAATTTCATAAGAATTGGTCAAGCCGTTTTGGAGGAGTATGGGATCGAACATTGTACAAAAAAATAGCCAAAAGCATTAATATTGTCACAGTTCCAAAGTTACAGCATAATAATAGAACAAGGGCGTAATGATACGTGTAAAATATAAATATCTGGATCAAAGCTCTTTGGTTTTAACACTAGGCTAGGCCTTATTTCCTTCTCAGGATTCTGTAAAAACCAACTAAGGGATATTACACATTAAATATTTTGTTAAAGAAGAAAAATTCGAAAGTAAAACTGGGCTAACACGTCTGGTCACGCAGCAAAGAAAATTTATTCCCTCCCAAAGTGGAGGAGGCCCGTGCCAAACACTGCAACCGTAATGGGCTGGATAGAGAGAGAGAGAGAGAGAGAGAGAGAGAGAGAGAAATAAAACACGTACTCTAAGACTATCTCTTCCAGGAGAAGTCATCAAAATTTGGCTAGTTAAGGCAGCTGCGTCACTGGCACGTTCTGCATTTGAACCCGGAACATCCCCCTAAAATATTAATAAGATATATAAAAATATAGTGTGTAAGTAAAAAATATGTAAGTATAAGCGAAATAGCATTTACTTTTTCTGTTGTTATTTTAACAACAAAAATACAAATACAATTTACCTCCTCAAATAACTCGGCGAACTCGGGAAAGTCCTCCAAACCAAATTGATTAGAAAGCACCACTTTTCTATTAGACAAAGCAATTAATTGTTCTATTTCAACTGTATGTTTGTCATCTTCATCAATAGAACAAAGTGCCTCAGCGATAGCTAGAGCTATGCTTGATGGACTACTTGATGTGCCGTCAAAACTTATTGATGTCGATGTCGCTAGAAATATAAGAATAAATATTAGCAAATTATTAATTTGGCCTAAAGATAAATTACAGTGAAAAAAAAAGTTAAACCAAGGAGTTACAGAGCGTTTAAAAAATTTCAGCATCCTCAAACTTGAAGTCAACGCCATCTAGGTGTGGTCGTTGAACTAATTGAACGTTTCAGATATTCTATCTTGCAAGTAGATTGCATTTTTGGATCTGATCAATTTTCTTAGTACCAAATTTTAATTACATTCGCTAAGTCGTTTAAGGATATACAGACATACACATAAACACGACACAAACTTTAGTCTATAAAAAATTAAGTGTAAAAATTGTGTATTTATTTAATTTTATTAAAAAGTACAGAAGTTCAAACACAACTAAAACATAATAGGCACTCACTTATGACAGGTTTTCGAACCTTAAATCTTAGTGCTGCCATCTAGTGGCTGTTATTTTAGAAAACCCTTATTGCTCGATAATTGCTACTATTTATTTTATATAAGCTAAAATAATTATGACATTTATTACTTACTTGTCTGATCTAGAGCGACAATTCTGACTTGTTTTTTAGATCTTGGTCTATTAGTCTTCGTATGCATACTTGGGGGAGCTCCATTAGCCGAACTTGTAACTGAAAAATAATATACAAATGTCCTCCGTGTGGTGACGGATTAAGAATACAAGTGTCACCACCCCATCTCTGTACTATAAAAGTCAGCTAAGGCATATTGCACACAGATAACATCATCTGTGAGAGACGGAAAACTCGAAAATAAACTCTGTGCTCACACGCTTGGTCAGCGTGGCACAGTAGACCATAATCTCCAAAGTGGAGGAGGCCCGTGCCCAACAGTGGGACGTAAATGGGCTGGAGAGGAGTGGATACGTAAGAAATTATACGGAAGGTTACAGTTTTTTATTTCTCGTTTTGCATTCCTTTCTATCCCTAATATAGTGCAAAGAAAAGATAACAAAAGAATATAAAAACTAGTTCCACAACAACATTAATAGATGGCGCTTACCAGTTTTTTCTTCCTCGACTTCAACATTGGCCCATTTTAAAATCTCTTCATACGCTATTGTGATCAACATTTGCAGTAATATTGAATCTCCAACCGGATTTATATGCGATGGTAAAGAATTTTGTATTATTGTACAGGCGTTTTTAAACGAACGGGGAACACAATCTAATGATCGTGAAATACAAGTGAGGCATAGAGACATCGTCTGTAATAAAACAAAATGGTATAATAGTACATTATGATATTAGTGCGTTAAGATGGTTATAACATGCGAGGCGGAATTTCAGCCCGAGCCGAAGGCGAGGGCGTAATTCAGCCGAGCATGTTATAACCAATACGCACGTATATCGTACGACATTTTTTAACACATTTGCGAGGAAACAGAAAAAAAAAATTAAATAAACTCAATCTGTGAATGCACACTGTTGCTTTCCCGCCATTTTAACAGCGCGCTAGCGCTGCCTTCTGACTGGCGCCGCGCGGCGATTAGTTCGAAATTTGAATAGCAACAGCGCGCTGCTCAGGTCGTGCGGCGGCGATCAGTTCCATATTTGAAATGGCAAATAATAAATAAATAATAAAATAAATAAATATTCATAGACATTTTTACACAACGTCCTCTGGTCCCAAGCTAAGCTTATTATGCTTGTGTCATGGGTACCAGAATACGGATAGAATTCATATACTACTTTTCTTTTGTAAATACATACTTATAATACATAGTAAACACCCAGACGCAGTACAAACATTTGTATGACAATCTGATCAATCAATACTGTTATGAAATTTGTATGGACTATAACTTAACTATTTGCTTTGGTAAATTTTGGTCTGAAATTCCGCCTCGCATGTTATAACCATCTTAACGCACTAATATCGTAATGTACTAATCCCAAACTAAATTTATTTGCTTACTTACTTGAATAATAATCTTACTTTCTATTTGCTTACTACTTCTTAGTATACCTTTATACGGATATACTACATATTACATTATTTTTTTGTAAAACTCAGACGTAGTACAAATATTTACGTGACAAATACAATAGGACAGGTTTCGTGGTCGAGTGGTTCATGTAACGGACTGCCGTTCACGAAGTCGCAGGTTCGATTCCCGCACTGGACAATTATTTGTGTAATGTTTATAAATGTCATACAAATGTTAGTTCCGCGTCTCGGTGTTTATATGTATTATAAGTATGTATTTACAAAAGAAAAGTAGTGTATGTAGTATATCTGTATTCTGGTACCCATAACCCAAGCATATAAGCTTAGCTTGGGACCAGAGGACGTTGTGTGAAATGTCCTAAAAACAAAAAGAGAATATAACACAAATGATTTTACTGTGCGGGGATCGAACACCTGAAAATGAGGACGGCAGAAAGTTCCATGAACCACTACCTAGATCACAAGCCCTGTCAGTTTATAATATTAGTAGGATGTAAGATTATGTTCAAATTGGATGTATTTAGTGGCGGATTTGTCTCGGCCGCCCTAGGCCCCAAGCCATCAGCCGCCCTTTTTTCAGCATCCACCATATAAACTACATAATGAAATTCTGGCCGCCCCTAGGCCTTGGCCTATTGGGCCTTAGGGTAAATCCGCCATGTATTGCCATACCTGATACATAGAAGCTCCACTTTGTATAGCATTAACTAATATAGGAGGCATGAACTGCAGAATAGAACCGGCTATAGCGAGTATACCAGCTAACCATGGAGGTCGTCTGTCACACCATACCTTTAAAATAATGGAACCAATTTTAATAGAATTACTTATTATTATAATTAATAAATAAATATTCATGGACATTTCAGACAACGCCCTCTGGACCCAAGCTAAGCTTATATGCTTGTGTTATGGGTACCAGAACACAGATAGAATACATAATACTACTTTTATTTTGTAAATACATAGACATAATACATAGAAACACCCAGACACAGTGCCATTATTTGTATGATAATTAGAAAAATCACACAAATGATTGTCCCGAGCGGGAATCGAACACGCGACCTCTTGGTCGGCAGTCCGTTACTCAATCACGAGGCTCGTCAAATGTTTGGAATATGGTTACAAAATGGTGGATTTAGGAAAATAAGTAAAGTAGTTATGATAAATACTTTTGAGGATTAAAAGGAAAAAGAAAACCATATTACGGGCTTTATTTCTTGAACGATGATAGCTAAAAGTTTACAGTTCGTGCATAACAGTTTAAGCTTTAATAACAAATACTAATCATCATTATCATCGTTATTTGGGGTCGGAGTTATAATAACGGTAGGTACAGCAACCTTCGAGTGCAAGAAAGAGATAGCGAGTCCAATTCGTATTTAATCGGGTTTTTATATAAACCCAGAAACATAAAATTTACGAAAAGGTTCAAATAACCTTAAAAAATTTTTTATAAATAATAATGTATATTAAATATTTATGGACATTTCACACAACGTCCTCTGGTCCCAAGCTAAGCTTATTATGCTTGTGTTATGAGTACCAAAATACTGATATAATACATAAATATACAATTTTTTGTAAATAAATACTTAAAATACATAGACACCCAGACGCAGTACAAACATTTGTATGACAATTATAAATATCACACAAAATGATTGTCCCGTGCGGGAATCGAACCCGAGATCTTGTTACCGGCAGTCCGTTACCTGACCCACTGCACCACGAGGTCCGTCGAATCCTAAAACAACACGTCTGGTAATCTTGATATAGTAGAGGAAAAACCCTCTTATAGAGGAAACCGGTGTCCAAGAATGGGGTGTTAACGGGTTGGGAAGAAGAAAGAGATAGTAAGGTAATTTTACCTGTCGTTTATCTAAGCAAGCCGCCCAATCTCTTCCAGATATCTCAAGGGCGTAACATAATGTAGATTTCAACTCTGCCTTGCTACCTGTTGTAGCGATTATATAGGTCAAAGCACCTGCGGCCCTAGCGAATTCTTCACCATCTAAAAGAAATATATATCCTTATCCTTACTAATTTATAAATGCGAAATCCGGATGATGACACAATAATAATTTTGACGAGCTTAAGTGTTAGTGTGTAACGAAACCGTAGCGCAATTTAAAAACGGTACATCGCCATCTATCGAGTGGTATAGTAAACTTCTGTTTGTTAAGGTTTGATATCTAAATTTCACGCGTACGAATTCGCGGGCAACAGCTAGTATTTTTTTACTTACTTGCGTTTGCCTGCGACTCCATACGTATGGAATTCAGAAACCAAAACCCTAACAAATTATACAAAAAAATCCTTCCCCTTCAGCCCTATTCATTAGAAAAACAGCATCAAGATCAGGGGCATAGCTACCGCCGTATCAACGACAAAAAACTAATAACTCTCACCATTACAATTCCTTTTGTATAAACAAAATCCATCTGCAGTACATAACAAACCCTTACATTTCTTTTGTCTATCATATACCCTATACCATAGGCCATCTGCCGGCCATCGTGAATTATCAATGCACATTTGACGTATTGCACGTATAAGCAGAATACGGGCTAGATGGCAATCACGCATCATTAAAACCTGGAAAGAAATAGATTTATTACAGTTTCTAAGTTAAGTTTAGTTTGTTTGTTTGTTTGTTTGAACGCGCTAATCTCAGGAACCACTGGGCCGATTTGAAAAATTCTTTCAGTGTTAGATAGGGCATTTATCGAGGAAGGCTTTAGGCTACATAACATCACGCTACGACCAGTAGAAGCGAAGCAGTAGTGAACAATGTTGCAAAAACGGGGAAACATTTCTAAACTCCACGCGGACAGAGTCGCGGGCAACAGCTAGTTATTAATATATTAAGTTATCATCAAGAGATGGCAGCATTTGCTGAAATTGTAAGAGAGCAAAAATAATAATTAGCTTAATTCTATAACTTAAAAAAAAACGGTTTGAAAATACTGAATATTTAAAGTAATTTATTGATTTTGCAATTGACATGCTATGCCTTACATAACAAATCAAATTATTATTTGATATGTTACAGAATATTTTTTTAAATGTTGCATTGTCGTCAGTCTTTAATATGTATGCAAAATAATAGATAATTCGACTACTGCAAGTAGGTGAAAACCACTTTTAAATATTCCATTACACAGATAAATACATTTATAGATACGTACCGAGTACAGAGGTAACAAAAGCGTGATAATTAAAAAAATACCGTACAGCCAAATAAATATTTTCAATATGAATATTTAAGTGAAAAGCGAGTTTTAGAAGAATTATTTATTTAAAAAACAGAATAAAAATTGAATATCATCGCCAAAAGGTGGGTCTGTATTCAGATTTATTTCGTACAGAGTAATACAAAAGAGATCATTTTTAGGGTTCCGTACCCAAAGGGTAATAAAATTGGTCAAGTGCGAGTCGGACTCGCGCACGATGGGTTCCGTACCATTATCTATGCAACATAAGGCAACGTTATTAGTATCGAGCAAGAAACGGTAAAAAAATCATGTTTTTTGTATGGGAGCCCCCCTTAAATATTTATTTTATTTTATTTTTAGTATTTGTTGTTATAGCGGCAATAGAAATACATCATCAGTGAAAATTTCAACTGTCTAGCTATCAGCGTTCTTGAGATACTGGGTACGGAACCCTAAAAATCATGTTTGTTGTATGGGAGCCCCCCTTAAATATTTATTTTATTTTATTTTTAGTATTTGTTGTTATAGCGGCAATAGAAATACATCATCTGTGAAAATTTCAACTGTCTAGCTATCACCGTTCTTGAGATACTGGGTATGGAACCCTAAAAATCATGTTTGTTGTATGGGAGCCCCCCTTAAATATTTATTTTATTTTATTTTTAGTATTTGTTGTTATAGCGGCAATAGAAATACATCATCTGTGAAAATTTCAACTCTCTAGCTATCACCGTTCTTGAGATACAGCCTGGTGACAGACGGACGGACGGACGGACGGACGGACGGACGGACGGACGGACGGACGGACGGACGGACGGACGGACGGACGGACAGCGAAGTCTCAGTAATAGGGTCCCGTTTTTACCCTTTGGGTACGGAACCCTATTACTGAGACTTCGCTGTCCGTCCGTCCGTCCGTCCGTCCGTCCGTCTGTCACCAGGCTGTATCTCAAGAACGGTGATAGCTAGAGAGTTGAAATTTTCACAGATGATGTATTTCTATTGCCGCTATAACAACAAATACTAAAAATAAAATAATATAAATATTTAAGGGGGGCTCCCATACAACAAACATGATTTTTAGGGTTCCGTACCCAGTATCTCAAGAACGGTGATAGCTAGACAGTTGAAATTTTCACAGATGATGTATTTCTATTGCTGCTATAACAACAAATACTAAAAATAAAATAAAATAAATATTTAAGGGGGGCTCCCATACAACAAACATGATTTTTTTACCGTTTCTTGCTCGATACTAATAACGTTGCCTTATGTTGCATAGATAATGGTACGGAACCCTTCGTGCGCGAGTCCGACTCGCACTTGACCAATTATTTTATTATTTATGGTTATTAAAAATCGTCTATATACCTTAACTATTAAAGACCACGATGGTTGTGGCTGTGCTAATAACACAGTTAATTCAAGTCCCAATGCGGTCTTAGCGCACAAGTCTCTCGTACTTTTTATTGATCTATCATCAAAATTATCAAATAGTTTTGGACTGACGAAAGTAAACCATGGAAACGGACATTCTTTGGTAAAAAGTTGTGTTTCTTTCTCTCTGAATGCCTGAAAATATAGTTATACTGATATTAGAATACAGACGATATTTTATTCTTCCCAGCTCATTACCTAGAATATAAACTGAACTTTGGACTAAAGGAGGTTGCGTGAAATATCCATGAATGTTTATTATTCATTATTATTATTTATTAAAAAACGGTAATTCCAGTGGGATAGTTTTACTATCAACGATCGCACCTAGATGGCGTTAACGTCGAGTTAGAAGTCGATACCTATTGTCTTTTTTTGTTAATGTAGCGCTAGGATTGGCTAGGATATGAAATGAAATGAAATGAAAAATCATTTAATCACGTAGACACAATTTTTTAGAAAAATTATGTGCTTATGACATGTCCAATTTTTTTCCCTACCACCGGTTCAGGACGCAATCTGCTGAGAAGAACCGGCGTAAGAAACTCAGCAGAGCTTTTAATCAAATCAATATTTTTAAATTAAATGTCAATTATACTTACAATGCTAATAACTTTACAATATAGAATATGTATTGCTCCAGAGCAACCTACTCCCAAGCTTTATCATCTTTAATATAATCAGAAATTTTATAATACGCCTTTTTACATAATTTAGTTTTAATGAATTTTTTAAATTTAGAATTATTTAATTCTCTTACATCAATAGGGAGTTTATTATAAAATCGTATACAATGACCCATGAAAGAGTTACATATTTTGTGGAGACGGGTTACATGCATCACAAGATTGTGTTTATGCCTTGTATTAACATTATGGTGGTCGCTTTTTTTTGTAAAATTATGAATATTTTTATGAACAAACAATAAATTTTCATATATATATTGCGAAGCGACCGTTAAAATATTTATGTCTTTGAATTTCTCCCTTAGAGAATCCCGCGGACCTAGGTTATATATAGCTCTAACAGCGCGTTTCTGGAGCACAAATATCCGATTAATGTCCGCACAGCTTCCCCAAAGAAGAATTCCATAGCACATTACACTGTGAAAATAACTAAAGTAAACCATTCTAGCCGTATCTACATCCGTAAGTCGTCTAATTGTTTTCACCGCATATGCCGCAGAGCTAAGTTTGCCAGACATTTTTTCAATTTGTGGGCCCCACTGTAATTTCGAATCAATAGTGATTCCTAAAACTAATAACTTATAAGAAGTATCTATTACGTCAATTATTTGAAATGGAGATTAATGGTTGTGCTAAAGTGCCAACGGCCTGTGTTCACCATTACACCTCTGGTCAACGCGAGTTTATTCTCACACCTAGAACAGGCGCAATTATATTTTGTAAGGCTTTAGCGAAACTTGATCGCACAATCAGGTTGTGGAATGCTGTACCCACCATAGCTTTTCGTAAAAACTAAAAAAAGTTAAATAGATCCTTCAGGTTCGACAACGCGGGAGTGACCACCATAGGTAGCCATAGTAGTATGGTGGTCATTAGGCGATACGTACGGTTCTTTGTTAACCTTTTGTAGTATATATAAGAAATTACCTGATGTATAAAATGTAATTCAGCGCCTCTATAAACAAAACATTTAAACAATTCATTACATTTCGCATGTACATCCCTAACATCTCTCGTCTGATGTTTAACATCAAGTCCGGCCAGATCCGAACCATTGGTACAGATACATGGCAATAATTGAGCTACACAGAGTAGAATGTTTAGTATATCATTTAGGAGTAAACGAGTTGTTACTTCTGTTGTGTTGGTCTGAAAGAAAAGTAATAAATTAACCGTGGGTCGGTCTAGTGGTCCCTTACAGCATTAATTCAGCAGGAGTAGAAATCGCAAGGCGACCTAGACAGACAACGGGACTAGAGCAATGCTCTCATTGTGTATGTGTACTCACGCCGTTGTCTCTTAATATGTTTAAGGAAATTTAGGGCGGGGCGTGCGTCGCGACCAAAGAAATTACGTTGCAGGGTTTATATAAGTTACTTAGGCATCCCACCGACGGGGGAATTTGCCAAAGAACTCAGCATATGCTACTGCATACTGCTTATGTTGGTTTAATACTCTAAGTGCGGTTCATATAACGGACTGGCTGTCCACGAGTTCTATTCTTGCACACGATAGTTATTTTTGCGATATTTGTTTTCAACACGAATAATGGAACTGGGTTCTTCCTTTTTATTATGAGTACGTTTTCCCAACAAAAAGATCCATCCATCCATCCATATACCTTTCTCCGTCCACTGCTGGACATAGGCTTCCCCAATAGAAAGCAACAACGCGCGGTCTTGTGACGCTAGTATCCAACAAGAATTAAATATTTAAAAAAAAAAGTTCAACCAACTTTATATGCCTTTGAAATTTGAGTGTTTTCCTCGATTTCTCAGAAGGTTACCACCAGATCCTGACTTAGTGCCAATGGGACCAAATGGATTACATCAGTTTTCACAAAAAAATTTTTAAATCGCTTCGTCCAATTAAAAGTTATGAGGTAACAAACTTAAAAAAAAAAATATAGAGGAATTGAGAATCTCCTCCTTTTTTTGAAGTCGGTTAAAAAGATAATCTCATTTATAGGCGGTTGTAAAGGGTATTTTACCTCAAATAAATATTTCAAATTGCTCGGTTCATGTAGGTATCATATCATTTAAACATAATTTTATTTAGTAAAATACTGATTGTTAATCATTACCTGACAGTACCGCACTGTTAGAATCGTCAGTGTCTCATTGAGCATGCCAGCGAATATTCTTTGCGCCATTCTAGGAGGTACTGTGTCCCACAAATCCTTCCTGCTTCCTAAATGAATAATATTTATCAATAAATAGCTGTTGCCCGCTACTTCAAAAGCGTGTAATTTAAAAAACAAACCTTAACCAATTATACGAAAAAGCCCTACTCTTGAACAAATGTATCGATAAAAAAACGCATTAAAATCCGTTCCGTAGTTTTCAAGATTTAAGCTTACATAGAGTGGTGACGGATTAAGAATACAAGTGTCACCACCCTATCAGGAGATAGGGTGGTGACACTTGTATTCTTAATCCTTGAAAGGATCAAGGGCGCTGTAAAAGTTAGCTAAGCGATATTGCACACAGATAACACCCTCTGTGAGAGACGGAAAACTCGAAAATAAACCCTGTGCCAATACAGGCAGCGCGCCACAGTAGACCTAAATTCCTTCCAAAGTGGAGGAGGCCCGTGCCCAACAGTGGGACGTAAATGGGCTGGAGAGAGAGAGAGAGGGGGGTATATACAGAAATAAAGAAGTTGTTTTATCTTATATATAAAATTCACGTGTCACAGTGTTAGTTACCGTACTCCTCCGAAACGGCTTGACCGATTCTTCTCAAATTTTGCATACATATTCAGTAGGTCTGAGAATCGGCCAACATCTATTTTTCAACTTTTTTTTTTTAGTATGGCAATACAACGTTTGCCGGGTCAGCTAGTAATTATGTAAAGATTAGTTTAAACCACTATTTCACCATCACCAACTCACCATTCATATAAAGCCACCATCCTTGTACAGATGGCGTCCCTGCTTCTTGTACCATCTTAGTGTTGCCATCTATCGGACGCCCTCCCGAATCTTGAAGTATATAAAGAGACAAAACTCTGTTATGAAGATCTAAAACACGCTCTCCTACAGCTTCTGTCATTGTTGTGTAACGTTTGTAGCAAGCCTGAAAAAATAACGGAAATATATTAAAAAGCATAATTATTATTTCACCGCTATTGACCACATGGAATTTAATTTCATTAGGCTTTATATCCTGAGCAAAATTTTGGGAGTTGTAAGTAAGTTGTTATTTGGCATGTCATATGGCCACAATAGGTCACGTAACTCAGTGTGTCTACTGGCAAAGGCTCTAACGACTTCTATTGGATTCTGTTGAACTCTTCTCCAGTTGCATCCCACCGTTAATTTAATTTCGTCCTCCCATCTTTGATATGGTCTGCCTCTGTTTCGTTTTCCGTCTCTAGGATGCATCGATAATTCGGATTCGTGGAATAGTGAGCATAAAAAGAAGCATTACAAATTAGCCAATGCCGTTCATCAGGCTGTGTGCCAAATTTTATTCAAATCATGAGTCTTAAGGAATTCATGAGTCTTCATAATTACTTTTATAATTCCTACTCAGTTAGTTAGTTCATAAATACCTACTACCATACCTACTAGTACATACAAGATTAAACTAATTTGGGCTTCATAGATACCTCTAAGTTACAAGTTTTAGGACCGACTTCAAATTTTAACATCTGTCTCTCTCTGTTAAATTTCCTATCATTTTCTTTCAGAACCTATTTGCCTATCGCCAGAAACAACCTTCGAAGATCGTTACAATAATCCAGAATAAGGGAAATGAGGTTTCCTAAAAGTGTTATTCAATGCTATCAAGAAGTACCTGAATTAAAGAATATCTTTCAGGGTTGCCAGTATCCTCAATATAAGTCACATAACAATACAGGCTGTTCTTTAATAAAGCTGCCGCCCCTAATGCAGCGGTGAGTACTGGTAGATCAGCGTGATCCAGAGCTTCTTGAGTTAACATGTGTAAATGTTCTGGGAAAATATACATAACTCTAGTAGCATCCGAAATAACTCAAAAATTAACAAGTTTTCATCATAAATTGCGGTAGATAGAGAGGGTAACCAATTGAAAACTAGGCACTTGATTTTGCAGTGTAGCTCCAGGCTGGTAATGATATAAATATGATCAAAGGTAGACATCTTATGCCGATCCGTTATTAAGAATGCTTGTTTTGAAAAGATTTATATCAAGCCCTGGAGACAAAAGGGTACTGGATGGATTTAAAGATTTGCATTTTACTTGAAGATAAATATTAAAAATATGAATCCATGGATTTCATCCATGTGGTGACGGATTAAGTCATCATCATCCCATTTCTTTTCCAGGGTGCTGCAAAAGCCAGCTGAGGGATCTTGTAAGCGGTTTTCATCAGCTCTGAGAGGAGGAAACCTTAAAACTAAACCTTATGCCAAAAGGCCTAGTCAGAGTCGTTTAGTAGAACAAAACCCCTGTAGTGGGTAGTATAGGCTAGTTACAATCATGTGTGCTGTGATCAACCTAGTTTTTAAATAAATTACTAAACTTTTTAGCATTCATTAAACTTCTATCTTTCTTTTATTGCTTGTTTGATTTATCTCCACTTACACCACCTAACACTCCTCCAGGAGTGGAGTATTCCCGTACCAAAGAGTTGGACGTTAATGGGCTAGAGAAGGAAAAAAACGTTTAATATTGAGTGTCTTACCACGTAAAGAATCACTCGACTTGATAGCGAGTTTCACAAATTTATCAGGATCCGAAGTCTTCGCTACACCATCGATCTTTTCATCTTCTTTGGTATTCACGAACATTCCTGAACCATGTCTGTAAACATACATATGATATAAGACTCGGATTATTATAAATAATAATAATAAATAGATATTCATGGACATTTTACACAACATCCTCTGGTCCCAAGCTAAGCTAATATGCTTGTGTTATATGGTACCTACCAGAAAACGGATAGAGTACATTACTTTTCATTTCTTTTGTAAATACATACTTATAATACATAGAGAACACCCAGACGCCGTACAAATAATTCTGCCTTTCGAGGATCGAACCCGCGACCTCGTGAACGGCAGTCCGTTGGTAAAAATGTCTAGATTAGAAAGAAGTTGGATGACGACAATAATGACTTATTAGCAATTCATAAATTTACGAATATGTGGTGTTTTCAGAGTATAAAATAATGTTACCAAACCCTAATAAGGTATTATTTTATACATAATATTGCAATTAGGTAACATTAGTTTAATACCTAAGTATGTGTAATAACATTATAAGCACGAAACTTGCGATAAGACGTAATAAAATTACCTAATGTTCTTAAAGGTGATTAGGTATATTCTCACTACCTTTTAAATTCATAAAATGATTTGAGTAATATAATTGGTAGGTATTAATTGTTGCTAGCGGACAAGATGTAGCGACGATATTAGCAAGTTTGTAGGGAGTCGCTGAATGCAGGCGGCATGTTGAGGCGCTTTATAGGGCGCTATTTTATTTATACCTTTTATCGTCCTCTGCTGGACATAGACCCTCTATGTTCAGCAGAGGCCTATTTCTATGAATTGAGTATTGTCGTTGTTAATTTTTTTGTTCTTTATAGAAAACTAGCTGTCCCGGCAAACGTTGTTTTGCCATACAATTCTGTGTAAAAATCAACAACAAAAAATTTCATCAAAATCGGTCCAACAGCCGTTTATGAGGGGTTCAATTACAAACACATGTACAGAAGATTTATATATATATAAAGATATAGCAAATTTAGGCGAGAGCGTAGACGTAGGAAAGGCGTAAAAAATGTGAAAGACATTAAATTTGCCCACAGCTATTTTACCATAGGAATTTGATAAGGAAATAAATCGTCAAACTAATAACTGTAGCAATTGTACACCGTTTACCTTTCTCTGTAGAAACATTTTTACTACCACCCTTACGATTCTTTAATGGTATAATACAGTAACAATATTAATAGTAAGTAAACATACTTGAAAGCTATAAAAAACTCCTCTTCAAGCCAAACAACTATTTTAACTGAAGCAAATAAAGCATTCCTCGGGAAGTCTAATCTGCCTCCTACTACACCTCTACATATTGTCTCAGAAAGCACTGTTTGATTTTGCTGAAATGATGCAATAATTATTATTTATAACAAGTTCTAAAACATTAGTATCTTCAAATAATTTACAATTGATACATTTTAAAATTATTGCATTGTTATCGGTCCAAGATTTCAGATCAATCAAATCAAATCAAATCAAATCGTTTATTTCAGATCACAATAATCCATACAGTCTACACGATACAATTTTAAAATATTATAACAGTAATCTAAAATCCAATACTTAATTAATCCATTTAAAATCTTACACAATTAACCAATTAAAATCATAACAAACAAATAAATTAAAAATGTCAATAACAAGATAAAAATTAAATAATTAATAGTTAGTAAAATATTTAAATAAAAATCGCAAATAAATCATAATACAATAGAATCAAAACCTTCTCTCCGGCATTGGTAGTGAAATATGTCTCTCACAACAATGCCGAATGAAGGGACAATCTAGCCTATCAGCTATCATCCTCAGAATGGTGTTGGAGCTAGCCCGCACTCTGCGCACCAACGATGCGGCTCGTGCACGCATGATTGTGTGGAAACAGGCAGTGCGCGCATCTGCGAACATACCCGAGGCACTACAATAACGGGGTAGCCCCAACAACATCCTGAAGGCGTTATTATACAGGATACGGAGGTCACTGAATTTCTTTTTAGTATAGATCACCCAAAGACTGCACGTGTACAGCGATGTGCAATATGCTTTAAAGAGAGTGATTTTAGCTTCAGCTGAACAGCGCGCAAATCTTCGGGCTATCATATTTATTCTAATTGACAGCGACCTCCGTTCGCGATCTATATCCTCGTTATCTTTGAGATCTGTCGTCACGATATGTCCCAAGTAAGCAAAACGCACCACCCTCTCCAGGAGGATATTGTTGAGAAAAACTGGCGGTACCTGCACACATTTCCCGTCAGACTCAAATACCATCCATTGACTTTTCCTTACATTATACTGAAGACCGTGGCCATATGCATACCCTTCACAAGTCCGTATTAGTTTTCTCAAACCACATATAGAGGCGCTCAGTAGCACCATATCGTCGGCGTAACTTAAATTATTGACACACACACCATCAATGTGACATCCGACATGCTGTCTACTGAGCGCCACTATTAGCCCATTAATATACAAATTAAACAGGGTGGGAGATGTTAATCCACCCTGTCTTACACCACATTCTAATTGATACGGAGCTGACATTGCGTCCGCCCACCTGACGCTATTGAGTTGGTGGGCATACCAATACTGAAAGATCCGTACTAGTTCCTGTGGTAAATTAATTTCTTTAAGCTTACTCCACAGCAGGTCATACGCCACCAAATCAAAAGCTTTGGAGAGGTCAAGGAAACACGCAATCACTGGCGTTTTGCGATCAGTATAATATTTGACGGCATTCTTGAGACACAGTATGGCACTCTCAGTTGACAGATTAGCACGAAATCCAAATTGGTTGTCATGCAATGTTACGTATTTATCAAGCTGTTTCCCAAGTAGACCGTCAAACACCTTTGCTATAACAGTAGCCAGAGATATCGGCCTGTAGTTACATACATCAGTCAAGTCCCCTGTCTTGTTCTTTACCACAGGTATAACTACTGTCCTCATACATTCACTTGGCATATAGGAATGACTCAGGCACAAAGAGTAGAACATCGCCAGAACTCTGGTAATATGAGGCCCAGCGTGCAGAAGGTGCTCAATACTGAGCCCATCGTGACCCGGAGACTTACCTCTAGATATATTTTTTAAAGCCCTGGCCACATCCTTCGCCGTGAAATAGACACCCATCACCTGACCGGCGGTTTCATCATTGAGAACCTCCTTAGCCGAACCTAAAGGAGATTTCACTGAAAAATGCTCCTTAAAAGCATTTGCGATTTCGTAAGGTTCATCTTTTCCAGCGACGCTCACCGGCAAGCCAGGTCGTATATTAGCTTTAGCAGTAGCTCGCCAAAAACCCTGAAAATTGCCCTTTGAATGTTTTTCTACAATAACGTCCATTTTTATTTGTTCCTGATGATTTTGAACCCATTTTAATTTAGTCTTAAACACTCTTCGACTGTCAGACATATTCTGGTAAACAACACCAGATTTTGGTTTACCATAAGTTAACCACTGCTGAAATCTACACCTGGCCTCCCGGTGGGCCTCGCGGACGTGTTTATTCCAACCTATCACTCGTGAGCACTTCCCTTTAACTGTAGCATTTCCCCGATCAAACTCCGCTGCGGCCCTGAGGGCAGACACAATATCGGAATAGAGCTTGTCAAGCACACGCCCATGACCACGATCATTGCAAAAATAATTGGCACAGCTGACACAGTCCGAAGGAAAGTCAATAGCTTTCAGACGGCTACGGCACTCCCTAGCATAGATAGCAACCCGCTCCTCATTTCTTTCACCCCAGATTACGCCTTTATTTGCGTTCATAACGTTACAAGATATTTTACTGGAAAGCACAGAAAGATTGCATTCAATGAACAGCGGGTAGTGATCAGACCATAGAGTATCATATTTCACACTAGCATTAGCTACAGTCTGAGCAGCCGAGCGAGTTGTAATACAGTGATCCAACCAACTACTTGAACCGTGTACTTCGCTAGTAAATGTGACTGTATCCGAGCTTACACCTAATAAAGCCACGTCTACACATACCCAACTTTGGTCGTTACAAATTTTAATAAGTTCACCGTAAAACAACTCGCCAGGACTAGCGTTAAAATCTCCCAAAATGTATACAGATTCAATACCATGCTCGTCGATAATTGCACTCACAATACTTAAACAATTAACAAAATCCTCTAAATTTTCATCCGAGTTAGTAGGCATATAAACGCATATAACGACAAAAGACCTGTCACATATCAAAATTTTTATTGCACAAATACGGGGATTATCACATTGCAGCACGACCACTTTTTGGAAAGCACCATGGCGCCATAATAAAGCGACACCGCCGTGAGGGCGCCCACGCAGTATGCCCGCAGATGTGTCCACAGCCGATGTTGCAGTATAACCGAAGCCACTATTCAACGTCCCAATGTAAGGAATGTCGTGAGGCAAAAGCCAAGTCTCCTGAAGACATAAAATGTCACAGAGGTTACACAACTGTTTGACATCTTCAACGGACCGTTTTATACTTTTGCAGTTAAATGTAGCAAACCTATAAAGTCTTTTATCCATTATTCAAATCCTTAGAGCCGTCAACAGTATTCACGTTTACACTAGTTTTGCGGGGCTGAAAATGCACAAAACGTCGAAATATGACACCCGTGGGCCACAATTTTTCATCCATATATTTAGGCAGATTTATTTCAGATATTAAAAACTTATATGCCTTGTGTCCTCGTTCAACTTTCATATTTATTTTCTCTAAAGTCACAGTCTCATTTGTCTTACTATAAATATGTTTTATTATATCGCTTTCTACCGTAGACACATGGACATTCGTAATGAACATGGGAATCTTTTTCAAGTAAACAAATACATCTTCAAAAAGTTATTCCATTATATGGGTACATAATTTAATAGACAGAAAAAAACAAAGGTTAAAGTTTTAAAGTTATTAATAGTTTGCTAAAAATAGCTAATCTGAGAATTACAAAGTACTTTAGTACAAGGCATAATGTTATGTGCACAAATAGATGGTGGGATGACGTTTAAAATTGAGGACAAGTAACTTTATCAAATAACGACATTTCATACGTCAGCGGAAAGGCAAAATTATTTAAGCGCCAAAACTGCATTGCTGGGAAATGGATTTTAAAGTTTTATTTTTCGGAAAAAAATTCGTATAAAAAATTTGTATTCCGTATGTTATACTGAACATAAAATTGTATACGAATTTAAAAAAAAATAAGCCTTTAAAATTCATTTCCCAAGCCTGCATCATAGACACACAGTTTATATTCACACATAGATAATGTAAGTGGATTCAAGCCAGCTGAGTGTTGTAACCACAGACACTACATCTGTAATATTTGTGGTTATTTGTTGATACATAAGAAAAATTTCTAATTAATTTGGTAGAGACCAAAGTTAGTAAAAGTAACTATATTAAATACCTGATAATATTCCAAATCCCTTTGTAACAATATAGGAATCCTGTCCATAATATTTCCATCTTCGATAACCTCCATTTTATTAAAAAAAATAAAACAAAAATAAACAATAAAACCAATTTACTAATTAAATATAAGTCTAACAAAAATTCTCAAACTAAACTATGTGCACACTTATTAAATTCTATTTTATTTTCAACTATTTTTGATATTTCTTTTTGCAATAACTGATGTAAACTTATTCCATCGTGTTTATACACCCAATACCCTCCATTTTGAAGTACTAGGTCGTAGCGTTTGGGGCCAGAGACTGGAGAACTTAGCCAAATTTGTTTATTAGGAGTCTGTCTATTTATTACATAGGTTCCAAAGTTTGCTCCAAGCGATATCGTTAACACTCCATCCTGCAATAAGATACAATATGATTTACTTAAAATTAGCATAGTTATATTAGATGCAATATATAACTAGTATCAAGTATAAAAGAAACCAAGGAAGTGTGTTTAGATTGTGGCAGATGGCCGTCTAACCTCACGGGAAAAGGGAGTGATAATGTCTCATTGATAATGTTTATAGTTAGAGCATGATTTTTAACAACTAGATTTTTTTATTAGGTATCTACATAATCTTTTTCAGATATAAGGTTAAATACAATTTTCTAATAAATATAAAATAAATAATAAATTATCTCTTAGTTGAATAGTTGGGTACTACGAAGTATACATTAAAAAATAAAGGTGCAATTACATTTTAACACAATTTATAAGAGGTAACTGTCAGGTAATCTGAAGTGCATGTAATAGGTTACTATCTTAATTTCTCAATTCTTTCTTCTGTCAACTACTTATATATCTCTATAAGACCTAAAAAGTGTGTATATTGTGTGAAAAACAATTAGAATACTCACACTGAAGGTAATATCAGCGCCTTTCAGATTTGGTGCAATTTCAATGATTTCTTCAAAATAATCACAAAGAGACTCCAAGGTTTCATTACAGATATCTTCAAAAACAGATTGTTCTACTTCAGAAACTAGATTTGATGTGGTTGCAGAATAATTACGATCAACTTTTATTATGCTAGGATTCCTCGTCGACATGTACGAATACCGCCGCAAAACGATTCGACTTACAATATTGATTTGTGTTCGTGCCAGCCACCGGGTGGTACTCACGATATTCCTAAACATTTTTGAACCTATTGAGCGCTCGAATCGCTTGCTGTGCTGTTTTCTAATTTCTACCTCTGAAAAATTTCGATTCCGAATTTTTTTGTTTACATTTATTTTGACGTTGACAGTGACATTGACACTTGAAACTTCACTTGACTACAGAGTAACACCAATGTAGAGTAGCTGCAGGCTCCCATTCACTGCAGATCGGCAAGGGGGTTTGTGTATGATTGTCAATGCAGTAGCAGCCTGCTGGTGTTGCTTTTTTGTGCTTTTTTGTGTTCTTTTTTTGTTTTTTTTTGTGTTGCGTTTGCTTGCTCAAATGTTTTGCTAAATACCTATGTAACGCAATCTCTTCAAACACGTAAGAATTTTCGTTAACAATAAAACACGTTAAAAGTAAAGTAAATCACTTTAATAATTTAATTTTTAAAACTATTATATATATCTCTGGTTTCCCTTCAAAACGTATATAACTATTATATAATTAAATGTAAGTTGGATGACAGACAGATTTAAAACAAATGGGTTACAACGTTAAATAATAACGCATAGATAGGGACTTTTAGGTAAATTGTCTGTAGAAATTAATCTTTGGATGAAGCCACGGAAGTATGTTTGGATCGTAGCAGATGGCGCTCTATAGTCTCTGCCCACCCCCATGGGAAAAAGGCGTGATGTTATGATGATGATGATGATTATGAAATTAATCTTTTATTATCTACAATAACATTGTACTAAGAGCGTCTTCCTCTGGAGCATGAGATTTTTTTTCTTCTGAGCTCTCTGAAGGTTCTGGTATCATGTAAGCATTTTGAGGAGGCAACATCCACATTTTTGCTTTGTACTCGGGAGATAATTCAGAAATTGATTCTTCTGATATTCTTGGTATGGGTAACAAGGAGTTGTATTGACACCAATGAGGATTAATAAAAAACACATGTCTATCGCCTCGTTCTTGTAGAGGTCTGTAATTGCGTAAAAGTGGCTCATCCCAAGGATCCCAAAGCTTGCGGAATTGTTTCATCTACGACAGAAAACATATAATAATCATTATGTTGAGCATGTTACCTGTATACTCAACAAAATGATTACTGAATTAACAGGATACTTTAGTTAAAAAAGGGTTTCCAGGCTTTAATTGTAATATAAAATTTTAAAGTGCCTAGATTTTTTCTGTATTATGTGAGCTTAAATAAAAACTAAAAGCTACGTAAGAAATTTCAATGTGTTTTTTTTTCAACAG
This sequence comes from Orgyia antiqua, assembly GCA_916999025.1. NCBI lineage: Eukaryota > Metazoa > Arthropoda > Insecta > Lepidoptera > Erebidae > Orgyia > Orgyia antiqua. Next base: position 14,393,100 of record OU779864.1, on the reverse strand, counting down.
GTAGAGCTGTTTAACAGAAAAATTTCTTTGTTTAATTAAAAAAGGTTTGTTTTCTAAATTCCTCCTAAAAAGTTGCGGGTAACAGCTCGTTGCAGTAATAGTTTATGATGTCAGAACCTAAGCACTTTAGTACCTACTAATTAATTGTAAGTACTTAGTAATGTAAGACTTGCTTTATCACCGGAGTCATTTCATCATTCGATGCCACTAGAATCGAGGAACTTTAATCTCTTGTCGCTGTCTCTACATTTTCGATATATGTACGGAATATTTATGTTTCTGATTTTCCCTAAAGATTTTAGATTATTATTTATTGTGTTGTTCCTATAATAGATTTATATCTAGGTAATTACTACGGTACGTAAACTAGCTTTCATCCTAGCAATAGTTTCTTATTTAAGTAGTTACCTGGTTATACGACGCAAATAACGTGATTCGTGGAACCAGCCATCGTATTACGTATGGTTCTCCCTTATTATTTTCAAGCCTACCCCAATAAAGGAAATAGTCTTCATAGAACATCGGTAAAAGATGTGACATGGGATATGGACCAATTCGTGTAAAAGTCTGAGCTTCTTGAATTCTTGGAAAACCTTCTAGAACCCAGCTAAGACGTTCATCGTCCGTAACACCATGCTGTTAATGATTAATAATTTCATTAACATCATTAAGATGTCGAACAAGCTTACGGGCAGTAACGACCCACCTGATCGTAAGTAGTCAGCAGCCTATGGACGTTTGCAGCACCAGACATTTTTAATAACAACAATGAAGATAAAGCTATCTGCAGTAGCAAGAGCATTGAGCTTAAAGTACATGGGTCTATATGACCAAAAAGTCGTCAGTGTTGTTCTCACAAATGATAATGTTATTTTTTTTTTCAGTTTTTACAAAGAAAATCTATCCTGTTTAGGAAGAGTTCGGCTTTAAAGCATGGGAGTAGTATATTATTATATCTGTTTTTAATGGATATGGTGTGTGCGTGTGTGCGTGGGTGTGCATGTGTACCTTTATCAAATAACAGATCATAACAACGCCGTCTGGATGCTTCATAGCTTCTTCTTGAGTCAAGTACTCCGAACGAAAGAAAGTCACCTGCAATTCATCTACAGTTTATCTTGGCGATATTTTTCCTGAACTGTACCTATTTTTTATAATACTACATATTATATAAGATTCACATGGAAAAATACTCAACATATTGGATAATTTTATCTTCTGTCCAGTTCATCAAAAGCCCACGCCTGGCCTTGGACCCTCTCTAATTCTAGATTTTTAGTCTTCAATGCTGTGCTGACCAGTTGTGTTGATTGCTCCTGAGCTGGCTCTTACAGCACTCTGGCAAGGAAGTGGGGTGGTGATATTTCTATCTAATTATTACACGAACGACTTAAGGGCCTACATCAATATTATCGTATATCATCGCCGACACGTACATACATTATTAACACAGCCAGTAGGCACAGAAAATGAAGAATTAGGGATACTTTTCCTATTTACTCAAAATCTACTAAATATATTTTAATTCTGATTTACGTGTTTCTATATATAATAGTTACTTATGTTTTTAAAGTTATTTCATAAGTTAATACGCGATAATTGACCGATAAATGAAAAAAATAAAAAATGAGAGAGGTTGTTTCGCTAAGATTTTCTATCGAGAAAACTTTTTGCAATCGCGTTTCTGAGTTTATGCGATCCTTGATTATATATTGAAAAAACATATACTTGAAAATTAGAGCTCTAGCTATTCAATCTAAAGAAACAATGAAAACTTCGTACATAGAAAAATGCACGAAGCTATTTTGGTATCCTCTTAATAATATACCGTACCACAAATATGATTTCTTGGATCCATTAAGTTTTGCTTAATTAGGCCTAAGAACTAGAATTTTGAAAAGTAAGCATCTGTGATAAAATTTCCAAAAAAAAAGTCATTGCTGGATGCTAACCTGTTTATGTTACAGTAATAATTATATCTCAATTTATAGCCCCATTTTACTAGACGACTAGACGATTGAATGCTCCGTTTAATCTAAAAATATCTAATTTCAGAGAAACCGTCCGTTACGGGAATAAGCCCAATGTGCCATATGGAAATCAAACTACCAATGCGCGGAGAAAAACAAACATGTTTTTATGAAACAGTCAAACAAAATGTTCTAGTAAGTTACCAAGATTGTAGCAACGATTGAATACCAATCCAATGTACCAATGTAATATTTACATTCTTTTGTTGCTTGTTACAAGATTTATTTAAAAAACTCTTTGAGTCGACTTAGCCAAGTGCGAAGTTTCACATTCACTTCACACAATATAATTTTACAGCTTTTTAGGGTTTCCCACCAAAGAGTAAAGAACCCTATTTATAAGACGTTAGTGACCGTCTGTCACCAGTCTGTATCTCTGGAACGGTGATAGCTAGAGAGCTGAAAATTTCACAATTTGCGTATATTAGTTGAGGCTACAACAAAAAATAGGTACTCATCGTCATCATTCACCTGTCATTATCCAATTAGTATTTTTTGGGGTCGGCATGAAGAATATATTATGATAATAAGAGTACGAAACCCTTGGTGTGCGAGTTCAACGCGTACTTGTCCGGTTTTCTTATTTCTAGGGTCGACAGACAAACTTTTATTCTATTTATTTATGAAGCCTAGTCTTTTTACTCGCCAATTTGTAAAAACAATTACGAACCTGCATCTCACCAGGGTAAATTCTTTTATCTACTGTGTGATCACTCCCTTCCATCATGTTGGCTCCCCAATGAAAATGTATTTGAGAAAGAACGTGCTTTTCCAGGAATGGGCCGCCTTCCAAATATGGTCTTTCCGTCTTCCATTTTGCACCGATGTGAACTATAACGATAAAAATATTAAAGAATTTGTAAATGCGATTTCGATTTTGCAAGTATAGGTAGTTTTGAATGGCATGTGTCGCATTTCTGTGCAGAAGTAATTTCTATGTGTTTATATACACATCTATCGAACGGGTAAGAGTAGATAATGCGATTTATTTGTAATAATTATTTATAATTTAGATTAATTTATAATATTAAATTTTATATTAATGTATATAAGTTTATATTATTTATTACGCAACGGATATTGCGGTTTTTAATAGATATACTGGTTCATGAGGATAGCTTTTTGTCTAATTTGTTGAAGGTTGGTATATATACCAAACTACAACAAATTATATAATTATATTATACTAGCTGTCCCGGCAAACGTTGTTTTGCCAAACAAATGTCTGTGGTGGACCATCCTTAACGTTTAGGGGGATGAAAGATGTCCGATTCTCTATCTCGATGGACCTATATACTCGATGGATATATATACCTACCTATTCTCGATGGACCTACTGAATACGCATATAAAATTTGGTAAAAATCGGTAAAGCCGTTTCGGAGGAGTACGGTAACTAACACTGTGACACGTGAATTTTATTGAGCCCTCCACCCCCAATATATATATATTGGGGTTGGAGGGCTCAATAAATATAAAAGCGGATGAAATCGCTGGTATCAGCTAGTTTAATATAAGATAATGATCTTAAGTAACCGGACCTAGTAGTTACGAGAAAAATAAACATAGTTATTGCTGGGTGCGTCCAATAACATAAGAGCCAATTTGGCAATATTCCAAGTAACGATAGCTCGAACAAATCTTTTTCAAATATAACTACCAACTACTCTTAACCTAATTCAAAAACTCTACATCTTGCTGGTCGTTTCCTATGTAAATACCTGTTTTTATATTATTACTAGCTGACCCGGCAAACTTTGTTTTGACATACTAAAAAAAAAAAACTTGAAAAATAGATGTTGGCCGATTTTCAGACCTACTGAATATGCATGTAAATTTTCATAAAGATCGCTCTAGCCGTTTCGGAGGAGTACGGTAACTAACACTGTGACACGTGAATTTTATATATTAGACTAGCTGACCCGGCAAACATTGGTTTGCCATACAAAAAAAAATTTAGCAAAATAGATGTTGGCCGATTCTCAGACCTACTGAATGCGCATGTAAAATTTCATAAAAATCGATCAAGCCGTTTCGGAGGAGTACGGTAACTAACACTGTGACACGTAAATTTTATATATATGATAGACTTAAAAGTACTTTGATAGATAAATAGATTGAGAATACAAGTGTCGCCCCGTTTTTTTTCAGCGTGCTATAAAAGGCAGCTAAGAGATCGTTGTACAATTATACATAGATAACAACCTTTATAAGATATGGAAAACTCGAGAATAAACTCTATGCCAACATGTCTGGTTAGCGCGGCTTAGTAGAACCTAATCCCTTCCAAAGTGAAGGATGCCTGTGCCTAGAAGGACGTTAACGCACTGAAGAGAGAGATTGATAAAAACGATCAGCGTCAGCTCATTAATTAAGCCTGTTTAGAATCTATTATCCTGAAATCAATCCATCGTATACTATGTACGTTAACTAACTGCCTTAGTTACACTTATAAGCTATTTCACTTGACTCCTAATCAACCACCGCATCCATTAAGTTACCTTATCCTTTCTATACCTCTATAGATGAGAGTACTTTACTTTATGCAGCACCATTTAACCTAAAGTGTTCTATTTAAATGTTTGCATATGTGTGAGTGTCTCTTATGTAATCAGTGTGTAAGTGTTCGTGTAATTACGTCTGTATAGTGGTAATTCAAGGCCATATTCAAACTTATGTTCTTTGCCGTAGTTTACTAAGAAACGGGTACACTACATAAATACGAATAACTTTATTCCGAAAGTCATAAAGACGAATTTCATAATACCGGAAAATTGTAATGTCTATTATTAAAAATCACGAAATATATTTTACCGAATGTCATAAATCCGATTTGTTACTTTTCCGAATTTCATTTGTCCGAAGAATCAAATGCTCGAAGAGTTCTCGTTCCGAAAAACGACATTCCGATTTTCAATACTTCGAATAGACTATGTACAACATGTTGTGCCCCAAATTTCAAAATGCGGAATAAAATTTTTCGGAATTTTTGGTTGTTCCGCTAAGAAACATATAATATCGAGTTTTGAAAACGGGGTTAAAGATTTCTGGGAGAGGTTACACAAATTTCGGTTAATGTACTAAAACCAAGGAGTTGTACAGGTAATACGTAAACAATTAGCTGAGAAGAACACAGGTCACAGAAACTTATTTCTTACTAGAAGTAGCTGCGACTTTATATGTGTGGTATTTAAAATTTCTCATTTCCTATTGAACCTATGAGTAGCCTTATAAATGTTCTTTTTCAGGCCATGTTTTTTTCTTTATTGTTTAACAAAATTCCAAAAAAAAAACATTACAAAAAACATTAAAACGCTCGCTGAAACCACAGGGTTTTAGTGCAAGCGTGAGTTCACTTATTACAATAAGATTTTATTTAGTAACTATTTATATCTAAATTACAACTGAATATAATATTTACAAGATGTTTTTTCAAGGTTCTTTTCTTTTCCTACTCTTTTCTCTTTCTCTCCTTCTCTCTCCAGCCCATTAATGTCTAATTGTTAAACGGGTCTGATTCTACCTAGGTACTTATTTACCTTAATATTGGGTGAAAGAGCGACATAAAAAGCTACTATCGCATTTTTATTATTATTCTTTGTTTTATAAATCTCACCTGCGTAGCCTGTGTTTGTCATTTCTACTTTATGCGGATACACATCAAAGTTATACCACTTTAGTTCTGGACAAATGTACTGTGTGGAACCAGTTATAGATACATCTATCGGGGTTGGAAGTAGTCCTTCTTCTTTGCTGCAGTACTGTAACCATTCTAACGTCCCGAAGATCGGTTCTACTGTGTTTTGAGGAATTACAACCGGTGTTTCTTCCTCTTCTAAAAAAAAGTAAAGTTCAAAAATTTATTTATTTATTTATTTAACTTTATATACACAAAAGGTAGTATACAGGCGGACTTAATGCCTAAGGCATTCTCTTCCAGTCAACCTTGGGCAGTGCAGAAAAAATAAAAAATAAAGTTAAAATTTAATACATACTATTTTAATAAATTTGTAAATAAATATTCACAGACATAGAGGCTGTGCGTGAACAGCCTCTATTACCAAGTTAAAGTTATTGCGTGTGTTGTGGGTTTCAGAATTTGGGCTCAATACATAGATAAGTAATACATTTTTTATAGAAATATTGTCGACACATTCGTACAAAATAAGGGAAATTTTACTGATTTTATCAATGGATTTTATAATTGTATTAACAACCCGCTTCCACGTTAAAAGTAACTTAAATACTTACTGAAAAGTATTTTTAAAACTTCTTAATTAAATAGAATGTATAGACGCCTTAAGCACCCAAAATCTATAAGAGAGCCTACGTAGGGAAAACGTGATTGTGTTTTCGAGCTAATTATTATGTTAATATGGGTGTGAAATCGTTACACGTTTAAATTTGCTTATTGTTACTGCCTTGATCTGCGAACGTGATATTATTTTACATTTCCCGCCAAAATTCTATAAACATGGATAGCCATAGGTATATTACGATAACTTTGCTGAATTTACTTTCTACATACCTTCAGGTGGTGGGACTTTTATCATTTTTCAGAATAACGCCAAAATTTGAAAACCAAACACAACATACACACAATTTATTAAAAATATTATGATGAATATTATGACAATTCCAATTGTTATGATATGACTTTAAGTCGTCATCCTTACGTCATCTTATGCCATGGTTACCAATGGCAACGAATAAATTTTTATGATTTCAGTGACAATACATGTCAAAGAATATGTTATACTAATGTGCAGTCTAGTGTTGGCGAACTATCGATAGTAAAACAATCGATAGTTTACATCGAAAATCATGTACCCTATCGATAGGCCTAGCGATAGTATCGATATTATCGATAGTATTACAGTTCGTTAATAACAAACTATCGATAGTATCGGTACTATCGATAGTAACGATTATGTTGGAGTATCGATTGTTAAAAAATTTACGATAGTATTATTTACAATTTTCAAATATAATAGTCAATCACAATCAACTATGAGGATATACGAATAAATAATATGTAACAGTTTTCCTTGCATAATAATAAATAAAAACAGATTAAATTCATACTATCGATACTATCGATAGTATTGCAGTTAGTTAATATCAAACTATCGATAGTATCGATTATTTTGGACTATCGATAGCTTAACAACATGTAATAGTATTAAGGTGAGTATAAAGACTACAACATTTACTTGTACCAGAACAACCAGCCGCTCTATGATATATTTGTAACAAAGAGGGCGAGCGTGCTCGACGTTTAGTTCGTAAAAGATAATACACTAGAACTAGTATTGGTTATGTTTTAATAGTATCCCCTACTATGCTAAATGGGGATTCAACCCTATAAATGTAATGCAAAATTATTATAACTTTTATATATTTTTTTATAGTTTAAGCTTTCAGCTTTTTCTCGACTTTTTATTGTTGGTTTTTCATACTATACCCCGTCCCGTTTCCTACGGGAAAAGAGATATCTATGTCCCCACTACCTCATTCATACTCCCTACTCACCTACCTCTTCCTCTACCTCGTCTTCTGCCTCTTACAGTGTTTGTGTTAGCGTGTTGTGCTTCGTGTGTGTGTAGCTGGTTGTGTGTTGTGTCAAGTGTCCGTCCTATTCATCCCCTTCCTCTTCCTCGTCCTCGACCTCTCATTGAGTGCGTGTTTTCTGTGTGTGTATGATTTAGTAGAGTAATAGGTGCTTCTGTTGATTTAACGGATTGTGTGTGTGTACTGTTTGTTATTGATGTGGATTTCGCGTTTGTTACAAATACGTTGTCACCAAGGACTTTGCTCAATATGGTGGAGGTGTGTATTGCTGCTTGTTTTTGAAGGATTGTAATATCTATTCTGCATTCTAATTTATCTATATATCTATTTAAACTTTTCGCTATCACTCCTGTTGCGCCTACTACTATGGGTATGATGGTGGCGTGTGTATTCCATAAACGATTAATTTCGGTTTTGAGAAGATGGTATTTGCTTAATTTTTCTATTTCTTTTGCTCCTATATTGTAGTCTGATGGTACTGTTATATCTATTAAAAATGTTTTATTGTTAATTTTATCTATGTAAATTAGGTCTCGTCTATTGTGCGTTACTGTAATGTCTGTCTGGATTGGCATTTCCCACATTATTTTTGTTGTGTCATTTTCTTTTATTTGATACTGTATCATTGTTTCTTCCCACCAAAGAAACTTCTATTTTATGTCTTTTTGCTAAACACCAATAGATGTACTGAACGAGGTTTTTATGTCTTTTGACATAGTATGTACCTGCCAGTTTTTCGCAACCTGAGGTGATGTGTTGGGTTATTTCGTCCTTGTTGTGACAAAGGCGACATTTACCATCTACCGGTGCTTTCAAGATATCACGCTGGTGTTGTCGGGTCATAACTGATTGGTCTTGTATTGCAAAAATTGATGATACTATGCCGGGTGATACATGCTGCTTTTTGATCCACTTAAATGAGAGTTCAGTGTCTATGTTAGCCTGATCTAATATTTTTAAAGGAAATTGACCATGTAGTTGTTTGTTTCGCCATGATGAATTTTGTTTTTTAGCTATAGCATTTTTAATTTCTGTGTGGGTGTGTTGTGTGTTTTGTGGTAAGTGAAGTTCCATTTCTATTTCTTGTGCTTCTTTAATAATTGAGTATTTATCCTTGTGTCGATATTTTTTTTTTTATTATTATTACGCAAGGAAAACTGTTTGATATTATTTAATCCTATATTTTCATAGTTGATTGTGATTGACTATTATATTTGAAAATTGTAATTATTACTATTGTAAATTTTTAAACTATCGAAAGTCCAAAACAATCGATACTATCGATAGTATCGATACTATCGATAGACCAATCGATAGTCTTACGATTGGTGGCCTATCGATACACTATAGATTTATATTCGATAGTCGACTATCGATCGGCAACACTAGTGCAGTCTCTTATTCCTATCAATGTGTGCAGTACATCTGTGCTAATATGTAAACTGTGTATGTAAAAAGGTAAAAATGAATAAAAAACGAAATAAATCACCAACATCTAAAGAAAACATTAGAAAAATGGACAAAGCTTCAAGAGGTAAACTAACTCGGAAGCTTTTAGCACCAGACCATGAGTTATTACTATGGGAGAAATGGATACAAATACGAAAAGAAGAGACTACAAAACTGGGTGAAAAACTACAAAGGCACCCAGTAGATTTGGCAATGAATCTCTCAGAACAAGTAAGAGAAGATTTAGAAAGAAAAACTGCTTTAACGCTAGCTCAAATTGAAAAGAAACCAACAGTGAGAGGAAGTTTGTTTGAGCGTCCAGAAAGACTGAAACAACGTTGTTATTGCCAACCAGTTTATGAAATCAAAAGAACTGCTGCAGAATTAGGTCACCCACGTATAATTGAACATATAGGCGTCCCAATAGATATTCAAAAAGATGAATTGGGGATGGCTGAAGATAAACAACGTCATGATTGCGAGCAATTAAATGCTGATTACGTTAAATACAGACAGAAGCGTGAAGAAGAACTTGCTGAAAATATACAGAAAGTAGATCCATTTAGGTATGTATAAAATATACTATTAAATCTAAAAACACGATTACTGTACAATGCAATAAAAATTTGTATAGGTGTCTACAAATTTAATATTTCGTTACAGACCATCTACAAGTAATTTGATTGTACAGGGATACAAACCTAAAACACCACCGCCTAAAATTCCTCCGTTACCATCAATTATCATCGATGCTCCAACAAATTTTGTTGAAGAAGCAGTTAGCGGTATTTACGCCATAAAAATAAATAGTACCATTTTTTATAAGAAAACTCCCGGAAAGGTGTTCTCGCACATATCTACACTTCAACTTAAAACTTGCAACGAAAATTGCACCTCATGGTCCTATTATTTTAACGTTCCAGTGAAACGAGCTGGTAGGGGAAAACTTTTTCTTCAAAACCTCGGCACCGTAACCTTGAGATATTGTTGGAAGATGATAAAAAAGTCATTACCATTTATACCAACACATAATTACGAACAAGTATTCTTTTTCAATAAAAATGAGGACATTTTGTCACCTGGTCAATGTAGAACTATATGCTTTACATTTGTATCTGATAAACCAGGAATATATAGCGAATTTTGGGAACTTAATTTTATGAACGTCTATTTTTTTAATACGCCCAATGAAAAAATTTCGTGTAACTTATACGCTGATTCAGTAGAAAATTTAGAAAGTATAAAGAAAAAAGTTGAAATACTTAAAAGTAAAATACATATGAAAACTATTAGCAACCTGGTCAATGATATTTTAAATGAAGTTATTGATAATGTTTTTGTAAATATACCTCAAGTGTGTCCTTACAAACATTATTTCTTAGAAGCTCAATTATTTGTTATGAAAAATCCCGTGTGCTTTTACCATCAAACGGAGGTGGAAATGATGAAAGAAACATACAGGAAAGAAATGACCTCAGGGGATTCTTGGGATTTATCGATATCAACCTGGCGAAGCAGTATGATGTCAAACGAATACGACAATAGAATGAAGTACTATGATGCATTGAAAAATTTTCACAGTGCGTGCTTGAAACCATGGCACGAGGGTGATGATCAGCTAGAAGAAAAATATTGTGCTGTACGTGAATTATTGGGAGAGTTAGCTAACAAACTTGATAGTGAATACCAAAATCTAACAGATCTATATGTACCTGAACCTTTGGTGACTGTAAGCAATAATGAAATTATGACACCAAATAATGAACATAAAATTAGTAATATCTTCTATTTACATGCATATGATCACGTTGCAACTACTATAGAGCTTTGTGCCGGTATATTAAGTAGTTTGGATGCCAATAGATGGATCGAATTTGATTTTTGTCAAAATTAAAGTTTTAAGCTTACTAAGTTTGATTTTAATAGTGAATTATGGTTCTATGTTATTAATTGTTTCTCTCTCTCCAGCCTCCTTAAGGTCCTACTGTTGGATACTCATTCTGAAAGGGATTATGGTCTACTACGGGACAGGGTTTTCTGTCTTTTACGATGCTTTCTGTGTACAACATCCTAAACCTGGCTTTTACAGTCACTTCAAGTCACTTGTATTCTTAATCCGTCAGCAGAGGGACCGTTGCTATTGTTTATCTGTTTTTATTAAATTTTTGATACTCGTTGATCATTTACATTTGTTGTCTTTTGGCAATGCAGATAATATTTTCGTAGTTCATATTAAGTAGACGTACAGATCATAGCATATTTCTAAAAATATAATAAATACTAGCTGACCCGGCAAACGTTGTTTTGCCACACTAAAAAAAAAGGTTTGAAAAATAGATGTTGGCCGATTCTCAGACCTAGAGGATATGTACACAAAATTTCAGGAAAATCGGTCGAGCCGTTTCGGAGGAGTACGGTAACTAACACTGTGACACGTGAATTTTATATATTAGACTAGCTGACCCGGCAAACGTTGTTTTGCAATACTAAAAAAAAAAAAGTTTGAAAAATAGATGTTGGCCGATTCTCAGACCTACTGAATACGTATGCAAAATTTGAGAAGAATCGGTCAAGCCGTTTCGGAGGAGTACGGTAACTAACACTGTGACACGTGAATTTTATATATTAGATGTATTTTAAAAGGTAGTTGTATTATACTTGCATATTCAATGAGGGTTGTATTTGAAAATAAAATTAGTGTATTATCACATATAATAATTTATTATCATATCATAACTTTGATTTGACTTGTGAGACATAAATAACGGAGTGGCCTGGTGGATGTCTTTGTGTGGGTCTCACGTTGCGTTCGATTGGAATGTTGTCTGGTCCTTCCAATTCTCTCAATAATCCAAGCTGTAAATAATAAGTTTATTTAGCTATCACACTACACACAGAATCAGATTCATTTACAAAGGGTTAAATAAATAAATTATACAAAATTATTTAATAACGAAACAAGTAACGGCTATACTTTGACTATAGGGAAAACTTTGGCTAAAAGAAATGTAAATTTCCTGTTTTCTTATTTTTTATTAAATGTTGACCGCAATTTATTAACGTATTATGTATTTGTTGTTGTAGCATCAACTGATACTATTTTTTTCTTTTTTTGGCCTGTGGCAACCCACTGGCTTAGCGGATTATTGCCAGGCTCATGTAATGGCTTCTCATGTGGTTTATGCGAGGTCATAAAATTTTGATTTTCCAAAATAAATTTTGTTTAAACATGTATTCTACGTGTGGTGATTGATTAAGAATACAAGTGTCACCACCCCATCTCCTCCCAAGGGTGCTGTAAAAGCCAGCTAAGGGATATTGCACACAGATAACATCTTCTACGAGAGACGGAAAACTCGAAAATAAACCCTGTGCCAATACGCCTGGTCAGCGCGGCACAGTAGACCATAATCTCTCCCAAAGTGGAGGAGGCCCCTGCCCAACAGTGGGACGTAAATGGGCTGGAGAAGAGGAGAAGAAACATATAACGCCTGAAATCAATTGATGCTACAACTGATAGCTCTCTTTATCATCGTTCCAGACCTTCTTCGTGTCAGACGAACGGACGGACTGCAAAGTCTCGGTAATAAAGTCCTGCTGTTTTATCTTTCGGTTCTTAAAAAGGGCAGTAAGTAAGATCGTTATCCTTACTAATTTATATAGTGCAAAATCCGGATGATGACACAATAATAATTTTGACAAGCTTATGTGTTAATGTGTTGAAAGAAACAATAGCGCGATTTAAATAGCGTACAACGCCATCTATTGAGCAGAAGAGTAAATTTCTGTTTGTTAAGGATTGATTTCTAAATTCCACGCGTACGAAGTCGCGGACAACAGCTAGTATTGTATAATTCAAAATAATAAAATGCTACTCTTGACTAAAGCCATCCATAACCACGATAAAAAATATGAAGATGTGAGATTCTATTTCACAACCTTTCTAAGGTTTTGTAAAGGTGGGATATAAGAGGTAAGATTTCCCATTTACGAAGAACACAATAAATTGAAAATTGATAGCCATGGGTTAGCGCCATGAAAGCGCAGCTGTTTGAAAGTATCCATGTTATTATAATATATAGAGGATTTGAAAAGGTTTGAAAAATATGGGTTAGTTATATTTGTACTCATGGTTTTTATCCAAACTGCTTTTGGGTTATTTCAATGTGGAATAAGAAACTCAATCTTTATACGTCTAGTTTTTCAAAGTTACGAAATTTCAGTTTACATTGTGACTGCCATTTTTAAGTATGATGATGATGATGTGCACCGGATATGCTCGAAACTCTAAGTGATAGTCGGCAATACATCTTCTTCTCCAGCCCATTTATGGGCACTGTTGGGCACGGACCTCCTCCACTTTGGGAGGGATTATGGTCTACTGTGCCGCGCTGACCAGGCGTGTTGGCACAGGGTTTATTTTCGAGATTTCCGTCTCTCACAGATGATGTTATCTGTATGCAATATCCCTTAACTGACTTTTAAAGCACCCTTGGGAGGAAATAAGATGGTGACACTTGTATTCTTAATCCGTCACCACACACGGCAACAAATAACTATTTTAAAATAATACGTGAACAATTTATCTTTTATGAGATTCTGAAAATAGATAGTACGTAAATATACTTTATCAATGTATTTATACAAAACCTTTAGAAATTATTCTGCACTGGACTCTTTGGAATGTCATTTTAATAAAACCCTATATTCAAATTAATTCGGTCGCAGAAGTCTTATTATTATTTTTGAAACAAGGGTTTGTTTACATACTGCTAACATAATACCTTTCATATAATTTTCTATTATTGAGGAGAGGGCTATTGAATTAATTACAATAAGATCGAAACAAAAGGTTGTAGATACCTTTCAAATAGTGTATATAGGGTCATTCACCGCAAAGGAAGTATTTGGACAATAGTCCGCTAATATAGGATCATTTCAATCAACCGACCGCGACGCGCGACGGGCCTTATGATGCAGAGTATTGCAGAGGTTAGTGTAACGTGCTGTCACTTACGGAGTCGCAAGTTCGATTTCCGCACAGGAAAATAATTACTGTTTTGGTGTATACTTATCGCAGTGATATTTTTACTTCATATGTTTTTTTTTCTTAATAACTTCTAAACTATTTACAGAGAGAAAAAAGATTGTTTATTTGTAAAGAATAAGCTTCGAAAGCACTGAACTGATTTGAAAATTTCTTTTACCATCGTAAAATTAGACTATCCCCGGTGAAAATTTGGCTTTGTTGTCATTAAAGTGCGACGTCAGAGCGGATTATTAGTCTATTATATCATCGAATAAAAAAAAAGTTTATTTGTTAAATCCACATTCTGGTACCTATCCCTGACATAGGTACCTAAGCGATAAGCTTAGCTCGTTTACCGAGCTATCATGGTTCCCGCATATGTTTACAAAATCTTCCACTACAATTTGGTAAACATAATATGCGGGAACCATGATAGCTCCGATGGGAGAGCAACAGAACGGTATTCCGAGGTCGTGGGATCAAGTCCTGCTCTTGAGTATCATTTTTTCCACTATAATTTAGTTTATTTAGTATAGCTGTTGCCCACGACTGCGTCCGCGTGAAATTTAGAAAAATTTCCCCGTTTTTGCAACATTTTTCACTACTGTTTCGCTTCTACTGGTCGTATGGTGATGTTATATAGCCTAAAGCTATCCTCGATAAATGCCCTATCTAACACTGAAAGAATTTTTCAAATCGAGGCCCAGTGGTTCATGAGATTAGCGCGTTTAAACAAACAAACAAACAAACTCTATAGTATAGAAAAGCATAGCAAGTCAATTGCAAAAATTAATAAATTAATGTATTATACCTGTTCATTCCCAATTTGCACAGGTTTTTCATAAATAATCCAAGTAACACATTCAGTGTATGGCGGTGTTGTTAGAGAGCCCTTATACGTCACGTAGTTGCCTTCCTGTAGATCATCGCTGTCCATCCAGGACAAAGACTCTGTGAATATAAAAACAATTATTGTAAGATATTTTTGTAGTGACATTTTTGTTACATTACGGGCCAAAGCGCGAATCATGCGCTTTTATATAAGGACTTTAAGGACATGCTCGAAACCTATCATCTTCAATACCAAAACTATGAGATTTAGACGGTAATCTTTACTTATTATAAAACAAAGTTGTTATTTTTGTATGTATGTATGTCCCAATATGAAGTTTATTGAAAAACTTAACACATAAGAAATATGTTACAGGCTTTCTCTATCCAGCAAAGAAAGGCTGACGGATGGCTAAAATATATTTTTTCTCTTTTAGCTACAAGATGAGTTTTGACTCTTAAAATATTCACGGACTTAATTTCGTACATTCCATTCAAAATATTTCTTAAGAATTATGGAAAATTTTATATCAACGTTAATTTTACGAAAAAAAATAACAATTGGATACTACGTGGAAATATTTGAATACAAACTTCAATTCATTCTTGAAAATATTTTTGTCACAATAAGTTAAAAGAAATCGAAACCTATCAAAAGAGCCTATAAAAACAAATGAAATGTAAAGAGCCTATTAATAAAGATTGTAACGAAGCCTTTAAGTGTGATTTGTGTTCAATAATGGAATATAAGGTCAAACAAATGAGTCTGTAAGTAATTTATTAATTTTGCAATTGACATGCTATGCTTTTACATAATAAATTAAATTACGGTGGAAAAAGTGATTACCGCAAGCGGGACTCGAACCCACGACCTCGGAATACCGTTCCGTAGCTCTGCCAACTGAGCTTATTGCGGTCGTAGCGTTATTGCTCGAAGTAATCAATTAGGCCACCGTCGAGGTCGTGGGTTTGAGTCCCGCTTGCGGTGATCACTTTTTCCACCGTAATTTAATTATTTAAATGAGTCTGTATCAACAAAAAAATTATAATCTTTTAGATAAAACCAGTCAAGCACGAGTTGTACTCGCCCACGAAGGCCGTACTAATACTATCATAATATATATAATCGTCATACTGCCCCAAATAATAGAAACCTAAAAAAGGGGATAAGAGCAGGAGAATAACGGTGATGAGTATTTTGTTGTCAAAGCATAATTAAACCGTAAAATATCCGTAATAGTGTCCGGCTTTACATTTTGGTAACGAAAACTTCGTAAGTACTGCATACCAACCTGATGTCACTCTTACAGAGTGTTCACTTTTCTTGATCGCTTCAAATCCTTCGACTAGTCTGTCAAATCTTGGGTTTGGTGCATCAACTGCTTCTAATAGAAAACCGACCACCGCTAAACCATCTGGATGACCAACCGCTGCTTCCATTGATTCATATTTACTGTTATAATGAACGAAATGGCATTCCGCTGCATATCTGAAAAATGAATAAATAATTGAATGATTTCTTTGCAGAATATGGGTTAATAAATTTAGCTTCGCTGTCACAGACATAAAGACTTACTTTTACATATATAGAACAACGTTAGCCATTTGGACAGGCTTTTATTTATCTTGGTTTTTCATTTAAAGGAAAGGGTTTGAATTTGAACCCATAACACCCTTGTTGACTGAATTACTAGAAATACCTCGTAGCTTAACATGCGGACTATTTACAGGCAATTTTGAAAAAAATCTCTTTGTAAGAACCATCTTCGTACTTTAATGAATATTTTAACAAAAGAATTAGCAAAATTGGTTCAGCTAGTCTCGGGCGCTTAGCAACACATTCATTTATTATAGATTTACAAAATTCTCTAAGATATATAAAACCACTTTTTACGGATTTATACGTAGGTATATTTGTTTTAAAAACGTCGGGTTAAAATTTAAAATATAGGTACAGGTCTAAATCCGTAAAAAGTAGTTTTATTTAAACGAATGGGTCGCGCATGTGTTAGAGAATATTATCTCAAAGATCTTGTTCCATAACGTTGTGTTTACTTACCCTTGACCATCTAGTAAATGCTCGCAGCCAGAGAAGTTATCAACAGACCAGTGAAAGTGCATTTGTTCAAATATGTACTCGCCAAGTAGAGGTCCGCCGCGAAGAATTGGTCTTACTTCGGACTCAAATGTGAAGTATGCTGCAAAATTAAAAACAGCACTTAGTTAATAAATTGCCCCTGTAGTGACAGATAAAGAATACAAAGATTGTCACGCCATTCCTCGAAGACAGATGTAAAAGTATGTTAATAGACCCTGTAAGCAGAATATATCTTAAATGAGAGAAGAAAATCTCCAAACTACACCTTTTGCCAACACGTCTGGACACCGCGGCAATATATACAAAAACTCTTCCGAAACGGAGAAGGCCCGTGTCAGTGTCGTAGTACATTGGGACATTAACGATAATGAGGGAGGAATTACGGTAGGTCTAATGAAGCTCGTAGGACTGATGATCGTTGGAAAAGAAAAGTTCTGGAGTGGCGAATACGGATAGCACGACGCAGTGTATGGCACCCCCAAAAAGGTGGCGCGACGATATCGTACAAATCGCGGAGAGCCGCACTAGACCGCGTGTTGTGGTGTTCTATGGGAGAGGCATATGTCCAACAGTGGAAAGCCTGATGGATAGATGAATGAATGAAATTAAAATCGAACTCACAACTCGTTTAACCCTTTTTACAAAGCGCACTTACTCTTTCCTTGCTTCTAAAAGCACAGATTCTAGCATTTTTATTCTCAAAACTTTTTTTTATTATTATTATTTCTTTTCTATTTTATAACAGACGTTAAGTGCGATCGTATTTGTAACAAGTTGAAGATGTTACATCTAAAGTTATATAACAAACTTGAACTACAAAAGGACTTATCTTTATTCATGTTTGGTATCGGTTGAGAGTTACACAAGGGAAGATAACAACCATTCTCTTGTCTATGTCAAGTAAATTACTTAAATTGTATTCTTGTTCGAAGCACAAATTTTAAGCTCTATATCGTCTCCGTTATCATTAAAAGAAAATCAGAAGTATATATTCATTTATATTGTAATCTCTTACTGTCGTAATCTATATCTTCTATACTAATTATTATAAAGCTAAAGAGTTTGTTTCTGTATTTGAACGCGCTAATCTCAGGAACCACTGGTCCGTTTTAAAAAGTTATTTCAGTGTTAGATAGTTCATTTATCGAGCAAGGCTACATAACAACACGCTTCGACCAATAGGAGCGAAGCAGTAGTGAAAATTTTTGCAAAGACGGGGAAAAATTTCATTTAATTAATCTTCTTATCGCTACGTAACGCTATAGTTGACTCGAGGTTTTTGCCATAAAGAATAGCAAAACTACAAAATACTATCTAATTAATTACTACCTCTCCAAATACAAAATAGTTACTGTAGTGGCAGCGCGGTCACCACAATTTATCGCAAATATTTAACTTCATTTCACTTTACAGATCACTTCGAATAGATAGACCATTACGAGATTTTTAATGATTCACAACCAAAGTTGGAGACAAGCGCGGATTATGGCGTGTGAAATTATGCATTTTAATAGGTCGTGGAAATTAATCAGTCAAGTTCTCATACATTACATATGCACGAATAAACGTTCGGTGTGCTATGATCACCTTGCGTAAGGGTGATCTGTGATTTCGCTTCACCCAAGTGGAAATGCAAATGAAATGTAGCGTAAAATATTCCACTTTGAGTAATATTTAATGAAAATATCCAATCACTGCTTTCAGGTATATTAATACTTGTTCCTCATAAAGAATTTCACTAGATGGGTATTTAGAACTTAATTAATTAGTATTCAGAAAATTACTTATATTTTTTATTAAATTCGTTCTCTTTATAGAAAATTGTAGCTTTAAGAAATGTTTAAATAAAACTACTTTTTACGGATTTAGACGCGTATATTTGTTATAAATTTTGGCCCGACGTTTCGTTAGACGTTTCGTTTCGTAGTTTTATTTAAACAGATGAGTCGCGCAAGTGTTAGAAAATATTATTTTAAGAAATGTTTCAAATCAAACATACAAATAATTTTAATTACAAAATACGAGTAGGTACACCTGTTACATATAACTGGGCTTAAGGCATGTGAAATCACCATCATCGTCATCACGCCTTTTTCCCATGGGGGTAGGCAGAGAATATAGAGCGCCATCTGCTACGATCCAAACATACTTCCTTAGCTTCATCCACACTCATACATGCCCGACGGTTGTAAGTGCTACGCACTTGACCCTTTTAAAGTATACCTGTGATGACATCAGAGTATACTTTTCTCGGGCGTCCTCTCCTAGCATTCCCACTCACCTCCGTCGTGTATATGCCTTTCGTTAATCGACTATCATCCATCCTCTCCACATGGCCAAACCACCTAAGCATACACAGTCAAAATAATCAGGTTTAGTCAATGTGTATTCATTTTAACAATACGGTGGCATTGTTTTCTATTAAAAATATTATCTTAACTTAGGATTTAACGTGAGCTAATCTTCAAAACTACGCAACAATTTTTTTGTGTTACTTGTTAAGGTATTTTGATTATCTAAATAACGCTCGAAGTTGCTGTTTGGTCATAAATAAATAGACATAAAATATCTTTATAGAATTCTCCATAATATCTTTTATTGAAAATAATCGCTTGTAACAATGCTACTTATCAATAACATAATACTGATTACCTTTCAGTTTCCTGTAAGTAAAAATTGTTTACTGTGTGATATTATTATCATATCACATTGATAAAGACATGAACTTCACTGATTTTATTAAGTTTGTTACCTATATTGGTTTTAGGCGTAAATTGCGTAAGACTGATAGCATTATTTACATTTTTGTTATTTTTGAAGAATAAGACATGCTTCTGATACTTATTACAGACAGATGGTATAAATCTATAGCATAAAGTTAAAGTTGAGTTGAAGTAGGTACATTTGTCATGCTCTGACGTATAGGAGCGAGGCATCAGTAAAAAAAGTTGCAAAAATAGGGAAAATTATTAATATTTGAGGACTTCCGTTGCGTGCGCTGCGTTAATTAGGGAATTATATTATCATTTGTTTTTCTAAATTCCAGGCATACGAAGTCGCAGGCAACAGTACGAGCAAGCCATGCCTTGCCATGGTCTTATATATCTATAGGTACTCTTCTTAATTATATATTAAGGTGTTAAATTCTTTTTTAATCGATCTATTATTCACGAAAAGTGTGAAAACTTTTTTTTTCCAAAGATTATATAGTTAAAATGTGCTCGATCTATACCTGGTTGTCTCTTTCGTCGAGATGCTCGGGAACAGGGATAGCAATACCTAACAAAAACCACCTAAATTGTAAATTTGCCGGTTCTACAGTCCACTCTTAAATTCCAGCTATATGGGTAAAAGTGTATTTTTATTCACAACATATTTGCTTCTGGAATTTTGTTATCTACGCCTACGTAAGGGATTTAGTGTGTCGATTTCGATATACACCCACTATTCGAAGTTTAATATTTATATTAGCTTTTATACAAGCGAGCCTATCTGCAATCTATACATACTATAAAAACAGACAATGGCACCAATTCTATTCAAAACTAAACTTAACTAAAATACTTAGTAGTAAAACTAAAAACCATTGTCATCGGTACTTAAAATGTGTGCAAAATTTCAGATCGATCCGACTACCGCAAGTGATCGTTCAGAACTAATATAAGCGTGTTAAAATTAAAATTGATAGTGTCAGTAACACAATTCGGCAATGTTAACTGACCTTTCTTATTATAAACTAAAGATTTTAATAATTAAAATAAACGCGCACAACGAAATAGCCAATCAATCAAAATTAACAATAGTTGTTTTCATTTTTAGTTGGGTTTAGTTGTGCATATAGAATTGATACCGATATATCCAGATTATAATGCCAAAAAAAAATTTAAAACATCAAAATTTCTGGATAACAAAGCTTGCTTCGACCAATATCAATGTTAGTCATCATCATCATCATCCTCCTGCTCTTATCCCATTATTTGGGGTCGGCACAACAACTATTAGCCGTCATGTCTGTGCCAACTCCTCTTTCTTTCATGTCCTCTTTCACACAGTCCATCCATCTTTTCTTAGGTCATCCTCTAGACTTTTTTCCTTCCACATTTATACTCAGAACTCTCCTAGCGACATTACTTTCCTCTAGTCTCATGACATGCCTACCAGGACATCCGCTCATTCTTCAATTTTTCAGTCACTGGCATCACTTTCAGACTTTCTCTAATATATTCATTCATCTCTATTATATCAATTTATTATTTCAGCGTCAGTCACAATGATCAAATAATATAAAATGCAAAAATGTATGATATTTCATGATTAGGGGGATTATGGATTATTGTATGACAGGCTATGATTGACATGGACGACGTATTCGAAACGTGTTCGAGTCATATCGCATTTAAGTCACGGGACATCTCGCAAACATCTTGGTTACTAATAACAAGGTCATCCTATCCCTTTTTGATAAGAATGTAAACAAATTTATCATCTTATTTTCTAAACATGTTGTATTGAATCACGTATCAAATTTTAATGGAAGGATCTTATTGATGTACTTGGTAATGATGAATTTTATTACATTTATTGATTAGTTGTGGCTGGCTTATACAATATACACAGTTAACATTCTCTGTGAGAGTACGCAAACTCAAAATTAAACCCTTTGACAACATACCTGGTCAGTGCGGCACACATAAATTTGTTGCAATTCTAATACGAATTTTTATTGATATTATTATTGGTAGTACCTACCTATGGGTTACTCTCAGATACTGTAATTAGAACAGTTAGGTATTGTACTATTAATTTCATTTTATTTAACATTTTGTAAAATTATTTCAAACAACACTACAAACTAAAACAAAAAAGAAAGAAAAAGAGGTTGAAACTAGGCATCAAAAAATTCGTCCGCATCGCAGTCATTGGGTAACGTGCCCAAAAGACTGGCCGCATTGCCACGTTGTATAGCAATGCTTATACGAATTGCTAAATACAGGCCAGCCTTAGGTATTTATATTATGTCATACTAGCGATTTCGCACCCGTGGAATTCCTACTTACTTAACACTTATCGTCACATTTTGGAAAATTCACACAATTTTTTTATAAATTGTAGCCTATATTTGTTATTCTGGATATGCTATTAATGGATTTTAATGAAACTTTACAATCATGTAGCTTAAACAGCTACATTATTGTAAAGTTTCATTAAAATCCATTCAGTAATTTTGCGTGAAACAGTTACAAACATCCATACTCACAAACTTTCACATTTATAATATTACTAGGATATATACAAGTTTGAAATACTTATATTTAATTTGGCTTCGTTTAGTGAATATAACCAACTTGTGCTTGCCTGTTTAGATTAACTTTATAATTTCCAATATGACCCAGGTATGTTGATGAAACTTTTGATGCACGCTTGCATTTTGAAACTATTAATATTAGTTTCACTGCATCGTTTATACTGTGGTAAAACTATATTTAAACGATCGAAGAATCTTATAATGAAAACTAGATGACTCGGCAAATGATTTTCTGTCAAAATTAGTATGGGTCGCGACTTCCTTGTAGATCTGGTGTATCTCAGACGGACTCAACGTTTTTGCTAAAGGTTTTCTAGAGTGTTGAACTTTTGAACTTAAGTAACACTTAGGCAGATTTTTTATGGATGCAACACGGCCTCGCCTCGAAAGGCCACAGGACGCACTCCGACGAGGTTGTCAACAGTCGGCTGGTATCGTTGAGCCTAATACGAGAGAAACCGACGAATTATACGGGTATTGTCTAACAAGACTGCTTTTTGCATCTGGGCTGTCACCGACTTGCTATTACGCTAATTATTATTATAGTGGTATCTCGACCAATATTCTAATATTCCATAAAACATAAACTCTAAATCTTCTTCTACAAAATATCTGCCTAGCAGTGGACTCCGTATGTTTTTTTGTTATTCTATTTCAAACAGAGCGAGGGACAGGGGATATAGTTTTATAAGTGGTGATGGCTGATATGCCAAAACAGTATTGCTAGGTAATGCCGGTGTACTCCGCAATTTTTTTGATATTTCTCTCCCAGTAGACCCTACTATTACGATCGGCTGTTGTCAATCTCGTCGGAGGGCGTTTCGAGGCGAAGCAGTGTCTTATTCTCTTAATTTAAGGGATGATTATAAATGTTTACATACCTGTAGATCCATTATTCAATAGAATGCCATTAACTTCGTTGTCCCAATATCCTGTATACTGCAGTGGATCCAAGGAAGACCATTTTGGACAGCGATTTAGTGAAATCGCGAGTGGCGATTGTGAAGCCCTTAGGCGGGATATTTGTTCAGCTGTGAAAAAGTGAAATACATGTTTATTTCAAGCTTTCCATTCTCACGTACTACCTTATAATATACATCATTTTACTTATTATAAAACAAAGTCGCTATTTTTGTGTGTATGTCCCTGTGTGAGCTTATGTCTTTGAAATTACGCAACGGATTTTTACACGGTTTTTTTAATAGTGTAACACTTAATCAACCAAAAAATCCACTTAAAAAACCGCGTTAAAATCCGTTGCATAATTTTGAAGATATAAGCTCACATATGGACATACATGCAAAAATAACGACTTTGTTAAAAAATAAGTAAAGACTTGGCAGGTGGGTTGACATCTACTATAACATCTATACTAATATTATAAAACTGAAGAGTTTGTTTGTTTGTTTGAACGCGCTAATCTCAGGAACCACTAAAACAATTTGAAAAATTCTTTCAGTGTTAGACAGGGTATTTATCGAAGGCTTTAGGCTATATAAAATCACGCTACGACCAGTAGAAGCGAAGCAGTAGTGAAAAATGTCGCAAAAACGGGGAAAATTTTCTAAATTCCACATTTTATATAAAGAACTCTGCAGCCGTTTTCCTGACGATTCGTTACTTCATTTCTCTCTCTCTCTCTCTCTCTCTGTCTCTCTCTGTCTCTCTGTCTCTCTCTGTCTCTCTCTGTGTGTCTCTCCCTCTCCTGCCTATTAACATCCTACTGTTGGCCACAGGACTCCTCCAATGAGGGAGGGATTATGGTCTACCATGCCGCACCGACTAGAGGTGTAGGTGGGTTAATTTTCGAGTTCCCTTTTCTATCACAGAGAATGTTATCTGTGTAGAATATCCCTTAGCTGCTGGCTTTTACACCACCCTGGGAAAGAAATAGCGTGGTGACATTTGTATTCTTAATCCGTCATCACACGAACAGTAGGTTATTTCCAATAAAAGGCATTTCTAATAGAAAAACAATCAATAAAAATCAAATAATCTAATTTATAAAACAATGTGGAAAATAAATTTATCATCACAAATTCCTGAAATAGCCAACTGGTTTAAAAACAGTAGCACTATTTTTATATATGTCTTATTGCAGCAATCTTGAAAATTCGATCAATCATGGTGATAAGCGATAAAGAATTGTAAAAGATCAGTTGATGGATCGTAACTGTTATCTTCTTAAGATTTCAAGTAAGCTCCTCTATATTTTTATAACCTATGGTTATGGCTCTAAACGTTTTTAACCTTATTTACTGATGCTTACATCTGTCCATTGTTTATGGTAATTATTATAAAATAGCGATTGTCAATCAAATGTATTGGCATGATCCATGCATGCGCAGTAACGCCGTTTTACGCCGATTACGCATGCGCCAATAATGTAAGGTTTTTTCATTACGTTATTTAGGTTACGGAATTTCTGAATTCGGTCTCCACGCTCAAGGCCCGCGATAGAAGCTATGCATTAGCTTGAAAAGGACTTTCTTAGTAAAAATGTTGCGAAAACGAGGAAAATTTTCCAAATTCCACACGTACGAAATCGCGAGAAACAGTTATAATCATATTTTTAATCTGTTCAAATATGCAAAATGTCTATGCTATAAAATTCCAACTGCTAAAAATAAAATCTGATAATTTTACTCAAATTACCAAAATTAAATTATCTAAGTTTTAAATATAGTATTCCCTACTTTCTCCATTTCCTTAAAGAAATACCGTTGGTAGAATATCTAAAAACTTTAAGTTTGGTAAAGAGATTTTCAAGAAAGATAATCTTGTTTGAGTTTACGTTTTATAGAAAATCGCTAGAGCTAAGACGCTGTAGACGCATTTAAATTTTATAAAAAATCGTTGGGACTACGATGCCGAAGTTGTAGACAGTCGCATTAAACACAAACGAAAATCTTAGTTCAGCATGAGATATGCATGAACGGCGGTCTTATCGCTGGTAGCGATCTCTTCCAAGCAACCTTTCATACACATTACATCAAACTATCGAGAAATTACAATTCATACATACATTGTATTCATTACTTAAAAAGGAAAGTAAGTAGAACGGTGACTAACACAGTGACACGAGAATGTCGTTTATATAAATATTATCAAATGCTTGTAAGCAAATAAACTATTTTTAAATTTTTATTAACATTGTCCATGATGTATTAAAAACACAGTGTCACAAGCCCTATTCCTTCTTAAAGTGCTGTAAAAGCCAGCTAAGATACATTTTACACAGATAACATCTAAATCTCGATAAAAACGCTATGCCTACAAGGCATCAGTGCAGCATAGCAGACCACAATTCCTCCCATAGCGGTCCGTGCCTAACAGTGGGACGTTAGGGGGGCTGGATAGGGAGAGAACTTTTATATAACAACTAAAACATACATACGCCTTACTCAACTATTTTCTATTGTTCTAATTACCATCGGATGCAGTTTTGTTAGGTTTCACTGACACAGGATTAAATTTTACTATTCTATTTTCCATTATACTAAATATAATTACACTTAATTATTATACGTCTACAACATACGTCCTATTAGGATTATATGAGCGAAAATATTTTAATTCCAAATCGTACCGTGGCCGATTAGATTAGTTTATCATGTTTTTCAGAACTTACTTGACTACAGTATATTATGTAAATGATTAGGATTAACTGTAGATTTTGCACATAGTAAAATCGATAATATGTAGTAAAAATGACGACTGCAGTTTATAAAAAATATAGGAATTTAATAGTCTTTATTCTGTTGTATATTTTATCTACTGAAAGAACATGTATGATCAGATGTATGAGTGTGAATGAAGGCAAGGAAGTGTGTTTAGATCGTAGCAGATGGCACTCTATAGTCTCTACCTACTAGTGCCTACCCCCATGGGAAAAAGGCGTGTTGCTATGATGATGATAATCAAGGAACAGTCGAAGTTTTTATAGCTTGGGATACTAAACAATC
Source organism: Orgyia antiqua (assembly GCA_916999025.1). Classification (NCBI taxonomy): domain Eukaryota; kingdom Metazoa; phylum Arthropoda; class Insecta; order Lepidoptera; family Erebidae; genus Orgyia; species Orgyia antiqua. The sequence continues at coordinate 14,366,822 of OU779864.1, read as the reverse complement.
ATTATTCAGCCAGATTTATAACATTTTGTACTAAGGTATTCACTATTTAGGGAAAATGGTGTTTCTGTAAAATGAAACCTACCCAGATTGATTATTCACGGCCAAAATCCTACATAATAAGTTCGCGCAAATCGTTAGAACCGTAGGTAATAAATAATTATAAATACCTAAGAAAGTTAAGTGGTATAACAAAAACATGTAAAAATTTATCCTCTTTCAGGCCTCTTACAGAATCGGGCGTAACATTAGATAAAAATACTAAAAACTATGTTTATAATTAATCAAAGTCATTTCGATATTTGAACTGATAATTTATAAGTAAATTATTAATTAGATAGATAATACCTGATTGTATAAGAACTTTGATCAGTTTACATAATTTTCATGAAGGGCACTGCTGTTTGGAAATTGTAAACTGATCAATTACTGTGTAAAGAAATTTAATAAAATTTAAACTAACTTAACATAATATTCTCTAATAGGTACTTGCGCGACACATACGTTCAAATAAAACCACTTTTTACGGATTTAGACTGGCGTATTTGTTTAAAATTTTACACGTGTCTAAATCCGTAAAAGGGAGGATTTATTTGAACAAACTTAACATTTTACAATACATCTTCATCAATTAAATTTTACCCTTTAAGAAATCATGTTTATAAACAATACATGATAATAATATGGACATGTGAGTTGTGTTCGGCAGTTTCACTCACGTACGTACTTTGGAGGTATATGATCTGTGGTAAAAATACTACTGAATTATTATTTCTTAAGAATCTGTTTCCGAGGAGTATGGTAAATAATACAGCTAGCAATACCCCACTTATGACCAAGGGATATATAAATGAATATTGACCAAACTCCCGACACCTACGCATACAAAATTTTACAAAAATTTTGGGAGAAATTTAGTTAGCAACATCCTGACGCGAGAATTTTGTATCTCACTGCCGCACTCAGAGACATTTAATGTTTACTTAGGGAGCTCTTTAGTATTGATTTAAAAAAGTAAAAGTTAAGTTAAATCTTTTTTAAATCAATACTAAAGAGCTCCTTAAGTAACCATTATATGTTAATGGTTACTTAGGGAGCTCTTTAGCATTGCTTTAAAAAAGTAAAAGTTAAGTTAAAACTTTTTTAAATCAATACTAAAGAGCTCCTTAAGTAACCATTAAATGTCTCTGAGTGCGGCAGTAAGATAGATAACGGCTAAAGTATTTAGTCATTTATAACCTAATAACTTTGGCAGTGCGTGTGAAGGCTGTGTGACCAATACTTGGCCTTAATTAGTGAAATGGAGAATTTTCCGGCAATTTTATGCGTGACTAAATTCTTAAGATTTTTATCTTATCGCTTAACTTATATAATTAATGTACATGTTTCCTTCTCTCAGAATAATTCAGTAGTATTTCACTTCCGGTTTACAAAAGTTCTATTGTCATACAAATGTTTGTACTGCGTCTGGGTGTTTCTATGTATTATAAGTATGTATTTACAAAAGAAAAGTAGTATATGTATTATATCCGTATTCTGGTACCCATAAAACAAGCATATAAGGCTTAGCTTCATTTACACTCATACCTACATCTGGTCATACGTACGCTAACGCTTAAAGGTGCTACAAACTTAGACCATATGAAGGACAATAATATTCCTATTGAATAACTTATACTAAAAATTCATTAAAATACTCTCTATACATTGCTAATGGCATAGAATTTAATAAATCTCAGAATTGTATATGGCCTTATCAAGTTTAAGCTACTGTACTCTCTCTCACATACTACTGTGTCTTCTGGTCCCAAGCTAAGCTTATACGCTAGTGTTATGGGTACCAGAATACAGATATACTACATAAACTACTTTTCTTTTGTAATAACATACTAATGCCATAGAAAACTCTAGACTCAGTACAAAGATTTGTATGACAATTATAAACATCGCACAAATGATTGTCCCGAGCGGGAATCGAACCCGAGACCTCATGAACAGCAGTACGTTACATAAACAACTCGACCACGAGGCTCATCATAATAAAAAAGAATAAACACAGATCATTTTATCTTTCAAAGCTTAAGCATTAGAATACCAGACTAGGTTATTGATAGCAACAAAGTCATCAGTTTTATAAAACTGAAACTAAACCTAATAAATCTATAAAACAGATATTTAATAAATGTAAAGTCCAGAACAAATATTTTGATAAATAAATGCTTATCTTGACATCATGATAAATATTATCAACATTAAAAGATAATAGACATGCATAGGTTAAAACGTACTATAATGTATCAATATTTGACTATTAGATCTGTTTTAAACGTTAGATAAGTACATACCTATGTCTTAAAAATATTTCGTAATTACTTATTGAAAATTTTTGAAAAATATGTAATGATGAGCCTAGGTCCGGCTTAAACACATAAAATTTGATTTCAAGTTAAGTTTCCCGAAAAGATGTACTTATTTCATTGCTACAAAAATCATGAATCAAATTAGATATGAAGTAATAATAACCTTTAATATGTACAGCCCTGAACCTTGGATTTTATAGACCAAGATCCTAGAGATGAATCCTTTGACTTATTTTCTCAGCGATAAATTAATGTATTGGATAAAGTAGTCCCTGCACGTAGCATCATTGCAAAAAATACTAGCAAATTTGTCAGCAATTAGATGCTAAAATCTTGTAAAAATATTACTAACTTATTCTTTATTTTTAGCGCTTACATTTACGTATGTTGTAGCAAATACTGCAAAAAATTTATAGTGACTATTACCAGATACCATGCGCCAGCCGTTATTCTGAACAAAAGTTTGAGAGGTCCCAAAATATTTTTGTAACTTTTCGTGGATCACCTTAATTTATCAGATCTGATTTTTATACATCGCAATCAGGGAACGTTTCTGCAAGCTGACAGACAGATCTGATCGGCCAGCCATCAATAGAATACTATTAGAATGTATTTTATACCCATGGTGAACGAGTTACTGTCTGATCTACCTCACAGCTCACAGAAAGATTCAAAACGGTTCCTTGAATGCCATATCTAAAATTCATTACGTTGTAATCGAAAAAAAAAGTACTTACGCATTCTAGAGCTCTTCATCTTGATTATTTCGACGCAACGTCCACTCCAAATATGATGATTTTTAAACAAAAACGTTCAACACAAGTTTATCATTCGATTATGAGCTGTCAGTACACTATCTATAGATTCGAGACATTATTTTATCTACAAGGTAAGTGATCAGAACCAACTGTTTCTATTAACCTTAGGAACTTAAAGTCGGTTTCCGATAAACTATAGTGGCCACTATTAAGTCTAAATAGCCTCTCTATCCTGCAATTCTATAATAATAAATTGCTGACATTGCAATTCATGTACCTTTGAATCTTACTGTGCTTAGTTCAAAAACTAAAAAATACGCTTGAAACACCTATAGAGTTAGACTGACCCGTGTCTCACCCGTGACCGTGGTGACTGCAAAGTCTCCGAAACGTCGGGCCAAAATTTAAAACAAATATACGCGTCTAAATCCGTAAAAAGTAGTTTTATTTAAACAGATGAGTCGCGCAAGTGTTAGAAAATACGACCTATAGATTTTTTAAAATTATTTCATTGTCATTGGTCCTTAATATGTGTGCCAAGTTTCAGATCAATCTGACAATTGGCATTGTTTATATTTTTTTTAAACTCTTAATTCAAAAACCATTTCAGGGAATAGAGTTTCTGATCATGAGCCATTAGTTTTTTTTGGAAAATTCGCTATATTAACGATTATTTCTCCAACAAAGCAAATGATCTCTATTTGCCCTTGAAATGAAGGACTTAAAATATTAAGGCGTTCTGAGGGATATACTACTCTGTAGTGGAGTTGAAATTGGTCTATTATATCAACTTGGCAATTTTGAAAAGAAGTATTGCAATCATCAGGTCAAAAATTATGAACATTGCCAATTGCAAGTGGGTGAAAATCACTTTAAAAAATTCCGTTAAATAGAATAATACATTCATAAATACGTACCATACTCGTAAAAGCTTGTTAAAAAAACAGCTTCACTGATTTTCATGAAATTTGGTAAACAAGACCTGTGTGACTTTTACATCCAAAGGTACGATTTACAAAACATACCAGAAAAATTTGAGTCAGACGGGTAGTCTAATATTTTTAACAGAACTTAACTTCTTCAAGTAGATAGTATGTACCTATTGTACCTACTCTATCCCATAGTAAAAGGCGTCACAGTGTAACGTATATCTATGAGTATAACAGATTTATTAGGACGTAAGATGCAACGTAATCTGTTATTCCAGCCAAGTGATCGCTGTCTAACTAAACAAGATGGACAGTACAATAGAACATCTGAGCCGTATAAGATCATGTATTATCCATGATTTAGTAGACATGCTATGTATTGAACCATACATATAGATACCGGAATCTACGTCATAATCTTGCATAAAATATTTCATATACGCTAGCATTACACGCTCTATGTGCGACGGATTAAGGATACAAGTGTCCAAACCCCATTTTTTCCAAAAGTGCTGTGAAAAACAGCTAAGGGATTTAAAGCAATAATATAAAATAATAAGAAAAGGAAAACTCGAAACTAAACCCTATGTTAATACGCCTGGTCAGCGTGGCACAGTAAACCAAACATATTATTATCTTGAAGTGCAAGAAGCCGGTGCCCTACTGTGGGACATTATTGGGCTAAGAGAAGAAATTGCATAACGACACGTTTTTCTATCAGGACCACACTTTTAATATTTAATAACTCATTGCGAAGTTGAAGTACGATATAATATTATTTATAATAAAATCAATATTTCTTAATATTGATTTTACGTGTCATAATGGTACCAATTCTACATGCACAACTAAACTTAACTAAAAAATGAGAACAACTATGGCGTATTTTGATTAATTGGCTATATCGCTGTGCACATTTTTATTAATTAAAATCGTTAGTCTATAATATAGAATAGAATAGAATATTCTTTATTGTACATCTTAACAATATTACAGTAGGTATTTAATATTATACAATTTTAGAATTTATAGTTATGTACAATAGCCGCCTATTGTCTTATCGCAAAATGCGATCTCTTCCATTGTCTGGAATGTTCCTTTGAATGGACTGAGAGGAAAGAAAAATTAGGCTAATTGTGATGTACATACAATATACACATACCTACACATACAATATACAGATTTTCTAATAAAAAAGTCTTGTTATATAATATTGGCGAATTATGTTATTAACACTATAAATTTTCATTTTTAGGTTTAGTTGAGCACGTGGAAGCGGCATCATCTTTCTTTACTTCTTATAAAACAAAGTCGTAATTTTTGTATTTATGTCCCTATGTGAGCTTATATCTTCAAAAATACGCAACGGATCTTGATGCGGTTTTTTAATAGATAGAATGGTTCAAGAGGATGGCTTTTTTGCATGATTTGTTTGTCTTTTAAGGGAAACCCGCTGTACATGGGTACAGCGGGTTTCCCTTAAAAGACAAACGCGATAATTTTTGCGACATTATTATGGAATAATGTCGCAAAAATTATCAAATTCAATAGGGTGTTTTCAAAAGCTATTTATGTGTATATAGTAATCTTTTTTATCAAATTAAATACCTTAGTTAGCTTACACGTTTAATATAGATTACAACTGCTTTGTTCAGCATGCAATTTAAATGAATATCTTAGGAGATATGACGAAAAAAGAATTACGCGCGACATAATAAAATACTTAAACTGTTGGCCGAGCAACGCGAACGTTTCCTCGGTCTTCTATCCATACTCTAATATTTGGATGTTTGGTTAATGTTGGATTGTATGAATGTAATTATGTTTGTTGTTCTTTCACGTAAAGACTACTGGATGGATTTTCATGAAACTTTCCTAAATTCCACGCGTACGGAGTCCCGGGCAACAGCTATTGTCTATACCAAAAACTATAAGCATGCTTTAATCGTAGTACTTTCGTAAAATGTAAACCGTGTGTTCTAGATTTTTTGTGACAGATTTCATTTTTATGGCTCTACTAAACCGAACCCTTATTGTCTCATCCAGTATCCGTCTATCTGTCTATGAAACGTTTCTCGGCAAAGGCTAAAGATATTAAGTTCATGTAACTCATATGTATTGCGTTATACTATTCTGTTCGTTAATTAAAAACCCACTGTTGGGCACGGGCCCCCTCCACTTAGCAAGGGATTATGGTCTACGGTGCCGCGCTAACCAAGCGTGTTGGCACAGGGTTTATTTTCGAGTTTTCTATCTCTCTCGATATTTCTGTCTACAATATTCCTTGGCAAGCTTTTACAGCACCCCGGGGAAGGAAAAGAGCTGATGACACTTGTATTTTTAATTCGTCACCACACCGACATACCTACTAACAAATGGCTAAGGCACAGCCCGAGGTCCCTAATATAAATAAAATAATTTGAAAGGTTTAAAACACTATATTAGCAGCACTATTTAAATAAGAACACTTTTCTGTCGTTAAGAGGTTGTGGGTTGCGGAAGTAAAGGTGTCTTGGTTCTGTTTCTACTCTTAGCAATGAGTGTGCGAAGTCTGCAGTTTCCTGTAAATATTCATTAGTTATTAAAAAGTAGAAATCGTTAAAAAGAGAATGAATTTTACCTAATTCATAAAAAAAAATAACCAAGAGCTGGTGATCATAGAAAACAAATTTAGATATAATGTGTTATAAATATTCCGTATTTTGTTACAGTGGCAGCAAAAGCATCTGTGGATCAACTGTCTAGCTTTCATTGCTCTTAAGATATAGACAGTTCTGGTGAAGGATGAACGGACAACGGAATCTCAGTAATAGGATTCCTGTTTTACAGATTGTTGAGGAACCCTAAAAAGACCGAGTCTTCTTTGAAGTGTGATACGCAAATTTGGTTCACCTTTAACCAATGTCGATGAGATTCGACTCAAAAGTTGAGACGTACATACCCAAATACAATATTACCTAACCATTTATATTGCAAAGAAGACTTAGTCTTTTGTATAACTTGTAAGTATTTTATTCAAATAAGGTTAGCTTGGTACCAGGGAGATTTTTGTCAAATACCTATCTATGAATATTTATTTATTATTACCCTTGTTATAGATAAAGTTCTTCCTCTGATAAGCCATAGCACGGATTCTGTACAGGGCGGAAATGTTAAGGAACCCTGGTAGCAAGCATACTCCTTAAATGGCGGACTGAAGTAATTGATTGGTTTGGGCGTAACAGTACCGTTTTTATAACCCATGGTCTTGGCATATTCTAATATCTCTTCAATGCCTTTATGATTACAATTTCCATACTGAAAATAAAAAATAAGTAATATAATAAAATATGCTATTATTTGATGCAACACCATATTGTCTACCTACCACGCTTTATCAGATTGGCTCAGACGTTAATCTCTTTAAAAAAACAGAGAAAGACCAATTTTGTAATTTTCCGTCCCTTATCTCTTGTTTCCTATCTGCCAACGTCAAAGAATGGTAAGTGGTACTTTCACCTTATTAATATTTTTAAGTAAACGTCACTGAGATCAAGATTTACCGAGATGAAGTGGCAGAAATCCAATTAAAACCTTTCAAACAATCATAGCAGACAGAAAGTAATCGTAATTTATGTAACGAGATAAGAAAAATATTACGAAATTTTTAAAGATTATAAAGTGGCTTCTGTTCGTATCTGAATGTCAACGTCTATCGTCGTATTTTATTTAACTCCCAAATAGATTAGCTCGTAGGACTTGTGACATTATGACATTAAAATAAATGCAATAGGTACTGTTACAAATAAAAACTTAGATAACAAATTTATCTTGAATTGCAATCCTCCTTATAAGGGCAAAAATATTTGGCATAAAAATTAAATACTATATTATCATGTCACCTAAGCATGACCTAGCATGTTGATAGGGTTTATTGCGAGTATCCTCTCAGCTATATTACTATAATCAGCTTGCTTCCCCAGGTCTTAGTCGGGGGTGTCGTAAAAACCAGCCAAGGGACCTGATCAAATCTTACTGCAATATGAACAAAAAATCATGTTGCGCTGACCCGTAATAGCGGGATAAGGGCTGGAGAATGATGTTGAGCTTGATTTGAATATACCTTAGTCGATTTTTACAGAATTCACGAGAAAATTGTGGATCAAAACCACAATACAATACATGTTTGCTTATTCTTAATCCGTCGAAACATGTACTCGTACCTACTTATTAATGTAAAAAGACTGTATGTACTTTTATTAGAAACTGACCTTATATAAACTGGCTAGTGCCAAAAAGGCCTTTGGGTCACCAGAAGATGCCTCTAAAGCTTGATCCATGTCCTTATACTCAGCTGATACAAACAACACTTGGCTTTCCAATGGATATTGCAGACCACCCACAGTGTGCTCCGATGGCCAATGAAGGGATAAGGAGTGAAACAGATATCTACGGTTATGAGCTGCTCCACCGTAAATCATGGGACGTTTATCTGATGGCCATTGGCCGAAAAGTATTACTGAAAATGAATTTATAAATCAAACATAAGAAATAAAAACACAATCGAACTCTATCTATCTCGCTCTCTTTTACCGGTATGTAAAAAAGGCATTATCAAAATTGTTTTAACGGACTTCAAGATACTTATTAGTCTGATTAAATATCTCAAATCCTTAAATTTTTGCTAGTAATGAATTTAATGATAACTCTTGGTAAACATTGTGGCAGGATATGTGGAGTAATGCCAGGTGACTAATGGTTAGAATCACAAGGAAATCTGTAGCGGTATTAACGGACTAGAAGTTCCATAGAAAAGCTAGTAGCATGTAAAAGCTGGATCTAGAAAAAGAAATTCTTGCTTAGCGTTTCGCGGATATACAAAATAATAATTTCAGTTTTCTGTATTCATTCAGGCTTTTTAAGTGATTTAATTTCAAACAAAATTAGTTTTTGCATTTTATTTTGTGACAAACTAGGTAGAGTTTCTTATTTAATAGAAATAATGTTTGAAAATTTAAGGTCGTATAAATTACGACAAAACTTTGTATCACAGATAAATATTAACTTTGTACTTAAATTACTGTTTAACTTGTAAGTAAGTTTATGCTAAGGCGTGGCTCGTGACATTTTAACTCAATGAAATTAAATATAACATGACTTCAATTTGTTGATCAAAATTAAAGAAAGGGAAATCTTCTTGTAGAATAAAGACTTTTTACTTGATTTTCAAGTATGTACAATTCAAGGGATATAACTTCGAGCGTATCTTGAAGTATGAAATTTAAAAAATTCCGACCAAGTAGGTACGAGTTGGACTCCACACGAAGGGTTTGTTATTATATTCGTCATACCGACCCCAAAAACGGAATAAGGGTAGGAGAATAATGATTAGTTGTTTTTATAGCATTAACTGATATTCATAAAATGCGAAATGTTCAGCTCTCTAGCTCTCACCGTTGCAGAGATACAGCCTCTTGACAGGCGGAAGGGCGGACGCGAAGTCTCAGTAATAGCGTCCCTTCTTACCTTTTGGTATGGATTCCTAATAAAAGCGTGTATGTATGCGTGAATGTGTGCGTATGTATAAATAAATAAATATTCATAGACATTTCACACAAGGTCCTCTGGTCCCAAGCTAAGCTTATTATGCTTGTGTTATGGGTACCAGAATACGGATATAATACATAAACTAATTTTCTTTTGTAAATACATACTTATAATATATAGAAAACGCCCAGACATAGTACAAACATTTGTATGACATTTATAGATATCACACAAATGATTGTCCCAAGCGGGAATCGAACCCGCGACCTTGTGAATGGCAGTCCAGTACATGAACCACTACGCCACGAAGCCCGTCAAATGTATGTGTGTACTCTTGTGTGTAAATGTATGTGTAGGTGTGTACTCTTTGTTTATTCAACGCATCTTCTACGTTTGTAACAAACTTCATAGTGTTGGTATTTTTGTGTGTGGCGCACATCGTAAAAATCTACTCTTGATATCTTTCTCCTAACTTAGTAAGAATAGGAATACCTTAGTAAGAGGAAAAATACTCACCTCTCTTCCCATCGTTCATCAACGTCAATGTTCTTGGTGTGAACTCAAAATTTTGAAAGTAAATAGGTCTGGCTCCTCTTGCTTTTGTCAAACCACTGATTGGTAAGTCCACTGGTGACTGGGATCTCCTACCACAATCCGGATATGTTTTATACCATTCGTGTTGAACTACAAATAGAGTCTTATCTAACACAGATATGTTTATTCGTCAACGAATGCATGTAATGGAAAAGTTTGTGGGGTAAACGGATTTCAAAGTGGTAAATTCTACACAATAAAACTAATTCCCTCTCGCTCTCTCCACCCTGGGTACGGACCACCTCCGCTTTGGGAGGGATTATCGTGTATCAGGCCGTGCTGACCAAGCGTCTATCTCTCACACGCACTGATTTATTTAGATTTTCTGTACGTATTTAACAAAAACTGTAACTTACATCCATAATCCCACTCTGTTTTGTACGCCACTGTAAATAGAAATATTCGTTATTATCAAAATAATAAGAAAATTACTTGCTTATTTTTAGAAAATTACTTAAATCATTCAAATAAATAAATTATTCATTCATTCGTTCTTGCATTCATTCATTTTTATTTGTACGTTTCTACAAAAGATTTATTAAATTAAATTCATAGGTGAGTAGATGAATGAATGTTTTAATGCTGTATAATTTTCTAGAATAACAATTTATGATATAACTATGATACCGCCCGATATACGTATCTAACTATGCGTGTGTTGTATATAAAATATTTATATAAAAATTAAATGTTATTAAATAAAAAATAGTAATGTCATACTCACCATTTATAGTAGGTTTTAAGTAATATTCATCATGCTGAAAATAGAAAATGACAAGTTTGGGTTGATAGACCAACACGCAGTCAGTGGCGTAGCTTGCCTTTGAGAGGAGTTCAAGTAAAACTACTATAAAGTAAAAAGTTTGCAAAAACATCTTGCTTACATCCAGGCATGGCATAATAACATATTAATTATGGTATACTCAATCCAAGTGACATAAACGATTTATGCATACTACAGACGTAATTTTTACAAGTTATAACACAAGTATATGACTGGGGAGAGAAGACCTGTTTTATTAGACTATGCGTCCATGACCCTTTCTTACGGGGTCTCTGCTCGAAGTATTGCATGTGGTGAAAATAAAAAACATAAGACGGCAAAGGTTCTTACATTCTTAAATCATTATAACTTATCTATAGAATGATATCACTACCTACAATTATATGAAGTAAAGTTTATAAAACTAGCTGTTGCCCGCAACTACGTACGAGTGGAATTTAAAAACTAAACTTTGACAAATTATACAAAAAGGCCATCCACTCGCACCACTCTATCTATTGAAAAAAACCGCATCTAAATCCGTTTATTAGTTCTAAAGATATAAGCCCACATAGGGACATACATACAAAAATAACGACTTTGTTTTATAATAAGTAAAGATGATAGATGAGATATAAAGACATAACTAAATAGACAGATTTGTTTTATAATAAATGGTATCGTTTAAGCTCATAGATATTGCTGTAATATTTATTAACGTGTAAAATCTTCCAGAATAATCAAGTCTGACTTACCGTATCTCGGGGCTCTCTTTCTAAAGGGAACGCTGCATTCATAATACTATGTGTAGGAATATGTGTTGGAAAATGAAATACCCATACAGTTTTCGGCTGTGAAAAATATTCGTCTACCTATAAATATTAAGATTTATTAGTTTGCTATGAAAGATTTTAGCAAGATATCCAACGAGAAGAAAGTACGAGTGATTATGACGAATCTTAGAATCGTCGTCGCCGTTCCAAATTGTCGAAATTAGTATATCCATTTCGAAGACACCCAAAATATAAGTAGATACATTTAGAAGTAGTAAAGAAATTAATAAATGTACATACATACAAGATATACGCGAAAAACATAACCATTTCTTGATAGACAGGCACATAATAGAATAAGACGAATTTAGTAAAATCAAAACTGTGAGATACTGGAAGCTAGAAACTAAATCCTATATCTACCACATACCTGATCAGTGTAGCATCTCTGCAGTCTAGCCCATGATCAACAGTGGGATATTTGTTGGAGAGATGGTTGTTGGAGAGGCCCATGCCTCTGCCATTTTGGCAGAGTTCTAATTACTACTATGACGCGCTGACCGGGTGTGTTGACATAGGGTTATTTTCGAGTTTTCCATATCTCTCACAGAGGATATTATCTGTGTACAATATCCCTTAGCTGGCTTTTCCAACACCTTGGGGAAAAAATAGGGTGGTGACACTTGTAATCTTAATCCGTCACCACAAGGACTATATAATAACATACAGCACAAGTAGACCGAATACCCCCAGTAGCGGAAAGGCTCCTGCCCAACAGTGCGACATTAATGGGTTAAGAAAAATAAGTGATAAAGTGCTAACCCTGCCAAACTTAAATCGATCCTTAGCTTCATTATCGAGTTGTCTCTGTATGTCGTCAGCGTCGTCTAATAATGTGTTTGTTCTTGAAGTTGTTTGATCTTGATAATGTGTATTAGCACCTAAATAACACAAAATATTGACTAGCGACCTAACCCAGCTTTACATGGGTAGAGTCAAAAGTATCGCAGCCGTATTAATTAATATCTGGATATAAAATTTGCCTTGAAACTATATTATTACTAGCTGACCCGGCAAACGTTGTTTTGCCATACAAATGTCTTGTTTGAAAAATAGATGTCCGATTCTCAGACCTAACGGTTATGTATATAAAATTTCATGAAAATTGGTCAAGCCCTTTCGGAGGAGTACGGTAACTAACACTATGACACGTGAATTTTAAGACTAGCTGTCCCGGAAAACGTTGTTTTGCCAAACTAAAAAAAAAAGGTTTGAAAAATAGATGTTGGCCGATTCTCAGACCTACTGAATATGTATGTAAAATTTGAGGTATGTAGAATTTGTAGGTCTGAGAATCGGCCAACATCTATTTTTCAAACTTTTTTTTTTGTATGGCAAAACAACGTTTGCCGGGTCAGATAGTTTTATACAGGGTGTGGCGTAATTAATGGATAAGCCTGTGCCTGTGGATAAGCCTCCTACTGCGCTATACGAATATGTATATTTTTAATTAATCCTATGTATGGTCTTGAAAAAAATGGCATAAGTCATGTTTTTCATAAAATGACTACTTTCACTAACCAATTCTGCTACTGTTGCCACAATTTTCAAAAGTTTTACTTTCTGTTTTTTTTATAATACAGCTTAAGAGTTGAATTATTGCAAGCAATAAAGAATTCCCTATTGTAATACAATTTTTTTGAAAATTATGCATGAAATATCAAAAAAGGGTTATTGATTATTCAATTTGTTGACTTTGTACATCGTCTAGCTTAAAAAATCTTTATGGGAGTTGATTTGCCCAATATCTTAAAAACATGCTTGTTTTATGCAGTTTCCGAAATGGTATAATACTTATTATAATACTTATTAAGTTTGATGTGATATTAAAGAACCAAATGACACTCGTAAAAAAATGTTCTTATTGTGATTTAATTAATCAAATTAATACTGTTAACTTAAACAAACTGTCAGTGGTATTTTAACTTATCTGTCTGAGTTTACCAGTGGGAATGTTAGTCGTTGAAAAAAAATAACAACTTATTTTATTTTTTTTATTCTAAAGATGCAAACACTACATAAATTTTATTTTACAAAAAATGTTCGAAATGGCGGCCACCTGCGGCTATGCAGGCCCTGCATCGACGGATAAATGACCGCTTTAGGCGTCGGATGAAGCCGGAGCTCTTGATTTCATCAGCGGCTTCAAAAATCAGGGCCTTTAGTTGTTCCAGGGATGCTATTTCTTTTTTATACACTTTTTCTTTTAAACACCCCCAGTAAAAAAAGTCTAGAGGGTTCAAATCAGGGGACCTTGGTGGCCACAAAATGGGACCCAAACGACCTATCCACCTCTCATTGTACTCATCATTGAGGTAGTTCCGTACAATTCGTGCGTAGTGAGCGGGACAACCATCATTTTGTAACCAGTAGTTTTCTGGCACATTTAAACTTTGTAATAGTTCCGGCAACGTATTTTGCAGAAAATTTAAATAATTGGGACCTGTTAGTGTCTCGGATAGTTCGACGGGCCCAACTATTTGTCCATTTAAAATTCCTGTCCAAAGGTTCACTTTAAACTGGACTTGAGCTCGGTCTTGCCTTATGTTTCTCGGATTGGTTGCCTGCCAACTATGAAGATTGTGCATGTTGACGTAGCCATTTCTTTTACATGATGACTCATCGCTCCACAGTATTTTGTCAAAAAACGCCGAATCTTCGCATATTTTTCGCAACATGACGCGACAAAATTGGACTCTAGGCTCATAGTCTCGTGTCATTAGTGTTTGCACCCTTTGATAGTGATACGGGTGAAGCTCATGCCTGTGCAGAATTCTGCCCACAGTACGCGTATCTAGACCGGTTCCTCTACTTAACTCACGAATTGATAACTCTGGATTAGCACGCACAGCTTCTAGAACTTCGTCATCACGATGTCGTCGAGGTCTGCCTTCCGAAGCACCACCAACACCGGTACCAGGCATTCGCCCTTCGCTAAAAGCGATGTGCACACGTGTAAACACCCGGTAGTCTGGGTGTCGCAAATCGGGGTATCTTCGACGATATTCGCGTGCAGCTTCATTTGCATTGCAGTTACACAGGCCGTAAATAAGATGCATATTTGCATACTCTTGAGGAGTGTACGTATGACGCGGCATGATCAGTAGTCCAGGGATATGTAGAAGTCGTCGATAATATCACAATTGTCCAATTCGTATAGCAAAAACAGAGTCCGTAGTACATAAGCCAAATTCACGTCACAATAACAAACACGATAGAGCAAACGATATGTGCGCAAGAGACGATAGTCAAAAGAGCACTAACTTTGTTAAACAAGTTCAAAAGCTGTTTTGTTGTTTGTGAGAATAATAAAAATCTATCTCTGTCGCACAACTGTTATTTACCTGACATCAAAATGCTTTGTCTCTGTCTTATGATAAGACTAACCGTCTGGATTTGCCGTGCGATAAACAACCACAAGTAGTTGACTTAGAGTCGTTATCTGCTTACCCTATTCATGGTGGATGACTACCTGCTCCCGAGCACCCAAAAAAGGGTCCATTGTGAATGACTACCTGCTCCGGAGCACACAAAAAAGGGTCCATTCAAACTGTTTACAAAGACATGTTTAAGATAAATTAATAATTCTGTTAAAGAAAATTAGGGTATTTTTTTACAACTGTCGTTTTTTTTAAAACCTCGTGAAATGTAATAAGTATTATACCATTTCGGAAACTGCATAAAACAAGCATGTTTTTAAGATATTGGGCAAATCAACTCCCATAAAGATTTTTTAAGCTAGACGATGTACAAAGTCAACAAATTGAATAATCAATAACACTTTTTTGATATCTCATGTATTTTTTCCCAAAATTTGTATTACGAATAGGGAATTCTTTATTGCTTTCAATAGCTCACCTCTTAAGCTGTTTTATAAAAAAAACTGAATGCAAAATTTTTGAAAATTGTGGCAACAGTAGCATAATTGGTTAGTGAAAGTAGTCATTTTATGAAAAACATGACTTATGCAATTTTTTTCAAGACCATACATAGGATTAATTAAAAATATACATATTCGTATAGCGCAGTAGGAGGCTTATCCACAGGCACAGGCTTATCCATTAATTACGCCACACCCTGTATATAAGAAGAAAGATGATTATGGTAAATTGATACCAATTCTAAGCGCATAACTATACTTAAAAATGGGTAGTATCAATACATTTAATATTTCGTTGTATACATTTATATATTATTTATAATCGTTAGTAACATATAGTTACACACGCGGTTTTAATAATAACAAAGTTCAGTTAACATTGCCGAACTGTGATAATAACACTATCAATTTTACAGACAATGATATTGTTATAATAATTTATGTAGTTTATTTCCCACAAAATTAGAGGATTGAATCCTACAGAGTATTTCACACAGCCTAAGAAACAATACAATACAGTAAATGACAGAAAAGAACATGTACGAGCACAATAATGAAATCAATCAAAAAGGTATAGATTTTGCTTGAAATAATAAAACATACTATTATTGTCCGTGTAGTGACGCAATAAATAAATAAATATTTATGGACATTTCACACAACGTCCTCTGGTCCCAAGCTAAGCTTATTATGCTTGTGTTATGTTATGTTATGTTGGTACCAGAATACGGATAGAATACACAAACTACTTTTCTTTTGTAAATACATACTTATTATACATAGTAAAGACCCAGACGCAGAACAAACATTTGTATACAGAATACAAGTATCGTCACCTATTCTCCTTCCCAGGGTACCGAGTGTACTGGGTGAAGGGTCGTAAAACTCGAAAATAAATCCAGGTCCAACACGCCAGGTCACTGTAGACCACGTTCCCTTAATGTCCAGTGGGACATTATTGGACTCGACTTTTCTTATTTGGCTTAAGAATTAAAAGCATAATTCACAGAATTTCTGTATTTTATAATACAAAACGTTACGTTATTTAACATAACAAAAGCTATATAACGTGAATGGCCAGCTTTGTAATACATTGGTATCATGTTGGGTATAAAAGGAATTGTATTTCATTAGATTTCCTAATTAAAAGTATATCAGAAATTGATTTTCAAAACAAAATAGACACGTAGAATATAGAAATTGAAGATTATAGCAATTTCCATATGAATGGATTTACGTACGTGTTTGAATTAAATAGCTGATTGTAACACTTATTGAATCTATACAAACAAATTAAATTATATAGGATCTATCTGTTATTAATTAATCCTGCTGGGATTATTCTAAGCTCGTTTCTTGACAATATTTGCTATTAGCAAATGGAACGTGATATTTGTCTAGGCAAACGTTTATATAGCTCTGTACTGAAAGTAATTTTTGAATGTGATTTTCGTACTCTGCAATAAACTAATATTATGATTGTATTAGTTCATTCATATATTTGGTTCATCTGCAGTTGTTACAATGTTACATATACCGGAGTTGTAAAAACATAATAACTTAACTTAATGCACAACCTTTAACAGATGAACATTACAAAACATACACATGATGAAGTCGCTACTTACAACTCTTCGTAGTCGTTTAGCGGTCTTCGTAATTTTTATGGTTAAAGTTAGGCAAACATAGGACTACACTCCACCTGATGTTAAGAGGATACCAAAATAGCTTCGTGCATTTTTCTATGTACGAAGTTTTTATTGTTTCTTTAGATTGAATGGCTAGAGCTCTAATTTTTAAGTATATGTTTTTTCAATATATGATCTAGGATCGCATAAACTCAGAAACGCGATTTAAAAAAGTTTTCTCGATAGAAAATCTTAGCGAAACAACCTCTCTCATTTTTTATTTTTTTCATTTGTCGGTCTATTATCGCGTATTAACTAATGACATAACTTTAAAAACATAAGTAACTATTATATATAGAAACACGTAAATCAGAATTAAAATATATTTAGTAGATTTTGAGTAAATAGGAAAAGTATCCCTAATTCTTCATTTTCTGTGCCTACTGGCTGTGTTAATATGTACGTGTCGGCGATGATATACGATAATATTGATGTAGGCCCTTAAGTGGAAGCGCAATCCAAATATCAAGACAGCTAGTATAGTGTGAAAGCACTAGCTCCTTCACCTTGCCGGTGGCCAAAGGCCTCTTTCTTTACGTCTTGTTTAAAAGATCCCATGCTTTAAAAATACGGAAACACGTGCGCAAGAAGCTTATGCATAGCTCTAAGTTTATATATGTTGTGAAACTGAAGTCTCAAAGTATAATTTGTATCCAGATATACGCTTAAAATACGCTTAAAATACGCTTAAAAATTTGTTGATATTTTGTTCGTTTCCGTGTAATTCTATAATTTAACAAACAAATGTAGAGATTTTTTCTGATATAAGAAGCCTCCACCTTCCTTTGCCTTTTTTTAATGACGCCTATTCTGTTAGGCGATGTTGGCGAAGTTGTACAATACAAAATCCATAAGCTTAAAGAAGAATAATTAAATTAAAAAGGACAACTACCTTTACTAATCCCAGTGGCTTGAATATGTATAAAAATAAAACAACACATTATTGTCAAGTATTCAATCTTGTTTTGATACATACGATGAAATAGAAATGCGTTAGGACAGTAAAATAAAATTTCCAACTTATTTATATTAAAATTAATTATAAAAATATACTTTTTAATCACATAACCTTAAAATGCATTGACATTTTTATTTATACTGGTCGGTTTATAGTTTATACTGGCCAGTATCTTATTCGTTATAAAAAACTAGCTGGCCCGGCAAACGTTGTTTTGCCATACCAAAAAAAAGTAAAAAAATAATTTAAAAAAAATGAACTATAAACCTCACGGAGCCCGAGACCTTTCCAACGATTGCAAAACCGTGGAAATCGGTTCGTGCGTTCTGGAGTTATAGCGTCAGGAAGGAAAATCCGACTTATTTTTATATAGTAGATAATATTTTCTAACTTAGCATTGAGGTTAATATGTATGATTTAGGTTTTTAGGCTGGAAATAGATATTAACAGAGTGACTATTTGTTGCTTTTTTATTAATGCAATGGCTTATAAGTATCACTGTATGAGTAAATTTTTGCTATCTAAATACAAACCTTCCTCTACCTTCCTCTCCAGCCCATTAACGTGCCACTGCTGATTATATGTGCTATGTGCCACGCTAACCAGGCGATTTGGCACAGAGCTTACTTTCGAGTTTTCTATCTCTCACCATAGACAATAACTGCTCATATTGTCTCTTAGCTGGCTCTTCCAGCACCCTGGGGCTTTTACTACCCAGAGTGCTGCAAAGCCAGTTAAGGAATATTGTAAACGTCACAGTAGACCATAATCCCTCCTAAAATGGAGGAGGCCTGTGCCCAACGGTGGGACGGTGATGAGCTGGAGAGAGAGAGACATGTGTCTGTTTATTTATGTACTTGTGAATTATATATGCACAATTTGAAGAAACCAAAAAATTACTTAACAACATGTAATTTTGTGAAACTAGTTATTTGGTAACCCAAGGACGGTAAGTGCCAGTAGTAAATTAAAGGACCCTTAGAACTTAATTTATGAAGAAGGACGTAATAAGAGTGTCGTAAATTAAAGCACCTTAGTACATAGGAGTATTTCAATACAACCTACCTTATGTATTTTTGTTCTGTTACTAGTTAGAGGTTTTAAAGGTATAAAAAACAAACTGTGAAAATTTTAGATCTAGAGATACAGCTTAGTGACAGACGGATGGATGGACAGACGGTCAGCGAAGTCTCAGTTTTGTCTTTTAATACGAAACACATTAATGCCGATATTTAAAAAAATATGTGCCTTTAATACTTACTCGTATATCCAGAACTGTGGTTAATAATAATAATTGTGTATTTCAGTCTATTGTTCGTATGGTGACGGCTCAAGAATATAATTGCCACTATAAAATATAAAACACCGAACATAGCCATAGCACGCTGACAGAAGGTCCTCGCGTGGCGACCACGAACCGGACGACGCAGCGTGGGGCGGCCTCCAACAAGGTGGACCGACGATATCGTCAAATACGCCGGGGGCCGCTGGATGCAGTTAGCGCAAGACCGCGCATTGTGGCGTTCTATGGGGGAGGCCTATGTCCAGCAGTGGACTGAGAAAGGTTGATGGATGGATGGATTCTTAGCTTATCTTACAATGATTATTATTTAATGAAATCCTTACTAATTTATAAGTGCGAAATCAGGATGATGACACAGTAATAATTTTGACGAGTATAAGTGTTAATGTGTGGAACGAAACGATAGCGCGATTTAAAAAACGTACAACGCCATCTATTGAGCAGAAGAGTAAACTTCTGTTTGTTAAGGATTGATTTCTAAATTTTACGCGTACAAAGTCGCGGGCAACAGCTAGTGTGTAATAAAAATAGCCCAAGTATATAGGTTGGACAAGTGCACGTTGAGTTTCGTACCGTTATCATCATAATTACATTCGTCTTACCATTATAAAACATGTCCTCTAAGGGTATCATCAAGTTACACTAAAAATGTTTTTTATAATTATGATTTTTTTTTGTAGCGGCAACAGAAATTCATTCATTCATTCATTCATTCAACTCTACCTAACAGCGTTCTTATTATTAAGAGATGCAACCCAGTAATAGACGGATAGACAAAAGGATTCTTAGTAATAGGGTCCGTTACTAAATTAACTAAATTATAGTGGAAAAAATTGTAACCATGAGTGGGACTTGAACCCACGACCTCGGAATACCATTCCGTTACTCTCCCATCTGAGCTACCATGGTACCCGCACATGTTTACCAAATCTTCCACTACAATCTTCTCAAATTAATAAATTAATGTAGAAATACATGTACAGTCATTATTTCGGTCCAATTGTGTTCTGTAAAGAACACTAAACGATCGATTGATCGAGTTGGTGCAAACCGCTCAATAGATGGCGTTGTACAAAAACATTGATGCGCTATTTAACTCACATTGAGTTTTGTAGTGAATATATTGTAGATTGTAGTGGAAGATTGGGTAAACATGTGCGGGAATCATGATAGCTCAGATGGCAGAGCAACGGAACGGTATTCTGAGGTCGTGGGTTCAAGTCCCGCTCATGGTTATCATTTTTTTCACTATAATTTAGTTTATTTAATAAAGGCATAGCAAGTCAATTGCAAAAATTAATAAATTAAAATATAGTCCTTTTCAGAAGATATTATTGGGTACAGAACCCTAAAAATGTTTCAATTACTTATCTAACAATTGATTAACAGAAGAGTACTTGAATGGATCTGACAATTTGTCTCATGTAGCAATAAAAGTC
Source organism: Orgyia antiqua (assembly GCA_916999025.1). Lineage (NCBI taxonomy): Eukaryota > Metazoa > Arthropoda > Insecta > Lepidoptera > Erebidae > Orgyia > Orgyia antiqua. Next base: position 14,345,794 of record OU779864.1, on the reverse strand, counting down.
CACTTATAAGACTTGTACTTATTTATAAAATAACGAGCTGTGCCTGCTGTGTTACAAGATGTGAAAAGGATATAAACCTAGGTAAAGGCACATTTTGTTTTTGTATTAACCCTGGAAACTTGGATTTTTTCTGGAATAAAAGTAGGCTATATGTTAAAATAAAACCACTTTTAACGGATTTAGGCGTGTGTATTTGTTTTTAAATTTTGGTGGACCATGGTGACTGCAAAGTCTCCGAAACGACGGGCTAAAAATTAAAAACATTACAAAAGTGGTTTTATTTAAACGAATGAGTCGCGCAAGTGACAGAAAATATTAGGCTATATGTTTATCTAGTTCATAAGCTACCTCAGTAGGTACTAAGTTTAATTCAAACTCGATTAGCCGTTTTAACGCAAAGAAAAAACAAACATAAACACACACACAAACGTTAACATTTATAATATTAAGTAAAATGTGGAGTTATTTTCCATAATGTCCCCTATGTTATGCTACATAGTCCACTGAACAAATATAAAGATCATCATTTGTTAGCTGAATCACATTGTACAATGCAATATGTTACGTGTATTTTGTATGTTACCTAATAACTCAATTGTATTTTGTTATTATTTGAATTATTATTTGAACAGCGATCATAATATTTACGTTCAGCATAAAAATAATAGATAGAACGGAACTTATTTTATTGTATCTTTGACAATTTTCAGTTTATTATACCTAATATTTCCTGTTTGATATGTCTTTATTGTTTAATAAGTTAAGTCTGCTAAGGCAAACAAATAATTACACGGAATCTTTTATTTATTTCAATATAGACCATTTAAGTAATAACTTTGTTAAATTTCATCGCCATTTTAAGTATTATTTATTATTCCAGAAATGTTATTAGAAAAATTCATGAATTTAAAGTCACGGTCCAGACCGTAAAATAAAACCTCAAATTATCTTTTCACAAAGAGTGTAAAATTGGTGGGTAATAAAACAGGACGGAAACCTTTAATAAAGCTTAATATTTTATGTCAAATAACCGTTTTATAATTCTTACATCAGTTGCGATTTATGTTTGAAACGAAGAAAAGTATAGAAGTTACTTTTAAAGGGTAATCTTATTTTATCTAGCTGATGCCCGCGACTTCGTATGCGTGGCTAATGCTTTACTCCTATTAGTCGCTGCGTGATGTTATATATAACCTGTAGTCTTTCTCGATAAATATACTACCCAACAATGAAAGAATTTTGAACTTGGACCAGCGCAGTGGTTCCCAAGATTAACGCATTCAAATAAACAAACTCTTCAGCTTTATAATTTCTTATTTTATATTCAGATTTTTATTTTATGATGCGTTCTACTCAAGAGAGGCAAACAAAGTCGATTCATCAGCTTTTCGTCGCCAACATCTGGACATAAGCCTCCCCATAAAACACCGCTATGACTTGCAACAAGCAAGTTACATCTAGCAGCTCCCTGCGATCTCAATATCACAATTACTGCGCTCTATTAGGGGCCTGAAGCGGCAATGGGCAGACCAGGGGCCCAAGTCTGCTATTAAAATATTTTCATAATGATCAGTCACTGATTCTATAATGGCGAATTTTATCAAGTATGGTAGTCTTCTCTTAATTTTTTGTCACAGATGACGCTATTATGGCGTCATTGACTGATCATTGTGACAAGATTGAATATCAGACTTGGCCCCCTGATCGGTCGCAGTACTAAGGTTGACAAGGTAGAGCGACGATATCGTTACGGTCGCGGCGAGCCATTGGATGCAATGCAAGCGGCACAAGCCCGCGCGTTGTAGCATTCTATGGGGAAGTCCTATGTCCAACAGTGGCCACCCTACGCTACGACGTCCATAACATGGTCGCTACTAACAACTATCCGTCCTAAACGTCTCGACGTGGCCTACCCAATGCCATTGTGCAAATTCTGTGAAACATAATGATGTTGAATTTTTTACATTCCAAAATAAAATAATTTAACTACCTACCGTTCGTCTAGTTTCAAAATCTACTTAAATCTGGTATTTACTTTCCCAAGTAAAGGAAAACAGACTCATGAATTTTTTAATAAAAGTGAGCGGTACGTGAGTCCCTTGCGTGCACTTTCGAGCGCAGTTTGCAGTTAATAACGCTATAGTACTCCTTTTTCACGTACATTTTATTAAAACGATGTTCAGCTTAAACGAAAACACTTAGCTAGTGTCAGTGTTGGTCAGAATATAATAATATTTTGCTCTTTAATGCTTATGGGAGGCTTTTTCCTTTGGTATAATAATCACGTAGAGAATTAAGTATGCACTTTGGTTCTTGTCATGACATGATTGCACAGCATAAATAAGTTTCCTTTTTAGTGTAATATTTTATTTGAAAAAGAATTACAATTTGATATTTAATGCATACTAGTACAGGAACCAGAGTAGTTTTAAAGCAAAATGTAACATTTTATACGTGACAATAAAGATTCATTTATTTATTATTTACTTGATATAACGAATATTTACGAGTTCCCTTTGGATTCGTCATAATGAGGTTGCACCGTTGCAATGTATATTTCGATGGTGGAAAGGCAAAATGTATTAACCGCCACTTTTGACGATGTTGAGTTATATATTATTACTAGCTGACCCGGCAAACGTTGTTTTGCCAGACTAAAAAAAAAAAGTTTGAAAAATAGATGTTGGCCGATTCTCAGACCTACTGAATATGTATATAAAATTTCATAAAAATCGGTCAAGCCGTCCATTTATTCCTTCTCCTGCCCTTATCCCGTTATTCTGGGTCAGCGCAACATGACTACCTACTTATATTATATTGCAATGGGATTTGGCTGACGTCTCCTTGCGTATATGCGCAGATGTCAGGCGATACGGTTGTGTTCTTATGACTCGCGCGGGTAAGACACGGTCATAGATATAATTATCTGCTTAATCCATGTAACTAATTTTAACTGTATACAACTGAAATCATCGAACTCGAAACTGCAAATAAAAGAACTCTATCATAATAGAGTTCACGATAGGAGGTCTCCTATCGTGAACTCTATTATGATAGAGTTCTTTAGTTGAGTTGAGTTTGAGTTTTACCTTGTAGTAGTCTCAGAAGGTCTTCTGAGACTACTACAAGTACATAATACACAAAACTGGAGAGGCGTAGAGATTTGCATGTCCTGGCTCTTCTGTATTTTATACTTCACAATCCTAGCTCTCCTCATTACCTTCGAGAACGATTTGAATATCTCATTCCTCGAGGTAAACCGTGTCGCACTACTTCTTCTCTCCTTCTTAGAACTCCTCGTCACACTTCTAGTCGGTATGATGGATCCTTCACAGTACGCGCGTTTCGCCTTTGGAACTCACTGCCTCATTCCTAGGTAATTAGTGTTGATTAATTTTTATTCATGAAATTTAATTTTAATTTAAGAGTATTTTACTTTACTATTAATTACTTTTGTTGTACATGCCTATCCTTAATCTCAAACTTCTCTTTCAACAGAGGTTTGCTGTAAGAAAACTCATGTCTGAGTTAAGCTCGCCTTTGTACATTAATTATGAATTTTCTGCTTTAATGTTTTTATCTGTAACTGTGATTGTTGTACAATAAAGAATAAATATAAAACTGGATAAGTACGAGTTGAACTCGCACACGAAGGGTTAGTACTGTTATTAATCAATTTAATTGTTATGCAAACGTGATCACATCAAGTTACAGCAAAAACCTTTCTTATAAGGTACTCACCTTTATTTATTGTTAACTGGTTTATAGTATTTAGATTTTTAAATTTTCTTTCTTCTTCTCCCGCCCATTTACATCCCACTGTTGGGCACGGGCCTCCTCCATTTTGGGAGGGATTATGGTCTACTGTGCCGCGCTGACCAGGCGTGTTGGCACAGAGTTTATTTTCGAGTTTTCCGTCTCTCACAGAAGATGTTATCTGTGTGCAATATCCCTTAGCTGACTTTTACAGCATCCTTGTGAGGAGATGGGGTGTGGTGATGGACACTTGTATTTTTAATCCGTCACCACACGGAAAAGGTTTTTAAATACTTATGAATAACTCAAATATTAGTGAATTTAATGTATTTCTAATATTAAATAATCTCGCATAAATCGATAATATTATTATAAAGCTGAAGAGTTCGTTTGTTAGTTTGAACGCGTCTATCTCAGGAACAAATTGTCCGATTCGAAAAATACTTTTAGTATTGGATAGTACATTTATCGAGGAAAGCAATAGGGTAAATATTATTATGCTGCGACTAATAGGAACGAATTATTAATAAGAAATGTTGCAAAAACGGGCAAAATTTTCTGAATTCTACTATCAATTATAAAATTCTACAAAATATTTACAACATTTGCCAAAACACAGACGAACTAGATACAATGCACAATGTTCAGTGGGTGTAAAACGACACAGTTAATTAAAGTTGCTGTAGTTTTTAACAATAGTCGCGAAACCTGAATTCAGTTTTGTAATTAAAATGGTACAAAGTTTCCTAAAACTCTTATTTAATAATATACGTAATGTTTTTTACAATTTTTCATTGTTCTATCTATTGAAACATTGCAAAAGTAAGCTCCCATCCATCAGCCTCTCTTCGTCCACTGTTGGACATTGGCATCTCCCATAGAACGCCAGAACGCGCGGTCTTGTGCCGCTTGCATTCAATAACTCCCCGCGACCTCGACGATATCGTCGCTTCACCTTGTCGGGGGCTGCCCAACGCTGGGGTACGTGGTCGCCACTGTAGGTATTTTCTTCCCCAACAATCATCAGTCCTACGAGCGATGTGGCCTACCTGTTGCCACTTCAGCACAAGTAAGCTTAAAATAACAAAAAAATACATAATAATTGATTCTGTAACTAACACAATTTAGCTAATCATTCTAAAAACTATGTGTTGTTGTTGCGTTCAACCTGGTGTTCTAATTAATAATAGGTTAAGTGGAAGCGTGATATCTCTCAGGCGCGAGAGGAACGAACATATACTGTATATCACAGCGTTACAAATTTACAATAGTACAAACTTACCCTGTTTTGTTCTTCAACAATGTCTTCACTGTGTCAAGCCCTAGCTATAGCTTCATTAACTAACTACGATAAATTGGCCAAAATAACGCAGAATGCTAATCAAACTATACTTAACTTTATGCAGGCAGACACGAACTCTTTAAGTCCTCAAAATGACCACATTTGGCGCGACTTAAGCCGTGAACTTTCACCAATCGCCTTAATGCAATTATACTATCACAATTATAGTTATCAAACAGTTCAACTCACATTAAATAGTATTAAGTATGGAGACACAAAATTCACTAGTTTTTATAATACTTTTTTGTCATACAAAATGGCGAATACTCAACTTCGCAATGACATTTCACTGTTCGATCTCAATGCTAATTATCGGTTCGCACAATAGGATAATTAGTTTTATCAGCAAACAATTTAATAGTAACAATTTTTAACTCTTAAACCGCTGCAAGAACACGTATCTTAGGCGTACAATTTTAACAAAACCGGCGCACGTTCTCGCTCACAAGATCGATTACAGCCTGAGGGGCGCTCGACAGCCGCGTCGCGCGCGGGGCCGGACTGCGTCCGCGCAGGGCCGTACTGCCCGCGTAGTTATACGATAAGTTAAGTTTGGTACATAACATCTACCCGCCTCGGCCAGGACTACCTGGCCGCTAATTTACTGGCAGTCGCGACAAGGTTGATACAGCTCTCTTCAAAATTGAACCGTCCACCCGGACCTCAGCAAAACGGGGCACTCCATCTGCTCCAAAGACGAGGTTGAGAATGCGCCCCCTGCGCCAACACAGTGGCGGTAAGTTAGCGTCCTTAACCAGAACGAGGTCACCAACATGAGGTGGATCAGTCTTGTCAGTCCACTTAACGCGCTGCTGGAGAATGTGCAAATATTCTAAATTCCAACGTTTCCAAAAGCTCTGAGTGAGTTGTTGGACCAATTCAAACCGCGAGAGACGATTAGGTCTCACATCAACAAGGGGATATTCCGGCAGGGCGTTCAGTGGCTGCCCAATCAAAAAATGGCCCGGCGTGAGGGCTTCCAAGTCGTTAGGATCTGAAGAGATCGGGCACAACGGGCGTGAATTCAAAACGGCCTCGATTTTGCAAAACACAGTTGCGAGCTCTTCAAAGGTCAATACAGACTCGCCAATTACCCGTCGCAAATGTGTCTTAGCAACCTTTACTACGCTTTCAAATATTCCTCCCCAGTGGGGACATGACACGGGACTGAACCTCCAAGTTATTCTACGTGTAGCTAGTCTAGACGCAATTTCAGTCTCGTTAGCCGACAAAAAATCATACATCGCTTTTAAATAGTTGTTTGTGCCTTTGAAGTTGGTACCGCAATCCGACCGAATCAAGGACGGTAGTCCTCGTCGTGACACGAATCTATCTAACGTCGCAACAAATGCCTCTGTCGAGAGGGCTGAGACGAGTTCCAAATGTACCGCCTTGGTGGACAGACAGACAAAGACGCACAAATAAGCCTTGACAGTTTTACTGTTCCTGAGGGTCGAGGTCTTAACAAAAAAGGGGCCTGCAAAGTCCGTACCAACTCCAGCAAAGGGCCTTATCTCAGTGACCCGATCCGAAGGAAGGTCGCCCATGATAGGCTGCATGGTAGGGGCCTTGAGCCTATAGCAAGGCATACAACGAAAGACCACACTACGGATCGTCCGGCGGGCCGATAAAATCCAAAATTCCCGTTGCAAAATGGCCAATAAGGCATTACAGCCGGCGTGGGAGTTCTTGATGTGACGATCAGTCACCAACAGGTTCACCAAGTGGCCACTCTTGGGCAATAAGAGGGGGTGACGAGATCCATAAGGGAGGTTTGCGTTCCTAAGACGCCCTCCGACACGCAAAAGACCCTCACTATCCAAAAAAGGGTTCAGCTTACAAATGGCTCCAGACAGCTTGGATTTGCCTTTCCTCAAGATGTCAATCTCGTCTTCAAAATGTGCCTCTTGCACAGAACGAACCCAGTGAAGAAGAGCATCTTGGAGCTCTTGTGGCGATAAGAAGGCCTCCAAACATTTGTTCTGTGGATGTCTACAATTTTTCGTGAAGCGCTTGATCCAAGCGGTGACACTCAACAATTTGTCCAATGAACTGTAACGATTAAGTAAGAAATCGGGGTCGAACGGACGGTCCTGCCGCTCGAGCGCAAGCGTTCGCAACCCAGGCAGTGCGACAATGTCTAAGGCCGGAGTTCGCGGCCAATTAGATTCTGATCTGGTCAACCACTCAGGTCCCCACCACAGAGAGTGCTCAACTAAAAGGGGGGCCATACATCCCCGTGACGCACAATCAGCAGGGTTGACCTCGCCAGGCACATGCCTCCAAACCAACGGGGTCTCCGATTTCTGTATCTGAGAGACACGATTTGCTACAAACACCTCTAAGGTGTGAACTGACGTCTTCAGCCAACATAGCACAATTTGACTGTCAGTCCATGCATATATCGTGGAAATGTCAATTGACGTGCACAAGGTAGACATGACGTGATTCAAAAGGCGAACAAGAAGGGCCGCCCCTGACAACTCTAACTTAGGGATTGTCAAGGCAGTTCGAAGAGGCGCGACCTTGCTCTTCGCCATGACCAACAACACTTTCACCTGACCATCTGTGGTCACGGTGCGCAAGTATATGGCTGCTGCGTACCCACGTTCCGAAGCGTCCGAGAAACCATGAAGGGACGCGGTGTGCTTCCCTGGCGGAAGCAGAGCACGGGGCAACGATATCCTATTGATGGCAGGCAATGAGGAAGCAAATAGGAGCCAGTCCTTCAAAACAGCTTCGCGAAGTGGCTCGTCCCATCCAAGACCTGCAGTCCAAAGTTTCTGCAGGAAGCATTTGGCCCAGAATATGACCGGGCATATCCAGCCATTGGGATCAAAGGTTCTCGCGACAGTCGACAGAACCAGTCGTTTCGTCCAAGTGTGATGCGAATCCAAATTGACATTAAATGTAAAGATGTCCTGGACTGGTCTGTACTGGATTCCAAGCACTGACATCATGGTAGGGTTGTCACGGTTCTCAAATAGGTGAGGATCCTGCTGGTGGTCGTCCGGTAGCCCTTCCAAGAGCGCAGGTAAGTTGGAGATCCATTTACGCAACTCATATCCTGCGGAGGCTAGAATGCCAATCAACTCGTCACGCAAGAGCAGGGCCTCTCTCTCCGTGGCCGCGCCAGTGCACACATCGTCAACATATAGGTCCTCCTTCAAAATGGCGGCTGCGCGAGGAAACGACATACGCTCTCGATCCGCGAGCTCCCAAAGCGAACGTATAGCCAAAAAGGGGCTAGACCTCAGCCCGTATGTGTTCGTGTTGAGCTCGTAGACAAGCATGGGATCTTGCTGGTTTTCTCGCCACAATATCAGCTGGTATCGGCGATCATCCGGGTGAATTACCGTTTGCCTGAACATCATCTTGATGTCAGCCACAAAAACAAATTGATGACGTCGAAACCGCGTGATGACGTCACAAAGGTCCTTCAGCAATTTGGGACCAGGATGCAGACACTGGTTCAATGACACTCCTGAAGTAGTCTGCGCAGAACCATCAAATACTGTGCGTAACTTACCACTGGATGGTTTTATTACAGCATGATGCGGAAGAAAGAAGTGCTCCGTCGAACGCCAGTCCAATTTTGACACAGACATGTGTCCCAAATCCTCATACTCCCGCATGAAGTCAATATACTTCTCCTTGAGTAGTGGGTCCCTGCTCATACGGCGTTCCATCGCCAACAAACGCTTCTCTGCAATAGGCCGCGAGACGCCAAGTGGCGGACGTACGGCGAGAAATGGCAATCTTGTCATGATCCGGCCAGAACGGAGATAACTGGTGTTGGTCTTGTAGAACTGCTCACACTCTTCATGCTCCGGATCAGAGCGGGGAGCTTGTGGTGGCTCCTCCACTTCCCAGAATCTCTGCACGGCGTCAGAAAGGGCGGACCCCACCATCAAGGCCGTTCCAAGTTCGGCAGGGGGGGGAGTCCTCAATACAGGCCCCATCAGTGCGAACCCAAATATGGTCCGGAGGGCTACCAAGCCACCTGGCTGCAAAACACGATCCTTGCCGAGTAATATGTTACCCAAAACATCGGCACCAAGCAACAAATCGACCGTGCCAGGCAGGTCAAATTTAGGGTCAGCCAAATTCAAATCCGCGGTCAATTTTACCGCATCCGCAGACAAACGAACTTGCGGGTGATTGCCCAAGATATTCTCCATCACAATGGCCGACGATTCCAACGTCGGACGTGGAGAATTTGAGGGGGAGAACTCAAACCAAACGCGGCCCTCTACCGTGGCCACGGGGGCGTTCCCGACACCCCTTATTACATCTGAATATTTTTCAATAGTCTGGCCAGTCTGCCCTACCAACCAAGACGAGGCTATGCACCCCTGTGAGCCTGTGTCCAATATCGCTCGGACTACAACTGAGGCGCCCGTCCGTCCCCAGACCCTGACATGGGCCGTAGGCAAGAGGACGGTCTCAAAGGGGGGCGGTGCATAGCGGGGGCAGACGCCAACATCCTAATGCTGGCGTGGCGGCGACTGAGCGCCGTTGTCCCGAGACGGCAAATCAAAGTGCGGGTAGTGCCTAAACTCGGCCTCCTCTCGGTGACGACTGCCACGAGCCATAGACGGCGGTTCGTAGCGCCTGGAGCGTCCGTACCGAGGGTTGCGCGTCTCCAAACGGGGACGTTCCGCCAGAGGGGGGGACGGTAGTGGTACCGGACGCGCGTCACGGTAATCGTGGTACACTACCGGAGGTGATCTCGCTTGATCACGTGGAAGCGGGGAGGGCGAGCGGGACACAAAGGTGCGGGATTGAACCCGGGGCCCGCTTTCATACCCGCCCGTGGGGCTGCGCGCCGAACCAACTCGGCGATCAACGGCAGCACAGTCTGCGCGGCGTGGGGGTGATGAGCCGGACTCCAAATTGCGGGACTGGTCCCGGTGTCCACTGGCATACCCGCCCGAAGGCGACCCCGCGTGGTCGCGACGGCCATTCGCGTTGGCGCACAGGATTTTCAAATGGTGCCCTCCGCAAATAGGACACGGGTGAGTGTCGGGGCAGGCGCGCTGGTAATGGTCCCCTAGGCAAGAGAAACACCAGCCGCGGGCCTGGGCAATACGCCTACGAGCGGCCACGTGCAGGACCGCGAAGTCTGGGCACCGCACCGTTTGGTGTCCCTGCGACTTGCAAAACCGGCAGTCCGGTGGCGCAGCTTGGGCGACAGCGAAGCGGGCGGCCGTACCTCCTCTTGGTGCAGGTTGAGCATTGCGCCGTTGGTTGGTGGGTCTGGGACGTGATGCTTCCACCGGCGTGTCGGCGACCATGACGTCACCCATGCGACACTCGTCCTCCAGGAACGTCAGGAGCTGGTCAAAAGTAGGGAGAGCAGATGCCTCATCCCTAGTGTGCCCCTGTTCAAAACGTGCCCTCAAAGACACCGGCAATCGCTTGAGTACGATACGCACCAGTAGGTAAGACCACTTGGCAACCGGCAGTCCTAAGCGGTTGAGCGAATTGGTGGCTATTAGGAGGGGGTTCAGCAGCTCGGTCCTCAACTGGGCAGCATTGCTCACGACGGGAAGGTTCAAGATCTGGTCAACGTGGGTATCTGCCAGACAGCGCTGATTGTGATAGCGCTTGGTGAGCAACGCCCGCGCGATCCCATAGCTCCCGTCACATATTGGGAGGTGCTGTACTAAGCCCCTCGCCTCTCCATCAAGCACGGAGAGTAAATAGGCCAGTTTCTGAGACGGACCCAAATCGTCCCTCGAGTCCACAAGGCTCTCAAACAAACCAATGAATCCCATCCACATGTCTAGTCGACCATCAAAACGTGGAAGATCCAAGTTGGGTAACCTGGTCAAAAGGCCCACGGGAGTCTTCAAGGGGGCCCGGTGAGCCGGTACTCCGGCGCGCGAGGCTAAAATCTCCCGCGCGCTCTGGGCGATGTCGTCGGCAAGGTCCATAATTTGGACGTAGTCCTCGTGGACTTGGTCCCGTCGCTCCTGGGGGAATGACTCCAGGGGCACATCATCCAGATGCAAGATGAAGCGCCGGTAAAGCGCCTCCACCTCCTGAAGTCGTGTAGGGCATTTCTCATGCCTGTCCAACAATGCCTCGATTCGGTTCTCCCTTTTCACCAAGGCGGCAGCTGACGTGAACCATCTTAAATGAGTCGCAATCCCGGAATATGTCTCGCGGACAACATTATACGCGGCGGTAGACATCTTCAAAGCACAAACGGCACGAAACAAACAATCTTATAATAACAATAAAAAAAAACAAATATCTTTCACAAACAAACAATATTACAATAGCGAAAAACAAAATATCTTTCAATGAGACAAGCCGCTATTATTCTAAACAATTATCAAATCTTAAATAGTTCAAATCAAACAAACAAAACAATTCTTTGCCAATGTGCAATTAATTTAAGACTTAAATTATTTATTTTAAGGTAACCAACAAAACAAACAAACGTATAAAATAAATGTTGTATTATACAAACGCACAACGCCACAATTTAACTATAACGTTGTTCAATATTAGACAATAATTAAATAATAATTTATATTAAATAATAACCTGAGCAACGACAAATACGATTAGCAATAGCACAAATAATTATCAAATCCTTTAAAATCTAATTGCCAATTCAAGTGCTCAAATTAATTATTCAAAACTATACCAACAATTTAGATTAAACAAACAAACAACTAAATTAATCAAATTAAATTAATTAAATTAATTAAATCAATTTTCACAAATAATGAGGGTATAGTTTGTTCAACATGGAACATTCGAGAAACGGAGTTTAAACCACGCTCTGGGTACCAAAATATGTTGCGTTCAACCTGGTGTTCTAATTAATAATAGGTTAAGTGGAAGCGTGATATCTCTCAGGCGCGAGAGGAACGAACATATACTGTATATCACAGCGTTACAAATTTACAATAGTACAAACTTACCCTGTTTTGTTCTTCAACAATGTCTTCACTGTGTCAAGCCCTAGCTATAGCTTCATTAACTAACTACGATAAATTGGCCAAAATAACGCAGAATGCTAATCAAACTATACTTAACTTTATGCAGGCAGACACGAACTCTTTAAGTCCTCAAAATGACCACATTTGGCGCGACTTAAGCCGTGAACTTTCACCAATCGCCTTAATGCAATTATACTATCACAATTATAGTTATCAAACAGTTCAACTCACATTAAATAGTATTAAGTATGGAGACACAAAATTCACTAGTTTTTATAATACTTTTTTGTCATACAAAATGGCGAATACTCAACTTCGCAATGACATTTCACTGTTCGATCTCAATGCTAATTATCGGTTCGCACAATAGGATAATTAGTTTTATCAGCAAACAATTTAATAGTAACAATTTTTAACTCTTAAACCGCTGCAAGAACACGTATCTTAGGCGTACAATTTTAACAAAACCGGCGCACGTTCTCGCTCACAAGATCGATTACAGCCTGAGGGGCGCTCGACAGCCGCGTCGCGCGCGGGGCCGGACTGCGTCCGCGCAGGGCCGTACTGCCCGCGTAGTTATACGATAAGTTAAGTTTGGTACATAACAGTTGTCTTTATAAAATAAATTACTATAAATGTGTACAACTAATTATCCAATTAATCAAAATAAACCATAGCTGTAAACACTTTAGTTAAGTTATTGATGCATCAGAATCGGCCTTATTGGTATTTTATGTACACTTTTGAAGAATGAGCTGCCGTGCCGTGCTGACCCGATGTTTTGGTACGGGTTTTCTTTTCGAGATTTTCGTCTCTCACAGAGGATGTAAGGCTTAAAGCTGCTTAGCTGTTAAACAGCTAAAGGATATTGTACATCTTTAATCTATCACACATATGGAAATGTACGTATAATTAGTTAAGTATAATCCGTAAACTGCGCATTTCCGGAAAAATTCAAAAATAAAGGTACCGCTAAAAAAATAATTACGATGAATGGTAAAATATCAGTGAAATTAAAGCACGCCTATGAGGATTATCTTTGTGGCTCCAATTTTAGGGATATATGACTTGTAATTAAAATATATTCGTGATCGATTGTTTTGGTATTAGGTACATATTGGTGATTTTCCTGATTGATTTTTATTGAATAATTTAAATCGTGTTTTTATAATCCTTTTAGTTGCCTGTATTTTAATTACTAGGCTTTGCTTTTTCGTTTGAATAATTATGTGCTTGGTAAAAATAATCGAGGAAGTAGCGTACTTTGTACATGATAAAGTAATCTTTAATTTTAGTAGTTAATTACATCTGACGAGCCTCGTGGTTGAGTGGTTCATGTAACAGACTGCCGATCAAGAGGTTGCGGGTGCGATTCCCGCTCGGGACAATCATTTGTGTGATTTTTCTAATTGCCATACAAATGTTTGTACTGCGTCTGGGTGTTTCTATGTGTTATAAGTATGTATTTACAAAAGAAAAGTAGTATATGTATTTTATCCATATTCTGGTACCCATAACACAAGCATATAAGCTTAGTTTGGGACCAGAGAACGTTGTGTGAGATGTCCGTGAATATTTATTTATTTATTATTTTACATGGTTAATAAATGCTAATATAGACTAAATAAAAAAGCAAATCCACTTGACAATGATCGGATAAACCAGTGTTTCGCACCCAATAAAAATCCCACTGAAGCATCGTGTTTTCCCGTCATCAGAATCAGTCTATATTTAGACCATATTTGGCACTAATAAATATGCTCTCTCTCTCTCTCTCTCTCTCTCTCCAGCTTATTAACACCCCAATGCTGGGCACGGACCATCTCTACTTTGAGTGGGATTACGGTCTACTTTGCCGCGCTAACCAGGCGTTAGCACAGGTACGGGGTTTATTTTCAAGTTCCGTCTCTCACAGAAGGTGTCATCTGCGTACAATATTCCTATTAGCTGGCTTTTATAGCACCCTGGGAAGGAAAAGGGGTGGTGACATTTGTATTCTTAATCCGTCACCAAACAGACTACAATATGTACACATACATATAATATTTATGTGGCGCGCACACAATATCGATTAATGAACCCCAAAAACAAAAATGTTTTTAATAATAGTAATGAATATTCTTTACGTGACCAAAATACAGCAACGATTCTGCTACGCTCTGATAAATTAAACGGAAAATTTAGACAACATCGTAAATAACAACTGTAGCTTTGTGGCGATTACATGAAAACTTGAAGTTAATAAAATGTCGAACGTGATCTGAATATTGAGATGACAGAAAAAAATCATTTTTTAAGACACCTTACTTATCTCACGTAAAAATATGAAACAAGACTTAATAAAGTGTTGATAATTCTGCCTTACCTCTCTAAAATTTTTCTTCATTAACTTTTAAAGGTCATCCACACAATGCCTTCTGGCACCAAGCTAACCAAATAGTAATTTTATTAGTACCAGAATTTACTACATGATGTACTTTTCTGTTGTAAATACATATTTATAATGCATAGACAACATCCAGACGCAATATAAATATTTGTATGAATCAAATTGCGGAATCAAACCCGCGAACAACAGTCCGTTACGATAACCACTGGACCAGGAAGTTACTCAAAGTTGGAATTTATTCTAATCCAATTTACGTTATAATAATATTACATAGATTGGATTACGTATGCCTTTGACATTAATACCTTCCTCTGAAAACCATAGCAATACTTAAACAAAATCATAAAAAATTACGCCTACATGTTTTAACTTAGCAATATACAGACTGACAAAATAACCTGTAGGTATTATAATTAAATTTGAACACGCTATCACAAGCTTCAAAGGAATTTCATTAGTTGCACGGCTACAATATTACAGGGCTTAGATTTTAAAATATTTATTTGTAACTCACTAGACGATGAGTAAAATTTAAATAAATTAGGTAGGCTTAGGTACTACGAGTAATTTTCACATGAAAAGTCGAACTTGCCAATAAAATATCCCAAAAATCTCAAAATGGCTTAACATAAACACTACCAAGTAATAAATCTAAAACCCTTAATGTTCAATTATCGAATTTTGAACCTATTACAAAGGATGAGGTATTTGGAATTATAAATAACTTTGCAACAAACATTAGTTCAGGAATGGATGGTATCAGCACAAAAGTCATAAAATGTATTAAAGATATAATCATAAATAATTTGATATTCATGATAAATAAATGTTTAAATGAGGGTTACTTTCCCGACTGCCTTAAACTAGCAAAAGTACGTCCTCTCTATAAAAGTGGTAACAAGTTAGACGTTAATAATTTTAGGCCTATATCTGTTCTACCGGTACTTTCAAAAATATATGAAAAGGTTATTCATAGCCTTCTCTTCAAATTCCTGGATACCACAAAATTTCTATCAATGAAGCAATATGGGTTCAGACCAAAATCTAGCACTGTGACCACAACTGTAGACCTAGTAACAAAGATTAAACACAATATCGACATAAAACAAATTGCATTAGGTATATTTATTGATTTAAAGAAAGCCTTCGATACAGTGAGCCATGACATACTGTTTGGGAAACTAAAGGATTTGGGGGTGACAAGTGCGGCTTATAACCTATTTAAATCTTATCTTGAGAATAGATACCAAGTTGTCAAAATTGATAAAAACCAGAGTGAGCCTGAATTAATAACATGCGGGGTGCCGCAGGGTTCAATTTTGGGTCCATTATTGTTCCTTATTTACATAAATAATATAGATGATATTGGACTAAGGGGAGATATTACACTATATGCTGACGATATTAGCTTATTTTATTATAGTCATTCCATTGACACTGTCATAAACCAAGCACAAAATGATCTTAATATACTAGACTCCTGGATGCAATCTAATCTGTTGACAATAAATACATCAAAAACCAATTATATTACTTTTGCAGCAAAAAACAAAAAAATTGGTAATCACAAGCCATTAACTATACACGGAGAGACTATAAACAAGGTGACTGAGGAAAAATACCTGGGCTTAACCCTGGATAAACATCTAAATTGGAATTCCCATATCAAAAAAATACGTGGTAAGCTTGCGTCTCTCACGGGAGCTGTAAAATCTATGGGAAATTGCTTACCGCAACATGTTCGATACGTTGTTTACAATACCTTAGTAAAGCCTCATCTAGACTATCTAATTGAGATCTTCATACACTTCTAAAACAAATTTAAAAAGTCTACAGGTTTCACAAAATAGGGTTGTTAAATCTCTTTTCCGATATCATTATTTAACTCCAACTGCGGAACTATACAAAAAAACCAAATTAATGAATATCACGGAAATACATAAATATAATACTTGTATATTAATAAGAAAAATTTTAACTAAATACACATACATAAAAATTTTAACTAAATATACTCAGCTAATTTTTACAAAAATATCAGATTACCAAAAACGTGTAACAAGACAAGCCAATAATATCCTTATAACACCCTCAAGAACAAATTATGGAAAAAAATCTATACTATCGCAAGGTGCACAATATTACAATAAATTACCAAACGACATCAAAAATGCAAAATCCTTTGCTGCATACAAGAGGTTACTAAAGAGCCACTTTTCAAGGAATCATTCATCCAAAACTACTAGCTGTAATGTGTATTGTATGTTATAGGTATACCTACTTTTCAATATTATCATACTTACATGCTTGCTAGATATATAAACACAAATTTCTAAAATACACAAAATATGATTGTAACGTAAGAGATATATTATATTAAATTGCATTATAGCACTTCAGTGTGACATGGACCTTATGCATATCTTGAGGTTCAAACTTTGAACCTATACTTTGCTTGTCTTATAATCTTGCTACCCGTGGATTTCTGATAAACTGCAACTGTTTAATAAATGCATTGTTTCAATTTCTACCTGCCTGCCTGGATTAGGAAATTGCTACATTCAAGGATTTAATTTAATTTAATTAAGTGATTTTCTAATCTTTTGAGAAAAATAAATGTTTTTAACCGTAAAATACTAGGTACAATAAGTATAATGTTTATTATAGCTGGTATTTTTTAGAAGCACTATTTACTTTTACTCGAGACTTCGTACGCGTGGAAATTAGCAAAAGTGCCCCGTTTTCGCAACATTTTTCACTGATGCCTCGCTCCTATTGGTCGTAGCATGATGTTGTTTTCAGTGTCAAGTTCTTTTAGTTATGGGTACACTGAAAGAATCTTTTAAATTGAACTGGTGGTTTCTGATGTTAGCACGTTCAAACAAATTAACATATAAACAAATTTTCGGCATTATAATATTATTTAGGTGTTAATAAATAAATAACATAAGGAGATACATAAGACCAAGTACCTACATCTAGGTCGTAGCTGATGACTCAGTAGTCTCTACGAGAAAAAGACGTGACGGTGTTTGAAAATTGTATTGCAAAATAATATCAATGACGAACCTTCGTAATATCAAACACTTTTTATAAAAATATACTATAACTTGTCCATATTTTTATACCGACCTTAAAAAAAAGGAAGAGGTTCTCAATTCGGGTGGAGTGGTGGAGTGGTTTATGTAATGGACTGCCGATCACGAGGTCGCGGGTTCGATTCCCGCTTGGGACAATCATTTGTGTGATATCCATAAATGTCATACAAATGTTTGTACTGCGTCTGGGTGTTTTCTATGTATTATAAGTATGTATTTACAAAAGAAAAGTAGTTTATGTATTATATCCGTATTCTGGTACCCATAACACAAGCATATAAGCTTAGCTTGGGACCAGAGGACGTTGTGTGAAATGTCCATGAATATTTGTTATTATTATTATTATATATTCATCTGTCTGTTTTTATTTTTTTTATGTTTATTACCACATAACTTTTAACTAGGCGATGCGATTTTGATGATTCTTTTTTATTTGAAAGCTGGTAATTTCCGTGTGATCCCATTGGAACCAGGTCAGGATCTGATTGTTATGTCTTAAGAAATCGGGGAAAACCCTCAAATTTGAAAGGCACATGAAGTCGGTAGAACTTTTTCTTTTTAAATTTTTTTTTTTTGCAATTGACTTGCTGTGCTTTTACTAATAAATCAAATTATAGTGGAAAAAATGATCACCATGAACGGGACTTGAAGAGGACTTTAGTGGGTTCTATTACATAGCTTACTAAATGTATTCATTGTAGTAATTTATAGAAACACTAGTTACCTATTATATATTATTGGTCGCAGCGTGATGTTTCTTTCAGTTAATAAATGGAATTATGGTGGAAAAAGTGATTACCGCAAGCGGGACTTGAACCCATGACCTCGGAATACCGTTCCGAAGCTCTTCCAACTGAGCTTATTGCGGTCGTGCCTTTCAGTAATCAATTATGCCACCACATTCGTCACTCGATTGAGTTTATATATTTTTACGTACAACGCCATCTATCAAGATTGCTTTGCAACAATCTCGACCAACCACCTAGTATTCTTTACAGAATACAAGCGGGTTCAAAATAATGACGCGACGTTCATTACTAAAGTAATTTATTAATTTTGAAATTGACATGCTATGCTTTTACTTAATAAATTGAATTATGGGGAAAAAAGTGATTACCGCAAGCGTTACTTGAACCCATAACCTCGGAATACCGTTCCGAAGCTCTTCCAACTGAAAATTCTGCAGTCAAATTATTTTAGTGTTGGATACATTGAAAGAATGTTTTATATCGGACAGACAGTTACTGAGGTTATCATGTTTAAACAAAGTAATAAACCAAAAAATTCTTCAGCTTTACAATATTAGTTAAAAGTATTAATAAATAGATTACATAAGGAGGTACAAAAAATAACCTACATCTAGATTGAAGCTATTGACACACTGTAGTCTCTACCAGTCTTTATGTGAAAAAGTGAAATCAGTGGCTGATCATTAGGACAACATTGTAATAAATAAATATACATGGACATTTCACACAACGTCCTCTGGTCCCAAGCTAAGCTTATTAGGCTTGTGTTATGGGTACCAGAATACGGATATAATACATAAACTACTTTTCTTTTGTAAATACATACATAGAATACATAGAAATCACCCAGACGCAGTACAAACATTTGTATGACATTTATGGATATCACACAAATGATTGTCCCAAGCAGGAATCGAACCCGCGACCTCGTGATTGGCAGTCCATTACATAAACCACTCCACCACGAAGCCCGTCTATAGCCCGTAATAGCAGACTTAGGCCCTGGTCTAGTGATTCATGTAACGGACTGCCGTTTAAGAGGTTACGGGTTCGATACATGCACGGGACAATATAATATTTGTGTGATATTTATAAATATCATACAGGTGATTTTACTGCGTCTGGGTGTTTTCTATGTAATAAAAGTATGTATTTACAAAAAAAAGTATTACATGACATGTAGTCTATCCGTATTCTGATACCCATAACACAAGCATATAACCTTAGCTTGGGACGAGAGGACACTGTTTGTCCTTCAATATTTATTATTAATACGCCTATTACTGTTCAGTACGTATCTATCAAAGTATTAATCTATGTAACGGAATCTTTGTAAGTGATTTTCACTCACTTGCAGTAGTCGGATTGATTTAAAATACACATATTAAGGACCGGTGACAAAGCAATACTTTATAAAAATAATATTTAGGATTTTCTAGCGTGTTTTTTAGTTTTTAAATAATTTCATAATTATTTTATGTATATTTTTAAATATATTCTAATCTAATTCTTATTTTTAATCCAATTCTAATCTAATTCTTATTTTTAAAATTGTGTTAGCTGTGGTTGCCTATAACTGAATGAACACAAGGCAAGTTTCTAATTTATAATTGTTACTGTGATTTTGTATGTGTATCATTTGTTGGTGATCATTTTCACGTTTCATCTATTAAAAAAACTGCATGAAAAACTTTTGCGTAATTTTGAAGATATAAGTTCACATACCTACATACAAAAATAAATGGGATTAGTACTAGCACAGGTACTAGTTATAATTTAAATAGCACATGTCGGATATCTGCAAAATTAAAAGAAAAAACAACTTTACTAACATAATAATTTATGTACCTCGCCTACTCGAGAAACCATCACAAAGTCTAAAAATTAAGTTTTGTTCAATTACTTACTGTAATACATTGTGGTAAAGTAAAGTTTTGATTAAATACTTGAATACAAAAGTGGGGGAAAAGAGGCTCTTGCGCCAGCGCAGCCAGTGTGACGCGAGCATTGGCGCGTAATAAGCGGTTTTAACGGTTTGCAAAAATATACCAAATCGAAACAGAACTGCTTTCGAGTGAAAGTGTAGGGATGTTATGATAACATATTTTGTGATTAAGTGTACAATGATTTAAACCAGTGATTTATTTTGTTAATGAGTGTACACCGTATTTGTAAACTGTAGGTCAAGTGTTTCACAGAACTATCTTTTTATGGTACATTCACAGAGAGAAAACGTCGTTCGTCAGACCATCAAGTGATTTTACTCGCCAATATTGTTGGAATGTTGGTTGACCAAACTGGTGATCTGTATTTTATCCATATTTTTTAAATCAAATGTAAGTATAATCATGTTAATTTAATTTATATGTACATATATTGTTTTTATGTTTCATTATAACTCGTATAAAAATAAGTAACATGAATATCCGCTATAGACACACAGTACAAACTTTACGTTAAGTTTAGGAATAGGTGACGTTTTTACTCTCAGTAATACCGCCAATTTTACGTGCACAATTAAACCAAACTAAAAATTAAAATAACTATGGCTGTATTTTGATTATTTGTCTATTTTGTTGTGCAAATTTTTTTGTCTATACTAAACAGTTTTAATAAAAAAAAGTTAAGTTAACATTGCTGAATTGTGTTATGGACAGTATCAAAATTCATTTTTAATTAAGTTTAGTTCAGTTGTGCGCGTAGAATTGGTAGCATCATTGTCAATATTTGTACTAAAGGTAACCAACTCAATGCTTTTAAATGAATTCCAATTCTTCCAAAAACTGATTCTTATTATTTTATTAATACTACCAGATAATTCAATTTTGGAAGACAATAATTTAAATACGCTGTATGGTCCTAGGAAGTAATTTAAGTATTCGCACGTTCTGAATCTCTACCTAATATGTGTGGTTGTGTGCGTGCCAGTATAATAATATGTATAATTTGGGTGTGTGCGTATATTTTTTGGTATATTGTATGCATTTAAAAAATATATATCTATTAACCCCTATTATTCCTGACTCAGCATTTTCTGTATATTTATGTATTTCTAATTATCTCCCAAAATTTCAACCGATCTACACGTTGGTAGACTTAAACACCACAACCCCTTTAGTTGTGACACTATCACTAAGGATACTGGCAGAGTCGCGACTTAAACACTACGATAAGTCGCTTCTAAAGAAGCCATCAAACAAGAACAAGAACAAAAACCACTATTATAAAATATGATTTCGATTGATTGAAGCATGTTCTGCTTGTATAACTAAACTAATAAATTACAGATGGCCAGTGCAGTCAATACGAACCATTTATGTCCTACATCCAGATTCTTATAAACTGTATTTATTTATTTATTTATTATACACTTTATTGTACACCATAAGAATAAAATTTACAATAAATTATAATTATAAATAGAGTACAATGGGCGGCCTTATCGCTAAAAGCAATTTCTGCCAGGCAACCTTTGGATGGAGATCTTGAGAAGAGAGAAGAGCAATAGTTGTAGGTGCACTAATTATCATAATAGAAATGTTATATAGACATACACTTATATACTAAATACAAATAAACGTATACAAAACGATACACATAATACATATGTACATAAACGTACACAGACAATTCTGACCGGGAATAGTTACAACTGCATGTTCAGATAGTGGTTCTTAACTTTAATTTTGAATGTGGCTAGACTTTTGGCGCGTCGAATGTCCTCTGGAAGTGCGTTCCACAAGCGTATGGCTGTGACGGTAAAGGATTTGTCAACGAAATTCGTAGAATGCATTGGCATTTTTAATTTCAGACTCTCTGATGACCTTAAATACCGGTTATAGGTATCGTGAACGTATGTGAAACGAATCTGTGAAATGAAACTGTATCTGTATTCCCAAAAAGATATTCATTTTATGCGAAATCTGGTACTTATAGTAAACGCTACACTTACTTTCGTACCAGATGACGTCATAAAATATCTGTTAGTATTAAAAACCAGTCAAGCGCGAATTAGACTCCGTATAAAGGTTTCCTTACCGTAATGTCTGTACTAACACTAGCTGTCCCGGCAAACGTTGTTTTGCCATTCTAAAAAAAAAGGTTTGAAAAATAGATGATGAATACGCATGTAAAATTTCATAAAAATCGGTCAAGCCGTTTCGGAGGAGTACGGTAACAAACACTGTGACACGTGAATTTTATATATAAGATTATAAAGCTGAAGAGTTTGTTTGAACGCGCTAATCTCAGGAACTACAGTTTCGAATTGAAAAATTCTTTTTCCGTCGGAAATTCCATTTGTCGAGGAACACTATAGGCAATATAACATCACGCTGCAACTATTGGTTGGAGCGAAGCATTAGTGAAAAATGTTGCGAAAACGGGGAATATTTTCTAAATTTCACGCATACGGAGTCGCGGCAACAGCTTGTAATATCATAGAGCGTCATAATGAAAACGCTTATTCTATAGGAATCCCCTTAAATTTTCATTGTACATATTGGTTGTAAGAGCGTCATCGGATATTGATTCTCTAGCTTTGACTGTTCTTGATAAACGTTCTGGTAACAGACGGATAACGAAGTCAGATTAGGTCAAATTTTAGTACGGAGTTCCATTGAGTTCCATTTATTACGGAGTCCTAAAAAGGACCATGATATAAGCATTTTTCTTTCTGTTCTGATATTTTTGTCACAACAAAGGAATAGTAACCATCTGTTTCATATAACGAAGGTCATACAAATAGAAGGGATTACTATAAAACTTTTGTGTAGTATAAGGTCGTTACAAAACTTGTTTCAAACAAAACAAGATATCTTATACAAGTAGGTATTATAAAACTGAGAGAGTTTGTTTATTTGAACGCGTTAATCTCATAAACTACTGCACTGGTACGATTTGTAAAAAAAAATCTTTCAGTGTTGAATAGTACATTTATCGAAATTCGTTGCACTGGAGGCAATATTCACGAAGAAAACAGCGAACTCCGATGTCCATATTTTTGTATGGAGCATAGTTTGGTGTCGTGCCCTCTTAACTAAAATTGTTTTAGGATCGAACTACTATTTTCGAAGCTATGCCCCTACACACTTGATTACATACTACATACGTATATATTAGTATACATGTACTTTAAAAAAAAACACAGCTGACAATAAATTGGAAGCATGTAACTGGGTCATTTATTACTTTAGGAAGCAGTTTATTTTTATGCTGCATGTCAGTCACCTGTTATCCAAGTGCTAAAGAACTAAATAGTTCAATATTGTTATTAGTTAAAAGTAAATGAAATAAAGTTCGATATAATATTTAGGTACGTAAATTTCCTCTTCAGCCCGTTAATGTCCCACTGTTGGGCACCAGCCTTCTCTACTTCGTGAGGGATAAAAGTCTATTGTGCCACGCTGACCAGGGATGTTGGCACAGGATTTATTACTTCACATTTAAGATTTATCTTTTTTCACTTGATTCATATCTACTACGTAATAAAATAAAGAACTTTTTTATAAAATACTAGCTGTGCCCCGCGGTGTTACCCGCGGTAAAAAGGATAAAAAAATAAGTTCGTTTTCTATTCCATATTCCATTGGAAAGTTTCATGAAAATCCATCCAGTAGTCTTTACGTGAAAGCACATTATACATCCTTACATATCCAAACCCATTTGAGTATGGATAGAAGACCGAGGTTTATGTATTTTATTTTGTCGCGCGTAATTCTTTTTTCGTCATATCTCCTAAGATATTCATTTAAATTGCATACTGTAAAGAGCAGTTATATAGCTTAGTTAGCTTACGCAATTAATATAGATATACTAGCTGACCCGGCAAACGTTGTTTTGCCATAGGAATTTAAAAAAAAAGTTTGAAAAATAGATGTTAGCCGATTCTCAGACCTACTGAATACGCATGTAAAATTTCATAAAAATCGGTCAAGCCGTTTCGGAGGAGTACGGTAACTAACACTGTGACACGTGAATTTTATATATAAGATTAATTGCGTAAGCTAACTAAGCTATTTAATTTGATAAAAAATATTACTATATACACATAAATAGCGTTTCAAAACACCCTATTGATTTTTATAATTTTTTCGACATTATTATGGATACAGTGGGTTTCCCTTAAAAGATAGACATATGCCCTCGCGGGCTTTTTTGAAGAACTATAGGTAACAAACAATTCCTCCATACATTAGTTTGTTGTCTCACATAGATAAGGCAGCGTTTTCATTTATAGCTCGCGCGCGTCCGAGTTTCTCGGCAAATTTAATCATATCTTATCCAATATACAGCAAACCCCAACAAATTATGCAAAAAAAGCTATCCTCTTGAACCATTTTATCTATTAAAAAAAACCGCATCAAGATCTGTTGCGTATTTTTGAAGTTATAAGCTCACATAGGGACATACATACAAAAATTACGACTTTGTTTTATAAGAAGTATAAGGATAAGGAAGATAAAGAAGAATACAAAAAATACAAGTACATACCATTGAGAACACAAAAGATCTTCAAACTCTACATAACGGAAGGTGAACAAGATTCCTCAGACATTATGTTAGACAGCATTTTTTCCGATGATCGAATTCTTCAGCTATGACACTTGTTAGTCAGGTTTTGCTAGACATTTGTCAATAATACTTAGCACTTTTGCTTGCAAATCGCAGTATTAAAACAAATTTAGAAAATTTGTATGAATAAAACCACTTTTTACGGATTTAGACGCGTATGTATGCGTCTAAAACAGTAAAAAGTGATTTTATTTAAATAAGTGAGTGCTAAATAAGTGTTAGAGAATATTAAGTTTAGTTTAGCTAAATAATATGTATTAAACACTAACTAATAACCGCAATTTGGTCAATGTCAATGTGGATTTGTCTGTATTAAAATAAAAACAATTATGAAAAACATGAACTCCTTGAAAATTTTGAAATTTTCTAATAGCAAACATGATATTTATAATATTTACAGTTTCTTTATTTATTATAAAACAATAGTTGTTATTTCTGTATTTCCCTATGTTAGCTTAAATTTTGAATACCGGGCAACGAATTTTGATTTGGTTTTTTTAGGTATACAGTCGTTGAAAATGAAAATGTATAATTGTCGAATTATGTTCTACACGTAATATTAGGAATTGTAATGTTGTAATTGAAGTCTAGTGTTTTGGTTTCTACTGTAAGATTGCATGTAATTAAATAAATAAATATGGTTTGTTTCTAGATTTCTCGTGTCCAAAGTTATTATCACGAGTGCAACTTGTTCATCACCCAATGGTATTGTATTTTTCTATGCAAACTGGGAGTTTGGCATTGTGCCCCTTCTACAACAATTAGCTATGACGTATGACATAAAGTCTTCATAAATACCCAATATAGCCAATATAGATTATACATTATTGCTTTCAATTTAGACATGGACATGACAAAATTAAGTGTTCTTAATAAAAAAATAATATTTTAACTATATGATATAAGTGTCCAATGATCAATCAAAAATTGTATTTAGACAAGAAAATAAAGATACCATTTTTTTAAAGATATTACTTCCAACTTTGTTAGATACTTTGCAAAGATTAGTTGACTAAACACAAAAATATTTGTATAATTGGCTATGTTATTAAGTGTAAAATGAGGTATTTGTTCACTGAGCTGTGAAAGTAACAGTGATTGATCAAGTAAATAAGTTTTACTGTTCATTGTTTTAGGAATAATTTTGTGTTCTAGTAGCAGTGCCAGCTAGCAATTAAAAAATAAATACCGGTTTCTGCAACATTTTTCACCAATGCTTTGCGTCTGTTGGACCAAGCGTGATGTTATATAGCCTATAGCCTTCCTCGATAAATGTACTATCCAACACTGAAAGAATTTTTCTAATCGGATCAGCGCAGCAGTGGTTCTAGAGATTAGCGAATTCAAACAAACAAACTCTTCAGCTTTATATAATACTAGCTGACCCGGCAAACGTTGTTTTGTAATACTAAATAAAAAGTGGTCAAGTGCGAGTCGGACTCGCGCACGAAGGGTTCCGTACCATTATCTATGCAACATAAGGCAATGTTATTAGTATCGAGCAAGAAACAAATCATGTTTGTTGTATGGGAGCCCCCCTTAAATATTTATTTTATTTTATTTTTAGTATTTGTTGTTATAGCGGCAATAGCAATACATCATCTGTGAAAATTTCAACTGTCTAGCTATCACCGTTCTTGAGATACAGCCTGGTGACAGACGGACGGACGGACAGCGAAGTCTCAGTAATAGGGTCCCGTTTTTACCCTTTGGGTACGGAACCCTAAAAACAAAAGTTTGAAAAATAGATGTTGGCCGATTCTCAGGCCTACTGAATACGCATGTAAAATTTTATAAAAATATATACGGTAACTAACACTATGACACGTTAATTTTATATATAACGTTAGCATACTTATATGTATATAAAAAAATTCATTAATCTGAAGTTTGTTATATTGAGGTACGGTAGGTCAAAAATTTGTTAAGTATATAGAGAAATAGTCGTGACTGAATAACATACTATGGTATCAAAGTCAAATTATCTAATTAATGAAACGTTATTCATAGAGGATTTGAGTTGACAAAATTCGTAATTTAGACGTATTTACACGTTATTGATAGTTAAAATAAATAAATACTCATAGACATTTCACACAACCTCCTCTGGTCTCAAGCTAAGCGTATATGCTTGTGTTATGGGTAGCAGAATACGGATAGAATACATATACTACTTTTCTTTTGCAAATACATACTTATAATACATAGAAACACCCAGACGCAGGACAAACATTTATATGACAATTAGAAAAATCACACAAATGATTGTCGCGAGCGGAAATCGAACTCGCGACCTCTTGATCGGCAGTCCCTTATATGAGCCACTCAACCACGAGGCTCGTCATCGTCAACCAGTTGAAATTTGTTGTAAAGAGGATGGTCTTAAAAACATTCGATAAGTAAAGGTATTTTTTGTAATAAATACAAGGACTCAGTTATTAATTGTACTAAACGTAATATATAATAGACACCTATATAATTTGCTCGACCTGGTGCCTCACAGAGCACTAGGTTTTATAACGGAAGCTAATACTTTCTCACGATGTTTTCCATGAATATACTATGGTTATGAGCAAAAACAACTCATTTGTAATTCATTTCACAATTATCTCATTTTAAAATTGTTTACTTAATTACATGTTGTTTAGTTGAAGAATACAACTTAATTATATACAAAGTTCAAGTTTATTAACTTGTAATAGAAAAATAATACTGACAACTACTGTGTGGTAATATGTAAATACTAAGTAGAAGATGTGAAGCTTTTCGTGACTGTTATGCAGCTGTCAATGTCCTGTAATGAAAATTCCAGGCGAAGTATCTATAATATCTATAGTAATCTATACTTAATATTATAAAGCTGAAGATTTTATTCGTTTGGAAGCATTAATCTCAGGAACTACTGGTTTTTTTTTTTTTTTCAATACACAGATTTTTTTTACTACAGGTTTGATTTAAAACTTATTTTAGTGTTGGATAGTACATTAACATCACGCTGCGACCAATAGGAGCGAAGCATCAGTAAGAAATGTTCAATAATAAATCATAACTCAATTATCTCTTCTGCTGTCAAAGGTTTAAATTTGTTAACACTCTCCTGATTACATTCCGTTTCCAAAATTTTCGGTCCTTTTTGTAAATATTCCTTCCCTAATTTTTGAATATGGCAAAAGCAAAATGTTGCCAAAATAGTACTGTGCAAAGAAGTTCCTAAGAATGGTGACCCTTGAGCAAATTTTGTCAAAAGGAACGTTTTAACAAATTCGTCGTCGGATGAATCGATATACGAATTCACGTTGTCTCTCATTACCCGACGAGCTCGACGACGTTGTCTGCATTTTATACGTCTTCTTTCCGCAGCGTTGGCTAATTGTAAAATATTTTGGCACGCGGAATACATCACGTGGATGTTTTAATAAATAATTACCTATCTAATTTTATTCGCAAAGATCACTACACCAACAAGAGCAATGGTTGCCGTTGTACATGTGACAGGACAAATTGTATCTAAGTATCTATTATTTTTTTATGGCAATCTGTCGACACAGGACAATTTCAATATATTACTGTCAAATTCAAAATAGTAGACTACCATTTCAGTCATTGAATTGCCATTGTGTACGAGACTAGCAATTTATGTCACTTTCACAATGGCAAGTCAATGATGAAGTCGTAATGGCACCACTATGATAAGAAATTAATAGTAGACTACCAAAAACTTCACAATGGCGCCATAATGGTGCCATTGAGGTACAATTGTGACACCATTGAAATACCCGACTCAGGGCCCAGTAGCCCCCGGCATATTTGACGATATCAACAGAATATGGTTATCTGCTCATATCATACCTGGACAGGCCGCTACCTCTTAAAACAACTTGGGGAGTGAATAGTATGGTGATACTTGTATTCTTAATCAGTCACAACACGTATTCCACAGCGAAAAGTTGTAAATCGTGACATACTTGTAAAGAAGACTTAAAATGTGTTTAACATCGGTGTGAACACAAGTTTCCATTAACATTACATTGTTGCAAATTACGCTCGTAAAATGAAAAGCCATGACCCGGTACAAAATTGTCTAACTGAAATTTATACGACGTGTAAGTTGTGAGTATCTTTACATTATTTAAATATTCAAAACCTAAATTACTTGCGGACTACGTAAAGATTTAATCATGTAAGCTTAAAAGCTAGAAATGGCTAGGAAATTTTATTACGGTCGTGGAAGGTCTACAAAAGGATTTCAAATTACAATATCGTTACGTTATAAATCTAATTTATTACGCAATAAGATAAGCAATAGTATGTTACATTTTGTGCTATTTTATATTTAGAATGACTCCCAAAATGCTTGACTTTATTCAAGGTTATCGTCATCATTGGAAGAAATGGGTTGGAGACCGCATACTTCACCATTTGTATGGTTTTAAACTACCTAATGATAAATAATGTCCTTCAACTATAATTTATTTCTGTAAAATTCTATCCAATCAAAAATCCTTATTAAATTAATAGTTACTTATCCTATATTAACAACTATTGCCCGCGACTTCGCACGCGTGGAATTTAAAACAATTTCCCCGTATCTTGATATTTTTTACAGACACTTAGCTCCCATTGGTCGGAGCGGTATTTTATATAGCCTAAAGCCTTCCTCGATAAATGTACTATTTAACATGTTTCTGAGATTACCGCTTTCATACAATCAAACTCCGCAGTTTTACATTATTAGTACAGATCTTGTTGACCTAATTAGTTCAAAATGCTTACAGTTGAGTAATATTGTTGAAATTTATATGTCAATCAAATGTAAGCGTCTACAAACCTCAATGCGGTGAAAAGATGTCTCAAAGTTTATAACAAGAAAGTTACGTCTATGGCACTGGCTGTCTAACAAAATAACATTATTTGGTGTCATATATGAAACAATAGAATGTGCAAATCAATTTTATCATGCGTAGCATTGAAGGCCTTAATTTTGTTACGTAATTTATAATAATCATCATTAGTGTTCTCTAACACTTGCACGACTCATTCGTTTAAATATAAATCCACTTTTTACGTATTTAGGCACGTGTATTTGTTTTCTGGTAGTTTCCTGGTAATTAATTTATGATTATTGGAATAATTTTGACATACTGAAGCAGACTGCAGTGTTGCGAGACATTCCAATGCTCGTCCACTATGCAGCGATAGCATAAATTAATTGTCTGTTACGGGCAAGAACAAAATTCGGAAAAAATAACCATTTTGGCGAAGAGTGTTTTGAAGAAAATAATCCGAAAACAAGTGTCACCACTCTGTGTCAATACTAAGTTACAGTATTTAGTAAAAGTATTTCGTCAAACTATAGTTATGTTTATCTCAAACTCTACACATAAATATACTAATGTATGTGTCTATGTTTGTACAGGAAATAATTTAACGTGTTTCCTATTGTATGCGGTCTACCGAGACTAATTACTAAAGTAATAGTGAACAGTTAATTACCACAAAACAGGTCGTACATTCACAGATACGACTCAACGATTATCAATATAAACGAAAGATTTTCTATTTTAAAATAGCTACTAAAGAACTACTGGCATTCTCATCGGTAACATTACTGCTAATCTATATGTGAATACGTCAAGCGAAAAGTTTGTGCTCATTTTTGAGAAAATTACGCGTACGGATTAGTATTAGAAGTATAGCTTTGTATGGTTAGTTTATGATTGTAACGAGCCTCGTGGATGAGTGGTTCATGTAACGGACTGCCGATCAAGAGGTCGCGGGTTCGATTCCCGCTCGGGACTATCATTTGCGTGATTTTTCTAGTTGTCATACAAATGTTTATACTGCGTCTGGGTGTATTATAAGTATTTATAAGTATGTAAATACAAAAGTAAAGTAGTATATGTATTCTATCCGTATTCTGGTACCCATAACACAAGCATATAAGCTTAGCTTGGGACCAGAGGACGTTGTGTAAAAATGTCCATGAATATTTATTTATTACTTATAATGAAGTGAAGGCTGGAAAATAAGTCAGTGAAAAAAAACATTCGTTTTTAACACCTTTATATGGACATTTTTATTCACCCATAATTAGTTATTTGTTAGTTAGGTTATCAGACGAATACTTAATTTGATGAATAGCTTATACCCGCGGTTTTACACGGGTTTATATTTACTGCCGACTCCTTGGCTTTTAGCGTGATGATATATACCCTATGTGTTATACTGATCTACTATACAGTTGTTATGTCTCATTAGAACCTAATCGTCAGTTTCCGCGTAAAAGAGCTTTCTCTCTCCCTCCAGCCGATTAACGTCCCATTGTCCAGAGCACTAGCTTTCTCCACTTTGAGAGGAATTATGGTCTACCACACCGCGCTGTTTTTCGTCTCTCACAGAGGATGTTATCTGTGTAAAATATTTCTTAGCTGCCATTGACAACACCCTGGTAAGGAAAAGGAGTGGTGACTGGTGACACTTATCCGACCCCATATAAATATAAAAACTTTCACGTTTAAGTCTTTAATTAAGGCCCTTAGTACCTATGATAAGTCTAGTTAGTAAGTTTTATTTTAAATTATTATGGTGTACAATAAAGAATCTTTTATTTTAATTTTATTTAAAATGAAAATAAAATAATAATATTAAAAAAATTGTCTGATATAAGTAAATCTTAACTTTCGATAATTATTTTTAAGATGTTAAACCGAGAAGTTTCGATTTACGTTACGATTGTGCAATTCATTGACGTACGTCAATTAAAAGTTAAATGTAAAAAATCCGATTCAGAATTTGGTAGTCACCGGATCTTTACCGTCACTTTAACGCACAGTATTGTCTTACTACCGGAATCAGTCTAATTACTTATAAAGCTTTTTATTGGTTTAAACCTCTTGTATTTAATTATTACTCTGCGTTCATTCATGAGCTTATTTCATTACGACAGGTTAATAAACTGAACAGTGACCAGAAGTGTTGGTATATTTTGTATATCCGCGTCTTCTCCTGAACAACTGACTGATTTTTATGATATTATGTAGATTATTTTAAATCTTTTTAGCTTTTGGAATAGGTTGTAGGAGTAGTAGACCTTAAGAGAGTCATACACACGGAAGAAATAGATGTGATTGTTATATTTTTTTATAGATTTCTTTGTACACTTGTTATTCATTGTTCTTTATAAGTAGACAATTTGTGATAGATATTTTATTCGATAACGATAAAATCGTGCCGTATAACTTTCACTGTTCAATTGTCTTCTTTTAATTATATTTGTAACTCTTTGTTGGACGTTTAGAAAGTTTTACGTACGCGATTAGGGTGTAGGTGTAATAAACGTGTATTGCATATTGATTAACTAGATGCAGTCAGTAGATTCGAAAAACCTTTTGAATCACTCTATTAAAAACCGCATCAAAATCCGTTGCGTAGTTTGGAAGATATGCTTATATCTTTATGTATGTATGTTTGTTCTCGTTCGTATTTTTTGTATGTATGTTCTTAAGAGAGCTTTCTCTTAGGAACATACTTACAAAAATAAGGGCTTTGTTTTATAATAAGTAAATATTGGGTGATTCGAACCTCGACCATAAGTCATTTCAACTTTAGGTACGAGTACTTATGACCATTTCCTCCCCAGAACGTTATAAACTTCAGCTAAGAGTTTTTATAAGCCTAATAAGTTATACTTAAATGTGAGTATTAACATTTAATTATGTAGTTTCTCAGTAACGTAAGATGTTGGTTTAATTTGCAAAATCTGCCTTTAATTAAATAACAAATAGTAATTATACAATAGAAAATAATAATATTATCGTACAAACTCCTAAATTTTTTCTATATTTGTTACATTGCAACAATTAATGAATTTACTGCGAAATTATTTATTGCTGTAAACAGTAATTAAATATTGTTTTATATGCTAAGCTTCCTTTCTGTAACCTTGGAGATTAAAATTCCTAATTCTTATCATAAAACAAAGTCGTAATTTTTGTATGTATGTTCCTATGTGAGCTTATATCTTGAAAACTACGCAACGGATTTTGATGCAGTATTTTATTTTAGATATTAGGTTCAAGAGGATGGCTTTTCTGTATAATTTGGTTTAGTTTCTAAATTCCAAGCGTATGAAGTTGCGGGCAACGATTAGTGTACCTATGTATTAAGAATTTCAAATATTAATCTTAATACTCGTTACAAATGCGAAAATTAATCTTTTTTTCTTTTTGTTTTGCGTCTTTTGGTGTGTTAGATAAAAGTATAGATGCAATTTTTTACGATTGTTTTCCACTTTAGTGGAGTGGTTTCTGTCGCCTTTCGAGACAGTCAGTTCTATCCAAATAAAATCATACCTTTCAAAAACAAGAGTATAACGGTAAAATAATTATACGTAGTTAGCATAAGAGCCGACTTCATACACGAACGACTTTTCAATTTGGTTGCGTAATAAAAAGTAGCATAACAGGCTGCATCCGGGTAAGACGTCTGTTGATTTCATAATCATTGCCCGTCACGGATAGTTATTTACGTCACGACGATATAAATACGCAATCGATATAAGGAAATAACAGAGATATATTCTTAAAACGGATATCAATGCGGGAAATTTTCTTACTTAAAGTTATGTTACTTCATCTCGGTCAAAATTGTTGTGATCGGCTCGTGAGATGAATATATTTTAAAACTACCTACATAAAACGCAACTTTTAAGGGCACCACAAACAGCATATTACGATATATTAATATATCGAGATGTATCTATACTTATGACGTCACCAACAGATATATCTGTCTCTTTCTCGCTATATTAATATATATAAATATGCCGTTTGTGACGTTCTTTATACTAACAGAACATTCTTCAATAATAAGAAAGTATATTATTCCTATATAGTTCGCGTCTCGTCTTTACACGTTGTACGATTTTAGAGTGGCAGATATAATTGTCTAAGAATATGTTAACAGCTCCGGTAGATGGCGCAATACATTGACAGAATTAAAAAATATATATCAAAGAATTTGGCTTGGACCTCTTTGTCACTCTTCAGCCGATCAACGTCCCATTGTTGGGCACGGGTCTCCTCCACTTTGGGAGGGATTCTGTTCTACTACACCGCGCTCACCAGGTTTGATAGCACATGGTTTCTTTTAGATTTTACAGTCTTTCACAGAGGATGTTATCTGTGTACAATATCTCTTAGCTGACTTTTACAGCACCCTGGGGAGATAATTAGGTGGTGAAATTGGAATTCTTAATGCGTCACTACACGGACGGCTAGAAGGACCTGTTATTAAGAATGCTTCTTACATAACAGGTTAATTCGCAAAAGTTGTAGATATCCAAGGTTATTGCATCATATTCTGAATCGAAACACGAGGATGTCTGGTATGGTATAAGAATTTTCAAATGCTCAATTAATTCCATACTATTTAACCTAAATATATTCAACTTCGAGAAGCTCAAAAATTCTCAACGTATCATGAATTCATGACACATCAAGCAAACGGGTTTTCCTCGATAGATGGCCTTGTATAGTCGTGTTCAACCCAACTATTGTTTGCAAACATTGATTTAGCAACAAATCGACTATCGACATGGTCTATGCAACTCTATTTTTTTATAAAGGTGTGGTTTATCGACGTTTAAGTTTTGGTTTTTGGTTAGGTTAAAAATTTAGGGTTATTTGACATGTTTTAAGGATTGGTTTCACTTTGTTTTTGTAGACCCTGGTGACTGGGAGATAATTCCTTAGGCATTAAGTCCGGCTTTATACATCTTCTGTCTATATAACGATAGTTATTGCCTGCGATTTTATACGGAATCTACAAAATGATCCTAGATTTTGCAACAATATTTAAGGAATAAAAGTTTTAAAAACGCAAATAATATGCGAAAAAATGCAATTCTTTTTTCTCTAAAAAGAATAGATGCCAGTTATTTTTTAATCCTACTTTCTCATAGCAACTTAGGCTTTTTATAGTTAAAGAAATTCTGTATCCTGGTAAAAACCATTGAATTTATAACCAAGGCCAGACGCGGCAGTAATTCGTGAATGTTCAACTCGCAGAACAATACAGAATACTAAATTAGTTACTTACCTGTTTTTAAATTTAATAAAAACTGCAACACAAAACTTATATAGCTAAATGATTATATTAGAAGACTTTTTCAACCCTTTTTAATGGGTACTGTAGTAGCAGGGTTGTCGTCTGGGTTTTCTGAAAGCATTCCGGGGGCTGGCTGATAGAGATTAGTTAAAAGTGTCAGAATATGAATCGGATAATTTTCTTGCTAGGGACAGTAATCAATACCGTCTTTACCATAAGGGCACACGGGGCCAGTGCCCAGGGCCCCCATTCTTATGGGGCCCCAAATATCCGAATTTTTTTTCTCACACATCCAAATATTTTTGTTTTCACAAATCAGTGATCTTATTAGAAGGTATTAGAAAGGTGAAGAGAAAAAAGTATGTATTCTTTTAATGGGACAGCAAGTTTTGAAAACCATTGTCAAAGAACGAACGTACGTAGAAGAAAAGTACTATTCTATTAACGCTTCTATGCCAAATCTGTCCCACGTTTTTTACTTTTTAAAAGGGCCTCAAATTCTTGTGTGCCCAAGGGCCCCAGCTTAGTTTAAGACGGCCCTGACAGTAATAATATAATAATTTGTTTGGTTGAAAAAACTAAAAAAACACGCTTGAAAATACTGAATGAATATTGTTTTGCATTATTGCATTGTCATCGGTCCGTAACATGTATACAAAATTTCAGATCAATCTCACACTAAGTGGGTGAAAATTACTTTCAATGCCTAGACTTTTTTTATTTATTTATTTAATGATTCCGTTATATAGATTAATACATTTATAGATACGTACTGAGCTAATATAAGGCGTGTTAAATTTTTTTAATTTTTGTTGCATTAATACTTTTCCAGAGATTCGCAATTTGGTGACAGCAGTCTTATGTAAATATCATCTATCAAAACGGATAACATGAAAAGCCAACTTGCTTCTAATGTTTTTCAAGAGAGCCTATAAAAAGGTCATGACAATATTATTGGCTTCTCTTTTTTAATATATTCATGGACATTTTACACTACGCCCTCTGGTCCCAAGCTAAGCTTATATGCTTGTGTTATGTTACTATGTAAACTACTTTTATTTTGTAAAAACTTTGTACTTAGATAATGCATAGATAAGAACCCAGACGCAGTACAAACATTTTGTATGACAATTATAAATATCACACAAATGATTGCATGAATGAATTGAACCCGAGACTCGGAAACAGCAGTCCGTTACACGAACCACTAGACCACAAAGCCGTCAAAATCCCATATTATTTACATAAGTAGATATTTATAAAAAAAAAACAACTCACTGTACTCTTCTTAAATATAAACTGTGTCAAATTTCTTACTCCTCTTCAAGTGTTAATTTATAGATTACCATTTGAAATAGGTACATACTTTAACAAATTGATCTGTCAGTACGTGTACCAACAGTTTACAATCAAATATCTTTCACTATATTTATTTGAAATCACGAGTTCGTGACTTGTTACAAAATGGAAATCGAGGTCATAATATTTTAATAATAAGATCTAAATCTAAATTAAATATTAAATTTCTCGGATTTATCTGTATATTTTTTTAAATACGTTGTTGCAGTAAAAAATATCGGCATGGTAGCGAAATATATATTTAACTCATCAAGTTCTATTAAGACGGTACGATACCAAATTATGCTCCATACAAAAGTATGGGTATCGTACTTCCGTTTTTTCTTCGCGAAAGTTAAACCGATTTTAATAGTTTTTGTTATATTATAGATAAAGAGTATTTCTTTGCTTCTATCACTTTCTTTTTTTTTCAAAACATAATAACTAAAAGAAATATGACGATCCGAAATACCCACTTTTTTCGGTTTTCTTTAGATAAAGTTGCAGCGTCTATCACACAAATTTGGTAAAGTTTTACAACAAAAGAAAGTGATACAAGCATAGATATACTCTTTTTCTATAATATAACGTAAAAACTATTAAAATCGGTTTAACTTTTTCAAAGAATTTGTAGGTAAAATCCGCTTCATCTATATTTGTCCCTTTCAGCGCGGCGCTCGGAAATAGGGATAGCAATACCTAAGGCAAATACCTAAATGAGGAGTACAGTACCCTCCTTAAGCTTACGATTTTATTTAATTAATTTAAGGTTTACAACAAAGAATCCATAGAGAACCGCTAGTTTTTCTGTCTATGCATAATTATTTATTTATTTATATTTATTATTTATTTATTTATACTTTATTGTACACGAATTATATTAAATTTACATTAAAAAGAAATATAATTGTAAGAACCCGTACAATGGGCGGCCTTATCGCTTAAAGCGATTTCTTCCAGGCAACCTTTGGATGAATCTAATGTGATGTGGCAGGAAATTTAAATGTTGCTAAAGTTTTAGCGCGACGTATGTTTAGTGGTAAGGCATTCCACAAGCGTACAGCTGTCACTGAAAAAGATTTGTCATAGAATGACGTTGAATGCGGTGGCATTTTCAGTGTTAAAGTATGTAATTATTTGTACTTATATATACTAACTAGCTGTCTTGGCAAACGTTGTTTTGCCATACTTACAAAAAAAAAGGTTTAAAAAATAGATGTTGGCCGATTCTCAGACCTACTGAATACGCATGTAAGATTTCATAAAAATCGGTCAAGCCGTTTCGGAGGAGTACGGTAACTAACACTGTGACACGTGAATTTTATATTTAAGATAGTATAAATCCGGAAAATTTGTTTGTTTGAACGCGCTAATTTCAGGAACCGACATTCTGATTTTAAAAACTCTTTCAGTGTTAGATAGTTCATTTATTGAGAAATGCAACGTCACGCTGCGACTAATAGGAGTGAAGCGAAATGTTGTAAAAACGAGGAAAATTTTGTTAATTCCACGCGTACGTACGAGGGTTGCTAGTACAGAATAAAATAATGAAAAATAAAAATTATTACTAAGAATTATGGGTTATATTATGTCGTGTGGTCGGTTAGAGGATAAAATGAAATAAGTCCGGACTTGCATGGCGTTTATTTGCGACTCTATATATTTAATATAATATTAGCTTATATAGGTAAGGAGAACAATCGATTCTATATATTCCTAAAACTGCTGATACGCATAGTGTTGCATACAATGAATCCATACATAATATATTTGTATACAATAAATTAGGCGTCGAGCAAACAATAGGACTATACATACTGTAATAAATATATTTGTTTATAATAACTTGGGTGGCTAGCACAATGGTCTCTATGCATTCGTAGACTTGTTGACATTACGTCTACTTGCAAACAATGAATTCATACAATGTGCCCCTACAAGAATATCTTACAGCCTACTTCTTCCGTTAATTAGAAAAAAATAATATCAAAACAAATTACAAAATAACAAATTACAAAGGAAAAATAGTATAATTATGTATTCGATCCGTATACTGGTACCCATAACACAAGCTTAGCTTGGATCCAGAGGACGTCGTGTGATATGTACATGAATATTTATTTTTTTATTTGGTTGTTTCTATTTCTCTTGGTGATACTTGGAAAGAAGACTCTATAACAACAAAGACAAAAATCCTGAAAAGTAAAAATGAAATCTGTTGAAAAAGAAGTTCAATATTGTTAAACATTGAAATGCTTTGAACTATTGCCGTTAGGGATACTGAAACTAAAAAAACAAGATAACTTCATTAGTTTGGGAATCACTACATAGCGTATTCATTGTTCGTGCATTCAAATTGTTTCACTAAATTAATTATTCGATGCGGGACTTGTCGATTCTGATTTTGTTATGTTTATCTTATCTGGCTGTGCAATAAAATATACCTAATAACATTTCTCTGCAATACATCCGCTATATGAAATAGTGTGGCCACTTCCCTTTCCATTTCAAGCCCATTAACGTACCACTGTTGGGCACAGGCCACTTTGGGAGGTTTTATGGCCTACTATGCCAGCTGACCAGGCGTGTAAGTATAAGATTTTGTTTTGATTTTTCCCTCTCACAGTTGATGACGTTGATGTTTTTTTTATCCCATATCTGACTTTTACAGCACCCCCAGATGAATTGGGGTGGTGACACTTACATTCTCAATCCGTCACCATACTGACCATTTGGCTACTTAATTTTACCATAACCATATTAGGTACAATTAAGGTTTCTTCTGAAAATCTTTAATATAGGTATTACTTTATCGCTGTTCATAACTTGACATTCTATTTATATCCCTACTAATACTATAAATGCGAAAGTAACTCCGTCTGTCTGTCTGTTACGCTTTCCTGCTTAAGCCTCTCAACCAATTTTGATGAAATTTGTATAGACCCTGATTTTGATAGACCCTGAGAAATGACATCGGCTACCTTTTATTGCTAAAAAAAGGGATGATAAGTTTTCCAAATTTCATGCGGATGTAGTCGCGGGCAACAGCTAGTAGAAAATATTTTATAACGAGTTTCATAAGCATTGTATAAAAATTAGTTTTGAAATTCTAAAGATGTAGGTAAACTTTTTAATGAAAGGGTTAGTCGTTTAGTGGCCATACAAATTTCATCTGGTCCATACGGAAACTTTCTGATAACAGCGAGCTCTCCCCGACTCGGCCTACATCTAATTTGTGGCTATAACTAATTAAGTTTAATGCACAGTATGCATTTTAATATTTCACCGACATGTAAAAAGAAGAAGGTTCTCATTTTAGATCGAATATTCTTTATTTATCTGACGAACATAAAGAATGTGAATGTCCCCAAATGTACGACTCCGTAGGTACGCATGGAATTTAGAAAATGTTCCTCGTTTTTGCTACATTTATAGCCTTTCTCGATAAACTGACTATCCAACAAAAAATAATTTATCAATCGAATCAGTAGTTCCTGAGATTAACGCGTTCAACAAACAAACTCTTCTGCTTTATTATATTAGTATAGACTAGCTGTTGCCCTCGACTCCGTCCGCGTAGAATTTAGGAAATTTTCCCCGTTTTTGCAACATTTTTAACTACTGCTTGAGTGAGAGTATTATAAACGTAAGAGTAAACAAAATATAATCAGAATGAACGAACTGCTAATCTATCAGGAGTTACACGTGTTATTGTGAGTCAACCATAAAACATAGATATGTGCTGTTTGGGGATATTTTTTAGACAATTTTATGTAGAATATTTCCGTCATACATGATTTCTATGTAAATTTAACCATTAAGGCTGCACACGCGACGGAAGCTTAAAAAATGGAGCACCTTTTTCCGTTTTCCCAACATTACCCTTCACTACTCTGCTCCTATTGATTGTAGCGTGATGAAAAGTATACTATAACCTGCCCAGGAGTATAAAGAATAATTGTACCGAGTTTCGTTAAAATCCGTCGAGTAGTTTTTGTTTCTATAAGGAACATACAGACGGACAGACAGACAGACAGACAGGCAGACAGACAGACAGACAAAAATTTTACTGATTGCATTTTTGGCATCAGTATCGATCACTAATCACCCCCTGATAGTTATTTTGAAAATATATTTAATGTACAGAATTGACCTCTCTACAGATTTATTATAAGTATAGATATTATGTCATGCCCACGGTCGTGGTAAGAACTAAACGTGGACGTAGGTAACAAATATCATCATCATAACATCACACTTTTTTCCCATGGGGGTAGGTAGAGACTATAGAGCGCCATCTGCTACGATCCAATCATACTTCCTTGACTTCATCCACACTCATACATCTGGTCATACATGCCCGACGCGACGGTTGTAAGTGCAACGCACTTGCCCCTTTTGGAGTATCGCGGCGATGACATCAGAGTATATTTTTCTCGGGCGTCCTCTCCCAGCATTTCCACTTACCTTCGCCGTGTATATGCCTTTCGTTAATCGTCTCTCATCCATCCTCTCCACA
This sequence comes from Orgyia antiqua, assembly GCA_916999025.1. Taxonomy (NCBI): domain Eukaryota; kingdom Metazoa; phylum Arthropoda; class Insecta; order Lepidoptera; family Erebidae; genus Orgyia; species Orgyia antiqua. The sequence goes on along the minus strand of OU779864.1, from coordinate 14,304,964 downwards.
TGATCAAACCACCTAAGCATACTTTTCTCCACCTTAGCCACTTTAAGAAATGAAGTTCATTTCTTAATCTATTTTTCAAAGTCACACCACACATACTTCTTAACTACTACTACACAGATATTTATGTGGCTTTAAGCCAGGTGAGTAAAGTAGCCATGGACGCTCTATCTGGTTAACCTGTGGGTCTAAGTATAATAACTCTTTGTTAAAATTTCATTTCATATAATTGGTATGACGTAATTATAGTTAAATGGCTCTTTAATTATCTAATTATTAACATTATATAATACTTAGTGTTGCTAATGTGAGAAGCTATTTATTCTTTGCAAATAGGCTTATTCAAAGTTGGTTATTTTTGTTCTCATCGGAGTATAAATTCGTTAGTAAATTATTATGCTTTATGCTATTAAGAAGCTAGTTTTTATCCATTAAATGCTACATATTAACTAATCATTTTCAGTATCACACTATTTTTTAAGTAAATACATACTTATTATACATAGAAAACAGCCAGACGCTGTAATGAAACAAATCTGAACATGAAAATGATTGTCTTGTGCGGAGAACGAACCCGCGGCCTTGTGAACGACAATCAGTCACACGAACCACTAGGCCATGAGGTCCATTAAATATGATATGATTGTGTAATGGAAATTAATATTACATCAATACAAATATTATAAAGCTTAAGAGTTTTTTCTGTTTTTGTTTGAATGCGTTAATCTAAGGAATCGCTGCCCCATTTGAAAAATTTTTTCAATGTTAGCTAGTATATTTATCAAGAAAGGCTATGGACTACATAATATCACGTTGCGACAAATAGGAGTGTAGCATAAGTATAAAAATTGCAAAGACGGGGAAAGTTTTAATATAAATTTAACGTTAAACTTTTACAATATTAATGTTCATCACACAATAATTTGACTTAGGAACCGAACTTACGATCTCGTGTACGGAAGTCACGAGGCACATCAATGTATACAACGCATGCAACCTCTTTAAATTGATTTGCAATTAACATTGCAACTAAATATGTAAATGGCTTGTTTATTATGATAATGAATAAGAATCTGGATAAAAATATGCGTTTAATTAATGTTAATTATTATTGTATTGGGTGTTGCAATGCAGGATTATTGCTGCCATTATTATAGCTGCTAACGTCATCATGTGCAAGTAATAATGACTATAAATAATAATATTATAACCATAAATATCTTTTAACGGAAATATAATGTTATACTGGTACAAATTCGAACGCACTAATCTCGGAAACTACTGATTTGAAATTGAAAAAAATATTTTTAATTTGGATAGTCAATTTATCGAGGAAGGTTATACAACATCACGCTATGGCCAATAGTAGCGAAATATTAGTGAAAAATATTGCCAAAATGCGGAATATTTTCAAAATTTCACGCGTACAGAGTCGTGGACAACAGCTAGTGAAATATTAAAAAAAGTTAATGAAAAATAAATAAATATTCCCATGAATATTTATTTATTTTTCATTAACTTTTTTACCAGACCAGAGGACGTTGTGGGAAATGTCCATACATTTCCCACAACGTCCTCTGGTCCCAAGCTAAGCTTATATGCTTATGTTATGGGTACCAGAATACGGATATAATACATATACATACTTTTCTTTTCTAAATACATACTTGTAATACATAGAAACATCCAGACGCAGTACAAACATTTATATGACAAATATAAACATCACACAAATGATTGTCTCGTGCGGGAATCGAACCCGAGACCTCGTGAACGGCAGTCCATTACATGAACCACTAGACCACGAAACCCGTCAAAAATGTTTATAAAGTGTCCTTTGATCCTAATCTAAGCTAATTATTTGCTTGCGTTATGAGTTGTTTGCGTACAGATTTACTAGGTATACATATACTATACATATACTATACATATACTATACATATACATACACTCGACTATATCGAAAAATTATTAAATCTTCCCATAGAATCAGACCCTATACACACTGGAACACATCTACACACATTCAAGGTCCAAGCCCAATACTTTGTCTTTTATGAGTTTACAAATATGTACAGAGTAAAACATCAGCACAAATAAAAGCCTAAAAATTATAAACCACAAATAAGTTAATATTTACGATAAATAAATACCTATAACAATATCTGTATTCGATATTTAATTGAGAAAATATACTCATTGCGTGTACTGTGTAGGTAGTCTAGACTCTAGAGTGCTTTCTGTGATTCTCTGGTATCTAAAATATTTATTAAAGATCTTTATTCAACGCTTCATCCTTACACAACATTACTTTTAAATGCTTCAATAATAAAGGGAGAAAGTTTTAACGTGAAATTGAGCAAAATAAAAGTCGTATATTCCAGGTTCTCAAATGCGTTAACTTTTTTCAATATTTAACTGTGGTAGTGTCTTGTGTCGTTATAGCTTTTTGTCTTCTTTCGCATCTTTTCAAAAAATTTAATACATACATACAGGCCCATATTTTTCCAAAGGCGAGAGACTGTAGCGGCAACTGCTACGATCTAATCATACTTCCTTAGCGCCATTTATACTCATACATACATGACATACATCTAATCATACATGCAATAAAAAGTTAATGAAAAATAAATAAATATTCCCATGAATATTTATTTATTTTTCATTAACTTTTTTACCAGACCAGAGGACGTTGTGGGAAATGTCCATACATTTCCCACAACGTCCTCTGGTCCCAAGCTAAGTTTTTCGTTAATATTAATATGTACTATTCTATATTTACTATAGACATTTCACGCAACGTCAACAACAACAAGTGATAGAAGCATAGATATACTCTTTATCTATAATATAACGCAAAAACTATTAAAATCGGTTTAACTTTCGCGAAGAAAAAACGGAAGTACGATACCCATACTTTTGTATGGAGCATAATTTGGTATCGTACCGTCTTAACGTATTAATAAATCGTACATACCTACGTATTTAACATTGAAAGGTCATTGGTATGCATGCAGAAGTCATTAGATAAAGTTAAAACGCTTTTACTAAGTGGAATCGTTTACAAATATGTAATTACAAGTCCATTACAATATTGATGTGTGCAAGCTTCTAATCAAAGACACTATAGGGATGTGGGAACTGAAACAAATATATCGATATTTGTAAAAGTATCAATATCATTTGTTAATATATCCAGGTAAATATATCGATATAATAATATCGGTCATAAAACGATAAAATCTAGTTTTTGTGTTGATACCTATGTTGTGTGAAATGTTCATGTTTATTTATTTATTAATTATATGTTCTATTGATTTCTCGAATTCGTCTCGATTAATTTAACCAAAAGGGACCGATTTTTTATTTAAGAATTTAAGTAGCTTTACCTGACGTAACAATCTACATAATTTGAAAACTATTTAATTTTCTAGGGAGGCCTCGCATATTTTTATTGCAAATATACAAAAACAAATCGGTTTTCGTTCGATTTCGATATTGGATATTTAATTTTGTTACTGTATATCGTTTTGTATCGGAAAATAATATTGATATATCGAATCGTCTAGCCTATAATACACGGTGGTTGATGTGAGCATGTGTGCTTGACTGGTCACTGACTTTAAATCTAACGGTAGCATCATGCTTACTCTATCAACCAATTTTGGACATAGTAGTACGCGGGTTATTTCTTTGTATATGTACAACACGTAATTATAATGGAATGTTTCCGTATCATACGGAAAAATGAATATTTGTGGTTATTAAGATTATATAGACTGTTTTATTTATTAATCGACTGCAAAATAAAAAGAGATTCTCAATTTAAGATGTTTTTTATCATTTAACCGACTTCAAAAATTGGAGAAGGTTCTCAATTCGTCTGTGTGTTTGTTGTATTGTTCCCGTGTGATCCCATTGGTACCAGGTCACGATCCGATGGTTATCTGCTGAGAAATCGAGGAAAATCCTCAAATTTCAAAGGCACATGAAGCCAGTAAATTTTTTTTTTAAAATACTCTATTATTACCTCTTATCGAATGACTTAACGTGAACCGATTAAGTCAAATTCTTTTTTCGAAAGCTGCTTTGAATTGTGAACCTGTACTTTTTGATACCTGTTGATGTCGGTTAATTGGTTAAATATGACGTCATGAATTATAGCAAGGTCAAAGAGAAGTATCTATCGTAATTCTTTGAGCAAGATTTATTTTTATTCCTATTATCATTATATAAATGATTATAACTTGACGTTATAAAGGATAATGTAATAAACTGCTAATAACATTGCCTCTAAATAATTAATTTGATAAAAGCTGATTGATAGATTGAAAATGAATTATTACTTTCGTTGGTACACCGAAAGCCTTTCATTTATGTATCTACATTTATGTTTTTGATGTGAATATAATGAAAGGTTAGCTGTAAATTTGATTTTCATTCCAATACAATTAAATTAATAAGTTATTACTATTATTTATGGATAACATCGTTACCTATTTAAAAACTTCGTGCGCGTAGAATTTGAAACCAAACCCAAACATATTATACAAAAAGCCATCTTTTTGAACCATTCCACCATCTATTAAAAAGATCGATTCAAAATCTGTTGCGTAATTTTAAAGATAGATAAATAGTGACTTTATTTTATTATAAACTAGCAGACGTCCGCTACTCCGTACGCGTGGAATTTTAGATCCCTATATATTTTGTCACCGTTTAAACCTTCCCTTGACTTTTATGAATATTTCAAGACCAAAATCACCAATATCGGCCCAGCCTTTCTCAAGTTTTAGCGAGACTAACGAACAGTAATTGATTTTTATATATAAGAAAGATAAAGATATTTTTGGATTAAAGCAAAGAAAGAAGTAATTCAAACCAAAATAAATACGACATACGTACTATTACGTACGTATACGACACATGTCGTGCTAAAACTTTAGCAACATTTAAAAAAAAATGGTCAAAGATTATTATCTAAATGTTATAACTAAGTGAATATGTCTGTGTATATTTTTAGTATTTATCTATGATATATAAATATGTAAGAAGTGTTAGCCGGTAATATAGTATTTCTAATATGACTCAAACTCACGAAAATGTCAATATGAAAATATACTCGTAAATATGTAGTTTATGTATTGTTATGTAAATTATATATATTTATGTTAAAGTAGTTTTTGTTTATATTTTTGTTATTACCTTTTTTGTTTGTTTAGTTATTACCTAAGTGCACCAGAGACTATCAACTTGTCCTGCCATTTTAGTCTCATCCAAAGGTTGCCTGGAAGAAATCGCTCTAAGCGATACGGCCGCCCATTGTAAGGGTTCTTACAATAATATTTCTTTTTAATGTAAATTTAATGTAATTGGTGTACAATAAACTATAAATAAATAAATAATAAACCGAACCCTATGGTTCCCTTTATTATTTACTAGCTGTTGGCCGCAACTTCGTACGCGTGAAATTTAGAAATCAAACCTTAACAAACAGAAGTTTAGTATGACAGTCGATAGGTGGCGTTGTACCTATATTTTAAATCGCGCTATAGTTTCTTTCGACACATTAACACATTAGTTCGTCAACATTTTTAATGTGTCATCTTCCGGATTACGCACTTATAAATTAGGAAGGATTTTGGTTTGGTGTTACTTCAAATTTTACACGTACAAAGTTGCAGGCGACAGCTAGCTAAATATGTAGCAATATTTTATTATCTAGGTTTGCGTTTTATCTCTAAACATTTGTTGAATGTAAGCTCTTAGACACACACTCTCTATTGTAACAGATTTTATTAGTACTTTACTTCAGGCTAATACGCAAGAGTTATATAAGAATATGTAGATTATTACAATGTTTTATGCGTTTGTTACATATTATTAAAAAAAACAGCTAATATATCAATGTAATAATATTTTTAACTTGATTTTGGGAGCATTTGCACATCCTTGTGGGAAAAGGGCGACGCAGCATAATGATAAGGATTTCTGCACATTTTAAACTATAATCTTTACTTTTTATAAAACAAAGTGGTCATTTTGTGAGCTTATATCTTCAAAATTAAGCAACGGATTTATGCGGCCTTATCACTGATGTGATTTCTTCCAGGCAACCGTATAATGGATAGAATCTAAAATAGACATTGCGGAGGTTGTTGGTGTATTTGTATACATTATATTGAAAATATGAACAAATGCATAAAAAAAACATTCATATACATAAGCACACTAATAAATAAGTAAATACTACTATATAATATACATACACTCTTTATAAATACTAAGATACAGATTACATAAACACTATTAAAACGATAGATAATAATTCGATAGTTTTAGCTTAAAATTAGAGAGAGACTGTGCTTGTCTAATTCGTATAGGTAGATTGTTCCATAGTAATATAGCTTGCACAGTAAAGGATTTGCTATAAAAGTTGGTACTATGCTTTGGAACATTCAATCTCAGATTTTCAGATTGGTTCAATAGAATGGTTTTTTTTTGTATAATTTTTTTAGGGTTTGGTTTTTAAATTACACGCGTAGGTACGAAGTTGCGCGCAACAGCTAGTATAATAATAAACTAATAAGTGTTAAATGTGCTTATGTACGATATATGACATAATAACGAGTCTTTATTCGACATAGCTAACAACTCGATATTGGATATCCGTGTGGTGACGGATTAAGAATACAAGTGTCACCATCCTATTTTTTCCCCAGAGTGCTGTAAAAGCCAGCGAAGATATACATATTAACACCCAGCTTCAATTGTGAAAGACGGAAAACTCAAAACGAAACCATTATGCCAACACGCCTGGTCAGCGTAGTATAAGTAGACTATAATCCCAAAGTAGAGGAGGCTCGTGCCCAACAGTGGGACCTTAATGGGCTGGAAAGATATTCAACATCTTTATCTTTACTTCTTATAAAACAAAGTCGTAATTTTTGTATGTACTTATGTCCCTATGTGAGCTTATATTATCTTCAAAAATACGCAACGGATATTGATGCGGTTTTTTTTAATAGATAGAATGGTTCAAGAGGATGGCTTTTTTTGTAGTGTTGCTACCTATAGTTCTTCAAAAAAGTCCGGCCGGCATATGTCTATCTTTTAAGGAAAACCCGCTGTACCCATAATAATAATGTAAAAAAAAATTATCTAATTCATTATGGTGTTTTCAAAAGCTATTTATGTGTATATAGTAATATTTTTATCAAACTAAATAGCTTAGTTAGCTTACAAAATTAATATAGATTATAACTGCTTTTTACAGCATGCAATTTAAATGAATATCTTACGAGATATGACGAAAAAGAATTACGCGCTATAAAATAAAATACTTAAACTGTACTGGCTGAGCAACGCGAACGTTTCCTCGGTCTTTTATCCATACTCCAATGTTTCGATATGTAAGGATGTTTAATTGTGCTTTCACGTTAAGACTACTGGATGGATTTTTATGAAACTTTCCAATGAAAAATGGAATAGAAAATGAACTTATATTTTATCCTTTTTACCGCGGGTAACACCACAGGGCACAGCTAGTAGCTTATAAACAACAAGTTTTATTTCAAATACCAATCTCAAATAAACCCATGTTTCTACTATTAAGGCTTTGTTACCTACTTGTTAATTCATTAGCCGAAACATCTACATGTTAATAAAAAAGATATTTATTTGTTACAGTAATAGAGCCTTATTTTGTTTACGAGTTATAAAATGGTGGGGTTTGATGTCATTGCCATGGACTGCGTGTGGGTACAGTCAGTCTTTAGATATGATGCGCACGCGCCGTGCTTAAAACTACATATTTTGTTTTTTTTTATTATTCACGTTTTTTGTGTAGTATTGTTCTATTTGTTTGGAGTGATTACGCAAATAGTGGAAATTAGTGATGTGTCTAGTGTAATAACAGAGTAGCAGTTAAATATCGATGTATGCTTAAGGATAAATTGTGCTTAAGGTAATAAAATTGATGAGTTGATTAAGATTGACATGTCTCGGTTGAATGTATCGATAAAATCAATAAACTTTCTATGTTGATTAATTAGTATTAAATTCAATGACGTTGCAATGTTTACTGGTGTGCACTTTCTCTATGTGCGCTGTTGAAATTTCTTGCGTCATATTTTTTATTGCTTAGTTTATTTGGCGTTCTTTATTTTACCTAACTATTACTAGCTGTGTAGGCCATACCATTGGAATTTAAAAACTGAACGTTGATGAATTGTATAAAAAAGCCATCCTCTTGAACCACTCTATTCTCGTTCTCTATTCTCTCCTTCTGTGGCGGATTAATACAAGTGTCGCCACCCCATCTCCTCCCCAGGGTGCTGCAAAAGCCAGCTAAGGATATTGTACCTACACAGATTACAACCTCTGTGAGAGACGGAAACCTCGAAAATAAACCCTGTATAAACATGCCTGGTCAGCACGGCACAGTAGACCATAATCCTTCCCAAAGCGGAAGCTGGTGAGAGAGTTATTATGTATTCACAAAGATCTTCGTCAGTAACATTAAAATTTAACTACTGCTAAGAATTAAAAGTTATTAAGTTCACTAAATGCTTTATGTCTTCTAATAAATTAATGACTATTTGATTTATTGCTTTTTATAATATCTTTAGAAGACATAATATAAAACGTTAGTTTCTTAATTACAATGATTCAAACGATTCTGTGATAATTTAAAAAAAAAGACGTGTGGCACGCGGGGACTGGCTCGGTAAAGCTGGCATTTTTATCAACTTATGCATTGATTTATTTATTTATTTATAAACTTTATGCACAAATAATATAGTACAATGGCGGACTTAATGCCGAATGCATTCTCTGCCAGTCAACCATTGGGGAGTGTAGAAAGCAAAACAGGTAGGTGTATTAGCTACAAGAGAAGAAGTACAAAGCCAATAGCTGCCGAAGCAATTATTTATTTTATTTTTGCAAGAATCTAAATACCATGAACTAAAATAAGATTAATAATCCTTATTTACTGATGCTTACATCTGTCCATTGTTTATGGTAACTATGATAAAATAGCGATTGTCAATCAAATGTCAATAAAATAAAATAAACATTATTTTACATTATTAAAATATAAAATACGCTGTTATCTGAAAATTTAGGATATATGTTGTCGATTCAAAATCCTTATTTAAATACGCTGTTTAATTTGAGGAAGGCGCTTACCCTTGGTATTAACAGGATGAAATAAATTGCGGGGCGAAGAGGGGATTACGATTGCGCAGTAGCGCTGATAATGTAAGGTTTTTTCATGACGCTATTTACGTTACGGAATTTCTGGATTCGGTCTCCACGCTCAAGGCCCACGATGGAAGCTATGTAATAGCTTAAAAAATAAAACTTAAAGTCAGAGATTTTTTCTCAAATACAGATAAACACACAACAGACAAATACACAAAAAATAATTGGGAGGGAATCCAACACATTGCCTCGTAGACAGTCCACTATAATAACCACTGACATTTTAAAATTAACACAGTGTTCCTAAAACATTTACAACTGTCTTTAATAATTTCTCTATCAGCGATTCTTGCTGTCAAAATCAGACTAATCTAAAATTTTATCATTACTTGCATATCAATAAGCTACTGATGATAGCATTCTCTATTGAAAATTTTATAACAGAAAGAAATATTTCACTGATAAACGAAGATATCCGTAATCGTAGATTGATCATAGAAAATGGCCGCTAATCAATAGTTTAAAAAAAATGACTTTGTTTTTAATTGACTTCAAAAGACGGAGAATATAAATCAATTGATGAATTTTTATTTATATAGATTATTAGATAATTCAAAGCCAGTTTAGATTGGGAACGGAACCCACGCTGTAATGGCATAGAAACGGCGTAACTAATTTACAGAACTAGATGTCAAATGTAGAGCTTTTTAATAGATGCAGTAAGTACTATAAAATAAGGTAATAATTTTTGGTTTTCCTTTACGGGGTTCTCTTCCGAATACAATTATTACTAACTGTTACCCACGACATCGTGCGCAAGGAATTGAGAAACTTTTCCCGGTTTTTGGAACATTTTTCACTGATGCTCTGTTCCTTTTGGTAGCAGCGTGATGATTATAACCTTTTTTGCTATATGTACTATCCCCTTTTTCATTGATGCTTCGCTGTTATTGGTCGCAGCGTGATGTTATATAGCCTTCGATAAATGCACTAAAAGAATTTTTAAATCGGACCACCCGTTCTTGAGATTACCGAAGTCAAACAAATAAATTCTTCAGCTCTAAAATATCGGTATGGATAGTTACTTATTATACATATTTTTAGTTTATTTTTAGTAAGTTTTAGGTAACAAACATAAAAAAACATACAAACGAATTGAGAATCCTTTTTTTAAGTCGGTAAAAAATTCAGATCAATCTGACAACCAGAAGTGGGTGAAAATTACTATTAAAGATTTTGTTAAATATATTATTATGTAACAATATAAATGTAACTACTTTTAACGTATATATTATTTGTTTTAAATTTTATCCCGACGTTTTTGAGACTTCAGTCACCATGATTATGGGCGGGTGTGAGTTATAAGGTGGGATTTACCCCACAAATATATGAGTCTAAATCTGTAATAAATGAGTCACGCAAGAGTTAGAGAATCATGTATATCAAGAACGTGTGTTAAAAAGTTAGTCCGATTAGTACGAAAAAACTGATTTTGATGTATAATAATATGCTATTTTGGTAACAGATAAGACGTCATAAATAGAATTAACATATTATCTGTTATTATATATGTTTAAGTAGTACGGGTTTTTCGGAATTACGTATTAAATACTAACAGAAAGAAATACAAAAATACAATTCTATATTGTTTACTTGAGAAGTATATCCTATTTCGTAAGTACAAAGTTGTGACAACAAAACATAATTTCCAAATTTTTCGCATTCCAATGCGTACTTTCAACTACGAGTGTGACAACATTCCAATGCAATGCAACAATGGACTTTAAATTATTATTGATAATGTATTCAATGAGATTATTATAGTTAGAAGAAGAAGGCGATTCGTTTTTAAGCACATTTTGCATGGCGTCCTATGTACGATGTGTAATAACTACAAACTTTGTCTAAAATTTACAAAAATACGCTCAATCATTAGTTAACCCAGATTTTTTTTTGTATATTTAGTAATTTTGATTAATATTTTGTATTTTAATTTATTGTACTTCATTGGTCATTGTTAAGTGTCATTAGAAGTGACAATCATGTTAAGAGATTTGGTCACATAACCATAAGATGTAGCGATAATTTTCATCAAAGATATACGTATAAATACATAGATTAAAACGTAACCAATAAAAGTGCGTTAAAAACGGCTATTAGAGTCTAAACGTGGTCTACTTGACCATAGGAAGCAGACCGTGCCGCATATTATGTCCAACGCTTTCTCCTCAATGGCTCGACCAATACATACGAATACACAGTTTAGTGTAAACTGCGCTAATGTTAAGATAATGCAATGAATAGATTTCAATGATTTTAAAAGTTGTCGTATTTGTATTTTGGTACCCAACAAACTCAAGCAAATAAGTTTAGTTTGGGACCAAAGCCAGTGTATATTTATCTTAATCCTAATAATATTACAAATGTAAAAGTTTGTGAGTATGGATTTTTTATCCTTTTTACCGCGTGTAATACCGCGCGGCACAGCTAGCTATTAATGATAAGTGTTGCAACTATTTATAAGTTCGGATATCCTGCGGAAATGGAGAATTTATGACTTTTTTCCTCCAATTGCGGACCCTAATCTTAAATTGTTATTAACTAATATTAATCTCGAATTTTTATCTTGATAATTATGTCAAGTAATATTATTTTGTAGTAAAGGTAATTATAGCCTTCCAATGTAATTAATAGTGTGTGTAACTGACATGTAATTTGTAACCAATAAAACTGCCTTTATTGGTATTGGTAGTTATACTACTTCCATTTCTTTATAAAGAGATAAAGAAATATGACAAACAATCTAATTTATTTATTATTATTATAAGTATAGATTAGCCCCATTCCCATCGGTTTCTTCGACCCTGGTATAACCTTGAACGTGTGTAAGCATGTTGTTTTTTAAACGATGCTTAGATAATGTCAAAAAGGCGCTCATTCAAGAAAAATATGAGCTGTTATCGAGGATATTAAGATGAGAGAATGGAAATGACATAGAATTTACGAATGGAAATTTCGAATGGAATGGAAATTTCTATATTTGCAATAATTTAACATAATATTATATTTTCGGTTGGCACCTTTGGTAAAGCCAAGACCAATATCTATCGTATTCCGATATTGGTATCACATACATGTATATAAACTTACAGCTCTGTGATCTTTGCCTTACATACGTGAAGCACAGTAAATATCAATATAATATTCAAAGCCTATGATATATTAGATAATATAAATTTGATTCCCGGAGAACGTGTCGAAGATAATAAGTGGACGTCTAGACTTTCTGATATTGTCATACCTGTGTTATATTCAAATATTATTCAAGTGTGTAACGAAATATTATGATTTTCTTTTATATATTTTTTTTTTCACAATGTTATCTAGTCCTGTACTATGTATTAGGTATATGTTTGCGATAAGGAAGCCAGAATACGGATATTAACTTAATATACCTTATACTATACTAGCCTTTATATCTTATACTAGCTGTTGCCCGTGACTACGTACGCGTAAATTTTTAAAATCTACCTCATTTTTGCAACATTTTTCACTGCTGCTTCATTGATCTTTAGAGCTTTATTAATCGCAACATGATTTTATATAGCCTATAGCCCTCCTCGGTAAATGTACTGTACAACACTGAAAGTATTTTTCAAATCGGACCAGTGGTTTCTGAGATTAGCGCGTTCAAACAAACAAACTCTTCAATATTTGTATCTATAGATAAATAATTGTCCCTGTATTATGTTACGTTGTACTTAAATTATGTATGTCGTTATAGTTTTGGCTATACCCCTTTATTTCTTAAATATAACAATAAGGGGATGGATAACAGCTGGCGGCTGGTCTTTGCGTCATAGCGAACGAGTGTTACAAATAAATAATGCCTAATGGAGGCTGTTTACGTGACGGCGTAATATTCAAGTCACGAATATTTTATTTTATTTATACGCTGTCATACTTATTTTTTTCCATAAACTATTAAACTCATCTTAAACTTAATAGCAAGTGAATGAGCTATAGAGAACGACAAATAACAACATTACGTCCTATTAAGTGGACAACTATCATAAAATAAAAAGTAAAATCAGGTTATACAAAGTTAGCGTACTTTAAATTTAAAATTAGGTCCAGCTGATTCGTAAATTGCCTCAAACATCCAGACAAAAAGGAAATAAAATGTTTAGTGTATCTCTCTAAATAATAATAAACAACCTTATTGGTGACGATGGTGCCAATTCTAAGTGCACAGCTGAACTTAACTTGACTAAAAAATAAAAACAACTAAATCACTTTTAAAGATTCCGTTACATAGATTAAAACATTGATAGATACATACGATACAATACGCCATGTATTTTGATTAATTGGCTATTTCATTGCACACATTTTTAACAAGCTTTTATAAGTTCGGTATGTATCTATCAATGTATTAATCTATGTAACGGAATCTTTAAAAGTGATTTTCATCCGCTTACAGTAATCGGATTGATCTGAAATTGAGCACACATATTAAGCACCGATGACAATGCAATAATTTAAAAAAATATTTACGATTTTCAACGTGTTTTTTAGTTTTTAAACTACTAAGCATATTGTTAATTAAAATCGTTAGTCTATAATACACATATTTTTAATATCAATTTTCATTTTTTAGTTAAGTTTAGTTGTGCATGTTGAATCGGTACCAGTGTCTTGTAAAACATTTGCATTTGTTTATTAAAGGGATGTTATTAAAAACAGACACTAAAGTTTTAATTATTTTGTCTATAAAGTATCACTGAGTAATAGTTTTTGACTTATATATAACAAAATATTTTACACTAACAAATAGCTAAAGTCTAGACTAGCCATTTATAATCTAGACAAGAAACAAATAGACTTTAGGACGTTGACCACAATAATGATATACTTTGAAAGATGTCGCATTCTGTTACGTATTAAGCGTGGGATGTTTTGGTTTCAGCTTTCTGTTCATATTTTTTGGTACCGAGGTAATAAAGATATAAAAATAAGTGACTATAAAAATAGCCAGTCTTTCAATAATATATAATATATAAACGATACGCTAAAAATAAACAATTTATTATTCTTTCTAACAAACTTCTAGTATCACTGCTTCAAAAAGCTCCTGTTTTAGAGAAATAACGTCAATAGACACGATTAAATGGTTTTAATTCTCTTTCATTTGTCTAGTAAATTCTAAATAAGTATTTCAGTAAAAATAAAGTTTCCGGCTGATATTTAACATGACTTCATTTATTTTTATGGCAACCTTATTGGGTATATCTATATATTATATTCCTCATACATGACGTCCATATTGTAAGCCAATTTAGAACTCAATAATAATAAGCGTAATTTCGTAATGACACATAATCTGTAAAGACAGGCTGTTAGGCTGGGGTTTTGATTTATAAATAAAAATATTGGTAATTACATCATCATTTGTCTGCCCTTGTCTCATTACTTAGGGTGGGCGTAAAATTTATCTTTTCCAACCGGTGGAAGAAAACAATAATTATGTACACACGGCGGTCTTATTACTGTCGAAGTTTTATTTCACACAAACTACCTACCCTTACAATCAGAATTTTTGAGTTTTTATGTATAAATAACTACCATACCTACTGACATACCTATTCTTCTATCAGATGTCGTAATTACAGTGTATACTTCTTTTTGAGGTTCCGTACCAAAAGGAAAAACGGTTACCTCTACTACTAACAGTTCGCTGTCCGTCCGAAGTAGCTGTATCTCTAGAACGGTTATAGCTGGAGAGCTGAAAATTTACCAGTTTATGTATTTCAGTTAATGCTACAATAATAAATACTCATCATCGTCACTCTCCTGCCCTTATCCCATTAATACGATAAATAATGTACGGCACTTTGATGTGCGGGTTCCACTCCTACTTGACTGGTTTTACCATGTTCTATTCTTTCAAGGGCGATATAGTCGCAAAGGGGACAAGCCCTTTAAATAAAACAAAATAAAAAAAATTCTATCTATTAATCTTTTAAAAATATCTTGTAGTTATTAGAATTGATCAACTGACCTTCAAAAAATCTTCGTACATAAAAGCAATCTGTCTAACATAATAGAACTAGCCTTTGATAGCCATGCGTGATGAAACAGTAATTGAGTTGAGATAAAATTATCGATAGTTAACTAGACAAGGCAAAAACTATACAAGTTGAGGAAGATTTATAATTATAAGCTGACTGTTCCGTTATCTATAAAGATATAAAAAAAAATTTAACTATGTTTTTGCAGAACGTGAATTTTTAAGTTTTATCTCACACTAGCTGTTGCCCGCAACTTCATACGCGTGGAATTTAGAAACTAAACCTTAGTAAATTACACAAAAAAGCCATCCACCACTATAAAAAAACGGCATCGTTGCGGAATTTTAAAGATATAGGTTGCTTTCCAATTAATGCAAAAAGTGACGCAGTGTAACGCAGTGCTCGATAAAGCGCTTTCCATCAACGACACTGTTGAACACAGCCGTACACTGTTCGACACTCGAAAAAGTGGTGTTTGACAGATGCTTAGCAAGAATTACCAACAATTATGAGAAGAATTCTTTTCTCTACTTATGATTTTTAATTATGTAGATTTAAAATTGTTTTACGGATTGTTTTATGTTAAACTAGCTGCCCCGGCAAACGTTGTTTTGCCATACAATTCTGTATAAAATAAAATTTCATCAAAATCGGTCCAGCCAATTTGTAGCCTATGTGTTATTCTGATGTATAAGCTATATTGTGGTAAAGTTTCATTCAAATCCATTCAGTAGTTTTTACGTGAAAGAGTAACAAACATCCATACATACATCCATACTTACAAACTTTCGCCTTTATAATATTATAGTAGGATTGTTTTACGCTACTTAATGCTTATATTTAATTTATTGAACATTACTTACTTTAAAATTATAGTTGGTTCAAATAATTATTATTAAACAAAAGTAGTATTATTACAAAACAATTATTTATTTGCAACTAGCTGTTTCATTTAAACTTTTACACAGTGTTTGGCAGTGTTTCACAATGTAACGCAGAGTCCCTCTGTGTTAACTAAATGGAAAGCAACCATAAGCTCACTTAAGGACTTACTTACAAAATAACGAGTTTGTTTTATAATGAGTATTGAAACAATTTTTTTTAGAAATTCGTTTATTTCTAAGTATTTAATTTTTAGTACCTACCTAAGTAAAATGATTTCGCAACCACAAGCCAGCATATACGAGTACCAGCTTACGTGGGATTACTTCCATCCGTCAGCCTCTTTTTGCTGGATCAAAGAACGCAACAAAGGGTGGTCTTGTGCCGCTTCAATCTAGTGGCCACCTTGACGATATCGTTATTTCACCTAGTCGGAGATCTCTGTCGGATTACTTACCAAATAAATTTCTTCACAACACAAAAATTTTAAGAAAATTTAACTAATAATCGCGTTTACAGCATTTTTTTCACTACGCAAGGCGATATTCTTATTAAAAAACCAATCTTTCATTTTAGAATATTTTTCAGTTTCATAACTACTAAACTTCTTTAAAAGGTTCCTTTACTCTCTCTCTCTCTCTCTCTCTGTACCTCGCTCGCGCTCTCTCATCTATTAACGTCCCACCGTTAACCGCCTCTTCAACTTTGGGAGGGATTATGGTCTACTGTGCCGTGCTTTACCAGGCGTGTTTGCATAGAGTTTATATTCCAGTTTTCCGTCTCTCACAGTAGATATTAACTGCTTATATTGTCCCTTAGCTAGCTCTTACAGCACCCTGGGAAAATGGGCTGGTGACATTCGTATTCTTAATCCGCCACCACACGGACGATAAGTTTCTTTCAAACCTATCTATTTAATAGCATTAATACTTTAGCAACATATACATATATACTTTATCATGATAGCAATATCAGAAAGTTGAGTAAAACAAGAAATGTTTAACGTTCATTCAAAGAGTAAAGTTCAATTGAAATTTGGTTTAAAATTTAGACAATGATAACCTATCTTTATTCAACAAAGCGTTTCAAAGCGTGTGGTTGTCGTATGCGACCGAAATTTGACGACGACGTCATATCAAACATGTTTCAATCGAAACACTTTGTAACTAAATTTAATGTTCGTGTTAAAGGAAGCATAAGCTTGTGTCGATGACAGCTTCAAACATAATAGCTTAGTTTTAGATTGTTCTATACTATACTACTTTCTTATATACCCATCTTCTTTATCTTTACTTATTATAAAAACAAAGTCGATATTTTATATGTATGTCCCTATGTGAGCTTATATCTTCAAAACTACGCAATGGATTTAGATGCGGTTTCTTTTAATAGATAGATTGATTCAAGAGGATGGCTTATCTGTAAACCTCTATCCGTAGTAAAAGCATACAAAACTTAATTCAGGATCACATAACTTTATGTAAAATGTCCGTAAATATTTATTATTTTATTTATATACAAAGGGACGAGTTGTTAATTAAATGTGGCAATTTCCGGGTTACTTGGTAGTCTGGGTACAGACGAAAACTTAATCAGGACGTTGCCAAGGTCAACTTACTTCATTTTGTTAATAATATTACTAAAAGGTTCATTATATTACAGTCGATTGGTCTTTTGAGCATTTCCTTTCATCATTACGTTGAAATTTTCCCTAAAATCAATATAAATCGTTTTAGTACACAGACAGCGATTTGCAATTACTAAAATTAATGCAATTATTTCTGGTAGAGACTATAAGCAAGTTTGCGTACCAATTTATTTATTTAAGAGTTATTTTACCTATATTTTTAGTAGCTTTTGCCTGAAAAAGTAATAAGTATCCTTAAAAACCATGCCACCCATTCTCACAAACTTACCCGTTCTTAAAATTGTACGAATTTTAATACAGCTTCTATGGGCTGGAGAGAGAGATGGATTAAGAAAACAAGTATCGCCATCCCATTTCTTACCCAAGATCCTGTAGCCAGCTAAGGGATATAATAAATATTTAACAGAAGTTGTGAGAGAGGAAAAGCTCAAAATTAAGCTCTCTCTCGCGCGGCATAGTAGACCAAAACTCTTTCTGAAGTGGTGGAGGCCCGTCTCCAACTGCGGGACATTAGCGGAGAAAATGAAAATGTATCTGATATAACTATGTTCTTTTTTGTTATGTAATATAGAGACCATACGTAGAGTTACAATCCTCACGAACGCATCAAATTGGTCAATTATTAGGTCAAAGTCTATAACAGCATTCGTATTTCACACGTCTGAACACTTAAGCACTCATTTTTTACACAAACGACTCGATAATATTCGCTACTAAAGTGATGATCGATTGCTCTGTTCGATTACCGAATTCAGAAGCCACACGAAGTGGTGTCGTATCTAACCTTTTTGAAATTGAATAATGTTATAACTTCCGTCAAAGTTTTCGGAAACTGCTTTTGTAATACAAGTTGCAGTTTATTTAGAAAATTCACTACATCTATATTAATATTATAAAGCTGAAGAGTTTATTTGTTTGAACGCGCTAATCTCAGAAACCACAAGTCCGACCTGAAAAATTCTCTACGTGTATCCGGCACTGAATGAATTATTCCAAAAGAATTTATGAAAGAATTTATTCAACACTTAAAGCTTTTTTAACTATCCCAGCGGTTTTTGAGATTAGCGCCTTAAACAAACAAACAAACTCTTCTTAGTACAGATAACAACATAATTGAGGACCATTTATTCATATCGGTGCTAAAATAGAACGCATAAATGTGATAATTTAAATTTTATATCACTTATTTATTTAATATACTCGTACTAAATAAATATGAAATATAAGTTTTATATGCAGTAATACGCGAATAGTAAACTGTTTCTCGTATGTTTGTAAATTAAAAGCCAGCAATTTATATGTACCATAGAATGTATCTATACTAGTAGCGTAGACTACCTAGATTTGGAATTTTGAGTGCAAAATTTTTATGATTGTTTGAGCTACATTTACAACTAAAGATTTTTAAAATAATTATCCAGTGGTCACTATCTAATTATCTTCTTTAAAAGTGACCTTAAATAATGACATTTAAAAAGAAAATTCTAGTATTTTTATCAAATTACGTATACTACAGATAATAAAGTTGGCTATCTAATATGTTTTTATAAATGTTAAAAATTATCTGTGTTTCTTTTAAAATAAAGATTTTCCCTATCTATTAATTATTTATATTAAAGCTCTATTATGGGATTGTTCTGTGTAACTGGTATTCAATTTTATTAATCACATCCCCAACTACATATTACAAATAAAATATCAAAAGTACATATTACAAATAAAATATCAAAAGTGTAAATATCTAACTGGCTTCACTCTTTCTGAAAGAGTGGTTTATCTATGTATCATCTGTATTATTCTGTACGTATGAAATGTATGAAACTCACACACACTTACGAAAGATATAATGATGTAAAATAATTTTGTATCGAGACTTACATTTTTTATTAAATTAGAAAGAAACTATGACTCAACAACAATTTAAATAAAATCTATGAGTAGCTTCGCTATTTATCAACGCTTAACCTCAATCTCAAACCTCAATTAAGTCCTAGAGTGGCGACCATGTACGCAGCATTGGGCGGCTCCCGACAAGGGACAATATCGTCAAGGTCGCGGGGAGACATTGGATGCAGGCGGGACAGGACCGCGCATTGTGGCGTTCTATGGGGGAGACCTATGTCCAACAGTGGACGGAGAGAGGCTGATGGATGGATGGATGGAACCTCAATCTTATATGATGATAAGTGAAAATTTAGTTAAGAGAAGTAAATTTTATAAAAATTACTAGCCCACGACTTCGAAATTTTACGAATTTAGAAAATTTTCCCGTTTTTGCAACATTTTTCACGAATGGTTCGCTCCTATTGATCGCAGCGTGATGTTATATAGCATATAGCCTTTCTTGATAAATGGACTCTCTCTTTCCAGCCCATTTACGTCCCACTGTTGGGCACCGGCCTCCTTCACTTTGGGAGGGATTATGGTCTACTGTGGCGCGTTGACCAGGCCTATCGGCACAGGGTTCGAGGTTTCCGTCTCTCACAGAGCGTGTTATTTGTATGCAATATCCCTTAGCTAACTTTTACAGCAACCTTGGGAGGAGATGGGGTGGTGACACTTGTATTCTTAATCTGTCAGCACACGGATCGATAAATGGACTATCCAACACTAAAAGAATTGTTCAATTCTAACCAGTAGTTCCTGAGATTAGCGCGTTCAAACAAACATACACTTCAGCTTTATAATATTACTAGCAGTGCCCGCGACTTCGTACGCGTGGAATTTAGAAACGAAAAATTAAATGAACTAACAATAACGCCATTTTACAGCAAATTAATAAATCGTCTGTTTGGTTTTTTTTTGCACAATTCTAAAGAAGTAAAACAAATGGCCCCAATGTCATTAAAAAAATGATATCTCAGAGTTTTACCTTTTTAGGGCTTCGTACGAACCCTTATAGTCTCACTACGGTGTCCGTCTGTCTGTCTATCCGCTCGTTAAACTTTTTTCTACTCGGCAACGGCTGAAGATCAATTTGAAACTTATACCGACGTATACGCATTTAAAAGATATAACCGAATAACAGCCATTTTTGAGTATTTTCAACTTTCGCTACGAAATCAAAATTTACAGGTTCCAACTTCCCACTATCCCAGAGACTTGAAATTTGGGATGACCAAGCCTACATAGTGCTGATAAAAATTCAAAAAACTTGTAATTTATTACCACATTACATGAAAGATTTGCTAAAAACTAACGCCGATGCCAAGGCCGACGCCAATGGCGACGCCGACGCCGATGCCTATAAACACCCACTCAGCATCGATACGTACGTCGGGATTTGAGCATCGTAACGACTATACGTCGACGCCGACGCCTTTAAAGACCAACTCAACACCGATACGTCGGGGATTGAGCAGCGTAACGACCTGTAAGCTATATTATTGGAAAGTTTCATGAAAATCCATCCAGCAGTCTTTACGTGAAAGGTTCTTTCAACAAACATCCTTACATTCATACATCCAACATTAACCAAACATCAAAACGTTGGAGTATGGATAGAAGACCGAGGAAACGTTCGCGTTCGTCATATCTCCTAAGATATTCATTTAAATTGTGTGCTGTAAAATACAGTTATAATCTACATTAAATGCGTAAGCTAAGTAAGGTATTTAATTTGATAAATTTTTTTACCAAATACACATAAATAGCTTTTCAAAACACCCTATTGAATTTGATTTTTTTTTTGACGTTCTTATTTGTACAGCAGGTTTTTTTAAAGATCTATAGGTAACAAACCATTTCTCCATACATTACGTTGCTGTAACTCACATGGATAAGGCAGCGTTTTCATTTAAAGGTCGCGCGCGTGACTATATTCCCCGTTTCTTGCAACATTTTACACAGATGCTTCGCTTCTATTCGTTGGAGCGTGATGTTATATAGCCTTCTCGATAAATGTATTATCCAACACTGAAAGAATTTTTCAAATCGGACCAGCGGATCCTGAGATTACCGGGTTTAAACAAACAAACAAACAAACAAACAATCTCTTTCGCTTTATAAAATTAGTATAGATAGTACGAGTAGGTATAGATGTTGTATCTGTCATCATCACTATTTGCATCATTTTCATTTATAACAAATTGTAATATTTTTACTTAAAATGTTTTTCTTTGTTTCAGATTTCGTCAGTGTAAAAAGTGTGAAAAAATTTACATGAGTAATGATCGAGTGTAGTGTTAGACAAATGAAGCGACGCAGACACTGGAGTGTGTCTGATACATCAATTTAGTGTATAAAAATTACAATGTTGGCTTTCAGCGTTTGGTTATTTGTATCAGGATGTATTGCAATTGGTAAGTTGAGTTATGTTATAATATATGTATTTGTGCCAAACCTATATGCATATCTAAACTTAACTAAAAGATGAGAACAACTGAATGTCTAAATACTAAAAGGGCACTTGTCACCTTTTTTCCCCAAAATATTTTTTTTGTTTTTATACCTTGGCAACATCTATTTACACCGTTTTCTGACAAAACAGCGCATATCCGTGCTTTTAATAAGTCATGACAGGAATGTCAAAAAACGAATAAATACTATAACGGCACTTGTCCAAGAACATGTGCCCTTTTAACAATTATTTCTGAACGCTTCATCCAAACAACATCTGAGCGAGTGCCAACATGGGCTTATGGTAGGTAAGTCTACTACTACGGTAGGTAATTTAGTTAATTTTGTAGACTATACTGTTGCTGAATTAGATCGTCAGAGACAAGTGGACGCGGTGTATCTTGATTTCAAAAAAGCATTCGACCCGGTCCACATTGATGTGCTATTACGAAAATTTGCTGAAATCGGATTCACGCCTAACCTTTTGAAACTATTTGCTAGTTATTTCGCAAATCGTGCACAGTATGTTCAACTAGGTAATTATCAGTCTGACCATATGACACTCGCTCTGGTGTGAGTCAAGGTAGTGTTTTAGGTCCAACGCAATTTTTAATAATGGTCAATGATTTGCCTGGTGTTGTCAGCTCGGTCCAGTGTCTGATGTTTGCTGACGATCTGAAGTTGTTTTTGGGTATTGGTCACAGAGACCACCGTGACGCTCTCCAGCGGTCAACATCGACAGTGTAGTGGCGTGGGCAGCTAGTAATCATCTAGAGTTCAATGTATCTAAATGCAAAGTTACAACATTTACTCGATGTCGCGTCCCGTATGTTCACAGCTACAGCATATCTAGTGTTCCGCTGGAGAGAGTTACTGAGATTAGGGACTTAGGGGTGCTGCTGGACCTGGGTCTAACATTTAATACACACATAACAAACATTTGTAAAAAAAGCTTCAAATTGCTAGGTTTTGTAATTAGACAATCAACTTCATTTCAAGATCGAAATACTATTATTATACTTTATTTTTCGTTCGTACGAGTACGTAGTATTTTAGAGTGTAATTCTATTAGCTGGGACCCTCATGAGTCTAAATATAGCTTAATGATTGAGCGTGTTCAGCGAAAATTTTCCAGATTTCTATACAAAAAGCTATATGGCTATTATCCCTAGGTACTTATATCCTTCTCTCTTCGTATCCGGTATGGTCGGTCTTGATACGCTAGCGTTACGTCGCAAGTGTATTCTAATGTTACACTACTATTTACTACTGCATAACAAAATTGATAATGCAAGTTTGTACATTATCTCGCTGTGCTCTCTCGGCACCTAATCAATACACACGGCTGCGTTTTAGGCCGTTGTTTGCTACGCCACAGGTACGATCATGTACCGCACAATATGCTCCCACTAATCAGGCAATAAGTCTACTCAATGCTTTGATTGCTCAGTGCCCTGAGGTTGATATATTTTTCAACAATTTGAATATATTTCTTAATTTATGTAAAAATTTCATAATATGCAATGTTAAACTGTATTAAGTGTATGTAGCTTACTTCACGCGTTGGGTAACTGTAAGTGGAGTAAGCAGTTGTATATTAATAAATAAATAAATAAATAAACGTCATTGTCATATTGTCAATGTAATTTCGAGTTTACAAGAAACGGATTTTGTGGCTTTTTTCCAATACCTATAGCACAGA
Organism: Orgyia antiqua; assembly: GCA_916999025.1. Lineage (NCBI taxonomy): Eukaryota > Metazoa > Arthropoda > Insecta > Lepidoptera > Erebidae > Orgyia > Orgyia antiqua. Next base: position 14,281,119 of record OU779864.1, on the reverse strand, counting down.
ATAAAATGAATGACTTGCTAAAGTTAGCAGAATACATTCCTGAAGAATATATCTCATTCTGGAACATAATATATGATTGGCCAGTATTAGAAGCTCAACAATAATTTGATAAATGGAATAAAATATATTTTGATTCTATTTTTGTTGTTTTTTTACAATATTTTCTTTACTTTAACATAATACTAATCTACTATTTGGTGTTATAGGGGCACATGTCCATCTAATACCATGATTAATTGTTAAAAGGTCACATGTCCATGATTTTCTGAAGCTGTTTCTTAAAATGTACAGAGATATTATGTTGATTTCTATAGTGGAATTTATTGCTTCCTATATACTCTATAACATATATTAAAACCAAAGTTTAGTAGTGAATGATTTAGAAAAAAAATGGTTTTTTATGTTTCCTGTAAAATTAATCCTTTAAATTTTTGAGGGACAAGTGCCCTTTTAGTATTTAGACATTCAACTATGGTGTATTTTCATTAATTGGCTATTTCACTGTGCGCATTTATATATACTTAAATCTTTTGTCTATAGACAGTTTTTATAATAAGATAGTTTTGTTAACATTTTTTAATTATATTACTGACAATATCAATTTTCATTTTAGTACCTATGCAATATTTTAATTATAGTATCTAACAAAATCTATATAGAATTAAAAACTATACTTAATATAAAAAAGAAATATGTACAGTATTTAAAAAAAAATATATAATTTTATTTTATACATACTAGGCGTCTCTACTCATCCCTACTCATACCCATCGCTGTCGACAGGAAGTGTGCCCAGAAGGCTATTATGCTAATTGTTAACTACTATTTTTTTCAAATAAAACTACGTTTTACGGATTTAGACGCGTATATTTGTTTAAATTTTGGCCCGTCGACTAATACTAATTTTTTTATAAATTAAGCTTATTTAGGATTTTATAGGAAGTGTAGTGATTATCAGTTGTAGTGCGAGAGTCGCTCTAAGAAAGACTTACGCATTTTAATAACAACATGAGACCAATTACCTATAAAAGCCCGTCGATTTCTCTATACGCGTATGCTAGTCTGCCTGACCAAATGTGGTCATGGCTTTTTTAAATTTCATTTTATAATCTTTAAAGTTGTTTTAATAACTGATACTAGTACTTCCATTGGAAAAAACCTTCTTTCTCTTCCCAGATCATTAAGTCCCACTGTCCTCCACTTCGATAGGGTTTATAGTCTACCATGTTACGCTAACCAGGCATGTTGGTCTTGGGTTTAGTTTCAAGATTCTTTCTCTCAAAGTTGATGTTAACAGCTTTTAACATCCCTTAGCTGACTCTTGACACCTGTATTCTTAATCCTTCACCATATGGACGAGACTCTCTCTCTCTCCAGCCATTTACGTCTCACTTTCGGGCACGGGCCTCCTCCACTTTAGGAGGGATTATGACCTACTGTGCCGCGCTGACCAGGAGTATTGGCACAGGGTTTATTTTCGAATTTTCCGTCTCTCAAAGAGGATGTTATCTGTGTGCAATATCCCTTAGCTGACTTTTACAGCACCCTTGGGAGGAGATGGGGTGGTGACACTTGTATTCTTAATGCGGAAACCGAAACGGAAACCGGGTTATATATAAATTTCAAAAGCGTATACCGGAAACATCAGAATCTTTATGTAAACAAGTTGCATGATATTTTTTCCACGGTCAGAAAAATGCATTTTAACACGTTCTTAATTAGCCTTTGAATGTTTTTTTAAGATTAAAAGTTAAGATAATTTGCCCAGCTGGTACAGAATATACATATTTAAATTAAGTTTGAAAGCAGTGGCATATAAAAATTTGTTTACCATCATCGTTGCCCAGGAAATGTGGTGGTGATATTTATCTTATATATAAATCTTTCTTCTAATATATAAAATTCACGTGTCACAGTGTTAGTTACCGTACTCCTCCGAAACGGCTTGACCGATTCTTATGAAATTTTACATGCATATTCAGTAGGTTTGAGAATCGGCCAACTTCTTCCATCTTCACAACAAGAAAACATGAGCCTACTCCGTTTTCTGACTGGGGTTATTTGGTTTACTACATCGCACTGACCAGACCAGGGGACCAAGTCTGCTTTAACAATGTTGTCACAATGAACAGTCACTGATTGCATAATGGCGAATTTAATCAACATTTATTTTTATAAATAATCATGGACATTTCACACAACGTCCTCTGGTCCCAAGCTAAGCTTATTATGCTTGTGTTATGGGTACCAGAATACGGATTTAATACATAAGCTACTTTTCTTTTGTAAATACATACTTATAATACATAGAAAACACCCAGACGTAGTACAAACATTTGTATGACATTTATGAATATCACACAAATGATTGTCCCAAGCGGGAATCGAACCCGCGACCTTGTGAACGGCAGTCCAGTACTTGAACCAATACGCCACGAAGCTCGTTAATTTTTGAATTATTGAAGTTTGATAGTCTACTCTTAATTTTTTGTCACAAATAACGCCATTATGGCGCCATAATGGCGTCAGTGACTGCTCATTGTGACAACATTGAATAGCAGACTTGGGGTTCCTGTTACTTGACCATTACGAACAGAGAATTCAATTGTATTAATTCTAAGATAAATAAAAAAGAAAAACTTAAGCCTAATATAACACTTACATTGCATGTTCTTAATACATATTCTTACCCTCGTTGCTAATTGTTGCTCAACAATTTTTAACAAACTTCTTCTATAAATACACGAGATGGTTTCGTGTTATTTTTAATAATGATTCATGAGAATGAAACACAATTCTGCCTAATAGAAGTATAATATTGCAATATTTTTTTAACCTTCTTACTACCTTACTGTTTTAATTTTAAAAGCGTCTTTTATATTCTAATTCACTTGTAATCTGTCTTGGATTCACATGCTTTATTGACAATTAAGAGAAAACATAGCCAATGTGGTCAATCATAAATGACAAGCCTCGTGGTAGAGTGTTTCATGCAACGGACTGCCGATCAAGAAGTCGCGGGTTTGATTCCCGCTCGGGACAATCATTTGTGTGATATTTATAATTATCATACAAATGTTTGTGCTGCGTCTGGGTGTTTCTATGTATTATAAGTATGTATTTACAAAAGAAAAGTAGTATATGTAGTCTATCTGTATTCTGGTATCCATAACACAAGCATATAAGCTTAACTTGGGACCAGAGGACGTTGCGTGAAATGTTCATGAATATTTATTATTTACTAGCTGTTGCCCGCGACTTCATGCGCGTGAAATTTAAAAATCAATCCTTAACAAACAGAAGCTTACACTTCCGCTCAATAGATGGCGTTGTACGTTTTTTAAATCGCGCTATCGTTTCGTTCCACACATTAACACTTAAGCTCGTCAAAATTATTATTGATTCATCATCCGAATTTCGCACTTATAAATTAGTAAGAATAAGGATTTATTAATGTCGACCGGGGAGAGAATCCATACTATGAAGTTCAGCTTTATGAATCAATTTGCAATAATTCTTTCAGTGTTAGTTAATACATTTATCGAGGAAATCTATAAGCTATATAACATTATGACGTTACTAATAAGAGCGAAGCATCAGTGAAACTTGTTGCAAAAACGGGGAAATTTTTCGAAATTCCACGTGTATAAAGTCGCGGGCAACAGCTAGTATTTTTTTTTTAAATTGGTCTGGTACTTTCGAAACTTACTAACTATCAGAGCTCGCACAATTTGCGTCTGGGTGTTTCTATCATCTATACCAATATAATAAAGCTGAAGAGTTTGTTTGTTTGTTTACACGCGCTAATCCCAGGAACCACAAGGCCGATTTGAAAAATTCTTTCAGTCATGGATAGTACATTTATTGAGGAAGGCTATAGGCCATATAAAATTACGCGAGCAATAGGGGCAAAGCAGTAGTGAAAAATATTGCAAGAACGGGGAAAATTTTCCTAATACGGAGTCGCGGCCAACAGCTAGTGTATTATAAGCATGTATTTACAAAAGAAAAGTAGTTTATGTATTCTATCCGTATTCTGGTACCCATAATACAAGCATACAAGCTTAGCTTGGAATCAGAGGACGTTGTGTGAAATGTCCATGTAAGTATATTTATTTATTTGTTTTCTCTTAATAATATTATATTGTAGTCTGTACTAAATAGATTAAAGATACGAAGAAAAGCTAATGCAGATAATTTGCAAATATCTACATACATATTTCAATACTACCTGTTGCCCGCGACTCCGCACGCGTGGAATTTAGAAAACTTTTCACGTTCTTGCAACATTTTTCACTACTGCTTCGCTCCTATTAATTGCAGCGTGATGTTATATAGCCTTCCTCGATAAATGTACTATCCAACACTGAAATAATTTTTGAAATCGGACCACCGGTTCCTGAGATTAGCGCGTTTAAACATACAAACAAACTCTTCAGCTTTATTATATAAGTATAGATACAAATTACTTTATAAATACTTAATTGAAAATATTATAGCGCAGTCTTTATTATTGTAATATAAATAAAATTTCAGACGACTTTGTCACTTAGATATTCAAATAATACAGATTTATTAAGTCTTTCAACTTTTAATTGAGACTTATTCCTTTAACAAGCAAAATTACGTAATACTTAGGGCCTCTTTCACCATTCTCAAGTAAAGCGCCAAGTAGACTAATCGCTAGTTAAAGTCACCAGTAACTACACGTGCGACGTTCACGACGTTCGAGTAGCAGTAATCTTAAGATTAAAAAATTGAAATTGACAGAAGATACTCGTAACTATTACTTGACAATTAACGCTAATCGATAAGTAACTAATCAACGCTTTACTTGAAGATGGTGAACGAGGCCCTTAGTATAGAACTGTCTGTGAACTTAGAAAGCTAACTTAGTAATCGATTAGCATTGATTTATAACAGTTAGATATCTTATATTACTGTTTATAAACGTAACCATCAATGTATAGCCAGCCCATTACTGTCCCACCGTTGGGCAAGGGCTTCCTCCACTCTGGGAAGGATAAGTGTCTGGTGGTGTGGTGATAGCCGAAGAATACAAGTGACACCACCCTATTTCTTCGCCTTTCCTGCTGTAAAAACTAGCTAAGGGATATTATACGCAGATAACATCACCGGTGAGAGACGGAAAAATTTAAAATATACCCTGTGCCAATCCGCCTGGGGGCCGTAATCGCGTCATCTGTAACAAAAAAATAAGAGCAGACTACCAAACTTGATAAAATTCGCCGTAAATTTAATAATCTGTTATTGCATTTGTTTATTGCATAATAGTGAATTTTGGCGCCATAATGGCGTCATTGACTGATAATTGTAACAACATTGAATAGCAGACTTGGCCCCCTGATATATTATGTATAACACTGCAATGAAATCATAGTTTTGTAATTTTCACCTATCTATCTTTTTCTGTCCACTACTTGAACGTAGGCCACCATTAAAGAAAACAACGCACCGTCCTATAGGTTCCGCTTCGATCCGCGTCATCAAACCACCATGTTTAAAGATTTATATTGAATAGGTGTATCCGAAGGACACGTAGCTCTTCGGATATTCGAATATTACGGATTTAATCATACACGAAAACATGAAGTAAAGTCATATTCATACAATTTCAGGTCATCTGTAGGTATACATGAATGCAAGTTTGTAGCGTCTCCTGGTACAATAACATTGTTACAATGTATCACAATTTATTCTGTGGTCCACACTTGCAACCGAGTAGCTGTTTATACGTGTGTTTGTTGCCCATGTACGACGAGGTACTAGGAGAGCATAGAATGTAAGAAGTAGAGTTTGTTTTCTAATCTTGAACAGCGCGCGTCTACATTATTGCAATATGTATTTTATTAGCCAAGTGTGCAAGTTTATGGCTGTGTGTGTATGTGTTGTTGTTTACTTTTTTTAATAGAATCAAGTGTTTCAATTTAAAAGGAAGGCGTAAATAAAAAATAATAAAAAGGTGCTTAAAAGAAAAACTTTGCTACTACCCGCAACGTTGTATGTGTATATTTATGTGTATATTTAGGGAAACCTAACAAATTATACCAAGACTAGCTGAAGGAGCGACTTCAAACGCGTGAATTGTAGATAATTTTCCCCGTTTTTGCAACATTTTTCACTAATGCTTCGCTTCTATAGGTCGCAGCGTGATTTTATATAGCCTTCCTCGATAAATGTAATTGAAAAGTAACGAATTAGTTTTATATTGGTACCAATACTACGTGCACAAATAAACTTAACTAAACTAAAAGATGAAAATTGATAATGTTAATAGCACAACTTGGCAATGTTAACTAAACTTTGTTAAGATAAAAACTGTGCATTATAGACCAACGATTTTAATTAGTGTGAATATGTACAACAATAAAGATATACTGACACTATCAATTTTCATTTTTTTATTTAAGTTAAGTTGTGCTCGTAGAATTTTTTTTTTAATGATAAATAAATATTCACGCACATTTCACACAACGTCCTCTGGTCCCAAGCTAAGCTTATATGTTTGCGTTATGGGTACCAGAATACGGATATACTACTTATACTATTTTTCTTTTGTAAATCTTTACTAATATTATAAAGCGGAGAGAGAGAGTTTGTTTGTTTGTTTAAACGCGCTAATCTCAGGAACCACTGGGCCGGTTTAAAAATGTGTTTCAGTGTTAGATAGGGCATTTATCGAGGAAGGCTTTAGGTATGTATGTGTGACCGGTAGAAGCGAAGCAGTAGTGCAAAAAAATGTTGCAAAAACGGGGATTATTTTCTAAATTCCACGTGACGGGGTCGCGGGCAGCAGCTAGTACATACATAATAATACATAGTAAACACCCAGACGCAGTACAAACATTTATATGACAATTTCAAAATTCACACAAATGGTTGTCCCGAGCGGGAATCGAACCCGAGACCTCGTGAACGGCACTCCGTTACGTGTACCACTCAACCACGAGGCTCGTCAAAGAAGAATTGAACTAATATGTAAAGATTTGTTAGTTTCTTAGTTAGGTTTCTTAATACCACACATATTGTGCAGTTGCGTGTAACCGCTAGTTACATTTAATAAGAAATTGCTTGATCAAACTATAAATTAATTTAAATACCCACCATCTTGTAGGTAATTGTTTTTCCTAAGATTAGAAGAAGCCGCTGATAGTATCTTTATTTCACATGGGATTAATGGCTAATACCTCAAGTACGAACGAATGCTTTCATAAATACGGGTGATTCCGGTGATTATGTAGACAAATTACTTTGTGGGCAATAAATACAATGTGCTAGTATAAACTAATATTCCAAGGCTGAAGAGTTTGTTTGTTTGTTTGTTTGAACGCGCTACTCTCAGGAATTAATAGTCCGATTTGTAAAATTATTTCAGTGTTGGATTGGACATTTATCGAGGAGGGCTATAAGGCTTTATAACATCACGCTGCAACCAATAGTAGCGAAGCAGTAGTTCAAACAAACAAACAAACTCTTCAGTTTTATTAGTAGTATTTAAACCTTCGTTAAGGTGTTTTATAATAATAATTAATAACAATGACAAATAATTCAGGCTACAACGATAATAAGGTAGTACGTTAGCGCATTGGATATCCGAAACAAGGTAACAATCTTTGAATAAAACTATTTATTTTGCTTTAGTCATTAAGAATATTGTATTGTCGTTCCCATTAATTTTTAAATACTTTAATAAGTAATAATTTGATGTGATATACAAATATCCAACACACTCATACAACTCAAACACACACACACACATACAAGCAAGTTATAATAATATAATGTTGAATATATTTATATAAAAAAAAAACTTTATAATCTGCATGCCTTTTATAAATTTTATTGTGAACTGTCTTATTTATTTATTTAATTAACGTGTGTATAATATCTGTACCTAGTCATTAAATCTAAATAGCGTCACTTCGCTTACCCATTGTTATTTTATTAAATGTAAAATCGGAGGAAGACTGGATCCTGTAATACAGTATCTACTAGCACGGGATCCAGAGTTATGTAAGCAACAACTGTAATATTATTTGAAAAATAAAATATTTATTTATTATTATTTTTTTATTACATTAGCATAGCTGATAAATGTGGATTTGTATAGGCATAACATAAATACATTCCAATCATCCGTACCGAAGATAATTAATGTACATCAAAGCACTTCGCTTCACGTCATCATGTTCGTAATTAAGTTGCCTATGTCCCTTGCGTACATTATCTAGCTAATTAATGGCATTAGGTCACGCTAGTTATTACTAATGTTTATTTAGATTATATCCAAAATAAGTCACAAAAATAAATAGGTAATGGCATCGATCATACGTCCACAACTAAAATAAAATAATCTAATATATAAAATTCACGTGTCACAGTGTTAGTTACCGTACTCCTCCGAAATGGCTTGACAGATTCTTCTCAAATTTTGCATACATATTCAGTAGGTCTGAGAATCGGCCAACATCTATTTTTCAAACTTTTTTTTTAGTATGGCTAAACAACGTTTGCCGGGTCTGCTAGTAAATAAATAAAATATTCTATATTGCACACCATAATGATTAAAAAAACTTACTAACTAGACTTATCATAGGTACAAATGCGGTCTTATCGCGGACTGCAATCTCTTTCAGACAACTTGAGACAAGACAATACAAGACTTGTGGTGTCGACTAAAATTTAACTAAAAAATTACGCAAAAAACGCAAATTAGCAACGTTGGCTGAACATTTTTATTACAAAAATCTGAGTATACTGACAGCGATTTAAATAAATAAAAATATGCATAGCAATATAGCCAATCAATCAAAATACAATGTTTTCCTTTTTTAGTTAAGTGAAGTATAGTTGTGCACGTAGAAATGTCCTAAAAACTCACAAAATCAACAAGTATTTATTGAAAATGTTATTCTGAAATGAAATGAAAAATCATTTAATCATGTAAACATAATTTTTTGAGAAAATTATGTGCTTATGACATATTCAAACTTTTTTTTTCCCTACCACCGGTTCAGGACGCAATCTGCTGAGAAGAACCGGCGTAAGAAATTCAGCAGAGCTTTTAATTAAATCAATATTGTTTTTTTTAAATTATGTGTACAACATAGAATATGTAATGCTCCAGAGCAACCTGCTTTGTCATCTTTAATATAATCAGAAATTTTATAATACGCCTTTTTACTTATTATAGTTACTTAATTTTTTAAATTTAGTATTATTTAATTCTCTTACATCAATAGGGAGTTTAATAATAAATAATTCTAAATATTACATCTAAGGTATTTTGTAGAAATCAATCAAAATACAATATTTTCCTTTTTTTAAGTTAAGTTTAGTTGTCTGTGCTCGTAGAATTGGTACCATAATATCCTAAAAACTCACTAAATCAACAAGTATTTTTGTTCCAAATATTGAAATCTAAGTTGATTTGTTTAAAAAAAAACCTTTATTTCATAAGAGTATAGAATCTTAGAGCATTAGATGTTCTTAGAATGTACTAGGGTATAATGATAGAGCAGGATGTATTCGTTCGTATTGTATGTGAAACACGTTTTCCAACACATACGCAATAACACACATTGATAGCGCTGATTTCTATGATCCCTATTCCTGTTCTGCTCTTTAGTATAAATAGTAATAAGTGTGAGTGAGATGGAATATGGACACGCGTCTATGAACCTGTGTATTTACATAAGGGGCGTGTAAGCCGTTTCTTTGTATTGGTGAAACAGAGAGAGCTAAAATGTTGAAGCAAAGGATAATAAATTTTAATCGTTTATAAATATGACAAAATTATAATTTAAGAAAAAATAAATAAATAAATAATAAATAAATAATATTTATGGACATTCCACACAACGTCCTCTGGTCCCAAGCTAAGCTTAAATGCTTGTGTTATGGGTACCAGAATACTGATAGAATACAATATACTATTTCCTTTTTGTAAATACAATACATACTTATAATACATACTCGTAGTAAACACCCAAAAATCTTGCATAAACAGGAAAAAATTTATTACCTAGTCATAACACAAGCATATAAGCTTAGCTTGGGACCAGAGGACGTTGTGTGAAATGTCCACGAATATTTATTTATTATTTATATATTTTTCACTGATGCTTCGTTCCTATTGATCACAGCGTGATTTTATATAACCTACAGCCTTCCTCGATAAATGTACCATCCAACACAAAAAGAATGTTTCATATCTGATCAAAATTCCTAAAATTAGCACATTCAAACAAACAAACTCTTCAACTTTATAATCTTTATCTAATATATAAAATTCACGTGTCACAGTGTTAGTTACCGTACTCCTCCGAAACGGCTCGACCGATTTTCATGAAATTTTGTGTACATATCCTCTAGGTCTGAGAATCGGCCAACATCTATTTTTCAAACCTTTTTTTTTGCTATGGCAAAACTACGTTTGCCGGGTCAGCTAGTATTATATAAATCTTCTGTACGTGTGTTTGTAATTGAACTCCTCCTAAACGGCTGGACCGATTTTGATGAAATTTGTTGTGTGTATTCAAGGGGGTTTGAGGATGGTTTAGATTCACAATTGGCTGGACCGATTCTGATGAAATTTTTTGTTGTTGATTTTTACACAGAATTGTATGGCAAAACAACGTTTGCCGGGACAGCTAGTACTAGTATAGATTTATAGAAAATAATGGAATATCATACAATATTGCTGATTCTATGCGAACAACTAAATTAAACATAACTAAAAAATTCAAACTGATAGCGTCATTATCACAATACGGCAATATTATCTTAACTTTGTTATTATAAAAACTGTGTATTAAGGACAATTTTAATTAATATAAATGTGTACAATGAAGTAGCAAATAATACATAATATACCTAATAATTATTAACATTAAGCACAAATTTTCATTTTTTAGGTAAGTTAAGTCTAGTTGTGCACGTAGGGATGGTACCAACACTACCAACCATTGAAGATAATGAAATACACGGCGCCATGTGTTTCGCCGCCCATCGCTTGTAGACCTAACGCATGCGCCATGAAAATGCATTATTTTTCTGAAATAAATACTTAAATAAAAATTATTCAATAATAATAGTAACTTTTATACCAATAAAGACACTTTTAAATTCTCTCTCTCTCTCTCTCCTGCCCGGTTGGGCACAGACCTCTTCCACTTTGGGGGAGATTATGAACTACTGTGCCGTGCTGACTACGTTTGTTGGCACAGGGTTATTTCCGAGCTTTCCGTCTCTCACAAAGGATGTTATCTGCGTACAATATCCCTTAATTGACTTTTATAGCACCCTTGGGAGGAAAAGGGGTCGTAACATTTGTATTCTTAATCCGTCACCACACGGACAGTTTTAAACACAATCAGATAAATATCTTGAAAAACAAAAATGTCTTAATTGCGTTGTACATTAAAAAAAAAACGAATCGTTACCAGCGACACTATAATAAAGTAACAGTAACATCTAAGAAAATGATTTATGACTGGTCTATTTTTTATCAGACTACTAGTTTGTAAAATTATTCCATCTCTCTACACACTATGAAGCCCTGGTAACTAAAAACAGAGGACAAATCTATTTCTAAAAGACAGGTAACGGCATTTTGCATTTACTTGATATTAAAATTTTAGGTGTTAATTAATTATTGTAATTAAACATTTAGTTAAATTATCCATAGCATTATACGGTAGATAATAATTAATTAATAGTCTTAAGTTATAATTATAACATTATCTATGTCGCGATCGATAAGAATTCAGATGTCATCAACCTAATTACTATTTATGTGTCTCTTACACCAACAGGAGTCATATTTTTTTACCAACGTAATTACGTCCTTACTTTGAGAATATTCTATAGAAGTTATCGTCAATTCGCTATGGGTCGTAAAGTATGGTTGATCTGCAGTCATATAATATTCATGTTAAATCCTAGTATCTATGACCACCTGTAGAGCAGCTTTAGGACATAAAGTGCTAGTTTAGATCGCTGTGATAAATTATTAACGGCCATTTTCAATAATCAATCTAAGATTATAGATAGGTTGTTATCTTCGTTTATCAGTGAGATAATAGGTCTATCTCCTGGCAAATTTTCATTAGAGAATGCCCGCCAAGGATGAACAAAAATTTTGATTAGTCTGATTTTGACAGCAAGAATCGAAGATAGATAAAATATTGAAAGCGGTCGTTAATCTCATCACAATTGAAGTAGAATGTGGTAATCTTAGATCAATAATTATTAAAATGTAATATTTGTCTATTTAGGTACTGAATAACTAATATAATAGAAACTTTACTTACTCATCCTACTAATATTATTAATGGGAAAGTTTGTCAGTATGGATGTTTGTATGTTTGTTACTGTTTCACGCAAAAACTACTGGAATGGATTTTAATGAATCTTTACAATAATGTAGCATAAACATCAGAATATCACACGGGCTACAATTTATAAAGACAACCGCGGAAACCGACGTCGAGGTCGCGGGCAGCCGCTAGTATACTATGAAAGCCGTAGCAGGTTTGTTTATAAAGTGATGCGAAAATGTGTCAATACAAAACTGGTGGCATATTGAGTACCGCAAACAGAGACATATAATACACACATAAACACGCGTATAAATTACTGTGAAGAAGTACAACTAAGACTCTACCAATACCTTCGATATTCGTTAAATGTTTATACAAATATACACTTTAGTTGTAACATTATATAGTTGAATATTGTTAGAGTTAATAATCAATATAACTCCATTGCATTTCTGCGAGCCTGGTACTGTCTAACGCACACACTTCGTATCGTCACAATTCTTATTCTATACAACATATCAAGGTCACTCACTACAGCTACATACACTCACATGAATAGATGCTATCCTGCTTACACATAAAGTAATACCATAAGTGAGAAGAGTACAGATATATTTTTTATATCATGCCGTCTACCTACACAAGTCTAGACGATCATGTGGAACTTTCTTGCGGTCACCATGCTTTCCTTAGAAACTTGACAATGATAAATAACTTTATTGAGAAACTTGTGGCTAGGATTTCATTCTCTTTATTTTATTGACTTCAAAGTCTAGACTTCTTGCGATAATTGAAAGAAACTTTATTCAAGCGAAGTATTTAATAAATGTCAATTTCTTGAACTTTTAGTTTCAGAATTTAATCTCAATATACGTTTTAAATACTTATAAACTATTATTATTTCTGTATTTTTTCGAGAATATAGTAGGTATAATAATTATAATAATTTTACATAAATTAATTGCCATGGCTTCAGAAACAACAGAAGTTCGTAAAACTTAAAAGTAGTAACCTCGAAGTAGAGTTACCTCTACATAACACTTATGGGATGAGATACACTTAAACAAAAAAACATTTGAAAAAGTACTTATACATATATAAGTAAATTTTATCAATTGTTCATCACTAGCTGCTACCCGCAACTTCGTAGGCGTGGAATTTAAAAACTAAACCTATTTAACCACTCTATCTATTAAAAAAAAATTGCATGAAAATCCGTTGCGTAGTTTTGAAGATATAAGCTCACATAGGGACATACATACAACAATAACCACCTCTATCGTAAATTAAGCAAAGATTTACATAAACATTGCACTAAATACTTAGGTTTTGAAAACTGAGAAATATTTGTCTTTAGCAGAAACATCGGTGAGCCAAATCTTGTATCGTAACAAATAACAAAATGACGCAATGAAAGAAAAAAATCAAACCAAAATATGAATCAAAAACCAGTTTTTAGTCACAGATATTGAACATGAGGTCATGGTTATAAGGACAAGATTGTATCCATCTCAAAACATAAACGTAATAACATTATAATAACACTCTTCAGAAACAACAGAAGTTCGTAAAACTTAAAAGTAGTAACCTCGAAGTATAGTACTTACTCTATGAGATATTAAAATACTAGTATTATTTATTAATGTACCTAATACATATATTTTATTTTAAATACTTACATACCTATAATACATAGGAAATACCCAGAATGTAACAAACAGTGTTTTATTACCAGTTATCACCCATATAAGCAACCTCTGCCTTTCGATGGGCGTCTTTCCAGAGTCTTTTAAAAAGGCCTTAGTGCTACCTGTTTGTAAGGGTGTCGAAAACTATAGACCTATTTCAATACTCACGATTCTTTCAAAAATCCTAGAAAAACTATTAAATTATAGACTCTTCAGCTATTTACTAAACAATAATGTATTAGCATCCAACCAATACGGCTTTTGCCCTAACAAATCGATAGAAAATGCTGTTTTAGAACTAACCAATGTGATAATCAAAAATATTGAAGTAAAACGTAAAACTGTCACTTTATTCCTTGATCTTGCAAAAGCATTCGATACGGTCTCTTTACCCATCCTCCTTGACAGAATGGAATCCTACGGAATAAGAGGAGATGCGCTAAAAATCTTTTGTGACTATCTTAGCTGTCGTAGCCAACGAGTAAGGGTTCAGGATTATTGTAGTGACGAAGAAACCCTTACTTTTGGAGTACCTCAGGGTAGTGTGCTTGCCCCTACTCTGTTCCTGATATACGATAATAGAATTTGCCAGCCATCAATCCCGGACTGCAACATATTTGCATACGCCGATGACATGGCTCTCGTTGTCTCTGGGGATGACTGGAACAAGGTTTGATGCTCTGCTGAATATGCTCTCTACGTTGTAAATTGCTGGTTGTCGGACAACCTCCTCACGCTTAATACTTCTAAAACTAAATTTATCGCCTTTGCAGGCAACTCCACAAGCCAACCAAGTGATATGACCATCATTGCTCACTGCTGCTTTAACCCTACCCAAAACACTTGTGCATGTCAGCCCTTACAACGAGCTTTTGACGTAAGATATCTGGGAGTTCATATTGACAGCACTCTCAGTTGGGACAAGCATGTAAACACCACCGTCTCACGGATACGCAAGCTGTTATATCCCTTTAAAATTCTTAGAAACGTAGCTGATAAGTCTTTTTTTAGGGTTCCGTACCCAAAGGGTAAAAACGGGACCCTATTACTGAGACTTCGCTGTCCGTCCGTCCGTCCGTCCGTCCGTCCGTCCGTCCGTCCGTCCGTCCGTCCGTCTGTCACCAGGCTGTATCTCAAGAACGGTGATAGCTAGAGAGTTGAAATTTTCACAGATGATGTATTTCTATTGCCGCTATAACAACAAATACTAAAAATAAAATAAAATAAATATTTAAGGGGGGCTCCCATACAACAAACATGATTTTTAGGGTTCCGTTCCCAGTATCTCAAGAACGGTGATAGCTAGACAGTTGAAATTTTCACAGATGATGTATTTCTATTGCCGCTATAACAACAAATACTAAAAATAAAATAAAATAAATATTTAAGGGGGGCTCCCATACAACAAACATGATTTTTAGGGTTCCGTACTCAGTATCTCGAGAACGGTGATAGCTAGACAGTTGAAATTTTCACAGATGATGTATTTCTATTGCCGCTATAACAACAAATACTAAAAATAAAATAAAATAAATATTTAAGGGGGGCTCCCATACAACAAACATGATTTTTTTACCGTTTCTTGCTCGATACTATATAATAACGTTGCCTTATGTTGCATAGATAATGGTACGGAACCCTTCGTGCGCGAGTCCGACTCGCACTTGACCAATTTTATACATAATATACTCATCCTTGGATCAGTCACTCATTACCTATTGTAATGCGGTGTGGGGTGGTCCTTCAAGACTACTATCCTTCGGTTGGAACGTGTACTGAGAGCAATTTTGAAGGTCATGCTTAACAAACCCCGACTTTACTCCACCACCCAATTACACAAAGACAGCTCAGTCCTAACTGTTAGACAGCTCGCTGTCCTTCACATTATTCTACGAAAACATTCTAGCTTACCTTATGACCCTCAGCTCCTTAACAACACACGCCGCAAGGACCGTGTCTGCTCTTTTATACCTGCGCGTACTTCCATGTCAACTAAACATTTTCCAAATCTTAGTTGCCGATTATACAATAAAATCTGTCCTATATACCCTCTAACAAAAAACAAGTGCAAAAAAGCAGTCAAATCTGCATTACAACCTCTCTCATATGATGAGACCGAAAACTTGCTTTCTAGCAAGATGTAACTTCACACACACACCCACGTTAAATTCACTCACATTTTCTCATCACATACACTTCTACCCCTACTCACCTCTTTAATAAAATTTTTTTTACATTTTCCTAACCTATGTTGCCATAGCTCCTCACAGGTCACGGCTGTTTCGCCAAGTACCTGTGGGAGGTGGTTGGTATCGAGTCAAATCCCGTTTGCCGCAATTGTGCAAGTGGGGCCGTGGATAAGGCAGAACACACCCTTGCCGTATGCACGGCCTGGGACGTCCAGCGCGTTCAACTCGTCAGCGTGCTGGGTCAGGACTTGTCGCTCTCGGTTGTGGTTTCGTCTATGGCCGAGAGCGAACAGTGTTGGGCCACCGTCGCCTCCTTTTCTCGGGAGGTGATGGTGGCAAAGAGGGAGGCCCTGCGGGAGCGCGAACGCTCTGGTGGCACTTTGCCCCCCCGCAGAGCCCCGGGCAGGGATCGTCGGCGCGCAGTAGCCAGCCGCGGCCCCTCCCGACGAGGTGGTCGCGCGCGGCGGGTCTGCATTCCGAGACCCGCCGCGGAAAATGTGGCTGTCGGTCACGGCAACGCGACAGGGGGACCTATTGCTCCCCCAGTCGGGTCGGGCCCCGATTAAAGGGCCACCCCTCGCCGGGTCATGGTAAAGCTCAAAGCACCATCATGGCTCGGCAGGGCAGGAGGAGGAAAGGAAAAAAAAAACCTATGTTGCCATCATTCCCACATAGATTAACACAGCCTGTAATATGGAAGGTGCTGGTGTCTGTCACACAGTTAATATTAGCACAGACACCAACGAATTACTAATCAATGTTGTGTACCTACCTATTTGTTTTAGCACACTATGCTAATGTAACAATGTAATTTATTTTTAATTTTTAAGCTGTTTTGATATTCATTGATTTTGTTTACATGTATATATTGTATTGTATTAAATTAAAAATACTAACAAAAAAAAACATTTGTATGACATTTTTAAACATCACACAACTAAATGTACCGTGCGGAAATCGAATCAGAGAACTTGTGAACGGCAGTCTCTTGTATGAACCACTAGACCACGAGGAACGTCAAGTCAATCGTCGTTCTTGATGCGCCAAAAGTTATATTACTTCAATTACGTATTTTTTCAATGCTTTCGTCAGCAGTTGTTTAAAAATTATATAAATTATATGTATGAATATTCATGAGTGTGTTAAGAAAGTTTTATATAATTCTTGTAAAACATTATGTTAATATCGGAAATATTTTAAATTAACATAATTTCACAGAAATCGCCATTTCTATTATATTATTTTGGAGCAATATTTAATCACTATTAAATAAATTAAAAAGTGTTCACCACGTTCTATAAAAGCTGGGAGGTAGGTACCTATTTGCTCAGTTCAAAAACTAAAAAACTCGCTTGATAATCCTACATATTTTTTTTATTATTACGTCATCATCGTTACTTAATATGTGTCCCAAATTTCAGATCATTCCGACTAGTGCAAGAAATTACTTTCAAAGATTATGGAGTTTCTCTGTTCTTCTCCATAGGATTAGCTTTTGGAACAACACCTAGTTTCTGATGTTTCAAAAGAGCTTGTAAAACATGACAACTTGAAAAAAAATGACTTTGACCCTATTACATAGATTAATATATCCATAGATACGTACCGAGATAAATAAAGAGATCAGGATGTCTTCAAGTAGGAATATTTTAAAAAAGAAATTTCACCAACATTACTTCGAGTTGCTGTTAGAGTCGACGTAACATGGACAATATAAACATTGATCAATGTGTAATTTATTATGTATTTGTATGTATATTTTTATTTATGTAGATATGGATGTATGTATTGTGTGAATTGGATGTATTTATTGTATTGTATGTAAGTATATTATTCATGAGTGTTATTAGAAAATTTCTTATTATATTTTTTTGTCTTATAATTTGTCTTGCATAATTGTGCACCTAGCTACCATTTTTATTTACTATACCACCTAAAGGTTAACTGGCAGAGAATGCCTTAGGCATTAAGTCAGCCTATGTATAAATTGTATATGCATGAAGTTTAAAATAAATAAAGCGCCTGAAAATAGCAGAAGGCATAAAATATAAAAAAGAATTAAAAAATATCTTTTCGTAATTTGCTACTGGTTTACTATGGGTAGAGTACGTGACCTCATTTACCAATATTCATATTAACAAACTTAAGAGGATACCAAAATTCTTCGTGCATTTTTCTACGTACGAAGTTTTCATTGTTTCTTTAGATTGAATGGCTAGAGCTCTAATTTTTAAGTACATGTTTTTTCAATATATGATCTAGGATCGCATAAACTCAGAAACGCGATTGAAAAAAGTTTTCTCGATAGAAAATCTTAGCGAAACAACCTCTCTCATTTTTTATTTTTTTCATTTGTCGGTCTATTATCGCGTATTAACTAATGAAATAACTTTAAAAACATAAGTAACTATTATATATAGAAACACGTAAATCAGAATTAAAATATATTTAGTAGATTTTGAGTAAACAAAAAAAATATCCCCAATTCTTCATTTTCTATACCTACTAGCTGTGTTAATATGTACATGTCGACGATAATATTGATGTGGGCCCTTAATCCACATACGAAACCCTTCAGTTCACGTGACCCGACACGCACTTGTTTTGCAAAGTATAAATAACAGGATAACTCCGACTACTGTCAGAATTTGCAGCCGTGGTAATACTTTTTTTGTGGTGTAAGCTCTAAAAACAGTACTTCACTGTTATAAGCAGAATAGTCGATTGTGAAATCATTAATTGCTCTCCTGATATGGTAATAGGATGTTATTAATATCTTCTACTCATCTCTTTTTTATTCTCAATCGCTCTCTTCAGTCCATCAACTCCCACCGTTGAGCACGAGCCTTCTCCACTTTGGGAGGGATTATGGTCTGCTTAGCTGGGTTGACCGTGTTTGCATAGAGTTTATATTCTAGTTTTCCGTGTCTTAGAGTAGATATCATCTATGTAATATAGGTATCCCTTAGCTGGCTTTTACATAGATGGGAAAGGAATGGGGTGGTGACTCTAGTATTCCTAAACCGTCCACACACGTACATTTTATTAACAAACATTAATTAACGCGGCTCGTATCTATGTAACGGAATAATTAAACTTGATTTTCACTCCACGCTTAACAAGTACCGATAAGGCAATGTTTTCTTTAAAAGTTGAAGGTTTCAAGGAGCAAGATATCTTACCAATGTTTTGAGTTTTGAAGTATTAATTTTATAGTAATTTTTTTATTTTTTTTATTTAACTTTATGCATATACAAATATACAATGGCGGACTTAATGCCATGGGCATTCCGTAACAGTCAACCATAGGTGATGCAGAAAGGATTTGAGGGAGGCACATTAAAGAATGCGAGACACAATTTAAAATAGGAAATAATAAATACATACTTACATATACAGAGTAAAATAAATAATTGGTCAAGTGCGAGTCGGACTCGCGCACGAAGGGTTCCGTACCATTATCTATGCAACATAAGGCAACGTTATTAGTATCGAGCAAGAAACGGTAAAAAAATCATGTTTGTTGTATGGGAGCCCCCCTTAAATATTTATTTTATTTTATTTTTAGTATTTTTTGTTATAGCGGCAATAGAAATACATCATCTGTGAAAATTTCAACTGTCTAGCTATCACCGTTCTTGAGATACTGCGTACGGAACCCTAAAAATCATGTTTGTTGTATGGGAGCCCCCCTTAAATATTTATTTTATTTTATTTTTAGTATTTGTTGTTATAGCGGCAATAGAAATACATCATCTGTGAAAATTTCAACTGTCTAGCTATCACCGTTCTTGAGATACTGGGTACGGAACCCTAAAAATCATGTTTGTTGTATGGGAGCCCCCCTTAAATATTTATTTTATTTTATTTTTAGTATTTGTTGTTATAGCGGCAATAGAAATACATCATCTGTGAAAATTTCAACTCTCTAGCTATCACCGTTTTTGAGATACAGCCTGGTGACAGACGGACGGACGGACGGACGGACGGACGGACGGACGGACGGACGGACGGACAGCGAAGTCTCAGTAATAGGGTCCCGTTTTTACCCTTTGGGTACGGAACCCTAAAAACGAGAAATAGATAAATTATACTACAATTACTACATACACATAATTTAAAGAAAAAAAAGAAAGAATAAAATATTACACATAATACAAACCACAATAATAAAAATACACAAACACAGACACACACAATTATAAACACTCTAAATTCCAAATTATACAGACTATATCATACCATATTAGGTCAACTCATATAAAAAGATGTTGTCGAACTTTTAGTTTGAAATTAGAGCGATTATTGCACAATCTGATATAGGGAGGGAGAGAGTTCCAGAATGTTATAGACTGAATAAAGAAAGAAGAATGAATGTATCCAGAATTAATTAATATTATATATCCAGAATTAATTAATATTATCTTAAACTTTCGGCAGAAACCTAGTAGCTTTTCTCACACTACTTTAATTTTATTTATATATGTATAATGTATATGTATTATGTGTATGTTTATGTATTTGTATAATTATGTGTGTTATTATATTGTGTATTTTTATGTAATGTTTATTGTTTGTAGGCTGTAGGTATATTTTTGTTGTAGATTTAATTACTATCAATTAATTAATAGCACCTACCAGTAGCACTTTCTGCACCTACCAATGGTTGCCTGGTAGAGAATGCCCTAGGCATTAAGTCCGCCATTGTACAACTTAATTATTGTGCATAAAGTTTAATAAATAAATTAAAAAAAAATTATATATCCAGAATTAATTAATATTAATAGAGTAATTGACTAGCTGACCCGGCAAACGTTGTTTTGCCATGGGGGGGGGGAGGTTGTGGTTTGAAAAATAGATGTTGTCCGTTTCTCAGACTTAACACAGGTAACCTCAGACGGTATAGGGACATGACATGATATAGAAGGGACATATTAGAACAAGATAGATATACCCATATCTATGCGTATCCCATTACAATGGGATTTTTCCGTGCATTGTTTTTGTACATCATTTCTTACACGCGAAACATTCATTTATGAAAGTTACAAAAAGATAATACAATCTCCAATGCCTTGTTTGCATAATATTTTTACAAGTAAATTTGATTTCCAGTTTGTCCATCTCATTCATGCAATGAATAATGAAAAGAGATGGCATGATTAAACAAACACTCGCACAGGTGAAAGTAAAGTATGCGACCTAACACTTTCACTAAAGATAACCTTGGATTATAAGCTACGTAATATGTTACCATATTACTTATACAATTCATGTGTTGTGTAATAAATAACAGTTTTCTAACACAGAACAGACTTCAAAGAGGAGATATAGCCTTAGGTAAACCCTTTGTCTTCGTATGTTGAGCATAATAACAAACCAAACAAAAATATTCACTTATTTTCTCTCTTACAGAATATAAAAAATTATATCTACATCAAATTAATTAAATTTCGATTTTTTAAACAGGAATAAAATATAAATTAACTAGCTGTTTCCCGCAACCTCGTAAGTGTAGAATTTAGAAAAAAAAATCCCGTAACAAAATATACAAAAAGTCAACCTCATGGGTTCATGAGGTTTACTTTTTTATATAATATATTATTATAAAGAGTGGTTACTCTTTATATAAAAAAACCGCATGAATATCTGTTGCGTAGTTTTGAAGATATAAGCTCGCATAAGGACATACATACAAAAATAACGACTTTGTTATAACATAAGTAAAGATAAGATTATCTGATTACACTCCGTGTGGTGATGGACTAAGAATACAAGTGTCACCACCCCTTTTCCTCACAAGGGTGCTGTAAAAGTCAGCTAAAGGATGTCGTTATCAGACAACATCCTCTGTGAGAGACGGTTAACTCAAAAATAAACCCTAAGCCAACACGCCTGGTCAGCGCGGCACAGAAGATTATAACCCCTCCCAAAGTGGAGTAGACTCGTGCCCAACAGTAAATAATAATAAAAATAAATATTCATGGATTTTTCACACAACGTCCTCTGGTCCCAAGGTAAGCTTATTATGCTTGTGTTATGGGTACCAGAATACGGATATAATACATAAACTACTTTTCTTTTCTAAATGCATACTTAAAATACATAGTAAACACCCAAACGCAGTATAAACATTTGTATGACAATTATAAATATTACACAATTGATTGTTCCGAGCGGCAATCGAACCAGCGACCTTGTAATCGGCAGTCCGTTACATGAACCATTCAATCACGAAGCTCGTCAAAACAGTGGGACGTTAATGGGTGGAAATGGAGATATCTGAAAGTTTATGAAAGAAGAAAGAAGAGTTTGTGTATTATTAGTATGTATGTTTATGTATGTGTAAGTATATTATTATATGGTCACATGTTTATATGTTCGTAAGTAAGTATATTATTATTATGTTTATATCCTGGTATTTAATTTTATGTAGTTATATGCATTGAATATATCATTTGTTATATGTCTATTAATTTTTAGGTAAAAAATATTTTAATTTGGTTAGTGTTTGGTAATGCGCCTACCTGTTCCGTTTTCCACACTGCCCAATGGTTGACTGGTAGAGAATGCTTTTAGCATTAAGTCCGCCATTGTACTATGTATTTAAAATAAAATAAATAAAATAAATATCTGATTTATATTAATAATACAATTGATATATCTGTACCATCATTATAAAGAGGTAATGTCGAGAGATAATGTAAATTATGTATTTGAGTGGTAAACTCCGAAATTAGTGGTCCAATCGTAAAACTATTTTCACTAATAGGCAGCTACGATCTTCCTAAGTATTTTAATCTATCTCATCTAATATATAAAATTCACGTGTCACAGTGTTAGTTACCGTACTCCTCCGAAACGGCTTGACCGATTTTTATGAAATTTTACATGCATATTCAGTAGGTCTGAGAATCGGCCAACATCTATTTTTCAAACCTTTTTTTTTTAGTATACATGCATATTCAGTTGGTCTGAGAATCGGCCAACATCTATTTTTCAAACCTTTTTTATTTACAACTTACCCGTCTCTGACAGAGAATGTTATCTGTGTAATATTCCATAACTGACGTTAACAGCACCATCGAAAGAAAAATAGTATGGTGGCACTTGTATTCTTAATCTGTCACCACAGGGAATGTAGTCTATACATAGTTTTTTTTATAGCTTGAGTAGGCAAATTACCACACTCCCCCTGATGTTAAGCGAAAGTGTAATCCAGACATGAGGACGGCGAGTACGTTTTCAGAGTACTAGCCGTCCAGCGTCCGTGTGCTGACGGACTAAGAATACAAGTGTCACCACCCCAACTCTTCCCCAGGGTGCTGTAAAAGCCAGCTAAGGGATATTTTGAAAGAGATGACATCCTCTGTGAGAGACGGAAAACTTGAAAGTAAACCCTTTGCCAACACGCATGGTCAGCGCGGCACAGTAGGCCATAATCCCTCCCAAAGTGGAGGAGGCTTGTGCCCAACAGTGGGACGTTTATGGGCTGGAGAAAGAGTGAGCCGTCCAGCCCCTCCTTGCCGGCCCACAAGATCCTTCTTCACGCCTCGGTTGAAAGACCCTATATTGTAGGAGTAAGGAAAACTCCGTGTGCAGGGAGCAAGTTCCATTTCTTCGAGGTGGTACAAAGAAAGGAGTTACAAAACTTTTTTGTGCGAGATCGCATGGTCTCCATAGTATACCGGTAGCATCTCAGACCTGCATGCGTAGTGCGATTTAAAAAAGAAGAGGGAGGAATAAGGGGGAATAACTGTTCAGAACATTCGCCGTGGTAAATTCTATAGAAAGCACTGATTTATGTTATTATAGACAGTTATATTATTCGGTGCTCTTCACAGCTGTCGCTTGTAGATCCGTGTCTAGTTCCATGACCGCTTGACGTTTTAAACATATTGTATGAGTCACATGCATACGAAGGTTAAAAGCTTAATAAGAGACAACACACGCACACAACGTAACTTTATATTACATAAGATTCAGTAAAAGTAGTAGGTACAACGTATTGCATAGTTGTAATTCACAGATATAAGATGACTAGCTGTTGCCCCTCGACTATGTACGCGTGAAATTTGTACTGATTAATGTAGAGTCGTAAAAATCCGGTTTAATAATATTAGTAACTAATATGAATTTTAAGAATTTAAAAACAAACCCTAACAAATGATAAAAAAGCCATCCTCTTGAACCACTTTATCCATTAGAAAATACCGCATCAAAATCCGTTGCGTAGTTTTGAAAATATAAACTCACATGGGAACATACAAAAATAACTACTTTGTTTTATAATAAGTAAAGATGGTTCTAACTACGAGTATAAAGGTAATAATATAAGTAATAATATAATAATAAAAAAGGAGTATATGCTTATATTAAAAACGCATGAGTAATAAACCTTTCGACAAAGACTCAAAGGTAATTGTATTCTTGATTCTATAAAATTGGTGACGCACTTAACGGCCTTTATATACTGTGACATTTGTACAAGGCTTTTATAATTTAAAAGAATAAGTTTTAAGAAATTTTGTCGCATATTTTATCTTTCCAAAAAAAAAAATTGTCCATAGCCCATGAATGTAGGCTTCATAACCACGTTAATGTCGAGGCTATCCAGCTCCTTGACAATAAGGATCTAGTGAGAAAACTTAAATAACAAAACTGTTTGTACTAGTAACTTAATGGTGATAGTCTCTGCTAATTTTAAGGAACACAAAAACAAAGTGCCTTCGCCTTAAATAGAGACAATAAGAAAAGTGTTGATTGACACATTCCTAGTTATTATTCTATTTGTAATTTAAGTTAGATTAAAATTACTTATTAGCCTTGGTTGGCTAGGTTGTAATATTTTGATAAAATTGAAAACAAATACACTCGTCTCATAAACGTCTAACAACGTCTAAAAAGAATACAAAAAACTAATGTAAAAAAATACAAGACATGATAGGAAGCGAAACACGTGTTTTCAATAGCTTGCAGTATTTTGCAAAATATCTAAAAGTTTCTAGTATATTCTGCAGAAATTTCAAACATTAATTCAAAATGTCTTGAACATCGTTTGTGCATTAAAATGCATTTCACATAATAATTAATTTAGTTCTAAAGTCCAGTTTGCGGCCATTTGCGGCATCTTGTTAAAAACTTTACGTAAACTAGGAACTACTACTTCCATCAAGCGTCACTTACAGACCAATGGGAATATCCGAGTAAAATATCATTGCTGTATCTTGTACAGATCTAAGAGCATTAATTCAACAGGATTTGCATTGGTGAACCACTATTCAGCAGACGAGATAAATTCATGAGCTTTGTATTTGTTGCTTGTTGCTATGTATACACTATGAGTCTCAAACATATAAAATTCTCGTGCCACAGTGTTAATTCGATTTTTATGAAATTTTTATATGCTTATTCAGTAGGTCTGAGGATCGGCTATTATTTATTTTTCATACCCCTAAGTAATAAGGGTTGTCCGCCCCTAACGTTTATTTGGCAAAACAACGTTTGCCGGGTCAGCCAGTGATTTTTGTAATGTGTAGATATTTAAAATCAAAGTCAATTTCGTATTTAATTTTGTATTTGTTTTACAAACTCTTTTAAAACGTTAGAAGCCATGTGTTGGTTCCAAACGCGAATCCTATGGAAAAGAACAAACAAGAAACTCCATGAATGTTTTTTTCTCTTTTTCTTTTCTATTTTTTGTTATGTTATTTTTTTTTACTAAACAGCGACTTCTCCTATCATATGTACGCGCATTTGTGGGTGTGTACGTGTGTGTGTGCGTGTGTGTGTATCGAATTTGAATAATTCCTACGTAGAGACCTTAGAGCATTAATGCAACTTGGTTTTGTTTATTACTCTAACAAAATCGTTGGTTTAAGACCAACAGAATTACGTTAATGTTAGTGTGTTTAACTTAATTACTTTGATATCAACGACCTGGCAATATATTTGAAAAAGGAAACAGTGTATTTAACTACTCCTGATATTGTAATACTCAAAGGCACGCCTACATAACCTTTGCTTATTTAAATAGACAAAAGACAGTTGGTTATTTTGATGTATAATCCAATTTATGTTCGTGTTTAGTGTATTCAGTCTTTCATTTATGTATTTATATCTTTACTTGCACTTCATTGTTCAATACAAGTTTAAAAGTTATACTAAAGTAAGTTAAACGTAAGTTGATCTAATGTCAGCGTGTCCGATATGCACACAAAACTATACTAATATTATAAAGCTGAAGAGTTTGTTTGTTTATTTTATCGCGCTTATCTCAGGAAACATTGGTCCGAAGTAAAAAATTCTTTCATTATTTGTTAGTATATTTATCGAGGAAGACTATAGGCTATATAACATCACGCTGTGAACAATAAGAGGGAGGTATCAGTAAAAAAAATTCAGAAACGGGGAAAATTTTCTAAATGCCACGCATATGAACTCGCGGGCAACCGCTAGTTATATATAAATCAGTTGAGCCGTTTCAGAGGAGTTATCTTAACATTACAATTTAATATATAAAATGATTTTCAACGCTAATGAAACTTTGAAACTAATCCGCTACAAATTTTAAGTCGCTCTTCCTGAAAAGAAATACGATAAATTAAAACATCTATTTGTCTTGCAATGAAATCTTCTTTAAGCATTAAATAAATAGGAGTAGATACTGTTTTCTTTGCCAAATGTACACAGCAATAGTCGTATAACAGAAACATAATTCCATTGGTCACTATGCACCCATCGCACAAATCCGGCTAACACACTATCGTTTTCAATAGCAATTTATTTATCCGCAATAATTTTCGCTATTAGACAATTCTTCACTATTATACTTAATTTCTTTTTATTAGGCTACTGACATAAATAGAAAATACTGTCAGTACCCTAATGAAATATAATACTGACTGAAAATATATAACGTGTTACTCAGTGGTTATGTTGATAACATTCTATTCATAATTACAGGTTGGTTACCGATTAAACCGATTATCATAATGGTATTATTCATATTCTTGATAGATTTCTTGCAGCTCTAGCTATCACCGTTCGTTAGATACAGCCTGGTGACAAACAGACGAGTGAACGGATGGTCAGCAAAGTCTTATGATCTTATTTTATAATGACTAACAATAAAATAATCGGAGAGATAATAAACATTTTATCGTAAAAAGAGTATGAATGATGAATAACAATTTTGACAATTTTATGGACTGATTTTAGCGAACTTTCAAACCTCCGATAAGTCATTATGAATAAGACCATTAGTAGTGAGGACCCGTTTTACCTTTAACCTGTTCGGAGCCCTAAAAACGGTCGTAACAACTTCAATGTCTGTACACAAATAATCAGCGGGTGTAGGCTGATAATAGCAGCTCTTATTCGATAAATGCTCTGAGTGAAACTCTCGAAAAATTAAAGAGTTTCACAATTCGCATTAAAGTTTAAACCGCTAGAACTTTGTTTCCTTTGTAGTCTTTGTTATATCAACCATTATAGCGCGAAGTGGATAGTTTGTGAGCTTCAAAAATAATTAATTAATTTTAAAATAAATTAATTCTGTAATAAGGAAAGATTTGATTGTTTGTTTAAATGAAAAGGGTCTGAAACTACTGGACTGATTAAAGTTTATTAACCGTCCATGTACACCCATTGAATATAGGTTATATTTTATTTGGGGCGGACTGCTGTGAAGGTACACGTTTCACTTTCTCTGAAGCAATAGTCACTGTAACCTTGATAATTTAATTTTATTGTACTATAAATTAGGTACATTAGAAGTGCTATTATAAATAAAATTAATAAAGGTTATATCTTAAAAACAAAAAAGCTCCGCTGAGTTTCTTACGCCAGTGTTTTTTTACAGGCAATTGCATGTCTTGAATTGTTACCCCTTCCGATGGAAAAGTCGTTTCTTAAGAGCAAAAATTTGTTAAAAAAGATGGCTACATAAACAGATTTCTATTTCAGTAAACAATTCTTATTAATTTGGCACTTTGCCGTAGGGTGCTGGCATAGAAGATTGCACCTTCTCATCCTTCCCGTGGGTGTCGTAAAAGGCGACTAAGGGAGCACCACGAAAACGGGCATCGGCGTTTACCTTAGTGACACGACACCTACTTGAACCATGGACTTTTAATGTACAAATAGAATTTGTACCAATGTCTTCCACCAAATGTATACCTACCTAACTCAATCTCCAACCCACTAAGTCCCACTGTCAGGGGTTTCCTCCACTTTATGAGAGATTATGGTCTACTGTGCCGCGCTGATCAGGCGTGTTGGAACAGAAATGCATTTATAATAGTATATTATCTACAATGTACATTAATAACATTTAGTTTCAATAATAACTATAAATCAGACGTCAACTTATACCAAGAGATTGCCTTTGAAAGGTATAATAAGTCAATGTACATGTTCAATATAATTAATGGGAAGCGTATGCTGTCATTTGAATTAAGTCACAGCTAGAAATCAATTAAATTATTGTAGAGATGTAGGTGTCAGCTGTATTATATTATCCTGTATTATAAATTCAGACTGGAAATCTAGGAATAAACATATTAGGTACGTCTTTGGACAAACAAAAAAGTTATACTTTTTGTCACGCTTTTATTAGCTCGATATTTTCACTAACTTCGAATAGTCGGATTTTTTAATTTTTAAACTAAGAAAATTATTTGAATTTCTCTGTTATCCGGCAAATGTAAGTACGTAACATAAATGAGTTAAAACAATAGGTTCCTTACATGTTTTCTATATCTACATGTTTTGTTACTGTTTTAACAGCGTTTTTTGCTTGTTATTTTTTGTTAATTGTTACGATGTAATAAATAAATAAATTATTGTTGTAACATCAACTAAAATGTATCTCTGGAACGGTGAAAGTAGACAGTCTCATATTCCTGGTGACAGACAGACGGACGAATAGGATACCGTTTTAACCTTGGCACGGAACCCTAAAAACTAACTTGTACTCATTTTTTACGCATTGCTAATTGTTTCTGAAATCGTTAAGCGTAGTTAATATTACAAAATATAAAATAAAGTTAATGTGAGTGCTAAGAACGGATACAACTGCGGCACTTCAGTGATTGCTATCGCCCCAAGCGACGGATTCCGCTTGAGTAATGTGCTTTAATAATTATGTGAACAACATTGACTAATTTGAAAACATTATAACAACCAAAGAGTATGTTATCACCATTAGTATTTTAACGGGTTTTGTGCTTAGAGGTTTAAACTGACAAGAGCTGCTCGCGATTTTCTATGACAAATATACTGCCATATCGGCAGGATACCAAAATAATATTCACAAACAGGGGCTCAAGTCTGCTAATACAATGTTGTCACAATGACAGTTCAATGGCACCATTAAGGACATTTTGATATTTTTGACAAAAAATCAAGTTTGATGTCATAATGACGCCATAATGGTGTCATAATGGCAAAATTGTATCAAATTTGGTAGTCTACTATTAATTATTTGTCATAATGTCCCCATTATGGCACCATAATGGCGTCAGTTACTGACCATTATAACAACATTGTAATATGATTGTAATGGCAGAATTAGCAGACTTGGCCCCCCGCATAACGCATTTTTATTGGCCGCTATTCAAAATCATTTCATGCACACTAAGATATGATAGTATCTGTACACAATGGGCATTGCTCCCGTACCTTTTTCAGGAGGGGCCGCCTTATCTTACCGACTCCTGTTAAAATTATGCTTTAAGGATTACCTATGTATCGACTAGTTAAGCCTGTATAGATATGATCTAATAGATACGTAGATAGATACTTATATTTTATTAAACCTCGTGTAGAGACAAAAGCTTTAAGAATTTAACTGAGACGCGAACTAGACAGTGTAATTTAAATTTAATAAAATAACATTTGTTAATAGTTAACAAAATAACGTTTTTTTAAACATTTAATAAAAAAATGAAAAATAAGCTGTAGTTAATAATTTCGTTATATTTCTGACCCTTATCTATACTAATATAATAAAGCTGAAGAGTTTGTTTGTTTGTGTGTTTGTTGGAACGTGCTAATCTCAGGAACCGCTAGCCCAATTTGAAAAATTCTTTTAGTGTTGGATAATAAATTTATCGAAGAAGGCTATAGGCTATATAACGTATCGCTGCCACAAATTGGTGCGAAGACTTAGTGAAAAGTGTTACAAAAACGGAGAAAATTTTCTAAATTCCACACGTCGTCCGTCGCGGGCTACGGCTTAAAATTTATAAATTTTTATATTTTTCTTTCAGCTTCTTCCCAAGGCCCAGGCTTCAATCTGCCAACAATAATGCACGTGGAAAGGAACTGGTACGTGGCATCATCAGCTCCTATTGGGTCGTTCGTCACCAGAGTATACCGCGATAGGTCTGGAAGTGAACCTGTTACTTACGGCCTGGAGACTTCAGGACCACCAGCACCTTTTAAGATTGACCCACATACCGGAGAAGTGACTGTCAATGATACCTTGACTGATAAGGTAAATATTTTTTTATATATCTCACATAGCACGTATAACATACGTATCTATAGACATAATATTACAAAGCTAAAGAGTTTATTCGTTAGTTTGTTTGAACGCACTAATCTCAGGAACTACTGGTTCGAATTGAAAAATTATTTTTGTGTCAGATAGTCCATTTATCGAGAAAGGCTATAGGCTATATAACATCACGCTGCCATCTGTAGGAGCGGAGCACCAGTGAAAAATGTTGCAAAATGTGGAAAACTCTTTTTCTTAATTCCATGCGTCATGCGCATATTCCGTTTCTGTTCATATTTTAAAAGTAACTTCCAATTTTAACAGCCTTCATCTAAAGTCTCGTCCATGACACAAAATAACGGAGCGAGACTACCCTAACTAGAGTATCAACTGTAACTAGGGTAGTCTACGTTAACAGACGCCGCTAATTTCGCTCTTATGATCTCAACGTGTACGTAGAAATTGGAGTATGGATTGAGATTAAGTCTCCAAGCGATCTAAATCTATTCTCTCTACGTCAACGAGGAGCGTAGTCACAAAGGGAAGTAGGCTCGTAACCAGCAGTAGGACTTTAATGGGCTGGAGGGAGGGGAGTCAACAAATATTCTATACTCTAAGTTGCCAGTATATACAAGAAGCTACGAGTGCAATCTCCATCAATAGCAGTTAAATAATCTACTTAGTTTAAAAACTAAAAAACACGCATGAAAATCCTGAATATTTTTTTTAATAATTGCATTGTCATCAATCATCGGGTCACTATTCTAGTTATATATTAATTCTATGCTACCCACTAAAAAAATGTTGACAGTTTGTGTTGTCACAACAATGTCACAATCGTAGTAAACAAATAAGATATTTTTATCTGATGCTTTATAGCATATTCAGATAATTTCACATAAAAATGCTTTATTTATATAAAGCATTTTTATGTGAAATTATCTGATTGTATATGAAAGGCATACATAGAAACACAATAATCTTGGTGAGGCTACTCATATACAGTTAAACTATTACGTGTATAGTTAAATATAAAAGTGTGGTCATAGTGATACTTCAGCATGTTATTCTAGTAATTCTGAACAAGGAAATGGGATTATTCTTTTAAATTATTGTATTGTCACTGGTCCTTGTTAGGTGTGCGAAATTTCAGATCAATCCTACTACTGCAAGTGTCCGTTACATAGATTAATACATTGATAGATACATACCGAACTTATAAAAGCGTGTTAATAAACAAGTGCTATCACGATTATAATAAAATTACAAATTCATCTCTCTATACAAATAATGATAGAACCAATCGAATGTTATTTCTATAGATTCTATATTTACGTTCTCTCGTAGTTTTTAATAGCTTGTTATTTTAATTGCTTAAATAATGGTCTGGGACTTTAAATTTCTATTTGAATGTCAGTTGGAGGTCAATAAAAATAGATGCTGTGGGAACGTAGAATTCCTATTTATAATATTTACAACTAGCCTTCTAGGTGTATTTCGCATTAACATATTCTTTATACGTCTCACTCTTGGATACGAGCTTCCTTCATTTGTGAGGGTTTGTGGTCTACTATGCCGCGATAACCAGGTGTTTTGTCACAGGGTATGTTTTCGAGTTATCCATCTTTCGTAGAGGATGATGTGTACAATATTCCTTCTAAAGCTGGGTTCACAGCACCCGGAAAAGAAAAGGGGTGGCGACATTTGTATCCTTAATGTGTCACTACACGGAAATAATTATTATTTATTAGCACTATTTCGCATAATCGTACAAAATTATATTTTTTTTTTCTTGAAGTAATTTAGTCTGCTTAAATAAGAACACTTATTGAACTGGTAGTCCCTAAGGTGGATAAGGTTAACATATAAAAATAAGGAAAGAAACCTAATCCCAACATCCAATACGTTCTACATAGTAATAGCAGACTAATTTGCTTTATCCGTAAAGAGGAGTTCATATTTTTGCCTGGAATATTTTAGTTTATTATTATATCGATCTAGTGAGCAATTAAAATCAAACTTCAGAGAAGAGTTGACTATTTAGATTTCTCTTATATTTTTACAAGCTGTCGCTCGCGACTTCGTACGCGTGGTATTTAGAATTTTTTTCCCAATTTTGCAACTATTTTCACTGACAATTCGCTCCTATTAGTCGCAGCGTGATGTTATATAGCCTATAGCCTTTCTCGATAAATATGTTACCCAGCACTGAAAGAATTTTTGAAATCGGATCAGTGTTTCCTGAGATTAGCGCGTTCAAACAAACAAACAAACTCTTTAGTTTAATAATACTCGTATGGAAGTATAGATAAGATTTGCATTATACAATGGTAGTGAACGGATGACACGATCTTGAGTCATAATATTGGTATTATCTCCGTGTTTACTCAACCCACGTACTCAGCTTTAAGGAAAATCCTATTTAGAAATTGGCATAACTCTATTAGCCCCTTTAAATTTAGGACTCTAAAGTTAATTTATTAATCTTTGCATTTGACATGCTATGCCTTTTACTTAATAAATCAAATTATGGTGGAAAAAGTGAAAAATGCCGCAAGTGGGACTCTTGTGGGACGAAGTCCCACTTGCGGCATTTTTCACTTTTCTAAATTTAAAGGGGCTCATAGAGCTATGCCAATTTCTAAATAGGATTTTCATTTTTTTCATTTTTCACTTTTTATTTTTCCCCAATTATTGTGAATTTACTCATGTCTTTTAAAAATCTCTTTATTTAAAATATTAAAGCAAATATCAAAATCATTTTTTTAATAATGTGACTAAAATCGAACAGCAATTATGCTGATCAACAAAAGTACATTTTCAAAAACATTTTTGTTATGGGTAGGTTATTTTTTATTCGTTTATTTTATCTTTCCAGGAAAATCAATCATATTCTTTATGGGTGACAGCGTATGATGGTTCAATACCACAAAAAACAGAAGTCTATGCAACAGTCACGGATAAAACTGGTCAACGACCGAAGATTCCTCATCCACCTACTATATTTCCTACCTACCCGCCTTTACCTATACCATCTAAGTTCCCAACAACCACTCAAAGAACAACCAAAGTTTTTGATATAGTGCAATCACAGTATACTGATATAGCACCAGAAGTACCTGAAATTCCGACTACAACTACTACACTAAGACCTCCAAAAACACCAGATGACGCTCCAGTTTTAAACAAAATAGAAAATGATGAAAAGAATAATAGTATACCTCACGAAGAAAATATAAACAATGAAGTATCTTTGACTATAATACCTCTGGTTGCTATTGGAGGATTGGTTGTAATCGTTGTTGCCGTGATACTATTTGTTTGCAAGAAAAACAGCACTCAGAAAAAGGAAAGCAAAAAAGACGATATGGTGAGTAATGCAATAAATTAGTTCATAATTAATCAAAAAATTTCTACCACGGTAAGTACAGTTCACGCACAACTGATAAATATCATACAATTAACAATTTTTATTTCATAACTAAATGCTAAATAAAACAAATTTTAACTGATTGAGACGCAAATAATCGTTTTAAATTTATCCCAAGGTTTCGGAGACCTTTCAGTCATGGGTAAAACGGCTGTTGGTTCCGTCATACGCGTCTAAATCCATTAAAAGTCACGCAAGTGGTAGAAAACGATAAATAAATTTCAAGTTTAGAACCAATTACACTAAAATTATAATTTAAGTTTATCAAATGACTATAACTATAGCTAGGTAGGTGTCGACAGAGAATAACTAAACATTAATAAGATGCATCATATCATTTAATAAAAATATTCCAGTAAAAAGAATGTCTTCGATATACCATTACCTTATTCAATAACCATTTCATATATTCGTGGGCTTTTCAGTTATAACAGTCATTGCTAATGGCTTTACTCATAATACTTCCATTATAAAACAATTCACGCACATTTTAATGAGATTTTCATTTGTACAATGCTTTTGCTTGTCTGGATTCAGACTATTCCGATTAATATGTCACTTCTCTATCATGGAAAATTATCCATATTATTCCTATTGTTTGCAGAGTAAAGATTCGAGTGGAATTGTCCTTCAGGATGCTTCTCTCAACCTGTGGGATCACCCAAGAGCCTACTCCAACAGATATGAATCATGGGATAATAGTCATTTACAGGTCAGTGTTGGCCGGGATACCCCCCTAAATTCTTTTTTCTTTCCCAATTTCGTATAAAATTTTAAAGCTTATTGAAGAGACCATACGTTATGTGGTTACGTAATCTAAACTGAATTAATAATATTTGGTGGTATTAATTCGTTAGATGTTTTTGTATGTTACGGTAAATTCTTATAATCAACTTCAAAAGAAGGATATTACTAATTTATGTTTTTTTACTGGAACTGGTTGGCGTTAAAGGAATAATTAAAACTAGCAAGTCTTAATATCATGTTATTTAAAAGGCTTGGTCGCTTTGCGACTATATCGCCCTAAATGAACAATGTTGGCCAGCAATTTTTACCATATATGGCAGAAATATCAGATATGATAATATAGCAGTCATTAATAGTTTAACGATACTTGGTTTAAGCAAAGGATTTATTATTTCAGTTGTCAGAAGAGACATCAATATCTAAGGATGACAAACCACCTGATAAATGGGAATTTCCAAGACATAAGCTGCGAATATTCCATATTGTTGGAGAAGGAGCATTTGGACAAGTATGGCGGGCGCAAGCAATGGATATCGCTGGTAACAAAATAAATTTCAATTATAAATATACATAGAAATCCTTGCTACTATTATAAATGCGAAAATTACTCTATCGCTATGCCTTAAAACTTTTCTGCCGGGTCATGGTCTGACTCAATTCCACATACAATCGCACGGTTTGGGCAAGGGGACAAAAAAAAATCATCATAATATCTCGCCATTTTCCCATGGGGTTAGACTATAGAGCGCCATCTGTTACGATCCGAACATACACACAACACACTTAAACTCATACATTTGGTCATGCATGCTCGACGATTATAAGTGTTTACACCGGCGATGACATTAGAGTATATTTTTCTCGGGCGTCACCTATAAGCGTTTCCACTTACCTCCGCCACCGCCGTATAAATGCCTCGTTAATCATCTATCATCCATCCTCTTTACATGACCAAACCACTTAAGCATACTTTTCTCTACCTTAGTCACTACACTCTCTTTCAGACCGCAGCGTTCTCTTATGAAACAAAAAAAAATGATAATCTTGAGACTAATAAAGACAAGCTAAATAAGTTTAGAAAGCATAAAAGACATATATTTTTAATTTACACGTTGCAAATATTATTCTTATTCAATCTAGGTAAAAAAGGAGAGCAAACTGTTGCCGTGAAGACGCTGAAAGAAAACGCATCAGAGAAAGAAAAAATAGATTTGTTACAAGAACTAATCGTAATGAAGAACTTAAGTTACCATCCGAACGTAGTACAATTGATTGGCTGTTGTACTGAAAAGGTTAGTGAAAACCCCATAGAAATTGAAAAACTTGCACATCTACATCTTTTAAAAAATTCGGCATCGGATTCGAATCCCGCACGGGACAAGCATATGTGTAATATTTATAATTGCCATATAAATATTTGTACTGCATCTGGGTATTTTCTATGTATTATAAGTATGTATTGACAAAAAACAGAAAATATTTATGTAGTTAATATAGCTGTATCTGCTACTGTTACATAAGCACAATACTTTTGTAATTATTTTATAAATTATTTTATTGGATTTAAAATCAATCACCTATATGACTGACCTATATGACTGACGGGCTTCGTGGTGGAGTGGTTTATGTAATGGACTGCCGATCACGAGGTCACGGGTTCGATTCCCGGTTGGGACAATCATTTGTGTGATATCCATAAATGTCATACAAATGTTTGTACTGCGTCTGGGTGTTTTCTATATATTATAAGTATGTATTTACAAAAGAAAAGTAGTATATGTAGTCTATCCGTATCTGGTTCCCATAATACAAGCATAGAAATATAGCTTACTTTGGGACCTGAATATTTATTTATTATTTTATTTATATAGTTTTTAGGGTTCCGTACCCAAAGGGTAAAAACGGGACCCTATTACTGAGACTTCGCTGTCCGTCCGTCCGTCTGTCACCAGGCTGTATCTCAAGAACGGTGATAGCTAGAGAGTTGAAATTTTCACAGATGATGTATTTCTATTGCCGCTATAACAACAAATACTAAAAATAAAATAAAATAAATATTTAAGGGGGGCTCCCATACAACAAACATGATTTTTTTACCGTTTCTTGCTCGATACTAATAACGTTGCCTTATGTTGCATAGATAATGGTACGGAACCCTTCGTGCGCGAGTCTGACTCGCACTTGACCAATTTTTTTATGTACCTTGGTGTTCCACAAATAACGTGGATTTAAATTTTTTGTTAAAATTTATAGAAAATCTTAATTTTAATAAATTTGACAGGAGCCGACACTGGTAATTATGGAGTTCGTGAGCTTGGGTAAACTGCAACAGTTCCTCAGAGATTCAAGAGCGGAGCGTCATTATGGTAATACACATGGCAGCCAGTTCCTTACGTCACAAGATTTAACTAAGTTTGCTTTTCAAGTTGCACGAGGAATGGAATTTCTTAGTTCACAAGGAGTAAGTTATATCACATAATTTTAAATATTTACATTTCAAATAGCTTGTCTATCGCAATAGTATACTAATGGTCTTATTCCTAATGACTTATCGGAGGTTTAAACGGAGATTTTATCGGAGAGATAATAAACGTTTTATCGTAAAAAGACTATTATGAATAACAAGTTTTGACAATTTTTTGACAAGCGAACTGATTTTAGCGAACTTTTAAACCTCCGATAAGTCATTATGAATAAGACCATAAATATATACTAATTTTATAAAGCTGAAGAGTTTGTCTATTTGTTTAAACGCGCTAATCTCAGGAACCACTAGTCCGATTTGAAAAATTATTTCAATGTTAAATGGTATATTTATTGAGTAAGGTCAACATCACGTTTTGACTTAGAGGAGCGAAGCAGCAGTGAAAAATGATACAAAAAACGGCCAACATTTTCAAAATTCCACGCTTACGCGGTCGCGGACAATAGCTGTACTTTATATTATAGTTTTGTTAGACTTATATTTCAAGGTTCTGGAATAGCAAATTTCTTAATAAAAACTTCATTTGCATAATTGTTTCCGTGAATTTTTTTATTATTGCTGTAGAGAAAATTTGTAGCAGCTTCAATGCAATTATAAAATTAATGTTGCGGAGTTATTTTTGTTTTGTTATTAGGGTTTAAAAAACAATCCTATATAGTCCGTCGGTCTGTCTGTCAAACTTTTTTTGCTCAGCAACGGCAAAAGATATCAATCTTGAAACTCATACTCATACCAAATGTAGATCTATGCGGTCCCTTGTGGCAAAAAATACAAGAAATATTTTATATCATCGCGTTTAAAACATATGGCCAAGTTACTGTAATTTTCAAAATTTAGACTTACCATAGGGAGTCTAAATTTACAGGTCACTTTCCATTGCCCTAGAAACTTGAAATTTGTTGTGGACCAAGCCTTAGGCCTTAAGCCAATAAGTAGTGTTGATATAGGGAAAAATCAAAAAATATACAATTATGTCATAAAATCATAAAAAAAATTGGTGGTTACAAAGTTTTTGTATTAGTAGCTCTAAGCTCATGGCATACCGGCCAATGGCGGATAATTTGTGATCGGAGCCATCAGCTATTGGGGAATAGTTATGAAAACCTCAGTGCTCTCGCTCTTGACAGGTTTTTATTTATACACTTCAATCCCGATTTATTGTAACACATGCATTTCTAGATTTTCTGCTTATTTTTGAATTTAGAAATCAAAATATGTCATTCAATTTTATTAAAGTTATATTTATTTTACAGATAATTCACAGAGATTTAGCAGCAAGAAACGTGCTTATCACCGAAGACAGAATCTGTAAAGTAGCAGACTTTGGATTTGCAAGAGATGTCGCAGATACTCATGTGTACGAGAGAAAGAGTGACGGAAGACTTCCAATAAGGTACAATATTATCCAATTTAATTTAATATTAATAACTAGCTGTGCCCCGCGGTAAAAAGGATAAAAAATCTGTTAGTTTTTCGGTAAAAAGGATAAAAAAATCTGTTCGTTATCGCACAGGAAAATGGATTCTTTCGGGATAAAAAGTGGCCTAAAGTGGCTTATTCTGATATATAAGCTACATTATTGTAAAGTTTCGTTAAAATTCATTAAGTAGTTTTTGCTTGAAAGAGTAACAAACATCCAAACATCCATAATCACAAACTTTCACATTTATAAATATTATATTAGGATACCCATGGCATCACTCTAATTTGTAGTTATCGTCCCACTCCTTGCCGTTACCGTGATGATATTATAATTCTAGTCTATGAGTTATTCTGATCTATAAGTTATAGCTACTACTTAAACTTTTCAACGAAATCTATTCCAAAGTTCTTGCGTGAAAATCTTAAAAAAATACCTCCATAGTACTCCATACATTTTTACAAAATCGCGTTAGTAACACTAGTGCCACTTGGATCAATTTACTTCTCACTTTATCTCATCGAATTTTCGTAAAATTTGTATAGCCCTATTGAGACTAGTGTTATCACGACTCAATTCTCGCCTAGCATTACAGAGAACTTTAATCTTTTAACCACAATATTATTATTTCAGATGGATGGCACCAGAATCTCTCTATGATAATATATTTAGTGTTAAGTCTGATATTTGGAGCTTCGGTATTCTATTATGGGAGATAGTGACACTTGGTTCGACGCCCTACCCAGGACTTTCGGCTAATGATGTCATGAAAAAGGTAGAGTAAAGTTTGATAGAAAATTATCATTAAATATAATAATTTCGAAATTTCACGTTACGTTCTCTGCTTCAAAATTAAGAGTAAAGTGTTTACACTGTCCATTAGATAAGTATATCTAATATTGTGTACCTTTTATAAATCCAAACATCAACCCATCTTTCTCCTTCTCACTAACTAAAATCTTTTCATAACCCACATCCGCGGTTGCGCGTACTGCGTGTTGTATAAATACGTTCTTTTATAAATCGGTAGACTACTTAACACAATTGTATTTTTGTTCCTTTGTATTACTGGAAATGAAACCTATGAGCTTACCACGTTATAAGACGTAATGAGCCGCCAGAATTAAAATACGATTTTTTTTCTAGGTAATCGAAGGTTACCGTTTAGAAAAACCTGAACATTGTCACCGAGAGCTATACAACATTATGTATTACTGTTGGGAAGCTGAACCAAGTGCAAGACCTGATTTCACAGATATAGTCGCACGTCTAGAACCGCTTATAAACAAAGACATGGATTATATTCAATTAGAAAGATTCCCAGATCATTCATATTATAATTTACAACATTTAGACGGAGAAAAACTATGATTGTTACATTTACCTCTCATTCATATCGTTAAAGTTTTTAAAGTTGGAATCTAAGAGCATTATTCCAACAGGAGTTAATAAGGCAGCTACGCTTCAATAAGTATGAGAACAAATCTCATAATTATTCATTATGCACAAACACTGTTGCCTTATAGTGTGCGCGAGGTGATTTTGGGCGGGTGTACCCGATGAAATTACGTTATCGTCTTTGTACCCCGCCGACATGCGACATAGCATATAATATAATATATTTGTCAAAGAAAATAGTATATATAACACCTATTGGTTTAATGCTCTAAGGCTGTAATGAACATGCTTGTTCTATAGTTGTTGGGCTTTACCATCCAATAATACATTACCACACTCAATGAGGTGGAATATAGTCAAACAGCAAATTGTAATAAGTAAAAAACAACTGGCAATTTATACACAATCATTCTGATATCATGGACATCCTATTTACTGCAATAAAGAAAGAACCTTGAAATATTTTCTGCAGAGAAAAGAGTAGTTCGTTTGATAAATCTTTGAATTTAATGTTAAAACAAGCTTTTACTGCTTGCATAAAAGGTTTTTGATGCAGTCATTAGGCAATTAACTGAAAGGTTGGTATGATGACTTAAAAATAAAGAAGAACAAAAAATTTCGTTATCGAAATCTGTCAAAGATTGATTGTAATTATTATGCACTTAATTGTATTATATTATTAGTATTTCGCAGCATTTGCAAATGCACAAAAAATATGAATCTCAGCTATTTTTAGCAAAATATTTTACAAGTATTCACGTTAGATGCGATACGACACGAAAATTTCATATAAACAGGGTTACTGATGAAATATCGTAATTTATAATAAATGCATCGATACTTAATAGTCATTGTATAACTAATATAAAATTTCAAAAAGAAAATACAAGGAAAATTTATATTAATTACATTATAAGCTTAAATAAAACTTAACTTTTACAAATTTATAGGCACCATGTGGTAGCGTACTCCTAATTATATAGTGACGCGTAGGCTGATGTGCAGCAAGCGTAGAATTAGAAGGTGAATGCGAGAGTGTTCATACATTTGAAATTTCTCGGACAGTTAGATAAAATTTTAACGGTCTTATTCATAATGAATGACTTATCGGAGGTTTAAACGCAGATTTTATCGGAGAGACAATAAACGTTTAAGCGTAAAAAGACTATTATGAATAACAAGTTTTGACAATTTTCACGAAACTTAGCTTTAGCGAACTTTTAAACCTCCCATAAGTCATTATGAATAAGACCATAAGTATTTATAATTTATACAATACTATTTTCGTTTTCAGAATTGATTACCAAATAATTTAGTACGATTTTAGTAATCCTTTATCAGTCGCCCTGAATATTTTTTTGCTGCAGATCAACTTCTAAGTAATCTTTAAAATAGAGGCCCGTTTCACCTTTTCGTACGGAACCTTTAATTTGAAATGATTCAACTGAGATTAAATTAATTTAATAATTTGCAATAATAATTAATAAGTAATTTCTAACTTTATTTAGCCTAGTCTTTAGCGTAATAATGATGTAATTAGTAAATATGTCCTAATATTATCCTGATTTCTAATGTACAGTCGCTATTAAGCTTATATTATGTACCTATTATCAGTAAATCTCAAAATAATAAAACAGTTTTGTTTATATAATTCTGTCTCATTTATTACACTAAATAAATAAATAAATATTCTTGGACATTTCACACAACGTCCTCTAGCCCCAAGCTAAGCTTATATGCTTGTGTTATGGGTACCTGAATACCGATAAAATTCATATTATACTACTTTTCTTTTGTAAATACATACTTATAATAAATACAAAACACCCAGATTATAAATATTACACAAATGATTGTTACGAGTGGGAATCGAACCTGCGACCTCGTGAACGGCAGTGCGATACATGAACCTCTCGACCACGAGGCCCGTCGTCAGCACTACATATCATATATAGGTAGCATCACGAGTTATAGCCATATTTACCGCAGAACTGATAGCCGATGGAGCAGACGAGTTCTGGAGTGGAGACCGTGACTCGGCAACCGTAGGGTAGGACTGGATGCGGAAAGCGGGAGACCGCGTATTGTGGCGTGTTTAGAGAGACACCTATGTCCAGCAGTGGACTGCAATAGGTTGATATGATGATCACGAGCTATGAGCGCTAGCTTTACCTGCGCAGAATACATTTTTAAATGTCATATGCATCATTAATTAATACATCAAAACGTTTAAATCGAAGAAACAAATATAACCACTAATGGTCTTATTCATAATGACTTATCGGAGGTTTAAACGGAGATTTTATCGGAGAGATAATAAACGTTTCATCGTAAAAAGACTTATGAATAACAGTTTTGACAATTTTCGCGAACCTATTTTAGCGAACTTTTAGACCTCCGATAAGTCATTATGAATAAGACTATAAGTATAAACGCAGTGAAATCGTTCAATAGACTTATTTATTCAGACAATTTTCCTAGATAGACAGTTGGCTCTATGTTCTAGTAGAGCAAGCAGGTACAATCATTACATTATTTTGTAACAACATTAACAGAAGGCAGTAACTATACACAGAAGGTGTAAACGCCAGTAAAACCACAAGTATAATGGGCCTAGCTTACTATAAAGAAAAATATAAAGATGAGTCAAAATAAGTTGTTGCCTAAACAGAAATTAATTGTAAGTATATACTCGTAAGTCAGTCCACGTTTACTTTTTCGTTACTATTCCTACGAGTACCTACTTTAGTTGATTTCTTAGTATTACATGAGAAATATCATATTTCTAAGGAGCTAAGCTAACTAAACTAAATACATAACAATATAGAAAAGTTATACAAAGTTATAGGATATTAGTCAGTAACTACTGGCCTGTGTTACATAACCACAAAAGCCGAAGTTTAGCAAGATGTTTGCTTTACTGAGTAAATAAATAAAAATCTTTTCGATTTTCAAGTCGGTGACTTAAAATTCGTTCAATCCGGTTAGAGTCCGTGTGGTTCGGATTAAGAATACAAGTGTCCCCATTTCTTTCCCAGGGTGCTGTAACAGCCAGCTGAGGAACAATATATATAATATGCAAGAGACCCGTGCCTAGGATTGCGACTTTAATAGGCTGTAGAGAGAACGGAGGAAATATAATTAGAGTAGAATAGAATGGAATGGAATGGGATGGAATGGAATGGAATGGAATAGAATAGAATAGAATAGAATAGAATAGAATAGAATAGAATAGAATAGAATAGAATAGAATAGAATAGAATAGAATAGAATAGAATAGAATAGAATAGAATAGAATAGAATAGAATAGAATAGAATAGAATAGAATAGAATAGAATAGTACACAAAAACATATTACATGTCACTTATGTAACGAAAATAAAGTAAAACATGTACAATTGGCGGTTATTATTTACAATTACTTACAGCACAGAAAACAATTTTGAAACAAATGTAATGCAACAAAAATCTAGTACCTAGAATTGATGAAGATACAATTAAAGACATAATAATGCTTATTTATCTTATTGATCAAATCATAATATCTTTGATAAAAATGTATAGGTGATTTGTCTGATGTGGTTAAATTACGTTTAACCATAAATTGTAACCACGTCACGAAATAGATTTTTTACATGTACTTAAGCGAATACGTGTGATTTTATAATGCTACTGAAACTAAACGAAAAAAAGATGGCAATTTAAAAATTTGTTATCATTGTCATAAATAAACAATTTTGGATTGGATTTGTTATTGGATCTCTGCGAAGCTCAATGGTGTAAAAGTAAAGC
This sequence comes from Orgyia antiqua, assembly GCA_916999025.1. Lineage (NCBI taxonomy): Eukaryota > Metazoa > Arthropoda > Insecta > Lepidoptera > Erebidae > Orgyia > Orgyia antiqua. The sequence continues at coordinate 14,237,123 of OU779864.1, read as the reverse complement.
CTTATTATCTTATACTTCATTGCGCATCGTCATTATTTTTACACAAATACACCAGACAGAAATTCTAAAGTGTACTTAAAAGTCATTGTCCCGATTTACGTAGTATCTTGTGGTTTCAAAAGACTAAAGTTGCTTTAAGATCCTCTAAATATAATATTTGTTACTTTTTTCTGCACGTAATTACTGTTTACAACTACTTCAATAATTAACACAATGCTACCCCCAAAGTAACCAGCAGCTAAAGCAAGAAATCCACCTTGAAGATGCTGTGCAGATAATTGGCTTACATTGGTGTCGATTCTGTGTCCAAGAACGTAACTAAACTTAACTAAAAATTGATTTATTCCTGTCAAATCTCACTTTCTTATTCTGAAAGTCACAACTTCACTTAAATTAAGTTTGACAGGACCAAAATTAGTCAATCTATACAATTTAGTGATAATGCTATTCTGGTGTACATCATAAATGTCAAAAATTCACTTAATTTAGTGAGTTCTCGACTTATTTAGTCGGGATATGAGTAGGTGCCGACTTAAATTCACTAAATTTTATCATGGCTTTTTGAACATTAAAAATTGATTTTCTGATTAAATATTGAATAATAAATGTTTGTTAGCAAATAAAAAATATTTATAAATTAAAATTATACTTGATAAATTAAATATTGGCGCCAAAATTGAGGTTAAACAAAGCGCGAAAAACAGACGAATCACAGTCAAGTGCGGAGATTCGTAGAACTAATTATTTAGGTATTTCTTTGTTTACTTAATTTTTGTCGAAATAGTTTTGTAATTTACATACATAATATAATACGTATTTTTACTTAGCCATAGAATTCTAAGACATCATATATTATGTAAGTATACAAGTTATCGTAAAAATATTATAAACATATATAATTTAATACAAAGTGAACGATTTTGAGGTTAATGGCGTCTAATGATAAATATAACTTTTTTCCAGGTCATGCAGGGGAAAATAAATATCCAGTTGGTGGCCCAATGGAAAATTGTGGTCCAGTACCTATAAATGCAGTTGCTACCAATTATATTAAGTGAAATACAGGAAAAATCTAGAAATCTTTGGAACCATAGTTTGGAACATTGAAACTAGTGATAAAAAATATGTATTTGTGTGTGTCTACCTAAAGTTATGTAAATATCATTTAATAGTAGAAATAATAATTGTAGCCAGTCTTAAAACTATACCTACCAAATGGTGCTACTTGATCTGTGATACTTAATAAGGTTTCTAACAGTTTGTCTCTAGAACAGTGAGCTATATTTTTTATCAGTAGGTTTCTAAATTTATTATTAAAAATAACTAATGAAGAAATGAATAGAATCAGCCAAGCCAAGCCAGAGAGTTCTGTGGACCAACATTTATTTATATGTACTCGGAAAACATTCAGATTTATTTAGTAAAACATGTATTTAAACAAATATTGCATTTTTATTTGTATAATAAGTAAGTATTAAGCCTCTTACTATATCAAAAAGTAATGTGTTATGCATATATGTAATTTATTGTAATTCTTAACATTCTAATAATCCATATAGATTGTTTGTAAGAATTCATAGATACATAAATACTGTTTTGTAGCTTATAGCTAGATCAGAATACATAACACATAGGCTATATTATAGTAACCACTAGCAGGCTTAGCTAAGTTAGAAATAAAGTATATAATTTATTGGAATTCTTAACATTCTATTAATCTAAATATGTTTGTAAGAATTCATGGATATATGTTGCCCTTAAGAAAAGACTATGATGAATTAATTACTGTTGTGTAGCTTATAGATCAGAATACTTAACATATACAACTACATACTGAACTTAACACACTTTTATAAGTTATAAATAAAAGTAGAAATAAATTATTAGGTTCATTTAATATCTCTTGCATAATTATACACCACATGATATCACAAATTTTTATAAATACAGATTTTCATGTTTCCATAAATACACTTTTTGGCTTTTGTCATTGTTATCTTGATAATTATGAATTTCCGTCATCAGTTTATGGTAGATGAGAAGTAAATATTTGCTTATAAGCATATTTTTCCTTAGTTGCTGTAATTATTTACACTAAACACCTATTAAAATAAATAATTAACGAATTTAATTGTTTGTTTTTTGTATAAAGTAATCAAGGAAAGTAATATAGGCATACCACAGAGTAAAAGTAGTGCTAATCACTCCACAGATAACCTAAAAGATTTGATGCTCACTATGCTCATATCTAAGATGAGAAATACACTGAAATAAGGCCGCCAACTAATTAAATTATTAATAAATGTTCATAACAATGATGCAGAAATAGTTGTAAATATTTATAAATACCTATATTGCTCAAATAACGTTTGAAAAGGAATTTTATATTAGTTATTTTTTTATTCATTCATTCATTCGTTCACTATAAAAGGCATTTTTGTCTGTTAGTGGGCAGCTTTAATGATTATGTCAAAATCAAATAAGTGCTGTCAACTAAAATTTTAAGTTTAATTTCTGTTTGAAACAGAATAGGTATATCACTAAAACCAAACTAAAAATAGTTTATTTATGGTTAAGTTTAGTTTAGTTGGACTTGCACTGGAATCGACACCATTATGTCTCCTTAGCTTTTCATCGCGCAACAATTTCGCTCTTCTTCTTTCATTAAAATCAGCATACTGATTTTTTAAAGCTTCATTTAAACCACTTTGCTTGAACAAAGTAATGGTATTAGAGAAATCATGCATAAATGGAAATCCTTTCAAGGCTATCATCTCTACAGGCACAGAAAACATATTCCCATCGAACGCATAGTATTTATAATTGCCATAATCGTCACTCAATTGAGGTAACACTGCGGAAAAGTGACCTAATTGAAGTCTACTGCATAACACAGAATAGTTTTTATGAATTGCAATATCTAGCATTGCTGCTGTAACGTTCCGGATGTCAACCCACTGAGCTGCAATGTAGGAATCTAGTGGATCCGTCGAATTCACAAACAAATCATGAAGCTCCTCATATCCGCCAAATTTCAAACCACTGTTGATTAATTCTTCTACTGTTTTTATTTGGTATTCATATGAAGGATTTGTCAAAGTGTCAAATAACTTTGTTTGATAGGCTGTTAGAAATAGCAAACTATATAAATTTAAAAATACAAAAAAGATCCGAAGACTTTCTTTAACTGGTCGTTTGTACGCCACGAAGCCCATTACCGATATCCAGGTATTAAGAATACAATGATCAAATAATGAATTATAAGGTGAATCTCCGCATAACTTTCCGATGACTGTCCACGACACAGCACACAATAGAAATCCTGCAATAGCAGTATACCAAACAAAAACTTCGAATATATTTAACAAAGCAGCCCACGGTGGCATCTTAGATGCTCTTGGAACTACCCAAGTATAAGCATCAAACAAATAAGTTATACTACATTCAAAATCTTCGTGAACATCAAAATCAGGATAAATGCCACCTAACAATATATGACCTTTTTTCTTGACTAGCTTTTTAAGACCACCACTCCACTGTCCATTACGATATCGTTCACCTCTGACATCGTTAATCAACGTAAAATTCGGAACCATATTAAAAGTTTTTAAAATTCTGTCTGCCAGTATCTTTTCCATATCGGAATCATTTTCGTTTCTACTAATATATGGCTGTCGTGGAAGTGCAAGAATGTTTAATACACAGCCACTCATATCGCGAGGTATTTTATTTTCAAACACACTTCTTTTGTATTTTAATACGCCATTTTCACATACGTTTACTTCAATTAGTCTGTCTTTTGCAGTTTCGTTGTAATTGCCACAATATTTAGGCGGATCAAAAGGTTTCCAGCTATAAATGATTGTAGTTCGAAGATTTCTTGTTTGTGGTAAAGCCACAATGATGTTAACTACATTAAATTTAAATGCACACGTTAATATTTTTTCTATGTCTTCAATATTAACCTTAAGACTACTCACAAAATTTAACAATAAAATTAGAAACTTGGCGTATGGATTCCAAGTACGTGAACGTATAATTTTTCCAGCCAGTGAAGAGAAATCTTGATAGCTATCGATTATTATAACATAATAATCAGCAGATGGTAATGCTTGGTAGGGATCTACGTGTAATACTCCCAATTCAGTAATATCTTGGTTACATACTTCTTTTTCTCTATATGGACTCATAACTTCAATGGTAAACTTAATTTCTTGATGTATACTTTTAAGTATTTCAGTTCTTATACTAAGCACAGATGTACTTGCATTATGTGTATTAGTAAAAATTATTAGACCGAATTTTGTAAACTCATTCTGTATAATCTTACTTAAGCATTTAGTGCAATCAGTGATTATGGTCGGACCGTTTGGATTTATGCTTGCGTTTGACAAAAATACGAACACTGGTAATACTGAAAATGTTTTATACATATCTAGCTATTGCGTTTCTAACAGTGCAACTGTTTGTGGCAAAAATATAAAAAATGCATGATTAGAATCGTGATGATATATCTACAGCAATCTTTACTTAGGGAAAATGGCTCGCGGCTAAAACATTATTATGTTAGAGTTTAAAGCACGCTACAACTATCGATTGAACATATTTGTGTATATTTCTCTTACAATTAAAATATTCATATAATTGTTTTTAATGTTTCCGATTTATTTACTATTCTAGTTATAATTTGTTGTTTAACTTTTCTTATTTAGACCCTCGTCTCAGAAGTGAGTGAATCAATGATTTAAGGGTTTTTGGATTATTTTACTGGTGGTTGAAAAGTAATTTAAAAAAATTCTTTCACGATCAGCTATTATAGTATTATAACAGTTATAAGCAAAAATTAATAACCATAAAAAGCATATTTGGCAAATATTTTTTTTTAAATTTATGTACCTCTTTTACGTTCAGGATTTATTCATAACTAGCATGTGCCTGCGACTACGTACGTGTGGAATTTTTAAAATTTTCCCCGCGTTTTGAATCATTTTTTACTGATGCTTTGCACGTATTAGTCGCAGCGTGATGTTACATAGCCTATACCCTTCCTCGATAAACGTACCCTGACATTAGCGTGTTCAAACAAACGAACTCTTCAGCCTTATAATGTTAATCTAGATTAAATAAAGTTCCTTAATTTCAAAGAAGCTCTTAAAGTCTCTCAATATATTGATAAAGTATCAAAGTTTTGTTACATATCACATGTTATTATACTCGCCAATATTTTTTAATCTCTTCCTACGTGCTCTGCCTAACAATTTTCTCTTTAACGGTGTAATTTAAACATTCATCGATCATTTTAACATTTGCATATTTATGTAGGAAATAAAATTACCTTTGTTACAAATACAGCATATAAAGACAAAATATAGAAAATTGGTTTAATGATGTAGGAGAATGTAATATTGCACTATCTGATCCAATGTCTGCTGATGCCAAATTATTATACAAACTTGTTAAAGTAGGTTTAGATTTAAGAGAATAATAATTGATGTAATTTAGTTTTAGTGAAGCCTTATGAGGACGACATGGTCGCTTTCCTATGCGTATCAAGTCCTTAAATAAAGATTTAAAGAAAAATATAAAATTAATTGCATAATAATTGCGATACTTCTTGAATCATTACTAATAATATAAATGTGAAAGTGATTTGTCTGTCTGTCTGCTGCTCTAACCACTGAACCGATTCAACTAAATGTAAAACAGACAGATAATAGAAGGGCGTGAACTGCTTTGAAATTTCAAGAATATATTAATAGTTCTGAACTCCAAGGCTACAGAGTCGCAGGCAACTCTCTCTTTCTCCAGCCCTTTGACGTCCCACTGGCACGGGCCTCCTCAACTTTGGAAGGGTTAATGGTCTACTATGCCGCCTGGTCGGTACCAGGCGTGTGAACACAGACTTTGTTTCGAGTTTTCCTTCTTTCACAGAAGATACTTAAATAAAAAAAAAACATTTAGCAGGCAATTAAAATGTCCTATTATCTATCGTAAATTAACATTATTGTTAAATTTCACAGTTTTTCAAATTGCAATACCAACGCCCGTATTCATCCAGATTTATACATTGCAATAATTGATACAACTATTTTCACCTAACAAACAGTATTTCGTTTCAGTTTTGTAAGGCTAAATCATTATGACCAAATAATGCTTTAGATGGATGGATAGCAGCCGGAACCACTTTCAGAGGATTATCAGTATTATTAACTAGCATTTGGATTTGATTGAAATTTAGCACATCTCTGTATGTTCATATGTAAGCCCAAATCTTTTAAACTACGCAACATATGTTTTCATGGTTTTGTTCTATTAGATAAATTTTAAGATTTAGTTACTAATTTGCACACATGGGAAGTCGAGGGCATCCGCGGAAACATCTATATATATCAAAACATTGAAAACTCCCTTCATAAATATTAGGTTTCCACTATCGCAATGTATACATTTGTATTAATTATAATCGTTATTATACAATTATATTCACTACTTAATATGAAAACTTGGTTAACATGGTCGAGTTGTGTCATTGATGCAATGATTATTGTTTGTTCGGTTTAGTTGCGCACGAACAATTGGTACCAAATATCTTTTGAACCTCTTGTCAGCGCAGTAGTGTTTAGTTTTAGTGTAGTGTAACTATTATTGTATGTTATAGTATAAAGTATGTTTTTAAATTGTTTTCTTTTTATTTCATTAATATTTTATGTAAAATAACTTATCACTAGCTGTTGACATTTACGTACCTACTTAGTTTTTATTTAATTGCTGGCAACAAATCTGTAATTTATTACAATAAGATAAAAATTTAGGTATGCCTGTTGGGCATCCGTAGCATCAGTCAAGGGGCCCATTTGAAAACCAGCGTCTAGTCCAAAAGACTAGGCATATGCTGAAATGGGCACCCATTACTGCTGTTCCCTTAACGCTATACAATGTTTATTTTAGTTATAATTTATGTAAATAGTTATTAGTCTAGTCTGTATAATGTAATTGTGGGTCCGCAGTAATAAAGTTTCTTTCTTTCTTCTTTCTATAAATGGGTCGGCGTTACAAATTCCAATTTCAATATTTATCACCTGTTATTATTTCAAAATATTCCAATCTCGTGGTTATTTCATTACGTTCAAGTTACACGTGAGCATCACGCAGATGACATTGTTTTCGTTATTTAGGACCTTCTAATTTCCCCGTTTAAAATACAAAGTCACTACATAATAATTATTGCTGAAGGTAGTTCGGTCACGTTGCGAATGTCCTCAATTCAATGTTTCTAAATACAAAACCACCAGTGTTTATGTCACCCTGAATAACAGCTTGATTGTTTTGTGTTTGAATTATTTCGTAACATTTTAGGCTTATAATATTAAGGTATTGTGTTTAAGGCTAAAGAGTCAAAAATAAGTTTATTAAGAGGGTACTGTACTCCTCATTTAGGTATTTTCCTTAGGTATTGCTATACCTATTTCCGAGCGCCGCGCTGAAAGGGACAAAATATAGATGAAGCGGATTTTACCTACCAATTCTTTGAATAAAGACGTTTCGTACTTCCGTTTTTTCTTCGCGAAAGTTAAATTAATATTAATTATTTTTACTCTATTTTATAGATGAAGAGTATATCTATGCTTCTATTACTTTCTTTTTTGGTAAAACTTTACCAAATATGTGTGATAGACGCTGCAGTTTTATCTAAAAAAAAACGAAAAAAGTGGGTTTTTCGGATGGTCATATTTCTTTTAGTTATTATATTTTGAAAAAAGAAAGTGATAGAAGCATAGATATACTTTTTATCTATAATATAACGCAAAAACTATTAAAATCATGCCCATACTTTTGTATGGAGCATAATTTGGTATCGTGCCGTCTTAAAATTTGTGTTTAACTTACATTACCGCTCGGGCGGTCCGTTATTGTGATAAACTTTTACTAAATATCGTGTATGTGTGTGTATTATTGAAAATTACACACTCAAATAAGAAATTGTCCTAGTTGGAGATGAAAGTCTCGACATTTATGCATCCATCCATCAACCTTTCTCCGTCTACTGCTGGTCATCGGTCTCACTTATAAAACGCTACAACGCACGGTTTTGTGTTGCCTGCATCCAAAGACTTTCTTCACGGTATTAACCAAGACTTGAATCTGTATAATCGGAGTTTCACAAAACCCCGATTGTAGGTACCTTGAGGTAGCAATTACGTGTTACCTACTTTACGACATAAGTACCTAATCGTAATAAAAAAATCGAAATAGTTTACATTTAAATTGCTTTCAATATTGATATAACTATTAGACAGGCAGCTCATATTTATGTATCATCAAACGAAGTACTTAACGCATAAAATACCTGCTATTCAAGCTTATCAAAACATGTTAAGAAAACTCTCTACACCTGGGAATGAAAAACATGAAAACTTGATCTGAAATAGCGTTGACACATGTCAGTGCAAACCGAAGTATTCAAACTATATTCAAACTAAAAATATACATCATTCCAATAACATTAAACTAGAAATTTCAAAGAGTTTCACAAAATATAATATTTGAGAAATTCAGTAGTGTTTAAAATAAATTGTACGTATTTTCTTAAGCTATCTGGTAAACTTAGTTCAGTTGGAAGAATTTATGTACCTTACATAATTTTTATTGGTGGTAAGCATTAAACACTTTGATTTTATTCAACGCCATTTAAAGTTTTAAGTACCTACTTTTAAACTTATCGTACTATTATTGGAAACCGGATAGTTGACCCACTTTTGGAAGAAACTTTTTATTTCAAAAATATGAACTTGCTGAAAATAATGCAGTATGTATCTCAAAACATAAGGTTTTTATCTTCTTTAATCTATACTAATATCTTAAAGCGGAAGAGTTTGTTTATTTCTTTGAACGCGCTAATCTCAGGAACTACTAGTCTGATTTGAAAAATTTTTTCAATGTTGGATAGTAAATTTATCGAGAAAGGCTATAGGCTATATAACATCACTCTGCGACCAATAGGAGCGAAGCAGTAGTGAAAAATGTTGTAAAAACGGCAAAAATTTTCTCAATTCCACACGTACGGAGTTGCGGGCAACAGCTAGTAGCCTAATATATGTAGGAATTGACGGAATGGTGACGGATTAAGAATACAAGTGTGCCCATCCCTTTTCCTCCCTGAGGTGCTGTAAAAACCATCTAAGGGATACCTACTGTACATAGATAACACCCTCATCGAGAGACGAAAAACTTGATAGTAAACCCTGTTTCAACACCCCTGGTCAGCGCGGCACAGTAGACCATAATCGCTTACAAAGTTGAGGAGGCTTGTGCCTAACAGTGGGACGTTATTGGGCTTGAGAGAAGAAGGCACGACAGGAAGCTGAGCAAGCCATGCTCCACACAAAAATATGGACATCGTATGCTATGCTATTTTCTTCGTGGCCATTAGAGGAGCGAATTTTTCTCATTTATTTTATTTAGTCCTATATATCTATGCTCCTAAGGAGCAACAACTCAAGCGAATACTAAATTGCGAATTAAGTGTAATAAAAATGAAAGTTAAACTGTAACTATGATGTAACGTTATTAATATCAGATATTTGTTCCTTGTACTTTGGTGTTTGTAACACTGGAATATTTGTTATCTTCCGATAAATTAACTTTGTCAGATGGTTCATTAAATATTGAACTTTGCTGTCTTTGATTTGTTTGTACTTGACTAATATTAAGTTAGTGTACTTTAAATTGAGCATTATTAAGTTTATTTCAAATGAAATTTGATTTATTAGTCTCATTTAATAACATACTTCCTCAAAGATACTAATTCAATGATGCGTATATTATTATGTACTTGGATTATAGCAAATGGCGGTCTATAGTCTATGCCTATCCCTATGAGAAAAACGCGTGACGTTATAATGATGATGATGCCGAAAGATAAGGCCAATCTTTCATAGTCGAGAAAAAATAAGCCACATACTGAAAAATACGTATTATTGTATAAACCCTATCCTTAATCCTCTTGTGACATTTATGCATGACAATATTGTTTATTCATTTAATTGATACGAGATGTGGTTCCGCTATAAGCTTTTATTGGATTACGGTTGAATGATAGATTTTAGCAAATGAATCGTTACATGTTGGTATTAAATCTGAATACAGTTTGTTTTTAAGTAACTAATAAATATTCAAAAGTATCTATACATTTTTTTTTACATAGGTACCAATTCTACGTGCACAAGTTAACTAAACGTAGCTAACGTTTTTTTTATTATGTTATGTAACATAACTAAAAATGAACTTATAATTATTATGTTTTGTTAATCAAATTAAATAAATACTAGCTGACCCGGCAAACGTTGTTTTGCCATATAAATGTTAAGGGTGTACACTTATGATTTAGGGGTATAAAAATAGATAGTAGCCGATTCTCAGACCAATAATATGCATATAAAATTTCATAAAAATTGGTCAAGCCATTTCGGAGGAGTATGAGAACAAACATTGTGACACGAGAATTTTATATATTAGAAAGTAAAAGCAATGCTTTTTGTCGATTGCAAAAATTAATAAATTATAGTCCGTATTTTGATTAACTGGCTAATTCGTTGTACACATTTATTTTAACTTAACCATCATCGCAGAGTTCAGCCGCCGTATTATGAGCTTTTTAAAATCATTCAAGTTCCAAGCAGGCCGTAAACTGCATGGCTAAATTAGGTACGAGTATTATTGCAAAAATAAAACTTTTAGTTGAAAATTTTTAGTTAGTACTTTAACTTTTAGTTGTACCTTCTCCTTAAACATATTAATGTATGACTAGTTTAGCGAACTGACTGACTAATAATTTTGTTCATAATACGAATTTGCCAGACAGTTCAATTCACGGCGTAAACTGTCTGTAAATAAAAGCTCTTGATACGGCCGCTGTTTACATTACTGAATCGTTTACACAATTAATTTTAATTTTCTAGTTAAGGTTAGTTATGCACGTAATATTGGAGCCACTGTAGTTATATAATCATTAAATATTGGAACAATTTTATGCTCATATCCTGCTTTGTCAATCTGTCTATCGCTATTACAAACTTTTAAACCAGTTTCAAAGATGTTTCATAAATATAAATAGCACAAACCCAGAAAAAGGACATCTTTAATGCTTAAAAATGCGATTCAAAATATTCTATATAGATTGGATTAATTAACATAGGTACGTTAAAACGACGCGGCTGCTTGTAGAAGCCAACTTTGATTAACAATTTTAGCACAAGTCAAGAGTTAGGTTGTTGGTAGGTAACTATTTACATTATTAGCCTAGGGACTATGTGTGAACTGAAGTTTGCATAACTTATCTGGCTGTATTTTATAACTTAGATTTAATTTTATATGATTACAGCTAAAATAGTCTGGCAATACTTTTAAAGATTCCAACAATTATATTACACTGGATTGTGTACCTAGAAGCGAATGGGGTGAACTAACGAACACAGAAAATAAATGTAATAAAAAGATAATTAAATCAATCTTGTCGGTTAATGATTCGACGATACGAGTCTAAGTAACGGATTAAGAAAACAAGTGGAACCATCTCTTTTTCTTCCCCAGGATGCACTAAAAGCGAGCTAAGTGACATTTTGCACAGACAATTTCTCTGTGATAGATGGAAAACTATAAAATAAATACTGTGCCAACCAGGTTGTTCTTCCAAAATGGAGGACTCCCAGTGCCCAACAGTGGGACGTTCATGGACTGGAGAAAGTAGGATATGAATCTGATGTATTGTATCACGTCGATTATTCTTAAGATTATTTGCTATCAGCCAATTTTGAAATGCCAATTTTGGAACAAAATGAGAATTGAAATAGATTGTTCAAATTGTCATCATTGTGTTAATTTAACCATTCAAAATTTTAATAAGAATTACAAACAAAACATAATTTGAGGGTTACAAATTCAGAATTGATGAACAAGAAACACAAAGTTGTTAATTTGTCAAATCTATGTATACTAATATAACAATATAAAGCTCTCTTCAGCATTTTTTTTTTGTTTGCTTGAACACGCCAATCTTAGGAAGCTTTGGTGCGATTTGAAAACTGCTATCAGCGTTGATAAGAACATGTATCGAGGAAGGCTTTATGATAGATAGATAGATAGATAGATAGATAGATTAACTCTTTATTGTACACATTTACAAGAAACAGAAAACAGAAATTAAGCTTAAAACTAGGTACAAATGGCGGCCTTATCACATAAAGTGATCTCTTCCAGGCAACCATGGGATGGAAAGAAAAGTTAGGGACTAAAATAAAGTGGGGCTGCAGTGTACAAGTAGATTAATGTAAGGGAAGAGAAAAAAAATAATAATAATAATATTAATAATAATAATGTCATTATAATAATAAAATAAATAAGTAAATATTACTTAAAATATACTATACATAAACTACATATATACCGTTAATATCATATACATACATAAACAAGTACACATATACATAACTAATAATGGCATAATATTTATTTACTGTAACACAAACCAAAATTAAGGTTATTTAATATAATAATAGTTAAGAACTGATAGATAAGTAATGATCTTTCACAAGTTTTTTAAATGATTTTGAGCTTTTAGCTTGTTTTATAGATAATGGTAATTCATTCCATAATCGGACAGCTTGCACTGAGAAAGATTTGGACATAAAATTAGTAGAGTGTTTGGACATTTTTAATTTTAGATTTTCTGACGATCTTAAGTACCTAGTGTTAAATTCGTGTAGTTTATGCTATATATTATCACTCTGCGATCAATAGGAGCGAAGGATTAGTGAAAAATGTTACAAAAAGTGGTGAAAATATATAAAATTGACGTATACGATGTTGCAAGCGCCGGTATTTTAATATAAATTTAATCATTTGAAGCTTTTGTCCGTTAGTCATTCCATCTTTGACAAAGAATGGGATAACCTAATATTATATTAACTTGATATGTAAGACATCAATCTTATTTCCCTTATCGGTTTTACTCAATTTATGGGACAAAATATTGTTACTGAATGACAAGCCAATCAGTCAAGCTAGCTTAATTCTTCCGCAAAGGGTCTAAAGAATTTTATTCCTCAACCCATACCGATGGCATGATATTCTGTGTGCCTAGAAATAAGCAAACTTGTATTATTTTAACATAACCTTATATGTCCAGTCTTTTTCCTTGTCGACCCAACATTAAAGTCCCTTAGCTGTGTTGGGGGGTTTAACTTCAAAACTTCTTTCAAATCTGATCTGATTAGGGTTATATTTAGCATACTTTTACAGTTTCATCGAAAGATATAATCATGTTCATATTCCTAATACTTCACCCTATTGACGGCATTTTGTAATAGGTCGGAATATCTCATTGTAAAATTAATTACAAGATGTTAGGATAAGTGTTGTAAAGGCGACAGATTTTGTACTGTGGTTGTTATTATTAAAAGCCATGCTTGTTAAATTTCATGGCACATAAAACCCTCACAAATTTACGCCTCAAATTTGTTTCATAAAAGAACAAAGGGGAAAGTTCTATAGACGGCAGCTTTTATTTTCTGCGCACGGAAATAAATCATTTGCGTTTAGTGTGTTTTTATAAGATGAAATGTCACGCAATTTTTATCATAATAGTTTTGTAGGTTGTCAAAATTTAAGATCATAAAATAAACTTACAGGCTTGTAAAATAATTTTTTTTAAAAGTCATTTGTTTTATGTGTACTATGTCCTCGTATCGTCCTCGAGCCCATAATTATATGTCCCACTGTTGGGCATGGGCCTCTTTGGGAGGGATTATGGTCTACAGTGCCGCGCTGACCAGGCCTATCAGCATAAGGTTTATTTTCGAGTTTTTCGTTTCTTACAGAGGATGTTATCTGTGTGCAATATCCCTTAACTGACTTTGACAGTAAAGAGATGGGGTGGTGACACTTGTATTCTTAATCCACACGGAAACTACAAATGTGTGTTATTATTTACACTCGTACATCTCGTTTACGTCTATAGTACATATAGTACAGTGAGGCCATTGTAGAGTCCTTTAAAATTGTCTAGAAAAGCAAATCGTCTTCAATTAATTTCTAGTATCTACATAAATGTATCTGTATCTATAACAAATGATTCAATATTTTATTTCAGTTATGTTCACGTCTGCTTTTGATGTTACTAACTTGTTCGAAACTTATGTTACGAGCTATATCCGCCTCGCCATTTGTTGTATTTTATCAAACTACTTTCAACATAAATATGGTAGTCAAAATAATGTATTAGGGTATAAATGTTATTAGATATTATACATGTATTTTTGACTTATTATAAAACAAAGTCAGTTTTTTTATGTATGTATTGTTTATGTTTTTTGTAGATTGAATGGTTGAAGAGAATGTTTTTTTTTTGTCTATTTTGTTAAGATTTGCTTTTTAAATTTCACGCGTTGGAAGTTGCGGACAACAGCTAGTTATAATAATATTATTTTTCGAAAGCTTGATAATACAATCAAAGCTTGATAATCATTTGTGTGATTTTTCTAATTGTCATACAATTAATGTTTGTACTGCGTCTGGGTGTTTCTATGTATTATATATATGTATTTACAAAAAAAACTTGGGACTAGAGGACGTTTTGTTAAATGTCCATGAATATTTATTTAATACAATCAATCCGACGATTGGAAGAAGGTGAAAAGCTTTTCTTTGATAAACATTTATACTTAGATGCGACCAAAGCCAATACAATATCACCATTATATAATTTGGGGTCAGCGCAACATGCCTTTTTCTTCCAAGCTCTTCTGTCAGACGTCATTTTCTTATTTACTCGTTTCTTTCATACCCTCTTTTACACAAGCCATCCATATTTTCTTCGATCTTTCTCTATCCTCAATATTAATTCTCAGACTGAAGGATTAAAAACAAAAAGTGAACCAATACAAGTCACACTCCAACTACAGGCAAAACAGTCTCCTTATTAGGGCCATTAACAGTTTCAATAACCTTAATAATATTGATTTAGATCTGTTTCACGGCAGTTTAAGCAGTGTACGGGATTCACTGGTGAGATTATACTCACGTCGCCCTTAGCAGCTTATTATATAAGGTTTTTTGGTTTTGGTATAACTTGTAATATTTATATTGTTATCTATCGTATAGGTATAACGTAGTAGTTGTTTCTTTTTGTACTTTCCTTTTTGCCTAAACTCTTAACGCTGTGCTGTATTTAGTCACCTGTATGTGGTAGCTTATCATTAGCTTTTTAGTTGTAATTTTAGTTTCCTAGTTTGTTTAAGATGCTGTAAGCTACCCTAATAAAATAAAATAAAATAAGTGTATTATATACACAAACTTATAAACCTTTTAACCTACTTAGAAAAACAAATATCATATCACAATTTATAAATCTTTTTACTTATTAATAACACAAATTTTAAGCTTACTACGTGTAAGGAAATAAGCTGAATCATGTCTTGTAATTATACTAAAACTTTACTTTATGGATTGTTAAAAGGAATATGTCAGCTTTTAATATGTTGCTCTTATTACACTGATTAGTTATACGAGTAACTTTGTGTAAGGTTATGTTAGAAGATATAAAGTTAGTTGGTTAGCTCTGGCATTTGAAGCCATAATTTTGTTTTAACCACTCTTTCTCTTGTATTTATAAGAAACTAGCTGTTCCCGGCAAATTCGTAGGCATGGAATTTAGAAATAAAATCATAACAAATTAAAAAAAGCCATCCTCTTGAACCATTCTATGTATTAAAATAAATATAAATATTCATGGACATTTCACACAACGTCCTCTGGTCCCAAGCTAAGCTAATATGCTTGTGTTGTAGGTACCAGAATACGGATATTTGAAATATACTACTTTTCTTTTGTAAATACATACATATAATAGATAGTAGACACCCAAACGCAGTACAAACATTTGTATGACATTTACAAACATCACACAAATTATTGTCCCGAGCGGGAATCGAACCCGCGACCTCGTGAACGTCAGTCCATTACATGAACCACTCCACCACGAAGCCCGTCGCATTAAAAAATCTGCATCTAAATTCGTTGCGTAGTTTTCAAGTTACAAGTTCACATAGGGATATACTATGTATGTCCCTGTTCCTATATGTCTGTCCCTGTGTGAGTTTATTTATAAAAAAGGCAGAAAATCACTCTTATGAAATCACTACCGTGTCTGTTTTTGCAAAGGAATCGAAAGTTACTATTTTATCCCAGCCCATTAACATGCCACTCTGTAGAGCTGAGGTCTCCTCCGTTTCGGTAAGCTGTTTGTTATTTATATCAGGCGGATCCGGCGTTAGAATAGTATTAAATTTCGAGTTTTCCATCTCTTACAGAGGAGAGAGTGCCACCACCCTATCTTCTCCCTAGAGTGTTGTGAAAACCAGATAACGACAATTCGAAGGGTAATACTATGATCACATAACATTCTTTCATTCACAAATAGTGGATATACGTTCCATCTTAAAGACACTTAACTTTAGCCTGGCTGCTTCTCTCTCCAGCCCATTTACGTCCCACTGTTGGGCACAAGCCTCCGCCCTTTGGGAATGATTATGGTCTACTATGCTGCGCTGACAAGGCGTGTTGGCACAGGGTTTATTTTCGAGTTTTCCGTCTCTCACAGAGGATGTTATCTGTGTGCAACATCCCTTAGCTGATTTTTACAGCACCCTTGGGTGGAGATGGGGTGGTGACACTTGTATTCCTAATCCGTCACCACACGGATAGATGTAGCCTGGTTTAATCGTACCTTATGGTGTAATAAGATATCATATTCTTATTTCAAATAAGTATGTAATTTTCACTTACTTCAAATTTACTTTTACAAGCACTAAAATATGTATGTCATTGGGAAAAGATGACCTGTCTTTTTAACCTACGGTTTGATTGAATCTGTGATCTGTATCAGACAACACACAATGTACTTCACGCACACAGGTATATGTGTGGCTTTAAATTGGGTGAGTTATTCAGCCAATGATATATCCTCTGGTAAATCTGTGTGTAGATAAGTATAAAGCCTAAACCATTTCCTCAAAACTGCCTAACCATTTCATTATTTTTATCGATAGCTTTACTATCTTGTCTTTGAAAGATATTTTTCTTAATAATTTGTTACAACTCGTGGTCAGTAATATTATAATTTGTTATTTCCCGAGCAGCCGCGTCTCAAGACGACCGCTTTAATGATTTCTAATAAAATATTCGCTCGTATTTTCTCATAAGTATCTATTCAGATCGTCTGTTACGGTATTACAAATCACTTCATTTATTACCGCAAATAAAATCTTTAGGAGGGTTATATAAAATGAAAGATGAAAATTAAATAGACAGACAGTTACATCAATAAATATGTTCATTATTATGGGCTTTTAGCCTATTGAATACAATTTGAAATGTAACGAAAATATTCCAAACTTATCTTGGCGTATTATCTACTAGACTCGAACTTGCGCATGAAGAGTTCCGGTAAATTACGCAACATTATTATTAAAGTTATAGCGTCAACATACTGTTACTAAAAACATCTTTAGCAATTGTTAGTATTGTTGCAGCAAGTGTTGCAAGAGATCGAACATTGAATGTTCTGGAATTTCATATAAACTTATTTACAGGGGCGTAGCTACCGCCGTATAAGCCGTATCCATTATACGGGGCCCCCGGGCCAAAAGGAAAAATTAATAAACACTTTCAAAATTCTATATTATTTCAGAAATTTTATGCGCAGTTTTTTTTCTTTTGTGAGAAACCTTTACCCTTCTTAAGGGCCCCCAAATAAATTTTTATACGGGGCCCCACCAAGGCACGCTACGCCCCTGCTTATTTATATCTCGGATAAAAATCCTCTTTTTTGGGTTTCGTACGAAAGGGTCAAACGGGAATGACCCTATTACTCAGACTCCACTGTGCGTCCGTCGCTTCATTCTTCTCTATCTCTATCATCAGGCTATATCTATACTAATATTGTAGAGCTAAAGAGTTTGTTTGATTGTTTGACTCTCAGGAACCACAGGCATTGGTCCGATTTGAAAAATTCTTTCAGTGTTGGCGTGTTGGATAGTACATTTGTCGAGGAAGACTATAGGCAATATAACATCACGCCGCGACTAATAAAAACGAAATGTCAGTGAGAAATGTTGCAAAACACGGGGAATATTTTGTAAATGCCACGCGTACGAAGTCTCGAGCAAAAGCTAGTGTTATATAAACAGTGACAGCAGTTGATATTTTCACATTTATCAAATCAAATCAAATTAAATCTTTATTTTGCATAATACAGGTACATTATGTTTTTATAAATAAAATATATTAAGTATCACTGTATTATCCCTTCACAGCGGTGTGCAAAAATTACATTGAAATATGTAATAAATCTAGCATTTAGTAAAATTTTAAAAATAATCATTGATGTCATAATAAAAATAATTCTATTCATACATGCATTTATGTGTGTCAAGAACAATAAAATTTATAAATTTATGTGCATGCAGTAAGTGTATTCGATTACTAATACAGCGATTGTTATACTAAATACAAACTTACTCTAGAATTCATCAACAGAGTAAAAACATTTTTTGAGTAAAAAATATTTTAATTTATTTTTGAAAGTTTCGAAACTATGAAATTCTAAAATGGCCTTTGGTAAGTGATTGTAGATTTTCTGAGCCATACATAAAACAGTTTTGTTGAATAACGATGTTTCGAATTTATGTACCTTTATTTCTATGGTCGCTTTATCGACAATAATTACTAAAAACTAAAATTTAGAATAATAATTATTATTAAAAATATAATTTGGAATCGCGGAGTCCAACTTGTTGGGGGCTGCCCCACACTGCCTCCTCCGGTGCGTGGTCGCCACAACGGTCATCAGTTCGTTGAGCGATGTGGCGATGATTGAATGATGATGGAATTTGATTTCAATGAGAGCTTAAAAATAATAAAAGACTTTGGTTTTGTTAAGGCTTTGTGATGTTAAATTATTCATTACTGAATCATTATTATCTTTTATCATATACCAAACTTCAAACATGCCACTTAATTAATTTAAATAATATATTCGTTTAAAAACTTCTTTCTTCAAGATTTAAAAGAAGAAAATTACTCCGAAATTGAAGTTTACGTGCAATTTCAACATCGCGGAATCCAATATTTTAGAAATTGTGAAAGCTTTTCCTTAGAACTCGCTTCGCTACTCTTCAATACACAGTTTTGAAAAGAGCTATATTTTGCAATGAACTTAGAAACTTGTATCTTATTTTCATCGAACAAAATTTTGTTGGCTTCATTTGAAGACACACTTTTGTGACGATTTTTCAAGCTTGCAGAGAAGAGTTCAACATAATTCTTCATAGAAGGAGAGAGTTTATTTAAGATCACATACAAGCGGTCTCTTTTCGTATGTGATTTAAGAATTAAAGGCACCATTCACGGACCTGTAGTTTAGAAAACCAATATGTACTGAGATAGTTATAAAATGTAGACTGAATGACTAGCGTTTTGTGAATTTTATAATGTTTGTGTACTATAGTAACGTCATACCCAGCAGGTACTTGATGTAGCTGTAGTGGTATAGCGAAACCGTTCACAAAACGCCATGTATGGTATTCGGCTGTCCAAAACCAAAACCTAGCAAATACATTTAAGTAAATTTTTCAGGAGAAGGTTTTTTCATTTTGTAATCTGCAAGTACAGAGTGCACTTGCTAGGTATATACATGTTCATATCTCTGATTCTATTTGAGATAAAAATACAGTTGTTTTTGCATTAGACGCAGTAAAAAAATTGGGAAATTAAGTTTAAGAAAAGGTATTTAAAAGAAATGTCCCTTGCTAGATTTTGGTTTTAGACACCCACATTGTATATCCTCCTGACGCCCAAGCTAATTTTAGAGAATTCTTGATAATAGCCCAATGTACTTTCTTGGGAACTTAAAAAAACAAGGGCTTAACCTCCACCCAGTAAAATGACAAAAAATCGGTGATATCGACATTTTCTGTTTATGATCTTTTTTGTATGAAATGATAACATGGAAAGGAAGCTATTTTTATAGATTTAGTTGTAAAAATTTTGTTCTTGCAGAAGGACATTAGGCCTTCAGGACAAATTTAGTTACACATTTTATGTTCTTCGAGGAGAACAGGGGTTTGTGAAAATCATCATAATTGTTGTTAATAAACTTTAAAAAGACTTTACCAACACAATCTTATAAGGATCGGCTTCTTTTTAGCCTACTTGTAAACAAAACGTAAAAAATTGCTTTGACGCATTTTTTGTACTTTGGCTTTAGTCTGTTTTTTATTATGTTCATAACTGAGAACAATGGGCGCCAGGAGGATATGTAGGTATTTCTCATCACTTAATGAAAAAACAATCTTAATATATTAAATTTGAGTACAACCAGTGAGCCGTAATATTCTTGATAATAATATCGTGTTTAAACGGATAGCTTTGTTATGGATAAATACGTTTTATGTTATTCATCGAAGCGAATAAGATAACGGAACACAAATCAAAATAAATAAATAAATATTCATGGACATTTCACACAACGTCCTCTGGTCCCAAGCTAAGCTTATATGCTTGTGTTATGGGTACCAGAATACGGATATAATACATAAACTACTTTTCTTTTCTAAATACATACTTATAATACATAGAAAACATTCAGACGTAGTACAAACATTTGTATGACTTTTATGAATATCACACAAATGATTGTCCCAAGCGGGAATCGAACCCGCGACCTTGTGAACGGCAGTCCAGTACATGAACCACTACGCCACGAAGCCCGTCAAAAAAAAAGATTTAAAGTAGTTTTAAAAATGTTGCTACAGCATTAAACACTACCTAAGTGCCTACATATTTGTAGATCAGAGCTTATTGATAGTTCACGTACTTGTAACATTATAAACGCTAAAGTTTTAAAATATGGATGGTTAGTCTTTCACGTAAAAACTACTGAATGGGTTTTAACGAAATTTTGCATAAGTGTATATAGCTCATTGATCAGAATAACAATCTTACAGCTAGCTTATATTTGTAGCTTATTTGTATGTGATAATTTATTATATAATTATCATGACGGTAAAACTAACGAATATAGACGCAGAGGAATCCGCGGGCATAAACTATAACATAATAATTATTTGTAACTAAGTGTGCCCTGCAGTTTTACCAACGTCCTTGCTTTTCCGTACCCAAAGGGTAAAAACGGGACCCTATTACTGAGACTTCGCTGTCCGTCCGTCCGTCCGTCCGTCCGTCCGTCCGTCCGTCCGTCCGTCTGTCACCAGGCTGTATCTCAAGAACGGTGATAGCTAGAGAGTTGAAATTTTCACAGATGATGTATTTCTATTACCGCTATAACAACAAATACTAAAAATAAAATAAAATAAATATTTAAGGGGGGCTCCCATACAACAAACATGATTTTTAGGGTTTCGTACCCAGTATCTCAAGAACGGTGATAGCTAGACAGTTGAAATTTTCACAGATGATGTATTTCTATTGCCGCTATAACAACAAATACTAAAAATAAAATAAAATAAATATTTAAGGGGGGCTCCCATACAACAAACATGATTTTTAGGGTTCCGTACCCAGTATCTCAAGAACGGTGATAGCTAGACAGTTGAAATTTTCACAGATGATGTATTTCTATTGCCGCTATAACAACAAATACTAATAATAAAATAAAATAAATATTTAAGGGGGGCTCCCATACAACAAACATGATTTTTTTACCGTTTCTTGCTCGATACTAATAACGTTGCCTTATGTTGCATAGATAATGGTACGGAACCCTTCGTGCGCGAGTCCGACTCGCACTTGACCAATTATTTAATATTTTTTTTAATTATTCGGTTTTGCACCTGAGAAAGGATTATTTTGTAAAACGTTTCTTTTATTGAATCTACTTAATCATGAGATTAGTAGATTAGGCAGGATCAAAAGAACTAAGAGAAATAACAATTATTATTTTTTATTTTAATTTTTATACAAATTGAGATTTCTTGCAGGAAATTATATATTTTACATCAATTAGAGAAAGCAGCTTTATGTATTTCTTTATTTTTCCCTTTTTCTTTTACAAGCGTAGTAAAATACGCAAATACTACTATGCTGCTCATTTATGAGGATCTAATTCGAAAAAGAGCAAAGTTGTAAAGTCGGTTATGTAATGAAACGAGAAGATAAATGATTAATAAATATTCATGGACATTTCACACGACGTTCTCTGGTCCCATCATACAAATTGCGTTGAACCCGCGACCTCTTCATCGAAGTCAGATTCGATTCTCACTTAAGACATACTGTGTCCTAAGTGAGAATGGAATCTGGCTTCGTACAAGGAAGTCAGATACACCAAAAGCCCTGCGTAATTTATTGACCAATTATTATAGAAACAAATAGCCTGGTACTTGATACCGGTTTGAATTGCAAATAAGCAATTAATCTGAAAGTGGTGAGTGCAGTCATAAATCTTATATTAAAGAGCATATATTTATGATCTATCCTTAACATCTTAATTAATTTATAGGAACGGAGCTCTGATTTGTCTGTGCTTCCTTTAGGTTTCACTACTAGTAAAGGAAATTGTAGTATTAAGTCCACAGGACCTTTTACGCATAGGTTACGCATCGTTTTCTTTGACAAATATACTGCTACTAGCTGTTGCCCGCGACTTCGTACGCGTGAAATTTAGAAATTGAACCTTAACAAACATAAGTTTACCATATCACTCGATAGATGGCGTTGTACAGTTCTTTTAAATCACACTATGGTTTGGTTACACACATTAACACTTAAGCTCGTCAAGATTTTTTGTTTTAAATTCTGATTTTCGCATTTATAAATTAGTAAGGATGTCGATGGGATGCCGAAGTAACGCACACAAACACGATAGAGGAATTTCATTGGTCGCTAAGCACGCCACGCCCAAAATCATCTCGCGCAAACAAAGAGAAGACAACGTCTTTACATAACGAGTATGAGCATTGGTCTCATGCCTTTTTCAGTGGGGGTTGTTGTGGCAGGGTTATAATATCAAGTCTTTAAAAGATTGAAGGTCTAAGCAATAAAGAATGCAACCACAATTCACGTTTTTTTTTTTGCTACAAGGGCAAGCATTTGGCGCGCCTGATGGTAAGCGATTACCGTAGCCTATGGACCTTTGTAAACACCGACCCAGTAGGAACCGTTTAACGCCCTTTTTGAAGAGCCTCATCCTATAGTCTTGTGGGAAAACCACGGCAGGAAGTTTATTCCACAACCTGATTGGTATAATAACATTTTGTGAGTGTGTCGGGCTAGATAATTTCTTAATAGTATTCTAAGTTTCCTAAGTCCTATTGTAATTACTTAAACACGAAATACCTAAGTTTTGTCTGGAGGGTCTAAATCTTAGTTATTGAGTAACAGATGGCTCTTAACACTAAGCAGATCTGAAACACAATTTATGTTGAACAAAATAAAAATATTTCAGGGAAGCGAAAACAGAGAATTAAATATTTCACGCAATGGTTTAAAAAGTGAGAAAACATATTTATAATATAAGTATTTATTGTGCTTAAATTATTATATCTAATATATAAAATTCACGTGTCACAGTGTTAGTTACCGTACTCCTCCGAAACGGCTTGACCGATTCTTCTCAAATTTTGCATACATATTCAGTAGGTCTGAGAATCGGCCAACATCTATTTTTCAAACTTTTTTTTTGTATGGCAAAACAACGTTTGCCGGGTCAGCTAGTTATTATATATTATATATATGTATTTACAAAAAAAAAGTAGTATATGTATTCTATCTGTATTCTGGTACCCATAACACAAGCATAATAAGCTTAGCTTGGGACCAGAGGACGTTGTGTGAAATGTCCA
This sequence comes from Orgyia antiqua, assembly GCA_916999025.1. Taxonomy (NCBI): domain Eukaryota; kingdom Metazoa; phylum Arthropoda; class Insecta; order Lepidoptera; family Erebidae; genus Orgyia; species Orgyia antiqua. The sequence goes on along the minus strand of OU779864.1, from coordinate 14,213,208 downwards.
TGAATATTTATTTATTTATTTATTTTACTTTCTTATCTTTAAACAAATTTTATAAATCACAATATGAACACACAAAGATGTATGTATGGTGTGGTGATGTATTAAGAATAGGTAGTAGGTACTGTAAAAGCCAAATTAAGGATATTGTACACAGATAATATCCTCTGTGAGAGACGGAAAACTCGGAAAGTAAACCCCATGCCAACACATAGAGCTCTGTGGATTCTGCCTACGCCCATGGCAAGAAATAAATTATATCATGTCACTTATTAGTAACTTATTTATACTTGTTTATTCCTGGTTAAAACGCTTCTCGTCACAAATATTTACATTACAGCAAGGGGTTCTTCAAAAACGATGCTTTTCCGCTGGGTCGGCGACGCACGAATGGTATCTCTAGCTGGGGTTGCTTTAATCACCTTACAGGTTTTTATAAAATTTTTCTAGCTCTAGTTGGCCCGTGGTGTTTACCCTGAGCCTGACTATGACCCGGCAAGGTAGGGCCCCATTACGTGGGGCCCAGTGGGGGAACATTATGTAGGGCTCCCTATCACGAATCACCTTAAAAGTACTAAAAGAATAGGATCCTTTACCCTAGAATGTTCCAAACGATTGTCTTTAGATTAAATTACAGAAATAAAAATATTTTTCTTAGCATATAGAAAAGTCCCTAATACCTAATTTTCCAAGTAATTTATAGTATGTGAATGAGAAAATTAATTATAAATAGTCTTGTTGGTATAATGCTTGTCCATTGTATTGTTTCTGTTATTAGCCTTGTATCCGGCGTGATGAGGGTGGGCCGTTTTTGTTTGTGACCTTTCCTTCATGAAAATCACGCAACTACGATATAAGGAAAAGTTGTTACTTTTTGTTTTCATTTTAATTTTTGTAAAGATTTATAAAGTATTTTCTTACTATTTTCGGTATAAATTGCCAATTTTTAGTTTCGCTACTTTACACAGGTTTTCGATGTAGCCTAATATCCATATTCTCTTTTTTATCAACATGTTGTGAAATATTTCTAGAAAACAATATGCTCTACGATGTGAAGAGCAACAAATATATTAAAATATTTACTATACATAATATCTGCTGGGCAACAAAAGCGGTGGATGAAAATGCACGTTGCGGAGATGCGAATGTTGAGATGGATGTGTAGCGACACGCGAATGGATAAAATAAGGACTGAATATATTAGAGGAATGACTATGGAAGAAAAAGACATGTTGCGCCGACCCCAAATATTTGGATAAGAGCAAGAGGATTATGATATACATAATACCTATTCTTATATCAAAAGCGCAATTATTACGAAACAGAATAGTATAAAGCTAAGTTAATGATTTCCTGAAGCAAAAGTTATCATATTCCCCATTTGTCGAATGGGTTCTATAATAGTCCTCAATCCTTCTCAACTTTAGATCTACATACATTTATGGATATGAAACCAACTGGAATAGGCACACTAACTTTTTTGTTTTTCTAAAAATATACCGTCAAGGTTGGTCGGGTGGCGAAGTAAGGCACACAAGCCCACTAAAGAAATTCCTATGTATCGCTAAGCACTCACACGTTTGAAACCCTTCCGGGTTTCGGGCATATCCGATTGTCACAGTGCCAGTGGGCTGTACGAGCTGTAGCTCGCAGTGCACGCCATCATCGACCACAAAATAGTGAGTGTTAGCCGGTTACATAATATTTCTAATATGACTCAAACTCACTAAAATTTCAATACGAAAATGTCCACTCCTGTTAGATAGAGCTTTAAGTCATACATAGATTTCAAATTTAAATGGAATAACTCGAGTGAAAATCTTATCTCAACTTGTAGACATTAAGCTATAGACGACCGCTAGCACTCATTGAAGCTAGAAGTCTCAGTAATAGGGTTTTACATTTTAGTACGAACCCTAAAATATATTTTCCTCATGCTACAATTTTTTGAAATATCCGTCGACAACTTTAGGAAACCAAACATATGTACATGCTCTTATGAAATTGGGCACACTGTATAATAACAGATGGACTCGCAAACAAAAATACTACAATTTGGACAATATTGTCAAACATACTGGTTGGATTGCTTTAAAAAAAAACAAAAGCTACATTTATCGCAGAGAACTTGTCTGTGTGTCGGTCTATCTATTTTCGTCCCTAACTATTTGATAGGAATAAACCAGACATAGTCACAGGCGACACAAATGTAGCCTCCGGGGTTAGGCGAAATAACCCCGCTTGGACTTGAACGATTGAATGATATTTTAGTGCATTTTCTGAAAAGATTTTCTATAAGTACTTAGTAGTTTTTTTTTTACCATCGGAAAGTAGAGATTACAACGAACAGAAAGCATAGCAACTTTTTGAAAAAAGCTGATATTTTGACAGGTGAATTTTCGATTGAAAATTAGGGTGCTTTTTCGACATTATTTCAAAATAAGGTGAAAAAATTAATATTTCTAATCAAATAAATTACAGCGTAATAAGGACATAAAAAGGTAAGTTTTCACCAAATTTTGTCAATGAAAAAACATTTTTGTAAAAGAAAAATATAAAATAAGTACCAAAAACTTGGTTTTTTGAATTTTTCACATAAATTTTGAGGTACGTGAATAAAGTGTGAATACAAAAGTTTTAGATCTTTTTATTACCTACAACTTTGCTTTTTAACTTTTTTCCTTAGGGCTATTAGTTTTGCCGGAAATCGAGAAAAACCATTTTTACCCTTAAATCAACCCCCTTCCCGACCTCAGATCGCCCGTAAATTATTTTTCCTTTTATTTTTATAATATTATCCTCCTTTTCTAATGGGTTTCATCCTAGTATAATTTTTTAATGGCTAATGAGAATTATATTGGTAAAGAATGGAACAATAAAATGTGTGACGAAGGATCTTAGAGATGATAAGATCCATTGTAATTGGCCTTCATTCAATTAATTTAAGGCCAAAAGGTACATCGAGAATGCCTATTGGTTTACTTTTGAGGCAATTTATCTGTTTAGGTACAAATCTAGCGAAAATCATTCCTATCAGAGTGGGTACATGTTATAGATAGACATCAAATTCAAAAAAAAATATCGGTCGTATTTTGAAAGAAATTCTTAATAAACAATCGCATAACTTATCCACTTATCCATTCGTCCATCAACTTTTCTCCGTCCACTGCTGAACATAGGCTTCCCGCCTCCCCCATAGAACGCTACAACGCATGGTCCTGCGCTAACTGCTTCCAGTCAGCCCTTTCCTTGCATAGATATTTGGATAAATAATAAGTTACGAAGACTATTTTATCCGTGTGGAGACGGATTAAGAATACAAGTGGTCACCACCCCATCTCCTCCCAAGGGTGCTGTAAAAGTCAACTAAGGGATATTGCACACAAATAACATCCTCTGTGAGAGACGGAAAACTCGAAAATAAACCCTGTGCCAACACGCCTGGTCAGCGCGGCACAGTAGACCATAATCCCTCCCAAAGTGAAGGAGGCCCGTGCCCAACAGTGGGACGTAAATAGGCTGGAGAGAGAGTAGACTATTCTCATGCTTTTACCAGTTTTCTAATTTTCCTAAAATTGTTGATCATTTTATTCCAGTCACGAAAAGTACTTTATTACTTTCCAGTTTCCGCAGTCGTTTTTTATCTGGTGTAGGTACGTTATATTCATATATTATTATACTCTTTGGTTATATTTCAGATTTCTCCTCCAGTTTTCTCATTTCTTTTATAAATTGCTATAATATTTATGTTTCAAAGCAAAATTCGAAACCTAGTAGACTAACTTATACTTTATATATAAAGTTAAAATATTGTATAACACGATACAAATTGTAATCATTTGGAAGTAAAATTAGGTAAAAATTGTTACAGTCTTAGACTTTTATATGACTTGCTTCTTTCAAATTATTTCAAAGTAAGCAATTGTTGCAAAGAAAAATACATTTATATTTTTCTTCGAGATAAAGTTATGAATGTCAAATTATTCAAACGTTGTTAAATATGAATTATATCATTAAAATACTTACTTGTGACTCTGTTTCGATAACTTTTTTACTATGAAATTTAATATTTTTTATTAGCGTATGCTAAGTAAAGTATGAAGTCGCAGGCAACAGTTAGTATTAACAGTTGCCCGCGACTTCATACGCGTGGAATTTAGAAAATTTTCCTGTTTTTGCAACATTTTTCACTGATGATTCGCTCCTATATGTCGCAGCGTTTTGTTATATAGCCTTTCTCGATATATGTCCAACCAACATTGAAAGAATTTTTTAAATCAGACTAGTGGTTCCTGAGATTAGTGCGCCTTTGTCATCGAACAAACAAACAAACAAACCCTTTAGCTTTATATTATTAAATATTAGTATAGAAGTATAGATTATTTCATGTCAGTATAAAAGAAAAACAAATTTTCAGGGAATCACTTTGGTTTCTTCTTTATCTCGTCTATTAACATCTCACTGTTGGTCACTTCTCTCACTTCAGGAGGGTATTTAGTCAACTATACCACGCTGACCACGTCAGTCAGGGCAAAGGGATTACCTTCGAGCTTTCCGTCTCAAACAAAGTATGTATTTGTTCATATCATTCCATATCTGACTCTTACAGTACATGGGACGGAAATAGGGTGATGACATATTTATCAATGAACCTTTTTCTACTAATAAAACACAATCTATACTAAGAACTGTATTCTAGAAATCGGATCTATTCCTTTAAATACGGCTAATTTATTAGGACGTTGGTTAAGTTAATTTATGTTGTAATAAATTATCGTCTAGAGAATATCAGATTACGTCTACAGAAAAATAAGACTGAGTTAGCGAGGTTAAATCTTTATAGCTTAAAATAATCTACAAAATCGATGTAATTTCAAATCATATTATCTAGTAGTATGATGTCATGTTTTGAATAGGTTAATAATATCATATCGTCATAATAAATATTCAAGGATATTTTACCCAAGTTTCTTAGGTCCTTTTTTAGGGTTTCGTACAAACCCTTAAAGGATCACTCCGGTGTCTGTCTGTCTGTCTGTCTGTCAAACTGTTTTTACTCAGCAACGGCTGAAGGTATCAATTTAAAAGTCATACGATATGTAGATCTATGCGGTCCCTTGCTGCAAAAATACAGTCAAACTTTCACCTCTACGCATTTAAAAGATATAACCGAATTACGACCATTTTTAAGAATTTTCGACTTATGCTAGGGAATCAAAATTCACAAGTTACTTCCCGTTGCCCTAAAGCCTTGAAATTTGGCATAGATCAAGTCTATATAGTGCTGATAATGCTGATATAGGGAAAAATCCAAAAACTTATAATTTGTCATCACATTACAAGTAAAACCAACTTATGAAGTAGCTGAAATGTAGGCGATTCCCTATATTTCAAAAAATTAAGTTGGTGAGTTGTTTTGAGTTTAATTAACTGATTATTTGAATGCAGTTACTTAAGTTTATATGTCTAGTAGGTACGAAACCGAAGTGTGCGAGTTAACCTCGCTCTTGACAGGTTTATTAGGGTCAACGTGCTTTTAATATCATTGCGTACTAAATATGATACAAACTTACTTTTCTATGAATGTTTACTTTATATGACATGTACGATGGATTTTATACACTCCTGTAAGAATACTACTAATATTTGGTGAAAAGCTATTGCTCTTTCATGCAAAAGCTACTGAATGGATTATAATGAAACTTCACAATTGTATAGCGCATAGATTAGACTAACACATAGGCATCATCATTATCATCATGACAAATGCATAGGAGCGTCCTTGTAACCATAAAGTGAAGGTAACCGTGAGCATTAGCTAGTAGAAACTAGAAATGATTATATTTTTAAAATTCAGTATTAAGTGACTACAATATAAAATAAAAACATAAAATAATAATTATTATAGGATACAAACAAAAAAACAAATAAATACTAATAAACGCATACGTGTTTCTTTCTTTTTTCTATAAGCGTTGTAACTTAAAAGAGCCACAGACAGTTACTTTCGCTAAACTAGAAATGATTATATTTTTAAAATTCAGTATTAAATGACTACAATATAAAATAAAAACATAAAATAATAATTATTATAGGATATAAATAAAAAATCAAATAAATACTAATAAACGCATACGTGTTTCTCTTTTTTTTCTATAAGCGTTGTAACTTAAAAGAGCCACAGACAGTTACTTTCGCATATTAGTTAGGATATAATGCATTAAGATGATCGATGTAACTTCGGAAATATGAAACTACGAGAACACGATTAGTTATTTATTGCAGACCTTGCATTATTCTTCAAGAAACTTTTTCCTTATAGAAAACTTTTTTATTAAAAAGCTTCGTCAAGGTTTTCCTTAAACATCAATGGCGGTAGCTTACACTGCAAATGTGTTGTTAATGGCTGTTATGGGTTTACTTTATTCGTGAGTAACGTAAATTATGAAAACAGAAGAAATCTTTATTTAACCATTTGAAGCGTTATATTTTTTTTTAATTTTCCCTGTTTGCTGACGCTGACGAGTTCAGCATGCTGAACGTTTTAGGCCGTGCACATGGTGGGGGTGTGTTCCGCCGTATCCACGAGACGCTTCCACAATTGCGGCAAAAGGGATCGATCAACTACCTCGCACAGCTACTTGGTACCTTCCTAGGATGCTGTTTTTGAAAAAAAAACGTACACCTAATACTTATTACAGCAACATAATTAATTAAATGTTTTGGCTCAGAGTCAAGACATCGTGGAGAAATAAAATAGAATAAAACACAACAACAGGAATTCGGATTTTTATTGGTCAAAAAATATGATATATTTACTCATTTTTTTTTTTTTTAAATAAATTATGCATAAAATTTATAATTATATTTACAAAAATATTATATCTAAGAATTTTTTAATACGCTGGTATGCATTATCAATTTGAGATCAACATTCAGATATTGAGACAAAGTACCTATTAACTAATTTATTGATTTAATATTATGATGTGTGATCAAAACCCTAAATATTATTATTATATTTAATATAATATTTTTTTCGGGCTCCGTATGAAAAGTTAAAACCTTGTCGGTTGTCTAGTAGATAATGCTTTTAGCATTAAGTCCGCCTGTTGTACAATATTGGGGGGAAAGTTTCTAAATAAATAAATACGAATTATGAGATTTCGCCGTCCGTCCGTCCGACAGTCACCAGGCTATATCTCTGAAAACGGTGATACCTAGGAAGGTGAAAATTCACAGTTTATGTATATCAACCACAAATACCCATTATCATTACTCTCCTGCCCATATCCCGTAAAATGGGGTTGGATTTATAACGTTTTAGAACTCATATCCAACGCGTACTTGATTGATTTTTACTTTACATAACTATTACAATTGAGAGAAATATCTTTCAGTACTTAAATTTTACTAAGATACATCGACTTAATCTAATTATTTATCTACTATATTATTAAAAAATTTAATGAGCTCATTGTCCAATTATATAAGTTAAATATCTTTAAGACTAACAACATACCTCAGGCTTGATTTAAAAAAAATATTACATTATGAAAAATTTATACAGTTCACAAATTATTTAAATAAAGTTTTTACAAATAAATGTAATAAGATCTCAATTACATAGTATTTTATTTCAATATGAGTTCTTAAATAAATCATTATTTGTGCTCTTTGAGTTATAACATGTATTTTAACAAAATTAAACTGTTCAGAAATGCATTCAATCATTTAAATTCCAGTTTAATTAGCTTCTGATGACAATAATCTGATTAGTATAGAGAACTCATTTGCAGTGCTTTTAATACAGTCAGAGAGCCCACGGTACATCGAGGTACAACTAATGGCAAATCAAATGAGAACTATTAGTATTTGACCAGATATACATCCGATAGGTAGGTTAGCATAAACATGTATATAATTCGATACGTTTTCATAAAATATATGTGTTATCCTGTTTTAGACAGTGTAGGTCGATTTTAGACCAGCTCTCTCACTTATAAATAATCACACACGCAATGGGGGACCTAATGGTCCCGCCACTGGATAAATCACCCAGCAACGGGTGGCTCCATCACGTGGGGCTCACCCACGTCATGAGGCCACCCTGTTGCTGGGTCATTTAGGGCACATACCACGGCACATACTAGGGCAAATCGAAAAATAACTAAAAAATTATCTGCGTACAACTCAAACTATATCAACAACTTCGTTCAGGTAATGCAAATATAATAACTCTGCTATATTTGAAGAGCTAGATGCCCGAGATGAATACGTAGCTCCTTAACTGAACATCACAGAAAGCTAAAAATAAAATGCAAGAGAGTTGAAATATCTAACTTTTTACTTATTGCAATAAAACTTACTCGTATATTAACTCTTTAGAAAAGGAGTTTGTAGTCTTGAATGCTTTATAATGCTCTGTATTGTACTTGGAATCTAGTCACTTAGAATTTTAAGAAATAAATAATGCTTATAATATGGCGTTGTGTTTGACCCTTTTTATTGTAGCTGTCCGTGCCTCTGTCCAGGTTTTTAATAGAGTCCAAAAAATTAAAAATGTGGACTTTAAGAAAAATAAAAGGGCTAAGAACGATGGAGATGCGTATAATGCGTTTTCTTTTTAGTTCAGTTTAGGCAGTTATCTTTGCTAGAACCATAATGACGTTAGTAATTTTATTATAAAAGCATTCCTAACAAAATATTAACGTGATTATAATCCTCGTACAATTAACCAATTAAGAATTCAAATCGCGTTAGTTTTAAACTCAGACAATAGATAGGTCTTTGACGTAACAACGTATAAACGTAATTTCACAAACATAATTTCATTACCTACTGAAATAAATTAAATTATGAGCAAACTAAAATAATAATATTATTATTTATGGAGATCTCTTTATATATTTGAAAATAATATAAATTAATAAACTGTACAAGAAACATTTACTTAAATATTATACAAATACGAACTTTATATTAAACTTATAATATTAATTTCGTTTCGGTATTGTTATGTCCTTTATATTTACACTTTCCTTCCGTGAATATAGGCTGTGAAACACAAAGATATCTTTAATAATATGTTCTGTTTTTCTTACTTACCTACTTGTGTTAATAAGAAAAAAAGTAGTATCAAATATCTGTCTTTCCAGCCCATTATTAAAATCCCACTGTCGGACACGGGCCTCCTACACTTTTAGGGAGGTATTATGGTCTAATATGCCGCGCTGACCAGGCGTGTTAGGACAGGGTTTATTTTCGAGAATGTTATCTGTGTACCCTTAGCCTGTACCCTTAGCTAGCTTTTACAGCATCCTGGGAAGGAAAAGGGGTGTTTTTAATCCGATAACAATGGAAAGTGGTAGTAAGTATTATGCTTAATTAAAAAGAAGAACATTTTATTTTAAAGAATGTATAGATGGATGTTTAGACGTAGGTGTAATATGTAACGATGTTTGTTGCTGCTTAATGTAAAAACTACTGGATAGATTTTAATGAAACTTTGCAGACATATAGATCAGAATATCACATAGGCTATCACGCTAAACGCTAGAGAGCTTGGCAATAGCTATAAACTCAGGTGAAAATAGTTAGAAACAGAACTTTAACAAATTATACTAGTAAACCGTCTTCTTGAACCGCTCTATCTACTAAAAACACCGCATCAAAATACGATGCGTAATTTTGAAAATTTAAGCTCACATAGGGACGTACATACAAAAATAGCGACCTTGTTTTATAATAAGTAAAGATATTATTATACTTCCTCACCATTATAAGTTCGATGTGGGCACTTTGGGCAGCTAGCATACAAATGCTGTCTCGGCAATGACTGGTTGTCGTTGGGTATCCGAGACGACCAACGCGGCCATTCGCCCACTGCACTTCCTCTTGAATTTCTGAGTACCTCGATACCTGTAGAGGCATATACTTCGAGGGCATTATTAGAATTATTCTTTTTCTATTTCTTAACACATAAATGTCACACGTTTGGGCTCTGAACTCTTCCACCATAGGAGAGTCTACTCTCTCTCCAATCCATTTACGTCCCACTGTTGGGCACGGGCCTCCTTCACTTTGGAAAGGATTATGGTCTACTATGCCATGGTGACCAGGCGTGATGTCATAAGGTTTAGTATTAAGTTTTCCATCCCTCAAAAAGGATGTTATCGGTATACAATATCTTTTAGCTAGCTTTTACAGGAGAATTTTTAATCCATTACCACACTATTCGGTCTATTAAACCTAATCAGGCGTGTTGGGAAAATTTTTAGTGTCTTACAGAATATGATTACATTTTTTTAATTCAATTGCGTCGACTCTTTTGGCACCCATAGGAGCAAAAAGGTAGTGATATTATGTTTTCTTTTATTCGTAATCATTCAAAAATTGGTATAAAGTTATTTCCAATTTTGTTTTCTTTTAAACGGCAGATCTACATAAATCCTGGAATATTTCTAAAACAAAAAGGCTGCACAAGCACAGTTTTTGTACTAAAATACTCAGGCATATATTATCATAAACAGTGTGTTACATAAAATTTATTAATGTGTGATATTTGGTATGAATGATAAAAAAATTATGCTTCTCTTAATCTAAAGTGTTCAAAACATAATTACTTTAAGTTAAATATTAGTGCATTAATATTATAAAAATTGGTCAAGTGCGAGTCGGACTCGCGAACGAAGGGTTCCGTACCATTATCTATGCAACATTAGGCAGGAGGTCTACCACCGGATGGCCCTGATGCAGTAGTCAGGAATAGAGCCCCTCGCGGAAGAGATCGTTCGCTGGAGGAGCGAATGGCGCGACGGTCTCTTCCAGCGATGGCCGAGAGGTTGGCAGACCACACCGCGAGCAGACGGCTCGCTGAGGCGGTACACCCCGTCTTGAGAGACTGGGTTGAGGCGAGACATCGGGATCCGACATATCACCTAACCCAGCTCCTCACAGGTCACGGCTGTTTCGCCAAGTACCTGTGGGAGGTGGTTGGTATCGAGTCGGATCCCGTTTGCCGCAATTGTGCAAGTGGGGCCGTGGATACGGCAGAACACAGCCTTGCCGTATGCACGGCCTGGGACGCCCAGCGCGCTGAACTCGTCAGCGTGCTGGGTCAGGACTTGTCGCTCTCGGTTGTGGTTTCGTCTATGGCCGAGAGCGAACAGTGTTGGGCCGCCGTCGCCTCCTTTTCTCGGGAGGTGATGGTGGCAAAGAGGGAGGCCCTGCGGGAGCGCGAACGCTCTGGTGGCACTTTGCCCCCCCGCAGGGCCCCGGGCAGGGGTCGTCGGCGCGCAGTAGCCAGCCGCGGCCCCTCCCGACGAGGTGGTCGCGCGCGGCTGGTCTGCATTCCGAGACCCGCCGCGGAAAATGTGGCTGTCGGTCACGGCAACGCGACAGGGGGACCTAATGCTCCCCCAGTCGGATCGGGCCCCGATTAAAGGTCACCCTTCGCCGGGTCATGACCCTTATGATGACCCTATGATGGTGCCTTGAGCTTTACCATGGTAAAGCTCAAGGCACCATCATGGCCCGGCAGGGCAGGAGGAAAAAGGAAAAAAATAAAAAAAAAACATAAGGCAACGTTATTAGTATCGAGCAAGAAACGGTTAAAAAATCATGTTTGTCGTATGGGAGCCCCCCTTAAATATTTATTTTACTTTATATTTAGTATTTGTTGTTATAGCGGCAATAGAAATACATCATCTGTGAAAATTTCAACTGTCTAGCTATCACAGTTCTTGAGATACAGCCTGGTGACAGACGGACGGGCAGCGAAGTCTCAGTAATAGGGTCCCGTTTTTACCCTTTGGGTACGGAACCCTAAAAATGGATTACAAGTTTTAAGAAGTCTTAACAAGCAAAGTAGTTTTAAAACGAAGCGAGTAGTATTTTCTAACACTTGCGCGACTCATTGGTTAAAATAAAACGACTTTTACCGGATTTAGACGCGTATATTTGTACCTATTTATCAAATATACGCGTCTGAATCCGTAAAAAGCAGTTTTATTTAAACGAACAAGTAGATTTTTTAAGGTAGCAACGTAATTTGAACTAAAAAATTAATATTTTCTTATTTAAAATTCAATTAATAACTTTAAACTTATAACATAGAGATCTGACAAGATGTTTAATAAAGATACCTATTACGAAAATTTAGTCTAAATAAGATTTTTTATTTTCTGTAAATATTTCTCTTATGTTCAATTCTAGGGTCGTGGATAACCAATTGCGATGATAGCTAAAATGATACCAAAGATCACTTTTAATAATTACGTTAACGAGTAAAAACCTGATCGGGATCGACTGCCCGACTGCGAGATGCAGTCAGGCGGGGACTCAGGAAGCGGCCTCTTGCGTCTCTGGAAAACATCACGCCAGCGGCACAGGATCGCCGTACGGAAGTATGTCCTGAACCTGAATTAAAAACGAAAACCTTAAGCCCGAGAGAATTTCAAATATAGTATCAGTATACGTAATTACTTTAAGTTAAGCACCATAATTACTGCAAATATCGATTGTTTGATGTACTTCACACACTTCTCCGTGTGGTGACTGATTAAGAATACAAGTGTCACCACCCCATCTCCTCCCAAGGGTGCTGTATAAGTAAGATAAGGGATATTGGACACAGATAACATCTTCTGTGAGATACGGAAAACTCTAAAATAAACCCTGTGCCAACACGCTTGGTCAGCGCGGCACAGTAGACCATAATCCCTCCAACGTGGAGGAGGCCCGTGCCCAACAGTGGGACGTAAATGGGCTGGAGAGAGAGAGAGATGTACTTAAATTTTATCATCCACAGAATTTTTCCTGCAGTTATAGCCCTAAACTTCTTAACAACTTTATGCTCTAAAGTAATTTATTAATTTAAAAGCATAGGCTTTTACATAATAAATTAAATTTTAGTAGAAAAGGTGATCACCGCAAGCGGGACTTGAAGAAACGACCTCGATAAGACGGAATGGTATTTCGAGGTCGTGGGTTCAAGTCCGTGGCCCAAGTGGAGCATAAAGTTAACTTTATGCTCATCATAAGACTAATCTGTAGGTATTTACATAATGTACAAACTTCACAAATATTTCCAAAACCATTTACCTATATTTTCCATATCAAAATAAAACAGATTGATTAGACTCGTATCACGTTTAACTAATATTTTGTTGGAACTAGTTGAATATTCAAGCTACCCTCGAGACATTCAGTTTTGGTTAACAACTTTCAGCTTAACAAACAGATTGAACAAGAGAATAATAACTTTCGTACTAAAATACAATAACATGTCTAATTAAAAATAGATAGGTCCGAAATCGTTTGGGATTTGGATGATAAGTTCAACTTTATTTCGTTCGCTACGTTTTTATCTTTATCTCCAATTAATTAGCAGTGGACGATTACTTCTAGGATCCAGGAAAAAAACAAATATAAACTTATCAATACTAATATTATAAAGCCGAAGAGTTTGTTTGTTTGTTTTAACGCGATAATCTCAGGAACCACGGATCCGATATAAAAAATTCTTTCAGTGTTGGATAGTACATTAATTGGGGCAGGCTATATAACATCACGCTGCAACCAATATGAGCGAAGCAATAGTAAAAAAGCAATAGTAAACAATAGTAGTAAATGGTAAAATGGCGCGGGCAACACAGTTCTTATATAAGGAAAATTTTATCAGAAATGAAAACTTACTTGGCATTCATCCAGTAGTAAATAATGGGATTAACCATAGCATTCGCCATCGCCAACCAGTAAAACCCAAGATACATATGTTGTACATATTTCATGTATAATATTGAAGGGTTAAAGTGAGTATAGATGAAGTATGAATGATATGGTAACCAGCAGATACCAAATATTACTATAACTAGTATGAACATCTTCACAACCTGTAACAATGATTGATATAATTAGTATGGCAAAGATAGGCATTGTATGTATGGTATCAGATTAAAAATACTTTATTCGGGTGATGGTAAGTGGTAACGGCTTCATAATACAAGCGCCATCATCCCATTTCCTCCACAAGGTGTTCTAAAAGTCGGATATAGTCAACAGACAATGTCCTCTGTGAGAAACGGAAATCAACCAATCTTAGGCCGTTTCCTGACTAGTCGGTGCGGTAGCGGCGCGGCATCGGTATGCTTTTCCCCGAAACGATACCGCATCGCTTTCATCTACGAACCTATCGGTTATTATATTCTCTGTATAAAATCCTGTAAAAGTTAAATGTATGTTTGTCATTTTGACGTGCGCTGTTGTAAATCCCGAGCGGCCACTGGACGAGTGTGCCAAGACGCGGTAAACCGAACCGATCCCTCCCCGCTCCCGCACATACCGCGACAATCAGGAAACGCTCATTGAAATATAGGCGCTTGGTTAGCTTTCTGTACCGCGTATATCGAGCATACCGATACCGCAACGCTGCCGCACCGACAAGTCAGGAAACGGCCTTGTGCCAACACGCCCGGTCAGCACGGCATGGTGAATACCCTCCTGAAGTAAAGAAGGCCCGTGCCTAAGAGATCTGAGTCGGAAGGAACCACAACAGATGAAACATAGACATCAGACACTTATTTTAAATGAAGGTTGACACCAATACTATAACTAAACTTAACTAAAAAATTAGGAGTGGTAATGTCAATAACACAATTTGGCAATGTTAACTGAACTTTCATAGTTGCATATAAAAACTGTGTTTTATAGACTAACGGTCTTATTCATAATAACTTATCGGAGGTTTATACGGAGATTTTATCGGAGACATAATAAACGTTTTATCGTAAAAAGACTATTATGAATAACAAGTTTTGACAATTTTCGCGAACCTGTTTTAGCGAACTTTTAAACCTCCGATAAGTCATTATGAATAAGGCCATTAAGGTTTTAAATAACATAAATGTTCAAAACGAATTAGCTACATAATCAAAATACACCATAGTTGTTTTCATTTTTTGGTTTAGTTTAGTCGGAGACGTAGAATTGGGACCATTGTCGGCATTGATTACATTACGTACAACACTACTAATATGTGATGTATACATTTATCACGTCTCTTGAAAAGAGAGAACATAAAATACCTTTTTTCACACCAAAAGTATCAAGCAAAAGTTATGACCTAAATTGTCGCTATCAAATATTAATGATTAAATTTAGTGCGGTCGCCTTTTTATTATCTAGGTACATAGCATAGTAGTATTATAATAACTTAAAAATAACCGTACAGAAAACCAATTCTGCTGCGTCAAAAACCAAACTAAACTAAAATAAAAACAACTATGATTTATTTTAATAAATCGACTATTTCGTTTTACACATTTGTATTAGACATCGTTAGTTTATAATACACAGATTATATTAAAAGAAAGTTCAGTTAACATTGCCTAATTGTACTAGTGACACTATCAATTATTATTTTTTAAAACGCCTTTTTAGGTCGGCACGTAGCTAACAATGTTTTAATCTATGTAACGGAATCTTCACCCATTTGCAGTACTCGGGTTGGTCTGAAATTTTGCACCCTTATTCAGGACCGGTGACAATGCAAAAATTTCCAAAAAGTATTCAGGATTTTAAAGCGTGTTTTTTAGTTCTTGAACTAATAAATTATTTAGTTAAGTTTAGTTGTGCATATAGAATTGGTACTATTATTTTATACTTACCTTTCGTTTTGATTTTATTGAGTCAACTTGTCGTTGTGTAAGTTCTCCTATTGATCTTGAGCCCCATAAAACCTTACCCATTGCGGAGTAAAAAAATGTCATTCCTAACATAGGGACTGCGTAAGTTACTACGAAGAATAAAACTTGGTATCTGTGAAAAAAGAATTCCTTTTACAAATGTAGAAAGCTGGTGGTTAAATACCACTGTCGGTTACAAAGCATAAATGTTAACAAACAACTTAATGTCAGTTCTAATTCTAATGCAAGAGTTTGCAGTGAGAATGATGGTAACATTTATGCGATCAAAATGCATTCTTTACAAAAAATATTATTAGCTGCAGTTTACATTTTATTTGTAACAATAGCAATTAAGGCTGCTAAGTTAAGCGGCCATATTTGCTACTGTTACAAATAAAATGTAATCTATAAATCAATAATTATTTCTAGTGTAGTACCTTCGTTATGTAATTGACTCGCAATTGTAACCGAAATGAATGTGATCATTATTTCATTCGGTTGGTTACAATTTCAATCAAGTTACACTATCTATGAATTAAGTATATAAGGGAAACGTTACACTTAGATTTAAATATTTATTTAAGAATTACATTTCATATGTAACACTACATTGACGTACAAAAAGCTGCTTACTACAACTTCGTATGCGTGGAGTTTAGAAACAAAACCTTAAAAAAATTATCAAAAAGGCGTCCTATTGAGCAACTTTATCTACTAAAAAACCTCATCAAAATCCGTTGCGTAGTTTTAAAGATTTAAGTTTACAGAGGGACATACACACAAAAATAACAACTTTGATTTAAAATAAGTAAAGATTTAAGATTGTTTTAGAGGTCCTATAAATAAAGTATGTGGTATAAGTTTAAAATTAGATATTCTAAAGTTTAAGTTCGTTGCATTACGCTCAATATAGATGCGATAACTTGAGAAGTTGAGACCAAGTTATTGTCAAATAACGTAACTAAAAATAAACAGGTGTATACAAAATATGTTTACGAAAGCTCTTCAAAATGTATTAATTGTAAACCTAATAGCTTTATTAATTGGATATTATAAAATGTACCCCTATAAATTTCCATGTTATTGGATTGCCAATAAACCAATAAGCCAATGAACATTGCCAATAAACCAATTACTTATATATACACGAAAGGTTTTACAATATAAGGAAAATATTTCATTATAAAACTGAATTTTTGAAATAAATATTTTAAAGACTAAACCTGGCAAGTCTGTGGTGACAGATTAAGAGTACAAGTGTCACCACAATTTTTTTCTTCCCAAAGTGCAGTAAAGATCAGCTAAGGAATATTGTGCATAAATAACATCTTCTGTGAGAGATGGAAAACTTGAAAATAAACCCTATGCCAACACGCCTGGTCAGCGCGACACTGTAGGCTTTAATTGCTCCCCATATGGAGAAGGCACGAAAAACTAGGTGTCTTGAAATTCATCATCTGTGCCCGATGAGACTTGCCGTCTGAGTGTCTGCAACTCTTTATTGATTTTATAAGCATTCTGTTATACTTAAATCAGTTAAACGAGTTAAACTAATCAGTACTTACACAAAATCCATGTATGATACATCTGGCAATCCATCAGGCCAAGATAATAGACATGCGGTTTTTAAAGTTCCTTTGGACCTATGACAAGTAAAATAAAATAATATTAATTAAGATAAAAATCAGAACGTTTGTAACAAAGTGAACCGTAAATGGGTCTATAAAAAGAAGACAACGAACTGTCTACAATATTTGTATAAGATAATTAGATATGCAACGACACGAACAGTTCTAAAGAGTTAAACGTCGCTCGGAGTAGAAAAAAAAAAATTTCAATTAGTCGCCATAATACTGTTAGAGAAATTTTTGATAGTATCCACGAAATATTCTTTTTAATTAAGATATGCCGCAAAATATTACAATCTATATAACAATTATTTTGCCAATCTAACTACTTATTACAAGCATCAAGAAAAAATACGCGTTGTTTGTTTGTAGTTTACTTTTTGCTATCGCCACTAAGTTGCGATATTTTATTTGACAAAGCTAGCATTTCCCAAACCAGTAGACTACAAATAGAATTCTGTTCAATAAAAAAAAAAAGAATACAAATCAAAAATGGGGATTACATTTACCACTAATCTTTTTCTTTTTTGTAATCCGATTATTTCTATGATTTCTTTTAAAAAACGGCGGTTAGGAATAACCATTCCTGAGTTGATTTAACAACCAAGTACTTAAAAAAAAAATAGGTATGTGCATTCTCACCTATATACTTTTGTAGTAGAATACATTAAACATGGTATAGCTAGAAGCATACCACTGACCCAAATAACAGCAATTGTTATAAGGGAACACGTCTTAGACATTCTTGGCCTCATTGGTCGGACGATGGCTTGATACCTGTATAGAAATAGATATCAAAACAGTAGGTGTTATTAGGTAAGGAAGGTATAATAAGTTTGGAAGTTAAAGTATCATTCTCTAACACTTGCGTGACTCATTTGCTTAAATACAACAATTTTTTACGGATCGAGACGAGAATTTTAGGGAACTCCCAGCCGTCCCACACGTGATCATGGTGACTGAAAGGTTTAGTCAAACGTCAGGCTAGTATTTAAAATAAATACCTATACGCGTCAAAACCCACTAAAAGTGGTTTTATTTATAGGTATAATAAGTTTGGAAGGTATAAGAAAAATTCTGTAGTTTGTGTGATCTCCATCTCCACACAGAAATAACAGATTAGGAATATTAATAACCATAACCTTATTTCCTCCCCAGGTATAAGAAAACAAAACTAAAATTAATTAACTAAATGATGAAGTAAATCTTTGCCAAGGAAATTGCCGCCAATATCCTTTCACTAGCAGTGCCCGCGACTTCGTACGCATGGAATTTAGAAATGAAAAATTAAATGAACTAGGTAACAATAACGCCATTTTACAGCTAATTAATAAATCGTCCGTTTGGTTTTCTTTTTTTGCACAATTCTAAAGAAGTAACACACATGGCCCCAATGTCATTTTAGTAAATGATATCTCAGAGTTTTACCTTTTTAAGGCTTCGTACAAACCCATAAAGTCTCACTACGGTATCCGTCTGTCTGTCTATCCGCCCGTTAAACTTTTTGTTACTCGGCAACGGCTGCAGGTATCAATTTGAAACTTATACCAAATGTAGATCTATGCCGTCCCTTGCTAAAAGATACAATCAATAATTTAGATCTACGCATTCCGAAGATATAACCGAATTAAAGCCATTTTTGAGTATTTTCAACTTCAGCACCGATACGTACGTCGGGATTTGAGCAGCGTAACGACCATACGCCGACGCCAACGCCGGTGCCGATGCCAATGCCAACGCCGACGCCTATGAAAACCAACTCAGCACCGATACGTCGGGATTTGAGCAGCGTAACGACCATACGCCGACGCTGACGCCGGCGCATATAAAAACCAACTCAACACCGATACGTCGGTATTTGAGCAGCGTAACGACCATACGCCGACGCCGATGCCGATGCCGATGCCGATGCCGATGCCGATGCCGACGCCGACGCCTAAAAACACCCACTCAGCGTACGTCGTGATTTGAGCACCGTAACGACCATACGCCGACGCCGACGCCGAAGCCAACGCCGACGCCGACGCCGACGCCGATGCGAATGGCGACGCCGACGCCGATGCCGATGCCGACGTCGACACCTATGAAAACCAACTCAGCACCGATACGTCGGGATTTGAGCAGCGTAACGACCATACGCCGACGCCGGCGCCTATAAAAACCAACTCAACACCGATACGTCGGGATTTGAGCAGCGTAACGACCATATGCCGACGCCGATTCCGATGCCGACGCCGACGCCTATAAACACCCACTCAGTACCGATACGTACGCCGGGATTTGAGCACCGTAACGACCATACGCCGACGCCGACGCCGACGCTGACGCCGATGCCAATGGCAACGCCGATGCCGACGCCGGCGCCTATAAAAACCAACTCAACACCAATACGTCGGGATTTGAGCAGCGTAACGACCATACGCCGATGCCGACGCCAACGCCTATAAAAACCAACTCAGCACTGATACGTCGGGATTTGAGCAGCGTAACGACCATACGCCGACGCCGACGCCGATGCCAACGCCGACGCCGACGCCTATAAACACCCTCTCAGCTCCGATACGTACGTCGGGATTTGAGCAGCGTAACGACCATACGCCGACGCCGACGCCTATAAAAACCAACTCAGCACCGATCCGTCGGGATTTGAGCAGCGTAACGACCATACGCCGACGCCGACGCTTATAAAAACCAACTCAGTACCGATACGTCGGGATTTGAGCAGTGTAACGACCATACCCCGACGACAACGCCGACGCCTATAAAGACCAACTTAACACCGATACGTCGGGGATTGCGCAGCGTAACGACCTGTAAACTATATTATTGGAAAGTTTCATGAAAATTCATCCAGCAGTCTTTACGTGAAAGAACCACAAACATCCTTTACATTCATACATCCAACATTAACCAAACATCAAAACATTGGAGTATAGAAGACCGAGGAAACGTTCGCGTTGCTCAGCCAACAGTTTAAGTATTTTATTTTACCGCGCGTAATTATTTTTTCGTCATATCTCCTAAGATGTTCATTTAAATTGTATGCTGTAAAAAGCAGTTGTAATCTATATTAAATGTGTAAGCTAACTAAGGTATTTAATTTGATAAAAATTTTTACCAAATACACATAAATAGCTTTTAAAAACACCCTATTGAATTTGATAATTTTTTGACGTTCTTGTGGGTTCAGCAGGTTTTCCTTAAAAGATAGACATATGACCTCGCGGACATTTTTAAAGATCTATAGGTAAAAAACAATTTCCCCATACATTATTTTGTTGTAACTCACATGGATAAGGCAGCGTTTTCATTTAAAGCTCGCGCGCGTGACCTTTTTCCGCGTTTCTTGCAACATTTTACACTGATGCTTCGCTTATATTCGTTGCAGCGTGATGTTATATAGCCTATAGCCTTCCTTGATAAATGTACTATCCAACACTGAAAGATTTTTTTCAAATCGGACCAGCGGATTCTGAGATTACCGCGTTTAAACAAACAAACAAACAGACTCGTTCGCTTTATAATATTAGTATAGAAGTATAGATAAATTGCTTTCTTTGTAACAACTTCATTTTGCTAATGAAGTGGATAAGTCTGTGCTTTGATTCAATTTATTTCTGACAATAATTTCTCAGAAAACACATCGTTTATTGCCTATTAAGCAAAATTGGCCTGTAATTAAACAAATTGCAAATAAAACCATTTTGGTTTAGATTTTTATGGGTATATTTACTTTAAAATTTTAATGTAATAGAGGTTTAATTTGAAAAAATTACTCGTGCAAGTATTACAGAATATTTCATTAAATTAATTCAATCTGGAATAGAAATATGTGAACATAAAAACGTAGTATAGATTCTGCATTCAATAGCCGCGAGCGACGTGTAGTTTTCAGCGCATAGACCTACTCGTATTAAAAGAAATTGTCCTACGACGTTTGCTACATGGCTGATGTATGTGTATCTAATATTTATGTATCAACAGAAGTCAAGCTATTGATTTATGTGTTTAGTTTATGTTTCTTTTAGTTTATAAATACATATGATCTAGGTAAAGATCGAAATGTACGCTCCTGTGACATTATTTAGGTAATAATTAAATAAACGTCAGTATTAGAACTTAATTCCATTCGTATAGTTTCGTGAAATAATGACATAGTTAATATCTCTGCTTTCTCTAAAACAGTACACCACCTGGGACTTCTGAATTTAGGTTTTCTATAGGTATTATTGATATGAAAATAATTTGCCGTAAATAAATCTAAATTGTAGGTTTTGTTCAAAAGTTGTAACGAAAATGACTATAAAGATTTTATATTACATTTTATTATGAAGATGAATGGTCTTATTCATAATGACTTATTGGAGGTTTAATCGGAGATTTTATTGGAGAGATAATAAACGTTTTAGCGTAAAAAGACTATTATGAATAACAAATTTTGACAATTTTCGCGAACCGATTTATGCGAACTTTTAAACCTCCGATAAGTCATTATGAATAAGACCAATAAAGTTTAAGTGCTTAAAATACCCTACATAAGTAATTACTCATTCTATGATAAAAAAAAGTAGTGCTGCATAATTTTCTCCGATAAATAAATAAGAAAAAACATTACCTGTCAAATGAAATTCCAGTAAGCGTGAAGACGCTGGCTGCGACTGTCACGTTTGCAATAAAGTTACTTAGTTGACAGTAACGGACACCGAATACCCAGTCACTGGAAAAAAGAGAAAATATGAAGCCATCGGTTCAACGGGCTTCCAATTAATATGCTAATCGTTGTGCCATAGGTCTTGTATAGAAGGAGAGATGCATTGAAAAATATTATCAATTTAGTATCAATATAACTTAATCACGTAATCACTTTATTTGTAGATAAACATATAATAATATATTCATTTTGACGGGCTTCGTGGCGTAGTGGTTCATGTAATGGACTGCCGTTCACGAGGTCGCGGGTTCGATTCCCGCTTGGGACAATCATTTGTGTGATATCCATAAATGTCATACAAATGTTTGTACTACGTCTGAGTGTTTTCTATGTATTATAAGTATGTATTTACAAAAGAAAAATAGTTTATGTATTTATATCCGTATTCTGGTACCCATAACACAAGCATAATAAGCTTAGCATGGGACCAGAGGACGTTGTGTGTAATGTCCATATTTATTTATTTATTATTATTATTTTATATTCATGGACATTTCACATAACGTCCTCTAGTCGATAGCTAAACTTATAATTAAATTCATTTTATGGGTACCAGAATACGGTTATACAACAGTAACTACTTTTCTTTTGTCAATACATACATATAATGTCAATATATATAGAAAACACCCAGTAACCTTGTGTTCTAAATGTCGTACCAATCTGAGTTTTGGGCCTTTTCTCAAATACACTTACTTACTACAACTTAGCACATTAAGTTACTATTGACTTTCTATGCTTTTTACTTAATAATCTAAATATAGTTGTTTAACTCATACTGAGAAGAATTGTAGTGGAAGATTTGGTAAACATGTGCAGGAACCATGATAGCTCATGAACCAACGACCTCGGAATACCGTTCCGAAGCTCTTCCAACTGAGCTTATTGCGGTCCACTTGCAACACCTCAAATTAACCACCATATCTGTCACTCGAATGAGTTTATATATTTTTACGTACACTTGCGGCATTTCACTTTTTCCACCATAATTTGATTTATTAAGTAAAAGCATAGCATGTCAAATGCAAAAATTTATAAATTACTTTACTTTTTGGTGTCAATTTTATGTGAGGTTGTAAAAAATTACTCTCCTTAAATTTTTCTAACATTCCAAAAGTAGTGAAACTTAAAAATCATTCTCAGCCTCTCTTTATCTCTTCAGCCCATTAACGTCCCACCGCTGGGCACGGGCCTACTCCAATTTGGGAGGAACATGGTCTACTGTGCCGCGCTGACCAGACGTGTTGGCACAGGGTTTAGTTTCGAGATTTCCGTCCCTCACAGTTAACGTTAACTGCTTATATTGTCCCTTAGCTGGCTCTTACGCCACCCTGGGAAAGAAATGGGGTGGTGAAACTTGTATTCTTAAACCGTCACCACACCACTTCGGTTTAGAATAAAGCATAAATAAATAAATAAAAATCTCCGTGTGGTGACAGATTAAGAACACAACTGTCACCACCCCATCTCCTACCGAGGGTGCTGTAAAAGTCAGCTAAAGGATATTGCACACAGATGGCAAGTCAGCTAAGGGATATTGCCAGAAGTGTGAGAGAAATTAAACCCTGTGCCAACACGCCTGGTCAGCGCGGCCCAGTAGACCATAATCCCTCCCAAAGTGAAAGAGGCCCGTACCCAACAGTGGGACGTAAATGGGCTGGAGAAGAAGAAGAAATATATAAAATTTATCGAAAATAAAGCAAAGTAATAAAACCCTCAGATAGCGAGTCAATTATAAGTTATAAGTACTTAACTGTCAAACAATATTTTGTTTTGTGTCTGTTCAGATGAAAGATATTAACATACTATGATTAGAAGGTCTCTGATCTTTGTATCAAATCTGTAGCAAGATGCTGTGAAGTGGAAAATCGTCTAGACGTTTTGCTTCAAGATATTGATGACAAGGAAAAATAGGAAGCTAATAATATTTATTAATGATACCTTTTTTTTATTTTATTTATATCAAATCTATTATTCATGTTTTATGGTTATTAGTACTCTAGATTTACAATAATTGGAATAATTTTACATTTTTATTGAATTTAGAAAATTTTCCCTGTTTTTGCAACATTTTTCACTAATGGTTCGCTCCTATATGTCATAGTGTTATGTTATATAGACTGTATCCTTGCCTTGTAGCCTGTTGCCTGTAGCCGTGCTATACAACACTGAAATAATTTTTCAGACCTGACCAGCGGTTCTTCAGATTAGCGCGTTCAAACAAACAAACTCTTCAGTTTTATAATATCATAAGTTTTCTTCTAGAAACTGAATAAAGGTAAAAGTGTATACAACTTCCTATCACTTGTGTAATTCTTTGAGCTATGAAGCAATTAAAGTGATTCTTAAGGAATAATTAATTAACTTTAATTACATCATTACTTTTACTCACGCGAGTTAAAATGGGACGTAGTTATCTTAAAATAGAGCATAATCATTCACTGAAAGGATAAAAAAGAAATAAATAACTGCTTTTTACTGCTTGACATTAGTAGCTAAATTCTCTGAAAGATCCAGATAAATATGTAAATTATAAAGAAAAAAAAACACGCATGCCTGGTCATCGCGGCATAGTAGATCATAATCCTTCCCAGAGAAGGCCCGTGCCTCATTGTTGGACGTCAATGGACAGAAAGAATGAAAATCTATTTATAAAAAAAGGAACACATAGAAACATTTTAATTTTTCTACCAATACATCTTTGAAAATATAAAAATTGCTCTACAGGCTTTATGCAGGAAGAACATAGGGGATACAACGTTTGTATAGAAAAACTGCCGTTATTTATTTCCTCTTAATATTAACAATTATTGAACTATCTTACCTGTGCAACATATATATAAAGTTGAAGAGACAGTTCAGTGAAGCCATCATCAGATCAGCAAAAGACAGATTTACTAAGAAATAATTTGTTACTGTCCTCATTCGTCTGTGTGCTGTGGACAATAAAAAATGTTATAAAAAATATTAAATTGTTAACGAAAACTTAGGTACTACTCTCTCTCTCTCTCTCTCTCTCTCTCTCTCTCCAGCTCATTAAAGTCCCACTGTTGGGCATGAGGCCTTCTCCACTTTAAGAGGCATAACGTTAGGTAAAACTAATTGGCACACGATTTTGATTCGCAGATATTTAATAAATAATTTTATTACTGCCGAATCTTATACGAAATCAAAGCTTTGATAATTGACAATAAAAAATTTTTTCAATATTTAGCTTTAATTAGTAAAATCAATTTTATTACAAAAATAACTGTTGCCCGCGACACCGTCCGCGTGAATTTCGGAAATTACACATAGTAGCCTATGTCCTTTCTTTGTTGATGGTCTGTGCCAAATTTCATCAAAATCCATTAAGTAACTCTATCTGTTACGCTTTCCCGCTTAAACCTCACAATCGATTTTGATGAAATTTGGCACAGACAATCAACAGAGTTACTTTCGCATTTATAATATTAAAGTAGGGATAAGTAGGGATTAAATTTGGGCATTTTATACCGTAGTTTATAAATAACTAGCTGATTCCCGCTACTCCGTACGCGTAGAATTTTAGATCCCCATATATATTGTCACCGTTTAAACCTTCCCTAAGCTTTCATAAATATTACAAGACCAAAATCACCAAAATCGGCCAAGCCTTTCTCGAGTTTTAGCCAGACTAACGAACAGCAATTGATTTTTTAAAATAAGAAGATAAAAAAGTTTCAACTAAAGACACAGCTGACAATAGGTAATAAATAATATCCAGTCATCCAGTAAATAATGACCATGGTGACTGCAAAGTCTCCGAAACGTCGGGCCAAAATTTAAAACAAATATACGCGTCTAAATCCGTAAAAAGTAGTTTTATTTAAATAATATCGGCTTTAAAACAATATTTTATCAAACTCTAAATAGGCGTTTAGTATTTAAGTTCTTAACTATAAAATCTACGGTAAGATTAATTACTTCGATATATATATGTTGCTCAGACGCCGCGTCTAAGCTTAGCGTCTTAGATTATCTCGATCTAGCTTAATCTTCTAGTTCTGTGGTTTAATAAGGCACAGTATTATCGAGATTTTATAGTAATGAAAGGTATATCAATACAAATTGTGGAAGCTATGCACATTATATTACGACATTGTGTCTCTCTCCAGCCCATTAACGTCCCACTGTTGGGCACGGGTCTCCTCCACTTTGGGAGGGATTACGGTCTACTGTGCCGCGCTGACCAGGCGTGTTGACACAGGGTTTATTTTCGAGTTTTCCGTCTCTCACAGAGGATGTTATCTGTGTGCAGTATCCCTTAGCTGACTTTTACAGCACCCTTGAGAGGAGATGGGGTGGTGACAGTTGTATTCTTAATCCGTCACCACACGGACTAGACATTGTGTGCATCAAAATATTTATAACTCACTAGCTGTCCCGGCAAACGTTGCTTTGCCATACAATTCTGTGTAAAAATCAACAACAAAAAGTTTCATCAAAATCGGTCCAGCCAATTGTGAAGCTAAACCATCCTCAAACCCCCTTGAATACACACAACAAATTTCATCAAAATCGGTCCAGCCACTTAGGAGGAGTTCAATTACAAACACACGTACAGAAGATTTATATACATATACAGGATGTGGCGTAAATGGTGGTCCAACGCTAAGGTGGTTATAGTTCAAGTATTCACCTATCATATAAAAAAAAAATTAACCATTTTTAGGGTTCCGTACCCAAAGGGTAAAAACGGGACCCTATTACTGAGACTTCGCTGTCCGTCCGTCCGTCCGTCCGTCTGTCACCAGGCTGTATCTCAAGAACGGTGATAGCTAGAGAGTTGAAATTTTCACAGATGATGTATTGCTATTGCCGCTATAACAACAAATACTAAAAATAAAATAAAATAAATATTTAAGGGGGGCTCCCATACAACAAACATGATTTGTAGGGTTCCGTACCCAGTATCTCAAGAACGGTGATAGCTAGACAGTTGAAATTTTCACAGATGATGTATTTCTATTGCCGCTATAACAACAAATACTAAAAATAAAATAAAATAAATATTTAAGGGGGGCTCCCATACAACAAACATGATTTTTTTACCGTTTCTTGCTCGATACTAATAACGTTGCCTTATGTATATAATAATGTTGCATAGATAATGGTACGGAACCCTTCGTGCGCGAGTCCGACTCGCACTTGACCAATTATTAGCCATTGGTTTCGGAAAAAGGATTTTTTTTATTTTTTTGTAAAAAATCGATAAATATTTTATAAATGAGAATGTAACTTCGACAAATGACATTATTTTATGAGTGTGTTTTTTGTGTTGTACGGGCGAGTACTAACACTAGCACATGCATTTTCGTTTTTTCATGTAAACCCCAAAAATAAACCAATAAATAAAAAAAACTGAAAATTAATTTCTCGTTTTAAAAAAATCATGCATTTTAGATGTGAGTAGTGTAAAAAAAAATGGCTATAAATGGTTAATTTTTTTTTATATGATAGGTGAATACTTGAATTATAACCACCTTAGCGTTGGACCACCATTTACGCCACACTCTGTATAAAGACTAGCTGACCCGGCAAACGTTGTTTTGCAATACAAAAAAAAACTTTGAAAAATAGATGTTGGCCGATTCTCAGACCTACTGAATATGCATGTAAAATTTCATAAAAATTGATCAAGCCGTTTCGGAGGAGTACGGTAACTAACACTGTGACATGTGAATTTTATATATTAGAAGAGAGATAGTAGTTTCAAGTCCCAAATAAATAAAGAAAAATAAAATCAAAATATTGTGTATAGAAGTAATTATAGCGTCACCTACATAAAGTGTGAGTACTTAAAAATCTCGCGTCATTTACTCATTAGATGGCGTAAATATAAATTAGGTGAATGTCGTAAGGAAGATAAGACAAAGAAGTTATTACTAGTACTTCCAAGATACAATATTTGTACATCAGTTATAGAACAATGGAACGATTTACCAAAGGTCATTGATTCACTCTTGCTACTAAATTGACTTATTAAAGAAAAAAAGCATGGAAAATAAACTTTTAGTTATACCACAGATACATAAACTTTTCTTTTGGGCCTCTGCATGTTGGATCCATGTCCCCGTGTAAGCCTTACAAAGGACCGGGTATTTCTTATAATAGAAATAACCCGTGACTATCAAAACCTACATAAAATTGAACACGATTTTTTTTTTTGCAAATTGTGTCGATTCTTCTGTAGCCGAAGGAACTTCGTTCCTACCTGGTGTCCGACGACACCACATCTGGTTTTTGTAAATATATTCACTATTTTATCAACTCTGTACACTACATACTGCCTCATTCATTCATCTCTTCCTCTCACTCCATCCAATGGTTGTCTAGAATAGATCGCCTTGAGCGATAAGACCGCCAATTGTACAATAATCTATTGTATAAGTGTTTTTGTAATTTATATGGTGTACAATAAAGAGTGTGTGAGTGTTTTTTATTATTTTATTATTATTATTATCGTTGAAAACAGATAAAATATAATATTATATAAATTTCTCGTATCACAGTGTCCGTTACCATACTCCTCCGAAATGGTTTGACCGATTTTTACGAAATTTTATAGGCATTTATGAAATTTTATTTCGGTAGGTCTAAGAATCGGCTACTAACGATTTTTCATACCCCTAAGTGATAAGGATTGTCCACCCTTAACATTTTAATGGCAAAACAACCTTTGACGGGTCATTTAGTTAAATATTAATTATACGCACAAATGATGATTATTCCTTCTATGTTTCACTTCTAATTTCAATTTAAACACGGCGCGGCGTAGTTAATAGGCATCATGTGCCTTTGAAGTTTGACCTCAGACCATCAAACCCTGACCGGGTGCCAATGGGACCACACGGTAAGCAATAAGATTTTAAATAAAAAAAGAATAATTAAAATCACTTCATCAGTTAAAAGTTATGAGGTAACAAATATAGAAAAAAAACAAACAGACGAATTGAGAACCTCCTTTTTTAGAAGTCTATTAAAAATAAATAGCTTAAATGGTCTGGGTTAAAGTAAAAAAATATAATGCTTCTTACCTGTTACAATCCAAATAACTATTACATTGCCACCAATAGCTACTACGAGCATAGCGGCAAACAGACAGACCCAGGAGTTATGTGCCCATGTTGGCATTGTACTGGATGATGGAGATGCCGTAGATTTGGGCACCAGCAGTGTGACCGCGCCCAACAGGCTACGGTTGAAATCCATTTTCCATGTGTATACCACCTGGAGAAAATTTCATCATTAGCAAACAACTTAAAGAAAATCTGTGATTCTACCTATACTTCTTCTCCTTCTTCTTCTCCAGCCCATGTTATCTGTGTGCAATATCCCTTAGCTGACTTTTACAGCACCCTTGGGAGGAGATGGGGTGGTGTCACTTGTATTCGTAATCCGTCACCAAACGGAGGTACCTATACATCTATACTTTATTATATTATCTGTGATACATATAATAAAACTGTAGAAATAAAATTTTTGTACGTTGAATATATTTTCAAAAAAAATAGTCAGATGGTGGACAACCAACAGAACCCATTTCCAGCATTATTTTAATTTTTGTCTGTTTAGATGTTTTTCTGTGCACGCATCACGCAAAACGTACAACGCTTATAAATATAAATGTTATACGTAAATATTGTCCACAACTCAAGGTATTTGTTTCATCGCAATCGGTCCACTTAAACGAAATTGAAATATTTACATAATATTAAATTTCTCAATTTGGTTACTTGCAGCGCCATCTAGCGACTAAAAAAAGAACCAAAAAATTGATTGGGTCGATCGAAATAGAAATCGATCCATGCGGACGGACTCGTGGGCACAGCTAGTACATAACAAAGAGATAAAGTTTGCAATACAATATACTAGTTGCTGTCCACGCACCTCCTGCAACGCAACACCTGAAATTTAGGAACTAAATCTTAACAATCAGAAATTTACTATACTGCGCGATAGAAGGCGTTGTATTGCCTGCTGAATCGAAGTATAGTTTCGTTACAGGCATTAACCCTTATGCTCGTTAAAACTTGAACCCACGACCTCGGAATACCGTTTCATCACTCTACCGGCTGAGCTATGATGCACATGCATGCGCTGCACATGTTTTTCCACTATAATTAAATGTAGAAAACTATTTTATATATCACTAGCTCATCTGGCAAACGTTGTTTTGCCATATAAATGTTAGGGGTGGACAACCCTTATCAGTTAGGGGTATGAAAAATAGATAGTAGCCGATTCTCAGATTTACTGAATATGCATCAAAAATTCATAAGGATCGGTCAAGCCGTTTCGGAGGAGTATGGAAACGATCATTGTGACACGAGAATTTTATATTAGAAGATTTAATTCAACTTCATTTATTTCTTTAAATATATGAAATTGAAGGACTTGTAAATCTGAATTTTACTGTTACTGTATAAAATAGCCATAAAAACGTTAGACACATAACATAGATACACCGTAATTGTCCCATAGGGTACTGAACCCATAATAAATAAAAGTATACCAAGATATATTGAAGTGCTTAAAATAAAACGTACCATATTAAGAACAATATTTTTGGTAGAATTTTAAAAGGATCGTCATAAATTTCAAACAAAACAACATTATCCTACGAAGGTACCTTTATCGTTTATTATGCACAAACATTTAAAAAACGGTCTTTTATTTTTAGGTTTGCGTATCAATAGGTAAGGCTTATGTCCAGCAGTGAACAAAGAAAGGCTGATTGATGGATAGATAAAGTGGGGATATTTACCTATTTCACTGAGATTTCGCTGTCCGGCAGTCTATCAGCAGGCTAAATCTAATGAACATAGCTATATTTTTTTATACATATACAAAACATTTTTAGTGTGTCTTGATGACCAGCTTAGACGATAAATGATTGTTACAATTGATGATAATAATTTTGTGTGTGTTTTCAAATAAATTGGTTTTTTTTATAATATGATGACGAATTTAATAATATGATAGTACGGTACTTCTCTTGAGCGAGTGTAATTTGTACTTCGGCGATTTTTCAAAATAACTGTAAAGGACTAATTATTCTTTGTCTGTATTAAGAAGAGGATGTAAAAATTGTTGTAAATATTATGTAAAAACTAAAGACTCGAAATAAATGAGATGCCTTAATATTATAAATGGAATATGGGGTCTAAATAACCTCGTATTCTTACTTTCAGAAAAAAATATACATGGCGTGTAACATTAATTTGGATCTGTGAAGAAAGGAGATGTAAATACATTTCTTTTTATGAGGATTTGATAGGATTTTAGCTGTTAAAAAGATACGGACTGAATAGGCAATTATCCTTGCAGAATAAGGCCATGAACATGGTAATAAATAAATACTTATAATGATTCAAACTCACGAAAGTTTCAATATCTTTCTATTTTGTGTGAATAATTATATACTTTTGAGAATCTATCTCCTATTGTTCTTGTGGTGATAGATTATGTACACAAGTGTCACCAGCCCATTTTCTCCCCAGGGTCTTGTTAAAGCCAGCAAACGGATATTGTACACGACATATAAAATCCTCTGTGCGAGAAGAAATCTCAAAAATAAGCCCTATGCCAAAACGCCTGATCAGCGCGGCATAGTAATAATTTCTCCCAAAGTGGAGGAAGCCCGTGTCCAACAGTGGGACCTTAATAGGCTGGAGAGCGAGAGAGAGCGAGAGAGAGAGATAGAGCTCTCTATCTCTCTCTCTCGCTCTCTCTCACTCAAGAGAGAGATGTCTAAGCTAATAAGTAGCCACGTTAGGTACTACTATAATAACTTATTTGTGGAATAAATGAATAGTTTTCCGTGTTCCTCAAACAAATAACAAAAGCATTAAATATTGAGATTGCACGATACAAACATACAAACAATATAATAAACTCCTTCTTCTTTAATTTGCTTAACAACCTAGATAGATAATTATTACAAAGAAAACAAACATCATTGTTAGAAAAAGTTGTTTAGGTAGGTACTTCGTTTGTTACAGTTTTGAAATATTGAAACGAATATTAATTATACTTCGAAAACTAGAATTTCTTGCTAGTAAATAAAACAACCTATGAATGACAATTATCAAATTTAAATTTTTAATTGTTATAGATAATTACGTATTGAAACGATAACTTCTATGTTGAAGTATTTTACAAAACTTAATATTTTCAAAGTTATTCTTCAATAACTAAAATTTATACGCATAATTTGTATTAAATGCCCGACGTTTGGGCGATCTTCAGCCACCATGGTCACCGTGGCCATGCAAGGCTCCCCAAACGCGTGGCTAAAAATAAAATAAATATTCGCGTACCGTGTGATAACAGATTAAGAATAGAAGTGTCATTACCCCATTTTCTTACCCATTGTGATAAAAGATCAATCTAAAGGACAATAGGTGAGTGAAATACATACAAAATCTTGAAACTACACTTGGTCTGCTAAGTAAAAGTCCAAATACCCTCCCAAAGTGAAAGAGGCCGGTGCCTTTCAGGGTGACGTCGACCTTGGGATCATGGGACGTTAATAGCGCTATGACACTCCAGTATATTCTTAATTTCCTTAACTTTAGTGTTCTTCTTCGATATAATATTATTCAGTCCACATTCTTCCTTTCAAAGGCGAGTTTTGAATATTTATAGTAAAGTAATCGAAACTTATTTTATTAAGTTTGTTAACATCAAAGAGATATTTGAATATTTATTGTAACTGACAATAATTGCTTTATTAAGATATTAGCATAAATATATGAAAAGTACTTCACTGTCTATCGACCTTTGATGTACCAATTCCGCGCGCACAATTAAACTAAAAAATTAAAAATTTATAGTAATACAATTCAGCAATGTAAATTGAACCTCATAATATAAAACTGTGAATTATAGACAAACGATTTTGATTAATACTAGCTGTTGGCCGCGACTATTGGACGCACTGTAATGTTATATAAATAAATAAATAAATAAATAATAATAAATATTCATGGACATTTCACACAACGTCCTCTGGTCCCAAGCTAAGCTTATATGCTTGTGTTATGGGTACCAGAATACGGATATAATACATATACTACTTTTCTTTTGTAAATACATACTTATAATACATAATAAACACCCAGACGCAGTACAAACATTTGTATAACAATTATAAACATCACACAAATGATTGTCCTGACCGGGAATCGAACCCGAGACCTCATGATCGGCAGT
This sequence comes from Orgyia antiqua, assembly GCA_916999025.1. Classification (NCBI taxonomy): domain Eukaryota; kingdom Metazoa; phylum Arthropoda; class Insecta; order Lepidoptera; family Erebidae; genus Orgyia; species Orgyia antiqua. The sequence continues at coordinate 14,179,948 of OU779864.1, read as the reverse complement.
CCGTTATATGAACCACTCCACCACGAGGCCCGTCTATATATATAGCCTATAAATAGCCTTTCTCTTCCCCTTCTAGTAGGTATAAATAAACCTCGTGATGCTTCGTTAGTGTAACGGACTGCCAATTACAAAGTTGCAGGTTTGCTTCCGTACAGGACAATTTTTATATAATGTTTATGACTCTCATAGATGTTTCCATCCATCCATCCATCAGCCTCTCTCCGTCCACTGTTGGACATAGGCCTCCCCCCATAGAACGCCACAACGCGCGGTCCTGTGCCGCCTGCATCCAATGTCTCCCCGCGACCTTGACGATATCGTCGCTCCACCTTGATAGATATATAGATGATAGATGTTTACTGCTTATAAAATCCATTACCTGACTTTTACAGAGAAGTAATGGAATGTTTATACTTTTATTAATTATCCGTCACCGTATTATTCGTTAATTAATTAAACTAATTATTGCGCACAACTTCGTTCGCGTGGAATTTAGAAACCAAATCTTAAGGGCTTACATCAATATTATCGTCGACATGTACAAATTAACGCAGCTAGTAGGTATAGAAAATGAAGAATTAAATAAATAAATAAATAAATATTCATGGACATTTTCACACAACGTCCTCTGGTCCCAAGCTAAGCTTATATGCTTGTGTTATGGGTACCAGAATACGGATAAAATACATATACTACTTTTCTTTTGTAAATACATACTTATAATACATAGAAACACCCAGACGCAGTACAAACATTTGTATGACAATTAGAAAAATCACACAAATGATTGTCCCGAGCGGGAATCGAACCCGCGACCTCGTGATCGGCAGTCCGTTACCAGAACCACTACACCACGAGGCCCGTATATTCTATTCTAATTAGGGATATTTTTTTTGTTTACTCAAAATCTACTAAATATATTTTAATTCTGATTTACGTGTTTCTATATATAATAGTTACTTATGTTTTGAAAGTTATTTCATTAGTTAATACGCGATAATAGACCGACAAATGAAAAAAATAAGAAATGAGAGAGGTATTTTCGCTAAGATTTTCTATCGAGAAAACAATCGCGTTTCTGAGTTTATGCGATCCTAGATTATATGTATATTGAAAAAACATATACTTAAATATTAGAGCTCTAGCCATTTAATCTAAAGAAACAATGAAAACTTCGTACGTAGAAAAATGCACGAAGCTATTTTGGTATCCTCTTAACAAAATATATAAAAACGCCATCCACTTGAAACACTCTGTCTATTAAAAAAAAACGCATCAAAATCCGTTGCGTAGTTTAAAATATATATGCTAACATAGGGACATGCGTACAAAAATAATGACATTGTTTTATAATAAGTAAAGATATATAATAATATCATTTAAAATAACTTACATCCACGTTATCACTTTTTGCTGTATTCCTGAAGTCGTGACTCGCGTAAAACTTCTGCCTTTCCAAAGTAATATTATGCATTATATCCATTTTATTTAACAAGAATATGTTCTATGGATAACATTTTTAAAAACTTTATTCGTAACTATGCTCCTAAATATATCTTCTCTCATCAATTCTGTTGCCGATATGAACATATCTCTTATATTTTATGTTCTGTCCTTAAATGAAAACCACCTGTAACAAGAAATATAACATTTTAATCAATTCATTATCATCATTCTCCTCCCAATATCCTAGTCATTTCGATTAATTATGGAGAATAAAAAGTCCAGGTGGTTACAAATACAAGTGTCACCCATTTTCTACCCGGGGCGCTGTAAAAGCAAGCTAAGGAATACAGTACATAAAGCACATCTTCAAGAGATGGAAACCTCGATAATCAACCATGTGGAGGGAGGACACTCGTACCGTAGGACGTTTATGGGCTGGGGAAAAAGAGATAAAGAATAAATAATACTGTTCTAGGTTAACGTTTATTATCCTATCCTATTCTATTATCCTATCCTATCTCCGTGTGGTGACGGATTAAGAATACAATTGTCACCACCCCATCTCCTCCAAAGGTTGCTGTAAAAATCAGCTTAGGGATATTGCACACAGACAACATTCTCTGTGAGAGACGGAAAACTCGAAAATAAACCCTGTGCCAACACGCCTGATCAGCGCGGCACAGTAGACCATAATCCCTCCAAAGTGGAGAAGGCCCGTGCCCAACAGTGGGACGTAAATGGGCTGGAGAGAGAGAGAGAGAGGTTAACGTTTAGCATCAAATTTCATCTCTTTATATGACTATCAAAATACTACCTAACGCGTAAAAAAGTTAGGCTAAAATGAATAACTAAGATTTTTGTATGCGTTTAAAAAGCAAACTTCTATATCAATTAGAGAGTACAATATTTTTTGCAGCAATCGCAAGGAAATTAAAACGTACGGGCTACTTCCTAGTAATCTACAATCATAAATGTTGCAAGAGCTATGGCCGTCAGTTGATCTGGAAAAATGAAAAAGAATGTCTGCGACGACATAATTATTTTTTAATCTTAAAGGGCATAGCCAACTTTAGGCCACCCATAAACACCACTTTAGCAAGAAAAGATAGGTCACTGGTACATTAATTTTGTTGTTTAATCATATGAATTTTACGTATATTTAAACACCTGCCACTGAAACAATTTATGCTTCGTATAAAAAAAGTATTTTTGTTTGAAAATCCATACAAAAGTCGCGTAGCAAAATATTGTTAGTGCTTAAAACTTTATCCTGAGTTTTCTATCTTTATAAAATATTTTTATGCACGCATAAAATATGCATTTCGTAATTAATAATGTGGTTAAAAACATATTTAAAAGAAAAAAGTAAATCAAATGCATAACAAAAGTAATGTCAAACAGTCAACTTCACTTGTCGCAAATGAGGGTACTTGTACATGTGCATACAGTGTTTCTATTATTTTCTGATTTATTACGGCCTGGCTTTGTTATATGAACTTGATTATGATTTACACATTTGATTGAACGATTATATTTACTCCGAAGGTATATTTTGTTCATGTTTTAATAAACAACAATTGTAATAGCCGAAATGCTATCCAACAATATTGTTCTAATTGCATAGTTGGGACACGCACCGTAGGTTGTTGTGCCTACATTATGACAGTGCTCAGGTATAAAGGTAAGATATGAACACAACATAACACCTTCTACGACAATCTTGGATGATATTTTGATCATATATGAATGTGATGAAAATATAGATATTTGACATATAAAACTGCTTATTTTCATGTTTATCCCATATGTATAATTAAATAAAAGATGATGAAAACACATTTCTTACCATGTTTTACTTAACAAGCATAAAAATAAATTAATACTTGATTTTCCTTGCTGCCAGGCACATTATTAAACCTAAAACTGTTTTTTTATTTTCTACTTATTTTAAAGTAATAGCGGCATTTTAAATATGTTTTTCAGATATCTGATATATTTAAGATTTTGAAATGCATAGCAAATATATCAGTATTTGCTGTTCATGAGTGGCCCCAGACCCTAAGGAGAATGGGCATTTCCCTTTAATAAGTGTTCTGTCCGATTGGCTATGCCACTCCTATAGGCTTACAAACTGATATTAATTACCTAGAAAAACAAACAGAGATTAGTGCCACAATTCAAATCTTTAACCACCATCTTGTTTAGCAATTTCGCTTGGTAAGAGTTTGGCTTGACTAGAATGCTGACATCTTAACCTCGTAACATCAATTCACGCCTTACAGCTTCGTTCATGCCACACTCCTTAAAGATTTCGTAGCTCAAAATGAGTTATATTACAGTCTGGGCAATTGGAAAAGTCTATTTTACCAATTAAATGGGCAAAACTATTTAAAGGCATGTGGCCTGAATGAAGCTAAACGGCCTTTACTATATCGTATCAATCCATGTTGGTCTGATCGATTCATGACGAGCGTTTTATAGAAGGTTGAATAGTTTTATACCTAATCATCATCATCATTATACCATCTCGTTATATTCCATGGAAGTAGGTAGGCACTATCCACTATCACCTAAAGAAACTTCCTTATCATTTTTTTTTAATGATACAAAAGCGCTATTTATTTTACACTCAGTTCATTGTTAATTTTCTATCGATAAGTAGGTACACGTGTACTTAGTCACCTCCAGTCTTATATTTCACAGACATTAGCAATCCGTTATCACGTTATTTTATCCGATAAAGGGTGAGAAAATAATTATTTTCTATTATGTCTCGACTCACTATTAGACAAGATTAGATCGTGGTTTCTTAAGAAATATTTATTTATTTTATTTATTTATATACTTCATGCACACAAAACAGATACATAGGCGGCCTAAATGCCGAGGGCATTTTCTACCAGTCTACCTTTGGGTGATGCAGAAAATTAGTTTAAGTAGGTAGGTGCACGAGGCAGTTCTCAACAAACTCAACTTATAACTTACAAATCAATAGGTACACAAATAATATTTATAGTAAACATACTTACGCAATAATTATACATACAATAGTCATAAAACATATATATCAATACATACTTTAAATACATCTACAATACATACATATACCCAAATATATATAAATACTAGCTGTCCCGGCAAACGTTGTTTTGCAATACTAAAAAAAAAGGTTTGAAAAATAGACGTTGGCCGATTCTCAGACCTACTGAATACGCATGTAAAATTTCATAAAAATCGGTCAAGCCGTTTCGGAGGAGTACGGTAACTAACACTGTGACACGTGAATTTTATATATAAGAAGATATAAATAAATAACAGACGACTATTGTACAGAAAGATCAAGGTAGAATTTACGCAGCCTAGATTTAAAAACATTTCGACTTGACGACATCCTGATTTCCGGAGAGAGGGTGATCCAGAGAAGAATAGATTGTATATAAAAAGGAGAATGTAAGAGACTAGAAGTATGCGCTGGGCACTTGAGAAGAAGATTGTTTAGCGGCTAACCTAATATTTCAACAATTTGTTGTTTTGTTCGTGTGGTGACGGACTAAGAATACAAGTGTCACTACCCCATCTCCTCCCCAGGATGCTGTAAAATTCAGCTAAGGAAAATTTTACATAGATGACATCCTCTGTGAGAGATGGAAAACTCGAAAGTAATCCTTGTGCCAATACGCCTGAGCAGCGCGGCACAGTAGACCATAATCCCTCCGAAAATAGAGGAGGCCCGTGCCCAACAGTGGGACCTTAATGGGCTGGAGAGAGAGACTTGTTGCTCGTGTGGTATTAAATTTAGAATTCAAGCGTTATCATCCCATTGCTTTTCCAGACCTAGGCAGTTGAAAGTATGAGCGAGCTAAGAGATAAGACTATCTCTACGAGGCCGTAGCTAGTTAGAATATGAGTAGAAAACATTATTTTGTGAAAGAAGAAAAACTCGAAACTAAACCATTTGCAAACACGTCTTGAAGTAGAGGAGGCCTGGGCCAAATTGTGGGACCTTGTTGTCACGAGTTGTAGCCAACGACACAACTGTACAAGAAAGCATTCTATTATTCGCATTAAAAATTTGCCATGCGTAGGTACTCGTACTACACTGTATTTGAACTAATTCAGTAATTTTGCCCTGAAAAAGAAACAGAGAGACAAAGGTATTACTTTTGCCCTTTTATTTTTAATTTATGATTAGGATTTCTTCGTCAATTTTCTAAATTTGATTTTACACTTCCACAGCAACTATTTTATTAGATAATGTCATGAAATGTATTACAAAAAACGACTCCTAATGTTACAGACAGATGTAATAAACCTAACTGGATCATTAGTTATTTACATACTTTATGGGGCATATCTGCACGAACACGATAGACTGAATGCTAGGCTAAACACGCAACCATTCCTATAAGTACTACAACCAACAAAATCCTTTCTGACGAGGGTCGAAGAGACATTTATGTTAAAAGTAAACAGTAAATATATTTGCTTTTGATTTAATTAGAACTAAATTAAATACATTTCCTCCGTGTGGTGACGGATTAAGAATACAAGTGTCACAACCCCATCTCCTCCCACGGGTGCTGTAAAAGTCAGCTAAGGGATATTAGGGCACACAGATAACATCTTCTGTGAGAGATGGAAAACTCGAAAAGAAACCCTGTGCCAACACGCCTGGTCAGCGCGGCACAGTAGATCATAATCCCTCCCAAACTGGAGGAGGCCCGTGCCCAACAGTGGGACGTAAATGGACTGGAGAAGAAGAAGAAATTAAATACAAAGTTACTATAAAGTCAATGATTATCCCTTTTTAATGTCATTTATTGGTTAAAGTTACATGATTTGCAATTTATGGTTACAACTGTGGCAAGAGTTATATCATTACATAAATGCATTGATCTAAACAATTGACCTAACTTTTGCACCTACGTATTTACGTCCTACTGATGCTGATTTTTTTATCACTACAAAGTTAAATTAGTTTAGCTCAGATTAACAAATCTCACAAAAATTGTTACAGACCTACAATATCTAGAAAATAAGAGGTCATTATAAAGTTCCAAATATAGAGCAATAAATAAACTTACACAATTTTCTATTTAGAACTATCCCATAAAAAAGTTAAATTAATTTGTGAACGGATGTTTACAATTAATGGTGATAGCTCCTAACGTGCTTATTCAAACTTCTATAAGTACATTAAAAAGTTAAGTGGAAGTTCACTTAATACTTTATTTACGAGCTTATTGAAAATTAAGGAAATTTGTAACTTTTAAACGTTGATATTCCTACCTTAGAATGTCCGTGTGTTGACGGATTAAGAATACAAGTATCACCACACCATTTCCTACCCAGAGTGCTGTTAAAGTCAGATAAGGGATATTGCACACAGATAACATCCTCTCTGAGAGACGGAAATCTCGGAAATAAACCCTATACCAACACGCCTGGCCAGCGCGGACCATGATTCCTCCCAAAGTGGAAGAGGTCCGTGCCCAACAGTGGGGCAATAATGAGCTGAAGAGAGAGAGAGAGAAAGTATGTCATTCTACAGACACTCTAACTTATTATTAAACTACGGGGTACTTAAAATAATCTTATTGCGAAGTGAACATTCTCAAAAGCAATTTCTGGAAGCCATAGCCATCTAGCGATTTAAAGTAATAGCAATATCGGAGTCGTAATGTTAGAAACTTAATCTTGTTTCTTCAAACTGTGTTCTTAATCTATAATGTTCAAAGATGGATCAAATAAAGTTCAGTCAAGTGAAAGAAGTTGTTCAAAAAATAAGCATTGCCATACAATGTGGCAATGCAGCCAGCCTTCTGGGCACACTTCCTGTGGACAGCGATGGGGAGGAGTATTTTGACGCCTAATTTGTACATATAATTTTAACATTTTTTTTTAATACTGTACATAATAATATTTCCTTTTTATATTTTAGTTTTAAATTGTATATAGTTTTTAAAGATCAATAAACAAAATACTGTACTTATTAAAAAAAAAAGTGAAAGAACGTATAAGAGATACCCTGCGAATTATATCTACTGGGCCTTATGAAAGTCACAGTAATTGTAAATATCATATTATTATGTATTTATACTTTATATTAAAAGAGTTATTTTATAATGTAATAGTCGGCTGTAGATAATGTATAGAACACTGCTTCGCCTTGAAATGCGATAGGATGCACTCCAAAAAAGTTGGCAACAATACGTCATAGCGGCTGCGGGAGAAAGGAGAAGGAAACCGTCATACACGTCCATTATCTGTCTCTCTCTCTTTAGTGCAGTCTCTCACAGAGAATAACAAGTAAAAACTCCAATAAGTGAGCTTATCTTAACAAACATCAACAATGTTTGTTCCATTAAAGAGGGAAATTGTTTGAAAAATTTATCTAAACTCTCCACGTGATTCCTAACTTTTATTAGCCAAGGAACTGATAGCTTTTAGATAGATCCATTATTTTAACTTTTTGAGTCGATCTTTCTCAATAAAAATACATAAATACACATACACTACACATGTGCACTTCGTAGATGTTCGTATTGCCCGGGAAAAAAAATTCTATATTGAATAATATGGCATTTTATTGTCGGATGGTTATGGTGACGGTGGGTAGCAATCATGTAAATCTGGCAAAGAACCGATGAACGTAAGAGCATAGGACTGTGGCAGTAAGACGGTGTTTTACTGGGTGAACGGACCTAAAGAGGGTGCAGACCGGGACTGATTGAACGTACCTGCTGACCGTCCCTCTCTGTATGCCTAAGAGCCATCCTGTCCCTACCTTACTATATTTGTTCTTTCAGCATTTCTTCTGACTGACTTTGAGTCTAGCCTGTCTGGCCTACAACACCCAGTTCCTTTCCATACTTCTCCCAGTAAAAACGTGTCTAAAATTAAAGACTTTTGATTGATTGGACAGAGGTCTATGTTCAACAATTGTGGTAATAACCTTCTATATGATTATAATTTCAGCGCTAACTACAAGCTGTAGCTGAAATTTTTGTTAAAGACGAAGCCAGTAAGACAACACTACGTACAAACTTTAAAAAAAAAGACGTGTGTCACTCGGGGACTGCCGTGGTAAAGCTATTGCATAGTATTTTTTATCAACTTATGCAATAAATTATTTATTTATTTTATATAAGCAAGAATCTAAATACCATAAACTAAAATAAGATTAATAATCCTTATTTACTGATGCTTACAATACATGTGTCCATTGTTTATGGTAATTATGATAAAATAGCGAATGTCAATAAAATAAAAACTAACGCCAAAACTGACATGAGTCACCAGCGCGAACAGCGAAACGGCCAATGTGTAAGGTTTTTTACGCTATTTCCGTTACCTACGGAATTTAAATTTCGAATTTTGTGGATTCGGTCTCCACGCTCAAGGCCCGCGATAGAAGCTATGCAATAGCTTAAAAACATAAATTATCTTTATTAACGTCTACATAGATCAATGATTTGGATTTTCAGAAAAACTTAAATAGATCTGATTGATGAGAGCAAAAATCCAATTGGAACTCTCTATGCGAGTTCAAAACTTTCTTTTATTATCTGAAGTGAGCTTTTAACAAGATCTAGTAATTGTGTTTAACTACGTTGGTCGTTTGCACCGACCAAAAATAGAAATGTGAGAAATGTAGGCGTAGGTATATGGACGGTGGCGCCAATAAAAGTAACGAGACATGAATAGACGTCAGACTCCATAGCAACATCTATAGTTTCTAATATGTATGTAGATTCAACTCAGCCCTGAGAATGAAGGAACATTTATTATTAAATTCTATTGAAAGCGATACAGGTCTAGGAGAGTATTCTAAATTATTTTTTTTTTTAATTACTATTCAGTTTGATTTTGTTACTTTTTTGTGATTAGAAAATGTAAGAGATCATAGTTGTTGGCTTATTAATTGTAATCATATGAAAATTTTGGCAAGGTGCCCAGGGAAAACGGCTATATTTAGACGGATTAAGAACAGAAGTGTTACCACTCCATGTCCTACTCAGCGCTTATTAGGTGGTCAATAAATGAATCCAAAGTTATAATCTCTACTTACCTTACTACACCTACAAGAAACATTGCTTGTATTTATTATATCTTTGCCTACTAATCTTTTACAGACGTAAAGTTTTTATTCTGAACTAGCTGTTGCCCGCGACTTCGTATGCGTGAAATTTAGAAATCAAATCTTAACAAACAGAAGTTTACTATACCACTCGATAGATGGCGTTGTACAGTTTTTTAAATCGCGTTATAGTATCGTACCACACATTGACACTTAAGCTCGTCAAAATTTTTATAGTGTCACTAGCTGCCCCGGCTAACGTTGTTTTGCCATACAATTCTGTGTAAAAATCAACAACAAAAAATTTCATCAAAATCGGTCCAGCCGTTTAGGAGGAGTTCGATTACAAACACACGTACAGAAGATTTATATATATAAAGATCAGCTCGGTTTCACATTTATAAATTAGTTAGGATTAGGATGTAGGAAATAATCTCCGAACAGTAAGCTACACTCTCCCTTAGACCTATGCTACGCGTACCCGGGATACGTAAAGTTGCATCAATAGGTACGTGCGGCAATCAATAAAAACAAGAACAATATCCAACTTAAAAATCTGACTTATTTTATTTGTTTCTTACCCGCTGTGTCACCCGCAGTTTAAGTAGCCCATCGGTTGTCTGTTGTCTGTGTATACCGAATTTCATCAAAATTGGTCCAGGCGTATGAGCATGAAGAAGTGACAAACACATACTTACAAACTTTCAGGTTTATTATAAACATATTAGTGTGATTGCTACACAATAAGGGGTACCTACGTAGGTTTGAGGTCTTTTTTGAAGTAGTACGCAGCAAAAACTAATTGGGAACCACTGATCTAGGCTATTTACATAAAAATAAAAGCTTCAGCGAAAGAATTTGTGGTTAAAATACTAATATCTTAATAAACCATTATTATTTATATCATTGTTTCAAAATTCAAAGACAAGGCTTTGTAAAATAATAATGATCTTAAATAATGATCTTTTGCAGATCTCCCCCATAGTATATTTGCCTTTAAGATAGCTTTTCTGCAAACTAGAAAAGGAGTCTTAGAATTTCTGTTAAGCCTAGACAACCTTCATAACATCTAGTAAATATCTGTTTTTGTTGTTTATTCGTTTTTTAAATTACATTCCTATTTAAATTAATTTTCTTAATCTGTTATTTATCGCACTTTTTTTTAAGTCCTTTCAGGCTCTAAAATCAACAATCGACTGCAATTAACATGTAAGAATTTAACTTTAATGAAATCGCTTTAAATCACAGGGGGGGCAACACTAATTATTGATTTAATAAATTCCTTTATTTTTCATAACATTTGGGTAATTAACAATTTTAATTATCATTTGTTATTTTTCACTAATTCAATTTTTGTTGTTTTGTAATTCGAATTCGATTAAATTCGAAACTATTGAGCAGATTTTTAAAATTATGGTATTACTTTAAAGGTTATGAAATAGGCTTTCAAAAAATATACATATCTTACTATATCTTTTATTCTTTTACAACATATTACACCATTTAGCAGTTTTGTATAGGTGAGTAGATTCGGTTGCACGCGAGTGTAGTCATTTTAAGTACTTTGTAACTGTTGTTTTTGAGCAGCGTTAGGCGGCCCCGACAAGATGGGGCGGCGTTATCGTCAAAGTCGCGAGGAGCCATTGGATGCAAGCGGCACAAGATAGTGTGTTGTGGCGTTCTATGAGGAAGGCATATATTCATATATTCAACACTGGACGGGGAGAGGTTGGTGGATATTTGGTTGTTTTTTTAAATAAAAGTGTCTACAACTTAGATCGTCGTGCCTTTGTATTATTTTTTATTTCCTGTTACCTTACAAGGAAAAGAGCGCCACGACAAGATAAGCTAAAACAGCAATTTTGATTACAAAAATGAAAAGAAGATTCGAGACAATTCCAATTTCGAGCTTGAATTACGTTCTAAGTGTGATAAATGCATTGTGTAAATTACAGCCTGAGAAAATTCTGAACAACAAATATTAATACCGACTCTACATGCACAACAAAATTAACTAAAAAATGAAAAATGATAGTGTCAGTAACACGTTTCGGAAATGTTAACAGAAATTTCTTATTACACAAACTGCGTATTGCAGACTATAGATTTTATATAATAATAATGTGGGCAACGAAATAGCCAAATAGGTAGTAATCAAAATACAACATAGTTTAATTTTATTTTTTAGTTAAGTTTAGTTGTGCACGTAGAATCGGCACCATTGTATGTCGGACGCTGCTGAAAATCAGCGTGGTGAAGTAATTGCACAACACAAATATAGCGATCTTATTTTACTTACGAGCGAGTTGCAACGTAGAATCGGCACCATTTGTATGTCGGACGCTGCTGTAAATCAGCGTTGTGAAGTAATTGCACAACATAAATATAGCAATCCTATTTCACTTACGAGCGAGTTGCAATGCAAATGTAATTTTATTTTTAAATACACCCTGTTGATTACTACAACGCTGCTGACGCGGTGTTTTTTGACCACAAAACCGGCACCACCCCGGGAGTGCTGATCACTTTCCGAGAATAGAAAAGGTTGAGCAAGGGTTATCGCGTCCTCTTCCTATATTCTGTCTTCACATAACCCCAAAATATGCCAGTTTAAGCGTCCTAATTCTACCAAAATATGCTTCAAGTTCGAATAGGTGATAGTCCAGCCGTATATTACGAAAATAAGAGTTTAGGCGAATAACGTCGCGGACAAAACGCTAGTCGTTTATATCCTAAACATTACATTAATTAACACGTTATTTTTACTCAATCTGAAATTTGAAACATCCTATAATTAGATTATTATTGCCTTCAATTAATATAATAAGTATCTGAATTGTTTGAAATATTCAAGCAACCTTTTACATTTATTAAGTACTCTTAAAGAAATGTTAAATTTACGCTAACGTTAAAGTTATTTAATTGGTTTATTCTTCCTTTAATAGCTTACTATGCTACACAAGCCATGTATTAGGATAGAGTTTAGTTTCAGTATTTGCACTGTCATAACTAAAACATTAAAACCTGTGATTATTAACAATACAGTGCTATAAATAAAATATCTGTTAGGTACTTGAAACGCCTAATACAAGAGCTCATAACTTATGAGGGATTTACGGATTTTCGATAAAGCTAAGAACATTCTCGATCAATACGGTCATTGAAAGCGTCACTGTGTCAATAGCAGCTCGACGTTCGCAAATATAGCCTATATTATAAAATGAGTTCACACCTGGGATGTAGGAAATTAAATGTCCGTCGTAAACGTATTGAAGTAATAGTTTTAGGCAGTATGGTGATGGCTTAAGAATTAACATAATATCTCTACACTAATTTTTGAAAGCTAGAGGGCTCGATACCAAATTATGCTCCATACAAAAATATAAATAAATATATTCAGGACATTTCACACAACGTCCTCTGGTCCCAAAGTAAGCTATATTTCTATGCTTGTATTATGAGTACCAGATACCGATAGACTACATATACTACTTTTCTTTTGTAAATACATACTTATAATACATAGAAAACAATATATGGGTATCGTACTCCCCATTTTTCTATGCGAAAGTTAAACCGATTTTAATTTTTTTTACGCTTTATTATAGATAAAGAGTATATCTATGCTTGTATCACTTTCTTTTTTTCATAACTTATTAACTAAAAGAAATATTTAACCATCCGAAAATCCCGGTTTTTTTTATTTTCTTTACGTAAAGTTGCAGCGACTATCACACATATTTGGTAAGGTTTTACCAAAAAGAAAGTGATAGAAGTATATACATACTTTTTATCTATAATACAGCGTAAAAACAATCAAAATCGGTTTAACTTTCTTGAAGAAATATGGGGAGTACACAAGGTCTTTTTTTCAAAGAATTTGTAGGTAAAATCTGCTTCAGCTATATTTGTCTCTTTCAGCGCGGCGCTCGAGAATAGGGACAGGAATACCTGAGGCAAATACCTAAATTAAGAATACAGTACCCTCTTAATAATCACAAAAAACACACTCCTCCTGATAATAACATTTCTGAGTATATAAATGACTAGCTGTTTACTTTGCTGTACGCGTGGAATTTAAAAAACAATTGATAGGTACTTAAACACCAGTAAACCTAAACAATTTTTCCCGTTTTATGCAACATTTTTACAGATGCTTCGCCAATATTGGACGCAGGGTGATGTTATATTAGCATAAGCCTTCGGATAAGCCTTCAACACAAAAATATTTTTTTTTAATTCGGACCAATAGTTCCCGAGATTAGCGCGTTCAAACAAACAAACCCTTTCTCTTTATAATATTATAAGTGTATTATCTACACGTTAATATAATATAATACCTACTAGCTGCTGCCCGCGACTCCGTACGCGTGGAATTTAGAAAATTTTCCCCGTTTTTGCAACATTTTTTAATTATGCTTCGCTCCTATTGGTCGCCGCGTGATATTGTATAGCCTAAAGCCCCTATAAATGGACTATCCAACAAAAAAAGATTTATTTTAATAGGACCAGTAGTTTAGACAAACAAACAAACAACCAAACTCTTCGTAAATTAGTATAGATTTATTATTATTTGCGTAGGTAGATTTAAAGTAAATGAGTATTGAACCAACTAAAGTATGTTTCACTACAAAATAACTGTAATGTTCTGAAATAGCGAAGTAGTGTGTGTTTGCCGAATATTGGTTCTTAATGTTCATGATTGTTTCGCAGATTAACCCGTAGACAAATGTCATAGATTAATAAACGAAGACTTTATCAGTAGGCGGCAATAGTTCGTAAAGCTTCAACAACTTTAGTAACTTAATTAATTAAATTAACTAAAAATCTTAATTGGGATTGTTCATAATTTTCATTTATTTTTTTTAGAAAATATAGACTATTTTAAGCAACTAATTTCAATATTATTAAAATATTCACTATATAGAATTTTTCAAAAATACTTAAAGTTTTTGTTTTAAATGTTGTGACGTCATCGTTGTACGCAATCTGTGTATTGTCTTTTCCTGATAATCTTAAGACAGATTGCAATACATCTTTTCGAAGTTGCTAAGTTGATATAATAGACCAATTTCAACTCCACCACAGAGTAGTATATCCCTAAGAAAGCCTTAATATTTTAAGTCCTTCATTTCAAGGACAAATAGAGGTCATTTCCTTTCTTGGGAAAATAATCGTTAATATAGCAAATTTTCCGAAGAAAACTAGTAGATCATGATCAGAAACTCTATTCCCCGAAATGGTTTTCGAATTAAGAATTTAAAACAAATATGAACAATGCCCATTAAATAAATTAGAAGAAAAGTTATTATACAGATACCTACATGACAAAAATGATCATCATTATAACATAACGCCTTTTTCCCTTGGGGGTAGACTAGACAGGGACTATAGATTAAACACTAGACTAGACAAACATTTTCTTTACATTAATTAATTTGGAGTAAGAATGTCAAGTCTTTGTGGTGATGAATTAAGAATACAAGTGTCACCACTACATTTCCTTCCTAAGGTGCTGTAAAATCCAGCTGAGGGACATCGTGCATAGTTAAGATCCTCTGTGAGTGTGTGAGGGACAGAAAACTTGATAATAAGCCCTATGCAAACACGATCAAGTGAAGGATGCCTCTGCCTAAAAGTGGAATTTTAATAGGCTTGAAAGAGATAGAGAGAGAAGAATGCAGTAAGCAAATCAATTGCTACAGTCACTAAATATAAACAAATATTATCTTAATTTTATTTCATAATTTAATTATATGTAACTTATGCAATTATATTTTTTTTAGATAATATATTGTCCGTAAATTTCGCAATTAGGAAATATTTTATTGCAAAATTAACATGTGAGTAATTAATATCAAAGAAAAACACTTTTTACGGATTTCGACGCATATTTAATTTGAATAAATGAGTCGCGGATGTGTTAGAGAATAATAATTAATATCATTTTATTAGTGAAAATTTATAGAAAATATATTTGTTTTTAAATGCAAGCGATAAATCAAATATTGTAAGAAATTTATGATTAGATTGAAAAAAAATCTTATTAAAATTACTTACTTTGCTAGCAGAAATTCCATAAAAATTCAAAACATTTATTTTAAACTATTTTTCAAGTATCTTACGCACACAATTGTACAATAAATAAAAAATTAACTACAAAAATAAATTTCCGAAATTAAAATTTAGTTTATTTGATATCACAAAATTTTTTAAAGTTATCGAGTGTACTGTGTTACTCGCAGTTCCGCGGAGGGACGTCTATCCCCAATCCGGTCTACACACAAACTGGCTGCATAGAGCCTTTCCTGAAAAACCCAAGTTGTTCTGAAAAATAATTAT
Organism: Orgyia antiqua; assembly: GCA_916999025.1. Classification (NCBI taxonomy): domain Eukaryota; kingdom Metazoa; phylum Arthropoda; class Insecta; order Lepidoptera; family Erebidae; genus Orgyia; species Orgyia antiqua. The sequence continues at coordinate 14,164,080 of OU779864.1, read as the reverse complement.
AACCGGACAATGTACGAATTGGACTCGTGCACGAAGGGTCTCGTACCATTATCATCATAATATATTCGTTATTATAAACTCATTATTATTATGCCGTAATAATCGCATCGTCATTCATGTATTTAGAATAAATTACGCGACAAAATGTTTATTTAAATAAATCCACTTTTTACGGATTTAGACACATGTATTTGTTTTAAATTTTAGCCCGATGTTTCGGAGACTTTGCAGTCACCATGGTCACGGGTGAGACTGAGCTGTAAAGTGTCTTCCACGATCAGCTATTACCGGGTCCACCCACATTCGATTTTAATTTAACATTTTTTGTTTTTTTTGGTAAAAGTCTATCTTTATGGTCAATGTAAAATTAAAATGAAACAAAATATATTATTTAAGCAAATGAGTCGCGCAAGTGTTAGAAAATAAAATGTTTATTGTGCAATAAAAATTTTAAGTGGGCCACCCTCTTAAAAATTCTATTTATTCTAGTTTTTCTTCAGTGTTACTCAACTGGCGACAGAAATAGATCATCTGTAATAATTACAAGAGCCTGACTGTCACCGTTCATGAGACATCTATCTATCAATTCAAAAATCAATTCAATCAATTAAATCAATTCAATCAAGTCAAAAATGTTGTGGTGTATATGTATGATTTGTTTTCTGAATTGCACGCGTACGAAGTTGCGGGCAACAGCTGGTTAATCATAATATTTATTTTTATTTATTACGGATAATATTTATCAATTGTTAACTTCTTTTGTTTTCACTATGCTTACGTTCGAGAAGTGGGTATCCAGTTTTATTAGACCCAGGTTTCTTTTTGTTCTCAGTGAAGGGTCGTAATCAATAGGACATATTGAAGGTTGAAGTATATTTAGGCCTTAGTGTTTTAGGTAAGTGATAAAATGTAAATTGTCGGGATCTAAGAGTATGATAGACAGCTCAGCTGCGATAGTGGTAATGAATAGGCGTCTGGGACGTGTCTTGTCTCGAAGCTTGTCTATATTAAAGAGGAACGCGATTGTTCGATAAATTGGTTAGGTATTGATCACACTTTATGAATTTTGAATACAGTAGTATCCAGCCCATTTACGTTCCACTCTTGGGCACAGGCCTCCTCCACTTTAGAGGGATTATGGTCTACTTTGCCACGCTGACCAGGCGTGTTGGCACAAGGTTTATTTTCGAGTTTTCCGTCTCTGACAGAGGATGTTATTTGTGTGCTGACTTTGTCCTTGTCCCTGTCTTTGTCCCTTAGCTGACTTTTACAGCACCCTTGGGAGGAGATGGGGTGGTGACACTTGTATTCTTAATTCGTCACCACACAGATAACGCTAATTATCTATCTAACTTAAAATTAGGTCAAATCCTAAACACGCTTAAAAATCTTACATAATTATGTTTTTAAATTATTGCGGACCGATGTTAATACCGGTCCTTAATATGTGTGCAAAATTTCAGATGCTTCCGACTTCTGCAAGTGTTTTTAAAAATCACTTTCAATTTCGTTGCATAGATTAAAATATTGATAAATACAGTACCAAACGAATAAAATCGTGTTAAAATTATGAAAAGATGGGTTAAAGATATTTAAATATCAGACATGAGCACGTAACCCGTTATTTCTAGACATAGGACGTAAATACGTCATACATATTCAAGTCACGAACTTAGCGTGTGATGGTGTGACCTTTAAGTCAGCTCTTTGTTAATTATTAAATTTTAACTATATCCTTAAATAAGTTACCTATGTTGAGGTGGGTGCATCGAATGACTAGTATGGACAAACCATAAAACGAATATGTAAGAGGAAGCTGAAAAATTGAAAGAGGACAAAATGAGAAGGGATGAAAGGCGTTTCTGCTAAGTGTTGAATATAAATGTTGGTGGCCGGAAAAGGAAAGGAAGGCCAACAAAGATGGATATTTACATTTTCTCAGATATAACGTTGAAAACACAGGTTGAAAAATTTTCTTCTACAATAATTAAATACCTATATAGTAATGGTTTGAGATACTTTACTCTCTAAACAAATTTATGTAAAGGACTTTATATACAGAATTAATACGATCGTTACAGTTTAAGTGTCCTTTAATTCTCTCTACTTAAAATAGACACCAACAAAATGACGTAATTAAGTTAAAGTTCATCTAAAATTAGATCATTGTGGTGTTTGTAATGAGTTTATGGGTCATCTTTATCTTACTAAGAGGGTGTCTTTAAAACTTGCCACTCAACTCTCCAGTTATCACCTTTCAGAGTAACTGACTGGTGACAGACGGATGGACCGACGGATGGGCAGATGGATGACGCCTTAGTAATAGGTTCTCATTTCATCTTTTGGTATAGAACTGTAAAAAGACTTTACAAAATAAAATCTAGCCATGGGGACATACAATTAGCCGTAAAGCATATTATTTACTAATTAATGGACATTGGTACCAATTCTAAGTGTACAACTAAACTTAATTTTTATTTAATGGAAAGATATAGGTACCTGCAGTTCGTAAAATCTAAAAAATATTTAACGAACAGAAAAAGTTGAATAAAAGCAAATTTATTCCACCGTTGCAGTATAAATTATTAACCATATACTAATCTAAGCTATACTTAATATAAAAAATGCGAAAGTAGCTTTGTCGGTCCGTCGTTTTTTCACGTCAAATCTATTGAATTATGAATTAATATGAAATGTACAGATAGTTTAGAGCCCGAAAATGACGGAACTTTTGATTGTATGATCTTAATATTAGACATTACAGTTCTATAAAAAGTCTGAAATAAAGTTATAATAATATAGTTTAAAAATTATACCAAAAAGGTAAATAACAAATTTATGAATTTTCTGTCAATAAATTTAAATTAATCAAAATCAAATGTCAATAAAACATGAACTCTAAATAATAATTTTAATTTTAAAATAAAAAAATCTAATAAAATTTTCGTGATGCCGACGTCGAAAAGACGCAGAAAGTTCTCAGTTAAGAATGATATTGCAAAAAGAAAATCATCTAAAACCCAAAATAATCAAACTGGGTAAGCTTTTCTATCTTCAGCTTTCTACGCTTTGTTTCTACGTATAAAACATACAATATACACACATACATATTGTATGTCCAAATCCAGACACCACATATTATGTTGTGGCTGGATTTAGTAAAATAGACTATTCAATTTAGTGTGATTAGCTTGAAAATTCCGATGGTTAATTTTCATGAGAGCCATTATTTACATGCATGAAGCGTGCATAAAACTATAGAGCCAAGGCGCCAAAATTTTTATATAGAGAATTAACAGAGTTATTGTAAATTTAGTAAATATATGGTATTTGGTATACATAATTGCTCATGCTTCACAGATACAAGATATAGTTAATTGGGAAGGTTGTCGATTGTAAGAATTTTCTTTCAAGATTAGAATCTTCATTAGTATGATAGCCTAAGTTAATTTTTGTAAAGTGGTATTTATATACTTCAAAACAATTGTTTAGTTTACTGTGTTAGATATAAATTTTAATTAATATATTTATGGTTTTTATAGCTTAGGTGAATCTAAAGCCAATGCTCCAATACATAATTTAAACAATATAAGTGAACTAAATGCCCACAATTCGAAAAATATTGCCAATATAAGCAGCACCTTGACATGTGACAGTACCACATCAATTTCAGCTAAAACTTCCCCAGAGAGAAATGATAAAGAAATAACAGTCAGTACTACTATGCTAAAACTAAACACATTACTTGATGCAAATGATTCACTTGTAGAACGATTTCAAAGACTTCATAGTCCTGATGAAGATAAAGAAAAATACAATGAAATAAAACTAAACAGAGAGAGAACTCCTATAAGACGCGACAAACATCCTCGTGAGCACAGAATAAAAGTTAGAAGTCCTAAACGTAGTATGCTTGTCGTCGAAAAGGGGAGACCCGTAGATTTTACTAATAGTAATAAACGCAATGTTGGTATTCCGGCAATCAATTGGAAAGAGGAATTTTCATTTATTGGCATTGAAAATACTAATGATGAGGAGAGCACTTATTCAATAGATGATATGTGTCGTATCTGTCATGGAGGAGAAAGTTTAACTCTTGAATTAGGACGTTTAATATCTGCATGTGCTTGCCGTGGCACAGTTGGGAGAGTTCATGTTAAATGTTTGGAGCGTTGGTTAACTGAATCAAGAAAATCAAGATGCGAATTATGTGGGACGCAGTATTCGACAAGACGTGTACATAGATATGGTGTGGCAAAAGCTTTTGTCATGTGGGTTCTTAGCCAAAACGCGAAACAGGTACCAACTATTAAATAAACTTTGTAAAAGATTATAATGTCTTAAGTGTGCAACCAAGCTACGAAAGAAAAGACCATTACTCGTATTAAATACTATGATTAAATAGGTGATGCCTCCAGGATTTTAATGTCACGTTATCAATTTTCCTATCATCCATAACCAATCCCGTTTAGTAGTCTTTGGGTAAAACACTTAAAATTTAGAACCATGAAGAACCTAAAATTTTAAACCACTATGCGAAACTTACGAGTGTACCGCTCACGTAACTGATTGTTTGCAGTTGATGGTAGATAGTTTGGGAATAATGCTCATGTCACCTCTGGCAGTGTTAGCTGCATGGTTATCAGGACGTACACTGGCTGGTCTTATGACACAAGAAAGCCATGTCACACCCTGGCCACTAGCCTCAACGTTTGTGTTAGCTTGCATGACTCTTGTAAGTACTGCATGAAATTACTGTATATCTCGTTTAGTCATCTACTAGTTAAGGGTTCTTCATTTCCGACCGACGAAGATTATTATGTACTCCAGTTTGATATATTGTTCATTTTCTAATGTACAATTAAATACCTAGCCTTTTTGCTTAATCAGACATTAATCGCTAATCAAAGGAACAGTGCTGTGTCTGGACGTGGGCGAAGTGGACTCTCGCCCACAAGTTTTAGTTACTAAGGGGCCTCTTGAGACCTCCTTAAATGTAATTTTTCTAGACTTGATACCGCAATAAATGACCAGTTAATTGTAATATTATATATTACTTTTATATTTTTACTAATAAAAGAACGTGCTAAAGAAAACAGGAAATCTTGTACTGTTTATTAAACACCAATTTAATTTAACATGTTAAAATATAAGTAAGTAGTAAGAGTCTTGTACATTATACGATCTTATCGCATGCTGAGATTTATTACTGACAAGGTAGTACGGATTTGTAAGATTGGAGAGAGATTTTCGGCTCTTCAATACTGCCCTAATACTTATTGTGAGGCAATATTTTTCAGGTATGTTACTATTGTTGGATAGTATCAGCTGCTACTCGACATGCACTTGGTTGGTGGATCTGGTATCGTTCACAATATGAAGTAAGGCTAGATATTCAAGAAGGTGAAGAATAATAAAATATACTTTTCTGTTGTAACAACATACAATAATAAACATCGTTCACGGCATATGATTTTTTTATTAACCTGCCTATGAACTCCAGCCAGCGATATTTATTATGCTAAATTCAAAAGAAAATCTTGCTTTTTTAATTTTTTTTTCCATTTTTGAGAGGCTACACAAGCTACAGAATAATTTTTTTTTCATGCAAATATTTTCATTCATTTTTACGATTATATATTTCTCTAATAGATGTGAAACAATTCATTGAAAGCGTGATAGTTAAAATTAAATTGTGGCCGTTTCTGTGATATTACACATTATATTTTTTTGGTTAAGTAATGAGTCGAATTCCCGAATGACATTAGACATTGTTTTCTACATTAAATAAGACAACTTGTGCTAAAATTTAAACCTTATTTATTACAAAAAAAGTTACTTAGAAATGTCGTGTGAAGAATAAAGCCTTAAATAACATAACGGGTTCATGTTGATGCTGTAAAAAAGTATAATTATGATTTTAGACAGAGAAGCATGGAAGAAAATAACATGATGCTCCCAAGTACAAAGCCAGACAATAAAAACTATATATATACTATATAAACATCGAAGACTCTTAAATTATTTTTTTCAAACTTCTGGCGTTTTCTAACCACTCTGGCCACTTTTTTATTTCATTAAAAAGGTTTTTTCCAGGACTTTCAACTGCTACCAATTGCCTCTGACCTACTACATTGTAGTAACTTAACAAATAACCATGGTCTACTCCACAACGAAGCAATTCTTTTACTGCTTCTAGGGATTCAGTTGTTGGTGTATCATCTGAAAATTTATAATATAAAATGATAATTATAACTTCTTTAATATTCTCGACACTCAAATTGAATAGCCATTTATTTTGTCCAATATAAGAAGCAATGATAATATTATTAATTTGAAAAAAATATTCGTTATGTACTGTCTTAATGTATAAGTACAGCCTGCTGACAAGTGAAATGACTATTAGTCATTTCAGTTGAAACTAAACTAAATAACTCAAAAACTTACTGTTAAAGTTTCCTAAAAATGTAATCTCAATAGCTCTATTGCTGTAGCCTTGGATGAGACCAGCAATATACAACCAGCCCGTACCTTCGTAAATTTTACCGTTGCCACCCACTAAAAAGCTACAATGAAGTTTTGACATAAATTAGTATTCAATGACATTATAAAAGTATAAATTCTTCTTGTACGCCAAAAGTAAGCTTTATTTATAACTAGCGTTGTTTTGCAATACTAAAAAAAAAGGTTTGAAAAATAGATGTTGGCCGATTCTCAGACTTACTGAATATGCATGTAAAATTTCATAAAAATCGGTTGAGCTGTTTCGGAGGAGTACGGTAACTAACACTGTGACACGAGAATTTTATATATTAGATAATATGCTTTTTATGGATAAAACATTGCGGTTATAATGATACATAATATATTATGTTCCTACTACTTTTCTGCACCAAATTTACTTTTCGGTTCGATTCAGTGGTTTTGACGTGGAATGGCTAGAGAGACGAGAGTTGATTTTGCATTTATAATATTTGTTAGAATTACGTTTAGGTATATTAAGTGTTAATTTTAGAAGAATTGCTTTTGCCCGCGAAAGTTTTCCCCCTTTTTATAATTTTTTCATGCTCCTCTCCTATTAGACGCAACGTGATATATAGCCTTCCTCGATTAATGTACTATCCAAAACTGAAAGAATATTTCAAATCGGACTCGCAGTTTCGGTGATTAGTGGGTTTAAACTAACAAACTTTTCAGCTTTTTATTAACAGGTTTATATTAGTTCGGAACATATCTATCAATGTATTAATCTATGTAACGGAATTTTTAAAAGTGATTTTCACCCGCTTGCAGTAGTCGGATCGATCTGAAATTTTGCACACATATTAATATGCACCGATGACAATGCAAGAATTAAAAAATAGTCAGGATTTTCAAGTGTGTTTTAAGGGTTCCGTACCCAAAGGGTAAAAACGGGACCCTATTACTGAGACTTCGCTGTCCGTCCGTCCGTCCGTCCGTCTGTCACCAGGCTGTATCTCAAGAACGGTGATAGCTATAGAGTTGAAATTTTCACAGATGATGCATTTCTGTTGCCGCTATAACAACAAATACTAAAAATAAAATAAAATAAATATTTAAGGGGGGCTCCCATACAACAAACATGATATTTTTACCGTTTCTTGCTCTCATACAACAAACGTGATTAATTAAGTATTGTGTGTGTTGTTTGCTCATTTATTAATAACGTGCCTTATGTTGCATAGATAATGGTACGGAACCCTACGTGCGCGAGTCCGACTCGCACTTGACCAATTTTTTTACTATTAGAACTAAGTAGATTTATTAATATTTATAGAACAATATAGCGCTATATTTACTTGGCAGTAACATCCCATTCCCGAAGATGTTCCATTTCGTTGAGTTGTATTGCTCTTATAAGTTCAGCACATCCATCATCATCAAAGCAAGGCCGTGTATGTGAATGCTGAATAATGACTAAATCAACTGGTTTGTGAAGTGCATCCACATAAACTGGTTCCACTCCATTCCATTCTTCTTTAGATATTACTCCACAATCTGAAATTTTATATCGTTTAAATTGCAATATAAATGATTGTGTCAGGTGTTACTTAGCGATATTAATTAGGGTTCTGTATCAAGAGGTGAAACGGAACCTTATTCATAAAAATTGTCTGTCTGTCTGTCTGTCCTTCCATCCATCCGTTCGTCAGTCACTAGCCTGTATCTCTGGAAAGATAGTGAGAGCAGGATTGGACTGAGCTGGGAGGGGCCCGGGTGACTGACCACCAGTCTCCCCAGACTCAGTCCTACTACACTACTACTACGCTACTACTAGACAACAACTGAATAGTGTGTACCTCATTCTATAGTAGAGATCATTTGGTTTATGAGCCAAAAAATCTAAATAATTATAAATTAACTACGTTTAGAAAATGTTGTGTAACGCTCGAATACGTCTGAATACCTATAAATAAATAGCATAACTAGTATCCGTAATAACGCACAACAAGTAATTCATTTACCATATTTTATTGCAAACTCCGTCGAATCAGAAAATGTTAACAATAAATGAACAACAAACAACAAGTTTGAATATTGTTGAATGAAATAGAAATCAATAAATGAAATTCACTTCGAATATTCTATGACTTGTGCAGTCATACGAAGTTTCAATAACTTGATTATGTGTTGTTTTATTTTTACATTCTTGTAATGATTATATTTTTTAATGCATATTTTTAACCGACTTCAAAAAAGGAAGAGGTTCTCAATTCGCCTGTATGTTTATTTTTTGTTATGTTTTTACCTGATAACTTATAACCGTGCTAAGCTATTTTAATGATTATTTTTATTTGAAAGCTGGTGGTTCCCTTTTGGTCCCGTTGGCACCCGGTCAGGATCTGATATCATTTAGAAATACTCAATTATTACTCTTATAAACAGCTTTATTTAAACTGATTTTTTTCCCGAAAACCTATCATTGGATATTTATTATGCATTCGCCATGCATTAATCTCTCGATAAAAAGGCAAGAGTCGGGTCAAGTTCAAAATTAAAATGTAATTATAACGAAGTGATAAACACTATTCTGAGAATACGTATTGACGCAATCATAAATCCAAATAAATACTAGCGTTTTGCCTCCCTTTCACCCAACATAAAAATACAAATTTTCGTGACAGGTATTAAAAAAGTACGTATTAACGAATACGTATTTTTATTTGATTTTTCGTTTGAATAACGATTCAAGCTTTCACAAAAACGTCCGTGTAATGATGGATTAATAAATAGTGTCATCGGTGTCATCATCCGCTTTTCTCCGTAGGGAGCTAAAAGTGCCAGCTTGGGGATATTACAGAAAATATCCTTTGTGAGAACAGGGAAACTCGAAACAAAATCCTATGCCAACACTCTTCGTCAGCGCGGTATAAATGATGATGATGGTATTTTTTTATGTTTATTACTAGTATTTAGCTTTTTTATGGATTACTAAGACTTCGCTGTCCATCCGTCTGTCTGTCACCAGGCTATATCTCTAGAACGGTGATAGCTAGAGAACTAAAAATTTCACAGTTTATGTATATAAGTCGATGCTTGCTTGGTCAACTCTCGACTCAACATGGGGCGGCCCCCAACAAGATGGACTGACGATATCGTCAAATATGCCGGCGGCTGGATGCAGTTACCGCAAGACCACGAGTTGTGGCGTTCTATGGGGGAGGCCTATGTCTAGATCTGGACGGAGAAAGGTTGAAGGAAGGATGGAACCAAAAAAATTAAACTTACCTGCTTTCGCAGTTGTAATGAAGAAAAATATAAAAATACAATAACTCAACATCTCGCACGCAAGTAATGTACTGCACCAAATTTAACACTGATATGATATGTTTATTATCTTTTTATATTTTATTCACGCATGTGAACTTTGATGACTTATATAGGTAATTACGAGAATTACTTAGGTCATTAGGTCTTGTTGCTGTCTGTCTATATCTATACTAGCTACGCCCCGCAGTTTTACAGAAGTTCTTCCTGGAACACTTATCGAGGTTTACTCTAATGATGCTGACTTCTTTGTAAGAGATAAAGAAGTAAGTTGTTTTCAACTCTAATTATTAGTTTATGTTTATTAAGGGAGGATATCGCTCAACATACACGAAATTATAATAAGTAATACAAAAAGACTCTCTATATTCTGAAGAAAACTTCGAAATCCGTTGTGTAGTTTAGAAGATATAAGCTCACATATGGACATACATACAATAATAACGCCTTTGTTGTATAATAAGTATTATTAGTCATAAATTATACAAAGGAGGAAAGTTACCTCTTGTGGGTTTTGAACCCACAACCTTGCAATACTGTACCGTTCCAAAGCTCTATTAACTGGTCTATTATGACATTTGTAGGTAGGGAGCCAGCTACAGATTTCTTGACAAACACCAAGTTTGAGAGGTCGCTGGACGCACCCACAGAGCGCCAGCTCCCTGACTACTAATAACGAATTTCTGTGTCATATCTTACTTTTTATTACTCTTTTATGTAACTCATGATTTATCTTCCATCCGCCATCTATCCACTACACTAACCACAGGGATACTTCAAAATTTTTCAGGAACTCTGGCCTGGCGAGAACTTCTGAAATATTTTTATCGGGAGTGAAATGACATACCATACCATTTATTGTCCAATGTTTTCTGCAACTGAGCTGCCATTAACTAATACTTTACTTCAAACCTCTCATGGGTTTTATGAGGTCTTTAACGCTCTCTCTCTCTCCAGTATTTACGTCCCACTGTTAGGCACGGGCCTCCTCCACATTGGAGGGATTATGGTCTACTGTGCCGCGCTGACCAGGCGTGTTGGCACAGGGTTTATTTTCGAGTTTTCCGTCTCTCACAGAGGATGTTATCTGTGTGCAATATCCCTTAGCTGACTTTTACAGTACCCTTGGGAGGAGATGGGGTGGTGACGCTTGTATTCTTAATCGGTCACCACACGGTCTTTAACTATTGCTTTGAAATAAAATATCACGTAATGTAAAAATTCTTTATTTAGACTAAATTAAATTATTTCCTATTGTTACTATTAATTATATTGTTATTTCCTATTGTTATAGTCTCACCCGTGACCATGGTGACTGCAAAGTCTCCGAAACGTCGAGCCAAAATTTAAAACAAATATACGCGTCTAAATCCGTAAAAAGTAGTTTTATTCCAAAGAAACAGAAACCTATCAAAAAATTGAATAACAATAGTTATTCAATTTTTTGATAGGTTTCTGTTTCTTTAGAAAACAAAATCTTTCTACTCACTGGATCTGACACGTTTGTTTTAGTTTATAATTTCTATCACGCTGCTATTTTTGCATTAAATAACTGTTGGCCACGACTTCGTACGCGCGCATTTCAGAAACCAAATCTTAACAAATTATACAAAAAAGCAACTATTTTGAAAGATTATCTATTTAAAAAAACCGCATCAAAATCCGTTGCGTAGTTTTGAAGATATAAACTCACATAGGGTACATACAAAAATAACGACTTTGTTTTATAAGTAAAAAAAGAAAGAATATAATAAAGTTGCATTGTGCATCATGCATGTGTGTGCAGAAAAAAGGCGAGGCGATAAAGAGACAGAATGGTAGGTAACTTCATAAGTTTAAATACATATCGGTATATTATATACATCTGTCTCTTTTCGCCTCTACTTTTTTCTATACACACCAGTCTCTTTCTCCCTATATTAATATATATATTATATGCCGTTTTGGTGCCCTTTATAGGCTGTATTTATAGGTATCATTTTGTTTTCTAGATTCCACACTAACACAGTAATGTTTATACGCAAACTATATCTAAAAACACCTAATCCACATTTTGTAATTAAATGAATGATGATAGATAGGAATATAGGTATGCGATTTTAATAAACGTGAATTTATGGCACATTCTTCATAACAGCCTAATTTTAATTTTTGATAGAACTAACATTTTCCAACCATCGTGGCCAGCTTCTTATTTCGTTATACAGCTTTCTGCCTGGACTCTCAGTTGCTATAAGTTGCCTATGGGCTACTACATGATAGTTCGGAGATAAGTGACCTTGTTGTACACCACAACGAAGCAGAGATTTGACTGCGTCTATTGACTGACGTTTCGGAGTATCATCTGAAATAATATAAAAAATGACTTAAAAATCTTAACTAGTCAGGATACTTTTTCTAACACTTGCGCGACTCATTTGTTTAAATAAACTTTTTTTAATAAATAGACTTTCAGTAACACCCGTGACCATGGTGACTGCAAAGTCTACGAAACGTCGGGCTAAAATTTAAAACAAATACACGCGTCTAAATCCGTAAAAAGTGGTTTTATTTAGACAGGATACTTTTGGAAATGTCCGTGTGATAATGATCACCACCCCATTTTCTCCCAGGGTCACACGCCTGGTCAGCGTGTCACCTTCCCCTTTAAAGGAAATAATAAAAGAATGCTACCACATGATGTACGTACTCGAATGTATGCCTCTTATAAATTCTTAAAATGAAATTTCTATAAAGTTGCTGCATAGCCTATTCCTGTCAATAGTCATCAGAATTTAAAAAGCGTAGTAAAAATTTCTACGTCATAAAAGAAAGGTCTTTGTATGAAAACTACGATATTTTTACCAATATATACTTTAGAGAACAATACACTGAATAGAAAACCCGCCCCGTAAAATATTCCTATAGTGAAGTTTTAACATGAATATAATTACGTAGAACAAGCATTTTGAAAATGATCTTTTAACAACAATAGTGTTAGACGTAATTTAATGTTAATGTTTAGGTAAGCATTTGAAGTCGTCTATGTCACGTCTGTATATCCATAATTTGTTGATTTTTTGTCATAGTTGTCGTAATAGTTGACATAGTTACATTACTACGAAAATTATTGAAATATCGCAAAATTTATCACCTGGCTGCTTATAACTGAAAATATGTTAAATATTATAAAACTTATTTATAGGTATAATTTATTAGGATTTTGAATGTGTTGGTTAAGAAATGAAGCTAATTGCCGAGAATACTGGAAATCCTACTATTCCCCGATAACTTTTGGGTGAAAAAGTGATTTTAAGCGAATTGAACAGTTTGTTTTATTTTGGTTAATGCGATAAACCTGAATTGGACACAAAATACTAACCAAATATGGTTTTGAGAGTGGTTTGACGGACAAAAATAATAGAAGTATCACCTCCCCATGAATTGCTTACGATGGTCGCAAGAATCGACCTCGGCATAGACACAAGGAGGGTTAAAAACCAAACCCACTGCAATATTATTATGAACAACAGTCATGTTGCGAAGACCCCGAATAAAGGGATAATGGCGGGGGAAAATGAACCAAATCTGGGATTCGTTACTAACAAATTTTAAACTTACTGTTGTAATTTCCGATAAATGTGATCCCAATGGCCCTGTTGTTATATCCATAAGTGTGTGCACCTACATGCAACCAGCCAGCTCCTTCATATACTTTTCCATTGCCACCGACGATAAAACTGCAATTAATACACATTTTTTTAATTTTTACTTTTAATATAATGAGAGTAAAATTTTATAATTTCGTCAAGTAAGAATTTGACACGCACCCAAAGCGTTCCGTACCACATTACCGCAATATATTTTTCTCCTAAATAAAGAGAATGGGACACTTCATGGTGATGAGTTTTTGTTGTTAAAGCATTAACTTACATACATAAACCGTGGATTTTTTAGCTCTTTAGATATATCATCATATTTATCATTGTTCCAGAGACACAGCTAATATGGTCAACAGTAATGTGGTCTCATTTAACATTTTGTTACGGAAACCTGAAAACTGACAACATGAACTTAGTTACAACAACAAAGGTAAATTAACTCGAAGAATAAACAAAGAAGTAATTTTTCTTATGTTACGTGCACACATTTTTATAATTATGGGTTTTAGAAACTTTTATGAATTTGCAATCAAGACTCTTGCCACTTGAAAAAAAAATTAAGTTACAATTAAGAAATCCTAACTAAAAAGCTGAATAATCGAGAAAATCACATCAGAATAATTGGTATATTTTTATCTATTGCGTTGTCATCAATACTTGAAAAACGTCGGATTAATAAGAAATATTGCACACTTGTAAAAAATTAAACTAATCCGACGTTTTAAGGAAATATCACGTTAAGAGCCCGCTGCAGACCCAGTTAATTCACAAATAAGGTATTTGTGTTAGGTACTGATAACGTGCAAGTGTTAGAACACTTGCACGAATTATTCGTTTAAATAAAACTACTTTTACCGCATGTTTATTAAATATTTTAAACAAATATACCCGTCAAAATCCGTATTTTAATTTGAAAAACAATTTTTGAGGGCTAGATATATTTCAGTGTTACCTATTGATGTTAATATAATATGAGCATTATTTTCTTCTCTCTCTCCTCTCTCCAGCTTACTAACGCCCCACTGTTGGGCAGGCCTCCTTCTTTTTGGGAGGGATTATTGTCTGCTGTTGTCTGCTGTGCCGCACCGACTGAGAATTTATTTTTTTGAGTTTTACATCTCTCACAGAGGATGTTATCTGTATACAGCGTCATTTTGCTGGCTTTTACAGCACCCAGGGGGAAGAAAAGGGGACACTTGTGTTCTTATTCCGTCACCACAAGAATAATTATTATTATTATTTCCTTACTTAGATCCAATATCATGATATCCTAGATTTTCAATGTGGTTACTCTGTATGCTTCGTACTATATCAGCACATTGGTCATCAGTGCTGCAAGTTCTTGTGACTGTATGCTGAATAATCACTAGATCCACAGGTCTAGGAAGATATTGTACGTGTACTGCGGTCAATCCGTCCCATGCTTGTTTAGAGACCACTCCACAATCTGTAATATCATAAAATTATATGTAAGTATACAAACTATCAAGAACCGGAAAACTCGAAACTAAACCCTATTCCAACACATCTAGTCAGCGTGGCATAGTAGACCAAAAAGTCTCCCAAAGTGGAGGAGGTCGGTGCCCAACAGTGGGACAGTAATGGGCTATGAAAGGAAGAGGAAACTGTAAATGATACAATTTTTTTAATTAAAATTATCGAAATTAAATATAAATTTATTAAGTTAGTTTTCGGATGGATCAATTAATTTTCTTTATCAAAATCGTTGCATTTATTACAAAATAGAAAGTTAAAAAAAAACTTCAAATTTGGTATAGGTAATAAGTTAACACTGACCCATATATGTATAACTAAAGATCACAGACAATTTTATTGATCACCCAGCAGAATTAGTTTTAACCTTACCTGCTTTTACCCTTACAGCTAAAGCTAGCACCACAAAAATATTGCAAATTATCATGTTGAATAAACTAGTGTGCACTACAAGTTAATAAATTAAACTGACTCTTATATATACATCGTCAATGAACTTGTATGACCTAAAAAGAATCCTCAAGCTGTCTCACTCGCTTATTATAATGTGAGACAAAGATAAAACACAAATGTATTAATTTTATAATACAATAATACGGCAAAAATAAGTAGATATTTATAATTGGGTTCCTTATATATTTTTAAAATGTAAATGACGTTTCAAAAATTTTATAATCAGTATTGGTCTCTGGTATCTCTTTTCTTAAGAGGGTACTATACTCCTAATTTAGGTATTTCCCTTGGGTATTGTTATCCCTATTCCCGAGCACCGTGCTGAAAGGGACAAATAGCCGAAGCAGATTTTACCTACAAATTCTTGGAAAAAAAGACGTTTCGTACTTCCCTTTTTTCTTCGCGAAAGTTAAACCGATTTTGATTGTTTTTGCGATATATTATAGATGAAGAGTATATCTAAGCTTGTATCACTTTTTTTTGGTAAAACATGGTAAAACGTTACCAAATATTTGTGATAGTCTAAACTTCGTCTTCTTGTGTGTAACTTTACCTAAAGAAAACCGAAAAAAACGGGATTTTCGGATGGTCATATTTCTTTTAGTTATTTTATATATATTGAAAAAAAGAAAGTGACAGAAGCATAGATATACTCTTCATCTATAATATAGCATAGAAACAATTAAAAGCGGATTAACTTTCGCGAAGAAAAAAGGGAAGTACGATACCAATATTTTTGTATGGAGCATAATTTGGTATTGTGCCCTCTTAATGAGATAATTCATCCATCCATCCTTCAGCCGTTCACTGCTGGAAATAGTCCATATAACCCAACAGCGCGTGGTTCAGCGGCTCCCTGCACATTTGACGATGTCGTTAGTCCATCTTATTATGAACCGCCGGCGCCCCCTCGGTGCGTTGTACCTGAGCTTATTCATTTCTTACTATTGCGTATAGGCCTCCTCCATATAGAGAGTATTTAAGCTGCATAGGATTTAGTTTTGAGTTTAGTCCATCTCTTGCAGAGGATATTCCCTGCCTATATTCTTTTAAATTAACATCATCAATTTACAAATTTTAATACTCAATATTGTTCGTTTAATTATAGTAAATAATAACAGCAGCCGGCAACAGCCTGCGACTCCGTGCGCATGAAATTTTGAAACCAAACTATAACAAACAGAAGTTTACTATACTGATCGATGGATGACGTTGTACTGCCTGCTTAATCGCACTGTGTTTTTATTAGACGCATTACCACTTAAGCTCGTTAAGAATCAATTTTGTTTCATAATTATTTAGTAAAGATCTATAGCGGACTAAACTTATGAATTCCTCATTTGCACCTATGTTTTAAATAAATAAATATGTGCCTATATTGTTTTGCTTTTGTACTTATTTTTCAGCAAATCTAGAATCTATAATTTTAATGTCGCCTACTTAATCTTTGCCGTAATTAATTCTATTTTACAATAAGTTTATCAAACCGCTGTTACGGAACTCTAATTCGATGTTATCATTTATATTTGTTTATAGGGTCTCGGGGATTCCTGACTAAGAATGTGACCAGGTTTGTTTGTGGTATGATAACCTTAATTAGAATAATGTATTCATTTTATAAAGATATCTAAGAATTAGGGGATATACCTTTTTTGATAACTCATCATTTTCTTTTTCTTTTGATGCGTTAGGCAACATTGGTGATATGGGGGGTAGAGGTAAAGAGAGTCATCTCATAAAAATTGAAAAAAGTGTCCAGTTGTAAGCTGTAAATATCAGTTCAAAAACCTTCCAGAATGGCGCTGGTGTAGACACAGGGTATGGTATGAATGTAGCAAATGTAAACGAATTGAAGTAGGTACGCCGAGTTATAAAAAAATAATATTATTGTCGACTAAAGTAGTCACATATTGAAAATGTCAACTACTTGCGTATTACAAAATAATGTAGTAAATATAACCTTAAAGAGTTATTATGAGAAAATGTGTAGCTAGAGTGATTTTATTTTCTGAACTGTGAATAGTACGTTTATTGATTGCGGAAGTTGGTATTTGGCGCTTCCTTTAAAGTTTACTCTGATGCTAATGTGGCGCCATCCTAATTTAATGCATTTCAACGGACACTTTTTCATGTGCACAGATGATTCTCCATCCATGATTCCATAATTGGTAAGAGTAAATCCATCCACAGATTTAACAGATATTTTGTCTATGGCTACATCGCTGACCAGGCTTGGAGGCTTGGTATATTATCTGTGGATTCACTGTTATAGATAAACCGGTTATGTACAAATATAAATCCCGCCCACGGCCATGACTTTTTCCATTATGTTTTGATTTATTAAGTAAAAGCATAGTAATTCAATGGCAAAAATAATAAGTATTGTAATTAATCCAAGGAGTTTTTTGACTGTTTTTCTCCATAGGATCTTTGGATACTTTTGGAACAGACGGCTAGCTTCTGACGGTTGAAAAGAGCTAAGTTTAAGTCAAATATTTCACTTTGACTAATAGATAGGATAATGAAATAACTAAATCTTCTATCCTCCTAGGAAATAACATAGAAATAACTAGTAGGCAGATTTTTACGTCACTCTTTCAGATCAAACGGTCAAACGTGAAAAAGTGACAAATAGACAGACAAAATTACTTTCACATTTATAATATTCGCAAGGAAGTAACGGTTTCTGACAAGCTTGTTTAGGACAAGAAATATACTTCCGTGCATTTCTATTATTATGTATATTTAACTCACTGTGTAAAAAAGTCATAATTAACGCCTGTGTATTTTCCATGACAATATGTCTAACAGAATTTCTGCTAACTTTATTTTATTTGTTTTTATTTATTTTAAGGGCCTACATCAATATTATCGTATATCATCGCCGACACGTACATATTAACACAGCCAGTAGGCACAGAAAATGAAGAATTAGGGATACTTTTCCTATTTACTCAAAATCTACTAAATATATTTTAATTCTGATTTACGTGTTTCTATACATAATAGTTACCTATGTTTTTAAAGTTATTTCATTAGTTAATACGCGATAATAGACCGACAAATGAAAAAAATAAAAAATTAGAGAGGTTGTTTCGCCTAGATTTCCTATCGAGAAAACTTTTTTCAATCGCGTTTCTGAGTTTATGCGATCCTAGATCATATATTGAAAAAACATATACTTAAAAATTAGAGCTCTAGCCATTCAACCTAAAGAAACAATGAAAACTTCGTACATAGATAAATGCACGAAGCTATTTTGGTATCCTCTTAAGTCTATTCTTTTCTGTATCTTGTTGTCTGTGACGTTCTTATCTCCTTTTGTTTCATCTTATTTTACCTGCTTGCTATTGTTATTCTCCTTCTTTTGTTATCGTTTTGTGTTCGTTGCAAATAAATTTATTTTCTTTCTTTCTTTCTTTCTTTCTAACAGTTGAAAAGAAATGAAATGCTGTTCTGTAGCTGCTTTATTCTCATTACTAACACCGAGCTAATAAAAGCTATTAGCTCGGTACGTATCTATGAATACATTAATCTATGTTACGGAATCTTTGAAAGTGTTTTTCATCTACTTGCAGTAGTCGAATTGATTTGAAATTTTGCACACATATTTAGGACCATAGAGTATGTCTATGTTAAGGACCATTATTTTATAACAAGGCAATAAATAAAAAAGTATGGAATTTTTAATAGCATTGCTTTTTACTAAACAAAGTATTTGTTTATAATAAAGACTGCTGCTGCAAAACCATCTAATAGGCAGGAGAACATTTACGGGTTACGGGTTACGGATACCAGTCAAAATATTATTATTATACTCATAAAGGATGTGGTGATTATGTTATTACATTATAACTAGTATTTTAGGGTTTCTCATTCTTAAGGTAACCATAAAAAAAAACAAAAACAAATTCTGAAATTTTATTAAGTTTTTACTCTCTTTTTTCGGCAATACATTTTCTTAATAAAGATTTTTTGGTTTTGTAATACTGATTCAGTCATTTGGTGGAATAAATAAAGGGTCACGTGGAAAGTTTTCCGGAAGTTTTGAAAACTGGTAATTTTATAGATTTTGATGTGCTCTTTCCAAATTTCAACTTTGCCACCTCGTATGTAGCACGTTTGCGCCGCCATATAAAAAAAATGGCGCCCAAAATCAGTTTTTTGATAATAACTCCTTTCCGACGCATTTTATAGGAAAACATATTTACAAAAAATAAAAGTAGAGAAAATTTCCTACAATTATGTCATATTTTTTTTTCCCTAAAATCAATAGTTTCTGCGTACGAGCGCCGTAAACCATTATATATCCACACCAACGTGTATTATTTATTTTAATTATACGAAGGTTAAATATTGTTCCACAGAATGAAAACCCAGCTAACTATAGTGTGTCATGTCTCCACAGGTATAAAGGAATACGTCCCTTCTGTGTCAAGCCCCTTCTTCCCCTTCTAAGAAACATCTGGACCCAGCTGCTGAGCCCAATAGAATAGGCCTATTCTATTGGTCGGAAAGGAGTTATTATCAAAAACTGATTTTGGGCGCCATTTTTTCAATATGGCGGCGCAAACGTGCAACATACGAGGTGGCAAAGTTGAAATTTGGAAAGAGCACATCAAAATCTATAAAATTATCAGTTTTCAAAACTTCCGGAAATCTTTCCGGGCAAAAATACTAAATGACTGGGCCATACAAGACATACTTATTATTAATAGTTATTTATGTTGGTATTACTTAATATGGGTAATAATTGATTCTTTCACATATCGCTTATATATTTTTATTGTTTTTACAGAGCATGTTATTAACACTTCCCTCGCAATATCTTCTCTTATACATATATAAAATCAATTGCTGTTCGTTAGTCTTGCTAAAACTCGAGAACGGCTGGGCCGATTAGGCTAATTTTGGTGTTGAATGGTTTGTTGCAGTCCAGGGATGGTTAAACGGCGAGAAAATATCGAAAAATTGCGAAAAAGATAGAAAAAATTACTGTTACGCAAATGAATCTGAGAGGCACAGCTAGTTTCTTTATATTTTAGTTCCTCTATCGGCCTAGTAATTTTTGCTGATAGTTATCATTTTCTTACTAAACCTTTGATACAATGTAGGTAAAATAAATTACATAAAGCATTTGATTTTAAAGACAAATTTTTTGTGATTCCTCTATCTTATTATGTTGTGATATTATCTATAGCTGCAGATTCCCGCATATATTTTATTAGTTTCCTACTACCATATGCCCGAGATTTCGCCCGCATTTATAATTATTTCCCCTCCCGAAATATACATCAAATCTTAACAAATTGTGCAAAAAAGCCATCCTCTTGAAACTCTTTATCTATTAAAAAAATCCGTTGTAGAGTTTTGAAGATTTAAGCTCATATAGTGACATACATACAAAAATAACGAATTTGTTTTATAATAAGTTAAGTAAGTACTTTTTTTCTTTGTTCTTGACATAATTATATACAAGTTATACACGGACATTTCACACATCGTCCGCTGGTCCCAAGCTAAGCTTATATGCTTGTGTTATGGGTACTAGAATACGGATATACTACTTTTCTTTTGTAAATACATACTTAAAATACATAGTAACACCCAGACGCAGAACAAACATTTGTATGATATTTATATAAACATCACACAATTATTGTCTCGTGTGGCAATCGAACCGGTGACCTCGGTGATCGGCAGTCCGTTACATGACATATAACTTACAAGTTACTATTATATAGTTGTAACAACAATAACTTATAAACAGCAAATGTTTTATAAACTAAATTCTTCTTTATATTTCATAACATCACCTGAAACAAGAAAAATTGTAATTATATTAAATACTAACTGTTGCCCGCGACTCCGTCCGCGTAAAATTTAGAAAACTTTTCATCTCTTTTTTTCGCAATAAAAGGTAAAAGGTCCTTTCTCAGGGTCTAAAGATTGTCTGTGCCAAATTTCATTAAAATCAGTTGAGAGGTTTAAGCGGGAAAGAGTAACAGACAGACAGACAGAGTTACTTTCGCATTAATAATATTAGTAGGGTATCCCTACTAATATTAGAATAGGACTAAGCTAGACTTTATTTTACCTATCATCATTTATCATTATTATATTACAATATAAATTATTATATTTGCAGAAGTCATAAGAAGAGATAATAAAAATGCCATATTTACCCATATTCTGGCCAACGAAAAGGTACCTACTATTTAAATTAGATTAAAATCAAAGCTTATTTATGAAGCATAATTACGCAAATTAAACTCGTAAACGAAAATAAATTGAGCTTAATACGAGGAATTTGAAATAAACGACTTTATGGGTTGACTGAGTCTTGAAGTTAAACCTAGATTCGTGACAGGGGCGTGCGCTCCATAAAGTCAGAAAAGCGCTGCTTTACTTGCCATTCACAGATATTTTAATAAAACGTTCGTATGTTTTAGATGACTTTATTCATTTATTTACTATTAATTAAACAAAATATTATAACTTAAAAACGCCTAATAATTCATAAATAGCACCAATATGTGCTTGCAAATTGGTGCTTTTTGCCAGGCGTTTGGTGAAGGAATAAAATTGGTCAGACGGACGAAAGTAAGCTCGACACCGCCCGCCTGCCATGAGTTCATATGTGTGTAGAAATTTTGGTGTCCGTGCACAGTTTACAAACGCACACAGGCTTGCATATTGAAGACGCCGTGTACCGTAACTCCTGCGGCATGCTTTGGCGATCGGATGTTTCCGCGAGTATTCGGCGTTCGTTTGTTACCTATAATCCGAATAAATATAATAGTCGGAAGTCTAATAAATCACGTATGCAGACTATGCATTTTTAGTTTTATCTATTTAAATAGCAGAAATATTTTGGTTCGACGGAGGCCATTTTTTTTTCATGTGATTCATTGAACTGTTTAATATTGAGTTTCTATAATTTAATAATTGTATGGATTTTCGTTTGTTGATTTTAAAATGTTATTTGATTGTGAAATGTGTGTTGATAGTGTGTTTGTTAAAAATTAAAAATAACAAGTTCTCACAATTGTCATTCAGTGAAAAGATTCAAATTGTGAGAGGACAACTAAGACAGCAAAAAGGTAGGTAATTTAACTCGAAAATTTCATGTTAAAAGTTATGAAACGTATGTACATACGTACATGTACGTATGTATGTACGTACGTAGTTATTGTTTAGTAATTCTAGTACAGTGTGGACTGATTCGGGATATTCAGATTTAAATTTGTTCTGTTGGCATGGTTTCCGACTTAGAGATCCGTCGCGTGGCTATGCTAAAAATCTATAAAAGAAAAAGTTTTTGTGACTGAGTACTACGACGCATACCCAGTGACATATTCCTGTGCACGCCACTGATTCGTGATAATTATAATTAAGTTTATGTAATACCGTTTAATTTACGCCTATCAAGTAAATATAATCCCTATTTTAATCAAAACCTCTATGTACTGTACTAGACCTGCCCGGCGACTTCTTCGACCTTAACCCTGATTTTCATATTTTTTATAACTTTTTAAATAGGATAGATGTTTAAATAAAACTACTTTTTACGGATTTAGACGCGTATATTCGCTTCGACTCGATGAGTCTCACCCGTGACCATGGTGACTGCAAAGTCTCCGAAACGTCGGGCCAAAATTTAAAACAAATATACGCGTCTAAATCCGTAAAAAGTAGCTTTATTTAAACAGATGAGTCGCGCAAGTGTTAGAAAATATTAGGATAGATGTTCATAAAAATATATCATTTTTAGGGTTCCGTACCCAAAGGGTAAAAACGGGACCCTATTACTGAGACTTCGCTGTCCGTCCGTCCGTCCGTCCGTCCGTCCGTCCGTCCGTCTGTCACCAGGCTGTATCTCAAGAACGGTGATAGCTAGAGAGTTGAAATTTTCACAGATGATGTATTTCTATTGCCGCTATAACAACAAATACTAAAAAAAAAAAAAAATATTTAAGGGGGGCTCCCATACAACAAACATGATTTATTTACCGTTTTTTGCTCGATACTAATAACGTTGCCTTATGTTGCATAGATAATGGTACGGAACCCTTCGTGCGCGAGTCCGACTCGCACTTGACCAATTTTTTTACATTGCAATCGTAAATTTTTTATCATAAAATCAGTGGTTCCGTTTTTTGATTAAAGTAATTTTTTATTTTGTGACAAATGCGTATTTTTGTAGTAAATGCGCTTCATAGGCCTAAAGTTAAGGCCTATCAAGAACATCTCTTGTTTCAAAACGAACATCTATAATAACTGACCTACAATTTTTTGTACAACAAATTGTAAAGAAGTTACGCCCGAGAAATGCGGCATCGTAGAGATTGTAACCTTCATGTCCTGAGCTGTGTTAATATATTATCTTTGTTGAAACGTCTCTATATGACACGCTTCATGCTTGCAAATCCCTGGGCACTGTAGTTATAGCACCTACCATTCACCATCCTGCCAATAGTATTTTTGTTATAAATCATAAAAAAAATAAAAATATATAATTTGCAGAATATTAGGTAATTTGTAGAACAAAATCCGACTTTTTATAATTTTATCATACCATTTAGTAAAAACACTAGATGTTGAGGTAACACACACTTAAAGCAATTTCATAGGTTAGCACACGCTTCTCCCAAAATCACCTCACGCTCACTAAAAGACGACAATGTTCGTGCACGATGAGTATGAGCATTGCTCTTGTACCTTTTTCAATCGCCTTATAATATTGACTCCTTTTAGGTAAATACTCTAAGTCTGTGTTATGTATATGAGACTGTCCATTTTGCAGCCCCACCGTGAATGGTAAACTTAATGCATTATTTACTCACGTCCTGTGGTTGCGTTGTTCGCCTATGTGATACCAGGAAGTAAGAATACAAAGAAAATTGTTTCTATTGTATTGGACAGCATACGTTATTAGAAGTTAGATACGTATAGACTTGACGAGAACAAACTATCTAACCGTTCGTTGAATTATTTATTAAATTTTTCGAAGGCTTGATAGAAGAAAGGTCAATATCAATATTTTCTTAAACTAACTATTGACCTCGATTTTGTGTGAAATATGAAATTGATCTACACTCTCCTTTAGCGTTAATTATTTTCTTAGTTCAATAACTAAAAAGACTCTCGAAAATCCTGAAAAGTTTCTTAAACTCTTGAAATCAGATCGATACATAGATTAATACTTTGATAGTTGCGTACTGACCTAATAAAAGCGTGTTAAAAAGTAGCCTGTGTTCTTTCTCAGGCTCCATGCTCCAGACTATCTGTGCAAAAATTACATTGAAAATGGTTTTATAGCTTTGGCGTGAAAGATCGACGTACAGGCAGAGTTACTTTCACATTTACAACGGTAACAAAATATTTTAATAAGGTGTATGTAGGTATATTCGTAGGTTAGTGTAAGTATTAATCCAACAGAAGTTAATATTATAAGGTGAACCCTGTTGAAAAGGTACGAGAGCAATGCTCATACTCGTTGCGTACGGACACTGTCATCTCTTAGTGTGCGCGAGGTGATTTGGGCGGGGTGTGCGTGCGACCAATGAAATTAAGTTATGTACGTTACCTCGGTACCCCAACGTCATCCATTATTATTAGGACGTTGTGTGAAATGTCCATGAATATTTATTATTATTATTATGTTTTTATATACTTTTTGTATCTCGGCTTTTGCCGGTTTTTAAGGAGAACACGGGCCGAAGCCAAGTGTTAACCAAGAATAAGACTATATAGTTGTCTGTGTGATTTGTTGGTGTGTAGTTATATTGTTAGTGGTAGGATTTGTGTTTATTTGAACGCGCTTATATCAAGAACCATTGGTCTGATTAAAAAAAATCTTTCAGTGTTGGTTGGTACATTTATCGAGGAAGGCTATAGGCTATATAACATCACGCTGTGACTAATAGGAGCGAAGTATTATTGAAAAATGTTGCAAAAACGGGGAAGCTTTCTAAATTTCACACGTACTGTTATAATCCTGAACTGTACCGAATTAGGTAACGTACGCTCTCTTCTCTATCTACGTTGTCAGCACTTTTTAGCCTTCAAATACAATAATCATTCACAAGCAACCAGTCTATTTTTTATCTTCCGCGAGATAGGTTGCCTAAGGGTTCCCCTCCACAATTACAGTTTAATAAATAGTTTTAATTAAATAAAGTGTTTTTTTAAACAAATTAAAAAAAGGACCCTATAACAGTACGAAGTAGCAGGGAACGGCTAGTGGCAGTATATTTATCAAAGAAAACAGCGTGTAAAACATCTCCTATTGGTTAAATACTCTTAGGCTCGTAGTAAAACTTTAAACAACGAACTTTAATGCATTTTTAGAACAAGATCGCACTACGCCATTAACACTGAAAGCATTGCGGAATTTAAAGTGAAAAAATTTTAATGCTATCTCTACTGAATGCACTTTTGCAATAGGTTTAAACGTAGTTTGCTTTCGTTACCTGCTTTGGAACTTTGCACTTATTTATATGAACTTGAAAAGTGCTCTCTCTCTAGCCTATTAACTTCCCACTGTTGGGCACTGGCCTCCTCCACTTAGGGAGGGATTATGGTCTACTGTGCCGCACTGACCCGGCGTATTAGCATAGGGTTTATTGTCGAGTTTTCCGTCTCTTACAGAGGATGTTATCTATGTGCAATATCCCTTAGCTGACTTTTACAGCACCCTTGACAGGAGATGGGGTGGTGACACTTGTATTCTTATTCCGTCACCACACGGAGAGCACATATTAGACTATATTGTATCAATTATTACTTAATTCCAACAAACAACAACTACCATTATTTATCATCATATCATTTAATATTGAACTTTAATTATCGGTCATCAGATACAACAAGGCTATAACTATCGCAAAAAAACAAATTGCTTACAAATAATTAAAAGAATTTTTAAAATATTTGTATTATTTCTTAATAGTGACAAATGTGGTGGTTAATTTGAATGTTGCAAGCACGACCGCAATAAGCTCGGTTGGAACGAGCTTCGGAACGGTGTTCCGAGGTCGTGGGTTCGGGTCCCGCTTGCGGCAGTCATTTTTTCCACCATAATTTGATTTGATAAATAAACATCTTCTTTAACAGAAAGAAAACTTGAAATAAAATCATTTGAAAACACGCCCTGTTATCGTGTCATAACTAGTCATAAGTTTATGCTCTACCCCTCCGAAGAGGAGGAGGCCCGAGCCTAGTAATGGGTATAAAAATAATATAAATACCTTTTATTTACAAACTCTGCAGCTTCTCATCAACCTTTTCTTTTCTTCCTACAGCGAATCTCTTTAAAAAATAAAACTTTCTCCAACATTTGCCAAACAATCCAATGACGTCTTTCAAAAGGATTCGGGTACATAATAATATTAAGTTATATTAAATTTATATAAATTAAATTGCGATCTGCTGTCTGCACATAACTTTTGATCAATAATAAAGAATATATGCGTATGTCAGTCAACTTATTGATAAGAAATATACAGGATGATATCAAAATATATTATCATCATATCTATTAGTATTATTTGATAACCTGAGCAAAGGTAAAGATAGAGTAACAGATTCGATTTTAGTTCTGGTAGAAATGAATTTTAACTTTTTGGTAGCGCAAACACTAGATAAGTATTTACAAAATCACGAAAATTGAGTTTTGAATGAGAAGAGTATAGTATTTTACCTACATCGCCAACATGATTAGTTTAAAAGAAATTTTGCTCAAAAAATTTCAATGAAATTACTAATTTCAGCAGTTTAAAGTATCAGAGAGAAGCCAAGTACAAAATAATGAGTAAAATGTATGACATGAACAAGACTGACTAAGAACGTTAAATTTATTTTTTATCATTCAGAGATTTAGATTGTCATTGATAATAGACAATTGAATTTAGTTAACAAAAACATTAGCTATAATAAAACACAATAAAAGACTATGAATCGAAATTTTCAATTCTAAAATATATAACGTATTGTAATAAAAATATTTCTATACTAAAATAGTACCTGAAAAAAGTAAAGTGCTATTTTGCACTAAGTGGTAGAAGAAGTTAGCATAAAGTTAGCATTTGCCCTTTGGCGATACTCGGGAGCAGACGAGAGTTCAAACAAATATCGGTTGTCGAGACTGAGGATTGGAATTATAATAAAGCCATACCTGACACAAGCAACAAGATTCACGTTTTATTTTTAATAATATCATCACCGATCGCATACATATGGAACGAATTCGTGCTATATTAAAAACAGCCTGTATAAATTTATGTAAATACGCTTCCATTATGTTACACAGTGCGTTTATCAAAATCTGTACGTAATGTAGATAATTACCGTTGTTGAATTATTGGACGGGAAGTGATAAGAGAGTTTATACTATGGTTGTAATGTCCCACCCACAATGCCGGACGACTATTAGATAGGATATTACGTATTCATTAGAGGAAATAAGCTTAAATGTTTAAGAGAACCACATTCCAATTAAATTCAATTATTCTTATTAATGTAGATTTTCTTAATAAAGAGTTTCATGTGTAATAGAGTAAACGAAGAAAGCTGAAAGGCAGAGAGCGTGGTAGTGGAGAGAAGTAGTTTTGTCTTCTTAATTTTTCATGTTTATTTATTTATGGTACCTACTAAATACATTCAAAAGAAACAAATCTGCAGAAAGATTTATTTTTAGGGTTCCGTACCCAAAGGGTAAAAACGGGACCCTATTACTGAGACTTCGCTGTCCGTCCGTCCGTCCGTCCGTCCGTCCGTCTGTCACCAGGCTGTATCTCAAGAACGGTGATAGCTAGAGAGTTGAAATTTTCATAGATGATGTATTTCTATTGCCGCTATAACAACAAATACTAAAAATAAAATAAAATAAATATTTAAGGGGGGCTCCCATACAACAAACATGATTTTTAGGGTTCCGTACCCAGTATCTCAAGAACGGTGATAGCTAGACAGTTGAAATTTTCACAGATGATGTATTTCTATTGCCGCTATAACAACAAATACTAAAAATAAAATAAAATAAATATTTAAGGGTTAGTTTAGTTAGTTTCTTGCTCGATACTAATAACGTTGCCTTATGTTGCATAGATAATGGTACGGATACCTTCGTGCGCGAGTCCGACTCGCACTTGACCAATTATTAACTGTAGTTTTATCCTACGCTGGTACTTACTTATCAAATATATAAATCATATCCTACGCTGTAGCAGTTACCTACGGATTCTTTTTTGTTCATAATAAACATCAAAGAAATTGTTATCACTGACACGCATTTAGCCATTCGTCTATACACTTATTGTATAGTGTATTTCTTATTTTAGTCGTGAAGATAACATAGCGCTGGTCAAGAGGTCATCACTAATGTATAATTGACGAAGGACTTATATTAAACTAGCTGTTGCCCGCGAATTTGTATGCGGTTGTATTTTAAACATATTTCCCGTTATTGCAACATTTTTCACTGATACTTAGCGTGATGTTATATAGCCCATACCTTCCGCGAAAAATTTACTATCCAATACCGAAAGAGTTTTTCAATTCCAACCAGAAGTTCCTGAGATAAGCGCGCTCAAACAAACAAACGCTTCAGCTTTATTATATAAGTACCTATAGATAAACAGTCATTTATATACACATATTTAGAACTCATAATGATGTTGGGTTTTCATCATTTCGGTTATCAATCATCACGCTATAAATAAATGCGAAAGTTCTTGTTTTTAATGTTTCACTTCTTATGACATGTTATGAAAAAATGATGAAAGTATTTTTTACGATGGATAGCATGCACACTGGAAATTGAGACAATAAAGTTAGTTACAAACACAAGACAATGCGATCTAAATGAGGAAGAGAAAGAAAGATATCATCAAAGACACAGACTTACATGCGTATAAACTTGCGCAAACATTTTTTTAACACGATTTATAAGCTCGGTATCTATCAATGTATCAATCTATGTAACAGAATTTTCAAAAGTAATTTTCACCAACTTAAAGTAGTCAGATAGATCAAAAATTTTGCACATAGGTATATCAAGGACCGATGACAACGCAATAATTTGAAAAAGTATTCAGGATTTTCAAGCGTTCGTTCATTCGTTTTATAACTTTTGAATTAAGAAAATTATTTACATTAATAAATAATTTGCTTAAGCTTCGTAATATATTTTTTTTCGCAGGGGAATGCATTTACGCACACCCACTCCCGCCAGCGCGGTCATCACTGCCGTGATAGGAGTGGGTAGTGTCGGACTCACCGACGCCCAGGTAGAACCGAACGTCGAAATACCGACTAAACCTAACTGTGGCGCTCAACTCTTCTTTCTTGGAGCGCCAGAGGCTCTCCGTTCCGGACTCTCTCTGACGCTCTGACGGTGGCCTGGTGGCACAACGACCAGTGTTGCTACTGTTTACGGCGGGGGGAGTAGGCGAGCGTATTGACGCCGCCTCCTTCCTGGCCTAGCTCTTCGGAGCGGCTCCGCATTAGCTAATGCTTCGCGTTCCCGCTCTGCGGCCTTCAGTTGCATAACATTTTCGCTGAAATCGGTTAATCTTCGTAATAATGCTTCGTAATCAAAATTATTTACTTTTAATACAAGCTACCTTTTTAGCCTCCTATCTAAAGTATCTAGAATCTTTAAACTTATTTATGTTTTTCACAACTTCAGATCAAACTAAAAAGCACACTTATCAAAGACTAGTTGATCATAGATTCTATGTACCTATATTTTTTTATAATGCCGGAACTTTTAAATGTATTTTTTAGTCTTTAGGCAAATTATTTTATTAAAAAATAAAATATTACAACATTTTTGATCATGTTCAAATGATTTATGCTCTACATAAATTATTATCACACAATTACACAACAAAAATGTTGTCTTAACTATTTATCTAATTGTGAAAGTAAAGTCTATTTTATTGATAAGTACTATTTCAACTGTTAGTTAACAAAAGAGGACAAAGTAGATAATTATAAAATAAACCGTAACCTGCTTTCAATAATATGATTTTAGGTTAATAGTTAACGTTTTAAAGTGCGGCATTCTTTATAATCTTTTCGTCTTATTTTACTGGTTTCTGCGCAATTTCTAAATATTATATATGTCCATGTGATGACAGATAAAGAACGACAACACGACTGGTCATAATCCCTCCCGTTGCGGAGAAGGCCCATTTACGTCCCACTGTTGGGTACAAGCCTCCTCCACTTTGGGAAGGATTATGGTCTACTGTGCCACGCTGATCAGGTGTGTTGGCACAGGGTTTATTTTCGAGTTTTCCGTCTCTCACAGAACATGTTATCTGTGTGCAATATCCCTTAGCTGACTTTTACACTGTCGGAGGAGATGGGGTGGTGAAACTTGTATTCTTAATACGTCACCACACGGACAATATATTATGTAAGTACCTAAGATTGTAAACCTTTATAACAATTATAATATTGATATAGGTCTATAAGTAATATTACACTAATATATTATATTATTTACTAGCTGTTGCATGCGACTATGCTGTTGCGGGATATTTTTTAGACAATTTTATGGAGAATACTTTCGTCATACTTGATTTCTATGTAACTTTAACCATTAAGGCTGCACACGCGACGGAAGCTTAAGGGCCTACATCAATATTATCGTATATCATCGCCGACACGTACATATTAACACAGCCAGTAGGCACAGAAAATGAAGAATTAGGGATACTTTTCCTATTTACTCAAAATCTACTAAATATATTTTAATTCTGATTTACGTGTTTCTATATATAATAGTTAATTATGTTTTTAAAGTTATTTCATTAGTTAATACGCGATAATAGACCGACAAATGAAAAAAATAAAAAATTTGAGAGGTTGTTTCGCTAAGATTTTCTATCGAGAAAACTTTTTTCAATCGTGTTTCTGAGTTTATGCGATCCTAGATCATATATTGAAAAAACATATACTTAAAAATTAGAGCTCTAGCCATTCAATCTAAAGAAACAATGAAAACTTCGTACGTAGAAAAATGCACGAAGCTATTTTGGTATCGTCTTAAAATATGGAATAACTTCTTCCGTTTTCCCAACATTTCCCTTCACTACTCTGCTCCTATTGATTGTAGCGTGATGAAAATTATACTATAACCTGCCCAGGAGTATGAAGAATATTTGTACCAAGTTTCATTAAAATCCGTCTAGTAGTTTTTGTTTCTATAAGGAACATACAGACTAATTTTACTGATTGCATTTTTGGCATCAGTATCGATCACTAATCACCCCCTGATAGTTATTTTGAAAATATATTTCATGTACAGAATTGACCTCTCTACAGATTTATTATAAGTATAGATGTAATACCTAGTTATATGTTTTGGGACTAATGAAACTAGTAACATAAGTAGATAAACACTTCCCTGAAACCATACAAAGTTAGTAAACATAGCAATGTCTATTAACGCTACACGTATTATTGCTATGTTAAAATGATCAGGAGTATCGTATTTACGTATCGTATACAAGATTATTGATAATAATCTGTAAATTGTTTAAACATAATGAAGGTCTATGAGAATGGTATTGAATACTGGCATTGACGTTGCTAAGTAAGTTTGGCTATTTTAAATGTGTTCTGAGAAACAACCATTATTCTAAAATACTCAACATAAGTATATGGATATCTTTACTTAATAATATACAACATAGTCGTTATTTTTGTATGTATGTCCCTATGTAAGCTTATATCTCCAAAACTGTGCAACGGATTTCAATGCGGCGAGGATGGCTTTTTGTGTAATTCGTTAAGGGTTTCTACAATTTTGTCTGTCACACAAATCAGAGCTAAGTTTAGTCATATAATTAAAACCACTTTTCACGGATTAAGACGCGTATATTTGTTTAAAATTTTAACTTAAGCTAATTAAAAAATATTAGGCTAGGTTTTTCACAAAAGGAAATAATAGAACCATAGATAATTATGCTCTTCATCTAAAATAAGTCTTAAAAATTACGCGGTACGAAACATCTTTTTTTTCAGAGATAGTAAAATCTGGCTGATCCATTTATAGCTATCGGCGCGGCGTTCAAGAACAGGGATAACAATACCTAACACAATAATACCTAAACTGCAATTTGGTCGGCTCTATAGTCCGCTCATAACTATAGTTAATAATCTTCACGACTACATAATTAAGCACCTATTAACATTTGTTTATTATTATTTAAGTACCTAATTTATGTCCCTCATAAATCAAAGATAAATTATAGGTATAAGGAAAAGCATAATATTTTTTATGGCAGTCACGTTACTATATTTTTGAGGTCACGTTTTTGGAAGTACTACTTATGTATTATACTAGCTGTTACCCGCAACTTTGGCGTTCGAATTTACAAACCAAACTGTGGCAAATTATACCAAAAGACCATCCTTTTGAACCACTCTATCTTATAAAAAAACCGCAATAAAATCCGTAAAGCCTCCTGGTTAAGTGGTTTTATGTAACGGACTGCCGATCAAGAGGTCGCGGGTTCGATTCCCGCTCGAGACAATCATTTGTGTGATTTTTCTAATTGTCATACAAATGTTTGTACTGCGTCTGGGTGTTTCTTGTATAAATGTATGTATTTTTGGGTGTTTTGTGAATACATACATTTATTATAGTGTGCTCTATCCGTATTTTGGTACCCATAACACAAGCATATAAGCTTAACTTGGGACCAGAGGATGTTGTGTGAAATGTCCATGAGTTTTTATTTATTATTTATTTACATAGAGAAATGATGGTGATACTTGTATACTTAATTCATCACCTACTTACACTTATCACCTTCGCCGCCATGCTAATGGTACCGATTCTACGTAAACAACTATACTTAACTAAAAATGATAGCGAAGATTAATTGGCTATTTCATTGCGCACATTTTTTTAAATTGAAATCGTTAGTCTATAATTTACAGATTGCTGATTTTCTAACATAAAAGTTCTGTTAACATTGCTGAATTGTGTTTTTGACACTATCAATATTCATTTATCAATATTTTTCATTGATCAATATTTTTTATTTTTTTTTATTTATGTTTGTATTCTGGTACCCATAACTTGTGTTATACTTATATGCTTGTGCATATAAGCTTAGCTTGGGACCAGAGGACGTTGTGTGAAATGTCCGTGAATATTTATTTAATTATTTATTTTTTAGTTAATTTGTGAACTAAGAATCGGTATCATTAGCATCAAATAAATAAAAATAGTGATATCCTGTACTTGACATTGACACATTAAACCCATGGGCGTGCGCTCTATATAAGCAGAAAGGCACTGCTTTACTTGCCATTCACAGATATTTTAATAAAACGTTCGTATGTTTTAGATGACTTTATTCATTTATTTACTATTAATTAAACAAAATATTATAACTTAAAAACGCCTAATAATTCATAAATAGCACCAATATGTGCTTGCAAATTGCTTTTTGCCAGGCGTTTGGCGAAGGAATAATATTAGCGTAGCTAGCAAGCTCGACGCCGCCCGCCTGCCATGAGTTCATATGTGTGTAGAAATTTTGGTGTCCGTGCACAGTTCGCTAACGCACACAGGCTATCCAGACATATCCAAGACGATTTACACTGAAAATCCTGCGGCCTGCTTTGGCGATCGGATGTTATCGCGAGTATTCGGCAATGTTCGTTCGTTACTTATAATCCGAATAAATATAATAGTCGGAAGTCTAATAAATCACGTATGCATTTTTGTTTAGTAAGGTTTTATTTATTTAAATAGCAGAAATATTTTGGTTCGACGGAGGCCATTTTATTTTTTCGTGTGATTCATTGAACTGTTTAATAATGAGTTTCTATAATTTAATAATTGTATGGATTTTCGTTTGTTGATTTTAAAATGTTATTTGATTGTGAAATGTGTGATGATAGTGTGTGTTTGTTAAAAATTAAAAATAACAAGTTCTCACAAATGTCTTTCAGTAAAAAGATTCTGTGTACCCGAGTTACGACAACTAAGCCAGCTAAAAGGTATTGTACCTCGAAAATTTCATGTTAAAAGTTATGAAACGTATGTACATACGTACATGTACGTACGAGTATGTATGTACGTACGTAGTTATTGTTTAGTAATTCTAGTACAGTGTGGACTGATTCGGGATATTCAGATTTAAATTTGTTCTGTTGGCATGGTTTCCGACTTAGAGATCCGTCGCGTGGCTATGCTAAAAATCTATAAAAGAAAAAGTTTTTGTGACTGCCTACCCTAAGTTAAATATCAGTGCACGCCGCTCATTAAACCCGTTTTAATTTAACTAATATTCTAATATTTTTTTACAGTTAACTCAAACAAGTTTTAGAAACTAAAATAATGTTATTGATTTTATGTAGTCTGAGCACAATGTAATATGATATAGTTTATAGTAAAAGTCTATCTTTATGGTCAATGTAAAATTAAAATCGAATGTGGGTAAACCCTGTAATAACTGATCGTAGAAGACACATTACAGCTCAGTCTCACCCGTGACCATGGTGACTGCAAAGTCTCCGAAACGGCGGTAAAAACAAATATACGCGTCTAAATCCGTAAAAAGTAGTTTTATTCAAACAAGTTTATAAGAGTGGCGGATATAAGAGAGCGGATTAAATAGCAAATCAAATTTTTGCTATTTAATCAGACCGTGATATTAAGCGAAAAGTCCGATCAGAATAGATAGTATATATAAACAATCACCAGGTAAATTTTTAGTTGAGAGGAAATCATTGAAAATATAAATTATTTTTTTATGTTCAAGTAACCAGCTGACGTATAATCCACCGTGTTATGGTCAGCTGACTTGGTTTTTCTATCAAAGCACTCGATAAACTCAAATGAGACGAAATGACTTAAAAAAAATTTTTAAGTTATTATGTTATGAAAATGAGTAAGTGATACAAACATAGATATACCCCTTAGCTATAATATAGCGTAAAAACAATTAAAATTGGTTTAACTTTCGCAAAGAAAAATGAGGAGTACGATACCTACCCATATTTTTGTATGGAGCATAATTTGGTATCGAGCCCTCTTAAGTAGTAATAAGCGAGTATGACAGTTCTTGTTCATAGGCTAATAGATAAATTGTTATAAAATAAATAATTCCTCATTAGTCATAGTAGGTTTTTTTCTCCATGTTTGGGAGGCTGCCACTGCCCAACCCACCCACGGAGTCGCAGCTGACGGATAGCCACCGTCCACCGCTTAGATTATAAATTGTTCTAGCTACTCACCTATGACGTCAATAGTCTCCAATTATTTTTAATGTGTCTTTTTTATAATTTTGATTTTGAATTAATTATTTATCCATTAGTTGTGATTATAACATATTAATATGCTTTTGTTCATGACTTCATCTGCCTTAACAACGATATTCAAAAATTGGCAAGAATTGTTCCAATATTGATTTCGAAAATTGACGGGCTTCGTGATCTAGTGGTTCATGTAACGGACTGCCGTTTACGAGATCGCGGGTTCGATTCCCGCACGGGACAATCATTTGTGTGATGTTTAAAAATGTCATACAAATGTTTGTACTGCGTCTGGGTGTTTACTATGTATAATAAGTATGTATTTACAAAAGAAAAGTAGTATATAGTATATAATAATTTATCTATCACTTTATCGTTATCGTTTCCTAATTTTCGAGCACTTAGCAAGACAAATACAATTTAAAACAATATCAAAAAACGACAAGTACAAAATAACAATACTAACATACAAAAACAATGAGAAATAACAACAAATTTATTTTTTAACGGGAAACAACCACATAACTAGCACATTTTAAAATAAAACTCCTTTTAATTCATATTCTCGACAAGGCACGCCAACAACAACAAAATAGCGGTTGGCAATTCAACTTAATATCATTGTTTCCAACAACGAAATTATTGAAAGAAAGTATTATTTATTTTTAAATAATATTATAATAATTATTACTAAATAATTTAAGACGTTTTTCACATCGAATTACGGAGATTACGTAAAAGAAAAAAAATATTAATGATACGCAAATAAAGTTACGTTGCTGACAGTACTTTTCGAATCACTTTTGACAACTAAAGGTCATTGCCAATCCTATTCTCATTTGAAACGTATAGTACAAATGTTTGTTATGCGTCTGGGTGTTTACTATGATGTCAGATTAAGAACAACAGCGACAACAACGACGACGACAATGACAGAACATATATGATTTCTAAATACATACACAAGTATGCATTTAGAAAAGAAAAGTAGTATAATGTACTATATCCGTATTTTGGTACCCATAACACAAGCATATAAGCTTAGCTTGGGACCAGAGGACGTTGTGTGAAATGTGCATGTACCTATATTTTAAAATGAAACTTACAGATTTAATATTTTCTAACACTTGCGCGACTCATCTGTTTAAACGAGACTTTGCAGTCACCATGGTCACGGGTGAGACTGACCATCTCACCCGTGACCATGGTGACTGCAAAGTCTCCGAAATGTCGGGCCAAAATTTAAAACAAATATACGCGTCTAAATCCGTAAAAAGCAGTTTTATTTAAACTTACAGATTTGCTTAGAACAATAGTAATGCAAAAAAGCCATAATCAAATTATTTCTTTTTTGTGTGTTGATGTAAGATTAATAGGCACGGGTATTTTTTTTCAATTCTGACGCACCATAGTTTAAAAAATCATGTTTTAAGGTACATAAGTATATCAGAAGACTAGTTTTTGTGTACGTTTTTATGCCGGCCAGTAGAACTAGTTATTAAATTTGTAATATGGCTAAATCTATGACGTAGACTGAAGTTGAAGTCAACTATTAAAACTACTTTTTATTAGACCATAATTATTATTTATAATTGTTAGCTTTTTTGAGTTCCTTTACCCGACATCTCAAAGACTTTAAGGACGACTCAGGTACTGAAGAACTGATAGTCAAGAAGATCTAACTAAATCCAAACACAAGTATATACATATTTATTTATACACATATTTATTTATTTCCATAAATAAATAACGTTATTACTAAGGTGGAAAAAAGTATGCTTAGGTGGTTTGGTCATGTGGAGAGGATGGATGAGAGACGCCTAACGAAAGGCATATACACGGCGGAGGTAAGTGAAAATGCTGGGAGAGGACGCCCGAGAAAAATATACTCCGATGTCATCGCCGGCATACTCCAAAAGGGGCATGTGCGTAGTACTTACAACCGTCGGGTATGTATGACCAGATGTATGAGTGTGGATGAAGCCAAGGAAGTATGTTTGGATCGTAGCAGATGGCGCTCTATAGTCTCTGCCTACCCCCATGGGAAAAAAGCGTGATGTTATGATGATGATGAAATAACGTTATTTCCATGTATCTAGGTTGTAATAATGTTTTACTAACACGCTTTTATTAATTTCTAAGCTCTGTACGTATTTATCAATGTATTAATCTATGTAACGGAATCTTTGACAATGATTTTCACCAACTTGCAGTGTTTTTTTTTTTTTTTTTTATACTACTAAGTAAGTTGGCGAACAAGCGTACGGCCCACCTGATGGGAAGCGGTTACCGTAGCCTATAAACGTCTGCAACACCAGAGGTATCACTCGCGCATCGCCGACCCTGTAGGAATCGTTTGACACCTTTTTTGAAGAACCCCATACTGTAGTCCAATGGGAAAACCTCGGCAGGTAGTTCATTCCACAACTTTATTGTACGTGGTAAAAAATTCCGATGGAATCGTACTGTGCGCGATGGTATAGGTTCTAGAGTGTGAGGATGAACTCGCTGCCGGTGACGAGAGGTGCGATGGTAAAAAGAGGCCGTTGGCACCATTTCAAACAATTCGTCGGAACACAGCCCATTATACAGGCGGTAGAACACACACAAGGAGGCAAAGTCTCTCCTAAGATTTAAGGGCTCGATACCGCCTGTAATCACGGGATCGTCGACAATCCTCACAGCGCGTCGCTGGATCGAGTCAAAAGGCCCAAGCTGGTATTGCGGTGCGCCTGCCCACAGATGGCAGCAGTACTCCATATGGGGCCGTACCTGCGCCTTGTACAGGCCAAGTCTTTGCCCCGGAGTGAAGTACCGTCTTGCCTTGTTGAGCACACCAAGCTTTTTAGATGCCAGCTTGGCCTTGTCCTCTAAATGACAGCGAAATTGGACGTCACTGGAGATGTCAACTCCTAAGATCCCTATGTGATTTGAGATGGTTAGGGCTGCGTTCTCG
The DNA here is from genome assembly GCA_916999025.1 of Orgyia antiqua. Taxonomy (NCBI): domain Eukaryota; kingdom Metazoa; phylum Arthropoda; class Insecta; order Lepidoptera; family Erebidae; genus Orgyia; species Orgyia antiqua. The sequence goes on along the minus strand of OU779864.1, from coordinate 14,125,458 downwards.
AATTGAGGAGCTACAGCGAATGGGGCTTTTTTAGTGGTGAACGCGCAAACTTGAGTCTTAGTGGGATTGAACTGGACTAGATTTAGTCGTCCCCAATCGGATATTCTAGCTAGAATAGTCTCGATTTCAGATACAAGTTTGCTCCGACTTTCCTCAACATCGGAACGAGGGATATTTGCACGGCCTGTGTAGAACGTGTCCCCAGTACTGTCATCTGCATAGCAATGAATACCATCAATTGTCAGCATGTCATTGATATGCAGCAGAAACAGAGTTGGGGACAGCACAGAGCCTTGCGGGACGCCAGCATTAATGCTGAATTGTTCGGAGCGGCTCCCGTCAACAACGGCTTTTATGCTTCTATTCAACAGAAAACTGGCGACCCATTTGCATAATCCCTCGGGGAGTCCGTACGATGGTAGCTTCGAGAGAAGACTCCGGTGCCAGACCCGATCGAACGCCTTCGCTATATCCAGGCTAACTGCCAATGCCTCACCTTGACTCTCAATGGCGGTTGCCCACCGATGCGTGAGGCACACTAAAAGGTCGCCTGTGGAGCGACTGTGGCGAAAGCCGTACTGACGGTCGCTAATCAGGTCATAATCTTCTAGGTGCTTTAGGAGTCGATAATTAACTATACGCTCCATCACCTTCGAGAGAAGGGAAGTTATAGCGATAGGCCTGTAATTCGATGGGTCTGATCTATCCCCCTTTTTAGGTACCGGGTGCACATTTGCGGTCTTCCACGAAGACGGAACACGCCCACTGTTATAGGAAAGTGCGAAGAGACGCGTTAATATCGGACACAGTTCAGGGGCACAACGCTTCAGCACCACTGCTGCTATGCCATCGGGCCCAGTCGACTTATTAACGTCGAGGAAACGCAGTTCCCGCCGGATCTCTCGTTGCGAAAAAGAGATATCCGGCATAGCGGTGTTACACGAAGGGATTGTAGGTGGTGCTGCGTTTCCATCGTTCAGCGTCGAATTCGAGGCAAAGAGAGTACCCAGAAGATCTGCCTTCTCTTTTGCACTATAGGCTAAATTACCGTCTGGCTTCCGCAGTGGTGGTAAAGACGACTGACAAAAGTTTCCCTGGGCAGCCTTGGCAAGCGACCAAAAGGCACGACTCCCAGAAGGATAGCTACATAGTCGCTTACCAATTCTGCCCACGAATTCGAATTTAGCTCTGGCAATTGCTTTTTTTTTTGCTGGATCTCGAGGCAGCGTTCAGTTTCCGTTTCGCATCGGAAACATTGGGGTCCTCTTGAGCGCGAGCCGTGGTCCAAGCCTCATATGCAGCTTGTTTCTGTGTACGAGCATCCCTGCAAAGCCGATTAAACCACGGCCGTTTTTTGACCCCTGCAACGGTCACTAGCGGGTTAGGTATGTAACTTTCCATTCCCGTTAGGATTGTTTCGGTCGGATTGTTTGTGGTCAAATAAATCTAAAATTTTGCACACATTTACGGACCGATGGAAGGAATAGGTAATACTAAATTAAATTCAGGATTTTCGAGCGTGTTTTTTTAGTTTTTGAGTTAAGCAAATTAGTTTATTTTGTTTGCGTTACTATGTACAATCTAAAAACTGTTTGCCATCTAGCTGTTACAAGTACGACGCGTGAAATTTAGAAAATTGCCCTCCATTTCGCAACATTTTTCACTGATGCTTCGCTATTGTTGATCGCAGCGTGATGTTATAGAGCCTAAAACCATCCGTGATAAATTTCAGATTCTAACCAGTAGTTCCTGAGATTAGCGCGCTTAAACAAGCAAACTCTTCAGTTTTATAATATTAGTACGTACGTAGTAGTAGATACGTATATTATACATGGTAGTACAGCTCCGAGCACACTAAATCCAAAGTTATGTCAAGGCAACATTTTTGGAGCATATCCGGTACGTTATATGACCTTTAAGAGTCTCAATGGTCAAACATGAGACACCAGTTTTATGTATCTGACCTCGATAAGTATTTTCATTTAAGAAATATCGACAAGGACCAGCTTGTACTAATAGTATGGTGTCCTTTTACCTACTAACCTATATTTATGGCTTATCTATACTTCTACACTAACATAAAGCTCAAGAATTTGTTTGTTTGTTAGTTTGTTTGTTTAAACGCGCTAATGGCTGGAACACGTGCTCCGATTTGAAAAATTCTTTCAGTGTTAGATAGTACATTTATTGATGAAGGCCATACGCCATATAAAATCACGCTTTCCGCCAATATGGGCCAAGCATGCAAGCAAAAATGTTGCAAAAACTGAAAAAAAATCTAAATTCCACGCGTACGAAGTCGCGGGCAACAGCTAGTGTGTAATTAAAAACTTGTCATATACGAGTTGGACTCACGTACAAAAGGTTCCGTATTTTTATCCTCTCCTCTCCAGCCCAATTACGTCCCACTGTTGGGCACGGGCCTCCTCCACTTTGGAAGGATTATGGTCTACTGTGCCGCGCTGACCAGACGTGTTGGCACAGGGTTTATTTTCGAGTTTTCCGTCTCTCACAGAGGATGTTATCTGTGTGCAATAGCCCTTAGCTGACTTTTACAGCACCCTTGGGAGGAGATGGGGTGGTGACACTTTATATTTTTATTTGTACTTGAAACAATACGGTACTTCTTATTTTTAATAACATACTTTTAAGAATTAGTATGTATCTATTAATTAATAGTATTAGTTATTATCTTATTTTATCAAATTTTATATTTTTTGTGATAAGTTATTTACAAGTTTTTATTTCAGAACTCTATGATACGTACCATATTTCTGCAAATTAATGAAATAACCTACTAAGCAAACAGCTTCTTTAAAATCCTTTCCTTGGTAAAATTTATTAAATCTATTCTATGTATAGACCTAGTTCGTTTAATTAAAATAAACTAAACCTTAGTGATTAATAAACTTTAATCCTTAGACTGTTGAATGTCAAATATAAGACAAGTTTTAACCTTTCACAGTGAGATTTAATGTCAAATACAACCAATTTAAATCAACTCTTTCAAATCACTTGATTACTTACTTTTTAGTTTTATAATAATTGTATGCGGTTAAAGATTAAACCAGCAACTAACTATAACAAAAATAAATATTAGATGACTAGCTGATGCCCGCTACTCCCGTACGCGTGGAATTTTAGATCCCCATGTACTCAGTCATCGTTTAAACGTTCCCTGGACTTTCACGAATATTTCAAGACCAAAATCACCAAAATCGACCCAGTCTTTCTCGAGTTTCAGTGAGACTAACAAACAGCAATTAATTTTTATATATATGATGTGAAAATGATGTTCTAAAATTCTAACACCTTTAAAAGCATGCAAAAACCGGTCAGATATGAATAGGACTCGCATGTGTGCGTAATAAATTTGTCATATTCCCGTCACATTCATATTCCCAAATAGCGGGATAAAGGCAAAAGAATGATGTAGATGATATGTTGTTATAACACTTATAACTTTAACTGGTTTGTATAAATTGTGTTTTTAGCTCACCATCACTGAGACACAGCCTGGTGATAGACTGATGGACAGCGAAGTCTCAGTCATTCATGACTAATGATTGATAAATGGGACCCATTTAACCGTTTTGTGAGAAACCCTAAAAATATTAAATGACATGAAAATGACGTTTAAAGAATTCAACAACCCCTAAACTAAATCTATGGACAACCTTAAATGCGTGCAAAAATATCATCAATAATAAATTTTTATTAGAAAATAATATATACAAAATTCGCTCATAAAAATTAACAAAAAAAAACGTAATCGCAGACTACATCTGCAACAAACTTTTCTCATCACGCATGGTATAAAACGTGCCTTAACAGTTGAGGGAACACGATATTTTCTTGTTGGCAGCACTAGTCTCACTCCGCTATGAAGTTACTCTTGTGTGAAATATCATTGAATGCTGAATTAAGTCCAATTATCATCATAACCATAACCATAATAATTATAGTTGGTATGTAGACGGTGAGATACAAGGCGCATTTTATACGCTTTTTAATCTTAGAGCTTTAATTCCACAGGAGTTGGTGATGTTTGATGGTTTGCTTTCGAGTTTACCGTCTCTCACAAAGTATATTATCGTGTACAATATTCCTTAACCATACTTCGATTATTTTGTCTGTTCCTTGTTAACCTAACACTTATAACACTTATCCGATTCCAATGTTCTATAGGTTTTCTAGACTTAACATCGTATCTCAATAATCTTTCACTAATTACTCTAAACTTATCATAGGAAATCAAATACACATGGTGATGCAGTAACATTTTTTGCAAATTGAAACTACGTAGTGATTATTTTTTTATATGAGATTTTAATTAATAATCATGATTACATAACAGAAATTTAAATTAATTTTTCAAATCACAATTATTATAATTGAGCGGATATAAACGCCCTCCTGTTTTATAAAGCTAAACTGTGATCTGTTAACCATAATTATTGCAGTCATTAGCACCAATTCTACGTGAACAACTAAAGTTAACTAAAAAATTGGTCAAGTGCGAGTCGGACTCGCGCACGAAGAGTTCCGTACCATTATCTATGCAACATAAGGCAACGTTATTAGTATCGAGCAAGAAACGGTAAAAAATCATGTTTGTTGTATGGGAGCCCCCCTTAAATATTTATTTTATTTTATTTTTAGTATTTGTTGTTATAGCGGCAATAGAAATACATCATCTGTGAAAATTTCAACTCTCTAGCTATCACCGTTCTTGAGATACAGCCTGGTGACAGACGGATGGACGGACGGACGGACGGACGGACAGCGAAGTCTCAGTAATAGGGTCCCGTTTTTACCCTTTGGGTACGGAACCCTAAAAATGAAAATAACTATGGCGTATTTTGATCATTGGCTATTTCGTTGTGCACGTTTTTAATAATTAAAATAGTCAGTCTTTATTATACAGATTTTCTAACAAAAAAGTTCTGCTAACATTACCAAATTAGAGTATTAATACCACCATTTTCATTTTTTAGTTAAGTTTAGTTGTACACATTGAGAATATGCAAACACGTGGTAAAGCATGTATTGCCTTTCATAAAAAAAATTTAAATCATTATTATTTAAGATTTGAACTCTTTTCTATGTTCTACTTCTTTTGCTGCGTTGGGAAAAATTATTAAAATAAATATTTAAACATAAAAACTGCTAGATAGGTATAAATTTATTTTTATTATACTTATACAAAAAAACTTAAATGCATTTACCTATCGTTTAGTTTAAATACATATCCAATCAGCAATGATATTACCTAATCCTAATTATTCATGATGTAACCTAATCACACAATTTCGTATAAAAAGTTTTAATAACGAATTTTGCGTCAAATGCTGCCAGCGCGGCAGCGTTCTGGGCACTTTACCAATTGAGGATGCGGATGAATATTTTGACGCATAATTTTGTTTTATTTTATTTATCGTATTCCTTTATTTTCATATTTTACATATATTTTTTTAAAAGATTATAAAAATAAGACATTCATACTGTATAAAAATAAAAAAAAAACACACAATAAATACACTAATTAAAAACACACTCACACATTTATAATCTAATTAAAAAATATATAAAAAATAGTGCACCACCGGAATCGAGTACAGGGACCAAGCAGTCGGTGGTCAGGGATCCAAAGACAATAACTATGCAAGCAGTATCGAGGACAACTGCCTTCTGCATCAGACCCTTGACCCAACTGCCTAACGCGAGCCTCTCAGTTTTGCCTATTTTAATTAAAAAAAAAACATTGTAAATATTTTAATTATAATAAAATTTTGCGTCATGCATTTTCTAAGTTAACTTTCATTGTACAAGTAGAATTGGTACCAATATCTACAATTTTACATGCATTGCTACTGCTACTTATTAATTATTTTGGTTAAATCTTACTTTGGGTTATTGAGGTAAACAATTTATGATATCTATACTAATATTAAAAAGCTGAAGAGTTTGTTTGTTTGAACGCGCTAACCTCAGAGACTACTTTACAATATTTCAAATCGGACCAGTGATTCCAGAGATTAGCGCGTTCAAACAAACAAAACTGTTCAGCTTTTTATTAATAGTATAGAAGAAACACATAGTGATATGCATTTTGATTACATTTTTAATGGGGTTCATCAAAACTTATAAGAACGTAATAACACAAATTATTTTTTTGTTGTTGTTTATTTTTTACGGAGCAAAATGCCCGCCGTTATTTGATACCGTCTCGTATTCGGCATTTTGCAAAACTGGTTCGACTAATTCTTTTTAGTATGACGTCAATAGCATAGAAGCCACCGGTCAAAAATAATAAATTAATAGCCATATAATGTGGTTCGCAAAAATGTTGGCAATAAAATTTATAACTTTTTGAGTTTAATCATAATAAATTATGTATATACAAAATCTTCTGTACGTGTGTTTGTAATTGAACTCCTCCTAAACGGCTGGACCGATTTTGATGAAATTTGTTGTGTGTGTATTCAAGGGGGTTTGAGGATGGTTTAGATTCACAGTTGGCTGGACCGATTTTGATGAAATTTTTTGTTGTTGATTTTTACACAGAATTGTATGGCAAAACAACGTTTGCCGGGATAGCTAGTGTATTATATTTTATTTATTTATACTACATATTTCACTACAGGTGCCTAAGGCAATTATGTTTTCTCTCTCCAGCCCATTTATGTCCCACTGTTGGGCACGGGCCTCTTACCAGGCCAGTTTGGAGGGATTATGGTCTACTGTGCCGCGCTGACCAGGCGTGTTGGCACATGGTTTAGTTTCCAGTTTTCCGTCTCACACAGAGGATGTTATCTGTGTGCAATATCCCTTAGCTGACTTTTACAGCACCCTCGGGAGGAGATTGGGTGGTGACAGTTGTATTCTTAATCCGTCACCACACAGAGAAAAAAATGAGGAACGCCGCACGATTTTGCGTGTCATCCTTGCGCAGGGGCCAGCTAATCTTCTCTGTATCGTTCCAATTTTAGTATATGTACTGCCGAAGCAAGTACGTTTTACAATTAGGAATATTTATTACTCTTTTATGCGGGGCCATAGAAATAAACCTATAGGTACAATTCTGAACTTATTCGTAAGGTATTGAATAGACTAAACAATCACGCTAATAGCTGTGGAGTGGGGCTGTATAATATTTTCAGCTAAGGGGTAATATAGAGTCAGAGAGCATATAGCATTTTGTAACAGGTACAGAAAACTAGGTAATTTACTTCATTACCAGAACGCCTGGTTAGCTTTGTGTAATTTATCAAACAGAGGGTGTTTGGGAAATTATACAAAGCTGTAGCATTGCGAAAGAGACCTCATGGCCAGACTTTTCAAGCTTGATAAGAAAAAGATAGAAATAATAAATGAAACTTTAATTAATAATAATATAAAACAAGTCTTTGGTATATTTACTAATAATTTCTAGGGTACCGTACCAAAAGGTAGGGATAGGGTCCCGCCCTATTATTGAGACTCCGCTGTCCATCTGTCCGTCTGTTAGCAGGCTGTATTTCGGAAACAGTGATAGTTAGACAGCTGAAATTTTACAGTTTGTGTAGGTATATCAGTTGATGCTTTAACAACAAATTCTCATCATCACTTATCGTATTATTTGGGGTTCCCGTTATTTGGTGTTATTTGGTACAAAACCCTCAGAGTACGAGTCCTACTTGTACTTGACCAATTTATATTATAGTCTTTTCTAGTCCAACATTTCCTTCGCGTGATCTAACCAATGCGGCCATTGTTCCACTTGCTTCCGAAGCATATCTCCAGGACTCTTTGTTTTTGAGAGTTGGCTATGAGCAACCATATAATAACCATCTGTTAGATACTTCTGTTCCACTCCACATTCAAGAAGCTTTCGAAGAGCTCTTTGAGCTAAAGGAGATGGTAGACTTTCTGAAAAAATATAAAAAATTTATTAGATTAGGGGTTTTATGAATTAGCTCTTTTATCTATCTATCTATACCAATATTATAAAGCTGAAGAGTTTGTTGGCTGTTAATAAGCTATATAACATCACGCTGCGAGTAATAGAAGCGAAACATCAGTGAAACCGACAACATAAACTTATCGACCTACAAACGTAGAACGTATAGAACGTAAAATATAACGAAGAAGTATAATTAATTACGTCAGTCCTGGATTTATAAATAGGCCGTATAGGCCGCGGCCTAGGGGTGGCAGCGTCCTTGGGGCGGCAGATTTCAGAGGACGGTCACTCGATTTCGAGGGCGGCTAATAGATTGGGACCTAGGGCGGCCGAGACTGCAAATCCGCCACTGAATTACGTGCGTACTTCAGGATTATTATCAGGACAAGTAGATCAAGTTACGGACGCAGCTAATAAAGACCACAGATTTACCAAGATAGTGGGTACGCATTCAATCTTGAAGACACGTAAATTTAGCTTGGCCAAATCATACTTCATAGTCTAATAATGTTTCATATGACGTATACCCTGTATCAGAGACAACAGTAACAAATTACAGAAGCACTATTCAGGATGATATAAGTAAAAAAAAATGTCAAGAAGTAAAGATTTGTAGCAACAGGAACAAGTAAAAACTGTTACAGAGTGGTAGATTTTCCTGAATATTTTTTTTTGTTGTAACTATTTTAAAAATAAAAACTTATGTTTTTTTTAATATTTTTCTGATATCTGTTATGACCTTTCATGCGACTTCGGCTTGACGTCGACTTTTGGGACAGCCTGTATAATTCAATACAATTATTTATATCTCCCACACATATCCCACACAAATTATACGTGACGAGATAACTAAGTTAAGTATAAATAATGTAACGCTTACTGAAATGGATAAGGGAATAGTAAACAGCAGTTAAAAATATGAGAAGTTTAAAATAGCTTATTTTGTACTCATTCATCAACTATATAAAAATAAGTCGGGTTTTCCTTCCTGACGCTATAACTCCAGAACGTACGGACCGATTTCCACGGTTTTGCATTCGTTGGAAAGGTCTCGGGCTGCGTGAGGTTTATAGTAATTTTTTTTTTTTTACTTTTTTTTTGGTATGGCAAAACAACGTTTGCCTAGTTTAATATATAAAATTCTCCTGTCACGGTGTTTGTAATTATACTCCTCCGAAATGGCTCGACCGATTTTTTGAAATTTTGTGTACATATCCGTTAGGTCTGAGAATCGGACAACATCTATTTTTCAATCCCCTGACTTTTGTATGGCAAAACAACGTTTTCCGGGTCATCTTATCTTATATATAAAATTCACGTGCCACAGTGTTAGTTACCGTACTCCTCCGAAACGGCTTGACCGATTTATATGAAATTTTACATGCATATTCAGTAGGTCTGAGAATCGGACAACATCTATTTTTCAAACACTTCGCCCCCCCCCCGTGACATTTGTATGGCAAAGCAACGTTTGCCGGGTCAGCTAGTCTAATATATAAAATTCTCCTGTCACGGTGTTTGTAACTATACTCCTCAGAAATGGCTAGACCGATTTTCGTTAAATTTTGTGTACATATCTGTTAGGTCTGAGAATCGGACAACATCTATTTTTCATCCCCCTAAATGTTAAGCGTTGTCCACCCCTTGCCAAGTAATGGCAAAACAACGTTTGCCGGGTCAGCTAGTTTCAATATAAAATTGTTTTCAAACACCTACTAGATACATTAATATAAGGAGTGACATATTAGTGTGGATGAAGCCAAGGAAGTATGTTTGGATCGTAGCCGATGGCGCTTTGTAGTCTCTGCTTACCCCCATACGAAAAAGACGTGATGTTATGTATGACAAATTTCGAAAATACTCCACGTTTTTGGAACAATTTTCACTAATACTTCGCTCCTATTGGTCGTAGCGTGATATTTTAAAGCCCTTAGCTTATTTCGATAAATGGACGATCCAACAAAAAAAGAATTTTTCATTTCGAACCAGTCGTTCCTGAGATTAGCGCGTTCAAACAAATAAACAAACGCTTCAGTTTTATTATATTAATAAGTATAGGTAGATATTACGCATAAAAATACGAATATTTATATTCTTTAAACTTCGTATCATTTCAATTGTGAATAGCTTTTCACGATTTCATTTCATAATATACTTTTATCATGATGAAAGATCATAGCTCTTTTCAAATTAATTTTTCCTCAAGTTTCTTTATAAAATCTTACAGTGCTATTGGAATTTTATCTTCAAAATACTTTTGTGTAAATATTAAGACAGGAGTTTTTTTGTATATTTCCTTAATTGTATTGTTGATTGGTCACTAACAATATAAAAGAATCTTACTAAAATTAGAAATACCTAGAAAAATGAAATGTATTAATTTTTTCTCCTATTCCCAATTACTTATAGTTTTTTTTTTAGATTTTAACTTTTGAGGTATTAGTAGCTAGGTGTGATCCACGACTTTAAGAAGGATTGGACCCCTTACTCTCATACATTTTTTACATATTAAAAACGAAATTAAACGTAAAAAAAAGCTTCTAACTTAGAACGGGTAACTTAATTAATAAAGATATTAATATAAAATTTAGCCAGAATTTAAACCATAAAATTCAATAAGCACAATATATATTTCAATATAAAAGCGACTTACCAGAAAAATCTCCAATAAAAGTAATGCCTATAGCTCTTCGATTATACCCAAGAGTATGTGCTCCTACGTGTTTCCAACCGGCACCCTCATAAACCTTTCCATTACCACCAATCAGAAATCTAAAAGCACAAAAAACCCTTTATGAGAATGGCCTGAAGCAAAGCACTCATTCATTAACGTATTGTTTTTGTCATTATTCGCTTCATTTAGGCAACTTTGTACCTACGCGGAATTTGAAATCACCTTTTTCGCATTAAAACGTAACATAAATAATATAATGTTCTTTGATATTAAAAAACAAATTGGAGCAACGTTTAAAAAGCGTACGTAAAAGTGTGTAAAATTTCATTTAAATAATAATTCTCTCAACAATTATTGGCTTTGTTCATATTTTTTTTAAACTCTTAATTCAAAAAACATTTCGGAGAATAGAGTTTCTGATCATGATCCATTAGTTTTTTTCGGAAAATTTTCTATATTAACGATTATTTTTCCAAAAAAGCAAATGATCTCTATTTGCCCTTGAAATGAAGGACTTAAAATATTAAGGCGTTCTTAGGGATATACTACTCTGTGGTGGAGTTGAAATTGGTTTATTATATCAACTTAGCAACTTTGAAAAGATATATTGTAATCTGTCTTAAATCTATCAGTAAAAGTCAATACACAGATTACGTACAACGATGACGTCACAACATTTATAATAATATCTTTATGTACTTATTTAAAAAAAATTCTATATAGTGAATATTTCAATAATATTGAAATTAGTTGCTTAAAATAATCTATATTTTCTAAAAAAAATATTAATACAGCGTTTCAAAAATTATGAACAATGCCAATTTTGGTGTGAAAGAGCGATGGATTGAGTGGAGAAAAAAGTTAATAAACATCTATAAGTTTTCGTGCTTAAAGTACCTTACATTTATCATATTTTTTAGACGCGTATAAATGATATTTTGTCACAAATATTCTACACATCGTACGATTTCAATATTGTGTGATCTACTTTAAAAATATATATTACCGTGTGTCTGATTAAAACTGATATAGGCAAATCGACTCATCTCGGAATAATCTTTGTTAAGAACTATTTTAGCAGTATGATATACATGATATGAAATTTTATGTAGTGGTTATTAAACTCTTCAAGTTAGTACAACAAAATAGTTCTACAGTTCACTGACCTAACTCTAAATAGTTCGCATGTAAGTACGGCTTCTTTCAATTGAGTACGTGCCTTTATGAAAAGTCACGTGTTTGCATCAAATAACAAAGATAAATGAATCTAAAATATAAGTTCTTTGAAGTTATAATAACTGACACGTATCGTCAAGGGTTACACTTACAACAGGATGTTGCCCGCAACTTCCACTTTTTTTTTGTAAATATTCATGGACCTTTCACATAACGTCCGCTGGTGTCAAGCTAAGCTAGGAAGACATGGAATTCAGTCATGAAACCACTTGGACCACTTTATGTATTAAAAAACCCGCATCACAAAACCCGTTGCGTAGTTTTGAAGATTTCATTTGGGGACATACATACAAAAATAACGACTTTGTTTTATAATAACTATAGACTAGCTGCTTTCCGTGTGCTGACGGATTAAGAATACAAGTGTCACCACCCCATCTCCTCCCAAGAGTGCTGCAAAAGTCAGCTAAGGGATTTTGCACACAGATAGCTTTTTCTGTGAGAGACTGAAAACTCGAAAATAAACCCTGTGCCAACACGCTTGGTCAGCGCGGTACAGTAGACCATAATCCCTCCAAAGTGGAGGAGGCCCGTGCCCAACTGTGGGACGTAAATGGGCTGGAGAAGAAGCTGTTATCCGCGAATTCGGACGCCTTTTAAACGAATTTGACTTATTTTGAATTAAAAAGTAGTCTTGTCTTTTTAGGGCTCTAGACGATTTGTGTATTTTTGAATTAAATTGGTTCAATAGTTTCAGCGCAAAAGTATAACATACAGACATATTTGCTTTCTCATTTATTATTTTAGTAAGGAAAACATAATTACTTCCATCCATCAGCCTCTTTCCATCCACTGTTGGACATAGGCCTTCTTCATAGAACGCCACAACGCGCCATCTTGAGCCGCTTGCATCCATAAAAGAAAAAAATTACTTACGAAGGCCCGATATCAGAAAATCCTCTTGCAATATGTGCTTTTCTTATAGATTTGACGATTCCTTCACATGCTGCATCAGTGCTGCATTCTCCTGTAGCAGTGTGTTGTATAACGACTATATTCACCGGACTCGGCAAGGATTCGTCTCGTAAAAGTGAAGATCCGGACCATTTTGTTACAGGCACTACACCACACTCTGCATCTATAACAAATAGGTATTTACATCTATACTAGCTGTCCCGGCAAACGTTGTTTTGCCATACCAAAAAAAATAATAATTAAAGACTTGAAAAATAGATGTTGGCCGATTCTCAGACCTACTGAATACGCATGTAAAATTTCATAAAAATCGGTCAAGCCGTTTCGGAGGAGTACGGTAACTAACACTGTGACACGTGAATTTTATATAGAAGAAATTTTATATATAAGATTATAAAGCTGGAGAGCTTGTTTGTTTGTTTGATCGCGTAAATCTCAGGAACCACGAGACCAATTTAGAAAATTCTTTTAGTGTTGGATAGTACATTTATTGAGAAGGGCTATAAGCTACATAACAGCACACTGCGACTGGAGCGAAGCATCAGTGAAAAATGTTCTCCACGCGTACGGAGTCGAGGGCAAAAGCTAGTTTTTAGATAAGTGCATTATCGCAGTTTCGCCTTGACTTCGTTAGCAACACTCGGCTGGATACTGGACTCTTTCAAAAGGATTTTAATTTAATTCCACGATGATACGCGGGAGTGCTAATATTGGCTTCGGTTTCCATTTTGCTCGCAATGAATGTGTATCCTAGAAACCTATTAAAACCCATTGAATATGTTAAAAAAACGTAGTTATACATATTTTTATTTGATTAATCTCTTACCATTAGCCTTTACTCCAACGCTTAATACCACAATTAATCCAACGAACATTAATAACTTCATACTGATACAAAACTGTATTCTTAAAGAAAAATCTATATTGTTGATTCCGACTTCAATACAAGACAAATTCTAAATGCATAATTATTGAAAATTTCACCCCTTATATACACAGCTTCTGTGATATAGGGTAAGTACCATTATCTAAGGTAAAACCCAAGTTTTACAGTTACAGTGATTCCCGCAATTTCCTCTCAATTGTCATCTTTATACTATATTCTAATATTATAAAGCTGAAGAGTTTTGTTTGTTTGAACGCGCTAATGTCGGGAACTACTTGTTTGAATTGAAAAATTATTTTTCTGTTGGATAGTCCATTTATCGAGGAAGGCTATAGCCTATATAACATCACGCTACGACCAACGGGAGCGAAGCATTAGTGAAAAATGTTAGAGAGAATTTTTTTCTAAATTACACGCGTACGGAATCGCTGGCAACAGCTAGCATGACTATACGTATTAATCATAGTTTATTAGTAGTATATTTGACCTAGTTATAATTACGTTATGACTTAATACCATATTGTTTTGCAATCATTACAAACAAGTTTCATAATATCGATTCTTACAAGTCTTAACAGCTTATTTAGAATCAACTACTATATACTATAAATACTCACACATATATAGTAACAGTAATTGATAATGGCACCAATTTTAAGCAGTGTACTGAGCTCAACTAACTTACCTAAAATCAAACCAACCAGGATATTATATTTCTATCTAAATGGCTATATTGTATAACTTCACACTAATAGGCTAATAGTAAGATTTGGTGCCAATTGTACTTAACCTTATCTTATGATGTATATTTATTATCCTTTGTGTTTTTTTTTCCTTTCTTTACTTTTAATATTGAATCTTGTGATGAAAGAGACTGAGCCCCACAACACAGGGTATCCTAGTGTGAGGTCTCAGTGCTGTTGTTAAATTGCTGTAATTTATCTGGATCATAATAAATATTAGTTATTTTTTTTGTTTTTAATTGTTTTTTTTTTCATATCTTAATCTTATCTCTCTAGCCCATTAACGTTCCACTGCAGGGCACGTGCCTCCTCCACTTTGGGAGGGACTATCCGCGCTGACCAGGCGTGATAACATAGGGTTCACTTTTGAGTTTTCCATCTCTCATAGTAGACGTTAATTGCTTATATTGTCCCTTAGCTGGCTCTTACTGGGAATGAAATGGTGTGGTGACACTTGTATTCCTAATCCGTCACACACGTCACACAAAGTTTCTCAGTAATTATATATTCATAGACATTTTCCTCATAACTACTGAAAATAAAAGAAATGGTCAAGGTTATAAGTTAATTACCGTAGACAATTTTTTATTATTTTATTTCAATTGATCGCACAAGTAATAATTATGTGTAAAAAAAACTTCTTAATGACGCGGTTGTGTCTTAAGCATTACAATGTTGCATATAACATGAGGAAAATTAATATACCTAAATTTATCGTAACAATATAATTTTTTTCACACTTATAATTATTGTAATAAGTAATCAATCAATATAGTCAAATGACATACGTTATACATCATCCAATCTAAACCTAGCCCGTAAAGAACGTAATAAATCCCTAGCGAAGACTGAACAGAAGCTACAATAACGTCTGCTCTCTTGTAGAAATTCTATACTTACTTAATATTATAAAGCTGTAGAGTTTGTTTGTTTGACCGTGCTAATCTCAGGAACGGCTACGCGTAACGTGCATGCAAAAGCTAGTAATATATAAAAGTATTAATAAATACCAATCTCTATTCATTGCCGAGTCAAGGTCTAGTTCAAAGCACTAAATGTGAAAGCATTCCCGACCTACAAAAGATAAAAATTCCACTAAGGTCTCGTCAGAATATTATAATTTTGAATCTAAAACAAAAATGTATACGGACATATATCTGTATAAATAAGTTAATTTTTTTGTCTGGTTGGCACAAATAAAAAAAGATTACTTCGAAACGGGCTGTTGCAAAGATTGACAAGGAGATAAAAAATACGCACAATGCACTTCTCCATAAACCGTTAGGTATGCAGGTGTAATAATTCTTCATTATTATTTTCTGTAAGTCCAGTTCAAACAAAAAAATTGGTCAAGTGAGAGTCGGACTCGCGCACGAAGGGTTCCGTACCATTATCTATGCAACATAAGGCAAGGTTATTAGTATCGAGCAAGAAACGGTAAAAAAATTTGATGATTTTTTGATGATTTTTTTTAAAAGCTTTGTCAAGTCATATTTAGAACAGAAATTCTGAAATTTGTGTTGCAATTGTGCTGTTGTTATTCTCAAATAGTTAGATAGAGCTTAAAGAGACTGCCTCTTTCTCACCCAATTTTTAGTAAGACCAGGTCAGGCTATTATTTTTTCTGCCACAAAATTTATGTCACGAGCGTACACGTTTTTGACACTGTTTCATTTAATTCATGTAAGTTTAACCAAGTTTTCATAGTTTATTTGCTTCATTTACTTAAACGCGTGGCTTTAAGTGTCAATGACTTATGTTAAACAAAACCCTTTTGTTTAAGTTCCCTTCAGGCTTAAATTATTGTTACAAAAGGGATAAAACTTATTTGTATTTTCTACACTAACATTGTTAACAACTTTTGTTTAGGGTTAAAGTTTTGGCAACTGTGACTTTTGCTTTTTAGGGTTCCGTACCCAAAGGGTAAAAACGGGACCCTATTACTGAGACTTCGCTGTCCGTCCGTCCGTCCGTCCGTCTGTCACCAGGCTGTATCTCAAGAACGGTGATAGCTAGAGAGTTGAAATTTTCACAGATGATGTATTTCTATTGCCGCTATAACAACAAATACTAAAAATAAAATAAAATAAATATTTAAGGGGGGCTCCCATACAACAAACATGATTTTTTTACCGTTTCTAGCTCGATACTAATAACGTTGCCTTATGTTGCATGGATAATGGTACGGAACCCTTCGTGCGCGAGTCCGACTCGCACTTGACCAATTTTTTATATTTGTAAGTACATCTAATATATAAAATTCACGTGTCACAGTGTTAGTTACCGTACTCCTCCGAAAAGGCTTGACCGATTCTTCTCAAATTTTACATACATATTCAGTAGGTCTGAGAATCGGCCAACATCTATTTTTCAAACCTTTTTTTTTTTGTGTGGCAAAACAACGTTTGCCGGGTCAGCTAGTATATGTATAATCGTACTAATTGTAACACATACCTACTGCTAACACAACATAACTTAACCAAGATATAAAATATTGACAGAATAGTCTTATTCATAATGACTTATCGGAGGTTTAAAAGTTCGCTAAAATCGGTTCGCGAAAATTGTCAAAACTTGTTATTCATAATAGTCTTTTTACGCTAAAACGTTTATTATCTCTCCGAAAAAATCTCCGTTTAAACCTTCGATAAGTCATTATGAATAAGACCATAAGTGCCATAAATTTGTGATATTAAATAATATAAATGTGTACAACGAAATAGTCACTAAATTCAAATACAAGATAGCTGGGCTAACTTAAGTTTTTGGGGTAACAGAAATGGGTTCAATATCTTTCTAATAAACGAAGATATTTTAATTTCCATTCATACTTTGATTTTAATTTCTATATAATCTTAAATTGGTTATTGAAAACGGCCGTAAAACATGTCGCTAATACACTTATCCAACTAAAGTGTAAAACAAATATACTCCAGTCTACAAGGCGAATGTCAATAAACCCCGAGAGCAGTTAACACATGCCTAAGGAAGTTCCTACTTTTATACTATACATATAATCATTGTTTAACCTTCACTTATTGCACTAGTTATTTTTATCGAATCATAATTGGAAGGAAACGATTTAGGTATATTCCAATAACACATTATAAAATGTCAAGTTCAGCATTTACTAAGATTACGGCGATATTATTTTGTTGGGGATTTTTCTGAAATTGGTATCACAATTGAATAGGACTGTTTGTTCCTAAGTTAATCCTACTTTTAAGTGGGAGATGTGGATATTTCATGTTCTACTTGAGTTGCGTTTGAATATTATTTTAGATCTTTAATTTTAGTCAAATGAACTTAGTTTTTGTTTTGGTTTGCGTTTGATACCAATGTTATTTGTTTTTCGTATCGTATTTAGTTTTGATTTTAGTAGATATAGTTTTATTTTAATTGTTGATTGATTTTTTTTGCTATTGATTTAGGTATCGAATTTAGTAATAGAAACTTTACTCTCTCATAAAATACAAATACTTTGAAGTAAGTTATAGACGAAAGATAACGCAAAAAATTTACAAAGCAGTGTAACTGCTTATGTGCGTATGAAAGTGTTATTATATTGATCATCCTTACCAAAAAAAAACAAAATTGTTCTTTTTTGTATTTCGCCCTATGCCAAACAAACCCTATGCCAACACGCCTGGGCAGCGCGACACAAACTATCCCTCCTGACGTAGAGGAGACCCGTGACCAACAATTAGACTTTAATGGGCTGGAGAGAGTGAGAGATGCGACTTTAAATCTTGAAAACGGCGCAACAGATTTTTGTTCGGTTTTTTAATAGATAAAGTGGTCTAACAGACAAGTTTTTACGTATAATTTGTTAAAATTTGGTGTCCAAATACTACTTGTAGGAAGTCGTGGGCAACAGTTGTTTATTATATTTTTAAAATTGTTTTAACAAAACATTAAAAATATGTTTTATCTAGTTGATGTATAGGTATGTATTTTTTTCAATCATATTTCTGAATCTATTAACATGTAGAGTTAAATCCTAATTAAGGTCTTATTCATAATTATTCTTATTCGTAAAACTTATCGGAGGTTTTAAAGTTCGCTAGAATCGATTCGCGAAAATTGTCAAAACTTGTTATTCATAATAGTGTTTTTACGCTAAAATGTTTATTATCTCTCCAATAAAATCTTTGTTTAAACCTCCGATAAGTCATCATGAATAAGACCATAAATATTAATGTTTTATTGGTCCAATATTGTACTCGTAATTAAATAATTATTTTTATATCACATCCTTGTTTATTCTGAACTAGGTCGGTCATTGCCAAGTGTCTAGACGTGTATAAAAACAATAATATAATAAAATATAATTTAGATATTATTGTGATAAATAACTGATAAGTGACTCGAGCGTAAAGCGGCTCGAGCGTAAGCCACTGTAAGGCGTGTTGGTTCACACGTTTTCGAGTTTCTCGTCTCTTACAGAGGATATTTGTGTGATATCCCTCAGCTGGTTTTTACAGCACCCTGAGAAAGATGGGGTGGTGACACCTGTATTGTTAATCCATCACCACACTGACATAAATATACATTAATTGTCAGTTTCAAATGTAAAATTTCCGTTCTCTGTACACATTCTGATATTTAACAAGCAATCCAGTATAATATGAACAAAGAGGAGTCTATGTTAATAATATAATTGATCGAGATACTATCAAACAAGTAGTTAGTACCATGGTGCATAATAAAATGAGATAGAAACAGACGCGTACTTAGAATTTATCATCGTGCAAATAATAATTAGAACGTATTTAAAATAATACTTGCTGATGCCCGCGATTTCACCCGCGCTTATATTATTATACTAAGCCCCCCTTCCCCAATTATACACCAAACCTTAACAGATTGTGTAGGGCCATCTTCTTGAACCACTCTATTTATTGAAAAAAAACACATCAAAATCCGTTGCGTAATTTAGGAGATATAAGCTCACATTAGGACATACATACAAAAATAACAACTTTATTTTATAATAAGTAAACATTAGTTTATGAGATTAGACATTAAGCTTATTTGTCTAAATTCAGTGCATAAAATTAAGTGCTTTAATTCACAATTATCTTTTTTAGCTTTCCTCTCATTGATCCAAAATTTTAACCAAAGGCTTTTGGGAGAGAAAGAAATCTTCATACTAAACCTGACCAAAGTAGTCCCAATAAGGGTATTGGGACTACTTTGTTCAGGTTTAGCTATAAAGGAAACCCACGTCTTACAGCCAGACTTAATAGACAGAGAAACTCTCCGCCTTTCTCCAAGCCATTACGTCTTATTGTTGGGCACGAACGTTTTCCATTCCGATAGATATTCGGTCTACTAAGCCGTGCTGAAGCGTGTTGGCACAGAGGTTTGCCCTGTGCCAACACGCCTTGTTGTTTTTCGAGTTTCCCGTCCCTCACTGTAGATGTAAACTGCTTTCTATCCCTTAGCTGACTCTTACAGGACTCTTGTCCCGTGCGGGAAACAAACCTGCGACATCGTGAACGGCAGTCCATTGTATGAAACGAGACCACGAGGACCGTCATTCTTCTAAACATTCTAAAGACCAATATCTTCCATTCAACCGATCTCTTTTGTTCCTTTTGGATTCCATTATGAACCATTCCCACATAATTAAGCAAATCATCACAAATATAAATATAAATGATTGCAATTTAATTATGATGTCATTTTCCTCATAAATATTGATATAACATACATTTATTTGGACATAAGAGTTTACACTAAAGTGCAAATGGTTTTGTTAATTATGGTAATATTTCAATGGATTTCCCAATGGAAAATTTTACCAGACATTATGGTTTTGAAAAACCAAAATTTATCGAAGTAGTAAGTTTTTTTTACATACTGTGTGACTCCGTATGTGTGAAAACTGGCTTAATACGTGCGTCCTATAGCCAGTCTTAATAGACAGAGAACTCTCCTTTTCTCTCTAGGCCATCAGAGGCGTATTTACCCTAGGGCCATGGCCCGCGGCGGCCAGCCTGAAAAGGGCGACCAAAGCCTTCAAGCTTAAAATTTTGCTCCATCTCTATTAAATTTTTAGGGCGGCTAATTTAAATTAGCCCGGAGCGTCAAATCAAATGGCCCAGGGCGCTAATTTTCAAAATGAGCCTCAGCAGGCCATTATATATAGTATATACATAAATTGGAATTTTTTTAGCTATCTAGCTATCCCCGTTCCAGAGCTACCAACAGCCTGATGACAAACGGATGGACAGCGAAGTCTCAGTAATAGGATCTTATATTTTGGTACGGAACCCTATAAACAAACTTAACTCCTGATATACGTTTTACAAATTAAAGATCTTATAACGTAAACTCTCCGTGTGGATTAAGAATACAATGTCACCACCCCATCTCTTCCCAAGGGTGCTGTAAAAGTCAGCTAAGGGATATTGCCCTCTCTGAGAGACGGAAATCTCGAAAATAAACCCTGTGCCAATACGCATGGTCAGCGCGACACAGTAGACCGCAATCCCTCCTATAGTGGAGGAGGCCCGTGCCCAACAGTGGAACGTAAATGGGCTGGAGAGAGAGAGAAATAACTCATTTTTACATTGCCCTTATTCCAAAACTTGGGGTCAACACAACATGTATTTTTCTTCCATATTATTTTTAGAATAGAATAGAATAGAATACACTTTATTGTACACCATAAATTACATGTCACTTAAAACTAATGTAACAATAAAACATGTACAATTGGCGGTCTTATCGCAATATGCGATCTCTTCCAGACAACCTTTAGATGGACTCAGTTTATTTGGAAAGGGGTATTAGTGGTGTACTTGCTATGTATAAATTCCAAGTAAGAAGAAAAATCTTATATAACGCATAATCAATACATACTACAGATATACATACACATATAGAGATATAGATCCATAAACGTACATAAACCTATACATAATTCTAAATAGATTATAATACTTAAATATATAGGTACATAAACATAATGATGAGAAGTTTGGATTGAATTTTACGTGGTTTGTAGCAGTAGATAATGTTCATTGATACGTTTATTAAACGAAACAAAAGATTGCGCATTTTTAATGGATTTTGGTAATGCGTTCCATAGCAGATCTGCCTCTATAGTAAAAGATTTGTTAAAGAATCTAGTAGAGTGCAGTGTCAAGGCTAATCGCAAATTTTCCGATGATCTTAAGGTTCTCAAATGTGTGTCATGGAGAAACGTAAAACGTTTTTTGAGATAGGTAGGGCTTGTGGGGTTAAAGAGAATCTTATAGAGTAAACTGAGAATGTGAGTATTCCTTCGAAGTCGGATGGGTAACCACTTGAGCTTATTACGGAATTCAGATACATGATCATATTTGCGTAGCCCAATTAAGAATCGGATAGCTAAGTTTTGGAGACGCTCAAGTTTGTTTAACTGGTCCTCGGTAAGATCGAGATAGCTGGCATCAGCATAGTCTAGAATTGGAAGGAGAGTAGATTGCGCTAATGCAATTTTAGTCGTGGTAGGTAGAAAATTTTGTAGCCGTCTCAGAGAACCAATAGACGCATATATCTTGCGGCTGATATATTCCAGTTGCGCATTCCAGGAAAGAGTCTTATCAATGTAGATGCCTAGGTTCTTTACACATTCACTTATGGGAATTGCAACGTCATTAAACATAATTTCTGGCAATGTAGTAAAATCTAGTTTACACAATAGGCGTGAACTACCAATTATAATCGCCTGCGTCTTTCTTGGGTTGACAGTCAATCCATACCGTTCAGCCCACTGATGTATACGAGCTAGATCTAGGTTAGTAGTATTTATAGCTCGAGGCAAATCATCTAATGTTTCTTGAGTATATATTTGCAAATCATCTGCATAAAGGTGGTTTTACTGACGTCATAGCCTAAACCTTAAAGCCTATAAAGAACAAAATATTCCTGAAAATATTCCATTTACTTCAAAATTATACCGACTAATAAAATGAATATAAAGAGATATTGTTGTTCTTATCTCCGATACTAAACTTTATTTAATTCAACCGCTATAAACTACAAAATTTCCGTCCTCCGTAAATATTCCGATACTCTTTAACAGTGTATCCTGTATGAGGCTAACAAGACGAGACTGTAATTTTAATTGAGCTTCGTTCTGAATGTTAGATTATTGTAACGACATAAGTTTTATTACTTTATAATTGTATGCACAAGTCTTGTGAAGCCAGAGCTAAGAATATAAATATCGTTAACTCGTTAGTTGACGAGAGTGCCCTGAAAATTGATAGGTAGTTACCCTTATTACTTAGTCAAAGTCAAATCTTCTCATTATAAATCCCTATCTCTCTCTCTCTCTCTCTCTCTCTCTCCAGCCCATTATCGACCACGGGCTTTCTCCACTTTAGGAGGGATAATGTTCTACTGTGCCGCGCTGACCAGGCGTGTTGGCACCGCATTCATTTTTTTTCGAGCTTTCCTTCTTTCACGCAGTATGATAACTGTGTATAATATTCCTTAGCTGGCTTTTGCAGGAAACCCTGGAAAGGAAAAGGAGTGGTGACACTTGTGTTCTGAATCCCTAACAACACGGACAGTAGTATGTAGTGATTAAAAAGCCAGTTAATTGTCTATTCCAAAAGTTTACACACAAAATACATTTTTATAATTATTTCAAATTGGGTCTCATACAAAAAGATATTTGGATGGTGTTCCATTATTTTTAAAGCTTAGGAACCCCAGCGTTAAAATGGATGGTAGCTCTAAAGTCGCTTTACAAAACTTTTGAAGAGGAAAAAGTGTATGTATTTACATCAATACAGCTGATCCTGGATACAGACATACATAGATATTTTAAAAAATCTTAGTAAATGCGTAGGTATAAGTAGCCCTGAGTCGGAACTGGTACCGGATCATTCCTATTTTTATCCATGACTTAAAAATTGTTTACTTATATACCTACCTTAACGTCAGAAAAAGAATGACTTGCTTAGATATGTGATAAACCATGAGGTTTCACACCTTATTTTTCGTTATAACAGTCAGAACCAAAGCAAATAATATAGAAACCAGACTCTGAATGTAAAACTTCAATGACGCACGTCGACTAACATAGATGTACTCGTACTTACAGTATCAATATTTGATCAAATTTGACGTGTACCGGAATCAAGAACATGTTAACAATACTGTTATGAAATAGGTTGCTCATTGTTTATAAAATTGCTTGCCTTGAATATATCATCGAAATCTGCAAAATGACGTGAAATTTTATAGAAATTTGATTCATGAATGCCATGAATATATCTCTCTCTCTCTCTCCAGCCCATAAACATCCCACTGTTGGGCACGGTCCACTATGGAAGGAATTAAGTAGAGATTTACGGAGAGATGTAGAGCGAGACTAGCGAAGCTTCTTACGTAGGCTGTAGTGATACTCCAGCTTATGTGTACAAGTCGTAAATCGTCCTTTAAGAGTCATTGTACCGGATGATAGTGAAAATAATTTAACCCCAAAACTTTAAATATAACTGCTAAATTGCGTACATGTGTTTATATTTACCTGTGTCCAAAATACGTACTTACAAAAAAACTTTACGCTAGATTAATGTAATTTAAATAAGTTTTAACACGTTGAACTCAGTAACATAGAAAATAACTTCCCAAGGAGAGTTGGACATAAAAATTCTGATGTATTATCGTTATTATCAGAGATAACCTTTAGTAATTATATATTAACAAAATAGAGATATTGACATATTTAAATAATAATATACTGTATGCTTACTAAGAATTTAACAATATTAATATGCATATTTTTTAAATATGTTGTCATGAAACATCAACAAGAAAATATAAGCATAACAAGTTGTTTTTGTCCGGGTTCAATAAACCGCTAAATTTACAATAACCTACATGAACATGGAATAGATCTTCCGACAAATGACATGACCTTATACCCTTTTAACTTGACCCGTGGCTATAGGCATTTTTCTTAATAATAACAAGTACCTATCTTAGATGTCAAGGGAGGCAAGTTTATTTAGAGGCAAAGCTTTTAAGAGTATACCTACAAATGGAAAGACAGTCTGCAGTCTCAATTTTATAAGTTTTAAGCCATTTTATGATATTTAGGAGCATAAAAATAGCCCACAAGTTATTCTCGACAGATTTTAATAAATGAGTTTTTTTAATTTCTTTATTGTTGCGATTTTTGGTGCATACATGTTATTTTCTAACACTTGCGCGACTCATCTGTTTAAAAAAAACTACTTTTTACGGATTTAGACGCATATATTTGTTTTAAATTTTGGCCTGACGTTTCAGAGACTTTGCAGTCGCCATGGTCACGGGTGAGACTGAGCTGTAATGTGTCTTCTACGATCAGTTATTACAGGGATTACCCACATTCGATTTTAATTTTACATTGACCATAAAGATAGACTTTTACCATAAACTATAATATCATACCTATTACATTGTGCTCAGACTACATAAAATCAATAACATTATTTTACTTTCTAAAAATACATTAACAAATTAATAATTATAACAATATAAAGTAGAATATAAAATAGAAGACTACAATATAAAGTATAAAGATAAAGAATACAATATTAAGTAGAAGACACATTAGGTACAGCTCAGTCTCACCCGTGACCATGGTGACTGCAAAGTCTCCGAAACGTCGGGCCAAAATTTAAAACAAATATACGCCTCTAAAGCCGTAAAAAGTAGTTTTATGCATACATGTATTTTTAGAATTATTAATTTATCGTGTTCTGCCTCACAAATATGGCACCTTAAATAAATAAATAAATATTCATGGACATTTCCTACAACGTCCTCTGGTCCCACGCTAAGCTTATAATGTATGTTTGTATTATGGGTATAAGAATACGGATATACTAGATAAACTACTTTTTTTGTAAATGCATGGTTATCTTCTTCTTCTAATATATAAAATTCCCGTGTCACAGTGTTAGTTACCGTACTCCTCCGAACCGGCTTGACCGATTTTTATGAAATTTTACATGCGTATTCAGTAGGTCTGAGAATCGGCCAAAATCTATTTTTCAAGCCTTTTTTTTAGAATGGCAAAACAACGTTTGCCGGGACAGCTAGTAATACATAGAATTTAAAGTTAAAGATTTGTCTTACTAAAATATGATGAGTACCTATAGTATTCTTTTTAAAAAATTATAATACTATTTCTTTAAACAATATTATATTTGACGGGCTTCTTGGTCTAGTTAGTCATGTAACTGCTGCTGCGCTTCCAACTGCCCCGTTCACGAGGTCGCGTGTTCGATTCCCGCTCGGGGCAATCATTTGTGTGATATTTATAATAGTCAATAATCACATACACACGCTGAAGTGGTAATAGGCAGGCCACATCGTTCGTAGGACTGACGATCGCTGGGGAAGAAAAGTCCTAGAGTGGCGACCACGCACCGGACGACGCAGCGTTGGGCGGCCCCCGTCAAGGTCGCGGGGAGACATTGGATGCAGGCGGCACAGGACCGCGCGTTGTGGCGTTCTATGGGGCAGGCCTATGTCCAACAGTAGACGGAGAGAGGCTGATGGATGGAATAGTCACATAAATACTGCGTCTGGGTGTTTTCTAGTAGTATATGTATTTTATCTATATTCTGATACCCATAATACAGCAACCAGAGGATGTTGTGTGAAATATCCATTAATATTTATTTATTTTATTTATATAAGGTTTTAAACAAATGAAATCTTTCTGTATAAATCGACCTCGTCCGCAATAGTTTGCTTGTTTTAACAGGCAGCCTTAATTCGAGTATAAACATTGCGTTTATCACGACCGAGAGCAATATAAATGATAATATTATTCTGAATAAAACGTGAATCGTATTGTACAATCCCGTATTAATCGTCTTTGATATTACCAAGTTCCAGCTTTGTTTTTATTTATTTATTTAGAACTTTTTGCACATACAAAATAGTGTACAATGGCGGGCTTAATGCCAATGACATTCTCTACCAGCCTATTATCTCTGCACCACTGATAAATTAGCATTTATCACTGAGAGGTGAAGTTTTTACCTTACAATAATAATAATATTACTTACGGTCCTCCCTCCTTGCGGTCTCTTTGGAGAGACTGAAGGTTTTGTCTGTGCAATTGCTGACGAAGTTGTCAAGACGAATAACTACCGGAGATATATCCTGAGGGATGGTACGATAGATATTTGTCGTGCCTGCCACCAACCTGGTGAATCCCTCAGGCATATTGTTTCCGGCTGTTCTCGTCTTGCTAACGGTGAGTACTTGCACAGACATAATCTAGTAGCCAGGATAATTCACCAACAGCTTGCTCTGTGGTATGGCCTTGTGGACATGGAATTGCCGTACTACAGGTATGTACCAGAATCAGTGCTGGATAATGGTCATGTCACATTATACTGAGATCGATCTATCATCACGGACAGGACTATTGTCGCAAACAAACCTGATATCGTGGTGATAGATCGATCAACACGCCGCGTAAGGATTGTTGATGTCACTATCCCGCATGACGAGAACCTCGTGAGAGCTGAGAGAGATAAGCAAATAAAGTATCTTGACTTGACTCGCGAGGTTGTCGACATGTGGGATGTTGACACGGCAATCATTGTGCCAATCGTTGTATCAGTTAATGGTTTAATACCCAAGAGCCTCGACCGTCACCTAGGGAGGCTCGCGTTAGGTCGTTGGGTCAAGAGTCTAATGCAGAAGGCCGTAATACTGGACACGGCCCGTATTGTGAGGAGGTTCCTCTCTCTGGAACCTTGACCACCGGTAGCTTGGCACCTATGCCCGCTGCCGGTCGGTGATTTTTATTTTTTATATTTTTAAATGTATTTTTATTTTATAATTTTATATTTAAAAATGTAATTGATAAGTGGAATAAATGAAATGTAAAAAATAAATATAATCTACATACATAAACAGATAATATAAACATACTAAGTAATAATACATACATAATATACTACATATACCTATATAATATATAACCAATGAAACAGTGAGGAATTACTCAATGAGTAGATTCCGCCAGTAATGTGATGTAATGGTTGCGAACTTTAATTTTAAATGTCTCCCGGGTCCTTGTTTTGTGAAAAATTAAATGATATAGTACTACCGATTGCTTGCCCAAAATTCTGTAGGTGCTAAGAAAAAAGAAAAAACACAGCGTGGGACAGCTACCAATAAGGTGGACTGACGATATCGTCAAATATTCCGGGGGCAGTTGGATGCAGTAAGCGCAGGAACGCGCGTTATGTCGTTCTATTGGGGAGGCCCGTGTCCACGGATAAAGGTTGATAGATAGATGGATGGAAGTAAACATAACTAAAAAATTTTTCTCTATGTGAACTGCACATTTTTATTATAAAATCTTTGTATTATTTTATTCTAACGAATTAGCCAAATAATTAAAATAAGCCATAGTTGTCTTAATTTTTTGACCAGCCTCGCGGTTGAGTGGTTTTTGTAACGGACTGCCGATCAAGAGGTCGCAGGATCGATTCCCGCTCGGGACAATCATTTGTGTGATTTTCCTAATTGCCATACAAATGGTTGCGCTGCGCCTGGGTGTTTCTATGTATTATAAGTATGTATTTAGAAAAGAAAAGTAGTATGTATTCTATCCGTATTCTGGTACCCACACATCACACAATCACAAGCATATAAGCTTAGCTTGGGACCAGAGGACGTTGTGTCAATGTAAAAAAAGAAAAATTGTGTTAGGTAAAATTTATGACGCATCGGAATTGGCCTCATTGTGATGATAATATCCGGCATTGAAACGAAAGAATTGCAATAATTTCTAATTTCAATAAAATAAGAACAGATTAAACAAATTAAATAGTTGTACCCATTTAAATAAATCTCAGGTTTAATTTGATTGATTACTGACATCAATTTCCATGTTTGTAGATTAAAAGAATGTGAAAGTAGTTTATTTAAAAAAGAATTAGGAACTCAAACTTGTGATATAGTTCCGTACATATTAGACCGATAAAATTAAACATTAATCACTCTTAAAAGAAGATCAAGCAAATTAACGAGCTTAAATTTCGGATACAAGCTGCATATAATATATGTTCGACAAGTGTACCTTCTAATTCTCTCTTCGGCCCATTAAGACGGTACGATACCAAATTATGCTCCATACAAAAGTATGGGTATCGTACTTCCGTTTTTTCTTCGCGAAAGTTAAACCGATTTTAATAGTTTTTGATATTTAATATTTAATAAAAATTAATTTAAATTTTGATATTTAATAGTTTTGTTATATTATAGATAAAGAGTATATCTATGCTACTATCACTTTCTTTTTTTCAAAACATAATAAGTAAAAGAAATATGACGATCCGAAAAACCCACTTTTTTCGGTTTTCTTTAGATAAAGTTGCAGCGTCTATCACACAAATTTAGTAAAGTTTTACCACAAAAGAAAGTGATAGGAGCATAGATATACTCTTTATCTATAATATAACGCAAAAACTATTAAAATCGGTTTAACATTCGCGAAAAAAACGGAAGTACGAAACCTCTTTTTTCAAAGATTTTGTAGGTAATATCCGCTTCATCTATATTTGTCCCTTTCAGCGCGGCGCTCGGAAATAGGGATAGCTATACCTAAGGCAAATACCTAAATGAGGAGTACAGTACCCTCTTAACGTCTCTCACTGTTGGGTAAAGGCTTCGTCCACTTTGAAAGGGATTATGGTATACTGTGCTTCGTCCGTGTATTCCGTCTCTCACAGAGGATGTTATCTGTGAACAATATTCCTTAGATGGCTTTTACAGCACTTTGGGAGGGAAAAGGATGATAACACTTGTATTCTTAATCCTTCACCAAACGGACTAAGTGTACCTTATTACAGAGGAATACAGACGCTAAAAGCTCTTCGTGTATCAAGGCGTACAAACAAGTCATTTTATAAATGTTTATTTTGTTAAGGAACTCTAATTAAATATCAACGTCTGATGACGCACAAGCACTGTAACATCTACCTTTTTATTCCCCGGGCACACCTTTAATCTATATGAATATACCTATTAGAAATTAAATAATAAAATATTGATATGTTTTTAACCGCAGATATACCTAATAAACACTATAAATTGATGACGCCTTCACAATCAATAATGTATATTGATACTGACAGCGATATGGGGGCTCGATCTAAATTGCTATGAATGTATTAAGAGTTTCACATGTTTGACTCCAATTTACTAACAATAAGAGGCATCAGACACCATGCTCTGATAATAAAAATCTTGAAATGTTTATATTTTTTGCGAAAACATAAACACATTGTCATCCTAAGGAAAAAACTAAAAAACCTGTTCTCGTACCACTTATAACGAGTTTTAAAAATTTTGCAACTGAAATGTATGCCTAGTAACAACAAAATCATATTTTTTTTCTTAAACGTTAGTCTCAGACATATTCCAATCATTTCTAGGGGATATAATAAACTTTTCATTGGCCTAGTGGATATGGAATTCTTATAGTGTAACCATAGAGAACTAGTAAGCTTGGCTCTTGACTGGCGTTAAATTTTTCTTGCTGCAGTAAAGAAGTAAATAATTACATGCTTTATATAACACTAGTTATTGCCTACAAATTCGTACGCGTTTGATTTGGAATGAATACACACCTATTTTTATATTAAAATATAGGATATATTCTTTTTCGAGCTCTAGACTATCTTTGGATTAAATTATAGACCAAGTTCCGAAAGGTGGATTCTTTTACTTATTTTCATGGTGCATAAGATAGTCTTTTGTAAAAATACCCGCAACGCTGTCCCGTCGCCAGTTATGCAACAATTTGATGTCTAGTAAAATTTTTAGTGAATTTACTTAATTTGTGAACGCTTAAATTTACGTATATCATAGAAAATACACTACAATTACTAGACGTGTTTCGCCAGCCGTTACTTAGAACAAAAGGCTCAAAGTCCCTAAAATTTTTTGTAACTTTACCTAATTTAACTTAGCTTATCAGGTTTCTCGGATCTTGGTCTATTAATTTAAAGCAGTTGCATAGTTTTGACGTGCAAGATTGCCAGTACTTTGGCACTTATAACGTTAGTAAGGAAATGTACTAACATCAGACATGTACAGGAGAACCGGTCTAAAATTACAGAAATCTCACACATGCAATGACGCATAACCTTGATAAATAGAAACGTTGAGACAAACAACATAATTTATTTCACGAATTCACATATTAACGCGTTCAATGCTGAATAATTTGCGAATTTATAGCCAATGCTAAGAAAAAAGTCATTCGCCCAGTGCTGAAAACGCGTATGTGCGTTCAAAAAATTTTTCGCGTAGTGCTAAGAACGCTTATAAGCGTTCATAGAAAAGTCGCGTAGTGCGGCTGGACGCTATAGCGCGTTGTCTTTTACCTTCCCGCAGTGCGGCCGACGCTTATGTGCGTTCGGTAACTTTCGAGTTTTATGACTGTCATATAACAATTACGGGTCATATAAAGGTGTTGGATGGATAAAGGTGCTTCCACACTAGTGTTTATTTGTAAGAGATTTTGTGAAGTTTACGCCATAATATACCTTCGTTCGGTTTTGTTAAAATAGTAAGTTATACCTTAATAAAACAGTAATAGTAAAGGTACCTTCTCCCGAAAGCCCTTTTATTCTTAATTTTTTTTATTTACGACACTTCGCCCGCCTCGTAATAGACACCATTTATAAATAGACTAAAACTACCTATTACTTTAGTTAAAAGAGCGAGTCATAATAAAATTATTTCAATAATCTATTGTACTAAATTAGGTTATTGTAGACGGGCTTCGTGGCGTAGTGGTTCATGTACTGGACTGCCGTTCACAAGGTCGCGGGTTCGATTCCCGCTTGGGACAATTATTTGTGTGATATTCATAAATGTCATACAAATGTTTGTACTACGTCTGGGTGTTTTCTATGTATTTTAAGTATGTATTTACAAAAGAAAAGTAGTATATGTATTATATCCGTATTCTGGTACCCATAACAAAAGCATAATAAGCTTAGCTTGGGACCAGAGGACGATGTGTGAAATGTCCATGAATATATATTTATTGTTGTCGTCGCCGCCGCCCCCCCCCCCCCTGCAAGATTCGTAGCAGAAACCTGACTAGTGTGTAGTCTCCTTTACAATTCCACATTTTACGACCGCTTCGAAACAATAGACACCCAGAATACACGCTATAAACGCACAGGTGCGGCGCACCCCGCTTGCCTACAGATTTTTTTTTGTATGGACGCGTATACGCGTCGGCCCGTACTTGGTGAAGATCAGAAAAACGCGCATAAGCGTTAGCCGCACTGAACGTATTACCTGTATGGATGATCTAACTGTTTCAATGTCATATAACACGGATATTAAAAATTTCCCAACTGTAATATACTATTTTAGAAACCTGAGTATTTTAAATTATTATTTATGTATTTTACACTTCACCGCATTACCAAGAAGTCATAGTTAGTATAATTTAAATCAGTTCTCTATATATTATATAAACTAGCTGTCACATGGGACTTTTAATTTCTGGTCCTTAGAAATACTATATATAGATAAAATATAATATTATGTAGTCTATAATACTCTCGGAGCCTGCAGCTTGCTATCCATACTAATATTATAAGGCTGAAGAGTTTGCTTGTTTGTTTGTTTGAACGTACTAATCTCAGGAACAGCTGATCCAATCATCATATCAGTTAGTTGGTGATAAAAATATTCAGGAATTGATCATTACTTTCGGAGGTCAAGTTTGTGAAATGCATGAAGGGTACTTCATGCATTTCACAAACTTGACCTCTTTATTAATAGTAAAGAACATAATATTTTCTAACACTTGCGCGACTCATTTGTTTAAATAAAACAACTTTTTTTATTTTTTTTCGAAACGTCGGGCCAAAATTTAAAACAAATATACGCGTCTGAATCCGTAAAAAGTATTTTTATTTAAGTAAAGAAAATTTTAAAACCTTGAAATGTTTAATGACTCTATTAACGCCATGCCTTGAGGTTTTCTAGAATAAAGTCCTAGAGCAAATAGTAAAATCTTGCTTGCTTTATAATTGCTTGAAATTCTCTTAGATTTATTGTTGACAAAATAAGCACAAAATGTGCATAAATAAGTTTATCGAGGATATAATTACTCAGTGATTATTTAATCTATTTCTTTATGAATTGAAATTATATCTCATCCCTCTTCAGCCCATCAACGTTCCACTGCTGGGAACATGCCTCCTCCACTTTGGGAGGCAATATGGTCTACCGTGCGACGCTGACCAGGCGTGTTGGCATAGGGTATATTTTTCTATCTCTGACAGAGCATGTCATCTATATAACATTCATTAGCTGGCTATTAGAGCACTCTTGGAACGAAATGGGTTGGTGACACTTGTATTCTTAATCCGTCACCACATGGCATGAAGAGAAATAATATAATCCAGAACAATATTACAAATCCTTTATCCCACCATTTCACTATCCTGAGAGGCTAGATATAAACTAATTTACTTGTAACAATGACGTCAAATGACGTAGATGTTATATCCCACTAAAATGATTCAAATTAAGGGAAATGATCACCATTAAGTACGTCAATTCATTACTTAGTTAAGTTAATGTAGAGCAATTAAATGACCTAATGAAATGACCGTTCTGTATAAAAGTGATCAAAATATAAATTAGAACAGCTTTTTATGACCACAGGAGAGACATAGGTATCTTTACTAAAATATCAGCGGGCTTCGTGGCCTAGTGGTTCGTATTTCAGCGGGTTCGATTCCCGCCTCGGACAATCATTTGTGTGATGTTTATAAATGTTTTACAAATTACAAATGTTTGTTCTACGTCTGGGTGTTGCTATGTATTATAAGTATGTATTTACAAAAAAAAGTAGTATATGTAGTATATGCGTATTCTGGTACCCATAACACAAGCATATAAGATAAGCTTAATATTTGTTTATTTATTATGTAACACAAAGTCGCTATTTTTGTACGTCTTTACGTGAGCATTCAAAACTACGCGACTAGTACGGGATCCGTAGTACATTTATCCTTGCTATCTCTGTTAGCTACCACAATCGAGATTTTGGAATAAAAAATTATTAGGCGACTCGTCATAATAAAGCTACTCACGGAAAATCAGCTTGATAGTAATCAAGTGAAGTAATGTACTAGAAGGATTTCGATACGGTTTTGTAATAGCTAGAGTCATCCAAGAGGACGGCTTTTTTGTATGATTTATTGAGGTTTGGTTTCTAAGTTCCACGTAAGCGACGTTGCGGGCAGCAGCTAGTCTATATTAATATTATAAAGCTGAAAAGTTTGTTTGTTATTTTGAACCCGCTAATCTCAGGAACTATTAGTCCTATGTGAAAAATTATTTCAGTGTTGGATAGTACATTTATCGAGAAAGTCTATAGGCTATATAACATCACGCTACGACCAATACAAGCGAAGCAGTAGTGAAAAATGTTGCAAAAACGGGAAAAGTTTTCTAAATTCCACACGTACGGAGTTGCGGGCAACAGCTAGTTACTAAATATAGCACAGTCGCTATTTTTGTGTGTATGTCCTTATGTGAGCTTATATCTTCAAAACTACGCAACGACTTTCGACGCGATATTTAACTTAACTGCATGAGTTGCTCTAATTAATTAGAACATATAAAGCTGAAACACAACTGGAATGAATTCAAATGTTTTACAAATGTAATTACACGCTTTCCTAAAAAAATACAATAGCCAGACCTTAATCCGTATTTATTTTATATCTACTTCAAATTATTTCTAGTCGTAAAGCTATTTAAAGGGTTATCCTTCTCAGCTTTCGTTTACTTAAATCGGCCACTCCAAAAAGTAATGGAAGAAATATCGTTCAACATTTGCAGTGGGCAAGAAAGTTTAATTACTTCTGATTCGAATTGCAACTTGAAAACGTAATAAATAGAATTTGACTTTAAATAAAAATATTGAATTACAACTCCTATTTTTCTTACTAGCTGTTGCCCGCGACTCTGTCCACGGGGAATTTAGAAAATATTACCCATTTTTACAACATTTTTCACTACTGCTTCGCTTCTACTGATCGTAGCGTGATGTTAAATAGCCTGAAGCCTTTCTCGATAAATGCCCTATCTAACACTGAAAGAATTTTCCAAATCGGTCCAGTGGTTTCTGAGATTAGCGCGTACAAACAAACTCTTCAGCTTTATAATATTAAGTATAGATTTCAAACGAGTGATTAAGATTAATTTCAACAACGCGTTCTTTCTTAAGGGCCTACATCAATATTATCGTCGACATATTAACACAGCAGTCGTACATATTAACACAGCTAATAGGTATAGAAAATGAAGAATTAGGGACATTTTTTTTGTTTACTCAAAATCTACTAAATATATTTTAATTCTGATTTACGTGTTTCTATTTTTAATAGTTACTTATGTTTTTAAAGTTATTTCATTAGTTAATGCGCGATAATAGACCGACAAATGAAAAAAATAAAAAATGAGAGAGGTTGTTTCGCTAAGATTTTCTATCGAGAAAACTTTTTTCAATCGCGTTTCTGAGTTTATGCGATCCTAGTTCATATATTGAAAAAAACATATAGTTAAAAATTAGAGCTCTAGCCATTCAATCTAAAGAAACAATGAAAACTTCGGACGTATAAAAATGCACGAAGCTATTTTGGTATCCTCTTAATTAAAGTTAGTTAAAAATATACACACAGTTCCGATGTCAAAGGGTCATAAAAACGAAAACAGGACAGTCTAAAATGTAAATAAAACAGTAAACACTAAATTCGACATTGATACCAATTCTATAAACACAACTAGACTAAACTAAACTAAAAAATAAAAATCTGATATGAATTTTGCAAGCATAATAAGGACCGATGACAATGCAATAATTTAAAACAATATTCGCTTTTCAAGCGGGTTTTATAGTTTTAGAAATAAGTTGATTATTAGATTTTAATGTTGAACTACTTGACTTGGTGACTTTAATAGACTTGGGGGAGGCCTATGTCCTCCAGTGGACTGAGAAAGGTTGATAGATGGATGGAAGCAGACATTATATAAAAATTGGTCAAGTGCGAGTCTGACTCGCGCACGAAGGGTTCCGTACCATTATAAATAAATAAATAAATATTCATGGACATTTCACACAACGTCCTCTGGTCCCAAGCTAAGCTTTATATGCTTGTGTTATGGGTACCAGACTACGGATAGAATACATATACTACTTTTCTTTTGTAAATACATACTTATAATACATAGTAAACACCCAGACGCAGTACAAACATTTGTATGACAATTAAAAACATCACACAAATATTTGTCCTGACCGGGAATCGAACCCGAGACCTCGTGAACTGCAGTCCGTTATATGAACCACTAGACCAAGAGGCCCGTCATCTATGCAACATAAGGCAACGTTATTAGTATCGAGCAAGAAACGGTAAAAAAATCATGTTTGTTGTATGGGAGCCCCCCTTAAATATTTATTTTATTTTATTTTTAGTATTTGTTGTTATAGCGGCAATAGAAATACATCATCTGTGAAAATTTCAACTCTCTAGCTATCACCGTTCTTGAGATACAGCCTGGTGACAGACGGACGGACGGACGGACGGACGGACGGACGGACGGACGGACGGACAGCGAAGTCTCAGTAATAGGGTCCCGTTTTTACCCTTTGGGTACGGAACCCTAATAATTTAACTTTACCAAATTTCAAGTTGCCCTTCCAGAATGAAAAAACCTATCAGTAGAAAAATCCTTTTGTAGACTATGATACGTGGTCATACGCATGTTTATAGTCATATGGTCACTGTCATTTGGAACACCTTTTCAAGTACAAATAAAAGTAATGCGTAGTACTTACATGAATCATTTTGTTGTTTACTTTCTAAACGTAACTTCAGGGCTTGAAACTATCGTGGTATTCCCCCTGACGTGTTTACATGAAAAATGAAAAGGTTAAGGCCACTGTCTCAAATGTTATACTAGCAAGTGTTTTATTAGTTTTCATTGACTTGTAAATATTCTAAAGTCTACCTTCAACACATTCTTTCAACATTTTTATTATACACCTTTTAATAGGCTTTTTAACATGTTTTTAATGGCTTGGCATGTCTCTATCTATGTTTTAATCTATGTAACAGAATCTTTGAAAGTAATTACCAATCCATGACATTACCATTACTTCATTACATTACCCATAACACAAGCATATAAGCTTAGCTTGGGACCAGAGGACGTTGTGTGGAATGTCCATAAATGAATATTAAAAAAACATTTTTCAACCACTTGCAACCACCACTTCAACTTTAGCCTGGCTAAATCGTGTTTCATAGAACATGCGTAAAATAATGACGTTTATTTTGCCCGCGACACCGTCCGCGTGGAATTTGGAAATTTTTTTTTTCGCAGTAAAAGGTAGCCTATGTCCTTTCTCAGGGTCTAAAGATTGTTTGTCCCAAATTTTATTAAAATCAGTTGAGAGGTTTAAGCGGGAAAGCGTAACAGACAGACAGAGTTACTTTCGCATTTATAATATTAGTAGGGATAGTTTATCATAGTCACAGATAGTTACATTTTCAAGCACGAATAGATATGTAAGTGGCTTCAAGCCGACTGAATGATGTCACCATAGACACTACATCTGGTATGTCTGTGCTTAAAGTATTTAAAATCAACATAGAACAAAACAACACATGCTGTACCTATGCATGCTGTACTAATGATTGCTGTACTTATGCATGCTGTACTTATGCATGCTATACTTATGTATGCTGTACTTATGCATGTTGTACTTATGCCTGCTGTACTGTATGTGTGGCAAAATTATTTGTATTTATTTGTAGGACACATAAATATGTGTCCTATAAATAAATACAAATAATTTTATATTATAAACGCTACGCATTACGATCATGATATGCATTTAGTGTTAATAATTGTTGAGTAAACTATTAGTTGTAACTGAATCACAAGTCTATAATTAATTCACTCAACGACCGCAAAATCATCATAATCGGTACTAAACCGCAATAATTATCATTAGTACTACTGAATATATTATTATGGATGACTATACTGTTTATGATTCATTTAAAATCAATAATATATTGTTGTTTGTTCTCTGATGAGCTAAGGACATGGTGGTATTGCGGGGGTATTGCTGAAAGAAAATCAACGTTACGATGTAAAAACCCCAACTTAAAAGCTGAGCAACGAGCCTTTTCTTCTCCATGGGTGGGACACATCAGCCCAATATCTTATACTTATTTCATTGAAATTTATCCCTATATTTTATGATTATATTAATATATTATAATTTTTTTGTTTTATTTTTTATTTTATGTATTTTTTTTACTTCTTGATGTTAACTTATAATTTTCTGGTTTCCGGATTTTTTTAGTTTTGTTGTTTTGATGCTTTTGTCCCTATGCGGTTGAAATAAATACCTTCTCTCTTTATTTCTATAGTCTAAAAGGAATCAAAACTTTCAGTTTCAGTCAATTGGGCTATGCATTGAAGAGTCAGGAAAATAAAGATTGACTAATATATTTATTAATGGATTGATATTGAATAATCTTTCTGTGCATTCTTCTACACGAATAGATAATTTTACAAACCATAACTCAACCTTATACATAAATACCACATATATGACCACGTATCATCCCTTCGTGCTCGCCTGAAATGGTTACCTATTAGGCAACGACGTAGTTTCCGGGCGTTAACTATGCTGTTCACCATATTAAACTGTCCTGATTCTCCGCCTTACTTAAAGACTTGCTTTCAATATCTCTGCTCCACTCACGAAAGAAACCTTCGTTCTTCACATAATCTTCTTCTTACCTGTCCTCCTCACACCTCTCGCTTAGTACACTCGTCTTTTAATATACAGTCAATTCTTCTTTGGAATTCGCACCCTTCTGAGATCAGGGCTGCTAAATCTCGTCGGACGTGCGAAGCTAAAGTACGTGAACTCTACAGAAGTTAATTGGTAGAAGTATACTGTTAGTGTTTTCTCCACTGTTGGAAGTATATTATATGTATTTATGTATGGTTTATGTAGTGTATGTGTAGCGTAGTATGTTATATTATTATGGTATATAAGTAAGTATGGTTTATGTAGTGTATGTATAGCAAGTGTTATATTATTAATTATGTATTTTGTATGTATGAGCTTCATGTATTTCATTAAAATTATTATATACCTATATGTTAACATAAATAGGACCCACTTTAACTTATTTCTGCACTCCTCGCTGGTTGACTGGGAGAAAATGCCGTTGGCATTAAGTCCACCATTGTACATCAATCATTTATTGTGTGCAAAAATTGTAAAATAAATAAATAAATACCATCTTTAACGTACAATGGAATCATAGTACTGATCAAGAACTGGTTATAAACGGAATGTTTGTAACATATTTCTTGATAACTACCTGTCCGGTTTGTGACCACAAAGGTCTAGTTTACAAATGACGTAGTGAGGCCAACCCTTTCTTGAATAGTGAGTAAACAAAGCGTTTGTAATTTATATGGATTTCCCACTGACTGTGCACTGTTTAGATCAGGTTTGAATATTTATTGTATCTACTCAATTTTCTTTGTATAATGTTAATACATCATAATGCAAGTTATATGAAAACTTGCTATTGGAATTACTTATCTAATATATAAAATTCACGTGAGTGTTAGTCACCATCCTCCGCCGATAAGACTTGACCGATTTTTATGAAATTTTATTTGCATATCCAGTAGGTAGGTCTGAGAATCGACGACTATCTGTTTTTCATAGCCCTAAGTGATAAGGGTTGTCCACCCCTAACGTTTATATGGTAAAACAACGTTTGCCTGGTCAGCTAGTATTATTACATTATTTTTCTCATCGAAAAGTATCCTAGGTATTTTCTCAGAGCCTAACACTGCTATATATCTTTCTTTTAAAGCAAGTCAGTATTTGGGCGTGAAAAAGCATCAAACAGACAGGCAAACAGAGTTACTTACACATTTATGGTATTATTCATAATGACTTATCGGAATTTTAAACGGAGAATTTATCGGAGAGCTAATAAACGTTTTAGCGTAAAAAGACTATTATGAAGAACAATTTTTGACAATTTTCGCGAACCGATTTTAGCGAACTTTTAAACCTCCGATAAGTCATTATGAATAAGAACATTACAATATAACTAAATCTTATCAAATAACAGTGTTATTTGATAAGAAATGATTAACCCGTTAAACCTGATACTTTTTTTCGTTTTTTCATTTATGTATTTCTATAAGACAGAATATACACAGATTTATGTGCCTATGTTATGGTAAAGTTACTTCTTATCTTATATATAAAATTCACGTGTCACAGTGTTAGTTACCGTACTCCTCCGAAACGGCTTGACCGATTTTTATAAAATTTTACATGCATATTCAGTAGGTCTGAGAATCGGCCAACGTCTATTTTTCAAACCTTTTTTTTTAGTATAGCAAAACAACGTTTGCCGGGTCAGCTAGTATTTTATAAATTATGTTCTCTTTCAACAAAATTAATTATGAATGCCAATAAAGCAATTTAGCAACAAAATAAATTATAAAGTATTAGGGTTTGTACTAGACAAATTAACCTTTATACATTTTAATATAATAAAACAGTTTATCTAAACAGCGAAACAAAATTAATCTTTATGGCGAGTCCTGCTTAGTAACAAGATAATTGTAGTGTTACATAATCCGGCCAAGTACGAATTAGACTCGTAGGCGAAGAGCGTGAAGGGCACGTTGTGTGAAATGTCCATGAATATTTATTTATTTATTATTTTATGTATCTTATTATCATCAAGTTACATTCCCTACGTGATAAGATCCGGAATGCGGAGATCCGTAGAAGGACTGGTGTGTACGACATAGCCCGAAGAGTTAGCACGCTGAAGTGGCAATGGGCAGGCCACATCGCTCGACGATCTGATGACCGTTGGGGACGGAAGGTCCTCGAGTGGCGACCACGAACCGGACGACGCAGCGTGG
This sequence comes from Orgyia antiqua, assembly GCA_916999025.1. Taxonomy (NCBI): domain Eukaryota; kingdom Metazoa; phylum Arthropoda; class Insecta; order Lepidoptera; family Erebidae; genus Orgyia; species Orgyia antiqua. The sequence goes on along the minus strand of OU779864.1, from coordinate 14,084,989 downwards.
GGCGGCCCCCAACAAGGTGGACCGACGATATCGTCAAATACGCCGGGGGCCGCTGGATGCAGTTAGCGCAAGACCGCACGTTGTGGCGTTCTATGGGGGAGGCCTATGTCCAGCAGTGGACTGAGAAAGGTTGATGGATGGATGGATGGACATTGAAAAAATTTGTTGTATGTGAACCACCTTAAATGTTTATTTTACTTTTATTTTTAGGTAGGTATTTGTTGTTTTAGCATCAACTGATATACACAAACGATAAAATTTTCAGTTCTCTTTTTCTCACTGTTACCATAGCAGTTACTGAGATACAGCCTGGTGGCAGACGTACTTTGCCTTTCAGTAGAGAACCCTAAATATCGAATTCAGTTTCTTATTACCTACCGGATCTTATAATTACTTTAGTTGTATATGTTTAAAATTTAATGAAAAAAAATTATTAGAGCAAGAATATTATTATTGTTGAGTAAAGTTATAGCCTAATTACCCTTTTTGTAAATATATTTAAGAGACTTATCAAAACACTTGATATTTTTCAGGTGTATTTGTTAAGTCTATTATAGTCTACCAACTGATCCGGCAAACGTTGTTTTGCCGTATGAATGTTAAGGGTAGACAACCCTTATCACTTAGAGGTATGAAATATAGATAGTAGCCGATTCTCAGAACTACTGGAGGAATGAGTATGGGAACGAACATTGTGAGAGGAGAATTTTATATATTAGAGATATTAGGTAAACCAACTGCTAGACATAACTCAAAAAAATATTGTACACACTGGCACCAATTCTTTTGCAAAAATAAAACTAAACTTGTCTAAAACGAAACCTACTATGATGTTTTTAGTTTAATCACTGCTACTTTGTACACATTTCCATAGTTTTTTATGGTAATAAAATTCACATTAATTTATTATTTAGATATTCATTATATTATTATATACCTAAAGATTTATTTAGAATTTTCGCGCAGAATATTTTGTTTAATCACAGACTTAATAACAAAGGTATTTTCTGCCAGTCAACCATCTACCAATATACGTGTTTTAGTTCAGTTATGTTGTCCTAGTAGAATTGGTACCATTATCCATGTTAATTTTTATAAACGACCACTCAGATTAATATGTGTATATTCTTAGTAATAATAAATTAATAATATGTTACAAAGTAATTTATTTTACACTAGCTGTTGCCCTTGACTCCGTCCGCGTAGAATTTAGGAAATATTCCCCGTTTTTGCAACATTTTTAACTACTGCTTGAGTGAGAGTATTATAAACGTAAGAGTAAACAAATATAATCAGAATGAACGAACTGCTAATCTATCAGGAGTTACACGTGTTATTGTAAGTCAACCATAAAATATAGATATGTGCTGTTTCGGGATATTTTTTAGACAATTTTATGTGGAATATTTCCGTCATACATGATTTCTATGTAACTTTAACCATTAAGGCTGCACACGCGACGGAAGCTTAAAAAATGGAGCACCTTTTCCCGTTATCCCAACATTTCCCTTCACTACTCTGCTCCTATTGATTGTAGCGTGATGAAAAGTATACTATAACCTGCCCAGGAGTATGAAGAATAATTGTACCAAGTTTCGTTAAAATCCGTCGAGTAGTTTTTGTTTCTATAAGGAACATACAGACGAACAGACAGACAGACAAAAATTTTACTGATTGCATTTTTGGCATCAGTATCGATCACTAATCGCCCCCTGATAGTTATTTTGAAAATATATTTCATGTACAGAATTGACCTCTCTACAGATTTATTATAAGTATAGATTAAGTATATCTTAGAAATGATTATACAAACTTCCCGGGTCGAGCACAATTAAGTTATAATACTAAATTAATTGCTTTATACACCTTCTGTTCCCAAGCTAAGCTTATATGCTTGTGTTATGTGTACCAGAAAACGGGTAGAATACATGTACTACTTTTTTTTTGTAAATACATACTTATATTACACAGAAACACCCAGACGCAGTACAAACAATTGTATGACAATTAGAAAAATCACACAAATAACTGTCCCGAGGGGGAATTGAGCCCGCGACCTCTTGATCGGCAGTCCGTTACATGAACACTCAACCACAAGGCTCATCGAACGTAAAATAAATCGTATGGTGATGGATTATTAACACACTTGTCACCACCCTATATCTTCATCAAGGTGTTAGAAGTGTCAGCTAAGAGACAATTTAAACATAGTCTAGAGGAAAAAACCTAGAAACTAAACTTTATAACATGAGAATTTTTTAAAAGACCAACCGACTTTATGTGGCTTTGAAATTTGAGGCATTCCCTCGATTTCTCAGAAGATAGCCATCGGATCCAGACCTGGTGCCAATAGGACTACACGGGAACCACCAGCTTGTGAATAAAAAAAGTACCATTAAAATCGCTTTGCTCAGTTAAAAGTAAGGAGGTAACAAACATAAAAAATACAAACGAATTGAAAACCTCCTCCTTTTTTGAAGTCGATTAAAAACACCTGCTATCGTGATGTATTAAATATTCATATAGACCCTCCAACTCAACTGGGACTCTTTATTAACTGAAAAGAAACACTTCAAATATACTGTTACATTTAAATTATGTTTAAAAAGATGTATAAATGTAAATGAAGCCAAAGAACTGTGTTTCGATCGTAGCAGATGGCAGTCTTTAGTATCTGCCTATCACCACGAGAAAAAGGCGCAACGGTATGATAATTATTAAAAAAGATTAATATGAAAGCAAAGGTTCTTCAAGGACTACAAAAAGTCGGTAAAAAGTTGTTAAGTTAATTTTATATTTCACAAGGAAAGAATTTTACGCAATGAGTTCTGAAATTGTTTTGTTAGGTCATTTTATTACTTTACTTGATACACTTTGAACAGACGTGCTCCTACTTAAATCTGATTATTGGTATTCTAAAAGAAATAAAATTAAGAAAATGGGTCAATTTGCTACTTTTCTTTAGCCTAAAACTAAGTTAAAGTGAAACCAATGTTATTATCAAGTAGACTATTATGGTCTTATTCATAATGATTTATCGGAGGTTTAAAAGTTCGCTAAAATAGGTTCGCGAAGATTGTCAAAACTTGTTACCCATAATAACGTTTTAGCGTAAAAGCGTTTTGGGAATACAAATGTCAATATCCTATTTCCTCCCCAGGGTGCTGTAAAAGCCAGCACAGGAGTTTCATAACCAAATTGCAGCCTCTATGAGAGACGGAAATCTTTAAACTAAACCCATACCAACACGCCTGGTTAGCGTAATATACTAGACCCATAACTCTCAGCAAGGGCAGGAGGCTCGTGTCCAACAGTGGACAGGATCGATTTGGGACATTAGGATATACACTCCTCGCGTTACTCTCTGCGCAAAAAGTTCTGCATGAATTTTAATGAAACTTTACAATAATGTAGCTTATACATCAGAATAACACAGACTACAATTTATAAAGATAATGTGTTAGTTGTCTAATGCGTGCGAAGCCGCGTGCAGAAGCTAGTATATTATATTTACTTTGAACAAAATAAGGTCAGTAATGATAACAGAATTCAGACATAACATTATATTACACAATTATACTGGCATATATTGATAACAACAGATTATAATTATGTTATAACGAATAATATTAGTATTATGTATCTATCATTATATATTCGGATATTTAGGCCATGTGATAAATAAATATAGTTAAACTATTCAAAGATAATTTATATTTTTTCTTCATGTAAAACAAATTCGTTATTTTTGTATGTGCAACCTAAGTGAGATCTTTGAAACTACGTAACAAATTTTTAAGCAGTTTTTTCATTTCATTTCATTTATTCTTTATTGTACAATAAACATAGGTACAGTTACAGATAAAAAAAATTAAGACAGAAAATTCATAATTAATGTAAAAAGGCGAGCTTAACTCAGACATTTAATTTTCAGGTTTTTTTAAAGATAAAGTGGTTTAAGAAGGTGATTTTTTTCATACAATTTGTTAGGGTTTTCTTAAGGCCGACCCCCTCAAGTTAAACAGCGTGTTTAATTTATCAATCTATCTATCTCTATGTATTAATCTATGAAACAGGGCTTATGTCTATGATTTAAACTATATCAGTTTATAGTATACAATAAATAATAATAATAATTAATAAATAAATATTTATGGACGTTTCACACAACGTCCTCTGGTCCCAAGCTAAGCTTATTATGCTTGTTATGGGTACCAGAATACGGATAGAATACATAAACTACTTTTCTTTTGTAAATACATACTTATTATACATAGTAAACACCCAGACGCAGTACAAACATTTGTATAACATTTATAAACATCACACAAATGAATGTCCGAATAACTTATATTGAGTAAGGTGTATAGTAAATTTTAATACTATCATTTAAACAAAGGTCTGCTTTACTTAAAAATAAATAATCCAGTATTTATTGTTATATTTGATTTTTAACAAAAGTTTCTAGAATATAAAATAATTATGTAACTGCAGAACTAGTTCTAAATGTTATATTATTTTAAAATAAAGTTAATTCCCTTAAAAAAAATCACCGTTATTTACATTAAACGTTAATCTCTCTACTCAAGTATTTTAATTTGTCGTCATGGTTGGTTATCATTAAACATCGCATATTCTTCCCATGGCAGAGTAGAGTAGAGAATATAGAGCGCCATATTATGCTAAAGTTTAAACCACTTCTTTAGCGTGAATTACACTCGTCAAAAAAAAATTAAAAAACAAAAAAGTTGTAATATTTAAATAGGTTTTAACTGCTACTATTTTTTTTTGCATATTTATACTTTCCTAAAACACCTATACAAAATAAAAATTGATGGAAATCACCATTTTTTATTTTATTTATTTAAAATTTCACAACATAAATTTTATTTTTGCAATGCTAAAACGTTCATAGTTGTTAACTAACCACTGTGTACGTCTTTTACCTGAACATTTTGAAAATACAAACAAATTTGTTTTTATGCGGTTAGTTTAAGCGAGTCATTGTACATTATAGAAATTGGTTAGGAAAATCATGTTTTCCCTTATCCTATTTCGATTATTCTGATAATTACAGTACCCATATTACCACGATTCCAACATTATATCTAATATATAAAATTCACGTGTCACAGTGTTAGTTACCGTACTCCTCCAAAACGGCTTGACCGATTCTTCTCAAATTTTGCATACATATTCAGTAGGTCTGAGAATCGGCCAACATCTATTTTTCAAACTTTTTTTTTAGTATGACAAAACAACGTTTGCCGGGTCAGCTAGTCTAATATATAAAATTCACGTGTCACAGTGTTAGTTACCGTACTCCTCCGAAACGGCTTGACCGATTCTTCTCAAATTTTACATACATATTCAGTAGGTCTGAGAATCGGCCAACATCTATTTTTCAAACCTTTTTGTTTTTTTTTAGTATGGCAAAACAACGTTTGCCGGGTCAGCTAGTTCTATTATAAAACTTATTTTACATAGCTCTTTTCCGCGACTCCGCACCTGTGGAAATTAGAAAGTTTTCCACGTCTTTGCTAAATTTATTACTAATCCTTCGCATTTATTGGTCGCAGCTGGATGATTATAGCCTAACCTAACCTAACCTCGATAAGTGTACTATCCAACACTGAAAGAATTTTTCAAATCATATTAGTGGTTCCTGAGATTAGCGCGTTCAAAGAAACAAACTCTTCAGCTTTAATAATAAATAAATAAATATTCATGGACATTTCACACAACGTCCTCTGGTCCCAAGCTAAGTTTATATGCTTGTGTTATGGGTACCAAAATACGGATAGAATACATATACTACTTTTCTTTTGTAAATACATACTTATAATACATAGAAACACCCAGACGCAGTACAAACATTTGTATGACAATTAGAAAAATCACACAAATGATTGTCCCGAGCGGGAATCGAACCCGTGACCTCTTGATCGGCAGTCCGTTACAGGAACCACTCAACCACGAGGCTCGCCTTTATAATAATAAATAATCAATTATTAAAAGAAGAATTCTTCAACGATTCCTTAAAAATTCTAATAAAACACCCTGTATGCACTCGAGCTGTTTCTCAGAATCGGTTTTGCACGACACGCGCTAACAATGTGTATGGTGAAAGAACTTCTGCCTACCTTATTCCTCGACTTATTAATAACTTGCCAGCAGATTTTTCGAATACCCTTACACAAAATAATATTAAATTCAAACTTAAGAAATATTTCCTTGGTTTATTATGATGTTGTTTGATGTATATGTATTTAGTATTTCCTATAGTTATATATATATTTGTAGTTATTATATACAAATTAGTGTCAATCGATGTATTAAATAAAAATCAATGTATATAGGTATTAAGTTAAAATGTAAACTCATGATGGCAAATCATAAACCCTAGTGGTTTCCAAATGCCATTCTTATTGTATATATTTGTATTTGTTATTCTTTTTACATGATAATAAAGAAAAAAAAAAAAAAAAATATTAGTACAGATAATATAGATTTCAAGTAATAAGATTCAAATTTTACATATTAGTGAACTATTACATAGTAGCTCTACCACGCCGCTCTACATTTCCACGCTATACATATTATACGCGAGAGTGTTATGATAATCTACAAACTAATATAAAAACATAACGGATATGCAGCCACAACAACAAACATATAATTGAAACACACCCAAATCTCATACCATACTTAATAACACATAAAAAAATAAATAGAACGCCAATGACGCGCGTATCTTAATAAACTAACCAATTATTGGGAATCAAAACATAAAGCCGCTATGACGTCTTGTAATGTATTGACTTGAACTCTCGCTGACCTGCGCGTGCGCACCCGTTTATATATAAGAGTGGGAGGTGCAACGTCTTAGATAGAATTATATTTGCGCTCAAGGCGAACAGACGTGTTGACCAATTCATATTATTATATACCGCTATCAACATGTACACAAATCCTTTTGAAAGAAAACACTCATCATTGCGGCAAGCCCTTGACCGCTTTATTAGGGGTGAAACAAGGCTAAGTTTTAGAAAGAAGACGGATTTATCGAAGTCTACAAGTAGCAGTACTTCGTCTATGACTTCTTCAACTATGGAGTACAAACCTAAAAGTAACAAGAGATGAAAAGACTTGTGTTTTTGTGTTGTGACAGTGAAATGTTTTACGAGATCGACATTCTTATCAGGTTGGTATTTATTGGATTTTTGTTATTTAATTACTTTTATTCCATATAAAACTTCAAAAGGTTTTAACAATGAAAATATTATCAGTTTCCGTTATGAAAAGTCAGACCTTTCAAGTGATTTCCATTAAGGGCCTACATCAATATTATCGTATATCATCGCCAACACGTACATATTAACACAGCTAGTAGGCACAGAAAATGAAGAATTAGGGATACTTTTTATAATTACTCAAAATCTACTAAATATATTTTAATTCTGATTTACGTGTTTCTATATATAATAGTTACTTATGTTTTTAAAGTTATTTCATTAGTTAATACGCGATAATAGACCGACAAATGAAAAAAATAAAAAATTAGAGAGGTTGTTTCGCTAAGATTTTCTATCGAGAAAACTTTTTTCAATCGTGTTTCTGAGTTTATGCGATCCTAGATCATATATTGAAAAAACATATACTTAAAAATTAGAGCTCTAGCCATTCAATCTAAAGAAACAATGAAAACTTCGTACGTAGAAAAATGCACGAAGCTATTTTGGTATCCTCTTAACTGTGTTTAAAAGAATAAATATTTTTTGGAATTAATGAATAAATACATTAGATTCATATAAATTATTTACCCCGATTTTATAAAAATCGAAGAACGAAAAGACTGATATTTTACTTAGCAGTTCTTAATATTCAACTTATATAATATTTTATACTTTTATATTTTGGATATATTACATATTTAACTTTTCCGTAAATTTCATATTTAGTTCATTGTATGTATTTTTTTTTATTGTATGGCCCATTATGTAATAACAGTAGGATACGTTTCCACCAATATTCCGATTCTATTATATTTGAATATTATAAAAATTTGCGTTATAATTTTATGACTAGTCACTATAAATGTTTTGTATTGATGGTTAACAAAATAAATGAATACGAAGCATAGAGATTAAAAACAATACGTCATATCACTTTAAAATATACGGCAATACTTACAAATGCTGTCAATGTTATTATATTCGGTATCAAAGCAATCATCAAATACAAAGTTTTGTTCACAACGTGAGAATAAATTTTGTAATTCCTCAAATCTGCTCAGTTTTGAGAAACTATAGTTTAGTTTGAAATAATTTTCATGATGATTTACTTTAGAGCAGAAATATCAAGTTTACAGCATCAAATGATTTCCGAGAAGAGATGTCTGAGCCTGTGCAAATTAACATTATACTGATGTATATTGCAAACACTTAGGTATTGTTTAGAGCTTTTGAAACCAAACTTAATTTGTAGGATTAAGAGATTTGTTCATTTTGCGATTCGATACCATTGTCTCCTATGAAGGTTCTTTATCTTTCTGTAACTGACTTTAAGAGGAGTTATTTTTCAACTCCATTGTACTACATGTTTTAGGTAGCTATTTAGTCCTGAATCTAACATTTAAGTTTATTAATAACTGGCTGTGCCCTGCGGTGTTACCCGCGGTAAAAGGATAAAGAATCTGTTCTTTTTTTATCATCCCACGGGAACCTTGTATTCTTTCGGGATAAAAAGTTGCTAATAACTTAATCTGGTACATAAGCTACATTATTCTAAAGTGTCATTGTAATCCATTCAGTAGTTTTAGCGTGAAAGAGTAACAAACATTAGGATTAGGATGATAGTGAAATACGACACGTGTCTTTTTACTACGATAATAGTGAAATAATAGAATAGAATATGTTATTTTAATGGAATCAACAAAACAGCCGTATCTTCTTTACGAAAAAATGTAAATATCATACAAATGTTTGTACTGCGTCTATGTGTTTTCTATGTATCATAACTACGTATTTACAAACGAAAAGTAGTATATGTACTATATCCGTATTCTGGTACCCATACCACAAGAGTATAAGCTTAACTTGGGACCAGAGGACGTGGTGTGAAATGTCCATGAATTTTTATTTATTTATATTTATTATAAATCTAAGTTGTTATTTTTTGTATGCTTGTCTCCCTATGTAAGATTATATCGTCCAAACTAGGCAATAGATTTTGATGGGGTTTTTTTTAATAGGTAGAGTGGTTGAAGTGGCCTTTTTGTATAATTTATCTAGTATAGAAGATGTACTTTTTATAGAAAATATAAACAATGTTATTTTCTTTGTCCACAGGTCGAACAGCCCGGATCAGAACAGTGTACTTATGCACCGAGTGCACGAGAGGAGAGAGTAACAGCGGGCTTTTGAAGACAAACTACTTATATTTCAAAGCTTAAAAGACTAAACATTATAAATAATACAATAAAGATTGTTACTTAACTTTCATGTATGTTTTACTTAACACAACCTTTCAGAACATGACAATGTCATAATCTATACATAATATAACAAAAATGAAATCTAAGAAGTCGCTGCCAGTACTAATTGAAAAATAAACTGCTTAGGCGCTCCTTATTGGAGTAATAGAAACCAAAATAATGGTACCTATATAGAATAATGGTCTGTCTGTCTGTCTGTATGTACGCGCCTCCCGCGAAAACTACTGCATGGAATTAAATGCCGTTTTTAGTGATATATTGATAGAGATCTATCTTAAAATTATAGGCTACATGTTTTCTCGGAAATGTCGGGAAAAACTGCTTTAGGTTTCTTATTGCCCAGCAATTCAAAATTTCACGCGATCAATGTTGTGGGCACAGGTAAACAGGTAGCATTAATTACTATTAAAAATGCGATAATATTATCTGCTTCCATTTTACTACAAGATTCCGGAGCTGATTTAAATATAATTTAGTATCTAGATAGTCACGGGCCTGAGAAAGGACGTAAGCAACTTATCGATGTGAAAAAAATTAGTAACACTTTCCACGCGTACAAAGTAGCGTGGAACTACCAGTTTCTTATAAGTTCTTATATTCTTAAAGTAAAACACACCCAAACCTATTATTAAAATTAATGAAGGTAAAAGGATAAACTAATAAAGGTATAGAAAGGATAGGAGTTAATTGCAAACATCAGAATACAGAACAAAATTATAAGGCAAAATTAAAAATGTTATATTAAAATTAAAAATGTTTTGAAACTCAATAAAACGGGTAATTGGCTGATCTCTTTTTTTACAACGTGCTCTGGTTCCAAGCCAAGCTTATATGCTTGTGTTATGGGTACCAGAATACGTATACACTACATAGACTACTTTTCTTTTGTAAATACATACTTATAATACATAGAAACACCCAAACTCAGTACAAATATATTTTGTATGACAAATAAATATCACACAAATGATTGTCCTGAGCGGGAATCGAACCCAAAGGACCTCGTGAACTGCAGTCCGTTGCATGAACCACTAGACCACGAAAGCCGTCAAAATTAACTTCTATAATTGTGTTATGGTTCTCTGAGTAAATTTATTTTTTACAATTCATATTAAGAATAACTATTCATTGCTACTAGCGGTGTTTGAAATTAAGGGCTTCGAATGCCGTTTTATAAGTGACTGAACTAGTGTGAGATTTATTCATAATACCTAATCATAGCAAGATTTTTATTAAATTTTCCGGGATATCGGGCTGGGCCTTGGAATAGGCCAGTTTCTATTTTATACCACTTGGCCCACTAAGTACGCAAGAGAAAATGCAGGACACCGTTAGTTCAGTATTTTGTTGTAGAGTACTTATTAAATCATATTGTAAGATGTCATTTAAAATTGATTTTTGGTACCGCATAGCTTCTTAAAACAGGTTTATTAATTTTACTGTGTTATTTACATTACGTATTTACACAGAGTGATCCTAAACAGGTTATGTTAGTAGCCGTTACCATATTTAATAGATAGCAACCTTTACAACGTCATTCAATTATTCATATTATATTGAAAACTACTGTTGCTATGTAAACTCTGGTACTATTATAAATAACTGGCTTTTAAGAGTACCTAAACGATAAAAAATACACACTGGTAAAGGTCAGTAACAAAATCATAGCGACTTTAAAATTGACGCCAACGCCATCTAATTGTGTTCGTAGTAAAAATTATGTTTAAGTAAATCAGTTATTAATTAAAAGTACCCTTTATGCTATTCTGTACTTAACATTGTAAAGCTAAAGAGTTTGTTTGTTTGTTAGGAACTACTGCATCGCATTATTTTTTGGGTTAGATAGTCCAGTTATCGAGGAAGGCTTTAGGCTATCTAACATTACGCTGCGACCCATAGGAGCGAAGCTTCAGTGAAAAATGTTGCTAAAACGGGAAAATATTTCTAAATTATACGCGTACAAAGTCTTTACTTTCAATACAATAGTAATACCCAGAGGCAGTACAAACATGTATATGACAATTATAAAACATCACACAAATGATTGTCCCGAGCGGGAATATAACCCGCGACCTTGTGAACAGCAGTCCGTCACACAAACCACCACGAGACCCGTTCAATAATAATGATGTAACAGTGTTTTTATTGTAAGTATTGATGCGAAAGTGACCACTTCGATATTTTCGACACATGAATGTTCAATGAAAGTCAGAAACCTGTCATGTCTTAAAGAAAGGTGCTGTTACTTTGAACATCACCTCTTCGGACCCAAAGCATGTTTATTTAAAAACCGATCAAGTACGAAATGGACTTGCATACGAAGAGTTCCGTAAAGTTATTATCATTGCTTATTATAAAACAAAGTCGAAATTCTTGTATATATCTCCCTATGTGAGTTTATATCTTCAAAACCCTTGCAACAGATTTCGATGCGGTTTCTTTTAATAGATAGAGTGGTTCAATAGGATATATTTTATCTAAAAGTTGTCTGGAAGAGATCGCAATATGCGATAAGACAGCCAATTGTACATGTTTTATTGTTACATTAGTTATGTGACATGTAATTTATGGTGTACAATAAAGTGTATTCTATTCTATTCTTTTTTGTATAATTTGTTTCTAATTCCACGCGTATGAAGTACCACCAACTATTCATAATATATTTGTCATCTCTCTTTCTATCTCTTCAGCCCATTAACGTCCCACTATTGGGCACGGGCTTTCACCACTTTAGGAGGGATTGAAATGAAATGAAATGAAAAATCATTTAGATAGATTTATTAGATAGATAGATTATGTTCTAATATGCCGCGCTGACCAGACGTCTGAGCACAGGGTTCCTTTGCGAGTTTCCCGTCTCTCACAGGAGATGTTATCTGTGTGCAATATTCCTCAGCTAGCTTTTACAGCAACCTAGGAAAGAAAAATGGTGGTGACACTTGTATTTATAATCTGTCACCACACGAATCATAGTAACGACTATAATATAACAATACGTAACCTTTCGTGTGTCCAACTCGTACTTGACCTATTTATATTATTTATGAAATAAATTATAAACACAACATACTAGTCTTAATATAGACATTTCTAAATAAAATAATAGTAAAAAAATACAGTAAATTTTCCACTACACGTGCATACGGATAGATTAGAAAACACGCATTTTCTTAATACCTAATATCTAATAATATAAGATGTCACGTGTATTTTTTTTGATTATAACTGTTTTATTAATAATATTTATATTAATAATCCATTAGTGTTTATCTTTTCTTTTTTTAACACGCTTTTATCTTTTATTCTTTTAAATCGCGCCGCTTAGTATCTATAACTTTTAATACTACATAAGCATTTATTAGAAACTAACTGTGTTCTGCGGTTTTAGGTGAGGGCCGTTATTATGACATGTGGGTATAAAATTTACATACTCAGATAAAATAAACATATTTACCAAAAAAAAGTTAAAGAGTCGGTCAAGCCGTTTCGTAGAATAAAATACACAAAACAAACACACAGTAAGGATACGATAAATCTATTTCTTCTCATAAATGAAACGCTTTTAACGTTATAATTATTTTAATTCCAGAATAAATATGATTTGTTCTCTTAAATTAATATTATACCTGATACCGTCCATGGTGACATTTCCATAATATCTTTATTAACTTTACATAATTCCTTTTACGTTTATTCCTTAATTATTATGCAATTATTCATTTTCTAATATCCTTTGTACATATCCTGGATTGATAATTGTTATTTAATGAAATATATTTGATATATGTAAACATGTCAAAATGTTGACAAGCTTTGGGCGTCGCGTCGGGCAAAAAAGTAACTTAAGCCTTAAGGTATTTCTCGTTCGATTTATACAGATATCTTTTATTTTAACGATTAGAAAGAAAGAAGCTTTTATTACTGCAGAATACACAATTACATTATAAAGAGTAACTATTTAAATAAATTATAACATAGTACAATAAAGCTTAGTTATGCGTATACATTTATCAGTAAGTGTTACGGGAACAGCAGCAATGGATGCCCATTTCAGCATATGCCTAGTCTTTTGGACTTGACGATTACATTTTACGATTTTTTACAGATCAGCAGAGGCAAAGGCTCTAAATCGGCGGGCTGAGAAAAGATAATCTGCAACGATTTGTCATAATAAGATCAATAAAAGTGCGCAATTTGTTTTGCACAGTTTACTCACTACGATATATCGTTACGTGTGTAAGCTAGTATTAGTATTTTAACTACGAATTTTTCTACAGCCGACTTATTAAAAAAAAATTTATGTCATTTAACAGGTGATAAGTGTATTACACCGGAAGAGGAATCTATTACTTACGTCAATCATATATGAGACACTCATACCTTCAATGAGTAGCATCACAGAGCTTTCTCTAAACCATTTTAACTAAACGGGCAGAACAGGACTTTATACAGATTATTTAAAAAAAAAACTCAAGAAACTGTTTTTACTATTGAATTGTATATTCCGTGATTACATCTAAATAGAGGTACTATAGTGTGGTACTGTACTCGAAGGTATGGAGGTGTACCGTGTAGATTCGTGTTCGCATTTAAACTTCATAGTTTCTCTCTCTCTCTCTCTCCAACCTATTAACCTCCCACTGTTGGGCACGGGCCTCCTCTGCTTTGGGTGGGATTACGATCTACTGTACCGCGCTGACAAAGCATCTTGGCACAGGGTTTGATTTTGAATTCTTTGTTTCTTATATAGGATGTTTTCTGTTTACATACAGTACAACGCTTAGAACCTATAATTATAGCAAAATTTTGCCTTAAAGTATAGCAAAGGTATGGCTAACATAATATCTTAAGTCATAAAAAATATTAGCTAATCTTATAGATACTGATTTATAAATTTTCATGTTTCAAAAACCAACAGGTATTCTCCTACCATAGATATGAACATTCATGATGGATAGAGTGGTTTTAGAGGATAGCTTTTTTGTATAATTTGCTTTGGTTTTTAAATTCCACGCGTAAGAAGTTCCGGGCAACAGCTAGTTTTATATAAATTGCTATATTTAATATATTTAGATAAAATATAAATACATGAATATTCACTGTATATCTACAACTCTACACGATTCTTGTTTCCGATTTCCTGAAAGGTTTTATTCTCTTGAGAAACTGCCATGGCGTTCTTTTGATCTTCAATTGTAGATTTTCAATATTACGTTTTCTTTATTTGTAATTTTATATTTACTATTTTAGCAAAACGTGAACGATATGGTCGCTTTAAATTGTGAATTAAGACACAAATAATAAAATTTCTTCGTGAGAAAAATTAGTCTATCATACTCCTAAATTATTTAGTTACAATGAAATCTAGGCTAAAATTATTCTACAACGTGTTGCAAAAATGTGTAGTCATATTTTAAGGTTGCATTGGATAGGCCTTAAATATTATAAATATTACAGTTACACATAGAAAAATACAGTTTGTAAATTTTTTCTTGTTTATAGCCGTCTATTAAATAACTACCAGGAGCGCATCAATTATGAGATGTTTACGGTTTATTGAATGCGATTGAACCTTACGATAAAGGATGACCTCATACTAGTTTTGTATTTAAAGAAAATCGATTAATTTAATAAATTTATAAAATTTTCATGAACACATAAAAGTCATAATATAACTAGTGTTTGTAATTTCATTTATGCCAAGTGCCTAGACACCGGCCACGTGTAACGATGGTCAACACCTTTCTGAAACACGTATAATCCCTAAACAATAATTTCAACTTGTAGATTATTACTACATTATTACTACTAACCAAACACAACACAAATAATATTACAATTAATCCTATACAGATCTAAAACTAAAATCTAGTCAGTTTGTTATCTCAGTTTTAGTTAGAAATAATAAAATAATAGTTTTAAACATAAGCACGCAAGTTACTTACTCCAAAAATATCTGAAAGTTGTTTATTATTGATAATAATGTTAGAATTTTCCTTATGAGTATGCATTTTATTTAGGAGGAGTGCAATGTGGTGAAAAAACCATAGTACTTAAGTAATTAACTTATAAACATTCAATTCCAACGCACTCTGTGTATAAAGTAAACAAACAAAAAACTAAACATTTATTTGTTGAAAATGGGTAATACAAAGTTGTTAAAATACATACATAGTTCATTCCATAATCTACCAGAAGCTGGTGTACAAATATTTATTCATTTACCTAATTAAAATTACATTTATTTATGTTCTTTTATTAATATATTGCTATAAATATTTTATTGTCGTTGTTCTTTGTAGTCAAAAAATTCCAGCCATAATTATTTAATTAAGATTGTCAATCGGAATCACTGCACTATCCTGGGCTTAAAATAGCCCATAAGTTAAGTTTTGAATGTATTATATTTGAATTCCACTAAGTTGGACCTTTTATGCACGTACGAGTAACAAACATGTACAAAATTATCCTATGTTACCTTTGTAATTATTATTGTGGTTTTAAAAGGTGGTTTGAATAGTTCCGCATAGCTTCAAACTAAGCAATATTATGATATGAGTACAGTGGCAAGAGGCAATACAATTCTTACAAAATATGTTACGAACAACTCTATCCTTGGCATCATTTCAATAAGCCGTAGTTTTCTACAAACATTTTAGATTGGTGTGGACAGTTGTTATGTTCTAATCTGTAGTAATATTATAATAAAGATACTCGTATAATGTTTGTAATATGTATGTAGGCAGGTGCTAGGCAGTTATCTCCGAAAGTTGTTTTCCGAGAAGCTACATTTTTCCGTAGTACTAAGGACAATGATATTATGAAAGTTTTCTTATTAAAACTAAATAAAGGCAGGTGGTGACGGACTAAGAACACAAGTGTCACCACCCCATCTCCTCCCCAGGGTGCTACAAAAGCCAGCTAAGGGATATTTTACACAGATGACATCCTCTGTAAGAGATGGAAAACTCGAAAGTAAACCCTGTGCCATCACGCCTGGTCAGCGCGGCACAGTAGATCTTAATACCTCCGAAAATGGAGGAGGCCGTGCCCAACAGTGGAAAGTTAACGGGCTGGAGAGAGAGAGAGAAAGGCAGAGAATTTCGTGATGCTTGATTCTTGTAGGAGAATGGTGACAATATGACACAAGAGTTTGCTATAATAAAACGCTGGTCATCAATTTGAACGTTGCTAGATGAGTTCGCACAAAATCTTCACAAATAGGTTATTGATATAAATTGTGCAAATGTACTTAATACATAACTTGTATATCTTATGAAAAAAAAGATCGTGAATAACTTAGAGGTCATTTACCTTAAATTACTTAACCTCGTTTGTTGACGAATGTAACTGGTTTTGTGCATACACTCGATACGTCACTGTTCACAAAGTGCACGGATTTTCATATAATTTCCTACCAGAAGATTTAAAAAAAAAATTGTAAATAATGTCCGTTTTGCAATAAATTATGAATATTTCGTTACTATCTTATTTCCTGTCACAATCACATGCAACGGCCGCTCTAAATAATAAAACTAAAGAAACTATATAAATTTACTATATAACTACTTGAAGTTATTTAAAGACTAACTATTCAACATTTCGCCCAAGTCATGTTTGTGTTAATATATAAGATTCTCGAGTCACAGTGCGATACTTCTCCGAAGCGGCTTGACCGATTTTTATAAAATTTTATATGCATATTTAGTAAGTCTGAGAATCGGCTGCTATCTATTTTTCATACCCCTAAGTGATAAGGGTTGTCCACCCCTGACATTTGTGATGTTATGACTCTGGAGTCATAAATTAAGAACAACTGTTTAATAATTACTTCGAGTGCGTTTGTTTTAATTATTTGACTTTCTATAATATAATGAGTAACAAAGAAAAACTCAAGAGCAGTATGTGATACGAAAATTCGTGGTTATTAGTTTCCTCAAATATTTTTCGGTTTAAATACACATCAGACGTTAGTGCTATAGTTTTGATCAAAGTAAAGCCTTTCTCTTTTTAAACAATACTTATTAACATACAAAAGTATGTTAATAAATAATTAATGCAGGAATTTGTGTTTTGAAAACTCTTAATTAGATATTTAAGCCTTTTTTATAATATCTGTAAAACGTAATCATGTATATTTATTTATTTATTATATTCTTTATTGTACACCATTTAGTTTTACATTACAGGATGTTCTTAAAATAATGTAGTACAATGGGCGGCCTTATCGCTTAAAGCGATTTCTACCAGATTTCTATATGTTCGTTTGTAACCTTTTACCTGCTCATTACTGTCCCACGGTTGGGCACGGGCCTCCTACTCTTCGGGAGGTTATATTGTCTAGCTATTCAACACTGATCAAGTGTGTTATGGGTTTTAATTAAGAGTAAGCTGTCTCTTACAAAGGTTTATAATTATTACAAGAAATGGGGTGGTGACACTTGTATTCTTAATCCGTCACCGTACTGTTAGTTACGTAATGTTAACATTATTTTTGACGGGCTTCGTGGTCTACTGGTTTATGTAACAGACTGTCGTTCACGAGGTCGTGGGTTCGATTCCCGCATAGGACAATCATTTTACAAATGTCATTCAAATGTTTGTCTGCGTCTGTATGTTTACCTACTATGTATTAAAAGTATGTATTTTAAAAAAAGTAGTTCATGTAGTAGGTATATCCGTATTCTGGTACCCATAACACAAGCATATAATTTACCATGGGACTAGAGTGCGTTATGTGAAATGCCCATGAATATTTATTTATTTATTCTTTACAGCAGTTCAAAGCTCCCAACGGTATGAAAATGTAACGGAAAATTAAGTATGTGTATATTAGATATCTTTTATACACCCATTGTTTATTTATTTAAATAGATAATATTAATATGTATTGTTTGTTAATTTGTTATTAAATGCTATCAATTGCATATCTGCCAACATCACAATAACCTAAATAAAGTTCAGTATACCAGTCACAGGTGTTGTTTACGTCAAAATAGAACTTTTTGTCGATCTAAGTTTATTAGGCTATTGTTTTGTCAGTTTTGTCGTCGACTATTTTCTTTTATTTCTCATCAATTTCTAGCAAAAGTAATAATTTGTTTTCCTAGTTAAAAAACTAAAGAATGCGCTTTAAAATCCCAAATAATTTTTTTTTGGTATTGTACTCTGTCCTGAATATGTTGTCCTAATGTCCCATATCCTGTATGTCGTATGTTCCAGTGGATGTAAATATAAAAAGATTACGTTACATAGATTAATTCATTAATAGATACGCGCCGAACTAATAAAAGCTTATTAAAAAAACATTGTTCTCATCTTTTTAATATCTTTATACGAGATTTCGAGAAAATGCCTAGACTAATACGAAAAAATATTTTGTTGATTGAAAATTGTTTTGAAGTAGATCCAATGGTCATTAAATGAGGGTGAGATAACGGATCCCTGGAGAATTTGAGAATATTCTTTGAATTTTATAGGCACCTTTGAAGATATTGGTTATATTGGTATCTATTGGAATTCGATTATTTTCATTATCATCATCATATCAACCTATTGCAGTCCACTGCTGGACATAGGTAGAACCCTTTGACCAGCAGTGGACCGCAACTTGGCAAGCGTAGGGTACGACGCCCCCACGGCATGTAGACCGACGACCAGAAGAAGGTCACAGGGAGAAACTGAATGCGAAAAGCGGAAGACCGTGTATTATGGCGTGAATCGGGCTCTCCCAATTTACGCCACAATACATGGTCTTCCGCCGTAATTCGTCTTTAGTATCGTTGAGTGTGTATAAAGTATTGAAAAGATTATTTTATTTTTAAAAATTACTGTACTAATATTTTTATCCTACATTTTTACAAATTTATTTCATGGAAACTATGTTTTACGTACATAAACTGCTAATGGACAAACAAATTAATACCTTGCGCTTAAGGTTATTTTAAACAAATCAATATAATAACCTAATTGGTCTATATTTTGTTGGTGTATGATAATTGACCTCTATCTTCTATAGTACCGCAAGAAACAAATTACAGGGACCGGTTCTACACCTTTCAATGTAAAAGCCATGAATTAAATAAATAAATAAATATTCATAGACATTTTACACAACGTCCTCTGGTCCCAAGCTAAGCTTATTATGCTTGTGTTATGGGTACCAGAATACGGATATAATACATAAACTACTTTTCTTTTGTAAATACATACTTATAATACATAGTAAACACCCAGACGCAGTACAAACATTTGTATGACAATTAAAAACATCACACAAATGATTGTCCTGACCGGGAATCGAACCCGAGACCTCATGATCAGCAGTCCGTTATATAAACGACTCCACCACGAGGCCCGTTTTTTTTTTTAACATTTAGACTTCGTTTCTTCTGTTTGCACATACGTTCGATTTAAATTAATAAATATTCATGGACATTTCACACAACGTCCTCTGGTCCCAAGCTAAGCTTGTTTTATGGGTACCAGAATACGAATAGAATACATAATATATGATATTATTTTTCTTTTGTAAATACATAGGTATATATTCATCTAATATATAAAATTCACGTGTCACAGTGTTAGTTACCTTACTCCTCTGTAACGGCTTGACCGATTTTTATGAAATTTTACATTCATATTCAGTAGGTCTGAGAATCGGCCAACATCTATTTTTCAAACCTTTTTTTTAGTATGGCGAAACAACGTTTGCCGGGACAGCTAGTAATATATAGAAAACACCCAGACGCAGTACAAACATTTGTACGACAATTATAAATATGAAACAAATGATTGTCCCGTGGGGGAATCGAACCCGCGACCTCGTGAACGGCACTAATGTGTAGCTATAGAAACGGATATAGTATATCCGTTTTTGTACCCATAACACAAGCATAGAAATATAGCTTAGTTTGGGGACAGAGAACGTTGTGTGAAATGTCCATAAATATTTATTGATATTTATTAATTATGACTCAAGAATATTCTTAAAATAATTTTTGTACAACATAATAGGTACATAATAATGTCCAGTTTATGTCTTCATTAATATATGGGTTATTAAAAGGCTATTTAATAACTAAAAATAGGTTATTTATCAGTGCAATTATCAAGTAGTTTAGGGTCATATAGAAATCATTGAGCAATATGTCACCGCTATCATTAGTTAGAGGTATTTTTGACGTTTAGGACATAAACCGCAGTGTACTCGTACATCAAAATTCCATTACACAACTCTTCTTAAATTACCAGTTTTCGTTAATTAATATTATAGTATATTAAAAATTGTACCATTTAATGTATTTTTATGATACAAATGGTTCGTAAACATCATTGATTTTATATTAAATTCATATTAGGTTCTATTTATATATAAATAATTTAACTGGTTTTTCCACATCATTTCCTATTTACCTGCAATTCTTTAAATAGAATTACCAGTTACTGTGTTCTAGAAATTCGTAGATAATGTAGTAGGTATATATCTCTCACTGTCCATCCCATTAACGTCCCACTGTTGGGCACAGGCCTCCTCCACTTTGGGAGGGATTATGGTCTACTGTGCCGCGCTGATCGGACGTGTTGGAATAAAGTTTATTTTCGAGTTTTTTCGAGTTTAAGAGTTTATTTTCCGTCTAATATATATAGTGTAATAGATATGGTGGTATAAACTGTATTCTTAATTCGTCACCACACGGTCGTAATATCTTTATATATAAAAATTACATGTCACGATGTTTGTCCGCGATGGACCTAAACTACTGAACCGATTTTAAATTTGATTTTCATACCGTGTGCAATTCGACCCAACTTGAAAGATAGGATAGCCTACATTTCAATTTATAGTCGCAATATTATTTTATTGCAAATTATTTGTCTGCCCCTAACATTTGTATGGCAAAATATACATATATTTATTTATTTATACTTCGCACAAACAAAATTTGTACAATGACGGACTTAATACCAAAGGCATTCTCTGCCAGTTAACCATTGGGTGGCGTAGAAAAATTCAGTGGTGGGTGTCACTCAATAAGTCTCGGAAGATGCTTTGACAATGTAGGATATTATGATGATGATAGCAAACGAAATACAATTTTGTGTAGTAAAATTCTTATCAAACTCATTTTTATATTCAACTACAAAGAATGGAAATGCTTCATCATTTGTCAAGAGACTATTATTCGTGCTCGAACACTGAATGACTTCCTAACAACGACAGTGCTTTTAACCTTGTCGGTAGGGATTTGTAATTTACTGACTCACTGAAAAGATAAATCTGTAAATAAAACATAAATCGCTCTAAATTCATAGATTCGCACTATACTTGTAGTTTTTTAGCTGATGTTTTGAAAAATAATCTATACTTCTGTACTTAGTACTTATTTAAATATAATACTTTTTTTGTAAACGGACATTACACACAACGTCCTCTGGTCCCAAGCTAAGCTTATATGCTTGTGTTATGGGTACCAGAATACGGATAGATTACATATACTACTTTGCTTTTGTAAATACATACTTATAATACATAGAAACACCCAGACGCAGTACAAACATTTCTATGACAATTACAAAAATCACACAAATGATTGTTCCGAGCGGGAACCGAACCCGCGACCTCTTGATCGGCAGTCCGTTACATAAACCACTCAACCACGAGGCTCGTCATATTATTATCAAGTCTTGTTCAGTGACTTTCAAAAACTTAATCTTAAGCTTTTGAAAGTAGACAAGTAAATACTGAACTACTATTAACCGGGGACCGTGGGGACTATAATTGTCTCTGAAAATTATTTCATCATAGACCACTTGTTCTGAAAAGAAAATTTAAAAAATAACATCGAAGATGTTTTTTTGTTATCAATGTATTGTGTACTTCTTTCTATTCTGTGATTGTGTATTACAAATGTCAATAAAATAGCTTTTTAAGGTTCTAAGCTTTTTGTAAGGAAAATGTAGAATTAACACTAAGTGCTTTTTCAAAAATTTTACTATTTACTTAATTACCCGTAAATTAAAATGAAACTTGTAACAATGTCTAAATAAAATATATACGGTTTTTCCACAAAGTCTTTTTTATGGAAACACGCGTCATTCTACGTCAATATCTTGGTTTGTTAATTTCAAGTACATAATATCATGTTATAAAA
Organism: Orgyia antiqua; assembly: GCA_916999025.1. Lineage (NCBI taxonomy): Eukaryota > Metazoa > Arthropoda > Insecta > Lepidoptera > Erebidae > Orgyia > Orgyia antiqua. The sequence continues at coordinate 14,062,339 of OU779864.1, read as the reverse complement.
ACTTTAGATGTAAACAGAATTATGTTAATAATACAAAGTATTAATTTTTAACCAACTTAGATGTTTTTACAGACAATTAATTCAACTAATTTATTTTAATAAATTTAATTATAGTGGAAAAAGTGATCACCGCAAGCGGGACGTGAACCCACGACCTCGGAATACCGTTCCGTATTTCTGAGGTCGTGGTTCAAGTCCCGATTCACATCGAAAGTTTTTCCATCTCCATTTATTAACACAAACCTTATCATCGCCCTCCCTAAAAGAAGCTATAACATACAATATTATGCCCCTTGCATTCAACGACAGCCTGTCTTATAACTTAATTAAATTAATGTCCTAACTAGTAAGGACAACCCTTCGTCACCTAATTGATGGTCACCACTTGAGAGCCTTTAATATTTATCTTCTAAACACATGCATTTATTTATTTCAAGTTACTATTTGATTTTATAGAATTTACGTATCGCGACAGTCTTCAATTTATTAAGTTATTTAACTTTGAACCGGATTACTTAAACTACGCCGCAATGTTTTCGTCGTAATCAAATATATATTGTAGATAATGGATGATAGGTATAATGTTTGAAATCACTGATAAGAATCCATCCATCCATCCTTCCATCATCCTCTCCCTGTCCATTGTTAGAAATAGCCCTTCCCTATAAAAGGCCACAACGTGCGGTCTTGTCTTGCATCCAATGGCTCCCCGAGCTTTTGACGATATCATCGCTCCACCTTGTCGGGGGCCGTCCAACGCTTTGTCGACCGATACGTGGTCGCCACTCTAGAACTTTTTTCCCCAACGATCATCAGTCCTACGAGCGATGTTGCCTGCCCATTGCCATTTCAGTGGCTAACCCTTCGGGCTATGTAACAATCATTGGGACAAAATTCAAAATTTATCATAAACTACCTATCACCGCTCCTGAGATATAGCCTGGCGAACGACGGGCAGACGAACAGCGAAGATTCAGTATCTTCCCGTTTAACCTTCTGGTACAGCACCCTAAAAAAAAACAATATAATATTATATCTAGGGGTGTGCTTATTTAAAATCCAAAATTGGAATTAAATCTAATGAATGCATTATCATCGGTCCTAGATAACTGTATAAAAAAATTATTTCCAATTGTAATGTAAAAGATTTTAAAACTCTATGCCTAACTCAATGCCCAGACACCTGGTAAGCGCGGCATAGAAAACCAAAAATCCCTATCAAAACGAAGAGGCCCGTGCCTGACAGTGGACCCTTACTGATCTAGGAAGAAAAGAAAAGAGAATAACGATAATAGACGCAGGGGCGTCACTCCAGAATCGTGTGCTCCATCGGACAAGAATATTATTTATATTTTAAGACTAAATAATATTCTTGTCCGATAGAGCACACGAGTCTGGAGTGACGCCCCCTGCTAGGTGGACTCATAACCTGAAAAAGGTCACAGTATAAGACTGGATGCGGAAGGCGGAGTACCGTGTATTGTGGCGCGAATTGGGAGAGGCTTATATCCAGCAGTGGATTGCAATGGGCTAATTTGATTGATTTAGTAAATTACATTCGTCAAAGAGTATTATTATCACAGTTCATAGCATAGCCAGGTATAGTAGTTAGACCTATACGGTTCTTCGATCAGTAAACATTATTCAAAGATTTACCATTGTTTCTAGATATTAAAGTAACTACGCAATATCTTTGTAAACAAACTTTCAAACTAGATAATAATAAAACTCACGCGATATTTATTTAAAGATATACATCTATTAATAGTAAAAGATGACTACATAAATCTATTTATATGTTTGTAAATGTACAAATTTTTTTTGGCACCTTGTATACATTTGCATTTTTATACTACTAAAGCACACGATGTTGCCTAATTAATATTAAATTTAACTGCCATGGTACTATCCTAACACTGAACATCGTAAGTATTTTAATATTCTTACCTCTAATAGTATCAACATTTCAGTAAATGTTTTACGTTACAAAAATAGTTAGGCATTTATTTGAGTAATAAAATCTCTACTTAATTCATTTTATATAATTTACAATTATGTAATTTCCATAATTATGAGTTGTTTACCTAATTAGTGACAATTTTAATATGACTACAATTAAATGAATACAAAAGCTTGCTATGTCCATATATTAGGTATCTACATACACATCTTCTGACTGACTTACGCAAGTTACACATAAACAAAGTACAGCGGAAACTGGAAACTCGGAAGTGAACTTGCTGTTTCATTTTTATTGTAACGATGCCATGCGTCTATCGCCTTCTCAAGCTCTTGAATTTTATTCAAATCGATTCAGAAATTTGAGTTTGAGAGAGATACAAACATACAAAGTTACATTGACTTTTATAATAACTAAGAACTCAAGTAATACTGTTTTCTTTCTATATGGATTTATTACAACTATTCACACATACATACAAATAGTTTTTGCAAATAAGGTTCTATAAGACTTCGAGAGTTTTTATTGGCAGTATTGACGTTATTTGTATTTTTCCATTACTTATAATCATTGATTAAGTTAATACTAGTTTAATGAGTTTTCAATTTCGTAGTTCCGTCAAAACACTTGAGAGATCACACTATATTATTGGTATACTCATTTTGTAACTATCCGTAGTATCCGCTGCAAATGTAGTGCTTGCTTCGGATAGTAGAACTATTGCGGCATCTATTGATGCTACTATAGTTCTAGTAGGAAAACGAGTTTACGACACCCACGGGTATGATTTGGGGAGGTAACACTTGTATTCTATTTGCCCCTCATCCCACGGATATGGATGGGACTATCTGACGGTAAAAAAGATACAAGGGGCTAATACACTTATTTACACTCACACTCACAACCTTAACCACCTCGTCAAAACTGTTATCATCATCATTGTCCTGCCTCTATTTGGGTCGACGCAACTTACTTTTTGCTCCCATGCATTTCTGTCAGACGTCATTTCTGTATTTACTCCTCTTTCTTTCATATCCTCTTTTATACAATCCATCCATCGTTACTTTAACCTTCCTCTACCTTTGATTCCTTCTACATTCATTCTCAATTTTACTATCCTCCCGTCTCATTACATGACCAAGAAAACCGCTCGTTTTACTTTTTCTATAACTGGGATCACTTTCAGACTTCCCCTAATACAATCATTCTTTATGTTAAGCATTCGCGTCACACCACACATCCGTCTAAGCATTCGCATTTGCGCTACATTATTTATTTTTTTTATTTAAGTAAAATACATACAGTTGTTATTAAATCTAACTTAATATTAACAGTGTAGCATAAACCAAACATTGGTTTTTCCGCACACTGGTATTCGTCTTGACGTAAATTTATATATTGTATTAATAACACATGATGCCAAACAAAACAGTGTATGTACGAGTATAACACCGCTTTGTCTAGCATCATGTAAGGTTAACATCTAAGTTACAAGTTTAGTTTGTGGGTAGGTACAATGTTATCTTATTGTTTTTATCTCACTGAATACCGCTTATACGAATACGGCGGCAGCTCGTACGGTGAAAACATACGGGTGAATATTATGATGACTAATTTTATTAATTTTATTTAGTAAGTATTTATAATTTTTTTTTTTAATGTAATTTTTTTTTTTTTTACATGAATTTAGATAAGAAGTAGTTTTTTAACTTGTATTTTATATTGGTTTCTTTTATTTGTTTTTTTATGTTCTCAGGTAGGTCGTTAACTAACCTAGGTATTTGGTATTGAAGACTCTGTTTGCCATAGAGATTGTAGTATTTAGGCACTGTGTATATAATTTTCATCGCGCTTCGTGTTTGTCTTTTGTGCTGCACAATGTTTAGGTACAACTCATTAAAATAGTTTTCAATGAGTAGTATATACTTGACTTGTTCATGTACGGGTATTATCTTAGAGTAGTAGAAAAGCTTATTTATGTCCCCATTAATCTTCTTCTTGATTTTTTCAGGTGTAATGATTTTCAATATTCGCGTCTGCAGATTATAGATTAGATCGAGGTGCGACTTGCAAGTTCTGCCATAACTGCTTAGACCGTAATTTATAGTTGTTTCTCCTAGTGCTTTGTACAATTTTAAAACAATGGAGTATGGTATCTGCTGTTTGACTATACTAAATTTAGCCAGCATTGCACGTAGCTTGTCACCTATAAATTTAATATGATCCGTCCATTTGAATCTGTCATCTATTATTAGTCCGAGATATCTGTGCTTGCTTACTACTTCTATTAATGCACAGTCAGATGTACAGTTATTAGTATGAAGACATTCATGACTATGTGATATGATCTCAGGTATGGTTTGACTACGGTTTTGGCTGGAACTCACGTAAATTAGCTTGGTTTTTCCCGCGTTTAGAACGAGCCCAGCATCATGGGACCATTTACAAAGTGTCGTAAATTCATTTTGAAGGTTTTGTAAGGCTATGTTAATGTCTTTATTTGCAGATACAAGGCATGTGTCATCAGCAAACTGATATATCTCGCAATTGGTGATGAGATTGACTGCATCATTTACGTAGGTTATATAGTGCAGAGGACCCAAAACAGATCCCTGAGCCGTGCCCTCATTAACCATGACCTTCTTACTTATCTCATCACCAACCTTGACAACATACGACCTGTCTTTAATATAGTCTTGACACCAGTCACTTAGTGGACCTCGTATACCACAGTCAAAAAGTTTTTCAATTAAAGTATTATGTCTTAGAGTGTCAAAGGCACTACTATAATCAATAAATATTATTAAGACGTGTTTTTTGCTATTTAAATGATTATAGACATTATCAGTAAAATTTGAAAGTAATTGTGTGGCACTTTTTCCTGATTGAAATCCAAATTGTTTTTCTGTGATTATATTATTTTCTTTATAAAACGAGTGTATTTGTTTCGATATGATCTTTTCAACTATTTTATCAATCATGGAAAGTATTGTTATTGGATGGTAGTTGGTATATTGATTGTGGCTCCCTTTCTTATGTATTGGTCTAACCATACCCGTCTTTAAGTCATGAGGGTATGTACCTTGTTTTACAGATTCGTTTATAAATCTAGCCATTACGCCTGCAACATCAATCGCAATCATTTTTAAGTCCTGTGCTCTAATATTATCTATACCTGGTCCTTTTAGGCTATTCATCGATTTAATTTCATTTACGATATCCTCAGCAGTAATTGATTGGTATCTGCAGCTTACATTTACAGAAATAGCATATGATTTTTTATTTAACAGGGAGATGTTACATTTTGGTACAATTTTTTTGACATTATCAGCAAAATTTGTTGCAAAGTTGTTTGCTATATTTTTTGTTGTAGTGTTATTATTAGCAAAGGCGTTAAGAATAACAGCGTCTGCAATTAGTTTTGTCTTGCCAGTAATTTCATTCAATAGTTTCCATAGTTCTCTAGGGTTGTTTTTCTGATCATTTATTTGCTGTCGAATCGTTTTATTTTTATTACTGTTAATAAGTTTATTTGCATAGTTTCTGGCTTTATTATACTGTTGTTTTATTATTATATTTGTCGTGTCCGATGTCCATTTAATAAACAATTTATCTCTATATTTGCAAGCCTTTAGTATCTTTTTATTGATCCATTTATTATTATTTTTATAATTGTTATTTGATAATTTAACTTTAATTTTAGATTCATTATAACATGTTTGTATATTATCAACTATAATTTTGTATATTATGTGAGGATCAATTACATTTTTTACCGGTCGCCAGTCTAAAGCTTTTAATTTATTGATTAGTATATTTCGGTCATATCGGGTTACGTACTTTATATTCGCCCGTGTGTTTTCACTATCTACGGACGCATCGACTGCTGCAATTGTAATTATGCGATGATCCGCCAGTGTAGTCCCGAGAGCCGCCGTGTATAGGTCAAGTGAGCGGGATCGCGCATAAATGTGATCTATGCAAGATTTGCAGATTCTACTATTAACTATTTCTATACGCGTGTAATCAGTGATCCCGCTCGCTAATCCATTTTCGTACATAGCGGAACATGTGTTCTTCTTTCATCCATCGCCTTAGTAGCCCAGCATGAGGCTCCATAAATAACAGCAGGCCTTATTGTGGTTTTGTAAATATATGAAAAAGATATAAAAGTAAATAACTGCAATAGACTTGGCGTCAATAGTAAGTCGGTGATAGCCCAAGTACAAACAGCAGTCTTGCTAGACAACGCCCGTATAGTTCATCGTTTTCTTTCCCATCAGGCTCCACTACTCCGGCCAACTGTTGGCAACCTCGTCAGAGTGCGTCCTGCCGCCTTTCGAGGTGAAGCTAATTCGAGATTGAACTAAAGATCTAACTGTAATTGTATGACAATAGATTTCTTAAGAGATCCGGTAATCTATTTAAATTCTTCGATGTATTGTTTCCTTCCTTCAGTACGCCAACTATTTCCGAGGAACCATTTACATAGCTTTTTATAGGAATCACTCATTTCAATATATATGGTCTGATTATGTCAGGATGTATTATGTGAACCAATCAGGTCATTCCTATACGTATGGTCTGTGTAACCTTCACATATTACGCGGAGGCATCTGTGATTATTCGTCTTGGGGAACATTGTTGCTTATTGTTTTGCTCTAATGATGTTTTCTTTCTAATGATACAAGGAAAAGTATAAACAACATTTTTTTTTAGTCGCGTGTCATATGCTTTTTTTATATTGATTGTAACAATAATACAAGTTAAATAACATGCAACACCTGCAGTTCTACTTCTAATATTATAATCGCAAAAGTTTTTAAAAAGTATAGATGACTAAAGAAATGTTTGTTGATCTACTGGACTTAATCCATGGAGTTTCTTGTCTGTTCTTCTCCATAGGATTCGCGTTTGGAACAGACACTGACGTTTCAAAAGAGCTTGTAAAACATGCCAACTTGAAATAAAAAATTTTGACTTTGACTTTGACTGATAATGTTTTTCTAAAACTACAGCATCAGAGCAATATATCTATCATCACGCTGAAGCTGAGAAGTCGGGAAGAATTTAAAACGCGGACGTAATCGAAAGCATCAGCTAGTTAGTAATAATAAACTATGATAGTGAAATTTAATAGAATGGAGAGAGTAATTTATTAATTTTGCAATTGACATGCTATGATTTTTACTTAGTGTTTTTAAAAAGTGACTGCTTGCGGCAGTCACTAAGTTTTCCACCATAATTTGATTTATTAAGAATGGAGAGAGACTTTACTAGGTATACTTTTGAGAGAGACTATTTTAATTACACCTTTCCTACTGAATTTCTCATACTTATAACGTAGTGTACATAAAAAAGACATTGTTATCATGTTTTCCTTTGAAGGACAGTTAACCTAGTTGGTATGTATATGGTATTTACATATCGCCATAAAGCAGTTGAGTAAATACATGAAGGACAAAAAAATGCAAATGATCTTGAGACGTCATACGAGGAAAATCATAAATAAACTTTGGAGTATATCGTTATGTAAACTTTACTATCAAATAAATGTTTTATGCCTATATTAGAATCAATAGTAACAAGATAATAGATATCATTGGTTATAATAATTAGTTACTCTTATTTTCTTTGTATCCAAAAGAGGTTTATAATGACGATATTAGAAAACTAAGACAGCAATTCTATCATCAATCCTTCAGTTCTTCCAACATATACATAGATAATGGCACCGATTCTACGTGCACAATTTAACTTAACTAAAAAATGAAAACAACTATGGTGTATGTGATTTTGAGTAATTGGCTATTTCGTTGTACACATTTAAATTAATTAAAATCTGTAGTTTGTAAAGCGCAGATTTTATAATAACAAAGAAGAAACAGTTTGTACCTAACTTCCAAAACTGGTTCTAGGTCAGTACACGGAATTAAATACGTTTTTTTTATATACGTAGTGTGTTTATATGAAACAAACAGAACATTGTTAACGACAGTCTTACGTAATTGCAGTTATTATGGGAAAATCCGTCTTACAAGCCGCAAACTCTAAGACTTAATCACCATATTTATAACTTTCCGATAACATTTATTCCATTAGTTTTTTTCCAGATTAAAATATGTGAATGGAAATTTTGTATTTCCTAAGAATATTTTCAAAAAATAATTAACATTGCAAATGATATCGTATACACATTGTCTTTTTTCCTGATGCACAGGAAGAGGTTAGGCGGTATTTTTAAGGTTCTATAACAAAAGGTAAAACGGGATCCTATTACTGAGACTTCGCTGACCATCCATTTGTGTCCTAACTCTATCTTTGGAACAGTGAAAGCTAGAGAATTGAAAATTAAACAGTTGTTGTTACGATGACTTTATTTTATAATAGGTAAAGATAATGGTTATACAGTGTTATTTCGGTTGAACAGAATAACTGGTTTTTTAATTACATTTTAAGAATTGTTTATTCATTAAAATTTCATGTCTTGTTTGGTAATATTGTTAGCGTGTATTTTATTGTACAGTTTTGATTACGAATATACACAAGAGTTAAATCAACTTGCTTACAATCAGTACAGTAGTGTGAACTTTGAATTTGTTAACAGCATAGCATATAAGCATAATTTGGGAACAGCATTGCTCCAAACTGTGTTAGAAACTTCTAGAAATTCTGTCAACTTAAAACGGATGTCTGTTTAAATTGGAAGCTTCTGGAATAACCCTTACTATTGACTTAAGTATAACACGGCCTCTAAATGTCTATAAAATGTATGATGTAATAAAATAATTAATTTGAAAGAAACGCAAATGTTAAGATTAGTTAAAGATTATGTGAAACCACAAGGTTACTTAAAACTAAAAGGAAGGAATCCAAGGCAATTTATTCGTTTATTTTATTTTTTATTAACTTAACAAATATCGCATCAAGTAACGAAGATAAAAAAATCTTTGGAATTATATTTAGTGCCTTTAAGAGTAGACTATAGAGCCAACCAATTCACAATTTAGGTATTGCTATCACCATTTCCGAGCGCTTATAAACTCGTTGCTCTGTCTATAGTCTAGCTAGAGGCAATAATTATCTACCAAGAAAACAATGTAGTACGATATTCACATTTTTGTATAGAGAATGTCTTGCTGTCGTAACATCTTAACACAGGCTGCCTTATTTCACAACAGGATTACAGATTGAATTCTCTTTCAGTCAAAATGTATTATTGTATAAGTATTTGCTTAAAAGTGTTAATACAATATCTTCATCTCTACTAATATTTTAAAGCTAAAGAGTTTGTTTGTTTGAACGCGCTAATCTCAGGAACTGCTGATTCAAATTGAAAAACTCTGTTTGTGTTAGATAGCCCATTTATTGAGGAAGGCTAAGAGGCTGCTAACATCACGCTACGACCAATAGGAGCGAAGCATTAATGAAAAATGTTGTAAAAATGGGGACTTTTTTTAAATTCCGCGCGTGAAGTCTCGCAGATAATATTATCCTTCATAACATAAAAATCACGCTTGGTCCAAATAAGCGCGATGCATTAATGAAAAATGTTGCAAAAACTTGGAATTTTTTTTAAATTCCACATGAACAAAGTCACGGGCAACTGCTATATTAAATAAAACCTACCTGTATGTCTAGCAACCACTCACTTACAGCCGTATTCTCAAACGTTACTGTGAGGTCTCATCGTAGCATCTACTAAGTAATCTGTGGGTCTCATAGTAGGCATGGACGCACAGGGGTAGCAAAATCATTTCACAAACAATACACTGGTGAAACGCACTATGCGTTTGTTAAACTGAACGCATAGCTACGTTTTGTCTATGAATACAAAGGCTCGATGAACGGAACGCACTGAGAAGTGTTACCCTTTGCACAGTACATCAACACTTAAGTACTTACTTAAGTAAATATTGTTTGTGAATACGGGTGTTAATATTGGTGAGACAAAGGAGTTTGTCGTATTTGTTTTTATAGTATTTCTTATTCATTATTGTTATTGCATTTTGAATATTACGTCTTAATATAACTTGTTTATGTATACCTTGACTTCCAAATCATCTACGAAGTTCTAGAAGAACTAAGGCGGCGATATGTGTATAATATTACTTCAGTCAATCATGCACTTTGTCCTTCGTTATTTTTATGTTAGCTAATTATTGCCGTGCAGTGAAACAAGATATTATGAGCAGTTGTTAGGTAAATAACTCTCTATAAATATGTTAAAAATAGACATAGATACACTGATAAATATATTTACATTTATACAAATTAACTCTGAAGTAAATAATGATATATTTATACAGTTACCTTTTTATATGTTTAAGCATTTATCAAAGTGTGTGCTTAGTGTTTTAATTTATTTATTTTCATGTCTTGTAAAAAATACTCATTTAAATTCACAACAAATCAACAAGCTCAGTTAAATTCTGACAGACCTATAGGTATAAATATTCATTTTGTAAAATAATTTACCACTGGACGTCTGTACTAATAATTATTATAAAGCTGAAGAGTTTGTTTGTTTGTTCATTTGAAGTTACAAATCTCAAGAACAACTAGTCTGATTTAAAAAAAAATTTCATTTTTTTTAGTACATTTATCGAAAAAGGCTTTAGGCTATATAACATCATGCTGCGACTAATAGGGGCGAAGCATCAGCGAAACGTCGAAAAGGGGCGACAATAGCAACTATATTAGTCCCAATACTACGTGCACATAAACAAAAATGAAAATTGGTAGTGTCAATATGTCTATTATTTGCTATTTTGTTGTACACATTTATAATAATTAAAGTCATTAGTCTATAGTACACAGTTTCAATAATAACAAAGATCAGTTAACATTGCCGAATTACGATAATGACGCTATCAATTTTAATTTTTTAGTTAAGTTAAGTTGTGCGCGCAGAATCGGCACCATTATGTAATGTGGTCAATTACTCGTTAGTCATCTATCACAGTAGATGGTGCTATGGTGGTGGTGGTAGTGCGATAGTCTTTGCCTACCCCCACGGGGAAAAGGAGGGATCGAATGATTATGATGATGATGTCTATCATCTATCTTCTGTACAACGAAACCAAATAAACATACTCTTTTCTATGTCACCATGTTAAAATTTTATCAAATCAGAGCCTTCTCTTATTACTTTGTCCTCTAATCTACAAATCAGAACCTGCCCTTCTCCCATTATATATGTTCGGCACAACATAACTCATTTTCTTCCATAGCCTTCTGTCAAACGTCAAATCTGTGTTTACTCCTCTTTTTTTCATATCCTCATTCACACAGTCCACCCATCTTTTCTCAGGTCTTTCTCAAGATTTTTTCCTTCTACATTCATTCGTAAACATGATACTACAGAGAAAGCAGGGAGCAGGAAGTTTGTGCTAATTTACTATAAAGACCTCTTAGAGACCGTTACTTAGACTTAGTTGCTTAGCACGACCGCAATAAGCACAGTTGAGCTTATTGCGGTCGTGCTAACAGAAACCAATTTGGCCACTACAATGTCACTCGATTGAGTCCACATCGCATTCCGATGTACAACGCCATCCATCGAGAATGTTTTGCAACAATCTCGACCTAGAATTCTTTACAGAATACAATAATCTCAGTTGGCAGAGCTACGGAACGGTATTCCGAGGTCGTGGATTCAAGTCCCGCTTGCGGTGATCACTTTTTCCACTACGATTTAAATATTATGTAAAAGCATAGCAAGTCGTTGCAAAATTAATAAATTACTTTAGAGAATTAATTGTTATTATTAATATTTCAAGTAATTCTTGGAATTTATTCTTCTAATAACTAATAGTTAGTAATACCCAGTCTTATACCATAAAATATAACAGTTTATTCGTGTAATTACACTCTCAGTGATTTATTTTGGAACAAAAACAAGTACCGACTGATAATTACACGATCGAAGTAAAAAAAATTTGGGATAGTCCTCAAGTAAACGATACTAGAAATTAGGTCTTAAGGATAATACTGTTAATCAGAAAGTTTGAAGATATTTTCGTCCATCTTTCTTCTACTAAACACTTGTTAGAAATTGGTCTTTATAGTATAGGATCCCAAAGCTGGCTGATATATCCTAACAACGATAAGGATATAAGATGCATCCAATTAGCTGGCTTTTAAAAGCATTACAAATTATATTCAAAATCAAAATTGAGTAAAAAAAAGAAGTCATAAAAATGTTTTGAGACCTCTATTTCACATGACAACTTGTAATAAAAGTAATCAGGCCCGTCTTCTCCACTAGTTAGGTGCTCAGGGCCTCGTGATGATTGGGGGCATTCTAATTCTTATCTCAACATATTTTTGTATTTAATCTAATAGTGGTCTAATTTTAGGTCATAGTGGGGCATATATCCAAATGTGGCCAAGGCTTCTAGTATACCCAGCGTAACGACAGTAGTAGGTAACAGACGGCAGAGGCAGGACAGGAAATGTCTGAGATCGAGATTGTTATTAAGTAAATATTCTATACATTATGTAAATATTCTGACATCTGTTCTTATACCTACTTAGGGATCAATTGGGGCAAAATAGCAAGAATGCGTACAGATACAAACTAGGTATTCAGTCCTACATAAATCTCATCGAATTTATCGCGGAAATCAGTTACGTCGGCTATCTCTGGGATCTTAGACTATAAATTATTATGTTTAATAGAAATATGACATGTTCGTTGTTATAAGCATAAGGATAATAATGGTAAAATACATGTCATATTCAATGATCGTTCAAGAAAAAACAAATTCAAAGTGACAGACAGTCACAATCACCTCGCCCGACAAATCCGACAACATCTTGAGATGTGAAGTTTTTAATTTAATTTTGTGTTAATCCGTGTTAATCACCGACACATACCTATTGTGTCTGGAGTTGAAACAAAAACAATGAATATAATGTTTACAAGTTAGTGCGCAAAAACTTATATGAAGACAAAAACATAAACAATAAATTTAATGAATAAAGTACATAGCCTTAACAGCTGGTAAAACAGGAAACTAGGAATCAACTATTCCTAAACAACTATAAACTAACTATAATTAAATAATTAAGACTTGACGGTGTTCGTGTCTGTATGGTCTGTGATGACTGACTGAGAATACAAGTAAGGAAATGGGGTAGCCATTTCCTTCCTAGGGTGCTGTAAAAGTGAGCTGACGAATATTGTACACAGATATCATTCTCTGTGAGAGACAGAAAACTTGAATATAAATCCTGTACCAACTCTCCCAGCGATATTAATTTCCTCTGAGACACAGGTACTAACCTAATTCAGGAGACAGAGAAAACATGTAAATTGTTCATTATGTTATTGATCTCAATAAAGATTTTTACTTTTTTTTCTCGTCTTATTACATCAATATTAAATTTTTCAGTCACTATATTTATTTCTTATTTTATCCTCTCACGTGACGCCATCACATCCATCTCAACATTTTCATTTAAAGTACATAATAGACTATGCAATGCAAATAGTTGCGATCTAAACTCTACCTAGAATACAAAATATATACATGAAATTTCGGTAGTGCATTTTCGTTAATTGCGTCAGTGTAGAACTATGTCGCTCTAATTGTTGTTTTTAATTAATTTGCTACCAGTCTTTATCACCTAGTAACACTCTTCCTAATATGTATAATATAATTCTTCAAGGCAAACTTTGTAATTACATTTTTTACAACGTGAAAATTTTATTTTTATTAAAATAGGAATAACGAAAATGTTTAAATAGCAATTTAATTATTAATTACATGGAATAATTATTTTAATTACTTGTATGGACATACATTTTATTTGACGTATTAATTCTTTGACTTATTTCTTAGTACACGCATTAGGTATGCATAATTTTATTCAGCTATAAAATTTTAGTTTTATTAATTTGTATTTATTTTATATATATTTATTTTATTTTTTTATATATATATATTTATTTTATATATATTTCTCCGAAAATTTTAATTTTTAACTAATTAATTTTGAAGTTACAGGGCTGTCAAAAAGACTGCAAAACGTTTCCTATAAAATAGTACGGCTCGCTAAGAATGCGTTAGAATAACTATACAATGATACCAATTCTGCACGCACCACTCAACTTAACTAAAAAATGAAAATTGATATTGTCAATAACACAATTCGGCAATTTTAACAGAACTTTTTTATTAGAAAATCTGTGTATTATAGACTAACGATTTAATTAATAAATATGTGCACAAAGAAATAGCGAATTAATTAAAATACGCTATAACTGTGTTCATTTTTTAGTTAAGTTTAGTTATGCACGGAAAATTAGTAGGTACTAATAACGTTCTTCTGTCGTATTTATTATAATACATTCTGTTAACTTAGCATAAAACTATTGCTAACCTAATTACGTTTAAAAAAAATACAGTTCTATCTTCTTCATATTATCATCTTTAAAAAGTAAATACAATTATAAGTACGTTTAAATCAATCAGAATCGCAACAAACTTTTTTTATTGCGATCACAATATCAAAAATCATTGTGTGGGAATCGAACTCATTGCGAAAAGCTTATAGTTAAAAGAGCTTTTAAGGAGTGAAAAATACTTATAACTATTTTAAACACATTTAAAACAGGGCAGGAATGTATTAACGACATATAATTATATAACACAATGGTGTCATATGCCCATTGAGCGAACTTGCTAAATATTTCGATACACCTACATACATTATGTGTTCATTTAATGTTGAAAATGTTAAAACTGTGCCGACGGCTGCAAACGATTACCAAATGTGTCAGCCGGTATTGAGACGATCGATTTCCACCTATACATAACTGGTTTGATGCAAATAATTACATACAATGTGTAAGACAGCCTACAAGGCAAGTTACAGCCTTAGCTAAACTAATAAATAAAATAATAATAAAAGGCAAAATGTTTGTCGCATTCTCCTCCGAGACGGCTCTATTCTTATAAAATTTTATTTTATAAGAATTTTATTTTAAAATGTACATTACAGGATATTAATAATTTTTATGCCACTAGATCGAAAAGGGTCCCCTACCTCTCAAGTAATTACGCAAATTCTTAGCACATTAAATAAATCACGTACTTTTTACGCCTTCTTACTTTAGATTTTGTAGTTTCCTTAAGACTTTATTTACTTAGATAATCTCTAACAGAAACTCTAACACTCCGTGGGGTGGTGACATATTCTTAATCCATCTACAAGATATTGCACCACGTTTTCCGTATATCACATTTCCTGCTGTCATTGACGAGTCTTCTAATAGATAAGTATCAATTACACTTTTTTTGTTAACAAAAAAGTGTAATTGATACTTAATGTGTGATACTTATCTGAAGCCAGCGCTAAGTAATTAAATTAATTATTCTTAAACATTGACAATTATTTTTGTTGACACTTAATAATGACACAAAAATGCATTTGACTAATAATTACAGCACGGAACCGAAAACAAATACTATCCGAACACGCCTGATCAGCGCGGCGTTAATGAGCTGAATTTAGTACGGGATAAAGAAATAAGTATTCGCGGACATACGGACATTTCACACAACGTTAATAATAAATAAATAAAATAAATAAATTCTTTATTGGTTTCTTTCACAAAGGCAGCAGATATAAACAAATACAGAGGCAATATACAATATTACACCTTTCAGATACCTTTGTGAGAGACTGGTGTCCGTGGTAGGTAAAACCTGTGTTACAGATCACCAGGCTCTCACCTCTGGGACTAATCTAAATTAAATTGACTTACTTAATTAACTACTTGTAGTTTACAATTCAAACTAATTACTTAAGGGCCTACATCAATATTATCGTCGACATGTACCTATTAACACAGCTAGTAGGTATAGAAAATGAAGAATTATATTATATTTTTTTTGTTTACTCAAAATCTACTAAATATATTTTAATTCCGGTTTACGTGTTTCTATATATAATAGTTACTTATGTTTTGAAAGTTATTTCATTAGTTAATACGCGATAATAGACCGACAAATGACAAAAATAAAAAATGAGAGAGGTTGTTTCGCTAAGATTTTCTATCGAGAAAACTTTTTTCAATCGCGTTTCTGAGTTTATGCGATCCTAGATCATATATTGAAAAAACATATACTTAAAAATTAGAGCTCTAGCCATTC
The DNA here is from genome assembly GCA_916999025.1 of Orgyia antiqua. Taxonomy (NCBI): domain Eukaryota; kingdom Metazoa; phylum Arthropoda; class Insecta; order Lepidoptera; family Erebidae; genus Orgyia; species Orgyia antiqua. The sequence continues at coordinate 14,046,214 of OU779864.1, read as the reverse complement.
AATCTAAAGAAACAATGAAAACTTCGTACGTAGAAAAATGCACGAAGCTATTTCGGTATCCTCTTAAGTCTATTATTATTTGAATGAGTACGTGTTATTGTGTGTGAGTATATGTGTCTCTCTGTGTGTGTGTTTTTATTATATAGTCACAATTAGCCTACCAAATAATCAAGACAAAGGAACAAGTAAGTCTTCGGTATCAATATGTTAAATTTTTTAACCACGGTACGATTACTTTTTTATGTTTAGTTTTGTTCATATGATATATGAACAGTAGAGCGTTAATTTTATTATAAAGGTAAGGACCCAGAAAACAATAGAATCGATGCGAAAGTGTTGTTCTATACAACGTATCGAGTTGGAAGATTTTATCCTTACGACGTTTTTCAGCATTGTAATGAGGATTGTATTGAGACAGTTTATGAGCTCTTAGGACCAGACGAAGAACAAAAAGCTGACGTACTGTTAGGGCATCAAACCTTTTATACAAGTCAAAAAAGGGAGAAACAGAGCTACTTTTAGAACTGCCCGTTGGGCGCGTTCAAGTTTTAATAAAATGGTTTTGGCGGCACCTCCCCATGAAGAAATTCCGTATGTTAAAATAGATTGACACAATGCGTAGTATGTCATTTTTAGAACTTGTTTATCGGTGACATGACGCAAATTTTTAAAGATAAAGATTAATTTTCTGATTCTACTGGTTAAAAGTTGTATGTGACTATTAAAATTTAAGTTTTTGTCTACGATGATTCCTAGATATTTAATTGTGTCAACAGGCTCAATCTCATTGCAAGAGCATACAGCTGTAGAAATGTCATGGTCAAAGTCCTTGTGGGCTAAAATAGGTGTCACAGGTTTAGTAATAGCCGTAGTGTATTTTAGCCTGAAGGCTATATATTTAGATTTGTTGATATTTAAAGTCAGGCGATTCAACCTCAACCAGCCAGTAACTTGATTCAACCCATCCTGTGCACATTGGTATGCTTCATCCCAAGAGTCACTTAAAAATCATTGCAGTATCGTCTGCAAAGGTGACAATTTTACCATTTCTCAGGTCGATTTGGCAAAGATCATTAATAATATAAGAATAATTACAAGATATTGCAAAAAAGACAAACAGATCAGACATCATGTCATAAAATAAATCTTCACCGTAATATGGAAATAAATATCACAATCGTTTCATAATAAGCAGCCGCCATTAGATCAGACAATAAAATTTTCATAATACATTTAGTCAAAGATTACGCGGCGGCAGCCCTGAACTTGACCTCTGAGTTTGCAAAACCTATCCCCTCTAATACAACTGTATGTAATATTGACTTAACCAACAATATCGAAACTCAAGCAAGAGTGAACGCACGACTTGACCATGTACCCAAATCCTTTCGACCGCAAACATTCAACTATCCGACAAGTCTTAGACAGAATATTTAAAGACAGAAGTGTACGAAAGAATGTATTATCTCGACAAAACAGTAATAGTTCTTCAACTTCTGGTTCGGAAACTCGGAAAATGTTTGGTTTAAGTTTTCGTTGATACGTACTTTTTGTGAATTGTATGTGTTTGTTGGAATGTTTTTTTGTTTGGTAAACACTAACTGACTTTCACTACAGAAAACTTGGTAAGTTCCTTCCTTATATTGTTAACAAATTTAGTTCTATACGCATCATAAACTCTTAAATAGAATAGTTGATCATTTGATGGATTGCACTCATAACGTTGTGGCTTTGCTGACGATCTATAACAGGTCATACATATTATAATTTTGATAGACACCTTGTTTATTAATTAGAATTGCTCTCTGCAATTAGGATTTAAATGAACTACGTTGCAGCTCTTATTCTAAAATAAGTAAGATTGCCTGTGATGATTTTTATCAGAGTTACTATAGGTATATCCTAAATATTTCTGAGCACAATTTCCCTGTGTATATAAAGATTTAGCTTACTGGGACTAAGCCACCCCAACTATATGTAGAGAAATAAGGGTGACTCTGGGTAAGAAAAATTCATTTCGATTTCAGCGTAGCTATCAATTAAATCCTGCATGTTTTGTTAGAGCTTTTGCTTTGGAAAGTCATTCCAAAAGTTCGAATTCTGTATAGCAAAAACATATTGAAAAATTTTTGCAGGCTAGTAGATATTAGATATTTCTGTGTTTAACAATATTACGTCTATAATGAACATTGTTGAACATGTTGCCTGCGACTTCGCAAGCGTGGCATTTAGAAAATTTTCCCCGTTTTAGCAGCATTTTTCACAAATGATCTGCTCCTATAAGCCTGGGGCTTATAGGAATGTTACATAACCTTCCGCAAAAAATGTACTATCCAACACAAAATATTTTTTTTACCGAACCAAGTTTCCTGAGATTAACGCGTTCAAACAAACAAGTTCCTGAAATTAATCATCATCATCATCATCATCTTACCTTCATACCAAAAATCAATATTTAATACATAATAAGTTAATAATTTAATTAAATACAATAATATTTTTGTTTCTATGTATTATAAGTATGTATTTAAAAGAGAAAAGTAGTATTGGTCTTATTCATAATGACTTATAGGAGGTTTAATAGTTCGCTAAAATCGGTTCGCGTAAATTGTCAAAACTTGTTATTCATAATAGTCTTTTTACGCTAAAACGTTTATTATCTCTCCGATAAAATCTCCGTTTAAACCTCCAATAAATCATTATGAACAAGACCATTCTATCCGTATTCTGGTATCCTTAACACAAGCATATAAGCTTAGCTTGGGACCAGACAACGTTGTGTGAAATGTTCATGAATATTTATTTAATATTTTTAATTTAAAATTCAAATAAGGTCTACCTTGAATATAAGCACTTCAATTTCAAAAGCATTATTTGAATCGATTCGCAAAGTAATAACGAAATATCCTTTTGCTGTTATAAATAGAAATTTATTGCAATCAAGCTATTTTACAATGAACATTAGTTACACCATTTCGCTATAAAAATTTAAGCAATACAGAATTTTATGTGTACTATAAAATATGTTTGTGTCGTAAATGTAACAAGTCCGTTTATAAATGTCTCGTCCTCGGTATTATAATAATACACAATAAGACTTATCATAACCAGTCTAGAGAGCCCTTTGCTATTTATTTATACTAGAAAAACCAGATCATTTCATTCCACGACTATCAGAAAAGACGTACCTCAAATCTCCATTTAATATTCTCGACCTACTTTTACTAATATGCATATTACGTATCCATCCCATTTATTGTACTTTTTAATATTTTTCATGATATCAATATAATTAGGACCTTTGCTATTGTGTTTATTTATTAAAAAAACTTCATTAATTTATAGGTACCTACTACTACTTTCAGTTTACTAAATCTACATAAGCTCTAAAAACAGTTTTTATTTAATTTCGTAAAGAAAAATTTTTTGTTAGTCAAATCAAATTGAGGATAAAAATTTTTTTTTCCAAAAATATATATTTAATAAAAAAAAATATTGGTTGGTATTGGTATAAGGCTCTTTAACATCACGTTATCATCGATAGAAGGCAGAAGCTGAGCACGAATTAAAAAGGCTATCCAAAGTGAAATTTCCACACGGGTGACGTCACAGGCACAGCTGATCTTTAAAACTAAATTTATATCCAAAGTCCTTCCAAGTCTTACATATTATACGATATATCAGTAGGCGTCTCATAATTTAATATATAGTGAATATATTAATATCAGATAATCGCACCAGCAATTTAACCGGTCTTATTAAATTTGGTAAAGGCGAAATTAAATTTATTGAAGTTTCACTAAGGAGTAAGTCAATTTCTGTACATTTATGTAGGTACGTAGATTTTCTGTACAATAATATGTATGTAAAAGATGAATTTGATTAACTTATTAACGCATAGCTACTTGGTTTTATTAATATTTTAGCAATAGAAACAAAATGATGTATGCGAATATAGAGATAATGGTATATGTACCATTGTTCTATTTCACGTACTTACTTCAAATAATATTATAAACTTTGTTCACATAGGTACACTATGTTATTCCAACATAGTAATAACTAAGTCGATTGCACGCAACTAACCGGCTTAGAATAGTCGTTGCAAGCGCATTGCGTGACGAAATTAACAGTTTTAATACTCTATGTATTTAAGTAATGGCGATGTTAAACAGAAATGTACAATTTGTGAATTAATGTAAACGGATTTGATCCATTTACAGTGTGCAGCAAGGCTGTTTAGTTATTATTCTTTACTAGCTGATGCCCGCGACTCCGTCCGCGTGAAATTTAGAAAACTTTTCATCCCTTTTTTTCGCAATAAAAGGTAGCCTATGTCCTTTCTCAGGGTCTAAAGATTATCTGTGCCAAATTTCATCAAAATCAGTTGAGGGGTTTAAGCGGGAAAGCGTAACAGACAGACGGACAGAGTTACTTTCGCATTTATAATATTAGTAGGGACTAGCTGTTGCCTACGACTTCGTGCACATGATATTTAGAAAGCAAACCTTAACAAATTATAGATTGTTGTGGCCAGAAGATTACTATACGCCTCGATAGATGGCGTTGTACAGTCTGCTGAACTGCGGTTTTGTGTCGCACTGTGGCTTTGTTACATGCATTTAGTCTTAAGCTTGTTAAAATTTTTGTTATTTATCCAGCTCAATTTCATAATAATATAAATTAGGGATTAGGGATTAATGGAAGCTATATAGTTTAAAATCGATCAATGCAACATACATTTTTAAAAGGAAATTTACTTACATTCTTTCTCTAAACTATAGGTGTGAAAAAATTCACACTTTTACGACAGCGCAGTTTAGGCGTAAATTTTTTATTGTAATTCTATAAATGTCGGTGTTTTTCACTCTAATACCATAGACATAATGTTTATAAATGTAAATTAGTAAACATGCTTTCCTCAGTAAGGTTTCGTTTAAAGTTTTCCTGCAGCAATCAATATTACGCATATATTAGAATTTTTTATTATTATTACTCAAACAAAAAATCACTGAAAATTCGATCAATCAATCAATTTCTCCATTTTAATTCCATGATACATGTACAAAAATATAAAATCATAACATTGTTCTTATAACTTCTTTTGATGTAACCAGTGGCGTAGCTACCAAGGGGCTAGGCGGGGCAGTGCCCCAGGGCCTTCAAGCTTAGGGGGCCCTCGAATCCTTACCAGAAATCTCAATCGAACTGAACTTTTGGAAATTTCTCCCATTTTCAAAATAAATATGATGACAGGTTGCAACCCCACTTTAATCATGACAAATCAGTTGAGAGAAATTCACAAGATATGCTTAGGGGAAGTCCCCTAAATTCTTTCGGTAGGTTGGCAGTGTTGTCAATTTGGCCAATAGTTATATATTCGTTTTATTATTCATCTATGTGCGTTTTATTGTGAATTTGAGTTTCGATTTTGTTTCGAGAACCTTTAAAAAAATAATGCTGTATTCTGATACAGAATAAAAATTTTTTTTAAAAATTTGAGATTATCTTTCTTACTCCTGAGTAAGTAAGCTAATCTCACAAATTTTTTTTGTACTGGTCAATATACTTAGTGGTTTAATTTTATTTATTTTACCACTCATACTGATGCCGTTAAGTCGTTAAGAGTACGGTAACTGACACGTGAATTTTATATATATGATAGACCTAATAATAATAGACCGGATCTTCTCTATTTTATTTTATTAGCTAAACCTACACTAAGTATTAATTGTAATTTATGTTGTTACTGTTTAATATTTTTACTACCTGCCCTGCGCACTGCAAGCACTATACGAAAGCATTTTTAAAGTATTTGTATATTTCATATTTTTATTTGATAAAACCTAATCAGTTTACATAGCAGTGGGGCCCCATTTTTTAATTTGCCCCAGGGCTCTTGGTTACCTAGCAACGCCACTGGATGAAACAACCGCTGTGTTAGTATTTTTTCAAAATCTTTAATATCAACTTGTTTAAATAAAGGTACAAAGAAATGTATTTAAGACAAAAGATGTCTTTAACAAATACCTATTCTCTACAAAGGAATTATATTTTACCTCTGTAATATCTCTGTTCCTTTTAATTAGGTAACGATCCGAAATTAATCTACATTAAGCCACTGAAAATAATGTTAATAATGTCAAGAGGGATCGGGCAGGAATAAAAAATATTACGAAGTATAAGTTAATAGTAGGTAATAATAATATTTAGGAGGACCTTTCTATAAAAACGCAGATAACCTGCAATAGATAGAGTATTACGAGATTTATGTTAACGACTAAACGTAGCGTTCGTTAATCGTAGCCTTAGGGCCTCGTTCACCATCTTCAAGTAAAGCGTTGATTAGTTACTTATCGATTAGCGTTAATTGTCAAGTAATAGTTACGAGTATCTTTTGTCAATTTCAATTTTTTAATCTTAAGATTACTGCTACTCGAACGTCGTGAACGTCGCACGTGTAGTTACTGGTGACTTTAACTAGCGATTAGTCTACTTGGCGCTTTACTTGAGAATGGTAAAAGAGGCCCTTAGAGTATTAAATCAATAGGAGTTATTTGCTTTGCTTTGCCACCTCAGTGGGATGCAGAGGTAACGCACACGGACAATATAACATCATTTTATTGGTCGCTACGCTACCCAAAATCATGTCAAGTACACTAAAACACGGCAGTGTCCGTACACAAAGAGCATGATCATTGTTCTTGTTCCTTTTTCAGCCTTATAATATCAACTCCTGTTGGGTTAATGTTTTAATGTCGTACCAAAATCGCACGCCAGGTTCTCATACATTACTTAAGCCCGGTTTCCACTGCGAAAGGGTAATGTGCGGAAAATGGTTAAGCGGAACGGACTCCTTTTTAATTAAATAGGTTTGAGTTTCCACCAACGAAGAGTTGGTGCTCCCTAGAACTGAGCGAGCTCATTTCTACTCTTTCTACACGCTCGGCTCTTTCCGTCCGACTATTTGTTGGTGGAAATACAAGTATGCAGTTTGCGTTTGCGAGTTTAAAGCCCGGTTTCCACTGCGAAAGGGTAATGTGCGGAAAATGGTTAGGCGGAACGGACTCCTTTTTAATTAAATAGGTTTGAGTTTCCACCAACGAAGAGTTGGTGCTCCCTAGAACTGAGCGAGCTCATTTCTACTCTTTCTACACGCTCGGCTCTTTCCGTCCGACTATTTGTTGGTGGAAATACAAGTATGCAGTTTGCGTTTGCGAGTTTAACGAAGTCATTAATGGGTCCGTTCCGCTCGCGGTGGAAACCGGGCTTAACGAAGTCATTAATGGGTCCGTTCCGCTCGCGGTGGAAACCGGGCTTTATGCGAGAATAGCACATACCTACGTTCGGTTGGCGTTGATCGCCTTGCGTGCGGGATTCATTGAGGGTGATCTGTGTATAGAAATAAAGAATGTAATAAAAGAAGTGAATAGTAATATTTAGAAAGTAATTTGAACATTAATTTAAAAAAATAAATTATTTCTTTGTAAAAGCTATTATGTTGAACAATTTTCAAACATTCAAGACAGTCTAGCTAGAACTTCATAGATATGATGGAAAAAAGATTTTTAACACGCCTTTTAGCTTGATACGTATCTATGAGTGAATTAATCTATGTAATGATATCTTTGAAAATGACTTTCACACACTTGCAGTAGTCGGATTGATCTCAAATTTTGCACGCATAGTTTTATTAAGGACCGATGACAATGCAAAATTTTATAAAAATACTAGCTGACCCAGCAAACGTTGTTTTGCCATACTAAAAAAAAAAGTTTGAAAAATAGATGTTGGCCGATTCTCAGACCTACTGAATACGCATGTAAAATTTGAGAAGAATCGGTCTAGCCGTTTCGGAGGAGTACGGTAACTAACACTGTGACACGTGAATTTTATATATTAGATTAGAAGATTTAGGAATTTCAAGCGTATTTTTGGTTTTTAATTAATAAATAAATAATAATAATAAATACTCATGGAAATTTCACACAACGTCCTTTGGTCCCAAGCTAATCTTACAATAATATGCTTGTGTTATGAGTACTAGAACACGGATATATTACATAAACTAGTTTTCTTTTGTAAATGCATACCACCCAGACGCAATACAAATATTTGTATGACAATTGTAAACCTGTCCCTTGCGGGAATCGAACCCGTGACCTCATGATAGGCAGTCCGTTAAAAAAACCACTACACCACGAAGACAGTGATTTACGTCCTTTTGTTAGGTTGCTGACCCAAACATCTAAGTATAAGATTTAGCTAACCTAATAACGTGACTTATATTAAATCTTTTTCTTGGTATAATAACGATTGTGAACACACACATTTCCATTCAATTGAATAAGCATAATAGTAGAGAAATGGCTTGCCCAGCAATAAGATATAATAGGGTCGTTCAGAGAAGTAATAAAATGAACCTGAACATCAGGTGAATGACTCTTCATTATAGATTGACGCATAAAATTGATTGGAACAATATAAGAAACAATTGTATTATTATTTCTCAAAAATAAATATATCTAACTCTATATTATACACTATGTGATGGGCCGCGACTCCGTACGCGTGGAATTTAGAAAGTTTTCCTCGTTTTTAACACGTTTTATAAGTTCGGTATGTATCTATCAGTGTATTAATCTATGTAACGGAATCTTTCAACGAGATTTTCACCAACTTGCGACATTTGAAATTTTGCATACATAACAAGGACCGATTACAACGCAATTTTTTAAAAAGATATTCCGTATTTTCAAGCGTGTTTTTTAGTTTTAGAACCAAGCAAATTATTTTTGCTACATTATTCACTAATGCTTCGCTTCTTTTGATCGCAGCGTGATCTTATTTAGCCTATAGCCTTTCTCGATAAATGGACTATCTAACAAAAGTTGAAGACTTTGTTTGTTTGAACTTACTGATCACTGGAACTACTACTTTCAATTGAAATATTCTTTTTGTGTTAAATACACGTTAAATAGTCCATTTACCGAGGAAGGGAATAGGGTATACATATAACATCACGCTACGATCAATAGAAGCGAAATAATTTTCTAAATTTCACGAGTACAAAATCGCGGGCTACAGCTAGTTTATTTATAAAGTTATCACGGTTTTTTTTTTAAATATCACGGACATTTCACACGTCGTCCTCTGTTATGGGTACCAGAATACGGATATACTACATTTACTACTTTTCTTTTGTAAATACATACTTATAATATATAGAAACACCCAGACGCAGAACAAACATTTGTATGACATTTATAAACATCTCATAAATGATTGTCCTGAGCGGGAATCGAACCCGCGACCTCGTGAACAGCAGTCCGTTACATGAACCACTAGACCACGAAGCCCGTCGAAAATCTAAAATTAATATTCTTGATACTGATGCCGTTATGCCTGACGATACGACAAAGGCTTACCTACCTCTTGATATGGGTACCTACCTACATATTTTGTTTGGGAGACTTGTGCCCAATAATGACACTCTATAGGCATAGAAAAAGCGTCATTGCTATGCCTTGATCAAGTGAATTATCTAGGCTTTTTGTACTAAAATTCGGCCTGGACTTGACAGTTTTGTGAGGCTTTAGTTAATAGTTAATAACGTTTAAATTATTTATTACCCTTATTTTTATACTTGGGAAATATTTTATTACATTAGAACAGCAATTGTAATTTGCATACAATATAAACTTTAGTAATATTATACAAAAGAGTTAATTGTTATGACTATTTTGCTCATAATTTTATGCTAGATAGTACCTATTTGTAACAATAAAATACCTAGTAGGTAGGTAATCTGTTTGTTTTGCTAGAAATATAGGACAAAGGTTAATAAATGCTGAAATTTCTTTTTCGTATTTATTCGTATCGTAGAATACGAAAACACCTGTGACTTATAATTTCATATTAAGAGGATACCAAAATAGCTTCGTGCATTTTTCTATGTACGAAGTTTTCATTGTTTCTTTAGATTGAATGGCTAGAGCTCTAATTTTTAAGTATATGTTTTTTCATTATATTATCTAGGATCGCATAAACTCAGAAACACGATTGAAAAAAGTTTTCTCGATAGAAAATCTTGGCGAAACAACCTCTCAAATTTTTTATTTTTTTCATTTGACGGTCTATTATCGCGTATTAACTAATGAAATAACTTTAAAAACATAAGTAACTATCATATATAGAAACACGTTAATCAGAATTAAAATATATTTAGTAGATTTTGAGTAAATAGGAAAAGTATCCCTAATTCTTCATTTTCTGTGCCTACTGGCTGTGTAATATGTACGTGTCGGCGATGATATACGATAATATTGATGTAGGCCCTTAACTATTAGTGAGCAAGTAAAAAGTAAAGTCTGTGTGGTGGCGGATTAAGAATACAAGTGACACCACCCCTTCTACTCCTGAGGGTGCTGTAGGAGCCAGTTAAGAGATAGTGGTATCGGAAAACATCCACCGTGAGAGACAGAAAACTCAAAAGTAAAATCTATGCCAACACGCTTGGTAAGCGCGTCACAGTAGACCATAGACCTCAAAGTGGAGGAGGCTCCCGCCGAACACTGCGACGTTAATAGGCTTTAGAGAAAGAGAACGCAAGTAAAACTGCGTGGGACTACTGGTATTGGTTCTAATTAATCGTATTTTGTTACAGGTATGTGAATCAAAGCACCACTGTATGGAGAAACAGAAACTAGTAAACGTTTGTATAATAAATAGCACATACAAGATTAACTTAAAGTTCAAGAAAGGGAACAGAAAATATACATATACAAAACGTTTTCTTTCTACAAATAAATCAAGTAAAATATCTTCAAATCCGATAAAACTTGGCAATGAAATCACAGAGATGTACCTAAAAGGATCAAAGGACTACGGAATACGAAATGAGATAGAGCCTCTTTATCCTTTCGTTGTGTGAAAATGTCTGAACGCTACCGGGTTTCTGGGTGCCGCATGTGTATTCTTAATAATCTTTTGACTAAGCTATACTACTCATAACGGGCATTTTGAGACAACCAAAAGCCACATCCACATCTCTTTATCCTGCTTATACTTTAGCAGCGTCGAAATTAAATTTTGGTTGCTGAAAGGAACTGAAGGACTGCTTCTTTTACCAGCTATCATATATATTTTTGGGAGCGAAGATGTCGACTCAGACTTTAAGTCAACCCAGGTTTCAAGCATGTCAGATGCTCATCCTTAGAAGGAGTTTGTAACAAAATGTTGGACAACAAGAATAGTAAAATTACATAGAATAAACTTTCATCTAGTCTTTTTAATTTAGTCTCTACTCTAAACATAAATATGTATATGTAAGTACAAAAACTCAGGATGCCGAAGACGCCACGTTCGGCTGCAGTAATTGTGTCTCTTCAATCTGACGTTGAGAAGGAAGGAGTCACCCTATTTTATGCTGTAAAACCGCTTATATTCAGATTATTTCCAATACTATTTAAACGTAATATATTGCATTTAATCCAGTTTAAGTCGGATATATATATATGTAGATATTGTATAGTTAAGCGAACACATATTTTATATTACACGTTATTTGTTTCTATGTCTATCTTTACTAATATTCTAAAGCTGACGAGTTTGTTTGTTTAAACGCGCTAATCTCAAGAGCTACTGGGCCGATTAGAAAAATTCTTTCAGTGTTGGATAGTACACTTATCGAGGAAAGCTATAGGCTATATAATATCACGCTGCAACCAATAGGAGCGAGGCAGCAATGAAAAATGTTGCAAAAACAGGAAACTTTTTCTAAATTCCACGCGTATGAAGTCGCGGGCAACAGTTAGTTACGAATAATTGTTTAATTTATAAAACGATGTGAGTTGAAAAAAAAAAGATGTTTTGAAAAAAAAAATGGTCGGTTCACTTTCTGACGTCCAGGCAGCATTTCAACAGTGGCTAAATAATTTAAATAAAATAAATGTATAAAATCAAAAAGATTACATATTGGCAGTTTAACTTTAAACACATAAATTTCCTTACAATTAAGCTTTATGTGAGTTCTTATAAAAATAATTAATTGTTTGTTTTACGAAAAATATTTAATGGCGGTAAAACGGCGAATTTTTTAATGGTTAAATTATTCCATGGCTGAGATTTATTATGACGGCAATGAAATGAAGCTATGCGTAGTTAGTGGGCACGGCTCTGCAATTGAAATCTCCAGTAACTCAATAGAAAACTTCAATTGAACACAATTAAAGTTCGTTAGTATCATCTACGCCTTTTTGTTTGATAGCAGTTGATTATTTTATAACCCTATCATTACTCTATAACTTTTGTAATCAGATATTACCTATATACCTATTGGTCCATCCATTGAATTATTAACATCTCAGAGTTAAACAGTATTTAAAATATATTTTAATAGTATTTCAAACTATTTGATACACGAATGACTTAGGTAACAGTAACATTTTTTATACCAACTGTAGCTACTATTTCAGAAATATTATTACTTCTTTCTTGAAGAACTCTATGCGGTAGATCTTTTCGAAGATTTCGGCAGGTAATGCATTCCACGGCTTACGTAGAATGAAATTTTAATTCAATCGTTCAGTACGAGATTTTATTAATTCTAAGGTATAGTGGGAAAGATTCTATTTAAGATCTTATTTATTATTCTACTGGGAAAGACTTTGAACTGTAATTAGTAAGAGTAACATAAAAATTGTGCCTAAAGGTTTAACTTGAAATCTTTGTAAATTAATAAAATAAATAAATAAATAAATAAATATTCATAGACATTTCACACAACGTCCTCTGGTTCGAAGCTAAGCTTATATGCTTGTGTTATGGGTACCAGAATACGGATATAATACATAAACTACTTTTCTTTTGTAAATACATACAATATAATAATAATTATTAATTAATATTTATTATGTAAACATTGTATCTGCGAAATAAATAATGTAAAGTTCAAGGCTTTTCCTGTGCAATGTTATATATTATTATGCAACACTAATGTTGCTATACTTGCTAATGTTGCCAATTCTACGTGCACAACTATACTTAACTGAACTAAGAAATGAAAAAACAACAATTATTGCTGAATTTTAATTATTTGGCTATTTTGTGGTGCACATATAAATTAATTAAAATCTTTAGTCTATAGTAAACAGTTTTTATAACAAGAAAGTTTCGTTAACATTGCCGAATATGTTATATGTTTTAGTTAAGTTTAGTTTAGTTGTGCGCGCAGTATTGGTACCATTGATATGGTAATAAAATTATTGTATTAATTAAGACCCGATTCACGTTTATATATCACGTGTATAAAAATCTGCGTTGTATGTAATTATATGTTGATTATCTAATATATAAAATTCACGTGTCACAGTGTTAGTTACCGTACTCCTCCGAAACGGCTTGACCGATTGTTCTCAAATTTTACATACATATTCAGTAGGTTTGAGAATCGGCCAACATCTATTTTTCAAACTATTTTGGTTTTTTTTTTGTATGGCAAAACAACGTTTGCCGGGTCAGCTAGTCTAATATATGAAATTCACGTGTCACAGTGTTAGTTACCGTACTCCTCCGAAACGGCTTGACCGATTCTTCTCAAATTTTGCATACGTATTCAGTAGGTCTGAAAATCGGTCAACATCTATTTTTCAAACTTTTTTTTTTAGTATGGCAAAACAACGTTTTGCCGGGTCAGCTAGTAACTTATATAAATGTAAAAATATTACTTGTAAGTTGTTATAATAGTCATTAAGTGTAAGCTTCTTAGATTGTAGTCACAATCAAAGTAGGTATAAGTTTTTTCAGTGCAATTTCGTACCTACTCATTGACATTGATGTGATGTAAAATTACGATGTTTTCGTAGTATATTTTTTCATATAGACATGTAGACGAGATAAGGAATAAAACAAAGGTTTAATGTTTTATCTCAAGGAGTTCGACTCCAAAGACAAACCAGACGGTGGTATGACGTTTAAAATTGAGGACAAGCAACTTTAGCCTGGCTAATTCAAGGAGGTTATAAGTAGGGAGGAACAACTCGGGAACATAGATTTGTCCCGAGGCCCGGCCCGTTTACGGTTTAAAAGTAAAATAGTAGCCTTGCCTTCTCTTTTCTTCTTACTAGCTTTCTCTTTTACTCCAGCTCAAAACGAAAGAGTTAGAAAGGCTAACTAAACTAAACTAAATAGGCTCCTTGTCATTTATTTTTCTTAATGTGTTCAACTAAAACAAGAAGCAGGCCGGATTTGTTGTACTGAGTGTTACGTCTAGATCTATATCGTAAGTCTATGGGCTAACTTGATAGAACAATGACATTTCTTATGAGGTAAAGGCTGTATCATAGACACGCATAGATACATTTTCACGCACATTCGGCTGTCCAAAACCAAAACCTAGCAAGTACATCTGATTAAATTTTTCAGGATAAGCTTTTTTATTTTGTAATCAACAAGTACTAAGTGCACTTGCTAGGTTTATACATGTCCATATCTCTGATCCTATTTAAGATAGAAATACAGTTGTTTTTGCATTAGACGCAGTAAAAAAATGGGAATAATTGGTTTAAGAAAACGAATAAAAAAAAAATTCCTTTGCTAGGTTTTGGTTTTGGACAGCCTATATATAGATATGTAAGTGGCTTCAAGCCGGCTGACTAATGTAGCCATAGACACTACATCTGGTAAGTCTGTGTTCGACTTAATATTTCAGACAGTCATTTTACCTAAAGCATGGTCTGATGTAATCAATCGTTTAACCGCGTAATGCTAAATGAAATAGCCTCAAATGGTGGGCCTCAGATATAGAAATAGCCTCAATTTAAATAGTGGGCTATATTAATGGAACGTAAAATGTGTACACTAATTACTTGTATTTCAATCGAACTTTATGTCTCGTTCTAAGGTAGGTATACGATTAAGTTTGTTTTCATCGTTAGCTTCATAGTCCAATTTTGGTTCTCAGCCAAATTCTTATTAAAAGAATTAATAAAATAAAAAAAAATATTCATGGAAATTTCACACAACGTTTATAAATATGTACACTACGTAAATTGTTTTTATTATTCTTTACGTAGGTTTGAAAATAGAAGGTGAAATAGTGAACTATTTTAACACGCTTATATTAGTTCGGTATGTATCTATCAATGTATTAATCTATATAACGGAATCTTTGAAAGTAATTTTCACCCATTTTCTTATTGTTAAGGACCATAGAATCAGTAAAACATGAACAAATTAATTTTAATATGGCTAGAATAATAATATAGGAATCTCCAAGTTAATTGTAACAAATAGAAATATACCAGTTAATTTATTTTCAACTGAGAGCTTTAAAGTTAAATACGTGGTATTAATTATTATTTGTAGATAATATGCTTAGTTATTAAAGGTTGTTTAAAATGTACATAATAAAGGTATTTTTATGAAATTTGATATTTTATTTCTTTATAACAAACTAGATGTTTCTGCGACCTGTAGCCTAAAAAAATGTATTAACCAAACTTTAACAAAATTTAAGTTTACTATATTGTTCGATAGATGGCTCTGTACGGCTTTCTGAATCGCACTATGGTTTCTTTACACGCATTAACACTTAAGCTCATTTAAATCATTCAGTGCAGTTTCTCAATTATTAGTTAGTAAAGATAAAGATTTGTTGAAAATTCGAAAGTGGGTGCAAATTTGTAATAACGATGCTTAAAATCTACTATTTATTTGACCAATAACTTTGAAAAATCCTGTAGTTAATGCATATTTTGTGAGATAATGTTATCAAGAAAAAGAAGAATTCTATAGAAACCTAAATACTCATAAGCTCATTACTGAATTGTCGAACTTATGTGAATGGTCTTCATACAAACACTAACATGTGATCGTAGAGAAGATCTAAACGTAAACTAACGTAAACAATCTACATATCAGTTTGATCACGTTTTATAGGATAGTAAGGTTAAGTTATTCTGACAGATGTAACCTTCGACATCTATCAGACTAATATAAACACAACAAACAAACGAGATATTTAATTATATACATTAATTAAACTAGATTGCTAATTGGAACAAATTGATTAATTAAGATAATAACATCTACATAGGTACCTACTTCACAGAGGATGTATATTGGTATTAAGAACTCATATGACGACGATGACATAGCCTGAAGAGTTAGCACGCTGAAGTGGCAATGGGCAGGCCACATCGCTCGACGATCTGATGACCGTTGGGGACGGAAGGTCCTCGAGTGGCGACCACGAACCGGACGACGCAGTGTGGGGCGGCCCCCAACAAGGTGGACCGACGATATCGTCAAATACGCCGGGGGCCGCTGGATGCAGTTAGCGCAAGACCGCGCCTTGTGGCGTTCTATAGGGGAGGCCTATATCCAGCAGTGGACTGAGAAAGGTTGATGGATGGATGAATAGATAGAATTGAGAACAAACACGAAAGGCTAATAACATAACAATTCATTCAACTTTTACAGAAAATTTGTAGAGTTATTCTTATTATAATATAACTGTACAATCATTGGGTGGTCTTACTTGGAAAGTTCTCTGGGGGTTTTAAAAATTGGTAAATGTATAGATTTTCATGTACCTACTGTTACCGAATTTCAAGGTTGCCACCTCGTATCGTTGCCGATCGCACCGCCATATTGGAAAAATGGCGCTTGAAAGCAATTAAATAATTGTCAATTTTCAAAACTTCCAGAAAACTTTCTAGATAACCTTGTAAATTACTGTATTATAAAACACGGTCTTATTAGCAAACTCTACATTTGGAAATACCTATATATTTATGCATACATTTTCAAAATAGATCATTTCAAAAACGCAAGCTTTGCAATACGATATGCAAATATAGTACATGCTTGCGGAACAACATTGCAAAAGAACTTCATCGATATTCATCATTAGGGTAGGGTGGTGTAAGACCGCGCAGTTTGAAATCAACGCTTCATAAAATAAAAAATATCCGTCTTTGTTTCAGATTAATCATTTATAAATCATACTTTAACATTCTGGCTATAGATTACTGTAATAATCTTAACAAAAATTATGCTATCTTTTTAGGAAATAAACAAAAATCACAAATCGGGAAATGCGCAATTTTATACACCCTAGTGTGTAAGATTGCGCATGGAGGTCGATAAAATTGGGCAACTAAATTATTTGCACAAATCACATATAAAAGGGCTGGCTTCATTAAAGTCTGAACCGTTTTCATGCTACCACTCCGTACATGTGTTGCACGCTATCCAATCTTCTACAATTGGCTTCTTATATATTTCTCCTCATGCTCTAAAACCAACAGCAAAAATCTTTTTTCCTACCCTCGACACTGCTGTATCATATCTGCCTAACCTTGTAGCACGATGTAGTTGTAAAAAATTAAATCATAGTCGCCATCCCCAGAGACGGACCCAGGGCTCTTTTAGCTTCGCCACAATCAACCTAGCGACTTGATTTCTTTCTCTCCTGGACATTCTAAAATAAGTATTGCGCTTCAAACCATTAACTAATTACATAGTGCATACATAAATGCCCATAAACTATAAAAATTAAGATGAATATTTTAAAACTACCTTATGTAATCAACTGAAAAAAAAGAGAGATGACGCGATATTAGTGCGCAATCTTACACACCCCAATGCTTCTTGAAAAATTGCCATGTCATTGCTATCTCCTCAATAATATGCAATCTACTTAGTTTAAATTCAAAAATTCAATAAATCTACCGCGAGAAAATGTGGGTAAATTACTAATAGTACTTAGACATTTTGTACAGTACTACTTTCATTCCATGAAAAAATAAGATCAAACGTGTCTAAAATCTTTGTAGTTACATATCATCATATCTTGTGTTATAAATACAATTATAAAATAATTTCGTGAGTGTGTCTTGGTTATGATAGCATACTAAACACAACTTAAGTTTGTGACGAAGTTTCTTCCACTACCCAGATATGACGTATGCGCAATCTAATCGCACGCGCAAACTTTCACCACCCTACCCTAGTATATAATAAATAAATAGCGAAGTTCTACAACGAGCTGCTGTCCTAGGCTTATTCCATGCGATAGTTAGACATAATATAACAAGTAAAAGAAAGTTATATTTAAAGGCTTCGCCAAACAGAACGCGTACTTAGTGCGCGTCAGAGCGCTAAACTGACGGCGCGCTATGACGCTGAGATGATTGTGTTGTACTATTATGGTAATATACTGTCATTGTCAGAGCGCCAGCGCTAGCAGTACGCAACCACAGAACATAATTATATACCCTAAGTCGCGGCGTTAGGACGCTTTGACGTCAGGCTTTGTAATTTTTTACAAATTTTATTTTAGCGTCCGAGTGAATGTGTGTTAAAATACTGCATAATGTCCGAAAAATTGATAGAATTAGTTAGAAAATACCCAATACGAAGGATAATACCTTAGGATAAACCCTTTCTCTTTTTATTGATGTCATGCACCCATACTCTTTTTTTCTGTGACCGTGATAGAACATTTAAAAGTAACAATTCTTCCACATCTGAATCACCCGACATCTTTATACTTTTAAATTTTCACACTCTGCTATCGATAGGCACTATGATTTGGCGAATGGTACGTTGCGTCAAGGTGCGTTGGGCTCATCTAGTCAATTTGTGTGACATGAAAAGAGCGCGACGTTAAAACACGACGCTATAACGCTATTACGCAGCGCTAAGTACTCGTTCTGTTTGACGAAGCCTTAAGTGTTTTCCTTCCAAGTCAAGGACACGTCTTAAAGAAAGGTGGGAGCTTTCAGATCCCACGAAGGTGGAAGGCGAAAAGCCTAAATGAAATTTAAAATCCTCATATACTTACATTGACTTAGACTACTGAATGGAGAAACTAACGATATAATAATAGTTTTACTTACTTACGTTTTTAATCTCCGTAAATATGACCATTTCCGCAATAAGCTAGCATGGCTACCTATACGACAGCGGCGCGAAATGCGTGCGCTGACCACTCTCTTCACTATTCTACACTCTACTAACGCTCCTTCGTATCTCTCTTCACATTTTCAATATCTATGCTTGACTCATGACAGAAATCTTCGATCATGTCATAACCTTTTACTTAGTTGTCCCTCTCATAGCTCGAAACTTGTCCACTCTTCTTTCTTTGTCCAGCCCATTATATTATGGAACGCTCTTCCTTTGGAAATCAGGATGTGCAAAAGCCGTAACACCTTCAAGCGTAAGTTGCGAGAGCATTATAGACGTTTATCATCCCATTCTCACGCATAACTTCGTCTATAACTGATCCTTTGAGGCTACTGACTTGTTAATTTTTCATTTGCTATTGTCATATTTGGTTTAATAATGTGTTATGTATGTTTATGTACGTGTGGTATTTATTAAGTAACATTGTAATGTGTATATTTGTATGTATGTATCATGTAAATCATTACTTCAATATATCTATGTCTATACCCCTATCCATTTTATAATAAATAAAAACTGTAACTTTCATTTTCCTATTAATTATTGTAATTTTTTTTTCTCCTCAGCTCTGTATTGACACCTGCCTCCTTTAATTCTGCACCACCCTATGGTTGGCTGGTAGAAAATGCCTTAGGCATTAAGCCCGCCTATGCATGTAATAGCATTAAAGTGTTAAATAAATAAATAAATAATAGTTCTTTATTGCATACCAGAATGATTTACAAAACTTACTTAACTAGACATGTCATAGGCACAAAGGGCGGTCTTATCGAGGGCTGTGATCTCTCCCAGACAACTTTAAGTAAGATGGACTTGACCTAGGCTGAATAGGCGACTTGTGTTGTACTAGAAATAAGTGAAAATACTAATATTATATATGTATGACTAGTGTCTTAATCATGTACGACATCATGTCATAAGTGAAGAAATTTTGAATTCTCGCAACGCTTAAATCTATCTCTTATTTCTATGTGGAGTGTCTTGCATCATAATGATTATTGCCTTAACGTGACAACATTTTGTAATATACACTTAACAAATTAGTGGATAATTTTGGGTGGTTCGAAAGATAGGTCAATTGAACTTCTCATTAGGCTGCTAACGGGCGAATGCCAATTGGGCATGTTAAATGATAGAATATCGTCAATCAAACATGACATGTTTATATTCTTTGTTAATTGTATTAAGCTATAAATTGGTTGTTAAATTTCATAAAACAAAAACGACACTGCGCAATTTAATTAGCGTAGCCTTAAGTAAAAACTACCGATAAATATTTAATAAGCATTAGACAGGTTTATGTTTAAATACATATAATGTATTACATAATTATGTATTTAAATTATTCATGATGTGTTAACATTTTATTATTCTATGGTAAATGTCAAGGCTGGTCAAGGTAACTAGATGTGGTTCCAAAGTCTGATATCTAGAATTTATGAGTATAACATGGTTGTATTCATTGGTTTACCAGATAGTGGTTACGTGTTCAATTTTTAAGACACGTAACTTAAGTGTGGCTAAATCGTTCTTCATCGTCTATTATGATGTGGTAAATTCAATATAATATGTGACATAGTAGTTTTTGCCATCTATGAACGTCACTTTTACAAACTGTAAAACAAGGATGACGTTAGGAAGTAAAGACCTATTTTATTAGTCTATGTTTAAATAAATGTAATGTGACTTCTACGATCAGTTATTACAGGGTTTACGCAGAATCGATTTTAATTTTACAGCTCAGTCTCACCCGTGACCATGGTGACTGAAAAGTCTCTGAAACGTCGGGCCAAAATTTAAATAAATATACGCGTCTAAATCGGTAAAAAGTAGTTTTATTTCAACAAATGAGTCGCGCAACTGTTAGAAAGTATTATTAGTCTCTGTTTCAATCATATTACGTATAGCCTGTATCAGAGACACACATGGATAAATATTTCACGCATAGGTACATAGAAAGACATACATTTTCTACCTAAAACCATTTGACAGTTAATAAGATAGTTTGTCTACTTGAATAGTTTAAGCCTCTTATTGTATTAGTTTAGTATCTTATAACAAACTTTTCCAATTACTTAAATGGCCGCTAAATCTAACAATAAAGTTGGACTAATAAAATTATTTCTATTGCGATTTAAGGGCCTACATCAATATAATCGTATATCATCGCCGACACGTACATATTAACACAGCCAGTAGGCACAGAAAATGAAGAATTAGGGATACTTTTCCTATTTACTCAAAATCTACTAAATATATTTTAATTCTGATTTACGTGTTTCTATAGATAATAGTTGCTTATGTTTTTAAAGTTATTTCATTAGTTAATACGCGATAATAGACCGACAAATGAAAAAAATAAAAAATTAGAGAGGTTGTTTCGCTAAGATTTTCTATCGAAAAAACTTTTTTCAATCGCGTTTCTGAGTTTATGCGATCCTAGATCATATATTGAAAAAACATATACTTAAAAATTAGAGCTCTAGCCATTCAATCTAAAGAAACAATGAAAACTTCGTACGTAGAAAAATGCACGAAGCTATTTTGGTATCCTCTTAATATAATGGTTAAGTTTTGGTACCTTTGGGATTCCTTCTATCAAGGTCATAAATATAGTCATTATATTTATTATATTGGCTAGAATTATTTACCACTTTAAATTTATTCTCCAAACTTGCTAATTATTCCAACTACGTCACGTAGTATTCGTTAATCTAACTTCATACTCCATTAATCTTGTGAATAGTTCTTAAGGGCCTACATCAATATTATCGTATATCATCGCCAACACGTACATATTAATACAGCCAGTAGGCACAGAAAATGAGGAATTAGGGATACTTTTCCTATTTACTCAAAATCTACTAAATATATTTTAATTCTGATTTACGTGTTTCTATATATAATAGTTACTTATGTTTTTAAAGTTATTTCATTAGTTAATACGCGATAATAGACAGACAAATGAAAAAAATAAAAAATTAGAGAGGTTGTTTCGCTAAGATTTTCTATCGAGAAAACTTTTTTCAATCGTGTTTCTGAGTTTATGCGATCCTAGATCATATATTGAAAAAACATATACTTAAAAATTAGAGCTCTAGCCATTCAATCTAAAGAAACAATGAAAACTTCGTACGTAGAAAAATGCACGAAGCTATTTTGGTATCCTCTTAAGTATTTTTTTTGAAATACTAATATTATAAAGCGGAAGAGTTTGTTTCTTTGTTAGTTTGTTTGTTTGTTTGAACGCGCTAATCTCAGGAACCACTGGGCCGATTTGAAAAATTCTTTCAGTGTTAGATAGGGCATTTATCGAGGAAGGCTTTAGATTATATAACATCACGCTACGACCAGTAGAAGCAAAGCATTAGTGATAAATGTTGCAAAAACGGGGAAAATTTTCTAAACTCCACGTGGTTGGAGTCGCGGGCAACAGCTAGTAGTGAATATTTCGATAATATTGAAATTAGTTGCTTAAAATAGTCTATATTTTCTAAACAAAATTAAAAAACAGTAGGTCAATAGTTATGAACAATCACAATTAGCAATTGTTTGCTTTAAAAAGCTGCTTATTGCGTTTCCTAGCACAGGAACACACGACACTATGTCTGTGTACTAAATTTTATGTAAATTAAATCAGTAATTTTGGCGTGACAGATAAATAAATAGACAGACAGAATTACTATTGTAATTTGTAAAGATTTTAGATACTTTTTTACACAGGTACAGATCAAAATTGTTCACTTCCTCTGTATATTATTTTAAAAATACAAACCACAATGGGCATTGTTCATATTTTTTTAAACTCTTAATTCGAAAACCATTTCGAGGAATAGAGTTTCTGATCATGATCCAATAGTTTTTTTCGGAAAATTTGATATATTAACGACTAGCTGGCCCGGCAAACGTTGTTTTGCCATACCAAAAAAAAGTAAAAAAAAAAAATTAAAAAAAAATGAACTATAAACCTCACGGAGCCCGAGACCATTCCAACGAATGCAAAACCGTGGAAATCGGTTCGTGCATTCTGGAGTAATAGCGTCAGGAAGGAAAACTCGACTTATTTTTATATAGTAGATTATTTTTCCAAAAAAGCAAATGATCTCTATTTGCCCTTGAAATGAAGGACTTAAAATATTAAGGCGTTTTAGGGATATACTACTCTGAAGTGGAGTTGAAATTGGTCTATTATATCAACTTGTCAACTTTGAAAAGATACAGTGCAATCTGTATTAAGTCTATCAAGAAAAGTCTATACACAGATTGCGTAAAACGATGTAGTCACAACATTTAAAGTAATATCTTCAAGAATTTTTAAAAAATTCTGTATAGTGAATATTTCAATAATATTGAAATTAGTTGCTTAAAATGGTCTACATTTTCTGAAAAAAATATAAAAACAGTAGGTCAAAAATTATGAACAATCCCCATTGTGCTGGCTTTACTAGAGATGTTAAGAAGCTTTTGTAGGCTACAACAGAGAGCATCAAATCCATTTACCTTGCAAGAGAAAAGCTGAAATAAAACAAAAATATATCGCTACAATAAGACGAAGGAACAAATAGTATTTTATTTTGACACCATACAAAAATCTTCAGACAATCTTTAAATAATAATTCTTTTTAGGGTTATTACATATCCCATTGCTGGGCACAGGCCTTTTATATAGGGAGACTATTTAGCCTACAACCGTGTCTAAGCCTAGTGATATTAGAAATAGTTTCGAGATTTCAATCATTCCAGAAGAGACTATTTTTTGGGACTGAATAATATCTATTTCTTCTCTTTAATCTGTATCTATTCTTTTTATCTGCTGATATATCACTAGCTCGTAATCTCTCCCCGCTTCGCTTCGGGTTTTATCGAAAAATAAAAATTATAAACTATTTTCACCGGGGATAGCTACCCGATGGTGAAAGATTTTATAAAATTAGCTCAGTATTTTCTGAACCTATTCCTTTCAAAAAATCAAATATTTCTTCTTTATAACTTTAGTATAGACATCTTAGAACATGCTTGCATTCTTCTAGATAATGGGGTGGTGACAAGCATATTCTTAATCCACCACACGGATTTAAGACGAAAATTTTAAAGGTTAATGACGTGGTTAGACTATAGTAAACATTGACTGATCATTTAATCCTCTGATAATAATACCTTAAACAAAACAACATGGTCATAAATAAAGTAAGTGTTAATAAGAGACGTCAATGGTAGTTTTTTATACAAAACTTGACCCTCATCTTGGCACATATTCTATATTGACATAACAAAAAAACACAAGCGACGGAAAGCCCGCCATCTGCAACTTTATGTTTTTTATTTACAGTTAACTATCCATCAGGCTGATTTGCGGTTTCCTGCCTTGTATAAAGTACTGGTCCTACTGCTCGCGATTAGACAAAGTCGCATAACTATTAAGAGCAAAGAATACACAAGTTGGCGTAGTCATATATGAACAACTAAAAGAATATTAGGATAGACTTGAAAAGCTGTTGAAAAGTTACACAACCAACGTTGCAGATTTTCGGAAGATGATAAAAAGAAAAACTTCTTTCTTATGCCAACTGAAAAATCACAAATTTTGCTTTTATATTTTCTAACAAATACTAGAGCCTATCCTATACATGATTCTTCAAGTAAATAGTATGCTGAACTAAGTTATCCCAAAATTTACTTTTGTTAAAAAAATATCTAGCCATCGCGGCATCGGTGACAATTAAGTATCTTCATTACCCAGCATTATTTGGTCAGATTAACTATAACTCGCAATCGAAGCGTTGATAAAGAGTTAAGATGCGAGATTCCACTATTCGGTTATTCTTAATCCGTCTACATCACCTTCTCCAGCCCATTAAGCTCACTGTTGGCGACGGACTTCCTCCACTTACGACGTGATCTACTGTACCAAGCGTGTTAGCACAGGGTTTATTTTCGAATTTTCCGTCTCAGCGGATGTTATCTGTGTACAATATAATTATATTTGGTGGCAGCAGAGGGGGCAAATAAAATCCAACTACGGAAACTAACACAACATTTTTAATATAAATTACATGTTTAAATATTCTTATTCTAACCTATAACTAAGTGACCTAATTGATCGGCGATCGACCAAAGAGTGAGGTTTGGTGAAGAGAGGGTTTCCTCGTCGACCGACTGTGTGGTCTTCTTGGTATTGCTGTCATCAGATGTGCATGAATCACATCGGCGAACACCTGGTCATCGATGCTTCACTCGCTATTGCAATATACTCAGAACGTGCAAACGTAACACCTCCCCCCGAAGAATAGCGATATTGATGAAAGACGTCATAAATTGAGCTCGGAGATTATTGAATCGATTGTCCTTGAAACTGGATGGCAAAGCCGAAGTGTTGCTTTAGTGAAATATTTCATTGGATTTCTTATCTTGTACCTCAAACGACATCTTCGGTAATCCAAGCAACCTCACATACTTTGTCAGCGCGACGCTTATCAATCATCTGAAAAGGTGTTTTTTGGTGCTGGGCGACCATAACATTAATAATATAAAGTTGTTTCACATTAAGAACATTCCAGCTACGGTATAACTGAGCAGTTCGGAATTGGATAGGTCTAAATGTAGAAACTTTATAGATAGCTCGGTGTGCTATTTCTAGCGGCTTCAACGCAGATTTGGTGACACCACCCCAACTCGATACGCTATGATCGATTTGCAAAGAGCAAGATAAACCATTTTTATAATGGAGAAGTTGACCACGTACCGAAGATTCTTGAAAATATAAATAAGTTTTCGACTCTGCCTGTCAGGAGATTAATGTGGTCCTTGAAATTAAGATATTTATCAATATTAATACCCAGATATTTAATACTGTTGACGGATGAAATAGATTGATCATAGCAAGAGGAATCAGAAGGTGAGGAACAGGTTGGAGAAAAACAAGAACTAACTTTGATACTCAAGGGAGATCTAGGCTGGGACACAGATGAGATGGAGAAATTAATAAATTTTGTTTTTGAAATATTAAGGGTAAGATAGTGAGACGACAGCCAACGCTGAACCAAATCGAAACCACTTTGAGCTACAATTTGGAGTTCAGACCAGGCAGTCACATTTGCTTTTGATTCAGTCTGCAAAAAAATTTGGGCTGTGTCATCATGCGTATGAGACAATACTACCGTTATTTATGTTAATGTTGCAGAGATCATTTATAAAAATTAAGAATAGTGTCGGACCTAAGATACTGCCTTGTGGGACACCACAATCAATTGGTAGCTCATCACTCATGTAGTGCCCTATCTTAACCTTTTGAGTTCTATTTGTTAGATAGCTCTTGAATAATTGAAGTGGAACTCCCCTGACACCAATATTCTCAAGCTTGAGAAGAAGCGTGGCGATCGGCACGGTGTCGAAAGCTTTTGCTAGATCGAGGAAAATGGTAAGTACTTCTTTTCATTTATTAAGATTAGCCACAATGTTACTGGTTAATTCAAGTACTGCATCTGAGGTAGATTTATTTTTCCTGAAGCCTTACTGTCGGCATGAAATTAGATTGTGCTTTTCGATATAGGTGACTAATCTCTTGTTTATCAGACATTCAAAACCCTTCGACAGTGCCGTCAAAACAGCTATAGGGCGGTAATTATTAAAATCAACACCATTGCCGCCTTACTTACTTAGAACATGTTGGATTTTATTGCTGAATCGAAGTCTGGATTCTCCTCGCTGGCACCACGTAGGTTCTGGATTGCTCGTAGATTGTGGGTCAAAGTTGGAGCCCTACTTTTTGCGAACAATTCTACTGCGACTGCGCCAATTATATTTAGTGGCAGCAGAGGGGGCAAATAAAATCCAACTACGGAAACTAACACTACAATTTTAATATTTACATTACATGTTTAAATATTCTTATTTTAACCTATTTATTCAGTCATTTGGTGGAATAAATAAAGGGTCACGTGGAAAGTTTTCCGGAAGTTTTGAAAACTGGTAATTTTATAGATTTTGATGTGCTTTTTCCAAATTTCAACTTTGCCACCTCGTATGTTGCACGTTTGCGCGGCCATATTGAAAAAATGGCACCCAAAATCAGTTTTTTGATAATAACTCCTTTCCGACGCATTTTACAGGAAAACATACTTGCACAAAATAAAAGTAGAGAAAATTTCCTACAATTATGTCATAATTTTTTTTCCCTAAAATCAATAGTTTCTACGTACGAGCGCCGTAAACCATTATACATCCACACCAACGTGTATTATTTATTTCAATTATACGAAGGTTAAATATTGTTCCACAGAATAAAAACCCAGCTAACTATAGTGTGTCATGTCTCCACAGGTATAAAGGAATACGTCCCTTCTGTGTCAAGCCCCTTCTTTCCCTTCTAAGAAACATCTGGACCCTATTCTATTGGGCTCAGCAGCTGGGTCCAGATGTTTCTTAGAAGGGGATTTCAAAACTTCCGGAAAACTCTCCGGGCAAAAATACTAAATGACTGGGCCATATAACTAAGTGACCTAATTGATCGGCGATCGACCAAAGAGTGAGGTTTGGTGAAGAGAGGGTTTCGTCATCGACCGACTCTGTGGTCTTCTTGGTATTGCTGTCATCAGATGTGCATGACTCACATCGGCGAACACCTGGTCATCGATGCTTCACTCGCTGTTGCAATATACTCAGAATGTGCAAACGTAACAATATCTCTTAGCTGGCTTTTACAGCACCCTGGGAAGGAAATGTGGTGATGACACTTGTATTCTTAATCTGTCACTACACGGACTTGATCCGTCTATCATATCCGGACAATTTTGTTTCACATTGTTCTACGCGTCTCGCTCTCAGTCATACCTGTGAGTACTTAAGTATAGTGTACTTGTTTTGAAGTATAATAATAAAATTGCATTGAGGTTATGGCGCCGTCCGCAACATTTCGTTCTTATAATCTGTGTTATGTTAACAAACGGTACATTGTAGTGTACTGTGAAGGTCGTGATCATTGAATATAACCTATTCATTCAATGATACAGGCCACATATGGTTTATTTTTAAAAATAAACATTATGGGCTGTATCATTGAATATTCAATGATCACGACCTTTACAGTACTTAGTATATAGAGTAATACAAGAGGATGGTTTCCCTTATCCTTACATCTACCTTCTTAGCCCAGTAACGTCCCACTGTTGGGCGTGGACCTCCTATGTACCAGGAGGGTATTTGGTTTACTATGCTGACCAGGGGAGTTGGCATAGGGTTTATTGTTAAGTGTTTCGTCTCTTATAGAAAACTAATATCAACCAGGGGATGAAACGGGGTGGTGACACTTATATTCTTAATATACATATATATATGTATAATATATGGTATTTATACAATGATTCTACGTACAATGTAGGTACGTGCTACGTGCATTATCCTTTACATTTCATCGCTGAGAAAATAAATCAAAGGATTTGCCCCGCGGTCTCGTTCTATCAGTCAACAGTGATTAATTAATAATAATTTTCTTAGTTCAAAAACTATAAAAACACGCTTGAAAATCCTAAATATATTTTTTAATAATTGCATTGTCATCGGTCCTTGTTATGTATGCAAAATTTCAAATCAATCCAACTTTCAAAAAATTGCGTTCAAAGATTCCGTTACATAGATTAATACATTGATAGATACAAACCGAATATATAAAAGCGTGTTAAAAAGTTTTTAATCTATCTTATAATTTGTTAAAATTTTATATAAACTGATGGAAATGTGACAACATATTTCAAGTTTGTAGGTATAATAAACCTTACTATACAAAAATAATTGGTCAAGTGCGAGTCGGACTCGCGCACGAAGGGTTCCGTACCATTATCTATGCAACATAAGGCAACGTTATTAGTATCGAGCAAGAAACGGTAAAAAAATCATGTTTGTTGTATGGGAGCCCCCCTTAAATATTTATTTTATTTTATTTTTAGTATTTGTTGTTATAGCGGCAATAGAAATACATCATCTGTGAAAATTTCAACTGTCTAGCTATCACCGTTCTTGAGATACTGGGTGCGGAACCCTAAAAATCATGTTTGTTGTATGGGAGCCCCCCTTAAATATTTATTTTATTTTATTTTTAGTATTTGTTGTTATAGCGGCAATAGAAATACATCATCTGTGAAAATTTCAACTCTCTAGCTATCACCGTTCTTGAGATACAGCCTGGTGACAGACGGACGGACGGACGGACGGACGGACGGACGGACGGACGGACGGACAGCGAAGTCTCAGTAATAGGGTCCCGTTTTTACCCTTTGGGTACGGAACCCTAAAAACTGTTGTTTACTTAGATCGTGCTTAAACGCAACTTAGGTAAAAAGACTTTGTACCTAGTTATATCCACGTTGTATGTACGCAATAAA
Source organism: Orgyia antiqua (assembly GCA_916999025.1). NCBI lineage: Eukaryota > Metazoa > Arthropoda > Insecta > Lepidoptera > Erebidae > Orgyia > Orgyia antiqua. Next base: position 14,016,863 of record OU779864.1, on the reverse strand, counting down.
ACAAATTCCATTGGTAATAAAAAGAAGAAATAGCGGCAATCTGTTTAATTTTATTATTGCAACAAGTTTTTATTGCAAATGTTAAATACTAGATTATCAACCAATTTTCGTTTATGTGTTTATACAAAAGATAAAGAATAAATAAATAAATATTCATGGACATTTCACACAACGTCCTCTGGTCCCACGCTAAGCTTATATTATTATGCTTGTGTTATGGGTACCATATAATTTTGGGCTCTTTAGCTATCGACGCCAGATTTTCCATTTTTTACGGAACCCTAAAAAAGTCTTTATTTAGGATTTTATTTTGTTTCTTTTATATTTATTTATTAGCGGTTGCCCGCGAATTCGTGCACGTGAAATTTAGAAACCTAACCTTTTCAATCAGAAGTTTATTATACTGCTCGACAGATGGCGTTGTACTGCCTGCTGAATCGAAACTAACTTAAGTATCCAATAGCATATGGAAGCGTATTGAGTCGCAACAAACTCCCTCCCAAAGTGATTTGACCCCGTGTGGGAATTACTACTAAACCTACTAATTGCTACTATACGTGCAATATTTTTCGTACAAACATATGTGGTTAGAACACGTAAACAACATTATTTGTCAAATATATACACAGGAAAACAGGATAATAATATGTCGCAGTTATTATAAATGTTAATTTAAGTCTATCGAGGTAATATCAACCGTATAAAACAGGAACAAAAGTTGATATTAAAAATACCCTGCATTCAGCGGCGTGCACTGGTATTTAACGTAGGGTAGGCAGTCACAAAAACTTTTTCTTTTATAGATTTTTAGCATAGCCACGCGACGGATCTCTAAGTCGGAAACCATGCCAACAGAACAAATTTAAATCTGAATATCCCGAATCAGTCCACACTGTACTAGAATTACTAAACAATAACTACGTACGTACATACATACGTACATGTACGTATGTACATACGTTTCATAACTTTTAACATTTCATACATTTTAACATATAAATGTGTGCAAAAAAAAATAGCGAAACATTTAAGATACAGCAATAGCTGTTTTCATTTTTTAGTTAAGATAACCATTCCCACGTCCCGACCTAAATACCTATTATACCGTTGTCCGTCCAGCTACGCGTGGCGCTGATTCGATCGGTACCGCGCTCGCATGTTGTAACAAAAAACCTTTATAGCTTCTTATCTATAATACCTAGAGTGAAGACAAATACTACGAAAAATTACTAGAAGACTACAGATGAAATCTATCTATTTTTTAAGATCTGAAAATTTATTTTAAAGTATTAAAAATGAGAACAGAAGAGGACAGAGGAGAAAACATAACAATTCAAAATATAACTCGATTTTACTCTTAAAACTGTGATATGTATGCTATATGTATACTTAATTATAAAGCACAAATCATCTAGTTTATCTTGATGTATAATAATATTAATAATCTATGAACTCATAAATAAAACTAAACTACTTACGACAATCCGCTGGAACTTCAAAACCACTTGTTTACTAAACACAAAGCGTAAAGTGGACTGAAGATAAAAACTGCCATCTAGTGATTATGGATTGTGAAGTAATTCATCAGCTATCTATTACACAACTTATAGACGCAAAAAATAACGCAATTTGTCCATAGATGTCGGTTTTATAAAATATGTCGCTATGGATATAAAAGTAACCTTGGACGTAAATTGCCCTTTTTTAGGGTTCCGTACCCAAAGGGTAAAAACGGGACCCTATTACTGAGACTTCGCTGTCCGTCCGTCCGTCCGTCCGTCCGTCCGTCCGTCCGTCCGTCCGTCCGTCCGTCCGTCCGTCCGTCCGTCCGTCCGTCTGTCACCAGGCTGTATCTCAAGAACGGTGATAGCTAGAGAGTTGAAATTTTCACAGATGATGTATTTCTATTGCCGCTATAACAACAAATACTAAAAATAAAATAAAATAAATATTTAAGGGGGGCTCCCATACAACAAACATGATTTTTAGGGTTTCGTACCCAGTATCTCAGGAACGGTGATAGCTAGACAGTTGAAATTTTGACAGATGATGTATTTCTATTGCCGCTATAACAACAAATACTAAAAATAAAATAAAATAAATATTTAAGGGGGGCTCCCATACAACAAACATGATTTTTTTACCGTTTCTTGCTCGATACTAATAACGTTGCCTTATGTTGCATAGATAATGGTACGGAACCCTTCGTGCGCGAGTCCGACTCGCACTTGACCAATTTATTTTTTAATATCAATGTATCCTTGAACGTGTGAATGGTTAAGTTTAGTTCTGCACATAGAATAGGCACCATTACCTACCTTTTTGCTGGCTTAGTTGTTGAACTTGTTATTTTTAATTTTTAACAAACACACACTATCAACACACATTTCACAATCAAATAACATTTTAAAATCAACAAACGAAAATCCATACAATTATTAAATTAAAGAAACTCAATATTAAACAGTTCAATGAATCACACGAAAAAATAAAATGGCCTCCGTCGAACCAAAATATTTCTGCTATTTAAATAAATAAAACCTTACTAAACATATTTATTCGGATTATAATAGGTAACGAACGAACGCCGAATACTCGCGAAAATATCCGATCGCGAAAGCATACGGCAGGAGTTCCGGTTCAAGGCGTCTTCAATATGCAAGCCTGTGTGCGTTTGCGAACTGTGCACGGACACCAAAATTTCTACACACATATGAACTCATGGCAGGCGGGCGGCGTGGAGCTTGCTCGCTACGCTAATATTATTCCTTCGCCAAACGCCTGGCAAAAAACAATTTGCAAGCACATATTGGTGCTATTTATGAATTATTAGGTAGGCGTTTTTAAGTTATAATATTTTGTTTAGTTAATAGTAAATAAATGAATAAAGTCATCTAAAACATACGAACGTTTTATTAAAATATCTGTGAATGGCAAGTAAAGCAGTGCTTATCTGCTTGTATAGAGCGCACGCCACTGCCTGCATTGCTTCTTTAAGAGATTTTGATCTGGTTTGTCAATATCTTTGCCAATTTTGTGACCTCGAAATATATTGAATAAATCAAACAAATCTATGTGGGTATAAACGTATGTTATTTGCTGTGAAATATTCGGCTTCATAACTATAGTAAACGATAAACTATAATAAATTCCTTCTATTGATTTTGTCTCTCCGGCCCATTACGTCCCATAATTGGGCACAGGCCTCCTCCACTTCATAAGGGTTTGTGGTCTACTGTGACCGCGCGATGACTGGCTCTTCCAGCACTCTGGGGACGAAATGGGATGGCGGCACTTGTATTCTTATTCCTTTGCCGCTCATTTTATCTACTACATAATACAATATTATTTATCCAAAAATTTTAATATTTTAGGTATTTTGTAATATCTTAAGGTATAATCATTAGGTACCTAGTATTCTATCTGTGGTATTACCTACGTCTAAATGTAACTGGCTGATGTAGAGAGGTTATCACATTAGAAACTTTAATTACGTAGCCACATATTTATGTAGCTATCGTAAATAGTTTATTTCCAATTACAAACTTTTATTAAATTTTACCTGTCCCGATGTTAGTCTGTAATTAATCTCTGCAAGTTATATATATTTATATTTAATAAAATTTATTTTTATATGTAATCTTAAGTGATAAATATATAAAATCAAGTTATTAGCCAACTCTTAATATCAACCTATTGTTCTGCACGAGAATCGAAGCAGCGACAGCATGCTTGGTTTAATTAACGACGGGCCTCGTAGTCTAGTGGTGCAGGTATCGGACTGCCGTATACGAGGTCGCGAGTTCGATTCCCGCTCGGGACAATAATTTTGTGTGATATTTATAATATAATTGTCATACAAATTTTTGCCCTGCGTCTGGGTGTTTCTATGTATATTAAGTAGGTATGTATTTACAATAGAAAAGTAGTTTATGTATTATATCCGTATTCTGGTACCCATAACACAAGCATAATAAGCTTAGCTTGGGATCAGAGGACGTTGTATGAAATGTCCATGCATATTTATACATATTTATAATAATTAGTAATATATACACTACCGATTTGACGAGAAGCCAATTAATTATTCAATTGAACATTTCAGTGATTCATTATAATTAAAAGCGAATTAATTTGGTAATTATTTCATAATTGTTTTTGGTTACAAATAGGTATTCTCATTCCTATAAAATTCACATTCAGCGCTTTACTTATGACGTTAATAAATAATGCAGTTATATAAGACAAATTATATACAATAACAGTACTGAACTTCATAGAACAAACTAAGTTCATATGAATATATGAATAAACTAAGTTCATATGAATATATGAACTTAGTTTATTCACATAATAGGTATCTACTGCAATTTACAGTTGCGAATTATGCAGTTATGTACATAGTTATAATAAACATAGTTAGGTGAGTGGGAATATAATAGAAGTCTTGAAGTTCTATGTTGTTCTATAAAAATATAAAAATGCACATAATATTATGAAACACGATGTAGTACTCATCGTGTTTTTTGAAGCAAAGCTCACTTTAACGTCGTCACATCATCATACACTCATGGCCGCATTCAAATCCATATTAGTTTACTCTTTGGCTTATACCGAGCTTAAGCCAATTGTCAGCGCACAAAAAGCGTAGGTACTCAGGATAGGTACGTACTTAAATATGTATGTATGTATGTACAATAAATATGTTCATTTATTTTATTCCATCCATGCATCCATCCATCCATCAGCCTCTCTCCGTCTACTGTTGGACATAGACCTCCCCCATAAAACGCCACAACGCGCGGTCTTGTGCCGCTTGCATTCAATGACTACCCGCTACCTTGACGATATCGTCGCTCCACCTTGTCGGGGGCCACCTAACGCTGCGTCCTCCAGTACCTTGTCGCTACTGTAGGACTTTATTTCGCCAACGATCATCAGTCCTACGAACGATGTGGCCTGCCCATTGCCACTTCAGCTTGCTAACCCTTCGGGCTATATCAGATACGCCCGTTCTCCTACGGATCTCCGTATATCGGATTTTATTCCGTAGGGAAATATCGACCATACCATAACCCTCTCCATGGCACGCTGTGCAACCTTGAGCTTAGTTACGAGGCCGAGATTCAAAGACCACGTTTCTGTTCCGTATGTCATCGCTGGTAAAGCACAATGGTCATAGACCTTTGTCTTTAGGCACTGCGGAATATTGGACGTGAGAATATGCCCAAGCTTCCCGAACGCTGCCCAGCCGAGTTGGATTCGTCGGTTGACCTCTTTCTCGAAGTTGGATTTGCCCAACTGGACTGTTTGTCCTGGGTAGACGTAGTGATCAACAACTTCGAGAATCGCATTCCCAAACTGGTGTCGGAGTGACATGGACATTGGTATGGATTGCACGCATCACTTTCGAGAGTGCTCGTTTGTGCGATGCGATGCTGTAATTGGAACACTCAACGTTGAGCATTGTGCCGCATAATGCGCTATTGTGCGCTGATTGGAAAACGGGGTTAATAACTTCCTACACGTCATTTATGTCGTTAAAGAAAAAACATCATAAAAATTACTCTTGTCGTTTCTGATCTACTTCCAAATTCTAAATTACACCTTCAATTATCTTGGCAAGCATCCTGGATAGAGACGAGTAAGAGAAAGGCCTCGAAGTATGCTTCCATTCAGTCTGTCATTCCTACAAAACCATGGTTTTTTAAATTTAAAGAGGACTCTAGAAGAAATCTATCGGTTTTATGCAGAATACGCATTGGCCACTGCTGCTCTCCTGTTTTTCTCCACAAAGTTCATGTTAGAGATAGCTCAGTATGCGAATGCGGGCTAGATGAGGGTTCTATAGACCACATTTTTCTAAATTGTACACTAAATAATAATTATATCCTCTTTTTACGACACTATTTCCAAATTAAAAATTCCACAACCTGTTAACGTTCGTTTTCTTCTTTCATTGTTTCCAGATCCTGACATCATTCATACTTTCATTAAATTTATAGAGATCAATAACATAAAAATCTAATATTCTTAATAAGTGTTTCAATCTAGTGTTTGGTAGTTTGTAGTTGGTGTAATTATGTTGTAGTTAAATAGTAGTGTATAGTCGTTAAGGTAGTGTTGTTTCTTTTTTTTTTCAGGTGTTATAAGTTTGTACAAAAAATTTTTATTTGGTAAATTTTATAACTTTCATTAAGACGATACCAAAATAGCTTCGTGCATTTTTCTACGTACGAAGTTTTCATTGTTTCTTTAGATTGAATGGCTAGAGCTCTAATTTTTAAGTATATGTTTTTTCAATATATGATCTAGGATCGCATAAACTCAGAAACACGATTGAAAAAAGTTTTCTCGATAGAAAATCTTAGCGAAACAACCTCTCTAATTTTTTTTTTTTTCATTTGTCGGTCTATTATCGCGTATTAACTAATGAAATAACTTTAAAAACATAAGTAACTATTATATATAGAAACACGTAAATCAGAATTAAAATATATTTAGTAGATTTTGAGTAAATAGGAAAAGTATCCCTAATTCTTCATTTTCTGTGCCTACTGGCTGTGTTAATATGTACGTGTCGGCGATGATATACGATAATATTGATGTAGGCCCTTAACCACATGAGAAGCCATTACATAAGCCTGGCAATAATCCGCTAAGCCAGTGGGTTGCCCCAAGGGAAAAAAAATACTCTTGTCGTTTTCTGCTTAATCGCATAATGTGAGAAATAGAATGGCTATTTTTTTTCTTATATGCTTGCACATATAAAATCACGAGCACCACGTAAATTCTAGTTATTATAATTATTAATTTATTCAAATTAAATCAATCCTTACAAGAACATAAATGTCTGTTAAAGATTGTGTAGATAATCAATTTCTTCCTAGGAAAGTATTCAAAGTAGCAGGTATTACATCCGTTATAACATAAATTAGTTTTAATTGAAATAATCAATATTTATTTGTTTCTCTTTGGAAAAAGGAGCCATGATAGGCTACTCAGGGCAATTTTGTTATTTACGACTCCTAAACTACTTGCGCGAAGCCACTAAACCCTTTTTAGTTACCTTTCTAGTTGTAATTATTTGGGCACAGTTTGTACATTATCCACGCATTATTGTGCTAAGTACAATGATTTATTATAAATTATAACTTAATTTATCTCAATGGCTAGTAGTTACATGTTTGGTCTTTGCCCGGTAGTGTAATCTGTAGTGAAAATGACTATGCTAGCCTGTGTGAAATTGTCAAACTCAAATGAAAATATGTCAAAATTGTCAAACAAAGTGCAAAACATGTGGTTTTTACCACAAGCATGGTGAATTAATATAATAAATTTAGATTTAGGTATTTTTTTAGCTATTACTATTTAAATAGTAACAGCTTTAAAATGTTAAAGTCAAAAGAATCAGCCGACCAGCTGCCTGGATTTGATGCACCCGCAGAAGATGATGTGCAAGATGAAACTCAGAGTAAAAATAAAAAGAAGAAAGGGTCTGGTGGGTTTCAACTTATGGGACTGAGCTTTCCTATTATAAAAGGAATTACTAAAAGAGGATATAAGCAGCCGACGCCTATCCAACGCAAGGTAAACTAAATATTACTGTAACCAAACCATAACCTTTAAAATAGCTTTCCAGTTCAATTCTCAAGCAATTTGTGACTCATTGATGAGTTCAGAGTTTTTATTGTTTAGATAATTAATTCACCCTAAGGTTATTGTTATCTTATTATCAAATACTAAAATGATATAGCTACAATATTCAGTTAATGAAACATAACCTCTAGCAGAGTAAATTTTTATTGCTACATAAAATTCGCCCCCAAACGGGACAATAATTATTAGTACAACGAACACAAATATTTGTTATCTGGTGTTTTCTGTCTATTATAGAAAGAAAGAAAGAAAAATGTTTTATTTTCATAATATTTACACAAAACAGTAGTAACCACAAATATTAGGCATAATTTAAGAACAGAAGATGCTCAAAATTCCTGTGAATTTTTTTTATTTGTACAAAATTATCATTTAGGAATAACATATTATTTATGTTTCATTTCAGACTATACCACTTGCGTTGTCAGGCAAAGATGTGGTGGCCATGGCACGTACAGGTTCTGGCAAAACTGCCTGTTTTGTCTTACCTGTATTGGAGAAACTACTTGCTCCTAATAATAAACCATTGCCAGGGAAGAACTTCAGAGCACTTATATTGTCTCCTACTCGGGAGTTAGCGCTACAGGTATTTCCCTGTAATTTATTTATACAAACTGTAGTATCTATAAATACAATTCTTTTAATGTATTAATATGCTGATTTGATAATGATGACTTTCCGTTGTATAGTGTTGTGGAAAATAGTAGGTATCTATTTACAGTATTGGTGTTTGTTAATCTTTATTTATACTATGTTAGCCTTATATCAATACAGGGCATTAAGTTACTATGAATTAAAATAATAGTTACTAAGATAGCCCTAATAATGGAAATGGCAATTTGTCAGTTTTTATTTTTTATATTTACAATGCGTAGATAACTCATATTTATATTCGGAAAAGAAATTCTGTGTCTTTTTATCCTTCAATTGGCCAATTTAAATAATAGTGGTTTTCTTCAGACTTTAAAGTTTGTAAGAGAGCTTGGAAAGTTTACGGGGCTATCTTCAGCTGCGATCCTTGGAGGAGAATCTATAGAACAGCAGTTCAGTGTGATGTCGGGGACTGCACCAGATGTAGTAGTGGCCACACCTGGACGATTTCTTCATATCTGTATTGAAATGAACTTGAAACTGGATAACATAAGTAAGTTTATTAATGATAAGAGATTATAAGCAAGATATTCCAATTTCTTCTGTGGTAAAATGTTTAGTTTAAACATCTTTTGCACAGTATAATTTTACCAGCTCTTTTTGATGATGATTGTAGAAATTCTGCTCTAAATCATTAACTAATAGAGGTATAAATATATCTCTATTAGTGTGTTAGGGAAAAATAATCTGAATTAGTTCTCTATTATTTCTTTAACTTAGATTGGACCACTACCATTTATTGTTATTTTTACAGAGGTTGTAGTATTTGATGAAGCAGACCGTTTATTTGAATTGGGTTTTGGTGAACAACTACGTGAGCTCGTCGCCCGGTTACCCTCATCTCGTCAGACCTTGTTATTCTCAGCTACATTACCCAAAATGCTGGTTGAATTTGCTCGAGCTGGTCTTTCAGACCCAATTCTTGTTAGATTAGATGTTGATTGGAAATTACCGTCGACTCTATGGCTGGGTTGGATTTCTGTTAGAGCTGAATTAAAGACAGCAGCATTATTGATACTTTTGGATAGAGTACTGACACAGAAAACACCACAGGCTATAGTGTTTGCAGCTACAAAACATCATGTGGAATATCTGCATTTGGTGAGTATACTTTGTATTATTTCAATTTATTTAATATGCGTGAAATTCAGAAATTATACCTTAACAAACAGAAGTTTACCATATTATTCGATAGATGGCGTTGCACAGTTTTTTAAATAGCACTATGGTTTGATTACACACATTAACACATAAGCTCGTCAAGATTTTTAGTTTTTAAATCGAGTTTCCGCATTTATAAATTAGTAAGGATGTTTACAATTTACGTTTATGCTTAGAATAACTAATATTATAAATGCAAAAGTTAAGAATGTGTGAATGGATGGATGGGTGTACGAATGTTTGGTGCTCTTTTTCTCAGAAACTACTGATAGTTGTATAGCTTATAGATTGGAATAACAGATATATCATCACAAATAAGCCTGAGAAATGAGGTAATGACTTGAAGCATTAACTATTTAATCATAATAATTACGTGGTATAAAACCGAATGTTTTTTTTTTCTATATTGCATCAGTTTTTCTTATAAGCGGACAATAGCTTAATCCAAGTAGGTCAAAAACAATGCAATAATTTAAAAAGAAAGCTAATATTAAAGTTTATAGTAAGCTTTTAAAATAGTTTTAATGTTTATTACACTACAGGTATTACAAAAAGCCGGCATAACATCAACATATGCATATTCCGGACTAGATCCATCTGCACGTAAGATAGCTCTTGGCAGATTCACAAACAATAAATGTTCAGTGCTTATCGTGACAGATGTCGCTGCGAGAGGTTTAGATCTCCCAGCGTTGGACACAGTTATTAATTTCAACTTCCCAGCAAAACCTAAGCTGTTTGTTCATAGAGTCGGTAAGTGTTACATTTAATATATCATTTTATTTTCGAGTAAATATTCTAGAGCTCTGTACTAAAAGTTAAAATGGGACAATATCACTGAGAGTCCGTCGTTTGTCCTGTCTGTCATCAGTCATCATCTTAGCAATGGTAATAGTTAGCTAGATAAATCAAATTATGGTGGAAAAGTGAATGTGCCGCAAGTGGGACTTGAACCCACGACCTCGGAATACCGTTCCGAAGCTCTTCCAACTGAGCTTATTGCGGTCTACTTGCAACACCTTCAAATTAGCCACCATTTATATATTTTTACGTACACCGCCATCTATCAAGATTGGTTTACACCATCTCGACCAACACTTGAGTATTCTTAAAAGTGAATGTGCCACTTGCGGCACATTCACTTTTCCACCATAATTTGATTTATTAAGTAAAAGGCATAGCATGTCAAATGCAAAAATCAATAAATTAATAATGAACGTCGCGTCATTATTTCAACCATTCGTATTCTGGAAAGAATACTCAAGTGTTGGTCGAGATGGTGTAAACCAATCTTGATAGATGGCGGTGTACGTAAAAATATATAAATGGTGGCTAATTTGAAGGTGTTGCAAGTAGACCGCAATAAGCTCAGTTGGAAGAGCTTCGGAACGGTATTCCGAGGTCGTGGGTTCAAGTCCCACTTGCGGCACATTCACTTTTCCACCATAATTTGATTTATTAAGACGATACCAAAATAGCTTCGTGCATTTTTCTGTGTACGAAGTTTTCATTGCTTCTGTAGATGGAATGGCTAGAGCTCTAATTTTTAAGTATATGTTTTTTCAATATATGATCTAGGATCGCATCAACTCAGAAACACGATTGAAAAAAGTTTTCTCGATAGAAAATCTTGGCGAAACAACCTCTCAAAATTTTGATTTTTTTCATTTGACGGTCTATTATCGCGTATTAACTAATGAAATAACTTTAAAAACATAAGTAACTATTATATATAGAAACACGTAAATCAGAATTAAAATATATTTAGTAGATTTTGAGTAAATAGGAAAAGTATCCCTAATTATTCATTTTCTGTGCCTACTGGCTGTGTTAATATGTACGTGTCGGCGATGATATACGATAATATTGATGTATGCCCTTAAGTAAAAGGCATAGCATGTCAAATGCAAAAATCAATAAATTAAAGTTAGCTAGATAGTTAAAATTTTCACTGGTGATGTACTGCTTTTGCTGCTATAGCAGCACTAAAGTCCAGAATACAACCATTTAAATTGATGATACACTTAAATGAATATATTGATTATGACGAATATATTATGATTTTTAATGAGGGAATGATTTGGTGATGACTATATTATGATGTTACTGAAATGTTCGTGCGCCCGTCCATCGTTACTAGCACCGAACTAATTTTTTTAACGCTGTATAGTCTCTGCCTTCCCCCATGGGAAGTAGGCGTGATGTTATGATGATTTTCTCTAACACTGATTGATTCAAATAAAACCACTCTTTACAGATAAACCAAGTGTATGTGTCTAAATCTGTAGAAAATGGTATTGCTAAACATATATACGCATCTAAATCCATTAAAACATTAAAAAGTTAATATGTTTTTATATCTACCTGCAATAAAAATATTTTATAGACAACATTAAACAATGTGTTTATTTTCAAGGTCGTAGTGCTCGCGCCGGTCGTGCTGGTCGTGCGTTCTCTTTAGTATCCGCTGAAGATGTAGCTCATCTACTTGACTTACATCTGTTCCTCGGAGCTGAACTCAAGCTGCCTTCACAAGTGACAGAACATGGCCTCGCATGCCCCAGTGGGGTCTGGGGTTCAGTGCCCACTTCGCAGTTAGAACTGAGGCATCAAGATGTTATGGCTTGGGAGAAACATTGTTCAGATATTGTAAGTATATTTTACTGCTATAATAATATGACTTTGAAAGTTCTGAATTTGACTATACTTACTTATTTATATTAAAAAATATATTAGATAAGCTTCTTTACTTATGTGTAAATGTGAGCTTATGTGAGCATATAAATTCAAAACTGCGCAACGGATTTTGATGCGGTTTTTTTAATAAATAGTGTTTTTTTTTAAATATGGTCATTTCACACTACGTCCTCTGGTCCCAAGCTAAGCTTATTATGCTTGTGTTATGGGTACCAGAATACGGATAGAATACATATACTACTTTTCTTTTGTAAATACATACTTATTATCAGGGTTGGGCAGTATTTCAATTACATGTAATTGAAATACGTAATTGAAATACAATTACGTAATTTGTATTTGTATTTCAATTACTGCCCTAAAATGTAATTTGTAATTTGTATTTCAATTACCAGACGTCGAAGTAATTTGTAATTAGTATTTCAATTACTTGAGGCTTCAAAATACATTTTGAAAATACATTTACAACCGTCACTTCATGTAGCCAAGGTAGCTATTAGAGTTGCAACACTGTACCCGTTAAATAAGCTGTACGCCAAAATTGGTTAACAAAACTCAAATCGTCAATGAGGTAACGACGGCCCATAAAATTTTACTTTACCAACATATTAGTTTGAAGTCAGTGCCGAAAATGATCGTTTGCCACACATACGATAATCTCATAGGGCTTATATTTTGCGCTGTTTGGGGTAACTACAGCAAATTGATATACAGATATGGAGTTAATTGTAAATCAACGAGAACTCTTCCAGCATTTGACTCTTCGGACATATGAAAATCGGAAAAGTATCATATCGCATTTATGACTTTCGGTTTCGGTAAAACATATTTCGTGATTTTTAATAATATAGTAATGGACATTACAATTTTTCGGTATTATGAAATCCGGACTTTTTAAATTCGGAATTTCAAAATTCGGATTAAAGTTTTTCGGAATATTTCCCCTGGTCAGCACGGCACAGTAAACCATAATCCCTCCCAAAGTGGAGGAGACCCGTGCGCAACAGTGGAGAGAGAGTTATAATTTTTTTAAATTAAATTTTATCGCTATTAATATCTGATGAAGAATGGCCGACGAGACAAAGTGGCGGGTATTTTTGCAATGATAGTACATATAAAGACATTATCCAATAAATTTTATCGCTGAAAAAATGGGTAAAAGTTTTCACCTCTCGCATCTCGATCTAATAGAGAGAGGGGTTATCTCTAGAAGTATTAATCAAATCCGTTTAAATTTTTCAACGTTTTTAAATGTTTTTTCACTAATTTTGTGGAGAAAATATCAGGATTGAATCAATACCTTTAGAAATAGGTCCTCTCTCTATCTCCATATTCCACTATGGTAGGGATTTGGTTTACTGTGCCGCGCTGACGTGACGTTTTGGCGCAAGGTTTATTTTCGAGATTTCCGTCTCTCATAGAGGATATTATCTGTGCAGAATATTCCATAGCTGGCATTTAGAACAGTCTGGGGAGAAGATGGGGGTGGTTTTTGTTTTGTTTATTTTTTATAACAGCCTGCCGTGCCATGACGATGCCTTGAGCTTTACTATGACCCGGCGAGAGGTGGCCCCGCTAATCGGGTCCCGACTCGACGGCAGTAACATTAGTTCCTCCCGTAGTGTTGTCGTGGCTTACAGCCACATTTGCCGCGGCGAATCAGTACTCAGAGACTCACGGGACCACCTCAACGGGCGAAGCTGCCGGCTATTGCGCGCCGACGATCTCTGCCCGAGGCCCTGCGGGGTGGCAATGATTCACCTGCGGGGTGGAAATGATTCACCAGCGCGTTCGCGCTTCTGCAGGGACTCCCTCTTTGCCGCCATCACTTGCCTGGCGAAGGAGGCGACGGCAGCCCAACATTATTCATTGAGGGTGACCAATCCTTGCCCAGCACGTCGACGAGGTCACAACACACAACTCAACAAGCTGGTGTCCCAGGCCATGCACACGGCGAGGGTGTGCTCCGCCGTGTCCACTTACCTACTCCCACAAATGCGCCACTCGGGATCCGACTCAATACCAACCAGCTCCCACGGGTACTTGGTGAAACAGCAATGACCCGTGAGGAGCTGGGTGAGGTGGTACGTCAGATCCCAGTGCCTCACCTCGACCCACTCCCGAGGACTACGCGAACCGCCTCGGCGAGCCGCATGCTCGCGGAAGATAGGGGTGCTGATGCTTGTATTCTTAATACGTCACCACGGATAATATTTTCAGAGATAACCCCTACATAAATATTAATATTATAAAATTTATCCTCTTTCATATCATAGCTTTTAACAAAAAAATCCGACCTCAAACAGTGCCCTATGATCTAATTCCCTGGACTGCCACCACGAAAACCTAATTTCCCTGTCATGGAACTACCTCTGAAACATTTTCTTTTCAACAAAAAAGAAGCATTAAAATCGGTTCATAAACAACAAAGTTATTCGTAAACAAACATTAAAAAAGAACCTCCTGTTTTTAAAGTTGGGTAAAAATATTAATATAAATGTATTTTGTAATTTGTATTTTGTATTTCAATTACAAAAAGCCAAAATACTGTATTTTGTAATTTGTATTTCAATTACTCCACTCAAAAGTAATTAGTATTTTGTATTTCAATTACTTGCAAACGCAGTATTTTGTAATTTGTATTTCAATTACAACAAAGCATGTATTTTGCCCAGCCCTGCTTATTATAAATAGAAACACCCAGACGCAGTACAAACATTTGCATGACAATTAAAAAAAGCACACACATGATTGTCCCGAGCGAGAATCGAACCCGCGACCTCTTGATCGGCAGTCCGGTACATAAACCACTCAACCACGAGGCTCGTCTCGGTTGAAAAGGATCTTTTTTTGTATAATTTGTTTAGATTTGATGTATATTCAAAATTTTATGAGTATGAAATTGCGGACTATAGATAGTTTTTATTTATAAAGGGAGATTTCTGTAAAGCATATGTCGCATCAATGATCGCATGAAAATCTCAGACTAGACGTTAATTAATGTTGCAATAAATCTGATCCCAAACTAAGCGTATAACATGTTTTAACAGGAAGAAGCGACCCGTACATGTTCCCGTGGTTGGCAACAATATATAAAATGGCGTGAAGCTGCTTCAGCTGAAGCTAATAAACGAGCAAAGTCGACGGAAGTGCCAGTACAGGCGCATCCGTTCTTAGTAGACGAGGGAGAGGGCGCTACTGTCGATATGATACAACAAATCAAGAATTATACTCCTAAAGGTGTAAGTAGTAAAATGGGTAACAATAATATTGAAAAAAGAGAAAAGACATAAATAAATATTTAAACAACATCCTCTGGTCCCAAGCTAAGCTTATATGCTTGTGTTATGTGTACCAGAATACGGATAGAATACATATACTACTTTTCTTTTGTAAATACATACTTATAATACATAGAAACACCCAGACGCAGTACAAATATTTGTATGACAATTTTATAATATCACACAAATTATTGTCCCGAGCGGGAAACGACCCCCGAGACCTCGTGATCGGCAGTTCGTTACATGAACCACTCAACAACGAAGCTCGTCAAAAGTTGTGTGTTTAGATCGTAGCAAATGATTCTCTATAGTCTCAGCATACCATATGGGAAAGAGACGGTATGATGATGGAATAACACCATGTATTTAATTTGATTTTCACAAATAGCCATTATAGATGGATCTTTATCGTGTATCTCATTCGAGTTATTGTTCTATTGCAGACTATTCTAGAGTTATCGGCTAAAAACGACTCACCAATGTATTTAGCAATGAAGAGAAAGAAACAAGTTCATGGAAAGACTGTACAAAAAGTTCGGGATATCAAAAAATTAAAGGTATAAAAGTTTTAATTTAAAATCTTTAAGATATAAAATCATATTTGTTTTTTGAATATTAATAAATGAGACTCCTCTGTGTGGTGACGGATTAAGAATACAAGTGTCACCACCCCATCTCCTCCCAAGGTTGCTGTAAAAGTCAGCTAAGGGATATTGCACAGAGATAACATCTTCAGTGGGAGACGGAAATCTCTGAAAATAAACCCTGTGCCAACACGTCTGGTCAGCGCGGCACAGTAGACCATAATCCCTCCCAAAGTGGAGGAGGCCCGTGCCCAAGAGTGGGACGTAAATGGGCTGGAGAAGCATAAATGAGAAAATGGTATCAATTCTAGGTGCAATAACTACTACTTAACTAAAAATGAAAATTAATTTTATTTTTAAGAGGGTACTGTACTCCTAATTTAGGTATTTGCCTTAGGTATTGCTATCCCTATTCCCAAGCACTGTGATGAAAGGGACAAATATAGCTGAAACAGATTTTACCTACAAATTCTTTGAAAAAAAGACGTTTCGTACTCCCCTTTTTTCTTCGCGAAAGTTAAACCAATTTTAATTCTTTTTACGCTATATTATACACAAAGAGTATATCTATGTATAAGTACTTATGTAGATATTTTATGTATGTTTATATAATAAAACTTATTTGTGTAAGTTTAAATAGATTATGATTATTAGATTTACTTAGATAAAATTGCGTAATATTAATTGTTTAAATTAGTAGGATCCCTTTTTTATTGTATTTTTGACCCACAATCCTTTATCTCTGCACTGCCATGTGGTTGGCTGGTAGATAATGCCTAGGGCATTAAGTCCGCCATTGTACCTTTTTGTGCATAAAGTGTTTATAAATAAATAAATCTATGCTTGTATCACATTTTTATTTGGTAAAATGTTACCAAATATGTGTGATAGACGCTGCAACTTTACCTAAAGAAAACCGAAAAAATTTGGATTTTCGGATGGTCATATTTCTTTTAGTTATTATGTATTGAAAAAAAGAAAGTGACAGAAGCATAGAATATATACTTTTCATCTTTAGTATAGCGTAGAAAAATTAAAAGTGGTTTAACTTTCGCGAAGAAAAAAGGGAAGTACCAACAAGTAACCCATATTTTTGTATGGAGCATAATTTGGTATCGTGCCCTCTTAACTCGTGAACTTTATTATTTTAAAAACTGTGTATTATAGTCCAACGATTTTAATTAATATAAATGTGTACAAAGAAATAGCCTAATAATTAAATTACACCAGTTGTTTTCCTTTAACACACTTTTAAGTTCGGTATGTATCTATCAATGTATTAATCTATGTAATGGAATTTTGGAAAGTGATTTACACCCACTTACAGTAGTCTGAATGATCTGAAATTTTGAAGACATATTATGGACTGATGACAATGCAATAATGTCAAATAATATTCACTATTTTCTAGCGTGTTTTTTAGTTTTTGAACTAAGTTAATTTATAGTTGAATTTAGTGTGCATGTAGAATTGGTACCACTCTCACATTAAAGAATACTTACAATATAATATTTTCTTAGGCCGAAGTTGTTTTAGAAGATACAAACAATATTCTCAGTAAAGACAACAGCCAATCGCAGAAGAAAAAGAAAAAGGAGGTAGTTCGTGATGAGAACTACATTTCACACTTTGCAAGTGATCAACATACTGAAATGGGGTATGTTCTTTATATTTAGACATTTTTATGTATGTATTTACAAAAGAAAAGTAGTATATGTATTATATCCGTATTCTGGTATTTATAATACAAGCATAATAAGCTTACCTTGGGACCAGAGGAGGTTGTGTATAATGTCTATGAATATTTATGTATTTTATTTATTGGCTTAGTAATTGACCATGTTTAAATGTATGAGTCCATGAGGTAATAGTTTAAGAATACAAGTGTCACCACTCCATTTCTTCCCCATAGTGGCTGTAAGAGCCAGTTAACAAATAATATAGACGACTGACGAGCTTCGTGGTTGAGTGGTTTATACAACGGACTGCCGATCAAGAGGTCGCGGGTTCGATTCCCCCTCGGGACAATCATTTGTGTGATTTTTCTAATTGTCATACAAATGTTGAAATGTTGTTGTGAAATGTCCATGAATATTTATTTATTTTATTTAATATAATGAGTATGACGAATATACATATAAATGCACGGAACCTTTCGCATGCGAGTCCAATTCATACTTGAACCTTTAATAAGTAAATCCTAACTAATTTATAATAGTGAAAACAAGCTGTTGATACTATAAAAATTTTGACGAGCTTAAGTGTTTAATGTGTGGAACGAAACTATAGCGCTTTTTAAAAAACTGTACTACGCCATCTATCGAGCGGTATAGTAAACTTCTGTTTGTTAAGGTTTGATTTCTAAGTTTCACGCGTACGATGTCGCGGGCATCAGCTAGTACCTATAATTATTTATTTTATTTATTTATTTACACTTCGCACAAACAAAATTTGTACAATGGCGGACTTAATGCCAAGGGCATTCTCTGCCAGTCAACCATTGGGTGGTGTAGAAAAAGTCAGGGGTAGGTGTAAAACAATACAAAACACAAACACTACTAAAATACTTAATAATAAACTTACCTACAATCAAATAAACACAAACATAAACACATAATATATATAATAGGCACATAATATATTATATAGATGCTAATTAAATACCTATCTAATTTACTGCCTAGTTAAGACAACAGCCAATCCAAAATCGTCGGGCTTGTATGACCAGATGTATGAGTGTGGATGAAGCCAAGGAAGTATGTTTGGATCGTAGCAGATGGCGCTCTATAGTCTCTGCCTAGCACCATGGGAAAGAGGCATGATGTTATGATGATGATGATTAATTTATTGTTATAGTATGGCGGTGAACTTCAACGCTGGTGCAGATAGTGCTCAGTTAGAACTAGGGGCAGACAGTGGTGATGGAGCGAGAGCTCACCGCGCTATGATCAAGTGGGATAGGAAACGGAAGAAGATGGTGCATGTTGATCCGGTACGTATCTACATTACGACAGATATTTTAAGTGATCGACATTATTTATTTATTTATTGTTAGGGATGCCAACAAATGATACGCATAACAATGGGCATTGTTCATATTTTTTTAAACTCTTAATTCGAAAACCATATCGGGGAATAGAGTTTCTGATCATGATCCATTAGTTTTTTTTTCGGAAAATTTGCTATATTAACGATTATTTTTCCATAAAAGCAAATGATCTCTATTTGCCCTTGAAATGAAGGACTTAAAATATTAAGACGTTTTTAGGGATATACTACTCTTAAGTGGAGTTGAAATTGGTCTATTATATCAACTTGTCAACTTTGAAAAGATAAAGTGCAATCTGTATTAAGTCTATCAAGAAAAGTATGTACACAGATTGCGTAAAACGATGACGTCACAACATTTAAAGTAATGTCTTCAAGAATTTTTTTTAAGTTTTGTATAGTGAATATTTCAATAATATTGAAATTAGTTGCTTAAAATAGTCTATATTTTCTGAAAAGAATATAAAAACAGTAGGTCAAAAATAATGAACAATCCCAATTCAAACAGAGTACAGTCAAGGTTACTTTTCTGGTGTTCTTTTCTTAAAGGCAACCACATCTTATACAAACATCTTACTCATATTAAATAACATGTCATATTCATTATAATTTGTTAGTAGTAATTACAATATAAACAACGATTTTTTAACTACTCGAGAGGTGACGTATAGTTTTTTTCTTGAACGAATTCAAATGGTCACATTTTCTGTGATCATGTGTCAGCATGCTCTGGGGAAGGTAGTTATAAGACCTAATCATTCTCGTCAGAGGTGAATTTATACTTAAATTTGTACGGTGTTTGTTTTCCCTAAATAATTTGTAGGCAGACAACCTCAGCAATCGAGATCGAGATCAACATTATATTAGTGTTGACTTCTATATTCATGAACCCATAATTTACTTCACTATAGCTTGTCCCAGAATTAGAAATGTTATTTGACGTTTACTGTGTTGCTAGGTATTGCATTTTCAAAATAGTTATGTCCTTCAACCGTAACTAAACGAAGAATCATACGTCATATCGATGTATCTTTAACAGATTTTACAGAAAAGCCTCAACTTTTAACAGAATTTTTAGAATTTTGTAAATTAATTTAAAATAATAAAACCAATAAAACAATAAATTATTTTTAATACAGATCCATGTTTGTGTAATTTTATTACGTAATTGTGTGAAAACATGTTTATATTACTCTATATTATAACAAACAACGCAGGGATTCCCAATTCCACGCGTACGACTACACAGTCAATATTTAGTACGACATATTTCTTTCAAATAATCGGTATTAATCGGTATGAAAAAATTACGGTTGTCCAACACTGTTGAAAAAAATGTGGCACCATTATTTTAATGTTTGACATTAGCTTGTGTCAAATCACATTTGCAATTCTGGGACGGATAATAGTTATAAGCCACGCAAATTGGTAATGCGCTGGAACCTTGTCAAATTAACGCCCTTGTGACGTCATCAGCAAAGAAAAAGTACAGCTAACAAAATGTAATATTCTCATCTATACGTCACTATGACGTCACCAACATGGCCGCCAGGCGCATTACCAATTTGTGTGGCTTATACCTATATTTCTTTAGAGTCGTTAGGAAAAATTAAGTAAGAATATTCTTACGATAATATTATCTAATATTTACGTGAAACATATAATTAATCACTGTTTGTGGATTTACATGTTTCGTGAACTTTTCAGTCACCATGAAAATTAAAATATGTGTGGTATGTCTGTAATAACTGTGCTCTCTAGCTGCATGAACTATTTATTTCCATGAAACAAAGTACCTAATTTGCATAGTTCAGAAACTAAATGAAGAAAATTGGTCAAGTGCGAGTCGGACTCGCGCACGATGGGTTCCGTACCATTATCTATGCAACATAAGGTAATGTTATTAGTATCGAGCAAGAAACGGTAAAAAAATCATGTTTGTTGTATGGGAGCCCCCCTTAAATATTTATTTTATTTTATTTTTAGTATTTGTTGTTATAGCGGCAATAGAAATACATCATCTGTGAAAATTTCAACTGTCTAGCTATCACCGTTCTTGAGATACAGCGACTTGCGATCAATCGACAGCGATTGAGTGACAGACGGACGGACGGACGGACAGCGAAGTCTCAGTAATAGGGTCCCGTTTTTACCCTTTGGGTACGGAACCCTAAAAACACGCTTGAAAATCCTGAATATTATTTTACATTATTGCATTGTCAGCTGTCTTTAACATGTTTGTATTGTGTGCAATCAGACTACTACAAGTGGGTGAAAATCACTTTTAAATATTCCGTTACATTGATAGATATGTACCGAATAAAAGCGTGTTAATTAAAACATGATGTTATTACTTAGGATGGTGGTCGCAAGATGATTCGTACTGAGAGCGGCGGTCGAGTACCGGCCTCATACCGCAGCGGTCGATACGAGGAGTGGCGCCGACGTAACGTGACAGACGAACATGATGACGAACAACCAGCTGTAGCGCACAATAGAAAGAAACCTGGTAACTATTATATACTATCTTTTTATATCTCTCTCCAGCCCCTTTACGTCCGACTGTTGGGCACGGGCCTCCTCCACTTTGGAGGGATTATGGTCTACTGTGCCGCGCTGACCAGGCGTGTTGGCACAGGTTTTATTCTCGAGTTTTCCTGTCACAGTCACAGAGGATGTTATCTGTATGCAATGTCCCGTAGCTGACTTTTTCAGCACCCTTGGGAGGAGGTGGGGTGGTGACACTTGTATTCTTAATCCGTCACCACACTTTTTTATATCATAATATATAAAGCCTTAATAATTTGCTTGGTTCAAAAACTATAAAACACACTTAAAAATCCTAAATAATTTTTTAAAAATTATTGCATTGTCTTCGGCACTTAATTCATGTGCAATTTGATGCAAAATTACAGATCAAGACGAATGCTACAAGTTTCCGTTACATAGATTAATGCATTGATAGATACGTACCGAACTCATAAAAAACCGTATAGTAACTAAAAACGTGTTAATGTTGATAATACATCCTTTTATCCCGCCCTTCAACTCCTGACAACCCTATATCGCATTAAAAATAAGCCTCGGTACTGTCTCAAGCTCTAGAATCTCCATGACTTACATTTTTAGGAGGAAATAAGCTGGATTCAGTTGCTGTTTTATTTTCTAGACATAAAAGAAATAGCTGATCATTTATTGTAATGTGACTTTCAATTAATATTTCCTTTGCACTAATAGTCTTATTCATATTGTCTTATCGGAGGTTTAAAGAGAGATTTTATCGGAGAGATAATAAACGTTTTAGGGTAAAAAGACTATTATGAATAACAAATTTTGACGATTTGAACCGATTTTAGCAAACTTTTAAACCTCTGATAAGTCATTATGGATAAGACCATTAATCCTTATTTATGTAAATAGAGTCGTTATTTTTGTATGTATATGTCCCTATGGTGAGCTTATATATCTTCAAAACTAACCGATTTTGATGTTTTTTTTTTTTTACATAACAGAGTGGTTCAAGAGAATGGCTTTTTTGTATAATTTGTTAAGGTTTGTTTTTAATTCCACGCATTCAAAGATGCGGGAAACAGCTAGTATAATACTAAATTTTAACTAAGATCGTGCAAATAGATTTAGCGCCGCAGCTGGCGTTCATTGACTTCAAGCCCTTTGTGTTCCTGTTTATTATAAGTTCCTTTAGCTATTTTTCTTACAAAATCTTGTATAATTTGAACAGACCTCTTAGATGATCCTGTGCATAAAAATTTGTACGATAAAAGCAACTGCTCTGCATCCAAGTAATTTTTAATTGAGAACTAGGAGACAAGTTTTGTAAAATGTTCGTGAACTATAATTATGATTTTCTTGATTTTCATAAATATTATCTTTTACAGCATCCGAATTCCGTCCTCATTGGGTGAAACATAACGAGCGTGTTGCTAAGAAATCTGCAGAATCCAAGTCTAAGGAGTTCAGAGATAAACAACAGATAGTGAAGGAACGTCTACGTAAGGACAAGATTAAGCAGAAACTTAAATTTAAGACGAATAAGAAGAAAAAGAAGAAGTAACCTGAATATGTGTATTATATGTTGATTAAATAAGTAAATTTAATATGCATTCAGTCTTTAATATTAAAAAATAACGAATGCGCTACCCACTATTTAAAATTGGCATTAAACAGTGTAGAAAAAATAAAAGTCACAGAAAAAATCATGATCATGTATATTTAAAAAATTAAGATAAAACTATAGATGTTACATACAGAACCTACTTACAATTATCTGTACAGTTTATCATAAATAACATATAATTTTGACCGAAAAGTATCTTGGACATTCGCAACGTTACATTCTTAAACAGATTTAATTTATAACGGTATTAAGCAATACATTTATTTACAGATTATATAAATTTCAACTTCGAAACAAATTTGGTGGACTATATTGAATAATATAAAGGTACATCAGTTATACATTATCTATTCGTTCAATAACATTATATAGTTCACACAAACACACACACACAATACATTTTATTGTAATAAATATCTGAATTAAGGCTATACTAAGCTTGAAAGGCAATTTATACAAAATTATGAGTAGAGCGGATGTAGATCAGCTTGCATTTAGCTACAAATTTAAAGTTTCATTTGCATCATATTTTCATCTTTGGCATAATTTCTGCCTACCCACATGAAGAAAGGCATAGTTTTAATAATCATACCTGCTCGAACCAATGGATAACTTGAATTATGTCGCCAGTACAACACATAGTGTGCTCCCAATGTCTGGCCTAAGAACTGTAATTATATGTTTATTTTGAGACTGTCCTATATATAATAGATTTTTTTCAATATTAAAGTATTTGATAATTTGGCGTAGTTAAATAAAATTATTATTTTTTGTATTTATCTAATAAATACAAAAAATAATTATTTTATTTAATTACATTGGTTGTTCATATGGAGTGAGTATTTTGCAATGTAACAACGGCCGGATAAGTATTTTATGTAAGGAATAAAAGATAGATGCAAGTTTAAGATCATAAATATATTACCACAATACAAGCTGATCTAATACCGCATGTGCCAATCAAAACTTGGCGTTTAATATCGTAATACATATCCAAATAAACAAACACCAAATTGTCTTAAAATGCAATGTCCTTCATTTCTTAGACATGCCAGCCGTAAGTCATATTTAAATATACAAAACTTAAATATTACATCCATAACAATAATGAAAATCGCCTACAGATCAATTTTATTGGTTATATTGACAGATATCGTTATATTTGAGCGAACACTCCGAAATATAATAAAGACCACGCTATAGTTAAAAATTTGGCAACATACTCACATTAAATTACAAGAGATGTTGAAATATATGTGGTAAATATAATGGTCTTATTCATAATGACTTATCGGAGGTTTAAAAGTTCACTAAAATCGGTTCGCGAATATTGTCAAAACTTGTTATTCATAATAGTCTTTTTACGCTAAAACGTTTATTATCTCTCCGATAAAATCTCCGTTTAATCCTCCGATAAATCATTATGAATAAGACCAATAATAATAAACATTCATTTTAAAAGTACAATAATTCCATATAATTGGTTCCATTACCTATCTAGTGGCAACAATAGCCATACAACACAGATTAATAATAACCGCACAGAAATCATACATACATTTTAAAAACATTTATTCCGTATATATAAATACACCAAAGGTGCCGTTACAGATGATAAAACGCACAAGTGTTATTTTACAGATAAGCAAAACGCACAAAAAATATGTCAATACAATACAGCAAATACAGATTTTCTGTGCGTTTTACACTTGATCATCAATAATTCAGTCGTTGTTAAACGCCATTATTATTTAATTAATTCAGTGTTATCGTGTCTATCTAGCGCTGGACATTCATTTATAATATGATTTTTAATATTCACTTTTATCTAGAGTTTCACATTCTAAAACATGCCATTTACACACATCCCTTTGGAATTGTCATCCACAATCATGTCAGTAACAGAATTATCAAACAATTTACATTCATCTATATTAAATGTTCATGATAAAACTTAAATTTAACCGGCTAAGAAACCTAAATCTAGACCACTCTTCATGCCTGAACAATCAGTCTTCTCATTGCGAAAATTATCATAATTTCATTTTATTATTTACATTTTTTTTTCATATCAACATTCTATTCGCACAGTAACTTTTATATATGAAATATTTTTTGTGTGTTCTTTTTACAAAGCATTAGAGGATTTTATGAGTGGACGGGTTGAACATATTGACACCTTAGAAACATTATGAAAAATTTACAATATTTTTAGACAAATTTAAACGTTGTATGTTCGTTATCAAGTTTTAATGACTAAGGTGCCGATTAGGTGTGAGTGATCGAAAATTTTAATAGTTGAGCAAATAAAGCTAATTTAAAGTACAGCAACAGCAGATTATGGCACTAATTAACAAAATCTATGTGTAATTAACTGTATTTTCAATGTGTCAATAAAAGAAGTTAAAAATTAATCTATTATCGGAACACTGAATGACAGTTTCTGTAAAGAGTAACTTTTTATTCAATAATTTTGTTTGTATATTGTAAAATAAGCTCAAGACCTGTCAGAGCTAACCCTTTAACAGCATTACCGTCAATTTTGAACTAACACAATTTTATTAAATTTTCTAATGTACAATTTTATTAATTTAAAACACCGCCATTAAAGGGTCATAAAGTGATAACAGCAAACTTTAACGATTAGAAACAGCGTACATTTTAACTAGAAGAATTACAAGCTATAATAAAATAAACATTGTAACACTACATAAACTAAATTGTGAGGGGGGTGACCAAGGACATAGTTTTTTTTTCGGACATAATATGCAGGCATACTTTCGGACTTCAGCGGCTGACTTTGACAGATAACTCGAGGAAAACATAAATAAATTGAATAGAAAGAAACATTACAATATTGTTATGTACGTATATATTAATATCAACCAAGTATCTGTTTTAGATCAATTTAAAAACGACCTCAAATGATAATAGAGAGGCCTCCCAGTGCAGTGGTTGGTCAGGGTAACGGATTGTTTGCGAGGGCACAATTCACGGAGAAATCGGTGAACATAAATAAAAAAAAAATATCGCTACTTTGGGGTAGAAAGGGCGTATAAACCAAATATTTATAATAAATGCATAGCATGGCAACTGAAAAGGCATGAAGGATGAATAGTTTAAACCAAAACGCACAGAAAGTACGTGCATTTTAGTGCCTTCTTCTTCTTCTTTTAGTTTATGGCTTTTGTATATACAATTTCGCCAATGTCGCGTAACAGTATAGGACACCAAATGAAGGAGATTTAAAAAAAAATACTGGAGGCCGGTAAAATCATAAAATAATTATAACTACATTCAACTGCTAATTGATTTGAGTGCTACTGCATTAAGAAATCTTCCACGCGTACATAATGTATTATTTTTACTATATTACACATTAAATACACGTCCTACATACTGATCGCAAATCAGACATGAAAATACTATAATATTAATATATTAAACCAAATACTAATTAGGATTACTCAAATTTTAGTCAAAGTCAGCAAGAACTCTAGCAAACATTACGTCTTATGGGACTTAAGTTTTCTATCGAACAATATTCAAATCAGAATAAAACACATAAATAATAGCTGTGCATTTCTTTTAAGTTCACGTTTTATTCTAGAATATCCAAGTATGTCACTGTTTGCCCGTTTAAATGGGTCGATCCTGGTCTCAAAGGATTTTACAAGTACATCTAGTTTAGTAATACTTTAGGCTGATAATGATGATATTATTTTATAAAACATTAAAAACTTTATAGTGCAGCTTATGGTCTTAATCACTAGACTCACTGAATTAGACCTTTATATGCTTTTTTATGTTACCTAAATCTCATTACTCAATAGGCTATTATATTGCTAGAAAGGTCACTAATATATTAATAAAATAGATGTACTGCAACTTTTTAGGATATCATTAGATAGTTGACATTAAACAAAATGAATAGTTATTTTCTGTAATTCCAAATATTTTAAATAGTGTTTGTGTTAAAGTCAACTACCGTAATGAAAGTGTGTGATGTGGGAATGGATTGTATATTATTATACATAATATTAACAATAGTCATGTTAAAGTATACCGTTAGTATAGTACTGGTAGTTGTCGTACAGTCGCGTAGAGAGTGAATGTAACGCATCTCTAACAAGTCTGTCTACGAGTGCTTGTAATTGTGGCTCGGTGCGTCCCACGTGGAAACGAGCTCGGAATGATGATACTGCACTGGAGCTTCGGAGACACCCTAATTGACCGCCTGATATTGTAAAAAATTCATTATTAGTTCGTCAATCACACAAATCGGATGTTCTATTGGCTCTATTGCATATGCACATACTATTCGGATGATACATCGCATATATATACATCCATTACATAGGTACTATTGTTGTGACCGATAACATAATCACATACTATTTGTGTGGTCCATAACATATTCACATATTTTTCATGTGATCTTTTATTTCTTTACCATATTGTGCGGGTGGTCCATCAAATATTCTCATACTATTCTGGTGGTCTATCACATTACATATTCACATACTATTGGGGTGGTAGTTCACATATACCACTGGTCTATTTATTTTATGTATAACTTGTGTATTTTACTAATAAATATTAGCAAAATAATTTATTTTTTATTTAACAGTAATAAATATTCTAAGCAATTTTTTATTTTTATAAAGTTTTTGGCTTTTTACATAATCCTTGTTGGTGTTTGACTACATTTCACCTGATGATAATGAAGCCTTGGAATGGTGAAGCGCAACAACTATGTTAGAAGTTTAGAAGCCTATCCATCCTATTCCTATTATCAAATAAAATAACATTACTACATACCCATACGCATTAGTTCAACAAGATGTATGATCTGATCGCAATGTTTCCTTGCCGCGATCAAACCGCGCAGTATTAATATCTTGAAATATTGGAACATGTCAGAATTTTCACCGTCCATTACTTCTACAAACTCTGGCGTCAACTAGAAATACAAGAAAATAAATAACTAACACCGAAAATGTATTTTGCTTATCCCGTAAAACATTTTACGTAAAAGTATTACACGAAATTCGCTTCCAAAGCTGGCTAGCTAACCACATCTAGATAGATTTTGGTAATGTGGGTTGTCCGTATGGTGACGGTTTAAAAATACTAGTGTCATCACCCCATTTCCTTCTCGGGGTGCTGTAAAAGCCAGCTAAGGGATATTGTGAACAGATAACAGCCTCTGTGAGAAATTAAATCTTGACCCAACACGTCTGAAGAGCGCGGTATGATAGACCATAATACCTCCTAAAGTGGAGAAAGAGAGGTTTAACTGAGATTACAAAATTAATTAAAAATCATTTACCTTAAACGGTGAACTCTCAAAGCCTAAATTCTTGGGTGATATTGAAAATATGAAGCCAAAATCTATGTGGATGATGTGACCTGCGCTGTCCAACAAAATATTGCCATTGTGCCTGAAATTAGATTTTTCATTAGACTAGACACTAAATTAATGCAACCAAATCTAATTTAGAAATATGCTATGAATGACACAAACGTCGCCGGGCCCGTCGACAGCATCATGATCATAAACTAATTTTATAATTAGTTTAAAATATTACTTTGTCTCTGTTGAGAATACTAGTGTCAATACAATAATTCCTTCCCAGGGATCTGTAAAAGGCAGCTAGGGAAACAACATAAGCAGAATGCTTCATTTATGAGAGAAGTAAATCTCAAAACTTCATGCTATGCTAATATGCCAGGTAGACCAGATAACTATCTCGAAGTGAAAGGGACCCGTGTCCAATAATGAGACGCTAATGGGCTAATTGATAAAACCTGCTTCTTTTCAACTGTTTATAATCCTTACCTGTCTTTCAACTGTAGCAAATAGCTTGTTAGTGCATAAGCAGCCGCTGATTCGACAAAGTTGTTCTGAGCTCGGAGGAATCCTTCACTGTTTGGTGGACCGTGCTCCAGTTCTAACCAAGCACGGAGACTCTTGCCCGACTGTTTCTTGATCTGGTGTAGTGATACTGAGTTTAGTACCTGAAAAGTAATTATAATGAGCATTTTAGCAAGTATTATATTTGCATTATAATAATTACTAACATTTGGCAGTAGCGCCGTGAATAACGGGATAAAGGCAGGAGAATCATGATTTATAAACACTTACCGGTTGTATAAGTCCCGACTCTCTATCTAAGCAGAGTATCTCGTACGGTCTCAATCTTAGTGGCACTCTCTCCGCTCTCCACGCGGTTTGCAGTCGTCTTAGAAGCTGGGCCGCTAATAGTTCCTGCCGTAGATCATCGCCTACTTTCACAATACAACCCAATAGTCGCCAACCATTGAGAGCCCCATATGGAGACGCGGCACGCATACGGGCTAACTTATTCTCCCATGATTCCTTTAACAAGATTAATAAGATATATTGAAAAGAATCAACAAATAACTGAAAATAACCACACAGCGCTAGGATAGCAAAGACTTCAAAATCTCGTAATTTATTATCATATCACAATGTGAATACAATCTTTAATAATCAACTGAAATGAATGTAGTTCCTTACATGAGTACAAGATTAGGTTTGCGTTAATCGGTATTCAGATGAAAAACTTGTCTGTTTATAGGCAGGAATGCTGAGAGTCCGCGATTCCCCAGATTTGCCCTAAATTGGGGGCCGTCCGACAGGAGTTTGTAGTTCCATGATGGGGATACATTTTTGTGAACAAATGATAGATAAATCAAAAATATTAAGATATTAAATTTTCGCATATAAAATACTAGCTGTTGCCCGAAACTTGGTTCGCATGGAATTTTAAAAACCCAAAGTCTAATGGTACAAAAAAAAATCCACTTGAACCATTCTATGGATTAAAAAAAACCGCATCAAAATCCGTTGCGTAGTTTTTAAGATATAAGCTCACATAGGAACATACCTACATACAAAAATAACGACTTGTTTTATAATAAGTAAGGATGACATGTCCGTGTGGTGAGTACCTCCGTGTGGTGACGGATTAAGAATACAAGTGTCACCACCCCATCTCCTCCCAAGGGTGCTGTAAAAGTCAGCTAAGGGATATTGTACACAGATAAAATCCTCTGTGAGAGACGGAAACCTCGAAAATAAACCCTGTGCCAACACGCCTGGTCAGCACGGCACAGTAGACCATAATCCCTCTAAAGTGGAGGAGGCCCGTGCCCAACAGTGGGACGTAAATGGGTTGGAGAGAGAAGGATGACACATACTTTCAAAGCAGTAGCGGACGGATCAGCAGGGTCATGTCTGAACGCATTAGGTGGTGGTGCTGCGGTCGCGTCTGCTAACCTTCTACGTACTTCACCGGCACCAACCGCCACTGATTCACGAGAACCGCATGAGGATGTTGATAACGCTGATATTGCTGATACCTATAAAATACAAATAAATTATAAAATAGATCTTAAAGAATGTTTAAATGTAGTGACCAAAAAAAAAATATTTTATGTGAAAGAAAAAATTAAAAGCTATGTTGCGTCCTAAATATAAGGTCAGTAAAATTATGATAAAATCAGCCTATAATGTGACACAGGGGACAAGTCTATTCCACATTGGGCTTATATTTAGTAGCAAATCTTTAACTGAGGGAGTTTCCGCTTTTAAAAAGCTTATAAAATTCCAATGTTTACTACTAGTTCATAAATTATTACAATTATTGAATAGAAAATAGGCCCTATATTAAAAACCATTAATCCCGAGCCGTAATATTAAAATCTCTTTCATACATAAAGAGGCATTCACCCCATCGCATGATTTATTTATCTTACGATCACGTTTAATGAGGGTTTCTAAGCGTTTCTTTTTTGTATAAACTCTCTAAAAGAGCGCCCCTAATGTTTTATATAGCTCTTTGTTTAACGGAGAATTTGTTGGAACATTTCGGAGAAATGTAAAATATTCATCGGTTCTTTTGAGGTTTTATATACAAATAGCAATGGCCTTTAACGTGAACTTACTTAAACCTCTGAATAAATGTTATTATAGTACTGTGTGTTCATTAAGTTTCCATCAATAGACTGAAAATAGATCAGGTGAACTTTGATTTAAATTGTTGTTTGACAGAATGAGATGAGATTGTTGTATTTAGAAGTGGGATATTTTTTCATAAACTATCACTTCATAATATTATGACGAGCCTTGTGGTTTAGTGGCTCATGTAACAGACTGCCGTTAAAGAGGTCGCGGATTCGATCCTCGCTCGGTACAAGTATTTGTGTGATATTTAAAAATTGTCACACAAATATTCGTTCTGCGTCTGGGTGTTTGCTATGTATGTATGTACCTATTATATGTATATATGTATTATACGTATATATATGTATGTATTATACGTATTTATAAACAAAAGAAAAAGTTTCTGTATTATATCCGTATTCTGGTACCCATAACACAAGCATAATAAGTTTACCTTGGGACTAGAGCACGTTCTGTAAAATGTTCATGAATATTATTGAATAAAGATTCAGAAAATACACATGGGAATAACCAACTCTACATTCCGTCTAAAAAGGAACTACAATATTAAACACGGAGACTAGTCTATATGTAGTTATAAACAGTTTCACAACAAAGTGAAACCACAAGGGGTCGTTCTGTCAACTAATTACATACCTGAGGTTACTGTCAACTATTTAAATTTTTTATGTACACTGACTTTCCCACTGTTATTATAAAACTGAACATAGTCCAGCGTAATATGAAGTTACCTTCATCATTTAATTTTGCTCTATTAAGAATCTTATTTCAAGTATTATAAAGTAAATATTATATCAGCATCCTCGTAATGGGAGAGTTTTAATAAGTTATTATTAACTGAATTATATAACAAAGAAACAGTTGTCCATTGTTTTTATAAAGATACGTTTTCTAGGCCGTACACATGCAGTTGAATTAGCACAATTGTAGATAGCAAGTGAAGAGACGCAGATATGCTTAGTGGCATTATAAATGGAGTTTGTGTATGTATGTATATATCTAATATATAAAATACACGTGTCACAGTGTTAGTTACCGTACTCCTCCGAAACGGCTTGACCGATTTTCATGAAATTTTGTGTACATATCCTCTAGGTCTGAGAATCGGCCAACATCTATTTTTCAAACCTTTTTTTTGCTATGGCAAAACTACGTTTGCCGGGACAGCTAGATATAATTCACTTAATTATATAAAACTAACTGCTTTCGGTATTTAAACTAGTACTTTTTACAAATAATTTTATTACCAGTCTTTATTTATTATAAAAAAGAAATTTCTCGAATAACCTTGAAAAAAAAATGTGTTTAAACAAAAGTTATTTGGTTGCTAATCGTCAACTAGCAATAAATGTTTTGAGAGAACCTATACTAGGTTCTCTCAAAACATTTATTGCTAGTTTACAAATCAATTTTAATTCCAAGGAATCTTTCGTGATTTTTACACATACACTGTTGTATACATATATAATGTTTAATAGCATTCGAAGCCATTAGGCAGATTTAATTAATAACGTAATTAAGAACAATCTGTTTATTGAGGAAGGTCATACTACCAAAAACAGGGTCGAGAGGATAAATTGTAAACAATTTAAACTACAGTTGCTTATTACAGGGCATGTTTCTCATACCTGCGTTATTCGTAAATAAAAACATGTACATACATAGAATACAGCTTCACTATGAAACTTCAAGAGAAATTTAGCTACTTCTTCCGTTTTGCTATTATCGTAATTTTGAGTGCTAAGTTGCTAATAGAACCCGGCAATAATGAAACTGCACTACATTATTATGTGCAAAAGTCAAAGCGTAACCACTGCGTTTCATAAGTTTACTAGCTGTTGCCCGCGACTCCGTACGCGTGGAATTTAGGAGTTTCATGAAAATCCATCCAGTAGTCTTTACGTGAAAGAACAACAAACATCCTTACATTCATACATTCAATATTAACCAAACATCCAAATATTAGAGTATGGATAGAAGACCGAGGAAACGTCCGTGTTGCTCGGCCAACAGTTTAAGTATTTTATTTTGTCGCGCGTAATTCTTTTTTCGTAATCGATAATTTTTGCGACATTATTATGGGTACAGCGGGTTTCCCATAAAAGATAGACATATGCCCTCGCAGACTTTTTTGAAGAACTATAGGTAACAAACAATTCCTCCATACATTAGTTTGTTGTACCTCAGATAGATAAGGCAGCGTTTTGACTTATAGCTCGCACGCGTCCAAGTTTCTCGGCAAATTTAATCATATCTCATCCAATATACAGCAAACCCCAACAAATTATGCAAAAAAAGCCATCCTCTTGAACCATTCTATCTATTAAAAAAACCGCATCAAGATCCGTTGCGTATTTTTGAAGATACAAGCTCACATAGGGACATACGTACAAAAATTACGACTTTGTTTTATAAGAAGTAAAGATAACACGGAATATCTTATTCGCTAGCCGTCTCTTTATATTTGTCTTGTATTTCCACTTATCCGCGTTTAATCAGAGTAATAAGCACTTAATATAAATTTAAAACTAGGAGTTCTATATGCACGGCTAAACTTAACTAAAAAATGAAAACAACTATGGTGTATTTTCATTAATCAGTTATTTAGTTGAGCACATTAATTAAAATCATTAGTAATACACAAATTTTGCAATAAATTCAGTTAACATTACCGAATTGTGTTATTGACATCATCAAATTTAATTTTTAGTTAAGTTTAGTTGTGCATGTGGAATTGATACTGTTGTCTATGAAGAATAAATAAATATAAATAAATAAATATTTATGGACATTTCACACAACGTCCTTTGGTCCCAAGCTAAGCTTATATGCTTGTGTTATGGGTACCAGAATACGGATATAATACGTAAACTACTTTTCTTTTGTAAATACATACTTATAATACATAGTAAACACCCAGACGCAGTACAAACATTTGTATGATATTTATGGATATCACACAAATGATTGTCCTGACCGGGAATCGAACCCGAGACCTCGTGATCGGCAGTCCATTACATAAACCACTCCACCACGAAGCCCGTCAAATGTACGTTGTTTTATTATATTTTAACACATTGTAACATAATGCTATGATCGTTCATCAAGGACATTTATTAATTACGAGTAGGACATAAAAATAAAAGGCATTATAATATAAACATTATATACACATACGTATGGTACGGTCAAAAGTGTTATATTAATTAAGTGTTCATTTAATTTCATGAGTGTAATAATTAATTAACGGGCCTCGATGTATATACTGTCTTTAAATTGAGTAGCTGTACATATATCCAAATATCCTGAATATTAGGATCTACTTCACAGCAAAACTTGTTTACTAAATTGAAGAATTAGGAACACTAGCTCCACAATGAATTAGGAATACTAGTGTGACACTTCAGGGTGCTGAAAGAGGAAGCTAAGAGAAAATATAAGAGGAAAACCTTTGTGAGAGAAAGAAAACGCGCAACTAATCCCTATGCCAATACGTCTGGTCAGCAGCGTTGCATAAGACCATATCGACTGATACCTTTAGTTAGTCCCTAATATTTGAACATTAAAAGAAACAGAAGAAAAAGGAGAAAGAAAAGGAGAAGTAAGTAAGTAAGTAGAAGTTTTGTTTCTGGCTATGCTTGAGGTAGCAAGTTCAATTCCACGTCAGGACCATTGTTCGTGTTATAAACACAGTTAACAGTTTATATGCAATCCTTTGGTACGTAATTATGAGTTGTAATCGCTTCTATATTCCCGTATACTAACTTTATTCTAAATACTATTTTAATAACTAACTTTTTATTTCCGATTAGATATAAAAATTAGTATAAACATGGAAAAACTTGCACCTAAACAAAATTAGCTTTTAAAACAAAGGAAATTTTATCTCAAGCAGTCATTATTTTACGTATAAAGTTAGTGGTACATTTTTATGGCAACATACGCTATATGACGGTACGTATACGCGAATATATGTATATTATCAAGAAGCAAGAAATTGGGAAAGTCGTATATGATGTTACTTATTCATTAATTCTAATTCAACACTGTGAAAAGGAAAGTAATGTGAGCTGTATGTATGTGAGTGTAACTAAGTATGTAGCTCTATTTTGAAGTTATTATGAGTCATGTATAACACGAGATTTTTTTTAACAAAACAACAAATTTATAAACAAATCATTGATGTTCATTTTACACTGAATGGAGTTATTTCTGAGAAAATGTGAAAATATTTTGCCAAAGTTTCGAAGAAAAACGTGTCGTAAATACCGCGTTTGAAGAACCAGTTCAATTATCAGTTAAATATAAATAAAATGTTTTACGTACGTTTTGGTATAAGTTCATTAATGCAGTGTGTTTGCTTTTGTAACTAATGGTGTTTTTGATACGAAACCCTAAAAAGAGGCAAGGTATAGTATAAGACTGGAAAGAAGAGTAACAAATTGGGATTGTTCATAATTTTTAACCTACTGTTTTTATATTCTTTTCAGAAAATATAGACTATTTTAAGCAACTAATTTCAATATTATTGAAATATTCACTATACAGAATTTTTTAAAAATTCTTGAAGATATTACTTTAAATGTTGTGACGTCTTCGTTTTACGCAATCTGTGTATAGACTTTTCTTGATAGACTTAATACAGATTGCACTTTATTTTTTCAAAGTTGACAAGTTGATATAATAGACCAATTTCAATTCCACTTCAGAGTAGTATATCCCTAAAAACGCCTTAATATTTTAAGTTCTTCATTTCAAGGGCAAATAGAGATCATTTGCTTTTTTGGAAAAATAATCGTTAATATAGCCAATTTTCCGAAAAAAACTAATGGCTCATGATCAGAAACTCTATTCCCCGAAATGGTTTTCGAATTAAGAGTTTTAAAAAAATATGAACAATGCCCATTGTTTATCGCGTTAATATGTCGTCCATATTAATCTACGTAACGGAATCTTTAAAAGTGATTTTCACCAATTTGCAATAGTTTTTTTTACGGAAAATAACAACTATTCGCTTTAAATACATAGATAAAACCTTTTATTGTTCAGATATTATACAAAATCTCACGTAACTTAAGACAAGCAATAGAACGTAACATGTCAACAAGCCCATCACAGGCGCACGTGTGAGCTGTTCCGGTTTTGTTAATGAAGATTCTGTGTCGATATTTACATAATCATTTGTGAATTTCCCTACATATAGGTCTATTGGGCCTCTTATTCGCAAAACTTGTAAAATTTTGTACATAAATATAAAGTTAAATGTATAATCAAAACTTAAGCAGTTTAATTTATGCAAACATTTTAGATTTTTTAATCCCATCTTTATAGATAATATCTATGATTAAATACATAAATGTAATAAAAGTTGTGATAGTATAAAGTTTGGTCAAACATATTAAGAAAAAAAAATTTTTACTTTCATAGCAGCACATTAGGATATCAAAATTTTACACAACTTTAGTCTGGTCTGAGAATAGCCTTTCCGCCCTTTGTTTAAATTTACTCCTGTAACTCAGTAATAACAAGCACAGGGACCAGGTAAATCCATTTCTTCTGTGTTCCATCTGTTTATGAATGTAAAAGATACGGCTCTTTGTAAATACTAATGGTCTTATTCATAATGACTTATCGGAGGTTTAAAAGTTCGCTAAAATCTGTTCGCTAAAATTGTCAAAAATTGTTGTTCATAATAGTATTTTTACGATAAAATGTTTATTATCTCTCCGATAAAGTGACATTATTTTATTGTTTAAACTGCCGATAAGTCAACATAAATAAGACCATAATGTATAACACGGATGCAATTATAATACAGTCCTATGTTGCTCACCTGTGACAAGCTATCTGGTGCAGGAGCTCTTTGTAAGTACTGCGTGCTTAACTCTTCATCATCGTGACTCCAACAGTCCCCTGCATCTCCATCGTCCAACCCTGAGTATAGCGACAGCGCTGGCCATTCCGGGACCAAGTTCTCTTCGCTCTTCGTATGTCGAATAGGTGGCGAATGTGGTGCTGGGGGCGCGGGTGGCAACAAACGAGGAGGCAGAGGTTCGTGTCCTTCAGTTTCCAGAACTTCTACGTACATTATGTACGGTGCCTGCAAAATTTATAATGTAGGTGAGTGCTTGCGGTAACTTGAATATTTAAATTCAGACCCACATTAAACATGAGTGTAGGTAGGGCTGGCCATATAGTTAAGGAGTTTGTCTGGCCATGACTTAGGGGGCTTTACGCATGCCGAAGAAACGGTAGGTTAAGGGAATCTGTATACCTGATAATACATATTATTATTATAATTTTTTCGATATATTCCATCAATTTAAAGACCCCAAAGACTAATAAGACTATACAAAGCAATAAGGCTTTGTAATAGTTATGTCGTTGTCTTTAGCTCGGCTAATAAAATTTTGTTCAAGTTTGTTATAAAATGTAACCCTTAAAATAGTATGCGTAGTATATGATATTAAATACATATCTCTTATTTAAACAATGAATATAATATTCCAAATTATATTCGTTGACAAAAAAGGATCGAAATAGATATCGACACCTGATCACCGACCTTTTACGGCATTCGAATACTTAGAATGTCACTCAAAGATATTATATTAACACAGTTGTTTTAAAATCTAGATTATATGAGTAATAAAGGTAGACGCCCACTTATTAACACAGCACCAGAGTGATACCGCCTTACCTCGAGAATTACCTCGGTAGAAAGATATCGTCATGCGTGCTAAAAGGTGACAAGTTTGTTCACTTGTGCATAGTGACGAGAGCGAACCTTATTCATATAATTAAGGCCTCATTTGCGTATGCTATCATTTGGCATGTAGAATGTTTCGATAATTCGCCAGTTATTTCCGTGTTTAAATCATTTACTTTTTTACTTTCATCAAAAAAGTATTTAGGTATTCAACAAATTAAGCAGGGCTTGTAAAATGATTAATTACAAAACACATGCTCTACTGCACGCTGACTAATGAGGCTTGCCCTCTTCCAGCTGGCCTCGTAGCGTTCACCCATGAACCTTTGAGCATTCATTCGCAAACCGAGTGACATCGCCGTGACGTCACAATTCCCATCTATAGGTAAGTGGGCGCGTTTTGCAGCTATATTGAGCTGAAGCAACGCTAGTAGAGCAACGTGTCTAACGACGAATATTAGATTTTAATGATTATTTTAGGATTGTGAAATAAAGTATTTAACTTATGTATATTTTTATATTTATAGATCATAAAGTGTACTAAAATTATTTTGATTTACTTATTCGTTTAATAATGAAATCTGTTTTGTGGGGGAAATCATATCATTGAAAGTAATAAATACTAGATTATTGGTAATATATGTATGTAATAACTAGTATAAAGTCTGTCACATATTTTCTAGCACGTGTCGTAAACGTGATAGATGTTAATATAAGCAGTTATTGCATGTTTTATTATTTTCTTTAGATAGAGTTATACAATGTTATCACATGTTTTATAGGGCTTTGTGTTCTATTCAAAACATTGTAAACGTATTATACATTAATAGTACATTACGATATTAGTGCGTTAAGATGGTTAATACGCACGTATATCGTACGACGATTTTTAACACATTTGCGAGGAAACAGAAAAAAAAACATTAAATAAACTCAATCTGTGAATGCACACTGTTGATTTCTCGCCATTTTAACAGCGCGCTAGCACTGCCTACTGACTGGCGCCGTGCGGCGATTAGTTCGAAATTTGAATAGCAACAGCGCGCTGCTCAGGTCGTGCGGCGGCGATCAGTTCCATATTTGAAATGGCAAATAATACTGTTATGAAATTTGTATGGACTATAACTTAACTATTTGCTTTGGTAACACACGCGTTTTTTATGACCCGCTTTACATATTTAAAACCGGTGGAATTACATCAGCTTTACGAGCAAGGGTGTTAAAAAACTCTTATCAGTCATTTGAATAGGATTAATAAAATTATTTGAACCGTGACTTGCCTTATACACACTTTAGAATTTAAAGTTTCGGTCAATAACGGCTGTTTCTTTGTGACTGGCTTTGCTTTCATTCTAGCCTCAGCAATGTTAATTGTTATTCATTATTTTGTTATTTTAATTATAAGTATATCGAAATATACTCATTATCATGGTGCATGGATGTTTGCAAAACACTTAGGAGTTTGCCATTGACCGATATTCTAATTGCAAAAACATGCGTTACACATATTAACGTTAAATTAATATTAGCTATACAAGATAACGATAAAAACCGTTTTCATTGACCTCTTTACCAATTAAAAGATCCATATTGAATGAGTGATATCGGCGTGACTATTCATGTTAATTCTTCAAGATAAAGTTAGATGAATCATAACATGGAATGACATGGATATCCCAGTACCTAGGTACTTACTATTCTCTACTCCAGTACCTAACAAGGATAGCCTTTTGAAAGAAAATTATTTTTCTATGTCCTTCGCATTTTATTACCTAGGATTATATCAAATTATACAATACATTTTACAAAACTGTAGCGAAGTAAATATCTTGATTATTGTTTGGGTCTTTACAGACCTTACGTTTGCTCTAAAAAACCTAAACCTTATAGTGATTTCAACAAAAATTTAACAAAATATATGGGTTTTGTACCTATATAGCCAATGTCATCAAATTACTTTCCTGCCGATCCACATAGCCGTCTATACATTCTGCTTTTTTGATTTCGCGGTTCGAACTAAGGTCCTTATCCAATATAACTAAATAATTTGTATGTGAAAAATAAGTTTACGGTACTTTATTAGTACTAGTGGACTAGTAAACAAGTAATACGTTTCGCACTTCTATTG
Organism: Orgyia antiqua; assembly: GCA_916999025.1. Taxonomy (NCBI): domain Eukaryota; kingdom Metazoa; phylum Arthropoda; class Insecta; order Lepidoptera; family Erebidae; genus Orgyia; species Orgyia antiqua. The sequence continues at coordinate 13,976,814 of OU779864.1, read as the reverse complement.
TATTATCATATCTACATATTACGCTATCTACATGTCATTTAATATACTATTAACATGCAAGATAATAATGATTATGTTATCGCTGTGAAGTTTAGATTAATTCAATATTATTATATATTGGCAAGGCTGAATTACTTTCTAATTCATTTAATTATAAATTTTTAGCTTATGGTATTATACATAACCTGTGATGATACTAACGGAATCATTTATTAGTCTTCTGCAAAAAAAACCGATCAAGGAGTATAACGAAACATAAAATGTAGAGATAATATAAAACGTAGACTCTAGTCTATCTAGCCTATATCACTATGGAAAAAAGGTGTGATGTTAATATGATATGATACTCGTAAGATATGAAATAAGAGAAGTCTTCAGAGAAACTTAAAATAACATTCCAAATATCCATTTAGCTGGGTTTGTAGATCTATTACTAGTTTGTATGAGAGACTCATGTTCAATAAACAGTCACGTTAGATTGATATGAAATTGGTTCATTAATAATATTATAATGACTCAAATCTAATATTTTACGACTGCAATACTGCGACTTATACACCTTTAAAAAACATTATAGGATGTTACCTACATAAAATTGAATCAAGCATTTATGCATGCATATTCAAAAAGAGGCCACCGCCATTCAGTGAGCCTAATGACATATTATCGAGAGTGAAATAATAATGCATATCGATTTTGATAATAATGTTATCAAGTTTTATTAAAATGTTAATGGGTTATTGCGCATCGTTTAATGAGTATTTTGTGCAACCTGGATCGTTTTGAGCAGATACACTAAGTAGTAAAATTTATATATTTACAAGCAGTATACAAATCTGAAAACAAGAGGTTTGCTTAATTGAGAAACAAATAAAAAAAATGCTACGTGGTAATTTTCCCAAAAAGGCATCGTATAACGCAACTTTTTACAGATTTAGACGCGTGTATTTTTTTAAAATTTTGGCCCGACATTTCGGAGACTGCAGTCAACATGGTCACGGGTGAGACTGAGCTGTAAAGTATCCCCTACGTTATACGTGTCCTAAACAAATGAGTCGTGCAAGTGTTATAGAATATTATCGTATAATGCAATCTCATATTATGATCTGCGGCATTACAACCTCTAAATGCAAAATTAATCAGGCCAATTTCGATTCAGTCTAATTCTTAATTTATAACTATAACTAATTTACTTGCAGAATATAATCTTACCTTATCTTTGCTATTTAATACAGCTGCCGCATGCGGTGGTATCCTCAATACATAGTGAGGTTTTTGATGCAGAGGTAACCACACCTTGGCGGGAAGGTTAAGGTCTAGCGTAGCAAGTTCAGCCCTGAGATGGCCATTCCGACGTTCCTTATCGGCGACGCCGGCTAGACGACGGCCAATATTCGTGAGCGCCGATAAAAACTGAAAATAGAATGCGAATGTTAATCATAATCTCAATATAACCGTTCAGTAAGCGCCAATCGGACGCACAAACTTGACGAATACTTTCAATATACAATCAATATACACGATAGCTTACAAATTAGACAGTAAGAAAATATGTACTTATTATTGACGAATATTGTTATAGACGAATAATATTAATTTTAAACCCAAGCCGATTTCTATCCATTGCTGGAAATAAGGCTTCTATGTCTATCCACTGCTGGAAATAGGACTCTGTTTTAGAACACGGATATAATTCACCCCTATCACATGAAGTACTACTACATTATGATGCATAGATGCAGCAGCGCACCTAGCAAAAAATGTGTTCTGTTTTTTTATAGCTTGGGGTTAGCAAATGACTTTTGAAAGACTATTGCATATCTCTAAACGTTGAAAGTATATATAATTTTAAGATGCAACATGTTGAGTATAAATCTTGGATTTCAACAGATGTGTACGGACAGGGGTTTTCTATGTAAAAGTAATTTGGTTGTTACAACGACCTAAAAGGAAATGACCTAATAACACCACACTTGATTCGAATTACAATTGGGGGGTATTAACTATTTAGTAAACAGACAGGTTACTTGCTGTTACTGCTGCAAATGTTCGTGACGCAATAATTCACTCGATTCCCACGATACGCACCGAAACGAGCAATTTAACCATTTACCAAAAGTGTGTTAAGTGAATACATTATTACTTAACACCTAAAGTCTCGAGAATACAAAAAAAAACTGACTAAAATAAAAACACTAAAATAAATAGATATTTTAGGTGCGGCCTAACCTTCCGTGAGCTACCAGCCGTCGGCACAAATATATGGAAATTTCAATTACAAGAAACCCCACACTACACTACTCATGTCTTTCTAAGCTATCATTCAATGTAAGAGATTTTTAGTATAGCATTATTAAATATATAATGTTTCGTTATACCTTTAACATTATTTGAGATGTTACATAAATACGTTATAGACCGGCAGTAAATATGACGCAGTCAACAATTTCTATGTACAGAGATCAATGATCTATCTTAGTAAGTCAGTAAGAACTCTGACCATATCATAAATTCTCGTAATTACATCATTAAAAAGCGTAAATACATATTTTAAGGTGATGTTTTCGCATTTGTTAAGATATTCACTCAAAGCAATACCCGTAATCATTCTTGTCTTTTATGTTAAGCAAACATTTGCTTTACTGCTGTTGACGGAAACGTGATACATCAACTTTCATTCAACGCTCATAAGCTTTCCTTTCACAGACGTTATTACTTCTATAAAACAAGCCGATCATTACAGGCTGTGCAAAAACCTATGTATGGAACAAAAATGTATAGCATTTGAAACAGTCTTATTTACAATAAGATGGGCAAAGTCTACAATAAAATTTGCTTGCTAATTTCATACTGTTTAAAATTTAATAATTAAAATATGTAGGTACCTTAAATTTCTGACTACTTTCTTAAACATTGCCTTGAATAAGATAAGCTATTTAAAGCCTTTTTCTTAAACATGTGTGGAAAAATGTATTGCAATATTTAAATGAATTGAATATTGAATTGAATGAACTAGATATGTACCTGTTGCGATTGCAGAAAACTCGTTTTGGTGCTAAGCTATACAAATTTTTCCAATCTACTTACAAGTGAGAAAAAAATCTGTTTTCCTCAAGTAGTTAGTTAAAACAATGACATCAGTTGTATAATTCAAAGTATTAAAACTAACAACTACGCCTTCATCTGCAGTATTAACAGTAATTTTATCTTTTTAGAAACTTTATGCACGTACACGCGGTAAACCGCAACGGACACTAATTTATACTTTAGAGCAGTTGACGTCAAATTTAACATGAGATTATTTAACAACAATATTATTGTAAGTGTTACATTTATATAAACCCAAGTGTTTATTTATGCCGTCATATCCTAATATTGCAAGTAATCAAGTCTTTCAAGATATCTTATGCTAACTGGAGCCCGCGACTTCGTACGCGTAGAATTTAGAATTTTTCCCCCGTTTTTGGAACATTTTTCACTAATGCTTTGGTCCTATTGGTCGGAGTGTGATGTTATATAGCACATAACCTTCCTCTATATATATTATTCTAGACTACAAGAATTGTTCAAATCAGAGCAGTAGTTCCTGTGATTAGCGCGCTCAAACAAACAACCTGCCTTCACATAGTTACTAAACGTAATGCTAGGGGTTTGGGGTAACTTGATGATACGCTTAGACGAAATGATTATGATAGTTAAACACTTCGTGGGCAAGTCCAAGTCATAAATGGTCGGGTTTTACTTTTCTTGTCGCAATACTAAACAATGACCTACTTCTGTGTCAGTTATGGGCACAGATAGTTAACATAGCTAGTTATGAGCCATTAGCATAATTAGAAAATTCCAAAAAAAAAACAAAATAACTTTTTATCTTTTATTTCGCATTAAAAAGGAATGCAGTTAAGTTAAATAGCGATTAGTGGAAACTAAAACTTCCTTGCATATTATAAAACTACTAGCTGTTGCCCGCCACTGCGTACGCGTGCAATTTAGAAATTAAACCTTTAGGTAATAATATACATAATCAATAATTATACAAAAAAACTTCTTAAACCACTCCATTTATTAAAAAATAATTAAGTATTTAAAAAAAAAAGTTCAACCATCTTCATGTGCCTTTGAAATTTGGTTTTCCTCGATTTCTCAGGAGATAACCATCAGATTCTGACCTGGTGCCAATGGGACCACACGGGAACCACCAAATAAAAAAAGAATCATTCAAATCGCTTCGCCCAGTTAAAAGTTATGAGGTAACAAACATAAAAAAAACATATAGACGAATTGAGAACCTCCACATTTTTTTGAGGCGGGTAAAAACTGTATCAAATTCCGTTGCTTAGTTTTGAAGATTTAAGCTCACATAAGTCAAGTGACATAGGGACGTTAGGTACATACAAAAATACCAACTTTGTTTTATATTAAGTAAACATTCCGCAGCATCGCACTGTCCCGCCATAAATAAATAATATCTACTAACTTGAGCTAAAGGAAACTCTGGTTTCCTTCCTATGTCTGAACCGAACCATACGTGCTTTGTCTAGTTGTTTTTGTTTGCACGCACAATAAATAGGTTAGCCAACACATAATTTTATTATGCCATATTTATTGTGCCATATCTCAACACACTGGCTGTGATTAGCTAATAACTAGAGTATCTGTATATCACAAACTAGCTGCTGCCCGCGACTCCGTCCGCGTGGAATTTGCAAATTTTTTTTTTCGCAATAAAATGTAGCCTATATCCTTTCTCAGGATCTAAAGATTGTCTGTGCCAAATTTCATCAAAATCAGTTGAGAAGTTTAAGCGGGAAAGCGTAACAGACAGACAGACAGAGTTACTTTCGCATTTATAATATCAGTAGGGTTATAGAGAATTATTTACTTAAGTGTTTTTCAAAACTATACCTCCTTAACTTCTTTCACTATTAATACGAGATGTCAAAAAGATTACTCGTAAAAAAATCGGAGCAATCACAAAATATTTGCCTTCATGAAAAATAAGCTAATGGGATTTCAAATTGATGTTGTTTAAAATTACCTAGTTAACACATTTAAAATATTTCCATTGCCTATGGCATAACTTTAAAGGTACACTTTTACTTAACAAGTTACATTATGTAATCCTCAGTTTAAATATTTCGTGAAAAGATAAACATAAACTTAACATAACAATTGATAATATGTTACATAAGATAATAGTATCCCTACTAGCAATATCCGGCGTCTAGTTTATACTGTAACCAAATCATTTACAACTTCTTTCCGGCCGGAAATCTGATAACAACCGAAAATTCGTTACAAAGTACGATTACACTGCTCTTTCAATGCAATCCATTTACATAATAAATCAAATTATATGGCAACGGAACGCTATTCCGAGGACGTCCCGAAGGTTCAAGTCCCGCTCTTGGGAATAATTTTTTCAGTAAGTTAGTGTAAAAAACTTCTTGTAAACAAAAAAGAAACTAATCCTGACACAGATGCATACTGTGGTTCGTATCAAGTAGATTATTTTTCGTACTTTTTAGGGTTCCGTACCCAAAGGGTAAAAACGGGACCCTATTACTGAGACTTCGCTGTCCGTCCGTCCGTCCGTCCGTCTGTCACCAGGCTGTATCTCAAGAACGGTGATAGCTAGAGAGTTGAAATTTTAACAGATGATGTATTTCTATTGCCGCTATAACAACAAATACTAAAAATAAAATAAAATAAATATTTAAGGGGGGCTCCCATACAATAAACATGATTTTTTACCGTTTCTTGCTCGATACTAATAACGTTGCCTTATGTTGCATAGATAATGGTACGGAACCCTTCGTGCGCGAGTCCGACTCGCACTTGACCAATTTTTATTATAATTGTTTTAAGTAAAATTTGTATGGCTAGTCATGTCAACTTCTTGGAAAAAGGATCTCTCAAACTTCTAACTGTATTTCTGTACTGTCATATTATGACATGCAACTGCTAGGTATTACAAACCCGTCAACCGAACACAAAAATAGAATCGTGTCCAATTAACGTCCTTATTTAGCATCATCGAGGACAGAAAATCGTCGGATACAAGCGAAATAATCTAGTTTTGTAGCAAGAATTATAGCATTGGATATTTTGAGTTCAACCGCACAGGTAATTAACAAATAATTTCTATATAAGAATCCAAGCTAACGGCACTTAAAAAGAGGGGTTCATCAGTTATCACTACTGTCAAAGCCTTTGAAAGGTTTCTGTGACTTTAATATTTGGCCAAATCACGCCAGGTAGCTGAGAATAATAATTATGGTGCACCTTTCAGAAAATAAACTCAGGGCAAAATTCTGAGAATTTTCTCCTTATTCAAAGACATTACAGAGTTGGTAGTCTTTCATTGCACGCCCTAATTACTGACCCATTAAATGTATAAACGACGATTCTATTGCTACTAATAATACTTTGACCCTGACTTCGTAACTAGGTTAACCTCTATTCTAACTGCTTCGCTTATGTAATTTCGCCACACCAGAATTTTTATTGAAGGTTGTTTAAATTGACTTCCAGCGTCATTACATTTGAATTTCTTACGCGATTTGTGTGCCAGTCATAGAGAAACAAAGTTTTTACAAAAAATAAAAGATTTTTAAGAGAAAGCGCATAATCAATAACACATCTAGGTTTTTTTTTATAATCATATACTTATGACAAGTAAAAAATCATGGGTAAAGTGAAAGTTTTATTAAATACTATCATAGATGCAATTGAAACGTCTGTCTATGATTTCGTGCTATTACTTCAGGTTGTGCAAGCAGCTTACCTGAAAGTCATTTGATGGTACTGAACGTCTGTAAATGTCTGTAATCTAATCTATGAAACGAATGTGTTAATATTTATAAAACTTTGATTAGCAGGTTCATACAATTATTTAAATAATTATTATTAAAGATATTTATTCTACTCCAATATTAATACTTCTTTTTCAAAGATTTACCCAAGATATCTAATATATAAAATTCACGTGTCACAGTGTTAGTTACCGTACTCCTCCGAAACGGCTTGACCAATTTTTATGAAATTTTACATGCATATTTAGTAGGTCTGAGAATCGGCCAACATCTATTTTTCAAACTTTTTTTTTTTAGTATGGCAAAACAACGTTTGCCGGGTCAGCTAGTAGTTCTATAAAAACCGCAACTTGTTGCGTAAAAATGTACATACTAGTTTATTGAACCAAAACTCTTGTTTGCGAATTCAAAAGAATATTAGGCATTACCTAGGTATATACTCATATCATATCTATTCCTAAAACTTACTTTTATATGTATGTATAGGTAACATTAAACAAATTACACTTGATTTAGGAGATTGATCTCTCTCTCTATCTACAGCCCATTTACGTCCCACTGTTGACCACGGGCCTCCACCACTTTGGGAGGGATTATGGTCTACTGTGCCGCGCTTACCAGGCGTGCTGGCACAGGGTTTAGTTTCGAGTTTTCGGTCTCTCACAGAGGATGTTATATGTGTGCAATATCCCTTAGCTAACTTTTACAGCACCCTTGGGAGGAGATGGGGTGGTGACACTTGTTTCTTAATCCGTCACCACGTTAGTCAATCAGAAAAATCTAAATACACAAATCATACTAACACCTGCAAACAGTTGTTATAAACGTTTCCTATTTCAAAACTATTTATCAGATAAAAAATAAACGTAACAATGGCTTGCAGTACAAAAAAACAGCTAATGATACATACAAACATTTTGTAGGCTGTGCATAGTTGGTTAGACATAAATGGAAAACATTAAACTACCTGTCGAACATTGGACAGTTAAATTAGACAATTTAAAGCTTTGCATGTTCACTACGACTGACCTAATTTGTACTAAAATAATAAAAATAACGACTGCGTAAAAATGCATTAACGGAGTAGAAAATAATACGTACAATCTAACACTTTCACAATCAAGACGAATATGACGACACAGATATGGTCAAATCTACCATCAAGTAGCTTCGGGTTGTAGAGCGTGACTAAGAAGTACACACATGTAAGAGTTATTTTGACATAGGTATTGCATCTGAATTATTTATGTAGGTACATGCATAGCTACAAGCGTAGTATTATATTTTCTTTGTACAGAATTATAGTTAAAACACTGAGATTTATCTCATGTGAACGGATAGACTAGGAGAAGGTTTAACATTGACTTTCACTAAACTGATGAGATATATTTCATGAAATTGCTTTTTAACACTTCCTTCATAGCATGGCCGTTCATAAAGTGTCATGGCTATTTATAATTTTGAAAACAATTTCTCAAAAATAGTAAATGTTACCCACATGTGCCTAACTATAACACGCTATAAGCAATGAATAACCATAGAAATTTCTTCCTCTCAGCTTTCCTTCTCTTCTCAGCTTTTAATATCCCACTGTTGGGCACGGGGCCCGTCCAAATTGGGATGTAATTTAGTCTACTATGCACTACGCTGACCATGCGTATTGGCTTAAGTTCATAGAAGTTTATCTATTAATACGAAATCTATTTGCCGTTAAAAATTTATTAAATAAGTACAAAACAATTTATATCCGATTGATGAATAATCCTCAAGACATGTTGAAATTAATCGATACGCTATGTAGGTCAGAGGCATCGTAATCAAATGATAATAAAACTATGGACAATTTAGTCTTCTACAATTACAACAATTACAATTGGGTAAGAGTTATAATCGAGGCTGTCTGTTGGCCTTAAGTCTCCCAAATCGTACTGCAGCTACGAGTATATGCCGTAAACTTCCCCGTAAGGGAATAATAATATACAACAATTTTATTGTTGTTTCATATCAATTTTACAGCACAGGTTGGCACTGGAATGTGTAACGTATTCTACCAAAAGTTCAGATTCAGAACGTTTACGCACTAATCCTAATTTGATCCATTGTCTTACACCCAATGACGAAGCCCCTGGTAAAGAGAGTTTACCGGGCGTTAAAACAGACTAAGAAATTGTATATCCTGTCTGTAGTCTTTGGTGCTTACTACCGACATTATTTATTTTGCAGCGTCGAAACCGCAAAACAGTGTTGATGAAGTGAACTAAGATGACACCTCTATATTAGTCAAATCATATCTATACTAATATTATAAAGCTAAAGAGTTTGCTTGTTTGTTTGTTTGTTTAAACGCGCTAATATCAGGAACCACAAGTCCGATTTGAAAAATTCTTTTAGTGTTGGATAGTACATTTAGTGAGGAAGGCTATAGGCCAAATAACATTACGCTGCGACCAATAGGGGCGAAGTAATAGTGAAAAATGTTGCAAGAATGGGGAAAATTTTCCTAATTCCACGCGTACGGAGTCGCGAGCAACAGCTAGTTTTTAGGGTTCCGTACCCAAAGGGTAAAAACGGGACCCTATTACTGAGACTTCGCTGTCCGTCCGTCCGTCCGTCCGTCCGTCCGTCCGTCTGTCACCAGGCTGTATCTCAAGAACGGTGATAGCTAGACAGTTGAAATTTTCACAGATGATGTATTTCTATTGCCGCTATAACAACAAATACTAAAAATAAAATAAAATAAATATTTAAGGGGGGCTCCCATACAACAAACATGATTTTTAGGATTCCGTACCCAGTATCTCAAGAACGGTGATAGCTAGACAGTTGAAATTTTCACAGATGATGTATTTCTATTGCCGCTATAACAACAATTACAAAAAATAAAATAAAAGAAATATTTAAGGGGGGCTCCCATACAACAAACATGATTTTTTTACCGTTTCTTGCTCGATACTAATAACGTTGCCTTATGTTGCATAGATAATGGTACGGAACCCTTCGTACGCGAGTCCGACTCGCACTTGACCAATTATTTAAATATTGGTATTTTACAAGTACCGCCTTAATAATTCAAAGTATTGTATAATTTGTGGAGCCATAGTTTAATACATTTAATTTTGATATAGGTAAACGTACAATACGTAGTCTTCAATATAAACATAATAAAATGAGACAATAAAACCAGACATCTGTTTAATAAACACGTAATATGTGGCGAACTACATGTGTTTTTATACACGTTATCAAGGCATAATGTGCCAGATAATTAAGTTGCATGCAATGCAAAGAATTGACTGCATCCTGTAAATGTATTAAAAATGGAAGGACATAATGGATCAGTTCGACTGTCTTAGTGTCAGATTTACACGAAAGGATCCGTAACTTCTTAAATTTGATACTGACAAGCTCCAAAGAGTTACATTTGACTTATTTTATTATCTATATTAATATAATAAAGCTGAAGAGTTTGTTTGTTTGAACGCGCTAATTCAGAAAGGAACCGCAGTTTCGATTTATTGAGGAAGGCTATAAGCTGTATAACATCACGCTGCAACTAATAGGAGATATTATTATAACATTATGCTGCGTCTAACAGGAGCGAAGCATCAGTGAAAAATGTTGCAAAAAGTTATGGAGTTTCTTGTCTGTTATGGAGTTTCTTGTCTGTTTATGGAGTTTCTTGTCTGTTCTTCTCCATAGGATTCGCGTTTGGAACAGACACCTAGTTTCTGACGTTTCAAAAGAGCTTGTAAAACATGTCAACTTGAAATAAAAAATGTTGACCTTGACTTTAGAAACGGGAAAATTTCGTAACTTCCGCGCGTATCGTGGGCAACGGGCTAGTTATCTAGTTATCTATCCATATATGTAATTCGGCAAAATAAGCGCACTTAGAAATTTGACACAAAAACTTAACTGTGGTTCAATACGCACAATCTAGGTACGAAGTTCAATATACAAGTAACAAAGATTTAAAAACATGATAACTGTTGACTACGTAAAAAAATTGGTCAAGTGCGAGTCGGACTCGCGCACGAAGGGTTCCGTACCATTATCTATGCAACATAAGGCAACGTTATTAGTATCGAGCAAGAAACGGTAAAAAAATCATGTTTGTTGTATGGGAGCCCCCCTTAAATATTTATTTTATTTTATTTTTAGTATTTGTTGTTATACCGGCAATAGAAATACATCATCTGTGAAAATTTCAACTGTCTAGCTATCACCGTTCTTGAGATACAGCCTGGTGACAGACGGACGGACAGCGAAGTCTCAGTAATAGGGTCCCGTTTTTACCCTTTGGGTACGGAACCCTAAAAATATGGAAGAAGCTGGTAGAAAAGACTTAATCAATGTCATATAAGTATACTCGTCGTTGACTTTGATTTAATGCCTCTTCCCGTATTGAAATACGTTTGAGGAAAATGTAAAGAGGCTGCCATCTTAGTGGAAAACAAACACGAACTGGATGACACCTGTGTATTATGACGTCACAGTATTCAGAATTTTAATAAGCTATTCGTAATTTATCCTTATTAATCTTATTAAATAAATGCCCATATTGCATAGTTTACTAATTATTATGATACGAATAATTGTAACTAAACTGAATCTGTAACGATTTTCTTTCCCTTCTTAGATTAGTAGGTACATTCAGTACATATTCGTACTTCGTACGCAAGGAATCTAAAATACAAACCCTAACAAATTATACAAAAATAAAATAAAAAATAATAGTTTAAAAAAAAATCTAATTATTGCATTGTCATCGGTCTTTGACAGGTGTGCAAAATTTGAATAGAATCTGACCGTTTAAAGTGGGTCAATATGGAATACAAACATACAAACAAACATACAAGTGAAGCTAATATAAAGCGTGTAAAAACATCCTCTTGAACTACTCTATTATTAAAACACTACATCAAAATTATTTGCGTAGTTTTATAGATATGAGCTCACATTGGGACATGCATACAAAACTAACGATTTTGTTTATACCTAATAAGATAAGATTTCTACTAACCAAATGTTGATCTACTCATTGATAAAATGGGCAAAATATTCAGTTGGCATTTATAAATAACTACGGATCTTATGCGATTTCAGCGATAAACTACATATAAATCGCCGTTATTCACTAGTCAGGGTTTCGTTGTAAATGAGCACTAAATAAAAATAGCGCGGCTTTAATGAGAAAATAAAATACAAAGCTTTTCATGTTTACAGCAATGGTGAAGCCGCAATACTGCTAGACGTATAAAACATATTTTTGGTTAATGTTCAGACATGGCACATAAACTATGTAAGCCAATGACTCAACTGCTCAGAAGAAGTCACATCTCATGAATCATGATTTAAAACTGTTTATATTGGTGTTAAAGACATAATATACTAGGATTGTACTCAGTTATACCATCATCCGAGGATAATATTGTGACAAAACAAAAACTAAGAAGCGTATAACACCGTTCTTAGTTTTTTAGTTGATTTAGAGCCAACTGTTGGCATTACTTCATCAGGAAGGTAAATTTTCTAACTATTATTATCTTATATATAAAAATCAATTGCTGTTCGTTAGTCTCGCTAAAACTCTAGAACGGCTGGGCTGATTTTGATGATTTTGGTCTTGAAATATTCGTGAAAGTCCAGGGAAGGTTTAAACGGTGACAAAATATATGGAAATCTAAAATTCCACGCGTACGGAGTAGCGGGCATCAGCTAGTTATATAATATTTTACCTTCTCCAGAACCTACTTTGATAGGGAAATCGAATAACTATTTTATTGGTAGTCGGTATCTCTGTGTTCCTTTTGTATTGTCCTGAGTGCGTGGGTGATGGAAACAAAGATTAGAACACAACGATTCGGAAACCTTTTACGTAATCGATTAATATCATATACCAATATCGATTAATTTCATAGTACACATGGCGGAAAATTCATATTTCCAAGTACCCAAAATTGGTAAGTCGAGAAAAGAAATCGCAAAGTAACTAGGTATATCAAAACATAATGCAGTATGTGGGCATTAACATTATTTGGTGAATGGCTACTTTATAAGCAAGGCCATGTGCATTGGACAAAAAACGTGTTAATAACAAGATCATACTAACAAATCCAAAATAGCCTTACATTGAGCTAAAATTAGAAGATTTTCACTATAATAGTAGGGGTGTCACAGCGCTTTACTATCATATAAGGTAACTGATATTTTTATCAGTTACGCTAGGGCTTCACGTGCGTTATCGGGAGCATTGGCTCCAGCGTTAAATATATGAAATTCTAAAAGATTTTGTCAGTTATTTCTGGCCATATATGCGTCCGTATAATTGCGCATTGATGGAATAGAACAAGACGCTGACTTACGCCATATTGAAGAACAGAAAGGCTAATTTCATAAGAAGGCTAAAGAAAAGTGACTACTTATACATGGAGCTGCGATAAATCGTCAATTTAGCAACTTTTAAAATTATCTGGGGCATCTGTAAACTTTGTATTAATTGGAACAAAAAGTATGTTTCAAGTAATTAAAAATTTTTTTTTCTTGTTTTTCTGGTTTCTAGATTTATCTAATACTAGCACTCAGGTTCGATGATATAAGTGAAGGTTCGAGGCACGTGACCTTGTCGAATTTTACAAAACTGTCATTCAAGAACTATTTTCAACTGATTAACATTTAAATTACGTGAACGCTTGTAGGCAATAATAAAAACACACACAAGGATATACTAAACGACTTTTAAATAAATGTGCTATCAATCAAAGAATTAATTAATTTATATTTTCAATTTAAATTAACTTAATAAGCATGGAGTGTTTTTATTCAATCTCAAATCTAATAATCTAATGCTAGGCTGTAAAATTAAAACAAAACCATTTAATTCGCTAGTAAGTTATAGGCAATTATTGAAATCCATTTCTATCTGTAGGCAGAACTTTCTGTTTTAGTTGTTAATATTAACTGTGAAGGTCCAGAGAACCTTACAGAGCTTTATTTAATTGAATGGCTATGCAATAATACTTCAAAGTGCAAATCTTTTAACGGAGTTCATAAAATAACAAAAAATTATGCCCCAAGTTTGTTGATATGCAACTACAGGTATTTAAAGTCACACTTTAAACGTAAAGGTTTAATCTTTAAAGCCAGAACTAAAATTTGAAGAAAGAAACTGCCTAACATAACTAGTAATAGGGTCAATGCAATCAATACGTTACACGACTACACTCGGTGGCACTGCGCATCCAATTTGTAAAAATTTGTGATGTTAAAAGGTGAACTATGCACTTAATCATCTATGAACAGATAATTGAATTGAAGTGATGAGTTATGAATAGATTATTTGTCAATCAAAAACCTTAACGTATTATATATTATAATGCAGTAAAGATAGCAAAAAGCTGTCAAAATGTGCAAACGCATGTCAGGCATTTTTTAACAATCTCTTTTGGTGAAATAGCAAACTTGAGATATCAGTAACCAAGTCTTAGTAATATTGTCCAGTTTCAGAAGTAAGTATTAAGTACGTAGTTGCTAATTCTGGGTAGAGCTGAAGTAAAACTGTGTATATGTGTTAGGTCCCATGCATATTTTGAGATAAAAACGTACGTTCATTACAAAGAATGCTTGGTAAGCCTAGCAATCACGATTATCAACGAAACTGAATGATTTTAGCTTTCAATATACTATAAAATCCCAAATAAATGTCTCTACTATCCTCATCATATGCATACTTGTATCGTTTAGCATGTTTTGTAAACTAAATAGCATTATTAAGATTTGTTTTGATTTCAGATATAAGTCAACTTATATCAGTTGACACAAATTCGGCATACCTACTGTCAGAAACAGTTTATTAAGGGTATATCTCGAGTTATACCTTAGACAGTGCGAGAAAAAAGTTGTTCAAAGTGATATAACTTTAGCTATATCCAAATTCACTATTATTATTCCAAAAAATTTGATGTGGAAAAGAATAGAACTGTACTAATATCAGGAAACACGAAAACATGTGTAGCTTCGACACAATAAAAGGTGTGACTTGATATAAATCTATATTCACGAAATTTTTGTCAAAATTATGTGAGTTATATCCTTTTGCATGAAATTATCTCGGAAACTATAGTAGATAGAACAACGTGAGTTAGACCAAAAAAATCCTATTATTTTTCTGATCATTTATATGTAAGAAAACCGAAAAGGGTATAAACTCGAGATACATCACTCAGCACAGGAGCCACAGAATTATAAAACGCGAGTTTACAGCGAACTCTTTTCGTATATTTATTGTTTGTATGTATATGTATTGTTTTCTCGCTATAACAGTCTAGCGGGAAAATAAAGAAATGAAAACCGTTCAATTTCACGATGACAGCTACTGTTTTCCTTGAATGCGCGTCTTTTTTTACTTTATGTGTTATTTTATAAAAATATGACGCTTACACACGTAGCAAGGTCATACTAGGGTCGAAGAAACCGGCAGGGATAGGGGACAATTAATAAATAATTAGATAAAATTAATCTGGCCACAAGAAAATATAGCTTAGTAAAATTAATATATGATGTGTTGATAATATAAAGGCTATGAAAGAACTACATTTATTTAACACACAGTCTCCATATTAGACACGTTAATATTACAGTATTTTGACAAGAATTTTACATTACATTTGTAATAAAACTGATTGCATGATTTTAAATGATCGCCTAGAAAACGTAATGGAGTATTACAATTGTAATTCTAAAGAAACGCATTACGATAGAAATATAGACAACGATGTTAAAAATACTAAAAATATTAGAGCGGCATGTACTATATTTTAATGTGACTAATATGTACACAAACAGTACTAACTGATAACAATAATATTATGAGTACAATATGTAAATATTATTTATCATGTACCTACATATTTTAAGTCTGTTCCTTAAGCGGTTGGTAAATTTAAAAAAACTATAGAGAAGAGAAAACACAATAAAGTATTTTTATAAACATGAAATTTTTTTACCCCTCAAATCCTCGCGCATTTATTATTTTTTGTCACAAAACTTATACGGTTGCAATATTGCATCTTAATAAATTAGCAATGTATTCATAGCCAAGGTTTTGCGTAGGCTACCCATACACGGATACATGTTACAGAATGTGAACGTGATCTGTTTGTCCTTACTTACAATCATTTCGTAACACACCCTAGTTCTAAGCGAAATCTACTTCACAAGTAATCAGTTACAGAAATGCTACAAACGAATTAGCATGACAACACACATTTTGTGAGTTATACTCTTTATCAACATTTTGTAGCTGATAGCTAAGCCAACATAGGTATTGTAAATAATGCCAAAAATACGTAACAATTTTAAAATGATATACTACATGTAAGATACGTAATACTAGGTTTAAATAGAAGTCAAACTTGGGAGCTCTACAATATCACGTGTTAAGACATTTTAAACTCTGTGTTAGACCGCTAGTAGCGAGAATGGATACTCAGTGTTCATTTCAGGTTAAAAAATTTAGATGTTCAAGAAATATGATCCACAAGTGGAAGGAATCCTATGGTTAGAAACAAAATATACTATATTATTATTGTTATAAAGAAAAAGTATAAATATAAATACCTGGATTTGTGGCTGCAGACGCGGTGCTCCACAGGAACACTGTTCACCACACAGACATCCATTGTCAAACGCACGCCTTGATGCCAAATCACCTATGTGTCTCCCAGAAGGCGTCGCGAGCCTCAACGCTGATGCGTCAGACTGCGATCTGTGATGCCCTCTTCTTGCTGCCGGCCTGATCTCCTCGGCTAATATTGAATCCCTTAATTTTGTGGCTCGAGACCTTTTTGTTTCACCTCCGAAAGCAGTCAATAACCACGCAAGTCTTAGAGAAAAATCAGCACTTTGTTTACACCTGTAGACCATATACGGTCTCAACACATCCGCCACATCGCTCATTTCAATGTACATGGTCGCTAATTGTGGTAGATAGAAATCCACATCCTCGTATGGAAATGAAAATAGTTTGTTCGCCAAGTAAGTTTGCACACCCGGCTCTTTAGAATTAAAAAGGTATGAGATTGCCATACTCATGTCAAAGAGTTTACTTTCGAACAGCCTTAACAGAAAATCTTTGTTTTTAGACGTTTCGGCAGCACATTGTTCAGTTTTTACAGGTGGATCGATAGCTGTATCAGGTGGATCAGGAGGTTTTTCTGAATCCTCCGGATTTCCGGAGTCTAAGCTTTCTCTTGATCTCGCCGCGGCTGGTGCCGGTGGTCTCTCTTCGTCGTTGCCATCAGGTGGCGTGTGAATACCAGAGTCGTCAGAGCCAGTTGGTACTTCTGGTGGTAAAGCTAGCCTCGGAGCGGCTACTTCGATAGGTAATCGAAGTGGACCCTCAGGGGAAGTAGGTGTCATGTCTTCTGGTATCCGTTGTAGAACAGAATCCAAGGATCTGTTTCTTTGATGACCGCATCCTGCCGGCGGTCCAGTCGATCCCGTCACATGTCTAAAACAAAGGAAACAGACATAAGAAATTTTATTTAAACTGTCTTATGATTTCCTTAGAACTTTAATAACCGAAAAAAAAATTTTTTACTAAAATGACGTACTTGTAGAACGGATCCTCGTAATGCTGAATACCAACGACAATAATTTTCCTAACCATTTGCTCAATTTACACTAGTTATATTGCACAGAAATTTCACTATTTAGTATTCTAAAGGCTGCGGTTATTCAATTAGCGTCCTGACATAAACATAGTATTTGCGCTTGACTACTGGCATTGGCGTAGCGTTAAAACAATACAAGCACAGCCTTGCTATTTATCATGGCGCGTAATTAAACACAGAACATTGTCAAAACGACACACACACGTCCAACTGCGCGGCCGTCTTATGGCAAACTGTTTTACGCAACAAATAGAGGCGCCGCTCCGCATACCATTCGAAGGATCACCTCGATTACGCAGCCGAAATGCAGCTAAACTACTACTACGAAACAGCATAAACAAAAATTTTTTTACACCTACTTTATAGACCACAGATTTTGTTGACCGAGATAATAATGAGTAGACTGAGGATATTTAATTAAATCTTTTAGGAACAAGTGTATTTAAAATTTATTATACTGATGGTAAGGCACTACTAGCACGAGACGTGCCTAAAATAATTAAATAGGTCTACGTTAATCAAAGTTGATATTTGGTAAATTTATAGTTCATTGACTTCAGTGGATCGTTAATATATTAATAGAAGGTTAGAAACTATGGTTTGGTGAAAATATTAAAAAAGAATGTGGGTTTTATAAACACTCTAGAAAACTAGTAAGATAAAAAACAGCACCCTGGTATGTAACACTAATTTTATAAATACGTGACATATTTAAGGGAAATAATAGTTAGATAAAGTACGCGTCACGTAAAAAGAACGCTGAATGAAAGTGGTAGGGGCGTCTTTGCGCATGGGTACACACTCGCACGAAAGATATGTGCCTATTATTTTATTTTTGAACTAGGCTTTCGCTGGCGAGTCGTGGCTTGGTACCTACATATTTGTTATTCTTAATAGGTATTACATAGAAAACCGATAAATCGCCTATGCGCAGCTTGACCGCCAGCGTTCTTTTTACATGACGCGACCTATACCTACACCAGTTGTATCATATTGGCTTCAATAAATAATAACTGTGTGATATTGAAGATTTAAAATAGTAACAGTCAAGTGGAGAAAGCGGCCGATGACCCCGAAAGTTTATCAGCATTGACTTGGTTATTCGAAAGATTTAAGGCTCAGTGCAGTTTAAGTCGCGATGCAGTGATTAATGCGGCTATGTACTCAAACAAGAAAGTAAAGGAAGTGGAAGTGTGTAATAGTAGGCACTCAATGAGTGAACATTCCAAGCAGAGCGTGAGTGGTTAACGAATTATCGTTAATTTATTTTAGGAATGTTATCGGACATCGTACATATGTTGCGTCCTACCAACAGATGTGCCATTGAACAGTCCACATACATCGACAGAGAAGCTTTTATATAAACATATTTTAGTGACAGATTGAGTACGAGAGCTCATAAAGTACGCGCTGCGGAAACTACCATTAAGAGGGTACTGTACTCTTCATTTAGGTATTTGCCTTAGGTATTGCTATCCCTATTTCTGAGCGCCGCGCTGAAAGGGACAAATATAGATGAAGCGGATTTTACCTACAAATTCTTTGAAAAAAGACGTTTCGTACTTCCGTTTTCTTTTCGCGAAAGTTAAACCGATTTTAATAGTTTTTGCGTTATATTATAGATAAAGAGTATATCTATGCTTCTATCACTTTCTTTTGTGGTAAAACTTTACCAAATTTGTGTGATAGACACTGCAACTTTATCTAAAGAAAACCGAAAAAAGTAGGCTTTTCGGATCGTCATATTTCTTTTAGTTATTATGTTTAAAAAAAAAGAAAAAGTGATAGAAGCATAGATGTACTCTTTTTCTATAATATAACTATTAAAATCGGTTTAACTTTCGCGAAGAAAAAACGGAAGTACAATACCCATACTTTTGACGGGCTTCGTGGTCTAGTGGTTTGTATAACGGACTGTCGATCAAGAGGTCGCGGGTTCGATTCCCGCCTCGGACAATCATTTTGTGTGATGTTTATAAATGTCATACAAATGTTTGTTCTGCGTCTGGGTGTTTCTATGTATTATAAGTATGTATTTACAAAAAAAAGTAGTATATGTATTCTATCCGTATTCTGGTACCCATAACACAAGCATATAAGCTCAGCTTGGGACCAGAGGACGTTGTGTGAAATGTCCGTTAATATCTATTATTTATTTATTTGTATGGAGCATGATTTGGTATCGTACCGTCTTAACATAACAGACATCCTATTACGATGAATGTTCAAGCTGATTACATGTAGTCGAGATAATATTAATATTTATTGGTAAGAGCATTTCACATTCTATATTATAACTTTCTGAGTTTAATCAAATTTATAAAATTGTTGTTACAATGTTCTATAGAACAGCGTATTATGGTTACTATTTTGTTTCCTAAATCACCTCATTTATCACGATCAATTTGAATCGAAAATAAACAGAAAATAAACCAAAATAATTATTATCTTTGAAAGTATCAAAAATAATTTATAAATTACCAGAAAGAGCCATAAGGTTTTACTAAAGACGTTATGTGTTATTTTTATGGCATTGGCACGGGGAGTTTGGTAAATATTTGGTTTGAAGAACCCTTAGGTACTCAAATATAGTTTTGGTATTCTTTCATGTTGGATGAGTACGAGTTGAAGCGTTATCATCGTTAATGTGGGTCAGCTCAGTTTTACCACCGGACAATTAACTAAGTAGGTATACCTTCTAGATGACCTCGCGTGTTCTACACGTAACAAACAACCCGACAAATACAATAATATTACTGTTTAACGACACCCAATCACGAGAGCGAAACCATAAAACAATAAATCAATTGGTATACATGGCAATATAAGAATTTAACGAACCATCACAACAAAATAATTGCTGGATAGAAGACCTCTGACAGAAGCGATGAAAAATATTTAGTAAATTGATACAATTCTCCGATGGATCCAATTGCTATATTGATTTCAATTAGAATTTTATTATGATCGGAGATACTGAACGACGCCAGATAAATTAAGTTCCTATTCCTACAACAAATTCCAAATGCGTCAATGGCAAATTAGATTTTAAGAGGAAGCCCTCAAGTCTTAGTTTATTCCGGTGTTTTGACGAAGCTCATATCAGTAAATTATTACGTGAGCTCATAATTGTAATGTTCTGACAAGTAAATGTTGTCGAAAACAACGAGTAAAATTCGTGAAGGCCTTTGTGCGAAGCTCATTCGGCGACGCGCATTGACGTCAATGCACAAACAATAGCAGATTGATTCAAAGCGTCACTAATTTACCATACTGCTGTGTTATTGTGCGAGTATTGGTGAAAGTCAGCCGTAAAAGGCTTTTGCAATCTGACAACTTACACAAAATGAAATACGGCTGTAACTATTGCATGTCTGTGGACTTAACATCTTAATTATTTAACGTTCATAGTAAGTAGTGTGTATACATACTTAATATAATTTTATCTTAGACAGGTGGAGAAAGTTTGTTTCATAAAGAAAGGTAGTAGATTGAGTTATGCTTATGATGAAGTAAAGAGCCGTGATAATAGTTGTTCGTGCCATTAGAGAATAATAAAATTTGCTGTGATAAGCTTTAAACCGAGTGCTTCATGATGCACGCAATTGGTACTCTTCACTTTTACTTCTAAGTAAATTATGGGAGCGAAAGTAAAAGCCTATTTTAAAACTTGCTACTCTTATTTAAAATTCAGTTATCATATAAATACATACGCTACCTACATTAAGACTTTTTCTGTTTAATGTATGCGGTCACTGTATATAAATATTGGACCATGTTGCATGAAACATAAAATAAACGAAAGTATGAATATGTTTTACTTCAGTTCTTGATTGACTGTGTATTCCGTTACATATATTTCATACAATTATTTATTTCAATCAATTAATACTAACTTTACATTTAAACTAACAATAACGGCAAAGTAACAACAAAGTTACGCTTAAAAATTGACAATTGTCACAATTTTTAGGTACCTATTTAAGACTATGCTTTTGTCACTTTATTGACCTGAAGAATCTGTCTTAAAGCGTGTAAATGAGCTTTCTTCTAAGATACAAAATTAAAAAAAAGTTATAACTAAGATGTAAAAATATTTGTTTTGTTCATTATAATGAAACCGTGTCTCTTTGAAAAGACGTACATCGGTCTAAACAACTGTAATATAACAGACAGTTAGTTTCTTACAGAACTTTGTTTAGAGAGAAAACGTTATTTGTGATACAATATATACATTTAACTTGAATAAACACACGTCTTTGAAGTGTTCAGTCATAAAATACATAGTTTAACAAACTCGACTTTGATAATAAAATAAAAACATTAAGTTGCCTTGAGTTCTGCCCACAGACTATAACCAAATAATAAATTCATTTGTGGACATTACTCACATATTACTATACGACTTCAATTAAGTTATATTTCTATGCTATTTTGTGGGTCCCAGAATACGGATACAATATTATTTGTTGTCAAACATTTTGTATAATAAAAACAAAGTATGATTCAAATGATTGTTCTGACCAGGGATCAAACTCGCAACCTCGTGAACAGCAGTCCGTTAAATGAACCACTAGACCACAAGGCTTGTCTTACTAACCATATAATTATGTACCTACTAGGATTATAAATTCTCAACAATATATCAATGTAAAAAAAAACATTACGCCACGTAGTTACTGACTTAAATTACAAAATAATCACGTAAATGAGTTACACTAGTGTATCGAAATATTACACGTAAACCAGTGTTAAATTGTTTACATGATACAATATTACACACAGATATAGTTAAGCGGATTTTCTAAGAACATTACATGAAAATGTATTTCAACGAAATTTGTCGCTGTTCGATGACTGACTATGTAGTTAATTTATGATAACAATTAGCACAAATGTGTTTAGATGGTAGCTGATGGCGCTTTATAGTCCCATAGTGCTGAAGACCTTGCGGAAAGAAGCGTGACGGTATAATAGTGATGATGAAAATTGGCTTTAATTATCTAAATACATAAAAAGCTATGTGCAGACCAGAACAACAAGTTCATAGTATATTTCGGGTTTTCCCCGATAACTACATCAATTTATGATACTAGCTTACTTTTACTTTTGAGCGTAGGACCGAGATAATGTACCACGAAATTTGTAGGACAATAATGGTTAGTTATCATTTATGATGACCTCATTATCGATCCTACATGTTGGAAAGAGGGGACTCTTTGATCAAACCATAGATTTTGTAGGACAAATATTTTTTCAAATAATTTAGATAATTTTCTTGAGATTTAAAAAAAATCTGTTAGTAATAATTATTTGAGAATCATCAAATCGACATATTTTATCCTTGCTGCCTCTGTTAGCTACCACAATCGAGAATTTGGAATAGGAAATTATTGGGCGTCTCATCAAAATCAAGCTACTCACAGAAAATTAGCTTGATAGTAATCAAGTGCAAAAATGGACCATAGATCCTGGACTAATGTAGGTACTTATCTTTAGTAAACAATAAAATAGCATATCAAAGAATCGAAAGGATACTAATATTTTATACTTTATCTAATAAATTACTAGATACGGAAATGATCTAGTAATATTAAGTAATATTAGATCTATTACAAGGTATAATATCCGATCACCTAGAAATCTACATACATATTGAAATTTCCTAATATAAATTACTCATGAGACCTAAATTCATAACGACGTAACAATTTTAAATGAAAAGCCATTTATCTAATTTAAACGAAGGAGGTTAACCTCTTGAATGTCTGATGTACCTACGGGGGTACAAATAAAATTTTGGCGCGAAATGTTTTTTGTACACCCGGGTGTACAAATAAATGACCGTTCTCTTTGGACGCTCTAAATTGTCGTTCCTTTGCACTCGCACGTCTATGGCTATATTATTCGACGTATCGATACATGATTGGTCGAAATTATATTATTTTAGCGCCAATATTGCAATAAGGAACGAACTAAAGCGCCGAAATTACACAGTCCCTTCAAATATCATACATTTTCAAGTGGACGCCATTTTGAAGAATTGTGCTTGTTGATTTTGTGAAGGGTAAACATGTTTTCAAGACGAGACCGGTGAGTATTTTATAAGATTTATATACAGAATTGCTGAGAAATAAGTGTAGATTTCATGTTGAGTGTTAGTTTATTGAAAAGTGATAGACATTGCAGTGAAAAGTTACTAAAAGTTTGTAATGCACTAATTTCTACTCGGACGCCCGCCGCGTGTAGTAATGTTTTATGATAAATATTCTTACATATGGTTTGAAATACACATAAGTACTTAGTTTATTACCCTACGAACATAATTTAGCTAATACCTACTGATATAATTACGTATTATTATCGTAATTCATATTTCTAAGAAAATAATGGCGGTTACTACGTCCGTATAGTAAAACATATAGTTTTTTTTTATAAGTATTCTTTTATATTGTTTGAAATACACATAAGTACCTAGTTTATTGATCTACGAACCTAATTTAGTAAATAGCTACTGTAATAATTACATATTTTCATCGTAATCTATATTTCTAAGAATAATTCCCGCCAAAGAAACCATTTCAAGTTGACAAAATATTCATAGATATTGTTTGAAATACACATAAGTACCAAGTTTATTGATCTATGAACCTAATTTAGCAAATAGTTACTGATATAATTACGTACTTTCATCATAATTTGTATATTTATAAGAATAATATTTCCCGCCATAAAAGAATAATATTTCCCGCCATAAACATGTTTCGCGGTCAGTCAAGTAGGCATGAACACATAGTACAGATAATATGCAGAAATACAGTATGGAAATTTTCATTAGTTGTATGTATGTTGTATTTTTTTACAAGTTTATCTAGTTTATTATATTATGTGGATGTTTATTAGTTCAAGTAGTTTAAAAATTAATTCATAAGGTAAACAAATATGTAATTTCATCTGCAATGTCTAAGAATGACGTAAGATAATTTTTTTTGAACCGACTTCACTTATGCCTTTAGTACCCGAAGGTGGGCAGTGGCAATAATGTCTCGTACGCTTATTATTTTTCCTCAAAAATTATAATAGGTATTTACTATAACTATTAATTTAATAAATTATTGTTTTATGATATTTTAGTATGGTGAGATCCAGGAGTACCACTCCAGCTGGGGGGCCCGATCGTGGCGGGCCTTCAAGGCCGAGCGCCGCCCGACGGGCCCTCATTATGGGGCTCATAGATGCGAACCCGTGCCCCGAGCGAGAATTATCTCCCTCACCACCGCCTCGGTAAGTATTTTTATATTTAATTTTATTATATTTATCTGTTGCGTTACTGTCGACTGATTGAATTATTATTAGTATTTTATATTTAGTATTATATATTATTTATATTTAGTTTCAATTGACTAATTAGTATTTGTTATCTTTTTAGCCTTCTCCATGCTTTCCCAGTGGTAGCGACCCCAGGCGGCTCTATGCACATTGAAGGTGCGCCTTTGGGCATAGAGAGCACCCCTGGGGGTCGCGTCCGACGTATCCGAAGCAAGCCTGCCGTGCCTCTCTTGTATGTATCTCGCCTATATAAAATACTTGGTAAGTGTTCATATTAAGATTATATTTTTAGAATATTGTACTTGCTTGCAGCATCGATGCAGTCGAAAGAGTGGAGGCTTTGGATATGTCGGACGAAGAAGCTGAGGAAATAATGGAGGAGGCGCCTTGGCATCTCAGGCGATGGGTGGAAGATTTGCCGGGGCCGGTGGACAAGGGCTGCTCCAAGTCACCTGTCGTCCTCAGGCCTAGCGTCACAGCTTCCATTGCCGATGATGCCAATTCCGAGGTTGATGTCCGTCCGTCAACCTCGGGATTGGCATCATCGGCAAGGGCGCCTAGGGTTGAGGATGGCAGTGATTTGGACAGCGAATTCGACGGTGAATTTGATGTGCCGGAGCCGCTCGAGAAACGGCAAAACCTTCCCGAGATGGAGCAGTTGGAAGAATCAATGCAGGTAGTTGTACGTGAGATAGACACGGGAATGGACAACGCAGCCGATTGTCTACTGGGAACGTCGGCTAGTTTCACGTGGGTGTCGGACTTTGAGTCGTTCAGGGGTGTCCGCGAAAATTTTACAGGACCTACCCCTGGACCACTCAAAGACTACGATTCACCTTATGATGTCTTTACCGATATATGGGATAAAGACATCATAGGGTTAATCGTTGAAGAAACTAACCGATACGCTCGGCAGACAATTGAAACTAAGCGTTGTGAAGGGACTCTGAAACCATCGTCTCGCCTTCATTCGTGGACTGACACGAATGCAGACGAGATAATGGTTCTTTTCGGGGTGTTCATGTATATGGCCATCGACCCGCGGACGTCGGTGACCGAATATTGGACATTGGACGAGAACCTCGAAATGCCGGGGTTCCGACGTCTAATGTCCTATAATCGGTATGTTTTGCTGAGTAAGTTTCTCCACTTTGTCGACAATGAGGCTGTTGCTAGTCAGCAATTGCCGCAAACTGGAGATTCTTACTCAGCAAGACCATCGGCGAAGCTGGGTAAGTTGGCCCCTATTATTGAACATCTCGAAAAGAAGTTCAAGTCCCTTTACAACCTTGGTCCCGACCTCTCAATTGACGAGTCTTTGACCTTGTTCAAGGGCCGCTTGTCTTGGGTTCAAGCAATAAGGTCAAAGGCTGCCCGATTTGGAATAAAGTCATATGAACTGTGTGAATCCCGCACAGGTTATATGGCTGGATTCCAAATCTACACGGGCAAGGTGGAAGGGTCCAGGGGAGACCCTTCACTTGGCGTCGATTTGGGAGGGAAAAGCACGCAAGTGGTTCTGCAGCTATTGCAAGGCCTGGAACGTCGAGGGCATTGTGTAGTGATGGACAATTTTTACAATTGTCCATCACTAGCACGATACCTCAAGAGTCTGGGCTTTGATTGCTATGGAACCCTTCGTGTATGCCGTCGAAATGTCCCTAGTGATATTGCCAAAGTATCGAGGAAAGTGAGTAAGGGGACTATAATATCTCGCCATTGCGGAGATGTATCCATCATTGCATGGATGGATTCCAAAATGGTGAATATTATATCCACCTATCACAGCCCCGATACTTACAATGGCACTAGGGCCGGTAGGAATATTGTGAAGCCTGTGTGTGTAAGGGATTACAACACATGCATGGGGGGTGTTGATCTCAAAGATCAAAAACTCTCCATGTATCTGTTAGAGCGAAAGAGAGGTGTGAAATGGTATATAAAGATGTTTAAAAGGTTGATGAATGTGAGCGTGCATAATGCTCTTGTGATGTATGTGAGTTCGCTGAATCGACGCGGTAAATTGCCCGTGACGCATCGTGAGTTCCGTCATAGGCTTGCTGGTGCTCTGACTGGACAGCACCGTCCCTGTCCAATACAGATCAGCCAGCCTGTGGGGGATATCACGAGGCTGAGGCGAGATATCGTGCACGAGCCAGTGTATCTGCCAGGGAAAAAGAATCGAGCGAGATGTATGATGTGCTACCGAAAGAAGGAAACCAAACTGGTACATTCCAAGTGCGTCCAGTGTGACGTGTATCTTTGCTTTGTAGACTGTTGGAGAAATTGGCATTCTGCAACAGTCGTACCAAGCGAAGATACACGTGGACGAAAACGGAGGCGTACTTGAATGTACCAGTTTGGGGAGTGAAAGAAATCCGGGCTCTCATATGATAACGTGACCATTTATTTTTTGATTCAAAACGGGACATTGGTTATTTCGAAAGTTGTTTATTCAGAAAAAACTGAACATTGGGTATTTCGAAAGTTGTTTATTCAGAAAAAACTGAACATTGGGTATTTCGAAAGTTGTTTATTCAGAAAAAACTGAACATTGGGTATTTCGAAAGTTGTTTATTCAGAAAAAGTTAGTTAATTTCAATTTTACGAATTAAAATTATACCCAAAATGTTAATTTGCTGTTGAAGATTTTAAGTAAGAATTTTTATTTTATTTTAATTTTGCGCTGTTTTCGAAAACGGGACATATTTGCGTCCCAGAGTACATTTCGGGGACACCGGGACTCGTAATTATAAAAAGGTACAGTCCTGTTCAAAACGGGACGTCTGGTCACATTATCGTATGAGAGTTGCGTTTCGACGGCATGGGGCGTCCCGTGTCTATCTCATAATTACCTGCATTGATTATTCTCCTTTTCGGTGTGGTAGTGTCGTTTCTCGAGCATGCTAGTTTCAAGGTGGTGGTCAATAACATCCGCGACTGACTGTTTGACGTCTCTGCTAATAGCATTCCTGGGCATTCCATTGTAAATTTTTAGACAGTTCAAAGCTTAAATCAGAATTGTTTCAGCGGAAACACTAATATCATTATTTAAATTTCTAATTCTAATTAAATTTGCAACTATTTAAAGTTTTAAACAGCTAAATCGGATCAACAGTGTCACTGTTATCTTCTCAAACAAATACAATAAAGCTCCGGGTGGTGATAGAAATACTACGGTGCCCTATAGCCGGCCTTTATGGCCTTTGAGAAGCTATACTATGGTGCCTATAGCCGGCCTTTATGGCCTTTGAGAAGCTATACTACAATGCCTATAGCCGGCCTTTATGGCCTTTGAGAAGCTATACTACAATGCCTATAGCCGGCCTTTATGGCCTTTGAGAAGCTATGCTACAGTGCCTATAGCCGGCCTTTATGGCCTTTGAGAAGCTATAAAACCCAGACACGTCGGGGTCACCAATGTTGGGTGTGGATGGGTGTAATTAAATCACGAGAGTCAATACTTAGCACATTTTTAGCAAATTTTTAGCCAAACCCGGAATGCTATGATTGATATATGTTGATATTTTGTGTTAAAAATTTACTTTACATACAATGTTTGACTATACATTGATTTAGGTTTTTATACTAACATAATATTTTTAATTCCTCGATTCGTGACTTCAAAAATAGGAATCCACTTTATAAGACCACCACCTTTTATAAGTATATTATTTTTTGAGAAATATATGTCGTTATTTAATTTTGTCAAGTCATTATCTTGTATTTTTACTATAATTATAAGGCAAAGATAATAAATTAAAGATATTTGTAAACCAACCTGTCGCAGAAAAATTAATAATATAATTGTCTAGTTTATCACAGGAAAGCAATCGCAAATTTATCTGAAATACTTATGCTTATTACTGACATAACTATATGTTATATAATATTTTTGTAAGACGCATACCTTTTTATTGTGCACATGTGTTTGGAAATTTTGTTTTGTTTGAAAACTTTGTTAGTATTAAGAATATAAACAATACTGTGTCGTTATTTAATTTTGTCAAGTCATTATCTTGTGTTTTTACTATAGTTATAAGGCAAAGATAATAAATTAAAGATATTTGTAAACCAACCTGTCGCAGAAAAATTTATAATATAATTGTCTAGTTTATCACAGGAAAGCAATCGCAAATTTATCTAAAATACTTATGCTTATTACTGACATAACTATATGTTATATAATATTTTTGTAAGACAGCATACCTTTTTATAGTGCACATGTGTTTGGAAATTTTGTTTTGTTTGAAAACTTTGTTAGTATTAAGAATATAAACAATACTATGGTATAAGTTGTTGATCTAAGCCACTCAGCATGAAATGTTATCACAATCGAGCGATAAAAATACAATTTTTTTTTGTTACCGCTCGGGTCGGGAAAATATGGCGTATTTTTGTAAAGCTTACTGTATAAAAAAATTTATGGGGCGGTATGTATTTTTTATTTTATATATTAGAATAAGTATTTATAAATAAGTTTAATAAAACACATTTTGTTTGAAATATAGTTTTATTTACTTTATTATGTCCACTAACCTAGACAAAATTAACTTAGCAAATCTACAAGACAAAACTCATACATAGATTTACAAGTCATTACATTTTAGACATTCCCAATTTCGGGATTGTGACATTTGTAACACACACAGAAACACAAACAAAAGGTATTTTTTGGTACACTATTAACACAGGCACAGAATAAATATAGAAAGCCACGACGATTTCACATTAAAACCTTTATGAACAATATAAATACGTAGCACTACTACACACGAACTGTCGCGCCGCGCAGTTAAACTTACACTGACCACAGTATTAAATATTTATTACTATGTTAGACCACATTATCGGCTTGCCTGCTGGCCTATTCTTTCCCGTACACATTGTAATAGGTGTGAGAAAGACAATTATAATAGATTTTTACTTATTCGCTACATAACGAGAGACGGAAGGAGCGACCCAACCTGGGTCGCTTGCCAGACGTGTATAAATACGAGCGACCCAATCTGGGTCGCTTGCCAGACGTGCATAAATACGAGCGACCCAACCTGGGTCGCTTGCCAGACGTGCATAAATACGAGCGACCCAACCTGGGTCGCTTGCCAGTTGAGAGGTATTATAAAATTAAGATTTCAACATGATATAAATAATAGTAAGTACCTAGGCGTGAAGTTATGTATGTATATATAAATGAGAACACGCAAAAAATCATAATGAAAAACACTAATTACTTACGCATAAATAAAAACTTACGGTAAATATGTGCCTATCATTTGGCATCATTGCTGCTGCGTACACCTTCGGGTAATATAGGCGTGAAGATATTGATAGATAGAAACTTATACTAAATGGGGACGAAAAAATTGGATATTCTAAAAACATTTTTATTGAATAGCATACCTACCTATTATACCTATTATTGGAACACAAGCAATATAAATCTAAACATTTATTTTATTGAATAGGATATTATTATTTTATTGGAACATAAATAGTGAGATAATAAATGTTATCTAAAATAAAGTAATATAATAGTCACAACGAAATAACATTATGGTATATTTCTAGTTGCACTATTTCTATACTTCTGTACTGTGGCAAATCACGTGATATGCACAGGTACCTAGGCAAGCCCAGCTGCGCGCCCGGCGCCGGCGTTCGCTAGTATTTCGTTGACGCGCTCAAAATGGCGCCTTTTTTTTCGTTGTGTAAACAAATCAGTTTTTATGATGGTCGTAACGTTGTAAAGCAAAGTGTCGTTTGTTTCGAGTGTTCATTGTTTATTTTACTATCGGTTTCAAGTGTTTCTTTTGTGATTGTGTGAATGAATGCGATATAATGTGATAAAGTTTGTGTGAGTGTTGTGAAAAATGAACAAAATGAAAATATATCACACCGCTGCGAGATCAGGTATGTTTTATTTAGTTTTAAAATAAAATATCTAGTTAGGTAAACTCATAAGGAAGCCAGGAAAGTATCATTTATACTGTTTAATTATATTTATATTGTAAAATTCTTCGTTTTTACGAAAGTCTAGAAAAAAAAAAAATCTAGGTATTAACCATGTCATAATAGATAATTAGCCTGCGCGGGGGTCATACGTAGGAGAGGTTAAATAACTTAATGTATTCTCAAACGAAATCTGAGAAGTGTGACCTGTGTTGACGTTATGCAACCTATCGAAACGATTGTTTACAATCGTGTATATTGGAATTATATAATTTCCACATTAATATTTACATATTCTTAATATTGTCATTAGTTTATTAATTAGGAATATTTGTATTCGGATTTCGAATTCTAATTTGTTGGCTGGTCTAATTCCATCTCATCAAATAGTTACCTAAAATCTATATACAAAATAGGTAAATAATTAGACGTAACTTCTAAAGATATTTCCAAGAAGAATTAGTAATATAAAATACTAGAAACGAAGACATAAGAATTAATCTCTCTCTACAGCCCATTGGCGTCCCACTGTCATCTGCCATCAAATGCCTCCTCTACTCCGAGAAGGCATTTGATCTACTGTGCCGCGTTGACCAGGCGTGTTGGCATAGGGTTAGGTTTTGAGTTTTCCATCTCACAGAGGGTATTATCTGTGTAAAATATCCCTTAACTGGCTCTTACAGCACCCTGGGGAAAGAATGGGGTAGTGACACTTGTGTTTTAAAGAGTTAATAGTTTTCTACTTGTCTAGTGCCTTAAATAGGTGAAGGAAAGGACAGATATAACCAGGTACGTTGTTGATAAAATAATATCATAAAATCCTTGAGTAAATTGTCAGTAGGTATAGGTACCTACTGACTAGTCCCCTTGCCGTGCCATGGTCGGGCTCAGGGCACACACCACGACCCGGTTAGGGAGAGGAGAAAAAAAAAAACCTACTGACTAGCTCCATCATCGGATCAACTCTGTCATCATAATGTGGCATTGCAACGGGATGTAGAGAAGACTGGAATAGCTTTAAATTTGGCTTCCAAGATAAAATCGCAGACAAAAATGAGGTCAAACTAAATAAAAGCTTATAGTTACAAACATATTAATTTAACAGCCAGTATACCCACGCTCATTTTGCCGGCCAATGCCAATAGAACATTGGTCACACCCTAAGGTAATTTAAATCGATAGCAAAAGGCCAGACATGTGAATATAACACGTGTTATTTTATTGAGCAAAAGTGTAAGGGCAGCCACAAAGTAATCCAATAGAGAAAAAGTATCTAGAGCACTCGTGATTCCGGTATACGGCTTCTGTGACACTGCTTTTGTGTAATTACTTTCAGTATAAATAGCGAATTGAAAACCAATGAATCGTTCGGGAAAAACATAAAAAAATACTTGTGGATCGAATGAATCGATAAAGTGATCAGACACCGTCAAGCAAGCCACGAACTCCGACATCCAATACTATTAGGAACTTATAATGCCGCTATGTCTGGTCGGAACTGTCCAGAGTTTATATTATCACGGTCTTTAGACATGAGGAAAAGACAGAAAATAAGAAGAATAATCAGGAAAGATAAGCACTCTGTACGATTTCTTCGACCGATTTTCTAAATGCTTATAACTAGATAAAACCTGAGTCTAGTGCTTGCATCAGATATTAATATTGTTACGTGCTAGGGTTCGAAGGATTTGGAGAGAAAGACCTGCTGACTCTTTTGAAGACTTTATTCACTAGCACTAGTTACACACTAAGCACTAGGTCCAAACACTAAGCACTAACAATGTCCTAGATAGTAGCCAAGTTGTAGGTTTCACTGGTATCACTCTTGATCACTTGTTTTCGCTCTCGAAGTCGCCTTTATCGTAGCTCGAACTGAACTGCCCGGGCTCGCCCCCTGCCGCTATTTATATGCGCCGAGACGAGTTCCAGACTATTCCAGAATGTTCCCGACTGTGCGCGAACGTGATCGCCCGGAACGAATGTTTCTAGAAGGTTCGCGCATGTACGGTAGTTCCTCTAACGCCATCTAGTATCTAATAGGGGTTTCACTTTGTTCGGTTATTTAATTGGTTTTACTAGTTGCTGCTAGATGGCGCTAGCTCCTTTGTGTTTTGTGTGTTCGTAACACTACTCCCCTCTTAGAGATGCTCGTCCCGAGCATCGTTGTTACTACCATGGTAACGCGCCAGACGGTCTATGTGTACCACTTTGAATGTCCCTCTTGGTTGCTTTTGAATCCTATAGGTCACATCATTCAGTCGGGTAACCACTTTGTATGGACCGTCCCACTGGTTCTGCAACTTTGGAGATTTCCCTTTCCGGCGAGTTGGGTTATGCAGCCACACCAGTGACCCTTCCTCGAAGCCGCTCGTGTTCGATTTCCGGTCGTATCTGGTTTTCATGTTCTCACTTGACTGTAACCCATTTTCCCGAACCAAGGCGTGTATATAGCGCATCTTTTCCCTTAAATCGCAGACATAGTCTTGTACAGTCTTTGGTCCCTCCGGTGACCCTCCTGTCAATAGGTCTACTGGTATTCGTAGTTGTCTACCGAAATTGACATACGCCGGGGTAGCTTTTATGCTCTCATGCTCGGCGGTTCGGTAGGACAGAAGGAAGAGTGGTATATACTTGTCCCAATCCTTTTGTTTGTCATCTACCAATTTCGCCAAATGCCTCTCAAGGGTCTGGTTAAATCTCTCAACCATTCCATCAGACTGCGGATGGTACGCGGTGGTCCTCGTTTTATGCATGCCCAAAATTCTGCACACTTCCTGGAACACCTGCGATTCGAAGTTCCTGCCCTGATCAGAATGGATTTCCAGAGGCACACCAAAGCGACATATCACTTCTTCGACTAACTTGGAAGCGACTGTTGTGGCTTCTTGGTTTGGTATGGCGAACACTTCGGGCCATTTGGTGAAGTAGTCAATGACGACCATAAAATACTTGTTTCCCGAATCCGTTACAGGAAATGGCCCAGCTACGTCAACTGCAATTCGTTCCCACGGTGCACCGACGTTATACAACCGCAGGTTCCCACGGCTCCTGGTCTGTGGTCCTTTTACAGCAGCGCAAGTAGTACATTTGCGGCACCAATCCTGTACATCATCTCGACAATGCAACCAGTAGAATCGTTCTCGCACTTTTGTTAACGTCCTCTTGACACCTAGATGACCTCCTGATACGCCATCATGTATTTCATGGAGAACATCTGGTACTCTCGTTCTTGGGACAATTATCTGAAGATGGAACTCTCTGCCGTTAGTCTTCTCCCATTTCCGGTAGAGTATTCCGTTTTGGAGTATCAGACTGTCCCATTGCGCCCAGTACGCCTTAGTGACAGCGCCAGTGGGTGCAACCTCACTCCATATTGGTTTTACGTCACCCCGTTTCTTCCATGTGATGATGTGCCGAAGGTCGTCATCTTTTTCTTGAGCCTCCCTCATAGCATCATTCTTCCAGAGACTCAAAGGATCTGTTTTCGTTAGTTTTAATGTTTCTTCATTGCATTCCTGCTTAACACAATGTTTGCAGTCCTCCGAACACGGCCTTCGTGAGAGTGCGTCGGCATTCCCATGTGTCTTTCCGCTGCATGCCTGGGAGATAACAGTTATCGGGGCTCCCTCCGCGTCAGCCAGCACTCGCCCCTTAGTCCTGTTTCCCTGATCCCGGGCAAGGGACATAGCCCCCTGCTTCTTCAGCACCTCTATTTGTTTCTCGATTCTTTTCATCCTTGCCATCTGGGTTTCCTTCTGCGGGCAGTTGAGCTGAAGATGGCCCCTCTCGCCGCACTTGTAGCACATGGCTCCAGAACTTTTCTTCGTAGAGGCCTTAACCTCCTTGACTTTCTCAGAGACCTCGCGGATCTTATGGGTATGCCGTATGTCATAACGAACAGCCTCGACCTCCAAAGCATGCGCCAATGCTTCCTTTAGCGAGGTATGGTGACGAAGCCTCACTGCAGCTCTGACCTCCAGGTCTTTGATTCCGTCGACAAATGCTTGAACAATATTCGTGTCTACCATCTTGGTGTCGGCTCCTGGGTGTGCCTTCCTGACGAGTTTTTCAATTTCCAACGCCCATTGTTGTAGTCCTTCTCCTGAGCGTTGGACTCTGTCACGCAGTTGGGCACGGAACACGTGCTCCAGGTGTCGCTCCCCGTATCTGGATTCAAGTGCCTCCATCAGGTCTTGGAACCCATTTCCTGTATGTGGCAGTGCTTCCAGGACCGACAAAGCTTGCCCTCTTAGCGCAACAGTGAGAGCGGTCAAGCATTGTTCTTCCGTCCATCCGTTGGCAGTAGCAACCGTCTGGAATTGCTGACGATAAGCGTTCCAGGAAGTAGAGCCGTCGTATGGCGGAACTTTCACTCTTGGTCCTTGTGCCACTCCGATAGTTCCACTAGAGATCGCAACTCCCGTGGTTTCAAGGCGCACTACTTTCTTCTGTAGTTCAATGAGGCCGGTTTTCACATTTTCGACATCCAATCCTAACCCGGTAACTCGTTCTTCCACTACGTCGACATCTTTTCGAAGCTTAATCACCGTGTTACTAACATCATTTATAGCACAAAGCACTTTTTCTTGGAGGTCTTTGTGTTGCTCTTGTGATTCTTGCAAAGCGCCGAACTTGCGTTCTATCAGTTCAATTAAACTTCCTAATTGAAGTGCTGCTTGAGGAACTGACGCTACCGTTCCGCTGGTGGGCGTGGCTTGTCTAGTGGGCGTGGCCTGTGTGGTGGGCGGAGCTTGTCTAGTGGGCGTGGCCGGTGTGGTGGGCGTGGCAAGGTGGGCGGAGCCAGTGGGCGTGGCTTGAGTCTGAGTAGGCGGAGCCTGGGCCTGGGTGGGCGGAGCCCGATGGGCGTGGTCGGTGGGCGTGGCATGGTGGGCGTGTCTAAGGGGGCGTGGTCGGTGGGCGGGGCCTGGTAGGTGGGGCCAGTGGGCGGTGCTTGGTCCACAGCGGGCGTGGCCTCCGCAGCTCGTTGTGCCCTTGTCCTGACGCCCTCGAAGTCCTCTCTCGGAGTCAATGGCATCTCCAAATCTCACTTCCGACACCAGTTGTTACGTGCTAGGGTTCGAAGGATTTGGAGAGAAAGACCTGCTGACTCTTTTAGAAGACTTTATTCACTAGCACTAGTTACACACTAAGCACTAGGTCCAAACACTAAGCACTAGGTCCAAACACTAAGCACTAACAATGTCCTAGATCGTAGCCAAGTTGTAGGTTTCACTGGTATCACTCTTGATCACTTGTTTTCGCCCTCGAAGTCGCCTTTATCGTAGCTCGAACTGAACTGCCCGGGCTCGCCCCCTGCCGCTATTTATATGCGCCGAGACGAGTTCCAGACTATTCCAGAATGTTCCCGACTGTGCGCGAACGTGATCGCCCGGAACGAATGTTTCTAGAAGGTTCGCGCATGTACGGTAGTTCCTCTAACGCCATCTAGTATCTAATAGGGGTTTCACTTTGTTCGGTTATTTAATTGGTTTTACTAGTTGCTGCTAGATGGCGCTAGCTCCGTTGTGTTTTGTGTGTTCGTAACAATATTATTGATGACATCATACCTGCCCACCGTCAGTGTCAGACTGTAATTTATCTCATATTTTAACATCAGTTTCGACATTAATTACTTATACTCGTAACTAGATAAAATTGTTTTAATAGCTGTAATTAATGTTTCGAAAACGTCATATAATTTATTAAAAAAAAAACTTAGACTTCGTGTTAATAAAGTGTTACTATAGCATATCAGATTATTTATTGGAACAGTTATAATTTTTGTCAATTAGGTTTATGCAAAACAATTAAGTTGATTATTTTTGGTTACATTGTTATTACAAATTATATTCCTTGTTTTTTTTCTTTTTTTGTGTATATTGTATATTATTGTTACTTTTTGTATGTGTCTAATAACTGTACTAATGTTTTACTTGATTTGATAATTTTAAGTTGCATAATATTTTATTCTAAGTTTTATTAGACACGAATTATAGAGACAGGAACTGTTATCTAGCTATAAACTATAAATGCACACTCATTGCACGATTAAGCTACGTTATGTTATACTTATATTCCACAAATTGATAACTCATGTACTTGCAAATAAATTTTTTCTTATTCTTAATTGAGATCTTATAAAAATATACCTAGTTATTTAGGTACACTGTTGCCACTGTTGGCGTGTATTAATAAATTAGTCACATGCAAAATGCACGTGGTCAACAGGATTCGTATTATACGCATTTACAGTATACAGTATAATGTAAGTTAGGTTAAGCAGATCGGAAAATTCGTGTTTACGGAAACGAGAACCACAATAAGGTCCAGGAAAATGTAAAAATAAAAAGTGCAAAAAAGACAAGGCCACAGAAATTAATATTGTTAATAAAGAAAGCAATATATTGAGCTATATTCTGTTCTATATTTATCGTAACCTGTGTATAGGATATAACCAACTACATACCTAACTATAGAGTGAAATAAGAAGTGAAGCATTTATTTTATTGTCAGTAAGTACCTAGCACTCTTGTGTGCAAATATTAAACCACCTCTAAAAATAACACAAGGCTTCATCGCATAGCAAATGTTTACAGAGCTGCATCTGCGTTGCACGGGATGTTACATCTGTCTAAATTAAGAGGATACCAAAATAGCTTCGTGCATTTTTCTACGTACGAAGTTTTCATTGTTTCTTTAGATTGAATGGCTAGAGCTCTAATTTTTAAGTGTATGTTTTTTCAATATATGATCTAGGATCTCATAAACTCAGAAACACGATTGAAAAAAGTTTTCTCGATAGAAAATCTTAGCGAAACAACCTCTCTAATTTTTTATTTTTTTCATTTGTCGGTCTATTATCGCGTATTAACTAATGAAATAACTTTAAAAACATAAGTAACTATTATATATAGAAACACGTAAATCAGAATTAAAATATATTTAGTAGATTTTGAGTAAATAGGAAAAGTATCCCTAATTCTTCATTTTCTGTGCCTACTGGCTGTGTTAATATGTACGTGTCGGCGATGATATACGATAATATTGATGTAGGCCCTTAACCGACTCTTGATTGGTTCGCAGCGGTTTGCGGACCATCTGCCAGCCGCTGTGATTTTATACGAAGATACGAGGACAACGGCAGATGATAAAAGTGCAAGGACAACGAAAAAAAATTCGATTAAAAATTCTAACAATACCTTTATATTGATAAGGTAATATAATTCTTGAGATCTGTGTTATATCGTTTGCACAACGTCAGAAACAGCAAAAACCAAAACACTAGGTTGCGTAAAAGTGAGGTAGCGAACTGTCTTTGTCCTAGTTTGAAGAATGTCCTATTTTGTCTTAGTTTGATAGATAAATGTAATTATTTTCAGGGATATCCGGAAAAATGCCATATTATACTAATATCTATTCGTATTTACAATGCTATGAAATAATATCTTATCAATGATACAGTCAAATAACATAGCACTAAATAAATTTAACCCTTAAATGCCCATAGAGCGACGACGCTCAATACTATGATAAATGTTGATAAGACATCGTACTTTGAACCTATTAGTTATAAATAGCTAATGCATTAATGTTTAATAATCATGTCTCGGCTACAATGAATACTCAGATGAAAAATTCAATAAAATCTATTTGAGAACTTTGAACCCAACGATCAATCTTAAAGTTTCGTTTGCTTTTAATATTTTTAGTTTGTTTATTTCAAAAGTGTTAGTTTATTTCAATAAATCATAGCTCTCTAACTCTTAACTCTTAATTTTAGGAGTTTGTCAGTTTCTATAAATGCCATCCTATCTACAATGCGAGATTTTTTTCAAAATAACAAGTGTATTCTGCAATTAACGTCAAGTTAGAGTGGTGAATGGAAACCTTCACGGCTGAGAGATTTCCTCGACGGTATGTGAACCAGCGCCTCTCACTCTGCAATCGGTCCCATATCGCTCCTCCTACAAATAAAGTGACAACACGAGTACCTATGTGTTTACTAGCTGATGCTATAAAAGTAGACTACCTATTTTCAGACCTACTAAATAACATGCGGTTTCAAAAAAATGAAGGTCAGTTTCAGAGGAATTTGATAGCAAAATCTTGACATGATTTTTTATGAACTTTATTAGATGCCACACGCCTGGTTAGCGCAGTATAGTAGATAATAATCTCTCTCCATAGTGGAGGCAGCCTGTGCCTAAACGTTAATAGGCTGGAGGACATTCAATGAAGTAACTATTGCATTTTTTTATGTCTCCTTCAGGACTGTATTACTTTGAACAACAATATACTTGTCATTGACTGTGTTTGACCCTCGTTGTGCGCCAAATGGGTTCAATTGTCTATTATAATAATCAATCAATAAAAGGGGCTATTGAGCAATTTATAACTTTAAATAAAACTACTTTTTACGGATTTAGACGCGTATATTTGTTTTAAATTTTGGCCCGACGTTTCGGAGACTTTGCAGTCACCATGGTCACGGGTGAGACTGTCTCAATACAATATGGCCCACCACACTCTTTGTAATAATATAGAGGTCTGCTGAATAATAAATAACATTGGATTGTCTAAAGATATATTTTCAACAAGATCTGAGTTGAAAGATCTAGGGATATTTAAAAATTTGAGATATGTGTGAGTGTGTGTAATACTACGGTAAATAGCCTTACCGCGCATGTTTTAATAGACCAAATTAAAAATAGACCCATTATCTTTTTATAGCACTAAGTGACTGGAACAATCACCCCATATATACATTCCCCAGTGGCTCAGAATATTGGTACAGAGCATCTATCATCATATTCCATCCTTCCTTTTGACCTAATAAGAGGTGTGGAAGTCTAAATTGTTTACAAGAGACTAATGGGAATATAAACATCTGTTCACGTTCGCATCGAACGTTTTAGAGCTTCCTTTAGAGGCGAAATTACTTCAATTTAACTAGAATATTGTTTAATATTTACCGTCGATCTAAAACCTATGCGATTCCTAATTTAAAAACCATACTTTGAAAATATTATAAAGGATTAAGATGATTAACGTATTAAAAATCGGATTACAATTTACAATGAATCATAAATAGATACCTCCTGTACTATTTCCTCTTTTCGCCTATCTGGTATAGGAATCTGTACTACGATAAATATATGTCCGAATTTTCAGACTTGTAGGTGTAAAGATAACTAAAACAAGACCCAATTTAGTTATGTTTATGTGCAATGCAAGTAAAGTAAACGTCATCGCTTTTCTTCTAGTACAAAGTGGTTTCCTAAAACAGTCAAAAACGCTTCCTTCCATTGCAAGAGCAATTATACTGCTTCCTCTGAACACAATAGAATGTAAAAACCGGGTGGCGTGACGAAACGACCATTATAAGTGTGGGTAACAACGACGTAAAGTAAAAACCTTTTTTTAGTGGACAAAATAACTTACAGACAAGCAGATGCTTATCACAATAGTAACTATGTATTTATAAATCACGGTAATAATTATCTAACAAATTATATTACATAATTTTGCGAATAATCTAGAAGGAATTGGAAATAATATCTTTACAAAAGCTATGTAGGTACTGGTGGATGTACGTCCAACCAATAAAGGCTGATTGATGCTAGATGCTATAAGGTCTAAAAAGATTGCACTTTTAATTAGAAGTTTATACGTTTGTAGAAACTTAAAATTACTTAATTATATAACTTAAAGTACTTACCTATTTTTTAAAAAATCTAGGTAGTAAGTACATTTGAAAGCACGTTAGTTACTGCAATATCCGTGACATTTCACCGAATTAGCGAAAGAC
Source organism: Orgyia antiqua (assembly GCA_916999025.1). NCBI lineage: Eukaryota > Metazoa > Arthropoda > Insecta > Lepidoptera > Erebidae > Orgyia > Orgyia antiqua. The sequence continues at coordinate 13,936,237 of OU779864.1, read as the reverse complement.
CATAAATTAATTAAGACCATAGGACAGGACACATTGAGCAATAAATTATTCCTACATTTGTACCTCTACTCACGTTTCAATTGCTTCCAATCAGTCTGGGAGGATAAAGATCTCAGTTAATATTAATACAGGACAGAGGTTACACTTTATACTATACTTAGTAGCATAGTACAGGTCTAATTTATAATATTCTTGGATTTTTCTTAGATTAATAAGACCAGATTACAATACGCACAATTATCAAATAAGCAACAAAACGAGGGTAGAATGTCTCTTCAAGATTCATACTTTGGTAACTAAATAGTTATTTGGTATTAATTATCATAGAATAGATGTATGAGTGAAAATAATGCCAAGGAAGTGTGTTTGAATCGTTGCAGATTGTGCTCTATCGTCAATGCCTACCCCGTGGAAAAAGGCGAAATGCTATGATTATGATAAATTTAATTGGTATTCTGTGAATTGGTATTAACTAATTATTTAAGCAGTACATAATGTACTATTCGACAAAACGCTTTGCTAATCTTGATATGTACGAACAAAAGATAAAGAAGATAATAATGACAAACCGAATGGCTCCTTAATATTTCGTTAGGTAATTACATAATATATAAACATTATGAATAAATTTGTAATAACTACATGTAATTATTATAAAAATGTTTATTGCATTAGCACTCTTTACCAAAATATCAGGTCAATAACTGCAGTTAAAATTATATTGGATATTACCAACTACAATAAATATTCTGATACATAAACGACGTTGCAATTGATTCAAAGACTAGTATTAAAAATATGTATTTTATAGCATTTGCAAGCATGATTTGTAATAATAAGATTTTATAAACAACATTATAAGTTAACTATGAAATATCCATAAAAATTACAAATTTTATACACCCAATTAAAAGAGCTCATTTTTAAACAGTTGTTCTGTTTTTATATAGTTATCCCATATAACATTATTAAAGTATATCAAAGACATTCTGGAAGAAATTATCCCGTAATGAAACAAAGATGTGTTTAGTTTGTGATATGAATATTATTTTATTAGGTACTTTTATTCAGTCACAAAGTGATAGGCCTTCATTCAAAAGAAACTCAAGTAGTTATCTTGGCATGCAGGATAAAACGAATGAAATTTTAAGGAATATATTTTTGGTTATTTCGCCAGCTATAACGATCATGTATTGTTAAGTGATAACGTGATAAGTATTCTTAATTTTTGTAAAAAGCACCCTAATCAGTTACTAACGAGTATACACCCTGAGTCCTATTAGTTTATTAAGTGTTTACGATTGTTAATACATAAGTATTTGGGTTATCAGCCAATTGAAACCAACAGCGAGTTTAATTTTTACGTTCACCACGACCTTGTTACGTACAAGGCGAGCTAATACTATGAATTGGCATTTTCTAACGAGCGAGGTTAATCATCGAATTAAAAAAAATATTATCGAGATCTAAGGAGACTGTTTAATATGTTCAATATTTAAATAATGCTTCCATGTAGTGACCGCTTTGATTGTATCAGTCAGTGCATGCCCTATGCGTCATCAAACCATCTTTTCTTTTACAAATTCTCTTTGCAACTTTTATCTAATCTTTATTTTGTTAATTAGAGACGATAGAATATGACACAGATGCCTACACAAAAAAAGATTAGCATTGTATTGTAAGCAATTTACTCATTCGTTATCAAATTAATAACCGATTCCCAAGGACTTTCCAGATTGGATTTTGATTTGTCTGTTACCAAAACAACTATGACTAAGCGGCAAGCAAATTATCCGCCTTCAAATTACTCCTTGGGATGATTTTCTTTATGTGCGAAAATAGAATCTGCTCTAAGCTTTCCAGTAAATGGTGCAAATATAGATTGAATAATATGATAATTAGTGAGTACTAAGCGATAATTACGGCGAAATCTCGTTTTCAGATCAGTAAAAATCAACAAATCACGCTAAATAGGCTAATTATAGAAACCAATAGACTGAAAATGTTGTTGCTTCTTATTCTTACGTTTTCAGTTAATTCTAATAATATAAATAAGGTATAACCATTTTATTTAACACATTTTTCTCTAAATATGAACCTGAAAGTTATGACTAACTAAACCAAATAAATCATAGTGACTTTTGACCCAAGAAATTCCACACGCTAATTATCACTTGACACGTTCTAAGGGCTCAATTTCATTGGACCGTAGGCGATTATTACAACAGTGGTCCCACACAGAAACCGGCGCGGGTGAGGGCCCCTGATTGACGATTTCCGTCCATTGTCTCGTTCCCTTTTATATACCCCACAACGGCCTATGCGTAACTCCGGCGCGTTGAGCACTCAACGTAACAAATATCATCCAAAATAGGCTATCATCTAACAAACAGCCCTTTTCTTTTCTAAAAATAGTCGCTCGCGTTGTTAATATTTCGGCAGGGAGTAGTTTGATATTAGTACGTGTAGTTATAATAAGAGTACCAACTAGTTAACACCGCAAATGAACTTTGCTCTATCTACAAGGAAAATAACTCGTTATTTATATGGTAAAAATGGGGTCTTACTAAAAATCTTATGCTATAGGATTGTCATTAAAATATTCCTGAACATCATATCAAGTTTTCAGAAATTACCAAAACTAAATACCTAGGAATATTATGAACGCTAATAATAACTCTCTATAGGCCACAGAGAATGTTCTCCAGAATATTAATATATCATTTTACACCTAAGCACTAATTGTAATAAAATATTCATGTTTCCATTTGAGATGAACACACAATATCCTAATTAACGCTGAATTATACGCAAACTTAGGTCCAATTAGATTAAATGTATACACAGTATAGTTAATAGCATAGGTCACTTTTAAAAATGTTGGTTTTATGAGATGCAGAGAAAAATTGCTATTATCATGTGACATCAATAGTTTTCATAGTAACTACTAGTCAAAATTTTTAGGAATGTCCGTCTTAGTTAAATTACTTGCCCATCGCACTAGCCCATTGTATGAGACCTTTTTCATGGACTTCCGACTACTGTCTGTCTAGCCTTGAGAGCTCAATGACACAACGATATGCAAGTTATTTTAGAACAAAATTCACACGAATAATCACTAAATATACCGGTTTTGGTATGTCAGACAAAAAAAAATACATCAAATAGCTATTTATTTTAACTTAACAGAAACTACAAACATACCAAAAATATCCTATTTGTGAAGTATAATTTTTTAAACTGAGGATTCTGTAAACCTCTATCATGTACAGTATTATGTGTATTACTGAAGATCAATGTGCATCAAAAAAATATTATCTTTAGAATGATACTGTCTATTATAATAAACTTCATGTATAAATAAACATTGATAATCCTGTTTCATGTTAACACAAAAGTTGTCCATCATCACGAAATCATAAACTTATGAATCACGATAAAACAGAGCTCTTATTTGCTCATGATAATGACTTATGTTTGTCATAACTAATTATCTAATAACACCTATAATATAATTTTGACATTCAACATAATCACACGTAGAAAACGTTTAACATGTCATGTATTTATTAGAGCTCATTTGAATGTAAAAATAAAGGTAACACTAACGTAATAATTCAGATAATTATCGGTTTATTTCCTATTATCAAATGCGTCAGCAGCAAAGGAAATACGCATGAAGCCAAAATAATATTATGATAGATCAAAGCCACTGAATTTGCCAGTGTGTAAAAATATAAAGAAATAAATTGTGACATAAATGTGTCATTATCACGGTCTATTTTGATGATCAGGGGATATAAGTAACAGACGCGGTAAAGTACTGAGACCACAAAATATCGCCATGTCATTCCTCTACTACGATATCGCATTGTTGTTAAAGCCTACATACTACAGAGCAATAATCCAAACATTGATATACCATAAACAACACATTGCCAACATTTGCTTGACGGGCCTCGTGGTGTAGTAGTTCATGTAACGGACTGCCGATCAAGAGGTCGCGGGTTCGATTCCCGCTCGGGACAATCATTTGTGTGATTTTTCTAATTGTCATACGAATGTTTGTACTGCGTCTGGTGTTTCTATGTATTTACAAAAAAAAGTAGTATATGTATTCTATCCGTATTCTGGTACACATAACACAAGCATATAAGCTTAGCTTGGGACCAGAGGACGTTGTGTGAAATGTCCATGAATATTTAAAACATTTAAAACATTTTACATAAGAACTTAGTTTCTGAAAGAGGATTTCTTAAAGAACTAACTAAATACCAGGTGATATCATTCATTGCACTGTGCAGCGTTATTCAAAAGTCCAAATACTACTTTCGAGTGGTATGAGTCATGTATAACCAATTCGAGTGTATTTTTAATCAACACAGCTAATGGCATGCTACTATTATTGACAAACGACCTTTATATGTATATATATTGCTCGTGGGCGGTGGGCGTGTTAGAATTAACACTAACCATAGATTATAGCGGTTAAGTAGTTGATTGATAGCAAAATAGGCATGCGTTGATATTAGAAACGAAAATTCTCTTTAACCATGTTTTTTGACAATCAATATAGTTACCTGGGACTAATTAACTTAACTTTGGGATAGTATTAGTGAGCTTCCAAGTATTCATCGGCGTTTAAGATCGCTAACTAACTAACTACGCCAATGACTTTTTAAAGATATTTAGTAATAAAACTACAAGATTTTAAACATTAAGTTCGACACTATGAAGGATTAAGATTTTCACGTCTCTATAGACTTTATTTCATTTATATCTTTTAATAGTTAGTTTGATTAGCAATGCAGTGTCACAGACACTCAAAATATACACACAATACATTGATCTCTGCAATTCTCAACATATAAGATTATTCTTTAAAACGTATGTCGGATCTACGGATGACGTCAACACTACAAATGTCGCGCTTGTGTAGTCTTATATCGACCTCGATATAACTAAGTCCGTGGGAAGAGGCATTATGCTCCCATTCGCTCACAATGGAACCTCTGTGGCTGTACTATAATACATTAGATCCGTTATACGTACCATGAGAACACAAATTAATTATGCCTGGGCCATGATTGCCATTCATATAAACAGGCATGGATTAAACAAACTGCAATAAGCGTGCAAATATAAATAGGAGAAGGTTCCCAAGAGAAAATGGATAGCTAAATACCTAAACTTTTTATGCAGTCAGAAACTGAAAGAATTCAATCTTATACCTAACTAGTTTTAACATATATTGTGTTAACTTCACTCGGAATGAACTTCAAGACAACAATATTTCATGGCAACTATTTATTGAGAGCCTCTTCTAAGAATAAATTTTATTCAGTGGCTATCGCCTAAGGTCGCGGTCTAAGTCCATTCGGTATTTAGATAAGATTTTTTGTCTGCTGTATGGCGCAATCAATTTCTTATTTATTTTATTATTTATTTAAACTCTTTATTGTACATTTTTAAATGGTATAGGTAATTAATAATATATTACAGAGATATACAAATTATAAATTGTACAAGTGGCGGTCTTATCGCTCGTGGCGATTTCTTCCAGACAACCTTTGTATGGAATAGCAATTTGAAATTTCTTATACGTATTTTCAGAAAAACTACTAACTCGTCATGGTTATTTAAATTTTATTTATCATTTAGCAAAGTAAAATAAATAAACTCTTTTACGTCCTTTGTCTGCATGTAAATTAGTTACACTAGTTTGTGTTAAACACGAACCAATTTTAATTATTTATTCGAGTAAAGACGTTCGCAATTATAATAGAAGTTGAAATCTTCATTTTAAAATTCCTCCATCTATCTCCTCTGTTATTCGATTATTCCAAATAATAGCAAAAATTAAAGAAAAAGTATTTCACTAAATTATACAAAACATTAAAATAAATTTTATAGATACATAAAAAAACCTCATTTACATACGTAATTCATACTTCTCAAATGACTATAATTTTGTTCCATCAATTAACTAGGTACTTAGTATAACAACCAGAAGAGGTCCTAAGTACATTTTTGACTGTTTAGCTTTCATGACCACACAGATATCAACCCCATTTGTTTATTAAAACATTTTGTAACACATCAATTATTAAACTGACATTATCAAAACAGAATGCGTCATGTACCAACATCATAAAATTATAAACAAGCGCATATGAATCACATATTATCATGGAACTTATACGTTGCCTTAATTAGAATATGACGTCATAATAATTTATACTACTATTGTAACTAGTAGTAACAAATATTTCACATAATAATTAGTAGTTTTAGAGCTATTATACAGACTAACTATAGCGAATATTATTAATGTGACAAAGTACAACAAAAAACCCCTCTGAAATTAACTACCATTCACTAAATTTAATCTCAGTAGTTAACTTGAATAAATAAACTAATTGCCTTGACGTTTCTTTTTTTTTCGTTCTCTTAACATTTCCTTATTTCACTCATCAACAGTTTACCGCTTTTTTTGTTTGAAATACTCAACTACAACCAAATATTTGTAAATCTAGTAAGTTGCTATCCAGATTAACTATGTCAATCTATCACCAATCAAAATATTTTGTAAGTTTACGAATAACACAAATAAAAAAATAAGGAGTAAATCAAAACCAGAAAAAAATAATCCGGAAAAAAAACCGCAGCTTGCAATAAGACGCTAGGTCTTATTGCAAGCTGTTTCGCACTTTTTAATGATTAGTGAGTTCAAATTACAATCTAAATTGATATATATAAACAATAGTTAGCCAAAAAAGTAATTTATGATTGAAAGAAAACAATAACTAACTAGTTCAACTGGATAGTTGTATCTGTAATTCTGTATATAATAAAACTAATTGTTATAGTTACTGAAGATTGTACTCATATAAATCTTTTACTTCTTATAAAACAAAGTCGTAATTTTTGTATGTTTATGTCCCTATGTGAGCTTATATCTTCAAAAATACGCAACGGATCTTGATGCGGTTTTTTTTAATAGATAAAATGGTTCAAGATGATGGCATGTTTTGTATAATTTATTGGGGTTTGCTGTATATTGGATGAGATATGATTAAATTTGCTGAGAAACTTGGACGCGTGCGAGCTATAAATGAAAACGCTGCCTTATCTATGTGAGGTACAGCAAACTAATGTATAGAGGAATTGTTTGTTACCTATAGTTCTTCAAAAAAGTCCGCGAAGGCATATGTCTATCTTTTAAGGGAAATCCGCTGTACCCATAATAATGTCAAAAAATTATTAAATTCAATAGGGTGTTTTCAAAAGCTATTTATGTGTAAATAGTAATATTTTTTATCAAATTAAACAGCTTAGTTAGCTTACGCAATTAATATAGATTATAACTGCTCTTTACAGCATGCAATTTAAATGAATATCTTAGGAGATATGACGAAATAAGAATTACGCGCGACAATATAAAATAACTTAAACTGTATGTTGGCTGAGCAACGCGAACGTATCCTCGGTCTTCTATCCATACCTACTCTAATGTTTGGATATTTGGTTAATGTTGGATGTATGGATAGATTTTCATGAAACTTTCCTAAATTCCACGCGTACGGAGTCGCGGGCAACAGCTAGTTAACTCATAAAAAACCAAACTCGTTCACAGCAACGTGATCGCAAGGTTGTCTAGTGCATGAGCACCCAATTTATCAGTCGACGTGACCAGACGCTGTATAAATTAAACGTAATAGGTTTTTTATTACATCTGCTCTCTAAATGACAAAAAACTATCAAAATAAAAATAATTGTTATTTTAAAATTATCCACTTTTGGCATAAATAAAGGAAAAATCAATGAACGCGTGTAATCGCCACGCTAATTTGTCAAAATCGAGGTGCAAGACGATTAGCCTAATATAGTTAGTTATTTTTTTTCTTCTTATACTTTAGATGTCCATTAGACGCAGGACAAATACATGTAACTATCTTGTTGTAATATGTTTTGTTTACCTTTGAAATTTACATTAAGTATCTGCAAGCAAACTGTATAAATTTTATCTAGCTAGGTAGCAATTATTTATCACTCTAGAAAAATAATTAGGTAAGTGAGACGCAATGAGTAAAAAGTTATTATTTTAATTAATTCATCAAACCGGGCTTTATTTTAAACAGGTTGTGGCGTAGTCCGTATAGTAACGGTACATTGCGAATTGTATTTCACGGTTTCGATCCCAAACCATAACAAATAAACATTTGCATGACGAAAAGATGAACTAAGATGCAGTGTGTACCAGAATACGGATATAATACATAAACTACTTTTCTTTTGTAAATACATACTTATAATACATAGTAAACACCCAGGCGCAGGACAAATATTTGTATGACAATTATAAATATCACTCATTGTCCCGAGCGGGAATCGAACCCGCGACCTCGTGAACGGCAGTCCGTTACCTGAACCACTAGACCACGAGGCCCGTCTAACTATGTATTAATGACAACTATTTATCTACTGTTGATCTCTGTTTACATTCGTCCCACGTGTGATAGTCTTTTCCGTAATTTAAGGGTGACTACAACAGTAATTTTAGGCTATACCATGCAGACGAAGCGGATTAAAACATTTGTTTAGTACTAAAGATTTCTATCAAAAAGTTGTATGATACAAGCTTACGTAGTTATGATGATGTATCTTACAGCACCAATTAACTAAAAACAGTAGTTACGAACTATGTTTGTTTTACCTTTACAAGAAACATTTTAGTGTAGCATAACAAACATGTTTCATACACATAACAGTATTGCTCAGTAGTTAGTACCCATATCATGTACTACAAACGCAATCGTGTCACGGATTGATTGCAAAAAATTCTTATGTTAATATACTGACCAAAACAAACAGGCCGTTATAGTCCCACTGGCTTTATAAAATCAGTCTTAGGTGCATTATATTTGAGCATGCTATCAGTACGGCTGAAAGTTCTTATTAATTTGGACGATAACTATAAACCAACGTGTTTAATAACCGCTGGCGTCTTGGCCAGTAGTAGCACATCACATTCCTAGAATGCCATTGCTGATTGGTAACAATGAAGGGTCAACATAATTAGTCATAATTGGACAAATACAGTTTCTAAATACATCATATTGTTAGTGGTTATCAAGCTCCAAGTGACTCACTGACAAAAGTAAATTTAACAAATCAATGACAGTTTTTTTTCATCTTAAGCGAGAGGCATTTCTGAATGGAGCGCGATACATTTTGTGACTTAAAATGTTTTACGCAATTTACTTTTCCTTTCATGTTACTTCAAACGGTTAGTAATAAAATTTACTCCACATTTGTGGCCAAAGAGCTTTCCACAACTAGTTACATATTTACCGTCGACCTTGAAGTTGGACTGAAGATAAACATTCAGAGACAATCACGGTTTTCCTTCATCTTGTCATTCTATTGTAGACTTGTATTAAGTGACTCGTTCAAATCAGCAACCGTATTCAGTTACACGGATGAGCAATCGATTCGGCAGCGACAGAGAAAAACCGCTAGTCAAGGAAATCGTTAAGCATGACAATACTGCGAAACATAAACGTACAGTAAGGAAATAACATTTACAGCTTACGATTGAGGACCAACGACCAAACTTATCAACCTTGTCGTGCAGTGACGCCGAATGTCATCGAGATGACCAAAATAGCAAGTTATTACAAGGTAGGTTGGTCATTACAGATATGTGCACAAATTACCATCCATTTGTAACTACAATGAAGCATACAACGTTTCAACGGTCTAAAAACTGAAATAATACTCTTCTTAGTAAGAGAATCATGCCGAGCATTACCGAGATCAGTCAAGCAATATAACATCTATACTATAATGCGACGTCTTGTAATAACTAGATGTAGCTAGAATAAATATTGTTTTGAAAATAATAACGACAGGGTCATGAGGACAAAAAAAATTTTGTAGACACTAATTTACCTGACTGGTAGTGTTTAGTAAATATTAACTATATGTATTTTGCAATGATGCCAGTAAAATATAGTACCTAGTCACCGAGTCCTCCTACAGGTGTCAGGCCACTAAACTAAAGCCCTAACTATTAGAGAGAATGCAGAAAGGTTCTCTTTTATCTAAATAACAAACCGAGATCGTAAAACGATAGGAAAATAATTACAGCAAAATGCCTTTAGATGTAAAAAAAACTGGTCAAGTGCGAGTCGGACTCGTGCACGAAGGGTTCCGTACCATTATCTATGCAACATAAGGCAACGTTATTAGTATCGAGCAAGAAACGGTAAAAAAATCATGTTTGTTGTATGGGAGCCCCCCTTAAATATTTATTTTATTTTATTTTTAGTATTTGTTGTTATAGCGGCAATAGAAATACATCATCTGTGAAAATTTCAACTGTCTAGCTATCACCGTTCTTGAGATACAGCCTGGTGACAGACGGACGGACGGACGGACGGACAGCGAAGTCTCAGTAATAGGGCGGGACTCTTTTACCCTTTGGGTACGGAACCCTAAAAATAATTATAAGCTCGACCCATCATATCAAAAGCATTAATAAGCTTACATTATTCTCTCTCTCTCCAGCCCGTTTACGTCCCACTGTTGGGCACGGGCCTCCTCCACTTTGGGAGGGATTATGGTCTACTGTGCCGCGCTGACCAGGCGTATTGGCACAGGGGTTATTTTCGAGTTTTCCGTCATTCACAGAGAATGTTATCTGTGTGCTATATCCCTAGCTGATTTTTACAGCACCTTTAGGAGTTGGGGTGGTGACACTTGTATTCTTAATCCGTCATCACACGGAGAGCTATAATTACAACATGTTAAATAAAGCCTTATTAGTTTTCTATTGTTAGCCTTACTATTAACTATAGCAAATTATTTATTAAAATACATAAACTCCAAATCTCAATAACCTAAAGTTTGAAACAGAAACATTTCAAAATATGTACTACAAAACTAATTAGAATTTGTGAACACAGTTGCGTATAATGCCTTTTCTAAACTCGAGCAGTTCAAAGTTTTCCTCAAACAATAATTAAGCTCTAAATAATTAATAAAGCTTGATAGGAATTGAAAATAATTTTGACAAAATACAGTAGTTAGGTACGTTAGTAACTAACAGTTATGCGAAATTGTAAGAAGCATACATGTTTACTATATATCTATGTTACGCGAAATGTATTTTTCCAATTTGATAAGTTTGTATTTTTCTTTCCTTTTTAATACGGAGTTGTCACAACAAAATATTTAAAATTTATACGTGTTTTAATATAAGTTATATTTTTTTATCCCAATAAATAAATTTAACGTAATGTGGCATTAACTTAAGACAAAGACCCTGGATAATATGGCCGACAAACAGTTTTTAGCGAAGCATTTTTAATTTGAATCGTTTCTTGCGCAAAGTACGGCCGAGCGTTGCCCTGAAGGAGTAGTGGACTAAAACAATTGACCATGCCAAACTTTTGAATGACGACTTTTCCGCCTTTGTTTGAATTTGTTAGGCATCTGTATATTTATTTGTTACGATCATAAGAAAATTGTAATGAAGCCTGTGTAATGTTTAGGCCACCAAACACGTAGCAATACATACTGAATTTTTGAATTGTTTCACGATATTACGAAGATTTTCAATTACCATACACTACGCATTGTTCATCCTGTGCTAACATGATACGGGTTTCCACATATTATGGGTTTAATTCGATTTATTCATTCCTACAGTGCAGCGTACACATTACTGATTGCAATGCAGAAGGAGAATCCCGCAGTAACTTTTATTAAATCGGTTCAATAGTTTTGTGCGAAAAAGCGGCAGACATACAGAGTTGCATTTCCATTTGTGGTATTTGTAAGATAGCTATATTCAGAATGATTACTTAACCACTTTAATTATTTATTTATACTGGTGGATAGTTTTTATTATTTAAGGATCGGACAAGGTTTATCTTCGAGTCGCGTTGAGCGAGACCACAAGGAAACCGTGGCGGCCGCTTTCCGCGAGACGCTGCCCACTTTTACTTTCGCCCCAGTACATTCACCTAGGCGGAAAGCGGTCAAAAGCGCCCTACATACCGCTCATTCATTATTTACAGATGTTGATACTATGAACTAACTTGATAAGGAATACGCAAATACGAAGCGATAGTAACTAGTTAGATAATATAATTTTTTTACAATAACTACTTCTATTCTAACTTCTTCTATTTAAGGATGGAGTAGACAAGATGCCTAAAATGATGTTATTGACGGTAAAAATGCGGCTATCCTTACAAATATAGGAGATATGCAAGCACATCACTACTCTCAAGTTAGTTACAAGCAAACTATAACACAGATGATAAATAAAGAAGTAAATCTTCGTATGTGTGTATACATATAGGTACGCTTTTCAATCCAAATGAATATAAAAGTTACCCTGTTAAATATCTCAAGACTCTTATGCAGTGCTCCTGTCAGTCTTTAAAACATAAAACAAAATAAAAAGCGGAGGAAATTACAAAAATAAATAACTTTTAGAAAACATAAAAATAGTGCAAGGTTCTAATACAGATGGAGTTGGTATCATTTTTTTTTACTATGATTTCTTGTTATCATGTAACAACAATGAATATGTATTAACAAAAACTATTTTTTTTAAACTATTTGTTGCTTCCTAGATATTTCAAGTGAATTTTTAGTTTCTTCGGCATTAAATATTATAAAATATGTATTATTTTAAAAATGTAGCAACAGATTAGTTGTACAGCTACTTATAATATCTGGTGGTTCTAAACTAAGCTTTTAATATTTGTATGTTCTTTTACATAAAATATGTGAAACACAATATATTATGCCCCATACTAATTGGGCAATATGAGTGAGAGAAACACTCAATCATATGTACAAGTGTTCAACATGAGTTTACTAGAGCATAACGATTTATGTACAAGCATACAAAACTGGCTGCTACAAATATTAACTAAATGTCAGTAAAAAGAGACATGAAATTATTTTGATCTCAATATACTTTTTTAGAATCAATTCCTCATTGTCATATCATCACCAGTATACTGCAAAAAGGTCAAGTATGTATTATTTACAACCATTGGGCATGTATGACCAGACCAGATGTATGGGTGTGGATGAAGCTAAGGAAGTGTTTGGATTGTAGCAGATGGAGCTCTATATTCTCTGCCAACCCCCATAGAAAAAGGATGAGATGTTATGAGGATGATGATGAAATTCCTCATTTCATGAGCATAAAAATAAAACTGATAAAAATAAAGTGCTTAAATATCATCTGCCATACATTTTTGAATATTCTATCTACCCTCAATTCTTGCTGTTAAAGTCAAACAAATCTAAACTTTTGTGAGTAACTGATAGTATTCTGTGTTGAAAATTGGACAGGGGATCGAAAAATCTAGACAATAAATAAGGACTACAATCTATCCATAATCACAGATTTATAATTAAAAATGGCTTGTATACAATAAATCTCAAACTTGTGTGTTAATAAAATATGTAAGTGTGATCAGCCTGAATAAAATAAATTTAATGTAAATGTAGTTTACGTAATATAGTAGGTAAAGAACAATCTATTCATGCCTTTGCCTTTTCCTGATATATACTGTCTGATATAAGGTCTTTCTTAAAGAACATCCCAATACAGGGTCATACAGATGCTACTCCTTAAAACACAGTAAATTAATATACAACATTAGAGAAATTTATTTAGAAAGTGCTTGATATAGATAAAGCTATCTTATATCTAACAGTTTTATATATTAATTGCCTTTTCTAGTAGTTTAAGATAAATAATATAATTATATCAAAGTTATCATGACCTATCAGCCAAGGAGTATCTTATCATAAAATGTTGTCTCTTGGTCAATTTATTAGTGCAAAATAAGATAAATTATTCATTTATTTTAAATATTAATTTTAGCGAACCTACTTTTCAATATTTGGCTAATTATAGGGTAATCATATAAAATAATGGTAAGCTAAGAACAATAAAATATTTGACTAACAAAGAATATTATAAGTGAGTATAAAATGAAGCTATAGATTAGCCACAAATAAATATGTATCACTTGGAAGTCTTAAGCAAGCACGAGGCTGGTATAAAACAAATTCATTTCTCATTAAGTCCATATAACTACCCTGATTTTCCTTGATTTATCTACTAGAATTGCTCCTAATGTGCTACCTACATTTAGCTGTCTTAATTGTGCTACTGAACTTTGTCTTACATTCTATGTACATATTTACAAACATCTTTATAAATAGTTGCAAAGTAATTAATAAATATCTAGTGTGTCTAAGATAATTAAGTTACTTAAGAAAAGTATAAAGTTTTGTTTCATAGCATTACACTATGTTTATATAGAGGTAGGGAAAGAAAATTGGCATCCTTAAGTTTACAAAACAAGAGATTACATTATGTGCTTATCAAGTCTGAATAATGATAGTATTCATTATCTAAGTCCTATATTCTTTGTATAGACTGAGAGCACAATCTATTTCCCTGCATTTTATCAAAGAGTGAATGGTAGATAATGAATTTACATACCTGAAATCCAGGCTAAGATTTCTTTGGTGGATCGTTGTTTTCGGATTTCGGGAGTCGCTTCGACTTCCGTGGACGGGAACATCCTCCAACATGCTCACACACGCGATGTACCACTACACAATATACCCATAACACCACCGCCTCGTACGTAGTAAAATCACAATGTAAATAACAACATGGCGTCTGTGTAACAAATTTGAAAACGCATAGACCCCTGCTGTGCTCAAACTAAAAGACGTTTATTCTCAAAATATCTATTCTATTCACAGCCTTGGATATCCCATCCGTTATTTTGTAAAGAATAATCAACACAGTAAACTTTGGAATGTTTGCATGCCATAGAACAATTTCAATACGTATTTAATGTCACAATTATGTGGTAAATAAACGACACTGAAACGATTTCTTAATAAAAATGAAAGGCTTGATAAAAGAAATAAATTCCTCAAAATCAAAGAAATCGATGACGCTCCATTCGAGACGACATCATAACTTTTATTTTTTATTTGGAAAATTCTGAAAGTTAAATTAGTGTTGCCAACATAATAGTTTGATTGAGTAAAAACGTTTGATTTTTGCTATTACATAAAAAATACCATTTTTATTTAAATTACTTACAGTAATAAAATAGCACTTTTTTGCTCTCTTGGTTTTTTGCTGCAAGTAAAACAAATAATCAAACAGTACCAAAATCAAAATTCGGTCTCCTCACACATAGAACACAAACTCTAAACAAAAATGTAAATCTTTAGTATAAAAGAAACGGCAACACTAAGCTGTATGTTCGGTTTATGCACGGGTTTATGCTTAGGCTCCACTAGCGACATAACGCGCAAATGTGGCCAATTTTACCTATTACAAATTGTATATTCTATAGGTACCAGCCATAGCTCATTATTTAATCACGTACATACCAATTGTGAATAATGAAATTGAATAATACTTGCATTTCGTATCCCCTCACCACCTACAAATAACAATTCGGTTATGTAATTCTAGAATGTTAATGGATTGGGTTCAATTTAGAATACTTTTGTGTAGAGAACAGTATGCTATTAAACTGTACTGTGTTTAGGAATTCTGTATGAATATAAATATATGCAAACAAGTAACCAATAGCATAAGTATAGCTTCAATTTTAAAACGAAAAATATTAAGTTAGAAATAAGATGGAAATAAGACACATATTTATAAAAGTGATTTAGTTATTATCAAGACAAACATTAAATAAATATCTTAATTATCCTTAACAGACTATAAATTAGTGCATTAGCTTCACATAACACTATATGGTTTAGCAATATAACATCACATAGCTATTATTTTCATGGTTTTGGTGCAGGTTCTTGGGACTGTCTTGTAGATGGTTGGCGTTTGTGTACATTAGGTTTTCTTAATCTGTGGTAGTTTGGCATAACTTTGCTTAAGAAGTCTAGCTGTAGCAGTTGTGAAGGTTGCTTTTCTAATGCTTCTCTGACATGGTGTTCTGAGCCCCATATCACAGTATTATCCACTAGTGTTTGTGGAGCTGTTAGACGACAAGCTGCTCCTGAAAGTTAATAAATTAGATAATAGATAATTAGAGATTTTTGTCTGATGTATAGAAACTCCAATAATTACGCAGCACAATAATATTTTATCCAGCTTCAAATAAATTTTAAACTAAATACTGATTATCATAGTCTGTGTTTATAATAGACAATTTATGTTAGCTTAAATACATCATGCCTTGATTGAAGACATAATTCTAAGTTATATAAATTGAATATGATATAAGAACTTTACCAATAACACATCCACTTCCAATCTTCACATCAACACCTACAAAGGATCGACATTCAAACACATTACTCTCCCCAATATGACCACAGGGGGATTCAAGTTTGCAGCCAACTTCAAATACATTATGAGCACCAATAAATAATGGCTTTGGAGGAGTCTCTTGTTTATCACTTTTTCTGAAATATAAAATACATGATTTATGTATATCACAAGCTAAATAGTTCCAATTACAGATGAGGCTCAATCATATGACATAACAGAATGTATAAGAAAATTGGTCAAGTGCGAGTCGGACTCGCGCACGAAGGGTTCCGTACCATTATCTATGCAACATAAGGCAACGTTATTAGTATCGAGCAAGAAACGGTAAAAAAATCATGTTTGTTGTATGGGAGCCCCCCTTAAATATTTATTTTATTTTTAGTATTTGTTGTTATAGCGGCAATAGAAATACATCATCTGTGAAAATTTCAACTCTCTAGCTATCACCGTTCTTGAGATACAGCCTGGTGACAGACGGACGGACGGACAGACGGACGGACAGCGAAGTCTCAGTAATAGGGTCCCGTTTTTACCCTTTGGGTACGGAACCCTAAAAAACTATATTGTACTATTCACAAAAGACCAAGTCTTCTTCATTATATGCATAAATTTTAAGGTACAATAACTGTATTTGGTCACTGTATATCTGTGGAGTAAGGGTGTAAATTGTAGTGTCTGACCGAAACTGGTTTTCCGGCCGAAACCGAATGTTCGGCCGTGGCTTTAGTTTCGGCCGAAACCGAAACTCACATGGTCAAGTATAGAATTTTTTAAATACTGAAAATTTGTGCATTTTACCTATTATTTTGCATTAATTAGGGCGTGAAATGGAGACACAGTATATTAAGTTTTTTGGAATCAGTTACTTAATCTAATTAAAAAAAAAATATTAATTACATATTAATTATTTTTTAAAATTATGTTCTCATAATTCCCGAACAGCGGCGTCAAAGCGTTGCCGCGGGAAGCGAAGTTGGGCCAGCATGGGTGTGCATGAACTGCGACACAAGTTTCGGTTTCGGCAAAAGTTTCGGCCGGGTTTGGCCGAAACCGAAACCGCCGCCGAAACTTGATTTTTGGCCGAAGCTATCGGCCAACCGTAACCGAACTTTCGGTCGGACACTAGTAAATTGGTACTTTTTTATTTTTTAATGTTACTTTGACCCTGTTCCTTTTTAAAATGAGGGGGCTTGTGCCCAACAGTGGTACTTAAATAAGCTGATAAGAAGCTGTGTAAATTAGAAATATAAAAAAAAACAAAATTTTTATGTTTAAAGCTTAATTAATCTACGACTACAACTGTGGCTTACAAATTACTTGTGGCTTACTTATGAATAATGGTTGAATACTCTTCTATGATACAGTACTCAGCTATTATGATAGGTCCACCTTCAGCTATAATAGTGACTCTTGGATGAATAACCGTGCCTCCGCCTATTGTAATATCACCTTCTAAGGTACAGTCTTCGCAAACAGTAGCACCAGGTAAGATTTTAACACTGAAATGACATGGTAGGTAATGACTGAATTGAAAATACATAATTTAATCAATATTGCTACGATTTATTTTTAAACTAATAAACAATTGTATAAACGACAAGTTTAATGAAAAAATGTAGATAATGATGAAAAAGTTAACAATGAGTATGCTTGCATATAAACTTACTTGTGAGACATATTAAAGGTATCAATATGCTTTACAACGCAAAGCTTTAAGTAGTGTTATTAATTAGCTAATAAATATCTTACGAAACTGTTTTATTACAGGAATATGAAAGGAAATAACGGAATTATATTCGGGACCACTCAACCCAAGCAATGTTTATTTCTTTTTAATTTTCAAAGTCAAACTACTCTATGTATTTCTTTTCCACTTTTACTGTGCTCTGTGCTATACTTGAGGGTTGCTCTTGTCAATTTGGGAAATATCGACAACTGTTAATGATGTTGGGTTAATCCCGTTAATCTAACGTGACAGATTTGCCATAGAAGCGTTAATAGAATAGTACTTTTCTGATTTACGTTCTTTGACAATGGTTTTTAGAACTTGCTGTCCCATTAAAATAATACATACTTTTTTCTCTTCACCTTTCTAATACCTTCTGATAAGATCACTGATTTGTGAAAACAAAAATATTTGTGTGTAACAAAAAAATTTCGGACATTCGGGGCCCCCTAAGAATGGGAGCCCTGGTCACTGGCCCCGTGTGCCCTTATGGTGAAGACGGTATTGGGTACCAGAATATGGACATAATACATAAACTACTTTTCTTATGTAAATACATACTTATAATATATGTATTATAAGTATGTATTTACAAAAGAAAAGTAGTTTATGTATTATATCCGTATTATGGTACCCATAACACAAGCATAATAAGCTTAGCTTGGGACCAGAGGACGTTGTGTAAAATGTCTATGAATATTTATTTATTATTATTTATTTATGAAGAAGCAGGACAAACATTTGTATGATAATTATTAATATCACAAAAATTATTGCCCCGAGCGGTAATCGAACCCGCAACTTCGTTAACGGCAGTCCGTTACGTGAACTACTAGACAACGAGGCCCGTCGGCAGCCGAGGCCAGTTTGCCATAACAATATATTTTTGTTAAGCTCTGACAATAGAATTTAAGACTGTTCACCATAGTAATACATTACCCACATTTAAGATTAAGCTAAGGAAGATAACACTTTACGAGGACAGCCGTTAGCTTCTGTTTCATAACAAACGGTACTAATGTTTCGATATATCGATATTTTGTCAGCGACATCCCTACTGTACCACAGATTACAATCACTTCATCACAGGGTACTGTACTTGTTAACTTGACTCATACTTTTTTTATTAAAATTACCAGTCTGTGGTAGATTTTGACAATTTGTCAAAGTAAAAAAAATAATTAAAAAGCCGCGAATTTCGGCAAAGGTTTTTGATTGTTTCATTTGGAATATGTTTGCATTAAATAATTTTATCGTTAATTTCTAGTTATTCTTTCGAAACCGTTAAACATTATTGCAATTAGAATTTTATGTTACAGGTCTGAATTTCTATTCAAGTGTATTTAAATTAATTTAGTAACGTTTAGTAAGTTGTTTGAAGGTTAAAAGTTTAATATGGACATACCTTTTTCATTTCCTTTTAAACCGTACAAAATTCAAGAATATTTTATGAAGGAGCTCTATAACAGTTTAGAAAACAAGAAATTAGGTATCTTTGAAAGTCCTACAGGCACAGTAAGTTTAAATTGTATAGTTTCTATTTATAAAAATTTTTTATTTGTGTAATAACATTTTCTTTGTTTAAGGGTAAATCGTTAAGTATATGTTGCGGCGCCCTAAAGTGGTTAAAAGACAGTAATCAAAAACAAGTACAGGACCTTGAAGCTGAAATTGCACTCCTTAAAAGTGATATTTCAGACGCTGCAGGTATTTTATATTTACTGAATATGCACGTATTGTTTGTGTGCTGACGGATTAGGAATACGTGTGCCACCACCACATTTTTTTCCCAGGGTGCTGAAGCCAACTAAGGGAAATACACAGGTTACATTATCTCCAAGAAACGAAGGAGAATATTATGCATGCAGAGAATATGCAATATAGGCACTAAGTTAAAATTCTATAGTTAACTCTAATAGGAGTTAAAGTAAACTGTAGAGTTTATTTTTGAGTTTTGCTATTTTGTATGGAATATTTTAACAGACTTATGACACTCACAGGAGAAAATAGAGTGGTAAAACATGATACACAAATAACAAACGGTGTAAACATTCATTGATAAATTTTTGCAACAACTTGACTTGCTATGCTTTTACTAAAATGGTGTAAACTTAAAAACTCTGTATTATACTTAACTACTTCATTAGCATCTGCAAACAATGTTATTATGTATTTTGATTTTATTTCTATGTTATTGTAATAGTTATTATAAGAATACCATTCGTGGTGGAGTGGTTTATGTAATGGACTGCCGACCACGAGGTCGCGGGTTCGATTCCCGCTTGCAACAATCATTTGTGTGATATCCATAAATGTCATACTAATGTTTGTACTGCGTCTGGGTGTTTTCTATGTATTATAAGTATGTATTTACAAAAGAAAAGTAGTATATGTAGTCTATCCGTATCTGGTACCCATAATACAAGCATAGAAATATAGCTTACTTTGGGACCAGAGGACGTTGTATGAAATGTCTTGAATATATAAAAAATAAAAAAAATTCAGTCTCCTCATTGGCACAGGTGCTGACGATTGGCTCCTAGAAGAATATAATAAAATTAAAAAGAATCAATCATTAATTGAATTACAATTTAAATTAGACAAAATAAAGAACCAAAAAGAACATTATGATCAGATGAAAGTTCGTGTCACTAAACATAAAAGTAATTTAGTTAGCAAAAATACAGATAGTTTTTATCCAAAGAAAATTGTAAGTGAGATGGTAGAAAATGATAAAGAAATGGTTGAACAAGATACAGATGGAGAAGTTGATAGAGATCTGATATTAGAAGAGTGTGATGAGAAAGAGAATGAAGAAGATGATAATGAAGAAATAGATGATAAAGAAGATGATATCATTAAGGTATTTTCGATTTGTATTGTTGTGTATACATGTATAAAATTTATTTTCATTGCAGTGGCTAAGGTGGCCCCTTTAACAAGTAGTTCTTACTCATTGTGAGAATGCATGAAATATTATGCTTATATGTGGTAAGCACAGTGGTAAGCATATTAAAGAAATAGGAAGTCAATTATGTAGTTACAATTTTTGTAAAATTTGTGTTACGTTTTAACACATTTATGTGTACATTAATTTATTAATATTTTGCGATTGACTCGCTATGCTTTTTCTAAATAAACTAAATTATAATGGAAAAAATGATAACCATAAGCGGGACTTGAACCCGCGACCTCGGAATGCCGTTCCGTCGCTGTCCCAACTGAGCTATTATGGTCCACGCAAATGTTTACCAAATTTTCCACTACAATCGTCTCAATGCGAGTTTTAACATCGTGCGATGTTTTTTCTTACAACGCCATCTATTGAGCGGTTTGCACCAACTCCATCAATCGATCAGTTAGCGTTCTTTACAGAACACAATTGGACCGAAGTAATGGCTGTACATGTATTTCTACATTAATTTATTAATATTTTGCGATTGACTCAATAGATGGCGTTGTACGAAAAAACATCGCACGATGTTAAAACTCGCATTGAGATGATTGTAGTGGAAAATTTGGTAAACATTTGCGTGGACCATAATAGTTCAGTTGGGAGAGCGACGGAACGGCATTCCGAGGTCGCGGGTTCAAGTCCCGCTTATGGTTATCATTTTTTCCATTATAATTTAGTTTATTTAGTAAAAAGCATAGCGAGTCAATCGCAAAATATTAATAAATTAATGTAGAAATACATGTACAGCCATTACTTCGGTCCAATTGTGTTCTGTAAAGAACGCTAACTGATCGATTGATGGAGTTGGTGCAAACCGCTCAATAGATGGCGTTGTACGAAAAAACATCGCACGATGTTAAAACTCGCATTGAGATGATTGTAGTGGAAAATTTGGTAAACATTTGCGTGAACATTTATGTGTAATAAATGTAGGTATTGAGTAAAAGTAAAATCCACAAATGTTCCTGAAGTCAAAATTATCCCTGCCACCAGTTCGGGATAACCAAGAATTCATTATCAACTATGAACTACAACCTGAAAACAGTCAATACAGTCATATAAAGTAGTAGATATTATGTTTCAGATATACATAAGTAGCAGAACTCACAGCCAACTCTCTCAATTCATAGGAGAAATCAAAAGAACTGTGTATAAGGATGACACGAGAGTCGTAACATTAGCTTCTAGACAACACTACTGTATCAACTCTGAAGTCAATAAGCTGAAAAATGTTAATATTATTAATGAAAGGTAGAAAATATTATATTATATAAATTGTTATTATGTTAATTATGTTATTATTTTGTTATTACGTTATGAAAACGGAAATTTTTATTTTTTTTAATTTAATAAATTAAATTACGGTGGAAAAAGTGATTACCGCAAGCGGGACTCGAACCCACGACCTCGGAATACTGTTCCGTAGCTCTGCCAAGTGAGCTTATTGCGGTCGTGCTTTCCAGCAATCAAATTTGGCCACCGTAATCGTCACTCGATTGAGTTTATATCGTATTTCTACGTGCATATCTTTTTAATTTTTTTAATTTATGACACACGGAAAAGAAACCCTTGAATAGGAACATTTAATGGGAAAAATGTGATTTCGAATTCCACACGTACTAAGTCGCAGGCAATTTGCAAATTTCACCTTTTACAAAGGCGTCATTTTTGTATGTATGTTCCCTATGTGAGCTTATTTCTTCAAAACTACCCAACGGATTTTGATGAGGTTTTTTTAATACTTAGGGTGGTTCAAGAGAATGGCTTTTTGTCTAATTTGGTTTGGTTTTTAAAAACCACACGTACGAAGTCGCGCGTAATAGCCATGTGTAATATAATTTAGAATTTGAATGAATAATTTCCAGATGCCTAGATATGCAAAAGTCTAAAACTAAAGCAACCACAATAGGTGATGATGGTAAAGTGTTGAAGAAAAGTAAAACAAAATCATGTACAGCCTGCCCTTACTATAATCAAATTAATATTACTAAGTTGAAAGAACGAATGCTTGTTGATATATTGGATATGGAAGATCTTGTTAAATGTGGCAAGGAAATGAAGGCGTGTCCATACTATGCTTCAAGAATGGCCTTAAGTGATGCTGAGGTAATTACTATATCTTTTTTATATTATTAAACTATGATTATTACTAGTAAGTAGCAAACAGATAGACTGGAGAGTGTAGAACTCCCCTCTTATAATTTACAGACATTGCTACCAATTCTATGTGCACAACTTAACTTAATTAAAAAATGAATTTTGATAGTGTTGATGACACAATTCGCCAATGTTAACTGAACTTTCTTGTTATAAAAACCGTTTATTATAGAATAAAGATTTTAATTAATATAAATGTGCATGACAAAGTAGCCAATTTTGACGGCCTTCGTGGCGTACTGGTTCATGTAACGGACTGCCGTTCACAGGGTCGCGGGTTCGATTCCCGCTTGGGACAATCATTTGTGTGATATTCATAAATGTCATACTAATGTTTGTAATACGTCTGGGTGTTTTCTATGTATTATAAGTATGTATTTACAAAAGAAAAGTAGTTTATGTATTATATCCGTATTCTGGTACCCATAACACAAGCATAATAAGCTTAGCTTGGGACCAGAGGATGTTGTGTAAAATGTCCATGAATATTTATTTATTATTTATTTGTTAATTACCTAATCAAAATACACCAATAGTTGTTTTCATGTTTTAGTTAAGTTTGTTTGCATATAGAATTGGTACCATTATCAATAATTAGTCTAAGATTAAAAATAGAAATAGTTCCCATATACATAAATATTAGTTAGACAAGTATCAGTGTTTTAAATGAAGCCAAGGAAGTATGTAAGAATTGGCCTAGAGGAGATGTGTTTAGACTGTACCATATGGCGCTCTATAGTCTCTGCCTACCTTGAAAAAAACGACAAGACGGTATGATGATACGATTATTTCCTATTGCAGGTAGTTTTAATAAGTCACGCAGGTATTGTAAGTTCTGGAGCCCGTTCCGGAGTATCATTAAAACTTAACAATAACATACTAATATTAGATGAAGCACACGGTTTGACAGCTGCTTTAGAAAACGCCCATTCAGCACCCGTATCAATAAAACAGTTATCAGCTGTTAAGATATTTTTACAGTTTTATGTTAATAAGTATAGGGCTAGATTGAGCAGTAAAAATTTGTTGGCATTGAATCAAATAAGTTTTGTTGCCAAGAAGTTATTAGGTAAGTTATGTCAGAATACTTAAGTTATGATATGATCCTCTCCAGCCCATTTGCGTCCCACTGTTGGGCACGGGCCTCCTCCACTATGGAGGGATTATGGTCTACTGTGCCGTGCTGACCAGGCGTGTTGGCACAGCGTTTATTTTCGAGTTTTCCGTTTGCGTGACCACCTCGTCGGGAGGGGCCGCGGCCGGCTACCAGAATATAGTACTACATACAAGGTGGCGCGGAGACAATCACATTAATTTAAACAGTGGCTAGCACGGCTTAATATATTTCTATTAAAACAATAAAACAACCAATTTTACTTAAAAAAAGAAAACGAAAATTTCGAACAAAATAAATAGCAATAAAAATGTGACCAAATAGAACACCCTTAATTATAATAATTTACAGACCCGTAAAGCGGGAACTCTGTATACCTGCAATTTTTTGTAAAAACATATTAGTGGTATTGTAAGGTATTGCAAATTTCAAATCCTACTACCTGTCTAATCTAGCTTTTTGTGATTTATTTTGTGTGGGAGATTTTAACAAGATGTTCCAGAATCTTGTCTACAGAACCCAACTTGATGACCACGGAACTAAAAAAAATTCATACGTCTTAATATTTATGATTTCAGAAATGATAAAATCGAAGCCTCCGGACAACAACCAATCTGATACCAAAATATATACTTTAGAAGATTTTGTAATAAAGGCAGAAATAGATCATATGAACCTAAGACCTTTAGTTGATTTCTGTAGGAATACAAGATTAGCTCCTAAATTACATGGTTTCTCTATGAGGTACAGTCAACAAGTGCTAGAAGAGGAAATGAATAAAAGTAATATCAGCAAAAAAAGTTCATTTGAAATGTTCATGAATAATATTTCTAAGAAGAAACTAGAGGAAGAGGTGAAACCTGATGTAAAGCAGATAGCAGTTGTAACAACAAATGTATGTATTTTTTTATTTTTAGGGTTTTGTATCAAAAGATAAAATGAAACCGTAACGGACTGCCGTTCACGAGGTTGTGGATTCGATTCCCGCTTGGGGCAATCGTTTGTGTGATATTTATAATCATACCAATGTTTGTCCTGTGTGTTCACTATGTATTATAAGTATGCTTACAGGTAAAAAGTAGTTTAGGTATGTATTATGTATTCTGGTATCCATAACACAAGCATAATAAGCTTAGCTTGGGACCAGAGGACGCTGTGTGAAATGTACAAAATATGTATTTATTAAAAGCGGTGAATAAGTCATTGTGTTAATTTAGTAGTCCAATATATTTTCAGACACCAACAGAAACATCAGCTGGCAGTGGTCTCTACGCATTGCTAGATTTCCTAGAGATGTTATGTGATCGAAGTGAAAATGGACGAGTGTTAACACATAGAGATTCACAAAATGGACAACTTAAATATTTATTATTAAATCCGGCTGAACATTTTAGTGAAGTTGTGGAACAATGCCGATCTGTGAGTTCTTTATCTTAATTCATTTATTGATTTTTGCAATTGACTTGCTATGGTTTTACTTAATAGATCAAATTATATTGAAAATATGACTACCATGAGTGGAACTTAAACCCACGATATCGGAATATCCTTCCTTTGCTTTCATACCAACTGAGCTATCGTGGAACCTGCACATGTTATGTTAACTCACTACAATATTTTTATAAGTACTCGATTTATTTATTTCACTGCTATAGTATAGTGATGGGTTAAATAGCTCTCTCTCCAGCCCCTTAACGTCCCACTGTTGGGCACGGGCCTCTTCCACTTTGGGAGACCAGACATGTTGGCACAGGGTTTATATTCGAGTTTTCCGTCTCTCACAGAGGATGTTATCTGTGTGCAATATCCCTTAGCTGACTTTTACAGCACCCTTGGGAGGAGATGGGGTGGTGACACTTGTATTCTTAATACATCACCACACGGACTGTGTCTGCATATAAATAGTATTAAATAGTTTAGTGAATGAAATATATTTCTAAAATTCAAGGTTATTGTAGCTGGAGGTACAATGGAGCCTATAAGTGAATTTGAAGCATTACTCACGAGTAACTCGAACACAAATGATACAGTGAATATAGTGAGATGTGAACACGTAGTACCATCAGACAATGTTCTCGGTATCTGTTTGTCTAAAGGACCATCTAATGTTGTATTGAATTATTCTTATGAGAATAGAATGTCACAGGATTTGGTGAGTTTTGTTTGTAAATATTTTAGTTTCTTAGACTTTGCTATTTGATCGTGTGTCACCAAGCTGTATCTTTAGAATGGTGATAGCTAGAGTAGAGAGCAGAAATTATAAAATAAAAATAAAATAAATATATATTCATGGACATTTCACACAACGTCCTCTGGTCCCAAGCATATTAAGTTTATTATGCTTGTGTTATGGGTACCAGAATACGGATATACCTACTATATAATAATATACTACTTTTCTTTTGTAAATACATACTTATAATACATAGTAACACCCAGACGCAGTACAAACATTTGTATGACATTTATAAAAATCACACAAATGATTGTCCGAGACTGGAATCGAACCCGCGACCTCATGATTGGCAGTCCGTTATACGAACCACTAACCACTAGACCACGAAACTCCTCTTTTACTTTTTACTGTTTGTGTATAATAGTTGATGTTATAGCAACAAAACTCATAATCTAGTCTAGTAGTAGAGACAGAAAATATAGTTTCTGCCTACCCCCATGGGTAAAAGGCGTGATGTTATGATGATGATGATGACCATTCTCCTGCCTTTATTCCATTGTTTGGAGTTCCGTTATTTGGGGTTCGTATGACGAATATATTATGATAATAACGGCACGAAACCCTTCGTGTTTAAGTCCAACTCGTACTTGACCATTCTTTTTTTTTTAGTTACATGAAACAGGTCGTATATTAAGAAATATCTGTAGTATAGTACCAGGTGGTGTAGTATGTTTTCTACCATCATATTCTTATGAAAAAACTGTATATGAACATTTAAGAAATAGTAAAGTTTTAGAAGCAATCTCTAAAAAGAAAAGTGTATTTCGTGAGCCGAAGTCAGCTTCAGATGTTGATCAGGTAAGTTCTAAAACATAATATATATATAAACTGTTGTTTTTGTTATGGGCAAAAACAGGAAAAATAATTATGGGCAGAAACTCAAGAGCATAAATCCACCAAGAGTTGGAATTTTTAGAGGACACCCAACCCCAGGCCCAATCTGTTTATTAGACTAACGATTTTAATTATTTTTTTATTTTTTTTTTGTAGGAATGGTACTAATAGTTATTATTTTAATGGGTTACAAATTTAAAAAAAAACTAATTTCCACACGTACGGAGTATATAACTAAATTTTATTGTTTTAATAATTTCAGGTATTACACAAATATGCATCAGCTATACAAAATAAAGACTCACAAACTAAAGGTGCATTATTACTAAGTGTGGTTGGTGGGAAACTTAGTGAAGGATTAAATTTCAGGTAAATTAAACATCCGTATCACTATAATAATATGATTGCTAACCAGTACCGAAAGAAATCAGAGCTATAAGGGCGTCACAAATCGCATTTTAATTTAAATTACTAGCTGACCCGGTAAACTTTGTTTTGCCATACAAAAAAAAGTTTGAAAAATAGATGTTGGACGATTCTCAGACCTACTGAAAATGCATGTAAAATTTCATAAAAACCGGTCAAGCCGTTTCGGAGGAGTGCGGTAACTAACACTGTGACACGTGAATTTTATATATTAGATATAAGATTAAGTATAGCGAGAAAGAGACAGACGAATATAGAATAAAGGCGAGGCGAGAAAGACCAATATATTTGTCGGTGACGTCATAAGTATAGATACATCTCAGTATATTAATATATATCTGACGGAGCGACAATTAAAATAAATAAATATAAACGTATAATTCGTTAACGTAAAGAATTGTAGACAAAGTCGTAACACGTGATTACTCCACCACGCCCCCACTTTGCAATGAGTTTAAATACTAGACAGCCTCAGAGCTAACAGTCAGTATCGTTTGAGACGTTAGACAAGGCGAATCTCTGCCCGACTAGTTGCTCACTCACAGTGCCCAGTGGTGATAAAGAGTTTATACCGGTCATAATAGCGAGTGTATAATTATAAAGTGTGTATTTGTGAGAAAGTGTAAAGTGACGATTGAGAGGTGATGTTTTGTGTGAACATCATTATCTTGGTAGTAGAGGCGCAGGTTATAGGGGATTTGGTTGGAGACCTGCTGTGGAGCACTTTTATGTGTGAAAGAGAATGACAGATATATATACTATATACAATATGTAGACTGCAGTGGCGTGCACTCTATACAAGCTTATAAGCTCTGCTTTACTTGCCATTCACAGATATTTTAATAAAACGTTCGTATGTTTTAGATGACTTTATTCATTTATTTACTATTAATTATACAAAATATTATAACTTAAAAACGCCTACCTAATAATTCATAAATAGCACCAATATGTGCTTGCAAATTGTTTTTTGCCAGGCGTTTGGCGAAGGAATAATATTAGCGTAGCGAGCAAGCTCCACGCCGCCCGCCTGCCATGAGTTCATATGTGTGTAGAAATTTTGGTGTCCGTGCACAGTTCGCAAACGCACACAGGCTTGCATATTGAAGACGCTTTGTACTGCATGTCATGCGGCATGAGTTAGCGATCGGAAGTTTTCGCGAGTATTCGGCGTTCGTTCGTTACCTATTATAATCCGAATAAATAATATTTATATAGCAGAAATATTTTGGTTCGACGGAGGCCATTTTATTTTTTCATGTGGTTCATTGAACTGTTTAATATTGAGTTTCTTTAATTTAATAATTGTATGGATTTCCGTTTGTTGATTATAAAATGTTATTTGATTGTGAAATGTGTGTTGATAGTGTGTGTTTGTTAAAAATTAAAAATAACAAGTTCTCACAATTGTCGTTCGGTGAAAAAATTCAAATTGTGTCTATAGGTAGATGTATACCCGAGTTACAACTTAATCAACAAAAGGGTAACGTAACTAGATAATTTCATGTTAAAAGTTATGAAACGTATAACTGGCTATGTGGTTGTGTACACACGAATAAATTATTTTGTTTCCCTTGCATATTGTTTAGTAATTCTAGTACAGTGTGGACTGATTCGGGATATTCAGATTTAAATAATTTCCATTCCGCGACAAAGAATAAAATATAAAAAAATAGAAAGAAAGCTTAAAATTAAATACTTTTGGTAAATCTCGTATCGAAACGAGTATCAACAGTCAGTTACGATTAGATATACCGACATCTATGGACAAATTGCGTTATTTTTTGCGTCTATAAGTTGTGTAATAGATAGCTGATGAATTACTTCACAATCCATAATCACTAGATGGCAGTTTTTATCTTCAGTCCACTTTACCATAGACACAGTATAATAAAGACATATAACCTCCCAACAAATTGTGAAACTCAATTATCATTACACTCTGAATCTACAGATGGCACTAAGCGTATCAAATCACATAATTTATCGTAATCAATAATCATTCATAATCTTACTACGTCACGTTGTATAGCGGTAGTACTAAAAAAAAATGGCAGATGGCACTATTTCATAATCTTGATAAATCAATTACGTAACTAGTTTTAAATTTACCTCAGATAATCTGAAAAATTGAAATGAACACAATTTTGTTTATCATAGAATAGTTTAATATGTTTATCATAGAATTTACAATTTTTTTATCATAAAAAGTAAAGATACGCTTTTGCGGCTTAGAATACACATATAAATTTCGAACGATTTTTTAAGAGTGCCGTGGCGTATCGGGTAAAGCATATATATAGCAGGGCCACGAATGTTAATAGGTCTGGCGTTCAAATTAAAGTGGATTTTTGATAATGCGGTTTCACTTTTTGTATTTTTAAACACATAAATAAAGGCAATTTAGTTACTACAGTATATAGATTTATATCTTAGTTAATTAGTAAATACATTTATATCTTTCGCAAACTACAAACTTCATTTTTTTAAGCTTCTTATCAAGTACTTACCTACCAAGTTTGTCAAACTGGCAACGTTGCGCGTTACGTTACCGCGTTGTGTTTCATTCAATTCCTTAGCCTATCGCATCGTGAGGTTCTTGTACCTACATTTATTTTGTAGTTGATTGTAGTATCGCCATCGCGACTAGCGACAGCACGATACATCGTACATACCTATGCGGCTTGTAATATTTTACATGTTTCGTGATTTTACTTTATATGTATAACGTATATTAAATACCTGTGTTTAAATAAATGGGATTTTGGATTTATGTATACTTATAAAATTTCTTTTTGTCGGTGTTTTCGTACTATGAAAATTTTCTGTTTAGCTAGAGAGCTGAAATTTTCAGTTTGCTTAGATCAGATGATACTACAACCACAATACCTACTCAGACTCACCATCATCATCATCCTGCCCTTATCCCATTGTTTGGGGGTCCGCTATATGGTGTTATTTGTGGTTGGTGTCACGAATATATCATCATAATAACCGCACGGAACCGTTCGCGTGCATGTCCAACACGTACTTGACCGTACCAAAAGGTAAAATGGAACCCTATTACTGAGACTTACCTTATTAAGAATAATTTCACAAAAATCCATCGAGAGTTACGCTCGGTCAAGCAGATATTGGTACCAATTCTATATGCACAACTAAACTTAACCAAAAATAAAAAAGCAACTATGCTGTATTTTGATTAATTGACTATTTTCTTATACACATTCACAGTAACTTAAATTGTTATTATATAATACACCGTTTTTATAATAAGAAAGTGTAGTTAACAGTACCGAATTGCGGAAATGTGTTATTGAAATAATCAATATTTATTTTTTAGTTAAGTTTAGTTTACTTGTGCATGTAGAATTGGTACCATTATATATTATTTTTATGTATGCCCAGCCACTTATAGATCAACTCATGGTAGACATTTTAACATTTTGTTTTTGCCTAACATTTCGCTCTCACACTTGTATCGATATTAGTTAAGAATTTATTGCTGTTAATGACATAGGTTTGACAACTTCAAGTAGCGCGTCCCTTGAACATAACGGGATCGTTACCTTTCCTGCAGAATGTAAGATTAGACATATGTTAGTCTTAGTTTGGTCTTAGTCGTGAATAAACAGTGTTTACGTGAACACGCAATATCTCTTACTTCTAAATATACCCAAGGTACCACACCTAAAAATACGTTTCACTTTCTTTTTTTCAAAACATAATAACTAAAAGAAATATGACGATCCGGAAAACTTTTTTTTTCGGTTTTCTTTAGATAAAATTGCAGCGTCTATCACACAAATTTGGTAAAGTTTTACCACAAAAGAAAGTGATAGAAGCATAGATATATTCTTTATCTATAATATGACGCAAAAACTATTAAAATCGGTTTAACTTTCGCGAAAAAAAAACGGAAGTACGAAACGTCTTTTTTCAAAGAATTTGTAGGTAAAATCCGCTTCATCTATATTTGTCCCTTTCAGCGCGGCGCTCGGAAATAGGGATAGCAATACCTAAGGCAAATACCTAAATGAGGAGTACAGTACCCTCTTAAAGACGATTGAAGACGAAACAATAAAACACGCAAAGCTGCTTTTGCTATGAACGTCGAACGGAACAACAACATTTAAAAATATACTTTCTTTATTGAGGCATAAGGTTGCTTTCATTCTGTTTGTTAACATTCTCAAAAACACCGATCACCGCGAAGGCGGCTTGTGTCAAAGGCCTCGACGATATCATATATCAACCATAACAACATACTTTATAGTCTAAGATCCGAACCTAAATCGACCTTCACCGAGCTGATAATAGAATAAAACTTATTTTATAATAAATTTAGTATCATAATATAACAACCTGTTAATAAATATTAAAGTACTTTGTTTCTTTTGATATTGTGAGTGACGTCAATAATCCTTTTTACTTTTCATCACAACAAAATATCTCATTCAATTATTACGCTTACTTGTTACATGATACTGAAAATATTTAACAAAGCGGTAGGCTTTGTTAAATATTTTCAGTAGGTACGATGACGACCTATACATTGAGGATGCTATACATTGAGGATGTGCTGAAAGAGACAGTTCATTAGGGTTCCGTACCCAAAGGGTAAAAACGGGACCCTATTACTGAGACTTCGCTGTCCGTCCGTCCGTCCGTCCTCCGTCTGTCACCAGGTTGTATCTCAAGAACGGTGATAGCTAGACAGTTGAAATTTTCACAGATGATGTATTTCTATTGCCGCTCTAGCAACAAATACTAAAAATAAAATAATATAAATATTTAAGGGGGGCTCCCATACAACAAACATGATTTTTTTACCGTTTCTTGCTCAATAATAATAACGTTGACAGGTAGACGCTTTAACTATTCACAGAATATTTGGTTCTATAACGTGCCTAATGTTGCATAGATAATGGTACGGAACCCTTCGTGGGCGAGTCCGACTCGCACTTGACCAATTTTTTTACATACATACATCGCCCAAAGCTAATATACTATTTGCGCACACGCACACACAGACACATACACGCACGTACGCACACACACACGCACACACACACGACAAATGTAATTTCTAAGAATACACTCGCTATTTGAACGTCATAACAAGCAACATCGTTTTTAGGGTTCCGTACCCAAAGGGTAAAAACGGGACCCTATTACTGAGACTTCGCTGTCCGTCCGTCCGTCCGTCCGTCCGTCCGTCTGTCTGTCACCAGGCTGTATCTCAAGAACGGTGATAGCTAGAGAGTTGAAATTTTCACAGATTGATGATGTATTTCTATTGCCGCTATAACAACAAATACTAAAAATAAAATAAAATATTTATTTAAGGGGGGCTCCCATACAACAAACATGATTTTTTTACCGTTTCTTGCTCGATACTAATAACGTTGCCTTATGTTGCATAGATAATGGTACGGAACCCTTCGTGCGCGAGTCCGACTCGCACTTGACCAATTTGTTTGACGGACGGACAGCGAAGTCTCAGTAATAGGGTCCCGTTTTTACCCTTTGGGTACGAAACCCTAAAAACGTCGAAATCAAGTGGCGCATCACTATTTGTTTTAACAAGCTTGACCTTGAACCCAAATAAATACTACCTGTTTTTTAATAAACCAATTTGATGATTTTTATGAGATAATTTAGTTTGTAACTTTTTATCTTTTCAACCTTTTTTTGTTTTTTTTATAAAACTATAAATATATTATTGTTCTTAAAACTTACTAATATTTAATACCCTAAAATAATAATAATAGTTTTTGTAACACCAATCAATGATTTAAATATATTAAAATGCCATCTAGTTAAAAACTGTGTTAAAAATAACAAAGCGATCATTGAAGCGAATCATCTGCCATCTATCGCAAGAGGTTATTTTATCGTAAGAGGTTATTTGCATGTACTAATCAGTGGAAAATAATTATTATTGTATTTTTTCGTTGAATGTAACATATTAAATATGTATTAGACTTTTAATTTAAGTTAATTTTTTTCTGTCTAAACGTATCTTATTGCAACGTCCGTTTTATACAAGTTGTTACGCTAGTGAACAGCGCCACCTAGATTTAGCGTGCATTTTATGGCGAACATGCCAAAGTATGGGAATTGATAATCTTTATTAGTACTGTGTCTATGACTTTACGCTTTGTGTTTAGTAAA
Source organism: Orgyia antiqua (assembly GCA_916999025.1). Lineage (NCBI taxonomy): Eukaryota > Metazoa > Arthropoda > Insecta > Lepidoptera > Erebidae > Orgyia > Orgyia antiqua. Next base: position 13,902,239 of record OU779864.1, on the reverse strand, counting down.
CAAGTGGTTTTGAAGTTCCAGCGGATTGTCGTAAGTAGTTTAGTTTTATTTATGAGTTCATAGATTATTAATATTATTATACATCAAGATAAACTAGATGATTTGTGCTTTATAATTAAGTATACATATAGCATACATATCAGTTTTAAGAGTAAAATCGAGTTATATTTTGAATTGTTATGTTTTCTCCTCTGTCCTCTTCTGTTCTCATTTTTAATACTTTAAAATAAAATTTCAGATCTTAAAAAATAGATAGATTTCATCTGTAGTCTTCTAGTAATTTTTCGTAGTATTTGTCTTCACTCTAGGTATTATAGATAAGAAGCTATAAAGGTTTTTTGTTACAACATGCGAGCGCGGTACCGATCGAATCAGCGCCACGCGTAGCTGGACGGACAACGGTATAATAGGTATTAACTAAAAAATGAAAACAGCTATTGCTGTATCTTAAATGTTTCGCTATTTTTTTGCACACATTTATATTAATTAAAATCGTTAGTCTATAATAAACAGTTTTTATATAAAAAAAGTTCTGTTAACATTGCCGAATTGTGTTATAGACGCTATCAATTTTCATTTTTTAGTTAAGTTAAGTTTAGGTCTGCACATAGAATAGGCACCAATGTAACTCGAAAATTTCATGTTAAAAGTTATGAAACGTATGTACATACGTACATGTACGTATGTATGTACGTACGTAGTTATTGTTTAGTAATTCTAGTACAGTGTGGACTGATTCGGGATATTCAGATTTAAATTTGTTCTGTTGGCATGGTTTCCGACTTAGAGATCCGTCGCGTGGCTATGCTAAAAATCTATAAGAGTACTACCTACAGTATAAGAGCCTACCCTGCTTCAAAATTATGTGCACGCCACTGGTAGACTGATAGTAAATCATAGCAGTTCCATTTCTCTATTATGTTACTCCGACATATCTGTCTCTTTCTCGCTATATTAATATGCCATTTGTGGTGCCCTTTATATGTGGAAGAGGCCCTAATATGCCATTTGTGGTGCCCTTTATATGTGGAAGAGGCCCATGCCCAACAGTGGGTCGTTAATGAGTTGAAGGAGAAGAGGATTCTATATGTGTTTTAAGACTAAAGTAATAATGCCTAATTTGTGACATTATAACTGTCCACTGCTGGACACAGGCCTCATTCATATACAGCTTCGATTTCTTTCGGTACCGGTTAACGTGACGTAATAATAATGTAATAATTACGTCAATTGCTTTTTTGAAAAATAGTCGTTATTATAGCAAATATTAATGAATGTTATTATTTGTGTGTAATTTATACCATCATGTAGAGTCCTAGACCTATGAACACAAATAAATAATAATAAATATTCATGGACATTTCACACAACGTCCTCTGGTCCCAAGCTAAGCTTATTATGCTTGTGTTATGGGTACCAGAATACGGAAATAATACATATTCTACTTTTCTTTTGTTAATACATACTTATAATACATAGCACATACATAGTAAACACTCAGACGTAGGACAAGCATTTGTATGACATTTATAAACATCACACAAATAATTGTGATTGAGGCGGGAATCGAACCCGCGACCTCGTGAACGGCAGTCCGTTATATGAATAAGAACTATAAGATATAAGAACTAGACCAAGAAGCCCGTCCGTCATCAATAAATAAATTTGATTTAAAAAAAAAATAGAAAACTAGTGGATCATGATCATAAACTCTATTTCCCGAAATGATTGTCGAATTAAGAGTTTAAAAAAAATATGAACAATGCCAATTGTATGTATAATTAAAATGGCTTTAACCAATCTATTTATTTCTAGCGATGACCTAGGTCGATGCGTCCTAGTAGTTGGGATGCCATACCCTAACATTAAGTCACCGGAACTTCAAGAGAAAATGAATTATTTAAATAAAACAAGTGGCAATGGAGCCGGCAGTATTTATTACGAAAACTTATGTATGAAGGCCGTCAATCAGTGTATTGGTAAGAAATTGATATAGATTTTTATATAATCATAAGCTAATAAAGAAAAAAATAATCATGAACACAGAACATCTCGCACAACGCCCTCTGGTTCCATGTCCCTTTATTTATTTAAAAGTATCACACAAATGAGTGTCCCGTGCATCTTAAAAACACCAATTTTAAATTCCCTTAGTAAGTATAACTACTTTCCGTGTGGTGACGGAATAATATAAGTCTCATCCCCCATTTCCTCCCAAGGGTGCTGTAAAAGTCAGCTAAGAGATATTGCACACAGATAACATCCTCTGTGAGAGACAGAAAACTCGATAATAAACTGTGTGCTTGGTTAGTTTGGCACAGTAGACCGTAATCCCTCCTGATGTGAAAGACCAGTGGGATGTTAACAGGCTGGAGAAGAAGTATAACTACCAAATGACATCCTTGTTTCCAGGTAGAGCAGTAAGACATGCAAATGATTATGCGTGTGTTATACTTGTTGATGAAAGATATTCAAGACCACAAACTATTGCAGCTTTACCTTCATTTGTACAAGTAAGTTAATTGCTAATTCATTATTACAACTGCCTCTGTAAGTTAATCACATTGTAGTAGAAGATTTGGTTATAATTTGCTGGTCCCATGTCCAAAAACTAAAAACCAAAATTGGTAGCTCAGTTGGAACAGATAAGGTATTCCAAGGGCGTGGGTTAAAGTCCTGCTTATGATAATTATTTTGTTCTTGATAATTTGATTTAAGGGCCTACATCAATATTATCGTATATCATCGCCGACACGTACATATTAACACAGCCAGTAGGCACAGGAAATGAAGAATTAGGGATACTTTTCCTATTTACTCAAAATCTACTAAATATATTTTAATTCTGATTTACGTGTTTCTATATATAATAGTTACTTATGTTTTTAAAGTTATTTCATTAGTTAATACGCGATAATAGACCGACAAATGAAAAAAATAAAAAATTAGAGAGGTTGTTTCGCTAAGATTTTCTATCGAGAAAACTTTTTTCAATCGCGTTTCTGAGTTTATGCGATCCTAGATCATATATTGAAAAAACATATACTTAAAAATTAGAGCTCTAGCCATTCAATCTAAAGAAACAATGAAAACTTCGTACGTAGAAAAATGCACGAAGCTATTTTGGTATCCTCTTAATATGTAAAAGCATAGCAAACCAACTGTAAAAACTAATAGATTAATATTCAGTTTGTGTTAAGGAATCCTTTAGCTTTAGCCTATATCAATATTGATGCAAGATTAATATAGAATCTGAGGATATTGAAAAAAATTCAATAGAAAGATGCCTGATAATGCTTTTTTATTATTGTGTGAAAGTTTTCACACCCATGGTTAATCATTTTTTTCACTATCTCTTCTCGTGGGTCTACAGGTAGATATTTATTTTAGAAATATGTAGATCCCTACACTACTGTTTCTTATGTCTGTATTAACTATTGTTTCCTTGTGTAAAATCTATTAAATAAAAAAGAAATAAATAAAGTTCATTTATTTTATTCGTGTTCGTTGAAAGTGTGTTTTGTAATTATTTTTTTTGTTTGTATTGTTTTTGCTTTTAGTGCGTTTTGTATTACGCGTGAATGTGCTTTTTTAACTGATATGATAGTAAAAAAATAAAGAATAATTAAGATAAAATACCCATCGTTAAAAAATGTCTTCTTTTCAGAAATCGTTGATATCTAATTGCAACTTTGGCATGTCAGTTGCAAATATAGCAAAATTTTTTGGGAGGCATAAAGAAAACTCATGAAATCTTAAAATTCTCAATGTATTGTTAACAATATAATAAAAAATATTAATTTATTTACATTTCATTGATTGCCTTCACCTATTTACAATATAAATAATAAGATACCTATCTAATGACTTAAATGAAAAGCAACAGTTTAAAAACAAATTCATCTGCTTATAGCAGAAAGATTTTGGAAAAGTTATGACAAACTTTAGTTTCGAGTTTACTGTATTCGTCCTCAATTTTAATTTTAAATGTCTACCCACCATCTGGTATATCTGTCTAAGTTATTACTGTAGTAAATTGTTGGTAAAAGGTTGTCTATATTCAAAAATACAGTAGATTAAACACAATACAAATACATCTTTGAGAAAAATCTGTCCCTCGAGATGTATTTGTTTAAGTTACATTAAAAATAATGAAAAACCTTTTATACCTATTCAACTGTGATAGGTGCCACATGTATTAGCGAGATCTTGATATTTTCTTGTGTAAATTATATTCCAAGATACATTTTTCCTTATTAAAATTTCATTTTATAATTATAAAGTAGGAAGTAATGGAAAATGGTAATTTAGTGTAAATTTCATATTTTCTTGTTGGTAAGTGACATAATAATTATGTTTATTATGTCTTATGTTTTATTTTTAAAACTTGTGTATGGAGAGGGAAGTTTTGGTAGATCCTCAGGGGGCTATCCCGCAGGAGTCGTTGCCCCCTCAGCCTCCTGATCTACCAGATCAACAATCTCTTCTATGCTCGCCGAGGAGGAAAATTAAAACGGCGTTTGCCATTTGAAAATAATAATAGTGGCACAAAGGAAACCATTGTTAACACTGATCTAGCAGTAGCCTACATTCAAATTGTATAAGTACATCCTACGTTAGTTGTGGGAATTAACACTTACACTCAGACAGATGTTGGCCCTTTTATTGTACATGTAACTCGCTCTGAACCCGACGCCTTATTACGATTGGAAATTGGACAATGAAAATTTTTGGAAAAATGAAATTCAGGACATTCTGCCCGATGGTATTAAAAGGGTTGGGGGAAAATAAAGTGTCAATTCATTTTAAAACTGGCGCCTAAGTCAACAGTTTAATTAATTTACCTTTATTAAATTTACACAAATACTCCCGCATTAATATTAACTTATAATATCACGAAAATGGATGTGGTAAAGCATGTACCTGTTGACTTATGCATGGATGAGTTTGCAGATGCATTAATTATGCCAAACGGTAGTGGAATTCTGCTCTAAGCACGGCGTTTAAATAGGAAAGATAACAAGAATGGAGACCACTTGGGATACCTATTCAAACAGTAGTTATTACCGTCCAAGGGCAGTATCTGCCATTAAGAGTAATTTTATTCCATACTGCATTATTAGTTGATAATTATCAGTATTCCACCATTCAGTGTTTTAACTGCGGTAGGTATTTCTAACGAGCAGCTGCTGGAAAGCTGCCGCAAAACTCTGATCGACTAACAGATCAAGCGTCGCAAATGGAAATGGATTGGCTACACCTTGCGTAGGGAATGTAGGGATTCCAATCACATTCCTAAAATGACTATGGATTGGAAACCACAAGGAAAGTGGAGGCGCGGTCGTCCTAAGCAGCTGGCGATGCACAGTAACAAACGAGGCGAAAGACATCGGGAAGAGTTGGAGTGAGATCAAAAGTGAAGCCCATGACCGAAAGCGATGGAAAATTACTGTGGATGTCCTCTGCCCCATTTAGGGAACGTAGGATATTCATAGGTATGGATATGTTAAGTCCCAGTGTAGGTCAAGGCCAAGATGTTATAAATGCATACAACCTCACTCGGGTGATTCAGTTACAATGATTAGGGCCTCTTGCGTGCATTGTGTACTAACTGAAAACACCACGTTCAGCTGCTCCATTAGGAAAATTTGATAAAGTTTCACACCAACGTTTAGTCGCAGATGAACCATCTTTTTGCCTAATGGAAATACTTTGTCCATTAATAATAATAATAAAAATTCACTTCAATTCTGCCGTTTTAGTGTTCCACCACTTAGTTAAGTAAAAATATCTGTATACCATAACTTAAATTCCTAATGCGTATGGAAGTGTTTTACCACATGGTCCTTCGAAATAATAATGGAAGTCACTGGTGGCAGGTGTAGTTTCTAAGTTAAATTCAGCGACGATTGCACCTCTAGCTGCGGCTTGTGGGGCGAACATTGCAGCCGGATATACTACTGATGATGTACCAACAACTAGACATACATCACAAATTGACATTGCAGTCTCTGTAATAGAAAAAAAAATCGATTTCATAAGTACAGTAAACTAAGCTACTGTGTAGTAATGAATTAAGAACACTAGTGACGCCACTTTATCTGCTTCCAAGGGCAAGCAGTAAGAGTAAGCAGTTTTTAGACTGGAGTTCGTCATGGCAACATGTTTGGGCTGAGAACTGTAGAAAATGGCAATCACAATAATCTGGTCGCGGTAATACTAGGCATAACATAGCCAGACAACCCGCTACTTAAAAAACCTCCCCAAGGTGCCGTAAAAGCCAGCTATGGGATATTGTACACAGATAACATACTCCGTAAGATATGGAAAACATTAATATTTATGGACATTCCACACAACATCTGCCCCCAAAGTAAGTTATATTTCTATGCTTGTGTTATGGTTACCAGATATGAATATAATACAACATATATAGTATTACTTTCACATTGAATCGAAAATTGTTTGATTGTGTCTAGCCAGTTCCTTAAATGAATATTTAATTACCTGCAGATGATAATACAGCTGGATCTAAGCTTTCACCAAACCATACAATATGTGGCCTCAGTAAACTGTTACATTTCTTACAATGTGGTAAGGACTTCACTGGAATATCTGAACCAACAACATTGGCATCGGGAGCTCCTCTATCTTTTAAAGCCTGGAAATCATCAAACATTGATGGTCATATAACAAAACAAAAAGAAAAGTAGTATATAATGTATTCTATCCGTATTCTGGTACCCATAACACAAGCATATAAGCTTAGCTTGGGACCAGAGGATGTTGTGTGAAGCACAGCATAGTTGACAGTAATCCCTCTGCGGGCTCATGCCCAGCAGTGGCATGTTAAAGGGCTGGAGAGACAATTGTCCAAGAGATAGAGAAGATCCATATACATCTTACAGCATAATACAAGGATCTGCCAAGTAGGTAGAAGGAATTTTAAATTTGGTCTCAACTGAAATTTTATAAAAAATATTTAACATGGCCATTATTAAACTCCTACTTGTTATAAGTGTCTTACCTCACAAATAGGACTATCAGTGTTGACTAAAACTTCTTTACATTTAGTACACCTAGTTTTATACAGATTCCCATGAAGTTCTATTAAGTTTTTAGTTCCTGCTCTTACATGTAAACCATCAACATTCTGTGTAATTACGGTTATTGATTTTTCTGATCCATATTTTGTTTCAAATTCAGCTATTGCTATATGACCCTGCAAAAAAAGAAATATAGTTTATAACTGAGCCGGTAAATACAAAATAAATAATAATCCTATAATTTCATTTTTGCTAGTAGTGCTTGTAAAAATCAATTTATGAAAGGGTATTAATGACGAATAATGGGAATCTAATATATAAAATTTACGTGTCACAGTGTTTGTTACCGTACTCCTCCGAAACGGCTTGACCGATGTTTATGAAATTTTAGTCTGAGAATCGGCCAACATCTATTTTAACAAAATTTTTTTTAGTATGGCAAAACAACGTTTGCCGGGTCAGCTAGTTTTATATAAATTTAAACTCCTAAAATAGGTACAGATCAGAGATAAATAGCTATCAAATAATGAGTGTCCACTTTTTAGAAACATGTGTTCTTACTTATCCATCAAGTTAAATATTTTACCGCATTGGGTTGAGCCTTCGCCGCAACTTCTCGTCTATAATGATAAAATTCCCAAACTAAGCTGGGGCTGTTTTTAAATGCTCCTGGTGTCGCCAAGGATGAAGCTTGGTACTTTCTCCAAAATCCACCAGCACCTCGAAACGTTGGAATACCGGATTCAGCACTAATACCAGCACCAGATAATATTACAACTTGTTTTGCCGATTTCAAAACTTCTTTGAACTTTGAAATATCACTAGATTGTCTTAACGCCATAATTTGTGGTAAATTACAAAACACTGTTCTACGAATGGACTGTAATAGAATGATGGTCATATTAATATTCACAGGTCAATAGGTGTCTACATACATTAGGTAGGTATTCAATTCAATAACAGATAAGATTTTTTTGAAAAACAACAACAAACTAATTCCATATCATATGACATAAATGACGTTTTGTGCGCGAGTGTTACCCGTATCAAAAAATTTAGTGTTGTGCCAAAGAACTTTATAGCACCTATACCCGTTTTCCAATTACAGCACAAGAGCGCATTATGCGGCACAATGCTCAACGTTGAATGTTCCAATTACAGCAACGCATCGCACAATCGAGCACTCTCAAAAGTGATGCGTGCAATCCATACCAACTTCAGCGACAGAAAATTAACAAGTATTTTTTCTTTAAATTGGCATTGATTGAAATTTTATTTATATATTATTTTTATATATTTTTTATATTATTTTTTTATATTTATTTAATATAATTTTTTGTCTGTAGGGGAACCTCGACCTGCGAGAACCTATAGCAGAAACATTGTACTTATAAAACAAGAGATTTATCATCATGCTGATAAAGCAATAATCATTTGGTTAGTATGATTAATATGGTATAGTTAGGAAGGGTATAGGTGAGAAAATTATAGAGTAGGTACCTTGCATATTGGACTATCCGTGTTTATTAATATCTCGTTACATCTTGTACACCGTGTCTTGAATACGCTTCCGTGAAATTCAATAACATTTCTGGAGCCAGCTTTTGTATGCAGCCCATCTATATTCTGAGTCAGAACTGAGTCTGGGGCTATGTGACCCTAAAAATATGAAGAAAAATCGATAGTTAGAAAGTGACAACGACGGGCTTTTTGACTCCGATAGTAGTTTAGTAGTGACTTCTGTGTTATACTTGGTGGTTTCGTTGCAGCAATAAATTTATGGAGATATTCCTAAACCGAACAAGATGCCTTTACTATCTATTTGCTAAGTTCAAGTACTACTTGGTGCTTTATTACAGAAGTAGGTAGATACCTTCACCATTCAAGTACTCTAGAAAACATACTAACCAGATTAGATTTTGCTTTCAAGGCTAATTCCCGTCGGTAATGATAATATTATGTATTCCCAAACTAAGCCGGGTTCATCTCTAAAAGTTCCCGGGCTCTTTAGTATAATGTGATGGGAGATTCCTCACATAAAACTTCCTTATCCCGGAAAGTTGGTATACCTATACCAGAATCGGCACTTAATCCAGGACCGGTTAAAAAAACACCAACAACTTCTTTAGCATTCTTTAAATCTTGCTTCAACTTGGACACATCGCAAGTCGCAACATGAATTCCTTTGTAATCCTTTTTTAATTAAAATATTTTTCAGGATATTTTGGTAAAGATTTGGAAGGATACATGCTACATTTTGGTACTCATGATTTCGATATTATTTTACTCTTTGTTATAATATAATCTCATTGAGGAAGGGAAATATAAATATTGACGAAAATAAAATAAATGACAATCGGGAATTTTTGTTTTAAATATCGATTCGAAAATTAAAAACTACAGCTCTACTGCAAAAAGTAATTCACTAAAAAGATCGAAACGATATTAATTAAGAATAGAAAAACAATTGAAATAAATTATCAATCAATTGCAAAAATTCATAAATTAATGTAGAAATACATGTACAGTCATTATTTCGGTCCAATTGTGTTCTGTAAAGAACACTAAGTGATCGATTGATCGAGTTGGTGCAAACCGCTCAATAGATGGCGTTGTACACAAAACATCGCACGATGTTTAACTCACATTGAGAAGGTTGTAGTGGAAGATTTGGTAAACATATGCGGGAACTATGATAGCTCAGATGGGAGAGCAACGGAACGGTATTCCGAGGTCGTGGGTTCAAGTCCCGCTCATGGTTATCATTTTTTCCACTATAATTTAGTTTATTTAGTAAAAGCATAGCAAGTCAATTGCAAAAATTCATAAATTAATGTAGAAATACATGTACAGTCATTATTTCGGTCCAATTGTGTTCTGTAAAGAACACTAAGTGATCGATTGATCGAGTTGGTGCAAACCGCTCAATAGATGGCGTTGTACACAAAACATCGCACGATGTTTAACTCACATTGAGAAGGTTGTAGTGGAAGATTTGGTAAACATATGCGGGAACCATGATAGCTCAGATGGGAGAGCAACGGAACGGTATTCCGAGGTCGTGGGTTCAAGTCCCGCTCATGGTTATCATTTTTTCCACTATAATTTAGTTTATTTAGTAAAAGCATAGCAAGTCAATTGCAAAAATTCATAAATTAATGTAGAAATACATGTACAGTCATTATTTCGGTCCAATTGTGTTCTGTAAAGAACACTAAGTGATCGATTGATCGAGTTGGTGCAAACCGGTCAATAGATGGCGTTGTACACAAAACATCGCACGATGTTTAACTCACATTGAGAAGGTTGTAGTGGAAGATTTGGTAAACATATGCGGGAACCATGATAGCTCAGATGGGAGAGCAACGGAACGGTATTCCGAGGTCGTGGGTTCAAGTCCCGCTCATGGTTATCATTTTTTCCACTATAATTTAGTTTATTTAGTAAAAGCATAGCAAGTCAATTGCAAAAATTCATAAATTAATGTAGAAATACATGTACAGTCATTATTTCGGTCCAATTGTGTTCTGTAAAGAACACTAAGTGATCGATTGATCGAGTTGGTGCAAACCGCTCAATAGATGGCGTTGTACACAAAACATCGCACGATGTTTAACTCACATTGAGAAGGTTGTAGTGGAAGATTTGGTAAACATATGCGGGAACCATGATAGCTCAGATGGGAGAGCAACGGAACGGTATTCCGAGGTCGTGGGTTCATGTCCCGTTCATGGTTATCATTTTTTCCACTTTAATTTAGTTTATTTAGTAAAAGCATAGCAAGTCAATTGCAAAAATTCATAAATTAATGTAAATTACACATTATTAATGCCTCACTTTGAGATGGATGATGATCACGCGAATGGATAAAATAAGGAATGAATATTTTAGAGGAAGTCTGAAAGTGATGCCAGTGACTGAAAAATTTAAGAATGAGCGTATATCCTGGTATGTGCATGACATACATGAGACGAGAGGAAAGTAATGTCGTTAGGAGAGTTCTGAGTATAAATGGGGAAGGAAAAAAGTCTAGAGGAAGACCTAAGAAGAGATGGATGGACTGTGTGAAAGACGACGTGAAAGAAAGAGTTGACACAGACATGACGGCTAATAGAAGACTATGAAAGAAAAACGACTCGACCCCAAATAATGGGATAAGGGCAGGAGGATGAATGCCTCACTGTGATAAAGACGGCATTGCCAGTCATTCGTTTCTTACGGTTTATAGTTTATTAGTACCAATTCTAGGTGCACAACTAAACTTAACTTAACTAAAAAACGAAAATTGATAGTGTCAATAACACAATTCGGCAACGTTAACACAACCTTTTTATTAGAAAATCTGTATATTATAGACTAACGATTTTAATTAAAACAAATGTGTACCACAAAATAGCCAAATAATCAAAGTACAGCAATAGCTGTTTTCATTTTTTAGTTAAGTTTAGTTGTGTTGACACAATTGGTACCATTATTTATTTTTATCGAAGCTTTTCTTTTACCTAAAATTTCTACCTAAACTTTAGTTTTCAGCGAGGTTTACCTAGTGCAGTAAGACATAAAAGACGTCTTTGGTTTAAAAGTAATGTAAAATAAAAGGTGTTAATTAAACATGTACCTATCTGATACTATAGCAGGAGTGGCCAACAAGTCGATCAATTTTGGTCGATCACTCGCAAGTTCCATGAGGGGACGCACTCAATGCCAAATGTTTCTAGTACTTGATACAGGAATGAACATGTATGCAGCTCATGCTTCGAGTAGGGAGACCTTCAGCGTGACCACTTTTAGTAGTTTTCTACTATTTTCAAGAGTGCACGGCGGCATAAAAGCACATTGCATAAACGTCCCTTTTTACCTAAGAAATAGGTCGATCGCGACTCAATTTTAAAATAAAAAGTAGATCATAAGTGCACAAAAGTTGGCCACACCTGCTTTAAAGTATCAGGTACTATATAGTATGTTTAATTAACACTTAGCTATAACACTTAGCTATACCTAACATTAAGCTATATAGTATATAGCTTAAGCTACGTTACCTTACATAATGTCTCATGATGTCTCATCTTTACTTTTCCTATTTAGTACTAGCTGTTGCCCACGACTTCCTACGCGTAGAATTTAGAAAATGTTCCCCGTTTTTGTAATATTTTTCACTACTGCTTCTCTCCTATTTTTTTTTTTTTACATAAAACATGTTGGCACTTGATCCCATGCCTTCAGGTGCTCAAGTCCACTATTTTGGAACAATTGTCATACCGGCACAATACCGGCACGATACCGTTGCAATTGAAGTCAAATATCCGTAGTCTGCTATATGCCGTCATAACGGTCTTTCAATGGTAATAGAATTGTCGATCTCTTTTATCTATGCATTGAATTTTCGGTCTCTTTTATCTATGGATTGTGTTAGAATGGTATGTATGTGTTGCCGTTTTTAAAAAATGCGTTAGTTGAAGTGATTTTCGAAAAACTACTAATAAATTTAAACATTTAATCATGCTAGACTTCATTTAAATATATTTGTACATACTATTTATTAGTATAAAAAGCAATGTGAAGTTTAGGAGATTAGTAAATTGCAATAAATTACAAAGAACAATTTCTAATATTTCTATCTATCTATTTTTTATTTATGGCAATCTGTCGACACAGGACAATTTAAAAATATTACTGTCAAATTCAAAATAGCAGACTACCGAAACATTTCAGTCATTGAATTGCAATTGTGAAGCAGTTGTGTGCGAGACTAGCAATTTATGTCACTTTGACAATTGTAAGACAATGATGAAGTCGTTATGACGACACATTATTAGTAGACTACCAAAAACTTTACCATTGCACCATAATGGTACAATAATGGTACAGTTGTGACACCGTTGAAATACCCGACTCAGGGCCCTGATGGTAAGCGACAATGGAATCTTTGATGGTAAAGCGTACCAACTATGTAGGAAGCCTATTTACCCTTTTTTTTAACGTATCTACATTGTAACTCTCGGGGAACACAGACATCGGTAATTTATTCCAGTCCCTGGCAGTTCGTGGCAAGAATGACGATCCAAAAAGTTTAGTACGGACAGGTGGTATGTCCACAACGTACGGATGGAGACGTTCCGATTGTCTGGTAGTGCGATGTAGAAATGGTGATGCGGGAACTAGATCATGCAGCCCTTTGGAACACTCTCCGAAATGTGGTCTGTAGAATACTGTGAGACTAGCAACTCGGCGCCTATGTTCGAGGCTAACTAATTTTGCTTCTACCAGTTTAGGATCGTTGATTATCCTTTTTGCACGACGCTCTATTGAATCCAAGAGTGTGAGGTGGCATTTGGCAGCACCGGCCCAGATATGGCAACAATACTCCAAACAAGATCGCAACTGTGCTTTATATAAAGTTAAAAGTTGATGGGGTGCGAAGTATTGGCGTACCTTAGCGAGAATACCAAGTTTCTTCGCAGCTCCCTTTGCCTTGGATTCAATAAAGCGTCCGAAATTTAAGTTCGAGGATATTTCAACACCTATCAATTGAAGATGGTTAGAGTATTCCACAGACACATTCCGGAAAGTAGGAGCCGGGTTGAACACGCTCCTTTTGTTTGTAAATAAGCATGCTTGTTTCTTTGAGGCGTTGAAACTCACAAAATTAGCTTCACCCCAGTCAGAAACTGCCTGAAGCGTGAGATTCACACGCTCTAATAATGCGGTTCGCTCAGATCGAATCAGCTCCTGACTAGCATTCGCATTAGCCCGATATAGATATAGATCAACAACTGTGCTGTCGTCTGCATACCCATAAATGCCAGGCACAAGTAGATCGTTGATGTTTAATAAAAATAGGGTTGCAGAAAGAACAGACCCTCGCGGAACACCAGTGTCGGTCATTACATGCCCTGATGCACAGCCATCGACCACGACACTGAAGGATCGTCCACTCGGTAAGTCCCTGATCCAGTTGATCAAATCGGATGGAATGCCGTAAGCAGGAAGCTTACTTATGAGGCCCTCGTGCCAAACCCTGTCAAAGGCCTTCGATATGTCTAATGGACAGTTATTGATTCCCTGTGCTTGTCCATGGTCACGCCCCAAACGTGAGTGACATACGCTAAAAGGTCCCCAGTAGACCGCTTTCGGCGAAAACCGTATTGTATCGCGAAAAACGTATTAGCCGCCTTCCTCACTAAATGGACTATCCAACACTGAAAGAATTTTTCTAATCGGACCAGAGGTTACTGAGATTAGCGCGTTTAAACAAACAAACAAATTCTTCAGCTTTATAATGTTAGTATAGATTATCTATTAAAAAACACAGATGTTATAAATGCAAAAGAATGTAAATTTTTATTTACTGTATACGACAGTTACTGAGAATACTATGATTATGTAAATAAGTTTATATTCAGATGTTTCAGCATTAACTTTCAAATACGAAACAATATATTTATTATTCAAGTCATGTACCTATTAGAATTTCTATTCAATGTAAATATTAAACATGTTTCAAAATTACTTCGCATTAGATTTCTTTTATGAAATGGGAGAAAAATTTTGTTGGTAATTTGCGATTTTACAGCGTCATCAACATTAACTTGCTTTTATCACAATCTTTATAGCATTGGCAGTGCAGCAATTTTTTGACGAATGTACCTATACAAGATTATAAAAAAATATTTAAACAATCCGCTGAACAAGAAATCGTCTTTAATGGGAGCCGCAATGGCTTAAAGCAATTGTTCAAGGATTGGATTTAAGCTTGAAGCCCAGTAGCGATATATCTGCACAAGTAAGTCGTTGTGTATGACTGGCTGAAACCAAACATTAATATATTGAACAGGTTAAATGAAGAATTGTAATCAAAATTACGACATAGTTCGAACCGAATTTTAACTTTTAATCACGAAAATTCTAACATTGTTCATAGCCGTGCAGTAGTTGTTGTTTGTACATTCTACGGCTAATTAAATAATTATCTCTGTGCTTGTAAAAATACAAAAGGATAGAAGAACTCTTCTTCTATCCTCTTGTATTTTCTTTAAACACAAGGTATCTTAAAAGTCCGTGACTAAATTATTATTTCGCAAAAATGTTACGTAGCCGTAGCCAGTAGTCTACGCCGTAGAATATGACTTACTGTGATCTACGACGTAACCGCGTAGCTTTTGTGTAGAATCTATAGAAATAATTTTCAGTGGATTTTATGGCTCCCTCGTGTTCTTGTTAACATGGGGGATATTATTTTATTACTATAAAAGCAGCCACAAGAGTTCTCGTTAAGAGTCTAATAATCTTGCTATTTTAAACACAGTTTTTATTAGACAACATTTTTTATAATAAGTGCTGTTTGGCGCAGTCAGTATTTCCAACAACTTCCATGTTTAAGGTTGTGGGCTCAATTGTAACACAGGACAATTGTTTGTGAGATGAACAGAGATTTTGATAATTCTTTAACAATTATATTAGGATACTTAATTATTTCGGATTCAAATAGGCTTCTAACAAGTATAGAAATTGTTGTAATTTCAAACTTTACGCGTGCGAAGTCGCGGCTAACAACTAATTTATATATACTTCTATCCTTATCCCAAAGAGTAAAATAATCCTTATCCTTACTAATTTATAAATGTGAAAACGAAATGATGACAGAGTAAAAATATTCACGAGTTTAAGTGTTAATGTGTGGAACAAAATGATTAAAAAATTGTACAACGCCATCTATCGAGCGGAGTATTTAACTTGCTGTTTGTTAAGGTTTGATTTCTTAATTTCACGCATATGAAGTCGCGGGCAACAGCTAGTAATATTATAAAGCTGTAGAGATTGTTTTTTGAACACGCAAATAGCAGGCACCGATTGTCCCATTTAAAAAATTCTTTCAGTGTTGGATAGTATTGTTATGGAGAAAGGCTTTAGGCTATGTAATATCACACTGCGACCAATAGAAGCGAAGCATCAGTGAAAAATGTTGCGGTGTGGCGACCGTAAAACGGCTCTTGGCCGAGTCATATTTTAATAATGTAGGCACCAAGTAAAATGGCACGCACCTAATCTATTTGTATAAGTGTATGTATGTATTATTATTCCTATCTTATATGTGTATGTATATATATGTATATGTGTAATGTATATATACTTTGTCACTGATGTTTTGTTTTGTTTTTTCTCTCAATCTGTTTTAGTTACATATATGTGGAAGCTTGTTAATAGCGAATTGTTTATTTAAGTTGTTATTAATTTGTATTAAATTAGTCTGTAAGCTTTCTTCAAAATCTAATAAATAAATAAATAAAACGGAGATTTTTTTCTAAATTCCACGCATACGAAATCGCGGGGTACAGCTAGTAATAAATAAAAATAAAATCTTATTGTAGTCTCCAGTAGAATACCTACCATTTAAGAATAAATATGAGTTCTTTTGATACTCAACGATTCATAAAAAGGTTCTTTTGTTAATAATATATATTTATGTTCTTTGCTATTCTTTAGGCATATAATATAAATATTATTTATATTACCTACTAGCTGCGCCCCGCGGTGTTACTCGCGTAAAAGGGATAAAAAATCAGGCTGTAAAGGGTGCTTTGGTACTTGACACTTATCGTCACATATTGGACAATTCACGCAATATAAATTGTAGCCTATGTGTTATTCTGATGTATTGGCTACATTATAGTAAAGTTTCATTAAAATCCATTCAGTAGTTTTTGCGGGTAAGAGTAACAAACGTACAAACATCCATACTCACAAACTTTCACATTTATAATATTAGTATGATGTTTTAAAGTTTTTAAGTAAATACATAACAATGTAACTGACTATACTTCTCTATTTATAAGTAGTCCGTGAATTTTTTTTTTTATCTAATGTTGTAGAACTATATTGTATAATGTTGAATTTGTCAGTTTAAGACCGGATTAAGTCACCGCAGGACTTGTTCAAACTCTATAAATATAGAAGAAGAAAGGGCCCTTGAATGCTTTTCTGGCTCTTGTGTTGCCCTTGGTTCGGGGTAAACAGTAATTAAATTTATCAGCGCAGGGCGCATAGCATTATATAGTCAATATTTATTTTATTTATTTATGAGTCAAATCGATTACAATAAAACTAAAAAAATCCGAGCTATATCTTGTTGAAACATCCGGTGCTGACAGTAGGTATAAGAACACTGGCACTTATCAACTAACACATAAAACATGTAGCTTCAAACTAAAATCAAATCCGCAATATTTTATAACAAATTATAGACAAATATTTACTTAAAATAGCAATTGTGCAAACAAAAGCCCCCATAAAAAGGGACCCGGGAGACCCCGATTCTGTCTTTCAATCTGTCCCTTTTCTCTGCCTATTAAGTTTCAACGATGACTGTTGAGCCCTTCTATAAAGATAACTTGCAAACTGACTATACACACAATAGTCCTTTATGCGTTCTTTCAGTTCAGATCAGATTATATTAAAAGGGTTTCTACCTTTTTTAACGTAATAATGGTACGGTAAACTTAATGTTTATGTTCCTTCGCAGTACTAATTTGTGAATTCCATTGTGTGGAAGCTTAGATAGCTTTCATAGTTGACTGAAAAAGGTGAATATATTTTATCGCTTGAAGAATTTTTGGTAGGATTTTAATTATATTTTTTTTGAGATATCATGTTGTAGGAGTTTATTTATAATGCCTCTTTTATTTCTACAGATGTACATTTTGTTAAAACCTTGAAAAATTATATAAAAGAGCCATCCTCTCGAAACAGGCTATCATTAAAAAAAACCGCATCAAAATCCGTTGCGTACTTTTTAAGTTATAAGCTAACAAGGGACGTACATACAAAAATAACGACTTTGTTGTAAAATATTAAAGAAACTAAGATGATGAGCCTATTGTTATGATTGTATTAGTACGAGAATTAGTCATATTAGCGTTCTCGGTTTAAGGTGTAACAGCTAAAGAACCAGAACCAGAAAGAGCCAGAACCGTACACACAGAAGTATATCTTATATATAAAATTCACGTGTCACAGTGTTAGTTACCGCACTCCTCCGAAACTGCTTGACCGATTTTTATGAAATTTTACATGCGTATTCAGTGGGTCTGAGAATCGGCCAACATCTATTTATCAAACCTTTTTTTTAATTTTAGTATGGCAAAACAACGTTTGCCGGGACAGCTAGTAAGTAGTAAATTTTAGGATGCTCACGCTGATCAATCAACAAATAAAGGACGGCTATTCACGCTTGCAATTTTGCAATAGGTTTATAAATTGAGAGGTCTCAGTCGATAATTAAGTGGAGATATCATTATTCTCTATAGCTTTCATCCAAGTACTATGTTGCTAAGTGCTATAAGATTGCTTACATTGAAAGGCAGTCAAATACGTGTCACCGCGTCACGAACTAGGATATGACCTGAATTGCTTATATACCAATTTGTTCCATATGGTATGACTATATCGGCTTTTTATGCTTTGTATGTTTTTTTATGTCCTAAGGATATTGCTGCATATTTTAATTTAATTACCATAAGTCTGAACTTAGTAAACATACTGGATGACAGCAAAATATAAATTTGCACCGTCAAGCCATAATTTGCAACTGCGGCATATAAAATACTAACACCTGTATGCTTTGTGAACGAAACCATTGACGTCAGAGGATCGCGCATGCGCAGAAGATAACGGCGACATCACAGCATAGGGGAGAGAGGAATACAGGATCACAAACACAACGCGGCGCGCTTTCATAGCGAGCAGTCGTATTGTGAAGAAGAGCAGTCTCTAGTAAGGCGGGAAACCGACCCGGTAAGTAACGTCGTAATAATAATTATAGAGATAATACTAACACTTAAGCCTGCCTTTGGTACGACGGAAAGTTTGGTGATACTTTTATTTGCGTTCGGTTCGACCTCTTAATTAAAGTAGGTACGTGAGCTTTTAACCCCCGTTTTATTTTTTACTGCGTTTAGTTATAAGACTTAGTCAAACTTAATCATAGGAATTTATAATAATAAAATATTGTGATTTAAAATAATATAAATACATTTTTATATAAAATTAAGTGCTTTTATCTATTAAAAATATTAAATCTAATTAAAATATAATATATTTTAGATATTTTGGGAACGCTAATACAAGTTATAGTTTCTTTATCGGTTTTCTTCTGTTATTTATTTTCAGCCTCAAATAAATTTTGCTTTGGAATTTGAATAATATTTCTAGCTTGTAATGTAATAATTTATTTACACGTCAAGATATATGTAGATAAAAAATATTTTAATTTAGTGACTGGCACCGTGTCTCAGATTTTCTTTCCTTTTCATTTATTTTCTTTATTATATTTGTACTAACTGTGATAGCTGACTTATTTTTAAGATGTTTTTGGACTTTAGTATTTTATTTATGTTTCGTCACGTTGCGAAGAAAACATCTTTTCTCTACTACCAAGAAAAATTACTGTAACATCTTTACTAATTATAAAACAAAGTCGCTATTTTTGTATGTATTTAAGCTAATATCTTTAAAACTACGCAATGGATTTTGATGCGGTTTTTTATAGGGTTCAAGAGGGTGGCTTTTTTGTATAATTTGTAAAGGTTTGATGTACATTGGGGGCTCAATAGCCATAAAAGCGGGTGATATCGCGGGCATTAGCTAGTAAATTTATAAAATCTATACCTACCGACTGATTAAATGGATTGGTAAACCTTTTTAAGGGCCTATATCAATATTATCGTATATCATCACCGACACGTACATATTAACACAGCCAGTAGGCACAGAAAATGAAGAATTAGGGATACTTTTCCTATTTACTCAAAATCTACTAAATATATTTTAATTCTGATCCACGTGTTTCTATACATAATAGTTATCTATGTTTTTAAAGTTATTTCATTAGTTAATACGCGATAATAGACCGACAAATAAAAAAAATAAAAAAATTGAGAGGTTGTTTCGCCAAGATTTTCTATCGAGAAAACTTTTTTCAATCGCGTTTCTGAGTTCATGCGATCCTAGATCATATATTGAAAAAACATATACTTAAAAATTAGAGCTCTAGCCATTCAATCTAAAGAAACAATGAAAACTTCGTACATAGAAAAATGCACGAAGCTGTTTTGGTATCCTCTTAAGCGGAACTTCCGTATTATATTGAATGATTTATAAAGGTTTTGGAAGAAATTGAAGAGTAATATCTACCAGTTTAATTTGAGACAAGGTATTTGGATGTTTTTATGATTCAAATGGGTTACTATTGATGTTTATGAAAGCAATGGATAGAAGGATAAGGATGGAAAGAAGATATATAATTTTGTTTATTGTTTTGAATATTTTTAATACAAAATCTTATAATTCCAATCCAAGCGTATTTGTATTTTTTTTTTGCGGAATATACCAAAATGTACTTTCTTTTGCCCATTGAAGTCTTTTGGACCTGCTCTTTAATGACCACGGGAATTAAATAGGGTAGTGAAATTTGAATTGTTAATCATCTATCATCATCATGCATAATGTGAATACTAAATGATCATAAACAATAACTCTATATAAAACTCTAAATAAACTCTATATATTCTGGTTCTTGTAACACAGTTCATACTAGTACGGGAACCAGAGTAGTTTTAAGCAAAATGTAACATTTTTATACGAGACAATAAAGATTTATTATTATTATATTATATACTTATGTAGAGTTTTTTTTTTCTCCTAGACCCAAAGTAAGAGTTAACTTGTGTTATAGGTACCAAATCTATACCATTGTTATAATGCTGAAGAGTTTGGTTGTTTATTTGTACGCGCTAATCTCTGATTTTTGACGGATGGTTTCATTTATCGAGAAGGCTATGTAATATCGCGCTGTAATAAATAGCGGCGAAGCATTACTCAAAAATCTTTTAAAACGGAGAAAATTATCTGTTCTTCTGTTGTATGCCTTATTTCATGGTGGTAGGGAGAGACCATACAGCGCCATCTGCTACCTAAAAATAACCAAATAAATGTGAATTATAAACACATACCTAGGCATAAAGTAAAAATATTCAGTCAACAATATTATTAACGAAAATTTCTTCTTCAACATTCAAATTACTAAAGCAAAATATCTACAAGTTACATAAAACAGCGCTAGAATGACAGATGTAACGACGGAACTAAATATTCAATTAAACTCTAGCCAAAGACTTTGGTTCGGTGTTTGAAGAGTGAAGACATTCTAGTATGTATTTCACTTCAGCTAGCGAATGTTAACATCGTACAACACTTTAAATGAAGTGAACGTTACTATATGAATGTTTGTGTAACAAAATTGTTAGGACGCAAACATTTTCTAAGTTGTAAACTTAGTTTGAAGTTTAGGTACCTCTTAAACTTTAGCTTCAACACAAAGTACACATTTGTATTCCGAGAAGAGTAAATGCCAACTCATTGTTATAAAACTCCTTTGTCCAACATAACTAAAAGTTCGTCCTTTATGCGGTCGAGCGTATGCAAAAAAATGGACAAAGTTTAGAATTAAATTAAACAAATAATTTAAGATTCATGGACATTTCACACAATGTCCTCTAGTACCAGCTTAGCTTATATGCTTAAGGTACTAAAACAGGGATAGGTGTACTACATAAACCACGTTCTTTATGTAAATACATACCTATGATACATAGAAAACACTCATGAAAAACGTTAAACGTCCTACTTGCTCTGACAAAAATGTGAGTATATTGGCTCAAAGAATACCACGGGTGCTTCATCAGCATCCCATTGAGATTAAAGCTTTTTATAACGTGTAGGTATATTATATTCTTGTCTTCTTTTAGCTACGTGAAAACCGACTTTAATATTTGGTTGCGGTCACACGCCGCGTGTCTCTACGAACCAAATGCTACTTTGGCTTGTAATTCATAAGCAATGGTTACACGGAGTGTAAATGAAGCCAAGAAAGAGTTTAGATTGTAGTAGATGGCGTTCTATGATCTCTGCCTGCTATGAGGAAAAGGCGTGACGGTATGATGATACATTTCGAATCTATACAAATTATACAAAAAGCTAGTAGAATTTTCGGCCATGATGGATAAAGCGATTTATTCCACGCAATCATGGGATGGAAGGAACTAAGAGATGATCAAAGATAGGGCTATGATGCTACAGTAAAATTATTTACATAAGTAAGAGATGTGGTTAACTGTCAGCCACACAAACCCTTTCAGCGATATTTGATATTCGTGCTCAGAATAGTTCCCGGTATGTTTGTGGCTACGCTACGAATTGTGGCGTTTAGTTAAATACAAATGTATATCGATAATTAATTAAACACAGGTATGTTGATGATCAAACAACATATAAAGTTAAGTCGCAATTAAGCGCTTAATATGCTCTCTGTGATTACTTTAGTTGTAATTTTGGTTAATTTTGTTAATTACTTTAGTTAGGTAATCAATTTAGTAAAATTTCCGTGGGTTTATTGGCAACGATTAGCTAAATACAATATAGTTATATAATTTACTAAATTGATTTGAAATCAAATTTATACTCAGCTTTTATTTTCTACAATTCTTTACGTTAACGAATTATACTTTCACATTTGTTTATTCTTATTGTCGCTCCGTCATAAAAATAAAACATATTAATAAAATGAATCTAAAGCCATTCGAATATTCATAATACATCATCCTATTGACTTTGCACAAAAAATACATATTCATTACTGCCACAAAAGGATCTAATCAAACTCTCGATGAAAGAATTAATCGATGCTTATCCGAGCGTACCGTTTGCAGCTTATAAAGAAAAGTGAATGTAGGGACTATACCTATAACATTATATTGAATTCTATAACTGCTATGAATATTATAGAGTATTCTTAACGTGTAGCGTATTAGGTGTATAATAAACTTAGTTATTGTCACAAATGTTTTGTTTAGAAAAGCGTTGTTTAGAAGTTATTTATATAATTTACAAGAATTAAGAAAACACAGTCCCTACTTCATTTCCTACCATTGTTGTAATAATCAATAGAAATCACGGATATTGTTATTTTTCTATAACTATGATCTAAACGATAATGAAAGCAGATTCTGCGATCGTCGTCATCATACCATCATGCCTTCTTTCATAAGGGTCCAAGACCAAAGAGCGCCATCTGTTACGATCTAAGCATACTTCCTTAGCTTCATTATGCATTATCACGAAAAACGCGAAATTAATAGAGCATATGGGTACAGAATTTTTATATTCTTACAATACAGTAGGAATGCATAATATGTTTCTGATGTAAAGATGGCTCAATGCTTTACTGACCTAGGAAGTCGAAATATCTTTTCAAAGACTTGAAATAATACATAATTCAACCGCAACTTAAAATAAACTTGTGTGGAGCATTAGAAATTACAGTTTCTCTTTTAGTACTGCTACAATCTCGTATAATTTATACATTTCAATGGCAGACTTTTCTCGTATCGTTTTATATGAAAGTGGCGGAAATGGCTCTCTCAGGAACTACTCGTGTAATTGTACTCAACGCAAGTTCTACAATTGTTACTCCCCACTGAGTGTAGCAAAAAGTAAATAAAAAATCTGTAGATTTTTCAATAGTAATTTTATACACACAATTTGAAAGTATTAAGAAAATAGTAGATACAAATAAAACCACTTTTTACACGGATTTAGACGGGGATATAAATAGTACAAACTCACAATTTATTTTGTAAATGTGGCGATTATTTAAACCCCATTAAGCTACATGGGCCTAAAAGGGATCAGCGTTCAGACCCCTTTACTCCTTCTTTTGTATCCTGATAATAAAACATCTGAGATTGTAACGACAAAGCAATATTTTTTATTTTACAGCCAATACAAAATTCTTTCAAGCTATTTTGTATAGAGATGTATTTAAATGAACTCTGTAAAAGATAAACAGGGGCCCAAGTCTGCTATTACAAGGATGTTACAATAGTGTCATGTAGTGACAAAATTCGCCATTATGCAATCAGTGACTGATCATTATAACAACATTGTTATAGCAGACTAGCAGACTTGTCCCCCTGGAATATAACAAAAGTACTTGCCGAATAATTAATTTATCGAAAAAAAGTTGTTTTGGCACAGATCTTATTGGTCATATTCAATTTAAATTAGCTAGTTTCGAATTTTAGACAAAATATAGTCTGAAACTTGAAAACGCATGAAATCAGAGATATCAAGGAAATTAAAGACCGTATTAAAAAAGCTTAGGCCGTCACAAATTTTAGTTTAATCTACATTTACCTACAACACCTATACTTTACTTAACAACGGAATATTTTAATATTAAGGAAAATAATAAAACCTTTAAAATAATTAATCAGTCGAAAAAGACTTCTACAAAGCTCACTGTCACTTTAATTTTCAAAGGTAACGAACAAATTAAATTAGCCGAAGAAATTATAATAAAACCTGCGTATAAAAACTGTTATAACAAGAACTAAATCCTATTAACTGAATAAAAACGAAGACAGGAGGATTTACGTTCTTAATTACTTACAGTTGGTTCAAGAAAGGTTCAATGAAGTATTACTGAAAAAGGTTTAGGTCATTGAACTTTCCTGTTAATGTACGTTAAGCAATTCATACTAATGTCTTTGTTTTGCTCAATATAAAAGTACACAATAAGGCTTTTATTTCATACTTATATGAGAGAAGTGTAGTGTACCTAAACAGTGTATGGTGTTCCTAAATAATAATGGCTAGAATAAACAAATACCTACACTTGTACTAAGAAAAGTGATAGTAGTTAGAATTTTTCATATAGAGATACTGAGAGATGACCTGAAAGCAATTGTTTATGTATACTTTTATATTAAGGGCCTACATCAATATTATCGTCGACATGTACATATTAATACAGCTTAGTAGGTATAGAAAATGAAGAATTAGGGATATTTTTTTTGTTTACTCAAAATCTACTAAATATGTTTCAATTCTGATTTACGTGTTTCTATATCTAATAGTTACTTATGTTTTGAAAGTTATTTCATTAGTTAATACGCGATAATAGACCGATAAATGAAAAAAATAAAAAATGAGAGTGGTTGTTTCGCTAAGATTTTCTATCGAGAAAACTTTTTTCAATTGCGTTTCTGAGTTTATGCGATCCTAAATTATATATTGAAAAAACATATACTTAAAAATTAGAGCTCTAGCCATTCAATCTAAAGAAACAATGAAAACTTCGTACGTAGAAAAATGCACGAAGCTATTTTGGTATCCTCTTAATATACCTGAAGAGTTAGTTTGTTTAAACGCGCTAATCTCAGGAACTGCGGGTCCGAATAGAAAAATTCTTTAGCTGGTAAATTATATTTGTGTATTTGGACGTTGCCGCCGAGATTTTACTAAACATATCCATTTGCTCTTATTTATGATACGAACATAAGATACCACTAATAGATGGTCCCATGTACGATTGCGCTATATACAATAGATATAAGTTTTATGTATCTAAAATAAAGAATTCGCTAGCAACTCACAGTTTTAAATCCGGCAAAAGATCAGTGGTCACATTATGCCAATGATTGATGTGACAATAGCCAAATGGTGGAGACCTTGACGACCAATCATGTGATGTATATACTTAGTTCACTCTAGAGTTATCTCGTTAATATAATACATATTGTCTGGTCTGGTCTGTTAATATGTACAAATAGTGTTAAATGAAATAACGCAACTGAAGATATTAGATTTATTCTAGTTGGTACCCTCAACATTGTACGCGTGGAATAACAAATTAAAGAAAAACCTTAACAAATTATACAAAAAAGCTATCCTCTTGAATAGCTCTATCTAATAAGGAAAACCGCATCGGAATCCGTTACGCAGTTTTGAAGATATATTCTCACTTAAGGACATTCATACAAAAATAACGACTTTGTTTTATAATAATTAATATGTAAAGATTATAAATAATTAATAAGTATTTCTCCGTGTGGTGACGAATTAAGAATACAAGTGTCTCCACCCCATCTTTCTTCATCTTTGACGGGCTTCGTGGTCTAGTGGTTCATGTAACGGACTGCCGTTCACGAGGTCTCGGGTTCGATTCCCGCACGGTGCAATCATTTGTGTGATGTTTATATTTGTCATATAAATGTTTGTACTGCGTCTGGGTGTTTCTCTGTATTATAAGTATGTATTTACAAAAGAAAAGTATGTATATGTATTCTATCCGTAATCTGGTACCCATAACACAAGCATAATAAGCTTAGCTTGGTACCAGAGGACGTTGTGTGAAATGTCCATGAATATTTATATTTATATCTCCTCCCAAGGGTGCTGTAAAAGTCAGCTAAGGGATACTGCACACAGATAACATCCTCTGTGAGAGACGGCAAATTCGAAAATAAACCCTGTGCCAACACGCCTGGTCAGCGCGGCACAGTAGACCATAATCCCTCCCAAAGTGGAGGAGGCTCGTGCCCAATAGTGGGACGTAAATGGGCTGGAAAGAGAAAGAAAGCGCAAGATTATTATCAGTTGCTTGCACTTTTACAGATTAATCTAACCGCAAGTGATATTTAATTATTTTCGCAAAAATGTTTCTTATCTAGATAAATAATGTCTAATGTTTTCCTTCCTCTATAAGTGTAAAAAATTTAGGAATTAAAGTATGTAAGTACCTAGTGTTTCTAATTTGTGAGATAGAAGGTGGATAGAAGTCACGAAATTGCTATTTTATGAAATCTGCGTGAAGGTAGGATATTTAAGATATTGTTTTTTTTTATCCTGATTTGGGAAATTAATAGGCATCTATTTTAGAAACATTCTTTAGTACCTATTATGTATCATTTTCTCAAGTGGAAATATCGGTTTTGTAAATAATTCCCTTTTATTCTCTAACTACACGGATATCTCACCATTAATCGAAAAATAACTCCGCTTGCTTAGTTCAATAGATAAGGATTATTCTTAGGTCCGGTCATAACTAACCTTTTGTGTTTCTTCGTATCGACAATGAATGAAAAGCAAGAATAAGAGACCTATTTATATTCTTTTACAACTTAACTAATTTAATATTTTTTCAAATCTTTACATAATGCTTTAAATATTATAACGTTCTTAGATTATGAAAATTATAACAAAACATACCTTAAAATTAGTTTTATTTATTTTGTTTTTTTTTTATTTTAAAATAAAAGTAATATCTGTAGTATATTTTTATTCTGGTATCCATAAAACAAGCATATAAGCTTAGCTTGGGACCAGAGGACGTCGCTATCATGTGAAATGTTCAGGAATATCTATGAAAAAAAGAACAACATGCGCAAGACCTCACCGAACATTAAAATAGAGCGCTCGTGACTCGTGACCTTGCGTATACATATAACAAAATGAACAAATCCACATAACGAATGTCAAAGAACCTTAATCATCTGTCTTTGACATGATTTATGATGATATCTGCAGATAGCTTTGATTGTTACTGAACCGTCTAATTACATAACAGACCTTCAGGTTAATGACTCCCATTTAACTAAAAACAACGTATAACACGCTCTCTAAAAGCGGCTTACCCATGGCTTACCGGATATTTATTGAATGATCCTAAATTACTAAAGGGAAGATTAATTGCGACGTTTATGCTGTAAAGGAAACGTGAAATCTAATATGTTTGTAGATGTTTCAAACAATAAAGGAATTAGGGAGATTGTATTTTAGCAATATATAGGCAGAACTGTGACCCAGCTCAGGCTAGCTCTACAGTGAGCAGAGGACATTTTAGAACACACTCCAATGAGGTTGCCAACAGTCGGCGGGAGTGGTGGAGCCTAATGAAAAAGAAACCGACGAACCATACGGGCGTTGTCTAGCAAGACTACTTTCTGCTACTGGCCTATAGCAAGTACTACCTTTTTGTCTTCCTATAGCAAATAGTATATATCTTTATTATTATTTTTACAATCTTATGTATATTCTTTTAGATAATGAAACTTAGGTTAAGAAAAAGTAGACGCAAATTTCCACGCAGCATTTTTCATTTTTTAAAGTATTTAGTTTTGGAACGTAAATAACTTAATTAAATCAATACTAATATTATAATCTGAAGAGTTTTTTTTTTGTTTAAATGCGCTAATCTCAAAAACCATTGGTCCGATTTCAAAATTTCTTTCAGTGTTGGATAGTAAATTTATCGAGGAAGGCTATAGCCTGCTATAGGCTATATAACATCACGCTACTATTGATAACAGCGAAACTACAGTTAAAAATGTTGCCAAAACGGGGAAATTTTTCTAAATTCAACGCGTACGAAGCTAGTGAGTACATAATGTCATCATCATCATCATCATAACATCACGCCTTTTTCCCATGGGGGTAGGCAGAGACTATAGAGCGCCATCTGCCACGATCGAAGCACACTTCCTTGGCTTCATCCACACTCATACATCTGGTCATACATGCCCGACGGTTGTAAGTGCTACGCACTTGCCCCTTTTGGAGTATCCCGGCGATGACATCGGAGTATATTTTTCTCGGGCGTCCTCTCCCAGCATTTCCACTTACTTTCGCATAATGTGGCACTTGAATATCACACTCACAGTACTAAATAATAAGGTATAGATCTAATCTAGTGCGTAGAGTGCGTAAGTGCGAAAGTAGTCTTCCTTTGTAGAGTCACCTTTTAGCTATATAATCGTTTGTTTATAAATGATTGATTGCCAATCTAACACCTATAACGCGCTTAAGTGAACAGGAAAGTGAGGAATATTCGTGTTAATCCATAAATTGACGAACGCCTACCAAACACGTTCAAATAAGTTAATGAGAAAATACTTAGACGACCTGTTGCGCTTCGCAGATAAATAAATCTTCTTTGTGCTCAACTTAAACAGAATTTTATTGAGCTTTTTTAGGGTTCCGTACCCAAAGGGTAAAAACGGAAACCCTATTACTGAGACTTCGCTGTCCGTCCGTCCGTCCGTCCATCTGTCACCAGGCTGTATCTCAAGAACGGTGATAGCTAGACAGTTGAAATTTTCACAGATGATGTATCTCTATTGCCGCTATAACAACAAATACTAAAAATAAAATAAAATAAATATTTAAGGGGGGCTCCCATACAAAAAACTGATTTTTTTTATCGTTTCTTGCTCGATACTAATAACGTTGCCTTATGTTGCATAGATAATGGTACGGAACCCTTCGTGCGCGAGTCCCACTCGCACTTGACTAATTTTTTTAAGGAAATTTAATTTAATTTATATCTTCATTTAATCATACTTCAAATTTTGGAATAATAGCTTTGCCGTTAATAGATATCTTAATAATTCAATTTATTGAAACATCCACAAGTCAGAATTTTTCAAGCAATTTTCTCTAATTAATTTCATTAGTGTTGAACGACTATACTTAATATTTTAAAGAATTCCGATAATTGGAGAAACATTGAGTGTCTGATGTTGTTTTGTGTTTCTTTTGATATCTTTACTAATTATTGGTCACAAACAGAAATAAGTCGAGAGTTATTATGTTGGGTAGAACATTTATCTCGTATTAAATCACAATATTTAGAAACGTGACAGTAGAGCTTTATATGCAGCAATATTTGTGTGTAAAACATTGTAATAAATTCTGCTTTAATTAAAACAAAAATAATCAAAAATACATGGTTGGTTTCGGTTTGGTTAAATTTAAGTTTTAAGCGCAACGAAATAAATGCCATTAATAAATGTATGTATATTAGAAGTGAAATGTGCTGATTTAAATATTCGAATTGTATGGAAAAATAATTAACAGTATTTCTGAACTATTGTTTTTTCTATTAACTTATAGGTACTCATTGAATCTCCAAATGCGTAGGAATTGATTTTCTTTGAGTTTGTTTTAAATAATGAGATATTAAATAAGTATTTATAAAAAATAGTTCAACCGACGTCATGCGCGTTTGAAATTTGAGGGTTTACCTCGATTTTTCAGGAGATAACCATCAGGTGCTGACTTTGTGCCAATGAGACCATACGAAAAGCACCAGCTTTCAAATAAAAAAATAATCATTAAAATCGTTTCGCCCAGCTAAAAGTTATGTGGCATACAGACGAATTGAGAACCTCCTCCTTCTTTTAAGTCGGTTGATAACCACAATAATTTGGTAACTCGTGCCCGTCAAAGTAAAGTTTGAGGTAATTAAAAACGATATCAATTTGAATATGGAGATGAGACCCTTGGATCCATTAAATTTAATATTGCCTACAGTAAGCTTAACTTGAATGAATGATAAAATGAATGAGATTAAAACGGATAAATTTATAACATTCTGATAATATAATTTACAATGTAATATATGCAGCGCCAAAGATTAATAGAAAAGTTGAAATGAAACCGTCTGTCCTGGTTTTGGCACGTAATGAGGAAGGATGAAGGACATTTAAGCAAAAAGTTAGAGGAAGAAAAAAGTAGAGAAAGACCAAAGATAAGATGGATGGACGAGAGACGATATGAAAGAAAAAGCAGCTGATGAGAATATGACGGCTGATGAAAGAGGTTGGAAGAAAAAAACGTGCCGCGCCAACTCCAAATAATTTGGGATAAGAGCAGGAAGAACAAGAATAATGTAATATATCCTGTTTGATATATTCTACGTGTGGTAACATCCTCTGTGAGCGATGGAATTTTCAAAATACACCCTATGCCGTCACATCTGGTCAGTACGACGTAGTAGACCATAATGCCGTGGACAACAGTGGGTCATTGATAGGCTAGACAGAGAGGAAGAGAATTGCACATAATTATTAAGCTTAATTGGGATTTAAAGACGGGGATTTGACGAGCCTGGTGGTCTGGTGGTTTATACAACGTGTTTCAGAAAGGTGTAGTCATATTTGACCATCGTTACACATGGCCGGTGACTAGGCACTAGGCATGGATGAAATTACAAATACTAGTTATATTATGACTGTTATGTGTTCATAAAAGTTTAATTAATTTATTAAATTAATCGATCTTCTTTAAATACAACACTCTTATGAGGTCATCTTTTATCGTAAGGTTCAATCGCATTCAATAAACCGTAAACATCTCATAATTGATGCGTTTCTAGTAGTTATTTAATAGTAGGCAATAAACAAAGAAAAACTTACCAACTGTATTTTTCTATGTGTAGCTGTAATATTTATAATATTTAAGGCCTATCTAATGCAACTTTAAATTATAACTACACCCTTCTGCAACACGTTGTATAACGGAATGCCGTTCACAAGGTCTCGGGTTCGATTCCCGGTCAGGACAATCATTTGTGTGATGTTTTTAATAGTCATAAAAATGTTTGTACTGCGTCTGGGTGTTTACTATGTATTATAAGTATGTATTTACAAAAGAAAAGTAGTTTATGTATTCTATCTGTACTCTGGTACCCATAACACAAGCATATAAAGCTTAGCTTGGGACCAGAGGACGTTGTGTGAAATGGCCATGAATATTTATTTACTTGTGAAAAATTAATATTGTCTTACTAAAGAACGCTAAAATAAATAGCGCGTGCCTCTGCAAGTATTGCGCGCGCTCCCTGTGCATTCCGCAACCCTGTACCTCAGCGCTCGCGCATTCCGAGCAGTCGTCGCGTATTCCTCGAGAGTGAGGGGTGAACCGCCCTATGTAATGCACGTACCGCACGTACGTCACAGCGCACGCACAAACGCGATCGTCTGTATTTAAAATGGCCATATTGTTTTATTTCATGTTTAAGTATAAAGAATCACGCCATAATACGTAATAAAAACGTAATAAAAACGTATTGTCTGAGACAAATCTTTTTTATAAAAGCTTTGCAGCGTATTTTAAGGACAAAATCTGATTCTGTAAGGTGAATACACTTACGTTACCTATACATAATATTATTTTTGAGGACATTTTTTTAAATAGAAGGAATACGAGTAATAAAATTTTATTCTAGGTGTCAAATTTTAAAATTTTAAGAGATTTTTCACAATGAATTTTACTTTAAATTACAACAATGGAAATTCTAATAAATTAGAGTGTTACAGTTATGGTATTGTAATATGTAAAATTAATTTAAAAACTATAGAAGACTGTTATATTATGTATGTGTATGTTATAGAAGACGGGCTTCGTGGCGTAGTGGTTCATGTACTGGACTGCCGTTCACAAGGTCGCGGGTTCGATTCCCGCTTGGGACAATCGTTTGTGTGATATTCATAAATGTCATACAAATGTTTGTACGACGTCTGGGTGTTTTCTATGTATTATAAGTATGTATTTACAAAAGAAAAGCAGTTTATGTATTATATCCGTATTCTGGTACCCATAACACAAGCATAATAAGCTTGGCTTGGGACCAGAGGACGTTGTGTGAAATATCCATGAATATTTATTTATTATTTATTTATTATTTATGTTATATACGTATTCAAGTAAAAGGTACTTTGCTATCATTTATTTTATACCGTCTAGACACCTATTATGTGCAAATGCTTACTTACAATTCAAAGTTTTGTATAAATTACTCTATTTTACTTAACTAATATTTGTCAATAGATAGAACGATAGAACGGACTTGAGAAAATAAAAATAAATGATTTATCAACAGACTAGCGGCCCGTCCTGGCTTCGCACGGCTGGAAATAAGATTATTTTTATAGCCTATGTTACTAAGGATGAATGTAGCTTTCCAATGGTGAAAGAATTTTTGAAACCGGCTCAGTAGTTATTGAGTTTATTCGTTACATACAAAAATACAAATATTTCCCCTTCATAATATTAGTATAGATCTTATGTTACGTAGGCGGTGTATTTTGAAAACATTCCAAATTCAATTTAAAAAAATGGCGGTCGAAAGTTCTATATTGAAAAACGAGGAATGATTGACTCTCCTCTCTCCTTTAACGTAATGAGACGAGAGAAAAGTAATACCTAACGTTAGGAGATTTCTACGAATGAATGTAGAAGGAAAAAAGTCTAGAGGAAGACCTAAGAAAAGATAGATGGATTGTGTGAATGAGGATTTAGGAAGAAAAAGACGTTGCGTATAGACTCCAAATAACGGGATAAGTATTGGCAATGATGATAGAACGTTCTAGGCTTTCTCGTTGTCTATGTTTCATTAGGGTTCCGTACCCAAAGGGTAAAAACGGGACCCTATTACTGAGACTTCGCTGTCCGTCCGTCCGTCCGTCCGTCCGTCCGTCCGTCCGTCCGTCCGTCCATCCGTCCGTCTGTCACCAGGCTGTATCTCAAGAACGGTGATAGCTAGAGAGTTTTCACAGATGATGTATTTCTATTGCCGCTATAACAACAAATACTAAAAATAAAATAAAATAAATATTTAAGGGGGGCTCCCATACAACAAACATGATTTTTTTACCGTTTCTTGCTCGATACTAATAACGTTGCCTTATGTTGCATAGATAATGGTACGGAACCCTACGTGCGCGAGTCCGACTCTCACTTGACCAATTTTTTTTTAATATTATAACGGTTTCCAGATTTTTACTTAATATAAAACAATGTCGTTATTTTTGTATTTATGTCCCTATTTGAGCTTATAACTTTTAACTTAAGCTTTTAACTTACGCAACGGATCTTGTTGTGGTTTTTTTTTTAATAGATAGTATGGTTTAAGAGGATGGCTTTTTGTATAATTGGTTAAGGTTGGGATTCTAAATTACACGCGTACCAAGTTAGGGGACACCAAGTTTGGAACAGACACCTAGTTTCTGACGTTTCAAAAGAGCTTGTAAAACATGCCAACTTGAAATAAAATATTTTGACTTTGACTTTGACGGGCCTCCTCCACTGTGGAGGGATTATGGTCTACTGTGCCCCGCTGACCAGGCGTGTTGGCATAGGGTTTATTTTCGAGTTTTCCGTCTCTCACAGAGGTGTTATCTGTGTGCAATATCTCTTAGCTGACTTTTACAACATCCTTGGAAGGAGATGGGGTGGTGACACTTGTATTCTTAATCCGTCACCATACAGGAAACAGCTAGTTAACTATAAATAGAACTTGCTGTATATGTACTACGTTTCATTAAAATAAAAAAGAAATTATTTATAATACAATGTAGCGACAAAGTAGATATAAAATGAGTTAAAATGCTCTAGTGCGTAAACACTAAGACGCTTTATTAGATTTTCATGAAAATGGAAATGAGCTAGCTCTCACGAATAACTTAAAAGATTAAGAGAAGAAAATAAAAAAAAATGTTATTCTTAGTTCTATGGATAAATTTGATTACATAAAATGAGCGGTGACAAAGTAAACAGGATTTTGATATTATGATTCTATCTGCTCGTTTCATTTGTTAGGGGTACACACCATGAGGTAAAACGGGGCCTAATTAATAAGACTTACTTATTATCTAATCGGCCGTCCTTCCGTCCGCCTATCTTTCACCCTCTCCAGCCCATTTACGTCCCACTGTTGGACACGGGCCTCCTCCACTTTGGGAGGGATTATGGTCTACTGGGCCCCGCTGACCAGGCGTGTTGGCATAGGGTTTTTTTTCGAGTTTTCCGTCTCTCACAGAGGTGTTATCTGTGTGCAATATCTCTTAGCTGACTTTTACAACATCCTTGGAAGGAGATGGGGAGGTGACACTTGTATTCTTAATCCGTCATCACACGGAGATCTTTCATTAGGCTATATCTCTGGAACGATGCTACAGAGCACTTCAAGTGTGTTGGCACAGGGTTTATTGGCGTCTCTCACAGAGGATGTTATCTGTGTGCAATATCTCTTAGCTGACTTTTACAACATCCTTGGAAGGAGATGGGGTGGTGACACTTGTATTCTTAATCCGTCATCACACGGAGATCTTTCATTAGGCTATATCTCTGGAACGATGCTACAGAGCACTTCAAGTGTGTTGGCACAGGGTTTATTGGCGTCTCTCACAGAGGATGTTATCTGTGTGCAATATCTCTTAGCTGACTTTTACAACATCCTTGGAAGGAGATGGGGTGGTGACACTTGTATTCTTAATCCGTCATCACACGGAGATCTTTCATTAGGCTATATCTCTGGAACGATGCTACAGAGCAGAAAATTTCAGTTTCTGTATGTTATTTGATACTGCCACGACAAATACATTATCGTCCTTCGACCGCTATTTTATTTTTGGGGGTTCCGTTGTTATTTGGGGTCGGTATGAAGAACCTATTATGATATTAACGGCATAGAACCCATCGTGTGCGAGTGTAACTCGTACTTGACCAGTTTTTAATATACGTGTGTAATCTTTATATATATAAATCTTCGTGTGTTTGTAATTGAACTCCTCCTAAACGGCTGGACCGATTTTGATGAAATTTTTCGTTGTTGATTTTTACACAGAATTGTATGCCAAAACAACGTTTGCCGGGACAGCTAGTTATTTTATAAGATTAGTTATGGTCATGGAAATTGAAAATTTTAATACTAAGTTTGGAATTAATGTTACCAGTATAAAGTAAAAAGTCTCTAACCATGTTGTTCAGAGCTAAAAATATCGACCAAAATGAGATTACTTTTAACTATATATCTTTTCGAGAGGGCTCTGAAAATATAACATCTATACTGATATTATAAAGCTGAATAGTTTGTCTGTTTGTACGCACTAATCTCAGGAACCGCCAATTAGAAATATATTTGGTTAGCGTTGTGTATTAAATTTATTAAGAAAATTAAGACAATACTTTTTCACCACATAGATTATTCAGTACTTGGCAAGCCTCGTGTCATAGTTTATAGTCGATAAACAATTAAATATTAATGCCATTATATTGAAGTTACTACGTTATTTTTATATGTACGTCCTTTTATATGAGTTTATTTCTTTAGAACTACGCAACGGATTTTGATGAGGTTTTTTTAGGAGATAGGGTGATTTACAAGATGTTTTTTTGACGGGCTTCGTGGTCTAGTGGTTTATGTAACGGACTGCCGTTCACGAGGTCTCGAGTTTGATTCCCGCACGGGACAATCATGTGTGTGATATTTATAATTGTCATACAAACGGTTGTACTGCTTCTAGGTGTTTATTATGTATTATAAGTATGTATTTGCAAAAGAAAAGTAGTATAAGTAGTATATCCGTATTCTGGTACCCATAACACAAGCCTACAAGCTTAGCTTGGGACCAGAGGACGATGTGTGAAATGTCCATGAATATTTATTTTATTTCTTAAATCCCATGCATACGAAGTAGCGTGTGACAGCTTGTATTTCATAAGACATGAAGTTTATGTGACGTTGTAACTTGTAGCGTAACTTATCCATGAATATTTTAATTTATATGAGATTTCTAAATATTCATACATGTACTGTAATGTTACATGACCTTAACAGAATATTGAATTAATAATGCGACTCGCTGCTTGGAAAAGGGTTGCTAGAATTAACTGGGTTTTACACTGAAAATTGTTAAGTAACAGACTTTAATGTTAAATTATGTAACTCGCCTTTTGCCTTTCCACATTCTTACTTAGTTTATACCAGTGTTTGTTTCGTAAATTGTTAGCTGCAGAATAAATACTTACAATCTCTGTTTTTTTAAATTTGAATTAACAGCAAACGATACAAAATCTATTTGCTGTAAAAATCTATTTCTATTTTTAAAGTATCGAATTTTCTTCTTAACAATAAAGAGGTAAAGTTTATAGCATGTATGTTGACCGTATTTACTAAAAGTGCACGTCAGATCGTAACTTTTATCACACACAAAATACACCACAGTTGATTTCATTTTTAGTTAAGTTTAGTTGCACATAGAATTGAGGCATTTCGGTAACAGATGTACCTAATTATGTTAGAACATCCCTACTATTATTATAAATGAGAAAGTAACTCTGTCTGTCTGTCTGTTACGCTTTCCCTCTTAAACCTCTTAACCGATTTTGATGAAATTTGGCACAGACAATCTTTAGACCCTGAGAAAGGACGTAGGCTACCTTTTATAGCGAAAAAAAATTTTTCCGAGTTCCACTCGGACGGAGTCGCGGGCAACAGCTAGTAATCATATAAAAACAGTATCTAAATACAATATTGAGTGTGTTTTACTTCCGGTAAGATCCAGTTTAATTAACCAAACTCAATATTGTGAAGCTCAAGGGCATCTACAAACTAATATACTTATTTGTTTCGTGTTCTTAATTTCGGATCCATTTGTAACTAATATTGCTATCCATTTGCAGATGTTGATTATTGTCTCGGGGCATAAATAATTCACGTATTCATTTATGGACATTTCACACAACGTCCTCTGGCATAATACAACTAGATACTAACTTTAGGCTGATAATTTGGTAAAACAATTACTTAGGTAAAAACTAAGAAAGGACTTTTGGAAATTTAATTGTTAGGATGATGTAAGAAGGGTAAAAGTTTCTAAAAGTCTACTATTTTTACCTTAGTTCATTAAAAATTGGGGCATAGTTGTAAGTTGTAAGCAAATGCTTATAAATTCACATAGTATCACATAGTAACAAAACTAAATATAACAGTGTATCACGCCTTGTTCCCGTAGGGGTAGGCAGAGAGAGAGAGAGCGCCAACTGCTACAATCCAAACATATTTCCTTGGCTTCATTTCCACTCATACATCTGACCATGCTCGCCAGTTGTAAGTGCTACACACATATTCTTTTGTGACCATTGACCATTGACCATCGTGACCATTTTATTACTGAATCCGTCTGCTAACACTTTCATAAGAGCAGAATTTATTTTGTTATAATTGTTTTAATATTAGTGTTTAAAAATAAAATTAAATAATTAAAGCATAAATAGCGACAGTAATAACCTTACTTAACTGTTTCAATAATTTTATTTTAGTAGTATTAAGAAGAATGGGCACAAATTATCACATTCAATTATACCTATTTATTGATCAAAGTGAAATATGAAATTAACGATCGGATTCATCCAAGTATAATATTTTAAAGTGAACATAAATATTCGTTAAACAAATTGCTTTGTGGCCGTTGTTTGTGACCTATTTTCATATAAAATCCTTTCGCGGTACATCCAGTGGTGCAACAAAACGTTCGTACAGGAACCTCCCGGGGCCGTACTAGGCTAACAACCTGTAAACTGGGTCACCAGTACGAGACCTACTAACAAAATCGGGAACGCGAATCTATAAACTTGGAACACTTAACGTGTACTGCTTTTATGCGGTTTCTTTTAAACTTTTTGTGAACTCCCATGGAATTTTAATGGCTTTCTTTCTTTTTTGGGACATATTTTTGTATAATTAATATACTTGCAAAGCCATAGAAATTCTAAAATGTTATTTAAAAAGAGAGGGAAAGGAAAATTATTGTTTTGTTATTAATTGTTTTTAAGACAATGCAGTATGATTGCCTTAAATATTAGTATAGTAAAAATTTGAAAGTCAAAGACTAAACCCCAGACTTAGTCTGCTTATTTGAAATTTTTATCGCATGATTTACAAGCTTTTTTTAAAAAGTCTGAAGCTAGACATAAATAAGGATCTCTGTTTCGTACAAACAATATAAAATAATAAGTTTTTTAGGACCAATAAAGACGGATAGAAATACTATATGAAAGTAAGATCAGTTTATTTTTGTATAGCGGCTGACATGATAGCTTGAAACTTAAAAACCTGTTGCGCTGACCCCGAATAATATAGGGCAAAAAATAGGAAAAAAAAGAGTGTCTTCATCTCGGAGCATCCTCACCCATTCCAGCAGGAGTTGACTTTTAAATCACACCCGCTTAAAAACTTTAATATTCAAGAGTTTAGCTCAATACTTATAGTGTACAGACAATGTTGGCTTTTAGTGTGTGTGATTTTGAGCGTCAGCATTCGTAGTGATGCAATGAAATTACGTTAATGTGTTGGTGTATTTTACCTTAGCACCAACGACTTAGAGAGTTTAATTGTTAAAATAAAAGAATTCTCTCGAGACTCATTTGTTTAAATAAAACTACTTTTTACGGATTTGGACGCGTGTGTGTTTTTTAAATTTAAGGCCGACGATTCGGAGACTTTGCAGTCACCAAGGTCACGGGTGAGGAGTCTCACCCTTGACCATGGTGACGCGTCTAAATCCGCAAAAAGTATTTTTATTTAAAAAAAAACCTGTCAAGAGCGACGCAAACTCACACCCTTAGGGTTTCGTACCTACTAGGCATATAAACATAAGTAACTGCATTTAAATAATCAGTTAATTAAACTCAAAACAACTCACCAACTTAATTTTGTAGTTGAAATATATGGAATCGCCTACATTTCAGCTACTTCATAAGTTGGTATTAGTGTAAACACTTTTTTTCTTGTGATGTGATGATAAATTATAAGTTTTTGGATTTTTCCCTATTTATAATGCCAAATTTCAAGGCTCTAGGTCAACGGGAAGTAACCTGTGAATTTTGAATCCGTAGCATAAGTCGAAAATTCTTAAAAATGGTCGTAATTCGGTTATATATTTTAAATGCGTAGAGGTAAAAGTTGATTGTATTTTTTGCAGCAAGGGACCGCATAGATCTACTTATCGTATGAGTTTCAAGTTGAAACCTTCAGCCGTTTCTGAGTAAAAAAAGTTTGACAGACGGACAGACAGACAGACAGATACCGGAGTGATCCTATAAGGGTTTGTACGAAACCCTAAAAAGAATGTAATAGGTAACTACTCTCGCTGGTTTAGTTCTCAAAGGTTTCCAACGTCCCAAATTACAAGTTTCAGTACTTGTAACTAAGTCGGGTTTGACATCAGCTCTCCGTGACAAGGGTGCAATATCGAAGCTTACTGTCTACCGACAACCTAAGTGATGTTTTGTATATACCTACTAGATTTTATTTGAGTACTAGCTGCTGACCGCGACTTCGTACGAGTAGAATTTAAAAAAAAATTCTTAATTTATTATATCACGGGAACTTTGCATTCTTTTGGGATAAAAAGTAGCCTATATTATATTAATCTGGTATATGAGCTATATTATTGTAAAGTGTCATCAATACCCATTCAATAGTTTTTGCGTGAAAGAGTAACAAACATCCAAACATCCATACTCACAAACTTTTACAGTTATAATATTATTAGGGTTAGGATTATAACTTAAAAAAAAGAAACATACCTACTTTGAAAATACTGCAAAGACCAGTTTAAATATAGATTAGTTTTAATGATATATAGCTATTACCCGCAACTTCATTCAGAATTCAGGAATCAAACCTTAACTAATTATACAAAAAAGGAATCTTCTTGACCACTCTCTTTAAAAAAAATGGGTAATGATATTTACGAGTGTAATGTAGGTTTTTGTAATAATGCATATAAGTTCACATAGGGGCATTTGGAGGAAAACCAGGGACATTTGAAATACACATGTAAAACAACTTTGTTTTATATTAAGCAAAAATAAAGAAGATGGATTTTTTTATGGTCTGAGACTAGATATCTATTTTGTACCAGCATATCATAATTGGAAAGCTCTCCAGTAAGTACGAATATAAAATTGCGAGGTATAGCTAATATGAATCTATTAAACAGTTTAAATAGGTAAAGCTAAGCTTCTAGAAGCAAAATTTACTGCGACACAGAAAATTTACTGAGAAGCAATTAATAGCAATCAAAGTTGATAGGTCACTGAGAGGTGATTGCACTGACATGGGCAATTTAAACTTTCATCATATAATTGAGAAACCCAATAAACTTTTGATGGATTTTAATAAATGTGAACGACATTTTTTCCCCAAGTTTAAATTAAAAACAAGCTGTTTAGTTAACTTTGTGAAATTTAAGGAGAACTTACACAATGTGAACTCACTGTGAAAGTTAATGCTGTTGTGTACAAACAACATTTCATTTAATTCCATGTGAATGGATGTCTTATGTCGATGCACTGCTTAAGTTGGGTATGGCGGAGGCAAATATGTCCTTTATTTGATGATGCATGGTGGGTGGGAGGGTTTGATGTGGTACGAAATCTTATTTGTACGAAATCTTATTCTTATTATTTTCCTTTATCTTTTCTTTTTACAATATTGTTACTTTATAAAGGCCACAAAATATATTTTTCTGTTTCTTTATCTTCATTAATTATTTATAATATTCATGTTACTTTTTATTCTATTTTTAGTACTGGAGCATGTGAGGCTTCTTATTCATATACATATCTGTTTTTATTTTATTTTTTAAGTTATTAATTTTTTATTTCGTGGTGTATTTCTTGTATTTCTGTAATGTAATTTTATTTCTCTCTGTATACGAATCTTTCTGTCATTGATCTGTTTGCATGTATGTATTTACGTTTTTTTGTTATTATTCTTTATTTATCAACTAGCTGCCCCGGCAAACGTTGTTTTGCCATACAATTCTGTATAAAATAAAATTTCATCAAAATCGGTCCAGCCAATTTGTAGCCTATGTGTTATTCTGATGTATAAGCTATATTGTGGTAAAGTTTCATTCAAATCCATTCAGTAGTTTTTACGTGAAAGAGTAACAAACATCCATACATACAAACTTTCGCCTTTATAATATTAGTAGGATGTAGGTTAGTTTCACATTCGCGACTCATGGACCTAGTTGAAAATCAGTGCTAGACGTATGTTTGGCAATATGCTGAACTAGGTTCCATTTTGGAGGTATCACGGGACACATCTTTATTTGATCATTATTTTTGTGACATCTATTTTGTACTTATATACATATATATTTTGTTTTGTCTATCTTAGTCACATAAGTTATAAGCATGTATCTTGATCTCGAAAACCTACCAAATAAATCTTTTTTCTTTCTTTCTTTCTTTCTTTCTTACATAGGTTTTCAGTTTGTAAAATAGACTGAAATAAAAGTCATTTAATCACGTAGACACAATTTTTAATAAAATTATGTTTTTACGAAAAGTCAAAACTTTCATTGTTTGGTTAGTGTGATTTTTTTAATAGTAGGGTTAATCTATAAATAATTATTTGAGGGCACCAAAATTAAATATAGTATAAATCTTTACCAGGGCGATATTTTTAAACCGCAGAATTGTTACACAATTTTTTATTTATAACTTGCTGGCCCGGCAAACGTTGTTTTGCCATACCTTAAAAAAAGAAAAAAAAAATTAAAAAAAAAGAACTATAAACCTCACGGAGCCCGAGACCTTTCCAACGAAACCGTGGAAATCGGTTCGTGCGTTCTGGAATTATAGCGTCAGGAAGGAAAATCCGACTTATTTTTATATAGTAGATATCGCTATCGCGATATCTCTGAAACCCACGCAGGCAGCGCTAATAACGTAATTATATAAGTGTAGATCAAAACTACGCCGCAGGTGTTATTTTATATTTCGTTCAAAGTTTTAGTAAAAATGCTCAAGGGCGAGGTAAATAGCGATTTATTAAAGTGTAATTTGCAATAACATTTTAATAAATCGTTATTTACATCGATTTTCAAAATGTCGCCAATTTAAAACCTTTATAACTAATACTAGTCCCTAAACTAAATAAAGTAATATAAAAATTGGTCAAGTGCGAGTCGGACTCGCGCACGAAGGGTTCCGTACCATTATCTATGCAACATAAGGCAACGTTATTAGTATCGAGCAAGAAACGGTAAAAAAATCATGTTTGTTGTATGGGAGCCCCCCTTAAATATTTATTTTATTTTATTTTTAGTATTTGTTGTTATAGCGGCAATAGAAATACATCATCTGTGAAAATTTCAACTCTCTAGCTATCACCGTTCTTGAGATACAGCCTGGTGACAGACGGACGGACGGACGGACGGATGGACGGACGGACAGCGAAGTCTCAGTAATAGGGTCCCGTTTTTACCCTTTGGGTACGGAACCCTAAAAACGTAACTCTCAACATCACTGTTATACCGTTACGCTTTCTTACCATGGGGTAAGGCAGATACATTAGAGCGACATATGTTAAATTCTAAATACACTTCTTCTGCTTTGAATGGAAAACGGAAACTCTTTACTTTTTTTAATAAACTCACCAATCAAGAAATGAACTGTTTTAATAAATAGGTATCACTCAAATGCATAAAGATTTTAATTTTGCAATCAGAATTACATATGTATATTTGGAATTTACTTGAATTTGCTTTTACTTGAGACATAAAAATATATATTACGCCAAATAATTGAAATCTAGATTAGAGCAAAAAGAAAATTGAAATCCTTGTGAGTGTGGTAAAAATAGTTGTATCTTGGCCACATATTCTGATTGTATTGGGTATTACAATAAAAGCTTATCGGTATTTCCTTCAACAAAAACTAAAAATGGTTATACCATTACGAATCTATTCTATTTGCGTCTATTTTTTGGCAAATAGACCATAAATATGACGGATCTTGTTTTTTTTTTTGCGTATTTTTACCGATTACCTT
This sequence comes from Orgyia antiqua, assembly GCA_916999025.1. NCBI lineage: Eukaryota > Metazoa > Arthropoda > Insecta > Lepidoptera > Erebidae > Orgyia > Orgyia antiqua. The sequence continues at coordinate 13,858,887 of OU779864.1, read as the reverse complement.
TTAAAGGATTTTATTCTTCAACTGCACAGATCTAGACAGCTCATGACTTAGAATTGAGTACGAAGGACGGATTGATTATTTAAACTCTTAAATTCTCTTAATAACTAAGTATATAAATAAAACTATAAAACAATAATAGTCACTCTATGTTAGTCGTAAACATTAATTCTATCACCAATAAAGAGTATATTACTATTTTACTGACACACCTCTTATAAAAGGATAATAAAATACTATTAAATCTCTGTAGAAAATACTCTTCAGTGCAATGAACAAACATGAGCACTGCAAACAGTAAATCTCGACTCTTTTTGGTTTGAAATTGCTTGTCTGAGAAAAGGAGAAAACGTTGTTTAACTAATATACGGTTCAAATAAAATAGGTTTGGTTATTTCGTTTATTTGGAAAAAGAAAAGGTGTAAAGAAACACTAGAAAATAGGTAAGCTATAGAATAAAAGAAATGAAATATGAATTTTCGGTCTTAATTTTATTTATCTGTAACTGTACCTACCTATATTTTATGTACAATAAAGAATAAAAGAAAATGAATAAAAGATTTGGAAAATGTTAGTTGAATAGGTATTGTATTAATATTGTAACTGTAATATTATCGAACATCAATATATATTTTTATTTACGTCAACTGGGCATAACATACTTACATAGAGTTAAAAATTACATAAACATACATTTCTCATACATATCATGACTGTCTAGTCGGTTTCTCTATCATTAGGCTTTACTAGTCCGGCCAAACTGTTAGGCCCATAGCACGCGGCGTATTTTAAGCGAGCAGACGACGCGCGTTTCAGGAACGCGCTTCTTCGGCGCCGTAAACGCTGATTGTTGCGTTTGCATTGATAATAGAAACGCGCGCATGAAGCGCGTATACGCGCATTTGAAGCGATACAAACGCGCGTACAAAGGAGCGGGGTACGGGCAGAGGGGGGCTGGGATGCTCACGCCACCACTGCGCCCGCGCCTCTGAGTCTGATCGAAACGCAAAAACTACGAGTGACTACAGCGCGTCTGTACAGCTGTACCTACGCGTATACGCGCAGTAGAGGCGCGTTTTACAATCGCCCCGTGTGCTTAGGTGACAAGGTTGCGATCAAATCTCGTTTAAACCACGTATACGCGCGTCGTCTGCGCGTTTAAAATACGCCGTGTGCTATGGGCCTTACTGACATTGTCTGGATGCATGCTGCTGCCTTTTGGGATGAAGCAGGGTTCATATTAATATTATAAACAAGCATTTATTTACAGCATTTAAAATTCCTCCCTTATACTGCCGTGGAACTATAACATCCATATTAATTTATTAATTTTTGTAATTGAATTGCTATGTTTATTACTTAATAGACTAAATTATATAACAGAAAAAATGTTTACAATGAGCGGGACTTGAACCTATGACCTCGGAATCTATGAAGTAAATGCGAAATCATTATATTTCTCTGAAAGTCTGTCACAAATCATATTCTTTTATAATGATTATCTAGGCTCGTACGCCTCGCATCCATCTTAGTAATAAGCCTCTTAGCCCTTTTCGACGGCGCTTCAAATTGATACTTAGCCGAGTCATCCCGACGACAGGAGCACTTAATATGGATTTCCACATATTTTACATTTTAACCCAAGGCTGAAATACTTTCCGTAAAGAAATATTGGCACTTTAATATTCTAGACTAAGTCTCACAAACACTTACTAGGCTTCATTCTTCGGCCGTGTTTCTCAGATTTAAGAGCATAAACGTAATTACCGCTTATGTCATTGAGACAATTTCCGTAGTATGTATTTTAACCAACTGCCAAGAAATAGATGGTCTTTGTAATCCATTTTAATTATAAATAATACTACTGTGAGTACACTTTCTAATATTTAGCTCTGAGAATATAAGAAACGTTAGTTTTATTTTCATTTAAGTTTAGCATCAGACAGCTGAGAAATGGCTGAAGGGACAAAGTAGTAGATATACATAATGAGCAGGGGCGTAGCTACCGCCGTGTCAGCCGTATCAATTATACGGGGCCCCCGGGCGAAGGGGGCCCCCGACGAGCGTAAGCAAAAATTAATAAACACTTCCCAAATTTTTTATGATTTCAGAAATGACAAATGAAAAAAAGAAATTTCTTTTATGATGAATAAATATTTCTATCAATTTTATGCACACTTTTTTTTTCTTGTGTAAAAGTCTTTACCCCACCTTAAGGGCCCCCAAAAAAATTTTTTATACGGGGCCCCACTAAGGCACGCTACGTCCCTGATAATGAGATCGTACAAACAAGCCCTACTTTACCCTAAAAGATATCATTGATGATCATATGATATCATTGTTGCGAAAAGGCAATAATTGATTATTTAAAAAAAAAATTGAACTTCACGTGCCTTCAAGAATCTCGAACTGTTGTGGTTATTTTCTTATTTTAATATTATTGTCCGCAGGTCGTAATGGCAGCTGTTTGGTTTGTGTCGCACCTCTTACTGCTTCTGGCTGTGGCGTCAGTACTATCAGCCCCAGCTCATACCGGTAAGTACTTTAAAATTAATATTAAAAATATAAATTCAACACTGATTTACTTTTTCAGTCACTCGAATAAAATTTACAAATTACTAATAATATAATAATACTATTAAATACTCCTGCTTCGGTCCTATTAGTCGCAGCGTGATGTTTCATAGCCTTTCTCAATAAATGTACTAACCAACATTAAAAGAATTTTTCAAATCGGACCAAGTGTTCCAGAGATTAACGCGTTTAAACAAACGAAACTCTCCAGCTTTATAATATTAGCATAGATATATTTTCATCAAGATATGACACATTTAAAAAAATGGTTTCATCTCATTAAACAAATAGTCCTCCATAACATGTTATCTTAGTGAATAGAAAACATTTTTGGCTATAAGATAACAATAGTAGAAATATTAAATATATGTTTGACATCGTTAGGCCCTGTTATATAAAAATACGTATAAGTAATCTAATAACAGAAGACAATACATGTGATATTACTTATATGTCCTCGTAGGAATCAATAGAGGTATTAATATCGTTTTCCTTGTTACAATCTATATTTCTATAGTAATATTAAAAAGCTGAAGAGTTTGTTTATTTGTTTGTTTAAACGCGTTATTCGCAAGAACTACTGATTTGAATTGAAGAATCTGGCACACACACACACAGGCACACAGAGATATACTGAGGGGATGTTAGGTATGACTCAATATTTAATAAATGTAATTATTAATTGTATTTAAATTTATTTTATTTTATTTAATTTTTAAGTTATGATAGTATATTTTTCAAATTTATTAATTTTATATCAATCTGACTACTACAAAAGTTTAATAAACAAATTTTAAATCCGTAATTGGCTGTAAGTGTAATGTGAATAATGGTTTTCAAAATTATGTACCTAATATTTAGGAGCTGTGGATTTTGTGAATTATAATAAATAAATTAAAAAAAAAATCTTTTTGGGTTGTTTAGTCCATTTATCGATAAAGGCTATATTAACATCACGCTGGGACCAATACGAGCGAAGCATCTATGAAAAATGTTGCAAAAACGGGGAAAATTTAACGATTTTTTTTGTACGATGTCGCGAGCAACAGCTGTTAGATAATATTCTCAATTATCTTAAATAGACGGGCCTTGTGGTCTAGTTGTGCATCTACCGGACTGTCATTAAAGAGGTCGGGGGTTCGATCCCCGCACACTACAATTAATTGAATGTGAGTAAACTCTGTAATAACTGATCGTAGAAGACACATTACAGCTCAGTCTCACCCGTGACCATGGTGAAAGTCTCCGAAACGAAAAAGTCTGGTGCAAAGTCTCCGAAACGTCGGGCCAAAATTTAAAACAAATATACGCGTCTAAATCCGTAAAAAGTAGTTTTATTTAAACAAATGAGTCGCGCAAGTATTAGAAAATAATTGAATGATATAAAAATAATACAAATGATTGCACTGCGGTTGGGTGTTTTCTATGTATTATAAGTATTTATTTACAAAAAGAAACTATATAATGTAACACATGAATAGGAATATAATTTACTACTAACCTACTTACGGGACCAAAGGATGTTGTGTGCCTTATATATAAAAAAAGTTAATTGAAAGATGTAGTGAAGTATAGCATATGCCTTTTTTTTAATCGAACAAGTATCGTATATATTATAAAATGCGTTAAAAAGTAATTTCCAATTTATCCCACGCACTGGTTACTTACAGCTTTCAAATGCACAGAAATTTTATTAAAATAAAATTCGCATATTTACATAATGAGGTTGAATGTATTTTTACACTTCAACCTAATGTCGTAATGTTATCACCCTTGTTACTCTGCTCTTGACATTATCAATTTAGCTCCAGGAATGCTGTTACGTGAAACATTTTTGTAATTAAATAGCGAGGGTGTTTTTCACATTTAATGGGTGAATTACTTTGGTATTTAAATAAATAAATAAATAAATAAATAAATATTCATGGACATTTCACACAACGTCCTCTGGTCCCAAGCTAAGCTTATATGCTTGTGTTATGGGTACCAGAATACGGATATAATACGTAAACTACTTTTCTTTTGTAAATACATACTTATAATACATAGTAAACACCCAGACGCAGGACAAACATTTGTATGACATTTATGGATATCACACAAATGATTGTCCTGACCGGGAATCGAACCCGAGACCTCATGATCGGCAGTCCATTACATAAACCACTCCACCACGAAGCCCGTCAATTTCTGTTGCGGTAACTGTTTTAAAATTCAAATACGAGCATTTTTAAAACTCTTTAATTGAGACTTCGCTATCCTTCCGCCAATCAATCAATCGATCAAACTTTTATTTGTAAAATATGAGGTAGACATTAATCGACGTAACAATTTTTAAGCTGTTGCATAGCTTCTATCGCGGGCCTTGAGAGTGGAGACCGAATCCAGAAATTCCGTAGCGAAAAATAACCTAACACCCCCGTTACTGTGCATGCGTAATCCCCCTCTTCGCCCCGCAAATTATTTCATCCTGTTGATACCAGGGATAAACGCCTTCCTCAAATGAAACAGCTTATGAAAATAAGGATTTTAAATCGCCCACATGGCAGTCCCCGAGTGCCACACGTCTTGTTTTCTAGAGATAGTCCAGTCGTGGGAGATAATGACATGGATGTGGCTTGATGTACAGATTTTTTTTTTTCTAATTAGTCCGAAAAAATGTACAGAATCCGAAAATCAACCTGCTGCGTGGGGAAAATAATGGGAAGTTTGTTTAAATAAACGGAAACTGCAAAATGACTGATTTTGACTTGAAAAATCCGTTGTAACTTGAAAAGCAAGCCTGTTTTTTTTTTTGTTTATTTTTTTTTTTTTTTTCAACCTTTTTTTTTTTTTGTTGGATTTTTCAAGTCAAAATCAGTCATTTTGCAGTTTCCGTTTATTTAAACAAACTTCCCATTATTTTCCCCACGCAGCAGGTTGATTTTCGGATTCTGTACATTTTTTCGGACCAATTAGAAAAAAAAAGTTCTGTACATCAAGCCACATCCATGCACCTATCTTTTTTTGGCTCCCACGACTGGACTAAGATGTGAATTCAGGATGATATCTTCACACATTAATAATAAATTAAGCATGCTTTTATTGATATCTTTTTAAATAAAATTCTTGTAATCCATATTTTTTTTTTTTATTATATATTATTTTATAGATATATTATTTTTATTTTCGATATTTTAAGCTACAAAAATTATAAAGGTACTCCAAGTAAATAACTCTTATACATAATATGTATTCATATTAATATTATACTCAAGCATTTATTTACCTTACATTATGTCACATATACTCCTATATACAAATATATTGGAAATAAAACTTTCTTTAACATTTGTATGACAATTAAAAACATCACACAAATGATTGTCCTGACCGGTAATCGAACCCGAGACTTCGTGAACGGCAGTCTGTTATATGAACCACTACACCCTACTATCCGTCAATATTTTAAGGTTTTCCGTTGCGTGCGCAGCGTTAGTGGTTTATATGTACCATTTGTTTTCTAAATTCCACGCGTACGAAGTCGCGGGCAACAGGTAGCTGTACATTACAGCTTGTTATACATAAGTGATATGGTAGCATAAAAGTATAAATAAGCCTGGATGTTTGTATAGCACTTAAGGAGATACAATATTATTGCTTTTGTTATAAAAGAGATGATAAATATTTTCCTTTGTACATATTTTTATATTTATGACATACGTTAGGACTACAATCTATTTAGAAAAATATTTGAGACCTTCAAAATATCTTTATTTAGTTTGTTGGCTTATAGTTTTTAACTGAGCGAAGCGATTTTAATGTTTTTTTTATTTGAAAGCTGGTGATTCCCGTGTGGTCCCATTAAAATACAGCAGGATCTGATGGTTATCTCCTAAGAAATCGACGAAAACCGTTAAATTTCAAAGGCACATGAAGTCACTTCTACTTTTATAAAATACCCAATTATCTTTGACAAATTTATATAGTGAGATAAATCATACAAACACTATTAGATAGATAGATAGATAGATAACTCTTTATTTGCACAAACACCAATTTTACACAGAATTTTAAAAATACAGTCTTAAAAGCTATTGTACAAAAGGCGGCCTTATCACTAATGTGATTTCTTCCAGGCAACCGTATAATGGATAGAATTTAAAATAGACATTGCGGAGGTTGCTGGTGTATTCTAGGTTATATATAAATTGGGATTGTTCATAATTTTTGACCTACTGTTTTTATATTCTTTTCAGAAAATATAGACTATTATAAGCAACTAATTTCAATATTATTAAAATATTCACTATACAGAATTTTTTAAAAATTCTTGTAGATATTTCTTTAAATGTTGTGACGTCATCGTTTTACGCAATCTGTGTATATACTTTTCTTGATAGACTTAATACAGATTACACTTTATCTTTTCAAAGTTGACAAGTTGATATAATAGACCAATTTCAACTCCACTTCAGAGTAGTATATCTCTAAAAACGCCTTAATATTTTAAGTCCTTCATTTCAAGGGCAAATAGAGATCATTTGCTTTTTTGGAAAAATTATCGTTACATAGCAAATTTTCCGAAAAAAACTAATGGATCATGATCAGAGACTCTATTCCCCGAAATGGTTTTCGAATTAAGAGTTTTAAAAAAATATGAACAATGCCCATTATATTGACAATATGAACAAATCCATAAAACGTATTTTTATTTACGTAATTTTATTAGTCGTTACGCAGCATAATTCACGCCTCGCCAAAAATCGGCACACGTACTCTATTTGACAAACATGTCCGTCAAAAGGAATATAAGCAGTGCTCTCTTCCTTTTTTTAAGCGATGGTTTTATTATATTGTCAACTTCTGTTGGATAAATGCTCTAAGAAAACAAAAAAACTCACTTCATTATTATTGTAAGCGTATGTAGCCCGTCTACATGATACGCTGCTACGCCGTAACGCGCACTACGGATTTCGTTGCTCGAGAGGTATTTTATTTATGTTACCAGCAGTGCTTAATACAACAGCACCATCAATATTACACAGGCTACGGTGACAATCAATTTTTCAACCTATTAAGCAGGACAATTTGTTTGAGCGTCATTTTACAAAATTTTATTATAAATCAGTTTTGAACGAGACTACAGTAGAATTCTTATATTTTAATGAAGATCTAGTTCAATCAATAAGAGATATCAATAAAATGTGCGAGCGTTATTACTATCCTTGAGATAGCAGTCGCTAACAAGGTTGAAACAGATATTATCAGATGAATATCATATTTCTCTCAGCGTGGTATACGAAGACCTATAAGTATTACGTATAGCAATGTAAATAAAAACATAGCAATATAATTTATGTGTTGATTATGACTTGTTTATACATTTAAGTGCTACGGTGCACGTTACCCGAATTCTCCGAAACGTCTCGACCGATTGTTATAAAATTTTACAATTTTGTTCAGTACGTCTGCGAATAGATGGTAAACTATTCTTTGTACCCCATGAATATAACAGGACATCTTCATTATAATAAATATAATAAACAAAAAAAATGCGGAACATAGTAGGTAATTACTTATTAATTCAAACGTAATATTTGTTACTGGCCTCAAACGAATGATTCGAATAAAACTATAAATAAATAAAATAAAGAATTCAAACTTTTCTATTTTTAAACAAAAAAGGTAAAAGGAATAAAAAGGACCTCCTTGTTGTCTTTGCTTTTTTTAAATTTACTTAAATTATAACAGGCTTTAATTTTCTACAAAAAATGTTTCTTTCTCTAAAAGCATTTCGTATAAGCCATTATCGACTGTGTTTATAAAGTTTAGAATTACTAACGAAGGCCAATTACAAAAAGGTAGTTAATTACTATTGTAACTGAATATGCCTATTTAAGTAGATACTATGGCGAGTTTATTAAAGAGTATGTCAATTAAATAAACAAATGAATATGGCTTTAATAAATGAAATGTTGTTAAAATAATCTGTTTAACTACATATAATTTAAAAAATACTCGAAAGTGGCTTGACGGATATTATTTCTCTTTAGGGTTTCCTACCAGGCTGAAATTCATGAACCGTCTTGGCCAGACAACAGTTAAAATTTCCACAGATAATGTATTTCTATTGCTGTTTCAACAATAAATGCTAATGGACATTATTATCTCTCCGATAAAATCTCAGTTTAAACCTCCGATAAGTCATTATGAATAAGAATTCATAATGACTTACCGGAGGTTTAAACTGAGATTTTATCGGAGAGATAATAAATGTCTTAGCGTAAAAAGACTATTATGAATAACAAGTTTTGACAATTTTCGTGAACAGATTTTAGCGAACTTTTAAACCTCCGATAAGTCATTATGAATAACACCATAAAATTAATGACACATTTTCACGCACACAGATACAAGTGGTGTCAAGCCTGCTGATCGATGTAGCCATAGATTATACATCTGGTATATTTGTGCCGATATGATATAACTAAGGGAATGGTACAGTATCCTACGTGCGTGACTCCAGCACTCTTATTTAGCCAATATTTGATATATATTCAATAAGTCTTCGAATAGATCGCCATGACATTTCATTGTAGCACTAAATAATAAGTGACCTTATCAATTTTTTCGGACTTAGTACTTTACAACGAGTCAGTTATTATTGAGGTAGTAGAGATTTCAAATTTTTTTTTTAAAGCCAGATCCTGCCTCCTGAAATTTTCTAGAAGTCTAACTTCTTGCTTGCTCGCATAAATACATGTGTACGAACATAATCTTCACTAGAAATAACTGTCAGATCAATATGTATTAATAAAACTCGTAGGTACTATTCGTGGGTCATTGACTCATTCATATAATGATTGATTTATCTAATACGTCTCTAGTTCTTATTTTGGTATGAGCAATTTTCTTCAACTCTCTAGATTGATTGAGGTGAAAATTTATATGATCATATAATACACATAATATTAATATTTTTCGTAACAATATTATGACCCCGTAAGTTCAATGAACGAATGATATCATGTGTGTAGTATTTTTAGATATCATTAAATAAGTTTTAATAAAATGAAAATACATTATTTATCAATAAGGTAGATTAAAGATAGATAAATACTAGCTGTGTCACACATTTTTATTTGCGTACTTATTGAAGAGTTCTGTACTAATATTATATCGCTGAAGAGTTTGTTTGTTTGTACGAGCAAATATCAGGATACGCTAGTCTGATTTAAAATTTTCTATCTTTTTTGGATAGTACATTTATCGAGAAAGGCTATGGGCTATATAACATCACACTGCAACTAATATGGGGTATGTAGCATTGAAAAAGCAGTGAAAAATGTTGCAAAAACGAGAGAAATGACCCATATTCTTCGGTTGCGTTCAAAATTTCACGCGTACGAAGTCGCGGGCAAAAGCTAGTTTAAATATAAAAATAGTTTAAACACTATTCTTAGATCAACTAAATATTATACACATAGCGTTATAAGAATTGATAAATCTGTTTTGGAGAAGAATGGTGAGGGTTTTACTCAAGGCTTTTCATAGAAGTTTCTAGTTTCAGATTGTTAATATTAGCATTTTGATTAGTCTTACTGTTAATGCTGATAAGTATATAATAATAGATACAATATTTAGACATACACATGCACACCGTTGCGTGTATCAACTAATCATTTCACACATACAATTGACATTAATCAAAATACGAAGAGTCCTTGACACAAAATTCTTCTAGATTATAATCTAAAACGTATGTTTAATATATGTGCCTACTACAATATAAAGAACCGCGTGTTACTGTTTGTAGTAGAAATATTTTTTCTACTAGCCATTGAAAACGGGGAAATTTAAAAAAAAAACCCCGTTTCACAACATTTTTAGCTGATGCTGCGCTTTTATTCGTCGCAACGTGATGTTATATAGCCTATAACCATCCTCGACAAATGTACTATCCAGCATTGAGAGTTTAGAAACTTTTTAATTTTGGACCTGTATTTCTTGAGATTAGAGTGTTAAAACAAACAATTTATGTATGTATTTCCAAAAAAGAAAGCAATACACTTCTGCATAATAATCGTAAACTGGTATTCATATTATATTATGCTTATTTTAAGGCCTGAGTTCAAATACTTCAATGAAATATAATTTTTTGGTATCAAAGACGCCTTGAAAGGTCTTAAATATTCTTACTTTACTAAATACTTTAATAAACTTAAATATTCCACAATTCACTTCTTATTTAAATTGATTCACCAAAATATAAATTGCTACGTTCTTAGTGGTTCTATTTATAGATAAGTGGAACGCCAAGTGAAAGTCTACAAAAAGATAAATTCCCTTCAAGGAATTGTATAATATTGGAGGAACGTAATACAAAAATAGCGATGCCACTTTTACTTGGAAACATTTTGCTCCCTTCAGCACTTATGATATCGAGTTCTCTGATTTCTTTTTAAGTTGTATTTAGTTTGAAACAATTCACACTATATTTTTGTTATTGTATCCTACAGAATTAATGGGAACGTTGCATTCTTTTGGGATAAAAAGTAGCCTATATGTTATTCCATAAAGTTTCATTAAAATCCATTAATTAGTTTTTGCGTGAAAGAGTAACAGACATCCAACCATCCAAACTCACAAACTTTCACATTTATGATATTATTAGGATTATATTACCTATTAACCAAAAATGTTGTTTTATTTAATGATTTACTAAAAGTTTAGCTCGACGTTTTGGTAACGGCAAAGTCTCCGAAACGTCCGGCTAAAATTTAAAAAATGAGTCGCGCAGGTGTTGGCGAGTAATTATGTTAAAAATTATCTTTAACAAAAATATTTGCTCTTAATTGTAATCAAATCGAAAGTAATTAACTGCTACCTACTGAATAATATATTAACCAGAATCGTGTCAAAACATAATCATTATTTCTCAGGTATGTTTTAAACAAATTTTATGTTGTGAAATCTGTAATAAATTGTTAGAATTTTCAGGAAGAAATCATATTTTATAAAACACATTTGATATATATACGATGCATACGATACGATGATATAATTATATTGAAGTAAGAAATAAATGCTAAACTACAGAAAAATAAAAAGTCAGAAGCATATTTCTATACATCTCCTACGTACGAGTAGGTACAGTCTGCATAAAATTCTTTAAGAAAATTAAAATAAGAATTTATCGGTAAATTCTGGAAAGTTCTTGCCGAAAAAGATTTTTTATATTAAAATAAACTTTTTTCGCTACATCATTCCTATTTATATGAAAATGTGCCACAGAATAATTCCATATATTACACGTTGGGCCTTGTTGTTTATAGGTGTAACAACTTTTGGGAATACATAATGTGTTTGTATAATTTTATAACCCAGTATCGAAAATATTTATGTGCGATTGAAACGAAGTCCCAAATCGCTGTGATAACTTTATGACGTGACAATGTTTGTTTAAACATTTAATAGAAAGACAATAATAATATATCTATACTTAATATTGTAAAGCTGAAGGCTTTGTTGGTTTGATTGTTTGTTTCAATGCTCTAATATCAGGTGCCGCTGATCTGATTTTAGAAATTTTTTCAGTGTTACAAAACATTAGGATAGTACATTTATCGGCTATAGGCTATACAACATTACGCTACAACTATTCAGAACATAGCATCAGTGAAAAATGTTGTAAAAACAGAGAATATTATCTAATTCCACGTGTACGAAGTCACTGGCAACAGTCTAATAATATTTGAGTATCGAACAAGGTGGAGCGACGATGTCGTCAAGGTCGCGGGGAACTAGTGGATGCAAGTGGCACAAGACGATGCGTCGTGCCGTTCTATGGGGGAGGCCTAAAGCCTACGGTGGAAGTAGACAGGCAGATGGATGGATGTATAATATTTCAATATTCTTAAGAATTTAATCTCTATTGTAAGATAAATGAAGATATAATATAATATCTTGCTATTAGAAGGCAAAGGACTCTTAACAGCCACTTAAATATAAATTGATATAATTAATATTACAAGTTTGCTTTCAAAACTTTCAAGATTTGTCTCGTTTTGTATTTAGTAGACCATTTAAAACTATACAGCATCAATATACGATGACATTTAATGTAAATGCTTCTCTAGGGAACAATATGTCCTTTGTTTAGAGTTAAGCCGCGATTTACAGCTCTTTGTTATAACAGGATCATGAAAACTTTATTATGACTTTATTTATTCACATGTGATAATATTTTGTCTATTTAACTCTTGAATTGAGACACAGGTTTGTGTTTTAGTCTATTATTTGACGTGATAATATAGGGTTTAGTGACGAACTTTTTCTTCTCTCCATATTTATCTAATAGAAACTTAATATCTAGGCCACTTCCTTCTCGGTCTTGGAGGATGTAGAGAAGTTTTGTAGGTGTATACTGTATAGTATACACAGTATGTATACTCTATGGATATTGTAATATCCATTGAAGAAAAGATTGGGTGTTTAAAAAAAAAAGTCGAATCGACTTCACGAGACCGCCTTGGTAGTCTGCTCTGATTATTTAGATACATTATAAGAGAAAACAATGTGTGTGCCTTTGAAATTTGAGAGTTTTCCTCGATTTCTTAGGAGATAACCTTCAGATCCTGACCTGGTGCCAATAGGACCACACGGGAAGCACCAGCTTTTAAATAAAAAAAATAATGAAAATCGCTTTGCCCAGTTAAAAGTTATGACTTAACAAACAAGAAAAAACATACAGACGAATTGAAAACTTCCTCGTTTTTGAAGTCGGTTAGAAAAGGTAATCACATGTATATTCCAAGGCGGTCACTACACGAATCTTCTTCTTTTTATTAGCCCATTAATTTCCCACTGTTGGGCATGGTCCACCTCCGCTTTGGAAGAGTATTTAGCTAACTATGCTATACAGACGAGGCGACTTAGTATAAGGTTTATTAACATAATAAAATCCACATACGTAGAAAGTCAAATATGCAAATGACTTAAACGCTATTTAATTGTGCTATTAGGCGTACATGTGTACACAAAAGCCTCTTCAGCTTATATGATGCAAAGTTCATTAGTTAAGTCACATGTATAACGAAGCAGATAAGCTGTTTTAAGCTGTTTGTAGCGTGTATAACTCCCACACATAAGATAGGCGACACAAGCTCGTCCACACTTATCACCGGACAACACTAACGAACTTTTTGCTCGGATATCCGACTAACCCTATCTCATTGTATACATTGTTTAACAGACATGTAGAGATTTTAATATTCGCATGTAAACTGTTATTGTACTAGCTGTGTTTACAGGATTGTCCGCGTGAAATAGTGACTTTATGTTGCATATTCATTTCTTCTCCGCTCCTAGTAATGGCAGAGCAAATGAAAAGCTTGATGCCTCCATGATAAATGGAGTACCGATACCTAAGTTTTTTTTAAAATTTCAACCAAGAGTTCCTGAAATTAGCGTGAACAAATATTTACTAAGGATAGTTTTGTTATATGTATTAACTAGCTGCAGCTCGTGATTTCGTACGTGTAGATTTTTCACTATTGCTGCGCCCTTTTTGGTAGCAGCGTAATGTTATGTAGCATATAGCCTTTTCGATAAATGTACTATTTAACATTGAAAGAATTTTTCAAATCGGACCAATGGTTCCTGAAATTAGCGCGTTCAAACAAACAAACCTTTCAGCTTTATAATATTGGTATACAGAAACGATTTGTAACCTATACAAATCGTTTCTGTAAGGATAAATTTAAGTACTTTCAAGGAATGGCAAACATAATAACTGCACTGCAAAATATGTGATATGAAAACACTCCGAAGGCAGAGTTTTCCTATGAAAATATTACTATGTTTTGATACGATTATGATACATTTTTATCTTTTTTTGTCCTGAATAAATCTTAAACACAGCGGAGTCCTTAAATTCTTTGGTTGAACATGAAAAACAGTGCTGATTTTCGCATAAAGATTTTGTGTATAATATACTGCAGTGGTATTCAGTAAGTAAAAAGTGAAGTGAATTTTCGGTGAATCTTGATCACGTGATAGCGCTCATCTATTTTTATTGGAAAATAAAAATAGAGGAGCGCTACTGATGATACTAATACCACTGCTGATTGGTAACTGAAGTTTTTTCGGATACGGAAATACACGGCCATATTAAATTTTTTATCTATTCTCAATTCTTGTTGTCAAAATCAGAGTAATATAAACTTTCGTCCATCCTTGCATATTAATCATAGAATTAGGATATTTACTTATCAATATGCTACTGATGACAGCGTTCTCTATAAAAATTTGGCAAGAGACAGGAATATCTAACTGATAAACGAGGATTGCAATATATCCGTAATTGTAGATTAAGCCTTATAGAAATAAAATGCCTTATAGAAACAAAATAGGTATTAAGTAAATTCTGAATATTCATTTGTGAAGAACTCATCCTTTATTTACATTTATATATTGCTCAGAGTTTATTGAAATTTCTAAACTGTTAATCGATTATGCTCGCGAAAACACGGCCTTAATTAAGAAAACCTTCATTAGCCTTTGATATTCAAACATCAGATTGCTCTGCTGTTACTAAAAGCTTAATCCTTTGAAGTTAACTACGAATGATTCGTATATGAAATAGTTATACTAATATATTGAAAACTAACACAGATCATTTTGATGTTATATTTGTTTGGATAATAGTGCGTATTGTAATAATTTTAATAAAAACAACATAACAAGACTTAATAAATTTGTCATTTTACTGCTTAGAATATATTATTATACTACTTCAACAATACGTTAGAGGTTAGAATAACATATTGACTGCATAAATTATCTGTGTGAACATGATATTAGCTGCTCATATCAATATTCATACAGATAATTAAATTTGTAACAATTATAAAATTGAGTAACTTACAATGCTGAACTTGAGGTTATTTGACGATTTTGAATTCTGTCCAAGATTGTGTTATACTGTATGTTTCTTGTTTTAGTTTATTAAAATTTTATTGTTTGTGTGATTTTGGTGAACTATGTATTATTATTATTTATTTGGTGATATGATTACAATATATTCTAAGTCCCTATTAAGTAAAATTTTTTACATAAGTATGTACCTATTTAAAGATTATATGATATTAATTAATATTTGTTGATATTTGCTAATATTTGTTACAATTTTAAACCTGTTAGTTTCTGGACCGATGAATGTATATAGTTTCTGTTTCCGTTGAAGAATTATTGATTTTTATGTAAGATTGCAACTAAAGGTCGTAATAATTGAAATATCTATTACAATATGTATTACAATTTATAGTATTTTTAACTGACTTCAAAAAAGGAGGAGGTTCTCAATTCGTCTGTATGTTTTTTTATGTTTGTTACTTCATAATTTTTATCTGGGCCAAGCGCTATTAATGATTCTTTTTTTATTTGCAAGCTGGTGGTGGCTAGTAGTCCCATTGGCATCAGGTCAGATATTGATGGTTATCTCCTAAGAAATCGAGAAAAACCCTCAACTTTCAAAGGCACGTGAAGTTCGTTTAACTTTTTTTTTTTATTTACTAATAAAATCAGTATAGTATCTTGTACCTACTAGAATCTGTGTAGCATAACTTGTCATAAGATTATGAAATGTTTACCAATAAGTTATCAAAATAATGGTACCTGAGCGATACATCGTACCAACCTTATGCTAACATAATCCTTTTCCCACATTGACATAGTGACTCAGACTTTAATAAACCATCGAATACAATATCTTTACATGCGTCAGCATGTCACTTTACGTGAATAGACGTGGATACAAAAATATTTGTCAAGTTAACGCTTATATAATATATAATACGATGTTGATAATCGTTTTTATAAAAATAGTTTTTCCTATATAATAGGTGTATTACTCCGTATGGTGACGGATAAAAAATATAAGTGTCACCACCCCTTTTCCTTCCCAGGGTGCCAGGGTGGTAAAAGCCAGCTAAAGAATATTGTAAACAGATAACATCTCTCTGTGAGAGTCGGAAACCTCAGAATAAATACTCTGTGTCAACAAGCTTGGTATGCACGGCACATTAGACCATAAACTTTCTTAAAGTGAAGTAGGCCCGTGCCCAACAGTGGGACGTCAATGGGCTGGAGAGGAAGAGAGATATATAATTGAATGAATTACCACTATCTATAAAACAAGCTAAAAGCTCAAAATCATTTAAAAAACTTGTGAAAGATCATTACTTATCTATCAGTTCTTAACTATTATTATATTATTTAACCTTAATTTTGGTTTGTGTTACAGTAAATAAATATTATGCCATTATTAGTTATGTATATGTGTGCTTGTTTATGTATGTATATGATATTAACGGTATATAAGTAGTTTATGTATAGTATATTTTAAGTAATATTAACTTATTTATTTTTTTATTATAATAATTTTTTTTTTTTCTCTTCCCTTACATTAATCTACTTGTACACTGCAGCCCCACTTTATTTTAGTCCCTAACTTTTCTTTCCATCCCATGGTTGCCTGGAAGAGATCACTTTATGTGATAAGGCCGCCATTTGTACCTAGTTTTAAGCTTAATTTCTGTTTTCTGTTTCTTGTAAATGTGTACAATAAAGAGTTAATCTATCTATCTATCTATAATTGCTGACATCATTTACTTACAAGAGGTTTACGAGACACATATTTTCCGCCCAAACGCTTCTGTAAGGATTCTTATTTGTGTTCGCTTATTTTTTCCATTATCTATAGTATTAGTGTAGTATATCCGTATCTGGTATTCATAACACAAGCAAAGAAATATAGTTTACTTTGGGACCAGAGGACGTTGTATGAAATAATATTTGTTTATAATTTATTTATTTATTTGTTTAGGATTCATTAATACTGAGACTCTGGTGCCCGTCTGATGACATGTAGGTATGTTATGATAATAATTGCACGTAACTTTTCGTATGCAAGTCTTACTTGTTCTTGACGGATATTGTCCGTCTATGACGTTTTCGCCCCTGTTCTAACAAAGAAAATATAGTTGCTACTTTTTCATTAGCTAGGTAATTTAAGTTTTTAATAATATGACACAAGATTAGGAGTAGATTGACGCCAATATTCATCAAGGGATGAAGTTTTCTGAATTTATAACAAAATACCAGTTGTTTGATACTTTATCTCGAAGTCAAACTACATATTCCGTCCAACATGATACATGATCGATAACAACGTTGTCGTGTAGGCATATTGTTGTTCTTAGAGTATTTAGCCAACGGGAGTTGTTGCACACGCTGTTCTATGTCCAATATATTGGCAAGTTGGTAGTGTTTCGAGGTAAGGGTTAACGCACATCCTTACTTAATATAAAACAAAGCCGTCATTCTTGTTTGTATGCCCCTATGTGAGCTTTTAACTTCAAAACTATGAAACGAATTTTGATGCGATTTTTTAATAGGTAGAATGGTTCACGAGGGTGGCATTTTTGTATAATTTGTTAAGGTTAAGTTCCTGAATTCCACGCGTACAAAGTTGGGGGCAACAGATAGTAAATACTATAATGAGATTCCATTGGCCGCAGGTACCGCATGAAATTAGCTCACGAACACTAAGAGACGACACTATCCGTACATTATGAATTTTTCAAACCTTTTTTATCAAGTGTCGCCTGGCAATGCCAGCTCCTGTTGGGTTAATGCTCTGGGTTGTCGTCCCATAAAACTGTTGTTACTACCATCCTGACATCACACTGTCACATACTGTCCGCTAAGTGTTTTACGGGCTTTTACAATTTTATGGTTTCACTTCTAATTTAATGTTGAAAATGTTATATATTGTGTCAGAGCTGAGTTTATATTGCACTAGCTGTTGCCTGCGACTCCGTCCGCGTGAAATTTAGAAAATTTTTCATCCCTTTTTTTCGCAATAAAAGTTAGCCTATGTCCTTTCTCAGTGTCTAAAGATTGTCTGTGCCAAATTTCATCAAAATTGGTTGAGAGGTTTAAGCGGGAAAACGTAACAGACAGACAGACAGAGTTACTTTCGCATTTATAATATTAGTAGGGATTTGTGTCTTTGATTTATTTTTCTCTCTGTTTCTCCAGTCCATTTACATTCTACTGTTAGGCACAGATATCCTCCACTTTAGGAGGTATTATGGTCTATTGGGTCACGCTGACCAGGCGTGTTGATTTTCAGAGTTTATTTTCGAATTTTCTGTGTGAAAATTATTCCTTAGTTTTTTTCCATGGGGGTGGAGAGCGCCATCTGCTACGATCCAAACGTGAGCTTATAGAAAAAAGACAAGTATCTAATGTTGCTAGCTGGTAACTTGGTAGACAGAATCTATTATAATCTTTATAAGACATTTTCTAAATGTGGACTATTCGCAAGTTAAACCACTTTTAAACATCGCCCGTCGTTTCGAACGTTTAGCAAAATTTAAAAGCAATATAGACACGTCTCCATCCGTTAAAATTTATTTTTTGACGAGATCCTAAATGTTTATATAATGTTTAATTATGTAATACATGCTTACACAGTGTGGGTAAACATCTTAAGAACAAACTAACTTCATATAACTTGTTTACTTTCAAGGGTCTATCGAAAACCAGCTCTATGAAGGTTACAAAGTCGTAAGTATTAACTTTGATTAGCTACTTATGCGTATCGTGAAGGTATTTATTTTATATGTATTATTAAATGGTGTTTCTAATGAGATTTTCATCAATAACACTTATATAACTCTCTGTACTGACTATTAACTTCCCACTATTGGGCACGGACCTCCTTAACTTTGGGAGGGATAATCAAGGGATACTGTGCCGCGCTTACCAGGCCAGGCGTATAGGCAAAGGGGTTATTCTGGAGTTTTATCTGTGTAAAATATTCCTTAACTGGTTTTTACTGCACCCTGGGAAGGCAAAGGGGTGATGACACTTGTATTCTTATCTTTATGTTTAACCTTTTTGTCGCGATCTCTTTCGCAAAGATGTAGAGATTTTCTAAAGAAATACGTAGAACACACCAATTGCAAATTACATACAATTTTGAATGGTTCGAGTGTATTTAATTTTATATAAGTTATTTTAAATAATCATATTTTATTTTACCGTACTAACAATAAATACAAATCATAAGAGAATCTAGGACACTGCCTCAGTTTATTTATGGACATGACAATGCATTCATGTCGTACCACCTCAAATATAATATATTCAAGCCAGGCTATTGGATGATCTATTTATAGTCTAGACGTGATAGAGTACTAAACAAAGTCTATGAATAATTATCTCTATGACGTAACGCTAAGTAAATGGTACGCAATTTCATAAAATAGTTACGCAACATGTCACAATTATCTTATAATTTTTAGGGTTCCGTACCCAAAGGGTAAAAACGGGACCCTATTACTGAGACTTCGCTGTCCATCCGTCCGTCCGTCCGTCTGTCACCAGGCTGTATCTCAAGAACGGTGATAGCTAGACAGTTGAAATTTTCACTGATGATGTATTTCTATTGCCGCTATAACAACAAATACTAAAAATAAAATAAAATAAATATTTAAGGGGGGCTCCCATACAACAAACATGATTTTTTTACCGTTTCTTGCTCGATACTAATAACGTTGCCTTATGTTGCATAGATAATGGTACGGAACCCTTCGTGCGCGAGTCCGACTCGCACTTGACCAATTTTTATTAAATTAACTTTAGTCTGGAATGGTACCAATTCTACACGCACAACTTAACTAAACTTAACTAAAAAATGAATTTAGATAGCATCGATAACACAATTTGGCAGTGTTAACAGAACTTTCTTGTTATAAATTATGATAAAATAGCGATTCTCAATCAAATGTCAATAAAATAAAAACTAACGCCAAAACTGACATGAGTCTCCAGCGCGAACAGCGAAACGGCGTTACTGCACTGTACTGTACTGTTACTGTACTATAGCGCCGTGTGTAGTATTTTTTAGTTTTGCTATCTTTGTTACGGAATTTAAATTTCGAATTTTGTGCATTTTTAAGCAAGCGAGTCCGACTCGCACTTGACCAATTTTTTTATGTTAAAATATACATTTTAATTAGACTCATTCATTGATTCATTCATCGATCCCTCTCTATTTTAAGAACTAGATAAGATTAAATTAGGATAATCTACATCTTATTTTTCAAAGGTATACTATATATCTATACTTTCACTGTTTGTACGCCTGTCTTGACCACCACTTGAATACCACTGCGGTATTCAGTAAGAAAAAGTGAAGTGAATTTTCGGTGATGGAATCACGTGACAGCGCTCCTATATTTTTATTGCAGGAGCGCTGTCACATGATCAAGATTCACGGAAAATTAACTGCACTTTTTTTTCTTACTAA
The DNA here is from genome assembly GCA_916999025.1 of Orgyia antiqua. Classification (NCBI taxonomy): domain Eukaryota; kingdom Metazoa; phylum Arthropoda; class Insecta; order Lepidoptera; family Erebidae; genus Orgyia; species Orgyia antiqua. Next base: position 13,837,952 of record OU779864.1, on the reverse strand, counting down.
ATACCACTGCTGTTCGTCAGCTCTGGCGAGCCTCTTACCTCAGTACATGGTTTGTATTTATTGTCTGCGTATGTAGACAATATACGGTTTATTTTTTCCACTCACGCTCTACCACATCTTTCAGTGTCAATTCTTGCAGTGTCAAAACCTCACTCACTTCCTCTGTCTGATGGACAGGTATCACAATGATAACGAAGCCGAAGTAGACATTCGACTAATCTATATTTTGCATAATAAGTCGTAGTTCATGCACTAATATTATCCAATCAACTGGAACAAAAGCACCTGCGTCATTCGACATAAGTGATCATATCCATTCGCTTCTATATCCACTCTCCCATAATGAGATTTATCGACTTGGGCGTCATTAACTAAACAGACTTAACTTACAGATGATTTATATTTCATAGATATTGGAGTTATCACAAAATCATATATTCATAGAATTCCCAGTGACTAAAGCACAAAGATATCACGTTATGTTGGACGTTAAACTCCAGGGAAATTTGTGAAATTGGACCAACAAATGATACACGTCACGTTTGTGTTAAATTTTGTCACTAAATGTGTTTTGTTATCGCGAGTAATTTGCAAATATTATCGTATCTTGATGTGGCTAACTGACAATCTATCTTTTTCTTTTTGGTGGGTCTGTTGAAGTATTTAGACTGTAGGCGGCGCTCTATAGCCTCTCTCTGCCAACACCATGGGAAAATGATGATGTATGATGATGATATTGAGGTATTGATATCTTTAGATTTAAGCATATACTGTTTTCCAGAAAGAAAGTACAATAGGTACTAACAATAACATGCAAACTATTTTCTTGTTTTTTTATAAAAACCGAACCTAGGTTATCTTGACTTTGTGCTAAGAAGTCAAACAGTATTTGTTATGAACAACGAGTATTTCTTTGTAAAAAAAGACATTAAATAAATGAGAAATTGTGGGTAGATATGATAAAAAGCCATAATTGGGTTAAAATCCAATTAAAATGAAGCGTCAAGTGGTATTGTGTTGGCACTGCGCGTGTAATTTCATTGCCCATTAATACCAACGTGACGGCTTCACGGAAACAGCTACTGTTATAAAGATTAATTATGAAAAATTACGATGTAAAGATAAATAAATTACGTACTGTGATAAGGGTACACTTGAGTAATATATATAGAAGTAACTGAATCACGTATCTTTACTTATACGAGTATATATTTCCAGCCCACTGACGTCCCACTTCTCCACAGGCTTCCTCTACTTTGGAATGGTTTTTGGTTTAATATAGCACGCTGACGCTTAGAGCTTATTTGGGGTTTCAAATTATTGGTTTGATTATCTTTTTCGCAGTCATCAATGTTTTCTCACCATATAAGCTTTCTCTGAAATGCAATGAATATATCAAAACTAAAATCAAAATCAATCGGACTAGCGGTTTTCTGCTTTAGTCTAGTGATAAAAACGCACAGCTATACAATTTTTTACTTTTCCTACAAAGTAAAACTCATAGAACCACTTGGCTCTACGTCTGTCTCTCAAGCGTTTTTATTTTGATAATTTACTTGTTTTTTTATATTCAGTTGTTATTTGTATGCATATCATAATTGCTAAAGGCTTTTTAATTAGAACACATACCTAGTTTATATTCAGTTAAGTATATACTTTACGTTATAAAGTGTGTTTGGGTCAAATGAACATTGAATAAAGATCATTCCCGTAACACGTAAGCACGCCTTTTGATAGATTATCACAAAGACGTACGTGGGCAGATGTATCTAATCTCTTAAGACACTTGTGAAGCGTAAATCGAAACTGTTGAGCTATTTTCAGAATTTCACTCTAGGTATAGGTACATACATACATGTTTTAAAGAAATGTTGGCTATCTGTAATTTTGTTGTTTGATCCGTTGTAAAGTCTTATTATCGACGTAGGTTAAGGTAATCAGTTTATAATCTTTTTAAAAGTGAATAAATAACAGAAGTATATAAAAATATATAAATAATGAATAAAAATAAAATATTATTATTATAATGCATTAGTAACCTATACGGAACTTAATTATAATATTTTGACGGGCTTCGTGGTATAGTGGTTCATATAACGGACTGCCGTTTCACGAGGTCGTGGGTTCGACTCCCGCCTCGGACAGTCATTTGTGTGATTTTTCTAATTTTCATACAAATTTTTGTACTGCGTCTAGGTGTTTCTATGTTTTATAAGAATGTACTTACAAAAGAAAAGTAGTATATGTATTCTATCCGTATTCTGGTACCCATAACACAAATAAGCTTAGCTTGGGACCAGAGGACGTTGTGTGAAATGTCCATTTAAAAAAAAAACTAATAAAAATTATGTCTAAAAGTACGTCTTTATGAAGCCTTAGTAAAGGGGTCTTCACATTTTCAACATTCTTCCCTGATTACAAAGGGACAAACGTTAGCCACTCACATGAGCCCAAAATAATGTTATACTGTAGGACCTGTAGGTACTTCATTTGTGAGTACGATACAAAGATATTATATACATTTACTGTTTATTTGATAAAAATATACTCTGATGTCATCGCCGGGATACTCCAAAGGGGGCAAGTGCGTAGCACTTACAACCGTCGGGCATGTGTGGTATGACCAGATGTATGAGTGTGGATGAAGCCAAGGAAGCATGTTTGGATCGTAGCAGATGGCGCTCTATAGTCTCTGCCTCCCCCCATGGGAAAAAGGCGTGATGTTATGATGATGATGATGATTGATAACTAGCATTTGTGCGCAACTTTGTATGCATGGAATTTATCAAACCTTAACAAATTATATTTAAATACAAAAAAGCCATTTTCTTGAACGACTATCTACTCGTATTAAGAAAAACCGCATCAAAATCCGTTGCGTAGTTATGAAGATATAAAATAATGTCGTAGATTTTTCTCTGTATTACAAAAAAATTGGTCAAGTGCGGGTTGGACTCGCGCACGAAGGGTTCCGTACCATTATCTATGCAACATAAGGCAACGTTATTAGTATCGAGCAAGAAACGGTAAAAAAATCATGTTTGTTGTATCGGAGCCCCCCTTAAATATTTATTTTATTTTATTTTTAGTATTTGTTGTTATAGCGGCAATAGAAATACATCATCTGTGAAAATTTCAACTGTCTAGCTATCACCGTTCTTGAGATACAGCCTGGTGACAGACGGACGGACGGACGGACGGACAGCGAAGTCTCAGTAATAGGGTCCCGTTTTTACCCTTTGGGTACGGAACCCTAAAAATCACTAAATATCTAGGAGTTAAGAGGTTTTATTTGTCTGTCTATTTATTTAATTAGCTCTCCATCTTTTCTCTCTATTATAAACGATTTTATAAAATGATTTTATTTCTAATTTTTCCAATGTTTTTCTTATTAGAAGTGTCGACATGAAGTCAGCTGTTGTTTTTAACAGCTTGTGAAATGTTAGAAAATTAAAAAGAAAAATGTTAAAGAAAATCACTTCATTCGCTTTATTATTTTTTGATTAATGCGAAAACATTTCTATTTATTATTAACAGATTTGATTTTTGCATGGTTTTGTCTTTCGGAGTTGGTGCAATACGTTTTAGACAATATCTATACTAATATTATAAAGCGGAAGAGTTTGTTTGTTTGTTTGAACGCGCTTATCTCAGGAACCACTGGGCCGATTAGAAAAATTATTTCAGTGTTAGATAGGGCATTTATCGAGGAAGGTTTTAGGCTTATATAACAAGGTTTATATAACATCACGCTATGATCAGTAGAGGCGAAGCAGTAGTGAAAAATGTTGCAAAAACGGGGAAAATATTCTAAATTCCACGCGGACGGAGTCGTGGGCAACAACTATAAACTAATATAAGTTGAAATATTTAATATTGCAGACAAACTGCCATCGTAACGCGTTACGTAACAAAGAGTTATTGTTTACAGTAACGTGGACGTTAAGAAACTATAAAATTTAAACAGTTAAATAGTAACAGTAAGTACTAAAATGTTTTCAAATAAATCTATTTCTCTCTAGCTATTTATTCAGTCGTATAACAGTGTAGTTTATATGAGCTCTCAAGTGCGTGTATCTACTAGTTCCATTGTACTGTTAAGAGGAATTCGATCTTGCTTTGCTGGGTACGACTACTTCAACAGAATTTCTTGACACTTGAGCACCGTTTTATTGAACTAGAAATTGTTCAAGCAACATATAGAGATATAGTTTGAGCTTGACTTGACTCCACGTGTATCTCGCAATTGTAGTTAATGTTTCAGTCACTTCCGTTGCCTACGGGCTGAAGTAAGCACGAACATTTGATTAACTGTCATTGCCTATGCCATTAAAAGTTTTCTTTTAATATTTATTTTAACTGTGTAGAGGTTTGTTACCTTCGTTTTGATTTGAATTTGAAAATGGATTTTTTTTATTTGTCTTCATGTCGTAGTTAACAATTTGAAACTTTAAAAAACATATAAATCATAACTTATGCGTCACCATCTTTAGTTTAAATAAACTTCGGGTTATTATACGTGATATATGCATTTATTAAGTTTATAGACAGTTATTTATCGTTTTACTGAATTTATGTTCACCAGTTATCATTAGATTTTCAAATCTGTTAAGTCAGCTGAATTTAATGGCACATTATTTCTACCACATTTGCCGCAGGGTATTATAGATCTTAGTATTTACGTATGGTGACTGAGTTTCTATTCATGTGTGAATATTGCGGTTTGATTTCTTTGAGTAATTCTACATCTTTACGTATTATAAAACAAAGTCGTTATTTTTGTATGTATGTCTCTATGTAAGCTTATATCTTCATAACGAGGCAACGTATTTTGATGCAGATTTTAGGGAGTTCGTACGAACCCTTATAGGATCACTTCGGTGTCTGTCTGTCCGCCTGTCAAACATTTTTTGCTCAGCAACGGCTGAAGTTGTAAACTTGAAACTCATACCAAATGTAGATCTATGCAGTCGTTTGCTGCAAAAAATACAATCAACCTTTTACCTCTACGCATTTAAAAGATATAACCGAATTACGACCATTTTCAAGAATTTTCAACATATGCTAGGGAATCAAAATTCACAGGTTACTTCCCGTGGCCCTAGAGACTTGAAATTTCGCATAGACCTAGTCTATATAGTGCTGATATAGGGAAAAATCCAAAAACTTATAATTTGCCATCACATCAAAAGAAAAAAGTGTTTATGCTAATACCAACTTATGAAGTAGCTGAAATGTAGGTGATTCCATACATTTCAACTACAAAATTAAGTTGGTGAGTTGTTTTGAGTTTAATTAACTGATTATTTGAATGCAATTACTTAAGTTTAGTAGGTACGAAACCCTAAGTGTGCGAGTTTACCTCGTTCTAGACAGGTTTTTTTTTATAGATAGAGTGGTTCAAATTAGCTTCCACTATCAATAAAGATAATATCGGATATAAAACCGACGTAAGCAACTCAGGTAGTAAATGCGAAAAGGATATTCAACTTCACCATGAAAATCATTACATAAACACATGTGGCTTTAATTTCTAGGACGACGACGTCAGATATTATTTTTGTGAGTGGAAAATCCTCGCAAAAACTAAGTCTTATTCCAACTAGCCTAAACTACTGTAGTAGACCTCTAAACCTTAAGTCTCTCTAAGTCTTAAATAGTAGGATGTTAATAGACTTAGAAAAACGAAAAGAATAATTTCGTGTCTTCCAAACTATTTTTTTATGACGTAGTGCGAATATATAGCCTGTTCCAAACTGTTTATTGAATCGATAAGCGATAAATTGAACAAAATACTTGTAGTGTTCGCATCCAGAGCGTGTATCACAAGTTTCCCGCTCTAGCATCAGTGACAAAAGGCTGTGCACGTTTCTAAGACGTGACACCAAACATATTGGTTTCGCACACAGTACAAGCCCATCACGTTTCACCCCTGACTTTTCAACTAAATAGAAAATAAATTGTTTTATTCAAAATGACCTATCGGAGGATTAAACGGAGATTTTATCGGAGAGATATTAAGCGTTTTAACGTAACAAGACTATGGTGCCTATTCTATGTGCAGAACTAAACTCAGCTTAACTAAAAAATGAAAACAACTATTGCTGTATCTTAAATATTTGGCTATTTTTTTGCACACATTATATTAATTAAAATCATTAGTCTATAATAAACAGTTTTTATATTAAAAAAGTTCTGTTTAAATTGCCGAATTGTGTTATTGACGCTATCAATTTTCATTTTTTAGTTAAGTTTAGTTCTGCATATAGAATAGGCACCTATAATGAATAACAAGTTTTGACAATTTTTGCGAACCGATTTTAGCGAACTTTTAAACCTCCGATAAGTCATTATAAATAAGACCATTATTGTTTTGTTCCTTTTTAGAGGTAAAATTTGATCCCAGTACTGAAACTTCACTGTTCGTCCGTTCATCTGTCACTACATTAGGCTATATCACAGAAACGGTTATAGATCCAGAGTTGAAATTTTAATTTACATAGATAATGATGGCAATTCTAAGTGCACAACTTAACTTAACTTAATCTGAAAATTGATAATTCAAATTCAAATATTCAAATATTTATTGCATACTAAGTGTGTTACATGGTGGTAGAATATTATATAAAGTGCTTTAGACTTAGGTCTTTTACAGGCATAGCAATGTTAGTAGGTATATAATTATGCTAATTATTAATTTGTTAGTTATATTTATTTAGTCATTAATTTATTTATTTTAACAGAGTAATGCTTAGGTAGTTAATTGTCAAAAAAAAAATTAAAAAGTCAAAAAAAAAAATCTGGGCGACTGAGCTTCGCTCGTAGTTCTTTTTTGGTGGTATGGCCAAAGAGAAAAAAAAGCAATAAAATGACATTTTCTAAAAATGATTCTTAGCTAGATCGATTTTCGCCCCCGAAACCCCCTATATACTAAATTTTATGAAAATCGTTGGAGCCGATTCCGAGATTCCAATTATATATATATATATATACTAGCTGACCCGGCAAACGTTGTTTTGCCATAAGAAATAGATGTTGGCCGATTCTCAGACCTACTGAATATATATGTAAAATTTGAGAAGAATCGGTCAAGCCGTTTTGGAGGAGTACGGTAACTAACACTGTGACACGTGAATTTTATATATTAGATATATACACGAGAATTGCTCGTTTAAAGTAATAAGATTAAAACAACATAAATCATAATAGTGGATAGATATTGGTACTGATTCTGAGCGCACAACTAAACTTAACTTAACTAAGAAATTAAAATTGATAGCGTCATTATAACAATTCGGCAATGTTTGCTGAAGTTTCTTATTATTAAAACTGTGTATTATAGACTAACGATTTTAATTAATATAAATGTGTACAACGAAATAGCAAGTAATAGCTATATTGACACTACCAATTTTCATTTTTTAGTTAAGTTAAGGTTAGTTGTGCGCGTAGAATTGGTACCATTGTCTATTTATAGCATATAACTGAACTTTCTCATTATAAAAACAGTGAAATATAGATTTTAATTGTAATAAAAGTGCACGACAATAATAGCAAATTAATGAAAATAAACCAATAGTTGTTTTAATTTTTAGTTAAGTTATATTAGTTGTGCACATAGAATTGATACCTTCTTAGTCACGCTAAAACAATTAACAAATCCTAAAAACTAGAATTCAACAAAATTAAATATTTAACTTCCCATACATAAAACGTTCTCAGTGTAACTTCATGATACCATTTAGCAACATGATTATGACGATGACGGAATGAAGAATATATTATAATAATAACAACGCTACAGAACCCTTTGTGTGCTAGTCCAACTTGAACTTGGCTGGTATTTTAAGATAACGGTAATTTCGATCACGAAACAAGAAAGTAAATAATGTTATCAGGTGGGCAAGTCCGGTAAATGAATGGTGGCGAATTTTATCAAGTTTGGTAGTCTATTGTTAATTTTTTGAGGTTATAATGTGTCATTGTGGTGCCATTGTGACACCATACATTTACCGGACTTGCCCACCTGATTTGGACTATGGACAATTCATTCAAATATTTTTATGTGTACATGTTTTTTTGAATTAAATTGCTGTGTATAATATCCTAATAATATTATAAATATAAAAGGTTGTGAGTATGGATGCTTGTATGTTTAATAGTCTTCCACGCAAAAACTACTGCATCGATTTTAATGAAACTTTACAATAATTTGACTCATACATCAGAATAACAAAAAGGCTACTTTTTATCCTGAAAGAATGAAATGTTCCCGTGGGATGATAGAAAACGAACGATTTTTACCCTTTTTACCGCAGGTAACACCGCGGCGCACAGCTGGTAAGTTATATTATAAGGTTAAGACGGCACGATACCAAATTATGCTCCATACAAAAGTATGGGTATCGTACTTCCGTTTTTTCTTCGCGTAAGTTAAACCGATTTTAATAGTTTTTGCGTTATATTATAGATAAAGAGTATATCTATGCTTCTATCACTTTCTTTTGTGGTAAAACTTTACCAAATTTGTGTGATAGACGCTGCAAATTTATCTAAAGAAAACCGAAAAAAGTGGGTTTTTCGGATCGTCATATTTCTTTTAGTTATTATGTTTTAAAAAAAAGGATTTTTCAAAGAATTTGTAGGTAAAATCCGCTTCATCTATATTTGACCCTTTCAGCGCGGTGCTCGGAAATAGGGATAGCAATACCTAAGGCAAATACCTAAATGAGGAGTACAGTACCCTCTTAATGTGCGTCGAACCGCAACATTGTAGGCCACAAAGGGACTAAACGAATTTCATTTAATTTGGTTTGTAAGTTTGTATTCAGAGTATTCTTGGCGGTTTTATAAAACCTCTTTTTACGGATTAAAAGTTTTTTTTTTTTCTTATTTTATAATCATTATAATATGTACCTTTGAATGAATATAAAATCTGCTTGTATATGCCACAAAAGAAAGCATAAAAGAACTGGATGAAGGAATGCATTAATATCATAATTTTTGCTTTGATTGCATGATGAATAATGATGGATGAAAAGTTTTAAGGTAAATAAATCCTTTTTACCGTCGGAAATTTAAAAACAGGTCATTAATCTAATATATAAAAATCTATTGCGTTTAAGTTAATCTCGCAAAACTCAAGAAAGGCTGGGCTGACTTTGGTCTTGAAATATTCCTGAAAGTCCCCGTCACCGTTTAAATTTTAAAAATATGGTGATCTAAAATTCCACGCGTACGGAGTAGCGGGCATCGGCTAGTTTATAATTATATTAAGCGTTGTGTTCCACAAATTCATTTGCTGTGTATTGCTAAAATAATTTTAAGAAATTTTATTCCAATATTTCAGCTGCGGATTTATTTTAATAGCGATTAGATCTATGTTGAAAAAAAACCATACTTATATTACCTATCTTTGTAGTTTGCGAACAAGATCTATGGTAGGTACTAAAATACGTTAACGTAAAGGTACCTATGCCTATAGCCTCTAAACAAGGGTCGTCGTCAAAGAGAAATCCAAAGCCAATTGAATAATTTATTGTTTGTATCTGGAATAATTCATTGTTAAACGTGATCAAAAATATATTTAGTGTTCTATACGTTTCTTGAAATTAATTCGACATTCCAGTTAGCTATCACAGAGTCGGTGGCTGTAGCAGTTCTCAGAAATAAATGTGAAAAAAATGTATGTTAAAAAAAAAATTCTTTGAAGAATTCTTCAAAGATTTTTTTTTTATTCCACAATTAAAACTGTGGGGCATGGCTAGTATATATATACTTTTTTAACGACAGATGTAATCACTTTTATTTCTGAGAACTGCTACAGCTACCGACTCTGTGATAGCTAACTGGAATGTCGAATTAATTTCAAGAAACGTATAGAATACTAAATATATTTTTGATCACGTTTAACAATGAATTATTCCAGATACAAACAATAAATTATTCTATTAGCTTTGGATTTCTCTTTGACGACGACCCTTGTTTAGAGGCTCGAATAAGGTTTCAAATACTTCAAAGAAACGTTATAATATAATCTGCGATATTTAAAACCCCAGGCGAAAATTCATCTAGACCTAGGTAATATATTTAGTTTATTTTGTGCATAAAAGGAAATTATGTGCATGGAGTTAAATGTTGTTTTTGCCAAGGTATTTCTAAGTTTAACTTAAAAATAATTTGCTTAGTGCAAAAACTAAAAAACGTGCTTGTAAGTCGTGAAATTTTTTTTTAATTATTATTTATCGGTCCTTAATATGTGTGCAAAATTTCAGATCAATCCGACTAATGCAAGTGGAAGAAAATCATTACGTTTCATAGATGAATGCATTGTACCAAACTTGATTCTATTATAATTCCACAAGAAACTATTGATTTCGAATTCTACACACACGATATTGCGAGCAGGAACTGGGACCCAATGCAATCACTTGTTGGCAGTTTTAGGGCACAAAGCTGATCCATAATAGATAGAAATTGTTAGATGTATTATTCACACTATCTCATGTGGCCTTACCTATTCTTATCACTCGACGCTACGATTTAGCCCAAAGAGTTAGCACACTGGAGTGGCAATGGGCAGGCGATATCGCTCAACGATCAGTCGACCGTTGGGGATGGATGGTCCTCGAGTGGCGATCACGTACAGGATGACGCAGCATGGGGCGGCCCCCAACAATATGGACAACATCGTGAATTGTGCCGGGACCCACTTGATGCAGATAGCGCAGGAACGCGCATTGTGGCTTTCTAAGAGGGAGGATTATGTCCAGCAGTGAATGGAGAAAGGCTGATAGATTAATGGTGGGATGGATCACATCGCAGTCACGAGGCATCACTTTATAAATGAAATTTTCATCAATTTATGAACGCCTGTAGAATTATCTTGTTCATTATTCTTCCGGTGTTTCTACAGGGCGTTTCCCTTTGAGTATTTTCTTAGAAATGAAGCTTACGGACCTTGAAATAATAATAGCTTTATAAGATATTTTATGGCTATATCGTCGTAAAATATAAGTAAACGTTCTTGAGCAAGATATCAAAGCCTGATGGAGAAATCTTTATCTATATAGTGGAGATTAATATTTACAAGCGAAAAATTAATATAACGAAAAACTTGCTAATGCGATAAATATGTTTTTGGATCTATGATAATTACTTACTTATTAAATAGATAGAAAACATAATATTCTCAAACACCTGCCAGACCCAGTTATTCAAATAAAAACTCTTTTTACATATTTAGAGGCGTATATTTGTGTTAAACTTTAGATCTCAAAGGACACCTTATAGCTCAATCTCACCCGTGATTAAGTGACTGAAAAGTCTCCTTAAGACGGCACGATACCAAATTATGCTCCATAAAAAAGTATGGGTATCGTACTTCCGTTTTTTCTTCGCGAAAGTTAAACCGATTTTAATAGTTTTTGCGTTATATTATAGATAAAGAGTATATCCATGCTTCTATCACTTTCTTTTTTTCAAAACATAATAACTAAAAGAAATATGACGATCCGAAAAACCCACTTTTTTCGGTTTTCTTTAGATGAAGTTGCAGCGTCTATCAAACAAATTTGGTAAAGTTTTACCACAAAAGAAAGTGATAGAAGCATAGATATACTCTTTATCTATACTAGTCTTTTTTCAAAGAATTTGTAGGTAAAATCTGCTTCATCTTTTTTTTTTTTTTTTTTTTTTTTTTTTTATTTATTACAAAATATACAGTAAATATTACATAAAATAGCAACAAAAAACCACTAAGGTTTAGACCTATGCTATTGAGAGTCTAAATTATAAAATAACATAATAAATATGGTAACAACAATTCAATAACTCTAATACCTCATTCACAACTTAAAAAATAGGTACATGATTACGACAATAATTCATAGCATTATATAGGTGTGTTATATATTACTCAAGAAATAATGTTTTAGTTTCTTTTTAATATTTCTAACCGACAAACTGTTACATAATTCTGAGGGTAGGCTATTTATCAATCTAGGAACGATAAAGGCGGCGGTTCGCTCACCGTACACATTGACAGCGCGCTGGGTACGAAGCCGATTCTCAGAAACTGCACGTGTACATACAGGATGATCGATATTTGTTTTTAAAGTTTCGTTAAAAAATTGTTCTTTTAATATTAAATAGTTCACTTGGGTGTGTACTGGTAGGATTTTACAATGCTGAAACAGGCCTATTTCGTCGTTATGAAATTGATTTTTTATGTTTTGTGAAACTAATGTTTTTAATATTTTGAGTTGTAGTTTATATATATTATCGAGATATGTTTTATAAGTACGGCCATAACTGCTGAGACCATACTGTATGTAGGATTCCGCCAATGCGTAGTACAGTATAAGCTTCACCTTGAACGGGATGCGCTTTTCGAGTAGTTTCATATTTGCTAGGAATTGTCTGAGTTTTTCGCAAACCCGCTCGATGTGATTACCCCAGTTAAATTTGTTATTTATGATTAAGCCTAGATACGTGTGATTTTGAACAACATCTACAGATGGACAGGCGCAGTTAACCGCATTTCTAGTATGCAAACAGTCATGGTTATGGGCTGTTAATTTCTGTACGGGATAGTCTTTGATGTAAGGTGATTTTATGATGAGTAATTTTGTTTTGCTTGCGTTAAGTACCAGTCCAGCATCATGACACCATCCTGCAAGAGCATCCAAATCTAGTTGTAATCGTTCGAGTGCAGTTTGTGGGTTTTTATCAGCACTCACAAGACAAGTGTCATCCGCGAACTGGTAGCAGATACTATTGGTGATTAAATTGCTCATGTCATTAACATATGTCAGAAAGTGAAGAGGCCCTATTACTGAGCCCTGAGCAGTTCCTCTGGTTATAGGTATTGTTTCACTGAAATTATCATCAATTTTAACAGTATATTTACGATTTTTTAGGTAATTTTCAGACCAACTCAGTAATGGGCCACGAATGCCGCAATCATTCAATTGGGTTACCAGCCTTACATGCACTAGTGTGTCAAATGCCCGTGAGAAATCAATAAAAAGAGCAAGGACATATTTCTTCTCATTTAAATGTTTATTGACTTCATCGGTGAAGTTTGATAAAAGGGCCACAGTGCCTTTACCTGCCTGAAAGCCGAACTGGTTGGGGTTGATGACATGATGTTTTTTATAAAAAGAGTGTATTTGTTCACAGACATATTTTTCAACAATTTTGTCAATTGAAGATAGCAGCGTTATTGGACGATAGTTGAAATAATCGTTCTTTTTGCCCTTTTTATGGACTGGTCTTACGCACCCAACTTTTAAATCATCTGGATAATGACCTGTTATAATACTCTGATTGACAAGATCAGCTATGGAGCTAGATATATTGTCACCTACCATTTTGATATCTGAAATTCCAATATTATCTGAGCCTGGGGCTTTTCTTGGATTCAATTGATTAATTATTCTAGAAATATCATCAGGTGAGGCTTTTTTGAACAGTATACTAGAGTCTAAGGGCTTACGCGTCACGTTAGAGTCTGTTAGTCTGATATTACAGTCATAAACTATATCTTTCACAGATCTTTCGAAACTATTTGCGAAGTTATTTGCAATACTCTTAACAGATATTCCCTGCGAATCAAAAGCCCTAAGCCTAAAAGCCCTATATTTGTCCCTTTCAGCGCGGCGCTCGGAAATAGGGATAGCAATACCTAAGGCAAATACCTAAATGAGGAGTACAGTACCCTCCTAAAATAAACATCATAAGTCTCATATTATGTATTAACGCATGGGGTACCAGTATTAAAAAATAATAGATTTTTTGAGCGACAACCCGAGCCTTAGCTAGTTAATAATATGTAAATAAATATAGTCCTTAATCCTTATCAATAAACCTATAGGCTGGCCTTTTGACATAAACGTGTACTGTTCATTCATACACAGTTGTCTAATCAAAGGGTTGACCTTTAAAAGTGACGGTCATGAAAATTTATTATATCGAGATATTTTTAGACCAAATGAATGAAATTCAAATTGATTATTTTCAGCTGTTTGAAATCAGAACGTTTACAAATTTTTGCTATTTAAGATAACCAAATACATAATAATTATTTAACAATTAAGATTACTGCATGAAAATGCTGCTGCTTTGAGTCTTTTAATTACCTTGAATTCGATCTGTATTCAGGGCTTCGATTCTGTATGGCATACTGTTTATTCTCCATTAAAGAGAATTGTCGCACCAAATTGAGACTATCCTGTTTCTTTCTATGTTTCTTTATGCGGCTAATCGTCGTCATTTCATCAACTAATAATTTTCGAATGTAACAAAAATAGTTACAAAAATACACATTACAGTATACACAAATCTACTTTACCTGTCAATGTACTTAAATAGAACAGATCTAATTACAATATTTAAATTTGCCACCTTTAAGCATACTTTAATAACAAGCAAGCAATATAACAAAGCATAAATAACAAAATATTTCCAGAGGCGTCCAATAACCAGATTTAGGGTACCTTGCTCCACTAAAGTAATTCTAAAATAGCAACGTTGCGTAAACTTTATGTTTACGGCCCTAAAACCTTCACGAAAGTCAAGGTCGTCTGTAACCCAATAAAAAGATGCCACCTACAATAATTGAAAAGCGGTTCGTAAGAAAATTTAGTCTCAACCAAATATACGCTAAGAATTTTAACTAGTAATCTTCTCTTGTATAAATATGAAAATTGTCTTGATCGTGAGAATATTACGTAGTGATTTTCATGTGAAAAAATATATAAATTAGCTTTTTGATATACAGTAAATGCTCAAACTCTAAGGATCAAGTTGTATAAGTACAAGCTACAGATCGCAGAGGCGGTTTCAAATGATATAGATCTCCTATTTTCACATTAGTTTATAGGCCTCTCGGGTCTTTTTAGGCAATATGTTATTTTGAGAGCTAACCCTTATAAATTTGTATAAAATTTGTAGTTACTGAAATCACAACACGCTTAGATAAGATTTTTCAGAAAATAATTTGTAACTATAGATGTCTGCAACAGTAGAGGTACTGGAGGTGTCGCTCAAGCGTCGCCAACCCAGCGACCATATTTGATTTAATAACTAATATAGGACTTTAAGACAAAAAATGTATATACGATGTATTAATCGTTCTTAATGGCCATTTAAATGGTATCATAACATATTTGTATCCATACTTACTTCAATAAAAGACTTTTTATATTATTTAAGGTATATTTTGTAGTAAATTAATATCTACAAAGTCTGGAGTTTAGATAGGCCTTCGTTTCTTTCAAGGTATTTTTTAAATAACAAAAGGATTTCATTATTAGAATTTCATAGTTACCTGATAATTAATTACTTATAAGGACAGCATTTTAAGCCTGTTTTAATACTTCTATTTCTTTCGTATTTACGTTCGAAGCGTAGTTTCTATGTATATGCATATGTATGTATGTGCTAATCTTTGTAAGTTATTTTCACCCACTTGCAGTAGCCGGATTATTCTGAAATTTTGCACACATATTGAGGACCGATGACAATTCAAGAATTTAAAATATAATTAGGATTTTCAAGCGTGTTTTTAGTTTTCGAATTTAGCAAATAATTGTATTATAATGTTCTATATCAATGTTGGTACATTTCTAAAGCAAATATTGCAAAAAATGTTTGTAATCAATAACAAACCGTCAAATTTTAACAATCATCTGACAGTTCAGTGAGTCACGTAATTAATCTCGTTAAAATATTTTTTTCTTCTAACAATACAAAGATTATTTTATATCTATATTTCTATATTAATATTATAAAGCTGAAGGGTATGTTTATTTGTTTGTTTGTATACGCGAATGTCAGGAACCACTGATCCAATTTGAAAAATTCTTTCAGTGTTGGATAGTTCATTTATGGAGGAAGTCTATATGTATAACATCACGCTGCGGCCAATAGGAGCGAAGCATCTGTGAACAATCTTGCAAGAACGGGGAGAATTTTCTAAATTTCACGCGTACGAAATCGAGGCGACAGCTAGTGCAAAATATAATTCAAACTTTATGTTGAACTTTAAACGTAATTTTGTTTTATCCTAGACTTGGTGTTTCTTGCCCTATTTTCCGAGAGTGGTAATCTAGGATTAAATTAATTTCATGGAGTGTTCAAAACAGATAAAGCGTAAAACCATTTGTCTTGTAAGATATTTTCTCTTCATATAATTTATTTTTGGCCTCTAACTATAAATAGAGCCTTAAGGGCCTACATCAATATTATCGTATATCATCGCCGACACGTACATATTAACACAGCCAGTAGGCACAGAAAATGAAGAATTAGGGATACTTTTCCTATTTACTCAAAATCTACTAAATATATTTTAATTCTGATTTACGTGTTTCTATATATAATAGTTACTTATGTTTTTAAAGTTATTTCATTAGTTAATACGCGATAATAGACCGACAAATGAAAAAAATAAAAAAATAGAGAGGTTGTTTCGCTAAGATTTTCTATCGAGAAAACTTTTTTCAATCGCGTTTCTGAGTTTATGCGATCCTAGATCATATATTGAAAAAACATATACTTAAAAATTAGAGCTCTAGCCATTCAATCTAAAGAAACAATGAAAACTTCGTACGTAGAAAAATGCACGAAGCTATTTTGGTATCCTCTTAATACGTTTTTGGTATGAAACAAAAAATAAAATTGCCTATTCTTAAAATTCAATTTTCATACAATTTGCTCTTGGCTGTTTACTTACACTTCAGAAAAAGTTTAATAGACTTTTGTGTACAGGGAAATGAAGTCAATAATATTGTGGAATATTACAAAGGCTATGCCAATTTGAATACTTGAGATTACTATTTATTTTTACAACGGAGATTTGCCCGTTGTAAGAAAAATGCTTGAAAATGCATAGCATTGGTTCCAAATTTGGGTGCACAACAAAAAAAATGAATACACTTTTGTTGTATTTTGATTGATTGGCTATTGCGTTGAACACGTTATATTAATTAAAATCGTTAGTCTACAAAGTTAAGTTAACATTGCCGAGTAACATTGCAACCTTGAATTTTCATTTTTTATTTAAGTTAGTTTTGCATGTGAAATTTGTACCATGCATTGTCTGTCTGCCTGATATGTGCGCAATCGAAACTGCGACCTTAAAAACGGCTTATTAGTGAGTCTAGACAAATTCGCACTTGTAGTTAATCTTTTCTGTTTACGATACTAGCACATACTTTGGAATAGTCTCGAAAAAAAAACAAAGCCATATAATAAGAAGAAGAAGAACATTACTGAGTTGAATCATACACAAAGTGGTTCAGATGGTGTAGATTTCAAACTTAATCATATTATTTTTGTATTAAAAAAATCGACTTCTACTGCGCACTTTAAAGTTACTAAAAGTATGCAGGTAATAATAGTTTGGACTGTTAGCGATTTGTTCAGCAAAACCTAAGTTTTACTTCATAAAAAGGTATGATTAGTTAATATTATTTCAAGTTTCAATATAAGATTGATACATTGATGTGGTTGTATAAGTCAATCAGCCACAAAGTTTTAGATTGCTCAAAGGCTGGCCTTGCACTCTAGCTCGAGTTAACGTTAGTTAGAGAATATATTGTTAGTTCTATATAAAGGTCGCTAAAGAGATGGTAACAAAGAAGATATACAGTATATACAAGATATAGATAGAATTAAATAAAGTTTATTGGTCAGAATACACCTACAACCTGAATAACCTATAACCACTTAGCCAAAATGTATTATTTAATAATTTTCATTGAGATTTATATTTAACTAGCTGGTACCCGCAACTTCGTGCGTGGAGAAATTAAAAACCAAACCCTAACAAATTAAACAAAAACCATGCTCTTGAACCACTCTATCTGTTGAATAAAATCGCATCAAAATCACCTAGTTTTGAAGATATAAGCTCACATAGGGATATACAAATAAAAAAAAAGACTTTGTTTTATAATAAGAAAATATTTATATTTATTTATCCGTTTGGTGACGGGTTAAGAATACAAGTGTCACCACCCCATTTCTTCCCAAATAATGCTATAAAACCAGCTAAGGCATAGAATACTCAAATTGAGAGGTAAGGTTAAGTTTCGATTATATAGGTTTTCAAAACTAAACCCTATGCCAACACGCCTGCAATGGTATTCAGTAAGAAAAAGTGAAGGGAGTTTTCGGTGAATTTTGGCTGTTTAAGCTTGATCACGTGACAGCGCACCTAGACATAGTAATGGCAAGACTGTCCACTTATTATGAAATGGAGAGAACGACGTCACTCAAAACAAAACTTTTAAGTAAAAAGGAAAGAAACACAGTTTTATCAACGACACACGCCTTTGATAAGTTATGAGACGTTATTTAATAGTATTTATTTTGTACAATTATAGTATTATCAATGGTAACAGAAGAATATTTGTAATAGCTATGTAATGATTGCTTCTTTCTAATACAATATTTAGATACAGACGATATATCGGGCTTACTTCATCGGACATAACTACTTCAATTAAGCAAGATTTTGCTGTTACAAATTGACAAATGAGATGAATTTATATCAGAATACCACTGCTGGTCAACGCAGAATAGTAGACCGAAAATCCTAGCAAAGTAAAGAAGGCTCGTGTCCATAAGTGGGACTTTTATGGGATGGAGAAAAAATATATTTAAATAGATCTTCGTATATAATAGAAGGCTGCTGTATTAGCAGCCTTCTATTAATTTGATAAAGTTATGTTAAAAATTCGTTAATAAATTGAGTGTCCTAAAAGTTTGGTAGCTTTGTCCTCGGACCTCGCTGTTACATCACTCGTAGCATTTTATTGTAATTAACTTACTGCTGCTATAAAGACAATTTTTATTAATTAAATGAGTTTTTAAACAGAATTACTTTTTTTTCTTTTTTTATTTTGAATTTGGAACAATATTTGGACTATATGGAGTTTCTTGTCTGTTTTTCTCTTTAAGATTCACTTTTGGAAAAGACGCCCAGCTTCTGACTGTTTAAAAGAGCATGTTTATCTTGCCTATTTGAAATAAAAATATTTGACTTTGACTATACTATTTCTCTATTACTGTACGAACTCCATAAAGACAAAGAGCTTATTCGTTTCAAACAAAGAAACTAAATTTCAAATCTTTTTAACATAAAAATATAAAAGTATAGACAAGACACTTAACTTGCAGCAGCAGCCTGTATCTGTCATCTATATATCTTTAAATCTATGTAGCAATCACAGATAAATTAAATTGCTTTATATGTTTTCTAAACAAATATTTATTTTTACAGACATGTTTGTTAAGATCTTTAGTCAATCATTCTGTGTGATTGTAATCACAATGCTATTGTTTTAAGCTTCTCAAGAGTAACATGTTTTATTTACGAGGGCGTATGTCTATCTACATTTAATCAATATATCTACAAATAAATATTGCTGAAGTGCTTGTGTCTGCTCTCATGTTACCTACTAAAATAATGCTAATATTTGCTTGGTATTATAAAATTGACATATTAAAAGAAGAATAATGAAAATTTTTAGGCTTACTTTTGTAGTTTTGTAAGGCTTTACTAAAGGTATCTAAAATATCTACAATGAACACTTGACCAACATAAAACTTAGTTCTAAGTATAATGTGACATGGGTTCGAAAGTATGCACTTTGTCAAGAGATTGTGCTTTGTGAGATAAATAAATTTAGATAATTTTTTTTTAAACTAGCAATCTTAGAGCATCCTAGCAGTGCCTGGTAGTTACATTTGTAAGTAAACTTAAAGATATATTCTCTATTCTCTTTTGTAACCTATTGGATAAATGTATAAAGAAAATTATGGTAAAATTGCGAGAGAGACAATAAAATAACCATTTAATTTTCTTGTATGAACTGTTAATAGGTAGCTACGCAAGTGAACTGTGTGGCACAGCTAGTTCATATTATAAAAGTACAATAATAGAAAAATTCTAAGAAAAAGTGTTGTGTTCGAGTTCTCATATAGCCTTATCTCTTGTGCCGTTAAACTTTATTGCGGTCACGTAGCCAAGTATAGAAATATACTCTGAACAGATTTCCGTCACATTTTTCTAGTGTAAGAATATGTAAGTAAATATAAAATAAATATTATTTTATAATTACTGCCTATTAATACCTGAGCTTTATATACTTACATGCTTCTACAACCCAATAATTAGAAAACAAAACAAGAGGATCTGATGGTTATCTTCTGTGAAATTAAGAAATAAATATTCAATTATTTTATTTTCTAACTTTTACTAATTTAGGCGTGCGAAACTCGGTTGAAATCTATCCTGAAAATTCGGAAACTTATTATTATTCATTTGTAGCCGGTGTTTATTTAATTTGCTTGCTTTGTAATATATTGTGTTGTCACATTTTATCACGAGGCAATTACGTTTACATTTATTCGTCTGTCAATAAAACGTGATCGTTCGTGCTTTGATAGCTTTAATATTAAGCTTACAAACAATTCGGGATGATTTACAATTACATTGAAATTGAAAACTGTTTCTACTACACTTCTGGACACATCTATTGGCCCACCATGTATTTTCAGTTTCGTTTGGTCCTAGCTAAAATTTCTATTATGTCGAGCAAAAAATTTTTATGCAGTTTTGAACCTGGCACATTCACAATTTCATACAATAGTCTTTTTTTGAATTTCGAACCCAGAATTTAAAGAAACAAAAGACAATTTGGAGCCGGTTTGTTGATATCAAACAATCGAATACTAAGAAAACTTGGTTTTATGGTTTCATTTTTGTTTTTTTTCGATTCATCGTGACGACCAGCTTGAGAAATCGTCACCTTACCTCCATTGAGATACAAAACCAACTACGCGACTTCCACGGAGTATCTGTGAGCGCTCGAACTGTTCGGAGAAGGTTAAAAGAACGCGATATGGTACCACACAAGCCAGCTAATGGGCCCAAACTAACGCGAGCCCACCGAACAGCGCGCCTTCATTTCGCACGCAGTCATTTAAATTGGACACAGCAAGATTGGAGCCGTGTACTCTTTTCTGATGAGTCTAAAATTGTGTTACATGGCAATGATGGAAGGAAGAAGTAAGGGAGAGCGTTTCGCACAATGCTGCTTTGAAGAGAGGGTTGCTTATGGCAGTGGCTCATAGACTGTCTGGGGCGGTATATCCGCGAGCGGCAAAACTCAACTTGAGGTTGTTACAGGAGCACGGCTGCCAACATTAAATGCTGAAAGGTACATTCGTGAGTGCTTAGAACCTCACGTGATACCATACGCGGACTATGTGGGCCCAAATTTCCTTTTTATGCATGATAATGCAAGAGCCCATGCGGCCGGCATCGTCAGGGAATATCTTCGGGATGTGAACATCACAGTTATGGACTGGCCAGCCAGAAGCCCAGACATGAACCCCATTGAGCACATGTGGGACGAGCAAAAAGACGTGTTAGGGCTCGTCAGCCAGTTGCCCAGACGATGCAGGAGTTGAAAACTGCCATAGAAGAGGAATGGGAGATCATCCCTCAAAATTTCATAGAGCGGTTGATAAACTCTATGCCTGATCGTATGAGAGCTGTGGTAGATGCCCATGGAGGCAACACGCGTTATTAAATTAAACCTTTATTTGATAAAACATGTTTTTTATTCAAAAATCAATTGCCTTTAACAAGGCGCATATCCGACTTGTGAGGCGTAGCTCCATGTCGTATGGTATTCTGAATTCAAATTTAAAACAATACGATCGAAAAAGATGGTAAAATGTATCAGGTTTACAACTGCATCAACAGTTTTTGTTCAATCTAGCAATCATATTTCGGTAGGGGCCATCGAAACCTAAACTCTAAGGTGGGCCAATAGATGTGTCCAGAAGTGTATATCTGACTTGTACCAAGTATATGAAAAGAATTTTTAATAGCTTTCCTATCTGTTTATCTATTAATTTTTAAATCTATGTAACGTTGAACATAATTTTTACTTACTTCTAAATATCGAATTTATCTGTTTTGAACACTTATCGAAGACCGACCGCAAAATGTAATTTCTGCATCAACTTCTGTTTTTGAAATTATCAATTTTGTGAACTAATAAATTACCTAACTATACTATTTTACTCTATTATTTAGTATCACTACGATTACTTTTACTAGAATTATCTATCATTTATAGTCTAGACTAGAAGATTCCTTCTCACCTAACGTTTTACACTGCAGCAAACATAGAACAATTTCTCGATACTATTTTGTGGCAACGGAATGAGACTACGAAACATCATTCCCATTTTGCTTGAAGGTGTCGTAAAATTTGACCTAACTCTCAAACAGATGACGTCACCGCAATATAGGGATTTCTGTCGTAACAAATCGTTATTCTAACCCTTTGAGGTATCTTGGCGTGATATAAAAAGCCATATTTTTTTTCTAATGTAGATTATGCGTTTTGAAGGGAAAATAATGTAGATTATACATTGCCAGCAATGCAACGTATGAATTAGCAATACATTCTAATTTTTTTTTCTTTATTTTAGACGTTAGCATCTTTGTACAGGCTGAAAAGAAAAGCAAAAAGACCTTTTTTACGGCATTCCAGAAAACCTCCAAAAACTAAGATTAAAGTTTATGTTTAAGTAAGGTTTTATATAATAAAGTTAATACAATAATAATAGCGGTATTAATAGTATTTTCATTGGGACATAAATTAAATAAATAATATACATTTACGAAGTAATCGAAGTGAACGGATATTGGAGGACGCAATAACTTTGGTTACCACTGAGCGCAAACACATTAAACTGTTATCCTCCTCCATATTATTATACCTTCTTGTTATATACACAGTGTGAATTTGACCTAGATTCTGAGTATGATTTACTTGAAATATATGTTACATAGCACAAATATTACCGGCGACAGTTACGTCATAATCAAGTACCAAACATTTTGGAGTATTTACATAAATTTACTTAGAAAAGTCATGTTTTGGTGTTTTTATTTTTTTAAATATTTTATGGCATGGTCATCAAATGTAATACCTACGAGATCATGTATTCAATTTCCAATTAAGGCAATAATTATCGTTTGTGTACAAACAATCATTTGTACCGTTTTAGGTATTTTCTGCATGTCTCTCAGTTCTCTCCATAATATTATTATTATGCCATATATCATTATACTAGCAGTGCCCACGACTTCGTACGCGTGGAATTTAGAAACGAAAAATTAAATGAACTAACAATAACGCCATTTTACAGCTAATTAATAAATCGTCCGTTTGGTTTTCTTTTTTTGCACAATTCTAAAGAAGTAAGACACATGGCCCCAATGTCAAATGTTCAAAAAAACTAACGCTGACCCGGACTCCGATGCCGACGCCAACGCCTATAAAAACCAACTCAGCACCGATACGTCGGGATTTGAGCAGCGTAACGACCATACTCCGACGCTGAAGCCTATAAAAACCAACTCAGCACCGATACGTCGGGATTTGAGCAGCGTAGCGACCATACGCCGACGCCGATGCCGACGCCGACGCCGACGCCTATAAAAGTCAACTCAGCACCGATACGTCGGGATTTGAGCATCGTAACGACCATACGCCGATGCCGACGCCGGCGCCTATAAAAACCAACTCAACACCGATACGTCGGGATTTGAGAAGCGGAACGAACATACGCCGATGCCGACGCCTATAAAGACCAACTCAACACTGATACGTCGGGGCTTGAGCAGCGAAACGACCTGTTAACTATATTATTGGAAAGTTTCATGAAAATCCATCCAGCAGTCTTTACGTGTAAGAACCACAAACATCCTTACATTCATACATCCAACATTAACCAAACATCAAAACATTGGAGTATGGATAGAAGACCGAGGAAACGTTCGCGTTGCTCAGCCAACAGTTTAAGTATTTTATTTTGCCGCGCGTAATTCTTTTTTCGTCATATCTCCTAAGATATTCATTTAAATTGTATGCTGTAAAAAGTTATAATCTATATTAAATGCGTAAGCTAACTAAGGTATTTAATTTAGTAAAAAATGTTACCAAATACACATAAACAGCTTTTAAAAACACCCTATTGAATTTAATAATCTTTTTGTCGTTCTTATGGGTACAGCAGGTTTTCCTTAAAAGATAGACATATGGCTTCGCGGACTTTTTTAAAGATCTATAGGTAACAAACAATTTCTCCATACATTACTTTGTTGTACTTTGTTGTAACTCACATGTATAAGGCAGCGTTTTCATTTAAAGCTCGCGCGCGTGACTATTTTCCCCGTTTCTTGCAACATTTTACACTGATGCTTCGCTTCTATTCGTTGCACCGTGATGTTATATAGCCTATAGCCTTCCTCGATAAATGTACTATCCAACACTGAAAGAATTTTGCAAATCGAACCAGCGGATTCTGAGATTACCGCGTTTAAACAAACAAACAAACAAACAAACAAACAAACAAACAAACTCTTTCGCTTTATAATATTAGTAAGTATAGATTAGTATAGAAGTATAGATAATGATAGCTATAAATAGAACGAGGTTTCGATACGGTGTCAAAAGCCAGACGGTGGCGGCATTTCAAGCGTAACCTAAAATGTGTTCAATAGATTGCTGTATAATATCACTATTATACAGCAATCTATTGAACACATTTGTGAACACGTTTGAACAAAGTGTCACCACTTTCATTCATTTTGGGTTGAATATAAGTAGACGTGTCAATGTATTTAATATCGATTTGATATTAAAAGACTATCGATAAAGAATACAGACATCTATATTTAGGTAAAATAGAGTTTTATGAACTCTAATAAGCATATTGTAACACTGGCACATACAAATTACACTTACCCTTACTCTATTAAATGATAATTTAAAAAAATACTAATTTGAAAAAAGAAATTGTTCTTTTTTTGGAAACAGTTTCTTTAAGTAAACGTGCTTAATTAATATCATGTAAATATAATGTGTGTAGTTGAGTAATGAATTTATTAAAATGTGGTTACCTAGTTATAAATTCCTTCTTGGAATTATTTAATTTATTTTTAATTAACCGTGGTCTGTAAGTGGTATTCTTATTAATATTTAATTGTCCTTGAAGATATTTTTCATCACGTGGTAATTATTTTTATTTTTAAACATTTATCAATAAAATATTATAATTTTATAATTAAGCTTTTTGTAAGCTTTTATATTCGTTTTTCAATGAAGCTTATCTATATACCGGGTATAATCTGATTGTATAAAACGTTTATATTAGTATGGTATTAGTATAGTAGAGCTATGTACTTGATATCACATCATTTGAAATAAACCGCATCAAAATCCATTGCGTAGTTTTGAAGATATAAGCTCACATCGGGACATATTACACGTTTCAACTGAGAATAGGATGGGCAATGACCTTTAGTTGTCAAAAGTGATTAGAATAGTACTGTCAGCAACGTAACTTTATTTGCGTATGAATAATGTTTTTTTTTCTTTTACCTATACTCAGTAATTTGAAGCGAGAAAAGTCTTAAATTATTTAGTAGTAATAGTGTTATAATATTATTATAAAAGAAATAATATTTTCTTTCAATAATTTCGTTGTTGGATACTATGATATCAGTGGCGTGCACATGAATTTGACTCAGGGTAGGCGGTGCTGTACTCAGTCACAAAAACTTTTTCTTTTATAGATTTTTAGCATAGCCACGCGACGGATCTCTAAGTCGGAAACCATGCCAACAGAACAAATTTAAATCTGAATATCTCGAATCAGTCCACACTGTACTAGAATTAATAAACAATAACTACGTACGTACATACATACGTACATGTACGTATGTACATACGTTTCATAACTTTTAACATGAAATTTTCGAGTTACAATACCTTTTTGCTGGCTTAGTTGTCGTAACTCGGGTACACAGAATCTTTTTACTGAATGACATTTGTGAGAACTTGTTATTTTTAATTTTTAACAAACACACACTATCAACACACATTTCACAATCAAATAACATTTTAAAATCACCAAACGAAAATCCATACAATTATTAAATTATAGAAACTCAATATTAAACAGTTCAATGAATCACATGAAAAAATAAAATGGCCTCCGTCGAACCAAAATATTTCTGCTATTTAAATGCATACGTGATTTATTAGACTTCCGACTATTATATTTATTCGGATTATAAGTAACGAACGAACATTGCCGAATACTCGCGGTAACATCCGATCGCCAAAGCAGGCCGCAGGATTTACAGTGCAAATCGTCTTGGATATGCAAGCCTGTGTGCGTTTGCGAACTGTGCACGGACACCAAAATTTCTACACACATATGAACTCATGGCAGGCGGGCGGCGTCGAGCTTGCTACGCTAATGTTATTCCTTCGCCAAACGCAAAAAGCAATTTGCAAGCACATATTGGTGCTATTTATGAATTATGAGGCGTTTTTAAGTTATAATATTTTGTTTAATTAATAGTAAATAAATGAATAAAGTCATACGAACGTTTTATTAAAATATCTGTGAATGGCAAGTAAAGCAGTGCTTTTCTGCCTTAATGGAGCGCACGCCCATGTATGATATTAAGTTAATTGCCAACCGCCATTTTGTTGTTGTTGGTGTGCCTTGTCGAATGTATGAATTTTATGGCATTTTATTTTAAATTCTGTAAGTTATCTAGTTGTTTCCCGTTAAAAAAAATAATTTGTTGTTATTTCTCATTGTTTTTTTTTATTAGTGTTGTTATTTTGAACTTGTCGTTATTGTTATTGTTTTTAATTGTATTTGTCTCGCTAATTGCTCGAAAATTAGCAAACGGTAACGAAAAATGTCTTTTTTTGGTGATCCTGCCAAAATAGTTCAAATTGACTACTAAAACGCCACAACATGACGCGGGGTCAATCCTATTCTCATTTGAACGGCATAGTACATACGGAAATAACGACTTTGTATTATAATAAGTAAAGATAAAGTAACTATATAACTGCCAAATAGAATTCTCTAATCCTAATTATAGCAGCTGATTGGATAACACTTCGACATTCAGTTGATATACGGTTTTCCCTATAATCCGATAGCACTTAGAAGTGTTCTTCATAAATCATTAATTGAATAATTACCTAAGAGGGTACTGTATTCCCAATTTAGGTATTTGCCTTAGGTATTGCTATCCCCATTCCCGAGCGCCGTGCTGAAAGGGACAAATATAGCTGAAGCAGATTTTACCTACAAATTCTTTGAAAGAAAGATGTTTCGTAGTGTGTAAAAAAAGAAAGTGATAGAAGCATAGATATACTTTTCATCTATAATATAGCGAAAAAACAATTAAAATCGGTATAACTTTTGCGAAGAAAAAAGGGGACTACGATGCCCATATTTTTGTATGCAGCTTAATTTGGTATCGTGCCCTCTTAAGATAAACTCGATTAAGTTAATTGCTATTACATATATACATAATTATAATAATAGGTTGCTTAATTTATTAATTATGATTTGTTTAATTTATTACTCCAATATATCAAATAATGCTTTTTCTTTTAGCTTTTGCGATTCACATAGTCGTAGTATTCACGTAGCGAAAGTCAAACGTTGTCTGTGTATTGACAGATTAATATTACACAATTCATCACCCAATAAACTCCTGTAAAATATCTATGAATAAAAATATGAACTAGACACGAAGTAAATAGCACATTCGAGAGATGGTAATCTCGAAACTAAATCCATGAAGTATCGTTTGTACTAGTAGATCGTATAGTGGTTATAGCTGTGTGTTGTTAGATTAGTCAATGCATCATGTCATTTACTTGATCATCTTCCTCTTATTTAAATAGATATGTTTTATTGGTACATGCTACTATATACATATACTAGCGGTGTGTGAATGTGTAGAAAACAATATTATAAAATAAAAACACAGAAACATTTTTTTTATAATCATATTTCATTTTTTTTGTATATGGGAATATAGATAATGTTAATTTTATAAATTAATAATTAATTTAGTGGCATTGATTTTTATATATATAGATAGAAGATAGAAGATGTTGATGTTGCACTTTTTTTTTTAATTTTCTCTTCGTACAAACCATCCCTGGACTTTCACGAATAATTCAAGACCAAAATTAGCCAAATCGATAAAGGCGTTGTTGAGTTATAACATTTCAACGAAAAGTGGCATTGATTTTTACACGCTTTATATTAGCTTCACTTGTATGTTTGTTTGTATGTTTGTAACCGACTCCTTTGGACGCTATTTTGACCCACTTTAAACGGTCAGATTCTATTCAAATTTTGCGCACCTGTCAAAGACCGATGACAATGCAATAATTCGATTAAAATATCCGATTATCCTAGTTAGATTCGCCAGGATTCATTAATCTTTTCTATTTTTTTTTAGTTGGGTTTTCTATATAAAGCGTGTTTTTTAGTTTTTTTAAACTATTATTTATTTTTTTGGCTCTTATGATAACACTTATGTGGCATTGGTTCATATTAGTTGGAATACCAACTAGATGGCGGTAAAATACACATGTACTCATTTATAACATTTATTTATTTTAAATACATCTATAAGTCTAGTGCTCCTTCGTATACATGAAGAATATTATATATTATAATTTTTATATAAGTTTTATTTTATTATATATGTCGGCTAGGCGTAAAGGACATGGGTTTTAAAAGAATATTAAAGTGTTTATAACCAATTTGTAGGTATACGAAATTAGTTCTTGATTTACTTATGCCCAATTAGTTAGTTAAATCTCATTTAGATTAGTATCTGATTAATGTCGAGATATTAACTAAGAATATGCCCTAAAGATATTGAAGATTACATAACTCTTATCATAGCCGTAATGTTAAGATTGTATTATGTCGCAACTCCCCCACTACCCCCACTCGCAAGTTGCTTTAAATACGATAGGCGAACGTGGCTGAGGTTCAGTATTATTCGAGAATTCGTGCTGTATACATCACGGCGTATTAGTGTGTGTGTAGAAGTTGGTATTGTACGAGTCGTCGCGCTGCTCAATCTCCGACGTATCGGCATTGAGCTGGTCCTTATAGGCGTCGGCGCGGCGTGTATCTGTGTGCGCGTGTGTACGTATATTGTGTAAAGTCGTCATGTACGTGTTTGCGCGTACATGTATTCCTCATTGTGTGAACGTAGTGATGATTCTTCGTTGCGAGGCTTGGGCACTGGCTATAAGGGGTTGATGTGGAGGCCAGTTATCCTTATAAGTGTGCAAGAGTATGATAGATTGAGGTGTGAATATCGGTAAGACAGTTCTTACGCTATGTGCTCGGATTCCTGTTCAGGCCTCTGGTCTATTCTCCGACATATATATATAGATACAGAGACACATCACAAGCTTATGATAGCCTTTTTCTACCGGGAGTAGAAACCATTTTACCTTATCCAAATCCTAACAAATCTAAATTAAATAACAGAGCTGCTTTTCAGATGTCACTGAAAAGAAAAGATAAGGATGATCGACGATAACAACTTTTAATTATAATTTTATGCTTTTGAATAGAATTTCATAAACGGCTTTATTACAGTAAATGTTCACGGCTAGTTGCGGAAAAAACGTTAATAAGAAAATTTAGAAAGAAGTTTCAGATTTATTAAAGTAATATGATCAGAATTTAATATTTTCGTGTATATATTTCTATATCTTTATTTATAAAAGAAGTACGTAAAACAGAAAATCTATAAAGTACTAGCTGGCCCGGCAAACGTTGTTTTACCATACCAAAAAAAAGTAAAAAAAAAAAAATAACTATAAACCTCACGCAGCCCGAGACCTTTCCAACGAATGCAAAACCGTGGAAATCGGTTCGTGCGTTCTGGAGTTATAGCGTCAGGAAGGAAAATCCGACTTATTTTTATATAGTAGATAGGTATTTATTTTTAGGCCCTTCTTTTTTTGCTATCTTCAAATTGATGCATATTTAAGACAGATTGTTAAAATTTTATTTAATACGGTTTCTTTTCCACTTAATCTAGCTCTAGTTTATCAGACTATAGCATTAAAAATGTTAAATGACTTATATAAAATACTAGCTGGCCCGGCAAACGTTGTTTTGCCATACCAAAAAAAAAGTAAATAAAAAAGAACTATAAACCTCACGCAGCCCGAGACCTTTCCAACGAATGCAAAACCGTGGAAATCGGTTCGTGCGTTCTGGAGTTATAGCGCCAGGAAGGAAAACCCGACTTATTTTTATATAGTAGATAAAGCTAATTAACATGCTTATAAGTTCAGTATGTATCTATCAATGTATTAATCTCTATGTAACGGAATCTTTTAAAGTGATTTTAACACACTTACAGTAGTAGGATGGATCTGAAATTTTGCACATATATCAAGGATCGATGACAATGCAATAATTTAAAAAAATATTCAGGATTTTTAAGCGTGTTTTTTTTTTGTTTTTGAACTAAGAAGATTATTTTAAAATTATAAGTTCATAACTATAATGATGGAATATTTATATGTTATCTGTAGCAATAAACACGTCGTCAAAGTCAATTCATTCACGTGTAAAATAACATCATACAAATACTTACGCTTGTGGTTTATATCAAACTATATGAAAGTAATAGTCGCGTGACATCATCAAAGTTTCACAGACCAAATGGTCAATGAAGCGAACTATTTGATCGTTCTACTGGAAAACCTATACGCATCGTACCCAACGTTATGACGTAGTTGTATAACATAGTGATAATTACATGTTTACATTGTCTGTGTGGTGACGGATTAAGAATACAAGTGTCACCTCCCTCTTTCCTTCCTAGCGTGCTGTTAAAGCCAGTTAAGGGATATTGTACACAGATTCTCTCTGAGAGACGGAAAACTCGAAGATAAATCCTGTGCCAACACACCTGGTCAGCGTCGCACAGTAGACCATAGAGGAGGCCCGTGGCTGACCGTGGGACATTAATGGGCTGGAGAGGAGAAAGAAAGATTGATGGTAAAAATATTTTTTATTAGTTATTAGTATTGGATACGAGCCCAATAATTAGACGTTTATGAGATAAGACAAATAAAAAATTCTACGTTTATATTTCTTCTTATTACTTTTCATACACAATGATGAGTAACGTCTTCTTGATTCTTTTAAAACGTATATGTCTTCTCCTTTTTCCAATATATTGATGCTCCACTGTTGGGAACGGGCCTCGTCCGCATTGAGACTATGCCGCGTTGACCAGCCCTGTTGGAATATGGTTTAATTTCAAATTTACTGTGACGCTAACTTCTGCTTACAATATCCTCTCTGGCTTTTACAGTACCTATGGGGAGAAAAATGTGGTGATAAATAAATAAATAATAAATAAAGAATAACGAATAACGAATAACTATAAACTAATAACGAATAACGGATAACAAATAACGACTAACGAATAACGAATATTGAATAACGAATAATAATAACTAATAACGAATAACGAATAATGACTGATGAATAATGGATAATGAATAATGTCCGTGTGGTGACGGATTAAGGATACAAGTGTCACCACCCATCTCCTTCCAAGGGTGCTGTAGAAGTCAGCTTAGGGATATTGCATACAGATAACATCTTCTGTGAGAGACAGAAATCTCGAAAATAAACCCTGTGCCAACACGCCTGGTCAGCGTGGCACAGTAGACCATAATCCCTCCCAAAGTGAAGGAGGCCCGTGCCCAACAGTGGGACGTAAATGGGCTGGAAAAGAAGGAGAAGAATAATGAATAATAAATATTCACGGACATTTCACACAACGTCCTCTGGTCCCAAGCTAAGCTTATATGCTGGTGTTATGGGTACCAGAATACGTGATATTATTAAAATAATAATATAATAGGTGATGACACTTGTATTCTTAATCCGTTACCCCACGTACATTTATATGCTGATGTCCTTTTGTTTGTTGCTAAGATAATTTTTTTTAATGTTACACATTAGCATATTGCATGACAGCAAGTAATAAGTACTGACATGAAACCGTTTTGGAGCCACCGTGACTCCAGGGATATGGAGACTATTTAAAAATGAACACCATCACTATGTAATTTGCTTTGACCTTTAGGAAAAATATTTGATATATGTTTGTGTTCTAAATTAGAACAATTAGGTATTATATTTATAACATACGTACGAAACATTTGATAATTAATCATTATATCTACTATAGTAAAGATAACAATAAACACTTCTCGAACGATAATATTATCGAAAGTTACACACAGAATTTTTATTACAAAAAGACACCATTGCGACGTAGCTTTTTCAGCAAGTTTTTGTAAAATTTCTATTAATTTTAATAGTTTTCTATTAACTATAATAGACTATAATATATATTATAATAGACATTTATTCTATAAATGATATTAATTTGATTTTATTATTGTTACAGCTCACGATGGAATGGAGCCAAAAATGGTAAGTGTTTTACAAAACTATTTCTATAACCTATAACTGTTAGGAGACGAAATAATGATAGCATTTTAATTGAAATAATGGTAAGTTATATTTTATGGCTCGTTTGCTATTATTTTACGAATATTTGGATGGATAGATGTTAGGTTGGTACAAGTTGCTCTTTCGTGCAGAAACTATTCAGTGGATTTTCATGAAATTTTATAGTTGTATAGTTAGTAGATCGAAATAACCCGTAGGTTATATTTTATCACCCTAAAAGCCAAGGAGATTAGCTGTAACTATTATAACGCGGGTGGAACTGCCAGCGTCAGCTAGAATTTTATAAAGCAATATACTTAGGTATGTTATTTTCAATACGCGAGATATTATCACCTTGAAATTGCATTTCTCAGATAAATAAATAAAGTAATACGATAATAAATAAGTAAGGACATCTAGTGCACTCGGGACCGTATAACTTTTTTAAGGGCCTACATCAATATTATCGTATATCATCGCCGACACGTACATATTAAGGGCCTACATCAATATTATCGTATATCATCGCCGACACGTACATATTAACACAGCCAGTAGGCACAGAAAATGAAGAATTAGGGATACTTTTCCTATTTACTCGAAATCTACTAAATATATTTTAATTCTGATTTACGTGTTTCTATATATAATAGTTACTTATGTTTTTAAAGTTATTTCATTAGTTAATATGCGATAATAGACCGACAAATGAAAAAAATAAAAAATTAGAGAGGTTGTTTCGCTAAGATTTTCTATCGAGAAAACTTTTTTCAATCGTGTTTCTGAGTTTATGCGATCCTAGATCATATATTGAAAAAACATATACTTAAAAATTAGAGCTCTAGCCATTCAATCTAAAGAAACAATGAAAACTTCGTACGTAGAAAAATGCACGAAGCTATTTTGGTATCGTCTTAACACAGCCAGTAGGCACAGAAAATGAGGAATTAGGGATACTTTTCCTATTTACTCAAAATCTACTAAATATATTTTAATTCTGATTTACGTGTTTCTTTATATAATAGTTACTTATGTTTTTAAAGTTATTTCATTAGTTAATACGCGATAATAGACCGACAAATGAAAAAAATAAAAAATTAAAGAGGTTGTTTCGCTAAGATTTTCTATCGAGGCAACTTTTTTCAATCGCGTTTCTGAGTTTGTGCGATCCTAGATCATATATTGAAAAAACATATACTTAAAAATTAGAGCTCTAGCCATTCAATCTAAAGAAACAATGAAAACTTCGTACGTAGAAAAATGCACGAAGCTATTTTAGTATCCTCTTAAGACATATAAATGCAATATTCTATAAAGTGTTAGTGGTACTTCAGCGTGCACTATAAGATAAAGTGTTTGGCTTTAAGTATAATAGTGTCAGTAACACCTTGATATCTAATATATAAAATTCACGTGTCACAGTGTTAGTTACCGTACTCCTCCGAAACGGCTTGACCGATTCTTCTCAAATTTTACATACATATTCAGTAGGTCTGAGAATCGGCCAACATCTATTTTTCAAACTTTTTTTTTTAGTATGGCAAAACAACGTTTGCCGGGTCAGCTAGTAATAATATATATATATATACGGTTATTCATCAAAGTGACACGTGAATTTTATATATTAGATTCAGTAGGTCTGAGAATCGGCTACTATCTATTTTTTATGCCCCTAAGTCATAAGCGTTGTACAGCCTTAACATTTATATGGCAAAACAACGTTTACTGGACCAGATAGTACCTGTATAATTCTAAGTTGTTAATAGGTTTTCTATCCTATACTTGAAGTAAGGCAGGAATTTCCTGCTTCTCACAACTTCTTTTAGACTCGGCGTCTACAAAGATCAGAGATAAATAACGGTCTGATCTTACGATGGCAGTTGGTATAAGAAACCTCTTGCTGCCGATAACAGCGAAGTCTTCAGAGTGAAGGGACATCCGCCATAGTGATGCCGTGATGCATGAATCAGGATATGGTAGAGAACCATTTACTGAGGCCCAAATTAGTGGAGGCTTATGTTCAATCCAGCACTGGAATTTAATAGGCAGATTTAATTGATAGATAGACCTATTGACAATCTAAACATACATTGATATTATAAACAGAACTAGAATTGAAATCATTAGTTCTAATTAGAATTGTCATAATCTCCTTATTCAAGACTTGACTTATAAAATTATGTACCCAGTCTTTATATATATATATAAACTAGCTGACCCGGCTAACGTTGTTTTGCCATAATAAAAAAAAAAGTTTGAAAAATAGATGCTAGCCGATTCTCAGACCTACTGAATATGCATGTAAAATTTCATAAAAATCGGTCAAGCCGTTTCGGAGGAGTACGGTAACTAACACTGTGACACGTGAATTTTATATATTAGATCTTCTGTACGTGTGTTTGTAATTGAACTCCTCCTAAACGGCTGGACCGATTTT
Organism: Orgyia antiqua; assembly: GCA_916999025.1. NCBI lineage: Eukaryota > Metazoa > Arthropoda > Insecta > Lepidoptera > Erebidae > Orgyia > Orgyia antiqua. The sequence goes on along the minus strand of OU779864.1, from coordinate 13,803,070 downwards.
GATGAAATTTGTTGTGTGTATTCAAGGGGGTTTGAGGATGGTTTAGATTCACAATTGGCTGGACCGATTTTGATGAAATTTTTTGTTGTTGATTTTTACACAGAATTGTATGGCAAAACAACGTTTGCCGGGACAGCTAGTATAAAATAAATTAAGGTACTAAAACTTTTATGGGACAAAGTAGCCGAGTACCGAATTAGTCGTACATACATAAGGTACATATCCCGGAATAATTATGTAAAATATGAGGTTTTATATTTTCATATTTCACGTCCGACTGCCTAATATAACAGGGTCTCCCTTGAGATAACGTTGTAATTACCTAAATCTTTGTTGTTATATAGTACTTTAAGCCCGTTTGAATTATATACATATAGTAACTTTTTGCACTTATTTTCCAGTTAAAAACATATTTAACGTATTTGTTTTGTTTAATCAGACCATGAATATCTGTTTATTGAAATAGATAATAAACTAGGTAAATGTTTCAGTTATATAAACGTTAGTTAGTAGATACTTTTACAAAACCTATTATACAATAACTTTTTATACATTATTAATAGAATAACTGGCAGAAAAAGAGAACTGACAACTGAAAGGATCGATGTTGCCTTGATATCAGAAACAAGACTAACACCTAAATCTCATGTTAAATTTGACAACTATACAACATACAGAACAGACCAGCCCTCTGGAAACTCTCATGGCGGAACTGCAGTAATAATTAAAAACAACTTTAAGCACTATGCTCTAGAGCCATACAAGTTGGATAAAATTCAAGCCTCCTCTGTTAAAATACACCACAAAAACTCTGAAATAACTCTCTCAGCTGTATACTGTCCACCTCGCCACTCTATAGCGGCCGATGAGTTAAATAAATAAATAAATAGTCAGTCCTAGGGGCAGGCAATTATACAAGGCAATGCTCGACCTCAACTTAAAATCCATCTCACATGGTGAGCCAACATACTGGCCCACCGATCAAAACAAAACACCTGACCTATTGGATTTCTACATCATAAAGAACCTTGGATTTGACTATCTTTCTATCGAAAAATGTGTCGATCTTTTCTCAGATCATACTCCAGTAATCCTAAAAATTCATAAACAAGTTGTTCTTACAGAGACAAAGCCCATTCTTCACAATAAAAATACAAACTGGAATAAATATAGAGAGATTATATCAGAAAAATTAAACCTCAATGTCAGACTTAAAACTAATTATTATATTAAGGACTCTATCGAAGACTTCAATAAGACCTTACACATGACTGCCTCTCTATCAACTCCGAAAATTGCAAAGACTAAGACAAGACAGAAGGAATATCCAAAAATAATAATTGAAAAGGTAAAGGAACGACGCATGCTGAGGAAAGAGTGGCATAGAACTAGATATCCGCAGTACAAAGCTAGGCTAAACAGGTCAACAAGAATACTAAAAGACATGATAAAGGAGCATGACAATCTTTGCCTACAAAATCACCTCTCTCATCTCACTGCGTCCAAGGACACAGGCTATTCGTTATGGCGTGCAACTAAAGATTTTACAAGACCAAAGATGCACATCCCCCCACTAAAAAACCAGGATAATGGTTGGGCTAGAACAGACGGAGAGAAATCAACTAAATTCGCTGAACACCTAGCAATGGTATTCTCACCACTACCCAGTGCGGACCCTGAGAAGGATCATGAGATATTCAATTATCTCCAGTCACCCAACCAGCTGGAGCTACCTCTGAAATCAATCAGTCCAAACGAAATTAGCCGGGAAATTCAATCTCTAACACCCAACAAAGCTCCAGGGTATGATCTACTGGATAGTGTAATGCTGAGGAATCTCCCTAAGAGAGGGATTATGTTCCTGGCTATCATTCTCAACTCCTGCCTCAGACTATCTCACTTTCTTGCTCAACGGAAGATTGCTCAAGTTATCATGATCCCCAAACCTGGAAAACAGTTGGAGGAGGTGTCATCCTACAGACCAATCAGTCTCCTTCCACTGATTGGTAAACTGTTTGAAAAAGCTATAATTAACAGAATGAAAACCCACTTTAATTCCATACTACCCCTACATCAATTTGGATTCAGACAGAGGCATGGTACTATTGAACAGGTCCACCGACTAGTTGACACCATCAGCCACACTCTGGAGAACAAGAAATACTGCTTAGCTATTTTCCTTGATATAAGTCAAGACTTCGATAGGGTGTGGCATGAGGGCCTTTTATACAAGGTAAAAAAATACCTGCCACACAGCTTCTTCCCACTATTGAAAAGCTATTTACACAAAAGATGCTATGAGACTGATGACTCTACATCAGATCTGATCGAGATTAAGTCTGGGGTTCTCCAGGGGAGTGTCCTGGGACCTGTGCTGTACCTCATATTCACCGCCGACATTCCTGCTGACAGTAACACTTGTATCGCCACGTATGCTGACGACACCGCTATAATGTCAGTAAACGACAACCCAAAAATAGCCTCCGACAACCTTCAGAAACACATATTTGAGATAGAAAAATGGCTGAAAATCTGGCGAATTAAGGTTAATCAAAGTAAATCAGGTCACATAACCTTCACATTGAGAAAGGGAGACTGTCCCTCGGTCTCAATCAATGGAGAAGATATCCCACACAACGAAACTGTAAAATACTTGGGTATGCATCTAGACAGGCGGTTGACTTGGCAGAAACATATTTGGAACAAAAGAAAATCCTTGGACGCAAAATGAAGAAATATGTACTGGCTAATTGGACAAAAGTCAAAACTCACAAACGAAAGCAAAATGTTAATTTACAAAACTATACTAAAGCACGTTTGATCCTACGGCATAGAACTGTGGGGAACTGCTAGCAATAGCAAAATCGAAATTCTGGAAAGGTTCCAGACTAAAGCCATTAGGGCGATGTTCAACATACCAAAGTGTATTCATAACAGATATATTCTAAAAGATTTCAAACTCAACTCCATCAAAGAAGAAATTGCAATCCGTAGTCTCAACTATCAGCTGAAGTTGTCAACCCATGTAAATGCTCTGGCTGCCAATTGGACCGGCTCTGGAAGCACTATTTATTCCGGCTCGATTTAGCCAGTGAGAGTGGGTGTGGTTGGTCAATTCCCTACTGTTATTTAAAGACATGAAGTCAACCATTTAAAATGAGACATTCGAGTAGCTAAATGTCCACGACAGATCGCTGTGCTTAGCTGAAAAAAAAAAATAGAATAACGTACTTAGCTATATTAAAGATAATCTTTGATAAGAGTTTGTTTGTTTGAACGCGTTAATCGCCGAAATCGCCAGTCCGATTTGAAAAATTCTTTCAGTGTTGGATAGTACAGGCTTTAGGCAATAAAATATAACATCATAGTACGGTCAAAAGAAGCGAAGCATCTGTGAAAATCAGTGAACATTTTAGTTATGTAAACTTAGTTAGTAGATAATTTTCCAACACCTATTATTAACTCTTCATACATTATTATTAATAGAATAGCGTACTTAACTATGTGAAACATAATATGTCTCGGAAAAATTTACCTACACAGTCTATTTTGGGGCTAACTACAAAAGACTATACACCCACTATTAACGTTTATGAAAGTAGATCGTAATGTAAGGGGGATATAGTCACAGCTAGGTTATAGGGATATAGTTATAGGGATATAGTTCTTGATTATATTATCTGTGGTTACAGGCTTCATGTTTCTAAAAAAAGTTAGATAGTAAAAATATTTTTGGGTAATACATAACGTAGTCGCGACGGTCTTCTAGGGGAATACATTAAGCACTTCGGTAAACAAAATCTAATGGCGTGAAAAAAATATTTTTATTTTGTCTTTTAATGATAGAACTCTACCTAATAATAGCCCTCTCTCCTGCACTTTAACGTCCTACTATTGGGCAGGGGCCTTCTCCACTTTAGGAGGGCTTTTAGTTTACTATGCTGCGCTGATCAGGCGTGTTGGTATAGGATTTATTAGAGTCCATTTGTCACTTATGTTGTTATTTGCTTACATATTCCCTTCGCTGGCTCTCACAGCAACCTAGGGGAAATGGGGTGATGGTAATTATATTGTAAATCCGGCCTGACAAGCAAGATCTAATGGTGTGAAAAGTTTTTAATTTATCTTTTAACTAGCTGCTGCCCGCGACTCAGTAGGTACGCGTAGAATTTAGAGAATTTTCACTTTTCGCGCGACATTTTTTACTACTGCTTCGCTTCTATTGGTCGTAGCGTGATGTTATATAGCCTATAACCTTTCTCGATAAATGCATTATCCAACACTGAAAGAATTTATGAAATCGGACCAGTGGTTGCTGAGATTAGCGCGTTCAAACAAACAAACAAACAAACTCTACAGCTTTATAATATTAAGTATAATTAGTATAATCAAGAATAAATTAATGTAGAATGGTAATATAATATGACCACTAATTGTATTGCCTTTTGTATAGAATAGAATTTGTACTAATTACGTTCCAACTTGCGTCACGTGTTGGTACAAATAGCGCTAAAGCTTCAACTTGAGTGAGCTTTAATCAACAAAACAATAGGTATTGTTTTGGTAAACAATATGGTGTTCTATTTATGAGACTATATCATACATTGTGGTACATATATTTTAGTAGATTATCGGATAATCAATCTGTTAGGCTAACCGTGATTATGTAATAATGATTATTTTAAACAATTGGTGACTCTTTCAATAATTTTCGTCTTATTAACCAATTTAAAAAAACCTCTCACGATTTACTCACTAAAAACTTTCTCGGGCATCGTTATTTATTATGAAATATCACATGGGTTTTCCTATGTGGTAGTACAATCAATTTGTTTGCATACGTCTAATTGTTACGCACGGGTCTTCTCTACTTCGGGAGAATATTTGGTGTACTATGCGACGACTAGTTTTTCGTGTTTCACAGAATATGTGATTGCAATTTCCCTTTGCTTGTTTTAACAGGACCCTATGGAAGAAATGCAATGGTGATATTTGTATTCTTATTTCGTTACCAAATGTTTTTAGTTTCTTTTAAAGATAAGCCAGACAGACATGTCAAAGGACTTTATTCTATGTTTTAAATATTGAACAAGACCTAAGGTAATAAATCAAATAGTCCCATGATAGCTCAGTTGGGAGAGCAACAGAACGGTATTACTAGGTCGTGGGTTCAAGTCCTGCTCATGTGATCATTTTTTCTACTGTAATTTGATTTATTAGGTAAAAGCATAGCAAGTCAATTTCAAAAATCATTAAATTTATGTAGAGCATCTAAGGTAATCACTATGGTAACGTTAATAACAGTATTATCAACCCAAATTGTAAGACGTCTCACACAGAGCTATCTAGTACCGAATTAAGCAATATTTCTACTATACCACCAGTTTGTAATTCATTTTCATAAGATACATTGCTTAATATTCAAGCGAAGTATTACAATATGCAAATATGATTAAATATTACTTCGGTGACAAGTATTTTACTACATAAGTCTGTCCGTCATGATTATCTTATTAACGTCAAAATCGCTCTGAAATATGGTAATAGATCGTGTCGCAAACATTTTTTTTGTCTTCTAGTAATAGGGTTTTTGAGAATAGATGTGAATTTATATTTTAAGAGACATTCGCTTAATATATTTCAATGGGATTTGTTTCAGGATGTGCCAGTGGAACAATTGGAAAAACTTAAAGTTGGTGAGTAAAAACTTTATCTTATCTATACTATTATTTAAAACTGAAGAGGTTGTTTAAACGCGCTAATCTCAGGAACCGCTGGACCGATTTAAAAAAAGTGTTGGGTAGTACATTTATCGAAGAAGCTAGGCTATATAATATCACGCTGTGACCAACAGGATCGAAGCAGTAGTGAATAATGTTGTAAAGACGGGCTAACTTTTCTAAGTTCCAGGCGTACGAAGTGGCGGGCAAAAGCTGCTAGTACTAAATATAGTCGTTACAAACTTTTAAAATCTTTAAAAACTACGCAATGGTTTATGATCCAGTTTTTTTATTGGTTCAATAACGTTTTTTTTTAATTCTACGCGTACAATGTCACAGGCAACTGCTAATATGGAATAAGCTAGGATTAGTTCATAGGTAGAGCCAGAATTCAGTTTCGGGTTTTCAATCCTTCGCTTCATTTCCGTTTGTGAGAAAAAAAGGATTTTTTTTTCGAATATAGTGTCAAATCTTGTTTTTAGGGTTCCTTACCAAAAGGTACAACGGTATCGTATTGTACTGATTCATAAAAAGATAAAAAGTTTACCCTCCATATAATTTCTAGAAAAGACAAAAAAGTAAAATGTGCGTAAATGAAATAAATACGATGAAGCGATGCGTGTAATTTCAAATCCAGTATTCATTGTACACTCCAACTCACACGATCCATTTCCTTCAGATAATAATAATATGGTTATGGAAATATTCAGAAAGATTTACATGAGAGTTCTACCTTGATTTCTTAAGATTATTTATTACATTGTGTATTATTCATGTGGTGACGTATTAATAATAAAAGTATCACTACTCCATTTCCCCCCAGGGTGCTGTAAAATCCAGCTAAGGGACATGCACAGATAACATCCCTTGTCAGAAATGGAAAATTTTAAACTAAACCCTATGCTAGTACACCTGGTCAGCGCGGCATAGTAGGTCATAATCCTTCCCAAGATAGAGGGGCATGTGCCCAACAGTGGGACCTAATGGAGAGAGAAAAGCCACACAAACAATATTCATAAAAGGTATCTATGTAACCTGTTCGCAGGCAATAAATCAATCTACCTTAATTTCATTACAATTTAATATTGTTTTGTCGGTGTTTCCGGCAAGCCGTGAAAACGCATCTTAATTTTTTTTGTTTTTTATAAAAGTTATCTTTTATCTTGTCCATAGGTTTTTTCTCGGTTATAATATCTCCCTCACAAAATGCTATTAGGCTCAGTCTTATGCTGTTTGTATCTACTACTCCCTGTGACCCAATAAGGCTTGACTGAGTTTTATAATGAGGCCTTCATTTAAAATCATATTTAGCTCCATATGTCATCGTTAAATCATGTCAACACCAGTCCTTACTTGAAAGATTGAAATAAACCCTCCCTTACGAAGTTAATCACGTGTGATAATCATTGATTTGATTATCCTTTCATTTAGGAAGCTTTGTGGCTTCCATGGTTGCGGGAAAGACTAGTCTACAACTTTTAATTCAATTTTAAGCAATTAAGAATTAAGAATGCTGGGTAGAAAGCTTAGAAAAATGATTTATGACGTATAGTGTTTTATGAAGAGGGAAGCTGATAATAATGCAGTTAATTTATTTGAAACAATGTATGAAACAGACCGCAGAGGCAACAAAATGTTCCGAGTCGACAGGGAGACGAATAGTAAAGAGTTCAAAAGATTCGGAATTTCTTAGTTCTCCGAACTTCCGGCAAAAATAAAAGAAAAAACAAAACCAATAGCAGACATTAACTAACATCATGATTTAATGGAAGTAGTTTCAATATTACTTTAATTTTTATTTCTCGTAAACATTCTTTAATACATAATTCAAACATGTTTTTAATTCATTTTATTGATATTTTTTATCTAATATATTTTTCTATGTAATATATTATCTAATAAAAATAACAAATATGTAGGTACCAAGGCACTTGTCAGCGAAAGCCTAGTTCAAAAATAAAATAACTTTCGTGCGAGAGTGTACCCATGCGCAAAGACCCCCCACTACTTTCCTCCAGCGTTCTTTTTACGTGACGCGTACCTACTATACTAATATATTCTTAAACTTTAACTATATGTACATTTTCTTTTGGTGGTTATTACAAATATTATAAATGCAAAATCAACTCTCTCTATCTGTTGCTATTTCACACCAGATCTACCAAAATTTATGTAAATGTTGATACACAAATTGTCCAGACTTTGAGCAATAAATACCATAGCTAGACTGCGATATAGAATGCGAAAAACCGTGATTCCAAACTTCATACACCGGAAGTTTTGGGTAACAGCTAGTCTTAAATAAACGCAAAATAATCCATTAAACATTATATTACAATATCTCTCAAAGTAATGTATTTAAAGCGTGTATAGGAATACTAAATTTCATTATGTTCTCAAAAGGGATAACATTAGGTACATTGTAATAGCAGGGACCTTGTTGAAATTGTTGCCTTTTACTTTTTATTAGATTTCAGTGAAGGAATAATTTTGTTCAATTATTATTCACAATGTAACAATGGGCCTCGTAGAGTCATCGTATCTGTTATGTTCACAATTGCGAGTTTAATCCTTGCACTGTACAAACACATTTTGTGCGATGAATACAAAATTTGTTATTCTGTATCTGAGTATTTTCTATGTCATGTGCCTAAATTTATCCTACTAATATTATAAAGGCGAAAGTTTGTAAGTATGGATGTATGTATGGATGTTTATTACTCTTTCACGTAAAAACTACTGAATGGATTTGAATGAAACTTTACCACAATATAGCTTATACATCAGAATAACACATAGGCTACAAATTGGCTGGACCGATTTTGATGAAATTTTATTTTATACAGAATTGTATGGCAAAACAACGTTTGCCGGGGCAGCTAGTGTTTACATAAAAGTGGTTCATCATATATTATGTGAAAAATTCCGTGACCTGGTATCCATGTAACAAGCGTATAAATATAGCCTCATTTTAAACTAAGGGGCATTGTGTGAAATATTCACGAAAACATTTAGTTAATACTATTTATGAAATCCATAATCTACATACATATCTATAGACTAATTTTAACAGAAGGACGGTGTTTGAAATGTCTGTAAATTATAGGTAGTTGGAATTGTTCATAATTTTTGACCTTCTGTTTTTATATTTTTTTTTTACAAAATATAGACTATTTTAAGAAACTAATTTGAATATTTTTAAAATATTCACAATAAAGAATTTTTAAAAAATACTTAAAGATCTTCTTTTAAATGTTGTGACGTCATCGTTGTACGCAATCCGTGTATTGCCTTTTCCTGATATACTTACTCCGTGTAGTGACGGATTAAGAATACAAGTGTCACCACCCCATCTCCTCCCTAGGGTGCTGTAAAAGTCAGCTGAGGGATATTGCACACAGATAACATCCTCTGTGAGAGACGGAAAGCTCGAAAATAAACCACGTGCCATCACGCTTGGTCAGCGCGGCACAGTAGACCATAATCCCTTCAAAGTGGAGGAGGCCCGTGCCCAACAGTGGGACGTAAATGGGCTGGAGAGAGAGAGATAGACTTAAGACAGATTGCAATACATCTTTTCAAAGTTGCCGAGTTGATTTAATAGACCAATTTAAACTCACCATTGAGTAGTATATTCTTAAGAACGCCTTAATATTTTAAGTCCTTCATTTCAAGGGCAAATAGAGAGCATTTGCTTTTTTTGAAAAATAATCGTTAATATAGCAAATTTTCCGAAAAAAACTAATGGATCATGATCAGAAACTCTATTCCCCGAAATGGTTTTCGAATTAAGAGTTTTAAAAAAATATGAACAATGCCAATTATTTACAATAACTACGTTCACAGAAGTTATTTGCCTACTCGGTCGTTGTTAAGCTCCCATAGGAAAATCTACTAGTTACACAGAATAGTTAAGCTCATAGCTATAAATAGAGTCCTTATACTGTAGCAATTACCTCGTAAAGTAAAATATTATAGCTACACTTTGTATAACGGATATAAATTGACGATGCTAAAAATATCAGGTTGTTAAACTCGCAAGTACTTTTTTATATAATGGGTTAAGGGCAGGAGATTTACTGTCTTTAACAGTGATAGATACTTCATTTCTATTAAATTTTAATTTGGCTCTTAGCATATAGACCTCTGTTAGATATTATATGCCTAGCAAAAACATTATGCATTTTTCATATTAAATAGTAACGATTTCGTTCGTTTACCATCACTCACAGGGGTGTTACCCGTGTACAATATTCCTTATCTGGCTTTTGTAGAACCGTGGGAAGGACTGTTACTTCTTTGACACTTGGATTCATAATCCGTCACCACACGGGCAATATTAAAATGAATATGAGATCATTGTGTCCCATATACTGTTTCATATAATGCGCTTATATGTGCGTATAGATGAAGTAGAACATTAATTAAAACACTGTTTACAAGCTGGCTGACGCCATTCAAGGATATTAATCCTCGAACATGTGGGAAGTGAGAAGCCATAATTTGCCAGTTAAATGTCGACCATTACGGTACATTCATAATGAAACAATTTACCTATTTGTACAACTAAATTAAACTAAACTAAAATACAAATATTGGTAGGATTAATTATACAATTCGGCAATTACATATTAATAAGTGTTAGTCAACAAGATACTACGTAATATCACGTTACTCAAAATATTAATGACAAAAATGATCACTACCAGCAGGATTTGATCCCGAGACCTAGGAATGACATTGCGTCGCGCTGTCGACTGAGCTATTGTGGTACTGCAAGTCATTTGCAAAATATAAATTACGATATGTTTTATTACATAGGCGAAATACAAAAACGATTCTTAAGAATTGAAAACCTTTTTTTTTTGTGAAAAATAAGTAAAAACAACAACTAAAGAAATCATCGCTAAATAAAACATTAGCAAACGTCGTCACAGAAAAGAATTGACTGGCTTGCATCACTTTATTTTGTAGAGACAATGTTCATTCCTCAAACTCAATTTGTAAGTGCACTTAGTCGGTGCACTAAATTAGATTTAGTACTTCCACTGATGGTGCAGTTTCACGACAGTAATTTATTGAGTTATTGATATTTTGAATCGTATTACAGCGGAGTCTGCCAGCAACGACAAGAGCAGCGGACATGTTGAATATCATAGACTAGGTGAGTGTTTATAGCTTTTAATAAAATTAAACTCATAACTGCTATTGAAAGATTCTGTAGCTTGGAGGTTTTCAAAAATCATTTTGTGTATATATACCTACATGGGTTTAGTAAAATGTACTTTATGCGGGGTGAAGAGTAGAAAGTTATATCGGAGATACTTTTTATTCTACACAGAATAAAAAAATACCCATCATTTTCGGAAACGTGCGCATCGCACCCTTTTTTACAAAACTGAAGAACATTTTTGATGTTGACACTTTTTTGTATTACCTTTCAGCTATAGAATTAAATAACGTAATATAGACAGAGCCTTACACCATTAACAGCCCAAATGGATAAGTCTATTCGTTATCAAAAGCATTAGTGATATCTATGTATTAACGATAACAAATTATAGTGGAATTAGGAACTAATAGCTTTATTGCGAAGGATATTCCTTATATCTTTCTAAAACTTTTGTAGCTATTACAGTCATATGACATAAGCATAAGCATAGTCTTCAAAATCTTGGTACACTTTCCAGACAAGTCACTTATACCAAAGGTCAAAGAAAAATGCATATTCCAGTGTTTTTCTTTGTTACATAGATATCTTTATTATCTTTATTATCATTTTTAGAAATCTTTGTCATCATTAATTATAATAACATTTTCTTTACGATATCGGTTAATATCGGAAATATCCACAAAATATTAGTAATATCGGAACATTCCACAAAATATTAGTTCCTTTTGTCTAAAACAGTCTGCTGTTTTAGACAAAAGGAACTAATATTTTGTGGAAACATGTTATAGTTTTTTATTTCATACCTTTCAATTACCAATTTGATATGGTGTAGTTCTTAACTTCTGCAATTCTGTTCCATCCAACACGTTACTGTGGTTTTTTAAAGAATCTGTGTCCATCAAATCTTCATTTCTAATCTTCCTCGAGGTCGTTTTTTCCCAAGAGGTCCACTCCAAGACCGCTTTTTAGTCCACTAAATCTCGGGGCCCCTGAAAAATTAATCTTTTCTAAAATAGATTAATAAGAAATCCGTTATAATATTTTTATTCTTTACATAAAATTTTCGGCACATGGAAATCGAAGTTTACTCATTGTTATTTTGCTACATTTTAAAGACAATTCAGTTATAGCAGGAGTCAAGATATTGCCTATTGAATTTACACGTGCAAAACAAATTTCACGTGTATTTTGGCTGCTCGTTGGAAATTTTTAGATCGTAATGAGTAATAATATCTCGGCCAAGGAAAGGTTACTTAAAGGCCAAGTCAATATTTGAAGTAGATAAATATTTGCTTACCCGAAATTATCTTAATTTCGGGAACTATCTAACTACGCAGTTTTCTAGTTCTTGGTAAAAAAAAATGTTTCCGCTTTTCGTGAGTCTAAGAACTTATTATAAGTACTTATAATACTTATTATAAATAAATAAATATACATGGACATTTCACACAATGTGTGTTATGGGTACCAGAATACGGATATAATACATAAACTACTTTTCTTTTGTAAATACATACTTATATTATAATACATAGTAAACACCCAGACGCAGGACAAACATTTGTATGACAATTATAAATATCACACAAATTATTGTCCCGAGCGGGAATCTAACCCGCGACCTCGTGAACGGCAGTCCGTTACCTGAACCACTAGACCACTACGCCCGTCGATTATAAAACACGGTCGTTATTTTTGTATGTATGTCTCTAAACTATGTTTAACAGTTTTTGATACGGTTTCTTTTAATAGATAGAGTGGATCAAGAAGATGGCTTTTTTATACAATTTGTTAAGGTATTACTCAATTCCACGCGTATGAAGGTGCGGGCAATAGCTAGTATTAAATATTTACGAATGTTATAGGTATAAAGTTCACATTTAAATAATATAGTGTCTAGTTATATTACTTTATAAGGACGCAAATGTGAAGCAGAATGGAAAATTATTCAACAAGTTGAAAGAGAAACAGCTGGATGGTTCTCGAATTAATAAGAAAATCTGTTCTGAAAATTTTAATGAAAATTCAGATATCATAATTACAAGTACATTACTGATTAAACTAACTGTTTTGTTACGTTAAACTGTATATATACCCATAATGTGGTCCTGATTGAAAAATATTGCATATCTCACATTTATTTTCGTGTATGTGCCTTAAATATTTGAACAGTTAAAAGTAATCTTACAAATGCATTTTATAAATATGTTCTATTTTAAAGTAAAGTTAGTTTAAAGCATTTTGGAAAATTTTAGCTTTAGCTTTTAAACGTATCACAAGATACTATTGTGCCAATTTGTTGTTAAAAGTCTGTAGTTTTAAATAAAGATTACTTTGATGCAGATGCAGTTCATTCTAACGGTGAGTTAGTATCCAGACTTGAGGAACATGCAACAGCTGATGCAGTGGGAGGCGAGAAACCAAGGTTACATGCGCAAGCGCAGCTAGACGTGCCTTCTGAAGGGGTACATCGAGTCCTGGTTCAAGATGGAGCTCATGTTAGTGTACATGATGCCACTGTAGCTACTACTACTGTTAGTGAAGAAACTACTCCAAAGGTATGTATATTTACGATGTATAAAGTAGACGACGGGCCTCGTGGTGGAGTGGTTTATATAACGGACTGCTGATCATGAGGTCTCGGGTTCGATTCCCGGTCAGGACAATCATTTGTGTGATGTTTTTAATTGTCATACAAATGTTTGTACTGCGTCTGGGTGTTTACTATGTATTATAAGTATGTATTTACAAAAGAAGTAGTTTATGTATTATATCCGTATTCTGGTACCCATAACACAAGCATAATAAGCTTAGCTTGGGAGCAGAGGACGTTGTGTAAAAATGTCTATGAATATTTATTATTATTATTTATATACATTTTATTTTAACTTACATTTAAAAAAAGTATAGGCGATTGTGGTTCTATCGGCAATGCTAGTCTTTTTTATCGGAATCATTGATGTTTAGTGTAGCGGACTGCTGTTCATGAGGTCGCAGGTTCAATTCCCGGCTACTTTCTATTTTTCATACCCCCAAGTGATAAGGGTTGTCCACACTTAACATTCATACAGCAAAACAACGTTTGCCAGGTCAGCTAGTATTGAATAAAAACATTACGATAAGCTGAAGGGTGAAAATAGATGTCAGGTGGTGTGATCTCGCAGTAAATGTAACCAACTATAAGACACATTTAAACATCGAACACACGTCTCCGAACGTCGACACAATAACCGTTTGCCGGATATGACCCAAATTAAGGTGTTGCGATGTATCATGTATCTGCCTTTATAATTTGAAGTCGATGTTTTGGTTTTGTTATTGTGGACATACTATCACTATTACTTCCCTTATATTCATAACTTTAACGCTATTACTAGTTATCATTTCCTTTCTTGAATACTGTAGTTTATTTATTTTCTTTTTTGGCATCCTGTGATTAATCAATTATACCTGGTATGAAAGCTAGTAGTACGCCAAATTTGTTGTTTTTTTTATTTAAGAATACTGATTTCGTTTTGGCAGAGTTTTATAGTTTTTTTTGGTTTGCTTGTTGATCCTGTGAGGTCAAAATTAATATCTTTCACAAGGGGAACACCCTTGCAAGAGAAAGGCTCTAAAGAAAGTCGTCAAGTCGTCCGTGGTGTTTATTTTTTGCAAACCCACGACATTTTAGATTGTTTTTTTAAAACATTTTTTAGAATGTAAACGATATCAGCGACGCGAAATAAATAAATAATACCAGTCGAATGTAATGTAGTTAATAGTCCATAATAATAAACAAACAAATTGACCAAAATTATCATATTCAGGTATTCCACGGCGCTGCTCGTCTTGTACAACCCGGTTCATCAACAAATGGCAACCCATCCAGTGCTCATACCGCAATACGTCGGGCTTTCAACGCGGACATTACAAAAGAAACAAAGAATAATGTAAGTGTAATGGAATTAAGATAATTAACACATTTGCTAATAGTTACCTACTATCTTAGTAATTCTTACTTCTTTATTAAAGTGAAAGAAACGTTGTTTTCTGTCACTCCTTCACGTCAAAACCAATAAATAATGATAAACTGATTGGAATGAAATTTGGTACATAAATAGTCTAGAACATGAGAAAAAAAACATAAGCTAGGTACTTTTTTAATTGAAAAAGGATTTTTAGGAACTGAAAGGGAGTGGATGAAATGTTGTATGTGTTGACATTTTTAGGGCTAACTCAAAACTTATTATTTGTAGTTGATTACAATATAACTAAAGGAAGAGGAGAAGTTTGTTGTTACTTTTCTTTAATAATTATTCTATTTGTTATGTGTTCACTATTCCTATTTACATAATTAAATTATTATGTAGAGGTTTTAAATTCTACATGTACGAAGTTTTTGGTAACATATTATACCTCAGTTTCATCCATCAACCTTTTTCTGCCTACTGCTGCACACATGCTCCCCCTATAGAACGTCACAACGCGCGGTCTTGCGCTTACGGCATCCAGCAGTATACCTAATTTACTATGATTTTAATATACTGTGTACCTATAGATGGATCACTATGCCGCATACTCTGGTGTACAATATTCACCCTTAGACATGGCAGAGTATGTCTTTTGGACTGGAGATGAACGCGGTGTCACCACAGCCATTGAAGATTTCCTTCAAGAAGGAATGGTGAGTTTAGTTGGAATATAAACATGCAACAACTATATTAAATAAAAATTTTAAAATAATAATATTCTTCGTGTTTTCGCCCTGTTTTTTGGACACAGGTTTTATCCACAGGTCAGAACCAAATATTATTTGGTTTACAGATACTACTTCATCTATTCGTGTTGATTGATGGTTAATTTCAAGTAGGTACTCTATCTTTTGCAGTAGGGACATGTTTTTTGAGAGTCTTCCGGCATTACAAGGAAATGGGTTGGTGATCGTAATGAGTTTTTAAATCCGTCAGCACAAACGTTCTATTCTCTTTTCGTCCTATTTGTTATTGAACAGATAATATAATCAATAGCCACAAAAATAGCTTCATTCTCTAAAGTTAGTTATACATATATTTATTAGGATATTTTTACTTTCACAAATATGATCCGTTTAACTTTGTACGCCAAACTTACGGTAATATTATACTGTTGGGAGTTCTTAAAAACTTTCAGCAGTAAATATTACTTAAAAAATATTTATTTATAGCTCACACACGCACTTCCAATTCTTTATAGGATGTTTAATAGTTCTGCAAGTGCTTCTGTAAAAAAGTCTCTATGTGTTTGTTTTTAAACAGCACTTGCATAGTTTAGACTGATTATAAGAAATGAAGTATATGGTGATATAGGTACAAAGATGACTATATTTTGTTGTTTATTATTAACAAATTAGCCTTGTTCAAATTCCCAGTTTCCAATGAATAGCACAAAATTTGGGCACATGCTCTGATCCTTGCGATGATTAGAGCTGGAGAAAGGGGGGCTCCTTTTTACTCCGTCAAGTTTTTTTAGACTGTCAAGTTTAACAGGCGGGATATATAAGTACTATTTTTCTGTAGTACCAGAAAACTCTCTATCCTCTTCCTCTTCAGCCCATTACCGTTCCACTGCTGGACACAGGCCTCCTACACTTTGGGAAGGATTATGGTCTACTGTGCTATGCGCTGACCAGACGTGTTCTCACAGGGTTTAATTTCAAGTTTTCTGTCTTTCAAAGTAGACGTCAACTGATTATATTGTTCCTTAGCTGGCTCTTACAGAAACCTGGGAAGGAATGGGGTGATGACAATTCTCTAGATCCAGATTCAATTCTAAATTCGAGCTTCTACATTTTTACCTCAATTCGTCTTCAGTCAGCTCTTTTTGTTAAAAAACTATATTGTAACAATTATTTTATTTCAGATGACAAAAGAAGAGGCCATAGCTTTCTTACAAGAGATAAAATTCAACATCGATTACCTCCGCGCACATTATGCTCAGAATTTGAAGGCCGCTGAGGAAAGTGCACAACAAGAGAAGCTCAGGAACATGCTTATTGAACAAGCTAATGCTAAGGTAACTAGTACGCTTTAGTTATTGCATTTGTTGATTTCATAAAAGCGAATTATATCAAGTTTGGTAGTCTACTGTTAATTTATGTTGACAAAAAAATTATTTAATATTTGGCGCCTCATTGGTGTCATTGAACTATCATTGTGACAACATTGAATAGCAGACTTGGCCCCCTGAAGTATTGTAAAGTGTAACAGTCTTTCTCTAGCCCATTGCTGGACACGGGCGTCTTCTACTTTAGGAGGAATATGCTCTTCTGTGCCGCGCTGACCAGGCGTGTTGGTACAGGGTTTATTTTCGGGATTTCCGTCTCTCACAGAGGATGTTTCTTGTGTACAATATTCCTTAGCTGGCTTTCACAGCACCCTAGGAAGAAAAAGGGCACGTGTATTCTTAATCTGTCACCACACAGACAATGGTACCAATTCTACATGCATAACTTACTAAAATTAACTAAAAAATGAAAACGCACATATGTTTATTAATCGAAATCGTTATTCTGTATTATACAGATTTTCTAATAAAAAAGTTCCGTTAAGATTGCCGAATTGTATTATTGACATTGACAACACTATCAATTTTCATTTTTTAGTTTAGTTGTGCACGTAGAATCGGTACCATTATCGTAATATTATACCTTTATCGTCACAATCATGTTAAGTGTCTAAAAATATAATTAAGTTATAGCATCAACAGCGTATAAATATAATCTGCGAAAATTTCAAGCTATCGCTGTTACAGAGACAGACTAGTTAGAGAAGGCCGAACTGACTTACGGACAGCGGATTCTCAGCAATATGGATGTTTTTCCTTTTAATAGAATCCTAAAAATATTTGTTTTAACACATACCTACCTACTTCTAGTTTAAATTCACAAAGTTTTGTCGTCTCTATGTAAACCGTCATATAGACCTTTTTACGAGCGCGATGAGCCTCGTGGTTCATGTAACAGACTGCCAATCACGAGGTCGCAGGTTCGATTCCCGCTCGGGACAATCATTTGTGTAATTTTTCTAACCGTCATGATAATGTTTTTTTTTTTAAATATACATGGACATTACACACAACGTCCTCTGGTCCCAAGCTAAGCTTATTATGCTTGTGTTATGGGTACCGGAATACGGATATAATACATAAACTACTTTTCTTTTGTAAATACATATTTATAATACATAGTAAACACCCAGACGCAGGACAAACATTTGTATGACAATTATAAATATCAAAACTACTTTTTACGGATTTAGACGCGTATATTTGTTTTAAATTTTGGCCCGACGTTTCGGAGACTTTGCAGTCACCATGGTCACGGGTCGGGCCAAAATTTAATACAAATATACGCGTCTAAATCCGTAAAAATTAGTTTTATTTAAACAGATGAGTCGCGCAAGTGTTAGAAAAAAAAAAATTATAAATATCACACAAATTATTGTCCCGAGCGGGAATCGAACCCGCGACCTCGTGAACGGCAGTCCGTTACCTGATCCACTAGACCACGAGGCCCGTCAAATGTTTGTATTGCGTCTGGGTGTTTCTATGTATTATAAGTATGTATTTACAAAAGAAAAGTAGTATATGTATTCTATCCGTATTCTGGTACCCATAACACAACCATACCTATAGGTAGGCTTAGCTTGGCACCAGAGTACGTTGTGTTAAATGTCCATCAATATTTATTTATTTCCATGCGAGTAAACCTTAATATAGGCCGTTTATTGTAAGTAACAATATTTATAATAGCTATAACAATCAAACAAAAGATTTAGATGTACAATATTAGCATTAGAATAATTTAACTCGTTTACTGAAATAACTTTGAAAGCAATTTCACAAATATATTTAAGATATTAAGGGACTGTTTACAAAGGGTAAAGTTGTTTCTAAGATCACAAGTAAATGTTAAATGTTCTGATTTCTTAATTAAACGTAGTATTTAAAACGTTTATTTGTTATATAAATTTGAGGCTTTGTATATCCGTTCATTATTATTATTTAATTATAATTTAGCTTTTGCTCACGACTTTCTCAGCCTAAACATAGATTATAACTCTTATTCAGAAAGTTTGTTAACATTTACAAAGAATTAAATACACTATTTTTGAATGTTGTATAACCTACCTAGTTGTTGCCCGCAACGTTTGCGTGGAAATTACAAATTGAACTTTAACAAGTTGTATAAAAAGCAATCCTCTTGAACCCCTTTATCATTTTAAAAAACCGTATTATAACCCGTTGCCTAGTGTTAAATATTAAAGCTCACATAGTGAAATACATACAAAAATAAGTACTTTCTTTTATAATAACTAAAGGTAATCAAATTTATATTTTATGTAAGACATTTTTATTTCTCATCATTTATGTTACTATGTAACTGTAGGTCTATCTGTATTTTTACTGTTTTGCTGTAAAGTGGCTGTTTGCTTCGTGTCAAATAAATAATTAAATAAGTATAACGTATTTTAAGGGCCTACATCAATATTATCGTATATCATCGCCGACACGTACATATTAACACAGCCAGTAGGCACAGAAAATGAAGAATTAGGGATACTTTTCCTATTTACTCAAAATCTACTAAATATATTTTAATTCTGATTTACGTGTTTCTATATATAATAGTTACTTATGTTTTTAAAGTTATTTCATTAGTTAATACGCGATAATAGACCGACAAATGAAAAAAAATAAAAATTTGAGAGGTTGTTTCGCTAAGATTTTCTATCGAGAAAACTTTTTTCAATCGCGTTTCTGAGTTTATGCGATCCTAGATCATATATTGAAAAAACATATACTTAAAAATTAGAGCTCTAGCCATTCAATCTAAAGAAACAATGAAAACTTCGTACATAGAAAAATGCACGAAGCTATTTTGGTATCCTCTTAATATAAACTTTCAACGCCCGTTTAGACCAAAAATCCTATAGAGTCTGTACTTATCTACAATGTATAAGGATGGTTCCTTTTTTCGTAAATTTTTTGCTCAATTCTACACTTTTACTTCAGCATGGATTTCTTAAAATTTCACCCCCTCTTTTACACCATCTCAAATTTGATTTTAGCTGAGTAACAAAGCTTTTTAATTTTAAAAAAGTTATTTTTTTTTTTTAGTTTTCAATCTAAGTAAAGAACTATCTAAATAAAAGCTTGTTATTAAACGTATAATCAACATTTAACAAAGAAAATAGAACAAAACAATAAATTAGTTACTTAAAGTTATAACGCAAATTATTTCCAACTAGGTCTGCGCTAAAGTAATGAAATTGTTTTCAAGTTTTAGATAAGAAGAGAAAAGAATTCCGCTTATATTTATTTTATTCGAATGCTAAGTTCGCGAGATATGTGGTATTTAAAACGTTTATTTGTTACATAACTCTTAGATTTTAGACTTTAAAGGCACAAGTAACTACATTTTAAAATGAGAGTTTTATGTGGTTTTTGCGCTGCTTTTTTGTTCTTGTTGCTTTTTATTCTAAACCATCGTTTAGGGCAAACCATGCTCAAGAGTAGATAGTACTTAGTAACAAAATCAATAATATGTTTTATTTAAGTAGGATAATCTTTTTTCTTTTAATGACGGGGACAAAATAGGTACACGAATTTACTTCCGTAGCACGTTGCTACGGAGGATCTACGCCCACTATGCGGTTTCTTCCTGTCTAACTGTTAATGCTATTACAACAAATACAGTATAATAGGTATAGTAAATATTGAAGGGGGCTCCCATAAAACAAACGTTAGCTGTGTAACTCGATGATAACCTTATATGACATAATTATGACGCTATGACGAATATACACAGTATGATAACGCTATGGAAGTAAATTCGTGTATTTTATAACGCTACGGAATCCTTCTGGTGCAATTCCAATTAATACTTGGATCGTTTTTTTTCTTGCTTTATGAGAATTCTTTATAGTTCTTTTTCTTTGTTCAATAGGAGTATCAATATCGTAGTCCAGCTCTTCAGTCGTTTCCTTTTGCGAACAGCCCTGACATTGTTCGTAGCATTGCGTCTAAGAGCTGGGAGTTAAGCAACAATCTATCTCCACTTACTTCGTTACCAGTAACTAGTGACCTACGACCGGAACCCGTCAAGAGGACTTATGACCCCATGTTACAAACAAACATTATTAGTAAGTTATTTTACTTAATCTCTCTCTCTCTCCAGCCCATTTACGTCCCACTGTTGGGCACGGGCCTCCTCCACTTTGGAGGGATTATGGTCTACTGTGCCGCGCTGACCAGGCGTGTTGGCACAGGGTTTATTTTCGAGTTTTCCTTCTCTCACAGAGGATGTTATCTGTGTGCAATATCCCTTAGCTGACTTTTACAGCACCCTTGGGAGGAGATGGGGTGGTGACACTTGTATTCTTAATCCGTCACCACACGGAGAATAATCTCAATGTACTATTAATTAAGAGGTAAAGTTTGTTTTATGTATGTAAATCTCCGAAAGTAATGGACTGATTCTAAAGATTTTGTCACTAACTGCATGAAGGCGGTTTCATAGAGTAATGTAGTGACTCGAAAGTTTAGGCATTGGAAGTCGCGGGCAACGGCTATTATCATACAATTATAGGAACGAAACCGAGAAAAGACAATTTTGCATGAAGTAACACACACGACCTTTTATTAGTGTGTGATGTGATGTTATTTTCAATATAACCTTTTGAGGGCAATTTCTTTATAGAACGTGTATAATTATATTCTTTGTATTTTATTTTAAGTAGACAAAAGTTAAGTGTTAATATTTTTCGTAAAAATATAATTCAGTAAAACTTTCAGGGTTTTTGAGGATAAAAATAAATAATTTCTTAATAAAAATAAATAATTTCAGGCACATCAGATTACGATCGAGATGGTCAGATTATCACAGAAGAGGAGTATGAAGAAATGATGGATAAACTGAAGGCAGCCGACTCTCTCTATACTGAATATACCCTAGAAGAGATTATTTATCAGCTTGCTAAGGTACTAATACTGTATAAAACAAATTTTCTTTTTTCTAGAGATATTATTTTATGCCAGATGGCATAAGGCATTTTGTTGTGCGTTTCAATACGTTAAGTAAATAGATATTTACTTAACGTATTGAAACGCACAACAAAACGACAGTTACCTAGACAGAACGCCCATCCGGCTCAAAGGACCAACATCCGGTTGAAAAGGACCAAGGGAGCGGGTATCAAAGAAAGTTCGATTTAGGGAAAGTGATCACGTTGTTGTTTGTTTTTACAACATGAAAACTGTAATTAGATTAAATAAGAATATTTTTCAGATGATGTTTTCTCAATCACTATCCCGCGATCCAGCTTCTGCTCGTGCTGCTACTCAACGATTCATGGCTTTCTTAGAATTGGAGGCTGAAAGAGGACAACTATCTCGCACTATTGAGAAGAAAGTACTTGGTATGTAGGATACTATTCATACTATTCTTTAAAAATGTGTGTAAAACCATTAACATTAAGACTATACATATCGGGAAACACAGCGTAGAGCAAAACTCTAATAGATGATGCGATAATATGATTAAGATCACAGGAAGCTTCTAGATATAGGCGGCACAGAATCGAGCGTTGTGTCGTGCATTGGCAAAGACCTACGTGCAACAATGGGCGAAAAATGCATAGATATTGATTATTTATTGGATGATCGATATTATAGTAATAGCAATTTTAGTTCTCAATTAATCCGCCTAACGTATGAAATGTTTTAGAGGTATATTACTAATCTGATACCTGCATAGATTAAAAGCAATCTGCGATACAATAACATGTTTGTTTCAGATGTTATGATTGCCGCTCTAACAGATACGATTGGTGACCACCCTGAACTTTTACAATCACATGATGTTGGAGTAAATCCTGCTAATAGGTATATATGTTCATCATCATATAGCCATAATCATTGTATCGTCAAATGATTGAACTCAATTAAATGTTAAAACATCTGTAAAAGAGACAGGGAATATCACATTAAACCGTAAACTAACACACTAAGTTAGCAATTAGTAAACAAAATACCCTCTCTATAAAGGATGTAGTTATGTGCCTATTAGTGAAACGTGTAACTTTTATAAACAGATATCAATAGAATTTTACTTTTCTTAAAAAATATTATTTCGTAAAAAAATTATATGAATGAAATACGGATTTGATGATGCTGTTGTACGTCAGTTAATTTTTGGATTACAAAACTAGCAAGTTCTTATAGCCTCCCCCCACTGCGTTGAGCCCCTCGTAATGGGGCTACCCCTTGCCGGTTCATGGTCAGGCTCAGGGCACACACCATGGCCCGGTTAGGATGAGGAGACAAAAAAAAAAGTTCTTATAGCCATTAAAGAATAATTTTATCTTATTTTAAGTGTTTTGTAAAAATAATTCCTTTGTTTCTTAATTTGCCAGGCTAATGCGACAATTCTTCGACACCACTTCCTCAGAACCAAGCATGTCTCGTGCTATACTCGCCGCGTACAAAGACGAACTACTGAAAGGACCACCGATGCACAAATTCGCATTCCCTGAGAGAAACTAAACTGATAAACAAATTATTTATAAATAACTACGAGGATACCTTAATATTTATTATGTCCTAACATTTTGGGAGCCAAAAAAATTTAGACTAGATTTTTCGGAGGTTTTAATTTATTCATTTTAAATAGAGAAATCTTCAACGTTTAATAACCAAATAAAAAAATACTAAAGAGAATTGGATAAAAAATAAAAAGTAATATAGGTACCTAAGCATGATCACGAGAGTAGCCAAAATGATTGGGTTTGGGATAGCATTTTTCACCCTATTGGAAAATTATACCAAAATAACAAGATTCGAAAATATTTTCGTTTCTGGTACTGTTTGGAGGACACATGTTCTACATAGGGCATCAAAGAAAACACTTCCGATGACCGTACATTTTTTCAAACGTAATTTTTTTTTACTATTTGGTAGGTGTTTTCGTAGTTATATTTAGTCACATAGTACCTATTATATGTTTGTTTAATGTTATTAAAATAGTTATGTGTCTATTATGTTAGGTATATTTTCTTGATAATTATAAAAAAATAGACAATTATTTACGGAAGTAGTTCAGAAAGATTTCTTGAAAAAAAAAACGCTGTTTAAATTCCATACGATATTTAGAAATGGCCCGATGGCCTAGTTATATGACTACCTGATATTGTATTTAGTCAACAGTATTAGGCTCACATCTATGAGAAGCCTGGCACTTTGGGGCAAAGGGGCTCCAATATTATTCTGTCGGTTATCATTTCGTAATGGAATAGGGGCCCCAATTATCGTAAGGCCCTCGGCATATGCCCAGGAAAGACAGGCCTGTTCACATCGGAATTATATTGCTATAATTAATTAATTATCAATTGTCTAACTACCGTCTATTTACAACATTCTATTATTTCAATTACAACAAACTAGCTTATAACTTTTATATGTAATAATAAATGTAGTAATTTAAAACATACTTTATTAAATATTTTAATCCCAATTAAAAAAAAAAAGATCTGCATTTATTCAAAGGTTAGCTTAAAGTTATCCTGAAATTATTAAACGTAAGTGTATAACATTAATATATATTAAATGTTACTAATGTAAGGCCTCTATGCAAGGCAATTATGACCATAAATACATTTGAAACAAGTCTAAAAGGCTAGTTATGTTCCGTACCTGATTTTAATTTTGTAAATAATTAATAGAAATTCTATACATCGCACGTTTATAATGACAGTGACTTCATTAAAAAATCAATAAGTACCCAATACAAGCTAGATTGTATAACGGAATCTACTCGTTAGGTAAAAGCTACTATATTTTTTTGAGTTAGGTCAGTCTAGTTTTAGGCGTGCGATGTGTATCCCAAAAGACTTAACTGCAGTATCATATAAAGGAACTATAAATCAAGTCTTCAGCTTTGAGTGTAAGACATTTTTATTTAGCTTGTTTCTTTTTAATATAGATAAATGTAAGTGCTACGTGTAAGATAATCGGAGTATATTTAAATAGTTAGTCAAATGTTTCGTCATATTTTTCGTCATATTTTTCTACCACGTCCAGATAATGTACGATTTAGTGTTGCCATATAGAACAAAATGTCTTCCCTGGTAGAAAAAAAGAGCTTAAGCACATCCATGTATTGCATATCAATTACATTCCAAAACATATCTTAACTTATTTTGTAAGAAACATGACCACCTTTCGCACGTTTAAAATGAAAGTGCCGCAACTCAAAATATACGAAACTAAAGCTAATTTAAGAAAATGTATGCGCTTGTGACAACTTTAGCCGCGTTTTGTGTAAGTTTTTAAGTTGGGTCACTTTTATTTTAAAGAATGCATTATATATTTTTAACCTGGACCTGAATCAACTTCGATTATATCAAAAGAATGGTAACGTCCAGCGTGTATACTTCCATTGTTTAAAGTCGCGTATTTTTAATAGGATGCTCAAGTTTAGAAGAAATATCTACCTAGTAGAACACATTCATTATTATAATAAGCTATTGATACAAAATGTAGTTAGCTTAGCAACACAAAATCGTACAAAATTCCTTCAAATTTTCAATTACAAAACTATCTACATATGTATATCTGTAAGTTTGTCTGTATAAAATAAAGTAGTACAGTTTCTATTTAGACATCGCAGACATGTTTAACTGTAGGTAAGAATTATTCAGCATTGTTGGAATGTAAGTTAGTGATCGCAAAATTTATTATATTTATATTATTCTTTGAAATATATTGTGTATTTAATAATACTTGTTTTATTAATACCTACTTAACAAAACCTTGTTAGTCTTATCATCCCTAATAATGAGCTAAGTGTAAGCCTAATAACGGTTTTTTTTTTCACACAAAACTTTAAATTTTTATTTATATTGTGTACCAAGTACAAAATATGCATGAGCCGACTTTAATTAATATTAAATACCACACGACAAATCAAGCCCTATTTTTAAAATGAAAATTCAGCTAAGATTTGATAAATTTTTATTAGATTTTCATAGAAACTTTTAAAAGTTAATAAAACTTTAGGCTACAAAGAACGGGATCAAATCAATTCCCATTAAGCATGGATGTATCTAGAACTACTACGTGTTGTATATTGAAGAAATTTAATATTATTTGTTCATCAATAAATATCTTAATTAGCACCTATGTACCATATTTAGAAGAGGTTCATATCACTAATATTTGCTACGTCCAAGCATTTTGACGGGCTTCGTGGCGTAGTGGTTCATGTACTGGACTGCCGTTCACAAGGTCGCGGGTTCGATTCCTGCTTGGGACAATCATTTGTGTGATATTCATAAATGTCATACAAATGTTTGTACTACGTCTGGGTGTTTTCTATGTATTATAAGTATGTATTTACAAAAGAAAAGTAGTATATGTATTATATCCGTATTCTGGTACCCATAACACAAGCATAATAAGCTTAGCTTGGGACCAGAGGACGATGTGTGAAATGTCCATGAATACATATTTATTTATTTATTAATGTCACAAGTGACAATGAATTCTATTTTTATAAACATGTATATCGCACTATAAAATTATAGTTACAAAAATAGTGGTACAGACTATATTTTACATACACCCATCCGGCACAAAGGACCAACATTCGGCTCATAGGACAAATAATCGGCTCACAAGATTAACATCCATGTCCATCAGGACCACAAAATATGGGGGAAATTATAAACGGGATGTCTACGTTTTATCTTATACCCGTAAATGAAACAATATCCAATTAAAAATGTACAATTCAAGTAAATCTATCTAGGTGAGCAATCAAAAGATTGTTCCAACAAAATCCAAGAATGTTATATTGTTTTACAATGACTCGTGACTTTCAGTTAATTGTAAATGATAGCTAACATTAAGTCGTACATAATTATGATGACTAGTTTTGCTTACTTATAAATTGGCATTGAATTGACACAGTTACTAATACTACTTATAGTATTACTAAATTCTAAATATAGCACTATTGTTACACTCTAAATAAGAAATATATAACAGAACAACGAGATATATCTAGAATCTACCCATATTAAAATTACCATGTGGTCCGCAATATAAAAAAATACCTCAAGGTAAATAAATGCCTCAATTAATTTACAGCGTTTTCAATTCAGTTTATTATGTGTAAAATGGATTAATTGTTGGCCAATAGTTACAAAAATGCAGTTTTGTAGAATATGTATGCTTGTAAACACAATTCGACACAGGCAAAACCCATCTATAACGTAATGATGGAAAAGGCTAGTAAATCATACATACATAGAAACAAACATCAGGTAAACCATACATATAGATCTGAGATAGAGATCTGTTCAGTTCAATCTCCGTTTTGTAGTTTTCAGTTATGCTATTTTTCTATTTTTTTATTGTGCTACTGATGAAATCATTTGCTAAATATTTATATGCATAGATCGCAAAAGAAAGCACAGCAAAATATATGTTTACATTCAAAGTATGAAATCTTGATTTCCTTGTACCAATCATATATAAAATAAACACTTTTTAAAATTTGTTTTTATAATTTAATGGTGAAAATTAATATGCAATCAAATTATAAGTCCCGCTTATTTGGCTAAAACATTTTATTTATGCTCTCAAATACAAAGTCTTTATTTGAAATAAATACATAGTAACAAACAAAAGATTTAACGTAAATGTTTAAAAAATATTTATACTATTGTTATATCAAAACTAGAGAGAGGTGGGAATGCATTTTTCTTACTCACAACTAGAATCTGATGCTGATATGATATGTATCCCTTAATTATGTTATGATAGATGAGATGTGATGCAATACACTGTGTTTCATCAGCATCGACATCACCTTCTCCCATCATTTGTAACGCTGCTTGAAACTTTTTAATATCTATTTGATGAGCTTTTGTTGGGTCCTCTTGTATTTGCCTCTCGTTTATACAAACTTTTCTAAACAAATTCCTACGTGCTATAATCTTTAATTTCTCGACAATTAAATAAATCCCAGCATCTTTAAAGAAACTATCATGCTCTTCCATAACATCATCTATACCTCTAAGATTACCTTCTTTTACGGCAGACACAAGTTGCCAAAATTCCATCAAATCATATTTCTCTAACAAATACTTAGAAGGCATAAGACCTAATAGCATTTTAACAGGCACTAAATATGTGAGTATTAATCGTTTGTTTTTTAAACTATTTTTATGACATTTCTCAAATGCAAAGCTAAGATATTCATCTGCTGTACGATAATCTGAATCGAACATTGCTTTACGCCCAACAAAATACCTATATGTAACCTGTTGTGCTATAGGAAATTGATCTTTAAACGGTGATGAATCTATAGCTCTGATTAAAGGTTTACATAGTTGAATTTTATCAATTTTAAAATATACTTTTAAAAGTTGATTTACAAGGTTTAACATGCCTAGTTTCTTAGTATCAGCATCTGATGCTCGATTGTCAGCCGCACAAACTCTGAAGCAAGCAAGCAGACTCTCGGCAGCTTTTTCTAAAATCTTCCCACGTGTTTGTACTGAAAGCAGAAAAATATTCATGAAAAGTATCACTTTATATGCCACTCAATTTTACTATAGCTCTACTCTACAGTGGCTATATAGTAAAAATTTAGATTTATCTGCAATTTCATAAAAACCTGCCCCACAAAATTTTCACACCATTTAAATCCTTTTAGAAGATATTATTAACAAATATTGTGATACTGAATTTATAACAGAACTTTTTATCATGTAATTTGATTTAACAAGATACTTACAGGTACTTGAAACAGCATCAGCCTTCTGTGCAACCAGTCTAAGGTCTAGGCAAACAGTATACATGAGAGGCAGACCCCAGTTTACTTCCTTTTGTGATTGTAGCAACTTCACTATACAAGCCACGCATTCACTCTGCCGATTATATGCTTCAACATAGTTATGAGCAAAAAGTGCCTGCAATTAAAATTTACATATAATTTACTGGATGTTAACGTAAAAGTTATCTCTACCTATGTTACCTAAACTAAAGCATTAATTATAAAATATATTCCATGCCTGATGCATGGAATATACTTTTTTTTTTTCATTGCATTAGATTACATTTTCATTACATTTTTCATTACAAAATAAATAATATATATTCTGTTGTAGATATTGATGACTATATTATAATCAATAATGTAGTAGTCAATTATATGATACAAAATATTTAATATTTACTTACTTTTACACATAGCAAATGTGTGATGATAATTTCATCCAGAGGTGACACACAATTACCTTCTACGAGGGTTGCGATGTCACTAGAGCCGCTTAGATTTCTATTTAGAACATGCTCGTCACGTAAAGACAACAAACGCGAAAGAATGATACCTTGAGAAGTCCGAAACATACGTTCAACGAATTGGATATATTGATTTAAAGTGCCGGTTACTGACATATTGATATATTGTTCAATATCAGGGCTAATTAAAGTATTTGCCACTGCTAATTACAGTCGCTTTTTTGTATTTTCTAATTCAAAAACCTATCAATTCAGTTCACTCGAGTGGTTTGTTAATTTTTCATATGCTTGAATCCTGGATTCTATTGGGTGTTTAGTTGATATTTAGTTTTCGTTTATGACGTTGAATCGATAGAATAAAAATACTTTAATTTAATTTGAGTATTTTATTGTAGTTCAACTATAAAGAGCTCAATATATAAAATAATTTAATGAAAATTTATAAAACTTCACCGCAAGTTATTTCAGCACAGACTAATCAATCAATCTAATCACAGAATAGTTGAGTTGAGAATTTAATCACAGACACAAACCACGAAGTATCTCCCCGTTTTCCAATCAGCGCACAATAGCGCATTATGCGACACAATGCTCAACGTTGAGTGTTCCAATTACAGCATCGCATCGCAGAATCGAGCACTCTCGAAAGTGATGCGTGCAATCCATACCAACTTCAGCGACAGAAAATTAACAAGTATTTTTTATTTAAATTGGCATTGATTAAAATTTTATTTAAATAAATTATCGTTATTAATATTATTTATTGTAAAAAAAAATTTAAGGCTTTCTTTTCGTCGGAGTTTTCTGGAAATATTCAAAGTTAATTCAAACTGTGTTAAAAATAAATAAATATAAGTATGGATGAAGGTATAAACAATGACTTTTTTATATTCCACACAATGACATGTAATGTGAATACAATGTTTATTTTAGAATTTTTTTTTTCAACACTGAACTTAGCGCACTCTGCTGGCGCATTTTAAAACTAATTCACGTTCCAATAAAGCGTCAGCATTGTGCGGCATTGTGCTGCACTGAGTCGCATTATGCTCTGCCATTGGAAAACGGGGACTGAATCGCATTATGCTCTGTCATTGGAAAAAGGGGTCAATATTATTTTCTCTTTGGTGTGCTTCACGAAGTATAGATACAAGGAGTCCGAACGGTATGGGCTTTTCCATAATATTTCGTGTACACAATAATAAACCTAGATCATAGTTCTATTTTCTGCCACTGGCTGCGCTAGTATTCAGGACGTACCGATGCTATTATAGAATATCAGAATCTCTTGACCTTCTCTGTATTGTTGGGTTTAAAGCACTCGAAAAATTTCTAAAAATTTCCTGAAACTTATATTTAATTGCACGTTTCTCAGAATATTTTTTTCCACAGGTGTATATAGTTCAAACGAGTACTTCTTGAAAAATGGCGCGCTCTACCGGCAAAAAATCTGTCCCTTAAATTGAGACCATTCGTTCAACATTACGTTCGGACTCCTTGTATCTATACTTCGTGGTGTGCTTTATCTATCAGTTCTGTAAGTAATCTGTGATCTAGGACCGCGCGGGTATATCTTTATCCGACTGCGTTTTTTTAAATTTTTTAATCATAAATTTTTATTTACAACTGTAATAATTATGGAAGAAAACGTAGCATTAGATTCAACAAAACAGAAAAAGTTCGTAAAGTCTATAAAAGGCATTAAAAAGTTATTAAAGGTAATACCTACGTTTATTTACTACATATTTGTAAGGTGAGGTTATAATTTATAATAACACGCTGTCTTCCTATATCAGAAAAATGAGCAGAATGAAGAAAAATCAGAAGTTGACGAGAATAATGAGTGGGTTAAACAAGATAAACCGTTTAGTATGCGACTTAAGAGTGGCAAAGTTAATATGAGAAATAAGAGGAGACCAATGAAGAGAGGATTGGTTTACTTGTCACATATTCCTCATGGGTTTTATGAGGTTGGTATTTAAATTTTTACGGACATGGTGAATATTTGATTTGTTATAATAAAATTCTATTTTGTGTGTAGAAATACTGGTAGGGTTTTCTATTAAATTTGAATGGTACACTTAAAATAAAAATAAACGTTAGAAAAGTATTCTGTGGTGGTACAGTAATTATTGAGGATATAATAATATCAACTTTTTGTAAGATCTTGTATTTTTCTGAATCTTCTTTAGAATCTAGTTCTTTATTGTTAATTTTATTTCACTGGACTGTATTATTAATTAAAAATATTTTTGAGGAGCTATGCCCATTGCAACATTTGCTAAGCGATAACCACTCCTATTTAGATCACACAATGGTATCTTTGTTTCTACTTACAGTTTTTTTTTGGAGTAGTGGCCTTTAAGGCTTTTGTGCTATTATAATAAAAATTTACTTCTCTATACTTACATTTATTGAGATGTAAAATGATTTAAAACTGTTACCTAATCTTTCAGCATCAAATGACAGAATACTTCAAACAATTTGGTGCAGTGACCAATGCAAGAGTCATTAAATCAAAGAGAACTGGCAACTCCAAAGGTTATGCATTTGTTGAGTTCAAAGAGCCCTCAGTTGCACAAGTTGTGGCAGAGACTATGAATAATTATCTTATGGGAAAAAGATTGATTAAAGGTAAATAATATTTGAGTTTGGACTATTCTGTTCATTTATTTACTATGCGATTGAAACTAACATTGTCCAAAGCCTCTCTCTCTCATCTATCAGTCTTGCCATGGTACAAAAATAAAAAAAACAGGTAGTAATCTGATTAAAGGAAAAATTAAAACCTAAGCTTTAAAGAAAAATATATATCCTATCCTACTATTATTATAAACATGAAAAATATAAGAATGTCTGGGTGAATGTACTTAAAGATGTCTTTTGCTCTCTCACACAAAAACAGTAAGGGCAGTAACCAGTGGCGGATTTACCCTATGTCTTGGTAGAGGCCAGGCCCGGGCCTAGGGCGGCCAGATTTAGGGGCGGTGATTTACAAAAAAGCTTCAAATTTTCTTGCATAATAAAACTGAATTTTTCTCCTAAATTTCTAAATCTATTTAGATAAAAAAGTTTGCAATGCAGTAATTTCATTATGTAGTCTATGTGGTCGATGCTGAGAAAGGGGCGGCTGATGGCTTGGGGCCTAGAGCGACTCATGGCTTGGGGCCTAGGGCGGCCGAGACTGCAAATTCGCCACTGGCAGTAACTATAAACATGTAGCATTGGCTGGTATTACTTGGCCATTTTTTTTTAAATATAGGTTGTTGTTGCCATCCCATTTCTACCGACTCTATGATACAATTTTAGAGAAAAAGTTTATTTATGCAATTTTTAATTAAATTATTTACAGCTGCATATATACCACCTGAGAAAATAAAGCGCAATGCGTTTAGAAAAAAATGGAATACCGTACATAATCCAACCAGTGTGAGAAGAATGAAATTTAATAAAGTGAGTATTCTAATTATTTTTTTCATAATGAGCAATAAATGTACAGCATATGGCGGCATTTCTAGTGCACCTAGTGCCATGGCTTAGCGTTCACAAGGTTGCGCGTTCCATTCACGCCCAGGACATTTATTTATCTATGTTACTGTTCAATATGAGAAAACTGCTAAAAATGTAGCAGTTTGTAATCAGGGTCAACTAGTAAAATTTTTTTCTATTAGCAATTTTATATTGTCCCAACATATTAGTGCATTATTTCTTCATAAAAATGCTGTAAAGAATTTGTCTAATAAGTAGTTAATGCTACCTGACACTTACACTACAACTGAACTTACTATAAAATGAAAATTGAGTGTCAATAACACAAATTGGTAATATTAACATTACTTTTTTTATTAGAAAAGCTGTGTATCTTTTAAAACTTAATTTATAAGTATTTTTGATTGAAATACGACTCTGAAATCAACTCTGCGGTGATTTTTCAATAAAATGGTTGTGGGAAAGTGATTACTATAGATCAAACAAGTAATTTTTAGTAAATGTGTTACATTAAACGTCAACACGAAACCTTAGCCCATTTTTTGCGCATATTCAATAACTTCTAGGTGTTACAGACTATGGTAATTTAGGAGCCCAAAATATTAGAAATTCGTGCGAAAACGTGAAATGGCTCTTAATAAAAATGTGCACGATGAAATAGCCAATTAATCAAAATATTATTTATTTATATGCAAAATATTTATTTATTTATATGCAATAGTTGTTTTCATTTTGAATTAAGTTTAGTTGTGTATTTTGTATAAGAATTGATATCTTTTACTTAAAAACTTGTAAGTAATAATTAAACTTAATGTTTTCAGGAATTCAATGCAGATAAAGATGATAAACAAAACATGCAGAAAGCAAAACGACTTTTATCCAAGTAACTATAATTAATTTTATATTTATACTAGCTGACCCGGCAAACGTTGGTTTGGCATACAAATGCTAGGGGTGAACAACCCTTATCATTTAGGGGTATGAAAAATAGATAGTAGCCGATTCTCAGACCTACTGAATATGCATAAAAATTTCATAAGAATGGGTCAAGCCGTTTTGGAGGAGTATGGGAACAAACATTGTGACAAGAATTTATTTTAGAGACATTAGATAATTTAGTCTAATGATATCCCACTATTGGGCCTCTACTACATTAGGAAAGTAAAATACCAATCTGCAAATCTGTTGTCTTGATCTATGTTTAGTTTCTAGTTTTCCATCTTTTATAGCTCAGGTTTACAAGTTTTTGGACCAGACTTCTCAGTGCTGCCTTTTCCTATTGCTCTTGTGAAATAATACAATTTTCCTGTAGTAAAATATAGCCTATACGTCAAGTAGGTAAGATTATGACAGTAACTAATTCCATTTAGTAGTTTTCGCGTGGTGCGCGTACAAACAAATTAGAAATAATTGTTTAAAAAGGTCATTATTTTGTTTCAGTTTAAATAAAACTAAAAAGAAATTAATTGAGATGGGTATAAATTACGACTTTTTTACACCAGTAGATGTCCCAGCAGAGCTTCTAGACTGTCTTATAAAGAAAGAAAAAGTAGAAGATACAGTGAAAGAAGAAGAAAGCAAACCTAAGAAGCGTAAATTAACGTCAATGGAAATAATAGCAAAGGTTATTAGGGACGTGAAAAATGAAGAGCAAGTAAAAGAAAAAAGCAAAGATTTGACTAAAAATGTTAAACAGAATCAAGTAAATAAAAAGAAAAAACAAGAGCCAAAAGAAGAAAAAATATCAAAAATAAATAAAAAAGAACAGAAACCTGTAGTAATAAATCAGAAAGAACAAAAAATCAAGGAAAAGAAGTTAAAAGC
This sequence comes from Orgyia antiqua, assembly GCA_916999025.1. Lineage (NCBI taxonomy): Eukaryota > Metazoa > Arthropoda > Insecta > Lepidoptera > Erebidae > Orgyia > Orgyia antiqua. Next base: position 13,768,537 of record OU779864.1, on the reverse strand, counting down.
GGCGGGTGTTAAATCAGTTGAACAATTCATTAGTATAGACGATGAAGAAAGTGATTCGTCATGTGACTTTGATTCAGATGAATATGAAAAGATGTTAGAGGAAGATGATGATGATGATTAATTAATTAAATATGTTAAAAATCAATATCTTGTTTGTCTTTGAGTTTGTTGAGATGATGGATAATAGATGATTAACTGCAAAATTAATATTTTACTATAATCCGTACCAGAATTGCAAATGTCAATTTGACAGTTGCTAATGTCAAACTTGAAAATAATGCAGCCGCATTTTTGGCAACAGTGTTGGCCAACCGTAATTTTGTTATACCGGTTAATACCGATTATTCGAACTTATAATAATATCTAATCCCTAATAATACTATAAATGCGAAAGTAACTCTGTCTGTTACGCTTTCCCGCTTAAACCTCTTAACAGATTTTGATGAAATTTGGCAGATAATCTTTAGACCCTGAGAAAGGACATAGGCTACCTTTTATTGCGAAAAAAAAATTCCAAATTCCACGCGGACGGAGTCGCGGGCAACAGCTAGTTTTATAATATTTTCTAATTTACACTTGCGCGACTCATTTATTCTAATAAAATCACTTTTTACGGAATCAGACGCCTATATTTGCTTAGTGTTCGAGCCCGACGTTTCGGAGACTTCAGCAGTCACTATGGTCACGGGCGGGACTACTGAAACGACCGTCTGAATCCGTATAAACTAGTTAATTTTAATTTATTCATATATTCTATTTTAGAAGTGCAACTACCTAGCAACACGGTAAACGTCAAAAAACATTTCAACAATTTATTAAACAAATATTGCCAGAGCCTGTGGCATAACATATATATCTATATAGCAGACAAGTGTTTATCCATACTAAAAATGTGAAAATCTTGCTCTTTCCCACCAAAACTACTGAACTGCTTGAAATTAAATTTTGTATATCGATAGACTAAAGCCTGAGAAAGGATGTAGGTCTACGACGTGTAGGACGAAAAAGTAGTTTAAATTACACTTGTACGAAGTTGCAGGTGTCGCTAGTAATAAATAAAAAACATAAATACAGGTACTATTTATTGACTTACAATAAAATTGAAATTACTTTGAAATATAGCAAAGACAACATCGATATTTTGGACACTACAACTGTTACTAAATACTGATATGAGGAATGGGTCCATAAATCTACATAAATTTCCTAACAAAGTTTAAAAATTGATTCTTTAATAAAATAGTCATAATAAACACTTAAATATTTGAATCTACTTTGAAAATTGTGCCAGGAATAGAAAGTCAGAAGATCGATTGACAATTAAAATTAGCTCAAAACTAGCAGGCACTTTATAATATCAGAAACATTTAATGTAGAAGAGATATTTAGAGAATAAAAAGCACGTCTTCATTAAAAAAAAAAACATTGACGTCAGAGGGCATTTACACCTAATTTATAGCGTTCATCCAATAAAAGTTTACATTGTAAGGTGATCCCTGCTGAAAAAGGTATGAGAGCAATGCTCATACAGCATACTCATAGTGTACGGACTCTGCAGTCTCTCATTATAGGCTTGTTGAAAAAATATCGATACAAGGATATATCAATATTATTTTTCGATTGATATTTTATATCGACACAGATCTTAAATATCATAAAAAAATATCGATATATCGAAAAAATAATATTGATGTATCATTGTTTTTTCAAGAAGCCTACGCTGGTGCCCTTAGCAGGAGAGGGAGCCAAGCGCGGCGGGCTGCTGCTGTAGCCGTGTGGAATGTGACAGCTGGCCTCTCCCCAAATGTTCCGGGGAGAAGTAATGTACATGCAATGGGGGGACCCAAAGTTTCCCACACTGGGCTAAGCCCCACATAATAGGCCACCACCCTGTCGGGTCATGGTCAGGTTCAAGGCACACACCATGGCCCGGTTATGGCGAGAAGAAAATTAAAAAAAAAAACGCCACATTGTGCGTTTAAACGAATAAAGTATTAGCACATTCAGTAACCAACCCCCATTCCAACGCCAGAAATCCCTTTCTGTTCAGATGCGTCGCTTCCATTCAGTATCTCTAAAAATGTAGCATGCTTTTACATTTTCACAATGTGCTTATTTTAAGTTTTCTAAATTCTGTATGTAAATCAAACAATATCGTTGTATATGGGTTATAACAATAAAATATTTATTCATTGTAATATAATGTAGTGTTTTATTTTTTTATAAATTTTATTAAAATATAACATGTCCCATTAACAGCGAAAAGTTGCGTTCCAGCAAACTGTTGTCCTGACAGTAAAAAGTTCTTGCAAAACACAGATCACCCAAATAGATTGCTCACGCAAGGCGATCAACGCACACTGAACATAATAATATGTGCCACCGAGCAGATGTATAAAAACTGGCTGTATGAGAACTCGGCGTATAATTTAACTACAACCAATGAAAATGTATTATTTCACGCAACCCGTGCTTTTCTTCAACGTTGCAGGCCCAACTATGGAACTTATCTGTGTTGCAAAATAAATCTTTGGACAGTAACAATACAAGAAGTAAAATAAACTGTCATATATAATAAACTCCTACCTTATTATATTTCAATTTGGAAAATAATGTATATACTAGAAATATATTGAACGCTTATAACGATAGTGACCTAACTAAAAAAACATGTAAGCACAAAACCCAACCTAATGCTTTACGATTAGATTGCGTTACACAACTTTTAATAAACACAGTTTTGTGTGCTTATTTATTTTTGAGTTATGTCAGTATATTAAGCCTACTAATGTGTTCTCATTGTCTTTTACCATGTTTGTTGACCTTGTGCCCTATTTATGTAAAGTATACATTTTTTTTTCCGTGTGGTGACGGATTAAGAATACAAGTGTCACCACCCCTCTCCTCCCAAGGGTGCTGTAAAAATCAGCTAAGGGATATTGCGCACAGATAACATCCTCTGTGAGAGACGGAAAACTCGAAAATATACCCTGTGCCAACACGCCTGGTCAGCGCGGCACAGTAGACCATTATCCCTCGGAAGTGTAGGAAGCCCGTGAATGGGCTGGAGAGGAGAGGATACATTTATTTTAAATTATTTAGTAATATCTAGTTTTACTAATTGCATACATTTGGCCTATCACCGATAGAGTCGGTAGGTATAACACATAGGAACAGACACATTATTAAGTAGTCCTCTTAAAATTATATACAATATATTAAACGTCAATCGCTTCTATTTAGAAATAACAGCCTCAATAAAGCATTGTAATGATACCTTATTATCAGAACAATATCTTTATGAGACTTTTCATAAAGACTCCGTTTTTAAAAAACTGATCTAAATGGTTAATTAATTAAAATATAATAACGACGCCAAAAGGTTCTTGCCTGACGTCATAAACAAATTGGTGTGACTTAAGATAAGTCACTTAAACAAAAAAGCCTAAATAATCCTTGCTTGGATTTTGACGTGACAACGTCTTATAATTCGATAGAGCCGGCTGCACGCACAAAAAAACATGCCTCATGCGGCGTTACCTCGCTCTGAGGCGTTCCATGTAAGGCTTGAAGTGCAAGCGTCTCGCTATCACTTGTCTCGCTTGCACGTAGAAACGTTGTCACGTTCAACTATCGTCAGTAAACCGACTTTACAGACAACCAATTTTTTTTTTAAATAGAACTTTTCTGAAAGCAATAAATTTTTTTACTAAGATTAAGAATATTTAAACTTAAAGACATACAAGAATTGATCGTTAAAAAGTATTAGATAAAAAGATAGAATAGAACATGTTTGATGTCTTCACAACTTAACAGATTGCACAACTGAAATGACCGACCTAACTCAAAAAATATAAGCATAAAACGCGGACTAATGCTACATAAATAAATTACTTATGACATTCACCAAAAGATTTTATTGCACTCAAGACTCATAAATCTAGTTTGGTGCAATTTTAATTCTTGAGTTAGGTCAGTATAAATTTAGGCGTGCAATATGTTTAACTTAAATTCTCCAATGATCAGTTTTTCAACCAAGCAATCTCCAATCAACCAAGTCTCAAGTAAAATAATCTATTCTGTCTCATCCAGTTTTACAATAACCGGTCTTTCATCATCTTCATCAGCATCTAATCCTGTGAAATCCCATTGTAATTTGTCTGTCAAATTCTCTTTAAACCTCTCAATCATTGTAAGAAGCCTTCCATCAACTTTGCTTACGTATGCTGTACGGAAAAATTCTCGTAATTTTTTGTATACTAAATTTTTGTTCATAACAATATCGGCTAAGAAATCCTCTGGCATTTCCTCTATTTGTACTTCTATTGTTCTGATGAAATGGAAGAAAACACTGCGGTATTTATGTATGGCATCGTCACAGGAACACATTAAAATAACCAAAGATTTCCAGTGCTCAAATGCTTCTAGGGAATGTCCGATAAGGAAGCATAAGAAAGCGAATTGCAGCTCCCCGATTATGTGTAGAGGCCTGAAACAAAGTCAAAATTATCGTGGAATTTTTCACTACTGCTTCGCACCTATTGGTTGCAGCGTAATGTTTTATAGCCTTCCTCGATAAATGTACTATCCAACACTGAAATAATTTTCCAAATCGGACCAGCAGTTCCTTAGATTAGCGCGTTCAAATAAACGAAAAAACTCTTCAGCTTTATAATCTATAGTAATATTATAAAGCGTAAGAGTTTGTTTGTTTGAACGCGCTAATCTCAGGAACCACTGGGCCGATTAAAAAATTTTTTCAATGTTAGACAGAGCATTTATCGAGGAAGGTTTTAGGCTATATAACATCACGCTACGACCAGTAGAAGCGAAGCAGTAGTGAAAAATGTTGCTAAACGGGGAAATTTTCTAAACTCCTTGTTAGTATAGATGTAAAAATATTCACATATCTTATATATAAAAATCAATTGCTGTTCGTTAGTCTCGCTAAAACTCGAGAACGGCTGGGCCGATTTTTGTGATTTTGGTCTTGAAATATTCGTGAAAATCTAGGAAAGGTTTAAACGGTGACAAAATATAATGGGGATCTAAAATTCCACGCATACGGAGTAGCGGGCATCAGCTAGTCTGTTATAAAAATCTGGTGGGAATGGAACTCATTTCCTTTTTATTAACACTTCTTGTAATAAACGTAGTTATTTGCTTATACAAGTCGCTGCGCACGCGTGATATCGTTGTGCATATCCGTGACGCGAACCCATTAGTTTTCAAAAAGTGTTAAAAGCATCTAAAGAAGTTTTGGAACGAAGAATGAAGTTCGAAACGAACGAAGTTCCTTATCGCGCGTTACGAAAGGAGGCTAGACAGAAAAAAAACTGGTCAAGTGCGAGTCGGACTCGCGCACGAAGGGTTCCGTACCATTATCTATGCAACATAAGGCAACGTTATTAGTATCGAGCAAGAAACGGTAAAAAAATCATGTTTGTTGTATGGGAGCCCCCCTTAAATATTTATTTTATTTTATTTTTAGTATTTGTTGTTCTAGCGGCAATAGAAATACATCATCTGTGAAAATTTCAACTCTCTAGGTATCACCGTTCTTGAGATACAGCCTGGTGACAGACGGACGGACGGACGGACAGCGAAGTCTCAGTAATAGGGTCCCGTTTTTACCCTTTGGGTACGGAACCCTAAAAATTAAGACCAAAAGTTGTAACAACACTTTTTTGCTATAGTTGTATTGTAAGCCGTGCGGCGTGCGCAATTGCGCATGCTGTTCTGTCTGTTTCTATTTTTCATAGAAAGCAAGTCAGTTAATTTCGTTTCGTCTTTCTATTTCGCATTGAATAGTGTAGTTTCGCGACGATTATTTTTGTTGAGTGTATACAGGTTTTTTGTACACATTAAATATTTTTTCAACACGCTTTTATAAGTTCGGTATGTATCTATCAATGTATTAATCTATGTAACGGAATCTTTCAACGCGATTTTCACCCACTTGCGATAGTCGGATTGATTTGATATTTTGCATACATAGGTACCAAGGACCGATGACAATGCAATTATATAAAAAGATATTCAGGATTATCACGCGTGTTTTTTAGATTTTCAACTAAGCAATTTATTAAATATTATGTAAAAAAAAAACTGTTCAACAAAGGAAATTCGTTCCATCCGGGTGTCCCTTGACACTTCTCAAGTTTTTTTATTGCAATAGGTTTATTTTTTTTCATGAGGGGTTGTAATACCCAAATAATCATAACCTTGTTATCATGTTGTCAACTTACTCATCATGTTGTGCAATCATTAATTCTAAAGAATATGATTGATCTAAATAATGTTTTGTGATTTCTTCCGGTGTTGAACCTGGTGGGTATTTATCACATGGTATTTCTGTAAAACGCATTGACATTCCTGGAAAATAAATAATATTGACTGTACTAAACTTTAGTTACAATAATAATTATTTATCACTTTTTAAAAACTTTAGCTTTTCTTAATAATCGTTATTGGTACCAATTCTAAGCGCACAACTAAACTAAACTAAAAAAAATCATTTTGATGGTGTGGCTAACACAATCCGGTAATGTTAATTGAACTTTCTTGATAAAAAGCTGTTTATTATGGACTAAGGATATTAATTAAAATAAATGTACACAACAAAATAGCCACTTAACCGAAATACACCAATAGTTGTTTTCATTTTTTAGTTAAATTTAGTTTTGCATGTAGAATTGGAACCATTGTATCACATAGACTCAAGACTCAATCAACGGAAACTTAAAAATTATTTATGTTATCTAATGTTTGTATGTGAAATATCGTGTGTTGATACTACTTGGATGTGCATCTGAATAGTAATATTCGAATGATCTGGCTGAAAACTGTAATATCATTAGCACGCAAACTCGCTGTCAGTATAAATTTGATTTTGTTCACAGAGCTTGTGAATAATAAATTCAAAGTTAAATAACATAAACATAATATTAAACCCTTTTTTAATTTTACTAAAACTTGGATTAGACCTTCTGGTATGTATCTAGCAATAAATCGTTAGGTAAAGAACTAGATTTTATTAATAAGGTGTAAAATTAAAGTGACTTATTTCAAAAATAAACTACGCATTTGTGTTTACAAACTTTATACCGCATTTGGCGTATGTTTTTACACCTAAATACTGTACTGATTTTGATGATACTTTGCATCTAATATACCTTATTACTATAACATCTATTACTATCCTAGCCATGGAGATGGCAAGAATTATAAATGCAGTTGAATCCAGCGTTACTTAGTAATAATTTTACCTGGAGCAGGTTTCAAATGTGGCAACATTGCATCTTCTTTCTCTTTCCTTGTGATTCTCTTTGCTCTTTTAGCATCCGATTGACCCGAATCCTCCTTTTCTTCTCCAGGATCTTTGACAGAAGATTCATCTGTACTCCCTTGGCTTTCCATTGATTCTTCAGAAGATTTAACCCCTCTTGGCCTCTCATCATCTGTCATTGATAACAGTTCAACCGAAGCTCTGATGATCCCACTATCTGGAGATAATTTCGCTGCCAGTTCAGCTGTAATCAAATTCATGGGTTTCTGATAATCTTATGAATTTTATGTTACTTAATGGTTACTAATTGTAGTATTTGATAGAAGAAAATTTTAGCCTAAAAATACAATAATATGTATATACATAAATATACAGGAGGTCAAAGAAAATTATAAGCACCATAGTTATTGCAGGAATAAGCATGGTTTTATATAAAGTTACCGTTAAGAAGATATTATACAACTCTAGATATTGCCGTCTTTCAGCAGTTTCACATACTCATCATGACTCTCACGCCTTTTTCTTGGTTCGGGGGTAGACAGGGACTATAGAGTGTCATTTGCTATGAAAAACACTTTCTGTGCTTCATTTATACTTTGTAAACCAGTTATTGTAACACACCTGTAATTTGTGAAGTCAATAGTTTCCATTTCTGCCATATCTCATAAGGATACGGTGCAAGGTGTCTGTCCAAATTAAAAAGATTATCTTTCAGCCGCTGTATACTTTCATCGGTTATTTCATCTTTGCTCATATCCTCTGTCTTTTTGTCCCACATTTTTACAAGAAATTCTTTTTTGTGAAAATAATGCATGAAGCCAGATCTAAAAAAAATATTAAGAGGTCTTAAAAAGTTAATGGATTATAAATAATTTATAGACCCTATCTTTATCATACCATCACACTTTTTCTTATGGGGTTAAGCAAAGATATTTTTTACATATTATGTAAGTACCTAATTAAATTGAAGTTAAATATTTTACATTGTATTAAGGCTTAGATACCTAATTGATAATAGAAATAGGAACTCTTATATGTATTCTATCCGTATTTTGGTACCCATAACACAAGCTTAACTTAGCTTGGGACCAGAGGATGTTGTGTGAAATGTCCGTAAATATTTAGTTATATTAATATTATGTACAGGTAGACGTCCAGGTGGTGGCGGATTAAGAATACAAGTGTCACCACCTCTTTTCTTCTCGAGGGCAGTGTTAGCTCCAGCTAAGGGACATCGTTATCAGATAACATTGTCTGTGAGAAAAACTTTGAAATTAAACCCTATGCCAACACGCCTGGTCAGCACGGTACAGTAGACCATAATCCCTCCCAAAGTAAAGGAGTCCAGGAGTGTGACGTTAATGGACTAGAGTGAAAGAGATTTACAGATATTCAATATACCTTTATTTTTATAAGATATACCAACTATAGCAACATGTAGTTAGGTACAGAGAGTAGCCACACACAAGGTCAAACAAACACCAACAACAACAAAAAAAAAAATTGTAACTAAATACATAATCACTTTAAATATGTGGCGTTACAATAACGTTAAGGTCACTTGAGGTTTGGAATAAAATTAGCATCAGAATATTGATTAGTTATAAAAAAAACTTCACAGTAAGTTTTTCTTAATTATTGACAAAATAAGCAATTATGTTAAAAATACATACCGTGGCGATACATCGCCTGTGCCTTTACTAACACCTGAATAGTGTACATAGTGCAAACCAGGCGGAATCATTTTTACTCCGCGGAAATCTTCATCTGTATTCCAACATTGCATATCAAGTCCAAATTGAGTTTCTTGAGGGACCCCAAGAAAAACAAAAGTCCCACCTTCCACTAGAAGCTTCTTAGCTGTTTCTTGATCCATTTTGTATTGTTAATTGAAATTAAATCAATAAATTGAGATAAAAATATAGGTACATACGCAATCAATATGTTTACATTCCGAATCCTATTCACAGACTAATAAGCAAGAAAAGAGGACTCACAAATTTCACTTTAATTTATTATAGATTAATGCAAGCGCTAAAGAAACAGGTGCTCAAGTCCACTATTTTGGAACAATTGTCATACCGGCACAATACCGGCACGATACCGTTGCAATTGAAGTCAAATATCCGTAGTCTGCTATATGCCGTCATAACGGTCTTTCAATGGTAATAGAATTGTCGATCTCTTTTATCTATGCATTGAATTTTCGGTCTCTTTTATCTATGGATTGTGTTAGAATGGTATGTATGTGTTGCCGTTTTTAAAAAATGCGTTAGTTGAAGTGATTTTCGAAAAACTACTAATAAATTTAAACATTTAATCATGCTAGACTTCGTTTAAATATATTTGTACATACTATTTATTAGTATAAAAAGCAATGTGAAGTTTAGGAGATTAGTAAATTGCAATAAATTACAAAGAACAATTTCTAATATTTCTATCTATCTATTTTTTATTTATGGCAATCTGTCGACACAGGACAATTTAAAAATATTACTGTCAAATTCAAAATAGCAGACTACCGAAACATTTCAGTCATTGAATTGCAATTGTGAAGCAGTTGTGTACGAGACTAGCAATTTATGTCACTTTGACAATTGTAAGACAATGATGAAGTCGTTATGACGACACATTAATAGTAGACTACCAAAAACTTTACTATTGCACCATAATGGTACAATAATGGTACAGTTGTGACACCGTTGAAATACCCGACTCAGGGCCCAGTCGGTTAGGTCAGTCGGTGGCCCAAGTCTGCTAATGAATTGTGTCGCAATGGTAGTTCAATGGTGTCATTGAACTACAATTGCGACACAATTCATTGACTTTGACACAAGTCTATTGTTAATTTTTTGTGGTTATAATGGTGTCATTATAACCACAAAAAATTAACAATAGACTACCAAACTTGATAAAATTCGCCACTAAGCAATCAGTTATTGCAAACAAAGATAATGCTAGTTTTCCAATTGCAGAGCATAATGCGACTCAGTGCCGCACAATGCTGAACTATGCTGACGCTTAATTGGAACGTGAATTAGTTTTCAAATGCACCAGCAGAGTGCGCTAAGTTCAGTGTTGAAAAAAAAAACTAAAATAAAATTAACTAAAATTTTAATGTGATGTATTCACATTAAAAGTGTGGAATATAAAAAAAGTCATTGTTTGTACCTTCATTCATACTTATATTAATTTTTTTTTAACAGCTTGCATTATCTTTGATTATTTCCAGAAAACTCTGACGAAACGAAAGCCTTAAAAATTTTTTTAACAATAAATAATATTACTAACGATATATAATATAAATAAAATTTCAATCAATGAGAAAAAATACTTGTTAATTTTCTGTCGCTGTAGTTGGTATCGACTATCGATTGCACGCATCACTTTTGAGAGTGCTCGATTGTGCGAAGCGTTGCTGTAGTTGGAACACTCAACGTTGAGCATTGTGCCGCATAATGCGCTCTTGTACAGTAATTGGAAAACCATCAATAACTGATTGCTTAGTGGCGAATTTTAGCAGACTTGGGCTCCTGGGAAAATGACGGCACCTCGTTGGTGCGGATTTCTTTATGTCATGGATGAAAATGCCACTTGTGATAACCAATCCATATTAACCATTTAAAGGGACCAGTATCTACTAAAAGTAAAACGATACCTTAAAGTATTTTAATAAGAGTTAGATTTCTTTTCAATAACCGGCTTCATAAATATAATATTAAGACTCATAATTCTACTGCCCTTATCCCATTATTTGGGGTCGGTGCAACATATTGTCTTTTTCTTCCATAGTCTTCTATTAGCCGTCATGTCTGTGTCAACTCCTTTTTCTTTCATGTCCTTTTTCACACAGTCCATCCATCTTTTCTTAGGTCTTCCTCTAGACTTTTTCCTTCTACATTTATACTCAGAACTCTCCTCACGACATTACTTTCCTCTCGTCTCATGACATGCCCATACCAGGACATCCGCTCATTCTTCAATTTTTCAGTCACTGGCAATAAATATTAAGACTGTCGAGTAAAAATTAACCTATTACAATAATCACCTATTTCACCTAAAATATAATTCTAAAACCTTCTAATCACATTACCAAATTCACACCCTAGTAAGCAGTGCAGTGCATATTATATGTGCTCGATTATTGATATTCTGACGAATCGAGACTCGGCGGATACTCACTAGGGAAATTAGGATGTAAATTTCCATTCAGACCCTGCCGCGAACCTGCACTCATGGATTCTTTGTTTCAATCTAGAATTTAAGGATGAAGGTATCTCTTGGGCTTACATATCTATAAGCCAATAAGGAGCCAGCAATATTTAAGAGTTAAAAGAATGTCAAGCTTTATATAGAACTTTATTTCAATTTGAACATTTTTATCGAAGTCGGAATTATTTTAAGACCTTTCGGCCAAAAAAAAATTTTTATGCACTTAAATTCAAAATATTCCAGTCATTAATCAACTCTCTCTCCAGCCACTTAAGTTCCACTGTTGGGCACGGTCCTCCTCCACTTTGGGAGGGATTATGGTCTACTGTGCCGCGCTGACAAGGCGTTTTGGCCAGGTTTATTTTCGAGTTTTCCGTCTCTCACAGAGGGTGTTATCTGTGCGCAATATCCTTGTATACACTTGTATTCTTAATCCGTCACCATACGGAGACAATTAACTACTATGTAAATATTTATTTATGGACTCTGAACTTTAACAATTTCTGTCTCAATGCTTGATGGCTATAGTCTTGAATCACTTGAATGTAATCCCTAAAGCTTTAAATATTGAAATAAGTGATACCCATTCAGACACAAGCTTCGGTGAGTAGTCAAGAGCTGGGTGCGGATTAGATATTGATTTGATGGCGTGACATAACTGGACGTTTTCGACGTATGCTCGGTATGAGATATGGGAAATTCCTGATACAAATTAAAAAAGATTCTGTTGATTAAGGATTACTCTTTTATTTGTGTTTGTTCATGAAGAGTTAGGTAATAAAACCAGTTGAGTGGACAGATTTGTATCATTTATGAGAATTTTATTAGGTATCTATTTAGCATCCATCCGGCATAGTGAAACTAAAAGTTATTTCCTATTGATATAATGTAACCAATTGCTTTTATATCTCAAGTTTAGACTTAAGTAGTGACTGATTTGTATGCTGTAGTTGAATCTAAAGAAAGACTAAAGAAGAATTGGATGGACTGTGTAAGGGAGGATATGAAAGAAAAAGGAGTAGATGCAGATAGGACGTCTAACAGAAGAGTATGGAAGAAAGCCAGTTTCACCGACTGGAAGAAATGGAATAAGCGCAGCAAAATGATAACTTGGGTATAAAACAATATTTCAGAGGCTATTTAGTAAATAGCTGGCTTTAAACATAAACTTCTTGAGTCAGTTGATAAAGCGAAGTTTTAATAGTGTTCATGTCTCCGGAGTGCTAGAGATGTCGAAGTATATCAAACTAGAGGTTGCCGTTATTATATCGACGTGAATTTACTTGCAAACTTTGTTCAAGTAAATATAAAAATAATGTACCTACTGCCAAGTATAATAATTGTTTATGGTCGCAGTAAAATTGTTAAAAGTAATTCAATTTACTGTTCAAATTATTTACCTAATTGGTACAGTAGGTACATTAGCGCGACTCATTTAGGTACTTGGTTTATTGGATATTTCTATTCACAGACTAAATTACGTTTATTTTTTTAACTTGAAGTATTGTTGCTAAATATGCTTATTAAAATTTCATTAAATATTAATTTATCAAAATTCGATTGACGTCTAGATACATTTTGCATTCAAAAGGTTTAAAATCATTTGAGCTTATATTCGCCTTATACACTAACATCGCACTGATATCCAAAACAAGTTTCCACTTGATAATTCATCAGTCGAGCAAGCATACTTGTTCAAATAGTTTTCGTTCGGAATTTCATCGAACGCTCGTCTAAATTTTTTCCAGCTCTATAGTCGAGAGGTTAACAGCGAAAGCGCGATGTACACAGCACCAGTATTTTTGTTTTACCACTGATTTTTTTGACTAATTATTTTTCAACAGGTGACGAAATTCAAGTCTCGAGCACCACTAATGTTGGCGAGACGGGCGGCAATCAAAAAAGCGCTGTAGTTTTGCTGTAGCTTGCAATTAGTGAGATTAATGTATGAGATACAACTTTAATGAATTTTCGCTGTATTTAACGGATTTAATCATTATTTCGAACTTCTACTTAGCATTTTTAAGATATTTTAAGTTTTTTAAGATAAAGATTTTTACCTACCTACAATGAAAAATATTTATGTATGTCAATCACAATATATTCGTCAATCAGTAGCATGTAAGTACTCAACATGCATTTTACGACTGAAGCGAAGACTAACGCCAGTAAAATCTGTTGCATGTTATTTAATTAAGGTGCATTTCACATAAATTAAAAGTAAAACTATCTCTGTTCTTAGTTTCAAATGTATTTATCTTAGAAACAGAAGAAAAGAACTCAGACTTTCAAGTAATTAAAAGTTGTCGAGGGCCTTGTCCACGCGACCGAAAATAAAACATTACATTTTACCTCATTATAGAGCTTGCAAACTGTCGTAACTGTAATTATGTCGTGCTTAATCTTTGAAGGAGGTATTGTATCTCAAGTGTACCTTTGAATTTTATATGACTACCTTACTGAAACATGGTTGGAACTATAGGCTTTTCATGCTGAATTATCTGAATAACTGAATGTTTTCAAGAAAATAAAACATTTACACAATATGCACAATACACAAATGCATTTAAAAAAATTATAAATGTATTCGACACAACTTTACAACTTGTGAATGTATTATGTCAAATAAATTTAGATTAAGTAAGCTAATGAGCTGGAGAGAGAAGAGAGTTTAAAAAGAGAGTTTAAAAGTCCGCTAAGCGATTTGTGAGTAAAGTTATCCAATCCAAACATTATTGCAATAGTAAGCCATAGAGATACAAGAGCCAGTAACCGAGATTTAGATGGGTATTATATATTGATTTGATCGCGTAACATAACTGGATGCAATCGTACAATCGGTATAAGAGTTGAGCAATTGGGGGAACAAAACGAACAAGCTTTGTATCGGAATTAGGTTTATATTTTTATTTTTGTGGTAGAGTATCATTGCTTGAGACGCTGAGACAATAGATAATGTTTTCCCTTCTCAAAACTTTCTTAATGCTTATAGTATTTTTAGAGTTCCGTGCCAAAATGTTTAAAGGGACTCTAATACTGAGACTTTGCTGTCCGTCCAATCGTCCATCTGTCACCAGGCTGCAACTCTGGATAGATAAAGAGCTGAAAATTTCATAGTTTATGTAAATGTATAAAAATATTTTCTTTCTTTCTATATCAGTGCTACGAATACAACAAAATAAATACTCATCATTATTCTGTCCTTATGCCATTACTTTGCGGTTTGCGAATATGACGAAAATAAATATTAGGATAATAACAATGTGGAACCCTTTGTGTGAAAGTCAAATTTTTACTTACCCTTTTTTAAATATTACTCTTGTATTTTAAATATAAAAGTTTGTTGGGAGCCTACTACATTACCCAGTACATTTAAAGAAGTTTAAGAACATTGACAATTAAACTAAATATTAGATAATATTTTAGTAAAAATACTCATCAAGTCGCGCAAGTGTTAGAAAATGCTAAGATCAGTTTGTTCAGTGTGACAGTATTTATATCGTTTATGGAGAGTTTCTGATAATCATTTGACTTAACACGACTTTAAGTAAGCTTTTCTCGCCTGAATCCTTATTTGTATACATACAAACTGTATTCGTAAGGCTATTTGGTATAAAGTAAGGTATAAACATAAATTCTTTGTGCCAGTACTCTCACAGTGTTTTAATATTTATATCTTCCAAGTGCTAAGTGATGTTCAAGTATATCGAAGTAAAAGTTACTGATATCAGAAATTCTTGTCAATTAGGATTGTGATTCATTAATGTATGTATGCTTAGGTGGTTTGGTCATGTGGAGAGGATGGATGAGAAACGCTTAACAAAAGGCGTATACACGGCAGAGGTAAGTGGAAATGCTGGGAGAGGACGCCCGAGAAAAATATACTCCGATGTCATCGACGGCATACTCCAAAAGGGGCAAGTACGTAGCACTTACAACCATCGGGCATGTATGACCAGATGTATGAGTGTGGATGAAGCCAAGGAAGTATGTTTGGATCGTAACAGATGGCGCTCTATAGTCTCTGCCTACCCCCATGGGAAAAAGGCGTTATGTTATGTATGTATTCATTAATGTATTGCTATTATTACTTAAACCTACCTCTTTATACGTTTTTAGATGGTTGTTTGTATAAAGATTGGCAGTAGAGAAATTCTGTATCGTTCGAATATCTGGGCCAGCTTCAACTATATCCATGAAAATGTATGTACATTGCAGGGGAAAAATCGATGTGATTTTGTTTTAATCATGGGAAAACGCGACCTTTGAGATTTCATATCTTTTGTTCGGTAATTTCACTGACTCTAACAGCTTTGAATTCAAACAGATTTGAATTCTAAATCTTTTACTAGCTGTTGCCCGCGACTCCGTACGCGTAAAATGTAGAAAATTTGCCCCGTTTTTGCAACAGTTTTCACTACTGCTTCGCTCCTATTGGTCGCAGCGTGATGTTATATAGCCTTCCTCGATAAATGTACTATCCAACACTGAAAGAATTTTTTAAATCGGATTAGGGGTTCCTGAGATTAGCGCGTTCAAACAAAAAAACAAACAAACCCTTCAGCTTTATAATATTAGTACCTATAGAAGATAGGGACTTAATTCACGAATTATTATAAAACAAAGTCGTTATGTTTTTATGCTTGTCCCTATGTGAGCTTATATCTTCTAAACTACGGAACGGATTATGATGCGGTTTTTTAAATCGATAGAGTGATTCAACAGGACGGATAAACACACGAAGTTGCAGGCGACATCTAATTTAGGAATGAATGAGATATAGCAACAAAATTATGAATTATATCTTGCATGTATCTAATAGGCTGTTGTTTATAAAAAATATAAGCTACCATAAGCCCATATAATAAGAATTTATTTACGTACCTTTGCTGGCACGCAGCCGCTAGTTAAGTAGCTCTACTTTGTAAACTACAAATATAAATTATGGTCGTAAACAAACTTCTTTTCAACTATCGTATTTCACATTATGTTATGGAATAACCATTGGTTGGTTGTATTATCTTACTATTGTCATAAGGAATCCTATTTTAATTTTATGAACTAGTCGACATCCGTGATTTTACTCACGTAATTTTATAGTAATTTTCCAGCCTGAATTGTGTGGGTAATATCATTTTGTTCAAAATAAAGGTCATATCACACAAATCTCGTGTTGGTGGTAAATACGTCCAAAATATCGGAAAGTTGAATGAAATCAATAAATTCTTTTCAAATTCTATTCAATTCTTTCGTTTTAATTTATATTTATATATTTTTGGGTTGTTAAGCAAAAGCTTCATTTTTTAAATTTCATACTAGGAAAATTCTAGAGAATCTAGGTCGAATAGCAGCCCTAGGTAACTCCACAATAAGTAGGTACACTACAAGATGCATGTAATAATATTCTTGAAAGTTGTATGACACCAATTTCTATAGGATTAAATACTCTTTAATATCAATATTAAATTATAAAATTAATCAAGTCGTTTGTTGTTCAATAGATTGTTGATTCAGCGTAATTACTCAACAAAATTGTTAATCTCGCTAAATGATGCAGATAAAAGCAATAACAGGAATTAATTAATTTTGAAGTATTATGCTGTTGTTTTGCAAACGCTATTATATTATTATTTCTAATTTATTGGTTAACGCGTATTATATAGGTTAATCTATAAGTACCAATGGCAATGGTGTAAAGAGGAGAGATTTGATTGATTGTTTGAAAAGAAAATGCACTGAAACTAAATAAAAAAATTCTGTCGTGTTAGCTACGACGAGAAAGAAACTAAGAGAAATTTTTAATTTTTTAACTATCCTCCGTAAACATTGGCTACATTTTATTGTAAAAAAAGAATAGAGATCATTGCCTAAATAGGACATTGAAATTGGAAACGTCATTGTTCCTATTTAGCACGTTGTAGAATTTTTAATTACATAATACCAAAACGTGCTACATATATAGTATTTACAAACTGTATGTTTTATTTTAGATTTAAACAATGTATCTAAAAGACTTTTTGTTTTATCTCAACTTTAAATTATATTCTGTTCTTAGGAGCGGTTGAAAAGAAACTATACTAGACTTTAAAGTAATAAAAAGTTGGCGAGTGCCCTGTCCACGCGACCTGAAATAAAACGTTACATTTTAGCTCATTATAGAGCTCGGAAACTGTCGTAACTTAAAATTATGAACCACTTGATAGTTAAAAGAGATATTATGACTCGAGTATTTCTTTAAATTTTATTAGCTTACAATGTTAATGGAGTTTTAATACGGTTATGTTTCTTGGTCTGTTCACATTCTCTCTCTCTCTCTCCAGCCACTTAAGTCCCACTGTTGGGCACGGGCCTCCTCCACTTTGGGAGGGATTATGGACTACTGTGCCGCGCTGACCAGACGTGTTGGCTCAGGGTTTATTTTCGAGTTTTCCGTCTCTCACAGAGGATGTTATCTGTGAACAATATCCCTTAGCTGACTTTTACCGCACCCTTGGGAGGAGATGGGGTAGTGACACGGATTCATACACGAATACATATTCTAAATTGTAAAGTTATTATCATTGTAAGTATAATTGACGTTTAATTTAAAAATATTGATTTGATTAAAAGCTCTGCTGAGTTTCTTACGCCGGTTCTTCTCAGCAGATTGCGTCCTGAACAGGTGGTGGGGAAAAAAAATTGGAGATGTACATAATTTTTCTGAAAAATCGTGTCTACGTGATTAAATGATTTTTCATTTCATTTCATTTCATTTCATTCACATTGTTTGTTCGGATTCACATTGGATTGTTCACATGGTACCAATTCTAAACTTAACAAAAAAATAAAGTTCATGGTATTATTAACTCAATTCGGCTAAGATAAATAAACTTTTGTATTATAAAAACTGTGTTTTAAAGACTAATGTCAATAATGGTTTTAATGCGTACCAAAAATAGCCAATTAATCAAAATACACCATAGTTTTAGATTAAGTTATTGACACATGGGAAATAAAATTGGCCTCAATGAAAAGTGAAAAGATGTTTTTGGTGCCATATTACCTACACAAACATTTAGACGGTCTTGTAAATAGCTAATATCTATTGAAATAATTAAAATTACGATACTATTTTTGTGAAAGAACAGTCCTGTACTTCTGTCTATATAGGAGATTCAATCCTTTAGTTTTGCTTTGAGAACCAAAACTGCAAAGAAAAGAAATAAAAGAGATAAATAAACTAAATAATAGTGGAAAAAATGATAACCATGAGCGGGACATAAATCATAAATTAATGTAAAAGAGATAAGTCAAGGTTAATTAGCAACATGACTTCAACAGGCTATTTCTCGGTTTAGTGTCCTTTGTCCTTGTCCACAATTTAAAAAATAGACGATATTAATTTAGCTTTTTGATTTCATTGTTGTTTTTTGAGCATAAAAAACAGTTACGATTTACTCAGATAGATATTGATTTTGTAGTTTTCATTGCACTAAGGCAACACTCACAACAATAACCGCAAAACATAGCAATTAATTTGAAGCATTATTTCGCAGTATTCCGGGTTTAATGTGCTTAAAATGAGCATAATATACAAGTTGCAATCTTTTTGTTCTTCCTCCAAGCCTACTGTTCGTTCCACTATTGGGTACTGGGTTTCTCCTGCGTTGCAGTCACAATACATATTTTGAATAACACTGTATATTATATGAGTTCGAGTTTTGATATAACTGAAGAATAGTCTCAACGAATATACGCCAGGGAAATTAGGATGCAAATTTTCATTCGTTCGCTCTCAGGAATTCATGGATTCTTTGTTTTCATCGAGAATTTAAGAAAACGAAACCTCTAGGGAATAGACGTGTGAAGATAACAATCTTCAAGTCAAGAATAAATAAATTGAGGTATACATTTGTTATAAAGTGTGTAAATTGTAGTACCAGTTTTTTTTATAAAATCCTCTTATCAAAGAAAGAAAGAAAAGAAAGAAAAATAATTTTATTTGTAACGATTTCAATTTACACATAGAAACAACAAATTACAAACACACATAGTAGGCGTTACAAAGCGGACCCAGCTCAGCAAAATGCTGGCAAGGAGCCAGCGCTGGTCTTCCGCTGGGCCCTATTGGCGACGCATAGAGTATATTATAATGATTACTTAGTGCACAAGTTAGAATATAACACTAAACACTAAAGTAAACACAAAGAGCAACAAAATAAAAAAATTAAAATAATAATAATATGTAATAAAAGTGAAATTAGAATTACGGTAGCATTAATGCATTATAAAATATGAGGGTGATTAAATTATTATGACTAACTATTTATCGATACTATATATTAGTCTATGTTAGAACTTAGTCTGTCGACACTGACATTGACAGTTCTGTCACTCAATCATGTCTGCACCCGACAAATGTCAGTGTTTGAACCTATTCTTATTCAAAAACTTAGTTATTTCATCCAATTTTAATGTCGTTTAGGAATAATCTTGAATGTAGAGTTCAAGCTCTACGTGTAAATTCGTGTATCGTGTAAATTGGAATAATGCGGTGAATTAAAGGGATGAGCTATAACATGTATGCCAGGATATAATACTTCTATAGGATTCTACGGTATCAGTGCTTCTATAGGATATTTTTAAACATAATAGGTATATGACAATACAAAGCTCGTTACTTCTGCAAAATAGTAACTGTCAGGTCATTTATTGTCCAGTAAGATTTTAACATAAACTGGTAGAGTTAGTTCTAAGTTGTAATAGTCTTCGTGTCTCCTGAGTGCTAAGAGTGTCGAAATGTATCAACGAACATACTGCTGTTATTATGACCATATACGTTTACTTATAACTTTGAGGAGGTGCATACTGTGCATAGTCATATAAATACAAGTTATTATTAACTTTGTACATACCTATACCAATGTATACCAAGCTAAAGATTTTGTTTGTTTGAACGCGCTATTCGAGGAACCACTTCTGGTGTGATTCGAAAAATTTTTCAGTGTTTGATAGTCCATTTATCGAGGAAGGCAGTATACAACAACACGCTGCGACTAATAGGAGCGAAGCATGAGTCAAAAAATTTTTACGAGCCTTAGCTAGTTTAATCATATAGGTATTTTAATGTAGGTATTATTATGAAGCACAAAAGTGGAATAAATGCGCTCTTTGAGTAGTACGAGTATGTGTGGTGTGACTTTGAAAGATAGATTAAGAAATCAAGTTATAAGAGAACGTTGCGGTCTGAAACAGGATGTAGTGACTAAGGTGGAGAAAAGTATGCTTAGGTGGTTTGGTCATGTGGAGAGAATGGATGAGAGACGCTTAACAAAAGACACGGCGGAGGTAAGTGGAAATGCTGGGAGAGGACGCCCGAGAAAAGTATATTCCGATGTCATCGCCGGCATACTCCAAATGGGGCAAGTGCGTAGCACTTACAACCGTCGGGCATGTATGACCAGATGTATGAGTGTGGATGAAGCCAAGGAAGTATGTTTGGATCGTAGCAGATGGCGCTCTATAGTCTCTGCCTACCCCCATGGGAAAAAGGCGTGATGTTATGATGGTGATGATGATGATGATGCATAAATAATTTCAAGCAAAAGAACAGTTAACAAATTACCATAAAAAACAATAAATAAAATAACTAGACTATTAAGTTTATCCTTACTAATGCCATAAACGTAAGTGACTCTAGCTCTCTTTTACTACAAAATAATTTAACCGATTTAAAACAAATTCGATACACATATAGCTTAGAGCCTGAGAAAGCTACTTTGTAAATTAAAATCAGGTCATTTCAGATTCCTCGCAGACGAAATCAGGAACAATAGCCGTGACCAAAATGTAACCTTAATATCCATTAACATATTAATACAGAGAATGAAAAATGCAAAGAAACTTAGCAGTAAAGGAATTTGATAGCATTAATTAGTGAGAACATTTTTCGTTGACTATTTCTTACTTCACTGTCCTTTCATGACAAAAGTTAAAGTAAATGTCCTCATTAATACAGAATAGGAAGGAATAGTCTTTTTTTATTTTGATAGTGTACTTATATAATTAATGTCTACATTTACTGAAACCAGGAATATTGAACAAAGTTGGTGTAAGTTTTGCTTTCTTCGAGATATCAACTAATGTTTGTGTTGTTGTTTCATGTTAATGGATTTGATGGATTTTTATATAATTAGACAAAAATATTACGTAAAATTATTTTGGTTTTGGCTTGATTTGCATACAAACAGAACACACGAATATTTTACAACAGTTTTGATATGTAGTAATAAATGTATAAGCGATTGAATACTTAATAAATTAAATTGTAGTGGAAAAAGTGATCACCGCAAGCGGGATTAAACCCACGACCTCGGAATACCGTTCCGTAGCTCTGCCAACTGAGCTTATTACGGTCGTGCTAACAGTAACCAATTTGACCACCACAACGTTCCTCGATTGAGTCTACATCGCATTTTTTATGTTCAACGCCATCTATTGCCATCGATTGAATACTCATAGAAATTGTATTGTGTGAGAGTGGACTTGAGAGTGAAAAATCATTATCAAAACAGATTAGAAGTTTAATAAAAGACCATAGAAGAACAAGAACATGTTACGATGACAGACTTCGTGGCAAAGTGGTTCGTGTAATGGACTGTCGTTCACGAGGGACAATCATTTGTGTGATATTTATAAATGTCATAAAAAAGTTTGTACTACGTTTGGGTGTTTACTATGTGAAGTATGTATTTACAAAAAAAAGTAGTATATGTAGTATATCCGTATTTTGGTATCCATAACACAAGCATTTATGCTTAGCTTGGGACCAAAGGACGTTGTGTGAAATGTCTATGAATATTTGTTTGTTTAAAAAATACAATCGGATATGGGCATGAAAATGTTTATTATAAAATCAGATATATACTTAAACAAGAAAAAGAGAAGCTCACAAATAAGTTAGCGTAGCGCGTAGGTACCTTTTTAACTGAATCTTTCAATGTAAAGAAAGTAAAAAGTATCTATTGGTAACAGAACAATTGAGTTCGACTGAACGTAATCGAGTTTCACTCTGTTAGTTTTGTTCTGATAGTAGCTATGGCAAAAAATGCAAAGGTACAGAAACAAAAGACTCTGTGAAGTTAATTAGTAAGAGCATTTTGTGGAACTTGGACTGTATATTTCATTGGCTTAGTATATTCATGATAAAAGTTGCAAGTTGATGACTAAATAGTGAAAATCCTATTTAATCTATTAACATCCGTCTGTAGAATACGAGATCCCATTATGAGGAAAGGAATTTATTTTCTTATCTTTTTTCCAGCCCGTTAATGTCCCACTGTTGGGGTTAGTCATCCTTCACTTCAGGAGGTTAGTTGGTCTACTAAAAAGGTAGCAGCTGGCTTAGGCTTTAGTTTCTGGTTAATAGAAAACATAACATCATAAAAAGAAAGATTTAAACTTTCTTTTTTGATGTTATGTTTTCTTTTGCTTTGATTGACTCAAATATTTTGTGTCCGAATTCTTTGGAAGTAAATGGGTTTTGACACTACTACATTCTTAGTCACTACACTACAACACTACAACAAAATAAATGGCTCAAAATTTATTTGATCGTTATATTGATTTTAGTTTAATTGGTTTCAAAAATTGCATACACCATAAGTCATAAACTTTGCTTTGCTTTTCATCTAATCAACTCGTTAAATATACATTCTGTTTCTTCTATTCACGTAAAAGTTACTTACTGGAGTACAATAAAGAGTAAATAAATAAATAAATGAAAGAATGAAAAACAGCACAGCATTGAAAGTACATACTTCACACCTTGAATGCTATTAAAAGTATTCGAGTTTTGATGTAACTGACGAATAGTCTCAACGACTATACACCAGGGAAATTAGGATGTAAATTTTCATTACTCTCACATCACTTCTTTACTCACATGTATCCATGGATTCTTTGTTTTCATCGAGAATTTAAGGATAGAAAATCTCTAGAGAATACCCGTGTATAGATAACAATACTTTAAAGGTGAGGAGACTGGAAAATGAGAAACACATTTTCTACTCTAATATTATAAAATGTGTAAGAAGGTACGAATCTTACGATGTAACGATGTCCATTTCACTTTTACGCAATAAGTACGGGATAAATTTTAATAAAACTTTTCAGATAATATATAGCTTGTGGATCAAAATAACAGACACCATCAGGCTAAAACCCACCGAGTGGGGCAGTATTTACTGCATAAAGTTAGATGAAATCGTGGCCACAATCTAGTTTTTATTGTAATGTATTGTTAATAGTTTCACTTGCATGTCATATCTGATGATTGATGACGGCCACTCTTCTGACATAATGGGCAATGATTTATTAAAACACTCAATGGGTATAATAACAATTTGCAAACTTAAAGTACGCGTGAAAATCTTGAATAGTTTCTGAAATTAATGCATTGTCAACGGTCCTTAATATATGTGAAAAGTCTTTTCCTGTCATTGTGTTTGTAATTATACTCCTTCGAAATGGCTCGACCGATTTTCGTGAAATTTTGTGTACATATCCGTTAGAGCTAAGAATCAGACAACATCTATTTTTCATCCCCCTAAATGTTAAGGGTGACCCCTGACATTTGTATGGCACAACAACGTCTGCTGGATCAGCTAGTTGTAATATAATAATTAAAGTAATATTTTAAGAATATCAACCAAAATATTAAAATAAATATGGTATTAAACTGGCTGTAGCTGTATGTAAGATATTGGTAAGAAACTCTAATTGAAAACATAATACTTATTTTCCCTAGCATGTGCTCGCAATTTTTTCATTAGATAGAAATTTATACAAAAGCTAGGTAAAAATATTACCATTTTGATATTGCAAAGATTTTTGCGTATTCAGATAAGCATAACGTAACATGATCCCATATTTAAGATACCTGCCGGAAGAACTAAGTAGGTATTGTAACTTATAATCTACAGACTACAGCAGTGCCTTTAGTTCAAGCAAGGTAGGGTAAAAAAGAAAATAAAAAAAACCTCATAAATCTATACAAAAAAAAACATACTTTTGCACAACTCCATTCTGTAAAAAACTGCATCAAAATCCGTTGCGTAGTTTGGAAGATAAAGCTTTTTTTTGTAAGCTCACATAAGGTCATACGTAAGGACAAATTATAAAAGCTTGTTAAAAATACGGACTTCGTTTTATAATAAGTAATAAAGATTTTCTGAGACGTTAAAATGTCTAAGAGGTATATACTCAAAGAGTATAAAAATGGACTTAAATATATACTAATAAATCTATCATAATCAACTAGACAATAATATATTACAAATCAAAAAGATTTGTTTTGAAGTTATATTGAATAAATTGTTTACAAAGTTCTAGACGTTGTGAAAGCAATAATTATATTTATTCCTTCCTATAAAAAAACATAACGGAAGAGTATTTTAGCGCAGATAATATTAATATAGTAGACAATACCGATAGTACAAACTGTTAGCTGAAAAACTAAATCGAATATACGTGTCTAAATTCGTAAAAATTGGTCTTATTTGTATTCAAATAAGACCAATTTTTAACGGATTTAAACACCAATTATCACTCATTTATTAATGAGTCGCGCAAGTGTTAGGACGTATTAGTCTTATTACATAGTTATAACTAAAATATCCTCATAAAATAGGGCTAAGATTATAATGGCTTGTCCACAATGTTAAGTTAAACAAAATGTGTGCGTATCATTACTTGGTTGTACATAGTGCTGACTAACGAAGTGGTGAGAAGAAATGAATGTAACGTAACATGCCTCATTAGGCAGACGCTTGATTCACACGTGCCATACAAAAAATGTATAAGGTTGGCAATTGGGCTAGTGATCCACTAATATTTACCTAGCTATTTAATATATATATTTTGTTTAGTTTGGAAAGTTAGTTAATTACTTAGGTCATCTCAACTCAAATATTATTTGTGTAAAAAATAAATTAAAATTTTTCAGTTGTTAGATTACCGTATAGAAGAAAATTTTGATTATTTTTTCCACATGAAGATGCCATCATTGGCCACGGGCCTCCTCTATTTCAGGAGGGTCTTTTGGTATACTATATGGTGCTAACCAGGCGTATAGATCCAGGTGATTAACCATGCGCATTAAGTAGTTTTGAATATTCCATTTTACAGTTGATGTTAACTTTAAACATCGACTGAAAAAATGGAATATTCAAAGGTTCTAACACGTACAGTACCCTGCGTAAAGAAATGGGATGGCGATGATTGTATTAGGTATCGTAAATCCGTCACTATACGGACAATTTCATCCTAAGTTCTCTCCTTCTTTTGATTTAGTTGCAAAATTAAGTTTTTATTAAAAAGAAATAAACATCTAGTTCACATTTCACTTTTTTTATTTGTTTCATATAAGTATGCTATCAATAGTCTAGCTACGGTCGCGTAGCGTGGCTAGCTATGTGCTACAAGGTTTACGTCATATTCTTGCCGATGCCTACGCAGTAATAATGCCTTTCCTCTAGAAAACAAGGCTAGCTTTGTGTACCTACTTCGATGATTAACGATTTATTTAGATATACAAAAAAAATTATATCGGCTATAAGGCAATAATTTCTGGTGTGATAAGATTTTTAATGTTATAGTGATGTTTAATAAGCGGCTATAAATTAACAAAGTAAATAATTATGTTCATTGCAGTGATACAAAAAATATTCCACTCAATATCTAAACAAATGGACTATTGTGTTGAAATACAGATTAATATTATTAATACAGATGTATATTATTAAGATATTAAGTTATATATATTTACTAGCTGTCCCGGCAAACGTTGTTTTGCCATACTAAAAAAAAGGTTTGAAACATAGATGTTGGCCGATTCTCAGACCTACTGAATACGCATGTAAAATTTCATAAAAATCGGTCAAGCCGTTTCGGAGGAGTACGGTAACTAACACTGTGACACGTAAATTTTATATATTAGAAGAGATATATCCACTACTAATATTATTAAGTATGTGATAAGCAAATTGTGAAAAGTATTTTATTTATACAGCGGGAAACAGCTAGTAAAAAATAATAATGTTAAAATAAAGTATCTAATATCAAGAGTTTACCTCAAGATAAACCGTGTTTGCGTCATCATTACCAGTTTTTGAACACATTCGCCCAGACAGGTGTAAAGGTAAAAGGACAAAAGGGGATAATAAGGGGTATTGAAGTGGGGTAGCATCAGAGAGAGTGTGCCCTATCGTCCTCAGACCCGCGACTCAAGAGGCTGCCTGCCACTGAAGTGGCATACAGCCTTCAAGGTATTTTGGAATGCTTACGCCGCAGTTATTGTGTTTGATTTTACCAAATACTTTACGTTGAATTTTTAGAAAAGTTTTAAACTGTTTCATTTTCAAAACTACGCAATGGATTTTGATGCGGTTTTTTTTTAATAGAGAAAGTGGTTCAAGTGGTTTTTTTGTATGTTTTTTTAAGGTTTTGGATTTTAAATTCCACGCGTATGAAGTTGCGGGCAACAGCTAGGGTTTCTATAAAGGAGTATGCTAAAAGAAGTACATGATATTGGTTTACTACCTAAACAGTATCAATTTCACAAATACAAAATACTTTTGTAACTTCAAAATAGTGACGGTTATCGCAAGCAAGTAGTGGAAATAAAATGATATTCTAAATCAGAGTTTTTCAATCTTATCGAAGGCGCGACACCTTTAGAGGTTAAACTATTCCGGCGACCCCCTTGTGCCAAAGCAAAGACAGAAAGCCAAAGAAATGAATTAATCAAAGGACTACGTGGTTAAGTAAAGGGTATTTTGGTACATTTTATCACGCGGGTCAAACTTCAACGCGATGTGGTAACGTAGCATTCGGCCAGCCGACGACGCTCCCGAGTAAAACTTCGCGACCCACAGATTGAAAAACACTGCTCTAAACTAACGGATACACAAAGGCGCTTATCTATATTGTTAAACATAGTATCTTTAGTTATACAAAGCTTAGAGAAGGCTTTTGTTCAATATAGTCGAATAGAAAATAAATACATAGCTCTCGCATGTTTTTAGAAAGTTGTACAAGTATACTAATACTAGTTGTTGCCGTGACTCCGTACGTATGGAATTTAGAAAATTTTCCCTGTTGTGCACTACTGCTTTGTTGCTATTAGTCGCAGCGTGATGTTATATAGCCCATAGCTGTCCTCAATAAATTGGCTATGCAATATAAAAAAGAATTTTACAATTCGAACAGTAGTTCCTGAGATTAGCGCGTTCAAACACGAAAATGACGGGCTTCGTGGTGTAGTGGTTTATATTGCGGACTGCCGATCACGAGGTCGCGGGTTCGATTCCCGCCTCGGATAATCATTTGTGTGATGTTTATAAATGTCATACAAATGTTTGTCCTGCGTCTGGGTGTTTCTATTATAAGTATGTATTTACAAAAGAAAAGTAGTTTATGTATTCTATCCGTATTCTGGTACCCATAACACAAGCATAATAAGCTTAGCTTGGGACCAGAGGACGTTGTGTGAAATGTCTGTGAATATTTATTATTATTATTATTTATTATTAAACAAACAAGCAAACTCTTCAGTTTTGTAATATTAGTATAGGTCAGGAAAAACATTCTGAGTGATTTAATAATTACTTAGTTGTTTATATTTTTTTATATTTAAGGACATCACACACAACAACACCATCTCTCTCAACATAGTTAAGACTAAAATTCTATGAAGTTCGATTGCCCTACGTCTTATTTTTTGGGATATTCTTGACATGCGTAAAAACCCAAGAAAATTCATTTACCATCAGCAAATTCATGACTGCTGGGTCACAGGCTACAGTTTAAAGTTACCGATTTTAAGTAAGAATATATATGTAATCCTGTTTTTGAAGAATTTTATAAAGTGCTAAAAAAACACTCGCATTATTTTGGATAGTCTCCAAAGAGTAAAAGTAGAAATAGTTAAGGGTAAGAAACAGCTGGGACTTATCAAATAAATTAATTCCGTTATGAACATACACATATAGAGTAAAATAAAAATATCTCAAGTATATAAAACTTTTGCAAATACAGAGTACCAGTATTCAATTATGGAATATCCGTTCACGTAATAAGATGTTGAAAAGCAGTCTTATAAAAATAAAATTGTATTAATACTGCCGAAGACTTGGAGCATTGACAGTAAGCGTATTTAATTGAATTCTAAGTAACATAAGCTTCTCCAATTATTATTCAAAATCCTTAACATCAGAGAGCCGTGTTACAGTATTATTATCAAATGAAATCTTGATGTTATTAAACTGTAAGCTTAGTCATTTGTCAACCTTTAGTTAGTTATTTTAGAAACATGAAAGCGAGATCTAAGATCTAAATACGGACTGAAAAGCATTGGTTTGGAAATGTTTAATATGATTGAAGATATAATAATGTACTTACATGGCAACGAATGCCTACTAAGAAATGAATGACAGTTTAATATGTATAGGCATGATATAGGAATGGTATAGGGACATTTAAAAATAGGTTTTTATACAATACATAAGTATGACACATTGTTTTTTTTATATTGCCGAATTAGAGATTTCCATATTTTTATTTCCTATATTTTTGGGTTAAATCACACTTAATTTTCATCGATTCCAACTAATTAGATAGCGTTACGGAGATATACGTACATATATTTACTGGATGCGCTTGTGGCTGTGTAACAATTATTTTACCACTTAAGAGACCAGATAAGCCAACTATACATTTGATGATAATTGGTGTCCGTTACTCATGGACTCAGCCACACCAGTACCAAAACGTTAAGCAAACACGTAGCAGGAAGAACATTCTAGCATTGCAAATAATGTAGTAACAAAATTCTTGACTAAAAGATGTTTGTCGTTTCAGACGTTACCATTAAGTAAATAACAAACAGAATAGTAAAAACTGATTGAGTTTAGAAACTATAAAGCTGAAAATTGGACAATGCTGTTGGTGTTGTGAATGCGGAAATTGTTAGTTCTTGTCGCCGGCGATAAAACTCTTCGATTTATAGCGGCGAAGAAGCATGACGAGAATTTGCGTGTTGTCTTATCGATGAGTTAAACTTTTATCCGATGTTTTTTTCAAATGTTTTCTTACAAACGCTATAAGTTAATGTTTATATAGCTTGCGACCAGTGGATGTAGTGTAAAATGTCTATGAATATAATATGAATACAGGTTTACAATACGTCATACGAGTTGCTATACCTAAGTCAACAATATTGTAATATTCACAGTATTTTTAACGTTTAATAATTTTATATAGAGTAATGGTTTAGGTTTTAACAACGAAATGTATGCTTAATAAATATTGCTTATAAATATTGAACTAAATAACTATACTAAAAGAGAATCTGGTCTCTATAATTTTGTTAACACATGTAAAAATTGTGGAGAAGTGATTCCCGTTGTAATTAAAGAAATGGCAAAGAACATAAGCTTCGGCTATTTGTTATTTTGAAATCTTAAAGTTGAAATATCTTTATATATCTTCCTTATATGAGACGAAACGTGATTGCACGAATACGATTTGAAACACTCTCTAACACTTACAAGACTCACTCATTTAGGAGACTTTTTTTCCGAAGAGTCAGGCTAATTTTTAAAACAAATATATGCGTCTAAATCCTTAAAAAGTGGTTTTATTTGAATACGTGTCATGTCACTCAACTGAGAGCTTAGTCATTCGTCAACGCCTAGTAACATGTCCTAGGAAATTGAAGAGTTACTCAGGCCTAAGTAAGGGATAAGAAGGGATTGCCTTTGAAATGTTTAATATGATTGGAGATTTCGTAAAGGGTAAAGTAATATGTCTAATGCTTTTAGATATCTACTTGATATTACTAAGAATGATGAGAAATTGATTTATTTGAAAGGACTCTATTATGTAATTGAATAATAATATAGTAACGATTGGAATATAATTTTAAGGAAGGTATGGAAGTGTGTTTGGATCGTAGCAGATGACGCTCTAGAGTGTCTGTCTACCCATGTCTGTCATCATATGACGATGATGATAAATATAGTAAAGAGTTTGAGATATCCTTGTCCATATTAATAGAAATAAAGAAAGTTATCATAATCAAAACAAGTTAAGACATAATAAAACTTGTTAAATAATTTTTAGTAGGTAGGAATTACGGAGGGCGGAATATGGAGATGTAACGTCCGTCCATATTTTTTGCATAAATAATACCAAAAAGTTAAGATTACTAATGATAGCTAGTTTACTTATAACGGCTAGCATGCCAAACATTATTTGACGGTACCTTTCCGGTTCCTTTCCATAACATAAATATTGTGAAAGCATCTTTGTTATTACACTAGTTATCGCCTAAACAAATTATATAAAAAAACCATTCTCTTGAACCATTCTATCTATTAAACAAAACAGCATCAAAATCCGGTACATAGTTTTACAGATTTAACCCTATACATACAAAAATCGACGTGCCTTGTGGTCGCGTGGTTAATGTAACGGCTGCGGGTTCGATTCCCGCTCAAGACAACTATTTGTGTGTGATTCGTAATTGTCATACACATATTTGTACTGCATCTGGGCGTTTTCTATCTATCTTCTATACTAATATTATAAAGCGGAAGAGTTTGTTTGTTTGTTCAAACACGCTAATCTCAAGAACTACTGGTCCGATTTGAAAAATTATTTTTTTGTTGGATCGCTAATGCTATCAAAATTGAATGAATCATCATTAATATATCAATCATTATTATATCAATCATTCATCACGCTGCGACCAATAGGAGCGAAGCATAAGTGAAAAATGTTGCAAAAACGGGGAAAGGTTTTGCAAATTCTACGCGTACGGAGTCACGGGCAGCAGCTAGTGTATTATAAGTATGTATTTACAAAAGAAAAGTAGTATATGTATTCTATCCGGTATTCTGGTACCCATAACACAAGCATATAAGCTTAGTTTGGGACCAGAGGACGCTGTGTGAAATGTCCATGAATATTTATTATTTATTATTATTTGCTAAGATGTTGACTAGCTAAAATGGTATTGCGTTCTCGTAGACATAAAACGTCGTAGATTATACAGCGTGTCTTATCTCGTCTCATTTTATGGCCGCGTAAATAATCCACGTTACTACAAAATTTTATTCAATTTCCTGGATATCTGCTTTGAATAGACGATGTTTTACATAAAATATTATGAGATTATTAAAATATATTTTTGCGTGAGAAAATTGTATTAGTTACTTTATGTTTGTTCTCTTCGTCACAGTTCATAAACGTTACAATATTGAGTATTGAGATACTTTCTTAGCAGATACTTTTCTTCAGTAGTCGTGGATTAGATTTTTTTGGAAGATTTTCTTTTAAACCTCTAATTTAGGTTTGTTTATGTGTATAGGTATGCATCTTCTTCAGCCTCTCTCCGTCCACTGTTGGACATAGGCCTCCCCCACAGCATGCCACAACGCGCGGTCCTGTGCCACCTGCATTCAATGTCTCCCCGCTACCTTGACGATATCGTCGCTCCACCTTGTCGGGGGCCGCATAGGTATGCATATATTTATTTATTTATTTACTAGCTGTGCTCCGCGGTGTTTACCCGCGGTAAAAAGGATAAAAATCTGTTTGTTTTTTACTATCCCACGGAAACATCGCATTCTTTCGGGATAAAAATTAGTTTATATGGTAGTCTTGATGTATAAGCTACATTATTTATAACTTTCATTAAAACCTATTCAATAGTTTTTGCGTGAAAGAGTAACAAACATCCAAACATCCATACTCACAAACTATCACGTATATTATTTACAACAAATATGCCATCTTTACAGACTTACCTAATACAATGACATACCTGATTAATTTAAATAAAACTACTTTTTACGGATTTAGACGCGTATATTTGTTTTAAATTTTGGCCCGACGTTTCGGAGACTTTGCAGTCACCATGGTCACGGGTGAGACTGTAATGTGTCTTCTACGATGAACACAGTCAGGATCGCCTTAACCACTACATCCGGTTTGATAAACCTCAAATCCTCGCCAAGGAAAATCGATACCGACCCAGAATGATTCGCGAGGCTATTGAAATAAAGAAACATAAAAACTTTAATAGAGAAGACGGTTGGGATCTGGCACCTAGTTGGGATCCTGTAATTAGTTTAATAAAATCCAAAACACACTCGGTTTCAAAACAGCAAGACACCGTTAGCACATTTTGCAGACAACAAGACTTAAAATCCCCTTAACTTCACTTTAGACCGACAACATAAAGTTAATAATAAATAATTTTCTTTGACTCCCCTTGAGTTTTCTTGCCAGATCTTTCTCAAGTGGGACGCGTTCCGATCTGGTGGTAGTATATTAGATAAAATAATAAAAACTAAATAATAAAAATAAATACTAATTTTCTATAAATTCAAATAAAAATTAACAATTTTTTCTTTTTAATATAAACTAATTTAAATCTTAAACCAATAATTCTTTTTTTAAAATTTCTTGCTATTATGTATATAATATTGTATTTAAGTATATAAACTTAGTTTTGCTTGCTATATTGTATACTACCTCTATAATAATTAAAACTTTAGTCTATGATAAAATTATGTATGTTTTACCTTATATAATTTAAAAATTTCCTTTATATTGTTACAATTTGTTAATGTATTTTAGAAACTAAAATAATGTTATTGATTTTATGTAGTCTGAGCACAATGTAATATGATATAGTTTGTAGTAAAAGTCTATCTTTATGGTCAATGTAAAATTAAAATCGAATGTGGGTAAACCCTGTAATAACTGATCGTAGAAGACACATTACAGCTCAGTCTCACCCGTGACCATGGTGACTGCAAAGTCTCCGAAACGTCGGGCCAAAATTTAAAACATATATACGCGTCTAAATCCGTAAAAAGTAGTTTTATTTAAACAGATGAGTCGCGCAAGTGTTAGAAAATATTATTATACCTGATTAATCTTATAAAATTACGTTATACAGGTTATTTCATGGATTTTTTTATATATTTATATATTCTGTATTGAATTTATGTATGCATTAGTATGTAAAACTTATATTATATCTTCGTAGGTTAGAGTACCTACGCCACATAAAGCCCTCTATTTGACCAAATTCAAAATTAAATTGTAGTGGAAAAAATGATCACCATGAGCGGGACTTGAACAATGCTTCATTAATTCTTGAGAAACCTTGAAGTTAAATTAACTTTAACAGTTTAATTTTAAATCTACATAGTTGTACAGGCTTGAGATGAAGATTTCAGAGATTTGAAACCAACTGGGAAATTATATACAGAACGTTTGTAACCGTTATAAAGCAGTAATTTCCGTTTAGCAATTTATTAGTTTATATTATTACTAGCTGTGCCCCGCGGTGTTACTCGCGGTAAAAAGGATATTAATAAGTTCTTTTTCTATTTCATTGTCCATTGGAAGGTTTCATGAAAACCCATCCAGTAGTCTTTACGTGAAAGCACAATAAACATAAACATTGGAGTACGGATAGAAGACCGAGGAAACGTTCGCGTTGCTCAGCCAACAGTTTCAAGTATTTTATTTTGTCGCGCGTAATTCTTTTTTCGTCATATCTCCTAAGATATTCATTTAAATTGCATGCTGTAAAGAGCAGTTATAATCTATATTAATTGCGTAAGCTAACTAAGCTATTTCATTTGATGAAAAATATTACCCTAAACACATAAATAGATTTTTAAAACACCCTATTGAATTTGATAATTTTTTAAACATTATTATGGGTACAGCGGGTTTCCCTTTAATAATAGACATAATTATGCCCTCGCGGACTTTTTTGTAGAATCTCCTCTCTCCCTCCTCTATACATTAGTTTGTTGTACTTCACATAGATAAGGCAGCGTTTTCATTTATAGCTCACGCGCGTCCGAGTTTCTTGGCAAATTTAATCATAGCATTAAATATATTTAATGATATGATTACCCCAACCGCTTAAGCACACCCCAACGAATTATGAAAAAAAGCCATCCTGTTGAACCATTCTATCTATTAAAAAAATCCGCATCAAGATCCGTTGCGTATTTTTGAAGATATAAGCTCACATAGGGACATACATACAAAAACTACGACTTTGTTTTATAAGAAGTAAAGAAGATAAAGATAGAGAAGAAGATTTAACATACTAGCGCCAAGGAATAGACACTACTACTTCTTAAGAGCCATTTCACGTTTTCGCACGAATTTCTAATATTTTGGCTCCTAAATCACCATAGTCTGTAACACCTAGAAGTTATTGAATATGCACAAAAAACGTTGACTACTATTTCATACAAACATAGTTTCATAATATTATTAAGGGTATTAACACTAACAGTGCACTCCGCATAGGCTCCAGTGTTTAGTTTTGATGTTTAAAATTTCAAGCTTGAAATGACAAGGTACAATTTAAAAAAAACATAAGTCAGACTAATATTTTTACTGACTTGACTGCGATAATCAACAATCAAAGATAACTAATAAAATATTAAGAGATGATTATAAAGCCTACCTATTAAATAATCTTATCCGTTAACAAGAAGATATAACACAACTTAAAAATATACAGTATCATCACAAAAATTCAAGAACCTCAGTAATTCAATTACAATAAAACCTGTCACATAAAAACTCGCTAAAAGAATCAAACTGTCAGAAACTCCGTTATT
Organism: Orgyia antiqua; assembly: GCA_916999025.1. Taxonomy (NCBI): domain Eukaryota; kingdom Metazoa; phylum Arthropoda; class Insecta; order Lepidoptera; family Erebidae; genus Orgyia; species Orgyia antiqua. Next base: position 13,733,332 of record OU779864.1, on the reverse strand, counting down.
ACCAATTCCACTAGTCTCCATCTCTGAAAATCAAATTAAATACATAAATAAGAAGCTCAGGGCGGGGTAGAGTTCGTCCTTGTACCGATTCGCGAATATCCTGACAAAACAAATTGTGCGTAATCTTTGCGAGACCACCGCGCCGCAAAAAGGTGAGCTTCCAGCGGCAGCGTTATGAATAACTTCCACAGCCCTCATCTAATTTAACTTGTAAACATTACAATTTAGCCGCCCATCTCGACTTGATGCCTCCGAAAGTGCTATTCCCTACCTTTATTACCGGAATTTTTATTTCGTATCTTGGTTTTTTTGTTCGCTTGTTATTTCTTTATGAGCCGCCTCGTTTGCGTTCACAGCTACAAAAGAAATTTTTAATAGCCTTTCTTGATTCATCTATACACATTCCCAGATTGTTTACAATTGCTGTTCTTATCTGGGAGTACGTGAAAAGTCGTGTATGAATTGTTACGAAATTTATTTTTGTATTTTCTTTGCAATCATTTTGATTGTCTTGGATTTCATTTAAAGAGAAGTCTAATAGTTATATAAATATTTAGAAAACAAACATCCCTTTCAAGAATATAACGAGACTCGACAAGCTTATTTGTTATTTGATTGAGCTAGAATAAAGGAATAGAAAGATCTTAATAGAGTCCCAGTGAAGGCCGTAAATAAAAAAACCTGTCAAGAGTGCGATAAACTTGCACACTTAGGGTTCCGTGCCTACCAACGTACTCTTAATGCCAAGATCTAAAAGGTTGAAGGTATCTAAAGGTTTCGCAGCAAGGAACTGTATGAATCTAGATGTCGTATGAGTTACAAGTTGCTACTACGAGTATCAACCGTTGCCGAGTAAAAAAAGTTTGACAGACGGACCGACAAACGGACACCGAAGTAAGACTATAACACCCGTATTCACAAACAAAATTTACTTAAGTAAGTACTTAAGTGTTCATGCACTGTACAAAGGGTAACAATTCTCAGTGCGTTCCGTTCATCGAGCCTTTGTATTCATAGACAAAACTTAGCTATGCGTTCAGTTTAACAAACGCATAGTGCGCTTCATCACTTAAGGGCCTACATCAATATTATCTTCGACATGTACATATTAACACAGCTAGTAGGTATAGAAAATGAAGAATTAGGGCTATTTTTTTTGTTTACTCAAAATCTACTAAACATATTTTAATTCTGATTTACGTGTTTTTATATATAATAGTTACTTATGTTTTTAAAGTTATTTCATTAGTTAATACGCGATAATAGACCGACAAATGAAAAAAATAAAAAATTAGAGAGGTTGTTTCGCTAAGATTTTCTATCGAGAAAACTTTTCTCAATCGCGTTTCTGAGTTTATGCGATCCTAGATTTTATATTGAAAAAACATATACTTAAAATTTAGAGCTCTAGCCATTCAATCTAAAGAAACAATCAAAACTTCGTACGTAGAAAAATGCACGAAGAATTTTGGTATCCTCTTAAGTATTGTTTGTGAAATGATTTTGCTACCCCTGTGCGTCCATGCCTACTATGAGACCTCACAGTAACGTTTGTGAATACGGCTGTAAGGGTCTCTTTTTTGTAAGAACCCCTAATAATAACTGTGCTATGTAATCTTTACGCAATATCTAATATATAAAATTCACGTGTCACAGTGTTAGTTACCGTACTCCTCCGAAACGGCTTGACCGATTCTTCTCAAATTTTGCATACATATTCAGTAGGTCTGATAATCGGCCAACATCTATTTTTCAAACTTATTTTTTTTGTATGGCAAAACAACGTTTGCCGGGTCAGCTAGTATATGTATATATTAGTTTTTCCTAGTTAATTGATTCCATAATTTCGAATATTGAATAGGTTTTGTAGTTTTTTTTTTATAAAGAAACAATAATAATTAGTATAATAATAAAATTAAGTTACACAGGACTGCAACCAAAGTGGACAACTTATCTGTAAATTGAATGCCAGGAATACCTTTTGTGCAAATTGGCTTCTACCTAGCTTTGACAATAGTCCGTCGCAGCTAGCTGTAAAGGGTGTAATTGCATCCGTTACAGACGATAGTCCGAGATCTGTGACCTTTGTTGCCACTTCTATTGTTGGATAAAGCTAACGTTTTATTATAAGTAAAATTGATTAATAGTTGTGATTTATTACGGCTTAAATTTATTGAAATAGCAGTACACCGTGAAACAAGTTTTGTTTGAACCAATAATACTGTGATTTGTGGGCGTCATAAGGTGAGGGTTTTTTAAGTTCAACCTAACTCCCGGAATTTTTTTAAATAGAAGTTGTAGCAATTTTTAATAGTGTGAAATTCGTGGATTGAATATATTTAGCTTGGGTACCTACCCCAGAGAGCAAATTGCCCATTGCACGGAGTAAGCCTTTTGAAGTCGACTGAGTCACAGCGTCATGCGATCATACGAACACTTTGAAGCGTTTCATAAATTTTCACTCAAAGTAATCCACGTGAGATATCAAAAAGAAATTCTCCAGAGATATCAGAGCACGTGAGTGTGGTAAATTCTTAAAGTTTTAAATTGAAATATCTTTGGTAATGATTTTTGCAGAGCTTCTAAGAATAGGACGAAATTGTAATGTTATACCTTTTCAAATTATAACCACTGGGTTCATGTTTCGAACATCACTCGTGGTTATATTTACGCGCTTATCTACGCAATGAATTCCATGATGTGATCTGAACTATAATTTTTTTGGTATTAAATGTTTTTTGCATATATCAATAAATGATATAAATTTATTTAATATTTTATTTATTTTATTCTCTAAAATAGTATAATATACGCTACAAACCTCAAATTACAATTAGTAAATTATTTAAACATAATAAATAAAAAATAAAAAACAAAGGATGAACATAATTATAAATCATCTGCTACATAAACGACTCTCATAGTGTTCGTGAAACTTGGTCCTTGTCTCCAACCAGATACAACCACCACAGGGTCACCATTCCGAACAAAACCTTTTTCTTTCGCAAATTTTATACAAAAATTTACTCGATTGTCAACATCATTTGACCATTCAGCATCAGGAGTATCTATAAGAAATTGTCTATTAGAAATATTACCAAGGTTTCAAGCACATCCGTTCACTTAGACTAGATAAGCATCGGATATCTTCGAAATTTGAGTCGGTACTGAGGTATTACTATAAAATCATAAAACTTAATAAAAAATAATACCTTCATATAAAAGAGGTATGATTCCTTTCCACATATGTAAATGTCTTGCTATAACTCCATAACGAGTTACTGCTAATATTGGACATCGGGGATGGTATCTAGCAACACATCGCGCAGATTTACCAGTTGATGATATTACCACAATAGCTGAGGCTATACATCTCTGTGCTGCTAATACAGCTGACATTGATGTAGCTGCTATGTGATCACAGGGTATAGGAGTCTGGAAAGCATTTTAGAAGTCATAAAATACAATAAACACTCCGGAATATATTGAAGATTTTTGACTCAGAACATAGAAACCATAACAAACATGATAATTTAATTTTTATCATATATTAAGTTCAGAGCGTTAAGAGGCCCCTAATAAGGTGCAGTGATGATATCTTCAAAACCACAGGGAGCCACTGAATAATAATGTCTCAAAACCGTATATCGTGGCCTCCTATGGGGTAGCCTATGCCCAGCTATGGAGAAAGAGAAAATAAAATACTTACCTTATCAATGGAATCTAACAGTACTTTTTTTGACCAAATGCACGCTTCAGCTTCTTTACAGGTGTTTGCAAGAAAAACTACTGCCTCAACGGGATACAATCCAACAGCTGTCTCAGCACAAAGTGCGAGACAATCAATACCATCCAAAACACAGTTGCCGACATCAAGTAATTCAGCTCTAAGAGGGAATTTGTTGTATCTCATACTACTTAGAAGATTTGATATTATACAAATTGCAACATTGGCCTGAAAATCAGAGATATACTTAGTGGAAATATCACTAAGAGTATATAAATAATAGGCCTTCTCCATTTATTATAGGGTGTTTGGGGTACTATGCTACCCTGACCAGGCGTGTTGACATATGGTTTGGGTTTGATTTCGAATTTTCCGTCCCTTACAAAGAATGTTATTTGCTTTATCCCTTGGTTGGCTTTTACAGCACCCTGAGGAGAAAATTGGGTAGTGTCATATGTATTCTTAATCTATTAATTACCACACAAATACGCTCTCTAATACTGGTACACTCTCTAATAACTACTACTTGTATAATTACTTATAGGTTATTCAACTTACTTGATTAGCTCGAGCGATCATATTTTTTTGCGCTACAACAAGCTTTTTTGGTGTGATATCAGAACCCAGTTCTTGACGTGTTATAGCAACGCTATCGCAAACCTAAAATTATGTCAAATTATTGTACTTTCTTTATTCTTGTTTATTATTTACATTATTATATTAGATTCGAAAACAATGAACTACAAAAACTTAAGCAATAGCTCTACTATCCTTAAGCATCTAAAGTACTTTAATGTACATTTAATGAGTACTTTTTAAGTTATAAATAGAATTTAAAAAGTCTTTAAAATAGAGATATTTAATATGCTAATAATTTCTTTTCTACTAACCGCTAAAATATCATCAAAATTACGGTATCCTTCGATATTTTGGATATTTGCCATTATTGATATTTTCTTTCCTTTTTCACCCAGTAAGCTTTTGAGTTCAGTTATAGTACTCCCCGAATTGACAAATGTTGGAATCACGATATCCACCTGAAGTTTGTAATTTGTGAACGTCAAAATACTTGCATTTCATTACTAGACGATATTACAAGCAAACAGAACTATAAGACACGTGTTGCCAATTTCATTCTAATTAATATCAACTGTTGTTCTAGCTGCATGGCGCATAGATGTATTGCAAGTAATAAATTTCGCTTCGTGGTCTAGCGCTTCGTATCACGGACTGCCGATCATGAGGTCGCGGGTTCGATTCCCGCCTCGGACAATCATTTGTGTGATTTTTATAAATGTCATACTAATGTTTGTTCTGTGTCTAGGTGTTTCTATGTATTATAAGTACCTATGTCTTTACAAAAAAAAGTAGTATATTTATTCTATCCGTATTCTGGTACCCATAACACCAGCATCTAAGCTTAGCTTGGGACCAGAGGACGCTGTGTGAAATGTCCGTGAATATTTATTTATTTATTTAATTTACCTGGTTGCGTACAGCCATTTCAATATCAAGTTTATCTTTATCCGAAAAGTTAGGCATTTTCAATATTACGTTAGGTATAAATACATCTTTATATGATCCGAGTACCCCACCCCGTATGACTTTACATGTTATTGTCATAGATATTGTTTCTACTTTTAGTTCAACAGTTTCATTGTCTAGTAAAACAGTATCTCCTTTCTTTAGCTGCTCTGATAAATACATAAAATCAACATAAACTATATACATTGAGCATCTGTATCTGTATGTTTCATCTGTAGTTAATCTTACAGTGTCATTGGTTTTTATTTCGACAGTTTCGCCATAACTCTGTAGAAAGAAAATATAAAAAGATGCAACCGTGGATATTTTAAAATACGTTACACTAGTAATGTCTCCTATAAGTTAAGTTACTGGACAAGTCACAGGAAACAACTGGCTGCGAAAAATTCGTAACAATCAGTTCCGTAATCTCTAATTTGTAAGTGTTCTTAAAGAAAAGAAAAAAACTAAAAGTACAAAGGAGTTTTAGTAAAACTATGAAAGATTCTGACCTCTGCTATGCACCCGGTTCTTATTTTTTTGCCAGATAGACGAATAGCGATAGCCAGAGGATAATGTTTTTCTATTGTGATGCTATAGTTTTTAGCTGCTTGGCGAAGCATTTTGATAGTTTCCACATGATCGTCCCTTATTCCAAATGCCATATTGAGGAGGGCAATATTCATACCTGCTGCGATCATTTTCTCCATAACATCAATGTTACAAGAAGCAGGACCTAAAAACAGATTATTATATCTAAAGCCGTAGTCGTAGTCGAGTCTTTTATTGTAGCTGTCTCAGGAGACTGGTGGAATTGTTATGTTTCGGTGGGAGTGTAATGCTTAAGAATGTTGTTGACTGAGTTGTCTTATTTCCAAATGTATGGAAGATCAAAGAAAAGTGGGATGAACTGAGAATAGAATTAATGTATGCTCTTCTTATGTAACTTTCCAATTATCAGATTGATTTGAAATTTTGCAGATTCATCAATTTGAAAGAGTATCATGACTTTAAATAATTGCATATTTTAAGGTTCAACTTAAATAAAATCTATATACTCGTATATTAGGTATATTTTTAAACTAGCTGTTGCCCGCGATTTCGTACGTGTAGAATTTAGAAAATGTTCCCTGTTTTTGTAACATTTTTCACTACTGCTTCTCGCCTATTAGTGGCAGCGTGATGTTATATAGCCTATAGCCTTCCTCACTAAATGGATAATACAACACTGAAAGAAAATCGGTCCAGAGGTTCCTAAGATTCGTGCGTTTAAACATACAAACTCTTTATCTTTATAATATTAGTATGGATTAAGTGAATATTAGTTAAACTTGCCTATAGAAGCCATGATTCCTGTGAGCCTTTGACAAGGAGGTGAAGCATTAATATCCAACTTAAGAATGTGATCTAGAGGTGAGTAAGCGTGAGATGCAGCCATCTGTTGGCCTGGTAATTCCTTTGCATCATACTGAAATTTAACATTAGTGCTTGATAGAATATATTATTATAATAGGTATTTCCAATTGAATATAAACAAATCATCATATATTTCAAGCATCATTATGCATCAAAAGGATTTTGTTAGTTTAGTTCTTGTTTTAATTTTCTAGTATTATGTAACTTGAATTTTTTGGCTGCTTCAATCGGATGTTAGAAGTTGAAAAATTTGTTTGTAACATAAAAATAATCTTCATAATAATCAAGCTTTTTATAGTTGTTAATTAACTGTAGCATATTTTAGACACTTACTTCGTTTAGTTTAGTATCAAATAACGTGGGCCAGGTCATTATTTTCAAAGATTTTCAGTAATATCCAATATTTTTTTTACAAAAATATCTAAGCAAGTTTGTTATATTTTTAGACAAATAGTCAAAAAATGTCAAATATCAAAAAGCAATGGTATCACAGAGTAGAATTAAACGTACTTAGAAGAGTATAAAATCATTTAAGGTTCCGTTACAACAGTTTTTATACAACATTCCAAGGGTTTGATTCACATTATAACCACTTTTTACGAATTTAACGCGTTTGTTTCAAAAAATGCTTCGTGGATTATCATTACATTTCTTCTAAATGTTAAAATTCACATCAAGCGAAAATAAAAGACATATTAGTGTTACAAAAATATAAAAATAATTTGTAGTATTTCAAACATGTAATGTTTGCATGCATAGCTGTTGCTCTCAATTGCGTACGCGAGAAATTTTGATACCAAAATCTTAACAAATTTGTACAAAAAACCATCCTCTTGAACTATCTACTAAAAACCGCATGAAAATCTGTTGCGTAATTTAAAAGGCATAAGCTCACATACATACTTACATACATAAAAAACATACAAAATAACGACTTTGTTTTTGAATAAGTATCTTTATATACACCGTCATTATGATCAAAAAATATTGCATTTGTCAATTGTTACAGTGTACTAAACTCGTTAACGGCACGGTTGATGTTAAGAACGTCGGGATAATTTTACGGACGTAACGAGTATTCGCCGGGACCACAAGTCTTATAAAAATAGCTTAATCTTCCTGTGTTGCATATATGACTTTCATAGTATTGGTGTCTCCTAATGCACGTTTCCAACCATATACAACAACTACAGGGTCATGATTTTTTATGAAACCTCCATCTATTCCGAATTTTATACCAAAATTGTAACGCTTTTCAATATCTGTAGTCCAGTCGCTATCCGCAGGTTCTGAAAGCAATTTTACTATAGGTATAGTATCTAATTGAGTATAAATTAATTTTCCTATTTTAGAACTACTTTCAAGTACGCAGTTATCATTTGTAATATTATAGTTTCGTCGTCATCTTGATCAATGCAGTTAACCATTCATTCAGACTAAATAAAACTAGTGCATATGTATCTTGATTGTAAATGTTCAGTACAGTAGGGTAATGTGCCACTTTAATATATAACGTCCAGTCTTAGAGTATATTAGTCGAAGTTATACCTATATCGAGATGTTATTACCATAATTGCAAGCAATACCTGCTTTGCACCAATTTATGTTAATTCTATAAGTGTAAGGTCGGGACAAAAAATTAGGAAATTTTAATAGTTAATTACCATCATAATATAGTGGAATAATTCCTTTGAACATATGCAATTTCTCTGAGACATGTGCGTATCTGCTCACCGTAACTATTGGACACCGAGGATGGTATTTGGAGATAATTTTTCCTATTTTACCACTATTAGTAATCACAATGATAGCAGAAGCTAAACATTTTTGAGCCGCAAACACAGCTGCTATAGCTGCAGCGACAGCACGTTCACACGGTTGAGGCGTCTGTTAACAAATTTTACAAAACAAAATATTTGTTTAGATATATTTATGGCGAAAGGAAAAATGAGAAAGAAACAAGATACTAAAAAATACGAATAAAATAAAAACGAGATGATAGAAATAGTAAAAACTATTTAGAACCTTATCAATACAGTTAAGGAGAATCTTTTGCGACCAGCAGCAAGCTTCAGCTGCTTTACAGGCATCGCATAATAATGCTAAAGCCGTTTCGGGCTTGACTTCTTCGATTACTTCTGGACAGAACCTTACACAATCCACACCATCTAGGATACAGTTACCAAGATCAAGAAGTTCTGATCTAAGTGGAATTCTTTTAATTTTTCCATCACCTTGGAAGTCTACTCCCAGACAGACTGGAACGTTAGCCTAAAATTAATTTGTCAAATGATACTCAGAACTTTTAGATTGTATACCATTCATTTGACCCAAAATAAGACGCGTTAAATGAAATGCAAACTTAGCTTACCAAATCAAATATAGCTAAGCTATATAAAACTACACAGAAAAAATTTACAGCAATGCATAAATTAAAAGATATAATAGTTCGCAATTTCAAAATTTGGCAAACAGTCGGTAAAGTATAAAATTTAGCAAACAGTCGCTACCAATAGCTTCATAAGGTTAGGAATTTACCTGATGAGCACGAGCAATTATGTTCTTTTGTACTATAACTAATCTCTCTGGTTTCATATCCATACCGAGATCTTGTCGCAATATCATTATACCGTCTGCTACCTACAACACATGTAGATCTTAGTTCTAACAATGGGATTTCTTACCTACAATGTCGAACTCCGATAAGCGTCCAAAATATATTTAAAAAATGTTTAAACCTTAACCTTTAGTATTTCATCAATATTCTTGATACCTTCAGATTGTTGAATATTTGCAATTAAAGCAATATGTTTACCATTATCACCTAAAATATTTCTTATCTCTGTTATAGTGTCTGCTGAGTTTACGAACGAAACTATAATTATATCAACCTAAAGAAAAATTTTAAGTTTGTTAATCAAATGTTTAGTTATAAACGCGATACAATAAGTAATGTTTCTAACTAACGCCTTTATTTATTGCCATTTTTATATCATCTTTATCTTTATCAGTATAATGTGGCATATTCATTGCCACGTTTGGAGTAAAAACATCTTTGTAAGATCCAAGTATACCACCACTCTGCACTTTACATGTGAGCGTAGTTAAAGATATAACTTCTACTTTCAATACGATTCTTCCATTATCCAGTAGAATAAAATCACGAGGATACATCTGCTCTGCAAAATCTATGAAATCCACGAAAATGGTATACGTGGAACATCTGTCTTTATAGGTTTCATCCGTAGTTAGCCTAACAACTTCCCCAGTGATAAGTTCAACTTGACTGCCGCAGTTCTGTAAGTATATATTTTTATTTTAATATTATAAAATGTCCATTTAACTATTAGTTTTTCCATTTTAATGTTAGTAAATTGAGTAAAAGTAACGTGAAATAAAAAAAAAATACATAGAGGTGGTTTACGATTCCTCGTTACAATTCTGGGGGTGTATTTGTAGAACATAGTGTCAATATTTTTGATATTACACGGGAGAATGTAACTCCCAAAACCACCTCTGTGTCAGTAGTGTAGCGTAAAGGCTACATACTCCTGGACAGATGTTCATACCTTATCAAGAGTGATATGGTCTATGCCTTTGTTGGTGTCTTAACTCAGTGTAAAAATATTGAAAATATTATGTAAGTAAATATTAATATCTAGTATTTAAATAACGTTAAAAAGTAAAGTGGAAATTCTCACATCAGCAATACGTCCAGTTTTAATCTTCCTGCCAGATAGCCGAATAGCTATTGCTAGGGGATAGTACCTTCCCATAGTGGCACTGAAATTTGTTGCAGCCTCACGGAGCATATCTATAGTTTGTAAATGATATTCCGTGGTTCCAAATGACATATTTAAAGAGGTTATGTTCATACCAGCTTCCATCATTTTCTCGAAACTCTCAACATCATAAGAACGATGGCCTACGGCATCATTATTGCATTTAGTATTTTATTTTTAAATTTAGTAAAGCGGTTTGTATGTTCAGTGTACCGTTTTATTTATTTTATTAGTAAATAATACTAGGTTTTCAAGTATACAAATTTTAATAATATTATAGGTAAATTGCGATATAGCTGCAAACACTATGTTTACTAAATCGCAAATGACCTTTTACGGTGGTTTTAGCCTGGAAATTTGTGTTGAATATATTCAGAACAATGACTAATCTGTATCTATAGTTTTATACATATATCACCATTTACCGAGTGAGGCCAGAATTCCTGTAAGCCTTTGACAACTTGGTGCACTATCTATATTTAAATTCAACGAATGATCAAATGGAGTCATTGCATTAGATGAACTTAACTGTTGGCCTGGAAAATCCATTGGGTCGTACTGAAAATAACAAATTTATTTAATAAAAATACCATTTAATACATTTTTGAAAAATTTATAATTTTTACTTATTGTAAAACAAAGTCGTTATTTTTATATGTATGTGCCTATGTGAGCTTATATCTTAAAAATTACGCAACGGATTTCGATGCGGTTTTAGTGGATAGAGTGGTTCAAGTGGATGGTTTTTTAATGAATTTTCATCTGTCATTTACTTAGGCATAATTTTTCCTTATTTATTTTACGAGCATAGCACGTCAGTTCATTAAGTAATAAACCATGTATGTATGTTAATAGTAGCAAAATTTATAAATAGAATTTGCATTGATTTGGTTCCGAAAATCAAAAGACATTTCTTTAAAATGATCACTTATACTCACAGCGTATACTTATTATTTATTTCGCTAAGGGCTTCTTATATGGGCCAAACAGCCCACTTATACGTAGGACGCTGCTTATATTCTAAAAATGGGATATTTAAATAGGCTATGGACATGAAAAAGATAGCTTATTCATACTATTTGAGATTGTCAATTCCATTTTTATGGAAAGGATTTTATCCAAGTTCTGAGGCTTGTAGATGATTTGAATACACTAAGCTAACCTAATATAAGTAAAAATATGTCGCATATGATAAAGTATCTACTTAGTATCTACTAACCCCATATCTTATGTACAACTTATATTAGAGAACCACTACTAACTCATATTATAAAACCAAGTCGATATTTTTGCGATATTTTTTATGTCCCTATGTGAGCTATTATCTTCCAAACTGCGCATCGGATTTTGATGCAGCGTGTTTTTAATAGATAGAGTGGCTTATGAGGATGGCTTTTCTTTATAATTTGCTAAGGTTCGGAGTATATTTTAAATTTTACGTACGAAGTTGTGGGCGATAGCTAGTATATTATAATAGGCGTTGCTTACGACTTTTAGGAATTTGGAACCCCCTTTTTTCGAATTGAAAATAGCCTGTGTTCTTATTTTATTTAAATCCGATGAGTAGATTTCGTGCAAAAAAAGCGGCTGATGGAAATATTCACTTTCGTATTTATTATATAGTGAGAGAGGATAAAATAATGTCATAACGTACTTACATTTTCAAGCCGACAATCAAATAATGTGGGCCATGTCATTTTAAGGTTTTTATTAAAATTAATTCAGAATAATAGAATATAATTATTATATTAATGAAAAATTAAACAGAAAAATATCACATCAAAGTTTCATGTCAAAACAATGTCAAAATAATGTCTAAGTCAAAAGTGAAATGAGGCCATTTATGTCAAAGGAATAGTCTATGCAAGGTCTATGCAAAGAACTATGGCGAACATACAAGCATACGGCTCACCTGATGGTAACCGGTCACCAGAGGTATCACTCGTGCGTCACCGGCAAGTTGTTCATTTCACTACTTAAATGTACGCGGGATTGATTGTACGTTGGATTGACGTGAATTCTGTTGGAATCATACAGTACGCGATGCTATTATGATCCTGGATCAATGTAAGTATGAGATTTTCTTACTGTTTTAGTACTTGCTCTTCATCACCTATGATCCTTTACAGTAAGGGATATAAACTACCAAGGATTGCCATACGCGAGATACGTGATAGTTAGAAGGCCCATTATTTGTTATCACGCGTTATTTTAAGAGTATATTACACAACATATCCTACACTTACTAGCTCCCATAGCAGAAACAAGTTGCTAATATTTGTACTCATAATCCCATGCTGAGTTATTTATGCAATAAATACGTAATAATATATTTGTCGCTTATAAATAAGTATTTATTCTTGACAATTAATCTTTCCAAATCCCCTTAGCCAGCGAAACTGCGCATTAAAATGTTTACAAAAGTCAGGTGGATCAGGCCGAAGCCCCAATTGTTGGTAAGCTCAATGATAAACAAGTACCGCAGCTGTCGCGAGGCAACGCCGACAAAAAATAAATAAAGCTCAGGTAGAAAAACAGTGAGTTTTATTTGTGGTGAAACCATTAGGGATCGTGAATAAGATAAAAGAGTAAATACAAGTAAGTGATGCTTGTTTTGAGGAAAATCTCACGCGTGTAAACAGATTATGTATGAATTGTTGAACTATTTACGGATTTATTCTTTTCGCTAATATCTCACTAATCCCCATATGTATATATAATCTTATGTATCTTATATAATAATCTATCTTATATAATAATCTTATGATTATGTTGGTTACAAATTTTGTAAAAGATCTTGTAAATAAAGTTAAAAGCACTTGAATTACTGTTTAAAACAACTTTAATGATTAAAATAATATTTATCCAAATAATGTTATTATTACGTCATCATTGTCTTTAATATTGATTCAGATAACATCAGGGTGACATCTGTGAACAAAAATAAATATTGTATGGTGATAATAGTACAAGTACATACAGTAAATATAACAAATCATAATAATCTTCATCAAATCATTGTTCATCTATTATTTTCATTCAATAATCTTCTGTAATTAAAATTTTACTATCCTTAAATTTATTGAATTAATAATTTCCTTTGAGAATATTAATCACCAACACGCTAATTACTTACGTTAAGTTATTCCTATACTGTACAGTGCAAGTCCTCACTGTATCACAATAAATGCTATCATCACGTCCTTTTTCCAGTGTTATATAAGTATCGCCATACTGTAGCCAATTTTTTTCTAAAGCATAGTCAATGGCATAATCCACACGGGTTTTGATTGTATTATACCAAGTATTTTGGGGTGTACCTGCAACAATCACGTGACGAATCAAAAATCTAAGCACATGACTACAAAAAAAACACTATCATACAATCGATCTATATTTTCATTGGTGCCTTTATTAGGGATAATAGTGTGGAAGCTCTTAAGTCTAACTTAATTTTGCAGCACATTTAAAATTTTCACGAAAGTTAGATCAAAATATGGCAGTGCGAAACCTGATGCTATATATTTTACAAGCTAATTTAAAAATATTTAAAGATACGAACGAATAGAACGAAACTATGATACCTTTACATATAAGAGGCACAACACCTCTGTGAACTTGTGCTAATCTGAAAGTTCTCATATTAGTTGTGACTGCCAGAATTACTGCAATGGGTCGCATAAAATTCAGATAGTAAATAGTTCGTCCAGAGACCGTTGGTATTACTATTACTCGAGATTGTGCTTGTTCGGCTGCAAGGGTACAAGATATTGCAGCTGCTATAGCAGCATTTGAAGGGACGTTTACCTAAAAAGATGCATAAAAATAGTAATATTATTTATAGTGTTTATTTTTTAAGCTTAAACCCCAGCAGTTGAGGTTTATTAGTTTAGTTGACCCTTGCATTACGGTATCCATAACAATAAACGGTATGATATATGTATGTTAGGCTGCCGTTAGATGTAGTCATTAAACATTATTGTTCAACTTTAGAGAGAGTTTTTAATTTACTTATACAATTTGTCATTAAATATTTGAGCTTATTTATACCATTGTTACATTATTATAAATTTCTACTAGAATTTTACACGAATGTAATTCAGCATTAGGTACTTACTCCTGAAAGTTGTCGATGGAAATCAATTTTATTATTAGTGTAGGGTTCAATTTCAATACACAATTCGGTCAAACGTTTCATAACAGTGATTAATGTGTCTGCATCGTTACAATGTCTGAGAACAAAGCCAGATGCTCCTTCTAGTAAAGCATTAGTGACATCAGCTGAATCTTTAACATCAGCGTCACCAGTTATAAATGTATTATACAATATTTGACCTGATACAAACATAGGTTTACCGACCTGAAATAAAAATTTATACATTTTTCGTTTAAGACTTATTTGTGGACTAAAAATTGCTATGCTTCCATTTCTTCTTCATCGAACAGTATTGTACCATTACGCGGGTCTTTTCCACTTCTTATCCGGTTTTCTTATACCACGCTGACACCAGACGAGTTTCCATATTGTTTAGTTTAAAAGGTTCCATCTTTTGCAGAAAGTTTATTTGCTTATAATATTTTTTGGCTGACTAAAACAGCACTCTGCGGAGGAAATGGGCAGGGACATATATACTCGTATTTCCAATCAGCCACCACACCGGCTTAGGGCTTTAAATAATTGCATTTAAAATTTACCTGTCGACATTTACCAGCAACCCACTTTTGAATACTATTCAAGCGATAGCACATAGTTCTTTCTAGCTCGTAAGCCAACAGTTCTCTAGAGAATAGTATTATATCCGCTTCCTAAAATAATAGAAATATTTTATTTCTGAAAGAACAACAAACGACACTGTCGGCGACGCAATTACCCACGTGCGACAAAAGTACCTACCTGCCACTGTTACTATGTAAGGTTATATGTTTTATGTTATGTATAGGGTTTAATAAGAATTAATAGTGTTTATTAATATGTTTAGTTTATACAAATCGATGTCGCTCAGTAGTAATCTAATAAGAATATTTTGTACTATCATAATTACGTAACTTGAAATTATGATTGTTTATTATTTAATGTGTAGGTACCTTTTGTATTTTATAGTATTGAGTAAGGCCTAGAAATAAGAATAATGTTTAAATTATAGAAATCGGACCAATATTGTTAAAGTTATGGTAGTTTTAAGTTTGTTTTTTTGTAATTTAAATGATAATTTTTTAGGTTTTAGTTCTAGAAAGTTTTTATATTCTAATTCTATGATTATTATTATTCAGTAATATGATGTAATAGGATAAGACCAATTAAATAAGGTACCATGTGTAAAAATATCTTTAAAAATAAATATGAAAGGAGGGGTCTAAAGATTTCGATTAAGTAAAAATTTGGAACAAAAGGGCTCTATTTTGCATGGTCGTCGCTACGGTAAAAGGCGGAGCCACCTAAGCGAGGCAATTTATCGTAGCAACATTCGCAGTCCGAAGCATAATCACCGAGCTCTACAATAGGAAGGAATTCGAAATCTGAAGACTACAACATCTCAGAAAAGAACCGGTGTTTTATTGAAGTGGAAGTTTTCGCCTTTTACGCATTTAGGGGTGCGTGGGATACGGGTCAACCAGAGAGGTACTTGTACCTGTAAAGGCCCGTGTCACTAAGTTTGGCAAAAGTCGGCTCCGGGTATTGGTCGTGCCCTAGTCGAGTCCGCCACAGACACCATACACTTTATTTAAAAAGATTTCTGAATTCTTATAGATTTAAGAGACACTGAACTTAAGGTTTTACAGAGAGATATGAATACTAAACGTGAAAAATTTTATAAGAAACTGAAGCTTGCTTAAACATTTAAGGGAGTATATCTTGCGTGGATTATATTTCTGTATTGTAAAGATGACGAAATGATACCTATTTTTTACATCTAGTAATATCTAGTTTTGAAAACTAAATTACCGGAATAAGTTCATCTAAATTGTGAAGTCCCTCTAATGTGCATAATCCACACACCAATAAAGGTTTTTTAACATTCGTTCCTAGAAACCCTTTTACCTTTTTTACTGTCTCAGCACGTCGAACGTAATTTATAAAGATCATATCAACCTGGAATGACAGTTGATTTATTTGTAAGTAAAATTTTCTTTTCTGACATTGGCATTGTGTATGTTCAAGAAATTGTTAGGACTATTCCATTAATTTCTTTTGCCGTCCCAACATTTTTTCAGGCGGCCCTTTAGTTCAAACCTTATGACGGAAATGTGATGAGGGAACACACACGGATCTTCGGTGGTTTGGAAAAATAGGTATCCTTTATAATATATAATTACAATAGCCATCTGGTATAGGTAGGTAGGGTAATAGAAATAATATCTTGAATCTGCTGATAGGAAACTATTGATTAATCTAGACCATTGAATATCGTAAACATAATTTGGCTTTGTGCTGATTGTATGCTCTTTTAGTAATGTGAACATCTGGT
Source organism: Orgyia antiqua (assembly GCA_916999025.1). Classification (NCBI taxonomy): domain Eukaryota; kingdom Metazoa; phylum Arthropoda; class Insecta; order Lepidoptera; family Erebidae; genus Orgyia; species Orgyia antiqua. The sequence goes on along the minus strand of OU779864.1, from coordinate 13,716,416 downwards.
ACCTGATGTTCCATTGCAAGTTCAAGGAGTTGCAAATCACTTTCAGCTATTGTAGGGTGACTGCGTGTTGCACCTCGCAAGCATACCAGAACTTGATTTCTTAATTCACCCCCTTTAATTACTATACACGAAATACTTTTTGTTTCTATATTTTGTACTTGCAATACGATTTCGTCTTGTTCTAAAGATATTTCCATTCCGATTGTAACTTCTTTAAATATATATGGATCATCAATATATATTTGGCTCTCATTACAATTATTAAAAACAGTTGTATCATTTGTTAGAATAACTTCATTGTTTTCTTTTAATACAGTAATAGGATGTTCCTAAAATGTTAAGTAAATTGTAAGACACAATACACTAGCATATAATTATATAGATACAATTTCTATGAAATATTTAATGTTTATAACAAACAAAAAGAAAATTTTGCGGCGATTCCCGAGAGAGGAAATACAAATAACAAATTTAAACCTAACAAGCCTACCTTTTCAAGCATGCCAGTTCTTAGAACACAAGATTTAAGATCAAGGCATGTTGCACATGGCCATTCTGGGAGCCCATGTTTGTTTGCCAGAAATCTTGAAGCCTTATTAATTATATCTAGTATTTTTATTTTCTCTTCATTTGTAAGATGAGCTGCCATTAACCGTACAGCATTCATGCCTGCTTCCATCATTTTTTGGATATCTATTTGATAAACAGCGGAGTCAGCTGTTAAAAAATAACAATTGTGTATCAGATAGGTGTGACTTTCACACAGGTCTTACAGATAAACAAAATCCAGTCAAACTTTAGCCTTACGAGTCACATCAGAAATTTTGTAAATGAAATATTGTGAGACAAATAGTTTTTTGCATAGCTTATGTACGAAAATTATATGAATAAACTAAAATTAGCTAAAATACCTAGACCAACGACGAGTCTCGTCCTTCTGAAGTCAATAGGTTTATTGGCCAAATTTTGAGAGCGACTTAAATCTGTATTATACAGTTGTGTTGGATATAACAGCGTATCCATTTGTACTATGTAAATATTCTTTATCAAAGTATTAATAGCATTTCTTAGAAAAATCCAGAAATATCTATCCAAATGTGTATTATAACCACAGAATAGATAGAAGATACTACGTACGTAGCAGTGCGTAGCAGTGATTATAACAGATTTTAAGCACAGATATTTTGTCAGTGTTTTGTCATAATATTTAAAGCATAGAGATTTGGTGAAGATTAAATTTTCTGTCATAGATAACAAAAAGAAAATAATCAACACCATTACAAAAAATTTACTTTACACAAATTTAATAACTTAATTTTCACGTATATGCTATGTATAGCAACTATAGATTAATAGTTGCTATAGCATATACGTGAAAATTCACACTGGTCGAGCTATCAAAAGTAGGCTAAGACTCATATAGATTATTGATACGTACCTACTGCTTTCTGTACATAATTTTACTCTTGCTGATACTGAATAAATAATACGACATTTGTATTTTGTTAATTGATTTATAAGAATTAAGTACATGGCCTGCAGCTTCAGAAAGGACGCGATTGGATTCGCGGGAAAGAGATGGTACAATAAAAAAAATACAAATGTCGTGTTATTTATTCTCATCGTACGTACATTTACGTATAGTATCTCCTCATTGTAGTATAACATTGAACATCTTCGTCGGCTATTCTTTTCTTATTTGCACAGTTAGCGGCAAGCTAATGGACAAACAAGGGTCGCGCCAATGTTGATTTTCATTTAGACCGTGCAAGAAAGCTTGTATCTTATAAGATTTATTCGTACCGCTGTCAACTAAGAATAACTCTTTGTATGTTTAAATTGTTCAATTCTGTATTTGTTTTGGAGACGGTCTTTAGACCAGAAGCGAAAATAAAAATGAATCTTTAGTGTATTTGTAGATTTTTGTTACAATTTGTAGCGGATTTATTATGCACTAGCTTCTGCCCGCGGCTTCACATGCATTAGTGGCCGCATCGAATTTGAAAACAGACCTAAAATTGAAATATGAACTTAGAGAAAAAGATACTAAAATTGATACTTAAATCTACAGCAAAATTTGCAATAATTAACAATTGATACGAAATATTATGTATTTCTACTAAAATCAAAGTTAAATTCGATACCAAAACGACAACTACAATTGATATCGAAACACAAACCGAAACAAATACCTACTATGTTCAATGGTTGATAAAATTGTAAAAAATATTAATTCATTCGGCAAAAAAAAAAACATCGAAGTAGTATTGAATATAAACACATAACTATTCCAACCTCTTTAATTAGGAAAGCATCTGATTTATAAAAAAATAAGTACCGCACAAGGAGAAGGCTTTTAAGGCGAGATTGAAACGCTGGCTTATAGAGCAAACGTTCCATAGTTATGATGAATTTATTAATTAATTTGTAGTTGGAAAATTGAATATTATTTTATTATACTAATGTTAATTTGTTTTTAAGACATAGGTAGAATACCGGTATGGTATCTATATAATTTACTTATTTTTACTATTATCATATTTTTTATTTTCTTTTTAACATTGAACTTTTCCGTTCTATTCTCTCTATTTTAACTACTATCGATTAATGTCCTCATAAATTTTACCTTAATACATACATACAAATTATATCGTGTAAATGTTTATTTACCAATAAATAAGTATCTGAGTAGCGGAGTTTCTATTCCATCTGGGATTAAAACCTTCTTGGCCAAATAATAATCTACTTAGTTTAAAAACTAAAAAACACGCTTAAATATCCTGATTTTTTTTTTAATTATTGCGTTGTCATCGGTCATTGTTAGGTGTGCAAAATTTCAGATCAATCCGTCTACTGCAAGTGGATGAAAATCGCTTTCAAAGATTTCGTTACACATATTAATACATTGATAGATACATACCAAACTTATAAAAGCGTGTTAAAAAAGAACACCTTTAAGTCGACGGATTCTGTAAGTTGCTATGACAACTGTAAAATAACAAAATGGCTGAGTGAAATAACATATAGCCTATTTTACTTCCAGGATAATAAATTATCTTTATACCAACTTTCGTGCAATTCCATTCGGTATATTTTGCGTGAAAACGTCACAAACAAACAAACAAACATACTCACTTTCACTTTTATATAATAGTAAGGATTCATATGATATATGTCATTGATATATGTACGTACTGTGTGTACGTACTTCTATGGTGTACGTACTTACAATTTATTTCTACGGGCATGTTATATGCCCGTAAAGAGAAATATACACACGAATTGATGGACTTGCGGCAGCATCGCTATAATAACGGCTATTTAAGTTGCTCAAATTTTGATTTTAATTAAATTCAAGGTACTATTTCCAATTTTCTATATTATAAAATGCGTTTTATCAAGAGCTTAGCAATAACTATTTTTTTTTTACTTTTTCTGTATTATCGTATTGCTGTGCCCTTAGCACAGTAGCGAATTTAGAAAATTTGCGCCCCGGGCCCACGACGGGCTAAGACTCATAATATTTCAGCAAAGAACTCGGCCGCCTGACCCTGTCTGCTTACACCGGTCCTCACAAGTTGCCCCGGGCCATGGCCTTTATGACCCAGGCATAAATACGCCACTGGCTTACTTTAAAGCACGCATACATTTCGCGTAAGCGTAATAATCACTTCTCTTGCATTAGTTGTATCTAAATATGGGCTGTAATGAAATATTTCCTTAACCATATTGTAATATTACTAATTTTCATCGTTTATGACGCAATTAAACGCACACGTGTTCTCTCGTATTAAGAAAATTAATTGTGTCGTAGCGATGGTCACAATTAAACCTTCACAATGTATTAAGCCAAATGTCTTAACTAATATTTAATGAACATAATAATATATGCAGATGTCCGTGTGGTGACGGATTAAGAATACAAGTGTCACCACCCCATCTCCTCCCCAGGGTGCTGTAAAAGCCAGCTAAGGGATATTGCACACAGATAACATCCTCTGTGAGAGACGAAAAACTCGAAAATAAACCCAGTGCCAACACGCTTGGTCAGCGCGGCGCAGTAGACCATAATCCCTCCAAAGTGGAGGAAGCCTGTGCCCAACAGTGGGACGTAAATGAGCTGGAGAAATATGCAGATAAATATTTTAATTAAATACTTTTGTGTGATTGACTGTATTTGGGGTTATCTTTACTTATTATAAAAGTGTCGTTATTTTTGTATGTATGTCCCTATGTGAGCTTACGAGTATATCTGCAAAAGTACGTAATGCATTTGTTGCGGTTAATAAATAGATTGGTTTAAGAAGATGTTTTATTTTGTATAATTTGTCATCAGTTGTTTGGTTTCTAAGTTCCACGCGTGCGAATTACCTTATATTAGAATGTTTTCCCCTTCTAGAAATATAACTTTTATTATTAAAAAAAAGTAATCATAAAAATAGAAGTCGCAATATATCTTTAAGTAATACCAAAAGGTATTAGATATAATACTTCTCAACTAAAAGAAATCATTAGAAAAGTTTGATTACTGTATTTTCCCTTTTTCTATAACCGGCAACGAAACTCCTAAAGGAATATATTCTGTGATATCTTCGGGATCTTACAAGTTTCAAGCCTTAGGGACTCAAGGAACCGTTGTCCTCCATATATATTGGCACCAATTCTGTGAAGTCGAGTACGAAGCTAAACTAAACTAAAATTAAATTAACAAATCTACTTTGTTTTAATCACAATCATGTAATGTTATCTATACTATCTATACTAACATTATAAAGCTAAAAAGTGTGTTTGTTTGTTTGAACGCGATAATCTCAGGAAAAGCTGCTCTGATTTGAAAAATTCTTTCAGTTTTAGATAGTAGTAGCTGTCTCTGCAAACGTTTTTCGTTTTTGTTTTGCCATACAATTCTGTGTAAAAATCAACAACAAAAAATTTCATCAAAATCGGTCCAGCCAATTGTGAATCTAAACCATCCTCAAACCCCCTTGAATACACACAACAAATTTCATCAAAATCGGTCCAGCCGTTTAAGAGGAGTTCAATTACAAACACACGTACAGAAGATTTATACTATATATAAAGATGTTTATCGAGGAAGCTTTACTCTTAGCTTGTCACTGTCACTGGCTTGTCACTGTTGTATTTGTACCATGAAGGTATAGATAAAAATAGGAGGCCATACTTGGAACATCGGTTTGAGGCAAATACCTACGTATCTCTATCTCACTCTCTGTGGTCTGACCTCTCTTTTTAGTGTGGCCTTAGTACTGCTATCTCCTTAATAAAATCTCCTAGTAAATTCTTAAAAAGAGTCACCACACATATCAAATCACAAGATAAACACTGTCATTTGATAGTGTTTAATCGTAACTATAAATAACTAGTTGAAATACGATGAATGAAATTAAAAATAATAAAATAGTAGATCACGGATGCTTTTCATGGTTAACGAATCAGTGAATTATTTTCCCCATTTCCTAAGGATTTCGTAATTTGGCAACATTGGTCACCATATGTCAAGTTGTTGACAAAATTGTGCCAATATGTCGGTTGTTTACTTTACGGTTCACAGCTTCGTTTCAAATTTTCGACTCTAATTATTTTTATAATTAAAGAAATGGTGCAAACTTGTGTAGTGCGTGGTTGCGGTAGTACGTGGTGTCCAGGAGGTGATATACAATTTCACGCGTAAGTGTTTAGATCGTGATTTCTGGCATTGAATAACTGCAAACATATTTCTTTGTATTTTCAATTAAATACTTCATAAAATGATTAAACAATGTTTTCAGCATACTTCTAACTAACTATACTGATAACGATGTAAAGATCTAATAGTCTTACATTGAATTTCATGGACTTAGTGCAATTTTATTTTTCTTGTTTACAAGAAGTAATTTTGAAATAGTGTGACCATACTGAGGACATATCTAGGACTTTCTGTGGGACCTGAACTAAATTATACATGTTTGCTTAGTCATTTAATTTTTATTTCACATTATTTACAACATTAATATACTTACCTACAATATTATTTTTTTAGATTTCCTAAAAATAGTACCCAGAGGAAATTATGGTTATCCATTGTACCATTGAAAATGAAATTTTATGAAAGTGCAAGGATTTTTTAAAACAAACAGCAGTTCCTACTACAATTACAAATCAAGAAGCAGTATCACCTTGCAAGGTAAAATTTCAAGTATCTATTTACAAACTCCTTTAATTGTCTCACATGTTATACAATGTTAAATATTTGAATTTATAAGGAATATAAAAACTAGTATGAAAAAAAATACCCCACCAGTATCAGGAACATTTTCCAAACTACCGGCGCTCAAGGCTCCAGAGATAATTGCTGCTTTCTGAACCAGCCCCCCCCCCGATCCGACTGCCTAATGAGAGCCTTACATTATTATTATGTTTCAGAAATGTAGTAGTTCGAATATATGGCAAAAGGCTATATTTTGTAAAATATATTATAATTTTCAGATAGACAGTTCATTACAGGAAGAGTCTATGGGGCAAGTAGCTACTCTGGGTGTACCAAATCCTAGCTCTGGCATTTATGAAAGTGTTGTAACGCTACGGGGAACACAAGTAAAACGCACAACTGCTATTTGTACACTGTTTATTAATTCGCTCATCGCGTCGTGGGCGCAGCCACACACATGCACCAAGCCCTACGCACACAAGCATATATGCATATACAACATCCCTCCCTCTATTTTCTTAAAATAAACATTACACAAAAAGGGTTAAATTATGTAATACAGAATTGTTTGTAGTCCACTCTAGGGATGTTCCGCAACAATCTATTCGGACATCTAGATACGGGGAGTGGTGGTGAATCAACGTCACTCCTCTCCTCCCCCCTATCTTGAGAACTTAGCGTCTGTGGCGAAATGCCGCCAGACGCACCATCGTCGTCAAAAACCCATTGACGAGGGACACCTTTGTACATTACAATCTGATTCTTGTGTTTTTTAATTTCTGAAGAAGATACATGATCCTTAATAAGGTATAACACTTTGCCAAGTTTCTTAATAATAGTGCCTTTGCACCACATAAACTTATTATTATTTAAAAACTTTTTAAATAGAATCTCATCTCCTGGTACATACATTTCTTTATTTTGGCCGCCATAGGCTTTAGTTTGCAAACACTGTTTCAATTTCACATTATCAGCGAGTGAGGCGAGTGGGGGCGGTGCCGACGGCAACTTAGGGCTAAGTAAATCTAGGCGTGTTCTGAGTTTTCGCCCAAATACTAACTCAGCTGGCGTGAAACCCGTCACGGAATGGATCGAATTTCTATAATCAAATAGATACTTTAGCATTTTTAACCTGCATTCATTTTTATTACGTGAGCTTAAGATGCTCGATTTAATGCCTTTTTTAACAATTTTTACGAAACTCTCCGCTTGCCCGTTGCTAGCTGCGTTGTAAGCAGGCGATGTAAGATGCGTAATACCATTCAACGAACAAAAATCTTTAAAAGTGAAAGATGTAAACGCGGCGCCGTTGTCACTAACAATAGTATGCGGTAACCCGTACTTCGACATAAAATCGTATAACTTTTCTATAACCGCCGCAGAGGTTGTAGACGTGGTCATATCATAAACTTCTAACCACTTGGTATATGCGTCCACCACTATCAAAAACGTCTGACTATTCAGTGGTCCTAAGAAGTCTATGTGTAACCTATAGAATGGCGTAGGAGGAAATTCCCATGGAGCTAACGGAGTTCGCGGCGGAGATGGCCTTAGCTGTTGACAAATTTGACACGAGTGTATCATTTTTTCTAACGCCGCGTCTATACCTGGGAACCAGAACCTTGAACGCGCTTCTGACTTTGTTTTCACGATGCCTAAGTGAGAAGAATGTAATTCAACTAAGACCTGCTTGCGTAACAGTTCGGGCAAGACGACCTTATGACCGCGCAATAAGCAGCCATTCTCGAATGATAATTCTGTTCTACATAAAAAATAAGGTTTTAATTGCAAATCAGTAATTTTCTTAGGCCATCCCTTTTGTACATAAACTACAACTATTTTTAATAGCGCATCCTTTTCTGTTGCCTCACGTAACTCGTTTAAGGTTAACGGCAAACTGCCTGTGACAACAAAGTTGACATATGAAGCGTGATCTATAGGGAACGCGGCAGTGGCGGCCGGTGCCTCCGCGCCTTCCTCCCGCCTCGTTATGCGAGCGCACCGTGATTCATCGCACAAACTCGCACGAGAAAGGTAATCAGCACTGTTATCGGCACTGCGAACGTATTCTATTACATAGTTATATGCACTTAAATAAATAGCATATCTCTGTAACCTATTAGCTGATATTTCCGGTATACCCTTATGTGGTCCAAATATGGATATTAAAGGCTTGTGGTCCGTGCGGAGTATGAATGGATCCGACCTACCATACAGATACTGGTGAAAACGGCGAACACCGAATATGATAGCTGTCGCCTCTTTTTGTATTTGAGAATAATTTTTTTCGGCTGAATTTAAAGTTCGAGAGGCGAAAGCTACCGGTCGCTCTAAGCCATCGTGCCCTGCTTGAGATAAAATTGCACCTAGACCGTTTGGAGAAGCATCTACTGTTAAAAATATTTTTGCTTTTGAATTAAAATGAACTAAAACTTGTTCAGAAGTTAAACGTTGTTTAATGTCGTTAAACGCTTTTTGATGTTGAAGAGACCAGTTCCATTTGACTTCTTTTTTCAAAAGCTCATATAAAGGACTCAGGATACTGGATGCTCTAGGTACAAAATTTCTGTAGTAATTTACAAGTCCTAAAAACGATTGCAATGTGTTTACATTCGTCGGAACAGGCGCTTGAACTATAGCTTTTACCTTAGTAGGATCCTTTTGTAATCCATCCTTGTTTATAATGTAACCTAAATAATTAACCTTGTCTTTAAAAAAATCACACTTATCTTTCTGTACCGTGAGCCCCGCATCCCGGAGTCTTTGGAGAACTACATTTAACCTTTTTATATGCGTGTCTGCTGACTCTGCCGTTATCAAAATGTCATCAAGCAGACATAACACTCCATCTAGTCCAGCGAGTACATTTTCCATGGCCCGTTGAAATATAGAGGGTGCACTTGATAGTCCGAACACTAGTCTCGTATATTTAAATAACCCTCGGTGTGTATTTATGCAAGTCACGTTTTGCGACTCCTCATCTAATAAAAATTGGTTGTAAGCCATAGACAGGTCTATTTTTGAAAATTGCCGGCCCCCATGAAGGCGCGAAAATAGTTCATGAACTGTGGGCAAAGGATATTGGTCTATCACCAATTGCTTATTGATTGTAATCGAATAATCCGCGCAAATTCTTACTGATCCATTACGTTTAAGCACAGGAACAATAGGTGACGCGTAATCTGAGTGCTGAACTGGTTTTAGTACCCCTAACCCTATTAATCGTGTTATCTCCTTATCAACCTTATCGCGTAATGCGAATGCAATCGGACGTGCTTTACAAAATATTGGCTTTGCATTATCTTTTAATTTTAATTTCACTCGATATTTGTTAAAAGTACCCAGCTTATCTGAAAATACCTCCGGATATCGACACTGCAGTTGTTCAAGATAATTTTTATTACTGTCAGTAACATAATTAATCGGCATTAATTTAAGTTTAAATTTAGAAATAAAATCTCGGCCTAGCAATGGCGGCCCGCCGCTGCGTATAATATACACGTTCAGTGTGTGAGTGAGATGCATATACGTCACCGGTAGTCTAACGTACCCTATACATTGCATTATATTGCCGGTGTAGCTAAAAAATCTTTTATCAGAATGTTTTAACGGAATATGGCCGAAAACCGATTTAAATGTACTTTCGGAAATGACTGTTACAGCTGATCCGCTGTCTATTTGAAATTGTAACTTTTTGCCACACACTGAAATCATTTCCGTCATGGGTTTCCCGCGATCCGAGCAAATATTATACAGAGACTTACCGTCGTCCTCATCGTCACCACTCACCTCACCCGCCATCACGTAATTTAATTTGTTACACATTTTACGCAAATGACCTTTGGTGTTACATTTGTTACATTTATAATTTGCAAACCGGCATTGGGACGATTTATGATTATTACGACCGCACACTGTACACTTCACTTTATCGACACTGATGGGTTTAGCACCGACTTTATCCTTGGTTATTTTGAATACTGGAACTTGCTGAGTGGAGATAGCGGTTGCAGCGCCCGCACGCGCGCACCGTATACTCTCGGCGACCTCAACTGCCTTCGCTAAGGTTAACTTATCAGTATCCTGCGAGAACAATTTCTCTCGTTCTTGTCCTGCTATCATTCCCATCACGAATCGATCGCGTAACGCTTCCTCCACGTTACTAAACTTACAGTGTGCTGTAAGCCCACGTAACCGTGATGCCCATTGTGTAAAAGTCTCGCCCGGCTCTTGCGCGGCCGCGTAGAAATTATACCGCTCACTAAACCCGCAAATCTTGGGTATGAAATGCTCATCCAACAATTGGATTATAGTTTCATACGGTATATCTTGTATATCCTTCGGCAGGGCTAGCCCCGCCAATAACTTATACGTGCCGTCACTGAGCGCGCTAAGCAGTATTGCACGTCTTTTCGTTCCTGCCGCAATATCATTGGCAATGAACCATTGTGAAATACGGCCTTTGTATGATTGCCAATCATGCTGATTGTGGTCGAATGTTGATAAAATGCCAAAACTGTTCATTTTCCACAATAACTTTTTAAAATAAGGGTAAACTCGTCGCCACTGTTGTAACGCTACGGGGAACACAAGTAAAACGCACAACTGCTATTTGTACACTGTTTATTAATTCGCTCATCGCGTCGTGGGCGCAGCCACACACATGCACCAAGCCCTACGCACACAAGCATATATGCATATACAACAGAAAGTAATCCTTTCTGATGGGCCAACTCAGAGAAAACAATATAGAAAACAAATTAATTATGCCCGTTTTCACCAACGACCCCTAAATTTTAAGTAGCCCTTAAGCGAATTTAAATGACACTTTACGCAAGTTTTATTAAATAAATATAAGTTTTATTAGTAAATATAAGGAATCCCTTAACAGTTTAAGCGTCCCTTAAACGTTGGTGAAAATAAAACTTGCGTAAAGTGTCATTTAAATTCGCTTAAGGGCTACTTAAATTTAGGGGTCGTTGGTGAAAACGGGCATTAATGTTGTATCACAATATTTTACTCCTCTGTTGCAAGAAATGTTTAAGCATCCCATCACGGACTCAATTTATTGCAATGATTTGCATGAAAGCGTATTAATTAAGAAAATTGCAAATTCATTTTTTAACACTTAAAGAGTCATACAGAAAATATACTTAGTGATTTACGTGGTAAGAGACAGAAATTACACAAAACAATAATATTTAGTCATGTATAAAAGAAAAGTTATTAAATGATTTTAATTTGGAAAGTGCTGTTGTTTCTTTTTTGCCCTTTTTTTGTAACTTTATTATCGTTCCTATTATAGCCCCCTATGATATATGTCACAGTCAAAACTTATAACCACTCAATAGACTGTAAGCTCTCGACAGTAGTACTTTTGACTGAAATTATTCAAAACTAATTTTACCCAATATAGCTGTTTAAATGTAATTTTAACTGACTTGCCTAGCGCCAAGTAGTGGAACACAAGGCACAGGGAGCCAAGGGCAACCCGACAAGGGTGGGTTAGGTTTTTAGCTCCCGTCATGCCATTCATGATAGGTTCCTTTAAACGCTGTAGACAGAAATATACGTAAAAATTGATTTTGACTGATTCTCCGTTCTTCCGTCAGCCACTTTTAACCACATTCATATTGTCAGTTAAAATGACTATTAACTACAGATTTTCCGACAAACTAATTTTAATCAACGTAACGTATTTTTTTTTTTCAGAAGTATTATTGACCGAATTTGCCCTTTAACTGACATTAATAAATAGAAATACATTGGCTAACCCAGAAATCTAGGAAAAACTATTGTCCAGTATGTATTCATAATGTTTAATTAATCTGCAAAATTAATGAAACATATATCTTTTGCGATTTCATGGTTGGTCCCTTAATAACAGTACATGTTTAAAAATATGAGTACAATAACCCTTTTTCGTTTTTACGCTACCTACACAAAAAGTTATGTTTCCACTTAGGTATGCCAAATAGATTTTATTGTGTAACTTGTTTTGTTTACTAAGAAATTACTAACACCTTGTTATTTTTAACCGGCTTCAAAAAAGGAGGTTCTCAATTCGTTGGAATCATTTTTCTGTATCTTTGTAACCTGTATTTAGGTCTGAAATAAAGGTAAATTATTATTATTTTATCTCAAGCAGATCTCACAATCATTCATTAATTTCGTATTGCCGTAGGAACTACACCTTTGTTCTAGTAATTATCTATTTCCCACCAATATTCTATAGGTACATCGTACATACGAACTAGGAAATTTTACGTGTTTAAAAATGTAAAAAGAATAATAAATTTAACAACCGAACCTCCAGTTACTGTTAAAAAACTAGAATTATCCAAACTTTCACGCGATAACAAACAGTTTGTTTTTTGAGTATTTTTTTTACGCACAGTACATAAAGTATCTCGAAATATAAAATCTATACGGGCTAGGTCTTAGAAGTGAACATTTTGTTGACACTATATGGAACACAACTACTTGAAGTTTTGTCCTGGAAGAAATACAATAAAGGTTACCCTACTTAGAAAGAAAGGGTTTGACCACAGTGAGCGAGATAGCCATACATCATTTTTGCTTCAAGTAGGTATTCAGAGTCTGGACTCCATTTTTATCTATATCTTCATGATTTGTACGAGTATCATTTATATTAGAATCATAACTATAGAGAAGTATAATTGATTTAACTATGTATCTAGAAACCTTAGTTACTTTGTGGAAGAGAATAATAAATAAATAAATAAATAAAACTCTTCAAATTTATTTTATCAGTATAGAATCATAACTATAGATAAGTATAATTGATTTAACTATGTATCTAGAAACCTTAGTTACTTTGTGGAAGAGAATAATAAATAAATAAATAAATAAAACTCTTCAGATTTATTTTATCAGTATAGAATCATAACTATAGATAAGTATAATTGATTTAACTATGTATCTAGAAACCTTAGTTACTTTGTGGAAGAGAATAATAAATAAATAAAACTCTTAAGATTTATTTTATCAGTATAGACGACTACCTAAAGAAATCATCTGGGGCTTGAAATTCAACAAGTCATTAGAACTAACCAGGTCAAAGTAAAGTTTTTAGTGCCAAACTTGTCCCTAAAACCTTGCGTTGGTATTAATATGAACCGTAATTAAAACTTTAAGGATATAATATGATAACTTTGTATTAACTTGACTTGTATTATTATTATAAGTTAAGACTTATTTGTCGTTAAGGCATGAAGTTAGTAATTAAAAGTATTCTTAGTTCATCACTAAGAATAGGTTATGTTCATGTATAAACTATATGTTCACTCAGTTCAGCTCTATGCAATAGATCAATTTGGTCGCAGTGATACTAAGCGTAACATAGCCTGATTAGACGCTACTCAATAAAAAAAAATTTGTTCAGCTATAAAATCCAGCTATGGATGTAATACCATCCGTGTGATGAGGGCTTAAAATACAAGTGTCACCACCTCATTTCAGATAATATCAACTCGGAGAGGCGGAAATCTCGAAAAAAAAACCTGTGTTAACACGCCTAGTCAGCGCAGCACGGTAGACTATAATCCCTCCCAAAGTGAAGGTGGCCCGTACCCAACAGTGGAACGTTAATGGGCTGGAGAAAGATGGATATAATATAAGCAGAAAACATCTTCTGTAAGAGACGGAAAACTTAAAATTAAATATTATGCCGACACTCACACAGCTCGTGCCCTACAAAGGGACAGTTATCAGATAAGAAGACACATTATAATCATTTTTTATTTATCCTACAATAAAATAATAATACTTTTTAAATATTACGCAGTGTTTATTTTAGTTTAAACTAACAACTGATAAAAATGTTCATGATCATTTTGTCCGTCTTGCCAAAAAGTCGAGATCGATATTAATTAAAATAGTTTTATTTGCTAGATGAGTTACGTAAGATTAAGAAAATAATATTATTTAATTGAGCTAATTACAACTTGATACCACAGAACAACAATTTATACTCTACATGTGTATGCCTGAAACACATAAAATTGAATTACGACATTGTGCAATCAATGCAACTTTAGTCTAACGTTGCTTTAACCAATTAAAATATACGGCAACTTTATTTTACTGCTCGTGCAAATGAAAGTAGATTCGAAAACAATATGACGCCGGGAATGTTAAATTTAACTTGAATAATCATTTTTCTTTGAATATCCGTGTGGTGACGGATGAAGAATACAAATGTCGCCACCCTATTTCTTCCCCAGGGTGCTATAAGAGCTAAAGGATATTATAAGTAGTTAACATCTACTGTGAGAGACTATTACTGACTACCGGAAACCTCGAAACTAAACCCCATACGAACATGCCTGGTCAGAGCGGAATGGCAGACTACAAACCCTCCCAAAGTGGAGTGCCCAACAGTGGGAAGTTAATGGTCAGGCGAGAGTGAAAGTGAGATTAATATTGGAAAACTTTAGGGTATAAACTTTATTTGCAGTTCTTAGAAATTGTATTATAATCACTTAAGAATTCAAAATAACGGCCAAATATTAAAACTGATATGTTTTAGATCAAAACATATTTATTTTATGTTGAAAATACTTTACCGAACATAGCTATGTAAAGCACATACATGTAGATAAAACCCAATTCTAATTCCGCCCGGGTTAAGAAGTATGCCGAAATACGTCTACAACATAAAACTTTGTCAGTCGTTCACATATTCGCAAAGGGCTTCCAATCAACTGGTGACAGTTAGATTGAATCCAATACGAAATGAAACCGATGGGATAACATTGATTGACGGCCAACGAACAGTTTCCACCACCCTGTTGTAAATTGTCACGGTTTTAAATACACATACTGTTAAACAAACACATTCTTTTATTATTCTCACTTAATTAAATGATTTTATCTATCTATAAGTAAAATGTTTTTAACATCATTATGTAGAAATATTTCATATTTATCAAAGAGCGATGACATTGATGCAATAATTTGAAATTCCTGCGAAGTTACCGAGATCTTCCGGACTTTCATTTAATACTTTTGTAAGACAATTTTCAACTCTAAGTATTTTATATACATATACGCTAGTTTTGATTTGCTGGGATTAAGAAATGGAACATTTCTTTTAATTAAATATAGAGTGAATTATTTACAGAAGCTTTTGCTGTTCTAACGACGGAAACACAAACTTACACAAAGTTATGGACCAGAACTAATGGACATACAAGTACCAAAGTATATAAAACACAATTTACGAAGAAACAAGATGTGACAACAAAATCTAATGTTATAATGAAGTTATGCACTTATCGTGCTAATGGGCTTTGAAACTGTAAGTTGTATTGACGACTAGTATTGTTGTTAAAAGGTTTCGTATAAACGCGAAAGGATTTTAGAAGTATACGCCGCGTTCTGTATATGTTATATAATTATACAAACACCTAATTCTATTAAAAATCTTGATAAATATGATATTGATGTGCAAAGTGAAAAATTTGTTTTGTTTTTTACAAATAATCCGTTGACAATATGAAGTTTTGGTTTATTAAACATATTATTCAATGAATTTTTCTAATAAACAAAAAATTTTTTTCCAAACTAAAGCCAGACAGGCCCAAGAGTCTATAAAAGTATAGAAGACATAACTCTCTTTATTTTAAAAAAGCATGTTTATAATCCTTTTATGACAAAAAAAGAGAGAGAGACAAATTAACTTGGTTTATTAAATAAAAGAGTATTAAAATAAAACTAATGTATAGGAAATATACATTATTTTATTACATGAAACTAACTTGAAATTGTAATATCATTTGAACATTATAAACCGAATTTAGTTCCCACATGACTAGTTTCGATATTCAATTAACCTATCAAATGCAATTAAGAGCGCACTAAAATTTTACACGTCATGAAATTTGGAATGACGCAGTTTATTTTATAAACTAATACCACGCATGACAATAAAATTATAGCAAATGTAGCTATTTCCCGCGGATTGCATGGAATTTAGAATCGTTTCGTGCCTTTTTCGTATTAAAAAGTAACTTGACCTTTCCTAGTTTCTAGACTAATCTATCTTTGTACCGATTTCTTTTTTCGATCGGCTTAGTAGCTTTGGTTTGAAAAAGCCACAGACGCACATACAGAGCTACTGTCGCATTTATGGTATTAGTAATTCTTCTTCTTAGTCGGACACTCTTTTGCAGAGTCGTCGTGGTTATGTATGGACTGTTTTCCGACTTAGTCGTTGCCTTCACAATTTGTCTTCATCTGCATTCACGTGGCATTTCACGAGCATTCTAGAGCAGGGCACTGCGTGACTGATTTTATGAGGTCTAGCCGTTAAGCTAAGGAATTAGTAATGCTAAACACAAAATTAAATTTGAGCATTGTCTAATCAATTCAACTTTATTCTAATGCTGGTTCAACTAATTAAACATTTTCAACTTAGTTATTCCCTTAGCGCAACAGCATGGCTCCGGGAATGTTAAATATAAAGTTGTCTAGTGCAACTGTTTTGACTAGCAATTTTGGTATATTTTGATTTAGTGCAGTTTAAAGCACAAAGTACATTATTGGATTACTTTCTATTCATTTAGTAGCATATTAACGGATGTACTACAATTTAAAGATAGACATGTAAATTACAATCATCAAGTATAAAGTCGTAGGAAATCAGTATTAGTATGATTTTTTGTAGTTTTCTATCAACAGCGCAAGATAATTATCGTTTGTAACTACTTTTTCATTACTAATTTGGGCCAGACGATAAGAATTTCACATAAATGAAGTCATAATACCAACTTCTACTATAAGTAAGAAAATAAGTGTAGAATACAATATAAAATTTTACTCAGTTGTTCGTACTATGTAAATTACTTCGCAAAATAATTTCATTTAAAATGAAATCAAAATAGATCTTTCTAAAAATGTCTATCAATATGAGCCAGAACAGATTATGTTTCATCATTGAATCTGTAATTTAGTTAAAAATTTTACATAAGAGTGTATTTTGGATTAGTTTATCAGAAAAGTTAATATAAAAACTTTAACTAACAAAATCTTTTCATTGTATTACTTTTTCTATATAGTTCGAAAATAAATAAGAATGAGAAAAAAAATAAGAAAGAAGGTCACAATATCGGTAACACAGTAACACTTATTTTATATCGCTCGTTAAATCTATTATCACATCCAAAGTATGTTATCTAGGTCGTCACTTGTTTCATTAGAGGACTATCTCTTAAAGAGATATCAACCACAGTATAGTCTTAAATGCAGTAGGACAACTTGTAATCGTAGTTAGCTATATACTACTTATAGTATAGTGTTGTAGTGCAGTTTATTTTAAAATTCAGAAATTTTAAATTATTAGTAGAAAATTGATTTAAAGCATCACCTTTAGCTAAATTTTAAAAGATGCATTGCATGACATTAATATGAACATATTAAGATGCGTAATATAATATTCAAAACGGTTAATTTTACAGTTTTTTTAATAGTTTGATAATCTGAAAATAAAAATAAATTTTATAGGTAGATAAATAGCAGTGCCCGCGACTTCATACGCGTGGAATTTAGAAACGAAAAATTAAATGAACTAACAATAACGCCATTTTACAGCTAATTAATAAATTGTCCGTTTGGTTTTCTTTTTTTGCACAATTCTAAAGAAGTACACACATGGCCCCAATGTCATTTTAGAAAATGATATCTCGGAGTTTTACCTTCTTATGGCTTCGTACAAACCCTTATAGTCTCACTACAGTGTACGTCTGTCTGTCTATCCACCCATTAAACTTTTTTTTACTCGGCAACGGCTGAAGGTATTAATTTGAAACTTATACCAAATGTAGATCTATGCGGTCCCTTGCTGTATTGATGCAATAATTTAGATCTACGCATTCAGAAGATATAACCGAATTACAGCCACTTTTGAGTATTTTCAACTTTACCACATCACAAATGAAAGATTTTCTAAAAACGCCGACGCCTATAAAAACCAACTCAGCACCGATACGTCGGGATTTGAGCAGCGTAACGACCATACGCCGACGACGACGCCGATGCCGACGCCGACGCCTATAAACACCCACTCAGCACCGATACGTCACGATTTGAGCAGCGTTACGATCATACACCGACGCCGACGCCTATATAAACCAACTCAGCACCGATGCGTCGGGATTTGAGCAGCGTGACGCCCATACGCCGACGCCGACGCCAACGCCGACGCCTATAAAAACCAACTCAGCACCGATACGTCGGGTTTTGGGCAGCGTAACCACCATACGCCGACGACGACGCCGACGCATGTAAAGACCAACTCAATACCGATACATCGGGGATTACGGCTTAACGACCTGTAAGCTATATTATTGGAAAGTTTCAAGAAAATCCATCCAGCAGTCTTTACGTGAAAGAACCACAAACATCCTTACATTCATACATCCAACATTAAGCAAACATCAAAACATTGGAGTATGGATAGAAGACCGAGGAAAGGTTCGCGTTGCTCAGCCAACAGTTTAAGTATTTTATTTTGCCGCGCGTAATTCTTTTTTGTCATATCTCCTAAGATATTCATTTAAATTGCATGCTGTAAAGAGCAGTTATAATTTATATTAAATGCGTAAGCTAACTAAAGTATTTAAATTGATAAAAAGTATTACTATATACACATATATAGTGTTTGAAAACACCCTATTGAATTTGATAATTTTTTTGGCGTTATTTTGGGTACAGCAGGTTTTCCTTAAAAGATAGACATATGCTCTTGCGGACTTTTTTGAAGAACTATAGGTAATGAACAATTCTTCCATACATTACTTTGTTGTACCTAACATAGATAAAGCAGCGTTTTCAATTAAAGCTCGCGCGCTTCCGGATTCCTCAGCAAATTTAATCATATCTCATTCAATATACAGCAAATCCCAATAAATTATGCAAAAAAGCCATCCTCTTGAACCATTCTATCTATTAAAAAAAACCGCATTAAGATCCGTTGGGTATTTTTGAAGATATAAGCTCACATAGGGACATACATACAAAATTTAGGACTTTGTTTTATAGTAAAAAAAGAAGATAACTAATTATTCTAGATTTTTACGATTAATAATATTTTAGAAATCTTTTAAATTAACAGCCTTCCTTTTAATATACAAATTATTTTATTATAAACTAGCTGATGCCCGCTACTCCGTACGCGTGGAATTTTAGGAACCGTTTAAACCTTCCCTGGACTTTCATGAATATTTCAAGACCAAAATCACTAAAATCGGCCTAGCCGTTCGCGAGTTTTAGCGAGACTAACGAACAGCAATTGATTTTTATATATAAGATAGCTGATGCCCGCTACTCCGTACGCGTGGAATTTTAGATCCCTATATATTTGGACCGTTTAAACCTTCCCTGGACTTTTACGAATATTTTAAGACCAAAATCACCAAAATCGGCCCAGCCGTTCTCGAGTTTTAGCGAGACTAACGAACATCAATTGATTTTTATATATAAGATAATTAAACTTCTGCTTATTACAGCCTGTGGCAAGTTGCTTCTTCAGCTTCTGCGACGAAATTGCTATTAGAGAGATTCACGTTTAATGGACGCGTAATTGGCTGCTTCGCAAACTAATGGACAATTATAACGATAGACGTACATTTAATGAAAATTATGATCCTGTTATATGCCTTTATGGATATACTTTTGGACTTAATTTTGAAAGATTCTCTTAAAAAACCAAAAATAGTAATTAATCTTGTATGTCAATTATTTAGATTCCGATTTGTCCGTGGGGGGACGGATAAAAAGTATATAAATGTCACCTCCAAGTCTTGTCTTGATTGTAAGAACCGGCCAAGGGAACCGCTTCATATAACACCTAAGTATATACTTAAGGAGGGTTGACGACAGGCGGCCGGTCATAAAAACAGCCAAAATCCGCTGCAATATGAACAACAAAATATTGTTGCACCGACTCCCTAATAACCAGATAAGGGCACGAAAATGATGATTTTTTTCGATTCCGTTTGTGAAATAAAACAAACTCAGCGATGCATACAAAATCTTGGTTTTAGTTTTAGTTTTCCCGACTAATCTTTACTATAAGGTATGATGATGAGTGTTTTCGTCTTACGACCACTTTCTTATACGCAACAATATACATATAAGTTTATTAATTTAGATGTTTGCTAAGTAACTCTTGTATCTGATAAGTAAAATAATACATTTTAGTTAAGTTTCAGATAATTAAATTATAGGAATGTTGTTTTATAATACTATTTTCATAATTCTGAAAATATATGCATTATATTGAACTTTTCATGAAAATAAATTTATAAATAATTATGTATTTGGTAAGTCATTTAAATTTGTATTAGTTAGGTACATTACGAAAAAAATACAATATTTGTTTTATCACAAAAAGAATAATATATATAGGTACCTAATTAAATATTACTGAAAAACAAATCTTATTAATCAATAATAATTACCTTACAATAATTGCCGTGTACTACGCACAGTTATAGGGTCGATGATGTAGACCCAGGGTTTCGGGCATAGGTATCCGATGCTCATCTTCAGGACGAGTGCGCAGCGATGTCCTGACGTTCCGTGGTCATTTTCATTTAATGACCCCGACGAACCGAATTATTGGGAATTCAGCATTCACACAGTTTTACTGTGCTAATAATAATATTAGCACAGTATAAGCACAGTATAGAAGGGAATAATCCCTTAGGAAGTTAATATTCTTAAGAAATGTTTTAGTTAATTACAGTGCTTGTACATATTTTCTTGTGGTTTGAATATAATTGTTTTAAAACTAGTGCCTCTATTTATTATCTTTGGACAAGGTTGAAAGTCCCTAAGCATGCAGAAGGAAGGTGCATCATCATCATTTCATAATGTCCTCGACCTTCCGGCGTGCACAGGTATTAATAATACCTTGCACTCCTTTTTAACCGACTTCATAAAAATGAGGAGGTTATAATATATTCGGTTGTATATTTTTTTCTACGTATGTTTACCGATTCCTCCGTCAATAGAGGTCCGGTTATCAAAATTATTTTTCAAATAAAGCGTTTGTATTTGTACATAAGATAACAATAATTAAAAATTTTTAGCAAATGAATCTATGAATTCAACCCAAAATCTGGCTCTTTTATATCACTACTAGCTGACCCGGCAAACGTTGTTTTGCCATACTAAAAAAAAAATTTTGAAAAATAGATCTTGGCCGATTCTCAGACCTACTGAATATGTATGCAAAATTTGAGAAGAATCGGTCAAGCCGTTTCGGAGGAGTACGGTAACTAACACTGTGACACGTGAATTTTATATATAAGATTATAATATTAAAAGGTGAGGCCGGTAATATGTTTTTAATTTTATCAGGCGTTGAGGTTGCAGAAGCGAAGTTAACATATATATAGCCTTTATACAAAATTGTGTATATAAAGCTTGAAATAAATAAATAAATAACATATTATTTTACTGGCGAAGTACCACCTTATGAAAAACAATATAAACATGTAATTAAGCCAGAGGTGTGTAATTTTTTTAAATCTAATATATATTTCTTTAACGGTCTTTATATACACACGCAGGCTGTGTCGTGGGAGATTAAGAATAGAAGTATTTATTATCACCGAATTGCCGCCAATTTATAGGGCGGCTAATTAAATTGGCCTGAGGCATCAAATCAAATCGCCTGGGGAGCTAAATTTCAAAATAAGCCTCTAAATACCATCCTTTGTGATTGACAGAAAAATGGAAACCAAACCCTATGCCAACAAGCTTAGTCAGCGCGGTATACTCAATGGACCAAATACGCTCTCAAAGAGCAGGAGACCTGAGACCAACAGTGGGCGTTAAAAGCCTAAAGAGAGAGAGAGAGCGAGAGAAAGACAGAAATAGAGCAAGAGAGACACGTATAATTCGTATTTTTTAACACATCCAAACAAACGTATTAGCAAAAGTCTTTTTTTTCAGGATATCAAAAAGGGTTATGAAAAGCGGTTTACATTATTAGAAGTGGACTACACCAGTCTTATATCAAATGTAAACGTTACCTATGAACCAGAAACACGTACTATTTGATATACAATTACCTATGTTACCTATAAGCTATGGAGTTGCTGGGTTTGGTGTGATAGACAAACATAAATAACTAAAACATAATTTTATTATGATTTGTAAATTAACTCTATAGAACCTGTAAAATCCGTAGTTGTAGTCGAATAAACGAATTATGCTACTGTTTAGAGAACATTAGACCCATATGTGTTATCCTTTTATATTATGTAGCCTCATTTAATTGTACAAAAAAATATATAATGATAAGGATTTAAAACAGATTTTTTATTAGTGAATAATTGTGGTTTTACTTTGTATTAGTATTTTTACTTATCGAAGAATATATAAAAAAATAAAAATAAAACATGTGTAACAACATTACTTACTTAACTACTACAACTAAATATAGCCAGATTATTAATGGCTAAATAGGTTAAATAATTAAAAATATATCGAAAATTTAAGTCCAGCGTGCAACATATCTTTAAAAACTTTTCTTCTAGTTTTGATATTGTGAACTAACACAATCGAAACTGTTATTCCTACTTAATTATTATGATAATACAGAAAATAAATAAAATATTTCCTGGAATTTCTTATGAAATAATAGATACAATCCAGTGACTGAATGGTCGATATTACGTAACATTCGAGCATAAATTCCGTTGATATTTGATAGAAAGAGTTGAGTGCTTTATCAATATTTGCTGTTTGCTAAACTCGTGTGTGCCGATCATCCATCATATTCGTTATGTTAGTAGCAAAGATTTCTTGACGCTAAAGTGCTTAGATTTTATTTACATGTCCGTAATAGCTGACTTTAGTCATTAAATTAGGAACAAGAATTCATTTATAATTATAAATTTAAATTTTAATGTTAACTTATATAAGACTTCCGCTTGGCAACATATATTATGAAGTACTGGGATATTCACTTCCGATTAAGAATAAAGAGTGATGTTTGATGAGTGATAAGTATTTATATAGAAAATAACTGGGTATGTATCGTTAAGTTATTTTACATTATATTGTTTTAATTTTAATTAAAAATATAGAGTTTCGAATAACTTATATTGTTCAACTTAAAAACTATTACAGTCGACAATAGTCATCATTGATTGAACAACCATATCAATATGACGATTATCGATAAATATTAATTTTTCGATATTAGTTGTAATTGTTTTTTAAATGGGTCATATTCATGAGTCCATCGACTGTGTAAGGAATTAGTATTAAGTAAAATGAAAAAATGTTTTGTACGGTTCGTAAAATACAAATAATTACTACATTACACTTTTATTACTCGCAAAAACTCAAGGTTTCACCTGAGTGGCAATTTGCAAAGGTCCAAATAAAATAAAGAAATAGATAGTTAGCTCCATTTACTGCGAAAGACTTCCATTTCTCGTGAAAGCAAAAATACTTTATGCGTCCCAGTTGGTCGATACGGAATTCTTAGAAACTGAATTATCCACGGGGGAGAGAGGGTAAATAAAACTCACCCCAAAATAAATAGGGCTAACAACGTACACGTAGGCAATCATTTCGTTAAGAAAGTACGAGTCAAGTTATTTCTCTTGGGTGTCAGCGCAGTGGGGAAGTGCCGCAAAGTTGGTCCACAAATCACTATTATGTCATCTTGTAGTGGACTATAGTCCTGTTATGGTCTTTAACAAGCTCATAGATTATTATAGTTCTTACAAACTTATCAGTAACTCAATATAATGACAACCAAATGATGATTATATTTACTTATCTGTCGACCAGAATTTAAAAGACAGCAAGGTGATTGAAATGCGATGAAACGGTTGAAACACAGTATCATGAACTCTATCAATGACTTTGTTAATCGGTTTAATGTTTGGAAAATTATCTATTCTTCTCTGAACTCAAACATCTCTGGTTTGATAACAATTTTACCTGTGCATTTTACATAAAACCAGTTCACCTTCCTTTGTGGCTTACAATGGCATCAATGTCTCACTATTGGACACGGACAACCTTTGAAAGGGTTTAGACTAATAACACCACGCGGACTAGGTTACTTCACTGATTTAATTTCGAGACTTTCTTTGCATAAATAAATACATATGTTTATTGCTTACATTTAGCGACGTTCTATTATATATACATTTGAGATAGGTATAGTGTATAGAAGTAGAAAATGCTAGACATTGAATCATATAATTCAATTTCACACGTTATGTTTATTGTATATTGGATTGCAGAGTATAATAAGAAAAATTGATAAGATTTCTTTACATAAATATTTATTTTCAACATTTTCTTACTTAAATAAAACGAAATTAGGAAAGTAAATAATTTGTAATTTCGATAACTACGCCAATGGATTGGTTTGTTATGTTTTTAGGCAATAATACTAAACAGAATTTCGTAAAACGATGTCAATTAATAGGTATTATAGCCAGCAAAAGATAGATAGGGCTATAAAAATTCGAATTATAATTTTATATTCTTTACGATTGCAGTACGACTTAATAGCACATTAATACAAAATTCACTTAGAGATTCTAAATAGAAAATCGATAAAATTAAAATGGAAAAATATACATATACTATATTATTATCAACAACTTATACATGCGGCGTTTTTAGCGTATATGATAAAGATTTCCCTGGATCTAGGACTTATGAATATGGTAAGTAAGATACAAATACAACTTATTCTTAAGTAGAACCTTGTTCAGTTATAAGTAAATGTGAATATAAAGGTATTTCTAACAAGTCAAAGTTTCTATCTCTCCAGCCTAATAACTATCCATTATTGGGCGGGTCTCCAACTCTTATAGAGGGATCATAGTCTACTGTGCCACGCTGACCAGGTGTGTTCGAACAGGGTTCGAAGCAGGGGACGAGGCCCGTCAATATTATATCAATATTGTATTACTGTTTAGAGATTTACTCGTAACAAAGTTTATGTTTAGATTATTCTCATAAAAGATTACAAAAAATCGCTTACATGAGAAACCATTATAACACGTGGAAACATTAGTGAGCATGCAATTCGCTAATATAGATAAAATACAAAACAGTACCAGTACACAGAAGCATAAATTATAATATGGGTAGTTACATTTCTTTATTCAACTACGGTGACAACTCCGTCGCTCTGAGTACGAAATCCGACTAAAATAAGATGCAACCAACTTGTCTCTGTTTCTATTGTAAAATTATTGTTGTTCTGTTTATTTTATTATAATGATTTTTTTTAAATTTTATTTTGAACATAAACAGTTGTAGTGCCTATATGAAATATGTAAATATTTAAAATTAAATAACAAACATGCTTTTGTTCTAGGAAAACGTATTGATGGAGATGAAATAAATTATACGTTTAACGGTCTTATACCATCATTTGAACCAAATACTTATCACGTTATAGATCCAGCGGTAAGTTCTTTATTAAATAACAAGCTAATGCCTACGGTTTCACCCGCATTTATAGTTATTCAGCCCCACTCCCCAAATATGTACCATACCTTAACAAATTATACATCATCCTGAAAGTACTCTATTAATAAAAAAAAACCGCAGCAAAATCCGTTGCGTTGTTATGAAGATACAAGCTCACATAGTGACATACATAAAAAAAAGCGAGTTTGTTTTAACAATAACTAAACAACAAAACGTCTCTACTTACTCTAGTTAGTAAGTAGCGACGATATAAATATTATGATGAACGAATCTGACGTCATTATGTGTTTAATGGTAACATACCAGATGAGAACAAGAAGACTAGTTAGTAATGCTCAGGATCCTTTGTGTTGTTAGCCCTATCTAGTCCCACTATTGGGCACATGCCTTCACTACATTGGAAGAGTATTTAGTCGATTATACCACGTTAACCGATGTTGATATAGAGTTATGTTTCAAGTTTTCATTTGTCGCAGAAAATGATACTTTCTTAGACAATATTACCTAATACTTGCGCAACTAATTTCTTTAGATAAAACTACTTTTTACGGATTTAGACGCGTGTATTTGTTTTAAATTTTAGCCCAGCCACCATGGTCACAGGTCAGCGCAAATTCTAAAAAATGTCGGGCTAAAATTTAAAACAAATACACGCGTCGAAATCCGTAAAAAGTAGGTTTATTATAACTTCCTTAGATTCTGTATCCAGTGTTCCAATTCTCACCATATCGTCAGGTTTATGACGTCACAATTTTATTTATATTCAGTTTCTAATTCCAGGCACTTAGATCAGATTTGGCAAAAAACTTCACATACTTGAATGTTGATTACGCAAGTCCACTATCGTATATTGAATTTTATTTTGATATCCAGACTTTTACTTTATCATTTTATGTAAAATTGCCTTTTATTGATGTACCTTTTACTATAACGGGATATTCTGTGAATCAAGAAACTTTTGATGACTTAGAAAATCTGAAGAAAAATCCTGATCTACAGCGACTAACAGTAACTAATGAATCAACAAAATTATGTTTTAGATATGTAACGATTGATGTGTAATGGAATCACTTATAATAAATATATAATAAATAAATATTCAGGACATTTCACACAACGTCCTCTGGTCCCAAAGTAAGCTATATTTCTATGCTTGTGTTATGGGAACCAGATACGGATAGACTACATATATAGATAAACTACTCGTACATATAATATGTAAGAGGCTATAATTTGTGTGATCTTTCTTCGTCTCCAGTAAACAAAATTTCTTTTTAATTGCATATAAGGAGTAGCGATATTCAACATAATTATTTGCAATTACACTAATAAAATGTATGATTACAATAACAATTTGTCACAGGATATTTTTTATATGTATATTGTATAGCTTTAAAGTATACTAGTGAACTACTCCGGTAACACACTGGTAACGTTTTAATGACAGATCTTGGACTATTAACTTTTATTATACATTTCCAATTGTTTGCAAAATAATATTTGAATATTTCCTAACGCCACAAAACAACTCTTCCGTATTTTCATCCCGGACGGATAGATAGGCGCCCTGTAAGATTTTATCACATAGTTTCGAAATAGATAAGCATTATCACGTATGCTTCTTAAGTACTAAATGTCATTGAGTTTTATTTATGTAAGGTGTGCATTTAAGGTAATTAAGGATTTAATAGACCAACTTGCTGGAACAGGTTCAAGCCCAACTATAACTAATTACTCTTCCAACGCTGCTCGGAAACTACCTTCCGTGTGAAAATGGAGTAAGAAAAAAGATTGGATTTCTTAAATATTATAATTATTGGCTACAGGAAGTAATTTCTGACGGATATTTTTATTGATTTAGCTAATCCTAAATCTGTCACGGATGACGTGTTGAATTCAAAGTCAGCAGAAACACATATTTTTTTAATCTTCTGTCATGGTAAGTGCAATTTCGCTTAATACAATCAATGTATTAAAATTAAAACAAATAAATGCGATAAAACAAAAAAAAAATCTTCTTTTTTAAATGCCACATCTATATTTAGTGACTTTAAAGTTAGTGGTGTCACCGTGAACGTCAGTTTCCTAAGTGACACAAATAGAGTGCCATTTCTGCATGCCGCAATATAAAACGTGCTCCAACACTTATTACTTTAGATATTGCCACAATGATGTGGTTAGCTTTTCATTCAAGCATCCACATATGTAGGAAAATCTCGCCAATTTTAGATGGAAACATGATCAATGTAATATTATTGTCACGATAATGTTCTTGTTCTTCTCCAGCCCATTTAAGCCCCACTGCTGGGCACGAGACTCCTCTATTTTGGGTGGGATTATCGTCTACTGTGCCACGCTGATCAGGCGTGTTGGAACAGGGCTTATTTTCGAGTTTTCTGTCTCTCACAGAAGATGTTATCTGTGTGCAATATCCTTTAGACGACTTTTACAGCACCCTTGGGAGGAGAAGGGGCGGTGACACCTGTATTCTTAATCCGTCACCACACGGAGAATCACAATAATAATGTTCTGTAACTTTAATGATTCTGAAATGATACTTAATTGTTGTACTATGATTATAATATAGATAGAGATACAGAGGATACAACAAAGGGATATCGTACGTATATTATATTCGCTATATTAATTTTAACATCAAAGTATACTAAACTTGTAACTGAAGTTATAAATGAAATTGTAGAATGCGTAACTGTAGGCGCTTTTATGAATTTTCAGATTAATTTAATATCACCTCGAATCTAAATAATATTTAGGAGAAATTAACATAAAAACTTAGTCAAAAAGCTAGTCACGATTGCAGGACAAACAAAAAAATGTAACCGTCGACATTGGCTTTATAAATAAATAGCTGTTGCCTGCGACTTCGCACGTGTAGAATTTAGAAATTTGCCCAATTTTTTTTTGCAACATTTTTATCTAATAATAATAATAATTTTCAGACACAGATTTATTTTCAAACACAGTCCATACAAAAATAACTTAAAAACTAAGAACAACAAAATATAAATCAAAACAAAATAAACTATGTGAACCGGATAAATCACTACAAGCTGTAGTATCACAAGTTGCAGTGATTCACCCGACCAACACACGCATGAAACTCTTCACAATCCTGGAGTCATACTTATCAGCTAATGCTTCTCTCATATAGTTAGCAGCGTGGTGTTATATAATCTATAGCCTTCCTCAATAAATGTACTGTTTAACACTGAAATTATTTTTTATCTCGGAGTAATTCCTGGCATTAGCGCGTTCAAACAAACGAACTCTACAGCTTTATACATTGAATTCCAACTATTTAGCAAAATTTATTTTGATAGATTTCTAACAATTTACTAAACTATAAAAGTATTACTATACTGTCTTGTATTTATCAAGTTTCATCACACAAAGGCGTAAGTTACTAACAAATTCAAATTCCTTTCGCTGTATACCTTACACTAACTTTGTTGGATTTTCTAAGACAGTATGGTAGAGTTAGAAGCCACAAATTGCTCTGAACTTACCTCAGTGAGTGACAGGAACTTTGTGTCGTTTACTTAAGACTTTAATGAATATCTAGAGGATCTTACAATGGTGCATAATAGTCGCTTAATAATCTATACTAATATTATAAAGCGTTCGTTTGTTAGTTAGATTGTTTATTTGTTTGATAGCGTTGATCTCAGGAACTACTGATTCGAATAGAAAAATTCATTCTGTACTGGATAGTCCTTTTATCGCGGAAGGCTTTAGGCTATGTAACATCACTAGAACTCTGAACCGCCATGTTAACATTTTTGTATTTTTAGTTACAACACTTATCCGTGCGGTTACGGATTAAGAATACAAGTGGCTGTAGAGAGAGAGAGAGAAGTTAGAGAAGAGACAATTTTTCAGTAACCATCAGCACGTCAAATTACGTATAAAACATAAGAAACTATGTGAAAGTCACTTAATAACTCTTAATACAGTAACATGCCACAATATAGAAAATAATTAACCACATGAATATACGTTAAGCCCTTAAAACAGTTTAAGTTGGTTCATTAAAGGGCTCAAAACTTTTGTTACGTACGAGATTACACAAATGAGGGCTCTAAAACGATATTGTACCGATTTCGTACATATTTCCGACAACTTATCTTTTACGAATATTCTTAAAATATTTAGAGTATCTTCGCCAGGCTCCTTTTTAGAAATTTTAATCAATGCTTAAGGGTCTTCTTAATTAAATATTTGTGTGAGCTTGATATTGATTAACTTATAATTAATTTTATTTCGACGGTTAAGATATTTTTTGGAGTTTTTGTTCGATACAATATGCGTAGTACATCATCCCTTCCTTATTCTTACTTATTATAAAACAAAGTCGTTATTTTTGTATGTATGTTCCTATCTGAGCTATATCTTAAAATCTACACAAGGGATTTTGATGTAGTTTTTTTTCATTGATAGAGTGGTTCAACAGGATGGTTTTTTCGTATAAATTGCTAGGGTTTAGTTTCTAAATTAACACGTGCGAAGTTACCGCGAAATACCGTGAGCCTTTTAGGAACTTCTATGGTTATCAAAAGGTAATTAAAAGCAGTAAACATCATAGACTTATGGTAAACATTAACATGAGAACTGTCATGCGGGTTTGAATGTGTAGATTTATATTCCATTATATTATATTTGATCTGCATTCAAATGTTTGTAGTGCTAACGAGATGAGGGCTAAAATTAAAAAAAAGCTATAGTATTTATTTTAAATTCAACAAAAGATTTGATTAAATTTTGATATAAGTACTGTATTAAAATTGCGAAAGTAGCTCTATCACTCTAAAACTGTTAAATCTATTGGAATAAAATTTGGCCCACCAATTGTAGGTATTATTTCTGATCAAGAACACATAAGAATTAAACTACATATACTGTGATAAAATTGTAGATAATCGAAACTTCAGGCACGCAAAGGACGATATCGCGGGTTATTGCTTGTAAAGATACTGAGATATTAGTTATTAAAACGACTGACCTCGATAGGATAGCTTTTATTACTAGCTTTGGAAACAATGAGTTTATCTTTATATACCTAATAGATAGTTTACACATACATACATTGCAGCTAGTTTTATGTCTATGCAGTTTGCGCTATAATTAACCAATTTATAAGCAATTATATTATTTTTATTTAACCATAGTCATTCCGTACCTTATTTCAGTAAGAAATGTTTTATTATAATTAAATTAATAAATTAAATCAAACAAACAGATAACTCAATAATACTCAGGTATATCTTAGATCACTGAGTTCTGTTACGACACCATTTCTGTTGTGATTCACTATGCAAGAAGATGTTCTTCCTACCTTACATAACGAACAAAGAGCCACTAGAAGAGGTAAAAATCTCAGTTATCAAATCAGATTATTTAATGTATTTTGATAAGTGAGAGTTTTAAATCAAGGAAGGGTTTGACTTAAAAATTCATTTTTTGTTATACATCCTTACTAATTTATAAATTCGAAAATCGGAAGCAATAACTAAAAATCTTGTGGAGCTTAAGTGTTAATGTGTGTAACCAAACTATAGTGCGATTTAAAAGAACTGTACAACGCCATCTATCGAGTGGTATAGTAGTAGTGGTATAGTGTTAAGGTTTAATTTCTAAATTTCACGCGTACGAAGTCGCAGGCAACAGCTAGTATATGTATATTATGTAAATATTTACTTAATTTAAAAAAACCGGTCTTTTACGCGTTGGATTTCGTTCCGTTTTATTATAATGCTTTTCGTCTAGGTAGGTATAAAGGCAGGAGAATAATGATGTTGACTATTTGTCGTTTAAGCGTCAACTATTTAAATAAACTGTAAAAATTTCAGTTCTCTAGCTATTACCGTTCCAGAGATACAGCTTGGTGACAGAAAGACAGAAGGACAGACTGTTAGCGACGTCTCGATAATAGAGTTCTGTTAACCTTTTGGTACGAAACCGTAAATAACTACATACCATAACCATTATATGCAAAGCAATTCGTTCTTGAGCGGTTTTTTATTATGTTTAGTAGTTAAATGTTTCAGTAACCACATCTAGTAAAAATAGAGATCACGTAGATCTTAAGATTGCTTGATTTAATATGCATCCAAGGTGTCCAAGAGGTTCAACGTTTTAAACTAACTAACAGTACTGAATACCAACGAAACTTCAATTACATTATACACAGCGTTACTCTATTAAGTCATTACTATTATAATTACTTTTTACATTTCTGTAAAGTGTTGTCTTTCTAGAAGTTAATATATAGCAAATATTCAAAATATAGTTGGAGTAGAAAATACCTCTCACGTTTAATAAATAATGTTAGATTAGTTGCCAAAACGTGCTAAGCATTGTTCTCTAATACTTTCTAATGCTATTCTCATCTAAATTATAATGTGAAGCTCTAGAGAATAGAAAACTAACATAAAATAGATTTTATGATATAAAAATAATATGCTTTTATCAAGAAGTAGTTCCTCTGAGGGTTAGGTGTTATTGAAATATTGGTTCTCTTTGTACTTCAATAGCTTTTAAACGGTTTAATCTCAGGTATAAGTTATTTACCTATGAATTTAATATGGGCAGCATATAAAATATATTCACATAAATAAAATGCATGCATAGCATATGGTTAAATTGTAGAAATTATTTAATTACTGGGTTGAAAGTATTGACAGATCTAATTTATCTATTTAATAATTTTATCTGCCTCATCCCTACAATAACTCTGTTTCTTCAATTCTGGTATGACTTTGTACTCTTGTACGTGCGTAAGCTTCATAATTTGTGAAACGATGCATACATAGTGTAAAAAAACTAAAATAAGATTAAAATAAGATTGAAAAAAAAAGATTAAAAAAAAACGAAAGATTAAAAAAAAAAAAAATTGCGATTGTCAATCGAATGTCAATAAAATAAAAACTAACGCCAAAACTGACATGAGTCACCAGCGCGAATAGCGAAACGGTGTGTAGTATTTTTTAGTTACGCTATCTTTGTTACGGAATTTAAATTTCGAATTTTATGCATTTAGTCTCCACGCCCAAGGCCCGCGATAGAAGCTATGCAATAGCTTAACACTCATTTACTGAAAAGAGGAGCTGTCATCGAGAAAATAAAGAAATAATATATTATAAATATTTTACAACAAAATTGTTACTAACAATAAAGTTATTACTTTAACTACTCAGATAAATACACAGTAAAGCACTCCTGAAGCATGTTATATGTATAGTAAAATCTAATGAAACACCTTTTACATCTTACATGTTAGTATAATAATTTTGGCACCTTATGTTCTAACAAAGTATGACATATAATTCATTTTCTATCTAGGCTTATAATTTACTTATCTCTAAAGTTTATGTGCGTAATCCTACCATGTAGGTTACACATTATCAGCTCAGCCTTGTCACACCAGATGACTCGACAGTTACAGTATAAGCAAAACACAGAACCGCACTCACTGTCTACTTGTAAACGCGGGGGTCTATTCGAGAGGTACTAGATTCTGTAAGTAGGATTTATTCTCGAGTACAGACAGATATTTTGTGAGAAATATTCGTGTGATAGAAATATGGAAGATGTTAGTGAAATTGTTTTATCATTTGTTGTATGTCATGTTTGTATTATCATCTGTTTGTAACGGAATTACATAGTTATTTTTAGAACTAGTGTTAAAATTGTAATTATCTCAATATTAACTTCTTTTTAAATATATAGAACATAAATCTTTCATCGGCGTTCAAAAAGTCTTATAATATTAAAAATGTAGTGAATCATACTATAGTTTTGGTAAGGGTTTTTAGAGATGGGTATTCTACGCATAATTTTAGATTTTTGAATTTATATATTTGCTGCCTTATTCTTAATTCATCTACGATAACTATGATGATGATGATGATAAATACGTCGTATTTAATATTAGTAATTTTATTCTTACAGTATAACTAGCTGTTTTCTAACACTACCGGAATAGCGAACTTTAAGTACGTGTTCCCAGGGACGCAAGGAGCCCGGACATAAATTCCAGGACGCAAACTGAAGCCAGCTGTTCCGCTGTTTTGGGGAAATAAATACGGATTAGATCCGCTACAGCAAAGCGGAGTACACACCGAACATTGAATTATTGATTGCACCAGCTTCACTGAGACTTGTGACGATGTCTCTATGTACACTGTCTTATGTTTGAATCTGTTGTTTGCTAAGATAGTGTTAGAAATTACGTTGGTAATTAAAGATATACAGTAAAGACTAGAGTGTCATCTGCAACCTATGAGCCTTTCCTTTAGTGAACTATAAACGGTGAAAACTATTTCTAAACTAACTTAAACGCACGGTTAAAAAATACTCACAATATGGTTGTGACAAAATATTAAATTTTGAATACATATGTACAATTATTGCAAGTAAATACTCATTGATTCCATAACTATGATTGGTTACCTAAACAATGGTACCGATTCTACGTTCACAACTAAACTTAATTTAACTAAAAATGAAAATTGATAGTGTTAATAACTATTCGGTAATATTAAGAGATTTTTTTTTAAATATGTAAGTTAAAAACTATCAATTATAAATAATAAAAAGGTGCACAACCAAATAGCCAATTAATCAAAATACGCTAAAGTTGTTTTCATTTTTTAGTTTAGTTAGGTTTAGTTGTGCACGTTGAGTTGGTACCAATATTTGTAAGTAAAAAAAATTTCATTTAATTTTCATTTACTAGTAGAAGTTGTAGATTATTTTAATAACTGACTACTAAAAATGTACAAAAGCTAAACTTCAGCTTACTAAAACAAAGGTTCTTATGTTGTCCGTGAGGTACGGAAGTGTTATAATAAACTAAGTATTTGAGACATCGTAGACACGTAAAAGTACCGTCTAAAAGTCTACGTGTCAGCAGGATTTATTGCTACGAAGCTCTACGCAGCTACGATGCTACGCTGGCTGGTCTATTGGGAATGAGTATCGCTAATTGTCACAATAAACTGTTTATTGACAGTAAAAGTCCTTTTCTTTGATAGATTAAATATTTTGTTGTCGGCCTTTGTTTCTTTTTATTGCGTAATCAAAAAGCTACGTTGTTATTGCTCGTGAAATTCAAATATAGCATTCTTGTTGAAAATTAATTAAGTTACTTCTTTGAAAACGTTTTCAGATGTTACTAAACCGAATTTAGATTAAGCGAAAGATCTTGTAAATTAAATATTTATTTTGAGAAACCTTATTACATCAGATTTTATTGATTATAAACTTTAAATAGAAATCATAATTTATAGAACAGCTACGATCTTAATTGCTCCGATTTTGATAAAGATAACGAGGATCATAAATATAAAAAAAATTCTTAATGTAGTACCTATATATCTATACTACGAGTATCTTTATTAATATTATGAAAGTAAAGAGTTTGTTTGTTTGGAACTCGTTAATCTCGGAAACTACGATTAAGATTTCAAAAATTCTTTCAGGTTTGGATTGTATATTTAACGTGGAAGGCTATAGGCTATATAACATCAAGCTGCGATCAATAAAAGCGGAGCATTAGTGAAAAATGTTGCGAAAACGGGAAAATTTTCTAATTTCCATGCGTACGGAATCGCGGCCTACACCTAGTTTATTATATTAGTAAAATATTTGTCAAATAATGTCGTATTATCACAACGTTGCAGCGTGGAGGCCATTTTAGGGCGCTTATACCATATACAAAGGAGGCCCAAGTTGCAGTTAGTGATTTATTGAACAGAAGGGAGATTTCTATTGTATGTAACATTTTAAGAAACAGACCGAAGTAAATTTCCTTTTCACGAGACTATGAGTAAAACTCAAGGAATTTTGCCTATTTATGTATTGCAATAGGGAATAACATAATACTATTATATTACATGGAAATGGAGACGCCTTTGTAAATAACATTTATTTCAAAAAAAAATATTTTTTTTGAATCGTAATCTTTTTTTTTTGGAATGGAAAACGAAGAACATTAATGCGAATTTAATACCTATTTCAGTTATGTCTGCAAAAGTAAAAATACCACAAATAGGTCTTTATGCTTAACATTATCTAAGATATTTACGGGCTTGCAGTTTTGTTTCATTGAAAAATATTTGCTTCGTAGCAAAAAGTAGTAACTACAAAGTATCGTGTAGTAAACAGAACCGTTATAAACAGAAAGTTACGTAAAATTATTAAATTATAAGTAGGTAAATTGCAAGTTTAATTTTAGATTATTTTATACATAGGATTTAAAGAACAGAATCGAAATAGTATTGTTGATTAAATATTACATCTTTACTTATTACAAAACAAAGTCGTTATTTTTGTATGAGACCTAGATATCCTACCTATGTGAGCTTACATCTTCAAAACGACATAACGGATTTTTATGTGGTATTTTTTAATAGATAGAATAGTTCGAGAGGATGGCATTTTTATATAATTTGTTTAAGTTTGGTTTCTAAATTTAACGCGTTCGAAGTTGCGGACCACAGCTAGTTATATTTTAAGGATAAGGGTAAATATATTCCCCTTTTCTATCCAAGCTCTGTATAACTTTACGATAAGTCAATAGATAATAGATAGAGGCATTCGTGGTTATCTGTGACAACATTCTAATTTAAATAGTTCTGGCTTTCACCACAAGGGGAGCTTTCCTCAATAAATCACTTAGAAGACCGCAGTTGAGCATTTAAAAAGTTAAGCTGAGATGTTCCATTTTCAAACGTTTTATTAACTCCAGTTTATTAACTGTTATACAATTGAGTTCGTAAATTAACCGTAGTTGTTTAGTGTAGCGTGATTTCATATTATAGTAGCTATTGCCCGCGACTTCATACGCGTGAAATTTAGAAATCAAACCTTAACAAACAGAAGTTTGCAATAACATTCGATAGATGGCGTTGTACCATTTTTTAAATCGCTGTATAGTTTCGTTACATACATTAACACTTAAGCTCGTCAAAATTTTTATTGGGTCATCATCCGGATTTCGCATTTATAAATTAGTAAGAATTTCAAAAATAGCTGTTGCCGGCGACTTCGTAGATTTTACGCGTAGATTTTAGCAACAATTTCCCGTTTTTGCAACAATTTTCGTTGATTCTCCGTTTCTATTAGTTGTAGCGTGATGTTGTATAGTCCGTAGCCTTCCTCAATAAATGTACTGTCCAACATTGAAATAATTTTTCAAATCGGACCAGTAGTTCCTGCGATTAGCGAGTTCAAACAAACAAATAAACAAACTCTTCAGCTTTATAATGTTAGTAGGTACAGATATTCTTTAATGAATACCATAATGATTTAAAAAACTTCTAACTGAACTTATCCGAGCATGTTTTTTAACACATTTGCGAGGAAACAGAAAAAAAAAACATTAAATAAACTCAATCTGTGAATGCACACTGTTGCTTTCCCGCCATTTTAACAGCGCGCTAGCGCTGCCTACTGACTGGCGCCGCGCGGTGATTTGTTCGAAATTTGAATAGCAACAGCACGCTGCTCAAGTCGTGCGGCGGCGATCAGTTCCATATTTGAAATGGCAAATAATACTGTTATGAAATTTGTATGGACTAAAACTTAACTATTTGCTTTGGTAACACACGCGTTTTTTATGACCCGCTTTACATATTTAATACCGGTGGAATTATATCAGGTTTACGAGCAAGGGTGTTAAAAAAATACATAATGTTAGTATGTAATTATATGCCATGCACCCGTTTAAACGTAAGAGATTACGAAATGATTACGAATACAATCTTAAAAATATTATTTTCCATATAAAATGATTAATTAATCAAGTTATGGTAAAGATTCATAGAACTTCTTCAAATAAATAACTTAATTATCCTTTTCTTTAAAAATACCTACCTATAAGATGTTAAACCTAATTAATCACACAAACAGAATCAAAAATGATGCTGTAATTTAACTTTATTATAAATAAATTGAATCTAAAATTAAATATTAGCTAATGAACAATTTGTAGAAGATCAAAAACTTATTTAATTAATGTTAAATTATTCTAAAATAACACCGAATCCTATTAAAGGTTGGTATCAGAAATCTTGTAACTTTACGTCTTTAAACTTGAGAAAGAAAAACGTTTCGAAATTCAGTCCGAAAATAAGCTCCCTGGTTTCGCGGAGATTACCATAAAACTTGTTTAAATGGTAATATTAGAAGACGTCACTCGCCGCAGTCGTCTCCCTCGGGGTTTTATCCAAATCTATTTAAACCAAAATACATACACCGTTTAAATCAGTACAAGAATTTTAACTAACTGAATTTTTACGATGTTTATAATTCTAGTTTTTATACACTGTGGCGATTTACGATTCAAGGATTTTTCTATTACGTAGT
The DNA here is from genome assembly GCA_916999025.1 of Orgyia antiqua. Classification (NCBI taxonomy): domain Eukaryota; kingdom Metazoa; phylum Arthropoda; class Insecta; order Lepidoptera; family Erebidae; genus Orgyia; species Orgyia antiqua. The sequence continues at coordinate 13,678,315 of OU779864.1, read as the reverse complement.
GCTTAGTTTCTTCATTTCACTTTGACAAGGGACTGTGGATAAGTAGGTACACGAAACATGATTTTCATATTGCAAAATTTAAAAATAAAAATTCATACATGTTGGTAGGCAGTTCCAAGATGCAAGCGGCACAGGAACGCATATTGATTCATCTTATGAGGAAAGTCCACGTCTAGCAGCGAACCTTGAAAAGCCAGAACGGATGCAAATTCTTTTAAAAAGCAATGAATTCTTTTTAGGGTTCCGTACCCAAAGGGTAAAAACGGGACCCTATTACTGAGACTTCGCTGTCCGTCCGTCCGTCCGTCCGTCTGTCACCAGGCTGTATCTCAAGAACGGTGATAGCTAGAGAGTTGAAATTTTCACAGATGATGTATTTCTATTCCCGCTATAACAACAAATACTAAAAATAAAATAAAATAAATATTTAAGGGGGGCTCCCATACAACAAACATGATTTTTTTACCGTTTCTTGCTCTCATACAACAAACGTGATTAATTAAGTATTGTGTGTGTTGTTTGCTCATTTATTAATAACGTGCCTTATGTTGTATAGATAATGGTACGGAACCCTTCGTGCGCGAGTCTGACTCGCACTTGACCAATTTTTTTTATTAACTTTTATATAACTGGTCTAATATTAAACGTTTCTCGTAAAATAATGTTACCTTCCAAAATGATATAATTTTATGTAAAATCGTATAACATTTGAATATTCTGATAAAAACCCTTGTCACAGTGTAAAATTAATCTTACAATCTGGCTACCGAATGGGACATTATGTAAGTAGGTCAAAGGTGTACTTTTGTAAGAACGTCCGTGATTTGAAAAGGATTAAACATGGCTGATGGAAAATTACTGCTGACTTTTAATCGAGTATATAATAATGATTTACAATGAGTTTGGTTTTTATCTAATTTGAAAGCGGTAGGTCTTGTATTTCTAATGATTTTTTGTCTACATAATATAAACATGCTTCGTCAAACTTTGTAAGAATATGTGGATGTTTGGTTGTTTGTTGATGTTTCACGTTAAACCTGGTCAAAGTTAAACACAAATGATTTTATTTCATTTAGACAAGTTTAACATACCGTTTTAAAAAGTCAGAAGCTAGGCGTCTGTTCCAAAAGTGAAACTTTTGAGGAAGAATACAAGAAACTACATACATGCTCATAGCCAAAGAGCGAGCAGTTACTATAAAGACAAACGCAATAGAAACCTGCAACGCAATAGAAAGCTGGTTATACATTGTAATAATAATGTGTTGACGTATGGCATAGTAATTAATGTTGATTTTCTTTATTATATAGATTCGAGCTTTCGGTTTCGATTGTGTGATGTAGATAGATATTTTGTTCTGCGCTTGGGTAATTTCTTATAGGTAAATTATAAGACAATGGTACCGACTCTTCGTGCATAACTAAACTTAACTAAAACATGAATATTGATGGAGTCAATAAGACAATTCGGCAATTTTAGCTGAACGTTTTTATTAGAAAGTATGTGTATTATAGACTAACGATTTAAATTAATAAAAATGTGCACAACGAAACAACCAATTAATCAAAATACACCGTAGTGGTTTTCAATTTTTAGTTAAGTTTAGTTGTCACGTAGAATTGATACCACTGTAATTTTAATTTTATGATTATAATAAAAATTTTACAAAGATAACGAAGAATAGCTTTGTTATATCTAATTCAAAATTTTACTTCACTATTTATAAAAAATAACCTTATAAATAGCAATTAAGACGCTAACATCCTAGGGGTGCAATGACTTATAAGCAACGGTCGTGACCGGAGTGCAAACTTCTTTAGTTTATAGGTATGGTATTATATGGTACGTGACATGAATTTTATAATACATTTGAAAAATTAATCTGGGAATTATTTACTTGACAAATTTTGCATATTACTGCAGCTAAAGTAATCTATATTTTATCTTTTGTTTCGGATGTTTGTTATGCGATTTTTGGATATTAAAAATTTAACCTCATATACGGAGTTATTTAAAAAATCTATTAATATCATTAATTAACATAAAAGTAGTAATAACAATAATATAAAAAAATACAAAGTAGGCTTATAACCTACACTAATAATAATAAAGATTTGATTGTTTAAAACGAATAGAGTCCGAAATAAAGGGACCAATTTAAATAAATCTTTCACCGTTGCTAAGCAACGTTAGCCCCGCTGAATATGGAATATATTGTCTAATATGTATATAAAATTCTCATGTCACAATGTTCGTTCCCATACTCCTCCGAAACGGCTTGACCGATTCTTATGAAATTTTATATGCATAGTAGGTCTGAGAATCGGCTACTATCTATATTTCATACCCTTAAGTGACATGGACTGTCCACCCCTTGCAATTATATGACAAACAACGTTTGCCGGGTCATCTAGTTTTTCTGTTTTTCTAAGTCTTTCTATAAAATTTCCCGTGTGAAGCTTAAGCGGCTTACTAGTCATGTATATGTATACAAATTTTACTTCATATTATCACATATACGCAGCACGAAAGTTACTGAGACTATGTAAGATATCATCTTTACTGATTATAAAACAAAGTCGTTATCTTTGTATACATGTCCGTATGTGAGCTTATATCTACAAAACAACGCAACGGATTTTGATGTGGTTTTTTCAATAGATAGAATGGTTTGAGTGCATTGTAATTTTCTGTATAATTCTTTAAAGTTTTATTTTTGAATTCCTCACGTATGAAGTCGCGGACAGAAGCCAGTAATTATAAAAGATAAACCTAGATTTTTGCTACTATAAAACTATAGCTTGGTTAATAATCTTAAACCTTGTAACTAAGAATAGTCGAATCATGTCCCTTGAGGACATATCGTCTAGACCGTATTAAGTACCGTGACTGTATTATAACTAAATAAACACTAAATTCAATAAATGACTTTGTAACTTACCTGCTTACTATATTAACTATTACGAGGAATAAAGGCGAAGCTTAATTTAAAAGAAATAAATATGTCAAAAGGTTTTGCTTTGTTGTAGGTTCATTGTATACTAATTACGTGAATTATAATGTAGCGTAAGGAGACCAAAACTGACCTGAAGGAGGCTACAGCCCAACAGTGAGTTTTTTTATCGCTGTAAAGCACAGGACATAGTCTTTGCAACCGAACGTGGGTATAAACAGCGTTTTTCAATGAAGAATGTGATATAATTATATTTAAGTAAAGATTAGTTTAAATTACTAGCTGACCCAGCAAACGTTGTTTTGCAATACTAAAAAAAAAAGTTTGTAAAATAGATGTTGGCCGATTCTCAGACCTACTGAATATGTATGCAAAATTTGAGAAGAATCGGTCAAGCCGTTTCGGAGGAGTACGGTAACTAACACTGTGACACGTGAATTTTATATATTAGATTATCTAAATTAACACTATGAAACTGCCTCCAATCTGTGAGACAAAAACATTGTATTACTTAAAGTACACTTAATACGATCACTTGAGCAAACAAAGCAATTCGTTTCGGGATTAACGATTTAGCGGGGAGCCTTCCGCATAGGAAGACGCTAAGAAATTTAATTAGCTCTCATTGTGATAATTCACTGCCTCCACAATAGGCCGACGTAAAGACAACTTTCGTTAAGTATTCTGACATACAGACATTAAGGATGTTGAATGTATGCTTATTATTATAAAGGCTAAAGTGTTTGTTAATCCTAATAAACTGAAGAGCTTGTTTATTCTTTGTAATCCAAGGAATCGCTGCACTGCTGCACTGGTCCAATTTAAGGCTTTAGGGCCTAAAGCCTAAAATTACCTCAAAGGAGGTAATTTTTTCAGGGAGCTTCTATTTCAATAAAGAAAGGGTTGTCTTTTCTCTCGATAACTATGTGTTTGGTTTGAGGATATACCAGAGATTCGCGACAAGTATAATTTTTAACTACGTTCTTAACTAAATTAGTTTTTATTTTGCTAAAAAAATTGATGTCAGTATCGTTATTGTAACAGCAGAAGCTCAAAGTTTTTAAATAAACAATAGTATTTACAACACAATAATTTGTTTTTTAATGTCTATCTATGTAATTGTATTATTTATTTTCTTCTTTCACTAACTGTACACTGCAACCCCATCTTATTTTATTTTCTTATCTTTCCATCCTATGGTTGCCTGAAAGAGATCACTTTATGTGATAAGGCCGCCATTTGTACCTAGTTTCAAGAATCTTGTCTTTATTTCAATGTCTGTATAGTGTACAATAAAGAGTTATCTATCTATCTATCTATACAAGTGTCACAATCCCATCTCTTCTCAAGGGTGTGTCGTCCTATGGGATATTGCACACAGATAACATCTTCTGTGAAAAACGGAAAACTCGAAAATAAACCCTGTGACGACACGCCTGGTCAGTGCGGCACAGTAGACCATAACCTCTCCCAAAGTGGTGGAGGCACGTGCCTAACAGTGGGACGTAAATGGGCTGGCGAGGAGAGGAATGTATTAGAAAAATAATGTTTCCCAACAAATCGTTCATTTACATGAGCAGTGTGTCACAATACTAAACAACAGATCTTGATCCAATTACCTAACAGTAAGAACAGATAAGTAACGAGGCGAGAGCCGAAACACTGAACACTGGTTGCGTATCAATTATGTTTAGTTATGCCGACTTTTGTTAATAATATAGTTGGTATATATTGGTCTTGGCTTGTGTGTTTTTCTTTTCACTTTTTCTGTTCTCATAAGTTACCTATTTGTGTTACTTTTTTACAAGTATTTCTTAACTTTTTTAGAAATGTGAAAACTAAGAAAATTTTTCAATAAAAAGGTAATAATAATTGGTATTATTCTTACTTATGTTTTGATCCTCTTGAACCAGGTCATCTATTAAGAAAAACCGCATCAAAATCTATTGCGTAGTTTTATAGATACACAGGGACATACATACAAATAATTGGTCAAGTGCGAGTCGGACTCGCGCACGAAGGGTTCCGTACCATTATCTATGCAACATAAGGTACTAATAGTATCGAGCAAGAAACGGTAAAAAAATCATGTTTGTTGTATGGGAGCCCCCCTTAAATATTTATTTTATTTTATTTTTAGTATTTGTTGTTATAGCGGCAATAGAAATACATCATCTGTGAAAATTTCAACTGTCTAGCTATCACCGTTCTTGAGATACTGCGTACGGAACCCTAAAAATCATGTTTGTTGTATGGGAGCCCCCCTTAAATATTTATTTTATTTTATTTTTAGTATTTGTTGTTATAGCGGCAATAGAAATACATCATCTGTGAAAATTTCAACTGTCTAGCTATCACCGTTCTTGAGATACTGGGTACGGAACCCTAAAAATCATGTTTGTTGTATGGGAGCCCCCCTTAAATATTTATTTTATTTTATTTTTAGTATTTGTTGTTATAGCGGCAATAGAAATACATCATCTGTGAAAATTTCAACTGTCTAGCTATCACCGTTCTTGAGATACTGCGTACGGAACCCTAAAAATCATGTTTGTTGTATGGGAGCCCCCCTTAAATATTTATTTTATTTTATTTTTAGTATTTGTTGTTATAGCGGCAATAGAAATACATCATCTGTGAAAATTTCAACTCTCTAGCTATCACCGTTCTTGAGATACAGCCTGGTGACAGACGGACGGACGGACGGACGGACGGACGGACGGACGGACGGACGGACGGACGGACGGACGGACGGACGGACGGACGGACAGCGAAGTCTCAGTAATAGGGTCCCGTTTTTACCCTTTGGGTACGGAACCCTAAAAAAGCAACTCGTTTCATAATAGGTAAAGTTACACTGTTGTCTGTACCTAGAAAACGTAAGGAATAGTAGGTGAGGTTTCTTTGTAATTCTATAAAATTTTATGATGATATGTTAGACAGTTTCATAAAACCAATTCATGCTATCCTTTTAGCAACTAAACACATGCATAAACAAACAACAGAGTAATAATATGAGTTACACCGCAATGCACTCGAATATTACACTCTGCCACAACACTACGCTTAATTAGATGTGGTATAATAAAATTCAGAAAACGCGGTTGGGGTTCCGATATTGATCTTATGAAAATAGTTGAAGAAGCAAAAACTAGTAACTATATTACGAGGATAGTCGTAAAGTACGTTAACTACTTTTTGCATCTTAAATGCAATGACCTTTTATTTTTTAGCGAGTAAATTTCACGATAGCTCAGTGGGTCGAGCAGTAGGCAGTAAAAGACATTGTCTTGTTACCCAAGTAATGGTATAAAGACAGGACGATCTGCTTCCTGGTACAGCTGAATCTTTAAAGGCAAAAAGTAATTACGTAAATTCACTAGGGCGATTCTATCTGCATTGTAAAAGTCACCAAGATTAGCCAATATCCAGTTTTGAATGTGAACAAGTAACAAAGACATATACACAAATATTTCCACATTATTTAACAAGGTCAGGTCATATTATTATGGTAAGCCTGTATACAATACCGACTCCATTTATTTTTATTCCAACAAAGTATCCCTTTTAGTACGTAGTTTCTCGTCATTTTACCACACGTCGGGTAACTTCTTGTTACCATAATGTAAAACGCACGGGTCGTATTATTATTATTTAACTTTCTTGCTTAGAACAAACGCTGGATGCCACTGAGGACAACCATCACAACTAGTTACGAAACTGCGTTTTGGATGTTACTGAATTGTTTGATAGCTAGCTAATGCTTTTCGACGGTAGTTTTCGAAAGTGCCTAAATCAAAAAGTTTGGTACTTTTCACTGCAATCGATTCCGCTATCTTTGGTGTAAACAAATGTTGGTAAAATCTGTTAAGGTTTAACTTATAATCTTCATAATAACAAAACATATAATCTTCAAAATAATATAACTTCTATACTAATATCATAATGCTGAAGAGTTTGTTCATTTGTTGGTTTGAACGCGCTAATCTTAGGATAGTACATTTATGGAGGAAGGCTATAGGCTATAATAATATAACATCACGATGCGACTAATAGGAGTGAAGCATCAGTAAAAATGTTCCAAAAACGGAGAACATTTTCAAAATTCCACGCGTACTATGTCGAGGGTTTCGCTAGTTTATTATAAAACAAATAAATTTTATGAATTTAAATGCCTTATGTTTAAGCTTTGTTATTAAAGCCTGGCTGGTAGTCTATTAATAAAAAAATAGCAATTAATAAATATGTAACGTTTTTTATTAATTTTGCAATTGACATGCTATACTTTTACTTAATAAATTAAATAACGGTGGAAAAAGTGATTACCGCAAGTGGGACTCGAACCCACGACCTCGGAATACCATTCCGTAGCTCTGCCAACTGAGCTTATTGCGGTCGTGCTTTTCAGTAATCAATTAAGCCACCGTAATTGTCACTCGATTGAGTTTATATCGTATTTCCACGTGCAACGCCATCTATCAAGAATGCTTTGCAACATCTCGACCAACCACCTAGCATTCTTTACAGAATACACTTTCATCATTTTTTTCCACCATAATTTAATTTATTATGAAAAGTTTGTTAAGTATCAGGCCAATTTCTGGAAAGAGTCGTTAAACCAAAAAATATGTTTTATTACTGGAAAGGTATTTAATTAGTACTAATTCTGTTGGCGCAACTAAAGTTAGTTAACTTTGACAGTTAGTTTTTAGTTACTTAAGCATGAAAATTGATAGTCTTAATAGCACTGTCCAGCAAGGTTGACTAATCTTTCTTATTACGAGTACATAAAGTACGTAAACTAAAATAACGAATAATTTAAATATGTACCACGAAATAGCCGTTAAATCAAAATACTTATTATATATTTATTTATTACTTATTTAGGTTTTATTTTAGTAAAGTTAATTTTAGAGGCATCAAAATTGGTGTCATTATGTCTATACTAGCAGCTGTTGCCCGCAACTTCGTACGCGTGGAATTTAGAAAAAATCCCCACGTTTTTGTAACATTTTTCACTAATACTTCGCTCTTATTCGTCACTGCGTGATTTACTTAGGGATTAGATTTACTTTTATTACTTAGATTTACTTATTTACTTACTTTACTATATACCTAGGATGTACTTTATGTTTGATAGCCTTTCTCTTTAAATGGTCTATCAAACATAAAGAATTTTACAAAACGAATCTGTAGTTCTTATGATAAGCGTGTTCAAACAAGCAAACAAACTCTTCAGCGTTCTGTAGGTACGTGTGTTTGTAATTGAACTGCTCCTAAACGGCTGGACCGATTTTGATGAAATTTGTTGTGTGTATTCAAGGGGGTTTGAGGATGGTTTAGATTCACAATTGGCTGGACCGATTTTGATAAAATTTTTTGTTGTTTATTTTTACACAGAATTGTATGGTAAAACAACGTTTGCCGGGACAGCTAGTATTAGTATAGATATGTAATTCCAGATATACGAAATCGCGGGTAACAGTTATCAATGAGGCAAGTGTCATAAAGATGAAGTTACGATGGAGTTCCCTTTGTATTGGGGAAGGTCGAGAACCCTACAGTGAGTAGACGACTCTTCAACAAAAGGATAGCTACACGTTCGTATTAGTCAAACTTTTAGGATTCAGAGTTTTTCTTTTGTTTATTTTATTACTAGTTTCCGACTTTTAGTTGGTTACATACTATGAATATTGATTATGTTACTGAAACTATAAACTTTATTATGTAGCTGATAGATAGTCGTGATTGAAATGTGTTTAGACATCTATGCATGTTATTGTATGCCATTATTTAGTTTGTTTTTATAAGTGTGAATAATTATAATTAAGTTGTAATTACAGTAACATAAGTATGATTATCTAAAAAAACTGTTTTAAAATTTCTTTATCTGAATGTAGAAAAGGTGTTCAAGAATTTTGACTTTTATTTTGTGTATAACATTCTAGTAGTAGCTTTTTACGTATATTTGAATTAAATTATAACAGCTTGATATAAGGAAATATAGTTAATTAAATAAATACTTAGACTATATAATAAAATAAAAAACTTAGATTATAAACTATTATTAAATTTTCCCTACTTTCTTATATTATTTTGATATTAATATATAAAACGTCGTGTTCGCGCGACTTAATAACTCAGCACAACGACAGTACAATTGAACCCTTTGTAATAAATGTTATCGACCACATCACTCAACACTTGAACACTAGACTCCGCTCACAGTACTCGCGCCCCTCGGACGAAAGACCATTCCGCTCGCTGAACTGATTCAGCTCGTCCCCTTTTTTCGGGACTCCCGTACGCAAAGGGTCGCTCGCGCAGAATAAGTTGCAACTTTCGCGTTCGTACTAGCAATACAGTGAATAAGTGCCCAAATCAGCTCACAGAAGACACGATAACCTGTTCGTCCGAGTTCAGCATCCTAACACGTGAGTACCAACATTACCTATACCTACTCACCTCCGCCTTTCAGCCCCACACGTCGTGTATGCGCCCCCAGCGCATACACTCTGTGTGTTTACTTACCGAACTAATAAAATCTTGTTAAATTGGAGACTGACCGATTCGCTGACCTATTCTATATGCACATAGATAGTACCTACCTAAGCGTTTGGTAACAAACATCTCGACACAAGAATTTTGTATATTATAATAAGAACTGTATTTTCACCTCAATGGGACACTTTGTATGTACGTAGCGTATAGTGTGCTGACAAAGCCTCTTACCAAACTCAAGCAGGATGCATCGACTCGTCAAACTTGAACAAAGACATGATTTAAAATTCACTTAAACTTACCCAATTAGCGCAAGTAATACGATAATAAAAGATACAAAAATGTTAAATTATATGATTCAATTACCGTAACTATCTCCTATATAATTATATGCCAAGCTTTTTCTTTAATATATTATACATACAGCTATACGTATTATTAAACAGTAAATAATTTTTTAAGCTCATCTTTTGTATGAAGTTTAAAACGTTTATTTTAATGACATTAATACATGACACACAAAATATTCTCTTTGACGTAATTTACAATGTTATTTAATTAACATAACTCTCTCCATTTGTACAAACCGAGTTATAACGAGCACTCGAGTTGAAATAATTCGACCTTAAATAAGTATGAGATGGAAGGGAATCCATTGGAATTTTTATTTAAGATCAAATCAAGTGTGAATTTGATCCGGGTTCGACTTATTTCAACATGTCACGAGAAAGTCGACTGCATACATTTTTTTTAATCAAATAAAGGACTTGTACAGAATATTCGGTGATAAGCAGATATAAGTTAAGCTGTTCAATTCTCTGTTGTATTGATTTATGAAGGTTAGCTTTATCATTTTTTAAAGTTCATTTATAAATGTTTATGTAAGGTATGTACATTGGTACAGGCGTAAGCTTTTGTACGACGGATTAAGAATATAAGTGTCACCTCCCCATTTTTTCTCATGGTGCTGTAAGATCCAACTAAGGAACATATCAAGCAGTTAACGTGTACTGTGAGAGGGAAAACTTGAAACTAAACCCTGTGCCTGGTCAGCACGGTACTGTAGACCATAATCTCAACCAAAGTGGAGGAGTGGAGGATAATGGCCATCCATGTGTTTTTCTTCGTCTCTTGCTTGATATATGCCTGCCTTATATTTAGAAAGCTATGCGTCGCTTGTCTTCAGCCACTACCTACTTGCGATCTTGATGATATTGTCACTTTATCTTTTTATGAAATGATTTACGCTGCATTGTCCAGTAGGACAGTTGAACTTCTCCTTTCTATCGCAAACGGTAATCAGCTATTGTGGCCTGTTATATTGACTAGATACATATACCTCCCAATTGTCACTTCACAAAACATTTTCACTACTCAGAATTATATTTAAAGTATAGAAGGTTCTTGGATTCTCTTTCATTTTACATGTAGCTAATTGTATTGTTCTGTCACTACAAGTATAATATTTTCAAAAATATTGTTTTAACATAAAGAACTACACAACAAACAAAGAAAAACCTTTAAAAAAGTTACTGTTTACTACATGAACCAGAAAGAAGCTATTAGAAGTTTGTAATTACAAGGAGTGCCTCATAATTTCTACTTTTTATTTCACAGAGGCCTTACATTCTGTTTAAACATCTCTACAGAGGTTTTAACAAAGCTTTTAGAGAATATCGTAACTCCTTAAGTACCGTTTTAATGTCATCCCTTAGTGTTTTATAATTAGCGAGAATATACGTCGGATGTATTTGTATATTTAGGCGGCTTCCATTCGTTAAGACACGACTTAATATTAAGAAAAATTATAAACATCTTAAAAGTTGTGCATCATTATGTTTTAAGATATAAATATCTGTCAAAATACTGCTATAGATGTTGTTACATATACAAAGTTGGTAAATATAGTAATAGATTTCTTTTTCTGAGCCCATAAATATCTAAAATTTGTCACGCGTCTTATTATTTTTGGTATGAAGGGAGCTAGTAGTCTATCAGGCATGGGTCTGATATCTTGGATGATCCCGATTATTCTTGACCAGGAAGGAGCAGCCTACGGCAAACTTATGAAAGGTAGCGACAAATATTTATTATTATTATGGTCACCATCAAACTGATCGGACTATTTTTATCTGCGAGTAATTCATTAACAGCCATTTTTTATAACAAATCTACAATAAAATTATGGATAGATTGTTATGCAGGTTTATCAGTTAAATATTTCTAGCCCTAGTCAAAGTTAATAATGAAAAATGCCTAATAGAAAATGCTAACGAAAGTAGCTTATTAAAATGACTGTAAAGACAAAGTTTATGATTTGTATTTCTTTAATAGCGTCAATTGAAGATGGACAAAATTTGTGCAACGAGCGTTTTTAGCGTTTGTATGACGTTCCGACGCAAATATATTATATCTTTAGGAGATGGTTGAAGATGAATATCTAAGCTTATCTTTAACAAGTAATATATCTAATATATAAAATTTCCGTGTCACAGTGTTAGTTACCGTACTCCTCTGAAACGGCTTGACCGATTTTTATGAAATTTTACATGCATATTCAGTAGGTCTGAGAATCGGACAACATCTATTTTTCAAGCTTTTTTTTAGTATGGCAAAACAACGTTTGCCGGGATAGCTAGTAACATATATAAGTAGGTATACATAGTATATAACGGTTCCTTTGTAGTTTCCCTACACTTTTAGATAGTAATATGGTTGGCCGAGTTAGCATGCCAAGTTTGTTAACTCTCTAACAGTTCTGAAATCGAGTTAGTGCTGCTTCAAAAACTATGAGCAACTGCTGGATATGTGTAGGTAAATTTAATTATGATATTCTTTAGTGCGCAATGCTAACAGGGTTTTCTTTTAAACCCTCGCCTCAACGCAAAATAGAGAGTTTTTAGTTAGTTTCTGGTTATGAGTCTCTCTGAGGCTTTTTAAAGCTTTAAAAGAATGGGCTGTAAATGAGCACATCTTATACTTATAATACCAGTTTAAATTCTTGTTTTAGTCTATTTAAAGAATAGAATAATCCTTAAAATCCTTACATTCTTAAAACAAGTCTACTTATCCCAATAACATCCTTGTTTTTTTTAAAAGCGATGTTTGTAGTTTATGGAAACTACAATGTCACTTGAATTGACAATAGTACCGATTCTACGTGAACAACTAAACTAAAAAATGAAAATTGATAGTGTCAATAACACCTCTCGCTCCTCTCCAGCCCATTTACGTCCCACTGTTGGGCACGGACCGCCTCTACTTTGGAGGGATTATGGTCTACTGTGCCGCACTGACCAGGCGTGTTGGCTCAAAGTTTATTTTCGAGTTTTCCGTCTCTCACGGAGGATGTTATCTGTGTGCAAATTCCCGTAGCTGACTTTTATAGCACCATTGGGAGGAGATGGGTTGATGACACTTGTATTCTTAATCCATCACCACACGGAGGAAATCAATAACACAATTCGGCAATATTAACGGAACTTTTTATTGGAAAATCTGTATTTATTATCATCTTATATTATTATCTGTAGACTAACGATTTTAATTAATGAAAATGTGAACAATGAAATACCTATTAATCAAAATACGCCAAAGTTTTTTATTTTTTAGTTAAGTTAAGTTGTGCACGTAGAATTTGTACCAATATCTTGTTTTAGTAGACCATGACGTTAGATTTGGCAAATCAATGTCACTTAAATTGAAAATACTTTATTTTTTAGTAGAAGTTAAATTTAGCCAATAAACTAAATTATAATGGAAAAAATGATAACCATAAGCGGGACTTGAACCCGCGACCTCGGAATGCCGTTCCGTCGCTCTCCCAACTGATCAATCAATAGATGGCGTTGTACGAAAAAACATCGCACGATGTTAAAACTCGCATTGAGATGATTGTAGTGGAAAATTTGGTAAACATTTGCGTGGACCATAATAGCTCAGTTGGGAGAGCGACGGAACGGCATTCCGAGGTCGCGGGTTCAAGTCCCGCTTATGGTTATCATTTTTTCCATTATAATTTAGTTTATTTAGTAAAAAGCATAGCGAGTCAATCGCAAAATATTAATAAATTAATGTTAGCCAGGTTAAGTTACGTTTCTTCGAGATTGAACGCATACCGAATATCTGATAAATAATTATAATGTATACCTACAGGTAGAGGTCCCGCATAAAGCTCAACCTAGCACTAACGCTAACAATGTGTGTGTAACTAAACATAACCTTCAAAGTGAATTTAAATACACTAACAGTTCTATTAAAGTGAAATCTGCTCATATTGCAAAATCCACAACACGCCTAACTTTAATCATGATTAATGTCACAACTTTGACAGGCTTGCGAACTGTTATTAATTTTAATCTGCGACAAAAACTAACTCAAGCTGACTTGAATTAATTAATATACTTTTAGTGTTGATTAACTTTTTGATTGGGTATAATTTTAACTAATATTTAATAATATGAGTTAAGAGCAGCGGGCGTATTATGAGCTTAATAAACTAAATTATAATGGAAAAAATGATAACCATAAGCGGGACTTGAACCCGCGACCTCGGAATGCCGTTCCGTCGCTCTCCCATCTGAGCTATTATGGTCCACGCAAATGTTTACCAAATTTTCCACTACAATCATCTCAATGCGAGTTTTAACATCGTGCGATGTTTTTTCGTACAACGCCATCTATTGAGCGGTTTGCACCAACTCCATCAATCGATCAGTTAGCGTTCTTTACAGAACACAATTGGACCGAAGTAATGGCTGTACATGTATTTCTACATTAATATATTAATATTTTTTTTTTTAATATTTTTTTTTAAATATTTTATTTAGTAAAAGCATAGCGAGTCAATCGCAAAATATTAATATATTAACGTATTATGAGCTTTTTAAAAATCATCCACGTTCCAGGCAGGCCGTACACTGCCTGACTAAATTATGTATTATGGTAAACATAAAACATTTAGTTGAAAAATTTTAGTTAGTACTTAAACTTTTAGTTGTACCTTCTCTATAAACATACATATTAATCTATGACTGTTTTAGCGAACTGGATGGCTGGGAGTTATGTTCATATTACGAATTTGCCTGGCAGTTCCATTCACGGCGTAAACGGCCTGGGAATAAGAGCTCATAATACGGCCGCAGGGCTGACATCAACATCCGTAGTCCAGGTACATATATTTATACTAGCTGTGACGTCGTAAGCTTGGAAATTAAAAAGATTTCCCCGTTTTTGTAGCTTTTTTCACTAATGCTTTACTCCTATTGGTAGTAGCGTAATGTTATATAGCTTATAGCCTTTCTCGATAAATGTTCTATCAAACACTGAAAGAATTTTCCAAATCATATCAGTGGATCCTGAGATTAGTGCGTTCAAACAAACAAACTAACTCTTCAGCTTTATCACATTAGTATAGATATATAGGTACAAAGGCGAGTACAATTATATGGTACAATCGCGACTTAGTACGCGTTGAATTTTACATTTTCCACGGTTTTGCTACTTTTTTTTAGTGACGCTGCGCTCCTATTGGTAGCAGCGTAATGTTATAGGTATACCCTATATTCTTCCTCGATAAATATACTATCCAACACTAATAAAATTTTCGAAATCGGACCAGTGATTTCTGAGAATAGCGCGTTCAAGCAAACTGAGCTTTATAATATTCGACGGGCTTCGTGGTGGAGTGGTTTATGCAATGGACTGCCGATCGCGAGGTCTTGGGTTCGATTCCCGGTCAGGACAATCATTTGTGTGATATCCATAAATGTCATACAAATGTTTGTACTGCGTCTGAGTGTTTACTTTGTATTATAGGTATGTATTTACAAAAGAAAAGTAGTTTATGTATTATATCCGTATTCTGGTACCCATAACACAAGCATATAAGCTAAGCTTGGGACCAGAGGACGTTGTGTGAAATGTACGTGAATATTTATTTATTTATATTAGTATAGATATAAGATACCCATTACTAAGCCTTCGTATCCGTCACCAGACTGTAGCTTTGGAACAGTGTTAGGAAGCTGAAAATTTCGCAGTTTATTTATATATATTTATACATTTATTATTCTTTATATCAGTATAGTCTTCGCTCATATAAAAATCACATTGTTTTAGTCATAAGTTCATGTTAAAAATAAAACTTATTTTCTTTCTTTCTTTCTTTCTTTCTTTCTATATCAGTCGATACTACAGCAAGAAATACTAATCACCATTATTCTCCTGCTCTTACCCCGTTACTTGGGTTATTATAATAAAGGTATGGAACCCTTCGTGTGCAAGCCCGACTCGTACTTAGCCAGCTTTTTTAGTTAATATACAATTTTATCGAATACTATATAAGCCTGTTTTAACTCCCATTTTGAAAACTTTTCGTGGCTGGCATTCTTGTATACGTTAGTTCTTGTAATGGATGTTACAAGCTAATTATAAATCTAAGCACCATTGCCTGAAACGAAAACCTCTCTGGGCTATGTGATAAAGCTTTGTATGTTTGGTATAGCAAATCTAAACCCCTTCTAATATATTTTTAACTGACTTCCAAAACGGAAGAGGTTCTCAATTCGTCTCTATGTTTTAATTTTTGTATGTTTGTAATCGCACAACTTTCAACTGGGTGAAACGATTTTAATGATTCTTTTTTATTTTTCTCCTAAAAATCGATGAAAGCTCTCGAATTTCAAAGGCACATGAATTCGGTTCAACTTCTTTTTTAAGAATACCCAATTTTTTGCACAAACGCAAATCTTTATTTTCTAATAACGATATCTTTTCTCTTCTCTGTCGTCTCGCTCTTGTCAGAGCGTCGTGGTCACGCTGAGGCATCCGTGTCATTGGTGGAAGTGGACACGATTTTTTGCACGATTTGCCGCCATCTCTCCCTATTGCGACGTGGTACAAACCTACGTTTACCTCGGGTCTTTAATTTCAAATAATGGGGGCTGCGTGGATGAAGTAAAACGACGCATGGCGATGACCAGAAACGCAATGGAGAAATTGAAGAAAATATGGAGGATTCGTAATATTACCAAGGCCACTAAGATCCGGCTCATGCGGACCCTCGTATTCCCCATATTCCTTTACGCAGCAGAGTCATGGACAGTGCGTGAACTGGAAAAGGGGAAGATAAATGCTCTGGAGATGTGGTGCTGGAGGAAGATGCTTGGGATTTCAGGGACGGCATTCCGCACCAACGTATCTATACTCCAGGAATTAGGTATCACACAGCGTTTATCATCCGTAGTACAGTCACGTATACTGCAATATTTTGGCCATGTTTTAAGGTGGAGTAATGACTCCATAGAGCGATTGGTTGTGCAGGGCAAAGTGGAGGGCACTAGGTCGTGGGGCAGGTCACCTATGCGCTGCACTGACCAAGTGAAATGTACAGTGGGAACTGGAATTTCAGAGTGCACCAGACAGTCTAGCAATAACGATATCTACGTGTACCTAAAGTTAAGAATGTTAGAACGTTAGGAAAATAAAATGCAAAGGAAAAAATACAGTAGAGCATACTTAAGTCTCAAGTATGCCACCATGCATACAAATATTCATGTTGTCTACACTTACACACTTAAGATTAGAAGATTATTATGGTAAAAAATATTTTCTTCAAGATCGCGTTAGATACTTTTTGGTATTTTCATGTAGGCAAATAAAACTCAAATTATAAAAATACACGTGTACATACAAATAAATTTCCAGTATTTTACAGAATAACTACTAGATTAGGGCGCCAAAACTAGCATATTACGATATATTATTATAGCGAGAAAGAGACAGATGTATAATGAAAAAGACGAGGCAAGGAAGATACAGATATATCTTTTGGTGACGTCATAAGTATAGATATATCTTAGTATATTAATATATATTACTAGCTCCGTACGCGTGGAATTTGGAAATTTTTTTTTTACAATAAAAGGTAGCCTATGTTCTTTCTCAGGGTCTAAAAATTGTCTGTGCCAAATTTCATCAAAATCGGTTGAGAGGTTTCAGTGGGAAAGCGTAACAGACAGACAGAGTTACTTTCGCATTTATAATACTAGTAGGGATTTGTCACTTTCTTGCTATATTAGTATATCGTAATATGGCATTAGTGGCGTCCTTTATAGTTTTTAACAATGGTTTTAAACCAACAAAGCAGTTATACCGGTTTCTTTGTCCAATAGAATACCACATCATGGGGTGCCGAAGAGGGGAGACAATGTCTTTACATTATGAGCATGAGCATTGCTCTCGTACCTTTTTCGTCGGTCGTCTGACAATTCCTTTTGGATTATTGCTCTTAGCTTACAAAAGTTTTTTCCGTGTGGCGACGGATTAAGAATACATGTGTCGCCACCCCATGTCTTCCCGCGGGTGCTGTAAAAATCAGCTAAGGGATATTCGAGCTTATTACCGCTCAGCTGGTGGTAGGGAGTAAACACCCGCCTGGTTAGCTACCACCGTACACATGTTGGAAAGAACGTGAAGTGACTCTTTGGTCGCGTTTCGTTATCAGTCAGTGTACAACCAGTGCTCGAGGGGTTTTTGCTACGATATGTTCTGGTCCTTTGGGGTTATCCGTCTAACCAAGTGCCGGGATGGCTGCATTGATCCGCCGGCCAGGGAGACCCGTAGAAACGGTTATTCCGCTGGCCGCCCGTGGTATAGTACAGGGGCCCAAACGAGACTAACCAACTTGTGAGGCTGTCCCACCATGCCACGCATAATCTCGGAGTGGACCGTCGTGCCGGCTGGTGACCGGAAGGTGGGGTCCCGGCGGCCACTTCCGGGAGGGTTCGGGGGCCCTTCCGTCCGGCGGGTCAACGTGTCCCATCTTTAGGCAGTCCCTTGGTGAAACAATCTCCCATTCTTAGACCAGTTCTGTCGTGGCAAATTTCTCTCGTTTCGCGCCTCGTCTTACCTTATCTTCATAATGGCAGTGCAATCTAGTAATAATGATAGTTTTTCAGCGGTGCACACCCCCACCACTTCTTCTTCGGTGCTAGTGATGGAGTTTTGTAACATCAGGGGACTCCATGCAAATTTAAACGCTGTCCACCATCACCTTGAGACAGCACGGCCGGCAATGCTTTTCCTTACTGAAACACAAATTCTCTGTCCAGCCGACACGAGTTATCTTCATTACCCCGGCTACGTGCTTGAGGAAGCCTTCAAAGCGAAAGCCGGCGTGTGCTTATTTGTCAGGGCCGATATTTGCTGTCGCCGACTGCGCTGCCTGGAAGACTCCTCCTTTTCTATCCTAGCTGTACACGTAGACTCGGCTACGCGAAGTCGAGTCTACGTGTGCATCTATAGATCCCATTCAGGTGATACGGAGACAAACCGACTTTTCGATCATCTAAGTCAGGTCGCGGATGATGCGCTGGACCAGTTTCCTGACGCTGAATTGGTGTTTTTTGGCGATTTCAATGCCCACCACGAACAATGGCTGAAATCTTCAAGGACAGACCATGCTGGAAGATCCGCCCACGCATTCGCTCTCTCCCATGACCTGATGCAACTGGTAGATCAACCCACCCGAATCCCGGATGTCACCAGTCAATCACCCTCTCTACTCGACCTTTTGCTGACCAGTCACCCGGTGGATTACCAGGTGGAGTGTCGGGCACCACTCGGGTCGTCAGACCATTGCCTGATTACCACTGAGGTACGAGATACCAAACCGTGTCAACCAGCGCCTACAAAACGTCGCCTTTGGCACTACAGGTCGGCAGATTGGGACGGTATGCGCGACTACTTTGCGTCGGTCCCCTGGAAGCAGCGCTGCTTTAATGAGAACGATCCAACGATCTGCGCGGCCGCTATTGCTGATGAGATTGTTTTAGGGATGGAATATTACATCCCTTACTCTGATCTCATCAGCAGGGGCGATCGAAACCGCTGGTTCAATCGCGACTGTTCCGACGCTGTTTTATCCAAACGGGCGGCATATCGTGCTTGGGTCAGCGGCTGCGCTCAAAAAGATCCTAATATAAGCTCACTGAAAGCAGCTTACAATAAAGCTTCTAAAGCTTGTAAGAGGGCTTACATCAAAGCTGATGCTCTGCGCACAATTCGAGTTGGACTCGATCTAGTCGCGCACCCAACGGGCTCCCGTGACTTCTGGCGTTTGGCAAAAACAGTACAGCGCAACTACTGCCAACCCTCGCTGCCGCCACTCAAATGTCCAGACGGATCACTAGCTCACAAGCCGCAGGAAAAAGCCGATCTTCTGGCAAGTCTCTTTGCAGCTAATTCCCGAATCAGTGATTGTAGTACTCCGCCGCCAACAGTCCCCTATTGTGGTGTCTCGATGCCCGATATTAAAATTAGGCAGCGGGATGTACGTGCGGAGTTGCAATCACTCGATGCTCGGAAGGCAAGTGGTCCCGATGGCATACCTGCGGTAGTGCTCACTAAATGTGCTGCGGAATTGACTCCTGTGCTCACGCGCCTATTCCGACTCTCATTTTCTACGGGGTGTGTGCCGGAGGTTTGGCGAGAGGCTATTGTGCAACCAATCCCTAAGAAAGGGGACCGCTCTAACCCAGCTAATTACCGGCCTATCTCAATCACCCCAGTGCTGTGCAAGGTCATGGAACGGATCCTCAATAACCAACTGATCCGTTACCTAGAGGATCACTGTCTCATCAACGATCGTCAGTACGGGTTTCGACCGAAACGATCGACAGGTGATCTTCTAGCGTACGTAACGCACCTCTGGGGTGAAGCGATTGACAAGCGCGGCGAATCGTTGGCCATAAGCTTAGACATCGCGAAGGCCTTCGACAGGGTCTGGCACAAAAGTCTTCTCTCCAAGCTTCCGGCATACGGTCTGCCTGTTCAGTTTTGCACCTGGATAGCCAGCTTCCTGCACGAGCGCAAAATCCGGGTATATTCGGATGGATGCGCTTCGGAGTATCACACAGTAAACGCTGGGGTGCCCCAGGGATCTGTGTTGTCTCCAACACTCTTTCTTCTGCATATCAATGACATGCTTCCACTCGGAGGCATTCATTGCTATGCAGATGACAGTACGGTTCACGCAGGATACCTGGGGCATGCTACCGCTGGACCGGCCGAAACTGTGGAAAAACGAGAGCATCTTGTAGCTGAGCTCAACCAGGTATTGGATCTCATCTCTCAGTGGGGCACCTCTAACCTGGTTGAGTTCAACGCCAAGAAGACACAGGTGTGCGTCTTTTCCACCAAGAAGTCACCATTCTCTCCCCTACCCTCCCTCAATAACATCCCACTAACGACACAGAACAGCATCACCATGTTAGGAATAGAGGTGCGTTGTGACCTTAATCCCAAGAGCCATATAGAAACTGTGATCAAATCAGCATCACGCAGACTCGGTGTCCTAAACAGGGTGCGGCGGTTCTTCACGCCACAACAACTGTGCCTACTGTACAAATGTCAGGTCCGGCCATGCGTTGAATATTGCTCGCACCTCTGGGATGGCTCCGCACAGTACTTGCTCGATGCTCTGGACAGGTTACAACGTCGCGCCATCCGCATCATCGACGACGCTGAGGTCTCGAAATCCATCGAGTCTCTCCAACTGCGCAGAGATGTTGCGGCACTTAGCGCATTCTACAGGATCTATCATGGTGAATGTTCTGAGGAGCTTTTTTCCCTTATCCCTCCCTCTCCTTTCCTAAATCGTACTACACGCGCAGGTTTGAGATGTCACCCTTACACCATAGACACTATACCATCTCGCACCAAGAAATTTGGCAACTCATTTCTTTGTCACACCGCCAAGGTTTGGAATTCACTCCCTGCTCATGTGTTTCCTGATTCCTACGACATGGGGTCTTTCAAGCGAGGCGTGAAAAAGCATCTTGTGAGCCGGCAAGGTGAGGGTGGCTAGTGCATTGACACTGTACTAGCCGTCCTAACATTTGGATTGCACCCCACTTATCATCAGGTGGAGTGTAGTCATTTGTCTACTCCAGCTATAAAAAAAAAAAAAAAAAAAAAAAAAAAAAGCGTATACAGTATGCTAGAGACGCTGAACTCTCTGTTCGAAGTTTCAGTGTAGCCAAATTCTTTAGGTTTTACATAGATTTTCTTTTAAATAATTTAAAATTATTGGATTTGTTTAGAGATGGTAAAGAGCCAATTGACGTCAACCTTTGTTTGTTTAGGTAATTACATTGACTTAAGTACTCTTTATCATCTCTTTATCACGCTGGTGAACAGTAGGTAGTAGGTACTTATGTCACTATCGTGCAAAAATTTCCGTTTTATTATAATTTATCCCTCTTTTAAATATACAAAATTTTGTTTGGGTCATGCAGATGAGACTCTTTGTTTTTTGCCTAGCCCAATGGGAAAAAGACTTCACAATGTGATGATGATGATAAATATATTTTTACTGTTAAAAATGGATAAATATGTACCTATATAAATTATTAATGTATTGTAACATTTTTACAAGCATTTTACGTATGCACCATTTTTGGCGTCAAATTATGCTAATGATAATGAAAACTAATTTACGGATGTAATACATGCTTTAAATATGTTCATAGATATAGATCCCACATATCCTATAGGTACTATAGTATAAACTCGTAGATAGAAAACATCAAGCAGAATAATTGCCCTATGCTGAAATCAAACCTGTCGACTCGGTTGTGTGATATTACTTAATCATTATTATAATAATTATACTTAATGGAACATTCAGTACTTGTATGTTAAGCTATGAAAATATGCGTGTATTTCGATTATTATTCCGCTGTAACAAATTTCACTCATCTCGTGTAATTAATATTACCACGGTTTGAAGATAAATACAAATATAGCTACATAATTATGGAAGTTATGGTTTCCTTTATCCACAACATGTTTGATATAAGATAATAATTGTTTTTTTTATTTGATTATGATGATGAGCATACTCGATTAAAATTGTAAACGTACAGACTTGTTTTTAATATAATTGAAGCACTTACCGTATCTGTTACTGAAGACGTAACCAGAGCGCTGTAATTTTTCTCGCGTCCTTTAAGTCCGTTTTGAATTTTCCTGTAATAGCTACAATCATCTTCCTGTGCCTATCCTCATTTTGGGTCGGTACAATGTGTATTTTTCTTCATTCCACAATATTTCTTTTCAGAACACTCTTAATACACTTTTTATCGTCTCATTACATGACTCTACAACGACAGCCGCCAATTCGAAAGTCTTCTAAAATATCAATCCTTTATTTAGGAAGTTTGTCCAAGGTTAATGTTCATGATAGATACAACAAATGATGAACTATTATAAAAAACTATTCTATCCAGCAATGTCTACGTTAAAACTATTATAAAATTTATTTTACTAAGCTGCAATTCGTATCTATGAATGAACTGTTGCTTTGTGTCAAACTATCGGTTTATTTACACATAAAAAGAGAACATAAAAAAGCCGATACAGGATTAGCATAGTTCAATATAACTACCGGTGAACCTGTTATTTGTTAAACTGCATTGTGAATTAAAGTTTCAGTTTTAGTTTCGCGTGTATTTCGTGATAAAAAAGTGCTGCAATAAAAGTCGGACTGTCAGCTCTTTCTGATAAATAATTAAGGGATATGCAATAATTTAAATCATATTTAAAGAAGGATTTTATATAACTTAATATCTTATGAAATTAGGGCACCAAAAAGACAAACAAGACATGAATTATATTTCAGTAGAATCGCTTTTCCGTGTGGTGACGGATTAAGAATACAAGTGTCACCACCCCATCTCCTCCCAAGGGTGCTGTAAAAGTCAGCTATGGGATATTTCACACAGATAACATATTCTGTGAGAGACGGAAAACTCGAAAATAAACCCTGTGCCAACACGCCTGGTCAGCGCAGCACAGTAGACCATAATCCCTCCCAAAGTGGAGGAGGCCCGTGCCCAACAGTGTGACGTACATGGGCTGGAGAAGAAGAAAGATATTAAAATTTGAGATATACACACTAAGTACACACATTCACGTGCGTTATTTAAACACTCATACATTCGTAGCTTTTGCGTAGGTAAGACTTTATAATTAACACGTTGTACTTCACAGCAAATGAGAAATGCTTCTAAAAGCCCATGTAATAAGCAAAACCATAATTCACCAGTTTACGCAAGTCACAGGGTAAGTCGTAAAAATTCGAATAAGCCAGTTAGTAGTACATTTTGCGTGGTAGCAAGGTCTCTAGATGGTGACTAATGAATATTTCGCTCCACTAAAACCGTCTACTTCGCGCTTCATATTTAAAATTAAAATGAGATGTACCTACTCTTAATTGACACTTTATTCAATTTAGATTTCTTTTGGTATTGCTAAGGGCTTTCTACAATAATTAGTTTAAAAACTAAAAAACATGCTTTAAAGTCCAGAATATTTTAATAAATTATTGCACTGCAAAATTTCAGATAAATCCGATTACTGCAAGTGAGTGAAAATCGCGTTCAAGGATTCCGTTACATAGATTAATACATTGATAGATTGATACCGAAAATATAAAAGCGTGTTAATAAATAGATGCGATTTTCATAATCTAAAGAACCTGTATTTGTCTATCGGTGAAAGATCTAATAATTATAGAGTTCATACCAAAAGGTTAAACGGGCCCCTATTACTGAGACTTCGCTGTCCGTCTGTCCAATGTTCATCTGTCACCAGGCTATGTCTTTGGAACGGTGGTAATGAGAGAGCTGAACATTTCACAGTTTAAGCTGGAGAGTTGAAATATAAACAGATGTTTAGTCGCTGATGCTATACAGCTTAGCTTAGCATGTTCTAAAATTGAAAATACAATAAATATTTACTCCTCCCAAACAATAAACGTTTACAGTGTTACTTGATGTCATCTTTAGATGATATAATTTTAACGGTATGACTAATAAAGTAATTTATTAATTTATTATTATGCTTTTTACTTAGTAAATCAAATTATGGTGGAAAAAGTGACTGCCGCAAGCGGGACTTGAACCCACGACCTCGGAATACCATTCCGTAAAAATATATAAACTCATTCGAGTGACAAATGTGGTGGTTAATTTGAATGTTGCAGGCACGACTGCAATATGCTCAGTTGGAAGAGCTTCGGAACGGTATTGCGCAGTCGTGGCTTCAAGTCCCGCTTGCGGCAGTCACTTTTTCCACCATAATTTGATTTATTAGGTATGACTAATATATTATATAATGATAGCTGTTGCCGTTAAAAACTTTCACCGTGTTTACAACATTTTCACTAATGCTTCGTTCCTGTTGATCGCAGCGTGATATTAGCCTATAGCTTTCCTCGATAAATATACTATCCAACACTGAAAGAATTTTTTAATCTTACTTGTAGTTTCTGAGATTAGTGCGTTCAAACAAACAAACAAACTCTTCAGCTTTATAATATTAGTATAGATAACAGTACGGAACCTTTTGTGTGCGAGTCCAACTCATACTTGACCGGTTTCATTAAATAGATAACAAAAATAACAATATATTTCTCTTCAAAAACTTGGTAACTTATAACAATACAGTCGTTTTAATAACAGCCAGAATGAAAATGATATTTCAGCTGATAAATACGTTTATATCGCAGTCTCAGCTCGACCAGCTGTCGGAGATGAAATTGTAGAAAATCGTGATTTAGTACAATCTCGCTACGACGACGCATTGCCCAAGATTGACATATCTTTTCCGTGGATTAAACCAATTTTCAAGATTGCTGACATATTACAGATTTGTGTTTTGTTAGCAGTTTTGTAAATTTATTATGGTGAATGATTAATATTCTTTTAATAGTTAGGTTAATTTATGCCCTTTTAACATACGTGTTGAGAATTCTACGCGCTTTCATAAAATATAGGTCTCATGTAGTTATTAGGAAGTGTAGTTCGATCTTATGCCGTATCTTTTACTATTGTGGCCTTCGTGGGCTAGTGGTTCACGTAACGGACTGCCGTTCACAATGTCTCGGGTGCGATTCCCGCAGAGGACAATCATTTGTGTGATCTTTAAAATTATCATACAAATGTTTGTACTGCGTCTGGGTGTTTCTATGTATTATAAGTATGTATGAAAAGTAGTTTAAGTACTATATCCACATTTTGGTACCCGTAACACAAACATATAAGCTTAGCTTGGGACTAGAGGACGTTGTGTGAAATGTCCATAAATATTTTTTTTATTACATAGATACATATGCAGATAATAGAAGCATGTAAAATGTACTCAAAATACTAATTTTTACTACTAGTCAAAATACTCACTTTACCTCATCATCATAACATCACGCCTTTTTCCCATGGGGGTAGGCAGAGACTATATAGAGCGCCATCTGTTACGATCCAAACACTTTTCATAAACCCCCAAATAACTTTCCAGGTAAAACTACCTAACTACCCTATGAATCGATAATAATTTCATAATCGTTTATTTTAAAATATGTTTAACAAAAAGTGGCTCTTATGTAGATAGTTCGTAGTCGCCACATTAAAGCATAATATCAACTGAAACAAACTTTGTTAAATCCTTGTTTTATAAACGTATGAATAAACTAGTAGCTTGGACCTTACTCTAGAGCTTATTATTATGACAATACAAAATAAAAGTTTTGTTACTGAATAATTTAAAGTGCTATTAAGACCGGTGGCTTTATGTATAGTTGTATGGTTGTATAAGGTAGGGCCGTGTTGTGACGGATTAAAAATACAAGTGTCACTGTATTTCGTCCCTAGGGTGCTGTAAAAATCAGTTGAAGGATATTGTACACAAATAACATCCTCTGTGAGAGTTGGATAACTCAAGACTAAACGCTTTGCCAACACGCCAAGTTAGCGCAGCGTAGTAGAGCATAATTCCTCTCAAAGTAGAGGAGGCTCGCGCCCAACAGCGGGACTTAAATAGAATGCGAAGAAAAAGAAGAAATATTAAACAGTCATATACATATTCCAACAATCAAAGATACTAATGCAAACATATCACAGAACCAGATAGGGGGTACGCGTTTAATCTTGAAGTAAATTTAGCCTGGCTTATTGTACTTTAGGGTTTAATAAGATATGGTATTCTTGATTTAAGTGACTTAGTAGTTTTCGAAAACTACAAATGTCTCTTTAACAAACAATAAAACAAGTACTCCATCAGGAAGAGAAGACTTGTTTTATAAGTCTATGTTTCAATTTCACCTGTGGCGTGTATCATAAATACACATGATCTATGTGTATTTATGATACACGCCACATATTTCACGCACACATAGATTTTTCAGTGGCTTTAAGCCGGGTGAGTAAAGTAGCCACAGACACTCCATCTGGTAAATCTGCGGTAGTACATTACTCAATGATAATCCTCTAAATATATTTGAACGAATAAATACTCGCCCACGTCAACAAATTCGACAAAGGTTGACATCTATTGACTCTTAGCCCATTCATCACGATAGGATTCGACGAACGATTTGTACAAAACCAAAGGGATGGCACCAATCAAAGGCACCAATGATGCGTAACCGCTAATCATTAGGAGATCCTCGAAAATAATAAGTATCTGTCACTTGCAAAAGTTATCCGTAATTAATGTCGAAAAAATTATGTAGAAATGCAAACAAAATCTTATTTTAGCTGTATTTCTCTGTTTATTTTAGGTGTTATTTATGTAATTGGCTTGCATAAAAGGGAGAGAATAATATCTTTACTTATTATAAAACAAAGTATTTATGTCTGTACTATCTGAGTTTGTATTCTCTTATTAGGTTTAGACAGAGAAGTTTAAGAGGATATTTTTATTGTATAATTTGTTAGGTTTTGATTTTAAAATTCCAGGCGTACAAAGGACACAGTTACATAAGCGAAACACAAATAATAATCATAGCCAAAGTCACTAGTCCAAGCAGAGAATGTCACGCCTATTAACAATAATCATCATCATCATCATCATAACATCACGCCTTTTTCCCATGGGGTAGGCAGAGACTATAGAGCGTCATCTGCTACGATCTGATTGATCAAGCATTACAAAATCTGCGCCACCCTGCCCTGCGTGGACCTGCGTCGCCTGCGACTCAGCATACGCTTAGCCTTAGTCAGCTTCGTCCTAACTGCAGCGCGGCAGAAATGTGTCCTGCAAACGCCGCGTATTGCTGCCGCGCTCTTGCCGCTCAATGTTTGGACACACCTTAACATCAACTGATGCACAAAAACTGTATAATTTTTAGCTCTCTAGCTGTCACCGTTCCCAGTAATAGGGTTCCATGTTACCTTTTGTTACGGAACTCTACAAACCAGACATTTCTGTACGACACATCCTTTAGCGTATTATCTTCCAACCTTAAGGTTTCAAGTGGACACAACATGTCTGAACATTTGCATACATGGTGGTAAACTTGAGTCTTAAGTATTCTTTGCTATATTTTTTATACTTTTTACGTTTTTAACGTCTGGACTTACACTCACATTTCATGTATAGTACACAACGAACGAGGATTTATTTCCAAGTTAGACATTTTGCTGAGGAATAATTTTGTTTTAGTCATGTCTTAAGAATTTATATTCTGATCTGTCTCTCAAAGTAGATGTTAACTGCTTATAAAATCCATCATACGGATGTAGATTTACATACAAAAATATCATCATAATATACATACAAACTTTAGTAACATACTTTATATTTCGTATGAAAATAAGAAGCGCAAAGCAGACGGTTATAATGAAGTGGAATATTTATCAGTCACCGTCTCGAGACCTGGCTAGTATCTACAAATTATATACTTCTCACAGAATTATAACATTTTTATGAGACATGCCCGTGCTACGTGAAGAAATGCGGATTAAATTGTTAAGGAATCTTGTGTTCTTAGAATGGTTGAATAAAATCTAATTACTGACAAATATGCTCTTCCATACTTATTACAAAACAAAGTTATCATTTTTGTATGCATGTCCCTATGTGAGCTTATATCTTTAAAACCACGCAACAGATTTTGATGCTGTTTGTTTTAATAGATAGACTAATGCAAGAGGATGGTTTTATTTTAATAATTATGTAATGGTTTGGTTTCAAAATTCCACGCGTACGAAGTTGCGGGCCACAGCTAGTTAGGTATCTAACATAAAGAGTATTTTGTTTGGAAAGAGAAAAAAGTTTTTACTAAAAGTTAAAAAGATCTTTTAAAAACTAAAATAAACATGCTCCAAATTTTTTCAAATTCTTGCTTTTTGATTGGTTTTCGATGTATGTGAAAAATTTCAGATCAATCCGACTATTGCAAGTAGGTGAAAATCACTTTCAAATATTCTATTACATAGACATTATACATTATACATTGATAAATACGTACCGAGCTAACATAAAAGCGTGTTAAAAACAGCTCATAAGTTGGATCATTTCTAAAACAATGTGTTAATGATTTACAAGTAAACGGTAGTTATGAGTCTATATTTTATAAGTATTTTAATAAAACTCTTCACCAATAAACAACACGATAATCATAAGAGCAGGCGATTTTTTTGACGTTGGTGCCTATTCTATATGCAGAACTAAACTTAAATTAACTAAAAAATGAAAACAGCTATTGCTGTATCTTAAATGTTTGGCTATTTTTTTTGCACACATTTATATTAATTAAAATCGTTAGTCTATAATAAACAGTTTTTATATTAAAAAAGTTCTGTTAACATTGCTGAATTGTGTTATTGACGCTATCAATTTTCATTTTTTAGTTAAGTTTAGTTCTGCACATAGAATAGGCACCAATGACCGCTTTGTTTAATAATGTAAGCAACTTGACAACGTGTTTCATTTCAAAGAAAATTGCCAATTACGTTAATGCATTACTTTGCTATCCTGGTAGACATAAAGTAAACAGAATAGGATAGCAAGGCTCGAGTTGTTGAATTTTTGAGGGCCCGTGTGAGACGGCTGCATATTTTGGATGAAAGTCTACGCCGGTGTCGTGTGCAAAAAGAAACCTCATTTGCATACAGCTCGACATAAGTCTGAAGGGACTGTGTCTGACGAATTATCATTACGGGGTTTTCTTTACAACTCTGTATGTTTCTATACACATTCGTATGTTATATTCGATTAATTTAATTAGAAATTCTTTTAAATACAACTTTTTTATATTTCATTCTAAATGTGGGTACCTACTTTTTCATAAAGTAAATATGTTTTAGCTAGTTTTATCCTAATTTTATATATTTTTAGATAATACATTTTTCAAAAACACGTTTAGAAACGCTATTAATTTCTAATAGCTGTTCGTGTTCAAATTCCTTGCAATTTGTTTACGAGTCTCTATTATTCTAATTCTCTCAAAATATAGTGGCCGCATACCGTTTCAGACAAAGAAAACAGCAGTCTTATCTAAGCTTAACAGAGGTAAGGACCCTACAGGATTACTTATTAAGTAGATTACGTGGAACGCCGGAAAGTCGACCTCGACTCAGGAACCTATTCAGCTTGTAGACGGGCGATGAATTTTTGAGAGGCCTTCAGAACGTATGTGAGACTGGCGACTGAAAGCTTTTTTTCCAGAAAAGGAATTGGCGTCGCACATAATGAGTGAATCAGACGTTTAGAAGTTTACTACTTAATGGAATGTTTTCGCTTTGTAGGATTAAATTTCGTTGGATCTTTTTATGTTAGTTATTTATTTAGCTAAGTAAATGATTGTAAACGTATAACAGGTGCTATACCAGAACAATCCCACAGATTTTGTAGGTCTAGACCTACAAAATCTGTGGGATTGTAAATATACATGCCATGTTATGAACAGAAAATTAAGTATAGTTTATACTTGAGTACAAGGCCACGAGAAAGATATTTATCCATTTTACAACAATAACTATACGTTTATGTAAAGATGTTGTTTTGACATTGGCTTCTCTTGTAGTTAATATTTACTTCTATAATTTCTTCACCATATTTTATAAATTCCGCAGGAGGAAATGTCAATCTCTTTTTGTGATTTCAGTCATTACCTATTTGGACTTAGTTAAATAAATACTTCCTACTAAGTGAGGTAATGAACTATCTTTAGAATACTAGGTTGTTATATTGATGCCATTGGATGCACAGTCGAAGCCTGGTGATCTGCCTTGAGTTGCAGGTAGCGTTCATAAGTTAAAAAAAAACATAGAGACAGAATTGAGAACCTCCTCCTTTTTTGAAGTTGGTTAAAAAGGCCATTAACTTGAGGTCATCCAAGACTTAAGCCAGGTTAAAATAAAGACCGAGGACCCTTGTGCTAATTGTCCTACCCATAAATATGTTTAAAGAACTTTTAAAACGGAATAGAATGAATTTGTGTTATATATTTGACTAGCTGACCCGGCAAACGTTGTTTTGCCATACAAATGTTAGGGGTAGACAGATACTTTGCAATAAAATAATATTGCGACTATAAATTTAAATGTAAGCTATCCTATCTTTCAAGTTGGGTCGAATTGCAAACGGTGTGCAAATGAAATTTAAAATCGGTTCATTAGTTTAGGAGTCCATCGCGGACAAACATCGTGACAGGAGATTTATATATATAAAGATATCAAATAATATACTGTGAGATATTTCTGTACTCTCAGCTAGAGAAAACAGAAGAAAACACGTTTGAATATTTGAAGCGCACCTTGCGTCACGACAACTTTAATAATTAATCCATTTCGTATGTCGCTCTTAAATTTGTGCTAGAGGCACAATACATAACAGTTGTTGTACTTATTTTCGAGGTGTCAGTTATTGTGTGGTGACGGATTAAGTAAATAAATAAACAATTATAGACATTTCACATAACGTTCTCTGGTCCCAAGCTTAGCACATATGCTTGTGGTATGGGTACCAGAATACGGATATACATATACTACTTTTCTTTTGTAAATACGTACTTATATTACATAGAAACACTCAGACGCAGTACAAACATTTGTATGACAATCATAAATATCATACAAATGATTGCCCCGAGCGGGAATCGAATTGATTGGCAGTTCATTACATGAACCACTCGACCACAAGGCTCGTCGTTAAATACATAAAACATGATACTAAGTCCTAGCATCGCAACTTGGTGGTGGTGGAGCGACGATATCATCAAGGCTGCGAGGAGCCATTAGACGCAGACGGCGAAAGATCGCGCGTTGTAGCGTTCTATAACGGAGTCCGGTTCTATAAAGGTGTATTCTGTTGGTGCTGTTTATAAAAGACGGATCAAATGCCATACAGATTTTTCACCTTGTTAAAGTTAGGTTTTAATCTTAAATCATTACGTCGTTTATAATTTAATTTAACCAACTAAAGATTATATTAATGTAATTGAGCAAAGTCAGCGTCTTTCGACCACCCTTTTCTCTTACGGGAGAGACTAAAAGCCTCTTCCAGTTTCAAGTTATAAGAAGTAGCGATTAAAATATTTTAAAAATGTTTGGATTGGATAATTACTACAAGATAAAAACTATGGGTTATATAGACATCGCGCATCGTTTCAAAACATTATAAACCAATAGGTTCTAGTTTCGGTTGCACTATTAATAATTAACCTATATGAAAAGAAAAATATTATTAAAATATAAATATATTTTTTACATACCTAACAACAATAAAGAAAAGAAAGAAAGAAAAACGAAATGTAACGATTTGGCCGATTCGTGCCACATTTGATTAATGTGATTAGAAATAAGAATTGGCTTGTTTTTTGGCTACTGGCTGCCGCTTTTTCTTTGATTTTGTAAATAACTAGATACATTATAAGAAAATCCAATCAAGTATTAATGTTTTACCGGCTACACCTTAAAGATGTCGACCCAGGTCTTGAAATAAAACCAGCGACATTTACGATCCCATAATTATGAATCTACAAATATTTACAAAGACTCAAACACACAAAATCATGAACCACGCTACCGTTAATATCTTGTACCAAAAACTGAAGATACGTTCGAAGGAGCCGTACGTAAATTTCATTTACTGGTGGAAAGTGCCCGGAGCCCCAACGCAAACTCCACTTAATTACGCACATAAATTGAAGTGCCTCTCTCTTACACGATGAATGCTGCCACATTTTAATTCACAAAACACCAATACTTTATTCAAAGAGATATTTAATGATACTATTGCGACCTAAATTCATCATAAGGCAACAAAACAGGAATTAATTATTTTTTCTTCACTACAATGATGTAAGGAATTCGCTAGTATAATTTTATCTGTAACTAGCCTCTGCCCGCGGCCTTACATTTTAATACGTGTTACGTGTACGTTCGTACGTGTAGGTTCCATTTCAAAATCGAATTTGAAATGGAACCTAAAATCAAAATTAATGTTAAAAAGAACTGAAATTTATAGCAAAAGGCGTACTGCAATCAATACCGAAATTTCTATCAAATCGCCATTAAAAATAATATAGCTATATAAGGATGTGTATATAATATCCGCGTTGTTTTGGTATAGTTTATAATCTACTAGTTAATACCCGCGGTTTCATCCATATTCGTGGTTATTGAGCCTTTAATATACACGAAACCTTAACAAATTGTACAAAAGTTTATTAAATCTACTATCTATTAAAAAAAGCACATCAAAATCCCTTGCGTAGTTTTAAAGATATAAGCTCACATAGGGACATACATACAAAAAAAATTGGTCAAGTGCGAGTCGGACTCGCGCACGAAGGGTTCCGTACCATTATCTATGCAACATAAGGCAACGTTATTAGTATCGAGCAAGAAACGGTAAAAAAATCATGTTTGTTGTATGGGAGCCCCCCTTAAATATTTATTTTATTTTATTTTTAGTATTTGTTGTTATAGCGGCAATAGAAATACATCATCTGTGAAAATTTCAACTCTCTAGCTATCACCGTTCTTGAGATACAGCCTGGTGACAGACGGACGGACGGACGGACGGACGGACAGCGAAGTCTCAGTAATAGGGTCCCGTTTTTACCCTTTGGGTACGGAACCCTAATAACGACTTACGTATATAATAAGTAAAGATAAAGATATGATTGATTGAATTTGTAAGATCACTGAGGTCATGCTTGTAATGTCAGATATAGGCAACATAAAACATGGTCTGGTGGACAAATACTACGAGAAGCAAATGGAATACTGGGGTATGATTAAATATTGTGAGAGGCAAAATATTCTAAACTTAACCCAATGTCAATGGTCAGCTTGGCATAGTACAATAATAATAAACAAACCCTCCAGAAATTGAGGAGGCTTGAGCCCAACAGTGGGACATTAACGAGCTGGAGAGAGAAAGAGAGAGACAGAGTCATTAATTTACAATTCTTTGCGAGTGTTATAATTATTTAATTCTCTCTCCAGCCCACTGCTAGGTACAGGCCTTTGGGAGGAATTATGGTCTACTGTGCCGCGCTGATCAGGCGTGTTGGCATAGGCTTTAGTTCTGAGTTTTCCGTCTCTCATAGTAGACGTTAACTGTTTATAATTATTGTTTCTTAGCTGGCTCTTACAGCACCCTGGTAAAGAAATGGCGTGGTGACACTTGTATTCCTTATCCGTCACCACACGGACAAATATTAAAATTAAGAGTTGAGAATTAGAACATTTTAATCATGTTAAATTAGTATAACAATACTTCCTTATCAATAGACAGCATCTAGGTACAATATACTAATAGATCTTTATTTTTTGCAGAACTGCTTTGATTTTAAGAATACGCCTGAAGTTATCTATCAAATAGTCAATATAATGTTCGATTGTAGTAAGTATTATAAGTGGTAAGCTGTTGCCCGCAACTTCGTACGCGTGGAATTCAGAAACCAAACCATAGCAAATTGGCATTGTTCATATATTTTTCAAACTCTTAATTCAAAAACTATTTCGAGGAATAGAGTTTCTGATGATGATCAATGGATCATACAAAAATTTGCTGTATTAACGATTATTTTTCCAAAAAAGCAAATAATCTCTATTTGCCCATAAAATTATCATCCTCCTGTCCTTATCCCATTATTTGGGGTCGGCGCAACATGTCTTTTTCTTCAACAGTCTTCTATTAGCCGTCATGTCTATGTCAACTCCTCTTTCTTTCATGTCCTCTTTCACACAGTCCATCCATCTTTTCTTAGGTCTTCCTCAAGACTTTTTCCTTCCACATTTATACTCAGAACTCGCCTAACGACATTACTTTCCTCTCGTCTCATAACATGCCCATACCAGGACATCCGCTCGTTCTTCAATTTTTCAGTTACTGGCATCACTTTCAGACTTCCTCTAATATATTAATTCCTTATTTTATCCATTCGCGTTCCACATCCATCTCAATATTCGCATCTCCGCAACGGGCATTCGTCTTTCATCCATCGCCGCAACGTGTATTCTATTTGCCCTTATAATGAGGGAGTTAAAATATTAAGGCGTTCTGAGGGATATACTACTCTGTGGTGGAGTTGAAATTGGTCTATTATATCAACTTGGCAACTTTGAAAAGATGTATTGCAATCTGTCTTAAGTCTATCAGGAAAAATCAATACACAGATTGCGTACAACGATGACGTCACAACATTTAAAATAATATCTTTAAGTTTTTTAAAAAAAATAGTTTCTTAAAATAGTCTATATTTTCTAAAAAATATATAAAAGCAGCAGGTCAAACATTATGCACAATGCAAACTACACAAAAATCCATCCTCTTGACCCACTCTATGATTAAAAAAACCGCATTAAAATCCGTCACGTAGTTTTGAAGATATAAGCTCACATAGGGACATACAGATAACGACTTTGTTTTATGATACGTAAAGACAAATCAAACAAAACGATTATTTTAGAATATTATAATGGAATCATTTGCCTTGGTTCGTATCTATGTATTTTTGAATGTATATATTTACGCACATAGATCCTTAAACGTACTCGTATAACCCTTGAATATTTAATCAAAAAATTTGTAGACATAAATGTCCTTTTCTGAATCTCTGAATCAACTAATATTTTTTTATATGCCGTGCCGACGAGCCTTTTGATAGAGTGGTTCATGTAATGGACTGCCGATCAAGAGGTCGCCGGTTCGATTCCCGCTGGGGACAATCATTTGTGTGATTTTTTTCTAATTGTGACGCAAATGTTTGTACTGCGTCTGGGTGTTTCTAGTATGTATTTACAAAAGAATTATGTGTATTCTATCCGTAGTCTGCTCCGTATTCTGTGCGTATACTGGCTTAGCTTGGGACCAGAGGACGTTGTGTGAAATGTCCATGAATATTTATTTATTTATTTATTATTTATATCTTTTTTAGTTTCCGAACTAAATAATTAGTTATCATTTTAGATGACACCCGTGTCTCCGGTTACGATTATTACATTCTGATGAAAAATGGAGTAAATATTTTCAACGTGGACTTAACAAAACATGACATGGACTTCTTAAGTAAAATCAAGGAAATATTATTAAACTCGGAAGAAATCAAGAAAAGCTATATTTCTGGATTTTACAGACCCGTTGGATTTTCTGTTATGATGTCAGTTAAAAATCCTATGGAAATAGATGATAGAGTAAGTACCTAACAATATTATATAATTGTGTGCGGAATCTATTGGGGGCGATCTGTGTATGACTATGATATTATTTATTTGTAAAGAATGGAAAGAAAACACCTACAAAACAAATAAATTCATTATGATCATCATCAAAACATAACCCCTTTTTCCCATGGCGGTAGGTAGAGCCTATAGTGCACCATCTGCTACGATCCAATTGCAAATATTATTATATTGTTTATTATACTTTCATGACAAAAAAACAATCAGTGTGGAAATCTAGTTCAACACTTTGTGACTATCATTAGTAGAAACAAATAAAAATTCTTTAATATCGAATTGAATTTAAAAATATTCAAATATCCAATCGAAGTATTTGAATAGATTTTGATTAATTAAACGCGGAATTAATAGTTAATTAAAACTCTGTTACAGATAGATATTGTAATATTAAAAGATATTACGAAAACGGAAGAACTGTTTGAATTTCGAAAACGGAATAAGAAATTTTCATCAATACCAATTTTGTTATGGTCTCAGAATCTCAAAATTGACGATCTAAATGAATTAATTAAGGTGAATACGATATTAAATGAAATTACATAATTATATTTATTGGAATAGCCTTATGATATTATATTGATCCGAGCAGGAGGTCGTGGGCTCAATTATTTACTTGATAGAAATAGATGTTTGTTCTGTAGGGTTTTCATTTTATTATTATTTATAGTTCCAGACCAATGGATTTTAGGTGAATTGTTCGTGAATATTTATTTCTAACTAGCTGTTGCCCGCGACTTCTTACGCGTGGAATTTAGTAAATTTTCACGGTTTTCAACATTTTTCAGTGCTGCTTCGCTTCTATTGGTCGCAGTGTGATGTTATATAGCTTATGGTCTTCCTCGTAAAATTTACTATCGAATACTGAAATAATTTTTCAAATCGGACCAAATGTACTTACCTGAGATTAGCACGTTCAAACAAACAAACAAACTCTTTGGCTTTATAATCTTTATAATGATGAATGATAATAACTTTCATGTCTCATTCAGATGTCAGATGGTATTATATTGGATTCAGATTTTAATGATGACTATCACGAGGTCATAGACGTCCTGAAAAGTGTTAAAAAGGTAATTGTATTTTTAATTAATACTTACCAATTGGACACGCCGGGAACGTGCTGTGTTGCTCGCTGACAGGCGTGTACAGAACGAGAGTGCATAGATACTCGTAAACTCGTTGACTATCGGCGCCTTGTAGTTATGACGGACGTAGTAGACGCTCAGTACCTAGACTATGTTGAGTTGGGCACGGTGTAGGGCGGCGCGACAGGTTAAGGCGACGCTACGTTGGACTCGAGCAGCGCTAGGGCGGCGTGGCGCTGGACTCGGGCAGCGCTTGGGTGGCATGACGGTAGCCACGTGGTGATGAATGAGTCAATGAAACTTCGAGTGAATTCTCAAGACTAGTTTATTGCAGAAATACATAGTTTATATAGTAGTTTCATTTATACATACATATGCAATTTACTGATAACATTAATACGTGAGTTTATTCTTAAACGGAAGTTAGTTATTCAATATATATAATCTAGGGTGGACTTGTCCGTATGTATGTTCATATGTACACTACTATGATTGTATCTAACGGATACGAGTGTCACCAAGAACAATAGTAATTATTATATAAGTATTGATAAACCATAGAGTAATGTATTTTATGGGGGTTCAGTACATAGTTTACAAAGTGTAACAAAAACAACAGATTTTGGGGTTCGGATTACAACCTAAACATTGTTTGTTACCCAATTTAATTACCTACATAACTAACTGCGTAAATAACATTGTTATATTTAGACCCAACTACGCTTATCTTAGCCAATAAATACACCTTTGAGTACTTAACGTGTTTAAAGGTATTCTGTGGGAGAAATTAAGCATAAGCTTTAGAAGTTTGTTGTTGGCAAGGAGATATTAATAAAAAATATAATTAAATAAATATTCATGGACGTTTCACACAACGTCCTCTGGTCCCAAGCTAAGCTTATACATATGCTTGTGTTATGGGTATCAGAATACGGATATACTACATAAGCTACTTTTCTTTTGTAAATAAATACTTATGATACATAGAAAACACCCACACGTAGTACAAACATTTATGTGACATTTATGAATAACTCACAAATGATTGTCCCAAGCTGAAATCGAACCCGCGACTTCGTGAATGGCAGTCCGTTACATGAACCACTCCACCACGAAGCCCGTCTACACATACCATCTACACGTCGCACAGTATAAATAAGACTTATTTTTTTAAATCAAATTAAGTTTAAATGAAGCCAACGAAATACGTTTAGATGATAACATATGGAGCTCTATAGTCTCTGTTTATCCCTTAGAAAATAGGCGTTACGATATGCATGTGTGAAAAAATATCGAATGAAAATCTTTAAAACTGCTTTTACATAATATATTACGCATAACTGCAAAGACTTGTTAATTTATGGTGCAATAACACAGATTTTATCTTGATGAAGTTCTCGCATTCAAATCCCGGGAAGGATAAACATTGAAAAGTCCAATAATGTAAGCATGTTAATTTTCAGTCGAACAAACCAGTGTTTCATTTTGGCTCCAATATCGTAGAAGAATATAACGATGATATTACTACAGCTAAAAATCGTAGAATTCTTATATATGCTAAACAAATCATGTCATATGGCATGGACGGCGTCATTATCGTCGACTATATAGGAAAACCGCCAACGGCATTGATACAATCTCTAGTAAAGGCTACAGAAATAGCACAATATGACGTACAGCGAGATAAGGAATACTTTAAAAGGAGCTTGCAGGTATTTTTATAGTAGAATATACAAACTTTTATGTTGACATATCTATCGATGCTGCCGAACCTAAATGTTTAGAATAAATACTAGCAGTAGACAAAAAATTTGGTTTGGATAGTTGTATTTAATTATCAGAGATGGCTGATAATGTACTAATCATTGAATAATAGCCACTTAAATTTTTAAGTAAGTACTTAGCAAAAAGGTGTAGTTACACACGTTGTTTTCTTTGTCGAATATACTGCCGCGTCGGGGATGAGGGGGTGCCTAGATAACACACACTAACACTTGATGTAATTTCGTTTCTCAAGCCTCTAAATCGACTCACGCACTCTAAGAGACGACAGGGTCCGTACACGATGAGTATGAGCATTGCTCACGTACCTTTTACAACGGGGGTCGCCTTATAATGTCAGCCCTAGTTCTAAGACTTAAATATTCGAAATGCAAACAACGTTTAAGACTTGAACTACCAGACCCGGTCTTGCATTTCTGAAAAAACCATGAATGGCAATAACGCTATTGGTTTGGTACAGAGGTTGACCGTTTCCTGTGATAACCATTTTTCTGCTGTACAATTTCAAAAAGGCTATGAAACTTACAGGTCCAACCACCAATGCTTCCACCTGCATCTGCGGCTCTGGGCGCATGTATAGCAGCATTGAAATGTAAAGCAACTGCAATTATTGTTCTAACTACCTCAGGCGCTTCGGCAAAACTCGTATCTCAAATGGCTTCACCGTGCCACATATTGGCTGTTACTGCCCATGAGAGAACAGCTCGAAGGATGCATTTGTATAAACTGGTTATACCTGTTTATTATAACGGTAAGTTAAGGATTTTCTTTCTGGCCACAAATATTTTACATACAAGTATCTTCCACAATGGGTAAGAGATTTTGTCTATCATGTCGAGTGAGTTACTTAGTATTAGATTTAATTTTGAATATACCGATTTTCCAAATTAAAGAGCAATCAATATACACGGACCATCTGCAGAGTTGAGATTTCTTAGTTTTTGCAACATTTTTACTAATGCTGCGCTCCTATTGGTTGCAGCATAATGTTATATGGCCTTTTCGATAGATGGACTATACAATACAAAAATATGTTTTCAAATTGATCCAATAGTTCCTGTGGTTAGCAAGTTCAAACAAACAAACAAACAAACTCTTCAGCTTTATAATATTTAAGATTAATAATATTGGAAGTATTAATTGATATAATATTTTCTTACACTTGCGCGACTCATTCGTTTAAATAAAACTACTTTTTACGGATTTACCGCCTTATTCATAATGACTTATCGGAGGTTTAAAAGTTCGCTAAAATAGGTTCGCGAAAATTGTCAAAACTTGTTATTCATAATGGTCTTTTTACGCTAAAACGTTTATTATCTCTCCGATAAAATCTCCGTATAAACCTCCGATAAGTCATTATGAATAAGACCATTAGACTTTAAACTTACTTAACTTAACTTAACTTTAATAATAATAAATAAATAAATATTTAATATTTACGGACATTTCACACAACGTCCTCTGGTCCCAAGCTAAGCTTATTATGCTTGTGTTATGGGTACCAGAATACGGATATAATACATAAACTACTTTTCTTTTGTAAATAGATACTTATAATACATAGAGACACCCAGACGTAGTACAAACATTTGTATGACATTTATGGATATCACTCAAATAATTGTCCCAAGCGGGATCCGAACCCGCGACCTTGTGAACGGCAGTCCATTACATGAACCACTACGCCATGAAGCCCGTCAAAACATTGACGTACATTGACCATAAAGATAGACTTTTATCATGTAAAATTTTACAATGTAAAATTAAATTGGATGTGGGTAAATCCTGTAATAACTGATCGTAGAAGACACATTACAGCTCAGTCTCACCCGCGACCACGGTGACTGCAAAGTCTCCGAAACGTCGGGCCAAAATTTAAAACAAATATACGCTTCTAAATCTGTAAAAAATAGTTTTATTAATTGAT
The DNA here is from genome assembly GCA_916999025.1 of Orgyia antiqua. Classification (NCBI taxonomy): domain Eukaryota; kingdom Metazoa; phylum Arthropoda; class Insecta; order Lepidoptera; family Erebidae; genus Orgyia; species Orgyia antiqua. The sequence goes on along the minus strand of OU779864.1, from coordinate 13,637,524 downwards.
AGTTGAGCTTTATAATATAAGTATTGATTGATAGTTACTTATAATTATTCTTTTGATTCAAACATCTCAGCCCATAACGGATGTATTAACAGGCAAATATTAACATAATGTGATGCAATTACAGAAAAATATGCTACGAACTGGCAACTGGAGAGCAAAGCTCGGGCAATTTTTGGCACACGATTCGGTCTCAAAATAGGTCTACTTAATCCTGACGCCAAATTAGTGGTACTCACGCCTCAGGAAGACACTGTATGCTATTGCAATAGCTTCCAAATATTTAAAGTATCAGATATTCTTGATGTGTATGAATATAAACCTACTACTAAAACTGCATTATGTGCTATGTAAAATATCAATTACGAATACAATGTTTCAATAATAGTATTGACGTGTAATATCTCTTGTTTAATTTTCTTCGTAGGGTGATTTTTTATTTTTTTATTTAATATTTATGAGCTATTCACACAACGTATGCTCTTTCCAAGCTAAGCTACATTCTTGGGTTATGACGACCAGAATACGGATTATTATTTATTCTTTTAAAATACAGACTTAAACTATATAGTAAATATTATCCAGTACAAACATTTGTGTGACAATTATCACACTTAATTAGATGATTACATAGTGCGGAGATTGAATCCACGACCTCATGAACGACAGTCCGTTACATAAATCAGAAGACAACGAGACTAATCTTAATGCTTCAAATTTATATTGAAATTTTGTATTAGATGGGTCTAAGAAAAGGTCAATTATTTGTATTATTAATTTATACTCCTAGGGCATACTTATAACAGGGCTGGGAGAATTTCACTAATTACGAAAGTGAAACGGCTAGTTTTACATTATTACTGTTCAGAGATCACTGGAAAGAAAGAAATATTTTATTGCCTCTCCAAAAATATTACACAGAAAAAGAAAAGTAGTAGGTATAAATTGTTATAATTATATAAATAAAAACATATGTGCATGCAATATAAGAGACAAAAGGAGTGTTGGTCAGCATGTGTTGTGACAGCATTTAGCAATCACAACGCTGATATTACCCAACGACCTACGACTACGACACTACGACCATTTCTTTATATAACTACATACTTAAAATGAAGATTTATTACATAAGATAAAACTACTGCACAGTCTGCAATAGTTAATTACGATTCAATGCGAGTTCCGAAGTGAAATACTCCCGAGAAATTTTTCTTCGCTCCATAGAGCTAATGGTCACTGAATGTTACTGCAATTATACCATGTATTAAATAAAATTTTAAAATAAATTACTTTTATTTATAAATTAAGAATACCAAAATAATCATGGACAACAGACATAATATCGCTGTTTGCAAAATAACGCAGTGGAAAGTTTCTTTTCCTAGATATTTAAAAAAAAAATTTGTATTTTATATATTTCCGCATAGCTTGTCAGTGGTCGTAGGAGACGGCAGCAAAAGACGAATGGAATGTACTCAACAGTTTCACGGTAAAAAGCTAGGAAAAAATGATAGTATGAAATTTCGTGAGTTTATGATACTTCGATTGAAGTGAGTGACCTCTGACCTCTCACTCGTTAGAGTGAGGTCAGAGCAAAAAACTTTATTTTTATATCGAATTCTACAAGATTTGTGAAATGTTAATAAGGAAAATTATTAATTTCGAAATACAAAATTACGAGGGGAGGTCCAAAAGTTCGTGGAATGGAGGGGATGGAGTGGGGATAGGGGCGCTCGCTTAGTGTCATACTAATTGGGGACTCATAATTAGTATATAAATGGAGTTTCAGCCCTATTGCGTCATTCGTTTACGAACACTCGCCTGCTAAACACGTCAATCCGGAAGAAAACTGAAACTATGGAGAAAATTGAACACCGGAGTCGATTGAAGACGACGCTCAGGAAGGCCAGTTGAGGCCACCACATCAGACATCGTCGAAAAAGTGGAAAAAATTGTACTGGAGGACACCCGTTTGAAGAAAAAACAGTTATCTGCATTAGTTGGAGTATCAGATACCACCATTTTGCGAATCCTACATGACCACCTGGGTATGACAAAAGTCAGTGCAAGATGGGTACCGAGAATGCTCACGCCGCTTCAAAAACAGCAGCGCGTCGAAGCGTCAAAACATTTTTTGGAGTTGTGTGGCGACGATCCTGGACCGATTTTGGAGCGAATTGTTACCGGCGATGAAACATGGGTTCATCACTTTGAGCCTGAGTCCAAACAAGAGTCCATGCAATGGCATAAAAAGGGGACACCACCGCCAAAGAAATTCAAAGTGTCGGAGTCGGCTGGAAAGTTGATGGCTACTGTTTTTTGGGATTGTAAGGGGATAATACTGATTGATTATAAAGAAAAGGGCAGGACCATAACCGGAGAATACTACGCAACAATACTAGAAAAATTAAAGGATGCCATCAAAGAAAAACGTCGGGGAAAATTGACCAAGGGCGTGTTGCTCTTGCAAGACAACGCGCCGGTTCACAAGAGCAAAGTTGCAATGGCTGCTCTACACACGCATGGCTTCGAATCACTAGTCCACCCACCCTATAGTCCAGATCTGGCCCCAAGTGATTTTTATTTGTTCCCCAATTTAAAAAAAGACTTAAGGGGAAGGAAATTTTCCGGCGACAATGAGGTAAAGGAGGCAATTTTGGCTCATTTTGAGGGAAAAGATAAAAAATATTTTTACGATGGTTTAGAAAAATTAATTCATAGATCTAATAAATGTATTCAGCTTAAGGGTGATTATATTGAAAAGGAAAAATAAATTTACTGTTTCATTTTTACTAAAACCCTTTCATTCCACGAACTTTTGGACCTCCCCTCGTATGTTATTCGCTACTTTATCATCAATACTTTTTTTTAAAACTTATAATTAAAATGTTTAGTACAGTATTTTTATTATTAGATTTAGCTGATATTGAACGATATTTGTAAACAAAGAAAATTAAAAAGCTTACTATATTTTCTTTCTATTTTAGAGACTAAGTTGATTTTTAGCTTATTTATTTGATGTTTGCTTTTAACGTCTTGTGAGTGTAAAAGTAAAACAGCAGGGCTATTTCTCTCTCTCTCCAGCCCATTTACGTCCCACTGTTGGGCACAGGCCTCCTCACTTTGGAGGGATTATGGTCTACTGTGCCGCGCCGTCGAGGCGTGTTGGCACAGGGTTCATTTTCGAGTTTTCCGTCTCTCACAGAGGATGTTATCTGTGTGCAATATCCCTTAGCTGACTTTTACAGCACCCTTCGAAGGAAATGGGGTGGTGACATTTGTATTCTTAATCCGTCACCACACGGAGGAGATTTACTATACAACGTGTTTCAGAAAGGTGCAGTCATATTTGACCATCGTTACACAAGGCCAGTGACTAGGCACTAGGCATGGATGAAATTACAAATACTAGTTATATTATGACTTTTATGTGTTCATAAAAGTTTAATTAATTTATTAAATTAATCGATCTTCTTTAAATACAACACTCTTATGAGGTCATCTTTTATCGTAAGGGTCAATCGCATTCAATAAACCGTAAACATCTCATAATTGATGCGTTTCTGGTAGTTATTTAATAGTAGGCAATAAACAAAAAATATCTTACCAACTGTATTTTTCTATATGTAACTGTCATATTTATAATATTTAAGGCCTATCTAATGCGACTTTAAATTATGACTACACCTTTCTGCAACACCTTGTATAGTTATACAGATATTCCAGATGAAGTGTCTATGGCTACATCCCTTACCTTGGCTTGAAGTCACCTACATATCAATTTGTGCGTGAAAATGTATCTATGTGTGTCTATGATACAAGCTATACGTCATGCGAAACGTCGTTATTCTACGAAGTACAATTTAGCCAGGCTAAAGTTACTTGTCCTCAATTTTAAACGTTAAACCTCCATCTGGTATATTTGTGTATAGTTTTAAAAATAACGAAACAATAAATGCCTGCATTTGGACATTAAATATTCAATTGTACACTTTTGTAAAGACGATGAATAAATAAAATCAATATTCATCTATACTATCGACGGATCTATAAAACGAACAATAAACTTGCCTTATGAATGACCAAAAACCTTCACTTACATATAAATTTATGAACGTATCTACGCGTCACCAGTCTTACATATTAAAGAGAGAGAACAAAATAAGGAAAGGTGCAAGAACTCCGAGTTTTTCTACGCACGTCTCAAGGGGCGCCCGTAAAAAATAGATAAGTTATTTATCTCGGTATTACAAAAAGTGTTCTGTGCGCTTCTTTGTAGCAATTCCTTTAAAACTATGTTCTATTGCAAAATACAGGTTACAGGAATTTTATAATCTATACATATAAGATATCTATATTTATTTTTGTGTTTCTATGTATTATAAGTATGTATTTGTTTTTGCAATAATTGTCACTGATATTTCACTCCGATTAGTCACAGGGTGATGCCTATATAGCCTATAGCCTTTCTCGATAAATGTACTGTCCAATACTGAAAGAGTTTTTCAAGTGGGACCAGTGACTCCTGAAATTAGCGCGTTCAAACAAACAAACAAACTCTTTAGCTTTGTAATATAACATTATAATAATTAGTACCTATAGATTAGCATTGCCTTAGTTGCACTTGCGTAATTTACCACTATTGAATGTAATAGTATTTTGATTAAACTTTTTAATATCTCGTATACTTTTATATAATCACATACAAGCAAGTAGTGATTTTAAATATATACAGAAAATCATATAAATACTTCGTGTGTCATGTGAAAAATTCATATGGATAGAGTTACTACGTAGACGTACTTATTTTAAGTTATACTAGGTGAGCTAGGGTAGTTGTTTTTAATTATTAACGCTTTAAAATACATTTTAATATATATTTTTATTCATTTTAGCAAAGAGGTAAACAAAACAAACCATAAAATATCTTTCTACAAATCTTTAAAAAGTGCTCTTGCATACGCTCCGTATAAATCTTGAAGCTTTGTGTAAAGTTTTGCAAGCACGATAAGACGCAAACTTGCAACTCATTTCCCTTGGATCCAAGAATACATATATACTTACTTTACAATGAATATAATCTATGCTTAGCATTGTACTTACAATTCTCTCTCTCTCGCTCTCTCCAGCCCATTGACGTCCCACTTTTGGGCACGGACCTCCTCTACCTAGGGAGTGGTTTTGGTTTACTGTGTAGCTTTGACTAGGCTAGTGTTGGCACATGGTGGTTCTTTTTATATTTCTCTTTCAGAAAATGTTATCTGTGTACAATATGTCTTAGCTGGCATCTGAACCTGGGGAGGAAATGGTGACGCTTGTATTCTTAATCCGTCATCACATAGACAACGTATATTTTATTTAACTTATGGCTTTGGACTTGAAAACAAAAGTCATTAACGCGTTATGTGCCACGTGTAGTGCGGAAAATGGAACGTAGAAAAGAATAATAAAGATATGGAGAACAACTCAACCTTTAAACAAAATACATCTGGAATGAAATAAAAATAGCTTAGTGAGCAGTAAGTATTATTAAAAGCTGGATGTAGCCCGCGACTATGTATAGGTATATTATATGTATTAAGAAAGTTTTCCCCGTTTATGTAACATTTTTCACAAATACTTCGCTTCTATTAGTCACAGCGTAATGTATATAGCCTATAGCCTTCCTCGATAAATGCACTAACCAACACTGAAAGAAATTTCAACATCGGACCAGTAGTTCCTGAGATTAGCGCGTTCAAACAAAAAAAAAACCCTTCAGCTTCATAATATTGGTATAGAAGATAAATTTATGTAGACACACAAATTAAGCTTTTTTCTTGTGTTGTGTGTACCGGAACATATTATACATAATTATAAGGGAAAGAGTAGCGCAAAACTGAAATGCATCTCATAATCTTACACAAAGACTACTGTATCCTTTTACAAGAATTTTTTACGTTCGTTCAGTTCTAAATCTGTGGGCGATTCTGCAAAAATGTACAGTCATTAAGAAAATTTAGTATATCCAATAGTACATTTTTATACTGTGTTCAAATCAATTCCCGATTGGGACAAAAACGGTAAATTTTCTTGTTCTCACAATTCATAATCTGTAATTAACGCTAATTAGACTTTAAAATTAATTCTACTTGGATGTAAAATTAGTAAGCAGATATTTTTATTATAATACTCTTGCAAAAAAAATCCTTAATGCTATATTAAAATAATTATGATCTTATATGCAGATAAATTAATAATTATAATTTTTATATATTTTTTAAAAAGATTGTAATTTACTAAAGTAATTTATTGATTTTGCAATTGACATGCTATGCGTTACTTAATACGTAGAAGAAATACGATATAAAACTCAATCGAGTGACGATTGTGGTGGTTAATTTGAATGCTACAAGCACGACCGCAATAAGCTCAGTTGGAAGAGCTCCGGAACGGTATTCCGAGGTCGCGGGTTCAACTCCCGCTTGCGGCTATCAATTTTTCCACCATAATTAAATTTATTAAGATTGTAATTTGTGTATGTGTTTCTAGGTGTGTATATTGTATTTATTGTGGTTATTTTAATTTAGAATGAGTTTTCATTACTTTTTTTTAAAAATAAGTGACAAATAAGAAAAAAATTTAATTAATAAATTCTACAAAGTCGAAAAGTTTTGCAGAATTCTGCAAGGTTTAATGCATTCGCCGAGGGCTTGCTAATGTCACACGAAATAAGACTAAAACAAGGATATTAAGATGAGAGCTTGTGTTTGAAGGATTTTGTTGCCGAAAAGAGAAGGCTTATAGCTCTTAGTATACGTCACATCAAGTGAAGTCTTTTGTTACTGAAGATGCCATCGCAAACTGTTTGGATAGACGACATGTTTTAGTGTTTTGAGAGACAAAGCATATTTGGGTGAACTTTATCCTTTTATTTTTGAGTATGAGTGAAGATGATGCAAAAAAATGTGTTTATATAAAACCAGATGACGCTTTATAATAAAAAATTGGTCAAATGAGAGTCGGACTCGCGCACGAAGGGTTCCGTACCATTATCTATGCAACATAAGGCAACGTTATTAGTATCAAGCAAGAAACGGTAAAAAATTCATGTTTGTTGTATGGGAGCCCCCCTTAAATATTTATTTTATTTTATTTTTAGTATTTGTTGTTATAGCGGCAATAGAAATACATCATCTGTGAAAATTTCAACTGTCTAGCTATCACCCTTCTTGAGATACAGCCTGGTGACAGACGGACGGACGGACGGACGGACAGCGAAGTCTCAGTAATAGGGTCCCGTTTTTACCCTTTGGGTACGGAACCCTAAAAAGCAAAGTAACAAACGTCTGTCAAACTTTTTTTACTCAGCAGCAACGGCTGAAGGTATCAACTTGAAACTCATACGATATGTAGATCTATGCGTTCCCTTGCTGCATAAAATACAGTCAACCTTTTACCTCTACGCATTTAAAAGATATAACCGAATTACGACCATTTTTAAGAATTTTTCGACTTATGCTAGGGAATCAATATTCACAGGTTACTTCCCGTTGCCCTAGAGCCTTGAAATTTGGCATAGATCAAGTCTATACAGTGCTGATATAGGGAAAAATCCAAAAACTTATAATTTGTCATCACATCACAAGTAAAACAGTGTTTATACTAATACCAACTTATGAAGTAGCTGAAATGTAGGCGATTTCTTATATTTCAACTACAAAATTAATTTGATGAGTTGTTTTGAGTTTAATTAAATAAAAAATAAAAAATAAATATTCATGGACATTTCACACAGCGTCCTCTGGTCCCAAGCTAAGCTTATATGCTTGTGTTATGGGTACCAGAATACGGATAGAATACATATACTACTTTTCTTTTGTAAATACATTCTTCGTATAATACATATAAACACCCAGACGCAGTACAAACATTTGTATGACAAATATAAACATCACACAAAGTATTGTCCTGACCGGGAATCGAACCCGAGACCTTCTGATCGGCAGTCCGTTACATGAACCACTAGACCACGAAGCCCCTCTTGAAATATTAAATGATTATTTGAATGCTGTTACTTATGTTTATGTCTAGTATGTACGAAACCCTAAGTGTGCGAGTTCACCTCGCTCTTGACAGGTTTTTAGCAATTGTCTTGCTATGCTTTTATTTAATTAATCAAATCATAGTGGAAAAAATTATCACCATGACCAAGACTTGAATCCACGACCTCGAAATACAGTTGTTCTGTTAACTGAGTTATCAGCGTTTTCGCACATGCTAAGAAGTAAATCTATGATTAATTGAATATGATGATGATAATTTATATGCTTTACAGTCCTATAAGTAATTGAGTTAATGTAAGGCGAGAGTGATTTTTTTTATCATCTAATACGTTGATCAAATATTCAGTTAATTTTGTAAATTTAAATACAAAGCAAAGAAAACCGATATAAAAACGACTTGGTGTTTGTAGTTTGTTTGAAAATATATTCAGGATTTAATATTCAATCAAATCATGTTTAAAGCTATAAATCTCTTGAAAGATAGTCTTTAAGTATGGACGTGGACTTTACTTATTTATTTATTTGTTTTTTTAGACTTCACTTATTTTTTTCAGACTTTATAAATTTTTAATCCGCTATAGAAATTTTCTTAAAATCATATCGTGCGATTTTATAATGACTACTTTAAAAAAAAATTGAGCCTAATGTTAGTTTCTAAAGCCAAATTTCTTTAAAAATTGCCGTTTGCCTAGCTTCCAGCTGCCGTCGATCTGAAAGGTGACTAGGGAACTTTGAAATGGAACAAGGCTATCAAATTTTACTTCGTTTGGTTTCTTTTTTTAGAGCAACGATTTTACCTCTTAAAGAAACACGTTTGATAAATAAAGATCTTCTACCTAGAATATTTTAATTAAACTGAGAAGCATTCTCCATACAATATTACTATTAAAATTTAAAGAAAGCAGCAGAATTTAAGGAAGTTTGTAAGAAGCATTTATTGCATGTTGCGGTTTAAGCAGAGGATAAGATAGGATAAGATGGGGTCGGATCAAATTAAATTGAAAACTAAACGGAAACTGCGCGGGAAGTGACCACACGACGGTATTGCAATACATAAGTTGTAGTTAGAGTTTCTTTTTGGGATTTTTAGGTCTTTCCAGAAAATATATATTGGGCTATTTTTAAACAATAATAAACGCGAATGCGGAATATTCTAATGTAAGAATTCAAGATATGATTCGGCACGTTTAGGTGGAATTATATTTGGGATCTAATATGGAGAATAATATTTAGTGATAATGTGTGAATATCTTGCCTGTTTTTCTCTGTAGGATTCACTTATGAATACCACAAACTTAATTAAAACCTTTATTTAAATAAAATAGTCACAAGTATCAAGTATTCGAGAATATTACCTTATTGGAAGTTTAAAAGTTTAATATGACCTTGAAACTGCGTTTAAATAAAAAAAAATCTTATACTATATTATGGTGAATCGAAACGTTTTGTAATTAATTTGACATTCTTACATAGGTGTAGTTTTGCATTAGGCTAGTTAGCTGTGTGTCTATTAAAAATATAGTAAACCTTGAAAACGTTGTACTTGTATACAAATTTAATGTAATCATAAACTTTTCCAACGTTTGAATTGATTTCCTAGTCATTTGAAATTTTAACTAAAAAGCTAATATTGAAAGCAGCATTACATTGGGAATTTCTTGCAGAGCTTTTTTCAGAGAGTTGAATAAATCTTTTGACTTTGCAAAACTACTTTGGAAATTTATTTTATTTTAGTGTAAAGTCTTAAGCATTAGAAAAATAATATTTTCTAACACTTGCGCGACTCATCTGTTTAAATAAAACTACTTTTTACGGATTTAGACGCGTATATTTGTTTTAAATTTTGTTATAATTTTGTTTTAATTAGAAAAATGTTGATATAGACTTTTTACAAAATTGGACTATTTGACATTCCAACAATAACATACATTGTGATGTAACTTTACGACTTAATATTACTTACCTATATATATTCTATTTTCTCAGGTAGGAAGCAAAATCTGGCTTAGCCTGTCCATACTTTAATTTTCAAAACAGCTTAAAACACCGTGGAAGAATGTGAGCTCTACCTATTGCACTTATTCATACTATTAATATAGAATTTATAATAACTTCATTATTTTGACGGGCTTCACAAGGTCGCGGCGAACCCGCTTGGGACAATCATTTGTGTGATATTCATAAATGTCATACAAATGTTTGTACTACGTCTGGGTGTTTTCTATGTATTATAAGTATGTATTTACAAAAGAAAAGTAGTTTATGTATTATATCCGTATTCTGGTACCCATAACACAAGCGTAATAAGTTTAGCTTGGGACCAGAGGACGTTGTGTGAAATGTCCATGAATATTTATTTATTTATCTATCATATTATTAACTATCTCTGTCTTCCAGATTGAGATCCCATTCTATTAAAGTCGCAATAATAAGCATTCTTGGTGCGTAACCACATTAATTAATTTGTATAAGGTGATCATAAATAATGTGTTTTTTTTTATATATTTTTTTTTATCTACTAATATTCTTTGTACACATATAAAATTTATACAGAGTAGGTACTTAAAACATAGGCGAGCTATCTAATTATTCTTTATACAATAAAATATGGTTTTAAAAATTTTAATATGCAAATCTCTATAAATATAAATCTTCTGTACGTGTGTTTGTAATTGAACTCCTCCTAAACGGCTGGACTGATTTTGATGAAACTTGTTGTATGTATTCAAGGGGGTTTGAGGATGGTTTAGATTCACAATTGGCTGGACCGATTTCGATGAAATTTTTTGTTGTTGACTTTTACACAGAATTGTATGGCAAAACAACGTTTGCCGGGGCAGCTAGTATTATGTACAAATCAAAAAATAAAAGAAAGAAAAGAAAGAAAACAAAATAAATAATATTGTTGATGCTATGTATTCCGATTATGATTAATTAATAAGTTATTTAGTTAAGAGGGTATTGTACTCCTCATTTAGGTATTTGCCTTAGGTATTGCTATCCCTATTTCCGAGCGCCGCGCGGAAAGGGACAAATATAGATGAAGCGGATTTTACCTACAAATTCTTTGAAAAAAGACGTTTCGTTAGTTATTATGTTTTGAAAAAAAAAGAAAGTGATAGGAGCATTGATATACTCTTTATCTATAATATAACGCAAAAACTATTAAAATCAGTTTAACTTTCGCGAAGAAAAAACGGAAGTACGATACCCATACTTTTGTATGGAGCATAATTTGGTATCGTGCGTCTTAACGATGGCAAGCTCTCTTATTGCCTGCATCATATCTACCTTTTCTGTGTACAAATAGCATTTTCCGTTAATTGCTTTCTGAACAGAACTCACGAATTGCTTAAGTTCAGGATGTCTTCGCTTTTCACTTAAACTGATATCTTTAAAACAAAATTATGCTTAGAGTATTTTAGTTTACTGTTTCATTTTGAATGTTTTTTTTGCTTACGATTGCTCACCGTAAAAATATTTTATTCTAAAAAATGTTAGAAAATGCGTTCCTAAAACAATAAAATATTAGGTGTGTATATTACAGAAATGGAATGGTCAAGGAGTATAAAATAATTTAATATTATCTACTATTCTCAGATCTACTGTGTAGTACATATTGGGATATCGATTAACGAACACAATTTTATAAACATCGGATATGCCGCATTGAAAAACATGGCAGCAAATTTTTATTACTACATCAATAAACTTAACAATATTGAATTAAATAAAACTACTTTTTACGGATTTAGACGCGTATATTTGTTTTAAATTTTGGCCCACCCACTTTCAGTCTCACCCGTGACCATGGTGACTGCAAAGTCTCCGAAACGTCGGGCCAAAATTTAAAACAAATATACGCGTCTAAATCCGTAAAAAGTAGTTTTATTTAAACAGATGAGTCGCGCAAGTGTTATAAAATATTGAATTAATTACACTAATACTAAATAAACGAAGAAATTAACATAAAACCAATTCCAAAAGTAAATCAGAACTACAAGCAAATCACGACAGTAAAACGAAATCGAAGTATCTGTTGGGACGACTTTTGTTTTTTTAGGACCGTTCGTGTAAATCGTAAATTTTGGGTGAGTATAGCCCAAACGCGGAATGGTTATTGATTTTATTTGAAGTCAAACATTTTCTCATATCAATAATGGCTGTCATATCATATTATTATTCTCTCTATCTGTAATCTTTTTATGAAAACTTTCACATACTGACAATGATAAATAAAGAAATCCGGTATTTTATGCGAAATTTGTAAATTACCCTACCTATCCATGTCCTAAATCAAATGTATTATGCATATTATATTATGTATACCACAAAAATTAATTTTTCTTTATGGAGAGAGCAGTTACATAATTGCAAAGCGTTCTAAGAAGCAAAATATTTATTTTTAAATGACTTCTAAACAAAAAAAGAGAAGGAAGTTCACAATTTAACTGTAAGTATATTTTTTTTAAGAAATTTTTTTGCCTATGTAATACGGCAGCGTCATTTATATCCTAAATAGCTTATAGCCTCGTAGAATATTTTTTTTTTCTCGGTTTGCAACATTTTTCACAGCTGCATCGCTTCTATTGGTCGTAGCGAAATGTTATATAGCCTATTGCCTTCGTCGATAAATGGACTATCTAACATTGAGAGAATTTCTTAAATCTGACCAGTACGCAGTGGTTCTTAAATTAGTGCATTTAATGATACAAACATCTCTTTAGTGCTAATAATATTGGTAAAGATACATTACTAACAAGCTATGAAAATTATGAAATCTTAGTATTTAAATAATAAAATATTAATATTAGAATTTTTAATAATAAGTATTAGATTTAAAAAAATCGATATATACTCGCTACAGTATAACACAGTGTACACAACATAGTAAGAAATTGCGAAAGAAAACCGATCAACCGCATTTTATGGAAATCATAAAATCAGTCTGATTAGATAGGTTGGATGCTTTACGATTTCAAATATACCTATTGATTTTTTATGGATCTCTTTATATGTTTCTAACATATCTCTGAAAGTGCTACTCGCCAGAATATTGAGCCGTATTAAAACCGTGGTAAAGTGTTACAGATTTCATTAACTTATTTATTTATTTACTAGTCGCGCGTACGAATTACATTTGGTGGAAGCAGAGGGGGCAAATAAAACCCAACTACGGGAACTAAAGCTATATTTTAATATTTAAATTACATTTTTAAATATACTTATTCTAACCTTTAACTAAATGACCTAATTGATCGGCGATCGACCAAAAAGTGAGGTTTAGTGAAGAGAGGGTTTCCTCATGGACAGACTATGGAGTCTTCTTGGTGTTGCCGTCAGCAGTTTTACATTACTCACATCGACGAACACTTGGTCATCGATGCTTCACTTGCTGTTGCAATATATTGAGAACGGGCATACGTAACATACGTAGTCTAGACTACCTACGCGTGGAATTTAGAAAAATTCCCCCGTTTTTGCAATATTGCTTCGCTCCTGTTGGTTGCAGCGTGATGTTATATAACCTATAGTCTTTCTCAATAAATATACTATGCACCACTGAAATTTTTTATCAAATCGGACCACTGGTTCCTGAGTTTAGCACGTTCAAATAACCAAACTCTTTAGCTTTATACTTTTAGTATAGATTCACACACATATTAAACATTTTTGTTCATCTTGAAATACAATTGAACAAGGATTAGCTTAAAGAGCATGTGGCGATGGATTTAGAATAAAAGTATAATGGGCTGCCTTTATCGCTAATAGGAATTTGTTGCAGACATCCTTTGGGTGAAGACATTTTAGTAAGAAAGAATAATGTTACGATTAAGTAGGTACCTACTTAGACTATGTTATTGTATATTGTAATTTTCATTCGTAGGCTTTTTTTATAAATAATTATTATGTTATTCCGTTTTGAAGAAACGGTAATATTATAAACTCGTTACCATGACAACGGCAAACAACACAAACCAGTCAAAACGTATATTTAACATATCCATCGGTGAAGTATATTCACCATAAAAATATTAATCCCATTATACCGTTTATATTGTCACACGAATATAATGTATTAATATTGTGGACCTTCCATTCAACATAGAGCCTTTTTGTCGAAAGAACCCTGAGAAATTTTGTTCACCTTTTATACAATATTGAATTATGAACAATTTTTTTGATAAAAGCATTCGCGCTTCCTTACTTTAATTTAACTAATAAAAGTAATTGGATCAAAATACGTTACGTAGTTTTGAAGATATAAGCTCACATATACATACAAAAATAATATGTATGTAGGACCAGATTTGTAAATACAAAATGTAATCAAGACTGAAGCACATATCCCTTTAGTTACAACCTACCACTAATAGAAAAGGCGTGACGATACTTACGTATAAGTAAATGTATAATGCAACGGAGATAATGTAAGTGAGTTTACTGTAGTTTATACGCAAAATCAAATCCACAAATCAAGTATTTAAAGCTAAAATAAAGGTAGTTAATTTGACGACCCGAACTCCCCAAAACAAGCAACAATTAAAACTATTAGAATAATTCATTCACAGCTTCCCCTAACTAGATTAAAATGTTTGAGTTTATTTGCATGGTAAATAAGAGTTAATTTGTACACAAATTTAACAGTTTCTTGAACTGGTGTCGGTTGTTAGTAGTGATAGAACAAGTAAAGCAATGGTTCCCTTATAATTGGCAGTTTTCTTTTGTCTATATCTGCCTATTTTCTACAACTGGTACAAGAATTTAGATTTATTTAGTAAAATATATATGACAATTTCTAATTGCCTTGAGTACGTTGACCTAAGAAAAAAAAAGGATTGTGTGGATAAGGAAATGCTAGAAAGAGGAGTTAATATTTACCACTCGATAAGCTCTTCGATAATAATTTTAAATCAGAATAATCGTCTAACGGCTTTCAGATAATTGCACATTTCTGCCGTACAAAAAAGTATAAAAATAGAATTTTTATACTCATCAATATGTGTTACATTTTTGTAGGAAGCAGAACGTGTAGATTTTGGATGAGAACGAGTAAATATATTTCATAATTTCCCAAGTGACAACGGGTTCGGTGTTCCAGAAATATGTAATACTTTTTATTCCGGTTTATGCCAGTTCCGGTTTACTACTTTTGTGCATTTTATTAACGATCTTATGTATGTTTTGTTTTTACGCTACTTTACCAAATATGTAAAATTCTCGAGTCACAATGTTCGTTCCCATACTCCTCCGAAACAGCTTGACCGATTCTTATGAAATTTTATATGCATATTCATTAGGTCTGAGAATCGGCTACTATCTATTTTTCATACCCCTAAGTAATGGCAAAACAACGTTTGCCGGGTCAGCTAGCATATTTCTATAATTTTCATTACCATTAACTTGTTTAGCCACAAGTTAATTGCGTATTATAAGTATAACCAAATGATTACTAAATCGTTATTTAATTTACAGTTTTGATTTACAGTGACGAATTAAATTAAACGTACGTGGTTATGAAAGTAATTATTACTTTTGGATTTCAAAATACTTCCGTCACTAATAACTTATTAAAAATTCTCAAAAAATAAAAACAAACTAGCTTAATTTCCAAGATATAGCTGTTAATTGTTTTTATTTACTCAGATAACAACACAAAATGGTAAATATACCTACTAATATTTTTAAGCTATTCCACTATTCTGGCTGGCTGCATAGTATTCTTATTACTTTTCTCCGGCTAAAACCATACTAATTGTTTAAGCTAAGGACCTCCAATTAAAATGGCCAGCCAACTTTTGTAAAATTAAAATGAAAAAAGTAAAATTTTTTAAGAATGTTTTACACATAATTATATTTTTCAAGAAATCTAGTTTCCAGACGCTGAAAAACAAATGTTTTTAAGAGGATACCAAAATTCTTCGTGCATTTTTCTACGTACGAAGTTTTCATTATTTCTTTAGATTGAATGGCTAGAGCTCTAATTTTTAAGTATATGTTTTTTCAATATATAATCTAGGATCGCATAAACTCAGAAACGTGATTGAAAAAAGTTTTCTCGATAGAATATCTTAGCGAAACAACCCCTCTCATTTTTTATTTTTTTCATTTGTCGGTCTATTATCGCGTATTAACTAATGAAATAACTTTAAAAACATAAGTAACTATTATATATAGAAACACGTAAATCAGAATTAAAATATATTTAGTAGATTTTGAGTAAACAAAAAAAATATCCCTAATTCTTCATTTTCTATACCTACTAGCTGTGTTAATATGTACATGTCGACGATAATATTGATGTAGGCCCTTAACACGCTTTTATAAGTTATATATGTGATTTATTTTTCTACGTCTTTGATACGTTTTTCAGACAACTTTCGTTTTCATTTTGAACTAGTCAAATTACTATATAGTGTTCTAATGTAATAATATTACTGAATACACCATGCAGCTCTTCAAAAAGGGCGTCAAAAGGTTCCTACATGGTCAGCAAGGCGCGAGTAGTACCTCTGGTGTTGCAAGCGTCCATAGGCTACAGTAATCACTTACCATCAGGCGAGCCGTATGTCTGTTTGTCACCCTTGTAGTATAAAAAAAACTGTTGTAAAATCAAGAGTCAATGAATTTTTTCAGTTATTATACTATAGATTATGTTTTTAAAGAAGCGTAGAAAAAAAAAATTATTTATTATAATATTTTCTAACACTTCCGCGACTCATTTGTATAATAATAAAAAAAAATTATTAGCTATGATTTCGCGTGGAATTTGGAAAATGTCCTTACTCAGGATCTAGAATAATACGTACTAAATTTCATGCAAACTGGTTTAGTATTTTTCAACTAAAAGAGCTAGAGGCAGATTTATCATCAATCCTCCTTCACGGTGGGAGTGTTTTTGGTCTAGTCTGCGCTGACCAGGTGTGTTGGTATACGGTTTAATTTGGAGTTTTTCTTCTCTCAAATAATATAGTATTTGCTTGTAGTAGTATCCTTTAACTTGCTCTAACAGCACCATGTGGGAGCAAATGGGGTTGGGCAAATGGCAAATGGCAAATGGGACACTTGTAGTCTTAATCTATCACTGCACGGATGGTTGTTATTTATAGTTATTTCAGTACAGGAGAATACATAAATCACGCATTTCATTGATATATAATATTGTCTTAATCAAATACGCAACGTCATTCTCGCTCATCATCTGTCTCTACTTTAGTTAATTATGTATTTGGATTGTTTCTCGACAAATACATATTATTATGTATGAACAGTAGAATTATTTATATTAGTAAACAACAAGTAAATAATATTTTGATATTTAATTGTTGACCCCTAAATACTTTTGTAATTTATTTGTGCTAAGATGTGAATTTAAGATGTGAATAAAATAATAATAATATTCCTCCTCGACCGATTTCGGCCATGGCAACCTCTTCAACTCCGTTCCCACTGCCGCTGGTGTACTCGTATATGGCTGACGTAGCCGACTTTAGTGGTGAGAGTTCGTGCACAGTGTGGACAGGTGAGCACACCATTGTTATAATTGTAATTGATTGCACAAGGTGCTCTGAGTTCATCGCGACGGACATCTAGCACAGAGCAGCGATTACATTCATAGGTCTCGACTTTGGATTTCACTAAAGACTTCTTTTCGGATCGATTAGTCGCTGTCTGTACCCACTTTGATGGTTCAATGCCGCACTTTTTCAGGTAGCGCTTAGTCACATCTTTATATACCTAAGAAGTTGTCCGCCCTGCTTACGCTTGCCCTTCTCTAGTTTCGAAAAAATGATGAAAATAATTATAACTAAGCTTTATACGCAATAGACTAAGAAAAAGAAGATAATTATAAGGGCTAGCGTATATATTAATTATGTAATGGCAATAATATCTAGATACGAGTTTAAATTACTGTGTAGAAGCACAAATCTACAGAAGTGTGATAACTATTACATAATTCTATATAAACATTTTCATTTCCAAAGAAAGTGAATCAGCGTGTTCTTAGAGTGTGAGATTAAAGAATCAGATAGTGCAAATGTATGTTATTACCAAATCATATAACTTATAAATATATATATATATATATATATATATATATATATATATATATATATATATATATATATATATATATATATATATATAATATATATATATATATAAAATAACTGACTTACCAGAATGCCTCAAATCTACACGTAGAAACAATCAACACTATCAAAATAGTTCATTAACAACTCCTTCAAATATGATTAAAATGTTCGAGTTTATTTGCTCGGTAACTTAGTGTGAATTTGTATACAAACTTCGTGAAATCCCTGTTTATTGTTAGCAGTAATAAAACAAATACAACTGCTACTACTGAACTAATTGACAGGTAGTAAATACCATGGTATAATAAAACATGGTATTCTCACAATATAATATTGCAGTGTAATAAAGATAACCATTCACGCAAACGCTTGACAATAGACCTATATTATATTTAATTTTGTTTTTTTAACTACTAACAGACAGGTATCTGAATAGTTGGTTTTATAATCCAACGGTACCAACTCTATATGCACAGCTTAACTAAAATGAAAATTAATAATATTATCAACGCAATGTTAACTGAACTTTCTTGTTGTGAAACTTGGGTCTTATAGATTAACGAATTTAAATAATATAGCGAAATAGACATTTAAAGAAAATATACCATAGTAGTTTTTAATATTTTAGTTAAGTTTAGTTGTGCACGTAGAATTGATATTAATGTCATATACTATATTTTATTGTACCAATGGGTGCTATGGATCTATTAACATAAGCTTTTTTTTGGGTACATACAGCAAACTTTTTTGATTGTAATGGAGTAATCAATTTCTACACGCCATAGTTCCAAATTGTATTAATTAAAGTTAAAAGCTGTATTGAATTTATTGATCAATGAATTGAAATTAATTAGCCAATAAATTGGTTAGTAACAAAAACACCAATTCTGTTATGTCAAAAACTTAACCTAACTTACCTAAAATAAAAAAACAACATTTATTTAATTAACTTTCATAACAGTTTAATATTTTCTAACACTTGCGCGACTCGTTTGTTTAAATAAAACTACTTTTTACGGAATATAATACAATATAGTTTATGGTAAGAGTCTATCTTTATGGTCAATGTAAAACTAAAGTAGATGTGGCTAAACCCTGTACTAACTGATTGTAGAAGACACATACCATGGTGACTGCAAAGTCTCCGTAACGTCGGGCCAAAATTTAAAACAAATATACGCGTCTAAATCCGTAAAAAGTAGTTTTATTTAAATTTCATACAACAGTTGTTTCATTTTAAATTAGTTACTTGTTACACACATTTTTAATAAAAAAGTTCAGTTAATATTATTAAATCGTGTTATTGATACATTTGATGATTATGTTGTAGTTAAGTTTAGTTAGGTCTGTAGAATTGATACCAATATGCCGATAATAAGCTGTGAATTATTATGTATATTGTTCTGCAATGAAAAGGGAAACGTGTGAAATAATAATAACATGATGGAAATCGATTGTAGCATATTTATAATGAGCTGAGACTGTGTTCTGAATATGCAACAGAATGAACTATCATTTAGATATAACATCATTGAGCTGCTAGAAGTTATACCCTTAAATTCATTTAATTTTCATAATCACAAAAGATAGTGTCTGTAATGCAAGAATGCTCTGAATTTGTGTATTCCGGAAACAAGTACTATGTATTATGCTATTTAGTTTGAATTTTTGACTACAGATTATGTTTTCATACCGCAGTGAAGTATGATCGTTTTATAGGTTTTGTGGAGTAGCTTTGATTAAATATACATTGAAGTGTTCTTGTAAGACAGCAACGGATTTTTGTCCTTTCACAGGAAGAATTTAACAGGCGAGGTGTGAGTAATACGTAGAATTAAATTAAAAAAGACTAAATAGTTATAGAAAAAATCTGAAAGTCTATTTATTTTACATATTATATAGATTTATGCTTTACAAACCAGCGTTTACGCCTAAAAATATCGCTTTCTAAACTTATATCTAAAAGCTAGATGATATCGCAAAGTATCGATACAAGCTTATACCGTAGTACTAAAAAAGAAAAACCCTCTATGAATTTCCCAAACGGCAAACGTTTCATTCGATTCATCCATTGTTTCTTTAAACACTTCCAATATAAATGCAAATATAGTATCTATGGTCTATGCATCGTGCGCATTGTCCATGTTTGACTATCAAACAAATTTATTTATTCCTAAGCATAGTTTTTTCTATGTTCAAACAGTTATCTACTTTTTATTTGCGTAGTTGCGAGCATACTATTCTAAAGAAACCACTACCACTATCCCAAACATTATGTTTTTATCAGAAGAATTGTTTTCTAGTAAATATTTTCATGTGATTGATAATATTGAAAAATAATTATAGAAATTGGCTTCAAAATAATCCAAAGAAACGTTGCCTTTTGATCCAAACTTCATTGTAAGGTTCCTGTTGCAGCCACTAGTAGGGTGATAAAAAATGAGACGACTCTATTCCACGCGTAGAGAAACGAGTATTGCTAGGAATCGTCGGATAGACATGACACAAGATCGAGCTTTGTAGTGTTCTTTGCCAAGATCTTTATCGAGCAGAGGACGAAAAACATTTTGGAAACTAGTATTACAGGCTATTCAAATATTTTTAGTGATATTCTAATTCATTTAAACACAGGAGATTTTTGTGCGGTTCAATTCTCTACATAAATACTTGAAAAGAAGATCCATTGCGCAAGATTTAATTACTGTACAGACTGCGCCAGTTAATTACACATCAATGCCACTTTACGGGTGATTTATACTCAAGACAATTGTCTTTGCTCTTTCAAGTTGAGTTGTTTTAATGGAAACAGAAACGTTACTGCAGATATATCTTGTTTAAGAAAACAGGCAGAAAATAATGGCTTTCAAGTTTTCTATCATCGCCTTCGATCTTTTAATACAAGTTTTGTGTGTTTTGTGTTATAAATAGAACAGCGATGCCGTTCGTTACGAATTTATTTAAATAATAGCGGATTTAAGTTATTGGAGATATTTTTATTACATTAATAATATTTGTGAAGTGACTTTCTTTTCAAAAATGTAGTGTTTATTATTTCAAATTAAGATACAATATAACTTAGTAAAATGTATATTTAAGTTAATTAAGTGTATTAATTGTAGTGAAATATTCTTCAAAACATTGTTTTAATAATTGTTTATTATAAGTGGATAAAACAAATCCTTCATAGAGTTATTACTACTTCCCAATCTTTATTTATAAATAACCTCTTTTTGTATAGTTAAACACAATATATTAAGTCTTTTTATCGTCTGTAAGAAAACGCAAAAACCAAGACGGACCCACAAAACGTTTTCATAAAAATGCAAATCGTCAGACAACGTATTGCCTCCAAGATGAAAACTCTGCGAGAACTTCCTTCATCGAATTAAAATACTTTTTAAAGACAATGTCGTTTGTAAGAATTTTTATGAAGCATTGCCTTTAGTGATAAAGTTGCTACAATGAAGTAATGTAATACTTCTTGGTTATTTTTATGTACGGGAAAAAAAATCTAATCTATTTTTCATTGTAAATTATACAATTCTCGTGGCGTGATACTAGTGCTAAACTCCTCTAAAATGGCTTAACAATTTTTCTCAAATTTTGTGTCCGTTTAGACCTTACCTTACCTTAGTTACCTTATACAATAATCCTAAGTAACAAGGATAAAATGTTATTTCATGTAGTTATAAATAAATTACAGGATAGATAATTGAACTTGGTACCTAATTAGACGTCATTTCATTTCTTGTGGAAGTTAACAACTTTAGGGCATATATCATATTATTCAACTTGGCTGTCATTTCAAAGTAATATTTTTGACAGGACTACTAGATACCTATATACGTCCGAAGTTAATAGAAAGCGCGTTATAAACAATAATCTTTATTGTTTGATATTTTTTTTTTTTTTTTACTTAAACACATGTTGATGCTTGACTACATTCCACCTGATGGTAAGCGGTAATGCGGCCTTGGATGGTAAAGCGCAACAACTATGTTAGAAGCCTATTCACCCTTCTCTTGAATGCTTCCACATTGTAACTGTCCGGAAACACAGACGCCGGCAGATTGTTCCAGTCTTTAGCTGTCCGCCAAATAAAGGACGACGCAAAACGTTTAGTTCGGGAAGGAGGTATATCCACAATGTAAGGATGCATGCGTCCCGTTCGTCTGGTAGTGCGTTGAAGGAATGGAGATGGGGGAATTATTTCGTGTAATTCCTCGGCACACTCCCCAAAATGCAGTCTATAGAATACAGTGAGACTAGCCACTCGACGCCTACGCTCGAGGCTCTGCAACTTCGTCTCAACAAGTTCAGTGTCGTTAATTATCCTCTTGGATTTTTTGATTAGTCTTATTCTTCAACATTCGAAGGTTTCCAAATAAGGAAAGAAAATTCTAAGAGTTTTATTTTTATACTTAAAGTCCCAAGGGACAGGCGTAAAAGATGGCTCAGTTATTAAACCCTGCATTACAAAAACTCCGTTTTTACCCTAAAAAAATCCCATAAAAACTATGTCCAATTACGTAATACACCTCATGGGACGCGAACCAGCTTCTAAAACTGTGCACGTTAACAATTTTATGTCCATATTTTTTATTTTTACGAATAAGAGAATCCGAGGTAAAATACGACTGTAGGTATAACAGGTGCGGGGACGTGCTGTTATACAAGACAGCCGCTTTATTTATACCCTCAACATTTTACAAACCATAAAACTTCTTCGCCTTGAAAATAACGAATGTTTTACGTTAATAGGTATTTTCAGAAATTCACAGGCAGCGCTTCAGTGAAATTTTAATCGATCTAATGTTACTTTGTGCAACACAAGGAAGTTTGACGAAAATCTATCACTTTTATATAAAATGATAAAATCTCATTAATTTTATTAATTTTTGACGATATTGATACTGCAGATGATTTACGTATCATAGTACGTACAGTTTTTAATCGAGTTCATGCTATGGATCTCTATATTGATGTGATATTAAAGTCTACTGAATATAAAATGAAATGAATATTATTTAATCACGTAGGAACAAATTATATTTAACAAAAAAAGAAAAAAATATACTATTGATGATTAATGAATTGGGATTGTTCATAATTTTTAACCTACTGTTATTCTATTCTTTTCAGAAAATATAGACTATTTTAAGCAACTAATTTCAATATTATTGAAATATGAAATATATTTTTTAAAAATTCTTGAAGATATTACTTTAAATGTTGTGACGTCATCGTTTTACACAATCTGTGTATAGACTTTTCTTGATAGACTTAATACAGATTGCACTTTATCTTTTCAAAGTTGACAAGTTGATATAATAGACCAATTTCAATTCCACTTCAGAGTAGTATATCCCTAAAAATGCCTTAATATTTTAAGTCCTTCATTTCAAGGGCAAATAGAGATCATTTGCTTTTTTGGAAAAATAATCGTTAATATACCAAATTTTCCGAAAAAAACTAATGGATCATGATCAGAAACTCTATTCCCCGAAATGGTTTTCGAATTAAGAGTTTTAAAAAAATATGAACAGTGCCCATTAGTGAAGTTGTTTTGAATTATTTTACGGGCATGTTTGATCGTAAACTTTATTTTTTATATAATAGTACTTTCACTATTCTTATTTCTCCATTAATAATAAATGTTTGCGTGACAGTAGACTAATTAACCCTCGAATTGGAGGCTCGTTCCTAATAGTGCGATGTTATTGAAGAAGAATGAATTCTCTAAAACAATTTATTCAAATCGCCACTAAAGGTATTGTTACACAAAACCTTCTTACCAAATTATGTTTAACTTGTCAACAGCAACCCTTACTAGCAAATATAAAACTTAATCCCGTTATGTTCTACGATTATATTATCGTTTGAATATAATATGTCAAATGTGTGGGTTAGCTATTCAATAAAGCTAGCACACTTTTGTTGTTAGTCTCCAAAAAAATATATTCATCTTTCAGGGTTTATTATATAGAAATGACATTTCATTTCCATTTATTCGAGTTTTAGTCCATTTTTTCTGAGCATGTTTAAGTGATAAATGATAATTATTTATACGGAAAATTCACATATAACAAATGTTATTCGATATTTACGATAGTAGAATATCCCTACTAATATTATAAATGCGAAAGTAACTCTGTCTGTCTGTCTGGTACGCTTTCCCGCTTAAACCTCTTAACCGATTTTGATGAAATTTGGCACAGACAATCTTTAGACGCTGAGAAAGGACATGGGCTACCTTTTATTGCGAAAAAAGGGATGAAAAGTTTTCTAAATTTCACGCAGACGGAGTTGCGGGCACCAGCTAGTCAAAAATAAAAATGTTTGTAATTTTATACATGTTTGTTAAATTAATAAGATGTAAGAATCCTTACCAGTTGGATATAGGACCAGGAGGACCACGACGACCAGGAGGACCAGTGCGTACGAAGACCAGGATTTTAAATTTAGAAACTAAGTACTTACTTAGTTTCTAAATTTAAAAAAAATAAAAAAGAAAAATAAATCTGACGTAAAATAAAAACGAATTAATTCATTGATGTTATTTATATTATTTACTAGCTGACCCGGCAAACATTGTTTTGCCATACTAAAAAAAAGTTTAAAAAATAGATGTTGGCCGATTCTCAGACCTACTGAATATGTATGCAAAATTTGAGAAGAATCGGTCAAGCCGTTTCGGAGGAGTACGGTAACTAACACTGTGACACGTGAATTTTATATATTAGAAGATATATATATTAATGTTATATATTTGTTTAGACGAGCTTCGTGGTGGAGTGGTTTATGTAATGGACTGCCGATCACGAGGTCGCGGGTTCGATTCCCGCTTGGGACAATCATTTGTGTGATATCCATAAATGTCGTACAAATGTTTGTACTACGTCTGGGTGTTTTCTATGCATTATTAGTATGTATTTACAAAAGAAAAGTACATAGTATATTTAGTATATCCGTATTCTGGTACCCATAACACAAGCATAATAAGCTTAGCTTGGGACCAGAGGACGTTGTGTGAAATGTCCATGAATATTTATTTTATTTATTTATTTATTATTTAAGATTTTCACTAGCTTATATTAAAATTAGCTAAGTTATAACTGTCGTATAAAATGTAGCACATGTAAAATTTTATATGAAAGAGAATAGGCGAAGACTGGAGATATGCATTTTTTAAATTAACATATTGCCTAATTAGAAGCCTCTGAATTCCATCTCACTTTAAAAATTTATTTAGGAGACAAAACTAAATCATTGTTCTTCAAGACTTTTAATCAACATACATTACGTTTTATATAACTTTGCTATATCGCTAAGTAAAGCTATGCAAGAACGATAAGAAGTATAGTTCCCTGCAAGTCATTTCCCATAGATTGTAGTGTACGTTCATACATTACAATAATCGTTTTAATTTCAGTTTTAATATTAAGTGATCTTAACTGAATTACTGCTTGTTTGGTATAAGATGATAATTCCTTTTTTATGATAATATAATTTTTCACAATTCCTTGTGTAATTGGTTTCTTTGTAAAAATATAATTTGATAGATCTAAAAAGATGTTTTTATATTTCTAGGCCATTTTTATAATAGGAGGTAATATGGGTAACTTTCTCTAGATTTTTTTACTGCCACAATTTTGTTGTTTCCACCAAACTTAATTTAAACTAAATTGTCACCCTTTCCACATCAATAACAGGTGAAAGATGAAGGAAAGCATAGCAATGCATTTTTTAGAACCATCAAGTGTCCAATTCTGTACACACTGCAATACGATACTAAGCGATTGCAACGCAAACTTTTCGATTAGCATACGAAAGATAAAAAGGGAAGTACGATTGTTTGAATCTACTTCTTCAAGCAAAACTTTGTTGTAGATAAAGGTGTACTTTAAGTTGGTAAGGTAAGGCGATTTAATTTTTATTTATTTGATTTCAACAAGATAGCTCACCTACTAATAATATTCTCTCTCTACAGTGATGCCACTATGGCACCATAATTGTGCCAAAAAATGAAGTTTGGTGTCATAATGACGCCATAATGATGTCATAATGGCGAAATTTTAGCAAAATTTGGTAGTCTACTATTATTTTTTTGTCGTAATGACCCCATTATGGCACCATAATGGCGTCAATGACTGACCATTGTAACGACATTGTAATATGATTGTAATAGCAGAAATAGCAGACGGCCCCCAGGTGTGTTGGCATAGAGTTTATTATCGAGGTTTCCGTTTTTCACAGGGAATGTTATCTGTGTACAATATACCCCTAGCTGGTTTTTACATCACGCTAAGAAGATAACAGGGTGGTGACACTTGTATTTTTAGTCCGTTACCATATAGAATATTAACTAATAATAATTATTATTTACTAATTGACTTTTAGAAAAAACATAATAATATTATTCTAAGTAGCATCTATATGTAGGTAGAGCGTAAAGTAATATTCATTCATGGACATCTCACACAACGTCCTCTGGTCCCAAGATAAGCTTGGTATGTTTGTGTTATGGGTACCAGAATACATTATTATACTACTTATCTTTTGTAAATACATACTTATAATACATAGTAAACACTCACACGCAGGACAAACATATGTATGAAAGTTATAAATATCACACAAATGATTGTCCCGAGCGAGAATCGAACCCGTGACCTCGTAAACGGCAGTCCGCTATCCGAACCATTCAACCACAAGGCCCGTCAGACATGACAAGTATCACAGACATGTGTTTCTATTTTCTACTATGCCATCGGCCTTTTTCTGTCCACTACAAGACATAGGCCTCCCCCATAGGTCGCCATGACGGTGTTGCGCCGCTTGGACCGAATGGCTCCTGCGACTTTGACGATATTGTCACTCCTCCTTGCCTGGGGCGGCCCAATGCTGCGTCGTAAAATAGACTTAAAGCATACATTATTAAAACTGTTCCTACTTATTATTTACAAAAACTGGCCTTATTACTCTTTGCATCCAAGCTACTGATATTTAAAAATCAAAACTTAAAAAATTACATAAAAACTAAAATGAAACTGAATAAAGTAACAAATCATAGATCTAAACGTTAAGATATGGCTAACATTGAACAAAAACTTTCAACGTACGGAATATTCGTCGGAATTGCCAATACTGTAGCGGAGCTAGTACCGGATAGTTCTCAAAAAGGAATTCGCCGGGGAGAAAAATTAGATTTGCGAAACAGAAACGTGTCTGAACTGAGATGTAAGGATAGCTAAGAAGTATGTGACGGGTAGCGTAAAAAACTATCTACTCGTATGTTATATAGAACGAACTTCTTTTTGAGATAGTTGTGTAAATACTTAATGCAGGTTTTAAATAAAAAGAAACCTGTTGATATAATATTAGACCAGACTTTGGTGTATTATGTTTATTACTAAAACTCTTTTATTAGTTTTGGTTATATCTATGTATCTATCTATCAGTTAGATTAATCAGATTTTTTTTATACTTATCAAAGATCAATAAGATATATTACCTATATCGATATTATTTAAAGAGTAGCACAACAGTAAAAACTTAGGTATACCTACTTTTAATAAAAATAAAACCATCCAATTCATATACAAAGTTACAAAAGCTATTTCAATTTTTATTATATTCCTAATAAAAATACAATTTAAAAATTATTAAACTTGGCTCGTACAAACTTTAAATCAAAAATTATTCCACAGACCAATGTAAGTTCGTCTTTTGAAGAAGTATAATGGAAAATTCAAGCAACCGCTTCAAAAGTCTTTTGATCTTGAGAATTTTAGAGAAACGTTTTGGTGAAAGGCTTAGAGCACCATGGTTAGGTACCGTTGAAACTTTCCTAAGTGTCGGCTTAAGTTTTAATATAGGTGGAGGTAGTAGCAAAGTTTCTCACGATTTACTCATAAAATTCACGTATTTTGTTAAATTAAAAAAATACAGTATCTATCCTTGTTATCCTTCTACGTCTCGAGCCCCGTAGTGTACCGCTTAGCCCAGCAGACTGTCGTTTCCGAGATCTCAGATTCATACACAGGATACATACTTGTGTGATTTTTACATTTCTCATGCAAATATTTTATGGACATTTCATATAAAATCCTCTGGTCTCAAGCTAGGCTTTATCGCTATAAATATCACACAAATTGTATGCCAATGCCGGAATCGACCTACAGTCTAGTGCGCGGCAGTGCGTTACACTAACCACAAGTTATTCTAAAATGACCGACTTAAAGGTTTTCATTGTAATGTGACTACAACTATAATTAAATATTTCTTTGAATTCTATAACCGTTAAAAATAAAACTATTAGATTTTCAAGAATAGAATGAATGTTTACAAAAAGTATTTCCAGTCTGATTGTCGAAAATCTGTGGTTTCTCTAAAAAGCAGTTGCATTCGTAGAAATGCTCAAGATTTGCGGTTGCAATGCTTTGCATTTTCCACAACCCTGAATAGGTATTCACTAAATGCAGCCTCTTTCTTTGCCTTTTATAACTGCGAAAGACGGGAACTTCATTTCTTCTAAGAACCTACGTTTTTTTTTTATTGCAATCATTAATATTATTCGGTTCTGTTAATTTTAAGATGCTTTATTCAATGTTTTGTTGAAGAGATTTTTGTGCACTTTGTATTATTTTTACTCAAATTATTGCTTCTTCTTAGTACTTAGTAGTTTGCATCAAACCTATGATAAGAGTGTTTTGATGACTAAGTACTTTTATATTTAGAACAAATGGACTTATATCAATCGAGTTCATGTAATATAACAGCATTTATCAATCTACAAATAATATAAAACGGAATAATACATACATTATATATCTAATAATAACACATAAAAATGAAGTATATCATTGTGAGATAAATGTAATAAAGGAAACAACTTCTTTCTTAACAACTGTAAGACGGGGAGTTCTGAATGCGTATTTATATTGTACCCCTCCTTGCTTTGAACAGTTTGTATCAGGGAGCTTGCAAAAGCACAATAAAATATTGATTGGTCCATTTACAGATCCACTCTCTATTAAACTTTTACAATAAAGGATGGAATGGTTTGTAAACTTGCTGTTATAGAGGTTTTAGAGTAGCTTTGCGACACTACCAGATATTGTATTGTTTTCGTATACTTTGAAGTTTTATAAGCAGTTGTTTGTCAAAAATTTCTATTCTACTCTAGTCTAGATGTATTGTATGTTTTGTGTTATGCGTTACTGAGTCTTTTTAACCGATTTCAAAAAAGAAGAATGTTTACAATCAGTAAGTATATCTGTAGGTATGTTTTTTATGTTTCTTACCTCATAACTTTTAACTGGGCAAAGCGATTATAATGATTCTTTTTTTATTTGAAAGTTGGTGCTTCCCGTGTGCTCTCATAGGCACTAAATACAATTTTATAGACAATTTTATATGCTATAATTTTTGTCTTATGTAATTTTGTGATAATACTTACTGTTTTCCTGAAAATCTCGACCAAAACCTTTAACCTTATATTATTATTTTTTTTAATACTGGAATGGTTCGGAACTTCTGAATATTATTAATTTTAATCATGCTTTAAACAAGTGAAAGCATTTTAAGCTTGTTGTAAATTTATGTAACTCTACTCCTCTTTTTTGGTCTAATTTGAACGGACTTATAAAAAATAAAATTAAATATTTCACACATAGAATTATTAATAGCCTTACATGAATACATTTACGAATAATGTAAAATGTATGTGTTTGACAAAAATAGACGTCGTGACTCCACATACACCCTTTATGATATATACAAATAAATGTAAGGGCTGCGGTGTGAAGATAAAGACATGCTGTTTGTATAAGACTGTTTTATTACAGCTTATTGTAACTGTCGTTAGTATTTATGTTAGTTGCAAATGTTTTAAGTGATTATTGCTATTTAAGCTGACAAAAATATTAAAAGAAAATGAATTTTTTTGAGAGAACTATATAATAATTACTTATATTATGTATCCTCGGCTCTTAAATGCTATAATATAACTTTTCTCCTCGTTTATCATTTAGGTATTTCTATTTTCCGTCAGATTTTCAATATAGAATGCTCTCATCAGTAGCTTATTGATATGCAAGTAAGGACAAAATTTTAGATTAGCCTGACTTTGACAGCAAGAGTCAAGGATAGATAAAATATTGAAAACGTCCGTAAGAGTACAAGTGTTTGTTTGGAATAAAAGGATATTGGTGCCGATTCTACGCGCACACCTAAACTAAACTTAACTTGATAGTGCCGATAGCACAATTTGGAAATGTTATTTGAACATTTTTATTATACCAGCTGAGTAGGTATTATAGACTAAATTCTAAATTCGTTTTTTAGTTAAGTTTAGTTCGTAGAATTGCTACTATTGTGTGTTTGTTCCCAATGTTTTAGAAATGTAATATTCAACCCAAATTGTTAACCTCTCGCTGGTTTCATGCGTAGTTTGAATTTTACTAACTTCATTTCGTTTAATAGTTTTCTACGCTTCTTCTAAATACATAACATTTACATCTACAATATAGTTTTCAGCTGGCAACCATTTCGAATGCACTCAAGCGATGGCCATAATAGTTTAGTTAAAACATTCTGAAGCAACTAAGAGCGTACTATAATGAAGTTAACTAAGCGACACTGGCCCAAGTCTTGACTATAAAAGGATAGTTAATTTAGTTGTAACATTTTCTATTGTATTTTATATTTAATTTCTTAACATTTTAAAGGAGTAGACGTTAAGTCTTTTCTTTCCGTCTCATAATATACTAGCTGTTGCCCGCGACATCGTACACGGAGAACTTATAAACCAGCCATCAAAATGCATAGTTTTGAAGATATAAGCTCACAGAGGGACGTACATACAAACAAAGGCAATAAAAAAATAAATTTAAATAAATATTTATGGTCATTTTTATACAACGTCCTCTGGTCCCAAGCTAAGCTTATATGCTTGTGTTATGAGTACCAGAACACGGATAGAATACATATACTACTTTTTGTAAATACATACTTATAATACATAGAAACACCCAGATGCAGTCCAAACATTTCAACAATACTTATACAGGGTGTCCCAAAAGTCGACGTCAAGCCGAAATCGCATGATGGGGAAGGTCATAACAGTTATCAGAAAAATATTAAAAAAAAATTATGTCTAGTATATTTAAAATTATAGCAAAAAACATTTTATTCGGGAAAATGTACATCCTGTAACAGTTTTTACCTTCCTGTTGCTACAAATCTTTACTTTTTGAAAATCAGTTTTTCGCTCTACTTTAACTGACGGTCCTGAAAAAAAATTATACCACGCAAGTCTGGCAAGTAACTTTAAAAATTAGCGCATTTAATAAGGATTCTAAAGTGGTATAATACTTATTAAATTATTTCTTAGATCGGGTACAAAAAATATTTTTTCAAGGAAAGTCGGTTTTGAATCATTTCTTTGACTTTACTAAAAGTGAACTCAAAGCATCCTTAAGACCATTGCGTGGTTTAAATGAGACGGAGTGAGACGTATATGAAGTACTAAGATATTGTATGAAAACAAGCATCAACTGGAAAAGTTGGTATATTAAAAATTCCTACGCCTCAGTTCCGAGTGACGTATTGCGCATTCATAATACACAACTGATCGTAAGAAAATTTTGTATGGGCTGTTTGCTATCTGCATTATCATTGTACAATTAACAATAATATTTAGAGCTATGTAATGGAATTCTTGAAAGTAATTTTCATTTACTTGTAGTAGTCGTATTGATCTGAAAATTTACACCTATTACGGACCAATGACAATGCAATAACACATCACCTTACCTATTGTACGTATCAATCAATGTATTAATATATGAAACGGAATTTTTAAAAGTGATTTTCACTCACTTGCAGTAGTCAGATTAATATGAAATTTTGCACGCAATATTGAGGACCGATGATAATGCATATAAAACATAAATTATTATATTCAGAATTTTCGAGCTTGTTTTTTCAGTTTTTGAACTAAACAAATTATCATCTTCAAATCGCGGGATTAATTTGATGTTTTGCCCTATTATCGTTGCCTGATAAATATCTTAACCGGAATCCCATATTTTCAAAAGGTTATTTTGAAAATTTGAAATTCATTTGTTTTGGTTTGCTATTGAAGAGTACGTTTATAGAGCTTGTAATAAGTTTGATAAATTCACTGTTTCTAAAATACATGTACCTAAATATAATTATTTATAACAGCTGTTATATAAGTTATATAAGTATGCTAATTTTATACATTTCCTGTTATAAGAAATAACTATGTCTTATCTAGTTCTATAGTAGTTCTAAGTACCTAATAATGGTCGTGCGAATATCACCGGTCTAGGATAACCAATCGTCTGCCAATTATCTTAATATCCTGTAAGGTCCGTAGCTTTCTACAGCTTATCTGCAGTTCAATAATTGTATTTCATCGTATTTCTTGTGATGGAATAGAGGTTAGGAATTCGCATAATATTTAACACAAAAATGTATAATTTAAAAATTCGTATTTTGTTTTCATAAAACGATTTTCTAAAATAAAGTTTCTGCTGTTAAAGTTTTATGTAAATAGCGTCTAATACAGACGCTATTTACATAAAACTTTAAATACAATACAATAACTGTAAGTTAATAAAGTAGGTATAATACTATTAATTAAACAATTAGTAAAAAATAATTACAGTAAAAGCTACATAAAATTAATATTATATAAAACATAAATAAATAAATATTCATAGACATCTCACACAACGTCCTCTGGTTCCAAGCTTTGCTGGTGTATTTATGTAATGTTACATATTACTCCGAACTATACCAGCATTTACATATTCAATAAAAGATAAACTAAATTGACTTACTACCACTTTGCATGATGCTACATAATCCTCTCTATTCAACCCTACGCCCTCTCGAATGGTCATTCAACATACATATCAATGCGATCGCTCACATTATTATTTCGTCGTCTATCGGCGCGTTTCCGGGGCCGTCACACTAACGTTTTCTGCCGTCATTTCGTACCCTCCTCAATCCACAGTGCCCAAATTGAATTTGATCCGAAACAGGTTCACTCAGTCGTTTGTCTCTATTCACGTGATGTTTCTCGTTTTTTATATTTTTTATGTTTGATTGGAGGCTAGATGATCATAGTTTTGTCGCAAATACTACCAACCACATCATTCGCACGTTCACAAGATCACATCCATGATTGTACTCATATACCTCATAATACAATTATTAAAAGTAAAAATGTTGTTTTCTTAAATTGTGTAAGCCCATAAAGCACTGAATTTAGTTTAATCAAGCGTTTGTTAACTTGTTTACTTTCTATAGTATCTGCATACGTCAACCTAATTAATACTTACTAAAGTCATGGGTTAAATATGTACCATTTAACAAAATAAAATATATAATTAAAGTATCGAATTCATTCTTATGTAAGAAAACATCTTAAGACTACAAGATAAAGATAATGAGTATCTTAAATCTATTTGCATCAGCAAATTCTTCAAGATACCTTTTCAAAGTTCGCCTCACCAGACTCAAATACCCACTACTCCACTCGCAATATACTTTGGAGTGGTTCCTTTTCACCGCAGACTTTGATTTTGTATTTTTTCCACGTTTTTTAACACTTAAAACCCTTTACTCTACCATAGATTCAATGGTTCCATCAGATAGGATCTAAATTACTATGGCTATGTACATTTGAGATTAAAAGGGTGTCTGAAGCCGGAAGCAATTCATGGGAACTTTGATAGATACATAGATGTATGTAGTTATAAGTCCGGGTGTGGATTTAACCGTCACTTTTTATGGCGTGGGTGGGATAAACGGTATTAACACTAGGTGTAAAAATGTTATAAAAACGGTTCAAATTACTTCTGCTTTAGAGGTCGTTGGACACGGCCTTAGAATCACATTGGATTTCTGTTGGAAAATAAACCAGTAGGTAAGTACCTATCATCCTTTAATATAAATTTAAGGTTTTTAACACGCTTTTATAAGTTTGGTATGTATCTATCAATGTATTAATCTGTGTAAAGGAATCTTTGAAAGCGATTTTCAGCCAATTGCAGTAGACGGATTGATCTGAAATTTTGCACACTAAGGACCGATGACAATGCAATAATTTTAAAGAATAATCCCAATTTCCTGATCAGAATTACTAGAATAGCATGTTGAAGTATCACTATGACCACACTTGTATTTTTAATTATACACGTAATAGTTTAAATGTTTTTGAGTAGACTCACCAAGATTTCTACGTATGCCTTTCATATACAATCAGATAATTTCACATAAAAACGCTTTGTTTATAGAATCAGGTAAAAATATCATAATTGTTTACTTGTGTTTATTATTATTATTACTTGTGTTTATGACAACATGTGACAACAGAAACTTATGTCTCTGACAACATAAACTGTCATGTAATGACAATGCAATCATTTAAAAAATATTCAGGATATTTAAGCGTTTTTTTTAGTTTTTAAACTAAGTAGATTATTATTGCGTACTAATGATATTTGTTGTTTTGATTAGGTTTTTACTTAACTACTATTTTAATTAACTTTATGTTAACCAGGTTTTTGATTGATCTGAGCCATAACTGAGTTTAATACATTAAGATATTTATAGCCTCAAACACGTAATTAATAAGGCAGCCTTGTAAGTCGAAGAGAGAGTCGTGAGAGATATTACGTCTCTAGGTTAGATGAGCAGTGTAATAACTTTTTTCATGATATTATTTTAAACTACCATCTATCATCGTAATACGTGAAAATTATTTTTCATCATCTTTTCCAGTGTTAGAGTAAATTGTCGTGAGTAATTTGTAATGAATGAAATAAAACACCTTTCTTAGTTTTTTAAGATACAAAGAAGGAAACCATATGTATAATATGTGAAAATTTTACGTTAAGCCGTTCTTAAAAAGTTCTAAGAGTCTTTTTTAAATAAATAAAACTTTAAAAGAAACTTAGTGGACTGTGTTTTGCTTGATGTAATTGCTTCGAGTAGTCGCAGTTACCAGTTCAAGGAGGCATGAGAAGTTGCAGGCGAGCAACTTGGAGGACCGCCGGGAAGCAGACTTATTACTGTCAAACGTGTGGACTGAGTCCTCACTGCGAGCGATCGAGTACTCTGATTCATAGTTTGTATATTAACATTCACATTCTAGAATATTCTGTTAGAGAATAATTATTATTCACATCCTAGTTTACATCCTTAGATAAAGAATTTGAAAAGGTACAGCGAAATGTCAATTTTTTTTAAATTTTCTTACTAAGGAGCCAATTTTACACACATAAAATCTGACAAAAATAGAAAGTTCACACCTCTTTTCTCTGATTTAAGAGTTGAATTTCAAAAAAACTAATGTTATCTTACACAGGACTATTGGTAACGGTTTTATGTAAATTGGCTGAAATATTAAATTGGCGAAGAAAATTAATACGCCGGAATAAGTACGAATATTTTTTATTTTCTAAAAATTTATTTATAAAAAGTATGTAATAGAGTTTATCAAAGTTTTTAGTAAAGCTTAGAATTACTTAGTAATATTGTTGTAAAAGCTACAGTGGATGCAGTGACTTATTCAAATTTATGGCCGAGTCGCGGCAGTTAGATCCACGAGTTAGGTTTACGAGCACAGCTGGTACATGAGCACATGAGTCGAGCACAGACGAAGCAAGCATTCCACATAAATAAATAAGTAAATATTCATAGTTATTTCACACAATGTCCTCTGGTCCCAAGCTAAGCAGCACATGCTTGTGTTATGGGTACCAGAATACGGATTGAATACATAAATTACTTTTCTTTTGTTAATACATCGGAACTTATAATAGATAGAAACACCCAGCCGCAGTACAAACATTTGTATGACAATTATCAATATCACACAAATGATTGTCCCGAGTGGGAATCGAACCCGCGACCTTGTGATCGACAGTCCGTTACATGAACCACTCAACCATGAGGCTCGTCATAAAAAAAATAAATTACCATCGATATGATTATACTCGCTGTCACTAGAACTTTACAATTATTACTGTCAAACATACAAGTTCGTGTTGAGACGCAACCCGCTCACTGAAGCTGTTGAATTTAGATAGCATTATCGCCCACCCGCATTTCAGTTATGGCTTTATGCATGTAAACTATCTAAGAAAGTTTCACTCACTGATGTTTGAATGCATAAATTTGTTTTGTTTGAGACCCTTACGAAGTTGGATCGTAGTATAACTGTAGTGACAGGTGGAGAAAAGTATGCTAAGCTGGTTTGGTCATGGGGAGAGGATGGATGAGAGACGCCTAACGAAAGACATATACACGGCGAAAGTAAGTGGAAATGCTGGGAGAGGACGCCCGAGAAAAATATACTCCGATGTCATCGCCGGGATACTCCAAAGGGGCAAGTGCGTAGCACTTACAACCGTCGGGCATGTATGACCAGATGTATGAGTGAAGCCAAGGTAGTAGGTAGTAGTCTCTGCCTACCCCCATGGGAAAAAGGCGTGATGTTATGATAATGATGATATTATCAGTTTTTGTTGTATCACGCATCAGACAATAAACATTCTCTTTCTATACCAGTAACGTCCCACTGCTGGGCACAGGCTCCCTCCACTGTAGGATGAAACATTAAACATTCTCCTTCTTTTTCTTGTCCATTAATGTTCCACTGCCGGAGTGCCTCTTCCACTTAAGGAGGGACCACGATCTACCATGCCATGACAAGGCGTGTTGCATGAGGTTTATTTTCAAGTTTTCCGTCTCTGCAGCGTATGTAACTGCTCCGGTTGGCCTAATAC
The DNA here is from genome assembly GCA_916999025.1 of Orgyia antiqua. NCBI lineage: Eukaryota > Metazoa > Arthropoda > Insecta > Lepidoptera > Erebidae > Orgyia > Orgyia antiqua. The sequence goes on along the minus strand of OU779864.1, from coordinate 13,600,552 downwards.
TCTAAGGCTTGATGTAAATGAACTAGATCCAAGATTTTTTCCATCACTATGATCACTGAATCTTAATGTAAGAAAGATAGAATCTTAAAATAAATTGATACGAAATTCACTGATCTTCGGGTAATTGTATTTTCTTTTCAATTCCAGAAAAAATGCCATTTAGAAAACGTTATCACGGCTCCTTTGTACCGTCGGAAAGTTTAATTCCAAATTGTTAATGTTCATTGAACAAAATAAATTGGGCAAAGTTTCGCTTAAAGATAAAGGAGCCTACTTGCACTGAGATACTGAACATATATGAATATATTCGTCATTATACATTATTATGTTTGTCTTTATGTCTATACACAAGTTATCACGTACGCCGACAGTCAAATTAAAAAAGCAAATGTAATTTAACTTCATAACTCATAGTATTCAGTTATATCTATATAACATATAAAATTCTCGTGTCACAATCCCATACTCCTCCGAAATGGCTTGACCGATTCTTATGAAATCTTTTATGCATTTTGCATATTTTTCATACCACTAAGTGATAAGGGATGGATAAGGGTTGTCCACCTACCACAATTACATGGCAAACAGCGTTTGCTAGCTAGTTGTTTTTACAAAAGTGGATTAAATAATCAATTTTAACACGTTCTTATCTAATTGAGAACTACAAACTCTGTACAACATGAACAATGATAGCTAGGCAGAAGAATATTTTTGAGTTTATGAAACCCCCAGCACGTGGTTCTACTTCGCACCTGACTATCTTTTTATTTTCATACAATGTTTTTACAAAAATAGTTACATACATGTCAAAAGCATTTGTTTTTACAAATCAAAATATAATGAAGAGGGGATTCCCCGCAAACAAAATAATACACAAACCCCCGAGGCAAATCACAATTGTATGTAGGCACGTGGGAGTCTTTGACAAAAAATATTATTTAGTTAGACTCTCTATATGTTTTTGAAGTCCAAATAGTTTTTAGACGCGAATAAAAATATAAAAATAAGTGTATTTTTATTTCTTTCCAAAGTAGCATTTAATATGCATATCAATAAAATTTAACAACTTTCACACTTATACTAATGCTGCAGTTTATAATTTATTTCAAAATTTATCTGAATTCTTATTTAAAGAAAGAAAGAAAGAATTTATTCACCCCCATGGGGACACAAAGCATATATACATAAAGAAACACAAAAACGTTATAAAAACACATAAAAAACACATAATATAAGATAAAAACAACAAAAAAGAAATAATAATAATAAAAAAGAATAAAATAAGAAATCGAAAATGTGAAACATAAAATAAAGATGAAATTAAAAAAATAGTAAATAAATAAATTAAATATATTGAGCTGGTGTGTCCCACCCATGGAGAGGGAAAGGGTCGTTGCTCAGCTTATTTGTGTTGCGATTTTTACATCGCAACGCTGATTTTCAGCAACACCCCAGTAGTGTTCTGACGTCCGACAACAAGTAAGACTTAAGTTTGCTATGAATCATGATGATTCACAGTGCCTTTATTAAAGAAGCAGAATTAAAAATACAATAAAAAATTGGTCAAGTGCGAGTCGTCCTCGCGCACGAAGGGTTCCGTACCATTATCTATGCAACATAAGGCAACGTTATTAGTATCGAGCAAGAAACGGTAAAAAAATCTTGTTTGTTGTATGGGAGCCCCCCTTAAATATTTATTTTATTTTATTTTTAGTATTTGTTGTTATAGCGGCAATAGAAATACATCATCTGTGAAAATTTCAACTGTCTAGCTATCACCGTTCTTGAGATACAGCCTGGTGATAGACGGACGCACGGACGGACGGACAGCGAAGTCTCAGTAATAGGGTCCCGTTTTTACCCTTTGGGTACGGTAAAAACTAGTGAGCGATGGCCAACAATACGTCCAATAATGCCACATGTCAACACTAATCGCGTTTGCTCAGTTTGGAATGGATAACACCGCGATCTCGAGTAGGTAAGTGTCTAACAACCCATACAACTCTAAATTTGAAATTATTGTCTTGCTATAATTGCTATCCTGTGTTTATAAGTTAAACTTGTGTTAAAGATACATGTATATCATGTATCTTTACATGATATACATGTATCTTTATGATATATATCATGTATACTCGTAGAATGTGACATTTTGTAAAATATATTTTGTTATAATTATGTTAAAATAGACAAAGTACACACGCGAAAAGATAACCCAAAAAGATCATGCTAACCTAAATAGAATATAAATAATTATGAAAATATGTAATTGTAAAAATAATTGCATTATAGATTGCGTCAATTGCGACCCAGCTCCTGGAGTGTCATAAAGTGCTTTTTAATTTTTGAAATAAAACTTTTTTTGCTTTTCAGATTACTAAAAGGAGGCCATAGGATGTTCCAGCAGTGTGTGGCCGCATATTTAAAACAACCTCTGAATGCTGCTGTTCTAAACACTGGAATCGAGAGTGGGTCCACTCCACTTCGTACCGGGTATTTATATTTGTCATGTTTCCAGTTTAGCTTATCAAACAAATATTTTGGTGTTTGATTAGTGACAACATTATACACAAGTCTTGCCAGATGTACCTTTCGTCTAGCAGCCATTTTTAACATACTATGTTGGTTGAGATAGGGAGTGACATGAGCTCTTCTCGGTATCTGAAAACAGAAGCGTGCGCGCGTGAAGCGCCCGTAAAATATTTTTCCTATCATTTTTATAATATTCTCCTCCATTTCTAATGGGTTTCATCCTACTATTATTTTTTTTTGTTTTAATAATTATCGGCACTGGTCTATAGCATATATGTTATTTTATGAATTATGAGCTGTGAAGTTTCATTAAAAACCAGTTAGTAGTTTTTGCATGAGAGAGATACAAACATTCTTACATTCATACATTTATCCACAAATTACTAGGCAGTAGGATAAAACAAATCAATTCAGAGGGTATAAGTACCAACTCACCGTTAGAATATCACGTGTACGTAAAACGTAAGCATTCACAAAAACTACCTTCAGGCTACGTCTGCGGAATAACAATGCGCATATATAAATTTTAAGCAGGCACATACTTCCAGCTTATTTTAGAGTAACTATGTACGGAGAATATCTCTCAGTGTCACTGAAAAATTCCTCGCGTTTATGTTTTAAAACTGGCGTTTATCCGAGCGACATCTCCCACAGGGCAGTTCATACAATATTCATATAGTTGATCTAAAGCTGATTGTAGACTTAAATGTTGTCGGTATCATAAATATTTTGTGTTTAAAATGTGGTCCGCTTAATATTCTTTTAGGATTTTGCTATTTGTTTATTGAAATAAAAAGTACCTGCTTTTTACTGATGGTTCGACCACATAAATTTGCACATGTTACTGGGACGCTATGCTGTTAAATGTTAAAGGGGCAATGAGTAGCTCACATCGCTTAGATAACTGATAAAAATTGGTGAACAAGACCTCCTAAAGTGATAATCACGCACAGGATGAGCTGCAGCGACGATTCAGTTTGAATCGTGGTGAAACCTTGGATGCAATCTGTGCAAGGCTGGATGCTGCGCATTTCTTTATTTGAATAGCAAAAGGTTGATAGATGGTAGCCGAAAGACTTTGGAAACAAATTTAATTGTAAAAGAACGCGTTTACTAACAATTTTTTTTCCTACAGAGCATCACAAATAACCCGTTCATAAGCCTCTTGGAGGTCAACGAATTATGATAAAATAAACCGTTAATTTGCTAACTCTTTTATAGCATTTCACACATAATTAAGAACTACTAACAAGTTACTCGACACAACAATTTTAGATTTTTAAACGTCATGTTTAGTCATCAATCATATACATATGAGGGAACGCTGTTTGAAAAACATGCTTCAAACGATTCATCACGCTTGGTAATTATCCTAACTACTGTATTTCAGCGGAAGACATTTTATTTATTTATTTATTTATTCTTTATTGTACTCCATACATATTATTATCACAGTTATTATCTTAAAATAACTCATACTAAAAAAATCGAGTACAATACTTTAAGCGATTTCTTCCAGGCAACCAGAGCATGGATATCATTAAGGAGTAAGTGGTAGCTGTAGGTGCACCTTTATAACTGATTTTGACATTTTGTTCTTTTAGTTAACAGACTTTGATGTTGAATATTTTTATACGGGAATATTAAAAAAAAACTGTTTATATTCACAATCCCGATTTAAATAATAATAATAAATAATAAATATTCATTGAAATTTCACACAACGTCCTCTGGTCCCAAGCTAAGCTTATATGCTTGTGTTATGGGTACCAGAATACGGATAGAATACATATACTACTTTCTTTTGTAAATACATACTTATAATACATAGAAACACCCAGACGCAGTACAAACATTTGTATGACAATTAGAAAAATCACACAAATGATTGTCCCGAGCGGGAATCGAACCCGCGACCTCTTGATTGATAGTTTATTATTACAGAAATTTCTGTATTTATTAACGTATTATTAATAATTTAGTTGTATAAATAACGATTTATTCTTGATTACTATGTTAAGTGAATACCAGGAGCCAGTAATTATATACAAAGATTTTCGTATTGAAATTTTCGTAATTTCTAATACAAAGATTTTATTTTGATATGTTATTTAATACTAGCTGTTGCCCGCGACTCCGTCCGCGTGGAATTTGTAAAATTTTGTGTTTCGCAATAAAAGGTAGCCTATGTCCTTTCTCAGGGTCTAAAGATTGTCTGTGCCAAATTTCATCAAAATCGGTTGAGAGGTTTAAGCGGTAAAGCGTAACAGTAACAGACAGACAGACAGAGTTACTTTCGCATTTATAATATTAGTAGGGATCTATTAAGTTTATTTTTTCTGGCAGTTCATAATAATAATTGGCGGACAAAGCTTAAATGGTTACCTATAGTTAAATAGTTAGTTATACAAAATAACAACTACTTGCGCATTAGGCAAAATTGTTTATTTGTCTATACATACTTAAATAGTAGATATTCTAGGCTACTTGAAATTAGATTTTGTGAATACAGAATTAAAAGTCATAATGCAAAAGTCATAATGATAGAATATGTGTATTCTTAGCCGAGAAAATTTAACTAGCAAGACACTGCAATGCGGTTAATTCAAAAATAACTCTACTCTGAAAATTGTAGGCTTAAACGGACTTTAGATGTTCGTCGATTTACGTGACCACCTTAATTAGTTGGATAGACCTTCTTGCACCTGCGGAGAAAGAGGATTTACAGCTTAAGGAGGTTTCTTAGGTTATAAAACTTGGAGCTCTTAAACCTCTCTCTATTATAAATGATTAAAATTACACTATCTCCTTAGCGTAGTAGCTAAGGAAATAACCTGGTGTTTAAATACTGAGAGCGGCAAACGTTACTATTTTTATTTTAATTTTTATTACAAAAATAGAATCGCAACTTGCAAATAGAATAGAATAAATATTAATTTCATTCATTTGTTTTATTTATTTATTTATAAATTTAAGCATACAGTACAGAGCATTTTGTAGAGACATTAGACAAGAAACGGCTGTACAAAGGAAATTAAATCGGGGCCATAAGGAATTTAGTAATTCCATAAAGTACTGTAAATTTTTATTATAAATGATAACATCCAAGGTGCATACATCAGATGGAAGCTTTCCATAGATCTCAATCATCTTTCACGTATATCCAATCTTAAACAGAAAAAACAAATGTGTATCAAAATTATCACATGCAAAGGAATTAACAAAAATATGGAATTAAAGCATTTTTTGGCATGATGTAATTGCTAATATCATGTTAAGTTTGTAATAAAGTATTGTGTTAGTTGATATACCTTAGGTTGTTTGTACTGATCATATATCAAAAACTTTATTACCTAAGGGCTCCCTAACAATTGCACACAGTATCCCTCTCGTGATTTTCATCGTGTTATGAGAAAGGCTGCCTAGCTTAATGAGAATGAATTGCACTTGCCGTCTGCGAGCCCAACGTAACTTGAGAATTAGTGCATTTTTCACTGAAAAGTATTAAAACGATTCATCTTAGTTTAAAATTGGATTTATTAGTAGCTCAAATTGATTTAAATTTTAATGCTTTTAGCAAATTTAAGTTAATTACAACTTTAAAATAAAGTTATGCGCCTTTGTTATGCAATAAAGGTAGAGAACTTTTCAAAAATTGCTTTATCAAACTTGAATTACATAATTATGATATTTCTATGGTTATTAGATTACGTATCAAAAAACTACAAAATCTTAGTAAAATAATAACTGCCGTAGCTTTAAAACTATATTATTTTAAATATTGCATGTCCACCAGTCCGTAATACTTGTATGAAAAAAATCTGATTGATCAGACTATTAGAAGGAGTGAAAATCAAGTTCAAAGATAAAGATAAATAGATAGGTACTCCTTCATAGATGTAACCGAAAGTAATAAAAATGTTTTAATAAGTATAACAATGTGAGAATTCTACAGCAGATCCCAACAACTTAGGTGAAACAGTTATCTTATATTTATTTACTTATTTAATTAACTAAAACATAATATTAAGGCTTATAAAATGAAACGGTAGAAATTGTAACAACTGGCCTTAATTGCATGCATCGTGTTTATTTTATTTAAATAATCCTCTCAAGATTATCTTGTAACTAATTTCGGAAAAGGGGATTCATGTAGTTATAACAATAAACGCAATATTTAGCATTAACATAAGCAACGTTTATTTTATAAAACGGTAGGGCAAAATCAAATGTTGCGTTTTGACGTCGCGTTTATTTTCACCTTATTTGATTATAACAAAACGGACTGCAATTTTGATAATAATCAGCAATTTTCATTTGAAACTAAATACAATTTCTAGAAATGTACATTCTCATGAGAAATACATGAGGCGGTATGATGAAGAAGATGAATATGTAATGAATTATTAAGTGTACTTATATTTTGGCCATTTGGTTCGATAAAATCAAGCTTTTATTATCATCATAATATTCTCAAGTTTCAAAGGCATAGCAAATGGAGCAAATATTCGTAATATACTTATAAATATTGTTGGACAAAACACTTATTCGACCGGATATAAGAGTAAAATCATATCGAGCGTAAAAACTGGTCCAAAGCTGATAGTAGTTAATAATAATATATTGAACCATTTTACGTATCATTTACTAGATTGTAACGCCCGCTATAAATAGAAACTTGTTAAATTATAGTTTTAGATGATGTTTGTATTTTATTGACTTTGATTTTTTTATTTATTTTGCTTTTCTCCTTTGATATTGCTTAAAATAAATGCAACTCGAATTATGGAGCTTTTGTGTAATGGTTATGTTAGATACGGTCAATTTCTTCAATATTTTATCGACGTAAGACTGTGATACATGATTACCTCAAAATAACTTTTTATCCACTGATCACGGTTTAAGAATACGATTGTCATCACCCGTTTTTCTTCCCAGGGTGCTGAAAAAGCCAGCTAAAGATAACATCCTCTGCGAGGAAGGAAAATTCGCAAATAAACCCAATGCCACCGCCTGGTCAGCGCGGCACAGTAGACCATACTCCCTTCAAACGTGGAGGAGGCTTGTGCCCAACAAGATAGTGGTTGGAGAGAGAGAAGTTTTTATAAAATTTGGCATAATTAGAAACCAATAAATGCTAGTTCTGCACATATTATAGCCCCGTATGTTTTCACCAAAGACTACCGTTTCTCGCACATGTTTATCCAATTTAGCGTAGCGTAGTCTGCAAAGTTGTGAGCTCGCAACACGTGTGGAGCTCAAATTAGAGATTCATATTAATTTACATGTTATAGTGACAACGTTTTGTGACGCGCCCGCACCTTAACATGTTAAAGTTAGGCCTTATTCTCTAAAACCAAGACTTATCTACAAAACCTAAGATATAGTTTTGAACTGTTATAAACGTAGCGCATAATGTGTACATGGGATTGTTCATATTTATGGATCGCTAGCAGCGCCACGCAGTTTTACTTGCGGTCTTATTAGGCTCTTGTGATCTAGGAGTATTATAAATATATAGAGTATTGTAGCGCTGTTTCATAGGAGGAGTTTCATAGGATTTTATATATGGGACTGTGACACGTGACGATTATCTAAGATTTTCTAGTGTATCATTTTGAAATAAACAACAATAAAACTGTAGGTAGATTTCTGAGTTAAGAATTAATACGGCATGTGTGTATTATGTAGGTTACCGAACACCATACGTATCCATCCATCTATTCATCTATAATATAGGTAACTTATTCTTCTAATATATAAAATTCACGTGTCACAGTGTTAGTTACCGTACTCCTTCAAAACGGCTGGACCGATTTTTATGAAATTTTACAAGCATGTTCAGTAGGTCTGATAATCGGACAACATATACATGTTGTCCGATTATCAGACCTACTGAACATGTCCGTGGGGGAGGTGTTTGAAAAATACTTTTCAAACACCTCCCCCCACGGACATTTGTATGGCAAAACAACGTTTGCCGGGTCAGCTAGTCTAATATATAAAATTGTGGTGCCACAATGTTTGTTCCCATACTCCTCCGAAACGGGTTGACCAATTTTTATGAAATTTTATATGCATATCCAGTAGGTCTGGGAATCGGCTACTATCTATATTTCATACCCCTAAGTGATAAGGGTTGTCCACCTCTGACATTTGTATACTAGGTTAGCTAGTATTAATATATAATATTTGCCCGTGTGGTGCCTGGCTAAGAATACAAATATACCACCCCGTTTCCTGCCCAGGGTGCTGTAAATGCCAGCTAAGAGACACTTTGATAATAATATATCTTCAGAGACGGTAAACTCAAAAATAAACAGACGCGGCAGGTCAGCGGGGCATAGTAGACCGTAATCCTTCCCAAAGTAGAGGAGGACTGTGCCCAACAGTTTGACGATAATAGGCTAGAGGAAGATAGATATTAAAATATCTGTTTATATTTAAATCAGCTTTATTTCTACTAAGTATCTTTATATTGTTGAACAAACTCAATAAAGTCTAAAACCGGATTGTCTGCATTGATATGCTGCGCAGTAACTCATTTTGAATGCAAGGCACAAAATTAACTGAAATAAGTAATTCACTGACTGCACAGTGTTACTGAATTTAGAAGATGCTCTTAAAAAGTTCCATGTTATGTAAAACAGTTTACAAATAAATTACTTTATTTACTTAGCTTTCAATTGGTATACATTTATATTACATAGGATTTATGTATAAAGAAAAATTAAAATGCAAAATTATATAACTGAATAATATGAATTCGGTTACCGAATTCAAAAGAAAAGAGGGTATTTCAACTTTGTATTCTTAATAGAATAAATAATTTTATACCCTATTTCTTTTCAAAGATACCTAATTAATTATAAAGTATTTCATAAGAAATACCTTAAGCGGCCAGCAGCTAGTTACGGGATGTTATAAGCAGATAAATATGCCGTGAGAGACGGAAAACTCTAGAGAAAATGCTTAGTCAGCATGGCATAGTACGACAATTACGGTCCCAGAGCGGAGGAAGCTAATAATAATAATAATAAATATTCAGGACATTTCACACAACGTCCTCTGGTCCCAAAGTAAGCTATATTTCTATGCTTGTATTATGGGAACCAGATACGGATAGACTACATACCTATACTACTTTTCTTTTGTAAATACATACTTATAATACATAGTGTTACGTGTTAGGGTTCGAAGGATTTGGAGAGAAAGACCTGCTGACTCTTTTTTGAAGACTTTATTCACTAGCACTAGTTACACACTAAGCACTAGGTCCAAACACTAAGCACTAGGTCCAAACACTAAGCACTAACAATGTCCTAGGTCGTAGCCAAGTCGTAGGTTTCACTGGTATCACTCTTGATCACTTGTTTTCGCTCTCGAAGTCGCTTCGATCGTAGCTCGAAATGAACTGCCCGGGCTCGCCTCCCTGCCGCTATTTATATGCGCCGAGACGAGTTCCAGAATGTTCCCGACTGTGCGCGAACGTGATCGCCCGGAACGAATGTTTTCTAGAAGATTCGCGCATGTACGGTAGTTCCTCTAACGCCATCTAGTATCTAATAGGGGTTTCACTCTGTTCGGTTCTTTAATTGGTTTTACTAGTTGCTGCTAGATGGCGCTAGCTCCTTTGTGTTTTGTGTGTTCGTAACACTACTCCCCTCTTAGAGATGCTCGTCCCGAGCATCGTTGTTACTACCATGGTAACGCGCCAGACGGTCTATGTGTACCACTTTGAATGTCCCTCTTGGTTGCTTTTGAATCCTATAGGTCACATCATTCAGTCGGGTAACCACTTTGTATGGACCGTCCCACTGGTTCTGCAACTTTGGAGATTTCCCTTTCCGGCGAGTTGGGTTATGCAGCCACACCAGTGACCCTTCCTCGAAGCCGCTCGTGTTCGATTTCCGGTCGTATCTGGTTTTCATGTTCTCACTTGACTGTAACCCATTTTCCCGAACCAAGGCGTGTATATAGCGCATCTTTTCCCTTAAATCGCAGACATAGTCTTGTACAGTCTTTGGTCCCTCCGGTGACCCTCCTGTCAATAGGTCTACTGGTATTCGTAGTTCTCTACCGAAATTGACATACGCCGGGGTAGCTTTTATGCTCTCATGCTCGGCGGTTCGGTAAGACAGAAGGAAGAGTGGTATATACTTGTCCCAACCCTTTTGTTTGTCATCTACCAATTTCGCCAAATGCCTCTCAAGGGTCTGGTTAAATCTCTCAACCATTCCATCAGACTGTGGATGGTACGCGGTGGTCCTCGTCTTATGCATGCCCAAAATTCTGCACACTTCCTGGAACACCTGCGATTCGAAGTTCCTGCCCTGATCAGAATGGATTTCCAGAGGCACACCAAAGCGACATATAACTTCTTCGACTAACTTAGAAGCGACTGTTGTGGCTTCTTGGTTTGGTATGGCGAACACTTCGGGCCATTTGGTGAAGTAGTCAATGACGACCATAAAATACTTGTTTCCCGAATCCGTTACAGGAAATGGCCCAGCTACGTCAACTGCAATTCGTTCCCACGGTGCACCGACGTTATACAACCGCAGGTTCCCACGGCTCCTGGTCTGTGGTCCTTTTACAGCAGCGCAAGTAGTACATTTGCGGCACCAATCCTGTACATCATCTCGACAATGCAACCAGTAGAATCGTTCTCGCACTTTTGTTAACGTCCTCTTGACACCTAGATGCCCTCCTGATACGCCATCATGTATTTCACGGAGAACATCTGGTACTCTCGTTCTTGGGACAACTATCTGAAGATGGAACTCTCTGCCGTTAGTCTTCTCCCATTTCCGGTAGAGTATTCCGTTTTGGAGTATCAGACTGTCCCATTGCGCCCAGTACGCCTTAGTGACAGCGCCAGTGGGTGCAACCTCACTCCATATTGGTTTTACGTCACCCCGTTTCTTCCATGTGATGATGTGCCGAAGGTCGTCATCTTTTTCTTGAGCCTCCCTCATAGCATCATTCTCCCAGAGACTCAAAGGATCTGTTCTCGTTAGTTTTAATGTTTCTTCATTGCATTCCTGCTTAACACAATGTTTGCAGTCCTCCGAACACGGCCTTCGTGAGAGTGCGTCGGCATTCCCATGTGTCTTTCCGCTGCGGTGTTCCGTCTTGAAGTCATACTCCTGGAGCTGTTCAATCCATCGAGCTACTTGACCTTCTGGGTTCTTGAATTGCAGTAGCCACTTCAAGGCTGCGTGGTCAGTTCGTAGTAAAAACTGTCTGCCGATGAGATATTTGTTGAAATGTTGTAGCGTCTTTACAACAGCCAGGAGTTCTCGTCTTGTCACACAGTAGTTTCTCTCTGGCTTGGATAAAGATTTGCTGAAATATGCAATAACAACTTCTCTTTCACCCTGTTTTTGAGATAACACCCCTCCTATGGCCGTGTTGCTTGCATCCGTGTCAACTATAAACTGACCTTCAGTTTGTGGATAACCCAGGATTGGTGTTTCACACAGATGTTTCTTCAGTTTCTGAAAAGAATCTTCACAAGTCTCATCCCAACTAAATTGTCGTTTATCTTCTGTCAGCCGATGTAATGGCTTGGCTATCTCTGCGAATCCCTTAACAAAACGCCTGTAGTACGAGCATAGGCCGAGGAATGCCCGCACTTCGGTTTTGTCCTTCGGGGTAGGCCATTTTTGAACTGCTTCCAGTTTCTCCGGGTCTGTCTGGATTCCATCACTGGAGATAATATGGCCGAGATAGCTGACCTTGCTCCTGAATAAATGACACTTTTCCGGGTTCAACTTTAATTTGGCTCCCTCTATTTTGGCGAAAACTCGCTCCAAGTTTCGCAAATGGTCCTCGAAGTCGCGGCCGACAATTATGACGTCATCCAAGTAGACTAAGCAAGCCTCTCCAACTAAGCCTGCCAGTACACACTCCATGAGTCGCTCAAATGTGGCAGGTGCGTTGCACAATCCGAAGGGCATGACGTTAAATTGCCATAAACCTTTACCGGTCGAGAAAGCTGTCTTCTCCTTGTCTTTTGGATGAATTTCTACCTGCCAGTAGCCAGACTTCAGGTCTAGGGTCGAGAACCATTTCATGCCACTCAGGGTATCTAAAGTGTCGTCGATTCGAGGTAACGGGTAACTGTCCTTCTTAGTGACATCATTGAGACGCCTATAGTCCACACAAAATCTCGTGCTACCATCTTTCTTCTTCACTAATACAACAGGTGAGCACCACGGACTTGTAGACGGTTCAATAATCTTATTCCTTCTCATGTCCTCCAAAAGGCCTTCAACTTCTTTTTCCTTTGCAATTGGTATCCGTCTTGCTCGTTGACGAATTGGTCTCTCGCTTCCGGTATCTATCCTGTGCTGAACCATTGACGTTCTTCCAAGGTCCCCTTCTTGACTGGAGAAGATATTCGCGTAGCGCTGCAAAAACTTCTTAGCTTTCATGCTCTGCGAATAAGTCAGATTACTCTTACAGTCATCGAGTAGCTTAGTCACTAAACCGTAATTATTGCTGTTTGCCGAGTCTGCGCCTGTCATCGAACTACACTTTTTCATCCAGACAACTTCCTCGCACTTTCCGATGACATCACCTTTGTTCAGGCAGATCTCGCGATCATCAAGATTCAAAACCCTGACCACAGCGTTTCTGCTTCCACTAACAAGGGTTCTCGCCGTCATCAGTTTTTGTGACGATGTCTTGGTAGGTGTGTCTTCGATCAACACGCATCTGTTTGACTTTTTCTTTCCAGCTGGCGGCAGTTCCACCATAACCTGAGCTTCCGCTCGTCCAGGTATGATGACTTTCTGTACACATGCGACTTTCCCGCAGACGCCTCCAAGAATGAAGATTTCTTCTTCACCACACTTGAAAACTCCGTCAGCGACATTAATTCTGCAGTTGTGTTTCTTCATGAAATCCAAACCCAAGATGCAATCATCCACAATCTCAGCCACGATTACGTTATGAGAGTATGAGGACCCCCCTACATACATCGTAACTGACGTTTCTCCCAGGACGGGTATTGGCTGACCGGAGGCAGTAAGTAGCCGACAGTTAATTCTCCTCTTGTGTCCCGTTGCGGTTTTTACCAGAGTTGGGTTCACTATTGTTCTAGAGGCTCCTGTGTCCAGAGTCATTTTGCAATCCGTCCCGTTAATAGTCCCCTGAATCGCAAGACTATTCCCGCTGCATGCCTGGGAGATAACAGTTATCGGGGCTCCCTCCGCGTCAGCCAGTACTCGCCCCTTAGTCCTGGCTTTTATTCGTTTCCCTGATCCCGGGCAAGAGACAAAGCCCCCCTGCTTCTTCAGCACCTCTATTTGTTCCTCGAGTCTGTTCATCCTGGCCATCTGGGTTTCCTTCTGCGGGCAGTTGAGCTGAAGATGGCCCCTCTCACCGCACTTGTAGCACATGGCTCCAGAACTTTTCTTCGTAGGGGCCTTAACCTCCTTGACTTCCTCAGAGACCTCGCGGATCTTATGCGTATGCCGTATGTCATAACGAACAGCCTCGACCTCCAAAGCATGCGCCAATGCTTCTTTTAGCGAGGTATGGTGACGAAGCCTCACTGCAGTTCTGACCTCCAGGTCTTTGATTCCGTCGACAAATGCTTGAACAATATTCGTGTCTACCATCTTGGTGTCGGCTCCTGGGTGTGCCTTTCTGACGAGTTTTTCAATTTCCAACGCCCATTGTTGTAGTCCTTCTCCTGAGCGTTGGACTCTGTCACGCAGTTGGGCACGGAACACGTGCTCCAGGTGTCGCTCCCCGTATCTGGATTCAAGTGCCTCCATCAGGTCTTGGAACCCATTTCCTGTATGTGGCAGTGCTTCCAGGACCGACAAAGCTTGCCCTCTGAGCGCAACAGTGAGAGCGGTCAAGCATTGTTCTTCCGTCCATCCGTTGGCAGTAGCAACCGTCTGGAATTGCTGACGATAAGCGTTCCAGGAAGTAGTGCCGTCGTATGGCGGAACTTTCACTCTTGGTCCTTGTGCCACTCCGATAGTTCCACTAGAGATCGCAACTCCCGTGGTTTCAAGGCGCACTACTTTCTTCTGTAGTTCAATGAGGCCGGTTTTCACATTTTCGACATCCAATCCTAACCCGGTAACTCGTTCTTCCACTACGTCGACATCTTTTCGAAGCTTAATCACCGTGTTACTAACATCACTTATAGCACAAAGCACTTTTTCTTGTGATTCTTGCAAAGCGCCGAGCTTGCGTTCTTGTGACTCTTGCAAAGCGCCGAGCTTGCGTTCTTGTGACTCGAGCTTGCGTTCTTGTGATTCTTGCAAAGCGCCGAGCTTGCGTTCTTGTGACTCGAACTTGCGTTCTTGTAACTCCTTCATTGACCGAATTTCAGCCCTTTGCATCTCTATCAGTTCAATTAAATTTCCTAATTGAAGTGCCACTGACGCTACGGCGCCGCTCGTGGGCGTGGCTTGTCTAGTGGGCGTGGCCTGTGTGGTGGGCGTGGCAAGGTGGGCGGATCCAGTGGGCGGAGCTTGTCTAGTGGGCGTGGCCGGTATGGTGGGCGTGGCAAGGTGGGCGGAGCCAGTGGGCGTGGCTTGAGTCTGAGTAGGTGGAGCCTGGGCCTGGGTGGGCGGAGCCCGATGGGCGTGGTCGGTGGGCGTGGCATGGTGGGCGTGGCCAGTGGGCGGGTCTAGAGGGGCGTGGTCGGTGGGCGGGGCCTGGTGGGTGGGGCCAGTGGGCGGGGCTTGGTCCACAGCGGGCGTGGCCTCCGCAGCTCGTTGTGCCCTTGTCCTGACGCCCTCGAAGTCCTCTCTCGGAGTCAATGGCATCTCCAAACCTCACTTCCGACACCAGTTGTTACGTGTTAGGGTTCGAAGGATTTGGAGAGAAAGACCTGCTGACTCTTTTTTGAAGACTTTATTCACTAGCACTAGTTACACACTAAGCACTAGGTCCAAACACTAAGCACTAGGTCCAAACACTAAGCACTAACAATGTCCTAGGTCGTAGCCAAGTCGTAGGTTTCACTGGTATCACTCTTGATCACTTGTTTTCGCTCTCGAAGTCGCTTCGATCGTAGCTCGAAATGAGCTGCCCGGGCTCGCCTCCCTGCCGCTATTTATATGCGCCGAGACGAGTTCCAGAATGTTCCCGACTGTGCGCGAACGTGATCGCCCGGAACGAATGTTTTCTAGAAGATTCGCGCATGTACGGTAGTTCCTCTAACGCCATCTAGTATCTAATAGGGGTTTCACTCTGTTCGGTTCTTTAATTGGTTTTACTAGTTGCTGCTAGATGGCGCTAGCTCCTTTGTGTTTTGTGTGTTCGTAACAATAGAAAACACCCAGACGCAGTACAAACATTTGTATGACATTTATGGATATCACACAAATGATTGTCCCAACCGGGAATCGAACCCGCGACCTCGTGATCGGCAGTCCATTACATAAACCACTCCACCACGAAGCCCGTCAAAAAATAATGTCTAACAGAAAGGTATTAATAGTTTTTGAAGGAGAAGAAGATAACTAAACACTGATGATATGGTAAAATTGTGGGAAAATCAATATTTAATCAACTCGGTTGTAAAATAATGTTCAGAATTTGTTTACTTTGTACTTTTTTAGTTCTAACGCCTCTGAAAATTAATACAATGAATACACAAAATTAATTTAATAAATTTCCATAGCTCGTACGCTACATATTTTAAGCTGAGCTTAATTAATACGCGGCAACACCAGCGGAATTTTATAAAATGTGCCATGCGTTGGATAGTCTGACAAAAATCACGTTACTGACTCTATTTTGTAGATTTACGAATCCTAGAAGAGATAAGGAATAATAAAATGTTTAATAATTATAATTTTTGTCAAAAATATCTTTTATTTTTTCTGTATTCATCTATCTGCCAACCATTTTCTCAGCAACACTTTTAGTTATTAGAATAAGATCATGCGGAAATAAAAATACAAAAGGACATTAAATATTGCAAAAAGAAATTAGGTTTTATGTTTAGGTTAACACATTTTTAATATTACCAAAATAAAAAATTGGTCAAGTGCGAGTCGGACTCGCGCACGAAGGGTTCCGTACCATTATCTATGCAACATAAGGCAACGTTATTAGTATCGAGCAAGAAACGGTAAAAAAATCATGTTTGTTGTATGGGAGCCCCCCTTAAATATTTATTTTATTTTATTTTTAGTATTTGTTGTTATAGCGGCTATAGAAATACATCATCTGTGAAAATTTCAACTGTCTAGCTATCACCGTTCTTGAGATACAGCCTGGTGACAGACGGACGGACGGACGGACGGACGGACGGACAGCGAAGTCTCAGTAATAGGGTCCCGTTTTTACCCTTTGGGTACGGAACCCTAAAAATGATGGTTTTAACAGCTTACATTTCGAAATTTCAGCAAAAGATATTTTTTTGCCGCATTTAAATAAAATTTTAAGACACCATTACAAATAATTATTTATCATAATCATAATAAGCACTATCATCATAATATCATTCTTTTTTTCCATGGGGGTAGGCAGAGATTTTAGAGCGGCATCCCCTATGATCCAAACAGTTTTCACTCATACATCTGATCAGGCATGCCTGACGGTTGTAAGTGCTATACACTAGGTCTAATGCATTCTAGTATCAAAGTCAAAATCAACATTTTTTATTTCAATTTGGCATTTTTTACAAGCTCTTTTGAAACGTCAGAAACTAGGTGTCTGTTCCAAACGCGAGTCCTATGGAAAAGAACAGACAAGAAACTCCATGGATTTTTTTTTATTCTCTTCATTTCTTTTCATTTTTTTTTCAATAATATTATAATACATAGATAGATAGTCTAAATAAATCTATCAAGCATAAATCAGAAGCCTGAAATAGAGTGTTGTTAAAGGAATATACGTGATTGTCTGAATACCTATCGCGCCAAAAAATATTGCTAATAATGTCCATGTACATAGAAATAAAATATAATCCTTTCCGTAGTCTCATCGTCTACATTAACATTAAGCAGTAGACCGCAATAATCCATATCGTATCTAGTACCTACGCCAAAATGCGGGAGGCATATAGACGTTGTAGTAGGGAGGCTGGCAGTCTCGAGGGCCGTCTGCCGTAAAGTATCGTTTAATGACGTGTAACGAGCATGGTCTCCGTACAGCATTTGTATATACATGGAAAAAAATGCTTAAGTGAATTTTTTATTTCTAAAAAGGACCGTAGCTTTTTTAGAACTTTGTCAAACCGAATGTGTTATAAAAGTGTAATATATTGAACGTATTACCCTTATTAATATTGCTATATACCTACATGTATTTACATTCTATTTTTCTTACATTGTAACATTAATTTTTCTTTTTTCACACAACGTCCTCTGGTTCCAAGCTAAGCTTATATGCTTGTGTTATGGGTACCAGAATACGGATAGAATACATAGACTAATTTTCTTTTGTAAATACATACTTATAATACACAGTAACACCCAGACGCAGGACAAACATTTGTATGACATTTATAAACATCACACAAATGATTGACCTGAGCGGGAATCAAACCCACTACCTCGTGAACGGCAGTCTGTTAGATGAACCAGTAGACCACGAAGCACGTCAACATAAAGCTGCACTGGTTTTGGCTTTAGTTTCAATCCGTCTCTCATAGTTAGTGTGAACTGCTTAAAAATCCCTGTATTGAGACTTGTATTCTAACGTCGAGTAAAGTATTTTATTTCATTGCTAGCTGTTGCCCGCGACTTCGTTCTCGTGACTTTTGAGTTGTGAAAAACTAGCCCGAAGGAATTAAGTATTATCCTGAGTTAAATTGTAGCCTATATCTAGTTAGATCTCTATCAATATATCATTGAAAACGGTATTCAATTCCATGCAGTAGTTTTGTCGTGAAGCGCGAACAAACATACAGACAGAAAGACAGACAGACAAACATTCTATAAACCATTGTTTTGGTTTCTATTACGCCTATAAAAACCACCTATCCAATTTTTAGTTCAATATATTCGAAATGCAGACATGGACTTTTCAGACATTTAGATTAAAAAACAGCTAAATAAAATATAAGCTATGAAAATATCTAGATGAATGAAATTATAATACCTGTTACAAAAGAATACTTTTGTCTCCGAGCAGCTGGTGAAACAGAATGAAAAAGTTAATTAATTACGTATGCAAATTGACGAAAAAGTCGTTCATGTAAAGTACTGTACCAGGCCGAGTGCTGAGACGAGAATCAGATAATGAGATTGTGCAGCCGCAAGATTAAACAATTGCGATGAAAAAAAAAATGTTGAATATCTAATGACTTTCATTAACATAGCGTGTCACGAAGTTGATATTTTTAATGAATAATAACAAAAACCTGTCAAGAGCGAGGTAAACTGGCACACTTAGGGTTTCGTACCTACTAGACATATAAACATAAGTAACTGCATTCAAATAATCATTTAATTAAACTCAAAACAAGTCACCAACTTAATTTTGTAGTTGAAATATAGGGAATCGCCTACATTTCAGCTACTTCATAAGTTGGTATTAGTATAAACACTTTTTTACTTGTGATGTGATGACAAATTATAAGTTTTTGGATTTTTCCCTATATCAGCACTATAAAGACTTGATCTATGCCAAATTTCTACAAATCGTATGAGTTTCAAGTTGATACCTTCAGCCGTTGCTGAGTAAAAAAAGTTTGACAGACGGACAGACAGACACCGGAGTGATCCTATAAGGGTTTGTACGAAACCCTAAAAAGGAAAACTTTATACATCTTTTAAATAAATTGTACCTTACAATCTTAAAGAAGGTTTAACTGTATCTATAATGCACATTTAAATGCTTATTATGGACAAATTTTATGCACTAATCTCATAAATAACGTACAGTTATAAACAGGAGTAAATAACATCCAAACATACAAGCTTTAAAATTAATATTATAATGTTTACCGGAATATTTGACTTACCTACTTCAAAAACTAAGAAACTCGCTTGAATAATCTGTAATTTTTTTATTTCTTCGCTATCTTTGGTCTTTAATATGTGTCCAAAATTTAAGATCAATCCGAATTCTGTAAATGGATAAAAATTACTTTCAAAGATTCTGTTACACATATAAATAAATTGATAGATACGTCCCAAACTAATAAAAACTTGTTAAAAACATAACGAATGTTTAGTCCTATTAGAATATTAAATGAAAATGTGTATATCAATATAACACCAAAAGCAGCACAGATCTGTTCTCAAGGGGTCCATTAAATAATTTAACAAATTGGTTCTCAAGGTAAGTTTAGGGCTACGAGCCTGACCACATACCCTTTCAACGGTGGAAGCCTCTAAGAGGCTCGCTAGACATCGAGCTCCAGAGGGACGCAGGAATTGGGGGAATTTGCGTTAAGTACATTTGCTTTGATGCTTATTATATGCATGGATTTGTTTAACTCAATAAATTAAACTAAAATATTTTTAATATTCTCAACAAAGTTGAAATAAAAACACTTTTTACAGATTTAGACGCATGTATTTGTTTTAAAAATAATTTCTTCAATAATTTATTAATTTTTGCAATTTTTTGCTATACTTAATAAACGCAATTAAATAATTTCTTCAGACAAACAAGCTATAATTAAAGTCATTACTTGCTCACATCCCATTACTTTGTGTCTTTTTTCAGAATCTTCTGTTTGATGTCAAAGCTATGTTTTCATTTCTTTATATTATATTCTCTAGTAAATTATTGATTCACGTTATTTTCAGTTTTTATCTAAGTGATCTCTTAAAAGTTTACGTAATTTTACTGCATACCTATAATAAAGCAAGCGTTGGTTACTGCTTAAGAGACAGAAAACTTGAGAGTATTTCGAAATCTACTTTTTCTCAAAGAAGGTGATCATTTGAAGGTAAATATGCTGTTTAAATAACATAGTACATTTTGTAACATGTTAATACATTTTTTATTTTAATCTTGGAAGACTGAATGCGGTGACTTTAACGAGAATAACTAGAGTGTACAAGAAGCGGCTACACTAGCTTGCGGTAGCGGAGTAAAATTACATCAAATCAGCTGAATTATTAAAAAGTTTCACTACAAGCATCATAGTTTACAAGTTTATGGTGGTTTATATATTACTCGCTATAATCTTAATACATTAAATATGTAAAGGGCTTTAAAAATAGTTAGAATAGAATAGAATACTCTTTATTGCACACCATAAAGTTATACAGAAGCTTAAGGATTACAAGAACATAGTAAGTACAATAGGCGGTCTTATCGCAGTTTGCGATCGCTTTCAGACAACCTTTGGGTGGATATGATTGCTTTGGAGAGGGCTACTGGTGGTGCACATTCTAACAACTACTGATACACTTACATACAATAATATAATACATAAACATACAAATAGTTGCTTATGTGGTATAATTTTCGTTCATCGAAATCTCAAGTGGTATCAACTGTGTCTCTTCTTCCTAGTTTCTAGAAAGTTTCTATTACTAATATTTACGTAATCTTTTCAAGTATTTTTGTAGTCTCATGAAAAGTCAGAAAAAAATTATTTGGTAGTTTGAAAGCGCTGTTATCGAAGATTTTTTGTTAGCTGTTATAAGTGTAACCACACCATTTCCTCCTCATTGTGCTGTAAAAGCCAGCTTAGGGAAATATTCCAGTTTCTTCCGAAATTACACCTTATACCAAAACGCCAGGTCAGCGTGATATGGTGGACCTTAATGCCTTCCAAAGTGAAGGAGTGGGGCTAACAGTGGGATCTAAACGGACTGGAGAAAGAGAGAATAGAACATAAATATTATAATCTTCAAAACAACAACTTAACAACCTAGTAAGTATTCTATGTCCTATATACTCTGTCCTATATACATATCTGTCCTATATACACATCTGTCCTATATGTCCTATATACATACTACTTGGGTCGTCAAACGAAGACCGTTTTTAATTACGTCCTTTCTACTAAGGTAAAAAGTAAAGCATTTTTTCTGTCAACATTATTTAATTCAACACGGCAGAACGGTAAGGGTCTACCTTTCTTTATCCAGAGCATTTGTACCGTAATCCCTTGAAAATTAATTACCTTCACTGTATTTCGTGAAGTGTACCATGAATTACTCCATGTCATTGGACTTGAGGAACGTATTAATTTGTATTATCTATACTGATATTACAAAGCTGAAGAGTTTGTTTGTTTGTTTGACCGCTCTAATTTCAGGAACCACTGGACGGATTTGAAAAATTCTTTTACTGTTAGATAGTATATTTATTGAGGAAGGCTATAGGCTATATAACATCGACAAATAGGAGCGTAGCACCAGTGGAAAATAATAATCAAACATAGATAAAGAAAAAACGAGCCTCGTGGTTGAGTGGTTCATGTAACGCACTGCCGATTAAGAGGTCGCGGGTTCGATTCCCGCTCGGGACAATCATAATATTGTGATATTGATAATTGTCATACAAATGTTTGTACTGCGGCTGGGTGTTCCTATCTATTGTAAGTACCCATGTATTAACAAAAGAAAAGTAATTTATGTATTCTATCCGTATTCTGGTATCCATAACACAAGCATGTGCTGCTTAGCTTGGGACCAGAGGACGTTGTGTGAAATGTCCATGAATATTTATTTATTTATTTATAAAAAAAAAACATCTAGGTGCGAGTTGGAATCCCTCACAAAAGGTTTCATACCATGATCATGTGGTTTATTAATATGTTTAAGTTATAGAAGCGTCCTATATCATTTAATATATTCTGACCTGAGACTGATCTACATTATCGGTGAAAATTTCAACAGTATAGCTACTACTATTCCTGAGATAGAGTTTCGTGATAGACGGACGGACTATAATTGGATAGAGAGCAGAGTCTCTGTAAGAACCTTAAAAAGTAATAAAATAAGAAAAATAAAATGTAAATATTCACAACAATCTAATCTCATCATCGATCCCATAAAAGTGAGTGTTAGCCGGTAACATATAAATATTTTTAAGAATCTAATCTCATTTTAAAGAATATCTTGAATTCTTTAGATAATAGGAACAGAATTACATATATAGCATAAACTCTTGCTAACTAAAGTGTATTTACACATTTGTTTGCAAGAGTTAATTAAGAATACACCTCGGTCCATTATCGTTTAGTCCCTTTGCTCATTACAAGATGTGATTATGCTGTACCTAGATAGATCTCGAGTAAATAGTGAGGAGGTTTAGCCAGATTAATTTAAAATTAGATAATTGGACTAGAATTGCGGTCATTAATTGAACTTGTTACTTAACATTCTTCAAGGGATTTTTTTTCTATTTGGCTGAAAGAAAATTTATGTAATTGAGTTTTTAGCTTATGTTGATTAGAGTTTTATGAAACACAGCGCCCACGACTTAGTCCGCGTGGATGGATTTCACAATCAATTGTTTTAATTATATTGTTAGCTGCTAGATGGCGTTCCAAGTAACCAATTTTCGTATAATTTTGCTTGCTATATTGTATACTACCTCTATAATAATTAAAACTTTAGTCTATGATAAAATTATGTATGTTTCACCTTATATAATTTAAAAAAAAATTTCTTTATATTGTTACAATTTGTTAATGTATTTTAGAAACTAAAATAATGTTATTGATTTTATGTAGTCTGAGCAAAATGTAATATGATATAGTTTATAGTAAAAGTCTATCTTTATGGTCAATGTAAAATTAAAATCGAATGTGGGTAAACCCTGTAATAACTGATCGTAGAAGACACATTACAGCTCAGTCTCACCCGTGACCATGGTGACTGCAAAGTCTCCGAAACGTCGGGCCAAAATTTAAAACAAATATACGCGTCTAAATCCGTAAAAAGTAGTTTTATTTAAGCAGATGAATCGCGCAAGTGTTAGAAAAAATTTTTTTTAGCTTGTTTACCGTACCGTAATGCATACTGAACTTATAAATAAGTCATCTGAAATAAAGATTGACCAGTCTATTTTATAAATCTATACTATCATTATAAAACTGAAGGCTTTATTTGTTTCAAGGCGATAATCTCAGGAACTACTGGCTGGAATTAAAATAATCTTTATTGTTGGATAGTTCATTTATCGAAGAAGGCTTTAGACTATATAACATCACGCTACGACTAATAAGAGCGAAGCATTAGTGAATAATGTTGCAAAAACAGAAAGTTTTTTTCTTAAAAACCACGCGTACGAAGTGTCCGGCTACAGCTAGTACTTAAATAAAAATGTATATAAAATATTATTATGGATATAGACTCAGAAAATAAAATAATAATAACAGAAAAGAAAACTATCTAAAAAACTGGCGAAGTTAATACATAGTTTCTTCTAAAAACACATTCACTTTGTCAAAGCCAAATAAAATAAGAATACACTAGTGTTCAGTGAAGTAAACTGAAATAAAAAAAATAAACACACTACATTCAATACAAACAAATCTGTCTGACAACGTTCAGGTTCTAGTCTCCACGAAAGCTTTTTCCACCTATCCACTACACAAACAAGAACGCCCACAAAAAACGTTTCTATGCAAATAAGGGCAAATAAACCGCGTGTGAGTCAGTTGCCAAGAGATCTAGAATATCTAGATATGGTTAGAATAAAATTAGACACAAAGCCATATGCATTTTGTTCTTAATATTCAGTCCAAATGGCTAAATGATTTTTTTCGGAATATCCTCTTACATTAATGCTTTGTAAGTTTTGGGCACGACTCACATTTATTAAAAGTCATTCTTTTCTATAACTAAGTGCTTCAGGTGATCAGGGAAATCATTTAATAAATAATAACGACACATTTTTGTGTCAAATAAATGATTTTTATTTCTCTTATATGATATTTATCTGTTAATATTATACTCAGTTACTAAATAAATATATATTTTGTGTAGTTAAGATAAAGACCTAAATGAAAAAGATTTTTTGGTAAAGACGTAAATAAAAACATAAATATTTTATACAAATTTCTTTCCAGTCACAAACTATATCTTTGTGAAGCACCTTCTCTCGCGAGATCGCATTTTCGGTAGCATTTTATACGCGACGCATGCTTGATTTCCACTATACATATTTATAATACGGCCTACGTGAGAGAAAGAATTTTACGACCTAAAGTTAGGTGACCGTGCAGCAATTACTTGGGGTCTTGGTTTATGAAGGGCTTTGATGTATTAGTAACGAAAGTTGGAATTGAGTATTGTTTGTTAAAAGCTTAGAATAGCAATGTTTTATTTGGGTGATTTTTATCTGCTCATAAAATGAATTGTGTCTAATGCTGTATCCAGATTTAACTGCTATAGATCTTTATAGCTAGATTCTTTCAAAACTTTACCTTTTCTTTGTTTTATGTTAGTATCGAAGTTTTAATCAAAATGAACGCTGTAATCATTTCGGAGCTAACTAAAGTGTAACTTAGTACTTTTCGTCGTGTGTTAAAAATGTTACTTTGTATCTTTGTGCATGCATTTAACGGATTCATTTTAAATTCTGTGGATTCTTTACAAAAATTTTATATGTTCGATATTGCAAAGTTGATATTACTATATTTCAAAACATATAAAGCCAAGATTGTTATTTATTAGATACCAATACTTTCAGTTACGACTAAAGAATGTGTTTATGCAGGATAGTTCGTAAATATGAAAAATAAGAATTACTTATTTGCACTGAGCCTACTATAGATTTACCGCCTCTCGATTGCTTTTAATCACTTGTAATCCAGTAATATTAAAAATAATTTATAAACTAACAATTTTGCTATAAACACAGACATTGTTTAAACGAAGAACACTGAACTTGACATAATTTGATTCTTGTCGGATATTCAGATTAAGTAGCGTAAACATTCGGGTTAGATTGAAGATGGCTTAAAGGCGAACAGTTCGTAGTTCGATAGTTTGTCCAATCAATTTGAACTTGTAAGATGGATTATGCGCTCTTTGTTGCCGCAGTTTCAAGCGTAGAACAGTAATTGAAATTCTATTGTTAGATGAACACATTGTTATTACTTTGGAAGAAATAATTAATATTATTTAATGCTTTATATGTAATTTTTTGATGAACACTATTGTTACTTTTGGAAATGAAAGGAAATGTTGTTTGTTTCATTTAGTTTTAATCTTAATTTTACGTTTATAATAAATTAACCCTCCATTTTTTCCTTTAGAAGGAAAAAAGAAAACTGTAAGTGCCAGACGGGAGTATATAAGCAGAAAACATTTTCTGTCAGCAAAAAAATATTTGATTTCTATGGCAACCGCCATAATTGTGGTTTATATAGACCAGATAACCTCCCGTAATCGGCTCAGTACAGAAGATATTTTTGTGCTCAGAGTAATATTTATGTCTATATTTTGAAACATGTGTGTACGACTGTACAAACTAAACTAAATTTAATAATATAAATATATCTCTGAATATAGCTATTGGCATTTTATATCATATCCTCTCTTTCTCTCTCTAGGCCATTAAGGTCTCACGGGACTCCTCCACTTTGGGAGGAATTACTATGCCGCGCTTTTTTTTCATACTACATGGGTGACAAACAAGCTTACGGCTCGCCTGATGGTAAGCGGTTACCGTAGCCTATGGACGTTTGCAAGACCAGAGGTATCACTCTCTCGGTGCCGACCATGTAGGAACTGTTTTGGAAAAAAAACGCGCTGCCAGGTTTGTTGACATACGGCTTATTTTCGAGTTTTCTACTTCTCACAGAGAATGTTATCTGTTTAATATGGATCTCAGCTGGCTTTTACATGATCCTGGGAAGGTAAAGGGGTGGTGACACTTGTATTCTTAATCCGTCACCACACAGACAATAGATTCTATTAACGTTCATTTATAAAATATTGCATTAGTTTGAGTATCACAGTTATATGTAAATCTTATACCAAAATACCGGAACGTTATTTACGTTCGAGTCCAATTTCACTTACAAAGGCTAGCAGGATGCAGCAGTCGTCGAAACGTAAACATTGTTCGCATCGCTAATTTACCGCGCACAAAGGAAAAACATACAGGAATAAATACAGGTATTCCGGGTATCCAAATGCTATACTGTGGCTATTTCAACGAATTTTCAAGTAAGCCTAAACATTGAACTTCGAAATTTTATGGATATGACAAAAAAACGAATTGTTCGTGTGGTGACGGATTATCTCTTTTCCTTCGCAGGGTGCTTGTAAAAGCCAGCTAGGGCACATTATACACAGACAACATCCACTATGTGAGACTGAAAACTCGCCACTGCCAATACGTATAGTCAGCACGACACAGCAGATCCTAAAACCTCCCAAAGGGGAGGAGGCCCGTGCCGATCAGTGGGACGTTGATGGGCTAAAGAGAGAGAGAGAAAGATAAAAGTAACTGCTTAATTTAAATATTTTCTTTCATCTATTGGTTTATATTATTTGTTAGGATGTACGTTTTTAACTTTAATTCATATCTGTATTTTTAATGGATTGCTGTCTGTTTTTAAAACTTTTTAATAACACACCAATAGTTTCTTTTTTCAAAATAACTATTAAAAGTATACCTATAAACGGTACATACATGTTTAGAAATCACACGCGAAAATTATTATGTATACGAAGAATTCATAAGTTACCTATAAAACATTTTTACAAACCAATCATAACACACATCAATTGCCAATTAGGTACATGGTTTTTCAGTAAAGCGTTTAAATCTACCTATGAAACTTTACCGATCTCGTTTTTATTATGTTTCTATAAATAATATACCACCTCTGCAATTTACTACATAACATCATCATTGTTAGGTGGTCCTCCCTATTAACCAGGCGACAAAAAGGCTTCAGGATTACGTTTGCGACCATTTTATTTTAGTTTTCACGAGGCTCAGTTACGAGAGTTATGTTGTGGTGGTAAATTCTGCAAATAGGATTGTTTGAGTATGTTTTTATAATTTTATATAACTACTAGCTGACCTGGCAAACGTTGTTTTGCCATACTAAAAAAAAAAAGTTTGAAAAATAGATGTTGGCCGATTCTCAGACCTACTGAATATGTGTGCAAAGTTTCAGAAGAATCGGTCAAGCCGTTTCGGAGGAGTACGGTAACTAACACTGTGACACGTGAATTTTATATATTAGACTAGCTGACCCGGCAAACTTTGTTTTGCCATACTAAAAAAAAAAAAAGTTTGAAAAATAGATGTTGGCCGATTCTCAGACCTACTGAATATGTATGCAAAATTTGAGAAGAATCGGTCAAGCCGTTTCGGAGGAGTACGGTAACTAACACTGTGACACGTGAATTTTATATATAAGATTAGATTATAAAAGCAGCTTGGGGCATAAAAAGTTTACGATAATATTTTTGGAGATCGAAAGATATTTATATTGTTAACCACATATTGTTGACGATCTCGTGGGATTTATATAAAAGACGGAAACTAACGCAATTACTGGTTAAAATTGTAGGGAAAAATCAAGTTACTTACAAAAAAACAAACAAAGTTATTGAGAAGAAAAAAATTGCTTTTTGTTTCGCAAAATAAAATCTCGTGACTCTAAACTCTACATTTTTAAAAATATTAAAAACAAACTTTTAAGACGGGCTTCGTGGTGGAGTGGTTTATGTAATGGACTGCCGATCACGAGTCTCGGGTTCGATTCCCGCTTGGGGCAATCATTTGTGTGATATCCATAAATGTCATACAAATGTTTGTACTGCGTCTGGGTGTTTTCTATGTATTATAAGTATGTATAATTTTATGTAGTCTGAGCACAATGTAATATAATATATGACGGAGCAACCATAAAAATAGGCAGACGTGAGCGTATAATTTGTTAACGTATAGAATTGTAGACAATTCGTAACACGTGATTACCTACCCCACCACGCCCCCACTTTGCAATGAGTTTAAATACAAGACAGCCACAGAGCTAATGGTCAGTATCGTTTGAGACGTTAGACAGGGCGAATCTCTGCCCGACTTCTTGCTCACTCACAGTAGTGATAAGGAGTTTATACCGGTCATAATCGGGAGTGTATAATTATAAAGTGTGTATTTGTGAGAAAGTGTAAAGTGACGATAGAAAGGTGATGTTTTGTGTGAACATCATTGTCTTGGTGGTAGAGGCGCAGGTTATAGGGGATTTGGTTGGAGACCTGCTGTGGAACCCCTTTATATGTGAAAGAGAATGTCAGATTGATGTATGAACGTCTAAAAGACAGTGTCTACAATTTGTAGACCGATTATAAAATCATAGCAATTTCATTCTCTACTACGTTACTCCGACATATAGTTTATGGTAAAAGTCTATCTTTATGGTCAATGTAAAATTAAAATCGAATGTGAGTAAACCCTGTAATAACTGATTGTAGAAGACACATTACAGCTCAGTCTCACCCGTGACCATGGTGACTTCAAAGTCTCCGAAACGTCTGTTTCGGACTGTTATAATATGTGGTTGTTGTAAGCAAAAAACGCTGGATTCGTTTAGATATTTAATTATAATATTTGCATATATTTTACAATATTAAAGTGCTCGCTATGCACACCGTGATTGAAGTGAGTAGTAGAAAGAATTGCTGCCAGATGGCAGCCGCTGCCCCTCCGCGCCCGCGGACCGGTTTACGGAGTGAACATGCTGCCCGGGAAACGTTGAATTCATTCAACTTTATGAAATTGGAAGGGGGCAGATGTTATTGAAGGCCCTCTGAATCACGCCTCTCCTAGTTTTGATTTCCGCAACCCTGTTGACGCCGTCCTTGCCCGGACGCAGCCCAACAACTCTGCCTAGCTGCCACAGTAGCGGTGGTTGATTTTTCTCCCGCACCAAGACCATTGAGCCAAGCTGCAGGCTTGCTGAAGAGGACTGCCACTTGACGCGTTGCTGAAGGAGAGAAACATATTCTGTTGAGAATCGGGTCCAAAAATGTTGCTTTAATTTCTCGATCCTCTCGTAACGGTTTAGGCGATTAATGTCCACGTCGCTGACCAAAGGACGAGGTACTGTCAATAGTGAGCGTCCAATAAGGAAGTGAGCAGGAGTAAGACATGTCAAATCTAATGGATCAGAGGAAAAAGGGGTTAAAGGTCTAGAATTAAGGATAGCCTCTATTTGGATCAAACAAGTTGACATCTCCTCGTATGTTAAGTGAGTTAAAGTTAAAATCCTTCTGAGGTGATGTTTAACGGACTTTACTGCAGCCTCCCATAGACCACCAAAGTGAGGCGAGTAAGGGGGAATATTTTTAAACTCTATACCCTCATTACCCATCTCCAACTGAATATCGTTCAAATATGAGTTAAAAAATGAGGCAATTTCGTTACTAGCTCCAAGAAAAGTCGACGCGTTGTCAGAAGTCACGGAGATTGGTTTTCCGCGGCGTGAAATAAATCTAAAAAATGCTGAGAGATACGCTTCTTTTGTTAAGTCCGTGACGAGCTCCAGGTGCACTGCTTTAACTGCAAAACATACAAAAATGCAAAT
Organism: Orgyia antiqua; assembly: GCA_916999025.1. NCBI lineage: Eukaryota > Metazoa > Arthropoda > Insecta > Lepidoptera > Erebidae > Orgyia > Orgyia antiqua. The sequence goes on along the minus strand of OU779864.1, from coordinate 13,570,560 downwards.
GTACGACTTCGTCAGTTTAGCACCTCTGCCCTTACGATCAGCTATCAGCACTGGCCCAGCATAGTCAACGCCAGTATGTAAAAAGGGGAATTCTAAGTGAGTCCTATCAGTTGGTAAGTCTCCCATAACAGGTTGTATTGGCTTAGATTTATATCTAAAACAACGAACACAACTATGTACAACACGCTTAGCCAAGTTCCTCCCCCCCAGTGGCCAATATTTTTGTCTTATTGAAGACAAAAGAAGTTGAGGTCCGGCATGCATTAGTTTTATATGCTCGGCTTTTTAAAGACGGAAATAGAAGAAAGTATATGGAACGGACTCACCAAAGACCACGTCCACGTCCCTTGTGTTTCCGCGATGCCTCCTTTTCGCTAAGTCTTCACAGCAGTTTCACGGCGCAGGCGTAATTAATTAAATATCCTTTTTGCGGGTGAAGGACCATAATGTTTCGGACTGTTATAATATGTGGTTGTTGTAAGCAAAAAACGCTGGATTCGTTTAGATATTTAATTATAATATTTGCATATATTTTACAATATTAAAGTGCTCGCTATGCACACCGTGATTGAAGTGAGTAGTAGAAAGAATTGCTGCCAGATGGCAGCCGCTGCCCCTCCGCGCCCGCGGACCGGTTTACGGAGTGAACAACGTCGGGCTAAAATTTAAAACAAATATACGCGTCTACATCCGTAAAAAGTAGTTTTATTCATCCATTAAGTTGTAATATTAAAACCAGGTGCTCATTGTGAAATATGTTTTGTAAAAATACTTTTTAGAAATTCTCTGGAATTTTAAAGTCTACAGATCACAAAAAAGTAACGAAGAATAATGGGGTGACCGCAGACATGCCATAAATATGTTGGTATAACGATGTGAATAATTTAAGCAGGGTTGGGCCTAAGTAAATATTGTTACTGGTGTGTAGGCATCGTCACAACCTGTAAGTTATCGCACGAACGCATGTTTGTGTTCCCTAATACATGCATATTGACTTTGATTTGGTTGAGAGTTAATTTCATTACATTGTTTCGATTGTATTGACTTTGAAGTGTATACTGAACTATTTAACTAGCTCTGTGTTTGTGAGATGATTTGAATTGCCAATGTTCTTTGCTGGCTTCAGACGCGACAATGCGTCGTAGCGATTAAATGATATTTTATTACGTACTAGCTAATGTCCGCTACTCCGCACGCGTGGAATTTTAGGAGCCGTTTAAACCTTCCCTGGACTTTCATGAATATTTAAAGACCAAAATCATCAAAATCGGCCCAGCCGTTTTCGAGTTTTAGAGAGACTAACGGACAGCAATTGATTTTTATATATAAGACTAGCTGATGCCCGCTACTCCGTACGCGTGAAATTTTAGATCTCCATAATGTTTTGTCACCGTTTAAACCTTCCCTGGACTTTCACGAATATTTCAAGATCAAACACACCAAAATCTGCCCAGCCTTTCTCGAGTTTTAGCGAGACTAACGAACAGCAATTGATTTTTATATATAAGATGTTGTCGATTCAAAATCCTTATATAAATACGCTGTTTAATCCGAGGGGAGTGCTTATCCTAGGTATCAACAGGATAAAGTATGTTTGATAGTTGTGAAACTTGTACATTTCGTATGGGAAAAATATTTTTCTTTGCAGCGTATACGATGAAAAATAAAAAGAAAAGGTTAGAAAAATACTTATAAATAGTTAACTATTTAAACAAGGCTGAAGCTGATCGAATGCTCGTAGCAATAGTAACACGTGAACGTATACGAGGATACACATATGACGTTGCAAGCGTTATATTGTATGGAACTGCATAAAATATATCATTCTCGGGGCTCGTGACACATCTCCTACTTTTATAAATTACAACCTCATTAGTACGCACACCCTTACGCATACGTGCTGCACATTCATCCGATCTACGCCATCCGTTAATGTTCTCTCTGTGATTCTTTAAAAAAAACTTGCACCTAAGTAATATTATAACTTAGAAATTAATAATAATGTGTGAATGTCTGCATAGATGTATAATTATTTGATGCAAAACGTTGTTTAGCTTAACTGTGAAGTTACTTGTCAGTAGCTCAGAATAACACATAGAAGGAAAGAAAGAAAGAATTATCTTTTTTTTTCACTCACTATAAAACAAAGGCGTTATTTTTGTATCTATGTTCCTATGTAAGCTTATATCTTAAAACCTACGCAACAGATTTTGATGGGGTTTTTCTTTAATAGACAAAGTGGTTCAAAGGATTGCTTTTTTGTATAATTTGTTAAGGTTTGATTTCTAAATTCAACGCGTAGGAACTTACAGTCGACAGCTAATCTTTATATATATATAATAAATCTTCTGTACGTGTGTTTGTAATTGAACTCCTCCTAAACGGCTGGGCCGATTTTGATGAAATTTTTTGTGTGTATTCAAGGGGGTTTGAGGATGGTTTAGATTCACAATTCGCTGGACCGATTTTGATGAAATTTTTTGTTGTTGATTTTTACACAGAATTGTATAGCAAAACAACGTTTGCCGGGGCAGCTATTAGGATATAATATCATTACGCTTAAAAACCAAGGAACAGCCATAAACGCTGGTGAAACTGCTGGCCATAAGCTAGATTTTTCAGATATAAAAATGAAAAATTCTCGCTTTTCTATACTAATGTTATAAAGCTAAAGAGGTTGTTTGTTTGTATGCACTAATCTCAGGAACTGCTGTCCTGATTAGAAAAATTCTATCAGTGTTGGATAGTACATTTACCGAGGAAGGTTATACGAGTAGGGTATATAATATCACGCTACGACTAATAGGAGGAAAGCATCAGTGAATAATGTTGTAAAAACAGGGAAAATTTACTGAATTCCACATTAAAACTATCTACTTAGTGAGACGCGTTGCGATTAGTTCTAAAATTTCTATTTAGATGTGTATAAAGAATAAATAAGATAAACTATTCGCCATTTTGGAAAAGAAGATCTATATGACTCAGTTACAGACAGTCAGACTAAACATAAATGCTTACACTATTAATTTTACAGAGTCTGAATTCACAACATGAATCAGACAATATTGCGGCTTGGGTTGTTATTGTCTCTTATAATTCATAAACTGCAATCATACCCATTTCCTGTTTTCCATATGAATAATAGAAAATATGGTTAGCGCTCTATAATAACAATTGAAGCTGGTTTTGTGAATGAATTATGAAATGCGGACATTATGAAATATGTAATTCGTAAAAGTTTACAATTTATTCATCATATTTTTTTATTTCAATAAAAACTACTCCCTATCCGTTCATCTTGATTATTTACGATAAGTTTATGAAACCTTCTAAATAGATACCTAGGATACCTAGATTGATAACAGTAGGTATTCTGGTTTATGCGATATCAACTTTTTTATTTCATTGTCAGAGAATGACGTTAATCTATACAATATTATAAAGTTGAAGAGTTCTTCTGTTTATTTGTGTGAACGCGCTATCTTAGGAACCACTGTGGTCTGATTTGAAAAATTCTTTTAGTGTTGGATAGTAGGTATTACATTACAGTACATTTATCGAAAAAAGCTATAGGCTGTATAACATCACGCTGCGACCAATAGGAGCGAAGCATGTCTGAAAAATGCTGTAAAAACAGGGAAAATATTCTAAATTCTACGCGTACAGGTCGCGTACAACAGCTAGTCATATTATAAGATCAAAAGATGTAAGACGCTAGTGATATAATAATTTTTTATAGTATTACTAGCTGACCCGACAAACGTTGTTTTGCCATACAAAAGTTAGGGGTAGACAAATAATTTGCAATAAAATAATATTGCAACTATAAATTGAAATGTAGGCTATCCTATCTTTCAAGTTGGGTCGAATTGAATACGGTGTGCAAATCAAATTTAAAATCGGTTCAGTAGTTTAGGGGTCCATCGCGGACAAACAACATAATTTTAAAATAACACAAACACGTAATCTAATATATAAAATTCACGTGTCACAGTGTTAGTTACCGTACTCCTCCGAAACGGCTAGACGGATTTTTATAAAATTTTACATGCACATTCAGTAGGTCTGAGAATCGGCTAACATCTATTTTTCAAACCTTTTTTTTTAGTATGGCAAAACAACGTTTGTCGGCACAGCTAGTTTTTATATATAAAGATAAAAAAAGTAATTCACAAACTTTTCTAGTATATATTCAAATTTTCTAACAACTTTAACAATGCTCCCACAAAGTTTTCAAGTTTTAAAAAGGGTAAAATAAATGTTTTGACCACTATGTTCTTTGATCATTACGGAGGTAAAACTGTAGTATTTAAGTGTACCTTTGAGTTTCAATGTCGGTTCAAAAACAATAAAATTTACATTCTTATAAAGGGTTCCCATCCAATAACACTTTACAAACTAGTTTGGGGTTTTTTAATACAGTTATTACGGTTTCCTTTACGATCTTACTTCAGGGAATAGTTACTTTTAATGCATTTGCAAGTTTGATGCTGTAATATTAATAATTAAACTTCTTATGCAAAATCGTTTACGTGTAAACGAACTGTACGATTAAAATAACTGACTTATTTGTCACTTATTGCGTTTCAGAGGGCTACGAAACTTTGGTCGAATTTAAGTTTTGTTACTAGTTAGCTTTTTCAAATCTTGATAACATTACACTCACCCCTGGACCAACACGCCTGTTAATGGCGCGGCACAGTAGAATATAATCCCTCCCAAAGTGCCAAAGTGGAGGAGGCCTGCGTCTAACAGTGGGACGTAAATGGGTTGGAGAGAGACAGAGAACATTACACTCAATTGTACGTAATATAATTATATATTGAACAAAAAAAAGAAACAATAAAACGAGATAACCAGCTACTTCAAAGATTTCAATACGTATAAACAGCTAAATATCAAATAAAGGAAAGCCGTAAAGTAAACACTATGAAACGCGATGGAATTTGTACAATAAATGCAAACTGGGCTGTGAAAATACAATTTTCGTATAATATATATATATATAGCACAAATGATTTACTTTGGACCGTGAGATGTTTAGATGTACAGTGGTAGTTAGCAAAGCTTTACTAATATTTAAACAATATTGCTCAGAATTACGTGTATTGTTTTGTGAATTTTGGAAATCTGTCCCTCTCTCTCCTCAGCCCATTAACGTCTCATTGTTGGGCATAGACCAGAATGGACCTCCTGCAGTTTGGGAGGGATTATGGTCTAGGTTCTGTTCCGCGCTGACCAGTCGTGTTAACACAGGGTTTATTTTCGATCTCTCACCGAGGATGTTTTCGGTGCACAATATCCCTTAGCTGCCTTTTATAGCACCCTAGGAAAGAAAAGGAATGGTGATACTTGTATTCTTAGTCCGTCATAACACGGGCAAGCGAAGCGATAATTGCAACAACTAGACATGTTAGTTAGGTAGAACAGTACTAGGTGTAGCTAACTACCTATGATTTTACGTCTAACAGAAGATGATAACTACTGATAACTAGTGATACCAAAATGATTGTAGGTTAAGTAATGAAGTTAATAATACAGATAAAAAGCTCAAAAATTTTTGTGTAATCTTATGATTACTGCAGTTATATTATGTATTTAGGTGTTGTTATGGGCACTCAAATCTCACGTACTTATTTTTTCAAATGGAATAAAAGTAAGTATTTAAATAAATTATTGTGAAGTCAATTTAACCACAAAAGACACAAAAAAACCCCTAAAATTATTAAGACTTCTTCCAACAATATTCGCAACAATTAAGTTAATCCTTTTTTTTATCTTTGGAAGTAAGAATTTAATTACCATCACTATTTCTTCAGAAAAGTCACGCTCCATTTAGTTGAGCCTTAACTGCTTTATTCTTAGCTCCATGAAGCTTAGAAGAACAAAGGGTTCTTTAGATAAAACAAATAAATTATTTCCCGAGGGCTAACTGAAGGCATGAGAGAGTTCTCGCAAAATATTTGGGCTTTTTTTTTGGTAAATTCCTTCCGGAAATTCGATTTTCATACTGATGAGCAAAGTAAAAAGGCTTAGGATAAACTGTTTATATGTTCACAGAAACTGTTTATGCTTTTAAATTTATTTAGCCATAAATACCGGCCTTGTCTCTTGTAATCCTTAAACTTCTGTATAACTTTATGGTGAGCAAAGAGTATTCTATTCTACCGGCCAAATACGCTCACGGAGGGTTCCGTGCCACTATCATCATGATAATAATATTATGTTCTTCATGATGACATGCCGTAATAATCACATAGTCAACTGCTTATGTTTGAGTCTTTTTATACCCTTTTATTTGTTCTATTTTGGTTTTTAGTATCTGATGTAATACTGGCAAAGTAAATAGATATCTACTATGAGAATTTTAACAGTCACTGTTATTTATCACCGTTCATGAGATACAATCTGGCGATCGACCGACGACGGCCTGCGGACAGCGAAGTCTCAGTAATATTGTCCCATCTTACCCTTTTGTTTAAACCCTGTAAGGACAGTATAAAACATACCTACATGTATGTGTGCATGACGATGTGCATCAGCAGTTCAAGGTTTAAGTGCATAGAGGCGACTGCGCTCGCCGCAAAGGTTAGTCACCAATAAATATTGCTAACGAGTACACGAGCTTTTATTCTTGTTATAAAATATAACCATTACCTAAAACCCTCAAAATGTTAATGAAATCGTTAGACGCACATTCATTTATTTCTATTTACAGCTTGCTGTTTAAGTGATGACTGACTTAATATTATATTCATACAACACATTAATAGATGTAGTATGACGGGCCTCGTGGTGTAGTGGTTCTGGTAACGGACTGCCGATCAAGAGGTCGCGGGTTCGATTCCCGCTCGGGACAATCATTTGTGTGATTTTTCTAATTGTCATACAAATGTTTGTCCTGCGTCTGGGTGTTTCTATGTATTATAAGTATGTATTTACAAAAAAAAAAAGTAGTATATGTATTCTATCCGTATTCTGGTACCCAGAACACAAGCATATAAGCTTAGCTTGGGACCAGAGGACGTTGTGTGAAATGTCCATGAATATTTATTATTAAAAAAAAAAAAAAAAAAAAAAAAAATAAATAAATAGAATTTTAGTTGTTTTGATGTAATTACTTATTCATGTTTAGATTGTTCGCACCAAAAAGCACAATATTTATAAACAAACATCGTTAGAGAGTTTACAGACTGTGTTTTTCTTATGATATTTGTGCGAACAATGGGCTATAGCGTGATATAATATATGCTTTCAGGGTCACATACTTAAGATAACAATATAGTACAACCCTCGAATTTTCTGAACAATACAAAATGAAGAGTAAGACGATAAATAAATAAAAAAACAAGCGTCTGACTTATTTTCATTTCAAATTATCTATTGTTCAAGAATGTCTCATATAAAAATTTATACAAATGTTCTAAAGCAACCATTCACGATTAGTTTACCATTTACATTATTTAAAACGATTGAACTTCTTATGGTACTTTCATAAATCCTTTCAATTTGATGAACTTTTCATAGTCAAATGAAAAATTTACAAAATTTGATAAAATTCAAATGCTAAAACCATGTTTTTAATTGTCATCGATTCCTTACACAAAATTTAAAATTATTCCGATATTAGAAGTGCAAATATTGCGAGTATACACACCCCTGGTTTTGCAAATGTCTAGATAGGCTACAGTAACCGATTACCACTATTCACTAACTTAGTGATGATTCACTACTCATCACTAAGTTAGTGGCAAGTGCGTAGTACTTACAACCGTCAGGCATGTATGACCAGATGTATGAGTGTGGATGAAGCCAAGGAAGTATGCTTCGATCGTAGCAGATGGCGCTCTATACTCTCTGCCTACCCCCATGGGAAAAAGGCGTGATGTTATGATGATGATGATGATGACTAACTTAGTGGTATTACAAAAAAATGGCAAAAATTATGTTCAAAGATTCCATTACATTGTCCGTGGAGTGACAGACTAAAAATACAAAAATAATACAAGTGTTACCTAACCATGTCATGCCCGCGGGAGTCGTAAGAACCGCATGAACCTGCGCGCATAGGGAGGGTTGACGTCAGGCTGGCGGCCGGTCGTAAGAATCAGCAACATGAACAAGTACTCATGTTGCGCCAACCCCGAATAAAGGGATAAGGGAAAGAGCCTGATAATGATTCCGCTACATAGATACGAACAAAGTTATCAAAAGTGCAGTTAGGTCTAGTATGTACATATTGCTACTACATGTCTACATGTACTAAGTATTAAATAAATCTAATTATAACGTTAAAGATTTAACAAGTCCCTATAGACCGGTCTACGAGCTCTGAGTTACGTTCTAAACGGCATCGAATTCCCAATGAACAACTTTATTTTTGTTTGTATTCTATTGCCTGCTATCTATCCTGATCCCGGTTGGGCATGTCAATTATTCAGGCAATAGTCTTTTTAGGGTTCCACGTAAAGAACCCCTATATAATGTATGGATGTAAATATCAATCTTTTTAATACCAGTATTACAAGGTTGAAGAATTTTTGAATAGTAATTACTTTGGGAATAGTTGCGACTGATAGACTTATTTTGACGTAAATTTTGTATCTACTTGAATCATTGACATATTATCAGATTGCTTAATCATTTACATAACTAATTGCGAAAACTTTTATTTGGCCATATATATATTATTACTTAATTTTTTTGCAAACATAACTATAGCTGTAAGTTTTCCTTGTAAAATAAAATAAAAAATACTTTCGCGCCTGTGTCCGTTTTTCTGTCTGCCAAACAATATTTTCTTAAGAATGCTTTATTGAGTTGAATTACAAGATTAACGCCCTTATTCATAATGACTTATCGGAGGTTTAAACGGAGATTTTATCGGAGAGATAATAAACGTTTTAGCGTAAAAAGACTATTATGACTAACAAGTTTTGACAATTTTCGCGAACCTATTTTAGCGAACTTTTAAACCTCCGATAAGTCATTATGAATAAGATCGAATATCTTTACTTATTATAAAACTAAGTAGTTATTTATGTATGTCTCTATGTGAGCTTATATCTTCCAAACTACGCAACAGATTTTGATGTAGATTTTTTAATGGATTTTTTTATGCAAGAGTGATTGAGAAGGATGTTTTTTGTTGGTTAACTAGATACTTATTGTTGTATTTAAAATTCCAATCGTACGAAGTTTTGGGCCACAACTAGTAATGTTTTACATTTTTTTCGCACTTAACATCTTTCTACGCAATAAATACTGCGGAACCCAGTATATAAGTCTCCCTCGACATTTTTCGCAGCTTGCATAGCTTGCAATGCAACACAATATTACATCTTGACGTGAAACGTAATATTTTATTTTGTACAACAAATTCTCCAAATCTTATTTCCATACCCACACATCACACAATGTTCTTCTGCTCCAACCCATTTACGTCCCACTGTTGGGCACGGGCCTCCTCCACTTTGGGAGGGATTATAGTCTACTGTGCCGCGCTGACCAGGCGTGTTGGCACAGGGTTTATTTTCGAGTTTTCCCTTTCTCACAGAAGATGTTATCTGTGTGCAATATTGCTTAGCTGACTTTTACAGCACCCTTGGGAGGAGATGGGGTGGTGACACTTGTATTTTTAATCCGTCACCACACGGAGATGTTCACAATAGTATTAATATAGTAGATTCTATTAAAAATGAAGAAGGTTGTAACGAGCAATGTAAATGTAGCCTACATTTCTTGCAGCGGTGTTTTGTTTTTCTCTGTTTTATGGTTCCGTAGTCCGGGCAAATACTAAAAAGCTGAAGAGTTTGTTTGTTTGAACGCGCTAATCTCAGGAAAAACAGATGAAAAATATAGTTATATACCTTAGTCCAATTTAAAAACTTCTTTTATTTTCATTAGTATATTTATCGAGGAAGGCTATAAGCCATATAGCATTACGCTGCGACCAATAGGAGCGATGTATCAGTGAAAAATGTTGCAAAAACGGGGAAAATTTTTGCTATTCCATGCGTATAAAGTCGCTGGGCACTGTTAGTCTATTCATAATACACAGTCATAACGATTTGAATCCCACTTGCAAATTTTCTCAACAATATAATGCTAACTTGCTCGCTTGGTCCCATAAAAAGCTTATTGCTTGTGACGTAGATACTAGATTATAAACATTGGTAATACATATTACATTATATTACTTTTGTTCACCCCTGTATTTAGAAAACAAGAATTTGCTCGATTGGGTCATCAAACCTTGGGACCTTAAACGTAGTAGCCATCAACACTACAAAGCCCATCACAATTCTTTACATATGCATTATTCCATCTCTATTTCGACCTTAATCTATGTTGTATGCAATAAATAATGTATGAGTTTAAAAAATAAAACGGAGCACAATACAGGATCGTGACACATAAATATTGTATGAAGTGTACAGAAGACAACTACTGGACAGTAAATGGTGTTTTATGGGATAACATTTATTGTTTTACCGTGCCCATGCTAAGCTTTGAGTTTTTAATCAACTGGAGTAGCTATATAGAGAATACACACGCTGTTTCCTTTGTTAAATATAGTGCCAGATCATGGTTCCGATGTAACGCGCCTAAACAAGGTAACGCCGTAGATCACGCACGTGCAATAAAATACATGAATAAAAATTCATCTATTTATTTGTGCGGTGACTACGGTGACAGCGGTGTAATTACATACTAATATTTAAAGATTAAAAAAAGTTTGCAATTAGTATCCAATATTATAAAAATAAACAAATCTCACACACAAAGACACTTAGAGACGGCACAGTCTAGTGTCTGTACGCTGTACGTATGAGTACGGTTCTTGTAACTGTTTAGCGACATTCGCCTATTATACCAACTCCTGTCGAATCAGTGCTCTAAGGTGCTAAGTCAGAACTTTCAGTCAATGTTTATTGAGTACGAAATATAAAGGATTTATTTTCATACGTTTTCGATGTTATTCTCCGAACCGAATTATTGATGTGTTGTTGAAAGCTATATGTTAAAATAATAGTCGTAGTTCTAACATATTTTGTAAATACAATTCTTAGATCGTAAAAGTTTATTTAGTAGTTATCATTAAACTCAGTTACAAATATTGTAAATATTTCCATCTATACTATCATTATAAAGCTTAAGAGTTTGTTTGTTTGTTTGAACGCGCTAATCTCAGGAACCACTGGGCCGATTTGAAAAATTCTTTCAGTGTTAGATAGGGCATTTATCGAGAAAGGCTATATAACATCACGCTACGACCAGTAGAAGCGAAGCAGTAGTGAAAAATGTCGCAAAAACGGGGATTTTTTTTAAAATTCCACGCAAATTTTTTAAGTTCCCAAAAGAAAATCGTGTTTAAAAGTCTTTACGCTATAATTTTGCTGTATGTATCAAAGTTAAAAGTGTATGTGTATTTATGTTTATGTTTGTCAATTTAGTATTATTTTTAGTAGTATTTATTTATTTATCTTTGTATGACATATCAATCTAATCGAACTGTTAAATTGATTTGTATTTAATATTGTTATTTGTAATTAAATCTTTACTTATTATAAAACAAAGTCGTTATTTTTGTATGTATGTTCCAAAATGAGCTTAAGTCTTCAAAACGGATTTTGATGGGGTTTATTTCTAATAGATAAAGTGGTACAAGAGAATAGTTTTTTGTAAAATTTGTTAAGATTTGGTGTATATTGGGGGAGGTGAGGTTCAATAACAAAAATCGCACGTGAAACCGAGAGGATTAGCTAATTAATTAATAAAAAATGGTAAATTAGTCATGGTTTTATAAATAGATAACAAATTATCTTGAATATTTTTTGATAAAATTTAAGTAGGTAGGTATAAGTTTTTTTGAAAATATGGGTATTAGTAATTTTTTTATAATTTTATTTTTTATTTTTGTATATTTCAGACAACCATTATTATTATTACAACTAAAACATAAATAAGCCATCAACGCCATCTCATTATACTCAGCTGTGCAATAAAGTGGTTATATAAGACTGAATCTTCTGTAAAACTAGCCCCGAGAGCTTTGAATTGATGACCTCAACGCCTCAGGTAATTCAAGGATAAATTGCTACGGTGCACAAGGTTTTTACTTTATGACTCGCTGTTTTGGGAAATATTATCTTCTATGTGGTAAAGTTATCTATTATTTATGCGGGAATATAATAGTTAAGTACATATATATTTTTAATATATATGTTTTTTTTTAATATATATTTTAATGTTTGTACTGCGTCTGGGTGTTTTATATGTATTATAAGTATGTATTTACAAAAGAAAAGTAGTATATGTAGTCTATCCGTATCTGGTACCCATAATACAAGCATAGAAATATAGCTTACTTTGGGACCAGTGGACGTTGTGTAAAATGTCCTGAATATTTATTTATTTATTTATATATAACGAATTTCCGAATTTCACACGTGAATTTACTTTGTTTTTGGCAGAATATTTATAATATTTTTATTTATGGACATTTTACACAACTTTAAACTCTGATCCCGAGTTAAACTTATGCTTGTGTTATGGGTACCAGAATACGGATATACTACATAATAATAATAATTAATCATTTATTTCGGAATCATCCATATTTAGTTAGTTATAATATTATGACGGGCCTCGTGGTGTAGTGGTTCTGGTAACGGACTGCCGATCAAGAGGTCGCGGGTTCGATTCCCGCTCGGGACAATCATTTGTGTGATTTTTCTAATTGTCATACAAATGTTTGTACTGCGTCTGGGTGTTTCTATGTATTATAAGTATGTATTTACAAAAGAAAAGTAGTATATGTATTCTATCCGTATTCTGGTACCCATAACACAAGCATATAAGCTTAGCTTGGGACCAGAGGACGTTGTGTGAAATGTCCATGAATATTTATTTATTTATTTATTTAAAAATGTTTGTACTACATCTGGGTGTTTTCTATGTATTATAAGTATGTATTTACAAAAGAAAAGTAGTTTATGTAGTCTATCCGTATCTGGTACCCATAATACAAGCATAGAAATATAGCTTACTTTGGGACCAGAGGACGTTGTGTGAAAATGTCCTGAATATTTATATTTATATATTTATTTATATTTATATAATTCACTTACACTATGTTAGTTAGGTAAATGAAGATTATAAAGGTCACGTATTATAGGACAGTCCAATTTGTTGGCAATGACAATCAGGAGGCTGTTGGAGCTGGGACATATCCTGTGCAACAGTGATGAAGCACGCTTGCGTCTGATGGCTGTGAAACCATCAGTATAAGCATCAGCAAACATGCCGGAGGCACTACAGAAACGTGGCAGCCCCAATAACATCCTGAATATAATAAACTACTTTTCTTTTGGCAATACATACTTATAATACGTAGAAACCCCCGACGAATAGAATAAATAATAATAGAATAGTTGTAGATATTTTCAGGAACTGGTGTGGTGACATTTAGTTTCCATAATGCTTCATTCATTATATACCTAAACTTAATGTTTTTAAACTTTCGCGGCTTTCACACATCTTAATATATAATGACCGGGTCTACTCCGCGGGAAATATAATTTATTTTAGGTACAATCACCATGAACAGGTATCGTACCTAAAATAAATTAAATTTCCCGCGGAGTAGACCCGGTCATTATATATTAATATACCTAAACTTCTTTATATATTAAACTGAAATTTTAGGTGAATCTGGAACCTTTATAACTACCTAGCAGATATATTTTTTTTTGTATAAATAAATAAATATTCAGGATATTTCACACAACGTCCTCTGGTCCCAAAGTAAGCGATATTTCTATGCTTGTATTATGGGTACCAGAATACGGATAGACTACATATACTACTTTTCTTTTGTAAATACATACTTATAATACATAGAAAACACCCAGACGCAGTACAAAGATTTGTATGACATTTATGGATATCACACAAATGATTGTACCAAGCGGGAATCGAACCCGCGACCTCGTGTCGGCAGTCCATTACATAAACCACTCCACCACGAAGCCCGTCGAACGTTATCTTACAAGATACACAGAAATAAGTAAATCTAAATAAATACTTGTACAGAGTAAAAACAAGTTTAGACTAGAAGCACCAATGCTATATTCACGTGGGATTACGATAGATAGGATACAACATAGGAGTACAAACAAAAAACATGTAGAGCGGGCGTTTTAGAAATTGGTTTTGCTACTTTAAAACAATACGCATCATAAGGTTTTTTTTACGTGGGGAATGCATTTACACACTTCGCCTATGCGGTTGCGTGGGCAACCTTCGGACTTCGTGTGGGACTCCCTGCCTGTTGCTGCCGGACTACCCACTAAACCCCACGGTGTTCCTCCTCGCCCTTAGCCGGGCCATGGTAGTCACTCAGGTATTACATCATAAGGTAGGTATTTGATAGTGTTAGACATAAATAACACTATATGCTTGTCATAGCTTCGTACGTAAGTATGACATTAGTGTAAAAATTCTATTTTGATTTTTTTCGTTAATTCAATTGTTATCGTCACATTGCAAATGCAATGCAAACTGCCTATACAAAGTTAACAGTTAACACGTTGACAGTTATAAACTTTCAATACACTAAATAAAACTATACTATATACTAATAAAACTATTAACAAATATTTTCCATTTTATTAGAAAACCGATGCGTATGAAAATCTATTGAGTAGTTTATTATTTAGTCTCCAACAGCCAGACAGTCGTGGTAGGGGACTCTCTTGTTTAAACAAAAAAAAAATATAAACCTGAAAAAACATACACCTAAATTCCAAAATAACGACAGTATCCTTTACTGTTTAAGAATTCCCATCTGATTCAAGTTGACAAATATACGTTTTTCATTCGAGACAAAGTGATAACGTTTTAAAGCGACACAGAGTAATACCGTACATGTGATCGAAGTTAGAATGGATAAGAAAAAAAAATATAAGTGAACCATGCGACACATATAGCAGATTCGGAAATTCGTTATTCTGATAAATTGTATCTTACAGTATACCGTACCTTGAGAGAATATTGTATTACGTAGGTACTACATAGGTAATATTATAAACAACTATTTATCTATTTTATATAGGAACTACCTGTTGCCCATCAACCTCGTACGTTTAGAATTTAAGTAACAAAAATTGGTCAAGTGCGAGTCGGACTCGCGCACGAAGGGTTCCGTACCATTATCTATGCAACATAAGGCAACGTTATTAGTATCGAGCAAGAAACGGTAAAAAAATCATGTTTGTTGTATGGGAGCCTCCCTTAAATGTTTATTTTATTTTTAGTATTTGTTGTTATAGCGGCAATAGAAATACATCATCTGTGAAAATTTCAACTGTCTAGCTATCACCGTTCTTGAGATACAGCCTGGTGACAGACGGACGGACGGACGGACGGACGGACAGCGAAGTCTCAGTAATAGGGTCCCGTTTTTACCCTTTGGGTACGGAACCCTAAAAAACCCTTAACAAATTATACAAGCATCAAAATCCGATGCGCAGTTTGGAAGATCACATAGGGACCATACATACAGACAAAATAACGAGTATGTTTTATAATAAGTAAAGATTGCTTTTTGCCAATGATTTCGTCTAAATATCGAATTTCATGATCTATAAAAATCAATTTTCATAACAGTTTTTATAAAATCATTGATTCCCTTACTGATTTTAAACTTACGCGATTTAAACTCATTATTTATTATTATTGCCGAGACTATAATCACGTTAATTACTACTCTACACAATTAACGTTATCCAAATCCATCCCCTTAAACCTCTCCTAGAAATGTAATTTCTCAAAATGATTTCTAGCATTGACTAAAGGTTTAAAAAGAAATCCGAATCTTTAGATCACCCTAGATCGTTATGGTTAAGAATTCGGTTTGCAATATGCACACAAAGCGTGATATGCACAAAAAAAATTGGTCAAGTGCGTGTCGGACTCGTGCACGAAGGGTTCCGTACCATTATCTATGCAACATAAGGCAACGTTATTAGTATCGAGCAAGAAACGGTAAAAAAAACATGTTTGTTGTATGGGAGCCCCCCTTAAATATTTATTTTATTTTATTTTTAGTATTTGTTGGTATAGCGGCAATAGAAATACATCATCTGTGAAAATTTCAACTGTCTAGCTATCACCGTTCTTGAGATAAAGCCTGGTGACAGACGGACGGACGGACGGACGGACGGATGGACGGACGGACGGACGGACGGACGGACGGACGGACAGCGAAGTCTCAGTAATAGATAGGGTCCCGTTTTTACCCTTTGGGTACGGAACCCTAAAAAGAAAAAATCGATTTAAATAATGTGCAAGAAGTTTACAATAATAACCTTTACTTTATTGTAAATCTATTAGTTATATTTATTTTTTGTAATCTATTCTATAATTATTTATTGTAATCTATTCTTTACTCAATCAATATTCACTTACGCAAGTGTTTAGTTTTTAGATCATATTTTAAAATACCAATTTTATGGTAGCAAACTTGAACAACATCGGCCATTTTATTTTCAATGTGTCTCGTCTCACATCTATAGGGTCCGTCTCTTCCAATTTGGGTTACAATTAAATGTAAGCATTAATTACGTTGGCCCCAACCCCACTGTTTCTGCCTTATTTCCCTTTTGCTTATTCAGCGGGAGCTATCAGGTTTTTATAATCCACACTAGATGTGGCATTTAAAACTGTAATTTAAGATTGTATTTATTGGCCCTTAACAATAAGTAGGTACGTAAACGAAAATCTAATATCTAAAATTCACGTGTCACAGTATTAGTTACCGTACTCCTCCGAAACGACTAGACCGATTTTTATGAAATTTTACATGCATATTCAGTAGGTCTGAGAATCGGCCAACATCTATTTTTCAAACTTTTTTTTTTAGTATGGCAAAACAACGTTTGCCGGGTCAGCTAGTATTAATCTATAATTAATAATGGCCTGCTTGCGATATCACAATACATCATCATAGCATATTACAGCATATTGCCATAGCATCCATCTATCTCCGTCCACCGTTGGACATAGGCCTCCCCAATGGAACGCCACAACGCACGGTTTTGTGCCGCTTGCATCCAACGTCTCCTCGCGACCTTTTATTTATTTTATTTTTATTTTATTTATTAGGTTTACCAACATTGTTCTGACGGGCCTTGTGGTCTAGTGGTTCAGATAACGGACTGCCGTTCACGAGGTCGCGGGTTCGATTCCCGCTCGGGACAATTATATGTGTGACATTTATAATTCTCATACAAATGTTTGTCCTGCGTCTGGGTGTTTACTATGAATTATAAGTATGTATTTACAAAAGAAAAGTAGTACATGTATTATATCCGTATTCTGGTACCCATAACACAAGCATAATAAGCTTAGCTTGGGACCAGAGGACGTCGTGTGAAATGTCCATGAATATTTAATATTTATATTTATTGTTTACAAAACACACAATATAACTGACATTTGCCAAACAGTAATTAAATTGTAACAACTAATTACAGGTAAACACCGCATGCAATACCTTGACGATAATATCGTCGCTGCACCTTGTCAGGGTCCAACGCCGCTTCATCCGGTATGTGGTCGCCACTCTAGGACTTTTCTTCCTCAACAATCATCAGTAAGCATATTACAGGGCATATATTTGACAGAAGAAGAATATTTAACGTTTCTGTGATGTCTTCTTAAACTTACTTGGATAGGCCAAGCAAGTCATTTTCAGAATAACCACTTGATAAACAACTAATGTTTAGTAACTTATGTTTTATTTTTGTGTAACGAATATGTTGTATTTTTTAAATGTTGGTGACTGACGTTTTATCAAAGTGATCATTGATTTAAATGAAGTTAATTAAGACGAAGTTTTTATATTATATTTACTAGATGTCGCCCTCGATTTTGTACACCTGGTGTATGAAATATACTCCAAACTTTAACAAAATCTAATATATAAAATTCACGTGTCACAGTGTTAGTTACCGTACTCCTCCGAAACGGCTAAACCGATTCTTATGAAATTTTGTATGCACATTCAGTGGGTCTGAGAATCGGCTAACATCTATTTATCAAACTTTTTTTTTTAATATTGCAAAACAACGTTTGCCGGGACAGCTAGTCTTATATATAAAATTCACGTGTCACAGTGTTAGTTACCGTACTCCTCCGAAACGGCTTGACCGATTTTTATGAAATTTTACATGCGTATTCAGTGGGTCTGAGAATCGGCTAACATCTATTTTTCAAACCTTTTTTTTTTAGTATGTCATAACAACGTTTGCCGGGTCAGCTAGTTATATATAAAATTCACATGTCACAGTGTTAGTTACCGTACTCCTCCGAAACGGCTTGACCGATTTTTATGAAATTTTACATGCGTATTCAGTAGGTCTGAGAATCGGCCAACATCTATTTTTCAAACGTTTTTTTTTAGTATGGCAACACAACGTTTGCCGGGTCAGCTAGTTTATATATAAAACCATCCTCTTGAATCACTCTCTAAGAAACCGCATAAAAATCTGTTGCATAGTTTAAAAAATATAAGTCCTCATAGGGACATACATACATAAAAAATAAACACTTTGTTTTATAATAAGTAAAGAAGATGAAATGAAAATTCGGAGAAATTACAGCAGTTAAAATCAATGCAGAGAACCACATCTATTGAATAAAGATCATGTATTATGTTACGATTTTATTGTAGGCAATTTACAGTGCGATATACGAGTCCCTTTAACGCCAACCCTCCGTATAATTTAGATTGTGGGACTAATATGAAAGAAACAATACTAATGAAATAATATTTACTAATGAAGTGTTTATGTATTGTTACTGTTATAATTAACGTTTGGCGCCTAACTGTAATAAAGTTCTTCCAGAGGACTTTATGTTTGGTGTGGTAACTACAGTGTTGTTAGAGGTATATTTTGTTCATATGGTTTTCTTATTATGCTGATTATTTTAGAATAATGGCAAGAATTTTAAAATGAAAACTGATGGTACCATTTCCTAATGTGCTACTAAATTTAACTAAAATGAAAATTGATTGTGTGAATAGATAGAAAAAAATAGCAAATTTTTAGACAAAAAAGATTTTTGTCTATTTTATTTTTAATATCTGGATTTATAGACATAGCATGGAAGAAGGAAGGATACACTAACTAAGGAATATGCACAGTCAGCATGTCACAAAACCCAGATTCCCCTCTCGTAATAAGGAAGACCTGTATTAATTGTTTGGTCCAATGTCCAAAACATATATCTGAAAAAATTATAACATTATTTCTATAGTTACAAAACACCAAATCACTATTAGCATGGAGACATAATTTACAACAATTTTGTCAATAATCGAGTGTAGTTAGTCCGATAGTCACAAATTATGAGCAGTATGCAATAAATCATGGCCCACGGGTGCCAGTAACTCAAGCCTAATTGTATTATTATTTATGACTGCTGAAGCAATATTGTCTTGTTTGCAATGTTTTGTTCAAACACTTCGCTGGACGGCTTATTAACGGGCTTCATATTAAAATTAATCGTAAATACGGTTTTGAGATGTTGTATAGAATTTAGAATATAAAAAAAGAAAGAAAGAAAAAAATTTATTTGCAATAATATCTGTAATGATTAGATTTTAAGGAAATATTAGTGGAAATAAAATGAACTAAGAATTCCAATTGAAACAATTCTATTCAATTCCTTAAAATCTAGTGGTTTTATCTTGTGAATAGTAAGTTCTAGTCTACTTTTTACGAAATGTCGACGGGTGTATTTGTTATATATTTTTTTCTTTTTTTAACCCGAAGTTTTGGGCTAAATCCGAAAACGTGTTATCTGAACGAATGAGTCACGCAAGTGTTAGAGAATAAGAAGAAAAAAAAAAAGGGATGTGGTTTTATGAAACCACGGTAAAAGTGAAACCTTTTTTCATATTATAGACATTAGACATTTAACTAAAAATTTTTAGAATAATATTTGAGAAAAGAAATTTTAGAATAAAATTATGAATAAAAGTTTGAGACGATGTAATAAAAGTTTCACTTTAAAAGAACTTCAGCTTCTACTTAATGCAGTAATGGAACTTTATTTATACCGAGAAGAATAATTTGTTCAAAAACCATTTCCAACACTGAATATTTTTTTAAATTAATGCATTGTCATCGGTCCTAAGCATGTGTGCAAATTTCAGATAAATCGGACTGCTGCAAGTGGGTGAAAATTACTTTCAAAGATTACGTTATATAAATTTTATATTAATACCTACCGGGAAAAGGAAAGCGTGTTAAAAAAAACTTCAAGTTCTAATTAAGCCAGTAATAGGACGATAGTTGTACGCAGTGACTAGAGAAGTAAAACAATAATTTGTCTAACAGAGAAGTAATTGACTTTTGAATATTTATTGACAAGTTAATTAATCTGGTGTTCAAAGCATGAGTTTAGATTAAGACGAAAAGAAGTTGTGGGAAATATTCCTGAATGTTATTAGCTACAAAAACTTAAAAATCTAAATCTAATGTTATGTAAGATGTATGTAGATCAGAAAGTATGAGTAGGTATAACAGAGAGCAGATTACACGAGCATCGTAAATAAACAAAAGTGTTATTGCATATTTTGTGCACATTTATAAAAATACTTGCGCTTGTTTCACAAATATTTTCTAAGATACAACAAATCCTCCTACGAGTGGATTTTGTAAACGTCCCTGTTTGTGTTTTACCGTGTGCTCCAATTTGTGTTCGGGTGTCAGATAAGATAAAGTAGGTATGGTCTTCCTTCCTGGAAATTTTCTTATTTTATTTAAGAAAACGTATGTATATTCATAAATTTCACCGGAAATTCACACATTGATTTCTTGAGTCTTCTGTCTACTTAAGCACAATGGACGATCGGAATTAATAAAATCTTATCTGAGAACCAGATGATGTTAAAAATCATTTTGCTATTAATGGAATATTACAAAGCGCACAAAGAAATGCCATTATGAAAATCAGTCTATACCAGTACAACTGTGATAGCTAAAAGTATTTTCTTCTTCGGATGATAATGGGTTGAGGAGGCACTGTTGAGAGGATATTATATGGTCTACTTGTGCCATAATGACCAGGCGTGCTGGCATATGGTTTAGTATCGAGTATTCTGTCTCTCACAGACATTTTAGCTTCTGATATTATCCCTCAACTGGTTCTTATACCACCCTGGGAAAGAAAAGGAGTGATGACACTTGTATTTTTAATCCGTCACCACACCTTGTAAGTTATTTCGCCTGAATAAAACTTTATTATAATAGTTTGTGTTCTAATACTATAATAGTTAAACCAAATATAAAAACTAAGAAATTCAGAAACTCCAAAATGTATAAACCTTTTTATACAAGTTTAAAGGCAGCTAAAGTTTCATGCATATAGAACGGATATAGTAACCTTATCTTAACCGCAGACAAATACGGGTAAATGAGCATAACTGTGTACATGCTAAGCTGTATACATACTTGTTTTGCACGTTCCACAGTTCCGGTTTGGAGTTGTATAATTTCTTAGTGGTTTTATTCACTGAATTTGCTGCACGTACTGTAAACCAAGTAAATTGTGGTAGACTTGGATTATATTGCTGATATATTTAGTTGAAATAGTTCTGTTCTTTAGTTCTGTTACATTGTCTTGTTATTTTATTAATATACTAGCAATTCCCCACTATTTCGTACGTGTAGAATTTAGAAATTTTTGTCAACATTTTTACTAATGTTTCGCTCCTCGATAAGTGTGCTATCCAACATGGAAAGAATTTTGCTAATCGGATCAGCGGTTCCTGAAATTAGCGCGAGCAAACAAACAAACTCGTCAGCTTTATAATATTAGTATATAAGAAATTTCTAAAAGAACTAATATTGTATTTTACTTCTGTTTTTATTTCAGTTAAATCCAATATGAAGTCAATTTGCACAGAGTATTTTTTTTATTAGACCCTCTACAGGTACTTGTTACTGTAACATCTTATATGATATTTTTACAATTAATTTTATTAACTCTCACCCGTGACCATGGTGACTGCAAGACCGAAACGTCGGGCCAAAATTTAAAACATATGTAAGTGTCTAAATCCGTAAAAAGTAGTTTTATTTAAACAAATGAGCCGCGCAAATGTTAGAAAATATTAAATTAATTTTGTTTCAGTAGTTTATGCAAGCCCAAGGAATTAATAATACGAACAAGACATATTTTTGTCCTCATAAATAATAATATAATTAGCTCCCGGACCCTTGGACAAGATTTATTGCGCATTATCTATATTCGTACCTAATTAAGTCCATATTATTTAGAAGGTTGATAAAAAATACAATAGCTAATTGACGCTACGCTACACTCTACGCAATGCTATGCTACGCTTCTGTCTGTGCCACGCTACGCTGCGCTACGTAGTGACCTACGCTACGCTGCGCTGCACAATTTTTTGTAGTGTATGTCATAGTGTTATTAATAATAATTTAATCATATTATGTGTTTATAAATTGTTAGTTTTCTTATACCCATTTTGCAATCCCATTTTCTTCTCAGATTTTTCTTCACTTTTCATGACCAGAGATCAAAAATATAACATGCAGAAAATCTAACAGCTATTGGTTAATAATATAGCTAGCTATTAGTAAAACTGCTATTAGTACTGAGCCTATAAAAATCTTTATAGTATTGAAATCTCGAAAACCAAAAGTAACTCTATGTGATGAAATATTTCTTGAGGCAATATTACCTCTTATGCCATCAGACTATCACACTCAAATGTGACATCAGTCTAGTGACCCAGTGTAAATTATTGCATCACTCCAAACGATCTCGTGGGAAATTCTTGCTGACCGAATTTCTAGCGAGATCAAAGGTCTATATTGTTTATGAGGTAGGGTCAAGTTCAACAGATTTCCCAACCAATTTATTGTACGGGTAACTGAAGTTTTTCTCGAAATATGTTAGGTAGAGTTTTATGATAATATTAGTAGGTATTGGTTTTACTTGCTTTTCTTCACAAAAGTATATTATTTTTACACCGAAAATAAAACTTTCAAAATAATAAATAAGTCTATGTATGTAAAAGTATCGATACAGGTCTATTCTGTGCAAGCTTAGTAGTATTAGCTTAGTAAGAAACATAATGACGGGCTTCATGGTCTATTAGTTTACTGCCGTGTAGGAGGTCGCGGGTCGATTCCCGCACGGGACAAGCGGTTGTGTGAAATTTATAAATGTCATACAAATATTTGTTCTGCGTCTGAGTGTTTTCTATGTATTATAAGTATGTATTTGTAGTACATCCGTATTCTAGTACCCATAACAGAAGCATGAAAGCTTAGCTTAGCTTGGGACCAGTAAATATTGTGTGAAATGACCATGAAAATAAAAAAATATACACAGTTAAAAAATTAATAACACCAATATTAAATATAAAAGATATATTTTTCGCACTTAAATAAAGATAAGATAAACACAAGAAAGGAAAATAATCAAGACAGTGACAATCCACAGCTTGTCTCAACATTAATGTCGTTAATCTTCTAATGCCGCGAAGAGGAAGATAATTTGTAAATATATACAATAATTTAAATAAGGAAATTCGTTAAGGATATAGTATAAAGGGAATGTTGAGCAACGATAAGTAACTTTTACCTCAAAATCTGAATATAAATGCTAATACTGCCTGATCCATACTTTCAATTCCAACGTTCTTTTAAGAGATTATTATAATTTCGACGGAATCCTTTGAGCTGAAGTTGGTTTGTTAAGTTGTATGAATAAATTAATATTTTGAAAGTTATAATTTCTTATTAATATATAGCTACTGTGGTTGTTTGTAATGAAGTTAAAATAACTTAAATAAACATTTTTTTCTATTTTCTTAGCTTATAAACGTCTTATTATTTGGCCCGAGCCTACTGAACAATAAAAGGGGAATTCAATCTACATTTGCATCCTGACCAAGTTAGTTTATACATGTTTAGTTCATCCAGATTTTATCGTCAACTTTTTGGTATAAGCCATGTACGCATACAGCCATGATAGTATAGAGTTTGAAAAAAGTGAAGTCTATGGTTTAAAGTAATTTATTGATTTTGCAATTGACATGCTATGCCTTACTTAACAAATAATTAAGGTGGAAAAAAGTCTATGGTTTACTTTTTTAAGAAAATGGTTTGATGGCACTAATAGTAATAAGCTGTTCTGCGAAAAATTCTAGTCGTAGCTAGTCCTCCGGCAAATGGCCATTAATACAGGTACCTATTTATCTATATCTCCCCCATTTAATCTCTATTGTCCCTTACTTGACCATGGTATTGTGCTTTGAGCCTGACTACGATCCAACAAAGAGATGGCCCCCTTATTGGGGGCCCGTCATTAGACCCACCTATAAAATGCCCTTACTAAAGATACAAAAATGTATCTTATTATTTATCATTTAGTTTTGCATTTCCATTATATACTGTCGTAGGTAATTTTTCTGTTTTTATATTATTTAAATATATATCGGACGCGTCGTAGTAAACGATCCAATAACAATTAATTTGACTTTGTGAAATTGCTTTTTTTTCAGTCGTGGCACTCGTTATTTCTGTTAAATTTGTAAAATATTCAACATTATATTAAATAGATATCGTGAAACTTAATATTGCCATGGAATCGTAACTATTAATTCAAAATGGAAGACAGACAAGATTATTTATTATTGATTATGTTTATACTTCGTTTAGATTCTTTTTAATAATTATGGTGAAGTAAACAATAGAGTTTTAATAATTTTACGCTAGTTAAATGTTAATATTAATAATCGTTTAACTTATCAAGTTAAATAAATTTCCATCATCATAACAATAACACACCTTTTTCCTATGGGGATAGGCAGAGACTATAGAACACCATCTGCTACGATCTCAACACACTTCCTATAAATAGATATTTCCATACATGTTTGTAGCAGATTTGCTACTATAAAAATGCACAGAAACTAAATAATATTTTTAAACTATCCATTATAACCATTCTAAATTTAAGTTACTGTTACAAAAATATTATTATAACAATATTAGAAATATAAAGGCAACCATAATTGAAAACATCAACTTGCTTCACATACAGAAGTGCCTTAAAGGCATATTTAAATGGTAACATTTTATAAGGAAATCCTCTGAACCATATCACGTTCGCGGTGCAAAATCCTCTAAGGAAAGTATTAGAAAAATATAAAGAGACTGATAAAGCTTGGTAGAATCCCGAGAGTGTCCGACGTTGCGCGATATTTCACGGTATTTTAACAAATTTAACGAGCTATCATATTTACATCGACGTCTCCTTTAGACTACGTCACGTTTAATCATAACCCTTATTATTTCTTATCGTTATGTAATTCTTGTACTGTGACTTTGACGAAAAGACTTTAAAGAAAACTTATTTAAGACGTCGCACCAAGGTTATGTTGCCTATTTTACTTTATAACAATAATAATAAATACCTAATAAATATTCATGGACATTTCACAGAACGTCCTCTGGTCCCAAGCTAAGCTTATATGCTTGTGTTATGGGTACCAGAATACGGATAGAATACATATACTACTTTTTTTTTGTTGTAAATACATACTTATAATACATAGAAACACCCAGACGCAGTACAAACATTTGTATGACAATTAGAAAAATCACACAAATGATTGTCCCGAGCGGGAATTGAACCAAAATCGAATTTATGTCTTTGTCATGCAATGATACAATATTAATATCACTCCGCATATACAAAACAGGGGCTCAAGTCTGCTGGGGCCATAATGGCGTTATTTGTGACAAAAAATTAAGAGATAAAAACCAAACATGATAAAACTCGCCATTATGCAATCAGTGACTGATCATTGTGACAACAATGTAATAAAAGACATGGCCTCCTGTACGAGCGTAGATTATACAATTTGTTTTCAAACCTATTATTGTCTCACTGTTGGGCATGGCTCATTCTCCGTGTGGTGACGGATTAAGAATACAAGTGTTACCACACCATCTTCTCCCATGAGTGCTGTAAAAGTAAGCTAAGGGATATTGCACACGTATAACATCCTCTGTGAGACTGTGAGAGACGAAAATAAACCCTGTGCCAACACGCCTGGTCGGCACGGCACAGTGGACCATAATCCCTCCCAAAGTGGAGGAAGCCCGTGCCCAACAGTGGGAAGTAAATGGGCTGGAGAAGAAGAAGAAGAACTTGGGCATGGCCTTCTTCACTAAGGTAGGTCTACTATGAGTGATGGCATAGGGTTTAATTAAAAGTTTTCCATCTCTTACACAGTATATTAAATAAATAAATTAAATAAATATTTTGGACATTTCACACAACGTCCTCTGGTCCCAAAGTAAGCTATATTTCTATGCTTTTGTTATGGGTACCAGATACGGAT
Source organism: Orgyia antiqua (assembly GCA_916999025.1). Taxonomy (NCBI): domain Eukaryota; kingdom Metazoa; phylum Arthropoda; class Insecta; order Lepidoptera; family Erebidae; genus Orgyia; species Orgyia antiqua. Next base: position 13,544,099 of record OU779864.1, on the reverse strand, counting down.
ATACTACATATACTACTTTTCTTTTGTAAATACAAACTAACAATACATAGAAACACCCATATTATCTGCTTAAATTGAATTATCTTTAAAGTAGCTCGTATTTATTCCTTTTTTAATGTCTGTGGAAGAAAATGGTGTGGTGACACACGTATACTTAGTCCATCACTACACGGATAAAATTTGTATTGTGTACTTATTACACAATTTATTTTTTTCATTTTATTTGGAACTGACATAATATTTAACTGAAATTAAAGTAGTTTACAAGATTCTTAAAAGAAAGATAATCTCACTCTATCGAAGTTAGTTTCGAAAATCCAATATCAAACTTTACCTTCATTCTGTGCAACATTGGGGCAAAACTTTTTAAAATCTCTAGTTTAAGTTTTACAACGAAATTTTCTCTTTAGCTGTTATACATACACGGCAGTGTTATGTACTAATGATGTAGAAATATCTGCTTTCCAAGGATTTTCAAATTAACTAGTAAGTCTAATATATAAAATTCTCCTGTCACGGTGTTTGTATTATACTCCTCCGAAATGGCTCAACCGATTTTCGTGAAATTTTGTGTACATATCCGTTAGGTCTGAGATTCAAACAACATCTATTTTTCATCCCTCTAAATGTTAAGAGGAACCCCCACGTAACACTTATATGGCAAAACAACGTTTGCCGGGACAGCTAATATTTATTGTATTAACGTTCATGATAATAAAGAACTTTACTGTCACGATTTGAAGTTAGTCAAAGTATATGTAAAACTTAACAATACTTTCAGTAATTTAAAGCAGTGCTGCACTGGTATTCAGTAAGAAAAGTGAAGTGAATTTTCGGTGAATCTTGATCACGTGACAGCGCTCCTCCAATCAAAATAGAGGAGCGCTGTCACGTGATCAAGATTCACCAAAAATTCACTTTTTCTTACTGAATACCGCTGCTCGCCAGTTTTTTACTTGAATTTAGCTGGATACGTCCTGCGTGTCTGAATACTTGACATCTGATCCATAAAAACTGATCCCATAACTTACATAACTGAATAATAATCTTCTTTGTATATAAAAAATCAATTGCTGTTCGTTAGTCGCGCTAAAACTCGAGAACGGTTGTGCCGATTTTTAGGATTTAGGACTTGAATTATTCGTGTTCGTCCAGGGAAGGTTTAAACGGTGACGAAATATTTTTTTTTTTTATTATATTTAAAAACTTTCAGCACATAACTGTACATTAGGCGGACTTAATGCTAAAAGCATTATCTACCAGTCAACCTAGGGTGATGCAGAGACATTAGTGGTAGGTGCGTTATTTGCTTAAAAAATATACATTATGGAACGAATAAACTAAATATGACAAATAGAATACATAATAATTAACATAAAATATTGGTAAATACTAAGTAAAAACATAATAACTATATAATACTAAGACCTTAACTTAACTAACTCTTAACTTTAAATAACTATTAAATACAATACATGAAAAATATATGGGGATCTAAAATTCCACGCGTACGGAGTAGTGGACATCAGCTAGTACATACATAAATTTGAAAACCATTTGCCTGAATTTGTCAATTTATTTTCACACAACGTACTTATCGTAAGAAATGCTTAAGTAATAATAACAGCATCTGTTAAGGTAAATAGAATTCGAACTGTATCCATCCGGGATTCACAATACATCTCTTACTGTAAACCTTATTTATGAATGCAATAAGAAAATATATCCTTTACTTTCATATATTGAATTAAGCTCTACGCATTTGGAATAAAACATAAATTTTGTCAGCAAACAACAGTACAGTTAAACACAAATTTGTTTTGACCGTATGTGTTACTCTGAAGCTTTATTACAATTTAAGCGATGTAACAAATTGTAAAACGTGCTAACGTATATTCTGTGCACGTCTGTACTTTGTTTAGTACCTTCTTTCATCCTTTTGAAAGTACTTTTCTGACATGTTACCCTCAAAGTTAGATAAACGAAACGAGTACGTTGAAATTATGTTTCTATTTCATTTCAAACCTTAATTTACTTACCATGATGCTAATGAAATTTTTGTTGTAGCTGTTTTTCAACAAGATGGTTTAAAGTTATACGCATGCTCTAGAATGTATAATGAGGAATATAGTCTCGGTATACGCTTTTGAATCTAAGAAAATTCCATGGCCTCTTTTGTTTTAAAACAGTTACCAATTGATTTTGTTTTATTATATTATATTATATTGGCGTTTTATCTCCCTTACTCTTTTCAATTTTCATAAATTCAATATCCAATAGACTTATTTCTTCCTACCACCTTTACGCCGACGACCTGCAAGTATATAGTCAAGCAACGCTTGCCAACTTATCAGAGGCTCTAGACACCATCAATAAAGATTTAATAAAAATTAATAATTGGACCAGTATGTACGGGCTAAAAGTAAATCCGACTAAAACTCAAGTTACAGTAATAGGCAGTGCACGACTGTCAAAAACTTGGGGATTTATATAGATAAGTCTCTTTCCTGGACGACTCAACTGCAAAACGTCAGCCGCAAAGTCTACGCGTCTGCTGCGATGCTGAGAAGATTACGTAATTTTCTTCCGACGGCTACTAAAATTGCATTAGCACAATCTCTTCTTCTTCCTATACTAGACTATGCTGACGTCAGCTATCTTGATCTTACTGAAGACCAACTTAACAAACTTGAGCGTATTCAAAACTTCTGCATTCGTTTTATTTATGGATTACGTAAATATGATCATGTCTCAGAGTTTCGTGCCAAGCTCAAGTGGTTACCCATCCGCCTTCGAAGGAATACTCACATACTCTGTTTACTATATAATACTCTCTCTAACCCTTCTGCCCCAACTTATCTCAAAAACCGTTTCGAGTTTCTCCATGACACACATGCGAAGTGTTTGAGATCATCGGAGAATAGGACACTGGTTATACCAATTCATTCTACAACCTTCTATAGCAAATCGTTTACGGTTGAAGCAGCTCGCCTGTGGAATGCTTTGCCAGAGTCGATAAGAAGCACCGTAACTGCAACATCATTTAAGAAACTGCTTAGGGAATATTATTTGTCACTCCAACCAAATTAAATTGTCACATATCCTTATCAGGTACTGAATTGTATGTATATCATCTATGATTGCTATTTTAATGTTTTTTTTTGTATATGTATGTTTATGTACGTAGGTATTAGTTGTATATCTGTATGTATTTATTTACTTGTATTCTTTATGTAGATAAGCTATATAATTTAATATATTTATGTAGGTACTTTCATCATTCACGCTGCGCCACAATATGCCTTTTATGGCGGCCACACACGCTAGGGTTTGCATGATGGTTATAACTTTGCATGCAAAACCGACAAGCATAACCGAGTTTCATACTACACATACACGTTAGGTTTTGCATGCACCATCTTGCCATGAACTCTCAGTTGAGCTACGTAGTACGTGACGTGACGGTGTGTGTAGGACGCCAATACCAAACTACAATGGACGACGACGATGTGATAGCTGTACTTGGCCTAACACTTGTTCTGCAGAACAGAAAAAGAAAAAGAAATCGCACTGAATGGTCTAAGCGCTGGTTATTGAAAAGAAAGCAATTCTCCCACGTAAATTTGATAAATGAATTGAAATTTACACCAACAGATTACAAAAATTATTTACGAATGGATGAAAAAATTTATTTGAAACTATTATCATTGATTACTCCGTTAATACAAAGACAAGATACTGTTATGAGGAAAGCAATATCAGCACATGAGAGACTAGCAGTAACATTAAGATTTCTTGCAACAGGAAGAACATACGAGTGTCTTAAATATTCTGCTATTATATCACCTCAGGCTTTGGGCCGAATAATACCAGAAACATGCGATGCTATTTATGAAGCACTGAAAGACGACTATTTACAGGTGAGTAAATAATTAAAACCAAATTCAAATCGTTAGAAAAGTTTAATAGGTAGGTACATATTTTAATTAACCAATTACATATATTATTTAAATCATTTATGAATTAAAATTTGAATAAAATGTCGCTGTTGTCAGTTGTGTGTCAAATTCTTCTTGTAGTGCTGGTGAGGGCTGACGTTGTGGTGCAGGAGAAGTAGTTTGTTGTTGAGTGTTATATTGTTGAATTGGAGATGCGCAGGGCTGAGTTTGCGTTGCAGGAGAAATCGTGTACCTTTGTTGTTGGGTGTTGTACTGTTGTATCGGAGATACGCAGGGTTGTATTTGAGGCGCAACAGAAGCGGTATGAGTATACGGTTGTGTATAATATTGTTGAACTAGTGAGGGCGAAGGACTTGGAGTTCGTGAGAGACTTGGAGTTGGTGAAGAAACAAAAGTTAAACTTCGACGATTCTGAATTGCTTCGGTATTCAGATTGCCCATCTCGGCATCGAACAAGGTGTCGTTAATTATCTTCTCCGCAATCAAGCGTTGACGCTTGTCTAATGATCTTAATTTCATTGCGATAGATCTTCCCAAAAGATCGTAACGATCTTCTGTTGCTGAAGCAGGAGCAGGACGCTTAAAATGGTCTTTCACGGATAGTAATATGTCAGTAGTTAATTGATCTTGCTCTGTCATTTTCTTTCTTCCCGGTCTAGTAGCAGGTAATGAAGTATTCTTAGGTGTCGTAATATCGTCTGTATTCCCTGTACTAACATTTGCAGCAGCATTTTCTGTAGTATCTATTGTATTTTCAGTCGAGTTGTCAGCATCCTATAACACAACAAAATAATATTTATTTTAGTTTCCAGATTCATCGGATAAATGGAAGGAAACCGCACAACTTTTTGAAGAGAGATGGAATTTTCCTCACTGCTTGGGTGCCATAGATGGAAAACACATAGACATAGTGCCACCTGCTGATAGTGGATCTTATTTCTACAACTACAAAGGACGACATAGCATGGTTCTTATGGCAATAGTTGATGCCAAATACCGATTTCTATTAGCAGATTTTGGTACAAATGGAAGAGTTTCCGACGGAGGTGTTTTGCAGAATACAACGTTTTTTGAAAAGTTACAAATGAAACATTTAAATCTTCCAAACTCCGAACCGATTCAACACAGTTCAAGGTGTTTGCCATATGTATTTGTTGCTGATGACGCATTCCCGTTGAGACCTGACATGTTGAAACCATATCGTCAAGCAGATTTGAGCAGCTACGAAAAAAAAATTTTTAATTACAGATTATCTCGCGCAAGAAGAATAGTTGAAAACGCTTTTGGCATACTAGCATCAAGGTTTCGCATTTACCATACTCAGATCAATTTAGAACCAAACAGTATAGAAAAAGTGGTGATGGCTACATGTGTTTTGCACAACTTTCTAATGGAGCACACTCCTAATTCATATGCACCTCCAAGATGTTTTTATCGAGAAAATGTGAATAATGGAACTGTTGTTACCACGGGCTACGATGCCACACGTTCAAACGTAGAAAATTTACAAGTACAAAATCGAGGAAATGTCCTGAATGATGCAAAAAAAGTCAGACTAGAATATCAAACTTACTTTGTCAATGAAGGCAAAGTACCTTGGCAGGATAGTTTCATTGAAATGTAACATATTTCTTTTATTTTTATGTAATAATATTGTTTTATTAATAAATGAGCAACCACACCGCTTAAGAGTTTATACTGTAACAATCTATGTAGGTAGGTACCTACATTTTGTAAAGCTATAAACGACGTTACAAAAAACATAGGTACAGACGACCACACATCACGCGTTACAAGTTGTCGAGAGTACCTACCTACTAAACGATATGAAAAAATGTACTAAATTGTTTGTAGTCGGCCGTACCTAATCTATAAATTCCAAAATAAATAATTCACTTTATACTTACATTCGAATCATTCTCGTCAAAGTCCGAAATGTTAGATCGCGACCTGCGAGGAATATCTTGATCTCCAATAAAATCGAATAATTCAAAGTACCACAGTGTTGGTTTATAAATGTCATCAGATGATGCTCCAGACTTCACAGATTCATCGTATTTTTTTTTCTCTCGTCTAACGTTACTGCGTAACGTATTAATTTTTTTAATCACATCATCTTTTGTAGCAGTTGGCTCCAATTCCTTGAGCTTAGTTAACAATTTCTCGTATGCTGTCGATCGTTTGTCTCTGTCGTGATATTCTTTGCACTTTACGCGCCAAAGACAAGGTTCCGACTTATAAATTTCTATGAATTCTTCTAATGTGGCATTGCGATTGCGACTCGCCATTTTCGCGATGATGCGCGCGCGCGACCTTCCGCCGTCGCAAACAATTAAAAACTGAGAACTGTGGCAGGGAAGCTCGCCGGATGCCACACACGCTCGGTTATGCTCGCGTGCAAACATAACCGAGCGGCATAAAATATCAATTTTGATATTTGCTCGGTTGCATGTACATGCACCGATAACTGTACAGTTTAATCACATACAGGGCTTGCCTGTCGGTTATGCATGCACGGCTGAAACCATCATGCAAAACCTAGCGTGTATGGCATCCATTAGACAATAAGTTAATTCCATCTTAAGGTTGGCTGTAAGAGATCACAACTTGTGATAAGACCGCCTATTGTACCTTGCCTAAACATTGTTTATATATCTAAGTTTATATATTTAAGTTTGTAATTTTATTTTGGCGTACAATAAAGAGTATAAAAAAAAAATATTTATTCTTTCTTTCTCCAGCCCATAAACGTTCCACTGTTGGGCACGGGCCTCCTCTACTTTGGGAGGGATTATGGTCTACTGTTCCGCCCTGACCAAGCGTGTTGACACAGGGTTTATTTTCTTCGATCTATGTACAATAACCCTTTGCTGGCTCTTACAGCACCCACGGGAGGAAAAGGGGTGGTGACATTTGTATCCTTAATCCGTCCACCGAAGGAAATCAACGTACTTATAACATTAGTATATAAGCTTAGCTCGGGATCAAAGCTTAAGCTTAACAAGTCCCTAAGCTTAGCTTGGGTCCAGAGGACGTAGTGTGAAAAGTCATTTTATTTTTTACTTTCAAGTATATTAACTTTTATTTATATAACCGGTGTAATAGCTAAATCTTCTGCAGAGTCTGGTTACTACCAGATTTCAAACTGTTTTATGGTGGCAAAAGATAATTACATTGTTTTTTAACACACACCCCTGATACAACTATGTATAATATTATTGGAAAAAAAATGAAAGGAAATGAAAAAAAAACCATGGAGTTCTGTCTGTTCTTCTCCATAGGATTCGCGTTTGGAACAGACACCTAGTCTCTGACGTTTCAAAAAAGCTTGTAAAACATGCCAACTTGAAATAAAGAAAATATTGACTTTGACTTTGAACAAGACAGAAACTTAACGTAATTACTTATCTCTCTCCAGCCTATTTACAGTCCGGGACTAGGCGTATTGGCACAAAGATAATTTTTAAGTTTTCTGTCTCTAATAGAGGATTTAATCTGCCTACAGATCTGCCCTTAAGTGGCTTTTACAGCACCCTGGGAAGACATAATAGTGACTATTGTATTCTTGGATCCAATTGTCTAGATTTTTGAAGATGCAAATAACTTAACTATATTCAAACAATATTATAGCAAACACAACCATATTGTTACGTGTTAGGGGTTCGAAGGATTTGGAGAGAAAGACCTGCTGACTCTTTTGAAGACTTTATTCACTAGCACTAGTTACACACTAAGCACTAGGTCCAAACACTAAGCACTAGGTCCAAACACTAAGCACTAACAATGTCCTAGATCGTAGCCAAGTTGTAGGTTTCACTGGTATCACTCTTGATCATTTGTTTTCGCTCTCGAAGTCGCCTTTATCGTAGCTCGAACTGAACTGCCCGGGCTCGCCTCCCTGCCGCTATTTATATGCGCCGAGACGAGTTCCAGACTATTCCAGAATGTTCCCGACTGTGTGCGAACGTGATCGCCCGGAACGAATGTTTCTAGAAGGTTCGGGCATGTACGGTAGTTCCTCTAACGCCATCTAGTATCTAATAGGGGTTTCACTTTGTTCGGTTCTTTAATTGGTTTTACTAGTTGCTGCTAGATGGCGCTAGCTCCTTTGTGTTTTGTGTGTTCGTAACACTACTCCCCTCTTAGAGATGCTCGTCCCGAGCATCGTTGTTACTACCATGGTAACGCGCCAGACGGTCTATGTGTACCACTTTGAATGTCCCTCTTGGTTGCTTTTGAATCCTATAGGTCACATCATTCAATCGGGTAACCACTTTGTATGGACCGTCCCACTTGCTCTGCAACTTTGGAGATTTCCCTTTCCGGCGAGTTGGGTTATGTAGCCACACCAGTGTCCCTTCCTCGAAGCCGTTTGTGTTCGATTTCCGGTCGTATCTGGTTTTCATGTTCTCACTAGACTGTAACCCATTTTCCCGGACCAAGGCGTGTATATAGCGCATCTTTTCCCTTAAATCGCAGACATAGTCTTGTACAGTCTTTGGTCCCTCCGGTGACCCTCCTGTCAATAGGTCTACTGGTATTCGTAGCTCTCTACCGAAATTGACATACGCCGGGGTAGCTTTTATGCTCTCATGCTCGGCGGTTCGGTAAGACAGAAGGAAGAGTGGTATATACTTGTCCCAATCCTTTTGTTTGTCATCTACCAATTTCGCCAAATGCCTCTCAAGGGTCTGGTTAAATCTCTCAACCATTCCATCAGACTGCGGATGGTACGCGGTGGTCCTCGTCTTATGCATGCCCAAAATTCTGCACACTTCCTGGAACACCTGCGATTCGAAGTTCCTGCCCTGATCAGAATGGATTTCCAGAGGCACACCAAAGCGACATATCACTTCTTCGACTAACTTGGAAGCGACTGTTGTGGCTTCTTGGTTTGGTATGGCGAACACTTCGGGCCATTTGGTGAAGTAGTCAATGACGACCATAAAATACTTGTTTCCCGAATCCGTTACAGGAAATGGCCCAGCTACGTCAACTGCAATTCGTTCCCACGGTGCACCGACGTTATACAACCGCAGGTTCCCACGGCTCCTGGTCTGTGGTCCTTTTACAGCAGCGCAAGTAGTACATTTGCGGCACCAATCCTGTACATCATCTCGACAATGCAACCAGTAGAATCGTTCTCGCACTTTTGTTAACGTCCTCTTGACACCTAGATGACCTCCTGATACGCCATCATGTATTTCATGGAGAACATCTGGTACTCTCGTTCTTGGGACAATTATCTGAAGATGGAACTCTCTGCCGTTAGTCTTCTCCCATTTCCGGTAGAGTATTCCGTTTTGGAGTATCAGACTGTCCCATTGCGCCCAGTACGCCTTAGTGACAGCGCCAGTGGGTGCAACCTCACTCCATATTGGTTTTACGTCACCCCGTTTCTTCCATGTGATGATGTGCCGAAGGTCGTCATCTTTTTCTTGAGCCTCCCTCATAGCATCATTCTCCCAGAGACTCAAAGGATTCGTTCTCGTTAGTTTTAATGTTTCTTCATTGCATTCCTGCTTAACACAATGTTTGCAGTCCTCCGAACACGGCCTTCGTGAGAGTGCGTCGGCATTCCCATGTGTCTTTCCGCTGCGGTGTTCCGTCTTGAAGTCATACTCCTGGAGCTGTTCAATCCATCGAGCCACTTGACCTTCTGGGTTCTTGAATTGCAGTAGCCACTTCAAGGCTGCGTGGTCAGTTCGTAGTAAAAACTGTCTGCCGATGAGATATTTGTTGAAATGTTGTAGCGTCTTTACAACAGCCAAGAGTTCTCGTCTTGTCACACAGTAGTTTCTCTCTGGCTTGGATAAAGATTTGCTGAAATATGCAATAACAACTTCTCCTTCACCCTGTTTTTGAGATAACACCCCTCCAATGGCCGTGATGCTTGCATCCGTGTCAACTATAAACTGACCTTCAGTTTGTGGATACCCCAGGATTGGTGTTTCACACAGATGTTTCTTCAGTTTCTGAAAAGAATCTTCACAAGTCTCATCCCAACTAAATTGTCGTTTATCTTCTGTCAGCCGATGTAATGGCTTGGCTATCTCTGCGAATCCCTTAACGAAACGCCTGTAGTATGAGCATAGGCCGAGGAATGCCCGCACTTCGGTTTTGTCCTTAGGGGTAGGCCATTTTTGGACTGCTTCCAGTTTCTCCGGGTCTGTCTGGATTCCATCACTGGAGATAATATGGCCGAGATAGTTGACCTTGCTCCTGAATAAACGACACTTTTCCGGGTTCAACTTTAATTTGGCTCCCTCTATTTTGGCGAAAACTCGCTCCAAGTTTCGCAAATGGTCCTCGAAGTCCCGGCCGACAATTATGACGTCATCCAAGTAGACTAAGCAAGCCTCTCCAACTAAGCCTGCCAGTACACACTCCATGAGTCGCTCAAAGGTGGCAGGTGCGTTGCACAATCCGAAGGGCATGACGTTAAATTGCCATAAACCTTTACCGGTCGAGAAAGCTGTCTTCTCCTTGTCTTTTGGATGAATTTCCACCTGCCAGTAGCCAGATTTCAGGTCTAGGGTCGAGAACCATTTCATGCCACTCAGGGTATCTAAAGTGTCGTCGATTCGTGGTAACGGGTAACTGTCCTTCTTAGTCACATCATTGAGACGCCTATAGTCCACACAAAATCTCGTGCTACCATCTTTCTTCTTCACTAATACAACAGGTGAGCACCACGGACTTGTAGACGGTTCAATAATCTTATTCCTTCTCATGTCCTCCAAAAGGCCTTCAACTTCTTTTTCCTTTGCAATTGGTATCCGTCTTGCTCGTTGACGAATTGGTCTCTCGCTTCCGGTATCTATCCTGTGCTGAACCATTGACGTTCTTCCAAGGTCCCCTTCTTGACTGGAGAAGATATTCGCGTAGCGCTGCAAAAACTTCTTAGCTTTCATGCTCTGCGAATAAGTCAGATTACTCTTACAGTCATCGAGTAGCTTAGTCACTAAACCGTAATTATTGCTGTTTGCCGAGTCTGCGCCTGTCATCGAACTACACTTTTTCATCCAGACAACTTCCTCGCACTTTCCGATGACATCACCTTTGTTCAGGCAGATCTCGCGATCATCAAGATTCAAAACCCTGACCACAGCGTTTCTGCTTCCACTAACAAGGGTTCTCGCCGTCATCAGTTTTTGTGACGATGTCTTGGTAGGTGTGTCTTCGATCAACACGCATCTGTTTGACTTTTTCTTTCCAGCTGGCGGCAGTTCCACCAGTACCTGAGCTTCCGCTCGTCCAGGTATGATGACTTTCTGTACACATGCGACTTTCCCGCAGACGCCTCCAAGAATGAAGATTTCTTCTTCACCACACTTGAAAACTCCGTCAGCGACATTAATTCTGCAGTTGTGTTTCTTCATGAAATCCAAACCCAAGATGCAATCATCCACAATCTCAGCCACGATTACGTTATGAGAGTATGAGGACCCCCCTACATACATCGTAACTGACGTTTCTCCCAGGACGGGTATTGGCTGACCGGAGGCAGTAAGTAGCCGACAGTTAATTCTCCTCTTGTGTCCCGTTGCGGTTTTTACCAGAGTTGGGTTCACTATTGTTCTAGAGGCTCCTGTGTCCAGAGTCATTTTGCAATCCGTCCCGTTAATAGTCCCCTGAATCGCAAGACTATTCCCGCTGCATGCCTGGGAGATAACAGTTATCGGGGCTCCCTCCGCGTCAGCCAGTACTCGCCCCTTAGTCCTGTTTCCCTGATCCCGGGCAAGGGACAAAGCCCCCTGCTTCTTCAGAACCTCTATTTGTTCCTCGATCCTTTTCATCCTTTCCATCTGGGTTTCCTTCTGCGGGCAGTTGAGCTGAAGATGGCCCCTCTCGCCGCACTTGTAGCACATGGCTCCAGAACTTTTCTTCGTAGGGGCCTTAACCTCCTTGACTTCCTCAGAGACCTCGCGGATCTTATGGGTATTCCGTATGTCATAACGAACAGCCTCGACCTCCAAAGCATGCGCCAATGCTTCCTTTAGCGAGGTATGGTGTCGAAGCCTCACTGCAGCTCTGACCTCCAGGTCTTTGATTCCGTCGACAAATGCTTGAACAATATTCGTGTCTACCATCTTGGTGTCGGCTCCTGGGTGTGCCTTTCTGACGAGTTTTTCAATTTCCAACGCCCATTGTTGTAGTCCTTCTCCTGAGCGTTGGACTCTGTCACGCAGTTGGGCACGGAACACGTGCTCCAGGTGTCGCTCCCCGTATCTGGATTCAAGTGCCTCCATCAGGTCTTGGAACCCATTTCCTGTATGTGGCAGTGCTTCCAGGACCGACAAAGCTTGCCCTCTGAGCGCAACAGTGAGAGCGGTCAAGCATTGTTCTTCCGTCCATCCGTTGGCAGTAGCAACCGTCTGGAATTGCTGACGATAAGCGTTCCAGGAAGTAGTGCCGTCGTATGGCGGAACTTTCACTCTTGGTCCTTGTGCCACTCCGATAGTTCCACTAGAGATCGCAACTCCCGTGGTTTCAAGGCGCACTACTTTCTTCTGTAGTTCAATGAGGCCGGTTTTCACATTTTCGACATCCAATCCTAACCCGGTAACTCGTTCTTCCACTACGTCGACATCTTTTCGAAGCTTAATCACCGTGTTACTAACATCACTTATAGCACAAAGCACTTTTTCTTGTGATTCTTGCAAAGCGCCGAGCTTGCGTTCTTGTGACTCTTGCAAAGCGCCGAGCTTGCGTTCTTGTGACTCGAGCTTGCGTTCTTGTGATTCTTGCAAAGCGCCGAGCTTGCGTTCTTGTGACTCGAACTTGCGTTCTTGTAACTCCTTCATTGACCGAATTTCAGCCCTTTGCATCTCTATCAGTTCAATTAAATTTCCTAATTGAAGTGCCACTGACGCTACGGCGCCGCTCGTGGGCGTGGCTTGTCTAGTGGGCGTGGCCTGTGTGGTGGGCGTGGCAAGGTGGGCGGATCCAGTGGGCGGAGCTTGTCTAGTGGGCGTGGCCGGTGTGGTGGGCGTGGCAAGGTGGGCGGAGCCAGTGGGCGTGGCTTGAGTCTGAGTAGGCGGAGCCTGGGCCTGGGTGGGCGGAGCCCGATGGGCGTGGTCGGTGGGCGTGGCATGGTGGGCGTGGCCAGTGGGCGGGTCTAGAGGGGCGTGGTCGGTGGGCGGGGCCTGGTGGGTGGGGCCAGTGGGCGGGGCTTGGTCCACAGCGGTCGTGGCCTCCGCAGCTCGTTGTGCCCTTGTCCTGACGCCCTCGAAGTCCTCTCTCGGAGTCAATGGCATCTCCAAACCTCACTTCCGACACCAGTTGTTACGTGTTAGGGGTTCGAAGGATTTGGAGAGAAAGACCTGCTGACTCTTTTGAAGACTTTATTCACTAGCACTAGTTACACACTAAGCACTAGGTCCAAACACTAAGCACTAGGTCCAAACACTAAGCACTAACAATGTCCTAGATCGTAGCCAAGTTGTAGGTTTCACTGGTATCACTCTTGATCACTTGTTTTCGCTCTCGAAGTCGCCTTTATCGTAGCTCGAACTGAACTGCCCGGGCTCGCCTCCCTGCCGCTATTTATATGCGCCGAGACGAGTTCCAGACTATTCCAGAATGTTCCCGACTGTGTGCGAACGTGATCGCCCGGAACGAATGTTTCTAGAAGGTTCGGGCATGTACGGTAGTTCCTCTAACGCCATCTAGTATCTAATAGGGGTTTCACTTTGTTCGGTTCTTTAATTGGTTTTACTAGTTGCTGCTAGATGGCGCTAGCTCCTTTGTGTTTTGTGTGTTCGTAACAATATATTACAAGGCCGCAAGCGTACCGTCTGACAATACAGATAAACACGGAATATAACATAATCATTTTATCGGATGATGTCACGGATCATAAGCTATGATATAGTGTTATGTTAATTATAGGATACATGTAAATTTAATTTGTAATGTAGTTTATGTTAATTATGGGAGAACATTTGTATTAGTGTGTCAAGGAAATACACATTTCATTCTTTAAAGGGAACGGATGGAAACGCAACTGGCAGGTTATGAAGTAACATAAAAAAAAATTGGTCAAGTGCGAGTCGGACTCGCGCACGAAGGGTTCCGTACCATTATCTATGCAACATGAGGCACGTTATTAATAAATGAGCAAACAACACACACAATACTTAATTAATCGCGTTTGTTGCATGAGAGCAAGAAACGATAAAAAAATCATGTTTGTTGTATGGGAGCCCCCCTTAAATATTTATTTTATTTTATTTTTAGTATTTGTTATTATAGCGGGAATAGAAATACATCATCTGTGAAAATTTCAACTCTCTAGCTATCACCGTTCTCGAGATACAGCCTGGTGACAGACGGACGGACGGACGGACGGACGGACAGCGAAGTCTCAGTAATAGGGTCCCGTTTTTACCCTTTGGATACGGAACCCTAAAAAAAAATTTGTGACCATAATATTATTATCATAATGCTTCTTACTACTTACGCCAAAGGAATTCGAACTAGTTAGAAAGAGTAAAAGACTTTTTGACTTTTTCAAATTGGTTCAGCGGATCCTGAGACTAGCGCGTTCACACAAACAAACAAACAAACAAAGCTTTATAACATTAGTATAGAGTATACTTTTAAATCGCCGTGTGGTGACGGATTAAGAATACTAGTGTCACCACCCCATCTCCTCCCCAGGGTGCTGTAAAAGTCAGCTAAGGGATACTGCACACAGATAACATCCGCTGTGAGAGACGGAAAACTCGAAAATAAACCCTATGCCAACACGCTTGGTCAGCGCGGCACAGTAGACCATAATCCCTCTCAAAGTGGAGGAGGTCTGTGCCCAACAGTGGGACGTAAATGGGCTGGAGAGAGAGAGAGAGAGAGAGAGAGAGAGAGAGAGAGAGAGAGAGAGAGATACTTTTAAAATAGGTGTTCTAAATATTACTAAATCAATAAATAAATATCACGGACATTTCACACAACGTCTTCTGGTCCCAAGCTAAGCTTATATGCTTGTGTTATGGGTACCAGAATACGGATATACTACATATACTACTTTTCTTTTGTAAATACATACTTATAATACAAAGAAACACCGTTCAGTAGGTACAAGTACATCCAAATGTTCGTCATCGGCTATAATAGAATCTTAAGCCAATGCTATGATATATTTTGGAAAAGAAAGCCAATGTTCAAATGATCAAAACAAAACTCTTTTTATATGCTGTATTATTATCAACTTCTTTTATTTGTGGTCTCATTGCATTCTATAAGAAAATTCCTGTAAACAAATATTTCAACCCCTTTTCTTAAAAATGCCATTAATCCCCGATGTAATTGCATTTACAATGAAATATATACATAATAAATGAGTCATTCTGAACAATTAATTAGAATCTTCTATAGCATTGGTGAAATAATCGTTTCAGCAAACGATGCTCGCCTGCTTTTAATAGTCTTAGGCTTGGGGGTGTAATGCTTACATAATACAAAATATGTACCTATATATTTAATGTGTAATAAAAATTACTGTCGGTAAAATGTAAATCTAGCAGAGAGCAATATTCTCTCTCTCTCTCCAGCCCATCAATGTCCCACTGCTGGGTATTGGCTTCCTCTACTGTGGCCGTATTATGAGCTTTTATTCACAGGCAGTTTACGCCGTGAATTGAACTGTCTGGCAAATTCGTATTATGAACAAGTTATTACTCAGTCAGTTCGCTAAACCAGTCATACATTAATATGTTTAAGGAGAAGGTACAACTAAAAGTTAAAGTACTAACTAAAAATTTTCAACTATAAGTTTTATTTTTGCCATAATACCTAATTTAGCCATGCAGTTTACGGCCTGCCTGGAACTTAAATGATTTTAAAAAGCTCATAATACGCCGGCAGGCCGTCTTTCACAGAGGATGTTATCTGTGTACAATATTCCTTAGCTGGCTCTCCCGTTTTTTTCTTTGTTTTTACACCTCTAGGTTACGAGGTCCAGTAAGTATGTAAGTGAAGTTGTGTTGGGCACTGGGCAGCCAGTATACGCTAAAACTAAACTTTTAATTTGCCAGACTGTCAAGAAACGGTTATATACGTACTGTAAAAATAGAACTGGGCAAATAGTAGTTTATTATATTATGTGGAGTCCGTAGGTCCGTTTCCCGCCCGTTCTCGGTACACTGAGTATAAATCATGCCTAAACTGTGAGACGCAATTTATCAGAATAACGAGGTTTTTCGAATCTCCTTTTAGGTGACGCGCAGTTCATTTATATTATTCTTATCCATTTCAACTGGATCACATGTGCGGTATTTTTGCGTCTTTAAAACATCATCAATGTATGTCTAAAGAATAATTTGTTTTTATAGATAAACTTTTTTGTTTCAAGTGCGTTTCGATCGTAGCAAATGGCACTCTATAGTATTTGCCAACCGAATGGGAAAAAGGCGTAATGTTAGATGATGATGACTATTTGTGTCCTGTTTACGTACCTACTTAACAAAAGTATAAAATAGTAGGTGACTGATTCTACTACATACTAGGTGACTATTCTTAGCCGATATGCAATACAACCTAATAAAATTTTAGTGGACTCGTTTTAAAGGATTTTAGTAACAAATACCTTAATACGAGAACTTTATAAAGAAAATAGAGTAATGAAAAAAATTTTTTTAATAAAGTTTGGTTGTAGTCTCTTCAGCTCATTAACCCACTGCTGAGCACGAGCCTCCTCCACTTAGGGAGGGACTATAATCTACTGTACCGCGCTGACACTTGTATTCTTAATCCGTTACCACACGGACATCACGACTATCTTAAGGTGAAATTTTGATAATTACAAAATTGCAATTAAATCGTTGAGGTGGAATTGCGTCAATCACACTAAATTGTTTACCAAATTGAATATTAAATATCGATTAATTAGTTACATCGCAGCCGACGAAAGTGCCGTGAAGCGTGATATTAATATTTAATTTCATTTATGCGGTAGATGCACATATCTGTATTCATAATTCATCCTACTAATATTATAAAGGCGAAAGTTTGTAAGTATGGATGTTTGTTACTCTTTCACGTAAAAACTACTGAATGGATTTGAATGAAACTTTACCACAATATAGCTTATACATCAGAATAACACATAGGCTACAAATTGGCTGGACCGATTTTGATGAAATTTTATTTTATACAGAATTGTATGGCAAAACAACGTTTGCCGGGGCAGCTCCTACTAATATTATAAAGGCGAAAGTTTGTAAGTATGGATGTTTGTTACTCTTTCACGTAAAAACTACTGAATGGATTTGAATGAAACTTTACCACAATATAGCTTATACATCAGAATAACACATAGGCTACAAATTGGCTGGACCGATTTTGATGAAATTTTATTTTATACAGAATTGTATGGCAAAACAACGTTTGCCGGGGCAGCTAGTAATTATATATAGCTGTTTGGTAGGATGTAGACTTAAATTATGTATTTCGTTTAATATTACTAACATATGACGGGCTTCGTGATGGAGTGGTTTATGTAATGGACTGCCGATCACGAGGTCGCGGGTTCGATTCCCGCTTGGGACAATCATTTGTGTGATATCCATGAATGTCATACAAATGTTTGTACTGCGTCTGGGTGTTTATATGTATTATAAGTATGTATTTACAAAAGAAAAGTAGTATATGGTACTCTATCCGTATTCTGGTACCCATAACACGAGCATATAAGCTTAGCTTGGGACCAGAGAACGCTGTGTGAAATGTCCATGAATATTTATTTATTATTTATTATATTTTACACTACGTCCTCTGGTCCCAAGCTTAGCTTATATGCTTGTGTTATGGGGTACCAGATTAAGGATAGAATACATAAACTACTTTTTTTTGTAAATACATACCTATAATACCTACACAGAATCCAGACATAGTACAAACATTTGTTTGACAGTTATAAATAACACACAAATGATTGTCCCGAGCGTAAATCGAACCCGCTACCTTGTAAACGGCACTCCGTTACATGAAGTTCATATACCAGAGTGCCGTGCATGTCATGGACCATTAGATCACGAAGCCTATTAAGCCCGTAGCTACTAAGAAGAGATACAAAATTTCATTTAACTAAACTTACTTTATACAACATTGAACATGACAAAATAAAATTAAATTTCAAATCTATGGGAAGTAGAACAGTAGATTTAATCAACAAAGTTAGTACAATCGTAAAATCTTTTATCCAATATCGATAGGAGTTGCATCGAAACTTGGTATATACGAGTAGCTTATTGTTTTACCAACACAACGAGAAAATTGAATTTTAGTAATCCACAATATTATTTTCAAAGGATTTTCTCAATATCTTTAGTTATTTATTTTATTGTTTTTATTTATATGTCCTCCTATATTTAAACTAGCTGTTGCCCGCAATAGCTTTTAATTTTCAATACTATTTACTTTTCAATACTACGCATCATATTCCAATGCGTAGTATTGGAGATATAAGCTCATAAAGTAGTTATTTTTATATTTATACAAAAATAACTACCTCTTTTTATAATGAGTAAAGGTTTACCACATTTTTATTTGTAATATTAGGTAGTAGCAGAAGTTGTAATAGTATTTTTAGGGCTTTTCGCCTAAGCGCATCATGAAATTACACTGGAAATCAGTGTAGTTTGGGAGCCATCTTAAATATTTACTGATTTGCTAGTTTCTATGTTTATGCTTGGTACTATGTTAGTATCTTAGTAGTTAGTAGTTACTATGTTAGTAGTATCTATGTTTATAGCTAACACTGTTTCTAAGGTACAGTTGGTGACAGATGGACGGAGGGACAGACAGCAAAGTTTCATTAATTTTGATTGACGGGCCTCTTGGTCGAGTGGTCATGTAACGGATTGCCATTATCGAGGTCGCGGCTTCGATTCTCGCTTGAGATAATCATTTGTGTGATGTTTATAATTATCATACAAATGTTTCTACTGCTTCTGGGTGTTTTCTATATACTGTAAGTATGTATTTACAAAAGAAAAGTAATACATGTATTCTATCTGTATTCTGGTATCCATAACACAAGCAACTTAAGCTTAGCTTGGGACTAGAGGACGTTGTGTGAGGTGTCCATGAATATATTTTATTTATTTATTAATAGAGTCCAATTTTGCCATTTGGAACAGCACCGTAAATAATAGGTTAAAACAACTACCTCTTCTGTGATTTGCTACATTTGAAATTGGAAACCATTTAAATGAATGTGTTCTAAATAAGTCTTTCATTATCTGATTCAAAATGATCTGTAACTGCGGTAATAGTGCGAATATTGCTCTTTAAATTATCCATCGACCGCTTGTAATCTGTCCACCGCCACATGACATGCACCAATAATTATTGGGAACCATGAGTTAATTTGACTATCGTACTCGTATTGTTTATTTAAATAAATAAATATTCATTCATTTCACACAACGTCCTCTGGTCCCAAGCTAACCTTGTATACTTGTGTTATGGGTAGGTACCAGAATACGGATAGAATACATAAATAATTGTATGATAATTATAAATATCACAAACATTATTGTTCCGAGCGAGAATCGAAGCCGCGACCTCGTGAACGGCAGTCCATTACAAAAACCACTAGACCACGACTCCCGTCGATTTTATTTTAGTTAAATACGTAAGTTATCTGTGTGGTGACGAATTAAGAACACAAATGAAATGTGGTCGTTTGCTTATTTCTTCCGCTGTAAAAGTTATTTTAGCGATAAGCAGATAATAATTCTCTACAAGAGGCGAAAACATTTACGGTCTTATTCATAATGACTTAGCGGAGGTTTAAAAGTTCGCTAAAGTCAGTTCGCGAAAATTGTCAAAACTTGTTATTCATGATAGTCTTTTTACGCTAAAGCATTTATTATTTCTCCGATAAAATCTCCGTTTAAACCTCCGATAAGTCATTATGAATAAAACCATTAAACTTTACCCAATGGCAATACACCAGGTGATAGTAGGTAGACAAAAAACTCTTCACCTCCTGATGTAGAGAAGACCCGTGCTTCATAGTGAACGTAATTGTAGTTTAACTTGCTCTTTGTTTGTACAACTTGACATTAAAAGCTTCAACTTAATTCTCATGATATTGAATTTAGCAAAGTCGATAAAGAACTGAATTCAGCCTTAAAATTAAACAATACGAACTTTCCCTTTATATTCCTTAAGCCTGACATTATCTGTAGTCAAAGCTCTGCTAATATAGTTAACTTAGATATATAGCAATTGCAATCCTACGCCTCGTATCATTAACCAACATTAGATCGTGGCCTTATGATCCGTAACATCACCTGATAAATGGATTATGTATACATGTATTTAGGTTGATAAGTATATTTGTGACCTAGATTGTATAACATATAGATAGTGTTGTAGCAATTAGCAATATTATATTTGATAATACAATAAGTTGTAACGCTAGATGTCGCTACTGCCGCCAGCCAAGCCGCCATATGCCAGCCACGTGACTCCCTACCCGCCCCGCCTAGCCGATACTAGCCATGCCTGCCAGTGTCTTGTACTTTTGATTGTCTCTTTTGTACGTAACAATAAAAGGGTGAAACTCTGCCCATATTCGTGTAGACTACTCATTTTATTGTTTAAACCTTTTAACAAAGTATTTAGAGCTTTTAGATCGTCTCAAATGTGTGTTTGTGTATGTTTGATACTTTTTATGTTATATCTCAAATGAATGAAGTTTTTAAATACTTTTAATCTCAAAAAGCTGTTTCTGTGGAATTAAAAAAATCTAATGCGGTTTTTAGTATGACGAAAATATCTAGATGGCGTTGACGTCAATTTAGAAATCAGTATGGTTTTTTACTATTATTTTTATCTATTTATTTTTACCTATTCAGGTTCAACTAGTTTTAAAATATAGCTTTGTTTTATATTAGCTTTGTTAGGGATGTTGGATGTCATTTTGAATATTATATCTTTCGGTTCGACAAGCCTAAGCTTTTTTTTTATGAGTCATTAGTCAACCAACATTATAATTTAGTTATCCATTCGAATTATCTAGATCAACGTATAGTGCGGATATTGTCTCTCCAATTATCTGTTGACCGTTTGTAATCTGTTCACAGCCACATGTCATGCAACAATGATTATTGGCTACCATGTGTTAGTATTGCAATAGTAGGTACAGTGATGTGTTGCAACCCAAGTTAATACAAATCTCAAAGATCATATTTAGAACTGCATTAACTTTATTAGTATTTGTTTTTTTAAACAACTAACAACAGATTTTCCGGACAGTGAGACATTCATACTTGAAGATACGGAAATATTGTTTGCCTAAATCGTACTTCATAGACTAGTAATGTTTCATATGATGTATAACCTGTACCAGAGACACTTATAGTTATATATTTCACGCACACATAGGCATTTATGTGGCTTCAAGTCTGTTGAGTAAAGTGGACATACTATACAACGCAAACATGCTTACGGCCCGCCTGATGGTAAGCGGTTACCATACTACTATGGTAACCAGTTAGTGCTATTTTAGGTGGTGCAAAACACCATAAAAGGGTCTTTATGTCTCTGTATGGACACTGTAAAGACACCATTCTATTCCTAGCGATGCATGGCCATGACTAAAAGGGTTTTTCTTTATTTATTTGAGAATTTCTAGTCAATTTTTTATATTGCCAAAGACAGGCAAGAATATATTTATGTGGGATATCGAAGATATTATTTATTTAGCGACAGAAATTCACTCTCTATATATTGATCGTGAGATTCACCTTACTTTTACAAGACGCAAAGACTCGTATCTTTTATTGATTCTGTATCAAGAACGCGATACAAATACCAATCAAGTTTTCAATGAAAATTCTAAGGCATATCCTTTTCTTTGTGTATATTTTTGCTACAAGACTTTGTAAGTAAACGTTTTGATTACACGCCTATTCAACACGCATATCGGAGAATAAATTAATCGGCACAATTTTTAGAACGATTTATTTTTCATAGCATAGCATTCAAACTGTATTAATTGTAAGAGAAAAGGTTTTACAATTAGACTAGTAATTAATTGTGAATTTGATTAATTAAATGGACGAAAAACTGAGAAATATATTACCTTATCTATTTAAATATTGTGGTGATTACGATGATTTTGTACGTGTGATTTCTACTTAGAAATTATTCTGATCGGGCATTGAAAATTCTTTAAATAAGCAAAGATATTACGGTCCCAACAAAAATTAGCTTTCATCAATAATGTTGGCTGGGACGGATTACTAGTTAGATATTACATAAATAAATTTCAGATTGTTTATTATGTATAGCATTAAATAACATCATAAACAATACGATAATGCACTATCATTTAAAGTTTATGAAGACATAAAGCAACAGTTAAAATTCATTTCGCTTTCTGTCGTATTATAATTTCGGTTGATTAAAATTATAGCTTTTTTATGACATCTTTATATCTGGTTTATCTATATTGTGTGATTTTGACAATTTATTTCTCACACGTGTTGCAGGATTATCCTAAGTAATATTCTAAATGTAAAAATTTGTGAGGAAAATAGATAAAGATTGGATAGAAAAAAGATTACTCTTTGACGCATTTAATTCACGGATTTTAATAAAACTTTACGTTAATGTAGCTTATGTACCCGATAAAGTTTAAGGCTACTTTTTATCCCGAAGGAATGGAATGTCGCCGTAGGATGATATAAAACGATGAGATATTTTATCCTTATTACGAGGGGTAACACCGCGGGGCACAGCTAGTTTAACATATAATTTCAATTAGTTATATATCTTTTCTTATTATTATAAAACAAACTTGTTATTTTTGTATGTTCTTTTTTTGTTATTCTTGTTATTTTTTTATTCTTGTTATTTTTTTGTGTGAGCTCATATCTTCCATACTATGCAACGGATAGATACTATGCAAGAGGATGATCTTTTTGTATAATTTGTTAGGGTTTGTTATTTAATTCCATGCGTACGAAGTTGCGGGCAATAGCCAGTTAAAATATAGGGCGACGTTCATTAGAAAAGGTGATAATATTATCTAACATTTGCGTGACTCATTTGTTTAAATAAAATCACTATTTACGGATTTAGACGCGTGTATTTGTTTTAAATTTTAGCCCAACGTTTCGGAGACGTTGCAGTTACCACGGTCACAGGTGAGACTGAGCTGTAAAGATCGTAAGTGATCGTAGAGGACACTAGAGCTCAGTCTCACCCGTAACAATAATAAAAAAAAACAAGGGCTAAAATTTAAAACAAATACACGCGTCTAAATCCGTAAATAGTGATTTTATTTAAACAAATGAGTCACGCAAATGTTAGATAATATTATCACCTTTTCTAATGAACGTCGCCCTATATTTTAACTGGCTATTGCCCGCAACTTCGTACGCATGGAACACACTCTAAACATGGCTAAGAGTTATTTACTTTATTTGCAACAAGCTAAATGCTGAGGTATGTTACCGGATTTTAGCTAAATTCATGTTACGTAATGTTAAAGGAATTTAGTTCAAGTTAGTTAGTCACAATACGTGAACAAGAGCTTTGCTAAGTCCATTGTTACGACTCAAATGAACGTTTCGTATAACCAACAATCCGTGTAGTTTAACTAAGCTCAGAACATGGAATATGGTTAAAATGTGCTTAGTGTGTATGTTAAGATAGTGTTCGATTCCTAAATATTAACGGTCTTATTCATAATGATTTATCGGAGGTTTAAACGGAGATTTTCTTCGGAGATATAATAAACGTTAAAGCGTAAAAAGACTGTTATGAATAACAAGTTTTGACAATTTTCGCGAACCTATTTTAGCGAACTTTTAAACCTCCGATAAGTCATTATGCATAAGACCATAAGAATACATCTATTAT
The DNA here is from genome assembly GCA_916999025.1 of Orgyia antiqua. NCBI lineage: Eukaryota > Metazoa > Arthropoda > Insecta > Lepidoptera > Erebidae > Orgyia > Orgyia antiqua. The sequence goes on along the minus strand of OU779864.1, from coordinate 13,520,256 downwards.
TGAAGAGGTAAAGTTTGTTATATGTATGTAGAGGTAAGAGTGTTAAACCAACAGGGGCTCTTACTCACGTGGTTTTCTTTGACAAATATACTGCCATTTCAGCGAGGCGCCAAAGTAACACACACAAACATGATAAAGTAAATTCATTGGTCGCTTTGCATGCCCCGCACAAAATCATCTCATGCACATTAAGACTACGGTGTCCGTACACAATGAGAATGAGCATTGCTCTCGTACCTTATTAGGCGGAGAATGATTATTGCTCTCGTACATTATTAGGCGGGGATTGCTTTATTATATCAACTTCTTTCGTTGGATGTGGAGGGAATTCTTTGAAAGTAGTGGACAGATCCTAACCACTAATACTTTTACAATGATAATGTTTGAAAAAAAAATCCCTAACAATAAAACGTAAGCGCAATCTCTGGTCTTATGCCAAATTGTAGTGCTCGTTCGATTCTTAACTCCTTTCTTCCTTGACGTGAATTCAATGTGACATCGCATCCTTTAAATCAAAGCGAATAAAAAGTACTAAACTGCTATAAAGACAATATTTGTCAGGAACAAAGGAGAAATGTTCTTTTAAAATGTTGGCAGTAACTTGAAAGTTTTCATAACAATGCAAACATCTTGGAATTGTTATATGGTATTGCACTATCGTCAATAGAGCTTGATCAACTATGAATTTTATAACACTGTTGCGAAAGTTCTACACTTTTCTCAATTCGTCTGTACGTTTTTTTAATGTTTGTTATCTCATAACTGGGCGAAGCGATTTTAATGATTCCTTTTTTTATTTTAAAGCTGGTGGTTTCAGCGTGATCCTTTTAGCATCAGGTCAGGATCTGATGGTTATCTCCTAAGAAATCGAGGATAACCCTCAAATTTCAAAGGCACATGAAGCCGGTTGAACTTTTTCTTATAAAAATACTTAGTTATTTATTAAGAGGATACCAAAATAGCTTCGTGCATTTTTCTACGTACGAAGTTTTCATTGTTTCTTTAGATTGAATGGCTAGAGCTCTAATTTTTAAGTATATGTTTTTTCAATATATGATCTAGAATCGCATAAACTCAGAAACGCGATTGAAAAAAGTTTTCTCGATAGAAAATCTTAGCGAAACAACCTCTCTAATTTTTTTTTTTTTTTTTTTGTCGGTCTATTATTGCGTATTAACTAATGAAATAACTTTAAAAACATAAGTAACTATTATATATAGAAACACGTAAATCAGAATTAAAATATATTTAGTAGATTTTGAGTAAATAGGAAAAGTATCCCTAATTCTTCATTTTCTGTGCCTACTGGCTGTGTTAATATGTACGTGTCGGCGATGATATACGATAATATTGATGTAGGCCCTTAAGAGTTGGTACAGTTGCTTTTAACAAATTTTTCCACATAATTCGCCATATTTGGGATTTTTTTAAACATTCATTTAAGATTTCTATAGTTGATTACAGGTTACAAAAGTGTTTTATTTTTACCTTTTAAATATCATTTAAATAATTTTAGTATTTGAAAAGATTATTGCAGGTTAATAACAGAAAATCTTTTTAAAAAAGAATTTTTTTCAATACCTAGTCATATCATTTGTGTCTATAACTTAACATTGTATTGTATTTGTTCCTAAAGTTCTATATGAAATATGTATTATCTAATATACGTATTCTCTTTCAATGACAATGATACAAATGTTGAATATTTCATATTTCAGAGACGGAGAGTGAAATAAACATAATTTATATAATTTCAACCTTTGATAAAATATGTAGGCACTTCTTGTTTGATCGAACTTTTCTTTATATAGATTTTATAATAATAAGACGATAGTTCTAACATTTATTAAGGAGCAGTAAAAGAAAAATCGTTATTGGCTATCGATTTTACAATATCCATGGAATATCAAAACAATTTGATACTTATAAATATATAATATTCATGGACATTACACACAACGTCCTCTGGTCTCAAGCTAAGCTTATATACGCTATTCTCACGATTATAGCAGTTACAACACAAAAAAATATATCATATTCCACCTTTACCTGCGTGCTTGTGTTGCGGACATAAATATGAGAAACACTTAGATGTAGTATAAATATCTATGTTCATCAGAAAAATAATAAAACTTATTGTCTTAATCACTACGATTTGCCTAATCTTCCAACTAATTATTGCATTAGGTTTCCTTGGTGCTTAATCCTTGTTATTTAATGAAGAAAATCACTTCCGAAGATTGCATTCAGGAAGTTTTTCTAAATGCTCGAAGATTGCTTTACATAGATCCTAATCCTTATAATATTAGAAATGTGAAAGTTTGTATGGAAGTTTGTTACTCTTTCACGCAAAAACTACTGAATGGATCATGATGAATCTTTACAATTGTGTAACATATACATACATCAGAATATAATTTTTATCCCGAAAGAATGCAATGTTCCCGTGGGATGATAAAAACCGAAAAGGTTTTTTATCCTTTATTCCGCGGAAACACGCAGGGCAAAGTTTGTAAATACATATTTTTAAAAACAAATCTTTACTTTTCAAACAAAAGAAGCAACGGTTGTCATTCTTTGAAGAGACAAGGTCGTTTCGCTTATCGACCTTGTATAGGAAACGCGATACGAATCTGAATCGGATTTTCGATGAAATTTCTGAGACAGATATCCTTTTCATCGTGTTGATTTTTTTTTGCAACACTTCAACGCTTTGATTTGTTGCTTTTATTTACAGATTTTTATATTTTTTTACGAAGAGTTTTTTAATGAATGATGTCCTGCTAAATTCATTCATGCATCCTTCAAATTCACTATATAATCCTAAAATAAATAAATAATTTCACACAACGTCCTCTGGTCCCAAGCTAAGCTTACATGCTTGTTTTATGGGTACCAGAGTACGGATAGAATACATATTATACTACTTTACTATCGTAAATACATACTTATAATACATAGAAAACTCCCAGACGCAGTACAAACGTTTGTATGTCAATTATAAATATCACACAAATGATTGTCCCAGGTGGGAATCGACCTGTCAAATTACGCATTAATTTACGAAATATCATTTAAGTTACTATTACTACTATTTTTGCCCCATTGCATAGTGAAACATGTTACATGTCTCGTAGTTCGTCTCACAAGCATTTTTGCATGTGCACTTGCATTGTATCTCTCTAAATAATTCACAGAAAATAACTATCATGTAGATAACAAACGTAGAAATTAAATCAGACTGACATACAGATGGATCTGATCTGCAACTTAGAGGATTTACTTATACTACAAAGTTTATAGAACGTGATCATTTCTGAGAATAGTGTTTATTTGAGAAACTAAATCAATTTTGCGAGACCGTAATCGTGTGCAATCACTTAGCAGTTTTGTTTTCACACAATTAAATTAGGTATAATATAATATTATACCTAAATTGTATTTTAAAATATCTAGGTGGACTGTAGCATCAGCGTGTATTTAGTAAAAAAAAAATTAAATGTTAATTTTATAAACTAAAAAACACGCTTGAAAATCCTGAATACTTTTGAAATCCTTAAATACATTAAGGATCAAAATTTCAGATCAACCCAACTGTTGTAAGTGGATGAAAATCACATCTTCCCTCTCTCTCTCCAGCCCATTTACGGCCCACTGTTGGGCACGGGCCTCCTCCACTTTGGAGGGATTATGGTCTACTGTGCCGCGCTGAGCAGGCGTGTTGGCACAGGATTTATTTTCGAAGTTTCCGTCTCTTGTTATCTGTGTACAATATCCCTTAGCTGACTTTTACAGCACCCTTGGGAGGAGATGGGGTGGTGACACTTGTATTCTCAATCCGTCACCACACGGACAAAGTTTCAACTACAAAATTTAAAGTTTCAATTACACAGATTTATATAGACATAGACTGATTAATAAATACGAACGATGCTAATAAACGTGTATTTAATGGAAGTGTTTTATATTAATTATTCTAAATTATCATTTTATTGATTTCTACAGCACATATTGCAACACATACACACACACACACACACACTTGCACACTTGGTATTTGTAAAAATTGTCAAACACTGAATAAAATGATTACAATGATGATGAAGTACCTATCATTCTCTAGAACCCGAAGGAAAGCTTGTTCTTACAGAAGTGAATTAGTGACATCTTAATTTTTATTCATTACCTCCAGAACGGATCACTAGACCTGAGTTTAAATATATTCGTCGACACCTTGAATTAAGGGCCTACATCAATATTATCGTATACCATCGCCGACACGTACATATTAACACAGCCAGTAAGCACAGAAAATGAAGAATTAGGGATACTTTTCCTATTTACTCAAAATCTACTAAATACATATATTTTAATTCTGATTTACGTGTTTCTATATATAATAGTTACTTATGTTTTGAAAGTTATTTCATTAGTTAATACGCGATAATAGACCGACAAATGAAAAAAATAAAAAATTTGAGAGGTTGTTTCGCCAAGATTTTCTATCGAGAAAACTTTTTTCAATCGCGTTTCTGAGTTGATGCGATCCTAGATCATATATTGAAAAAACATATACTTAAAAATTAGAGCTCTAGCCATTCAATCTAAAGAAACAATGAAAACTTCGTACATAGAAAAATGCACGAAGCTATTTTGGTATCCTCTTAAGGTTGATTGAGAAAGGTTATTTACATTGTTTGCACCTGCAAGCTAATTACTGAGGTTCGTAACCAGATTTTACTTAGATCCGGTTACGTGATGTTTAACGAATTCAGTTTAATTTAGTTAGTCACCGTACGAGAACAAGAGGTTTGCATAGTCCATTGTTGAAACTTAAACGAACGATTCAAGTTCTTTTAACATTCACTCTAATTGAAAATAATGTACTTTTTACGCTATAATATAAACCGTGCGGCGACGGATTAGTAATAAAAGTGTCACCATCCCTTTTCCTTCTAGGAGATGCTGTAAAAGCCAGCTAACATCATCTGTGAGGATATGTGCCAACGCCCCTTGTTAGCGCGATGCAGACCATAATCCCTACCTAAGTGGAGGAAGCCCACGGGCGTCAGTGAGAAGTTAATAGCCTGGATAGACGGAATAACTATAGAACTTGTTGAAAATTCATTTATTATTTTACACATATTAAGAAATAGCTGTGCCCACGACTCCGTCCGCGTGAATCGATTTTTTTTCGAAAGACCCAATCAGTTAATATTATTTGATTCTTTTTTCAGCCGCTAGATGGCGTTGCAAGTAACCAAATTGAGACATTTCGTATTATGCAAATATCTCTTGATTGAGCCCCGCTTGCGATGAAACAAAAACTATGTAATAATAAAACAATAAATATATAAATATTCATGGACATTTCACACAACATCCTCTGGTCCCAAGCTAAGCTAGAATACATATATTACGGATAGAATACATATATTACTTTTCTTTTGTAAATACATACTTATGATACATAGAAAACACCCAGACGCTGTACAAACATTCTTATGACATTTATGAATATCTCACAAATGATTGTCCCAAGCGGGAATCGAACCCGCGACCTCGTGAACGGCAGTCTGTTACATGAACCACTCCACCACGAAGCCCGAATACCTTGAGTTGTGTACAATTTTTACGTACAACATTTATATTTATAAGTGTTGTAAATTTTACGTGATGCGTGCACAGACAAACATATAAACAGACAAACAGACAAAAATTTCAAAAATGCTGGATATGGGTTCTCTTGATTATCCTTTAACCATCTGACTATTTTTTTGGAAAATATATTCAATGTACAAAAAATTGTTTTCTACAGATTTATTATATGTATAGATTTGACAAATTAAGCCTTAAATAAAGTAAAGCTAAAAGTTTTAAAAGTGAAAAAGCGTTGTTTACCAATCAGTACCCTCGGTATTGGTGAGAAAAAAAATCGTAACTAAAGTGTAGGCGTCATGAATCTACCATTAATACCTAGCTCGAAGCCACGCTATTCCAATTTGTTCCAATTTCAAAGTTTAAACAAACTTTGTACCAAACTTTGCATCATTCCCGTGATTAAATCGATTTCAGATTGCTGGTGAAATTTCGAAACTGCCGATTCGTCGTCACAAGTAAAAGGCTCACCGAAGTTTCAGCACGTAAAATTTTAAATCTAAACGTCATTCTACTCTGTCTTAACTTTGTTCAGGTATTAATTCTAGGATTTAACGAAATACATAGTTCAAAAAGCTCTGGCAAGTTGTGTTTTCAATTCGCAGCAATATTGTTTACATTTTTTAATATTAAAACAGAGAATATATTTATAATGAATTATATTTTTGAGACATTTTATTTGTTTTTATTCTCATTTGTAACACCTTAACAGTTGCCATGACCATACAATTATACTGACGTAGAAATAAAATCCACTATCCAGTGTATTACAAAGATAAGCTCATAATCTATAAGCTTCGTTTGTTTCACTTAGATCCTTATTAAAGGACAACACTTAAGTATAAAAACACAAAAATTAGCAAAACACGAAGCACTTTAAAATATTTTTCATAAATAAATTACATTCCCCGAGGAATATTACATTGGCTCGTTTCTTTTTATACCAAGGCAAGTTGGCTGCAACATTAGTTTGCCGACTTAGACGGTTTCACTACAAAAGTATGTAATATTTTACAAAGATAAATTTTAAATGCTCAGTTTTATATACTTAGTTTAGTACATTATAGCATCGTTACTAAATTTATAGTTCTGTTGTTATATTTAACAACATGTTTCTTTGTAGCACATTGTCTTAGATAAGATTTTATTTGTAATTCACTATAGGTACCCTGGCTTTTAGTGTGCTATTTGCAATAAAGATGCAATTAAACGCACTTGAGTGCGAGACTCAAGTCCATTTACAACATTTGCTAGCTTCAAGAACTATATAGCTGGAATAGTTAAATACTTTTACGATTATTTCGCCAGGCAGTGTAGAAAATAGTGTTAGAAGATACTTGTTACATGCCTAAAATTAATTTTCTTTGATACAGAAACTATTAACGTTAAGACTTTCATACGACGAATACTATTGAGCGTTTTTACTTTTCTTAAGTGCTGGTAAATTTTGATCGAAAATGCACATAGTGCTACACAATTTCTTTCCATTGGTGATGTTTGACCATTGTTAATAAACTATCTTCTGCTAGACATATAATCATCTGCATCAATCTGCATCAGCCTTGGTATTAGAAGCTTCTGCCTAATACTGCAATTGATGCTTATTCCTAAGTTTTAGTAGTTTGGCCACAGATGTAGAACATTTGGAAAAAATTATCCTCATGTAATAATTATGATAGAGCAGAAAAACGTACAGATCAATTTGTATATATTAAATACAGCATACATCAAATGTAATAGCTATAATCGCATGAATCGTATGAATAGCTAGAATAACTCCACAAACGAATGAATGGGAATGGTTACAAAGAAAGCGGAAAATGAAGCATACTGTAATTGTAAAAAAGATATAACTAATACTAGTGACAGAGAAATACAAGTTAGAATACGAAGCATGTAATCTACAAACATGCTTTGTATTCTAACTTGTATTTCTCTTGGTAATCTTTAAATGTTATACATCTCTTTGAACTATTGACAGGCCTGGTGGTCTAGTGGTTCATGTAACGGACTGTCGTTCACGAGGCTGCAGGTTTGATTCCTGCACGGGACAATTATTTGTGTAATATTTATAAATGTCATACAAATAATTGTACTGCATCTACTATTATGTAGTATGTCCGTTATCTGGTACGTATAACACAAGCATTATGAGCTTAGCTTGGGACCAGAGGACGTTGTGTGAAATATTCATGAATATTTAATGAATATTTATTCATCGTTCCCAAGTACATAAATACTATACCTATTTAAATATGTATTAGAATTTAGGCGAATGAACCCCATTTGTTATAAAAATGTTTTACCAAAGACCCATAAGGATATACCTACAGGACTACAGCAACACAATACAATACTTACTAGATTGAAAGAAACTTAATGATTCAATAATGTAGTCTATATTTTTCTTGCAGATACTTCGATCTAAAATCGCTGACAATGCAACCTCAGATGCACACATCGCTGGATTTGCTTCGGTATTTATTTTACATCAGCTTAAATCCTGACATACGATTACGACTGCGAACCACATTGACCGTAAATATTTGTTAAAAACACGAATAAACAATATAAATAAATTACTACATTAGGTTACCCAATTGTGATAAATTATTGTGATATTTGCGGTTAAAACATGTTTATTTTATTGTTAATGTTACCCATACCGCATTTAATTAAATGCTACAGAACTAAATGTGGTTTTGGGCTTTAGTAATTATTACTTTTAGCTATAAACAATCAATATTTACGTTATCAATAGTACGTTAACACATGATTTGAATGAATTATTATAGTTTTAGCTATAAAATAAATAGATAAATATATTCATTAACATTACACATAACGTCCTGTGGTCCCAAGCTAAGCTTGTGTTATATGGGTACCAGAATGCGGATATACTACATAAACTGAAACAATTAAATAAAACTAAAACAATTCGTACGCGTGGAATTAAGCAAATTTTTCCCGATTATGCAACATTTTTCACTGATGCTTCGCTCCTATTGGTCACAGCGTGATCTTATATGACTTAAAGCCTTCCTCGTTAAATGTACTATTTAACACTGAAATATATTTTCAAACTGGAGTGGCGGTTCCTGAGATTAGCGCGTTCATAAAAACATACAAATAAACTATTCGGCTTTATATTATTCGTATAGAAATTAATGACTAAAAGACTAGCGCAATTAGGCAGCCGTTTTACCGAAAAGCTCAACAGCAACTGAAATATGATTCAAAACTCTTTTGATAAAAAAAAAAATTTTAGTTGCCAGTAACAAAATCCAAGCTGTAAGGCAACACAACAAAAACATCTGTGTGAAAAAAATAACAAAAAAACAACATATTTCATTGCGCCACGCGCCGTCCCAATATCGCAGACAATCATAAAATGAAACATCATAAGGGGAATAAAAACTGAAAAGAGATCATAACGACACAGGACGGGGTCTTAACAAATCGGTGGTCATCATTCAAGGCTATGACCTCAGGGTGTTTGGTTCTCTTTGCCTTGTGGTCGAAGATAAGTCGTTTCATTGTGTGCAAGCCGATGATAACGTTGCTTTCGATTTATTATAAATTGAGGTCTGGTAAACCCCAGCCTTATTAGCCCGTATAATAGTTACCGGGTGTTTGAAAAGGATACATATTGTGTGAGACTATTGACTAACTAAAGAATAGGTAATGGGAAATGTGAATGTAGCTTATATTGAATTGTCGCAATATAACGATGATATAATTGTAGTGTTTTGGTTCCTATTTCGGATGTCAAGTAAATTGGAATAACTGTATCTTTACTTTCACGACTTCGTCCTTACAAAAAGATTATAGACTTGGTTCCTGATGAATATTCTATCAACACACAAACTTTGGCATTATATGGAACTAATTTATTATAAGCAAAGTACTTTTATTTATTTTCGTATTGTTTTCGTGAGTTTGAGTCATATTAGAAATACTATATTACCGGATAACACTCACAGTTTTGGGATCGAAGATCGGCGTCTGCGACCTTCGCACTCGCCCTGAAGATGAGCATCGGATATGCTCGAAACCTGGGTCGACATCTTCGATCTCAAAACTGTGAGTTTTAGCCGGTAATATAGTATTTCTAATACTTTTATTTATGTTTTAAGACGATACGAAATTTAATTAGATTTAATACCACTAAGCAACTTAATAACGTTATAACGGCTTTCTTAATTACATTTATACTGTTCCAACAATCATCCCAGATTACAACAAAGATAAATATCTTTTACGATTAGAATATATTACACTCCTTGATTAACATAAACCTTATGCTCGAAGCCGTATTTACCAAATCCTAACTTGCTCCATGAAATTCTAGCTAAAACATTGTGTGCTCAAAACGCTGGCGTTGCGTTCGTTGTTATAAATCCGTTTCGCTCGTAAAGAAAATTGTGTAATATATCATAGTGTTAACACCGTGTGAGAGAGCCCGTTTATCAACTCAAGTCCTCTAATAATATCTCTTATGAATGTTATTCCACCTTTTTTTTTTAATTCTTGAATTAATACTTCCACATTGAAAATGGAACATAAACAAATGAAAACAGTATTCATTTACTTTTTAAATGTTCTATTTAATGGCTGTAGAATGGCGTTTGACAATAATTGTTTTCTAAATTCAAAACATTTTGTTTTTAGGGTTCCGTACCCAAAGGGTAAAAACGGGACCCTATTACTGAGACTTCGCTGTCCGTCCGTCCGTCCGTCCGCCCGTCCGTCCGTCCGTCCGTCTGTCACCAGGCTGTATCTCAAGAACGGTGATAGCTAGACAGTTGAAATTTTCACAGATGATGTATTTCTATTGCCGCTATAACAACAAATACTAAAAATTAAATCAAATAAATATTTAAGGGGGGCTCCCATACAACAAACATGATTTTTTACCGTTTCTTGCTCTCATACAACAAACGTGATTAATTAAGTATTGTGTGTGTTGTTTGCTCATTTATTAATAACGTGCCTTATGTTGCATAGATAATGGTACCGAACCCTTCGTGCGCGAGTCCGACTCGCACTTGACCAATTTTTATTGACTTTATTAGTCTCGCATCAGTAATTCGTAATAGTCAGCAGGTTGTTTTACAGGTCAAGCTTATTACTCAGTCAGAAGAAAAAAGACGATGGCGTATTCTCTTGCGAATTGTGATTTGCTATGGTATAAATCAAGGTTAAGAAAGAAAAGTTTGCAATTATTTGTTAGATGTACAATATTAAAGATTCGTTATGCTTTTATCCATTGCCTTGGATTATTAGATGTTGTTTCATATTACTACTATGACATCTATTGCAAAGATTGATTTGAATTTACTAATTTAAAATAATATTTGGTTTGTATTGAACCATGTCCCACTCCCAACAAAGCATTTTCAAATTGAATAAGATTGTGTTTTTCTCCTTGTGTCCCCTTCTCTTGCAATTTATAAGACACATGGTTTTTAAAATTCAATTACATAGCTTCACATGCATCCCCTTGCATATGTTTTATGAAAACATTTTATATTATTACACAGCTATGGGGCATACGGATAGTAAACGTCTTGTCTTGGGGTACACGAATGAAATTTACATTCGTATAACAAACAGGGGAACGATAAAATGCATGTATTTTGTTTTGAATTTAAATTTTCGTTTTATGGTGTTACTAGGTGTCGCCCGGAACTTCGGACAGTTCACACAATATTTTTATAAATAGTAGCCTATGTGTTATTCTGATGTATAAGCTACATTATTGTAAAGTTTCATCAAAATTTATTCAGTAGTTTTTGCGTGAAAAAGTAACAAAGATCATGATCACATCCATACTCACAAACTTTCACAATTATAACATTAGTAAGATTTTAGGTTTTCTCTCTCAGGCGACAAATAATATTGATTTTCATGCAATAGTTTTAGGTTTTTTAGTAGATATTGTATTTTTCTTTCTGGAAAGATACATAAAATAAATAAATATTTATGAACACTTCACACAACATACTTTGGCCCCAAGCCTATTCGCTTGTGTTGTGGGTACTAGAATACGGATATACTAAAATAATTTTCTTGCCAAATGTGAAACCCTTAGTAAAAACCCCTAAATGCAAAACAAACAATTTATGTATCAAACAAATATCACACAACTACTTATATAGTGCGGAAATCGAACCCCCGTCCTCGAAAAATCAGTCTGTTGAACCTAGCCATTCCACAGACTGATTTTTTGATCACGAGGCTTGTGTGTCAATCATGTAGCTAAATATCAATAAAATTAATTCATAGATACAACAACAAGTCCTCATTTATCTAGGAGAAAGATGACAAATCACGAAGCAATTAAGCTAAGAAGCAGAGGTATAAATTCTATAATGATTGGATTTCTTTACCAACATTTTGTTATTGAGAAATAGAGAAATTTAACTTGCCTCTTCAATATGTGAATAGAAAATTGGATTTGTACCTCGACACTACTCGGAGGGTCGTTTATCTCAATCCCTTGGCAGACAAAGAGCGCCTGTGTCTTATATATGAGATCGATCTCATTACACAACAGATCAATGAAACGAAATGATGTTGTAACTTATTTACTGTCATTTTGTAGGTAATACTCTGAACTTGTACCTATAAACTTAGAAGTAAAATGTAACGCTTTAAGGGCGTCACAAACGACATATTAATATATATTAATTTAGCGAAAAAGAGACAGATATATCTGTTGGTGACGTCATATGTATTGATACATCTCGGTGTATTAATATATATCTGTCTCTTTTCACCTTGTCTTTTTATGCCGTTTGTGGTGCCCTTTTAGCTTTGTATTGTTTTCCATTTTATCAGTCTTAGATCATCAATCCTACAGTAGCTGACATTATAAGGCGACCCATTGCTGAAAAAGGTTTGAGAACAATGATCATACTCATTGTGTACTGACACTGTCGTGCCTTAATGTGCGTGAGGTGAATTTGGGCGGGGCGTGCGTAGCGACCAATAAAATGCCGTTATAGTGTTCGTGTGCGTTACTTCGGCACCCCACCGTCGCGGCAGTATATTTGTCAAAGTAAACAGCGTGCTTAACACCTCGTTTTGATTTAATCCACATAGTAAGGTCTCTTAAAACGTGGAGCCGATGATCAAGAAAGCAGAAATAAAACCGCATGTTTTAACGTTCAATGGGGAAGCTTATGTCCAGTAGTAGGAAAAGATTGATGGATAGACACAAACATGTATTGATGTGTTTTAGTATGTGTTACAACCTCTCCGTGTGGTGACGGATTAAGAATACAAGTGTCACCACCCCATCTCCTCCCAAGAGTGCTGTAAAAGTCAGCTAAGGGATATTGCACACAGATAACATCCTGTCTGAGAGACTGAAAACACGAAAATAAACCCTGTGCCAACACGCCTGCTCAGCGCGGCACAGTAGACCATAATCGCTCCAAAGTGGAGGAGGCCCGTGCGCAACAGTGGGACGTAGATGGACTGGAGAGGAAGTATGTGTTAAAATACTATTACTATATTTTGATTATATGTATAATTATTCAGAGCAAAATAAACGCGTCTAAATCTGTAAAAAGGGGATTTACTGTTTTACTTTTATTTAATAGCGACTAGCTGTTACCCGAAACTTGGTACACGTGGAATTCAGAAAATTTTCTCCGTTTGTGCTACATTTTTCACTGATGCTTCGCTCCTATTTGTCGCAGCGTATTGTTATATAGCCTAATAATAATAATCCTCGATAAATTTTATATCCAACAATTAAGGAATGTTTCAAATCAGACTAGTGCAGTGGTTCCTGGAATTAGCGCGAAGAACAAACAAAAAAATTGTTCAGCTTTATAATAATATTGTAGATTTAAGACCAAATTATGAAAAAAGCCTTAATCTCTGTAGTCCAAAATTTTGAAATTTAACTCAAAATCTGTATCAATTCTATGCATTCAAAGCTGTTTGTATTTAACTCATAGACATCAATGTTATACAATAGTCTCTAACAATGTACATGTTTGCTCAGTTCAATATTATACATCCAATGTTCCCGTTTGTTGATGCATAAATGGTTGTTAGTATGACCCCAATACTGTCAAGTTTTGACTAATGAAGAATTTTTGATATTATATCTACTCTTAAAGTATTTAATGATGAGTTTAATGAAACTACTTCTACTACGCGACTTCGCAAACGTGGAATTAAAAAAATAATCCCTGTTGCAACATTTTTCACTGATGCCTCGCTCCTTTTGGTAATTATTTCTTATTAACAAAATAAAAATAGTAAGTTATTACCCGTTTTCTTTATCAAAAATATAAATATAAATAAATATTCATGGACATTTCACAGAACGTCCTCTGGTCCCAAGTTAAGCTTATATGCTTGTGTTATGGGTACCAGAATACGGATATACTACATTTACTACTTTTCTTTTGTAAATACATACATATAATAATAATTAATACCATTTAAAACGTATTAAGAAACTATTGTAACAGTAAATTATTGTAATAGTAAAATATACATCTACTCGTATATTGATTGTACAGATACGTTATGTTGCAAGATTTCGATGTAATCAAGATCTCAATTAAGCTTTGTCCTCGGGGCCCCTTAACCACGTAAAAGCCTCGAGCGATGACATGTTTATATTTAATTTCTCAACCGAAATGGAGTCAACATCACTGTATTTCTGAAATTAATTGTAACCTCCGTTTGTCAGCTCGGCAATAGTATACAGCATACAATGATGTAAAGAAACTAGACAAAACAGGACAAATTTTGTAACGAGATTTGTGTTTTCTATTTTTTAGCACAAAATTTTAATAAGTGTTCGTTCGTTAATATTGCTAATGGGTGAACCCATTTAGGGGCGTTTTTATTTACTAATGGACATAGGACTAAAATGTACAAGCCAATTTATAGCTTAGAACATAAAACTTATATTATAAACCTACTAACGTAAAATTAATTAAAATAAAATAAACAAATAACACAGTGATTTTTCTATTTCAATTCAAACTTAATAATAATATTTATTTAGGTATATCTAAAAGAAGGATATATAGAACGATTTTACTGACCAGTCCTAAATGTGAGCCGTCTTGAAAGTAAAGCTCTGCGCCGTTTTATGTTGTACCTACATATTACATCTATCATCAGCCTTTCTCCGACCACTGCTGGACATAGGCTTCCCCGATGCGCTATCTGCATCCGGCGGCATCCTGCACATTTGCTCCATGCTGGGTCTTCTGGGACATGGTCGCCACTTGAGGACCTTCCTCCCTCCACTGTCCTCGAATACATAGTATGACAAGCGTTAATTGATTTATTTCTAGTGTTAGTTAAACTTAATTAAGTAACTGTATTATCAACGTATTAAAATTAAGTCTGCTTTAAGAACAGAAACCACTTTTAGTATTTTTATATCTATGTATTTTTCATTGCGGTCGACATGGAAATGCCGCGGGCGGTAAATCCGCGCCCGCACCACGTGGCGTCCATACCACAAAAGTGCTTTTTGATAGACAACCATGCCAAGTCCCGGACATTTAATGCCCTGTGTCGGATACAGTGGAGAATTTTTCATTTAACGACCATAGTAGATTAATTGCTGGCAAATTCTTGTTGCTATTAATTTGAACCGTTTGTGAACTGATTCGAATATTTGTTTAGGCTTTTATATTTCTCTTTTGATGTTGTTTGTTTATCATTTACTTTTTTGAATACAGAGAAAGTAATTTACATTATAAAAGCTTATAACATTGTAAACACATTTTATTTCACAACGTATCCAGTAACATACAAAAAAAAAACAGTAAAATTTTTGTTCACGAGGCGAAAAAGTGCCATTCAAGTCCCGGATTCTACTCAGTCGTGTCCTTTCCTGTGACTCAACACGCCTCTTTCCGGCGATTTTGCTTATCCGTATCATTTAATACAGTTTATCTTATCCATGTTCTAAAATACACCCTAATATTCAACTTTTTGTGAACCAAAAGATTTTCTTGCCAGATTAATAAATAAATAAATAAATATTCACGGACATTTCACACTACGTCCTCTGGTCCCGAGCTAAGCTTATTATGCTTGTGTTATGGGTACCAGAATACGAATAGAATACATAAACTACTTTTCTTTTGTAAATACATACTTATAATACATAGAAACACCTAGACCCAGGACAAAAATTTGTATGACATTTGTAAAGATCACAAAAATGATGGTCCGAGGCGGGAATCGAACCCCCGACCTCGTGAACGGCAGTCCGTTTTTATGAACCACTAGACCGCGAAGCCCGCCTAAAATGTGTATTAATTTTATTAGGACGCCTACATCTTTATTCTATCAAACGCTTAGTTTATATCTCACAAAAAAAAATTTTTGGTCGGATTTTTTTACTGTACCGATAGATATGTAAATCGGCGTTTTATGAATACTAATCATTCCATCGAACTTAAGTATTTCACATTATTCGAATACCAAATTTCCTTTCCCGATAACAGGAAAATAAGCTGAGATTCCATCAGTGAACACGATAATAGCAAAACAGAAATTTACAAGAAAAATATATAATACACGTTTAATATTGCAGTAATATCGCAGATAACATGAAATTTTTGTAATATTTACAACGGGAGTCGTAGCGGGTAGCCTAGCTGCCTTTGGTTCACGAGGGCGCATATTCGAGTCCTGAATAGGGCAACTATATGTTTGAAGAATAGCATCTATATCTGAACCCAAGAATGCATCTGGACATTTTCTATCTATGAAGGCATGTATTCATGAAAAATTTTAAGTATCGTCAAGTAGTACATATAACTAAAACATACAAACTTAGCTTAATAAGAAACCAGAGGTAAATAATAAAATGTTTATTAATATTTTCTGTATTCTGATACAATTTAGGAATAGATACAATTGACGTTAACTTACTGTAAAGAGTTTAATGTTTGTCGTAACTATTTAAAAATAAATCATAGTATCTTAAGTACATATTTTTTTTGCTCGCTATCGTAGAGTTTTTTAGTCAGTTTAAGAAAGATCCGACGAATAAAAGTGAAAGTTATTAAGTTTATCTCAGTTAACATAAACTGCAATTACCAAGTCACCAAGCGTTTACAAAGAAGGCAACAAACATTTTCTTAGGCCTAAGAATGGGAATAACGGCTGTAGAGAAAAGCTAAATAGATATTTTATCACTTTTATCGCCTCTTATTTTGAACACTGTTTGAATTACGTACAGTTACATTTCGCGTTTCGTACATTGAATGTAATTTGTTGCTTATGTACAAGGATGTCATTCTAATGGGTCGTATCAGAGCCTGTAAATAGGCACGCCGCATTCAAATCATCAATATGTCTTCATTTCACGCCGAACAGATAATATTAGTATCTGTTCGGTGTAAAATAAGATATATTGATGATTTGAATGCGGCAAATGGCCTGTTTTGATGTTAGATTGATATTATGCTTATATGGATACAACGTTTCCAGAAATCTATACTGACATTATATACCTGACCAGTTTGTTTGTTCAAACGCGCCAATCTCAGGAACCACTGGTCTAATTTTAAAAATTCTTTTAATTGTTGAATTATTTATTTATTTATTTTATTTATTAAATAGACTTTTTTTAAATTAACACAGTACAATGGCACAGTACAATTTATTCTTTTATTTATCGAGAAAGGTTTTAGGCTATATAACATCACGCCACGACCAATAGGACCAAAGCATCAGTAAAATTTGTTGCATAAACGGGAAAAAAAATCTAAATGCTACGCTTGCGAAGTCGCAGGCAACAGCTAGTATTGTTATAAGCATTCACTTCATCCGTCAGTACCTACAATATTTTTTTGTAACAAATTCATTCAATTCCCTTATTTTGTGCTCGGTTTTGATTGCGTACATAAAAATTTATTAATGTTTCATGCATTGCCCAACAGGATTTGTACTAAATTCCTTCCGAATCCATTTGACCTAATTCCAATGTGATTAATTTAAAAGTTACGTATTTTCATACACAAAATACATATTTGGTAGTCAAATCTGAAACAGTTGCATGTTGGCTAACCATTTGTAATATTTGACCGAATATTGTAATTGGTAATAGAGGGTTACCTGGATTAATTATTATTATTAGTAAGTCACGCACACGATATGATTTTATTCTGGTATCCCCAAATATTTTCTTAATAATTCTACGTGATGTAACAGTTCTAACTCCAGAAAATAGCTCATAACTCCAGATAACAATATTTTGTTTTTAGATAATTGCCTTTTATGAGATCAGGCGATTTCTAAAACAATAACAGAAGCCAAGACCTAGCCTAGACCTGTAGGGTTACTCTTGAAAACAATCGCAATACCACTATAATTCCAATTCTCTAACGCAATTTCTATTTCAATACGGAGCTGTCAAAAGGCGTCAAGAGTACGGTTTTGGCGACATTGACATACATTGATGTTTAGTTCACTCAATATCCGCTCAGTATTAACACAATATGGCGCTAGTGTTGTGTTCAAGAGTACGAAACGTGATGAAACGTCATAATCTCAATGCTAATGGATCGGAATTGTTTTCAAGAGTAACCCTACTGTTGTGGCGTTCTTTGCATAGTACTATGATTGGATATAAATTGTTTTATACAAAGTTAATCAGGAAACCAAAAATTCCAATGTATGTTCTATTGTGGTCCGATTGAAATCATAATAAACTAAACATCTAAAAGTTTAAGAGATCTATAATATCATAATTCTTCTGCAGAGTGCAGTAACAGATTAATAATCCATGGAAGTTTTTGGACAAAGAAAAAAGAATAAAGACCATTTTTTAAGAAGAAAAGCAAAGATAAAAGCTGTAAGTGTCAAGAATATTCTCTGAAGTTCGTAATCATAATTGAGTCATCAGGGTTATTAAGTGATACCGATTAAACGTTTCAAGGAAATTGCATGATGGTTTTAATAGATAATGAAGTAAATAAAGAGATTGTTATGAAATAAAAGTGAGTAAATTCTTAATGAACATTTAATTTAAATTATTTTCAAGACTTCTTGTTCTTATTTGTACCTCAAGTTCAATCTTTCAGGGTTGATTCGATAGAGAATTAGCAAAATGTACCTAAGAGTAACCTTTTCAAAAACATCATAATTGTATATATTAATTATTGCGTTTCTTAAAACCAAATTGACCCAAATCTAGACTTATTTCTATAGATTTATTTCTATTCTAGACTTATATCTATATAACGATTTTTTTGAGATTTATAAATACACAGTTTTTGATTTATACATTTATAAACATTTTATTTGCTCCATTTTACTTAATTCCAATCCACAAAGGTCCAACGCCTAATATTTTCACTCCAAACAATTCAAGCCGACCGGTCCCTAGCCATTCTCATACTAAGTTTTGTTCCCTTCGTATTCTTCCTTACTGTAATTGCCATTCTGAGAGCCATGAATAAAACATCTGCTTACTTAGATTCACAGTATTCGACTGTGGTTAACATATTTCTTGTTTAATGGAGACGAAGAGTTGTAAATAAATTGTTGCTAATATATTCCAAGCAGCATTTGGTATTGTAAAAGATTAAAGAGGCAACGAATTATCAGTTTCAGTTACAGAAAGTATTTAGATTCAGAGATTTATTTGAACATATTTCTTTTCTTTAGAGGAACGCAAAATTATTTTAATGTAGATCTGTCTTCTAAAATACATTGTTTATTATTAAAAAATGTAGTTTTCTTCAAGCTCAAAGTATAGATTATGACTTGTAGAACATGACACCAACCTTGGCTGAACTACCAAAGAGAGATTGCTGAATTTATATGCAGAAAGAACTTGCAAAGCTAAATGTTAAAATAAACCCAATACTAAAGAAATAAATAAAGTTAACGTAAAGAAAAATGATGAAGTAATATCTTAAAATTAAAAAGTCGTCGACTTTTTATCAATAACAGTAATTATTTATCACCCGTAAAGCAATAAATCACTCTAACAAATCACAACCGCAAAATTTCAAAGGTAAAAATAGACAAAACTCCCTGACAAATTTCTGCTCCATAATTTGAATTCGTTCCGATGTAGAGACAGCTGTCGCTGGCGACACGGGCACAGATGCGCGAAGCGCGACTTTTGTTTTAAAAATATACAATCTACGTGTGTTTTTGTACATGGTATTGTTGCTAATTTTATTTGCAAATTGATATGGTCTAATTTTGAACGAAATTCGTATATTGACATTAGTGCCCTTATCTCTTTATTTGGGGTCGAAGCAACATGCCGGTTTCTTCCATGCTCTTCAGTCAGACGTCATTTCTGTACTTACTCCTCTTTCTTTTTTTTATATCCTGTTTTGCACAGTCCATCTATCGTTTCTCCAGCCTTCCTCTACTTTTGTTTCCTGCTAAATTCATTCCTAGAACAATTTTTCTTTCCTCCCGTCTGTGACATAACAATTGAAAATCTATAAAATTGCTTATGAGTTGACATTGATTTTAAGCTGATAAACTACAGTTACCATCAAGCTTTCGCACCTATTACAGTCATCAAAAAGTGTTACTTCAAGAATAAAAATAAATTTGGAAGTACTAGCACATAGAAAGTTTTATTTACTTTTTACTACTTTTGTGGGCAGACATGAATACCCATATAAAAATATATTACGTAGTATTATTCAAAGGAGGTCTGGTATGCTAACGAAAATAAGGATATGTATTTTATGGGGCCTTAGATACCTATGTTTTAGAAATAAATTTTTCCCTTTCTCCTACCACTATCTGCTACAATTTCAATTCAGAAAATTTCGGCTCTCTAGTTATAGTTTACCGTTTTAAGAGATACAGCCTAGTGACAGACGGATGGAGGGATAGACAGCGTAGTCTCAGTAATATGGTAGGATTCCCCTTGTGGTATGGAACCCTAAAATTTGCTATTAATATTATTTTAATTATAAACATTGATTAAAATACTTCATTGTACAATTTTTAATAATCCTTGGAAGTGAGCCAATCCACTTTATTTTCTAAGTTATATTTCAGTAAAGCAATCGTGTTCATCTAACCATATAATCTATTCATAATGGTCCCAGTGATTGTGAAAAAATATGAGCTAGGAGCAATTAGTATGGATGAGGTGAAACATAGCTGCAGAGATTATTCATTTTATGTGAAAAGTTGGCAATTCGTTTAGTATTCAGTTTAAAGACTTAATCAAAATTCTTTGTAAGAGAACTTTTCAATCGGATAACATTTCTGAGTAAATTTGTTCGTGTTCGTGAAATACGTTCTATGCACATGCATAGAACGTATTTCACGCACAGATATTTACTTTAATCCGGGTTAGTGATGTAGCCATAGACACTCTATTTGTGTATTTATGAATTATTTTATAGAAAAATAAAAAAATTATCATGTCATCGTGTTTGTTACCAAAGTCCTCCGAAATAGCTCGACCGATTTTTATGAAATTGCAGTAGGTGTACCGACGTGTAATCAGGAAAAAAAACTTACCTATTTCTTTTTAAAATGGAGATCATGTTAAACTATTATTTACCGTCGTTAATCGCTAAACTAGTAGTTGATATCAAGATACATTCAAATTCATTCCTTGCGTGTCAAAAACTCCCAGTGGTGGTCATTGACAAATGGACAAAATACCCACTTGACAAACAACCACATACCGTGATGTTAATGAAATTAACCGCTGTGATTAATTGTGTATACAACATAATCATGCATCGTATTTATTATAAGGTTAAATTTTAAATTACATTAAATATTTAAATAGATATTAGGTTACATTTTAAAGTAAGTTAGAATTAATTATTTTTATTTTTTGTTTGGCTATGGTTGCTTTATGTCTTTGAAATAATAAAATTGGTCAAGTGCGAGTCAGACTCGCGCACGAAGGGTTCCGTACCATTATCTATGCAACATAAGGCAACGTTATTAGTATCGAGCAAGAAACGGTAAAAAAATCATGTTTGTTGTATGGGAGCCCCCCTTAAATATTTATTTTATTTTATTTTTAGTATTTGTTGTTATAGCGGCAATAGAAATACATCATCTGTGAAAATTTCAACTCTCTAGCTATCACCGTTCTTGAGATACAGCCTGGTGACAGACGGACGGACGGACGGACGGACGGACGGACTCAGTAATAGGGTCCCGTTTTTACCCTTTGGGTACGGAACCCTAAAAAAGAGAAATTTCGTTAAAGGATTCTGTTACATAGACACGAAAAAGATAACTTCTTTGTCTTTCTTCAGCCTTTTAACGTCCCACTGTTGAGCACTGTAAACGACCACTTTGCGAGGAATTATGGTCTGCGGCACCGCACCGACCGGGTTTATTTTCATGTTTTCCTTCTCTCGAGGATGTTATCTGTGTACAATATCTCCTATCTGGCTCTTACAGCATCCTAGGTTCGAAACAGGGCGGTAAAACATGCGTAACACACATGTAAAACACCTAATGTGTGTAAAAGAATAAAGTTACAGTAAAACCAAAAATATCATAACAAAAAAAATATATAAAGACAAATATTCATATATCGTAACTCTGAAAAGTTGTGGTCCTATGAAATAATCAAACGATCATGTTCGTCGTCAACTCCCTTGAAACATTTGGTCATCAATAATGTATGAATTTCACGACAAAGTATGGAAGACAAACACAGACGGTTGTAGGTTCATTTGCACGTACCAATAGAATTGCAAGTTGCTCACATGTTAAACTTGTAGAGAGGATATGTTTGCAGGATTAGCGGTTTACGATTTGAATATTTTAGTTCTATGAAAATCATAACATACTTTTTTTGAGAAAAACCCATGAAAATAGTATCTATAAAACTACTATTATTATATTGTACATTTCATTTTAAAATTATCTTATATTTTTTTGAAATTTACGTTATTTTAATGATTTTCTGTTTAAAATAATTGTAATGACGTCACCAGATTAGACATAAGAAGGTATTGATTTTTGGCAAAATTTAGAAAGAGATAAATATTATAAAATATCTCTCTGCCTATCGCAATCAGCAGTAATCCAAACGGAAAAATGATATAACATATTGTCTACTAGTAGTAGCAATTAGGTTTTTTTTTAATTTCAGTACCTAGTGAAAAGGTTTGTAGTAATATGTATAACTAGTATTGACCATCTAGTACGTGAAAAGCTACCGCAGATACGACTGTTTTTAACTCTATAAGTTAAAAAACGACGATTGATTGTATTTTGACTTATAAGGTACAATAGTACCATATACATTTACAGCTATATCTCCGAATTATTGATAATAAAGCAGGTTTTATTCTATTAACCACTTGAATATATCGCCTACGCTCATATGAGTCCCAACCACAAAGCTTGGTACCATGCAGTCGCGACAAAACGTGCCTTGCATATCTAATGTCGGAAAGCGGATTGAATGAAAGTATTGTTCAGGAACAGATAAAATAAAGAACGACCTGCTAGGTGAACGAAGCACAATTGCTTGCAAACCCCCAGAATAGTTGTATCAACACACAAATTGAATAAACTTTTCCGCAGCAATTCTTACTTAAGCATATATTATATATACTTTTAATAAAGAGGTAAAATTTAAAATATGTAATGCAAGGGGTAATCCTCACGAGTGGCAGTCTAATTATAAAAAATAAATTCACCATAAGAAAACTACAGATTCGGAGATTGCTATTTAAGCTATATTATGTCTAGCTAGTGTCTTAGTTCTCGTCTGGTGACGGATAAGAATACAAGTGTCATCGGCCCATTTCATCCCCAGGGTGCTGTAAGAGCCAGCTACGGGTATTACAAGTGGTTGACATCTACCGTGAAAGACGGAAAACTTGAAACTAAACCCTATACCACAGGCCCGGTCAGCGCTGCATTTTAGACCATCAGTGGACTGGAGATTGAGAAAGAGATATCTATTGTAGTGATTCAAAATTCCAGGCGTAAGATGTCGCGGCATACAACTATTTTCAGTAAAACTATAACTTATTACTCTCTCATTTTAGCTAATTTGTACGATTACTGAATGGATTCAGTTAATTATTCAGATTATTTAGTGATAATATATGTACATGTCATTAACACTTACTGTGTGGTTTTAGGCAATGATAATATGAAGTGAACCCGCTCTTAGGTAATTAGATGAAATTGACATTACCAAATACTAGACTTTGTATTCGTAGGTACGCTTTGACTACAGTATACTTAGAAGATTATACCATTTTTTTTCGGAACTATCATTTTATAGATTACAAGCTGACCCGGCAAACGTTGTTTTGCCACACTAAAAAAAAAAGTTTGAAAAATAGAAGTTGGCCGATTCTCAGACCTAGAGGATATGTACACAAAATTTGAGGAAAATCGGTCGAGCCGTTTCGGAGGAGTATGGTAACTAACACTGTGACACGTGAATTTTATATATAAGATATTTTTGTAGGCACTCTATTTTTTAAAGCAACATTTTATAAATCGGACCTAATGTTTATGTTCAGTTGTATTGACATCGGACGCTACATATTTTATAGATATCATTTTTCTTTGTACAGCCACCATAGAGACTCAATGAAAAATAAATACAAAAGATTTTTAACAACTTCACATTTGGCCAAAGACGCCATGCCATGCAATTGTTTAAAAACAAATACATATTTTTGAAATCATGGAACATTCGATTCGAAATTTAAATGTAAATTACAGTAGTGAAGTTAAAACGCAGAGCTGCTAAAATAAATTCAAAGTCTATATTCGAAGCAGCTAATGATTCCTAAAACGCTAAGAGTGAACCGCTAATGGGCCCAGTTTCACCTGTGACCCGGAAAGTTTGTGCGTTAATTGCGAGCACTCGAGGGTGGGTAATGAAAGTGAAAGTGCATATCACTGTACAATGTACGTGTCTGACAGGGCTGAGTCTAAAACAAGAGTTTATTAAGTAAGTAAATTGGGGAAAAAAGTTGTATAATAACATGCTGGACTTTATTAAGAGTTATTTCTTTCTATTGGATTGATCTATTTGGATCTTAAATTCCTATAGTTCTATGTTCTGTCTCGTTATTGACTTGGGAGTTATAATGGATGATTTTGTTTCCTAGAAGTTGCATCGTTGCAGATAAGAACTGCATATTAACAATAGATAACCCGTAACTACAACAAAAATTGTAAAGCAACCAATTTTAAAAAACCAAAATAAAAACGAAATTGTAAGCATTACAATTTAATATGTAATGAGGATAGACTGGGTGAAAGATTATTTGAAAGAAAGATAAATTAAGTGTAACGCCTGATACCTATGACCTGGAGAGCTTTATAAACGTGTTGTGTCACTCCAAAATAAATTTAGGACAAGTAGGTACGGGGAGAAGAAGCTTATTCCGGGACTAGATGAATTCTCATATTTCATCTATCTCTACAATGAACTTCAAACACACATTTTCTCAGTAATATTTTCCCAGTAAAGGCAGGTGCAAGCCCTAACGTGCCACGTCGGTTACCGAGGTAACTTTGCTCGTAATTTATTATTGAGTCGTTGTCCTGTACCGAAATGTAACATTAATATGGTGAACAAGTGCACAAAATGTGATATAAATTAATGATGACTAGTTTTCTTGACGGGCTTTGTGGTGGAGTGGTTTATGTAATGGATTGCCGAGCACGAGGTCGCGGGTTCCATTCCCGGTTGGAACAATCATTTGTGTGATATCCATAAATGTCATACAAATGTTTGTACTGCGTCTGGGTGTTTTCTTTGTATTTTATGTAAGTATTTACAAAAGAAAAGTAGTATATGTAGTCTATCCGTATCTGGATCCCATAATACAAGCATAGAAATATAGCTTACTTTGGGACCAGAGGACGTTGTGTGAAAAGTCCTGAAAATTAATTTATTATTTATTTATTTATTTATTTCTATTTATGTTATTACTAGCTGTTGCCCGCAGCTTCGTACGCGTGGAATTTAAAACCAAATGTAACAAATTATATTAAACAGCTATCCCCTTAGACCACTCTAACTTTAAAAAAAAAAACCATTAATATCCATTGCGTAGTTTCAAAGATTTAACCTCACGAGAGACACAGATACAAAAATACTGACTTTTGTTTGTAATAAGTGAAAATTTAAATTCTTCTTTTACTTTCTTGCCTTATAGGAGTATTATGAAAAGCATATGAGTAATCAAAATATTAAGAAGCTTGTGGACTTATTTTTTAACTTTTTCTCTTTCTTATTTATTTCTGTCTGATTAAATTGTCCGCGTGATAAAAATGTATTTTTTCTTTTAAATAAAGACGTAGAGAAGATTTAATATATTCATTTAGTTTAACATAATCTACTGTTAAATGCTTAGTTTAATTTTACAACATTACAATGAAACAGAAAAAGAATCTTCGTTTATTATTTTTTGTATGACTCCTATCGTTTCCATTTCTACCGGCCAGTGTCATCAGCGAATAAGTCGGCGGCAGCGTCAAAATACGATGATATATAAAGGAACCTCATGGCTTCCTGCCAAAATTGTCTGATCACGGACATACAGACATAATGCTTGGACTAATCACATTTTTTTATAGTGAACATTTCACACAACGTCCTTTTGTCCTAAAGTAAGCTATATTTCTGTGCTTTTGGTATAAGTACCAGCTAAGGTTATACTACTTAAATACTTTTTTATTGTTATTACAATACATACTTATACCTAATACATAGGTTATAAGCATTCAAAGGGTTTTTTTTTCCACAATCTGGCACAGTAGGTGCCTAAACCATATTAGAGAGCAATTGTATAGGAAGGGGGCGCATGACCAATAATATAACATTTATAGGTTGAGAAGACGGTAAATAGTATTCAAGATATTTTCCATAAACAATGTATCGTAATATCTATAGATTTCCAAAACAATCCTGAAGTGAAAAAATATATTTTATACGGAAATCGTGGATACAATTTTTCTTGCTAAGGAAAAAAATCACAGCTGGTACATCCCAAAAATATTCCATACATAACACACAGAGAAACGTTTATTGTATATCTTTTTACCTATTCCAGTTTCCTCACGTTTCGTTCTTGATAACCGTGTGTTCGTTTATAGATCAAGGCATAAATCCGTTTGTGAAATGCTAGCCGATTCTCGCTAGGAAATCGATGTGTAGTTTTGCCGTTGTACAAAACTTGTAACTCATAATAGAATTGTTTTTTTTTTGTGGTTTTTAATTAGGTACTAGTAAAATGATATACTTTGCCTGAAGTAAGCTTTTTCGTTGTTGTAAATTGTATGTAGTGTTTACTTATTTATCGTGGTAGAGTGGCTCATGTAACGGACTGCCGATTACGAGGTCGCGGGTTCGATTCCCGCTCGGGACAATCATTTGTATGATATTTATAATTGTCATAAAAATGTTTGTACTGCGTCTGGGTGTTTCTATGTATTATCAATATGTATTTACAAAAGAAAAGTAGTTTAAGTATTCTATCATTATTCTGGTACTCATAACACAAGCATACAACCTTGGGACCAGAGCACGTAGTGTGAAATTTCCATGATATTTTTTATTTTTATTTATTCCATAACTATTGCTCTAAATTCACAGAAGTTTTATTAACAACCAATAATAGCTCCATAATTATACTTTTATTAACACGCTTTTATAAGTTTGGTATGGAACTATCAATGTATTGATCTGTGTAACGGAATCTTTAACAGCGATTTTCATCCACTTGCAGTAGACGGATTGATCTGAAATTTTGCACACCTGACAAGGACAGATGACAATGCAATAATTTAAAAGAATAATCCCAATTCCTTGATCAGAATTACTAGAATAGCATGTTGAAGTATCACCATGACCACACTTGTATTTTTAATTATATACACGTAATAGTTTAATTGTATATGAGTAGACTCACCAAGATTATTGTGTTTCTACGTATGCCTTTCATATACAATCAGATAATTTCACCTAACAACGCTTTGTTTATAGAATCAGATAAAATTAATAATTGTTTACTTGTGTTTACTACGATTTTGACAACATGTGACAATAGAAACTTATGTCTCTGACAATATAAACTGTCAACGTTTTGTAAGTAGGTAGCATAGAATTGAGTATTGATGACATAGACAATGCAATTATTTAAAAAATATTCAGGATATTGAAGCGTGTTTTTTAGTTTTTAAACTAAATAGATTATTTACTTACTCTCGAATACCTAGTCAATTTTGAAATTTAAATTTTTCAACACATTATGTTACTACATTACACAGGTTTTAACGTGTAAACGGCTTGACATAAGTCCAATATACATTATATATTTTAACTATAAAAACAAAGGCTGTAAACGTTGTATAATAGACTGAACCGGACGTAAAGTCGTTACTGTTTATGTTATATGTTCCGGTTAACAGTTGTCCCTGAGTTTTGTTGAAATAATATAAAACAAGTGTCCGGTAGTGTATATAGTATTAAAAATTCTTTATTAATAAAAAAGTGGTTAAGTACGAGTCGCAGTTGTGCACGAAAGGTTTCGTACCTTGTTGCTAACCATTATCATGAAAATGTAAATATAATCTTTTACTTCTTATAAAACAAAATCGATATTTTTGTGTGTATGTCCCTATGTGAGCTTATATATATCTTTAAAACTACGCAACAGATTTTGGTACGGTTCTTTTAATAGATAGTGGTTCAAGAGGATAGCTTTTTTAACAAGCTTTTATAAGTTCAGTATGTATCTAACAATTTATTAATCTATATAACGGAATCTTTGAAAGTGATCTTAACCCACTTGCAGTAGTTCGATTGATCTAGAATTTTGCAAATATATCAAGGACCGTGACCGTGAAGTATCACTGTGACCACACTTGTATATTTAATCATACACGTAATAGTTTAATTGTATATGAGCAGACTCACCAAGATTATTGTGTTTTTACGTATGCCTTTCATATACAATCAGATAATTTTACATAAAAACGCTTAGTTTATAGAATTAGATAACAATATTTTAATTGTTTACTTGCGTTTACTACGATTGTAACAACATGTGACAACAGAAACTTATGTCTCTGACAGCACAAACTGTCAACTTTTTTGTAAGTAGGGAGCATAGAATTATTAATTTAACTAGAATAGTGACTCGGTACTACGAATCCGGCCTGCTTCTTATTAACACGCATAAATTAGTCCGGTAGGTATCTATCAATGTCGGATTGATCTAAAATTTTGCACACATAATAAGTATCGATGACAATGTAATTATTTAAAAAAAATTCATGATTTTCAAGCGTGTTTTTTAGTTTTTAAACTAAGCAGATTATTTTTGTATAATTTGTTCAGGTTTTGTTTCTAATATCTACGCATACGAAGCTGTGGAAAACAGCTTCGTATGCGTAACAGTAATATAAATCGTGCTATCATTATCATGTCGTCGTAAGCTTAACCTCAAGTTACACTAAAATCGTTTGTAGTATGGCCTCTTAAATATTCACATGCATATAGACAAATAGTTTATATATTCTGTAAAAAATATCTCTGTAACTATCATAATGATACAGACTGGTAACAGACGGATGGACAAATGGACAGACGGTCAACGGATTCTTAGTAACAGGGACTTATTTTACCCTTTACACTCAAAATTAATATAGAATGTACTGTGAGCAACAATAGAATTGTCATATTCTGGTCAGCGTAGCAAAGTACCTACGCTACAAACCCTTCGGAAGTAGAGGTGACCCTTGCCCTAGGGGGGGATGTTAAGGAGCTACAGAGAGAGACACAAAGAAAGAGAGAGAAAGTGAAATTTATTTGTCTTATAAAAATGGATAGGATTATATCTATAGGATTCAATTGGCTTAATATAATAACAACAGTATACCTATACGCTATAAGATAATCTGATAGTATAGTTAGTATTCGGGTCAACAAGCATTTAGTTCAATAATGCAATCAGCTTTAGATTATTGATTTCGCTTCATATATTCAAGACATGAGGTGAAGGAGTTTGAGCTTAATTAGTTTAGTATTGTATTGCAATTATGCTTTTAGCAAATGAGCTTATCACACAATGCAATCAATGATGGAGCAGTTCTGTAAAATATCGATGACAATTTCTAGCGACAAGTGATATTATCAAAATAGACTGTGGTACTAATTCTAACAATATACGAGTATATATAATTTAAACAAAAAATGAAAACAATTGTGGTGTATCTTGATTAATTGGCTATTTCATTGTGTATATTTATTAATTTAAATCTGCATAAACTTGTGGCTTTGCAACACTAGCATGTAGCGGCTCCTGTCAATCTTTGCAATGCCTCCACAGACTCCACTCCACTTCGGAGCTTAGTCAGGAGCACAAAATTGGGTTAAGTATGTTAGAAGAAAAAAGGATTCACTTTTGGAACAAACACCTAGCTTCTGAAGTTTTAAAAGAGCTTGTAGAACATGCCAACTTGGAATAAAGTAATTTAAGTTTGATTTCGACTAACTACTTTCTCTCCAGCCCAACACGGTTCTACAGGGCACGGGCCTCATGCTTCATCCACTTTGGGAGGGACTATGGTCTACTATGCCGCGATGACCAGACGTGCTAGCACAGGTTTAGTTTCGAGTTTCCGTCTCCCACAGTAGTCGTTAACTGCTTATATTGTCCCATAACTGACTCTTACAGCACCCTTGGAAAGAAATAGGGTGGTGACACTAGCATTCTTAATCTGACACCACACGGACTGTTTGACTATGTTATCTCACATTTTTATATGTTTAGTCATTTGTAGCAATGTTCATATTTATAGCCCATGTTTATACATCCTGGAGTCCGAACCACCCCATGGTATCCATATCCATCCGGTTACCATTATCATATATGTACCCCTTTTATTCAAATGACGTCTGTTCCGGTCAACACGAGAAATAATGTGATAATGTATGCGAAATTTAACTTTAGTTGTGTATGATGTACATAGTCGTGAAATTTACAATGTGTTATGTTAATATTTTTGTAGAATTGTTAGAAAATTCGAGCATAAAATCTTATACTGTTCTTTCCTATATTTTTATTAAAAATTTTTGTAGTGAGTTCTTTATACATGTAAATTACATAGTACTCGTATATTCTGTACTAAAAATTTTAAGTTTCGATAAATATTAGTACGATATATTTATTATTGATATATTGCGTTACGATATATATTTTGCAGTATAAAAAATATATTTGTATTAGGTGACATTTTTTACACACAACGTCCTCTGGTCCCAAGCTAAGCTTATGTGCTTGTGGGTACCAGAATACAAATAGACTACATATACTACTTCTCTTTTGTAAATACATACTTATAATACATAGAAACACACAGACGCAGTACAAACATTTGTATGACAATTAGAAAAATCACACAAATGATTGTCCCGAGCGGGAATCGAACCCGCGACCTCTTGATCGGCAGTCCGCTATATGAACCACTCGACCACGAGGCTCGTCAAGGTATATTAATATTTACTTTAAGAAAAATTAGAGACCAAAAAATAATAAAACCCAACAAAATTATTGATTCTGACCCTATAAGAATAGTAATAAAATACTAGAAATCCAACTAAAACCTATAGGTTTCTAAACAAACCTACTTTTGACTAAAAGACCGAAGTATATCAGAATATACGTTTAAAATGTATCAGTAATTACCATTTACTTTAGGATATTACTTTAATCTTACCTTGAAAATTCCAGGCTATCAAAACTTTAACTCACATTGAAAGCGTATCACCTACTCGTAAGATAGGCTAATAAAACAGCAATATAGGGGTAATCGCTCGTAAGCCATTGATAAACGAATCGATCTAAGTTCCTCTGAGTGACTCGCAACTCCTGGGAACTTTAAATTGCTTTACGGGAATTTCGCTTTGACTTGAAAGTGACTCGGTATTTATTTAGTAGACGAGAATTTTTAAAAGAGTTATGATTTGTCAATGAAGTGTACCGATATATTAAAACTATTACCTACTACAAGATATCATATTAGTTTAATATAAAGAACATCAAAGTCATTTAAAAAAAATATTTTAATGATGTAAATATGCGTTAATTTCTATAAAGAAGAATTATTATTACGAATACTTATTAACGACACGCGAAATAAGAGAGACCGAAAACCAGAAATAAGGGAGGAAAAACTCAAAATGCGAGACGGAGAAATAAAAATTAAACCCAACAAAAATAAAAACAATTAAACAATATAAGACAATAATTTATAAAAAAGTACAACGTAAAAGTAATTAAAAATCAGGAGATTTATTATGTTAAGGAAGTATCCTTATCATAATAAATCTCCTCTCTTTCCATTTAACATTTACATGGAAAGAGAGGAGATTTTTTGAGAGATTAACATAATAAATCTCCTTTATCAAATGTTTTTTTTCTATTTTTTTAGTAAAAAAAAAACATTAGATAAAAATAAAACAAATATAAAGTTTACGTGACTGACCTCCGCATAGACTAATAAATCAACTTGACAAGATATAGGTTAATGTGTTCTATCATAAGTTTATTAGGCAAAGGCAATACACAGTCTGCATACGATGACGTCACAACATTTGATGAAAATATTTTTTTAAAGTATTTTTTTTAAATTCATTTTAATGAATATTTCGTTAATATTGAAATTAGTTTCTTAGAATGGTCTATATTTTCTAAAAAAAATATAAAAACAGCAGGTCAGAAATTATGAACAGTGTCAATTCAATTAGCAGACTTGGGGTCCTGGTCAGCGCTGCATTGAGACCATCACCATCTCGAAATGGAAGATGCCTGTGCCCAACTGTGAGGCATTAATAGGCTGTGAAGGGATACTAATTTATGTACGCAATAGCCAATTTAGTTTTATGCGGTTTGACGTTGAAAATAAAAAAGTTATTTGGAATAATAAATTATATCACCCTCCTATTGGTCATAGCGAAATGTTAAACAGCCTTCCTCGATAAATGTACTATCCCACACTGAAATAAAAAAAATTGAACCAGTGGTTTATGAGATTAGAGCGTTCGAACAAACAAACTCTTCAGCTTTATAATATTAGAATAGATTACTTTTGATTAACTTTGCTATTAGTTAGAATCTTTATCGTAGTCGATTTCAAAATATAATGTAATAATTAATAATAGTTACACCAAAAACACTCAGTGAGAGCCTTAATACATTGCACATACCGTCACACACATACAAACTTTTACAAAAAGCTACAATACTGAACACTTGCCGTATCACTAGAAAATTCTTAACATCCTCGTCTATTTCATCAACTTACAGGATATAACACACTATGCTGGGCTTAGTCCCGTATAGTGTGGTAGTCACCTCCAAAAGGAGAGAAACAACAAAAAATTTAAACATAATAATAATATTTATTTTAGTTAATTATCCATAAGTATTACAGTTAGGGCATTTTGTTAGGGCTAGGTGATTTACAATATTAATATTCTACCTACACAACTAAACTAAATGAAATGAATCAAAATTTAAAGAAGCTTAACTTAAGAGAATATGAATCTAAACAACCGTAATACTTAAACATAAATTAAACCTTGTTCAAATTTATATAGACAATAGAGAAAATAGCGCTGTAATAAAAAATTTACTCTTAGTAATTAAATTTATAATTAACATTCTAATACATGATACTTAACTCAAACTTCATTAGACAAACATTACCGACTGCCGTAGTGTCAGGACAAAACGCTGTAAGTATTTAAAATTGAATAATTTTTGAGAAATTACATTCTTAACCAATTCTTAATTTAACTGTTCTTACTAATACTCACTCTAGGCCATCAACGTCTCTCTACTAACCAAGGGATTCCATCAATTTAGGAGGGATTATAGGGTTTACTTTTGACTTTTCCGTCTCTCACGATAGTTGTTAACTGTGTACAAAATCCCTTATCTGGCTTTTACAGCACCCTGGTGAGTAATTACGGTGGTGACACTTGTATTCTTAATTCTTCACCACACGGAAAAAATCTGCGTTAATTTATTAATGACTTTAAACTGATTATTGAGTAGGTAACGATCGAGAACGTAATAGAACAGAGATAATACAGTAACTGATAGAAATCTTGATAATTCAATTCATACATTCAATCATTCATACAATTAACAAACTGACGGAACAGAACTCTTATGTGAATATTTATTTTACACGAGCACAAACCTATTTATCTGAGATACGCTCTGTGATTTTACGTAGATTTGCTGAAGAAATTCAATCCGAGGTACACAATGAAAAAGAATAGAACCTCACAATAGTGTTGCACACACATCCCTCTTCTGATTCCATTGCATTCTATTTTTATTTCAATTCACTGCTAAGTTGAATAGATTGAAAAATAAACGGTGTTAGAAAACTTTTAATTCATACATAACATTTTGATAAATACATTCAGGAACGATTTAAATAAAATTAATAAGCTGGTAAAAAAGACACCCAGCCTATAAAGAAACAAAAAATATAGTGAAGTTATTAAATAAAATCTATACTAACATCGAGCGTTTGATTCATTTTGCACACGCAATACTTTTTATAAAAATTGAATTAATATTCTTAATTTTATTGACTTGCTTATTGGCTTTGCTTTGCAATTGCTTTGTATCGTTTTAGTCGTTTATTATTAAAAGTTCACAAATTGATTAATACTCCGTGTGGTGACGGATTAAGAATACAAGTGTCACCACCCCATCTCCTCCCCAAGGGTGCTGTAAGAGTCAGTTATGGGATATTGCACACTGGTAACATCCTCTGTGAGAGACGTAAAACTCGAAAATAAACCCTGTACGCCTGTTCAGCGCGGCACAGTAGACCATAATTCCTCCTAAAGGGGAGGAGGGCCGTGCCCAACAGTGAGACGTAAATGGGCTGGAGAGAGAGAATTGATTAAATGATTATAATAGTTGCTGTACATTGCTGTTACATGCTATGTACCTACAGTAAAGAGGAGTTCTACAATTATAAATTCTAGGTAAATTGAAAGCTTAAACTGTTATTACTATAGTATTTGTTTTAATGTGATACCGTTTGTGATGTTATCGTTCTATACAATTTAATTTTGGCCGCCTGTCCCGCCAGATGTCGTCAGTGTTGCACAAAGGTACGTTGCTATGAAATATTTGATAGGCACCCGCTTGTCTGAATATGAAACCCGTCGGAACGAATGTTTCTGTTTTGATCAAATTGGTTTTTGTATATAAATCCTTTGGATTTACAATAGTGTTTTTTCAATGAAATAATAAAAATATCTAGGTGCCTATAAACATTTTTATAAAAAGTATCCTTACCAAAAACGCATTAGAAGTAGGTACTATTCGTCTTAAGTATATTATAATCTAGGTGGCAAATAATATCTGTGATCACATGTGATCAGGTGACAAAGAAAATATATGAATATTCGACTCAGACGAATACCGAAGCTATCCTATTAGATAAGGTTTCTAACTTTAGTAGGTAGGTACGTCAGTGATCCTGCTAAAGCATTTTTGTACGACACCCTAAGAAACATGAAAAAGTTGAGTTACCTACTTTCCTAGATTATTAAGTTTACTCTATTTGGCAATAGCGATGATCACTAATGTTGTCTTATAGACATAAAATTTTATATATGAAGTATTTCTATGCATTCCATTCAAATATTTCATGTTCCCTGTGTATACCTATAATAGCTAT
Organism: Orgyia antiqua; assembly: GCA_916999025.1. Classification (NCBI taxonomy): domain Eukaryota; kingdom Metazoa; phylum Arthropoda; class Insecta; order Lepidoptera; family Erebidae; genus Orgyia; species Orgyia antiqua. Next base: position 13,484,871 of record OU779864.1, on the reverse strand, counting down.
ACCTACCTACAATTTTACATCGTTATCACATTACATGAGTTTCGAAAAAAAGGCGATACTATTTACATATTTATGTTTAACACGTAAGGGATGTATTATAAGAAAAGAACTCCGTATTATTTTTATTTATTCAATAAATCTCATTTATTCAATAAATACAGAAACTTCGCGAGTCAAATCCAATATTCGGCGTTTCAATGTCAGCACTCGATTGTATTTGTTTACATGTCGATTTGTAAGAGCAATATGCTTCACTTTCATGGTGTTGAAGGAAATTTATTACAGAAATAATATTTATACGAACAAACAATATTTTATCTTTGGTAATACATTTAGGATAAAACCATACCTAATACCTAATAGGTACTACAAAGGTAAACGTTATTTTATTTTGTTTTGTTCTTCTGTGGTTCCAGGTTTATTTTTTCTTTAGTACTTAATTCAGTCCCACCCGTGACCATGGTTACTGTACCTAAAGTCTAGGAAACGTCAGGCTATAATGTCAAACCTATACACGCGTCTAAATCCGTAAAAAGTCGTTTCATTTGAATGAATGAGTCGCGCAAGTGTTAGAGAATATTAGAAAATATTAGGTGCTTAATTTATGAGTATTTAAATATGTGCTTATATAAAGGCACTTTAGTGACAAACCAGTATACATTTTAGAAGCATAAAGGGACTAATTAGGACTGCAAGTAAAACAACATGTTCTCTAAGGACAAAAATCAATTTTCTAGTCATTTGTTTGAAATAAAAACGGTCCAGTACGAGCTGGACTCGCACACAAAGGCTTCCGTACCTACTCATATTATCATAAGGAGGGCAGGAGAATGACGATGATGATGAGTATTTGTTGTTATGGCATTAACTCGTAATCATAAAATGTAAAATATTCGGCTTCCTTCCCAGCTTACCGTTCCAGAGATACAGCCTGATAAAAAATAGAAGGACAGCGAAGTTTCAGTAATAGCGTACCGTATTAACTTTTGGTACGAAACCTTAAAAAATTACTTTACAAAAGTACATTAAAATTGTCTACACAAATACTGACTTACCGTACAACTATCATAAAGTTAAAATTAATATTTACCTTGTTAAAGTTTAGTGCAGTGTTCATTTCCTAGCTTTTGCAAACTCCTCTTCCACTTAGACTAAGCTTAATGTGTTAAATCAACAGGTTAGATCCTGCAACCGGATTACTTTAAGTGGCTAACGTGATAGCTATTTAGACTAAAGTATTATTTCTATCTATTTGTGCTAAATTAATTTTAAAGATTACTATCATTACTATCAAGCTGATTTTATTTTATCCTTGCTATCTCTGTTAGCTACCACAATCGAGATTTTGGAATAGAAAATTATTGGGCGTCTCGTCATAATAAAGCTACTCACGGAAAATCAGCTTGATAGTAATCAAGTGAAAAAAATGTACTACGGATCCCGTACTATTACAAATTACAGAAATACAATATTACACTTTATTATAAAATTCCTGTGCCGCGATGAACTAAATACTCAGAATCCATTAATCGACGGCCAATCTAATCTTTCAATGGATCCTGGCTGTTAAGTTAACAACCTCTTTTGAAACGGTTTAAAAGATTTTAATGAAATTTTGTGTCCATCTGACGAATACACCTCATTCGTCAACATTTAAATGTTTATAACCTTTGACTTTGCACGGGAGGTTTTTAGTACTTATATAATACATAAGAGAAAGTGCGAGTAGGTAATTATCGTAAGCCCCTGCGCAACACAAAAAAAAAGGTCATGCGTATTGTCATAACGTTATGTAGTCATTTATTATTTTTGAAATATTCATTAGCCGTTCTTGGTTTTTTGGCTAAGACCAAAATGAAAAACAGTAATATGCAGTGACTAAGTTAAAACAATCTAGAGTAAAAGCCTTAGTAATGAAGGATAGATATAAAATTATTTCATTTCATCTTATATCTAACCCAGTTTGATATTTGGCTAGGTTAACATTTATTATTATTTTATTAACTCCATTTGTCGCTATTAGCATATAAAATACGTGCTTTTAAGGCAGAACGACGTCGTTTTCCTAAAACCTTCGCCATTTCCTTATCTATAGCATACGATAGGTTTAATCTATTGATTTCAAGTTTTAGAACGCGATAAACTTTTCTATAGATCCTATTATTATCTATGTTATGTGTGACAATATTAAAATTATGACAATATTTTTTATATTGTGACAGTCAGACGGATTTACTGCCAAATCAACGCACAGCAGAAACTATTCCACTAGAAGCCTTTAAGTTTATATGCGCATTTTTTTACAGCTAGCTGATGCCCGCTACTTTGAACACGTGGAATTTTAGATCCCCATATATTTGTTCAACATTTAAACCTTTTCTGGACTTTCACGAATATTTCAAGACCAAAATCACAAAAATCGGCCAAGCCATTCTCGAATTTCAGCGAGACTAACGAACAACAATTGATTTTTATATTTAAGTAGAAGATACACACAAACAGCAACAAAATTAGAACTTCGTCAGTGAAGAAATGAAATAAAAAATATAAAAGTTACGAAAATAATAAAATCCTGTGTTTAATCATATGATTATGAGGCACAAAGTTTGTCATATGGTAAAATATTTTACTAACGAACAATAACCCATTAGAATATAACATTTTATTTATTGATAGCTATCGTTCGCAAGGAATTAGAAAAATAAAAATAATATACAAAAAACCATCCTCTTGGACTTCTACCTATAAAAAACACCACAGGGACACACATACAAAAATAATGACGTAATTTTATAATAAGTAAAAATAAAAAAATTACTAGTCCATTTTATCCATATCATAAAGTTAATGGTGTGCAACCAAAATCGCTTAAATTAATTACCTAATTAGACTTTGGCAGATTGTCAATACTCGTAAAACTATTTAGTTTTGTCTACTGCTGACTAGCTGTAGAAGTGGTAATAAAAGTTAATATCCTCCCCATGTGATTGTGATATTGACGCCTCTCTAGATTTATTTCTATTTTTATTTGTCTACTAGCTGTTGCCCGCGACTTCGTACGCGTCAAATTTAGAAAACAAGTTCGTTGCTGTTAGAATGGATATAGTTTTTAAAAAACTTATGTTAGGTCCCAAAAATTCCTCAAATATGGATAATGGTACCAATTCTACGTGCACAACTAAAGTTAGCTAAAAATTTAAACAATTATGGTCTTATTCATAATGTCTTATCGGAGGTTTAAAAGTTCGCTAAAATTGGTTCGCGAAAATTGTCAAAACTTGTTATTCATAATAGTACAACAAATATAACGTAACTAACCTAAAAATTGGTCAAGTGCGAGTCGGACTCGCGCACGAAGGGTTCCGTACCATTATCTATGCAACATAAGGCAACGTTATTAGTATCGAGCAAGAAACGGTAAAAAAATCATGTTTGTTGTATGGGAGCCCCCCTTAAATATTTATTTTATTTTATTTTTAGTATTTGTTGATAAAGCGGCAATAGAAATACATCATCTGTGAAAATTTCAACTGTCTAGCTATCACCGTTCTTGAGATACAGCCTGGTGACAGACGAACGGACGGACGGACGGACGGACGGACAGCGAAGTCTCAGTAATAGGGTCCCGTTTTTACCCTCTGGGTACGGAACCCTAAAAAGTATATCCATCCTAACCGCGACGGACTTGTGTTGGTACTAATCTGGCCCGTTTTCGCAACATTTTTCACTGATGCTTCGCTCCTATCGGTTGCAGCATGATTTTATTAAGCCTAAAGCCTTCCAGATACTAGTAGTTCGTGTATAAAAAATATTTTTCAATTCTAACTAATAGTTCTGTGATTATCGCGGTCAAACAAACAAACTAACTCTTCAGCTTTATAATGTTAAGTAGAGATGAAATAAGACTTAATTACTTGAAAACACAACTTAAGGTTACATTGCTGCGTTATTTTAAATTACTTTTCATATTTAAAATCAAAGAACGGTAATGTATAACAGTTGTTAGTAAAAGATCGAACGAGAAATGCAATTAATTTGTGTGTCGCTACAATTTGTAAGTTATGAGCATGCTCAGTCCGCCCCCTCGCCTTGTATTTAAGTTATCACAGATTATATTTGTAGAACAGATTTTAAAATAATGCTTGCCTTTCATTTAAACTTTAAAATCCAACAAAATAAAGTCTTCAATATTTCATTTTAATCCTAACTCGTTTAAATTTCGGACGAGTATGAAAACGTAATTTTTTTTTCCTAGAATTTTCTTAATCCCGAGTTGCATTAATTAGATTTGCAATCGAGATCTGGTTTACGAATAAATAAATAAATAATAAATAAATACTCATGGACATTTCACACAACGTCCTCTGGTCCCAAGCTAAGCTTATATGCTTGTGTTATGGGTACCAGAATACGGATAGAATACATAAACTACTTTTCTTTTGTAAATACATACTTATTATACATAGTAAACACCCAGACGCAGTACAAACATTTGTATGACAATTAAAAACATCACACAAATGGTTGTCCTGACCGGGAATCGAACCCGAGACCTCGTGATCGGCAGTCCGTTATGTGAACCACTACACCACGAGGCCCGTCAAATCAATCCGTCGAATGTGTGCAACTTAATGACATAAAGTAATATTAGTTAGTAATGATTTAACCTAGGCCCGCGATGTTACCGACTTGCTCTATGCCACATTTCTTCCCACTTTTAGCTAACATTTACCTCTATTGATCACAATTGGGCCAGCCTAACTTATAAGCTTCAAGAAGTTTAAAATACAATTACATACAAACTTTTCTGATACAATATCAGTATAGTTTTAAATTAATTGAAACAAGATATCCAACTTTACGATCGACATTTCGATTATCATGTCGTCTTTTGAACATCATAAAAAACGTATTTTTGTTTCTATTAAATCATATATTAATTCATAAATAAATATAATCCTGAATATTTAATCTTTGACACACCGATTGATTTATTCGCCCCCATTTACTTGCGCGTGCGCACGATCGAATATATCATCGTCGACGCTTTGATGCGCCGGTTGAAATATTTACTTTTGTATATTTGTTTAATCATTTCTTAGCGTAACCATTAATATTTTAATTTTAAATGATATTTGGTATTATTTATGGCTACATATATTTGTCAATTAGGCATTTATAATAACTAATTAGTAAAAAATGTTTAAATTAAAGCGTTGTGTTCTGAAAGAGAATTGACTTATTTATTTAAACAGTTTGTCTATTTTTTATGATAAGAAAGATCAAAAGATACGTTTTTAAGGGTGGAAAGGTGATATGATGAGATGACGAACACATAACTCAATCTTTCAATTTCTCACAAACAGTGTTAACTTTTTATGTCCTTCATGTCTTCTCTTAGCTATCTCTTACAAAACCCTGGAGAAGAAATCCATGTCATGTTTCTGTTCCATGCATGGTATTTACACATAAATAAATGAATATGTCACTTTTCAATGCAATAGTTCCTAACATGTACACTTTCAACGCATAAAAAATTATGATGCCTTACAAGCCTTATTTTGCAATAGGTAAGGCTTGTAAGGCATCAATGCTACGAAATATACATTTTTTTTTTTTTTTTTTTTTTTCTTTAATTATTTTAGGGACTTTTATTGTTGTAACAATATGTCAGTCCCATAGTGACCCTAACTAAAATTAACCACCACCCAAAACTCCAACTAGAGTAGCAAATAATGTCCAATATCAATTAATTGACAATATGGCACAGCAATTCCGCACCTTTGCTTGAGGGCTCCGCTAGAATACTCTGGATAGCTCCTACGTTCATCCTGTTCAGTTTTAAGTTTTTAAATATGCTATCTCGCTGGCTCTTGTTTTTGACACACTCCATCAGCAAGTGGAACACATCTTCATTAGTGCCACATGTGTCGCAATTTGGAGTGTGTTTTTTATGCATGAGGTAAGCAAACTTGGCGCATGGATAGTGTCCAGATCGCAGTCTGTACAATTTCACTAAGCAAGACCGCGATCTGGCCACGTTGGCAAACCAGGGCATTCCAGGAGGCACCTCTTGCAGAGTTCTATACCATATTCCCTTAACACCAGACATACTTATGAAGTATTCCTTCCACTTCTCATAGACCATAGTTTTATATTTGTGTAGTATTTCTGAATGGAATGGATAGACGATACTATAGCTACCCTCCGAAACCGCCAACCCAGCCAGTCGATCCGCCTCCTCATTGCCGCTCAGTCCTATGTGCGAGGGAATCCATTGCAACTTCAGTTGCACATCCTTTTGGTTACATATGTAAATTAGTTTTAGAATAGAATAAGCTATCGATACACCTCTGTGTCCAGAGGCGCATCGAGCTAAATGACACAGCGCGCTTTTGCTGTCTGTAAAGATAACGCATCTTTGGTAACCTTTTCTGAGGGCATGTGAAATTGCTTCTGAAATTGCAATCAATTCCACCGACATGATTGATATATCAGCGTTAGTTCTTAGCATTCCCATACTACCCCCCTCGTGATACGAAATATACATATAACAATTTACAGAAATTGCAAAGATAAATGTTTACAAGTTTTGTTAATTGTATGTTTAGAAAATTATTCAGACATTATCGCATATTCATTTAGAATTACAGGTGCGTTTATTTCTTCAGCCAATATTTTATCAGAATGAATATTATCAATATAATCATAACTTTATATTTATTCATTCATACCATGCCCCGACAAAAGCTATGTTCACATTATTCATAAAAATTAATGTATACTTGACTTTAAATCACATTGTGATAAAGATTATTATGATTGGTTAATGTCGTGGCCTGTTAAGTGTTCAGCTCTACCTGACTTTATCCTTTAATCTCCTATCACTATAACCACGGAATGAGTGTGGCTGCGGTATTTTTAACTTTATGACGCAGTATAGATTTTTCACTTACTAATATTATACAGGTGAAGTTTTTATTTATGTCTGAAGCTTATTCCTTTAAGTTCTATCGATCTTATTTTTTTGAATAATTGATTAATCTGGCACTAAGATAGATTTTATTCTAAATACTAGCTGTTGACCGCGATTTCATACGCGTGGAATTTAGAAAAAAAATCCTTGTTTTGCTACTGTTTTAACTACTACTTTGCTCCTTTTGGTTGCAGTGCGATGATATATAGCCTATAGCCTTCCTCCATAAATATACTATCCAACACTAAAGGATTTTTCAAATCGGACCAGTGGTTCCTGAGATCAGCGCTTTCAAACAAACAAACAAACCCTACATCTTTATAATTTTAATAAAGAATATAGATTTATGTAGGCGCAAATAATATTCTATTAATTCTATTAAATTTCAATTAATATTAACACGCTTTTATAAGTTTGGTATGTATCTATCAATGTATTAATCTGTGTAACGGAATCTTTGTAGGCGATTTTCAGCCACTTGCAGTAAACGGATTGGTCTGAAATTTTGCACACCAAACAAGGACCGATGACAATGCAATAATTTCAAAGAATAATCCCAATTCCTTCATCAGAATTACTAGAATAGCATGTTGAAGTATCACTATGATCACACTTGTATTTTTAATTATACACGTAATAGTTCAATTGTATATGAGTAGACTCACCAAGATTATTGTGTTTCTACGTATGCCTTTCATATACAATCAGATAATTTCACATAAAAACGCTTTGTTTATAGAATCAGGTAAAAATATCATAACTGTTTACTTGTGTTTACTACGATTGTGACAACATGTGACAACAGAAACTGTCAACGTTTTGTAAGTAGGTAGCATAGAATTGAGTATTGATGACAATGCAATCATTTAAAAAATATTCAGGATATTTAAGCGTGTTTATTAGTTTTTAAACTAAGTAGATTATTATTTCCAAACTCGGTAAAACACACTTCAAAGCTTAACGAGTACATCTAGATGGCGTTAGTAACGGCTTTATCAAACGTTAGTGTATTATATTAGAAGTCGCTGTGATTTTGTTACTGTCATTCATTATCGTATCACTTTTTAGTTTGCCTCTCATAACTAGGTTTTATTCATACGTCTAGCATACTATGGCTATAAGTGCTATTCACTTGATTCCTATAAAACACATTACTGACTAGTTCAAAATACAGAAGACAAACTACAACCTACCAATCGCAGCTACAAAATAGGTTTTAAAAGTTTATTTTATAAAAAGAACATTACAGTTCACTTATACGAGGTAGGTAAATTAAGTACATAGTATATTAATACATTTCACCTAGAGGCAAAGCATGCAAGTCCTATTACATAGACACTGTTTAAGTACTATACTATCCTATAATATAAATAATACTGTTATTCATCATCATCATCATCATCATAACATCACGCCTTTTTCGCATGGGGGTAGGCAGAGACTATAGAGCGCCATCTGCTACGATCGAAGCATACTTCCTTGGCTTCATCCACACTCATACATCTGGTCATACATGCCCGACGGTTGTAAGTGCTACGCACTTGCCCCTTTTGGAGTTTCCCGACGATGACATCGGAGTATATTTTTCTCGGGCGTCCTCTCCCAGCATTTCCACTTACTTTCGCCGTGTATATGCCTTTCGTTAAGCGTCTCTCATCCATCCTCTCCACATGACCAAACCACCTAAGCATACTTTTCTCCACCTTAGTCACTACATCCTCTTTCAGACCGCAACGTTCTCTTATAACTTCATTTCTTAATCTATCTTTCAAAGTCACACCACACATACTTCTCAAAGAGCGATAACAGTAATAGAGCGCATTATTAGATGCGCTCTAATACTGTTATATAAATATTATATTAGTATAACAACACAAAAAACTAATTTTCCAGGTAGGCAGTTAATGGTATTAAATCAGAGTACAAAATTATCAAAACTACTCCTACAAAAATAAACTGTTAACTAATAACCCTTTATTATTGCTTCCAAAAGCGTTACCAATAATGTAACCAAAATGTAACACACATAACATCGGTCTCAGTTGTAATTCAAACGGGTGCTTCTCTACGTCAACGCTCGTCCTCACTTAATCCCCATTTATGGCCTCAACGTTATAATTTTAACCTGTATTATTTTATATGTAGCACCATTATCTTGGATTAACATATTATTTATGTATTCCGTGTGTTTACACAGTTGTTTAAATGTATTTGTGATTATTATTGTATTGAGATTCTATAAACAATTATTTAAAAAGCCTTAATTTAGCATTAACTTATTTTGTATGTATATTATGTTTTTGTGTATTTTGTATGACGAGAGGTTGTTTAGAAAAGATCGGAATCTGCGATACGTACTATGTTCTTGTAATTCTCATACTACTGTATAACATTATGGTGTGCAATAAAGAGTATTCTGTTCTAGGATTTTATTTGCAAATATTATATCCATAACTGCAAGATAGAAAGAATGTTGTTGATATTGTAGAAAGGCATTGGTTTCTGTAATAGAGTTTATACTAGCACAGTAACCAGAGTAGTTTTAAGCCAAATGGTACAATTTGTATGTGACAATAAATATTTATTTATTTATTTACTTGCTGTTGCCTGTGACTTCATACGTAATTCAGAAACAAACATTAGCAAATTATACAACGAAGCCATCCTCTTGAACCACTCTGCCTATTAGAAAATATTACATCAAAATCCGTTTCTTAGTAATCAAAATATAAGCTTACATAGGGTCACACATACAAAAAATAACGATTTTGTGTTATAATAAGTGAAGATTTTAAAATTAGGCTTACACACGTGATTTCCTCCGCTAAAACCTAAATTCCAAAATTGATGATGATGATGATGATGATGACGACGCATTTAATTATAAACATAGGGAACGAATTTCTTAGCTTTATTTAAAAGTTTATACCGTGTGGTGACGGATTAAGATAACAAGTGTTATCACCCCATCTCCTCCCAAGGGTGCTGTAAAAGTCAACTAAGGGATATTGCGCACAGATAACACCCTCTGTGAGAGACGGAAAACTCGAAAACAAACCCTGTGCCAATACGCCTGATTAGGGCGGCACAGTAGACCATAATCCTTCCGAAAGTGGAGGAGAGTGGAGGAGTGGAGGAGTGGGACGTAAATGGCCTGGAGAGAGAGAGAGATTTAAAAGTCAAAAAATTTTGGTAAGACCTTATAAGAGGATTTTTTAAATAAAAATTCCAATGAATTTTTATTTAAAAAGTCCTTAAAAAATTTAAAAAATCCATTTTTAAATAAAAATTCCAATGAATTTTTATTTAGAAAATCCTCTTATACGAATAATAAAAGTAAAATTTATAAGTTCAGATTCAGATCTTCCGTAGTTTTTGCTGTGCTTTGATACAACAATTATTCAGTATTCTCCTTTTTTAGGGTTCCGTACCCAAAGGGTAAAAACAGGACCCTATTACTGAGACTTCGCTGTCCGTCCGTCCGTCCGTCCGTCCGTCCATCCGTCCGTCCGTCCGTCCGTCCGTCTGTCACCAGGCTGTATCTCAAGAACGGTGATAGCTAGAGAGTTGAAATTTTCACAGATGATGTATTTCTATTGCCGCTATAACAACAAATACTAAAAATAAAATAAAATAAATGTTTAAGGGGGGCTCCCATACAACAAACATGATTTTTTTACCGTTTCTTGCTCGATACTAATAACGTTGCCCTATGTTGCATAGATAATGGTACGGAACCCTTCGTGCACTTGACCATTTTTTTTATTACAGGTAGATACGGGTATACTATACATAACTTTGTTTATGTTTTACAATAACATTAACTCATAGATATTAACGTAGAATTTGATTAAAAAAACTGCTCAATTACTTCTAATTCTATGTAACATTTGATCTTGAAAATGAGGGGAATAATTATGCTGATATAATATTAATAACAGAGGATGAAGAAGGAATTCTGTCTCCCTGACGAGACAAATGTAGTATTAATGAGTACCTTGTTGGGAGACGACACAGGATAATATTGGGGTAGAGAGAATATAAATCCAGGTGTGATCTTAATTATATATATACTAAATATTTAATAGCTCTGGATCTTTTGTTGGTCAAATTAAATGGTTTACAGTGGTAAAGAGCTTTTTAGGGATACATATTTTTGAAATCATATTAATTTAAACACAATTAATTATGAACAGAAAATGGTATTTAAGAAAGTAGGTAAAAAGAAAGTAGGAAATATTTATTAATTCTACTTAGGTGTGTTAGTAAAGTAACAAATATTGTTTGTGAGTAATAATTTGTTTACTTTAGTTAAACTGTCGTTTTCGTATTTTTAAGCTTCGTCTCTAGTAAAAGATACTAACCATGTAACGTGAAACTTAGCTGTTACGCCATCCATAAGAGATATGTCTAAATTTATAGATATTTATACTGAAAATACTTAATATAATAATTGGATTCATCTTACTAGTTTTATTCTAATTTTGAATCTGAACAATATTCTTAAGATTTCTAAACTTTTCGTGACAAGTATCAAAAAAAGCTTATAAAAATATCATAAAACCACCATTTTCTGCCATTTAAGTATCCTCTGTTCGTTCATTATTCTGTAACAGAAACAGAACCGTCCACGGCTACCCAACACGCGTGTGACGTTTAATTTTGTTCGTCGATGATTGATGTTGTACCTCTCTCTTCATTCATTTTCATACTTTTGTTACATCCGCGAATCTAACTGGCCAGTTATATTTGCCCCCATTGTGTACTTGTATTGTTAGAAATTGATTTATGAATTGCGAGCACGATAAAAATATTGTTGAATGATATTGTTAGCAATTTAATAAAAGCTAATCAGGTGATAATAGACATGTCAGCAATATTGTTTACAGCCTAATTACATATGGTGGCAGCAGTGGGGGCTAATAAAACCCAACTACGCAACCTAAAGCTAGATATTTAATACTTAAATTACATATTTAAATAGACTTATTCTAACCTATAACTAATTGACCTGATAATTTACTTTGTAATATTTTGCAATCAGCTAAGGAAAAATAATAAAAAAATAAAGATTATGGCCTTAACAAATGAGTCACAATGAAATAAATATCCTTTGCTGAGTGTTCAAACGGTTGGAATGGACAAATTCTAAGGTTTCCCTATAAACAATACTACAGACGGACTGAAGAAACCTTAGGAATACAAATTACATGTTTATTCGTTTATCGTAAATGTAACTGTGAAAACTTTTAATTACAAATGATGTAAAATTTATTGTAGATATGTATGTAGTATAGCCCTCTCCGTGTCGTGACAGATTAAGAATATATATTCTATCTCACCACGCCAGTTTCTTTCCAGCGTGCTATAGAAGCCAGCTAAGAGATATTACACGGCCAACATCCTCTGTTAGGGAAGGAAATCTCGTAAATATATCCTATGCCAATACGTCTTGTCAACGTGGCATCCATCCATCCATACATCAGCCTCTCTCCGTCCACTGTTGGACATAGGCCTCCCCCATAGAACGCCACAACGCGCGGTTCTGTGCCGCCTGCATCCAATGTCTCCCCGCGACCTTGACGATATCGTTGCTCCACCTTGTCGGGGGCCGCCCAACGCTGCGTCGTCCGGTACGTGGTCGCCATTATAGGACTTTTCTTCCCCAACTATCGTCAGTCCTACGAGCGATGTGGCCTGCCCATTACCACTTCAGCGTGCTAACCTTTCGGGCTATGTCGGACACGCCAGTACTCCTACGGATCTCCGTATTTTGGATTTAATCCTGTAGGGAAATACCGAGCATAGCCCTCTCCATAGCACGCTGTGTAACCTTGAGCTTATTTACGAGGTCGACATTTAAAGACCACGTCTCTGTTCCGTATGTCATCGCTGGTAACACAGGGTGGCATAGTAGACCATAATCCCTCGTAAAGTGGACGAGGCCGGGTCCATTGTTGTACTCATAATGCAGGCCTAGAAATATAATTATGACATTTATAACTTATATTATATAATTATGACATATATTGACATTATGTTAAATGTTTATTTTTAGGCGATTTTTACCAATATTTTTAACTAAAAAATATCTGTTTAATTAGCTTGCATGTTCATTGAGATTTACTTTCATCACAGGTCTAATACCCCTATAATCAAAGGCTATAACTTTAACAAGGCAAAATAACAACTCAAAAAACAATTTTACAAACATTGAGGCCAATTCTGATGCGTCAAATACTTAACCTAACTTATCTAAAATGCAAACAACTACGATCTTTAGATTAATTTGCTATACACATTTATATTAGTTAAAACACACAGTTTTTATAATAAGAGTATCCAGTTAAGTAAGACAGCTTAATTGTGTTAATGACACCCAATTTTCATTTTTTAGTTAACTTTACTTGTGCACACAGAATTGTTACCATTATAAGTGTTGTGGTCATGTTTAGATTTCTCTAACAACAAAATAGCCGTAGTATAAATAACATGTTTATATGTATTATAGATTCCAATTGATGCGGGCTTGTCACTCTAGCCCACTATTATACAGTCAATAAGTGACGCTGTTGAATACAGCCTGATATTGACATGACAACAGACTATACGGGTTTGTTCGTGTCACATTATACTTTATTAATATCACAGAGCTATGTTACGTGTTAATGTTAATAGAATGAGTGTAAATGATCAATGAATATTGACATCATTTTTGTGAGTGATGATATTATGGTGCGTTGTCTTTATAAGTTACTAGCTGTCCCGGCAAACGTCGGTTTGCCATACTAAAAAAAAAAGATTTGAAAAATAGATGTTAGCTGATTCTCAGAGCTACTGAATATGCATGTAAAATTTCATAAAAATCGGTCTAGCCGTTTCGGAGGAGTACGGTAACTAACACTGTGACACGTGAATTTTATATATAAGATTTGCTGTTGCCCGCGACTTCGTAGGCGAATTTAGAAAATTTTCCCCATTTTCTGCTACCTTTTTTACTAATGCTTTGCTCCTATTAGTCGCAACGTAATGTTATAGCCTTCTTCGATTAACGTACTAACCAACACTAAAAGAATTTTTTAAATCGGGCGGGTGGTTCCCGAGATTAACGCGTTCAAACAAATAAACTCTTCAGCCTTATAATATTAGTTTAGATGTACTGCTATTGCAGATGAGCTCTTTTATAAGAGGCAGTCTGTGGTTGTCTAACATAATAACTTCCTTAAATCCTTCCATGTTTCCCTCAGTCCAAATCCGTCTACTACTGGAGGTTGACTTCCTAAATAGAACACCACAAAGATCGATCAAGTAGTTATACTCATAAATAAAACGAATTTATTTATGAATATTTCAAATTTTTTTTTATTCTTTACGGAATAAAGATTTTCCTGGGTAATTTCATTACTTTATTGATAATATTAACATTTTTGTCTTGTCCATATATTATTTTTAATATAATATAATAAGGTAAGAACTTATGATTTGATTTCGGTAATGTACTCAAATATATTGCTTAGTACCGCGTAGACTACACCGACAAATGTAAATATTTTATTATGTCACTTTCATTCATAGGATTATCTGAACCTTTGATAGAATTTGAGAGATTATTTGGGGATATAATCCTTAGGGAATTTTAATCTTGTAAGGGAGATGTAACAGTTAATGAAGATTGTCTACTTTTGATCCATTATAAGTGGCTCATGGGCTGCCAAAAATAATCTACACAACCTATGTATTAAAGCTTAGTAATATATGTCTAAATTGTTAGTTACTCGTCCTCCGCTAAAGTAACGCACAAGGTACGTCTACGGTAAGTCTGTAAGTCCGGCATGGTAAAAGCTTTTAAACAAAACCCACCTTTAATTCGAACAAACTAACTTTCATTTATTTAATTGGAATACGCTAGAATAAAAAGAAACAATTTGAAAAACAAAAAAATGCCCATAAAATTCTACGTATGTTTAATATATTATTTCATTGTCATCAATAAATAAATAAATAAATATTGACGGACACTTCACACAACGTCCTCTGGTCCCACGCTAAGCTTATTTGCTTGTGTTATGGGTACCAGACGGATAGAATACATATACTACTTTTCTTTTGTAAGTACATATAATATCAATCTTCAATATGTGCAATATTTCAGATCAATCATAATACTGCAAGTGGGTGAAAATAATTTTCAAACATCCCGATAAATAGATTAGTACATTGATAGATACGTACCGAATTAATAAATATGTGTTAAAATGGTCTGCTTTGCATGTGCTGCTACAGCATATACGATTTCATAATGTGGGAAATCGGTATCTTCATAATTATATTTTATATAGTTCTGAACTTCTGAATTATGTGTTTCTTATGCACTCACTTAGTCTTGCAATAGCTATTACTTATTACGAGGTGGCTCGCTATCTTATCTGTCGTCAAAGCAATAAGCTATAAACCGTGTTTAAGACACCATTCGTTGCTCACATCTGTATATTTACTCACGTAATGTAATTGAGTTGTAAAATACAGCCATGCATAATTTATATATCTCATATTAAACTTGCCAGAATTGAAACCTATTTATAAAATATGTAAATCCATTAATAGTCTTATTTATAATGACTTATCGGAGGTTTAAACAGAGATTTTATCGCAGAGATAATAAACCTTTTAGCGTCAAAAGACTATTATGAATAACAAGTTTTGACAATTTTCGTGAACCGATTTTAGCCAACTTTTAAACCTCCGATAAGTCATTATGATTAAGACCATAAGTATTTTACTTTAAACTTTTATAATGTGGCTAGTTATTGTTAATCTTTACTGATTTTATAACAAAGTCGTTACTTTTGTATATATGTCCTAAGATATGCTTCTATGTTTAAAATTACCCAACGGACTTTGATGTTGTTTTTTTATTCAAAAGAGATTGTATTTCATTATGATTTTTTTTTTGTAAAATTTGTTGGGGTTTGGTTTTTAAATTCCACACGTACGAAGTATTCCAATACTTGGTACGCTTCGAAACGGAAGAGAGTTTTTTGTTTGCTAGTTTGAACGTGCAAATCTCAGGAACCAATAGTGCGATTTCAAAAATTTATTCATTGTTGAAATAATTTATTAATTTTGCAATTGACATGCTATGCTTTTACTTAATAAATCAAATTGTGGTGGAAAAAGTTGATCACCGCAAGTGGGGCTTCAACCCATGACCTCGGAATACCGTTCCGTAGCTCTGCCAACTGAGCTTATTGCGGTCGTGCTCACAGTAACCAAATTAGATCACCACAATCGTCACTCGATTGAGTTTCCATCGTATTTTGACGTGCAACGCCATCTATCAAGAATGTTTTGCAATGTATTCTTCATTGCTGGATAGTACATTTATCGAGGAAGGCTACAAGCTATATAACATCACGCTGCGACTGATCAGTGTAGCGAAGTATCAGTGAAAAATGTTACAAAAACGGAGAAAATTTTCTAAATTTTACGCTTACAAAGTCGCGGGCCACAGCAAACAGCTAGAGTTAATAAAAATAAAAATTGGTCAAGTGCGAGTCGGACTCGCGCACGAAGGGTTCCGTACCATTATCTATGCAACATAAGGCAACGTTATTAGTATCGAGCAAGAAACGGTAAAAAAATCATGTTTGTTGTATGGGAGCCCCCCTTAAATATTTATTTTATTTTATTTTTAGTATTTGTTGTTATAGCGGCAATAGAAATAAATTCATCATAAATTCATCATATAAGTCATCTGTGAAAATTTCAACTCTCTAGCTATCACCGTTCTTGAGATACAGCCTGGTGACAGACGGACGGACGGACGGACGGACAGCAAAGTCTCAGTAATAGGGTCCCGTTTTTACCCTTTGGGTACGGAACCCTAAAAAGCGAATCTCAACATTTAAATTCTGTTTATAACAATATTACGACATAATAATATACTAATAAAATAAAGTAATTTATTAATTTTGCAATTGACATGCTATGCTTTTACTTAATAAATTTAATTATGGTGGAAAAAGTGATAACCGCAAGCGGGACTTGAACCCACGACCTCGGAATACCGTTCCGTAGCTCTGCTAACTGAGCTTATTGCGGTCGTGCTTGCAGTAATCAAATTAGGCCACCATAATCGTTACTCGATTGAGTTTATATCGTAGTTTTACGTACAACGCCATCTATCGAGAATGTTTTGCAACAATCTCGACCAGCTACCTAGTATTCTTTACAGAATACAATTGGGTTGAAAAACAATGACGCGACTTTCATTACTAAAGTAATTTATTAATTTTGCAATTGACTTGCTAGAAAAAAAACTGACTTACTTGGAAAAAGTGAGTCCCGCTTGCGGTGATCACTTTTTCCACCATAATTTAATTTACTAATAAAATATTTCTGGTATTCGTTATTTTATCATTATCATAAGTCACTGGTTAAGCAACTGAAAAATTGTGACTCATATTTTAGTTTTATGTGCGCTTGTTGTAGTTATGTCGATTGCTTTTCAGTTTCAGTGAAGAAAAAATTTCTCATTATTTTTTCGTCCCAGGCCATTAATGTCCCACTGTTGCGCAAAAGCCTAATATTTCGAGATAGTTTTTGGTCTACGTAGGTACGTACGTACCTACGTAATACTATACGGAACTAACCAAACGTGTTGGTATAGGATTTAGTTTCAAGTTTTTCTTCTCTCGAAGACTTATTAGACTCTTATTTGCTTATAATACCTTATCACCAGCTCTTATAGCACCCTGGGTAAGAAATAGCGTGGTAATACTTCTATTCTCAATCCATCATTACAAAAAGATAAAAAAGTTTATGTCATTATCAAAGTGCTTTGTAATAATCTGAAAGCTTAGAAAATTCTCCAAAATTTAAAAATTGCTTACAAGATTGAGTCTGATCTAAGTACGTAAACCAACTCAACTATTTGCAATGATATTATAAAAAAATCTTCTATCTTAAAATATCATTGACTATTTGCAAAAAAAAGCTATCATCTGGCTTAAAAACCTGACAACTTTTTGCAAACACTCAATAAACACAATTGCTCAAGAAAGAGCCTTTATTTCAACATCACAGATCGACACTTTCATTTTATTTCTTTGTATAAATAAACACCCTTAAGTCCACTGCTTACAAATATCAACTTATTCACACTTTTATTTTGGCTTTTGTTCTTTTCGTAGAAACTAAGCCGAGATTTATTATCAAGAAGTGAAATCATTTTACTTTTTTTGTATTCTTTGACATTCTTGCTGAGCATTCAAAGAGTTTTAAATGTAAATAGGTTTTATTACGAAGCAGTTTTCAATTTTATGATATAACTAGCTGTTGCCCGCGACTTCGTACGCGTGAAATTTAAAAATTAATCCTTAATAAACAGAAGTTTCCCATACCCTCGATAGATGGCGTTGTGCAGTTTTTTATATCACACTATGGTTTCGTTACACACATTAACACATAAGCTCGCCATAGTCTTGTTAAGTCATCAACTGGATTCTGCATTTATATATTAGTCAGGATAAGGATCAGACCATGCTTTCATTTCATGTATCTTATTTTATTTCTATCTAATAAACTACAGCTTCGTTCGAGTCATATTTGTTTCTGTATACTGGCTGGATAAGTGGATACTATTGAATATGGCAAATTGTACCTACCTACTGTAATTATATCTTTACCACCTCACAGTAACATATTTGCTACCCATATTCGGTAAATAAATAAATTATTCATTCATTAATGCAAAGATTTTTGAACATAAATTAAATTGGTCGTTAATTATCCACTTGGACTATGTAGCTTGGTAATTATATTAGAAGTATCTCTAAGTTATGAAAAAAGCCAACTCATATTTATATAAGTGTCTTAGAAAAAGTTCTTCAAATTCAGTGATCTGGTAGTTTCAAAGAGTTCCTCTATCAAATAGATAGACAGATAAATAAACATGAAACACGTTTTAGTTTATGTAACCTACATACAATCAACTCACGCGGATTTCTTTACACTTGTAAGAATATAAACTCAGCTCTAGGGTTACTATAAATATGTCATCACTTCCTTTATAATGTTTTTGGTGAATGACAAAAATTGTAAACCATTTGTTTAAATTGCGCCTAAGAAATAATAAAAAAAAAGTTTTTGTAACTTTTGAGATCAAAAGAGAACTTAAACAAACTAAAATATTAATGTCAAGTCTACAATTTTCTATTTCATTTTAAGCGTTTTCATTTAATATAAATTAATATCTATTTATTTAACACTTCTATACACAATTATGGTACTAAAGCGGACTTAATGCCGGAGTCATTCTCTACCATGCAACCTTAACTGTTATATAGTCAGAGAAGATAAAAATAGAGTATAAATACGTACGAATATATTATAGTACATTACGATATTAGTGCGTTAAGATGGTTATAACATGCGATGCGAAATTTCATTTCGTAATTGAGCCGAGCATGTTATAACCAATACGCACGTATATCGTACGACGTTTTTTAACACATTTGCGAGGAAACAGAAAAAAAAACATTAAATAAACTCAATCTGTGAATGCACACTGTTGCTTTCCCGCCATTTTAACAGCGCGCTAGCGCTGCCTACTGAATGGCGCCGCGCGGCAATTAGTTCGAAATTTGAATAGCAACAGCGCGCTGCTCGAGTCGTGCGGCGGCGATCAGTTCCATATTTGAAATGGCAAATAATACTGTTATGAAATTTGTATGGACTATAACTTAACTATTTGCTTTGGTAACACACGCGTTTTTTATGACCCGCTTTACATATTTAAAACCGGTGGAATTACATCAGCTTTACGAGCAAGGGTGTTAAAAATATTTACTAGTTGACTGTCAAATTACAGTTATGTTTTAACACATATTTTGTGAAATTTGGTATGCAGGCTTAGAAGCGGAATCAAGAACCGGAAAATTCACAATTTAGGTATTTGTGGTAGGTACCTAGTGCTATTGCTATTGTGAGCTGACAAGCTCACAATAGCAATAGCACTAGGCGGCGGCACAATAGCAATAGCACTAGCGCTGGCGGAGTACCTACCATATATTGTGGCGCGAATTGGAAGAGACGAGATGTCTAGCAGTAGACTGCAATAGATTGACACGATGATGATGACCTATTGCTATCCCTATTTCTGGGCACAGCTTTGAACTGTACTACTAACTATAGATAAGTCAGATTTTACCTATAACCTAGATTATGAATTCTCAAACTTATATTTTATTGGTAGGTACTAAAATTGTATATTTTTCAATGCTAAAAAGTATTTGTTTATTATTTCAGATGTAATTAAAAAGTAAGTAAAATCATAAAATAGTTATTTACGAACCTTCGTTTCAGTTTAAGTGTAGCTTTCCAAGAAACGGACAAAAATATTCGGTGCGATAAATGAAAATCTGTAGCAGTAAATTTGTCATCATTTAAACAGTTTAAAAGAGAATGTAGCGTGATATTGAATGGCGAATTCGTTGGGACCTTTCTCGCTTCGTAAAATATGTAGGGGCTTTGAAGTACTCAGTTTATTCTGAAGACGTCGGGAATACCTTAAAGAATAAGGTATTAAAATTAATTTCGCTCTTGAAGGTCCGTCTAAAAAGGATAAAGAAAAGGACGGAAATCATATAATACATTTTTCTTTATTAATAATTCACTGGTACTTGAAACGATGTCACATGGCCTAAAACCATGACTCTAATTTTTGGTAAATATGATGTCAATTATGCAATAAGTAAATTAAGAAGAAAAAGACATGATTATTTAAAAGAAATATGTCTGTGACTTAGATATTCCTATAGTAATAGCTAAATCTTATAACTAAATCCTAATAGGCAATATTTACTATAATTACTTAGACTTACAAAAAAAAATACGTGAAGAATTTTAATGGACTCAATGTAAAAATTACAATATTTCTGCGCATTTAACGCATTTTGTAAATTTATTACAATAATACTATGAACACCTTTACATTAATCACCCTTAAACGGACAATATAGCTTTCAATACCATGAACCATAAAACCAATTCATTATTGCACATTTAGCGTAAAGAATCCATTTATTAGAGGCAGATGCTGCTTACAGAATTAGCACGATCTATGCGTCAAAATGACAAATAGGCACGTGACTGCAACAATAGAACCGATGCACCAATAACCATTGAACAATGGATCAATGTACCAATAAATATTGTAGGTTACTTTACCAAGTAATAAGTATTAGAACTTAATTCTATAATGTACAACTGAATCACGTTTTGCTAACGTAGATAATATCGGTCTGAATCGTGGTCTGTTATTGAAGCTTTCGCTGTATAGAAACTTTACCGAAAATACTTGATATTAATTTTCAAAAATATACAAATACATATTATTTACTTACTTTTGCTACTAAAACTGTGTATCGTGTTGACGGAAAGACAGTATCCTAAATGAGGTTTTCATGATCTTAAATTAAACAATAAATACTTAACGATTTTGACCGAAACAGTTTTACCCCACTTAGTTTTTTCTTTTATGTTATTTATCATAAATAACATGAATTTCTTATTTTAATCTTAAAATAAGGTTATATTACTATTTGATTGTGGTGAGAAAATAAAGATGCATTTAAAGGTTTCTTTATAAACTAAACAATGGACATAATGCTTAAAATATTTATGTCACACTAATCAGTAGAATGGAACATTTATATATAGTATCTAGAGTTTAAGAACACTAACTAGAGGAATTAAATCAATATAACATGATTAAGTAAATCCCAAATCCCTTGGTTAATGAACATAACAGACAGCGGATTAAAACGGCCGTAAAGTAAATAATTCCAATCTTATACAAATTCCGTAAATACCAGTTCACACAAAGCTGATGAAATACCTATCAGAGATAGATACTAGGGCAAGACTTTATAGTGTGTCAATTATCGCTTGCGTTTATCAGAATGCACTTATCGAATACTTACTTAAATTATCGTGAGTTTCGTTTGTTTGAAAATTTACTTTATGTTTGTACATTCAAGTATAATATCGAATGTGAACATTTAACCAAGGTAAAGAATGGACTGATCAGAGTATATTGATGCCAATTCTGTTGCGTCAAAAACTTAACCTAACTTAACTAAGGTGAAACTAACATTGGTGTAATTTGATTTGGTAGCTATTCTGTTGTTCTCTCTATCTCCAGCCCATTAACGTCCCAGTGTTGGACATGGGTCTCCTCCAATTCCATGGCTTTGTGGTCTACTATTCCACGCTGACCAGATGTGTTGACATAGGATATAGTTTCGAGTTTTCCGTCTCTCACCATAAATGTTTGCTGTATAATATTCCTTAGCTGGCTCTTACAGCACCCTGGGGAAGAAATGGGGTGGTATCACTTGTATTCTTAATCCGTCACAGTTATAATTATTTCGTTATTCACATTCATATTAAATGAAATCTTTATTCAATATTACGTAGTTTTTATATTAAGAAAGTTTAATTAACATTGCGGAATTGTGATAATGACACTGCCAACATTTATGTTTTAGTTAAGTTACGTTTAGATGTGCCAAGAGAATTAGTACCAAAGAATAGTCTGACCGGAGTACATTATCTACTTACTTTAGTTTCGATCGACACAAAACTTTATAACTAGGGCCATGAGATTTATTGTAATGAAATTGTAAGGATAGCATTTTCCTGTTTGTAAGTTATAGATGACTATACGAATCGTAAATAGTGCGGTTTCGCTTAATAAATTTCTTCGAGTCCCTTTAGCCGTAAAGTGAACTTGATTTGCTTCGATTTAATATGCTTGTTTTATTATTTAGTTCATAATGATTTATATGATATTCTGTTTATAATATGAATACTTTTTTCCTAGACCAATACATCCCATTTTTGATCACAGGCCTCTTCCATTTGGGAAGGGTATTTGGTCTATTATTCCAAGCTTACGCGTTGGAATAGGGTTTAATTTCGAGTCTCCGGCTCTTGGAGAGGATGTGGTCTGTTTATATTATTTCTGAACTGAACCTACGGAGAAAATGGTGTGATGACACTTGTATTCTAAATCCCTCACCACCCGGAAAACATTTCTTTACATAATATATCGAAAGATTGCACAACAGAAGTTTAATATCATAAAAAGCCAAAAAGAAAAATATATGAGAACGTATTTATGACTCAAGATAGTGATCGGTAAAGATTTAAACTCTTCTGAGATTGAGCGTCAAACCAAAACTTTGAATGATTGCCGGCACAATCCTCATTGTCACGTACTAAGCTCATTCTTTACATTTTGTGATATTCGTAATTTATCACTAACATAAACGTGACAGTTTACTGTTACTGTACTCGGGCCAAAATTTAAAACAAATATACGCGTCTAAATCCGTAAAAAGTAGTTTTATTTAAACAGTTTACTGTTTCTAAAATGTATACATTGCTGCATCAAATTGGATTCTGATGGGGCAATGTATACATTTTAAGAACAGTAAAAATACCTGGATAATAAGGAAATTAGGAGCAACCCTTGCAACATGTATATTTCTGCACTAATATTATAAAGAGGAAAGATTTGATTGGTTGTTTGTTTGAAATAAATAGGCTCGAAACCATTCAAAGTTTAACAACTTCACTGCGAGTGCCACTGGTGAACATAGGCTAACATGAATTTCATTGCCATGCGAAGAGGGGGTGGATTTGTAGTACAATATAGCTCACAAAAATTTCATATAACTATTTGCGTATTTAGGTCTTGTAATCAGACCAATTAAAAAAATAGTGTTGTTATCTGTTATGTAAATGAAAAAAATAAAGCTTTGTGAATGGTGAATGGCCAGTTTTGTAGTCATTAATTATAAATGAAGAATATCAAAATGATTATAAGTTTTGATTAAACAAGCATAATTCACAGCGAAGGTATGAATAATTACTTAGGACAGCAGCTCGGCTAATCTCAGTTCTAAATTAAATTTACAGTTTAAAACTTACGCCTTAGTGTTAATCTTATGAAAAATTAAGATTTAATCTTGACTTTGACGTTTAAATAACTATACCTACCAGCGTAAAGTGACTCCCGACAAGGTGAATCGACAAAATTGTCAAGTTCGCGGAGAGACACAAAATTGTCAAGTTCGTGCATCACATGCATATTTATTCATTATTTATTTATTTATTTGTGACTGATGCAGTGTCAGAGTATTCTTTATTTATGAGCATAGGTTTGAAATAAGTAGATAATACAGTACATGTGTTAAACATTAAAGCCAGCTATGTTCTACCGTTTATAATCTACAAACAATAAAAAAAAATTATAATAATACAGTTCTAAAAATAAATACATATAAAATCACAACAATGTCAAGAATTTATAATAATTTTTTTGTTTTTCTTTACATTAGATTCTAATAACATGTCATATGATCAAATTGTTATTATGATAACTAAAATTGAGTAATATGTTTTATATACCAGAAATGTCATCAATTAATCCCTAAAATTTTTAATATTGCTAGTTTGTTTAACATTTTGCGGTAACCGATTGTATATCGGTCCGTGTGGTGACGGATTAAGAATACAAGTGTCACCTCCCCTTCTCCTCCCAAGGGTGCTGTAAAAGTCAGCTAAGGGACTCGAAAATAAACCCTGTGCCAACACGCCTGGTCAGCGCGACACAGTAGACCATAATCTCTCCCAAAGTGGAGGAGGCCCTTGCCCAACAGCGGGATATATATGGGCTGGAGAAGAAGAAGATTGTATATCTGCGGAGCCATTGTAAGTATACTATTATGGAGGAACGTAGTATTAGACCGAATATCTAATATGCACTCTACTTTTTTTATAAAAAGGCATAATAAGTTAACAGGAGATATACAATTTCAATTTAATTAGCGTTTATATTGAGCTTTGACGCATTTCTTTATGTCGTATATAAACGGTAATAAAATCGCTTTTACGACATCACCGATGGACCTTGGCGGATATTATGCTTTGAGAATTTATTGACGGCCCAATTGAATTTATTGTCAAAACTAAAAGTTTTATTGCAAAAATTTACATGCATGTTTGCGAGATTCAAGCTTTAACGAGCCGGAGTTTTTATTTTATTTAACGTTAATATTTTTAATGATAAGAGAATTTATATAGAACTAGCTGTCCCAGCAAACGTTGTTTTGCCATACAAATGTCAATGGGGGGAGGGGGTTTGAAAAATAGATGTTGTCCGATTCTCAGACCTACTGAATATGCATGTAAAATTTCATAAAAATCAGTCAAGCCATTTCGGAGGAGTACGGTAACTAACACTGTGACACGTAACCGTAACTAACACTGTGTAACATTTATATTAGAAGAATATGAAGGATGCGTCAAAATTTTTTTGATAATTAAAATTATGAATGTAATAGTTAAATTATGTTTTTTTTGTCAAGCAAATTATTTTAATTTAATATCATCTAAAAGCCAAGACAAATACTTTTATGTACTCTTGTCGAAAGTCAAGTGTATAGATTAATAAGATTTCAGAAAATGTAGGACTTATTGTGTTATTATCACCCTGAAGTTGGATGTTTCGTGGACTTTCTAACTATAATACTTTAATAGTAAATATAGATTAAACTATATTTAAGATTTTTTTTAAAATGAATCCATAATGTTGTTAATTTCAATCCATGAATACTGTTTCCATGATCTGTTGCTAAGGCTTTTTTACAGTAAATAAGCATTTTAGTAATAAAAATTACTCTAACGTTTTATGTGTCTCCTAAATATATTATTTAAATAGGCGGACTGGAATTTTTAAAGAACATGTTGAACCTGTTATTTAATTAAAGAACAAGGTTTGCTACATACTCTTTGCATTAATTAACTATCTAAAACTAAACAAAAGAACGGATTAACACAGGCAGTAACAAAGCGAACGAGTTGAGCTGTGTTTGTAAAGCCGACGTTGGGCGCTAAATCTAGCCTCATTGAATTAAGTGGTCAAAGTGGGGACGCGGACGCCGCAGTCGCACGTGTACAGAATACCTTATAATTAGGGTGACCAAACATTTGTATAAACTTGGTATATCATTATTTAAAGCTTATATTTATTAATTTAAAAATATTGCACTAATAAATAATGTACAATGGCGGAATTAATGCCAATGGCATTCTCTACTAGCCATGCATCAGGAGTGCAGAGATAATATGGGGCAGGTGCTATTATATCACTGAAAGATAAAAATAATTTACACTATTATCATTAATACTTAAATTATATTTTAATACTTTTTTATTGTTGCGGCCGCCTATTCTTTTGCGTATCAATAGAGTAATAAATTAATTAATTAAATGTAGAAAATAAAAATAATGTTCTCCTATACATTTTTATGAAGCTTCTCTCTTTACCTTTTCCCTATATTAAATATCAACGATATCATGGTCACTCTACTTATGACGTGCACTAAAAAGTTTGGCTTGGTAGCTGTTCTATTCATAGCGTTTAGTTTAGCGGTTATGTATGGAAATAGGATTACTGTTGAGATGAAATCTTAACTGATTAGTGAACAGCCATATTATATAGATTACTAGCCGTTGCCCGCGACTTCGTACGCGTAAAATTTAGAAATCAATCCTTAAAACAGAAGCTTACTCTTCTGCTCAATAGATGGCGTTGTACGTTTTTTAAATCGCGCTATTATTTCGTTCCACACATTAACACTTCAGCTCGTCAAATTATTGTTGTGTCATCATCCGGATTTCGCACTTATAAATTAGTAAGGACTAGGTGTAGCCTGTAACTTCAAAGAAGAAATCTTAACAAATTATCTATACGAAAAAGTCATCCTCTTGAACAACTCCATCTTTAAAAAAAATCACATCGAAGTCCGTGCCGTAGTTTTGAAGATATACGCTAAAATAACGACTTTTTTTATAATAAATAACGATTATACTTCTTATACCTTATCCACCCCTAGCATTACAGTCATAATGTATTTCTACTATAAATAAATACGCTATAAACCAGCACAGCTGTATTTTATTCTACAATTTAAGTCTTTTTATTACTCCTTGTTGATTAATGCGTATTAAACAACTCAAACATCAAAACATTTCACATCACTATTTAAATGTCCCCTCACAATACAGGTGTCGTGTCCTAATTCTATGGCGTGGGACAGTACAAGCCCGCTACGGGTAATCAATCAAGTCTGTCCCAACTCAGAATACAATTATGAACTTGGTCTGTGTCACTAGTGTTGTGCCTATGTGATTAATTAGTTGTTTGTTATGTGTACAATTTGTGTGTGAGTTACCTTGTTTTGTTTGTATTTTGTTGCAGGATTAAACGCCTATTTAGGAGGAAATGCATTTTAAATTAAACAGAAATACACAAGGTTATTAGTATTATTTTTGAATGGATAACAAGAGAGGAATGAAATTACGAATGAACTGCTTAAGATCGATTTGAACGATGCATAGTACCAAACGTGCACAAAATTTTAAGCTATTGCATAGCTTCTATCGCGGGCCTTGAGCGTGGAGACCGAATCCATAAAATTCTAAATTAAAATTCCGTAGGTAACGGAAATAGCGTAAAAAACCTCACACATCGGCGCTACTGCGCATGCGTAATCCCCTCTTCGCCCCGCAATTTATTTCATACTGTTGATACCAAGGGTAAGCGCCTTCCTCAAATTAAACAACGTATTAAAATAAGGATTTTGAATCGACAGCATATATCCTAAATGTTCAGACAACAAATAATGTCAAAACTAAAATTGTATACCAACAGATTGACATTTGACATAGAATTTTTTTTTTTGGCGTCGGACTTAACCCTTGCCATTTTCAAAAATTTGGGAAAGTAGTTATTTACAAAAGAAACGTGAATTTGGAAAAAGGATCGGATCAGGAAAGGTTTGTAAAAAAAAAAATATTACTAAATTAATAAAATAAATATTTGAAAAAATACATAAAAACTGAAAAATTTAATTATACAGAAATATTATTATATACAATAAAGGAAGATATACAATTATATACAGAAGTATCTTGTGAAAAAAGAAGGGTATCTATATTTGTAGGAAGAGGAATATTTAAGGTTATTAGTTCATTTAGGAGTGGACAGTGATCTTAAAGGACACAGGAAAAAAGTAAGTGATTAATATCTCCGAATTCGCCACAGTTACAAAGCGGGTCAGATCGAATTTTCATCCTTGACAGATGAGCTGGTACGCATGTGTGCCCTAGGCGCATTCTAATAAGGACTGTGGTCGCCCTTTTACCAAGCCTGAGCTTGTTAAAAGCACGACCACAGAACCATGGTTTAAAACAAACAACTGGTTGAATAGACTTATAAAATTTACCTTTTATTTTGCTAGACACTTCCCAAACTTTATTCCAAGATGCCTTGAGATAATTTCTAGGAAGCGCCAGTAAATCTTGAGGATATATGTAGTACGGAAATATGTCCCCACATTCCACTGCCTCATTTGCTAAGACATTTAATTTAAAACAGATTGACATTTGATTGATAATCGCTATTTTATCATAATTACCATAAACAATGGACAGATGTAAGCATCAGTAAATAAGGATTATATATAAGGATTATGTAATAATCTTATTTTAGTTTATGGCATGTAGATTCTTGCATAAATAAAATAAATAAATAATTATATGTAAATACATAAGTTGATAAAAAATGCTATGCAATAGCTTTACCGCGGCAGTCCCCGAGTGCCACACATCTTTTTTAGTTATATTTTTTCTTTCTTTCTCCAGCCCATTATCGTCACACTATAAATTATCCTCCACTTTGGTAGTGGTTATGGTCTACTGTGCCACGCTTTACAGGCGTGTTGGCATAGAGCTTGGTTACGAGTTTTCTGTCTGTCACAGTAGATGTTAACTGCTTATAATATCCCTACTGGCTCTTACCCAGGGGAAGAAACGGGTGGTCGACCCTCGTATTCCGAATCCGTCACCATACGAACAGTTGTTATAATAATATGTCGGTGTAAAAATATATAAAGCAAGAAGAGTTTCTCGTAAGTCACCTTATCTCTCATTTATGCAAGATTGTAAATTATGATTGACGGGCTTCGTGGTGGAGTGGTTTATGTAATTGACTGCCGATCACGAGGTCGCGGGTTCGATTACCGGTTGGGACAATCATTTGTGTGATTATCATTTATATATCCATCAATGTCATACAAATGTTTGTACTGCGTCTGGGTGTTTTCTATGTATTATAAGTATGTATTTACAAAAGAAAAGTACTATATTATGTAGTTTATCCGTATCTGGTTACCTACCATAATACAAGCATAGAAATATAGCTTCCTTTGGGATCAGAGGATGTTGTGTGAAATGTCCTGAATATTTATATTTATATTTATTTTATTGTTATAAACAAAATAATACAACAATCTGATTTAATATTAAATACAAAAGAAATATCAATTAAAAGCTGTAAATGTAAATGACGTTATTAACGTTTAAACGAGCGCAGTTCAAAAGTTTAAGTAAATGGACTCCATTCTTAAATCGTAATTATACGCAAGACGCGAGTTATGAAAGACGAAATATACGGTGATTTTTATAAGAATTTAGATGACCTTTGGATAATTATGAAAGTATTTTAGCGAGACAAGAGAATTTGTTACAAAATCAAAATTGAAATAAGTTTTTGTTTGGTGTATAATGTATATAACTTGAGAGTAAGGTATACTGAGATCAGGGTATGTCTTTGAGGCCAATTCTGATGCATCAAAAACTTAACCTAACTTAACCGAAATGAAAGCAACCACATGTAGTGTATTTTGATTGTACACATTTATATTAATTAAAATCGTTGGGGTTCACAGTTTTTATAATGAGAAAGTTTAAATAACATTGCCGAATTGTTTAATTGATACTTCCAATTTGCATTTCTTCTTTTCTCCAGCCCATTTACGTCCCTACTGCTGGGCACGGCCCTCCTCCCCATTAAGAGGAATTATGGTCTACTGTGCCGCACTGACCAGGCGTATTGGCACAGGGTTTATTTTCGAGTTTTCCGTCTCTTACAGAGGGTGTTACCAGTGTGCAATATCCCTTAGCTGACTCTTACAGCACCCTTGGGAAGGAGATGGGGTGGTGACACTTGTATTCTTAATCCGTCACCACACGGAGTATTAATCAATTTGTGAACTTTTAATAATAAACGACTAACACGATACAAAGCAATTGCAAAGCAAAGAAAATAAGCAAGTCAATAAAATTAGGAATTTTCATTTCTTAGTTAAGTTTAATTGTGCACGTACAACTTAGACATACGTGTAGACTTGGTACGCCATTTGGTTGCCTCGAATTTGCCTAGATCTTAATGATCCATACTAAAAAACAGTTCCAGGTTTGTCTGTATATCAATCTAACAAAACATAATATGATATTGGTTTAATCAGTACCTCAGCCGTTTAATCTAAAACTGTTCTGACATCTTGTGTATTATCTTATATATAAAATTCACGTGTCACAGTGTTAGTTACCGTACTCCTCCGAAACGGCTTGACCGATTTTTATGACAGTTTACATGCATATTCAGTAGGTCTGAGAATCGGCCAACATCTATTTTTCAAAACTTTTTTTTTGGTATGGCTAAACTAAGTTTGCCGGGTCAGCTAGTAATAAATAAATTTTCTATTCCCACTTTGACAATTTGTCAAACAATTTTGTGTATTGTTTAGAATATTTTATTGCCGGTAATAGAATGTTATCCCTCGGCTTTTAACAATAATAACAACCCATTCCTTAAAGGTCTACGAACTTATGTTATGCGGGCATTTAATCTTATATATAAAATTCACGTGTCACAGTGTTAGTTACCGTACTCCTCCGAAACGGCTTGACCGATTTTTATGACAGTTTACATGCATATTCAGTAGGTCTGAGAATCGGCCAACATCTATTTTTCAAAACTTTTTTTTTGGTATGGCTAAACTAAGTTTGCCGGGTCAGCTAGTAATAAATAAATTTTCTATTCCCACTTTGACAATTTGTCAAACAATTTTGTGTATTGTTTAGAATATTTTATTGCCGGTAATAGAATGTTATCCCTCGGCTTTTAACAATAATAACAACCCATTCCTTAAAGGTCTACGAACTTATGTTATGCGGGCATTTAATCAACTTGCATTAAAATGGTCATATGGCTATTTATTTAAATGTCTTCTCATTTTTATACACGTACCTAAGTTAATTACTTCTAATCTTGACAAAATTATTGAAAGTCCTTTTTGTCTGAAGCTACAAAAGTAATTATTAAAATGTCAAAAAATAACAAAAATACCGCTGCAATGGTGTCAATTTCTGTACCTATTCAAGTTCATAAAAATTTGTTAACATTCTTGAAAGCTTTTTTTTGGTTATTAATCAATAACCAAAAAAAAGCTTTAATTTAGGAAAGATAAGATGAAATTGTGTTTCCAAAAATATACGATAATACGTCTTTAATTTGTAGATTATAATACTAAGCACTAAATGTGGTCTAGTGCTAAGCACCTGAAGTCAAAATATAAGCTAGCGAAATAGAGCCAACGAAACATGCGTATGCTGAGTATAGGTGCTATTTACAAAAAGCTTAAATATTTCTACCACAAATATCTCTGCATGCATTGGCAACAGAGACGTGAGCATAGTACTCGTATTTTAACGCTTACACATTCGTGGTATAAAGAAAGACGGTTATCCTGATTCGCAAATATTACATACTTAAATATATTTTTGTGTAATAACAAATTAGTTTGTCGTGACAATAATTCCCCTACAACTTTTATCCCCCAATAGAAGTCTTGGTAAACACAAATTACATACACAAATATTGTGAGAGAGCATCTGTATAGCCTACAGGCAGTAGAAATTCATATTTGGATGTGACATGGGAAGTCTTGTGATGAACATAACTATATTGAATATTATTCCGAAATTAAATAAAAGAAACCAGAAAGTGGTAACAATTTTACGTGCACGCTTAAACTAAACTTAACTAAATAATCTTCTTAGTTCAAAAACTTTAAACACGCTTGAAAATCCTGATTTTTTTTTTATTGTTGCATTATCTTCGGTCCTTGTTAGGTACGCAAAATTTCAGATCAATCCGACTACTGCAAGTGGGTGAAAATCACTTTCGAAGATTTCGTTATATAGATTATTACATTGATAGATACATATCGAACTAATATAAGCGTGTTAAAAATGAAAACAACTATGGTGTGTTTTGATTGATTGGCTAGTCCGTTGTCCACATTTATATTAATTGAAATCGTTAGTATATAATACACAGTTTTTATAACAAGTAAATTTAGTGAATATTGCCGGAATGTGTTATTGACACTATCATATTCCATTTTTTAGTTAAGTTTAGTTGTACACATAGAATTGGTACCAGTAATTTCCATATTTTATAATAATATGTTACTAGCTGTTGACCACAACTTCGTACGTATGGAACCTAAAAATCTAACTTTAAAAAAATACAAAAATGAAAAACCGCCTCAAAATACGTTGCGTAGATTGAAAGATATAAGCTCACTTAAGAACATACATACAAACCGAACACCGAGACTCGAAAAAATTATTATATCAAGTACGGGAGGGATACACAACGCTGCTAAGTATATTAAATTATTGGTATAATTTTATGCATAATTATACTACGCAAGCAATTTACTCTCAATATTAAATTAAGTATAATTTAAAAATTAACTGATTGTATCTCTTCCAACAGTAATGAAATAGTCATAGGTTATTTTGAAATAATTGATGTTGTTAATATTTGATGTTATAATCAAGTTATATTTTTGTTTTTTAAAGTTTAGTTTTAGGGTTCCGTGCCAATATATATAACAGTGCACTATCGCTAAGTCGCTGTCCATCTGTCGCTGTCACATATCTCTGTCCCTCTGTCTGTATCTCTAGAACCGTGATAGTTAGAGAGGTGAAAGTTTCCGAATTTGTATATATCCTTTGATGCTGTAACCGAAAATGCTCATCATCATTATTCGTGCTCTTATATATCCTGCACTTATACCATTGTTGCAAATCGGTAAGACGAATATATTATTTTAATACCGTTGCGAACCCTTCGTGTGCGAATCCAAATCATACTTGAACGGTTTAATAAAATTACAATGATTTTTTTACATGGAGAATGCATTGACGCACTTCGCCTGTTCAGTTGCGGTGGCAACCTTCGGGCTTCGTGTGGGACTCCCGGCGGCGGCCGGACTACCCACTAAACCCCATGGTGTTTCTCCGCACCCAGAAACCCGGGCCGTGGTAGTCACTCAGGTATTACCACGACCCAGGCTAAAGAATTACAATGATGGCAGACGGACGGATGGGCAGCAGTCTCACTACGAAACTTTTAAAACTAATAAACCAGATTTTATTAAATACATGTCACCCTTTATAAAATAATGTTGCACCCCAATATTATAGAAACAAGTGCATTGGTACAATTTGGTACCGATCTACATCACGCATAATATTAACATGTTTGAACATGATGTAGTGTAGTTTCAATTTAGGGGAATAGGCACATATTAATAAAACTACAACATATTGCTATTTAATATCTTTTTATAAAATTGTATCTAAATAAAAACGGATGGATGGACTGTGTGAATGAGGATATGAAAGAAAGAGAAGTTATTACCGATATGACGTCTAGCGTCTAACAGAAGACTATGGAACAAAAAAAATATGTTGAACCGACCCCAAATAATGAAGAATGAATGCAGAAGAATGATGATATATGAATATTACTAGTATACTTAACAAGAACGTGTAATATTGAACGAAATAGTTCAATTTCTATAAAATTGTTTGTTCATTTATTCAATTTATTTTAGAGCAGTGTTTTGTTTATAAGTATAGGCATACCATTCCATTTTTCTTTTGTAATAATCAATTGAGAATTCAGCAATAATATCTTACTTAAGATTAAAAACTTTAAGCGAAACCTTAAACTTACAAGCGAAATTTTAATAATAATATAGTAAACTACATAATATTTTGTAAAAGTGATACTGAACCCAACACTTGGACTTTTACAGGCTATGAAGAAAAAAAAACAAAAGAAAAAATTTTTTTCGTCAAGAAATATAAATTTCAATTAAAGAATTTTAATAAACTAGTATTTTTGCGATCTATTCTCAACCGGTACCATGATCTTTCACAATGAAAATTGTCGAACCGTTACCTGTACCTGATATCAAATACCTTTATATAATCTACTAGCTTAATAATATAGCTTCCAATTGCACTACCCAACATCGGAACCGATACTTAATCGATGGGTTAACGTGTGGCCATAAAATTCGCGATCACAAAAAAACTAACAAAATAGAAGTAACAATTTTTAACACGCTTTCATAAGTTTGGTACGTAACTATCAATGTATTAATCTGTGTAACGGAATCTTTGAAAGCGATTTTCAGCCACTTGCAGTAGACGGATTGATCTGAAATTTTGCACACCTAACAAGGATCGATGACAATGCAATAATTTAAAAGAATAATCCCAATTCCTTGATCAGAATTACTAGAATAGCATGTTGAAGTATCACTATGACCACACTTATATTTTGAATTATACACGTAATAGTTTAATTGTATATGAGTAGACTCACCTATATTATTGTGTTTCTACGTATGCCTTTCATATACAATAAGATAATTTCACATAAAAACGCTTTGTTTATAGAATCAGGTAAAATTATAATAATTGTTTACTTGTGCTTACTACGATTTTGACAACATGTGACAACAGAAACTTATGTCTCTGATAATATAAACTGTCAACGTTTTGTAAGTAGGTAGCATAGAATTTTGATGACAAAGACAATGCAATCATTTAAAAAATATTCAGGATATTTAAGCGTGTTTGTTAGTTTTTAAACTAAGTAGATTGTTTTTAGTATCTGGACTTGATTACGTATAATCATACAAAAATATAACACACATTTTTTTAATGTGTGTTATATTTTTGTATTATTATAAGTAGTGATCTAATTAACCAGATGGTCATGAAAATTCAATTATTAAATTCTTAAAAAGATAATAATTTTTATACATTGCTTAAGCATGGACTTTCTACACAACAAGTTTTTAATTCAAATTCCGCGCAGCGCATGCAATAATAACCAGACAACGAACATGACTTATCAAAATAATAATATATAATTTTTTCCATTAATACTATTAATTAATATAAAAAATACTCTAAACGCAATGACCTGTTCATAGAATATCACTAAAGATTACACATAACATAACAGGCAGAATAAAGCAATAGTTAATATCTACTAAATTTAATAATCTCTACTAGCATTATCTCTTAGGTTTATTAGTACCTTAGGTGTCACAGGATCATCCATAGGGACGATAAGCGGGTAGAAGGCTTACAAGAAAACATGGGTCTGACATGCAAAGGCCCTTGGAAAACTTTAATCTAAAATCCATATGGACACCTCCTGAATTGCGCTATCTTGCTCATATATAAGTAATCCACATATTATTACAAATTCCTTTTGATATGTATACCGTTATAACTTATCGAATAAGATTAATATTGAATTGAAATCTTCAAAAATATTTATGCTATCTTCTACTTGGAGGTTTTAAGCAAATGCAACTGTCATTTGAGCTCATATTCAATCTCTATTTAAGAGGATACCAAAATAGCTTCGTGCATTTTTCTATGTACGAAGTTTTCATTGTTTCTTTAGATTGAATGGCTAGAGCTCTAATTTTTAAGTATATATTTTTTCAATATATGATCTAGGATCGCATAAACTCAGAAACGCGATTGAAAAAAGTTTTCTCGATAGAAAATCTTAGCGAAACAACCTCTAAATATTTTATTTTATTTCATTTGTCGGTCTATTATCGCGTATTAACTAATGAAATAACTTTAAAAACATAAGTAACTATTATATATAGAAACACGTAAATCAGAATTAAAATATATTTAGTAGATTTTGAGTAAATAGGAAGAGTATCCCTAATTCTTCATTTGCTGTGCCTACTGGCTGTGTTAATATGTACGTGTCGGCGATGATATACGATAATATTGATGTAGGCCCTTAAGATAGTCAGCTCAGTCTGGTCAAACAGATTGGGGTGTAGATTACTAAAAAAATTGCAAATTGCGTACGTAAGTATTTCATTATCTAGTAATTCTACGAGGAGAGGTGATATATATATCCGCAAATTTAATAGCCACACATAATATTAATGTAGGGGAACGTTATCACGTTCGACGTCCCATAGGAGGGGTAGCATTGAGGGTAAGCAGGTTCAGTTAATGATGCTGGCCTGCACTCTTTGAAATGTTTCACTCCATATATTACATAGTTATTGTTATACCATGAAAATATTGTTACGTTTTAGGTTTTACCTATAGGTACCCTAAAATGTATGCGTTATTTCATACTATTTACTGCTTTAATAATAGGACTTCTAAAAATTATCTTAATTAGAAATAGAATCTTTCTAATTGAGATGTGATATAATCGTGTTTTGTGCTCAAGATGAATGCATGCATTCGTGTTATACCTCAACCAGTCAGCAGTTTCTATAAATACAATCCAGAATAGATAACTACTATAAAATTCATCATGCTCCTGCCTTATCCCATTATTTGGGGTCGGCGCAACATGTCTTTTTCTTCCACAGACTTCTATTAGCCATCATGTCTGTGTCGACTCCTTTTTCTTTCATGTCCTTTTCCATCCATCTCTTCTTAGGTCTTCCTCTAGACTTTTTTCCTTCCACATTTATACTCAGAACTCTCCTAACGACATTACTTTCCTCTCGTCTCATAACATGCCCATACTAGGACATCCGCTCGTTCTTAAATTTTTCAGTCACTGGCGTCACTTTCAGACTTCCTCTAATATATTCATTCCTTATTTTATCCATTTGCGTAACGCCACACATCCATCTCAACATTCGCATCTCCGCAACGTGCATTCGTCTTTCATCCATCGCTTTTGTTGCCCAGCATAACTACTATAAAATTAATAATATATAACAAAATATCAGCACAAATGAAATTAAATTGAAATCACTAATATAAAGCTGATTGCCCGTAGCAATATTAATTAAAACATAATCCATTTAGAAACGTTAGTGTCATTGTGAAATTGGAGGAATAGGTTTGCTATCAAAGAGAATTTCAATTATTCTGAACACAGAATAATTAATGAACTTGTTAACTAACTAAATAATAAAGTCGGAAATAATACCTTATAAGATAGTAGAAATCGTTTCATTAAAAGACATTTATTACAGCAGAAAGTAATCGAAGCAAAGATATTATGTATAACGCGGAGGCGATATCCACGAAGAAAGAAGCGGAGTACGATGTCCGTATGTTAGTATGGAGCATGGCTTGCTGTGGTGCCCTCTTAACTGACAGCATTAGGTATACAGTATAGAACTTCTAACTTCTGGTGTCTAGAAAGATGGGGAAAATATTGCTTTCATGTAAGCACGATGTTAACCTTAATCATTGATTTAGAACACGGTTTGTATAACATAGATAATCTGAGAGGATGTTTACAGTATAGAAAAATAAAGCTATATTCTTGTGCTAAAAATGAATATTATGTTTTTACAATTTCATCAGATATGTAACAGTTTTTAAGCACTACTACTGCTCAAAAGCTATTAAAAATCTGATAAAGAATGAAGACAAAAATCTTTCTTTTCGCACGTTGTATTGCTCATGATTGAGGTTCGTGACCGCTCATCAATATCTTTGCTCGTATGATGTTTTTCCATCTGCTCTAGCCTCGAAAGTCGTTGTATAACATTAATTTAAGTATTTTTATTTCCTTCATTTTAATTTCCAGATATTATAAAATATGTAGTTGTCTTAAATTATTTTCCTTTGCATATATAAATATATCATGTAGAAGTAACCTCGTAACACTGGTTACACAACTAAAATATATCAGGCTTTCAGAAATGTGTAAGGGTAAGTATTAAATCAGTTTATAAGAATAAATTGACCCTTTTGAGTTTTCTCGAGAACACACAATGGAAAAACAATTGTTATGAATTATATGATTAAGTAAAGAAAACCTTTTTCCAAAGGTACACGTAATGTAATTGTTTTATATTTTTTCGTGTATAGAAACCGACGTATGTTGACTTATCCCTTGTTCTGCCTTTTTCGTACAATTACACATATTCGTATATACATATTATCAACTTTTAGCCGACCAAAGGACAGTAATAAAAAACATACTGTAATGGTTAGATTTGTTAATATTATATTTATTTATATAAGTTTAATAATTTTGCTGCCTGCTTAAAGAGATTATGTTTTATGATATGCATTCTAACTGAAACAAAAATTTATGTGTATTGAAAAATGCTACAATCAGTGAAGACTTGTCGAAGGGGTTTTATAACGTCAAATTTATTGTAAATATTAAGTGTAAAGACTAAAGCGAATAAATGCGCAATGAAACTAACAAGACTTAAATTTGTGGTTAAGATGTAAGCACCTTCCTACGTTGATTTTTGTTAGAAACTCTAAAAAGATTTTATAATAATACACACAACGTCCTCTGGTCCCAAGTCTGGCACCAGAATACGGATATAATACATAGACTACTTTTCTTTTGTAAATACATACTTATAATACATAGAAACACCCAGACGTAGTACACACATTTTTTTTAATAATAATAAATAAATAGTCATGGACATTTCATACAACGTCCTCTGGTCCCAAGCTAAGCTTATTAGGCTTGTGTTATGGGTACCAGAATACGGATAGAATACATATACTACTTTTTTTTTGTAATTA
This sequence comes from Orgyia antiqua, assembly GCA_916999025.1. NCBI lineage: Eukaryota > Metazoa > Arthropoda > Insecta > Lepidoptera > Erebidae > Orgyia > Orgyia antiqua. The sequence goes on along the minus strand of OU779864.1, from coordinate 13,446,035 downwards.
CACACTTATAATGCATAGTAAACACCCAGACGCAGTACAAACATTTGTATGACATTTATGGATATCACACAAATGATTGTCCTGACCGGGAATCGAACCTTGTAAACGACAGTCGATTACATGAATTACTATGCCACGAAGCCCGTCAAGAAGATGTTTTTGCTGATATAAATCTAGTTGTATACAGCCTGAAGCGCCAAAAACTGAACAATACAAAAATATATCGTGTCTCTAACAAGGCATTCGGATACTCAGTAAATTTCGTTAAATCAACACTCGATTGATCAGAATCGATCGGATATGTATCAACCAATACCTATTAAGGAAGTATTGGAACTAGAAACGTAGTCCTATTCAGTGAGGGGCCAGACATCATTAGGTTAATTGAATTGACGATACTATCATTGGATGGATAAAGCTTATCAGAAGTATCGCTGTCACCCTGAGATCAATCGACTACCTCGTTACTGTAGCTAACGATAGCAATCGGAATAAAGTCGTTTGTTGCTTTTTTAGAGATTTTCTTTTTTGCTGAAAGTGTTATTAAGGATAAATAAAGAAAGCTGGATGTTAATGAACGTATGTTTACGCAAGGTTGTCACAAAGATTTAAGGTACATGCGTAATAGTGAATTGCACAGAATTGAAGGTGCACTAACTATCTATCTAATATTACACTAACAGACGTTACACTCACCTTCTGCGAAACACATACACACTCCACCACATGCTAATACCCACACGCTCGCTCACACACACAATCACACAATATGAAATTATTAGTACATATGTAATGAAACAAAAAATTGTATTGAATATAATTTATTTGTAGATTAATAACTTGTGTACTTTGAGTAAACCATTACAATAATTATTATGTTCAACCATACACGATGGGGCTTATCTGAGTCTCCTAAACACAGGCTATCTTGTAGCCTATATAAAAATTTCAATGTAATGATAATAAGTTGAATGTAATTAATATTGTGAATTTAGTTTAAATGTAAAATTGTATATATGTGTTAAAATATAATCTAGATAAAATGTAACCAAATGTTAATTAAATAAATAAATATTATAAAGCTGAAGAGTTTGTTTGTTTGTCCGCGCTAATCTCAAAACTGGTCCGATTTAATAAATTCTTTCAATTGAAAAATGTTGCAAGAACAGGGAATTTTCTGAATTTCAGGCAAACGTAGTCGCAGGCAACAGCTAGTAGACTATATACACACCAAACCAACATACTGTCACGCCTTCTTTCCATAGGTAAGCAGAGGCTAGAATGATTCGTGATACAATGTGTTGTATATATAAACTATCTTATGTTTACATCTAGAGATTGTAGTTGGTTTCTTTTGTAATTATAAAAAACACTAGCTGTTGCCCACGACTCCGTCTGCTTGGAATTTAGAAAATTTTTCCCGTTTTTGCAACATTTTTCATAAATTTTTTTTCAAATCGGCCTTGTAGTTCCTGAGAATAGCGCGTTTAAACAAACAAACAAACTCTTCAGCTTAAAATATTAGTCTATAGAAGTATTGATGATATTCATCGAAGATATCATTTAATGTAATGTACTTGTATTTTTCATGTATTTGCGGTGACATGGATGTTAACCCTAGAAATATTTTTATTTAGAATAATTTAAATTTAATCTTTTTCAGTTCAACATGATTCCAATATTCAACGTGGTTTGTCAGCTGCCAGTATTAAAGATCACAAGAGGCTGAAAGTAGTACCTTCGTCAAGTGGGACCACACTTGACGTTGCACGGAATCTTTTCAATTTGAGCCGGGACCGTGATCAGACCAATATTAAGTCTCCAGTGCCTGATTTGCATGAAACTTATTAAAAATAACGTTATAAGATCCCTTGACGTCGACATGGGGAATAAATTATTCTTCAGACTTAAAAGACTAAAAGATTTTTGAGTAGTAATCAATTATTATAAAAGCCCATTTTGCGGATATCGTCTTTTTTTTCTAAATCGGCATAAATATTTATAATAATATTTTGATATTGTTTAATGTTTAATAGACTTACGGCAATTTTCAATATTCAATGTAAGATTACGGATGGATTGTTATTACAAATATAAAATAAGGAAAAAAGTTCAGTTTAGTTTAATTTTGACAGAATCTAGGATATACAAAGTATTAAAATTGACAGTAGGTAATAAATTTAAAGATAGATATAACACAAATTTGAAGACAGGCAAAGAATTAAATAAAGGTCGTCTACATAGCTCGCAGAGCAAGCTCGCTTAAGTGGCAATAGGCTGACCATATTTGCCGTAGAACTGATGGCCGATAGAGCAGACGAATTTTAGATTGGAGACCGCGACAGCGTAAGGTAGAACGCCGACCCACTAGGTGGACCGACGATCTGAAGAAGGTTTCACGGAGGGACAGGATGCGGAAGGCAGAGTGCGGTATATTATGACATGAATTAGGAGAGACCTATGTCCAGTGTGGACTGCAATAGGTTGATATGATAATGATGAAAGAATAAAAGTAAATCATTTATTATTATCCCGCAAGATAGATTCTGTTTCGTTAAGGGCCTACATCAATATTATCGTCGACATGTACATATTAACACAGCTAGTAGGTATAGAAAATGAAGAATTAGGGACATTTTTTTTGTTTGCTCAAAATCTACTAAATATATTTTAATTCTGATTTACGTGTTTCTATATATAATAGTTACTTATGTATTTAAAGTTATTTCATTAGTTAATACGCAATAATAGACCGACAAAAGAAAAAAATAAAAAATTAGAGAGGTTGTTTCGCTAAGATTTTCTATCGAGAAAACTTATTTCAATCGCGTTTCTGAGTTTATGCGATCCTAGATCATATTATATTGAAAAAACATAAACTTAAAAATTAGAGCTCTAGCCATTCAATCTAAAGAAACAATAAAAACTTCGTACGTATAAAAATGCACGAAGCTATTTTGGTATCCTCTTAAGGCAAACATTTCCACAATAACTTTGAAAGTGGTGTTCATGTTGATTAACATTAAACAGCATTTCGCTTACAGACAGATATACACTAAAGTTTAACTTAGCATTTTCTTGTAAATATATTTACGGGACTGAAGTTCTACAAAAGTTTATGGATTTATTAATCTTATTAATAAAAACCTCGTGGGTTAGTATTTATTATCAAATCCATCACGGGTAGACCACTTATCTATTTTTTTATTTTTATGTAGTTGGTAATTTTCAGCAGGAAAGCAGACCATGTAGCAATATAGAACTATGCTGAAGAAATGTGCTGGTTTTTATATGCGGCCCTTTACTGATTTTGAAAATAATACTTCTCTTCGTGACTCATTTATTCAAATAATACTACGTTTTACGCATTTAGTCGCGTATATTTGTTTTAAATTTTGGTTTGACTTTTTAGAGACCTCTTTTAGTCACCGCAGCCATCGATGGGACTAGTGGGATAGGTGAACATGGTGACTAAAAGGTCTCCTAAAGCTCAGGCTAAAATTTAAAATAAATATACTCGACTAAATACGTAAAAAGTGGTTAGGTTTGTTATGGAAAAATGACGAGAGCAAATTTTTGCGTTATGCTTACACACCGTCCCAACAAATTCCGTCACCATGAAGTCAGTTACAAACGTAGAATAAATGTAAAAATAGCAGTTATAGCTATTCGATATTTATAACTCTATGAGAATAATACGAAGGAAAACCTAAAACGAATAACTACTAACTAAAGACTACGATATTTTTTTTATGATTTGGCATAAAATACTTACTAAAATGTTCAACCTTCTTTCCCTTGCATTGAAACTGCGGGACATAGCTAATAACCTATAAATATTAGCTTGCATCAAAATAGCAATCCATAAAACACTGGCCTCATCATATGGTTTATACCATAAATTTAAAAGCCTTCATACGTAGGTTTGTAGGGCACCCCTCCATTACCATAAAATTACGTGATATCACTTTCTTTTGATGTGTCGTAAAAAATAAAAACGTGAGTTGCACAGTAAACCTTTTTAGGATTACCCCTTGCGGCTTTATTAATTAAATTTTGGATGGCCTATGTTTATTTGAGCATATGTTTTTGGGCATCAGGTTGTCGCAAGCAAATGATACTAACATGTTATGGTTTAAATAAATAATAAATAAATGTTCATGGACATTTTACAAAATGTCATCATTCTGTTCCCAAGCTAAGCCTATTTGCTGGTGTTATGGGCATCAGAATACGGATATACTACATTTACTACCTAGTTACTTGTTTTTGTAAATTCATACATACACCAACCAACCACCAACCTACATAGTTATTTTTCTGAATGTAACATAAATATTATGCCTCGAGTGAAACCTATTTAATATTTTAGCAGTTATTTTGACAACTTTTCTTATATTTTTGCTAAAATTCTGATTTGAAATATTTTTAACACACGAAAACCATTGCAATAAACTATAATTTTATTCCCTTTTATTCTTTTTTAGGCGTGCGTAAAAAAAGAATTCGCTAGCAATGCAAATAAAGGTTAACTTAAAATGGTAATTGGTACGCCGACACGATATCCGCGAGTAAATATTTTATGTAAATAAATAACAGTGAAAAGTGGGGGTAAACTTTTATTTGAACTTTGTAGCGACTAAATAAACTATGTAACATCGAAAAGTGTGAAAACCTAACACAATGATTAACATAATGAATTTCAAAAACTGTGCCAGTTATTCCGAAAATACCTTAAATGGACATGAATATTTCAGTTTCTTTTTAATTGTGAATTGTTTTTGAGAAATCGTCATTAACATCATCATCATAATATCACACCTTCTTCTTATAGGGGTAGGCAGAGACTACAGAGAGCGTCATCCGGTACGATCCAAACATACTTCCTTGGCTTCAGTTACACAGTACACTCATACATGTCCGATACGACAATTACATTATAATCGAATGGCGTGATTAAGAAAGGAGTTTGTTGGCCTAATTTAAAATATAGGTACTAATACTCCTCATAGTATCTACTTTAAACAATATAATCCTAACTAATAGGATTGGAACTTATGACTTTTATGACTGCAATAAAATCACTGGCCATATTATTTATAATATTTTCGTAATAAACCAACAATAAACAGCTTAGCTGATGACCCTTCCAAGAGCTTAACTCATGACATATTAATATTTTCTTATACATTTTATTACACGTACCCCCGTATACAACCCTCTAGAAAAACAATAAAATCTAAACAAATACTAGCCGTCTGATTCCCTATAATACTCAATATATTCTTGAAAACGGGATTTATGTCAATGAAGTCGAAAATCGTCCCCTCGGCTGCGTATATCAACACATCAATATATCAGATCCGGCCTGCCATTTGTCAGCCAACGCTATTTATAGAAGAGATAAGGACGTTTGGTGAATACTTCATCGATGCATGGAAAATGTGCGTAATATGAGTTTATGCGCTGGTTTGCCCCCACAAACTGACTGACTGGTATTTTTTTTGGTATTTAGTGTTGAAAAAGGTTAATTTTTCCCATTAAGCACGGTCCTGGTCTATTATTGGGAGGGTTTTTGGTCTACTATGCCACACTGACCAGGTGTGTTGACATAGGGATTAGTTTCGAGATTTCTTGAGCCCATTAACCGTCCACTGTTGGGCACGGGCCTCCTCCACTTTGGAAGGGATTACCTTATTTGTGCCGTGCTGACTAGACATGTTAGCACAGGAGGACCCCGAATAACGTGATGGAGAAAGATGATGGTGACCGAAATATAATATTTAGTTGACTTATTTGATAGCTACTCATTTAGGTAATCAATATTTGAAACCAATTTTCTGAAAAAAATCGAAGCAACCGCGGTCAAATCATCAATTATGGCCTTGATTCGTTTATCTATGTTATCGACAGTAAAACTTGTTTCATAAATCAGTGAACGATCTTGCTACCAATAACTCCTATTAACACGTACATACTCGTACTACATTAATCACATACAAAGTAATCTACTAAAAGATAGTGGATGAGGATACTAGTGTTATCAGCAATTGAGTGAAGGCGTGCCTATTTCTCAGCCAACTGCGCCTAAATTGGGACACTTTAATAATAGAGTATGTTTTGTTCTTATATGTTTCGACACGCGATATTTTTTTGTTTGTTTTGATGAAGGACTTTTAGAAATGTTTTGATATTACTTTTGTTAAATAAGGTGGCCTTGTTTTAAGTTTGCATCTTTTTCTCTTTTACCTACTGCAAATTTTTTGTGGATTTTTGGGGCTGGTGTGTCATTTATTCCGAATTGATGCTGTATCTCTTTCTCACTCTAACCACACAAAGTTGCACTGTTGGGCGCGGGTCTCGTCCACTTTGAGAGGAATTATATTCTACTATGCCGCGCTGGCATGACGCATAGGCATTTGGTTTTTTTTCGACTTTTTCTCTCACAAAAGATGTAAGCTGTGTGCTATATCCCTTAGCTGGGTTTTACAGCATACCAGGAAAGATATGGGGTTGTGACACCAAAATTTTTTATCTGTCTACCTGCTGTATTGATAGGCAGATTTATTTCGTATAATTTCGATTTAATTCGTGTAACGAATAGTAAAACGCCATCTATCGAGCAGCATAGTAAACTTCTGTTTGTTAATATTTGGTTTCAAAATTTCAAACGTACGAAGTCGCGAGCAACGGCTAGTATCTTATACATACTAAACAATAAGATTATACAATTTATGAACCAGATCGGTGATTCCGATTATAGCATATAATTGGCCATAGAATTGTTAAGAGCCCATTTAGTCTTGAGTCGTGTAAATTATTTATAGGATAATAACTTTGATTTGTTCTAATAAGACAAACCGGAGATATGTATCAGGGATTTAGTACTTCGGTTAATGTTTAGAAGCTTCGAACATTGTGAAATAAAATCGTGCTATTTTAATCATCTTAGTTAATTATATGTTTGTTAATTTGTGTTTTCTTACTTGTTTAAAAATTGATCGCATGAAAGAGTAGAATAAAAATTTTAAAATAGGCTAACGGTCATGATTATCAGCGACAAATAATAAATAAAATATCGATGCGATTTGTAACTCAATTCAATAACATTGTAGTGAACGATTTGGTTAACATGTGCGAGAAACATAATAGCTCAGATGGTAGAGCAACGGGACAGTATTCAGAGGTTGTGGGTTCACATCCCACTCATGGTAATCATTTTTCCACTATAATTTTATTTATGTAAAAGGAGAGCAAGTTAATTGCAAAAATTAAAAAAATCTGTAAAAATAAATAATATTTGCTCTTCAATATATTTAGCTGATTTAAGTATGTGTATTGCAGAAATTTAATGAATGAAATCTCTTAATTAGTCTCGGAACAATTGATCCCATTTGCATTGAACAACACAAAGTGCCTTTAAGTTATACAAATCGCACATAACCACCAATCCATTATACCCAAAGCGCTAAAAGACGAGAAAACAAACGTCGAAAACCAACAAGTCGCAATTACAGCCCCGAAGATTAATCAGGAAACGCCCAAGTAAGCGTTTAACCATCCCAAATTGCTGCAAAAGGTACCCCAACATTGTGATCAATTAAGTTGATGGCCGATTGAGTAACCCACTTTGCTGTACCTATACGAAGTCGATGTAGCCACAAAACCCCAAATGCCTGGTATTACTTCCTGCAATACTATAATTGTCTTTACTTTAAGTAACATTTCCACACACATAACAATATAGTTAGCACTAATGAATCGGTATAATAAGGAGTCCTAATAAGACGAAGTTAGGGAAATTGTGTTCTGTTTATGAAAGGACTAAGTTTACAGTGACTTATATTCAAAATTAGAACGACTAATTAGATAAATGTTACCCATTAGTTATTGCTTTTCAGTCAGGTGTTAAAGTTATATAAGACTCTGTTGGTTTGACCTTGAATAACTTAGGTCGAAATTCTGTCAGATGAAAACAAAGGGCTCTAAAACTACGATAAATCTCAAAACCAGAAACACGCGCACACTCACTAAGGCATCAAGGCACCCTACGCTTTAATTCATCACCTCAGATAATATAATTATTAATATCGTCATTAATAAACTAACTAGCAACGTTGCTTGATATAAATGTAACATATTTCATTGTGATAAATAAGTATACCTATAAAATGTAATATGACGTAATTTGCGTTGTTTTCAGTAAAACTAGAACATATCTGCAAAAAGCTTTTACTATAAAATACATTACGACTACTATCTGTTGCGAGAAAAGGTTTGGGTATAAATTATGATTTCAAAATATTCCGTGAGGGGAACTTTTCTTTAAGAGATATTTGGCACTGCTCTTTATTAGAGTATTGTATGCAAAACTCGTCATACAAAACTTATATGAGAAGGGAACTTATGAGAACTTATGCTATATTAATAGAAATAGAATATCTAACAGATTAATCTAGATTTTGAATGTTATAAAAATATAAGGCGACTGAAATCGAAGAAAGTAATTGGCTCTTTTGCACTTGGGCTGGAAATATGAGCTTTAAGATTGGTTTTTAGGTGTAAATCTACTGACATATATATATATATAACTAGCTGGCCCGTCAAACGTTGTTTTGCCATACCAAAAAAAAGTAAAAAAAAAAATTAAAAAAAATGGACTATAAACCTCACTGAGCCCGAGACCTTTCTAACGAATGCAAAACCGTGGAAATCGGTTCGTGCGTTCTGGAGTTATAGCGTCAGGAAGGAAAACCCGACTTATTTTTACATAGTAGATATAGGTATACGCGAAACTACCGCGTACGTGTGTTTTTAACTAGTTCTCTAAACAACTGATCAGTTTTAGGAAAATTTAACGTGTGTTAAATTCTCTCTTTATGCAACGCAAAGCTCAGTAAAACCGATGTTCAATTAAAAATATTGTAATCGATGTGACAATACCTTTATCAGGGTCTACAAAAGGAAAGAAAAAACAATCAAGCAAGAATTTTTTTATTTGTCAGCAAATTCTCGATTAGTTCTATTCTAACGTAAAAGTAGCAAGTCATACAGGGGCGACAAGTAGCCACGATGCCAATTACTTTGAGAAACACTAACACTATCTGGGGGTGAGAATGATAAACCATAACATTCATAAAGGGAAAGTGTCGTAGTACATACAATAGGTGCCAATAAAACAGCGAGAGAACCCCATGCAATAAGCAAAGGCGAAATAACGCGGAAACGTTAGGGGAAACAGTATTAATACTTATGGTTAATTGTACCAGGGGTTTTGTGAAACTAAGATGTCGCTTTAATGTTATCAAACCTAAATTAGGCAAGGTAACCTTTATAGCCGATTGCAACAAAAGAATGATAAGGAATTTTTGATTTTTATAATTTACTAGCTAATGTGAAATCGCGTTTATAATTATTGAGCTTTCACAATATACACCAAATCTTAACAAATTATACAAAAAAGAACCATTCTATCTAATAAAAAGCCCGCATTAAGATCTGTTTCGTAGCTTAAAAGATATAAGCTCACATAGAGACACACATACAAAAATAACGACTTTGTTTTATACCAAAAAGTGTTTAATTTGAGAGTAACGTGTCTAAGAAAAATTTGTGACTAAGAAAAATTGTCTCAATTAAAACATGGTAATTATGCTAAATAAAATCAGTAAGTTTCTGTTATATTGAAGCTGAACTATCAACTACATCTACTTGTACGTTTATTTTACTTACCTACAACGCATAATAGAGTAGGTGGAATGCAAACCAAAGATTATTATCATTATTTTCAAAAGCTGCAATGCACACATTAAAGAAACCTATAGCATAAATTATTAACTAGATCAATAATATGCATCTAAAATGAATCGCTGATCCAATTTTCTGTTTGTGTGATGTCGGGTTAAGAATATAAGTGTCACCACCCCTTTTCCTTTATGCCTGGATGTGATCTTAAGCGCCATCTTAGCGCTCTGTAGTGAAGGGGGTGTCTTCCCTTTAAGACGTGTTCGGACTGTACAATGATTAGAGGTGAGATGTACAGTTCATTTCAAATACTGCGTCTACCACGACTGATGTGTATCTGCTTAAATTTTAATAAATTATATTCACCACAAACAATAAAACATGATTTTATCTTCTGTCATAAGATTGTAATAATATACAGTGACAGAATGGATAATATCTTATGACTTATCATCCATACCACTGATAAAAATATATAACCTAACACTTATGTTAGGTTATATATTTTTATCAGTGGTTCGTAACTAATCATAGAATTAAAAAGGGGAAAATCGGTCATTTTAAGTATTTGTGTACACATTGTTGCCGCTTGCAACGTTGTGCATTTCGATTGACGCGAATGCATAAGATTTTCACCTACCAAAAATTGCTCAACGCAACTAATGAAGCTTTCACTTCAATAAAAAATATTAAATACTAGCTGCCCCGGCAAACGTTGTTTTGCCATACAATTCTGTATAAAATAAAATTTCATCAAAATCGGTCCAGCCAATTTGTAGCCTATGTGTTATTCTGATGTATAAGCTATATTGTGGTAAAGTTTCATTCAAATCCATTCAGTAGTTTTTACGTGAAAGAGTAACAAACATCCATACATACAAACTTTCGCCTTTATAATATTAGTAGGATTTTATAGAGTAACAACAAAATAACTTGTAGTCGCTATTTATTATGTAAATAGCGTTATTGTCGCTGTCACATGAATAAATCTATAACTATTACCATAAATAATAGCTATTGAACTTAATTCATATTCATTTCATAAAAATTTAAGTCAGTTACAAAATGAATTAACTTTTAAAACACTGTAACATAGTGAATATTTTAAAAGTTTATCAGTGTTTATTTAAATCTCTTGAGAAAACAGTGACACGTTTCAATTTCTAAGAAGAATATGCACTACCATAGCGCAGAGGGTCTTGACAATGTGTTAAATTAGTTACCTACGTGAGCCTCATCTATACTGCTTATATTAGACATTGTACGTGAGCTGCACTCAAGATACCAAGTGAAAATAAATTGTTTGTTACATCATTCTTCATAAAAATTGCTGAGGGAAGATCTTATAACACAGGTATTTTTTGGGGTTCCATATCCAATATAATGTACAAAATAATTGGAAATTTTACACGTGTATCAATCATGAGCATGGAATAAAAGTGGTAGGGTATTTAAAAGGAAATTTTAAATTCTATTTTTAAAAATTTTACATGTGTCATAGAGTTGATTTTAAAAAATGCGAAATTATTAGTCAGAGCATGTTTTCAGACTATTTATGTCCTACAATTTGTTTCTTATTTTAAGAGAGCGTCTGGCCTACTTGTGCCTCGCTGACCGAGCGTGTTGAGAGTTTTCTTTCTCTCACACAAGATATTTTTGGTATATATTATTAATTACATCTAGCTCATACATCTCTTGTAAGAACTGGGGTAATCGGTAGGAAATGAGGTGGTGTCACGGACAAGTTAGAACTTATGTTTTGATTTAATACTTGAATTACTCTTCATAAGAAAATGTAAAATTTACATTTCACCTACACATATGGACAACAATTTTCACAAAAATTGTGATTGTTTGGTTCTCATATTTGTTAGTGTTGTATTAAGAATATACCAGTCACCACCACATTATTACCCATGAGTGTTGTAACTTAGGCAAAGTCTGACGTATTAATATTGTTATAACCATAACACAGTCCTTTGATCACAAAAGGCAATTTTATCCTGTAATAAAATTGATAAAAATAATGTTTTTATTCCCCCAAAAATGTCGAGGACATGTACACGTAATGCGCATAAAATAGACCGGCCTGTCTCGTGAACAATATACATTAGGGAAATTTTATCATCGAGAACCATAAATTATATGGACCCTCTGTACTAAGAAGTACCAACGGAAACTTGTATTTAAACAAACTACATTATAATGTCCAATTCAGTAGCAATTATTCGAGTTATGTATGATAATTTGATCAGGTGATCAAAAGACTCCCTTTCAACACCCTAACAAGTTATTAGGCAAAGTAATGGTTGCTTATTCTATGCGAAACAACTAGCAATATTACACCATAAAGAGGTCCATTGAATGGCGCAACCCTTCAATTATTTGAAAATTTTTAGGGGCTGGAATAAATTGTGAAAGAATATAAAGAACATTTTTAATGTTTATTTTAAAGTAATATCTATGTGTGCCTATGTGTCGGCATGTCCATAAATTTTAATTTTAAATGTTTTCCATTTTTTACTGACGGGCTTTGTGGTGTAGTGGTCCATGTAACGGACTGTTCTTCACGAGGTCGCGGGTTCGATTCCCGCACGAGACAGTGACGATTTAAACTTCAACAAAAAAATTAGTTTCAAATTAGAATTAGTTCTTCAAAGTTCTTCAATATTTCTGGATAAAATAAATAAAACACAACATGTATAAACAATTCTCCTTAAATTTATTAAACAAAAATGCACACAGAAACAGCAGCAACATGAATGTGTTTAGATCGTAGCAAATGGCGCTCTATGATCCCTGTATATCCCCATAGAAAAAATGCGTGATGTCTGTGTGATTGTCATACACAGTAAAACTCTGTTCAAAGAAAAACAAGTGAAGCTTATAAAGGATATTTTCGTGGTTGATATTACGAAAGTCAAGAGATTCAATTTCACGAAATAGAAAACTATAAATCTAACCCAATTGTTTTCACTCCAAAAGTCATTTCAATTCTTTTTTTACGGAATGAAAAATGCAACAGCTCCATTCACGTCGAATGATAACGAAGGATAAATATGCAACATTTATCAGTACTGTAAATATGCTAAGTGTCGTATAGAAGTATAGCGTCCCTACTTCCTGGCTTGAAGGCGTCTGTAATAATGGATTACGAGTCTAGACGCGAGACAAAGCCGTTTCGAGCCCTTGAAGATGGTTAAAGTACAGTGAAGAGCGCGGCGATAGACTGAGCGAGTAGCAAATATAACGTATTATTATTAAAATTGTTTTTAGTCATATTTAACAGCTTACTACTTCTACTAGCTTACTTAAGAAAATTTTTATATTCAAGAAATAAAATATGTATTATTTTATTTCTTGAATATAAAAAATTTCTTCAAATTTTTTACTGCCAATAGCAAATACAAAAGAGAAAGAATTATGTGCATAATTTGTTGTAGCTCTTTAAAAGTTATGGGCATACATACCTACAGTCTTATTGGGTGTTTTCTTATAAAATAAGTAGAGACGACTATTAAAAAATACAACCGATTCACATCAATTGTTTCAAATGTGGAATTCAAACAAAAAAGTAACTGCAGCTTAACACCACTATGTTGGTGAAAATGGCTGTTAAAATAAAATTTATTAGCATCATGCAAATTTTAAAATGTCTGTCTTCTGCAACAAATGGCTACATGAAACGAACATTAATATTTATGCGTTCTATGTCACAGACTATGTGTGGACAATCATTGTTTTGGTACATTTTAGTACTAGCACTAAAATCGCCATTTTATAACCACTAAAGTCCGACCCTTTTCTACGCTATGCGTGCAGTGAGCAACTGACTCAAGATTGATGGTAGGTTCACATGACATGGTTCGCCCTGAGCTGAGCTACCCTTTTGATGACTTCACTAACGGTTATTTATGGAGAGGATTTACTCTGATCCCCGTTTAAAATCCCCGCTCTCAAATTTTAAATCCTGTTTTAAACAGATTTCAGAGTCATGGATTGACGACGAACCGATAAAAAAAACGTAACGATCTTACAGAGACTTTAAGTAGAATATTTACTAATACAGCAGTAGTATTTCTAATAGAAATAATTATTACATTATAACTTTTATGACTGATGACAATGAAGCAGACAAATCAAGAGTGCTGATAGCAACTCAGCGAGTGTAATATAGGATACCCCTCTGCTCTGCTAGATAGGTGTACGAACTTATAGTAAACACGAAAGGAAAGGTGTAAGAAAGAATGATTCGAGGAGGCCGGTGTCCAACATTGGTCTGAAGAAGCTAATGTGATTTTATTAAATACTAAAGTTGGTATCGAAATATACAGCCGCAATAGACGAAGATTATGCTCGCACATTTCTATAATGAGATGATAGGAAGCCACGCAGACGAATAAAATTTTAACAGAGGTTTATTACCAGTTTCTAACTTCTAACAGTAGCATATTTCTTTGATGACACTTAGAGTGTAATTAGAAGGAGTCTAAGACTTACTATGTACTTACTCTGGCTAAAGGGATCCTTAAATTTATAAGGTTATGTTCTAGCTAAATTTAATTATAAATGTTATTGTTGCAAGCAAAAATATATTAAAATAATATTCCCATCTATAATTTTTAGATATCGCTGAAAAATTCCTAAAAATGATGCAACTAGTATACAAAAAGTGTACATTCTTGAACTGTCTTAAACATAAACAACGTTGTATCTTTTAAATTGAAACTTTTACGAAGTAGTTTCATAAACAAATACTCTTGTATATTTGTTCAAAGTAACTTAAATATTAAATGCACAAGCGTAGGACAAAGTTAAAACATCTTGCACGTGCACTCGGAAATTTTTAAATTACAAAGAAAATAAGCTTCCGAGATGCATACAAGTGGTAGTAGTTTGTTGTAAACTTGCATGGAATTTGCTAAGTTAAACAAATAACCGCTTTGTACGTCCTATTGTGATTAGTTTCAAAATTGTTGCGTAAACTTACGAAACTTGGGAAAAGAAATGCGGATAAAACTTTATAATGCGTATTTAATGTATCATATATTCATTTGTAGCAAACCATATTGTGAGGAAAATCTAAACTCTTCCTGTTCTTTAAAATATAAGTATTTTAATAATGTCGTGACCCAAAATGGGACACTCAAATTTTCTCGCCCTAAAAAGCTAGAATAGCTATAGGTAGAGACTTCTTTAAAATTAATCAAGATCTTAAATCTTTACTTATTATACAACAAAGTCGTTGTTTTTGTATGTCTTTATGTGAGCTTATATCTTCAAAACTAAACAAAGGATTTTGATGCGGTTTTTTATTAGATAGAATGATTAAAGAGGATAGTTTTTTGTAAAATTTATGAAGGTTTAGTGTAGGCATGTTGCGGGAAAGGAGCCAAATAACTATAAACGAGAGTGAAACCAGGGACATTAGCGATAATCAAATATACCTACTGTATATTTGTGATCATCAATTTTATTATTATTATAAGAATAGGGTTAGCTACTGACTGTAAACGTATACCTCACCACACTGAGTAATACATTGATAATATCTGTTAATGTCATTCATATATGCCAAATGCATAGGTGCTTGTTAAATATTTAATATTATGTAGTAAGTAATCAATATCAAATAAAATTATTCTAATCGTGCACGAAAGTGCGTGCCATGTCATCGTGGAGTTAACGTGGGCGAGCCTGTCACTAGCCGTCACTACACCCCTCGACCGTATAAGCCTAGTGAATGAACATGGAGTGTATACTGATTATATTTATACAATAACTAGCTGACCCGGCAAATGTTGCAAAAAAAAGTATGAAAAATAGATGTTGGCCGATTATCAGACCTACTGAATATGTATGCAAAATTTGAGAAGAATCGGTCAAGCCGTTTCGGAGGAGTACGGTAACTAACACTGTGACACGTGAATTTTATATATTAGAAGATAATGTTGAAGTGAAAACGTATCCGCATGGTGACGAATTAAGAATACAAGCATTCCCACACCACTGACTTCCCAGGGTGCTGTAAAAGTCAGCTAAGAGATGTATACACAAAATACCCTCTGTAAGAGAAGAAATCCTCGAAACTAAACTCTATGCTTATGCGCTGTGTCAGCGCGGCGTAGTAATCCATAACGTCTTCCAAAGCGAAAAGGCCCGTACCCAACAGTGATATTTTAATGGGCTGCAGAGAGAGAGAGAAGTTCAAATTCTTGAAGATTACTGACAAAGACGTAGTTTGATTTAAAGAAAGTGCGCTATTTAAGAACCCACAAAGAGCTTAAAAACAACCCTCAACGACAAATGACAATCACTCAAATAATATTCTACATTTCAATACCAAAACCAATACAACATCCCATAAACTTTTCCATGTTCAGAATTATTAATAACACATCATGCACCCTTCAAATTATACGCAGCAATGCTGTCTAGACCGCGGGGCGGAATGGTTGTACGTGAACAGCATGCCATCACAACTCGTTTGGCCAACAGAATGCCAAAGGCGATTTCGGATTGCACACGTAGCAAGACAAAGTGTAGCTATTGTTATTGACAGGCGCACAGATTTCTTGGCATTGAGAATTTTCTTTGCCTCCGGAAAATTGTTGAGAAAAATCTGTTCATATTTAGAAATTGGAGATGTCACAGTAACAAATTCAACTGTAGTAGTATTATTTTATAATGTCATGAATGTATGGTTTACATTTCTTCGTTCCCGAAGGGAACAGAGCCTTGTTATACATTTAAATTATAGGCGTGTATAGTACGCGTCACGTAAAAAGAACGCTGGAAGAAAGTGGGCGTCTTTGCGCATGGGTACACTCTCGCACGAAAGTTATTTTATTTTTGAACTAGGCTTTCGCTGGCGAGTCGTGTCTTGGAAACTACAAATTTGTTATTCTTATTAGTTATTATATTACATAGAAAAATATATTAGATAAAATATCTATTAAATGAATTAAAAACATGTTTGAAATATGTAAATGTTTACGAGAAATAAAATTAAAGTAATATTGAAACTACTTCCTAAATCATGATGTTAGTTAGTGTCTGTTATTGGTTTTGTTTTTTTCTTTTATTTTTGCCGGAAAACTAAGAAATTCCGAATCTTTTGAACTCTTTACTATTCGTCTCACTGTCGACTCGGAACATTTTGTTGCCTCTGCGGTCCGTTTCATACATTGTTTCAAATAAATTAACTGCATTATTAATAAAACACTATACGTCATAAATCATTTTTCTAACTTCTCTACCCAGAATTCGAAATGTTATTCGACAGTTGCTCTTGTCAAACTTGAAAATAATGCCGCCACATTTTTGGCAATGGTGTTGGCCAAGCGTAACTTTTTTGTCCCAGTTAGTACCGATTATTCAAACCGACCAGAAATAACGGTTGGAGGACATAACTATTTTAAAAGTGTAATTGCCTAGCTAACACAGCAAACGTCAAATGACATTTCGTAATTTAAAACTTTTGTCTGCGATGGTATTTCTAACCGACGCATCAATTAGGCTTGTTAAAAAAATATCTATATATCGATATTATATTTATTATTATATCGATTTTATACCTCGTGTCGCCAAATAGACCGATAAATCGCCTATGCGCAGCTTGACCGCCAGCGTTCTTTTTACATGACGCAACCTGAATGCGCCGGTCTTCACGTTGATGGGATAAGACTGAATTGAGACAATTTACGAAGTTTTTGCACTGTATTTAATGAACTGTAATGTGGTTTACAATATTAAATTGTCGTCCGTACAAAACCGCGTCTCAAGGCGCACTGACGGCATGCAGGATCTTAAAACTAAAACACTTATATCCTTATATTAAAAAACAACATCGTCGAAGCACTTGAAGGGCCCCCACTCATCACTTTGGCGTGAACACAACCTATACCTGTAGGAGTAGATAACTCTTTAAAGATGTAACGATTTGGTTATTCGTTTCATTAAAAGCTTTATAAATTTTTCCCCTTTTATCCTCAGGATCCTGTAATAAGAGCAAGCTAAAGAATATTATAAGTATCAAAATCTTTTACTTAATAAATCCTTTGCCAACATGTCTGGTCAGTAGACCATAAGTAGACCAGAAGCCTATTCGAATTGGAGGAGGCTTAGCTCAATAATCGAACATTAATGTGTGGAAAACAAAAATAACCTACGCTAGGTTTTTGATTTAAGTCCTCCACTGATATTAATTTTTAAGTGTCTTTTACAGAATTCAGACTTAAAAATAGCCTAGTATAAAACCCCTAATTTAGAAAAAAGCAAAAGATTAACGCAACAACTTAGAGATAAAAAGTAAAAAACGCAATCCGATTGTGGTACGAATCAGCTTAGGCTCTCCCTTTCTATACATATATAATATAAAATGCGCTAAGGGTGCTCCGTCGTCCATAAAATATCAGGCGAACCAAAAAAGTGTGAAATTAACACAGAAAATAATAATGAGGGTTTTTCAGTTCAGAAAGTTCATTCTACGAATATTCATTGTAATTGAATTAATTTTAGGTCTACAAAATCTTCAGTATTGGATTGTTTAAATGTTCAGAGAAAAGGAAAATGAGAATTATTAATATTTAAGTAAAATTTTAATAAAGTTGAAATGCCCTTTGAATATGGCGTCGGTATTTAAATTCTTTGTTGTTTCTATCCATTCACTTTCTGTACTGTTAACCGTAAACGAACTAAATACGTAACTTGTGTATTCTAATAGTTTCATGGTTTTCCAGTCAGGTTAGTTACTTTTATAACACATCTAAATACAGTTACATTAACTCAGTTAATAGCCAACGACGGCTATAGTTTACAGTAAACTAGTATTGCAATGTGCCTTGATTCAGTGCGCAATGTTCCGCAAAACGTTGGATACAACAGCTGGATCGTGAAGTGAAGTCTAACAGACCATTCATCTTGTAACTATCTCGCTGTACAGAAAACCTAAAAGTTTGCCTGCAAATACGGACTACTTACGGGAATATTATTTTAAGTGAATTTTAACGTATTCTATACGTTAATGAAAATTTTAAAAAGTTCAGAATGGTTCAATTATTATATGCCAGTCATTTTTTTCGTATTTCAATACAGTTCTTAGATAAATAAATTTCACACAACGTCCTCTGGTCCAAGCTAAGCTTATACGCTTGTTTTATGGGTACCAAAATACGGATATATTACACAAACTACTTTTCTTTTGTAAATACATACTATGATACGTAGAAAACTCGCAGACGGAGTACAAACATTTGTATGACATTTATGAATATCTCACAAATGATTGTCCCAAGCGGGAATCGAACCCGCGACCTCGTGAACGGCAGTCCGTTATATGACCCACTCCATCACGAAGCCCGTCGTAAATATCGTAGACCTGTACGATAACAAATGACATAGGATTAAGAAGTTTCGAGACTTTCGCAGGCCAGTGCAGGTATGTGTGAAGTAAACTTATTGTGTTAAAGTGTAGCCGGGGTGTGTGAGTGAGTGTGTTCAAACTCATGGCGATTTGACACTCTCGATATCTCAAATAATACTTAACTACCAATTCAAAATGCTTCTTAATTATATAAATACCATTGTGGTACAATAATTATGTTAGACTGCATAGCACAGCAAAACGCAACGATCCATGCGATGCTGCAACCGAGACACCCTCAAAATACAAGCGAACTTCAAGCTATCCATTCATCATACAACCTCATAATTGAATATCCCAGGATTTTTGGCAAGCTATCGGTAGACGTATTGGCAATGTTTTGTTGTTATGTATTGTTGTTTGTCATAATGTACTGATTACGTTTGCAATATAAGAAATGGATCTTTTGATTTACCTTAAGACTAGGATAGTTGTTTATTGCATAATAACTACTAAGTAGATGACTATTTACTAGTACGTAGTAGTAATCTAGTAGGTACGTGGCTATCTGTCTATACTAGCTGCAACTGTAAAATAGAAACGTTTTCCACTACT
Source organism: Orgyia antiqua (assembly GCA_916999025.1). Lineage (NCBI taxonomy): Eukaryota > Metazoa > Arthropoda > Insecta > Lepidoptera > Erebidae > Orgyia > Orgyia antiqua. The sequence goes on along the minus strand of OU779864.1, from coordinate 13,426,312 downwards.
GTATAGTTACGATAATCATTCTCCTGCCCTTATCCCGGTATTTAGGGTCAGTGCCTACCGGACGTCAACCCTACTTAGGTATGTCTAGTGTACAGGTGTCATTCGACGTGGTTTATTCGGTCGGTTCTTTCAACCTCCGCGGACAAGACATGGTTAAGTGATACTCGTATTCATTTTGTCCATCACTTCACGGACATCAACATGGATAGTTATGATATGTAAGAATTAAAATTGTTGTATAAAACTGAAATACTAAAATACTTATATACTAGTAGCCATGTAAACCGAAACCAAACAAAAACATTTCTCGCCTATTACCACGTTCTGAAAAAAGTAGACCCAAAGCCGTCAAATCTATCGATAGATAGGATTACTTTGGAATTAAACACATCGCTTCGAGAGGATTTAGTGTGCTTATCACTGGATCCCTTCACGAAATGTAGAGAGATTCTGTCAAAAGTAAAGTGGACCTTGCGTAGATGCAGCGGAGATTTGCCAACGTTTTAGATGTGTGAAGAAAATAAATCTTTTGGAGTAATAAGAACGTGACCTAGTTCATATTACTTATATAAAATAAATTTTAATTATTATATTAGATAATTTACTGAACAGGTTAATGATGAGTTTTATAGTATGTATGACTTGTATTTGGCTCAGAATAGTACGTATATATATTCCCAGGACATGAACGATAAAAACACAGTGTGGTTCTCTTAATATTTAGGCAATCCTCAGAAAGTCTAAGTCTAACTACTCTAAGTCACCATGGTCACGGGTGAGACCCGTCTCACCCGTGACCATGGTGACTGCAAAGTCTCCGAAACGTCGGGCCAAAATTTAAAACAAATATACGCGTCTAAATCCGTAAAAAGTAGTTTTATTTAAAAGATCTCAATTCACATTGAATAAGATATTCAAACAACGAATGATTTGCTACTCAAAAGTAATGATTTCCTTTCAAAGTAACGATGCAACAAAAATATTTTTGAAAATAGACTAGAATATTGATACTGCACATATTGTTCGAAACTGTTGAAAAACTTATGCATTGTACTACGGAAGGTTGGATATTCTATAAATTGTAACTTTCTTTGTTTTCAGCGGAAATTTTGCGAAGAGCATAGCGTACTTGGTGCTCATTAGAGCGTGAAAAACTAACAAAACTTTACTATATCATGTTATGAGACTTATATTTTAGATATAATGTTTACTTGGATTAAGAAAGTACGTGTGTAAGGTAATTTATAAAAAATTCCTATTATATAGGAATAGCTTAGGTTTCTTCTTATAACCACTTTTCTTCTTCCAAAGATAATCGAAGCAGAGAGGTTCAGAAATGAATAATTTTAAATGAAACGGAAATTTGAAATTAATGAAATTGGATTCATTTTCATATATACTAATACTAGATGTTGCCTGAGACTTCAAACGCGTGAAGTATAGAAATCAAACTTTAACAAACAGAAGTTTACTACTACCGCTCAATAGATGGTGTTGTACAGTTTTTTAAATCGCACTGTGTTTTGGTTACACTCATTAACAGATAAGCTCGTCAAAATTATAGGTTTTCATTCAGCTTTTAACATTTATAAATAAGTATTAGTATAATATTATAAAGTTAATGAGTTTGTTTGTTTAAACGCACTAATCTTAGGAACTACTTTTCCGATTAAAAATTTTATTCAGTGTTAGATAGTACATTTATCGAGGAAGGCTATATGCTATATATATATAACATCACGCTGCGACCAATAGGCGCGAAACATCAATGAAAAATAATACAAAAACGGGGAAAGTTTCCTAAAGTCACTCGTACGAAGTTGCGGGCAACAGTTATGTTACATTTATGGGCGTAAAATTATGTTATGTCTGGAAATAATACTTAAATTATTGTTTTGATAATTTTCTATTGTATTTAATACTTTAGATGGCAATAGGTAATTATTAATTATGTTTTATCTACTAGAATGAACGTGAATTATAACCGCGGTATATGTAAGCTCAGTTTGGTTGGATCTGCAAGCTTTAGACATAAACAACTGTAGTGTATTTATAACCCTTTGTGAAAACAGACGTGTTCAAGCCATTAGTGATACGACTTGCGAACTATTCGTATTAATTAAATTTAATAGTGCAGAAATGTTTTGTATCTCTCATACTCGTAAATAATGGAAATAATGTAATAATTATGAACTAGCTAATGCCCGCAACTCAATACGCGTGGAATTTAAGATCCCTATATATTTTTTCACCGTTTAAACCTTCCCTAGACTTTCATGAATTCAGAAATTCCGTAACGAAAATAGCGTAATGAAAATAACCTGACATTATCGGCATTACTGCGCATGCGTAATCCCCTCTTCGCCCCGCAATTTATTTCATCCTGTTGATACCAAGGGTAAGCGCCTTCCTCAAATTAAACAGGGTATTAAAATAAGGATTTTAAATCGACAACATATATCCTAAATGTTCAGATAACAGCGTATTTTAGATTTTAATAATGTAAAATAATGTAATTTTTTTTTTTCTATTTTGGCATCGTTTTACTAATGTTAATTTTATTTTATTGACATTTGATTGACAATCGCTATTTCATCATAATTGTTTACCATAAACAATGGCCAGATGTAAGCATCAGTAAATAAGGATTATTAATCTTATTTACTGATGTTTAGATTCTTATAGTTTATGGTATTTAGATTCTTGCATAAATAAAATAAATAAATAATTATAAATGCTTAAGTTGATAAAAAATGCTATGCAATAGCTTTACCGCGGCAGTCCCCGAGTGCCACACGTCTTTTTAGGGTTCCGTACCCAAAGGGTAAAAACGGGACCCTATTACTGAGACTTCGCTGTCCGTCCGTCCGTCCGTCCGTCCGTCCGTCCGTCCGTCCGTCCGTCTGTCACCAGGCTGTATCTCAAGAACGGTGATAGCTAGAGAGTTGAAATTTTCACAGATGATGTATTTCTATTGCCGCTATAACAACAAATACTAAAAATAAAATAAAATAAATATTTAAGGGGGGCTCCCATACAACAAACATGATTTTTTTACCGTTTCTTGCTCGATACTAATAACGTTGCCTTATGTTGCATAGATTATGGTACGGAACCCTTCGTGCGCGAGTCCGACTCGCACTTGACCAATTATTTTAATATTAGTACTTGGTAACTAGCACTAGATTAATATTTTGGAAGTGCCGAAAATCACTTCGTAGTGGTCTATTTCCATTCTTTCATTACAGACAGTAAACTGTATTTCTCATTACGTAGGTATATTTTTGAAGTCAGAATTAAAAATATAAAAATTCGCCTCTTTAGAACGTTAGGTATGCAATTTCGAATGAATACTGACGCAGGTACTCAAATCTACGCCTATGATTAAAATACGTACAAAACTACTGTCCAGTTCAAAATTCGATTGCAATAGTTTAGGAACACGCTCAAAAACGCTTGAAACATTAACGAGTGCTGCGAATAAAATTCAACTAAAATGTATCTACACTGTTCAGTAAAATGCGACGGAATAGTTTTATTTTGAAATAATTTTATTGTTCTTACATAACATTAAGAGCGTGAATATTTAAGGCTGAAATTTAAAAAACCAGGCATGTACGAACTGGAGTCGCAGACTAAGGTTTCCAAGATTGCTTATTGTACTATGTTTTTGTAATCCTTATACTTCTGTACAACTTTATAGTGTGAAATAAAGAGTGATCTATTCTTATTTTAAATTTGAAATCACATATAAATTTCTATAGCCTACCTCGCTATTTCTCAACACAACAACTCAGATAACAAATGTAATAACTAATAAATAATTCATTAAACTACTATATAAAATGAAGTTGCTCCTAAGAACACAATCTAGCGAATATTCTAAGTGGCATTTAGGGGATCAAAACTCAATTAGTAGTGTTAAGGGGAATCTGTAAGCAACATCTGGCTACGAAGTAAAACACTGATGACAATTCAACATCACGCCTTAGGGAGAAGTGGGTGAATGATTCTAATGTAACTAGGTTTTCAATTGAATGTAAATTAAGATAATGTACCTATATATTTTTTTATATTTTTTTATATTCACGGACATTTCACACAGCGTCCTCTGGTCCCAAGCTAAGCTTATATGCTTGTGTTATGGGTGCCAGAATACGGATAGAATACATATACTACTTTTTTTTTGTAAATACATACTTATAATACATAGAAACACCCAGACGCAGAACAAATATTAGTATGACATTTATAAACATCACACAAATGATTGTCCGAGGCGGGAATCGAACCCGCGACCTCATGATCGTCAGTCCGTTATACGAACCACTAGACCACGAAGCCCGTCAATATCTATAGATAGAAAGAACTTTAAAGTTACCTTGTTCCACTTATTTCTAAAGTAATTTAGTATAATAAAGTAATTCAAAAAATTTCGGTGCCGGTTGGTTTAATTTATTTTGTTTCCCTTATATTATCTTTTTCTTTGCCTAAAATTAAAAATATTTATAATGTTTGCATGTTTTAGCTACTGGTATGAAACTCTTTTCACGTTAGTTCATACTTAATAAAATAAATGAAACTAAAAAGTAATAAATGAAAAGCAATGATTTGAATCCAACTTTGAAAAGGTATTTCCACACTTCTGAGTTTTACGAGTAATTTCACTGTACTTTAATTATTTTAGCAATTAACTTACTATGCTTTTTAATTTTTAACAAATCAACTAGAAGAAGAAGTTTTAAAAATGAGCACGCTTTCGTAATAAGCCCTTTTTGTGCTTTTTGTTAAAAAAATTATCCCTGTTTTATGTACTTTAATTATCTCAGCAATTAATACTGGCAATATGTTAGTTATTTTATTTAGTTTTATTTCATTCATATATACCTATATATTTATTATTTATTATATATATATTCATTATATTCATTCATTATAGTTTAGTTAGTTTATTTCATTCCATAGGCGTAGACCATAGTTCCATAGGACCAGTAGAACATAAATTTATAACCATAATTGTTACCACACAAAAAGTGTTTTAGAAGTTGCATCTAAAATTACATTTATTTAATTTACTTTAGAAAACATAAATAGAAAATACTCTTGGAATCATGATACGTTTGTGAAAGCTGTGAGAATATTTACTTTTCTAAGTCAGAACTGGAGTGACGTGTCGTAACCTTTTGATTTTTAAAGAACAGATGAGCATGCTTTCCTAACAAAAATACCCATTTTCTGACAAACATATTTAGAATCGTATTACTGAGATAAATGTAGTTAATTTTAAATAAATATATTATTTTTGTCACTGCTATAAAATAATCCTATATTTTTGTACTTTATCCTAATTCTGGTAAAGTCTAGTTTTTAAGCTAAGTAGGTATGATCATTACGAACAAAAAGCAATAGCCTTAGAATAAATTCGATGTCAGTTAAGAGATTAAGAGGATACCAAAATAGTTTCGTGCATTTTTCTACTTTTATATTTTAGATTGAATGGCTAGAGCTCTAATTTTAAGTATATGTTTTTTCAATATATGATCTAGGATCGCATAAACTCAGAAACACGATTGAAAAAAGTTTTCTCGATAGAAAATCTTAGCGAAACAACCTCTCTAATTTTTTATTTTTTTCATTTGTCGGTCTATTTTCGCGTATTAACTAATGAAATAACTTTAAAAACATAAGTAACTATTATATATAGAAACACGTAAGTCAGCATTAAAATATATTTAGTAGATTTTGAGTAAATAGGAAAAGTATCCCTAATTCTTCATTTTCTGTGCCTACTGGCTGTGTTAATATGTACGTGTCGGCGATGATATACGATAATATTGATGTAGGCCCTTAAGATAAATTACTTATTTCAAACTCTTTGAGCGTATCAAAACGTATATTGCCGTTTATAAAATACTAGCTGTGCCCGCAACTTCGTGCAACGCGCATGAATTAAAAGCCTGAGTAAATTCTACAAAAAAGCCATCCTCTTGAAACTCTATATCATTTAAAAAAAACCGCAACAAAATCTGTTTGGTAATTTTGAAGATATAAGCTTACATAGGGACATACATACAAAAATAACGCCAAACATATACCTAAACATAGGGACTTTGTTTTGTAATAAGTAAAGTTAAAGAAGTGCCGTTGACTTCTGTGCCTACTAATATTGATCAATAATATTCATGGACAATATTCATAAATTAAACCCTTCCAAATTCTTCTTATTATCTCCGCCTTGATAATTACTGCGTCATATCTTTGGACATTCTTATCAGAGTCCAACAAAATAAGGAACTAAAATTTATTGGCCTTAGTTACACATTATTGTTGTTTGTTTTGGTTTGTTTACGAAGTTCATTCGCTGAACAAAATGTCATAAATATAACCACACAGTTTTATGATTATTACTATTTGCGGCAATGGCGGGGAAGACTCATAAAATATTTTGTGACAGATAGGCCATCAATTGATAGCTTGGTGAGTATACTCGCTTCTGAATGACTGAATACATAGTAAATATGGTAAATATTGATGAACGTATGAAATACCAACCAAGTATGAGTTGGAATTACAAACAAGGGTTCTGTTTCATTATCGTCATAATAAATTCGTCCATATCATTATCATGGCGTAATAAAAACGGCGACATACATTCAAAATTGGGATAGCTACGCCAAATCGAGATCCTTGAATCCGGAGCCCTTAAATATTCTTAGTGAGTTCTTGAAAATTTGTTTCTGTCTTCCTATCACCATCCATGCGGTTCTGCCTGGTTATAGACAGATGGAGATACAGACAGCGAAGTCTTATTAATAAAGCCCAACGCCACCCTTTGATACAGAAACCTAATAAATAAATATTTAAAGCATTTCGCACTCTTTTGGTAAAAAAAAAATAGTCTAAATATTTTGCTTAGTTCAAAAACTGCAAAACACGCTTGAAAATTTTAATATTATTTTACATTCTTGCATTGTTATTGGTCCTTGTCAAGTGTGCAATATCTCAAATCGATCCGACTACTACAAGTGAGTGAAAATCGCTTTCAAAAATTGAGTTACATAGATTAGTACATTGCTTGAAAGTAGCAAGCTTATAAAAACGTGTTAGTTAATAAAACAATATAATATTTCCTAAAACTTGCGCGACTAATTCGTTCAAATAAAACCACTTTTTATCTACATATAGACGCGCGCATTTCTTTTAAATTTCAAAGTCTCTGAAGCTTCCGGCTAAAATTTAAAACAAATACGCGCGTCTAAATCCGAAAAGGTGGTTTTACTAAATAAAATAATAGTTTTATAATTATTTAAAGAAATCAGCTGAACCAGACAGGTTAGCAAATAACTATAGGGACATATCTTTTAGGTACTCTATAGAACTAAGTACAACTTATAAGTATGTTGAACTCTCATGATAAGTGTTCATGTACTTAAAAGCTTTAACATTTTAATAATATTCAGTTCGTGACACCATCACGTAATCGTTCGTTCCGAAATTGTATTTCGGTACATTTTCTGATACAAATTGGAATTTCGATTGACTTGACAGTTTAAGCGTTGAAATAATAACGTTAATTATGAGATTAATATATTATGTTAAACTTACTTTTTAGTAATAATTTATAAAAAAAATTTAAAGTCTAAAATTGTATTACGGTTTTCGTTGTTGTCTGAACAAAGAGTTTTAAAGATACTCGCCTTGTTTATAAACCAGCCAAGTAACATCATCATCAGCTTCTATGAGAGATGAAAAACTCGAAAATAAAATCTTACGTTAACACGCTTACGCTTGCACCAAATATCCTCCTGAAATGGAATAGGCCCGTGCCCAACAGTGGGACATTGATGGGCTGGAGAGGGAGAGAGGTGTACAATAAAGTTCATTCTATTATAAGAACATTATGTACCTACATAACTTACAGTATACTTACGTTAAAACAACTTTTGTTATATAATATACACAACCGGAGAAAACATAAAACAGAAAAATGTTACCTCAAATATTGTCAACGCCCTAAGTTTCGGGCCTCATATATCATGAGGATTTATTTTCACCTTCGCTCCTTTCTCGATTTCTACGTAACACCTTAATTCAATATTAAATTTTGCTCTTTTCCCCATTTCTTCGTATAGCAGATGTCTTTACACGTTTTGTTATTCATATTTTACATATGTGTTACATTAGGGAAGAAAGGGACTCTTGGGAATATTGAGAGTGGGTAATGAAGTAGGTTTGAATTAATAATTTGATCTGTGTATACGTTGTCGCGCGTCTCTCATCAGTACTGTAATAAAATCGCATTTTATTTACAAATAAACAGATATAACAAATCATGGGTGTTATATTGGATTATGTGACTTAAACAAAAATTGGCTTATTCCGTTTTGTTTATAGCTTGAAAGTTGTATTTGAAATAATCTTTATATTTTGTTCATAGCTAGGTGATTAAGAGAATGAATATGTAAAAAAAATGTTAAAATGAAACAATTAGCATAGCACCTAAATAGCCAGATACCTATTGCTAGTACATATACATTATTCACATTATGGTAAACTGGTATAATGATTCAACATTTTGATTTTCTGTTGAGAATTATGATAAAATTTGTTGCACAATTCTCATGTGAATCTCTAAGATAGGTATGGTTATAAGAAAAATATTCCTAGTAATAAACAAAGCCATAACTTTTGTTATTTTTTAATAGAGGCTACCTTCATCAGAAATTCCTAAAATTCCTATAATTACATAGATTATTCACACGATTACGAATAATGTATTCAAAATGCGCTCATTAAAAATTCGTATCTTTAGTATTTCCTTTACCAAAACGCGAGAGTTGATTACGCATTGATATCTATACTCTAAATCTGAAGAACTGCATACGAAGAAAGACTTTAATATTTCGTACCAAGACTAAAATTGTGTTGGCGTTGTTAAAGTTGTTGACTTCTTGGCAAGTGACAATTTAGTACAATGGTAGCCACCCAGTAGCGGTTCTAAATCGAATTTAAAATATACCAGAATTTTACAATATTACAATGATTCTAAGAATTATTAGCGAAGCATAAAACGTATCCGATTTTAATCTGCTTTTGAAAATGAAACAGTTAATTAAAAAACTTATTGCAAACTTATTGTATTTTACTGGATTATTATCAATAACGTCGAAAAATTATTTTCTTTTTCTTAATAATTATTTATTCATATGTATTTGTCATCTTCCTTAACAGGCCTAAACTGAAAATCAGGGCTGCAATTATATTGTGGCATTATGCTGAGTTTGGGCTTTTAGCCACACAGTATTAGACCGTACAATTTGCTTTTAAGTAGGTATATATTGAATTTGTTGTTAGTTTAATCGTATTATTATTGTCTTATTTCGTTTGTATAAAAGTTATTAATTTGATTATTATTTAATATTGTTTTTTTTTTTAGATTTGTAAATGCCTTATGAATTTAATTTACTATTTTTATTATTCTTTATTTGTTTGATAAAATTATTTGTACTTTTTTTTTTTTTTACCGCACTATCGGAAAATACTTTAGCAGATTGTAATTTCTACCATTGTGTTCACGTATTTGTGTGTGCTAATAAAGTGATTTCTTTCTCTTCGCAAAAAATGTACCTAATCTAAATGTATGTCTGTCAATAATAGTATTAAACCTACTTGTAGTAAACTTTTCAATACGATATAAATAAATATAATAATTGAATATTTTTTAAATGATTGTATTGTCATCAATACTCAATTATATGCTACCTACTTATAGTGCCACCAACTTATCTGTAGAATGTAGCGATGGCGCCACGATCGACAAATGTTGCCACAGAAATGATCAACTTTGGCCACTTTTAATACTCGTAAGCATACCTTTTTACCGTCCCTGTTGCTCGCTATCACAGATATAAGATATATTATATAGGTTTATGAATGATAAAGAGAAAGGGCTCGACTAAACGGTAAGGATTTTCAGCCATTTGGCCTTGGAATAGTTAAAGAATACGAGTATGTAACTTTTTAAATAATTATTTATATTTACTAATTTTTAAAATATGTATTGCATGTTAAATAAAAATAACTTTATTTATTTTGTAATCATTTTCGTTTTACTGAAAACCTTTCATGCAGTAATTATGGTCTAAGGCAGCCGAAGTATGTGCAATAATACCATAACTGTGGACAACGACTGACAACAACAAAATTACGTTTTCAAAATGGCGTCAGTAGTTCCACTTTTAGCCGTTCTACAGATAAGTTGGTGGCACTGTAGGTTTATGAATGATAAAGAGAAAGGGCTCGACTAAACGGTAAGGATTTTCAGCCATTTTGGCCTTGGAATAGTTAAAGAATACGAGTATGTAACTTTTTAAATATTTATTTATATTTACTAATTTTTTAAATATGTATTGCATGTTAAATAAAAATAACTTTATTTATTTTGTAATCATTTTCGTTTTACTGAAAACCTTTCATGCAGTAATTATGGTCTAAGGCAGCCGAAGTATGTGCAATAATACCTTATCTGTGGACAACGACTGACAACAACAAAATTACGTTTTCAAAATGGCGTCAGTAGTTCCACTTTTAGCCGTTCTACAGATAAGTTGGTGGCACTGTACAAAACGTTGACGGTTTATGTTGTCAGAGACATAAGTTTCTGTTTCTGTTGTCACATGTTGTCACAATCGTAGTAAACACAAGTAAACAATTATGATATTTTCACCTGATTCTATCAACAAAGCTTTTTTATGTGAAATTGTCTGATTGTATATGAACGGCATACGTAGAAACACAATAATCTTGGTGAGTCTACTCATATGCAATTAAACTATTACGTGTATAATTAAAAATACAAGTGTGGTCATAGTGATATTTCAACATGCTATTTTAGTAATTCTGATCAAGGAATTGGGATTATTTTTTTAAATTATTGCATTGTCATCGGTCCTTGTTAGGTGTGCAAAATTTCAGATCAATCCGTCTACTGCAAGTGCAAATCGCTTTCATAGATTCCGTTACACAGATTAATACATTGATAGATACATACCAAACTTATAATAAAAGCGTGTTAAAAATGCTAACAGCTCTGCAATGAACCTCTTTCCCTGACCTTGTACGGTATTGCAGAAAATTCTCAAAGATTTGATGTGTTGTTTATTTTAATAAAACACCAACGATTATCAAAATTATAGTAAATGATTTTTTGGGATGATAAAATTTATCTTCGACTAGAATTCCTCTAAAGGTGTAACTGGGCAATCTTCACTGTTGGGCCAGAGTCTCCTCCACTTAAGGTGGGTATTTAGTCAACTATACTGCTCTAATCGGCCATGTTGGCATAGGGTTTAATATCAAATTTACCGTTTCTAACAAAAGTTATTATGTGGTTATAATAATATCTCAATACTAGCTGTTACCTGCGCCTACGTGCACGTGGAATTTCAAAAATTTTCCCCGTTTTTGAACATTTTTCAGTTATATAGCTTACAGACTTCCTCGATATGTGAATTATCTTAAACTGAAGGATTTTTTTAAATAGGACCAGTAGTTCCTGAGATTAGCGCGTTCAAATAAAATTTAAAAAAACTAAAAAACACGCTTTATTTAATCGAATTATTGCATTGTCATCGGTCTTTGACAGGTGTGCAAAATTTGAATAGAATCTGACCGTTTAAAGTGGGTCAAAATAGCGTCCAAAGGAGTCGGTTACAAACATACATACATACAAACAAACATACAAGTGAAGCTAATATAAAGCGTGTAAAAACAAACTCTTCAGCTTTATTGTTATAAGTGAATAAGTAATAAATAATATAAGTAATAAGGATATATGAATAGATACGTCATCACACGATTAATTTTATTATTTCACTTACATATCCATTATAATCCACAAACAACAAACTAACAATTAATTCGGTATTGTCTTAGTATAAGTTCTAGCCACTATTACGTATATTCTCCATTTGGTATCAAGAGTTAGTTTCCAACTAGTTATCCGCTAGTAATTAGACATATCAGTTGCTCTGACTTCAATTACAACTATCCAAGTTTGCTTGCTAAGAACTTGGATTTCCAAATAGCTGTATTTGAATGATATGAACATTATTCTTACAACTATTATATATGTAATAGTAACTCTGTCTGTCTTTTGCTCCATCAAGCTAAAACTACTGAACTGATTTAAATGACGGGCTTCGTGGTCTAGTGGTTCATGTAACGGACTGTCATTCACAAGGTCTGGGTTTCGATTCCCGCACGGTATAATTATTTGTGCGATAGGTATTTATAAATGTCATACAAATGTTTGTACTGCGTCTGGGTGTTTTCCATGTATTGTAAGTATGTATTTACAAAAGAAAAGTAGGTTATGTAGTATATCCGTATTCTGGTACCCATAACACAAGCATATAAGCTTAGCTTGGGACCAGAGGACGTTGTGTGAAATGTGTGTGAATATTAACAAAAACAAAAATTATTTGATGTTAGGACGTAAATTATTTTTAAACCGAAAAATAATAATTCCACATTACAGACGTATGAACACATGAGTAAATAAACTGATGAAGTCAGAGCTAGTTGTTATATATAATATTCTTCCTGAAATAATTATAAGAACGATGAGTTAGTTTTTGCCAGTGATTTAAGAAGCATACCTAATCATTTGGTTCGGAATAAACTATATTTTGTAATTAGTTCTTGCTTCATACTGCAGTTATACTCTATAAAGCAAGCCATTCAGGGTCTTGAAAAAATATTTCAAAAAATGCATTTTTTATTATTCAAATTGATGAAATTAAAGAAATTAATAATATTGAAATGTCATAGGAAGACAGAAATTATATCTCTATATCACCCTACAAACAAAACTTTTCTTAGACATTGATTGATGGATTGATGTATTTTATTAAGAGGACCCCGTCTTAGGACTATTGTAAGCTCCAATTACAAAAAAGACAGAAAATAGTTGCAGTCAAGTTAATAAGTACTAGTTACAGAACATCAAGTTTAATTGAAATATGTGAAGTTAAATCTATATCAATCAAAGGGTTCACATAAATCGATTCTAAAGTGATAAATGTATCACGTACCTAATAATAGGGCGCTATTACATTGTTAACCAATTTAGATACAACAACTTTAAACGCTTCTAATTAATCTGACCCTGTTATTCCTAGAAGTGAAGCGTTATGAAATTAAATATATCTGCTTACGCAAAGTTGGTCTTAGGATAAATTAAGACGGTACTGTACTCCTAATTTAGGTGTTTGCCTTAGATATTGCTATCCCTATTTCCAAGCACCGCTAATTGTTTTTACGCTATATTATAGATGAAGAGTATATCTATGCTTGTATCACTTTCTTTTTTGGTAAAACGTTACCAAATATGCTGCAACTTTACCTAAAGCTAAACCGAAAATACGAGATTTTCGGATGGTCATATTTCTTTTAGTTATGAATGAATGAATGAATAAATTGTTTATTAAAGTAACCAGGACTCAATCACATTAGGTAAGTACATGTCATAATAATAATAATAGTATTTGTTAGTAAATTATGTAGCTTAGTGCCTATGTTAGTATCTACAATACGAGTACACATATATAACATATATAATCAAGTAGATAAACATTATAGAATAAATTTAAATAATTAAAATAATAACATATTTATTTATATATGTATAATTAAACTGGGACTTGTACGGTGTCTCACCGCAGCACCATTCCGTGGGAAATTGAACTGCAGTGGTTCACATATGTGCAGTCCAGCCGGCTCGCAATCATCCCTAAGATGCTGTTGGAGCTACCCCGCACCCTGCTCACCAGAGGTGCACACCTCTTACGCATTGTTGTGTAGAAGCAATCAACACGCGCGTCGGCGAACATCCCTGACGCGTTACAGAAGCGGGGCAGCCCCACCAGCATCCGGAACGCTTTATTATATTGAACACTAAGGGCGCTGTAGGACCGCTGCGTATATCTGGCCCACAGGCTGCACGTGTAGAAGGTGGTGCAGTAGGCTCGAAAGAGAGTAAGCTTTACTGGAAGTGAGCAACGCGAAAACCTGCGAGCCAACATATTCGCCCTTACCGACAGCGCCCTCCGCTCTCGTTCAATATCCGAGTCATCTTCCAGAGACCGGGCGTCAACACATGTCCTAAATACTTAAAGGTAACAACACGAGCTAACACCACTCCATTAAGCTTTACAGGTGGCACATTCTCTATGTGTTTACGCCCCGCCTGAAAAACCATGACCTCTGACTTTTTACAGTTATATGATAACCCATGTGTTTGCACATATTTCTCACAAATGTTAACAAGCTTTCTTAAACCACAAATAGATGCACTCAGCAGCACCATGTCATCAGCATAGCTGATGTTGTTGATGCAAACTCTATCTATATGACAACCGACTCTGGTGCTACTGAGCTCACCTATTAAATCGTTAACGTACAGGTTGAAAAGTGTTGGGGAGCTCAACCCTCCTTGCCTCACCCCGCAGCCAACCTGTACGGTCGAGAGTGACCTCCCGCCCATCGTACAGAGTTTGTCTGACTGTTATACCAAAATTTTAATATATTGATTACTTCGTCAGGAAGATTCTTTTTTTGTAATTTATTCCATAATAAAACATAAGAAACCAAATCGAAAGCCCGCGATAGGTCAAGAAAGCAGGCATAAATTGGTGTATCGCGCTTTATATAGTATGTGACAGCATGCTTAAGGCACAACACTGCACTTTCTGTCGATAATCCTAGTCTAAAGCCAAATTGGTTATCACAGATCTCACTCACACTGGACATTGGTCACAATTGGAAAAGGCATCGTCTCCACATAAGAGCAACCCCCTCATAAGGTCTGCCCCGCAGCATGCCCGCTGAGGTGTCCGCCGCTGATATTTCTGTGCAGTTAAACTCTTCACTTATGCCATCAAGGAATGAAATGTCATCCGGCAGCAACCATGTCTCCTGAAGAACAATCACGTCCGATTGCTTACATAGCTCACGAATACTTTGAACTGTAAAAATGTTAAGCGTTCCGCTTAACATTTTTACAGTTAATCGTTACAAACTTGCACATATTTTCAAACATTGATAACAGTGTCAGTGCCGACATCCAACGATGAAAACTCATTCTTGCTTTTAATTTTATAGTTTACAAAACGCCTAAATATAACACCCGTTATTATGTTTTGAAAAAAAGAAAGTGATACAAGCATAGATATACTCTTCATCTATAATATAGCGTAAAAACAATTAAAATCGGTTTTACTTTCGCGAAGAAAAAAGGGAAGTACGATACCCATATTTTTGTTTGGAGCATAATTTAGTATCGTGCCCTCTTAACTACAGATGTAAAATGCACCACACTGATTTTTCATTACGTATCGATCGTATCGTATTTAGACTAATAATATAAAGCTGAAGAGTCTGTTTGAACGCGCTAATCTCGGGAACTACTGGTTCGAATCGAAGAATTATTTTAGTGTTGGATAGTCCATTTATCGAGGAAGGCTGTATGCTATAAATATACTATCAGGATGCAACCAATAGGAGTGAAGAATTAGTGAAAAATGTTGCAAACACAGGAAAAATTTTCTTAACTCCACGCGTACGGAGTTCCGGGCAACAGTTAGTACTATCATATAACTAATCGCAGATTAATCGAAGAGATTGAATCCAATTTACAACGATCTTTACGTCTCTATTTATTTATTTATCAACATTTTTCCATCCGAGCTGGACATAGGTCTGTCCTATCGAACCAAACGACGTTAGTTTTATGTTGTCCACAGTTATTAAATTGAATTTGTATAAAAGTAGTTTTAATAGATTCTAGAACTTTATAGAAGGTAGATCTGATTGGGTATCTGTATAGACAGGTATGTGTACTACTCTAAGTCAATAGAAGTTAAAGCTCTAGAAGCTGTTTAACGAAATATTGATAGATAGATCATATTCATTCAGAGAACAAATTTTCAAATTTCTAAAAGTACATAAATTTCATTAGTAACGTGGGGCATTTCAAAATTCTTGTGTAATCCCTTAAATAAAAATGTTTTCTAGAAACGCAAAGCGTAAAATTAAATATTGAAAAATGGCGGTGCATTTTAATCAAAAGGGCATTACTATAATCTTATAGGAATCATTGATACTACACACAGGCGTTATGTTTGAACTATATTTTTGTTAGTTATAATCACACAGAACTAAAAATTGCGCATATTTAAGGTACAACGTTACTTCAGTTTTGAATAAGAGAAAAAATATAACATTTACTTAAATTTTCAAAGCGTTTACATACAAGAATAATAATGCTACTATGACTACTTCTCCGCCAATATAAATAGTGAACTGCCTATAACTTGAATATTCGAAAGTTTTGTTTATATGTGATAAAGAGGTTTATTTGCATCACACTACCCATTTTTTTTTTATATTTCGTTAAATTAAAGATATAGTAAATAATAATAATAAATATTTTACAGACAGATAATCAAACATGCATACACTCAGACACATAGAATAAAAACATAAGAACATCCCTCACTACACATCAACATATACAAGTACCGATTTCTTCAAATAATTAAACAGGATAAACACTTGGCTTCGGCCCGTGGTTATCCTAACTAACCGGCAACAGCTGAGATCTTAAATGGATAAATACATAATATAATAAATATTCATGAATATTTCACACAACAAGATCTGGTTCATAAATAAATACATTTAAATAAATGGAATGTTGGCCAACATGTTGGACAAATTGTTCAGGATACTTTGATTATGTATTAATCTGTTTACAACTTAAGGGTGACGCGATGTTGATCGTGCCTGCATTATTATGTGGGGCTGATAAAATCCGGGGATTTTAAACTAATAAATTGAATATAATGTTTTATTTGTTATTGAATTGATATTTACAATTAAAATGTCGTCCATTAGTCCACCAATACTAAGGCGTTTGTAAAATAAAATCTTAAAGCATTAGAACTGCACTAAAAGCATATTCACGGAATAAAATTGGGCTGGAAGATATTGACAGATAACATTGCTAACATATTCCACTAAAATTGCTTTCATTAACCAGGTAAGCGTATTTGCCGCCCAAATACAAAATCATAAATATAAAATGAATGAAAATCTTTGATAAAACATCCATAAATTATCATATTTATTAAAACCAATACAAAAATCAAATTAAAAAAATATCAGAAACAGCGCTTCCTATACAAATCGGCATTTCAAAGGGGGCTTTAATCAGAGTTACAAATTCAATTTGGCCGCTGAAGGCCGATTGGGGACGATATCGGAATAATTTGCATAGTTATTATAAACATGGGTCAGTCCTGCATAAACTGTGCTCGATGACAGCTACCGTCTCTCGAATGCAAATAATGTGTACCAGAATTAGATTCGATAGATACTCGACAATGCTTTGAGGCGGTATTTGTTACAGTGGTAGTTAAGGTAGCTAGCAAAGTACCGTCATAGCGATAAATCTGCAAATAGCTTAGGATATATTAAAAACTTAAATAATTGAAATTCTTCAGAAAGCTAAAGCAAATTACAAGCTTATCCTTGTAAATGCCAAGAATGTTTTGTAGTTCTTTGTAATATCTTACGTTGTTGATGTTAAAAGTTCTTATATAATTAGATTTTTACTTAACTATGAACAAACCATTTTTCGGAGATTAATTTTATCAACAAGAAGTTATATATTATTCTTTTAGACTTATACAAGGAGTATGAAAGAAAGAAGAAATAAGCTACTTTTGTGCTCATTTTTGTTTGTAGTTGAATCAAATATTGAAAATTCTCGTGACACAATGTTCGTTCCCATACTCGAATCTCACTCTCTCCCAGCTCCCATACGAAACGGCTTGACCGATTCTTATGAAATTTTTTATGTATATTTAGTAGGTCTGAGAATCGGCCCTAAGTAGTAAGGGTTGTCCGCCATTGACATTTGTATGGCAAAACATCGTTTGCCCGGTCAGCTAGTAATATTATAAAAAACTGAATGGTCAAAAGTCAACTAAATAGTATATAAGCCTAATTTCCAAAAAATCTAAAGGAATATGGAACAAAACATCGATCGGCTATATGGTGACAAAAGTTATAATAAATAAATTATTATTGCACTGATGTCACATCCATTAATAACCACATCTTTAATACAAAGGGTGCTTTACAGTACTTCAGGTAAACGTGTCCAATTTACGTTGCGCTATGATGACGCTTTCAATCACTCCTTTATCCTTTGTAATCCGAAGGGGTGAGAGGGGTGTTAAAGGTCTTATCCTTTGGTTACCGTTTACATTCAAAGGCTAGGAATATAGAATAATCGGAGGGCGTGTTGTAGGCTTTGTATTTATAATCAGATGCATCACTAAGATTGAATTATTGAATTTCCAAACATAGTTTAGATATGTTTTATTCAAAGATGTATGTTGATTTATTTTATTAAATAAACAGTCGCATTATTGTATTAGTGGGACCCTTAGTATGGTTGCTTTTTTACCAGAAATTCTTTATCGCAAAGCGTCTTTCTTGAAAAAGATTGAGCGCAAAGCATGACCAATGATTGTCATATTTTCTGATTGGCTTTACAGGTTAAGTATATTATTGCTTCAATATCCTGATTATTTATATTTTTGTACAAATCTATTTTGATATCGTCACGTCTTTTAACACGCCTTTATTATTTTTGGACATATATGTATATCAATGTTAAAATCTATGTAACGAAATCTTTAAAAGAGATTTTTATCCTCTTGTAGTAGACAGACTAATCTGAAATTTTTCAAACACCGGTGATAATGCAATAATTTCATATTTTCAGGCGTTTTTTTTTTGTTTTTACTTAACCAAATATTGAAGCATCAGAGGATAGGACGATAAAACATACAAACAACTACTACACAAATGACGACGCTTATTATTACGTCTACATAAATTATATTTAATATAAATTTGATAAGAAGACAAGTGTCACCCCCATCTCCTCCCAAGGGTGCTGTAAAAGTCCGCTAAGGGATAACATCTTCTGTGAGAGACGAAAAACTCGAAAAGAAACCCTGTGCCAAAACGCCTGGTCAGCGCGGCACAGTAGACCATAATCCCTCCCAAACTGGAGGAGGCCCGTGCCCACAAGTGGGACGTAAATAGGCTGGAGAAGAGAGAAAATATATTACTGTACCATGCCTTAAAATAAGAATAAAATATCTACAGTAAGTACGTTTAAAATAAAAAGAGGGTCGTTGTCTTCCTATTCTTATCACAATTTATACAGGATCGGTACAAAACGTATTTTTCTGCCAACCTAACATAAAATTCAACACAAACTGCAATGGTTTGACTAAATTTAGAGACTGCCTTTTCAACTCAAATTATGGTGAATATTGAATCTAAATAGAAACCAAAGAACATTGCTTTTGTATTTTAGTCAAAGCATTTACTTCTGCACACATAAGCATTGTCATAGTAATTGTGTACACAAACAATATAAAGCTAACACAGATAGAACACGAATACGTGTTAAACTGATTTAAATTAGAATATGAAGTTTATTATGTTTTAAGCTTTATATCCAGTATGTTAATTTGTTTGTTGCAACATAGACTAAAGAAACTGCTCACAGTGTGAATTTTTTTTAATCCTTAACATATAGGTTACAATTTCTATCTACAACGGACGAAAGTACTGAGGAAGTATATAAGAACTAAGGCGTTTATTTGAATTCGGCTAATTAATAAATACAATTATAGTGCAAAAAGTAAAAAATTCGGCTAGTTACTTTTTTTCAAATCAATTTATTGTGAATGTGTTTAGCGAAATAACCAAATAACCAAAATACGCTGCAGTAGTTTTAATTTTTTTGTTAAGTTCAGTTGTGCACGTAAAATTAGTACCAAATGTATTAAAATATTGTAGTGTTTGGAATAACTTGTCAAAGTAAATATTTAATTAATATAATAATAATTCGCAACAATACCTTAATATCGCAGATACTGCTCGACCATTCTCTCAATATCGAATACCCATGGGTGTAGTACAAAGTAGCAAAGTTATAACAATATCCAGAAAATGTGTATCCACGCCTTGGGTATTGTATAGAATCGCCAAAACATCTGGCAAAACTATTGAAGCCGTAATAATGGAAACAGTAGATTTCCCTAACGTTCGAAATCTATAGCAATAATTTTATATAGACATTTTTCCAAGTGATACATAGGACTTTGATGAAGCTTCAGAGAATGTGCAATGATTATTCTATGATATGACAATTTTAGCATATTTTGGTATCTACTTTCTTTCTCCAGCCCATTTACGTCCCACTGTTGGGCACGGGCCTCCTCCACTTTGGGAGGGATTATGGTCAACTGTGCCGCGCTGACCAGGTGTATTGGCGCAGGGTTTATTTTCGAGTTTTCCGTCTCTCACAGAGGATGTTATCTGTGTGCAATATCCCTTAGCTGACTTTTACAGCACCCTTGGGAGGAGATGGGGTGGTGACACTTGTATTCTTAATCCATCACCACACGGAGACTTATCTACTACTTAAAGTTAAATGTTAATACTTCTTATTGGTAATATTTTTAGGGATCGGTACGAAAAGGTAAAACGGAACTCTATTACTGGGATTTCACTATCCGTCTGTCACCACACTGTATCTCTGGAACAATGATAGCTAGAGCTGCGCTTTTTCAATTATTTTGATTTGGTCACCCCACGATCACCATAATATCATTATCATTATTTTTATGAGCTTCTCCCACGACTAAGAAATAGTTTTTCTCTTTGAGGTTCGGAGAGTTTTCTGGGATATTCTTTTTCACTAAACGATCACAGTAGTAGGTATATAGTTATGTTGACAACCGTGATGAGTAACGGGTGGCTGGTAGGATTACTAGATAGAGCAAAGATAGAAGGATTGCCAAATGCAGATGGACCAAGGCGATATAAGACAGTAGATAGTGAAATTTAGTAGATGAAACAAATATAAAATGACATTTTCTATGCCTTAATATGGGATCATCTATCCAACAATAGTTAAGAACAAAACTGTGACACATAGTTACTATTAACAATATTTACATATGTCATAGAATTATTCGATAGCCTTTGTATTCCTTTGTAAAATGGTAGGTCTGAGTAAAGGCAAAAGCACCACAGACATAAACAATGTAACGACCAAGCGTGTGTTCTGTGTTAATGTAAAAACGGACTTAGAAATCATTTATTTACGTTCACGGAAGTTATTCAGCTTTGTTCTTTGATGCTGAAGTTAGATGTTATTTATTTTTACATAGTCTAGAGATTTCTAGACTTTTTGTTAATATGCTCACGCCTTATGATAATGTTAGTGTTTTATCGATTTGGTGTAAGCATTTTATACAGTAAAAAAAAACGAGTGATGTGTAACGATTAAATGTTATTGACTAACACTTGTCAAGTAGCGTAGACCACGACTCTTACTCTTCTTCTTAACTACTGGGCACGGGCCTGTCCTACTACGAGAGGACTTTTGGTCTTTTCTTATACCACCATGACCAAACGTGTTGGCAAGGAAATTAGTTTCAAGCTTGCCGTCTTTCGTAGAGGACGTTATCCTTGAACTGTTCCTTACCCCTCCTTTCATATGGAGTAAACGTTGATCACCACTCTTTAGTAGCTGTAAATAACAGAAACATCTGCAATTGTGTGTTAAATAGGTATTGTACCTAAGTACAATGGACAACTTTCAGTTTGCCTCAAATAGCTACCCAAAAATGTTCACTAGTTCTTAGACTATGTAGTGACAAATTACAATACAAGAATCCGATTCGTTCAACAACCAATCAACGCTTTCAGTTGAACACTCCACCTTACTTTATATTCAGAACATTCGGCGAGCAACCAAATTACAAATCGAAATTCGGCTAAACCGATTCTTATCATCGATTAGACCGCAGTCTACATACACATAGATGCATTGTCGTGTAAATTGGAGATTTACGCAAGCAATAAATCAGTCAAGGGATCGTATGTAAGCCCGCCAATACGTTACGTCCAACCGCTGTCCCCCTACACTACCTTTGTAAAAATAACTATATCAAACCTGACGCTGCGTCGTATGGGAATAAAAATGTTTGAAAGGTGAATTTGCGGTTGTGAATTATTGTCGTAGGTGAGAGCGTTATCTGTAAGCCTACCAGTGCCTACAATAACAGTAATAATTTGATATTTTTGTATTGGGATATAAATAGAAATTCATCATCTATACTATACTAATATTATAAAGCGAAAGAGTTTGTTTGTTTGTTTGATTGTTTGTTTGTTTGTTTAAACGCGGTAATCTCAGGATCCGCTGGTCCGATTTGAAAAATTCTTTCAGTGTTGGATAGCAAATTTATCGAGGAAGGCTATAGGCTATATAACATCACGCTGCAACGAATAGAAGCGAAGACTCAGTGTAAAATGTTGCACGAAACGGGGAAAAAAGTCACGCGCGCGAGCTTTAAATGAAAACGCTGCCTTATCCATGTGAGTTACAACAAAGAAATGTATGGAGAAATTATTTGTTACCTATAGATCTTTAAAAAAGTCCGCGAGGCCATATGTCTATCTTTTAAGGAAAACCCGCTGTACCCATAAGAACGTCAACAAAATTATCTATTTCAATGGGATGTTTTCAAAAGCTATTTATGTGTATATAGTAACATTTTTTATCAAATTAAATACCTTAATTAGCTTACGCATTCAATATAGATAATAACTGCTCTTTACAGCATGCAATTTAAATGAATATCTTCGGAGATATGACGAAAAAAGAATTACGCGTGATAAAATAAAGTTAAACTGTTCGCTGAGCAACGAGAACGTTTCCCCGGTCATCTATCTATACTCCATTGTTTCGATGTATGGTTGAATGTATGAATGTAAGGATGGTTGTTGTTCTTTAACGTAAAGACTACTGGATGGATTTTCGTGAAACTTTGCAATAATATAGCTTACATATCAGATTAACACATATGCAATAATTTATACAGATACTTTTACTACGTCGGCTTCGGCGTCGTCGTCGGTGCCGGCTTCGCCGACGCCTCCGGCGTATGGTCGTTACGTTGCTCAAATCCCGACGTATTGGTGCTGAGTTGGTTTTTATAGGCGTTGGCATCTACAGCGGTGTAGGCGACGACGTTGGCGTCGGCGTCGGCGTCGGCGTCGGCATCGGCGGCGGCTTCGGCGTCGTCGTCGGCGTCGGCTTCGGCGTCGGCGTCGGCGTCAGCGTCGGCTTCGGCGTCGGCGCCGTCGTCGGCTTCGGCGTCGGTGTCGTCGTCGGCGTCGTCGTCGGCTTCGGCGTCGGCGTCGGCGTATGGTCGTTACGCTGCTCAAATCCCGACGTATCGGTGCTGAGTTGGTTTTTATAGGTGTCGGCGTCGGCTTCGGCGTCGTCGTCGGTGCCGGCTTCGCCGACGCCTCCGGCGTATGGTCGTTACGTTGCTCAAATCCCGACGTATTGGTGCTGAGTTGGTTTTTATAGGCGTTGGCATCTACAGCGGTGTAGGCGACGACGTTGGCGTCGGCGTCGTCGTCGGCGTCGGCGTCGGCGTCTTCGTCGGCGACGGCTTCGGCGTCGGCGTCGGCGTCAGCGTCGGCTTCAGCGTCGGCGTCGTCGTCGGCTTCGGCGTCGGTGTCGTCGTCGGCGTCGTCGTCGGCTTCGGCGTCGGCGTCGTCGTCGGCTTCGGCGTCGGCGTCGTCGTCGGCGCCGGCTTCGCCGGTCATCTATCTATACTCCATTGTTTCGATGTATGGTTGAATGTATGAATGTAAGGATGTTTGTTGTTCTTTCACGTAAAGACTACTGAATGGATTTTCGTGAAACTTTGCAATAAGTAATATAGCTTACATATCAGATTAACACATATGCAATAATTTATAAAGATACTATGTGTCACGGCGTCTCAGTGTGTGTAAAAGTCAGTATTGTACAGGTTGTTACGCTGCTCAATCCCCGACGGATCAGTGTTGAGTTATGGTCTTTAAAGGCGCCGGCGTCATCGTCGGCGTCATCGTCGTCGTATGGTCGTTACGCTGCTCTAATCCCGACGTATCGGTGCTGAGTTGGTTTTTATAGGTGTCGGCGTCGGCTTCGGCGTCGTCGTCGGCGCCGGCTTCGCCGACGCCTCCGGCGTATGGTCATTACGTTGCTCAAACCCCGACGTATCGGTGCTGAGTTAGTTTTATAGGTGTTGGCATCGACAGCGGCGTCAACAAAAAAGAAATATTCATCAGCAAGCGAATTATAGGTCCTCATGGATAAAAAATTAAGAGCCATGTTTATGGTATTATAAGGGTGGGTGTTTACTATTTACTATGTATTATAAGTATGTATTTACAAAAGAAAAGTAGTTTATGTATTCTATCCGTATTCTGGTACCCATAACACAAGCATATAAAGCTTACCTTGGGACTATAGGACATTGTGTGAAAATTTCTTATTTATATACGCTTTAATATAATGAAGTATTTTTATTTATTCATTTTGCGATTAACTTAGTTAATTGAGAGAACAACAGAACGTTATTCCGAGGTCGTGGGTTTAAGTCCTGTTTATGATAATTCTTATTTTGACAATTTTTTCAATCAAGTGTTATTCGCCGGGAAGGTGAAGCATTTTTCTTGATGGCTTCGACTGGTACAAGGAAAGAAATACGTGATTATCATCTGTTCTAGGATTGTTGTAATTTTACTACCTCGATTTAACTCATTAAATGCAGTGATTTCAAATTCCATGTGAAGAAAGTCGCATTCAATAACTTAGCAACGGAAGCAATTCTGTCTCTCTGTGACTCTTTCGCGATTATCTGCCCAAATTATTAATTATACCTCGCTCTTGATAGGTGTTTGTTAGGTAGGTTACCTAACAAAAACCTATCAAGAGCGAGGTATACTGGAACGTTTAGGGTTCCGTACCTACTTGACCGAAAAATATAAAGAACTAAATACCAATAAACAGTTAATTAAGCATATAGCAACTCACCAACTTAACTTTGTAGCTGCAATAAAGGGGATCGCTTACATTTCAGCTAAATCATAAGTTCGTATTAGTTTTTAGCAAATCTTTCATGTGATGTGGTATTAAATTATAAGTTTTTTGGATTTTTATCAACACTATATATAGGCTTGGACCATGCCAAATTTCAAGTCTCTAGGATAGTGGGAAGTAACCTGTAAATTTTGATTCCCTAGCGAAAGTCGAAAATACTCAAAAATGGCTGTAGTTCGGTTATATCTTCTGAATGCGTAGATCTAAATTATTGGTTGTACCTTTTGCAGCAAGGGACCGCATAGATCTACATTTGGTATAAGTTTCAAATTAACAACTTCAGCCGTGGCTGAGTAAAAAAAAGTTTAACGAGTGGATAGACAGACAGACGGACCTAAAAAGGCATGATGAAGCTCTGAGATATCATTTACTAAAATGACATTCGGGCCGTCTGTGTTACTTCTTTAGAACTGTGCAAGAAAAGAGAACCACACTGACGATTTACTAATTAGCTGTAAAATGGCGTTATTGTTAGTTTATTTAATTTTTCGTTTCTTAATTCCACGCGTACGAAGTCGCGGGCACTGCTAGTTAACAATATTCATGTACCGATGTCAAATCTTTTTAGAACACTGAGTTGAGAAGCTTGAAGCAAATTGATTTGAACGTGAACAGTTTGACGAATTATATATTTATAATAATAATAATTATTATTATTAATATTTATTATTATTTGCGACCGTATTATTATTTGCAATAGTTTTTAAATTTAACCAGTCCATTAAACACCCAACACAATAAACCAGTTCATTTCACTACATTATTTTGCAATAGATCTACAGCTACCATTGGCATTGCATGACTCCACTTCTATAGTGCAGGTGTGGAGTGTCGGTGGTAGGTGTCCCACCACATTTATTTATTCATTAAAATTCTCAAAGGACCTCTGCATGTTGGATGGACCCATGTCCCCATGTAAGCCTTACAAAGGACCGGGTATTTCTTATAATAGAAATATACCCGTGACTGCAAAAGTGAGAAACAAATAATAATAATAATAAATATTCATTGGACATTTCACACAACGTCCTCTGGTCCCAAGCTAAGCTTTATATGCTTGTGTTATGGGTACCAGAATACGGATAGAATACATATACTACTTTTCTTTTGTAAATACATACTTAGGTATAATACATAGTAAACACCCAGACGCAGTACAAACATTTGTATGACAATTAAAAACATCACACAAATATTTGTCCTGACCGGGAATCGAACCCGAGACCTCGTGAACGGCAGTCCGTTGTATGAACCACTAGACCACGAGGCCCGTCATTTGGTATTAAAAGTTTTAAGGGATATAAAAAAAAAGATAATATTTGATTTTTAATACCAGCAAGGATATTAGATATTATATCAGAATCAACTATTGAAATTTTGCTACTTGTAATCTGTACTAATATTATAAAGCTAAAATGAGAGAAGTTTGTTTGTTTGTTTGTTTGAACGCGCTTAGCTCAGAAACTAGTGATTCGAATTAAAAAAATGTGTTATCTGTGATAGTTATAATATACCTATCGTGTTGTATATCGAGGAAGGCTATAGGCTATATAACATTACGCTGCGACCAACAGGAGCGAAGCATTAGTTAGAAATTACCTAAAATGAAAAATGTTGCAAAAAAGGGAAATATTTCTAAATTTAAATTATACAAATGTACAAACTAGCTGTTGCCTGCGACTCCGTCTGCGTGGAATTTGGAATATTTTTTTCGTAATTATAGGTAGCCTATGTCCTTTCTCAGGGTCTAAAGATTGTCTGTGCCAAATTTCATCAAAATCGGTTGAGGGGTTAAGCGGGAAATCGTAACAAACAGACAGACAGAGTTACTTTCGCATTTATAATTTATATAATTAGTAGGGATTATAATGTTCCTCACCAGTGGCCATTTTATAATTTTTATATATGTATTTCATTACCTCCAAATTAACACTGTAACAAAATACTTTTATTTAAAAGAATTTTATCGCAATTATTTATTACTATAAAATACAAAAAGCTTTAATAATTATTATTATAACGAGCCTTTGGAAAGCAAATAAACACTGAACAACCTCATTATTTTCGTAGCCGATTGAATATTTTGATAAACAAACACTTTGAAAATAAAAATAAATCGAAACAATTTTGACACGGATAATTAGATGGGAATGAAGCGTTTTATATTTTTAACAACAGACATTTATCATTAAGTCATTCAAATAAATTTCAAATCCTAAACAAAACTTTTAAGGTACAATTTTCTTTGAAGATATTTGTGGTAATAGTGTTTAAAGTAGACCATTCACTGTTCAGCCTGTGGTCCATCTTGTTGGAGTGCAAAAGATTCTATGCGTTAGAAGCAGGCGATATTTAAAGTTCGAATAAACAATATAACTATTTAGACAAAAGGCATAGCAAAGCGCATAACAAAGAAAACCTTACTTATATATACCTAATTTTTGTCACAATTATAAGTTAATCCCACTGTTATTAACCAGATCCAATAACCTTTTTCTTCTTTTTCTTCTTCTCCAGCCCTTTTACGTCCCACTGTTGGGCACG
Organism: Orgyia antiqua; assembly: GCA_916999025.1. Taxonomy (NCBI): domain Eukaryota; kingdom Metazoa; phylum Arthropoda; class Insecta; order Lepidoptera; family Erebidae; genus Orgyia; species Orgyia antiqua. The sequence goes on along the minus strand of OU779864.1, from coordinate 13,398,663 downwards.
GGCCTCCTCCACTTTGGGAGGGATTATAGTCTACTGTGCCGCGCTGACCAGGCGTGTTGGCACAGGGTTTATTTTCGAGTTTTCCGTCTCTCACAGAAGATGTTATCTGTGTGCAATACCCCTTAGCTGACTTTTACTTGGCAGGAGATGGGGTGGTGACACTTGTATTCTTAATCCGTCACCACACGGAGATATAACCTTTATATAATAACCTTTTTAAATATTGTATACTAGGTGCTGCCCGCAACGACGTACGAATTTATGAATTTTTACGGTTTTTGTAAGATATTTCAATTTTTTTTAGCTCCTATTTGTCGCAGCGTGATTTTAATTAGCCTATAGCCTTCCTCGATAGATGGACTATTCAACACAAAACGATTTTTTAAATTCGAACCTGTAGTTTTTGAGATACGAAAATTCAAACAAACGAACTCTTCAGCTTTAAAATGATGGTATATATCAGTGACAGGCCATCTCGCAGCCCTGTTGTGAATGGTGGCCTTTACAATGTTACATTTGCATAAAACTTATTAATATCAAGGATGTTTGACCAATCCAAAAAACGAGGTCGCCAGAAATTTCGCCCACACGAGTATTTTTTGTTTGTAATCGGATACCAGTTGTCCTGTCCGTCCGTTAAGAATTTATGTCATTGGCTTTCAAATAATGTAAAAGAACTGGTTGCTTTTTAAAGCTTAACAAAGTGTCTTTTGTGTTGTGACAGGTTTGAAAACTTTGTTTTTGCTTTTTTTCAGTTAAGTAGACGTTATCAGATAATAATATTAATTCTTTAAACAAATACTAACTTTATAATTAATTGAACTATTTATTTTTTAATTTAAAATATTACTTTGGTCACAAATTAAGTTCACATTACCGTATCTATTTTTTTTTAAAGTATTTAAATATTCGAATAAGTATATCTTTAATGTTATCGTATGATATGATATCATTTCAGACTAGATACACCTATAGACGTCGCGACCCAAACTAAGGCTTACACAATGCACTACAATATTATGAATACTTAGGTTACGCAGTAATATCTGTGTTTCTCACACAAATATTTGTATTCTCTGGGAATCTAAACCATAATAGAATGTCTGTTATTCTAAGTACTGTACGAAGCCCGTCAATTCAAACATTCACAAAATTAGTTAAAATGTTAAATATATAATTATTAACAATTAACGTTCTGACTGCGAACTGGACCTACAAAATCTCGAAAGTATTTGTACAGTAAGATCCGTCCGTGTATACAATATTCCTTGATGATTTTCTTAGGAAACAGCAATTGCAGTTCAACGTACTTGCATAACATAACAGACGTCAATAGAGGTTCAAGACAAGCAGTTAATAAAGCTATTCAGATGCCATTCAATTTTATATCAGTAATTTATTTACTATCTCATGCATGTTACTTAGAATGTTTGCCGCTAAGTCATCTTAGTAAGTTCTTTTATTTGATGTTTTGACATTCAATTAGTACATTTTTAACCAAGTTCAAAAAAGGAGGTGGTTCTGAATTCGACTGTATGTAATTTTTTATGTTGGTTACTCATAACTTTTAACCGGTCGAAGCGATTTTAATGATTAAAATGCTCTCATATTTTTTATGAGAAAGCTGGTGCTTCCCGTGTGGTTCTATTGGCACAGGATCAGGCAGGTCAGAATCTGACGGTTATCTCCTAAGAGTTACATACATTGTTTTCACATAGACTACCGAAGTGGTCTCATGAAGTTGGTTCAACTATTTTTTTAAGTATCCAATTATTACTGCAGAAGTAGTATGTCTTCTATTTCTCTTATTTTATATTTTAAAAAGATGGTTGTAATCACATAATTGTTACTATGACTAACGACTGAGGTAAGTTAATTAATTTCTTTTACATCTCGTACATAACGCTTAATGATTTTTCATTCACCTATTCAAAATGATTTCCACATTATCCGTAATTCCGCATTACAATTTGTATAAAATAAATTCATACGATAAGTAAAATTTCAACTCAGATATGCCAATCACGTGCAAGTGTTTAACCGCTCATGATAAAGCAAATTGTAATTTCAATTTTTCACTTCGTTTCACAAGCTTCAAATGGTTAAGTTTAATGGCATATAAAAAGATAAGTATTACACAAATATGTTTGTAAATTTTATTGTTATGCATTTAAGTTTTTGTTTTGTGTATTTGTAGTTGTAGTGATTTGTTTGTTTGGAAGCCTTTGGAGTCAGCCTTCTGTCTACAGTACAGAGTACGAATGTCTAATATCTAATAGATATTTTTACAGTAGATACAGAATGAAATGTTTCATGTTATGATGGTTAAGAATGCAAGTGTCAGCACTTATTTTCCTCCTGGAAAACCCTGTTCAGGGTTAATATAAGCAAATAAAGAAAGACGGAGAGCTGGAAACTACACCTTATTCCTACTGCTGAGTTTGACCCTCCCGAAGAAGCCTATGCTTAAAAATGATAGCTCGCAGATATTCTGAGAAGTTTAAGTGTGAACCAGTGAAAACACCATAATGTTATCCAGAGATCGATATGTTATAAATATCATAAATTTTACTCGTTTGAATTAGGAGCGGACGCGATTTTTTTGTATATAATAACATCGTTTAATTAATGTATTTCTTCATTAAAATATATTTATATAATGTAAGTAATTTTAAACACAGTAAATTTGAATGCTAATTGTTTTACAAACAAAACAATACAAAGAAAACAAGAATCTAACAATGATTCTGTAGACAGACCGCCCCTATAGAAACATCCAAATTAACTAAACTTAATTACAGGGAAACAAAAAGTAAACTTTCGGTTGCAAATAACAGAATGTTTTTAGTAAATGAGACATTTTGATAAAATTAGATTTTGGAAATAAATCCCCCTTGAATAACAAACGCAGCATTTGTGATCATACTGTATTATTTTAACAGATTTAAAAGTTAATTTATAAAACTATAGAATAAACCAATCGGAGCTAAAAATTTAACTAAACTTACTTGTTTTAACTTACTTGTTTTAGCTTACTTGTTTTAACTTACTTGTTTTAACTAAATATGAGTTCTCGATAGAAATTCATAGGAACATTATTTAACAATTTAACACTGCTATAAAAACTAACCAGATAGTGTTTTTTTTTTAGATTTTAAACTAATATGACCACGGGGAACGTAAAGAGAGCTGTTTCTTGTGATTTTTATTTGTTTGAAATGTATGCGTTATGAATATATTTCGGTGTATTACGATATAAATTGTAATTGTGCGTATCTAGTTATAGATTGTTAATTGAATTGTTCACCAAACTTGTTTCAGGGCCGGCAAATATCGTGTTGACAGTTGTGCGATGCGATAATTGAACTGGGAACAATTAGCCATCGAGTGGTTAATATCCGTGGCGCTGTCACTACACGATTGGCTCCCTTGGCAATGCACTCTCAGTAATATGAAGTGTTAATCGATTCCTCGATCGCGACTGACAAGATCTATTGTTATTGAACATTTTAATTTTATTATTTTTTCATTTTTATTTTTTATTATTTTTTTTATTATTTTTTTTTTGTCAAGTTAATGGCCGGTTAGATTACATCATCAAAGAGTGAGTATTATATAGCTTTTATAAAAGTTTTTTGATTATACGAAAATATCTTTGTGTCTATTAAAAGGAGAGACGCTTAGCACTCCCCTTGGCAAGAATGGAACACACATTAAATATCTTTGGTTCTTCCATACAGATAAGTTTGTAGGGAGCGATTAGATGCAAGCGGCACGTCACTGTGGGTTGTAGCTTTTTAACGATCTATAGGGAGACCTACGTCCGGCAGTGGATGGAAAATGCCTGATCGATGTATCTTTGCTTACATTTTATACTCACATATCTCATACATGAATGAACGTTGCAGTAATACGCACGAAAAATTTACCCGTAAAGGTGCCGTGCAGATTATTTAAAATTTGCTTCGCTCCTAGTAGCCGTAGCGTGATATTATAAAGCCTTTCTCAAGAAATGTGCTATCCAACACTGAAAGAATTTTTCAATTCAGACCAGCGGTTCCAGAGATTAGTGCGTTCAAACAAACAAACTCTTCAGCTAAATAATGTTAATATAGATGATCCCATTAAGTTCAGGTAAAATAAAAGAATGCTACACTACGTTAAGCTATCATTTTACGTTAAAACATTATACCCATTAAGACTGCAGCGAAGTAAAAAAAAAAAAAATAAGTAGTTATCTGAAAGTTGTAACTTTTGCTATTTTTCATAACTTTAAGCTATTGGGCTGCAGTGACCTACTACAAACTCTCACGTAACCGGCATTTGTAAAAACCCTTTTGGAATCAAACCATTCTGCTCGAGCTTTTATTTTATTGGCTCGCTGACATTTTATTTTTCAACGATTCCTTTTTCCTGTTTTTCTATTTTGTTTTATCTGTAGATGTTTTTGTATAAATAATTATATTGACAGCATAAATTCTTTAAATGTGTACATATGAATAAAAATTTCCGTGTGCTCACGGATTGAGAAAACAAGTTTCACCATTCTTTTTCCTTCCCAGGGTGCTGTAAAAGCCAACTAAGAAGTATTGTGCACACATAACAACCTTTATGAGAGATGAAAAACCCAAAAATAAACACTGTGACAACAACTTTGGTCAGTGCTTCACAGTAGACCATAATCCCTCCCAAAGTAGAGCAGGCTCGTGCCCAGTAGTAGATGTTTATGGGCTGGAGAGAAATAGAGAGAATAAAAATGCAGCATCTGTGTGTATCTATGTGCCTATATTAAGGTCTCCTAGTACTCTCTTTTAAGAAGAGATTTTTAGTCATTATAGCGTGATTACGGGTTTGAAATAAGTGAAGGTGTGGGGACTATAATTGTCTATATAGATTATTTTATAAATACCATTTCTTATAATTTTAAAACTGACAGAGATGACGTTTTTCAAGTTGTTGTGATATATGATGTATGTCAAAGATTAATAAAAATTGCTTTTAAAATGTTTATTAATATTATTGAAAACACAAATTATCGATAAACTGGGTGAGTACAACGTTAGTTTCTCCAACCCCGCTAAAAAGGTTTAAAAATAACAGCCCTGAGCTATTTATTTCTCTCTCTCTCTCTTCAGTCCATTAACGTCCCACTGTTGGGCACGGGCCTCGTCCACTTCGGAAGTTTTATAGTCTACTATGCCACGCTGTCTACGCGTGTTGGCATTGGGTTTAATTTCAAGTATTCCATATCTTAAACACCTAGGATATTCTGTAAAAGATAGAAATGGAGATGGAAATAGATATCTTATATATTATCTCTTAGCTGGCTTTTAACCTTATGGAGGAAAAGGGTAGTGGAAAACCTTAGCTAATAATAAAATAAAATTAAAAATAATTTTGCTTTGAAATTATTTACGGTGTAGATAACATATATTATTATAATAAATTATTTTATATTTACATTAAAGAAATAAAATGTATAGAGTGACAAGTTAATTTGCTCATTTTGTACAAAAAATATTAATTAGAGATCCAATCATAAAAGTTATGAATATGTTTACCTATATAAATATTGCCATTACTCCTTTGGTACATTAACACCACCTTAATTTTTTTTTTCTGTTAAACGAAAACAGATCTTATTAAAAGTGCATCGAGAACAAGCCTGGTCCAGAGTTCGCCAAAGACCGTAACAAGTGGAGGCGCATCGCTCGGGCTGCATTGGCTACCGAAAATGCAACATCATCAACCACGACCATTCTGCCAAGAATGAACGACTAAGAAGAAGAAGTTAAACGAAAATATTTCATAATATTATGTATTAAAACAAAACTTTTAAATATTATAAAGCTGAAGAGTTTGTTTGTTTAATTGAAAGCGCTAATCTCGGGAATCGTTGATCCGATTTGATAAATTATTGCAGTGTTAGATAGTACATTTATAGCTGCAGGCTGTAGGCTATACGCTGCGACCAATAGGAGCGAAGCATCAGTGAAAAATGTTTCAAATAACGAGGAAATTTTCAAAATTTAAGGCTTACGAAGTAGCGGGCAATAGGTAATATAGGAATAAATTTATGTAACCATGGTGACTGAAAAATCTCCGAAATATAAAGCTAAAATTGAGAATAACTATACGCGTCAAATCTATTCAAAGTCGTTCTATTTGAATAAATGAGTGGCAAACGTGTTAAAAAATACTATCTCATAATGGTGTTAAATGTTTATAACTGAAAAGTAAAAATTTCAGTAGTTGAACAGCATGTACAAAACGTTACGTTAACAATGAATATTCTTCTTTTATACGGGTTTCGTGAATAGCGTCGAGTTGTGAAAAAAATACAAACAATAAAAAGACCAGGAGATGCGAGAGACGAGTTTTCGCCGCCCTTGCCATAAAATTAAATGGGTAGAGGGCTTTTTACGGAACGGTACGCGAACACAGAGTAGGTTCGGAAAATCGTGCGGGGTTTAAACTCCGCTGAGGGTTACGTCTGTGGCCCAATAAGGACAAAAGTGCTGTTTTTGTTACTATTTTTCGATGTTTCGTTCTGAATTTAAATTGAAAATTTTAAAAGTAGAACAGATATTTTCATGTATCTAAAACGGTTTAAGCACTTTTGCCACTAAAATAGTCTATTTTTTTGTCAGATGACCTATCTAATACTGATCTATGCTTGGGTCCTATTGATGACAGATATAATTCAATAAATTATGTTATTCATGGTCCTCTTCTGTGTGAAAATAGTCAAAATCAAACTCGCGACTAACACTGAATTCAGATACATTACCTACCTCTATAAGACCAGCATCAAGCAGTTTAAGCAAATATTTAGAATGAAAGTAACAGCGTACAATTACACGAGAAATTTCCAAGAATGTGTAGTTCATATAATAACTAAAAGCGCAAAGAAATCAGTAAAAGATACACTCACTATATTAGTAACTGTTAAACTTTATGTTTGTTGTAAAACCTCACAAATGAAAGTTAACCTTTTAATATTTCATAAATATACACTTTCTGTAAATTTTAAACCATTTAATTTTAAAATTTTAGCGATAATTGGGTAGCTTTGTTCATAAGGGTCGATTAGTAAAATAATGGGCTTCTGCCATGATTTTACGACATTGACGGCAAAGGAAATAATGTGGAATAATCATACGTTTGGAGCGAACCTGCAAACATCCTGCTCATATAATTTAGATACAACACTGTCTCGCTGGCGGCAGAACACGCTCCGACGGGGTTGGCAACATTCTGCCGGAGTGGTGGAGCTTAATGGGAGAGAAACCGACGAACTATACAGGCACTGTCTAGCAAGATCGCCCTCTGCACCGATTATTTTTATACAAGCATAACTTTTTAAGGATAAATAATAATATATTCTCTCACACTTACGCTCATTTATTCTTATGTAAACACTTTTATGGATTTACATTTCGACATTTCGGAGACTTTTTAGTCACCATGGGCTAAAATTAAAACCAAATATAGGTACACTTTAGTATGGTGTGTAGCTACTGACTAATAAATTCTGAATAAATATTGTTATTTACTCATCATTAAAGCAAATAAATTATTATTGCAAATAATTCTAACGACGTGTTAAACTAAGAGTGTATACGAAAAGTAATTTGCTTTTCTAATTTTCTTTAAGCTTCGCAAACATTGCCAGTCTCGTATATTTAAATATTTATCGTTGTTAAGTTTACTTTAAAATAATTGCAACTTCAAAGCTATTAACGTGCCCTTTAGACCACCTGTGCGAATATTTATAATTATTAGAATACAGCAAAAAAATATTTATAGATATTAATAATTATCTATGTCCCTCTTTGTGCTAAATTGGTAGACGCACGTTATGGTAAACTGTCCCGAAGTGTAGTGGTTATTTCATCACTCGAGCTAATAGAGAGCTGTGCTACACAGGGTTTTCAAATTCATATGTGACGCTAAAAATGTATGTTTTAAATACAAATTTTGTATGACACATTCCAGAGTTTCCATTTCATTAGCAAAAGAAAACAATAACGTTTTATAGTAAGGGTAAAAAGTTTTAGTGTTACACTTTCTGTAGCTACACCTTTTCAAATAAGCTTAAGGCTAATTTTGTCCCGTAGTTGAGATGTGTAATAACCGGAGTAGATGTCGTAAAATTCTCTTAATGTACCCACTTTGTCGATAGCACAGCACTACGGTGTAAAGTTAGGTTTACACCGAGACGATATCTGTATATTAGCGTAATCACCACAGGTAAAGGTATTTAAAATTGTTTGTTGGATTAATTTTATAGACAGTTACAGAAAGTTCATTGTACCTAACAATGAACGTTGCACACTTCATCTACTATAAGGTAATGTAGAATACATTCATGCGGACACAAATTTAGATTTTCCCTGTTTTCTAGCTTATAAAAGTCCTGCTGTTGAGCGCGTGTTTCCTTCACTTTGTCAGTTTTTTTTTTTGGTATTTTATGCCATTCTAACCAGGCATATTTGCACAGTGATTCGTTTCTAGGTTTATTTTCTTTTTTTAGGGTTCCGTACCCAAAGGGTAAAAACGGGACCCTATTACTGAGACTTCGCTGTCCGTCCGTCCGTCCGTCCGTCCGTCCGTCTGTCACCAGGCTGTATCTCAAGAACGGTGATAGCTAGAGAGTTGAAATTTTCACAGATGATGTATTTCTATTGCCGCTATAACAACAAATACTAAAAATAAAATAAAATAAATATTTAAGGGGGGCTCCCATACAACAAACATGATTTTTAGGGTTCCGTACCCAGTATCTCAAGAACGGTGATAGCTAGACAGTTGAAATTTTCACTGATGATGTATTTCTATTGCCGCTATAACAGCAAAAACTAAAAATAAAATAAAATAAATATTTAAGGGGGGCTCCCATACAACAAACATGATTTTTTTACCGTTTCTTGCTCGATACTAATAACGTTGCCTTATGTTGCATAGATAATGGTACGGAACCCTTCGTGCGCGAGTCCGACTCGCACTTGACCAATTATTATCATTCACAGAGAGTGTTAGGTATCTGCTTAAAATATCCCTGCATAGCTCTTAGAGTACTTCTTAATCCTTCAACACACGCTTAGACAAATTTTGGCTATAAATCTCTTTTTAGGGTTCCGTACCCAAAGGGTAAAAACGGAACCCTATTACTGAGACTTCGCTGTCCATCCGTCCGTCCGTCCGTCCGTCCGTCTGTCACCAGGCTGTATCTCAAGAACGGTGATAGCTAGACAGTTGAAATTTTCACACATGATGTATTTCTATTGCCGCTATAACAACAAATACTAAAAATAAAATAAAATAAATATTTAAGGGGGGCTCCCATACAACAAACATGATTTTTTTACCGTTTCTTGCTCGATACTAATAACGTTGCCTTATGTTGCATAGATAATGGTACGGAACCCTTCGTGCGCGAGTCCGACTCGCACTTGACCAATTTTTTAAAAGAAGGTGGTCATCATTTTCGTCTCAATGGTACAAGAGAAAATTTGTTTAGATCAAAAATTAAAAACATACTCGAAAATCATAATATTAAACATTATTTTATTTTAATTGCGTTGTCACCGGTGCATAGTATGTGTGCAAAATTTCAGATCAATCACCCACAATTGCAAGTGGGTGAAAATCACTTTGCAACGTTCCGTTACATAGATCAATATATTAATAAACGTATCGTACCGTGCTAATGTAACCATAATTCAATATTATTTAAAAAAATGTTAACCTCCTTCATGTGCCTTTGAAATTAAAAAAATTTGAGGGTTTTCCTCCATTTCTCAAGAGAAAACCGTCAGATCCTGACCGGGTGCCAATGGGACAAAACGGGAACCATTAGCTTTCAAATAAAAACAAACCATTAAAACGCTCGCCCAGTTACAAGTTACGACGTGACAAACATAAAAAAGAAAACAGACGAATTGAGAACCTTCTCCTTGTTTTGAAGTTGGTTAAAAAGTGTATTAAAAAGGTCTCAGTGTACATATACCTTAATTCCAATATTCTGGTAGTATTTAAAGTAACGACAATTTGCGTTTAGTTTTACAAAGCGAGTATCGACTTTGTGCCTATATCCAATATACTCGTATTTAGCTTTAGTTAGAATACGTAACGTCCAATGTTACTGACATTTACGACTTTGACATCGTAAACTGACTGTAACTCGTAGTAAAGGCTATGTTAGCACACGCAGACATTGACACCTATTCTGATGCGCAAAAAACTAAACCTAACTAAAATAAACCAACTATGGTGTATCCTGTTTGACGGCTATTACATTGTAAAATTTTAATAATTAAAACCATTAAGTACTCTCTATTACATAGTTTTTATATTTATAAAGTTCAGTTAACATCGGCGAATTATTTCTTCACGCTATCAATATTCATGTGTTATTTAAGTTAAGTTGTGCAGATGGAATCGGTACAATTTTCATGTTTGATCGACTGTTTTTAGGCGTAGGTACGTAAATTGTTCGATATTGGGGTAAGTTCTCATAAAAGTTTTGTCCAAATTCGTGTTTGACTGCTGTTATGTACTGTAAGTTATGAAGATAGTAAAATATTTACTAACACGCTTGCATGTGAATTATATCGCATATTAGAAGATGTTAATCGTCAAGACACGAATTAAATTAGTACACAATTTTTTATTCCAGGCAATTTCTAATAAGGGCATTTATTCTAATTTAATATTTTCAATAGATAAATAAAAGAAAAAAAAATACTATAAATATAATGCAATAAAGTGACCACCTAAATGATTAACTGTATCATTCCACAGACGAAACTACCGAGTCTAGGAATCTGTGTGTGTATGCTAAATTTCCCTTCTTAGTAGAATTTATTAATAGGTAGTTCAATAGAGGTCAATGTCTCTGTAAAAGTCTGCTGTCTGCCTTATTTTTATTTACATTTTATATTCTGTTTTTATCATTGTATTAATCAACGTAACAGAATCTTTGAAAAAGAATTACGCCGACTGGGATAAGTCAGATCTGGAATTTTACACACATCATCATCACGCCTTTTTCCCATGGGGTAGGCAGAGACTATAGAGCGCCATCTGCTACGATCGGAGCATACTTGGCTTATCATACATCATACATCTGGTCATACATGCCCGACGGTTGTAAGTGCTACGCACTTACCCCTTTTGGAGTATCCCGGCGATGACATCGGAGTATATTTTTCTCGGGCGTCCTCTCCTAGCATTTCCACTTACTTTCGCCGTGTATATGCCTTCCGTTAAGCGTCTCTCATCCATCCTCTCCACATGACCAAACCAGCTAAGCATACTTTTCTCCACCTTAGTCACTACATCCTTTTTTAGACCGCAACGTTCACTTATAACTTCATTTCTTAATCTATCTTTCAAAGTCACACCACAGATACTTCTCAAAGAGCGCATCTCTACAGCATTTATTCTACTTTTGTGCTTCTCCTGCCATACCCAACGTTCGCTTCTATTCTGCTTCTATTCTATCTGCTTTATTTTACACACATGTTAAGGAGAATGTAATATTTTATAAAAATACTTAAGTTTTCCAGTGTGTTTTATAGTTTTTGAACTATGCATAACGTTATAATCTCGGGAAAATTTAAAGCTTTTTTAATTAGTTTTGATTATCCACTGGCATAAAACTGTAAAAAAACCTATCAAGTTTCTTTTCTTTCAGACGCAAAACATGTAATTTTGTTTGCTAAAATCCTCGCAGAGAGAATTATCAACGCCCGTAGTGATTTAAGACTTCCTTGGTATTTTATTAATGGCCTTTGCTAGCACGCATATTTAGTTATAATAGAATTTACTATCTTCATCGAAGTAAACATTGAGTATAATTATAAATTTGTTTAGTTAAATAATTAAACTTTATATAAATAAATATCATACTGCAGCTAATGAACTCACGTTTTAGTCTTTATGCCTCTCCTTTCTGGCTTTCGGCGTAATTATATATATCTAGCCTATTTATATTCTGATGTATTAGTTATAGAGTTATAAAGTTCAACTATAAAAGAGTAACAAACAAATAACTCTCCATATATGCTTACTAATTTTCATGTTGATGATGAGGTTTATGTTGGACTTTTCAGGGTTCTGTACCAAAAGGTAAAGTGGAACCATATTACCGAGACTTCGCTGTTCCTCCGCATATCTGACACTCGCTTGTATTTCTGGAACAGTGATAGCCAGTGACAGGAAGTTTACACCAATTATGTATAATATGTTGGTGCCATAGCAACAAATAATAAATACCAGATCACAGTACACATACACGCTTTCATACAATAAACATTTTCAGTGTAAAACACCCGTACACGACATGAATAAGACGGTGTGACAAATATATTACGATATTACCGGTACGGAACTCTTCGTGTGCGAGTCCAACTCGTACTTAGCCGCTTTTCTAAAAGATGAATATATAAAATAACGTCGAAATATTATTTTTAATATTATACGTATTCAAATTGCTAACAAAACGTCTCGAGTACCTACAAAGATTCGTTTTTCGCGCTATAACTACAAGACAGCCGGTGTGGTCTGGCGGTGTGAAAATAAAAAAAAATAATTACAGTGCACATAACCAGGTAAACACGTCTGGACACCCATGTCGACTCGCAGATTACAGGATATTGTAACTTCATACAATTAGTTAAAGCTTTCTGTATTTAAGTTTGATATTTATGTTAATGTAGTTAATTATAACACGCTTCCATATTTATTTTTACGTATTTTTGATGTATTTTATTGGTAACAGATAGTAAATAATAGTTAAATGGTTATTGTTACGGTAACTTTAAGACTGTGCATATATTAAACTAACTGTTGCCCGCAACCTCGTATGCATGGAAATTAGAAATTTTTCCCCACTTTTACAACATTTTTGACTGATGCTCCGCTCCTATTGGTCACAGCTTGATGTTATATAGCCTTCCTCAATTATAAATGTACTATCCAAAACTGTAACAATTTTTCAATCAAACTCTTCTGCTGTATAATATTAAAGAACAGATATAGATTTATAAATTGCATATAAAAAATCCGTTTGCAGCATCATCATTATCATAACATAACGCCTTTTTCTCATGGAGGTAGGCAGAGACTATAGAGCGCAATCTGCTACGATCCAAACATACTTCCTTGGATTCATCCACACTCATACATCTGGTCACACATGCCCGACCGTTGTAATTGTTGTAATCTGTTTGATAAAAGCTTAAAAAGCGAAGTTTTTAGAGCTTATTATTTAGGTATTATTTGATTATAAGATTCAGTGTAGTTAAATTAGTAAAAATTAATACTAACATAAATATCATGGTGATAAAAATCATTTTCCGAATTCTAAAAATAGCCTACAAATCCTATAAGACTTTTGAAAAACTTAATCTTATTGTATTAAATCCACGTAGCACGATTTATAAATATAATTTAATACCAAGGAGCCCTTGTTATAGTATTTACAATCCTAATGTTTTAAAACCTGTTTTACTTAACGTTACATTAATCCCATAGAAATAAAAAAAGGGAAAGAAGAATGGATTTTGCTTGAACCATCAAAATAACTCCAGACGTGCCCTTTCACAATAAACCTAGCCACATGACAAAGTGACCGCCTTTAATTTTCCAGTTACCGCGTCCTTCCTGTCATACGGTTCGACATTTATGGATACCCGTAAATATTCTGCTAGCCGTAACTCGTAACTAGTTCCTGTGTTCCTTGTATACGTAAATTATAATGTAAAGTCAGCAAAAAGAGTAAAGAATTGACAGTATTCTTATAGACGAACGCATTCAAATGCTAATATCTAATTGATTTTGTTTGCATTAGACCATTGTAATTGATTTCTTAAAATAATATATATGTCTAAATCGAAATTCACTTTTGCGTAAGTATATAATAATAATAAATAATAATAAATATTCACGGACATTTCACACAACGTCCTCTGGTCCCAAGCTAAGCTTATATGCTTGTGTTATGGGTACCAGAATACGGATAGAATACATAAACTACTTTTCTTTTGTAAATACATACTTATAATAGATAAAAACACCCAGACGCAGAACAAACATTTGTATGACAATTAGAAAAATCACACAAATAATTGTCCCGAGCAGGAATCGAACCCGCGACCTCTTGATCGGCAGTCCGTTACATAAACCACTCAACCACGAGGCTCGTCAATATATCTAGAAATCAATAATTTTAAACATTTCTGGTAATTTTGAGTATTTAGTATCTATTTAAATTATAAATTTTAAATAAAGTACAGCTCGAGCTCGATGTTATTATTCGTTAATAAAAAATAACTATATTATCATTAAATGACGGTTTAAGGTATAACTCATAACAATCACAAGCAGACAGAAGACTAACATTCTACTCAAAACCACATTTAATTTAATAATAATCCACGTAGTTCGAAAACTATAAAGCACTCTTGATATTCCTGAATATTTGTTTTTATTATTGCATTGTCATTGGTCCTTGATATATGTGCAAAATTTCAGATCAATCCGGCTACTGCAAGTGTGTTAAAATTACTTTCAAAGATTCCGTTACATAGATTAATACATTGATTGATACATACCGAACTAATATAAGCGTGTTAATAATAAAAGAAGTAATCTGTTATTGCATAAGCATTACACTTTACATTAATAAATTTCAAAGAACATGCGGAATGTAGATACATACATGTTTGTAGATACATATAATAAAAGGTAGATATTATAGTATTAAACGTTGCCAATACAAACCGGGTGCACTGCAACCCAGCAAGTATTTTAACGAAGTTAGCAAACAGAAATTCTGTTTCCTCATATTGAGTCTTAGTACCTTTATTTTATATTTTATTATAGCCTGTTATAAACTAACTATAGATCTATAACTTCGTAGAGATTTCTCAAAGCGATAAGACAGTAGTAACAGCATATTTGCAATCAATTGAATAATACGTTTAGACTTTGATAGAACGCTGATCATTAACAGAATCAATTGATTTATAGCATATCTATATCTATACTAATATTATAAAGCGAAAGAGTTTGTTTGTTTGTTTAAACGCGGTAATCTCAGGATCCGCTGATCCGATTTGAAAAATTCTTTCAGTGTGGGATAGTACATTTATCGAGGAAGGCTATAGGCTATATAACATCACGCGGCAACGAATAGAAACGAAGCATCAGTGTAAAATGTTGCAAGAAACGGGGAAAATAGTCACGTGCGCGAGCTTTAAATGAAAACGCTGCCTTATCCATGTGAGTTACAACAAAGTAATGTGTGAAGAAATTGTTTGTTACCTATAGATATTTAAAAAAGTCCGCGAGGCCATATGTCTATCTTTTAAGGAAAACCTGCTGTTCCCATAAGTGATTACAATCGTATGTAACGGATGGGCCATGTGTGTTACTTCTTTAGAATTGTGCAAAAAAAGAAAACCAAACGGACGATTTATTAATTAGCTGTAAAATGGCGTTATTGTTAGTTCATTTAATTTTTCGTTTCTAAATTCCACGCGTACGAAGTTGCGGGCACTGCTAGTCTTTATTAATATTATAGAGCTAAAGAGTTTTTTTGTTTGTTTGAAAGCACAAATCTCAGGAACTACTGGTCCGATTTGAAAAATTCTTTCAGTGTTGGATAGTACATTTATCGAGAAAGGCTATAAAGCTATATAATATCATGCTGCGACTAATAGGAGCGAAGAATCAGGGAATAATGTTCCAAAAACTGGGAACATTTTCTAAATCCCAAGCATACCAAGTCGCCGGCAATAGTTAGTATAAAATAAGGTCCTGTTAGAATCTAAGTAACAACATTTGTCATAGAAATCAGGTTAAGTTGTGATAGGACATTGTAAATGGCTAAGAATATGATTAATTGATTTCATTATTTTTGCTGGTAAGTATGTATATATGCGTTATAATATTGTTTATGTAAATCTTAGTATTTTTAATGAGTGTATGTATATTATATAGTAGATTTTACATATTAGTGTGCTTATGTATATGTATGTTTATATTTATGTTGAATGCATTTGTTTCATATTTTCAATATAATTTATATAAAACGTAGAATACACCAACAACCTCCGCAATGTCTATTCTAGATTCTATCCATTATACGGTTGCCTGGAAGAAATCACATTAGTGATAAGGCCGCCCTTTGTACAATAGCTTTTAAGACTGTATTTTTAAAATTCTGTGTAAAATTGGTGTTTGTGCTGGTGTCTGTCTATCCTATATCGAAGTAGATTAATGTGAATGTAGATCCTCCGAGTGGTTTAACCATTTAAGAATATAAATGTCGCTCCTCTATTCGTTCCCAGGGCGCTGTTAAAGCCAGCTAAGAAATTTTGTACGCACAAACATCCTATATGAGACATGGAAATCTCGAAAACAAACCCTGTACCAACATGTCTGGTCAGCGCTGCACCGTAGATCATAATGCATCTTAAAGTGAAGGGGGCCCAACAGTGGGATGTTAATGGGCTGGAGAATGAGACAGAATGTTTTTTCTAAGTTACTGAACCACTTGAGGCAAAATCCAAGTTAGAATGTCTTTATCATCGCCAACGCCTTTTCCCCATTAGGGTAGGTAGAGACTATGGAACGCTATCTGCGACGATCCAAACATACTTCCTTGGCGTAATATTTTCTAACACTTGCGCGACTCATCTGTTCAAATAAAACCAGTTTTTACGGATTTAGACGAGTGTATTTGTTTTTAAATTCTAGGCCGACGTTCCGGAGACTGCAGCCACCATGGTCACGGGTGAGACTGAGCAGCTCAGTAAATCCGTAAAAAGTGATTTTATTTGATACTTCCTTGGGTTCATTTTTTTCTGTTAAATGTAATAACTATAGTACCTAGTAACAGATTATACTCCAGGCAATCGTGAATCACGACATTAGTACTAATGGTACTGCCCTTAATTGTGACAAATATTTGTATGAAAGTTTAGTAACAGATTTGCTCTACATTGTTGGATATTATACTACATTCGCATATAATATCATACTTGTATGAAAAAGGTAGATAGATATTATGTTCCAGTAATAATGATTACTTGTCGTGTATTTATTACTTAGATGCACCAGAGACTACCAACTTGTCCTGCCATATTAAATTCATCCAAAGGTTGCCTGGAAGAAATCGCTTTAAACGATAAGGCCGCCCGTTGTACGGGTTCTTATTATATTTCTTTTGTAATGTAAATTTAATGTAATTGGTATACAATAAAGTATAAATAAATAAATTACTTTTTTCTTTTCCAGTGATAATTTAGCATTTTTATATGATGTAAATACTTAACCATCTACAATTTTACAAAGCTTTATATAAATATAAATATAAATAAATATTCATGGACATTTCACACAACGTCCTCTGGTCCCAAGCTAAGCTTATATGCTTGTGTTATGGATACCAGAATACGGATATAATACATAAACTACTTTTCTTTTGTAAATACATACTTATAATACATAGTAAACACCCAGACGCAGTACAAACATTTGTATGACAATTAAAAACATCACACAAATGATTGTCCTGACCGGGAATCGAACCCGAGACCTCATGATCGGTAGTCCGTTATATGAACCACTACACCACGAGGCCCGTCAAATATATAGCTGAAGAGTTTGTTTGTTTGAACGCTTTAATCTCAAGAACCACTGGTCTGATTTGAAAATTTCTTTCAATTTTAGATAGTACATCTATCAAGGAAGGCTATAGGCTATATAACATCACTCTCCGACTAATAGGAGCGAAGCATCAGTGAAAAATATTGCAATAACGGAAAAGTTTTCTTAATTCCACGCGTAAGAAGTCGCGGGCAAAAGCTAGTAAAAATATAATATATAATTGAAACAATCATTTATTTTTCAGATTTATTTATTTAGAATCCATGTTTGTAAACTGATTTTTAACTTACAGATAAGTTCTGTTTAAAAAAATATAAATATTGCTACAGAAAGTACATAAGTCCTATTGTATGGCTAACAGAAAGAAAAGAAACAGTGAATAAAGCTTAAATATTATAATCACGTATCTTAAATCAACACTATAACCACAAAACTATGGATCAAATCTACCTGAGCATCAATAAAGTAATTTTGATTATAAATAAATTATTTTTTATAACATTATTATAATAAAGAATTAAATTTATTGAATATACAATTTTCAAAAGAAATATATTCTATCTACAATATACAAGTAACAAACATTTAACTATATACATTCATTAGTTCGGACTAGTTCACTTTCGTAGTCGAAAATATGAAGGATCCCTATTTTTTACAAAATTTACATAAGGGGCAACACGGCCAATTGATAGAATTTAATATAGTTTTTTTGCACAAGAGACTGAGCATGGCAAAAAAGACAAAAATAATACCTCAATAATTCAAAAACTAAAAAAACATACTGGTCACTTCTGAAACTTTCTATGGTTTTTTTTTTAAAAAAAGCACAAACAAACCACAGTTGGAGTAACATAGATGAGGATGGAATTGCTATGTTTTAAAATCAGTCTACAAATTGTAGACACTGTCTTTAAGATGTTCATACATCAATCTGACATTCTCTTTCACACATAAAAGGTTCCACAGCAGGTCTCCAACCAAATCCCCTATAACCTGCGCCTCTGCCACCAAGATAATGATGTTCACACAAAACGTCACCTCTCAATCGTCACTTTACACTTTCTCACAAATACACACTTTATAATTATACACTCGCGATTATGACCGGAATAAACTCTTTATCACTAACTATTATTTTATTTATGCAATTAATTTCATTTTAAATTAATTTGCGTTTTGGTCACCATCGGTCATTGATAAGCATGGATTTTAGATTGATTAGAATATTGCAAAGTGGTAAAAAATACGTCCAAACAACCGAGGAATTGAACAAAGCTTTAGTAATCCACGTAAGTGCAGTCGTTTAGATGTTAGGGAAGCACAGATTTGAAAAATGAACCGCGCTGATGATGTCAGCCATTACAAAATTAAAATTAGAAACGAGCATTACTGAAATATTTTCTCTATAAAATAGAAATAAATGTCATTGTGGTGACGGATTAAAAATACAATCATTCCCAGGGTGCTGTAAAAGACAGCTAAAGGATTTTGTATATAGATCACATCTTTTGTGAGAGATGGAAACCTTGAAAATCAATCCTATAACAACACGCCTGGTCAGTGTGGCATGGTGAAGCATGGTCCCTTCTACAGTGGAGAAAGCCCGTGCCTAATAGTGGTATGGGCTGGAGAGAGATTTTCTACAATACAAATAGTAAAATTTCAACACAAAAAGGCCAAATGTATTCAAATTTTCGCAGCGTGTGAAACCTAATATTGTTTTGTTCATTTCTGTTGACAATACTTCATTTTTACGAGGGCTCAGTCACATGTGCTAAAGTCGTAAACAATGTCAAATTTCTATAACATGACACGGAAGATATCGGGGTGAAATTCAAAATTTCACTGTTCACTACATTATCTAAACATACGGCATACCGCATAAAGCTCTCTTAAAAAATTACAAAAACCTTTTATATCAACATAGGTATAATAATAATTAACCTATCTATTAATTTATTTACAATTATTGCTATCAAATTTTGCGCTTTTAACGCTCCAGTTAGTTATTTGAACTGGCTTATTGCTTCAACTACAAACAATATATGTCACTAGAGTTTTATTAAATACTCCATTCAAAATATTCACGAGAAATAATTTTCTGTGCTTTTTTGGACAATCAGAAGTATTTACGAAAGAAAAATCTTGCTTTATACGAACAAATTGGACAGTAATCTCGATTCAACTTACCTTTACAGTTGATTATTTTCAGTGTATGTGATAAACATAATCTTCACAAGATCAAACAAACATCGTTTATATTTTGAACAGAGTAAATATTCAAAAAAACAATTAAAACTATAATAAGTTGCTTTCATCCATGATATGCTTTCCAATTTACAAACGGAATGACAAAAAGAGATTTCAAAATTCAAAATGAAATCGTAACAAGCAAATTATGAAAGTAATATATTTTTTTAATATTATTTTTAAAACGCTTAAATATTCCATGACGTAATGACATTATTAACATCATTTTTTATCATTAACATATTTATTCGACATATTTTAAAAGACAGCTAATTATTGCATTTTAAGTACTAATAATGCCATAGAATTATGGCATATTCAGCGCTTTCAAACTCAAGTCAGTCTTTAATTAAAAAAGTTCTTATCAAAGAATTTTATGTGAATTAAATATTAGTATTTATGTTTGTAAAACGTTACACTTAGATACTTTTAAAGACTCTATTTAAGTATTTGACAATGTTTTTCATAAAAATCTGTAATCACGCCACCCGAAAGGAAATTCTTAAACAGAGAATACTCAGTCTTTTGAGGTTTAGACTTAAACCTTATTTGATTATGTGACATTATGAAATTTGCATATCTCCGATGAGTTAAAAGAGTAAGTAAGTTTTTTTCCTTAAAAGAAGATAAAACGACGATGACACAATTTGGCTAAGTTATTCGCATTCAGGCGGCGCAGATGTTTCAGTATCAACAATGGGAGCGGGCGGTTGCGACAAATGCGCACGCGCCCGCACTAGCGCCTAGGCGAGCGCGGGCGCGGATGGCCGCGCTCAGGGACGGTGTGGATGTGCAGAACTCAGTGATGAACTACTTACTCCTGAGTCACTACTTTTTTCAGACGCACACGGTTCCCCACCGGCCACAAATTTTACCACATTGAGTCGATGATCAGATTCGCAAATATCATCTCTGGCACCACCAGGGAGGCCGACGTTACGAGCTGTTGTCCGTTCAGTACCTGGACCTGGATAATGTTCAATTCTATCACATTCAGCATCGTCAGGCTGTCGCCGACGTATGGAACGTTTTGCTTGTGGAGCCGGTTCAGGTGGTCGGTGGGATGGCTCATCTGATCTGTGTACGAGTGGTGAAGTGCGCACTCTTATACCACCAACCCCTACGCTTGCTTCATAGCAGCCCGAATCTCGTGGAAATTGTCGTCGTCCAAATGGAGAATCGCCTCCTTCCGAGCTCGACCCACCTCCATCAGCTTCTACTTCACCTTCGCCACCTGTAGAGTAAAATAACAATGTGAGACATACGCTATTTAAGTAATTTAAATGTTGTTGTAATCAAATAGACTCACATTCCAATTGATGCAAAAGTTGAACTGCAGCAAGAATTCTTGTTCGATGTTCAGGAGTCATTATTCCCAAGTAGTCTAAATCTGATGGCTCAATTTCTTTAAATAATTCTATATCTTCATATCCATTCCTAGCAAAGGCCACAGCGTATTCAGGCAAATCTATCCTTCTAAGTAATTCTTCTACCGTACGTGGTCGAGTCTCCCAAAGCCTTTCACGACTTTTACACCATTTCGAAGACCTTGAACGCACAGTATCCCTCTCAGATAAAACTTCAACATTACTAAACTTAAAGTTGCCGACTTTATTGTTTAGAACACCACGCCATATTCCAGACGCGTTCATATTTATGACTTCAATGATGTCTCCTTTCTGTAGACAAATAATAGGTTATTACAAATCAGACTTCTCAAACCTGAACATAGGGTACATATTGATATTAAGCGATCTTACCTTGTATCTCAGGGCATCTTTCTCATAAATATTGGGTATGCAATCAACCAGTGCTCGAGCTCGACACAGCATTTGCGGCACGAGTAAACTCCGCCCGGCTGGACTTAATTCTATGTTTTCTTCTGCCGAGAGAGATGAGTGATTACTACCGGCGCGAACCAACGCTTGTGTGCCTGTACATAAATATTCTAGACTAAGATAAAATAAGTATCCATAAATGTTGCCAACACACAATGAAAGTAAAAATACCTGTGTACATCATTGTATAACTGTAAATTCGTAGGATTTAGTTATTTTAGTATATTTTTTGCGTTTTGATTAGTAGGATTAGGATACAATACTACATAATTGTATTTACATTTAATATCAGAGGGCATCTGTAAGTAACACATGAGGGCGTTATAGTAAAAAGAAAGGAAAGACAAACTTATTTACAAAACCATTTATATTAATACAAACAAATAGCTCAATAAATCCACTCACTACTGCCTGATCCGCTGGGAAGACTTTCAAAAGAACTATTAGAACATGGAAACGCTTGGTCACCACTCGTCAGCCTATCGTTCACTTCAGGACCTCTCTCTTGTCTTAATCTTGAAATTTTTCTTTGTACATCTTGTCTAAGACCTCGGACTTTGCCAGCTAGGTTTAAAACTCCTTCACATTCTTCAGCAGACTGGAATTATTTTAAACCATTAGACGGGTAAAGGAAAAAAATCAAAAGCAACATTCATGGTAGCTTAATTTATTACAGTAAATTGCAAAAATGTTGATTGTAGATATAACTAGTACAAAGTTTAACGATGAGTAAATTCCAATTACCTTATGAACAGTAGCTATATGTTGTGAATCTGTTTCACTTTCTTGATCTTCATAATCTGATGAAGCTGGCGATAGGGGATCGGCACCTATCCGATAGCCAGACATTTGCCTGTATCCTCTATGAGAGTCTCGTTCGGATCGGTTTGATTCTAAAGAAATGCCAGATAATCTTGATTCAATAGATTGGATGTCTGAGGCAGCGTAATCTCCACTTTCCCGATCTCTCGCAGTTCGCAAGGGGATCACAGTAGTCGGATAGGGCCCACTTTGAGGTATAATTAATCCCCTCCGAGGGGTTCTCGCTAAACTTATATCGCCAGCGCTCCTGAGAGATATTACACCTTCACCTCTAGGTTCATTTCTGAGATTAAGTGTAAAACAAACACGACCATTCTGAAATGTTGCTGCTGGTGCGCCGCCGCCCATCAAAAAATCTTCTGGATCACTTTCATATGGCGGTTCATCATACCAGTGCCCTCTTCCTGAGAGGCCTCTTGCTTCGTCGTCGTACATGTATGTATCGTCTGTAAATGAGTCCTTTATTAGACTTCAATGTACAGTAGAATCCAGAAATGCAAATAAAAAATACGTGCGAACAAAATTGCGAAAAAAGTTTACCGTAACAGCGCTTCCCAAATAATGGCGATTCACTGACAACACTGCAGTTAAAGCTGTGTACGAACATCGTAAAGCCGTGCGTGGTTGCAAAATATTATAGAAGTATATCTCCAAAACATGCTTAGCATTTTGACGCAAATTAAACATTGATCATATGAATGATGAGGAATTAAATTTTTATGATGATGTCTAATATAATTCTATCACGCGTTGATTTGAAGCTTTTTACCAAGTATTAATAAGAAAACTCTGCTGTTCTTGTAATTTCTTCAACGATCTTTAAATACAATGAAACATGAAAGATACACATCAAAAGCATACCGTATACTTAATCGTTTATATTTAAAAATATGTACAACCATGAAAAAAGCATCCTGCACAATTGCTCATAATTATAAATGTTTAAAAAATCGTGCAAGTCATGCGGTATCACGATAACATACCAAATAGCTAGATCTGATTATTCGATACCTAGCTTTAGGAAAAAAAAAGGTAAGCACTATTTTGGGCTAAATCGAATAAAGGCACCACAACAACACACAGATATCACTGATTTAGAATACATGCACATGTGTTTTTAGCTACCAAATCAGTAGAATTAAATATTCTTGCATAAATGTAACCAGATTTGTATGTTTGTACTGAGTCATATTGTTGACGCTGTGTGGTTTTCCAGGTTTGAGCAAAACATTGAATATAAAAGAAAGCATCAAGAAATCTGAAGTATCAATGAACAATCAGATCTATAACACAAAACTCATAACATCAAGCACAAATAAAATAAAATTGTCAATAACATTGTATTCAACCGGTTATTTTTTGGAAATAGTTATGTTTCATTACCATTTTCACAATTTAAAACGTACCTCCAAAAGGGCCTCGAACACCATCTCGTCCCATATTCATAAGGCCATGTCTAATATCCCTTAAAATCTGTAACAAAAACAAAATACTTTTACAAAAAAGCTGATACCAGACTTGAATATTCGTTCGCACCCCTAAGTAGATAGAATTATTTTAATTTTGCAAGAAAACTGAGCTAGCTATTTTGTAGGGGAGTGAGGCAACAAGATTGGAGAATTTTAATTTTAAAAATAATGAGCAATTTTCATGAGCCCGTTAACCCTGTCTAAATATTTTTGGATTTTAAAATTTTTACCACCCGTGGAGCTCATTCCAGTTTCTTCTAGATCTAAAATCTTTATGGTTTTTATAAGCAAATGTGGTACTTTTATTCGCCCATATTCCGTATACTTTGTATGTTAGTAGTTTCATAAATACAAGTTAACACTAGCTATAAATGTGACGTGAAAACTTTAAACATATTTTCTTTCTAAATATTTTTCTATATGCGAGAACATGGCAATAAATATTTAAAAAGGTAATAAAAAGACCACTTTCTCGTAAGTAGAAAAGTATTGAACATTAAGTTAATTTATGCACACTTAGTTTCCAAAATGGCGCACCTTATACACGGAAGGGATTTTCGTGTCGGTACTGTTCCAGTAATTGAGATTTTAACTTGGCAACTAGAGATTGTGAATATAAATATATAAATAATAATGTAGTTGTGATGTATGTTTATAATAAATTTCAGAAAAGCTCGTTTTAGGAAATAACTGCTGAGTTTAAAATTCCGATTCTAACAATTCAGCACTTTCTTCAGGTTCGAGTGAAGAGTTTATTAGCATTATTCATATTTCAGTTTTAAATTTAAACAAGTTCGGGGATAATTTTCCAGGCTGAAGAGACTTATAAGACCTTAAAGGTTATGGTAAAACCTATACAACATAATATAGTTATATTTATTCAGGTTATAAGATTGAAATTTCATTTCCTTAAACTGGTTTTGGTTAATTACAGGTATAGTTAGTTCAATATTACTGAACCAGGAGCCGCCTGTGAGCATCATAAGTAAAATTTAAATGTTTAATATTATAAAGTTTAGAGCCAGAATAGTTTTACGAGCAAAATGTGCTGAGCAAGGGGCTTCCAAAGTTTCGTAGGGAAGCGATACAACTGCCTCTAATAGGCTTAGTTTGAGATTAGGGCACGATTAGCTTGGTCGGTAGGTGCGCGTCGAATGCTCGAGCCAGTTGCGAGATTACATGTTGGTGTGAGGTTGGCATCAGATTAATTTTAAAGATATAAGGTTTATTTCTCTTTTGCGACAGTCTCACGGTATTTTTCAATTAATAACATTTTTAAATCATTATGAGTTTTTTTTATTAGATAAAGTGTTATTGTCTTCGGCGAAGGATAAATATTCAAAAAACTATAAGGAATTTGCTGTAAATTAATGTATGACCTTAATATTGCTGAAGTTTTCGAAATAAATAATATAAGCCGTAGAATATATAGGTAAGCTAATGTTCTAAACTTCTTGGTATTTAAAATAACTTACTTCTTCTTGTTCTCTTGCTAATTTATCTTTTTTCTTCATTGCTTCTTGGACTTTTAACTGAAACAAAAACATCTTGTTTGAACCAATGGCCATACAATTTTTGAACTTGTTACAAATATGTTTTCAATTTTATGTTTAGAAGAACGATGATGATAAATTATTACACCTATAAGTCAATGAATATAAACTGAAAATGATGAAAATACATTTATGAATTCTAGTATGTTGTCCATCTCGCTGAACGTGCATTTTGAGTAAGTGCAACATGCATTATTCGTGCAAATACCTCGTACTACTGAGTTGTGTAGACACATATTAAAGTAATATGATAACAATTTATATAATATATAATGTAATTCAAATCGTAGAGCCACCTCCAATTCTTTGAGCATGCCGATTAAAATAAGCCAAAAAGATTGATGAATTTTGAATTTTGAAACCTGTTAATACTCTGTTTAGCAATTACTTATGTATATTGTTTATTTAATTTTTATAGTTTTAGTCTAGTTTATTTTTAGTAACAAATTACTTTAAAAATTTTATTTTTGAAATTGTAGTCATAAGAGATAAGTACTAGTAAACCAGGAGATAAATAAAAAAAATATATAGTTATTATAAGAACATAATCACGAATGACAACTTTGTGTTCCTATTTAAATAAAACTGTCTACAATTAGTTAAATAATATGCTATCCAGAGTGTAACAGATCACGGCATTTTCCTGCGACACCTTTCATAGGCAAAGTTTTCATTGTATTCTTAACTGAAAGTTAACAATACAATGATATAACTTCATGAAAGTTTACGATACGTCCTTTAAATGCCATACCTCTTTTTATTTAACATGTTAACACGCTTGTTATCTTTAACAACTAACTAACTTTATTTGCATACAAATTAAAAAGAAATACGAACTTCCAATAAATTAAAGATAACCAGATTTTTCAAGTGCGTCTACATATTTTAAAGAAATCATGCAATTTTTAGGACCTTGCCGTCAGATCATAATCTAATGACCATATTCGTAAAACCCACTAGATAAGTAAAAGCCCCTCTACAAAACGGTAATATACCAACTCAGAAAATACTCCGACAAATTTAGAACTTCCATTTTTAGAAGTTGGTTAATTACATAAAGAAAAACTATTAAAAGTTTAATGGTAAAATCCCTGGGGTAATGTAGGTATGGCATTTAAAATACGTCTATAAACTCTGCCTATTTAAGATGTTGAAGGAAAACTTTAATGCTCACCCTATGAATAGTTTCTTCGAAGGTGTTTGGTTGGGCGGTTGTCATTTGAAAGAAGCGGAGGCGGTCATAATCCCGAGGGTCAACCATTGATCTGAGGGCCGTGTCAGGGCCAGGCCCAAGGCCAAGGCCACTTTGTAGCACGCTGTCTGGTGTGTCCACCTGTTGGAGAGTTATCTTATATATAATCCTAGAGTTATGCTAATTGATATTTCTTTAATGTTTGTCAATTTAATACCTTGGGTATCTTCCACCTAAAATTGTACGTAGGAAGGTTATATAATTTCATGCCTTAAGTATGAGTAGTAAATACATCTTACACGTCTATATCTAAGTTATGGTAATAATTATCATGTCTTGTAATGATTTTTGTTGTGTGGCTACTTAATGCTATAAGGACCATACACAGTAATATTTAAAATCATATCTGATTTTCTTTATTTTTTAATCTATTAAAGAATATTATGGCTTTTTAGATACTTATGTTGTTAAGGACATTAAATAAAAGTAACTTTTTGTTTTCACGATAATTTGCTTGTAGAATCCATTTTAGGAAACAAAAACAACGATTACAGTGTAATTTTGTATAACATGAGTTTTCGATCGAATTTTATTTACAGCTAAAAATGCTGTAATCAGGATCCAAACATTGTCATTTATTAACAAATGTAGTTATAACTTTGTATGAATAGTATATGGTACATATGGTTATCGATACCTTAAAATAAATATCGAATAATTGCTAAGAGAATCTCACATAATTTATCATATAACTGGCCTGTCAGTTTTCTCATAAAGATTTCTTGCAAATACACTTACAAGCTACTTTGAAAAGTCTTAACTTTTTCCCGAATCACCGTATAGCCATATAAAGGAGAAATGATAAATTATCGTTACCAGTCTGTAAAAGTTTTTAGCATCATAATTTTAGTGCAAATAAAGTTTTGTAAGTAATAAAGTTATGAACCCAAATTATTATAAATATACTCATATATTATAACTAAATATAAAAGAATTTTATATATAACCATATTTTGTGCAAACATCAAGCCTTTATTTTATACATAATCTAAAAATTTGTTGGAATTTTTATGTAAGTTAAACTGCAAGGGTTTCAGAAAAGTTAAATTCAATCTTTTTGCCTGAAGACAATTTTAATAAGCTCTGTTTGAGGTGAGCTTAACTTTTATGTTTTCAAAAGGTAAGTAGGACTAATGCCCTAAAAAACTGGGTCGATAACGCTAAAATTAAATTTGAAGATAATCATTTATAAAGTTGTAAAACTACATACAACCATGCTTGGTTATAAAAAGACAATATTTTAAGTAAATTGTAAAATTATTTATCGTTGATATATCTGCAAATTAATAGTGATAATCGCGTTTAAATATTTCTTTAAACAGATATATAGGTATATAGAGACCATAGTAGCTAATAACGGCGTTATCAAAAAGATTTAGAACTATGACAGCTGAACTGTCGTAGAAAGTTCACGCTTTTAAAATATTAATTTAAGAGTAGGTAAATTCAACATGTCTGTTAAAAACATCACGGTCAAGTTAAATTCTGCTTCGAAGTTGAAGTTTTCTCCTGAAGGTGTAAATTACCAGGAAGCTAAAATTGTCTGATTTATACAATCCAGCAAAGATTCAATATAATATATATATATATATATACTAGCTGACCCGGCAAACGTTGTTTTGCCATACTAAAAAAAAAAGTTTTGAAAAATTGATGTTGGCTGATTCTCAGAACTACTGAACGTGCATGTAAAATTTCATAAAAATCCGTCTAGCCGTTTCGGAGGAGTACGGTAACTAGCACTGTGACAACAATTCAAATGTAGTATCGATTATTTTTTTTTTTTATTTTTTTTTTTTTTCTCCTCTCTACCCTGCCGGGCCATGATGGTGCCTTGAGCTTTACCATGACCCTGCAAGGGGTGGCCCCGCTAAGCGGGGCCCGACTCGACGGGGAGACCTATTGTTCCCCCCGCCGCGTGGCCGAGTGCCACATTTGCCGCGGCGGGTCTCTGAATACCGACCCGCCGCGCACGACCACCTCTTCGAGAGGGGCCGCCGGCTCTTGCCCGTCGACGACCCACGCCCGGGGCCCTGCGGGGTGGTAACGTGTCGCCAGCGCGTTCACGCTCCCGCAAGGCCTCCCTATGTAGTATCGATGTGTTTTGAGCAAGCAAACAGGAAATTCTCACTAAACAAATTATCTAAACACGAACAACACACCGGATGCAAAACTAATTTTTCAATATTGACTGATGCACAAAGATCATTAGCATTTTAGTAAACGTGAAAAATCAATTAACTTATTAGACAAATACACACATACAAGCACACATACATAAAAAGACAAATACAACACACAAAATAAAAGCACAAGACGCTTTTACCATAGTATGCATACGATCACATAGTGCGGAACAACAATAGAATTTCATTCATCATTTTCACTTAGTAAGGAAAAAGCTAAGGATATCTGCATCACAATGAGGGCATGTACGGATCAATTAATCATAGGATATACAAAGCTCGCCCATTAACTTCTTACTTGATAAGGGAATAATACGAGGACCCTACAATAGGCACCTATAATATGACAGGCGATGCCCGAACTCCAAGCCTTGCGCAATTTATTGGCCCCTTATCAAAGTCACACACGTTTTCTTTATTCAAAAAAAAACTTTTTTAATTATTTGACACTGGCTGTTGACAACTTGATGTTCTATTACATTTTACATTGTATAGAATAGAACCATTTTATTCTATTTTGAAATTGCTTTCTTGGGTTTTTTTTTATTTTTTTTATATTCTAAATTTTTAAAGGGGTTTTGTCACATCACATGCCAACCCCATCGTGCCCAATTTCGCCTGACTACTTATTACTTACATACATAATACTTATATACATATCGTTACGATTATTTCTTAAATATGAGAAAATCGTTAGTGAGGAACCAGCTGGCAAAGCTTTTTCGCTTCGTCCGTATTAGGACGTGACAGTATTTCCTGAATAAGGCCAACACTTTGTAAATTCAGTTTTAATTCCTCTACTAGCGACTTTCTCTCATTACTGTTCCGCACACATTCCATTAGCAGCTTTCTTGGGTTTAATCATGTGGTTATGTAGGTACTTCTCGTTATCAGTTAGAATTATGACAACCCACGAAGAACTAAGCTGTTCACATAATTTAATATGAAATTAAATATGGGAGCAAAAACTTCATTCCAATCAAATACATCCAAAAAATACGTAACAACTTAAATGGTTTTTTGTATCTACATAATACACAACATCCTCTTTTCCCAAGCTAACCTTATATGCTTATGTGATGGTTATCAGAATATGGATATACTACCCAAACCGCTTTTCTTTTCCAAATACATACTTATAATACATAGAAAACACCCAGACGCAGAACAAACATTTCTATGAAAATTATAAATATAACACAAACGATTGTCTTGCCCGGGAATGGAATCCGCGTCCTCGTGAACGGCAGTCCGTTACATAAACCACTAGACGACGAAGCCCGTCAAATAAGATCTATGTTTTAGCGACTCTTGATATTACAATTACCAAGTAGTTAAATATAAGCAGTCAACTTATATTTTATTTGGGAATGATAATATTAAGATATATAAGCATTCTACAAGAAATAACAGCTGGGCGAAGCGTTCAAGTTATTTAATAATGTAAAAATATTCAGAAAGCAAAGTTGTACGATTTTCACAGCAAAACTCGGTGGGAAAGTAATCTGTGTCAAAAACAATGCTACTGAATACATAGCAGTAGTAAACTTGATAAATGTTTTGTATTATAGGTCAGGGTTGTCATTTGTCAGTTTTATAAAAACCATTAATTTTTTTTTTCCATGTCATTAATACTAGATCATTTTGTCGCATTAGTCTTTAGGGCTACCTCTGCGTCAAATATATAATTTATAAACGATTTCTTTCTGGCACGAAAGAAAAACAAAAGACAAGGCCAAAAAATCTAACAGTGACATTCGTTTTTTTTTAATTTTCTTTATATAAACGTAGTAGTAGTAGTAGTAACGAGATCAATCAAATCCGAAAAATTTAAACATTTTTCAAACTTGATTGATTCCTTTTTCTTCCTTTTCCCAGCCCATAATTGCCCCACTGTTGGGCATAGGTTTCCTCCACTCTGAGCGAGTGTTTGGTTTACTATGCCGCGCTGACCAGGCGTGTTGGTAAGTTTCGAGGTTTTCTCTCTCAAAGTTGATGTTAACTTAACTTTTATTACCCCTCCATTTTATTTTATATGGTGCTGTAACCATATAAAATAAAATGGAGTGGTGACGCTTGTAATCTCAATCTCTCATCACGTGGATGATCTTGTTAATATATGTTTACTAAGAAATTCTATCCCAATTAACGTAAATAATCTGTTTCACACAATACATTATTACGGTTTACCTTAAACAAATCATAATTTGTTTGCCAACCCTAACCGCAACGAATAATTTTCCTTACTTGTGAAACTTTAATATAAGTTATATTTTATTTAATCTATTCTAGACGAAAATCTCTTTACAATTTATTTGCATACTTGGTGTTTCACTTTGAATTCAGTTGCATATATTTTCAGTTCGCTAAGTACTATGATTATCGTTAGCCGTGGATTATAGTTTTCATAGATTAAATTATTTACGTGCAATATTATCAAATAAATAAATAAAGAGAGTAAAGGGCTATAAAATACAATACTTATGTTCAATAAATTGAAAAATATATCAACTTGCTGATATTACACAAATAAAGTGCAGTACAAACACCTAACTGTCACAAATAGTTATTTAGAAAAAATGTTTTTGTAAATCCTTAGTGCGTATAAGAGTAGCAGGCACTGATTCAACTGCAATAAAATTGAATTTATGCAACGAAATAAACTATAATGTTTATTTTTGTCATTAAATACTAGTATTCTCTCTATTTCAGTTCGTCAACACAAAGAAAAATCTAGAAACTTCACTAAGTATTTATTGTTGAACAATACACAATACATATTAATCGATACAAGATGGTCGTATTTATTATTTTGGTACGTTGCAATGGGACTATGAAGCAGCTATAAAGTTTTATTACTCTCAATAGAGCATAAACCATACATGAGCATCGTTCAATAATAGCTTTGTGGGCACCACAAATGGCAAATTAATTCATATTAATATAGCGTAAAAGAGACAGATGTATATACATCTGTCTCTTTTACTTTTACAATTTTATATAAAAGAAAAAAAGACGAGGCGAAAAGAGAGATATATATTAATCATAGACTTAGGATATAGATCTAGACGTAACACTCGGTACAACGAATCCGGTCCGCTGCTTTTTTTAGTTGAACACATTAAGAAAAATAAATGACAAAGAGCCTATTTAGTAGCCTTTCTAGCTCTTTCTTTTTAATCTGGAGTAAAAGAGAAAGCAAGGCTACTATTTACTATTTTACTTTTAAATCATAAACGGCGCGGCCCTGCCTTGGAACAAATATATGTTCCAGAGTTGTTACTCCCTATTTATAACCTTCTTGATATTAATATACCGAGATGTATCTATGCTAATGACGTCACCGGCAGATGTATCTGTCTCTTTCTCGCCTCGCCTTTTTTCTATATACATCTGTCTTTTTCTCGCTATATTAATATGCCGTTTATGACGTCCTTTAAGAACATTCGTATCAATTCTACATACACAACTAAACTTTACATACTTGTGGTGATTGATTAAGAATACAAGTGTCACTACCCCCTCTTCCTTTTCAGGATGTTGTAAAAACCAGCTAAGGATTGTACACAGATACTATCCTCTGTGAAAGACGGAAAACGCAGAAATAAACACACCTGGTAAGCGCGCCACAGTAGGCCATAATCCCTCTCAAACTGGAGGGGACGTTAATGACTGGAAAGTTTTTTTTAACTACCAGGGTGACACACAAGCATACGGCTTCCTTGATGGTAAGCGATTATCGTAGCCTATGGACGTTTGCTTATAATGCTTTAATCTATGCTTATATTCCAGCTATAAAATCAAAATGAATCAAATCGTTCTATATTTAAATAAAAACATTATCCCAAACTTAACTGTCATGATTTAAATTTCATAAATGCTCTACAAACTCAACGTTCAAATGAGATTAAAATATTTATGAGAATATAACTGAAAACGGATTTTTAAATCGAATCCTCAGTGCGAGTTTTCTTTCACGATAACATTAATACGATACGTTATACGTTTTGTTATCTAATAAAAATTTAACAGTTTTCGTTCGTTTTCCAAGGATTAGAAAACATGATGCGTTTAATTATTTTTATCAACTCCATCCAGTCTGGCATAAAAACTAAACAGAACAGTCAACTTTTATTCAATAACGTCTCTCTTTGAAACTTAGTTGCTAATTAAGACATTGTGGTTGTTTGAAAATTACCTAGATATTTTTTGCATTTATTTTGTTACCTAATACAAAAATAGGGTTTACAAAAATTAATTGAATCAAACATACAAAACGTCATTTATTAGTTGTTGTTTATAATATAACTCAAAGAAACTTTAATCATTATAGAAATACAATTTTAAACACAAGACATTACTTGCCGGGACCAAAACCCATAAAATGTGGACTTTATTATTCTACAAAAATTGGTCAAGTGCGAGTCGGACTCGCGCACGAAGGGTTCCGTACCATTATCTATGCAACATAAGGCAACGTTATTAGTATCGAGCAAGAAACGGTAAAAAAATCATGTTTGTTGTATGGGAGCCCCCCTTAAATATTTATTTTATTTTATTTTTAGTACTTGTTGTTATAGCGACAATAGAAATACATCATCTGTGAAAATTTCAACTGTCTAGCTATCACCGTTCTTGAGATACAGCCTGGTGACAGACGGACGGACGGACGGACGGACGGACGGACGGACAGCGAAGTCTCAGTAATAGGGTCCCGTTTTTACCCTTTGGGTACGGAACCCTACAAACTACATATAAAGTGATTTATTTTATCGTATTAATTAAGATAACTTTAAACTATCTGACACCTATGTTTAATATGACTAGTTTTGTCATTGCAACGTGGGAGTAATATACCAATTAATAGATTCCAACCAATGTTAACGATGAAAAAAGCAAAAACAATTTCTTAATCTTTGGATATCATTTGACGCAGAAACAACTAGGTCAACGCGTAAAAAAGTTGTCCCATAAAAAATGTTTTTTTCCTCTTTAACTAAAACAGCGTATTCCGCAAAATAACAGCAAAGCTAATGAAGTTTATTCGCGGATTTACTGACGTAGTATCAAACGATGACGGGGCATGCGACTAAGCAAAATTTAATTTACCCCAGTAAAATTGGTCAGAGTTCTTATTAAAGGAAATTTTGTTAAACACTGCAAACTGATTTATGTAGGCGACTTAGGTACGTTAAAATATACCTACACAATATTGGACAAGTGCTTTGATAATATCAATTAGCATTATAGATAGTACATAATTTAGGTAATAAGGCTTCCCAAATATTATAAATAAGTATTTATGGACATTTCACACAACATCTTCTGGTCCCACCTTAAGCTACATTTCTATGCTTGTGTAATGTGTACCAGATACTGATACACTACATATATATTTTTTGTAAGTAGGTTTATACAACAACCTACAAGCCCTGTAATACTTAGAAAACACCCAGAGCAATACCAACATTTTGGTGACAAATATAAATGATAAATAAATAAATATTCATGGACATTTCACACAACGTCCTCTGGTCCCAAGCTAAGCTTATATGCTTGTTATTATTATGGGTACAAGAATACGGATATACTATATATACTGATTTTCTTTTGTAAATACATACATATAAAACATAGTAAACACCCAGACTCAGTACAAACATTTGTATGACATTTATAAATATCACACAAATGATTGTCCCAAGCGGGAATCGAACCCGCGACCTCGTGATCGGCAGTTCGTTACATGAACAACACCACCACGAAGCCCGTCAAATATCGCATAAATTATTTTTTTGTACGGGTATCAAACTCGCAATCTACTAACAGCAGTCTATCACATGAACGAGATTTTCTCACCAAAATGCAAGTTAGCCTAGTAGGAGGGCTAGGACTTCTAAGCCCTGCGTATCTAGAAGAATCTGTATAGAAATATATATATAGCTAGGATATTTCAAATAAAACACTATTATAACAAGCAACAAAGCTATATGTGCTTTGTTATATAAATGATAATATTAGATTAAATATTAGATTAAATCCATATTATGATGGTGAATGAAGAATACATTCCAATATGTCACCAGCATAATTTCCTTATTGTGGTTTTACGGGATAGCTACTGAGTGAAGGTATTTATATATAAGAGGAAAACTCGTTTAGTTTCGAGTTTTCCTTATTACGCATATAGTAAACTTTTTAACTTTATATCTATCTGCTATATTTTAGGAGCTTTTTTTTATCTTTTGAGGAAAATTACGATGAAGAGCAATAGGAGTTAAACTTAAAATTAACTCCGTATTTATACATGTGATGAGAACTTCCATTAAAGAAGATGGATTCACAGCCAGAGGCAGACCAAATTGTGTAAAAGAGGATATGAAGAATTTGGATGACGTTTGATAGAGGAGTATGGAGGGAAAGGATGTCTTGTGCCGATCCCAAATAACTGAAAAAAGGTACAGGGAATGATGAGTTAGATAAACACAAATAATTGTCGTCATAGACTGTAAGCTTATAATTACTACTTGTGTTAAGGTTGGTACACTAATCGTTAAAATATTAATTCCAGCCCATTAGTCACGTTTTCTTAATATTGATAACCGTAACGTAACTTTGAAGCAACGAATTACGTAGCATTACAAATAATACTTATCCAGTTCTGATCCCCTAATCAAAACTGGACATGGCTTGGTCAATAAAACGAAAAAGGCAACTTTTGACAAGACTAATCCTAAGTGCAAGTTGGCCGATATGGATTATACCAGGGCTCTAATGGCCTTTATCCGTTAGCTCAACAAACGGTCATAACTCACCGTCTTGCGTTGGCTCAACCGACTTAACTTTGGCAGGCGTCATTTCTCAAAAGGCATGCGGAGACGTCCCACCCCCTCCCAAGTCTAGAGACTAATAAATATATAGGAGGACGTGGAAAAATGTAGCACTTAATTTCGGTGATGAGTTGCGTATTTGATGCGTGTTTCTTGTGAACGGGTGTCGGAATTCATATTCAAACGTCAAAATGTGACAAACACAAAGCTAGCGTACGCTTAAACATTTCATATTATAACAACATAAAAGAAATTACAACACCTTACAAGGAAAATAAGAATATTTTCCTTGTAAGGTGTTGTAATTTCTTTTATGTTGTTATAATATGAAATGTTTAAGCGTACGCTAGCTTTGTGTTTGTCACATTTTCTCGATACGATATTTATGTGGTATAACGATTATGTTTTCTTTGTATGTAAATGTTATATTACGCGTTGAAATAACAGATCATTAATTATCAAACTGCGAATTTATTCATTACACAAGTCTTAATGTTCTTCAAACTAGTCTAATTTTCGTACTCTACACACAAGTTAGAAATTAGAATAGATATTATGGATATTTAACATATCCAGTGTTAATTACTTTCGACTCTCACTATTACAGTTGGGATAAAACATATCACTAACTTATCAAAAGAAACATCCTGAATAAAAATGTCTATGATATAAATTCAACATTCATATAACAGACATATCCCAGACGAAAACAGAACGTCATCACGAAAACATGTCCAAAAAAAGTAGTAGTACGTATACATATTGTATGTTCGTGCCAACCACAGATCACCGCTTATAGATTCCACACGAAAGGTGATCAGCGCACAACGACCGTATTCGCTATTCTCCCTAGGTAATGTATGAGAACTTGGCGTGTGTTTTTGCTATGATCAATGAAAATGTATTACGTACTTTACACTTTGCAAACCGCACCTTCCTCCAACGTTGGAGCGTTTAGTCGTTAACAATAATGTCGTAGTGCGATATCTATAGGGTGAGATCTGTGTTACCAACATACGACGCGTCATACTAATTGCTCGGAGTGCATGTCAAAGGCGCACCGGCGTCGCGCCGGATCTACATAATGGGGGTAGCAAAAGGGAATGTAGGAAAAAAGCTAGAGAGACAGATGCAGCGAGCGTGTACTCTGACTAAGATTTGGTTACAAACTGTTGTTGTAACTAACGAGAATTCATGTAATTACAATAGAACCAACTGGAAATTACACATTTAATATGTTCAAAGATCGTTACTCATAATGTTGAAATTGTAGCCTAAACTCCTAAAGGTCTTTATGAATCTGATTTTCGTTTTGCCGTCATAACCAAAATAAAGCAATCTTAAGACTACTAACATTAACATCAAAATAATTGAAAGCTTTCCAATTGTAATATTATCGTTACTACTATCTTTGAAGAACAATATGACTATCCTAAAAGACTAGCACTAAGAAAATATTTTTGAAAATCTTTAACGACAAGATTAGAGTTTGTACAAAAGTCCGTTATTTTTAATGAAAAATTAGTAGTAAATCCGTTGTTTTCGAGGGCGAAAACGTGAATAAAAATCTTTTCTGTAAGCAGCTTACAAACTCCTAATGATATATTGTTTTCTCAAGATCAAAACATCAATATTTTCTTTAAATTTCGAACATACAATAAGTTTTACTACGTATACATTCTTGTTAACTATTGAACATAAACTGTTAGGTTATAGCCAGAACGTTTCATAGCATAAAGTCCAGTTACCACGTAACCAAGCGATGTGCAATAAAATACAAACTTACATTACTATACAATGTATATTTAAATAGCTTAGTCGATCGTATATTTGTGCAAGTTCTTATATACATATAAAAGCTTTTACCTATTGTACTAATTCGTTCCATTGGTACTCGTAGTACTAAATAAAATTATATGCATTGGGGCCGTACTTATGACCATTTATAAGAAAACTATAGGCTCTATAGTTTTTACATATCCCCATTAGAAAAAGCCGTGACGGTATGATAAATATCTCTATGGCAACAGGCTACCAATAGAGCTTCAAGGCTTCTCTTAACACTGTATGCCAAACACGATTTGCACGCACACTGTGGTTAAAGCGGTGCCTATTTTAAACACTATTAGTCGAAAATCGCAGTTACAGTGGCGATTCGATGGTGAACGTAAATCTAGAATCTCAATCACCTAAGTTAATCACATGCATAATACATTTTTTGAACGATTAATTAATAATACCTTTGCTAAAGCTAAAAAATAATGCAATTCTTACCCTTTGTGGTGGCAACACTTGTCGTGGACTATGTGTATGTTTCGGCGAACAGGAACCATGTTTCTCTTTTCTATGAGATTTGAGACCCCGTAATAGTCTAGAGAATGTTGTAACTTTCTTCTTGGCTGTTCCAAGGCAGTTATCTATAGAAAAACAATATTCAAAACTCAGCATTTTTTTATACAAAAAAATATTCAAATAATGCCCTGTGAAAAAAACCTTGAATCCTAGATTCTAGATTAGGCGAGTCATGGTAACTCTTAAATCTACATTCATTATATTAGTACTTTATGTATAAAATAGATCGAAAATATTTTAAATTTTCTTCATTATCATTCTGCCCTAATTTAGAGTAACACAAAGTACAACACACAAACCAAACCTAAGAACCTTTGAAATACGTATACCTACATATTTTGTATGTAAAGTTTATATTGACAGTAGACACTGATAATATTTTAGCATATTATTATCATGATCAAAAACGTTTCTGAAATGTATTTCAAAGTTTTAATTTATTGAAGGCAAAGCTAAAGTTTATGAAACTTTCTTGGGATTGCTGCTAGTCGCTGTTAAACACGATTCCTATGAAACAAAAACTATTTGCGCGATTACTGTTACATTGAATCTTTAAATGATAGCATTTTTGTTATGAAATTCAGCTAAAACATGAATTAGAACATGAATACAATGATATAGAATTAAAACATGAATTAATATTGTGTATTTGGGAATACATCATTTAAATTTTTATCACAATAACACAATGTATACAAGTTAGTTACGTAACGAACAATAATATATGCGTGTTTAAAAATATACTCTGTAGGCTATGTGTGTAATGATTGTTAATATAATATTACAAAAAATTAATTTAAAATTAATTCTAGGCAGTGAATATGATATAATATCTATCTATGTAGTTACTGTTGTATCAATAGCTTCTCTATATGGAACAATGACCAAACAATGTTATTTATACAATGCTGACAAAATGCCCCTAAAACCGTCATGTTAGACAGACTAAAGTTTTACCATTAAAGATAAAGATTTCTGACGCTATATGTCCTAACACATGGCCTGATGTTCCCTACTTAAACTGACAACATCTTACTAATGTCAGAGGAATGTATGAACGATGTTTTAACTATCCAAAGTCCAATCTCATAAATTAATCTTTTGTTTGTAACTCCGAAAAATGTTATAAGTAAAAGCAATAAATACTTACAGCAAAAATTTCATTTGTTTCAAACTAATTATCTTTATTATTAAAAGCGAATATAAAAAAATTCTTAAGCTAACACGTGAAGATTAAGAAATAGCTAAGGAAATATTTCATGGACTTTATTAATATCTGTTATAAAATAAGATACGGAAAATAATCTCGACACCTTTTTATGAAATAAAAAATACTTACCGCTTGGCGGGAATTCGTAGAAATACGCGGAGCGTGGACTCAGGCAGCTGAAACAAAATTACATTTTCTTATTTTAATAAAGTACATAAATATCCGGGTTATTCAATATGAATACTGGTTTCAGTACAAACACAATGCAGTGAGAAGATAATTCTCTTCTTTACTGTGAGTTTTCTAACTCTGCTTTTAGCAGCAGCATAATGTGACAAGTAAACGGGATTAGTCCTTTACATAGAGCTTTTTAACATATTTCCGAAAAGGCAGAAGAAAGCGTATCCTATTAGGAATTTGTTAACTGTGCAATTAGTGGTGACCCTAGCTTGACGGGCCTCGTGTGTAGTGGTTCATATAACGGACTGCCGATCATGAGGTCTCGGGTTCGATTCCCGGTCAGGACAATCATTTGTGTGATGTTTTTAATTATCATACAAATATTTGTACTGCGTCTGGGTGTTTACTATGTATTATAAGTATTTATTTACAAAAGAAAAGTAGTTTATGTATTATATCCGTATTCTGGTACCCATAACACAAGCATATAAGATTAGCTTGGGACCAGAGGACGTTGCGTGAAATGTCCATGAATATTTATTTATTTTATTTATTTTATAAGGGTTTTTGTACCAAAATGTAAAACGAGACGTTACTACTGAGTCTTTGCTGTCCGTCCGTCTAT
This sequence comes from Orgyia antiqua, assembly GCA_916999025.1. NCBI lineage: Eukaryota > Metazoa > Arthropoda > Insecta > Lepidoptera > Erebidae > Orgyia > Orgyia antiqua. The sequence goes on along the minus strand of OU779864.1, from coordinate 13,358,411 downwards.
CACGGGGCTGTATCTTCTGTAACGTTGATAGAACATAGAGATTTTATATTTCGATTATTTGTCTTTTCTTTAACTCTACTTGCAAATTTTCTTACTCTCGCAAATGATAGATATTATCGAGTTTTTTCGTGATTGAATTTCATAGCGCAATTTCGGTAAACGATGCAGAGACATGCAGCGTTAATGTATAACCACGCGATAGCATATAGAAAAATATCGAAAGTATATAAAACATATAAAATAAAACAAAATAATATATAATAATTATCTCTCGCGGTAAAATTGCTGCGAAAGTTGAAAAACCGGTATTACTGTGAACGTTGTACAGAAAATGGGAAATTAATCGACTTCCGCATTAACAATACGACGCTAATGATGATTGTCTATAAAATGAGTAGATAATGAAATCGTTAATTTGTTAATTTTGGTTTTATGTGTCTGCATTCTGCAGTCTGTGCGTGGAATCGCTGAATGATGATATTTTAAACCAATTTATTTTTTCATAAATTGATAACAAAAAGTCTGCGATTTCATCTGCATGCTTAGTATATTTTTATCCGAATTAAAAAAAGAGTAGGTTCTCAATTCGTCTGTATGTGTTTTTATTTTTTTATGTTTGTTGTATAACTATTAAGCCCGACAAAAGGATTTTAATGATTCTTTTTTTAATTTGTAAGCTGGTGGTTCCTACGTAGTCCCATTGGCATCAGGTTGCGATCTCATGGTTATCTCCTGAGGAATCGAGGAAAGCCCTCAAATGTCAAAGGCACATGAAGTCGGTTGAACTTTTTTTTAAATATCAATGATAATAACAATATTTATGTTATATAAAAAATATAATACATTTTGCCTGTCCGTGGCCAGCGTGGTCAGCGCGGTATAGCAGACCATAATTACTTCTAAAGTGTTGGAGGCTCGTGCTCAACAGTGGGACGTTAACGGGCCGTAGAATAAGGGAGAGAGATACGTTTTTCCTCTGTTCGTTATTGCAACGTATTTTAGTTTTAATATAGGTATTTTAAGTTTATTCTTTTGTCCACTTACTTTTAAAATAAATCGTCATCTAAACAGAAACGTACATATTAAATTGAATTATGGTGGAAAAAGTGATTACCGCAAGCGGGACTTGAACCCACGACCTCGGAATACCGTAGCTCTTCCAACTGAGCTAATTGCGGTCGTGCTTTTTGTAATCAATTAAGCCACCACATTCGTCACTCGATTGAGTTTATATATTTTTACGTACAACGCCATCTATCAAGATTGCTTTGCAACAATCTCGACCAACCTAGTATACTTTACAGAATACAAATGGGTTGAATTTTCCACCATAATTCAATTTATTACGTAAAAGCATAGCATGTCAATTGCAAAATTAATAAATTACTTTAGAAACGTACATGGTATTACATAATAGATAAAAATTTGAGCCGTTTATGAAATGTACGCTTAGATTTTTTACAATCTATTTACATTTTTGATAACTATTGTCCAAAAGTTTATTACGATTGAAACAAGTATATGAACAATAGTTTATTATTTCACATGTTTTAGTTCAAAGCCCATTATATTTTGAGCTAGTATTGAGCAATAAATCAGAATAAACGCTATCATATCGGCACCATGCAACGTGAACGCAATGAATATTGATTTCCTTAACAATTTAGTTCTACCTATAATAATAAATTTGTATTAGCTTAATTGCTTTGCGATATTAGTATAGGCATATTTAGGCAAAACTGATATATAGGTATATTTGTAGAGGAAAAAAAAAACAACCAAAAGCCCAGAAAATTATGGCTAGGGAAGTTAATACCTATTGGAATCAACTTTGTTGTTTTATTAAAAACTAAAATGACGCTAACTTTAGGGTATTTTGATTTTGTGACTATAATTTTACATTTGTATTAATTTTAATCGCTTTTTATAAATTATACTTATTTGTTATTAGTTTAGTTTACATTAGCAAATTGTGTTATTGACACTAACAATATTCGTGTCTTAGTTTAGTTAGGCTTAGTTATGCTATCAAAAAAGTAACATAGTCAGGAAACAAATATGCAAAAATATTGTGAGCTCGTATGAAATAAGACTGTCACTTCCTTAGAGTTGATTTATTTAAAGTTTATTAGAGTTTATTGTGTTTTATTTTAATGACATCAACCTTGGATATAACTAACTCAATTATAGAAATAATGATTGGACTAAAGATATCGTGACATACGAAAAATAATGAAATTAATTTGAAACTCATTTTAAAGTTATTTAACCCCTCAACTGGCACGCGTCCCGACTCGGGATGCGACAATTTCCGAGCAACTGGCACGCGTCCCATTTCGGGTCGCGAGTTCCGTGTCGCGTTTATAGCGAATAAGTAAAAATCTATTATAATTGTCTTTCTCACACCTATTACAATGTGTATGGGAAAGAATAGGCCAGCAGTCAAGCCGATAATGTGGTCTAACATAATAATAAATATTTTAAACTGTGGTCAGTGTCAGTTTACCTGCGCGGCGCGACAGTTCGTGTGTAGTAGTGCGACATATTTATATTGTTCTTAAAGGTTTTAATGTGAAATCGTCGTGGTTTTCTATATTTATTCTGTGCCTGTGTTATTAGTGTACCAAAAAATACCTTTTGTTTGTGTTTCTGTGTGTGTTACAAATGTCACAATCCCGAAATTGGCTCCGCACCTTGACTGGCAAGCGACCATATTATGGTCGCGTGCTAGTTGTTCGTTGCGCTATGTAAATACGGGTCATTTTTGCATGGCATTCAAATTTGTTTGACAAATTCTAGAATTCTAGAATTCTAGATGCTATTTTCTAATTATTCTTATATGGTAAGTACATAAAAGCTTTTTTAATTGTGTAGAAAATATTATATACTATTTATATAAAAAAATTCTAATAAGAATTACGGCATACATTTCTCAATAAAAATTATCGTAGTAAAGTCGGTGATTCGAGTCCCAAACTTACAATGGGTCGCTTTATTTGAATCGTATTTAAAAATAAACAAAGATAAACATCTGTTGTTTATAATATAAACAGTAGATAAACCAAACTGTGGCTCAACACATGTTAGGTACTCGAAACCCTAGCCGTACGATAACAAAGCCACTTGAAACTACCGTGTTTTTTTTCTTAAGTGCCCGCCATTGTGAGAGATTGTACCGTTAGTTTTTATAGCCCTAGTGTAAAAAAAATGTTTGTGAACGTGTTATGTGGTTATTACATTTCGTAAATATAACATTTAGCTATAAGAAAAAATAAACACTGTAATATGAAACTATTTCAATTTCAAAATATACCATAATTTATACAAATTTATCTCAATTTTTTATTACCCTACTAATTACCGGAAGTTTTAAAAACATTTATGTATTAAGCTTTAGAATTGTTAAATACTAATTCGTAAAGAATTTTATACTCAAGCCAAATATATATACATCTTATTAGGTGTTTATACAAAATCATTGTGAAATCTTCGAAACAATGCATCTATTGTTACCCAGCGGGGGGCCGGGCGGGGGGTGGTGCCAGATGTTCCGTTATAAATCAATGTCAAGTGCCAGTTGAGAGGTTAAGAATTAAAACTTAAATTAGAAAATTGTTGAGTAGTATAACTATACTACTCAACTATACCAATCATGAAATAGCAGGTACATGCTTTTGGTCATATTTTAGCCTGTATGGTCGTTAGAATACAACAACATAATAGCGAGCGGGCCGCGACGTCTTATACATTGATTTAAAAATTCGATTAGGTATCTACTTAGTCTATGAAATTTTGTAATTTTAATAGAGGTCTATAAAAATCGGTAACAATACGAATGAAGTAAATAACATTTCGAAAAAATAAATTAATAATAATAATGAAATTTATTACAAGCGTCCAATAGTTCTCAGGCAATCCATAAAACATTACCTGTATCAAGCCAGACTTAAAATGTAATCGGATACAACCGAGCAGATACCAAGCAAATGGAAATAACGTAGTACAGCATACTATAAAGCACTTAAATAAATTCTATCTACTTAAACGTGACGGGCCTCGTGGTGTAGTGGTTCATATAACGGACTGCCGATCATGAGGTCTCGGGTTCGATTCCCGGTCAGGACAATCATTTGTGTGATGTTTTTAATTGTCATACAAATGTTTGTACTGCGTCTGGGTGTTTACTATGTATTATAAGTATGTATTTACAAAAGAAAAGTAGTTTATGTATTATATCCGTATTCTGGTACCCATAACACAAGCATATAAGCTTAGCTTGGGACCAGAGGACGTTGTGTGAAATGTCCATGAATATTTATTTATTTATTTTAAACAGCAAAGGGATTGCATCTTCTGAATACAATTTAATAAGATCTCTGAGACTGAATACGTAATTTATAAACCGAAAATTACTAAAGTAATTTATTAATTTTGCAATTGACATGCTATGCCTTATTTATTAAATTAAATTATGGTGGAAAAAGTGATTACCGCAAGCGGAACCATAATTTAATTTATTAAGTAAACCATAGCATGTCAATTGCAAAATTAATAAATTACTTTAGTAATGAAAGTCGCGTTATTATTTTCAACCCAGTTGTATTCTGTAAAGAATACTAGATGGCTGCTCGAGATTGTTGCAGAACATTCTCGATAGATGGCGTTGTACGTAAAAATACGATATAAACTCAATCGAGTGACCATTATGGTGGCCTAATTTGATTACTGAAATCACGACCGCAATAAGCTCCGTTGGCAGAGCTGCGGAACGGTATTCCGAGGTCGTGGGTCCAAGTCCCGCTTCCAAAAATTACTTTTAATTCCGATTATACTTCTATTCACATCAAAATTATATGTACGATTAATATATTACATGTTTATTAAAATATATTACAATAAGACGCCTTTACTCGTCACAATTAGATTCATATTGAGTAAAAAGTATTTAAAAGTTATTAAAAAAGTTAGGAATAATCAATTACATGACGGCTTTCGGGGTCAATATTTTGGCTCTACTGAAACTCTAGCCTCCCTTTACCATTTAGAAAACACTTGGTCTCTACTAAATTCTGTACTTGTCACAGAAATTTTTATTTCAAATAAGCATATTGCAATTTTAATTGAAAGATTTAGTTATTTGAAAAAAAAAAAAAACCAATTCTGTTTATTATTGTACAATATTCTTTGAACACTACTATTGCCAATAATGTCTAGGCGCATTTAAAGATAGACCTAGAGATTTTATACAAAGTATACCTAGATAAAGTCCGCAATGCAATATTTCTCGCCTTTTCTCGTTCTGCGCAGTCCATAATCGCATACCTTGTTAGTAGAATTCCTCGAGTTATTTGAGTAACGAGTTAATATATCGTATTTAATGTCGGTCCAGTAGAATAACCGGGACTTGGTATTTTAAAGATTCAAGTAGGTAAATAAGGCTCCTGATTTCTTATTTGTATTGTTTGATAAATATTATAAGTATGCTACACAATGATGTTTGATCGAATACAAAAGAATAATATTAGTTAAACTTGTTTGATAACAGACTTATGAAGGGCTAAACAAATATAATTTACATACGCATACCATCGAAGTTTTAAAATAGCTTTAAAAATCCGTATGCATGTCTCGTGACATTCAAACGACAATACTTGTACTTATTTTTATCACAAACAATTTTCTTTCGAGGATATGAAAGGTGCGTTTTTAAATTACAAAAAAAAACCCAAATCACTTTAACTATGCGACTGATAAACTAACCTCTTTGGTCTTCGGAGTCGGTTAAAAATAATTATTTCTTAAATCTGGAAAATGTACACGAGTGCTATATAAACCCACAAATAGGCTTCAATTCACATCAAGCAGACACAAATTGTATATAACTCTAAACGATATTCAAACATTACGTTATTTACGTATGCTAATACTATAGTGTTAAGATGTACTCGTCAACGTTTATTCTCTTCAATTGACACAAATATTCATATACAGGCTGCTCCTGAATTCAATCTGTGACGTCATTAAGCGAATTTTACTAACTATTACAGTTTCAATTTATAATTACTAATTTCAAAAAATTTATCACAGCTATTCCGTATCACTTAAATTGAGATTATATTTCGCCGCCAATTTAATGTTAGTTTAACTAAAAACCTTTGTATTTTATTGCGCAAGTTCATTTATTTGAAAATTATATATTTATAGATTTATTATAGCTCGAGAATGTACGTAATCAACACTTTATGGCTTCCCATGGGTGCTGTAAGAGTCAACTGAGAAAAAATCTAAACAGATGACGTTTTTTGCAAGAGTAGGTAAACTCGATGCGAACCCTATACCCACTATTTCTGGACCTTTCATTTATAAACATGGCCAGTGTCGTGTAGTGGACGTTTATGTGTGTAAAGAATAAAATATGAGGGTATTGCTAACCAATTTAGATTGCAGATTTTCTTACCTTATCTTTATACAATTATTTAGAATAGGTTGCACATTAATAAAATCACTCTGTATATCAAATTTACATAATATGTGGGTTCGTTAGCTTATGTTTTACACACGTAGGCACATATTTATTAGTTATTTATTATGTTCAAAGTAAGTATACCTCAGTCGATGGTTATTATGGTTATCAAGTAGTTTGTTTATTACAATAATGTAAATTATTTAACGACATGTTAATACGTAAATCCATTCACTGAATAATTTTTATTCTGGATCTCTTTACTGAGTTTCAAATACAACGCTGACAATTCTTTAAACAAAGTTTAACATCTTTTTTAACAGAAAGTTAAAAGAGAATCATCAAGCATCCATAATCACAAACTTTCACATTTATAACATTAGTAGGATTAAGATAGTCAAATATTTTTTTGAAATCGAATGTATTCGTCATAAAAATGACCAATTTAAGACAAAGTTCACAGCTAATTATTATCACGAAACAAAGGAAAATTATACAATTGTTACTTGTATATTTAGAGCAATGATTTTGTTTAAAATTTGGGAATTAGTTCTACTTAGTTCACACAAGCAAGAGGGTATTTTAATACTTTAAGAAGTCGCAAGCTTTGATGCTTGGTCGGATGCGAAAAGTTCTGGGTTCTAAGGGTTGTCGTTATTTAGGAATTCCTTCATTTATATTTCAGAAAGTGGGAGAAAATTACAGTTACCCTAAAAACTTGCTGTACAATTATCAGATAGAAACGCTTTTTTATTTTTAGGAAGACAAAAGATTATTAGAATTTTAAATGATCTATAACTATTCATCCTTACTAATTTATAAGTGCGAAATCCGGATGATGACACAATAATAATTTTTACGAGCTTAAGTGTTAATGTGTGGAACGAAACGATAGCGCGATTTAAAAAACGTATACAACGCTATCTATCGAGCAGAAGAGTAAACTTCTGTTTGTTAAGGATTGATTTCTAAATGTCACGCGTACGAAGTCGCGGGCAACAGCTAGTAAGTTATAAATGATAGAAAATGGTCATGTAAAAATTTAAAATAACTCAGAATTTTTTATTTTAGGTTTGATTTCAAATTCGATTCTTCCACTAATGCGTGCGAAGCCGCGGGCAGAAGCTAGTATAGGATACCTAGGCGATATAGTGACAAAATTTTGTTATTAAGATGTTTCTTATTTAAATTGTGTGTTGGATATAAAGTGTTTCTATGATTATTGTGCAACGAAAATTACTGTACCATAATAAATATACCAAAATAAAGACACATAGGTCTAAATCATAAGTGCCATTCACATTTAAAAATAATGAATAGAAATATAAAGACAGTCTTTAAATAAAACACGAGCGAACTCCTTTGTTAAGGAGACTCTCCCAGTTATATAATTGCCTAAAGAGATTTACCTCAAACTTCTTATCAAAAGTAATTAAGAATACTAATTCGGTATTCTTTTTCCATAAGAATAAAGCAAGTTAATAAAGAAAAAAACAAAATCCTTACTTGGCAGTAGAATAAAAAGCAAAACACAAGCAGCATTAAATTACATGCCATTCAAAAGCATTGCATTTATCTCCTGATGACTTTTATAACAACGTAAAATCCCACGCAAGGTATAAGATTCAATTTTCAGAACAACCAGTCATTAAATTTGCATATAAATTTTGAACTAAATCTTTATTACTGTCGTAAGTAATAATCTCGTACTTCGCGGTTCGTGTTTCAGTATTCTTCATTTTGCATCACACATAAATATTATTATCAAATGATTACCCATCACAGACTGTACGTTCTATTACTTGCTCTTCTTCTATAAAAATGGGTCGAAAATAAAGAAAGTAAGTCTAGTTTATACCTGAATTCAGCATCTATGATACTCATAGCACGTACAATACTTTTCATTATTGGTTTGAACATAAGTATTGTCAGCCAGCTGTGGGATCTCAGGCTATAATAGATCTAATTCATTTATAATCGGGCAAGAAAAAAAGTAGTTATTTTTAATAATATTATTAAAATTTATATACCTAGCGAAAATCAATTTTAAGGCGAACAACTCACCAAGAAACCTGATTAAAATTTTTGCTTTAGTACTGAAATTTTATTGTAATACTACTGAAATTAAAAGTAATATATTAAGTAAACAACCATACTTAACAACTTGATAGGAGTTTATTACACTAATAATTTAATAAAGTCTTAAGCTCATACGTTTTGAAGTTTTTCAACAAAATATATACAGCGATTATTTCGTGGTACATTATACTAAAGCACGAACTTATATCGTGACATTAGTTTAATTAAAACAGTATAGAACTATAATAAAACCTACTTAAACGAATAAGACTTCACCCTTTTAAAAGATATAATCGCAACTGCTGTTAAATAATAATTAGCTCTATGATAAGTTGTTTCGCTTTGGCCATTAATTCTTTTGAAAATTCCACTTTAAAATAGAGTCGTTTAGCAAATATATTTTGTAATTATCATTTAAGTTTTCTATAAATAACCAGGTTAGTTAATAAAATTATTTAAACTCATATTATTATACAGGCTCTTAAATAGTGTATTTATATTTTAAACACGCTTTTATTGGACGGGCTTCGTGGTCTAGTGGTTCATGTAACGGACTACCGATGAGGTCCCGGTCAGGACAATACTTTGTGTGATGTTTATATTTGTCATACAAATGTTTGTACTGCATCTGGGTATTTCTATGTATTATAAGTATGTATTTACAAAAGAAAAGTAGTATATGTATTATATCCGTATTCTGGTACCCATAATACAAGCATATAAGCTTAGCTTGGGACCAGAGGACGCTGTGTATAATGTCAATGAATATTTATTTATTTATATATTATTTATTATTTTATGAGCTCGATACGTATCAATGTATTAATCTATGTAACGGAATCTGTAAAAGTAATTTTCACTTTTTTGCAGTAGTTATATTGATCTGAAATATTGGACACATAATATGACAAATGCTATAATAAAAATTAAATAATATTCAGGATTTTCAGGTGTTGGATATTCCATTTATCAAGAAAGGCTCAAGCCTATAAAACATCATGCTGTGACATAAAGGAGCGAAGCATTAGTAAAAAAATTTGTAAAAGCGGAAAAAAAATTCCTAACTCCACGCCTACGAAGTCGCGGGCGACAGGCAGTTATCCTTTTAAAGTAACAACTTAAATAGACTATTCACATGCTACTAATATCATTTAAAACTTGTTTCATGTCAAATCTGTTGGGTGTATCTACACCCACTCATTTTCACGGCCATAAATAAAATAATCTAACTGCAATCGAAAAACACATACATGTAATTCATTAGGCAAACTAGTGATGCAAATATCTAATTAGCATTGTACAACAAGGTAGATAAAGAGTGTGGGCGAAGATGGGGTCTACTGTCGACAAATTTATGTGGACACCTACTTACTGTTTAGTATGTATGTAATTGGTTTTACTGACGACGATATCCTTGTTTGTGGTTTAAAAATGCTAATGATAATGCCTATTAAAGTGGACAATTATAATAATACTACCTGATCCGGCAAACGTTGTTTTGCCATACTAAAAAAAAAATTGAAAAATAGATGTTGGCCGATTCTCAGACCTACTGAATACGCATGTAAAATGTCATAAAAATCGGTCAAGCCGTTTCGGAGGAGTACGGTAACTAACACTGTGACACGTGAATTTTATATATAAGAAGACTACATAGCTGTCCCGACAAACGTTGTTTTGCCATACAAAAAAAAAAGATTTGAAAAATAGATGTTGGCCGATTCTCAGACCTACTGAATATGTATGTAAAATTTCATAAAAATCAGTAAAGCCGTTTCGGAGGAGTATGGTAACTAACACTGTGACACGAGAATTTTATATATAAGAAGATGGAATTTATTATCATGCTACGCAATTATTGTAGTATAGCCTGTAGTTATACTTTTACTAGTATAAATGTTGTGACATAAATTCGCAATTGATACGCCAATATTTTATTTCGAAATCTATGAGAAAATCTATAGAGCTTTTTCAATTTATTAAAGGAAAACATTGTGACAGCGAAAAGTTATTCATTTACTGACAGTAATTCACGCGATGCTCTCTCGTCCCAAAGTTATATTTCTATACTTGTGTTATAGGTAAGTGCCAGATACGGATATAGGTACTACATATTTTAGGTTATTTGTAACGGTCCAAAATTATTTTATTTTTACGTGACTGTCCTAATAATAAATACCTTCAAATTAAAGCAACAGGAAGGTTTGAACAGAACTCTGGATTCTAAAGATTGTATGAAAAAATTATAAACAACCAAGCACTTTAATTATAAAAATTGAGATACATCGGTGTGTATACTTCTGTATGTGTATTCTATTCAACAGAAAACCAGGTTACGTTATGATTACAGCACAATATACTCGTAACAAAACTGCAACAGTCACGTGAGAATATTTTTAATCCATCATTGCTAACATTATTTTTCTTTTTATCCTTTAAAACATGGAACCAGCTATCTTTTATAGTATTTGTAACAAACTTTTTGACTGTGTATTAAGATTGTTGCTGTTTTGTCTTCTTTGCAACATTTCCGAAACACGTCTAAATATTTAACCTCTCAATAAGCTATTTATTTATTTATTTATAAATTTATGCACACAGTACAGAGCATTATGAGACAACATTGGACAAGTAATGGCTGTACAAAGGATCTGCTTATTTCTTTGAGAAATCTCTATATCGAGAAATCGCTATATTTGTGATAGCTACAAAAGAAAGTGAGTATACCGCAATAATGAATTCAATTTCCTTTAATTTTCTCCGCTGTCTCTCTCTAGCCCAATAACATCCCACTGTTGGGCAGCTGCCACCTCCCACTGTTGGGCAGAGGCCTCTTCCACTTTGGGAAGGATTATAGTCTAATATACCGCGTTTTTGGCCCGAGGCGTACCTATAGGTCGCCGTATATATTTTTGAGGTCTTCGTCTCTCCAACAGAGGATGTTATGTACAATATCCATCAGCTGGCTTCTACCGCACAACCTTCTTTACTTGCAGAGAGCAAGTAAGATAATAGAATAAGTAAGTTTAGAGAGAAGTAAATATCGCAAAAAAAATTATTGATCCAAGTTGCACGACGTTTTTCTAATGAACTGTTTAATTATTTCATACTAAAAGACTACAATATAAAGACTATTTCACAATCAGATAAGTTCGCGTAGCATTCTTAGTTACCGGATATATTCTAACCATAGCGGGATTAATTTGAACTTATTTTACAACAAAGTCTGCTTAGGTACTTATCTTGAAATATTATTGTTTGTTATAAGAAACATAAAATACTTTGTTTTTTTAATATTTTTGTAATTGATTTCCTGATATGGGCATGTTATGAGACCAGAGGAAAGTAATGTCGTTAGGAGAGTTCTGAGTATATATGTGGAAGGAAAAAAGTCTAGAGAAAGACCTAAAAAAAGATGGATGGACTGTGTGAAAGAGGACATGAAAGAAAGAGGAGTTGACACAGACATGACAGCTAATAGAAGACTGTGGAAGAAAAAGACATGTTGCACCGACCCCAAATAATGGAATAAGGGCAGGAGAATGATTTATTTGATTTCCCATCCATAAAAAACTACTCGTAACTTTTTTTATGGATGGGAAATCATCGAATGTAACCCCTTGCTTGCGGCATGTCAGACTTCTACTGACTAAAACCCATCCGTCATAAATCACATGTCCTTCGTCATAATTGATTGACACACACATATTCAATATACGAGTACCTAAAGTGCAGTAAAAACATAGGTGAACTGACTAACAGGATATGTAAGAAAGAAGAGTATGGAGGAAAAAGACATGTAGCGCGGACTGCAAATAATTGGATAAGGACAGAAGTATGTCGATGATGCATTATATTTGTGCTCTTATATTATATTATATGCTCTTATATATATATTATATTATAGTTGTGCTCTTATTTGTCTGTTGATAAATTATTGAACTAAACTTCAGTTCAAAAACCAAAACGCATAGTGTCTCAAAAAAGTTCTTTTTTAATAAAATTATTTAGGAGTTTTATTGCAATGAAAATATATCAGTCCTATAGTGAAAAGTTTTATTAAAATGCTAGTACCAAATCATTGCAATTTTCTCGTATGCATCGATACAACAAAATGCTAATTCAAGAGTCAATTCTGTCGCCAATCCAATGTCTGATTTCAATTTAGATTGCTCCTTAAATTACAGTGTAAAGTCTTATCTAACGAATACACCTGTTAAAGTCCAAATAATTTATGATCACTTGGACCATTCTCGTTATCGTAAGCATTTCGTGTAAGCCGACCGCGAATTTCCTTAAAGGATAAAGTTGTTTCAGTTAAGCCGACAGGGTTGATTGCGAGTTATTGTTGTAACTATACCATTCCGATGTTCGTTACACAGTTTAATTTATTTTTATGAGTATGCCGATGGGGTTTTGGCGAAATAACTATAATGTATCTTTCTCAAGAATCGATTTCTACCGTTACAATCAACTGCGATCGGTAAGTTAAGTTCTAAAGCACTGTATTTTCATTACATGCTCAGAATTTATAAACATTAAAAAATGAATACGAAATGAAATGTACAAATTTTACGATTAAAGTTTATTTATCCTTCCAATTTATCAAATCCTATATAATTGGCAAAGATCATAATATTGAACTTTCAAAACTACGTGTATGTAGTTGAAATTATATATCTATTTATACAGATACCGGTATGATATGCAACACGCAAGTATAATAAGAGCAAAATGCCGCGGGACAAACAAATCAGTCTCAATTAGTTAGATTTGTATTTAGATTTAAGTATTCTGTGTATAACATGTATGGTGAAAAACAGAACGTTTATTTTGAAATTAGTAATGTTTAGACTCCATCTGCGTTATCAGCAGCGATAGATACTGGTTTTGCGCACTGAAATACCTACAGCTGTTCCTAAGACTATATTCAGAGAAAATAGTCGAGTTAATTAATGAAATTGCGGTTCCTGATACCGGCAATAATGTCGTAAAACAAATAGATCGGAAAAAAGAAGACATTTTTATTTTGGTTTCTGGAATAGATCAATTAGATCCGTACTACCGCATTAGTGTAGTCTTTCTTAAGAGTATAAAATCTAGACACGCGGTAGCGTATAAAGCCAAGTTTATATGAAATTAATTAGAAATAAAATTACCTTTGGTAGTTATGTTGTTGGTTATGCATCAACGGTTGTGTAGGTTGTGCGAGTAACAGTTGTTTCTGCTGTTGTTGCCGCTGTATCATTTGTTTACCAAATACACCATAACCAAAACCATATATTTCATCTTCTTCTTTCTCCGTGAGGCAACTTGAAGGCTGTAGAAGAAAATTGTCAAATTATAATAAACTTAAGTTAAGCCAAAGTAGTTAGTCTAAATATAAACAATTAATTTAATTATCGTAGTAAACTCGTAGTATGTAGTAGTAGTTCTACACAAATCCTAACTAAAAGTCCCAACGAATTAATTCGTAAGTAAAAAAATCATTAAGTAGGTACTTTAATATCACAAACAAATCCTCTCTGATAGCACACACTAGCTACTAAAAATCTCATTGATATTCCTGAAATTTCTACATAAAAAAAAATAAGTATGTGCATTAACACGACGGGCCTCGTGGTCTAGTGGTTCAGATAACGGACTGCCGTTCACGAGGTCTCGGGTTCGATTCCCGGTCAGGACAATCATTTGTGTGATGTTTTTAATTGTCATACAAATGTTTGTACTGCGTCTGGGTGTTTACTATGTATTATAAGTATGTATTTACAAAAGAAAAGTAGTTTATGTATTATATCCGTATTCTGGTACCCATAACACAAGCATATAAGCTTAGCTTGGGACCAGAAGACGTTGTGTGAAAGGTCCATGAATATTTATTTATTATTTATTATTTATTTATTAACTTCACAAACGAATGTCCTTGTATTCTTAACAGCACACGCTACATAAAAATCTAATTGGTGCTTCCGTTTTTTTCTTAATTAAAACATTTTTCTTAGCTGTTTGTCTCGTAAGATATTCCCTAGCAAAATGACATAACTACTAAAAGAAATAAAGCTAATTTTGTAAGCTAGTATATTATTTGTTAACTGAGGAGTGGTGTCTATTACATTACGACTTTACAAAACACACATACTTATAAAATGTGGTTATTATAATTGAAAATAAAGGTAAAAAAGCCATTAGCAAAGCCAAATGTCGGCGACGCAATTACCCATGTGCGACAAAAGTATCTACCTGCCACTGTTACTGTGTAAGGTTATATGTTTTATGTTATGTATAGGGTTTAATAAGAATTAATAGTGTTAAATACTAAGTTTAGTTTATACAAATCGATGTCGCTCAGGAGTAATCGAATAAGAATATTTTTTACTATCATAATTACGTAACTTGAAATTATGATTCTTTATTATTGAATGTGTAGTTACATTTTGTGTTTTATAGTATTGAGTAAGACCTAGAAATAAGAATAATGTTTAAATTATAGAAATCGGACCAATATTGTTAAAGTTATGGTAGTTTTAAGTTTGTTTTTTGTAATTTAAATGATAATTTTTTAGGTTTTAGTTCTAGAAAGTTTTTATATTCTAATTTTATGATTATTATTATTGAGCTATATGATGTAATAAGATAAGACCTATTAAATAAGGTATCATATGTTAAGATATCTTTAAAAATAAATATGAAAGGAGGGGTCTAAAGATTTCGATTAAGTAAAAATTAGGAACAAAAGGGCTCTATTTTGCATGGTCGTCGCTACGGTAAAAGGCCGAGCCACCTAAGCGAGGCAATTTATCGTAGCGATATTCGCAGTCCGAAGCATAACCACCGAGCTCTACAATAGGAAGGAAATCGAAATCTGAAGACTACAACATCTCAGAAAAGAACCGGTGTTTATTTGAAGTGGAAGTTTTCGCCTTTTACGCATTTAGGGGTGCGTGGGATACGGGTCAACCAGCGAGGTACTTGTACCTGTAAAGGCCCGCATCATTACGTCAGGCAAGTCGGCTCCGGGTATTGGTCGTGCCCTAGTCGAGTTCTGCCCAACAGTTGGTCCTTCGAGAACCGGATCCCTAAGAAACCAGAAGAAGTCCAGAAGTTTGCAAGATGCCAGTTACCAGGTCACAGAAGGATGCCCCCTCACGTCCATCGTCCCGTCCCTTGGTCACGGACGGGGCTGAGGAACCGTTAGGGTCAGAAGGGGTCACGTCTGCGTCAGAGTCAGGGTTATCAGCAATGGTGTGGGACAGCAGTTCTTCAGGTACATTGACGGCTGGGACAACCACAACAGTCACGACTGCGACGACGGCGGCATCAAAGAAGAAAGAAGACGCCGCAGAGAAGAAGACGACGGAGAAGACCCCAGAACAGGCACCGGCAAGGCGCGTCCGCAGCTCCGCTGCGACTAGCAAGCCGACGGGGGTCAGTCGTCAAGCCAGGTCTACGAAGACAACGAGTTCATCCGCCAGGCGACGTGAGCTGGAAGCCAGAGAAGAATTGGCACGCCTGGAGCTGAAGCAAGCGGAGGCAGCGTCGAAGCTGGCACGCGTCCGGTTGGAGATGACGCAGTATGAAAACGACGACTCCGTGGATGAAGACCTGGAAGATCGAACAGCACAGGTGCAGAACTGGATCGAGACATCACTACGGGAAGGCAGCACTAGGGAGCAACCAGAGCAGCGAGGTCTACCCCCTCCAGAAGAGCAGCAGAAGGTCAAACCTGAAAACAACTCCACATCAAAGGGAGCTACGGTCGAGATTCAGGCATTGACAACGGCATTGAAGGAAGCCTTTTCTGCGAGGGGAGGACAAGCAGCGCAGCCAAGCTACATCCACGAGCTACCCTACTTCGACGGCAACAGCGGCGAGTGGCTGGCCTTCAAGGTGGTCTACGAAGATACGGCACCGATGTTCAGTGACGTGCAGAATATGGCGCGTTTAAGAAGAGCAGTAAAGGGCAACGCGAGAGAAGCTATCAAGAGTCTGCTGTACTCCGAAGCCTCTCCGAAGGAAGTAATGGAAGCCCTCAAGAGAAGGTATGGAAGACCTGATGCGCTGGTGCTGGCAGAATTGGAGAAGATCAAGACTCTACAGAAGATTTCAGAAAACCCAAGGGACATCTGCGTCTTCGCGAGCCAGATCAACAACAGCGTAGCAGCGATAAAGGGGTTGAAGAAACCACAGTATCTGCATTCACCCGAGATAATGAAGCAGATAATTGAGAAGATGCCGACAGTTCTCAAGTTCCGATGGTACGACTTCACGGCAGCGTCAGGCGACTGCGATTTTTCCGACTTGGGAAAGATAAGCAAGTTCCTGAACAGCGAAGCGGACAAATGTGGGGCTTTCGCGACATTGGAAGACAGAAGCGTGTTCAAGCGAACTCCACAACAGGCGACGCATATTATAAACGAAAGGGACTTCAAAGAAAAGGATGCAAGAAGATATGTGAAGACTTGCCCTATGTGTGAAGGCGAGCATTTCTTGCTAGATTGTCAGAAGTTCAAGAAGGCGTCAGTCCAGGAGCGGTGGGCAACAGTCAAGAAGAGCCGCGTCTGTTTCAAGTGTCTCCAGGGGACTCACCGGAAGGAGTCCTGCAGAAGACCGCCGTGTAAGGAATGCAAAAGATGGCATCATCATATGCTGCACGTGGTACCAGAAGAAAAGATATCGGAAGAAAAGGATAAGGAAAAACCACAAGAAATTATGAGTGTTACGGCATCCACTAACCCAGTTAATCATGCAAGGGCGTACCTAAAGATAATTCCAGTGGAAGTCTACGGGACGCAAGGATCTAAGAAGATATTGGCACTTTTGGATGAAGGATCAACAGTGTCACTCTTGGATCAGAAGGTGGCAGAAGAGATCGGCGCTCAAGGATGCAAGGAAGAACTTGTCATCGAGACGGTCGGCGGCAGGATAATAAGGAAGAAGGATTCTCAGACATTGGACCTTACTGTGAAGGGGTCACATGAAGGAAGCAAGAAAATCCTCAGGAGAGTCCGGACCATCGACAAACTGAAGATGACACCGCAATTCGTAGATAAGAAGAGAATACAAGCTTGCCAACACTTGAGGAAGATCGCCGACTCTATGTATTACGAAGGGGAGTCGCCACAGCTGCTCATCGGTCAAGACAACTGGGAGCTGATCGTGACTCAAGAAATAAAGAAAGGAAAACCAGGAGAACCAGTAGCTTCGCGAACAGAGCTTGGGTGGACACTCCACGGGTCAGACACTAGAGTGGCCAAACCAGTGCACTTCGTAAATACGTGTTTTCAAATCAGTACGCCAGAAGAAGAGATGCATCAGGCCATCAAGGATCACTTTGCGATCGAAGCGCTCTGCGTGCAACCAAGAAGACCTACTACGGATTCAGAAGGAAGAGCACTTGCCATTCTAGAGAAGACTAGCAAAAGATTGGAAGATGGTCGATTTGAAATTGGACTGTTGTGGAAGAATGAAAACGAACAGATGCCAGAGAGCTACACGTCTGCTAAGAATCGTTTAATTAACATCGAAAAGAAGATAGATAAAGATCCTCAGCTGAAAGCAGAATACAACAAGCAGATCCAGCACTTAATCGACAGTAACTACGCAGAAGAAGCGCCTGGTAATGAAGAAGATTATAAGAAAACCTGGTACCTCCCTCACTTCTCAGTGGTACATCCGTTGAAGAAGAAAATAAGGATTGTCTTCGACGCTGCAGCCAAGTCAAACGGAAGAAGTCTCAATGATGCTCTGCTGCCGGGACCTGATCTACTGCAGTCACTTTTCGGGGTACTATTGCGATTCCGTCAGGGACCATTAGCAGTAGTGGCCGACATAAAGGAAATGTTCCTGCAGATTCGCATACGAGAAGAAAACAGAAAAAGCAAGAGGTTCCTGTGGCGAGGAGATCTTCGCAACGTGCCGCCAAAGGTATACAGGATGTCATCAGTCATCTTCGGCGCATCATCGTCTCCAAGCACAGCGATCTACGTTAAGAACCGGAACGCAGCGGACTACAAGGAGCAGTTTCCTGAAGCGGCCAGAGCAGTCGAGCGAAACCATTACATGGACGACTACCTGCACAGCTTCCAATCAGAAGAAGACTTCAGAAAAGTAACAAAACAGGTAGACTCCATACACAAGAAGGCGGGCTTCGAACTCAGGGGATGGACATCAAATCAACCTGAGCTGCTGCAAGATGTGAAGACCGAGGCAACTGAGATGACAGAAGTGAACCTTGGCGAGAAAGAAGAAAAGACACTAGGACTGCGCTGGTCTACAGTAAGGGACTCCATCGGCTTCAGAGCGAACCTTCGGAACACACCAGAAGAAATAACCCAGGGGTTCAAGGTGCCGACGAAGCGAGAAGTCACCAGCGCCGTGATGTCAACTTTCGACCCATTGGGGCTAGCATCACCAGTTCTCGTCCAAGGCAAGAAGCTGCTTCAGAACGTATGGAGAAGCGGCGTTGGTTGGGATGAAGAAATAGAAGACAAGGAGTACGAGACATGGATGAACTACCTAGAGAAGATAAAACTGTTGCAAGACCTACAGATTCCAAGATGCATGGCGCCACATCGCACCGAGGGGGAGTTGCACACATTCTCGGACGCCAGCGAGACTGCATATGGAGCAGCGGTATATTGGAGGTCAGAAGAACCGAACGGAACTTATCGTGCTATCTTGATAGCAGCGAAAGTAAGAGTCGCTCCATTAAAACCGATATCGATACCGAGACTCGAGCTACAGGCAGCACTCCTAGGAACTACGCCACACTCAGAGGAAGAAGATCCCACCTGGAAAAGAACTTTCAAAAAGGAACCCACTCGCGAGGAGAAGGCAGTGGACGTCGCCACGGCAGCAAGCATCACCCATCCTTTACCAGATCCGAAGAGATTTTCGTCATGGAAAAGACTTCTACGAGCTACAGCGAGGGTTCTGCAGTTCATACAACTCTGCAGAGCTAAGGAACGGGTCAATGCAAAAAAGAAAAAGAAAAAAGGGAGCAGATCCAGCTCGAGAGTGGTGCTATTGGTGCTGGGAGCATCGCCGAGCCAGGAGGATGGTGCAGAGCACGAGGGGGAGAATGTCGGCGACGCAATTACCCATGTGCGACAAAAGTATCTACCTGCCACTGTTACTGTGTAAGGTTATATGTTTTATGTTATGTATAGGGTTTAATAAGAATTAATAGTGTTAAATACTAAGTTTAGTTTATACAAATCGATGTCGCTCAGGAGTAATCGAATAAGAATATTTTTTACTATCATAATTACGTAACTTGAAATTATGATTCTTTATTATTGAATGTGTAGTTACATTTTGTGTTTTATAGTATTGAGTAAGACCTAGAAATAAGAATAATGTTTAAATTATAGAAATCGGACCAATATTGTTAAAGTTATGGTAGTTTTAAGTTTGTTTTTTGTAATTTAAATGATAATTTTTTAGGTTTTAGTTCTAGAAAGTTTTTATATTCTAATTTTATGATTATTATTATTGAGCTATATGATGTAATAAGATAAGACCTATTAAATAAGGTATCATATGTTAAGATATCTTTAAAAATAAATATGAAAGGAGGGGTCTAAAGATTTCGATTAAGTAAAAATTAGGAACAAAAGGGCTCTATTTTGCATGGTCGTCGCTACGGTAAAAGGCCGAGCCACCTAAGCGAGGCAATTTATCGTAGCGATATTCGCAGTCCGAAGCATAACCACCGAGCTCTACAATAGGAAGGAAATCGAAATCTGAAGACTACAACATCTCAGAAAAGAACCGGTGTTTATTTGAAGTGGAAGTTTTCGCCTTTTACGCATTTAGGGGTGCGTGGGATACGGGTCAACCAGCGAGGTACTTGTACCTGTAAAGGCCCGCATCATTACGTCAGGCAAGTCGGCTCCGGGTATTGGTCGTGCCCTAGTCGAGTTCTGCCCAACACCAAATAACATCGGAATCAAATTTATCCTTGATCCAAATACGTTTAAAGGTAATCCGATTTATATAATTTCACGTTTATTCACAAGATATAAAATTATATTCACAAAAATGAGTTTTGGTAGCACTCGTGATCATGTTCAAATTCAAATAATTCTAGCTAATTTTACACAAAGCCACGATTTTGCCCGCTTAGTCTGATTACACGAAATGATCCTATCATTTATTCATGCTATTTCACTCTGTGGGCCTCTGTAAAGCTCATCATTATGAGGTTGTATTTTCGTCTGGGGCACGATGTCAGACTTATTACGATTGTCTGACATTTACTTGTAATTTTTTAACTTAGCCTGTTTACGTCATGTCTCATTAAATGTTTTGATGTGATTATGTTGTTTAACTTTACTATGATGATTAAACTTATTGCTGTGTGCAATTTGTGAGAAATTTATTTCAATATACCGTTTATTTTTAGGGTTCCGTACCAAAAGATAAAACTATCCTATCACTGAGACTTCGCTATCAGTCCGTCCGTTCGTATGTCATCAGGCTGTATATATAAAACGGCGGTAGCTAGAGAGCTGAAAATTTCACAATTTGTGTATATCAATCAGTTGATGCTGCAACAAAAAATACTTATCATCATCATTTTCCTGCCCTTATGCCGTTATTTGGGATGGGTGTGATGAATATTTTACGATACTAACGTTACGGAACCCTGCTTGTGCGAGTCCAACTCGTACTTGACCGTTTTTAACCTACTTCAAAAAAAGAGGATGTTTTCATTTCACCTGTATGAGTTTATGTTTGTTACCCCACAACTTTTAACTGGGCGAAGAGATTTTAATTTTTTTTTTATTTGAAGGCTGGTGGTTCCTGGGTTCGTTATCTCCTGAGAAATCTAGGAAAACCCTCAAATTTCAAAAGCACATGAACACGGATGAACTTTTTTAAAAAAAATCTTCATTACTTTGAGATAACAATAAGACATTGTCTTATTGTTATCTTATATTAGAGGAAATATAAAATTTATAGGCTATTGATATGATACATATATTAAAAATGCTATGTAATAAAAAAGTTAGAAATTCCCTTACAATATAACATGGCCAAGAATGCCAAATGTTATCGATGTGTTGCCAAATGTATTTATATTAACAATTATAGTGAACTTAATTTATGGATCACATATTTTCATTCCATTTCGTTCAATAATGTATTTTTTCTTAAACTTTTTGACGACTTTAGGGGTTTTTACTTTGCTTTACACTTAAATATTACGGAATTTATGTTATAATTTTCATGCACATACATTATTAAACTAAATAAAAAACACACATTTGATAATAATTCAATAACATGCTTATTACTCACATTCAAGTTATTGTTTGTTTTTATTGTTCGTTTTATTTCTTTTCGTTTTTGTTAAACTTACACCCGTATTCACAAACAATATTTACTTAAGTAGGTACTTAAGTGTTGATGCACTGTGCAAAGGGTAACACTTCTCAGTGCGTTTCGTTCATCGAGCCTTTGTATTCATTCATAGACAAAACTTAGCTATGCGTTCAGTTTAACAAACGCATAGTGCGCTTCACCACATAAGTATTGTTTGTGAAATGATTTTGCTACCCCTGTGCGTCCATGCCTACTATGAGACCTCACAGTAACGTTTGTGAATACGGCTGTTAATTCTTACAACAATAATTACCATTACATTATTTAAATTAAATGGTTTATTATCTGACTATGAATATTAATCCGGGGCTTATGTAGGCAACAAATTTTCTTGGCAAAGCGTAATAGCATGAAGCACTTTTCTCAAGGCAGCACATTGTAGCGCCAACAATAATTAAAAATGTTTTAATGTTTGATTATGCAACTCACCGAACATGAACTCACCGAGTATTTTCCAGGCACATAAATGGGTTGTGAATGCGATGTAGTTAAGTTATTTAGGGCTAAAGATCCAGGACTTGCAGAGGGAGGAGTTTGTGGCGTACCAGGCCCTCCTAATACCCTCATTCTGGGTGACATTTCATCCCATTCGTGTCTTCTTAACTCTTCGAGATGATCTAAAACATCTCCGTAATGTGTTGAGAATAAGTCTGCATATCTTGAGGCTAGGCCTTCGAGATATCCTCGATCACCATCCTGTGGACAATATTTATAGTTTAATGAGTGTTTACAAAAGCTCATTTTAAAATACTAATCACTAAGCAAGTGATTAGACCGCCGTTGGTACATAAATATTGTTTCTATTTTGTAATTGTTATATTAGTATGCCCTATAGTTTTTTGTAATGTATTGTATCATTATTTGATATAAACATGTTGATCACACAGCACACACTCTGTGAGAAACGGAAAACTCGAAAATAAAACCTGTGCTAATACGCCTGGTCAGCGCGGCACAGTAGACCATAATCCTTCCCAAAGTGGAGGAGGCCCATGCACAACAGTGGGACGTAAATGGGCTGAGGAGAGAGAGAGAGAGAGAGAGTAAAAATATGTGTATCATCACTTCACTACAGCTTAATGAGATTATCAATACACCACCATAGCGACTTTATCAAAAAAGATTTGACATTCAGTAAACAAGAAACACCGAGTATGATATACAACATCAATATTTTATCATTTGTCCATTAGCTTTCTAACTTAGTTAAATTGATTCCATACAATAAAGGAGCTTGGTGAATATTTAACAAAGTTTCATTAACTTTCTAGTCCATTGAAAAGTTACATTTGGGGTTGCGTTTCTTAGAGGACGCAATTTTATTTTTTTGATGTGTAGGGGGGGTAAGTGTAAAGCTAAAATCAAGTTTGTGGGGTCGCCACCCTTGTCCCACGGCCGCCATCTTGAAAATAGGGGTTGAAACGGTTTTTACGATATATCTCATAAACTATTTATCTGATAAAAAAATTTTTTTAACGTTTTTTGTTGCAAATTAAATTCTCTATAACTTTGGTCCAGTAATTTTTTGTCGTAAAACTATAAATAAAAAAGTTATAAGTGAAAATGTTCAGAAATTCGAGAAAAAAATTTATATTTTTCGATATAACTTTTTTTTTATCATTTTACGAAAAAATGATATCAGACCATTTTTGTAGATCGGATTTTAAGGAACAACTTTTATATGCAACATTTTTTCATTAAGTCAATAGCTAAGATTTTACAGCGCTCCGAAGTGAGTACTATTTTTCAGTACTCTTAACTATACATATTTTATACGTGGGTACTAATAATGTGTCATCAGTTATTTATTTATTTTTTTTATTTTGTTATTATAATTCTTTTAATTAGTAATTTTGCAATGTTATTAATAATTAATTATTGACTCTTTTCCTCACCACCCACGAGGTAGAGTCTGGAGGCGCGTTTTTTTTTTACGTGGTATCCCCAATAGGCCTAATCCACGGTGATTTTATAAATTTGAACTACTCCGTTCTCGGTCTTTTCGATGGACCAGGCTGCGGCTCAGCATCTGATCGGTTTTCTGAATCAAATATCAGTGGGAGAACTGGAGAAGGAAGGGGTGTCAATGTCGGCGGTTCATCATCAAAGTCATTTTCATTTATTAATTCTGAGAGTTCCATTACGTTGCTGCAAGTCTCTCCAGAACAATGGAAGCACACTGCGGAACATTTTAGCCCTGCTTTTCGACATCCACACATCGCTCCACAGTTTCCTTTGCATTTGCAAAAGATCAATTTTAGAAGCTCAGGGGGTGCTGGAGGTTTAGAGCTCTGCACTGGCATCAATAATTTTCCACATTTTTTCCAGCCCCAGTCTTCAGGATCATTATTATTACCAAGCCACGACTGGATCTGATGGTAGACTCGGAAAGTATGAAAGCGAGCTGTGTCTTGTGTTGGAGGAAGTGAAGATAAGTTAAATGTACTTTTTGTCACTGCCTTGGCGAATTGTTTGTATCTTAGGCTGTCAAGAGAATTATCATCTTTATTACCACCGTATAAAGAGATAAAAAAACGTTCACCAATTACAGTGAGCAAAGCAGGGTCAACTCTCTTGTTGAGAAACAAAGCCGTTCCACTTGCAAACTCTATATGTTTTTCCAGGGTTTTTACAAATTTCATTTTACCGATATTGTAAGGAGCTGAAGTTGTGTCACATCCCGAAAAAGCATGAAGAAACAGCAAGTTATCCGCAATGACATCTCCGTATATAAAACCTGACGCACTATATAATTGTTCTGCTGTTCGTCCTTTTGATGGTTTAAAAAAAAATACATTTGTTTGTTCTCTATCAAGTGCTGTGAGCAATATCAGTATATCAATATCTTCAGCTACAATAGTAACGGTATTGAATAATGGAGATGCAGCAAGAGCAGAGCGAACGATAAGACTGTCTGCATCTGATTCTGCTTGGTCAACAGTGAAACCTATTTCCGAGAATACAGTTTTAAGAAGTATAATAAAGTTAGATTTGTTCTTCTCATTACCAAGAAATTTCTCTTGTGATAACGTTGGTATGGTGTTCTTGTCAAATTTAACTTCTGTCGACTGGTGTTTTTTCGTGCGGCGCAAACGCTCCCAAGACTTTGTTCCTGCGACATCAGGGTCGTCTGAGTAACCGTCAAACACAATGCTTGCAGAGAGCCCGAAGTGTTCTCGTACATATTTGACATATTTAGTAGTTATATCATTGAACGATGAATTTCGATCCCAAACTACTTTATGTAAAAGCAAACCACCGTCAATGACAAAATGACTACTGGCGCTGATGTTAGAGGATCGTTCCACTGGTGTAAAGGCATTAAACAAAGATGACTTAGTACCTTTTCTCATGCCATCCTCCGCGAATAATGACAATGGGAAAGGTGCTAATTCATACCCTAAGTATGCTTTGACATCACCGACTGTTTCTCTTGAAATGCACATTCGTTGAAATAAGAGTAATGGATTAATAACGACACGAGATTTATCAACTTCAATAGTACTTGTCATAGCGCTGAAAGGAAGAACCTTATTTTTACGCTGAAATGATAGCCGTTGAAAATTAGATCCTGTGATATTAGTAATCAAATCTTCTCCTATCTCAAAGGCACGTTGACAATTAATATTATCTGAAGCAACTATACCGTTAGCAATGCAAATTAATTCCGAGCGATCTAGGATAAAGTCATGAGTTGCGAACCAATTATCGACTTTTTCAAGATCTTCATTGTCACGTTGTATGCGTGAATCTCGGTAATCAATATGTTGTTCTGAAGTATCCATTGAAAGGTTGCAGTATTCTGTTATTTGCTCACAAACATCTTGTAGACGTATCATTCCAAGGGTCCACGATGCCAGCGTACTCTCAGTAATACCACGGCCGTGCGTTAATCCGCCAGATGATTTGAACATTCTCATAAGAGTCTGCTCAATAGTTTGATCAGACATGATCCCACTCCAAAATTTATCCGTTCGTCTAATAGTAAAATAGCCTAAAGCTGTGAAAGAGTGAAATTCTTCAGGAGTCATTATTTTCTCAAGATTCAGCATATCTTGCAAGTATAGATGACTCGACTTGGCATACAAGAAATGCCCACTTGAGTGGAAAATCGGGAGCATGTTTCTGATAGTCTTCAGATGCAAAGACCAATTTCCGGAGCGCTCTGCCTCTATAAAATGTTTGAGAAGAGTGACCAATCTGTAATATTGAACCCATAATGTTGCCGTTGGTCCTTTGCTTTCCAGCATACTCAAAGCTTCCTCAAATTTGGTAGTTAATTGTTGAAATAGGGGATTATGTATAGCTTCAAAAATTCTTGTTCTATCAATATCAGTACTATTATCATCCAGAAAATCTCGTTCTTCTTCTGTAAATTCTATTGAATCCATAACTATTTTTGTTACTGATAAATGCACTAGCAAATGAGCACGTACAGCCCTACCATACGCATGTCCAGACATTATGTGCTGTACACAGTTCTCAGCATAAATTAATTTGAAGATATCTTCGAGTCCACTACCAGACATGATATATCCAATCGCACCTATAAACGACATGAGCAAATGGAACCCACCTAATCGAACTACGACCTTCGATAGATCGGTATTAGGATCAGCAGCAGCTGTAATGTCTCGAGCCTTCCAATATAGCGGTTGATCAAATGTCACAATGCATGTATTTTGATTGGAAGCTTTACATTTTTCAATAGAAAACAAAAGTGATGTTAGAAGTGTGTCGTAATCTGTTGGTGGAGCGTTTATAAATGGCAAACATATAATTCTACTTCTTTGAAAAGATTTTTCAGCAGTTGCTTCGATCATAAATCCGTTCCATCCGCTGATATTCACAGTACATGACCATTTACCATACAGCCACATAAAATCACAAGGTGTAGGAATAATTTGTTTGGTCGATTGTGTGGCCCTTTCAATTACTGAAACATTTATTTTACTCAGACCGACGGTTTTGCCTTTTGAGTAGGATGCAAGAGGAATTAACCCAAGCGTAGATTTAATTGAAGCTGGTATTTTTTTGGATACTCGCGGTAAACTGGTATCAGTTTCGATACTGTCGTAAGGTGTAACGCATTGAATACCACCCATCGCATGGAAAGTATTTTTACCATCAATTGTATTGCAATTAAAATCAGCATTGTCAAAAACAAACTGAAAAAAGGCATGAGGTAAGATATTACGTGCCGGACGAAAAGCACAAGAATCTTCGAATAATGAAATGGCATTATAGGATGCGGAGAATCCTAACGATGAAAGAACATCAATAAGATTACTGGAGCCATACTTTATATACAAGAAAGATCCAACTCCAAGTAGCAGAGGAGAAATAAATGAAGCAGGTCGAGTTGCTGCAATGATAGAGTGAGCAATTGATGCGCACTTTCTTTCCGCAGCATTTAGTGACTTGCGTTTTGATTGGCAAATAATTCCTTTCAATAAAACTGATAAAGTTTCGGGAATTAGAGTATTAACATACTTCAGAAAACTATCAGAAGGTGGATACTCCTTTGTCTCGTAATGCTGTGACCGAATATCTTCCAAAATAATAGCAGCTGCATCTCTAACTATTTGTAATCTCTCTTCACGAACATCATTTTTTTTTTGAGAAGGCGGTTTGTTAGATATAATTTTATAAATGAACCCTTTAAAACAGACTATACAATCGTGACCGGATTCGTTAAAAAATACAATTTCATCTTTGTACTTCGCTTTCAATCGTTCAATGATTGTACGCTTCTGGGGAATGTACTCTCCTGTAATCGATTTCATTAAATCCGTCATGAAGAATTGACACTCTTCACTATTATCATGCAAGTAAGCAAAAACATCCGCCATTGCTGCGTCAATATTATTTTTTCGTTCATCCTTTCTATTTGTGACCGACCATTTTTAGGGTTCCGTACCCAAAGGGTAAAAACGGGACCCTATTACTGAGACTTCGCTGTCCGTCCGTCCGTCCGTCTGTCACCAGGCTGTATCTCAAGAACGGTGATAGCTAGAGAGTTGAAATTTTCACAGATGATGTATTTCTATTGCCGCTATAACAACAAATACTAAAAATAGAATAAAATAAATATTTAAGGGGGGCTCCCATACAACAAACATGATTTTTAGGGTTCCGTTCCCAGTATCTCAAGAACGGTGATAGCTAGACAGTTGAAATTTTCACAGATGATGTATTTCTATTGCCGCTATAACAACAAATACTAAAAATATAATAAAATAAATATTTAAGGGGGGCTCCCATACAACAAACATGATTTTTAGGGTTCCGTACTCAGTATCTCAAGAACGGTGATAGCTAGACAGTTGAAATTTTCACAGATGATGTATTTCTATTGCCGCTATAACAACAAATACTAAAAATAAAATAAAATAAATATTTAAGGGGGGCTCCCATACAACAAACATGATTTTTTTACCGTTTCTTGCTCGATACTATATAATAACGTTGCCTTATGTTGCATAGATAATGGTACGGAACCCTTCGTGCGCGAGTCCGACTCGCACTTGACCAATTATTTGGAATACAATTGCTTGCTGCAGTTGTTATGATACTTTGCTCCAACTTCCACTAAGCTGGGAATATTAGCTATGCGATTAGCAATGTCCATTGCAACGTCATCGGAACGTCTGTTTATAAGCTCCATAATACTTGTTTTTGTACTCTCATTACGTACAACACAAACCCGCGATTGTCGGTTTGTACGCGAATTACTTGGATCCTGAACCGTTTTGGCACAGATGAAGCAATTGTTCACAAAATCAAAGTCTGGCTCTGGAGCTTCTGAAACTGAAGATAAACTACTGGAGCTGCTGCTGCGACGACGAACAACATTATCAGTTCGATTGTCCACGAAATAACAATAACACGCAATATGTACAGTAACTTCCGAAACAGTTCGTAAAAATTGTTCATTAACCTCATCATTTTTTGCTACAGCTCGGTCTAGTAAAGTTTTTACACCTTTTGCCTTCACAGTTCTTATTTTATTTTCACCTAAAGGTTTTTTACAAATAAAACAATCACTCATGATGGAATAATAGAAAAAGCACGCTTAAAAAGTCTAAATGCTAATAAAAAAAGAATAGTTTTCACTGCAGTTAAAATCGAGTCTAAAATCATTCGAAATCGTCTTCACAATTAAAAACAGAATAAAATACATCCGCGCGTAGAGAAATATGTAGCACAACTAAAAGATATAAGTTGAACGACAACTTCAACACAATATTCTCAGCTATTCGTACAGTAAGAGAGGTTAGAAATAATGATAATAATAATAGCAGCTGTTCTTTTGTTCGCTAATTACGCTTGGGTATTTTCTACCTGGACAGCATTCTCGGTAACGGCCGTCACATTTAAAATTATTTTAAAAATCAATAATTGTAAAATTCTGTAATGGAGTGGAAAAGAGTCAATAATTAATTATTAATAACATTGCAAAATTACTAATTAAAAGAATTATAATAACAAAATAAAAAAAATAAATAAATAACTGATGACACATTATTAGTACCCACGTATAAAATATGTATAGTTAAGAGTACTGAAAAATAGTACTCACTTCGGAGCGCTGTAAAACCTTAGCTATTGACTTAATGAAAAAATGTTGCATATAAAAGTTGTTCCTTAATAACCGATCTACAAAAATGGTCTGATATCGTTTTTTCGTAAAATGATAAAAAAAAAAGTTATATCGAAAAATATAAATTTTTTTTCTCGAATTTCTGAACATTTTCACTTATAACTTTTTTATTTATAGTTTTACGACAAAAAATTACTGGACCAAAGTTATAGAGAATTTAATTTGCAACAAAAAACGTAAAAAAATTTTTTTATCAGATAAATAGTTTAAGAGATATATCGTAAAAACCGTTTCAACCCCTATTTTCAAGATGGCGGCCGTGGGACAAGGGTGGCGACCCCACAAACTTGATTTTAGCTTTACACTTACCCCCCCTACACATCAAAAAAATAAAATTGCGTCCTCTAAGAAACGCAAGGTAGGGCCTAAAAAATGTAACATTTCAATGGACTATTCGTTAAAATAAACTTTGAGCAATCAATTGGGCTTTATAATACCTTAGCGAAACAAACATTTATTGGGTCATACTTTTTAAGTGTTCAGCACTTCATTTAAATGTTTCCTCTAAACTGGTGTTGTTTTATTGCTGTTGACAAAGTTTTACTAGGTATCTTATTTACAAAAGATAAATAAATTTTCTTTAACATGAGAAATAGAATGTTAGTAAGTAAAACAGAATTCGCAAAAGGCAAATGGTATTATTTATATGGTATCTTTTTCTTTTCATAAGCGTCGTTTTTGGGTGAATCATTTAACTCCAACCACATCACAGTACATGTCCTAATTTCTCAACTTACGTTAAAAATATGTGTTTGAATGGCATCATGTTCACAAGGCATGTAGCAGTAGGTTAGATTGAACTCTTCGTCCTCAACAAGCCATGTCGACCATCTCTAATATTAAAGTCGTTTCTGTCTGCCGGTCACACTTTCACGCCTAGATGATTTATTACTGTGCAGCATAGCTAGTAGCACATATTCAAATCAAAAAAAGGCATATAGTTTAAAATCTCAAAAAGGGTATAGACCACTTTTTAGGAGAAAGCTCTCACAGTAATTGCAAAATCGACGCATACGACATCGCGTGCAATAACTAGTGAAAGCTGTATGATAGTATACCGATTTAAAAAAAAAACGTAATTATACCTAGACCAATTTTGACTCAAGTGATCTTTATTCGCAATTTCCGTTGAAAGTCGAAAAGGGGAGATTCATCGTAAAATGAGGTAATTAAAACTCTGAAAGAATTATTATGGCCGGACTGAAAACCAGTCCTTAATAATTTCGTCATTCTTTTAATTATTTCAAACACTTGATTGCTTTGATTAACTAGCAGATTTAAGAGGAGCTAAATTTACAAAAAAGACAAATTTTGAAATGTATGCCCAATCATTGTGCATATTTTTTTTTATTTTTTTTATTACTAAAATTTTTCTGAAATCTTTGTTAGTCGTTTGACCATACAATAGAACAAAAACTCTAACAATTGTTTACTAATGTCACAACGGATATTAATAAACCTACTAAAAGTGTTCGCTGACTTTTATTTTATGTTAAAGGAATAGCATTGAAATGTCATAATTTGACTATCTCGATATTAAATCAAAAGAAAATATATTTAAACGATAACAAAGAGTATAAGATAAAAGTGAAGTTGACGTTAAGCGGCGACGGAATAGGAAGCAAAATAAACAATTCAAAACAATGCCAACGTGAAACTCTTTCATAATTACAAGAAAGAAGACGTCGCGACGTCTAAGGGCGGATAATTGCTGAATCTCTATAAAATATTTTATGCAAATCTATATTTTTGTGGTCATAGTTATATGAAATAATGACAAAAAGTTTAAAGTAAAGGTTTTTGTTATGACAAAACAAAACGTGCGGCTGAAATAAATTAGCGTCTTTCGTAACAATAATATAATATTGTTATAATATTAGTCATCATCATTCAAAATTCATTTGTCATATGTTATTAGTGTAATAACTATAAATACTTGTACATGTTTGCGAATTTTCCATAAATGTTATCGTATTTAAGAAAATATCCCTTTATATTGAATCTATCTAGGCAATAAATTAGTGTTTAATCTAAAGTTGCGTCAATTGACACTGCGCACATCAATACGATATTTGTTTCTTACCTATTCGTTTAAATAAAAACATTAAGAATATGATTTAACTAAATAAATATCATAGTTAAAGCTGAGTTATTAAATCAACTATAGGTTGCTATTTTTAACAGTTAATATTAAAGTGTACTGAGACTGGTATAAAGTTTATCAACACTCGGTGCATTTAACTGTCTTGCTAGCCTAGCCAACATGTTCAATGTGTTGAAATCTTTACAGCTTACATCTGGCAGTCAGGTTTAATTCACAAGCAACCTATATCTAATACATATAAGTCTATGTAATCAGGATTAAATTCTAGTATTTTTTTTTTATCATTACGAATGGTACAAACAATCACGGGCAATCCATCAATCGCGTAAAAAAACGGAACTGTATTATTTAAGAGCCGCACTTAGAATTCTACTAGCGGTCGCGCTCTAGAGTCAAAGATGGCCGAAGCTTTATTTCCATTTTTAAATGAGCGCGGCTGAGAGCTTTGTCGGCTCTGAGTTTGTGCTCTGCGTTTTAAGTGGATTAAATCGCTCTACGCTCGTAAAACCGACAAGTGCTCTAGCTAAGAATTAAAGTAACCGTTCGACTTTTGCATGAGAAAGTGCTCACGGGATCTTGCCTCGCACTCACACCGCACAATTTGACTCGGCAATTTGTTTATTTGTTTTCTTGGAAGCTCTACGAACACTTTACTGAATGCCATTGCTTTGTGAATACTCAACTAAAGAAACTCATTAACACTATCTGAATGTATTGGCGTTGATTACTAATGCTCCCCACGCGTCGATCCAATTGAAATTGTGAATGGTAAACCCTTGCTAACTCTAAATAAAAACATCGCAAAATGAACGTATAAGTCAAATGATCAAGATAATAATAAATAGTTGAAGATGCTTTAAAAGAGGTAGGAAGAGTAACTGCTCTTGAATTTAAATGGTATATTTAGACCAGGATCAGTTGTTTAGAGCATAGCAACGAGTTCATTGAATAGTTTGCCAACGGCAGCTGGAATGTTTACGAAAAACGACCAAATGAAAAGTTAGGCAATAGAAACATAACATGCCGTTTGGAGAATTCTTTATATCGTTTTGTTTTAGATTATTCGTGGAATAGATTCAATGTGTACTGTGCTTATCTATACAACTTTGTTCATAGAAGAAACTCTGAACACTGTACCCATCCAAATATCAATTGTATGTACAATGCTTTGTTATTAAAAGATTAACATCCATTTATTTCTTATTTTTATAAAAATAAAGTACTACATGTATTACATGCATCATTCATTTCTGTTTCGAGATACATTCCAATAAAAATTAATCTAGACAAAAACATACATTCTCATAAAATTATAATCAAAATATCACAAA
Source organism: Orgyia antiqua (assembly GCA_916999025.1). Taxonomy (NCBI): domain Eukaryota; kingdom Metazoa; phylum Arthropoda; class Insecta; order Lepidoptera; family Erebidae; genus Orgyia; species Orgyia antiqua. The sequence goes on along the minus strand of OU779864.1, from coordinate 13,325,382 downwards.
AATAAATTATTATTTAAGTTTTGTAATCTTGTTTTAATATTGAACATAATACGCGCTAAGACTGTAAATATAATAGCAGATTTGCAATTTTAAATGTTTGTAAAATAAAGTTTGTATTAAGTACACGAAATATCAGATTACTTAAGAAGGTGTGCTTGAAAATTTAATTCAAACACAAACAAGTAACAAGGAAGTGGAAATTATCAAGTCGAAAGAGCTGATAGCTTTAAAGTAATCAATTCTGGTCGCGGGTTACTGCCGAAACGTCTGCGCCATCGAATACAACTTTAAAATGAGTATAAATTGCAAAACTTGGGAATTATTTGCGTCTCTCCATAGCAATTTACTCAGTTTTTCCAGAATTTCATTATAACAAGTTTAATTGAAGAGAGCGTCCGGTACATAAATTTTAAACTTTTGGCATGCATTTTAATCTGCTTACCGGTAGTTAGTTCGAAGTAATGGCCACTAAATGAGTTTCTAGTTTACTTTAAACTGTCGGGTCGTTAATAAAATAGGTGTAGGTCGTGGTTGGTTGCGGTGCTCTTAGTCTTGACAGTTTTTAAGTATGGTTTTATAAGATACGATTTGCTTCTTCTAAATGACTTTTGTAAAAGAAAAATATCAACAATAGTTGTTTGTCTCTTGTTTTTAATTGTAGGGAGCTAATTAGGAGAAGAAAGCAATATTTAATTTTTCAAATCTGTTTCTTATCTCGGCAGCCTAAAAGGTGTAGGAAATACATATATAAAAATTTTGTTAGCCTTGATACAATAAAGGCAAAAAAAAACACAAAATTTTCAAACTCAATTCTGGCACATTCGTGACAAAATGCTAAACGCCAAAGCTACAGGACTTTTTATCCAGCGATTCGTGCAAGCCTTTCAATCATACTAATTGGTAATATAACATTCATATCACAAGGTTAACAAGCTAAAAATATGCTAACCATTCAACCGTCTCGTGAATTCCAATTATGTTCACAATAGACGTTATAAAAAATATAATTGAAGAGATATAAGTACAAAATGAATATAATAGGCAGTAAAGTACTGGTTTAATCAGTAATTTATGCTCATCAAGCGCACATACATGGACAAGCTAGGAGTCACCATTAAGGTTCTGTCATAAAACTGGTCCCGGATGCACAATGGTAAGTTTATGTCTGAGCAATCGGATATAGTAATGAAAGTTACAAGAAATGAAACTTATTGATGATATTGGTATTGATGTGTTCACTGTTCCACCTTACCGATATTGTAAATGCAAAATTAAAGTCTGCTTGTCTCTCTGCCATTGTTTCAAAATAAATTACTTAATTTAAATGAATTTTAGTACTACAACTTTGATATAGAGCCTGAGAAAGAACATAAGGCTCTAAAGCGAAAAAAAGCCTGTAGTAACTACATACAAACTTCGTGTTTGGAAAGTAATAGGCAACAGCTACTACAGCTGGTAATTTCACGAAGTTATGTGTTACAGTCTCTTTTACTTGCTCCACTTATTTACGTAAGTAAAACCTATAGATTTAGACGAGTATTTTGTATAAAATCTCTGGCAATGTTTCGGGCATTATTCAGCCAGTCCAGTCTTACCCGCGAATGTGATGTAATTATCGAACGACATTTAAGAAACGCTGTCCGCTGTTCCGATTTTATTAAAATAAAGTTATACTATCACTTTTACACATACAGCTATAATATTTTTATTAGCGTATATATGGACCCAGTTACTTACTACACACCGGCCCTAGTTAACCGCGGCGGGTTGTGACAGTCCAAGCCTTTGTGAGGGAGACGCCTGTCGGCTCATGTTGTGCCATTACAACCATTGTACACAGAGTTCATTGGACCCAAGGTATTCAATGCAGTATTAATTATCTCGTTCAAGAGATGAAGACTTATGTTGTTCAGAAATAAAAAGTAGAGTAATGTAGAATTTGCGACGTAAATATTTTTTTTTTTTGACAACTGTGTGATAAATACAAGTATTTGTACTGTAATTTTTAGGGTTTTGTAGTTTTGTACAAAATAGAAACCCTTACAGGAAGACTTTGGTAGCCGACTGCCTGTCTGTTTGCCTGTCCGTCTGTCATACTTTTTTATGTATCCTAAGCTTAAATTTACACAAAAGAAAGTACATTTATATATAAAAATGAATTAAGCTTCTTTTAGGAACAGAGGACGTTAAGTGATGTATTCTGTACCATTTATTTACTTTAAAATTTTAATTTAAAGCCTTTTTTATTAGAAAAAATCTTAGTACGCGTTTCCTTAATTTTCAAATCCATACTTTTATTTATTAAATAAAATCTGAGTAATATTATATTACCGGCTAACACTCACAGTTTTGGGTAATATAGTAAGTATAGCCGGTAATATAGTATTTCTAATATGACTCAAACTCACGAAAATTTCAATAAGTAAATAAAATCTGTTGAGTGATTATTAGTGATTATTAATAGTTTCAAACTAAGCATTAGAAAGAAAAACAAAGTTTTCCAACAAAATTAATATCATCTTCTACTTAAATATGGTTTCTATTTAAAATCAAAATTAAACAGCAGTTTATCAAATTTCAAAACACTTTTAAAACTACTGTAGACAGTGACCTAGAATGTCTTGTGTGATTTATTTCAAACAAGTTTCGTTTCTTTAAAACGTTTAAGATTGCTTTTTGGCTTAATACTTTAATATAGTAACATTTAATTAACACAATTATGTCGAAGATAAAAACCTGGCGTTCTTAATTTACGACTATAATGTTGATTGCTATTTAGTTTAGAATAGAGATATCGTCTGCTGCAATAATAATATTAATGTATTAAAATATACTCAGTTTAGTTTCGATAAGTTTTTAGTCTAATTTTTAACTCGTTTGTAAGCCACGTAGAGGTCGATAGTGTTTAGGTTTTTTATTTTTTTCTTTCGCCTTGCCCTGCCGGGCCATGATGGTGCCTTGAGCTTTACCATGACCCGGTGAGGGGTGGCCCTGCTAAACGGGGTTCGGCCCGACGGGGGGAGCATTAGGTCCCCCTATCATGTTTGGCGCGGCGGGTCTTTGGATACCGGACCGCCGCGCGCAATCATCTCTTCGGGGGGGGGGCGCCAGCTATTGCGCGCCGGCGACCCTGCCCGGGGCCCTGCGGGGTGGCAAAGTTTCGCTAGCGCGTTCGCGCTCCCGCAGGGCCTCTCTCTTTGCCGCCATCACCTCCCTAGCGAAGGAGGCGACGGCGGCCCAACACTGTTCGCTCTCGGCTATCGACGAAACCACGACCGAGAGCGACAAGTCCTGACCCAGCACACTGACGAGCTCAGTGCGCTGGGCATCCCAGGCCGTGCATACGGTGAGGGTGTGTTCTGCAGTATCCACGGCACCACTTCCACAATTGCGGCAGACGGGATCCGACTCGATACCAACCACCTCCCACAGGTACTTGGCGAAACAGCCGTGACCTGTGAGGAGCTGGGTAAGGTGATACGTCGGATCCCGATGCCTTTGGACTTTTCGAGGGCAACCTCTAGGCCAAGGGCCCTGATGCGGCGAATTATGTGGGCCGTACCGGCAGTGGCCAGCGCACCCACGTCTCTAAAAGTGATCCTCTGTGAATATTTTTTTTGGACAATTTTACAAGTCTGCAATGTCTGCAAAATCCGCAATAAAGAAGATTTTACTAATATAAATTCCACACGTATATAAGAGAACTGTCTGCGTGGTAACGAGTTAAGAATACAAGTGTCACCACCCCTATTCCTTCTTAGGGTGCTATTAGCCAGTTGAGAGATATTGTATGCAGATAACATTCTTTTTCAGATACGGAACCCTCGAAAATAAATTAATAAACGCTGTACCAACACGCATAGTCAGCGCGGTATTACCATTATCCTCCCAAAGTGGATGCGGCCCTTGCTCAACAGTGGGACGTTAAATGGACTGCAGAAAAAGAATGTGGTATTCATTGGGGCTGATCTAAATTCAAAATTCAAAATCGTTTATTTTCTACCAAAAATGTTACATCAATTAAAGATATCCCTGGCCCCTACGCTAGTAAAAACTGTGTTGCAGGAGCCTAAGATCTAAGAACCTGTGTTGACATTAGGAACGCTAAAACCCAATAAGTGGGGACAGTTTATGGTATAAACGCAAATAAAACTGAAAACATTAGCTAGTAGAATAATATAAAAACCAAATTCCTACATACATTTTCAACAAAGGTCTTACAAAGTTACTGTAGATTTTTCAGTTACTGATTAAAATGCGAATATTGAAACAGCAAGTGCTAGTAAGAGATCACGAATCTAAAATAGGATTGCATGCGGTTAAAGGGAAAAACGAGCAAAATGGGTAGACAATGCAAAACGCAGACTACTAAGCTTTTACATTAGGTATGGAAATCTTTTGGAATAGAGTCAACACAAACTGCCAGCATAGCATTAAATACGAATGTATTTAAATAATTGAGGCTGTTATGTATACATTTGGAGGAATATGGGACATATACCTACATACGTAAATAACTTCTTGTGGAAGCATTTCGGTTGAGATATCTTCCTAACATTATTTTTATACATTTTGTGTGTTGTTGTAACATTAATAAGTTATTTAATTTAGTTTTTGCATCAATAAAAGAGAATAGAATAGTAATAATGTCAATTATGTACCTACACGTATTTCTTTTTAACGAGAATGCATTACCCTATTGAAATTATATCACTTTAACCAAAAAGAAAATCTAACAACAGCTACAAAATCGTAATAATTTAATTTTTACAAAATTTTTTAAGGTCCAACATACTGAACTGATGCGAATAAATTCTGTACACTGGTAGCAAATAGAGTTTGAAAAATACATTAATAGTTTTTTTTAAATGGTTATTCTAAATTCGTAATTAAAAAAATAAAAAGACGTGTGGCACTGGGGGACTGCCGCGGCATAGCTATTGCATAGCATTTTTTATCAACTTATGCAATTGTAATTTTTTATTTATTTTATTTATGCAGTATTTCTTTCCTTTGTTTTTTTTCTAGAGGTGTGTTGCTGAACTAAAGAGACAAGCGTGATATTTCAAAACAGTCATTAAAAGTGCTGCTATTCATCGATAGATAGCAAAACTAAATAAACTCGCACACTTAGGGTTTCGTACCTACTAGACATATAAACATAAGTAACTGCATTCAAATAATCATTTAATTAAACTCAAAACAACTTACCAACTTAATTTTGTAGTATCGCCTACATTTCAGCTACTTCATAAGTTGGTATTAGTATAAACACTTTTTTACTTGTGATGTGATGACAAATTATAAGTTTTTGGACTTTTCCCTATATCAACACTATATAGACTTGATCTATGCCAAATTTCAAGGCTCTAGGGCAACGGGAAGTAACCTGTGAATTTTGATTCCCTAGCATAAGTAGAAAATTCTTAAAAATGGTCGTAATTCGGTTATATCTTTTAAATGCGTAGAGGTGAAAGGTTGACTGTATTTCTTGCAGCAAGGGACCGCATAGATCTACATAATCGTATGAGTTTCAGGTTGATATCTTAAGCCGTTGCTGAGTAAAAAAAAATTGATCCTAAAAGGTTTTGTACGAAACCCTAATAAAAAGTATCACCGCTGTGCTGGTCGGAGAGGCGGGGGGTGTTAGGTTATTTTCGTTACAGAATTTCTGGATTCGGTTTCCACGCTCAAGGCCCGCGATAAAAGCTATGCAATAGCTTAAAAGATGATCGAAGAAGTTGAGAAAAACAGCCAAATAAAGTACTTAACCAAATTTTCAGAATCCAAAGTTTACTCAAACGTACAAACTTGTTCATATCAAATATTTATATAGCAAATGTAATGCCGTTATAGTGACGATTCTAAAATAACGTGTCTGGCCAGCCGCTAAACAAAACAAATGATACCACAATAAGACAAGGTTCCGCGTGCCACTGATGCGATCCGACGACGATACAATTTATGTACAAGTTCACCTGCCCCTTTACTGTACTAAAACGGCTATCCATTCATGTTCATTTAGAATCACTAGGAATAATAAGATTTAGATAATATATTTCTTCATTAGCTACAAACGGAGAGCCCGTTTTAGCGATGTAACTCTACAACTATATTTTTAGTTTTTATAAAACAAAGTCGGTATGTAGGTATGTCCATATGTAAACTTATATCTTCAAAACTACACAATGGATTTTGATGCAGTTTTTTTTAAACGATAGAATGGTTCAAGAGCATGTCTTTTTTGTATAATCTGTTAGGATTTGTTGTATATTGAGGGAGGTGGGGCTTAATAACTATAAACGTGGGTGAAATAGCGGGCATTAGCTACTATTGATATAAATTAAGACGATACCAAAATAGCTTCGTGCATTTTTCTATGTACGAAGTTTTCATTGTTTCTTTAAATTGAATGGCTAGAGCTCTAATTTTTAAGTATATGTTTGTTCAATATATGATCTAGGATCGCATCAACTCAGAAACACGATTGAAAAAAGTTTTCTCGATAGAAAATCTTGGCGAAACAACCTCTCAAAATTTTTATTTTTTTCATTTGTCGGTCTATTATCGCGTATTAATTAATGAAATAACTTTAAAAACATAAGTAACTATTATATATAGAAACACGTAAATCAGAATTAAAATATATTTAGTAGATTTTTAGTAAATAGGAAAAGTATCCCTAATTCTTCATTTTCTGTGCCTACTGGCTGTGTTATTATGTACGTGTCGGCGATGATATACGATAATATTGATATAGGCCCTTAATGTTTCAAATAAATATCTTTTAAATAAACGTATCTACAATAGGAATTGTGAATTAATCACATGCATTATTTAACAAATCTTCCACATTTAAATTTAGTGAAAAATTTCATAACAAACAAAACCACTTCTTACGGATTTAGACGCGTATTAAATTCGTTTTAAATTTTAAAAAGGTATACAACAAATATACACGTCTAAATCCGTTAAACATTATTTTATTGGAATTGAGTCGTGAAAGTTTTAGAGAATTTCATCTTTACTTATTATAAAACAACCTCAATATTTTTGTATGTTCCTATGTGAGCTTACATCTTCGAAAATTACCCAACAAATCTGATACGGTTTTGTTAATAGATAGAGTAGATCAAGGGGATGGCATTTTTGTATAATTTGATAAGGTTTGTTTTAGAATTCCACGCGTACGAAGATGCTGGCAACAGCTTAACAATTAAGCTTAAAAAGAACTTTGACCCAAAGTTCATACCAAAAAGTCATATTAATATAATATACTCCACAAAGCTAATAAATAATGACAATTCTGCTCTAGTTTTATGTACGAAGTGAATTGTTTTATAGTGACATTAACCATCCCACTTAAATGTTTATTGCGTTTATAAAGACCTCGATGTCGCGTCCCTATACTCGGTAAGATGAACTTGAAAGGGATATACGTTGCAAAAAAATTAAAACAAATAAAAGATTTAAACGAAAATATAAATATTGCAAGGGACCTCGACTCTAAGCATATGCATTCATTTATTTTAGAGAAGTATCTGTGTTTGAATATTATAATTGCTTATCATAAACAGTTAAATATGAAGCAAAATAATTATATCTTTGAAAACTTGCATATTTTTCTATAAATAAAAAAAGTAAATATAAATTACCATTATGCACTACGAGCCTAAAATAAAAAAGTAACACATACATATTTGTATAATGATAAAATGGCATTGACCTTGTAAATCAAAATAAATGTTCACAAATTAAGATTCCCTTCATCAACCTGGTTTAATGTTAAATCATTAATTCCGAAAGTAAATTTTGCGTAACAAACCGATTCGCCTGACTACTCTCATCCATCAGAGAATGTGATTTATGAAGCTATTTCAATAAATATATATATTTTCAGAAAATTAAGGCTATTTTATGTTCAACGCAAAAGTATTTATAACTGAAGTCAGTCTTTATTAGGCCTTACGCCTTTGTAATGCCTAACAAGGACTTTTTGCGATCTATAAATTAAAACAATTTTGCAATAAAATTTCTTAATAGATCTTAAACTAGAACTGAGCTTAATTAACTTTTAAAACATATTTAGGTTCCAAAAATCCATAAAACTAATGGGTTTGGAAAATTTGTTCCGGTTATAGTAACATAGGCTCGTTTATGGTGTTGCACATTACTTTGTACACCTATAATTGTATACTTGGAGAAATGGAGACTGTAGCTTCCTAAGAGTGAAAAAGATTTTAGAGATTATTTTCCAATTTAATATACCGAATTTTTGAGAAAAGGCTTCAGAGTAGTGCTACTATATACCTAGTATATAATATATCGATACTTACTTTTAATTATTACAAAAACAAAATCGTTATTTCTGTATGTATTTTAATGCGGTTTTTTATAGACACAGCAATTGAAATTCAATGTTTTTGTTTCGTATAAGTTAATTTCTTAATTTTTCCAATTGACTTGCTATGCTTTATTATTTTGTATAAGTTGTTAAGGTATTTTTAAATTCCTAATTGCATGAGTAAAATATTGCGGCCAACAGCTTGTTTTTATTTTACTAACTTACTCGCAAAGTAAGCACAAAATTTATTTTCAAATAAACCACGATCACAGCGTTGATTTGGAACTATATAGGTACTTGAAAGTTGGTTTGATATAAGAAAATATTTATTGAAGCGAATACCATAGAGTAAGCACTTTAGTTGGGACGGAAATCTGAAATCTATAACAAATGTACGAGACGGATATTGAGTTTTGATGTCATCTGTGATGCGTGTCTATATTATTTTCAAACACAATAAAATATTACAGTTGTTTTATATCCTAATATACTCGTTCGACACGGTATTAATAGTAGTAGTATATCTATTATATTATTTTAAAAGGACGGCTATTATTGACTGTCTCGTCTTATTATTTATGTCATACAAATTAAAGTTTGTACTGCGTCTGGGTGTTTTCTATGTATTATAAATATGTATTTACAAAAAAAATGTAGTTTAATGTAGTATATCCGTATCTGTTACCCATAATACAAGCATAGAAATATATATAGCTTACTTTGGAACCAGAGGACGTTGTGTGAAATGTCCTGAATATTTATTTATTTATTTATTTACCAATAGTAGTTATAGACGTTTCGACAGACTTTTGTTGTGTATTTTATCTAACTGTTGCCCGCAACTTCGTACGCGTGGAATTTAGATACTATAATACCTTAACAAATTATACAAAAGAGCTATTCTCTTGAACTACTCTATCATTCAAAAAATCCTCATCAAAAAACATTGCGTAGTTTTGAAGATATAAGCTCACATAAGGATATACATACAAAAATAATTAACTTTGTTTTATAATAAGTAAAGATATCTATTTCTTTTTAAGAACATTGCACAAGAGCTCTATTTGACCTATGGGTACTGGATATATGCATACATTAATACATTTTGCAAAAAAATACATGTTATTTATAACAAAATACTAATACACAGTACGAATAACTGTATTCACTATATTAATAATTGCCAGTAACAGATTTCAACCCATAACCCCGTACAGCAGGCATATACTCTACCACTAATGTTAATACAAGGCATAAACACAATCTTGTAATGCATGTAACCCGTCTCCACAAAATATGTAACTCTTTCATGGGTATATTTTATACGATTTTATACGATTTTATAATAAACTCCCTATTGATGTAAGAGAATTTAATAATTCTAAATTTAAAAAATTCATTAAAACTAAATTATGTAAAAAGACGTATTATAAAATTTCTGATTATATTAAAGATGATAAAGCTTGGGAGTAAGTTGCTCTGGAGCAATACATATTCTATATTGTAAAGTTTTATTAGCATTGTAAGTATAATTGACATTTAATTAAAAAAATATTGATTTGATTAAAAGCTCTGCTGAGTTTCTTACGCCGGTTCTGCTCAGCAGATTGCGTCCTGAACCGGTGGTAGGGAAAAAAAATTTGGACATGTCATAAGCACATAATTTTTCCGAAAAATTGTGTCTACTTGATTAAATGATTTTTCATTTCATTTCATTTCATTTCATTTCACTTCGCTTCTAGGATAAATAACTACAGAACTCCTATATTTGCAATAGATATTAAACACTCTAACACCCAATAAATCACAAACACTTGATAAAATAAACTTAATTTAAACGAAATTAATTACAAAGCAAAGAACGAAGATGTTCTAAAATTTATCGAAGCAAAAGAACATAATGAATTTGAAATAAGAAAGCATTAATTCGTTGTGACAGCCAAAGAAATTACTGACAAACCGGAGGGTATTTATTTAATTGGCTGGCTGGAGATTGACAATGATGTATTGTTTCCTTTACAGTTAAAACAGAACGCCTTGATAAACGTGGGTGACGATAGTGATAGTGATAAAATATGACAAGCTTATGATGAAAGAGATTAAATGCATGATTCATTCATTCTGTTAAGTTTACAAACGATTGTTCAATGTGTGTAAATGTTCTTAGATCAATGCTGACAGGCCTTATAAGCTAGGTTAGTAATAGCTGTATGCTATATGGGGTAGCAGATTCAATTCTCGTCCAGTACAAAGAATTTTTGTGATGAATTCCGATGTTTAAACTACACCCGTATTCTTTTTGCGAAAAATTAAGAAATTTATATCATTAATAAGGTTTCTTTAATACTCGTCTAATTGGTTGAAAAATGACACCAGTCGCTTTATGCTAGATATTTTCGTAAAATGAAACTTATCAAAAGTAATAAAAATATAATCATATTATAAACTTAAAAGTATTTTTAAAGTTAAATATCTTTAGAAATGCTTTTAAAAGTAATAAATACTCTTAGTATAGTATGTACTGTAATATTTTTCGAAAGAGACAATATAACCACATTTCATACTATCCAATAATACTTGGGCATAACAAGCACTCCGCAGCTACAATACTGACTCGTAAAATATTATATTGTCGGATCCACTAGATATTATAAAATATTTTACAACAGAGGCCATAGAATCGCGGGCGTGCCCCATTCTCCATAAACCACATACTGCATAAACAAAAGCATTTGAATATAATACGTGGGCAGCAAGTGACAGCCAAATGGAATCACGCCATACATTCAACAGAAACTCTATCCTTCTACCGTAAATAATCTCCATTCGAATATTTTACAGGAAACATCAAAATATTGTCAATAGAAAACATACATTGGAATAAATTGTATTGAAATCATTTCCATCGTTAGTTTTTATAAGTGATAATAATTCACTTAAAAAGATAAAGATGTAGTTTAACAGCGTCTTGCGTGTTTGCTTTGCGTTATAGATATTACCAGGTGAGCGCATGTCTCCTTTTTACTCTACAGGGCTAAGAAAAGTTGCACTTTTATCGTATCATATCACATCGACTACAAAATGTTTTTCGCACGCCGTAAAATATACCCAATAATAAGCAATTTCCTATATAATCTAACTTAGCATGCATTTATGTCTCGACTTTGTCAGCTGTTGCGTGAATTCGCCTGACGCTGTGTGAATGTGCCATAATAAATTTTGAATACTATATTTAAATTTAGAAAATAAAGGATGAGCATTCTAAATTTAAAACAACCAATCTGTCAACGGTTGAGCGCGTGTGTTGTGCGACAACGAATGGTTGCAAACGATACCTACATCTGTTGTCTATTTTCAGATTCGTCACCGCCAAGTCGACTGTCTGCGCAGGAACACGCTTCAATCATTTTTTACACATAAATTTCAACGATGAAAGGCAATCCCGCAATCGACACTTCCTAAACTTTGATAACCCTTCAACTCAAAAAAGTTCTACGAGATCCCGAAATGATTTGATTAAATATATCGAGGCGATCTTTTGGAACGAACAGTTTCCTGCCTTCCACGCTTATCGTAAAGCTTTGTACACAACGCATTAAGCTAATTTGAATGGTGAAGGGCCCCCTCAAAAGCCGTTGTTTGAATTCTTCTCTTTATTTGAGCGGTTGCCGACCTGATTGTGGGAGCCGACATTGCATGGATTGCATTCTGTTCGTCGCACAAGAAGACAGGCGCATTGATGGCGGCTTTTTGATTTAACCGGCTATATGCACGCCAGGAACTTTGTAATTGTGTTGAAAATTTAATTCACTCATTACGTCCTTGTTTTATGAAACTTGTTTGAAATATAATTTGAAAATAATGTTGATATATTTATTGCATCCCATTTATAAGTGACTCCTTTAACAGTTTTGACGTTGTTGTTTCAAGCATTCTTGGATAAAAATAAGTCTTTCAACGATGAAATCAGATAGACTGGGTAATCTCAGGTTGTCATCATAACAACTAATAAGTTCAGGTTGCGCGACAAAGCTCCTTATTTTCAATAAGCTAAGATTTATACTAAAGTTGACAATAGACCTCTTGACGAATGTCCAAGATGTGTAACGTCGTGGGTGAAAACTTTGACAAACGATCCACCTTGTCACATCGTTGATAAATAACTGATTATGTTACACAGCATTTTGCCTTCATAATTAATTGACATCGGCTATCTATGCAGTATTAGGTTTTGAAACCACTTTAATTATATTAATCAAACAGCCCCCGACCACATTTCATATTATACCATAAAATAACTGGCAATTATATTTACTTATGGATAAAATGGAAGTACTTTTCGCAGTTGAAACATGCTTCCCGCTGAGTTGAATTTATTTTTTATGGCTTTATTAATTTATTGGTAATGCAAGTGCAAACGGGTACGCTTTTTACGATTTACTTTTCAACCGGGAACTATAAATCTCAAAGCTTTAAATGAGTGTACGCCTCCAACGTGTTGCTACCCTATTAATACCGGCCAAGATCTTTTTCTTATTTCTTTATGAACTTCGAAGTTATTAACAAAGAATATTAAGCGCAAATGAATGACGTATTTTGTTATAAACAAGCGGTTCAAGTTAGTCAACAAACTATTTCCTTTGAAGTCAACTGTGGCAAGTTAATTTGTAATGTCCTATTCCAGTATTTGTTGACAAAAAAAACCGTAAACAGTCTAAAATAACGAGCGAAATGATCGCTCACCCAAAATAGTGATGGTTATTCCGGTACCGTCATCTGGTAGTTAATTGCTGCATTTTTTACGCGGCCGACTGCCACGGATTCCGTAATTTGTCTTCTCAGAAATGAGTCGCGTCGTCGAATGCAAGCGACATGTAGATACGACTCAAGCTTTTTTTTGTGTAAATACCCCTCGGATTTTGGTCGGCGTAAATTACGTTTTAGTAGAATGCCCCGGGGAAACGTTAGACGGGTTCTTTCATACAGTAATTACTGTTTTAACTGCTTGGACAGAAACGTCAAACGTAACTTATTTTTGAGGATAAAATTTCCGTCTATGTTTATATTTTCCCTTTTTTGTACTCCATTTTTTGTATACATCATTTTTATTTGCGATTAAGATTTCAAATACAGTACGTTAATAAATAAAAAAATGGAATGTACTTCATACCAGTGAGAACGGGAGAGGAGAATAAAATTGTTGAAACATTAGATACGAGCTAGTTAAAAGTAGTAGTACTTGGTAGACAGATAAGATTAAACCCTGTGCCAAGATGCCTAATCAGAGCAGGACAGTAGACCGTAATCCCTCCCAAAACGGAGAAGTCGCCTGCCTAACAGTGGAGCGTTAATGAGCTAGAGAGAAGGAAAAAGAGAGAAAGAGAGAGAGATTACATATGTCATATCAAAACCCGAAATAAAAACAGTTGGATGATAATTGAAAAGGGAATAGCGCAGTATTGCGGTTGCGGTTGTGGTAGTATAATGCAATCAATATATTGACGTTCACAATGCGGCCGTGCTTAACGATCGCTTCGAAGATTTACGTATACCGCTCGCACTATTTACGCGGACCGCTTTTCATATTTACGATTACGCATATTACGGAGGGTACACTGGCCGTGACCTCACTCTATCCTTAAAATACGATACTGTGAAACCACAAAGAGCCACGTCCTTTACTTCTAAAGCCTTATTACACATACGAATTTTATGAGGAAGTCTCCTGTCGCATCGTAAACACAACAGCGAATATATTACAATCAATTTTCAAGATATTTTTAACATATTTCTTTCACTTTACCATAATTTGTGGTCTCATAAATTTTACAGATATGTATGTGCACAAATTTGAATTACAGATGTCTCCAGAATAGCACTCAAGTGTTTTGCAATTAAAATATTTATGACTTTTGTCTTTGATGTAGGTGCATGTGGTTTGTTTAGACGTTGCACTTGAAAACTGAGTTATAGCTGAGTTTCGAACGTTTGAACCTTATCTGGAAATGCATTAAGTCAAAATAAAAAGCAATTAGGATAAGAAAGATAAGTGGTAAATGTAGAAACGGAACTAATCTGTTTTGTGTCTTGCGATACATCGGGAGAGACTTAGATTGTATAATAATCAACGGATTAAAAAAAGTAAACAGTTACAGATATGTTATTTATAGGTATAGATCGATAAACTCAAGATAAGCTTAAAACTACGAATGAAATTAAATATCTAACACATAAACTGATCTCTTCTAGGCAACAATAATATATACGCACCCTAATCATAGAACAGAAAAACTTGTAGTTAAATATCTGCACAGAACTAAACTAACATGTTGATAAAATCGTAAACTAATTATACAATACATGTTTTCTAGACGCTATTTAAATAATGTACTTTAGTATCGAATTAACTACCGATACATCAATTTTAATTTGAAATACAATACGTAGCAAACAGACAAAAAGAGCGACGAACGTATTATACTTCCCTGCAAATTATAGTCTGCATTGTACAAGCAGTAATTACGGTACCATATCGCTTTTAATAATCTAGACAGTGACAGACTTAAATTGTTTTATGTACGACTTTCTACGATGTATGTTTTCAAGTTAAGTGTTGGTGGAATTAGACTGATGGCCTAGTAAATAGCAATTTAGTTATTGGACTTGTAAATGTTCCTTTAATAACGTAATTATGTTAGAAGTAATTGATATTATTTGTCTATATGTAGGCATATGTAACTGTGTGTGTGTTGAGACTATAAGTAGAGACTTATATTACGGATATGTTCCATGGAGAAGAAAATAATTCTTAATTTCAATAAAAATCTTAGCAAATGTTTTTCAGTCTGTCTGTCCGGCTGTCAAACTTTTTTTACTCAGCAACCGCTGAAGGTATTAACTATTTGGTCCAAGTAGGGGAAAAACTAAAAATTTGTAGTTTTTTATCACCCGAATTAATTCTTTACACTAATACCAACTTATGAAGTATCTGAAATATAGGCAATTCACTATGTTTCAACTACAAAATTAAACTAGAAAAATGGTTGAAGCTTCATTATCGGTTTCATTGGCTACACTTAATTATGTTTTTGATCTAGTTGGTACGGAACCTAAGTGTGAGAGTTTATCTCGCTCTTGAAAGGTTTTTTTTTAAACCATATAAATTATTACCTCCATAATCAACTTCATAACCTAAACGACAAGTTAATTGTATAATATTTCCATAATACACTACTATCTATAGAATACATCAAATATCACCAATCTATGTGACACCGTCGACCCGTTTCTCTTGACACAAAGCTGTAATTTATACATTTCCAAACATTATGTTTTCTAATTTAAATAATTCACACATCTATGTCCGATGGCTATTTGTAATACGATATTAAGTCTATATTATATCGATTGCGACCCGACTACAGATAGTATATTGTAGATGAAATATCGATTATATTATTCGTAGCAATTTTCTATACTTCGAATGATGACCATTTCTTTTTTGTAACAAAACGTAGGTATTCTCTATCCATTAGTCTTAGGTATGCCTTTATAAGATGCCACACACAAGTGACAAAAGCACCTAAAAGTTAATTTTGGCAAACGACTTTTGCTGCCTTTACGTTGATTTTATTTCTCATCTTGTGTGTTTCGAGATATCTAACATCTTTTTCATTTTATACATTTAATTTTAATTTTTTGAATAGGCAACACAAATACGATAATAGACAATAGTAATATCTAAAATTTATCTACAGAAGCTTAACAGCAATTATAATTTCTCTTTGTTCAATTTAGGGTTCATTTCTCTTTTATTTAATACTATTTTTTGCCCGCGGCTTCACACGCATTAGTGGCCGAATCGAATTTGAAATCAAACCTAAAATAAAAACTGTATTCTAAACTGAAATTAATAAATACTAACATCGATGCTGAAATCCATAGCAAAATTTACATCAACATTCATTATTAAATACTACGTTTATCAAATAATATCAATTTAATTAGAAAAGCACCTCAATATAAAAAAAGTTAAGTCTACGAGTTGCTATGACAACTGTAAAAATAACAAAATGGCCGAACTATTATTTTATACCGTATTTCACAATTGCGTTTATTATCTCGTACAGAGTTTTTAGCGAAATAATATATAGCCTATTTGACGCCCAGGACTATAAATTATCTCTATACCAATTTTCGTGTGATTCTATTCGGTAGATTTTGCGTGAAAACATCACAAACAAACAAACAAACAAACTCACTTTCACTTTTACATATAAGTAAGAATATACAATAGATGATTGCCTTTATACGAAGTAAAAAAATTGGTCA
This sequence comes from Orgyia antiqua, assembly GCA_916999025.1. Lineage (NCBI taxonomy): Eukaryota > Metazoa > Arthropoda > Insecta > Lepidoptera > Erebidae > Orgyia > Orgyia antiqua. The sequence continues at coordinate 13,308,707 of OU779864.1, read as the reverse complement.
AGTGCGAGTCGGACTCGCGCATGAAGGGTTCCGTACCGTTATCTATGCAATATAAGGCAACGTTATTAGTATCGAGCAAGAAACGGTAAAAAAATCATGTTTGTTGTATGGGAGCCCCCCTTAAATATTTATTTTATTTTATTTTTAGTATTTGTTGTTATAGCGGCAATAGAAATACATCATCTGTGAAAATTTCAACTGTCTAGCTATCACCGTTCTTGAGATACTGGGTACGGAACCCTAAAAATCATGTTTGTTGTATGGGAGCCCCCCTTAAATATTTATTTTATTTTATTTTTAGTATTTGTTGTTATAGCGGCAATAGAAATACATCATCTGTGAAAATTTCAACTCTCTAGCTATCACCGTTCTTGAGATACAGCCTGGTGACAGACGGACGGACGGACGGACGGACGGACGGACGGACGGACGGACAGCGAAGTCTCAGTAATAGGGTCCCGTTTTTACCCTTTGGGTACGGAACCCTAATAAAAACCTATCGTCAAAAATCTGAGCTTAATTAAAATAAGTTGATAGTGTTAATACTTTCTGTAACATAAACCTAGGTGTTTTATATGGAATTATTTGCCATTAAAGCTAACTAATGGATTTAATACCAGTTGGACGCTAAGCTTAACGTTTATTTTATGTTCAACAATACTACAACTATTTGTTGATATTAAATACAATTTATACTTTTTATGAACTGTTTATACAATATGAACTGGTTATGTATTGCAGTTTAAAGTGAAGCTTTTGTTGATTAAAAAAAAATCACGTCCACAACAAATCAATATTTAATATCCTTTGATCTCAAGGTATTAAAAAAAACAATGAAATTGTTTTCTGCATACAAAAATAAACTTTTGGTAATGTTTCTAATGAGAATTTTGTTTTATTGTCTTGTCTGAGTCTTAAAAACTATTTTGTGTAGACATAATTTAATCTAAGTTTTATTAGAATGTTTTTCTAGATGTATGAAGATAAAAAAATATTACAAATAACCAAATTAATAACAATAAAAACAAAACTAAAATTATTTATATTAAGAGAAATATATGTAAGTAATAAGTATGTCTATTTGTTACTGTGAATGAAATTTCTCATCTATTAATGTAACAAAACTAAAAGATAACTTGAAAATTCATACGATAAACTTTATAAATCCACTTTATAAATATCTTCAAAGTTTTAAGTTCGCTCAAGGATATCCCCAACAAACCAGACCACGTACAGGTTTTACAATATTTGGCAGACTTCGACATGCCTCTCCATCCATTTATAACCAAACTCTGCGAATCTTGTGCCAAGTTATATAAAGATATATTCTAAGAATAACTGCGTAATAATAGTCAGCGAAACCATAAAATTATGATACGAAAACAATAGGCTTTAGATTTATGTAACAACTTCAAACTTAATCGCAAGAAAGTAGCTGTTTAAGTTTCAAGTACTTCAATTGAACTAGTAGAATGTTTACCTGGTGATATCAAAGTTTGAATAACTTGATGATTTTTCATTAGATTTTATGTTACAAGCTAAGTGTGTTTATGGTATTATTATGATGGTAGCCGAGGGCCCTCAGTAGTCTCTGCCTACCTCCATGAGAATAAGGCCTGATGTTATGATGATGATTAATTTTACGAAATAAAATGGTTTACGTTGAATAAGGTATCCTTGCTATTCATAAATACAGAAACTACATAGCACATACGACAGAAGCAATAAAAATAGAGCTTAAATCTCTATTTTTATTGCTTCTAAAACTCTAATAGGTACGTAAATTAAGAGGATAGAAGACTAACATCCGTCATCCATCCATATATTCGAAGAAACTTTCGCGTTTTCACGGTAATATTTTAATATGCATGAACGTGTCGTTATTGATTATATAAAGGTTTTTATAAATCTATTTCCATTGGCAAACAGTAGGAAACATATCTACTTCAAGATCAATGTTCCTTCAAATATAATATTCTCGTAGTAGAATCTTATTGCACAAAGTTGGAGCAGAAATTGGTGCCAAATTGCTTCGCGTTGCCTTCTACGCGTCATTTACTCGCCGCTTAGAACAGCTAGAATAAGCTCTAAGTGTAGTTATATGTACAAAACGTTTTAAGGTTGTAGTTATTTCCTGCAATTGAATTTTGTTTTTATTATCTTTACTATTAGCTAAATATGTTAATATAAGTATACCTGCTTATTCTTTCCAATATTTCCAATATTTTAAATACGGAAGTAATTTTGTGTACTTTTGTATCTGTACAAAATACTAGACAAGATGTTAAGAAGTGTGTTTGGATCTGCCTGCTTCCGTCCATGAAAAAAAGGTGATGATGATGATGATAATGAGGACTAATTTTGTGTCGCTGCTACTCTTTTACGCAAAGGTAAATTGAAGAATCGGATATTAGTATTTTAAAGAAACTGTTAATTTTACCCGAACTGCGATTAGGTCATGTTTATTTTTATTGTTTATCTACTACAGACAAATATGTATAAAAATAAAGTTTTCAATTCTATTACAGTGTTAGTAGATTGGCATTTGTTAATATGTATTGTTTTAACTGAAATAACACTTATTCAAACGAATTGTAACGTAATAAATATATCTAAACCATCTTGTTATGACGTTAAGGTATACGGTGTCATTATACGGTGACAAAGCTATTTACGGGAAGTACAATGACATAATTACTGCCTCACAGAACTGTTTACGCCTCTGAGTAATTAGTAAAGACGTTCAAGAGCGTATTATCAACAATAGACCGGATATGCGCCTCGACAACGCTTCCTACCGGTGTCACGAATTCTCAAAACTTCCACCTCTCTCTTGTTTTGGAAGAAAAGAAAGAGATAAAACTACATTCCGTTCTATGTCAGGTAAGTAATTAAATTTTAATGCTTTGATGCGATTCGATGTAAATGGAATCGATTTAATACGAGCTCCGCCTGACAAGTTTTCTAACACCGCAGTCAATTTTTAATTAATGCCGTTTCATCATTTGGTCCATTAAAATTATTTACTTTATAATTATGATGTTAAAATGCATTATGTGTGCAGTTAAAATAAATTAGTCAATAGTAGTTATATATTGTTTAACACAAAACGAATACTGTATATCCCGGTTAATTCCGTAATAATATATTGATACCATAAATAAATATATTGATTGTACACGTCTTTCTTTCCAATTCACTTCTGGGAAGTGTATTTAAATCATAGTAGATGGCCCTTTATAGTCTATGCTTAAACCCACAGGAAAAAGACGTGATGATAAGATGATGATGATATAGGTATTGTTTGCATGATTATAGATGAGTTCTCTAAATATGGTTTTTAAGTTAATCCCAGAATACAAGGTTAGACTACCATTATGGTAAAAATATGATATTGTTTTTCTAAGATCTTGTATATTTCAGGCAATAGAGATATTTGATATTTTATTGATTTGTTACGCCATAAATAAGGCCTTTTCAATCTTTTAGTACACTCATGTCCAATAATCAACTATACAAAGTAATCAAACATAGATTCATACGAAGAGGAATCTGTGATCAGACTCGACATCTTACCATTAAGATTTACTATCAGTTTTCCTCATTCACATTTCGTGCACTGCATTTTTACTTAATTCACACACCCTTAATAATGACTATCGTTCAAAAGCTTCACTTACATATTTACCACCGTTGTACTAATTCCCATGTTATTTCACCCGCTGTCCGGCCCCTCAGACAGCTTCATTAGCCCCCACGTGTCGCAAATTGCGTGAACAAAAGACACAAAGGAAGCTGTTGTGATACTAACGATTGCTGAATTGACAGCCCTGTGGAGGGTCGTTGGTAGGATGAGAAGATCTAGATTGACATGTACGAACATTGATTTTATTTTTAAATTAGGATATAGGGTTGAACGCATTCTTTAATTCAAGACTTATCAATAATCAGGGAGGTCATAACTAGAAAAAATCCTTTCTAACCCCTTTTTTACACCAAAATAATTTGTTTTTATTAAAAGGAAAAGGAAAATGAAAAAGAAAGTTTCAAAGGAAAGCCCTCACTCACATATGGCATTAACAGGAATAATAAAAGTCACGTGAATCAAACTAAAGACCGGTGAATGAACGTAAATTAAATCAAAGCCTTAAGTAAGTTTTGCGACTTTAAAAAAGGTTCCCTTTGAAATTAAGCACATACCTCACCATTTTTTTTTTCATTTAATTATATATTTATGGCTGAATAAGTGCAAAGAGTTGATTAACTGTTTCAAAGTCTACAAGTAAAATAAATAGACATACTCAAAATGTTTAGACTTGTAATGCTATGAGGAATTTCTTAACATTTACTACATACATACTGTAAAGACTTTTTCCCATGGGAGTGAGAAACGGGAAAATTTTCTGCATTTTACACGTACGGAGTCGCGGGCCATAGCTAGTGTAAACTAAAGGTTTTAAACTTCTCACTTCTCAAACTCTACGTACATACCTACATCTCTTTTACAGTCAACGGTTAAAATCAACATTTTTATTATATATAGTTTATTCACTTGTAAGCTATACTAATTAGTTTAACAAGTTTAGAGGAATTAATAACGGTAGTTAAATCACAAAATTGTTAATTAAGTGAACGTGGTAAATAATTTTAGTTATGAGTCATAGTACAGCGGTGTGTACTTGCAACAATAACTATTGTAACTAGGCTTATAAAATTATTCGAGCGTTATATTTTTGTGATTGGCGTACTTTGTTACCCGTTCGCTTATACGATTTTTTTGTATATATCTACTGTTTTTCCCATAACCACGATATGTGATGATAATTTCTGTATCTATTAATATAAAGACAATTTGTTACACTGCATATAAAAATAAAATAATCAATTTTTTTTTTACTTTTTAATAGATTTAATTTGTCATTTTGATCAAGAAACTAAAGAAGATGTCAAAAACATCTGAATTATTTCCAAGAAACTCTAAGGTGCTGAATATACAAGTGGGATTTCAGAAATAGATACTGCTCATTAATGTTTGAGTATTTATTAAAATAATATTTAAGCATAGGGGACACTCATGATATCACTTAGGATGTCATCGCCGGCATACTCCAAAAGGAGCAAGTGCGTAGCACTTACAAGCATCGGGCATGTATGACCAGATGGTATGGATGAAGCCAAGGAAGTATGTTTGGATCGTAGCAGATGGCGTTCTATAGTCTCTGCCTACCCCCATGGGAAAAAGGCGTGATGTTATGATGATGAGGGAACACTCATTTTTAATAAAGTCCAACAACTATCCATCAATGCATATGCATGTATGACTGCTAGTATATTTACTAAGAAAAATATAAACAATATCCGATTCAGTACCAACTGCAAAGAACCATATTTGTGTTTAACGGACTTTGTGGTCTAGTGGTTCGTAATTTCGTATGTAAACGCAATAAATGGGGTAATGAACGTGATCGGTGATGCTGCGCTGTTATTTACAGGATTTTTGGTACATTATTGTGACAAAGAATTATTAACAGACAACATCAGAATGCATTGACGTTCTCGTAACAAATATCTTCACAGTAACTAAAGGATTTACGTAACATAGAGTTATATATGGATTAATACAGTGATAGACATGTACCGGACTAATAAAATCGTGTTACAAATACTGTGTACTTTGATATCGACACCGATTCGACGATAAACAAGCGACTAAACCTAGTTAGTAGTTAACGTGTTCAACACATCCTTTATCAACTGAAATCGTCAGTTTATGTTACAAAGCCTCTACCTTCATATGTAATCAAAGGTAATATTGGCAAAATTAACACGCTCCACCGTACAATCACATAGTGTGGAACATCGATACGCAATTTAGTGTCGGAAATGCTACGTAATAGCGTACTTAGTGGTACGTGCTATACTCCGAATACATAAACTTGTTGGGCGAAATACATCGTAACGTGTTAACTTCTGAAAGGGCTAGCTGTATAAATCAAATTTAAGAGAAACAAACGTGTGTATTTAAATTTTACGAACGTTTTGGGAGTTTTATAGCTACCATGATCAAGGGAAAACAAACCGGCGAAAATATACTGGGATTAAATACAAGCACTCATTCCATTTCAATGTTTACGTAGGAATTTTTTGTTTGTTGTATTTATTTTCTTAAATAACTTCCTAATAGTTCCTTATTTGTAAAGAACTTTGTTTAAAAACCATATACTTTATACCTATATGTTAAAATATGTATAGGTGTTTATTTTCTCCATCTGCCCTACCGGGCAATAGCGCTGCCTTGAGCCTTACATGACCAGGCAAGTTTGGCCCGCTTACAGAATCGATGGGGGAGCATTAGGTCCATCCGTCGTCGTCCTGACATGGTCGTCTGTCACAACCAGCGCAGGGAAAACATCGGTAGTAAAAGTTTAATTTAAGATTTTAATCACGTACTTAATCTGCAGTGAAAACATCGCTGACGTGCGCAATGTCACATAGTTCTTTTTAAGTTCTAAAACTGTGTCATAATAAAGCCAAAAATAAAGTCATAATTAAGCATAAATTAATTCCCGTAGTGAAACGACCGAGATTAGAGAAGTCTCTACCAAAAACTTCACCTAAAACTTTGGTAACCAAAAAAATGAAATATCATTAACATATTTCGTGGGAAATTGCATTAACATGAAAACAAAAGGTTTTTTTTTTTAATTAACAGAGCGAGTCCCGGCCTCTTTCCAGAATTAAAATCTCATTACGTAAAAAAAAAATAATAACATCAAAATAACTTGATTGTGTAGAAAAAAAAATACCATCCATCCTGTTTTGTTACCCTCTATTATAAAAACGAACATCAAAATCTATTTTTGACACCCCTTGGTAGAAAGTTGGACAATTTTATGAAATTACCTCACTTTATTGGGTCGAAATAAATTTAATGTCGGATGCCTCCATTTTATTTTCTTAGGGTTATATTTGAGTATAAATGACGTTCTTAAATTTGTATTTATTTGAATTAATATTTATATTGCCTTTAATATTAAAAAAAATGGTCAAGTGCGAGTCGGACTCGCGCACGAAGGGTTCCGTACCATTATCTATGCAACATAAGGCAACGTTATTAGTATCGAGCAAGAAACGGTAAAAAAATCATGTTTGTTGTATGGGAGCCCCCCTTAAATATTTATTTTATTTTATTTTTAGTATTTGTTGTTATAGCGGCAATAGAAATACATCATCTGTGAAAATTTCAACTCTCTAGCTATCACCGTTCTTGAGATACAGCCTGGTGACAGACGGACGGACGGATGGACGCACGGACAGACGGACGGACGGACAGCGAAGTCTCAGTAATAGGGTCCTGTTTTTACCCTTTGGGTACGGAACCCTAAAAAAGACGGTTCTTTTTGTGGTAAATAGTAAATTTTACATGATTTTATTGTAAGTCGCTAGTGAACATCGTTTAATTAAAATAACCCTGAATTTATACAAGCTTTATGGTACAGTGGTATAGTAACATGTCGTCTACAAAGTTGTGGGTTCGATACCTGCACAACTATTATTCATGTCAGGTATTTTATATATATTATCACAAAAATAAAGTTTAATTACTTTAGAACGCTACGGCTATCAGCTTATTCTATGATAGAAATGCTAAGGGAGTGAGCTAAGTTTGGGGTCTGAGGATGTTGTATATTTTTATGTGAGCTTATATCTTCCAAAATACGCAACGAATCTTGATGCAGTTTTTTTTAATAGATAGAATGGTTTAAGAGGATGGCTTTTTGCATAATTTTTTGGGGTTTGCTGTATATTGGATGAGGTATGATTAAATTTGCTGAGAACTTCGGACGCGTGCGACTTTTAAATGAAAACGCTGCCTTATCCATATGAGATACAACAAAATAATGTATGGAAGAATTGTAAGATTAATAAAATTATCTAATTCAATAGGATGTTAAGCTTGTATGTTGTGTAAAAGCTATTTATGTGTATATAGTAATATTTTTTATCAAATTAAATACCTAAGTTAGCTTACGCATCTAATATAGATTGTAACTGCTTTTCACAGCATGCAATTGAAATGAATATCTTAGGAGATATGACAAAAAAAGAATTACGCGCGAATAAATAAAATATCGAGGAAGCGGTTGCGTTGCTCAGCCATCAGCGAACGCGAACGTTTCCTAAATTCCTCGCGTACGGAGTCGCGGGTCAACATGTTTATACTGTAACTCTTTCCTTATGTCCTGTTAGTTCGATTGCTTGTTTAAATAACAACGTATTTTAATATTTCAAAAGAAATATTCCGATAAAGTAATGTTCTACGCCAAGATCGAATTCAGTAAGTACATCATTATATAAATGCAAATAGCTACAAACCAAGCGATCTAAATTTACGTCAACAATAAAAGCATCACAAGAATGCATTAAGTTCGTTCTCTCAATTGAATTCCTAACAAGCTTATCTTGAAATAGAAAAGGCATTGTAGGTACCTACATTCAAGTGTTATTTTCTTTGCGTGTCGAGAGGGTTAAAATACCGCAACATTTTTACGTCCAACCGAATAGGCGAGTTTACTTTGCAACCTGCGGTTATGACTAAAATACCTATGATTTATTCATAACTTTTATAAGCCCTGTCTAAAACCTTTTTACGGCTTGTTCTGGATAATTTTTATTAATAACATTTTGAGGTAATTTTATTGACTATCTACAAGATAGTAAAATTCTGTCCACATAAAATATACGTAAAGCGTATAATTTTATATTATTGCTAGCTAACACGCGCGGTTTTACTGACATTTACTGTCCCCCTACTTATCAGCGTGATAATATATTCATAGTTTATTTTATTCTCATTATCTGGAATATTTAACAAATATTGTAAAATTTCGAATTTGCTTTGTATTTTTTTTATAAGTATAAGAACCTACTTAGACTTAGATATACTACAATTGCACGCGTATAGACTTATGTAATTCAAAAATATTGGCTCATGAATATAATAAATCAATCGCTATTTACATGTGGGTTAGTTCATAATTTTAAGGCTTCATAATTGGGTTCAGACATAAGCGCATTATGTGACGAGATTAACAAAACAGTTGTTTACTATACTGAATAATTTGTAAACACACCTTTACTGAAATAAGTAAAATTTGTTCCATTATTGTCTACCACACTTTTTTAAATATAATATGTTTTTAAGTAATTGGTTTGTCAAAAGAAAGGAACTTAAGCATCAAAGCACTTAAGACTAAACACTGCCTTTGCCTTCCCACACTAAACAATCACAATAATTACCAATACACCAACTTGTTCTATACTTTAATAGTTGCACATAAAATATTTTGACGTGACGATAACGACAAAAGGGGCCGAACTTGGCTTATCTTATCGCAGCTGAGTGTTGGGCCGCTAATGACCGCTCGCCTACCACCCTTTGGTAACATACTTCCGAAGTTACAAAGTGACAAGTTTATTTTGAATGTAAGCTCCTTTATATTTATCCTTAACTGAATCATAATAAATTATGTTATTTATATTGGTATCGTAAGAAGAGATATTTTTATAGCGCAAATTTTAAATTATAAATTTACTGCCCCGTGGCATCACCCGCGTTTATAGTAACTGCTCCAGTCCTGAGGTTATAGCGTGATATATAGTCCATGTATTTTTATATATCTCGAATATATAAAATTCTCCTGTCACGGTGTTTGTAATTATACTCCTCCGAAATGGCTCGACCGATTTTCGTGAAATTTTGGGTTGTCACAAGGGCCGGGAAGCCTCATATTCTCTCGTTTAAAACGTCATAGCATTTATGGACTAGCAAACAGATTTGCCCATTAACAATAATCATGAACGCGAGTCAATGGACAAGCTTCATGTGTAGATACAACATAAAACCCAGATTTACTCAGACCGCAACTTGGATTATTGTTGTACAAACAGATTGCCAAGAAGCAGAATATATAAAAAAAAAATAAAAAAAAAAAAAAAATACCATAAATTATTTATTATGAGGCCGAGACATCGTACGCGTGGAGTTACGAAAATTTTCCCCGTTTTTGAAACATATAACTAATGCTTCGCTCCTACAGATTGCATCGTGATGTTATACAGCCTGCAGCACTCCTCAATAAATGGACTACCAAAAACTAAAAGAATTTTTCTAATGAAACTAGTTGTTCCCGAGATTAGCGCTTTCAAATAAACAAACTCCTCAGCTTCATAATATTCGTTTAGATATGTACACATATTGGATATATTATCGTATTTAAAGAATTTTTTATGGTTGGTCTACTGGTTACTCAGTTCATTTTCCCGATTATTATTTGTTAATTTCATTAGCTATGATAATTTTTTTAACACAAAGTTCCTAATAAGTAGTAGCACCACCTTGCTCTACTTCAGTTGAGACCAAGGGCTTTATAGAAAAAATTTTCAACAAAATATATAAGTATACCTCAACGGCAGTCACTTCTAAAAAATTATTTAAGTATCATAATTTTCATAAAATAAAACCTAGTAAAAGTATTACCGCCAAAACAATAATAATAATAAAGAATATTCAGGACATTTCACACAACGTCCTCTGGTCCCAAAGTAAGCTATATTACTATGCTTGTATTATGGGTACCAGATACGGATAAACTACATATACTACTTTTCTTTTGTAAATACATACTTATAATACATAGAAATACCCAGACGCAGTACAAACATTTGTATGACATTTATGGATATCACACAAATGATTGTCCCAAGCGGGAATCGAACCCGCAACCTCGTGATCGGTAGTCCATTACATAAACCACTCCACCACGAAGCCCGTCTATATATATACAATTTAAATATACAATAATTCAAGTAAGAAATAATAAATGATACAAAACTCGAAAATCTATACTAGGTACTTAACTAATAACAGAACACCAATTATTTAAGAAACTTGTAAAAAAATAATTACTGACATAAAATATTATCGTTTGAGCGTGAGAAAACTAATAAGGTTATTAAAAAAATGTCATAGTTAAGTAATTTATGAAACTGCACCTTACCCGCAGTTTCATAAATTTATAATAGTATAAACAACAACTACTCTGGTTAAGTGTTTAGTTATTAAGTGAAGTTTCGTGGGAAAGTTAGATTATTGTGAAGGACAGCGCAATTTATGCAGGAACTTAATACCCAAATAAATAACCTACATTGTTTATGTACCTAAAGAATGCTATAGATATTTAGGGTATAGAAACAAAATAGTATTCACGTGTATGATCAACGCCATCTAGGCATAGCGTCAGATTAGCGCTGTATTTTATATTATCTCTCTTAAAGAGGAAGGTTGTAGACAAAGCGTAATGACAAAATTATTTTCAACGACTTTTTGTTACACTTCGCTAATCATACATAGCAAGCACAAGCTATATACATAGGTAAGATAATTTTATAAAATCTTATTTGAGATTATTTTTTAATTAATTAACTATAGTATTAATACCAATTATAGACAGGCTTCGTGGTCTAGTGGTTCATATAACAGACTACTACAAATGTTTGTTCTCCGTCTGGGTGTTTACTATGCATAATAAGTATGTATTTACAAAAAATAAATGTAGATTATGTTTTCTATTCGTATTCTGGTACACATAACACAAGCATAATAAGCTTAGCTTGGGACCAGAGGACGTTGTGTGAAATGTCCATAAATATTTATTTATTTATTTTAATTCAAAACATAATTATGAAATGACGTTATTCTTGAGAAAAATTTAACCTACTGAGTTTTAATAATTTTTGTGTGAGTGAGCCATAAAATTAACAATAAATGAACAATAAACTAATTACACATTCTTAACAATTATGTATTTCTAAAAATAACAGAGTAATAAATTACAAAAAGAAAACTAAGTTAACCCTAAATAACCCACCAAAGAAAAAACAAAAGTGAATTAAATAACCATACCCATAACCCATGGTATATTCGTATAACCCTTCTAAGCTTTTAATAACTATATCGAACTATAAACAAAGGACAAACACGAAGGTGCCTCCATAAAACGCCAATTAGTTTACAGTTTCCGTGTTCTAATAAATCTTTTAATCTTAAAACGTTATCACAAAAGAGCCGAAAAGACTTTACCGGAGCTATTTAATTTATTATAACAATTAAGAAATTCTTCACACGCGCTCTCAACAATTTGAGTGAAAAACTTTATTATAATATCTGATTAGTTTATGTTTCTTAAATTAATATAAGAGAAGAAAATATTCGTTAGAATTTCGTTTCTCGATGTTATACTTTATGTGGTCTTATTTTCATTTCATTCTGTTTGTTTTCGAAACTTTTCATAAATAACGAATGAAAGATAAACATTATTATAAATCAAATTAAATTGTTATTGAATGTGCTAATTTTGGACTGGTAATTTGGGCAATAAAGCATATTATTATCTTGTTTATGACGTTTTGATGACGGTGTGCGCGAGAATCTTAATGTCACGATATTTTTGTCTAAGGCAAAAAAATTGGTAGGTACAGGTAACTTTAAACACTACTGTCTCTCTCCTATATTTGTCAAGAACAGTATTAAATATTTTATACTATTATTACATCTCGCCTGATGGTAAGCGATTACTTTGGTAGATGGACGTTTGCAATAACAGGGGTATTACTCGCGCTGGGTTGATCCTGTAAGAGTTATTGATATCAAAACTGACTGTTGCCTGGAACTTCATACGTGTGCAATTAAGAAAACTTTCCCCTTATTTCAACTATTTTCATTGACGTAATACTATATAGCCTATAGACTTTCTCAATAAATGTGCTATCCAACACTGATAGAATGGGCATTTTTCATTTTTTTTTAAACTCTTAATTCGAAAACCATTTCGGGGAATAGAGTTTCTGATCATGATCCATTAGTTTTTTTCGGAAAATTTGCTATATTAACGATTATTTTTCCAAAAAAGCAAATGATCTCTATTTGCCCTTGAAATGAAAGACTTAAAATATTAAGGCATTTTTAGGGATATACTACTCTGAAGTGGAGTTGAAATTTGGTCTATTATATCAACTTGTCAACTTTGAAAAGATAAAGTGCAATCTGTATTAAGTCTATCAAGAAAAGTATATACACAGATTGCGTAAAACGATGACGTCACAACATTTAAAGTAATATTTTAAAGAATTTTTTAAAAATTCTGTATAGTGAATATTTCAATAATATTGAAATTAGTTGCTTAAAATAGTCTATATTTTCTTAAAAGAATATAAAAACAGTAGGTCAAAAATTATGAACAATCCCAATTATTGAAATCGGTCCAGTGGTTCCTGAGATTAGCGCGTCCAAACAAACAAACTCTTCAGCTTTGTAATATTATAACTAAAAAACCCTTTGGGGAAATATTGAAGTTACGAACTTAAATAAGTGGTGATTGGCGTATGATTGCAAGTGCACCTTGGTATATCAACAATAAATCAGCTTCACCGTGACCTGAATATCCCAACTGTGAAACAGGAAATTACAGCCAAAATTAAGACATATACAAAACGTATTGAGATGCACCCAAATACACTGGCTCGTTATTTGATGGATAAGACTACACGCTCTTTTAATAAATTGCAGAGAAAGGCCCCACAAGACCTTGTATAACACAAGATGTCTTGGCAAAAATGAAATGGATTAGTCATAGGACTAACTCCATACAAGCTTATTTTGTCTTAAATCTAAAACTCCAGCTAAATGCCCGATGGATTGGGCAGATCGCAGGATAATACAAATTTAAAAAAAAAAAAAAGTGGGATTGTAATAATATAAATTTACGGCAAAAATAAATTGATATGCATATGAGTGATCAATTATATCAGTCTAGACACAGAAGTCCAAGCTCATAAATTCTGCGGCTAGGATGTCGCCAATTATGTCAGCGATGTTATATCGTTAATTACTCCAGACGAGAAAATAATATAGACTTAGTTAATGGTCTGAATTAAACATGGCCATAATATTGTGTCGTAAAATTGTGAATGTTAGCACTTATTATTATTGTCCAGACAACATGATGTTGTAATTATTATACAAGTTGATGCTTTTTATCTATACGTCGATACTAATATTATAAAGGTGATGAGTTTGCGTGTTTGTTTGAACGCGTTGATCTCAGGAACCACTGGTCCAATTTGAAAAATTCTTTCTGTGTTGGATATAACATTTATCGAGGAAGGTTATTGGCTATATAACATCACGCTGCAACTAATAGGAGCGAAGCATCGGTAAAAAATGTTACAAAATCTGAAAAAAAGTTGTAAAGCCCACGCGTACGAAGTCCTCTACAACAGCTAGTAGGTTGTTTGGACCATGACAGTCGGCACTTTAAAGTCACTGCCTACCTCCATGAGAGGAAGCCGTGAAATACTATTCAATTCATTTATTTGTTTAACATAGGTATATAAACAAAGTTTGAACAAAGAAATTGTATCTCTATGTTTTGCCTTGCAAAGGCGTACAAATTATATGTCATTTTATAATACCTAACTAATCAATCTATATTTTATTATTTATAATTACATAATATATCACAAACAAAAATAAAACATTAATTCAATCGATCTTATAATAAATAAAATTAGCAATTTCGTTAAAGATTGTTGCTTAAATTTCAACTAGGTTGTTAGTTATAACTATCAACTATCATATAATTGTTAGCACATATAACTAATGATAATGGTGTCATGATGCCTTTATAAAATGAAACCTTTTTTACGTTAGTAAAATTATCTTTGTTAGTGCGGTGACGGCTTTACAATACAAGTAAGTATCAGCCACCCTTTACCTTTCCACAGGGTGCTGTAAGATCTGCCTAAGTAATGATACAAGCAGATTTTATTCTCTGTGAATTGAAGTTGCAGGTCCGTGGCGCGACCTATACGCGCGTTATACATCTTCAAAGTGTTTGTGGTAACTGATTATGATTTGCGTATACTATAGTTATTTCTCAAACTAACTAATATCTCAAAGATTAATTTTCTTTATAAAACCTTCATATCCCATCATCTACTCATTGATTACGCTAATCACCTCCAGACAGTGTCCTTTTCTACAATCCATTACCTTCGTTAGTCGTTAATTACAAAACGAGGTTATAAATTATTTGATATTAATTGCGTAATGCGATAACATTATTAATTACACAACATTTCTCTGAGAAATCTGTTAAATGAAGTGCTAATCCTTCTAATACTCTTTAGAGCGACATTATTAACATTAAAGATAAACAATTGTGTTGATTATTTTACAAGACTAAGGCAGTCATGCTAAGAATTTTTCAAAGACGGAAATATCGAAGATAAACCCTGTGCCAACACACCTGGTCAGCGCGGCACAGTATACCATGATTCCTCTGAAAGTGGAGGAGGCGCGTGCCCAACCGTGGGACGTAAACTGGAGTGGAGGAGAAGAATTTTTCAGTAAGCACCTACTCTCTCTCTCTCCAGCCCATTTACGTCCCTCTGTTGGGCACGAGCCTCCTCCACTTTGTGAGGGATTATGGTCTACTGTGCCGCGCTGACCAGGCGTGTTAGCACAGGGTTTATTTTCGAGTTTTCCGTCTCTAACAGAGGATGTTATCTGTGTGCAATATCTTGACTTTTACAGCACCCTTGGGAAGAGATGGGGTGGCGACACTTGTATTCTTAATTCATCACCACACGGAAATCAAATAAAGCACCTACTACATCTATCTTTTCAAATCTTTTTAGTGCCTTTCTTCACGGGCCTAAAAGAGCTTTTAACTAAATAGATATTTTAAAATATTTGGCGGAACGTATGAAATCAAAATAGTCCTTCATAATACTGGTAAAATATTCGTTGTTTTATTCTTTCGCTTGTTTAATATTTTCAGTGTAAATTATCTTCAACGACCAAAATACTAAAACTACTGTAAAGAATTAATTGCCTGTACAAAGAAAAGAAAGATATTGTTTTCTCTTATACAAAAAATATATAACTTTAATGTAAGTTTTGAGAGCACCCCGTAAACCTACTTTACAAGACAATAAACTCCGAAATTACGTCTAGTACTTATAATAAAGCCTAATAGTATTTTTAAACTCGCAAGAATTAGGAGGTAAGAGGTTTTTATGAGCCACCTTCCGATCAATATTCAGGGACGAGTTATACTTTTTATGGTTTCGCGCAAAAGGTTTTACCTTTTGGTAAGGAACCCTAAAAAATTACTGAGATTTCGCTGTCTATAAGTCCGTCTGTAACCAGGCTGTATCTCTTGAACCGTGATAGCTAGAGAGCTAAAATTTCAGGTATATGATGAATTTAAATTATGATAATAATGGTACCATCCGTTTGCGAGTCCAAATCCTGTTTTATCAATTTTATATACAGCAAATATAGGTATTATGTAAGTTTTGGTTCAAATTGTTACACCATGCTTCTACTAAATAATTCTATTAGCAAAAAATGTGTAAGGAAAATCTTTGCACGTGAATTTTGTTTCACACGTAATTTGCATGCATATGCATACTCGAACAATATTTTCGTTGTCTCATCACATTTTGGTATATGAGATCAAGTATAGGTATATATTTTCGTAAAAAATTTACCTTTTTAATATTTTCAGGTCCAATAATGAGAATAAAATAGGAACATATAGAGACCTATTTGACAATTTATATGTATATCCTTACTTATTATAAAACAAAGTCGCTATTTTTGTATGTATATCCCAGTGTGGGCTTATATCTTTAAAACTACGCAACGGTATTTGATGAGGTTTTTTTAATAAGTACAGTGGTTTATAAGTATGGCTTTTTTGTATAATTTGTTAAGTTTTAGTTCTTAAATTACACGCGTACGAAGTGCTTAGTATATTCAAAATACCTAGTCACAGTTATTCACAAAAGTGATGCATCAAAAATATCCTAACATCGTTTAAGTCACGACCTTTATTTTAAGCTGACGGTTTTAAAATAGTCGTAAAACAATTTTATATCACCATATTCGAGTCACTGAGGTGACATCAACAAATGTCTATCGCATCGTTTCATCTCAAATCAACTAAATTAACCCATAAATAGATAAAATATTATACGACCGCAGTAATATAAACATAATTTTGAAGACATCTCCAAAGTTTATTAGAGATCCCACAACACTACTTAAGAGCGGACTCTAGAGCCGGCAAATTCACAATTTTGATATTTGAGTTAAGTATTGCTATCTATATGACAACTAGAAATCAACCAGATTTTAAAAACTCGAAATCTTTGATATAAAGATGTATCATACTCCGTTGTTTTCTTCGTGAAAAAGAAACTGATTTTACAAAAATTTACACCATATTATAAAGAGTATATATATCTATGTTTCCATAACTTTCTTTGTTGGAAAAACTCAACCCAACCAGTATTATAGACCCTGCAAATTCATCTATAAGACAGCCATAAAACAAATTTTTGATGGTCATATTTCTTCAAGTAATCACGTTTTGGAAAAAAAAAACAAAGTAAGAGAAGCATAGATATAAAAGTATTAAATATTTTGAGAAAAATTCATTGCTGTAGACGTAATTTATATGAAGAAAACAGCGGAGTATCATGTCAATATTTTTGTTTGTAGCATGGCTTGCTATCGTACCCTCTTAATAGTAATCATATGCTACATCGTGACTTGACTAATATGTCATTTTTGTTTGTTTATTAGTAAGTTAAGAGCAACTAATTCAATGTCACATTAAATCCGACAGTGCTGACATCTATATACGATGCACTTTTTACGAGTTCTCAGTATTTAATTTATTACATTTGTCACTCAGAGAGTTGTAAAATCGAGTAAGTTTTTGTTTTTTTTGACGTGATTCACTGTTAACATTTACGATTACTTTGAAGATAATTTATAGTAAATGCATCACTAACATATCATATAATGTAAAACAAGTTACAATGGTGAAAATTTTAAATACACTCTTTCTCTATCTCTATCTCTCTCTCTCCAGGTCATCAACGTCCCATTGGTGGGCAAGTGCCTCCACAAAAGAAGGTCTTTGGTGTACCATATCGACCTGACCAAGCTTTTGGTTTAATTTCGAGTTTTCCATCTCTCACAGGAAACGTAATTTGCTTATAATATCCATTAGCTGGCTCTTACAGTACTTATTTGGATGAGATAAGGTGATAAGACATGTATTCTTAAACTGTCACTTCACGGAGTAAAGTTTTAATAAACATAATTTTTTAATAAACATTATTTTTGATGGGCTTCGTGGTATAGTGGTTCATATAACGGACTGCAGTTCACGAGTTCGCGGGTTCTATTCTCGACTCAGACAATTATTTGTGTGATTTTTATAAATACCATACAAATGTTTGTCCTGCGTTTGGGTGTTTCTATGTAATATAAGTATGTATTTACAAAAAAAAGCAGTATATGTAGTATAATTTGTATTCTGGTACACATAACACAAGCATACAAGCTTAGTTTTGGGACCAGAGGACGTTGTGTGAAATGTCCGTGAATATTTTATTTTATTTTTAAATATTTTTTTTGCCTTCCAATTAACATTCCACTGTTGGGCACACCTTTACCCGCCGCTTGTACTTAGTCTGTGTATACCATACTGACCAGATATTTTGGTAGATATTAACATCTCTGATCCTTTTGTAATTAATAAGAAGTCCTATCGATAATTATATCAATTTTGTGTATAATATCGATAGTATATCGACAAGCGAACGATAGTGTATGTAATTCGCTCTATGTAAGTGGATACACTAAAAGATATAAAGGAATTTATCAATACAAATACACTTTCTGAGGAAAGGCCCCGTAAATGATATCATGTTGACTCGCAATAGCGAAGGGCCTACAGCTTGTTTGCTTTCGCCGCAATCTCAGATTGGTAATAAGATGCGACACATGTATTATCCCGATTAAATCCCCTCGGAGAGGGGCTTAAATGTAGTGATGTCTGTAGGTGACGCATCCCTCTTTCAATCGTTTCGGAACATGTCATTCATTTATAATAACATTGGGACATGTCAATATTCTCAGTCTTGTAAAACAAACAAATCAAACTAAGTTCTTCGAATTTCGTGAGAATTGATGTACAATTAGCAAATAGTATTGTTTTCGCAAAAATACAAATCAAATAATAATATGTATGAAAATATAAGTGTGCAATAAAATAATCAAAAGAATATTTTAGCCAATGAAGTTTTTTTTTTATTCTTTAAACGTTCGGCTCCTGTTTCTAATGTAATCATGTACTCACTATTTTTTAGGTTCCAACGAACAATATAAACTGATGTTAGGTTGAACAGATACTTTGATAATTAATCTTCGATGCTTACTCGTATATGTATATACATATACGAGTAAGCATCGAAGATTCAAGCAAAGCATTCTTATATAAGAATTGCAAGTCTTTCTCTCTTTCTCGACTTATTTACGTCCCACTGTTGGGCACGGGCCTCCTCCACTTTGGAGGGATTATGGTCTACTGTGCCGCGATGACCAGGCGTGTTGGCACGGGGTTAATTTCGAGTTTTCCGTCTCTCACAGAGGATGTTACCTGTGTTCAATATCCCTTAGCTGACTTTTACACCACCCTTGGGAGGATATGGGGTGGTGACATTTGTATTCTTAATTCGTCACCACACGGAATTGCAAGTCTAAGGCCATAAATACATATATTAAAAATTAATTCTAATTACCTACTATATTTTATTCTATACAAAAAGTAATTGAAATAAAGTGAGCATCAACTCATGCATTTTTGTAAACATCATCGTTAAATTGAAAAGAATCGACAACGTGTATAGTATACCGCACTACACTACTCGATGATTGATCGCTCGGCTTCCCGCCTGAGCCTGTCACGGCGAAGAATAACATTGTTAAGGCTCTTGTAAACGTCTCACTGCCGCAAAATCCTTGTAAACATTCAGTAAATACAAAACGAAAATAGAATAGAACGTAAATTAATTATCTAAAATTGCGTATAGAAAACATTGATGCATAGTGAATTGGTATATCTAACAGGAGATGGAAGCAATAATTGATAGTTTTCATTAGATTTTAGTTTAAGTTTAGTTAAGAGATGACGTATGGTTTATTATTTCCAAAGTGTTTCATTATCCTCCTGCCCTTATCCATTGTTTGGGGTCGGTGCAACATATATTTTTCTTCCATAGTCTTCTATCAGCCGTCATGTCTGTGCCAACTCCTCTTTATTTCATGTCCTCTTTCATACAGTCCATCCATCTTTTGTTAGGTTCTTATTTCTTTTATTTTATTATTAAGTGTTTGTAAGATAAATATTCATTTTTTATAGTAGTTTGACGGATAGGTAGTATAAATATTATGCAAGTGTTTTTAAAATAATTTGTTAACATTTTGTTAATCGCTATACACTATATTGTGCATATGCCTTTAGAATATTTTTTTGAACTCATCCCTACCGGAAAAGACTAATTTTTGACCGGCACAAATTTTATAAAATACCCAATAAGCGTTATTATAATACACAAAACAGCTATAAAGAAATAATTTGTAATCATGCATACTGCTTACCATAATAATAGTTGGGCATGATCCTTTAATGGATAACACGAATGGACGGAAGCCGTCAGGATAAAAAGAAAGAGACAGTAAATGTGGACCACCGAGTTAGCGGTGGACATCAAAGGACATACCGATGTGTAATCACGGATATCCGCGAGAATGGATGCGACAAGCTTAAACATTTTTAGTCAACTAATTTGTCAATGTGATCAAAGTCCAATCAATACTTCCAAAAAATGCACCAATTAACTAAATCGATAATAACGAAACTATTAGGTACAATGAACTGAAATAAAAAAAATGAAAGTTTATGTATACTCTGGTCATATAGCTATTTTCATTTGTAACTAACTTCATGGTGACGACTTTTTAGGATGATGTTTTTTTTTATACCACTAAGGTGGCAGACAAGCTTAGGGCCCGCCTGATGGTAAGCAGTTACCGTAGCCTATGGATGTGCGCGCAAATTGTAACTACCTGCATTATTTTCAGTAACGCATTAAAAAAAATATCTTTAAAATAACTTATTCAAAATTTATCCATTTTGCAAAATGCTGCATTTCTTTGCCACTGGTATTGCAATCATAATGCGGCAAAATGTAAGTATATTTCCCACCACTGGGTAATGCGTAGTATACACAAAGTTTTAATGTAAAATACGGTTAGTAAAGCGTACCATAATTGTTTCCATAATGGCGTTAACGCATCCACGTGTTAAGCATCACTGTATACTTATACGCATATTAGAAGGGTGGCATCAAAGGAAATAATACGACTTTATGATACGAACCCATCAAGGTCTATCTATGCGGTTTGTTAGTCTGTGCTTACCTGCAACAAAGAAAAAAAATGTTTGTTTAGATTAATTAGTCTACATTTAAAAAAAATATTTTTTGTCTAATTTAATATAATAATTACAAATAAAATCACATTTTGCGGATTTGGAAACAATGTTTTTCCCATCTGGTTTAGATGAAAAAATACATGTAGATGCTGAAAATGTGGAATTATTTGAATAAATTAGTCATCCAGGTGTTATGGTACTAAGTTGAAACCTCGCAGACGTTCCAATTGCAACTAGATAAACGTCAAAGGCATTCTTGGAAAAAATATAGATAAATGCACAGAATTAAGAGTAAATGTTGACTTGAACCGTAATTTCTCGAATAGCTCAAACTATAAACTGACATAGCGATCGAGTATAAAGTCAATGGTATAACAATGTTGGCTCTATATAATCTACATTTATTTATATCTAATAATAGCTGTCCCAGCAAACGTTGTTTTGCCATACTAAATTAAAAAAAAAGGTTTTAAAAATAGATGTTGGCCGATTCTCAGACCTACTGCCGTTTCGGAGGAGTACGGTAACTAACACTGTGACACGTGAATTTTATATATTAGATAATATTCGGATTCAATACGGTGCAGCAATAATATAAAATATAATTGACACTAAGGCATAGCTACTATTTTAGTATTATGATAAAACATAAGTAGAGTCAATAATATTCATAGACTCTCCATTAAAGTTTTTATATCCAGCCTAGTAGAGATTGGAGTGGTATTTTGTAATGAAACTTATCTTAAGACACGGTATTGAATTGTCAACGTTTAACATTCAACACGAAAGGCCAGCAGTCACCTGACTCCGACTACCGATTAGACTTAAAAAGATGCCGCTTAAAGCTCTAGATATACAGTGAAGCTATTAAAATTCTATTACCATTATAACCACTTATAATCAAAGAAATCGTGCCTGATGCATTTATTTATGGAATGTCTAACGGTGTTATATATCTACATAATTATTTGTTAATCGTCTTTTTAGTGCAGAAGCTATCTTCACAGGTAGGCCTAAATTACGACTATCCGAAAATATCTATAGTGATATTTATTTATTTTATTTATTTATAAACTATATGCACAAATAATACAGTACAAAGGCGGTCTTAATGCCGAAGGCATTCTCTGCCAGTCAACCATTGGGGAGTGTAGAAAGCAAAACAGGTAGGTGCATTAGCTACAAGAGAAGAAGTACAAAGCCAATAGTTGTCGAAGAATGTGGCTACATATTAAATTTCATTATTATATTTTTTACTTTTAAAATTATTATATATTTAATTATATATTTAAGTATAATATAAATTTAATACAATTTAATTATATTTAAAATATTATATTTTCAATCATCATCAATGAAACTATAAAAACATAATAATATGTATATTATTATTTGAAGTGAAATATTTAATTGAAGTTACTCAATACAAAATCTATCGCATTCCCTCGCTTATTAGTACTGCATTTTTAAAAAAAATATAATGAGTTCGAAATTCGAAATCATTATCCAATTATGTATATCAGGATCAAAATAATCAAGTTACCTGTAAACGTAAGTTCCTGGCACAAAAATTTTATGACGAATAAAAAGAAAATATCGCCTTATTCTGGTTAATTTGAAATTGGAGCACGGCAGTTAAGGTCTGACGTTTCACATGCAAATTGGTGATTCATTGAATGAAATTCGAATATATTTTAAAATGGTTCTATTTTTAAACACGAGTGTTGATCCGGTTGAATTTCTTATTCTCAGTGCGATTAAATTGCTTTTTCATTATTAATTTCTAATAACCAAATAAGAGAAGTATTAAAGATTGAAAGCAAAAGAAAGAGGTTTAGGTGATTTTTAAGTTTTATGCTCCGATACTTAGAGCGAGGAACGTGAATTTAAATTCTGGACTTAAATTGTTCGATGTTACCATAAATACTGTAAAACCACATGTTAGCTACGGGGTAATATATAGGTAGTTAATTTTTTAAGTGTTTGTATAATCCCCTTAATGAACAATAAACTCCAATCAGTATTGTGAAAATTGTGTAGAGATTATAGAAATAAAAGTTCACCACAATATACCGTAAACCTCAAATCAGTAAAGTTTTGTGCCGATATGAAAATCCGGCTCGAAGTTGCGACTGCGGTTGCGTTCATAATCCGATTGTCGATACGGCAAACGTGAACTCGAACAATCCATTGCAAAACAAAGAAAATAATAAAGGTGCGTTTCAAACTCAAACCACACGATAGTCTTCTTACATTGAAGAGGCGACAAGCCCAATAAAACATTTTCCCTGCAATATGCCATTATGGAACCTGATATTCGTGTAGGCACCGAAAGTATACGAACTCGGTACAGATTATTTGATTTTTAAAATTAAATCATCATATACGTGGCTTCGGGAATTGAATGTTTCGTATAATATTCATACATGTTTTGTAATCTCCGGAGAAAATATACCATTTTACTGTCATCATTGAGTCTAAAACTAAGCATCAATATTTTTTATAGGCTTTTTAAGACCTTTTAATTTGATACTAATTTTTGTGAGGGGCCATGGTCTACTCTGCTGCGCTAATCAGGCGTGTTGGCACAGGGTTTAGTTTCGAGTTTTCCGTCTCTCACAGTAGACGTTAACTGCTTGTATTGTCCCTTAAGTTTAGGTCCTTTCAGCACCCTGGGTGGGAAAATGGGGTAGTGACACTTGTATTCCTAATCCGTCACCAAACGGACCATCGCATCTTTCCTTACTTTTCTTGCCATATATTTTACATTTTCTTGACATAAATGTAATGTAAAACAAGGCTAGAGTTTCTAAAAACCGGTTCATTGCAAAGAATTCCAGAATGTAATAGTCCTATACTAGCTCAGTCATTTGGTATTTTTACCTGGAAATTTTCCGGGAGTTTTGAAAATTGGTAATTAATTATAGATTTTGATGTGCTCTTTCCAAATTTCAACTTTTCCACCTCGTATGTTGCCCGTTTGCACCGCCATATTGAAAAAATGGCGCCCAAAATCAGTTTTTTGATAATAACTCCTTTCCGACGCATTTTACAGGAAAACAAATCCATATAAAATAAAAGTAGAGGAAATTTCCTAGAATTATGTCATAATCTTTTTTTCCCTAAAATCAATAGTTTCTGCGTACGAGCGCCATTTTTTCAACGCCATTTTTTCAATATGGCGGCGCAAACGGGCAACATACGAGGTGGCAAAGTTGAAATTTGGAAAGAGCACAACTTTTCAAAACTCCCGGAAAACTTTCCAGGCAACCCTTTATTTTTTCGACCAAATGACTGAATTATACGACGATCAATTACATATATATTTAGTCAGTCTACTCAGCAGAAGTTTATCCAATCTAAAACGTCTTCCATTCGCAGAAAAACACCAATTCTTAACAGTTATTAGTTTACTCCGCAACGTAACGTTTATCAACGTAAAGCCCGGTTTCCACCGCGAGCGGAACGGACCCATTAATGACTTCGTTAAACTCGCAAACGCAAACTGCATACTTGTATTTCCACCAACAAATAGTCGGACGGAAAGAGCCGAGCGTGTAGAAAGAGTAGAAATGAGCTCGCTCAGTTCTAGGGAGCATCAACTCTTCGTTGGTGGAAACTCAAACCTATTTAATTAAAAAGGAGTCCGTTCCGCCTAACCATTTTCCGCACATTACCCTTTCGCAGTGGAAACCGGGCTTAATGATTGTAAAAATAATTATTAGGTAACATAAAATTATAATGGAATCTGTAAAGATTGTTTAGCAAGCAATCGTACAGCGTAAGTTAGTGCCGACACAAGCCGTGTATCGTGTGTGCAATAAAAATAATAGGAGGGTGAACGTGGTTTAATTGGCGTCGGTGCGAGGTAACACGATCATGAGTTCTCAGAAATGTTAAGCCTAACTCTCATTGCGAACTTGGTAACAATGTTTGTAAAGAATGTTTCGATAGCTACTTACTCGTTAAAAGCTTATTTAGTTATCTTACTGTGGATGTTTTCTTTTATTGTTCTAATATAGGTTTTTCGAGTTGCTCATAGTGTTTTTTCATCAGCTGAACATCAGCTAATTGTTACAATTATGTGCGTTGCACTTATTATTATTTTTTTCTAAATAACAGGAAATATGGGTGCTTGTATGTATTAAGTTCTGTAATGAATTATGAGTACCCGTATTTCCCGAGCCCTATAAAACGCCTTTTGAAACATGAGTTCTAAATATAAGCATATTTATGTAGACAGCAAATGATGGATGGATTAATTGCGTTAAGAACTTAGTTCCTTAACAAGACAGATGATTTACTACGCCTAATTCTCATTAGCTAAATAGATAAGTGCCATCTAAATATCTCTATCATCGTCGGCTTCATATCAAGATTTCGCTAATAGCTAAATTTTAACACTATACTTATATTATATACGTAAATAAAGCATTATTTCTAAAAGCATTTTCAGTTAGGCAAGTTACATGTAAATATGCAAGTACCGACTAAACACTCTATTGGAATATAAAAAAGATAGCACAAAAAATATCACATGAATGTATTGCGGCAAACAAAAGGCGAGTAGGACTCGGTTTAATCCTGTCCGGCCGTAATTTTGACATCGCAGCCGAGAAAATTGAATTTATTAACGTTTGTATTTGAGTGACGTGTTATTTTCACACGAAGAAGAGAGAGCGCCGGAATCCAATCAGTCAGACGCCGGATACGATTGCTCCGATACTACGAGGCTACGACTGAAAGTGGCGTTTTCTATTCATATGTTTTTACAGGATGCGAAAAGATGAGCTTTGTTTTACATAATATGTGTTCAATACATATAAAGGATGTTTCTTTTTGAAATAGAAGTTGTTCAGTCAGTAAGTGGGTATTCAATTTGCAATTTCTGATCGCTAATCGGGGATTTTTGTGTAGTGTCGTATTCAGAAGTCATTGGCTTGTTTTATACTGTATATATATACCCTTAATTCCATCACTCGAATCAACCAACTATTGGGTTGGGTCTTGAATGGTCTACCGTCAGTAAACAAAAGTAGTATTGTGTCTAACCATATTCAAAACAATGATCATTTGTGTAGTCATAACAATAGTTGTCGTCCATTATAAGTTTGGAACAAGGCATAAAGAGCAGGGCGTGGTTATACAGAAGGGGTGGCAAATGTATAGCAAGCTAATTGGTTCAAATACCTTTCCTTCTGCTGCAGTAAAAGTTATTGGGTGCAATCAAGGCATTGTTGCGTACTCAAGAGCATTTATAAATCTAGATTGATGCATTTATGAAGAAATCTCTAAGTACAAACGTATTCTACTAGTAACTAATTTTTACAATGTTTTATTATAACCAAAGTAGTTTTCTTATTACATGGCGACATTCAACAAACTAGAGCCCAAGGAAGTAACTGTTAATTAACAAAATCTTTAAAAAATACATAAGACGAGAAGTCTATTCACTGCGAAGATAGATATCCCAATTATGACGAGTTTATATCTAACAAACCAATAGCACTTGTTTTTAATACGGGGATTGTGACACTGCAAAATGCATGTTTAAAATTGACACAAGCAGTCTTTATAAAACTTTATGATCTATTCTTATACTGAATGTACACATAATTATTTGCTTTCAAATGTACAAGGTATAATTTTCAAATTCAACTTTGACAAATGGCAACATTTCCCAACTACTGCTTTTGTAATATTGTCAAATCATGTATTACGTCTCCAAAGCTTAACCCTTCAGTAGTAATCTATATGTCACCGGCTAGAAACTAATTTATTACCCCAAGGCACTTTCTCGACGTTTCAAGGTTACTCAGTGGCAAAACCCATATATTACAATTTACTATTTGGATAAGCCTTGAATGTGGCATCGCTTTTTGTTCTCCTGGATTGTGAAGGTATTACTAAGGTTTTGATTGTGATATACTTTACGTGCCTAAATGTGCCATTCAAGATCGTCTTAGGTTTTGATAGTGTAAATTGACAAAGAAAACTATGATTTACTGCAATGTTTTCTATTTGTGACTATTGAAAATGGTCTAAAGTTAAATTACAAGCTAGGAAAAAAAAAATTGACAAGAATATCTGTTCTGTATCTCATCTATGAGATACAGAACAGATATTCTTGTCAATTTATTTTGAACTTTGAATTGTAAGAAACAATTCACTTAAAAACATTATGCTAATCAAAGGATAGAAAAAGACGTGCTGTTTAAGAAAGATTCTTTTTGAGCCTAAAATACTAAAACCATTTAGATTAATGACTCCAGGTAAGGACTAGATAAGGGATCCTTTAGGCCTAATGTCCTCACAATACATAATATTAATTACCGCCGCTATCTATTCGGCAGGTGGGTCACAAATGTTATTAGACCATATAGAGGTTTATATGTAAGTAGATTATAGTTTTAAATATGTTATTTTATTTTAATTTCACTCCATTATATAGCTCTAAAATTTTCCAAATGAACAGTTTAAAAGCAACCCAAGATTATTATGAATAATTAACTCTGTGAAGTTACAAATTTAGTTCGGTGCTCTGATAAAATAATTATTAAAGCTCGATATTATTAAATTAGATAAATTAAAGCGTTTATTCTGATGTAAAATGATTGCTGATACCCCAAAGATTTGAAAATGCAATTTGAAAGCAGAAATTAGTTGAGCTTCTACGATTTGGTATCGTTAGTTATTTATGTATGTAGGCGTAAATCTGAAACTATTATTTAGTTCAGGGATATTGCTACTTGACAATACTATATACTACTTGTCCGTCTGGTGAGGGATTAAAATACACGTGTCAACACCCCTTTTTCCTTTGCAAGAAGCTGTAAGAGCCAGCTTAGGGATATTGTACACAGTTAACATCTCTTGTCAAAATGCCAACACGCCTGGTCTACGCGGTATAGTAGACTATAACCCCTCCGAAATTGGTGGAGGCCTGTGCCTAACAATGGGATGTTAATGGGTTGGAGAAAAGGAGAATTTCATCTTTTAATTTAATATCAACTACTAGTTCTCTGAACAAAACAGTTAGTAACAAAATATTTTTATTACTTTTTGTCTAAGGACAGAACTAAGGTATATTACTCAAAGTAACATTTTATTACACAAATTGAACAGATTTAATTAATTTCTCTGTAATAGATTAAAATTAGCATATAAATGTAGCAGCGAAAGAGTATTAAATAAAATTACAATAACTTTAGAAGAACTAATAAAGAAATCATGCAATTTTAAAGAAAGTATTTCCAAGCGGGTGATCACAAAAATGAAACTGGTTTCATTCAGTGAGATTTGCATAAAGCTTGTTTAAATGTTAATCTTTGTGCTTGGGTGGATTATGACATGCCCTATGACATGACCGACCACTGCATGTACGGGCGGTGTATGCACTTGAATAATTTATACCCTTGTGGGGTTAGTACCGAATAGTTTAAAGAGAATTCCAGCGGCTTTAAAGTTAGTCATGACGGCAACCACTGACTACTTTCTTTAACGGTCGTGTGAGGTCATTCGTATAATGAAAATTCCTTTTGAATTAATTGCCAAGCTCATTGCGAACATAAAACTTTTCATCGAATTTTAGGGTTTAAAATTTTTATGAGTCTTATTTCTCAATTAAGTGAAGTTTATTATGGTAAGAAAATAACGGCTTATCGTTTATAGTTTTGAAAATTTACATAATTTTGTAATGCTTTTAAATAAAGTTTATGGTTTTGCTTACATACTTACATAATGATGAAAGCATCCACCTTACAAGCCACGAACACAGCAAAAATTACATATTACAATTATGTTTCTCCTAACATCTAACAAGCAAACTTGCAGCTTTTTTTATTTACCTAACACATGACATAGGTACACATTTATTTTTCTTTTTTGTAAGTTTTAATCCTTATTCCTAACAATTTATTACATAATAGGTATGTAGATATAATTAACCAAATCTGCACAAAAACTAGTATAATTATTAAAAAATCCAATTTCAGAACCATAATTATGTTCTGCATTTATATTACTAAACCAATTCATATGCAATTCAAACATCAGTTTTTGTTTAATATCAATTTAAGTTATTTACAATTATTCGCCACCTACTTTTAGGACGCTGTATATAATGGAATATTACCGAATGCTAAATTATAGTGATCTTGCCCAAATTATGTCGAGAATAAGGCGTCTCGATGTAATTGGTGTAGTCACTTCTGTTACGATGTATGTCACAAGTCAAAAGCGATAGTACAGGTACTTACCTAAATAAAACACTTAATAATCGAAGATCGCGCATTTAAAGCATAACTTAGGACATTTTTATTAAACATGTTAATTATAATAATATAACCATAGACACTTCTTAGAAATAATATTATCGTTTTTCAGGTCTCAATAGAATCAATTTCAAATAAATAAAAGAATATTTGCAAAGCTCTTCAAATATGCTTACAGAATTAGAAAAAAAATAAAAAAATGCTATCGATTTGTATACAATCCTGACATCAAATTCTGTGACTACTTGGGAAATTTGTTCACCCAAATAAAACAAAAATAAGCCTTTCTCCGTCCACTGCTGGACATAGGTACCCCGATAGAATGCCACAATGCACAGCCTACGCTGCCTGCATCTAATGGCTCTCCGACACATTCACTATTCCAGTTATCATAAAGAGGAAACACAAAGGCCGAGTAAATTGTAAATTAGGTATTTGTACATGCGGGCTATCATTGTCATAGCCTAGAAACCGCTTATCACCTGTAACATAGACGTATCGTCTCGACGCTCTTTTATAATGATGATGACCGTTGCCAAATAAATAATGGTAGAACGTCACCGTTGTGTAGTTGATTTGGTCTGACGAATAAATATTTGACGACGCAAGAACCTAAATAATAACAGGAAAAACCCATTTAACTTTTTCTACCCAAATAAAATCGGAATGTAGTATCTAATAACGATTTTAATGATAACGGTTGTTTTTATTTGTTTGGAAATCAACAATTTGTTATCAAAATTATATTCTTAAATCAAATCAAATCAAATTCATTTATTTGTGTTCATAGGTCTACATGATGGCATAAATTATAATTTAAGTTCTGGCTATGTCCTGCCACAATATGACAAATAATAAAATACTTACATAAAATATTAATCCTAATAATGTTCTAAAATCAAATTCATGGGAGTATTATACTAGCTTACAATTATGTTGCTTTTTCTTTCTTGGTTTTAATTAAGTACATAATTTATTAAGAAAAAGCACGGCAAGTCTATAACTAAAATGATCAAAAATAATTTGTTTTAATTAATTCAATTTATTATTTTAGCTATAATATATTATGTGATGTGCATGTTTTCATGTAATCTTTGTATATAGGTCAAGTATGTTTTAATACATTAAAATGTTTAATACAAAGAATTCAGGGTCCATTAAGTCACGCGTGTATTTCATGTATACGTTTAACCATCAATCGCAATCACTAACAGCTTACTTCACGTTATGCAACCATATCAAAATGAAAATATAATTTTGATTTTAAAGACTACCTTTCATATGTATTTGAACTTTTGACCTGAAGTAGCTGGTAACATGAATAGATAACCGACAAACAAAATCATTCAACGGCTTACACAGATTCTTGCATACTAGATGTGACTTAAAAACATATTTTTATTTGTTTTTTTTTTAGCTTTGTACTCGTATATAATTTTACCTATTTTAATTAACAAAAAACATTTTAAATATTTTAATTATTATAAAAATACCCATTACTATAACAAAAACATTAATTTAAATTTAATTAGTTGTTACATCTTTTTAAAACCACTTAAATTTTGAGTGGCTGTTTTTTAGAGTTCCGTACCTAAAAATTAAATGGGACCCTTTTACTGAGACTTTAATATCCGTCCGTCTGTTACCAGACTATCTTTGGAACGGTGGTAGCTAGAGAGCTAAAAATTTCACATTTTATGTAGGTATGTAAATTAATGCTACAACAATAAGTACTCATCATCATCATTCTCCTGCCCCTATCCCGTTATTTGAGTTCAGAAATATGAGAAATAAATTATGATAATAACAGCATGAACCAGCTTTTTCTTCATTTTACATAATGTTAATGACGAGTTATCGCCATGCTCACCGTGAATGCCAAAAGTTCGTTTTCATTTCGCATAAAAATACTTTTACTTAATTTCTTATTTAGGGGCCTAATTTAAAGTTACACTTGTTAGTTTCATTATAACAAAATCGTGATAAAAAGAAATAAATAGCAAAATAGCTACAATAACAAAATTCTGCTAATGTGGGGCTGTACCCAATACGACATTGAAATATGATTATGACTAATATTTTCTAATATTTACGATTTAGTCCGATAATAATGAGCTATGAATCTTTGTACCTTTCTACCATTGTAACGCACATATAAAACACTGTTATTTAGAAATTCTATTTCGTTCCGTATCAATCAATAGGGATGTTTATGACTAGTTAGATAACGTGTAGGTATTATGGACGAAATATGTCTTTCTATGTCAATTAAATTATTATTTTGAATGTGATGAAATTAATAAGTACTTATATCTTTACTTAGTATAAAACAAAGTCGTCATTTTTGTATGTATGTCCCTAGGTGAGTTTACATCATTTAAACTACGCAACGGATTTTGATGAGGTTTTTTTTTAAAAACATAGTTTGGTTCAAAAACAAATTATTCAAAAAAGCCATCCTTTTGGATGGCTTTTTTGAATAATTTGTTAGGGTTTGTAAATGCGGACGAAGTTGCGGGAAATAGCTAGTTTTTTATAAAATAATTTAAAGTATATAATAATAAAGCAGGTTGGCACTTACCTACCTATTCAGCACACAAAATTCTCTATTAAAATTGTATTGGACGCGTGTCTACCTAAGTAAATAAAAACGAAACTATTAAATTCAAAATGATAACCTCCTTTAAAGAAAGAGGCATCAATGATTAACAGCCAAATCACTTCCAGGCATTGCCCATCGAGTTACATAAATATCTGTGACCGCAAACAATAAATCGGATTGGAAAGCAAGCATCTCGACCGTTGTAAATCAATCAACTGTTCATGAAATATGATTACTAGAAGTTTTATCAATATACCAGTCAGTATATCATTGTTATTGATTAATTTCAATTGATTTAATCTAAAAAAAAATATTTCTTCTATTTCATATTGAGTGTAATTTTTTGACAAAGTTAAGAAATATTGTACACAAATAACATCATTTTGTGAGAAACGGAAAACTCGAAAAAAGCCTTGTGGCATAGTAGACCATAATCCTTCTCAAAGGGGAGAAGGCTCGGGCCCAACGTTGGACGTTAATGGGCTAGAAACCAGTGGCGTGCACAGGAATATGACTCAGGGTATGCGGCGCTGTACTCAGTCACAAAAACTTTTCCTTTTATTGATTTTTAGTATAGCCACGCGACGGATCTCTAAGTCGGAAACCATGCCAACAGAACAAATTTAAATCTAAATATCCCGAATCAGTCCTCACTGTATTAGAATTACTAAACAATAACTACGTACGTACATACATACGTACATGTACGTATGTATATACGTTTCATAACTTTTAACATGAAATTTTCGAGTTACATTACCTTTTCGCTAGCTTAGTTGTCGTAACTCGGGTACACAGAATCTTTTCTCTGAATGACATTTGTGAGAACTTGTTATTTTAATTTTTAACAAACACACACTATCCGCACACATTTCACAATCAAATAACATTTTAAAATCAACAAACGAAAATCCATACAATTATTAAATTATAGAAACTCAATATTAAACAGTTCAATGAATCACATGAAAAAAAAAATGGCCTATAATATAAATATTTCTGCTATTTAAATAGATAAAACTAAAAATGCATAGTCTGCATACATGATTTATTAGACTTCCAACTATTATATTTATTCGGATTATAGGTAACGAACGAACGCCGAATACTCGCAGAAACATCCGATCGCTAAAGCATGCCGCGGGAGTTACGGTACAAGGCGTCTTCAATATGCAAGCCTGTGTGCGTTTGTAAACTGTGCACGGACACCAAAATTTCTACACACATATGAACTCATGGCAGGCGGGCGGTGTCGAGCTTGTCCTACGCTTTCATCCGTCTGACCAATATTATTCCTTCGCCAAACGCCTGGCAAAAAGCAATTTGCAAGCACATATTGGTGCTATTTATGAATTATTAGGCGTTTTTAAGTTTTAATATTTTGTTTAATTAATAGTAAATATATGAATAAAGTCATCTAAAACATACGAACGTTTTATTAAAATATCTGTGAATGGCAAGTAAAGCAGGGCTTTTCTGCCTTTATGGAGCGCACGCCCCTGCTAGAAACCTACCTATATTGCACCTTTTTCTGTCTTTATATAAATACTAGCTGACCCGGCAAACGTTGTTTTGCCATACTAAAAAAAAATTGGTTCAAAAATAGATGTTTGCCGATTCTCAGACCTACTGAATATGTATGCAAAATTTGAGAAGAATCGGTCAAGCCGTTTCGGAGGAGTACGGTAACTAACACTGTGACACGTGAATTTTATATATTAGATAGAATACCACAACGCATGTGGCGATTGCAATGATTTTATCTAACTGTTATTGTTACTTGCTATTAAGTTGATACACTCAGAGCTTTCATTATCAGGCAAGTGTAACATGAGACATAACAATGTCAGTACGTTAGTGATACAAAGTAAGATTAACTCATTAAAGTTTTAATAATATGCATAAAATAAATAAACGAATAGCTTCTACTAAAAGAAATAAGCAAAACTAGTTTAATAATAACAAAGCAACAGTCGAGACTTGAGTCGGACAAAGTAAATAAATCACAACTTGGTTTACCGACTGTCAGAATAGTACCGCTGCATCTTAGAGTACCAAACCAACAGGAGTAGATCCACGCGCTGTTTTTTATCAAATACTAGCTAATGCCTGCGATTTTACCCGCGTTTATAGTTATTAAGCCCCATGGTTTCAAATATACACTGAGCCTTAAAAAATTATACGAAATTTAAACGACTATCTGTTAAAAAACCGCATCAAAATCCGTTGCGTAGTTTGGTAGATATATACTCACATATAGACATACATATAAAAATAATGACTTTGTTTTATAATTAGTAAAGATACTCTCAGGTTGTTGGGGTGTCAAGGTAATGCATGCAAACACTATTTATTACTTACGTAATTTTAAAACATTACACATTTCCCACACATTATACAAAATCGGCACATACACTAAGAGGCGACACTTTTCACATTTTTCACCTGGTAGCAATTCTGTGCGCAACACTAAACTTAACTAAAAATGAATATTGATAGTGTCAATAACATTATTCGGCGTTATCAACTCAACTTTTTTATTAATGAACATGCGTAATTTAGGTATTATATCGATTTTAATTCATATAAATATGTACAAAGTAATAGCTTATTAAAGCCATGAAATCAAGTTATATTATAGTGGATTTCGTTTTAATTAAGTTAGGTAAAGTTTTTGATGCATCATAATTGGTGTCAATGCCAACTCTTGTTGCATAAATGCTGCACCGAGATAAGCCGACGTGTTCATTATTGCGGATAAATAACTTTTTCTACTGACAAATTACCGGGCGCAGTTGGTTGGAAGAAAAACTACCAACAAATTGGGTAACTTTTAATATTTGTTGCAACGCTACTGTCGTATTAGGTGATTGGTTATCTCAGACACGTAAGTCAAAGTTTTTTACGTGATGGGATGCTTATTTACTTAAATAAAAGGCATTTAATTTGGTTAGTGACAAGAAACTTTTTATTCGAAGCAAACTAGTTATCCGACGCAGTAAATATGATAAACATTGTTTTTTATGTTTCAATAATTATTTACCTAGCTAATATTTTTACAAATACAAGTACATACCTAACTATATATTTACTGAATATAAACCAAAGTCGTTATTTTAACCTCGCAACGGATTTTGACACGACTTTTTTTAATAGATAGAAAAGTTGAAGTAGCATTTGTGTAGTTTGTTAGGGTTTGTTTTCTAAATTCTACTGCGATCAACAGCTAGTTGTACAATAAACAATAGTAATATTATTATATTAAAGCAATCGACCTACTTTTCACATGTGTCGGTTAAATCTTACAATTTATGTTCGAAATATATGATATAAATGTCAACTAGATAAGTAGGGTGACAAACAATGCTATAAGAATAGATTTTATATCTTACTAGCTGTTGCCCGCGACTTCGTACAAGAGAAATTAAGAAAGTTTTCCTTTGTTTTTGCAACATTTTTCACTGAGGCTTCGCCCCTATTGGTCGCAGCGTGATATTACCTAGCCTATCCTTTCCTCGATAAGTGGACCATCTAACACAAAAAGAATTTTTCAAATCGAATGAGTAGGTACTTTCTGAGATTAGCGCGTTCAAACAAACAAACAAACTCTTCAGCTTTACAATATTAGTATAGATGTAGCAACGTACGCTTGCTTCTTATTTCATTGCGAGAGTTCTTGTGGTGGAATATAGTCAGCGCCAACTTGTATTTAAGAGAAACCTATTTGCACCACGAGACTAGTAACAAAAAATCAATATACATATAGATAGTCTTTTATATGCAGTTGCTATACCATACGCTGTTGTAATCGTATGTTAGTATTGAGAAATACAAAGACAACTATATGAGTTATCTTTTTTTTAACATACTTATGTTTTATTCTTATTATTTTCTTGAATAAATCCAGTACAATCCTAAACCCAAAACTAATTTTCTTTTTTCTACTGCTTTACAAGTTCCCACACTAACAAAGAGAACATCTAAACTCACAAGCTTGCCCAAACTTCATAACATAATTAGGTGAACGGAAGTTTTTCTACGAAAGGGTTTAGCAAAAACTATACGCAGTTGCCATGACAGGGCAAAAAATTACAGAGTTATTAAAGGGAATTTGTACGTCACACGGTAATTGAGGCGTAATAACTAATAAGCGATAATGTATCGCTTTTATTTGAAGTAAACGCTACTTAATTCAGGAACGTTTATTTTTGCACGAAAATATGTTATAAATACATGGATACTATGTAACAAATTTATTGGAATAGAAATTAATAACCCGGACGAAATAACTATCTTAGCTCGTGTTTGTAAGTCTCATTTCACTTGGAGAATGCATTTTACGTTTTGACTGTTCCAATAGAAAGATAGAACAAAGACTACCACATGTTATGAGTAGCTAATTATTTTGCAAAAATAATTTGTCCAAAATCAATTCAGAATTAATTCGCTGCAAATGAGATTAATAAAGAGCTTAATAACTCATTTTTGGAACAAATGGCTTTGACGCACTGAAGTCAATCAAATACATAATTGTTTTACACAGAGGTTATAGAATTAAAGCGATTTCGAAAACAATCCATTACAAGTGATTGTTTGAATCAATTGATTGACTAAAATTGAGAAGTACCATGGATTATCGACTACGATGGCAAAGCACGCAAGCTTTGAATATTCCATTTATTTTTCCAATAAGTTTCATTCAGTGATGTCGCCGCAAAACGATACACCGCCCCTACAACCAACCATAGGATGAGACCGTCTGGGTTCATCACCATTTATTATGCAGTCTATACATTTCTTATTACAAGCTGCACAAAGTTCAAAATAATGAGTTAAATGTAATTTTACGTTAGTAAAGTATACGTGCTTCGCAAATCAAGTGTGTTAGAGAGGATGGGTGAACCACGTCTGTGAAAAATCGTGACGAGGGTGCCACAATGAATAAGGGAGGTAAGGTGCTTTAATCGGAAATGGGTACTCACCAAAGTGCAAGTCTAAGGGCGGCTGTCGACAAGCTTGCTCTAGACAACAACCACTACAAAAATTAAAAACAAAATGAGGCAAGATTTCAACGAAATAGCAGACATAAATGTATTTAGCTCAGCTAAGTAATTTCTGTGACTGAGACAAATTGTCTTCGAATTAACCAGTAAATATTATAGAGAGTGCTTTTATAAGGAATAAATCTTAATTCAGTTAGGCTTTCTTCTTGTCACCAACAACTTGGATTCCAATGGAATCTTTAAGCAATATTAACGTTTTACTAACTTCTAAGTAAATTTCGTTTTGTTGGAATGTATTATTATAAAAAAAAAATGAAAATTTGGAAATTTTACTGATCATCGATGAATATTGTAGAAATAATTAATTATAAAATGTTATGCGTATTTATATTCTAGCGGCAAAAAAACTGTTTGCATGCAGTGGCTGAAATATCTCTGAAACGTACAATGAAAAGTACCTACCTAATTCTAAAATGAAGAATATTGGTAACATAGCATTCAATTCAAATATACTGTGGTTTTATGTCAATTATATCAGAATTTTATTTTCAGAAATACTGAACATCAATCCATAATATTACACTAGTAACTGAAGCCTATATTTTTATAAATTGTACTTAATCAACTACCAACAGCGTGTGAACTAAGCGAGTGTTCGTGGGCAATTGCGTTCATTTATCAGTAAATGACAGTAAGGTTCAGGAAGAGATTATTGGATATCATATTAGAGATACTTCGAGAAAGTTCTGGTATAGAGATAGTTGTTAGATGTGTAAAGCCAATGCCTAAAATAGCTCATAAGGCACATAATTTATGCAATCTCTCTCCCTCTCTCCAACCCATTTACGTCCCACTGCTGGGCACGGCCCTCCATTTTGGGAAGGACTACGATCTTCTGTGCCACGCTGACCTGCCGAGTTGGCACAGGGTTTAGTTTCGAGCTTTCCGTTTCACACAGAAGACGTTAACGTCTTCTGTGTGAGACGGAAAACTCGAAACTAAGAAGACGTTAACGTCTTCTGTGTGAGACGGAGACGAAGAACATAAGCAATTAATTGCATTTGCTTTAGCTGGCTCTTATAGCACCCTGGGAAAGAAATTGGGTAATGACACTTGTATTCTTAATACGTCACCACACGGACAATGCAATCATAATATTAAAATTGCACTTTTTTCTAAAGCTTACATGTGTGTGTATTTCTAAATAAGGAAAGAATATGCAGTTTTCTTCTTTCTTTTTCAAGCTTCCTCCACTTCGGGACAGTATCTGGTCTACTTACGCCATGCTGACCTTCTCTCACATAAGTTTCCTCTATTTTTAGTTTTATTATTTCATGCTTCTTGATTGGAATGAATAGCTATTCACTTTTATTACAAAAGTAAACTCGACAAAAATGTTACAAATACTTTAAGTTCAAAGATTGTAAGTATTATTAAAATTGAAACAGATAAAGTCAGGAATATTTTATAAGTTGAAATGTTAGGAAAAGTTTGACCAGCTTATGAATTCAAAGTAACCTTATTGAAAACGGATTACATGAAAACGATAAGGTCAAAGTTTAAGTAAGGATTTATTTTTGAGCTTACAAGCAGCTACAAGCGTTTCTGCAACATTTGTCACTGATTCTTCGCTTCTATTGATCATAGCGTGATGTTATATAACCTATAGGTAGCCTTCCCCAATAAATGTATTATCCAATAATTTAGGAATTTTTCAAATCGGACCTTCCTGAGATTAGCGCGTTCAAACCAACAAACTCTTCAGCTTTATAATATTAAGTATAGACTGTAGGCATACATTTATGTACTATTTTTCACATTATCGTTTATCTGTAACTAACTGCAGGCTTACAATGTGCGCGTGAAACTCCAATGTTTGGGAAGATCTTCACGTTATCGGCTGTTCTTTCACATTGGACATTTTTTCCCCCAACGCATCAAAAGAAAAAAAGCTCCAAAATCTGTATTTTATAATTTATGTATCAGTGCTTACTTTCGTATGTGTTTGATTTTAACTAAAATATATTTAGAAATCGCTCTCCGAATTATTTATACTGCTTCCTACATCGGCAATGCAGATCAATTTAACTACTAAAATACTACAAATTGGCAGCGTAATATAAACTTTACGCTATTACAATAAGACTCTAACTTAGATATAATAAATTATGCATTCGCATACCTATTGCTGATCTCGCTCCATAAGTGAGGACTAATGAATTAACCCGTCAATAATATCAAAGCAAATGCCAGATGTCAATTTTCGAGTGACAACCGTTTCAAGGGTTGATTCAATATTAATGTATTTCATATTCTAATATCAACAAGATAAAGCTGAAAATATATTTTATTAATAAATAACCCTCATAAATAGGTGCCAAGAAATATGTTTGATTGATTACATTTATAATGGGACAATTGCGTGATTTTATGTAATTGTAAATTACAATTTAACTGTAAATCACATTTTAATTAATTTGGTATATAAATCAGAGGATAAAAATATTTTGTTTGTGATTATAATTTGTAATTTAAAAATCTTCAAAAAAGTGTTTTATTTCAAACACTTTTTTTAAATTCTAAGCATTGTTTTTCTGCTTTTGGATTACCTAATTGGAATATTTTATAGTATATTAACAAAATTAGAAATAGGAAACTTTTATAGTCCCCACAACACATGGTATCCTCGTGTGGGGCCTTAGTTTCTTTGTACATTTGTTCAAATTTATTTTGGATTTCAATAACTATTTGTCATCTACTAAATATTAAATTTTGCCCTAAAAATTTTATACAAAATCTTGTATTAACTTTTCTTTTTAAAATAAATTAGAACAAATGTACAAAGAAACTATCTTTGTACATTTGTTCTAATTTATTTTGGATCTCAATAGCTAGTTGTCATCTACTAAATATTAAATTCTGCTCCAAAAATTTTATACAAAATCTTGTATTAACTTTTCTTTTTATTTATTTTAAATAAAAGTGCTTTTTACGAATTTAGACACGTATTGTTTTAGTTTTAAATCCAGTTCTATATAAATATGAATCACGCAAGTGCAATTTTAATTGCATTTAGTTTGTCATTTTATCAAATAGCTCCGTATTTATTAATGACTACATACACACACATATTAATGTCACTGACTATGACTGTTAGAGAATTTCATGGTTGAAATTTGTGTCGTGGGTGGCGGTTTCCACATGTTGCTTGTCCACTAAATTTGCATATCAAAGCTGTGTCTAAGCTCTCAATTACGGTCTAGGCAACGTTGTTCTCCTTAGGTGATGTTTATCGATTCACAGAGTTAATTTGATTCTAGCATTCCTGTAACTATATAGTTACAGGATGGGTGTATCTTTTACACATTCGATGGCAAACTCAAATATATTGCCCTATATAAAAAAAAAATTGCCGCATTTGTAAGCATAATTTTCGATTGTTTGCATCCATTTAAATAATTCTCACGTATTCTGTTTAACGAAAAACGAAAATAATGAAGAAAATGGCGGTACAAAGTTTGCCAGGTGATCATGACAAAATTAGATCAACATGATTAGCTTTTTTAAAGAAGCTTATCATGTTGATCTAATTTTATTGATACACTATTTGTATTATTATAATTATAATAAAATTAAAATTATAAAAAGAATATAATACAAGTAGTTCATAAAATATTCCAGAATCATCGTGTAATTACATTAATATGAGAAATGAACTTTAATATAATAATTTCTAACACTTGCGCGACTCATTTGTTTAAAGAAAAGTACTTTTTATGGATTTAGACGCGTATATTTGTTTTAAATTTTGGCCCGACGTTTCGGAGACTTTGCAGTCACCATGATCACGAGTGAGACGAGGTGAGAGTCTTAGGTGGTGAAAGTAGTTTTATTTCAACTTTAATATTTTCAAGGTGCTGTGAATAAAAGAACTTTAGACTGATGTGTTTATTTATTAAGGAACTAGTAATAGCTGTTGTAGGCTAAGTTAAGGAACCGTGATATTAGATCAATAAGAGAAATGTTAGCAGTATCAACTTCGTCCTATTTGTTTTAATTATCGTACCTCACGAATATAAATTTATGAGTAGAAAAAAATCCTCCTCTTTTTAATAAGGTTTCCAAGATACACATACATATATATGTATACATAAGATACACATACATCTATTATT
Organism: Orgyia antiqua; assembly: GCA_916999025.1. NCBI lineage: Eukaryota > Metazoa > Arthropoda > Insecta > Lepidoptera > Erebidae > Orgyia > Orgyia antiqua. The sequence continues at coordinate 13,267,235 of OU779864.1, read as the reverse complement.
TTTAAATGTTATATAATTATTTTAAAACCTTTTGCAAAACAATGAAAAAATAAAAGCTGAAAAACAATGTTTTGATAAAAACTTACATTTTATCAATTGGCGTCAGGTTCTAAACCGATTTCCAAAAATGGAGATTCTCAATTCACTTGGTATGTTTTGCCAAAAAGTTTATATTATGACTTCATGCTAGTATCAAATAATACTTAAAAGCAAAATCTTATATCATAAATTATTTTATACAATCGCAACAAAATGACACTACGAACATGACATGACTCCTTAGGGATGACATAGCTCTAGTTTTAACTCACAGTAAACAAAACTTTTTACTTAACAATGTTTGTGTATATTACAACAGTTATTTAACAAAGTAACAGTATAGTTCCAATAGTTTTCCCATGGTGATCGTAACTGTTAAATATAATTAGTGACATCATAACGTATGATGCGAGGCTTTTTAGGCCTCAATTATGAAGACATGCGTAGCGTAAGCGTCACGTAGAGCTTCTAAATTTAAAGGTGTGACTATAGATGAGAACTTTCATGTACTTAGAAGCGTATTTACCCTAGGCTGAAAGGAACCCCGGGGCGGCCAGCCTGAGAAGCGCGGCGAAAGCCTTCAAGTTTAAAATATTGCTCTATCTCTATTAATTTATCGGGTAGCTAATTAAATTGGCCCGGGGCATCGTATCAAATAGTCCGGGGCGCTAATTTTCAAAATACGCTTGCTAAATACAGAAACGCAATACTACTGCGTCTAGCTGTAGGATAGCACTTCCTCTTTATATAAGATGGAGTATTGTAGTCAATTTAGTCACTTGCGTATTTTTAACCCACAGGCTTATTTTTGGATAAGTAATACTAAACGAAGACAAGCATAATTTTTGGACTGCAATTCGGATGTTAACGCAGTCTGTAAATTAGGTTGCTAAAAATTTGCATCACTAGGCCTATTTTTACAGAGAGAAACGTTGCATGATAAAACTAAAAAACGCTTCCCACTTTAATCCACGCTTCGCTTTTGTATAAAACACCTCACTAGCCGCCTAGCCGTACCAAACATATTGTCATGTGCCATATCAAATTATTCAAAGTTTCTTAGTAATAACAAACAATGCGTAAAGATCATGTCCAAGTGATTAAAACTTTATTTAATAACGTCGTACTGATTTGAGAATTACAGAAATGTGTGTCTATTGGTTATATTTTGGATATCCTACCATATTATTCTAATTTTAATATTTTCCATAAATAAAGATTTTTTTAAATACGTTTACAATTGACGGAGTAATCAGGTAATGAATATACAAGTAAAATACATACAGACCCATAGATCTCTTCGTCTCCTTCTATTGGAGTCGATTAAAAAAAATGGGATAGCATAATATTTTCTAACACTTGCGACTCATTTGTATAAATAAAGCTAGTTTTGTCCGTGACCATGGTGACTGCAAAGTCTCAAATATACCCGGCTAAATCCGTAAAATTAAATTTATAGGATAGTCGTCAAAAGCCTAAAAAATGTAATCTTAACGTCTTTGTAAAAGTAACTATATGATTGCGGATTGTAAAGGCTCTTTTATTAGCCGAGATGTTTATTGAAAAATCTCGAAAAATTACTTTATAATGAAAGTAGGTAAAGTAGATGAGTATTGACTCATCTACTTTACCTACTTTCATTATAAAGTAATTTACAAGACCGGAGATGACTGGAGATTTATACTTTTTACTCAGTCCACGAGAAAAATGTTTCTAAAGTAGATTAAACCACAATGTAATAAAGTCACAAGATCTTTTATAATTAAACTCTCTAAGTTTCATTACTATGGTACAATCATAAAAGATAAAAAGTATCTTTTCGATTGTTCAAATGTAATTAAAACGTGCTGAAACCAAGATATCATCACTTAGAGTATATTTTAATTTAATATAAAAGTATTTTTTGTTCTTTCTTCATTCTTGGCCTCTTTTTAGATTTGTATAAGAAAATGTCTTGCTTAAAACTAATAAAACATGCTTGTAAATGCTATTATACATTTTAAATTATTGCATTGTCATCGGTCCTTAATACTTGTTCGAAATAAAACTACTTTTTACGGATTCAGACGCGTGTATTTGTTTTAAATTTTGGCCCGACGTTTCGGAGACTTTGCAGTCACCAAGGTTACGGGTGAGACGTCGGTCCAAAATATTTTAAAGAAATACACGCGTCTAAATCCGTAAAATGTTGTTTTATTTAAACGGATGAATCGCGCAAGTGTTTGAGAATAATTATACTTGTTCTAAAATTTTGATTAATCTAACTAAGTGGGTGCAAATCACCTTTAGAGATTCCTTTAAAGTAAATAGATACTATAGGTTAGAAAGAAAAATCTGCCATGAGATTAACAGCAATACCTAGAGCGGCAACCAACAAGTAGACATCATTCCCCCCCTCTCTCTCTAACTCATTAACGTTCTACTGTTGGAAGCGGACCTCTACTATTTTGGGAGGGATTACAGTCTACTATGCCACGCTGACCAAGCATGTTGGCATAGGGTTTATTTTCGAGTTTTCCGTCTCTCACAGAGTATTTCCTTCCCACGTCTTTTCCTTCGAGGTAGTTAAAATCGCGCCGAAAGCACCAGCAAAATCCTTTAGCTGACACGGTTTAAAATACGCTGGGAAGGAAAAGAGGTGTTGACACTTTTCTCTTCTTAAACCGTCACCACATGGACTCAACGTTACCACGCATCATCTATATACCTACCTACTTGTATAACAATAATATCTTTATTCATAAACCTGCTAGGCAGTTCCTTGTAAAAAATATTTTCCACGCATGTAAAGTTGGCATGACATATGCATCAAGATTTAACATGTAAACTACTTAGCATTAATAAAGTTAGGTCTCGTAAATCAGTATACACATCCCAACATGCAATGTAGTCAGAGAGTCACCTCGAATTGGCAAACCGCCACGCACCTACACGCAAGCCTATTCACATCAGAATATGGCATTGAATATGTAGCAGTATATTATTATGCTTTTTAAAACACAGACTAAAAATAGAAAATCTTTGAAAGTATAGTATTATAATTAAAAGAATTTAGGCAACGACGCTGGCTACAGCTGGTTTTTATTAAAATCTATTAGGACTGTAGGAGACGTAGCAATACTCTCTCCAGCCCAATAAGGTCCCAGTGTTGGGCACTAGCCACATCCACTTTGGGAGCGATTATGGTCTACTCTGCCGTGCTGTCCGGGCGTGTTGACAAACAGGGTTTATTTTCAAGGTTTCCATTTCTTACGAAGAATGTTATCTGTGTACAATATTCCTTAGCTGACACTTACACCACCCTAGGAAAGAATAGGGGTGGTGACACTTGTATTCTTAATCCATCACCACATGGACAACGGCGTAACAATTACTCTTTATCAGAACTATTAAAAGTACTAAAATTTTTGTTGGATATTGATGCCAATCACCCTTTAATTTGTTTAGTAGCCTGTACTAAAGCTTCTTTACATATTATAGAAGAAAGTCGATATTTTTATGTGTATGTCCCTATGTGAGCTCATATCTTTAAAACTACTCATCGAATTTTGATGCGGTTTTTTTTATATACAGAGGGGTGCACTAGGATGGCTTTTTTGTATAACATCTAGGTTTGGTGTATATTTCAAATTTTTCGCGTACGAAGTTGCGGGCGATAGCTAGTAATTAATTTACAAATTAATATTTAAATTCGTACAAGACATAAATATCATAATACTTTTTACCGCGACACTATCACACTAGACACTACTGATTTTCCCGCTTATGTTTGTTGGATACAAAATATTACCATTGTCATTCATAATGTTACGATTGCGTGATGTTTTTGTTCTACATCGACAAATGTTTTCTGTTCCAATAATTCACTTTGTTCACTTATTGATGTTCGACGATAGCAGATGTTGAATTTTAATGTGAAATATGAACAAGATTGTCAACGAAATTGATATTTTTTGAAGATAATTGGGTCATTTCTTTTTTTTTTGTTGTAAACTTTATTACATTTGAGTCATCCAAATGCTACCGTTTTCTTTTCAAAAGCTTTCAACTTTGAATAAGCTACACTTTACTTTTCTTTAGATGAGTTGATGTTTTATAATGTTATTTATAGAACTAATTCTGAATAAACAAGGCACGGTCAATAAGTACAGATTTGATTTGAAAGTAAGTACGATAATATAATTGGTCTATAATAGCAACAAAAATTTAATAAATAATATTTAGTTTTCTTAAGGATCTTTTTAACATTTCGTCTCCCTTAAAAAGTATTATAAACTATATTTATTAAAGCTTTGGTTGTGGTATTTTAAAACATGCCTAAAAGATTTATACGACTTAAGATACAAACAAATCAAAGATAAGAATAAATCAGGGTTCATGTTTGTTTGCAATACTGTGTTGTAAAAGTCTAACTTATAAACGATGAATGATTTTTGAACGCGTTTAAATAAGAAGTTTTTTATATAATAAAAGAAACAATGCACTAATGACAGGAATTCTGTTCTGCTTTTTATAAAAAAAAACTGTTAATTACGGACTATATGGACTTGTATGTCTCTAAGATCTTTTATGCAATTTAATTTGGACGTAAATTTAACATTTTTGTTTGTAAAATGTTACTTTCGGCTTATGCCGCTACAAAATCAAGGCAATCCATGAAGTACTAACATATATATATACATAATACATTTCCTTATTTTTATTAAAGAACATGGCATGACAGTTTGAAAAAATAAACAAATAAAACGTAACACAAATGCTTACAGACCAATGCTTCAGTGTTGCCTTGTATAAATTTAATTTAATCAGACTACGAGTTTCGCATGCAAAAACATTGTAACAAAAAACTCGCATGGCAGTTGAAGCGAAGCCCTACCCGGCTACGACAGAGCTCGACTTGGCGAAAGTAATTAGTCGCAAGCTTGCGAGCTGTCGCCGCGTCACAACGCATCAATTGCTGGAAACCCACTCTTCTAGAAAATTGGAGTTGCGACGCCAACTGGAACGAGAAACACAATCGCATCGCTATCGTGTCCGAATCAAAAATAGATCTAAACGATTCCACAACAGAATAACCACCCACAGTCTGTATATTGATTCAGAACTTCGACGTTGTTACTGATCATAACCAATAGAATTAACTACTGCAATTTATATACTACTGTTAGTATGTAATAAGAATTAAATAGAAATATATCTCTGTCGTTTTGTTATTCATATTACATTACCGTATCTTCCTTTTCCAGACGTTTAAAGCGTTGATTATTCAGCGCTATCGCAGTGTACCATCTGGTTAAACGGGCAAGTTGAATACAAGTTTTAGTAGTGTAAGAATAAGGTGTATTTCTGGGTACATAGTTGGTTTGAAGAAGGTTATAGTGAGAAGACATTATTTTGTCACAATGGTAGGTATCGCCCACACTACGAGCAACAGCAGCGCAGTCTTCGGTGATGCACTGCTTTAGGTAACGAATAAATTACTGGGACCGCTCACAAGACTTACGTACAATATTCTCACAATATCTTTAGAATACCCATTGGTATAATTTTATTACATACACATATTTTAAAGCTACTGTGTGTGTAAATCAAATAAACTACGTGTTCTCTTCTATGATAATTTAAATATGTACAGTTAGAGGTGAGAAGAAAAGTGTTAATCACACGTTCCGCTTGAAACAATAGTAGGAATTCGGATTAGACACGTACGGGCCTAGAATGTAGGTGTACCGTGAGAAGCTTTGTAACCACAATGCTCGTGGCGTCTCCATAAACCGCAAAGGATAGGTAATCTAATACACGAAGCTCAGCGACACTGGCTTTTATGGCCGCAAATCTCGTATTACACGGCCAAGTTGTTAAATAAATGAAAAAAATCAAATCATACGATTATCGACCGAATATCAATACAACAGGTGGTTTTATTAAGTTCTGTGGCTGCAAAACTTTTGTTGGTAATTGACTGATTCATAGATTGCTTTGTTGTTGGTAGTTATTTGAATATACAAAAAAATGCGATAAAAAATAAGTTACATGTTACATTGAGTAAGTTTTAGATTGTTGTATGTCATATATTTATTTAGTTAAATACACAGCATAAAAAAGCAATTCAAATCAATAGTTCGGATCAAACCAGACCAGATATTAGAAGTTAGAACCACAGATTAAAACCAACGTAAAAAATGTTAAAAGACAACAAAATGCTATGTTATTTTATGTTAAAAGTATAAAAAAACTGTCATAATGTTGATTAAGCTTAGATAATCCACTAAAAATGCATAATATTTATTTAGACACTTGTTTAAAATAGACAAAGAATATTCTACTCAATTGCTTGCGGTATATACAGATATACCGCGAGCAATTGAGCTTTAATTCATACAACATTAACGCACACTGTGCAAAATTCAAAGCTTTACTTTATAATTTCAAGAACCTTATTTCACCGTAACTTAAGCGAACGTAAGTAACGAGGTCGGAATAATTTCTGTCCCGTTACCTTAAAATCTCTAGAGACTAAACAAAACGTTTATTCCTGTTGTCTACAGAAGTCGCCAGGTAATATTTCATGTAATTTTATGAAACAGTTTATTGAAATCACTCAGAAATTTCCGTTATACTTAACATTTAGATTGAGAAATGTTTTAGTAAAAATAAATAAAATTATTTTTTACTAGATGTTGCTTGAAACTTCGTACGCTCAGAGTTAAGGAAATATAAAAGCCATAACACGTTATGCAAAAATGCCATCCTGTTAAACCACTCTATCCATTAAAAAAATCGCATCAAAATCCGTTGCGTAGTTTCGAAGATTATACGCTCACACTGGGAGATACAAATCAAAATAATGACTATGTGATTTTTTTGGTTGTTTTTTTTTTAAGTATGTGTTTACAAAAGAAAAGTGGTTTATGTATTATATCCGTATTCTGGTACCCATAACACAAGCATAATAAGCTTAGCTTGGGACCAGAGGACGTTGTGTGAGATGTCCATAAATATTTAAATAATTATTATTAAATATTTAATTAATAATTACAATAAGTAAATATTTACTTTTTGCGATATTATAATTTATTTTAAATAATGAGTAAGGGCCTCTTTCACCATTCTCAAGTAAAGCGCCAAGTAGACTAATCGCTAGTTAAAGTCACCAGTAACTACACGTGCGACGTTCACGACGCGACGTTCGAGTAGCAGTAATCTTAAGATTAAAAAATTGAAATTGACAGAAGATACTCGTAACTATTACTTGACAATTAACGCTAATCGATAAGTAACTAATCAACGCTTTACTTGAAGATGGTGAACGAGGCCCTTAATAAACTAAACTGAAACTAAGAAATTGACTGCCTCGAAATGTTCAAATACATTTTTTTTTTTCACTAGTTATAATTGATTAACCAACAGATTTTTTATTTCATTTATAAATCTTTTTTGTTACTATTTTTCTTTTAGCTTTACATTAACAGTCAGTTAAATATAGCAAATTGAATACACTATCCATTCCCAACAGTGGAATGTTTGTGGCCTTAGAAGAAGCATTAATCTGGGATACAGAACTGTCAGAAAAAATACATTGAATATTATTAGTTTTAAAAATTTACTAAAGCTTCTTTATTTATTTTTTAAAGTGGAATTTAGAAACCAAACCTTAACACGGTATACAAAAAAGCCATCCTCTTTAACCGTCTAACCTCTATCATTTAAAACACCCTCATCAAAATCCGTTGCGTAGTTAAAGCTTACATTATAAGTTATAAGTTAACATAGGGACATACATACAAAAATAACGACTTTGTTATATTTATAATAAATAAAGATAATTACCAAAACTTACTAAACATAAAATTTTACAGCAAAAAGTTTTGTTCACAAAAAGGAATTACCTCATATTGTTTAATGTTTCACACGCTCTCTGTAAAAAGACATGACTTTTATTTACTTTTTAGGGTTCCGTACCCAAAGGGTAAAAACGGGACCCTATTACTAAGACTTCGCTGTCCGTCCGTCCGTCCGTCTGTCACCAGGCTGTATCTCAAGAACGGTGACAGCTAGACAGTTGAAATTTTCACAGATGATGTATTTCTATTGCCGCTATAACAACAAATACTAAAAATAAAATAAAATAAATATTTAAGGGGGGCTCCCATACAACAAACATGATTTTTTTACCGTTTCTTGCTCGATACTAATAACGTTGCCTTATGTTGCATAGATAATGGTCCGGAACCCTTCGTGCGCGAGTCCGACTCGCACTTGACCAATTATTATTATTTACGGACTATAATATATGTTATATAACAAAATTTATATTTTTAATAGCTGTTTCCCGTGCCTTCATTCGCCTAAGCTCTAATTTTAAATAATTTTAAGCATTTAGCTCTCTTGGAGACTGTAGCTTCATAATAGTAAAAAAAAATCTAAAGTAATTTATTAATGTTGCAATTGACTTGCTATGCTTTTACTTAATAAATTTAATTATAGTGGAAAAAATTGATCACGCACGTCCCGCTTGCGGTGATAGCTATATCCACTATAATTAAATTATTTAAAAAAAAATTAAGATGACATCCACATAATAAACTTTCGTCCTGTAAACAAAAAAACACTTTACTTCTTTAATAATTTGTGTAATAGTATACTTTTCGATACTATTAAAAATCGATAAGTTTTTAATCAGCCACCTATCAACTCATTACTGTTTCTGGATTAAGTTTATTATCTGAAGTTTTCTAGATATTCTCAAAAATTGATTACCAGTTAATCTCGTGAATTTTCAACTAAAAGAAGCTAACCTTCTTTATATTATTAAGGTTGTTTTATTATATGTGCTTAATACTTTATTTAAAGCAATAAACATAAAACGATACATTTTAGAATTGAAAAACATGGACTTCAGAAATAAATTTCACATAAAATACATAAAAAGTACCTACATGACTTTATATGTTTATTGACAACTATAAAGATTATGGCCAGTTATAAAATGAGTATAAATAAGAGATATAAAATTAATTCGATTGGTTCAAAATTATGATTCTGGCAATTCACAGTTAATTACAGTAATCAACCCCTTTTACAATCACAAAGCTAAGAATTAACCAAAATTTAACCCGTGAATTAGCTTTTGACAATTGTAAACTTCAAATCAATGACAGAGTTCACAAGAAAAGCTCCACCCGCTTTAATATGTACTCCACAATAATAAGGGGTTCGAGTTTTGAAGAGTAAGCCCTTGAGAAGGCACTTTATCTCTCCGCAAGCGTGCTTCTATCGTGAAGGGACAGATACGATTAGAAATCTTAATCTTGAGAGGGTTCTAAGATGCCCTAGATGGTTTTTTGACCAATGATTTAGGTACTTCTGTGCTCAACGAGGTTGAAATTTATCAGGACTCTTTTGATTATTCACCCTAACATAATTCAAGGGCTACCACCCACGTAGAAAGGATTTTTTGCAGATTGCAACAGGATCTCTTGAGATAGCAAGTGGAGTAGTGATGACAGATTGCAAATAAATTATCTGTGACGATTCTTAGAACTAATAAATTTTATGTGTTCTTCTTATCTTTTAGCAGTCTACAGTAATTGCGGTTCACGATATACTGTGTCAATGTGCTTCTGTGATACTTCCTGAGTAAAATAAAATTAATTAATTTATAAAATTATTTTATTATAAAATAAAATTAATTTATTAATTAATTAATAATATAATGTCATACAAATATGTCATATAATAATATGTCTATATATCTTCTAATATATAAAATTCACGTGTCACAGTGTTAGTTACCGTACTCCTCCGAAACGGCTTGACCTATTTTTATGAAATTTTACATGCATATTCAGTAGGTCTGAGAATCGGCCAACATCTATTTTTCAAACTTTTTTTTTTAGTATGACAAAATACGTTTGCCGGGTCAGCTAGTATGTATATATTATGTCATACAAATGTTTGTACTGCGTCTGGGTGTTTTCTATGTATTATAAGTATGTATTTACAAAAGAAAAGTAGTTTATGTAGTATATCCGTATTCTGGTACCCATAACACAAGCGTATAAGCTTAGCTTGGGACCAGAGGACGTTGTGTGAAGTGTCCGTGAATATTTATTTATTTATTTATACCAATTACAAATCTTATCTGTGCCAACACGCCTGATTCACTCGGCACAGTAGACCATGTTCCCTCCCAAAGTGGAGCAGGCCCATGCCCAGCAGTGGGGCGTTAATGGGCTGGAGAGAAAGTGTATCCGGGGAAAAATATTTTTAATATTTGCAAGGAGTGAGATTTTGAAACAAATTTCCTTGGAACATAAAAGTGTGATTTAATGGTAATTTTTAGCACCATCGCATTTTAATTTGTGTTTATTTGATTACTTGTTTCTTGTTAGTTTTTTATTTGTTAACGAATGAAATATTAAATAAATCAATTCCTGCAGTGAGTCTAGGACCACACAAGTTTTAGTTTACTAAAGTATCATTCATTACAATCTGACCGCAATTCAAATGTCTAACCATATGACAGGATAATTGGGAGTACTGACTTGCCCTGAGCTGACGTTGAAACTGTACAATGTTAGTACGTAGACAAGTTTATATTCTCAGTTAGTTTTTTTCTGTCCCAAAGAGAAAATAATGTCTAAAATATTGTTATGCTCTTATAATATTCGAGTAGTATTAACGTATTAAATTTGACACAAAATCTGAATATAATACTTTTTCCCAGTGTGGAAAATAATTTTTCCCGGACGAACGAAACAATATGAAGATCAAAGGATGTTTTGGCAACTTTATAAGAGGGCGATCTGGGCATGTGGTAACAAGATGCTTATGTAATCGCTCTCTTATATTACGTATGGTACTGTTATCATTTTGAATTGTTACAGTAATGTTGTTAGTATTTATCAGTTCGTAAAATTAGAATTCATCGATATTATCAATTGTTGAAATTTTTTTTCCAAATCTTTGCACAATTTTGAATATTTCGTTTTGAGGTCTAAAGAATAATAGTGTGTACATTTTATGTCATTATTAAGTTCGTTGTAGTGACGGATTAAGAATACAAGTGTCACCACCCCTTTTCCTTCCCAGGGTGCTGTAAAAGTCAGCTAAGAAATATTGCACGCAAATAACATCCTCTGTTAGAGATCGAAAACTCGAAAACATACCAAAGATATTATGGAAAGCTAAAGGTTGACAAAGGAGTATGACCACAGTAGGGCGAAGTTAAAGTAACAACGTAGGAAAACGAGCCCTGGCGCAAAACCGAACAGACACTGGGAAGAAAAATATATTATGTTTGTCTGCGATAAATGTTCTCAATAGTGATCTATTGTAAGAATTGTGTTTCTTGCTCTATAATATACATAACGTAGTAACCAGAATAAATCTTGCAATAACTAGAATTATGTCTAATCAGATCGTTCTAAATGTTTTATGTTAAAGCATTAAGACAGATATAGATATAAATTATTATCGAACGAGTCGTAAATCACTTGTTAGAATTTAGAATAATATTTAATTCAACATTAGGCATGTCGTAAACTACTTAGTAGTGGCGTATTTCAGTTGCTTGACGGAAATCTAATAGTTAATTTAGGTCTAGAACTAGTTTTGAGGATTGCGTTCATTGTTACATTTGTAGAAAACAGATTTATGTTAATTGGAAATAGTTGAAGATTTTGCTTATATAACTAAACTAAAGGTAATTTTAATATTGAGATACTTAATATTACAATATGGTACTGTTGTTAATATCTTCATATTAAAAACTGTTTTTTTATGGACTAAAGATATTTACGAGTATTAACATAATATGCTCAACAGGATAGCCAAATAATCAAAATCCAGCTATAGTTGTGTTAATTGTTTAGTTAAGTTTAGTTGTGTCTTTACAATTAACACCAATATCCTGTTAATGGCCTGGCCTATGTCCAGCAGTGGATGGAAAAATTATGTTAGCGTTTATAATTTGCCATTAAAATTAAAAGTCTAAAGCAATTGTTAAAATTGATATAAAAAACTAGTTTCGTTCGCAATTAATTTATTATCCCACGAGTACTATTAGATTATTCAAATAAAAATATATAATAGAGCAATTTTAGAAACAATTTCTGGCAATTAAATCAAGTATTTGCATTATTCACAGACAATAAATTTAAATATGCAAATATCAACACAAGTAAAAAAAAAAAGTATCAAAATATTTCTTTGTCTGGTTCTCAAGGAATGGGTATTATAAAAATACCTAAGCGTCACTAGATAGATATTTTAAGTTCACCGGGAAATAAAGTATAGACAGATAGCAATATTTTTATATATTTTTTTCTTACAAATCAAATGAAGACATGATTAGCCCATGAGCAGGTAAATAAGTATGACATGTAGGCAGCCTAATAATAAATAATTAGTTAGAAATTTAATACAAATTCTTGTTTGATTGCATGTAGGTACATGTACAGTTTATTAGTGACACTATAATTTTACATCGTTATTCACAGTCAATTAACACAATTATTTTCTTAATCACTCAGAGTAACAAATCATGACGTGACAATAATGTGAAGACCTCTGAGATACTCAATTAACTATTATATTTGTTTAAGTCAAAAACAGGATGTAGAGATCTTTTTCGATTGGACGTATTCACATTGCCTATCATCAGATGACTGTAATTCTGTCCTTTTTTATTACTTGTATTTCAACAGAATCTGTCTCTGTCATTCATACGCTGTAAATCCCCAATCTCATGTTTATAATAACTATGCAAATTGGGGCATTTCAATATTGCGCTTGAATGGGACCAATACGGCTTATTGTAATTGAGTTCTTTGCATATTTGATCACGGAACTCGGTAGACACACATAATACTTAAATTTAATTATTTCACCTATGTCATAAATAACTTTTGGAAACTTCTTAGTATATAAACATTCCTCCATTTACAAAGAATTTAGTCTGCTGTTCTGACGGATATTTCGATAGCGTTACTGTGAGAGTAATGCCAATTAATGAAATGTCCATCTCTCTATCACTACCTATTCTACAATGTATTGATTTATAAAAAGAAAAGGAAAAAAAAGAATTTCCATGTAGTTTTTTGAACATAATATGTTTTTCTGTATAGGATTCACTTTTGTAACAAACACTTAGCTTCTTACGTTTAATAAGTATGTGAATCATGGCTATTTAAAATAAAAATGTGAAATCAAAATAAAATTTCGAAATGTGAAATTTGAAAGACAGATTAAGAAATGAAGTTAGGTATCAGAGAACGTTGCGGTCTGAAAGAGGATGTAGTGACTAAGGTGGAGAAAAGTATGCTTAGGTGGTTTGGTCATGTGGAGAGAATGGATGAGAGACGCTTAACGAAAGGCATAATATACACGGCGGAGTTAAGTGGAAATGCTGGGAGAGGACGCCCGAGAAAAATGTACTCCGATGTCATCGCCGGCATACTCCAAAAGGGGCAAATGCGTAGCAGCACTTACAACCGTCGGGCATGTATGACCAGATGTATGAGTGTGGATGAAGTCAAGGAAGTATGTTTAGATCGTAGCAGATGGCGCTCTATAGTCTCTGCCTACCCCCATGGGAAAAAGGTGTGATGTTATGATGATGATTAAAATAAAAAAAACAATGAGTTAGAAAACTTATAAAAGCGTGTCAAAAACCTATCATTGCATATCAATGATAGGTTTTTGACACGCTTTTATAAGTTCGTTATGTATCTATCAACGTATTAATCTATGTAACGAAATCTTGTAACGCGATTTTTACCCACTTGCGATAGTCGGATTGATTTGAAATTTTGCATACATATCAAGGTCCGATAACAATGCAACTATTTAAAAAGATATTCAGGTTTTTTAAGCGTGTTTTTTTTTTGAACTAAGCAAAATATTTCGTCTCTACTAGTAGATGTATAGATTATTATTATCTTAATACTTAGATTAACCCTAACAGGAATCTTTGCTTAATTTATTGCACCAGTTCTTATAATAACAAAGAATGGATTGTTTTAACAAAGTTGAACATAAAGACAAACAGACAATATAGAAATCACGTAACATTGTCTACCGAAACACGTAATCAAGCTAACCTTTGTAACCTAAATAAAAAAAGAAACAAAAAAGTTATTTATATTACATTCCCGTACAGAAACCTTGCAAGGTCCCTAAAACTTGTAGATATTGTATTGTATACCTACGTGCCGGTGAATGGTCTTACAGCCAGGGCGAGCACATTCCGGCACTCGATCGATCCGGATTAGGCTTGCCCGACCGGCCAACTAAATAAACAATGTGACGAGACTGCTTCACCCTTTTAACGTATCTCCCTTGTACTCGTAAAGCTAGTAACTATTATATGTTAATCTATGATACATTTGGAATGTATTATGATTAAACTACTAAAATTAATGGCAAAGTGTAATTAATATAGTACTAAATGGTATAACAACTTACAAAATTAGATTGATGCAATGTTGGAGGTGAACTTACCTGTAATGATAAAGACAATATTATGAAAAAATATTAAGATAAGCACAGAACAAACATTAGCTACTACAAAGTATAATTCTAACAGATAGCCATACTAAAACAAAAATGTGCAAGGTTGATACGATTGCCTTTGTTCTAATCCTTATAGAAGGGAGAATAAGTTTACCAGAAAAACCTTTAACACTTTGAAAAACTTGGCCAAAATAAGCACATCTAAGCAAAGTATTATTTTAAGAAAGCTTTGTGTAAAAAATCTATAAGAGACACATACTTAGAAAACAATACATTTTACCAGAATAATCAAAGGATTACTGCCATTTAAACTAAGACCAGAATTAAACAAGAAAATTTCAGTAAGGTCGAAGCCACGGCCGGTGCAATTCAATAGAAACAAAGAAGGCACCTTTATAATATTTAAACGTGAAAGAGATTAAACTACCCTAAGGGTACTTCAATTTCTCAGTTTATTGTCCCAGTGTCGAGTTCGTTTTTTTGCAGAATTTTTTACAGGTACTTAAGCAATCTTTAATAAATATACAAATTATACAAAATGTATTCAAAGAACCTGCACAATATTAATAATATGAAAACACAGAATATGCAGGTTTTAGGGTTCTGGACCAACAGATAATTAAATATTTGCCTAACTGTGACAAATAAGGTAAAAAAATGCAAGTTCAAGTATAAACTTCTTATGTAATAATGAAAATTTCCAGTCCAGCCCCTCTCTAGCCCATTTACGTCCCACCGTTGGGCACGGGCCTCCTCCACTTTGGGAGGGATTATGGACTACTGTGCCGCGCTGACCAGGCTTATTGGCACAGGGTTTATGTTCGAGTCTTCCGTCTCTCACAGAGGATGTTATCTGTGTTCAATATCCCTTTTACAGCACCCTTGGGAGGAGATGGGGTGGTGACACTTGTATTCTTAATCCGTCACCATACGGAGATTAACATTTTATAAACTACACGACTAAACTATTCAAATGGGCGAGATATCTCAATAGCCGTAGGTATTACGAGTAAAACTTCATCTTTCATTAGGACCCGGATAAGAATGGTCAATTATTATAAAAAGAATATTATAAAAAGAAAAATTCAACATAAAAAATTCTTTTAAAGACAGCGTCGTGGTATAGTGGTTCATGTAGCGGACAACGGTTCCCGAGGTGGCAGGTTCGATTCCTACACGGGACAATCATTTGTTAGCATTCAAACATTTGTACTGTGTCTGGATGTTTTCTATGTATATGGTGCTCCAGAAATACTCTCACTAGACATACACAGTTCAAAAGAGTTTTGTGTAACATTCAAGACAAGAAATCCCTAAACCTTTAAAGTAAGAATTCAATGATAACTTGCACTTATTATATCTATAGACCAGTCACAAAATTTTATGTTCATAATTTTGCCAACAAATTGTCACATATACTAATTAACTTTTGTCATAGAAAAGGGTTACTATGGCCGACTACGATCAACCGGACTGGGGTAATTTGCCTTACAATTATGGAGGTTTCTACTATATAGTGGTCGTAAATAAACACCCAGCCAACCCATTCACTAACTGAATGACCTGCGGCAACAAATTAGTTAGATATAGACGAACATAACCTTGGTAGCGACAAATACAAGTTATAACTTTAATCATTTTCAGTTCGTAAGTTTTAACTCAGATACTTACTAAAGTTTAGCCTCTTGATAAACTTTAATTGATTTTAGTGTAATTAATGTTATTCATCCATTCGCCCAGCCATTTAAGTATTTATAACAAGACTAGCTGTTGCCCGCAACTTCGTACGCGTGGAATTTAGAAACCCAACCAAATTATCCCTACTAATATTATAAATGCGAAAGTAACTCTGTCTGTCTGTCTGTTACGCTTTCCCGCTTAAACCTCTCAACCGATTTTGATGAAATTTGGCGCAGACAATCTTTAGACCCTGAGAAAGGACACAGACTACCTTTTATTGCAAAAAAAAGGGATGAAAAGTTTTCTAAATTTCACGCGGACGGAGTCGCGGGCAACAGCTAGTTATACATAAAGGCCATGCTCTTGAACCTTTCTATCTATTCAAAAAACCGCATCATAATCCGTTGCGTAGTTTTATTTTATAATAAGTAGTAAGGACAGCCATGCATGTATCGAGAAATCCATGTATCGGAATTTTTAAATATGATTTTCTTCATAATGTCGCCGTAATGCCAGAGTAATTGGAACTGTGTACGTTGAGAAAGTAGCTGTACCACCTAAAAATATCTGTATGTTTTCTAAATCTGAGGATTAAAGAAAGTTTAAAGAAAAGTTCGCAGATCCTAAAAAGTTTTTTATCTGGTGTTTATTTAACCATTATATTTAGTTTTTTTTTTTGTTAATTAAATTATTACTACTTAGTTCAACGGTGTTAATCTGTATTATTTTATCTACATTTATTACCAATGGCGTTATATATCAACGATTATAAACAATGAAGTAAATTATTCCGATTAGGTCTACTTGAACGAACTTCTTACCAATAATAACCAGAAGAAAGGGTAAAAGATAAACCATAAATTCCACCATATCTTTAACTTTAACTTTAGCTTTACATATTATAAACCAAAGTCGTTATTTTTGTATGTATGTCCCTATGTAAGTTTAAATCTTTATAATAATGCCACGGAATTTGATGTGATTTTTTATAAAAAAGATAGTTTGGTCAAATTATATATTAATATCACACAAATGATTGTCCCGAGCGGGAATCGAACCCACGACCTCGTGAACGGCAGTCCGTTACATGAACCACTCGACCACGAGGCCTGCCAATATTCTTAGCTTATTTCTAATATTTTTACAGCTAAGAAACAAATAGTCGAAATATGTCGTCATACCTGTCGCAAACTTTGACCATTTAAAAGGAAATATCGGTACATCTAATAAAAAAAAATATACATAAGGGTAAAACGCGCGGTGACATGTTTATATTCATTTTGCGTAAGTATTATGTCCTCAGGTCTTAATAAATAAAAGCAACTATCAATTTTGAACGGTGTTCACAGTGGTACGAAGTTCCGCTTACCGTTATATCTACCTGCCATACGATATTTTAGTATCGATACTTACTCTATCGTTATTTATTGTGCGAGCACAGATTTTTTATATTTTTTTTTTATATTTATGGACATTACACACAACGTCCTCTGGTCCCAAGCTAAGCTTATATGCTTATGTTTTGGGTACCAGAATACGGATAGAATACATAAACTACTTTTCTTTTGTAC
The DNA here is from genome assembly GCA_916999025.1 of Orgyia antiqua. Classification (NCBI taxonomy): domain Eukaryota; kingdom Metazoa; phylum Arthropoda; class Insecta; order Lepidoptera; family Erebidae; genus Orgyia; species Orgyia antiqua. Next base: position 13,249,428 of record OU779864.1, on the reverse strand, counting down.
ATACATATATATATATATATAATACATAGAAATACTCAGACGCAGTACAAACATTTGTATGACATTTATAAATATCACACAAATAATTGTGCCATGCGGGAATCGAACCCGCGACCTCGTGAACGACAGGACCACTGGACCACGAGGCCCGTCCAGTGGTTCATGTAACGGACACCTGATTGGTACCCAGGGACGTATTTGCCCTAGGTCCAAGAGGGCCATGGCCCGGGGCGTCCAGTCTGAAAAGGGCGGCGAAAGCCTTCAAGTTTAAAATTTTGCCCTATCTCTAATAATTTATAGGGCGGCTAATTAAATTGGCCCGAGGCGACTAATAAAATAGCCCGAGGCGCCAATTTTCAAAATACGCCTCTGTTGGTACCTTTTTACGTATTAGGCAGTTAGATCTTGTATTTATAAGAGCATATCGCCTAAAATTATAACAGTTATAATAAAATTAAGCATAGGATTTGTTTGTTTTGGGACAGTATTAAAAACTCATATGATATATATTTTTTTTTATTAAAAAGCTCTACCGAGTATTTTACATTGCGCTGGAACATTAAAAAAAAGAAGAAGGATGTATCTTCAGTTGTACCCATATATCTTGTTTTAGTTCATTGTTTGTCCTAAGTCGGTTAAAAAGGGAAAGTATTATATCTGAGTTTTATAGAGTATATTAATCTATAAAATATATATTTAAACTAGCTGGCCCGGCAAACGTTGTTTTGCCATACCAAAAGAAAAGTTAAAAAAAATAATTAAAAAAAATGAACTATAAACCTCACGGAGCCCGAGACCTTTCCAACGAATGCAAAACCGTGGAAATCGGTTCGTGCGTTCTGGAGTTATAGCGTCAGGAAGGAAAATCGGACTTATTTTTATATAGTAGATGTAGATACAAAAGTTTAGACATTTGTTAGTTTTTTTTTTCGTTGAACTTTGGCATTTAGCGTATAGGTAGCATGAAATATTTACTAAAGTACAAAGAACAGAACTTTACGTTCATATTTTTAATAGTAATATTTTATTTATAATATACCTAAAATAAGACTGCCATTCAGTACGTTTTTAAATAAATGCAGAAGCAATAATAGAAATCGTTATATGAAACTTTTTTTGGCTCTATCAAGTGTAGCATTTTTTTCAATGTGAAAAAAACGTGTACAAGCCGATTTAACTATCGCTGTGGCTTTATATTGGTCAAATGAAAAACTGCAAATAGGAATTTCCAAAGAATTTTTTCCGCATTTGAATAATTTTTAACGAACAAAATATGTAGAGTACATTTTTAAATGCGTTTTAAATATTGTTTTCAATTACGTCTTCAAAACAATTTAAATAATGTTATAATCTTTATTGATCTGATGATTATAATTTCCTATTCAAATCGCAAGTGTGACGAAGACATTTATTTATTGTATAGCTATTTTTGTTTGGTAAAAACTCAATAGACCTTCCATAGTTCGAACACTGTAAATTGAATAAATTATAGTTATTTTCGAACATAACTAACGGTGCCTTAAACAATGGGATAAGGGGAAGAGAATGACTATGTACTAGTATTTGTTATTGTAGCATCAACTGATAAATACGATATACACAACAAATGGTATATGACAGTTCCAGAGATAAAGTCTGGTGACTGACGAACAGACGGACAGCAAGGCCTCTGTAATAGAGTACCGCTTTATATTTTGGTACGGAAACAGAAAAACTAATTAAATCTAAGATAATATGTCTATTCAAACAATCGTGATACGTTCATATGACTTAATAAATAGTTGAACATGCATGACGTGTCTAAAGTTCATTGTTCTCTTTTCTAAAGACATTTTCAATCAATTTTACTTTACTTTATTGAGGACAGGTGCCTTCTTTATATCAATTTAGGTTTTAGGTGCTAAAAACAAAGTTAAGTTTTAAGTGACTTTTAGTGACTGGATATAGAAACATAATGGTACCAATTCTACATACACAACTAAACTTAACTAAAAATGAAAATAACTATGGCGTATTTTGATTAATTGGCTATTTCGTTGTGCACATTTTTATTAATTAAAATAGTTATGGTATTATTCATAATGACTTATCGGAGGTTTAAAAGTTCGCTAAAATAGGTTCGCGAAATTTGTCAAGACTTGTTATTCATAATAGTGTTTTACGCTAAAACGTTTATTATCTCTCCGATAAAATCTCCGTTTACACCTCCGATAAGTCATTATGAATAAGACTGTTAGTCTATAATATACAAATTATCAAATAACAAAGTTCTGTTAAGGTTGCCGAATTGTGTTATTGACACTATCCATTTTTATTTTTATTTAAGTTAAATTTTGTTGTGCACGTAGAGTTAGTACCTTTGTCTTTCTTACTTTAACTCTAACTCTAATTTCAGTTTATCAAAGTTCTAAAAAAATTTTCTGTATCGTGAGTCATGAGAAAACTACAGGACTTAACCGTGAAACGGCAGAGTCTTGTAGTTTCTTTACCCTTTTATAAACAGATAGTAAATTATTAAAAAAAAATTGAATTAGCATGCAGTACATAATGTAAATGTAATTCCAGAATGTATACGCTATGCAGTTCATTGCCTTGTCTTTTTGATAACAACGATTAATTAAAAGATAACTAACATAATATCAAACTGCTTATCATAATAACAATTTTCAAATTAGTGATAAAATACTTTTAGTTCGTTGCACTTTTTTATTAAAATACACTTAATTTTTTTTTTCTTATTAAACTTTATTATTATGCTTGTGTTATGGGTACCAGAATACGGATATAATACATAAACTACTTTTCTTTTGTAAATACATACTTATAATACATAGAAAACACCCAGACGTAGTACCAACATTTGTATGACATTTATGAATATCACACAAATGATTGTCCCAAGCGGGAATCGAACCCGAGACCTTGTGAACGGCAGTCCAGTACATGAACCACTACGCCACGAAGCCCGTCAAAATTATCCTAAGATCTCACGGATCACATGCAGTATACTTTTTTAAATATTTGTTCTTTGATAATCTAGATGAGTTAGCTATATGAGCTATCTGTTCGCTACACTTTTAAAATATATCTATACTTTAAGAAAATTTGAAAAATGTTACAATCACAAATCGATGATATGTAAATCGAAATACTTTCTATCACTACGTCATTTTAATCATCATCTAAATAGTAGGTGTATTTAATTATTTTTTGATAGTAAAATATAAAAGAAATGAATAAACGTTCTACCGTGCTTTACAGTTACTTTATTATCTGAAATGTTCATCGCTCTGCATACTATTTGCTTCTATAATACAAATCAAAGCTAAACTACAATGCAATGCAAAATTACAGCAAAAGGAGTTGGAAAAATTGCCTCAAACCTTCCGAACGAATATACCGCTCTGGTATTGGCCTACTTTCCAAGCTAATGAAATTCAGAAACTAAATTTCAATATATGAGATGACGGGCTAGCACATACTACATATGTACATATTGTACATGGTGTATACAATATACACTACTAGACAATTTGAGGTCTTGTCAAAGTCATAATTAAGTCGTAAGTATAAAAGCAACAATTAAATTATTACAGTGATAAAACTTTCGTTACACATTTAACTATTCGTGGAACCTAAAAAATTTATAATATGTTCCACATAAAACAATATGTATGTGAATTTTTATCTTTACTTGCTATATAACAAAATCGTTATTTTCGTATGTATGTCCCTATGTGAAACTATGCAATGGATTTTGATGTGGTTTTAATAGCTAGAGTAGTTCCTAGGAGTTGAATTTTGTATGATTTTTTAAGGTTGGTTACTAAATTCCTTTCATACCAAGTTGCGGGCATTAGCTAATAATTTATATGGGATAAATTTTCCTTAATAATAGTACTTTGTACTACAGTATACTTGCAATGTTAAAAATGTCGAGTTAAGTATAATTGATTTTTGTATTCAGAATCCTTTTAAAAAATATCAGCAGTGTTAAATTCTATATTATTATATTTTTTACATAAATCTTGTTGGCACTTGATCCCATGCCACCTGATGGTAAGCGACAATGGAATCTTTGATGGTAACGCGTACCAACTATGTAGGAAGCCTATTTACCCTTTTTTGAACGGGTCTACATTGTAACTCTCGGGGAACACAGACATCGGTAAATTATTCCAGTCCCTTGCAGTATTACAATTAGCATATTTATTTATTATATTTCACTATTTTGGTTCTGAAATTATTCAAACCAGTTAACTATGCATAATAAATTTATGATAGCGAAAACTTCTGTATCAAAGTGCGATCCCAAATAGAGTTTCATCGACTGAGTATTTTCACAAGCCACAAAGTTCATTACTAAAAGTAACTAAACTTAAAATGGCTATTATCTCAGTCAGCCAGAGTTGTTCGTTACAAGTTCATCAAAGAACCCGTCGGTTGCTCGCAAACCTAGAGATAAGAAAACACATTCCTCATCGAGTATTCGAATTATCTCAACAGTGTTGACACAGTTGCGTTATAAGAGATATGGTGCAAGTAACAAGACGCCGCGACAGCCTTTCATAGCAAGTGTACATAAATGTTAATAAAAATATCGATTTCAATATTTATTACCGTAACATGTTACTATATTTATAAAACCATGTAAGATATTATGCTGTTAGTTAAGGGCATCAATTAACATCCATCATCTATGAGTTGCAATAAAGACTAGCCAAGTATGGCTATGGTCGAAAGAATACCTATTTTTATAACATTAAAATTACCTCAATTGCAACAATAAAAATATACCTCAGTTATAATAAAATAAACAATAAATAGAAAAACGTATTTTCAAGTTTTGAAAGAAGCAGATTTAGCTGTCTTGCAGACAATCTTTGTTTAACAAATATGTTATCGCTTCGGTTTATAAATTGTACCTCAATCAGTTGGATACAGTAAGCTGATATCTGAACCATTGTAGTATTTATACAGCACTGATTTCGACGACAATGCTGAGTAAACTGGGGACCGATAACCTACGACCGGCCTGCTACTTATTTGTTCACCAATTATTACCAGACATGTTTTGTTTGCCAATTTTTTATTTATGTTGTTTCATGTCTGAAACATGTATTGTTATCATTAACTTTTCATTTGTTGCTTTCACTTTTTTATTTCGTACGTAATGCTTTCTTTTTGACAGTCTTTTAACTTATTATTTCCTAAAGTTACTTTTACAATATGAGAAAGCTATTGTAAACGTAGCTTTAGCTTATTATGTGTTTGCGAGGTCAATCCTTACCTACTATTTTATAAATGCGAAAATCGGATTTTAAAACTAAAAATCTTGACGAGCTTAAGTGTTAATGTTTGTAACCAAACCATAGTGCGATTTAAAAGAACTGTACAACACCATCTATGAAGTGATATGTTAAGCTTCTGTTTGTTAATGTTTAATTTCTAAATTTCACGCATGCGAAGTCGCAAGCAACAGCTAGTACAAAATAAATGCAGAAAATATCAACATTTATCGCATTAGTGCCCCGGGGTTTAATCTTGTAAATAAATCAGAATAATAAGTTAATGAAACATGCAACTATTAAAATACTTCAAACGTAGGCAATACCTAACACGTTTTAATAACTCTAAGTCGTTCATATTACGGAGCACGCGATTCATTACCGAAACGAATTCTTGAAATATTTATACTGTTTGAAGCTTAAATACAATAAGGAAAGAAAAAAGTTGGTCAAGTGCGAGTCGGACTCGCGCACGAAGGGTTCCGTACCATTATCTATGCAACATAAGGCAACGTTATTAGTATCGAGCAAGAAACGGTAAAAAAATCATGTTTGTTGTATGGGAGCCCCCCTTAAATATTTATTTTATTTTATTTTTAGTATTTGTTGTTATAGCGGCAATATAAATACATCATCTGTGAAAATTTCAACTGTCTAGCTATCACCGTTCTTGAGATACAGCCTGGTGACAGACGGACGGACGGACGGACAGCGAAGTCTCAGTAATAGGGTCCGATTTTTACCCTTTGGGTACGGAACCCTAAAAACTAGTTCTCAAATCTTAATACCCACGAGCGTTATTTTTTGTTGTATAAAGTTAATGTAAAAATTTAGCTCTGTTTTTAATATGTAGCTGCTGTAACATTTAAGGAACATAAGTATAACTTTAACTAATAATAAATACAATACACTGATATATAATTTTATATGAATCATGATAAAGAGGTGACTGGTACATTAAATTATGGATTTATTTATTTGGTTCTAAATTTATGTATACATATAATAAAAATCTAAAAAGTTGATGTCTTACTTTCACTTGAAGCAAAAAATGAATAAACGATCTTTATTGGCGTAACAGAAGCCAAAACAACGGTTTATGTAATTTTTGTTTGTCTGTCTGTATGTTTGTCGTTTGTACGTAGGTACATCACGTCAAAACTACTCATGGAATTATAAAATAATAAATATTCATGGACTTTTCACACAACGTCCTTTGGTCCCAAGCTAAGCTTATATGCTTGTGTTATGGGTACCAGAATACATATACTACTTTTCTTTTGTAAATACATACTTATAAGTTATATTATTATTACATAGAAACACCCAGACGCAGTACAAACATTTGTATGACAATTAGAAAAATCACACAAATGATTGTCTCGAGCAGGACCCGCGACCCGCGAATCCGCGACCTCTTGATCGGCAGTTCGTTACATAAACCACTCAACCACGAATTCCGTTTTCAGCGATATGTTGGTAGTGATCTCACTTAAAGTTCACTGTTAGTAGTAAGAATAGACATAATACCGATTTTGAGGAACTCTAAAAACTTAAAAGACCAATGTAAGATGAAGAGTTAAATATAGGTCTTTTTACTGGCTACATTTATCGAATTAGATTAGTACAGTGTTGGCGAAAATCCGCTAATACCCCTACTAAGCCTAAGTAATGTTGAAGTCACAAAGATACACTTCGGTTCAATTTATCTTATAAATAACTTTTCTATTTTTATACCATGTTCTTTTATGTATGCTACAAAGGTATGAATAACCGCTGTTGTAATTGAGAGTGTGATCTGAGGTTTATCACATCGCTTGCTTTCACGCAATAGATGAATGTCTCATGTTACATAGGATGACTCCAATCCGGTTTTTATTCTGTATGTACTTACGTGTGAACAAACGACATCAAAGAAAATAACTAGTCAATTACAACATCTTATGTATCTGAATATTTTATTTGTTTTTCTAAGTTGACTTCAAAGATGATACTTAGATTCGCTGTACGTATATTTTTTATAGAGATTAATGGCCTTATTCATAGTGACTTATCGGAGGTTTAAAAGTTCGCTAAAATCGGATCGCGAAAATTGTCAAAAACTGTTCTTCACAATAGTCTTTTTACGCTAAAACGTTTATTATCTCTCCGATAAAATCTCCTTTTAAACCTTTGATAAGTCATTATGACTACTACCATTAGCCTGTCTTTTTAGTTTGTTAATATAAGTGAACTTGAAACTAATGCCTGAGATTCAATTTGTTTAACTATATTCAAGCTATAATATTTTAAGAATCACCGTTATAGATTTATATGTAAATAGGTTGGATAGAAAGAGAAAGAAATATTAATTTTTTTTTCTAAAACAACTATTTTAATAATATGTTATACTAGTTCCTTTTCTTTATTTGGTTGATGACAGATCTTGTTTACCCATTTATTTAATGTCTGTCCCATCCCTATCGGTATCTCTGACTCTGACTTCTCTTTCTTCACAGCTTTCCCTGAACATGAGTAAGCATCATATTATTACCACGCTTATAAATTAGTTCATAGAAATGGATTAATCTATGTAACAGAGTCTTTGAAATTGATTTTCACTCGCTTGAAGTGGTCCGATTGGTCTGAAATTTTGCACACCTAATAAGGACCGATGACAATGCAATAATAAAAAAATATTCAGGATTTTCAAGCGTGTTTTTTTGCTTTTGAACCAAGTAGATTATTTTTATAAAATGATGCATACATGAAGTAAAGAAGAAGCTCATTCTAGTAAAGTAAGCTAATATCTAGAAAATAAAAATATTAATAGTAAAATAAATATAAATAGTGTAGTTTTTTTTTTCACCAAATAAGGGTATTTATTAATGAAACACTAATATTAATTATTTGCATAAATACATAGGTACTTTATATAAAAAAAAAAAAGAAGGGGCTTAAAATTAGGTATCAAAAAATTCGTCCGCATCGCAATCATTGGGTAACGTGCCCAAAAGACTGGCCGCATTGCCACGTTGTATAGCAATGCATAAACGAATTGCCAAATGCAGGCCAGCCTTTTGGTCACGTGAAACGTCGACCAGTCTCTTAGAAAGATCTTTATAAAGAGACTGTGCACTCGGGCCCCACGATCCAAGGGTCTCGACCCCAAACGGCTCAAACAAGTAATCCGCTGAAAGATTACTATATTTACGCCGCTTAAGGGCCTCCGCTGATGCAGCAGCAGCGCCGGCACCTACGGAAGTACTTGGTAAATGTGATGGCGCAAGGGTGTCGACGCAGGTAGCGTCCCACACCAAAGGCCTACCCAATTTCCAAGGCAACAACGTCATGCCGTCTGGTCTTTTACCGTCCGTGCGTACCAAACCATGAGGTTCAAGTAAGGCCGGTACACTAGCGACAGCAAAAGCACGACGAATAATGTCGTTTAGTTGCGTATGTCTTGGTATACGACCGGCGCTTCTACTGCACGATAGACCGTGATGTCCAAGGCTGTAGACTGTTTCTCCACAATGACAACGATGCGGAGATACGCATGGTGCACCTAAACGCAGACACGTAGCTACGCGGAAGGTTGTATCGTCCAACATTGTACCAATGTTGGACGATGGAAGTGCTTGAATCCAGAGACCGGATTCCCATTCTCCCACAGCCAGCAAGCGGGCACGTTCCGCAGCGCTGCCAGCCGTACTCAGTAAATGAGTCCTGACTGCGCCGCACAACGGCCCATCCCACTGTCTCTGAGAGGATAGATCGCCGGGTAAATCAGTTCTTGGACTAGCCATTTTCCAAGCGTTTATAGTATCGGACTTGCATAGTATTTCGGAATTGATCAGGAAAATTTTAAGAGACACACTCTCTTAAAATTTTCCTGGTCAATTCCTCCGTACTATGAACCGAGGCTAAAAACGCTGGGAAACTGACATCGGCAATTTTGCGAACGCCAAGACCACCCAGACGTATCGGCAAAGATGCCTGGAGCCAGTCTCAGTCGTTCAAGGCCACATTTAGGATCCGGCTTAAGGTATTTTTTATCGTTTCGTCTACAGTTCCTAAAAGGGCCTTATATTTCCAAAATTGTGAGGCGCGGAGTGCGTGTGTAAACTGAGGAACGAATAGACAGTTCCGAATAATTGTAAATGCTGATTGAGTATTAATTTTGATTAATCGATCAGAATGTTCACTGTAATTTTAAATTTTTTCTTCTAAAAAAGGTTTAAAACCTTGTTCAAAAATCGGTGACCCAAGGAGGCGAAGTTAAGCGTAAGGCCAGTCCTTTTCAACAATTTTGATATTGGGAGCCAATGAATTGAATTTCGATAAAGCCGAATGGGTATCTATGTCACTGCGTAAGTAAATTTCACACTTATTGGAATTTAATTGAAGCCCAATGGAACTAAATTTGTTTTTTAAAAAAGCCAGATCTTGAAGGACTGTATCTATGCTCCCTCCTAGAGTGCCATCGTCTAAATACCACACGTTAAATTTTGAATTTAGTTGTTCTAATAATAATAGTGTAGTTAACTATATATAAATGCCAGAACAAACCAAAACAGTTTTATTACTTTTGACGTGTTCGCAAGTAAATGTTGAACATTTCTTTCATATTATACCCACTTGAATCTCAACGAATCCTTTTTTTGTTTTCCCATGAAAACAATTCGTCAAGAACGGCTCCACTTTCGGCATTCAAAAGGAAAAATGGACGCCCAAACAGGCGAGCAACGAGTTAGGCCGTAACAAAATTCTAACAAAGGGATGATTAACGATTTTTTCCACCCCCCAACTCATTCAAGCCGCGTCGATATTGAATCCGTTAGGCAGCGTAAAAATGAAAGTTTTCCTATTTTCTTTTCCAAACATTTATGACTTACGGGTAGTTACGATCACTAGGAAGTTAAGTATTAAGCTGTAATAAAATATTTTTTGTAGATACTTTTATACCTACTCATTTATAACTAATATCTAAAGAAAATGCTTAATAACATTAAGGGTTAGTACTTAAATATTTAAGAGCATTAAGAGTAAGTGTGATTTCTAAACCTTTATTAAATCTAAATGTTATTAAAGTTAGGTACAATCTAGATTTGCTAGATGTAATAGAATGTGTGTGACATCCAGCCAATTTAAAAAGGCAGGCTCGTTTAGAATTCTGGAGTTCGTTAAACCCCAACGTGCTTGCAAGAAACGTGAATGTAACTACTAGTGATATCGCTCTGCATTTTTGTCAGTCTATATCATTGACAATAATGAACGTAAATATCTATCCTAATTTTTTATTAGCTATAGGATGGTATTTTATTGGTTTGTTTTAAATAAGGCTTAGTCTTTATCGCGTAAGGTATTGCTGTAAAAAATCAGGCCTCAAGGCGAAGTTGCGTCACAAAGAAAAGTTCTTCGCACTCTAAGATATCAAAAAACTATTATTAATTGATGTCATTAAAAAAACCTTATAAAGTAATAAACATTGTCAATCCATTCTTGCCGTGTGTCACTTATAAGCCAGTTGTAATATAACTACTGTAGCAGTTTTTCCCTTAGTTAGTTTTGAAGTTGTTCAAAATAAATGACTGCCATTTGAGCGGAGTGACAAGCAACGCGAAGTTCGATGTCGTTAGAAATTTTGTGAAAATACACTTATAACGAGCTAAAGCTCTGGGTATTGTTTTAATAGCAGTTTGTTTCCACTTTTCAAAAGTATTTTGTCTTTTTCTAGACAATTGAGTACCATTGGGTGCCATTTTGTTTCATGATAATAACTTTTAATAAGCTTATTTTTACTGCTATGAGAAATCAAAAGCATTTATACTTTTACCAATAAAATAAACTTGAGAATAAATATTTTACCTGTTTTACTCCCATAACGTTCCAGAAAGTTAAAGTTAAAAAAGTTATTTGTTGGAAATAGAAAGAACTTAAGTCTATGTACAAGACAGGAGGTTTAACCGGGTTGACTGTTAAGAGTTTTGCACGACTAGGCTAGGTTGTACTAGGCTCAACGTAGTCAACGTAGCTCAACCTCTTGGCTGTGTTGTTGATACTAATAGGAATATCTACGAGTATGTACATATATGTATTAAAAAAGAAGTACAGTTTTATATCTATTTGTTATCTGGTATCAATATTAAAGTACCATTAATTTATGAACAGAAGACGTTGTGTGAAATATCCGTGAATATTATTTATAAACATCGTACTCAAAGCGATTGATTAATAAATACAGCAAATTTTCTTATCAAAACAAAGAGCCTTTTCTTCTTTTATGTCTTTTGATTACATTGAGAGTTTGATCCGGCTGAAACTCAATAGACTGTGTGGTAAGTGGCTCATCTGTCGTACGAGTACACATGAGTTATCGGGTTGCAAATTTTGTTAAGTAAAAAGAATATAAAAATTGCTCTACATATTAAGTTTCGTTGGAATAAAAGCGGCAGGTGTTCGCATTCACCTGGCGAGCATGTGTGTTTAAACAAGTTAAATTAAATAACTGTACCTACCTATTTATAAATTGTTATAATTTAAATTAGCCAAGTAAACGCCGACGTTGAGTTACGTTAATATAATAAAGACAAAAGTTATTAAAACACGTCTCAGTATAACCTTTTCATAAATGGTTATATTTACATTATATTTTAGGGTTCCATACCAAAAGGTAGAATTGGACCCCATTACTTAGACTTTGCTGTCTTTCTGTTCGTATATCACCAGGCTGGATCTCAAAAACTGAAAATTCTCGAGAGCTCAAAATTTCAGTTTGGTGGTACAACAACAAACAATCATCATCCTCGCTCTCCTTTTAACCTGTTATTTAGGGTCGGCATGATGAATAAATAAAAAAAATACGGAACACTTTGCATTTGAGACGAACTCGTGCTTGACAGGTTTTTTATTTGAATTGCTAGGTTATGAGTATTATAATATAATTAAAGCTTTATTATTTTGCAAGCTATAAAATTTATATAAATACTAGCTGACCCGGCAAACGTTGTTTTTCCATACTAAAAAAAAAAGTTTGAAAAATAGATGTTGGCCGATTCTCAGACCTACTGAATACGCATGTAAAATTTCATAAAAATCGGTCAAGCCGTTTCGGAGGAGTACGGTAACTAACACTGTGACACGTGAATTTTATATATTAGAAGATATATGAAACAATTAATAAATACGCAGTACTTTACAGTGTAAATTATTTTAAATAAATGCTTCAAGATAAATCGCTTTCGTAATAGAAAATGAAGATTAGTATTTAAGGCGATTACGACAGTCTGAGATTTATAATCTGATTGTCAGATAAGTAAGCGGTGTTTAAAATTTGTAAACATTTCTAAGTAAATCTGCTTTTAAATAAATTTGATGCAGCATTTTTAGGCTAGAATTTTTAATGCAATTACGGCGGGCTCGTGGTCTAGTAATTAAAGTAACAGACTGCGATTCACGAGGTCACGGGTTTGATATCCCCAAACATGTCCCCATATTAAATGTTCTACACATTTTTATATTGCGTCTGGGTGTTTCATGTATTAAAAGTATGTATTTACAAGAAAAAGTAGCGTATGTAGTAGGTATATCCGTATTTTGGTATCCGTAATACAAGCATATAAGCTTAGCTTGAGACCAGAGGACGCTGTGTGAAATATCTATGTATAACGACTGCTTTTACACTGTAAAGCTAAACATATCGTAATTAAAACGACAAAAATTAATAAAAGTACTTACTAAAATTATTTGCATATCACTGGACTAACTATTGTTAGGACGAAAAATCACTATACGACCAATTTCATAAAAATAGATTTGATGCGAATGACTACCACGCTACTATAATATATAGGTAATACGGTATAGTAAACCAAAGTTGCTTTTAAAATTCACCTTGAAACACTACGTGGCAACTACAAATGAAAACATATTAATATCATTAGTTACACATGGAATGTCGTAGCGAGGTTTATAGCAAGTTAAATTCCACTGGGATTTGCAAAAAACATTTTACGTTATAACAAATGCCATGCTCACAAGCGTGACAACAAAATATAGCATATTAAGTGTACAAAATTACTTCATGTAAGGCAACTTTCTACACCATGGCTCGTAAATTACAACAAAGCGCTGCTCCCAGCTATAAAACTGCTAATCGGCACGCACGCGCGTCGGTCCAGTTAATGATATAATTAAAAATCCCCATACCAAGATAGCGGTAAGTTCCCGGCTTTAGTAGCCTGGCTTAGCCTTAGTAAACCGAACAAGTTGCTCCCATTTGCTAATCTCCTAAGCCAAGTTATAGTGTGGTGCAAGTGATAAACTTTTATACTTAGTAAAACAACCAATACGACGTAAGAGATATATGTAGGCAGCATCGTACCTCTTCGACCTTGCTTCCTTTCGTGTGAACTCCGGCGCTCGTAATAGAAAAATAATGAGCAATTACGCTAGCTTAGGAGGCTCTATGGCTAGCAGTAAAAGTAAACCTTCCACTATAGTATATTAGAGATCGTTTTAGTGTGCTCACATGGTTATAACAGTATAGTAATTGTAGATACTTCCTTATTTCATTAAATGAATAATATAATGCATTTTTTTTCGTAAAGGTTTTTTTATTTTTAGTATTGTTGTGTTACAAGTATTAAAATTGAAACGATGACGGGAAATATATCTTTATTGAGAAACCAATAATTGAACTATCGTAAAACAGTAGCCTCAATACAAAACGTGTCCGACATCGGCACGTTTATAATATGTAGTTTAAAGAAATATTTTATTTTTTATTTTACGTTTTAAGTTTATGTAGCGCTACGAAGAAGTTTCGTCAAACGAAATTCTATTTGTAAATAATTAATATCGCCATCGCTTATGCCATAAAACGCATACTAATAATAGCATGCCAGAACTAGCAGGTAGGACCACGAATAGCGTCGAGTAATGAGTTTTGTTGTTCAACAGTTAACTCTAGATTAAGGGACAGTGCCAACGATATACGACCTTGCAAATACCAGCGTTCTTCGTTAACTAAGTACTTAGGTGTTTGCATTTTAATGAACTGGAGTCTATAAGCTTTTGAGCATCATGCTGCGTAGTTTTCGTTATTGGTATTAATGGTGTGACGTAATCATCACAAATGAAAAAGATATCTTTAATAACTAGATTTGGCGAAGGTAGGTATGCTTTCATAGCATAGAAGCTAAGCCTTTAGATTTATGGGGGAAAAACTGGGTTCGAATTCCACTTAGAGAAAAAGTATAACAGTATATTTTACCAATATTGTCGGTAGTTCACAACAACATTAGTAGGATTTAAAAAATCGTAGCGTAAAAAGAAAATGTTGATTTCGTAACTTTCTACTTCAATATGACACCTACGCATAAAATGAATGCTTACTACAGAGATAATAATAATAATAATAAATAATAAATATTCATGGACATTTCACACAACGTCCTCTGGTCCCAAGCTAAGCTTATATGCTTGTGTTATGGGTACCATTTTTTTTGTAAATACATACTTATAATACATAGAAACACCCAGACGCAGGACAAACATTTGTATAACAATTAGAAAAATGACACAAATGATTGTCCCGAGCGGGAATCGAACCCGCGACCTCTTGATCGGCAGTCCGTTACCAGAACCACTACACCACGAGGCCCGTCAAAGAGATAGTCAAGTGCTCTTAAAAGGTACAGATTAATAACGTAGATTAAATAATGCGAGTGCCTTAGATAAGTATAATTGCATCATTTCTCTAATTGCAACAGCATTAATCGACTAGTTTTGTATCAATAAGAGAAAGGAAGAAAAAATTTAATTAACACTGACAGACAGAAGGAATAGAAGATTTAATAATTTGAATTTGGGTTCAAAACTTAGAACAGACTCGAATATTAAATTCCAACCTCAGTCAATTTATCGTCTGCAAAATTTGCTGCGAATCTCCTGAGGGTACACATAATTTCTAGATGGACAACATGAAACGTACACCATCTCCCGAAGCTTGGATCGTCGTCGTTTCCTCGATAAAATCATGTCCGCAAACAATTATGTGAACATCGGACAGATTGGGTCTCGGCCCGATCATATGAAGCGAAGAATGTTAATCGAACCTTTGGTTGGGTCAACACTGGACTTATAACACGTTTAGGCAATGTTCTACACGAATAAAAGTCATACAACATATGCACCATATAGAAATACTAAAGAAAACTAAATGAATATAATTTATTAGTAAGAATTGTTTTATGTGGGAAAGCGCGTGTTAAACATTATTTTGTGTATTAGGATTCCTTGCATTACTTTACTAGCGATATGTGGGTCAAAGCTGGGCATTTTAAGGTTTAAGAATACAAGTGTCACCACTCCATATCCTCCCCAGGGTGCTTGAAAATCCAGTTAAGGGATTTTAAACACGGATAACATTCCCCGTGGGAGACGGAATACGCGAAACTAAACCCTACGTCAACACGCCTCTTTATAACAATTACTCCTGAAGTGAAGGAGTGCCCAATAGTGGGACTTTAATGGGCTGGAGAGAGTGTTTCTTTAGGCTTGTTATCCTTTGGATACTAATAAATGAAAGATATAATTTATTACATCATTATTAATAATTTCCAATAGATAAAGCTTACAGTGGATTCAAAAAGGTTGGGTAATATCAAGTATACAATCCATAAAATTGAAAGGTTTCCTATAAGATGTTCTTAACTCCGATGTTACTAAAATAGTTATATCGAAGTTATGAACATCTTAAAGGAAACCTTTTAGCGTAATATTTTACTGACATGAAAATGAAATTGATAACCATTCTGAATTTATATCGATTTGAATACAACAATGTACCTTCAGCGCTGCAGTAATAAAATTAATCGTAAATGTTTAATTGCGTCTACTTACCGAATTTATACTGCACGCGACATAACATTTAGCCAAGTTACAGCCGATTGTAAGCATGCAAAATAACGTTAAGCAATTTCAAATTATTTATTGGAAATACGTTAGTACTTTTGTTAATAAATTCGTAATTGTAATAATTTTGGTTATGCAAATCAGTTACATTAGATTAAGATACCTTTATTTTTTTTTTGCAAGGTTATCGTATTGGTAGCAAATATATCTAAAAGTTTTATTCATAGAATGATGATTCCAGTTATTTATATAAAAAAAATATTCTAAATAAAATAATAAATAGTTTTAAAAGTACTTAATGCAAATCGTTTATTTAGTTCTTAATTTTTCTAGATTAGGCAAATGACTACACTCCACCTGATGTTAAATGCGGTGTAATCCAAATGTTAGGACGGCTTGTACAATGTCAATCTTACCGCCCTTACCATGCAGACCACAAGATGCTTTAAACGCTGACAAAGTTCTTTTCTAAAGATCTTTTTTAAATAAATATCAAGCTGCAACTATTAATTGCCTACAAATATTATTATAATGTATTTAGATGAACCCAATTACAGACGCAGATGTATTTAATGGTGTACAGTTAATCTTCACGAGGCTCTGCTTACTTTCAAAAAACTTTAATACAAGTGAACTTAAAATAGCTAAGATTAACAGTAATTATAAACACCTTCGTATAGAAACAAGTTTTCCGAAGCCAATTTTATATCCAATCGAACTTTTAATTACAAGTGAGTCTAGTGAAAGAATGTTCACCTGTCGAGTGAAAACATACACGTTTGAAATGTATATTTATTTATCTTCACGCATATAGCTTTGGGGATAGGCTGAGAAACAGTTCTGATGAAGTTTCTGCCTGGTGTAAATCGCTTGCATGAAGCTTTTAACGAGTAAAAAGCTCTATGATCGCTCACGATTCTGTTCGGCTATTCTGTTGTTTTACCAACACGCTTTATGGAAGCCAAGATAGATACAATCAACACGAATCAATAAACCATGGGCCTAGTCTTGTAATGATACTGCTCTTTACTTAAGGTCAAGGGTTCAATTTTCCCTTAAGGAAAATATTTCTATCGTAAATACCTTAAACGTAGATTTTTGTTATGAGTTTTGTTGTTTTGTACGTATATATAATCACAAATTATTATTTCCGTCATTTAATTATCACACAGAGTAAATAACTCTGTTTATTTAAGGTCATCGTTTCAATTTTCCCTTAAGGAAAATATTTCTATCGTAAATACCTTTAACGTAGATTTTTGATAAGAGTTTTAGTGTTTTGAACGTACAAATAATCACAAATTATTATTTCCGTTATTTAATTGTCACACAGAGTAAATAGCTCTCTTTACCTAAGGTCATGGGTTCAATTTTCCCTTAAGGAAAATATTTCTATCGTAAATACCTTAAACGTAGATTTTTCTTATATATTTTGGTGTTTTGTACGTACAAATAATCACAAATTATTATTTCCGTTATATAATTGTCACACAGAGTAAATAGCTTTATGTAAATAACAAAAATTATATTCCCTAACTATCTTTCTATATTCTAACAAAGCAGTGTGCATTTGGCTCAAGTTTATTGATAGACAAAACATGCAAACGCTGTATTTATTTCTACGGAATATGCACTAAACAAACTTATCTATTTAACACCACAGCCACGTGCAAAATGGAAACAAAACAAACATGCCTTTTACAACAGTAATAAAGGTCATTACAGTTTTCGACGCGCCCTGCAAAAGCGTTGAAAAAAACGTAAAACAAAATCAGCTCTCCTGTTTAATTTAGCGAGGATCTCGACAAAAAACATTGCTCTTGTTGCCTTTTTGTTGAGTAACAACGTAACAACTCAGGAATGCATTGTTCCGTTACTGTACTGTCCCAGCTAGCTAGTAGTAAAAAAAGATATGACCTATCTACGGTTTATTGGAGAATGCGTCACTCAGTGAAAGAATTTGGAACACAGACTGATTCACCTAGTGGCATTTGTGATAAAGTAATAATATTTGTCCATTTTGATCTAATTTTCGTATTATAGCACTTTAAAAAAACAACATCGTTGTAACACAATTCGACGTAAAAAGTTTGCATACTTTTTAGAAGTGGCTATTAAGAAGTGCAGCGAACAAATTGAAAATTTGAATTTGGAACTCTTTGATATTTAATCGGAAAATATTAGAAAAAGAATTGGTATGTCATTGGTATTTTTTTAGAAATTGGCGGCGATTATAATATTTATTCTTTATTCCAGAAAGTAAATAAATAGTAGAAATGGTAAATAAATAGTAGAAATGGTTTCTAATATAATGGAAGAGAACCACAATGGAACAGCTTATGGTACAGTTTATTCAAAGCTTCACAGAATAGGCAAGTGACTTTGTATTGAAAATAAACTGATTACGTTAATAAGACTATATTATGTCTATAAACAATATTTATGTGTATCCGTATTGATAGCAGGCTCGTATTTTAACTTATAATTAATATTACAGCAGATAAAGACAAACATTCTCTCTTGTTATTAAGAACACAATATTGTTCTCAGTTTATTTATCCATTATAGATTTTATAAGTTGAATTTTATTGTTAACTGTATCGGGTTCTATTTGTTGTACGGTCACGCGTTTTGGAAATGTATCTCTTTTGTAGAGTCAGCGCTTATTTGTTTTATAATATGTTACCTAGCTTTTGCCCGCATCTCCGTACGCGTAATATTTAGAAACCAAATCATAGTAATTTATACACATAAACCATCCTCTTGGACCACTCTATCAATTTAAAAAAGCCCATTTAAGTTATGTTTTTTAATGAGTAAAAATGTTAGACAATGTATGGGCAGTTACTAACAGTCACTTGAGTCACTTGTTAACGATGATGTAAAGGAACACTACAGCTTTGACAACACCACGCAATGGTATTTGAACACAGACAGTACCTAAATTTTTTTATCTGAGCCATCGCAATTTAAAAAGAATTTAAAAACATCGCAGTCGAGGTGCCCTTTGAAAAATATTAATGTCCAATCAAAAGTGATTGAGAAAATTTTACAAAACTTTATTGTGAACCTGAATCCTTGAATTCCTTTTAGGCCTTAATCAATTTCAAGTAAACTAAGTGAAAGTTTCAATTTAGATGCCATTAGGATCTTTCCCTTTAGATTGGGCGATATTGAGAGGCAATAAGACCGTTGTTTTGTTTTTAAGGTATCGTTTCGATCTAATTTACAGAGCTTTTATGGCTATTTTTGCATGAAATTGTAGTTAAAAATCAAAAGTAGTGAATTTAATCAACATTTAAAGCGATTTCCAAGGTCCTGTATTGAATCTCCTCTCTATTGAACTTGGTATATATCGTAGTTTAGTTATTACGGAATTGTTGACTCAATCACTGAATACTATCACTGAATGCAAGGTTCCATTTATTTCTAATTAAAACTCAATGTTATTTAATTATTAAAATTCAAGATTTATACACAATTGCGGGGTTAATAATACCTTACGCATTAACTACTAGGCCATACTCTAGATTCAATTTTTCAAACCGACGCATTAGCATATGACGTCTAAGTACCTATAATGTAAAGAAAGAAAGACCACAAATAATGGGATAAAAGCAAAAATATGGTGATGAGCTACTTGCCAAGTCTTTAATCGTAAAAAAATAAAGAAGATAAATAAAAAAGTCATTAAACCTGACTCGCTTATTAACAAAAGTGAGCAAAATCGTTTACACAAAAGAAACCCCGGGTTGGCTGTTTCATTATTTTTATTACTTTACTAACTTCCGTCGTAATCTTTGAGATTTTTGATTATCCTACAGGAATTTACCATTTTTACGAAGGTAAGAGAGCCTGTATTATCTCGAATGTATGCCATTCAAAATTACACAAGATAGCATTAGGCTAAAAAGGTCAGCTAATTTTAATTAACAAGGGTTTTTCAATATACTGTAACACGCGAATCATGTGTATTCAATTAAATTTTCAATGAGTTGGAGTCATCACAATCATTAGTACAAAGACAATGTACAAAATGTTCTATGTCTCAATAACAGAAAAGAATGTTTTTTATTTACCATTATCTCATATTGATTTTATTATTTATGCGAGTGATTTTCTAGACATATCGTAAAGAAGATCAAAAACAGGATATTAAATCCAGTAACTGCATGTAAAATAATCATCAATAACTTTTCGTGCTCTTCCCGGTGACAATGCAAACGGGTAAAAGTAACAAGTAAAATAAAGGACAATGACAGACCTGTGTGACAAAAATACAAGTATATAACAACATTTAGTGTGGTCACTAAATTATGTTTGTATAAGCTACGTTCACTGTCGGCGGCTAACAGCATGTTAATACTACTAGCTTAGACATTATGTAAACATTTACTTTAGTCTCCACAATGCTTTACATGACATAAACTTTGTGAGTGCCTGTATGTAACGCTTATAACACTATATTTGTAAACTATGTTCCTGTATATCGTAAAATAATAGTCGTTGGTGACTAATAACATGCCAAATATGAGTAAGCTATCTGTGAAGGCCTATAATCCACGGCTATCATCAAGATATAACTGTAAAATAAGAATGGAAGTAATTTTATTGATTTTGCAATTGACTTGCTATGATTTTACTTAATAAATATATAGATAGATGGCGTTGTACATAAAAATGCGATGTATTCTGATCTTTATTGATTTTGCAGCTGAATTGCTACACTTTTTTATTGTACGTTTTAAAAGTGAAAATACAAATAAAAATAAAATTATCAGCAAGAAAATTGTATGACAGAAAGAACCTCAAAAATTATATACACGAAATTTTTAATATCACTTTTGCAAAAAATAATGGCAGATCCTTCTAAACGTACGGTAAGGTCGTAAATCAGGCTTACATACATTTAGCTGAATAACTGTCGCACGTAGTACTTTGCAAACGAAATCTGTTATAAGTACTTAAGAACTATCATTTGTCAATTGTACCAAAAAGAAATCTATGAAAAACATTATTATCTTCTCCAGTTTATACCACAATGTTTTATTTGATACTGCCTCTGAACCTTATATCCAATATACCATTAGGATTTCGATCACATTTCCGCTTATAATGATACACAATCAAAAACTATTATTTTCGTATTAACTCGATAGATTTAACCACAGCAACCGACCGGATCCGAATAAAATCGTTATATAATAATAGATCTAAAAATACTTTCTCCTCTCTTGATATTATTTTCGAGTATTGGGCCTAATTTATTTGTTCTTTCTTGTTTAATGCAATTTGAAACGCATTCTTAACTCTTAAGTTAATTATTATCAAAATTTTACAAAACTGTTACTATCGTATTTAACCCTCATCCTGGTCAGCTTAGTGGACCCTGGAAATACCCTTTCACGGTATACAGGATGCTCAAGCCAAATATTGAATAATGGGCTTAGAAGATGTGTCAGTAATACAATTCGGTGGCTTTGGGCATGATTATGCTGCAAAGTTATTCTCTCGGGCCTCCTCCACTTTGGGAGGAATTATGGTCTACTGTGCCGCGCTGACCAGGCGTGTTGGCACAGGGTTTATTTTCGAGTTTTTACGTCTCTCACAGAGGGTGTTATCTGTGCGCAATATCCCTTATCTGACTTTTACAGCACCCTTGGGAGGAAATAGAGTGGTGACACATGTATTCTTAATTCGTCACCACATGGATGCAAAGTTATTACAAAAATAATATTTTCGTTTTGCTATGCAAGACGCTTACCGCAATAGATTTATTCCGACGACTTGTTTTACCATGACGTTTATAAAAACCATTGGATTTACTGGATTTACTTAACAGGTCAAACCGATAGGGTTTCCGCTGTGAATAACACGATAAACAGTTTCGTTTAATAGATAGCGTGGGTGCCCACCGATAGTATATACGACAAGTTTTTTTTTATTTTATATCCATCACTTAAGGCGCCTTGGAAGACGTTCACAGCAGGCATCTTACCCATAGCCGATCATGATTCATTTAATCTATACTACATTGGAGAATGTCCTTTTTTGCTTGTTTCTAATACAGACTTTATTTTCTTTTTAAAGCTTTTATTATCTTGTATCGGTGTTGTAACTACATGCTTTTGTTTAATGGATTTTTGAATCTTTAAGATCTAATAATCAATATAGTCTCGTAATGACTTTAAATAAAAATGTTAAGTTTATATTAATAAGAAAATTAGTAAAGTTTTATTGCTCTTTTTACTTTATTTTTTATTTAAAGATTAATTTAGTAGATAAGTAATCGATTTTATGCCACACGTTTTCCCGTCTAAAAATCCAAACAAAAACATTGATTCAATAAGATTATTATGAAAACAGCAGTTATTGTTCTCAACGATAAAAGTTTCTCAATGCGGTAAAAATATACAAAATTAAAACAATAAATTTACCCAGGAATGAACGTAAATTACGGAAAAGGGAGGAATCGAAGTCTTTTCCAATAATTTAATAAAACTTCGTTTCAGTTATTGGTATTACTAGCAGTCTTTACTTTTATTTCAAGTCCTTTGAGTAATGTCTTATAACGCCGTCTGTATACTTAAGAATCAGTCAAGCAAAAATATAGACGATCCTGTATAGAAATTTCTAACTTACAAAGTATATATTTTACAATATTATATTTATGCAATTGATTTTATTCATTTTCTCACTACAACATTAAGTTTAATTTTGCGACACTGGACTAAGAAAGGTATATATATAAATTAAAACTATCCACAACTGCAATTATTTTTCTTTTATTAATGTGACCGGTATAAAAGATATGACGCTTACGCACGTACATGATCATACCAGAGTCGGAGAAACCGATCTAATAATAAAAGGACAAAAAAAATGGAAAAACAGAAAATATAGTTTTCTAAATAGATCACTGCATTGATAACTATAAGGTAACATGTTTCGTCTTCTCCTATTGAATAGAACCTATAGCGTATATCATAACAAATAATGCTGTATCCAAGCGAAACGAAGCGGAAAAATAACAATGCATAATTGACTGCATTTCAATTTAATGTTATAACAATTTCAAAATCAGTTTCAATTAACTTCTAGACATTTGGAGCTCTATTACACTCCTAAATTGAGTATTGATAATTTTCAAAATTATAATTTAAACAATTTGTCTCTCTCCAGCCCAGTTACGTCCCACTGTTGAGCGCGGGCCTCCTCCACTTTGGGAGGGATTATGGTCTACTGTGCCGCGCTACCAGGTGTATTGGCCAAAATGTTTATTTTCGAGTTTTCCGTCTCTTACAGAGGATTTTATCTGTTTACAATATCCCTTAGCTGACTTATACAGCACCCTTGGGAGGAGAAGGGGTGGTGACACTTGTATTCTTAATCAGTCACCACACGGACAACAATTTGAAATCACGTAATTGCATAATATTATCTTTACATTTGCGTTAAAAAAATACACTTTATTCTTAGTCTGTAATAATATAAATTTTATTTTACTACATTTAAAAATTAAAATAATTAATTTTAGATAGAAACTCATTAAGGACACTTTTGTAAGTGAGTGCGATACAAAGATATGCAACTGAATTTTTTATCTGTCATTTTACTCATTTATCAAGAGCCGATGCAAATACAAATATTTAATAATTGGTCAAGTGCGAGTCGGACTCGCGCACGAAGGGTTCCGTACCATTATCTATGCAACATAAGGCAACGTTATTAGTATCGAGCAAGAAACGGTAAAAAAATCATGTTTGTTGTATGGGAGCCCCCCTTAAATATTTATTTTATTTTATTTTTAGTATTTTTTGTTATAGCGGCAATAGAAATACATCATCTGTGAAAATTTCAACTGTCTAGCTATCACCGTTCTTGAGATACTGCGTACGGAACCCTAAAAATCATGTTAGTTGTATGGGAGCCCCCCTTAAATATTTATTTTATTTTATTTTTAGTATTTGTTGTTATAGCGGCAATAGAAATACATCATCTGTGAAAATTTCAACTGTCTAGCTATCACCGTTCTTGAGATACTGGGTACGGAACCCTAAAAATCATGTTTGTTGTATGGGAGCCCCCCTTAAATATTTATTTTATTTTATTTTTAGTATTTGTTGTTATAGCGGCAATAGAAATACATCATATGTGAAAATTTCAACTCTCTAGCTATCACCGTTCTTGAGATACAGCCTGGTGACAGACGGACGGACGGACGGACGGACGGACGGACGGACGGACGGACGGACGGACGGACGGACGGACGGACGGACGGACAGCGAAGTCTCAGTAATAGGGTTTCCGTTTTTACCCTTTGGGTACGGAACCCTAAAAAAAATATCAGAAGGAATTGATATCTAAGTGTGTTTTTTATTACACTGTTCCTACCTACTTTATGACTAACCAATATGTCTATAAGTATTACTTTTCCTTGTAGAATTACGTACAAAAGTTTCTTAGAAGTCCGGCCTATATTAGTTTACAATATCACTACAATGTATATAGATAATATTAAGTTCCCTGTAATATTATCTAAGATATTTATCAGTAAAAATAACGATTACTTCTGATATTGCTGCTTGTTCACAACCTTGGAGAACCTTCAACCAACCGTCCTTTAGTATACAGTTAGCTTATCTAATTTATTTTTACACACATCTATCTGCCTTTTACAGCTGTTTAAGCTCGTTTTCATCATTATCATCATACCTCTTTCCCATAGGGATAGGGAGAGACTATAGAGCGCCATCTGCTACGATACAAACTCACTGCCTTGGCTTCATTTACACTCATACTTTTGTAAGAAGTGCTACGCACTAATTAATACCTAATTTTCTTACCAAAATTTCTTTTGAATATTGTGTTATTTTTGCGTGGAAATCCTAGAGTCAGCACTACCCAAGCATTAAAGCTTATTGACCAAATAGCTCTAAAGATTTATATTCATAGCTTATAACTATCGTTATCAATTAGAAATATTGATATCCAACCACTAATCGTGATGAGAAAATATATATAATTTAGTCAATAATTATCTGCCGCTGTCGGCATATCTAGTTAATTTACATATTTATTATCGCCGAGAGGACTAATTTAAGGATCTAATATATTCAATGATTGAACATAGATATGGTAATT
The DNA here is from genome assembly GCA_916999025.1 of Orgyia antiqua. Lineage (NCBI taxonomy): Eukaryota > Metazoa > Arthropoda > Insecta > Lepidoptera > Erebidae > Orgyia > Orgyia antiqua. The sequence continues at coordinate 13,224,100 of OU779864.1, read as the reverse complement.
AGATATAATATGGAGCTTTATATTAATAGAAACTTGATAGTTACTCCATGATAAGTTAGCGAAAGAATTATTTTATGGAACATAAAAATTTTTCAAATCATTATCATCATATGGTTACGCCTTTTTTCCATGGAGGTAGGCAGAACCCATAGAGCGCTATCTGTAACGATACAAAACAAACACACTTTCTTGGGTTCACTTAACATGTAGTCTAAATTTTGGTAAAATGTAGTTGTGTATTTTATTTAAACAAATACGTATAGCATGTGCAAAAGATACTACTGCTTCTATTCCATTGACAAGGACATTAATTAACACTATTATAGCAAAGTTTGTTATTACATATTACTGCCCCAAGGTTCCATTAATAGTAATTGTGATTAACCTATTCATTGCAAGTTATAGAGAACACAGTTCCGTTGTTGAATAATTTCAGCGGACTACGCAAAATTATACAAAGTACAGATAGCAACACAACATTTAGATAATAGTATAATAAATTATTTTTCAAATCAGAATTTTTTTTTAAATTATTTTAGAATCAAGGCTTTAAAAAAAATTTTAAAAGCTTTATGACCGTTAGGATTTCAGTTGCCTTTAACGCAGGACCACGCGTTATGACGTTCCATGGGGGAGGCCTATATCCAGCATGATTGCTGTTTATAAATACACCTTTTTAGAACAAATGCATTATATTACTTTATTACAATATCGATGTATTTTATACTCAATAGACCTTCAAAACAGATTATCTACACTAATATTATAAAGAGGAAAGATTTGTATTTTTGTATGTAACGAATAAACTCAAAAAATACTGGACCGATTTTAATAATTCTTTCAGTGTTGGATAGTCCATTTAGCGAGGAAGGCTATAGACTATATAACATCACGCTGCGACTAATAGGAGAGAAGCAATAGTGAAAAACGTTACAAAAACGGGGAACATTTTCTAAATTCTACGCGTACGAAGTCGCGGGCAACAGCTAGTCTATTTATAAACGTAAAGGCACACCAATAAAACCAGTGACATAACTACGTACAAATTCGTAGCAAAGTTCAAATAATTGACAAATATCATACACAACTATAACTATGAATATTCAATGTTTGCCGGCCAATGTTTGATCGTTCGCCGCACTGGGTGTTAAAATATAAAGCTAATATTCAAAGTGTGAAATGTTAAGCAAATAAAAAATTTCAGCATCGTTTGTTTTACTATTGTTTTTGTGACATTTCCACAAGCCATTATTTGAACTTTTTTCTAAACTTTGACATGCAATTAGTTATTTATTTACTTCACAATAATATTAGCAGTTGGTATTCTATTTGACTATATTCTTTTAAGTATTTTCTTTTATATTACCGTGTTATATTCATTGTGAAGGAGCAGTATTACTAGTCTAGACTAGTCTTAGACGTGGTAAGGGTGGCCGCAATATCCTCCTGTCTTGGAGAAGACCCGTGTTTATCAGAAATGTATTAAAATTTAAAACGTGAATACGTTTGTACAAACTTAAGATACAATTGTTTAATCGTAGTTATTACTCTGTTCTTCATTATAAAAACACTTGAATACTATATTAAATACTCAAAATTGTAACTTCATTATTGATTAATGCTTATACAAAATGTTTGTTTTAATAGTAAACAAAACGCCCTTTGATAAACTGCTATATGTAGTTAAAAACTAACAATTTAAACAAGAGAAAGCCACCTAAGAAGCCAAAACAAAGAATGTAACAGTTTATTTTAGAGAACACCTTCTCGGAAGGCCCCTGTATGTTTGATTAAGAACTCTTATAAATAAATCTTCCGGTGGACAGGTTATAGCTGGACTTTTAAACGCGTTCTGTTTAAAAAATAGCTATAGTTCGTTGGAATTAAATAAAAAGGGAGTTTTAACTGCTTGGTTTTATTGTTTATTTGATGTTTAAGTAACCAGCTGTGATATTTGATAACCTATGACTTATAATGGTATAACCTATATTACTGGAATGAATTCCACTAAATACTCTAATTGCTATGTATATTAATTACCATTTTTTTCTGACGTAAAAGCTAAGTTACTGACCTTGTAACACGAAGGTCTTATGTTTGAACCTTGGATTGGAAAAAACATAATTAGAAAACGGTGATACTCTTTGAACAGTTGACTCCTGTCTTAAACCGTTAGATTTGATTTAAGAAGTAATTAACGTTACTAGTCCAAATACCCGGCCAAAAGACACAAGTAGGTATACCCAAAGATAAGTAAGATTTAACTCTACCAACACATCTTTGTGTATCATAGATCCACATACATTTTATTAATCTCTTTGTCATATAGCAATCGTTAAAATGGCTAATAGATCCAAACTTAGTACTTAACGTGAGATCAAATTTAATTTCAATTTCGATTGCGAAATAAAATGTTAATTTAACTAGGTTTGACACAAATCAGTACAATTTTATTATACATACAAATAAAATGCTAATATTTATAGCATAATAAACGACTAAGATTTAGTAAATCTTTTGATATAAGTACCACTAATGAAGGTGGCAATTAAAATAAAAAATTGGTCAAGTACGAGTCGGACTCGCGCACGAAGGGTTCCGTACCATTATCTATACAACTTAAGGCAACGTTATTAGTATCGAGCAAGAAACGGTAAAAAAATCATGTTTGTTGTATGGGAGCCCCCCTTAAATATTTATTTTATTTTATTTTTAGTATTTGTTGTTATAGCGGCAATAGAAATACATCATCTGTGAAAATTTCAACTCTCTAGCTATCACCGTTCTTGAGATACAGCCTGGTGACAGACGGACGGACAGCGAAGTCTCAGTAATAGGGTCCCGTTTTTACCCTTTGGGTACGGAACCCTAAAACATAATAATTAGAATTCAAAACATAAGTGGAATATTTATCGAAGAATTAAATATCATGCGACGTTAAATGTTAAACTGCTTGAAAATAGTTTTTTATGTTAAAATGTCAACCTCTTTGATTACAATTACAAATCATTAACGTTCTTATTCATAATGACTTATCGGAGGTTTAAAAGTTCGCTTAAATCAAAGATAGCTTAAAAGAAAGATATCAAAACTTGTTATTCATAATAGTCGTTTTACGCTAAAACGTTTATTATCTCTCCGATAAAATCTCCGATAAGTCATCATGAATAAGGGCGTAAGTATTTAATAATTATGGCTGTTTCTATGTTTTAAAAGTATGTATTTACAAAAGCAAAAGTAGTATATGTAGTATATCCGTATTATTGTACCCATAACACAAGCATATAAGCTTAGCTTGGGATCAGAGGACGTTGTTCGAAATGTCCGTGAATATTTATTCATTATTTACTTATTTTATATATAATTTTCTTTAACTGTTGCTTGAAATCCGTAAAAAGTAGTTTTATTTAAACAGATGAGTCGCGCAAGTGTTAGAAAATATTATGTTGCTTTATGTTTAAAATGGACAGATTTCTCATACAATTTTAAAGTAAATGTGCTATCGACAAATACTGCTGACGTCTATAATTAAAATTAGATAAATAGAAAATATTTCAGAGCATTCTGATACAGTCTCAAATTAATAAATCAAATTTTAATTAAACTAAATTTTGCATGTTTGTTGTTTCCTATGTATTAGTAGTAGATAGGTTATAAGCTACACTACAGCTACGAGCTAACAAAAATAAGCTACATAAGTAAGTCATGTGAGAACGCATCGTAAACCTAACAAAGTATGTAGATGGTCCTTATCGCCGAAATCGAAAAAGGAAGGCATCAAATACCTATCTACTAATAAAAAAAAAAATTAGGTATATCTATTTTGTTTGTCCGTATTCCAGTATCCATAACACAGTAAATTACAAGCTTAGGACCAGAGGACGTTGTGTGAAATGTCTATAATTTTTTAAATAAAAAAGGTGTTGTCTATAAAAAGTTAATATTATTAGTCCTTTCCACTCCTGATTACTTCTTAAGTGGTATTTTAAATAAATTAGATAAACGTTTACAATATTAAAATTATAATTCTGTTTTATTTAACATATTCTGATGACCACATCATATATAAATGGGATTCAGATGCATCGTAAAGTAATCATCAATTACACAGCATGATGATTAAGTTTAAACCTCAATGTGGTTATCTTTGAAACGTAATATTTAACCAGTAATGAATCATTAATATTATAACATCGAATGTAATTTAAATTACGTAAGAGGTTATTAAAATTAGGCAATGGTAATTAAAATTAAGAACTCAAGACTGTTTTGTATTTAAATCAGAGAATTGCAATCATTTTGTGATAGCTATACCTTTTCGGAATAAGCAGATGTGATGGTTTTTAAGAAAATATTATTAAATTTGTTTATTCTATTGTATTTTCAATTTATAATAATTAATATCACTTCTTCTTCTTCTTCCTGCCCTTATCCCAAGCTAGCTCTTTCATGTCGTCTCTCACAAAGTCCATCCATTCTTTCTTTGGTCTTCTTCTTCCCTTCCGGCCATCAACATTTATATTTATCACCTTTTGGCTTAAATGCCCTTCATCTCAACTCATTACGTGCCCATAACAGGACAGACGGTTCCCTTTCAACTTTTTTACTTATAACAAGTAAGAGCACTTATTGCATATTTTAGACATCACAAGAAGGAAAGAGACTAACTGTATATTGTAGAAACGTAATATGAAGATCAATAAACTATATATTTTCTAAAGTCAAAGCTAACAGCTTCTCAAGTAGCAGTAGTATTAAAACAACAACATTTTCATGTCAAGATGACAAAAAACAGTTATTTGATATATTAGCTTATGTTTTGATACGTTACAAAGTACTTAAATACCTACATACACTCTTTATACTTGCTTTTAAGGTTATTAGCATGTCTATTCAACACACAAAACTGTATTTGGAAAGCGTGAATGATAAGATTTTTGATTGTTTGTGATTGGTTGCCAAATTCTACGCGTACGAAGATGATGGCCATATCTAGTCATGTATAAAAAAAGGAGAGAAAAAATTATATTTTTCTTTCACTCTACATTGCCAGGGAACTGCGAAGGAATTTGCATGATGCTGTAATTGTTATTAATGCAGTATGGTAATCTAAGTTTTAAGCTTTAATTCAAAACCAAGACAATTTTGCGTTAAAGAAAAAGTTCAACTGCTACCATAAGGTAACTTTATATAATAATATCTACAATGGCGTTGAAACAATCCTAACAAATTTCAATGTAACATGTTAAGCGTCATACTTAATTGAAAAATGAAGCAAGCTTTTAGGTATAGAAAAGATCAATAAAGCACCGACATAATCTACAGTTTTAAGTATTAAATTCATCCTTTTTGCCTTTATGGAATCATAATTAAAATATGTATCATTTAAAAGCTTTTAAGATTAATCAATACTGCGTAATAAATAAATAGAAATAAACCTTGAAGGTTAATGTACGAATATATTCTAAGGCCTAAAATTTACCACTCATAAATATAGAAATTTTATGCTCTTAATCAAAATATTTAAACTTACTTGGGTTAAATATTAAACCAGGCTTTGAATTAGAAATTTCATGTCAATCACTGTATATTTAATAGACTTTCTTGATCCCCCCAATCACTGATGCTAATCTGCTTGGTAAGCTGTAGAGCAAATTTCTAAGTTTGCCGACTTTGGGCTTACAGCTTGTCAGCGCAATAAACATCTTAAAGTTTAGTAAACTAGCCAGCTAGCCCAATTTATCTTATGTTCGCTAAACTTAAATTTTTGATATTTATTGTAGAAATATTTGAATTTTCATAGATATAAGTGAAGGCATTAGGTGCCTTCGAGTTAAATCATTTTAGGAAAGGCCAACACTCAACAGAAAATAGAGCAAAGTGGTTTAATAATTTTTAGATATTGAATCGATTTTAAATTTTGATATTAACCTTTTTATCAAAGTTTAACATGGAATATTTTCATTCGATAAATTTTCAGCAACACATTAACGTTGCTTTAAACAATCGTCCCAATAGGTAAACATTATAACAATATTACATATAAAATGTGTAACCTACTTGAATAAAATAGCCAAGTATTATACGTATACATAACAAAAGAGCTAAGGGGCATACCAAGGAGTCGAGACACCGCGTGACTTCGCACACATTCATTGTAACAAAGCAACGACACAGGTACAAAAACCCGCTCCAGCTAATTTTAAACTCAGTCTCAAAGCAAACAACTCATTGTACAGGAGAGAAAAAAAAAATTAAAACAAATATTACTTTAGAACAAATTAAAAACATGATAATTTACGGTAGTGTTGTACGGGGACGGAATATTGGTTTCTAATTAATAGAAAAAACAACAACACATCTTTCAGAATACAAGACTAATTGATTATTATGAAACAAAAGTCAAACCGACATCATGTGTCTTTGAAATTTGAGCGTTTTCCTCGATTTCTCAGGAGATAACCATCAGATCCTGATCTGGCGCCAATGGGACCAAATGGAAACCACCAGCTTTCAAATAAAAAATAATTATTAAAATCACTTAGTCCAGTTAAAAGCTATGAGGTAACTAACATAAAAAAAAGAAAACATCATACAGACGAATTGAGAACTTTCTCTTTTTTTTGAAGTCTGTTAAAAACTAAACAAATAAACGTTTGGAAGAAACGGACAAATTTATTTATACTCCTGTGTCTAACCCACCTTCAAGTTAGATAAAAATTGAAGTAAAGCCTTGCCCGATTCAATATGTTTGTAAACATGACCTTTATGGTCGTATTTCTTTAACATACACAATCTAATTCCTAACTATAACAACCATCCGAGCGTTCATTAATTTAGTTTTCTATTAACTTGCCATGTCTACCGAACAATTTTACTTTATTGTATGTAGAAAGTATAAAACGTAGAAGTGTATTCTTATAGTAAGTACTTTTATAGTCAATAATTCTTATGTATTTAATTTTTTTTGGGTAATTTAAAGTTCACTTGATATTAAAATGTCTATATAAATCTAAACTAGATATGCTTAAAACTAATATAATAGTAATAAAGAAAAATATTGTTTGTTATTAGCGCTATCAAAAGTAAACATGATAAAATAACAGAAGTACTATAAATACATTCATAGTCCTCATTATGGGTTTAACGACTTTAGATATTAATATGTTAAAACTATGTATTTAAATGTAAATGAAGATCTCGTATAATTTTAGCAACGCTATAAGTTTAGTTTTAAAAACTTTAATATTGGCTTTGAATTTACACATTTTATTAAAGTGTAAATTGATAAGATGACGGTGTATATAAATTTAATTTGAAATTGAATCCATTACGAGGCGTTAATGCCAATATAATCCATTACATCCGCACCTCGCCACCCTCCGATTTAAAATTAGCAACGTAAAGGAAGCTTCGGATCATAATAGGCTCAGAGATAGTACAAAAGACCGACAATTGTAATAGATACGGCTGCGACAGAATTAACTCCAACACTGGGACATTTCAAATAACAAATTATAATTAAATCCTTCGATAAGTTTGTGTTATCTACATAGAATATATATATTTTGAGACTTTTATTGTATCCTATGTATTAGGATTTTATCTTCAAGTAGGTACGAGAAATTAAAGGCTCTCCTTTAAGATATTCGTAGTATCAACCTTATGTTGTGTGATATATCGCCTAACTAACTACAATGAAAAATTTGATTTTGGAATCATTTACGTGTATAAAAACAGTTGATTAAGTGCCTACAGAAAAAAAAATTGCTGCTTCATGTATCAAATTTCTTGTGATTTGAAATACCATGTCCAAACGAATTCGATATAGTAATTTATATCTAATAATTTTAAAACCACTTTATTTCAGATATAAATATTTATTAAATCCTTTGTTCATATTAGTAATTGAAACAGAGCCAATGTGTGAAAAAAATATTCCCCACACAACTTCCACATCAGCGAATCCTATTTTACGGCACATTCCAAATTATTTACAATAAATGTGATAATGATACTGCGGATGTGGAAGATATAATACAGGACAATAGAGTACAAATATTGCCTTATTAATAATAGGAACTACAATACTGATATAAAACGACATTCGTCAGAGCTTTTGTGCAGCAAGTTCCGGCGGTAATCGCTTTACACATCGCCTCTAGACAAAAAATCCTTTCTAAAACTATTGTTATTAGTTAAAGTTAAAAGAAATACTTTCAGGTAGCAATGGGGGTTGAACGATAAGCTTAAAAGTATATCTAGCTGAATTGGTATTTATAAATTTTATTAATTTATGTTACACAAACAAGTTAACAGTTATAAGACCTACTATAGTTAAATACTACCAGTGAATAAGTTTTGGTGACAAAAAGGGCGTCTTGTATAAGATTGTATCCTGTCACGATTTTTGTGGCTCCAACTTGTACCTTTAAAATAAATAACGGCACACTACTCTTTTTAAATTTTTAACATCGATTATTTATTATTGAAAAGATTTGATTCTGGGACTATTTATAGCTCTTAGACTGCCTTAGACTATGTAGTTAATCTAAGATATTTAAATAGTCGACAATCTATAGCTCTTTCAATGACATAAGACCCTGATATATTTCCTAACTTATTTTATAGATACTCAGATAATCATGAGGTTTCGGCTTATTTATTTAGTCACCATATGACTAAGTTTAGATATAAGTAATCCAATATTTTAACCGCTAACTTCACAGATAATACGTACTTATCGTTGAATGAAAATTCTAGTAAATCGATATCGTAAATCTAACATTACAAATCGCCACATTTTTATAATACCATTGCTCTACCGAGTTCTTTACCAACCAATATGCACACTGTGTATACCTACATAATGAAAATCTTAGGAGAAATTAAGTGATTATGACTCAGGTAGGCGTTTATATAAGGCCCAGTTCAACACAAGAATTTACCTTCACGAATCTGAATTATTTAAAGTTGTTTCCTAAAGTAAATATTCCTCTGATAGTGATTCTATTCAAATGCTTCGCTTGTATCTCGATGTTTGTAATGCCAGTGGCTCTTTTAGATTATTTTTTGCCGACGACCAATGCGCGCCGGTTCAACGTGGATTCTTGGCGCACTTGAAACCGAACAGGTTTCAACATGGAGACCGAAAACCGGTAAAAAAAACCATCACAGGTAATTACGGTAGGCTCGTCGCCTTACAATTCGATATTGAGAAATTTTATACAGCAGTCGGATTTATAATAACAAACATAGAAGAATTTAACTCAATTGAAAATATTATATCAAGAATTTACATTACAGTTTACGAAGATTTTTTTTAGGATATTAATGCTGAGGAATCATTTTATTATTCTTTATACTGACATTGAAAGTAACTAACTTAAAACCTGCAACTAAAATATCGGATATTCTACAAATGTTTAAGCATTAAATTACTACGGTTAACTTTGACTAACTAAATAGTATAAAATTATACTGACTGCCTTTATGGACTCGTGGTAAGATAAAAATTTCGCCTTAGTTAAGTTTAAAATAATAGAAGAAATATTTTAAAAGCACTAGTGTTTGTAAATCATTTATGAAAATAATAGTCCCGTTGTACGGAAACAGTAAATTTCCTTTTGGATGGTGTTCCAAAGTATTAGCCATTGTATGGTGCCATTTTCTAACCACTTGTTAGCGAAATTTTAGAAACAATGTGTTGTAAACCATATACAAAACAAAGAAAGTCTACATGTAGTAATGCCAAGTAATACTCGGAAAGCTCTTTATGTAATTTGTCATAGCATTTATAGTAAAGCCACAATACAAATTTTACCTCAGGATCTGTACAAACAAAATGCTGTTAAGAATTTATCGACAAAAATTATTTACTTGTATGGGTAAACATTGGATATAAAGAATAAAGAGCTATTGAACGAAATGTTTGTTTTGATATTTAAATATTTACTGTCACGTAATTTGTATAACAGTAATAATCCTAAAGTAATCAGGTTTATCAAAATGGAGCGTAACATATACATTGATAATGGAAATCAATGAACGATAAGAAATGAGTAAGTGTATAACATTGCCTAACTTGCCGGCAAATGTATGGTATAATTTACTCCACACAGAGAGGCGTTTCTCAAACCAATATTCCACCCTCTTAATCATAACCCAGTGGAATAATTAATAACACCTCAATTAAAATATCAACTAAGAGCTTCCGTTGATAATTATCTAGATAAAGATAACGTTTACTTCTAAAATACAAAATCAGGCTTTTGCCTACTTATAATTTTCTTTATGGGTAACAGTGTGTAAAGTTTTAAGGACCTTTTAGGATTATGTTGGTTGCTTCGTTATATTATTATATCGTACTTTTATTTTGTATTGTATGAACTTTATGGTTTGGGGTCATAAGATATTTACTCCATTCACTTTTTCATTGTCTATGCGAATACTCTGTAGGTCTTAATTAATTAAGACAATAAAAAAATATAACCTTTTAAATTCTCAATGCCTTTGTATTTTTTAAATCTAATTTTCCCAAATAAATCCAATTTTATATATGTAGTTGAATTTCATAAACATATTAAATGCTGGAACGTATCTAAATTTAGGTTTATTGCATTGATAGAGGCTCATAAGTTAGTTATTTTGCTTGTGTATCACGACTCACTCATTTTCTTAAGAATATACTCGTGTATCCAAGATTATGTGAGAACAAGCCGCATTACTAATTAATGCTTTAGGGAGCTAAAACCGGTTTTGCGATTTATCGTAAAACCCAATTTAGAGCCGGGAGGCACGCGATTACAATCTTCTCACGACAGGAAGGCGCGCAAACTCCTCATCTCGAGGGAAATCACGCACGCAACAAACTTTATGGCAACACGTCCCGAGGAGCGATTCGCTCGGGGCGGTCGAAGACGGGCCAAACCACACACAGACAACATCCAAAATAAAAAACAAGACGCGGGCAGTGTCTCTACATGGTAGGTTCACGACCCACAAGTGCATAATAACAATTTTACAAATTTTAATCAAGGCACATTGTGAATACGTATGCATTTATCTATATCCTGTCACTTTCACAGTAAGCACGTGCACATTACCACAAGAAACACTGCCCGCGTTTTAGGGCTAATCACTGACCGTGGTTGAGTATGGTTGAAGGCTCAGGCGAATGCCATCCTGAGCAAGACGTTCCCGTAGCAGACGCTTCAATTGCATCCTTGGTATCTTCACTAATTCTGCTTTTCCTTCCTCATATTCATCGGCATACTTTGCCGGTTCTACTGCTGCTGTTGCTTGTTCTTTTCGCGCTTCCTCCTCACATCTGCAAGAGTCCCGAGCGGCGGCTGCCTCCTCCAAAGTAAAATAGACAGCCGCCGCTCCTTCCTCTCTAAGGCATCTAACTGAATGTAGTAACCGCTGACGATGTGCAGGGTTTAAGACTCCAATAGCATCCAAGTCCGGTTCACCTACTTGTTTGCATATTTCTAAGTCATCATACCCATTGTCAATAAAACTTTCCGCGTATTGGCCCAAGTGGAGCGATCGCAACCACTCTACGACAATGTTGCCGCTCGCTGACGAGGCCATGTCGCGTCAAAATACTGCGAACATTCCAAGGCGTGCTCGCTGCGCGGTAGTCGGCGAGAAACTGGCGGCTTTACTCCCCTTTACCCCCTCTCCCCTTTCCATAAGCCGCGGTCGCCGCCCCTAGTCCTCCGTGCTTTTGCTTTTTGACATTTTGTAGCTTAATCGTTTCGTTTCATAGAGGTGCGCGTCGCACCAAGTCATTGGTATGCCGAATTAAATTTTCAATTTCCATTACAAACCGTGAGGTGACGCTTGTTTTTAATTTATAGTAAAATACTATGAGACGCTACAAACTAGTCACAAAAGCGAAGCAACGGGTGGTCACAGTGTCATATGATTTATTGATAGGTTAATTTGTAAGTAAAGGCGCTTCTAACTTCTGATGAGGAATGAAATGAAATTTATTGGTTTTTTTCTCGATTATGTTGTCATGTTCAATCATCTGTTATGCAATTATAAACCTAACGGTCTCTACCTATTTTCGATCCACGTCTATGTTAGCTATTAAATTTTGTAAAATATAGTACCTACATAATATTATTTTACATTGTCAATATGCGAATGAATTCAAGCATGGCACATATTTCTCTAATTTGGAATTTAAATCTAGGCTCATTTAATATTTAAATGAAAAAATAAAAGCCATAGGTGTCTACATAATTAATATTTACAATAGTTTATCATATTTTATCTGACTACAAACCATTTTATTTATGAGTTCATGCCTAAGTTAATGATGTCTTTGTAGTATGTTTTAAAACATTATAGGCTATAAAAATATTTTATCTTACCACGATTGAAGTGTTATAGTGTCACAAAGTGTTAGAATATTCAACAAAATGTGATGAGAATCCGTAAATACTTGACACAGGTCTACGAGTAATTTTTTTTTTGTAACGTATTTGTTTTCTGTTTTCGGATAAAATGGATTCGTTTTTAGTTTGAGTTAAGAGTAGGTATTTTTAGACTAACTAGTACCAGAAAAGGATAATTTAATAGAACTAGTAGCATACTAGCTATGAGTGAAATTGACCATGTAATGAAACTGTCTAGTAATAGGACTGGTGTGTGCGACATAGCCCGAAGAGTTAGCTCGCTGAAGTGGCAATGGGCAGGCCACATCGCTCGACGATCTGATGACCGTTGGGGACGGAAGGTCCTCGAGTGGCCACCACGAACCGGACGACGCAGCGTGGGGCGGCCCCTAACAAGGTGGACTGACGATATCGTCAAATACGCCGGGGGGCGCTGGATGCAGTTAGCGCAGGACCGCGCTTTATGGCGTTCTATGGGGAAGGCCTATGTCCAGCAGTGGACTGAGAAAGGTTGATGGATGGATGGAACGTAGTTATCACCACCGATAGTAGCAGACTTGTGAGAGATTTTTAGAGCATGCAAAACGATGGAACTTTTTTTCTTATATAGTAAAGAGTAACGCTAATACCTAAGCTCTATAAAAATCTGAGTAAATTTACTCAATTAATGGATCCTCTTATCTAGAGAGTGGCAGTAACAAACCCTTTATTTGTAACATTAAATAGGACGATCCACATTTGAAACAAACAACACGGTACCAACAAACTGTGTCATTTTCAGCACTCTAGCTATCACCGTTTGAAAGATACGGCCTGGTGACAAACGGACGGATGGACCGCTAAGACTCCTTAACTGCGTTCCTTTTTTAAAATTTAAAATTTGCATGTGAAGGGATAATATTTCTGCCCTGAAACCACAAATTGATTAAATCATTCTACTACGTAGTATGTGCTCAAGACATAATAATAAACGATATATACTCATCATATTCCACTGCTTAGATGAAAACAATCTGAGAACTTTAATATTACTTTGTTTTATAAAAAAAAGGAAACGTAGAGACATGTATTACGTGGGTAACTAAGCAAATGTGAGTTACTCTACTTAGCACTTAAAAGTTTAGAATTACGGTTTCCGTCAACATTTTATGAGGTAAATGTAAATTACTTTATATACTTTAATTTTTAACATATACAAAAGTTTTAGAAAGGAATACATGTAGGTACAGACATGTTTAATCTTACTTTTTTAACTTGCCTTATTTTGTACAATACTCAATGCAAAGATAAAAGTAGAAATTAGATTTTCATAATATTCTCTAACAATTGTGCGACTCATATTTTGTTGATCATGGAGTCTCCGAAACGTCGGGACAAAAATTAAAACAAATACACGCGTCTAATTCCGTAAAAAGTAGATTTATTTAGATTTGCGTAAGCTATACAGTGTGCTATCTACCAAGTGAGAGATTATGACTGGCTAATGCATTATTTCCTACATCATTATACATGCGTTTTTAAACACAGATTTTTGGTATAAAGGCCATATTTGTCGCTGGTACGGGAATAAGAGCAACGGATGTCCCCCTTCTATGATAATATAAACATATTTATATTCTATAAGACTCCTACGTCCACGTTAAGAAAGATACATCATTACAAACTACCCGCTGCAACTGGGATTTAGAAACAAAATCAAATTATACAAAAAAGCTATCTTATTAAATCACTCTAGGTATCTAGTAAAAGAACCGTACAAAATCTGTTTCGTAATTTTGAAAATATAAGCTCACATTAGGACATAATTATATACAAAAATGACGACTTTATTTTAGAACTAGCTGTTGCCCTCGACTCCGTCCGCGTAAAATTTAGGAAGGTTTCCCCGTTTTTGCAACATTTTTAACTACTGCTTGAGTGAGAGTATTATTTATAAACGTAAGAGTAAACAAATATAATATAATCAGCATGAACGAACTGCTAAGCTATCAGGAGTTGCATTTGTTATTGTGAGTCAACCATAAAATATAGATATATGCTGTTGCGGGATATTTTATAGACAATTTTATGTAGAATATTTCCGTCATACATGATTTCTATGTAACTTTAACCATTAAGGCTGCACACGCGACGGAAGCTTAAAAAATGGAATGTTGGGAAAGCGGGAGAAGTTCTCCCGCTTTCCCAACATTTCCCTTCACTACTCTGCTCCTATTGATTGTAGCGTGATGAAAAGTATACTATAACCTGCCCAGGAGTATGAAGAATAATTGTACCAAGTTTCTTTAAAATCCGTCGAGTAGTTTTTGTTTCTATAAGGATCATACAGACGGACAGACAGACAGACAGACAAAAATTTTACTAATTGCATTTTTGACATCAGTATCGATCACTAATCACCCCCTGATAGTAATTTTAAAAATATATTTCATGTACAGAATTGACCTCTCTACAGATTTATTATAAGTATAAATAAGTAAGAACAAAATGTAAACAGTATTGAAAATAAAATGTTATACGGGTTAATATCTATAAACCTACAAACTGATATAGTTTATGATAGATCTTACGATAAGGATAAGTACAAGATAAATATTATTAACATATGCATTTATGCTAAAATAACTCTATCATTGAAAAATTATAGAAAGCAAAGGTAGAGTTTTCTCGACAAGATTAATGTACTCGTATTTCTAACGCTATTAACGCCATTTTGTAGTACAAAAAGTAAATAATTTAGATGCGTTTATGTAATAGATAGAGTGGTTCAAGAAGATTGTTTCTTCGGACAATTTGTTAGGGTATGGTTTGTAAATTCCACGCATTCAAAGTTGTTGAGCAAAAGCTAGTAGTTTAATAAATCAAATTGTAGTGGAAAAAGTTGATCACCACAAGCGGGACTTGAACCCACGACCTCGGAATACCGTTCCGTAGCTTTGCCATACCTACAGCATGTCAATTGCAAAATTAATAAATTACTTTAGCTAGTATTTTATTAAAATAAACGGACTTTCTCAAATTAACTCTATCATGTTCTTTAAACATATACCATAATATTAGCACCGAGTACAAATCTCATGTGACATAAATAAATGTAAACTGACCCAGTTAACGATGATATCGCATAGATATCGGTTATCAGATTATGGACTATTATCTCGGCTATATATCTATTTGACGGGCTTCGTGATGGAGTGGTTTATGTAATGGATAGCCGGTCACGAGGTCTCGGGTTCGATTCCCGGTCAGGACAATGATTTGTGTGATATCCATAAATGTCATACAAATGTTTGTACTGCGTCTGGGTGTTTACTATGTATTTATTATAAGTATTTATTTACAAAAGAAAAGTAGTTTATGTATTCTATCCGTATTCTGGTACCCATAACACAAGCATATAAGCTTAGCTTGGGACCAGAGGACGTTGTGTGAAATGTCCATGAATATTTATTTATTATTATTTATTATATTTATGGTCTTTTTCATAATGACTTATCGGAGGTTTAAAAGTTCGCTAAAATCAGTTCGTGAAAATTGTCAAAGCTTGTTATTCATAATAGTCTTAACGATAAAACGTTTATTATATCTCCGATAAAATCTCCGTTTAAACCTCTGAGAAGTCTTTATGAATAAGACCATTTAAATGCAAACATTTTATAACAAGCATCGCGTTTAAATTAAAAGGTATTTCCTTCTTTTTTTCACAATAGCTAAGGCACTCACTAATAAGTTAGTAGGTAGCGATGTTCTCATTACATAACAATTATAAAATATCTTCATCTTACTTCTTAAAAAAATACTAAACTACTCCCGACTTGTGGTCATTGGACATGAGTCAGGCGTATATTGGGAGTAATAGGGAGTGTCGAGGCGTCAGAGAGAGAGAGAGAGAAAGTCCAGCACAGAGAAACTCTAATAAATTTAGTCGGCATTCCGTTTATCGCCGAGTCATCTAATACTCAAATACTCAAATACTCATCTATTCATAATGTTATTACACGTCATAATTTTTATAATACAAATACATTACAGTATAAGAATATACATACTCATTATAAATATATCAATTTTCTAAATTATTGTTGTATTTGTACAACATGAGTTATTTGAACCTATAACTATTAATACATAGAATATACATAATTATATTTCTCTGTATTTATGGACAAAACCAGACAATAAACAAAAATAAATAATGATAGAGTAATATCAAAGTCAATGTGTTCATTTTAAAGTCCATTTCATCTAATCGAGATTATTCACACACTCTTTATATTTCGTGGTGCCGGCCGCTCTAAATTTTCAAAAAATGAAATTTAATTAAACACTCGTGGTATATATTTTTACTTTTATAATACCTACTTTTAAACTAAGTCAGCATCATAAGACTACCTTATTTTGGGTAGTAAAAAAGCATTAAATAATTGAACATTCGGACAACTACCGCCATCTAGTACTCCACCAAGTAAGCGTCCTTTATTTGTTCTTCAGTTATGAGATGAAAATTCATCTGTTTGTTACTTATTCAAAACACTGAAATATATTTTAGTAATGAAAATAGCTGACATTATTAATCGACATAGGGACATAAATTTTTATTTCCTAAAACGTTTTTCTCAAACGTTTTAGCTGTCACAATAGAGGTCATTTTTAAGTCAAAAAAATTCAATGAATTTTGAATATCTCAAATATCATATTAGAAACTTACATACGTAACTACAAATGTAACAACTACAAATCTTACAAAAATATTTCCTAACAATGTATTATTTCGTTTCCCGTCCAATCTCCATAGTCGGCCAGCGAGAACAATTTAATGACCCAAAAGATTGCTCCTGCTCAGCCTACGGAAAGGTTTTCTAAAGTATAACTAGTTCCTTTTCGCGTCACATAAAGTTCTTCTTTAATAGACTAATATTTCTGAAGTAAGGGTAGTAACACAGTAATGAACTCTTATTTTATTTTATGCCAAAATTTCTGAATGACTTAGAGCTATTTACAACAAACAGAAGTAGGTACCTTGTTGTTAGAGACAGGCAGAGAGATCGTGAGTTTGATTCTCAGCAAAGTTTTTTATTTTTACAAAGTAAGCAAGCATTCTTCAAGAGCAGGGTCGGATTGAGCCGGAAGGCCTCTGGTAGCAAACCATAAGTGTAGGGCTCGAGATCAATGTGGAGGTATTCTACAGCGCGCCTAATTTGTGAAAACAGTGTTCTTATCAATTATTTCCTTGAGACTCTCTTCAGTCCGTTATGTCCCTGCTGCGTACGGGCCTTCTCCATAGGCCCAGGAGGGCTTATGGTCTACTATGCCGTTCTCATCAAGCGTGTTTGCATAGGGCTTAGTTTCAATTTTTCCGACTCTCACAGTTGATGTTAACTTCTTATTATATTCCATATCTGGGTCTTACAGCACCCTGTCGAACAAATGACACTTGTATTATTAAACCGTCACCACACGAATATCCTTGAGTTTTATCGCATTTAATTAGTTTTAATATTCTAACACCCTTTTTTGAGCATATAGTTATTAAAGTTTTTATTATTAATGCGTCAGTTCCATAGTATAATTCAGGTTCTCGTATACATAGATAGATAGACAGGTTCAGGAATCATAGGATCATAGTCAGGATCGCCTTAACCACTACATCCGGTTTGATAAACCTCAAATCCTCGCCAAGGAAAATCGATACCGACCCAGAATGATTCGCGAGGCTATTGAAATAAAGAAACATAAAAACTTTAATAGACAAGACGGTTGGGATCTGGCACCTAGTTGGGATCCTGTAATTAGTTTAATAAAATCCAAAACACACTCGGTTTCAAAACAGCAAGACACCGTTCGCACATTTTGCAGACAACAAGACTTAAATTCCCTTTAGACCGACAACATAAACTTAATAATAAATGATTTTGCTTGACTCCCCTTGAGTTTTCTTGCCAGATCTTTCTCAAGTGGGACGCGTTCCGATCTGGTGGTAGTATAGTAGATAAAATAATAACAACTAAACAATTAAAATAAATACTAATTTTCTTTAATTTCAAATAAAATTAACAATTTTTCTTTTTAATATAACTAATTAAATCTTAAACCAAAAAAAAATCTTCCTAAATTTCTTGTTATTATGTAAATAATATTGTATATAAGTATATAAACTTAGTTTGTTTGCTATATTGTATACTACATCTACAAAAATTAAAAAAATATTAATCTAAGATAAAATTATGTATGTTTTACCTTTATATAATTTAAATTTTCTTTATATTGGTAAAATTTTGTTATATATTTAGAAACTAAGATATTGTTATTAATTTTATGTAGTCTGAGCACAATGTAATATAATATATAATATAGTTTATGGTAAAAGTCTATCTTTATGGTCAATCTAAAATTAAATTGGATGTGGGTAAACCCTGTAATAACTGATTGCAGAAGACACATTACAGCTCAGTCTCACCCGTGACCATGGTGACTGCAAAGTCTCCGAAACGTCGGGCTAAAATTTAAAACAAGTATACGCGTCAAAATCCGTAAAAAGTGGTTTTATTTAAGCAAATGAGTCGCGCAAGTGTTAGAAAATATTAAGTACGAAGAAAAAAAAACGAAGGAAATATCATGCAATCTGACACCAACAATATTGATATCAGGAGGATGAGAGGGGAAAGTGATTAGAGAGAAGGAAAAGGAGCGCTTTATTAATAAAGCGCAACCTGCATACCCATCGGCTCTGTCATCCTGCAGACAGCAGAACCCAGGGACCCTGAAACGTGAACCTGGTTTCAACCATGTCTCTGAGACGGCAATCAGGCACGGGTGGAATTTTGAAATCAAATGAATCAGCTCGTGCTTCTTATGAAGCACGCTCTGGGAGTTCCATTGGAGAAGACCTATCTTGTCCATGGTCCATGTCTTGTCTTGTGTGGTCCATGTGAGTGGAAGGGAAAAAAGCGAATTGGGAAAGTTTAGAGGCGACGTTTGACGGTAAAGTATGCGGATTAGTAATGATAAAGTCAATGAGGAGAGAAAGAAGAGATTCTAATGAGTTAACAGGATGAGAGTTGGACTGAGGAGTGCTACATAGGGCACTACCATTAGGTAAGTGAAATGATGGAGAGGGATTATATTGTTATGAGCAATTTTGTCGTATGATTTACCTAATGGACTTTTGGGGCGTAATGGAGATGAGATTACCTTTATGTACGAGCGGGTGGGAGTGGAAGGTGAATGATTTTTATGACCTGAAACTGGTTGAGAATTTTGAATGACTGTAGGAGCTTCCTGTGTGGCTAGCGCATAAGACCTTGCGACCCGAGGAGTCTGCAGAAGAGCTTCTTGATATGAAATGATGCTTTGAGCCATTGAAACTTTAATAGCCCTCTGTCTCTCAAATTCTGGACATTTGTTACTCGTTGCAAAGTGACATCCGGAACAATGGAGACACGTTGCCATATTTTCTGGAATATCACAATTTTCACCGGCATGATCCTTTGAGCACCGAAAACATCTTGGCTTCGAGCGGCACTTAAGCTTCGTATGTCCAAATCTGCAGCATGAATTGCATTGTATGGTCGGGAAATGATAAAGTTCCACGGGAAGTGAAGTGAAATAAGAGAAAATTTTGGAAGGAAGAAATTGTCCTCTAAATGTCAACACGACAGTCTGAGTTGGGACCCAGGACGGATTGCCGTGCTCAATGATTTTCCTGTTTAAACGTCTAGCTTTTAAAATCTGTCCAACACCGCAGGGTAATTCTAATGATTCGATGAATTCCATCATCGACAACTCGGTGGGCACATTACGAACCAGGCCCATCCGAGTAATATAAGTGCGAGTGCACGATAAAACGTCCAGCATCCGATTTCAAATAAGATAGCCCTCCGACAATCAATGACGGGTCATTATAGATTGTGTCAATTGATGCCGCCGCTAGCTCCGGAGACGTAATAGTTTTTTTTTAACTGGGGCCTGAGAACTAGGCTCCAGGCGGCGTTTAGTACTTACGTGGGCCTCGCGCTTGGGGTCAGGTGGATCTGGAGGTCTCGGAGGATCCTCCTCCATGGTTAATAATTTTGTAGTGATCAGACGATTTAATAAACTAAACACAATATTTACTAATAAATATTCAAAATAATAACTAACAAATAAGATAAATAAGAATAATCAAGTTAAAATTAAAATATTTTTGAAAATTGCCGCTGGCAAGATCAATCGCTATCCGTCAAGACCTGTCTGTTGATCTTGAGAGCTAGTCTTGCACTGTCCTTTATTTTATAAAATATCCTGACAATGACATGCTGTCACACATCTTCAATATAGAACACGAATATACAAACTACGTATTAAACCTCTTTATCTATACTTATAATAAATCTGTAGAGAGGTCAATTCTGTACATGAAATATATTTTCAAAATAACTATCAGGGGGTGATTAGTGATCGATACTGATGCCAAAAATGCAATCAGTAAAATTTTTGTCTGTCTGTCTGTCTGTCATTCTGTCTGTCTGTCCGTCTGTATGTTCCTTATAGAAACAAAAACTACTCGACGGATTTTAACGAAACTTGGTACAATTATTCTTCATACTCCTGGGCAGGTTATAGTATACTTTTCATCACGCTACAATCAATAGGAGCAGAGTAGTGAAGGGAAATGTTGGGAAAACGGGAAAAGGTGCTCCATTTTTTAGGCTTCCGTTGCGTGTGCAGCCTTAATGGTTAAAGTTACATAGAAATCATGTATCACGGAAATATTCTACATAAAACTGTCTAAAAAATAGCAACAACATCTTTACATAATATAAAATAGCATCTTTACATAATATAAAACAAAATCCTAAATTTTGTAAATATGTCCCTATGTGAGCTTATACGAGGGGAGGTCCAAAAGTTCGTGGAATGGAGGGGATGGAGTGGGGATAGGGGCGCTCGCTTAGTGTCATACTAATTGGGGACTCATAATTAGTATATAAATGGAGTTTCAGCCCTATTGCGTCATTCGTTTACGAACACTCGCCTGCTAAACACGTCAATCCGGAAGAAAACTGAAACTATGGAGAAAATTGAACACCGTGCGGTCATTAAATTCCTTACCAAGCAAGGAAAGAACGCTCAGACCAATTTGAATGAAATGGAAACTGTTTACGGGGAACAGTGCCCTAGTAAATCAATGATTTACAAGTGGCATGGTCTTTTTAAACATGGGTCGGGAGTCGATTGAAGACGACCCCCGCTCAGGAAGGCCAGTTGAGGCCACCACATCAGACATCGTCGAAAAAGTGGAAAAAATTGTACTGGAGGACACCCGTTTGAAGAAAAAACAGTTATCTGCATTAGTTGGAGTATCAGATACCACCATTTTGCGAATCCTACATGACCACCTGGGTATGACAAAAGTCAGTGCAAGATGGGTACCGAGAATGCTCACGCCGCTTCAAAAACAGCAGCGCGTCGAAGCGTCAAAACATTTTTTGGAGTTGTGTGGCGACGATCCTGGACCGATTTTGGAACGAATTGTTACCGGCGATGAAACATGGGTTCATTACTTTGAGCCTGAGTCCAAACAAGAGTCCATGCAATGGCATAAAAAGGGGACACCACCGCCAAAGAAATTCAAAGTGTCGGAGTCGGCTGGAAAGTTGATGGCGACTGTTTTTTGGGATTGTGAGGGGATAATACTGATTGATTATAAAGAAAAGGGCAGGACCATAACCGGAGAATACTACGCAACAATACTAGAAAAATTAAAGGATGCCATCAAAGAAAAACTTCGGGGAAAATTGACCAAGGGCGTGTTGCTCTTGCAAGACAACGCGCCGGTTCACAAGAGCAAAGTTGCAATGGCTGCTCTACACACGCATGGCTTCGAATCACTAGTCCACCCACCCTATAGTCCAGATCTGGCCCCAAGTGATTTTTATTTGTTCCCCAATTTAAAAAAAGACTTAAGGGGAAGGAAATTTTCCGACGACAATGAGGTAAAGGAGGCAATTTTGGCTCATTTTGAGGGAAAAGATAAAAAATATTTTTACGATGGTTTAGAAAAATTAATTCATAGATCTAATAAATGTATTCAGCTTAAGGGTGATTATATTGAAAAGGAAAAATAAATTTACTGTTTCATTTTTACTAAAACCCTTTCATTCCACGAACTTTTGGACCACCCCTCGTATCTTCAAAAATACGCAACGGATCTTGATGCAGTTTTTTTTTTGTGGATAGAATGGTTCAAAAGGATGGCTTTTTAGCATAATTTATTGGGGTTTGCTGTATATTGGATGAGATATGATTAAATTTGCTGAGAAATTCGGAGGCGTGCGAGCTTCAAATGAAAACGGTGCCTTATCTATGTGAGGTACAACAAAGTAATGTGAAGAAGAATTGTATATTACCTATAGTTCTTCAAAAAAGTCCGCGACATATGCCCATGTCTATATTTTAAGGAAAACCTGCTGTACCCATTATAACGCCAAAAAAATATCAAATTCAATTGGGTGTTTCAAAAGCTATTTATGTGTATATAGTAATATTTTTATCAAATTAAACACGTTAGTTAGCTTACACATTTAATATAGAATATAACTGCTCTTTACAGCATGCAATTTAAATAAATATCTTAGGAGATATGACGAAAAAAGAATTACGCGCGACAAAATAAAGTTAAACTGTTCGCTGAGCAACGCGAACGTTTCCTCGGACTTCTATATTATATACTCCAATGTTTCGATGTTGAATGTATGAATGTAAGGATGTTTGTGGTTATTTCACGTAAAGACTTCAGAATGGATTTTCATAACTAAAACGTTCGTATGTTTTAGATGACTTTATTCATTTATTTACTATTAATTAAACAAAATATTATAACTTAAAAACGCCTAATAATTCATAAATAGAACCAATATGTGCTTCCAAATTGCTTTTTGCCAGGCGTTTGGCGAAGGAATAATATTAGCGTAGCAAGCTCGACGCCGCCCGCCTGCCATGAGTTCATATGTGTGTAGAAATTTTGGTGTCCGTGCACAGTTCGCAAACGCACACAGGCTTGCATATCCAAGACGATTTGCACTGTAAATCCTGCGGCCTGCTTTGGCGATCGGATGTTACCGCGAGTATTCGGCAATGTTCGTTCGTTACTTATAATCCGAATAAATATAATAGTCGGAAGTCTAATAAATCACGTATGCATTTAAATAGCAGAAATATTTTGGTTCGACGGAGGCCATTTTATTTATTCATGTGATTCATTGAACTGTTTTATATTGAGTTTCTATAATTTAATAATTGTATGGATTTTCGTTTGTTGATTTTAACATGTTATTTGATTGTGAAATGTGTGTTGATAGTGTGGGTTTGTTAAAAATTAAAAATAACAAGTTCTCACAAATGTCATTCAGTAAAAAGATTCTGTGTACCCGAGTTACGACAACTAAGCCAGCAAAAAGGTATTGTAACTTGAAAATTTCATGTTAAAAGTTATGAAACGTATGTACATACGTACATGTACGTATGTATGTACGTACGTAGTTATTGTTTAGTAATTCTAGTACAGTGTGGACTGATTCGGGATATTCAGATTTAAATTTGTTCTGTTGGCATGGTTTCCGACTTAGAGATCCGTCGCGTGGCTATGCTAAAAATCTATAAAAGAAAAAGTTTTTGTGACTGAGTACAGCACCGCCTACCCTGAGTTAAATTCCTGTGCACGCCGCTGGTGATAATGTGTGTAAAAGTCAGTATTGTACAGGTTGTTACGCTGCTCAATCCCCGACGGATCAGTGTTGAGTTGGTCTATAAAGGCGTCGGCGTCGTCGTCGGCGTATGGTCGTTACGCTGCTCAAATCCCGAAGTATCGGAGCTGAGTTGGTTTTTACAGGCGTTGGCATCAGCGTCGGCGTCGGCGTATGGTCGTTACGCTGCTCAAATCCCGACGTATCGGTGCTGAGTTTTTTTTATAGGCGATGACATCGGCGTCGGCGTCGGCGTCGGCGTAGGTACGCTGCTTAATTCCCGACGTATCGGTGCTGAGTTGGTTTTTATAGCCGTCGGCGTCGGCGTTGGCGTTGGCGTAGGTACGCTGCTCAAATCCCGACGTATCGGAGCTGAGTTGGTTTTTATAGGCGTTGGCATCGGCGTCGGCGTATAGTCGTTGCGTTGCTCAAATCCCGACGTATCGGTGCTGAGTTGGTTTTTATAGGCGTTGGCATCGGCAGTGCGGTAGGCGCCAACGTCAGCGTATAGACGTTACGCTGCTCAAATCCCGACGTATCGGTGCTGAGTTGGTTTTTATAGGCATTGGCATCGGCGTCGGCGTCAGCGTATGATTGATACGTTGCTCGAATCCTGACGTATCGGCGCTGAGTTGGTTTTAATAGGCGTTGGGATCGGCAGCGGCGTCGGCATCAGCGTCGACGTCGGCTTCGTCGTCGGCATCGGCGTCGGCTTCGTCGCCAGTCGTGTTCTGTATTCTAGGCAGTATTCGATACCCTACGAAAGTGATTGAATGAGGTGTCTTTGTGAGAAAGTAGAAGGTTGTTCAGACGTTGTGTGTGAAAGTCCTTGAGTCTTCTATTTGGAAGGTGCCAGCAGGGGAGGCTGGCTCCCGGGATTTGTATACCAGTTTTATAGTGTTAGAGAATGCTAGATCGAAGTATGATCATCTGAATGATAGTTTCTACAATGTGTGAACTGATTGTATCCCTAGAAGTTCGGTTCTTTATATGTCCTTGCATTCGGATCCAACAATAAACGCAGATAAGTAGATCTAATAAAATGTCGTTTACCTATAGCTGGTCTGACAATACTTATTGGTAGGATTCTGCCCTTGGTTCGAACTAATTCTTCTGACACTGCTTTCGTAAAGGCATATGTATTAGGCCAGCTTTTAATTAAACAGAAATGATACAAATAATTAAGGAAAGTTAAAAATGTCCTATGTATATATGTCCCTATGTAAGGTTATATCTTCAAAACTACGTAATAGAATTTGATGCGGTTTTTTTAAAAGATAGAGTAGTTCAAGAGGATGGCTTTTTGCAACATTTGTTAGAGTTGGTTCTAAATTCTACGCATACGAAGTTGCGGGCAACAGCTAGTCTCTAAATACATAACATGAATAAACAACAATATCAACTTATAAATACAGAGATGGTTTAAAAAAAATAGCAATATCCATTAAACTCGCACGTTTATTAAGAGTACAATAAATCGTATTTGATAAGGTATCGAAACTAAATTAAAAATATATTTTATAGAAATTTTTGACGGGTGTTTTGTTTTAAATTTTAGCCCGACGTTTCGGAGACTTTGCAATCACCATGGTCACGGGTAGGACTGAGCTGTAAAGTGTCGATGTAAAACGTCGGGCTAAAATTTTAAACAATTACACGGCTCTAAATCCGTAATAGTGGTTTAATTTTAACAAATGAGTCGCGCAAGCATTGGAGAATGTTAGGAAAAATAATGTCAAAATAGTTTATGTTATTAATGACTCTTCCAAATTCGATTCCAATCCAGCGTTTTCATAGATCCACGCATAGTAAGCTGTGATGTCTACATAAACCACAAAGCGTCTTGGGTCACAAGTATCCCTCTTGTATAATAATCTACATCTGGAAAAAATGCCCCGCAAATACCAAGTGATTTTTTGATCAGCTTCTTTTTTGGGCAGCACTAGACCCGTCCCACCATCGCCATTAATTGGATTTAGGCCTAAAATAATATAAGATATTAATAGGATTAAATAGGTAGTAGTATTTATGTATTACAAAGAAAATAGTATCTTATCTTATTACTAACACGCTTTTATAAGTGCGGTATGTATCTATCAATGTATTAATCTATGTAACGGAATCTTTGAAAATGATTTTCACCCACTTGCAGTAATCGGTTGATCTGATATTTTGCACACATATTAAGGACCGATGACAATGCAATAAAAAAAATTATTCATGATTTTGTAGCGTGTTTTTTAGTATTTGAACTAAGCAAATTATCTTAGTATTGGTATCTCTTCTTATTACTTTAAACGAGAAATTCTTGTTTATATAATATGTTTGGGATCTTGGAAACGGCTCCAACGGTTTTCATGAAATTTGGTATGCAGGGGATTTTGGGGGCAGTCAATTGATCAAGTTAGGTTTTATATACATTAAATGTCTTTTTGTCAATGTTTTCGTACAGTGAAAATTTGCTATTTATTTATCCCTAGAACGGTAAAATTTACATATATCTAGAGAGCTAATTAGATAGAGAGCTTGAAGTTTTCTGCACCACCCTAGGTTAGCTGGTAGAGAATGCTTTTAGCATTAAGCACGCCTATGTACATTTTTTTTGTGCAAAAGTTTTTAAATAAATAAATAATAATTATATTAAGAGATTACCCTGTACCTATAACACAAAATTACCTCTTTGTAGTTTTTATATATCAGTATAGAAATTTAGTAAAACATTCAAGATTGGAAACTCCCTTACGGAGAAGAAGTACCTACGAGCAGTATTATTAAAAATATAAAATTACTAGCGGCCGCCTGCGACTTCTTCCGCGTGCATTTCGGATTTTCTCCTACTTACTTGACACTTATCGTCACATGTCCGAAAATTTGCACAATATCTCTATACATTGTAGCCTATGTGTTATTCTGATGTATAAGCTACATTATTATAAAGTTTCATTAAATTCCATAGAGTAGTTTTTGCGTGAAAGTGTAACAATCATTCAAACATCCATACTCACAAACTTTCACATTTATGATATTAGTAGGATAACTCACTCGACGTATTTCCATATCCACCGCAGAAAGCAAAATATTTTATCCTATTTGAGTAATATGAATCGTCTTTGATGCATGCGGTATCATATTGCACTATTGTGTTAGTTGCTCGTAATAAGTTATTATGGTTGGTGTCTCCATATCCCACCACCTGTAATAAGAAATTAACCGATACTATCAATCGGAAACTACAATCGTTCACATTGTTCTGAAAAAAATGCGATAGTTGTCAGGAAAGTTATTTCTAAGTTAGCACACGTTTTCTTTCAAAATTATGACGATGTTTTGAAAATATTAAATAATTAGTCAATTCGATGAGTTTCGAGTCAAAGACTTAAATAACCAATACTTACCACGGCTTCCTTTTCATATAGCAGGGTGTTATAAAATAGAGGTCCCCATAAACAAATAGGTTGTACATATTCTGTAAACACCAAACCGCTCACTTTGATAATCGCCAGATCGCCTAGAGGTGGATTGTTATATGAATAAGCTGGATGTACAATTATTTCCACAACCTGAGTAAGTAAAACTAGCGTTAAATTGTTTTAAGATAAGTTTATCTTCTCCGTGTGGTGACGGAATAAGAATACAAGAGTCACCACCCCATGTCCTCCCAAGGGTGCTGTAAAAGTCAGCTAAGGGATTTTGCACATAGATACACACTCTCTGTGAGAGCCGGAAAACTCGAAAATAAACCCTATGCCAATACGCCTGGTCAGCGTGGCACAATAGAGCATAATCCCTCTAAAAGTGGAGGAGGCCCGTGCCCAACAGTGGGACGTAAATGGGCTGTAGAGAGAGAGAGAGAGAAGTTTATCTGGTGATGGCATTCGGGGCACAGGGTATCCTAGTACCTACGAATGTGACTTGTGCGTAGGCATTCCTACTAGGATAACCTGTGCCTGTGCCTTAAGAATATCATCGAAGGTTTCTATTCTCATTCTGGTACACTCAAAGAATTTTAATGGATATGATTCTGTATTTCTCGTATTTCTTGTGGAATTCTTCATCTTTACAACGATTCTTATTTAAATCATGTACTCCACAGTCTCTGCCAAACATTAGGTTAGGTTAGAGACCAAAAAAACTATTACTTTCTAGTAATATCGAGATAATTTCGATAAAAACATTTCGTTGTCAAACTTCGTGGCCTACGGTGCCGCGCGAATTGTAATCTCGCCAGCTGCTACAATTTTGGGTTATATAAGACCTAAAATAGAAATTCTATTAATTTTCTAAAATAGAACAACTTACACTTAGGGTCTGTCTTCCAATATCATTTATGTCTGTAAGGTTAACTGAACCAGCAACAATTTCAATTTGGTTCGTTTGTGCTTTAACGCCGTCAATAAGCACGCTTGAAGCCGCTGTAACAACGCATTTTTTTTAATGTATTAAACACATAAGATTGTTAATAATGGCATCGATTCTACGTGCACAACTAAACTGTATTAAAAAGTTAAAATTCATAGTGTCAATAACACAATTCGGCAACGTTAAGAGAACTATTTTATTAGAAAACTGTAGGTATATCTAACATTTAAAGTTCTCGTGTCACAATGTTCGTTCCCATACTCCTCCGAAACGGCTTGACCGATTTTTATGTAATTTCGTAAGAATATTCAGTAGGTCTGAGAATCGGCTACTATCTATATTTCATATGCCTAAGTGATAAGGGTTGTCCACCCCTGAAATTTGTATGGCAAAACAACGTTTGCCGGGTCAGCTAGTTATAGATATATACGATTCAAATGAATGAAATTGTACACAACGAAATAGCCAATTAATCAAAATACGCCATAGCATAGCTGTTTTCCGTTTTTAGTTAAGTTGTGCACGTAGAATTGGTACCAATGTCGTATAAATTTAACCAAAGGGGATCGGATTAGTTCTCGTTTATAGATCCATAAGAAAGTCCACATAGGTCCTGTCCTGTCCATCCTGTATCTACACTTCTATACTAATGTTATAAAGCTGAAGAGTTTGTTTCTTTGAACGCGCTAACCTGAGGAATCAGTAGTCCGATTAGAATTTTTTCTCCGTTTTACTCAGTACATTTATCGAGGAAGGCCATAGGCTATGTAACATCATGCTGCGACTAATAGAAAATGTTGCAGAAACGTGAAAATTTTTCCAAATTCCATGTGTACGACGTCCCAGGTAATAGCTAGTATCTTGTAAAGGAAGTGTATTCATATTAACATGCGCCAGAGCGACATATTTTGCTGAAACGGTTAGTAATACAAACATACTTGAAATAACAGCTGTTGAAGACACGATACTACCCGCAAAATAAGTGCCGTCATCGAATCGGCTTACTTTGACATGCCAAGGCCAATCTCCAGGTTTAGCAATCGTTTTAAGAGACATCAGTTCATAATTATTTCCAGATTTTCTTCCACAAGTTTGCGCCTTCCGATTAGACGTTTCAGAATCAGCAGTAGTTACAATAAGAGGTACTGCCTGAAATATTAGGTATAGGCACGGTATAGGTTGATTGAATGATAAATCTCAAGTACTGACAAGGGCCTGTTCTGCAGAAGTTTAGTAGGTTAGATTGCGTATAAAAAAAGAAAAAAAGTATGACAAACATAACTTCATATAAATAACACATAACTTATGCCAAGTCCTCTTTTGTTTTACATTATTTACTAGCCATTTCCCGCAACTTCGTAGGCGTAAAATTTACAAGACCAACTTTAACAAATTCTACTAAATAATCTACTTAGTTTAAAAACTAAAAAACACGCTAAAATATCCTGAATATTTTTTAAATGATTGCATTGTCTTTGTTATCAATACTCAATTCTATGCTACCTTCTTACAAAACGTTGACAGTTTATATTGTCGGAGACAAGTTTCTGTTGTTACATGTTGTTATATCTATATTATTATACTCTTTGTACATGTTGTGAAATTGTAGTAGACACAAGTAAACAATTATTATAATTTTACCTGATTCTATAAACAAAGCGTTTTTATGTGAAATAATCTGATTGTATATGAAAGGCATACGTAGAAACACAATAATCTTGGTGAGTCTACTCATATACAATCAAACTATTACGTGTATAATTAAAAATACAAGTGTGGTCATGGAGATACTTCAACATGCTATTCTAGTAATTCTGATCAAGGAATTGGGATTATTCTTTTAAATTATTGCATTGTCATCGGTCCTTGTTAGGTGTGCAAAATTTCAGATCAATCCGTCTACTACTGGCTGAAAATCGCTTTCAAAGATTCCGTTACACAGATTATTGTGCATTGATAGTTACATACCAAACTTATAAAAGCGTGTTAAAAACCATCCTCCTAAACCACTCTATCTACTAAAAGATCGCATTAATATCCGTTGCGTTGTTTAGATGATTTGATCGATGAATTCGATGACAGCACTCTGGAAAGGAAAAGGGGTGAGGACACTGGTATTCTTAATCCGTCACCACACGGACAAGTAAAGATCATCGGTTCGTAATCGGTTCCTTCCATTTAATAACTATAGTGCCGAAGTTAGCCACAGACACAGACGTACCTTCACGTAACTTCGTTGTCAAAATTTGCCAAAATGCGATGAAACTTACCCTGATGTGGTCGTCACACATAGTTACATTGTTCATCATTACAATTGATACAACAGGAACGTCGCTCTCATTTGGATCTACAAGTAAGTCGACAAGTTGAACAGTAAAGACTACATGTCTATCTGTCGAATGTAAATTGGTTTTTACTGTTAATGTTTCATCTACTTTTCCTATTATTAAATTAGCCAAATTTGGGTTCTGAAAAACAAATTGTTAAGGCATACAACTATTACAAGCATAGTCAAAGTCAAAGTCAAAATATTTTATTTCAAGTTGGCATGTTTTACAAGCTCTTTTGAAACGTCAGAAACTAGGTGTCTGTTCCAAACGCGGATCCTATGGAGAAGAACAGACAAGAAACTCCATGGATTTTTTTTTTTTTCATTTCCTTTCATTTTTTTTAACAATATTATACATAATTGTATAAGGGGTGTGAGAATGATGCCGATCAGTACTATCACGACTAACTAAAACTAACATTTTTAAAACTAAAACTAACTTAATAATAAAATAGCCTTGTTGGAGCAAATCGTCCTGTCCCAGCAGAAGGCACCCGTTCACGAGTATAACGCACACATCAGCCCCGCACATCTCGACCATTTTGTAGGGAACCGTGCATAATACATAATTCTATAAACTTTCATAAAATTTAAATCTCAACAGATTATCAGCAGGTGTAGGTTGATGGCAGGTAGGTTCCTAGCCTATTAATTTATTCCTAGTAAGAAAAAACACTTACTGTAACGTTGACTTTCTTTTGAAAGGTCAATAAAACTTCGAATTCTTCAAGGTTGCTGTATCGGTGAAAATTTATTTTACCTTCCCAGTTATTCCATGAAATTTTTGTAAACTCTATAAAAGCCAAGCCACAAGGATTGTATTTAGTTATATCGGGGCCTTCCACATTGACTGATTGGACCTCCCAAAACTTTAGTTGACACATTATCAGCACTAAGATAATTTTGTTTGTCATATTGAAAGAAATTTGCTAATAAATTGTTATCTACATTAACTTACATTTTATACTAAAGAAAAACACATCCCCACTACGTTCCTTATCTTTAGTGTAAAAACTCAAGGCGTGTTGTAAATATTTTGTAAACAATAATTGGGTACCCTAGATTAACTGTAGCAGAATGTTAACCTTTTTTTAGACGATCCGTAAGATGGTATTTACATAATCCATAAAACATGCGATCAATGTGCGATTAGGAAGTAAGTAGCAAATATCCACGGTCATACCTATGGATTCGGTTTAGTGAACGCGATAGTTGGAACCACCATCATTATTTTCCGTGTAAAAGTAACAAACATCCATACATTTATACGAAAAACTTTTGCTTTGTGATATTAGTAATTTTATTGACAATGCGACAAACGTAAAAACCCAAAAACGATGCTTGTTACTTCCCAAACTTTGAATTAAACATTTGAAAGCTTGAAAAGTAAATGATCATTTAACAAATCTTTTTATTGTCACTCTGTATATAAGGTCAAGATAAACAGTTCACTTTACAGAATACGTTACAGATTATGACTATTGGGTCGTCTTAGATCTATTAAAATTCAGAACAAGGCAATTAATGCAGGCGTGTTTTAAAAAATATTGCGATAATCTAGAAAAGAATATCAGCAAGAACCCTAGGTGTTTCTGGACATATATTAAGCAGAAACGTAACTGTAGTAGTAATTTACCCTCCTGTATGCATCTAGATGATGATAAGGCAACCGATGCAGCCAAAATCGGTAATCTATTCGCTAAATATTTCTCATCCACATTCAGTGAACAAACGCATTATCAGGTAACTGCAGTAAATTCCAGAAATTATCTTTTTGCTGACAGTGCACTTAGTTTAAACAATATAACCCTATCTGAGTCAGATGTACTACATAAATTAAAAAAATTTGACTGTAATAAGGGTCCTGGACCGGATGGGCTGCCGCCAATCTTCTTGGTTAAATGTGCTGAGCAACTTTCATTTTCATTAACATTTATGTTCAACGATTCATTACGTAGAGGACAGTTTCCTAAAAACTGGAAAACTGCTAAGATAGTACCCGTTCACAAAGATGGCCCTAAAAAGATTATCAGAAACCATCGACCTATTTCTATTCTGTCTGTTATACCAAAATTGTTCGAGTCTTTAATTCATCCTTATTTAAACAATCTACTCAAATCACACCTAATCACACAACAACACGGTTTCGTTAAAAAAAGATATATATAAATATAAAATAAATATTCATGGACATTTCCACGACTACTACTCTTGTTGCATTCACAAACACCGTATCGCAATATCTGGATCAGGATACTCGAGTGGATGTGGTGTACACGGACTTTAGCAAGGCCTTCGATAGGGTGGACCATGCAATTCTAGTGTCAAAACTTGACGGCATGGGTGTGGGTGGGTCTGTCCTGGCGTGGCTTGGATGGTATCTGGCCAATCGTAGTTCTGTCAGTTACTATGTTACGGTTGATGGAAGCAAGTCCTCTAAATTCGATGTCACATCCGGTGTGCCCCAGGGCTCACATCTGGGGCCCCTTTTATTTCTATTTCTCATTAATTCTATCTCGGAGTGTTTTCATAATACAAATTTTTATCTATTTACAGATGATCTTAAAATTATGAAACCTATTAATAGCCTACAGGATTGCAAATCAGTTCAGGATGATATTGACCGTTTGGTTGGATGGTGTGAAAGAAATAAGTTGTTTCTGAATGCTGATAAGTGTTATTGTATTACAGTTACCAAAAATAAAACAAAGATACAAGGGGCCTATGCCGTAAATAACCAATTAATCAGACGAGTTGATGTCATTCGTGACGTGAGTTTTGGTCGACAGTAAGCTCTCATTTAATGCACACTTAGATAGAATTATATTAACTGCTTCCAAGTTGATTGGGTTTATAGGCAAAAATACTAAATGGTTTACGCGTCCAGCAACTAAAATCATCCTCTTTAATACATTGGTGCGCAGTGTCCTGGAGTACTGCTCACAAGTATGGTCACCTCACTACCAGGTCCATAGGGACAGGATAGAACGAGTTCAGAGAAAATTTCTTGGTCAGCTTGCGTTTAATATGAAATTGCATCGCTCTCTAAATTCTTATATAGCTCGCCTTAGATACTTCAACATGATTTCACTCAACAATAGGCGCAGTATTCTTGATCTTTCCTTTCTTTACAATATGTTTAGAAATAATAATATAGACTGTCCTGAATTGATGGCAAACATTTATATAACGGTCCCTAACAGGTTGCCACGCTCAAGTGTCTACAAACTATTCACCTTAAGTAGATATAGAACTAACATCGGTCTTAACGCGCCTTTAACAAGAATACTTAAGTCTTATAATGATCTCACACACATATTGAACTTGGATATTTTTAATGATAGATTGGCAGCAGTCATGAAAAGATTCACTGATTATCTTGAGCCAAGATTCTGAATAATTTCTTATTCTTTAATCTCTTAGTACCTAATATTTTTCTTTTGGTTTATTCTTTTTGTTTTTTTATTGTTAAGGTGAAGTTTTTATGGTTTCTAGTGACTATTTTTGTAATTACTCTTAATGCATGTAGTGTATCTTTATTCCTTTTAGAAATCAGAAAAAAATGATTATTCTTATTTTTAAAATTGTGTTAGCTGTGGTTGCCTGTAACTGAATGAACACAAGGCAAGTTTCTAATTTATAATTGTTACTGTGATTTTGTATGTGTATCATTTGTTGGTTATCCTAAAAATAAATAAATAAATAAATGACAT
The DNA here is from genome assembly GCA_916999025.1 of Orgyia antiqua. NCBI lineage: Eukaryota > Metazoa > Arthropoda > Insecta > Lepidoptera > Erebidae > Orgyia > Orgyia antiqua. Next base: position 13,189,566 of record OU779864.1, on the reverse strand, counting down.
GATTTATTATCGTAATAAATGCAATTTTAAAAAATTTCACTGATTTGTAGGAATGTGGCGTCATTTGTATTTTTGATTGTTGACCAATAAATCTTCAATTACAGCATATTTGGACACAATTCAAGCGTGTTCCGGTAATTCAGGATACTTATAGTAAAATATAACCTTTTAGACACGCATTGCATGTATGCAAATTGTACTCATAGATTTAATTGACAGAGCCACCGCTCTCTACATGATTTATTGCCAACACCTAAATTACCAATTAAAAGTATCATCTTTTGCATAAGACAGATAAAAAAAAAATACATACACAAGTAAAGATAAAGTAATTTATATTCTGGATCCAACCTGACGACGAGAATATCGATATAAGATAAAAAATATATTAAATATAATATATTTTACAACAAAGAGAGTAAAAAATTAAATTAAAGTTTTAGAGCATTTTATGTAAAAAAATAATAATAAACATTTTTTTTATTAATTAAATCTTTTTTTGCACGTTGTTTATTCAATTCTCTTAACTTTAATTAATTATAGTTTAAATATGCAACTGCTCTTAATTTTGGATTTTGTAGTGTTCTACCTATTTATTCTAAGCTCCCAAACGCATTCAGAGTCTTGTTCCATTGACCTCGTTTCCACGTTGTTGCTCGTGAAATATTCAAAATTCATCCTTAACTACAAAACTCTATGGTCACAAACAGCTGTTAATTTATCTTTGCCACCTGTTAGCCTTTATTGCGTAGTGTCACGTAAAAACCCCAGGTGTGGAATCCTTTTACATGGAAAACAGAGGATTTCTTGACGTTTAGTTAAAATGCCTACTTAAAAAAAAAGAAACATTACAAAATGTCGTAAACAATTTGCAACCTGTAATGCAGTTTTCTGCAATTTTCTTTTTGTCGTTATCCCGTTTGGGTTGGGATTATGACGAATATACCAATTATTAACCTCGGGGTGGTGTGACCAAACTTTTCATAATGTGGTGTATGGTCCACGATCGATGCAAGTCGGTCAAAACGTCTGGAGCGAAGGTATAACCTTTTTAACAATAATAATTAACGCGATTATAGTCCCGGTAATAATAATAAATTATGAGTTCAAATTGCGTAAGTTTAAAACCAGTAATGTGGTGTAGGTATTTGTTTAAAGTGTCTGAACTAAAAAAATAATTTTATTTGGAACCAAAGAATTAAAGAATGTAAAGAAAATCTGATATTATCAATTTCCTATCCACTGAGGATAACATTAGTTACCCATGGATTTGTTTGGAGAAACCTAAAAAAAATTAATGGAATTATGGCTAAGTAATTTAAATTAAACAACGCAACAGCAGTTAGGTATTCACAATAATAATTATATTAAAAATAAAACGATTACCACATCATATGATTGAGGAAAATATTGTTACAATATATAATTTGAACTTAAAATAAGTAATTATCATCGACGTTATCATCGTTAGTAACAACAAAGATTTCAACATAAAAATTCCCAGACAGATTGAAAAACATCGGAATATCCATTAGACTCAAACGTATATTTAGAGTACATTAAATCGTTTCTAATAATAATAATATAATAAGGTTAACATAATATTTTATAACACTTGCGCGACTCATCTGTTTAAATAAAACTACTTTTTACGGATTTAGACGCGTATATTTGTTTTAAATTTTGGCCCGACGTTTCGGAGACTTTGCAGTCACCATGGTCACGGGTGAGACTCAGAAAACGTCGGGCCAAAATTTAAAACAAATATACGCGTCTAAATCCGTAAAAAGTAGTTTTATATAATAAGGTTATATTAACAATTAACAAAAATCAACATCCTGGAGAAGAAATGGGGGGTGACACTAGTATTCTTAATACGCCACCATACGGATCAGAATATATATATCCAATAAACCTCAACGAATAATATATATAAAAAATAATGTTACATAGTTTATGTCGTTAACGACTCTTCCGAATTTGACTCCAATACAGCGTTTTCATAAATCCACGTGTAGTAGGCTGTGATGTCTACATATCCCACAAATCGTCCTGTATCGCAATAAATTCCGGCCTTTTTTACACATATGGAAGCAACGCCCCGCAAATACCAAGTGATTTTTTGATCAGCTTCTTTTTTTGGGAACTCTAGACCCGCCCCACCATCGCCATTAGTGGGATTTAAATCTAAAATAACAAAAATAAATATTTTATTAAATAGTAATTTACAAAAAAAATGTATTATATGTATAAGATATATTCGTAAAGAAAAGAAAAACAAACACATGTTTCTATGTGTGATAACGTAGTAGGATAACTAAAGATTACATTGTGTGTCTCCTGCATGAAGTTAAGGGCACAATATAGCATAGGTACCTATAGTCTATAACCCTCAGACAGAATAAAGCGTTAAATTAGTGCGAAAATTACTTTTGGTGATAACCTTGTACATAATAAGTGTGCACGACGGCTCCTCAAGAAGACACCTTTAATATTAGTTGTTAGTTAATAGCACTTTATACATAAGTACATAACGTAAATAAATATCTTTGAAAACAAGCAGTAGGGTAAATAATAAATGTAAGCAGAGTAAAGTTTATTTTCCTTTAGATTATAAGCCTGTAATGTCATTAGTTTAAGCTGAAATAAATAATTGTTAGTATGAGACTTTCACTTTAGAAATAAGAATATATCATAGAACTGAAAAGTTCTGTTTACGGGTGTGCACACAGCGCGCGCCGAGCAAAGATTAGTGCATGTAGCGCCACTAGGGCGAGTATATATAGTGCTGAGGCGGGGGGTGAGGAAACGCTTCGGGAAATATTTAGATAAATCTTCGACCCGCCTCGACGCCGCGACGCTGGTTGTGCACCTGTGTTGACCACATGTAAGACCTAGTATATAAGTTGATTTAAGGTCGATCTGTAATATAAAAATAAAAGGAATAAAGATATTAGCTGAGGAAAGGCAGAGGGGGTGAGGCAGGGAAAATTTACTATAAAAAGAGCGGCGCTCCAGCACCGCCAGTCCAGTCGTCGCCCGCGCCTCCAACAAGAACAAGCTCCGCCCCCGCTGTCTCTCCTCGCTACCAGACCACGTGACCCCGGCTTTTCTTTCGCCCCCACCATCCATACAGTCCACACCGGGAACAACATCGTCGCAACCAGGGCGTCACCAACATTCATGGTCCTTGCGAAGCCGAATCAAGAAACGTACCACTCCTGTGAAGAATAGCTAAGAAAATGCCGGTCACGAGGTCCAGAAAGGGAAGCATAGCGGGCGGAACTAGAGCGCACCCAGGAACATCAAGTCGCGAATACGAACCGGCCGCCACGGGCGCTGCCGCCGCGAGTGCCGATAGTAGAACCGCGAGTGCCGATAGTAGAATCGTGAGTGCCGATAGTAGAATCGTGAGTGCCGATAGTAGAATCGTGAGTGCCGATAGTAGAATCGTGAGTGCCGATAGTAGAATCGTGAGTGCCGATAGTAGAATCGCGAGTGCCGATAGTAAAAACGCGAGCGCCGCCGCTAGAACTGTGAGCGCCGTCACCACGAACACTGCCATCGCGAGCGCCGACCCTAGAACCGCGAGCGCCGCCGCTAGAACTGTGAGCGCCGTCGCCAATGACGAAATAGTGACAAAAAGCACGTCGCGACGCACCGTAGCGCACAATACACCGACGGAGTCATCTGCTACGGAGCAAACCTCCAGTGAGGAAACTACGTCAGCAGAAACTGAAGAGGCAACCGCAACAGGCACAAGTTACACCATGAAACCCTCAAAGAAAAAATCGCAGAGGTCAGAGGCACTCCGTAGAAAGACGGAACTGGCACAGAAAAAGAAGATAGCGGAACTAAAGTTGCAAGAGGTACGCGCATCCCTGGCTCTAGCACAAATTGAGCTAGAACAAACCACCGCGACAGACGACGAGGCCCCGTCAGCCTCAGAAGAGGAAGACGTAGAGGAAGAAAATGATCACTCAAGAGTTCACGAGTGGCTAGAAGGGAGCAAGAACCCTACGGACAAACCAAACGAAGACTCGCAAGGACGAGGACGGGGCGCCTCCAAGGTAATGGAAAACCAGGGGCACCGGGAAGAGGAATCCCGGCCCGCGCGTCAACCGCAGAACGCGGACGACTCTCCATTGGTAGAACAAGGGCAGAACGCTCACGGGAACCGGGCAGAAGAACCCCGGCCCACACTGCAGAAGAAAAAGAAGATAACAGCGTCAGCGGCACCTGAAGAACGAAGCCGGTGCACCCGAAACGAACGAGAAGTAGAAGATTGTACCCGGTCCGCGTGTCACCCGCCAGCTGATGTCACCTCGCTAGCAGAGGCACTAACGCAGGCGGTAAGAATGACGAGAGACACACCAAGATTCCTACAAGAGCTACCAACGTTCAACGGACATGTTTCAACATGGCTAGCTTTCCGTGCCGCCTACAAGGAGACCGAAAGCATGTTCTCAAAATCAGAAAATGTCTCCAGATTAAGAAAAAGTGTAAAAGGTACAGCCCTAGAAGCCGTAAGCAGCCTACTCATCTGCCAGCCAGATCCCGCGACAATAATGGAAGCACTGGAGAGAAGATTCGGAAGACCGGATGCCCTGGCGATGAACGAAATGCAGAAGATAAAAGCGCTAGGAAAACTAGGAGACAACCCTAGAGATATGTGCGTGTTCGCGAGCAAAGTGGCGAACATTGTAGCAACAATAGAAGCCTTGAAGAAAGTGCACTACTTATATAATCCAGAACTTGTAAAGATCACCGTTGAGAAACTAACGCCGATCATTAAAAATAAGTGGTACGACTACGCAGCAAAAAATAAAGAAGATATACCAGACTTAAAGAGACTTACGGCCTTTTTAAACGAAGAAGCAGACAAATGTGGTGCGTACGCGCAAACGGAAGACAGTGTGAACTATAATCACGACCGACAGCCTAAGAAGCGTCTCGAAAGATACGAGCGTACATTCGCAACGGATAGCGAAACCAGAAGACAGTGTCCGTCGTGCAAACAAGACCACCAGCTACCTGAGTGTAAGAAGTTCTTGAACACGGACGTACACGAACGTTGGGAAACTGCAAAGAAACACCGCCTATGTTTTCGATGCCTGCGATACACCCACCGCCGTGGTAACTGCAAAACGAAGATGTGTGGCCAGGACGGCTGCAACATGTCCCATCACCGCCTCCTGCACCACAAGCAGAGCGAGCGGACGCCGACAGCGATACCACCACAGCAGGACGAGAAAGAAATAACGTCTACGGCAGAAGTAGTGAAAAGCGCAGACTTCATCGGACGAAGACGAGCCTACCTAAAAATAGCTCCGGTAACACTCACGGGCCCCGACGGCAACCAAGTGGATACGTACGCACTAATGGATGACGGCAGCACGATCACAATCATAGACGAGAGCCTCGCCGACATACTCCATTTGGAAGGCCCCACCGATCAGATGTGGGTTCAAGGAATAAACGAAACCGTAGAGCACAAGGACAGCAGGCGAGTCGACGTTAAGATACGCGGAAGACACTGTAAAGAAGAATTCACTATCCACAACGCGCGCACAGTACAACGACTTATGTTCACCAAGCAGACTATAGACAAAAAAGACGTGCAAGACTGTAAGCATCTCCGAGAAATTGAGGAACAGCTGGTATACAGGAACGCCTGCCCCAAGGTATTGATAGGCCAGGACAACTGGGAACTCTTGATGGCGCTACGTACGCGCGCCGGAGAACCAAACCAACCGGTAGCATCGGAGACGCGTCTGGGTTGGGTGCTGCACGGATACAAGACGTCATACCACAACGCGACCGCCTTCTGCGGTCACACGGTGCTCAAAGAAGAAGAAGAGTCTATGGAAAAAATGATGAAACACTTCTTCGAACTAGAAGCTCTCGGAATAGAACCCAAGAAACAGAAGAACGATCCCGATGAGCGAGCATTGACCATATTGAAAGAAAAAAGTCAAAGAATGCCAGATGGAAGATTTCAAACTGCTCTACTATGGAAAGAAGAAAACGAACAGATACCCAACAACTACGAAGACGCGTACAAAAGACTGAAGTCGCTAGAGAAGAAGCTGGACCGCGACCCAGAACTGAAGATCAAGTATGAAGAAAGGATAGATAACCTCCTGACGTCCGGATACGCGATCCCAGCCACCACATCCCCAAGAATAGGAAGAACATGGTACCTGCCTCACTTCGCAGTATGCAACCCATCGAAGCCTAAGATACGCCTAGTACACGACGCGGCTGCAAGATCGCATGGCAAGAGCTTGAACGACATGCTGCTTTCCGGCCCCGACCTTCTGCAATCGCTCCCAGGGGTTATCATGCGATTCCGACAACATCCTTACGCCGTGTCAGCTGATATAAAGGAAATGTTCATGCAAATCAAGATAAGACCAGAAGACCGGGATGCCTTAAGATTCCTGTGGAGAGGAGACAGCAGGGACCACACAACACCTCGAGAATACCAGATGACATCAGTTATCTTCGGAGCGACATCTTCACCTTGTACAGCACTTTACATAAAAAACCGGAACGCAGAAGACTTCGAAGAAGACTTCCCCAGAGCAGTGAAAGAAATTAAGAAGAATCATTACATGGATGACTACATCACAAGCTTTCCGAGCAAGAGAGAAGCCATAGAAATATCACGAGACGTGGACTATGTACACAAAAAAGCAGGCTTCATGCTACGAGGATGGGTGTCGAACGAGCCGTCCGTTATGCAGCATTTTGACACCGATACGAAAACAGATGCTGTGCCGATCGGTGGAACAGATGTCGAAAAGACTCTAGGACTATTGTGGAAAATAAGAGAAGACTGCATCGGGTTTCAGCTCAACGAAAAGAAGACAGCCCTCGAAGTACTGAAAAACGAAAGACCTCCAACGAAGCGAGAGGCCCTAAGCGTGATCATGTCTCTGTTCGATCCGCTTGGACTAATATCACCACTCACGACACCAGCAAAACGACTAATGCAGGAAACATGGCGATATGGAACCGGATGGGATGAACCCCTCCCTGAAGACCTGCAGCAGCGCTGGACGACGTGGCTAACGAACCTACGGACCATTGAAAACCTGCACATCCCACGTTGTTACAACATCGACTCGCCGATCATGAGTAGAGAACTGCACACGTTCGTAGATGCGAGTGAAGAAGCCTACGCCGCCGCAGTCTACATAAGGATGCAATACGTCAACGGAACAGTACGCGTCGCTCTAGCAACAGCTAAGAGTCGAGTAGCACCCTTGAAGCCAACTTCGATACCACGGCTGGAGCTACAAGCAGCATTACTGGGCGCTCGACTAGCGAGCACAGCTGAAAAAGAACATGAATTTGAGTTCCCCAGGAAACTATACTGGAGCGACTCCCGCACCGTCCTCGCGTGGATACGAGCGGAACCAAGAGCCTTCAAGACCTTCGTAGCGCACAGACTGGCTGAAATAGAAGAGCTCACTAAGGTAAACGAGTGGCGCTGGACTCCGACCAAGGAAAACGTAGCCGACGACGCTACCAGAGACACCCCACCCGACTTCGACGCGCGACACCGATGGTTCCAAGGACCGGAGTTTCTGCAGAGGCCTGAGGAAGAATGGCCAACGGAAGTCAGAGAAAAAAACCCAGAACCGAGCGGAGAGGAGAGGTGCCATGTAACGTATGAGACACCGGCACGACACGACCACTTGCCGGACATCGGAAGAATAGGAAAGTGGAACACGTTGGTCCGTACCACAGGACGAGTTCTACAGTTTATCGCTCTATGTCGCGCAAAGAAACACACTGCCGCAGCGGCCAGACGCAAACGAACAAGCGAGAAGACCCAAAAGGACCCCGCTTGGAACACCAAGCGAAAGAAGATTGAAGTTAAGAAGACCGTCCGTAAAGAAACCAAAGAAAGAAGATATATATGTCTAGAGGCTGAGTACTTGATACGCGCGGAAAAGCTTTGGATAAAAAGTGCACAAGAAGATAGCTTCACAGAAGAAAGAAAAAGAGTTTCACACGGCAACAAACCCACGTCAAACGACCGTTTGACGAACCTACAAGTATACCTTGATGAAGACGGACTGCTGCGGTTAAAGGGAAGGATAGGCGCCACGCCAGACATCGAATATGAAACAGCGAACCCTGCCCTTCTCGACGGTCAACATAGGTACACTCGTTTATACACGCAACACGTACACGAAAATTTACACCATGGAGGGGTGGAAACAACTGTAAACGAACTCAGACAACGTTTCTGGATAACAAAGATAAGACCAACAGTGAAAACAGTAATCAAAAATTGTCAACGGTGCCGATTGAAGAGAGCAAAACCTGCCAACCCTGCAACAGGAGACCTGCCGCCAGCGCGCCTCACGCATCACAGAAGACCGTTCACTTTCACGGGCCTGGACTACTTTGGACCCGTGGAGGTCACCGTGGGGCGACGCAGAGAAAAAAGATGGGTGGCGCTGTTCACCTGCTTAACTATACGAGCCATCCACTTAGAAGTCGTAACAACACTAAGTGCAGATTCCGCGATAGCGGCCCTACGACGTTTCATCGCTAGAAGAGGGCAACCAACAGAGTTGTGGTCTGACAACGCAACATGTTTCAAAGCAGCCGACAAAGAACTACAGGAAGCTTGGCTAGCGATACGCAGCGAGGCCGGCGCGCGCCGCATCAGTTGGAAATACATACCCCCCGCTGCCCCGTTTATGGGCGGCGCCTGGGAACGACTGGTGAGGAGCGTCAAGGAAGCTCTACGTGCCACACTTCAGGAAACACACCCCAGCGATGAGACGCTACACACCTTCCTACTGGAAATTGAAAATACCATAAACTCGCGACCGCTGACTCACGTGGCGGTGTCACCAGGTGACCCAGAAGCCCTGACGCCAAATCACATCCTGCTGGGCCCGAACAGCCACGCACCTTCACCGGGAACATTCGAAGAGAACGATCAATCAGCACGCCAAGTATGGCGGCGTGCCCAACTCCTCGCTGACAACTTCTGGCGACGGTGGATGAAAGAATACCTTCCCCTGCTCCAACACCGGCGGGAGACGCGAACCACAGGAGTCACACCGAGAACGGGCGATCTAGTGATCATATGCGATCCGAATCTACCAAGAAACATATGGCCGAAGGGAATAGTATCCAAAATCTACCCTGGCAAAGATGGAGAAGTCCGCATCGTAGACATAACGACTGCCAACGGTCACGTACTACGCCGGCCCACCAGAAAAATCGTCGTGCTCCCAGTTGGGTCGCGAGACGCGACGGCGGGAGAAATGTGCACGACGGCTCCTCAAGAAGACACCTTTAATATTAGTTGTTAGTTAATAGCACTTTATACATAAGTACATAACGTAAATAAATATCTTTGAAAACAAGCAGTAGGGTAAATAATAAATGTAAGCAGAGTAAAGTTTATTTTCCTTTAGATTATAAGCCTGTAATGTCATTAGTTTAAGCTGAAATAAATAATTGTTAGTATGAGACTTTCACTTTAGAAATAAGAATATATCATAGAACTGAAAAGTTCTGTTTACGGGTGTGCACACAGCGCGCGCCGAGCAAAGATTAGTGCATGTAGCGCCACTAGGGCGAGTATATATAGTGCTGAGGCGGGGGGTGAGGAAACGCTTCGGGAAATATTTAGATAAATCTTCGACCCGCCTCGACGCCGCGACGCTGGTTGTGCACCTGTGTTGACCACATGTAAGACCTAGTATATAAGTTGATTTAAGGTCGATCTGTAATATAAAAATAAAAGGAATAAAGATATTAGCTGAGGAAAGGCAGAGGGGGTGAGGCAGGGAAAATTTACTATAAAAAGAGCGGCGCTCCAGCACCGCCAGTCCAGTCGTCGCCCGCGCCTCCAACAAGAACAAGCTCCGCCCCCGCTGTCTCTCCTCGCTACCAGACCACGTGACCCCGGCTTTTCTTTCGCCCCCACCATCCATACAGTCCACACCGGGAACAACATCGTCGCAACCAGGGCGTCACCAACAATAAGTATATTATATTATAAACTTTCCTTCTTTGTAGAAGTTTAGAGGTTTAGTAAAACAACCAAGATTGGAAACTCCCTTGTGAAGAAGTACCTACTAGTAGCAATTTTTAAATAAATGAAATTATAACTCACTGGACTTCTTTCCATATCCACCGCATCAACCAAAATATTTAAAATTTTAGTAATATGAATGGTCTTTTTGCATGTGTTATGAGACCATAGTTATTAGGGTTATATTATGTCGTATTCTATATCAGTCAGGATGAATATCGCTAGTTATAGGCTATTAAATGTACTGTTGTCTAGGTATATCCATGTCATAGTGTTACCGATTTCATAATATAGTATACACAAGATATTAGTATAGTCACTAAATTGGTACTCTTTAAAATATTAACTTATTGAAAATGGGACAATATCGGATATCCGGCAGTACGTACAATGACAGCAGAGAATGACAGATGGATATGTATTGTTGATGGCGCGGAATCTGTTTCGCGTGATTCTAATAAATGTACTAGTTATTAAGTGAAGAATAGTAAACTAATAAATATAGTTGAATTGGAAGATGTATAAACTCATACGAAAAATAATAAACTGATAAATAATACAATGAAATATGGTTTCATTTGGAATATGGCGTGACTCCCGCCATTCAAGACATCAAGCGATTAATGTTAGCCAAGGTGGTTAACATCTTCAGAAGTGCGATAAAGCACCAATACTATTTTGAAATGTTTGAGACTTACAAGTATATTCCAGGATTATTTACAGCAAGAATAACATAATTCATATAAAACAAAGTTTTAACCACAACATAAACATATGAACATACACATTGTACATGACAATTATAATAAATAATAATAAACTTTAACTTATTTCTCCTTAATAAATTGAATTATTCCTCCTTACAAAATATTGCTTACAAATTATATTTTAATTGTTAATTAATCTCATCGTCACCCACCTTAATGACTTTAAGGTATTATAAGGCATAACCTGTGCCAGATCACCTGGACCAGGTGATCTGCCACACAGGTTATGCCTGGTACTTCACCCATAACATTACACAACTAACAAATAATTGAGTGCCAGCTTCGGCAGAACATAGTTGTTCATACAAACATATTTTTCCTTTAACATCTCTTTACCTATGTTCACAATAAATGAATCTGAATTTGAAAATACCATAAAATTACATAAAATATTCATGTAGTGTAGGTACTTAATGTACTTATATCCTATGGAACAAACAAAAAAAAAATAAGCCTATATATATGAAGATTTAATAGCTACAACTTATTTATTTTATGACCCTGTAGTACACTTACTTAGAGTAATTGGCAAAATAAATCCTGTGTAACAAAGAAAACGCTTTTATCATGGTTAAATTATTTTAATATTGTACTTTTGTGTTTTTGAGGTTCATTCAAGAATTAAAATAAAAAAAAGAAGCGAGCTACCCAGAGAGATATACAGATAGATATAACTGCACTGAAATGATAAACAACGGTGATGACAATAATAACTGATTTGAACTGAAACATGGAACTGGAGTAAAACCAAAAGATATCAAAATATATGAGAAAGAAATATTGATATTTTATAAGCTCATGACTTGAGCTATGAAAAGGGCAAGTCTATTTGGAACTATTTATTTTCTGGTCTGTAAATTTTTAATAGTAAAGACATTTGATAAAGCACTGACATTGGTCACGATGCTGATAGATTAGCCACTACTGTCACACTAAATATTAAAATGTAAAAATAGTAATGTACTTGTGATTACTTAAGTCTAATGTACAGAAAGGGATATCTATGACACAATGACAGCCCAGTGTATTTAGTTATTAGCAAAATTTACAGCTCTTAAGTATTACATGATGTTGTCAATTACTTAGGCTTAATACGCAATGCTGATTTTGGTAACTTTACAGTAGAACAATATAATATGATTACACATGCGCAGAATGCACATGTACCTACATGAGTAATCGATGGATATATATACATTCAATGTAAAGTCATTAAATAATTAAAAATGCTAATCAAAAATAAGGGGTAATAAAAATGAGAAATATTAAAAACTTGATTTCAATAAATAAAATAAATAAAATGTCTAAATATATAGTTACATGAATAGTTCATACTTTTAATACCATAATGGTATCAACAATAACATGTCAAAATAATAATTTTTATTTGAATAACATATAAAAGATCAATAACTGTAGAAACCAGCTCGCTAAACAAGAACTACTTACTGCTAATTACGGATTTTATAATTTATTTATTACACTTGTTGCAGTAGACTCAGATAGACATGCAGTAAATAGAATTGTAAATCAATCAGATAATTGACAAAGATATCTACTTTCTATAAGATTGTATAAATCATACATGGTTTTAGCGACTCACATTAATCATGTGAATTAGTTTTCTTTTCCTAAACCGTCATCGCTGCAAAGTTAGTCAACGTATGAGAATCTCTTTATACGGTACATTTTCATTTTATTAACAATAATTAACTTGTGCATAGATAGTGCTAACGTGTGGTAATTACCTACATCATAATTGGTGTAAGTCTAGTTTGACGTAGAGGAGTCCTCAGTTCAAGAAATAAATTGGGATTGTTCATAATTTTTGACCTGCTATTTTTATATAAAAAAAAAATATATATATATAGACTATTTTAAGCAACTAATTTCAATATTATTGAAATTATTCACTATGTAGAATTAAAAAAAATGTAAGTTATTGTTTAAATGTGACGTCATCGCTGTGTATTGTCTTTTCCTGATAGACTTAAGACAGATTGTAATACATCTTTTCAAAGTTGCCAAGTTGATATGAGAGACCAATTTCAACTCAACCACAGAGTAGTATATACCTAAGAACGCCTTAATATTTTAAGTCCTTCATTTCAAGGGCAAATCGGGATCATTTGTTTTTTTGGAAAAATAATCGTTAATATAGCAAATTTTCCGAAAAAAATCTAATGGATCATGATCAAAAACTCTATTCCCCGAAATGGTTTTCGAATTAAGAGTTTAAAAAAAAAAATGAACAATGCCAATTGTTCAGTCTTATTCAGCCAATATAGTAAAAGTAATACTGTTGCAAATCTTAAGAAAATAATTTTAGAAATGGTACTTTGATTCCCCGATGAAATCATGTTACAAATACTTGTCATCATTAATAAAAAAAAATGTTTGATCGGGTCGATTGTATTTACTAGAAATACGTTATTTTAATTAGTTACACTAAATCCGCGTTAAGATATTGCGTACATACGTACGCGTACATACTAATAGAAATATAATTACGGTAGGTTTATAGGTTCCCGATTACGACTAAAAATAACAATGGAACACTTATAAACAATTATACTTATCCTGTTGATTTAAACCAAAATAGCTAACTATCGAAAAAAAAAAGAGAAATCATCATCATGACGCGAGTCCGTCTTTTCGCGAAAAACTTGTTGTTAATAAAGTTGTGAATATGTCCTCGTTATGGAGAAAATGTAACTGAAACTGTGTCAAACAGTGACAATAAATTAAAGTTGAGAAAAACCGATAGATACTTATAAATAAATATGCATAAATAAATCAATATCGTCTGATACAATATATGTAATAATATAAATGAATGGAAAAGATAAAAAGTACAGCTTGACAGAAGAAACATTAGAGCCCAAGAAAATGGGGTTATATACAAAAAAAAACAAAAAGCTTGAAATCATGTAGAGAAATATTATTGGAGGTAAATTATTGTATGGAAATGTCGTGGAGAATTTGTATTAGAAAGGAAAACCCAAAATTAATAAATGCTTTAATCTAGCTAAAGTGGAGCTTAAAGCACAGCTAAGCAAGGCATGTAGCTAGACTGGCAGGACCCAGTGGGCATAAATAATAAAAAAAAGACGAAAGAGATATTGGAAATGATTGAAGTCGCCGAAGATAACGTTTTAAAAATACTCCGACTATAAAATCGGTACCTACATATGACTGCTCAAGGTCATGGGCCAGTCTAGTAGATTAAGCACATGGTTGGTCAGGTCACCGATCAACCATGTTAGGGTAAGCACACGATTGGTCAGGTCACCGATCAATCGTGTTAGAATAAGCACATGGTTGGTCAGGTCACCGATCAACCATGTTAAGATAAGTACACGGTTGGTCAGGTCACCGATCAATCGTGTTAGAATAAGCACATGGTTGGTCAGGTCACCGATCAACCATGTTAGGATAAGTACACGATTGGTCAGGTCACCGATCAATCGTGTTAAATAAGTACATACTGCTCAGGGTCATGGATCAGTCATAAAGTACATGTCAAGGTCATGAATTGACTATGTCGCATAAGTACATATGATTGCTTAGGGCAGTCATATTACATAAAAGAACATAGTTGGTCAAGATCATAGATTAATCATACTACAATTAGTACTTGTGATTGCTCATGGTCATGGGTCAATTATTTTAGAATAAATATAACCTAAATTGTGTCAAAACAAATGATGTCAATCAATTAAAATCATTTTTAATTGATTGATCTTTATCGTATATGTTAGTTTGTATTTTTTAAGTTATATTAAATTTATAAAAATTAGTAGATACCTGTAGTTATTAGTTAAGAATATAATGTACGTAATAGTAGGTGTGAGTATATTATTATGTAGGTCGTTATTAAGTACAATTAAGTTTAGGTACGGGTATAAAATTTTAGTTTTGAAGTGTCATAGTTTCTAAAATAGCTTGTATACAATTACGTTTGTTAAAGTAAGTTGTAATGTAAGTTTAGTAGTTTATATACTTATTGCAAATTAAACTTGTTGGCTTTTAGGCATCCTTGCCATCACTCCAAGGTCCCATTAAAAACCAGTGTCAAGTCTTTGAGACTTGACTTTTTGCTGAAATGGGACCTGTTGCTGCTGACTGGAGAAACAGCATTTATATAATATTATTATTCTAGCTTATTTGTGATGTAAACCTATTTGTTTATTCTTTGCTTTTATTTAAGTTTTGTTTATATATTGTTTGGTTGCAGCAATAAATGTTTTGTTTCTTTCTTTCTGTGTATATATGCATCATCCGTAATATGATCTTGCCAATTCTTGATGAAATCCTGCCTGTCCTCACTCATATTTTAAATTTTTCTATTTCGTCGGGAGTTATGCCATCTGCGTGGAAGGAGGCTCAGGTGATTCCGCTAGCCAAAAAGTCTAATCCTAGTTCCTGTAATGACTATCGTCCTATTTCCATCTTACCATTCCTCTCCAAAGTCCTAGAACGTCTTATACTATTATATAACTTAGTAGCTTCCTATCCAAAAACCTTCTTCTAAATCCTTTACAATCCGGCTTTCGTTCTGGCCACAGCACTACCTCGGCATTAGTTCATATTACGGATGATATAAGATCCGTGATGGATAAGGGCCAGTTGACGGTGTTAACATTGCTGGACTTCAGCAATGCGTTTAATACTGTCAACTTCGATATCTTGTTGGGTATATTGAAATCTCTTAACATTATCTTCAAACGCGATTGATAGGTTTCACAGTTACCTGTCGGACCGGCGACAACGTATTAAGATTGAAAATACTGTCTTATCTTGGTGTACTACGACTGCCCGAGTTCCACAGGGTGGTGTTTTATCTCCGTTACTCTTCGCGATTTACATTAATTCAATTTCTTAAAGGCTTCTTTCATCCTACCACCTTTATGCAGATGATTTGCAGATATACACTAGGGCGAATTTGGGAGAGTTATCGGTAGCTGTCTCTACCATCAATAAGGACTTGGAGCACATTAATAAATGGAGCACAGATTATGCGTTGAGAGTTAACCCATCATAGACTCAGGTCATTGTTGTTGGCAGCTCTAGGATGATATCTAGAATCGATTGGCTGTCCCTCCCACAGATTTTCTACAAAGGTGTTTGTACTCCATACAGTACGCAAGTGAAAAATCTGGGTGTACAAGTAGACAGAGACTTTGCCTGGGGTCCCCAACTACAGGAAACTAGCCGTAAACTATTTGCTGCGGTCGGGTCTCTGCGAAGGCTACAAAATCTATTACCTTTTACTACGAAAATTTCTCTGGCGGAATCGTTGCTTCTTCCAATTCTAGACTATGCCGACGTCAGCTATCTTGATCTCACCGAAGAACAGCTAAATAAACTTGAGCGTCTTCAAAATGTTTGCATTAGATTCATATTTGGACTACGCAAATATTATCACGTTTCAGAATTTCGCAATAAGTTCAAGTGGTTACCTATACGCTTTCGCCGCAATACTCATATTCTTTCTTTGTTATATAGTATACTGTTTAACCCTCATACTCCCACTTACCTTAAACAACGCTTTGCTTACTTACACAGCACGAAGTTGAGGTGCCTGTTATCCTCGGAAAACCTAATGTTGAAAATGCCGAAGCAATCTACGAGTTTTATGGCTAAATCTTTTACTGTACAAGCTGTTTGCTTATGGAACAAATTACCACTCCCCATAAAACAAAGTAATAATCAACCACTCTAGTAAATTAATAATTTTGGTACATATTATATGAAGATAAGTCTAGATTTTAAAGTAATATGTATGCATATATTATGTTGTATGTATATAATATAATATATATCTATATTATATATATATGTATGTAGGTATATTATTATTTATTATTATTTTAAGTATTTATGTATGTATTGTATGCATAATTTGTCTTATGTATATTTTATTATCATTTATTTTATAACTAATTAGTTGTTCTTTTATCCGTACAGAGCAATCTACCCTACCGATAAACGTTTTTTTATCAGTTCTTTCCATCCCGTGGTTACCTGGAAGAAATCGCTTTACGCGATAAGGTCGCCAATTGCATGTGCAATTGGCGACCTTATCGCGTAAAGCGATTTGATGATACAAACTTAAACTACTTAAAATTATGTAATTTTAAGTAGTTTAAGTTTGTATCATTTAAATCGTACAATAAAGAATTATCTATCTATCTATCTATATAATTTGTCTCGATATTAACAATAATAAATGTAATAACATATTCAAACTACTGTCTAACTGTCTCGTAAGTTATATCAAAACATATTGTGTACTAATATACATGTGTATATTTTGTCTCAATTTTAACAATATTAAATGTAATAACATATTCAGACACCTAGGTAGACTATTAAAATAGTGATGTATTTAGTTTGTTCCCTCATTTGTTTTATAGTAAAATATAGATTACGAGGTTACGAGGGACTCGTAAAGCTGACGGATGGCCGAGCTGTTACCGATTTCATATTATAGTATACACAAGTTATTAGTATAGTAACTCAATTGGTACTCTTTAAAATATTAACTTATTGAAAATGGAACAATATCGGATATCCGGCAGTACGTACAATGACAGCAGAGAATAACAGATGGATATGTATTGTTGATGGCGCGGAATCTGTTTCGCGTGATTCTAATAAATGTACTAGTTATCAAGTGAAGAATAGTAAACTAATAAATATAGTTGAATTGGAAGATGTATAAACTCATACGAAAAATAATAAACTGATAAATAATACAATGAAATATGGTTTCATTTGGAATATGGCGTGACTCCCGCCATTCATGACATCAAGCGATTAATGTTAGCCAAGGTGGTTAACAATAGGTTGTAATATGTAATATAATATAACTATTGGTTATTCAAATAAAACACATAGATTCATTTACCATTGTGTAATCTTTTATACTAACGTTGGTTCGGAAATATTCATCAATTGGGAAGAACCAACAACAAAACCCAATTGGCTTACTATTTTATATAAAGTCTTAGGTCGCAAGGCAAGACTACCCCCACAAGTTAGAAAATTACGTTGATGTTCCTATTTTCGTTTGTTTTTATGATTTGTCATCAATAATACGGTTATTTTAAAAATTATATCCCTAAATTAAATAATACTTATTTAATTTACACTAATATTGTAACACGGCCATACTGACAAGTACCTCGTCCCCGAAGTATCCATCATAACCATTGCATGAAAATAGTCATTACAGTTATTATATTCCTTAATCATTATTTCATATAATGTTTCAGTAATATTTTCTATTTAAAATCTTTGTAAATGTAAATCATAAATTTTTTGTATAACTATAGCTATTATGTCAAACAGATTATTAATAAATCAGTATAATTTAAATGCAATTCATCGCGACAATATATCATATCCTTAGTTTCCAAAGTAAAAGTCACTGGTTATTAATTTTTAATTTGAATTATAAATATTCTTCACTAATCATACCAACAAGAATATTTATACAACTTACTGTTTTATTAGTACTAGAAGGGATATCATTGCCAGAAACCATTTCTAGAATTTATGTTTGGTAGTAAGCAATGTACTTTAGTATTAAACTTGTAACAGGGATAAATTTCCATATTCAAAAGAGATATTTTGTAGATTGATATTATAATGAGAGAATTTTTTAAATACTTAGCCACTGAAAAACAATATTGGACATGTCAGGTCACGCTAATTTAGTACAACATTATTTGTAATAATTCCTACTAACTTCTAATAAATGATCATAGTTATACAAACAATATCAAAGTCATCATTAGTTAACAATAACAGTAATTTTATAAATTAATTACTATATCATAGTCATGGATAAACTTCGTAACCGAGTAATAAATACTTATCAATAAAAATACATCTTTTTAATTTTCAATTGGCATTGTTCATCAGTTTTCAAAAAACTTATAGTTCATAATTACTTATCATTATCCTGTGCCCTTTTAATATTTGCCATCATTATGATTATTTTCAGGTAAAACCACTGAACAATTTTAAGTCATTTTCAATTTGAGGTCAAGTTTACCTTTACCATAATATGAAACCTTATTTTTTTTCTTTAACTTTATTTAAATGTGTCAACTGTTTAAGATACTTATAAACAAAAAACTTGGCATGAAAAATAGAAGAGTTTGGATATTGTAATGATATCAAGTTAAGATATTTAAAATAGTGAAAATTTTCATTTAAAAAGAAACATAAAAACTGCATGGCAAGAATTATGAACAATCCCAACAACGGCCATGTTCTTGTAATCATCACAGTATGTGACATAGCAATCATTATAGTATTCATCATAGGTAAATACTCATCATACATCTTACATTAGTCTCTGTTATTATTTATTTATTTATTATTCATAGAATTATGGAACTGACCAACTGACATACGACACGACCGACAACGGACGCCCGTAGGTTTTGTTATGACCAATGGACAACATTACTAAATGGTTTAAATGCTCAGACATAGGATAGCCCGATTATCTTAGCTGTATCCCTTTCAACAACGCAGAGGTCTCTTCGTGTCTCAGGTATCTCCTAATGGAGCAGCATTTTATTATAATGAAATTATTTACCATTGTCAACAATTACCCTCCTAATCATAGGAGCTGGGGCTTGCCAAAGATCATGTGCATCCCTAATTTGTCGTACTCTTAAAGTGCATGGAGTCTGCGTCTGAGGAGGCCATGACCACTATGTACTACTACGCGAGTTGCTTGAGCTAAGTTATATTATTGATTCGGTCCGTTTCCGATTAAAACATATCGGCACTGGTCATGGGAATCGGCTCGAATGGCGACATCATGCCAACTCGATAAACTGGGCGTTAAGGAGATGAGTTGCCTGCCCGTTTGAGTGGTACGTGATCAGCTAGTTAGTCCCCATATCAGTCGGGCTCGGAGAGCTCTTTGTTTCCTTGTATTAAACACCTAATATAGTCGACTATCCTCGATTACGATCTAAGGCCGCTAACTTTGGCTGCAGTTTTAAAGACTTATGGACTCTTGTCTCGTGCTTTCTATGTACCGATCAGGTACGCACCTTGGTGAGAATAATATGTATTAAATGTAGTACGCTGCAACAGCAGTAATTAACTTTAGCACGCGCTTTGTGCGGCCTCGTGGCAAGTCCACGCATACTCCACGGTACTAATACCGTCTAATAAATACAGGAAAGCTACTGCATAGCATTATACGGGCCTAAATCTAAAGCTGTTCTACAGTTATTTTATTTACCAGCCGGTTCATGTGGTCTTAGAGCGTAACTTAACATCCAAACAAACCACTCGTCAGACAAAATGGACACTAGTATAAGCCCTTTGATTGCCCTCTCTTAAGTATGGCTAGCCATTTTGGGGCCGCGCTGGGCGAGTGCTCAGCCTCTGGACGAACTCGACAACAGATGCGCGGATGCGGAGCGCCTTTGTCCCCTTCAGGGGCGCAATGACCAAGTAAATAAAATAAAATAAATAGGCCTGGGGTCGTATCCAAACCACCACACTGGAATATCTCAAATATTTTTTATTTATTTATTTATTTATTCCAAAAACTTACAACTAACATTACAGGCAGACCTAATTCGTTAGTGCAGCGCATCTTAATTAACATCTATATGATAAAATGTATAAAGTTATCTTTGTGAATTCACTCAGTGTACAGTGAAATATGTCTATGTCTTCCGATACAAGGTTAAGAGTGCCAAGCGCTCGCGTCAGGGGCGCCTCATTCACCAGATTAGTGCGGCCACGAGGTACGGCCAGCAGCTGAGGCCGACGTCGTCGCCACACATATCTGTCGGGCACGCTGAGATAAACTAACTCTAATATGTTGGCGTTATATATTTTTGCTCTAATCAATTTAAATTTAAAAGAGACAAGTGCAAAATCACGCCTAACTCTTAGCTCGTTATATCCAACCATGCCTAATATAAACAAGGTTGGATACATAAGCGGATAAAAAGGGTACACCCCATACAGTCTTAGATATAAAAACCTAATAAATTTATTTTGTATTCGCTCCAACATGAGACTATATTTAGTCTCATGTGGGGCCCAAATAACTGCATTACATTCAAGTTGGCTGCTCACCAGAGTGTTATATAACGATATAATCGCCATAATATTTGTGAAACCACGAACAGTACGTATCATAAACCCTAAGTTTCTGTAGGCTTTTTTACAACACTTAATTATATGGTCACGAAACGTTAGCCCCGCGCTAAGACTAACTCCTAAGTCCCTAACCTCTGTGACTCTGACCATTGGCATCCCATCAACGTTGTAATTATGCTCAATAGGACTACGTGTACGCGAAAAACTGATAGTGACACACTTTTGAGCATTAAATTGTAGAAGGTTCTCCTTGCTCCAAGTAACTACACTGTCTATGGCCTTCTGTAATTGTTCACAGTCCTTCTCATCCCTTACTGCCAAGGACAACTTGAGATCATCTGCAAATAATAAAAAATTTGCCTGTTTTACTACTTTGGGCAAATCGTTTATCATAATTATAAATTGCAGAGGTCCGAGGTTACTTCCTTGGCTCACACCTGACCACGTAAAGTACGGCTCTGACTTATATCCCTCGTACTCTACGTATTGCTGCCTATCCCTCATGTAGCTGGTGAAGAAATGCAGCAGATGCGGGGTGAAACCAACCGCTGCCAACTTCCTCAGCAACACGTCATTATCGTCTACGTCGAATGCTTTTTTGAAGTCGAAGTAAGCAGCGTCAGCCTGTCCCCCACCGTCCACGATCGGCAGAACATGAGCCATGTAACTCAGCAAGTTACTGGTGGTGCTCCTCATTGGTCGAAACCCGTGCTGTGCATCTGAGAGTTGGGCACTCACTTGCTTAAAAATGCTGTTATGAATAGCTGACTCCAACACTTTAGCCGGTGAAGACAGTACTGCAACGGGTCTGTACCCACTTACATTGTCGCTGCCTATACTTCCTTTCGGCACCGGTACGACACGAGTGGTTTTCCATCTTTCGGGAAACACGGCTGCCTTTAAGCACTTATTAAAGATATGCAGCAACGGTTCAGCCAACACAGATCTACAGTCTCTAAGTATGTACGGCGGAATACCATCTGGTCCGGCGGACCTCTTTGGCTTGAGTCGTTTCAGCGCACTTCGTACTTCCCTCAATTGAAATTCTTGCAGGTGGATCCGCGCTGCTCCATTCTCACCACCCGCCCCCTCTATCGCCGCGGCAACACTTAGCTCTGCTTGTCTTGTGCTATAAACCGAGTGAAAGTAGTTAGCAAACTCTTTCACACATTGCTGACCAGACAAAACCTCCCCGTTTTTTAGGATTCTTTGTGGATTACGACTTCTTCTTTTGGACTTTACATAATTCCAAAAAGATTTTGGGTCGTTCTGCAGTTGATTTTGAACCCTGTTATTATGTTGTTCGTATGCTAATTTAATCAACTGTTTTACTTTAGCCCTACACAGAGCAAACGCCTCATAATCGTCCTGATTCTTACTTACCTTATACCGTTTGTGTAGAATAGCCTTATAACGTATGTTGCGAATTATTTCAACAGTGTAAAACTCGGGGTAAGCATACTTCGAGTTTACATGACTTCGCTGTTTTCTGGGAACACAGTTATCTATTTTTGCATTAATTGTTTCATAAAAATAATTTAAACTCATCTCTAAATCAAGCTCGTACATATTAGTCCAATCTATTGTCGCTATTGATGAATACAATGTAAAAAAATCTGCTTTATTAAAATTCCAACCTGTCGGTACAGTACTCGACTCATACGCAAATGAACCCGGGACACGACGCGGCCGCAGTTCGATCCGCACGTCGAGCGGCGGATGGTACGCATCTACAGGCACGAGGGACACCCCCGCAGCGCGCACATTTACACTCTCACCTTTCGGAAGCGTACTTAACACTAAGTCCAAACTACGATCGTTACAATTAACGATTGTGTTACACTGAGTAAATTCACAAAAAGATAATAAGTATTCAAAATAATTACATACATTTAGCGAACAGGATTGCATATTGAAGTCACCCATTACAACAATATCACTATATTTACTACACAGTTGTTCTATTATTCTAAACAATAACATGTATTCATTCTCACAGCTGTTTGGTGGAATGTAAACAACACATAATAAAAATAAAAGTCTATTATGTAGATAGACGGTAGCACAAATCAGTTCGAACACCCTATCGTCAATGATGACGTCACTCGAGCCGTACACTCGCCGTATCTCTAAGCGCGGTGTGGCCACGAGACATGCGCCGCCCTGCTTTCGTCCGTCCGCGCGATCGCAGCGCAATATTGTGTATCCCGGTGGTATTATTTCTGCGTCGTAAATCGATTTATTAAAGCCGGTTTCGGTAATGGCGAACAAATCTGCTTCTGAAGATGACACACCTGCATAGAAATCTTCCAATTTTGTACGCAAACCTCTCACATTTTGGTAGTAAATCTCAATACCGGTACTTTTTATTTTATGGGCTTTTGCCTGTTCTGCGAAACCACACCCATTCACAAAATTCAATATTCACTGCCCAATTTTCCGATTGACATAATGCATTCAGGTATGCAATGCATAACTGCTTTCAGGTACACCAATAATAAAAGAAGCATAATCTCTTTCCGTCTTGTGTTTGATTTTATCTACTATGACAGAAATTTCCTTACCGCAAATATTCTTGACGTGATTTTCTAGTCTTTCAGCCGTAGTTTCTTTTTTCAGTCGCCAAACATGTAAATATTTTTTCTTCTCCATTCCCTCTATTCCCGAAAAACTTGCATTTCCTCCTTTTTTGACCTCATTTTGACGGAATTTACTCTTTTTTTTATAAACTACGTCTGACCATTCGCTTTTACTTTCTGTTTCTTTATTCTGAATACTTTCTTCATTCAACTGTATACTTGCTGATTTCGAAGCCATACAATTCTTTGTTGATGTATTTGTGTAATTTTTTATAACTTGATTTTGTATATGTGGAATACTTTCTTCATTCGTCGGTACACTCGCCGGTTTAGTAGCCACACTTTTTTTTTGTTGAGCCACTTTTATTGACATTTCTTTTTGGATTTAATGATACTGTCTTTGCAAATGACAATTTTGGTTGTTCTATGTTTTGAATTAATTCTGCACCTTCCCCCCTTTCAATACATTTCGCACCCAGACAAGTCTTCAACTGCTTATTTGCATCCAATAAAATCTTTATTTGTGATTCTAAGCCCTCAACTTTATTCGCTTGTCCTTGAACTACCTTCAATATATTTTTTAAATCTTTTAATATGAAAATAGAAACTCTCATACTTAACTACAAATGTAACAACTACATATCTTACAAAACTATTTCCTTTCAATGTATTATTTCGTTTCCCGTCGAATCTCCATAGCCGGCCAGCGAAAACGATTTAATGACCCAAAAGATTGCTCCTGCTCAGCTTACGGAAAGGTTTTCTAAAGTAAACTAGGTCCTTTTCGTGTCACATAAAGTTCTTCTTTAATAGACTAATATTTCTGAAGTAAGGGTAGCAACGCAATAATGAACTCTTATTTTATTTTATGCTAAAATTTCTGTATGTTTTAGGACTATTTTCATCAAACACAAGTAGGTACCTTGTAGTTAGTGACAGACAGGCGGATCGTGGGTTTGATTCTTAGCTAATAGTTTTTAATATCTACAAAGTAAGCAAGAGCTCTCAAAGCTGGGTCAGACTGAGCCGGAGAGGCCCGGGTAGCTGACCATAAGTGTACGGCTCGAGATCAAAATGATGGTGTCCTGTTGTTACAGCGCGCCTAATTTGTGTAAGCGGTGTTCTTATGAATTACTTCCTTGAGACTATCTCCAGTCCCTTAATGTTCCTGCTGCGTACGGGCCCCCTCCACTGGCCTGGGAGGGCTTTTTGTCTACTATGCCGTTCTGGTCAAGCGTGTTTGCATTTTTGCGGCTTACTTTAGATTTTTCTGACTCTCACAGTTGATGTTAACTTCATATAATACTACTTAGCTGACACTTGTATACTTAATTCGTCACCACACAAATATCCTTGAGCTTAATCGCTTTTAATTAGTGTTAATAGACTAACACCTTTTTTGAGAATATATTTATTAAAGTTTTTATTAATTATGCGTCAGTACCATACAATAATTCAGGTTCTCGTATATTTTGTGTAAACTCTATTACGTTGTAATACATCCTTCCAAAATCACTGGTGCCTTTAGGATGTAGATAAATGTCTGTCTTCCTCTCAGCTGACACTTTTGCCGGACTCCAAAGCGAAATAATGACCTTTACAGACTTCCCTTTAACCATTTAAGTCGTATTTAGGTCAATTGGGCTTAAAAGCTTCGTGCATATTTCTCCCTAGCATATGCTTGAAAGTCTTTAGCTTGGCTATAACTAGTAATGCATTTTCAGTATAGATTTTTCTATTCTGATCGGTAGTGTTAATCTATTTATTTTGTAGCTACATGTTAATTTCTTAAACATGTAAATAGAGATAACTAGATCAATTAGACTGTTACAAGCGTACCATGTAAATTATTATAAATTGTTTCTGTGAATCTTATGTCTGCACGCTTCTTTAGGAATAAACTAATTTTAGCATTCTCATGTAGAAAAACTAATATTTGTAGTCGTGTAAATAATGCAGCATTTTTACACTTTGCCATCATATAAGGCGATGTCTACATGATCATTCTTTGTTTTTCAAACAATCTGTAATTTTTTGATCATTATTTAAATAAATTTTTACAATTTAACAAAGAAATTTGCAAATAGGAATGCTTTCACATTTTCTCTTTGCGCTTAAAAACAACGAGTGATGTCCTAGACAAAGCAGGCGTTCATTTTCAGTGACCTAACTACCAACCCTTAGGATAACTTGTCAGTTATAGAGGAGATTTATGTATCGATATTTTGTAATTTTCATAAATTTACAATAGGAATTAGAATATAAGTGCTTTAAATTAAATTCTTTTTCATAGGTAGAGTAAAGAGACCTTTAAACAATTTAATCACCATTTGAATGATTTTTGAAATTATTGGTAGAAGATAAATTGGACGATACGAGGTAGTTTCATGTGTTGGCTTGCCTGGTTTTGGTAGCATTATAACTTCAGCTACTTTCCATACATCAGGTACGTACTTGAGCCTGAATGCTGCATTGAAAAGCGTGGTTAGTTTTACTATAGCTTTACGTGGAAAGTTTTTGAGTACTTCACCGGTAATTAAATCGTATCCTGGTGTTTTCTTAGACTTAAGGTGTTTAATTTCCGAGTAGACTTCTTTTGGAGTCACAAGTTTTATTTCAAAGTCCTCGCACGACGTATCTGCTAGCAGGTCAGCATCATTCGTTCCCTCATTAGGTTGAAAGATTGCCTCTAGATGCTCTGCAAATCTCGCTGCTTTTTAGGGTTCCGTACCCAAAGGGTAAAAACGGGACCCTATTACTGAGACTTCGCTGTCCGTCCGTCCGTCCGTCCGTCCGTCCGTCCGTCCGTCCGTCCGTCCGTCCGTCCGTCCGTCCGTCCGTCTGTCACCAGGCTGTATCTCAAGAACGGTGATAGCTAGAGAGTTGAAATTTTCACAGATGATGTATTTCTATTGCCGCTATAACAACAAATACTAAAAATAAAATAAAATAAATATTTAAGGGGGGCTCCCATACAACAAACATGAGTTTTAGGGTTCCGTACCCAGTATCTCAAGAACGGTGATAGCTAGACAGTTGAAATTTTCACAGATGATGTATTTCTATTGCCGCTATAACAACAAATACTAAAAATAAAATAAAATAAATATTTAAGGGGGGCTCCCATACAACAAACATGATTTTTTTACTGTTTCTTGCTCGATACTAATAACGTTGCCTTATGTTGCATAGATAATGGTACGGAACCCTTCGTGCGCGAGTCCGACTCGCACTTGACCAATTTTTGTTCATTAGTAATAGCCCAACTACCATTTAGTTTTTTTATGGGAGGAACCTGGATAATTGGCTTTTTTAATCTTTTCGTTGTCTTCCACAGTGCATAATCTGAGGCACGATTGTTTGTTACCTGTGAAAGGTATTTGTTCCTAGTTGCATCTAGGAAATTTTGAATGACTTTTTTAAGTTTTTTAGTCAGAGTATTCAACTTTGTTTTATCGCCTGGGTACCTAGTCTGTTGCCATTTGCGACGCTGCATTCGTTTTTCAACGATTAAGTTTCTTATTTCTAAAGGATAGCAATGAGCTCGAGTCCTTCTTTGGTACGTGGGGGTATATCTCCACACACATTGTTGAACATCGGATATAAGTTTTCTCACTTCTAAGTCTAGTTGTTTGGGGCTTTTTAATGGAACTTTTAGTTCTATTAAGGAATCTAAATGTAATTTAAAACTCTCCCAATCTGTTTGCTTATATACTAAACTAGGTTTGTTTTCTTTTAAAATTAGTAGTTCACTTAATGTTAATAAAATTGGCGAGTGGTCTGAACTCATATCATAACCCCCTTCTATGTTTAAAAAACTAGAAGATATATTTTTATAGATGAAAAAGTCTATTAAATCTGGCACTTTTTGGGAATCTGCTGGCCAATATGTGGGTTTACGTTTACCAGTAGATATGACATCACATTTCATATCTCTAATGGACCTCAGCAGTTCCCTTCCTTTAGTTGTTGTTAATCTGGATCCCCAGTAGGTGTTTTCAGCATTGAAATCACCTCCTAGTATGAATCTATCACCAAGCAGTTTTAGGAACTCCTTGTATGTATGTGATTTTATTGAGTGCCGTGGTGGACAGTATATAGCTGATACGGTAACAGAGTATCTCTTAGTTTTGATACATACAGCGACAGCTTGAATGTGATTTTCTTCGTATTTAAATTTTTCATGATGACAGATATTTTGTTTTATAATTATAGTGCTGCCTCCTCTCGCAGTGGTGTTAGGATGTAATGCGTGATAAGCTTTATAACCTTAGCACTGTATAAAAGATTCTTTGGTAAGATGCGACTCGGATATCAGACACACATCTATGTTTTCTGTAGTTAGGTTAGGACAACCTGTAATTCATTTAGATGTTTTAGGAGCCCATTTGCATTCCATGCCATAATTCGGAGTGATTTAATCATGATTTCTTCGCATTTGTAGCAAAGCTAGTGCTACCTTCAAGATGCTTAAGGCGATTGTCAAAAGACGATAACAGAGTAAGAATTCTGTTAATTTTGTCATCGGTACTGTTTGCTGACTGGAGTTGAGGTTGAGGTCCAGATTTAATGTTTTTCGTTTTTTGCGCATACGTGATATTGGCAACCACGTAATTGTTTGCAACTATATTTTTGTTGGTTTTTGTTGCTGGGTTGGAATTTGTGATGGCTGGTGTGATACTCTTCTTGTGTTTTATTTTTGAGGTATTGCAGCTCTTTGGCTACATCACAGCCCCTGTAGTTCACTGGATGTGGTTCTCCACAATGGACACATTTGGGCTTCGCATCTACTGGTTTTATGCAATCTTTTGTCAGGTGCTTGCCAGTGCATTTAACGCACCTTGGTTCTTTGGAACAATAATTTTGAGTGTGGCCATATGCTTGACATCTTTTGCATTGCGGAATTAATTTAGCCGTTTTTAGAGGCTTTATCTCCACTTTGCAGCCTAGAATGGTTTTGATACTAAATATTTTGCTTATTTCTTCTTCTTTGTCAAAAGTAAGCATAAACATATTTAAAGGATCCTTTTTCCTCCAACTTAGTTTATTCACAGCTTCCTGTATTTTAAACCCATTAGATTTGAAGTCTTCGACTATTCTGTCGGGTTTACACGAATAATGTAAATTTTTTGCCATTACCCTTATTGGCCTGTCCTGTTTGTTTTCGTATGAATACCAGTGACAATTATTTTCTCCTAATGACTTCGTTATTACCCTGTATGCGTCTTCGTTGGCAGCATTAATTTTGACGTTTTCACCGCTCATCATCTTCACGGTAAAAGAGTCCTTAGGTGAGCCAAACACAAGAGGGTCGTAAAACTCTTGATAATTTTTGATGTCCTCGACAATGATGGGAGGAGGCAGAGGCACTTTCTTCTCCTTCTTTGTTTTTACAACTTTTTTGTGAGAAACAATTTCTACTTCAGGTGAGGACATGGACAGGTTCAACTTACGTTTCTTCCTGCTTTTTTGACGTACCCACTCTGTCTCTTTTAAATTGCTAGTTCCTCTTCATCAGTTTAATAATGGACTGATTTAGAAGATGTTTGGGTTTCAGTACGTTGTTTATCTGAAACCGATTTCTGCTCTAGCGACTGATTTAGCTGTTGCTTAAGGCTATTTATCTCTTCTTTAAGATCTTTGACAAGATTTTCCAACGTTACACGCGCTGCCTTTTCTTCTGTGAAGTACCTGTACAGCGTCTTTTCCGTTTCGGTCTTAAGAGTCAAGGCGGTCTTAAGAGCCATTTTAAATAAGATATTAAACGAATATAACTTCGCCTTAACACTTATTATGTATAAACGTGATTCACAATAGCTAACGAGGTCATCGCGAACGCGTTCACAGCCGACGATGCGTAAACTACAGCATCAGCACGTTACCACGAGCACCTACAATATTGGGAGCTATACCGACACAACCGATTCTATTGGCAATCAATTGATCACTGTGAACTTTATATAATGCTATATTTTTAATTCCTATATTATAATAATTTAAAAAAAACATAATTAAAACAACATATCGATACATGACCAACTCTAGTGTACAGCAATGCGGGAATTTAGACATAGACAAATGTGGCTAGTGACTCGCCGTGACATGTTCATTGAGCTTTCATTTAGGCAATTTTCAGCTAAATCTTTCTGGTTTATTTTTCTGTATACATACACAAAAATAAACTTCCAACCAATAATTCCTATTGAACAACAATATAATAATATTGAAAAACAATATAATATACGTGTGTCTAATATTTACCTTGAAAATAAAAAGACAAAATTCATAATTATTATAGGAATGCGCTTTAATCAGACCGTATTATTTTTACTGATGACTACGTTAAGATTCTGTATAGCAATGCTAATTTTATTAAACAATAGGTTATACAGTATATACAGATATGTATTTTCAATAAGTAGAAGAAACGATGTTACGACATGCGATTACAACATTGTTAAACTTAATTGCTTAATTTAATTACTTCCTGACATACCTCTCAACTTTAACGCTAAATAGGTAGAATTATTTGTAAGCAGGTGTTTTGTTAGGATTAAATTCATAACTGAAGTGTTTTTGCAAGAAATTGATCGATCATTTTGTCAAAACACTCACTTAAACTTTGCTATACAATAATGAAAAAGTTTGTACATTAATTTGTGACCAAACCAAAGCAGGTTTTGTTAAAAATATTTTATAAATACGAAATATAGAAAGAAAAAAATAATATAATAAAACGAAAATAATATTTCTTTTTGATAAATTTTACTAATAATTATATTGTAAATGAGATTTCCATTGGCATTTATTTCAGCACTTCACAATAAATTGCAAGTACGAGGTAAGTTTCATTCCTGAGTCAGGTACTAAAACTAATATTTGGCACAAAAAAAATATAAATCTACCAAATGTACACAAAAACACCGACCCACAACTACACAAAAAATACCGATCATGAGGTTTTAAAGTATTTTCTTATGACAAATGAGGTTTTTCTCAATTTCTTTGTAATTAGGTACACAATTTATATAACTGTGCGTTTATAATAATATTTAATGAAAACATGTATTTACAAAAGAAAAGTACCCTTAACACAAACTTATATAAGCTTGCCTTGGGGACCTGAGAACGTTGTGTGAAATATTCTTATTTATAAAAAATTTGTATATAGTGGATTTGAAAAACTACGATTAAACTACATTATAATGTTAAAATGTTGCTTCTATATTGTAAACCCGCGTGATGATAAATCCATCCATAGTGTGGTGCGACATCTGTGTAAATTACATAGTACCGCGGATCACATTCCTTGTGGCCAGGTGAAACTCCACATTTAGAGAGAACTCCGTGTAAATGCCAACTGATTTTATGATCAGCTTGTATTCTTGGTAGCACTAGTCCCCCGCCACTGTCACCGTTGCGTGGATTAATGGCTGTGAAAGGAATAACAATTAATTAATTATTTATAACTTCTTCTACATTGATTTCAAATTGTGGTGATATTCTTATTTTTGACGTTACAAAAAATGTATTTTATATTATTAAATCATTTGAATAATGTTGATTACAGGGGCAGTTGATTGTAATACAATGAGCGAAAATAGTGAGGACACAAATAGGCAACGAAATCATTATTTATTATAAAAAAATCGTCATTTTTGTATGTATGTTCCTACCTATATGAACATTTATCTTGAAAAATACGTAACGGATTTTAATGAGATTTTTTTAAATGATAGAGTGGTGCAAGAGGATGGCTTTTTTGAATGGTTTGTTAAGGTTTCCAAATCTCACGCGTACGAAGTAGCGGGCCACAGCTATATAATATAAAAATATGCTTTCATATTTAACTTACTATAAGTAGGCCCATAACCAGCGCAGAAAGTAAATTCGTTCAGTAATTTTGAGTAAACGTCTGGTGAAAAACTAATACAAGTGCTATCATTTTGTATCATGGTATTGACTGATCTTAATATGTTTGACTGCTTGTTGTACTCAGTAGAACCGAATCCAACTACCTGAAAAAAATAAAAGGACCATACATGGTTAATTATCATTATTCTCTTGGCGTTATTCCGCTATTTAGAATCGGCGCGACAAATCTGCGTTATGCAGTGGCTTTTTGCTGATTTTATGATCAACCGCCTACCTGACGGAAAAACTCTTCTCGTTTTTACCAGATTTTTAGGGCTGGATACACTACGTCCCCAAATAAAGGGATATCGGCAGGACGATGATGATGATAGGCCTCTTTGCTGTTCACTACCATATTATTAGTTTGTTACGATTGACAGGCGGGTTGATGATCGTAATATTCTGTGATCATGTAGTGATGTTACTCAAGATAATGGGCAGACAAGTTCATCTCGTGCTCTCTCTTTCTCTCAAGCTGTCCTCTTTCTTAGTAGCTTCTCACGATACCTTCGTAGGTAATGCTACCCTGTTCTCGTGAATGGGATGGCATTCTAGGCCAGCACACCACTTGGCATGGCGTGTATATAATAGGTTCTTATGAAAATTACGAGTTAAAATATTTGCATGCCACTTACCGTAGCTTCCTCTCCAAAAAGATTATTTTTATTATATACCGGACCCCATATACAAATAGGTTGTACGTATTCCGTGAACCTAAGTCTGTTTACTTTTATAATGGCAAGGTCAGAGGTCGAATATTCAAATAAATACGCCGGGTGTAAGACTATTTCCATTGCCTGAAATTATGAAATTAGTTTTTAAAGCTTCGAATTTAATTTTTTTATATGTAGTTTCTCTTTTATTTACTAAACAAAAATGTTTTAATAATAGGCACATTTTATTTTAGAATTATTTTTGAAAAACATTTTTCTATCAGGTTGTAGGTTTGTATAAAGTATACTTTTAGCAGCTAAACATTTGGGATAAAAGTAAAAACTAGTTAAGACATTATTTACATGACAGTAACTTAAGTAGTAAGTAGAACGCTTAATTTGTTTTTTATCTTTACGTATTTGCTCCTGGCACTACTCCTTCAGCTGAAAATACGTGATGTTTACAATAAAAAAATGTATTACTTAAACAGAGAAAGGGTGTAGAGAAATAAGAAACAATACGAAACATAGAACATACAGGTAGTGCCTGCCTGCCAATATGACTTGTGTCTGTATGATTCATGGAGCCAGCCACAACTAAAATTTGGTGCGCTTCTAGTTTTACGCCATTTCTAAAAAAGCAGTGAGCAGCTGAAATTAAAATATTTTAGTATCAGTATTAGAAAGTCTTTATGTGTGGCGTTATTAAGAATACAAGTACCCTGTTTTTTCCCAAGATGCTTAAAACTAAGCTAAAGGGTAATAGGGAGATAATAACGATTATAACGACGGTAAACTGGATATTATACCGTCTAGGTTGTCTGGATTACCTTACTATAGAAGTTTTTCAATATCTATCTATCGAGATACAAGAAATTTAAAAATATGTATAAAATCATATCAGCAAGGTACTGGATTTTAGTTTTTACGGTAAAAGCTAGCTAAACGATATTGTACACAGATAACATCACATAATAACATCTTCTGTGATGACTGTGGAAAACTCAAAAATTAACAATGTGCCAATACGCTTTGTCAGCTCGGCACAGTAAACCATTACCACTCCCGGAAAGTGGAGGAGTTCACTGCCCAGCATTAAGATCTTAATGGGCTGGAGAAAGAGTGTGTGAGAGAGACAGATAACTATGTTTGTTCAAACAACCAGACGTACAGCCAATACGCCTAATCAGCGTGGCATAGTCGACCAAATAAATATTTCCAAAGAAGGAGAGGCCTGTGCCCAAAAGCAGCATATTAGTGGACTTGCATGTCGAAAGGAACGAAATACCTGTGACAATAGCCGTCGAAGAAACAATGCTCCCTCCACATTGATAATGAAGAACGTTATTATTATCTCTTATGAAAATAGCTACGTGCCATGGCCAATCTCCAGGTCTAGCTTCCGATCTTGTAGATACCAGCTCTTCGTTAACCAGAGATCTCCTTCCACAAACGTATGCGTTTATATGAGATCCTCCTGAAAAATCCTTTGTTAAATTCAGAGATTTAATTGTTTGTGATGCCTGAAACAGTTTTATTAAAAATTTCATAATGTTTCATAAAGCACATTGATGTCTAGTCAAATTTTTATACGCCATAAATGTAGGGTTTGAAACTACGATCTCTTGTCAAGCACGAGAAACTTTTCCTTGAACTGTACCTTTAAGACAAAAGTGATATCCGAGAATCTCTTAACACCTCGACTTAAGTTACTATCTAATTTCTTTCCAATTCTATACTATTCTAAACGTAATGATAATGGAATGTTTATTCAAAATCTTACCTTAATATTTGCATCACAAAGGGTCACCTTATTCATTGCAATAAATGCCACACTCGGTACATCACTGGCGTTTGATGTTAAGTTGTCGAGTCTAGTATAAAATACATATTTATCTGGTATAGGCTTAACCGCACTTACTACTAAAGTCTGATTTAATGTTTTTCTTACTGTTACATTTGTTGCATTCGGATGCTGAAATCGATAATATTCTTATTAACTATACACATAGCGATAATTAAATTGTAAAAGATCGAGTTTTGTACTTTGGACATATTACAAAATAAAAACTATTTTTAAAAACAAAGGACAAAACTGCTGTGTGAAATGGAATATTAATTTTTATAAACGATAAAGGTCTAATCGAGAACATTTTTTTGATTTAGTTAAAACTTAAATCGATATTAAAAAGTGGATTACTCAGCACTATTTTTTATACTGAGTGATAACAATACAAATAAGTGCAAAACTTACCGCTAGAACAGTAGTGGGTTTTTCAAAACCAATCAAAATTTCGACTTCATTAATATTTGCGTACAGCCCAATATTTAATACAGCTTGCCAATAATTCCTCGATATTCTATCAAAGTGTAAGAGACCCAAGCCGCATGGATCGTACCTGGTTAACGAGGGGCCTTTTAAAGACATAAGATTTACCTCCCAAACACTAAGTAGACAAAATATTAGAATAATAAGTTGTTTGCCCATGATAAATCAATTTAATAAAAATATTATTGTATTCACTTGTTACTCCGTCTGTTGAACTGAAGTCGTAAAAATATTGATATACGACCAATCTTATCACAAGCTTATATACAGCTTGATGCAAAAATAAACTTTACGTGAATGATTCCGGACTACTAATGCGTTTCCTTATAAAGTGAAAGTTACTGACTCACGGAGACACTTAGACAAATACCTTTGTTTCAATATTTTGAAAATGCAATTTTTTTATACACAATTAGGTCGTCTCGCTTCTATTACTCATAAAAACATTTATGTAAACTTTTTTTAAATATCTAGGTCATTCTATAAAAATGTGTTGTTGTCGATTAAATATACATACACTAGTTAAAAAACGCGGTTTATTTTTTGTATTTTACTATGTAACACATTGATAGATTGGGGAGTGTAGTGTAGCGATAATGTAGTGTCATATTAAGACATACGAGTAGTTAGCTTGTAAGACATGTAGGGTTCGATTTCTACATGGAACATTTCTTTTTGTGGTAAGATAGACAAAATACACGGAGCTAGCACAATTGGGTACAATTATCTTAACTAACTTATGGAGGGCATTTCTTTCAAATATAATGTATTATTGCCAACGTAATCATTGTAGTACTGAAAAAATAGTTACAGATAATTTATGTTATTATATTCAGGTTAACATACCTGAATTAAATTATAGAATTAAATTAAACTAAATATCACTAATAATAAAACGTTAATACATCGATGCAACTCGATATTTATATTATTAACAGTTAATTATAATGCAGCTGTGTTTGATACTTAGCCTACTAACCCGGACAACAACCTCAACTCATGTTTCTACTACAGTTGTCTACACAATAGAACAAAGGATTATTTAATATTACGTAAAATACATACATTCGTCTTTGTCACGTAATACTTGAGATATCGAATTTCAAGCTTTTATTAAGAATGGAATATATTTATTTGTCGAACATCATTTATTAATTCATGATATTACTGCAAATTCTGATATCGCTGTGTTTTCTCGTCAAGAGTATATGTATAGTAAATAATAGTCAATAATTTCTTGAATATCTGTGAAATATATTAATAATAGCAAATAATTAAAATAATAATAATATAATAATTAATAAATAATAATTAATAATAAATATAATAATAATTAATTATTAATAATAATTATTTTATTAATAATTTTGTTATCCGCAAATTTGTTTGCGTGGAATTTTAAAACAAAACATTAACAAATTATACAAAAAATAAAGACGTGTGGCACTTGGGGACTGCCGCGGTAAAGCTATTGCATAGTATTTTTTATCAAATTATGCAATTATAATTATTTATTTATTTTATTTATGCAAGAATCTAAATACCATAAACTAAAATAAGATTAATAATCCTTATTTACTGATGCTTACATCTGTCTATTGTTTATGGTAATTATGATAAAATAGTGATTATCAATCATATGTCAATAAAATAAAAACTAACGCCAAAACTGACATGAGTCACCAGCGAAAACAGCGAAAGTGTTTTTTTGTTACGCTATCTTTGTTACGGAATTTAAATTTCGAATTTTGTGCATTTAGTCTCCACGCTCAAGGCCCGCGATAGAAGCTATGCAATAGCTTAAAAACCTATCCTCTTCAACCTCTCTACCCATTAAAAGAAACCGCATCAAAATCCGCACATAGGGACATACATACAAAAATAACGACTATGTTTTATAATTGGTAAAAAAGACTAATTAAATAACAAAACTAAATAATGATAAATGTTTACAAAATCTAATAGAATTAGAAAATACTAATATTATTCTTAGCAAAATGTATTCTGTAGCAATCGGCTTGATCTTATATTAGTTTGTTATTTTTAAGTAGCTGTGTTTCGTTTTTTAATTATGAATTATCTAACAAATATCTTAAGAGGATACCAAAATAGCTTCGTGCATTTTTCTACGTACGAAGTTTTCATTTTTTCTTTAGATTGAATGGCTAGAGCTCTAATTTTTAAGTATATGTTTTTTCAATATATAATCTAGGATCGCATAAACTCAGAAACGCGATTGAAAAAGTTTTCTCGATAGAAAATCTTAGCGAAGCAACCTCTCTTATTTTTTATTTTTTTCGTTTGTCGGTCTATTATTGCGTATTAACTAATGAAATAACTTTCAAAACATAAGTAACTATTATATATAGAAACACGTAAACCGGAATTCAAATATATTTAGTAGATTATGAGTAAACAAAAAAAATATCCCTAATTCTTCATTTTCTATACCTACTACCTGTGTTATTAGGTACATGTCGACGATAATATTGATGTAGGCCCTTAAGAACTGAACTATGAAGCAAATTTTATTATTTTATCTATACCCCAATTTTTAACTGACTTTTGAGGACGGTTATTGTTTTTAAAATAGGTACATCTTGATGCTAATCTTGAAGTAAAACATACCTATTCATATCTAGTAAAAACAATAATATAACAGTACCAATACTTTTAAAGCTGTGGGTACTGTACCTACTATTTAATAGTAATAAGCAGCGTTTGGTGGCCTACGATTTGACAAAATAAAGAAAAGCCTCGTAATTACTTTACACATAATCATATGGAATCAGCCTGTATAAAGATATAGCGGCAAGGGTCATAATCTCATCAATGTCACAACAAGATAACAAATTACGGGTTTTATTTCAATTTTTTCTGCACTCATATTAAAATATTTATGGAAATTTCACAGAATGTCCCATGGTCCTAAGCTAAGCATACGCATGTGTTATGGAAACCAGGATACGGATAGACTACTTAATACTTATATGTACTACTTTTCTTTTGTAAATACATTTAGAAAACACCCAGATGCAGTGCAAACCTTTGTATGACGATTATACATTTCAGACAAATGATAACCCCCTGCGGGAATTGAACCCGCGACCTCGCGACGGCAGTTCGTCATATGAACCACCAGACCACGAGGTGCGCCAAAATACTTGCTATTTTTAATAAAGCAACTTCGAACGGATTCTGATGCATTTAGCTTAGTTAATGGTTGGCCCTAAGAATAAATCACACAGAAACCGTAACATCTTAGTCCTGTCCATTATCTTCTTCTTAACTTCTTATAAAAAAAAGTCGTAATTTTTGTATGTATGTCCCTATGTGAGCTTATATCTTCAAAAATACGCAACGGATCTTGATGCGGTTTTTTTTAATAGATAAAATGGTTCAAGAGGATGGCTTTTTTGCATAATTTTTTAGGGTTTGCTGTATATTGGATGAGATATGATTAAATTTGCCGAGAAACACAGACGCGTGCGAGCTATAAATGAAAACGCTGCTTTACCTATGTGAGGTTAACAAACTAATGTATGGAGGAATTGTTTGTTACCTATAGTTCTTCAAAAAAGGCCGCGAGGGCATATGTCTATCTTTTAAAGGAAACCCGCTGTACCCATAATAATGTCGCAAAAATTATCAAATTCAATAGGGTGTTTTC
The DNA here is from genome assembly GCA_916999025.1 of Orgyia antiqua. NCBI lineage: Eukaryota > Metazoa > Arthropoda > Insecta > Lepidoptera > Erebidae > Orgyia > Orgyia antiqua. The sequence goes on along the minus strand of OU779864.1, from coordinate 13,151,427 downwards.
AAAAGCTATTTATTTGTATATAGTAATCATTTTTATCAAATTAAATACCTTAGTTAGCTTACACGTTTAATATAGATTAAAACTGCTACTTACAGCATGCAATTTAAATGAATATCTTAGGAGATATGACGAAAAAAGAATTACGCGCGACAAAATAAAATACTTAAACTGTTGGCCGTTGGCAGGAACGTTTCCTCGGTCTTCTATCCATACTCTAATATTTGGATGGTTGGTTAATGTTGGATTGTATGAATGTAAGGATGTTTGTTGTTCTTTCACATAAAGACTACTGGATGAATATTCATGAAACTTTCCTAAATTCAACGCGTACGGAGTCGCGGGCAACAGCTAGTGGCTAATAAGTCTCTGAGACATTGGGATATTAAGAATTAAAAACTAAAATAAAAACGTCGGAATTTGTCAAAAGTAGTTTTTTTTTATGTCCGTGTGCAGACGGATTAAGAATACAAGTGTCCTGTGTCACCACCTCATCTCCTCCCAAGGGTACTGTAAAAGTCAGTTAAGGGATACACACAGATAACATCTTCTGTGAGAACGGAAAACTCGAAATAAAACTCTGCGCCAATACACCTGGTCAGCGCGGCACTGTAGACCATAATCCCTCCCAAAGTGGAGGAGGCCCGTGCCCAACAGTGGGACGTAAATGTGCTGGAGAAAAAGACAAAAAGTTTTTTTTTTAAATATTGTAAGTCACCATATTAGAAAATCTTTTTAGGGTACCGTATCAAAAAGTAAAACGGGACCCTATTATTGATACTTTACTGTCCATGCGTCCGTCTGCCACAAAGCTGTATCTCTGGAACCGTGATAGCTATAAATGTTAATCAGTTGATAGGTACTATAACAACAAAAAATACTCATCATCATCACTATCCTGCCCTTATCCCGTTATTTGGGGACGGAAATATGACGAATATAGTATGATAATAACGGTACGGTACATTTCGAGAGCGAATCCAACTAGTACTTAACCGGTGTTAAAATACCATAATATTAAAAAAATAGACATAACATAAATAACAGTTATTCACTATAATTATATTAAAAGTATATCTGTATTGAGGAAAAATAATGTACTTATTTATAACATATGAACTTAAAGTAGGTATGTAATTAATGATAACGTTAGTGAATAAACAACGATATCAACATAAAAATACAGAGATGGTTTAATAAAAATTGCAATGTCCATTAAACTCGCACGTTATATAAGAGTACAATAAATCGTTTTGATAAGGTATCGAAACTAAATTTAAAAAATATTTAAAGAAATTTATATATTATATTATATTGAATTGTTTAAACATAATAATTAATGAATATTAATAAGAATATAGACGCGTGTATTTGTTTCAAATTTCAGCCCGATGAATCCGAATATAATGAAAAAGAATGTCAAAATAGTTTATGTTATCAAAGAGTCTTCAAAATTCGATTCTAATCCAGCGTTTTCATAGATCCACGCGTAGTAAGCTGTAATGTCTACGTAACCCACAAGGTGTCTTGGATCACAATTAGTCCCGGTGTTGTATACACATATGGAAAAAATGCCCCGCAAATACCAAGTGATTTTTTGATCAGCTTCTTTTTTGGGCAGCACTAGACCAGCCCCACCATCGCCATTCATTGGATTAAGACCTAAAATAATATAAGATATTAATAGGATTAAAAAGGTAGTAGTATGTATGTATTACAAAAAAAAAATTGTATCTTATCTTATTATTACACGCTTTTATAAGGTCAGTATGTATTTATCAATGTATTAATCTGTGTAACGGAATCTTTGAAAGTGATTTTCACCCACTTGTAGTAATCGGGTTGATCTGATATTTTGCACACATATAAAGGACCGATGACAATGCAATAATATAAAAAAATATTCAAGATTTTATAGCGTGTTTTTTAGTATTTCAATTAAGCAAATTATTTTAGTATTGGTATCTCTTCTTATTACTTTTTATATATTTGGGATCTCGGAAACGGCTCCAACGATTTTCATTAAATTTGTTATGCAGGGGATTTTGGGAGCAGTCAATTGATCAAGTTAGGTTTTATATACATTAAATGTCTTTTTGCCAATGTTTTCGTACAATGAAAATTTGCTATTTATTTATCCCTAGATCGGTATAATATACATATCTAGAGAGCTAATTATGTTAAGACATTACCCTGTACCTATAACACAAAATTACCTCTTTGTAGTATTTATATATCAGTATAGAAATTTAGTAAAACATTCAAGATTAGAAACTTCCTTACGGAGAAGAAGTACCTACGAGCAGTATTATTAAAAATATAAAATTACTAGCGGCCGCCTGCGACTTCTTCCGCGTGCATTTCGGATTTTCTCCTACTTACTTGACACTTATCGTCACATGTTGGAAAATTTGCACAATATCTCTATACATTGTAGCCTATGTGTTATTCTGATGTATAAGCTACATTATTATAAAGTTTCATTAAAATCCATTCAGTAGTTTTTGCGTGAAAGAGTAACAATCATTCAAACATCCATACTCACAAACTTTCACATTTATAATAGGATAACTCACTCGACGTATTTCCATATCCACCGCAGAAAGCAAAATATTTTATATTTTTTAAGTAATATGAATGCTCTTTGATGCATGCGGTATCATATTGCACTATTGTGTCAGTTGCTCGTAATAAGTTATTATTTTGGTTGGTGTCTCCATATCCTACCACCTGTAATAAGAAATTAACCGATACTATCAATCGGAACCTTCAATCGTTTACATTGTCCTGAAAAAAATGCGATAGTTGTCAGGAAAGTTATTGCTAAGTTAGCATACGTTTTCTTTCAAAATTATGACGATGTTTTGAAAATTTTAAATAATTAGTCAATTCGATGAGTTTCGAGTCAAAGACTTAAATAATCAGTACGTACCACGGCTTTCTTTTCATATAGCAGGGTGTTATAAAATAGAGGTCCCCATAAACAAATAGGTTGTACATATTCTGTAAACACCAAACCGCTCACTTTGATAATCGCCAGATCGCCTAGAGGTGGATTGTTATATGTATAAGCTGGATGTACAATTATTTCCACAACCTGAGTAAGTAAAACTAGCGTTAAATTGTTTTAAGATAAGTTTATCTTCTCCGTGTGGTGACGGAATAAGAATACAAGAGTCACCATCCCATGTCCTCCCAAGGGTGCTGTAAAAGTCAGCTAAGGGATTCTGCACATAGATACACACCCTCTGTGAGCGACGGAAAACTCGAAAATAAACCCTATGCCAATACGCCTGATCAGCACGGCACAATAGACTATTATCCCACTAAAAGTGGAGGAGGCCCGTGCCCAACAGTGGGACGTAAATGGGCTGGAGAGAAAGAGAGAGAGAAGTTTATCTGGTGATGGCATTCGGGGTACAGGGTATCCTAGTACCTACGAATGTCAACTGTGCGTAGGCATTGCTACTAGGATAGCCTGTGCCTGTGCCGTTACATAAGACCTAAAATAGAAATTCTATGAATTTTCTAAAATAGAACAACTTACACTTGGGGTCTGTCTCCCAATATCATTTATGTCTGTAAGGTTAACTGAACCAGCAACAATTTCAATTTGGTTCGTTTGTGCTTTAACGCCGTCAATAAACACGCTTGAAGCCGCTGTAACAACACATTTTTTTAATTTAATAAACAGATAGGATTGTTAATAATGGTATCGATTCTACGTGCACAACTAAACTGTACTAAAAAGTCAAAATTCCTTGTCAATAACACAATTCGGCAACGTTAAGAGAACTATTTTATTAGAAAACTGTAGGTATATCTAACATTTAAGGTTCTCGTGTCACAATGTTCGTTCCCATACTCCTCGAAACGGCTTGACCGATTTTTATGAAATTTCATAAGAATATTCAGTAGGTCTGAGAATCGGCTACTATCTATATTTCATATGCCTAAGTGATAAGGGTTGTCCACCCCTGAAATTTGTATGGCAAAACAACGTTTGCCGGGTCAGCTAGTTATAGATATATACGATTCAAATTAATGAAAATGTACACAGCGAAATAGCCAATTAATCAAAATATGCCATAGCATAGTTGTTTTCCATTTTTAGTTAAGTTAAGTTGTGCATGTAGAATTGGTACCAATGTCGTATAAATTTAACCAAAGGGGATCGGATTAGTTCTCGTTTACAGATCCCAACAGATCCATAAGAAAGTCCACATAGGTCCTGTCCTGTCCATCCTGTATCTACACTTTTAGACTAATATTATAAAGCTGAAGAGTTTGTTTCTTTGAACGCGCTAACCTGAGGAATCAGTAGTCCGATTAAAAATTTTTTCCGTGTTAGACAGTACATTTATCGAGGAAGGCCATATGCTATGTAACATCACGCTGCGACTAATAGAAGCGAAGTATCAGCGAAAAATGTTGCAGAAACGTGAAAATTTTTCCGAATTCCATGTATACGACGTCCCAGGTAACAGCTAGTATCTTATAAAGGAAGTGTATTCATATTAACATGCTCCAGAGCGACATATTTTGAAACGGTTAGTAATACAAACATACTTGAAATAACAGCTGTTAAAGACACGATACTACCCGCACAAGAAGTGCCTGGTGACGATTTGTCACGGAATCGGTTTACTGTGACATGCCAAGGCCAATCTCCAGGTTTAGCAATCGTTCTAAGAGACATCAGTTCATAATTTTTTCTAGATTTTCTTCCACAAGTTTGCGCCTTCCGTTTAGACGTTTCAGAATCAGCAGTGGTAACAATAAGAGGTTCTGCCTGAAATATTAGTATCAACAGTTATCAAGTACTTCTGCAGAAGTTTAGTAGGTTAGACTGCGCATAGAAAAATAATAAAAGTATGAATAATAAACATAACTTTAAATAAATAACACATAACTTATGCCAAGTCATCTTTTGTTTCACATTTTTATTAGCTATTTCCCACAACTTCGTACACGTATTTACAAGACAAACCTTAACAAATTATACTAAAAAACTATCCTCCTGAACCACTCTATCTACTAAAAGACCGCATTAAAATCCGTTGCTTTGTTTAGATGCTTTGATCGATGATTTCGTTGATAGCACTCTGGACAGGAAAAGGGGTGAGGACACTGGTATTCTTAATCCGTCACCACACGGACAAGTAAAAATCATCGGTTCGTAATCGGTTCCTTCCATTTAATAACTATAGTGCTGAAGATAGCCACAGACACAGACGTACCTTCAGGTAACTTCGTCGTCAAAATTTGCCAAAATGCGATGAAACTTACCCTAATGCGGTCGTCACACATAGTTACATTGTTCATCATTACAATTGATACAACAGGAACGTCGCTCTGATTTGGATCTAAGTCGACAAGTTGAACATTAAAGACTACATGTCTATCTGTCGAATGTAAATTGCTTTTTACTGTAAATGTTGTCTCATCTACTTTTCCTATTATTAAATTAGCCAAATTTAGGTTCTGAAATACAAATAAGAATATTAAGAATATTATATGCCCATGAGGCGGCACATGGCTAGTCAAATTATCTCTGTATAACAACATTTTGTAGGTACTTAAGATCCACAATAAAAATATTTGAATTTAAAATTGTTAAAGCAACTATTACAAGTATTTACATTTATTTATATAATTATTATAAAACATTTACAATATCTTTACAGGAGATCCCAATACAATATTATGAGTAAAAAACAAAATTTTATATATTAAAATATAAATAAATAAATAAATATTCATGGACATCACACAACGTCCTGTGATCCCAAGCTAAGCTTTATATGCTTGTGTTATGAGTACCAGAAAAAAGATAGAATACATAAACTACTTTTCTTTTGTAAATACATACTTATAATACATAGTAAACACCCAGACGCAGAACAAGCATTTGTATGACAATTAAAAGCAACACACAAATGACTGCCCTGACCGGGAATCGAACCCGACACCTCGTGAATGGCAGTTCGTTACCTAAACCACTAGGCCACGAGGCCCGTCGTAAAAATATAAAATTAAAATATTTATATTTTAATTTTTAAATATTATTTCATATATTTAAAAAATTTTTTATATTAAAATCATTTACAATGCACCTTTGCGCGATTTCTGTGAATTTTGGCATGCTACATTGATAAATATCTAATTGCAAAGAAATTAAGTGAACTAATTGTATCGCATGCGAGAGGGCCGAGTACTTAATTTTTGTTCGGGCTACGGGCACGCTGAGCGCGGGCGGCAAGCGGCGGGCATCCACGTACTGGTCGGGGGCACACAGCCGCAGCTCCTACAGCTCTGAGGGGTGATGCAGAAGGCCACGAAGCACGAGCCACATGTTGCATACCAACGCCACGTCCCGCCGCACGCTCAGCCGCACGTACCCGACCATACCGAGCACGAACAAACTGGGGTACATCAGTAGGTACTTGGGGTACACACCGTATTGTTTATGGTATAGAAACCGGGTGAACTTGTTTTGGATTTTCTGCAACATCAATTTATATTGAGCCTTGTGCGGGTTCCAGACGATCGATGCTGTTTCCAGGTGACTCCGGACGTGGGCATTATATAGAGATTTTATTGCAGACATACTCTCAAAATCTTTACAGGTTCTTAGAATGAAACCTAGATTACGAAACGATTTATTGCATATGTGATATGATTTTTAAACGTCACCTCAGGGACCATCTCAATACCTTTAAGTTCATCTCGAATACATTTAAGTCGTGGAGTCAGAACACCTCCCAACTGATATGTGTAATGCCCCAGCATTACCCTTGCTCGACTATAGGTCATTACTCCGAATTTATCGGTGTTAAAATACAGTTTGTTGTTACTGTTCCATTGGTGTATCCGATCGATATCATCTTGTAAGCGTGCCACATTCAAGGCATCGGTTATCGACATGAAGACTTTAAGTTCATCAGCAAAAAGCAGACATTCAGCGTCCTTAATAATCGTAGGTAGATCATTAATAAATAAAATAAATTCTAAAGGCCCTAAATTTGATTCTTGGCTTATTCCCGACAAGGTAAAATACGGCTCCGTTCTGAAACCCGCATACTCGACGTACTGCTTACGAGCTGTCAGGTAACACGCGAAAAATTTTAGTAAATGCGGAGTGAACCCCAACGCCGCTAGCTTAGTTAGAAGCACGTCATCGTCCACCGTATCGAATGTTTTCCGAAAGTCAAAGTATGCACAGTCCACTTGTCCACCAGCGTCAACAATGAGTGCTAAGTATGCCATAAAAGAAAACATATTACTAGCCGTACTACGTCCAGGCCAAAACCCATGCTGAGCCTCGGCTAGTTGACAGCAAATTTGTACGAAAATAGACACGTGTAATATTGATTCGAATACTTTGGCGAACGCTGATAATATTGCCACATGTCTGTATTTACTTACTTCATCGCCTCCTTTGCCTTTTGGTACAGGCACCACTCTGGTGATTTTCCATCGATCTGGGTAGTGGCCTTCCATCAGACATAAATAAAAAATGTGTAACTTACAGAAGACGCTGCGAAAATCTTTGACCACAAAGGGTGGTATACTATCAGGACCTACTGAGTGCTTTGGCTTGAGACGATCAAGCGCATTCCGTACATCAAGTTCAGTGAATTGTGTGACGTGAACCCTGGCAGCACCCGCACCTATGCCTGCTGATCGTTCTGCCTCCACCGGATCGAGGTTGGGACGATCCGTGGTATACACTGAGTGAAAGTAGGAAGAAAAACACTCGGCACTTTCTACGTCACAACACCACGCCATCCTTTTTATAGACGTTTTATTACGCCTACTGTGGTTACATTTTATAAAATTCCAGAATGAATTAGGATCGTTAGTTCGTTAGATCGATAGTTACTTGTCTCACTTGCACGCGCACTTTGCGTATGTAACATTGCATGAGTCATTTGCTGTCTCACTCACACTCGTAGATGTTACAAGTCCATCAATTTTCGTTGATAACTCTCCAACTACCCGTATCAGATTATTTAATAATTTAAAATTATTTTAAATAATCTGTTCTTGATCTTCAATTTTCTTATTTTGTGCCTCAATCAACGTAGATTAGGCCGCAATTGTTAACGTTAACATGGTAAGTTTCTTCCACAACTCGCCGACCGCTAATTCAACGTTAAACTTTGACATTTTACTAAAAAAAAAACTTCGAGTCTAGTTTTCACAGTGTTTACAACTTTGACAGTACATAATTTGATAAAGTTTCATAAAATATAAATCTCAACAGATTATCAGCAGGTGTAGTTTGATGGCAGGTAAGTTCCTAGCCTATGAATTTATTCCTGGTAAGAAAAAACTCTTACTGTAAGGTTCATCATTACAATTGGTACAACAGGAACGTCGCTCTCATTTGGATCTAAGTCGATAAGTTGAACATTAAAGACTACATGTCTATCTGTCGAATGTAAACTTGTTTTTACTGTAAATGTTGTCTCATCTACTTTTCCTATTATTAAATTAGCCAAATTTAGGTTCTGAAAAACAAATTGTTAAAGCATATATACAACTATTACAAGCATATACATAATTTGATAAACTTTCATAAAATATAAATCTCAACAGATTATCAGCAGGTGTAGTTTGATGGCAGGTAGGTTCCTAGCCTATGAATTTATTCCTAGTAAGAAAAAACACTTACTGTAAGAACGTTGACTTTCTTTTGAAAGGTCAATAAAACTTCGAAATCTTCAAGGTTGCTGTACCGGTGAAAATTTATTTTACCATCCCAGTTATTCCATGAAATTTTTGTAAACTCTATAAAAGCCAAGCCACAAGGATTGTATTTAGTTATATCGGGGCCTTCCACATTGACTGATTGGACCTCCCAAAACTTTAGTTGACACATTATCAGCACTAAGATAATTATGTTTGTCATATTGAAAGTTTGCAAATAAATTTTTATCTACATTAGCTTACATTTTATACGAAAGAAAAACACATCCCCACTACGTTCCTTATCTTTAGTGTAAAAACGATATATAAGGAGTGTTGTAAAAATTTTTTTAACAATAATTGGGTACCCTAGATTAACTGTAGCAGAATGTCAACCTCTTTTTTAAACGATCCGTAAGATGGTATCTATTACTAGATAGTAATAGATACCATCTTACGGATCGTTTATGGATCGATCTTTTATGGATCACATAGATATGTGATCCATAAAAGATACAGTCAATGTGCTGAAATTTTAAACAATGCTCTTCTGTTTACCAAATATTAATTCAGCGCAATTAGCAACTAAGTTTTTACTTAATAGCACGCGATTAGTGAACGCGATAGTTGGAAAAAATCATCATTATTTTCCGTGTAAAAGTAACAAATATTCTAATATTTATACAAAAAAAATTTACTTTGTGATATTAGTAATTTTATTGACAACGAGACAAACGTAAAAATACAATGACTGATGCTTGTTACTTCCCAAACTTTGAATTAAACATTTGAAAGTCTGAAAATTAAGTGATCATTTAACAAATCATTAAATTGTCACTCTGTATAATAAGGTCAAGATAAACAGTTCACATTACAGAATACGTTATAGATTACGACAAGATTTAATATCGACATAAATGCAAATTTAACGGAACATTTAGGATTTAATTACAATCACAGAAATGTTTTTGTTAATAATGGGCATATATTAGTTGTTCCAATAATACATAAATAACCGACAATACGTAATGAACGACTATGTTAATCAATATGACACTTTAGAGTCAATATTATTTAATCAAATATTTTCCTTTACAAAGGTAAACGCCATGTATTTTCACAAGATCTGCGCAGTCCCTAAAAACAATCAATATCTTTTAATAGTTTTAGCCGATGCAATTCTGGAGTGATAGAAAATGAATTAAATCTTTGTCATTACAAATATTAAAATCAAAAGCGTTCATTTTAACTCTTAGTTTAAAATCTAGTTATATCTGTTTGGCTTCGCCACTAAAAGTAAAAGGATTTATATAGAATATATTTTTATCATTTTATCACGGTTTTAAAAATCTTTTACAAAAAAGAGAGTAAATAAGAGTATAGAATATATATATGTGTACCTATAGTAGAGTATACAGACTGCTCGCAACTTTGGAATTTGTAGTGTTCTATCTATTTATTCTAAGCTCCCAAACGCATTCAGAGTCTTGTTCCATTGATCTCGTTTCCACGTAGTTTCTCGTGAAATATTCAAAATTCACCCGTAACTAAAAAACTCTATGGTCACAAAAAGCTGTTCATTTATCTTTGCCACCTGTAAGCCTTTATTGCGTAGTGTCACGTAAAAACCCCAGGCATGGAAAGATTTTACATGGAAAACAGAGGATTACTTGACGTTTAGTTAATGCCTAGTTAAAAAAATAATGTCGTAAACATTTTGCAACCTGTAATGCAGTTTTCTGCAATTTTCTTTTTGCCGTTATTCCGTTATTTGGGGTTGGGATTATGACAAATATATTATAATAAAAACAGTACGGAATTTTCCCTTCTTATACGAGTTTAACTCGTACTGAATCAATCGAAATTAAAATATAGACAATTATTAACCTTGGGGTGGTGTGCGTGTGACCAAATTTTTCATAATGTGGTGTATGGTCCACGATCGATGCAAGTCGGTCGAAACGTCGGGAGCGAAGGTATAAAACCTTTTGTTCGCGTCGTCTTCGCAAACGCTACAGCTCTCCTGTCAACTCCACAAACATCCATACTAATATTATAAATGCGAAAGTAACTCTGTCTATCTGTCTGTTACGGTTTCCCGCTTAAACCTCTCAACCGATTTTGATGAAATTTGGCACAGACAATCTTTAGACCCTGAGAAAGGACATAGGTAGCGTACCGTTAATTGTGAAAAAAATTTTCCAAACTCTACGCGGGCAGAGCCGCGGGCAACAGCTAGTATTGAAATATTCCTTACATACATATACAACACACTCAAACTAAACAGTCAAATACGTCATCTGACGTCACATTCATTCGTCCACTAATACTTGCAATATACTTCACCTACCGCTCGCTTCAAGAGCATATGGCTAAAGACCAATATACGAAGTAAAAACCGACAAAGGGTTTTTCATTTGTTCTGCGTGAACACCTTTTTAACAATAATTAACGCGCTTATAGTCCCGCTAATATTAATAAATTATGAGTTCAAATCACGTAAGTTTAAAACCAGTAATGTGGTGTATTTGTTCAAAGTGTCTGAAATAAAATATATTAGTAATTATATTAAATATAAAACGATTACCACATCATATGATTGAGGAAAATATTGTTACAATATATAATATGATCTTAAAATAGGTAATTATCATCAACGTTATCATCGTTAGTAACAACAAAGAATTTAACATAAAAATTCCCAGACAGATTGAAAAACATTGGAATATCCATTAGACTCACACGTTTATTTAGAGTACATTAAATCGTTTCTAATAAGGTTATATTAAAAATTATCAAAAATCAACATCCTGGAGAAGAAATGGGGTGGTGAAACTAGTATTCTTAATGCGCCACCATACGGATCCAAGTATCAAACATATCTAATAAACCTAAACGAATAATATATAATATGAAAAATAATGTTACATAGTTTATGTCGTTAACGAGTCTTCCGAATTTGACTCCATTCCAGCGTTTTCATAAATCCACGTGTAGTAGGCTGTGATGTCTACATAACCCACAAATCGTCCTGGATCGCAATAAATTCCGGTCTTGTATACACATATAGAAAAAACGCCCCGTAAATACCAAGTGATTTTTTGATCAGCTTCTTTTTTTGGGAACACTAGACCCGCCCCACCATCGCCATTAGTGGGATTTAAATCTAAAATAACAAAAAAATATATTTATTTTATTAAAGTATTATATGTTTAAGTATATTCTTAAAGAAAAGAAAAACAAACACATGTTTCTCTGTGTGATAACGTAGTAGGTTAACTAAAGATTACATTGTCTGTCTCCTGCATGAAGTTAAGAGGGCACGATACCAAATTATGCTCCATACAAAAGTATGGGTATCGTACTTCCGTTTTTTCTTCGCGAAAGTTAAACTGATTTTAATAGTTTTTGCGTTATATTATAGATAAAGAGTATATCTATGCTTCTATCGCTTTCTTTTTTTCAAAACATAATAACCAAAAGAAATATGACGATCCAAAAAACCCACTTTTTTCGGTTTTCTTTAGATAAAGTTGCAGGGTCTATCACACTAATTTGGTAAAGTTTTACCACAAAAGAAAGTGATAGAAACATAGATATACTCTTTATCTATAATATAACTTAAAAACTATTAAATTCGGCTTAACTTTCGCAAAAAAAAAACGGAAGTACGAAACGTCTTTTTTCAAAGAATTTGTAGGTAAAATCCGCTTCAACTATATTTGTCCCTTTCATCGCGGCGCTCAGAAATAGGGAAAGCAATACCTAAGTTAAATACCTAAATGAGGAGTACAGTACCCCCATAAGGGCCTCATAGCGTAGGTACCTATAGTCTGTACCCCTCAGACAGAGTAAAGCGTTCTATTAGTGCGAAAATTACTTTTGGTAATAACCTTGTACATAATAGGTATATTACGAGTATATTACAAACTTTTCTTCTTCGTAGAAGTTTAGAGGTTTAGTAAAACAACCAAGATTGGAAACTCCCTTGTGAAGAAGTACTAGTAGCAATTTTTAAATAAATGAAATTATAACTCACTGGACGTCTTTCCATATCCACCGCATAAACCAAAATATTTTAAATTTTTGTAATATGAATGGTCTTTGATGCATGCGGTATCATGTTGCACTTTTGTGTCAGTTGCTCGTAATAACCTATTATTATTGATGGTGCCTCCATATCCTGCCACCTAAAATGAGAAATCATACGATATAACCGCTCGGAACATTCAGTCGCGTAAATTGATCTGAAATCACCGTGATAGATTGAGGGAAATTCATTTTTAAGTTAACAAACGTTTTCTTTGAAAATTATAAGAATACTGAATTTTAAATAATTAAATAAAACCACTTTTTACGGATTCAGACACGTGCATTTGTTTTTAAATTTTGGCCCGACGTTTCGGAGACTTAGTCACCATGGTCACGGGTGAGACTGAGCTTTTAAATAATTAGTTAATTCGATGTATTTCGAGTCAAGACTTTATGAATCAGTACGTACCACGGCTTCCTTTTCATATAGTTGGGTGTTGTAAAAGAGAGGTCCCCATAAACAAATAGGTTGTACATATTCTGTAAACACCAAACCGCTAACTTTGATAATCGCCAAATCGCCAAGAGGTGGATTGCCATATACATAAGCTGGATGCACAATTATTTCCACAACCTGAGTAAGTAAAACTATCGTTAAATTGTTTTAAGATGAGTTTATCCATTTATTCTATTATCCTTTTCAAGCTCAATAAGGGGAAGATACTTAGAATTATACAGTATTTTGCTTTGACTGTCATCGTAACCTTTAAATTGATTATTATTTTTAAATTACATACGTTTATAGATAAAATTATGGTGTAGGTACCTTTAAATCACTACATATAATCATCCACTAATGGATATAAAACGCCAAAATGTGCGGTTCTGCATAATTTGGATCCAGCGGGGTACTTGCCATTTAGGCTCATATATAAATACAAAATCCATAAATATTCTGACATAGTACAACTTACACTTGGGGTCTGCCTTCCAATACCATTTATGTCTGCAAGGTTAACTGAACCAGCAACAATTTCAATTTGGCTCGTTTGTGCTTTAACGCCGTTAATGAAAACGCTGTAACCCGCTGTAACAACACATTTATTCATTTAATATACACATGAACACAGACTTAGTATATTTTAAAATAACTGAATGTCGTACAGACGCTATAAAATTTATCAAAAGAAGGTTGACAAAACTATATAAGTACAACGGGATTATTTGGCATTTATAGATCCACTAGCTTATGCTTCCGAATCAAATTTGAAAAGGATCCCAGAATCAAAACTAAAAAGAACTGAAATTAATACTAAAAGTCAATACCGTAATTAATAACAAAATTAATCGACAATAAAAGCTATATAACTTTAGCGATTAGGTACCACATATGGAGTTTCTATACCAAGCTACCGCGAAAATCGCATATGTCAAAGTCTAGGATTAAAACCTTCTTGGCCAAGGTAAAAAAAAAATACTTTTACGTAGACGGATTCTACGCGTTACTATGACAACTATAAAATGAACAGAATGGCGTCTCGTACAGAGTTTTTGCGAGATTTTCAAATAGCCTATGTTATCACCCGGACTATAAATTATCTCTACGTATACTAAATATCGTGCAATTTAATTCGGTATATTTTGAGTGAAAACGTCACAGACAAACAAATGAACAAACAAACTCACTTTCGCTTTTATGTATTAGTTAATTTATAAGTCCACTTAACCTCATCCTGTCTATCTTTATATGGGAAGTGTACTCATATTGTGTACTCGTATATGGGTGGCAGAATGACATTTGCTGAATTGGCTAGTATATAGAAAACAACAAACATACATGAAATAACAGCTGTTGAAGTCAGGATACTACCAGCATAAGAATTGTATGGCCATGAGTTGAAACCCAAATTGTTTACAGCGACATGCCAAGGCCAATCTCCAAGTTTAGCAATCGTTCTAAGAGACATCAGTTCATATTTTTTTTTAGATTTTCGTCCACAAGTTTGAATCTTCCTTTCAGATGTTCCAGAAGCAACAGTAGTAACAATGAGATGTTCTGCCTGTAATATTGTAGGTTGATTGAATAAAAAATCTCAAGCACCGATATGGGCCTGTTCTGCAGAAGTTTAATAGGTTAAATTGCGTATAGAAAGAGAATAAAAGTATGATTAATAAAAATAACTTTAAATTAGCGAGACACAACTTATGCCAAGTCATCTTTTGTTTTACAATTTTTACTTTACAATAAACAAACCTTAACAAATTATACAAAAAACCAACCTCTTGAGCCACTCTATCATTTTTTTTTTCCAATAAATATTCACGGACAGTGCACAAAACGTCTTCTGGTCTCAAGCTAAGCTTATTATGCTTGTGTTATG
Organism: Orgyia antiqua; assembly: GCA_916999025.1. NCBI lineage: Eukaryota > Metazoa > Arthropoda > Insecta > Lepidoptera > Erebidae > Orgyia > Orgyia antiqua. Next base: position 13,136,323 of record OU779864.1, on the reverse strand, counting down.
GGTACCAGAATACGGATAGAATACATAAACTACTTTTGTAAACACATACTTATAATACACTAGCTGGCCCGGCAAACGTTATTATGCCATAATAAAAAAAAGTAAAAAAAAAAAAATTTACTATAAACCTCACGGAGCCCGAGACCTTTCCAACGAATGCAAAACCGTGGAAATCGGTTTGTGCGTTCTGGAGTTATAGCGTCAGGAAGGAAAATCCGACTTATTTTTATATAGTAGATAGGAAACAACCAGACGCAGCACAAACATTTATAGGACACTTATAAACATCACACAAATGATTGTCCGAGGCGGAAATCGAACCCGCGACCTCGTGAACGGCGGTCCGTTATATGAACCACAAAACCACGAAGCCCGTCATTATATACAAAGCTAAAAGAAAAAAAATAACAAATAAAATAAAGTTATGCGTTAAAATATTCCTCCGCATCATCCTCAACTGGTAAAGTGCCCAGAACACTGGCAGCATTTCCACGTTGGATGGCAATGCTTATACATTGTGCAAAATAAAGGCCAGCGTTCTGGTCTCCCGAGGCTAGCCGACTAGCCGCTTTGACAACACTCTGTAAAAAGAGCGAGTCATTGGACCCCACGGTCCGAGCGTTTCGACCCCAAACGGCTCAAATACGTAATCTCCGACAAGATTACTGTATTTGCGCCGTACACGTAACTTCGTCGCCAAAACTTGCCGAAAAGCGATGAAACTTACCCTAATGTGGTCGTCACACATAGCTACATTGTTCATCATTACAATTGATACAACAGGAACGTCGCTCTCATTTGGATCTAAGTCGACAAGTTGAACAGTAAAGACTACATGTCTATCTGTCGAATGTAAATTGGTTTTTACTGTTAATGTTTTTTCATCTACTTTTCCTATTATTAAATTAGCCAAATTTAGGTTCTGAAAAACAAATTGTTAAGGCATATATACAACTATTACAAGCATAATACATAATTCTATAAACTTTCATAAAATATAAATCTCAACAGATTATCAGCAGGTGTGGGTTGATGGCAGGCAGGATCCTAGCCTATTAATTTATTCCTAGTAAGAAAAAATACTTACTGTATAGACGTTGACTTTCTTTTCAAAGGTCAATAAAACTTCGAATTCTTCAAGGTTGCTGTATCGGTGAAAATTTATTTTACCTTCCCAGTTATTCCATGAAATTTTTGTGAACTCTAAAAAAGCCAAACCACAAGGATTGTATTTAGTTATATCGGGGCCTTCCACATTGACTAATTGGACCTCCCAAAACTTTAGTTGACACAATAACAGCACTAAGATTATTTTGTTTGTCATATTGAAAGTAATTTGCAAATAAATTTTTATTTAAATTTAGGTTACATGTTTTATACTCAAGAAAAACACATCCCCACTACGTTCCTTATCTTTAGTGTAAAAACCCTATCTATAAAAGGCGTGTTGTAAATATTTTGTAAACAATAATTGGGTATTCTTGGGAAGCACAACTTGATAAACTCTAGCGGCTACAAAATGTAGGTATAAGCGTCAAGTTCATTTTTGGACTTCGCAAATATGACCATGTCTTTGAATTTCGCAAAAAATCTCAAGTGGCTTCCAATGCGCAGGAATACACATATCCCTCTGTTGCTTTACAAAGTATTATTTAGTCTCCAAGGAACGTGTTGTGTTCTGTCATGACACACATCCAAAAGATCTGCGGTCAACAGAAAGTTTAAGCTCAATATTCCTAAACATTCCACAAGATTGTATGGTAATTCATTTACTGTACAAGTCGTTATTTTGTGGAATAACCTCCTTAAAGAGGTAAGGTTGTCAGTGTCGTGGCGGATTAAGAATACAAGTGTCACCACCCCATCTCCTCCCAAGGGTGCTGTAAAAGTTATGCTAGCTAAGGGATATTGCACACAGATAACATCCTCTGTGAGAGACGGAAAACTCAAAAATAAACCCTGTGCCAACACGCCCGGTCAGCGCGACACAGTAGACCATAATCCCTCCAAAGTGGAGTAGGCCCGTGCCCAACAGTGGGACGTAAATGGGCTGGAGAGGAGTGGCAAGATAGGCAAAGTCACACGCAATTTTTAAAAATTGACTGTCGCAACACTATTTATACTCAGAGTAGTATAATTTTATATTCTTATAAAGTGTATTTATTTGTATGTATGTATATATTTATAAATTTATATGTAAGTATATTCATATGGTTAGGTAATTTTATGTATGTTTATTGATTATGTATATTTTAGCGTTAGATTAAAGTGTATTTATTTAAATCTATACAACACCAATTGACTACCTCTCTGTCAGTCAAATACATTCCAATCCATCCCAAGGTTGCCTGGCAGAGATCGCATTAGCGATAAGGCCGCCCATTTGTACAATATTAAGGCAAAACATGTAAGTTTGTTTCTTTGTGTATTGGTGTACAAAAAGAGAGTTATCTATCTATCTATCTACCCTAGATTAACTGTAGCAGCATGTTAACCTATTTTTTAAACGATCCGTAAGATGGTAATTAGGTTATCCATAAAACATACAATCAATGTGCAGAAGTTTTAAACAACGCTCTTCTGTTTACCAAATTTTAATATAAGGCAATTAGGAAGTAAGAAGCAAATAGTCACGGTCATACCTATGGATTCGGTTTAGTGAACGCGATAGTTGGAACCACCATCATTATTTTCCGTGTAAAAGTAACAAGCATCCATATATTTATACAAAAAACTTTTTGCTTTGTGATATTAGTAATTTTATTGACAACGAGACAAACGTAAAAACGTAATAAAATATTATGCTTCTTACTTCCCAAACTTTGAATTAAACATTTAAAAGTTTAAGAATTACAAATCATTAAATTGTCACTCTGTATATAAGGTCAAGATAAACAGTTCACTTTACTTATACGTTATAGATTATGACATGATTTAATATCGACATAAATGCAAATTTAACAAAACAGTTAGGATTTAATCACAATTACAGAAATATTTATAAATAATAATATTTATTAATATTTTGACGGGCCTCGTGGTCTAGTGGTTTATAAAACGGACTGCCAATCACGAGGTCTCGGGTTCAATTCCCGGTCAGGACAATAATTTGTGTGATGTTTTTAATCGTGATACAAATGTTTGTACTGCGTCTGGGTGTTTCTATGTATTATAAGTATGTATTTAGAAAAGAAAAGTAGTATATGTATTATATCCGTATTCTGGTACCCATAACACAACCATATAAGCTTAGCTTGGGACCAGAGGACGTTGTGTGAAATGTCCATGAATATTTATTTATTTATTATAATTATTTATTTATTTTTATTAATAATAGGTATAGATTTGTTGTTCTAATAATACATATATAGATTAAAGGTCGAGTTAAAACCGACTATGTTAATCAATATCAAATATTTTCTTTTACAAAGGTAAACGCCATGTATTTTCACAACATCTGCGCGGTCCCTAAAAACAATCAATATCCTTTAATATTTTTAGTTGATGACATTCTGAAGTGATAGTAAATGAATTTAATCACTGTCAATACAAAGATTAAATCAAAAGCGTTCATTTTAACTTTTAGTTTTAATTCTAGTTACATCTGTTTGACTTCGCCACTAAAAGTAAAAGGATTTATATAGAATATATTCTTATCATTTTATAACGCAGTTTAAAGACTACTATGGTCAAAATAAAACTTTAAGTTTAACTAACTGTATTCTGAGAAAGTTAGGAAGTGATATTATTGATCATATACAAAATACAAGATAAATTCGCATTAAAGAACGGTCACAATATGAACGTACATGAAATACAGTAAAAAATTTGTAAAAATGGAAAATAAATGTCTGGACGATAAAATATTATTTCAACTTTATTTTAAGTTGACAAATTGCACGTCATTTCTCGTGCAACACACGAGACTTTATCAAACATTGGAGGACTCCAACATGATTATAAGAGAACGTGCTCCGAATTCGATTCCCAGTAGAAAAGGAATTGTGGCACATCAAAGGAACTCGAACAACGCTTTGATTTTGATATAAAAGTGTTCTTGTTATCGCTACGAATAAATTTTCTCTTTGTGGGGTATCATTATGCCACTTGGAAAAATAAAATCATCATAAATAAAGTGACTTATACCATTATCATCGCCTAAGATATTTCCCCGACTGTAACTAGATGTTCCATAAAACCTTTAACATAGTAAAATGTTTTTCAGTGAATAGAAAAACACACAGTGTTGCTTGCCAATTTTGTTACTTGAACTTGGCTTGAGACGCTACCACGTGTCTAGAGAGACTTACTTGCAATTTTTATTATTCTAACTTGTAAAAACATTCTCCATTTTCTCCTTATGAAAATAGAAATTAAAATCTGGCTTAATTTGTTTGTTTGCTTATTGGCCAATAAATCTTCAATTAAAGCATATTTGGAGACAAATCAAGCGTGTTACGGTACTTCAGAGTACTTATGTTAAAATATAATGAATTAGAATAAATTCTGCACTGTGTCTACACCTTTTAGGCACGCATTGCGTGTATGCATATTGTACTCAGATTTTATTAACAGAGTCGCCGTTTTCTACATTATTTATTGCCAGCACTTATTTACCAATGAAAGTATCATCTTTTGGATAAAACAGATTTAAAAAATGTACATACACAACGGGATATCAAGACAAGGTAAAAAAATATTAGAAAAATAATATATTAATATATCTTTTACAGAAAAGAGATTAACAATACCTCAGTTTCGGAGTATTTTATGTAAAAAGTTAGACAAATTATAATAAATATTTTTTTTTATTAATTCAAAGTTTTTTGCACGTTGCTGTTTTTATTCAGTACCCTTAACTTAAATTAGTATTAGCTTTACTATATAGGCTGGTCGCAACTTTGGAAATTTTAGTATTCTACCTATTTATTCTAAGCTCCTAAACGCATTCAGAGTCTTGCTCCAATGACCTCGTTTCCACGTAGTTGCTCGTAAAATATTCAAAATTCAACCTTAACTATAAAAATCTATGGTCACAAACAGCTGTTAATATATCTTTATCACCCGTAAGCCTTTATTGCGTAGTGTCACGTAAAGACCCCAGGTGAGGTGTGGAATGCTTTTACATGGAAAACAGAGGATTACTTGATGGTTACTTAATGTCTACAAAAAAAGAAACATTACAAAATGTCATAAGCATTTTGCGACCAGTTTTCTGCAATAATCTTGATAGATAGATATTAAATATTATTGCTAAAAAATTAAAATATACAGCTTAAGTAAGTCATATGTGTTTTTCAACTTTTTTTTTTAAATAATTCCAAACACACTATGATTATTAACGGTTGTAAAAATGCAAGCTATTTTAAAAATAGTTTATGTAACGTCGTTTTTACATGCGATTACAACATTTCAGGACTTAATTGCTTAATTTGATTACTTCCTCACCTTACCTTCTCTCTGCCTTAAAGCTAAATATGAACGAATATTAATATATTAGTAGTCCAATTGGGATTGTTCATAATTTTTGACCTGCTGTTTTTATATTTTTTTTTAGAAAATATAGACTATTTTAAGCAACTAATTACAATATTATTGAAATATTCACTATATAGAATTTTTTTTAAATACTTAAAGATATTATTTTGAATGTTGTAACGTCATCGTTGTACGCAATCTGTGTATTGCCTTTTCCTGATAGACTTAAGACAGATTGCAATACATCTTTTCAAAATTGCCAAGTTGATATAATAGACCAATTTCAACTCCACCACAGAGTAGTATATCCCTAAGAACGCCTTAATATTTTAGGTCCTTCATGTCAAGGGTAAATAGAGATCATTTGCTTTTTTGGAAAAATGTTCGTTATTATAGCAAATTTTCCGAAAAAAAAAAAACTAACGCGTCATGATGAGAAACTCTATTCCTCGAAATGGTTTTCGAATTAAGAGTTTTGAAAAAATATGAACAATGCCAATTGTTGTATTGGTAAAATGTTTCCGTACGAAGTGGATCAATCTTTCTTTCTTTCTCCAGCCTATTAAAGTCTTACTGTTGGGCACAGGCCTTCTCAACTTTAGGAGGGATTACGGTCTACTATGTTGCGCTGATCAGGCTTGTTTAGCACAGGGTTTATTTTCAAGATTTTAAAAGTAGATTCAAATCGCTTGTCCAAAAAAAGTGGTTATTCACTATTTCTACTTTTTTTGATTTGACATAAATTTGTTTTAAAATTGTTTAGAACATACCATCATATGCATTGTAAACAATATTATGTTATATATTTTAATAGCAAATAATTTTAAAATATGTAACATATTATGATAACTAGAGAAAAGCTTTGTGAAAAGTAAAATTACATGCATATTTTACAACTCAAACAAAAGTATTGTGACTATTTCACCCTCACATCGGCATCGTTGGTATGCTTTTACTGTTCGCCCCTACAACATTGTTAAGCATAATTTTGGTCAAAATTAAATAATTAAAATTGTATAACATCAAAGACTTGTTATCAATCAAGTTTAATCAACAGCTGCATTTAATAATTTCGCCTTAAATAGAGACAATAAGAAAAGTGTGGATGGACACATTCTTAGTTATTATTCTATTTAGTACATAATTTAAGTTAGATTAAAATTACTTATTAGCCTTGGATGGCTAGATTGTAATATTTTGCTGAAAGTGGTCATCAAAAAAGAAAAAGATAATTGTATATTGGTTCTTATTAATAACTTGAACGTTACTGTATTTAACACGTTTTTATGAACTTCATTCGTATCTATCTATCAATCGATCAATCTTTCTATGTATTAATCGTATATAACGGAATCTTCGAAAGTAAATTTCACACACTTGCAATTGTCGGATTTATTTCAAATTTTGTACACATTTATTAAGGCCCGTTGACAGTGTTATTTTTAGGACTAAAGTGTTTTATCAGTTTTTAAACAAATTATTGATTCGTTTTAGTATTTAGTACATTAATCGGTAGTTAGCTGGCGCATTGAGGTAGCCTGTACAATATCAAGTAGTTCTGTGATTTATTGGCTGCAAACGTCTACCACCTGTCTGGTACTTGGCAAGGAATTCTCCCGTGGCGATCGGATGTTTTTAAATTATGTTAGTATGTAAGAAATGTATAAACTTAAGTATAACGCTAGCTGCGCTCAGGGCTGGCATTACCTAAAATTTCGATAGTAAATAGGTATTTCAAAACTCCCGAATATTTTAAATAAAACAGTTTTTCCCCGAATAGCTCTAAAATAATTCAAATTAGGAAAAATTCAAGAAACCAGATATTAACGGGGTAGCCCTTCTATCTGTATTATGTTGTATATGAAACTAGCTGTTGCCCTCGACTCCGTCTGCGTAGAATTTAGGAAATTTTCCCCGTTTTTGCAACATTTTTAACTACTGCTTGAGTGAGAGTATTATAAACGTAAGAGTAAACAAATTTAATCAGAATGAACGAACTGCTAAGCTATCAGGAGTTACACGTGTTATTGTGAGTCAACCATAAAATATAGATATGTGCTGCTTCGGGATATTTTTTAGACAATTTTATGTAGAATATTTCCGTCAAACATGATTTCTATGTAACTTTAACCATTAAGGCTGCACACGCGACGGAAGCTTAAAAAATGGAGCACCTTTTCCCGTTTTCCCAACATTTCCCTTCACTACTCTGCTCCTATTGATTGTAGCGTGATGAAAAGTATACTATAACCTTCCCAGGAGTATGAAGAATAATTGTACCAAGTTTCGTTAAAATCCGTCGAGTAGTTTTTGTTTCTATAAGGAACATACAGACGGACAGACAGACAGACAGACAGACAGACAAAAATTTTACTGATTGCATTTTTGGCATCAGTATCGATCACTAATCACCCCCTGATAGTTATTTTGAAAATATATTTCATGTACAGAATTGACCTCTCTACAGATTTATCATAAGTATAGATATGAATTATTAATGTATGAAATCTCATTTTAATTTGTGACAAGAAAAATAATGTTTAAGTTGATTAACGACATAATATTGTTAGGTCCAGACATCAACGTATTTTTAACGCATCTAAGAAAACGTATCTGATAAGTAAGATAGAGCTTCATGTGTGATTCCCAAGTAAACAAAGTACCTAGGGGAGAAAGGAAAAGAAAAATTCGGAGAATTCATTTCTTAAGGAGTGTAATAAATGAATCTTTGAAACTTTGTAATTGATTTCTATTGTTTTACTGTAATGAATATTAACAATAACGTTAGTGAATTTTGTTTACTAAACATTTTACAGCGTGATGGCTACTAGATTTCTTTCAACCTGTTAATCATTTGTACCAGAGTACAGTAGAGGGTATTTCTTAACACTAGCAACACTGACTAAATGTTCTGGCGTATCCGATATTTTTATCAGATTTCGATTAATAGTTAGATATACACATACACGCTTGCTGGAATGTTGCATGCCTGCTTGCATATTGTATGCCGTATGCTTGTTTGCATGCTGCAAATCATCTGTATTATTAATGATCTCTTCGGTCAGGTTAAGAGAAAAAATATATTTATATTCGAAAAAAAAAATTTTTTTGATGTTTCGAATTATCAATATAAATAAATCTAATTCCTTCAGACATGTTTATTATCTGAACAAATCCAACACATGGTATCCAATTAAAAGTAAGTAAAATGAGTATCTTCGAAAAGTGACGGATTAAGAATACAAGTCACATGTCTCCCCAGGCCCAGGGTGCTGTAAAAGTCAGCTAGCAGGCATAGGCGACTATAATCAAAATAGGACAAGCCCTTACCCAACAGTGGGACGTTAAGGGGCTGGAGTGAGAGAGAAAGAAACATGACTGAAATCCTCCGCAATATAATTTTTTGAAAATATCAAATAAAATGACTATTTAGAAACAACTGTATATTTTATCAAAATGCTTTATACTGTACTGTACCAAATAAGCTCCCGTATACATATGTAGAAGATATACGTATACAAGACAGACTATGAACGTGAATGTTAATTAAGACTCGTGCAAATAGAGTCAGTCAAAGAGCAAACAGATTTATTTAATAGGGCACGAGTATGTAGTGCTATTAACACGATATTGTGAACAGCAAATATTAAAATTTACTTCTAATTACACTTGAAAGGATTGCCTGATTGGTTTAAATTATAGAATTGAGAAGATTATATATATCCACGCATATGAAGTTGCGACTAACAGGTAGTAAATAACAAATCGGAGAGAATACAATTATTTTATTAATAAAACAATGCACAGCTTTTTAATTTATAAATTAAAAGCATGCAAAAAGATTTTTTATAAGTTAGCCATCAAATATTAATAAATAATATATAAATTCTGTAACACTTGTGATTTATGTCAGAAACAAATTTCTTATTAGTGTAATAGGCTAGATTGTGATGTCTGGAACAATCTGGGCTTAAAACTAGATTATTTGGAATAAAAAAAAATATCTGATTCATTTTACTTACACTTTAGTCATTAAATATTTCCTTCCTCACCGAAACTGCAAATAGTACATTAGTGTCAATGCTACGCGCACAACTAAACTTAACTAGAACATGAAAACAACTATTGTTGTACTTAATAAATTGAATTATGGTGGAAAAAGTGATTACCGCAAGCGGGACTTGAACCCACGACCTCGGAATACCGTTCCGTAGCTCTTCCAACTGAGCTTATTGCGTAATAATCACTTTTTCCACCATAATTCAATTTATTAAGTAAAAGCATAGCATGTCAATTGCAAAATTAATAAATTACTTAACTATTGTTTGTAATTTGGTTATTTGGCTTTTTTGTTAAGCCCATTTATATTCATTCAAAATTTAAGCCTATAATACATAGATTTTTTTTATAAAAACCAGTTCTGGTAACATTGCGGAATTGTGATATCGATACTATCAATTTTCATTTTTTAGTTTAGTTGTGCACGCAGAATCGATAGCATTGTCTTCCTAACTTGACTATAATTAATTAATCCCAGCCTGTTACTAATTGAGTGGATTCAGGGTGAAGACGCGACGGCGACAACTTAAAAATACATTTTCTTTGCAAGAAGCCCTCTTTCTTTAAACGATTTCATTGCTATTGTTTTTTTTTTCTGAAGCCGTATCTTTTATCAAAATCTACGCACATTTTCTTTTCTAGCAGCAAATACTGTTTTTAACTTTAAAAAAAATGTTGTTTTGAATCTCGACGTATTTCTTCCTTCACAGTTAATGTATTGCGAAAATAACTTTTCTTCTTGGACTGCAAAAGACCTATTAGGTAAATTATTACTTAGTTCTTAGTGCGTCTTTGAATAGCAATTCCTAGGTGAAAAGTTGTGATTCTTCATTTTGAGAATTCTGCCCCCTCGGGGAAGATGTTATTACCCCATCGCAGATTCTTATAGCCCCTATGAAATGATATAGTTGCATATTATGCATTCTCAACTTCTGATTTTATATAGATGCATGATACTGGTGCCTTTCTATGTGCAGAACTAAACTTAACTTAACTAAAAAATGAAAACAACTATTGCTGTATCTTAAATATTTGGCTATTTTTTGCACACATTTATATTAATTAAAATCGTCAGTCTATAATAAACAGTTTTTATATTAAAAAAGTTCTGCTAACATTGCCGAATTGTGTTATTGACGCTATCAATTTTCATTTTTTAGTTAAGTTTAGTTCTGCACATAGAATAGGCACCACTATTTGTTTACAAAAATATGATTATGGCTCTATGTACTACCAACACAGCAACTACAGACAACACGTGCTACCAACTTGACAAAAAGTTATTTCACTAGCGACGTGTAGCTGTTCTTATGCTTGCCTGCGTTATTAAGATAATGCCTCGCATACAACTTACAGCAAACAACGGTAATCTTCAACTTCAACGAAATATTGTTGGCGCTAAACTTTAATTTTTGTTATGAAATGTTGTTATAGTATGAAGGAAATACAAATTTGTTTATTTAAACTACAAACACTTCTGTAGCATGTTTTAGCACAATTTTGACAAAATTTTAGTACACTCCTAGCAATTGCACTACACTGGACGCTTCTATTAAACTCTATGCGAGTCCTAAATGGACAAAAAAGCCCATGTGCACTGGCCTCATCTTGGTGACCTCTGGACGATATCAAATGGTTCGTCTGTGCAGGTTATCAAGACTAAAGACATACTATAGAAAGTATATTAAATAAGACGCGAGGGTGGACATCTGCAGACTATGGCGCCATCCCAGTAACTCCCTCAGGCATATCTCCTCTGCTTACTCGCAGACATAACCTGGCAAACAGGATCCTACATTAAGAGCTCCCCTTAAACATGGACTTGGGGCGAGCCGAGCACGACCGGGAAGTTGTACTTGAAAACTACAGCGCCAAGTTCTACTGGGACCGGTCTATTATCATAGACTGGATAATTCTTGCGAATAAGCCAGATATTGTACTCATAGAATGGCTGGAGAGGAATTGGTTATTTCTTGTGGATATCACCATCCTCTAAGACAAGAACGTCGTACGAGTCGAAGCTGGTAATAAAACCAAATATCTGGACTTGGCGCACAAGGTTACCGACGTGCAAAGATAGGTATATAGCGAAATAATCCCGATAGTTGTAACGGTGGACGATTTGATCATTTTCGTGAGTCACAAGGTCCGTTCCTTTATCTTAAGTTAATGTTAAGCAACATGCGATTGAAAGAAAATATTGGAATCCCTCCAACAAATTGATGTGATGAAAGCAATGAAAACTTTACAGTTTGTTCATAGTAGGGGGTAAGACATTTGCAATTTCCGAACAAAATCTTTGTACGTTTTACGAGCAAGACAATAGATGTTTACTGGTGAACAGTGTTGGCAGACGGCCGAAGCGGCGATGCGGACAACTCATTTTACGCTCCGTGTTGCCTACTCGATCAGAATCCCTATCTCCGATCAATCGACGTGAAACACCGAGGTGTGCTGCACTACTCTATAAGCAAAATATATCGCTTCAGTTACAACTTGTATCGAATACCCTTAAAACAGACAACAGATAGAAATGTTTTGTACAAAACATTCATTCCCAAGTAAGAGTTTAAATGTGATTATGTAGTGATAAATGAAGATCGTTTGCTGCATTTCTTTGTTCTTTTGTTACAGTTTGTTTAAATTTTACGCTTTTTATTTAGGTATTTTAAAAAAATGTTAATTACATAGTCTTTTATTTAGGTCATGCCAAAGTAATCAAATATTTGGCTCCTATAAGAATGTACGTGTAAAAATGTGTAAAATGCTTATGTTATAATTTCATATTAATTATGCTTTTTTTGCAATGGTCCACAAGCATTTGTCTAGGATTGAAATCAAACCCAATCACTCTCACTACATAATACTATCAAAATTACAACCTGCAACTCCAGAAAACTGTTATATACCTATACTTTGTGTTGTATATATGTATATTTTTGAAGATTACATCTTTATGTCAATTTTATACATTATAATACCTTACATTGTTTTGCCGAATTAAAATGTGTTTATATTACCGTATTTAATTACAGAGATACAAAATATAAAAATAAACCTATACAAAAACGAGCTACGCGCATTTTGGCCATATTTTGTGATTGCGGTAGGAGACTGCATAGAACTACATAATAATATGCTATAACTTCCGTATCGATACGTTTAAATTGATGCTGTGAGAATTAGTTGAACAAAGGAACAGATACCAAACACCGTTTGCATTTTTTCAGCAAATCCCAATTTTTTTTTAAATATGCGTATAAAAATTAAAACTACGATAATAGGCACACATAAGGCTGAAAAACGTTGAATTTACAAAATATTTCTTAAGAAACTGATGTAAGACCAAAAGACATTGAAGCGGTTCTCGCAGACGATGTCAAAATCAGATACGATTCATTAGTATAACGACCTTTTAATATTTAAAGGCAGTCTTTGATTGGAATAGCTTGAGAGTGTCAGACGTGGCTCGAGGGCCGTGGCTTTCAATCCTCACAGTTCCTTAGCTTTTCAGCGCATGAAAAGTGCTACTTGAGTTTTTGACACTTCCTTAAACTTTGATGCGGAATTTTGTCGACATTTGAGAATATTTTAAACGTTACATTTCTGCGGGACTGCTAATTGCAATACACAGTACACGATTTTCCTAAAGAGTAGGTAGAGACAGCCACCTGCTACTAGATTTATACTTATAATGTGTTAGTATGTATGTAAAACTCCCAACCAGTCTATGATCAAAAGATACCCAATGATATTTTGGTCAAAAGCATGGCTTGCGTTACAAGATAATATATGTTGGTTTTCCACACTTCTCGACGTATAAACATCTCACGGGACACGGACTTTTCTTATTAGAAAAGGGTGTTCATTAATCAGGGTATTAAAATTAGGTTGAGATTTGTTTAGATGGGCTTTATGGGTCCTGGCTCCAAAGGTACGCAAGTAAAATTCTGTTACAAACCTAGTATAATATTCATAATAATGTTCTCTACTTAAGAAACTTTCTGATACTTTTAAATTAGTTTTATGATTTTCGCTTATTATTACACAAAATTGCATCCCCGGTTGAAAGGGTTAAATCTCTGGGGAGGTGTCGAATCATTCAAACGAACTCACTAACACTCTCCCCTGAGTTTGTTGCACCCTGTTAATGTAGAGTACAAGTGATAAGAAACACCTAAAACATGTATTGTCTTGTCAGTACCATTACAAGAGCTATTAGACGAAATTTTGTTTCAATAAGTTTAAATGCATTGAAAAATAAACAGTGAAAATGATGCAAGAAAGAAATGGGACCCATTTTCTACTCAGACTTTGTTTAAATTAGTCCATCAGATTAGAAGAATCTATCCATGTGGTGACGGATTAAGAATATAAGTGTCATCACCCCATTTCTTCCCCAGGGTCCTGTAAGAGCCAGCTAAGGGATATTATAACCAGTTAACATTTACTACGGGAGACGGAAAATTCGAGACTAAGCCCTATGCCAACATCCCTGGTTAACGCGGCATAGCAGACCATAAACCCTCCCGAAGTAGAGGAGGCCCGTGCCCAACAGTGGGCTGCTAATGGGCTGGAGAGAGAGAAAGATTAGAAGAAAATAGATTAAATAAAGGGTAATTTTTTTTAAATAATCAAAACGTCTTTAATTGCAGTCTCAATAACAGTCGTAGAAGTCGCCAATAGAAGTTGCAATAAAATGGCGGTCATAAAGACTGTCGATCCGATCGAAGTGAAAACTTATAATTTTGACATACAAAGTGTTGGAGTGTTAATCACATATTTTTATGTCGAAAATCTTTAAAATTCTCCCTCACTTAAGTGTCTAAAGCTGTTAAGAGATTTCAGGACAAAAAATCGTGGTGAAAGCTGCTTATAGTTGTAGAGATAATAAGCTAAAATTTAAAAAATCTGAAGTTATGTAAATATACATTTCACATGCGTATTAAAACACGCTCAAATCTTTTGACTTATTACTTAGTATTTAATCCAGTGCGCTTGGTGAATATTACAAAACTGCAATTTCCGTATCAACGGTGTATAAATAAATAATACATCATTCTGTTCACGTCTACCATATACATTCAGAGCATTAGTACTTACTGTCTTATACGTACTTATATATATTTGACGGGCCTCGTGGTCTAGTGGTTCATATAACAGACTGCCGTTCACGAGGTCTCGGGTTCGATTCCCGGTCAGGACAAATATTTGTGTGATGTTTTTAATTGTCATACAAATGTTTGTACTGCGTCTGGGTGTTTTTGTTTAAATAATTCAATACTTGTTAACACAAGCGGATTCATGTGCTTTTATAACTCTACCTGCGCTTGCAATAGTTTTTTTTTTTGCACATTTCATACAACGTCCTCTGGTCCCAAGCTATGCTTGTGTTATGGGTACCAGAATACGGATATAATACACAAACTACTTTTCTTTTGTATATACATACGTATAATACATAGAAACACCCAGACGCAGAACAAACATTTGTATGACATTTATAAACATCACACAAATAATTGTCCTGTGCGGGAAAAAAATAAATGTCCGTTGCTATACTTTGAAGTTCATAATGTAACTTGTACTTGTAGTATATGTATGGGTATGGTATGGTATGGGGCTTAGTTGAGAGTCTAAACTAAACCCCATACCAACACGTTTGATCAACACGGCAAAGTAAAGCATAAACCCTGCCAGAGTAGAGGAGGCCCTTGCCTACTTCTGGGCCGTTAAATGGGCTGGGATGGAAGGGAAAGGATGCGTTTAATATCCATACGTACTACGTTCTGATAACATACGCGCTAAACCAATGAAGCCAAAACTGGCTAACAGCGTGATGATAATACGGTATAACTATTTTAATCACAATTTATTTAGTGATTGTATAAGCAGAAGTAACAAACAGACATTCGCTCGCAATCTCATGACAAAAACATAAATATAGTTAAATTTAGACAGCTTTTGTATGGTTTATTTTGTAAGATACGACCTGTTTCAATTATACTTCACATGAAACATATAAGTAGCTAGTATGTTTAAAGTGGGTTTGTGTAATATTATAAAGCTCATCATGGCTCAACAGAGATATAGAAGTTAAATGTACACATATAAATTCTATAAGAAACTAACAATTTTAAAATTATTCGAGCTCGTAAAAAAAATATCCTTGCTTCATTCGCCTGTATGTCATTTACACACATACTATTTTTTTGTTTTTAAATTCTGTGTAAAATTGTTGTTTGTGCCAATAAAGTGCAAATTTATCTATCTATCTATATCTCTCAAACATTTTTGATATTCGTATTTAGCAAAAAATGAGCAAATAATAAAGTAAGTTCGCGTTTATACTGAAGTCAATACAAATAACTCAAATTTCCTTAAGACACACCTAAAGTTTACTATTATTTATGTATTATGTATTGATCTGGTTATGTAGGTAATGTATACTATATAATTTTGTTAAATCTTCGTAATTATTCTGTAAAAATTAATACTCAATAATTATTTCTGTAATTTTATAACATAAATTTTCTGTAATTTATTAATAGTATTTTTTCTGTAAATTTATAACATAAATTAGCTTTGTGCACCTACAACTACTGCTATTTCCTATAAACATCTCCATCCAAAAGGTTGCCTGGTAGAGATCGCTCTTAGCGATAAGGCCGACCATTGTATTTTCTTAGTCTTAAGATAATTTTTGTAACTTGTTTTTTATGGTGTACAATAAAGAATATATAAATAAAATAAATAAATAAATTTTTTCATTGCATTATGAAGATATATTTTTGCAATCTATTTATTATTCCCCTATTTTTGTTATTTTCATTATAATTATTTTATTCAATATTGTAACGTGTTTGGTAAGGAAATGAAAAGCTCGCTACGAATTATCTACACCCGATATACATAATTTAAATACCATTTTAGAACTCGAAGACTCGCTGTTCCATTCAAAATCTTGCATGTGTATCGTATCTGTAGAAGCATAATTTCCTGTACTGAAATATTTATATGAAGATTGTACGTAGCATCGGCTACATTTGCTACGGTTGTAGCCGAATCTACGAGGTACAGACTACGGATATCCTTATTTTATAACCTGATCGTATTGAGAATTCAGCTAGAGGGTTATTTAAGATTATTGTTACTTTATAATAAAAATAAATCTATACAAATACTAGCTGACCCGTCAAACGTTGTATTGCCATACTAAAAAAAAAGGTTTGATAAATAGATGTTGGCCGATTCTTAAACCTAATGAATATCCATGTAAAATTTCATTAAAATCGGTCATGCCGTTTCGGAGGAGTGCGATAACTAACACTGTGACACGTGAATTTGTAAAATTTGTAAAATCTAAACTATGTAAAAAGGCGTATTATAAAATTTTAGACTATGTTAATGACAATAAAGCTTGGGAGTGAATTGTTCCAGAGCAATACATATTATTATATTTGTAATTTATATAAATTGCAAGAACTATTGTAATAATTATTTAAAAACAAGATTAATATGACAAAATATAACGATATCTGCTAAGTTTCTTACGCCGGTTCTTCTCAGCGGATTGAAAGTCCTGAACCGGTGGTAGGGAAAAAATTTTTTACACATATCATAGGAGCTTTTTTTTTTGGCAAAAAGAGAATATGCCTACGTGAGTAAATGATTTTTGATTTTGATGTTCATTGTGATTTTTGAATTTTATATATAAGATTATAAGTACTAATGTTATAAAACTAAAGAATTGGTTTTTTTAAACGCGCTAATCTCACGAAGTACTGTTTCGAATTGAAAATCTCTTTTTGTGTTGAACATCTATTTATCAAGAAAGGAAATCACATCACGCTGCAACCAATAGAAGTGAAGCACTAGCGAAAAAATGTTGTAAAAACAGGGGAAATTTCCAAAATTCGACTCGTACTGTAATGTTTGTTATACTTATTGTATTTTCTACTTTTTCTTGAAATTTTGTATATAGATTCTGTAGTATAATTTAAGTATGTTTTATGTATCTTATTACCTTTCTTTGTGTTTCTTTTATACTATTTTGGTCTTAAAAATGTGTAAAATTTTAATGTTTATATTATTGTGAGTGACAAATGTCATATCATAAATCTTTTACTTTTTTATTAACTTATTTATTCTTAAAAACGATAGAGGTTGTATGACATTTGTTAACTTTATATTTTTTTTGTCCTTCTCTTAAAATTTGAATTGTAGAATTCTGGTATGGAATTAAAGATTTAAATTTAAAAATTGAAATTCGAAAACTTTGATGGATCTCGAGAAGAAATTCATTCAGCTAGAGGAATTGAGAGAGAACGGTAGACTGTTCGGATTCTAAGTTTTCCTGTGGACACTAAAAGGCATTCAGCTAGAGGAATTGAGAGAGCACGGTTGACTGTCCGGATTCTAAGATTTCCTGTGGATAGCGGATTGTGAATCATTCTAGAAAGGTCAGTGACTTAAACCTTAAACTCTGCAATACTTGAACTCTCCAGGCCTAACTACACTTAAGGTCTTGGACTTACTTTCGGGGTGGATTGAATCTCAATAATATAGCTGACTGCCACCACCTTGCTCTTGGGGAGCCTTTGCCGTTACTGTTATCATTGACTAATACCGCCTACTGCCGTTGCCACTATTGATGAGGTTGACGAACTGAGTTGAAGACTTAACGAATAATATTGCTCAACCGCCATACCAGAATCCCAACTAGATTAATTTATTTTTTTTTAACCCCAAATAGATTAATTTACGTTTACCTTTCCTTTTTTTTTTATTTAATGTGTGTTTTCCTTTTTAATATAATCTCTAAATATTACCTTAATTCTTGTATTTTTAGGGTTCCGTACCCAAAGGGTAAAAACGGGACCCTATTACTGAGACTTCGCTGTCCGTCCGTCCGTCCGTCCGTCCGTCCGTCCGTCCGTCCGTCCGTCCGTCCGTCCGTACGTCCGTCCGTCCGTCTGTCACCAGGCTGTATCTCAAGAACGGTGATAGCTAGAGAGTTGAAATTTTCACAGATGATGTATTTCTATTGCCGCTATAACAACAAATACTAAAAATAAAATAAAATAAACATTTAAGGGGGGCTCCCATACAACAAACATGATTTTTTGGATTCCGTACCCAGTATCTCAAGAACGGTGATAGCTAGACAGTTGAAATTTTCACAGATGATGTATTTCTATTGCCGCTATAACAACAAATACTGAAAATAAAATTAAATAAATATTTAAGGGGGGCTCCCATACAACAAACATGATTTTTAGGGTTCCGTACCCAGTATCTCAAGAACGGTGATAGCTAGACAGTTGAAATTTTCACAGATGATGTATTTCTATTGCCGCTATAACAACAAATACTAAAAATAAAATAAAATAAATATTTAAGGGGGGCTCCCATACAACAAACATGATTTTTTTACCGTTTCTTGCTCAATACTAATAACGTTGCCTTATGTTGCATAGATAATGGTACGGAACCCTTCGTGCGCGAGTGACTTGCCTCTTTCTCTCTTGAAGGAGTGCAACGTTACAGTACGGAGTCGCGGGCAACAGCTAGTAAGATATAATTACAGTGTTAATCTCATATTGATAAGTACGAATCGAATATGCATCTCATTTATTTAAAAAAAATCTCTTCAACATTTATTTATAAATTTTTGCAATTAATTTGCTGCTTTTTCTTAAATATCTTGGGGTCAGCGCGGTCCGTTTGGTCTTTCCAGCCTATTTCTATGTAATAAAACATGAAAAATTACTGTAAAATTATTTGTAGATTTCACGCAATTTATAACCTAAAAATACATGGGAACACTACGTACTCGTACATACTTGCTTTACTTAAACTTTTTTGTATTCCTGTGATACTTTGAAATTAAATTAACTCCTTTTAAACTTAATCCGTTCTCAATAAAAATATATCAGACGTACAAACTGTAATATGGTTTACAAGACTCAAAGCAATAGTTTTAGCAGTAAACTTAATATTAACATAAATACATAACAGACGTTGGCAACTAGGCTGCCTATTGACTGCTCATAAAATACTGCCTGTCAATTTTATACTACTTGCTACCTTGTTTTTTTGTATCAAAACGCTACCATAACATTTTTATAGTATGAAACATGCCATAAAACGGGCTTTAGTGCACAGACATTCGAGTAAATCTTTGCTTTATTATCCTATTATATAATAGCAATTATATATGTATACATTTAACTCAACTGAGCTCCAAAATTGAGTAATAACATTTTATGAGCTTTAAATTGATTTAGTTTTAGTTTCATATAAGCATTTAACCACTTCACGAAATAAGCTAAATATACGTACACATTTTTTATAGACATGAAAGTAGTTGAGAAGTCCCTAGTAAACAAGAAAAAAAGAGATTTTTACTGTATGTAATAACTAGCTGTTTCCAACGACTTCGTACGCGTGGATATAGAAAATGTTCTCCATTTTTTCAACATTTTTCACTGATGCTTCGCTCCAGTCGCAGCGTAATGTCATTATATCCAATAGCCTTCCTCGATAAATATACTATCTAACACCGAAAGATTTTTTCTATTCGGACCAACGGTTCCTGAGATTAGCGCGTTCAAACAAACAAACTCTTCAACATTATAATATTAGTTCAGATGTCATCCATAGTTCTGTTAATAATATTTTGAATATAGCTGTTACCAAACTGGTGGATGTACATAGTAGTCTACTTGTACCTACTAATTAGCAGAGTATATCTAAAGTCAATACAAGAGAAGCAGTCTAAAATCACATCACACTGAGCTTTACATAAAATAATACCAGAATAAAACGCTACAACCAATCACTTACTAAAATATAAATTCTTAAAATAGCAGTTTTGAAAAAATAGAATAACAAAAATCATAGTAGCTCAAGCCGTCTGGAAGCGACAGTTATTTATTAATTCATTGAATCGAAAACGATGCGCTTCCAAGTGGAAACGTCGTGTCTCATCAGTTGCATTGTGATGCACTCAATTAGCAACTGTAAAATGTTAAGGACTTTGACTCCGACTAATTGCTACGATCACTTGGCGCGTGAAATATGACTGCATAAAATATTTTAATAATTTGCATCATTTTGAAAAGTGTCATTAGTCGATAATACAATAAATATAATAATATAAACTTAATTCCTATTTAATACATTCATATAAGAAAAGTATTTGGTATAACTTTGTAGAATTGAGACGTGTGACTTTTGAGGATTTGATTTAAGAAATCATCATCTATATTAACGACTTTTTTCCATAGGAATAGACAGAAACAATAGAGTACTTTTTACTTAACTTTATTTATCCTCTCAGTAGGCACTTGACCTTGAACTTTAAGAATAGTTAAAATATTTTTAGACTGTGACCGATAGGTAGACAGGTTAGGTAGGTCCCAACTGATTTAATTATAATTTATGTATTTATTTACAGAACATATAAAATTGATTACAGCACATACCGCCTATAATTAGGATAAAACAAACAACAATATACGGCTAAAGAATGTACTTCTACAAAGAAAATAGGGAAATCAGTTTTCCTTTGAAGCGATCGTTCCTTCATTGCACACCCTACATTGCGTTAATTTCAGGCCCTCCGCCCTTTGAAACGCTCAAGTCAATCGAAAAGTCGATTCGTTGGTTAAACATCACAAATGAAAAGTCTCCAATAGGGAATGGTTTAAGTAATTGAAGAAATTGAAAGTGTTTTTAAGATTTCAATGTTCGAACAAAGGAATGAATTGGTATTTTGTTCGAGGTTACAATTTATACTGGATGGGGTTTACTTACAATCTTTCAAATTAATTGATTGACTTCATTTTTTACTATTTTAAATAAAACTGATTTGCATGCTGATTGGAAAAGAATTGAGTAACCTGTTCTTGACTTTGTTATATTTTGTTTAACTAATACTGGCTACTGCCCGTGATTTTTAACTCTGAAATTTGCAATCACTCCTTACTATGAGTTAACAGCTTCTTATGGCGCAGTAGCAAGCAGTGTAACATTTTTGCCTTGTCTTGAATAATTGCATTGTATCTGATGTTACTAATCTTCTGCACTTGCTATTATCTGATCATCGTAAGTCATAGCCAAGCAGTCCCAAATGAGTGCAACAAAGACTGCCGCTGTCACTTTGTCTTGTGCAGTTCTTGGCAATCGATCTTCTGCGCGCAGCCTTACGCAAGAGGGCAAATATCGCCAAAACGAGCATGAACATGTTTATTTCCTTTTGTGTACTTATAGATTTTTATTCTATTTTTAATTCACACGCACTTTAATTATTTTTGTATAAAATCAAGGAAAAAAAACTATTAAAACTGAACGCATACATGAACTCAGCTTAAGCTAGCAATATAAAGTAGGAAATAATTCCATATAGCAAATATTCCAACTTCTATTTTAAAGATGAGACACACATTATGGTAATAATCAATTTAAATATAATATTAGCTGAACTTCTAAGAACTACACGCAAAATGGAAAGTCAATACAAAGTACAGATTACAAGAGAACCAATTTCCGTAGTTCATGCCCATACTAAGATGCGTTACATCTTTATCTTTACTTCTTATAAAACAAAGTCGTAATTTTTGTATGTATGTCCCTATGTGAGCTTATATCTTCAAAAATACATAACAGAAATAAAACTACTTTTTACGGATTTAGACGCGTATATTTGTTTTAATTTTAGCCCGACGTTTCGGAGACTTTGCAGTCACCATGGTCACGGGTGAGACTCGAAAATATTAAATACATAACAGATTTTGATGCGGTTTTTTTTAATAGATAGAATGGTTCAAGAGGATGGCTTTTTTGCATAATTTGTTGGGGTTTGCTGTATATTGGCTGAGAAATTCGGACGTGCGCGAGCTATAAATGAAAACGCTGCCTTATATATGTGAGGTACAACAAACTAATGTATGGAGGAATTATTTGTTACCTATAGTTCTTCAAAAAAGTCCGCGAGGGGATATGTCTATCTTTTAAGGGAAACCAGCTGTACCCATAATAATGTCAGAAAAATTATCAAATTCTATAAGGTGTTTTCAAAAGCTATTTATGTGTATATAGTAATATTTTTTACCAAATTAAATAGCTTAGTCAGCTTACGCAGTTAATATAGATTAAATCTGCTCTTTACAGCATGCCATTTAAATGAATATCTTAGGAGAAATGACGAAAAAAGAATTAAGTACGCGCTATAAAATTAAATACTTAAACTATTGGCTGAGCAACACGAACGTTTCCACGGTCTTCTATCCATACACCAATGTTTACATATTATTATGTAAGGATGTTTATTGTGCTTTCACGTAAAGACTACTAGAAGGATTTTCATGAAACTTTCCAATGAAAAATTTAATCGAAAAAGAACTGATTTTTTATCCTTTTCACCGCGGGTAACACCGCGCGGCACAGCTAGTACATCATATAACAGTAAAATGTTATGACAAGATATGAGCCAACTTTAACCTAGCAACCTAGTGACACATTTTAACAATGACAAAAGACTTCAACAAGTAAATCTGGTCTTTATGTAACCATTATAAGATCCACTCAGGTGTATTTTGATAGAATTAACAACTTGGTTATACAAGCAAATGTTACATGGAAAAGAACTAAACTTTTTACAACTTTAATACTGTACAAAAGCCGATAAGATACCATAAAACTCATATTGAGAATGTGTACTTGAAATATGTTACACATAGTATCAGCCCACGGTCTGAAATATTTACTACGGATGAAACTTTGTAAACATAGCAAGTATCCGTCTTGTATTATACTTCTTATAAAACATATTCTATAAAAGAAATTGAAATCAACAAACCAACCAAGTACGAGTTGAAGTCACACAGAGAGCATTCCGTACCGTTTTTATTATAATCTCTCTCTCTCTCTCTCTCTCTCTCCAGCCCATTTACGTCCCACTGTTGGGCACGGGCCTTCTCCACTTTGGGAGGGATTATGGTCTACTGTGCCGCGCTGGCCAGGCGTGTTGGTACAGGGTTTATTTTCGAGTTTGCCGTCTCTCACAGAGGATGTTATCTGTGTGCATTATCCCTTAGCTGACTTTTACAGCACCCTTGGGAGCAGATGGGAAGGTGACATGTATTCTTAATCCGTCAGCACATGGAGAAATAATAAATTTTAATAAAGAAATAAGAATATTATAATCATCCGCGTAATATTATCACACCGCTGCACCGTCATGTTGTCGAAGTGTATCAACAAATTACACTAAAAACTTTTATTGTATGTGAACCCTCTTAAATATTTGTTGTATTCTAGTATTTAGTATTTTTTGCTACAGCGTACGTCAGCTGTGAAAATTTCGACTCTCTAGCTATCACCGTTCATGAAATAGAGTCTTGTGACAGGGGACGGACTGGCGATCAGACAACGAAATTTCAGTAATAGGCTCCCGGAACCCTAAAAATCAATGTATAGGTACGAGAGCAGCCACAAAGCTTAGCTTTTTGCTAATAACCAGACAATATAATTTTCATTATGATAGTTTAGTTTTCATAGGTTAGTTTCATAGGTTTCAAATAATCATCCTTTTTACAGCCCATACATTTCCTACTATTGGGCACAGTCTCCTCTACTACGAGAGGGTTTAGGTCTAATATACCACGCTTACCAGGCGTGTTAGATTCAGGTTTAGTTTGGAGTTTCTCGACTCTCACAGTTGACATTCACTGCCGATGGATTCTTTTCTAAAAAATACGAAAATGGAGTATTGTACTCTTAATCCGACACCAGAACGAAAATATCAGATCAGCATAATATTTTGTTACAAATATTGTAATCCGATAATCCATAAAGTTTTCACAATGTATCTCTTTTGAAATACAAACTTTTTTCCAAAACATATTCTGTTCAAGCGTATTCTTAGAATAGTATCGACTGGCACATTTCACACAAGATCACTTGCGAATGGCACTAAAACTGCTATTGAACGACTATCAACCGTCGCAGCTTTCATACTTTTATATTTGACACAAAGTTTCTTTTAGGAATACTAACTTGTAAAGTATCTATGTGTGCGAATACCGTAAAATATTATTTATGTATGACTACTTTGTTGTAAATTGAAAGTCAGAAGTCTAGTGAAATAGTACTACAGTGTTGCTAAGAAACTTGATTTGGACTTGACTTTAGTAATTATTGCTTAATTCTTTTTTATTTTATTGTAGAAAAATAAAAGTAACTTGTCTATACTAATATTTATTAAACAGGGTAAAAATTTATAATTATGTTTGTAACAAATTGACCCAAAAAGTACTGTACCAAACAAATTATTTCACCATTTGAATGGCATAAAATAACTTTCACACATGCGAAGGCGGGGCAGGCACCTAGGTAGTAGTAGGGATTATTTAATTTATTATATTGCTATAATATGCTGTTTGTCCCTTATGTATTCCTTGCAATTTTATTGTAAATTGTAAAAAAAAATTGGTTAAGTGCGAGTCGGACTCGCGCACGAAGGGTTCCGTACCATTATCTATGCAACATAAGGCAACGTTATTAGTATCGAGCAAGAAAAGGTAAAAAAATCATGTTTGTTGTATGGGAGCCCCCCTTAAATATTTATTTTATTTTATTTTTAGTATTTGTTGTTATAGCGGCAATAGAAATACATCAGCTGTGAAAATTTCAACTCTCTAGCTATCACCGTTCTTGAGATACAGCCTGGTGACAGACGGACGGACGGACGGACGGACGGACGGACAGCGAAGTCTCAGTAATAGGGTCCCGTTTTGACCCTTTGGGTACGGAACCCTAAAAAACATTTATTTATTATTTTTTTTTGCATAAATGCAGTAAATACTCAAAGAAAATTCTTACCTCTAAAAGCTTTAGTACCTTTTGTCACAATGATCACAAGAAAACTTATAATAAACCTCTCCAAAAACATTTGCAATGTCCTATTGGTATAATGAATAGTAATTATTTGAAATTCATTAAGAGACATATTATAGGTAATTGCCATTGGTACCGATTCTACGTGCAAAACAAAACTTAACTAAAAAATTAAAGTCGATTATGTTAAAATAATAATATCTAATATTGGCTATTTCGTTGTACATATTATTTATTATAATTAAAATGAGGTAAAGAATACAACAAGCAGCTTACCTATAAAAATAAATACCTATATTATTATATCGAGTACCCCACTTTCGTGTAAAGAGGGTGTCTGCTAAATAATCAAACCACAGACCGTTCCAAATCACGCTACTTCAAATCTTCGCTAGATTGACACGTTTCTGAGCCGAAGAGCGGTATAATGAGGACGAGAACACACAATGATGCTTATTTATGTAGCAACAAAGGACCCAGTCACGTGCTTCCCGGAGGCGAGGGGTTTCCAAGTAATCGCATCTAGGTATACGGGATTATTTTAACATGCTTTTTTTGCCTCGTTCGAATCTATAACTCCTTTTAAGTACTAAAGTTTGACTAAAAAATTAAAATTTTAAAGGTACCAATTCTACGCCCACAACTAAACGAAACTGTAATATAAAATGAATTAAGATAGTTTCGATAACGGCGATCGATGTTACATGCACTTTCGTGTTAAAAAAACAGTTTATTGCAGAATAAAGATTTTAATTAATTTAAATGACGACAAAATAGCCAAATAATCAAAATATGTACAGCAATAGTTGTTTTAATTTTTTAGTTAAGTTTAATAAAATTGTGCACGTAGATTTGACACCATTGTCGATAACACAACTCTTGGCCCCGTAATTAATGACAATCCAGGATTTTTAAGTGCGTTTTTAGTCATTAAACTGAGTAAATTCTTGTTTTATTTACACAAGTTATCAAATTCAGTGTTTCAATATGTCAAATTTTATTTTTAACACTTAGCCTCATTTTTGTCAAGTGTTTTAAGGGAGCTACAAAATCTTTTAATTGTCTACTGACAAATTATATGTAAGCAAGCAAGGTACCAGAGGACGTTGTGTGAAATGTCCATGAATATTTGTTATTTATTTATTTATGTGTCTAATCATTGATAACTGTCTACACTTCAGTGGTCGGCGTCATATTATTATAATGATTTTTTTCTTCTTAATCATTTATAATTCTGTATATTTATCTCCAGCCTATTAAGGTCGAACTGTTGGGCACGGACCTTCTCCACTTTGAGAGGGATTTTGGTCTATTGTGCTGCACAGTTCAAGCGTGTTGGTACAGAGTTTAATTTCGAGTATTCCGTCTCTCACACAGGATACAATCTGGGTACAATATTTAATAAATTTATCTGGCTTTTACAGCACCCAAGAAAAAGGGATGGCGACACTTGTATTCTTAATCCGTAAAAACACGGAAAGTTATAACTAGAAGGGACTAAACACTGAACCGAAGTAGATCTACCGTCTACGGGTAAGTACGTTCATTACTTTAATTGCTGAAATATCCTGTATACCTTTTATCCCCCGGTAATGACACAAAGAAGGTAATTTTCCAATACAAACTAATCCTCAAAGGATAACAGTTAAGGGTCGTAGGTAACCAACATTATGCGGGTGCAGGACTTAGGGGTCTATGAAGGGGTTAATTATTAACGAAACGTTTTAATGTTGGTAATGATACCTACCTACATGTTGCTATATCTTGTTACTGTTATGTGTTGGGTATCAATGTACGACATTATTAATGTAAATCTATACTCTACACTAATATTATAAAGCTGAAGAGTGAGTATATTTGAACGCCCTTAACTCAGGAACTACTGGCTCGTACAGAAAAATTCCATTCTAGTGCGGGATAGTCTTATTTATCGAGGAAAGATATTTGGTATATAACATCACACTGCGACCAACAGGAGCGAAGTATCATTGAAAAAAATTGCCAAATTGGAAAATTTCTAAATTTCCCGCGTACGGAGTCGCGGGCAACAGTTAGTAAGCCAGTGGTAGGCAGAGACTATAGAGCGCCATCTGCTACGATCTAAACACGTCCTTGGCTTCATCCACACTATGATAATAATTATTATTATTGTCAACACATTTTGTATTTCTGACCCTATGTAAAAATCCTCCTAGTGTAATTTTATTACTTTATTGAATCGACGCAATAAATATTCAATAAAGGTACATTGCTTTGTGTAATAAAATTATGTTGTAAATATGAGTGAAGGACTTGAAAACTACGAAGGCACGAAGTTGTCTTAATATTTCTTGCAGCTAACAAGAGATGGCGTACTTCGTTTGTTGTGGAAGTAATAAATAAAAGAACTAATGTCACCTATTTAGTTCCAATATATGTCAATAGATAGCAGTAACTAAAGTTTCTTCGTATTGTAAACAGATGGCGTTATGCTACTTAAGTTTACCATAGAGAGTTACTTTGCCAACCTTTCTGTGTGTTGGCAGCACGAAGTATAGATACAAGGAGTCCGAACGGTATAGGCTTTTCCATAATATTTCGTGTACACAATAATCAACCCAGATCATAGTTCTATTTTCTGCCACTGGCTGCGCAAGTATTCAGGACGTACCGATGCTAGTATAAGAGAATATCTCTTGACCTTCTCTGTATTGTTGGGTTTAAAGCACTCGAAAAATTTCCTAAAACTTATATTTATATCCTCGTTTCTCAGAATATTTTTTTCCACAAGTGTCAATAGTTCAAACGAGTACTTCTTGAAAAATGGCGCACTTTACCGGCAAAAATCTGTCCCTTAAATTGAGACCATTCGTTCAACATTACGTTCGGACTCCTTGTATCTATACTTCGTGGTTGGCAGCACGTATCGTTCGTTCGTCTATTATTCTGTGATGGCGTCTAGCGTCTACTATACTCTACTCTATCTATCTAGTCTAGTATCCAGGGTCTATTATGTTGTATGACGAGATTTTGCTCTTGCACACATGCTCAAATATGTATGTGTGCGTTGCTATTGTAGCAGTATTGCATAGGAAAAAATTTAAAAATTTTTGGTCTGGTCACACTGTCGCTTCAATGAGGCCGCCATTATCATAATATTTATTATGTTATGATTGTGGTTTTTAATATTTTATCCAAAGAATCAAAATATTATTAAAATATACTCTCTAGTAGTTATTATAGTAATTTTGACTGAATATTCTACGTTCTTGGAGTGAATTCTATGTGTTGTGCGTAGAGAACATTATTTACGAAAGGACGTTTATTGTTAGGTTACTTTTTCTTATTTTTGTTTAAGTTTGGTTATTTAATTATGTCCGTGAATAACCATAGAAAGTGTGCTAATGCTAAGTGCGGCAGAACACGTGCCGAAGACATGACGGTGACCTATCACAGGTTTCCAAATCCAGGAATAACCAATGTTACTAGGTAAGTACAAAATACAACCCGGTATATTTAAGACCTCATGCGTTTATTAAACAAAATACTATTTTAATCTATATTTACATCATCATATACTATCACCTACTGTACTCATCATCCTTCTACCTTTTCTTCCAAAACTATGTTGGAGTGGGCTTCCAGTATTACCTGATTCAACTGAATACCAGTATTTTATATGGACATTTTACAGGGCTCGTGTTTGGGCTAAATACTGTTGGCCAAATGAAGATTGGACTTCCATTGAATCATTACATTCACTCTATAGTCGGAATAAGGTGTTGTGTGGAAGACATTTCAACTCAATTCAATTTATGGATGATAAAAGGCAAAAATTGAGTAAGTTTGCCGTTCCTGAGTCAACTATAGTGGAAGAAATACTAAATGAAAGAGAAAATATTTTCAAGCAGGTATTGTATTCATATAGATTGTTCTAGTAATAGTCTCCCGAACAAATTCCTACAAAAGCAACCAATCTCAGTTGGGTTCAGCCAACTATGCATGACATATTACAGTGTATGAGGGTGTGCGCAAACATAGGTGTGAGATTACACCTATGTTTGCGCACACCCTCGTACACTATTCGCTCACTCTCATAATCCGATGGGATGACAATCGAACACTGCTGGAAAGAGATCAGAAGAAGGATTGTTCTAAATAGCAGTGGTGAAGCATATAGGGAAGTCGGTAGAACCAGCCTAGAAGTGACCAACATGTTTTACTTTATAAATCTAGTCAATATTGTTACTATTATTGTTATAGATACAATAATAGTTATGCGTCCAAAGTTAGCACAATGGATCAAGATTCTAAAACTTTACACTACTATGATAGCACTTGCAAAAGTTTAAAATTAATAATTAATTTCAGAATGTCAATCAGTCCGATGTAATTGCTGCACAGCCAAAGTTAACAATACCTATGTCGCAAATAGAAAATGTTGTGATGGAACCTAGTACCAGTACAGGGTCATCAAAACAACACACTTTTGCAGATTTCATAAGAACAACTGAATCCATTAGCCCTACGCAGGTAATTAATTTTAGATTTTTATTTTAATCTTTATTATAAGTTTGATAATAGCGGACTTGCAGAGAAAGTACAGATGTTCAATGCAACGAAAACCCTATAAAAGGTACACAAATAACTTTAGTGTTGTGTTGTTAGATATACAGTTCTACATAATAGTAGGCATTGTAGTAGGCTTGCACAACTAGCATTTATAATAATAATTTATTTCACACATTTCACACAAATGTACAAGTAAAAACATAAATAAACTTGAGTCATTAAAGCATTAAAGGTAGATAGGCATCCTTACTAGGTTAAAAACCTGTGCTATGGGATACCTATTTCTCCTTGTTGCAGATAATATGCTAGAGACATCATAAGATAAGCGGAATGTGTATGTGTCCGCTACATACTAATGGTAGGAGGATGTGTCTGCGCGCGTGTATGAGGACGTACTTTCAAATTCCGAATTAAAGTTGTTTATGTCACATCACATCTGAATAAATAATCCTTACTTGTTATAATTATTAGCCTATACAGTATCTCTAAATTAAATTTACTTTTTAGGCACTGTTAAATGGAGTCATATAGAAGCATTTTATAACTTGGACAAGAACAATCCGTATTTTGTATATGCTCCTCAGCTAACAGATCATCATTTGCATCCAAATTGCCAGCAACGAATGTGGGTGAAGCTAGCAGCACAAGTTTTTAGCCACTCAGTTACAAGTGGCATGTTGATGAAAATTGCTCAAAGTGAGTATATTAAAATAATGTCAACTTTTGTTGCCTGGTATCAATATTAATAGATAAATAAAAGCTTTATTGCTTCCCATAATTACAAAGATACACAAGAATAATTATAAAATACAGATTTGATCTACTGATGTAAAATATAAGAGGATGATAAAAATCATCATTTCTTATCTTATTTACTTCTTTTACACACAAAATCTATATTAATTAAGCCCATTCCCTAATATGAGCCCAAATGATTGCTGCAAGACGTTTTTTTATTCCGCATAGATTGTAAACAAGCATAAGGGTAAATATTTCAAAGTTAGTAAGTATTAGTTACATCCTGAGACTGACTCTTAACATCTGGGCGAAAAAAAAATTAACATTGTTTTTGTGATTTCAGATGAACTTCCAGCTGAAGCCCATGCAACAGCCACTTTCGTGCAAAAATTTGACGAGCTTTTTGATGCTGTCAACGCAGACAGCCCGGACTTGAGGAGAGGAAAAAAATACTCTACAAATTTAAGAAAGTGGACTCCCCATTTAGGTTTATTTAAAGAAATGAAATTTTTTATAGCTAATATGAAATACATAGGGAGTAAATCGAATCCTCCGTCCCAAGAAGGGTGGATTCATTCATTAAATGCAATAGAAAGATTGTGGAATAATTTGCGGGCTATAGGCATTAAGAGTCTTTCCACACGTCGCTTAAATCAAGATCCCTTGGAAAACTGTTTTGGCTGCATCAGATATAGCTGTGGATCCAATAATAATCCAACAATTAATCAATTTATAGCGGGAATCAAAACTGCTATAATATCCAATTTAAAACATGCTGGACAAAAAAGGAACTGTGAAAATGACTCAGCATTAATTGCAAATAATTTATTAACTTTTTTAACGGGAACCATCCCTTCGTCGTGTGAACCAAACTCGTCTTCCTTCAAATTTGACGAAAATAAAGAGATGGCAAATTTACTATCTGATGCAGTTGAAGCAGTTGAAAATGGGACATCCGAAAGTCAGGCTTGTGGATATGTGTGTGGTTTCATATTTAAAAGAATAAAATACAATGACTGCCTAGATTGCCGAAAGGCATTTTTGTCCCAAAATATAGAAACCATACACATGTTTACAAGTTTCAAGGAATATGACTCAAGTCATGAGTCATTAAATTATGTTAACAAAGATATGGTGACGTGTGTAGAAACGATGTCAACTATAATTAATGATTTCATGAAAACAAATGCCTTTAGGCAACAACTTAAAATTAATGTTGTTAAAAATCTAGAATGTGTGAATTTTGTTTTTTTAAATAAATGTATAAATCATTTAGAATTAAATGAAAATCATTTAAAAATAAGCACATTTTTTATTGTAATTAAAAGATATTGTGTTTTAATTAATAGAGCTATGGAAGACGAAGAGAAAAAGAAAAGTTTTGAACGCAAAATGAAAATATTAAAGAATAAATAAAATAATAATATGATTGTTTTAATTACTTCCTGTAGGCAAGAATATGAAGCACGATCCTTAATAATATATTAAGGAACAATATATATTTAAAATGGTTCACGATCATAATATATAGTACAGCCAAGAGCAAATATTACAACGTTTGAAAGTTCCCGCGCGTGTTGATTTATTGCTATTCCGCAATGGCGCTAGCGTCTCGTACGTGTATTGGCTGTGGTTGCATTTTTTTACTATAGAGATGTACTTCTTCTCTCGTTAGAGAGTAGTCTAATCTTTGCTAGTATCTATGGTCAATGGAAGATGGTGGTAATTGTTTTTTTGGTAGTTGTGAATTATTACAAATTACAAATAAGTCATTTCTCTTTTTTAACCTGCATTGGTGAATACACGAAGTATAGATACATGTTCTATACTTCGTGGGTGAATACTTGAATATGTTTTATTTTAGTACCATGTAGATTTTAGATACGAAACATAACCTATAAATTTGTTAAATTCTGAAATATTTTACCACAGTATGTTACGCATACGTTAGTTGTTTTCCTTTTCTTTCCTGTAGCTAGATTGTTCATTTAGAGTATGAAATTATTATGTGGTGTAAGGCATTTCACATTAGGTACAGCTATTTCATCTAAATTCAAAGTAGGTAGGCACTTCGAAAAAAGGTGAATTTAACCCTAAAATCACGTGTGGTTTTAACCAAAATAATGCTACATTCCTTTGGTATGAATCTCTACTAAGTGTCTGTTTCGGCACAAACTAAATTAGGTAGTAGGTAAGGATTAAACTATCAGGTAAGAGGGAACTACATCTGTAATTTCGGTCTTTGCAGTAGGTACCTATTGCCATCCCTTATCCCGAGTGCTGTGCCGAAAGGCACAAATATAATTCAGGCAGATTTTATCTACAAAATCTTTGAGGCAATATCTACGACGAAAACGGCAGTACGATGTCCATACTTTTGGATGGAGCATTTTGTGCTATCGTGCCCTCTTAACAGTGGATAGATGATCCGCTAAAAGCTTGGTTTCGTTCTCATCCTATTGTAAGGTCTTATACTTTACCTGCATTTGTTTGTTATTAAACAATCGCATAGGACGCATAGTACCTACCTGCCTAATTTTGCATGTATTTCTTATAACACGTGGGAATTTAGGTTACAAACAATAGGTGGGTACTTTAGAGCATAGCATTTTATGTACTCTAAAACTCCGGGTGGTAGGTAGATACTTAGCCTCGATTTTATTAATAGACGTGCTAAATGAGCTCTGCTAATGTCTCCAGTAATGTATACTATGTATTATTAGATAGGATTTAAATAAGAAGGTAAAGTTCAGTATATTGAAGGAATTTATTTTCCAATATTTTAACGAAGGTTACACTTTTTTAAAACACAAACTTCTCACGATGTTAAAAATTATAAATTATAACATGGTTTTCCATAGCAAGTTATTTCAATTAAAGAAAAATATATTCATGGCTGGATTCTACTATTAACTAATCAACTTAATTCTTCAAAATATCAGGCTCAATATGAGCTATCAAAATTCCCGACCTTCGGCCCTTGCTAGACATTAATTGACAATGTTTTAAGGCAATCAAGTTAAAACTACATATCTTTTAATATTTCTTTATTCCTCATTTAATTATTTATCACAGTAAGGACCGGGCGAAAATCTGAAAATTATACTACAATAGCATTTCGAGCAACGCAACATTCAACAAGTAAACTAATTGATGTCCCTTTGTGATTTTGTTTGATACGTTTATTACTTACAGTCATCAGAAAATATTTTGCAATTTATTTATACATTTTCAATGTCACGTTACATATAAAATTGTACCATAATTCAGTCTCACTCGCAACACAATGATTGATATAAAAATACTGCATCAAACAATAGGTGTTTCAAACGTCAACTTTCACTCACAGTATGTATGCTTAGGTACATAAACTATTTTGATCGGTGTTCACTTATGAATACCATCATGTCTACAATAAATTAGTGAACTACGAAATGCCCTACAGTCAAAAATTACATTTAACAAGGCATAATTTGTTTATTCATAATTATTGGATTTTCGTCACTAATATGCGCGACCGCATCTTCCTAATTCACATTCATAGCTTTAAATTAATTAAACTAAATTCATTTGACTATCATTCATGCTCACAAACTACAACAAAACAACACTCACAAGTCACAAACATCAAATTCTAATACTTAATAATACAATTTCTAGGCTTTATACAATCACAATGAAGTAGTGCATGAAGATTATATTTAGATACATTGGTCATTAGAAATAATTGGTCGAAAAAGATATGTTCAAGAGATAAAATGCTTTATCGCCGTGCAGGCTAAAAGCTTACAATTTTGATATTCGAGTAAATGATATGAACTGATGTTTAACAACCGTTGAGTTGGTGGTTGAAGTCATCGCCTTTTGATGGACGCAGCGAAGTATCCGGCTTCAGCAATAATTACTAGAGCGTTTCTCTAATGTTAATAAACGTAAATTTGTTTTAGCTGAGGCTTTAGCTCGGGAGGGATCGTATAGACTTCCTGTTCAGGCTTCTTTTTCACTAGTCGCTTCCAACGTCCACCAATATTCTTACGGAGACTACGGAAACTCGCTCGTTCATTGCCATGGGGCTGCATCAAATTGTCCTGTAAATAAAAAATAGAACGTCAGACTCGTCACATATGTCATATGCATTCTGTAGTTTTTGTTTGCTGCCATAATTCAATTCCGTTATCGACCCCAATGCATGCATACACTACATTTATTTTGCTCCGCGTCAAACAGCTTCAGCTGTTACACAAGACCATTCCACATGTATTTTTATATTCCGTCGTCAAGTAACTACAAAATAGAAATATCGTGTGTGTATTATATTTCTATTGTGTATTATTTTTGTCAGAATCCTGTCTACTTATGTGGAAGTATAAATAGACAAAGGCTATGTTTGTAAGAGCTGCTACATGACTAGGAAGCTAATTTAGCAAAGTTGTATTAATGTTGAGGCCAAATGAGAATGAAGCGAGCCTTGAATACACTATTCAAAGGCACATTAGCATTATTTACTTCCTAGAGTGGCGTCGATACTTGGTCATGCAGACTTTGTACAAACATATTGTGCGATTCGATATTGTAAATGAATGGGCAATTCACAGGTAAACCTCGCCTCGGGAAACGGTAATCAGACCGTGATATTGGGGTCAGTGCTTTAAGAAATTGAAATATCATTCAGCGTTTGCATTAGCCTCTTTTGTTCCTCAGACAGCAAGAAAGAAGGTCGTGGTGTTACGACATGCTTGCCTTGTGCAGCTTTCTATTCAACAAGCGTGTCCCGACATCTAAATTTATTTCGCACTTAGATATCGTTTCTACGTGTTCAAACAACTCTCTCTTAGTGGCGGGGAGGGTCGAACCAGTCACGATTTCTTTCGTATTGTAATGCAATGTTTCTTTTTCAACAAGAAACTTTCAATATTATTTGTTGTTATTGAAATGACGCGATATTAGCGTACTGGAATGCATTGCAACTGGCCATTGTAGCTCATTAAAAACAGTATTGGGGTCAAGTATAACGTCTAGAACTGGTTCCGATTCGTGAAATAGTATGTCAATATTTTAGCTATATACATTAAGCTTGATACACAATGTTTGTTATGGTACATTAGAATGTTATGCACTGACCTGATCGTGAGGATAGACGTAAGGCGGAGGCAGCGGCGGCGGGAACTGCCACAATGGCTGCTGGCGAAAGGCAAGCTCCGGCTGAGGTGCAGGCGCAGCCTGAAGGACTTCAGCGGGATGCACTGAAGCCGAGTGCTCTTCGCGCTTTCGCAGCTTACTGTGGACGATGCGAATTGCCATCATAGTACCGTTGCTTCCAACCATCGTTGTAAACGGTCCGTTAACGCAAGAATAACTGATCACACTGGGTTGTATCACAGGTAACAAGTTCCAGTCGGGCAGTCACAACATTTCAATTTCACAGTTTTCACTCACAGCCGTATCGCGGTCTAATTGACGCGTGTAACTACTAATAACTAATTTAAATAAATTATCACAATTATTTAGTTGTAAGGCTATTGCACATATCACTGTTCATAGGAACGCGCGGCAGACCGCGTTACGCGAGCTATGGATAGCTGCGCGATTGGTGACTAGAATTTTATCGTGAAGTGTGGCCGGCAGGTGCCTAGCAAAGCGCTCGCTCGTGCCAAACGACCTCTACGGAGTACTCCATGCGTCTGAGTTGAAGTGGAGGGGCGCGCTACGTTTTTATAGACGCGCTTATGACGCGGCAGCGGTGCGGGTGAGGGGAGCAGGTATAGGACGGTTGACGATATTACGATTATGACCGTTTTCCGCGAAAAACTACGAATGGTGGCGTGCCAGTGGCGCCCGACGCTATCGTATCGTAGTTGTTATGACGCACCAGAAGGCCCGGCTGTTGGTTCACCATTTATACTAAATTAATATCACAAATTGATGATATTACCTACACCCAGAACGCGCCAATATACTATCAATTTGTGATGTCGCTAAATTATTTTTTTGTGTACAAACCGGTTGTGAGTGAAGAACTGTTTTAATTTCAGTTATTTTTGCGTATTTCTAGACCTCTTATACATTTATTTGTTAAATTTTCAATAAAAATTTATAGGCATACTTAGTTACTGTTTAACTCTACAACCTAAACAAGCAATGTAGTGAAAATAGCCAACGTAAGAAATTCAGCACACGCTTTTTACTTTAAAACTTAAGGGCCTACATCAATATTATCGTATATCATCGCCGACACGTACATATTAACACAGCCAGTAGGCACAGAAAATGAAGAATTAGGGATACTTTTCCTATTTACTCAAAATCTACTAAATATATTTTAATTCTGATTTACGTGTTTCTACATATAATAGTTACTTATGTTTTTAAAGTTATTTCATTAGTTAATACGCGATAATAGACCGACAAATGAAAAAAATAAAAAAATTAGAGAGGTTGTTTCGCTAAGATTTTCTATCGAGAAAACTTTTTTCAATCGTGTTTCTGAGTTTATGCGATCCTAGATCATATATTGAAAAAACGTATACTTAAAAATTAGAGCTCTAGCCATTCAATCTAAAGAAACAATGAAAACTTCGTACGTAGAAAAATGCACGAAGCTATTTTGGTATCGTCTTAAGACTTATATAATCTACTTAGTTTAAAAACTAAAAAACACGCTTAAATATCCTGAATATTTTTTAAATGATTGCATTGTCTTTGTCATCAATACTCAATTCTATGCTACCTACTTAAAAAACGTTAACAGTTTATAATGTCAGAGACATAAGTTTCTGTTGTCATATGTTGTCAAAATCGTAGTAAACACAAGTAAACAATTATTATAATTTTACCTGATTCTATAAACAAAGCGTTTTTATGTGAAATTATTTGATTGTATATGAAAGGCAAACGTAGAAACACAATAATCTTGGTGAGTCTACTCATATACAATTAAACTATTACGTGTATAATTAAAAATACAAGTGTTGAAGTATCACTATGACAGTGATACTTCAACATGCTATTGTAGTAATTCTGATCAAGGAATTGGGATTATTCTTTTAAATTATTGCATTGTCATCGGTCCTTATAGGTGTGCAAAATTTCAGATCAATCCGTCTACTGCAAGTGGCTGAAAATCGCTTTCAAAGATTCCGTTACACAGATTAATAAATTGATAGTTACATACCAAACTTACAAAAGCGTGTTAAAATATTTTGATTTCGGTAGGTAGAATATTTTTTTTAAAGTGAAAATGTCAATTAGTATGTAAAATAACATCAATTTAGCTAAAATTTATATTAATACACAAAGTGATTAATATGACTGATCTGCATATCAAAAAGTTATCTGCTATGGCTGACTAGCAGCATCGATCTCGAAGATAACCACGCGTCACATTGAGTTCTGCATATTACCAATACAAACGAGTTCAAAGTCCACAATATTGTAGATACACAGTATTATATATCTAATACTTTACGCACAGCTGGGTTTATGGATAAAAGTAGACGGACCATACATTGCCATTGCATCTCTTTCCGACCCATACTTGCAAACGTAACGAACGCAAGGGAGGTTCGTATTGAAAGCTTTCAACTCTAAAACTTTAAGTAGGGCTGCAGGGCAAGGGAGAGCGGAAAGGTGCAATGCCCTTAGCAAAGGCAAACTTAAGCAAAGCTCTGGGACTTTGACTCGAATGCTCAGTGGATAAATAAAAAAACCTACAGGTAGTGTACCACTAAAGTCGTTGCCCTTGAGACTCGTCTAGAGGATATTGTTATAAAACATAAAAGAAACCTAAAATGTCAGATTCTTAGAGACATGTAAAAATCAAATTAAACTACCAATAAGTAGCATTTACATAAAAGTTGTCTTAATTGAGAATTATTTCAATATATTTACATGGAAGTGATCTACGTAATGAATTCTAAATGTACCTACTAAAGACCATTTTCGGATTAAATTGACACGAATGAGTACTGCCGAAACAAAGATCTTTTTGAAGATCACATAGATTATATTTAAATAGGTGCTTATTTTCTAATCAAATTGATCCATTAATAATGTTATGAGTGAACCGATTGTATCTATTTATCTAACTGCAGTTAATTTAATTAATACCGTTCTTCTCCTTCGAGTTTTATTCATATAAGCAGTATGTGAATGTTTAATGTATTAACTTATATAATTATAATTTCGTAATAGGTACATCTGTTAATAATCTCTATCGTGGTTGCAGTCTCAATCCAGTATTAGCCACTGTGATCTTGTATCGACGTAACTACCAATTTAATTTCTTAGTAGTGTCTGTTGTGGCCTTAAGTTAGATAGACACTGGTGCCTATTCTATGTGCAGAACTAAACTTAACTTAACTAAAAAATTAAAATTGATAGCGTCAATAACACAATTCGGCAATGTTAACAGAACTTTTTTAATATAAAAATTGTTTATTATAGACTAACGATTTTAATTAATGTAAATGTGTGCAAAAAAAATAGCCAAACATTTAAGATACAGCAATAGCTGTTTTCATTTTTAGGGTTCCGTACCCAAAGGGTAAAAACGGGACCCTATTACTGAGACTTCGCTGTCCGTCCGTCCGTCCGTCCGTCCGTCCGTCCGTCCGTCCGTCCGTCCGTCCGTCTGTCACCAGGCTGTATCTCAAGAACGGTGATAGCTAGAGAGTTGAAATTTTCACAGATGATGTATTTCTATTGCCGCTATAACAACAAATACTAAAAATAAAATAAAATAAATATTTAAGGGGGGCTCCCATACAACAAACATGATTTTTAGGGTTCCGTACCCAGTATCTCAAGAACGGTGATAGCTAGAGAGTTGAAATTTTCACAGATGATGTATTTCTATTGCCGCTATAACAACAAATACTAAAAATAAAATAAAATAAATATTTAAGGGGGGCTCCCATACAACAAACATGATTTTTAGGGTTCCGTACCCAGTATCTCAAGAACGGTGATAGCTAGACAGTCGAATTTTTCACAGATGATGTATTTCTATTGCCGCTATAACAACAAATACTAAAAATAAAATAAAATAAATATTTAAGGGGGGCTCCCATACAACAAACATGATTTTTTTACCGTTTCTTGCTCGATACTAATAACGTTGCCTTATGTTGCATAGATAATGGTACGGAACCCTTCGTGCGCGAGTCCGACTCGCACTTGACCAATTATTCAGTTAAGTTAAGTTTAGTTCTGCACATAGAATAGGCACCACCACTTTGTTTAATCAAATGCTTTGTTTTGTAAATACCTATACTGAGCTGCATGTATCTTGCAGCTATAGAATGTATCAGTAAACATCAAGAGACTCCGGACAATTTGAATTGTGCCATCGTCGTCTTTACTGCTGAGATATTCTCACCAGTGATATAAATATAAAATAAAATAATATGCCCGTCTGTAACTCTGACTCTAATGTTGAAATACCAACTAGTTATAAACTGTTCAGTATTAAAAACACGCAGTTTTATACCGCTTGTATTTTACAATTTGTTGACATCAAGTCGGCATTCTAAGTGCGTTTAGAGTTAAACTCATTCTTTTGTCGTAGGCTTTTAGTTAGCCTTAATTTGTTATAGTTACCAAATACAACAACATAAACAAGATAACTGCTACATGGTTTCCTAAAATATCAGACAATCCTGAAGTTCTACGGCTTTTTCAACATTAACATAATTTTATTAGCTAGGTAGATACGTATTTAATATTAATCTATGCAACGGAATCTTTGAAAGTGATTTTCATCAACTTGCAGTAGTCGCATTGATCTAAAATTTGCACACTATTAAGTACCGGTGACGATGCAATAATTTAAATAACTATTCAGCGTTTTCAAGCGAGCTTTTAGTTTTTGAACTAAGCAAATTAACCAACGAATGGTGTTATATAACCATACATTATAATGTAGATTAATACTCGTATAGTGTAATCAATGTAGAAATTTCTTGATTTAAACAAGAACATACTAGTTAACATTTGATATAATAAAAACCTAACAATATCACGATTTATAAAAGTGATACAATACAAGAACGTGTGAAATCTACCTAGTAACCATTCTTTTGTACGTGACCTCTTCTTGCGTCAATCAAAGGTTATCTTGTACGGATTACTATTCTAGTTTTTTAATTAATCAATTAGATATTATGTACCTAAATGTTAAATGTCCAACACACGTTGCGTGTTATTTGTTTGAACTCTGAAAGTCCCCGTTTAAACCCGTTTTGTTGCTCATAATTCAGCCTAATTTTAAAGACCCTACCGTTAACCTACCTTACCAAATTTACAATGAAAGTCAAAGTTATATGTACAAATACTTAATTCTGAAATGTTTTAACTGAATTCTTTTATTTATTCATATGCTAGCTATGCCCGCAGTATCATCCGCGTTTGTAGTTAGATAGGGACATTCATACAAAAATAACGAATTTGTTATCATAAGTAAAGATATCGTTAGCTTTTTATTTTCAAAGTAATACATGCGAGGTGGTCACATTTTTTTGACAATGTGGCCAAACACAAGAAAAAAACATTAAAACGCATTTAACACAACCCTTTTCAAGCCAGTTAATAAATACTCAATTTGACTCGTTAATTTTAATCCCGAATACCCTTGAAATAATTTATTAGAACAGACTGAACTATTGTACAATAAATAAATCGCATTTAATTTATTGTATTGATAAAATGGTTATTAGTAGCATTCGATTGTTAGCATTGACGTCATTCCATATGATGGAAGTGAACAGGGGTACATTTTAAATGTGATGCCTGAGAACTAGCATATATTCAAGGTTGACCTTTAAAGTTGTCAATAAATCTTAGTTTTGTCTGATAGACAACGCCACAACTTCACATCACACATTTTCATCTATCCACCACACATGGTTAGCAAGGTGTAGTTGACTCAATACCCTTCTTAATATAAAGGTGGTTCGCTCTTAACAGTAATCCTTACTAATTTATAAATGCGAAAAGCGATATAAATACCAAAAATATAGGTATAGTAAACTTCAGTGGTTTGATTTCTAAATTTTACGCAGATGAAGTCGCGGGCAACAGCTAGTAAGTTTATAAATCTAATAGACGATACCTCTCTCTCGCTTTCCCTCTTCAGCTTATTAACTTGGAGGCACGGGCCTCCTCCACTTCGGGAGCCGGGAGGGTTTGTGGTCTACTGTGCCACGCTGGCAAGGAGTGTTGGCATGGGGTTTAGTGTCGTGTTTTTCGTCTCTCACAGTAAATGCAACTGCTTAAAATATCCCCTAGCTGGTTTTTACAGCACCCCAGGAAAGAAATGAGGTGGTGACAAGTGTATTCTTAATCGGTCACCACACAGATAGACGACACTTAAGATATGGAAATGTGTTGCAAAGATTACGAAGGTCGTAACT
Source organism: Orgyia antiqua (assembly GCA_916999025.1). Lineage (NCBI taxonomy): Eukaryota > Metazoa > Arthropoda > Insecta > Lepidoptera > Erebidae > Orgyia > Orgyia antiqua. The sequence goes on along the minus strand of OU779864.1, from coordinate 13,094,186 downwards.
TGTAATTTGTACTCTATCATTATTTTTTTAATATATTGTGATTATATATAGACATGAGCCTTGGCAGACGTAATGCTTCGCTGATTATGTTACTGACATGTCATTATGTTTACTAATTTTTCGACATGAAATTATTCAGCCATTTGTATAAAGAAAGTCTATGTTATCCGTGTATTTTACACCTGTCTTGATCGTAGGTTAACATGTTTCCATTACAGATAGAAGGTTACCGTGCTAAACCTTCGCTTTTATAACCTTTTTACATAATTATATTTAAATCCTGCACTTATCACGGATAATAATGAGCTGTCTATGCATAATGTTAGAATGTTCCGTTATGTCTACTAGTTTTACTTCCGCGTGTCTTGTAAAATGGTGCGTGGACTTTCGTATCTTTATTATAATAATATATGAGTCTGTCAAATACGCTTCATGTAAGTGTTTTAGCACAAAAATCTTGAAAATTTGATTATCGGTTTAATAATTCAGTATAAATATTAATGAGCTATAAATTATTTACTTAATTTAAACGATATTCGTTGGAAGCCATTGTACGCCTGGCCACGACCTTGTATGTCTCTTTCGGTCAACGTGCTGTTCTTACTATATTTAGTATTATATTACTGGTTGATAGTCGAGTGCTACCAGGTTTTTGTCTGTCCAGTTCAATACACTGAGTCATAGTAAAAAAGAATGTTAGTTCTTAAATTGAATGGCGTACAATGAATAATATATCCAATCACTGAACACGGAAATTTTAGCACGGACCAAAATTAAAATGTACGGTTATTTTAGTAACAGTTTCTTTTTATAACATTTGTGAGCAGAAATATATTGTTAAATATAGACTGGAATATGGCCAACTGAAGGGACTTTACCTTGACCATACAGAAGACAGCCTTCGATATTATCGAATCTATCGCAAACAGGTATCAAGAAAACAAGAGTTTGACTTGCCACTGATCCAAACAGAACCTAATTTAAGAATATATTATATCGTGGAAGCATTACAAAGAATACATATCAAACAATTGTCAAGCCTAACTATCAAGTAAGATAGGTACTCGTATGTGTAATCAAACGCAACAGTTACGTACGATTACCAGTAGTTAGTGTACATGAGATAAGTCGACGTAATCAGTTAGCGTCGTACCATAACGCAGAACGTTGAGAATTACCCGCGCTCGAAGGGATTGTTCCTATCCCTTCCGCAAAGGCAGACGATGGTCTTGTTGACTGATAACACGATCAGAGAGTTGTGCTCTAGTACCACGCCGACTTCGCAGTTCTCCTCTTTACACTTCATCGCCTCGACGGCGATAGGAGGGAAGAGCATCGAACTGCGTACACAGACACTTCACGGGGTTGTTGCGATAGACTTTTGGGACAGGACGTAAGCGGAAAAACGCGAAAAAGGGCCGCGCGATTGCCGTTTTGGCTCACGCTGGCAGACAGCCGCCAGCGTGAGATTTTAATACATACGGTCGTACCGACGGTGACTATTTGACTGGCTGAGCGGCGTTCGAGGCGCCGGCCAATGCGCCTCGCGCAGCGGTGGGTGGCAACTGAACACGCACCTCTCCCGTTACCTTATTGCGATGTTATAGGGAGTAGGGACCGACCCTGTTGCAAAAGCCCTTTTAGACAACCTACTGTTAATTTGCATGCATTTCCAGGATTTTCCTATCGGGAAATGCATACTTAATTATATATTCACCGAGTAGGTACCAATCATGCGCCATAATGCGCCTGTCTGGGTGATTGTCTGCCTGTTAGATATGCCATACAAACTATGCATACATTTAGTTTTGTCTTTTATATGTTCAAACTATTGAAAATGGTAAATAAGAAAAACTGTTTTAACTGGGTCTTGAGTATGATTTTCATATTATGCAAATCACATCTTCCAGCAAAACTTTGTTATGGTAGTCACAACATAACTGAAAACAGATGAACGTCAACGGATGTCAGTCTTCATGCACCTACCTTTTGCATCTGTACACAAAACTTTCTGCTGCCTGTTGTGCACAAGACAATAGTCTGCAAATCCTGTACATATTTGATTTTACGGAGTCGCCTGAGTTTCGTACCCGAGTTCACGTATACCGTTCGAGTCTTTCTTAACTTTTGTCCATCATTCTTTTATAACAGTTCTATATAAATAGAACTGATAACATGTTAACAATGGTACCTAAAGACTTGATGCTCAATTTAGCAAAGGATTTTTAACTATTCAATTAGTAAAGCAAACGATGTCTTAACCATCGCGTCGCTTGCTAATTACAGACGAAGCATGAATAATAATGTAAATTGTAATTAATGATTTTATTGTGGTTTTAACGCGCTAATAGTTGTCTAATCAGTAGAGTACTGTCTATGTGCCCATTAGACAACGACATCGTTAGATTCTCAAAAGCTATATGAGCTCAAAAGTATGTCAATTCAATTTGTAATAATTACTTTGCAACTCTTTATGTTATAAGAAATTCCAAACCTTTATAATGAAATTTTATTGAAATAATTAAAAAAGATATTATTATTTTGAAAACGTGCTTGCATTGATCTTACTACATTCAGTGCGCAAATTGGTAGCAATATTTTAAAAACGGCCTACATAATAAATTTTAAACTTCATAAAACATATCATTATAATTAAAAAGACTATTTGATTAAGTCTGTCGCAAGTAAGAAGTTATACTTCTTTGTTTTTAAGACGAATAATGTCATTTTAAACGTCACTCACAAACAAGTGTTATTACAAAATATTTAAAAAGCATAACAGCTTCTTGACAGTCGGGTAATGAGACTTTTTAATAAATATCATGCATACATGTAGAACATCGTGGGAAAGGTATACCCAGACCGCTTTAGCCATGGTTGTGACTACAATAGTTGACCTCGTTTTGTTGGGTGTACTTGACATAAAACTGAATTGTTGTATCGATACAACGAAATAACAGGAACTTGTATTAGTTTCAAAATACTTATTTAAATTGGTGCAGCTTAAACTATAAGAATAAAATTAAAGCTACGATAAATAATTTCATTTTTTTTTTAATAGAAGTAAGTTTTCTGTTTACGTTTATCGATTATAATGTTTTCTTATTGTATCATTTTACTTTGATCAAATTAAATGCATAGAGGATAGTAAAATAGATTCAATAACGACCTCAAGATACTTATGTAATATAGACTAAAATATTATATAATGACGAATATGCAAATGTAAGACAAAATAAAACCAGGTGTTAATATACATATGTAAAATAGCCCAGGTTTACAAAGCGATGAAAGATGGTAGATTTAACAATAATTTAACGTAATGATCTTCGATTTTAAAACAGCACAGTTAACAAAAATAAACAAAGATTATTGTAATGAGCAGACGGGCTTGTGGAATTGGCAATGTGCCAATCCTAACGTTGTTACCGAACCTTGGGGGTTCTTTATGCGTTAAATTGCAAATTTCCTAATAATACACTAGATTTTAAATGCTATTCTAAAAGAATTATTACCATTATTAAAATGTCGATCGCCTTGAAATATTTTAGCTATGAATTTTATTAGGTGGGTATCCAGCTACGACCAGTTTTTTTTATTTTTTTTATGTATAGTGTTACTTTGGCATTCAGTTTTCTAATATTATGTTAACAATATTTTGTATTTTAATTATTTGTGTTTTAGATAAATACAACAATAACATTAAGAATGACCGATCACTTTGCATTCTTTTATTATGCGTAGCTTTCTCTCATTTCATTCAAATCATTTCATTTGCGCTCTGTATGTTAATAATAATGACTATAGCTTTTATGATGTATTGAGTTTAAATTCAAATGGGGCTTCGAATGTTGAAAACTTGAAACCGATCAATAGCTACATGTTACGCCGGTGGGTGAATTTTAAAGAAATTTCAGACCGTAATTCGTGAAGTATTACTTTTTAGGTAGTTTTAAATGAAAAGCAACAAACGATAACATTAGAATTCAAATGTTCTTCAGTTCTACCATTTTTATTTAAGTATTTATTTCTAGAATTTAACAGAACAAACAATGAATGATTTTAAATCCCTCTCGTGGTTATTAGTTGCTTCATTAAAATGCCATTACAATAATTTTGTTTCTTTGCAATGTTAAATTAACTTATTAACCATAAACAAACCAAACAATAACTAATATAACTAATGTAGAATCTGAAGGTTTTAATCAGTACATAACAGAAATACCATCCCAATCTCAGCTCGGCAACGTCAATTTTGTAACTATGTATCTTAATTCGTGGATTTCTTGTCCAATTTCGAAATTATATATTTTAAGAGCACCACAAACGGCATATTAATAAATATTAATATAGCAAGAAAGAGACAGATGTATATAGAAAAAAGACAAGACGAAAAGAGACAGATATATATTATTATGAGATGTACCTATCTATACTTATGACGTCACCGAATAATATATATGTCTCTTTCTCGATATATTAAAATATATTAATATGCCGTTTGTGACGCCTTTTAATTAGTTTGTTGTAAAATTATCGTATGGTAACAGACTGAAAGTGGTAATATGGAACCTTCAGCTTCATCATGTTTTCGTAACGCCATGTTAACGTAAGGGTTAGGTTAGGTTAGAATGAAATGAAACAAGTCAAATTTACCAAACGCCAACATCGTTCAATTGATGACGAAAGTCCTTAGAATTTTATATTTCTATAATGTAAATAAATTTAGTTTTTAAAAATTATTAGAATCAGGAAGGCTACGAGACGATATAGTTGTAACAAGATATTAAAGATATTTTAGTAAGAGGCAACTGAACTGTATTCGGAGCGTTTCCAGTTTATTAGTGGTTATAAGTATTCTAAAGATAGAATGACAAACAACACAATATTTTGCTTAATCAAAAACATGTGCAAAACAATTATATGACCGACAATTACACTTGTGGGATTAATTACAACTGTGGAAAATTATGCGGAAATATCAATTAATGAAGGACGTGGCATATTAAAAACTACTGGAGCCTAGTAATACGAACCAGTTCACCATATTTGGACTGCGTTGATAATGACCTCTGTATAACCTCTTATATTAAAGCTATTAACTGGACAACGAATGGACTGGACTTATATAGATACTGGCTGACCCGACAAACATTGTTTTGCCATCTATATTTTAGACGTGGTCAACCCTTATCAGTTACAGGTAAGAAAAATAGACAGCAGCAAATTCTCAGGCCTACTGTATATGAATATAAAATTTCTTAAAAATCGGTAATACCGTTTCAGATGAGTATGGTAACTAACATTGTGACACGAGAATTTTATATTATTCTATACGATTATTAAAAAGTTGCAGAGTTTGTTTGTTTGAACGCGCTAATCTCAGGAACCCTTGATCCGATTTGAAAAATTCTTTCAGTGCTGGATAGTACATTTATCGAGGAAGGCTATAGGCTATATAACATCACGCTGTGACTAATAGGAGCGAAGCAATACTGCAAAATGTTGCAAAAACGGGAAAAAATTTCTAAATTCGAGGGGTACGGTGTCGCGGGCAACAGCTAATTCTTAAAATAAAAAAAGTAAGGTATATTTTGCGCATTGTAGTTATTTTAACTGTAATTTACTTTAACAATCACGTAAATCGAACATGAATCTCAGCGTAATTGATGTTGTAATTACACAAAAAAAAATTGGTCAAGTGCGAGTCGGACTCGCGCACGAAGGGTTCCGTACCATTATCTATGCAACATAAGGCAACGTTATTAGTATCGAGCAAGAAACGGTAAAAAATCAGTTTTTTGTATGGGAGCCCCCCTTAAATATTTATTTTTATTTTATTTTTAGTATTTGTTGTTATAGCGGCAATAGCAATACATCATCTGTGAAAATTTCAACTCTCTAGCTATCACCGTTCTTGAGATACAGCCTGGTGACAGACGGACGGACGGACGGACGGACGGACAGCGAAGTCTCAGTAATAGGGTTTCCGTTTTTACCCTTTGGGTACGGAACCCTAAAAAACAATCGATAGAATAGAGAATCTCCCTTTTCAAATTGGTTAAACACCAGTAATTTTAAAATTATTTTAGCGCTGTTTAATTAAATATTTTAATTTATTTTTATACAAAACGTAATAGCAAAATCTATAGAGTTTGAATATGACAGTCACTTATGCAAGTCTGCTTTTTAAGACGATACCAAAATAGCTTCGTGCATTTTTCTATGTACGAAGTTTTCATTGTTTCTTTAGATTGAATGGCTAGAGCTCTAATTTTTAAGTATATGTTTTTTCAATATATGATCTAGGATCGCATCAACTCAGAAACGCGATTGAAAAAAGTTTTCTCGATAGAAAATCTTGGCGAAACAACCTCTTAAATTTTTCACTTTTTTCATTTGTCGGTCTATTATCGCGTATTAACTAATGAAATAACTTTAAAAACATAAGTAACTATTATATATAGAAACACGTAAATCAGAATTAAAATATATTTAGTAGATTTTGAGTAAATAGGAAAAGTATCCCTAATTCTTCATTTTCTGTGCCTACTGGCTGTGTTAATATGTACGTGTCGGCGATGATATACGATAATATTGATGTAGGCCCTTAAAGGTTAACAAGTGTCTAACCAATGCAATAGCATACAAAAACAACAAAGATAGAACACTTACATTTTAGTGATAAACTTTTTGATGCACCATTTAAAACGATTTTCGTGAACCATTCTCAGTAACAGGTACTTTAGTAACTGCTAATTTAACAAATATTTAGGCACTTTTATCCCTTATTTAAACTCCAGCTATGCGATCAGGAGCGCATCAAAATGGCGTTGAAAATATTATACTAAAGTGTTCTCGATAAAAGTTTCTCGAAATACCCACATTTATAAATAAAACATGTTTATGAATAAATAGGTTATTAGTTACGCTATATTATATTATTACATAATATTATATAAAAATGTTGTCTTTAATAGCTCTGTTTTCATAAAAAATCAATTTAAAATAATATTATTATAATTATTACCTAACATATTACCAAGAAGACAAGCGAGTGTATGTGTGTAGTATATAATATGGATGTATGTCATACCTATGTGTGTGTCTGACTCTGTGTGAGTATATGACATAGGAATTGAAAAAGAGTTCAATCTATGGGTCACGCGTAGATTCTCAATATTTCTATTGCTTACTCACAGTGCTTACTATGTTGTGTTGTATTAAATAAAAGTATGGTGAGCCAAACGTAAAGATGACCCATTTAGTTTTACTTTAAATTATTATACCTAAATATATTCTTGGCTTAATAAACATAGATAAAGGCATAAACATTTCGCAAAATCCTTGAAATGACCCAGTACAGATATTCAGCCCATTCTATTGCCTTGACTAGTTGCGTGGCTTATCTTTGAGTTATAAAACGCTTGCATTAGAAGCCTGTGTTTAGGACGTCGTAAAATTATTAAGCAATATGTGAAAACATCGATAGAGCATATATATGAATGTAGTACTGAAGTGTAATAATCTGCTGTAATAATAATTAGTTCCAAAACTAAAAAACACGCTTGAAAACATTGAAAACCTGAATATTATCCGACTACTGCAAGTAGGTTAAAATGACTTTTAAAGATTCCGTTACATAGATTAATACATTGATAGATACATACCGAACTTATATAAGCGTGTTAAAAATGTATGTTTTGCTATACTTTGGTGAATACACACGTATAATTTGCTCCTAAATATTTGCGTTTTGTTACTTCTGATCAGGAAGCTAATAAACTAAGTAAATTAAATTAGTCTGGCAAGTGATCATGTTTTTTTTTTGTTTTTGGCATGTCTAATGGAAATTAAGCGCAAAATCAACGCGATATTACAAGTTCGAGTAGTGTCTAGCTTCGCATGTGTGTTGGGAGAAATATAATAAAAAAAAATTTGCGAAATGCAGGCTAAAGATTACATACTTAAGTCGTAGGCATATCTGTAGCTAATTTATAATTTTTGGGCAAGTTAATCATTCTAAAATAGTTTGATTAAATAACGACATTTAAAGAGAAGTGATATTAGTGACTGGGAATCCAAAGAATATCAAATTTCTGTCACATTGCCAAAATTTTAAACATAATACCAGTTAAACCGTGTAGATATGTATAATGTGAACGTTATAAAATATAGGGATACCTACATAATATAGACGTTTTTGTTGACCAAATGTAGCATGACTGTTAACTTCTTATGCCAGCCATAGTTTTGTTACGCTGTTACGGCGTGGTTACGAAAAAACAAATAACAAATCCACAAATAATGTAAATGTATAAATATATTATTATAATGTAGTGCAGGAAAGTTGTAAATAATGTCCTAATTCTGTTTGCTGCAGTCTAAAAGCAGCAATTACTATTATCATATAAAACCGTTTCTACTGTATTAGTTTAATCAAGTTACGAGTTAAATATTTCTCCAAGCATGTTCTGGTTAATCTCTTTGTAATAAAATAGTCAATTTATACGTCAAATTTGCGTGAATCAACCCTATCTACTGTATACTTTGTAACATCTATAAATATTGTTGATTTAGTTTTTTCAGCTAAGAATTGCCTCATACCAGCTCGCCCTGTTTGCAACTTTAGATTACAAACTCCCCTAACGTTAAAACAAAGATTTAACTAATCAGATTAATTTTCTTCTTTTTTAGGATAAATCTACAAATAAAGTCTAACACAAACACAACAAAATTATATATTTATCCGGCTTTTACAGAAACCTTAGATATAACAGTGACCAAATACTCCTAAGCTATCTCCATATAAGATAGTCTATTTCTTTTTATTGATGAGTTGCAGTCTAAATCTTTCTAGCTATGCATCCGGCATTCTTTTCACATGACTCTAATACATGTTTAAAACTACACGCTATCTGACGTCGATTTTACTAACATCTTCAATCAATCCAACTGCAAATATTTTTCGTGAAGATTGCATTTCTACTAAATTAATCTAAAATCTTACTTTAAATGCTCTTTTAAAGTAGGTACTCACAAAAGATGCTATCTGCTTATAATGTTCCTTACCTAGCTCTTAAGGCACTCCGAGGAGGGAATGGGAAGGTGATATTTTTGTATTCTTAATCAGCTACCACTCGAACTACAAATAAAGGTCATCTGACAACTAATATTGGGATTCTGTCATCGAACGTCATGTCGAAATGTCATCCGTATTAAAATGTTATTCTTGTAATATAGTAATAAATGAGTTATTGGCTTATATTACTACTAAAATATCGATAATAGACGAGGAAACCCTTGTCCGAATATGTATAACGTCTTTTTCAAGCAAAGAAATCAAAAACGCAAAAACGTTGCTTTTCGAATCTATTGGCACTGACAAAGTCAGAACAAATCGAAGAAGAAACTAAGGAAAAGAAGAACGAGATTTGGGTGATATCATAAACCTTTTGAAGTCTTCTGAACCAGAGGATGTACCAGTCTTTGTGGCCCGTGAACTGGAGAAACTATCACCAATACTTTTTGATCATCTCGACTGTACTAAATTATTGAAAGACATACTAAAGTTGCAGAATGAGGTCAACGTAGTAAAATCCAACTATGTTGCACAAGAACAGCTAAGTGAGTGCCGAAATGAATTACTACAAATTATAAACAATCAGTTGATATCTCAAAATGGTTCTACACAAAATGTGAACTATAAACGAGGAGCAGGGCAACTGTATGACTGTGAGTCTGTAGATTCTAGCCATATAGTACATAACTCTACTTTATATGAGTCACTGGATATTGATCCAAATAAATCAAGTAGTCAAGTACGCAAAAACTGGTTGTGCCGAAACAAGTGAAATGTACTGGATTTGATACAATAGTTAGTAAGGATTATACAGCAGAGATTACGTCACCGCCACCACCAGCCACTGTAGCCACTGACCTGGCAGATATTAACTTGATAACACAGCAAAAGTTAAACAGTGAGCGTCACAACGGACGGAAATACGAAACAGATGTAAATGATAATTATGACGAAGGTTGGAAAATAGTATCTAGACGGAAAAACCTTTTCATCGTTATCATGGTAAATCTGGAGTTGCTAAAGATATAGAAGGAAACTTTAAGGCCGCTGGGAAGAAAATTCAAATTTTTATTACAAAAATACATTTGAACACTACAGACAAAAATATAACTGATTAAATATATACGAAAACTAAGGAAAGAATAAATTTAGAAGAAGTGTTAGTAAGTCGAGAAAAAGGTTACATAGCCTACAAATTTCTTGTTCCAGAACAGAAGTTGTCCACATTCCTTGATCAGAAACATTGGCCAGAGGGAATACTTTTTAGGAGATTTGTAAATTTTAAATTCTGATGTGGCACTATTAGAAATTTTTCCAGTAACAGTAGAATGGTAGTTAACGATTTGTAAATTTTTTTTTGTTTTATTGTGCAGTTGTGAAGCGTTCTGTTAATAGATAATGTATAATGATATACATGAGTTAAAATAATTACCACTATTTGTATTTGTTGCCTATGGATATATGTATCCGAAATAAATGATTTTATTATTATTACTACTATCTATATTTTTATACTCCAGGATTACTGTATATTCCTAAAGAATAGTCTCTTATGTTTCTTGCTGTATAAATTTATCTCAAGTATAAGAATAAGACCAATAATAATTGGTCTTATTCTTAATGACTTATCGGAGGTTTAAAAGTTCGCTAAAGTAGGTTCGCGAAAATTGTGAAAACTTGTTATTCATAATAGTCTAATTACGCTAAAACGTTTATTATCTCTCCGATAAAATCTCCGTTTAAACCTTCGATAAGTAATTATGAATAAGACCGTTAGTGTGTATGTTGTAAACAATAAAATTTTAATTACATATAAGTATAAAATAGGCATTTATAAAATAACACACATTTAACATATTAAGAATTGCATAACAGATAATGCTTAACCCGAGGATCGTAACAATTCGGTATTTCCTGTGCCTATACCTACCTAACGGTAACAGTTTAATTGAAAATATTTACTTTTGTTTATCTGTAACGTCTTAGCAATAATAAAGAGTATCAATAAAAGCTGACCTTTCAATCTTACATCTTTATCTCATTTCCTCGCAATAAATTATGAGTGCTTAACGCCAGATAATGTTTATTTATGAAACAAATTTATAAGTTCCTGTTGTGTGCAATTCTAACACGTACATTTCACAGCAGTCTTCTTCAAATAAAATTTATACATGTTTTTATCTCTTATTTACGATTTTTATCTAATATATAAAATTCACGTGTCACAGTGTTAGTTACCGTACTCCTCCGAAACGGCTAGACCGGTTTTTATGAAATTTTACATGCATATTCAGTAGGTCTGAGAATCGGCTAACATCTATTTTTTAATTTTTTTTTGTATGGCAAAACAACGTTTGCCGGGTCAGCTAGTAACTAGATATTATTATGTTATATTACCCATAGACTTTTTTATTTTGAGTTTCTAGATGTCTAGGTTAGAAAATTAAAGCAGTTGTATCCGTAAATATCTATATTTTTGATTTTAATTACCACCTTTTTTAACCTAACGCAGCTGATACCATTTTTTGTGGAAATATATTGCAATAATTTGTATGATTCGTTCAAATTCAAATGTAATTAAAAGTAGATACTACTAAACTAATGCTAAACACGACAAAGTAATTAAATAACGTATGTATTTACAAATGAAACTTATGCGTTTAATAACAATTTTCTCATAACTACGAAACCGTAGCAATAAAATACGAAGAAACAATTGTATATACTAGGTATTGACGTCAATAGCAATCAAAACTGTCAAATAAATAATCAATAGTGTGTTTTACTTATATATTTACGTTTTTTTTTTTTTATAAATATTCATGGACATTTCACACAGCGTCCTCTGGTCCCAAGCTAAGCTTATATGCTTGTGTTATGGGTACCAGAATACGGATATAATACATATACTACTTTTCTTTTGTAAATACATACTTATAATACATAGAAACACCCAGACGCAGTACAAACATTTGTATGACAAATATAAACATCACACAAAGTATTGTCCTGACCGGGAATCGAACCCGAGACCTCCTGATCGGCACATGAACCACTAGACCACGAAGCCCGTCATTTATATAATTACTTATATATTTTGGTATTTAAGATCATATCTTACAGCGTAGTGCACGAGGGAGTTTAATTTAAATATTTATTACTATCACATCTGTGGTTTCATCCGTGTACGCTATTTGATCAAATCTTTTAACGTATTAAATATAATAAGAGATTTCAAACCTTTGAAAACTGTTTACAGTCGATAATATTATATTAACTTGAGATCAATAGAGGAAAGCGGTTAGATATATAATAAACACATTTTCAAATGGTATTTGTTTAAATCATCTAGGAGTGATCATAAAACGAGCTTATCATAGTTATCTTACTTTATTACTTTTGAATAGATACAAGCTACACCTGTTAGTGCCATAATATGACCTAAGGTCAGTGTTATTCTGTACCTAAGTATAAAATAGCTGACTATTTTACATCTAACAAATCTTAACTTATTATAAAACAAAGTGGTTATTTTAGTATGTATGTCCCTATGTAAGCCGTCAAAACTACGCAACGGGTTTTGATGCCGTTTTTTAATAGATAGAATGGCTAACGAGGATGGCTTTTTGTATAATTTAATGAGGTTTAGCGTCTAAATTCGAACGAAGTTGCGGGCAACAACTTGTATACATAGACAAAAAATAATTACAGAAATTGGTCGAAACGCGTCGGTGGAGTTCAATAACGTAGTAATGAAATTACGAAGGAATAATAGCAATTTGCTCAAATCTCGGGTTAAAAATTAACATTAACTAGGTATTTGAGTATTTATAATTCATGGTGATGCTTCAAAAATATAACAATTTCTAGTAAAATCAGAGAAATAAAACAATCTAAAATGTTTTAGCTACTGCTCAAAATCTATCAGTATAACATTACGGGTAACCATTAGTTTTATTACCATTCTAATACACATTTTAAAAATTAACTTTTATATCTACTGGTTACTGGTATGTTTGGATCGTAGCAGATGGCGCTCTATAGTCTCTGCCTACCACCATGGGAAAAAGGCGTGATGTTTATGATGATGATGATGATGATGATCTACTGGTTAGACTAGGCAAATAATACCAAGTATCTAAAGTTATGACCGAATATGTTTCTAGAAAACGGATCCTGTAAATCCTTCATAGAACTGGTTACGTTTCAATGATATATCAAGTTATACTCGTTTCTATCAAACCATTACAGTAACGTTTAATGAGATTACAAGCTTATCCAAAGTCACAAAACCGTTAATTTACATTATCGCTTATCCTAGGATAAACGACAATGTTAACAATATTAGGGTTGCGTACAAAACAGAAACCTTGATAATTCTTTTTTATGTTTGTACCTTATAACTTTTAACTGGGCGAAGAGATTTTAATTTGAAAGCTGGTGGTTCCTGTTTGGCTCCAGTGGCACCAGGTCAGGAATCCAAACCATCAGAATGGTTAGGTACCTATCTCCTGAGAAATCGAGGAAATCTCTCATATTTCAAAGGCACATGAATTCAAGTGAACTACTTTTAAAAAAATACTCATTTTAGCAACGTTTGTAAGTATTGAGTTGAATATATATATATATATTTGTATCTTATGTAATCATAAAGAACGACTAAAATATGAATGAATAGGAGAATTTGTAATAAGTAGTACAGAACCATCGCAATGCGTGTTTGTTTCGATCCGACTGGCTTCTTTGATTATATATAATATATTAAAACTGTAACTTAATCATGCTGATATTTAAATAAATCATTGATCTATAACAGGAAACGTCTCTTACGCCATTATGGTACGGAAGCCATTAAAATCTATTTTTACGCGCCTCCGGAAGGACAGATAAATTATGTTCCTTGATTAAATAGTCAAAAATGATATACCTATTAAACTCATGTAAACTAAAAAATCAAAATTGATCGCGTCATTATCACATTTCGGCAATGTTAACTGAACTTTTATATATTACTAGCTGTTGCCCGCGACTGCGACCGCGTGGAATTTGGAAATTTTTTTTTTCGCAATAAAATGAAGCCTATGTCCTTTCTCAGGGTCTAAAGATTGTCTGTGCCAAATTTCATCAAAATCGGTTGAGAGGTTTAAACGGGAAAGCGTAACAGACAAACAGACAGAGTTACTTTCGCATTTATAATATTAGTAGGGATTAAAGCTATGTATTATAGACTAACGTGTACACCAATATAGCAAATAATAGATACATTGACCCTATCAACTTTCATTTTTTAGTTAAGTTTAGTTGTGCACTTAGAATTGGCATCATTAACTATTAACCTATGTGGATAGTATTAACGGTTTGAGTCCCATTCAAGAAAATTATCTTTTTAATGAACACGGATATATGCACTGCATATGTTTTGCTGAGTACGACGCAACATACTTTCTACATTCTACGACCAATTTACTCAAATAACGGAACACACTTTCCTTGCACAGTTTATTGCGGACTTTGAACTTTCGATTATTATAGCACATGCATCACATAACATGGCTACTTAGCTAAGACACGGAGTTATTATTTTGTTTATCATTCGACTTTCTTTTACAAACCATATTTAAAAAGACAACAACAAGGTGGTGTCAATATTGATATGTTATTATATTAGTTTTACAAATGTTAATTTAATCATTACTATTAGCGAACATAATTAATGGAGAGAATTTTTCTATAAGTTTTAACATCATTATAGAGCATTAATTGCTAATGTAAACGTCAAAAATGAGTTTTAATTTTAATAATGGATATTATTATAACAATTATGAAATCGTAATACCATAATTAGCTTATTGATACTACGATAATTTGTAAACTTAATAAATATATTTTGGATGAGGACACCCAAAATATATTTATTTAAAACACTTTTGCTTTCTGTGATAATTAGAAAATTATCACAGAAAGCAAAAGTGTACATAGACAAAAAAGCTTGTTGAGTTTCTTACGTTGGATTTTCTTAGTGGATTACTTTCAGAAGATTACTTTCAAAATTTACATAATGTTTTTATCTTTTACTTTTACTAGGGATGTAACTTGATTCTATACTGTAGGAGAGAATAGATGCCGTAAGGTGTACTTACTTTATTGTGAGGGCCAATAGTACAATTATCAGTCCAACAAGCGCCATAGCAATAACAACACCACATATCATGTAATTCGCATCATTCGGAGCATCTGAAACAAGCAAAAAATTACATTTAAAATATAAGAACAAAAATAAAATATGATTTCGAAACCACGCATGCAAATATAGTTTTTTTTTAGTTAGTTACATAATCAAATTCTAATAAAACGTTTCTAAGTGACTGACGTCATTCTTTTTTTCTTATTTCAAAGAAATAAGCACAATACATACGCAATCATGATACAAATTTTGTTATTAAATTAAATGCGTGAGCTTACATCGTAATTAAATTGGCAATATCATAATGTTTACCTACTTAATCATTATAAGCAAAATTTTTGCACACTTCTTTGATTAGAAAATTAAACTCATTGCTTAGTATGTAATGCATTAGTCTTATGATGTGAAGGTCTCCAGTTCAGCCACAGGGTTAACGAGAGATTATGCATTTAAAATATAAGAAGTTAGCAGTATCTTATATTATACTGTTCTAGATTAATTGCCTAGTGACAAACGATAAAATTGATTAGGAATATCGAAATCTCTGATTATATCACATCTTTGATTATATTACTTGTGCTGTCTTTGGGTGTAGGTACAAGTGTTTGAAAAAGTATTTAAAGTCATTTAGGTAATGGCAAAACCAAATCATTATGTTTAACTGCTGCCGCAGCAATGTGGCTTTGCTACTTGCCTTGTAATCGAGGTCAAGATTCGCCTTAAATGCATATTTATCGTGGTTTTACGCCCTCACACGTGATCCATTTGTTTTCTTTATTTAATTAGATAAGAAATAAATTAAAAGTAAAAAGCGTTTTGAATTTTTTTAAACGTCGCGTAATTCTTACCAAACCCTTTTTTTGACCACATATTAGTGAAGCATTAAAAGTAAGCGGTCCGTTATTTGGTATCCAAATTACTGAATAGTAATTAAACAAAATATCAAACTCGAAAATTTTTAATTTCAAATTTTAAGTTTCAGTTAAGTTTTCATCTGAACTTACACACATTGAATGAAAAAGTAATTCGATTACTAAAATAATGTAGAAAAGCTATTTTTTATTACCTGAAGATGAAAAATAGATAGTCTGTAGTGTTTCGTAATGTCATTAATTTATGATCTGAATGATTATAACATCTGCAAGTCACACCTGTTGATATTCCGTCATTGTAAATAATTAGCCTTGTTATCTTTAATGTTTGTTAGCTATAATATATGATCATTATACAGATACTTAATACATAGTAAAGAAATACATCCATCGTTCTTCAGGCAAGTTAGACGCAAAATTTTGAAAGTACAAATTCTGCATTTTTTATGTAGCAATAATAATGTATAAATAGTAATCTAACTTTTACCTGCAGTTCTGCTTGTATTGGTGTAGATTTATAATAAGAAACCGTTGCTGGGATGTCAAAAATTAACCATAACAGCTAATACTGGAATACAATCTGTACTCTTAATCTGACTTCTGCCAAGTTAGGGTGCTATAAAAGTCAGCTACTAATAATTAAAACTAAACTATATGCACATATAATGCCAATGCCTGATAAAAAAAAATTAAAACATGAGAGGATTTACACGAAGAATCTTGGTGATCATGACCAGTTTAATCGTATGTGCTCCACAGACAATCATACAAACTCACATGCGCAGTTAGATTTATCAGTTAGGACATGACGTCAAATAAAATGTTGAAAATTTCCGGCGATTGTTAAAATTCCAAGTACAGGGTTAATAACATTGCAATTTTAGATATAAAACACAAACTTCTAGTTTGTGTTTTATAATAATTTTCCAATTATTTATTTGAATATAATCCTACCGTTTTACTCGTATTGTCCAGTAATGTGCGCATAAGTCCCCGAAGTAACAACGAAACTAGTTACTTCTTTACTTAATATAAAACAAAGTCGTTATTTTAGTATGATATATCGTAGTAGCTTAAATATATCGTTTACTACGCAACTGATTTTGATGCGGTGCAGTTCAAGAGGTAAGGCGAGGTTTGGTTACTAAATTATTATACACGTTAGAAGTTGCGGGCAACAGCTAGTATACCTATATAAAAATAATAATAAAATCTTTATTTAGCTAAAGAGTTACATCATCATACAATTATGTCATAAAATACAGTTTAACTGTACCTATATTACAAGAGATATTACAATTTATAACATATGTGATAATTTCATTACATAGTAGCATCTGGTGCTAAACTAGGCTAGAAGCCTGTATTTCAGCACTCAGCGCCTACTCTCATCCACTGGTTTCATATAGGAGCCTAATATGGTAAGTAAACAATTTGTCACTGTTATTACATTTATATTTTCACGTATGTGTGGCATGCGAGGTAGATTTGTGTAAGTGAATGTGTGTGTGCAGTGTGTGGTATGTATGTGCATAATATAATATGTCCATGTAAATATGAATACACTATTCCTCTAAATCATTGTATAGCATTTTCAATTGGATACAATAATAATATTTTGTAAGTAAATATTTAAAAAAAAAATTTCTATCAACTTCTAAATATTTAATTTACGTAGCAAAATATTAAGAAGGAATTTAAATACAGTGATAAAATAAACAAAATGATAATAAGTTTTATTTTAATTATCCAAATAGTTACGTAATTCTGCTGTTATACATTATTAATTATTATAAACTTAATTTTTATGAAACGTTAACAACATAATTAAATTACCTACCCACACACACAGATAGAAATATGTATAAGAATATCTATAAATAATAAACACACTTTAAAATCAAACCAAGTTTAGGATTTACATATCTGTATAAAATTACATAAAAAATTAAAATAACAATGAAACGATTTATTTCTAATCACAAATTTGCAATTTAAGCAAAAAGAATTTTACCTGTTTGTTGCTGCTTTTGATTTAAGCAAAATTACCAAAAACTCCATTCAAGGCAGGTGTAACATGTATTTATTTTAAGTATTTACCTGTTTTGGCTTTACACATAGCTTGAACAAAAAATCAAACAAAAAATCGGTACCTGAATGAAATTCTGGTACCGATTTTTTGTTCAAGCTATGTAAAAAAAGTTCTTTCAAAACTTTCAAGCAAAAAGGAAATCCCTGTATTCAAATACTTCATAACATCATTATCATCATAAAATCACGCCTTTTTAGGGAGTTTCTGACACTATAGAGTGCGATCTACTACGATCCAAACATAGGTTCTTCATAACACTTATTAAGATGTAGATAAAATGACACGCTGTCTTTTGACAATAACCAAGAATATAACTTTGGATTCATCAAATATAATAAATAATAACAATAAATATTCATGGACATTTCACACAACGTCCTTTGGTCCCAAGCTAAGCTTATATGCTTGTGTTATGGGTACCAGAATACGGATAGAATACATATACTACTTTTTTTTTGTAAATACATACTTGTAATACATAGAAACACCCAGACGCAGTACAAACATTTGTATGACAATTATAAATATCACACAAATGATATAGTATCAAAATTACTAAAAACAATAAAACCATAAAAATATTCAGCCAATATACAAACAGAACGTAGGTACTGCTAAAACGATTAAAATTAACAAAAAAAGCCATGCAGCACGCAACGCAAACGTGCAACAAACCCACGATTATGAATCACGTTTCTCAAAACGTTTAGCCTCATATATATATTCACAGTTTAAAATTCAAATACTGTTACGTATGTTTTCTATATCATTTCCCTATCTGTCTATACTTACTAATATTATAAAGCGGAAGAGTTTGTTTGTTTGTTTAGACGCGCTAATCTCAGGAACCGCTGGGCCGATTTAAAAAATTCTTTCAATGTTGGAATATCGAGGAAGGCTTTAGGCTATATAACATCACGCTACGACCAGTAGAAGCGAAGCAGTAGTAAAAAAATTGGTCAAGTGCGAGTCGGACTCGCGCACGAAGGGTTCCGTACCATTATCTATGCAACATAAGGCAACGTTATTAGTATCGCGCAAGAAACGGTAAAAAAATCATGTTTGTTGTATGGGAGCCCCCCTTAAATATTTATTTTATTTTATTTTTAGTATTTGTTGTTATAGCGGCAATAGAAATACATCATCTGTGAAAATTTCAACTCTCCAGCTATCACCGTTCTTGAGATACAGCCTGGTGACAGACGGACGGACGGACGGACGGACGGACGGACGGACGGACGGACAGCGAAGTCTCAGTAATAGGGTCCCGTTTTTACGCTTTGGGTACGGAACCCTAAAAATGTTGTAAAAACGGGGAAAATTTTCTAAATTCCACGCGGACCGAGTCGCGGGCAACAGCTAGATTAAAAAAATTTTTCGCTAAAGGACATTGCCCAAAAAATTGGTCAAGTGCGAGTCGGACTCGCGCACGAAGGGTTCCGTACCATTATCTATGCAACATAAGGCAACGTTATTAGTATCGAGCAAGAAACGGTAAAAAAATCATGTTTGTTGTATGGGAGCCCCCCTTAAATATTTATTTTATTTTAGTATTTGTTGTTATAGCGGCAATAGAAATACATCATCTGTGAAAATTTCAACTCTCTAGCTATCACCGTTCTTGAGATACAGCCTGGTGACAGACGGACGGACGAACGGACGGACAGCGAAGTCTCAGTAATAGGGTCCCGTTTTTACCCTTTGGGTACGGAACCCTAAAAACACCAATTTGAGTAATGTGCTAAATGGTATTAATAAATTCTATTGAACCATAACCTTATTTTATCGGTTGCTGCCCTCATGTTTCAATGGAATGGCATTCTAAGAGCTTGTCCAGAAAGGGCGAATTCGCCACGATTCTCTTGCGCGCATTTGGGTAGGAATTCAGTACTAGCTTTAGAATTCGCTCTAGAGTTCGCGCGTTAACTGGACGCAACAAGGCGTCCCTAGTATCTCGAGATACTAGTCGAGAGTAGAGAGTAGTAGAGAGTCTGGCGTAATTCACGCGATTTACGTGCGTATTTTGAATTCGCGCGATGCTTGTGGACGCGATGTATTTGGTAAGTATTAGTCTATACTGGCCATTGTTTTGCTGTATGCAAAACAAATTAAGATTATAATTATGATTTTCTTTGATATTATTTTTAAATGAATGCTTTAAATAGATTCTGTGGAAACATACATGAAAACCGTATATTATATATATTATACATGGAAACCGTTGGCAGTTTTTTCCCTAGTAAATTCTACAGAAAATATTCCACAAATTAATCACTGTACTTAAGTCCAAGAACGGCGGAAAATTAAAATGGCAAGTATGTATTATTGTGTCTTATTATTGCTTCTTAGTTAATGGCGCTAATAATTATAAAGTATTTATTTAACTTAAGAGTATATTAAAGATATTACTATACCTATGGTCTTAAAGTAGTCTTGTGACTAATACAACTGTTCTCCTTCGTGGTTGGTCTGCGTAACTCTTTTAGATCAATCAGCATATTAAAATTGACACAGAAAATTCTTATAGTGATAACTAGTACCTACTCATAGATAAGTAGGTATATAAGCTAATATTCTATGTTGCATTAGGTTTCGGCAAAAATTTTACAGGCCGCCTGCCTGACGTCAAAGACTATGGAAGAAGGAGACATGTTGCGCCGACCCTAAATAATGGGGTAAGGGCAGGAGGATGATGATAAGCTAAAATACTATAGGCACAAAATACATTTACGCTTCGTGATGATAGTCTACATCTCATTCGTGTGGTGACGGATTAAGCCACTAACCCATTTCTTCCCCAGGGTGCTGTAAGAGCCAGCTGGGACAATATGAGCAGTTAACACATACTGTAAAAGACTGAATACTTGAAACTAAACCCTATGCCAATACCCCTGGTCAGTGCAGCATAGTAGACCACAAGCGTTCCTAAAGTGAAGGAGGCTTGTGCCCAACAGTGGGACGTTGATAGGCTGGACAGAGTAAGTCCAAAATCCGTGGATGTTGTAACAAGCAAATTTCAGTTACCTATTTGAACCATATTTTTCTGTAAATAAAGCCTGTGACATACTAAGGTGATTATAACGAAGCTATTAAAATTACTAGGTCGACCATGTGTAAACCCATTTCCTGAAACTATAATATAGTTCGACCACAAAACACGTATAATACATACATACTCGTAAAGATAAACGTGTTTCGTTCAATACATGTTTCTGTCTTAAGCCAATTTTCTATTTAGGTAATTTTCCTTTTGACGTATGTTTAATATCTCTTATACTCGTACTTTTCTAAAGTTTCTGACTTGCCTTAATTCTAGTAATAGGATACAAAACCGCATTGTTTTACACACACACACACAACACATTTGAAATAAGATAAAATTAAACTGCTTTGAACCCTTTTCAAAATATTATACGACGGGCTTCGTGGTGGAGTGGTTTTATGTAATGGACTGCCGCTCATGAGGTCGCGGGTTCGATTCCCGCTTGGGACAATCATTTGTGTGATATCCATAAATGTCATACAAATGTTTGTACTGCGTCTGGGTGTTTACTATGTATTATAAGTATGTATTTACAAAAGAAAAGTAGTATATGTAGTCTATCCGTATCTGGTACCCATAATACAAGCATATAAGCTTAGCTTGGGACCAGAGGACGTTGTGTGAAATGTCCTGAATATTTATTTATTATTATAATTCTTTAAGCTACCTGACTTATTTCGATACTTTAAGCTCTGTTAACACACAAATCAAGCCATAGTCCAAAATAAATGGCTTCTCAGGTAGGTTAGTAATGCAAACCTCTAAGTTTATTCACAAGCTTATAAATAAAAATGTTATAAAATAGCTTATGTTTCAAAAACAGTCAAAGAGACTTTCTAGAACTATTTATTTAGAAATATTATTAAAAGAAAAAATAGTATGCTTATAACAATTTTGAAATAAATAGTTTTTAAATTCAAAGGTTTCTTTTTGTGTATTCTGGAATTACAAACTCTTTCGATAAAACAAGAAACAGGGTGTCTGTTCTAAAAGTGAATCATCATTCATTATGCAGAAAAAAATTATAATAAAATCCATGTATTTTTAATTCATACTAGCTGGCCCGGCAAACGTTGTTTTGCCATACCAAAAAAAAGTAAAAAGAAAAAAAAAATGAACTTTAAACCTCACGGAGCCCGAGACCTTTCCAACAAATGCAAAACCGTGGAAATCGGTTCGTGCGTTCTGGAGTTATAGCGTCAGGAAGGAAAATCCGACTTATTTTTATATAGTAGATAATACACAAAAGTAAAGAAACAAAGAATGGTTGTGGTATTAACAGTAAAGTGTGTTAATCATTACCAGTAACTTTCACAGTTGGAAAACGAAATCATTTATTACAAATTACTGATTCTGAGAAACATGGAAGTCAAAGTTAATACTTTGTATTTAAGTGATGTTAAATGCATAGCAAGTGTGAAGTAATGTAGAAATATCTGTAAGAGAATACATTCTGTGAAACGGCTAATCATCAGATTTAAAAATAATCCCAATGAGTAACATAACTCATAGTAGAGAAGCATTGGTATCAATTCTACATGCACAACTAAACTCAACTGAAAACAACCGTGGTGTATTTTGATTGATTGGCTATGTGGTTGTGCACATTTTTATTCACTTAAATCGTTACTCTATAATATACAGATTTTCCGAATTATGTTTTGACAATATCAATTTTCATTTTTTAATTAAGATTAGTTGTGCACGTAGAATCGGTACCATTATCTCAGAAACATTAGGTTATCATCGAAACAGTGTATAATACAGTCAACAGAGCGAAACGGAATAGCATAACTAATGAGACTAAAGGAAATTCCCCTTCATCTTTTTCTATCACAGAAAGAAGTCGTTAACCCTAGCCTTGAAGCTGACACTAACTGTATAGAGCTTTAATGTTTCACGTCCTAACGATGGAATCAGGTGTACCAGTTAAGTGCATTGTTCTCGGCAAGGGTTAATGCACCGGTTTTTATTACCTAATGTTTTAGGAATACTGGGTTGGATTAGGAATTTAAAATATATTAGTCATCGTTAATAAACTTTTTGATTTACATGCTAAAGATTTTTTCTTACGTTTTAAACATGACCTTTTTCAATGTTTTTTTGTCAAACGCCAATTTTATGCTAGCACGACCGTGCGCAGAAAGTAGCTATGCTACCGACTACGTCACAAGACCCATCAACATTACAAGGAACTCATATAAAGCAAGCAGTTATGATACCTCGAACTGTCAAACCAGTTTGGTACTTAATGTACTCAGTGTAATTCGTGGAAAGTCCAAAACTTTATTATCAAAGTATCGACTTTGGATTTCCCGATATATCTATGCTATAAATTTCATATTATGAAGTGGAAACCCAATGCGTCTACTGCGCCTGTTATGTGGGAAATATATTTGATATTCGATCGTAATTCAAATTTTTATGGCTTACGATGTAGGCCGATAAAAATAGTAAATACTTATGTCACATCAGCCTAAGATTTTCTACGGATTCAGTTTACCCTCGTTTAGTTACTACTTTAAAGTTTTGAAACCATAAAAATGATGTAATATTAAATATGTTACGGCATCGAAGTAATCTCAACTATTGTAACAAAATACTTTGTAAAGGCCACACTTATTGTAGTGCTTTTTGCCTTTCATAGAATCTGATATTATATATTATCATTACTTCTGCGTGGATCTCTAAGATACGTAGAATGACATGGTTTCATACTTTTTCTGATACAATCCGTTAATATTCTCAGCAAGTTTTATTCTTTAACTTCTGACCGATATCTGATTAAGAAAACATATTTCTTTTGGTACTGTAAGAATAATTCAAGGGTGCTAGGTTACTGCTAGGGTTGGATATACTTGAAATCATATCATGTACAGACATTCCTGGCTATCGTGGTGGAGCAGTACAATACATACTATTTTCTAGACGCAACGATGAACGCGTACTCTCCTACTGAAAATTTCAAATTTCTTCAATTTTACTGTGTGTAATAAATAATTTATTAATTGCAACCATGTCTCTGAATACAGCACTGGTCCTACAATCGATAGTAACCTCCAAACATGCGAAGCCATCATTTTGTTCCACGTGTAACCTTGTTCTTTAAAAGGATCGATATCGTAATGGATATTAATACTAAGTAACACAGAATTTTGCTAATGCAGCATTGCTATCGTTTTTCAATCGTGGGTTCAAATTGCTTGGCAACAAGCATCAAAATAAAGCAAGGCAGTTTAGACATCCAAATTATATTAAAAGCTTTTTTAAAATTATAGTATATTGTGTAAATGTAAAAAAAAACCTTTCTATGTATAAATTATTATAATTTTAATACACCCTCACATTGGTTTTTAGGGTTCCGTACCCAAAGGGTAAAAACGGGATCCTATTACTGAGACTTCGCTGTCCGTCCGTCCGTCCGTCCGTCTGTCACCAGGCTGTATCTCAAGAACGGTGATAGCTAGACAGTTGAAATTTTCACAGATGATGTATTTCTATTGCCGCTATAACAACAAATACTAAAAATAAAATAAAATAAAGATTTAAGGGGGGCTCCCATACAACAAACATGATTTTTTTACCGTTTCTTGCTCGATACTAATAACGTTGCCTTATGTTGCATAGATAATAGAACGGAACCCTTCGTGCGCGAGTCCGACTCGCACTTGACCAATTTTATTAATTTTATAATTGTTTCTAATGTCAATCAATAACCAACATTTTATAACTTTTTAATTTATGTTTCTTTCATAATAATCATAATATACATAATTAAATAATATTAGTTTACTCTGAGGAGAGGACTGGTATCTTAAGCACAGACTACTCTGTAGTCTAGTTAGGATGCCGGTAAGCTTACAATAACTATATAATTTGTAATACATGCATGATTATATAATCAATGTACCATAATAATATTTCAGCTTACGCTATTTTAATAGGTAGTTTTCTAATTATAATATTCCCGTGTTACACCTGCCCCGTGTTCCTGGAAGAGTTAATAATAACTAGCATGATGTCTAACTAACTAGTAGGTATAAAGACAGATTCCTTGTTTAAATAAAATTGTTCTTCAATAGTCTAGACTTTTTACATAACAGGTAAAATAATAGGTAACTAAGTAAAAAAGTAAAGGAAAGATATTTTTGTTACTATAGGTATAACCAAAATTCCCAAAGAAATCACACCAAAAAATGGCAATTGTTACCAATTTTCGACACGTGATTTGTACTCTATAAAATAAATACGTAATATGCATTGTTTTGATGATAACTCATTGCTCAGAAGAAAACACGTGATTTTAATGTTTACAGAATATCAACGTATATTGTACGTGCCATATTTGGGACATACAGTCGAATTAAACTACGACAATGTATGAGTATCTAATATAAGTATGACCTATCTAGAAATAGGATGTTTGGACTTTGCTCATAGTTCTATATACTTTTTCATGAATTATGATTAATATAAAACACACATTCTAATCTTTTACGTCTTGTTATATCAATATAGATCAATCACGGAACATTAAATTTGATGATGCCAACTAAATATTATTTATTAATGCAAACAGATGATGCATTGTAATGCTGATAGACAAGTTGTGTAGAGTTTGTTATCAATAAAATCGGCCAGATTTATAACAGATTTCAACCCTTGGCCGGATCATGGTAACATGATTTACTACCATGGCCCGGTTAAGGGTGAGGTGGAACACCGTGGGGTTTAGTGGGTACTCCGGCACCAATAGGCCGGGAGTCTCACACGAAGCCCGAAGGTTGTCCCCGCAACCGGAAAGGCGAAGGGCGTAAATGCATTCCACACGTAAAAAAAAACTTTTTGCTGCTCCTCATTCTCATAGTTTAAGAACTTTCAAAACCGCCTGTGTCGTCCAACTATTACTGAAATATTCACGGAACAGATGACAGTTCTACGTTTTGTAGACCTTGCTCATCAAAGACTTAATAGACCTAGTATACCATGGAGTTTTCGACAACAGTACTTACTTATGGCTATTGAGTTAATACTACGGAATATACTTTCACTAAAAACACCAAAGTATTCTATTATTATATTATTATTGACGGGCCTCGTGGTGTAGTGGTTCTGGTAACGGACTGCCGATCAAGAGGTCGCGGGTTCGATTCCCGCTCGGGACAATCATTTTGTGTGATTTTTCTAATTGTGATACAAATGTTTGTACTGCGTCTGGGTGTTCCTATGTATTATAAGTATGTATTTACAAAAAAAAAAAAAAAGTAGTATATGTATTCTATCCGTATTCTGGTACCCATAACACAAGCATATAAGCTTAGCTTGGGACCAGAGGACGTTGTGTGAAATGTCCATGAATATTTATTTATTTATTTATTTATTCAAACCGCGGAAGTACAGTCCAGTTCTAGACAGAGAAAGCAGGAGACAGGAACTTGTTCTTTCATAATTCTTAGTTGAAATATCTTAAAACAGTTCTCAATTCATTTTATTAACTAACTTAGACTGTATTTCCGAGTTACATAAACTGTATGTAACAATACAAAAAAAAACTGGTACGAAATAGCATTTTATCACGTATTAAAAATGTTTTAAATTTTATTATGCAAGCTTATTTTAAATTATATGTAGTTAGATTACATGCGAGGCTGAATATTTTACTATTTTTTTTTACAATAAATTCGTGTAGTAGATACTTATAATGAAAAATTTGCTAATAAAGTGTGTGTTTGAGTACGTACGCACGAAGATGTCGGTTTCACATATCACATATCAATGTCATAATAAATTTTAACTATAGTTGTTAATATTAATATATTAATTAGGTAGCTAAAAATCTAGACTTATGAGGATATCATAGATCTGACGGGCCTCGTGGTCTAGTGGTTCATATAACGGACTGCCGTTCACGAGGTCTCGGGTTCGATTCCCGGTCAGGACAATATTTGTGTGATGTTTTTAATTGTCATACAAATGTTTGTACTGCGTCTGGGTGTTTACTATGTATTATAAGTATGTATTTACAAAAGAAAAGTAGTTTATGTATTATATCCGCATTCTGGTACCCATAACACAAGCATATAAGCTTAGCTTGGGACCAGAGGACGTTGTGTGAAATGTCCATGAATATTTATTATTTATTTATTTATTTATAGAGGTTGGGATGTATAATCGTGTGCACAGAACATTTTTATGCACACAAAATTATTGAAAAATCGTGGAGCAGTTTCGGTGGTAACAAATATTGCGATACAATTTAGAAGTTTTTGCTTAAAAGAACCACAAACATTCTTAAATCCATCCATCTATCCATGTATTCTTATAAAGTAACGTTCGTGGTTAAACTATGATTAATTGAATAAAACCTGCAATGTATAAATCAATGCTAAGTAAAGGAGCAGTATGGTTTTGGGGTCATTTAACTGTGTAACTGGTTCACACAACAACAGCGATATAACACACACCACGCCCACACGGTGTGAATTTTGCTTCGCTCATTCCTTCATCTGCGTTCCTTCATTACGCAATAAATGAAATACAGGTTAGCACAAAATAGTAATAACATACCATTCCATAAGGCCATTTAGAATAAAAAAATAATATTATTAATTATATTATGAACCACAAGCGTTCTTTTACATGTGTAATTGATTAAAAAAGGTCCAGGTGTCTAAATTGCGCTGTATTATAGTTAACAAAAAACCTTATTGTATGAATTTTATTAATAATTTTATATTACAGACAGGCTGCAGTTACTTTACTGCTTAAGAGGGCACGATACCAAATTATGCTCCATACAAAAATATGGGCATCGAACTCCCGTTTTTTCTTCGCGAAAGTTAAACCGATTTTAATGGTTTTTACGTTATATTATAGATGAAGAGTATATCTATGCTTCTGTCACTTTCTTTTTTTCAATACATAATAAATATAAGTGGTATGACCATCCGAAAATCCCGTTTTTTCGGTTTTCTTTAGGTAAAGTTGCAGCGTCTATCACACAAATTTGGTAAAGTTTTACCAAAAAAGAAAGTGATAGAAGCATAGACATACTCTTCATCTATAATATAGAGTAAAAACTATTAAAATCGGTTTAACTTTCGCGAAGAAAAAAGAAACGTACGAAACGTCTTTTTTTCAAAGAATTTGTAGGTAAAATCTGCTTTAGCTATATTTGTCCCTTTCAGCGCGGCGGTCGGAAATAGGGATAGCAATACCTAAGGTAAATACCTAAATGAGGAGTACAGTACCCTCTTAACTGTAAAAAACACATAAACTTAAATTACATCAATAGATATAAAATACTTGAATTGTTTTTAATTTCTACGGAACTAATAACAAATTCCTCTACCATTTGGTTCTCATGGAAATCCGATATATTACGGCAAATCAAACAGCAAATAATATTTTAGATTCAATCAGGCATGAAGTGTGTATATAAAAAAAGGTTGTGAGAACATTATTCCAACTCGTCTATTTAGGTTCCTGTTAAGCAATAAAATAAAACGAGTTAGGCTCCAGCACCAGGCGGGGAATGTGGCCCTTTTCGCTCGAAATAGAATATGTTCTTAGTGCTACTCCGTTTACTCATGGCTTTGTCATCGTATTATGTACATTTTGGTCTTAATATAAAATGTAATCAATAATTTTTATTGCTTATTTTAACAACTTGTTTGAGTAGAAAAATATTCAATAGTTATCAAATACATAAAGTGGCTACCTCAACGAATTAGAACAATATATAATTTCACTGGGTGCCACGAAACTCTAAAAGAGAAGCGTCAAATAAAACCCTTAAATGTTTTGATTAGTCATTTGAATAGATAACAATTACTGAACTTAGATAACAATAACAAATTTAATAAATAACAATAAATAACTTGCCAAATAACCTATTTCAAAACGAGTAAGTACCTATAATATGCATTATCTGCATTATATTCCTATTTAGGATCATGAAGTAAACTGTATTGCTTGTTATTTCTAAACAAAGCTTTAGATGACTACAGCGATGAAAACAGTGACTAAATTATACTGATTAAAAGGCATAAATCAGAGGCCAGACTGTTCAGCAAACGCTTTGAGTCATACCAGTGACTGTATTTTGGCTGGAAACTTAAAATATACACGTCTATACAGATTGGCGATATATGCCTAGCTATTATTTCTGTAATTATTAAGTGTGATACAATTTTATTGATCTACAAACTTCTACAGACGTTACAATTAAGAATTCTAAAGACGTGATGTTGCTTTTCGTCAAGGTTTATCTTGGTAATAAGGGAATTATACTACTAGAAGTAACTAGCAATCTTAAAAGTATTATTAAAGAGCTTTGCTTCTTCACTCATGCTATTTGTCAATCATCTATGTACCTATCTAGTCTTATCTCGATGCAGTTCACTTCTCTTATTTTACTTGTTGTTTACTAAACCTTAACAAATTATACAAAAAGCCATCCTCTTAAACCACTCTACCTATTAAAAACACCGAATCAAAATCCGTTGTCTAAATTTTGAAGATATAGGCTCACATAGGGACATGCATAACATACAAAAATTGGAACTTTGTTTTAGTAAAGTAATTTATTAAATTGCAATATTGACTTGCTATGCTTTTAATTAATAAATTAAATTGTAGCAGAAAAGTGATCATCATCGTGATGAATTAGACAGAGAATACGACAACATTGATGGCAATATTTATATATTGACGAGAGCAGAACAACTTATTTTGTTTTAATACCTACCTAATATTAATACTTGTGTAACATTCATGTTCAATGAAAACCGATACCATATCAAATTGTTTTATGTTTTCAATTTCTTGTTTGCCTATGGGCAAACAAGAAATTGACATATGGTTGTTTAAACATATTATCATACACGTACCTAATACCTATTCCATTGTTTCAAGTGTGGAACGTCAGTACAGACATCGGTCAGATACCTTTTTTTTTTATTATTATCTACATATGGGTGGGGGTGATTGCACGTATGACACTGCACTCAGATTCTACAGCATGGGTTCATTGTTGCAATCCGGTATCTTTTTGAATCGTTCTTTGTTTGAAAAAATCAGTGAAAATACATCTTTTGATTTTCCTATCCATAGTATAAACAATAGTCTAAAAAATAGGGCTTTTCTTCCCAGTGGCATACTTGTTTTGTAGTTCGTAAAAGTGACGTGTGTCGTATGCGTAAAATTACTTTGTCACTTGAATTGAGATTACCATTAAGTTGTTTTACCATGATATACACAAGCTAAGATTTTTAAGTACTACCTCGAGAAATGTATTATCCAACATAAAAATATTTCCAAATGCAAATCAACAATTCTGTCCTTAATTTTATTCCCTCCTCCATACTTTTTTGTAACTTAACATTTATATTACAAAATGATTGATGCTCTCATATATAATCATTATCAATTATCACAGAAAAGTTTGCTTAACTTAACTATTATTTAATGGACATTGAACGTAACTTAGTATTATTAAATAATGATTAATGTTAATACATTAAATTATTATAACATAATTGTATATTATCTATACGTATGTAACATAATTCTCATTAATTATTAACTGTTGTGTCATAAATACTGTGTTTTATATGTCATATTCTATACCGATATAAATAGGATGTGTGGAACCCTTGCGCAATATTCTCCTCGTCAGACGAATAAGTTTTCGACCCATTTTCTCCGCAGATTTCTGTAAGAGTCAGCTGAAGGTATGAAGGAAGAATGCAAATAACATCTTCTGTGAAAGACGAAAAACTTAAAAGTTGCTTTCGAGTAATCCGCCTTTTACAGAGGAATATTGGGCCTAAATACATAATGATACCTAAAAAAAGTGAAAAATGCCGCAAGTGGGACCCACTTGTGGCATTTTTCACTTTTTCCACCATAATTTGATTTATTAAACAATCCAAATTGCTTTGAATCTTCATCTCAATTGAAGAGAACTGAACATAATATTAACATGCTTCATTACCATACAGTGTGTGTCTATTAGGAACAAGTTTTTAAATATATATTACACATTTCCTTATTTTAGATTATTTTCTATGTAATATTATTCACGTTTCAGTATTAGGTATTGTGGTTAGAATAACACTCGAACTCATTCTTACTCATTATTGATTTTTATATTACACCATTATATTAGCACGTGAAGATGTTATGGTTTCTCATTTCTATAGAAATTCTAATATTTTCCTGACTGACACAGTTGTGTAGGCACTTATATATAAACTGTAGCGACAGGACAATTACACAATAACACGGTATGCTATGGTAACGTTGGATTTTTCCTTCCCTTTTGGAAAAAAAAAATGTGTTAATAAATTTCAATGTTATATGTATATTGAAAGACGTAGAATCGAGGTAAATAACAGTTTTTGAAAATTTTTAATGAAGTATACAATACTTACTATTTTTATAAATATATCTGATGTGCGAGGACTATCGTTTATAATGTTTTTTCAACTAATAACTGTACCAATCACAAACTTTTAATCTGAGTAAATTTCATTTCATTTATTCTTTATTGTACATAATTATAGAAGAACAAACATAGTTGATATAAGCATAAATATATAGGTACAAAGGCGAGCTTAACTCAATACTGAGTTTTCTTCCAGCAAACCCTTGAGTGAGTCAAGAAATAGTAATAACAGGATAGCTAGGTGTAAAACAAGAATAGATTAGCAGTTGTAGAAAGTGATAAAATACATACACGGGTATAAAAGTAAACCTACTTAGATACAAATATAAATATATGTACACAAACATATAAATACATATATACATACGAACATAATAAACACATACCTACGTAACTATTTGGATAGGAGATATTTTTATACTTTTTTCCTGAAAACGTCCACAGAAGGGCTATCGCGCAAGGAATGTGGAAGGGAATTCCAGAGACGAACTGCGTGTATAATGAAAGACCCACCATACCATAAATTTCATAAATTTATTGGCATTTGGTTTACGAGCATAGTTTTCGTGTAATTTTAAGCTGCAACTTCTTGTTTTGGATTGAATTATAAACCTATAGCGAAATCTCTAAGGTCCTAAACATTACAATAAAAAATTAAAAGTATCGAATACTGCCAATGACGCAGATATTTATTAATTTACCAAACTAACAAATACGTTTTGCGCGACTAAAAGATACAACTCTACTCGTAGCAGTTACAAACAAAACAATGTATCCGTGATTATGTTTTTTGTAACACAATTTCATTTATTTATGGGTCAGGGGTCAACATCATTCTTCTGCTCTTATCCCATTATTTGGGGTCGGCGACAACATGACATGTCGTTCATGTTACATTGGATTTTTGCTGATCTTTACAACCGGCTGCCTGTCTGATGTCAACCCTTCTTGTTAAACGTGCAGGTGTCATGCGACGTGGTTTCCTCGGTACTTACGACCCCTGCGGGCAAGACATGGGGAGGTGACACTTGTATTCTTTTTATCCGTCACCCCATGGACAAAAAGGGGTCAATATTTAAGGTCATAATTATAAACACAGATTGTTTTTATTTGCATAATCTTACTAGAAAGTGTAACAATTTTCAATATTATTTCGAAATAAACTTAATATTTTATACCGTAAAGTTCTGTTTCACAGTGAGCTGATAATTTGGGTAATGAAAGTGACAGACACAATGAAAGTGAGTTGACAAGTAGGTTAAGTTTATATAAAGGTATGTAATTCAGTGAATGGGTGATATGAAAAAAAAGTAATAGTGTTTAAACACTATATTATATTTGGCAAAGCGCCCAGATATACTTTTAGTTAATCTATTATATGGGTATTTATAATTATCTATATTACATAAATTATTACAAAATATTCTAAAAAAAGTAAATTTTACCATAAATTCCTTAAAAAAACAAAACCAATATTCAATAGCGAGATAACTCAAAATACCTGAAATAAGTTTTCTAAACAGTAGCTAGCTAAGTTTTCTATACGTCGTAATTTCCATTTCATACTACAGCAATAAAAATTGTTAGTGGAAAAAAATGTTTTATTTTCTGTGATTTTTATAAATACATAATTCGTATCCAAATTATGAATAATTAGGTATATAAAACCATTTAAAAAAAATTTATGCGTTGTTTTTCTAATGTAAATGGGTTACAATACAGTGTAAAACGTTATGGATTTGAAATACGTAGATTCATTTTGTTGTTTATTGATAAACAGTATAAGTAATTAAATTAAATGACTAAATAATTTATATTCACAATAATAAACATTATGCGCAATAGGACATACGTATTAGAATTGAATTTGAGATTTAATTTACCTTAAATTCTCAGCGAATTATACAATTACATGACGTAAATGAATTTAAATAAAATTATTTTAAGTAAATTTATAAATGTATATATTAAGGTCAACTTAGCTTTTTGTTCATTTTATTTATATAAACATATATAATATTCAGACAATACGTAGACATCCAAAACTAGGCTACAGTTAACATAAAAAATTGGTCAAGTGCGAGTCGGACTCGCGCACGAAGGGTTCCGTACCATTATTTATGCAACATAAGGCAACATTATTAATAAATGAGCAAACAACACACACAATACTTAATTAATCACGTTTGTTGTATGAGAGCAAGAAACGGTAAAAAAATCATGTTTGTTGCATGGGAGCCCCCCTTAAATATTTATTTTATTTTATTTTTAGTATTTGTTGTTATAGCGGCAATAGAAATACATCATCTGTGAAAATTTCAACTCTCTAGCTATCACCGTTCTTGAGATACAGCCTGGTGACAGACGGACGGAAGGACGGACGTACGGACAGCGAAGTCTCAGTAATAGGGTTCCGTTTTTACCCTTTGGTTACGGAACCCTAAAAATTAAAGAAGGGTAAATCGAGTTATGTTTCTCTACCCTGTACTCATAAATTATAGGCGTCAGAAATAAAAACAGAAACGAAGCAGAGTTTGTAGATTTAAACGTGCTATTAAACGTTCTAAACATACCGTTTAAGTAATGGTATGAACAAAGTCAAAGCATAGTCTATGACAACGATGTAATCAATCAAAATAAAAACTCTGACCAGGAAACAGCTTGTAACAAAGCTGATGAAACTTTCAATCTTAATCAATCAATGGGTAACTAGAGCGCAGACAATTATAGCTATCGCCAAAACGTTAATGTCTTGTAATAGTGGACTACTTAGTGATATTTTTTTATTAAAGTAACCATGTCATGCATAAGCACCAAATAGATAAACCACTGCAGGCATGATGTGCAACGTGCATATAGATCAAAGATAAGAAAATTAAAACTTCTTGTTTTTTTATGACGAAGAAATTACTATAAAATATATTAACATACAATCAACTAACTAGATATACATATACATAACATTGAATATGAATATTTAAAATTAGTAGCATATCTTGTGAAATAAAGAGAGATAAACCAAATTGTTGATGGCAAGTGGAAAAATGGGGACTCCCCGAATTGACTTGTTTGAGCAACATTACAGTCGCTATATGTTTATGACGCGCATAATAAGTATCTAAGTAGAAGTCCCAACTGTAGTCCCAATCAATACTTAGTTTGATTTAAATCATAGCTGGAAGTCTTTGAATTACATTGAACTAGACTTATTTAGGAAGAAACAGTGGTATACAAAGTACAAAGTATTACACGATCACGTAGCAGATTCGCTGGGTTTACAAGATACATAATAGATTCATACGTATGATTTTAATTTTCACCATATCATAAATCATCTTTACGCTTTTGTACAATTATTGTACCTAAGTAATGTACTTCTATTGTGCAATAATTGCAGCTAACTCTTACATAATACTCTTGACAAGGGAAATTTCAGTTAAGTCACGAAACTTGCGTAATTTTTAACTGTTATTGTAATGTTGTTACGTGTTTTAAGTATATTATAATATATTTTACGTTTCTTTCTAATCTATGGAAGTAACTTTAGTATTTTGTAAGCATTGAAAGTATAGAAAGTTGTGGATTGGCAAGAAGCCGATATCGATTAAAATATCTACCTTATACGTGCAAAATCAGTGTCAAATTATTTTTTGGATTCTTTCACAAATTATACACAAAAGCCAGTGCATTATCAGGAAGTGTGATTCGATGTGTTTGTAAAGATATGTTACGAAAAATTATACAAGTTCTAAATTATCCTAAGCCCTTTATAAAGTAAAATCTATATTAAAACGTAACCAACAAGATAAAAACATCACGTGTGGTAAGTGAAACCGTTACCGATACCGTGCTCTTCTGCGAATGTGAAATTTAATTTAAATTAATCCGTGTTGTTTCAAATATTTTCTTTAAAACAGATATTATTTTAATTAAAAACTTCCTTTCTGTTAATGTACACCTAAATCTCATTACAGAACGAATGCATAAAAAAAGAAGCTTTATAAAAGAATCTATTGCGTTTATTTTGAGTTTTAAACATACACAATATTTGATAATGCCACTAGACACAATGGTAACTGAAAACAAGTCTCCGAAACGTCGCGCGTCAGTTTCATGCACGGAACTTAAAATTACCATTACTACAGAAGATATCAGTAGTATTAGGTATAAACTGCAAAAGACCCGACATCACATGAAATCTGGAAATGTTATTATTTCAAGCAAATCTTCACATCATAATTTGAATTAGGTATAACTATAACTAGATTATTACAATAGTTTTAGCTAATGAAACATTAAATAGAACACTGCACTATAGTTCATTCTAACAAGAGATAATAATTTCTAAGTAAGCTCATGCAAAAAAGATAGGTGTTCTATGTAATGATTCACATGAATGACCCAGTTAAACACATGGTGTTACGAGTAATACACCTAAAAATACTCAACACTTTAATAATGAGAACAAGGTATCAAATTATAACACCAACGTATGAATTTTCAGTGATTTTGTTATAGGTAGGGGTTTAATTTTGGTAAATACTTTAACCCGGTTAAGATTTCCTTTTGACGTAAAAATTGTATGAAGCTATATTGCTGTTGAGAAGCAAAGAAACTATAGTTTGATATAAGGATGAAGAGATTGTAAGTGTCGCTGATTTTCATAGCTCTATGATCAAAAATCACTCACATCACTCAGTCAGTCTATATTGTTCGTATTCTTAAGTCAGTGTTAAATAAATAAATAAATATTAATTTGAATATTATGGATCATGGCCAGAATTAAAATAAAAACTAAAATATTACTAATCAAATTTATGCTTTCTTGGTGGTAAATCGCTATTTGCTACCACACACTGCGCGTTAATAGACTTGACAGTTTAAAAATTTCAGCTTGAACTGAAATAACAAAACTTGAATTCAATTTACTTACATAATCTATTACGTAAAGTCGTACTTTGTATCTGTTATACTACCAATGTGGTTCATTAAACCTAAATATTTTAAAAAACTATTATATTTAAGCCTTTTTATTCACAGAATTCGTTCGAAGCAATGAACGGAATGTTTTCGAAAGTCTTGCAACGAAGTATTGGATTTGAATTTTTCTTTGTTGTGCCATTTCTCAATCATTTTAATATGTGATGATGTACATCATATTAATCCTTCATTGAGTAAATATGGACTAAAGACGTCTGCGTCATAGCTAATCTTCTCAATGTGGTGCAAGATTTCTAACAAAAAATAGTCCCCGTATCCAATAGTAGACACAATGATTACGAAATCATAAAAAAAATAGCTTTCCATGTGTAAGACGTAATCGATTTGGTCATCATCACGAGTGCTAATTAAAGTTTATTAAACATTCAAAACCCTCACGTAAAATTAATATTTGACTACAACTCATTTCGTAAGCGTCATTATGCAAACATCTTAACGTACTAACTAAACCGTTCTAACTACTATTATTAATCATCACTTCACATCTTTAGTGGAGCATCTTTTTTTAAAACTAGCATTATCAATCATCTCTCATGGTGAGATAAAATATGTTTTCGTATTGAGATTAAAATTTGATATGAATTGCGAAACATGAAATCATTGCGCAAACATTACGATGAAACAGTTTTTATCGTCGGATACGATAATGGCGACTGACTACGGCTGAATTCAACGATGTCACTTTAATAAAAGCGTGAAGATCTGCTCATTAAACATTCTTAATAGTAAAGAAATCATAGGTAGTTAATGTGAACAGGTGCACAGGAAACCAAAGAGAGGGCTTTTGTTGCTTTTTTCAGTATTTTTAAGATTCGTTAGTAAGCCGTTTAGCCATATTGTTACTGACATGACCGGATGTTTTGTTTTAATTTATTTCGCAAGCATATGATGAATTTAGTTCACACCATAGTGATGCCTAACTTGAACACTATACTTTATCACACGTCAAAGTCCAACAATGATAATAATTGTCACTTGTTATGTGTGTTGTATCACTGGTATCACATAATGGCATAGCTTATAGCATTAGTTGGTTTAATACCTATAGTTCTATAGGTAATATTGCCGAAACTGGTCGTAAATAAGGATGTCCTCAATTTAAATGTAGGTTTTCATGAAAATACTAATAACCGCAGCGCACTAATACGATGAAATTACGGTCATAGATTATTTTTTGATTAATAACAATGTTTTGGAATTACTGTTATGTAGGTCCAACGTCATTACCTCATTACAGTGTTATTTTAGCTGAGGTTATTGTTATAAGTATTATCCTATATTTATTTTTGAATAGATAATGTAAGCATGGACCAGTTTCGTGAATTACGTTAAAATCAATTGTGATTTATTCTCAGAAATTAATTTTGGTCCGCATGTATTTTTGTTCTTTTTGAGTAGAAAAATGAGGCAGATTTTTTCAAAACGCATTGTGTTATATTTCTTCCTATTGTCTCTACTCGCACTAAACTGGAACATGGTAGTTAAGAAGAGAAGAAGAGTTAATGATTCTAGTCAAAAATAATTATAAAATATTGCAGTTTGTTAAGTCTTTTATTATTTGCTACCTTTTGCAACAATTATGCAAGAAATGTTACATTTATACGTATCATTATACCTTTTTACTATGGTTGAGGCAGAGACTTTGCAGTGCCATCTGCTATGTTTCTTCCTTTCATTATTTTACTTGTATACACGTCTGGTCGAACAACGAAGAGGACGCCAAAAAGACATACTCTGATGTCATCAGCCTTGAGAAGGGTCAAGTGCGTAGCATTTACAACAGCCGTGCATGTTGTATGTTACAATCATGTAAAAGGCCTGATTTGCGTCTGACGCTTATCATTTATTTCCTAATCTTGTGTTTCATAATTTCTTTGTCTATTCTGTGTATTTCGTTTTTCTATACCAAATGGAATATCGTTTGATGTAACTAAATGTTTTGACATTACCTTGTCATGTCTATGTCGAAATTTTCATTGCGTCTATTAATTGTTGTACTCACTCATACATCATTAATGCCAGTAAGGGCCTTTAAACATGCTTCATGGATGTCAAGTTCAGATGAGTATTGAGGCCAAATGTTGCAATTGCGACAGTTAGTCATACAGTTATGAAAGATTGCAAAGTGCAACTACACAAGCACTTTTTTGTTTTTATTTTAATATTTTCTCCAGTCAGTGCATTTCGTGATGATCTGACATTTTTATTAATAAAGTTTTGATGGTTAAGAACTGGTATTGAATCCAACGTAGTAAATTAAGACAGAATATTATTGTAATCTGTGTAATAAATATTTCATGTGTAATATTATCGCAACCAAAAATTAATATACCCAAGTCCCCACCCAAGAAATTTACAATCACGACTATAAGGCATGATCCAATATCTATATTTAACCTCCAAATGTCTAATGAACGATTGACATTTACAATTCAAAAGAGCACTATAGATAATGTAGGAAGCTGATTGCTATTTGCATGAATAGAAAGGAACAAATGGTTAGTTTTTAAATTTCCTGAATCTACTAGTGATATTTATGAAAACTGTTACTATGTAACAAATAATCTACGCTTTTTAAGAAGACACAGAACATAATATTGATAACATGCCAATTGCTTGTGTCACAGTATTACTCGCCCACCTCGCCATTCTTCTTATAAGCTTGATCAATTCTTAAGAAATTTTGCGAGTGTATTATAGCAAGTCAAGATTAAGATGTAATAATTTTTATACATACATGTTATAATACTAGCCATAATCAGAATGGTGTATTCAGTTGGTCTAACAATAGGCATAAGACCAGAATTGAGGGAAACTCCGGAGCTCACCAACAACAACTTTTTTGTATAATATACGGATATAGGTACCTTTATATCATCCCAAGTTAAGAAAAATGGTTAGACTGACAGATGACAAGAGCGATACTACACTGGTTTCTTTTTTGTACAAGACCCTAAAATATCGTTTTTCGTGATAAGTAAGACTTCGTGCCGTACCTGGATTATTAGCAATTCAAACCCCTTATTATATTTGTGCATGGAGCGGGAAGGCGCAGCTGTAGAAACTGTGCCAAGGTAAAACCTCTGTCGCCTACAGTAACTAACAACTTGAGTACATGCAATTATATACGGTAAAACAGAATTGTGGAATCGTTTGCTGGAGATTACGTAATATCTTTAAGTATAAAATAAAGTGATAATTGTCTGTCTGGATCTGGGATCTCATACTGTAGTGTCATTTCAGAGTAGACAGATGGACATGGATACTAAACTTTTTAACTTTTTCGAAAATAGGAATTTAAATAATAGAAGAACATTGAAGTGACGTAGTTTATATTGTAACATAACACATTATTGCGTCGCAAAGCAATAATGATGAAATCCTGAAGCACCGGCGGAACTTATTGCTGTATTTTTACCGTTCATTTCAACGTTATACATAAACGCGAACAATGTTATCGGATAAAGATAACTCTGTGAACTTGGAAATATGTTGCAGTTGCTATAGTAACATTGAATAAGTAAGTTTAAAGAATACTTGATTGGGATTGTACTCAAAAATCAACTTTCCTTGTTGAAACTTTTACTATGTTAACAAAAAGACTTATCAAGGATCTGCGCAAAACGCTTTTTCAAGCTATCCTGTCAAGCATCTCGCTCGTTTATACGAGTAACTTAACTACTGTTTTTCTAAACGACTTTTTATATAGTCTGTTAAAAAACGTTTTACCTATTAGGTGTTCTTAGTATAACCGAGCTGTGTGCTGTGAGACAGGCTCATTACTTAGCAAAAAGAATAAAAAAAATTCCGTGAATGCTTTATTTATTTGTGCTTTATTTTTAAGCAGGTACTATTAAAAGATTATATTATCTAGACATTGAGTTAAACACTTTTGAGTATGGCTCTAGATAACAGTATTATTATTTACTACTACACTGAGTAGTAGCGTAGTA
This sequence comes from Orgyia antiqua, assembly GCA_916999025.1. Lineage (NCBI taxonomy): Eukaryota > Metazoa > Arthropoda > Insecta > Lepidoptera > Erebidae > Orgyia > Orgyia antiqua. The sequence goes on along the minus strand of OU779864.1, from coordinate 13,053,509 downwards.
GTATTTGCGGCAAAGGTGCAGATATAACGAACTTTCGAGAGTTATTTTCTATTTTTGAGTCAAATTTTTGGTCAAATTGACATAGATAATGACTGTGTGCTGACGGATTAAGAATACAAGTGTCATCACCCCATTTCTTTCTCAGGGTGTAGGCGCCAGCTAAAGGACAATATAAGCATTAATTTATGAATTTTTGCAATTGACTTGCTATGCTTTTACTAAATAAACTAAATTATAGTGGAAAAAATGATAACCATGAGCGGGACTTGAACCCACGACCTCGGAATACCGTTCCGTTGCTCTCCCATCTGAGCTATCATGGTTCCCGCATATGTTTACCAAATCCTCCACTACAACCTTCTCAATGTGAGTTAAACATCGTGCGATGTTTTTGTGTACAACGCCATCTATTGAGCGGTTTGCACCAACTCGATCAATCGATCACTTAGTGTTCTTTACAGAACACAATTGGACCGAAATAATGACTGTACATGTCTTTCTACATTAATTTATGAATTTTTGCAATTGACTTGCTATGCTTTTACTAAATAAACTAAATTATAGTGGAAAAAATGATAACCATGAGCGGGACTTGAACCCACGACCTCGGAATACCGTTCCGTTGCTCTCCCATCTGAGCTATCATGGTTCCCGCATATGTTTACCAAATCCTCCACTACAACCTTCTCAATGTGAGTTAAACATCGTGCGATGTTTTTGTGTCTATTGAGCGGTTTGCACCAACTGTTTGACAATATAAGCAGTTAAAATCTACTGTGAGAGACGGAAAACTCGAAACTAAACTCTGCCCACATGCCTGGTCAGCGCGACACCCTCCCAGAGTGGAGGAGGCCCGTGCCCAGAAGTGGGATGTTAAAGAGCTGGAGAGGAATATAAAGAATAATATATCTAGAATAATATCTAGACATATAGTTAAATAACTGAGAAAACTGGTAGCTGCTTTCTAAAACCAAACCTCAACTTTTATTATTTAGCTAGCATAACGTGACCATTTTTTCTTTGACTCAAAACAGGACATCGGTTTGTAAGTACATAAACTAAAATTAAATGAAAAAATAACACTTTTTAAGGGCCTACATCAATATTATCGTATATCATCGCCGACACGTACATATTAACACAGCCAGTAGGCACAGAAAATGATGAATTAGGGATACTTTTCCTATTTACTCAAAATCTACTAAATATATTTTAATTCTGATTTACGTGTTTCTATATATAATAGTTACTTATGTTTTTAAAGTTATTTCATTAGTTAATACGCGATAATAGACCGACAAATGAAAAAAATAAAAATTTTGAGAGGTTGTTTCGCCAAGATTTTCTATCGAGAAAACTTTTTTCAATCGTGTTTCTGAGTTGATGCGATCCTAGATCATATATTGAAAAAACATATACTTAAAAATTAGAGCTCTAGCCATTCAATCTAAAGAAACAATGAAAACTTCGTACATAGAAAAATGCACGAAACTATTTTGGTATCGTCTTAATATATACTCTGGACAAGTTTTTTTAATATTAACCTTCATTATCAACATCGCCTTTAAAACTGATACCTGTAACTGAGTTTTCTCAGACGTCCACCATTTGTTCATTACGGAAAATACTCTTTCTACTGGAGTTCGGTTTCCGAAAACGGGACAAATTTGCGTCCCAGATGTAGTTTCGGGGACACCGGGACTCGTAGTTGTAAAAAGGGACAGTTCCGTTTAAAACGGGACGTCTGGTCACATTAAGCTAGCATAAACTGCTCGTAAGTTTCAAGGATTTACTATATAATAACATAATACTAGAAAAAAAACACTTACCTTACTTGTTAATGATAGAGAAGTAAAAAAATACCCAATTACGTATGATAGATACGAGTTGTCATTAACTATCATTATCATTATTACCAACATCTATGGTTTAACTACATGTGTTATTTTGATGTTTTTGTTTTATAAAATTCTTATTCTATAATGTACACATAAAATATATTTACAAAGTTGGAAAATAAGGAAAAATGTAGGTACAGAGGCGAGCTTAATTCACTATTGAATTTTATTCCAGCAAACCTTACAATTACGTGATTTGAGGAAAGTAGGCATGTAATTTACAACAATATCTAAACAAAACTGCTGAATATAATGATAGTAGTAGTAGTCCTCTTGTCTAAAGCTAAGCTTTAATGCTTGTGTTATGGGTACTGAAGTACGGATATATTACATTTTTTTTCTCTAAATACATACTTATCTATACTTAATATTATAAAGCTGAAGAGTTTGTTTGCTTGTTTGTTTGTTTGTTTGAACGCGCTAATCTCAGGAAGTACTGGCCGGATATGAAAAATTCTTTCAGTGTTGGATAGTAAAATTATCGAGGAAGGCTATAGGCTATATAACATCACGCTACGATCAAAAGGAGCGAAGTAGAAAATGTTGCAAAAACGGGGGAAAATTGCAAAATTCCACGAGTACGAAGTCACGGGCAACATCTAGTAATAGGTAGAAAATATACAAACGCAACAAAAAATTTGTGAGACCAAAATAGCATCACAGAAATAATTGTCTTGTGCAGGAATCAAACCATTAACCTCGTGAATAGCAGTCTGCTACACTAATTTGCACAATGAAACCCGTCTAAAATACAAAAAAAAAACCGGTAACTTTGCAAACTTTCTTGGGTATTTTCCCTTTACGGAAGACGGTACATATTATTTTATTTATTACTCTATTTTGAAGCGTTGGCTAATCCGGTAGGTAATGTAAACAGTTCAGGTCGAAGGAGAAATAATCGATAGACTGATGAGTGAATTATCAAGGTGAAGATCCAGTTATAACTTGTTTATTTTTTTTATATTTTAGGGCTAGTCTAGATAAAAAAATAACAGTCAGCCAAACATAGACCCGGAGTTTGTTAATAAATTCTTTTTATTCTAATCTAAGAGGGTTTTCAATTCTTTTTAATATAATTTTTTTTTATTGAAATCCAAATAAATTACAGCAGTTTTACAATAGCACTGAGACCCCCCACTAGGATAATAATAAAATAAATAATAAATATTCACGGACATTTCACACAACGTCCTCTGGTCCCAAGCTAAGCTTATATGCTTGTGTTATGGGTACCAGAATACGGATATAAGATATATATATAGATATATAGGATACTCTATGTTGTGGGGTTTTATTATTTTTAAGCAAATAATCATCCGTCTACTGAATGAATTTTTAATTCAATTTTATAAACCTTAATAAATTAGAAAAATATATTATTTTATCCTTAGTAGAGTTTGAGTGAGACTTGAACGTACCACTTTGAAATTTCGTTCTATCATTCTATAAACTGAACATCGATCGCGAAAAACAATAACGGTTAACCACTAATTTATTACTAAATATTATTAATAAGATCTTTAAAGATTATATCTGACAACAAACAACACATGATGCATTCTTTTTGTCAAAAAATTTTAATGAGGGAATCCCACAACCAGCATGTATACTTAAATTGGCAATTACCATTCCCACGTTTTTCTTATTCTTCATATTCGGTTTTACCAAATAGATTTTTTCTTATTTTATAGATTTTACTACATATACGGGCGTCCGTATTGTGTCGTCATAGACAGTTTATTTTGCAGACGAGACGGTGCTTACAAAAAAAGATCGTCATAATTTCATATTTCTTGTAGATTGTACAAAAATAAGAGTGACGACTGACGATACATGAGTAGCGTGTGACATTTTTATAATAACAATTAAATTATACCTATAGCATATTTCAAGCTAATGTACGCGGATTCACCCGCTTTTGTAGTTACAGGTACCGATTCTAAGTCCACAAACAAACTTAACTAAAAATGAAAATTGATGGTGTCAATAACACAATTCGGCAATGCTAACTGAACTTTCTTATTTTAAAAACTAAATTATAGACTTCGGTCTTATTCATATTGACTTACCGGAGGTTTAAACGGAGATTTCATCGGAGAGATAATACACATTTTACCGTAAAAAGACTATTATGAATAACAAGTTTTGACAATTTTCGCGAAATTTTAAACCTCCGATAAGTCATTATGAATAGGACAATTATTATTTTAAATAATAATAATGTGCACAACAAAATAAATAAAATACGAAAATACACCATAGTTGTTTTAACTTTTTAGTTAGTTTAGTGGTGCACTTAAAATTATCACTCGTAGGTATAGGTGTGTTTCGTATGAATGCTATTTATATTATGTGTTATTATGTTGTATGAGCTATACAATTGTAAGTTTCATAAAAATCTACTAAGTAGCTTTTGCGTAAAAGAGTAACAAACAAACATTTACGTTTTTATATTAGTAGCAACAGTGTCTTGGGAATCAAACCTGGTTCAGCATTTGAACAAATATTCGAATGCGAACCATATAGGGCAATTTTTAAAATAATCCTATGTCACACTTTATATTTTAATTTATACCTATTGATGACGTAGTACATATACACACATACATAGTAATGTTAGCACAGCCGTATTTCTATGTAAATAGTATATTAACAGTCATTGAATTTAACCATAGTAACAATAAATTAAATATTTAAATAAATTTTATTTGAATTGTCATTCTACAACGTGTTTCAGAAAGATGTAGTGATATTTGACCACCGTTACACATGGCCGGTGACTAGGCACTAGGCATGGATGAAATTACAAATACTAGTTATATTATGACTTTTATGTGTTCATAAAAGTTTAATTAATTTATAAAATTAATCGATCTTCATTAAATACAACACTACTATGAGGTCATCTTTTATCGTAAGGTTCAACCGCATTCAAAAAACCGTAAACATCTCATAATTGATGCGTTTCTGGTAGTTATTTAATAGTAGGCAATAAACAAAAATACTTACCAACTGTATTTTTCTATGTGTAACTGTAATATTTATAAAATTTAAGGCCTATCTAATGCAACTTTAAATTATGACTACACCTTTCTGCAACACGTTGTATAAATATTGTTATGGTCAATAATGAAAATACTAAAGAACTAGGTGTTTTGCCAAAGTCATTGTGACATAACTCTTTCACTGGTTATTTTATTAAATTTTCTAACTGATACAGATTAGAGATACGGTTTATAGAATACTAGCTGTTTACCGCAACTTCGTATGGGTGGAATTTCGAAACCAAACAAATTATACCAAAATGTCATCCTCTGGTAGCACTCTATCTATTAAAAAACCGTATCAAAAACCGTTGCGTAGTTTTCAAGATATAAGCGCACATACATAGATGCACACAAAAATAACAAGTTTGTATTATAATAATTAAAGATTTCGGATCTCTATCGGATAGGGTACAGGTTCATTTCCTCCCAATTTTATTGCAATCATCTCAAGATATTAACTAATAATTACTCGATTATTAGAATTGAAAGTTATTTGAATTTAGAATTTCTAAGGACATTCCAAATTCAAAATTTCCAGCGAATAAAGATGAAAAATAAGTGTGGTCATTTGTCGCAATGTTTTGTACAGGTATTTAATTATTTATTATTTTAAGAATGATATCATCGCTGAAAATCCAGGCTCAATTAAAATAATGTTTATTTATTAGGCAATGATTCATATTATTCTGCTTGATTATTATTTTTGTACATAACTAAGGGTAATTAATTATGTCAAAATAATAATTAAATTGCATCATAATTATTATTAGTCTTTGAGTCACAGTTTTATTTTTATATCTAAGGAAATAGATGAACATTACACCTAGGTAAGGTAGCATCCATACATTCCGTACTCCGTAGATTAAAAAAAATATCTGAGGGTCAATTTTATAGCGTGAGTCCGAGTTATTGCCCCGATTCGTGTAGAAAAAATACGGGCTATTTTCTGTTGGAGCATTCCTATCGATTGTTTTTTTTTTTGCTTTATACACAAATCTAGATAATGATATACGGCAACTGAGATTTTTACGATAAAAAACACTAGTCTATATAAATTTTAAATAAGAGAAATTGTAACCTCGATTATTATGAATTAAATTTGCATTAAAAATGATTCATGAGATAAAGTATTGAAATTCTCATTTTTTGACCTTTTGTAAAGTTGTCAATCTCGTTTTTATATCATTGCTTGGTAACCAATTATTAAATACAAGTGTGTGGTGACTCACGGAATATTATCTTACTTATAATAAAATTTGCATGTCAAATAAAATGTTATACTTGCTTAAATATGCATAAACCTACACATTGATTACGAAACTTAGTTCCATTTCTAATATTATTACATAAAAGAAACGATAAACATAGGGTTTGAGGCTGTTTTAGTTTGTTTCATGCAGTTTTAGGTTTGTAGTAAGGCTATTTGCCTTACTACAAACCTAAAACTAGCCCTCAGTATTTCTAGAGTGTCGTTCTTGTGGGATTAATTCTTATTATATACAGTATGAAACTAGTTTACATCCTTTCAGATCTACTGAGTACGCATACAAAAATTTAAAAGGAATCGGTCTTGTCGTTTCGGAGGAAATTGGTGACTAACACGAGAATTTCAAGTTAATATGCATTGAGATTGTTATGTATGAACTTATGTAAAATATTTATGTAAATATTCCTTCACATATAAATGCTAAATATATACAAGGAAACCAATATAATAGAATTTCATGGTAAAACCAAATTACCTATCAGTTGTTTATTTCAATGCTCCAAGTGTTGTCAATTTCCCCATACATGATAACCGTATATTGCTCTAAACCGCAGAATAAATAAAAATACTAAAGTACTCATATCAATAAAAACTGTAATAGATGGGTAAATATATTTTAGATGATATATCAAAAAATTTAAAGGGTACATGCATGTCATCGACGTGGTCCTCCAAAAGGGTCAAGTGCGTAGCACTTACAATCATCGTACATGTATGACCAGATGTATGTGTATAAATGAAGCTATTAAAGTGTGTTTAGATCGTAGCTAACGACAATTTCAACTAATAAAATTGCTAATATACATTTAGCAACCCGATATTTGCCCAAATTACTCTCTATATAACACCAAAAAAATGAAAAATAGATATGATAATAAGTATAGCGATGATATAACGTAGCAAACGAATGATAAACGTAACAAAAATATTTTATTATGTTCTTCCACTCATAAAATGCCAGACATTTTCTGTTTAGTTTAAATAACTGTCTCTTTAAATCCCACATATAACAATATATCATAAAATTCCAAGACTTGATAGTATTAGAATATTTATTTTGCTAATATCCGCAAATAAAATGGTAAAGTTAAACAAATAATGAACTAACATTTCATAATGTTCTTTAGCTTACAATAGCGATGATAGAGCGAGTATCCCGAAGTCACTTTATTTATATAGCTGTTCCCGGAGACTAAAGAGAGTACCACAGGACCTCCTCTAACATAATAAATATGGGGATATGTCGATGGACATATACCTCGCGTTATCTGCAATAATTGGCCAAAACAATTGTTAAATGTCTCCCAGACAGATTGCAATACAAAGGGGAAAAAAATATGTAGCTGTTATTTCCATATTTCTACAAGTTAATCAATTTACTATATAAAATCTAGTACCTACCTATATATAGTGATAGTATTTACTTATAATAAGCCATAGATTTTGAAAGTTTACTGCCATAAGTTGGTAAAGAATCAAGTCGTAGTAAACTAGAATAAATTTATAAAAAGTGTCACCTTTCAAAGCAAATATCTATTCACTATCTTTGGTATTACATAACACATGTTTGGTTGTTGTTTTTTCCTGGTTTTAAATTTATAACACCTTAAGTATACAGAGGAAAATAAACAAAAAATATTATGAATCTTTGGTTTTTCCTACCACTCCTACCTATTATTGATTTCTATTATAAATTAAATAATTTATTGATTTCTATTACATTTTATAGTACTAGAAAACCCTGTACTGATAGAATGCTAAGAATAAGAAGCTGTTAAGTTTCCAAATAATTTATTGGTATATTATAGAACATAATAAATATTATAGCAGTTAATTACTGAAACCAAACTAATACGTACGTACGTAGTCAATGTAGATTGCTACATTGACTAGTAATACATTCGAATAATGATGCCACCGCACGCCGTCTCTCGTGTGATTTGATCTGACACGTGACTCCTGCATGCTGACAAGGATGAAATATGTACGCAGACAGGCTAATTTAGATGATTACAGTGACAAATTAGTTTATTTTGTAAATTTTTCATTGTTTTGTGTTATGTAAAGTGATTAAGGCTGTAATTTGTTGTAACATCTGATGTGAACATAGCAATCTTAGTTTTCTACACATCGCTTCTGACATAATAGTTGTTCTTTGTAAAAGTCATGTTGATTTGTACATAGTACACGTCTCCTTATGATATATACTTACACTTGTCTACATTATTTGTGTACATTTATTGCGATTTTATTTTAACCCACATTAATATTTACATATTAAAATTATGTTTTATTATCATCTTATTCTCATAGAATCATTGTTCTTATTACTTCGTATCGTACCTACCTTATATACCTACTCGTAATTCAACATGAAAGGACCATAATTTATTAATGTGTTACCTGTCTGTAAATAGTTGTTTAGTGAAACAAATTACCGTTTATTTTAACGATTTAAAACCAGCTCCGAAATTCGGATATAATTAAAATAATAAATAGCATACTATTTAATTCTTGTAATGAACTTACTATTCGTATCTTTATAAGGAGTAAAATTACAGCCTGTATTTTAATTTACTGCTAGTGCTTTCTGAATTATATAATAATATTTTACTAAGTATAGTCATAGGTATAATTGGTACTTTAATGATCTCAATAGTTCACTATTTCAACAAATACAAAGGTATTTTGTAATCTTTAGCAATCGCAGGCTATTGTTTGTAAAACTAGGTCGCCACAATACGGACAAACATAATTATTGTTACAGCTAACTAGTTTTGACAGAAAGGGCCTTTTATCTGTATACAAACTAAAACTTTTATTGAATTTTTACACAACAAAAATAGGACGATAATATTTCGTGCAAAGCTTAAACAATAATAGTCTTACTAATAAAAATTACGACACAGTGTATACAAGTACTATTAGCCTTGCGTAACGAAAACGTAACTAATAAAAAAAAATTTGACAGATGGCGTGTATACATGCGTTATACGAGATCAAAATTTATACACAAACTTACACAAGCTCTACGCACGCTTGCACCCTTGTATTAGGACTGCGTAAATGCAAAATGGCGGCTATTTGATCAGCTGAGGTTGTCACTTGTTAGGAATATAAAATAAATTTTATTTGTGAAGATATTTATCCGAGTTAAATTTTTATCTAGCGATGGATTATTTACATTACGTTAGTTTATTTGATGTGTTAGATAGTGAGGACACACAAGGAAATCAAAGAAAGACAAAATCCTACAAAAATAGATTTGATCCATTTGATCTGGATGATAAAAGTTTTAAATCTAAATATAGATTCACGAAAGCCTATGCAAGGAAAATAATCGATTTGGTGAAAGACGACATCAAAAAGGATAAAAGAGGGGGCGCCATTTCACCTGAATTACAAGTTTTAACAGCTCTAAGAAATTGGGCCCGTCAGGAAATACAAGACGACACAGCTGACTTACATGGCATTAGTCAACAGTCTGTTACCAATATATGTCGCCGAGTATAGCTATGTGTACAAATCAAAACGTAGTTATCCTTCGGAAAATAAAAACCTTCTTCGTCTTTAGTTTTTGAACATTAAATTAATAGATAAGAGATATTTTTAAGAAGAAAACCCTTTTAATATATATTTAAGCTTATAAAATGCATTAGTAACTATAAAATACAATTAAATTGTTAAAACGATGTTACGAGCATAAGTTTATGAACGTACTTCGTCTAAGGTTGCCAGCATAATTGCCGTACACAGCGTGAGTAGTTACACAAGCTTGTCTTTGCGTTTATTAGTAGCGATGTTGTGTTAACCCTGTGTAACTCCTATACAGACGTTATACGCTGTGTAAGTATTCACACGTTAAACGTGTGAGTAATATTTTTTTATTAGTAAGACAGTAAGTATTTAAACTTAAAATATTTTAAACTATTATAATATTTAATCAAATTTAAAAGAAATACTTACGTATATATCCCATAAATAAATAAATAAATAAATAAATAAATAAATAATTTTTACATTATTATTATTTTAACAGCGTAGGTTTAAAACATGTTATGTATAAGCGAATATCATAAAATTTTATGATTTTAAAATAAATATCACGGAATTAGATCTATAGGTACTCCTTTTGTATGATTGGTATGCGGATAAATAAATGATAACGACCAATATTTATAGTCATCAAATTTAAAACTAATTATTACATTGGAATCAATGTAGGCATTAAAGTTTGCTGATTACTACCATAAGTATGACAGAAATAAAACTAATACTCTATGACAATCACTTCGGTGGTCGAAGGCACACACACACATGTAACAATCAATATCGTATTACATGTGTGTGTGTATTCGCGTGTATAATTCAACTGAAACTAAAGTGTAAAATTTTACTACAGATTGTTTATAAAACAAACGAATACTGTGTAGCTTTTAGATTTCTTACAAAACATTTTAAAACAGTAATAAAATATTTTTATTAAATTTACTAGAGGTTGTGGTATATCTACAACTAGAAGTAACACGATGTAGGTAATGTATTTTTTTTTTTATAAATATTCATGGACATTTCACACAACGTCCTCTGGTCCCAAGCTAAGCGTATATGCTTGTGTTATGGGTACCAGAATACGGATAGAATACATAAACTACTTTTCGCAGTACAAACATTTGTATGACATTTATGGATATCACACAAATGATTGTCCTGACCGGGAATCGAACCCGAGACCTCGTGATCGGCAGTCCATTACATAAACCACTCCACCACGAAGCCCGTCAATTACGAGCTGTATTACGAGGACATTAAGCACGAGTCGGTGTTGAAATCCTGTCCGTAAGTCATTTTATATTAATTAGTGTACTCAGATTTTCCGTGTTGGAAGTCATTTAATTCGATATTTGCATCTGCAAATTCCCCAAAGATAAAGAGTTTTATAATATGTATTTGTATTATAGCAAAATAGTCGCTTCTTGGGTCATATGAAATAGTTCTACGAATTGCTGTGGGCCTCTTTTACTTCGGGAATAGATTTGATGTATTACTCTTATTACGTAGAAGAAATGTGTTGGTCTTTCACAAAGTGGGCGATAACGCCCCCTTGTGGATGCTGCAAGTCTAAAGGGGACAGAAAAAGATCCAGGAAAAAATGGAGTTACAGCGGATCTTAAGAAAAATGAGGCCGCTAAAATCAGTTTTAGAAAGAGAGCAATAGACAACATAAGTTTGGGAACCACAAATGGAGTGTAGAGCTAGTCTCGAATTTTCTGTATTTTTTCTTACACCAAAAATATGCCTAGAAACATTGAGGTAAATAGCCAAATAGCATTGAGGCCTAGAAATCTCATTACACGCAATGAACCTGAAATTTGAATTATGTAATATTTAACTATATAAAAATACATAACTCTTATGAATTATTTACAGCAGATAATTTTTAACCCAACTATATAATAATTATCTCATATACAAATTATACAACAAATATTTAAATAATGATGTAGGAAATGTTTTTATTTACAGCTTATAACATTTTTACATTTGTTGCTATGTCGCTTTATTTCAAGAGGGTCATTAAACGTTAAATCTACGGTCCGCAAAGGAGATAAGATAAATCATCAGATAAAATAAATCTTCTGTTTCATACCACATATTTTTTTATCGACGTGGTACAAATATATGCGTCATTGTCAAATAAAAGACACTATCTTTTAACAGGTTATAAGACAAATATATATGGTTTAAGGTGCTTCTCTAATGAAATGACGGAAATGACCATGAGTATTCGTCTTGTGCATATACCTACACGAAGTACGAACAATAATAATGATAATAGACCCCACTGGGCCAGTCGTTATCTCACCATGAGAGTAACGCAAAACCTGAAGGCAGATTATATATGCTTTCGAGAATCTTGTAGTATAACGAAATATATATGAAATATATACGACAACCTGGGGAAAGCCTACAGACCGCAGGGCAGCTTGTGGCGAGCTCAATGTGAGTGGCGACACTGCGGTCCCGAGTGACCCTGAGAGTCGCCTCGCCTTCGGCTTGCCTTCGTTGGCTGGTCGAACTGGAAACCGAGAGCGCCTAGACTCTCGTCTCTGTCTTGCCTTCACCAAACAAAGTGCGGTCGCCAGAGCTATATGCACGGGGGTGGAAGTCTCAATTTCAAGGGCTTAATTACGGGGAATCCCGCTCCGGGTCTCGGCCCGCGAGGGTGAAACCGGTGAAGCACCGCTCTTCATCCCAAGTCGCTCACATCGGTGTTGCTCCCTGCCGCCTTGTCTAGCGGCTGTGTGGGGGGCCCATCTAGTGGGTCAGAGTCAAAATCAAACGAACTCACCAAATGAAGTTCGATTCCAATGATTTATTTATTGAGATAAAAACGTTTACGCAAACGTGATGTAAACAGGTTCATTCTTACCATATTTTATTTGATAATAATTATGTTTAATATTGTACAGATTAAAATATATTTTAATAATTTGATAGATACTTCAGAAGCAGTTCTTTCTCGATTTATCTTTTTACTTTCGTGTCAAACTGTCTTATAAGAATATCAAATTCAAGATAATCCTTCTATTTGCGCCTCATACCTATTATTACAAAAATACTCAAAAATCACATTTAACTTAGCTAATATTTATTGAATTTCGTAATCTATGACACGAACAGAGATTTAAAACAAAATCAAGATGGATCACTCTTCAACGAGAAATCTTACAAAGACGTTTCAATATGTAAATCTTATCGAGACATTGACATTAATACGAATAATGATATCAATGTCATGAACTAACATCTATCTATATCATACTTCTTATATCTATACTAATATTATGAAGCTGAAGAGTGTGTTTGTTTGAACACGCTAATCTCAGGAAACAATGCCAGATTTGAAAAATTTTCTGTTTTTTTTTTTTTAAATCTTTATTTAAGGAACTTTGTCAATATTGACGATGCCGTCCCTTCTCAGTGTTGTTAGTACATTAATTAAGGAAGGCTATAGGCTATATAACATCACGCTGTGACCAATGGAAGCGAAGCATCAGTGAAAAATGTTGTAAGAACAGGAAAATTTTTCGAAACTGCGTACTATGTCGCTTGCTATAGCTAGTTTCAGATATGTACATAAAACTTGCCACATCAAGTCCAAGACAATAGTATATAGCTTTGAACAATACTGGTAATGATTGTCATGACATTTGTATTAAAATTACATCATCATTAACGCTCACTTGTATGATGTACCTACTAACTGTTGCCCGCGAATTCGTACGCGTGGAATTTAGAAAATTTATGCTCGTAATGGTCGCAGCGTGATGTTATATAGCCTATAACCTTCGTTGATAATTGCACTATCCAACACTGAAAGAATTTTTCAAATCAGACCAGTGGTTCTTGAGATTAACGCGATCAAACAAACAAACTCTTCTGCTTTATAATAATTGTATAGGTTTTTAGTTTGCTAAACATGCTACATAACTACAGTAGGTACCTAATGGAGACGTTCCCTTGATATTCGTTATAATGTTGCAAACAATTGATTTACCAACGGCATATCCAAAATGTTATGAATTTTACAGATTAAACTGATGATGATTAGAATCATTTAGAAATAGAAAGTGTTACACTTAATTTGACACTTGAAAGTTTTGTATCGCCATAAAAGAAACGTTTGATATGTTAATTAGAAAAAGATCAAAGATACACATGTCAATTAAGAATAAATTTTAGACGAAGGCAAGTGGCACACAAATTTCTAACTGCAGGATGTAAAGTATAAGAAAAAGACGTTTGTTTTGAGCATTATTAATTAAAATGCGAGCGAAAACAATAACAACTACGTACATTGGTTGATTAAATGAAGTGAAGTTGATATCGGGAATCATTTTTAACTTAACTATGATAGAAACATGGGTTTCTTTTGCGTCATTCGATTGCAAGTTTAGTCTCAGTTCACTTGTGACGTCACGGAGAGAAACTGTGTTATTAAAGTTGCAATTTATTAGCAATTTCTGTTTGGCAATTTCTAATTCCTTATGAATAACGAATTGCAAATGTTGTTATTATAGACAGAATTGAGGTGGTTGAAACATATTGGTGTTATTATTCTTTCATTATGACTAAAATTACTATCATACCTAACATAATAGGCCAGATATTCTACTTGTAAGACGCTTTTTTGTACTAGCACAATGCATCCTATCCTAGTGATGTCATAAACGAAAGTTTATATCAATGTATGAATGTAAGGATTGTTGTTTGTTGCCGTTTTACGCATAAATTGCTCGAAAAATTCAATGAAACTATACAGCTATATAGCTTATAAATCGGAATAACACATAAGGTATACAACTACAACGCTAAAAGTCAGGAAGTGGGGCAGTAACCATAAATGTGGTTAAAAACGCAGGCAATAACTAGTTAAGGATAATGTTCGCTAATAGTTACTTATATAATAATATCAAGGAAAAAGCAATTATTCTAAGAATGAAGCATTACATTTGCATATAACGGATTAACACTTTCATATGCTGTACTTATAAGGTAGTTTCAAGGTGAAAACTGGAATGAATTTGTAATTGAGTTATTGAATGTATGGCATTGTATTCGGTTAAGTACAGGCTGTTACAATTCATAGAAGAGTCTTTGTCCTTTACTTGTCATGATCACGGATTGATCGGAAATTTGACATACCTAGTAGTAGGTATGAAGTTTTTAAAATGTAAGAACTGCTTATGGCCTATATTATTATACGTAAATATATCAATAGTTATTGGTATGTGCACCACTAGTAACTATGCCATTTATATTAATTATAAAAATCGTTAGGCTATAATTTTTTTTTTTAAACTTAGATTAACTACTTAGTTTTGCATATAGAATTGGTACCGATATCTTTAAATATCATTACGATATTGGAAAAATACAAATAGATTATTCTTTCAATACTTCGGTGTATTTCCGTTAGCATCTGAAACTAGTTGAAACTAGCTAATACTATAGATATGATATTATTTTCTAGATAATATTTTTATCAACGTTTCTTATGTGATATTGGAAAATTACAAATAGACAAAAATAAAGATATCTACATACGTTATTTTGGTATCTTGGCTACGACTCTAATGTTGGTTGAAACTAACGAAGATAATCTAATCCAAGTCTAAGCCCAAGATAATCTTTTAAATATTGAAAACTATCAAACTTTGAACTATACAGCTGATCCAAAATATAAATTAATTAATAAATAAGTCTTTATTCAGACAACTACAATTTACAATTTACATAACATAATGTATATCACAAAAAAAAAGCTATGGCTTCGTATGTCTGTCTTGCGGCAAAGGCCTCCCCTAAGTGTCTCTCTTCGATTCTGTTGGCTGCTGCTCGAGTCGAGTCGAGAGTTCGATTTTTGTGATCCAAAATAGAATTTGTTATTTGTATTCTATTATTGAAAATGACAGAAGAAGACGAATCAAATGTCTCTTTTTGCACACACAACTTTATATCTGCAATAATAAAGTTGTGTGTGCAAAAAGAGACATTTAGAAATACATTTAGACATTAGAATTCGCCTTTAGTCAGGATTTTCTGTGATGATTTTCCATATAAGTTGGTAGTAAATTAATTACAAAACTGACGTTATACGTTAACGTACGTAACAGACGTTGTACGCCTTTTCACAGTTTAGACAGTATTTTTATAATAAGAAAGTTCAGTTAACATTGCCGTATTTATCCACACGATCAATTTTCCTTTCAACACGCTTTTATAAGTTCAGTATGTATTTATCAATGTAATAATCTATGTAACGGAATCTTTGAACGCGATTTTCACCCACTTGCAATAGTCCGATTGATTTGAAATTTTGCATACATATCAAGGACCGATGACAATGCAATTATTAAAAAATATATTCAGGATTTTCAAGCGTGTTTTTTACTAATTAACTAAGAAACTAAGAAAATTATTTTTGTAAGTTTAGTAAGTTGTGCATGTGAAATTGGTACCAAACAAGGTACAAAGATTTTGATTTTTATGCCTAAGTAATATATTTTATTATAGGTTATAAAAATCCCAGGTTAAGGCTTACCTAATCTTTGTTGCCTTTTTCAACTACATCCTATTATATAATCTTACCTATAATAATTATTTATGCCTTTGTATAAAAGGTGATAATTTCATTATCATACCAGTTTCTTGACGTTTAAAAGCAAAGTTCAGCTAAAGACGGTAAAACTAGACCATTCTGGTTTCGTTTTTTTTTATCGTACGAATTTCAATGCCACAGTGTACAAAATTTAAATAATATGCCCATTACCTACAGTTCAGGACGTCATTTATATGCTTATGTACACAAGTGTGTGGTGTGACGATATTTTCTATCGGTTCGTTTGAATCGCTTTGTTTAAAGCACTACTACAGTTGAACGACTTATACAAACACACTTTGTTCGCGTGATTTATATTATAGAAATACTTAGAATTAAAATTTTATGATGTAACCGTTACGAATTTTTATTAACTTTTTCTGCTCTTAATTTTTGGCTAATTTCTATGAGTAACAGTCAGAGAACAGATGTTTGAACTTGTTAGGGTTCCGTACCCAAAGGGTAAAAACGAGACCCTATTACTGAGACATCGCTGTCCGTCCGTCCGTCTGTCACCAGGCTGTATCTCAAGAACGGTGATAGCTAGAGAGTTGAAATTTTCACAGATGATGTATTTCTATTGCCGCTATAACAACAAATACTAAAAATAAAATAAAATAAATATTTAAGGGGGGCTCCCATACAACAAACATGATTTTTTTACCGTTTCTTGCTCTCATACAACAAACGTGATTAATTAAGTATAGTGTGTGTTGTTTGCTCATTTATTAATAACGTGCCTTATGTTGCATAGATAATGGTACGGAACCCTTCGTGCGCGAGTCCGACTCGCACTTGACCAATTTTTTTTCAATAACTTACCTATCTTATAACCCTTGTCAAATCTTTGCTTATTTGAAACAAATTATATTAAGTATATATTTTTGTATCTATGTATGTTATGTCCCTGTATGAGCTTAAACCTCCAAAACTACGCAACGGATTTCGATCCGGTTTTTTTATCGATAGAGTGGTACAATAGGATGTTTTTTAAGCTATTGCATAGTTTCTATTCGAAATTTTCCACTCATACGAAGTTGTGGGCAACAGCCAGTGTTTAAGGTTTTATTTCACCTGTATCAGCTATACCACATAACGTTGTGCTAATATTTCAAAAATAAAACCTGCATCGCAACACAGTAAGCGGGGCTTAAAGGCGCTTAGATATTACAACGTACAATATAATTTATCTATTCTATAATACAAAATAATGGATGATGTCAGTATTATTTTCAGTTAATTATTATGAACAATAATGTATTATCATAAGACTTTCACGAGCGTAAAAATGTAACAAAACTATTCGTTTTTAAATACAGATTCAAATCCGGTTCATAACAAGATTAAATGATTACTTTAATGACGATTTCTTTTTAAGTTATTTAAGAAACGAAACTGAAAATAAATGTTCAGTTGCTTATCACAATAACAAAACACTGGTAAATCCAAAGATAATTGAGGAAAACCGAATAATCATGAATCACGGTACTGAAGAATGGTAAGGAAAAACACTAAAACTAGTACCATAAAGATATGTTAATGCATTTATTGAGACGTATATTCAGTGAATTAGCACCGTATCTAGATAGTAACAATAAATTATGTCATAATCATTTTTACAGATTTGCCATTCAATTTCATAATAACAACAATATAAACTTATAATCAGCTGTTTACAATTTCATGAAAAATGACATGATGCGGTCATCTAGCAAAATAAATATACTGTTTTATTGTTGTGCTAATAAGAGATGTTTATCTAATATACAAAATTGTCCTGTCACGGTGTTTGTAATTATACTCCTCCGAAATGGCTTGACCGATTTTCGTGAAATTTTGTGTACATATCCGTTAGGTCGGAGAATCGGACAACATCTATTTTTCATCCCCCTAAATGTTAAGGATGGTCCACCCCTGACATTTGTATGGCAAAACAACATTTGCCGGGTCAGCAAGTAATTTTCTATTATATGGTATGTCTTGATCTAATAACGTCAGTATTATTATTCTAGAATTTCATAGGTCTGAGGTGAATCTGAGGTGATAATGGAAAACAACGTTTATAAATAAATAAATAAATAAATATTCATGGACATTTCACATAACGTCCTCTGGTCCCAAACTAAGCTTTATATGCTTGTGTTATGGGTACCAGAATACGGATAGAATACATATACTACTTTTCTTTTGTAAATACATACTTATAATACATAGTAAACACCCAGACGCAGTACAAACATTTGTATGACCATTATAAACATCACACAAATATTTGTCCTGACCGATCAACAAATATATTTAAATTTATATAAGTATTTGATCAACAAATTGAGTACATTCGGGGATAAAAATTCTGTATTGATGACCATCGGACAACGCTGTAACATAGGGCAGCATGCTATTCGATTATACTTACCCGAAGATTTATTGCAAAAGTTGCTGTATGAAAATGCGACGCAGAATACTGCATTATACCACTTAGAAATATACCAATTAGAGGCCAACGGATGGATTGAAGATTTACATCAATTTAAAATATTGATTAATGTTGCGTTTACGTATATCTGTAATGGAAATAGTTTGCGTATTTTTGTTTTATAAAAGAAAAGCTGAATTTTCAGTAAGAACACAACTACCTGTTAATTTTACTATAAATTAGCTAATTTAACAACATTGTCTTTAACTTTTCAATTTGCCTAAATTTTCTCTATTCAATAGGCACGTGTTTATGTGCTTGACGACAGTTTTATGGCCCGCTTACAAAGAGGTGAAGAATAAAGAACGCTATTCCGCACTTTTATGGCGGGTTTAACCACACCACTACCAAATAGTTTTTTTTATTGAACACGTGTAACTTCTAGTTAAATATTTTGGTTTTCTATGTAGATATATTTGTATTTTCAAATTTGGAAACTCCATTTTTATTTATCTATTTTTACACAACTAATTTATATTCGTTGCTGTACACCAAAGATATATTATATTACAATATGTGCCTGGAAATGAGCAGTCTTATCGCTATTGATAGTAAATGACCTATCATTTGCCTGTAAGAAGAAAAACTAATTACAGGATAAGCACACACTATCTACAAAATAACCTCGCGTCTTTCTAATGATCAGGTTGATAAAATTATTGATATCCTACAGGTGGTACCGGGACGATAAAAAGAAAAAAAACGAGTTATTTGTAGCTTAATGGTTTTTGGCGTGTGCCAATTTTTGCACTATGTCGAAGCTCCTATCCTTCACAGTCTTTATACATGTGAAAAGCAGCATTTCTTGTTTTACATATAAAATGTCCTATCAATCATCATGTACATTACATAATTTATTTAAACAATTCTCCTAGTACTTTTAAGGCAAACATAGTTAAATATAAAACTAATAAAAATTATGAATTCCACATCGTAAACTGTACCTACTACTCAAATAAGGAAATGATTACATAACAGATAATATACTTTTGATAAAAGGGCAATTAACATCTTATGACTTACACTTTGCAAGACATAAGGAAGTTAATGAATTAAAATTTTAATATAAAAATATACTCCCTCTGATATTCTCTCTCTATTTTAAACATGTTATTGTGACGACACAAGGAATGTAAAGGTGCCCATTCACGATACGTCCATCAATCCAAATGGAGTGGATGTCTTCCAAAATCGTCCCATGAATGGTAAAAAAATATTCCGTTTGGATGGACGTCAGGCAGCTCTGGATTTCCAAACGGATTGAAATCCATGCGTCCAGGCCAAATGGACGTCATCCGCGGCCGTCCGTCAATGGCAGAAACGTGCGCCACGCCATATGGAAGCAGTCCGAATTGTCCGTGAATGGGCGAAACAGCGTCCATTTTGTTGAGGTTATTGTTTCAGTTTATGTTTTGATGTCGATGAAGTGCATGTGCTGTGTATTTGTCAATGTATTTCTATTGTCAATTATTTAATTTATTAATTGTATTTCAACCAATCCTTCATCCACTTTCTCCTAGGCTTTTTTTGTCTTTTTAATAAAATACACACAGCTGCTGCCACCAGTAAAGTATTGTTATCCATAGTATTATTTATTTCCGTTCCGTACGATTGCAAAGTTTGAAGTGACGCCATGCATCCAAATGGAAGTATTGTGAATGGTACCGTATCTGGATAAATTTCCATTTGGAGTGCATCCAAAAGGAAGTCTACTAAATGGAAGTATCGTCAGTGGTAGCCTTTAGTGGCTTAAACTGGCCTTTAAAGTTAAACAGCGGGACAAGGAGACAAGGTCAAATAATCTAAAGTAGCGATAGGTTTGTCTATTAATACATATGAAAACAAAGAAAAATTAGATTGATTTTGAGGTTCTAAAATGATAGCTAACGCAAAATTAGACGGTTTGCAAGAAGTTGAAGTGATTATATTGAAAAACACCATGAGCCGCAGAATGCACAGGGCTGCGCGTTATAGCGTTCTATAGGGATACTATATCATAAAGTGGACGTGATAAGACAGATTGATAGATAGGCTAAATTTTAACGTAACTTACGGTCATTTTCAATATTTTTTGTATCCTCGATTCTTGCTTATCAAGGCAGACTAATCTAAACTTTTGTCCTTACTTGCATATCAATAAACTAACTATGAAGCATTCTCTATCGAAAATTTGTCAGGAGATAGAAATATCTAAGTGATAAACAAGGATTACAATCTATCCATAATCGTAGATAGATTGTTATTATGTCAACTAGGAGGATATGTTGTGATGAAGATATGTAACTAGGAAGATATGATGTTATTAGATTATGTTCCTATTAATTTGTTTACAGATCATTTAACACTTATGGCTTCCTATATCGTGATATAGTGCTTATTATCTTTATCACCAGTTAAATAGAAGGTACATCTATATTGTAATGTGATTTGTTCCAATAGGATATTAATTACTCAATGATGTCATGAGATTGTTAAAGTTAATCGAAGTCCTGAAATAAGCTCAATAACTCAAGAATTAAGTGGGGTCTAAAATGTTTAAAGAAAATGTTACAGATGAAAGGAATTCTATAGAAGTTTCTTCAAAGGTTGTTTGAACGAAAATCCAACGTACGACAAGATTACATAATGTACTCGTCTTAGTTCGGTCAATTTTGCAGTAGTCTACTATGTATATTCTTACTAATATGTATTGGGTAAACCTTATTTATATTCAAATTACTAAATACAATAGAAATTGTTCATCTATTTTATTCTTCAAGATCCTTACTATTTTTTTATGAAATATCATATTTAAAAATAAACCATTGTATATTTATAAATTGACCGTGCTAAAAATTTGCTTAACCTCATTTACTTTATAATAAAACATCATAAATTTATGTTTCTTTACGCTATTATTCTGTACAATAAACTCGGTATATGTATTCTTTATTCAGACATCAAAGACCTCGAGCTGTTATCAAATAAACTTTGAACGACGGACATTTCAATTTTTTTGTTCGATAGGTACCATCTGTTACGACTTATTAGAAAAACTATCAAAAAGAATTATTACAATAAACTCTAACTAAAGACCACCATCTTCGTTATTAAGAATTTGAACTTGGAAACTGGCAACATTTAGAACTCCTACGTAAAATCACGTTCACATCTAAAATAACTATACTAATTTTGACTTTACTGGCAGCATTGTGATCCAAAATTCTATTTTTATTTTAAAATATTATTGCAATATTTATTTTAACATTTACAACAACGGATGTCTATACGACTTGAAGTGGTGATAACATGGAGTCGTCACGTGTAAAACTATTTTAATATTAAATAGGCATCTATTATTATTTCATTGTGGTATGTCAGTATCTTGACTGAGGGTTTGGATATTTAAATGATATTTAACTCATCAATGTTAGTTTTAATTTAGTGGTGCTATGTATTTTTGGTTTTATGGCTCTTTAACTGATATTAATTTAAAAGATATTAATTTTTTAAACTATCACTGGCAACACACAGCTTTATCGCAGCTTTGTTTTCGGGTTGCTCGGTTTGTGCGCGCCTAAGTTGGATTCATCAACTTCAATTCATCAACAATCAAGTTGGATGAACAACTTCGCGAGTTTAATTCGCGACAGATATCGGTGTAGGAATGATAGTACCTATACAAAACAAACATGTTGAAATTTTAAATAAACTGTCATCATATATTCTTTGTATATTTAATTAGTATAATAACATGCACAAAACAGCTGCCTATGGAGGAACTATATAATATTTCTTGACGCCAGTTTTTGACAGACGCTGAAGAAAAAATTCAGAATTCTTTAGTTTTGGTTGTGACTGAATGCACATAAACGTAAACATATATATAAATAGATGTGCTGCTGAAGCTTATTTGTTACTAACAAAAAGGAATTCTCTGAATATTAACTACTAGTAAATACATAGAAAAACCATTTTACTAATGGTCTCTCACTATTTTGTTGCATATAGGTAGATGACATTATAAGAAAATGTAATACTTTATACTTACTTAGTATTTAATAATATTAAGCGATTTCAAAACCTTGGATAAAATATTAGATAAGAGCAATATCAGCGATACTGATCAAATGCGAGGTCCACAACTATTTCCTTGATGAGGGCGACTTCCCGTCTGCCTATGATAATAGACCATTAAACATTTACATTAGTACTTTATTGTAACATATTTAGAACATCTTACATGAAAACACACGAGAAGTCAATAAAATTAGCAATAATTATAAACTAAGAATCGTTATTACAGCAAAGTTCTTGAAGGAAGCCAGATTATTTCAGTATTGCGGGGTCGATAACAAGTTAACGAGCAAAGCGGCCAGAATAAACTACGTTTGGATTAAAGCAGACCAACTGTTCAAAATTCAATTTAATAATACCGTAGACTGTTAAAAAAAAGTGGATGTCGGTTGAAAAACTCAAGGGCACAAGTCGGAGACCCCACAGATTCTTGACCCCAAAAACCGTGCGTGACCGAACTCGTATATTCGCAATTATTCTACAACATTACTAGACCGTTTACCCCGCCGCGTTCTCAAAAGTATTGAGCCAAATGGAACTTATGAGCACTTACTTTTAATACAAGTATTTTTAACTTTTAGCCTCAAATAACTTTGGTTAATTAAAAATGTTCAAAGCTCATTGAGTGATGAGTCATTATTTATATTTTTTGGTTTTCTTTTTCTGATACAGATCTTCGAAAATTTTCCTTTTTGCCCTCAAAATAATAAAGAGTTGAATATTGAAAAGTTATCTGTTTAAATTTGATACAATTTAAATACTGTATTTATGATGATACTTGGGAAGACATAAGAAGATAGCTGTCTTAAGTAGGTATTGTAATGGACATTATATTCTGATAATAACAGTTTCTATCTTTGCGATAATAATATTTAGTGATAAAAACGTATCGAAAGAACTATTTTGTAACTAGTTTCATATCTATTTAGATAAATCTAATAATATTGTAATCAGTTTCAAAAATTATATGTCGTGTCATAAACAAAGAACTAAAAGTTCTAAACCTTAAAAAATTTAAAACGTAAAATATCCTAACCTAAATCACTAACGCCATCTATAGCTGGCGTTCGCATAGCATGTGAGCAGAAATGCATACAATGCGAAATGAGATTGAAAGTTCCAGCCTGAAGCATAACAAACTGCAGATTGTTGAAAGTTTACCTCCTACGTTGCATAATTTAGCAAACAAATACAGACAAAATGCATCAACACTGGACATAATAACGCAATGTGGGAAGTGAGTGTAACACAAATTAGTCCACACCTACTCATACAGAGAAAAGTATGTCAATAAAGTATTATGAATGCTTACATAAACGACAGGAAGGCAGACAGTTATTCCAAGGCGACAGATTTTACACAGATTAGTTACTGATTTAGATTACACAAAAAGAAAACAACGTACTCATAATGCTATGGAGGACAAACAAATGCGATAACCAAGATCCAAAAACATTAATTGCGTAGTAGTGATTGAAGTAGAAGACGATGGATTACAATGTTTGTATAACATGATATAAAAGTGTTAATGTATATGAACATAAAAGAAAGTGCTAATGTGTTAGTAAACACAAGTGAAATTGTTAATGTTAGATATCGAATTGAATCGATTGAAATTGGATAACTATAAATCAAATATGTAGTTACTATATATTTAGATTGAGAATATTGCCATGTTTGCAGTAATTAGTGCATTTCATTCCAACTTTGTTACAGTTGACATTGTCTAGTTATAGAATAATATTAGTAGTCAATAATCAATTTTTAAAACTTATGATTCTTTTCTAACTATTAGATTTTTAGTATTTCTTTGGCATACTTTATTTCGGTTTAAATCGGTTTGTCTACAGACTGGATGTTAATGAAGCAAAATCCATAAATTTAATTTCAATCAAAATGCAATATATTTTCGACAAATGGCTAGCATTTATAATCCAACCATTTGTTTGGACTAAATTATTTTGAAATCATTGCGACCACGACTAGATATTATTTTTTCAAAGAAATACAAAGTCTAGTCAATTACTCATAATACATTGTTTACATATCCAGCGGTTTGAAAAACAGCTTATTTATTTGGCTCCATTATTCATAAAATGTTTGAAACTTTGAACACTAGCCAAATGCACATTTTTCCAAATGAAATTACAAACCCAGACGATACTATATACTTCTACTGTATTTATGTAATGTCGTCTGAAGTCTGCACTAAAATTTCCCACGGCTACTTTAGTATTTGCAGTTAGGTAAATTTTAATACATCTGTATACACTCTTATTGCTGCGACTGCGTCGTAAAATTTGAATGGCAAGATGTGATACCAGATGCAAGTCTTAACTGAAACTTGTTGTTCCCATTTTCATGCTGATAACACAAGCCAAAGAAGATATTAGTCACGCATCTAATCACCAAGTGATTGGTTAGTAATATCACAGAAAAATTACTTACTACGCAAATTCTATGTTAGCATAAATCAAATTAACTACCGTATCTAGTTATTTTGCAGTGAAAGAATATGAGCACTAAATTCATTCTATTATTATTTATTTCTATTGGTGGAAAAGTAGGTGTATGTGGAGGTATGCGTTTAAGAATATAAATTATAGTCAATTTTACTCCACATTGCAATACTTTTTCTATTCATGGCCAGTAGTAACCCTTATTGTAGTATGATTCTGGTCAGGTGAGATCCTAATTACATACCCGTTGAATAAATCGGTCTTAAAATATCTTCAAATATCAGTCATTTTTCTATGCATATTTTTATACTATGGATATGACATGTTGTCCTATAAATATTTGCTTGATTTCTTGTCAGATCATTGCTTAGGTTAGTTCCATTCAATAGCTTGTATAATCTTAGCGATGTATAATATCCATGCAATCTTATTCCATAACCATCGATCATTGGAACTTTCGTATTATTTTTATTATGCAACTTTATCTTTCATATTACTGTTTATATACCGTCTTTAGTTATCTGTGTTAGTTATATCATATTGACGTCATAACAAATCGTTTAATCTCAAAAGAAATGGGTCAGCATTCTGTTTTCGCCTTCTGTATAAACATTAATCCATGGGCGGTATTGGCAAATGAGTACATATCTAGCACTGCCAAGGTATACTACATGGGATTATGGTTTCTAGTATCACGAAAGAAGAATCAAAGTTATATTATTAGTTGTATCATGATTTATTTTATCAATCTTTAATGTTTCTAGAGTTGGTTTTCAAGTTGCATTTGTTAGAAATCCAAATGCGTAATTCTTAGATGTGAAGTTAAATAGGTCACCTGAATGTTTAGTTATTAATGTCTTGTAATCGACTATATAACAAGACATGTTCCCAATATTAATTCTTAGAAACTTACATTATAATAATTACTGAAAAAGAAAATGAAAATGTTTGTATTTTATTACTAAGACTCTGATGTTGTATTTTCTAAAACACCCTAAAATTGGACTCAGACTTCTTAATTGAATTAGTCTTCTGAACCACGTGTTCTAGGCGTATTTATTACTATCTTTTTATAGTCTGTCTCGCCAAGATGTCCGCTTGCTGTATCCATAGGAACAACACTAATGGGCGGAAATGAGATAGTGATAATATCAGATATTATACATATGTAAGTACTTATTTTTTTATCGATGTCAAGAAAAATGATAATGGCTGTCTCAGATTCAAGATAAAATATGACCGAGATAGTGAAAATGATGTACGATGTCACGAGCTAAGCGTATATAGTTTCTCAAATATCTCAAATTAATAGTATTGTAACTATACATCAACTAGTGTAGTTTATAGAGAAGACTCACTGATTGATTGAATGTTGTGACAAATTGAACCTGAGAGTTGGCATAGGTAGTGATTTCTCTGAAACCATAGATAAGAAACACGTCTTTTCTTCTAAAGAACAAGCCAACTACAAGGAACAAGAACAGCTACAAGGAACTATCACTAAGAAAGCATCCTATAAAATCGTAGTCGACGTCATACTCAATTACAATGGACGTCGTCGCATGCAAAAGCAATGTTCTATTATATTCGAACAAAATATTTCTATTTATTTGCCCGTCTATTATGAATACCAGATGGTGATTACTTTTGATGTAATATCGCCTCTTGTATTTGATTTTGTCACAGTATAATCGTTTAAAATTTATTAAGCAAGAATAATGGGAAATGGTTAATTACGTAACAGTCTTTAAACTTACACTGTTACCAAGGGCAAGATAATTCTGGTGTTATGCCAAACTATTTTAATTGATAAATCTTATGTAACTTTGTCTGATTCACAGTTAAACAGATATCTGTAAGTTAAAAATAATCAACAGTAGGTATTTGACCTTAACCTGTATGATATTAATAAATCAATTAATATAAATACAACGTGTTGCAGAAAGGTGTAGTCATATTTTAAGGTTGCATTGGATAGGCCTTAAATATTATAAATATTACAGTTACACATAGAAAAATACAGTTGGTAAGTTTTTTGTTGTATATAGCCTAATATTAAATAACTACCAGGAGCGCGTCAATTATGAGATGTTTACGGTTTATTGAATGCGATTGAACCTTACGATAAAAGATGACCTCATAGTAGTGTTGTATTTAAAGAAGATCGATTAATTTAATAAATTAATTAAACTTTTATAAACACATAAAAGTCATAATATAACTAGTATTTATAATTTCATCCATGCCTAGTGCCTAGTCACCGGCCATGTGTAACGATGCTCAAATATGACTACACCTTTCTGAAACACGTTTTAGATAATTATTCCTAAATATTCCCAAAGGCGTAAACAGAAGTATGACAATATTTTACATGTTTTATTTTTATAGTGTTTTTAAAGTTATGAAAAACATCGTGTGCAAGACACTGTTTCAAAATTAACTATATTTATTTAGCTAAACATGTTTATCAGAAGCAAATAAAAAGATGCAAATATGTCTAACATTTGAAACTTTTCCTAAAATGTTGCAGTGTTAAGCAAATTATATAAAGTTAGCTTTTTAGCCCTATGTCATAGGAAAGTTAAAAGGCCAGTCTGGTAACGGACTGCCGATCAAGAGGTCGCGGGTTCGATTCCCGCTCGGGACAATCATTTGTGTGATTTTTCTAATTGTCATACAAATCTTTGTACTGCATCTTGGTGTTCCTATGTATTATAAGTATGTGTTTACAAAAAAAAAAGTAGTATATGTATTCTATCTGTATTCTGGTACCCAAAACACAAGCATATAAGCTTAGCTTGGGACCAGGGGACGTTGTGTGAAATATCCATGAATATTTATTTATTTAATTATTATTTTCACTTATTTTTGACATGAGTAGACGAAGACATTATATTAGTTCCTGCCATACTTGCCTAGTTTATTATGTAAATTAATGTTTATAGGTAGTCTATTGCTTACAATAATAGATCCCTTATCTACTATTAATAGCTCGACTAAATCATCAATCACATTCTTTGGCATTGAGTGCTAAATTCCTTTTCGAATCACACATGCCTCTTGAGTGTTTTAATACTAAATTAATAAATAAAATATTGTATCTGGAGTAGTAGTAGTTTATTTGTTTCAATTCGAAATACGGTTTACGTTTCTAAAGAAACGCTTCTAAGTCAAAAAACCCATAAACGTACTGTTTTAAATCGATCAGTGGCTTCAATAGCGGTATTTAATTAACCGAGTAATTATCACAAAAACAATTTCAGTAGAAACTAGTTCTTCCTTTATAAATTTAAAGAAATACTTTCTTTAAATTTTTATTTAAAAAAGAAATAAATCTATTTAAGAAAAATAAATAAATAACAATGTATTTTTTGTTTAAGAGGATACCAAAATAGTTTCGCGCATTTTTCTACGTACGAAGTTTTCATTTTTTCTTTAGATTGAATGGCTAGAGCTCTAATTTTAAAGTATATGTTTTTTCAATATATAATCTAGGATCGCATAAACTCAGAAACGCGATTGAAAAAAGTTTTCTCGATAGAAAATCTTAGCGAAACAACCTCTCTCATTTTTTATTTTTTTCATTTGTCGGTCTATTATCGCGTATTAACTAATGAAATAACTTTCAAAACATAAGTAACTATTATATATAGAAACACGTAAACCGGAATTAAAATATATTTAGTAGATTTTGAGTAAACAAAAAAAATATTATTATTATAATTCTTCATTTTCTATACCTACTAATAATAA
Source organism: Orgyia antiqua (assembly GCA_916999025.1). Classification (NCBI taxonomy): domain Eukaryota; kingdom Metazoa; phylum Arthropoda; class Insecta; order Lepidoptera; family Erebidae; genus Orgyia; species Orgyia antiqua. The sequence goes on along the minus strand of OU779864.1, from coordinate 13,024,388 downwards.
ATAATTTAATAGGTACATGTCGACGATAATATTGATGTAGGCCTTTAAGATATTTTACAACAGCTGCGTTCAGATTTAGGACTTTTAAACTCGGGTACTGTGATTGTTTATGTTTGTATGTTTATTTGATAAAACGAAAGCAGTACGAGAAACTTCCGTGTTAATTGAGAACGGCTTTGTGATTTTTTTATGTATAGATTGATATATGTATGGGGTCAAACAATGAGTTTGTTTTTTGTTTGTACCAGTTCGCATAGTATCTTTTGTGATGCGTGACTTGACGTCAAATTCGTGTGCTTATTGTATATCATATTGTTTATAATCATTGCATTTGACGAGCTTCGTGGCGTAGTGGTTCATGTAATGGACTGCCGTTCACAAGGTCGCGGGTTCGATTCCCGCTTGGGACAGTCATTTGTGTGATATACATAAATGTCATACAAATGTTTGTACTACGTCTGGGTGTTTCTATGTATTATAAGTATGTATTTAAAAAAAAAAGTAGTTTATGTATTAAATCCGTATTCTGGTACCCATAACACAAGCTTATTAAGCTTAGCTTGGGACCAGAGGACGTTGTGTGAAATGTCCGTGAATATTTATTTATTATTATTTATTGCCCTGTCCTTATCTCATGGAGATCTTTTTCTTTATTAATATCCTATCTGACATCATACCTGTATTTACTTCTCTCTCTTTCATATCCTCTTTCACACAGTCCAACCATTATTGCTTCTTATCCATTATTTTCCTTCTAATCCCACATACATCTACATATTCCTAAAACAAATCTCGCCAATTGTAAAATTAATAACGTGCTGTAGAAACGTTTAATGATTTTATATTTGTGTTTCTTACAATAAAAAATATCGCACTAGTCCAAACTGATACATTGTACACGGTTTGTTACTAACATAAAACTAAAATCTGTAAACGTGATATTTACACATACTGTACTAACATTATTTCTGCTAAGCAATACTATTTTATTTATTACACGAACTCAACGCTAGAATCGTGTGGAGTTTTGTACTATTTATTGGTCACATAAAAATTAAATAGCCGTATAACTACTTTTAATCTAAAAGTCTATATTATAATATTTTCATGTGTTATTACTTCCGCGAAACATATTTATGTTACGTTACTACAGTGTGGCTCCTTATTTTTTTACGGCCCATTTATGTCGGTTACGACACATTGACCTTATACGAAATTCAAACCATACAGTCTAGACTCATTGACGTAAAACTTTGTCAAAACAACTTTCAAATTGACTTGTATTTAAATATAAAAAAGTAGACAATTTGTCATTCTGACTATTACTAGATTAATGTGTGAGTTGAATATATAAAACAATATTTTACATTAGTATTATTAAAACAGCTGAAAAACAATTAAATCTGACCACGTTTTTAATTCACGTGTAACCGCAATCATAAAATTTCTTCAAATTAAATGAACAATTGCAATTTTTCAGGCATTTCTTTTTGTTAAGTACCTGCTAACCTTTTAACAAATTCATTAGGATTGCCATAAAAATGTCATCAGAATAGAGTCCAAACAAAGACTAACTAAACCCAAATGAACAATGCAACAAAAAAATGCAATAGGTTGGAAATCTGTGAATGACTAAATAAGTAACAGGTTGGTTTCTATAGTGCATCAACCTACTAAATGATTAAAAAACAATACTTTTTACGAAGCACCAATGAATAGCTACTTTTAAAACAATTTAGTTTAATAATCCCTCTTATTTGAAGTTTTTATGAGGTCATAAACATCTATAATCATAATACCTCTTTGATACGGGCTGTAGAGAAACAATATAAAATATAACTGTGCAAAATGTTTCATATAAACACAATTCTAATAATGTTTCATTTATTTGGTCTGCAAACAACGGCACATTTTACCGTTTATTTCGCCATTTTAATTTAAAGCAAGCCAGACGGCCATTTTAATTTACGTTCATCTAACATATTGCCCGTTATCCTGAGTTCAATATTTTTATTTAAAACATTATTAATGTTAAGTTGAGTAATGTTTCAATTATAACTCACTTGAAGAAAAATATGAAGATATTTATTACGCTGTATATATTCATTTGTCAGTTACCCAGAAATTCCCCACGTATAAAAAACCAGAAAATCCGTGTGGTGGAGGATTCAAATTACAAGCGTCACCACCCCATTTCATTCCCAGAGTGATGTAAAAGCTAGATAAGGGATATTGTAAATACATAACATCTTCTGTGAGAGATGAAAAACTCGAAAATAAACGCCGTGCCAACATGTCTGGTCAGTGCGCCATAGCAGACCATAATCCCTCCCAAAGCGGAGAGGCCAGTCTGGAGAGAGAGAGCAAGAAATATATTCAAATCTAATCCTTGACTGTGTACGAATAGAACCGTAATTACTGATTACAAAATAATAATTTTGTTTAGAAAATGAGTTTTTACACACAATTTACCTATACTTTATAACAAATTGCAGATTATCATATTCATCGCCCAGTTAACCTGTTAGTAATCGAATAATCTAGAAACTATTCGATACGCCCACTTCTTCTTAGTTTTATTAGCGAAGGATAGAGATGTTGAAATTAGCTGTCACTAATATTATATTATTTAGATGAATACGATATAACAGCTAAATATTTATTTGAACTGCTCCAAATGAAAGATGTGTATGACGTCTTGTTTATTTTAATCCTGCTAGTTGTGTCATATCAGACAGTCTGGCGAATTGGGAGTCTACGCTAGTTTTATATTCAAAAGAAAAATTAATGGCTACTGTTCGTAGAATTCTTAAAAAAATAATTTTAGTTGCGATATTTCTTCTCAAAGTTGTGATTTTACGCGCATTTGAATTTTATGACAGCCAATTATATAACACAGTTCTATAATCAATTTTTAAAATTTATTTATATTGATAAATAAATTTTAAAAATAGAATATTGAACCTTTTTTAGGGTTCCGTACCCAAAGGGTAAAAACGGGACCCTATTACTGAGACTTCGCCCGTCCGTCCGTCCGTCCGTCCGTCCGTCCGTCTGTCACCAGGCTGTATCTCAAGAACGGTGATAGCTAGAGAGTTGAAATTTTCACAGATGATGTATTTCTATTGCCGCTATAACAACAAATACTAAAAATAAATATTTAAGGGGGGCTCCCATACAACAAACATGATTTTTTTACCGTTTCTTGCTCTCATACAACAAACGTGATTAATTAAGTATTGTGTGTGTTGTTTGCTCATTTATTAATAACGTGCCTTATGTTGCATAGATAATGGTACGGAACCCTTTGTGCGCGAGTCCGACTCGCACTTAACCAGTTTTATAGTAATGTTTGTGATATGTTTACTGAAATAAGATTATTTAAAAAATCAAGGAATGACAGGATATAGAATCCTGATAATGATGAGACGACATGATATGAAAATTCTGTTGATTATACTGGATACTTAATTATTAAAGCGAAATTGGGCATTTAAAGAGTATCTACTAATGAATTAACATTTAACATTAATTAATATACTCCTTGGGCCCATTCAACGAAACTGACAAAACTACCATGACTGAATATAACACGAATTTTACAGAAAATTTTCTTTATTACAAAACCATTTTAGTTGATGTTAGTATTCTTAAATGCTCATAAAAACTAAATTGTCTTAAGAATTTTAAGTCCTATTAACGTAAATACCACTTAATGTCTTGTTTACGGAAGTTTCTTAAAGTGAAAGCTTGAAAACCATTAGTTTAGTAGAAATTATCGTATTCACTAAAGTTGTGACATAGAAACTAAAGACTAGTTTAATTTCCTAGTTTTGTATAGTAACTATACTATAGATATAGACTGTTTTATAAGTTTGCGCTATGTTATCTTTACTTATTATACAACAAAGTCGTTATGTTTGTATGTCCCTATGTTGGCTTATATTTTGAAAACAACGCAACGACGATTTTGATTTGGTTTTTTTAATAGATAGTTCAAGAGAATGGCTTTATTGTATAATTTGTTAGTTTGTTTTCAAAATTCCTTGCATACGGTTGTTGCGTAATAAAAATCCCAAGTTCGAAACCTAATGGATATTTTTTGCTATTGAAAAAAAAAAATCTCATTGCAAACCTTCCTGGAAAATATAAGTACATTATTATAAAGTTACATGTTTTAGTATTCGAATACATTAATTAATAGATAACATGTATTTAAATGAGGCTTGTTCGGGGTAATTAACGCCATGATAATGACAATTAAAAGGTTTTTAACCCTAACAGGGTTTGGCTTTGAAATACCGACAATGTTAATTTGACTACATGGTATTTCATTGTGAGATCATGCAAAATGTAATTGATTTTACGTTACATCAAAAGAAAATATCCTAAACTGGCCCCTCTGAGTCAACTGAAAGAAAGGAACTAGTTATCTTTCTTTGCTATTCAGTAGATCACGTAGGGCAAGTCCAAGTGTTGATCTTTCTATTGCCTTTCAAATAATGTTGGTAATAATAAGCTGTCCTAGGTCAGCTTATAAATGTCTTTCTTTTACTAATTAATATATTGGCCACAAAAGAAGGATCTTAGCTCTGTTAAACTACGCTGTATCTGCGAGAGACGGAAGACTCGAAAATAAACCCTGTGCCAACACGCTTGGTCAGGGCGGTACTCTCTCTCCCTCTCTCCAGCCCATTTACGTCTCACCGTTGGGCACGGGCCTCCTCCACTTTGGAGGGATTATGGTCTACTATGCCGCGCTGACCAGGCGTGTTGGCACAGGGTTTATTTTCGAGTTTTCCGTCTCTCACAGAGAATGTTATCTGTGCAATATCCCTTAGCTGACTTTTACAGCACCCTTGGGAGGAGATGGGGTGGTGACATTTGTATTCTTAATCCGTCACCACACGGAGGCGACGTCACAGAGCGGTACAGTAGACCATAATCCTTCCTTATGTGGAGGAGGCTCGTGCCCAGCAGTGGGACGTTTATGAGCTGAACGAGAGGAGAGAAGAAAAGATCAGGTATGTTGGTTAAAGCTTTTATTTAGAGTTTTCCATCGTTTGCATAAAATCTTATCAATATTATTTGCTTATGCCGACTCTTGCTAGAACCGTAGAAGGAACAGAAGTATTTGTATATATTCTAAACCAGAGACCATGCCATGACATGACTGACACCAGTTATTATGAATGGCAACGTCAGTCAAACACTTTCATCTTAACACTAAAGATGTAAGTAAGCCTAAACAATATAAAATTCTATAGTGGCTACACAAAAGAATAAATGTCATCATACCAGACAAGCCCATAGATAGATACAGACAGGTAATAGATGTGAATTGGTAAGGCTATTATTTAGCAATGAACTGCCACTTGACATATCTTTGTTTGATAATATTATATTAGTGACATGTTCTGTTATTATTGCATATTTAAATAAGATCTATTAGCGTTTCAACCTAACAAATTGGTTTAATATACTACTACGTTATAAATGCAAAGGTAAAAACGTACGAATGCCTGGACAAATGTATGGACATTTTTTGCTTCTTTACGTAAAGACTGTTGAACGAATTTTATGAAGTGCGTAATATACGCAATTACGCAAAAATTGTCATTAAATTTCTTCAAACACGCCAAAACCATATATAGCCGTTTTAAAGGCAGGTGAAACCACGAGCATTAGTCAGTAAAAGCACGTATGTTGTTAATAACACTATAAGTACAAAGACTATCTATCTGTACAACATACATCAATTTATCTCACAATATTTTCTACTAACGTTCAATATAAACTAATAGGTGTTTTCATTTTCAAATAAATACGCGACAAGTTATATTTATTGCGATTCTACCTAGTTGCTACACAAAAATATACTTTGAAATAATAAATCCTCAAATGATAAATTACCAAGTCGTCTGTGATCAGAAAAATATAAGGATTTTTTTTCTTCTAAACTCCAAATTTGAAACATTAATAAAGATATACATGATGGAAAATTTGTTGACCAACTCTGGAATATTTCCCCGAACAACGACGATGACCTCGTCTCCTTCAGTTGTCATTAGAAAACTGATAATATGGATATGGCCAATATATGGTTTATTTATATACCAACCATACAGTTTATTATCTGTACAATAACTCTTTGATGTAACATCATTAGTAAATTTATTATGTGTCTTATGGGAGTTTATTTACTTTATGAAGAAACGCCTTGCATACTTCTAAGACTATTAGTTTTAGGTCCGAAACTAAACTTAATTCTAAGGCTGCCATCCCAGGGCAGTCCGCGAAGGTTTTCGTTGTGGAGCAAAGGTATCCGGAGCGAAAGCCAAAATTGTTTTTGAGATATTTGTCCGGCAATGGTAATTTAGTAGGTAACCAAGAGAGTACCAAAACACCTTACCGACAATGTGTATTAAACTTTATTTTCGTTACAAAGTGAACCAATACCTAAAATTGTAAAATTTATGGTCTGAGATAAACATAAATCGAATATCAATTGCTACCTGTAAACTTCTGAATTAATACTATCCAAAAATCCTTAGGTGAATGACATTACTCGTATAATCCAACATTACAAAGAATAAACCGTTTACATTACGGTCACAGAAAATACTAAGACGCGTTGCGCCAAAACATATTGCCGTTATTTAAAATATATTGTTCCCAAAATAATTTTATTGTACCACTGAACGTGACATTTATTGAAAACATGAAAGCTAGAAAAGCTAATGGTTTTCAGGAAAAGTTTCTGTTGAACTAGTTAACTAGTAAAGATATTTTAAATAAAATAATGAGCCAAACTCTGTCTTAGAAATTATGTATATGAAGTGATACCTCTGGTCTTGCAAACGTTCATATGCTACGGTATTCGCTTACCATCAGGCGAGCCGCATGCTTGTTCTCTATAGTATAAAAAATGCGTCTTTTATTCAATGTTTAGTTAACAGGTGACATAAATATTTACTTTACGTTATTTTGGGTTTCGATTTCTGAGATATTTATAGAGACTGCTGCCACTGTTATTCTACAAAAAATGACTCTACCTAAACTTTTCGCTTTCCAAGTACGACGAACAATCAGTCCATTGAATTCAGAAAATATTAGAATAATCTGTTTGTGTGTATGTAGCAAGTGAAATAAAATATTTGTATAGCGTCATTTTATTGGTCTCTTGGAAAACGGTTTTGCGCATTTACGAGTAAATGCACAAATATATTAAAAAGGTATATGTGTTACATCAGACTGCACGTCTACTTTAGTAATCCATGTTTATACTGATACGCATCTAACACATGATTTATTTTCTTCAGCTGGGTAACGTTATATTGTATGACTCATCGTAGATTTAGATTTTTACTCGGAAGCTCTGTCTTCATAATGTTTGTTAAACAAAAATATTTATTTATAGACCATAATATTGTTATTGTTTTCTTACTTAGAACAATGAAGCTTCATATAACTGGTAGATACGTACCTGAAAAGAAAGAAAAAGTCATTAATTTTAACGCAAATATATAATTTAATTATTTTAATCAGTTCTTGCAAATCACTGTCTGTTATTTTCTACGGCCTAATTACTTGCTGAAATGCATGACTCTGTTCCATTTTAACATTTACGTCGTAATATTTTAATTGTCAGTGTTTAGCCGTGCTTAATAAATGCTTTAACTATTTTCCCAATCATCATGTAAACGTAACTTTTACGAGTAGATAGCCTAACAGAACCATTTTTTTTTTGATCAAAGCTCTTTTAAGTTTGTTTAAAACTTTAGCATGACGTTTCGGAGACTTTTCTTTCAGTCGCCTAGGTCACAGATGGGACTGGTAAAAAGTGTTTTTGTTTAAGTCGAAATGAGTCGCGCAAATGTTACAAAATAATAAGAAATCGTTTTGTATCTTTGTAGAAAATGTTATTAAACTACTTCTTGAAAATGACAAAAACAAAAAACATAAACTAATTTGAGAAACTTGCATTTGAAGTTAGTTAAAAGCCAATCAACTCTACATAATAAATAAATATAGTAAAGAAATATTGCTCTAATAAATCATTCTTTAGTTTCCACGTTGGCACTAATCGCATGTATTGAAACTAAAAAACACTTTGCCAGTAATAAATACAGCGGAGTTAGAATAAATAGATTTATGATTTTATATTTCGATTCAATTACTTAATATGATATCAAAAATAGCTTGCGTATGATTGTGAACTAATCGAAATCATATATGAAATGCATAACAACATCGCTATTAATTAAAAATTATTATATCAAAATTGTGTATTTGTTAAAAGTATCCTTTCAGTACAAGACTGAAATATACGGACTGTAATATTAGAAGAAGACTTTTACGTTTCGCTCAAAAGTGCACTAGATGTAGAATTAGACGAAAATAAGAGAAATGAGGCAAGTCTAATGCTATAATAATCAGATGCGATGTAATTAGTATCGATTGAAGCATTTTATCTTGTCGTATTACTATACTTTAACCAGGTTCGTCTAGATTTAGCGTTAGCGTAACCCTTTGTCATTTAGAACGATGCAATGGACAGCGAGCAAGACAGTGTATTAGTATACTTCAAAGTTGTGTATGTATTAATACATCTGTTTGTTTGTGTGTCTCTCAGAGTTCATTGGCTCAATATAAACAGTTCCTTCGTTTATTTTGTACACAAACACATTTGGAACGTTCGAGTGTTAAGTGTCCTTTCTTATTTTAAAATTCGTCTACTGATTTTATTGCATACAATAAATAAACTGTCCTTTGGCATGAGACACATGAGTCATTTTTTAAATTATCTTAAAAATAACGTTAGTTAAAGTTTAATTGTGTTTCAAAGAGATACAAGATACAAAAAACTAATAGTCTTTACAAATTGGGTAAAATTGCAGTTAAAATCGGATTTTTCTTGTGAGTCAAAGAAATAAACAGGACATAAAACAGATACAAATGCCTTACATTTTACTTTCCTATTACACATATCTATAACTAGAGTTTAGTACTAACAATACAATACAATATACTTTATTGCACACCAATAATACAAATTTTTTACAATTTATATACAAACGATTAATGTCCAATCAGCGGTGTTATCGCTGTCAGCGATCTCTTCCAGACAACCTGCATGGACATGTCGATTGGACAGTGTTTAAACTATACTATAGTAACAGTATATATAAAATAATAAGCTGTAATAAGTAGTTCAACAAGCAGCCAAAGAGTGCTTAGATAGAGTGAGCTTTGGGAGATCATGTGGAGTCTGTGACGCGAATGCTCAGCTAAGAGCATAACAACAAAAAAGCAAGGTTTTTAAAATTTCTGTATATAGTTCTTTACTTTTTTTTTATTTGCAGTTTACACTAAGAGTCAACTAAGAAGTGACATCTGCTACTAGGAACGGAATATTCCAGTCCTCTTGGTGTAATGGTTCACGTAAAGCTATGTTTTGATCCAGAACATTCAATGTTGATTGTGGTTGATGCTAGCCGTACATTTTCAATATAGCCTGACTAAAATAGATGCTACATCAAACAGATGTAGTGAGTTTATAAACAATGGCGTTACATTGTGCTGTTACGACTTTGTTGCTAGTTGTAAAACTATAGAAATGTACAAAGATTTTAACTGATTTGCCCTGTTTCATATACTCATACTACATACGCATACTCCTTTATGGTACTAATCTTTACGAGCTAAAATAACAAAAAAATCTGGTTAAGTGCGAGCTGCAATGAAGTGGAAAGGGTCCCTAACGTTATTAGTATACCTACCTACTTATACATTAACCACGGCCAGAAGTATAAAATGTAATTATGTATTAAAATTTTGTCTGATAAAAAAGAGATAATCTCATTAGACGATATATCTGGTGCCCATGTTTCTTGTTGGCAGCATTACACTTCAATTTTATAATAAAATTTTATTTAATATTAGTGAAAAGCTCACTTAAAATTGTTCTTAAAACAATTAACGTCAAATTTTGAAGTGTTTATAGAAATTGGCAAAAGTATTCGAGCTACGACAATTAATTTATTATCCATAAATCATGACTATTATATTAGAAACGCTAGCCACACACAGGCCCAAATGTCAGCATTGACGTCATAGAGCCTATATACCTAAATATAACAACCGATTAAGAACAACCGCACACATTTGGAATACGATCTATACCAGTTCCCATAGTGCGTACACCGAACAATCTATTGTACCAAGGATTATGTTTTATGACTACGTAGAAAGTTCTTGTGCGTGACTGACTTTCGTCCTACATCTAAAAGAGAACAAAAGGTTTGATTCCATGTTTTACAGACGATATTATTACCTATTTAGAATATCCCTCAGCTGGCTCTTACAGCACCCTCGGGAGGAAATGAGATGGTATTGTATTCCTTAATCTATCAACACACGGAACCAATAAATTTTTATTAATCATAGCCTATAAATTGAGTTATTAGAGTATCAATCATTACATAATTATAGAAGGATATTTAATCTTTGGTCTATTAAGGCAAATAAAATTTTTAAAACATGTTCTTTTAATTCAAGTCCTTTACAAGAAAATATCTACAAACTATACTAAACGTTTCGGAGATCTACTTGAGCCAAAAGATAGTAGACGTGTAATAAATTTACCGTGAGCATCTGCAATGTACATGTGCCAATGCTTAATATGTATCAATAGGTATACATAATGCAACAGTGTGCAATCACCTTTACAAAGTTGTGTTCATAATTGGTACAGTGTAAAATGTCACTTCATTATGACCTTTGAAGACCTCTGTGCCATTTCAGGTCAACTCACGGCTAATCGTTTAATGTGTTTGACATTTTAATACCCCTTCTTCAACGATTACTTTATACAGTCAAGGTAAACTATTATAAATATAGCTGGCAAAGTGTATAAAGTTTATGTAGAAAAAGTCTTATTAACTTTGAAATTGTACTACCTGTTACTCGCAACTTCGCATGCGTGAATTTTGAAATCGCTACAGTATCTTTACCTATGTCACTCAGGGATGATGTGACGTTCTAATAGTAAAGGGTTATCGAAATCCATCCATTTTTGAGTTATATTGTTACTAACATACAAAAATACAACGTTACTTAAAATAAACTACCCTTTGCAGTCTATCTGACTGCCTCAAAACGACACCATGACAAAATTATTAAAATATTTTTATATAATAATAATAAATATTCACGGACATTTCACACAACGTCCTCTGGTCCCAAGCTAAGCTTATTATGCTTGTGTTATGGGTACCAGAATACGGATATAATACATAAACTACTTTTCTTTTGTAAATACATACTTATAATACATAGAAACACCCATATGTTTTTTACGAATTTTACAATCATGTTTAATATTGATAATTCAATATTAAAAATAATTAAACATCGCTTTAAGAGGCAACAAAACCCCCAATTCTGCGTCACGTGTTTGGGCATGCTCGAAGCTTTAACAAAAAATATTTAAATACCCAAATTATGTTTTGAGGAAATCTATGAGGTTACTGAATAATGGTAAAATCGCTGCATTTATTAAAAACGGTTTGTTTATTATTAATAATTTACCTATTCAATACACACAAAAAGTTTTCCTTAATTATAATCAAAATGATATTTTTACGGGTAATATAATCGTTAATAAAAATGCTAGGAACATTAAATAGAATCAATTAAATTTTAATAAGCCACGTAAAAGACTTTAGCCCCAAACTTTTTGTACTTTCGGTGACGACATATTAGCCATCTACGTTAAAATTGAATAGAGTATACGAAGCACAACTTGATGTAAGTACGAAACGATTCAAAAATTGAAAAGAATGTTCCGTCACAAAATTATTTTTGAAAAATGTGATTGATTTCGGTTAGTATGTTTCGTTTTTTAATGAAACTACATATCTCAGCCATGGGTATGGCAGATAAAACTAAGCAACTGGCATCCTCCAGCGACCGATAAACTCGGAAATTTGCTGAAAGAAAACTTGGAATCAGATAGAGTGGTGTGAATGGTCCATACAGATTTCTATATTTATTTAAATTAGATTGTCCGTGTTGTGACGGACAAAAATAATACAAGTGTCACCTCCCCATGTCTTGCCCACGGGTTTCGTAAGGTCCGACCCGCGACCGAGGGTAACATGGCGCATGTCATCTACGCTAGGTATGTGCGTAGATGTCATGCGCCATTGTTCCCTCGGTCGCGGTTCAGACCCAAAGAAGGTTGACGTCAAGTAGGCTGCCAGTCGTAAAAATGACCCAAATCCCATTGTAACATAAACAATTAGTAGTCCCGTTGCGCCGAAGCCGAATAACTCGTATAAGGCGGTTATTAAAATTATCTTTACCACTCCAAAGCGTATGTTTTAAGTGATAGACATACGCATGTACTCAAATTGCGCGATAGATTTCATCACTAACAAAATGCACGTTCTATGCGTCTAAAAAAACGTAACCAAAATAGTCTGGCAGTGGATGTAGGACGCTACTGACGTCATTCGTAACCCACTCTCGAAATGCACCAGGCCCTTCCTATGTAACAAACACGTGTGGCCCAATTAAACTTTATTACTCTGCATAATAACAAACCTGTCGATAAGGTGATTTCGGACCGACTATGTTTTGTGACGATACGACGGTAGGTATTTTAATCTCACAAAGCAAATTTGTTTTAAGTGTGGGACGTTGGGACTTATTGGGACTTAAAGAAAACAATTACTTTCAAAATAATCGTCATTAATATTATTTAATGTTGGAATATTATAGTGATAATATATAAATAAAAAAATAGCAACAAAAGGCAACTTTAACACTACTAAGACATACACCTCAAATTCATTGTACAAGCAGTATTTGTGAACATTAACATTTGGCGTTATTTTAAATCTATCATCTACGAGTATATAATAGATATGTGTTATATTACGGTAGCATTGTTTTGTAAATAATAAGCTAAAATTCTGTTAGAATTCTTTACACTGAAGGTTTTTGAGCTGCATTTGCAAATATTTCGAAACATGATGACAATAACACAAAATACAGAACTACAATCTCTATGCTCATAACTGTTATAAATATCCCGAAATACAGGGATAATATAAATAAAAATTCCCTCAAATAACTAGTGAATCATGATTAGCTAAAGGTTTTTACTATATCAATATAAGTAAGGTAAGTGTTCAATGTGTAAATGTAATGTGTCTCAAACAGTTTACCCATAGCAATAGTAATCACTGTTGCAAGAAAAGATTTTATTACAACCTTGTGTAAACTATAGTACTAAAAGTAAGTGGAAAATACACGAGTTTCTAGAAAACAAACGATAAATCTTGTGAAAATTTACGTTAATGCTATCAATGTTTTAGTAAATTTACTAAGTATTACAAGTGTTAACAGATATGTTAATTTGTTCATTTGTAAAGGTATATCTTGACCTTTGTACTATGGCTACTTTATCTTACTAATAGTTTAAATGCTACAAGAGCGACAGACAGATAGACAGAGTTACTTTTAACTCTGTCTTTCTTTCCGTCGCTCTTTCACGCAAAAGCATCTAGCTTATTTAGAAGTTTGGACAGATAATCTAGTGCTTGCCTAATGCATAAGATATTTACGACTAGTAAAATAGCTGTGTACTGTGAACAGGGATTTAAAATTCCAAGCGTACAACTTTGCGGGCAACAGCTAGTTCAGTATCTAATATATAAAATTCTCGGTGTTTGTAATTATACTCGTCCGAAATGGCTCGACCGATTTTCGTGAATTTTTGTGTACATATCCGTTAGGTCTGAGAATCGGACAACATCTATTTTTCATCCCCCTAAATGTTAAGGGTGGTCCACCACTAACAATTATTATATGGCAAAACAACGTTTGCTGGGTCAGCTAGTATTTTTATAATATTATATATGATATATTGTAATTATTGCACCACAGATTTAAAAAAATAAAAATCGTTTAAAAGCAGTTAGTCCAGTCAAATTACCGAAAGAAATAATCACTAAAATACCTAGTTTGGGAATTATGAATGATCGATCGGGGGGTGTATTCTGAGCTTATATTCCAATTTGAGGGAATCTAGGGAGGTCAGCTCAAGGTCATTTCGATGAAAATGCGTTTAATTCGATATCTCGAGAACGGTTAGTGTTAGGAAAAAAAATTTAGAGACCTTTTCTCTTCTAAATTAAAAAAGTTAGTAAATTTGATTTAAAAGAGAAAAGGTCTCTACAATTTTTTGCCTAACACTAACCGTTCTTGAGATATCGAATTAAACGCGTTTTCATCGAAATGACCTTGAGCTGACCTCCCTAGATTCCCTCAAATTGGAATATAAGCTCAGAATACACCCCCCGATCGATCCTTCATAATTCCCAAACTAGGTATTTTAGTGACTATTTTTCCCATTCTCAGCCGTAATTTGACTGGACTAAGTGAAATTGTTGCCAAACGTTATTTCAATAATTATCGCTACATAAAATAATGCAACATTCTCTACTACATATGACTCGATGTTTTTTTTATTCGAGATGAACTAAAACTCAATGGGTAACTAACCTCACTAGTTTACTAAAATTTAATAAATACAAAAGCTTACCTCAAATTTTTTTATCAAAGACGCTGAAAATTACTTGCTCTGTTTTAATACATAGCTGTGTAGTTAAAACTATATATTTTTCAAAGAATAAAGGTCATTTCTATTTATAATTAAACTAAAGTTAAACAGCTTACATAAGTTTCTAATAACACCTCAGTTCTTGTTTCTATCTACGATTACAAGTTTTTGTTTATAACTGTAACGAAGTATAACATGATTCTCATATTAAATTGTTACGAGGAAGGATCATTGTTAGCGTATCAAAAAACAAATTAGATATAGTGTTACCCGACAATTACTTGGTTGGTAGTCGCGTATTGCCTTGAGTTTTATTTAATTATTAATTTTATCCATAATATATGTAAGACAGTTCTATTTGTGCAGTCGTAAGTGCTACACTAATGACTGGACTACCAGTCACGAGGTAGTAAGACTAGTAAGTTCGATTCCCGCATTTCCCGCACATGATCTATAGTAATATTATAAAGCTGAAGAGTTTGTTTGTTTGAGTGCATTAATCTCAGGAAAAACTGGTCTGATTTGAAAAATTCTTTCGGTGTTGGATAGTACATTTTCGAGGAAGGCTATAGGTTATATAGCATCACGCTGCGGCTAATAGGAGCGAAGCATTAATAATAAATGTTTCAAAAATTGTTGTTACAAAGCCGGGGGATCAACTAGTATTTATATATTGCGCATAGCCAATAGGTTTATTATGTAGAATAGATATA
Organism: Orgyia antiqua; assembly: GCA_916999025.1. Taxonomy (NCBI): domain Eukaryota; kingdom Metazoa; phylum Arthropoda; class Insecta; order Lepidoptera; family Erebidae; genus Orgyia; species Orgyia antiqua. The sequence goes on along the minus strand of OU779864.1, from coordinate 13,009,043 downwards.
TCGCTTTCTCTGTTTCTCTCCAGCCCATTTACGTCCCACTGTTGGGCACGGGCCTCCTTCACTTTGGGAGGGATTAAGGTCTACTGCGCCGCGATGACCAGGCGTATTGGCACAGGGTTTATTTTCGAGTTTTCCGTCTCTCACAGAGGACGTTATCTGTGTACAATATCCGTTAGCTGACTTTTACAGTACCCTTGAGAGGAGGTGGGTTGGTGACACTTGTATTCTTAATCCGTCACCACATGGAGATATACCTAGGTGAGTCAAATGTGAACTGAATTCGATTGGAATATCTTTTTCGTGTGCTCAAACACGTTAACTCGCGGGCGCGGTGGCGGGTGCGGTCGCGAAATATCAAACATTAACACCCGTATTCACACACAACATTTACTTAAGTAAGTACTTAAGTTCTGATGCACTGTGCAAAGGGTAACACTTCTCAGTGCGTTCCGTTCATCGACCCTTTGTATTCATAGACAAAATCTTAGCTATGCGTTCAGTTCAACAAACGCATAGTGCGCTTCACCACCTAAATATTGTTTGTGAAATGATTTTGCTACCCCTGTGCGTCCATGCCTACTATGAGACCTCACAGTAACGTTTGTGAATACGGCTGATAGCGTCATATACAAGTGTTCACATACGAAACGCACGTGCGGTCTAAGTAGCGGGCTAGCTAGCGGCTGCCGCGCGCGTATCGCTCGCGGCAATATCAAACGCGTGAGATGTTTGTGTGTGTTCACGTCGAACTAGCGGCGGAGCGTGCGATTTACTCGCGACGTCAGGTAAGTTCAACCAGCGGCCGAACATTTAAAAGCGACAAGTTAAACAGAATCCATTCAATAGAAGCTGCTACATCGTTACTTATAATAAATTGTTTTGGTTTAGGTATTTAGAATTAAAAGTAACTATTAGCTACATATTAACGATGGGTGATGAATTGGAGGTGTTTGAATTTTTAGAGAGCGACGATGATGAACAAAACACTAGTCGAATGCGAAATAAGATAAATAAAAATAATGATATTATTATTGAATCCAATATGTAATCAAAGCAGTTGATAGTCATTCTGTTATATTCAAAAAATCTTGAAGGGTGTTCTCTCAAATTACTATATAAAGTATGAAATTCACCATACCGTTCTCTTTCTTTATTAATTTCGTGCACACCAATTCTAATTTTTATCATCTCCCACTTTAGATATGAATTTTCGGTTAAAAATAAAAGATCGTCGTCCATGTTTACAATCTCTGACAACACGTCAAACTCGCGCAAACGCCTAGCGGTCAATATGAACACGAAAACGCCACGTCTCCGCGCCCGCACCCGCCACCGCGCCCGCGCTTTTAACGTGAACAAGTACTTTGTCTTACAAATGAAATTTAGGTAATCTATTGTTAACATGTGATAAGTATTTAATGAAATGAGTGTTTGTTGTTGTTATGGTATTATTTAGATGTTACTTCAGGCGTGCTCAATACTGATAGCAATATAGGTAATCGGTAGTAAATCTTGTTAAAACAATTGAGGTGAATTTGTGTGGGTTTTAAAAGTGTTAGTCATAGTACAATAACTATTGCATTAAGGTTTAAATCTAATATATAAAATTCTCCTGTCACCGTCTTTGTAATTATACTCCTCCGAAATGGCTCGACCGATTTACGTTAAATTTTGTGTACATATGCGTTAGGTCTGAGAAGCGGACAACATCTATTTTTCATCCCCCTAAATGTTAAGGGTGGTCCACCCCTGACATTTATATGGCAAAATAACGTTTGCCGGGTCAGCTAGTACATAAATAATATCTTAATAATTCCCGTGTGATCAAATAAGAACAAAATAAATGGTATTATGAATTATCTACATAAAATTTAAAAAAAATACACAGATAGAATTTATTTTTAATTAAAATCATTAGAGTAACAAACATTACAGACTTAAGGCAACCTTTTACATTATATTTTTTAAGTTATTGATTGTTATATCACGTTATTGTGTTGTGTCATCTATCTATACTTATAAAGAGTTTGAATGTTGGGGTGAACGCTTATGTATTTGTATTTTTGTGTTGGCAAGTCCATTTCTCGAGGAAGTTTACAGGCTATAAACATCACACTGCGACCAATAAGAGCGATGTATTAGTGAAAAATGTTGCAAAAACGGGGAACATTATCTAAGTTTCGCGCGTACGAAGTCGCGGCAACAGCTGAAGAAATATTTATAATTTTTATTATGTTTGCTAACCTTTTAAAGTACTTTGAAAATTCGTGGAATATCATTCTTGCGTATTTATCTGTATCTTGGTATTCAGTAAATGATGATTAAAGTAGGTACGGTACATACCTAATTAAAAACGCACTTGTAACAACAATAATATTTTGATTAAACAAATATGACGCATGTTTTTATACTTAATTGTTTAATGTTATATCGCAATAAAAATCTAGTGTTACAATCACGGTAAAGTTTTGACAAAAATAGATATTATAAAATCTATACAATAGGTGAAACAAAAGCTCTTTACAATTTTTACGAGTACATGCGTTTTCTATATTGAAAAGTAGAGAAAAAAGAAAGCCATTATGTGAGCTGGTATTAGTACGCAAGGATACTTTTGTATGTATTACTTTATCCCACCTACTGTTAGTTTGTGAAATAATCTTCCTGCTGTGGCTTTTATAGGACTACAGCGTGGGAATCTGAAGGGCGATTAAGAGTTTAATATCTCTGCTGACGCAAACGTCCATATGCCACGGTAATAGCCACAGAAGAGTTTAAGACGTCTTAAACTCTTCTGTGGTAATAGCTTACCAATAGACGAGCCGTATGCTTATTTGTCACCCTTGTAGTATAAAAATGAGTAAATTTCTTAATTTTTAGTTGATTTTGTAGTTTCAAACCCGGATCTTTTTATACCCTATATTCTTTTTCACCTCAATGTCGGTGGGGTGACGGATCACCTCCCCATGTCTTGCCCGCAGAGTTCGTACGAACCGATCGATGAAACCACGGCACATGACACCTGTGCATTTACTCAAGGAGAGTTGATATCAGACAGGCTGGTCGTAAAAATCAGCCAAATCCCATTGCAACAAGTAGTCATCGAAGACCCTGAATAGAAGTTTAAAGGTTAGGAGATTAATTTTCACCTTAATTTCTCTATAAAATTTTTGCACAAATATTTCGAAACCGCTTTTTGACGTGACATTATAACGTAAGTACGTCAAAACACAGTCAGGTTGCTTGTCTTGGCAAATTCTAATAAACTAACAGTGACTGTTTATTCTGGCTGTGTGTATAATTAATAGCATAAAACGTATCATCTAGAATGTTTACCTTATCTTCGGTAGAATACAAAATTAGCATTGCTAAAATATATGACGCAGCATTTCAAAAGAAATTTGTTAAAACCTACGGGTGCTTTTAAGTTTGTATTTGGGGATCCTTTGAGGAAACTCAAAACTTGACCTTATCAAAGGTGGAATTGTTGTATATGTTTTTGTAATTAGTTGTTGTGAATTTCATACGTATATTTTACACAAGTATACGAAATCTATAGTCAAAATGTAAACAGTACACGACCAGTTGTCGATTTCTTTGGGGGAAACCTGTGGCAGTAGAATAGAATTATAGTAGTCTGTTAAATTCATAGAATGCTTTGAGTGTCTTAAATGAAATGATATATTGTATACTCCAGGTGAATATACAACCATCTATTAACCGATATTGATTTTTAAACTAACAACCATCTACTTTGTGGCAAACACTAAAATATTAAACCGAAGGTCTCCGTTTGCGTCATTAGTGGCCGCCAACATTTGGTCAACCCTCCAACGGGTAGGATAAAAATAGCCCTTAGATTTGTGACACTGTCAATCTTTAGATAAGGCGTATTAAAAATACATTACTATGAATCGTTTATAGATAGAGCGGTTTCATAAGGCTGCAAGATCCCAGATTAGTGATAATCCAATGTTTTTAAACAAGCATAAATATGTATAACGTTGGTTCCGAACAATCCTTACAATTTTTTTATTTTTTCCAGAAATGTTCAAAATATTTATTTATTTATTTATAATATTCATATTATAAATTCCCAAGTCCTAAGTTTTGGTAAAAAATAATCATAACCATAAACCATAACTTAACGTACTGTTAACTGCCCACAATCATGTCTTTAAAAATATGGTACTTAATTTAAATACATACATATGAATAGTATTTGAATCAGTCGTAATTTTTATTACAAAGTACATTTAATTTATTAGACCATATTTTTTCTTAAATTCAATATCATCGTGTTTTAACAAATGGTTATAAGTAAATAACACAATGCAAATAACATACTTAGTAACCGACATTAAATTTAATGTTGCCTCGGTTGTTATATTTGTCACCATGCTTTTAATAAGAGGAAGTAGTTAATTATAACAGGATTGACCTTCAAACTTATCGCTAACTATAGACTAAACAATTACATTAGGTGAAGGCTTGTCTAACTATAACACCGGTGCCTAAATGACATTTCTGACTCAAACTATTTATACCTACACCAAGGAAACTAATGTTAGTAAATAAAGTTATATCCACATTTTTCAATACGTGAAATCCTTGAAGTCAAAACATACTTTGTCATATGCAATAACTACTTCAAAGTAGTTTTATATGAATCGTAATTTTTATACAACATCAATAATGTTGTATTTTATTTTTTATTTCAGGGTTAAATTAAATTATTATCAAAGGACATAAAATAATGACCTTTCATATTTTTCATAAGTACATCAATATTGTGATATAAAACATTGCCCGCTTGCGGCAATCACTTTTTCTACCATAATTTAATGTCTTAAATAAAACATCAATTTTATGAAATCATACGATTATTTTGTATAAATGAAGTCGTAAATATTCTAACAAATTGTACAGCTGCTTCGTTTAAGGTTAAGGTCTTGTTACCAAGGTCTTCAGTTCATTTTCGTTTTAATCTGAAGTTACTTACGTAATATATTACCGTACTATTAACGTCGGGCTAAATAAAACGCACCGTGAACTTGACAAATTACGTTAAAATTTTAGAAAATTGATATATTTTGGTACTTTTTTGAAGGGTCGTTTTGTAAGGAATTCTTTAGGCGTTTTATTACAATTTAATGCCTTGTACACGTTGTGTTCCCGAATTTTAATGAATACGTAACTTTTGTCAGAATATACAATATACATAGTTAACATATGCACATTATTACAATGTGACTATTCATAGCTGGGAAGATTTTATTCCCTTTATTTTGATTTGCTTTGTTCACCTCAAGATAATAAACCAGTGTGTGCACATGTTTTTATGATTTTTGTACAAAGACTACCTAATAAAGAAAAAATCAATGTTTCTAATGCCGTAGCACTAGAGAGAGAGAGAAATAATAGCTAATACATAGTAAATGAGATCTTCTTGAAGTTGGTATAAAACAAACATTTATCTGAATTAATTTTAATAGCAATTATGTCACGGTTGCGTTTTATTCATAACGGTTTTCTGATTACATTTGACTTCTAAGCAGCTTATAGGTATGTAGATATTGAGACTACTGTATTATTATAAGGAAAACTGAGAAATATTTGCAACATTAATAAATAAATAAATAAATAAATAAATATTCATGGACATTTCACACAACGTCCTCTGGTCCCAAGCTAAGCTTATATGCTTGTGTTATGGGTACCAGAATACGGATATAATACGTGAACTACTTTTCTTTTGTAAATACATACTTATAATACATAGTAAACACCCAGACGCAGGACAAACATTTGTATGACATTTATGGATATCACACAAATGATTGTCCTGACCGGGAATCGAACCCGAGACCTCATGATCGGCAGTCCATTACATAAACCACTCCACCATGAAGCCCGTCACATTGGTCCTATTATAAGGAAAACTAAGAAAAATTTGCACAGACAAACATATTGCTCTATGTAGAGATTGGTCCGTGTGACGACGCCACCATGCACCATCCTATTTCCTCCCCAGTTTCTGTAATAGCCAGCTAAGGACTAATAGTAACAGACGACATCTTCGTTGATACATGGAAAACTCTAAACTCATGCCAACTCCCTTAGCACCGTGGCGTAAGTAGGCCAAACGTACTCTAAAAATGAAGGAGGCCCACACCAAACAGTAGAACAGTAGTAGACTGAAAAGAACCGTCTGTAAATTTTTTTTTTGAAAGTCATTTGTTGACGTAATTTTGAATTTTTCGTGTGGGCTCTTAACGGAGTAACACGAACATATTAATATACCTTAATTTGCAACCAGAGGAAGCTATTTGAGATGACTGTTATAAAATAATCAGAATTTTAATAGCTTCTATAATACAATCATTAAATCAACATTTCGTCTGCTCAAATGTCTGGCCCTTCGATGAATAATACTTAATAAAATTAGATGCACGTGACTTGTTTTGTGTTGTGGCTTAGACGTACATTTACGTCATCATTTTATTAACTACGCAACATTAAAAGTTAATTGGCTGAATCCTTTCCAGGATAAACAGGCATGATAAAAAATAAAATTCAGGGTCATTTCATACAACGTAACGTCATAGATAAGGATGTATTGCGACAAGTGGCATCCTGTACAGAATTCTCGTCACTAACCAAATAATATTACATATTCTTTATGACGTACTTTGCCAACTTTAAGACTCGGAGGTATCCGTGCGTAGATAGTAATAATAAGTAGTTATATAAAGTAGTATAGTTATTTTAAACACAGCTGTGCTAAAAATAAATGGAACTAATAGCCTGCAACACATCACACACATCTTCACACACATCACATCTTCTGTGTTGATAAGAAGAAACCTATTTAATATAATCTAATTAGTTTAAAAACTAACAAACACACTTAAATATCCTCAATATTTTTTAAATGATTGCATTGTCTTTGTCATCAATACTCAATTCTATGCTACCTACTTACAAAACGTTGACAGTTTATGTTGTCAGAGACATAAGTTTCTGTTGTCACATGTTGTCACAATCGTAGTAAACACAAGTAAGCAATGATGATACTGGCGGAAAGTGACTAGTCCTAAGATAGTCACATATGGGCCAATGATGATATTTTTACCTGATTCTATAAACAAAGCGTTTTTATGTGAAATTATCTGATTTTATATGAAAGGCATACGTAGAAACACAATAATATAGGTGAGTCATGTACTCATATACAATTAAACTATTACGTGTATAATTAGAAATACAAGTGTGGTCATAGTGATACGTCAACATGCTATTCTAGTAATTCTGATTAAGGAATTGGGATTATTATTTTAAATTATTGCATTGTCATCGGTCCTTGTTAGGTGTGCAAAATTTCAGATCAATCCGTCTACTGCGAGTGGCTGAAAATCGCTATCAAAGATTCCGTTACACAGGTTAATACATTGATAGTTACATACCAAACTTATAAAGCGTGTTAATAAATAGAAGTTATTTTAGCAAAAGGAAAACTTCTTACTACATGTAACTGTTAAACGAATTACGATTTCAGAAGCGGGATTGATTGTTTTATCTTATGAAGCTATATTCTCTCTCTATTCTCATTTTATAATTTTTTTGTTTTCTTTTGCTAAAATAACTTCTATTTATATTAAATAGGTTTTTGCGTTTGTCGTCCTCACAAAGGTCAAGTATTCAGTATTGAAACATTCACCTTGTTACATCGTAAATTTATTGCAAAAGAAGTTGAATGCGGAAAATAAAATTTCTTTCATCAGAGTCCAAAATTAAGGGAAAACTATTCCGTGTTTGATGTTGACTAGGTTAATGCATGTTATTTCTCTAAGCTCACAAACGTCAACATAATTTGTATTAAAAATAGAGTGCAGCCATACATCAAGTAATAAAAGGAGACAACTTTATTTTGATAAATCACTGTGACGAAAACCAACATTTACTATTTAACTGCTGACATCTATTCGTTAATCTGACAGAACAAATTAATTGACAAATAACAATAGCTTTAGAAATTCTCAGAAAACGTTCTAGATCGCGTTAAAATGGTATTCTTCATTGTTTGTGACATAAATCTTTGAACATACAAATTCCTATGCTGTGATGAAAATTGCGCAGTAAATTTTCTTCCAAGGAAATATAGTTTAATATATGACATTTTTAGCTTTAGACAAGAAGTTATAAAGGTTATTTTTGTTCGTTTGAAAATAAATTCAATGATATGACGACGGTGTGTTGCGTCTAATTGCGTACCGTCGCGTGACAACAATTGTGACATCTCATAGCTGCACCTACGCAGTCGGGTAGATACGTCACGATCATTTTTAACCAGTGTTTAAATGCATTAGATACTAGTTCTGTTTGTTGACACGAAAACAATTTTGTTTGTTCTACATTTTTATTAGAGCTTGTAAATATAATACAAAACAGTTAATCCATATTATGTCTTGGTGCTATTTATGAACTGGTATGCACATTAATAATTCGATTCTTGAAAGACCCTTTATTAAAATGCTAAAATTACGATACGGCTAGTAGTAAACATTTTAGTTACTATCTATATCCCCTCCAGCCCGTTAATGACCTACTGTTGGACCACATGGACAACTTTAGTTACTGATCCTTTTTTCGTCATTAGGGTTAAACCATTATGGTCTTATTCATAATAACTTATCGGAGGTTTAAACGGAGATTTTATCGGAGAGATAATAAACGTTTTAGCGTAAAAAGACTATTATGAATAACAAGTTTTGACAATTTTCGCGAACCCATTTTAGCGAACTTTTAAACCTCCGATAAGTCATTATGAATAAGACCATTAGAGTTTAAGGGCCTACATCAATATTATCGTATATCATCGCCGACACGTACATATTAACACAGCCAGTAGGCACAGAAAATGAAGAATTAGGGATACTTTTCCTATTTACTCAAAATCTACTAAATATATTTTAATTCTGATTTACGTGTTTCTATATATGATAGTTACTTATGTTTTTAAAGTTATTTCATTAGTTAATACGCGATAATAGACCGACAAATGAGAAAAATAAAAATTTTGAGAGGTTATTTCGCCAAGATTTTCTATCGAGAAAACTTTTTTCAATCGCATTTCTGAGTTTATGCGATCCTAGATAATATATTGAAAAAACATATACTTAAAAATTAGAGCTCTAGCCATTCAATCTAAAGAAACAATGAAAACTTCGTACATAGAAAAATGCACGAAGCTATTTTGGTATCCTCTTAACCAAACCAAGGAAAAAAATGATGAGTTAATTATGCACGTATTGTCTTCTACTAATTCTAAGTATGGGTGATAATAGGCTTATTGTTTTATTTGACACCATTCAATAAGCTAACTACAAAAAGAAATTGCAGAAGAAAAAAACCCAGTCTCTTTATAAAATCTGGTATTAAAACACTTCCCTATCCCAGCTCATTATTGTCCCACTATTGGGCACGAGCCTATTATTTGGTCTACTTTACAGCGCTAAACAAGCTTCGTGAAATAAGGCTTACCTTTGAGTTTTTCGCATAACTTTTACTGCACCCTGGGGAGGAAATGGGGTGGTGACATTTGTATTCCTAATCCGTCACCACAAGGACGCGTAATAACTGAATTAAACAGCATAAAAACACGTACATACATCACTTAAATCATTTAATCTCTTGACACTATATATTAAATCACATTATACCTAATCACTGTGTCGTTCTATTAAAAATGTAATACAAATTAACATTCAAACCTCGCAACAAATAAGTACCATTGTTATTTGTCACACTGATGGGAAAATATGTTTAATTAATTCTAGAAATCTTTTGACTTTGGAATATGTTAAAAAAAAAGCGATTAATGGCGATTAAGTTGATGGTAAACTCGTCGGCAAGTTAGAAATAAATAATCTAATGAACTTATTCAGTGTACTACGCTGAATAAGTTCATTAGTAGACTAAAATACCACACATGCAAAGACCAAGAAGGAATCAAGATTTTCCTATAAGGTAAATACGTTCAACATATTTTTTTACGTTTTTGGCAGTAATCATTTTCCATTATAACAAAAAACAATATTTTTCTCGAACTGGCGCTGCGTTCGAGGTAATTTCCTGATTGTAACGAGTCAAGAATCTATTAAAACGTCAGACATCCAGAAACTACGTCTTATTTGTTTTTGGTATTCACCTCCTTACCTCTGTACTAGTAGAGGAAATGGGATAATGGTTTTCGATCGTGTATGTATAAATTTCATTAGGATATAAATATGTGTATCAGAATCTCTTTTCTGTTGTGAATATCTTTCAATCATCTTAAAGAAAGAAATGTTTCAATGTTTTTTTTGTTTTTTCAATGAATTCTCTGTGCCAGGGCCCCGTCTGTTACTGAGATAGTCGGGACAGATCACCAACACGGTTCAATCCATGCCTAACAATGAAATGTTGAGGGATCTAGAATATTTTGGAAGAAGATATATCTAATATATAAAATTCACGTGTCACAGTGTTAGTTACCGTACTCCTCCGAAACGGCTTGACCGATTGTTATGAAATTTTATATACATATTCAGTAGGTCTGAGAATCGACCAACATCAATTTTTCAAACTTTTTTTTTTAGTATGGCAAAACAACGTTTGCCGGGTCAGCTAGTGATTAGATATATTACACGCATTAAAAATAAAAAACATATTTTGTTTTGCTACAAATTGAGTCATTTTCAAAGAATTTTATCTTATTATAATCCTGTTATTTATTATGTAGTCCTACGTATCAATATTACGAAACAACAAACAGAAAACAAACGTTGTATTTACCCATGTTTCTAAGAAGTTAAAACTAAATATTACGAAATAAAACAATCTTATCAATTATAATAGTGAAAATCAAATCTTATTATACATAAGGACAATCACAGTACAAAAATAATGTTATGTTTCGCAATCTAATCAGTGTGGTTGATATGAAAAATACCGAGGTCGTCGTTATATCAAATGAATGGCCTTGCCCTTGACATGTTAAGACAGAAAAGTTAAAATAGCCGAAATTTTCTTTTTGCGGATATTATCTTCGATTAGACTTCTACAGTTATAACGTCCTTACTTATAATTGTGCTTTTAATAATAAATCTGATAGTAAGTTCGCAGTCTGTTGTTCTTTCACGACAATTGACAGATTTAAATGATATTTGGTACTACAGTTTGGTACCTACATATTCCCGAGCCCAAAAAGGACATAGGAATTTTTTGCCGCTTTAAGCTTACAAATACAAAATGAACGCTTATCAAAGTGATATAACAGAAATAAAAAATTCGTCAAATAAAGTTGGAATCCGTTTTTATCATAATGACGGGGCAGAAATATGATGCTGATGAGTATTAGTCGTTATAGCATCAACTGATATAGCTTCATAAACAGTGAAAATTATAACCTACTGGACGGACGCACAGCGAAGTCTAGGGTCACTTTTTAACTTTGGTACGGAAACCTAAAATACTCTTTATAGCGATTATGCGGGCCATATCGAGTTTAGTGAATCTAGAATGAGTATTCATAGATTATATAAAATTATGTGAGTTATTTGACTATATAATGATATTGTTATGTATTAAAATACTGGTTAACAACGGAATACTAAGCTGTAACTAAGAAGACAAAGATTGGAATCAATTCAGTATTGAGAATAATGATATTTCCTTTGTTTAATGTCGGGATGACGTCAATCTTTTGTAGTATTTAGTTACGGTGTCCGTAGAATATCAACGATTGAGCAGCATCTAGTGAACAATGGTTAATTGTCAAATTAGTCTCAGAGTTTCTTGTAAATTACTTCTAGAACCATCTTCACAATAAAGTACTTGAATAACTGACTGGTAGGTATGTGTCCGTTTTGTTCTTGAAATGGCATTGTATTTATATCGACAGACAGATTAGAAAACTATGCAAGAATATCTTTTATGTGTCACTTCTTTTCAATTTTGGAATTAGTTGTTCGGCGTTGTTTCTGGGTCACATGATTCGAATGATTACGTCTCGTATGAACAGATTATACATCAGCCTTTCTTCTTACTTTTCTCTTAAATATATCTACTTCCGTTAACGTAGCTACCTAGCCTATTTTGTTTATTTCGTTAGAAATAAAAGCTCCCCGCGACTTAAATTATTATTCTTTTACGAAAATGTTAAATATGCGGGGTTCCCCGTAAGTACAAGTTTGACTCTACTTCGAGTTTTACTACGTAGTATATTGATTCAATAGTTTGGTCTGGAAGGTGTTTTGCTACTTACTCCACAAATGTGAGTGGAAAAATATTTATCTCAATACTTAATCTTAACCCGAGATCTCAAAATCACAAGAAGCATGTGTATGGGAATAGTCGAACATTAAAAAAGCATTTCGACTGCAATTTACCTATCCTTAATCAAAGGAAAATTAAGTTCTTTTTTTTTAATATAAATCCTTCATTATCAATATTAATTGCAATGAAAATAAACATCAAATCGATTAAAATAATTGTTTAAAATGACGCCGCAAAGTAAACATTGAACACAAATATAAGACGCAACAGTCCCGCCCCTCGAGACAAACAGATATAAATAACACGCTGTTCATCGCTGTATTTCTTCCTGGTCAGCCGATAGCAACCTTGAAATACGTCGTAGTACTAAAAACATCAGAATAGCTACATATAGTAATGCAACATAATATTTTAATTACATTAATACTATAATTTATGAGCATGCTTTGCTAATAAAAAATATTTACGTTATTTTATTTACTAAGTAGTAGATGTAGTTATGTTATTGTAACCGAGTTTATGTAAAGGTTCTTAAACTCGACTGTTTTCATGTTTTTATAAATATTAAAGGAGTTCTATTTATTACTATACCAACTGCGAGAGGATAATGTTTATTGTTCATTCAATCTAATTAATTATCATAAAAATTTTATAGCCTTTTATTAGATTAGATTACTCTTGCTACCGCGGCCATAGACATTTAAAGAAAAAAAGGGAAAAAGGTCCAAATCAATCTTTGGAAACATATTATTAATCTATTGAATATTTTGAAATATAATTAACATTATATAATTATTTTCAATTGTACAGTTTGCAATTAATTTCTCTAGTAATTATTGCTACAAGCTTATTCTTAATCTTATATGTATAGCGATTGTTATAGTTAACAATCACTTTTCTCATAATTGTTAATTTACTTCTGTATAAATAATTAAAAGTACGTTGTTGTTAGTTAATGTTACGTTGTTCGTAGATACTTCAGGTTATTATCTCAATCTTAAGTACTACCTTTGTTAAGTACAAGAAATATCGTTACCTAGATGCACCAGATAGTATTATTTCCTGAATTCTAATTACAGCCTGTTGTTTATGTTATAGCAGACAAGGCTTGGACGAGCAATAATACGACAATTGGCGACTTGGCACAAAATCTCCTGTAAGGTTATTGTTTTTAAAAATATTACTTATACATCTTACAATTGGTTTATCTGTTTACTAGACATGCATCCCCCTTTGCAAAATTAAGTATATGACAACCAGAAGAAATAGTTTAAAAAAACTAATAAAACACGCTTTATTTAATCGAATTATTGCATTGTCATCGGTCTTTGACAGGTGTGCAAAATTTGAATAGAATCTGACCGTTTAAATTGGGTCAAAATCGCGTCCAAAGGAGTCGGTTACAAACATACAAACATACAAATAAACATACAAGTGAAGCTAATATAAAGCGTGTAAAAATAGAATTATGGTGAAAAGGATTTGTTGTTACCTATAGCATCGATGTACATAAATTGTGAAATTATTAGCTCTCTAGCTATCACCGTTCCAAAAATACAGCCTGGTGATAGACCGACGGAAATACAGCATACAGCAAAGGAAGTCTCAGTAATAGGGTACGGTTTTACTTTTCGGTACGGAACCAAAAAGAATTGATTTTGGAACAAACAAAATTATAAACTTTACTCCGAAATCTAAAATAACCATGCCGGTAATGTATTGGCATATTTTGACAGCACGAATTGGGTATTTTGACTATCCTATAATTTGACGTAATAGCGTTAATGGAATACACATTGCATTCTGATTGTGTTACCTACTACTACTAAAATTGCACGTCAGAACGTTTAATATGGGGGCGTACATAAGTGCTAATTTAACGTTATTTATACGATAACAGGGTGAAATAAAGTTAATTATTAAAAAACAAATAAAGAAACAGTGACATCAAAGCACTAATAAAGTACGACCGAGACTTGCTGAGGATTCCGTAACTGAAGCTACCAAAAGGGCTTTGTGCATTTTTCTATGTACGAAGTTCTCATTTTTTCTTTAGCTTGAATAGCTCTAGAGCTCCAATTTTTAAGTATATATTTTTTCAATATATAATCTAGGATTCTTCTCCCAGAAACAATAATGGTACCAATTGCAAGAGCAAAACTAAACTAAGCTTAACTAAAAAAATGCAAACAACTATGGTGTATTTTTTCTCTCCGAGTGGTGACGGATTAAGAATACAAGTGTCACCACCCCATCTCCTCCTAAGGGTGCTGTAGAAGTCAGCTAAGGGATATTACACAAAGATAACATCTTCTGTGAGAGACGGAGAACTTGAAAATAATCCCTGTGCCAACACGCCTGGTCAGCGCGGCACTGTCCTCCCAAAGTAGGCCCGTGCCCAACAGTGGGACGTAAATGGGCTGGAGAAGAAGAAATTGTATTTTAATTAATTGGCTTCTTCGTAGTGCACATTTGTATTAAATAAAATCGTTAGTCCATAATGCTCAGTTTTTATAATAGGAAGAAAGTTCAGTTAACATTCCAAACTGTGCTATTGACACTATAAATTTTCATTTTTTAGTTAGTTTAAGTTTAGTTGTACGCGTACAATTGTCACCATTGTAGTCGTAATTACGACAAATATTGCATAGAGTGACTTATCCCGAATTTTCACGAAGAATAAGATTATTATTCTTTATCTATGATTAACTAAACTATACGGGTGTTGTTATGTTTGCATTTGCAAACATAACAACACCCGTATAATTACACACAAACACAAACTATCCAAAGTAATGCTTCATAAAGTTTATAAATTAGCAAACGCTAACATGTTTTGTTAACAAAAATATTGAATTTGTTTAATTTCATACGAATTCAGGTCACTAGGCCAGTTGCCATTACAAGGGCAAATGGTATACCATACATGATACATTACAATTTTATCAAATCATTGAAAATACAGACTTAAAGCAAATTCAGTCTTAGGTCTTAATGTTAAGGCATATCACTTTTAAAAGAAGTGAATAAAAAGTTGTATGAAAAATAATATCAATTTTCAATCGGGATATCACTTTGAGAAATAAACTTGACACATTTTAGCAAAATAGCAGATATCCTGTTTCTTAAATTGATTGACATAACCTAGAACGAACGAACCTACGAAATAATGCTTTCGTAATATGACTAATTTCTTTATTGCTCAGAACAGCTGTCTCAGAAAACTATTTGCCAAAAATTTGATCGGATAGCAAGTTTTACTTGAAATACAGACATGCAATTGCGTACTTTCTTGGTAAAGTTGTAGATGAAAAAGCATGCATTAGTATTTATGTTTAGTAGCAAACGGCTAAGGCAGTTGTTCCAATTAAAGCTGCCATATACATTTATGCACTCTATAGTTTATAACTTACTAGATCTAATGCAAGCAGACATACAGAACAAAAAAATCCATTATCGTCACCCCGCTAATTTTTTATTCCAGATTATGGAATGAAGGAAAGATTTAAAAAAAAGATTATGAAAACTGTACTGCAAATTAAGGTCACGCCAACATGCATTTAATGATAGCCCTGAAAAATATACGCATTGAACATTCTGACAGTTTAAAAGTAACGGTTTCCAATTGTCTTGGGGAACTTCAAATCATTAAAAGAGAATAATAATAAGATTTCGTATGTTTGATTTTCTCAAAAACAACTTAATAAGGCACTGGCGTAGAAAAAAAAATTTTTTTTTTCAACTTTTGATCACTCCTCCCTAGTATAAATTATACTCATAAAAACCTTAATATGTAAAAGAAAAAATCGTATAAAAGTGTAATTTTCGTATTTTGCCCAATCGACTTTGTGACTACTTATTATGATTGCCCTTACCTAATTCCATTACTCCAAAATATGAAAAAAATAACCTCTTTGAACATTCGAATCCGACGTTACCTTGTGATATCAGTTATAATAGTTGTTCTATTTACGTCCTCAAATATCACGTTAGACACTTGATATTTGAGGACGTAAATATCGACGAGATATCGACACCATTTGTATTGAGAAAGAAAAGTAATTAAAATCATACCATGCGCAATAGTTTCAAAGTCGTGTACCCATATCAATAAACTATGGTTTTATCCAATACTAGTTCTCGCCCACGACTACACTCCTGTATAAATAATAATAATATAATAATAATAAATATTTATGGACATTTGACACAACGTCCTCTGGTCCCAAGCTAAGCTTATTATGCTTGTGTTATGGGTACCAGAATACGGATAGAATACATAAACTACTTTTCTTTTGTAAATACATACTTGTGATACATAGTAAACACTCAGACGCAGAACAAACATTTGTATGACATTTATAAACATCACAAAAATGAATGTTTGAGGCGGGAATCGAACCCACGACCTCGTGAACGGCAGTCCATTATATGAACCACTAGACCACGAAGCCCGTCATAATAATGCACACAAAACTTTAAGTAGTTCTTGTCTACAGTGTTATAGAAATCTTTTACTTTCAAATTATAATTATAACTAGCTGCTGCCCGCAACTTCGTACGCGTGGAATTTAGTAAACAAACCTTAACAAATTGTACAAAAAAGCCATCCTCTTGAACCATTCTATCTATTAAAAAAACCCGCATCAAAATCTGTTACGTAGTATTCAAAATAAGCTCACATATCGACATACATACAAAAATAACGACTTTATTTTATAGAAGTAACTAGCTGTTGCCCGCAACTTCGTCTGCGTGAAATTTAGAAATCAAACCTTAACGAACAAAAGTTTACTATACCACTCAATAGATGGCGTTGTATAGTTTTTTTAAAACGTACTATGGTTTGGTTACGCACATTAACACAATTTGTTTTCACAATTATAAATTAGTAAGGAAGATCCGTTTTACATCAGGCAGTTTGTAAGGTTTTTTATATGTGCATATACTAGTATATATTACGTACGATGTACGATATGATATGACCTTAAAATACCTTCAAATAATTAAGGTATGACTCAATATAGGTATACGATTGCGTTATTTTTAGTTATGCAAACTTCCTTGGCCTTTTCCATAAGATAAGATAGATTTATCTATTTGACAGTTAAAGTCTGTATTATATGTAATAATATAGGTATCATACATATATTTTATTATTTTATGCTAAGACAAAATTTTCCTTAAAGGAAAATTTCCGCTAACTTCAAATTAACCAAGACTTGACTGCGCTGTTGTCTGCGGTTCTTCTTCAATGGATCTTTGTCTATCAATAACTACTAGCCACATTAATAAATAGTATGTAATTGATATGTTTCACGTTTTCCTTATCCACTTGATACATACAGCCCGCCATTTCAATAAGGGTAGGTAGAGACTATTGAGTGCTACCTGCAAACGCAGTTACTCCGTACTACTTTCATATATTAGGTACTAGATTCTGCCCGCGGCTTCGCACGCATTAGTCGCCGAATCGAATTTGAAATTTAACCTAAAATAAAAACTGAAATCTGAACTGAAATTAATAGATACTTAAATCAAGACTGAAATCCATAGCAAAATTTACAAGAATCAACAATCGATACAAAATACTATATAAATGAAATAAAATAATAAAATCAAAGTTAAATACGATACCAAAAAAACAAATACAAACTACGATTGATATCAAAATACAAACCAAAACAAATACTAAGGCCATCGTTATTAAAATTGTAAGAAAATATTAATTCAATACAGCAAAAAAAAATACGGTTATCTCTATACCAATTTTCGTGCAGTTCTATTCGGTAGATTTTGTGTGAAAACGTCACAAACAAACAAACAAAGAAATTCACTTTGACTTTTATATATAAGTAAGGACTCTGGTCATACATGTATAGGGTTTCTGATTCTTTCAAAATACAACACCGATGAGATTAGTATAATCTTTCTGATGTTTTTGTATTTGTCTATCATTACTCGTCTATCATGCATACTTTAGAGTTGGCTGAAATATAGGTATTAAAGGCAACGATAAGAGAGGGCGTCTGAAAAAATATTACCTAGTCTAATGTCGAGGTCATGGTCTAATGTCGAGGGCGATACACTTCAAAAGGGTCCAATGTATAGCACTTGCAATCGTCGTGCATGTATGGCCAAAAGTAGGAGCGCAAATGAAACCAAAGAAGTGTGTTTATATCGTAGCAGATTGCGCTTTGTAGAGTATTCCTAAGTTCCTAGCCCATGAGAAACAGGCGTGACGGTATGATAATTATAAAGTATGGCCCATGTTCTCTAACAGTCAACGTCAAAAATAAAGTCAAATGTTGCTTACATTGCTCATTATTAGCTATTATAACAATTAATTATCAAATCGCATTACCGCATTAGATAATGGTATCAGAATGATACGCTTTACAGGTACTTAGCTAAAAAGCTTAGTCACAAAGGATAATTGACGTGATACCAGGAAACAAAACAAAAATCTCCATATTAGTCGAAGAAAACTTCTGCCTCAGAGAATAAATCAAACAAGACTGTTTACAGATTTTCAGACAAGGGATTACGAAGAAAACTTATAAAGTTTACTCTATTTATCGGTAATATATTATCGTAATTTTTTTTTATTTGATTGCCTAACCATCTATCATTGTTAGTATCTATAAACTATAAATTTCTAGATCGCATATTCTAAAAACTACAAAAATTCATTACAAGAATGTGTTGCTGCGTAGTTATTCGTCAGATCTTTTTTCGTCTGCAAAAATAATCAAATCCAGTTTAATTGTTCACTTGATATCCTCTGGACAGTCTCAACGCGGTAATGTTTTGCGCGTCTCGTGAAATTAAAAATTATTATCTTCCTCAGAATTGTTTTTTAGTTTACCACAAGGAAACTGCCGTTTGTTTTGCATAGTTTTGGTTTTCCTGTTGTTATGTTTTCAAATGTATTTCACGATTTCTAATCATTCGACAGTTTCGTAAATATTTTTACATTCAGCTACATAATTAATGGTATTTCATTCAGCAAAACACTTATTCTGTGAGCAAATTATGGGCGTTTTACTTTATTAATAAACTAGCTGTTGCCCTCGACTCCGTCCGCGTAGAATTTAGGAAATTTTCCCCGTTTTTGCAACATTTTTAAGTACTGCTTGAGTGAGAGTATTATAAACGTAAGAGTAAACAAATATAACCAGAATGAACGAACTGCTAAGCTATCAGGAGTTTCACGTGTTATTGTGAGTCAACCTTAAAATATAGATATGTGCTGTTTCGGGATATTTTTTAGACAATTTTATGTAGAATATTTCCGTCATACATGATTTCTGTGTAACTTTAACCATTAAGGCTGCACACGCGACGGAAGCTTAAAAAATGGAGCACCTTTTCCCGTTTTCCCAACATTTCCCTTCACTACTCTGCTCCTATTGATTGTAGCGTGATGAAAAGTATACTATAACCTGCCCAGGAGTATGAAGAATAATTGTACCAAGTTTCGTTAAAATCCGTCGAGTAGTTTATGTTTCTATAAGGAACATACATACGGACAGACAGACAGACAGACAGACAGACAGACAGACAAAAATTTTACTGATTGCATTTTTGGCATCAGTATCGATCACTAATCACCCCCTGAGTTATTTTGAAAATATATTTCATGTACAGAATTGACCTCTCTACAGATTTATTATAAGTATAGAAGATAAGGTGGCTAGTATTTTTGAACTTTGAATGGTTCCATGTTATAATGACATTGTAACACCTTGTAACACAAAGGTATGAGGTTCGGTATTTGGTTTAGATTTTTTTTCTTTTTTACTGATGGACGACATAATTTTATAGCTAACATATGAATAAATAAATATTCATGGACATTTCCCACAACGTTCTCTGGTCCCAAGCAAAGCTTATTATGCTTGTATTTTGGGTACCAGAATATGGATATAGTACATAAAGTACTTTTCTTTTGTAAATACATACTCATAATACATACAAAGAATTCAAATACGCCGCCGCACTGTTTACTACTTGAGCTTTCTCTCTCAATTATTGTCTGTAGTTGTTGTGTGTCGTAAGTGCTGTTTCTAAACTTGTTTCAAATAGGAATGGAGGACATATTTTGTATTTTAAAATCATAGATAGATTCCTTCTCCAGCCCATTTACGTCCACTGTTGGGCACAGGCCTCCTCCACTTTGGAGGGATTTTGGTCTACTATGCCGCGCTGACCAGGCGTGTTTTTCGTCTCTCACAGAGGATGTTATCTGTGTGCAATATCCCTTAGCTAACTTTTACAGCACCCTTGGGAGGAGATGGGGTGGTGACACTTCTATTTTTAATCCATCACCACACGGACATGAATAGATAGATAAGAATAACATAATACATGATCATTATACCAAAATGTTAAAGAACTCTGAAATATTTGTCAAAGTAGCTGAAACTGTGTGTATATAAGCTATTTATTATTATTTATTATGTTATGGTTATATAACAAACATGACTACACTTTCATTTATCTGTATAATCAACGACAATAATTGGCCTATTAAAGGGGTCTGAGAAACTACGTCTGTCTAAATGAATGTACCATGTGTCTGACAATGTGACTTCTGTATAATTCTCATTTATATTATACAACATAAATTTAGTCATTATACATTGTAACTATGTATATGTATATAACTACATAGAATAGAGATGTAACCAATACCTGTTTATGTATGGAAAATATGTAAGAAAAACTTTTATGTGGAAACTAAAAGCAGAGTTTTAGCTGTTCAGGGCCCTAATCTTAGAAATAGTACACAATTAGTTTGGATAAATATGATAAGCTTTAATTTAAGATTAATATTATTTTGTTTAGTTAATAACTGTTTAAATATAAATTTATATCAATTTCTATCACTACAAAGAATCGAGTTTGAATTTAAGTTTGTAGTTGACGACAGACAGAGCAACAGCAAGATTTTTTATGAACATTTCCCACCACATCGTCCAAAATTTCTATGCTTGTGCAATAGATACCAGATTACGAATATACTTTATTTTGTACTAAATACAACATAAGTTTAGCAACTATACGTTGTAAATGTATGACAAGTGATGAGCATATCGAATATTAAATTTGAACACCTGCGCGAAATAATTATCTATAGAAGTAGGTTTTCTTAGCGATTTGTTTACTTTTAATTCATACATCACGCATAAACCACATGCTAACATTGAAATAATGAGATTATTCGATAAGAAAACTTTATCAAAATTGTGCAATTTCTTATAATTTGGTTTCACTTATTGGTAAGGAATATTATCTTTCTAATATTATAAACTAGCTGTTGCCCGCGACTTCGTACGCGTGAAATTTAGAAATTAGTTTACCATATCACTTGATAGATGGCGTTGTACAGTATTTAAATCGCGCTATGGTTTGGTTACACACTTTGACACTTGAGCTCGTCAACATTTTTAAATTTTGTTTCCGGTTTTCGCATTTATAAATTAATAAGGATAAGGATGTGAAAGTTTGTGAGTATGGATGGTGGCAATTTGGCATTGTTTGGATGTTTGATACTCTTTCACGCAGAAACTACTGACTGAATAGGTTTTAATGAAACTTTACAATAATGTGGCTTATACATCAGAATAACACATAGGCTACAATTTATAAAGATATTGTGTGAATTGTCCAAAATGTGACGATAAGTCTCAAGTAAGTAGGAATTCCACAGGTACGAAGTAATACACAGGTACACTCGCTGTCGCACGTACTTTATAAATAGTTTCTATTGCGCCAGTAGGTTATAAAGTGTTTGGGTATACCAAACACTTTATAATCTACGGATCAAAACTGTTTGCACTGTAAGAAAAACAATCGTAGATATCAATTGTGATTGTTTTTCTTACGAATGTTAAGCACTTTAATATATTGTTTTATTTCTCACAGTATATTTATGTGTATTATTTCAGATGAGAACAATACTTGGTTCGTGAGAAGATAACAATACAAAATAATGCATGAGATACTCTGTGCTTCCAAGCAACAATGTGCATGATCTGAGTTTTTGCAGAAAAAAGAAACAAACATCCTTACATCTATAACAAATTTTCACAATTATAATTATTAAAATGATAATTTTTTATTGAATAACCATTTCTACCACCAATTTTGTTTATATTTTGCTTTCCATATAGTGTACAAGATAATGACCCCTATTTGTTAAATTTCAATTTGTAGCACCTGTCCTAAATTATCTCTGCACCATTGTCGGTTGGCTGGTAGGGAATGCCGATTGTACAATCTAAAAGTGCAAAATGTCATATATACATAAAATTGTGAAAAGCAAAGTTACATTTAAAACTGAAATATATTTAATACGAAATATAAAAAGTTTACAACGGGTTACTTAACCCTTCGTAAACTTTTTTTAGTAAGGTAGAGAAAATAAATTCGGACGAATTAGAAGAGTACCGCTGTGTGGTGGCGGATTAAGAATACTAATAAGTGTCACCACCCCATCTCCTCCCAAGGGTGCTGTAAAAGTCAGATAAGGGATATTGCACACAGATAACATACTCTGTGAGAGACGGAAAACTCGAAAATAAACCATGTGCTAACCCGCCTGGTCAGCGCTAGCGGTAGACCATAATACCTCCCAAAGTGGAGGGCCCGTGCCCAACAGTGGGATGTAAATGAGCTGGACAGGAGAGGTGGATAGGAGTACACTTTTTTTGGTATGGAAATATGTACCTACATGGTTAATCGATTTTAATTTCATCTCATTGCATTGCTTCGACAGAGATATCGAAATTCGAAAACAGTGTAACGCACCCAAATGAATCGCACTTCAGCCGGCGTATTATGAGCTTTTTAAAATCATTCAAGTTCCAGGCAGGCCGTAAACTGCATGGTTAAATTAGGTATTACGGCAAAAATAAAACTTATAGTTGAAAATTTTTAGTTAGTACTTTAACTTTTAGTTGTACCTTCTCCTTAAACATATTAATGTATGACTGGTTTAGCGAACTGACTGACTAATAATTTGTTCATAATACGAATTTTCCAGACAGTTCATTTCACGGCGTAAACTGCCTGTGAATAAAAGCTCATAATACGGCCGCTGTTCCTAATTATAATTTCGTTTATTGTAAGCTTTAGTTTCTTTGTTCGTGGATTTAAAGTAATTATCTTTGTTTATATTGTCATGCGGTTTGGATATTTGCCAACTAACATACTTCATTTTAGTATTCAGTTCAACTATTAAAATATATATTTAATAAATTAAATTATGGTGGAAAAAGTGATTGCCGCTAGCGGGACTTGAACCCACGACCTCGGAATACCGTTCCGAAGCTCTTTCCAACTGAGCTGCTGTATTCTGTAAAGAATACTAGGTGGTTGGTCGAGATGTTGCAAATCAATCTTGATAGATGGCGTTGTACGTAGACATACGATATAAACTCAATCGAGTGACGATTGTGGTGGTAAATTTGAATACTACAAGCACGACCGCAATAAGCTCAGTTAAAGCATAGCATGTCCATTGCAAAATCAATAAATTACTTATACATATATGTTTAATGCGATTTTTCTTAGTAAAGTAGAGCGATATTACTATATGATTAAGATGTAGTTTCTTTCGTTCGCAAGATGTTTAAACGCAGTGTGACATTATGAACGCCGTATATGTATTTTTTATTTTACTTGTTTTATACTACAATGGTGACAAACAAGCATACGGCTCGCCTAATGGTATGCGAATGTATGTTATGTATTTAAATACCAGTAATAAACCTGAATTCGCACAGATAAACTTATTGACGGATAAAAATAGTCTATGTTAACTGGGTAGTACCTAGTATATACATACAGTGTAGCATGCTGAGTTTTTTTAAATCGATTCAGTACTTATGAAGCTTTTCTTAATTCAAGTTGTCGCTTCACATAATTAATAAATTGATCTTAATGTTTATTATGATACATTGATAACTGTTTACGGAAATAACATCAACAGATTATAAAACTACTTGTAGAGCAGTATAAGGAAACATCATTGTGAATAAGTTTAATGTATTCAAATAAGTTCCTGTATTTAATTTTATAACCGTATTGGAGATATATTGGTATTGTGCCAAAATGTCTGAGAATTTTAACGAGTCTAATGTATATACCAAATTATAACTGTCATATGACAATTCTTCGTAAACATTGTTTCAGTTTCTTCCAGTCATGTCGATTATACACTATAGATTTGACTAATATGCAATTGCTAAACGATATTATGATTATTCACCGTTTTTCCCAATAAACTATTCTGCCAATGTTTGAGATTTTGTGAACATCTACGAGTTAAACACTTCTTAAAATCAACATAGTGAAGTCTGTTAAAATAAGTTTACTGAACAATTTTAATTATAATTTTGTTAAGATTTGAGGTTATGGTTTTTTTTTGCAATTGATTTAAGTGTTCCGAACTAGACAAAAATGGCTGTCGAACTCTTTCTGTATAAAACTGAAACACTTATTAATAAAAAATAACAGGTTGAACAGTCTCATTGCATACTTTATCAATAATGTGACTAAAACAATATAAATATAATTGTATAAGCTAGTACCAAAACAAGGATTTTAATTCTCATAACACTCAACAATTTTATGTCTTAATCGCACAAATTGGCATCAATTCCAAATTCCGCGTCTAAACTATATAAATGAGCATTTAATGGAATAAACTATACTTCGTAGGATCAGTACATGCTAGTACCGAATGCTGACACCAATTACTGTTATGAGTCTTAATTGAAACGCATGCTGGCAGAATAAGGTCACCGCAAACAGTTACTTTATAGTATATCGAAACAATTTAAGCTGTATTCACAATAGTCTGACGCGATCTGACATGTTGCATCAGAAAGATGTCGTTTTCATACATATATTTAAGTCGTCACAACATAATACATCAGAGAAATGAAAACGCAACCACATTAAACGGTTTCCTTATGGTTTAATAAGATATAGTATTCTCACTGTTCAACTAGCTAATTGAACAGTAATTGAACAGAAAGGCGGCCTACATACTACATTGTAGTTAAGATCTCATTAAATTCTTCATCATTAACAACAGGCAGGTTAGTGAAGGATACCTGTGTTATTATACTGTAGGTTCCCCATTTGATGTCACATGGCACGTCACGTCACACAATTAATGTGAACGCAGCTTTATTCTCGTTCCTTAATATGTGCACCGATGCCCTTCGATCTACAACGATCGATTTGGTATTGAACTGGGCATCACATTACCATTGTGTATTACAACGATCAACCTCATTTATATGTACAGGCTTAGTATACTATGACAGTTTTTATGGTTCAGGTATTTTAATGTCAAGGTTCCGTAAGATTTTTTTTTTAAACTATAGATGCAATTTATTAAAATTTTAGACTTATATTTGAAACGATTAATTCTTTATTATCATGTTTATCCACCCTAGCTTCGCACCACAGTAAAATGTAGCCTTTGACCACCGGGGCTATTCTCGGTGAAATTTATTTTCGAATCGGTCCAGTATCTAACGTCAGAGCCTGTTTATTTCAAACAGACAATATAGTAATTTATTAGTATTGAAATTGACCTGCTAAGCTTTTTACGTAACAAATAAAGGTTAAGTATTTTTTCAAACAATTCTTTTTTCTTTTTAATATTAAGAAAAGCAGCAAAGATTTAAGAAACAGCAACGATTTTCATAATTTTGTATGGAGCATAGCTTGTTGTTGTACCTTCTTAATGTAGATTTCAAGTAATTTTTACTGTGTAACCTGGATTAAATACTTAAAACTATTAAGCCCTTTGAACCATAATATCCTCAGTATGACACAATATCATTAAATATTTATGTAGTTATCATAGACTATAGGTACTTAAAATATCTTTGATCAGGAAATAATATTTAATAATTGCAAATATGTCAAATCATGAAGTTAAATGCGGGCACTGTAACAGTTTTTCAATGTTTTGCAATTTATAAACTATTCCATTATCATAATTATTTATGAATACGGTCTAGTTTTTTTCTGGAAGGTTATTTTATTGTTATCAGGATTATTTAGCATCCATTACTTAAAAGACGGAGTCACGTTTTTGAATCACATTTTCTTCTGTTTACATTTTTTTTTATTTTTATTTATTACAAAATATACAGTAAATATTACATAAAATAGCAACAAAAAACCACTAAGGTTTAGACCTATGCTATTGAGAGTCTAAATTATAAAATAACATAATAAATATGGTAACAACAATTCAATAACTCTAATACCTCATTCACAACTTAAAAAATAGGTACATGATTACGACAATAATTCATAGCATTATATAGGTAGGTGTGTTATATATTACTCAAGAAATAATGTTTTAGTTTCTTTTTAATATTTCTAACCGACAAACTGTTACATAATTCTGAGGGTAGGCTATTTATCAATCTAGGAACGATAAAGGCGGCGGTTCGCTCACCGTACACATTGACAGGTTTACAGGTACATAACGTGGTTTTAACGAACTTAGAAAGAAAATAGCAAATATAGCTGTCTTCTCGCTAAATGCTTGAATATTTCGTCTCTTACTTAAACGAAATCATCTAAAACCAATAACCTCGTATGCGAAACTCATAAATTCGTCACGATTGTGTGAAATGTTAGTGACAATGTTACGTAATCACTATTGTTGTGTAATGTTGCTATTCTAGGGGCAAATTAAACTATTTTAACCGACTGTGAAACGGTAATGAGTTTAATTTTATGTATAGTTCGATATACCTACTTTTACAAATGTCTTTACGGTTCAAGACAGAAGCTAAACAAGACTTGCATCCTCGTTTTAAGATTTTGAAATAGCCTTCTTAACAAACAAACAACAAAGAAACGTCTTAGGGCTGGATTAAAATCCTCTGTATTCCCCTTTTCGAAAAGGTTCTTTGATCTAGCTTTACTTACTTAATCACGTTTCACGGTCTACATAAAGACGCCAGGTCTTTGTGTTTTTTTGTTTGTATGAGTCCATGTGAGCTTATATCTTCAAAACTACGAAACGAATTTCGAAACGGGTTTTTTTAATACGTAGAGTGCTTCAAGAGGATGACTTTTATGTATAAATTGTGAAGGTTTTATTTTCTAAATTCCACTCGTACAAAGTTGCAGGCAACAGCTAGCTTATAATATAATCACCAATAGGTATCATCAATTCGAGTAAATTTGAGTTCGTAAGAATACCTATTATATTATGTTTATTTTGGATTTCACGCCTCGTGTCAATTTATCCATAACATCCTATTTGAACAGCAATATTGTCAATTGATATGATAATAGCAGTGTTTGTAGCTTATAATGTATTCTTCATAAAATTGTAGGTACCTTATGCTAAAAGTTTATTTTACATCTTTGGCTAACTTACACTGTTCTGCAGAAGCGAATGGTTCGGATTCCTGCTCATTAAAAAAATCTGTTCTGACTTGTAATGTATTTGTAAGTGTATTGAATACAAGTGTCACAACCCCATTTCCTTCCCAGAGTATTACTTGTATTGTATTGAACTTGACTTGTATTGTATATACAAAATATTATGTATCCAGACTTACGCTTAGCAAAATAAATAAAAAAAGAACTTAAAAAATTTTACTTACCAACGTGTGATAGGCTCGTGAGGTCCGATTCTGAAATAGAAAAAAAAACAAAATGCGTGAATAAATTGCATAATGGAAGTGAGTGCAAAAACATAACATAATTAGTATTAAAATCAAATTATATTAAAATGATTGCATAATAAAAAAAGATCGTTAAATATGTTGATAATGGTTAAAACGCACTAGTGGCCGCGGCTTGAAAATGATAAGGCGCGGTTTCGAATTAATAGAAAACTTAAAAACGGCTGTTCTGTTAAAAGCAAGTTTTTGTTTGTATATTTGAGTTTGTGAAATATTATTTTCCGTTATTGGAGGAGTACCCGAATAGTGGGACCCTTATTTATGGACGAAAAAAATTGTGAACTGTGTAGTGTATTTTTAGAATTATAAAAATGTGAGCACCAAGTACGAGCTATTAAATATTGTTTTTTTTTTTTCAATTGCTTGAACGTACTTTCCTGACGACTAGTTTGTTCAAAACTATGAAAAAGAGGGACAAATAAAGGACACAATGACCTACGTATGTTATAACAGAACTATGTTAATAATTCAGTTTATCTGCGTAGCTCTTCTATTCATTAAAGGTCGCTGCTGACGCATTCGTCAATATTATCTTCATTGTTGACAGTAAACTAGTGACTCATAATATTGTAATATTTTGACATAAATAAATGTAGGTAACAACTTAATAAAACAGATACTTAATTTTGCAACTCAATAATTCGCTTTTGTTAGCTTCGTGCGAATCAACCCTGTGTGAATGTAACAGAATCATTGAAAGCGATTTTAATCCACTTGCAATAGTCGGATTTAGACTTGGCAAATTATTTATACAGATTATAAGGGCTATTTAAAACAAGATATACCTTAAACCATAGCAAGAACACACACTCAATTATACACTCTACCAAACTCTAAAACTAACGCTAATACTGACTAATACAAACACAAACGAACACCTGCATACATCTTTATGCATCTAAATATTCTGTATGGAAATAGGTGCACGTGGTTACCTACTGGATGCTTCCCTGGTTCGATCAATATTTGTGTGTGTATGTGTAGGTATATTGTGAACACACAAGTATGTGCACAAATTATGTTAGACCTTATTATCGTTTAAAGAAATAAGCGTAGAAACGTCTTCGTGCAAATTGTTGAACCCGACATTATTGTTAACGACAGAACGTTGGAGGAAGACCCAGGCTAAAGAGTTAAGGGTAAAGGAAAATGCATTTCTCCATACCCCGCATCCTGAGCCTTAGTCAAAGCAAAATCACACACCGAGAGACGTTAGCATGAGTTGGGTAAGCAATGTTACCTTGCGTGCAAAATCTACCAGGGGTGATCTGTGTATAGAATAGCGATTACCGAAAAATTAATGTACTATTAACCATAGTCAATAATTTGATTTATTTGTTACGGCTACATTTCCTTCTGTATAATAGGATATTGTGTAAGCATATAGTGTTGAACAATTAATAATGGTGTAGTAAGAAGAACGCCTACATGACTCACTATTTACGAGTATCTGTTCATTCATTTATAACCAGCTGGTACTGTGATTTACATTAAATTATCTGTAGAATATTAACAATGTTAGATACACGTGGAAACTGCATGAGTGGACGTTTTCTAAACACAACATACTCTATGACTTATTGATAAGACGAATATTGGTACCAATTTTATGTCCACAACTAAACTAAACTTAACTAAAAAATGAAAACAACTGTTAGCGTATTTATTGCGTATTTTTATTAGTTAGCTATTTCGTTGTACACATTTTATTAATCATAATCATAATCATTTATTCGTTACATTCATGTGGTGATTTATAAGGTGTAATAAAATATTTTCAGTACCAAACATGAACCCTGTTAGGGCACAGCAACAAGTGTTTAGAACTACATAGATATTAAACTTTTAATAAAACTTTCTTTAAATTTTAATCTATTACATAATAGTATGTCTACTATGTTTACTACAAAATCTTTGTGAACTAAATGACTATTATACAACACAAAATAACTAAAGATAAAATAAAAATTAAATACAAAACTAATCAACAATATATAAATCCATAACTAGGACATTTTATCATTTAATTAAAATCGTTAGTCTATAATATGCAGATTTTCAAATAAAAAGTTTCTGTTAACATTAGAAATATTATTGTACCGGCTAACACTCACTGTTATGGGATCGATGATGTCGACCCAGGATACGAGCATATCCGATGCTCATCTTCAGGACGAGTACGCAGCGGTGTCTGCGACTTTCCGGCGTGCACTCGACGGTCGAAATCGACAACATCGATCCCATAACAGTGAGTGTTAGCCGGTAACATAATATTTCTGCAAAAATTGCTGAACTTTGTTATCGACACTATAAATTTTCATTTTTGACGTGACAACGTCTTATAATTCGATAGAGCCGGCTGCACGCACGAAAAAACATGACTCATGCGGCGTTACCTTGCTCTGAGGCGTTCCATGTAAGGCTTGAAGTGCAAGCGAGACTGCTTTCGCTTCACTTCTTCATTGTCTGAGCGACAAAGAACGTGCTTTCATCATTAAAATGAATAGCATCGGTCCGCTAGTGCAGCGATTGTAGGTTATGCTATAATTGACAAAATTAAAACAATTAAGACGTTGTCACGTTCATTTTAGTTAAGTTAAGTCGTGCACGTAGAATCGATACCATTCTATGCACTTTTTAAATATAATAAATAAATAAATATTCACGGACATTTCAGAATACGGATAGAATACATATAGTACTTTTTTTGTAAATACATACTTATAATATATAGAAACACCCAGACGCAGAACAAACATTAGTATGACATTTATAAACATCACACAAATGATGATGATAAAGATGATGATGATGATGTTTTGAGATGTATTTTTGCTAAATGATAACTGCTTCACTAGAAATTGACGAGTAATAACTTATACAAGCCATTAAATATGATCAAAGTCATAGTGCTGAAATATTTTTAGCTTTGGTATTAACAGATTTTTTCACAGTTTTGCTACATTTTATTAGCCCAACCATTTCTATTTGCAATCATAGGTACGTATTGTATTAGCATCTTGGTAGAAATAAAAATAGAAATGTCATTCCTTTATCTATCTATCATTAATTTTGTCCTGTTTACAGTCTTTTCTTTAACCGTCTAGTCTACAATGTTGGTAAGAACATCTTTATCCGTGCCAGAGGTTATCACGTGCAAGAAATAAAAAAGTGTTGACGATTTTGTATAACATTGAATATTAAATATCTATAAATATTAACGATATGGGCCTTAGGCAAACAGGATGTAATAATTTCTTATGCAGTCTTTCCGCTTGTAACTATGACATATATTTAGCATTTTACTGCAGTTAATGACAATAGCCATTTTTATTAGCCAGTATATACGGGTCTATAAACTTCTGAGTCATAATAATACTCAGAAATTTATTAAAGGGCAACAAAGAAAAGATCAAATGTGTTGGGCGCCGCTAAATGCAGCTAGCGCAGGACCGCGCGTTGTGGCGCTCTATAGGGGAGGTATATGTCCAGCTGTGGACGGCAACAGGTTAATGGATAGATAGCTCTTATTGTTTAAGTGAGAAATAAGTGTCAATAGAGGTCCGGTGGATAAAAGGATAGCGGAATGTTATCATTTATGTCTGTATGAACTGTTTAGAAAATTTTACCCGTTTTTGTAACATTTTCCACTAACTCTTCGGTTCCTATTGGTCGCAGCGTGATGTTATATAGCCTATATATTAAACGCCTATATATTAGACGGGCTTCGTGGTGGAGTGGTTTATGTAACGGACTGCCGATCACGAGGTCGCGGGTTCGATTCCCGCTTGGGACAATCATTTGTGTGATATCCATAAATGTCATACAAATGTTTGTACTGCGTCTGGGTGTTTTCTATGTATTATAAGTATGTATTTACAAAAGAAAAGTAGTATATGTAGTCTATCCGTATTCTGGTACCCATAATACAAGCATAGAAATATAGCTTACTTTGGTACCAGAGGACGTTGTGTGACTGAATATTTATTTATTATTTATTTTATTTACTATGACCTTCCTCAATAAATGTACTAACGCTGACAGAATTTTTTGAATCGGCCTAGCTAAGATTAGCGATCCGAAACAAACAAACTCTTTAACTTTATAATATTTATTTATTAGGTACCTTTACGCAGAATGAAATAGATATGGAGAAATGGCAATATTCATATTTTTAGTTCATCAGCATAGTGATAAATATATATTATTTTTTATTTATCCTACAATTGACGCAAAACATTATTTAACTTATAGATACCACGGTTAGTGACTGATCGTGCGACAACCAATAACAAAAACATCGTAATGATGAAATGAGTAATTAATTTACAAATAGTCAGGTCAAATCTGAGGTTGTTGTTACTACGGACTATTCCATAGTCTTATCTATCTGATAACGTAAGGTTAAGGTATGTCAATAGTTATTATTAACTGTTATCAAGCCCCCTGCGAATTGATAATTTTATCACTCGCAAAGTGCTTTTTGTTGTATTATGAAATTTACGTCAGCAATAATTAAGTGCTTTTTGTTTATGGATCACATTTCTGTTTAACTAGCTGTTACCCGCGACACACCGTACACGTGGAATTTAGAAAGTTTTCTCCGTTTTTGCAACATTTTTAACTACTGCTTTGCTCCTTTTAGTCGTAGCGTGATGTTTAGTGATCGGAATAGGTAGAGCTATTTTATATACTAGTCGTATTTTACAATAATATGGATATGCCCAAAATCCCGGGATTTACTTTTGAAGTAGTAAATTAATAAAAAGCTATTTACATAATACGGATTAAGGAGTAACGACAGAATAAACAACAGCAAGTAAGAAAGCGCACTCTACGAACCGCAGTAACCGAGTGAGTCTGTACTGTCTGTAGTAGTAATAGTTGAATTTTATTAAGAAAGAGACATAAACTATTTTTTAAGTAAATAATACCACATAAACCGCGATAAAATCCGTTAAAAGTAGTTTTATCCCATGGAATGTCCATATTAACATCAATGTTTGTGGTCAATGAACCTAAATAGCTCTACTTATTCCGATCATTGGTGATGTTATTAGACTGTAGCCTTCCACAATAAATGGTACTATCCAACACTGAATGAATTTTTCAAATCGGACCAGGTGTTCCTAAGATTAGCGCGTTCAAACAAACAAACTCTTCAGCTTTATAATATTACAATTTAGGTTTCAAATTACTGGATAATAGCTTTTCCATTTTTATCGCTATCAGCTATTATCTGTTGAAATGTACTTTGAACCTACTCGTACTACACGAGGTATGAAATGGGTTGGTGTCATCTGTCCTGTGTCGGTACGTACATTACAACCGTCTACCTGACGTCAACCTTCCTCGGGTATTTGACATAAATGCGTGAAAAATATTACTTACTAGCAACAGCCGCGACTCCGTCCGCGTGGAATTTGGAAAATTTTTTTTTTCGTAATAAAGGTTAGCCTATGTCCTTTCTCAGGGTCTAAAGATTGTCTGTGCCAAATTACATCAAAATCGGTAAAGAGGTTTAAGCGGGAAAGCGTAACAGACAGACAGACAGACAGAGTTACTTTCGCATTTAAAATATTAGTAGGGATTTGTTATTATATAGCAAATTCGTTATTTTTGTATTGATGTCTGTCTCTATATGAGCTTAAATATTAAAAACTTTTATTAACAGAAAGAGTAATTAATGTCTAAATTTCACGCGTATTAAGGAGCGGTCTGCAACTAGTATAATATCAATCATGGTTAAGGTGTTGTTTTTTCCACCATAATTTAGTTTATTAAGTAAAGCATAGCATGTCAATTGCAAAATCAATAAATTGCTTAAGTAGCTTTTTTTTTAATTTGCGAGTTTATATTAATGTTTTATGACTTAAGGCATATTAAGTCATAAAACATTTATATTGCGACGAATTTTTAACTTGTTTGTCTCAATTATCAAAATGATTTGTTGCAAAAATATGTTTTTTATGATTGTCTAGACAACAATCAGTTAATATTTATCGAGATGTTATTTGAAATATTTCCTGTTTTGATTTAATCTCGAGATTAGTTAATTTAAGAAAATATATGGAAAATTTTAATTATGTTATTTATTTCATTTATGTCTCAGCTTCATAAAGATTATTTGTTATTTACGCTGTATCTATGCTATTAATTATGAGGTAAAGTTTGTAATATATATCGGTATCAATCTAAGTGCACAACTAATCTAAACTTAACTAAAAAATTAATAATCCAATATATAAAATTCACGTGTCACAGTGTTAGTTACCGTACTCCTCCAAAACGGCTTGACCGATTCTTCTCAAATTTTACATACATATTCAGTAGGTCTGAGAATCGGCCAACATCCATTTTTCAAAACTTTTTTTTAGTATGTCAAAACAACGTTTGCCGGGTCAGCTAGTAATATATAATTTATTACCAAAAGATTACATATTTTACAGAACTTTTTTTTTTAATATAGAAAACATGCAATTAACTTAAAAATGAATAGTAAGGTATATGCATAGGTATAGGCCTTAAGAACAGAGAGTAATACTATGTAAGATTATAGTAAAACGTGTCACTTAAACTAGGATAGACCTGTAACTTAAGTAGACAGTATTCTTACACTGAGTTTGACAAACATGATGATACAATAATAGCGCCTATTCTATTTAAACCAATTAGTAGGAGTAGTATGATGCTAAGTAACAATTTAATAAAGAAATGAAAAGGAAAGAAATCTTAGTAAATATGCGTAGAATTAAACAAAGGGAATATTTTTATCTTGACGAGCCTCGTGGTTGAGTGGTTTATGTAACAGACTGCCGATCAAGAGGTCGCGGGTTCGATCCCGCTCGGGACAATCATTTGTGTGATTTTTCTAATTGTCATACAAATGTTTGTACTGCGTCACGGTGTTTCTATGTATTTTAAGTATGTATTTACAAAAGAAAAGTAGTATATGTATTCTATCCGTATTCTGGTACCCATAACACAAGTATATAAGCTTAGCTTGGGACCAGAGGACGTTGTGTGAAATGTCCGTGAATATTTATATTTATTTATTTTATTAAAATTTATATTGTCAATAACACAATTTGGCAATGATAACTGAACTTTCTTTTTATAAAAACTGTGTATTATATACAAACGATTACAATTATGTTAAATATGTACAACGAAATAGCAAATAGTAGATACATATATATATATTGACACATTCAACTTTCAATTGACGGACCTCGTGGTCCAGTGGTTCAGGTAACGGACTGCCGTTCACGAGGTCGCGGGTTCAATTCCCACTCGGTACATTCATTTGTGTGATATTAATAATTGTTATACAAATGGTTGTCCGGCGTCTGGGTGTTGACTATGTATTATAAGTATGTATTTACAAAAGAATAAAGTTTATGTATTATATCCGTATTCCGGTAACCATGACACATACATATTGAGCTTGGCTTGGGACTAGAGGACGTTGTGTGAAATGTCCATGAATATTTATTAATTATATATTAAGTTTAGTTGTGCTTGTAGAATCAGTACCATTATGTTCTTACATATAATAATCCGGGTCGGATCCTGTAAGTTTTTTTTAATAACTGAAAGCTGCAGTATCTGAGAGTGTTATAGACTATAGATAATTAAAAATTATACTCATAACAAGATATTCTATAGGTTTGTCAAATAAAAATCAATTTAAATTAAAAAATTAAGATACAAAATAATTTTTAAGTGTAATAACTTAATTTAAGCATAAATACTTGAAAACGAGGTTACAGCAATTAATATTGAAACAAGCACTTTGAATTAAAAGTAATATATTATTACATTATTTTTTACAGATAAATAGGTGATATTAAAAATAATTACGAAATTACTTATTTATTTCATGTTTTATTTTATGTTTTCACTAGCTCTTGCCAGCAACTTCGTACGCGTGGGATTTAGAAATCAAATCTTAACCAAACTATGTAATTAAATCATCCGTTGCGTAGTTTTGAAGATTTAGGCTCATAGAGACCTACTTACAAAAATTACGACTATGTATTATAAAAAGTAAAGTTTTGTTTAGCTGAGAATTGAACCTAATTCCTTTCCATCACATGGTGATATTGGCAACGGTTCTGTCAATGCAGCAGATAAGTGAAGATACGATATACACGCGTGAAGACTTGTGTGATAGTCGTGACTGGAATAAGTTTGCATTCTGTTGCTAATGGAAGGAAAAGCAAATGCTCTTGCAAGTCTAACGAGTATGTCACGAACTAAACCTTTTTTGCATTTACACATATAAATTAAAGTAGGTATACTATACAAACAACATATAGGTACTCCAGTTTATTGGGAAGATTTTCCTTATAATTTTTCCTTGAATTTTACAGTTAGACAGTAGTTTTTAGAAAATAGTGCCAATTGTTATATCGCACTTAAAGCTAAACTATTTCAAAATAAGTCTTATTTAACTAAAATACTCGTAGTCTCGCTTTTGTATAGAACTCTGAATTTAGTCTACTAAGCAATGTTAACGTTAACGTTTTAAAAAAAATAAAATTACTTTAAGCGTAACTAATTAAGAAACAGGTTCTTATACAGCGAAGTTATCGGCGTGAAAACATATAAAACCATATTCATACGTAAAATTGCGTAATATCCTCCTTTCTTTTGAAGTCGGTATAAAAAGCATAGCAAGTTAATTTCGAAATTAATAAATTACTATATAAATATAAATTAGGTTGTGATGATAATTAAATCATCCAATAGGTATCACTCGTAAACCTAAGTTTTCATCTTTCAACTTTTTAATCGACAGCAGTACAACATTTGCTAAGTCAGTCAGTATTGTATAATTATAATAATGCTAGTTTAAAATAGTCAGTAAATAAAGCCTAGGTTGCACTAACTTTGTGGCGCCAGGCTTCATATTACAAACAACCGCAGTCAGCGACCCGCGTCATACGAACTACTTCATAGATTAGATTACATTATTACATTGTTTTGTATTTAGCTTATATTAGGACGATGGGTGTGCGCTACACACCCACCTTTACCTTATTTATATTTGTTATATGAAATCCGGGACCAGGCTTAACGAATTTTTGTCGTATGCATCGTAGGACAATCACTAATTGTATAAGAAAATAAGTGATAAGACCCTCTTTTACACTTAGTTAACGACCCACTGCTGGGCACGGGCCTCCACCACTTTGGAAGGGATTATGATCTACTGTGCCGCACTGACTAGGCGTGTTAGCGCAGAGAATAGTTTTGAGTTTTCCGTCGTCGGGGTAATGCCACTTGTATTCTTAATCCCTCACCACACTGACAATACTACTATCTTATCTGTATAAGTTAGTTATATGTACGCAGGGGGGTAATACCCAAAAGTAATGGTCTGATCATAGTTTTGTAAGTTACAGTCTCCGAGAGTCACTTTCATTAACAGACCCATGTCTGTTAATGAAAGTGTGATTGATTTTTTGAAATTTTGAATAGGTACTTACGTACTTAGGAAACACTAAGCCCGCTTGTGTAATAACTATCTAACATGATCTTGTTATGTCAGATAGTTGGTAAATATACTACACAAATGAATAATCAAATAAAGCAATTTCCTGATAAACTTACTATCGTTCTACTTATTATCACAGTCATCTTGATTACATTTTATTAATTATATAAATTCGGAAAATCCCGTTGCGCATATTATATTTTTTATAACGCAATATATGTATTAGAAAAATATGTTTATTTACATTATAAATAATATATATAAACAACAATTCATTTATCACTTCAATAAATAACGCGAGTAGGTAAGATGTGATTTTCCGAATGTTTGAAAAATGACTTGATACTGCATAATTTTCCTGCAGAATATCTTCTGTGGGAGACGAATAACGTTAAACCCCGAACGCCAAATTGCCTAGTCGACGTAGCTGGCGGATTTCCGGTGTCCTCTACATGCTATGGGTGGAAAATCTTTGAGAGTCATCATTAAAAAGCTAGTCTTTTTCAGTGCTATAGGCTAAGCAAAATAAGGGCTTCAATAATTGAGTATTTTCAGTCAGTCTTTATTTAATAGAAAAGCTATATAGAATGTAGTTTAGCAACGCAAGCAAGCGGCATGGATATAATAGTTATCTTTATCTCAAATATCGGAATGCTAAGCATAACACCATCAGGCGTAATAATAGAATTTCATATTCAGCTATAACAATGTTATTAGCAGTTACTCATCCACATCAAATATCTAATTTGCGGATAAAAATTACTCTATGCCAGTTTTACTTTTTGCGATGGCTTCAATAATAAATGTAATTTCTTACTAAAGCGAATTCTTTTTTTATTTCAGGACATAATATTCTTATTGTTGGTTACAGGTATAACTAGACGTTACAGTTTAGTGGGTCCTGGCTAAGTGAGAAGCCTAAGAAGAGTTCTCGGATTTAGTTTATCAAGTAAAAGCATAGCAAGTTTATTGTAAAATATAATAAATTCATCTAAGAATGACTGTCTTTTCGTTGGTTTAATTCCTCTTTCGGCTATTTAAAGAGCGGTTTATAGCATTTTATGTAATATATAGAATATAATAAAATTTGTAAGTATAAAAAATAAAAATGCTTCTGACGTATGTGAAATTTTATAACGATATTTGATAGTTTTAATTTATCTGTCATGCATGATATTTTAAATTATGTTTTTGTAAATACTGTATATCTACTTATTGATGAAATGTAAACATGTTTTGATATTTTTCTGAAGCAAATTTTGTAGATACGTATAAGTAAGGTTACCCGTTGCGTCAACTGTAATCGGCTGATGGAAAATAAGCTGTTTATATCGCATGTTTTCGGTTATTTTAAGTTAGCGATAAGTTATATGACGACACAAACATTACGTAAAATTAAGCGGATAATTTAAAGATTATTGTCTTTAAATTATCCGCTTAATTTTACGTAATGTTTGTGTCGTCATATAATCATTTTGTGTTACAGACATTTAAGGAATTCGTTTTGTATTTTGCCCAAATATTTTCATCGATTATCATTGCCTTAACAAAATTAAACAATTGCATAAATAAATAAATAAAATTGGGTGGTTTTTCAAAAAAAATAGTTTTTATGCTTGGATTGTGATCAGATTAAAATTGTATCAAGATTACGATTGATTTAAAATAATACAGACTGACTCAAATTTCTTTCTAAAGATAGGGTTGCTGGAAGAAAACTCAGTTATGAATCAACCACACCTATGTTCATGCCTTCTTTGTAATTATATTTTGTAATTACTGTATCACTGTGTACATTAAAGAGTAAAGCTTGAATGAGACAACTTCCTTTAGTATAAAACGCTTATACAAAAAAATATATTTTGCTAGTAATTATGCACTAGTAACTCGATTAGGCTAGACCAAATTATAGTGTCAAGAACAAAGAAAGATACAGCTAATACACACCTATCTATTGTAAAGTGCACCAAGGAGAATATCATTTAATTAACAATCTTAAGAAGGAGGTCGTCTATGCGTTGAACTGTTTTTCGAAATACGAATATTTTGGCAGTTGTCATTGCAGTGAAGATTCAGAAATATTTGCTAATAAATGTATAGAATGATACTGGAAGTATACTAGTGTTATTTATCTGATGATGAATAACCTCTTTTACTATTATGGTCAATAATTATTTTATAAGATTTATAAACATATCAATATGAATATACAAGGTACATAATAAGAGGATATAGATTAAACGATTTCTTCAAAGTCCATAAAATATAACTAAGGTTAACGCTAAAAGGTTTTACAAGGGCTACAGTTTACCTCCCTCAAGGTAAAAATGTTTATTAAGTAAAGTAAACATAAGGTCGTATAATCTACATTTTATAATAGTTATTATTAATATTTATGTCTTACAACAGAAGACAGATATTTCTTTGACAAATATATGTAAAATGTAGAGCTAAATGAAATCCCGATAATAAAATGAACCTACAACATTTTAATTTTGAGGTTTTCGTCTTTCACAGTTAATGTTAACTGCGATTAGGCGTTTGTGATAGTTTATATCAAGCCTGACGTTTCGGAGACTTTAGCCGTCTTTATCAAAGGTAGTCCTAAAGTAATTTATTAATTTTGCAATTGACATGCTATGCTTTACTTAATAAATTAAATTATGGTGGAAAAAGTGATAATTATGGTGATAAAAGTGAGTACGTAGAAATACGATATAAACTCAATCGAGTGACGATTGTAGTGGTTAATTTGATTGCTACAAGCACGACCGCAATAAGCTCAATTGGAAGAGCTACGGAACGGTATTCCGAGGTCGTGGGTTCAAGTCCCGCTTGCGGTAATCACTTTTTCCATTTAATTTAGTTTATTAAGTAAAGGTAGTCCTGTAAAGCTGAAAAGCCTGTAAAACGTTGTTAAAAAATAAGCCGGCCAAAATATATAAAATATAATCTAAATCACATAAGTTATCCTACAAAAATTATTCTAGGGCTCTATTATCGTAACTAGATGAAATTCAATATCCTCAATTAGAAAATCTTAAAAATAGTATCATGGACGACCACGTGCTGCAAAAAGAATCTAACATCTTAATTATTTCTAAGAAATAATTATTACACAAGATAATATATTGTCGTCTTGCAGGTATTCTTCCGCATGAAAACCTTCCTATAACGGTACATCTATGATTCATAATTATGAAAAATCGGAAAATGCGATGACTAAAGATGTATGACTGCATGCAAACGTCACGTGGTACGAAACTTAATTTTTACAGCCTTCAGAAAAAGTGTTTGTTTTCTTATGTCGGTACTCGAATTCTTGAAATCTCTCGTCTAAGCGTTAAACTCGACTAACATTTAAATGTTAATTAAGGGTTTTTTTTTTGTTGCTATCAAGTCAGTAGTGAAAGGATCTAGGAGAAAGCGAGCGAATTCTTTACACTTTATAGGTAAATTGAAGCGGTGTCATATTTTCTAAAAATTAATTTTCAGTGTAATAAGTGTATTATTTTATTTTTATTTATTTATTTAACAATTTTACACACAGGAATAGTAGAATACAATATGCATAGGATAATTCGTGTAGGGGTCTACATATTTCTTATAGAAATTTCTGCCCGTAGACCCGCGAGAGGAGAGCGTGAAAAGAAAATACATAAGTGTGTGTCCGACATGGATTTTACCATATTATAAACACAATTAATTCACTAAAATATAAAGATATAATTTCGCACTATAAATATCTATGATAATTAAATATAATCAGATATATAACATATAACATATACACTAGTAGATACACGTATTACATAATTATATACCTATACACATACATACAACAATATAATACACATGAACAGAGTGGACCTGATCACAAGATTGGATTTAAGTAGTGCTGACGGACTCTACGCTTGAACACAGCGACTGAGCGAGATTCGCGGATTTTAGTTGGTAACGAGTTCCATAGTCTAACCTAGTATTGTAACTAGTATTGTAAAAGAATATGAAAAAAAGTTCGTTTTATGCGCAGAGAATTTTAGAAGAGTGCGAAACATCGACCTTGCGTTCCGAGGGTGAGCAAAAGAGAAACGTTCTCGTAAATATGAGGGAGAGGCAGGGTAGTAAAGTTTAATAAATAGGGTACATAATACACGAGTGTCCTTAAGAAGATGTATTGGCAGCCACTTCAGTTCTTTACGGTATTGAGATACGTGATCGAACTTCTTAAGATTATAAATAAAACGTATCCCTAAGTTTTGCAACCTCTCCAGTTTATCCAAAAGTTCCTCGTTGGCGTCTAGGTAACAGGCGTTGGCGTAATCGATAGTAGGTTGGATAAGAGTTTGGGTAAGAGTAATTTTAATTTCCCTGGGAAGGAAATTTTGGAGGCGCTTTAGCGAGTGAAAGGCGAAGTGTACCTTTTTGCTAACCTCTTTGACCTGTTCTTCTCAGGATAGAGTACTATCAATTATTACACCTAATTTCTTGACCGAGTGTAAAAAAGGAGTTATAGTACCAGACAGGGAAATGGGGGTAAGAGAAGCAACATCCATTTTACCACGAAAATGCTTACTGCCAATGGTCATAGCCTGCGATTTGTTAGGGTTTATGTGGAGACCGTAAGCTTTAGCCCAATCGCTTGAGCGATTTAGATCATTATTCATGTCTTCTATAGCAGCGTTGATATCTGCCTCAGGTGAGTGTAAGTATTAGTGTGCAGGCTTATGTGTATTTTTACCACCGACGACGGAAAGAGGAATCAGGCATATTCTAAGTTTGACGTGTCTGTCTATGCTCTCAAACTGATGAAATGAAATGTAAATCATTTAATTAAGTAGACATATTTTTTTGAAAAATTATGTACATAGACATGTCCAATTTTTTCCCTACCACCGGTTCAGGACGCAATGACGCAGGATGAAGTGATAATTTAGTTATTTCTCTACAGTGTAAGACACAGATAAGCAAGTGAAACCACGGGACATAGCTAAATTTATGGACAACATTGCCTTAACATTTTCCTGCCTATAACTCATTGGTTGGAAAACGCAAAGGCATGATTGATATAGGCAGGTATAATAATGACGTCACAATACCTTAAGGTTGTCTAAGCAATTTAATAAGAATACATGATTATTCAATTGAATAACAATTTAATATAAATTGAAGTTGATAGATTGACAACTATGGTTACTGACGATGTGAATGACGCAGATAATCTCATTATGCATGTAAAATAATATTTTACGAAATTTATTTTGTTCGCCGATTTTTTGAATAACAATAGCAAGAGTGGATGCGAAGGGCAGTGCCAATATAAATTAATTTATTGCAAGTAATAAGAAAGATTTCTTGAAGGAAAAACCTATTCCTAAGAACCTAGCCTTTCAACGTATTCTAAAACAGGATGAAGCCAAGGAAGTTTGGTTTTTCTACAGCTAGCGCCCTCTAGTAGTGGTATTGAGAATAAAAATCTTATACAGAGACACTTTATCACGAAGAAATATAAATGTCTGACATCTAGTGACCGTTTAAGATACTACCAACTAAAGCTAGCACCTACAGACTAGTAGCGCTATCTACTATTCTTGTCCGGTACTAATATGTTTGTACAATACCATCTATAAATTAATTTTAGCAACTTTGATAGGTGTTGTCTACAGAGACATCTATAAGCAATGTGTCGAAACTGGTAAATATAATAATATTATAAAACGCGTTGCTAAATGCTAACACTAAAATCTGATAGATGGCGTGAACACATATTTTACTAACCTGTATCATTGAGCAGGGCATTGATGTCCGTGGTCGAACCATCAGCCGACATTGCTAAAACAAAAGAAAATATACACATTAATTTATTTGAAGCCTTCGTAGGTACTAAATTATGGACGATATTTATGTTGTAATTATCATGTCAAGTATAATTTGAAACTAATGTTAAGGATTTATTCTATTACATATCTACTGAGTCAAGTATTTTTGTTACATTTTTACACAATTCAAGTTCTTTTGAAAATCTCAAAACTCGGACTACCATTCCTAAAATCGCGAGTTCTATGCCTTTCTTATAGCATCAATCTGGAAGATTCCGGCACAGAATAGATAAAATTATTTGGCGATGTTTAGGTATATTTATCACATTTTATACTTTGTCTGGCTGTTTTTTCTGTATTTACAACAAAAACATAGTAACTATGTAATTGGTTTACTCCTATAATCAAAGCAATTAAACTTAGTCTAGGAAAATGGGACGTTGAAATGTCCATAAATATTAATTTATTTTGGGACCAGAAGACGTGTGAATTGAGCGTAAAAAATTATTTATTTGTTTATTTTTTAACCACACTTACATAATTAATAGCTTAGTGATTCATTCATACTATATAGCATATAGGTATTGCCAAAGACAAGTTCTTACAATTAAGAAGATTGCTCTACGTTTCCGCGTTAAAATTTATTTATTTTATTTTTAACATATTTTAAATTAGTAGTTGGGCAAATATTTTTATTAATTAAAGTACCTCACAACAATGAGACGTGTTCTTTAAGAAATACGTTGAAAAAATTCTTCATAATATCATATTTCATTAATAAAATTCATTCACACATTAACAAGACATTATAGTAACATAACTACGCGCTACGTATTTAAGGATAATTTTATAAAACTCCTTCATATTTTGTTTGTACGTATCATGGGCGTAACTAGGACTTAGTTTCCGAAGGGGTGACTTTATACAGTTGTCCGAGAGTAGTGTGAATATTGTACACAATTATCATCGTTTA
Organism: Orgyia antiqua; assembly: GCA_916999025.1. Lineage (NCBI taxonomy): Eukaryota > Metazoa > Arthropoda > Insecta > Lepidoptera > Erebidae > Orgyia > Orgyia antiqua. The sequence continues at coordinate 12,964,691 of OU779864.1, read as the reverse complement.
AGAGAAAAGGAATCCTCGAAAATAAACACAATGCTAACACGACTGGTCAGCGCGACATAGTAGAGCATAATCCCTCCCAAATCGGAGTAAGCCCGTACTAAAGGGTACGACGTTAATGGACTGTGATGGGATGGGTATTGGGCATTAGGGAAGAGAAGCTAATTAAACATATCTTCTGGATTAGATATGGTTTATTCAGGTCATCACCGTCGTGGTAGGAGTAGGTAGAGTCGACTCACCGACGACGTTCACATTCGACTAAACCTAACTGCAGCGCTAAATTCGTGTTTCTTGGAGCGACAATAAAGGTTCCCCATTAGGGACTTTCTCTGCCTGATGCTCTGTGTTCACTGCTCTTTCTTTCATATTCTCTTTCCTCTTTCTTTTACTGATCCTTTGCCTTTCAGATGTTATGTCTGACTTAGAGTGTGGAAGAAAAAGGCATGTTTTACTAAATTAAATGATCTAAATACGCAGAAAAGACTTTCAAACGTATAAATATGTATTTCAAATGTATAATCATCATTAGCCTGTCCTTTTTTTCAATTATTTGGGGTCGGCGCACCATGTCCTCTTCTTCCACATCCTCTGTCAATCATCACTAGCGAATTTACATCCATTTTCTTCATATTATTATCCTCTTTCATACAATCCACAATTTAGAATGTATAATATCGAGACATAAGTTTGTTTACAATTTGAATTATGTAATTTGATAGAGAGAAGGTCGCGATTGAAGCGTGACGCGACACGCTTCGCGACATTCTGTCTGTTATTACGAGTTGATAAATTATTTTATATTTATAATAGGTATTTATAATAGGTAAGTGTTTGCCACGCTTGTCTTCTGACCTTAGATTTAGTTATACAGGATTAGTAAGTATTAACGGCCTTGTTAGTCTTATTTATTAGGGCTACCAATGCTTTCTCTCTCCAGCCCATTAACGTCCCATAGTTAGGCACGGGACTCCTATACTTTGGAAGAGATTATGGTCTACTCTACTGCCCCGCACTGATGAGACGTGTTGGCACAGCGTTTAATTTCAGGTTTTTCGCCTTTCACAGAGGTTGTTATCTGTATACAATATATATCACTTAGCTGGCTTTTACTACACCCTAGGAAATGAAAAGAGTGGTGACACTTATAGGTATTCTTAATTCGTCACCACACAGAAATTGCCGACTTTGGACAAATAAGGCATAACTCGCGAACATTTAAATGGATCGATTTATTCCGTTTTACATTGATCGAAGCTGAGACCTCTCTCCAGCCCAATTACGTCCCACTATTGGGCACGGGCCTCCTCCACTTTGCAGGGATTATGGTCTACTGTGCTGCGCTGACCAGGCGTGTTGGCACAGGGTTTAAATTCAAGTTTTCCGTCTCTCACAGAGGATGTTATCTGTGTGCAATATCCCTTAACTGACTTTTACAGCACCCTTGGGAGGAGATGGGGTGGTGACACTTGTATTCTTAATCCGTCACCACACGGGGAATCCATCACCACACGAGGAGCTTTGATTTGATTGAGCTGAGACCTAGTCAACGGCAACCCGTTGCTCTACCACAACACCAAGAACCCTATTTGTGTTTATTTATTTATCATAATAAGAGTAACAAAAAACTACAAGAAAACTTTATTATTACTCACCTATATATAATATTTTATACATGACGGTATAGTCTACAAAATTAAAGGACCGATTTTCAGCTTCAATTACAGTTTTTTTCTGCAGCACAATTCTAGCAGAAATACATAACCATCCACTTAGACAGGATAAATACAATTGTATCGCTAGATCCAAACAAACCTATCAAAGATAATAATTAGATTAAATACTTATCCATAGGTAAAAAACATTCTTATTAATTATCTTTATTCATGACCTAGTAACACGAAACAATAATATAAAGTAAAGAACCGACTTCCTATATTTGTTTTGATTATTTTGCCTAATTCACTTGCTAAAACTGTTAATTTAAGGTTACGAATTTAAGAATACAAGTATCGCTTCATTCCTTTCCCAAATTAGTATAACAACGAACTAAAGCTAGCTTAAAGTATAGCAGATAATATTTACAATTTTAAAACATTCCGTAATATTTGAAAAAAGATATCGCCCGCAACTGGAGATAGATATTGATCAAAAGATATTGCTCTAACAAGGTAATCTTGTCTCTAAATTAGTTATTAATTGTAGTGTAGATAGCATTAATTGGCATCATCCTCACACCCCTCCAACAATGTAAAAATTATATTGAAAAAAAAAGTATGAGGAGAATAGAAAAAAAAATCCATGGAGTTACTTGTCTGTTCTTCTCCATAGGATTCGCGTTTGGAACAGACACCTAGTTTCTGACGTTTCAAAAGAGCTTGTAAACATGCAAACCTGAAATAAAAAAAAATTGACTTTGACTTTAACTTCATACGCGTGGAATTCAAAACTAAACCCAAACAAATTATAGAAAAGTACCATACTCTTGAACCACTCTACTAATAAAAAAAACTACATCAAAATCCGTTGCGTAGTTTCGAAGGTTACTCACATAGGGACATAGGTATATATAAAAATGACAACTTTGTTTTATATTAAGCCAAGATCAAAACCTATGCAAACTAGCCTTGTATGTGTGGCATAGTGTACCAAATACAAGATTAGTGGAGGAGGTTCGTGCCGAACTGAAAGGAGAGGTCCTATTGCTTTTTCTTTTTGAAACCTGCATAAGGATATCAATTTTAAACATATAAATAAAGAATGTATGAGTCCCTTCAGTTATTTCACGGCATTATTTTTCGACTTTGAGGTATTATAGATCTTTACTTATTATTAAACAAAATGCCCTATGTGAGTTTCAAAAATTCACAACGGTTTTTTATGCGGTTTTTTTTTACGATAGATAGTTGTGTGTGTGAGTGCTTCAAAAACATGTTTTTTTTTATAATTTGATAGAGTTTGTTTTCTTAATTCTAGGCGTACGAAGTTGTGGGCGACGGCTATACATGAATATGTTAAAATGTTTTCGACTTTATAATGTGTTCTTTAACTTTTGTAATTAATTAATATATCGTGTAATATTACGCAATTATTATGGAGAATCTGTACTTAATTGTATTTACGCAATTATATCAAAAGGTTATTTTTCAAACCAGTATTTTTGTCACGCATGGTTTCTTCGAGCCGACCCACCATGACATGGAAAATTTATAGTACAGGTAATGCGCTACCTATAGGTACGCGATAGTGTAAATCAACTAAAATTTACTATAGCATTATAGTAACTATAGAATCAGGGTATCTTAGGGCTTTTTAACTTAGTAATATGGTATTCCTATTTTATTCTAATTTCCTATTTTTATTAGTTTTATGACCGCGACAGACAAAAATAATAGAAGTATCAACTGTATTATCTTCCCGTGTCTTGCCCACGGGCGTCGTAAGACTACTTACTACGAAGATAGCGAAGATAGCCTATCCGCATGCTACCTGCGCATATACTCGAAAAGGTTTGATGTTAGGTAGGCTGGCGGTCATAAAAAAAAAAACAATTTTACAGAGTGCCTTTTTGCATTTTAAGTCGACCCAGAGTACAATCCAAATGAAGTCAGTCATTCTACCCATCCCTATATACAACTTTCTTTTTCCAACCCATTAACGTTCCACTATTGGGCACAGACCTTTTCTGCTTTGGGAGGGATTATCGTCTACTATCTCGCACTGGTCCGCCAATTTTGACATATGGGTGTTCCAACAAAGACCATCGTCTATAACTACGCCAAGATATTTAATAGTTGAGACCCTACAAAGGTTATCGCAATTGCAGTTCGAATGGTCAGTTAACCTGTTACATGGCAAAGAGTGCATTCTGATAAGAGGTCTTGCTGGATTTGATTGATGTGATTTATAAAAACAGAGGAATTTGTTTTTAGAGGTATTATGTGATAGAAGAAATGAGGTGACGATACCTGTTTTTTTAATCCATCACAACCCAGACGATCTCTACATATACCTATCTAATGAATATTAAAGTTCTTGATACGAAAATCGTTGTAGTGTTTTATTTGCTAACTGATTTCAATAATGTGCTTAAAATGTAACGACGGTGACTTTGATATTAAAAATAACAAAACCTGTTCCGAATAATTTTATTATTTTGTTATTTTTAGCTGATGCAATATTTTCTATATTTTATCCTTACATATAATGCGTTAGTAACTCTGTCTGTAGCTCTTTTGAACGAATTGGACTTATTAGCATGACGAAGATTTATATTTTATACTGGGCATGGCCGTTCCTGATCTGGTCTATATCTATAGTATAATATTCATTTATTCATTCATTCATGGACATTTCACACAACGTCATCTGGTCCCAAGCTAAGCTTATATGCTTGTGTTATGGGTACCAGAATACGGATAGAATACATATACTACTTTTTTTGTAAATACATACTTATAATACATAGAAACAACCAGATGCAGTACAAACATTTGTATGACAATTAGAAAAATCACACAAATGATTGTCCCGAGCGGGAATCAAACCCGCGACCTCTTGATCGGTAGTCCGTTACCAGAACCACTACACCACGAGGTCCGTCTATATTATAAAGCTATAGAGTTTGTTTCTTTGTTTAAACGCTCTGGACTCAGAAAAATTCCTTCAGTGTTGGATTGTACATTTATCGAGGATGTCTATATGTATAACATCATGCTACGACTAATAGGAGCGAAGCATGAGTGAAAAATGTTGAAAAACAGGGAAAGTTTTCCAAATTTGAGGCGTGCGTAGTCACGGGCTATAACTAGTTAGATAAAGTAAATAAATATGTATTTACAAAAACGTAGGTACGTAGGTACGTACTAAAATACATTTTACTACCTATATTATGTTAGTTTAGGAGCAGAAGACGTGTGAAATATCGATGAATTTATTGATAAAATAATATTTTGTACTACCTATTGTTTTCTAGAGTAAATAAATTATTATCTATTTATATATCACAACTTATCGTAACAAGGAGGTAAATAATGATTAAGAGGTATTCCCATGAAGTAAAATAAGTAAACATCTTATTATTATAAAATGATAGATGTAATTATTTACAATGTAGCAGTTTTATTGGTGTTACTTGTTAGTCTGCTTACTTAGTCTGCGATAAAAAAACTCTATGTAATTAATTATAATCAATAATGCACCGTTTCTAAAACTATGTTTAATAATATAAAAGGTAGACTTAGGTTAGCGTTCGAGGACTTTTTTGTGTGGATAGTTATGTAAGACGATTTATTGTTTATTTACTAATTACATAATATGACACAGATTTAAAAAGGCAAATGTTTTGTATAAAGTAAATAATATGAAAAAGGGAAAAAAATAACTTTAAAAAAAAAAATTATTGTTTTGTTATATAATATCCTAAAATGGCTCTGAGCCATTTTAGGATATTATATAACAAAACAATAAAGCGCTTTTCGGATTAAACGATGGGTAAGATTTCTTTGGAAATTTTAACTAATTTTACAAAACCTCAACAAATTATACTCTCATCCAATTCTTCATGAGTCATCCATTCTTCTTCTTCTTAAGTATTTTCAAGTTTGTCGGGAACAGACAGGCTAGTAAACATCGACGGAGTAGTGATAAATTATTCGCCTTGCTTTTGACTACAAAACCTTCATTTTGATGTTAAAATTCGACACAATTAAAGATTCAAGAAACAGGTTACCAACATTTGACAAAATAAATATGTAGATTTAAATTTTTCTCTGAATTTTTCTAGACAAGTTTCTTATCAGTATAGTGACCTGACTAATAGCTTTTAATAAAAATTTGTTAATTTTATGCATGTTTAAATATAAAAAAACGGTCTCTTTTTATACTTTAACTCTGCGCGTGACTCTATAAGTGGGGAATTTAGAAAATTTTGTAACATTTTTCACTAATGCTTCGCTCCTATTAGTCGCAGCAAGATGTTGTATATATATATACGGTCTTATTCATGATGACTTATCGGAGGTTTAAACGGCGATTTTATCGGAGAGATAATAAACGTTTTAGCGTAAAAAGACTATTATGAATAACAAGTTTTGACAATATTCGCGATCCTATTTAGCGAACTTTTAAATCTCAGATAAGTCATTATGAATAAGACCAATAGTCTTCTTCAATAAATGGACTATCTAACACAGATATAATTTTAAAATCAATTCGAAGCAGTTGTTCCTGAGATTAGCGCGTTCAAACAAAGAAACTCTTCAACTTTATAATATTACCATAGAATGGCGAGACGAGATAGACACATACGTTAGAGACTAGTGGAAGCATCCCCTAGAGATGCCTCTGTACACTAGCCCGTCGGTCATTACGGAATGTTAGTAGTAGTCATTATATTGACATATTTCAATATATCTTTAATGAAGACACGAATGTCTCTCTCCCTCCAATACATTGACGTTCCGCTGTTGGGCACAGGCCTCATCTATTTTGAGAGGGATTATGGTCTACTCTGCTGCGCTGACCAGGCGTGTTGGCACAGGGTTTCGTTTCGAGTTTTTCGTCTTTCACAAAGGATTTTATATGTGTACTCTCTCTCTCCAACCCATTTACATCCCACTATTGGGCCTCCTCTAATTTGAGAGGGATTATGGTCACCGTGCCGCGTCGACCACTCGTGTTGTCACAGGGATTCGATATGAGTTTTCCAACTTTCAAAGAGAATATAATTTGTGTAATTGTACACAAATGATATTCTCTTTTTATTCCACGTGGGGCTGTAAAGGTCAGTTCAAGGATATTGATCCTTAAACTGACCTTTACAGCCCCACGTGGACATGAGTATGAAACATAGAAATTAAAATTAACTGGACAGTATTATTTTTTGCATGTAACACATAACTGTTTCGATCAAAGTAAACTTTGAAGCATTCCTCGTAAACGCAAGTACCTACGCCATTTCTGGCGTAATCACTCGCTATATTCTAACAAACTAAGAATTTTTTTCCCACAGATCCTTTAATAAACTTTATTCATTGGTCTGAGATTTTTTGTTTTAACAAAATTAAATATATACTATGGTCAAAGTAGATGTTATTCGACGTAACAATTACGCACTGTTAATAGTAATGTGAATTAGCGATTAATGTAACAACATTAACTAAGATTTATTTAAAAATCTGGCATTATTAACATGTTTTTAAGTAATTAAAATTATTACGCATGACACAGAAATATTTGCCCTTGAACTAGAGTTGAAGCACGTATTTTGATTGTAGTGTTAGCAAATAAAGAAATAGTGAGGTACCTATGCAACAAAAAACTATAAGCACAAAAGGCTCCAATAATGTATATTATTTAAATCTTTTTTTTCTGCTGTAGGTATATTGTATACAGAAAAAAAGGCCGCCTCACATAGTTGGTACTGGTACTAAGAACTTTATTCGTAACCAGTATAATGCATGGCAAAACCTATTTATCAAAATATTTGTGCCATAGAGATAAATGTTTGTGTTTTCGGTGTAAATTTTTTAATAACATTATTAACTGAAATTATTAAATTTATTTTGTTGAGATTATGTCAAATTGTGAAAAGAAACAATAATGGTATCAATTCTACGTGCACAACTAAACATGACATAAATAGAAAATAAAAATTGATTGTCTCAATAACACAATTCGGCAATGTTACCACAACTTTTTATTAGAAAATCTTTATTTTATAGACTAACGATTTTAATGAATAAAATTGTGCACAACAAAATAGCTAATTAATCAGAATACGCCATAGTTGTTTTAATTTTTTAGTTAAGTTTTGTTGTGCAAGTAGAACTGGTACCTACTATTGACAAACTTAGAAAAGACAAAACCAAAATTTTACTAAAGTATCTCAAGTTATAGTATAACGAGTTGTATGAAACTGTAACGTTGAAATCTAGTTCTATATATGAATTTCTTTTTAATCTAATATATTATATAAAGTTCTCGTGTCACAATGTTCGTTCTCATACTCCTCCGAAACGGCTTGACGTGAAATTTTATATGCATATTCAGTGGGTCTGAGAATCGGCTACTATCTATTTTTCATACCCCTAAGTGGTAAGGGTTGTCCGCCCTTGACATTTATATGGCAAAACAACGTTTGCCGGGTCAGCTAGTACATTAGTAAAGATATCAGTATTGATCATTGCGTATCGGAAGTAGTATATGAACACATGAAAGGTCAATCTGTCCAATCTGTATGCGCACAACGTACGCTACGCCAGACTTGCGGTCGGTGACAATGATACATAACATTATGAGGTCACACTATTGTATATTTTGTACATCAACACCTGTCATATCATAGATTATGATAGCCACTAAATATTAATCATGCGAAAGTAAGTTTTGTTTGTTACGCAATGTATGACAGCTTTTAAAGGAAAATTTTTAATTAAGTTATAGTAAGAATATCAGAAAATAAACAAGAAATAAGTCACGCGTGAAATTAGAAAATAAAAATCCTTTACAATCTATACAAAAGAGCCATCCGCTTAAACCACTCCATCTATTAAAAACCGCATCAAAATCCATTGCAGTTTTGATGATATAAACTCGCATATGGACATACATACAAAAATAACGTTTTTGTTCATATTATGTAAAGAAGTGTAATATATAATCAAGACATAGGGATAGAACCTGCTGAAAATAAACTTGTAACTTCGAACAGTAAAACCGTACCCTTCAAAAGATAAATAAAGTCGTAAATTGTAATTAAAATCAACAATGAAATAAAGTCACAATGAATGCGATAATTATAGTACACCTACATAACTTAAAAGTAATAAATTGAATATTATAAGTGTAATTGTTACGAGGTTACATAGGTAGTTCTTGTCACGATACAAATTATTTTTATTATCTTTTTAGGGTATCGCATTTACCATGCTTAAGTCACCTTATTGACAATAACGTTTTCGTATATTTAAATGTAAGTACTTAATTAATAGATGGTGTTAGAAATATATTATGTTACCGGCTGACACTCACTGTTACGGAATCGATGATGTCGACCCAGGTTTTGAGCATATCCGATGCTCATCTTCAGGACGAGCGGTGTTTGCGACCTTTCGACGTGCACTCATGTCTAATGTGAGTCACACTCACGAAAATTTCAATACGAAAAAAGATGGCGTTCTCGTAATTTCATGAATTGTTTTGATAGATGTGATCTTTTAACATTTAAGTTACCTCTTATTAATATAGATACATTTCATACATTCCTCTATAATAAATAGCAAATATTCATGGACATTTTACACGACGTTCTCAGGCCCCAAGCTAAGATTATATGCTTGTGTTGTGGGTACCAGAGTACGGATATCTATACTTATAATAAATCTGTAGAAAGGTCAATTCTGTACATGAAATATATTTTCAAAATAACTATCAGGGGGTGATTAGTGATCGATACTGATGCCAAAAATGCAACCAGTAAAATTTTTGTCTGTCTGTCTGTCTGTCTGTCTGTCTGTCCGTCTGTATGTTCCTTATAGAAACAAAAACTACTCGACGGATTTTAACGAAACTTAGCACAATTATTCTTCATACTCCTGGGCAGGTTATAGTATACTTTTCATCACGCTACAATCAATAGGAGCAGAGTAGTGAAGGGAAATGTTGGGAAAACGGGAAAAGGTGCTCCATTTTTTAAGCTTCCGTCGCGTGTGCAGCCTTAATGGTTAAAGTTACATAGAAATCATGTATGACGGAAATATTCTACATAAAATTGTCTAAAAAATATCCCGAAACAGCACATATCTATATTTTATGGTTGACTCACAATAACACGTGTAACTCCTGATAGCTTAGCAGTTCGTTCATTCTGATTATATTTGTTTACTCTTACGTTTATATTACTCTCACTCAAGCAGTAGTTAAAAATGTTGCAAAAACGGGGAAAATTTCCTAAATTCTACGCGGACGGAGTCGAGGGCAACAGCTAGTATTACATAAACTACTGTACAGAGACCCATCTATAAAAATGTACCTACAATATTTTTCTATTAGTTCCAGCTAGATAACAATAATACTATGTGACAGCACATAAAATATGCAGCAAAATTTCCAGACAAAGGAACTAGTTGAAACGCCGATTGGCTAGTTTCGAGAAATCTGTACTTATGTCTCTTTTCGTGTGGGGGATAAGATTTCCTTAACGAAATCGATAGTATCGATTCAGGACAAAAAAATAGTATTTAGTCAAATTGGAAATTGGGTAGGCCTTTGGTGTGGGACGCTACCTGCATCGACACCCTTGCGCCATCACATTTACCAAGTACTTCCGTAGGTGCCGGCGCTGCTGCTGCATCAGCGGAGGCCCATAAGAGGGTACTGTACTCCTCATTTAGGTATTTGCCTTAGGTATTGCTATCCCTATTTAAGAGCGCCGCGCTGAAAGGGACAAATATAGATGAAGCGGATTTTACCTACAAATTCTTTGAAAAAAGACGTTTCGTACTTCCGTTTTTTTTTTCGCGAAAGTTAAACCGATTTGAATAGTTTTTGCGTTATATTATAGATAAAGAGTATATCTATATGAGAAATGTCGGGCCAAAATTTAAAACAAATATACGCGTCTAAATCCGTAAAAAGTAGTTTTATTTACCAAGAGTTTGCTAGTTTGTGTGTTAAACGCGCTAATCTCAGGAAATAATATTTCGAATTGAAAAATCTTTTTGTTTTGGTTAGGTTATTTATCGAGGAAGATTTTGAGTTGTATAACATCACGCTGCGACCAAAAGGAGCAAAGCATTAGTGAAAAATGTTGCAAAAACAGGGAAAATTTTCTAAATTTCACGCGTCAGAAGTCGCGGGAATACATAATAATATTCATACAAATAAAGTCTCCGTCATAATTGTAAATTACATTTATTATCGACGGGAAATAACTCAATTATGAATCCGGAAACGTATCTATCGTTTCAATGAGATAGGTTTTGCAATAAGACATAAAATACCCGGAAAGATTGTATGCCCTGCGGTAGATATTTAATGAATTTAATAGGCCTCAATATTAACATAAGGTTCAATGCAGAACTAGTTATGCAATCTAAGTATTGTCTTGTCTAATGTCAATGTACCAGCCCAGCATGGAAAATGAATTAAAACATGTTATACGACTTTAATTATATTACTTTAAGACTACACTCTGATTTGACAACATGTCATTTACAATTTTTAATGGTTATGGTAAAATCCTAATTGATATGGTTATAAATGTCTTTGAAGACGTCTATAGTCCAGTAGCGGTTATAATTTCGTAGCAATTTTGTTTTAAGACGTAGCATTTTTACGCCCAACCTCCTTAAGCATCGACGAAATCCATGAACGCACTTCAACGTGTACAGTAACATTTTCACGTTTTCCTTCGCTCAGCTAACTTTCAAGAGTTTTTAGTCATCACGAAAGCTAAAGGCATTACGAGGAAGTATCAGTTTTAGAACAAGAATCAAAAGAACTCGCGGCCAATACTTTGGAAAGATAGACTACAGTCGACTTTTTGTCACATATTTACATTTAGTAAGTTTAAAAAAATTGCTTAATTAAATTACCCAAAGAATAAAATAATTTCAAAATAAAGTTTGTCAATCTTAATGCTATTTTTTTCTTATATTAGGCAATTATTATATTATACATGGTTATTAAATTTAAATAAATGTATGGGCATTGTTTAAGGTTAGTGTCATTAAAATTTTTATCAAATTTTCTAATTTTAGAAGCGGCAACTTTCCATATTCAATAGGAACTAATTGAGGTCAAATAATACACAAACGTATTCGCGATTTTAATTGCAGAATGAATACCTATTCGACTTAATAGTGGAACTTTAATACGTGTACAAAGGTCATACTAAAATATAACAACCTAAAGTGTAAAAAACACGTAAAATACGTTAAAACTTTGCCTTTGTACCAAGTCGCAAAAAGGTTTAGACTTTGTACCCATTATACTGAGTGGGTGCGGTATACGTCCTCTGGTCCCAAAGTAAGCTATATTTCTATGCTTGTATTATGGGTACCAGATACAGATAGACTAAATATACTACTTTTCTTTTGTAAATACATACTTATAATACATAGAAAACACCCAGACGCAGTACAAACATTTGTATGATATTTATGGATATCACACATATGATTGTCCCAAGCGGGAATCGAACCCGCGACTTCGTGATCGGCAGTCCATTACATAAACCACTCCACCACGAAGCCCGTCAAAATGTTCCAAAAACAGGGAAATTTTCCTAAACTTTAAGCTATCACGGGCAACAGCTAGAAAAATACACGTATATCACTGATCTACATTTTGGCATTACAAACTCACTCCCAAGTTTTATTATTTACTCTTAACAGTTGTAGATAAAGACTCACAACTTTGAAGAATACGACAAACAACATAGAAATAACTAAAGGGCCTAACTAACCAGCAAACAAGGCGTCAATATTCTTTGATAATGATAAGTAAAGTCAAAGATAAAGACGACGTATTTATAGAAGATATTATTCAATGTTTAGCATTTTGATGTAATGATTTTTTAGGTTGAAATAAAGCTTTTAGCTAGAAAGTCACATAAAAGTAATCATCAAGAGGAGCCCTTTTCGAAGTTTGAAAAGCTAAATTGGATTATGCAAATATGCAAAATTTTTTTTACATTTAAACTAGTGCTTACTTGCTGCAATTTGAGTTGTTGATGTTACTCCAATCCAGTCTACTTCTTCGATATCTGAAGTGGGATTATAGGAAAAACAAAAATCAAGAATTGTATTGCACGTTCGGGAATTCTAGATAACTTTTCTGGAATCGTTGACAAATACGTACATTTACTACACGGACTTAGCAGTGAGAAATATAAGGAAACTTTTTATTTCGCAGTCATATATCTCATGAGTCTTGATAGACTAGCACTTGATAGTTGAGTTACTAGTACAAGTTCTTAAAATACGCCAATATATAAATAAATATCTATGTTATCTTTAAAGATTTTCTTTATACTGATATATATAGCGAGATAGATAATGTGAACGTGAGTTAACTAGGGAATACCCACTTCACATACTTCATGGTAGAGTTTTAAATACATAGATTAAGTCAACAATAGACAACACAGAGATTTATTTAAATAATATTTTATACTTACATGTAATTTTCATAATTTATTTCTTATGTATTTAGATTTTACACACACATAGAGGATTATGTGACTTCAAGCTACAAATATACTACATATCACTTTACAGAGATATTATCGTGCTGTTTATAGGCGCTAACGTGTATAATTGTATTATATTATTTATTTGTGTACATAACGAATTATCAAGAAGCAAAATAACAATAAAGTCATACATACTTTCAGCATTTATTTATCTTAATTATTTTCAAGGTTAAAATAGGGCATCATAACATTTTTTTAAACAGCAACAAAAAAAAATTCTTTTATAATAAATTTTATTACAATTTTGATGTTTAAATGATGTTAAAATTATAAATAATTATTGCAGTAGGTATGTATAACGTGTAATTAAATTAGCTTCATAACAAGATGGTACATAGTAAAGTGTGTACATATTATACATAAAACAATGTCCGTAATAATTATTTTAAACAAGCATCATAATTACCAAAATTGAATAAGTATAATGTCGTAAAAAATTATATTAATATTGTATTAATACGACAGTAATGATCATAAAAAGCGTGGCAAGAATATTACATGCCTGAGAGAATTTCTTGCCAGGATATTACATATGAAAATTATTAGATTTAAATCAAAGCAAATTTTGTCTTGAGAAGGGACTCTCGGACATAATTATTAGGTATTTGCTTAAGGTACCTATTGCTATACTTAATAGAGAAGCCGACTGTCCGTGGGGTTACGGACTAAAGGATAAAAGTGCCACGTCCCCATTTACTGTACGCGAGGGCCGTAAAAACCGTCCGAACGAACCACGTTGCATAATACCCGCGCATTACCCAAGGAGGGTTGACCTCAGGCAGGGAGGCGGTCGTAAAAATCCGCCAAAACCCACTGCAGCAAAAAAATCAAAGTTATGTTGCACTGACCCCAAATATCGGCATAAGGACAAGTGAATTATGATGTAGAGACTTCTTTACGTATATAAAACCAACTCATTATTTTTGTATGTGCGTCCCTATGTGAGCTTATATCTTCAAAACTACGGCACGGATTTTATTGCAGTTTCTAATATAATAAATTCATAATATTTTCTTATTACATCAACATTATTCAAAACTAATTAGAATCATCTGTTATAGAAAATTATAAATTACCAAATTAATAAAACACGTTTCTATTTTTTCTTCACAATCTTAAAACGTACAGAACATCTGGTTAAAACAGGTTTTAATAGAAAATTAACATCATAATAATCATAAAACAGTATAATAAGGAAAAATCACATATTAAAGCCTAATCCCTATTCTTAACATTGAGTTGACAGTTCGTTATATGATAACTGTCAGATAGTACGTAGGTATCTAAACAATTGAGATTATATTTTCAATGATAAGTTTAACTATTTGTCATAAACAAGTGCAAGCAATCTGATAAGAGATATGTTATTTTGAGCACTTTAAGTGATTTATTTCGTTGTTAGATTATAATGCGAGTATTGCATATTAATTTTACTGAATGCAAGCAACGCAGGACCGCGTGTTGTGGCGTTTTGGAGACAGACTTTTGTTTACGGTGTTCTTCTTTTCGGTGGACGTAAAAATTGTCGCTGGATGGATGGATATATTCATAGAACAAAATTCATAAATTGACCTTTTTAAGTCTAGTTATCTTACTTTACGTTATTACGTTACTTACATTTTTGAGCTTGTTCATAATCAGTTTTGTAAAGTCTGAAGACATTTATTTTGTAATGTTCGTCAAAATTTTAAAGGTATACGAAGCATATAAGTATAGTTTTAAGGAGATTTTTATAAAAATAAATAATTTGCTTCAAATTCAAAAACTAAAAAACACCCTTGTATTTCCTTTTTTTTTTAATTATTACATTGTCATCGGTACTTAATACGTGTGCGATATTTTAGACCAATCCGACTATTACAAGTGAGTGAAAATCACTTTAAAAATTCTGTTACATAGATTAAAATATTAATAGAAACGTAACGAGCGTGTATAAGAGCGTGTTAAAAAAATTCAGAGTGGTCAATAGCACGTCGTCGTTATTTACTGTGAAAGTTTGAAAACAATATTTACATATATTTATAGGTACTATATTTTTGACGGGCCTCGTAGTTGAGTGGTTTATGTAACGGACTGCCGATCACGAGGTCGCGGGTTCGATTCCCGCTCGGGACAATCATTTGTGTGATATTTAAATGTCATACAAATGTTTGTACTGCGTCTGGGTGTTTCTATCTATTATAAGTATGTATTCACAATTGAAATGCAGTATTCTATCCGTATTCTGGTACCCATAACACAAGCATATAAGCTTAGCTTGGGACCAGAGGACGTTGCGTGAAATGTCAATGAATATTTATTTTATTGTTATTTATTCTTATTCTGTGTTATTTATTTATACGAGAAAATATCAAATTTTATAAGTAATTCCCCAATATGTGCAGTGGCATTTGTAAATAAAAAAGCCACTAACTCATCTGTCTGTGTTTTCATCGATGCGGTTAATAAACAAATGCGTGACGTCAAACGATTCACGGAATTAGCCGTACAAAAACGTGATCGACTTGCCGACAGGTATTTTATTTGTATTTAGTATTTTTATCTCATCTAATAAGCTGTTAAAAGTAATTAAACTTTCTTTCCTTTTAAGCCTATTGCAACGTCCTATTATTGCGCATAGGCTTACTCCTTTAAGGTAGTATGTTGTTGTGCTATTCCACTTTCATAGGTATATTTTTGCTTTTTGTCCGTATGTTGGCGAATTAGAATTACGAATTTCCCAACCCCACTCTCTGTCCAGGATGCTGTAAAAGCCAGGTTAATATTATTATATAGACCAGACAGATGGATAAGATAACATCCTTTAATGAAAGACGAAAACTTTAAACTAAATCAACACAAAACAAACAAAAAAAAATTTAAAAATTAACAAACATATTTAAAAAAATTATTAAATTACAAATTTTACTTTAAACACGCTTGATCAGCCTTTAATAAGTAGACCAAACATCTCTTCTAAATAAGAGAAACCTCACGTCCATTTTACGTACATCTAATTTAAAACAAGGTAGAGAGCTATAATTTAATATATCATGCTTATATCATTATGGAAAAACTAATGCACTAAAACTAAATGAAACATAAAATTATTTATATTTATTAACGGTCCATTTGCAAAACGCTAATCTTATGATGGCATAATAAAATATAAAATGTGTATTTTATTATAGAATACAAAACATTAAAGAAATACAAAGATTTTACAAGAATAACAAACGATGCCTTAATCAAATAAAGATACATTTGATTAGATTACAATATGGTGTTGAATTATTTATAATAAACTAAGCATCCAAAAGATCAAATAAGTTATAAATAAGGACGTGAGCTGGGTAATTTTGCAGTATAGTTCGTTCAATAAATAAACAGCAGTATTTATGGTGTTATCCAGGGGACTTCTAAGTATTATCATAAATTGAAATTTCAAAGCATGTGTTTTTGTTATTTATTAAGCCGCGTTTGTGAAGAGGGCGAGAAGAGGACTATTATTAACATACAATTCTTTTTTTTGGTCAGAAAATTTACCAAGACTCTATAATCCCCGGATAAAAACGAAAGTATATCTTAATAAATCTAATTATAGTGGAAACAATTTTAATTATTAAATAAAAACATAGCAAGTCAATTGCAAAAAATAATAAATTTATGTACGAAAGTATATCCTTAAATTCCAGCTGCTGTTTCGTTTTTTTACTGCGACGGAATCAAAGTAAATCATTAAAGGAAACTATAGAAATCCAGTTTCTTTCTAGTTTAGTTTTATGCAGTTAAATTGAAGCCAAATCTTAGAATAGGAGATTTTGTAATTACCGTGATTGTAAAGACATAAATCGATAATTAATAACATTGCTTACATGCGTTTTAATTTACTCGACATTGTAATATATTTTTACCAATACTACATTTTATTCTATTGGTTTTTAGACCCGTTTTCTGCTGATTATTTTAGAAATTTGGCAAGTACTAATGATTACAAATGGCATGTCAACATAGAAATATTATTATCAACTTAAACCAATAGACAAGCCAAGAGTTATTTAATTAATCGTAATAATTAAAAACAGAAAACGAGTCTTCTATATTTAAATATACTGCTAAATTAGAGATGTAATAAAATAATCAATACCGATATCGATACAAATAGCGAAGAATGACAATAACCAAAGGTATTACGATTGGTTCCTCAATCTCGTATCATTACGATTTCCATCTTTACATCAGCCTTCCTCCTTCTACTGCTGCACATAGGCCTCCCCACTACTGCACTATCTGCATCCAGTCGTTCCTTGCACATTTAGTGATGTCGTCAGTCCACCTTCTTAGGCGGCTGCCCTAAGCTGCATCGTCCAGTACGTGGTCGCCACTCGAGGACCTTCCTTACCCATCTGTCGTCGGATCATTCGTCGGTCATTACGATTTGCTCTTGTCTTATTAATTAACAAAGCTTTTTCATATCACATAAACACACTGAACACAAATTAATATATGCACATTTATTTTACGAGGATAGACACATAATTAAAGCTTCACAGACAGAGATTAATTCAATTATATTTTAATGTACATTGAATTATTTAGCAGGCATCCAAAAGATCAAACGTTGACGTGAGTTGACTCGTATAAGTTGTTTTAATAAATAACTAGGAGTGTTTATGGTGTCGTTTCTCTAGACTGCTAAGGGTTATCCTACTTTATAATCTTAATGCATGTTTCTTTACTCTTTAGTATGCTATAAGTGCAAGGGCGACTAGGGGATAATAAATAGGGTCCGTTATTAAGCCTAGTTTTTCGTAAGGTTTATGTTTCAATGGTACCGATTCTTCGTGCACAATTAAATTTAACAAAACTAAAATATGAAAACTGACAGTGTCAATAACTCAATTTGGAAATGTTAGCTGAACTGTTTTATTAGAAAATCTGTGTATAACTAAAGATTTAAATTAACAAAATAGCCATCTAAATACACATACATTATTATTTGTTTTAATTTTTTAGTTTTATTAACACTGAGGATGTAGGTGATTGTAGGATAGGGCTTCCGAATATGAAATATTGTCCGGTTCCTTAACGACCATTTGACCATAGAAAGAAATGTTACACAGTTACTGAACTATAAGAACGTTAAAAAATAATTAGAAAATGTGAACGTACATAAGAAACTATAGGTACCTACATCTAGAAAGTATAAACCTATCTTTTTTATCCTTTCTTAACCGGTTATCCTATGATTGTAACTAACTTCAGGGTATCGGATTTAATGACGATATATTCGAGTTTCCTTACGATTTTCTAAAGCATCAATAGTAGTATAACTTTAAAAACGAGTCTGTTTGTTTAATATAATAATTATATTTATTTTATTTAATAACACACTAATTGCATACAAAAGTCAGCTGATTTCTCAAGTGACATTCGTGATAATTATTTCGTGAGTTTTAATATACCTACACACATAAAATCAGATCAATTACGTCAATTGTAAATAAAAATATAATTTATGTGAACTTGGAGGAAGTTCATTAGCATTTTGTTAATATTAGTCAACAGATATTAATATTGAAACACGTGATGTTTAATAATAACATAATTACCTAGTTCATAAAAAAATATTCTAACTAAAAAACTTTTCCGTAAAATAACTGTCTAGAAATACGCTATCTCCCTTTAACGCAACTGTGCTAGCAACCAACTAAGGAAAAATAATTTAGAATTTGCGATACGGCCGTAAGATAGCTAACTACAGCCTAAAGACAGTTAATTCTTAACCCATTCATAAGTCTTTAAGCCTACAGATCATGGAGGAATTCTCTTGGAATTCAAGAGAACTCCTCCATGATCTGTAAGTGTAAGTCCACCGCTTATGTAAATAGATGTTAGATTGGTAGCGGTCAGTTGGTAAATGATCTGTAAAATCGACATCAGTCCACAGTCACATAGCGAAAGCTAAACCTATTAAAAATGTTGCAAAATAGCTTATGTAGAAATACACATGTAAAAACTGCCGAAGATTTCACTTTGGTTGCGGATAGGTTCTTTAAAAAAGTATTATAAATATTTCCGCTGACTCAGCGATCTGCGAGTGATACCTACCCCTAGTGTTGGAGAACGTGCAGATGTCTACAGGCTACGGTAACCGCTTTCTATCATATTCGGCACTTTAGCATATTGCTACTATAGTGTATTTAGAAGATATAAAAAAGCCTATTTAAATTAACAAATAAATAAATTCGCTAAAACAAGGAGCTGGCTGAGGCTGGAGAGAGAGATATCTCTCCAGCCCATTAATGTCCCACTGTTGGCCACGGGCCTCCTCCTCTTAAAACAAGGTATAAATAAATAACACAATATATAACAAATAAAACACAGGAAATAAATCACTAAAATGCGACACTAACAATTAAATGAAAGTGAAGACATCCTATATTTTGAAATCTTAAACGATTTAAGTAGAGCGTGACAGAGGAATAAACACACATACGTAATTTACATTAGAAAAAAAACATAACTTTGAATAGGTAAAAAAATATGATTTCATAACAAAAACGGCTTTTTAAAGTATAGTAATTCTTATTTGCACTTACATTATAAATACAATGATTTCTTTTAGTAACAAAAGTCTTATTTCTGTATTACTATCTAGTCTATGTCTAGAGATCCTTATATTACCAGTTTGATTTCGTGGAAGAAGATACAAAGACAGTATTATTATTTAATTACTGCAAAAATATACATAATTTTGGCTGCAACAATGGTTAGCCGTTGCCTATAACTGACTTGCTAAAATATATTATAATATTTTATCCTATTCAAACCAAATATAAAGTGATTTCTTAAATATTTCATGTTAGACGGGGTGTACAATGTCTAGGTATATTTACGAACGCCCTATCGATATTTCCTTCGTCTGGCAGGGTGATTCACCCCATCGTGTAAACCTTGGCAGGCGACTAACAACCATTTAAATAGCCTTCTATCTTCTTTAGCCACTCTATCTAATAAAAAATCTTTAGATTTCAGACGAAAGATAGTTTTTCTGACAACATTACATATTTTAGGTAATGATTATAATTAACATACATTACATTTTTTTCATAATTAATTTAATTTCATAGTGGTGTTTATTTTATCATAGTTATCCAGATATTAGCCAACCAAAGCAAACACCTTAAATAGTTCGACCTTGATAGGCTTTTAAGCAAATTGGATATTTTCTTGCTAAGTGATAGCTAACAATGACAACGTCTATGGCCCTACATTATAGCATTCTATAAATGACAATTTTATATGACATTGTGGGTACAATAATATAATAAACGCGAAAGCTTTTGCTGTTGTAATTCGTAATGAATACTAATGGCTATAGCCCTACGTGATATGATACATTTTAATCCTGATAATTTGTAATGATCTGTCGTTCACACGATCGGTAAATCTTTGCACAGATATATCGTTATGATATCGTTATTAGCGTAGCAGGCTTAAAACATTGTAACTCTTCGTCGATATGGTAGAGTAATTACCATTTCGTTATGACGGAGATATAGAGATGTTTCTATAGTATGTAAAGAATACATAAGATCCTAGGACACGAATCGACTTCATGAGCCTGTCATTTCATGTTAGGGATGTCATTAAACCGTTCGGTAAAAATTTCAATTTAACTGACACGCTGTGATTTTATAATACTAGCCGTTGCCCAAAACTTTATACGCGTGGAATCCAGAAAAAAAAAACTTTACAAATTATACAAAAAAAAACCTCTTGAACCACTCTATCTATTATAAATAACCGAATCGGAATCCGTTGCGCAGTTTTGAATGTTGGAGCAATTTGTCTTTCTCTTCCATACTCTTCTGTCAGACTTAATATCTCTGTTAACGTCTTTGCTAATAATTTTGATAATTTCTTGAATAATAAATTCAAATAAATAATAGATTATATTCAATTCATTTAGCCCAAATCTTTTTTTGTTTGTACTACATACCGGCTAAGTTATACTTATACTTAATAGCTTTATTTTATTTTAAATAAAAATATAAACACAATACATAGAAAACACATAAAAAATATGCTTTATCTAAGTTTTAACTACCGTATAGGGCGATATAGTCGCAAAGCGACCAAGCCTTTTAAATAAAATAAAATAAAAAAAACTACCGTATCATTCGGGGCTCTATAAAGCTGTATCTTGTGCGACGTGCTTACCTAGAACAAAAAATATAGTAATTAATATTTCTAGATATACCAGTGTAGAAAACAATGCATAATTTGCAGGAACATGCGATAATCATTACACATAATATTCAAGTTATACAAATGCAGTAATCGTATAAAACTACTGTTTTTTTTGTGAGTCTGCGCAGTTGCGATTATTTCCGAATAATTAAAATGAACGAAAACCTCCGAGTGAAATTCGTGAAACGATAAGGCATTGAAAATTACGCTATTCGTACTAAATGTACTAATATAATTCACACCAATATACGATCAGTACTTGATAATTCCTGGTTATTGACGATATTTAATAAACTATTGATATTTGCTAAATTAAAAAAAAAATACACCATTACCGCACTTTGTCGGTTATACCGGTTAAATTGAAATATTAGTTATCGGATTATCCAATAATATCTTTACTAATAAGTAAAATAACTTATGAAGAAGGACTCCTGCATAATTTGCTAAGATTCCATGTGCTCATCACAAAATATAGACCTTTCTCAATAAAAGGGTATTTAGTCGACGAATATATACGATATATCTGTGCCACAGATTTATTGTGTTCGACATATCGTTGTAGAAGCATGAGAACGATAATCTGCGATTACCACTTATAACATCACAGATCAAAGGTGTACGAATGTCATAAAATTCAATATTATTTTATCACACTGCAACCTTGAATAGTTTTCATGACGGTAATCTAAAAATTCCACATCAATTGATACAGGAAACAATTAGATAATCTAGAAACATTATAAATTGTTGTTATTTATAGCCACTGTCATTATACCAGCAAAAACGAACCGTTATGTCATGACATAAATTATCATGTTATTTTGCTTTGAACAAAAACTATGGAATAAGTGGCGACTAGAGTTAAAGGCTACAATCACTGTGAAGACGGAAACAAGGGCGTTTTACTTTTGCCAGTATTCATTTTGTATAATAAAATTGTAAAGAAGACTAAAGAAAAACACATTTAATAAACCAAATTATAGTGGAAAAGATGATCACCATGAGCGGCACCCATGACCTCGGAATACCGTTTCGTTGCTCTTCCATTGTACCAGCACATGATGACCAAATTTTCTACTACAATATTTCTCAATGTGAGTTAAACATCGCTCGATGTTTTTGTACAACGCCATCTATCGAGCAGTTTACACGAACTGGATCGATCGATCACTTAGTGTTCTTTACAGAAAACAATTGGTCCGAAATAACTGTACATATATTTCTACATTTGATTTATTAAGTAAAAGCATAACAAGGTAATTACAAAAATCAGTAAATTATTGTGAAAAGCACATTTAAATGTATTCACATCAAACGCCGCATTAAGTGCGTAAGTATAGAATAAATAAATTCCATTTTGTTATACTCATTATAAAAAAATGGAATTTTACTACCTATAACATTAAAATATTACTCGTAGAATAGATATTGGTTATTACGATGTTGTTCTTCATTACTTCTCTCTCTATTTTACTTACTTGCAATAAGTAATACAGTTAAGCAACGGCGTAACCTTCGAGCTTTGACTACTCTGTTTTCCATTTTAAACTGTCCAAACTCTCCCTTGTATTTAAAATCACTTTTTCAATTTCTCTATTCTACCCCCGATCGAGATTTACGTTCTTCTCACAATCGTCTTCTAACATGTCCACCTCACACCTCTAGCTTAGTGCATTCTTCCTTCAACATTCAAGCAATTCTTCTCTGGAATGCCCTTCCTCTTGAGATTAGGATGGCTAGGACCCGAGAGACATTTAATATTAAAGTTAGCAACCATTACATCACATTACTGGCGGAATCTACTCATTGAGTAATTCCTCACTGTTTCATTGGTTATATAGGTATATGAAGTATGTTATGTATGTATTATATGTATTACTAAGTATGTTTATATTATCTGTTTATGTATGTAGATTATATTTATTTATTATAGTTTAAGTAATATTATTATTATTGTAAAGTAAAAACTTCACCTCTCAGTGATAAATTAGCACCTGCCTCTTATTATTTTTGCACCACTGATGGTTGGCTGGTTGAGCATGCCATTGGCATTAAGCCCGCCATTGTACATTATTTTGTATGTGCAAAAAGTTTTAAATCAACAAATAAATAAAATAATACCTTCGTTTGATAAAAGTTATAGCGTCAACAGAAAGGCATCGACTGTAATAAAATTTATTTAACACTAGTTATCACCGTGTCTGAGATACAGCCTGAGCTAGATGGACGAAATTTCAGCAATAGGATCCTTTTTTACCTTTAGGAACGGAGTCCTAAAACACAAAATAAAAAAAAACACAAGTTCAAGGGTTTTATTCACATTCATTGCTATACAAATTCTTTAGCTTATCAAAATTCGGACGTATGTATGCGCATACGTGTGAAAACCGTCTTGGTTAGTTGAACGCTTGATTACCAATTTTCGTGAACTTGTTGCCACATAACAACATTATTTTGTAATAATTGAACAAATCCTTTGTTCGACGAACAGTAAAAACTACTACGATATAAGTGAGAATAGTATTTAGATACGTAGCCTATATACCTATTATGTAATGAATCATTAAAAATAATTGACTTAATTAAAAATTAAAATAATTTCCAGAAAAAATAATTATTAATCCCTGTTTCACATGTATACGTATACACATTTTTTTTTTTTTAATATTCATGTACATTTCACACAACGTCCTCTGGTCCCAAGCTAAGCTTATACGCTTGTGTTATGGGTACCAGAATACGGATAGAATACATATACTTCTTTTCTTTTGTAAATACATACTTATAATACATAGAAACACCCAGACGCAGTACAAACATTTGTATGACAATTAGAAAAATCACACAAATGATTGTCCCGAGCGGGAATCGAACCCGCGACCTCTTGTTCGGCAGTCTGTTACATAAACCACTCAACCACGAGGCTCGTCAACACATTACACATTACAAATGATCTATGGTATTAATATCACATAATTTATTTATAAATAAAAAAAGTTTGACAGACCGACAGACAGACCTACGGACACCGGAGTGAGACTATAAGGGTTTGTACGAAACCCTAAAAAGAATCCGTGTGGTGACGCATTAAGAACACAGGTGTCACCACCCCAAGTCCTTCAACAACATTAAACAGATGAGTCGCGCAAGTGTTAGAAAATACAAGTTATTTATTTAACTTAGCTAGGGTACTGGTCGTGACACACTCCTTTTTATTATCTGTTTTACTTGTGTGTGCCAATTAAACAAATATTGTAGTGTATTAGTGCCAAGATACCTGATTAATAAATAAAGAACTACATAAATTGTAGGTAGGTAACAGGATTTCATTTTACGGGCACAAAATATATTTCAATTATTTTCTTTATATGATCGGCAATTTGGTACTATTGCGTCTGAAACGATAAAAAAGTTCAGCGATTGCAATACCTATTAAAATAAAAACTGACTCTGGGTTCTCATATATAATGTCTGACATATTATTATATTCTTTCAAGGAAGTCAGTGCTGGTCAAGCAAATACACCTACTTTCTTTTTTACGGTTCTTTCTTTTATTTCTTTTGGGTCAATATTTATATTTTATGTCGCTTTTTTATTTTATAAGACGACACCTCTTATCAAAAATATATTTTAATTTGATTACTAAACCAGAATGCGTAGGCTTGATATTTATTTGATTAAGAGAGTTCACTGACCCGTAATAGTGTTTTAAAAATCAACTAAAATTAAATTGCTGATATTTATGCTATCTACATTTTATAAATGTAGGAATATGGGTATTTATGTCAGGATGTTTCTTGTTTTTTACTTATTTAGTAATGAATTTAAGGCTACCACTCCAAGGTATCATATCGTATATTCAGTTTAGCGTCAAATCTTACAAAAATATATAAATAAAACTTAATAATTGCCTCAATTTATCTAAAAGAATGCATTGTCAACTAGCTTTAACTTCCAACTTCACCCATACTCCTTCATATTTCAATATTTTTATTGGGTTTGTTCAAATTTAAACTTGTTTCATAGTTTATTATCTACAGTTAACCGAAGTTAATCGATGCTTAATTGACTCGTAAAAACTGTATGACAACCAGTTTATTAATTTCTGACATCTGGACAATATTGTATTCAAAACAGGTGTTCTTTTAGGCTGATTTAAATATATCATTCGGTAAAATCATTACATAATATAAAGCTAAGATATTTGTCAATCTGTGTATCTCTCTCGCTCGCTCTTCATCCCATTAACCTATACCCAATAGTGGGCTATTGGGTATAGGTCTCCTCCACTTTGGAAGGGATTATGGTCTACAGTGCCGCTCTAATCAGGCATGTTGGCACAGGGTTTATCTTCAAGATTGCCGTCTCTCACAGGGGATGTTATCTGTATACAATATTCCTTAGTTGGCTCTTACATCACCCTGGGAAAGAAAAGGGGTGGTGACACTTGTATTCTTAATCCGTCACCACACGGACAGCGTCACCACAAGGACAATCTGTCTATCGGTGAAAAATAAACTTAAAATGTACTAAATGGATCTTCATGCAGTTTCAGTAATAGATAAAGTTATTTATGAAAATGGGCTAAGGCCAGGCGTATTATGCAATAAGTATTTTTTATACCCGTACGTCACAAATAAAATTCTAGTTTCACACTGTTATCTACTCGTTATTCTCTTCTGAAACGGTTGACTGACACATACAATCTTCTTATATCTTCTTTTTCTTATATACAGGGTGTGGCGTAAATAGTGGTCCACCGTTCAGGGTTAGGTACATCAGGTAGGTACCTACACCATACCAAAATTTTAAACCGGTCCGCCGACTGGTTACGGAAAAAAAAATATTTTTAATTTTTTTCAAGAAATTCCCATTTTCATTACGAATTTGACCACAGTTTCAACAAAAAACATTATTTTTGATTTTCTATTCGTGTTTATTCATGTTGAATGTACGAGCTATCATAAAAAAATAAAGATTTGTATTGAAATTGTAGCCTTTACGAGAAAAAGTGATTTCTTCTCAATTCTTAACCTAAATTTTATCGCATCACTCATATTCAGGAGCGTTTTTTGAAAAAGAAATGTACTACACTGTTAGTGCCCATGCATTTAAAAATATGCTCATGATGTACTGATTATAAAATGGTACCGCTTTTCAAAAATAGAAAAAAAAATACTGCATTTGTAACTGAAAATAAGTAAGTCTTCCTGTTACCATTTTCGCAACATAATATTGAAACAAAAATTTCGTCTACCTTATTTATGTGCCCATTCTTACTGTAAACTTGGTCATAGTGACAACGACAATATTATTATTGTAATTGTATTGGCAAATGAGAACACAAAAGTTACTACAGACAGGGTATTAAAAAAAAACAACTTTGACATCATAATTATTTATTTATTGATTAATACAATCGGTGCTCAAAATGGCCCCCATTCGCAGCTATACACGCTCTGCACCGTCGAATAAAGGAGCGTTTAAGACGTCGAGCAAACCCGCTTTCATTGATTTTTCCAGCTGCTGTCAGAATCCTGGTCCTTAATTCTTCAATATTATTTATTGGTCCCTTGTATACGTCTTCCTTTAAGCATCCCCAATAAAAGAAATCCAAAGGATTAAGGTCTGGGGAGCGTGGTGGCCATAGTATTGGGCCTAACCGCCCTATCCATCTGTTTGGATAGGCCACATTAAGGTGCTCTCGTACCCTTACTGCATAGTGAGCGGGACAGCCATCATTTTGTAGCCACATGCTGTCTCGGATCTCTGTAGGGACACTTTCTAGAAGTACGGGTAAATCTGTCTGTAAGAACCCAAGATACCTTTCTGCGGTTAAGGTTTCTGGCAGTTCTAATGGACCAATTATTTGTCCGTTAATAATGCCGACCCAAAGGTTTATTTTAAATTGGTATTGCGATCGATCTTGTCTCATGACGTGCGGATTTTCTAACTGCCAGCTGTGCAAGTTGTGTAAATTTAAATATCCATCTTTTCTGCAAGATGATTCGTCACTCCAAAGTATTTTATTAAAAAATTGCTCGTCCTCTCGTATTCTACGCAGCATTTCTCTGCAAAATCTCACTCGCGGAGGATAGTCCCTTGGTAACAGAGTCTGTACCCTTGTATAATGGTAGGGATGTAGCTCGTGTCTTTTTAAAATGCGATGTACGGTTCTGGTAGATATCCCCGTTGTGCGAGATAAGACTCGGACTGAGGTTGTAGGATCTTGTTCTGCCAAATTCAGTACCTGATCATCGGCATGTCTCCGTGGGCGTCCTTCTCTTGCACCGCCTACGCCTGAGCCGGGTATCCTCCCTTCGGTGTATGCATTGTGGACTCGCCCAAACACCCTGTGGTCTGGATGTCTGCGATCGGGATATCTCTCCCTGTAAAGCCGAGCCGCCTCTCTGCCGACTCCTCCACATTCTCCGTAAATAAAATGCATGTCAGCATATTCGCGCGGTGTATACTGAGACATTTTTGTTATCACTGCACTGCACGTTTGTCCAAATCGTTATGCAAATCAGAGTCCGGTAAACGTAAGCAAGATTATTAGATGTCACCAAAACGACAAGTCCAAATCACTTAGGCAATCAACCGGAGTCCAGGGGAATAGCAAGAAACAGCGGAGTTAAACACAAATGAAACGAAACGTATACGATGCACGGGAGCGTAGATCGTACTAATTGTTTATGTACCATTTCTTTCCGATCTCAATTGCTAGAAAGGAAAGGGACAACAACAACAAACTACATCCTTTCCTTATCACTATCCTATTGTTTAGTTACTCCAGGTGCTCAAGTCCACTATTTTGGAACAATTGTCATACCGGCACAATACCGGCACGATACCGTTGCAATTGAAGTCAAATATCCGTAGTCTGCTATATGCCGTCATAACGGTCTTTCAATGGTAATAGAATTGTCGATCTCTTTTATCTATGCATTGAATTTTCGGTCTCTTTTATCTATGGATTGTGTTAGAATGGTATGTATGTGTTGCCGTTTTTAAAAAATGCGTTAGTTGAAGTGATTTTCGAAAAACTACTAATAAATTTAAACATTTAATCATGCTAGACTTCGTTTAAATATATTTGTACATACTATTTATTAGTATAAAAAGCAATGTGAAGTTTAGGAGATTAGTAAATTGCAATAAATTACAAAGAACAATTTCTAATATTTCTATCTATCTATTTTTTATTTATGGCAATCTGTCGACACAGGACAATTTAAAAATATTACTGTCAAATTCAAAATAGCAGACTACCGAAACATTTCAGTCATTGAATTGCAATTGTGAAGCAGTTGTGTACGAGACTAGCAATTTATGTCACTTTGACAATTGTAAGACAATGATGAAGTCGTTATGACGACACATTAATAGTAGACTACCAAAAACTTTACTATTGCACCATAATGGTACAATAATGGTACAGTTGTGACACCGTTGAAATACCTGACTCAGGGCCCAGCTACGTTACGCATTACAAGAGTGTGCGCACTTCAATAGGTCTTTTGTTATGGTTCAGGTACAGAGCGACCTTTTTTTATAGGACACGACATGATGTAGAATTATTTGGAGACGTGGAGTCAAATATCAGTTGTAAGATTGAGACTTTGTTTTATTTAATTCCATATTTAAATGGGTAAAAACAAAAAGACAACATTTTTGTTTAAATATTATGTTGCGAAAATAGTAACAGGAAGACTTATCCGTTTTTAATTACAATTGCAATAAAAAAAATCTATTTTTGAAAAGCGGTACTATTATACCATTTTATAATCAGTACATCATGAGCATATTTTTAAATGCATGGGCACTAACAGTGTAGTACATTTTTTTTTCAAAAACCGCTCCTGAACATGACTGATGCGATAAAATTTAGGTTAAGAATTGAGAAGAAATCACTTTTTCCCGTAAAGGCTACAATTTCAATACAAATCTTTTTTATTTTATGATAGCTCATACATTCAGCATGAATAAACACGAATAAAAAATCAAAAATAATGTTTTTTGTTGAAACTGTGATCAAATTCTTAATGAAAATGGGAATTTCTTAAAAAAAATTAAAAATTTTTTTTTTCTGGAACCAGTCGGCGGACCGGTTCCAAATTTTGGTATGGTGTAGGTACCTACCTGATGTATCCAACCTTGAACGGTGGACCACTATTTACGCCACACCCTGTATAAAAATCAATTGCTGTTCGTTAGTCTCGCTAAAACTTGAGAACAGCTGGGCCGATTTTGGTGATTTTGGTCTTGAAATATTCGTGAAAGTCCAGGGAGGGCTCGAACGGTGGCAAAATGTATCGGGATCTAAAATTCCACGCGTACAGAGTAGCGGGCATAATCTAGTTACGTATAAAACTCTATAGAGTGGCATTCACCAGAATTATACACAAGTAGCAAGGCACAGCTAGTAAAAGTTATCGAAGAAACATTTTTTTTTTATATAACAGTTAATTCAACACATAGTAACTAATCATAAAAGTCCGTAAAATAATAATGGAGTGAAAGGTTTTTATTTACGATTAATAAAAAATATTACTATTCATTATGCTAATTAGTACGTAGAACTTATTATAAACATAATGTAAATAAATTAAGTTGAAGGTCGCTATTAAAATCTTGTATAGATTTAATCACAGGACTCCGATTATTAACCTCCTGTAAATCATAAAGTTAGTTTCACCATCGATGTGTTCTGGTTTTTGTATTTATTTGTTAAAGGGCACCACAAACGGCATATTAATATTACGATATATTAATATAGCGAGAAAGAGACAGATATATATTAATATACCGAGATGTATCTATACGTAAGACATTACCGACGGATATATCTATCTCTTTCTCATCTCGTCTTTTTCTATATACATTTGGTCTCTTTCTGGCTATATTATATCCTGTTTGTGTCGCCCTTGAAACGACAACAAAAATACATCATCTGTGAAAATATGAACTCTCTAGGTTGTTCGTTAGATACAGCCTGATGAACGATCGTACGGACAGATGTCTCATGGAAAGTCTTCTGGTACCAAACTAATCATACTCGTAGATCTATGTGCTATGTGTATTAGTTTACGTATGTTTGCAGATATGAATGTATTTTGAACAACGGCCCGTCCTGGTTTCTCATGGGTTAAATTCATTAAATGACACTTTTTTCTAGTAAAAATGCAGCCTATTTTACTTAGGGATAATGGAGCATTCTAATAGTAAAAGAATTATTGAAATCTGTCCAGCAGTTTTTAAGTA
The DNA here is from genome assembly GCA_916999025.1 of Orgyia antiqua. NCBI lineage: Eukaryota > Metazoa > Arthropoda > Insecta > Lepidoptera > Erebidae > Orgyia > Orgyia antiqua. The sequence goes on along the minus strand of OU779864.1, from coordinate 12,933,933 downwards.
TATTCGTTATACACATACAAAAATACAGAGTTTCCTCTTTGTAATATTAGTATAGTTATAAATAATAAATAAATATTCATGGACATTTCACACAACGTCCTCTGGTCCCAAGCTAAGCTTATTATGCTTGTGTTATGGGTACCAGAATACTAATATAATACATAAACTACTTTTCTTTTGTAAATACGTACTTATAATACATAGTAAACACCCAGACGCAGTACAAACATTTGTATGACAATTAAAAACATCACACAAATGATTGTCCTGACCGGGAATCGAACCCGAGACCTCATGATCGGCAGTCCGTTATATAAACCACTCCACCACGAGGCCCGTCAAATTAAGTTAAAGTTATTGATTTTACTTGTTTTGATTGCGCGGAATAGTTTCCTTTACTTCAGAAGGATTAAAAGTGGTTTCAATCCTTACTCGTATACATTAGCGTGATAATATGTTTGGACCTACATGAACTCAGCCTTACTGAGCTGTACATAGTGGCAAGCAAAGAAGCCGGGTCGTTAACATTGACCTTTCAATTGAACGCATGCGAGCATAAGCCAATGGTTTGCATATAGTTTTTATTATTACTAGACATCGGATTATATGCATTTGCATATTTGCATATGCAAATGCATATATTTCTATTTTTATAGCATTATTGCATATTTTGGTACATTTTCATAAAGAGTGCTTATTTCAATAGTAATACGTGTTGTATTATGCCGGTCGACAACCCAGATCGACGCATTCGCCTCGCACACACTCAGCGACAGCGAGCGCTGACTGCTGACTGAATGTAAAATTGTAAACTTTTGGCTCGCATCGCTCTGCGCTCGATAGGCGTTGGCGGGATGCGGCGTGCGGGTGGGGAGGGGCGTACGACACTTACTACTTCACTCACGCGCCTAACGCAATTCAATTGTTTTTGTCTCGCTGTATTTGTTTATCTACGAAAACCTTATTTTATTTTAAATAAAATAATGCCGCCAGTGAAAAAAAATACCCATGCTTTAATGGAATCATGGATAAAAAAATATCCAGACCAATTTACGACTGATGGCACTGTGATTTTCTGCAAGGTTTGTGAAAAGCGAATACCTTCATCAAAAAAATATCAAATCGATCAACATGTGAGTACTGCTTCACATTTAGCTGCAAAACAGAAACCTGCAAGAAGTTGTCAACAACTGCTAACTCATATTTCGTCTTCTAATTCGGATACTTCAAACAAAGTACAATTCAATAAAGATTTGTGTGAGTTTTTTGTTGCTTGCAATATACCTTTCCACCAATTAAATAACGAAGTAAGCAGGAAATTCCTAAAGAAGTATTGCACTAATCAGATAATTCCTGAAGAATCCACAATTCGAAAAAACTACCTTTCAAATATCTACGTAGAAGTACTTGGTGAAATTCGCGTCGATCTCTCGAACGATTTGATATGGATATCGGCAGATGAAACGACAGATTCCTGTGGACGATATATAGCGAATCTAATTGTTGGGAAATTATCTAAAGAGCCCTCTATTCCCCATTTGGTTGCTTGCAAGGTTTTAGAAAAAACAAACCATTCAACTATCGCCCGGTTCATAAATGATTCCATCAAATCACTATTTCCCGATTCCTCTATGGACGAGAAAATATGTGTTTTTGTTTCTGACGGTGCGCCATATATGGTAAAAGCTGGTCAGGCTCTTAAAGTATTCTACCCAAAATTGCTGCACATCACCTGCCTAGCCCATGGATTACATCGATTGGCGGAAGAAATCAGAAATGAGTTCAGCATAGTAAATAAATTGATTTCTTCTACAAAAAAAGTGTTTTTAAAAGCACCATCACGAGTTCAAGCATATAAAGAGAAACTACCAAACGTTGCACTACCCCCAGAACCAATATTAACACGATGGGGAACTTGGTTAAAAGCTGTATTGTTTTATGCTGAGAATTTTGATGCCATAAAAGAAGTAGTTGGATCATTTGACAGATCAGATGCCATCGCAATCAAGTCAAGCCAGCTGGCATTTGAGGATCCTTCAATAAAAAAAAATATTGCTCTTATTGCAACACATTTCAGCGATATACCCGACGCAATCGAAAAATTAGAAACTAAAAACCTTCCTCTGTGCAAGTCCTTGGAAATATTAGAAAAAATGATTGAACAGAGTAACGCCCTACCGTCTGTAATATCGCAAAAGGTTCGTGGCAAATTAAATGCAGTATTGTATAAAAACCCTGATCTTGATGGAATAAGAAAAATCGATGCATTTATCAACGGCAGCGGACAAACTCTTCCTGAAGAGGTCTCTGCAGGAATGGCGCCAAATTTCAAGTTCTGTCCGGTAACGTCAGTTGACGTCGAAAGGTCATTTTCTGCCTATAAATTGATATTAAGTGACAAACGTCACAAGTTTACTATAGAAAATCTGGAAAAATATATTATTGTTTATTGTCACAAAAATTATAATAAATAAACATTACCTATTATAGGTTGTCTGCTGTCTCTTTTGATTATAATGTCACAGATTTATATGTCAATGTATAATGTATAAAAATTAAAATATAAATAAACGTAAATTCTAATTAATGATTAGAAATTACTTACTATAAATGGTTTTTTATTGTGCATATTTTGTGCATATTTCGCCCTTTTTTAGTGCATATTTGCATGCATATTTTAGCATTTTGATAGTGCATATAATCCGATGTCTAATTATTACTATTTTTTATGTTATTTAAAACTTTGTATGAGAAAAAAAATAGTTACTGGGTTCGTGTTTTAACTTTTACTTAATCATTATAAGTACTGGTCTGTCTTACATAATAGTTTTGGACGACAATACTACTGAATCAACTTTATTATAATGGAAAAAGATACATACTAATTAGTTGGTCTGAAACCAGATAGACAGACAGACAGATTGTCTATATTTTAACAGATATCAGGCAACATCTTGAATATTTTTAAAAATCTAGTCGTTTGAATATATTATAACACTAGCTGTCCCAGCAAACGTTGTTTTGCCATACAATTCTGTGTAAAAATCAACAACAAAAAATTTCATCAAAATCGGTCCAGCCAATTGTGAATCTAAACCATCCTCAAACCCCCTGGAATACACACAACAAATTTCATCAAAATCGGACCAGCCGTTTAGGAGGAGTTCAGTCACATACACACGCACACAAGAAATATACTCGTATATATTAAGATTGCGCATTTGTATTCATAAAGCGAATCTAATAATTTAACATCTAAGTATGTACTAATTTGACGTAAATAAATTTTCTGCGACATAATGATCGAGTACTTGAATCGATGATCAATCAAATCTTGCGAAATACGTTGTTAACACAGCAAATTTATCACCATTCCGTTTAACAACACGTAATTACCACTTTATTACATGTACAAAGAATACTACTCTTAATTTCAAAAATAAAATTCTGTTTATAGCCTTTCTTGAAGCCAGTAACACTTATTTATATTATAACGAGTTTTCTCTCTTTTACGGAGGATGATGGCTTTTACAGCACCCTGATAAGGACATGAAGTGGTGACACTTGTATTCTTAATCCGTCACCACTCAGATATTTGACTTATTATCTCTATTAAACTAAGAACTATATTTAAGATAATTTAAAAAAAGCCAAAGCGTTTACGTGCTCTACATTGGTTATTCTAAGTCTATAATAATATACGCTTTTTTATTGTAATGTTGAAAAAGTAAAAGTGAATATTAAAGAGTTTATCTACATAAACATAACTATCAAAGTACACATACACAAACCTTAGATCCAGGTAGCGTAGACTCTAAGCTAAGACTAACTAAGAGAAATAAAATATTTTTTTATATCAAAAGTGCTAATAAGTTGAGAGTTCAATGGTGTGAAACCATGCAAAACTGGTACCAAATACGTATAAATCACTATTTACCTTGTCATTAAGATCAAAAATCAGTTTTGGCGTGTCAAGTGCTGTTGTTTAGAAAGGTCATTCACCTTTTTAGTTGTTAAGTTAACCCTTACTTAAAATTATATTCATGAAAAACTGTGTTCTTTTTTTAATATTTGACGATCAGTCTGTGACTAGTATTTATTACAGTAAAATTTTTTTGTTTCCGACTGAGCTGTCATGAAATATAGATAATCTTTTTGAGCGTAGCCTGAATATAAATATTGAACCAAAGATATACGGTACACATACTACCTGTATGTGTACCGTATATCGAATCGAGCGAATGCTAATAAAATTAATGTCCTCTAGTCTGAAGCTAAGCTCATTTGCTTGTGTTGTCGGTATTGGCAAATATAATAATGCAAATAAAATATAATAATGTGAAAAATATAAATACATATACCTAATAATTGTCCCGTGCGGGGATCAAACCCGGGACCTCGTGAACGGCAGTCCGTTAAATGAATCACTACACCAAGAAATCCTTCACAATAGAAAAAGAAATATAATAATGTTACGGAATATTTATAATTCATATAGTCACTTGTTTTCAAACTGTTAAGGAACTCTTTTAATGTTTACTTTTCCTAGATCGCTATTCAGAATGAGTGGAGTACTTGGATCAAGTCCAAGTTCAATGTACTGCTATATATGAATAAGAATAAGAATGTCAACTCAACCGCGGTTCACATAATTATATAATTAATGTTTCAAATTTTGAAGAACAGGCATTGTTTTAGTCGCCAAAACATTGAAATGGTACTAAATTCTTTTGTGTCGAATTCTGAATCCTTACTAATTTATAAGTGTGAAATCCGGATGATGACACTGACACAGTAATAATTTTGAGGAGCTTATGTGTTAATGTGTGGAACGAGACGATAGTGCGATTTAAAAAACGTACAACGCCATCTATTGAGCAGAAGAGTAAACTTCTGTTTGTTAAGGATCGATTTCTAAATTTCACGCGTACGAAGTCGCGGGCAACAGCTAGGAAATAATAAATATAGAATTTAACTAGTTAGTCCATATAAATAGGCTGTACAACTAAGATCCTTGCAGTTCATACTTTTGAGAGTTACTTAGGTTAAAGTAAAATGGTACACATAAACTAAAATCTGCTATATGTGCGTCCGTCTACATCCGTCTGTCACCAGGGTATAAACTCTAGACAGCTAAACAGTTGAAATTTTCACAGATAATATAGTTCTGTTACTATGACTATAAAATAAACCTTAACAGTTCGGGGGATGAAAAATAGATGTTTTCCGATTCTCAGACCTAACGGATATGTACACAAAATTTCACGAAAATCAGTCGTGCCATTTCGGAGGAGTATAATTACAAACACCGTGACAGGAGAATTTTATATATTAGAAGAAAAATTTAATAGGGTTCCTGTCTAAGAAACATTTGAAGTGCAAATTGATGATATGCTTAATGGACGACACAATTGTGACCATAAATAAATATTGTTACGACAATAATGCGCCCTTTGTGCGCAAGGCCAATTCTTACATACCCGGTTTATTTAATAAGTCTTACATAGGACTTATCATGCTAACTAACTGGCTTAATAAGTATTCCAAAATATCCAACGGATTTGTTGGGTAGCAATTCTCTCCGTGTGGTGACGTATTAAGAATACAAGTGTCACCACCCCATCTCCTCCGAAGGGTGCTGTAAAAGTCAGCTAAGGGATAGTGCACACAGATATCATCATCTATGAGGGACGGAAAACTCGAAAATAAACCCTGTGCCAATACGTCTGGTCAGCGCGCCACAGTCGTCCATAATCCCTCCCAAAGTGGAGCAGGCCCATGCCCAACAGTGGGACGTAAATGGGCTAAACAGAGAGAGAGCTATTCTCTTTATCAAACTCTATGCCAGAGTTGTTGCTTCAGTACAAATAATTAACTATTAAACATGTTAAAAACAATTAGTATTATGTTTACCAAGTGATAATTGCCTCTTAAAATATCTTTCCATTAAGGTATAGTATTATTCCACGATATTAGTGCGTAGTATTTCATTCGTTATTATTTTTGAAGTTTGCTAATTACTCCTTATAACTGAAGACATATTTTACGCAAATTGGTACTTATTTTTAATGGAGCAAATGTTTTGCTACTATTGTTAGAAGGTGGTATTTTTTTAACCATCATTATTAGCATACCTATGCAAAACCGGTCAAGAACCAGTTATACTCACAGTCACAGGGTTCCCTACCATTATTATCTTAATATATTCATATTCCATTCATATTTTCGTCAATAATATAACGAGAAGCAGGAAAATGTTGATTATCAGTATTTGTTGTCAAAGCATCAACTAATAAACATAAACTGTAAAGTCAGTTCTTTAGTTATCTCCGTTCCAAATGTATATCCTGGCAACAGACGGACGGACAGGCTATTATTTTTTATTTACTTTTTTAAATATTCACACAACATCCTCTGGTCTTAAGCTAAGCTTATATGCTTGTGTTATGGGAACGAGAATACGGATAGAATACATATACTTCTTTTTTTTTGTAAATACATACATAAAATACATAGAAACATCTAGACGCAGTACAAACATTTGTATGACAATTAAAAAATCACACAAGTGATTGTCCCGAGCGGGAATCGAACCTGTGACCTCTTGATCGGCAGTCCGTTATATGAACCACTCAACTACAGGCTATAGGACGCATGAACGGACAGCGATGTCGCAGCAATACAGTAATAGAGTTCTGTTTTACCTTTTGGAATGGAACCCTAAAAATGACTCGTTTTAGCAGACTGAATAAAATCAATACAATTTGGGTAGATACGCTAACGAGATGTCATTAAAGAGCTAACAATACGAGAAATTAGCTTAATATTTGACGTTATGGTAATCAGTATTCGTTGTCTTTTACGTCGTCAGAATTTATAGACCAAGATCCGAGAGGTGAATTCTTTTACTTATTTTTACAACGATGAAATGTATTCGTTAGCGTAGTTTTGAAGATTTTAATCAAAGGAACGGCAGTGGTAGTGGTCAAATTATACATAAATTCCCATGCTTACAATTTTTTTTTGTAAATTATTTACCAGACTTTTGCATTAGATTGCTGAAAAATGGCCAACGGGATAGATATTTCTAGAAAAATTGTACGTCAAAAACTACCTTATCCATTTTTCATCGCTGAGAAAATAAATAAAAAGATTCATCTCTCGGATCTGAGTCCAATAAGAGGATTTAAAATATTCCGTTTCTTTTGGATCGCCATGAACATTAAATGTTTTGAGTAAACATATTTACACAAGAACACATAATTAATTAGTTTAATGAGGATGTTTTTCTAATCTAAAAATAAACATGTTATGTGTGGAAACTTTACTTATATCATATTTTCAATCCCAATGGAGTAGGCAGTAGAGTGTAGGCATGTTAGCAATTCAATAATACCAGTAGTAGTATAAATTTACCACACTTGATAAACGATTTTAACAGAGTTTTTCATCATCATCATAACATTCTTGTAACAGTCTTTTAATTCGCCTTTCAAGGTAGGCAGAGACTATAGAGCGCCATCTGCATCTGCTATGATTCTATGATTCGAACACACTTCCTTGACTCTATTCATGTCATTCATTTTTTAAGTGCAACGCATTAAAAATTTTAAGTTTTAACTTTATTTTATTTTTTTGCACTCTAAACCTATCAACGAAAAAGACAGTTAAAAGTAATAAAATAATCATACGAGAAGAAGCTTTCTTGATTAATTTTCGATCAAATAAAAGCTAAAAAGAATACTGTGTGTTCGCATAAGAAAAAAAAAATTCTGGTAAATTTAAAAATGAATGCATCCTATACCGTTAGAATGTATTATTGAGCGTTCATATACAAAATTTCCTCCTTGATTTTTGTAAATATCGGAAACTTATATGTTACCTGCATTCGAATAACAGTATTTAATTACTTTCCTGTAATTAAACGATTTATTTATAATTGAATAAAATCCCAAATGTTTTATTGCTTTTTTTCACGTAACGATTAGGTATCTCTATCTTATATGGAATTGTAGGTATCTTGTTTGATTTCTAACAATATTGATTTTACTATTTGTAATTTTATGCTAAAAATTCTACATTAATTTATTAAAAAAATCTAATAAAAAAACATAGGTATCTTTTTATTTATTTGTTTATGATTTATTGTACATCAAAAATCTAAGTACACAGAAATAAGTCACAGCTAAGGCAGTACAATGTGCGCCTTTATCTCTGACAGCGTAACAACTTGGCAACATTTGGATGGAAAAGTAGAAGATAGAATGGTACCGAAGAAATAAGGTTTTTTAACATTGTGTTTTGCGTATGAAGAAATTTTAGATATATCTTGATCCTAAAATACAGCCGTACTAGTTATTTATGCACAAAATCTAGTAGAGTCATAAATTCACAATAAAGTAAAATATTACTCCATTCCATTGAACTCGCCGACGTTGGGTTCCGTGCTATTATTATCGCCATAATACATTCGTCAGACCAATCGTCTTAAGCATATCAAGAAGATTTATAAAAAATGTTAGTCCTATTAATAATTTTATGTATTCTGCATAATAGTATTTATGGTAGCAATGGTCTCTGTATGGCAGTGACGTGAATATGCTGCTGGCCGAACCTCTGTCTGAAGGAGCGACTAAACTGTTTAAAGGTCATAGCTCATTAGAGCCACCCGGCACTAACTCCGCACTGCCTCGCCTCGTGCGGTTAGTATTCTTTATATGGATTTGTATGAGTATGCGCTCACTACATCAGCTCCGTAGCGTCACCGCCTCGCCTCTGTCGTAAGCCCTCCACACGCGGACAGCGGGTGGACCACTCGGTGACAACTCGCTGCTCGCATGCTTGCCTTGCGTTGACGTCGCATCGCCAACGCGCTGGTTCCTATCCTCCTTTCATAGCTAGCCTTTCTTTTAAACAAGTTGGACGTATCGTTTTAGCTTTTAAAATGAAACTATTATGCCAATTGTTAACAGATTACAAGAAAATTCCTGGACTAATCGGTCTCCAGTCGTAGACAACGCGGCGTCCACCAGCGGCCAACGCGGGGTCCACTGGTTGACCACGTGAGGATTATTGGTGATAACGTGGTGTCCACCCGTGGACCACCTGTCGACAACAAGTGGACGCCCTGCGATGAGGCGGTGCGGGGTAGGTGCCGGGTGGCTCTAATGAGCTATGACCTTAAGAGAGTATTAAACGAGCCCTTCAGACGGGGGACAGTCAGCAACACTGAATTATTATGAAAGTTCCATGAGGCTGGCATGGGGACCTAAGTAAGCAACTAAGGACTCCAATAATAAAAAAATACATTTATGGTAGCGGCGATAGAAATACATCATCTGTGTAAATAAATAAATAAATATTCAGGACATTTCAGACAACGTCCTCTGGTCCCAAAGTAAGCTATATTTCTATGCTTGTATTATGGGTACCAGATACGGATAGACTACATATACTACTTTTCTTTTGTAAATACATACTTATAATACATAGAAAACACCCAGACGCAGTACAAACATTTGTATGACATTTATGGATATCACACAAATGATTGTCCCAAGCGGGAATCGAACCCGCGACCTCGTGATCGGCAGTCCATTACATAAACCACTCCACCACGAAGCCCGTCATGATTCAATGATTCAACTATATAGCTATCACACTGTTCATGAGACTAGCGGACAGAAGGAAAGCGCAGTTTCAGTTACTACTAAAACTTCACCGTGTCTCCGTCATTACCATCTTCATAATATCATGCCTTTTCCCATAGGGGTAGGCAGGACTATATATCTGTCTCCGTTTGTCCGACATTCAAGATCCCACCCTATTCGTTTAACCTTTTTTGTACGGTACCCTAACAAAACAACGAAAATGTCAATTAAAACGTCACCATGTATTCCTGGAAACTATCATTAAGGTAAATGAAGCTTAATAAAGAACATTACATACACGTAGATTGTATGAGATAAATAAACTAAATTATTTTGTTTACTTAACGTGTTTGTATGACATTTTGTACTAAGATATTTATTTGGTGTATTTGTCGAAGTGTAATTATTCACATTAAGTACTTATATGTTGGGATTTACCCCGTACAGATATTGATTAAATACATAAACGTCGGTACGATTTCCACACAACACTGTCTAGCCAAACTTAAAAGTATTATAATAATCAACTTGGTTCAAAAACTAAAGAACGCACTTGAAAAACCTGAATATTTTTTTAAATTATTGCATTGTCATCGGTCCTTGATATATGTGCAATTTATTTCAGACCAATCCAACTACTGCAAGTGGGTTAAAATCACTTTTAAAGATTCCGGTACATAGATTAATACATTGATAGAGACATACTTATATAAGCGTGTTAATAATATAGATCATTACTCTTGAGCAGAGCCGTACATACAATATTTTTAAATGCACTTTTAAAAGGAGGAATTAGTTTTGTTTTAATCAACAGGTAAAAATTAAAGTTTATTGGTTTATCTTTTCTAGCCTGGGATAAATCCCACGACGTAAGTGGATGCTATTTTAAAAGTCAATAATAATCTTACTTATTACTTGATTTATATTTAGTTTTTTTTAGCATGAGTAAATTTCTGAAAAAAATTGTTTCATTTTTGTAAAAAATTTAATACCGCTAAAGATATAGAAGGAAGTAGTATATAAAGTAGACATGTCTGGATCATAACAGATAGTCTCTGCCTACCTCCATAGGAATAGGGCGTGATTTTGTGAAGATGATGATATAGAAGTATAATTTTATACATGTGTGTTTACCATTTGTCACATATTTTTGTTTGACTTTCACTTTTAAATTGATACTATACTATACTATACGTATCAGAAATATTGGTCGGATTTTTTTCTTTTCTACGGTGCAACGTATGTTATTACAATTCTTGTAGTACTTCAACATTTTTGGAAGACGCTAAGATCTAAAAAAGTTTACATAGCACTAATATGATATGTACTACTAAATACTGCGAGCTATAAAAATCCGCTATCAAGACTGCTCTAGACATATTTTTAATTGCGAAGGGAGCAGCACTTTAGTAATATGGGGAGCACAAATGAATGAAGTTTAGAGAGGCAACACTTTTAGAGAGGTACAGCAGAGAGCTATAATATTGTCTGTGTTCTCTGAAGCTGCAGTAATGAAGCTTTCCAAAATATAATTGGAGGAAAAAACGTACCTATATGGCAAGTAAATTTTTCCTCATTTTTCTCTTACAAGGGTTGAACCGGAGCTTTTGCCATTCCAGGGTATTATTTTTCAAAAACAAATAACGGTGTTAATTATGTTCTTTTTATCTTTTTTATTACTACTGTAATGATGTGTTTCATTTTCGTAAACTACTTAATACCTATCCTTGATATTCCATAAAAATGCTAACAATACTTTGTTCGTACTTTATGACAAATGTAGTCAGCAATTTGGATTAGGAAGCTTAAAATAGTATTTTTGCAATATAATAATAAATAAATGTTCGTGGACATTTCACACAACGTCCTCTGGTCCCAAACTAAGCTATATTTCTATTTGCTTGTGTTATTTATATATATATTTATTTATATATATATGTATATATTATAATTCATAGTATATACCCAGACGCAGTACGAACATTTTTATGACAATTATAAAGATCACACAAATGATTGTCCCGAGCGGGACTCGAACCTGCGACCTCGTGAACGGCAGTCCGTTACATGAACCACTCCACCACAAGGCCCGTCAAAATATAATTTTTACAACACAAAATATGTATGTTTATTTTAGAAGGAAATAATCTGAAATATCATTTATTTACAAGTCTATATCACCAGGCCTCTCCCCCATTTTTACAGTCTGATGAAAACTGCTCATGAAAAGAAAGTATAATAGCTCCCTGAAGCCTTAAATTAGCAAAAATATAAGATAATATTACACTTGTAATATAATCTCATTTAGTGCACATACTACGTTAATGTTAATGGTCTTATTCATAATGACTTATCGGAGGCTTAAAAGTTGGCTAAAATCGGTTCGCAAAAATTATCAAAACATTCATAAAAGTCTTTTTACGCTAAAACGTTTAGTATTTCTGCGATAAAATATACGTTTAAACCTCTGATAAGTCATTATGAATAAAACCATTAATGTTACATACCACCTCCTTTGTTTAGTATGCTACTCGGTAACTATAAAATCATACGGGAGAAAACTGTAAATGCTCTAATAGTGAAGGCAAACTATACGTAATGGTGCCTGATGATACGCCATTAAATATTAAAACACAGGATTATAGGGGTCTCTTTCTCGCCTCCCCTTTTTTCTATATAGATCTGTCTATTTCTCGCTATATTAATATGGCGTTTGTGAGGCCCTTATCAGTTAAATGGAAGTGGAGGCCCATGGCCAACAAGAGGCTAATAGGCTGTGAAAGAAAACATTTTATTGCATTTTTAATATCAAAATCTTAATAATCTTGGGTAAAGAGTTATCAGCAAATCAGATTGCTCCTTTGAAAGCACTGAGAAAACATGTTATACATAAGACATATTTGACGGGCTTCGGGTTAGATTCCCGCTCGTGACGGGCCTCGTGGTGTAGTGGTTCTGGTAACGGACTGCCGATCAAGAGGTCGCGGGTTCGATTCCCGCTCGGGACAATCATTTGTGTGATTGTTCTAATTGTCATACAAATGTTTGTCCTGCGTCTGGGTGTTTCTATGTATTATAAGTATGTATTTACAAAAAAAAAGTAGTATATGTATTCTATCCGTATTCTGGTACCCATAACACAAGCATATAAGCTTAGCTTGGGACCAGAGGACGTTGTGTGAAATGTCCATGAATATTTATTTAAGAAAAAAAAAAAAAAATAAGTAAAAAAAAAAAAAAAAATAACCATAACCCTCTGACCCCTTGATTAGGTATCGTGAATTAACAGTCCTGAATTTTAATAATTAGTTATTTCTAAAACATTTGTTCTTTTGCATAAAGCAACAAAACCTTCGAGTCCAAACAGCCAAATCATTATTTCCATTGTCAGCATAAATAACTTGGCTGTATTCAATTTAATTCATCCAGTTTGACGTCATAACTAAGAACAATGAAGAAATGGCAGTACTAAAACGTTGTGCATAACAATGTGATTCCCAACTAACATTATAAGTATGCGTGTGTTCGTATAGACGTCACTTTTTCTCATGGTTCTAGAACAAAAGAAGGCGATCAACAAGTTTAACTATTTAATTAAAATCTTCCTTTTCTTCACAAAATGATTATAGGTTGGATTCTTAATAGGTTTCACATGATTATTGGGCACTTAGATGCATGTAACCAAAATTATAATGTTATAAAAGATCAGCTTTTAGAATTAATTCAAAATGAATGTAAGTACCTATTAGATAGTAGCAAGTAGCGCTCTATAGTCTCTGTCTATGAAAATACGTAAACCTATAAATGATTTTTGAAGCAAAGCTAAAAAATATACATTTTTTATCAATATTTCTTTAAAGCATAGCAAGTCATTTGCAAAAATTAAAAAAATTATGACATATTTCTTTCAATACATTTTATCTTTATGCCATTATTGTTTGATTGGCATAAAAATTTCCGAAGACTGTTTGCTATTGTGTTTTAAGGTGTCCGATTGTTTAACCAAAAGTCATTTGGCAAAACTACACTTGACAAAAACGTTTGGCAAAACAATGAATTCGCCTATTGATCATTTTACTACTGATCATTTTACAAATGCTTCATTTTGCCAAATGATCAACACTTAAATTGACATTTTATAAATGATTATTTTACAAAACTAACATTTGGAAACTGAGTTATCAGATAAATCTACTATTGGTCTAAAAATTTGGTATTCTTGTTAAAATGACCAGATTTTCCACATTTTTTTGCAAAGCTACAGATCTGGATTTTCTTAAAAGAAAACATTTCAAGTATTAATTGATATATTTTATTAAATATAGATAGATAGAATGAAAAAAAAAGATATTTTACATTATTTGCAAAATAATTACTTATTTACCCGTTCGTCTTTAGAGATATTTAGTCTAGTCTATTTAGTCTAGTCTTTAGAGGTTAGGTTAGGTTAGAACTTTAACCCCAAACGCACGAGCCGAGGTGATGCCAGAAGCGACTTTAGGGCATTTCAGCCTTATAATGATTCATGATGATAATGATACATTTAAAATAACTTAATTTACGAAACATATCATTTGGTGAAATGACAAAAAGGTCAATTGATATTTGAATACTTGACACATTTGTCAAGTGTAGTGTTTGCTAATGGATAATTTGCTAAGTAAGTTTTTGTAAAATGATACTTTTGTCAAGTGTATTGTTTGCCAAATGATCATTTGGTGAAACGTTGTTTGTCAAATAATCATTTGTCAAAAATTTTTTGGTCAATCATTAGGGAATCATGTTTTAACGCTACCATGTAAAAAGTTTTATTTAAGTAAATAAATAAGACTACATAAACACAATCTGTTCGTTAGTAAGTGTTGTTTGTATAATTATACGGTTCTTTCTCACAATTGTTGCTCTAGATAGAAGTAAAATAAATAGATAATAGACACATTTTGTCCCTTTTTGGCTGTTGTGAGAGAAATTGGGTTCCTAGCTACTGACGTCAAAGGCGATTGTGTATAGTGAATACAGTCAGAGGAGTAAATTGGTATATTGTAAAATTGTATTAACTATTTGTTAGTCAGAATACAAAAAAGTTATTTTAAGGTACAATAGTCATTTATAGCACCGTCCTTAATAATTAATTTGCCTTCTAGGAAAGTCAGAAATTTTGTAATGTTGGTACTTGATGGTGGTTGAATTTATATACTTCTAGCTGTTTCCGGCAACTTCGTACGCGTGGAATTTAAGGACCAAACCATAGAACAAATTATAGAAAAGAGCCATCTTCTTAAGCCAATATGTCTATTAAAAAATCCTATCAATTTAAAAAAAAAAATAAGCTCACATGATGACATAGGTACATACAAAAGTTAAGACTTAGTTTTATAATTAGTAAAAATGTCAAATCTAAAACAATCCGTCTTTATTATTTTTAGTGTACAACCATATTAAACAAAACAGAAAAAAGTCTCTGAACTTATTTGAATATTTCATACGTACATTTTTCCATGTTGCAGAGATTTGTTACACACATGCGTAGGTACTTTATTTTGCTAAATAGCTATGCTAAACAGTAAAGCACATTCAACTTAACTGTGACTGCGATGTACTAAATAAGTGCTTGAATTTGAACTGAACAGTAGAACCGCAATTGAAAGTATCACCAACAATTATTTGGCTGACTGCCTGCTATTCAACTAAACTTGCTTATCAAGGCAGACACGTGTAACAAAACATGATTAAAAAGCTCATTGTACTGTGTTAGCACCAAGGCTTATGTTATGATTCACTACATACATGTCCTTATGTTCATTTGAGGATGATAGCTTCGATCGGGAAGACGAAAATCATTTGTCATGTCGGTATTCAACCCTGACCTGTTGCATGGTATGAATTAAAAACATTTTATTATGTTTTACCTGTACGAAATTATGCATCATTAGCAGGTGTTTGTTAAACTATTAGTTTATAAAATCGTTAAATTATTTGTTTGTAATAAAATCATCTCATTGACTGACTTTGTGCTAGTTTGTCATTCTGTCCGTCTTTCTTCTAATCTAATAAATTCTAATCTTATCTCTTAAAATTGAATTTTAACAATTTGTAATTTAATACTCTCTAACATTTGCGCGAATCGTTGGTTTAAACACTTTAAATAAAACTACTTCTTACAGATTTATGGTCTTATTCATAATGACTTATCGGAGGTTTAAAAGTTCGCTAAAATCGGTTCGCGAAAATTGTCAAAACTTGTTATTCATAATACGATACTTTTTACGATACAATGTTTATTATCTCTCCCCTAAAATCTCCGTTTGAACCTCCGATAAGTCATTATGAATAAGACCATTAGATGCGTGTATTTATTTTCAATTTTAGTCCGGGGCCCGGGGTAAACCGTGTAACAACTGATCGTAGAGGACACTTTACAGATCAGCCTAACCCGTGGTGACTGCAAAGTCTCCGAAACGTCGGGCTAAAAATTTAAAATAAATACACGAGTCTAAATCCGTAAAAAAGTTATTTAAATTTGAACTTTATTAAACTCGTAAAAAATTGCAGTAGATTGTCAACAAGTTGCCCAGACATATTATAACCAATAGTTTTTCTAATTTCAACCATTACTTTCACTAAGTAGTATCATATATCGCCTTTATCTCATATGCGGCTGCGGTTATGCACGTAGTACAGACAATTTATTGCTTTGAAGATATACAAGTGAAGTATAACTCATTACCCTTATTGTAAACGACTGATATACCTGAGCTTATTATAAAACAAAGTGGTTATTTAGCTATGTGAGCTTATATCTTCAAAAATACGTAATGGATTTCAGTGCGGTTTTTTTAATAGATAGATTTTGATTACTAAAATCGACATGTACGAAACTGCGGGCAACAGCTAGTGTGATATAAAAATAAAAGAATAAACATTTATTTATTGCGTGTTATTATTTATTTATCTTTGTTAAAAAAAAATTGAGCTCATCCATCTAAGGATGTGGACTAATTTAAATGTTTAAACTGATTTTCCCGAATGCTTAAGTGCATTGGCAACTTACTTAATTATATGATGTATGAAGTGTGTATAGTTTACCCTCAGTGTTGAAGTTTAGGATGATAAAAAAAAATATCAAAATTTTTATAAGAAACATATTATACACATAATATATTAATACGTACATTGCAAGTGAAGCAGTAGACGTTTAATTTAACAAGATCCTTACCTGAAATTAAAAAGCTTAAATAAGTATTGATACACATAAACTTCTAGGCAGTAGTAGATATAAAGGGAGCTAAGAAGAGCTATTCTAAGTAGATAATATTTTAAGACTTACAACCGCCGGGGATGTATGACCAAGTCTGGTAATTCTGCTATTACAATCATAGTACAATGTTGTTACAATGGCCAGTCACCAGCGGCGTGCACAGGAATTTAACTCAGGGTAGGCGGTGCTGTACTCAGTCACAAAAACTTTTCTTTTATAGATTTTTAGCATAGCCACGCGACGGATCTCTAAGTCGGAAACCATGCCAACAGAACAAATTTAAATCTGAATATCCCGAATCAGTCCACACTGTACTAGAATTACTAAACAATAACTACGTACGTACATACATACGTACATGTACGTATTTACATACGTTTCATAACTTTTAACATGAAATTTTCGAGTTACAATACCTTTTTGCTGGCTTAGTTGTCGTAACTCGGGTACACAGAATCTTTTTACCGAATGACATTTGTGAGAACTTGTTATTTTTAATTTTTAACAAACACACACTATCAACACACATTTCACAATCAAATAACATTTTAAAATCAACAAACGAAAATCCATACAATTATTAAATTATAGAAACTCAATATTAAACAGTTCAATGAATCACACGAAAAAATAAAATGGCCTCCGTCGAACCAAAATATTTCTGCTATTTAAATAAATAAAACCTTACTAAACAAAAATGCATACGTGATTTATTAGACTTCCGACTATTATATTTATTCGGATTATAAGTAACGAACGAACATTGCCGAATACTCGCGGTAACATCCGATCGTCAAAGCAGGCGGCATGATTTACAGTACAAATCGTCTTGGATATGCAAGCCTGTGTGCGTTTGCGAACTGTGCACGGACACCAAAATTTCTACACACATATGAACTCATGGCAGGCGGGCGGCGTCGAGCTTGCTACGCTAATATTATTCCTTCGCCAAACGCCTGGCAAAAAGCAATTTGCAAGCACATATTGGTGCTATTTATGAATTATTAGGCGTTTCTAAGTTATAATATTTTGTTTAATTAATAGTAAATAAATGAATAAAGTCATCTAAAACATACGAACGTTTTATTAAAATATCTGTGAATGGCAAGTAAAGCAGTGCTTTTCTGCCTTAATGGAGCGCACGCCCATGCCAGTCACTGACGCCATTATGGTGCCATAATAGGGTCATTACGTCAAAAAATTAATAGTAGACTACCAAATTTGGTAAAATTTCGCCATTATGGCACCATTATGGCGTCATTATGGCGTCATTATGACACCAAACTAGATTTTTGTCACAATGGCGCTATTGAACTGTTATTGTGACAACATTGTATTAGCCCTAATATATAAATGTGGATGAAGCCAAGGAAGTGTGTTTGGATCGTCGTAGATGGCGCTCTATAGTCTCTAGCTACCTCCATGGGAAAACCAGTGGATTATATGAATACACTATGCTAACAAGGAGTGTTGCTAGTTAGGATAGTATATTAGATCACGATCGATTTGTTCTGCTTTCATTATTGTAGAGAGCCAAATCTTAATAGTAAGGCACTTTGAGTCAATGAAGGGACATTTTGTACGTGAGAACGTGTACTTATAGATGCCTATATGATGTTTTGTACGCAAGCAAAAACAAGAAAAATAAATAGAAGTTATGTTTGCTTTACACGCTTACGTTTGTTTAGTTATTATTAATATCAACATATTTACGAAAAAAAACTACAACCTATATACCTGACCACTATATTTTTATTGATATAGAGGGCAGAGTCTATGATTCTTTTGATACGGGGAACCGAGATCATGCCTCAATTTATTTAGTTCTTAGATAAGAACTAAAAAATTTAAATCATTTAGATAAATGATTTAAATTTTGTAAAACCTTTACAGGAAATTTTTATTTTGTTTATAAATATTAAATACTTGGAAATCTTAATTAAATAATCTTGAAAACTGTTAAATTCCAGAAATTTATCAGACATTACCCGATTAAAACAATATACTCGTAGGTTTAATATTCTTCAAGAAACTGGTATTAACAGTTACTTGATCAGAAAATATAAGAATTAATTTGAAAATATAAGTTTTTAAAAAAAAAATTCGAGGTACCTCTATGATGACTTACATATTAAAAGTTCGACTTAAGAGGATACCAAAATAGCTTCGTGCATTTTTCTATGTACGAAGTTTTCATTGTATTTTTTAGATTGAATGGCTAGAGCTCTAATTTTTAAGTATATGTTTTTTCAATATATGATCTAGGATCGCATAAACTCAGAAACGCGATTGATAAAAGTTTTCTCGATAGAAAATCTTAGCGAAACAACCTCTCTAATTTTTTATTTTTTTCATTTGTCGCTATATTATTGCGTATTAACTAATGAAATAACTTTAAAAACATAAGTAACTATTATATACAGAAACACGTAAATCAGAATTAAAATATATTTAGTAGATTTTGAGTAAACAAAAAAATATCCCTAATTCTTCATTTTCTGTGCCTACTAGCTGTGTTAATATATACGTGTCGGCGATGATATACGATAATATTGATGTAGGCCCTTAACGAACGACGAGGCGACGAGGCTCCCGTCTAATGGCTTCGTCAATATTCACTAATTAATTTAACATGTAAATAATAAATGACTTAGAATTTCGACTTCTTATTTTTACGATAAAAGTCTATTTGCATGGAGATGCAAAATCTCTTATTTAATAAGCCGATTTTAAAGTGCCTTTTCTGGAAGCAGTATTTATAGCAGATCCCACTAATAATATAAGCTGCAGTTAAGACTCAACCAAATAGTCTTAACTGACCGCCTAAAAGACTTAGACAATGTCCTAAAACAGATTTCAAAAATACGAGTTTGATATGATCCAAATGACTCAACATCAAGTTTATCTAATATTAACAAAATTATATTAACCAAGATTGGGAAAAATAACGGATAGATCCTCTTAAAATAGATTAGTCTATCTTACATACTCATAATAATACAAAATCGTGATTACATAGTTAGCTAGTCCAAACACAAAAATATGTCGGAGATGCTAAATTAAACAATTAACATTGCTGTTTATTTCTTTTTATATCAAAGCAGGTTTTATTTAAATACATAATTGGTCTTATTCATAATGACTTATCGAAGGTTAAAAATTGCGCTATAATCGGTTCGCGAAAATTGTCGAAAACTGTTATTCATAGTAGCCTTTTTACGCTTATCTCTCCGATAAAATCTCCCTTTAAACCTCCGATAAGTCATTATGAATAAGACCGAATAACATTATCTTATACTGAGACAAGCTTTAGAATACAGGTAATCGAAAAAACTGACTGATGAATGAGATTTTATGTTCTTGCTAAAATTCGTTATTTTTGAAAAAAGAAGTCGAAATTTTTTTTCATAGACTCCCTGAAAGTACGTACGTTATAATATTATAATACATAATATTGCGCTGCCTGTATTCAGTGACTTGTACTGCAATGTTGGTACTGCATCTGGGTGTTAACTATGTTTTATGAGTATGTATTTACGAGTATTTACAAAAAAGAAAAATATATGTAGAATATACGTATCTAGTGCTGTTAACACAAGCATAGAAATATAGTCTAATTTGGGAACAAAAGACGTTGTGTGAAATGTCCATAAATATTTATTATTATTTACTATTATTAGTAGTGAGTCCCCGAGACTCTTAAAATATCGTAGAACATACATATTTTTACAGTAACTTAAGAAATAATGAGGTGATGACATGTCTATTCTTGTGAAGACGGAATATAGTATTTCCTAGTATATTCATAAATATAATTACTATTCATGTTTTAATTAGTTGAATCGTGACTGATACATAACTAATATCTGATATGAGATTTATGGTATTAACAATATTGTTAAACTGCGTAAATTTCTTTATACTGTAAGTGCTCTGTGAACAATGCGCATAGTTTTTATAATAATAAAGCATAAAATATATTAAAATATTTCACAGTAATTCGTGCGGAATTTATTTCTTCACTTATAATTAAACAAAATTGTTATTTTTGTATGTATATCCGTCGTGAGCTTAAATTTTCAAAACTACAAAGGTGGTTTATGAGGTTTTATATCTTTAGTTCTTAAGGTTTAGTGTATATTAGAGGAGGAGGGTGAATAAAGGCGGTTGAAACCGCGGGCACTTTTGCGTCTTTTTATTAATATTTAAAGCAAGAACTCTGTATCATTTATAACGAATACAACGAGGAAAAAGGAGAATGAAAACACACTTTCTTAGATAATTTTTTATAAGAAGAGCGGTTATATAGAATGGAATTTTTCGAAATAACCAAAACCAATTATGGCCCAATTTTGACCACTAGGCCACATAAATTCAAATAAATCCCCGAAAATCAATTAATAAGCACGAAAATTTTTAAGTTGAAAGTTTTATGTGTGTAATTTATGAACAAAGTTAAAAAAAAATCTGTGTTTAGATAAACGAAGTTGCAGGCTGAAGGTTACCTAAAATATGTATACAGTACAGTATACATATTTAGGTACCTGTTATTAATGTTTCATTCGAATTCTAAAGCAATGCTCCTAAATGCAATGTGTCATATTTTAAACAAAAGTCTTAACAAGATTTTTTGTCCAGAAGCCACTTATTATCGTATTACAAGACAAAAAGGCTTACCATACATTGAAACATAGATATAGTATATCCATAATATATTACCCTATTTGGTTACCGTCCTGCAATTGACAGCTAAGGTCACTTTTTAAGTTTAGTAATGAGGTTTTTCTTAACGTAAAATAATACCAATCAGTAGTAAGTTAAAAGTCTAATGTATCAAACTTTGGAATTTTATTTTTGTGTGTTTTAGTTAAAGTTGCGAAATTCAGCGTTTCTTGTACACATTAAAGTGATTCAAAAACCATTAAGAATATGGTAGTATTAGAAGAGAAGGCGTCTTTGTAAACGCTTTCAAGCAATCAATGTGGCGTTTATGAAGATACCTAAATATCGTGTTACAATTTACCAGCCTTTTATCCTTATCTAAGTTCACAGAAACTAAATATTTTTTTAAATGCCGTTAGCACGTAGGAAGAAAGCAATTTCCTATAACTTAAAGTTGTAGGATCGGACCACTACTCTTAGAAACACTCTACATGTATATTACCACACCATATTAGACACTTTAGATTTAACTGCGGGAATTGATTCGTCTCCAATCTTACGATTACTAAGTACTTAAGGATATTTTACAAAAGGTATTTTCCTGGCATATATCTGAGCAGGTAATATCAATCTGTTGTCTCACTAGGTTAGTTGTATGAAATCATTATGTTAGTAATCGGGATTTTTAATGAGTGTATACCACACTTGCCAGTCATTCAAACTCCCGCAAACAGAAGGAAATGTTATTATTATTGACGTCAAAACGAAGAAAAATAATAGTAATTGTCTATTCGTTATTAGTAGTTGCTATTTAGTTAGTTTTCGTTTCATTTCAGACAACCTTATGTGGTCATAAAGACGCCTTGAGTATATAACCAACCGCGCATATATTGCAAATACTTCTCGTTTTCCCTTACTAATTGATAATAGTTGGAAAATATCCAGGAATTTCAAATATTTGTGTTTCTCATTGAGAATAGATCTAATATCTATTCTCAATGAGAATTCCACTCTTACCTTAAGGGAATTTAAAGGATTCTCTATATAATATCATGAGTTCCATTTCTACTCAGGATGATATTTCAATACGTAGATGCTTCTAGCATCTATACTAGAGTATTTTCAACGTAACATGAATAAAATGCTTATAATATTAAGACAATTGAGAGCCATCTATCTGTACATAGTAATGCTTAATGTAATGATATTATAAAGAAATCTTATAAATCCATTTGTATATAGGTAAGTAGGATATTAGTACATTCAGAACAATCACAAATTCAGAAAGCAACTGAAAATATTAAAAGAAAAGAACTGAACTATAAACAAAATCGTTATCAATGTCGCATAGGTACACAGTAGGTACACAGCCATCATAGTAAGTGTATTGTGATCATCGAACTAATCAAGGCTACAGTGTTCTTGAATGAATGAATTAACAAACATTTTTTACTGTACTACTAGATAATTTGACATACAATTTTAATGCTTATATTTAGCTTGAGTATTTAAATTGTAATTTAACTTGATGTCATCCGAAACTAAAACTTGCTGAATTTTGAGAACCTTCTCCTTTTTCTAAAGTCTGTTAAAAGATAGGTCATACAACTCGTATTCAATAATCGTCATAAAAATACCTACGAGTAAAGGACAATGTCAATTAAATGACGTTGATACAAGGAAAACTATTATTAAAACCCATGCGAACCTGGTTAATTTACTAACTCTATAGTTTTTTTTTTAATGTAAAAGATAGGAGTGAAATATAGTACGAAAGACTTTAGGGTACGTTATTAATTTATAAAACAGTGTTTAAAAATGTTTTTATTAAGAGGGCACGATACCAAATTATGCTCCATACAAAAATATGGGTTTCGTACTCCCCACTTTTCTTTGCGAGAGTTAAACCGATTTTTATTGTTTTTACGCTATATATACCTAGATGAAGAGTACCTATGCTTGTATCACTTTAATTTTTTTCAAAACATATCAACTAAAAGAAATATTACCATCCGAAAATCCGTTTTTTTCTGTTTTCTTTAGGTAACAACGTTCTTTGTAGCGACTATCACACATATTTGGTAAGGTTTTACCAAAAAAGAAAGTGGTAGAAGCATAGATATACTCTTTATCTATAATAAAGCGTGAAAACAATTAAAATCGGTTTAACTTTCGCGAAGAAAAAGGGGGACTACGAAACGTCTTTTTTTCAAAGAATTTGTAGGTAAAACCGCTTCAGCTATATTTGTCCCTTTCCGCGCGGCGCGGCGCTTGGAAATAGGGATAGCAATACCTAAATTAGGAGTACAGTACACTCTTAAACACAATTATGATTTAGTGTAGCCTAATGGTCGTATTCATATTGACTTATCGGAAGTGTAAGAGTTCGCTAAAATCGCTTCGCTAAAATCGCTTCGCTAAAATCGTCAAAAATTGTAACTAAAAACACGCATGAAAATCCGGAATATTTTTTCTAATTATTGCATTGTCATCAGTCCTTGATATATGTGCTAAATATCAGATTAATCCGACTACTGTAACTGGGCTAAAATCATTTTCAAAGATTCCGTTACAAACATTAATACATTATTAGATACATACTGAACTAATATAAGCGTCTTATGTTAAGTCATCAATATTATCCTCGACATGTACCTAATAACACAGCTAGTAGGTATAGAAAATGAAGAATTAGGGATATTTTTTTTGTTTACTCAAAATCTATTAAATATATTTTAATTCCGATTTACGTGTTTCTATATATAATAGTTCCTTATGTTTTGAAAGTTATTTCATTAGTTAATACGCGAAAATAGACCGACAAATGAAAAAAATAAAAAATAAGAGAGATTGTTTCGCTAAGATTTTCTATCGAGAAAACTTTTTTCAATCGCGTTTCTGAGTTTATGCGATCCTAGATTATATATTGAAAAAACATATACTTAAAAATTAGAGCTCTAGCCATTCAATCTAAAGAAAAAATGAAAGCTTCGTACGTAGAAAAATGCACGAAGCTATTTTGATATCCTCTTAAGATTCTAAGGTAATAATTTGTACATCATAGATACTTATATGCTTTAAAAGATGTTCAGAGTAGTTAATAAACTTTGCAAGAAGAATTATTATCTTCTTGTAAAAAATGTCTTTTCGGTAATTAACCATCTAGAAATCTAGAAGAATTTTTGATTCATGATTAGATTGATCAGTACTATTTTAATCAAGTATCTAATAAAAGCATCAAGTTATAGGTCTTATTTTTGTGCATGAATTATTGTCAAATATCTGTTTATTATTATGAATCTTCACTTATTATAAAACAAAGGAAATCGTTATTTTTATATGTATGTTCCAATGTGAGCTTAAGGCGACAACTTTATTGTATAATTTGTTAAAGTTTTGTGTATATTGAGGGACGGGGCTCAATAATAAGGCAGGTAAAATCATGGGCTTTAGCAAATGTTATTTTTTCTATTCAGTATTTACGCATTAACCTTTCTATAATGAATAATGACTTATGAACTCGCTAAAGAAGTCGAATAGATCGAGGACTTTACAAATGAGATTCTTCCTGTTTATCCTTATAAACGTAGCCCGGTAAAAACTGGACAAATTTATGTGCTGTTCAAATATCCGTGTGCAAATAAAATTCATACTAACAGCTGTAACAATAGTGATAAATATTGTTTTATTGGACCGCAAAGTTAAAGATGTTGTAGGACCTTGATAATGCACCTTCATAGCGAGTCACGTATGGAATTATAGCTATCAAAACCAATTATTGTATATGTGACAATAATTTAATGTGCGTGAAATATACGCCATTTTGGTTTATTGATGATCGGGTACTTGTTTTAATAGTTACCTACTTTTAACTTGAAATTCTTTGGATATCATCTATCAATATTATAAACAGTTTGTTGATAAAATATTGCAAGACCTTTTACAAACAGAAAACTTAAAATCGATCCACAAAATTATATCAGTTTTACTTACAACCTCTGAAAAGATACGTAAGTTCGGTACGGTCTTGACTGTTAACATTACTTATGACAGTCACTTTTTATTACTTTAATTTAGTCTAATTTACAAATATTGTAATAACTAACCATTTTTACATATTCGTTCTTCTTTTTCTCAGTCTGTACCACTGTTGGGTATGAATCTCCTCCACTTAGGGAGGGCAATTGGACTACTTAGGCGTCGCTGACAAGGTTTCCTTCTTTCGCAGAAGATGTCTTCTCCTTATATTAACAGGCTTTTGTAAGTTCGGTATGTATCTATCAATGTGTTAATCTATGTAACGAAATCTTTGAAAGTGATTTTCACCCACTTGCAGTAATCGAATTGATCTGATATTTTGCACACATATTAAGGACCAAAGACAATGCAATAATATTTACGACTTTGTTACGTGTTTTTTAGTTTTTGAACTAAACATATTATTATTATTCCTTAGCTGGTTCTTGCAAATCCCTGGGATAGAAAAGGAGGTGGTGAGACTTATAACCACCATACGAACAATTCACAAACTGCATATTACGGTATGCATATTATATCTTTATTTTAATTTATGTTTCTATATTTGTAACACATTTTTCTTTTATATTGAAAGATGTTACATCATTTTGAGCGTGTTTTTTTTACCCAAACAATTTTGCAATAATTATCTTACTAAGTTTTTGTTTAGCTAAACATTTGTTGTTATTTTTCTGTATATGCAAACACGATGCTGACGTTTCTAAACAAGTAATTAAGATAATTTTTCAAATAAATTACGTCTCAAGTGTAACAGTTAATGTTCCAGTGCATAAGATAAGGATGTAACATTGAAAATTATGTACCTATGTACCACACAGCTGATATTTTATAGTCACGGCTTACTGAAGATTAAAGATTCTTCATTAAAGATTTTTTGTAATGTTAGCCTGTATTAACAAGTTTTTATTAGCTTCGTTCGTATCTGTCTATAAATATGTCTATTTATGTATGTTCTATTTAACGGATGTTTTATTAATGTGGATGTTTTAATAAATCTGTTTATAGGAATCTTTAAAAATCATTTTCTCCCCTTCCAATTTTCGGAAGGATCTGTGCGTGTCGCGCACCCATAGAGGACCGATGATAATGTAATAATTTAAAAAAAAAACCTTACATTCGAGAACAATCAGCAGTTAAGCGTACCTACTATTATTTTCTATCAAACTTGAAATTTTCAAAGGCTAGTAACCTTCTGGGCCCGCTACAGGTTGATGGCTAAGCAGATTTAATTTAATAATTTTAATCTCATGACGATATTATGCGCTTTTTTATGTAACTGGGAACACTATTGTACTTGATGGATGATCCACCCCTATAAAGTTTAGGTATAGGTATATGGTCTTATTCATAATGACTTATCGGAGGTTTAAAAAGTCGCTAAAATCGGTTCGCAAAACTTTCAAAACGAATGCCTACGATAACGTTTATTACCTCTCCAATAAAATCTCCGTCTAAACCTCCGATAAGTCATTATGGATAAGACCATTGTCTCAACGCTTTAATAAACCATATGGTCTAAAGCAAAGATTTATTCACAAAAAACATTTGGATACACATAGACAGTCACATCTGACAGTGCATAAACAATGACAAAGAGTAACAAACAAATCTTGTTACTACTGGCGTTGTGCAAACAGATAGAGAAGTGTTTATTTACAAATATAAGTTGAAAGATTTTCACGTGTTTAGTCATATGACATCACACGTCATACAGCACTCATCTATCACGCGCGGTTGACTCTAAACAAATTCGCAATTAATGATACATGTTTATGGTTTGTTAGTCGTTGCGAAAAAAAACATATGGAGCGTTATTCGTTTACTATTATGTACGTGTATGTGTCATCTCAGATTAATGATATACAACCATCTCCATAGACAAGATCATTAAATCAAGTTGCTAAACGCTAACATTGCTAAGCGTCAAGCTTAAACATATTTCTTACTTTTTAGTGTTGTGGGCCTTAGGAAGACACTATTGTTGAGATTCCCGTGTCTGTCCGTCCGTCCGTCACCAGACAGTATCTCAAGAACAGTAGCTCGACAATAAAAAATTTCACCGATTCTGTTTTCGCCATAGCAACAAATACTAAAAACTACATTTAACACAATTATGCGCGAGTCCAATTTGTACAACTATTGTAGTATAAAAAATTGTTTATATCGACTGGCGATAGTGGTTCAAAAGTAAATATATTTTCGTTTCGTCGTCTATTTCATATCAATATCAATCAATCAATATCAATAAATAACAAAAAATTTAACAAATGCTAGAAAATCCAGTCCAGAAATTACAAAATATTGTTATTTTGCCGATAAATTTTAAATTTCCCTTAAAACACTATTTGAATTGAAATCAGATTAAGTAAAGTAAGTAAGTAAAATAGAAAAGACTTAGAAAAATATTTTCATAATAAAACCCATTTCATTTTATTGTTGTCAAACTAACCTTGCACTAAATACTTTGTTCATTCATTAACTAGTCTAAATGTTACCGGCAGATATTTCAGCCTTGCGTGACGGGACACACTGTCAACTTTATCGGACAACAAATATTAGTTTAATTTAAGAAAAATCACGATTTGTAATTTTGTACATATCTTTGAAACATTCACGTTATTTAATTGAATTTCAAGAGCAATCAATCTTATTCATATTTGTCACGGGTTTATTAATTTTTTTTAATTAAAATATCTAATAGCCCATTTTAACGTGGAAATGTACGCGTCAAATTATTACGTTATGATTATAAACATACAATTACGTAAACGAAGGCTAATCTGTCGTCAACGTTTCCTGAGACTGCTTGTTACATGATTAATTACAGTGTTTTACAACTTTATCTATTTCAAGATTGTAAACACCGCGTTTCAAAACGTAACAGTCCCATAAAATATAATGAAGTTATAAAGAGCAACCGGAAACCCAATAATCAAAAATTTTGTAGCAATTCCTCACAACTCGTAAATATTAAAAATATTATAATATTTTATACTATAAAATCAAATGATGCCCCGCTTTGTTTTAACTGAAAACATACATTTTTATACCTAGGTACTCGATAAATCTCACATAGTAACGATTAAGTTTGGATCTCAAGAGCACATAATAATAGAAAAATAATTATTCAGAGTCAGCATGATTCGCAGAGTGAAATTCGCAAATTCATGGTTTTTTTTCGTTATATTAAATTTACTATCCATCACATTTATTCTATGTCTAATGAGGTCCAAATCCCAAAAGATTATACATAATGAGTTAGTAGTCATTAATTTGTTTTTAAACACACAAAACCGATTTAAAATAACATATTTGGATCTTAAAACGTTAGGATTGGATGAATACAACAGCTTGAAGTGGGAAATCTCTTAATTTATTTAATAATTTAATTACTTTAAAGTCTACAAACTATTAATTAATCAAAGTTTATCATTACACTTGACGTTTAGATTTCGCGTGCTATTGTTCTTGTATAACGTGATTAAAATAGAATGACGGATCGCGTGTCAACTGAACATCTGAGCCATGTGTATTTCAACCTTGATGGGGTCGGCGAAATGGCCTATGGGATAGGCAGTGACGCAAAGAATCAAGGTCAGCTATCTAACATGATAGTGTGCTTTCTCGTCATTTTACTGTTGTCTTTGGATTGTGCAAATGTATTTTATGAGTTCCAATTTGTTAAATGGTGAATTCAGAAATAGAACAAGGTGTGGTGCAATTAGGCCCACGACTGTTGAGAATCTAGACATTGTCAAAGTAACCTTGGTATACATTTTGCTTGATTGCATCATAGGGAGTGTGAAGCTTTTAGGGTATAACTATGTTTTATAGTTCCATGTCACAATTTACTTCAATTTGCTTGCTTAAGTATCGTTGTTTTGTTTAATAAAGTTTCTTGATATGCAACTAAAATACGCCACAGTATTTTAGTCACCTACTTCTAATACATAATAATTAGTGTACCTCTCTGGATTACTTTTATAATCAAAAGATAGGCTTCGGGAAGTCTTAAATAAAATGGATTAAGTTAATTTTTATATTATTTCGTAAATATTCTTCTACACTTTAGTAGTTCAAAATTATTTTTACTTTAAATCTCTTCTTGAGTTTATTTTAGACTATTTGCTATAATCTTAAAACCTTTATTTTTATAGAACTATTTCGTGTAACATTTTGGGCTTGGCATTTAGTTCAATCTAATCGATTTTGTAGTACTCAATATCTCAAAGATCATGTGTAGCGTTAGTCTAAATATAGCACTGTCATTTAAATTATGCATGAACAACCTTTTCAAGTTGCGCTTTGTAAATTTAAAAGGAATAATAATTAAGTCTAAGTTAATAAAAGGCAATAAGACCAATTCAGATGCCTCAAAAAACTGAACATAACTGATATGAGCACACACATTTAAATTATTTTAATTCATTAGTCTTTATTACGCAGTTAATATCTTTCTTATATATAAAAATCGATTGCTGTTCGTTAGCCTCGCTACGAGTATAACTCGAGAAAGGCTGGGCGGATTTTTGTGATTTTGGTCTTGAAATATTCGTGAAAGTCCAGGTAAAGTTTAAACGGTGACAAAATATATGGGAATCTAAAATTCCACACGTACGGTGTGGCGGGCATCAGCTAATGTATTTCTGCTACAATTCGGCAATGTTAACTACCTCTTATAATACTTAGGTAGGTACTATTATAAGGGTTAATTAACATTGACGAATTGTAATATTGACACTATCAATTTTAATTTTTTTTAGTTAATATGGTTTGTATACGTAGAATTGTTACTATTGTCTGACTGCTATCTTATCTGAAATTACATGTTTTCAATTTTATTTCTGTAAGTTCTGTTTTAAAAATTTTAAGCTTTAGTTATAAACAGCAAAATGGTGTTTTCTAAGTCTTAAAATGTCTAAATGACCATTTAAAAATAATGGAAATATTTGTAAAAATAATAGTAAGATTTTTTTATTTATGATGTTGATGATGGGAAATTGAAAATAAGGGACAAACAAACTAAACTCGGTGATTAAACAGACTATATATACATGAGTCTCGCATAATCTAGGATAAGAAGTAATATTAATTATCGCTATCGCCAATAACACACGTTATCCGGGTTTACTAAACTGTTACAACATAATGAGTTAAAAGATATCAGTCACTGCATTATATCGTAAAATTACAAAACAACTGTAATTGTTTATAGTTATGTTATAACTGAGATTATAATCCGCTATCTATATCACCGTGTTTTTATCTTTTAATAGCTATAATCGGATTATAAATACAAAGAAATATGGAATAATAACAAACAGGTCAAGTTGCCCTGGTTAGTTACTAAGAGAGCTTCCTTATAAACTTACTTATGGAGTTCAGTATCAATATACTAAACTCCATTTAATTATGTATTCTACATGGTGTAGGCAACTGAAAACTATTATGTTTATTAAGTTAATAAGTTGTCCATATATAGGCCAAAAGTCCCTACAAAGTGGTCGGTCCCCTTTTGATCTTATAAGCACTGATTTAACAGATAGTGTGTCTATGGCTACATTACTCAGCAGGCTTGAAACCACAAAAATATCGGTGTGCTTAAAATCATCTAAACATACATCTACATATATATAATAAATCTGTAGAAAAAAGAATTTCGTAGGTACATTGAGTATATTTAAAAAAAAAACATAGTCAGATGGTTAAAGGACAACATTTTTGTCTGTTTGTCTGTTTAGATTTTTGTCTGTGCACGCATCACGTAAAATGTACTTACAACACTTATGAATGTAAATATTATACGCAAAAATAGTACACGACTAAAGGTATTACTTAGTCTTTGTTACATCGTAATCGGTCTACTTAATCAAGAGATACTTAAATAATACGAAGTTTCTCAATTTGGTTACATGCAACGCCATCTAGCGGCTAAAAAATAATAAAAAATTGATGGGGTGATCGAAAAAAAATCGATCCAAGTGGAAGCAGTCGTGGGCATAGTTAGTTTGTGTCTAGGTGTGTCTCTGTAACACGGTTATTGGTCATATGAAACGTTTTTAGTCTATGAAGAACAATTTTGCTTAGCACGTGTCTTCTGGACTGAACGCGTAACAACTACTAGGCAAATTTGTGCTTATGAGATCAAAATTTATCAGCTAGATATTAAAATTGCTAATACCCTCGACTTTTAGTGCTAAAAATAGCCTCTGTCCATTTAACCATAATATTTTTCGGATTATAAATATTATTTTATCAATACATTTATTTTAATTTTAGTTACTTAGTTGAATATTCGAGGTAAATACAAAAAATACGATATTCGAAAAAAATAATGGGGATGGTACATAAAATATAACATAGAAGTTTGTGCAACTATTTCATTCGATGTTGATTTGTGTTCGTAATCATTTCTGCTAGAAATACAGCGCACGAGTAAATTAAAAGTTCAGAATAAGTTGCATTTGCAAATCTGTAATAAATTATAGCACTTGGCCTACCGTACCTACGTATGATAGAAATACAGGATTTACAATTTATCTACTCGTAAGTATATTAATTGCAAATCCTGTATTCCTATCATATATCCTACGTATCGCGAGTTAAGGATGAATAATTTCACAACAAAACTGAACGCAAGGTGTGCCAGTATAAGTTATTAGGTACAACTTACACTTGTAGAAATACTGGTTCTGAATGAACCAGTATGTATTGTACTGGTTAGTGCAAATCGGGTATCATTGCGAGTATTAGGTGCTGAAGATTTTTTTTTATATAAAAACATACTCGCTGTTTTAAAAAGCAACAAGTAGTAACTAGAACCGTGCTGTTGTTATCCATACTAATATTATTATGATAATGCTGAAGAGTTTGTTTAATTGAACGCGTTAATCTCAGGAACAAGTCCGATTTAAAAAATTCTTTTAGTGTTGGATAGCACATTCATCGTGGAAGGCTATAGGTTCTATAAGATCACGATGTGGGCAATAGAACCGAAGCAGCAATGAAAAATGCTGCAAAATCAGGGAAAAATTTCGAAATTCCACGCGAATTTGCTGTCAACAGCTAGTAATAGTATATTTGTCAATGTTCCAACCCCATGAGGTTCCCGGGGCAGGGGTCGTCAGCGCGCAGCAGCCGGCCGACGAGGTCGGTACACAGAGACCCGCCGCGGCAAATGTGGCTGTCAGTCACAACAACGCGACCTGGGGATCTAATGCTCCCCCAGTCAGTTCGGGCCCCGATTAACGGGGCCACCCCTCGTCGGGTCACGGTAAAGCTCAAGGCACCATCATGGCCGGTTAGGAAACCGATGATGACGAAGATTTGTTGTTATAGCATCGACTGATATGCACAATCTGTGAAATTATCAGCTCTTTAGTTATCACCGTTCCAGAGATACAGTCTGCTGACAGAGGGTCCCATTTTACCCGTTTTAGGGAGCCCTAAAAAGCATCAAATAGGAACTAGACAACAGAATACAACAAAACTTGTGGCAATAAGATAGACAAAATATACGCTTTGAATGTATACGAGTAGGACGTGATAAGTATCGCGTCTGTCAGCGGATATTATTCATATTGTCAATAAACTTACTATATTCATTAAACGAATGCAAAAATTCTAAAGTTACTAGCGTCGTAAGTACGCGACCAAAACAAAACACAAAAAACAAACGCACACATTTGCCACAAAGCAATCAGTAGATGATCTAAATATTGATTAACTATATATAATTTTATTGACTAAAATGATTGGAAAATTATTAAAATAATAAAATATAACCAGTTATTAGAATTCATAATATTTATTAGTTATTAAAAAGATAATTATAATCGATTTATTAAGCAATATAGTTATTTTAATTTGCGTCAACGATTATCAAAATATAAATCGCGATCAATAAAAATCCGACACTATTAATAAATTATATAAAAAGGTTTTGGGACACATAATTGTATAATAAATCAAAAATTAATGCAAAGAAACAAAAAGTATTGGGAAGGTAAACAAGTCTGTTTGACAGGATAATCAATAAGCATAATATTTATACGTAGTAATGTTTTGATTCTATGTATCTAGAAGTGACACCTGAACAATAAATTTAACAGCCGTGGCGTGCCGGATTAGCAAAAAAGAAAAAAAGATAGAGATGAGAAGAGAACCGGGATTAGCCATGGCTTGTCCATCTCTTCCCGTAGGTGTCGTAAAAGGCGACTAAGGGAGCACCAAGAAAACGGGTAGCAGCATTCTCTTGAGTACCAGAACACCCACTGCGATCGCCAACCCAAGCGGGTTAAAGTTAAATTTGCCATAATCAAGACAATAAATGTTGCGATTATGGCAAATTTATCTGAAAAAATACTAATCGTAACTATTTCAGTCTAGAATTATCCTATTATTCGTATATTTCATAAATAAATCAGATAAATAGATCATTGAAATTTGGGTAAGTAATAAGATGTTAATTAATTAAGAAGCTAGAGTTTAAAGCCAGAAATAAAAAAAATTCAAAATAAAATGCAGGTCAATACGACATTTTTAAAATTTTTAAAAACCTTTATTATTAAAATATTTTCTTTCGAAATATAATGTTAAAACTCTTCTAAATTTAGTAAAAGAACACATACTAAAAAATATCATGCCTGAAGTCAAACCAAGAAGTACCTATCTGAGACGTGGTTATAATTTTTTTTTATATTTTATAGCAGGCAATGACATGTCGCATGCAGCCTTAAGAAATAGTGATAATATAGTGACAGTATTTTGTTCTACTTTATATAGTGTCCTCTTTTATATCATCGCTCATTTACAAGGTTAAATCCTGTCTATATTGCGAATAACGTTCTTACAAGGTCACTTAAGAAAAATATATTTACTTTTTAAACATACCTAATGTAAAGCGCAATCTATAAAGTGTTTAATTAAATTTTATGTCATTTATTGATTGGTTAATTAAGTTTAATTGCAGTCAGTCAAGGAAGGGTTATGCTTTTGCACTTATATGTATATATGTATATTTATAACTGTCTTTATTACCTCTAAATAGATGGAAGGTCTTAAGTCAATTGATTCATTTTAATGTCATATTAACACTAAATAAAATTTTCAAATTAAAAATCAAAATGGCGGATATTGGAGAGAAATTGTAACATGACTGTATTACTCTGAAGTATTAATCTGGTCCGATTTGAAAAATTCTTTCAGTGTTGGATAGTAAATTTATCGAGGAAGGCTATAAGGCTATAATATAACATAATTTTGAGACTAATAGGAGCTAAGCATCAGTGAAAAATGTTACAAAAACGAAGAAAATTTTCTAAATTTCACGTGTACGAAGACGCGGGCAGTTGCTAGTTAATTATACAAACATTGACAACTACATAACATTTTCTACAACATAAGTTATCAGCAATTGTCATCATCAGCAATGACAAAATCACTGTAATCTAAACACGATAAAAAATTGTGCCCATTCAATCATCAATGTGTAACTCAAGGTCGAATACTGGACAACGTGACTTGAATATTTATGTTTAGAAAATTTGCTATATCTTTGCCATTGCTTATATCTTTGTAATGATTTAAGTCCAAGCATTAGTCGTCTACTTAGAAAATAATTAAGCTTAGGGGTGTACATGGAGACACAAGACTATATTTAAAAATAACTGTTGCCTGGAATTTTGTTCGCGTGAAATTTAGAAACAAAACCTTAACAAATTCTACAGATTTCTGAAATGACTTCTAGAAATTTCTGATTTTTTTAAAGATGATAAAGCTTGGGAGTAGGTTGCTCTCGAGCATATTGTAACGTTGTATTAGCATTGTAAGTATAATGGTATTAAATTTAAAAAAATATTGATTTTATTAAAAGCTCTGCTGAGTTTCATACGCCGGTTCTTCTCAGCAAATTGCGTCCTGAACCGGTGGTAGGGAAAAAAAGTTTGGACCTGTCATAAGCACATTATTTTCTCCCAAAATTATGTTTACATGATTAAATGATTTTTCATTTCATTTCAAAAAAGCCATCGTCTTGAATGACTCTTAATTATCTATTTAAAAAAAGCATCAAATCCGATGCGTATTTTTGAAGATATAAGCTTACATACATACAAAAATTAAGGCTTTGTTTTATAATAAGTAAAGACTATAGAGTTAGAAAGACTAACAAGCCTCTACAAAGCCTTACGTCCTTTTAACACGCTTTCATCGCCTTTAAAAGTATCTATCTATATACCTATATGTATTAATTTATATTAAGGAATCTTTAAAAGTAATTTGCACCCATTTTTAATAGCCAGTTTCATCTGAAATCTTGCACGAATATTAAGGACCGATGCAATAATTACAAAATATATCCAGGATTTTCAAGCGTGTTTTTTAAGGTATCAAATTATTGTCACAAAACTTAGGTATCTGTTGGATATGTTAACACTTTTTTATTCACAGTTCAATATTATCCCCCGCCCGTTGGACACAAGCCTCTTCCAGATCGGGAGAGTATTTGGTTTACTTACGTTACACATACCAGAAAGGTCAAGTCTGCTAATACAATGTTGTTACCATGATAGTTCAATGACGCCATATTGGCATCATTTGTGACAAAAATCAAGTTTGGTGTCATAATGACACCATAATGGTGTCATAAAGGCGAAATTTTATCAAATTTGGTAGTCTACTATTAATTTTTTGTCATAATGACGCCATTATGGCACCATAATGGCGTCAGTGACTGACCATTATAACAACATTGTAATATGATTGTAATAGCAGAATTAGCAGACTTGGCCCCCAGGCCGGTTGGCACATAGTTTAATTTTAAGTTTTCGATCTCTTACAGAAGCTGCTCTCTGCCTACAAAATGTTTTAGTTGGCTCTTATAGTAGACTGGATAAACAATAGACTCTAGAGTAGTGACATTTTTATTCTTAATCCCTCACCACGCGGAAAATATCCATCGAGCTAATTTTCTATACACGTTTTGTCCACGAGAAGTCACTTAACTCTTCAATTACAAAACATCGATAACTGGGCAACAGGAATAAAAAGTATGCTGATGAAGCCGGAATAAAGCAATTTGTATGACTATGTGGCTGTAAAATATAATACATATAAACTTAGCAACAGTGAAAAAAAATAATACTGTTATCCATCTGATTTTAATTCTAAATCGCTGAATACATCATCCAAACTATTACTTATGTATAACCTCTAACTGTTTTAATATCATTAAATGCAAATTTAAATATTTTATTTTGTGTCCGAATTTTAAATATTTATTCTTATTACACATTTACACATTATTAATATATTTAAATAAATGGTAGTCCTTTTAGCACCTAGATGTTTAATAAACGGGATTTTTTTATCATTCGCATACCTACCGGTATTTTGAAAATTAATACATAAGCTATATAAGAATATTAAAAACTGGACAAGTACCAATTGGACTCGCGTGCTAAAGGTTCCGTATCGTCATTAATATATAAATAAATAAATATTCATGGACATTTCCCACATCGTCCTGTGGCCCTAAGCTAAGCTTATATGCTTATGTTATGGGTACCAGAATACAGATATATAACGTAGACTACTTTTCTAATAATATACTCGTTATAATGTCATAAACATGTCTTCTCAGTATATCATTTCATTTATTGAATGGAAATATTTTTCAAATTAATGGTCTTATTCATAATGACTTATCGGAGGTTTAAAAGTTCGCTAAAATAGGTTCGCGAAAATTGTCAAAACTTGGTACTCATAATAGTTTTTTAACGCTAAAACGTTTATTATCTCTCCGATAAAATCTCCGTTTAAACCTCCGATAAGGCATTATGAATAAGACCATAAAGCTATTATTGTTATAGCATCATCAGATAAACACCATCTGTAGAAATTTCACTCTCTATCTATCGCCATTTCTGAGATACAGTCTGGTAAGAAAAGGCCGGATGAAGGCATGTACTGCAAAGTCTCATTAATAGCGTCCATTTTATCCTTTCGGTACGTAATTCCAATAACCATGATGAACCAGTTATACGATCGTCTAAACGTAGAAATATTTTAGTATCAATTAAATTTCGATAAGATCAGTGATTTAATTACCTGCAGATCTCTAAGGATTTTATAAGTTTTAGTTTACAATTTCAAATGACAACACTAAAAATATTATATCGTAAAAAAGCAACTAATGTTACCATTCCATAGTCTCAAAATTACACTCCTAGACACATTTTATCCCACAATATCCTAGAAGTCTGGAAGGAATCGCCTAGTACCATACGACTACACAAAATTATTTCTATACTAGCTGTTTTCCGCGACTTCATAAGCGTAGAAATAAGAAAAAGAACAAATGATACATGATACAATGATAGCACTAACGCAGCGCAGGCAACAGAAGCCTTCAGATATGGATAATGTTCCCCGTTATTCAATATTTTTCACTAATGCTTCGCTCCTATTTCACACAGTGTGATGTTATATATAGTCTTCCTCGATAAATTTATTACCCAACACTGAAAGTTTTTTTTTTCAATTCGGACAAGCATTTCCTGAGATTAGCGCGTTCAAACAAACAAAAAAAAACTCTTTATTAATAAAGATTAGGTTTTTGTAAATTCGTGTATAGTCGTAGATTAAGGAGTGTAAATAAAAATAAAAAAGAAATAAAATAAGGAAAATTTGGTGTTTAGGTATAGTATATTTTTATCTTGGATGACTGCTTTTTATATACTAGCTGTCTAGATGATATGTGATAAATGTTTTGCATGAATTAAGCCAAGGTCTATGTCACAACAAAATAACTATATTTTCCTGATTGTGGAACTTTTTATTCAAGGTCATTCGATCAATTGATCTTGAATAAAAAGTTATCGATATCAACTCATGTAATGTAATTTCTTGTTACACATATTTTTATCGAAGATAAGAATAATATAAACATTTCATATAGACCATTAGAACACCAACTTTGTAAGCTCTATTAAAAAAATTCAGCTCAATCGTTGAAAAAGGTTGCTTCAAAACTGTTTTGCAAGACTCCATCCGAACGCACATTGACACTATGTCATAAAAAAAAAACTAAAAACTGCACACTATACTAATCAAAATTTTCACAGACATTTTTAACACAATCAAATCAGTAAAATATGCCCTTTTTTTCTTATTTTTTTTTTTCTTATTTTATTAAAAGATCTAATTGATGTCTAAACCATCATCATCCTACCGTCACGCCTTCTGCCATGGGGGTAGGTAGAGAATATAGAGTGCCATATGCTACGATTTAAATACACTTCCTTGACTTTATTCACACAATACATATATATCTGGTCATACATGCACGGTGTCTAAATAGTATCACAAATTAAGATTTTGTGACTAAGATGAATTGTTTGTTTGTTTGTTAGTTGAACGCACTAAACTCAGGAACCACTGGTCCGATTTGAAAACTTCTTTCAGTGCAGGGTAGTACATTTATCGAGGAAGGCTAGGTATATAACATCACGCTGTGACCAATAGCAGCGAAGCAATCGTGAAAAATGTCGCAAAAACGGTAAAAAAATTCTAAATTCGACTGGTACGGAGTCGGGGGCAACAGATAGTTCCTAATAAAATTTTCCGTGGAAACCCTTTAGGTATATAATATCAGCCTCAATGTCAATTAGTTAATGATAAAATTCTAGATATGCCTAACAGTAACATTACAGTATATTGATTAGAAACGAGTTACTCTTGATTGTTAATTGGAGCTAGTTTTTAATCGGTTGCGGTGAAGCTGAAAGAAATGTGTTCATGCCTTTCTAGATAATAGTTGCTTGTATTGGAATTTATTACCGAATACAGTGTTTAACGTCAAAATTAGCAACATTTAATATTATTTGCATTCCTGTTGGTAAATTTATGAAAGTATATAAATAACTAGCATTAGCCATTGAATTATTAGGAATTGAAATCAGTATTCAGTTTGAATTTCATACAAATAACTTTAAAAACAGTAAAGTTGTATACTAACTTTGCACCCTTGTTTTACTTTTTAATGAATTTTTTAAAATGCTTTCTTTGAGTTTTCTTGCGTTATAGAAAAATTCTAACATTTATAAGCCTTGCGTCGATATGTCAGTGAGTATTTTAAGTTAATGTCAGTAGTATATAAATTAAAATTATTTCAGCAACTAAACTCCATTCTGGTGAGAACCCGAGAATTTGCGAGCTAAAATAAGATTGTCACGAAATAAATATAGTAAACATAAAATAATAATTTAGACATTCGAAGAAATACAATATGTAGCTACTTTTATGGAGAAGATTATTGATCAACTACTGTTAGATTTCTCCATATACTCATCAGACCACTTAAAGTATATAAGTTCAGAAAAAAAACATACTATAAGAAAAAGTAAACAATTTTTTACAAAGAGTTTCAATAACAAAGACACCAAATAAGTATGTTTTTATTGCAATATTAATAAATACAAGGATGTGCACTTATCATCGACAGATATTAACACCTCTCAATCAAAGTAAACAAGATATTTCCACTATAATACACTGACATCACGTGGAAATTTACAAGTTACTTTTATATCTTTGTTAAGATGAGGGATATTGATGAAGCGTATAAAATATTCTATTA
The DNA here is from genome assembly GCA_916999025.1 of Orgyia antiqua. Classification (NCBI taxonomy): domain Eukaryota; kingdom Metazoa; phylum Arthropoda; class Insecta; order Lepidoptera; family Erebidae; genus Orgyia; species Orgyia antiqua. The sequence continues at coordinate 12,893,687 of OU779864.1, read as the reverse complement.
TTAGAGATAGTATCTAGGTTTACCTTAAATGGGGCACTGGTTTGATATAAGTAATAATTTGGTTAGTTCAAAACAAAAAAACACGCTTGAAAATCCTGAATATTATTTTATCTTATTTCATTATCATCGATCGTTAATATGTATGCAAACTTTAAGATCAATCTGATTACTGAAAGTGGGTGAAAATCACTTTCAAGGATTTAGATAGATAGATAGATTGATAAAACTTTATTGTACACTTTACTTTGAAATAAAGACAAGATTCTTAAGACTAGGTACAAATGGCGGTCTTATCACATAAAGGATTTAGTTACATTAATAGATATGTAACAAGCTAATAAAAACGTGTTAATAAAATTAATTAATTGTTATCTATCTAAATTATTAAATAGTACCTACATACACCATTTAAATTCATCACTCGAATTGCCCTTAAAATAGCCGAGTTGTAATCATAAAATAATAGTGAATTTATTAAAAATTTGCGCCGAAATAACTTTAGTTTTGAATACTTAAGTTTTATTAAATATCTCAATATCGAACGGCTATTTTATTACTAATAAACCCAGCGGTTATCCATCCGTAAATAGTTGATTGCAGACTTGTATCAATATTGATTTAAAAGTATATTTCTATGGATGGAAAGACCCAGTTAATTCAGATAAGTTAAACTTAATTAGCGTCACATCTTCGAGAGTAGTGACTAATTATTTGCGTCATACATCTTTACAAAAACCTTACACAAAAGTACAAACTCACCGACTTCAATGGGGATGACATCTGTTGTCAGCTGGACGACAACTGACACTTCATACGTGTCGACCTCCAGTTTTTCTGCACACTTTAGCGACTTGTAAACACACGTTAAAGTCGTGTCATCGCAGCGATCAAGCTACGCATCAAGGAATTTTATCACTTACACTGCCCACAGAACTTATAAACAATGCGAGCTACCGATCAAAAACACTTTATTTTTTTATCTGTGATCCGTCACTGTAACTAATTTCTACTTCCCCTTCCGCTGTCCGGTGTTTGGCTCGAGTCGTTCAATCAATCGTTATCGATCGATTTTATCGATGATCTAAAAAAAGCAAACGTGAAAAATATATTATCATTATTACAACATATGATTTTAATTTATGCGAAAAATAACTTTAATTGTATCTAAAAAAGTAAGCGTCCCAAGAATTTGTTGTTTTTTTTATTTATGTATTTCAAGGTCGGTGAAGGTCAAAAACCTAGCGTTAAATTTATAACAATACAACTGAAAATCTACTTTATGTTGTAGTATTATTGTTATGAATCGCGTTTTTATGAAAACCTAGTATTTTATTTTGTTAATCTCATGCTAGAAGCTAAATATATCGCCTTCCATCTTATAGTTGTAGTGTTTTATTAATAAACATACCTACATAATAAAAATATTTACGTACGTATGTCTTAAAATACTTATATACATACTTATTGTACCTACTTACAAATTATTACAACGTGGTTAGCGTATAGTTATTGTTGATTCAACCTGTGCAGTAAATTAATTTAATGAAAAATTTTCTTTACATTTTGCATTGTTTTTCTAAGATGACTTTTTATTATGAATGTTGAAGTAAAATATTATACTACTGGCAAATTTGGTACATATTTAATTTATGATTAGTGAGCATTAGTGTGTGTAGATGTATGTAGGCTTTTGATATCAGTTAACTTCATTTTTAATGAGTATGAATTCAAATAAAACCACTTTTTACCAATTGAGACGCGTGTAATTGTCTTAAATTTTAGGCCGACGCAGACGTTTCGGAGACTTTGCAGTCACCATGGGTGAGTCCCAACCGTGGCCATGGTGTTTGCAAAGTCCTGGTGACTGAAAAGTGATTTTATTTAAACTGATGAGTCGCGCAAGTGTTAAAGCGTATAAATTTCACAAAAAATATATAAAAAGCCACATTACTGTGTAAATTACATAATTTTATCTTTATAACTGTAATCAGTGTACGTTAATCTATATAATTTAACGTAAGCCTCAACAAAATACACTTTATATCAATGTAAGAAATACATTGTAAATGTCTTATTTACTTATGTGCAGAACTAAATAAATAATGAAGTGTAAAGATAACTGTTGGCAATATTATCTTGTAAAAATATTAGAATTGCTGCATTCCACAACTATAGCTGTAATTAATAACAGAATATTTAGAGTTTTGATAAGACGAGGCAAGTTTATTCATTTTTCACGGATTATAATGTAAAATGTAATAGGGTGGTATAGTCGCATAACAACCAAGCCCTTTATATTAAAAAAAAAATACAATGCACTCTGGGAGTGCCGGCAGAAGTGAAAACTTGATTATTGAACATACATATATATTATTGAACACACATACATATAGAACATACACGAACATTCGCTCAAGCGCCCTGCGCTGCCTAAACGAAACAGTAGGCCCAGGCATACATTTTCGCCGCGCCGTAGAGAGGGGATAGCTGTCTACTCTCCATCCGTCTTACGCTTTTTCGATCAGCCGGCGTATTATGAGCTTTTTAAAATCATTCAAGTTCCAGGCAGGCCGTAAACTGCATGGCTAAATTAGGTATTATGGCAAAAATAAAACTTTTATTTGAAAATTTTTAGTTAGTACTTTAACTTTTAGTTGTACCTTATCCTTAAACATATTAATGTATGACTGGTTTAGCGAACTGACTGACTAATAATTTGTTCATAACACGAATTTGCCAGACAGTTCAATTCACGGCGTAAACTGCCTGTAAATAAAAGCTCATAATACGGCCGCTGGTCACGTGTCCTGACGCGAGTTTAAGATTTTATACCCATTACAGAAAAAGTGCTCAACGCCGCTAAAGAAGTTTTCACTTCAAAAACTTGAGAAGTGTCAAGGGACACCCGAATGGAACGAAGTTTCTTTCGATTAATTAGTGAAGGAATTGTAATTTTTTTTTTATGATAAATTACTATAATATTATAAAATAGATACTCAATAATTCATAAAAAAATAATATATTATTATTTTAGGTAATCTGTATTATAAGTATGTATTTACAAAAGAAAAGTAGTACTTATATGTATTATATCCGTATTCTGTTACCCATAACACAAGCATATAAGCTTAGCTTGGGACCAGAGGACGTTGTGTGAAATGTCCATGAATATTTATAAAAAAAAAGGTAATCATGTTATGAGAGAGAGAAAGAGAGAGAGAGTGTCAAAAAGTGTCGTTACAACTTTTGGTCTTAATTTTTTCCGTCTAGCCCCCTTTCGCAACGCGAGATAAGGAACGGCGTTCCAAAAAAAAAATGTAGCATGTATTTATGTAATGTACGATGCAGTAATCATTCTCCTGCTCTTAACTTATTAGGGTCAGGGCATCGTGTGTTTTAATTCCATAGTCTTCTGTCAGGCCCGTGCCCAACATTGGGACCTTAATAGGTTGGACAGACTAACATCGATGTAGGAAGCTTGTGTGTATAAAAAAATATTAGACTGTAGCCTAAAAAAAAAAATAGCCTAATAAAAATATTAGACTGTTTAAATAAATTACTTTTAATATTATGAATATTAAAAGTAATTTATTTAAACATCATATAAAATGTTAGTTGACAGAACGAGTCAAGTGAACAAAATAATGCTCAAATATATATACACAATGAAACATCACTTATCTGAAATACGTCAACAAATGAAAAGTTTTTGTCACATGCTATTTACATAATGTATATTTAACTATGTCCTATAGTTTTATGAATCCGCACATTGTAGAGTAATGTTTTATATAGATTTGATATAAAATGCAATAATTTTAAATATAGAGGTAGAACAAAGTAAATATAAATGATATTATATGGAAAGACTCCGTGTGGTGACGGATAAAGAATACAAGTGTCACACCCCATCTCCTCCCAAGGGTGCTGTAAAAGTCAGCTAAGGGATATTGCGCACAGATAACACCCACTGTGAGAGACGGAAAACTCGAAAATAAACCCTGTGCCAACACGCCTGGTCAGCGTCACAGTAGACCATAATCCCTTCCAAAATGGTGGAGGCCCGTGCCCAACAGTGGGACGTAAATGGGCTGGAGAAGAAGAAGAAGATATGGAAAGAGTTTGGCCGAAAGTGACTGAAAAGGAAATGTGTGCTAACTCCAAGCATGAAAGAAAATGTGTGCTAACTCCAAGTAGGTAATAGCGTAAGGGCAAGAAGTTATGATGATGATAATAAAATGCAATAAGTTTTACTTTAATTTGGTCAGCTTTTCTAATCAAATAAATTGTCGTATTTCCCCAAAAATATATGATTTAAGCTAAAGAAAAGTTAAATTCGTAAGTACTGAATTTGCCAGAGTTGTTTTCTTGAATGACACTGTTTTAAATTAATTTAAAAAAATTGGTAAATATGCAAATATTATGAAAATATTACACAAAACTGTAAAGTAATTTTTAAGTTAGGTACATTTTTTTATTAGTAAACATCGCAGTCTCTACCAAAATTCCCTACGAATCTGTTCTGGAGTATTAATCCTTGGTAAAGCTCCATGAACCTCCTGTTAACTATTGCTGTATAAACTGGATGTAACCATTTAATTACGGTTCTCGGAGATACCGTGAGAAATAATAATGATCTAAATACAAAAACTAAACTCAAAAACTTATGAAAACTAATTTCAGATTATTTTTTATAAACTTTATTTGTCATTTAATTCTTTTATTCCAAGTTAGCGATAATCTCGTTACTGTCGCATGCAAAATGCGATTGCTGACGCAGAGTACATTTTATTTTATTAGTCTTATCATTTGGAATGTACTGTGACTATCCAGATTTGAAACTTCTAGAGATACGATGCAAACAACTTGAAAGATTTCAGAAAGATTGATAAGGTAGATAATATATCTCTTAGTACAATAGGTACGTTGCTTTTCATGTCAAAATATATATTGCAAGGTATAAAATATGCTATTTTTTAATAAATGAACCTATAAAACAGATTCGATCAATATTAAAACAAGATTTTGAAAGTGACAGTCGTATAAACTGACTCTATCTTGTCAATTGGCTTAATATACGGCCTATAACTTGAATGTTTAAGACAGCCTTGCAGATATAGAACAGAACATTATTAGACATGAACGACATGGTTATCAACAAGGTGTTCTATGTTTCAGATATCAGGTTAGTCGTAAGTAACGAGAACTTACAGGCTAAACAGCTAAAAGAATACACTACATTGCAAGAAAATCTAGTGATTGCAATATTTTATGGCATTTTTAAAGTTGCAAGTGCATGTGGTTCTAATATGTTCCAAATTTAAAAAATAATGTATTTAATAAAGCATTTTTCTGTTTTTGAAATCTTACAGTGTAAGCTACGCTAGCTTAGAGGTTTTCTTGAGGTTAAAATATATTTAAATTCCTAATTCAAAACAGAGTCCTTAAAATTAAAAAAAAATCTTTATTTTAAATTTTTTTATTATCAATTGACAGGCGCCTCAGTAACTCTCCTATAACGAGCTTATTAACTTTGAAATAAAACATAGTGTTGGAACCTCGTTTATTTTATAGGGTTACTAACTTCACTTTATACTGTAGTTAAGAGGAGTTTGCTCTTATTTAGCCGACGGATTATTATGTTGCTTTTTGCTACTTAATCTTTATTCTTAGCTTAATCTACTAGTGGATAATCTAGTCTTCTCATAAAGCCTTCAAAAATAAACCTTAAAACTTTATAATTATGATTATTTTATACCAGACAAACGTGCGACATTAAATAATTAAATAAGTTTTTATGACTTGTGGTTGTAATCTTAGTTATAAAATGTTAAATTTTAATGGTTACTTTACGTTATTCAGGTACATATTTTTAAGTACTAGATTAAACCAACGACTGTATAATTGTTAGTAAAATGTGAGTCGATTTTGCAAGAGTAAGAATTTTCTTTAACTAACCTTATTATAAGCTACCGGTGAGAATTTTTTCGCGTTCTGTAGTCGCATCAATGCGCACGTGACCAGTGGAAAAACGAGCGCCACTGTTGCCTTAGCCTTACCCTTGAAACTTTAAAAAAAGTTTTCAAGCAAAACAACACAAAATAAATGTCATGTAAACGTTCTTTTAAAATATTCTAATTACCGTAATAATATCATAAAGTAAATTAGTAACAGCGATGACTATTTTTAAAAACTGAAAAGGCATAAATATGACAAATTGAATACTTATATCCTCTAATTTCCATTCAATTGTCTAAATGGCAAGCCTAACGTCTAGAATCACCATAACAAAAATACTACAACAATATAATGCAGATAACAAATGAAGTATTCCGGATAACTAACACAAAAGTATGAATATTTATAATTTGCCGCAACTAATTGTTGGGAGCACTGCCACTGATTATCCTGAGCACTTACATTGAGATTTTTTTTTCCGTGAATGTCAAGTGCATCCGTAGCACTGTTATATATCACTTTCAATTGTATGCCAAGATAAGTGCATGTCGTACGAACAATGCGAGGTTGTGGTACACGCGATAAGGCTTAATGTACGATTGTCGCGGTTCAAATACAGACCGCTTCGACACACGTGCGACGGCCGCGATGTTCGACGCACGAATGCCGCCAAACTACTTGACCATTGTTTACTTCTATAATTACATTTTCATTTTGATCGAGTTTACGGGTCGAAGGCTTCATAGGAGGAAAATCTCGACTCGATATGTCAGTAGCTGTGCTTGTTAATGACGGATTAATCGAGAGAGAAAAGTGAACAATTAGACATTTATTATTATTTATGTTAGATATCTGTAAAGGTATATTTTATCTGTTACTTACTCTACAAATTATAGTCTTATGCAGTTTGAATCCGATGATTTCTTGAGTTCTTATTAATTTATATTGTCGCTTTCCGTGCTGGATGTCGGAAACACGTGTGTTTCTTTGAATATCCGTACTGCAAATAGCTATCTTACGAAGTAATATTAAACTTCAAAGTGTCCTTTATGTGAAAGTAAGTGATTATTTCCTAAATATATTTTTTTACTGACCTTGATTAGCAATAGGTATATCACTGTGATTGTACATGATCGAAGACCGAGATCAAACTAGTCTTTCATCATTCATTCTAGTCTTAGTTCTAGACTATTTTTCTGTAATGTAAGGCATGCATAATACTTAGACCATATACCTATTAACAAGAATCTTAGACACATACCATATCTCACGTGCATGAAAATCACGTGTTATTTTTTATTATTATATTCTGAATAATATGTACACTAACAGCAAACATAGCGTATTTAGATTTAAAAATAGATAGCAAGAACCTGATAAATAACTTGTATTTGACTTTATTAGCTTCGCTACAATAAAATAATGTGCAGTAGGTATATAAGAAGGAGTTATGTAGAAACCCTGAGAGAGGACACAAAAAAAAATATTTAAATATCATCACTGCCACAGATGACCTTCAAAAGAGTCAAGGCCGTAGCACTTAAAATTGCCAAGCATGGATTGTAGATGGCGCTCTATAGTCCTAGCGTACCCCCATGAGAAAAGGGGTAATGGTATGACGATGATGATGATGTTTGTCTAGATGTATGAGTTGATATACATACATGGCCGAAGTCAAGATATGTTTAGATGGCAGCCGAACGCACTCAATAATTTTTCCTTCATCCATGAAATCTGTTTCTTTTGGGTATAAAATATAATTCTATGGATGACTGGGTCTGTCTGGCTGCTTATATATAACAGAAGCAATTAGACTTTGTCCATTATTAATTTTAGAAGTTGTATTTGGCTAGGGCAACAGGAAGTGTGTTTAGAGCGCAGCAGATGGCGCTCTATAGACTCGGCTTACCACCAAGGGAAAAGGTGTAATATTTTAATGATAATAGCTTTCCAGAAAAATGCAAAGCAACATATTACCAGTACACAACATGCCATACTTATAATATACTTAAGAATATGTTTATACATAATATTTTGTAAGAAATAATTGCTTAAATACATCACACAAATATTTAACCTACATGGGCATCGAACCAGTAAACAGGGCAGTAAGAAACTAAGCTTAAATCTAGCTATAAGGCTCTGCTCAGTATATAAATCTAACATTAATCTCTAAAATATCGAAATTAACAAACACTTTAATGTTGTTTTACGCATAGAACATATTTTTATGATGATCGTAGCTCAATAGAAAATCTGACAAAATGTTCTGACTTGTTTTAAGATAAGTGTATGATGAGTGAGATTAAAGTCAAAATCCCATTTTTTTCCTAGGTCCGTAAATAACCCTTCTTGACAGTCGGAAAAAAAAACTTCCTGTGTATGTATAATCAGCGACTTTATCACATAGAGGGATTTCTTCTAGTCTTTCGATTTTGATGTGTTTTTAAACAGAAAGAGTTGTTCATGAGGATGGTTTTTTTTCATTATTTGTTAAGGTTTTTTATTTTCTTAATTCCACACTTACGAAGTCGCGGGCTAGACACTATATAGTTCAATACATCTTATAGTTACAGCTAGTTAACTATAAGATGAAAAGGTAGAAGAGTCCGCTAAGAATCAATAGAAATAGGCACTTTACTGGCAACGAAACATTGCAACATTTATTTCTTTTTAATTTTACTTACAGCAGTTGTCTTAATAAATTTGCCCACATTGTTTTTACTTTCATGTAAATTACATTAGATTTCTACACTATGTAGCTAATACTGACATCACGTTTTGTATTAGGTAACTACTTGTTAATTTAAAACTAAATTTCCTATATATCTACACAGAAAAGTATTTAAATACTTCTTTTAGCGTCGACGGTCATGCAAAGTCGTGACAGACGAATACCAGACGGTGTTGCCAGCCTATAATTTTATTATTATACATAATTTAAAACCTACATAAACGGATGTTTTTCCAATTGAGTATAACAACTTCTTTATAAGTATAAAAAGTTGAGACTTTAAGTAGGTGTAAACTATTTCTTCTAAGCTTATTTTAACCTTTCCTAAGAAATCAGGAAGTTGAGCATGTTGAAATAAATTACAAACATAACTTGATAATCTTAGTAATATAAATGTAAAAGACTACAAAACAACTGAACCGACTTAAATAAAAATTTGAAAATATATAGTCTAGAGCCTGAAAAAGGACACATATACTTTCATATATACTTTCTTCCCAGCCCATTACCGTTCCACTATTGGACAAGGGTCTTCTCCATTTCAGGTGGATCTTGCTCTACTACTTCACTCTGATCAGCTGTGTTGGCATAGGGTTTAGTTTCGAGGTGTCTCTCAGAAGATTTATAGCTGGATTTTACGGAACCTTGGGTTGAATATGGTTGATGAAGTTTGCATTCAAACGGACTATGTGACGGGACTATTCCCATACGCTACATTTTAAGACGAAAATAGGGGGTAGTACAACAATCTGTGACGACTTTCAAGGGTGAATTAATCTTTTCCCCTGAATCTTTGAATACAATTTTTTTTTTACACAATAAAAATTTTCACTAAACATTTCATAAATGTAAATAAAGATAATTACAATGTTAAAGTGTATCATTTTTGTTGAAGTAAAAAGTAACGTCTGTGTTAATATAGTAATTTCTATGCGGTTGTTGAGCTGAAAGAGTAATTGCACGGCAGATAGCAACAAGTAAATATGGCATTTAAGTGTTGTAAATAAATAATTTTTTATGTTTGTTTTTCTGTACGCCAATTCGTTGTTTATGTTATTTGGCAAGTTTATTACTTAAAACCTACTGGCTTATCCTATCTCCTCTTGAAATTGAAAAAAATTGATAGCTAGCTAGAATGTAACATTCTGTGGTAACATGTTTTGAAAAGAATATCAGATATCGGTTAGCCCCGTAACAACTGATCATAGAGGACATTTTATTTTACCCGTGATCATGGTGACTAACAATACACATAAATAATGTTTTAAACAAATATACGCGTTTAAATGCGTAAAAAAAATAATTTCATTTGAATAAATGAATCGTACAGAATATTACGTTTTGCATGTTACACATTATGATATTTGTTATTTTGACGGACAGCGAAGTCTCAGTAATAGGGTCCCGTTTTTACCCTTTGGGTACGGAACCCTAATTATAATAGGTACAGAATTTTATTTATTAAATTACATTTGCTAGTGCATCTAGATTATGGTTTACTATGCTGCACTTATTGTGTTGGCGCAGGATTTATTTTTTACAGAGGATGTTATCGGCGTAGAATATAATCAGCAACTTTACCTTTACCGGCACCCTAGGAAAACAAGGGGTGGTGACACTTGTATTCTTAATCCGTCACCACACGGACATATATAACTATATTATATTTTTTATTACAGTTGCGCGTGCTTCAGTCACGTTGTATCAATGTATCGTGCCGCACCGCTGGTTTCTTTAACCACTTCTATCCTGCCTGACATACCATATTTATCACAATAACATCTTTTGATATAACAATTGTATTTATTTCACCTCATTTGCATACGATTCAATAGCAAATCTTCATAATATATAAATAAATTACTTAAGTGTCTTGATGTAATTTTGTAGACTTATTTCCTGGGTTTATTTGCGCATTAACTAAACAGAAATCTACTAAAACATGTTTACCAGTTCGGGATAGTGCCTGTAATGCTCTAAGAACTGATTTCAAGAACATTCATGTGCCGTTGTTAGGATTGGACCAAATTGAAGCAAAGTTACAAAATAAACACCAGATTGCGAATAAAAAGAAGATATTTGTTATTTTGACTTTCTGTTTCTGAAAATGGTTAAAAAAATGAACTAACTGATACGGAAATATAAGTACCTACTGTGGAATATTCTTAGAGGTTACTGGAATGGTCAACGCAACCTTCCAATCTAATGTTTTAAATGTAATGTGACTTAACTATATTCTTGTTTGGTCCATTATTGTCTTCTCCTCACCTTTTCTAATCTGTGGTCTAATGGTGCGTATTGATTGAACACATTTTGTTCGCAATTTTATTCATATCATCAGCGACATAATATGTCTCTTCGCAGGCGCCGCCGTGTGTACGAAATTTGACTTAGATCGCATCTGTAATTTTACCCTGAAAAAACGAGAGACATAGTAATTTCGAAATAATATTACAACGTAGTAAGGATTAGTCAAATTTAATAGACCGACGAATAATGACAATAATTTGCAAATGTATTTCCTGTATCTAAACACTAAAGAGCTACAAAATTACTAGTTAGTGACTTAGTATAATCCTAGTGTAATTTTTATTCACAATCCAATTTTAACAGCCTCGTTATTATAACTAAACTTATATGTTAATAATAGTTATTTCTTTTTGTATCCCGAAGATGTGAAGTATCCACCTACCTATGATAGTCTATAATTAACAACAAGCTGAGTGAGTGATTGTAATATAGACTCCTGGGTAAAAACTTGAATAAACTTGAATACGTCAGTATCAAAATAGATATAAAATAGTATCTGAACAACCAAGCTTTGCTCTGTTTTTTTAAGAAACCTTGTTTTACTACAGTGAAATCTATTTACATCGATAATTCGCCTTGGAAACGCCTTCCCGCTGATTTTCTTGAAAATCGTTTGAACTGTTTCTGACATCTATACTTCTATACTAATATTATAAAGCTGAAAAATTTGTTTGTTTGAACGCGCTAATCTCAGGAAACACAGGTCCGATTTGAAAAATTCTTTCAGTGGTGGATATTGCATTTATCGAAGATGGCTATAGGTTAAATAACATCAAGCTGTGACTAATAGGAGTGAAACATCAGTGAAAAATGTTCCAAAATCAGGGACAATTTTCTAAATTTAACGCGTAAAAAGTTGCTGGCAACATCTAGTTAACAATACATATGCAAACCTGTACAGAAACCATTCGTTTAAATTATTAGATGGTAGAAAAGTATTCAAAAATCCAAATACGATGTCTTGTATCCAATTTAAACATCTATGCTAAATCGTTTTTAATACTATCCAATTCCTTCTTAGCAATTAGTATTTTCCTTAATTGGAAAACACCAGGATATCACATTAATCATGTCTTTCAAGTTGACATTTAATAGTTAGGTACATTATCTTATTAGAGCGTTTATTATATTTCTTTTAACACCAATGTGCGTAAATTGTTGATATTATATTATGTACTAGCTGTGCCTACGACTCCGTCCGCGTGTATCGATTTTTTCGATCGACCCAATCGACCCAATCAACCCAATAAATTTTTGATTCTTTTTTTACCCGCTACAGATATGGCGTTGCAAGTAACCAAATTGAGAAATTTTTCATTATGTAAATATCTCATGATTGAGTGGACCGATTGCGATGAAACAAGGACTAAGTAATAATACATACTAACATTTATATTTATAAGTGACAATGTTGTTTTAGAACAACTTAGTTTCAAAATGTGTATAATTCATATTTTTCTTAAAATAAAATAGTATCGAAATCTTATATAACAGGTAGATAAATATCAATAATAATTGCATAATTCTTCGTAATCGTGACGTATTTAATCAAATCAATTCTATGTTAATTGAGACGGAATCACGAATTTATTGTTAAAGGATTTTTCTAGACGCAATAACTAACAATGACTTCTTGAGGTAGCAACTAATTTGTAACTATTGTGATGAACTTGGTATTTTCAGATTGTATAATCTATGTCACATTCTCTAACACTTGCGCGTATCGTTTATTAAAAAAAACACGTTTAATGGATTTAGACGCGTAAATTTGTTTTAAATAGGCCATCGTTTCGCAAAATTTCCCGTCAAATGTGGAAATGCCATGTAATACAGCATAACAGCTCCACCTTACAGCTCCACTTTACGCCTTATAGTTTCAGCTGTGACTATTATGACTGAATAATCTCCAAAACATCGGGCTAATATTTAAAACTCATATAATATGCGTCTAAATCCAAATAAAACTATTTAATTTTAATTATATATTATATTCTTACCTCATAGATTAACATATCATTCATCATTTTCCTACCTTTATCCCATTATTTAGGGTCGGGTAGAATATCTTTTTCTTCCCTAATCTTTTGTCAGACTACAACCGAAACAGCTAGTCCCTGTTTGTAACTTTCTAAGATCTCCTTAAAATTTGGCGAATATTCATTTCTGTAACGCAAAAACTGATCTGGAAAGTAAATAGACAATATTTAAATTCTTTTGGATCAAACTTCATCTGTCCAACATAAAAAAGTTTCGAGAAAACTGTCTATTACTTTTGTCATGGAGAAAATTCCTTTTCTCTTAAAGTTACTGTTACTAAGCAATAAGTACATCGTTACCAAAATAGAAGTAAGTAGTTAAAAAGATTATACTTTGACGTTCGTTTCAACAAATATGTTATTGTAATGTAACTTTTGTTAATATCTCCATTTCATTGTCAAAATGTCAATGATCTTGAACATTCTTGTAGGCGCTAATTGACCATTTAGTTTTCAATTTGACATAACAAAGACATCAGTTAAGCACAAAACTGTCACACTCTCGTTAACATTTAAATACAACAACAAATTCTGTATACGTCTTAATTGCCCGTGCATAATCAATATTTTTTTAACTGCAAATTCAATACGACGACATCTTTTAAATTGTAATATCCAAGTTGGAATGAAATGTTATACTAAGTCAATACAAATATCAATCTTTGTGTCAATCTTAAATATTGTAGGTATACACAAATACAATGAAACCTGCTTGGAATTGGAGAGGTTACGTCTAGAGTGATGTAAGAGCCAGCTGAAGGATTTGAAGCAAAGAACATCATCTATAAAACATGGAATATTTGGAACTAAACCCTATAGATCTATTTATTGTGATATGGGAGATTAAATACCGTCCCTATATGTGGAGGAGACCCATGCCCAATAGTAGGACGTTAATGGGCTGGAGAGGATACGTGATACTACTGTGACTACGTGATACTACTGTGATACTACTAGATATTTGAATACTAGCTGCGGCCACGACTCCGTCCGCGTGTATCGATTTTTTTTATCAACTCAATAAAATTTTTGATTCTTTTTTTTTGCCGCAAGATGGCGTTGCAAGTAACCAAATTGAGAAATTTCGTATTATGTAAATATCTCTTGATTGAGTGGACCGATTGCGATGAAACAAAGACAAAGTAATACCTTGAGTTGTGTACAATTTTCGCGTTTAACTTTTATATTTTTAAGTGTCGTAAATTTTATGTGATACGTGCATAGACAAACATCTAAACAGAATGACAAACATTTCAAAAATGCTGAAAATTGGTTCTGTTGGTTGTCCTTTGACCATCATCTGACTATTTTTTTATTTTAATATTTATTCAAAACTAGCTGATGCCCGCTACTCCGTACGCGTGGAATTTTAGATTCCCATATATTTTGTCACCGTTTAAACCTTCCCTGGACTTTCACGAATATTGCAAGACCAAAATCACCAAAATTGGCCCAGCCGTTCTCGAGTTTTAGCGAGACTAACGAACAAAAATTGATTTTTATATATAAGATACAATATTTTATTTTCTACAGATTTATTATAATATGTAATAGCAAATTCATCACAATAGTTACATATTCGTGGCTACCTCTAGAAGTAATTGATAGTTAAATCCTTCTAAAAAAATCATGAAAACAAAATACTAACAAACCTGCCTAATTTGAGCAATTTTCTTCGAAAAGCACAGGAGATGTAAATATTCCATACAGGTAAGTTTCAATGTTTTAATTATTTCATTACTTAATTACGAATACGTAAGTAATTTCAACAGACTCGAACTGCGTGGTTAGTGTTTAAAATCTCTACCTCTCACTTACCTTGGTTCTATGTTGATACTATATGGTGAAACCTGGTTAATTTACATCTCAAGGGACCAAATACTATTAACCAGTTTTAGAGTTTCATATACCAAGGGCAGAGCCGTATTTACCCTAGGGCCATGGGGCTATTGCCCGTGGCGGCCAGCCGCTTGGCGGCGAAAGCCTTCAAGTTTAAAATCATGCTCTATCTTTATTAATTTGTAGGGCGGCTAATTAAATTGGCCCGGAGCGGCCCAGCATGTCAAATATAATGGCCCGGGGCGCTTATTTTCAAAATAAGGCACTGACAAAGGGAAAAACTATAATCAAATATCTAATAAAAAAAAATTTACAAAAGAAATCAAATATTTAAAGGAGGTTCTTAAATAACAAACATTTTAGTTTAACTTATGATAGCTATAATTATAATGATGATGATGATATAGAATAGTTTGCGCGGGAATCCAACGTATAGTTCACCGATTTTAATTTCTTTAGTCACTCACGGTCAAAATTCACACTGCAGTCTGCTAAAGATTGTATGCTACCTTATAACCAAGTTGTTGTAGTTGCCCGAAACTTCGTTCGCAACAACAACTTGCTAATAATTAAATAATTCCACTTTCAGCAACTAGATGTCGTTAACAGTTGATTGTAAAAATTATATTGCCTGATATAAAAGAGGATATTAGTTACGGACGTATAAGGTATTAAAAAGCAAATGAATATTTTAGAAACTGTTCATGATCCATTTTAATTATTAAAATATAATATTATTTAAAATATAATTATTTAAATAGAAATTTAATAACAGTTACTCTTAATTCCTTTGAAAATTATTTGTTATCGTATTATTCTTAATCTTTTAGTGTCTTTTGCGTTTTGCTTTTTCTATAATTAGATTTCTATTATTTTAATAAGTAATATGAAGCAAAAAGTTATTTGTTAAAAAGTTAATGTGTTTGAGTACACTTAAACCAATATTACTTTTTAAAAAATCAGAGAAGAATCTACGCTCGAAGAATAAATGTGACAATAATTTTATTATGTTTTTCCTATAATTAGGTATCATTATAGCCAATTATAGCAAATGTATAATAATTTATACACATAGTTATATAGGAAAGTACGCCTAAAGTTTGAGTCACTTCAGTCGTATAAGCCACGCAAATTGGTAATGCGCTGGAACCTTGTCAAATTAACGCCCTCGTGACGTCATCAGCAAAAAAAAATACAGCTAACAAAATGTAATATTCTCATCTATACGTCACTATGACGTCACCAACATGGCCGCCAGGCGCCTTACCAATTTGTCTGGCTTATAATAACGTAGAGCCTATAGCGCTCTCGGACACTACAGCTTATTAATGCTGAAAAATCTATGGGATCGGACCACTATTTTGACAATACCTCATTATAAATTTATACTAATATTTTAAAGCTGAAGAGTTTGTTTGTTTGTTTGTTTGAACGCGCTAATCTCAGGAACCAGGTTTGATTAGAAAAATTCTTTCAGTGTTGGATAGAACATTTATCGAGGAAGGCTATAAGCTACATAACATTACGCTGCGGCCAATAGGAGCGAAGCATAAGTGAAAACTGTTGCAAACGGGAAAAAAAATCTAAATTCTACGCGTACGAAGTCGCGGGCGATAGCTAGTAGAGAAGATACTTGTTTTCTGTTACTTTAATCATATTCTGCATCTACAGAGATCTTCACACTGCCACGTTACCTGAAACAACAAAAACATAACGTAAATATCGAACGATTTGAAATTCAGTTTATTTTTATCAATTTACGTCTAATTTTCGTGTACTCAAATGAAAAGATCAGGATTCCAATTTGCGAAATATATTATTTACTTTACAATTTATCATAGAATTTAATGTGTGCGAAGTTGTGGCCCACGATTTTGAATAAATATACCTTTTATTTGATTAACTGCCGCATAATATTATTGTGGTTATTTGGAGTGTGTTTATGACCAATTTGTATGTTCTATCGTTGGTTCTACGATGTAGCTGTACAAACACATTATATCACTCTATGTTTATTGTAATAGCGAAATTTATTATTGCTTAGGTCATTAACTGTCGTTATTTAATTGATTGTAGACCAATAACTAAGTATAATTTCAAAATTCATCTCTAACTGAGTAGTTAAAATATGATAAATGACTTAGACGTTTGGTAAATGAATGCCGTAGACGAATGATAATTCCAAGTTTTATAACAGGTTAATAATTTACTATTTTATTACCGGCCTCAATTAAACTAAACTAAACTGAACTACAAAATTAGAACAACTATGGTGTGTTTTGATTAATTAGCTATTTCGCTATATACATTAAATTTCTATTCATTATAATCTTTAGTTTATAATACACACTATTTTATAATATATCGGTTTACTTTGACGAATTGTGTTATTGATACTATTAATTTTCATATTTAGCTAAGTTTAGTTTAGTTATGCACATAGAATTAGTATCATTGTCTGTTTAGGAATAAAGGCTTAAGCGCACTTAGTAAAGTTTCGTTTTCCGATATTCACTTCAAGTCTGGAACGCTTTCATAATATTTTTATTTTTCTTAAAAAAGAAAAGATCAAAGACAATATTATGACCCTTTTGAGGTTTTGTTCTAAATCATCTATATTAATATTATAAAGCTGAAGAGTTTGATTGTTTGTTTGTTTGAACGCGCTAATCTCAGGAACAACTGGACCGATTTGAAAAATTCTTTCAGTGTTAGATAGGTCATTTACGGCTATATAACATCACGTTACGACCAGTAGAAGCGAAGCAGTAGTGAAAAATGTTGCAAAAACGGGGAAAATTTTTTAAATGCCACGCGGACAGAATCGCGGGCAACAGCTAGTATTTCATAAAGATTTGGTCTGCGGTCAAACCTCTATATCACATTTAACGTTACTTTAATTCCAATAATAACTAATAGATATTTCTTTTTATGGTGGCGGAAAATAAATTCATATATTTTGTCAGAACTCCATCTTGCTACTTTTTGTATTCATGTCACCACCTTTCTTCTTAACAATTAGTATTTCTTCAAGCTATGTGATTTGTTCGTGGTACTTCCAGCTGCTGACGTTAAGGGCTTACTCACGTTTGAATTAGTTCCTCTATGGATTTCCTTATTAAGATTCTTCTCACGTAAAGGACACCCAACATAGCGCTTTCCATAGTACGTTGTGAGACTTTAAGTTTTCTAATGAGGCCAAGTTTATTTATTTCGAATGTGGTCATATCTTATGTAATGCACTATGGTTTTTATGTGGCTGACGTAAATTATGTGAATCGATGCATTAAACAAAGTAGGTATTACTGTTGTACAATAACAACTTGGCTTGCTTAAAACGGCTATAATTAAAAAGCCTTTATTAAGCATGATAAGAAAGCTTTATTGTCTTAGGAAACGAACCTCCATACCTACTACCACTTACATCGTAAGTCCTATCCTCCACTAGATCTATCAATGAAGTTCTAATGTAGTCGAAATAATATAGTAGGAAATAATTTTATAGTAGATAGCTGACCCGGCAAACGTTGTTTTGCCATACAAATGTTAGGGGTAGACAAATAATTTGCGATAAATTAATATTGCGACTATAAATTGAAATGTATGCTATTCTATCTTTCAAGTTGGGTTGAATTACACACGGTGTGCAAATCAAATTTAAAATCGGTTCAGGAGTTTAGGAGTCCATCGCGGACAAACATTGTGACACGTAATTTTTATATATAAAGACTAGCTGACTCGGCAAACGTTGTTTTGCCATAAGAATGTTAAGGATAGAAAACCCTTGTCACTTAAGGATACGAAAAAAAGATAGTAGCCGATAATCAGACTTACTGTATATTCAAAAAATAAAATTAATAAGAAACGGTCAAGCCGTTTCGGAGGAGTATGGGAACGAACATTGTGACACGAGAATTTTATATATTAGATTTTACTAAGAATTTAATATAAGTGGTGTTGTACCGGTACTAGCTTTTGCAAATATTTGACTTAGTTGTTTGGTAAAATCGATAGCTTAAAATGTTTTGGGTTTTTCTTATTTAAATAACAATTTTGTTCGATTTGTTGGCAACCACAGTCAAGATATAAACGTGCGCTGAATTCATTATTTAAGTACATTAATACGATTGAATTACGAAATTTCTGAATGTCTTACGTAGGTACCCCTCAGCGGATTGCATATCCTGAACCTAGGTAGAGAAAAAAGTGTCTAGAGAGCAATACTTTTTGTTCAAAATTAGTCTTTCTACATGAATAACTATTTCTGTATTCTATTCTATTAAAATATATTATGAATTATATGTTTTTTTTTCAGTGTGAAAAAGGGTGCCAAATGAACAAAGTTTTCTACTTTTGTTTTTTTTTTACGGAGTATAGACACGCCGTCAAATAAACTGACTTAGTATAAAGCAAAGTATAAACAAAGAATACATAAAAGAACATATTTTTTTTTATTTGAAACTCTTGTCACTGCTAATTTAGATAGTAGGTAATTACAAGAAAAATTTTAATAAAATTAAACGGTCTGGACTTACAAAGAGCAATGTCTTGTACAAGGGTAAGTATAATTATATTTTCAGATTCCATATGTGGCTCCTACTAGCGGTTCTTATTAGTTTAACCATTTACACGTTCAAGGATACTTTGATATCTTCAGTCCACTTTACGCTTTGTGTTTAGTAAACAAGTGGTTTTGAAGTTCCAGCGGATTGTCGTAAGTAGTTTAGTTTTATTTATGAGTTCATAGACTATTAATATTATTATACATCAAGATAAACTAGATGATTTGTGCTTTATAATTAAGTATACATATAGCATACATATCACAGTTTTAAGAGTAAAATCGAGTTATATTTTGAATTGTTATGTTTTCTCCTCTGTCCTCTTCTGTTCTCATTTTTAATACTTTAAAATAAATTTTCAGATCTTAAAAAAATAGATAGATTTCATCTGTAGTCTTCTAGTAATTTTTCGTAGTATTTGTCTTCACTCTAGGTATTATAGATAAGAAGCTATAAAGGTTTTTTGTTACAACATGCGAGCGCGGTACCGATCGAATCAGCGCCACGCGTAGCTGGACGGACAACGGTATAATAGGTATTTAGGTCGGGACGTGGGAATGGTTAGTGATATATGACGTATTTACGAATTTATTACGACTTCTAATATATAATATTCTCCTGTCACGGTGTTTGTAATTATGCTCCTCCGAAATGGCTCGACTGATTTTCGTCAAATTTTGTGTATACATAACGGATGTATAGGTCTGAGAATCGGACAACATCTATTTTTCTTCCCCCTAAGTCGATTTGTATGGCAAAACAACGTTTGCCGGGTCAGCTAGTCTTTACCTAAAAATAGTAAAAATTAAATATAAAAATGTCAGTATCGATATTTTCTCCTAAAATCGGTTTTTATACCTTACAACATAGTCATTTGAATAATTTTAAACATTTTACTCAAAATGTCAAGGTGTTATTCGAAAACATAGTAATAATCATAATATTTACCACATTAACACCGTAATTCAGAATTATTTAATGCAGAAAAAAATTAATGGAGATTATTTTAGGTTATCCCAACATGGCTGGCTTTTTATAATTATTGTTATACACATTTTGTTGTAACGCGTTGGTATCTTTTTTGAGCACTGGCTTTGTAAATCAGTTATCGAAACAGATTTGATATTAGGATTTAACATCGAATGTTCTTACTGTTTGTTTGTTTTATTTATCCACAAACATGTAACTGGATAAAATATTTTGCAAAAATTAAATTAAACAAATATCTCGTGATTTTGCGGGTAATAGAAATATAATAATAAACAAAGCGCATTATAATTCTATAAACATATCCGCATGTACCTATCTGTGATTTCATGGCCACACACCAAAACGCCTTGCGCACGCGCTCCTCGAACAACTGCGATGCAAGACAGTTCCGGTAGAAATTCTCACAAAGCTTTATGTATATTACATCATATATTCATACTACGTTACACACAATATAGAGTATGTATTATTTATGTTACGATCTATTGCGTAAAATATTTATTGATTATCGCAAATAGATCGTGAGTGAAATAATTTGATAATAAAATTTGCAAGTAACGCTGTATTTAAACATAAAATAGTCACGATGATGGTACTAATATTTAAGTGGCGTTAATTTATAGTATAGGAATATTTTTATAAGTGGTGCGAATTGGTAGACGTAGAATAGATAAAACGCATAGTATCATCATCATTTACTTACCAAACCTAAAGGGTAGAAACAAACCCTATTACTAAGACTCTTTCACAACCTGGTGACAGACGATATAAGGGTTAGCATAAGATTCCTAAAAATAGGGTCCCATTTCACCCTTTTACTACCCTAAAATTAGGTTAAATGAGTTAGATTAAGTTAGGTTCTATGAATCAGCTATCCCACAAAGGGTAAGGAAGTAATAAATAATAATAAATATTCACGGACATTTCACACATAGCTTATATGTTTATGTTATAGATGTCAAAATACCGATATACTACTTTTCTTTTGTAAATACATACTTATAATAACACAAATAACACCTAGAAGTAGGACAGACATATGTATGACATTTATAAACATCACACAAATTATTGTCCTGTGCGGGAATCGAACCTGCAGCCTCGTGAAGCGCAGTTCTTTACATGAACCACTAGACCACAGAGCCCGTCTAAGAAAAGCAATTTCTTCAATAAATCGATACTTTGCACTAGTATAAACACTTTAAAGTATTACATTTATTAGTATTCTACACACGCATGATACCTATCAATATTAAATAGTTAGTGGAAATTTTACCGCGTAACTACTACGAGTGTTTGTCGTCCTAACAGGTTTGATCTAGGATAACGTTTAGGAAGTGAACGCTTTTGTGTTATTTTCTACTTAAAGTCAAGAGAAGGCGTACCATTGATGTATTATTTTCTAGATGTGACACATGTGTTCTTGTGGTAAAACAAAGTATATTGTAGATACTTTTAACGAATTTTCATAAGTTTCATTATTTAAACAGATTTTATTTATTACGCTTATGACTAAATAACCTATAAACTAACTTTAAAGTGATCATTGCTATCAAAAAAAGATAAAACAAAAAAAAACTTAAACATTTTTTCATTTCGTAAATATTATTATTTATGGAAATCAAACTTGAAACATTGAGCACATAGAACAGCATCACTACTCCCGTCACAAGGCCAGTCATGAGTATTACAGTAAATTATATCCATATTTAAAACAAATATCTTAAGAATTTGGCATAATGTATAGACGGTACAAGGTCAGAAACAAAGAAAAAAACATGTGATTACAAGATCAAATTGATTTAAATTTATTTGCATAACTTAAAAAAATTATGCGTTAGTATTATATGTTGTATAAGGGCGTTGCTAGCCAAGTAGTATTTAGCTTTGGTTAAGAATGCATTGTCCATGTGGTGAAGGACTAAGAATACAATTGTCACCACCCCTGATCCTTCCCAGGGTCCTGTAAAAGCCAGCTAAGGAATATTGTACATAGATAAGATCCTCTGCGGGAGATGGAAAACTCGAAAACAAACCCTGTGCCAACACGTCTGGTCAGCGCGGCACAGTAGACCATAATCCCTTCCAAAATGGAGGAGGCCCGTGATCAACAGTGGAAATTTAATGGGCAGAAACCTGGTCCTTCAAAAGGGTCGGGCATGTAAGACCAGATGTATGCGTGTGGGCTAAGGAAATGCGTTTGGATAGTAGCAAATGTTGATGATAATAATGCTTCATACACCCGTACAACTGCATACCGTCATAAATGTACTATGATAAGTGCATTAAGTATTACTGACCTAAACCTTCTGAATGACGTAACTGGGACTTGAATGAAGACAAATTTAATGATAAAGAAAAATTAATGACCGTAGAATTAATTTTTTAGAAAAGTTTTCTTAAAATAACAAAAAATTGGTCCGAAGGGTTCCGTACCATTATCTATGCAACATAAGCCAACGTTATTAGTATCGAGCAAGAAACGGTAAAAAAACGGAACGGTAACGGATGAGACTGAGCTGTAAAGTGTCCTCTACGATCAGTTATTACAGGGTTTACCCACATTTGATTTTAATTTTAACGATACGTCGGGCAAAAATTTAAAACAAAACACGCTTCTAAATCCGTATAAAGAGGTTTTATTTAAACGAATGAGTCGCGCAAGAGGTAAAGAATATAATACAGTAGTTACCTAAAACCTAGCTAATTATTTTATATATAAAACATGGGTAAATATAATAAAAATAAATAGCATACATTATGTTTGTCTGAGACAAATGTCAAAAGGATGAACATTGTCGCATCGATTTCAATTAAAGGTGACATACGATAATTCTATTTATGTAACTGGAGAAGAGTATTATTAACGTAAAAAGGGTCGCACTTGACTGGTGTTTATTTCTTGTTGGTGTATTGTAACCAGAATAGATATTTTAACAGGCCTGGCGGCGTATCGGTAGATTAACCTATTTTTATTCACGAGGTTGTTGGTTCAAACCTTAATTCAATTCTTAATACAATTCTTGCACAGAGGAAGGTGTTCCTTTGTCTTGTTGGTGTAACCAGAATAGATATTTTAACAGGCCTGGCGGCGTATCGGTATATTAACCTATTTTTATTCACGAGGTTGTTGGTTCAAACCTTAATTCAATTCTTAATACAATTCTTGCACAGAGGAAGGTGTTCCTTTGTAAGTAGTTCTGAAAAACTATTATAATATGTCTTATATCCGACAAATATCCCAAAAATTAAACTTTGGTTGGGACCAGAGTATGTTGGGTGAAATGTCCGTAAAATTCATATTTTTTATCACACTCCTTTTTTTCATAAAACAATTCTTTTAAATGTGATCATAACAATATTATTCATAATATGTAGCAATTAAGTAAGAAAAGTGGCTCTTTGTAATAAGACCCTTGCATGCTTTGCTTACAGAAATAATGTTGAAACAATACCGACAAGAAATGGTAGGAAAAATCCAAGGTAATATTATAAATAACTGGGAAGGAAAATGTGGTTCAAATCCTATAAAAGTATGTTCAGCGTATGATTTTGTAACGTCAATGACTCCTTGAGGAAATCTGTGTAAGAACTTATGGAACGATCTGGAATAGATTTTATTAAGTTATTAATCATACGTGCCTACCTACTAAAATAATAGTAGTGTAGGACATTACTAGCTATAGCCTGCGACTCCGTACGACTGGAAGTTAAAAATTTTCAAAAACATTTCTCACTAAAACGTCGTCGCTCGTATTAGTCGCATCGTTATAGCACATAGCATTCCTCAGTAAATGGACTATCGAACACAAAAATAGTATTTTTAATTCGAATTAGTAGTTCCTGAGATTAAACTCTTATTTATGCTTTGTTGTACACAAGAGAAAAATAATAACAGAAATAAAAAACATCAGAACTAAAAATGAACAAAGGCGAGCTTAACTCAAACCTGAGTTTTCTTACAGCAAACCCTTGAGTGATAGATATATGAGATGATGGATAGATTTGGTGTACAACAGCGTCGGAAATATATTGTAAAGCTATTTTACATTGAATACGTAATAAAGATATACAAATACAATAAAATACACTTACAACATAATATACACAATAGTATTATTATAATAATACATAAACATAAATAAATAAACATACATACACAACTAGGTACATAAATAGATAATCACAAGGAGAAGAAATATTTCTTCTCCTCAATACTTAGCAAAATTTAATTTAATTTGTTCTGCAAATTTTGAAAAGATTTGCAAAACAAAACACATTTGATTAAGCTTCTTATTTTTGCAGTCCAGGCATCCTAATAACAATACACCCAAAAATATAGGTTCCTAGGCTAACCGCATCAGTTTAAACAAAGTTCAATTACTTACAGGTGGCTGTCCTTGATCGCTATTTATATAGTACTTATTGTATTCTAAATGTTCAATGTGATCAATAGACATTCAAATATAATTATCATTCAATCAGATCCTGATCTTCTAACTAGTTTTCTAATAGACACTCTGTTGCATATCTTTTGAGAATGCATGAAGGTGATCCACTATTGATTCTTACACTGTAGGAAATTAAATAGTTTTCTCACGCTATATAATATGTATAATTTCTGTTTTCAGTCTTATATTTAACTAACTGATGCCCGTAACTTCGAACGCGTGTAATTTTAAAACCAAACCCTAACAAATTGTACAAAAATATCATTCTCTGAACCATTCTATCTACATACAAAACCGCATCAAAATCCGTTGCGTAGTTTTGAAGATATAAGCTCAATATAATGCTACATCAACTAAAAGAAAAAAATATTTTATGTGCGTGTTTGTGTTACATGTTACCTAAATGTATTTTAGCAAGTGTTTCTGTCTATAATTCCAAAAGTTCTAAAACTCTTGTATTTTTTTTTTTCATAAGAAATGCCACTCGCCGTAGACATTAATATTATTATTTTTTAACTAGCTGCCCCGGCAAACGTTGTTTTGCCATACAATTCTGTATAAAATAAAATTTCATCAAAATCGGTCCAGCCAATTTGTAGCCTATGTGTTATTCTGATGTATAAGCTATATTGTGGTAAAGTTTCATTCAAATCCATTCAGTAGTTTTTACGTGAAAGAGTAACAAACATCCATACATACATCCATACTTACAAACTTTCGCCTTTATAATATTAGTAGGATATAAACTTGGCACCTAATATAAAACTAGAAGCTGTTTCTGCGTCAAATATACTTATTATTTTGTAACAGCCGGCTATTTAGTCTGTGATTTAAACCGGACAAACTACAATCATTTCTGGGAACTAATCTATCAGCAAAAACTAAACAAAACATAGTTTGTATCAACTGAATAATGTTCCAACTGATTTATTTATGTAATACTCCAATTTATACAGTTTTAATGCTAGCTGTTGCCCGCGACTTCATTCGCGTAGAATCTGGAATCACATTTTCTATAGGTAATATTAAAAAGCTCTAGAGTTCGTTTGTTTGTTTGAACGCGCTAATCTTAGGAACCACTGATCCGATTAGAAAAATTATTACTATAAATATTTAGATAACGACACGCTGTGATCAATAGTATTCTGGAACATAGAACTATCATTTAACTATTCTGGTACCCAGAGGACGTGGTGTGAATTGTCCATGAATATTTTCATTTATTTTATCTACAAAAATAATAGCAGCAATAAAGCCTTCGGTAAAATATTAATATTTTGATTGGGCGGTCAGTTAGTCATTCATAAATTGGAATAACAAATCATACACATAATAGGAATTTCACAACAAAACTCATTACATATTAATTTTATATCAATCTGATTGGATAAAAATCGGCCAAGGGACTTTGAGAAGGTTGTCAAAACACGACACAATGAAAATAAACTAGTTATTTGCGCGTCTCTGTATAACTTAAAAGCCGTTCAAATAAAACTACTTTATTACCGTATTTGTTTTAAATTTTGACCTGACGTTTCAGAGACTTTGTATTTAAAAGCCGTTTAAAAGCAAACACAAAAAGTCTACAGAAAGATAAACAAAAACATTGTTGGACTGTGTGAATGAAAGAAAGAGGAGTTAACACAGATAGACTGCTGACAGAAGACTATGGAAGATGGAAGAAAAAGATATGTTGCGCTGACCCAAATATTGAGACAAGTGCAGGAGAATAACGATTTTATGTAATAATATTATTATTATAGTTAATTGTTACAAAGCGGTTTTTAACAAAGTTTTACAGTATCTTATACATAATCGACGGGCCTCGTAGTGTAGTGGTTCATATAACGGACTGCCGATCATGAGGTCTCGGGTTCGATTCCCGGTCAGGACAATCATTTGTGTGATGTTTTTAATTGTCATACAAATGTTTGTACTGCGTCTGGGTGTTTACTATGTATTAAGTATAAGTATGTATTTACAAAAGAAAAGTAGTACATGTATTATATCCGTATTCTGGTACCCATAACACAAGCAATATAAGCTTAGCTTGGGACCAGAGGACGTTGTGTGAAATGTCCATGAATATTTATAAAAAAAAAAAAATCTTAAGAATTGAACGTTTTTTATCAATTTTCCCAAACGTCGTCGTGGCGATATCGTGGCGTTTCGGTTTGGCATCTAGATTTAGCACAATCATTACGTTCTCTATAAAAATCGCGCTTTTCTAATTTATTTTATGTAATTGTATTATGTAATTCTTTTTCTTTATTTTAATAAAATGCCTAATATCAATTGCTTTCTCAACTCCGAGAGAGATCTAGTTCGATGGTATTCATGTTTAATTACACTACAGCTATTAGATTACTGCAAAGGGTATCCTCCGCATTCCACAGAGTTTTGTCTAATTGTCAATAGTAAACCAGAAATGACTTTTCTACTAAATATGATGCAAGGTATTTATTACGAGAGAAATCAAGTGGTTAGTTTTAATTAGTATTGTCGTCTACATACTCCGATATGTTTGTAAGCCACTTTTTTTTCTTTTTTTTATTGGGGTATATCTTGAGCAATGAAATTTTATATATTTGCATGCGAAAACACTCTGAAATGACCTAAAGGTAAAACCAATTCTCAGCTACCTACCTACTCCTTTTGCTCACAAAACTTTATAAAATTCAGTCCAGCTGTTTCGGAGGCATTTTGTAATTAACACCACGACAAGGAAAAACATGCTCTTAGAATTCGGTAGCAAAAAGTAAGACAGGACACTATTACTAAAACTATGCTGTCCATGTGCTCATCTGTCTGATACCAAGCTTTATGCCAGGAACGGTGATAGCTAAAGAGTTAAAATTTGATAATCTATATGTACTCTCTTTTAGCGCAATTTCATACGCTAACATTATTTTAAAAGCTATGTCAGATGTAGCAAAACATTTACGGCTGTGCCGTAATAAATACAATCAGGAAGTTATCTGAACATAGTCGCACCGGTACAAAAGCGATAAATTGCACGATTACTTAGAGTCATAAAAAATTTGATCAACCTTATGGAAATGTATAAAAAAACAAAAGCACCGTATGTTTTTATCATTATGCTACATAAAAACATAATCGCATAGCCTTGGCCGACAAATAAAAGATTATGTTCTGTTATTCTTCACAAATTTGACCTTAGATATAACACGATGATTTGATATACTCGTAAATATTTAGTTTCTTGATTTATTTTTTTAATCACATGATTTAGTCACAAGGTTCCTTAAGTACTTTTATTTACGCATCACTTCATTGTGTAAGAGCCAGTGTCGTGATGGATTTTATCATGCTATTAATGTGAGTTTATTTTACACCTAACAATATTTTGTTTAAAGATTAAGAGACAGTGTTACATTGACCTTTACCTGTTCGATAACAAGATAAAAAATATTTGTTTTATACAATTTCATTGATTTTTCTATTCTCCTTCTTTTTTTCGGGATTATACAGAAATGCTTTAATATAACAATTTTAATAGATATTTCTTTTAAGAAATTAATTGTATAGTATTAAGAAGACTAGTACCTACACACGTGATTAGAAATCAATGAACTCTGTAAAAGGAAGTTTTCAGACGGGCGAAGGTCAAAGTTAGATTGTTTCTTAGACCAATATTTCCTATGTATACTAATATTATAGAGGTTATTTTTGAAATATTTATGCAGAGGTAATTTCTGAAAGTAATGGACCGTCCCAATTTTTTTTTTTGTAATAGTAAGCAACTAATTATGTCTATATGTTATTGTAGTGATTCGAATTTCCCGGCGTACAAGGTCGCAGGTAACACCTAGTACAATAATATAATAAAGATTTGACAGCTCCTTCTAATCCTTCACGTCATCATAAGCATAGAATACACGTGATAGAACGCGAACATAGTAACGGCATGTTCGGTCACGTGTATCCTAACATTAGCATTTAGCTCAGCTAAGCATACTTTAGTGGTAAATTATAATAATTAAGTATACATTTTTAAATATCGTCTATAAAACAACTGATAACATGTAAAATGCCTTACGGATTATGTGACCCGTTGCCAAAATGCGTTCGTTTTAAATAACCGGTCTAAGATTACGGATCAAAATTATCCCAGGTTATCAGTAAGATGTTACCTATCCAACAGTCTATAATTTAATAGTAAACGTTGTCAGTAACTTATTCAAAAGCTAGTAAGGACAAATGTTTAGGTTTCTCTGTCTCTGTGAATTGAGGATAGAAAAAATAATGAAAATTAACGTAAATCACGTTTAAACAGTTTCAATGATAAATCGGTCTAGTTGTTTGGGAGCTATTGGTACCGGTTCCACGTGCACAACAAAACTTAACTAAAAATGAAAATTTATAGTATCAATAACAAAATTCTTTAATGTCAGTTGAACTTTCTAACTATGAAAACTGTGTATTAAAGACGAAGAATTTTAATTAATATAAAATACACAACGAAATAGCCAATTATTCAAAATATGCCATAGCTGTTTTAATTTTTTAGTTAAGTTTAGTTTAGTTGTGCATGTAGATTTGGTACTAATATCCCATGATTTAGCGTTATAAAATCTAGTAGGTGCCAATAACAGAAGCCTACTTATAGATGTAGGTTACTTTGAGACTAGAACGGATTATATTTTTATTTAATTTTCCTTTTACGCATAAAATCCAATTAATTTTGTAAAGTAAAGTCTCTATCCAATCCATTACCTATTGATTTTATACGGTTGTAAAATAAAAGTTTATTAAAACCTTGAATTTAAGAATTTTAAAAATTCCTTTAGAGAATCTTGGCTCTATCTCAAAGTACTATGTAACTAGTATATAGCGTATACAAATAAGGCGTTCTTGTAGTAATAGCTAACTCTATTATTGATACCCCATGTCGAATAACATAACTTTACATAACATGTGGAAATCGTAAAATATTTTATTTGCTTATAATTAATAAATAATACTTATTTAATATTTTTATTGCTAAATATTTTTAAATATTCAATAAATGGTTAATTGTTTTGTGAACATATTTGAATAGAGTCTTAGCATTTGCCATGAGATAATGCTGTAGATAATATACATTTAGTAAATTTAGTCTTTGATTGATACATAATAGGCGTTAAATAAATATCTTCATCATCTTCCACACACCTCTGATCCTAAATTAAGCATTTAGTTAGAGTTAAAGTTCAACCTAGTACCTCGTGCATATAAGGTAGCACATAGGTTTTACTATCTACTACAGAAAACACCCAAACGCCATAGAAACATAGAACTTTGTGACTGATTCAAATATCACGCAAAATTGTTCTATACAAAAATCAAAGCCCGGCTTTGTAAATGACAATCCGTTACATACCACTTCACCACGAGGTCCCCGGTCCGTCCAATTGCACCACGATGCAGTTAAATAAATTTCGTTACCTTACTTATTAGTGTTAAAATCCTCATTATTTACAATAAGTGTATAGTCTTGTCACATTTATTTAAATAACTACTAGGCGGTTAAGTAAAACAAATGTTTACTTAATGCATTTGCTAATTCCTTGGTTTCCTTACATCTTAAAGTGTCATTATCAAGCTTTCATAATTTGCAGTTAGTATGCGGAATAAACTATTCAAGTAAATGACCATATCTGGTTATGATTAGGCTGTCAAGTTGGTCACTTTCATAAAATTACGTGACGATTACACGAGTGACTCAGTTGCTAATTAATATCACGGTAGTCACCTTACTGGCACCTCGTTACAACTTAACAACTTAACTAATGGAGAGGAGGCACTTGAAGCCATTTAATACGGTTTTAAGTTGAAATATAATCCACCGTACCTCTTTTTTATGAACAGTTTTTTTACATTTATGACAAGAAAGCAAAGCATGGCACGAGATTTATTTATTTTACTTTAAAACTAAGACTACGCATAGGAGTTGATTTCAATATTTTCGTCACTCTACATAAAATGGTTTCCTAGATAAATTACTCATACATGAGTCGGTGATACGTTAACTAATTACCTTTATTTCACTAAAAGCATTAACCAAGGTTCCAATAATTTTATTGAATTGTAATTTTATTTTAACACGTTTTCGTTAATGTTTAATCCTTAGGTACTTTACTTTTCAATAGATGGCGTTAATAGATAACTTATAACGAGAGAAACATTATTAATCTAAATAAGATCGAACAAAACCTTTCGAAATAAATATATATTTATATTACATAGTATATAAAATTTTATCTCTTTTAAAGAAGATTTTAGCATACACAAATGTTTATGAATTATCTTTTCAAGAGCGAGACAAGACAATGTCAAGACAGTGGAAAATATTATTTTATCTTTATTATTATGATGGATTATTTACGGAAGTATTGTACATACTTGACATAAGTTTACGCATATGGTGATACAAAAGTCTAGTCTATTTGTAATTGTATTAAAATGTGTGATGTATTAAACCCTCGTTAATAATACAAGTGTCACAACCCCATTTGGCAGGGTGCTGTCAGGGTGCTGTAAGAGCCGACTAAGGGATTATTTAAGCAGATAAGGATAACAGCCCCTTTAAGAGGCTGAAATCTCTAATGAAACCCTATGCCAACAAGTCCGGTTAGCAGACTTAATTCCAATAGCCTCCTGAAGTGATGAAAGCCCGTGCCCAACGTTGGGACATTAATGGGCTGTAAAGAAATCGGTACAAAGATTTTATTGATACGTAAAATAGGTAAAAATGAATAAAAGTAAGACGTGTATTTAATACGTTTTTAAGGTATATTTAGTTTATTGATATTATGTATTTAAATAATATAAACATTGCAGCCATCAACACTTGTTTAAATTTACGTAAAATAAAATAGGTACCTAACTGTTTATTGTATCTACTCAAAGAGTAGAATTTTCCGTCTCTTGCAGAATATAACAATTTTCCTATATTATTCGTTAGCTGATTCTCACAGCTCCCGTAGGCAAATATAGGGTTGTGGTATTAGTATTCTTAATGTTTTAACGTACGGACCTATAATAATATAAGTACCTAATACAGAAATTCTTTATAGAAAGAAAATCTCCATGTTCAGTGTCCAATGAAATTATTACATAAACTAATTAAAATTTATTTGCCTGTACTTAGTATATTATTACCATTTTTGTGCCCATCAGGGGTCGTCGGCGTGCGGTGGCCGGCCACCCCTCCCGACGAGGTGATCATGCACGGCGGGTCGCAGTTCAGAGACCCGCCGCACCAGTCATGGCAGGAGGGCCACATTTGGATGACGGGGGACCTGGCGATCCCCCCGTCGAGTTGAGCCCCCCGTAAAGAAAGGGGGCCACCCTTGCCGGGTCATGGTAAGGCTCAAGGCACCACCATGGCCCGGTAGGGCAGAGAGAGGGAATAAAAAAATAAATACGTTTTTGTGCCCATAACAATTTTTGTGTGGTATAGTGACTTTAAGTAGCATTTTATTTATTTAGGCTAGTTGTTAAAAATTTTTTTTAAATTACTACTATAAGTATATGTGATTTCTCCCCCGCTCCTATTTTCCATGGCGCGATGTTAAATAGTCTATAACCTTCCTCAGTAAATATTATATCAAATAAAAAAACAAGTTTTCAATTCCAACTTTCAATTCTTAGTAGTTTCTGAGAGGATCGCATTTAAACAAACAAACGTAAAGAGCAATTTATCGGCTTTATAAAGTGTATATTTTTATTCACCGAATAATTTATTGCAAGGACATGCTCTAATAGCCGTTAAGCTTCAGTAGTTTGCTTATCTGTACTGGATATTAAATCATGTGCATATTATGATTTAAACGCTCTATAACATTACATTACGCAGTCAATCAAAATACCAAATGCACCGTTAGTTCAATTACCATTCTTGTTCTGTTGCACTCCTGCGCATAATATTCTACTTTGTTGACACCAAAATTGAAACTATGCTCGTACCAATGGTTATCAAATTTAATTTGAAAAAAAAATCTTAACATATTACACGAAAAAAGACCATCCTCTTGAATCACTCTATCTATTAAAAAAACCGCATCAAAATCCGTTGCATAGTGACGTACATACAAAAATCATGACTTCGTTTTGTAACAAGTACACAATATCTATCTTCTTCTCCAGCCCAATTATGTCCCACTGTTGGGCACGGGCCTCCTCCACTTTGGGCGGGATTATGGTCTACTGTACCGTGCTAACCAGACGTCTTGGCACAGGGTTTATTTTCGAGATTTCCGTCTCCCACATAAAAGGGGTAACTCATCATCACATAAATAATACTAGTATACTTCCAGTATCATTATTACAGATTTATTATCAAATATTTATGAATCTTCAATAATAGTTGTTACTTTTATAAATTCAACACAAGCAATGACTACTGCCAAAATATTCGTTTTCGAAAAAGACTTCAACACATAGACGACCTCCTTCTTAAGATTGTTAATTAAATGATATTCTCCTTGGTGCACCTTACACACAGCAGATGTTATATGTGTGCAATATCCCTTAGCTGACTTTTACAGCACCCTTGGGAGGAGATCTTAATCCGTCAACACACCTATCTATCTATGGATAATTAAAAGTGCAATGGCCGCATTGAACAACGTACCTATGTGTATACATGTGACACAGAAATGTATGACATGAAAAATTTAAATTTGGTTTTATAAACAAAAGCATAGACCTCGGCCATTATCAAGTAAGCGTGGAGTAGCGCCATCTATCGCAAGCAGTTGAAAGATAGAAACAACTAACATACAAAAATAGGGTGCGAATTACGTATAAATACGTAATAAAGTATGATTTAGTAAATTAAAACAGCTAATCGATGTAAAATTCAAGACTTGTCAATTCTTCTTTAACCTTAGATTGCAAATTCCAAGTATTACTACATATTATCAACAATCTTTAACGTTTCCTCAACAAACGAATACAAAAGGAATTTAAATACCAAATAGACTCATTCACACCTCCATTTTGAATTACATTCGACTTAATGTTTAAAACAAATGGTAGGGCTACAGCCATTGCTAAGTACGGTATTAGCAATTGAAATAAGAGATCGTGCGCAGTTTACATTGAGTAATGGGGTAGGTCAAACATGTGAGTTGGTTTAATTCATAGTATACCATATCTGTTCATAGTAATTACTATAAGCTTATTACTAGTCGCGAACGGAATCAATTATTTTATTGTACCTATTAGTATTTCAAGTCTTATTTCTCCGTAAGTTAAGCATTAACATAATTTATAGGGATGCTGTATTCTCGTAAAGCTTATGATAGGCTCTGCGACTCTCGTTCTCTCTCCATCCCACTAACGTACCACTGTTGGGCACGAGCCTCCTCCACTTTGGGAGGGATTAATGTCTTCTGTGCTGCGCTAACCAGGAATGTTGCTTATTGTGCTGTTTATTTTTGAAATTTCCGTCTCTCAAAGAGATGTTATCTATGTACAATATTCCATAGCTGGCTTTTACAGCACCCTGAAGAGAATGAGGACTGGTGTAATTTTAATCCGTTACCACATGCAGCTTATGATCGACTCTAGCAATGTTACTCACGATATCGATACCTACTTAAATAAACATTTTTGTTCTGATTTAATACCTGTCATGGTGATTCCATTGCCTTACATCTTAAATGTTCTCAGAACTAAAGACGCCAAAATAATGGAATAAAATAATCATGGATTGAAAAGAAGAATAATTTTATTGTATAACATACAATCTCTCATACATATAAATTCATAGTATGTCATATTCACAAAGGGAACTAGATATTAACATATTACATTACACTACATTATTCAATAGAGCTATCAAGATTTTACATAATAATGCGGTAATGGTAGAATTAATATTACCGGCGTATGGCAACATTATGTCAGAGTAAATGAGATATCCCATCCTTAATGCATATAACTATGTCACGTATAATTTATAATACATATTAATTGTGAAAATTTTTGTACATAACTACTGGTGTAGATAAATAAATGTTTGATATAAGTAGCTAGAAGTACCTTAACAGGTAAATTATATCTAACCTAACAACTTAAGAGGATACCAAAATAGCTTCGTGCATTTTTCTATGTACGAAGTTTTCATTGTTTCTTTAGATTGAATGGCTAGAGCTCTAATTTTTAAGTATATGTTTTTTCAATATATAATCTAGGATCGCATAAACTCAGAAACGCGATTGAAAAAGTTTTCTCGATAGAAAATCTTAGCGAAACAACCTCTCTCATTTTTTGTTTTTTTCATTTGTCGGTCTATTATCGCGTATTAACTAATGAAATAACTTTAAAATATAGGTAACTATTATGTATAGAAACACGTGGATCAGAATTAAAATATATTTAGTAGATTTTGAGTAAATAGGAAAAGTATCCCTAATTCTTCATTTTCTGTGCCTACTGGCTGTGTGTGTGTGTGTGCTTAATATGTACGTGTCGGCGATGATATTGATGTAGGCCCTTAACAAGAAACCCCCGACGAGGTGGTCGTGCGCGGTGGGTAGGTATTCAGAAACCCGCTGCGGCAAATGTGGCTGTCGGCCACGGCAACGCAACAGGGGGACCTAGTAGGTACTCTCCCCGCCAGGTTCAGCCCCGATTAAGGGCGCTACCCCTCGCCGGGTCATGGTGAAGCTCAAGGCACCATCATGGCTCGGCAGGGCAGGAGGCAGAGAGAAAAAAAACTACTTAACAAGAAGTTAAAATGTATACCTAGGTATATACACAGACACACTCATGTTGCACAAAAAGAAACAAAATTTACTACTACAAATTGTTTATTAGGCTAACAAACATTATTACATATAGATATCAATCTCATTGCGTTGTACGGTTTTTTGCAGCTTTTGTGAAATACTTATTTAAAATTAAAAACAAAACGAACATTGTAATAAAAGTCGCTGAGACTTATTATTACCAGTGAAATCACCAAATTAGATATCTACTTAGTTCTTTTACCAGAAATTTTTAATGCGGACTTTAAAAAAAATTGGTCAAGTGCGAGTCGAACTCGCGCACGAAGGGTTCCGTACCATTATCTATGCAACATAAGGCAACGTTATCAGTATCGAGCAAGAAACGGTAAAAAAATCATGTTTGTTGTATAGGAGCCCCCCTTAAATATTTATTTTATTCTATTTTTAGTATTTGTTGTTATAGCGGCAATAGAAATACATCATCTGTGAAAATTTCAACTGTCTAGCTATCACCGTTCTTGAGATACAGCCTGGTGACAGACGGACGGACGGACGGACGGACAGCGAAGTCTCAGTAATAGGGTCCCGTTTTTACCCTTTGGGTACGGAACCCTAAAAAGGCAAGTACAGAGAAGTACGTAAACAAGAACGTAGTACGAAGTACTCTCTTATTATCATTTCCAAATAAAACTCTTCATTGAATAGTAAGTATTACCATAAATCAACAAACACTAAATTGCTTTTCAAAAAAGAATGTTCTTTTTTTTTAAAGTTATCTGTTTATATTCTTATAATAATTAACATTCAATTTACCCGTTATAATATTTAATTATTATAGTTAATTAAACTACATATTATTATAAACAAAATCAGACAAGCAAAAATAAAACCGCTACAAAAACTTAAGACAAATGGATTTACATTTTGTTACTCGTATCTAATCTCTAAAACAAATTAGAGCAAAAACATGTCTTACAGTTAGTTATGGCGTCTAAAAACTATAATCATAACAAGTAACTAGCCTCTTGACTTGACTTCGTTTTTTTAAAGTTCAATACTCTTCATGTGCCTTGGAAATTTGAGGGTTCTCCTCGATTTCTCAGGAGATAACCACCAGATCCTGACCTGGTGCTAATGGAACCACACGAGAACCACCAGCTTTCAAATAAAAAAGAATCATTTAAATCGCTTCGCCCACTTAAAAGTTATGAGGTAACAACCATAATTAAAAAGACAGATGAATTGAGAAGCTGCTCTTTTTTTGAAGTCGGTTAATAACATAATATTCTTAATCTTAAATGATTTGCTAAACACCGATACCTATGGAACCGATTTAAATTATTTTGGTACATAAATAATTAGAGTCTGAGAAAGGACAGGGTACTCCTAATTCGAAGCGTACGATGATGCGGTCAATAGCTAGTATGTACTATTTAAATATGTACGACCTAAGTAAAAGTCCTTGAAGTCTTAAAAATATCGATCGATTCAGTCTGTCGGAACAATAACATAAATATTGGTGTAACTAAATGAAGACGACATTGGTACTAATTCTAAGTGCAAAACCAAACTTAACTAAAAATTAAAACATGGCTATTTCGTTGTGTACATTTATATTAATTATAATCGTTAGTATAGACTAATAGTACTAATATAGAGGTTTTCTAAGAAAAATGTTTTGTTAACATTGCCGAATTGTGTTAGTGACACTATCAATTTTCATTTTTAGATAAATTTAGTTGTGAACGTAGAATTGGCACCATTAATAAATTGATTGTGCATAGGTATTCTTAGAAAATATGTATAAAATTAAATACCGAAAAAATATGCAAATTATGTACAAAACAAGTTTACCCTTTGTTTCATAATCTATCAATATATCGTGATATTGTTACGTAGTAAGCAAATAAAGAAACACGTAATTATGCGTGTACGCACTCTAATGCGACGATCTAGTGTGTTGAAGTGTGAAAGTAGTTACAGGTTTTTATTTAATAGACATTAATTTCAATAAAACTACTTTTGACGGATTTAGACGCGAGTATTTGTTTTAAATTTTGACCCGGCGTCGAGCCATGGTCACGGGTGAGACTGAGCTGTAGTGTCCTCTACGATCATACGATCGTAAATCCGTAAAAAGTTGTTTTATTTAAACAAATCAGTCGCGCAAGGCTTAGACAATATTATGACATGAATTTGTCAATGTTGATATCTAGATTTATAAACATGTAAATTATAATTTTGATTTGAAAAATAAAATAATATGATGACAAAATCATAAAATTAGTAGGTACCAAAACTGATACCATCTTTGACATAATTTTTGGGCTAGTAACAATCTAGGTCGTAGGTAATAATTATGTAAGATTGTGTGTTACAATGGTTTTACATAAATTAGCATCAAAAAATACAAATCGTAAAATAATAGATTAATATCTATCTGTAAATAAAATACGCTTTAAATTGTAACGAACTATGTGCATGTAGTTAGTTACTTAGTTATGTACGGCGGACGCTCTTATTACCTACAAAAGTATAGGGGGTCCACCCTTGTCGGATCGTGGTAAGGTCCAAGGCCAACCACAATGGCCTGTTAGGGCAGAAGGCAAACAAACAAAACTATGAAAATGTATCCATGTAATCTAACCTTTTAAGGTTAATAAATAATTAAAATCTAACTTAAATTGCTAAATAGGCCATAAAAGTGACGAAAAGTATTCATTCATTAATATTAATATGCTAAAACAAGTACCCCTCTACTAACCTGTTGATACTCACATCTAGTTATTTCTATTTTGATATCGTGACCCACATATTGTAAACATGTTGTATATTCATTAGCTAAATCTTGGTGTAAATCTTCGTGTGAATTCGCGGAATCTTCGTAACAGAGAAAGTTTATAAGATATCAACAACAGCGCTGACAGATGGAATATAAGGTATTTTGTTTTTGTTTACATTTTTAGATGTAAACATGTTTGTCTATAATATTTTACTTCTCTCCTCTCCAGCCCGTTTACGTCGCATTGTTGGGCACGAGCTTCCTCTACTTTGGAGGGATTTTGGTCTACTGTACCGCACTAACCAGGCGTGTTGGGACAGCGTTTATTTTCGAGTTTTCCGTCTCTCACAAAGGATGTTATTTGTGTGCAATATCCCTTCATGTGGTGACGAATTAAGAATACAAATGTCACCACCCCATCTCGTCCCAAGGGTGCTGTAAAAGTCAGCTAAGGGATATTTGTTTCTCTACACACATATTATTATAATGTAGTAATGATAAATTAAGAACTTATGTGGCACTAAATCATTTTCTTCATGAGGTTTTAGTAAAACCTATCGTCTTCTTCTCCAGCCCATTTACATCCCACTGTTGGGCACGGGCCTCCTCCACTTTGGGACAGATTATGGTCTACTGTGCCGCGCTGACTAGGCGTGTTGGCACATAGTAAAACCTATAAATTTGCAATAAAGAACTAAATCGTAAAGCTGAATAGTTTGTTTGTTAATTTGAACGCTCTAATCTCAGAAACTACTGGTTCGAATTGAAACAATATTTTTGTGTCAAATAGTTCATTTATCGAGGAAGGTTATACAACATTATGCTGCCACGAATGGGAGCGAAGGATTAGTAAAAAAAAATTGTAAAAACGAGGAAAAGGTATGTGTTTAGTTAAAGGTAAGGTAGGTATGTATCTGTTTAATTGTATTGATTTAGGTGTATCTCTATGTATGTGTATGTAATGTACTCAATATTGTATTTATCTATATCAATAAGTCTTTAACAATTACTATAATAATCTTTGATAATCTAGTTTTATTTGTTACACTTCTACCTTCCCTTTATCTGCACCACCTTATGGTTGACTGGTAGAAAATGCCTTAGGCATTAAGCCTGCCTTTGCATAGCTTAAGCATAAAGTGTTAATAAATAAATAAATAAATATAATAAAAGGTAGCAGCTTAGCGTAGCTACAGCGTAGTTATAATAAATAGATGATTTAAACAGGCAAATCGGATTGTATATCTATTACTATGGATTTAAATAACACTTTAATCATATTATTATTATTATATGGGTGACTGACCCAACCTATCTGTTTGTTAAGTTTTTATGTCTTACTAACAACTAAAACAAAATCAATGTCACATCAACCGATGATTAATTATCATTGTTTCTAAGTAACCACTTCGTGTATTAAGAGGGCACGATACCAAATTATGCTCCATACAAAAATATGGGTATCGTACTTCCCTTTTTTCTTCGCGAAAGTTAAACTGATTTTCATTGTTTCTACGCTAAATTATAGATGAAGAGTATATTTAAGCTTCTGTCACTTTCTTTTTTTCAATATATATATAATAATAACTAAAAGAAATATGACCATCCAAAAATCCCGATTTTTCGGTTTTCTTGAAGTAAAGTTGCAGCGTCTATCACACATATTTGGCAACGTTTTACAAAAAAAAGTGATACAAGCATA
Source organism: Orgyia antiqua (assembly GCA_916999025.1). Lineage (NCBI taxonomy): Eukaryota > Metazoa > Arthropoda > Insecta > Lepidoptera > Erebidae > Orgyia > Orgyia antiqua. The sequence goes on along the minus strand of OU779864.1, from coordinate 12,853,581 downwards.
GATATACTCTTCATCTATAATATAGCGTGAAAAAAATTAAAATCGGTTTAACTTTCGCAAAGAAAAAAGGGAAGTGCGAAACGTTTTTTTTTTCAAAGAATTTGTAGGTAAAATCTGTTTCAGCTATATTTGTCCCTTTCATCACGGTGCTCGCGAATAGGGATAGCAATACTTAAGGCAAATACCTATATTAGGAGAACAGTACCCTCTTAAACTTCGTGACTTGTTCATTGCTAAACAAGCAACAATATTTTAATATAGTAAACTAGTTAATTTATTTGAATATAACTTTGTAGCCACAAACTTGTCCGTGTAGTGACGAATTAACAATACAAGTGTAACCACCCATTTACTTCCCTAGGGCGTTGTATGTAAGGAATGTTGTACACAGATAAAATCCTCTGTTAGAGATGGAAATCTCAAAAATAAACGCGTCAGCACAGACACAGTCAACCATAATCACCTCTCCAAGTGGAAGAGGCCTGTGCCCAACAGTGGGACGTTAATGGGCTGGAGAAAGAGAGCAACACACTAATATAAAGAAATCATTTTCATTCTATAGTGTTTGATGCAGCTGAGGGAACAAATAATCAGAACTTATTTAACCGAGATAAAATCATTATAGTATCTAACCGCGTATTATGTTTATATGACCGAATGCCTTAAATAGCGTCTAATAACATTTGCTAAACATTAATTCATCAATGGGCAAGCCATATCGGTTGTAGGACTGATGATCGTTGGCGAAGAAAAGTGCTAGAGTGACAACCACATAACGGACGATGCTGCGTTTGGCGGCCCCCGACAAGGTATAGCGACGATATCGTCAAAGTCGCGGATGCAAGCGGCACAAGACCGCACTTTGTGGCTTTCTATGGGGGAAACCTATGTCCAACAGTGGACGGAGAGAGGCTAATGGATGTATGAAAGCATTTATCCAAGCATAAAGGACACCATTTAACACAATCCTAGTCATAACCACGTATTCTAAACGTCTACGAAGCATTATTGGAAAAAGAAACCCAATGGAATAATATACCGTGAGTAATAGTTTTGCATAAGCTCGTTTTTTTCGCATACAATGTAAAAACAAGAACAATAAATTGCAAAATACGTGACCTTTTAATACCTATGCGAATGCCTTTCATATATACAGCGGAAGCTATAATAAATAACACTAAAATGTTAAAGTTTTAGTTGACTGTACTAACACGGAAGACAATTTAGTAACAATAGTACAAAATAGTAATTTTGCAAATCATTGGTACCAATTCTACGTGCACAACTAATATTAACTAAAAACTGCCGCGGTAAAACTATTGCATAGCATTTTTTATCAACTTATGCAATTATAATCTTATTTGTCTGTCTGTCCGTCCGTCCGTCTGTCCGTCCGTTGGTCCTTCCGTCGGTTCGTCCGTTGGCCCATCCGTCCGTTCTCGGTCTGTCCGTCCGTCCGGAGTGGGGGGTGTTAGGTTATTTTTTGTTACGGATTTTCTGGATTTGGTCTCCACGCTCAAGGCCCGCAATAGAAGCTATACCATAGCTTAAAAATTAAAATTAATAGTGTCAATAACACCATTCAGAAATGTTAACTGAATTTTTTTAATAGAAAATCTGTATATTATAGAGACTAACGATTTTTATTAATAAAAAAATATGTTCAACAAAATAGCCAATTCATCAAAATACGTTACAGTTGTCTTCATTATTTAGTTCAGTTAAATGAAATTGTTATATATATAAATTAAATAATAAGTTAAATTGTTCACGTAGAATTGGTACCATTGCCTGTTTTCAATATCCATTCAAATGTTCTAAGATCCACAAAGTTGGATGATAAACCACAGTTTCGTAATATGTTAAAGTTAAATTGAAATGTACTTTTGAATTGAATGTCTAATGATGTAAAAGAAATGAAGTTAAACTTCCTAATTCACAATGATGCAAAGCACAAAATTAAGTCATGTTTAGTAACAGATTCGATTGTGATGATTATTAATACTGTTTAATAAATTGTAATTTTTCGTATTTCACGAAATAAAAGGTATAAGAAAAAAACGGCATACAATTGCATTTTTTCTCAAGTAAACAAAGTTTTGTTAAGGCTGCAACTTCTCCATCATTTATTACAAATACTTACAAATCATCTTTGTTATTAATACCGGAGACAAGTACCTGGAATTAAAAAAAAACATATAGTTAATTTAAATGCATGAATAATAAATGTCGAAGTAAGTTTATGACGACATGTCATGAGATAGCACCTGCTACGATAAATTGCAACTAAAGTGGCCGTGACAAACAGGAACGCAAGAAATATCACAGAAGAAATATTAGGTAGTATTAGCTGTTGTCCGCGACTGCGTACGAGTAGATTTTAAGAAAGTTTCCCCATTTCTCAACATTTTTCATTAATTCTTTCCTCCTATTGGTCACAGCGTTATGTTATATAGCCTATAGCCTTCCTTGATAAATGTATTTATCCAACACTGAAAGAATTTTTCAATTTGGAGCAGTAGTTGCTGAGATTAGCGCGTTCAAACAAACTTTTATAGATTTATTTCTTTAACTTCAATCAAATAAAATGACATTTACTTAATAGGATACCAAAATAGCTTCGTGCATTTTTCTATGTACGAAGTTTTCATTGTTTCTTTAGATTGAATGGCTAGAGCTCTAATTTTTAAGTATATGTTTTTTCAATATATGATCGCATAAATTCAGAAACGCGATTGAATTAAGTTTTCTCGATAGAAAATCTTAGCGAAACAACCTCTCAAATTTTTTTTTTTTTCATTTGTCGGTCTATTATCGCGTATTAACTAATGAAATAACTTTAAAAACATAAGTAACTATTATATATACAAACACGTAAATCAGAATTAAAATATATTTAGTAGATTAATAGTAAACAAAAAAATATCCCTAATTCTTCATTTTCTATACCTACTAGCTGTGCTAATATGTACATGTCGACAATAATATTGATGTAGACCCTTAATGTATGGACAAAAATCATATTATCATTTTGGTCAGGACAGGGAAATCTCAGAAATGGAGTTTTGTTATACCCTTTTGTACGGTACCTTCAAAACTATTTAAATTCATTAAGTTATTTTACGTGTTTCTATTCTATGCCAGTTTTTTTAAATAAATATTCATGGACATTTCACACAACGTCTCCAGGCAGGCCGTAAACTGCATGGCTAAATTAGGTATTATGGAAAAAATAAAACTTTTAGTTGAAAATTTTTAGTTAGTACTTTAACTTTTAGTTGTACCTTCTCCTTAAACATATTAATGTATGACTGGTTTAGCGAACTGACTGACTAAGAATTTTGTTCATAATACGAATTTGCCAGACAGTTCAATTCACGGCGTAAACTGCCTGTAAATAAAAGCTCATAATACGGCCGCCGGTCAAACTAACCTAACATGCTTGTGTTTTCGGTACCAGAATATAGATAGAATACATATTATATTACTTTTCTTTTGTAAATACATACTTATAATAGTTACATATAAAATTGGTCAAGTGCGAGTCGGACTCGCGCACGAAGGGTTCCGTACCATTATCTATGCAACATAAGGCAACGTTATTAGTATCAAGCAAGAAACGGTAAAAAAATCATGTTTGTTGTATGGGAGCCCCCCTTAAATATTTATTTTATTTTATTTTTAGTATTTGTTGTTATAGCGGCAATAGAAATACATCATCTGTGAAAATTTCAACTCTCTAGCTATCACCGTTCTTGAGATACAGCCTGGTGACAGACGGACGGACGGACGGACGGACGGACGGACGGACAGCGAAGTCTCAGTAATAGGGTCCCGTTTTTACCCTTTGAGTACGGAACCCTAAAAAACAAGCTTAGCATGAACTGTATTTTATTATAATCTGATACAATACAGTGAATTCATTAATAAACTTGTAATTACGGTTTTATACAGACAAGCATGTGGAGTTTATTGCCTCATATTAACATATTATAAATCTACAAGAATATAAAATGAATCCTGTTCAATACCAAACAGGATGTCTCATTACACGTTGTATAATCTATGATGTAATTAGAACTAGATATCTGACCTTAATTAGTTAGAACTGCTTTAGTTTTTCTATCATCTCGTCATATTTGTACAGTTATCATCTGTACATCCTGTATTCGTATCGTTTTTACACTCGCAATAATTTTAGGATAATAGGTGATCGTGCAGGACATGTTATGATTAAACAAAAAATTAATTAAAATATGAATTTCAGCGCTAGGTACTCAACCTAGCGCTGAAATTCAATTAAACCAAACTACTTCGAAACCTTTTAATGAATTCGTTATCATCTCATATGTCCAAAAAGTAATCCTAAGTCATATTTTATCAAATTATTTATTGTTGGTGTATATTGGTGTCTGCAATGTCTCCGAAACGTCGGGCCAAAATTTAAAATAAATAAATGCGTTTAAATCCGTAAAAAAGTAGTTTTATTTAAACAAATGAGTCGCGCAAGTGTTAAAAAATATGTATTAGAAAATATTAAATTATTTATGAACAAACAACAACGAGTGATAGATTAGGTATTTGTTTAGTTACTAGTACTAGTAATTAACCTTAAATAAATAAATATTTACGGACATTTCCCACAACCTCTGGTCCCAAGCTAAGCTTATATGCATGTAATGAGTACCAGGATAGAATACATATTACTACTTTTCTTTTATAAATACATACTTATATTACATAGAAACACCCAGACGCAGAACAAACATTTTGTATGACATTTATAAATATCACACAAATGATTATCACAAACAGGAATCGAACCCGCGACCTCGTGAATGGCAGTCCGTTACATGAACCACTAGACTAGACCACAAAGCCCGTGTTACCGAAGCTTAGTAGTATCATTTAAAAATTTTCCATATAAGCACTTAATTTTTCTTTAGCTTGGTTTCTATATACTGTGACATCCTTCACAAGCACTTAGACATAGTTTTACATATTCATAACTCAAGCGCATATATTTTACGTAATCCTACAGCCTTCAAACTGTGAAGAAGTCATTATTTCGCGCTTAATGTGTCGTCCACTTTACAAGTTGGTATATCACAATATATTACATAATGTATTGTGACATATGTTCTTGGTATAACAAAAACGACGTAATGATTTTTATCCAATGGTAATTTTTTTTTCATAAGTCACTTGACATTCATAATTATGAAATCGAGTTACTATCATCATTCGTGGCTGACCATTAAAAAAACGTTTCATTTCTAAAAATACAGCAAGCAATAATACACAAAGCTAAATATTTGTATATGTCTCACAAGCAAGATGGATCTGTAGTTCTTCCAGAAGTTTTTATTACATTTTTCGTCATCACTGGATTTTCTCTTATTATATTTTTCACCGGTATTTTCAAGCCTCAGGAACAAAGGGGCATTGCCTACACGTCGCGAAAGTAGAAAGATTAGAAGCAAGTACGAAAGCCGTGTGGTGACGGATTAAGAATACAAGTGTCACCACCCCATCTCCTCCCAAGGGTGCTGTAAAAGTCAGCTAAGGGATATTGAACACAGATAACATCCTCTGTGAGAGACGGAAAACTCGAAAATAAACCCTGTGCCAACACGCCTGGTCACAGCGCGGCACAGTAGACCATAATCCCTCCCAAAGTGGAGGAGGCCCGTGCCCAACAGTGGAACGTAAATGAGCTGGAGAGAGAGAGAGAGAGAAGTACGAAAGCTGATTACCCTGAGTAAATAATGTAGGAACGTGGTGAATAAATACTTGTTCATTATCTCGTCTATTTAATTGCACATCGTGTACCAAACTATTTGCACAGCTAAACACTTGGTATTTCCATACATCGAAATGTATTTGAAATGGAGAAAGCACCTTTCTCTATCCAATGTGACGTATTTACGGATCTTTGTCACCTAGTCTTAACATAAACAGCAAGGAAGATAAATTGAAATGTAATATTTTGAGTTGTATTTTTAAGATCAAAGGCATAGCATAGGTGTTAGTTATTTTAGTGGAAGTAATTTTCCATAGTGGATAATATTTTATTTATTTATTATTATTACATGCAAATAGTATAAAGCAAGAACATATTGTTATAAATAGTTTACAAGAGTTATACAGCAACTATACTAAATTGGCTTTGGTACCCATGCCATTGTATTTAACTTGTGTTATGGGTACCAGTACCTCGAACGTAAAAATATAAGTGTATTCAAACTTATCATTCGACGAAAAGATTTCATTGGTAATGTTTGTCGGGTTATAACTTAATAGATGATATAGAATATGAAGCTCTATTAGATATCCATGATGGATCAACGCGATTGAAAAATGTTTTCTCGATAGAAAATCTTAGCGAAACAACCTCTCTAATTTTTTATTTTTTTCATTTTTCGGTCTATTATCGCGTATTAACTAATGAAATAACTTTAAAAACATAAGTAACTATTATATATAGAAACACGTAAATCAGAATTAAAATATATATAGTAGATTTTGAGTAAACAAAAAAAATCCCTAATTCTTCATTTTCTATACCTACTAGCTGTGTTAATATGTACATGTCGACGATAATATTGATGTAGGCCCTTAAAGCAACTATAAGTAAAGTTACTGCATAAATATAGTTATATAAATGTACGTCATGATTTCTACACAAAAGAAAAATTTCATTTGGACGCTTAGCAAAAATGGAAAATCATTAGCTTCAAATGTTTAAAAGCGCTTTAATGTCTTAGTTAGCACCACAGACATAAAACCTCCAATCAACTATTAACAGCTTATCAATGTAATATTGCATTTAAACAAGAGTTGTCCGTGTGGTGACGGACTAAGAATACAAATATCACCACCCCATCTCCTCCCCAGAGTGCTGTGAAAGCCAGCTAAGGGATTCTTTACACAGATGATATCCTCTGTGAGAGACGGAAATCTCGAAAATAAACCATGTACCAACACGCCTGGGCCCTGAGTCGGGTATTTCAACGGTGTCACAACTGTACCATTATTGTACCATAATGGTGCAATAGTAAAGTTTTTGGTAGTCTACTATTAATGTGTCGTCATAACGACTTCATCATTGTCTTACAATTGTCAAAGTGACATAAATTGCTAGTCTCGTACACAACTGCTTCACAATTGCAATTCAATGACTGAAATGTTTCGGTAGTCTGCTATTTTGAATTTGACAGTAATATTTTTAAATTGTCCTGTGTCGACAGATTGCCATAAATAAAAAATAGATAGATAGAAATATTAGAAATTGTTCTTTGTAATTTATTGCAATTTACTAATCTCCTAAACTTCACATTGAATTTTATACTAATAAATAGTATGTACAAATATATTTAAACGAAGTCTAGCATGATTAAATGTTTAAATTTATTAGTAGTTTTTCGAAAATCACTTCAACTAACGCATTTTTTAAAAACGGCAACACACATACCATTCTAACACAATCCATAGATAAAAGAGACCGAAAATTCAATGCATAGATAAAAGAGATCGACAATTCTATTACCATTGAAAGACCGTTATGACGGCATATAGCAGACTACGGATATTTGACTTCAATTGCAACGGTATCGTGCCGGTATTGTGCCGGTATGACAATTGTTCCAAAATAGTGGACTTGAGCACCTGGTTAGCGCGGCACAGTAAACCATAATCCTTCCCAAAGTGGAGGAGGCCCGTGCCCAACAATGGGACATTAATTGGTTGGAGAGAGAGAGAGAAACGTGAGTGCAGTGGTGAGCGGCAGTATGTACCTACTAAATTGCCTGAAAAATGTATCTTTAACCTAACTTTCAGTAGTAGATAACTAGCTCTAAAAAATATATAGGTACCTTGTTCATGGTCCAAATATATTTTTATTCTGAGGTAAAATATTCATAAAATAATAAACATATTCGATTGTTTTATGGGTGTAAGAATGACTTATTAATTTTTACACTTAAACTTATAACAGATGTAAACAAATAGAAAACGCTCAGAGAGTACAAATATTTGTATGACATTTTGACAATTAGGATAATTGTCAAAATGTCACACATGTTCGGGTTTCGAACCTCAGTGTCTGTCAAAAGAAATAGATCGTTTATAGAAATGGAAGTGAATGAAACAGTATCACGATTGCCTGTTATAATAATATTGTGCCTATTGACAATAGGAGTATTGAGTTATTACGGTATAATAATATGCTATTACTCATATCTTTATTACAGCTATTTCACTATGAAGCGGACAGTTAATAATAGTCGTATTTAATACCCTTCCAAGTGATCATAGCGTGATGTTTTGGACCACGTATATGTTAAAAAATAAAATGGGTAGAGGCATCTGCGTGCAAAAACCAAATTGCGCCCTCTAGAGGTTAAAACATAGCAGTTCTAATTTCAAATTTAGATTTCTACCAGTGTTTTTTATTTCTACTTAAACTGATAATAAATTGTTATAACATAAATTCAATTTTTTAAGAGAACAGAACTCGAGACTACAATATTACATAATCAATAGATTTGCTAATGTGCTATTTAATAGGGCCTCTTAAATACTAGTTTTTTTTGGTTTAAATTTGGGTATAAAAGTTAAAAATAATTAATGGAGATTTGTGAATGGAGATTAATGAAGCTTCTAATTCCAATAATTCAGAAATAATGTATTTTTTTTTACTATGGAATGTAAAATGTATGACATCCTTTCTATTTAAGAATCCCATAAGAATGAATGAGTTGTGAGATTAGATTCATCTAGCAGATGCAATGAATACAGGACAGCTAAGGTTATATTATTTATCTACAGGAACCTAGAAAGTGGTATATAATATATTACAAGCTTACATTAGAGCAAGGTATCGTTTACATTTCTTGCGGAACTACATTGCATAAATAAAGCCGCCCTCTTTAAGAGGGTACTGTACTCCTCATTTAGGTATTTGCCTTAGGTATTGCTATCCCTATTTCCGAGCGCCGCGCTGAAAGGGACAAATATAAATGAAGCGGATTTTACCTACAAATTCTTTGAAAAAAGACGTTTAGTACTTCTGTTTTTTTTTCGCGAAAGTTAAACCGATTTTAATAGTTTTTACGTTATATTATAGATAAAGAGTATGTATATCTATGCTTCTATCACTTTCTTTTGTGGTAAAACTTTACCAAATGTGTGTGATAGACGCTGCAACTTTATCTAAAGAAAACCGAAAAAAGTGGGTTTTTCGGATCGTCATATTTCTTTTAGTTATTACGTTTTGAAAAAAAGAAAGTGATAGAAGCATAGATATACTCTTTATCTATAATATAACGTAAAAACTATTAAAATCGGTTTAACTTTCGCGAAGAAAAAACGGAAGTACGATACCCATACTTTTGTATGGAGCATAATTTGGTATCGTCCCGCCTTAAGTAATTTGTATAGTTAGTCCTGATCTTTGCCACTCAGGTGATTAGAAAGTTTAGATGATTAAATGATGTCTGTCTGTCGTTAATTTATTATAAAACATATACTAATATTATTTAAGACTTCGTTAGGAACAACTTTTACCTAAATTATTACATTTAAAGAGTATTTCAATCAAAAGTAATAAATATGACTTTTGATTGAAATACATAATACATAATCATACATTCTGTTAAACGTAGACATCCGTGGAATAACGAACCTTAGCACAAAGCCTTCACTGTCCGGCTGTTCATTCATCTATCAGCAAGTTGTCTATCTCATCCGTTTATTTCCGTAACAGACAGGCAGTGAGTGGTTTAACAGTATTTTTATATTTCCAGTTCACTGTGTGTTGAAAGAACTAGCTCAATCTATACTAATATTACAAAGCTGAAGTGTTTGTTTGTTTGAACGCACTAATCGCATTTGAACGCACTAACGCACTAATTATGTATTATTATTATTGGTCGATATATATATATTTATGTACTGTGTATTTATTGTATATATTATGTAGGCTTGTTAAGGATCTATGTATGTTTATGTATTTAGTATAAATTTATTTTAACTTAAATAGTTCACCGTATATCTGTCACCCTACACTACACACCCATGGTCAATCTTTTTTTTCACAATCTACTCTCGCGGGTCTAAAGGTAGAGATTTCTTTTAGAAATATGTGGATCCCTACACTACTTTTCTTATGTCTGTATTTACTATGGTTTCCTGGTGTAAAATCTTTTAAATAAATAAATAATCTCAGGAACCGCAGGTCCAATTAGAAAATTTATTTCCGTGTTGGATAGTACGTTTATCTAAGAAGGATTTAGGCTATAACATCACGCTGCTATCAATAGGAGCGAAGCATCAGCGAAAATGTTGTAAAACGGGGAAAACTTTCTAAATTTTACGCGTACAAAATCTTGGAAAAGAAAGAGAACATTAAACTATTACTTTGTAAGTACTTATCGACTACAACTCGTTTAAGGAGTGCCTTATTGGGTTGCAACCAGCACTCTTAGTTCATGGTTACTTTGCCTTTCAAATCATGAAAACTGTTGATATATTAAACGAAAGGTCAACCACATTATAGATGGACTCTTAAAACATCTCAAAAAAAAATCCATGGAGATTCTTGTCTGTTCTTCTCCATAGGATTCGCGTTTGGAACAGACACCTAGTTTGTGACGTTTCAAAAGAGCTTGTAAATCATGCCAACTTAAAATAAAAAATTTAGACTTTGACTTTGATTTTGACATTGATAATCCTGTTTTTGAAAAGATATCATATCCATGATAGTTAGGTAGGTATCCTTATTTTATAAAGAAGAAAGATTTGGTTGTTTGTTTGAAACAATTAGAATACGAGTATACTAAACCTATTTTTCATCATCAGGAAGCTACGCTAAACTACTAATCTATTGACTTCGTAGAATATTATGAGTCCAATTTCGTTTAATCACAACAACATTTTCTGCACTATTATTGTAAAGTTTGTGAAAATAACTAAATTAACTCTTAGAATCAACATACAAATACACCCGAGAGTTGAAATGAAAATTAGGCCTAAGGTATTTCTAAACAAAATGAAATACTCTTACTTCGTTGTTTGTGTCAGCCTAATCATTTAATTTACGAATCTGATACGATTAGGTTTTTAAATAATAGCCCTAGGTATCAATTAATTTCTTAAATAAATAATATTTTGAAAAAACTTTGTGTATTAGTTTAGACTAACACACAAATTTTTAGAAGAACCGACTTAATTGAAATTAGGTCGGTTCTTCTATTAATAGGTAAACAAATTAAGGCGTATTTTAGCTAACAAAGATAATTATAGATACTATATAACTACTCTAAAAGCACCCATAAATTGTATATATAGGTACATGGTAATGTGTTTTATATTAAATCAAGATAACAATATTTAGATCCGTGTTTTTACGATCGATGTTATAATTAAAAACTGAGGCGCCTATATAGGCCTTTTTATACACTGATCTATTTTCGGACTAAGAAATTTCGCAATTCATCGCTTCAAATGAGGTTACAAAGAAGTAATATCATGTATTTAAATTGAATAAAAAAATTTTGGTAATATCTTTTGCCGTGTTTAGATCGCAGCAGATAGCGCTTTATAGTCTTTGCCAACCTCATGGGAAAAAGGTGACGATTATGATGATATTTTTATATTAACCTATGTATATTTTCATACGAATGTGTTTTGATGAACTGCCCTCTCTCTCCCTCTCTTTCTCTCCAGCCCATTAACAATGGACACGGGCCTCCTTTGGAGGGAGTTAGGTATTGTTTTTGGTCTACTATGCCGCATTGACCAGGCTTGTTCGTATAAGGTTTAGTTTTGAGGTTTTCGTTTTTCATAAAGGATGTTATCTGCTTTCAATAGGTTAATAGACTCTTACCGCATCCTGGGGAGAAACAAGGTGGCGAAACATGTATTTTTAAATAAAGCTAAGCGGACGTATGAATTATTCCACATAAAAATATGAAAATACCAAAATAGAAAGTAAAAGACATCGATTAATCAACTCAATCAGGGGCTATCGGATCTGGACCACCATAATCTCAAGAAAATATAAAGAGTATTATTTTTAATTTATAAATTTTTTTTCATTTGACATGTTATGCCTTTTAATTTGATTTATTAAGTAAAAGGCATAGCATGAACGTCGCGTCATTATTTCAACCATTCGTATTCTGGAAAGAATACTCAAGTGTTGGTCGAGATGGTGTAAACCAATCTTGATAGATGGCGGTGTACGTAAAAATATATAAATGGTGGCTAATTTGAAGGTGTTGCAAGTAGACCGCAATAAGCTCAGTTGGAAGAGCTTCGGAACGGTATTCCGAGGTCGTGGGTTCAAGTCCCACTTGCGGCACATTCACTTTTTCCACCATAATTTGATTTATTAAGTATTTTTTTTTTAAATCGTTTCCATATACAGAATAAAATAAATTGTGATATAAAATACTTCCTGTAACCGACAATTGCTTGAGAATAAAAAGTATTTCCGAGTTGACTCAATATTTATTGTTGCAATAAATAACTATTTTGGTAAGGTAACTTTTATTTAAATATTTGTTTGGTATTTTGATATTTTCACAACAGCTTACAGGAACAGTTGTTTTAGGGTTCAATATCAAAAGGTAAAATGGGACCCCGTTACTGTTCCCGGTCGGGTCATGGTAATACCTGAGTGACTACCATGGCCCGGCCAAGGGGCGAGGAGGAACACCGTGGGGTTTAGTGGGTAGTCCATGTTCGTTTATGACCCGGGAGTCCCACACAAATTGCGTAAATGTATTCCCCACGTAAAAAAAAACCTATTATTGTGACTTCGGTGACCGTTCATCCGTCAACAGGCTGTAGATATCTCTGGAACGGTGATAGCTAGCGAGCTGAAAATTTCACAGTTTGTGTACTTATGTGTGTTGATACTATACCAGCAAATACTCAACATCATTATCGAATGATGATGATGATGATGAGTATTATCCTGTCCTTATCAAAAAATTTATGTGGTATATCATAATAATAAGGGTACGGAACTCTTCATCTGCGAATCCAACTCGTACTTAGCCTGTTTTTAATAATATCACAACATAATTATGTCATAATAAATTAAATTACGGTGGAAAAAGTGATTACCTCAAGCGGGACTCGAACCCACGACCTCGGAATACCATGATATTCTTGATAGATGGCGTTGCACGTAGAAATACGATATAAACTCAATCGAGTGACGATTGCGGTGGCCTAATTGATTACTGAAAAGCACGACCGCATTAAGCTCAGTTGGCAGAGCTACGGAACGGTATTCCGAGGTCGTGGGTTCGAGTCCCGCTTGCGGTAATCACTTTTTCCACCGTAATTTAATTTATTAAGTAAAAGCATAGCATGTCAATTGCAAAATTAATAAATTACGTTAATAATTATGTCATTTCAATATCTCTTCATAACCGAAAGATACAATCAGCTCAAGTGAAACTGTAAAAAACTATTAAAATTGGTTTAATTTTCGCGAAGAAAAGACGGAAGTACGATACCCATACTTTTGTATGGAGCATAATTTGGTATCGTGCCGTCTTAAGTTAGTATACAAGCTAATAGTTATTTGATAAGCATAACATTTAATCGCATTGTGCACACGTACAACGTAAAGTGAAAACTTTGGATCGCTTTGTACAAAAAATGCGAGGATGGAGCAATATCAAACTTTCGACAAATGCTGATAAATGATTTTTAAAATAATATGCTCTAAAAAGTTAGAATCGAATTTCGATCACTGGCAACCACTACTCTATAAATTTCATCAAAACATACTATGCCATCTATCGAATAAGTTTAGAACTATTTAAGTTACTCTAGAAAAAGTATAAAAAGGTTCAAATCTACTCTTCGATTCGATTCGATTCGATTCGTTCAAATTTACTCTTCGATGCCTACCGAATGTCAGAAACTCCGCTATCTGTCATCAGAAAACCTTTACTTTTTTTTCTGCTCCTACTTCCTTCCATGACATGTGCCTTGAGAGTTGAGCCCGACCATGGCCTGACAAGAAGTGGCCCTTGACCTGGAGCTTAACCCGAAGAGGTGGCGTTCTTCTACAACGGTATGCTATTATGATTATGCTACGGAAGCCTTCTTGTGGATTTAAGGATTCCATCTGTACTTAGCTGTTTTTTCTAAACATTTATTTTTATTTATTTATTTCAATAGTTAATCAAACAATTAACATCCCAATCCTGTCCCCTTCAGTCCATTTACGTCCTACTGTTGGGCACGGGCCTCCGCCACTTTGGAGGGATTACGGTCTACTGTACCGCGCTGATCAAGCGTGTTAACACAGGGTTTATTTTTGAGATTTCCGTCTCTCACAGAGGCTCTCACACTCACTTTTACAGCACCCTTGAGAGGAGATGGGATGGTGACACTTGTATTCTTAATCCGTCACCACACGTCCCAATCACAAGCCATAAAATTAATACGCTTTACATGTAAACCATTCTATAATTTATATTCCAAGTCCAATAAACTGCGCACATTTACATACCAGATTATGACAATAGTTTTCGTTTACAATTCCAACTAACTATCAACCATTACGTAATCTCTTATTGTTGTGTTTTTATTAACATTGTTTATGAACACTCCGTGACACACTGTAAGAGCGAACGATCAATAAAATATTATGACATCGTAGAAGAAATGTGTTCAATCTATTCTGTTCGGGTTAAAAATGTATCATAGGTTTTTAACATTTTTATTAAATTTTTTAAATCCTTCTTTTAGTAATCCGCCTAGTTTTGCACAAGCACAGATAATATAATAACTTTATTGATGAATAAAAAAATAAAACCTATGTTCATCAATACCGATGGTATAAGAATTTTTTAAATCAGCCCAGTACTTTTGGATCTTCTTTGTTTTAAACAAATATGTTTGTTAACATGTAAATGTTTTATAACATTAGTATATAGCCTAGACAATGATAATCTAAAAATTGTGATCAAAAATAATATTGTCAAAGGGTGTCGTTATGACCTTAATTTATGAACCAACTCTCAGAGATACAAATTTAGAACAAAATATATACAAAAATGGGTAAGAGTAATCAACAGGAACCTTTAAGGGCCTACATCAAAATTATCGTCGACATGTACATATTAACACAGCTAGTAGGTATAGAAAATGAAGAATTAGGGATATTTTTTTTGTTTACTCAAAATCTACTAAATATATTTTAATTCCGATTTACGTGTTTCTATATACATATAATATGTTTTAAAGTTATTTTATTAGTTAATACGCGATAATAGACCGACAAATGAAAAAAATAAAAAATTTGAGAGGTTTTTTCGCCAAGATTTTCTATCGAGAAAACTTTTTTCAATCGCGTTTCTGAGTTTATGCGATCCTAGATTATATATTGAAAAAACATATACTTAAAAATTAGAGCTCTAGCCATTCAATCTAAAGAAAAAATTAAAACTTCGTACGTTTCTACGTACGAAGTTTTAATTTTTTCTTTATAATTTTTATTTTATATTTAATGCACGAAGCTATTTTGGTATCCTCTTAAGCGTGTTTAATATTCGCTTTTTACTAAGAATTATTATAGAAGTACAGAAAATCACAGTATTAAATAGTGTTTATTTTACAAAGCGTTGAAACCTTCACACGCAAAAGCTAGCGCAAATGTAAATATTAAAACATGTTATTTGACCTACTCGATAAATATATGAAATTTAAAAATACTAGACGTTATTAATAAGCTCATGGTTACAAAATTCAGTTAGCCTAGATTAATAAATTGACTTAAACCACTTTCTATTTTCATAATTGCAATGTCTAAACTCCTATAAAATTGCAATACAGAGATAGTGTTCAAAATTAGTCTAATTAATTGTAATAATTTTAAATTTTCATACATAACATTTATGCTATCAATAAAATGGAGAAGTTTATGACATGTACGTAGAAATGTCTTCGAAAGTAGAAGTCCGACCGATTCTATTTTATTTTTACTAATAGGAAGCTGCAGTCTCCGAGGCTGCTATAAGCTATATATTATTTCTCCTTTTCTCTCAAGCCCATTAGCGTCTCAGTCTGGGCACGGGCCTCCACCAGGGAAGGATCGAAGGGACTACGGTCTACTGTGCCGCGCTAACCGGGCAGGCGCAGGACACAGAGTTTATTTTCGTGTTTTCTCTCTCATAGAGGATGTTTTCTGTGTACTATATCTCTTAACTGGCCTTAAGAGGGTACTGTACTCCTCATGTAGGTATTTGCCTTAGGTATTGATATCTCTATCCCCGAGCACCGCGCTGAAAGGGACAAATATAGCTGCAGCAGATTTTACCTACAAATTCTTTGAAAAAATGATGTTCCGTACTCCCCTTTTTTCTTCGCGAAAGTTAAACCGATTTTGATTGTTTTTACGTTATATTATAGATGAAAAGTATATCTATGCTTGTAACACTTTCTTTTTTGGTAAAACGTTACCAAATATGTGTGATAGACGCTGCAACTTTACCTAAAGGAAGCCGAAATAAACGGGATTTTCGGATGGTCATATTTCTTTTAGTTATTACTCTTAACAGCATCCTAAGATATAATATAAAGAAAAGGGGTGGTGACACTTGTATTCTTAATCTGTCACCACACGGACAAGGGAGGAGGGAAAGAACTAGATAATACTATATATTACAAGTTAACCATTTGTTAGATTCACTTCTTAGTTAAGATATATAACAGTGTGTATTTAATTTAAATAGAGGCACCATGACTAATAATATTCTCTAAAGTTATCTGTTGATATAAGTATGTAGTTTCATTCTGTTTTGTAGTAGATATATCAAGACAATGTTTTTTTTTTGTATAATTTGTTGGAGTTAGGTTTTTGAACAGCTAGTGTTTTTATCAAATGTAATGCCTGTAGTGTTAGCTTATCCCTATGATATGTAAAAGATATATAATATTATGTAAGTAAATAATGAACTTGGGATAACCAATCAAATAATTTTATTTATAAAGTCAAATGTCAAGGCTTTTTTGAACCCACTTGTAAATAAGGTTGTGAGAACAATTATCTTATCATTTTTAATGATCGATGGTCTAATAGATAGGTTAGACACAGTGTTTATAGAATAATTATTATTATCATTAAAGCGAAGACTTGTCTGCATATAACATGTAATTAAGAAGTCAATTAACAAGATAAACGTGCTAGCCACTTTTATATGTTAGGTATTAAAAGCAATAAGTTTCTAGCTGTTTGCGACTAGCTGTTTCCCGAAACTCCGTACGCGTAAAATTTTGTAATCATACCCTAATTTTACAAAAAGCCATCCCTCTTGCCAGCCGTTGCGTAATTTGGAAGATATGCGGTCATATTGGGACAACATACAAAAATAACGACTTTTATAATTAGTAAAGATGTATTATCCGTTGGTGACGGATTAAGAATACAAGTGATAGTACTCCATTTCTACTCCAGGGTGTTGTAGAAGTCAGCTGAGGAATAAGATAAACGTATAATATTTTATGGAGTTTCTTGTATGTTCTTTTCCATGGGATTCCGTTTTGGAACAGACGTCTAGCTCCTGACTTTTTAAAAGAGCATGCCTACTTGAAATAAAAATCTTTGACTTTGAATTTGACTTTGGAAGAGACGAAAGAATCATAACAAAACCCTTTTGCCAACGTCCTTGGTCAGCGCGATTCAAGTCGATCAGATACCCTCCTGAATAGGTCCGTGCCCAACAGTGGGATATTTAGGGGCTGAGAAGAAAAAGAATCATCAGAATAACACATTAGCAAAATAATGTAAATAACGTTGCAAGTTAAATAGAAGCTATAATTCTTTTTCAATTGTAACATTCAGAATGTCAGCAATAAATTATGATCATTAGATAGGTGTAGGAAGAAAGTTAGATATTCTATGAACTCAATACATGTTTAAGAATCAATATAAATTAGTCGTTTTTTGTTTCAGATTTCGACAACGGCCGTAGACGTATGAATATTAATCAGTAGTCGTGATTATTCCGATGCAATACAATACATTTATTCAGTTGAATTCTTCTGTATTATTATTTTAATTTTAAGCGTATATTAAATGAAGAAACATCGAGAACAAAGTATTATAGAACTTTAAAGAACTTTTTGTATTTTTAAGGCAAAAAATTGGAAGACAAATTATAGAGGGAAAAATAAATTACATTTTTTACAGAAGTCTCGCTGTATAATCGCATCATTATAATTATTTGATAATAATTTACATATTAGATAGCGCTCACTACTTCTTACACGTAGTAAATGATTAGCACTGTAAATATGGAAATTTCTAGTTTAGAATTAAATTAAATAAAATCCATTGATTAGCAAATTTAGTTTAGTTAGCAAATTTTACATAAACGTCCAAATCTTTTTACTACAATCGAATCAGGAAAAGCAATCCGCTGATAATAATTGGCGTTAGAAACTTATCTGTACATTGGTACCGATTCTAACTGCACAACTAAACAAAACTTTACTAAAAAATTAAAATTAAATAATAATAAATATTCATGGACATTTCACACAACGTCCTCTGGTCCCAAGCTAAGCTTATATGCTTGTGTTATGGGTACCAGAATACGGATAGAATACATATACTACTTTTTTTTTGTAAATACATACTTATAATACATAGAAACACCCAGACGCAGTACAAACATTCGTATGACAATTAGAAAAATCACACAAATTATTGTCCCGAGCGGGAATCGAACCCGCGACCTCTTGATCGGCAGTCCGTTACATGAACCACTACACCACGAGGCCCGTCAAAAAAATTGATAATGTCAATAACACAATTCGCGAATGTTATGTTTATTTTTCAGTTAAGTTTAGTTGTGTACGTAGAATTGCTACCATTGTCTAAACAGTTGGATAAAAAGGAGCAAACAGCGTAATAAAAAAATGTCCGAACTTTGATAAAACTTAAAATTCAAATCCACAGAAAACATCAACAAAGTTACGTGAACAAGATAGTTAATTATTTATATCGTTGTGCCCGCAGGCCAGCTACTGATTAATGTAGAGTTATCCATTGACCTAGTAAACTGTTGCTAAACTTGCATCTAAATTAAGAGTTAAACTAGCAATTATTTAACGACAACTTTAGTTTTAAATGTTAAATCGATAGTTTTAAAACACAAGCACAAGACAAGAGCTTTATTTGTATAATTAGTTATTACAAGCAATATTTATGGCCGTATTCATTAACCAAGGTCTAAGATACGGATAGACGACTAGAAAATACTCTCGTACTATCTATCCACGCTCTACGTTTCAATAGAAAATTAGTTAGTAGGTTATGAAAATGCAAGTAAGGACAAAATTTTACAGTTGTCTGTCTTTTGTAAAGTCTACGAAAGAAAGATAAGTTGAAACTGGCGATAGATATAATAATAACAAAAATCCTCCCAAAAATACCAACACGCAAGTTAAGAATACATTACATAAATTTAAAGCTTCATTAAAATTCAAGCTGCCAATGATATTTAAGATAGGTGAATATTATTTTTGGCAAATATCACACTGTTTTAAATATTTCCAAATGCTAATTAATTGCGATTTATGCAGATAGTATTCAAAATTTCACACATGTTAAAATTTAAAACGAAAAGAAATAAATTTGCTGTTTTAATCTTTTTCGTATTATCATTTGAGGAATACATTTGTAAGATACGTTTGACAATCTTACACACAAACGTAATAAAAGAAATATTCGTGTACTCTGTTACTCGCAACTTCGCACGCTTGTAATTTAATAAAACCCTAAAATATTAAAAAAAAACCATCCTCTTGAACTATTCTTTCTATTAAAAGAAACCGCATCAAAATTCGTTGCGTAGTTTGGAAGATATAAGCTCTCATAAGAACATAAAAGTAACAACTTTGTTTTATAACAAGTAAAGAATTCAGCCTATTGTCGATTTTGTTAACATAAACTTAACATTATACTTAACAAAATACAAACCAAATATGTTTTGTTAAATGTATAAATACATACATAAATGGTCTACTAATAGAAACTAACTGCGTGGCACTTTTAACTATAGATTCGATCTTAGAACTGAATGCTATGAAACAGACAATAGGAAACAAACTACGGAACAGCGATTGCTTACGTTATATTACGTTTATTTTGTAAACTCAAAACATTTTTAACTGACATCCAGTTTAAATTGAGACATCTGACAAGAAGTTTTAAAAGAACGACAGACGATACCGATAGGTTTTTAAACACTGGTTTATTCATAACCGCGTGGTATCAACAAGTTCATAGCGCTCTAGTTACCTACAAAACTGTAATGTTATGTAAATCCCCGTCTGATATAATATGGACGTGAGACAGTGGACTTACACTTTCTACTGTACTTTCACAGCTATTGTAGACACCGCGTGCATTGACGCAACCTACAAATCGCTACGTCATAGATACGTCACACCAATGTGTAGCTGTTACTATTGTGATTTAATACATAATTAAATAACATACAAATAAACGATATTGGTTTGGAATTATTTACTTTTTGATATAATATTATGGATTTATTCGGTAAATCCGATAGAATCCAAAAATTTTATTGAATTTCAATCTTTCTAGGCCTTAAAATATCTATTTTAAACCGTGGTGACATATTAAGAATACAAGTATCACCCTAGTGTCACCACTCTATTCGTCCCTTAGAGAGCTGTAAGATCCAGTTAAAGGATATTTATAAGCAGAAAACATTATCTGTGAGCGACAAAAAACTCGAAACTAAACTGTATGCCCACATGCCTCATTGTCCTATATAAATTTTTAAATTATTCAGAAAAATTCTAGTAGCTTTCTATTTCATAAATTTTAATTAAACTTTTGTGTTTTTTTCACTTTATTGACAAACATGAATACTTTTAATGAACAATGAACGTATCGATTAATAGTAAAGACATAGGCTTAACACAGTGTTTGAGTGATCTTTGCTAAACCTTTACCATGTAAACTGCGGAAACTAAACTAAAAAAAAAAACATAAATCTTTTGGTATTTTCATTAGGTTATGTGATCACCTACATTATAATTTATCTTAGACCAAGATCCAGATTACGAAAATCATAAATTATTCAAATGAATCGAGGCCATGTGACTTACACTTTTTTAATAAATTACGATCTAAGTTTGCGTACAGGTATCATGTGTACATGTGTGTTAACCGAACGATGTCGCAATTTTCTCACGCTAAGTTTATAAACAAAAGGATATACTAGCAAAGTTGTATTTGAATGTATATTCAACATACCAAAGGTTTTATTCGTGGGACAGTGACTAAAAAATTTGAAAGCCTATTAATGCCGATAAAGAGCCAATATACTTGTCCGTGTAGTAACGGATTATGAATACAATTATTATCGCCCCATCCTGCCTTAAAAGCCAGCAAATCAATAATGCAATTAATAAATAATTTATGAGTATAAATAGAAAACATATTCCGTAAGAATCAGAAAGCTAGATACTAAACTCTATGCCAAGATGCCTGGTCAGCGCGCATAGTTGACCGAATACCTACTTGCCAGAGCTAATAGCTAAGATTTTCTTTCTTCGTTAGTTTTTTTTATTAGAAATTACGCCAAATAGCGCTTACGAGTCCAATAATGATCTAAAATACATTTTAGTCTTTAAACAACTTTTGCGCCTTTAATAAGTTTAATAGGATACCGATCAGAAATCCCGTATCATAATATTACATGACAGCAATGCGTTCTGCCGTTTAGACCGTTATCTTCAAGAACTAGAGGCATCTTGTCCAACTTGTTTAGTACTCTTACTGAGAATAACGATTATAATTATTATGTTTTAATTTCTTTATTAGAGGAATTATTTCTTTACAAGAACTGAACTGTTGATAACTTCATTTTGGCTTTAAATAATTTTATTTGGTTTATGTTTCTTTTCATTCAGATCTAAAAAAGGTGTCAGATTTGCATCAAATTCTTTGGAATCAGTTTATTTAATTTTGGTAAAAATTTGGCAAAAGATTCCGTAAACTGTAAATGGCATGAAAATATACTTTAAGCTAATGCACTCTACCTACTTCCATGCTCTACCTCTACCCCGACCAATATACAAGGCAAGCAAGAATACTTAGAATAAATTAAATTTTAAAAACATCAGGCAACTTTACTTATAACAAAACACTCATTTATATCTTAAAGTCTTTACAAACAGATACACTAATGAACATACAGATACAATAATGACAGCGGTGTCGAATATACAATGGTGATATTTCATGCAAACATGTTTTTGGTATTGAGCGTGACAAATTAGTTGTCACGGCGTGAGGAGTACGTGACGTATTACCTACATCTGATGTGTGAGATTTTTTAATGCTTGTATAAAGATTCATATTTCATATTAATATTTTGGTAATAATAAATTTAACAATCCTCCATCCATCTATCTGTCAACTTTTCTCCTTCTACTGCTGGGCACGGCCTCCCCATAGATAACCACAACGCGCGATCTTGCGTCATTTGGTAAGATTAGCGTCTGTTGCTACGGGTATGCTATGGGTACCAGAATACAGAGAATAAATACTACATATACCTACTATTTTATAAAGTAACTCAATCTGTCTGACGTTCCATCGCGCCAAAAGCATTGACCCGATTTAAAATGGATTTAAATAAAATTTGTCACATAAATAGTTTAGAGCCAGAGAGAGGAATTCAGGTACTTTTTAAAATTCAAAAAGATGCTTTCACTTTCCTTTAATGGGAATATTACTTTATTAAACGGGAGTGTTTATCTTTACCACTTTGCTCAGCAGTGGATTAAAGTCTAAACACGTTTACCTAGATTTCTATCTTCAACATGACAGTCCGTATCTACTTAATACTGACAATCTTGCACTAAACTCTACTAACGAACTAGATTATTGACAGTCATTAAAAATAAATGCATTCAACCGGTACCTTTTACTGTCCACTCAAGAGAATATAATTCTTATTACACGTCTTATAAAACGCAATAACAAAAATATATTACTGGAGTGAAAGTCAAAAAGTACTTATTTATTTTAGTTATCTTTTTTCTTATCGGATTACGGCTATAACAATTTTATGCAGCAATTTTTAGCAATTTTATGTCAGCAAATGTAATTGCATTCTCGCTAAGCCAGACTCTGACCAAGCGAAATTGCTATACAAGATGTTGGGTAAGGGTTTGAATGGTGGCACTAATCTCTTGTCTGACTAGGTCATTAATATCAGCTTGTGAACCTATAGGGGTGGCATAGTCAATCTGACTAAACCCTTTTCAAACTTTAGATAAAAAAAAAATTCCATTCAATTTTTTAACGATGAAAGATTATTTCACCATCTTTTTTCTCCTTCTAGGACTGTACTGTAAGAGCTTATGCTAAAAATGAAAATTTCTAGAGCTATAGAAGATTTCATCACTACATACATCCTATCAACACGCCCGAGAGACTAGACAGAGTAGACTAACTGCAATCTTAAGAAATAGTACTAGACGCAGGTGTATGAAATAAATAAATTTCTTAGTTTTGGTGGTATTAGGAGAATTTTAATCAGCGCTTAATATAAAACCCTGGTAAACGTAAAGATCAAAGTTAAAAAGAACGTAAAATACATTCTACCATATTTAGAAGCAAGTCAAATGCGAGCCAGTACCGCGGATTTTGTTGCTATCAAACTTCAATCTGCAATGGATGCAGTCAAATCGTAAAGTATCAAAACCTAGTGCAGTTAACAGTGTATTCAAAGTAATTAACATTAAGTATTAGCAAATGGTCATTCTGCGAATGCCGCAGTAAATTCATGCTAAAATTAGTACAACAACAAATATTTTGTGGCCATGAAACATGACTCATGAAATGTGTGTTTGTGTGTTTTGTTTTACGGCTAACACTAACAATATTATTATTTATTATATCTGTGGGAATAAATCATACGCACAAGTTAAATTATATCTGTAAGATATTAACATTTCAAAACCGCCCTTATATTTACTAAGTGAATTTATAAAAGTTTAAAGAAATAGGTACCTAAATATACTCGTAGTTTCTGGTGTTATAATAAAGTGGTGATATTTGCTAACTATACATGAGGTCGTTGATTCAGTTCCTACACAGAACAAATATTTGTAAAAACATATAGACGCTATGTTTTCAACGTTTTGACCATATTTTCAAAGTTACAAAAAAACAAAATAAATGTGTATACATTTTTTATAGCCAGAGTAACAATATTAATCAGTATAATTCATAATATTTTCTAACACTTGCGCGACTCATTTGCTTAAATAAAACTACTTTTTACGGATTTAGACGCGTAAATCAGTATAATTCACTTTTAAGTAGCGTAATTTCATCTTATTCTCACAGGAATATTTAAAACCGGTATATTTTAAATTCTTTGCAAGTATCTGTGATGTCATTTACGGTCTTATTCATAATGACTTATCGGAGGTTTAAACGGAGATTTTATCGAAGAGAAAATAAACGTTTTATCGTAAAAAGACTATTATTAATAACAAGTTTTGACAATTTTCGCGAACCCATTTTAGCGAACTTTTAAACCTCCGATAAGTCATTATGAATAAGGCCATTAGTGTTTAAGAGGATAAAAATATTCTAACGAAAGTGAACGGTGACTTTCTTTTTGGAGAATGTTGTAACTTGACTATTATTCCCAATATATGCTAAGTGTAGGGTTGCCATCCTTTCGGATTTCTTTCGTCCGGGGGCCGTCCGGTAGGGGTTTAAAAAAGCTTCCCTGGAAACTTTTCAAGGGAGATAGATAAAATGAAATGAAGATACAAAATGTTTGTCAGAAATACTTCTTTTAGACATCTTTAGAGAAAATTTCATATTTTGTACAATTATCTGAGGTATTTATTTTTGCTGTATTTATCCGGCGTCGACAATTTAAGTGATGGCATTCCTAGCTATATTAGGGTCATTACTAGTCATTAGTAGTTACCTACTAAAAAGTTATACAACTTATACCTACCCGTGTTAAACAATGTTGTCATCGGTAGTTCACTCATTTTAACTGAGACTAATTTATTGTGTTTCGTAATTTTCTATACATTTTCTTTTTTTTCTGACTAAAAATATGCACTCACATGTAACACGTGTAGTTTATGTGACCATATTATAAGATGTCACAGCGAAGTGATTTTTTTTTTCTCTCTTCATCGGCCCTGCCGGGCTATGATGGTGCCTTGAGCTTTACCATGACCCGGCGAGGGGTGTAATGTACAATCAGTTTTATAAAATAATCTACTTAGTTTCAAAACTTACAAACACGCTTAAATATCCTGAATATTTTTTAAATGATTGCATTGTCTTTGTCATCAATACTCAATTCTATGCTACTTACTTACAAAACGTTGACAGTTTATATTGTCAGAGACATAAGTTTCTGTTGTCACATGTTGTCAAAATCGTAGTAAACACAAGTAAACAATTATTATAATTTTACCTGATTCTATAAACAGCGTTTTTATGTGAAATTATCTGATTGTATATGAAAGGCATACGTAGAAACACAATAATATAGGTGAGTCTACTCGATACAATTAAACTATTACGTATATAATTAAAAATACAAGTGTGGTCATAGTGATACTTCAACATGCTATTCTAGTAATTCTGATCAAGGAATTGGGATTATTATTTTAAATTATTGCATTTCATCGGTCCTTATCAGGTGTGCAAAATTTCAGATCAATCCGTCTACTGCAAGTGGCTGAAATCCCTTTCAAAGATTCCGTTACACAGATTAATACATTGATAGTTACATACCAAACTTATAAAAGTGTGTTAATAAATTTAACACAGTTGATTTTCATATGGTTACAAATTAAGTATACAAGCGTCACTAACGCATTTCCTTCCCAGGGTGCTGTAAAAGCCAGGTAAGGGTAGGTGTACACAGAAAACATTATCTGTGAGAGATGGAATACATAAGGACCTACATCAATATTATCGTCGACATGTACCTATTAACACAGCTAGTAGGTATAGAAAATGAAGAATTAAAGATATTTTTTTTGTTTACTCAAAATCTACTAAATATATTTTAATTCCGGTTTACGTGTTTCTATATAAAATAGTTACATATGTTTTTAAAGTTATTTCATTAGTTAATACGCGATAATAGACCGACAAATGAATAAAATAAAAAATGAGAGAGGTTGTTTCGCTAAGATTTGCTATCGAGAAAACTTTTTTCAATCGCGTTTCTGAGTTTATGCGATCCTAGATCATATATTGAAAAAACATATACTTAAAAATTAGAGCTCTAGCCATTCAATCTAAAGAAACAATGAAAACTTCGTACGTAGAAAAATGCACGAAGCTATTTTGGTATCCTCTTAATAATAAGCCCTATGCCAACACGCCCGGTCAGCGCGGCATAATACCTCCCAATCCGCCCAACAGTGAGAGCTGTGAGAGCTCAGTGGGTTAGAGAGAGAGAAAGAGATAGTTTATTGCCTGTAATTTGATCTGTCATGAAATAATTGAGTAATTTAATTTTGAAAGTCGTAGAGAAATTATTTATAGATTAAACGATGAATTTTATTTACATCTAATTGGTAAATTTAAAATATGTTGTTTTGAATCAATTTATTGTTATTTTAACTTATTAGATACGTAATTTAAAATCGTACATTTTTAATTCTTGTAATGTGTCGAATAAAGCGTCTTTCGACTATGTCATAAGTCGTGTATTAACTATCTTATCACAATTAAAACAAAACATACACAAGATTTTTTTTAAATAATGGATTACTACTATCTAGATAAAAGTATAAACAATTAGAGTTAAAGATATACCTTACATGTTGTTACCCGTAAATTCGTACGCGTGAAATTTAGAAACCAAAACTTAACAAATTATACAAAAAAGCCATCCTCTGGAACTACTCTATCATTTAATAAAAACCGCATCACAATCCGTTGCGTAGTTATGAAGATATAAGCTCACATAGGGGCATACATAGAAAAATAACGACTTTGTACGCTTATATAATATGTTCAGTATGTATCTATCAATGTATTAATCTATGTAACGGAATCTTTGGGAGTGATTTTATCCCTCTTGAAGTAGTTGGATAGATCTGAAATTTTGCACATACTCGTAGATCAAGGACCGATTACAATGCAATAATTTAAAAAAATATTAAGGATATTGAAACGTGTTTTTTAGTTTTTGAACTAACTAAACTAAGATTATTTTATAATAATAAGTAAAGAAGAAGCTTATGATATAAATAAACTAAATTATAGTGGAAAAAATGATAACCATGAGCGGGACTTGAACCCACGACCTCGGAATACCGTTCCGTTGCTCTCCCATCTGAGCTATCACGATTCCCGCATATGTTTACCAAAACTTCCACTACATTCTTCTCAATGTGAGTTAAACATCGTACGATGTTTTTTGTACAACGCCATCTATTGAGCGGTTTGCACCAACTCGATCAATCGATCACTTACTGCCGCACTCAGAGACATTTAATGGTTACTTAAGGAGCTCTTTAGTATTGATTTAAAAAAGTTTTAACTTAACTTTTACTTTTTTAAATCAATACTAAAGAGCTCCATAAGTAACCATTAAATGTCTCTGAGTGCGGCAGTTAGTGTTCTTTACAGAACACAATTGGACCGAAATAATGACTGTACATGTATTTCTACATTAATATATTATTCGTATTCGTACGTAGAAAAATGCACGTAGCTATTTTGGTATCCTCTTTAGATATCACTAAAAATGTCTATAACCTTTTAGCAGTTTGTCCTTACTGCCTATGTCATAAAATATTTAGTGTAAAATTAAGTAACTAAATAAATGCCATAAAAATCTAAATGAGATCATTTACACCTACACTTTCTCTTTTCGAAGTGCTAACAAACAATTTTAAACATATATCAATGTGTTTAGCACAGTTTCATATTAATCGACCCGTATATTATTATAAATATCAATGTCATGTGATGTAATATTTATACTTCCTACTATTAATAAATTGTAAAACCTTTTCACCGATACTTCGACACCGAGTTCGTAAAACTTCTTTTCTCATTATAAAACAAAGTCGTTATTTTTGTATGTT
Source organism: Orgyia antiqua (assembly GCA_916999025.1). Classification (NCBI taxonomy): domain Eukaryota; kingdom Metazoa; phylum Arthropoda; class Insecta; order Lepidoptera; family Erebidae; genus Orgyia; species Orgyia antiqua. The sequence continues at coordinate 12,825,411 of OU779864.1, read as the reverse complement.
TACTATGTGAGCTTATATTTTGAAAACTACGCAACTGATTTTGATGCAGTTTTTTTTTCTAATAGATGAAATAGTTCAAAAGTGTGGCTGTTTTGTACAATTTGTTAGGATTTGTTTTCTAAATCCTCGCATACGAAGTTGCGGACAGCAGCTGGTATGTATATATATATGGCACTGATTTTTATATTAATTTTCTTCGAATTTGGCTTAGCATGGAATATTTATTCCATTTTTATTACTCAGAAATATTCTTGTTGTGTATTCGAGGAATATCATTGAGCTTTTATCAATCAAATCTTTCTTCTTTCTGGATCTCCGCGATTAATATGTCCTTACGTCAGATCTAAAGAATGTTTACTTTAATTGTTTAATTTTATCTGTTGTTGTATAATTTAACATGTCAATAAAACTGTAAACATTTCAGAAAGATGGCCAATACATTTTACTATAAAAAATTGGTCAAGTGCGAGTCGGACTCGCGCACGAAGGGTTCCGTACCATTATCTATGCAACATAAGGCACGTTATTAATAAATGAGCAAACAACCCACACAATACTTAATTAATAACGTTTGTTGTATGAGAGCAAGAAACGGTAAAAAAATCATGTTTGTTGTGTGGGAGCCCCCTTAAATATTTATTTTATTTTATTTTTAGTATTTGTTGTTATAGCGGCAATAGAAATACATCATCTGTGAAAATTTCAACTCTCTAGCTATCACCGTTCTTGAGATACAGCCTGGTGACAGACGGACAGACAGCGAAGTCTCAGTAATAGGGTCCCGTTTTTATCCTTTGGGTACGGAACCCTAAAAAGGAATATAAATATTTTCCACCTCTTTACGCCATAGGTGTACTAATAAATTAATGTTCTATAAACTGGGCAATACCCAAACCAATAAAAATGGACGCTAATGGCTATTTCAGTTACTACACAACGCCATAATGTAGGATGGCATAACTGCACCCATTTTAGTTTGAATGTCAAATATTTCACATAGTATAACATAACGTGGTCAATTCCAAATTTGTGATGGTGATTGACTTTGATTTTAACTTTGCTAAATAAAAGATATGGGAATTTTTTGATTGATTTTAATGAGTTAACACTCAAGAGTTAATAGGTAACAAATGACATTACGCAAATAAAAGTCGTAAAAAATAATGACAATGATATTTTTATTAATCACACGATATATATAATAATAGCTAGACGAAACTGCGTTGTGGCTGTTATTTCTAATTTGCCAACTCCAGACAATCATAAGAAATCCGGGAAATCAGGCGTTTTCGAATCAGGCGGAATTCGCCTTCTCATGGCACTATGTTCAAACTGCCTGCTCTATGGAAACTTAAAAGAAAATAAACAATGTTAATTACTGTTTCCATTCGATTACCGCAAACAATCATACCATTTCTATAAATAGACACAACAATTATATTCGACATTTTAATTTGAAGAAAAACAATCTATTATACGCAAAATAACATTTTTATACCAAAATAATCGGACGTCAATTAAATATGTGTTAATACAGCACTGTCATTCAATTCATAACTATTGAAATAAAATTATGACTCACTAAGATTATTCTTCGTAACAATTAATAAGATAATAGAATGTTATATTCCACTCAAGCAAATAGATAAGACATCTATAACATTTTGTAATATTCCATTATTCTTCGTAGAGTTGGTAGTTAGATACGGCATCCGTCCGGGTTTTCACGGAATTGTCCTAGTTTGAAGGGCATCCGGTGGCCATCCGGTAGGCGATTGTAGGAAGAGTCTAAGGAAAACCCGGATACTTTTCTTGTCAGGAGAGACAAACAATAATGATAACGAAGTTTATATTTGTTTTGGAAAAAATAATATTATTATATGTCCAGGAACAGCCATGTTTCTCTCAAATGTCCGGGATTTTGGCCGTTTTCGTTTGGCATCAGCAAATTAGCTATCATAGAAAGTATTTTATTATATTTTATTGTTGTAATTCCGTAAAATATTTACAGGCGCATGTAGTTGATGACTTCCACTAAGACGTCTTGTGCCTTTACTTTGGTGACAAAACAATTTATATAAAAGAGGATAAGATCAGCCAGATCTTATCCTCTTTTGCTTTTTATTCTATCACGTCACAATCATGTGCATTTGGGATGGTTGTAATACTATTATCTTATTAGTAGCTCTGGACTTTGATTTTAATGAATTTGCATAAGATTAAATTATATTGATAGAGCACTATTGTATGATATCAGTCGTATTTACTAGACATAAATCACTAACCTCATTTAACTCGTGCTTAGAAAATACGGAACTGTATGTTTAAACTCGACTGTCGTTCTAGAACTATCTCACGGTTCAATATTTATGTATACAAATACATTTAATGGAAATGTCTTTCTTGTCTTCTCCATTTACAAAAATACAAGGAAGTTTAGCCACGTGTTAACTGCTACAATCAACTAGTTATACATGCATTCGTATTATTATATTAGTGACCTAAGAATAAAAACATTAGGTAAGCACATTTAAGACAAGAAAGACATTTCCATTAAATGTATTTGTATACATAAATATTGAACCGTGAGATAGTTCTAGAACGACAGTCGAGTTTAAACATACAGTTCCGTATTTTCTAAGCACGAGTTAAATGAGGTTAGTGATTTATGTCTAGTAAATACGACTGATATCATACAATAGTGCTCTATCAATATAATTTAATCTTATGCAAATTCATTAAAATCAAAGTCCAGAGCTACTAATAAGACAGATTAATGAACTGTAGGTATTTACTCTAAGTGTCAGTTTTAAAAACATGAACCATAAATTGAATATTAATATTTTATAGAGGAAAGATTTGATTGCTTGATATTCAAAAATTCTTTCGCCGTGCAAAAGCCAATGCCAACATTGTTTTTTATATGCAAGCCAGTTTTAAATGCAAATAATTTCCAGTTGATGTTGCATAGGTGCAGTTAAGATTGGAGTTTGGTATTGATTTTGTTTGAGACTAACAGATTGACAGAGAGACTACTATCTCTTTAGTCAGCTGCTCCTATCTACCTTCATATCGAATGCCCTTGGCCAAACGTCGGCATTACCAGACCAATTACTCTTTCTAAATAACGTGATTGTAACATTGAGCCTAAGATGTTAGATAAGAACACGAATGATAAGAATCGCAAAGTGACACTTTGTTAAATATAAATAAGTACCTATATGAATAATAGAATTGTGTACATCTAAACTGTAAATCCTTTTCTGTGGTGTTAAAATATTAATAATAAAGGTATTCGATATAGGCAACGATGTTTGACAAATAACGAAAATGTCCGGACACTTTTTACAATTCCCTACCGAACTTTCCTCGGATGTCTTTCAAACTAGGAGAAACCCGGAGTGATGAAAACGGTACTTCTACAGGACCATATATAACAAGTCAGGTCTTCTCTTTTTGTATATACTTTTGTCACTCATCATTTATCTATCAGTCCAATTCTGACTAAATACGATACAATTCGATCGAATACCAATTTCCAAAATTTTATGAAGACGGCGTTTACATTTATTTGAGTCGCGAAAATATCATACCTAATTATTCTAACCAGTTAATAAAAACTTCATGGAAACTATATAAAAAAATTCAGTAAGTACATGAACGCTATGCAATGTAAGTGAATATAATAAAAGCAATTATTTTTTGTGTAGCAACCATAAAATTACTCCAATTTTCTGCTCATACACTTTTTTTTCATAATAACGCAATCTTAAGTATTTCAATACGTTTTGTAGTTTAATAGTCAACACGTTGTTTTAAATTTTATGTTCTACCGGTCGTTACACGTGTTTATGGGTACTGACTATGTCAATTAAATATGTTTTTAAAGTAACTTTAAGTAACAACACGGCTTCTTCCGCGTAGTGTCTTAACTAAACTTTTCTCTAGATACGACTTACTGCTTTCTAGGGAAAAGTTTATAAAATAACAGGGGGCCAATTCTGCTAATTCTGCTATTACCATCGTCTTACAATGTTGTTATAATGGTCAGTCACTGACCGGACAAAAAATTAATAGTAGACTACCAAATTTGATAAAATTCCGCCATTATGGTGTCATTATGACACCAAACTTGATTTTTTTTCACAAATGATTCCACTATGGCGTCATAATGCTGCCATTGAACTGTCATTGTGACAACATTGTATTAGCAGACTTGGGGCCCAGAATATAATATACCATATATATATATACCAAAATAAACGTTGTCAAAATTTTATATTTTTTAGTTATTCTGGGAATTAGCTTTTCTAAGAGTACATGATACGACAAAGTTAAATAAAGAACTAGTTTATTTCTACGAGAACGGTTTTGATATTACGATCCCTTAGGCTGAGAAATAGATTTATTGAAAATAAGATTGTGAGGGTATCAAGGCAAGACTTATGCGGAACTGAATCAGAAGGCATACACTAATTAATATATTCAGCAGCTTTGTTTCATCAAATCTAGCAAAATCAAACTGAAGCTAAACTTAACTTTAACTGAAAAAAATCTTTACAGCTTTTAAAAGTTACTATTTTTAAATATAATTAAAATAACAAGGAATGCAAAGCAATGCCTGAAACTTTTATCATCATCATAACATCACGCCCTTTTCCCATGGGGTAGGCAGAGACTAAAATTTATTAAACACCAAAATTGAATACTGTTTAATTTTGGTTTTGACCTTATCAGTATTAGTTTTCCAAGAACATTACTTAATGATACGTTTAATAGACGATGATTAAATTAACATCCGGTATCATTAGTAGTGGTAATGACAAAATTATCATATGGTCTTTAGATCACATATGTTCACGTTATTGGTTTGGTAATTAAAATTATTATTGCAATCTCATTTGGTGGTCTTGGTTTGAAAAGATCCATGACCTACATAGCACTTACAGCATAAGATTTGTCTTAGAATAGTTCAATAGCCAATTTATGCTCAACGAACATTTTAGAGATATCAGATTTATAAAGCATAAAATAGCGTACGTTTTTGTTTAATTAATGTAGAGACAGACAGTCAGGCTACTTCCAAATGTTTGAGATTAAATGAAGGCAAGGAAGTGTGTTTAAGTTCGGGCTGGTGGCGCTCTATAGTCTCTGCCTGATAAAAAAGGCGTAACGGTCTTGCGGTGATAATAATTTTTGCTTATTATAAAACAATTTCCTTATTTTTATATGTATGTCCCTAAGTTATATATATAATCTTATATCTTTAAAGGTACACAAGGGATTTTGATGCGGTTTTTTTAATAGTAAATAAGATATAGAAAACAGTCATTCTCTTGAACCATTCTATAATGGTTCAAGAGGATGACTTTTTTCTATATCTTTTTGAGGTTTGATTTCCAAATTCTACGCATACAATGTTGAAATGAAATGAAATGAAATGAAAAATCATTTGATCACGTAACACAATTTTTCAGAAATATTATGTGCTTATGACATGTCCAATTTTTTTCTCTACCACCGGTTCAGGACGCAATCTGCTGAGAAGAACCGGCGTAAGAAACTCAGCAGAGCTTTTAATCAAATCAATATTTTTAAATTGGGGCAACAACAAGTAATGGCTATATTAGGATCGGTTTTTAGGCTTTCGTGTACTCGAAAAATTTGCATAATAAACCTGTTCATCCCACGGGAACATTAATTACACTTTTGAACGATAAAATATCCAGACATGGCCTCTAGTGTTTTAGTGATCAAACAGGTCACTTTAGGAACGTAGGTATGCTGCCTTTAAAAATTCCTACATAATTAATGTATATCTTCGGATGTTAAGAAATTGAAACCACACACAACGTCATAACCTTTTAATAATAGAATATACTTTAAGCTACAAACCTCATTGACCATAAAGGAGCTATTTAAACTGTGTTCGTGTCAAGGCATGGTGAATATACTTAGCACTGTTTTACCTTTAACAAAAGACTTTTGTTCAAATGTAGGCCAATCATTTATTAATTTTCATTACAAGAATTGTATTGTGAATTTACATTTGGTCAAGTAGAATAATTCCTTACGTGTTTTTGAACAATTTTAAAATAGATTTTTATATAACACCATCCCACGTTTGGGCAACTGTGAATGGATTGATTTTAATAGGTTTTGACCATTTAAAGCGTCAATTAATTCTTACATTTTGCGTTCTAATTTGTTTGCTTACTTCAGTCCAACGAACTTATGTTTATCTACCCTGATGATGTCTCCTAAATAGGCAAAACACGTGTAGATTTTGAAGTTTTAATGGTTTGTTTGCGAAGTGCTGGTGTGCATTGTCAGGGATTGCCTTGTTTACTATTCTACACAATAGAATTTATAGTAAACCATAATAAAGTTCAATTCCTAATACACATCACGCTATAGAAAAAAATATACTAAAACCAGTCAGTACGAGTTAGATTCGCACTTGAGTTCCGTACCGTTTTTATTACAATATATTCGTCATTTTCCGACCCAAAATAACGGCTAGAAAATAATGATGATGAGTATTTGTTCAAAGCATCAACTGATATAAATATAAACTGAAATTTTCAGCTCTCTAGCTGTCACTGTTCCAGTAGTACTGCTACACATGGACGGGCGGCGAAGTCTTAGTGATAGAGTCCTGTTTGACCTTTTGGTATGAAACCCTATAAAGGCACATAAATATCAAAATATTATTTACATCTATTTTAGTTTCTTTCTCACAAAATAAAAAGCTGTATTATTGTTGTTTCTATAGTCTTCAATAAAACCAGTTTAGTGCCGTCTTATTTTCTTAAACTTGCGAATATCCATGTAAAGAATTTTTGGTCAATTATTATGATTAATGAAAGTAGGTTAAGCTAAACAGGTTTCATCGTTCAAGTTTGTTTCACAATATACAATTTGCAAAATGGAACTCTGATGTTTTGCAGAAAAATACGACAATGTTGTATTCGATATTTACAAAAACATATATGTATGTTTTTGTAATAGCTAATCTTTGCAATTAGACCAACGTTTACAGTTATTGCCCAGCTCATTGGCTTCGAATCATGGTCATATTCATAATGACTTATCGGAGGTTTAAACGGAGATTTTATTAGAGGGATAATAAACGTTTTATCGTAAACAGACTATTATAAATAACAAGTTTTGACAATTTTCGCGAACCGATTCTAGGGAACTTTTGAACCTCCGATAGGTCATTATGAATAAGACCATAAATCTTTACTTATTATAAAACAAAATCGTTATTTTTGTATGTTCCTATGTGAGCTTATAACTTGAAAACTACGCAACGGATTTTGATGCGTGTTTCAAGAGAATCGCTTTTTTGTGTAATTTGTCATGGTTTGGTTTCGAAATACCACGCGTACGTGAAATTTAGAAATCAAACCTTAACAAACAGAAATTTACAGTAGCACTCGACAGATGGCGTTGTACCGTTTTTTAAATCGCGCTATAATTCGTTACACACATTTACAGTTAAGCTCGTCAAAATTTTTATTGGGTCATCATCCGGATTTCGCATTTATAAATTAATAAGGATTTTGAATAAATATGTATTTGACTTTTAAGTAAATAATTAACACATTATCTGTTATTCTAATAATTAACCATAAATCTGTGAAGTATTAGTAACATACAATAAATTGGTTTTGCATGAGAGAGCAAAGAATAAAATAGTGATATTCTGAAGTATAAGCTTATATAAATGAAATAGTATAAAAAGTACATACGTTGTTTGAAATGTCCATGAATATTTATTCGTTCAAATTTGTTTATAAACTATTATTGAAATACTAGTTGAATTAAAATAGGTATAGTGTATACAGACCGCTGTGTATGCACGGCGTCATGCAAGACGGTGACAACAACCCTATAAGATTTTCTTGTATTAAAAACAGTTTAACACGGAGAAGTCTTCAATAAACACGTAAACATACATGTTTACCACAATTTTTGCTACAATCTAGTAATAACTAAACATAATTAACTACAATGCAACTGAATTTAATATTATAAACTATTTTAATAGTCTCCACCCACGACCTCGTTAACCAATTACTCTGTACAAAGGTCAAGTCCGGTGAACTCTCAACAATTTGTCTCCCACTAAAGTCACATGACTGCAAACTACTGACATCCTAACTCGCGAATACACTTCCTTATTTGAGTGGAAATAAACAGGGACCTGTAGCTACGTGCAGATTGATCAGTTGGCAACGCAAGGACAATGAAATCGATTCTGACATATTTTTACAGGCTTTTAATCACTTGTACTTGTACTTTGTATTTATTCGTGTGATGACAGACAAAAATACAAGCGGATCTCCTTTATTTCTGATGTGTATTTGATCTGTAATGACATGCTAACATAGCGTATTGGCACAGGTACAGTAATTGCTTATTCGCCATCTTAGGGGCATAAAAACTTCTAATAAGTCTTTCCCTCTCCAGCCCATTCACGTCCCACTGTTGGGCATGGGCCTCCTCCACTTTGGAGGGATTATGGTCCACTGTGCCGCGCAGACCAGGCGTGTTGCCACAGGGTTTATTTTCAAGATTTCCGTCTCTCACAGATGATGTTATCTGTGTGCAATATTCCATAGCTGACTTTTACAGCACCCTTGGGAGGAGATGGGGTGGTGACACTTGTATTCTTAATCCGTCACCACACGGAAATAAGCCTTTATCTATAAAATAAATAATTCCATTTTCAGCACTAAATAAAAACAAAACTTCATAGGAAAGTAAACGGAAAATATTATTCGTTTAGAATTATAAAAATAAACTTAATGTACTTACTAATACACCTAAGTAATATTGTTACAAGTGCGTGGGTAATTCTTTTACTACACATATGGTCTTATTCATAATGACTTATCGGAGGTTTAAACGGAGATTTTATCGCAGAAATAATAAACGTTTTAGCATAAAAAACTATAATGAATAACAAGTTTTGACAATGTTCGCGAACCTATTTTAGCGAACTTTTAAACCTCCGATAAGTCATTATGAATAAGACCATATATATTTAAATAGAGCAACAGGTTTGTTTGTGTAATTAAAAAATAAATCGGATTATAAGTTACTTGACGGAAGTAAATCATTGCATTCTAACCTTGTATCGTTCCTCTTAATCTGTTTAACCGTAAAAGATATAGATCGCATATGGTGTTAGAAAAACCACATAGGTATATTATGTGTGTTTATAACCTAACTACTCCTAAATAACTCGACCGTCTAACATCTGTCTGCCCCTTTGAAATATCCAAGCGTGACTGCAAAAAACTTAATTAAAAATCATTGAAAGTTACTCGTAATTTAAAATGTTTTTGCATGTTAAAGATTGAAAAGTACTCTATAGTGTGTGATTAAAACTAATGAAAAAAAAATGCGAATCTAGTAATGTGAACAGATTGGAGGTTAAATTGTTATGATCTTTAGAATCTATGATCTTTCTCTCCGTGTGGTGATGGATTAAGAATACAAGCGTCACCACCCCATCTCCTCCCAAGGGTGCTGTAAAAGTCAGCTAAGGGATATTGCACACAGATGAACGCCCTCTGTGAGAGACGGAATACTCGAAAATAAACCCTGTGCCAATACGCCTGGTCAGCGCGGCACAGTAGACCATAATCCCTCCCAAATTGGAGGAGGCCCGTGCCCAACAGTGGGACGTAAATGGGCTGGAGAGAGAGATCTTTAGAAAAATAGTTTTATATTGTTAGTAAAATTTCACCGATTCTAATATCAAAATCCATTTCGCATTTGTATTTTGATACAGTACCTGCCACATACTATATTTTTATGGCAAACTTTGTATTTGAAAATCACGTTGTATTTTCTCGTTTTGTTTTTTTTTTTGCTATGGAACAAGGGCACTTGCCCTTGTTCAGTGAATGATCAGTTGTACTAGTAATTAGACCCATAGCACACGGCGTATTTTAAACGCGCAGACGACGCGCGTATACGTGGTTTAAACGAGATTTGATCGCAACCTTGTAACCTAAGCACACGGAGCGATTGTAAAACGCGCCTCTACTGCGCGTATACGCGCAGGTACAGCTGTACAAACGCGCTGTAGTCACGCGTAGCTTTTGCGTTTGAAGAGAGTAGGGTAGGTAAAAGTGAATAAAACGACAATTTATATTACCCTAAAAGTAGTAGACAGCAGACAAACAATAAACTTAAAAAAAATTACCATTAGCAAACAAAAAAATCTATGAATTTTGCTACTTTCAGAGTCATCATCAATTTATTTAAATTATTCAATTTTTATTATCATTTTCAATGTAGCTTTCTTTTTTTAGTAAGAGTCACATTCTGCTCTTCCTCACTGTCACTGCTTATTTCCATAATTGAATTTAATTAAATTGAGCAGGAAGTTGAAAAATATCGAAATTAAACAACTCCTTCGAAGTCTTAGTTTGAAATATTTTTTTTAGGTTAAGAGGATACCAAAATAGCTTCGTGCATTTTTCTATGTACGAAGTTTTCATTGTTTCTTTAGATTGAATGGCTAGAGCTCTAATTTTTAAGTATATGTTTTTTCAATATATGATCTAGAATCGCATGAACTCAGAAACGCGATTGAAAAAAGTTTTCTCGATATAAAATCTTGGCGAAACAACCTCTCTAATTTTTTATTTTTTTCATTTGCCGATCTATTATCGCGTATTAACTAATGAAATAACTTTAAAAACATAGGTAACTATTATTTATAGAAACACGTGGATCAGAATTAAAATATATTTAGTAGATTTTGAGTAAATAGGAAAGTATCCCTAATTCTTCATGTGTAATATGTACGTGTCGGCGATGATATTGATGTAGGCCCATAAGATTCGCTTTTACGGCAAGACGTTTCATTTTACACAGTCACATGACTCATGTGACATGAGTCACAGTTCTATAGAATGGACACTTTGTTTTTAAAATGAATGGCGCGACGTGTTGAGTGGCGAGGCGAGTGTGTGTTAGTATGAAACGGAACATTTATTAACTTTTTTTAGCGAAAGTAAAGGAAATTATGCCCATTCAGTCTATTTTGCAAATTTGAACAATTTTGTTAGAAAATACGTAGATTCTGGGACTAAAGTTCGTAGGTTTGCAGGAAAGGCTTAAAATACGTAGATCTACGTAAAAAGACGTAGAGTTGGCAACCCTGATCCCAGCCCCCCTCTGCCCGTACCCCGCTCCTTTGTACGCGCGTTTGTTTCGCTTCAAATGCGCGTATACGCGCTTCATGCGCGCGTTTCTATTATCAATGCAAACGCAACAATCAGCGTTTACGGCGCCGAAGACGCGCGTTCCTGAAACGCGCGTTTAAAATACGCCGTGTGCTATGGGCCTTAGCATAAAGCGAATAGCCCACTGCATGAAACAGTTACATAACACAACCTCTTTGCCCAAATATAATATCACAGATACATATTTAATTATTTATTGACGTATTCCGGTCGGATATCGACAATTTTGCAAAACACTACGTAATCAAGTTGATTATGTGCCGGTTATTCGTTGATTCGAGTCCAATTTGTGTTCATTGAACGAGTTGCCGAAATTTTTAAGTACCATCTTCCTTTTTATGGAACGCTTGTTAAATGTCATGTGCTGCAAATATTTTCATCTATTTAACCAAATGCGAATATCAAGTTAGCACCTAGTTTCCTATCTCCTGTGGGTAAGGTATGCGCTAGATAAGGCACAATTATAAGTACTTATTTTTTCTGGCGAGAGATAGAAACATAAGCATTACAATAATATAATACAATATAGAGATGGGGTGTGACACTTGTATTCTTAATCCGTCACCATACGGAGGATGTTTAAACCATCACGTAGTAAATACTTAATCTTAGTCATATGGCTTGTTTCAATATTTTACAGTCCTGTTTACCTTCAGACGGAGTATTTCCGACGGCCCATAGGAAACATCAAACCAAGTAAATTAAACAATACGATATATGGGATTAAATATGACTCTTTTCCTATGTAATCAATTTAAGCAGAAGCAAGAAAGCCAACTACAAAAGCCATATCATAATTTCCGTAATTGAAAATGAAATATTAAACAAATCATTTCCTTATTGCCGTTAAAATTTTACGACGTAAAACAAGATTCTTAGATATAAAAATGATTTATAAAAAACATTTTTAAGTCAATAAATGATAGTTTTATCTGTGTTATTCCGGTTTAATGATTATATGGCTCGATCAATTTTAATGGATTTAATACGTAATGCTGCGTAAGAGTAGTTAACCCGCAATGGTTATAACATTTGTTCTATACAGATGTAATTCGTATAGCCCGTGTTGCCTTTATAGCAAAATTTTAACAATAAAAATAAACTTATAACAATCGATTAGACGATGATGCCAATAACATACATCTGGAGTTAGTATGGATGAAAGATCTCATATGTTAATTTTAAGAGAAGAGTCTCTTCTATCTCTATCTTCTTCATCTCTCTATCTATCTTCACTAATAGTAAAGACAGTCGTTAATTTTGTATTTATGTCCATAAGTGTGCATCTTCAAAACTACGCGACGGATTTTGATGTTAATGATAGAGTGAGAGTGTTGTTGATTTAATTGTTTGTTTCTAGCCTATTCATTTTTAAACAAACAAAAATAATAATAATAGTATAGACATACATATACAAGTGATACTAAACATCTAAAATTTAGTTAAAAGCACAATATATTCTTTAGTAAGAACACTGAGAACATTATCAAAGCCGAGGTCTAAACAAAACGTGTTTAGAATATTTAGCGTACAAAATATTTATCAACATGCACACAAGGCCAAATTACTTAATTACAGATTTCCAAATACGATAATGCTTACAACGGTAATGTGTTTAGTAAGTAATATTATCGTGTATTACATTGACGTTTATGTTAATTGATTTCTGTCCTATTAATAAACAGCAGGCGATAACTTTTGGGTGCTAACTGTAGACACAAATATGGATCGAATGAAAGAGCCGCTGTTAGCTGAATCTAGCTCTAGAACTGTTCGTGTGGTAACGGTTTAAGAATACAATTATCACCATCCCTTTTTCTTCCCAGGGAGTTGTAAAAACAAGCTAAGGGAAATTGTATATAGATAACATCCTCTGTGAGAGACGGAGATCTCGAAAATAAACAATTTTTCTTTTTTTGATTTCAGGCGGGGGAAATTCCTGCACACCCCGCTGTTCGAGGATAACAGAAGGGTAGTGTGGGCAACACTAAAACCCCCGCCGTGTGACTCGAAAATAAACCCTGTGCCAACATGCCTGGTAAGCGCGGCATAGTAGACCATAATTACGAACTGTTCTGCCTCAATTTACGTCCCACTGTTGGGCACGGGCTTCCTCCACTTTGGAAGGATTATGGTCTAGAGTGCCGCGCTGACCAGGCGTGTTGGCACAGGGTTTATTTTCGAGTTTTCCGTCTCTCACAGAGGATGTTATCTGTGTGCAATATCCCTTAGCTGACTTTTACAGCACCCTTGGGAGGAGATGGGGGGTGGTGACACTTGTATTCTTAATCCGTCACCACACGGACCGAATCGTTTATTATATCATAATCATCCATAATGAATAATCCAGCATAATTCCTCACAAAACAAATTATAAACAAATATTTTACCTAATAAATTCTTACCTAAAAATTAATATACAAAATAAAACAATGTCATAATGCATCGCCTATTAGGCCTAGTAGGCAATTCATTATGACACTGTTCGCGAATAATTATAAAAAAATAATTTTCATTTTTACTAATTGTATTTAATTAATTACATATAAAGTATTGCATATGCGCCTGCACATTGTTTGCTTACATTCATAAAAGGTTGGAAGAATTCAAGCTACGCGCGCTGTATGTATTCGTCTTTGTTAGATCAAGTAAACTGTTTGTTTATTTAACGCAAGCAACGACACATTTTCTTTTTTTTTCAATCACAATGAATATTCATGAAACACGACTTCAAAGCAGACAATCTTTTATTGATATTAATGTTGCTAATAACAATCGTATCAAATGCTTCAATATTTTTTATCAATTCTCCGTGTTTTAAAGTTTACCAACATTGAGAGCTCGGATCAATGGGGTTGATTTGGAATAAATTAAATAAATAAATAAACATTCATGGACATTTCACACAACGTCCTCTGGTCCCAAGCTAAGCTTATATGCTTGTGTTATGGGTACCAGAATACGGATATACTACATATACTACTTTTCTTTTGTAAATACATACATATAATATATAGTAAACACCCAGACGTAGTACAAACATTTGTATGACATTTATAAATATCACACAAATGATTGTCCCAAGCGGGAATCGAACCCGCGACCTCGTGATCGGCAGTCCGTTACATGAACCACTCCACCACGAAGCCCGTCCGAAATTAATGGAGGAAGAGCGGATACGTGAAGGCTTACGGAGTCCCTCGAACGCTGCTATGGGCGGCAGCTAACGCGTGGCCTGTGGGTATCATGGTCATCAAAATGTATAATTCTATACTTAATAAAAAACAAAATCTTTATTTTAGTATGTATGTCTCTATGTGACCTTATATCTTCTAAGCTACGCAAGGAATTTTAATGCGTTTTTTAATGGATATAATGGGATGACATGATGGTTTTTGTATAATTGGTTCAGATTTGGTGTATAATTCATATACCACGCGTATGAATTTGCAGGTGACACCTAGTTACATAATAACTCTAAATAATACGCTTTGGCAAATAAAGTAAATAGGTCTTAGCAATATGGTCATAAACACCTACGTTACATAAAAACTCTCAAAATATTACACCCATACCATCAAACAAAAAACAACAACATAAAAAACACACTAACCATAATCAATGGTAATAATAAAATTTTGCGATTCGATTTAATAAAATATATAAACAAATTATTCCGTGATAGTCAGCCTGGTTAAGTTGTTAAATAACTACAAATGACGAGTGATTCATTGAATTGTAGGTATCAAACAGAAATAGAAAGTTCGTATCTATAACACGAGTTCAATTGAAATCGTTCCGGAGAAAATGCAAAATTTTAGTTGCTGCAAAACGAATTTTGATCGTAATAGTCATTCATAAAATCATTTGATATAAAGTAAGACAGACATATTAAATTTTTTTATTTCTCCAAATAGTCTATTTTAGAATGATTGTGTTTCCGCGCACACGTGCACAAAATCGACAAACATTAATCTAATTCTAACTACGCCATTAAGCACACACACACACACACTAAGAGACGACACTACCTGTACAATAAGAGTATGACCATGGTTCTGACTACTTTTGGGGAAAATCAATGCTAAGTCCTGTTGTAAAATACTCTATAATGGTACCTATGCATCACGATTTGCATCCGGGTAACTGTAAATTATTATTAAACTCTACAATAAGGACTAATTAGCACATTTTACTCATATACATTGATATTTCCATAAATAAATTTATTAACGAATTATTTAATTTAATACGATTTTTTTAAGCAAATCTTAATCGTAAGTTTAAGGTTGAAACAACAAACTGGATTTTATTTATAGAATAAGAAAAAGGACCATTATACAGTTCAAAAAACTCATTATCATTAATTGTTACTTGGTTTCATGGTTTTAAAAAATGCGATAAGTAAAATATTCTCAGTAAATGAAGTGTTAATTCAATAAAATGATTTTAACTACGTTTGTTCGTTCGACTTTTAATTTATAACTAGTTTCTTATCAGTAGTTTTTTCATTAGGAATTTGACATTGAAAACCATTTATACGGAATAGTTGGCAATCCTTTAGTTTAATAAAACTACTTTTTACGAATTTTTATATTTATATTTTTATGTTAAATCTAGTCCGACGTTTTTAGCTTCATTCTTAACTATGTAATGTATCTACGTATGTAATAATATGTAACGGAATGATTTGCACCCGCTTGCAATAGTCCGATTGATCTGAAATTTTACGCACTTATAGAATAGATAAGATTTTCAAGATTTGTTTTTTTATTTTAAAACTTAGCAAATTTTTACTTTTTAACTACCGTGGTTACGGGGCTCGTTCAACTAAACAATGTGTGTGTGTGTGTGTGTGTTAGATAATAATATTCTAAATAAAATACACTACTAAATTAATTATACCAAAGACTGCAAGTGCGTACAATAAGTGTGACAAATTGTATTATCTGATGACGCAAAAACATACGCAAATGAACAAAAAATGTATTTCTCAAGTTACCAAACAATCGATGTTACTGATATGAACTTGAAATATTTCCAAAGATAACACCCCCTCAAAGCCATTGCGGAACAGTCAGATTTTAACTGCTTTTAGTTTTACTTATATCTTTCTTTTGCCTATTTTTCTTCTCATACACTCTTTTGAGAATCTTCAGCGGTATTTTCCCTTTCAATTAATATTTAAAAAAATTAAGGTAAAATCCGACTCATCTCTAGCCTTTATATTGCTTCTGTACGTTTCGACCTTTCGCGGCATTTAGAAATAGGAATAGCAATACCTCAGACAAATACCTGAATTGTAAATTTATCCAGAGTAGAGTTTGTCTTAAGACTCTACCGACTTAACGAATCTTTCAACTTGTATTCATTCTTCAAATTGGAACCAACCGAGCCTTTCCCTTATTAGTAAAATCTTTATAGCAGAACGTCTTGCAAAACCGAACAGCACAATAAAATTATATAAGTATTACCTTGTATTACATACATCTCATACATTACAATGTTATATGTAATACATACAGTAGGTACATATGCCTATTGTAATAATTGTATATGAGAAATTAATTATATTCAATATAATTTGAGGGTTAATGACTGTAAATACTGATTTAATTAAGTTTGTTAAAAGGTTTAGTCATAGCCATTGGAATTTCCAAGAAAATTTACCAACTTTTAATGGTTCAAATGCGGTAGTTTTGTAATCTTGATGTGTTAAATTTTAGCGTTAAATTTTCTATTGTTGTTGCAGGAAGACCAAATAAGCAAAGAAATTGCAATCAATACTAAAATTATGAAGCTAAAGAGTTTGTTTGTTTGTTTGTTTGTTTGAACGAGCTAATCTCGGGAACCAAGGTAGTGCGATTAGAAAAATTCTTTCTGTGTTGGATCATTACGCTACAATCAAAAAGAGCGAAGCAGTAGTGAAAAATATTGCAATAACGGGAAAAATTATCTAAATTTCACGTGTACGCGGTCGCAGGTAACAGCTAGTAATATTTGTTGTATACTACTAAAATTATAAAACGTGTTTCAGAAAGGTGTAGTCATATTTGACCATCGTTACACGTGGCCAGTGACTAGGCACTAGGCATGGATGAAATTACAAATACTAGTTATATTATGACTTTTATGTGTTCATAAAAGTTTAATTAATTTATTAAATTAATCGATCTTATTTAAATACAACACTACTATGAACCTTACGATAAAAGATGACCTATCTTTTATCGTAAGGTTCAATCGCATTCAATAAACCGTAAACATCTCATAATTGATGTGTTTCTGGTAGTTATTTAATAGTCGGCAATAAACAAAAAAATACTTACCAACTGTATTTTTCTATATGTAACTGTAATATTTATAATATTTATGGCCTATCTAATGCAACTTTAAATTATGACTACACCTTTCTGCAACACGTTGTATACGCGTAGAATTTAGAAATCAAAACCCTTACAAAATATACAAAGAAGCCATCCGCCAGTCTTGAATCACACTATCTCTCAAAAACCCGCATCTACTTACTACAAACTCAACGGATTTTGATGCGGTATTTTTAATAAATGTAGTTTTTTTTTTATAATTTGTCAAGGTGTGTTTTCAAAATAACACACATACGTCGGTACGAAGTCATGCACAGCTAATAGTATGGTTGAAACTTTTAATCAACTAGTTCTTAAAGACAATACAAGTGAAGAGTACAAGCCATATTGGCTTTTATCATTTAATTGGATTCAGGTCAAGTATGATGAGCTCATAATGATATACAAATAAAAGAATATTGTTTACATTTTATTATTGTTTCTATCTGACTAACAAATAGGAAACACATATAATGCAACTCTGTAGCCTTTGGTGACCGCGCTGAGGGCAATGAAATAAATAATTAAATTTATTATGAGTAGGTATAATAATTGTCTTTTAACCTCTGTTTAATAAATATTTATGTAGTTTGTCTTGAGAATCTAATTGATGCAACAACATAAGTTTTCCTTTATAACAGTTGAGAGGTTCATATAACGGACTGCCGTCCACGAGGTCGCAGGTTCGAATCGCGCACGGGACTATTATTTGTGTGATATTTATAAATGTTATACAAATGTTTGTACTGCGTCTGGATGTTTTTTATGTATTATAAATATGTATTTAGAAAAGAAAAGTAGTATATGATATCTATCCGTCTTCTGGTAGGTACCATTAACACAAGCAAATAAGCTTAGCTTGGGACCAGAGGGCATTGTGTGAAATGTCCATAAAAAAACTGTGGCCGCCATTATGATGCTGCAATCGATCCTTGAAATCCTTGGGGCATAAGATTTGACAGAATCTATATAATTTTCGATACGGAATACTATGAATTATTCTTCATTCCTTAAGGTAAAATCTACCACAGTGTACTTGGCTCATGATTTAAAAGTACAAGTATGTAATCGAAATGAGCACAAAATTTTCGTCCTAAAAGAACAAGAAAAACAAAACGAGTTATTGAAAATCAAGTTTTGGGATAAAGTCAGAACCTTAACGATTGTTTGTTAATGATTTTATTGGATATTTAAACTGCAAAATAAGGTGGCTAATGATTGTAAAGTATATATGTATAAAATAGGTACATAAAATTCTCGTGTCACAATGTTTGTTCCCATACTCCTCCGAAACGGCTTAACCGATTCTTATGAAATTTTATTCATATTCAGTAAGTCTGAGAATCGGCTAGGTACTATCTATTTTTCATACCCCTAAGTGATAAGGGTTGCCCACTCTT
The DNA here is from genome assembly GCA_916999025.1 of Orgyia antiqua. Classification (NCBI taxonomy): domain Eukaryota; kingdom Metazoa; phylum Arthropoda; class Insecta; order Lepidoptera; family Erebidae; genus Orgyia; species Orgyia antiqua. The sequence continues at coordinate 12,806,373 of OU779864.1, read as the reverse complement.
AACATTCTAATGGCAAAACAACGTTTTCCGGGTCAGCTAGTAAAATACAGGGTGTCCCAGAACGTGGGTGGGAAGGGGGGTGATAGGGGGGGTCACAAGGGTCACCAGAAAAATAAAATAAAAATTCCCCTCTGGCTATTTAAAAAATAAATGGCATTTTTTTAAAAACTAAAAATTTTACACCTTGTGGGGCTATTTTGCTAACTGTACCTACAAATATAGCTGTTTAAAAAAAAAAAGATGTTATGTAATCCTCAATAACCCTTCATCAAATTGAATTAAAAAAATAATACATATCCAACCAAGATTTTAAAGAAAATTAAGTTCTTTTCCAGTCAAGGACTTAGTAATTACAATTTCACTCAACTTTCTCCAAGTGTACTGAAAAAAAAATGTACTATGCAGCTCCGGCGTGTAACTTAAAAAGATAGGTAATTTTATTGCAATTCCAAAATGGTATAACACTTATTTGAAAAAATCATACTTAGACATTTAAAAATAATTTTCGGGAACAATACCCCTGCAAAACAAAACATATCAATAAAACAATAGTCTCAAATTCCTAAGAAAATACATTTTTAAATGTCTCTTCTGTTCCTCTAATGTTACTGCCCGTTAATACTCAAGATTGGAGTACTGTACATACCTCAAACACTCAAGTACAGTCTAGGCCAGATAAAGCTTTACCATATTTTATGACAAGGAATTTAAATGAAACTCGGAAATAAATATGGGGTTTATATTGCGTATATGTCAACCATTTCAAAGTTCCAGTACATACAAGACGCTTTACTACGCATTTGTTCGTAGCGTATTGGAATTCTGTAGCATCATTTGGAACCCTTATTACATTGTGCATGTGGACAGAATAGAGAAGTTACAAAACAAATTTTTAAGAGTACTAGAATACAGAACTTGTCACGATTTCATAGATTACGAATCAAGTCGTGACCGCCACAAAGTAGTCTCCTTAAATTCTAGGCGAGCGCTAAATGACGCTTGCTTCCTATACAAAATTGTCAACAATCACTTCAATTGTCCCGGTTTACTGAAAAATATAAATTTCGGTGTACCGCGAATCTCCTCACGTAACAAACAATTTAATTTTTATGTGGGCCTTGGTCGTACCAACTATGCAAAATACAGATTCTTTATCCGCAGCCCTGATCTTTATAACACTAGACTTGGTGGTATAGATATCTTCCTGGAGAAATTAGGCTCTTTTAAAAGTAAGGTGCTGCCAAACCTGTAGTCTTGCTTGGCTGTAGCTTGTACGACATATTAAATTTAATTCTTTTTTAGTTGTGACATTTCTGTTAAAATTATCTTTTAATGATTGGTAAAAAGCGTTACTTCTGTAGGTGACCCGTGCTGTTGCAAGAGATGCAAGTAACTGTAATCTATGCATGTTCAACATCCATAAGGGCCAATTACTAACTTCCTGATCCTAAGTTTTCATCTCTTGTAACATCACGGAGTTGATTAAGTTATAATGCATGACACTATAGGTCTTATTGTATTTGACTTTTATTGTTTAATAAATGTAACATGACTGTATGCTGTCTGAATAAAATAAAATAAAAAAAAAATAAAAAAAAAAACATAATTCTAATTATTTATTCAAATAAAGTGCTCCAAATGTGCACCACCAACATAAATAGTCTCAAATTCCTAAGCAAATATTCCTGTTCCTTGTACAGGCAGGTAGGCAGGTACCCCTCTCGTACCGTTAGCCATGCGCGAGAACAATGAAACAAAACAAGTTCAGGGAGTGAAAGAGACAGGTAGATACGTTAAAGGAAGAGAAAAAGTAGGGGTGCTGTCTCTGGTTAGCCAAATAGTCGGGCAGTACATTAAGCTCTCTCGTTTACTGCACATCTTTGTATTCGTTTGTGTTCATTTAGTACTAACAACTTTGCTTCGCTTTCTGGACTTGATTATTTCTTTGTGATTTTGGACATTGTTTGTGATTTCTTCCAACGACTTGGCTTTCTCAAGGACTAAAGTGTGTGATACAGTGCCACCATGCCACCCACGTACACTCCACATGAATATGCGAACATGCATCTCATTTACGGCGAATGTAGATGTAATGCCGGTGCTGCAGCAAGACTGTACCGAGAAAGATATCCGAACGCCCCACGTCACCCGGATAGCCGTGTTTTTGTCAATGTCCACCGACTATTGTCTGAGGGTCGACTTCCACATCAAATGGTTAATGAACGCAGATCTCGGTTCGATGTCCAAGATGTAGTGCTTCAAACCGTCGCAGACAACCCGAGTACTTCAGTTCGGACAATTGAAGCAAATACAGGTGTATCAAAAAGTACTGCTCATCGCATATTACAATCAGAAAAGTTCCACCCGTACCACGTGCAACGCGCACAGAGTCTGATACCACGCGATTTTCCTGCGAGACTTGCATTTTGTAGTAGGATGCTGCGCATGCATAGGGAGGACCCTCAATTTTTTAATAAAATATTGTGGTCCGACGAGTCTACTTTTAAAAAGGACGGCTACATGAACCTACATAATTTACACGAGTGGCACGTAGAAAATCCCCACCTTATTAGAGAAGATCGATCCCAATATCGTTTTAAAGTGAACATGTGGACCGGAATACTGAACGGTAAAATAATCGGACCCTTTGAGTTACCTGAGGCACTGACTGGCGAGGCGTACTTGCACTTTTTACAAAACGAATTACCCAATTTATTGGAAGATGTGCCGCTGGAAACATTAAGGAATATGTGGTTCCAGCATGATGGGTGCCCAGCACATTATGCACGCCCAGTAAGAGATTTCCTAAACAACGAATATCCTGGTAGGTGGATGGGAAGGGCCGGTGTTATAGCGTGGCCAGCTCGTTCACCGGATTTAAACCCGTTGGACTTCTTTTACTGGGGTGCTATAAAAGAAAAAGTTTATGGGAAACCCATCAGGGACTTGGGTGACTTGAAGGCGAGGATCACAGAGGCCGCGGAATCAATCAATAATAGAAGATTTGCTCGGCACATTTCCCGCTCATTTTTAAAACGATGTAGGGCGTGCATTTATGTTGGTGGTGCACATTTCGAGCACTTAATTTGAATAAATAATTACAATTTTGTTTTATTTTCGAGTTTCATTTAAATTCCCTGTCATAAAATATGGTAAAGCTTTATCTGGCCTAGACTGTACTTGAGTGTTTGAGGTATGTACAGTACTCCAATCTTGAGAATTAACGGGCAGTAACATTAGAGGAACAGAAGAGACATTTAAAAATGTATTTTCTTAGGAATTTGAGACTATTGTTTTATTGATATGTTTTGTTTTGCAGGGGTATTGTTCCCGAAAATTATTTTTAAATGTCTAAGTATGATTTTATCAAATAAGTGTTATACCATTTTGGAATTGCAATAAAATTACCTATCTTTTTAAGTTACACGCCGGAGCTGCATAGTACATTTTTTTTTCAGTACACTTGGAGAAAGTTGAGTGAAATTGTAATTACTAAGTCCTTGACTGGAAAAGAACTTAATTTTCTTTAAAATCTTGGTTGGATATGTATTATTTTTTTAATTCAATTTGATGAAGGGTTATTGAGGATTACATAACATCTTTTTTTTTTTTAAACAGCTATATTTGTAGGTACAGTTAGCAAAATAGCCCCACAAGGTGTAAAATTTTTAGTTTTTAAAAAAATGCCATTTATTTTTTAAATAGCCAGAGGGGAATTTTTATTTTATTTTTCTGGTGACCCTTGTGACCCCCCCTATCACCCCCCTTCCCAGCTACGTTACGTTCTGGGACACCCTGTATAAAACTAAAAAACACGCTTGAAATTTCTCGATATTTTGTGAATTTATTGGATTGTCCATTATATGTGTGCAGAATATCAAATCAATTAGACAATTGCAAGTGGATGATATCACTTTTAATGATTCTGTTAAATGGATACGTAGACAATTAGATATATAGATACGAGAGAAGTTAATAAAACCGTGTTAAAAATGATATCTCTGCATCTCATCGATGCAGTGGCTATGGTACCGAACGGACTGTTGTTCACGAGATTGCAATATCGTTTCTTGCACGGGACTAATATTTGTGTCATCTGAATGTACTGTATGTACATGTTTCCAGTTCCGGTGGCACTAAGTATGTCGATACAAATAGAAGTAGTAAACATAGTATTAGATAAATCCGTATCTGGTCTCTAAAAACAAGCATAAAATATGGGTCAATTTCAAACCAAAACAATGTTACCGGTACTTAAAGTTTTACCCAATTCATGTCTTGAAGGGATTGTGATAATTATATGGTTGATTCTCTTTCAAGGATCAGAACCTAAATGGTTTCTTAAATTGTAACAAATAAGGTAATGTTACATTGATTTAAATTCTCTTTGTCAATTATTTTTTTACATTAAGTTATTTATACGTGTGGTCTTGATATTTATTGTATAGCTGATATAACTTGCTACAACATTCCGGGGCCTTTAGTCTGAAATTCTAAAATATATTTTCTGATGAATAAACTATAGGCTAAATAGAGTAAATAGCGAATATAAGATGGTAACATGGATTATAGGACTTTCTTCAAGATTGCAAGAAGCTGCTGAATGCAAACGGCAATGTAGTTAAATTAATGAACGTAAATCTGTTTTTCAGTTTTTACGTGATGAGCAGCAAATATATATCGATATATTTTATAAACGTTACAAAATATCCAATATCGAAATCGTATCCAAATCAATATTTTTTGTACAGTAGTATTTTGTGTTCTACTTTCTGTTTTGTTCTAAAGTTTGTTAAAATATGAACGATATATTGATTATTTTCCTCGATATATTGATAACCGATATTATTATAAACATCGATATTACGATATTTAGAACCAACAACCAGACATCCCTAAGTTTTATCACTGAAGCCTTTTCTATATATATCTAATATATAAAATTCACGTGTCACAGTGTTAGTTACCGTACTCCTCCGAAACGGCTTGACCGATTCTTCTCAAATTTTGCATACATATTCAGTAGGTCTGAGAATCGGCCAACGTCTATTTTTCAAACTTTTTTTTTTTAGTATGGCAAAACAACGTTTGCCGGGGCAGCTAGTATATATATATAATTTACTACCGATAATTGATAAATTGAAACAAATTCTACATCAAGGCTTTAAAATTCAATACCGATTTATCAAACAACTTACATAAGACATTTCGTTTACGTATTCTTGATTTTGTTTTTAAATTCTATGACTGCAATATGCTAAAAGCATTTATCATTGTTCCGATAATTATTATAAACTAATGATTCAATAGAAAAACAAATAATATGAACAATTGAAAATAGTATACCGAAGCGTATCTAAATACGCATGGATTGAATAGTACTATGAATTTTTATATCAATAACAATAAAAAAAATCCGCAAAACATTTCATTACTAAACTTACTAAGTTTACGCTAGATTTTTATTAGATATGCAGAAGGAACAGAGTGTTAAGAGTCTTTATTTCAAGTTACATCGATCGCTTTGTTATTACTCTACCCCACATTACGACCTTTTGCAAATTTTATTATGCTTTCTAAATTTTGTGTAAGATCTTGCAAAATGAAGCCATAAGTCATATTTCAAAGTTGAAACATACACATTTAAACATACCTACATATTAAATACAAACAAACATTTATTTGAAGACCGGTAAAAACTAAATAAGTATGAAATGACAAGATCTATTGATAAAGTCAAGTATTATTTACACAGTTGTGTTGCACATTCTTCAAGCAAAATAATTTTTGAAACATAAAATCCGCGGCATCACCGGTCTAATTATATATTTTGTAAAATGAGTACTATCATATCATTATCATACTAATGGCTGTTAATGAAAGTTTATTCTTAAATTAATTTACTTTTTGTGTCACAATTTAAATAGAGACATTTCGTACTTAATATATCATAGTATTAGTTCATAAGTATTTTGATTATTCAATGTCTGCAAACATTTGAAAGAGAAAACATTTATGCACAGATATTTCGTCCAATTCGCGTCGTCATCGGGCAGGTTTTAAGTCGATGGTCCAAGTTAACAGAGTGAAAACAGTCCGCAATGGGCTCGCGGCTTGCGTGATATCAACGCAAAACACCTGCCTCTTATTGCGCTACACCTTGTAATTTCAGGCTATTATAACTCCCAAACGATTTTTATTTTTATCATTAATAAACAAAGGTCATAAATATTACATAATGTAAACGTATATCGCAATTAATAATTTATTATTAATTTCGTCATGAACTTCAATTGTTCATACTCGAAGCAACATCTAAATCAAGGATTTCTGTCGAGGTCTGCTTCAACACTCTCATTTGTTATCATTAACATTCATAATAAAGATTTTAAATAAACATTTTCATTGTGGTTATGTTATCTCATTGCTCTTGAGTTTATATTGAAAATTAATGATCTTGAAAGTAATTGTTGTCGTACCTGTGTCCTGTGCATTTTGTAAATGATGTATGTGATGTAGGTGCGCATAATAATGATGATGATGTAGGATGCATTCCAGATCAGTGCAATTCAACATTGTCACGGAGCACGGACCGCGCCGGCAGCCGTCAGCTCACTCACGCTTGTTGCACACTTTCACAAAACGGTTCCACTAACACTAAGACACGTAGGTATTGCTGTCACATCACGACTCACATTATCTTCTCAAACTCCTAGGCAGACACTCACAGGTTTAATCCACCTGACGCGGCCCTGCTCTAACACTTATGGTACCAGCTAACACTTCATCACGTGCACTTGTTTATATTTGAAATATTCACACTTTATCGCGAGACGCACCCATCACTGTTCGGAATTCCGACGACGCGACGTTCAAAAAAGCGGAAAGCGTAATCGATAAGGTGGATTCGATAACTACGCGAGGTTGTATTGAAGTGAACGTCTGCGTGCGCGCAACACTAGCGGCGTGTGATTGTATACTGAATGCGGTATGCGATCGAGTGCCACCACTCCCGAGCTCCCGGCCTCGACCGCACTGGGGTGAACCCTGGGCTATCATAATCATGCCACCTCTTGCCCTATGGAAAATATTGCGATTCTCTACATGCGTACATGGTGTATGCTCTTACGATTGGCAATCATCAATAACTAATAACTTAGGCTAACACAATAATATTCAAAACTCTACAAAGCTTAAATCAGAATGCTTAAATCTTCGGATATAAGAAAAAATTGAGATGATTCGTTTACGATATTGTCTACTATTCATCCACAATGCCTAAGTTTGTTAGACTGTTTAATTAGCCATTTGTTAAATTCATAAATGCAATTAGTACTTATTTGAGATGTAATGAATTCTTGACTAGATTTAACTCAATAACTAAAACTAACTTACTACAAATTGAACTAAACTACTATAAATTGAACTTGTTTATAACAAGCCTAACAGATTTGCGAAAAAGAAAAAAAAGCAACGAAATATCCGCAGTGCAAGTGCCAAGGTTATTACTTGCTAGCCCTGAGTACTACACGAATAGACTATCAAGTGTATGAACAAATGCTACAAATTTTTGTAGTACGTAAACTGTGATCAAACGAATTATCTTCCCACACTTGCAGTTTATAATCGTAGCCAATCATGTCACATTGAATGAGTTCATAAACACTGTTGTTTTCTGAAGAAGTTTGCCACTGACCTCGATATTCTTGTAACTAGCCGATAGCAAGAATTACATATTGTATTTAATTATGATAAAATGGTAATAAAACAACGCCAATGACTTAAATGGTTACTTGATAAGTAGCTTGTTTTTATATCTTTTGAGTGTCAAGTTAATATATGTTTTTTAAGTAATACTGTTTGAGATCTATGTGACAGTCTATGTACATATCAAACTTGTGCTCAACTATGTAACATCTTTTCTTCTTCTTCTTCTTCTATGCCCATAAACGACCCCCTGTTGAGGTCCTTTAAATGGCGCATTAGCATATAAAACCTGCAGTCATCCTGATAATAAGCGGTTATTGCAGGCTATTGTAGCCTATACTTGTAGAGGTCTGCAACACCAGAGGCAACACTTGTGCGTTGACGACCCAATAATGCAATATTTCGCAAACATTGCAATATATTATGCAACATTGAAAGGGCTCATTACGTTATTGAGTTGTTTTATGACGAGAATAAAATAAATTCGTCGTAACTACATATGTATATGCATTACTATCACGTCCTAGTATTTACATCATTTGTAAGTACTGATAAGGATAGATCATGGATATTATGGTATTTCGATCAATATGATGTAAGTTACGATAAAATCATTTGATACCAACATTGTTTTAAATAATCACGTAATTTGATAACAAAATAGACATTAATAAGCTATTGTCTAAATTAGTATCGATCCATCCATCAACCTTTTTCTATCCACGGCTGGATATAGGCGTCCTACATAGTACGCCACTAAGCGCGGTCCTGCGCTAACTGCATCCAGCGGCTCCCGGTATATTTGACGATATCGTCAGTCCACCTTGTTGGGGGCCGTCTCACGCTGCGTCTCTTGGTGTACTTAGACACCTTCCGTCCCCAACGGTCATCACATCCTCGAGCGATGTGGCCTGCCCAATGCCACTACAGCGCAACTGATATATTTATAAACATCACACAAATGAATGTCCGAGGCGGGAATCGAACTCGCAACTTCGTGAACCACTAGACCAAGAAGCCCGTCAAATGAATGAAATGAATGTCCTGTGCGAAAATCGAATCCACAACCCCGTAAACAGCAGTTCGTTACATGAACCACTGGGCCACAAGGGCCGTCAAATATATGTAAGTAGAGTCGAATGTAGAGCCATAAGAAATAATACCGCTTCTTGCCTTTTATATGCAATTTCTTATATTATCTGAGATATCAGACATAAGTAGGATTGGTTTTCTAACAGCAGTGTTGGATTTATCATCAAATAAATAAGTGAGATAGTACTTTTGGAGAGCGTATTTCGCTTTCCTCGATTGCATAATGAGATGAGTATAGTATGTAAAAGAGAAAGTTAATTTTTCAGAAACCTGCCTGAATACACACATTTTACTACCAACATTATTTATATTAGTTTGTATATTAAGTAATGTGAAACTTGTAACTGTTATGAGTACGTTTAAATAAGAATTTTTTTTCATGACTTTCACACTTAAATCTGTTTTAATGTGGTTCAGGTTAGAGACAGAAAAAAAATGTTTATACAGATAAATAAATAATAATTCATGGACATTTCACACAACGTCCTCTGGTCCCAAGTTAAGCTTATACGATTGTGTTATAGGTCCTATTATTGGGCAAAGACCTCTTCCACTAAGGGAGGGTGCTGTCTACAAGGCCGCACTGAGCAGACTTGCTTGGGCAGGATGAATTTTCGAGTTTCCGTCTCTCACAGTAGATAACAACTGCTTATAACATCTGTCTCCTACACTACCTTAAGGAAGAAATGGCTTCGTGACACTTGTATTCTTAGTCTGTCACCACACGGATACATTACAACACAAATCATTATAATAAATTAATATATTAATAAGCTGGTAGAACATTTACTACAGTAAATTTAACATTGATAGTTACTTTAACGATGGAATTAAATCGTGCGAGTTATTCGCGTGGTTGATTCTTTTTAAAATGATTCGTAACCACGACTACTCTATGTGAAGGACGGTAAACTAATATCCGGTTAGATACAGAGATTTTTATTGAATAAGAGACTAAAGGGGAATATTCGCATAACCACATTTAGAATATATTTAGTTATATAGATAGAATTAGTTGCAGATTGGACGTTAAATAAAATATCCTACTTTTTAGGATTCCATACCAAACAGTTAAACAGGACCCTATCACAGGTACTTTGTTTTCTATCCGTCCGTCTGTTACGAGGCTGTATCTCTGGAACGGTGATAGCTAGAGAGCTGAAATTTTCACACTTTACAGTATCAATTGATGTTACAACAAAAAATATTCATTACTACCATTCTTCTGCCCTCATCCCATTATTTAGAGCCCGCCCCATCTTATTTGGTGTTATTTGGAATCTATATGCTGAACATATTAACGATAAAATGATATTGACGGGCTTCGTGGTCTAGTGGTTCATATAACGGACTGCCGATCACGATGTTGCGGGTTCGATTCTCGCCTCCGACATTCATTAGTGTGATGTTTATAATGTCATACAAATGTTTGTTCTGCGTCTGGGTGTTTACTATGTATAATAAGTATGTATTTACAAAAGAAAAGTAGTTTATGTATTATATCCGTATTCTGGTACCCATAACACAAGCATAATAAGCTTAGCTTGGGACCAGAGGACGTTGTGTGAAATGTTCATAAATATTTATTTATTTATAAAAAAAAAAAATCGGTACGGAACCCTTCGTGAGCGAGTCCAGTTCTAACTTAGCCAATAAACCTTATGTTAAATAACGTCATAAAAAGGCGATGGTTATAATACGTATTGTTATGCGTATTACTTTGAATATTAATTTGAATTTTGTATCGGACAGCGCACATGTAAAACACCTTTTAATATTTTGTTCCAAAATGCATACATCATTATATTTTTAAGTCTTGAAAACATTGTAAAGACAAATATCGACTAAGTTAAATCCTTACTAATATTATAAATAGGAGTTTATGACTATCTGTTGCTGTTACACGTCAAAACTACTCAAATGATTTAAATGAAATACCGTACAAAAATAGTTTTAAACCGAGAAAAGCGTGTGTTCAAAATTCCATTTCACTCGTACAGAAATCGAGGACTTTAGCTAATACTAAGGATTCTATAAAACCATGTCTACAAAAGGAAAACACCTATTTTTTTATTCTTTAGTCATTATAGTGTCGGGGATAGTTCCACCCATGACTGAAGTCTTCGAAACATCGCGTCGCCGTCAAAAATATAAATGAAATATAGACGTCTAAATCCGTAAAAAGTGGCTTTATTTGAATAAATTACTCGTTTATTTAATTTATTTCACTCATGATGTATCGAATAGAATTTTAAAAATAAAAATGCTTGTACATGTTATGAGCTATTATTTATGTTTAAACACAATAAGTAAACCTGTGGTATTATTTCCTACGAATAAACATATATTATGGTGTGAAAATATAACAGTATATTACAATTGGCAGTGTCAAGTTTGACGTAGGTAACAACTCTGTGAATATTAAAACAACATGTTCTGTATAACTGTGGTAGAGTCACTAAAACTGTTATTTTTTTATATATTTACTAGCTTAAATAGAACTACTTTTTACGGATTTAGACGCGTGTATTTGTTTTAAATTTTGGCCTGACGTTTCGGAGACTTTGCAGTTACCATGGTGACCATAATTAAACAAATGAGTCGCGCAAGTGTTAGAGACTATTATATTTACTAGCTGTTGCCCGCTACTTCGACTTCCACGACAAATCGTACCAATATGGTTCCAATGCACCAATGGCTTTGAGACTTCAATGGAAAGTTTTACCAGCCGGGACAATTCGTTAGTGCATACAGAAGACATCATTCAGTGCCTTCTGAAAATGTTTTTTTTTATATACAGAGTAATACCTACATATTTACATTATTATCACGATTATCTACTAGTGATATCTCTGGCTTAAGTTATTTTGCTTTTCTACATAAAAGGACAATAAAAAATAAATTGGCAAGAAAGTAAAATTAGTTGTTGATAAAATCTCTGCAGCGAACAAAAGATCGTTACAGAATAGGCCACGAAATTTGCAGCCTGAACATCGCATTGTCTAAAATTAGTCTCAATAGTTCAAGGTGTGGTACTAAACTTTCGACTGTGACACGTAATATAAACACATTATAAACTTAATACAACTTAATCTAAATAATAAAAACTAACAAAAAAATAAAATAAAAGAAAGTAAACACATTATCGAATGTAACCTGTTACAACAGATTTATTCAAATTCAGAACCTTTGTCATCAACAAAAAATTGGTTGTCTGTAAAGTCTTAATTGTTTTAATTTTGTCAATTATAGCATAACCTACAATCGCTGCACTAGCGGACCGATGCTATTCATTTTAATGATGAAAGCACGTTCTTTGTCGAAGAAGTGATAAGAATAACAATAAAAGCTCGATTTGAGGGTCGTACTGCCGCACTCAGAGACATTTAATGGTTACTTAAGGAGCTCTTTAGTATTGATTTAAACAAGTTCACTCTCAGAGTCAGATAACGGTTTATTAGGGTCCCTTAATCTTCAGAGACATTTAATGGTTACTTAAGGAGCTCTTTAGTATTGATTTTAAAAAGTTTTAACTTAACTTTTACTTTTTTAAATCAATACTAAAGAGCTCCTTAAGTAACCATTAAATGTCTCTGAGTGCGGCAGGTAGTTGTCGGTTATAATTAAGTTGACAATACTTATTCTTTACTAGCTGTTCCCTGAGACTTCGTACGCATGGAATTGACAACATTTCCCCGTTTTCACAACATTTTTTACTGATGCTTCTCTGAGTCTATAGCCTTCCTCGATAGATGTACTACTTATTCAAAACTGAGATTAGCGCGTTCAAATAAACAAACTTTTTCAGCTTTATAACATTAATATAGATTTGGGGAACACAAATACAGATATCTGTGACTATTATGGATTCACATTTGACAAGGACGAAAATGGTCCACTTTAATGGACACAGCAATATTAAACTGATATAATCACGACAGCTTCTTTCTGTCCCAAATACCGAGTCAATTTCAAAGAAAAGCTATCAAGTCATGACATAATAATTCAAATATTTAGTCATCGTTCTTCAGAGCCCATAACTCATTGTAATCACTCAATATTTTTTGCACACTATAATTTCTTGACAGGTTTTCAACGTAGTAACCACAGATGTATCAGATAGTATATCTATGCCTATATCACTCAGTCGGCTTGTAGCTACTTACTATGCCGTTCGAATAAGAATAGGATTGACCCCGCGCCATGTTGTGACATCATAGTTGTCAATTTAAACAATTTTGGTAGTGTCAGCAAAACAAGTCATTTTAATAATATAAATTTATCTATCACTTTGTCGCTATCATTTACTATGTTTCGAGCAATTAGCGAGACAAATACAATTAAAAACAATAACAAATAACGACAAGTTCAAAATAACAACACTAACAAAAAAAAATAATGAGAAATAACAACAAATAAAATGCTTTATATACTCAACAAGGCACACCTACAACAACAAAATGGCGGTTGGCAATTGAACTTAATATCATAGTATCCAGCAACGAAATTATTAAAAGAAAATAGTATGTCTTTTTTAATTATATTATAACTATTATTACTAAATAATTTAAGACGTTTTTCGCTTCAAATTACTGAGGTTAGGTAAAAGAAAAAAAACATTATTGATACGCAAATAATGTTACGTTGCTGACAGTACTTTTATATCACTTTTGACAACTAAATGTCATTGGCAATCCTATTCTCAGTTGAAACGTGTAGTACATATCTATGTGTGCGAGAAAATGAATCTATGTGTGTCTACGATACTAGTTATATGTCATATGAAACGTCATTATTCTATGAAGTACGTTATAGCCAGGCTAAAGTTACCTGTCCTCAATTTTAAACGTACCACCATCTGGTATATTTTCGGGAGTAACATTAAATATGGATTAGTCCAAGGTTCTTTATCTTCTTAAATATAAAACTAGCTGACCCGGCAAAGGTTGTTTTGCCATACTAAAAAAAAAAGGTTTGTAAAATAGATGTTGGCCGATTCTCAGACCTACTGAATATGCATGTAAAATTTCATAAAAATCTGTCAAGCCGTTTCGGAGGAGTACGGTAACTAACACTGTGACACGTGAATTTTATATATAAGACTAGCTGTCCCGGCAAACGTTGTTCTGCCATACTAAAAAAAAAGGTTTGAAAAATAGATGTTGGCCGATTCTCAGACCTACTGAATATGCATGTAAAATTTCATAATAATCGGTCAAGCCGTTTCGGAGGAGTACGGTAACTAACACAGTGACACGTGAATTTTATAATTAGAAGAGAGATATATAAAATTCACGTGTCACAGTGTTAGTTACCATACTCCTCCGAAACGGTTTGACCTATTTCTATGAAATTTGACATACGTATTCAATAGGTCTGAGAATCGGCCGACATCTATTTTTCAAACCTTTTTTTTAGTATGGCAAAACAACGTTTGCCGGGTCAGCTAGTAATGTTTTAAAATATCCCATACAAAAGGGAAATTGCAATTTATACTTAAGTGGGCTCGACAATAAACCATGCTCCATATAAATGTATGGACATTGTACTCCGCTGTTTTTTTCGTAGACATTGCTTTTGGGGCAATATTTTCCCCACATTGTTGTTATTGAATTTTGAAAAAAAAAAAACTATTTCAGATTTTAATTGATGTAAGGATTATAATAGCCCTCAGTGAGTGTAAATTAGACTCCAGTTTTGCTTAAACCGATGCAAGGTGCAATATATAACTAATGTTAAAAATTACCTTTTTGCCTCTTTTTTTTCTTTAAACATCTGTCTCTTTTTCGCTATATTAATATATCTTAATATGCGGTTTGTTGTGCCCTTAAAGCACGTTAATACCTACCATAAAAATGCGACAGGCATTTGCCTTAAGAATGACTTAGTATCATCCATGTTAGAGAACAGGAAGGGAGAAATAAATAAGAAAGTAGGTATAATAGATAATGAACTGAAACTTTCTAAAACTTTTAAAGTTATATGGAACAAACAACTTGTCAAGTGTTAAAGCATCTTGTCATATAGTATATGTCAGTAAATGCAATTGAAAAACTAGTACATCAATCATTGATGTACCGGATTTACCTCTGTAGTGCTTTTTACATCTCGCTAAAATCTTAATGCACAATAAAATACTAGACTAGCTTTGAACTGCTTACTGTCATTTTCTAGGATATCGTAGCACTCATTTGCATTTAATAGCACTTTTTAGCGTAAGTGTATAATCACTTATTGGACCAAAATAATAGAGTTATTTAAAAAAAAAGTTCAACCGTCTTCATGTGCCTTTGAAATTTGAGGGCTTTCCTCCATTTTTCAGGAGAAAACCATCAAATCCTGAACTGGTGTCACACAGAAACACCAGCTTTTAAATAAAAAAAGAATCATTAAAATCGCTTCGCTCAAGTAAAACTTATGAGGTAACAAACATAAATAATAAATATAAATAATAAATATTCATGGACATTTCACACAACGTCCTCTGGTCCCAAGCTAAGCTTATATGCTTGTGTTATGGGTACCAGAATACAGATAGAATACTTATACTACTTTTTTTTTGTAAATACATACTTATATTATAATACCTCGAAACACCCAGACGCAGTACAAACATTTGTATGACAATTACAAAAATCACACAAATGATTGTCCAGAGCGGGAATCGAACCCGCGACCACTTGATCGGCAGTCCGTTACCAGAACCACTACACCACGAGGCCCATCTAAATAAAAAAAAACATACAGACGAATTGAGAACTCCTTTTTTTGAAGTCGATTAATTAAACTATTACACTATCCGGATTTTTTTTTACGAATATGCCATTTTATCGTAACAGTAAAGCAACTAACAAAAAAGATACAATAAAAAATTATTCAAAAAATGGAAAGCACAAAAAGCATTCCAAATTTAATTTAATATACCGATGATTCGACGCTAACATTATAAACAAAGACGCTACAATTATTCTAGAATTTATTTAACCAATATATTGATTATAAAAGGTAATGCTGTTCAAGTAGTTTGCCTTGATTGTAATTAAATTTGCATTATGTTACATAGTTGCACCTGTAGTAACACAATGGTAACATCCTAGTTTAATATTGTACCGAGAATTAATTATATTGATATTTACCTGAAGAATACAATCTGTTTTTACTAAATAAACTAAGTTATTACTAATTCTCCCATCTGAGCTATAATGGTTCCCGCATATGTTTACCGAATGTTCCACTACAATATTCTCAATGTGAGCTAAACATCGTGCGATTTTTTTTTGTACAACGCATATCAATTGCAGAAATTTATTAATCAATGTAGAAATATAATCTGTATTACTTTCTTGACAAATAGGTATAAGTAGGAAATACACAAAGGTCTTTCCATCTCTCCAGCCTATTGACGTCCCACTGTTGGACATGCCGCACATTAAGTTTTCTATATTTCACAGTAGACGTTATCTGTATAGAATATCTTCTGGGTTTTACAGCGCCCTGAGGATGAAATGACTCTCCGTGTGGTGACGGATTAAGAATACAAGTGTCACCACCCCATCTCCTCCCAAGGGTGCTGTAAAAGATATTGCATACAGACAACATACTCTGTGAGAGACGGAAAACTCGAAAATAAACGCTGTGCCAACACGCCTGGTCAGCGCGGTACAGTAGACTATAATCCATTCAAAGTGAAGAAGGCCCGTGCTCAATAGTGGGACGTAAATGGGCTGGAGAGAGGAGGATCAAATGGGGTGGTGACAATTGTATACTTATACTACTACAAACTATTGTAGGTAGGTATAGAATTTGGGTATCTAGCAAAATAACAAAATTCAAATCATTTTAATTTGAAACCTCCCGTGGCTGTTCGTAAAGATATTTTAAGATATGTATGTATTACTTATTAATTAAGGGCCTACATCAATATTATTGTCGACATGTACATATTAACACAGCTAGTAGGTATAGAAAATGAAGAATTAGGGATATTTTTTTTGTTTACTCAAAATCTACTAAATATATTTTAATTCTGATTTACGTGTTTCTATATATAATAGTTACTTATGTTTTTAAAGTTATTTCATTAGTTAATACGCGATAATAGACCGACAAATGAAAAAAATAAAAAATTAGAGAGGTTGTTTCGCTAAGATTTTCTATCGAGAAAACTTTTTTCAATCGTGTTTCTGAGTTTATGCGATCCTAGATCATATATTGAAAAAAATTATACTAAAAAATTAGAGCTCTAGCCATTCAATCTAAAGAAATAATGAAAACTTCGTACGTAGAAAAATGAACGAAGCTATTTTGGTATCCTCTTAACACGCTTTGATGTAATAATCTATGCAACGGAATCTTTGAAAGGGATTTTCACCACACTTGCAGTAGTAAAAAATTTTGCACAGATATTAAAGACCGATGTGACTGATGATGATGACATGATGACTGTCATCGCTCTTTAGTTAATTAATTAATCGGTCGGATGACAACGCAATAATAAAAAAAAAATTAAGCGTGTTTTTTATATCACACCTTGTTTACTAAAAATACGGATAGTATCGTCTGCATTATAAAATTAGACTTGTGTTTGTTATCTTTACTGTATCTACTTACGTAGGATGCTGCAGCTGAGATGTCCATTTATGGCGTTATAATTAAATCGGTTTTGACCGGTGTGTACTTGATCTTCAAGCCGCCATAGAGTTGTAATTACTAGATGAGTCTTATTTATTACTTTACTTATCCTTTTCGGCTAAACAGCGGTTCGGTTTCCTATTTAAGTAATGTATTGTAGTAAGTAGTAGTGTAATCCCATTTAAGTAATTTTGCATTTTAAATCCAAAATTCGACGGCATCTGTTCTTAATAGAAATTCATTATTGAGAATTTTTTGCGAGATTCGCTGTTAATGATTTTCATCCATCAGTTTACATGTTTTTACAAATGAAGATAAAGTTATCTATACTTTTATCTATAGTAATACTAGCTGTCCCAGCAAACGTTGTTTTGCCATAATAAAAAAAAAATTGATAAATAGATGTCCGATTCTCAAACCTACTGAATACGCATATAAAATTTGGTAAACATCGGTAAAGCCGTTTCGGAGGAGTACGGTAACTAACATTGTGACATGGAAATTTTATATATTAGATTATAGAGCTGAAGAGTTTGTTTGTTTATTTGTTTGTTTGAACGCGCAAATCTCAAGCACTACTGGTTCGAATTGAAAAATTCTTTTTGTGTTATCCATTTATCAAGAAAGTCTATAGGCTATTTAACATGACGCTGCGCCTAACAGGAGCGAAGCATAAGTGAAATACGCGGAAAATTTTCTAAATTCCGAGCGTACGGAGTCGCGGGCAACAGCTAGTCTGTAGTAAAACTAAATTGTATTTATAATTTAAAATAATTCTGTAGTAAACGTATCCATTGTTCTCATTGCGTATGTCCGAAAACATGCCATTAAAATAATTACAACGGTTGTAGCGGTGTGTACGCATGACAATGCTCAATCTTTATTGACATTAACAATGCGCTATGATTAATGTATTCAAAAGTTATATCAATACTATCTGGAAAAAAATATTATTTTATTATTTTGTGTCCATAAAAGAACGCCACATATTTATGGTATAGTCAGAATAATGCAGAATGTTAAATAGAATAGGGATACTATTGGCCTCACTATTTTTATTTGAGATCGAGCTTTTTATTATATATCTTTTTGTCATTTATGAAAACTTGACTCTTCTATTACTTATATTATAAAGCTGAAGAGTTCGTTTGATTAAATCCGCTAATCTTAAGAACCACTGGTCTAATTTAAAAAATAATTTTAGTGTTGGAAAATAAATTTATCGAAGAAGACTATAGGCTACATAATATCACACTGCGACCGATAGAAGCGAAGCAGCAGTGAAAAATGTTGCAAAAACGGAAAAAATGCATGCGTATGAAGTCGCGGGCAACACCTATTGGGAAATAAAACAGCGTGTCACTTTTAAATTTACTCTCTCTCATTATTTAGAGTCTCGTCCCATCTTACTTGATGTTATTTGGAATCAAATAAAAAATTTATTTGGTATGGCGAACATATTTACGCTAAAATCGGTACGGTACCCTTCGTGAGTGAGTCCAATTCTAACTTGGCCGATTTGTTTTTCGAACAACTGAAAATCTTTTATAAGAAAACCTTGTGTTAAATAACGTCATAAAAAGGCGACGGTTTTAATACGTATTGTTATGCTTATTACTTTGAATATTAATTTGAATTTTGTATCGGACAGCGCACATGTAAAACACCTTTTAATATTTTGTTCAAAAATGCATACTTCTCCTTCTTCTCCTGCCCATTTATGTCCCACTGCTGGGCACGGGCCTCCTCCACATTGAGAGGGATGGTCTAATGCGCCGCGCTGACCAGGCGTGTTGGCACAGGGTTTACTTTCAAGTTTTCCGTCTCTCACAGAGGATGTTATCTATGTGCAATATCTCTTAGCTGACTTTTACAGCACCCTGGAGAGGAAATGGGGTGGTGACACTTGTATTCTTAGTCCGTCACCACACAGACAAATTAACTATAACTTGCAAAAAAAAAACAATCAGCAACAGAGAAGTTCCCAGCAAGGGTGTGGCTAACGCCACATCAGCCGCATCAATGATATGGGACCCAGGCCCCACGTTAGAAAGTCCCCGAGGTATGAAAGATGAAAAGATATCCATATCTGTAAGAAAATACCAGTTACTTTAGCCCACATCAGATATTTGAGGCCCTGTAGGGCAAGGCAGTATAATGAGACGATTTATAATTATTATATTGAATTAAACACACATTCAGAATTATAATACTCGTTTTCTATAATAATAACTTATTTAAGAGTCTTTCTCTTTGCTCACTACTTAATTACAAATTAAAATATAAGTTAATTAGCTATAAAGCCTTAAACTTTGATATTTTACATAATCACCTCATGTCAAGGCAAGACGACCACACTACCTTGGGTTTTACACAAACTACCACAGTCATAACTTACAGCCAGAATCGTATGGCTACTCCATATATTACTACGCAGTGGGCCAAGAAATTCTCCCAAAGATATACGTTTCCGTCAAAGAATTTCTGGGCTAAGTTAGTATAAGCAATTTGATAATTAAGTCAATTATAATCGTAATTTAGTCAATTATAATCGTCAATTTAATACGCACCCATCTTTTCTACGGTCTTACCGTTTCTTTTTTTACAAGAATACATAAATAAATTGTTTGTTTTTATATTATTACTAGCTGACCCGGCAAACGTTGTTTTACCATACTAAAAAAAAAAAAAGTTTGAAAAATAGATGTTGGCCGATTCTCAGACCTACTTCAGTAGGTCTGAGAATCGGAAAAAGCGGAAAAATTTTGCATACATATTCATATGTATGCAAAATTTGAGAAGAATCGGTCAAGCCGTTTCGGAGGAGTACGGTAACTAACACTGTGACACGTGAATTTTATATATTAGATGATGTGTTGATCACATAAGAAAATTCAACATTAAATTTAATGTTAGTTATTTTTTTGTTTTATCTTTATCTCGTATTTTTATTTTAAATCAAATATCTAACACATTTAGTTTCTCTAGATCATTTCCTTCACAGAAGGATGTATCTCATCAAAATCATCAAACCTGATCGACGTCTACCCAATTCCATGGCGTGCTGAAGGGCGACTGTATAATGAACGCGGTTTTGCCGCCATTTTTTTCCTATCAATTTTGAAGATACAATCTCGATAGTCGTAACTAACTTAAAAGAAATTTAATTATCCTTTGTTTTAAACGAACTCTGTCAAGAAATGTTATGAATTTAATTCATTTACATAGATTTTTTTAACTTATTGATTGTTTTCTAGTCCACATTTATTCACCATAAAAAACATAGCTCAGTAACGTCTATCACACCAGCTTGATACAGTGGAAAATGTGGAGATGCATATCAATATGACATTAACGCACTGTGGTTAACTTTTATTATTTGTATTTGTTTTTATGCTTTGAGTAACAACTAACAGTTATTTGACAATAACCCTAGCCTTGCCTTGCTTATGTTATGCCAGTATTATTGTCATTTTTCTTCTATAAAATTATTTTTAGGAGGAAGTTCGTCTTTTTCTATTGTTTATATTCCTCGATGCATTTATGTTTATATTAAAAATACCGCTAACTACATTGGCCGTAGGATATATTTTGGTCAATGGTTTAAATTACAATCTGTTATAATTACAGAGCTGATTCTAAACAGCAATTTAGTTTTCGTACATAATATGCCAACTAATTCTAAGTTAATAAGTACATAGAAGAGAACTAACTTTTTAAATATTTATTACTACAGGATTACTTACTGTTTTATTGCTTCAAGCTATGTTTTGAGGAGGTCGTTCTCCGAAAACTTTTATGTTTATAGCCTAAGGCACTTCATCAAGAATTTATTGCAGTTGATTAAAAGCATTTAAATGCACTGTTACTAAACTGTTTTTAATACACTTTTTATAATATATATAGAAAACCCTGTCTGGTGAAAGAAATATTGATAAATAAATATTTACGAACATTTCCGCTGTCCAAAACCAGAACCTAGCAAGTACCTACATTCGAGTAAATTTTTCAAGAGCTATTTCATTATGTAATCAACAAGTGCACTTGCTAGGTTTATACATGTTCATATCTCTGATTCTATTTAAGATAGAAATAAAGTTGTTACTGCATTAGATGCAGTAAAAAATGGGAAATATTGGTTTAAAAAAGTAATTTCAAAAAAATGTCCTTTGCTAGGTTTTAGTTTTAGCCTAACGCGGCAATGTCATCTGGTCTCTGGTACTCATAGCAATTCTTTTACGAAACACAATGCACTTGGAATGAGTAATAAAGATTTACAGTTTAGTATAAAAGGCGCATTATCGCTGATGAAATTTCTTATCATCAGAGTATTTTTGAAAATATTTACCACTAGTGAACCGCCTTGGCTTCGCACTGGTAAATCTTATCGACAGAAACTACTGTTTGTTCAAACTGTGAATGGTATTTACAGAGAATAGCGTAGCTACCCGACACAAGATTAATTCATTTTTTTAAATCGATTTATTAGTTTTAGAGCCTATTCATTAAAAAAAAACAAACAATTAAGTCTTTCTTCTTTATAATATTACTATAGACAATATGTAGATCTTTATCTTATATATAAAAATCAATTGATCTTGAAATATTCATGAAAGTCCAGGGAATATTTAAACGGTGACAAAATATATGGGGATATAAAATTCCATGCGTACGGAGTAGCGGGCATCAGGTAGCTATATATTTTTAGTATAGATTGCCTATAATATTATGAAGAGTCGTTTATGAAAAGTAACTTAAAATATCACTATTATTTAACTAGTCCCATGAGTATTAATAACAGTTCTTAAACCGGAATAATAAGCATTATGCTTAGTTTAGAACCAACGTCTGTATAAGAATCCGGTACCCATTTAGCGGTTGAACTCAGTCAATATAATCATGCTAAATAGTGATATGTAAATATGTACATCTAAAGTAAATAGAAAATAGACTAAATAAAGCAAATATTTTTCACCTAAAGAAATTTTGGCGAAAACCCAACGGTATTTAATAATAATGTAAAGAAACCGTATTTTGACGTCACTCGCTTAATATATATTTATTTGTTTGCAAAGTGCTTTTAACAACACGTTTTTTCTTTCTAAACAGTATAATTCATTTAAAAACATTATTTCGATGTCACATCTATTTGTAATAGGTGTTTCCTATTGACATACAATTTGTAAATACATACTTATAATACATAAGTATCTATTTACAAAAAAAAAATATAACCATAGGTACTATGTATTATGTATTCACAACAGTAGCTTAAGTGGCCTATCCGTATTTTTGTTCTTCATACCCCTCGACAATCTGCAATGATTTTTCAGACGATCGATAAATCTCTGCAAATCTGTGCAAAATATTTCTACAAGAATCGATGCATAGAGCACAAAAAAGACCTTAAATTTATTTTGTTTGTGTCATCTAATTTTGTTGCCCGGAATCAGTCCGTATTTTAAATAACTAACTTTCGCCGATGTATTGTTGTCTTAATTATCGTAGTGATTCTGTCTAATTAGACAAAAACACACAAGAGCTAGGTCACCAGATGAAATTATTAAATAAATTATTATGACATTATTAAATAAACGACACAATAATGAATGGAATAAAAACTTAATTGTATCACATAAAATCACATTAAAGTTCGTAAGTACTTTGTTCGTTGTTAAGTATGTTTTAAGAAAGAATATGGATGGAATTAGATCTAGAGGAAAACCACAGACAAGATGGATAAATTATATAAAAGAGGACATGAAATAAAAAGATTAAAAATATTTGAATATTTAAAAAAGAAGTTCAACCGACTTCATGTGCCTTTGAAATTTGAGGACTTTCCTCGATTTCTCAGGAGATAACCATCAGATCCTGACCCGGTGCCAATGGGGTCAAACGGGAACCACCAGCTTTTAAATAAATAAAGAATCATCAAAATCGAACATAAAAAAATATTTAATAAAGAAACTAGCAGACGAATCGAGAACTACCTCCTTTTTTGAAGTTGGTTAAAAATATGGATGAATTGTATGAATGATGATAAAAAACATCAACACAGTTCTGACAACTGAAAGAAGGTTATGAAAAACACTACGATCCCAAGTAGTAGGATAGGGAGAGGAAAAAGAAAATTCGTGGCAGGAATTTTATTGTGCTCATAAAATATCTCCTTCTCAATTAATGTCCCACTGTTGGGCACGAGCCTCCTCCACTTTGGAGAAATTATGGTCTACTGTGCCGCGCTGACCAGGCGTGTTGGCACAGGGTTTACTTTCGAGTTTTTCGTCTTTCACAGGGGATGTTATCTGTTTACAATATCCCTTAGCTGACTTTTACAGCACCCTGGGGAGGAAATGGGGTTGTGACACTTGTATTCTTAATCCGTCACCACACGGACCATAAGTCTCATAAAATATACTACTGCCTAAATTTAAAGGAACAAACTGTTATTCAGATTCTTATCACTATATCTGACATCCCGCATTTTTCTCAGGCATAACTATGATAAGATATGCGTGAGTATCACTATGTTGTATTATCATGTCATAAAGTTCACCACGCGTGTTGATACAGAGTTGATAGTTCTAGAGAAAATACATAATAATTCTATCTCTCAGAAGAAATTCCATTCATATAATATTTTTATCAATTGAGTCTTATATCATTCACTGGATAATATAACACATGTGTATATGCTTTATCTGCCACCATATAGACTGAATTAATTGGATTCTATCTTCTTACTTCTATTCTTAAATATAGAGACATTTATATACCTACAGATTCATAAATTGCTAAGTAATTATATTCAAGTCATTTTCTTTATTTTATTTCGTTTATTTATATTTCGTTAATGGCGCCTCCTGCTAGGCAACCAAAGTGATGGATGAAAGGCGAATGCACGTTGCTGAATTGCGAATGATGAGATATACATATGTGTGGCGTCACGCAAATGGATAAAATAAGAAATGAATATATTCGTTAGGAAATCTGAGAGTGACGTTAGGAGAGTTCTGCGAATAAATGTTAAATGAAAAAAGTCTAGAGGAAGACTTAGGAGAAGATGGATGGACTGTGTGAATGAGGACATGAATGAAAGCGGAATTAACACAGATATGGCGGCTGAAAGAAACTATGGAAGTAAAAGACATGTTGCGCTGACCCCAAATAGTGGGATAACGGCCGGAGTATGACGATTTCTTTAAAAATGGTAGTACCTTTTGTTTCTAAAGTCTACATATTAAAGTAAAAACAAATTATTGTTTGTATTCATTACTTAACCGTGATAAATGACTTAATAATTATGAGTCCATTACTATAATATTATATCCTGTCGTTAAACATTAGTTTTATCATTTTTGTTAATTACCGTTGAGTAGTATAATATTAGTATAACTAACATATGGGTGGAAATAATTTACGTAATGAAAAGTTACCCGCACCTAATGGTTTATAGGTGTAAGAAAAGAAGAACATGTAGTTAGCCTGTCCGTGTGGTGACAAATTAAGAATACGAGTGTCACCCACCCAGCCCTTTTCCTTCCCAGGGTGCTGTAAAAGCAAGTTTTAGTATATTGTACACAGAAAAATCTTCAATTAGAGACGGAAAATTCAAAAATAAATTCTGTGCCACCACGCCTGGTTAATCCGGCGTAGTGGACCATAATCCCTCCCACAGTGGAGGTGGTTCGTGCCTAACAGAGAGCCAGTCATGAACTAAAGAGAGAGAGTGAGAGAAACAGATGATAGTCGTTGTGATGACAGATTAAGAATACATGTGTCGACACCCTATTTTCTTCCCAGGGTTAAGTCTCAAGAGTTTACCCCAAATTGATAAAGACGCAAAGTTTGTTATATCCAAAAGTAATAGTCCAATCCTAAAAAAATGCACTAATAGGAAAGTAGTCTCTGAGATTGCTATTGCTTTAAATTATCCATGTCTGTCTATATGCAGTGACTAGGTGTACGAATTCGCAGACAGCAGCCAGTCATACAATATGCAATATTTGAATTGATTATTCAGTTATGTGCCAGGCTCCTACATAATACTGTTATTGGACTATTTCAAACCGCTTAAAAATTGGCTAATTACCCATATATGTAATAGTATTATGAAGCATTATCATAATTACTTAATTAACACGGTTAGTATGCTAAATTATAATAATGTGTTTGCAAAAACTTACAAATAATTACTTATTCAACATTATCTAAATAGAATTTTAAAACAGGTGTTAATTTTAAGATACGATTATAATTAGGTACGATAAAAATATCACTTTAATAATTTAATGGGAACCTCCTCCTTTTTTTGAAGTCGGTTAAAAATTATAATACTTTCTAAACTTTTATCATTACAATAAATTCAATCAAATGGGATAAAACTAGCCCATGGATCTAGTTATAACCCATTTGATTCACCTTTTTTTATTTTCCTAACACGAAATCCTCTTATCATAACACTGTATTATACAAAATGTATGCAAAACTACAGTTAGAAGTTAAGAGGATACCAAAATATCTTCGTGCATTTTTCTATGTACGAAGTTTTCATTGTTTCTTTAGATTGAATGGCTAGAGCTCTAATTTTTAAGTATATGTTTTTTCAATATATGATCTAGGATCGCATAAACTCAGAAACGCGATTGAAAAAAGTTTTCTCGATAGAAAATCTTAGAGAAACAACCTCTCTAATTTTTTATTTTTTTCATTTGTCGGTCTATTATTGCGTATTAACTAATGAAATAACTTTAAAAACATAAGTAACTATTATATATAGAAACACGTAAATCAGAATTAAAATATATTTAGTAGATATTGAGTAAACAAAAAAAATATCCCTAATTCTTCATTTTCTATACCTACTAGCTGTATTAATATGTACATGTCGACGATAATATTGATGTAGGCCCTTAAGTAATTAGTTTGAAGCTACGTTGCACGTCAGATATTTGTGCGAAATATGGATTTTTCTTGGATATAGCTCTGGAAAACTTACAGAAACCTTAATTTTTATACAAGTCTGTATTGAACAGTCAATTAGCTCGATTTCATGCTCTTACTTGACTAATTTAATCCTCCACTTTAGGAGGGATTGCTACTACGGCGCGCTAGCAGGTGTGTTGGCACAGGGTATATTTTCGAGGTTTCCGTCTCTCACAGAGGTTGTTATATAAGTACTATATCCCTTAGCTGGATTTTACAGCCCCCTGGGAAGGAAGAGGGGTGGTGACATTTGAATTCCTAATACGTCACCACACGGACAGTATACTAGTACGTAGAATTAAATCTTTAAAACATCATACCTACTAAGTGTTTTTTGACGAGAAATTAACATAAAATATATTTAATTATACATATGAAACTAACTTTTAACTCTGAGATCGTAAAGTCGACTTTCACTTTACATTTTATATAAATGACACTTGATACGATTTGAACGCAAGTTTAGTAACCTTGTTCTAGATAAACACCTTTTCGTTCGTATACATGTAATATAATACATTTTAATATAGTTTAGTAGATACCTAGTAAACATTATTAGTATACTCTTTACGAAAGCCTCTAAACGTTTTCGTAGAACACAAGTTACAGAGGTACTAAGGAATTTAAGAGGGTACTGTACTCCTATATTAGGTATTTGCCTTAGGTATTGCTGTCCCTGTTTCCAAGCGCCGCGCTGAAAGGGACAAATATAGCTGAAGCAGATTTTACCTTTATTCTTTGAAAAAAAGACGTACTCCCCATTTTTCTTTGCGAAAGTTATACCGATTTTAATTGTTTTTACGCTATATTATAGATGAAGAGTATATCTATGCTTCTATCACTTTCTTTTTTGGTAAAACCTTACCAAATATGTGTGATAGTCGCTGCAACTTTACCTAAGGAAAACCGAAAAATAAACGGATTTACGGTCGGAACGGTCATATTTCTTTTACTTAATATGTTTTGAAAAAAAGAAAGTGATACAAGCATAGTGATACTCCTGATCTATAATATAGCGTAAAAACAATTAAAATCGGTTTAACTCTCGCAAAGAAAAATGGGGAGTACGAAACCCATGTTTACCAAGCACCAAATAAAAAAATACCACCAAAACGAAATAAAAGCAAGTATATTGTGCAGAAAAAAAACCTTTTTGTTTATGTAAGAAAATGACTTAACCGGCTTTTATTCAGGGACTGTGTAAAATGTTTTGAAAATTTAAATAAGGATAATGTATTTTATTTTTCTGCCAGTATATTTTAACGATTAATTATTTTGTTGCTCTTAAACCATTTATATTTTAAAAAATGCCATTAAAACGATACAAAAGTAATAAGTTGCCAGTTATGTTGAAACAGAAAGTTTTGATGTAGTGTTTGTTTACTTACATTGTTTTCTGCTCTGGGTGTGGCTGCCACTGGCTGGTCACAATGCTTACCAAGCTAGGCGCAGTCCCACAAATGTATATAAAATAATTCTTATGTAAAATTCATTTATTATCCTAATTGCTGTTAAACATTTATAAGTATACAAGTTATGCAAAAAAAATCATAATATCGGTTGCGTAGTTTTGAAGATATAAGCTCACATAGGGACATACACACAAATATGATGACATTGTTTTATAACAAGTAACTAAAAAACTCAAAATTTTGGAAAACATGTACAAACCCACTTCATGTGGTGACGGATTAAGAATACAATTGTCACCACCCCATCTCCTCCCAAGTCTGCTAAGGGATATTGCACTCAGATTATTATTATTATTATTATTGCTGATTCGGCAAATGTACGTGCTTGCTCGTACATCCTTCATGTGGTTTTAGAATAGAATAGAATAGAATACACTTTATTGTACACCATAAATTACATGTCACTTAATTTTAGTAAAACAAATGACGATCACGTTTATAAATGTACCACAAGAGTTCATTATATAGCATCGATAAGTATTGTCACATGATCATACATTATCTCAATACGAGAATAAAACTTGCTTTGTGTTTATAATACGTATTTATAGGGTTGCTACTACACCATTATTTTTTCCTCGGTCATTCTCACTAGGTTGCTGTAAAAGTTCTTCTAACTGGTTTTTATCTAAACCATTACAACAAAACAACATTTTAAAAGAAAATGTAATTTGACTATAATATTATTACAGACACCCTTTCAAAAGAAAGGAGGCCCCTGTATAACAGTGAGACATTGTAGGCTGATTGCAAAACGTTTTCATTACTATCTTTTAGTAATGAAAACGTTTTTTGTACTAAAATTAAGCTGTCTGTGACCAATACAATTTTATTTATTCGTTATTAGTAGGATTATTTTTGTAATCTTTCAGGCAATTATTAACGAAAATCCGTCAAGTAATTCATAAGTTTAAAAATCTTTTGTTTTTATGATCTTAAATATTATTATTTTATCGTCTGAAATATAAAAAATATCAGAAATATAGTGTATGTTAAAAAGTGGCAACCCTAAGAACAGTCAACGTCGTTATTCTGCGAGTGCGAAAACACTTTAATGACATGAGTGCTCAATACGCCTCACATGACCACACAAAAGCTTTTGTAGTCAATTGTTTGTGTCCGCATTTGTGATACTGGCAACTTTTCTAGAATTTTCTTGTAGACTAAGAGACGGTCTAACATCTAACCTTTATCTAGCTAATGACCAGACGACAAATTAATTTTTGAATTTCTGTGTGCCAAATAATATCAAATATAGCCCTACGCTAGATAAACAGACACCAGAGCCTTAGTAATAGGTTTTGTCGTAGTATACCTTTAGAGTATCGACTGTAGTACCAATATTTTTTTGGGCAAATACTTAAAATGCTTCTATAAGTATTCCAAGTAAAAAGCTCTTGTTTCTTAACGAAAAAAAGCAGTATAATTCTAAATACAATAAACATTCTTGCAATATCAATTCGACAAATTATTCGGCAAGGGCTGAACTTACCGCCAAACTGTATGCGGGCGCGTTACTTTTTGTTACGAAATAACATCATTTCGCAACTGGCCCGTTTGATACGCATCAAAACCAGTTCCTTGTGTTCATTTCTCTGAATATGCATTCTTGTAATTAATCAAATATGGTTTGATTATTTTGGAGGCAATGCCCCAAGCACTATTTGACGAATAAACATATCAATAGCTACGTATAGACTAGTTTTTCCGTATAGAAACTGATTGTGAAACACATTCCATTCCGTTTCCTTGTGAATTCCTGTTGAAGTATGAAAAAGGAAGATGACTATAGATAATCCGTACTGCTGGAACTGTCCTGCGTCAGCTGAAAGACTTGCAACTAAGTATACCCAATAGAATAAAAGTTGCTAAGTGTAGTATAGTACCTAAAGAGAAGAACGAAACCCAAAGTAATTAGCCAAGAGCCTCCCTCTTACATCTATGAGTTTATTTATTTATGGCTATTACCAAGGTTTGTTTGTGGTGTTCATTTAGTAGAACTGATCATGGTCACGGTCAAATCACGTAAGCTTTAATTGAACACCGCAGGCAAATATGCCAAAGGGCTATAGACAGGTAGTAATTAATTGAATCATACGAGTATAATAAACAACGTTTACCAATCATTTAGGGCTATTTAATTTACTGGTGTTATTTATACTTACCGGTTATAATAATACTGTTCTTACACTAGGAAAAAATCTTTATCTCAGCCTAGCTAAATTTCAATATAATAGTGTTTCTTGAAGGTTGTTTCAAATATTTTGCTATAACATATTTTACTTTAATACATAATAATAATATTTATATCCATAGATTTAACAAATAGTGTGTCTATGGCTAAATCATTCACTCGGCTTGAAGCCACCTAAATATCTATATGTGCGTGAAATATTTGTTTGTCTCTGATACAGGTTATATCTGATATATCCTTCGTGTGGTGACGGATAAAGAATACAAGTGTCGCCACCCCATCTCCTCCCAAGGGTGCTGTAAAAGTCAGCTAAGGGATATTGCACACAGATACCATCCTCTGTGAGATATGTAAAAATCGAAAATAAGCCCTGTGCCAACACACCTGGTCAGCGCGGCACAGTAGACCATAATCCCTCCAAAGTGAAGGAGGCCCGTGCCCAACAGTGGGACGTAAATGGGCTAGAGAGAGAGAGAGATATAGATTACACGTTATATGAAATATTATTAATCTGTGAAGTAAGATTTAGCCAAGCTAAATTTACGTGTCTACAAGATTGAACGCGTACCCACTATTTACTAAATCTGTGTTTATATCTATAAGTACCGGCTTTAAATAGGTTCTTTACCTTAGATTTAACAGTAAAACTATTATTTTATAAATACCCATAGGTTGTAAGGGTAATATTTCATTTGACCATTACTTAAATATAGTGGTAAGTTAACAATAACAATATATAAATTAATATCGTGATGTAAGCTCAGTTGACTCATGCGTTACATTAGCTATTCTTAGACTATCCCTTATTTAAACTCTTATTTATATAGTTTACATTAAAAGTTAAGTGCTTACTAAGTGCGCTTACTCACTCAAATATATTCAAAAGCTTACCCTGTTTATTTATAACAGGACAATTTATCACCGTGTGGTGAAGAACGACATACAGATCTACCAATAAAAACTTTAAAAACATTACAACGAAATTAAACACAGCCAATGCTTTTGGTTAGGTTAACTAGCAACTAGCGTGTAGAGAATTCGACAGGCTTTCATAAAATATAGGTCTTCATGTGGTTATCAAAAGGTGTAGATTGTTCTTAGACCGTCGCTCTTCCTATTACAAGTGTCAACACTACTTACTCACACAACTTCTTAGTATTGTAGTATGTCATCAAATAGAAATATTAAAAAAAAACAAAATTAATTAAAAAAGACTGGCTTAGTCTTTTTTATTTATATAAATAATTAATTTATAAACACTGACTAAATTCCTATAATATATATACTCTTAATACATCGAAAAAACATAATTAATTTAATAATTACCTTATAAATTAGATAGTAGGAAATAATTGTACTTTAACAGCCATTAGCTATATCCGATAATAATTAATCATTTGTTTTGTTCCACGTTTCCTAGTTTAACTTGCTAAATACTTCCCGAGAAAGATGCCTGCTAATCAAAACTAATGTCAGCTTTTGTTACGTCACGTTAGGCCAAATTGTTCAGAATCAATAGGCTTTTCTTATGGTCTGCTAAGGTACTTTAAATCAAAAATTTCTGTACATTTGTCTAATTGGTCTTCATTTAGACAAATGTACAGAAATTTTTGATATATAGTATAATGTCTAGTAGTATATCGGACTATTATTGATTACCTGCAAAGAGTTTATTACTACTAATCTTATTCATTACAATCTCGAATTTGAAAAATGTGCCCCGTAAATTTTTCGGATCTCTAGAATTACATACGTTAGAAAAGTTTTAAGGCAAAAAAAACAAGTCATCAATAACTTAGTTTTAAAACTAAAAACACGCTTGAAAATCCTGAATAGGTACTTTTTTAGGGTTCCGTACCCAAAGGGTAAAATCGGGACCCTATTACTGAGACTTCGCTGTCCGTCCGTCCGTCCGTCCGTCTGTCACCAGGCTGTATCTCAAGAACAGTGATAGCTAGACAGTTGACATTTTCACAGATGATGTATTTCTATTGCCGCTATAACAACAAATACTAAAAATAAAATAAAATAAATATTTAAGCGGGGCTCCCATACAACAAACATGATTTTTTTACCGTTTCTTGCTCGATACTAATAACGTTGCCTTATGTTGCATAGATAATGGTACGGAACCCTTCGTGCGCGAGTCCGACTCGCACTTGACCAATTTTTTTATTATTGCATTGTCACCGATAGGTACTTAAAATGTGTGCAAAATTTCAGATCGATCCAACTACTGTAAATCACTTTCAAAGATTCCATTACGTAAATTAATATATTGATGTATACGTTCCGAACTACCGAATATGCGTATTAAAAAAGCTACTATTTTAAAATTTAAAAACATAATTTCAATTAAATTACATGTGCAAATACAGCAAATCTTATGCAGTAATGTTGTAAGGTAATGGATTGATAATAAAACATTTAAACTGAAACATATTTAATCGTGTTCCAGTACTTTCACTTGAGCACTTTCATTTTCGGAACTTCTGTTTAGTAAAACGTTTTTAACTAATAAAATACTGTAAGTATTACTTAAATGATGTACTGTAAATTATATATACATGTTCTTTTGGGTGCAGTTTAAAAAAATCTGGTTATATTTCTTTTTAATAAATTTAAAAGAGAATTTAAAACATTTTTTTTAACAATTTTAATGTGTGATAAATGTGCTTACTTTAACATTTAACTTCTCAAAATTGAAATAAAGAAATGTCGTTCCATATCAGTTATTAAAGATTACAAAATTATATGACACATTGAAAGTATACAGAAACTACCATAAAATTTGAAAACAATAATTTGAATCCCTTTAAAAAATATTGTGAAATATCTTATTTTCTTTTTTTTTTATTCGATATTTCAATTAGACATCTAAATTTCGTTTATATTTTATTATAAGATAGTTCTACAATAATATAGTATAAATATGCTATAAACAAAAAAATAGGCCCTAGACAATTATTCAAATATATTCCGAAGGTTTAAGATTTGTTTTTTTTTCCTTTAACTCCGATTGCATTCAATAACAATGCAATCTACAAGTATTGTATGAAATATATTACCTCTACTTTCTATTAAAAACGAAAGTAAAGCTTATCAAATATGTTTCAAGCTGTTTATAAAACATAGCTCACTATATCATCATTCATTACTTCTTCAAGCAACAAAATTATTAACGGTATGAAATTATAATGGCAATGAAAAACGATAATTGCGATAATGTTGCGTTGGAAGCCAATGTTTCTCATGAGTGCAGTAGAGCATAATGATGATTCATATGTTGGAACAAACAATTGGCCAATATATCTAATACACATTGTATGCAAAAGTTTTTTTTTGTTGTTTTTGTTATTTTTTGTTGTTATTAATAGCACTGATTGTAAATATTCATCATCTCATCTCGTATCAGCCCATTAATACACATTGGGTACGGGCCTTCCTTTACTTAGTACCTACCTACATATCACCGGTGTTTAATTGAATGCCCTAAATATATTCATTAAATAAATGGGCAATCCTTGTGCTGCAGTGATAGTTTGTCGTAAGTATACGATAATTACTTCCTCTGAATGTTATATAGCCTAATAAGCATCGTGTCTTTTTAAAAAAGCGGACCTAGGTAATCTAAGTATTAGTAAGTTTACAATTATATTGGAACAAATCTTGGTTGAAAAATATATATAACATTGATACAATAACTTTGAATATTAAGTATATTTGTAAATAATGCCAATAATATAAAATGTGAGAGGAAATCACCTTCATCCATTCATGTTTGGCTGCAGGATATTTGTTTTATTGCGCTGCAATGTATCAGTGTATTTTTCCGTGACGTGACATGACGTTCATAAATCTGTAGTACATACAAATTTTGTGAGTAATAATATTACCAAATATACGCGCACAACTAAACTAAACTTGATAAATTAAATTATAGAGGAAAAAGTGATCACCGCAAGCGGGACTTGAACCCACGAGCTCGGAATATCGTTCCATCGCTCTACCGACTGAGCTATTGCGGCCGTGCTATCCTAAACAAACAAAAAACATTTTTTACTCATTTTCCAGCCTTATAATAAAGTTACACTGCCTGGTCTTTCGTCAATTCCAAACAACTAAACCACGAAACCTGCAATTGAATTCCTAGTATATCACAATCTAAGACAGTCTCAACCGCAGGTCACAGCTAATAGGTAAAGTTAGCTTAATTACTCACGTCCTCAGCACACGTAATGATGAACGAAAGGTTCTTACATAATTTTCTAAGAACTACGCAACAATTACATCTCTTTCATAATCTTTGCACCATAATATTATATACAATTGAAGTTACTATCTTAAATAATAGTAGATAATTCCGATGACTATGTGATTCAAACCTTACTAGTACCTCGTGATAAAGAGATTATTTAGTCAGAATATTGAATGACAAATCAATATTTTCATTATAACAGTAACGTACGTCGTAGTCACCCTTAGGTAGGCAAAATTTAACACAAAAGATAGAGATATCATGATGACTTTGAACAGATGATCAATTCATCATGATATCATATATCTAATCCCTCAAGATCTTAACTCAATCATGCTTTTGTTAGTTTTACCCTATCGTGTATGCAACGAAGTATTTCCGTTTCTGAATCACATAAGATATCGGAAATAAGCTATTCAATAGTGGATTTATGGCTTTAAGATTATATTTGACATCAATATTTCTTAACATTAGATAAAACTTTGAGTTTCGTAAAAATCACTGCTCTGTGGTTTTGTATGTGGCAACTGGGTTTTTTTAAGCTCCATAAGTTATAAGTGGGTTTTTAAAATATGTAAGTCAACACAATTTATAGCCATTAATTTCCAATGTGTACAAGCTGCATACTTAGGCATACCTTCCTTTTAACGACTGCACTGTAGTATTAACTAATAGCTATGCTTTCACGCCTGGTCAGCGCGGCATGGTAGACCATAATCCCTCCCAAAGTGGAGGAGGCCCGTGGCCAACAGTGGGATTTTAATGGGCTAAAAGAGAGAGACAAGTAGAGAGAGGCAGTATTATTTATTACCTTGTTATGATAACATACACAAATAATTTTTAATTACGCATTTTGTAATTCACGACAGTAATGAAAAGCTACACATTAGGCCACAAATTAGTATATTTACTACTGATTTAAGAATGTTTTCATCAAACAAGTAAAAAGTTGAGCTTTGCGGCGCCCGCATTTACGATAATTTATTTAATAAAGGGATAAATTAGATTTCTCATAGAGAAAATAAAGAAATGGAAATAGTATAGGGCTCACTTCGCTCACTCAAACAAAGTAATCGATTACCTATATTACGTTTGATTGCATAAGCGAATATTTATATCAAACGTCATTGGATTTCATTATCATTATTATAATACGTGAATTGTTACGTGTTCAATTGTTAAGACATAATATTATTGTTAAAAGTGTGAACTAATTTGACAATGGCTACTTGTAAGTTCAAGCCGGAGGTCAATTGGGCAACATTGACACTGCAACTAATAATATATCAAAATAGTACCAAGTTTACTATTGATAACAATACAATGTCAGTTAACATAATATTTTGACAAGGCTTTCAGCGTGACAGTGAAACTGCAGTGTACTTAAGGTCTTCGATTCCGAC
This sequence comes from Orgyia antiqua, assembly GCA_916999025.1. Classification (NCBI taxonomy): domain Eukaryota; kingdom Metazoa; phylum Arthropoda; class Insecta; order Lepidoptera; family Erebidae; genus Orgyia; species Orgyia antiqua. The sequence continues at coordinate 12,770,628 of OU779864.1, read as the reverse complement.
ATATAGTATTAATAGTGGTTCCCTAATGATTGACCAAAAAATTTTTGACAAATGATCATTTGACAAACAACGTTTCACCAAATGATCATTTGGCAAACAATACACTTGACAAAAGTATCATCTTACAAAAACTTACTTTGCAAATAATCCATTAGCAAACACTACACTTGACAAATGTGTTAAGTATTCAAATGTCAATTGTCGTTTTGTCATTTCACCAAATTATATGTTTCGTCAATTATGTTGTTTTAAATGTATCATTATCATCATGAATCATTATTAATGGGAGAAATGCCCTAAAGTCGCTTCTGGCACTTGCCGGCCGCTGCCGCGGCACGCTCGCTTTGCTCGCTTGGCTCATGCGTTTGGGGTTAATGTTCTAACCTAACCTAACCCAATCTAATAAGGCGGAAGTGCACCCCACCCCTGTGGTGGTCGCCGGAGATTTCAATGCCAAATCCCGGTCGTGGGGATCTCCGGCGACCGACGCCAGGGGTGACACCCTAGAGGAGTGGGCGGTGTCCACTGGTTTAGCATTACTGAATACGGGGACGGTCCAGACGTGCGTCCGTCACACGGGCGGGTCAATTGTCGACCTCTCGTTTGCTAGTCCCGCCCTGGCCCGCCGCACGAGGCGGTGGAGGGTGGAGGAGGGGGTGGAGACGCTGTCGGACCACCGGTACATCCGGTTCGACCTAGTCCCATCCCCCACGGACGCCCCGGCCGTCGAGCTGGACCGTCCCCTGCCGGGAGAGGGTCCTCGGTGGAGGCTTAACACCCTGGACCCAGAGCTGGCCACCGAGGCGGCTATAGTGGAGCGGTGGATCGCGGGTCCCAATGGGACCCATGGCGTAAATATAGGGAGCGGCCTGGACGTGGACGCGAGATGCGAGCGGCTTTCTGGAGCGCTCTCTCGCGTCTGCGACGCGGCGATGATCCGGGCGGGTCCGACCCCTCCGCGCAAGCAGGTGTACTGGTGGAGGCCCCATCTTCAGGGCCTCCGCACCGAGTGCCAAATGTCTCGGCGCCGGTACGCCCGCAGTCGCAGGAGGGCCAATAGAGACCTCGCCCAAGAGGAGGTATTGCTCGCCGCGTACCGGGCTGCGAGAAATTCGTTCACCGCTGCCATCAAGGCCGCCAAAGCCGAGAGTTGGCAGGAGTGGCTCGAGAGCGTGGATCGAGATCCATGGGGGCGCCCGTACAAGACGGTAATGCAGAAACTCCGTCCAGCGGCGCCCCCGCTGACGAGAACCCTCGAGCCACTCTTCGTTGAAAGGGTGGTCAGCTCGCTCTTCCCGGCGAGAGAAGAGTGGTCGCCGCCGAGGATGGCGGCGGCGACACAAGATGAGGGACCGGCTGCGGGCGAGGAAGTGCCGGCCGTGTCCGAGGCCGAGTTGGGGGTTGCGGTCCTCAAACTCAAAGAGAGGAACCGCGCCCCGGGCCCGGACGGTGTTCCTGGGCGGGTTCTCGCCCGCGTGACGCCGGTCCTGGAAGAGGAGGTTCTGTCCCTCATGTCGGAGTGCATGGCGTCCGGCAGAGTCCCGCGGCGGTGGAAAACGGGGAAGCTCGTGCTGCTTCAGAAGCACGGGCGACCTCTCCTCCTCGATTGGACGGTAGGGCGACTCTCCGTCGGCCTACCGTCCAATCGTACTTCTCGACGAGGCGTGCAAAACGTTCGAGAGAGTTGTCGCAGCGCGCCTCGTCCGCCACCTAGAGACGGTGGGCCCGGATTTAAGTGATAATCAGTTTGGTTTCCGCCGCGCGCGGTCGACGATCGACGCCGTGTCTCGGCTGAGGGACAGAGTCGTAAATGTAGTTTCACAGGGGGGGGTGTTGTTGGCAGTATCGCTCGATATTGCTAACGCTTTCAACACTCTCCCCTGGGCGACAATTATGGAGGCCCTGAGGTACCACAAAGTTCCGTGGTACCTCAGGAGGGTCCTGGCGGACTACTTTACGGACCGAGCCATCTTCTACCCGGCCCGGGATCGTGTAGTCCGCCGGGACATGTCGTGTGGTGTTCCACAGGGGTCGGTGCTGGGCCCACTCCTGTGGAACATCGGGTTCGATTGGGTCCTGCGCGGTGCCAATCTTCGGGGGGTTGGCGTCATTTGTTACGCCGACGACACCCTGGTGACCGCGCAGGGCCCTTCTTTTCGTGACGCCGGTGTCCTGGCTACTGCAGGCACCGCGCACATCGTAAGTCGCATCAGGGCCCTCGGGCTCGAAGTTGCCCTCGAGAAGTCCGAGGCCCTCTTCTTCCACGGGCCTCGGGCGAGGCCCCCCCGAGACTACAGTATCGTAGTGGGAGGGGCCTCCATCACTGTCGGAAATAAAATAAAGTATCTGGGACTGGTTCTGGACAGTCGGTGGAGGTTCGGCGAGCACTTCCGGGCGCTGGCGCCGAAGCTAGTGGCGTGCGCCGGAATGCTCGCCCGGTTGCTCCCGAATAGCGGGGGGGCCGGTTGTGTCGGTCGTCGCCTCTACGACACGGTGGTGCGCTCGAAGGCGCTCTACGGAGCGCCCATTTGGGCGGCCGCGGATCTCAGCGCCGAGAACTCCACGCTGCTGCGTCGTGCGCAGCGTGTGATGGCGCAGAGGGCCGCACGGGCGTACCACACGGTGTCACTGGAGGCGGCTTGTGTTGTTGCCGGGAGCCTCCCCTGGGACCTCGACCTTCGGGTGGGCGGACAAGTTGGCATCTGTGTCGTCGTGCGCGCGGCTACTTTCCGCCGTGCGCCCCGTCTTGCGTCAGTGGGTCGAGGCGCCGCACCGGGTGCCTACTTACCATCTAACCCAGCTCCTCACGGGTCACGGCTGCTTCGCCAAGTACCTGTGGGAGCTGGTGGGCATCGAGGCCGCACCCGGTTGCAAGAGCTGCTCGTCTGGAGCCGTGGACACGGCCGAGCACACGTTGGTCGTGTGCGCGGCCTGGGCTGTCCAGCGCGCCGGGCTCACTGGCGCAATCGGCGTTAATTTGTCGCTGCCGGCCGTCATCGCTTCGATGGCCGGCAGCAAAGAGTGTTGGGCCGCCGTCGCCTCGTTTGCATCCGAGGTGATGGCGGCGAAGAGAGAAGCCCTGCGGGAGCGTGAGCGCTCGGGCGCAACACTGCCCCCCCGCAGGGCCGCGGGTAGGGGTCGTCGGCGCACAATTGCCGGCGGCCCTGGCCCGCGTGGCCACGGGGCGGGCGAGGGGTGACGGTCCGACGGGGGTGGGCACGCCGCTCACCCCTGTCACAGTGAGCCCCCACCGTTAGGGGGCCACCCCGTGTCGGGTCGCGGTAATACCTGAGTAATCACCGTGGCCCGGCAACGGGTGAGGAGAACACCGTAGGTTTAGTTGGTAGGCTGGGTCGAGATTTCTCCCCGGGAGTCCAACACGACGTCCGAAGGCTGCCCCTGCGGCCGGAGGGTAAGTGCGTAAAAAGCATTCCTACGTAAAAAAAAGAAAAACCCAATCTAATAAAAGAGATATAATTATTATATCTCCAAATACGAACGGGTGAATTAGTAATTATTTTGCAAATAATGTAAAATATCATTTTTTTCATTCTATCTATCTATATTTCATAAAATATATCAATTAATACTTATAGTATTTTCTTCATTATATAATTTTTAGGAAAATCCAGAGTAGTGGCTTTGCAAAAAAAAAGTGCAATATGTGGTAATTTTAACAAGAATACCAAATTTTTAGACCAATAGTCGATTTATCTGATAACTCAGTTGCCAAATGTTAGTTTTGTAAAGTAATCATTTATAAAATGTCAATTTAAGTATTGATCATTTGGTAAAATGAAACATTTGTAAAATGGTCAGTAGTAAAATGATCAATAGGCGATTTCATTGTTTTGCCAAACGTTGTTTGTGAAGTGTAGTTTTGCCAAATGACTTTTGGTCAAACAATCGGACACCATTTATAGTTGATGCCAGCGGTTTCCTACGCGTGGAGTTTAGAAAATTATTATTAATTTTCAATTATTTTTCAATTACGCTTCGTTCCTACTAGTCGCAGCGTGATATTATATAGCCTATAGCCTTCCTCGATAAATGCACTATCCAACAATGAGAGATTTTTTAAATCGGACCAGTGGAGCAGTGGTTCCTGAGATTAGCGCGTTCAAACAAACGAACTCTTTAGTATAGATTTGTGTGATGAACCGAATATACGATTTTATTGCAAAGTTTAGGTATATTATGATCACCTTCCAGCTCTATCATCACAATCAGCTCCATGTCATTATACCGCATTGTCATGTGATTTTACTGTATGTACTTATGTAAGCTTAAACCTTTACAACTACTAAGTTACAGATTTGATGCCACTTTTGAATAGATAGAGTGTGGCTGTCTAAAACCAAAACCTAGCAAGTATATTTGAGTAAATTTTTCAGGAGGAGACATTAAACATTTCCTTCTGCCATTTAATACAGAATTCCTTTTTTGTCCATATCTTGACTCTTTATAAATAAGTATTAGTTGTTTTATTTTACGAAATAGTTAATTTAGACAAAAGTGCTTTTGGACAAGTTTTATGTGCCTTACTAATGATTTCTTTAGATACTTCCTGATTTGTATGATACTAAACCAATAGCAAAAACCTAGTAGGTGTCTATCTAGCTTATTAATTGGTAGGTACTCTTTTGGGTCTAATATTGAAAACCTATCAATAAACACTAAAAAACTCTTAGAAAAATTTATTCTTTATAATTTTTAAATTATTTCTTTTTTTGGATTCTTCATTTATTTTACTAATTAGGCAATAAAAATCGGTCTCGTATTCTCTGTATTAACAAACACTTCCAGAATACGCTCTTGTGTTTCTTGGTGTGGCGTTGTCTTACAAAATAAGGGAATTTCCATCATTATTTTTAAATCTATATCTAAAATATCTTTCAATGTTACCATCTATCCATCAGCATTGTTGTTCCTCAGAATACCTGACAATAAATAATAATCTGAGAGTTGTTCAAGAGGAACTTACGAAGTCGCGGTCAACACCAATTAATAACATGTTTACTGCTTTTCAATCCCGTTGGGAACTAAATAAGTGTGTAAAAAACTTAATTACATACAAATATCGTGACAGATAACACTAAATAAAAGCTTGTAAAAAAGAATATTCACGATCAACTTACATTATAGAGACAGTTCATTTATGATTTAGTTTGATGCAATAAATGTAAGGTCAATAATATTGGCCTTGAACTGAAATCAAACGTATATTAATATCTGGATTGATATACTGATAATATCGTGTGTATGAGTTACTAGCGGTGACCCGCGGCTCTGTACTGTAATTTAGAAAATTTCCCCCGTTTTTGCAATATTTTTCACTAATGCTTCGATCCTATGGGTCGTAGCGTGATGTTATATATAGCCTTTCTTGATGAATGGACTATTCAACACAAAAATAATTTTATCAATTCGTACAAGTAGTTCTTGTGGTTAGCGCGTTCAAACTAACAAACAAACAAACTCTTTAGCTTTATATTGTTAAAGTATCGATAAAAGCTCCATTTATAGACTAGGTCAGTACTAGATCACCTCGAATTTGATACTAAGCCTTTGATGTAGTTCTAGTTAAATAGGTAATGTAGAGCGGGAGTCTTGCTTACATGTGTTCAGATAAATTATCTGTTAATCGGATTAGACCCATCGATATAATTGACAGTAGCTGCAAAGAAGTAATGACTAACACAAGAGTCTGTTGTTCCCTGTCTGTTGTTACCTTGTTGTTCCCTTCCGTTGTTCTGCCAACTGAGCTATCATTGTGTCGAATTGATAAAATTTTAAAATTACTTTTATAGAACGTCAGGTATTTGGCTAAATGTGTTTATTTTAAGCTACTTCATTTTTAGCGGATTATTAATTCAATAGTATTCATTAGTTTTTATAAAACAAAGACACTGTTTTTTTTGTATGTCTCTATGTGAGCTTATATTTTAAAAACTACGCAAGTTGTGAGCTATAGCTCATTACACCTCTATTACACATGTAAAATATTTTGTTGCGATCTGTTTCTATTAAACTCCCACAAGTGTGATCAATGTGATCAATGTCTTTTTCTATTAAGCTACATTCTTCGTTTTAGGTGACGCTGACGTGAAATGCGTGAAGAATATAAACCGTAAAACATGTACTTACTTTTCATAAACAAAAAGCATAACAAATCAATCGCATAAGTAATCAAATAAGGTAGAGTGCAACTCGTGTTAAAAGATACCATTCGATTTTGTTCTCAACGTTGAAGTGATGTATGTATTTTATAAATAAAACTGTAAAAACTTTGAATATTAAAGACTGCTGTTAAATAAATGCTGCTTTCTTTGTTTCTACTACAATACCTCCGGAAGTGATGTACCTATACAAAAACACCTATTAAGGATAGCGGAAGTGCGCTAGTTACTAAAACAATGATGGTTAGCCACAGTGTACTAATGTTTTTCAATTGAAACATGTTAAAATATAAACTTGAACGTCAACTATGATATATTGTATAACTTTTGCATGCGACCACGTCGGCCTGAATATCGACTTTCTATAATTTTGTTTTTAAACCTTCGAATTTTTAAAAATCCTTAGAACCAACATAGAAACTAAGGTGCCTAGCTGCAGTAGTTTTGACTGTGCATTGATACGTCAAATAGTTTAAAATACAAACAATAACAATTACAGTAGGAGGTCTTATTCGACGAATCATCTTGAAAATAAGATAAGTTTTGTGAACATTTCTGCTTTAAGATTTTTATTAATTGTAGGTTGTATTGATTAAAGAATATGATTTTTAACTCCTAACTATACATTTTGTTTCTTTAAGCAGCTTTTTCGCTTCCGATTATTCAGATTTTCCTATAAATTTTTGCTATGATTTAAGTCATGTACGCTAGATCACAATCATGTGAGTAATTTAGCAATAAGTTGAAGTAACAGGGTTAGTCAATAGACCTCGTTTACCAACTCACATGACTAGTATATTACAAACAATTTAATGGACAACAGTCGCATGTGCCTGGAAAAACATAACGACAGTGTTATCAGCCTGTATTGGATTATATTTGCAATCACTATAAATTACTCTATAATAAAAAAAGTTGGATTCGCACATTAAGGGTTCCATACAATTATAATATCATCGTAATTTATGTTAATTAAGTACAGAACTACAAAATAACAGTTTGTTACATAATTTCTTAATTACCTAGTTTAGCACAAGTTACTTTATCACCTGTCATGTCCACTCATCTAGCCAGTGGCGTAGCTGCCAAGGGACTTGGCGGGGCAGTGCCCCAGGGCCCTCAATCTCAGGGGCCCTCGAATCCTTACCAGGGGGCCCTCAATCTTTATCGAACTGAATTAGCTTCTTTTTTAGCATTTTAAAAATATTTGTGTATTTCATATTTTTATTTGATAAACCCTAGTCAGTTTACATAGCAGTGGGGCCCTATTATTTCATTTGCCCCAGGGCCCTTGGTTACCTAGCTACACCACTGCATCTAGCATTTTTTCTTTATTTAGTGTAGGATATAATTCTTCCCTAAAGAACGCTACAGCTTGAAAATGGAAGTAAGGGACGGAAAACTCAAAACTTAGCACTGTGTCAACACGCCTGGTCAGCGCGGCGTAGTGGACAAAATATCCTTCTAGTTGATAGTAGGTCCTTTCAATAGAAGAGGCTCTAAATAAACGATAGAACAGGTTTCAAGGTATCAAAAAAGGATATAAATACCTAATTCATATTAATTCATTTACGAAAGGTATTATTTATTTTAATAAAATACCATCAAGTGTTCAATGAACATCCATTAGTCAATGGTTGCATGTTTGTCAGTTAACATACAATGTAAATACCTAAACAGTGAGTGAAGGCTCGTAAATCGGAGGTTCTTGTAAAATTGGGTAAGACTCTTTAAAATGCATGGTACATGATACTTTAACGCGATGTTTATAACTGCTAAATTATTCATAAGGGAAAAATATTCTAAAAACGCGTGTTCGCTGTAAAAAACCATCAAGTTATAATAATAATATTTTATTTTATCGTTTATTACAGCAAACAAAAGAAAATTATTTAAATTGTTGTTAAAGAAATTTAGTAAAATTATTGAGATTTCTTTTTTATTTTTATAGTCATTTGTGCTCGAATTCGGACGCAAAATTGATCTTATGATCAAAAGATAAAGGATGCTATAAGTTTTAGAAGCTAGCGCTGTCCAATGTCTAAATCACGCAGATATGCGCAGATTAATTTAATAGCGTTGGAACTCTATCTTTACGAGTGAATGTATTGTATTTGTCTTATCCTATTGCATGTCCTTGCTTGTGTTAATATAATCTGTCCAATCTATTCTTCCTGACTACCGCATACAGTAACAGGATACAACGATCTAGTCATTCGTAAACGACTAGATAATTAAAATAAAATAAATATTTTGGACATTTCACACAACGTCCTCTGGTCCCAAAGTAAGCTATATTTCTATGCTTGTGTTATGGGTACCAGATACGGATATAATACATAAACTACTTTTCTTTTGTAAATACATACTTATAATACATAGAAAACACCCAGACGCAGAACAAACATTTGTATGACAATTGACAAGTATTCTGAGTCTATAACTAAAGTATTCTTTATACATTAGTACATTTTAGTTTATTTTGACACCACCGATTTCTGGCTATGATCTAGTTCAAAAACTAAGAAATACGCCTACAAATTCTGAACATCTTTTTTACATTAATGCATTGCCATCTGTCCCTGTTAAATGCGCAAGATTTCAGATCAATCTGACAACTGGAAGTGAGTAAAATCACTTTTGAAAATTCTGTTCCATAGATTAATACATTGATTAGATACGTACCGAACTAATAATGGCATAAAAATACTTAAGAATGGGTATTATGAGTGGATATTTGTATTTACTCACAAAAGAACTACCTCGCAATTTCATTTGAAATCTTACAACAGCATTGTTTGTTAAAATAGACACATGAACAGACCACGAAAGCTATTACGTCATACAATACAGGGACTATAATTGTAGATACGTTGATCAATATATAGAAATATTTGTAGAACGTTATTGTGCAAGAAATACAGACGCAACTTTATTTCAAGTGCTTGGTACAATCCCATGGTTTGAGGCACCCTGCAACTCTTTAAATATAAATATTAAGGGCCTACATTAATATTATCGTATATCATCGCCGACACGTACATATTAACACAGCCAGTAGGCACAGAAAATGAAGAATTAGGGATACTTTTCCTATTTACTCAAAATCTACTAAATATATTTTAATTCTGATTTACGTGTTTCTATATATAATAGTTACTTATGTTTTTAAAGTTATTTCATTAGTTAATACGCGATAATAGACCGACAAATGAAAGAAATAAGAAATGAGAGAGGTATTTTCGCTAAGATTTTCTATCGAGAAAACTTTTTTCAATCGCGTTTCTGAGTTTATGCGATCCTAGATTATATATTGAAAAAACATATACTTAAAAATTAGAGCTCTAGCCATTCAATCTAAAGAAACAATGAAAACTTCGTACATAGAAAAATGCACGAAGCTATTTTGGTATCCTCTTAATGCTATTGTTTTATTCTTCCTATCAGCCAACTTGGGCTTAACAGCTGCAAGTCACTGAATCGCTATAAGAGTACTTTTCGATAGTCTATGGAAATCGTAATCACGCTCTTTATCTTCTGTCTTTCCAGATTTTAGATTATGGTCCAGTGCGCCACGCTGACGAGGCGTGTTAGCACATGGTTTATTTTCAACATTTCCGTCTCTTACAGACAATGTTATCTGTTTAGAATATTCCTTAGGTGGTTTTTACAGCACCCTAGATAAGAAAAGGGGTGATGAAATCACAAGACAAACAAGGCAATAGAATTTACGCTCATACTCTGTCACAAACCCAGAAATTAAAAGCCAATTATGAAAATTAAAGTGTAAAAATTCTCTACACATGTACTATACCGTTTTGAACTGTATTATGCTAATAAATTGTTACTATGTAGACAAGTGTTTTATCTCCCAATATATCAAGACCTATCGCAATATAATAACCATAAATATTGCTAAATGATTGGCTTTAGTCGAAGTTTCTAGATATAATGGTAATGTATTACCTTGTCAAGTTCCAAAGTCAATACCGTGACTGATCGCTATTGTCGATCCTAAGGACATTAATGTTTGTATATTATTTGTAAACACTTAGACGCACAGCTATTATAGTATTAAACAGACGTGTCCGCACATTATAAAATGTTTTGTTTTAGAATAACCTTAACTTAAATTCAATAGTTTTATTTACAACTAGAAATCCGCTACTAGCTTCGCACGGGTACCTAACATTTTTCAGACATTGATATTTAAAAACTACGCTATCGTGGGCTTTGGGCTACGTTGTTACTAATCGGGAAATGATCTCTATTCTTTTTTATAATAAAATACAACCTACGTTTCTCATATATAGTGTACATATCTAAACGACAGTGAAAGAATTTTTTAAATTGGTCAATTTGTTTTGGATCCTATTCATGTGTTCTGTCCATAATGTTAATACAGACATTATATTTCTAATAATGTGGAGATTTTTTGCTTAATTCCCTTTTGTTATCATCGATATGAAATTAATAAAGTAACTACTATTAATTGATGCCGCAATAAAAACGATTTCTCGGTAGTAAAACACTATTAGTACACTAATCTAATACTCAACAAATATACCAAACTCTACACTTCATGGATTTATGCTTAAAGCTCTTTAGGTTACATATTAAAATTGGTAAAGTGCGAGTCGGATTCGCGCACGTAGGGTTCCGTACCACTATCTATGCAACATAAGGCAACGTTATTAGTATCGAGCAAGAAACGGTAAAAAAATCATGTTTGTTGTATGGGAGCCCCCCTTAAATATTTATTTTATTTTATTTTTAGTATTTGTTGTTATAGCGGCAATAGAAATACATCATCTGTGAAAATTTCAACTGTCTAGCTATCACCGTTCTTGAGATACAGCCTGGTGACAGACGGACGGACGGACGGACAGCGAAGTCTTAGTAATAGGGTCCCGTTTTTACCCTTTGGGTACGGAACCCTAAAAACTACGCTATCGTGAGGTTTGGGCTACGTTGTTACTAATCGGGAAATGATCTCTATTCTTTTTTTATAATAAAATACAACCTACGTTTCTCATATATAGTGTACATCTAAACGACAGTGAAAGAATTTTTTAAATTGGTCAATTAGTTTTGGATCCTATTCTTTTGTTCTGTCCATAATGTTAATATAGACATTATATTTCTAATAATGTGGAGATTTTTTGCTTAATTCCCTTTTGTTATCATCGATATGAAATTAATAAAGTAACTACGATTAATTGATACAACAATAAAAATTGGTCAAGTGCGAGTCGGACTCGCGCACTTCCGGGTTCCGTGCCATTATCTATGCAACATAAGGCACGTTATTAATAAATGAGCAAACAACACACACAATACTTAATTAATCACGTTTGTTGTATGAGAGCAAGAAACGGTAAAAAAATCATGTTTGTTGTATGGGAGCCCCCCTTAAATATTTGTTTTATTTTATTTTTCGTATTTGTTGTTATAGCGGCAATAGAAATACATCATCTGTGAAAATTTCAACTATCTAGCTATCACCGTTCTTGAGATACAGCCTGGTGACAGACGGACGGACGGACGGACAGCGAAGTCTCAGTAATAGGGTCCCGTTTTTACCCTTTGGGTACGGAACCCTAAAAAATGAAGATTAGAGAAAGTATATTTCTAATGCTTAAATAATATTGAAATAAATATCATCAATTGACATCAATTGACGGGCTTCGTGGCGTAGTGGTTCATGTACTGGACTGCCATTCACAAGGTTGCGGGTTCGATTCCCGCTTGGGACAATCATTTGTGTGATATTCATAAATGTCATACAAATGTTTGTACTACGTCTGGGTGTTTTCTATGTATTATAAAGTATGTATTTACAAAAGAAGTAGTTTATGTATTATATCCGTATTCTGGTACCCATAACACAAGTATAATAAGCTTAGCTTGGGACCAGAGGACGTTGTGTGAAATGTCCATAAATATTTATTTATTATTTATTTATTTATCATCAAGAATGTTGAGTGATATTCTTAATTTATACCTATATGTGAAAAGAATGGTGAGTATTCATGAGTATAGAAAAGGCAAGAGATTATATTAATTAAAGTGAGAATTAAATAATGATAGTAAAATAGAATGTAAAAGAAATATGTATTCTATATAAAAGTAACAAATTATGCAAATTTTGAAAATTTATTTTGATACTTACCGTCAGGCCCTTTTCCGGGGTAAGCGGAAACTCTAGAGCGCTATCTAGCAGACTATAGACCTCTACCTAGCAAATACCACTTTTTCCTTTTATTTAAATTCACGGACAATAAATACGCGTTTAACTTTAAATAGCATGACGTAATTGCAAAAACGTATAAAATATGCTTTGCAAATGCTTACAAACAGTCATAATAAATTTTTCTACGTACTTTCACCCCGCAATTCATTCAAACAAGTTTGCATTGTATTGTGCATGACATGGGTCAAGGTTCAATATATTATTTACCTTTTAGTATAATATTATATTATGCGATATGACTTCATCGTGACATACTTAACATGTCATGTGATATGTAATACACTCAAACATTACTGACTTGTCGCCACTCGTTGGTTCCATGGTAACTGTAAACTCGCGGCAGCAATTAATGTGGAAATACTCTCGCTTCTAGCTGCATTATAGTGCATGCACATGGAAATACGTCGCTACTTTTTGTAAGGTGATACTCGTATCGGAGATGGTGGAAAGGAAATGGGAGAGGACAAAATTTTCCAATCCCGCAGTATATGAAGTCTTCAGCAAAATGACCAAGTTACAAAAGCTTGCATTTGTTTGGCATATTCAAAATTATTATGATAATAATATACTTAGAATATGGTTAGATATTACAAAATACAAATATTTAAGCACGTTGAATTTTTGTTTCACAGAACAAAGCAGAGTTGTAGAAACAGTCGCTATATGACACTGATGACAATATTGTCATAATCTCATCTATATTTATCTATATTTATTTATTTATTCATTTATTCATTTATTCATTTATTCATTTATTCATTTATTCATTTATTCATTTATTCATTTATTCATTTATTCATTTATTCATTTATTCATTTATTCATTTATTCATTTATTCATTTATTCATTTATTCATTTATTCATTTATTCATTTATTCATTTATTCATTTATTCATTTATTCATTTATTCATTTATTCATTTATTCATTTATTCATTTATTCATTTATTCATTTATTCATTTATTCATTTATTCATTTATTCATTTATTCATTTATTCATTTATTCATTTATTCATTTATTCATTTATTCATTTATTCATTTATTCATTTATTCATTTATTCATTTATTCATTTATTCATTTATTCATTTATTCATTTATTCATTTATTCATTTATTCATTTATTCATTTATTCATTTATTCATTTATTCATTTATTCATTTATTCATTTATTCATTTATTCTTTTCTTCATTTATTCATTTATTCATTTATTCATTTATTCATTTATTCATTTATTCATTTATTCATTTATTCATTTATTCATTTATTCATTTATTCATTTATTCATTTATTCATTTATTCATTTATTCATTTATTCATTTATTCATTTATTCATTTATTCATTTATTCATTTATTCATTTATTCATTTATTCATTTATTCATTTATTCATTTATTTATTTATTATTTTATTTATTTATTTATTTAAACTCTTTATTGTACATTTTTACATGGTATAGGTAATTAATAATAATACATTACAAAGATATACAAATTGTACAAGTGGCGGTCTTATCGCTCGTGGCGATTTCTTCCATACAACCTTTGTATGGAATTGCATGAAAGTAATCACTTTAGGTAGTGTGATTATGTACTAAAAGAATATGAATATGAAGAACTATACTAATATTCTAATAATAATTAATATTAGAATATTAGTATATCGACGCAGGAAAGCGATCTTGTCGTATCTCGAAAAAATGCGAAAATGAGCTTTATACATCATTCGATTCAGAAGAAAATACCGCATCCAATGGTCTCAGTTTCATTTTTCTACGACTATTTTTTATTTAGATACGACATTGATTTTTAGCTCAATATTTTGAAATCAAAACAATAACATGTTGTAACTAAACCAAAATTCGCTATTTTATTTTTTAGTATACATACAACAAAATTGCTGCGTATACTTCACAGATTACGACATATACCCCGGCCGAGATGCATTACTTGCAATGAGTTACGCCCTTCACAGCGCATCACAATATAAATTTTATTTAGTTACAGCAAAATTGCCGCTCGGGATTTATATGCCCATTTGAGATATTACTAAGTTCTCATTCAGCAATTTACGCAATTTCTACAATTACACCATTTTAAAGTGCATTTTTCTATTAAAATTTATACTTATCCCATCTTAAATGATATAATATTTTAGCTATTGGATTATACACGGCATTCGTTCCCCCATCCCCCGCGACCACTAGCAGATGCAGCGCGTACGGCTTACTTGTCAGTCGACGCTCGACCGCCTAAGTGTGAATGCAATTACGTAGGTAGTGTAAAGACGACACAATATTTTCGTGTTTAATGTGATATTTGAAAATACTGGTGAGTACTATTTACAATTAACTCTTTTGTTTTTAATTGAGTTAAATAATAATCATACACAACAAATCGACACATCATAAGTACCTATATCAATGAGAGTTTTTTTTTATTCCAGATTATATCGGAGGCCTGATAATATTGATGTTATTACGAGTACAAGGTAACCAGAGAGTACAAGGTAACGGAACCCTTCGTGCGCGAGTCCGACTCGCACTTGACCAATTTTTTTTGATTTGTTATGTTTTTTTTTACTTAAGCTAAAATGGTTTTAAGAAGTATTATACCAATTGAGTTTTTTTTTATTGTTTGTATTTTAATTTTGTTTAGAGGGCATATATTTTGTTTTTACATTTTTGATTACATTAAATAAATAGATTGTCTAACATACTGCATTTTATTTGTGTTCCGTCAATTATGTAATACTACTTACAACAAATAGCAAAAAGATGAAAAAGAAATGTATTCATATAAAACAAACTATCTGTCTTCATATAAAACTTATATATAGATACAGCAAGTCTGATACCAGTGTTTTGAACAATTTACTGATGGTCCCAACATTTGGCTTTTGAGATACAGCATATTCAATGTTTAGGTTTTGAAAATCAAATGCTGTATCTAGTATTAAATCCAATTACACTAATCTTAGAATGACCGTCTACATTGCAAATGGAAGGTTTTATTTTAAATTGTTATCACTGAAAATATGGTAGTTTTACGTCTACTAGTTCACATATTATGAATTTTTGAAATAGTTTTTTAGCTTTGGTGCAAAGTTGCATATTTCGACATACTACAAGATCGCTTTCCTGCGTCGATATAAAGCTAATTATTAATATTAATATTATATAAAGCTGTAAAAGTCTGATTTGAAAAATTCTACTAGGAATACTACATTTATCGAGGAAGACTTTATAACATCACGCTGCGACCGATAGAAGTAAAGCAGCAGTGAAAATTTTGCAAAAACGGTGAAAATTTTTTCAATTCCACGGGTACGAAGTCGCGGGCAGCAACTAGTTAAAAATAAACCTTGTATAACCCCATTATCTTACTCGTTATCCTCACCGCACTATCTGATGAACCCACTTCCTTATTTAGTGATGAAAACACGTACTATGACTTCATATTCTGTGCGTATGCGCATCCTTAAAACTGTTATAAACCTTGAATAGATACATGTACAAAATAATACATAAGTTAGACAAACTATACTGCCAGTGGCGGATTTACAGTCTCGGCCGCCCTAGGCCCCAAGCCATTAGCTGCCCTAGGCCCCAAGCTGTTAGCCGCCCTTTTCTCAGCATCCACCATGTTGACTACATAATGAAATTACTTCATTGACAACTTTTATCTAAATAAATTTAGAAATTTTGGAGAAAAATTCAGTTTTATTTCGCAAGAAAATTTTATTTTGTTGTAAACAAGAGGCTTTTTTGTAAATCACCGCCCCTAAAACTGGCCACCTTAGGCCCGGGCCTACCGGGCCTTAGGGTAAATCCGCCACTATATACTGCCATATATCAACTAGGTACAACCTTGGAAAATTAAGGAAAATATCATTGTATTGTTGTTGGTAATGTAATTTCATATTATTAGAGATTCGTAAACAAATAAAACCCTTATACACTATTACACCTTTATACTAAAGATTTAATACGAAACTTCGTGAGAGTCATCATCATCGTCTTACAATCTCGCCTTTTTCCCAAGCAGAGACTGTGCGCCATCTGCTGCTATCCATACACACTGCCTTGGCTTCATCCACACACATTCGTCTAGTCACCACTTACAATCGTCGGGCATGTACCTATGTACATGCCCGACGATTGTAAGTGGTACACACTTGAGCCTTTTGAAGAACATCGCCGATGACATCGGTGTATAGTTTTCTAAGGCGTCCTCTCGAGCGCATTTTTAAAGCATTTATTCTACTTTCGTGCTTCTTCTGCCACACTCAATATTCTCTTCCATACATAAGCGTAGGTAAGAACACGCCATTATAGATCACCAGTCGACCCTTAAAGCCGTACGATTCTATGTTAAAATACCATTAAAAAGCCAAAACGTCCATAACAAACAGTCAAAACTTTTACATCAGCATCTTTGAACGAGAACGTTTGCTAAAAATGTTGTATTTCATACCTATTGCTATCACATATATCAATAGCACAAAATATTCATTATAGGGTTCCGTACCAAGAGGTAAAAGAGGACCCTATTACTGAGACTTCGGCGTCCGCCTGTCTCTCTCCGTCCGCGACTGTATTTCATGAACGGTAATAGAGGTAAAGGAACGCAAGTTAGTCTATTCTGCAGTTGCGGTACAGAAATTAATTTTAAAGAGTCTTTGGGTTTCTATAGGACTAGTTATTTCAAACAGATATTATATTTTGTTGCTTCGTGTTGTAATTTATTATAAAAATATTATTCTGTTTGGAAAATATAATTGACATTTTCTGAAAATAATAACATTTAAGCTATTTAGTTATGCGACATGCATATAAAATTATTGTAATCGTTTCTGAAACACGGACGCATGCATATTAATTCCATTCTTTTTCTTTTCACGCTGTGTTTTCACGTTATGAAGGACGATACAAACGCTTTGTTATGTAAGAGTAAGATGTATGCCTAAAATAACACCAATACAACACTCGAATATTACCGATAAGAAAAACACTATATTTTCCGTAAACTTTTCAGAGCTATTACATCACATCTATAGCGCCTTATAAATTAAGGTTACTAAAATTACAATCAGGCGATTGCGTTTCTTTATAACAGGCGTGTGATAATTTTAATTCTAATTCAATTAAACAAGGCGTTGCCCTGTCTGGCTATTGTGTCCATGCACAGCCGAATCTACGATGGCTAGGAGCCTAAATAATTGCATGTGGTTTGTTTTTACAGGAACACTAAGAAGAGATTTATTTTATTCCGTCTTTCTTCAAACTATATTTATTTATTATTTATTTATATGTATTTGCCTACGCCCGCTTGGGCGTGAAATCTTAGAGCATAGGTGTATAATGCTACCATGCCGGTAGCCCAGGGTGGGGGTCGTCGCCGGGCGAGAGCCGGCGGCGAAGAGGTGGTCGCGCGCGGCGGGTCGGTATTTAGAGACCCGCCGCGGCAAATGTGGCACTCGGCCACGCGACGGGGTACGTAATGTTCCCCCGCCGGGTCGGGCCTCGGTTAGCGGGGCAGCCCCCGCCGGGTCATGGTAAGGCTCAAGGCACCTTCATGGCCCGGCTGGGCAATAAGGCGAAAAAAAAGAAAAAAAACCATGCCGGTAGCGTTGGTACATCCAAAGTTAACTGAAACATAAATATTAATTTGTGTAATATAGAATAACTACTTTAATGAATATAAATCTATACAATATTATTATAACCATTATTCAAAGATTCATGATAGTTGGTTTAGTTTTAGTAAATAGGTACTTCACAGAAATACGTTTTCCAGTATTTATGTCTCTAGTAGGTATTCTTAATATACACAGCTTAATAAAATATTGATTGAATTTCGTTTTAGATGACTCGTCTCGTCTCGAGATAAATGACTGCCTTTTCGATGGAGTTTTTGGTCTATTATTCTTACCTTTCATGCTGATGACTGCTTTGACGTGAACTTTCTATTACATCATTCCTTTTCTCGTTGATATCAAATTTAGATATACTGTGATCAAACTTACTTTAATAGTTTTATAGAAAGGACATATTATGATCCATGTCAGTTTAAAAAACCTAAGTTATATTTGTTCCTTAAATTTCTCATACATAGCTGCTGCCCGCGGCTCCGTACGCGTGGAATTCAGAAAATATTCCCCGTTTTCTGCAACATTTTTCACTAATGTTTAGTTCGTATTGGTCGCAGCGTGATGTTATAAAACCTATAGCTTTCCTCGATAAATTGGCTATACAATACAAAAAGAATTTATCAATTTGAACAGTAGTTCCTGAGATTAGCGCGTTTAAACAAACATACAAACAAACTCTTCAGCTATATAATATTTGTATAGAGGATAACTCTATATTATAGAGACCTTGAGTATGTATGCAACAGATCTGTTTATCACTAATTGCATCACTAAACGGGAACATGATAACAATATATTTACATGCAAACAATTGCTAAATTTGGTCTCTATTTAGAATTAAATTATAATCTTTCGCAACCCACCAATGCGATATAGAGTCTGCTGTAATAAAATTGTTTCGTAAAATTATTTTTAATGCAGATAGGTATTATTTGTGCTAATCCCCTAAATGACTTTTAATCATTTCTCTATAATTAGCGACCCGTTTCTTTTATAGAAGGATGGTCAAAAATGTACAGGCTAAGTGCTTTGCTCAAATATAGTTTTATTTTAGAATAACTGCCATTTTTATACGGTTGTTGCGAATGTCATAATATTAACAAAAATAAACTACGAGGTTACTATAGTCCTAATTTAGGTAGTTTGCCTTAGGTATTGGCTACCCCTATTCCCGAGCGCCGCGCTGAAACGGACAAATATAGCTGAAGCATATTTATTACCAACAAATTCTTTAAAAAATACGTTTCCTTCTTTTTTCTTCTTGATTATTAACTAGATTTTAATTTTTTTAGCTATATTATAGATGAAGAGTATATTTATGCTTATGTCACTTTCTTTTTTGGCAAAACTTTACCAAATTTGTGTAATAGACGCTACAACTTTATCTAAAGAATACCCAAAAAGAACGGGATTTTTGAATGGTTATATTCGTTAATTCGTATAAAAAATTCGTTCCTCTGGAGGCAATATCCTCGGAGAAAACAGGGGACTTCTTCTTTGTGTCCTATGTCCCCCAGTTGGGGCAGAGGGCGTCCACAGTACTTCTCCATATCTTTTCGGCTTTCTTATCTCGGCCACGCGTTTCGTTTCGGTCCATGTTAATCCGATTGACTTCAATTCCGCTGCCACGGAGCGCCTCCATTCTCATTTTAGGTTGACAAACAGGGGACTACCATGCCCATATTTTTGCATGGAGTATAATTTGGTATCGTGCCCTCTTAATAACACTGGATGAGAGAAGGTAAGAGGTCCATTACGAATATTTCTGGAAATCAACCACAAATCTAGCATTATCTGGTGCTCATTAACAATAATTATAACTATAGAAACACAGCAATGTAGAGATTTTTCAGGTGCGTGAAATAGATAAAATTGTGTAATAATTAACATCTTATGTTTAACTACTAACACAATTTTTCACCACTCGCCGTCTGATTTGATAAGATAATTTTATTTACTCTAGGACTCTAATATTAGTTAATGTTTTGCATAAAGTAGTATAAAAACCCTTAAAGGGTCGCTATATTTATCAGACATCTTCCAGTCTCTGCTAAGTTACAAAACGTGATTTAAAAAAACTTAAAATGAAACTACTTATTGCGATGTGCTTCGTTTTGGCGATGGTAAGGATTTTGGTTTAACTCGATCGTATTTTAAAAATTTTAACACTGTATTTGTAAGTAAGGCGATTAGGCCTTACTTATACTGTATCGTCTGTATCGTATTTAACGTGTAAAAAATTACCATATTGTTTGACTGTCTGTCTTAATTGGCTTGCTATGTTGATAAGATATAATTATTTTAATGAAATACTATATATTATTTAAAATTCCATTTAGGCCTCCACATCACTTGGAGCTACAGAAAATCTCCACGCTGTGGCAGTGCGTTCACGTCGTGATATGATCGAGTATTCTATGTAAGTCAAAATATTTGAATATCTATCAAATCTATTCAATTTATATTAAAAAATATAATTGAAATCATCACACGAAAATTTCATCATCATCATCATCATAACATCACGCCTTTTTCCCATGGGAGTAGGCAGAGACTATAGAGCGCCATCTGCTACGATCCAAACATACATCTTTCAAACAACGAAAATTTGTGTTCAATAAAAATCTAATCTATCATGTATCGATAGTAACATTCCTGACATGATTTTAATAGGACTTCTATACCTTAAAAGTTATCGAAATAAATGTCGTTAATGTTAAAACTTTTATAACCCCCTCAACATCAACCAAGTCGGTAATGACTAGGTATTAGTTCTATGATCTTGAAGTACGGGTACCAGTTGCTCCAATTCTTCTCTTGTTTGATTGACGAATAGAGGATTTGATTAATGCGACGTATCTTTGCTTATTATTAAACAAAGTCGTTATATTTGTATATATGTCCCTATGTCAGCTTATATCATAAAAACTACGCAACGGATTTCGGTGCGGTTTTGTTAATAGATAGAGTCGTAATAAAATATTACGTACCTTATACAAAAGCACATATATTTACTTTTCGTTATAGCCACATCGTAGAGGAACTTATTAAAAATCTTCAAAATGCCGCAAGGGAGGCTATGGATGCGGTTAACAATTTCACGAACGGTCTAATCAAGGAAGCGGAAGCAATTCGCGACAGGGTCGTGCAAGATATACAAACATTTAGAAACAGAGTTACGTCTGCGGTCGACGACGTTTTCGAAAGGTTCGCTAACACCAGCGAAGCTGTTAAAGGATGCGTAGAAGTAAGTACTCGAGTAAATGAAAATAAAATTTAGGCCATCTATTTATTTTTATAAATGTTCGTGAGATAAAATGTAACCAACTACTTTTTTCAAAATTTGGCCTGTGAATTTCTACTTTCCTATTACGATTCGTAGGTTTATTTATTCGTTTTCAGATAATGGTGCTAATTCTACATGCATAACTAAACTTAACTAAAAAATGAAAACAAGTATTGGTGTATTTTGAATAATTGGTTATTTTGTTGAGCACATTTACATTAATTGAAATCTTTAGTCTATAATACATAGTTATTATGACAAGAAAGACCAGTTAACATTGCCGAATAGTGCTATCCATACCGTAAAAAGTCTTTTTGTCAAGTTTTTTTTTTAATTTCACAAAGAGTACATTAGAGATAAACTCTCTAATGTACTCTTTGTTTAGTTGTGCGCGTAGAATTGAGAATTCTGACTAACTTCTTAATTATTATATTTTATAATTAAAGTTTTAATTTCAAGTCTATTTGTTTATTGACTATAATAAATACTCCAGTTTGATAGTCCCTTTTTTCTATAAAAGCTTCTTTGCTATAATTACCATAATAATTATGTTTCAGTCCCACCGCAATCAAGCTTCAAATCTGTTCAACGAAACAGTATCTCTTACAATGTCATGTGTGGATGACCGTATCGCCGAAATTGGTGATCTTATTGGGCAGCTAAAGACCCTGGCGACCGAAGCGATGACTGAAGCCAGTGCATCATATGAACGTATAAAGGCATGCACTCAAGATACCAACAACCTTCTTAATGCTGGCGCATGTCTTGGAAACGAAGCTATTAATACTGAGATGGCTTCAATCAACTTTTTAACTCAGAGCACGATATTGGTAAGATATTATTCATAGCTAGAAAACCATTATACCTACTAGTCTTTATTACAAAGGTATACAATTAAATACTTAAGACTCCGTGCAAAGACGTAACTGCCCTAGGGTCATAGGGACCGTGGCCCGTGGCGGCCAGCCTAAAAGGGGCGGCGAAAGCCTTCCAAGTTTAAAATTTTGCCCTATCTCCATTAATTTATAGGGCGGCTAAAAAAATTGGCCCCATGTCGAATAGCCCGGGGCGCTAAATTTCAAAATACGCCTGTGACTCAGTGTAATTTACGAACGCAACCTAGGCAAATGAATTAAAACATGTTTTTACCGGTGTTACCACTCGAAAATTCTGTTTTGAAGGCATTTGGAAAATGTAGGAAAAGTATACGACCTCGCATATTCGTGGAGATAACAACTGCGCTACATACAAAGCCAATAGTATATAATCACGCAATTTATAGTCAATATGTTCTCGTTATATAGGTTTGAATTACGTTACGTTAATTTATTTTCTTCCACCAGGTGGGCCGCATCAACCTCGCAATAGCAACATTACCTGGAACCTTCGAATTGTGCGCCGGTACTACTCTCGTTCAAACTGGACTACAAACTGGCAGAATCATTATTGAATTAGGTACATGTTCCGCTAACGTGGTCTATAACTACATCATCGGCAAGGATTGAAATGCTATGTTAAGATTAAAATGATCAACTTCTAATAAACGAAACGGTACAATATTACGGTATTCAGTTTTTTGATACATTTTTAATTATACATTCCATCCATCAACCTTTTCCTGTCTACTGTTAGACATAGACCTTTCCAAAAGAATCTTACAAAAGTCGATCTCGTCTAGAAGAAGAATCGGGAACGACTGCTCTACTTTTTGATAGTTCATAGCATTCTATATGAAATTCGTAATCATATTATTTATCGGTCTACTGATTAGGTAATGATATCAGGGGGCGTTTATAATATTTAGTGATACTGGCTGTTCAAAAGTACAATCCTAGTTTGACCTTCTAAAACAAAATAGTGTAACTCACCCAAATTCTCTATTTCTTCTTATGATTAATTACTTAAGTAGGTATAAATATATGCCGTTAATAAATTTGATGTAAGTACAAAGTTAAGTGACAATACTATATTGCTATCTTAAATCATCTATTTAATAAATCCTTTTTCTGGTCGTAAATATGTTTCTTAAGGACAATAAACATCCAAAAGGCCCATATACAATAGGTATAGAAATACCTATTTTAAGTGCAAATTATACATTTAGCTTATCTTTGACTCGTAATTTACTTCACACGAACAAATAGCAATCTAATCTAATATACTACTAGTATAACTAAATGGTACGCATATTTATAAACGATTTAAATTTTTTTCAATCACCCAATATTTTTATGAACTCGTGAAAATATTTAATTTTGAAAGGTGTATTTCATTTTGGTTTCTAACAACTTTTCGTCACCCTTAGGCACCTTAAACGGTTCCCGCGCCACTTCTAATATTTAAAAAAATTTTTGTTCGCTAGTTAACCCGGTCAAAACTGGAAATCGATCCATCATACGAGCACAGAATTTATTCTTTCTCTGTTTGTTTAAAAAACATCCTGTAATTATCGATTAATTAATCAATAATTCTTTAATAGGGACTAATCTTAATGATAACTCATTTCTGATATGAATTTTATCATGAAACTTGACATACCTAGATAAATTAAAAATTAGGTAAGCAAACAGTTCTACAATAAATATATGTGTAGGATTCGTTAAAATGGTAAGTGGCAGATTATAATATTAGATATCTTATTAACAGAATAAATGTTTTGAACATCACCAATTGTCAAAGGAGTATACATATTATGCCTTCTTAGCGTTTTGTAGCCCAAATATATTATTATTCATGTTTGTATAGGAAAAGAATTAATTTCTTCTTCTTAACCCATAAATGTACCATCATAGGGCACGTACTCCATTCTTAATTCTTATCAAGAGAGCCATCACGCCTGTTCATTACGTTATAAGATTTCCATCAGAGGCGTATTCTGAAAATTAACGCCCCGGGCGAAGTTACTTAGCCGCCCTATAAATTAATAGAGATAGAACAAAATTGTAAACTTGAAGGCATGTCCCTAGGGTAAATACGCCTCTGATTTCCATGCTGACCTGGCTAGTTAATAAAAGGTCTTGTTTCAATTTTGGTGCTTCCTCTATTGCTCTTAGCGGTTAACTGATTCATAGCGCCTATGAAAGAAAATTAAATTTTAATAGTTCTCATCACATTTACACATCACATTATTCACGCAAAGAGCCTCATTTGAAAATATCAGCCTTAGATCCTTGTGAACTGACACATGCTAAAATTGGAGTATATTTGGTCTTACTCACATTCTATGTATTTACTGCACCTTACTGATTATTTTTTATTATGTGATTGTGTTTAATTTGCTGTATTTAATGTAATGTTACATGTACCAGCAGCAATAAAAACTCTTTATTTCTTTCTCTCTTTCATCCGTCGCCTTAAGTGTTACTAAAATCAATAGGATACGTGTTTCAGATTACCTTCTTATTGTTAATGATTCTGGCATTATCATGGGCGATGGAACCGCGTACTTCGATAGAATCTACTTTACGTGTAGATTTGCAGCCTCCTCCGGAGAGCAGAACAGACTCAAGAACCGTATATGTAACCTGGATAGATATGCCACTTGATCACTTCGACCCACAAAACAATGCAACGTTTAGAATGGTAAGAAATGTTTATTTCAATTACGTATCTATAAAAATTTATACAAAATATGAAACTCTACGTTTTGCTAGTTGGAACAAAATTTACCAAAACACATGCACAACTAATACAACTATGTTGGAAACTTAACATTAAATAGAAAACACCCAGTAACACCAGTCTTCATAGTGCTACCTTACCAAGACCTAAAATCTAAAATTCCTCTAGAAAATCTAAGAAATGTTTTGAATAAATAAAAACGATTCAGAATCCAGAAAAGTTATAATATTTTCCCTTAATAATGAATATTGCTGCTGAAAATCTTGATGAAGATTACAAATCCATGCTATATATTTTAATATAATAAAAACGTTTTAAAATTATGACAGCGTTACATGTTCAATGAAGATTTCTTCGGTGGAGATGGATATCCTATATTTATACTAGCCGGTGGAGAGTGGGCAATCAACGCTGGTTGGTTGAGGGCTGGCAATATGTTTGAAATGGCCCGAGAAAATAGAGGCTATCAGATTTATACTGAGCATCGCTATTATGGCGAAACAATTCCATTTGCGTAAGTTTAACTATTTTGTTTCAATCTCTATTTGGTAAATGATTGTTCAGACATCAGACAGTGTTTCCAATAATACATAACTAATGTACTTTTATGTCAATAGCATAAAATTTATATGTCTTTATTTCTGCAAATAAATATTTCATTTTCAGAGATTTTTCGGCAGAAAACTTACGTTTTCTAAATATCGACCAAGCTTTAGCAGATTTAGCATACTTCATCATGAATTTGAAGAAACAACCACGTTTTGCCAACAGTAAGATTATAATGTATGGTGGTTCATACGCTGCCAATATGGTGATGTGGTTCAAACAACGATACCCTCATTTGGTACATGGTTCAGTTGCATCGAGTGGTCCTATTTTAGCTAAAGCTGACTTCACTGGTAAGTTTCAGTCTATTAATTATGTAAAGCTTCCGTGTGGTGACGGATTGAGAATACAAGTGTCACCACTCCATCTCCTAACAAGGGTGCTGTAAAAGTCAGCTAAGGGATATTGCACACAGATAACATCCGCTGTGAGAGACGGAAAGCTCTAAAATAAACCCTGCACCAACACGCCTGGTCAGTGCGACACAGTAGACCATAATCCCTCCAGAAGTGGAGGAGGCCCGTGCGAGCGAGAGAGAGTCACGTAAAGTATTTGTAAACTACTTGTAAACAAATAAAAAACTGATTGTGATTTGTTTGTGGTTACTAAGAACAACCAATTTTCCATTTCTATATAGCTAAGTTTAAGTTTTTTTAATTCACAACACAAGTGTATATACCATTCAAGTAAACTAAAACTGCCATGTGTCATTACAAAATAAAAACGTTTTATGGTACCTATGTAAATTTTTTAGGTTACTTGGAAGTAGTACACGAGGCATTCTTCTTGGAAGGTGGTGAGCAGTGTATAGCCACAATAAGGCAAGGTATACAAGACGCAGTAGAAGCTATAAATACTGAAGCCGGCAGACTAGTTGTTGAGAGCGCCTTCAGGTATTTGTGACTTCCAATAGGTGTAGGTATATATACACCTAATATATAATAATATATTTTAAGTGATGGTCATATTATTCTTTGCGTTATTTGTGATTTTTATTCTTAATCCATCCACGTGGATTAAATAGATTGATAGATATTACTATGGTGCGAAGATTGTAATAACGTTTTCTTTTCATTTAGATTATGTCCTGGCACATTTAACTTCACCGAGAGATTCGATCTTGCATACTTTTCTGCCTTTATAACATGGACATTCTCTGGTGCGACACAATCAGCAGTCCCAGGCAGCATTCTGAATATTTGCAATAACTTCAACAATAATGCATATGGTAAGTTAGGTATTTGTTTGCTTAATCCCAGCCGTCCCAGCCGAAATCTACGAGTATGTCAATAACTCACAGAAAAAGTAAGATTTGTAGACTCATAAATGAGTATTTAAAGATCGTGATGAAATGCAATACCTACCCAGATTAAATAAATAATGCATAATGAATAATAATGCATGCATATCGTTTTGATGTTACAGGTAATTCGCCCATGGAGCAAGTCGGCGGATTTATAGCGGCTTACCAAGGGCTTGGAGGCAGTTGCTGGCTTATTCGTTATGAAAACTTTATCGCAAGTTACATGCAACCATCTATATGTAAGTAAACTTGGTTATGCACACTGAAATATTGTTTAAGGTTACTACAGATCTTCGCACAGACGAAATTACTGAAACTAGGAACCTTAATGCTTGCATGCTGTTGTAGGTTATAAAAACCGATATTGAGACGGACAAAGTCCCAGTTGAAAATTTTGTCCTTATACTGAGTGCCTTTTCTCCCAGCCTTTCTTCTCAGAGCTCCTGGAGTGCATTTTGTCTACTAGGTATATCACGTTAACTATGTGTGTTAAAGCGTATTGGTTGGTTTAGATTCGACCATTATAAAAACTGAAGTTAGAACGTGCTGTCGTTGTTGTCGACAAATTTTAATGATACTATCTTTTCATCATTCATAACACAACGATGTGTTTGCTTATACACTTAATATTATTCCAGTAATACTTTTAATGTATTTTACAGCTCGTGCTTGGTATTATCAGACTTGTACGGAATATGGCTACTACCAGACAGCTCCACGATCAGGGACAGTATTTGATCCCTTAACCTGGATAGATCTTGAATTCTATGTTGATGTATGCAAACGTATTTTTGATCCAAGGTACGTTAACTTGTTATTAGGTCTACCTTGCTTGACTATCAAGCTAGATTCTCTTTTAGATAATTTTCTATAGTCAATTATTTATATTTACCACTAGCTATTGCCCGCGACTTCCTACGTGTTGAATTTAGAAAATTTTACTCGTTTTTGTAGACACTTCGCTCCTATTAGTCACAGCGTGATATTATAAAACCTATTAGCCTTCCTCGATACATGTACTAACCAACACAAAATTTTTGAATTCGGAGTGGTTCCTGAGATTAGCGCGTTCAAACAAACAAACAAACAAACAACAAGCTTTATAATATTAGCTGTGAAATTAGTATAGATTCGTTATAAGGGCACGTAATTAGATACCAAGATAATTAGATTAGGTTTTTCAAAATATATTTTGTTTAATTAGGGCACCTAATAACCAATAAAGTATTTGTAAGCATCCCTAGTAGATACAATAACCTAAATTAACATTGATAGGTTTGATGAGGAGTTCGTGTTAGCAGCTGCTGATCGTGTAAACTTAATTTTCGGTGGTTTAAAACCTAATGTTAACAACACGATAAACATACACGGTTACATAGACCCATGGAGATACCTGGGCGTCTACGAGGAAGACATTGGTGAAACATCACCTACTTTTACTGTGCCCAGGTAATTTTTGTATTTCAGTTGACGCTGTTTACTATTTACCGCGTGTTGAACGCTGATATGAGAACGCTGTGGTTTAAAAGATTTATGCTGAGCTACTTAAATCATGTGGAGACTAGACGATTCAATTACGAAACAGTACGTTCGGTAATCTGTCTATCCCAGAGACCACCATGCCATGTACCTGTAGTATTTAATGTAGTTTGTCATTCAAACAATTAGTTATATCAGCCAGACATAATCAGCCAAAGCCCATTCCATCATGAAGGACTTTTTTGCCCGCCGCACCCTAACAGAGCTATGGTACGTGGGTACACTACAAAAAGACGAAAAACTTTATTCCGAAAGTCACAAATACGAATTTCATAATACCGATTTTCATAATTCCGAATGGTTCAAAATTCCGAATATGACAACTCCGATTTTCATAATTCCGAAACTTTAATATTCCTAACGATTATAATTACTATTCTCAAAATTCCGAACTTTAAAATACGTAATAAATAATATGAATTCTGATTATTAAAATGCAACAATGCAAAAATGCAATGCAGCATGCAAGGCGCCATGCAACATGCAGCAAGCATTATTACCTATGTCACGGCCTCGGCGCTGCGGGATACAGGCGGCCCCACGCAAGCTTATCGTCGCTAATGTGTTGAAGGCTTACCGGCGCTGTTTCGGCTTGCGGGTAGGGCAAACAAGTCTACGTAAAATCGGCTTTGCAGCGATTCGTTTAATCACAAAATTTTGTAGCTATTTTTAGTTTATTCGAAGTATTGAAAATCGGAATTTCGTTTTTCGGACTAATAACCCTTCGAGCATTTGACTCTTCGGACGAATGAAAATCGGAAAAGTAACAAATCGGATTAATGACTTTCTGTAAAATGTTTTTCGTGATTTTGAATAATAGACATTACAATTTTTCGGTATTATGAAATTCGGACTTTTGAAAATCGGCATTTCAAAATTCGGAAGTTGTTCGGAATTTTAGGATGTTCTCATGGTATGCGCCTTGAGGCTGATCATGACCTGGTCCGTAACATCAACATGGAGGAAGGACATTATCATAAAACATTAAGACTTGTTGCGCCAACCCAAAACAATGGGATAAAGGCAGTAATATACAGGGAATAGACGTAATTTTTAGGGAAAATTAACTACTTCTTTATTTTATTGACAGGGCATCACATTGCTTCGATATGAGGGCTTGGTTGACATCAGACACTATTAGAATGACGGCTATACAACAAACAGCAAGAAGATTGGTGGCTTCGTGGCTCTCTTAGTGAATAACTAATATTTCTTATAAGCTGAATAATTGTCTTTTATGATTAAGAGTATTTTATTTATTTAATATTCGACATCAAGGAAAAATAATATACTTTTCCGAGTCAAAAGATCTCTAAGTAAGCTCTAAGTAAACTGCGCCTACTACTTTAATCACCACAAATACCACAGGAAAAGGCTCATAAAATAAAACCATTGTATTTTTTTTTCTCCCGCTAATAAACCGGAAAGATAAATTTTTATTAAGTTTAAATTTCACAATCTGACAAATTGGTAATCCACAGAAGTCAATTAGAAACTTTAACAGGTCGAAGTTCAATCAATAAAATAAAAATCAGAAACAGTAACTAACCGTTCTACGCAATAGTTACGCAACTAAGTTACAATTTCTCTTACATAAGTGTATGGTCAGCAATTTGCCTAATAAATTACTACTACTGGCGGAATTATATTAACGTTTTAAATGCACAGTGCACTACTATCCTGATCTAGTCGGTGTGTTTTCAAAATGGCTCTTTTCCACGTTTATCCTTTTCGTAAACACAACACAAATGTGGTGCGTACGAGATTATAATTGTAATAAAATAACAATAAAAAAATTTACATTTCATGTTGGGATTGAATAATAAAATTATATACATAGAGGAGTTATCTCGACGCATCACTACTTTGCAGCGAAACAATGATTCCACTGTGACATAACCAGAATAGTAGTCTACTCTACCAAGTCATAGCTTACACGCTAATGCAATGAAAAAACATTCGAGTGCAGACAGTCCAATAAAAAAAAGACTTCATAATCACAGGAAAGTTCATTAATCTTAAGTATAAAAATAATGGGTAAAAACAAAATTTTATTTAAGGAACAAAAACACAATCTTAAAAAATAGGACTGCCGATTGAACCCCTGAACTAACTCAAATTCAGATATGACGGCACCAATTAAACCTAAGTGTCTAATGTTGCGTACAGACAAGTGAAATGTTCAATGTATCATGCATATCAAAAACTCCTTTGAGTTACATGTCAAACAATAAAAATTAAAAAATTTAATTCTATTTTCAAATTTCTTGATTGTGACGTCACACGTAGAAAGCCAGGAAAATCATTTTGTTTGTTTTGGGATATATCAATATTATGAGGTCAACTCATAGAAATGCTAAAATCTAACAAGATCAATATTTAAATTATACAGTTAATGACCTATTAAAAATATTTTTTCAGCAACCTACTGATGATTTTCGTCAACAGATTGCCAGTGTCATGTAATGGCTTTTATAGTGAAGAGAGAAAATGTCTTCATGTGAAATATAATGCCACAACACTTGTCTAGACGCAACATAATATACTAAAGAATACTTAAAACTTACAGTGAACCCCGTAAATGCAACCGTCACGGGATGTCATCACTGTCATACAGTTCCATTGGCGAGGTTCTGTCACAAATTTTTGGGGCGGTTACACACGAACTTCGTGGCTAAATACGTCACACAATCTCACAGAATTTGCCACCTACCTACATCAGACAGTCCTATTTGTGAGATATCCCACAATAATCGTTACCATCCCATACGAGCCGGTGCCAATTATTACTATTCTCACAATTATTGCCACATTCCTACATCACAAGTTTTGCAATTTATTTTGTGAGATCTCTCTTCTTTGATACAAAGATCACATATTTCCCAAATTTTAAACCTAGAAAAGATGCAACCAAAGCTTGGGTTCATTTAAAATGAATCAATATAAATGTTTATAATAAAATAAAAAAGAATTAGTCGTAATATTAAGCGTTTTTCATTTGAATCTCACATGTGATGTCACGACGGTTCAAACTCTTTCCCTTCCCACACTTCAATGGCCCGCATCGTGTAATTTCTCTAAATATCTTGTATTGATACCAATAGCTACATTTTATTAACTATGTTTTGAGATTTATATTGAATGCAATACATATTTTATTTGAAAGAAACTGTAGATTCTAATGAACCACATAAGACTAAGCCTCCATATTATTTTTGGGCTATTATTGCAAGACAGAAATTCTATGTCAAATATAATAACAGACTTATATCTACACAATTATAAGGTAAAAATGCCTATGGCATTTGTCTACCTGCAAATAAACTGAATAAATAGAAATAACAGTAGAATGTTATATTTACTGTTATAATGATTGAATAATCGTTTGTAACCGCCCTTTACCTAAGAGGGATATCGAACCATGTGGATATCTTCCCTCGCTACAATTACACACATAGATTAAGTGTTTATAACATACTGATGAAAATAATATTTACAATATTCTAACGCTCAGGTCTGAAGTCATTCTACAGCCAATGGTTTAGGATTTTCCCATGGAAAACCTTCCCGTCCGAAATGACCGTATGTACTGGTTCTCTGGTAGATTGGTGCTCTCAGGTTCAATTCCCTAGAAAGATATAAAGACAATGTTTTTATTTAATTAAATTACTTAAAATATGTCAATCAATTTATGACCCTGAAATTTTGGATTATCGTTATCCTCGTATTTTCTCGAGTTTTATCCAGCAGAAGCCATAGAGCGCTATCCACACACAGTCATCAGCACACTGCCAAACGTTAATAAATATAACACTTACTTGACAATTTTGCCAGGCCTTAGATCGAAGTTCTTCTGAACAATGGAAAGGAGCTGCTGATGTGTCTTGTGCGAAGTGCCGTAGTCGAATACCGTGATGGACAGTGGTTCAGCTACTCCAATAGCATATGCAACCTATACAAAATTACATACATATATGTATTATTATGTGTTCATTTGCATCATTAGATAAACAAACTGTATATGGATGTTTCCCATATAGCCTATTGCACATTATTTTATATATTACTAGCCGTTGCTCGCGACTACAACCGCGTGGAATTTAGAAAAATTTCCCCGTTCTCGCAACATTTTTCACTACTGCTTCACTTCTACTGGTCGTAGTGTGATGTTATATAGCCTAAAGCCTTCCTCAATAAATGCACTGAAAGAATTTTTCAAATCAGCCTAGTGGTTGCAGAGATT
The DNA here is from genome assembly GCA_916999025.1 of Orgyia antiqua. Lineage (NCBI taxonomy): Eukaryota > Metazoa > Arthropoda > Insecta > Lepidoptera > Erebidae > Orgyia > Orgyia antiqua. The sequence continues at coordinate 12,737,946 of OU779864.1, read as the reverse complement.
AGCACGTTCGAACAAACAAACAAACTCTTCCACTTTATAATATTTGTATAGACAAGTAACTCTCAAGTCTTTATGTTATATTACATAGGTTGGGCAAGTGACTGGACTTACGACGGTACGATACCAAATTATGCTCCATACAAAAGTATGGGTATCGTACTTTCGTTTTTTCTTCGCGAAAGTTAAAGCGATTTTAATAGTTTTTGCGTTATATTATAGATAAAGAGTATATCTATGCTTCTATCACTTTCTTTTTTTTTCAAAACATAATAACTAAAAGAAATATGACGATCCGAAAAACCTACTTTTTTCGGTTTTCTTTAGATAAAGTTGCAGCGTCTATCACACAAATTTGGTATAGTTTTACCACAAAATAAAGTGATAGAAGCATAGATATACTCTTTATCTATAATATAACGCAAAAACTATTAAAATCGGTTTAACTTTCGCAAAAAAAAACGGAAGTACGAAACGTCTTTTTTCAAAGTATTTGTAGGTAAAATCCGCTTCATCTATATTTGTCCCTTTCAGCGCAGCGCTCGGAAATAGGGATAGCAATACCTAAGGCAAATACCTAAATGAGGAGTACAGTACGCTCTTAACTTAATCTAAATTATTGTACTGTTGCACATATTATACTATTTGTTGAAAATGTGATCAAACTACAACCGGGTTTATAGTTACTGCACCGCTCCTTTGCTTTTTGCATCATGATAGTCTATGTGTTATTCTGATCTTTAATACATACAATTGTAAAGTTTCATTAAAAGCCATCCAGTAGTTTTTACGTCTAACATATATTATAACATTATTATAATATTAGTAGGATTTACCTGAACCATACAGCGACGGCAAAGTCCTGCTTTGACGAGAGACTTGGCGACCCATCGAGCAGCATAGGCGGCTGAACGGTCCACTTTAGTGAAGTCCTTGCCGGAGAAGGCGCCACCACCGTGAGCGCCCCAACCGCCGTATGTATCAACTATGATCTTGCGGCCAGTAAGACCCGCGTCAGACTGTGGAACAGAACACATACTTTTAGTCATTTATTCCAACGAATTGTTACTCACGCTTATATTAGTTCAGTATGTATCTATCAATGTATTAATCTATGTAACGGAAACTATGAAAGTGATTTTAACTCACTTGCAGTAGTTGAATTGATCTGAAATTTTTCACATATATCAAGGACCGATGACAATGCAATAATTTTAAAAAATATTTAGGATTTTCAAGCATGTTTTCTAGTTTTTGAACTAAGTAGATTATTTTTTAGTAAAGTCTGTAAATGTATGGATTTCTAAACAACACTAAAAAGACATTATATTTTGGATACAGCCAGTAAAGCCTTCCTAGCTTTAGTTCTTCCCAGCTTAGGCCAATAAATCTTTGTATCAAATGACCTATCCAATCTTTGCAAGTAAACTAATTGTTATTCAAGTAACAATATCTTACCTGTGGCCCTCCAATAATGAAATTTCCGCATGGGTTAATATGTATGACAGTCTTCTCATCAAGATATTGAGCAGGAATTACTTCTTTAATAACCTTGTCTCTGATTTCATCGCGCAGGGTCTCCAATGTTATCTACAACAAACGATAACATTAAAGTCAATTAAAAGTTCTTGTTACAACTTAATTAATTAATTATCTATTTATATAATTGTTAAGTAAATGGAATATGTTAGCAAAAGTACTGACAAATAGGTACCTATATTTTTTAAACAAATTGTCACAGAAAATTATATGCTATATCACAAAGCTTGGCAAATTAACTAACTCTATTCATGAGGTTATGAATTCAATAAGTGTGTTCAGCAAAGAAATTTAGAGTTATTTTCTGCGTGTTTTCTGACAAGCCAGTTAAGAGGATACCAAAATAGCTTCGTGCATTTTTCTATGTACGAAGTTTTCATTGTTTCTTTAGATTGAATGGCTAGAGCTCTAATTTTTAAGTATATGTTTTTTCAATATATGATCTAGGATCGCATAAACTCAGAAACGCGATTGAAAAAAGTTTTCTCGATAGAAAATCTTGGCGAAACAACCTCTCAAATTTTTTATTTTTTTCATTTGTCGGTCTATTATCGCGTATTAACTAATGAAATAACTTTTAAAACTTATGTAACTATTATTATATAGAAACACGTAAATCAGAATTAAAATATATTTAGTAGATTTTGAGTAAATAGGAAAAGTATCCCTAATTCTTCATTTTCTGTGCCTACTGGCTGTGTTAATATGTACGTGTCGGCGATGATATACGATAATACTGATGTAGGCCCTTAACACAGTTTAGTAAAATAATTTACGCATTTGAATAATTTGAACGGTTGAATAATTTGACTTGCTAATTTTTGTCTTAACATTAACATTTTAACAATAGTAAATTAGTTAATTCGTCGTGTTTAGTTAGATAGATTAATTTCGCTCAAATTAATAAAAACACATTTTCTGTAACAGTAGAAATTCTCAAAAATACCTTCCACTATGATTATCTGTGCCTAATAAGGAGACATTAATGAAAATAAGAAGAACCAAATATGATTAGGTTATTTCAATAGATATTGGATGTAAACAGATTATGACAAATAATTACCTTTTCAGAATGTTGTAAGGAGACTACAACAGTGTGTACCCTCTGAGGTACTGTCGCACCACCAGCGAAAGCGTATTCGCATGTCACCTAGAACAAATAGTAAATACAAATTATTGGAGGAATTTTAACGGGATTCGTTGTTTCGTAAAGCATGAATCCATTACGTGATCGGCGTGGATTTGAGCCTTAGGGCAATTATTTGTATTATTGTATTTTGTATTACAATTAATATATGTACCGACTGTTTCCGTCAAACAAAATAAACACAAAGGTTTAAAAAGAAACTAATGTATTTGGATTCATTTTGTAATCTCGATTGTTTAAGCCTTTAGCTTATTTTCGGAAGCAGGGGGCTTAATGTAATTGTACATACATTTTCTTAAAAAAAAATAGTTATTATATTTCATTTATTGCTTCATATACTTGATAATGACAATGATATCTCTTATTTCATTTCCTGATACATACGAAACAAATGGCTACTGATTTATTGCGTTGTATTTATTATAGCAATGATAAATATTAGTCTAGATCAGAGCAATGATTTAAGTAACGATTTTTGCTGTAAAAAGTTAATTCATATCTAATGAGATATTCATTGCCTGTGTGGTGACGGATTAAGAATACAAGTGGCACCACCCCATCTCCCAACGGTGCTTTAAAAGTCAGCTCAGAGATATTACACACTGATAACATCTTCTGCGAGAGACGGAAAACTAGAAAATAAACCCTGTACCAACACGCCTGGTCAGCGCGGCACAGTAGACCATAATCCCTCCAAAGTGAAGGAGGCCCGTGCTCAACAGTGGGACGTAAATGGGCTGGAGAAGAAGAAGAGATATTCATTCAAACTTATGACTAATAGAATTATTTGAAAATCGAGGTTAACTTATAAATCTAATGGTTAATATTATTATATTTCTTGTTTTATTCTAACATATGGACATAATTATCATTAATTTACTGATACTATTCTGTATTATCTCCACATTTTTGTGAACAAAGGCCAAGGACAATATCATTACAACAATTTAGAGACATAATTGCAATTTTAACAGACTATATTTGCGTTATATAAATCTTGACAGCCTACTCAATTTACCAACATGGTAGACACAAGTAGTCTAGCCAATAAAGATAGGATACATAGAGGCTAATTGATCAATCAATCGCAGACAATATTTTATTGTATACCAATCTGGAGAATCAACTACGTGATAAAGATAAGTAATAGAATAGGTACTGAAGAAATGTATTTTTTTTTAATTATATACTTTTGTAAGAATGTAATTGTACTTTTTTATTATTTACATCATGTGTAAGCATATAATTGTACTTTTTTATCCTTCTCAACTGTCTAGAATGTAGCCTTGAATTTATTTTAGAATTAGCAAACACAAAATTTCAACACTGATTGATCACCAATCACCATGTCAACAAAATGTTGTTTTTTTTTAACAAATCAAAGTTTCAGTGGATAGCAAGGGTAAGATAAATGTTTCGTGCCATAATTGATTCATAAAAAAATAAAAACAGAAATAGAACTGAAAATTTTAAAAAAGCGGTATAATGATACCTTATTTAAATTGCAAAACAAATTATTTAAATTAAAAATAAAACAAATTATATTATAAATTAAATAAAAAAACAAATTCCTAATAAAAAATACAATACGCAAATTAATATTTACGTTTTAATATATCTTTACTACTGTACATAAAATTTGATTTGCGTCAAGCAATTTTATGATGCATAAAAAAATAATGCATAGAATTTTTATTAGTCCATCGATCATAATTCTCTCTAATTATAGACGTCATTACATAAAATAGAATATTGTGTAACAAAATATAAATTATTGTGAAATAGCTAATAAATATTGTGCAACTATGCAACAGTTAATATCAATATGCTGTTTCAGCTAGAAGAAAATCAGCAGCCAACAGAGTAAAATTTCGAAATAAAACACTACAAATAGCATAGACAGAACAACCTCTCATAATACATGATCAATACCTAGTAAGACTTTTAGGGAAAAGAAAAATTACTTTCAAAGCAGAAAAATTGCTAGTGATTTCTTCTACTGCTAGTGAAAAATGTTGCAAAAATGGGGAAAAAATCTAAATTCCCATAATAGATACATACATCATGCATATATTAAATCTAAAAGAAAAACACATTTCAACTATTTTACCTATTAAGATTTTTAACAAAAAACAATGTTTGCATAACTTTTCTATTTCAGAAAGAATCACAGAAAGATGTCAGCCCTAATGCACATTTAAACAATTAATTAATCAGGTCAGTTATTCAATAACATGATTATTAACTATTATAAATAGTAAATAATCATGCTATGTTTTAATACTACGATATTATCAATATTGTCTTTGAAATATTGTTTACACAAGCAGCATTTAACCTTTTCTATCACAAGTGATAGCGTCATATGTTTTTATGCTTACATATTTAACAATAATCATTTCATAAACATAAAAACCATTTTGATATAGATATAACCTTTAACATAACTATCCAAGCATTTTCACTATTGACCCGTGAAGTCACTTGGATAATTCAACACATCGGATAATGACTTTTAAATATTATGAAATAATTGCTATGATTAAAGCATTTTATATACATAAAACATTTTAAACCTAGAAAGGAATAGGCGACTCTAATGTATTTTGGCATTTATACTAGATGATTTAAATACTAATAAGTCAATAGACAGTACATTGCTGTGCATTCAGTACATAAGGGTCATTATTATATTCGTCGTCTAGTTCTCCCTTAACGCGTTCAATGCTGAATAATTTGCGAATTTATAACCAATGCTAATAAAAGAGTCATTCGCCCAGTGCTGAAAACGCGTATGTCCGTTCAAAAAATTTTTCGCGTAGTGCTAAGAACGCTTATGTGCGTTCATAGAAAACTCGTGTAGTGCGGCTGGACGCTATAGCGCGTTATCTATTACCTTCCCGCAGTGCGGCCGACGCTTATGTGTGTTCGGTAACTTTCGAGTTTTATGACTGTCATATAACAATTACGGGTCATATAAAGGTGTTGGATGGATAAAGGTGCTTCCACACTAGTGTTTATTTGTAAGAGATTTTGTGAAGTTTACGCCATAATATATCTTCGTTCGGTTTTGTTAAAATAGTAAGTTATACCTTAATAAAACAGTAATAGTAAAGGTACCTTCTCCCGAAAGCCCTTTTATTCTTAATTTTTTTTAATTTACGACTTTTCGCCCGCCTCGTAATAGACACCATTTATAAATAGACTAAAACTACCTATTACTTTAGTTAAAAGAGCGAGTCATAATAAAATTATTTCAATAATCTATTGTACTAAATTAGGTTATTGTTGTCGTCGCCGCCGCCGTCCCCCCCCTGCAAGATTCGTAGCAGAAACCTGACTAGTGTGTAGTCTCCTTTACAATTCCACATTTTACGACCGCTTCGAAACAATAGACACCCAGAATACACGCAATAAACGCACAGGTGCGGCGCACCCCGCTTGCCTACAGATTTTTTTTTGTATGGACGCGTATACGCGTCGGTCCGCACTTGGTGAAGATCAGAAAAACGCGCATAAGCGTTAGCCGCACTGAACGTATTAACGCGTTCAATGCTGAATAATTTGCGAATTTATAGCCAATGCTGATAAAAGAGTCTTTCGCCCAGTGCTGAAAACGCGTATGTGCGTTCAAAAAGTTTTTCGCGTAGTGCTAAGAACGCTTATATGCGTTCATAGAAAACTCGCGTAGTGCGGCTGGACGCTATAGCGCGTTGTCTTTTACCTTCCCGCAGTGCGGCCGACGCTTATGTGCGTTCGGTAACTTTCGAGTTTTATGACTGTCATATAACAATTACGGGTCATATAAAGGTGTTGGATGGATAAAGGTGCTTCCACACTAGTGTTTATTTGTAAGAGATTTTGTGAAGTTTACGCTATAATATATCTTCGTTCGATTTTGTTAAAATAGTAAGTTATACCTTAATAAAACAGTAATAGTAAAGGTACCTTCTCCCGAAAGCCCTTAGATTCTTAATTTTTTTTAATTTACGACTCTTCGCCCGCTTCGTAATAGACACCATTTATAAAAAGACTAAAACTACCTATTACTTTAGTTAAAAGAGCGAGTCATAATAAAATTATTTCAATAATCTATTGTACTAAATTAGGTTATTGTTGTCGTCGCTGGAGCCCCCCCCCCCCCCTGCAAGATTCGTAGCAGAAACCTGACTAGTGTGTAGTCTCCTTTACAATTCCATATTTTACGACCGCTTTGAAACAATAGACACCCAGAATACACGCTATAAACGCACAGGTGCGGCGCACCCCGCTTGCCTACAGATTTTTTTTGTATGGACGCGTATACGCGTCGGCCCGCACTTGGTGAAGATCAGAAAAACGCGCATAAGCGTTAGCCGCACTGAACGTATTAAGCTCAAGGAAAAATTTTTGAGCTTGAGAACTAGGGGTAGAGAATAGGTGGTTTCTACAGTAGATTTTAAACAATGCCGTTGTAACAATGCCGTTGTATTTATAATAAAATTGAATATGAATTTAAAAGCTAATGTAATTTATTAATTTTTCCAATTGACTTGCTATGCTTTTATATTAATAAATCATCCATTTATAGTTGACAAAGTCATACAAGTGCATGTGCACTATATGCAGGCACCTTGATAGCTCAGTTGGAAGAGCAACGGAACAGTATTCAGAGGTTGTGGGTTCAAATAGCGCTTATGGTGATAATTTTTTTCTACTATAATTTAATCAAAAACTGCTTTTCACAGCAATTTCCGGTTTAAAGATCTTTATTTCTCAAGAAGACAAACAAGTCACTTATTTGAGAACAATAAATTATTAAATAAAATAACAATGACCCGATGTGGGTAGTTAAGTATAAAAATGTTAGTAGTGACAACAAGGACGCGAGTTCGCTGCATAATGGGTGTATGGTCCAAGTTAAAAGATATTGTTTTGAATATAATTTTGCAATTTTTTTTTAAATATTTTAAGTGAACTCGCCTCTCTGATGTCCTTCGGAATAGTGTTATATAGCTGTGCTCCCACGTAGGTTAACGCATTTTTGCCATAATTGGTTCGTATAGTAGTCAATACCAGGTCGTTAGGTCTACGAGATGAATATTTTTGTGTTTTGCCCTTAGTAGTGAAAATGATATGAGTGTGAATGAGTTTGTGAATAATTTTGTATATGAGTATGCATGTGTTATATGTGTATATCTGTTGAATGTTCATCAGCTTTGTTTCTTTATAGATAATATTTGTTGAAGTTAAATAGTTATAATGGTATAAGATCTTTATGAGTTTATTTTGAATTGTCTGTATTTGATTTATATGGGTTTTTGCAGCACTGCCCCATATTTCAATAAGATACAGTAAATGTGGTTTAACTAGAGCATTATAAATTAGGAGTCGAGCGTTTTTAGGGATGCATCCAGAGATATTGTACAGAGATCCTACGAGTGACACAAGTTTATGTTTTATTGCTTGTATATGTGGGTTAAATGTCAAGTTTTTGTCTAAAATCAATCCTAAGTATTTAAAATTTCTCAGACATATTCTCAGTCATATTTCTAGTAATTTCATGGAACTTATCAGTAGTCAAAGAAGAAAAGGTAAGTTCAGTATATTATTTACAAAAGGTAAGTTCAGTATATACTATACATTTTGGCAAAAATATGTCTAAGTACATACCTGTGTTTTGGAATCAGGGCGGGCCCACCAGAAGACGCCACTTCGTCGTAGCTCAGCAATTTTCTGATTAAGCCTGTGTGCTAATACTACTGTTAGTGGCATACATTCTTCAGTTTCATCTGTCGCATACCCAAACATCAAGCCCTGAAAATATAAATAAAATTCAGAACTTAGAAATACATACTTACCTACATGGTTAAAAAAATTAAAAATAAAGAAGTTTTAATCATATATAAACTAAAATTCAACCTAAGAAATAAATGGATTCCCTTTTGGAACAGACTCCTGGCTTCTGACTTTTTAAAAGAACTTGTTAATCTTGCCCATTCGAAATAAATGACTTTGAAAATATTGTAAGAATGTACATCCTGTGTGCATATCTTCTTATATATAAAATGTACGTGTCACAGTGTTAGTTACCGTACTCCTCCGAAACGGCTTGACCGATTTTTATTAAATTTTACATGCACATTCAGTAGGTCTGAGAATCGGCCAACATCTATTTTAAAAAGTTTTTTTTTTTAGTATGGCAAAACAATGTTTGCTGGGACAGCTAGTATACATTTTAACAACAAACTACAATGTTGCTGCAATCACTTAATGGAAAATCATGACAATGGTAATGATTTAATGGAACGATTCAAATTCCAATAATAAGCAGATTCCAATCAAAACAAAATAGGCAATATGATTAATTTGTAGATTAATTATTAAATAGTCCTAACAAATAAATAAGGCAACTGGTATCCTTAAAAATCCCATCCTATTTGCCTCTTTACAATAAACTAAACAAATGACTAAAATGATTTTCATGCAGTGTTCACGAATAGTGATTCCAATATGATTTAGGTAGAATATCTGTTAACTTCTTGTTTAGATATACAATTCATGCATAGAATTAATTTCTCATACATTTGTTTACATGCAATTTACAGCATTTCCTATTTTCCTGGTAATTAGATACTGGCACTGACTTCTAATATTCATAACTTAATTATATTAATATGAAGATTTCCATAGGTAAGTAACTACATATATGGATTAAAGATCCACCTATCTTTTACACAAAATTCTCATAACAGTGTTTTACAAGATTCCTACATAACGACTTGGACCAATTTTAATGAAATTTATGTAAAAAATCTTTGATACCCATATGTCATAAGTCGCATTAGAATTAGCTAGCAGCTAGTGTCTTTATGAAAATACATTTAAGTAAAAATTAAACATAAAAATACTATCAGTCATAACAAAGTACCTAAGACAATACATAATTAATTATAATGCAGTACATATTGTACTAGATAAAAATTAGCTAAAAGATCTCTTGATATTTTGAGATTGATAAGTTAAAAGTATTTCTATATTGTTTGTATGTCGTCAAAGGTTGTAAAAATATACTTTATGGTATAAAACCTTTTTGTGCAGCAATAATATGTATGTGTAACTTAAAAAAAAAACATACCTGGTCACCAGCCCCAACTTCATCCTCATTTCTATTGACGTGCACTCCAGCAGCAATATCTGGTGATTGTTGATCCAGTGCAAGCATCACGGAGCATGTCTTGTAATCAAAGCCTGATCCCAACATGCCCATATTAACATTAATGAGTAAACTAATTTTAAATTATGATTATCGACTTATGATATACCACTTATTTCTATTATGATATGTATGTATTATGGCATTATCAGATAGAAAAATTGTTACATGCATTGATAATGCATCCCCATTATCTGATAAAAATGAAGTCTCCATGACTTACATGCAGTAAGACCCTTTTATTGCTAATAGACCCAAATATTGCTATGCAGCATTTATTTATACCTGGTCTCCAGCCCCTATATCAATTTCTGTTCTATCTTGATGGACTCCATTGGCTATATCTGGACTTTGTTGTTCTATTGCCACTAATAAATTTAGTGTACGCCAGTCAAAACCTATTGTATACATAATATTCATTACATGATAGGTTAGAATTGTTTATAGTTCTGGCCAAAAGCCAAAACACTGAATAAACTCCTTCAATAGAGCAATACAAGGATATTGTGTACATACCTTTGGATGAATCGTCATAGCCGATGTGTTTCACTGTATCGCGGACAACTTTTTGATAATCAACATTCGCTTTGGATGTAATTTCACCGCACAATAATACCATGCCGGTTTTGGTCACAGTTTCTGCGTATCAGAAATTTGTTTAGATTAGTTTAAAATATTCACTTTGATAATAGAACCTTATTTTAGTTAGGTCTTCATGGACTTCAGACACTCACCACATGCTACTTTTGCATCAGGGTCTTCTCTTAGATGTGCATCGAGGATAGCATCGCTAATTTGGTCGCACATTTTGTCTGAAAATAATATGATAACACATTTAAAATACATACACGAAATCATTATTTCCTCGGTGTTTGGCACCAACCACGTGCTAATACTATTTTGACATGTAAATTGCGTTACCGCTAGAATCATGATGTAACAAAACATTGTCATTGTTTAAAGCATGGCAGATATGTAGTGTGTAAATAATAGGTATATTAAATTTTTATTGGAATGGACCAAGGAAACGACTTAAACTAACATGCTTGTATACAAAAATGTGTAATATTATCTGCGCACATGCTAAGGCGGCCATTTTTTGAACAATTCCTGCATTAGTAGGATATCGATAATGGAGTAAACTAACCTGGATGACCCTCGCCGACTGATTCTGATGTGAATAAAAATATAGATCCATCTTCCATATCATAGCTGTGTCCGTTTGTTTTAGCGTATCCATTCATTTTTGAGGTCTCCGGCATTCTGAATTTAGAGTTAGCTCACAAAAATAACCCGTAATATCCCCTTGAATCAACACTGTGGAAAAGAGGTCTGCGTTAGAATCGCACTGATATTTATAAGGTTGGAGGAGGCGCCACAGAGCAGTTTATTTCAGCCAACCACAGAGCTTGTCGCTGATTGCTAATCATGGCGCAGAACAATCTCATTGGTCAAAATATATTGTTTTGGTTTTACAAGATTATGATTTTAAACGCGGCAATTTTGAATTTACGGTCCGCTTATTTTATTTATAAATTATCTGCTCGCTCTTGAAATAAATTAATATTAACCAGAGATTGTGTACATAAACATTATCTTAAAAAACGTTAATATGAATACCTTTACTAATCTACTGCTTTGGAGCTATTCCACAAAATAACTAAATATTTAGTTATCAAATTTTAACTATATATAAGTTTTATTTAATAATAAAACTAGCCTATCAATTTCTTCTGAAATATAAATTTTAATTGAAATGAATAGTATTGGATAGTAAAACGTATTGACACATAAGCCCATAAACCCATACATACTTACGTATGGGGTTTATGTTTTAATGTATGTATTAGGTACCACAGTTACTAGTAATACATTAAATTAATTAATACTAGCAGCTAACAGCACCATAATATTTTTAATTAGTGTAAGTTAAGTCAAACCGAAGACTCTAAATGCGTTTCACTAAACTTAAAGGATGGTGGCCTTCCATAATAATCATAATGTCATTTATCGAACTTTTGCTAAAAATAGTGAAAATACATAATGTATTTTCACTATTTTCACGCCATTCACGCCTTGGCTTGAAAGGGTAACGAGCCTCGTTGCCAGGCTACACCTAAGCATCTAACGAGACCTACACCTAATTATTTTTAAGATTTTTTTAAAGACTTTATTAGAATGTTTAAAATATTTTGCGCAACTCATTTACTAAAATATGGTCACCACCGTGACCATGGTGACTGAAAAGTCTCCAAAACATCGAACTAAAAACTAAAACATTTTTTTTAATTATATCTAGTCACACTCACTCTAACTAGACAAAAATAATTAAAACAATAACTTTTTTGTTATATAAATCAAGAACAACTATTTAGATTTACGAAGATTCGTTTTACGTAACTTAATTAAGTACACTCTAAAAGTAAAACAACACTCTTACCTTATTAATTAAGTTTTAAAACTGAACGTTTCACAACAAATTATTTTAGAACACTTTAAAATAAATGTTATTTTTTTTAATTTGTATTTAGATCAATATTAAAGTAGCGAGTAGCTCTCCAGAACCGAACTCGTTGTCAACTGAGGGCTAGTTGCCGATTCGTGTTTACTTAAGCATTCAATAGCACTCAGTGTATATAATGTAAATAATTATACAGCACAATATAAATGTTTGACGTAACTCCTTGGCTTATCAAAGTTTCATCCAAACTCGCAAATTTAACTCGTTACTTATCTTTAACTATTGTATAGTCTGTATAGTTAACAATATTTCTAAATGTAAAATGTAAGAGAATATTTTAACTCACCAATTAGATTTTTACGATGTATTTGATAGATGTAATTAATTACTAGACTATTAGTAAGTAAGTATGTACAGTACACCAACGAGAGTGGAATATCTAGAGATAATATCTCATTGCTTTTGCACTTATTTTATTAGTTAAATTACTTATTCTAATTCACAATTAGTTATAGTTTAATAATTTTAGTATTTGTGTGGTTTTAACAAATTAAAAAGTTGATATTGTCAATTCTTCTTTAATGGCCCATATGTGACTATCTTAGGACTAGTCACTTTCCGCCAGTGTTTTGTATTAACTTCAGACAAGAACATGCTAGTATCATGATCTATGGAGAGAAAACAATATTTGGCCGAAACAAGTGAAAAAGTTAAATAATAAACTGATAACTGATTATTTCCTAACCTAATAATAAAATGACATACCTTCTTAGGTTTCAATTATTTCAATTAAATTAAAAAAAACTAATTTATTTTTTCAAAAAGGTTAAGTTTAATATCGAACTCATCAGTAAAATATATTATTTGCTAATTGTTCTGTCAACAATTGGGTAAATTAACAACTAATAGATAAACGATACTAAAGTGTAGAACATTATCGATTATAGATACAATTACTTAGATATATACTCGTATGTTTGTAAAAGTATCTGCTAAATATATATCTATTACTTTTATGAAACGTTACTCTATTTATGTGATAAAACGTAGCGGATCTCCATTCGATCGTGAGCGTTTGCTTAATGTAGGTTTGATTCCCGCACAAGATAAACAAATGTCTAATTACACAGCAGTGTTTCCCAACGGGTTGGTTTATGGATGAACATGGGTAAAACCAAGGTTATGTTCAATGTCCATGTCACTCCGGCACCAGTATCTGTTGAGAATGCGATTCTTGAAGTTGTCGATCACTACGTCTACCTAAGACAAACAGTCCAGTTGGGCAAATCCAACTTCAAGAAAGAGGTCAACCGACGAATCCAACTCGGCTGGGCACCGTTCGGGAAGCTTAGGCATATCTTCATGTCCAATATTCCACAGTGCCTAAAGACTAAGGTCTATGACCAGTGTGTGTTACCAGCGATGACATACGGAACAGAAACATGGTCTTTAAATGTCGGCCGCGTAACTAAGCTCAAGATTGCACAGCGTGCTATGGAGAGGGCTGTGCTCGGTATTTCCCTACGGGATAAAATCTGAAATACGGAGATCCGTAGGAGAACTGGCATATCCAACATAGCCCGAAAGTTTAGCACGCTGAAGTGGCAATGGGCAGGCCACATCCCTCGTAGGGCTGATGATCGTTGGGGAAGAAAAGTCCTAGAGTGGCGACCCCGTATCGGACGACGCAGCATTGGGCGGCCCCCGACAAGGTGGAGCGACGATATAGTCAAAGTCGCGGGGAGACATTGGATGCAAGCGGCACAGGACCGCACGTTGTGGCGTTCTATGGGATAGGCCTATGTCCAGCAGTGTACGGAGAGAGGCTGATGGATGGATGGAATTACACAAATCGCAACGACACCATTATGTATAAAAGTGTTAGTCTGTAGGTGGTAGTGTGTGTTAGTCTGTAATGTATACGACTTGGGGACAGAAGAACGGACGAACGGACAGCAAAGCTTCAATAATAGAGTCCCATTTCATTTCAAATGATTTCATATTATTTTGATAATAAATAGTAAACTAATAGGTCAATGATAAGAAACGAGATTGAAGCAATCCGCAATATGAGCTGATGTAACCTCGGAATATTGTACATAATATGATAACAGTAACGCCTTATATTTTGCAAAACAAATTAACCCTCATTTAAATATTTTTGATAGTACATATTAATTAAGTTATTTAATACCTTTCTTATGAAATATTGTACATTCTAAACATTGTGAATTGATTATAAAAAATAGTGATAGGTCTCGTAGTCGAGTGGTTCATGTAACAGACTGGCGTTTAGGTCGCAGGCTTGATTCTCGCGGGACATTTATTTGTGTGATATTTATAAATGTCACACAAATAATTGTACTGCGTCTAGGTGGCTTCTATGTAATAAAAGAATGTATTTACAAAAGAAAAGTAGAATATGTATTTTATCCGTATTCTGGTACCCATAAAACAAACATAATTATAACCTTAGCTTGGGACTAGAGGACATAGTGTGAAACGTACATGTGTATTTATTTTTGTAATCTATTATCACCATGGTGCCGGTTTGTCTCTGTGGCTCACATAAATGTATCTTTTTACTTAAAACAAAACAAAGTGGTTCTCTTGGTGACTCTATGTAAGCTATCTTCAAAGCTACGCAACGGATTTTGGTGCAGTTTTTTTAATATAATAAAGTTATTCAAAAGGAAGGTTTATCTACATATACATGCGGGCATGTATTTGTACATATGTACACCTTCCTTCCTTTAAATCAAATTTGTTTTCTAAATTCTACGTGTACGTAGTCGCGGGCAACACCTTCTTCTCCAGCCCATTTACGTCCCACTTACACTTTAGGAGGGATTATGGTCTACTGTGCCGAGCTGACCAGGTGTATTGGCACAGGGTGGATTTTCGAGTTTTCCGTCTCTCGCAGAGGATGTTATCTGTATGCAATATCCCTTAGCTGACTTTTACAGCTCCCTTGGGAGGATATGGGGTTGTGACACTTGTATTCTTATCCGTCACCACACGGAGAAACATATATTGAAAACATTAAAATACTGTATACATATTACATATAGGATAATAATTTGGTTAACAAGCGTTTTACCAACACTCAGCAGATTGCCCTACAAGTTAAATAAATAATTACGGACATTTCAAACAACGCCATTTAGCGGCAAACTATGAAAGTAAGGGCTATGATTGGGAAATCCTAAAATCTATTCTATTAGGCACTTTATAAAGTAATTCTCGTATGAGTTTCTAGAGAGAGAAAATCAACAAAGAAGGGATTGGTAGAGTCTGTACTATACCTGTCCAATTGAGCTATTACTACAAGAAGATAATAATATTTTTTCCATTTCCTTCTCAGGGTGCTGTAAAAGTCAGCTCAAGATATAAAATAACTTTCTAGCTTTGAGAGACGGAAATTCTGTACCAACACGCCTGGTCAGCACGGCATAGTAGACCAAAAACTCTCCCAAAATGAAGCAAGTCCGTCCCCAATAGTGGGACGTAAATGGGCTAGGAGGCGGGAGGAGGTGTGTTTATCACAATGATATATCCAATACCTATAACATGCTTAATGTCATACATAAATGATATGACGCGTGTGCAAATCGGCAAATTGCCAAGAAATCATTTCAGAGCAAAAGGTTATCGGTATCAATATTTAAGATTTTTATTAAAACTTAATGAAGTAATATCATCATCTTCCTACTCTTATCTTAATTTATAGGAGGTCAGGATGTTTGCATCTTTCGGAGGCCGCGATACATAGAGATAAAAAAAAGAGGTCAAGTACGAGTTGGATTCGCACACCAAGAGTTCTAGTGCCTATAACACAAGCAATAAACTTAGGACTAGGAGACGTTGTGTGAAATGTACCTACATGAATGTTTTTTAAGTATGTGAGCGGTGTGTTAGGCATTGCATCGTCAATAGCAAATAGAATTTGCTTTCAAGACAATTTCGTTTTCTTTAACTGTTTTTATTCATCAAAAACTTATAGAATTACAATATATGCTCAAAAACTTAAAAAAATATCTTGCTCCTAGGAATAGCCTTGACTTAATAAAAGAGTCTTAATTTCTTGCTGTGTGGTGAAGAAAAGGTAGGTATATATTTTCCCGTGTAAACAAGGCGAGGCGTATTATCATATTTGCCTATTGGTCTATTAGTAAGATGAAAATTTAAATTTGCTTGTTAAAAATAAAAGAATTCAAAATCCCAATGAAAGAAAAAATCATAAAGTTATGTTACTTTTTTAACTGTAATAAAAATAGTTCTACGTTAGCAAGATAACAAAATACGTAATAAGAACCCGAAAACTTATTTACATACAAACAAGGCTAGGTTTCATTTATCACTGTTTTTTTTTCCCACTAATTTAGTGCAGAAATTGTTTCACAAATAAGATATTCACGACATCAAACTTCAGCGTCTCATATTTATTTAGATTTGAAGCTATTTAACACTTTAATAGAATAGACCGAGTATGGTATAACGTGATTATGACACATGGAATTCCGAAAATTTTCCCCGTTTCTATAACATTTTTCACTAATGTTTCGCTCCTATTCACAGCGTGATATTGTAAAGCCTTACACGGTAAATGTACTATCTAAAACAGATTTTTTTTTAAAATCGAATTTGTGGTTCTTGAGATTAGCGCGTTCAAACAGATACTCTTTAACTTATAACATTAAGTATATCATTTACCTATTGGTCTCACTACAAAGATTAATTATACCTACCGTGTTTAAGGGCCTACATCAATATTATCGTCGACATGTACATATTAACACAGCTAGTAGGCATAGAAAATGAAGAATTAGGGATATTTTTTTTATTTACTCAAAATCTACTAAATATATTTTAATTCTGATGTAAATATGAACTTGAAATATTTCCAAAGATAACACCCCCTCAAAGCCATTGCGGAACAGTCAGATTTTAACTGCTTTTAGTTTTACTCATATCTTTCTTTAGCCTATTTTTCTTCTCATACACTCTTTTGAGAATCTTCAGCGGTATTTTCCCTTTCAATTAATATTTAAAAAAATTAAGGTAAAATCCGACTTATCTCTAGTTATACCTTTCGACCTTTCGCGGCACTTGGGAATAGGAATAGCAATACCTCAGACAAATACCTGAATTGTAAATTTATCCAGAGTAGAGTTTGCTCTTAAGGGCCTACTTCAATATTATCGTCGACATGTACATATTAACACAGCTAGTAGGTATAGAAAATGAAGAATTAGGGATATTTTTTTTATTTACTCAAAATCTACTAAATATATTTTAATTCTGATTTACGTGTTTCTATAAATAATAGTTACTTAAGTTTTTAAAGTTATTTCATTAGTTAATACGCATTAATAGACCGACAAATGAAAAAAATAAAAAATTTGAGATTTTCTATCGAGAAAACTTTTTCAATCGCGTTTCTGAGTTCATGCGATCCTAGATCATATATTTAAAAAACATATACTTAAAATTAGAGCTCTAGCCATTCAATCTAAAGAAACAATGAAAACTTCGTACATAGAAAAATGCACGAAGCTATTTTGGTATCGTCTTAATAAATTGTTTCTGTAATTACTACCAAAATGTTGAATAAGTAAGTACTTAGATTGCTTTATAGTGACCGTAAATCCGACTATAATGTCTTCTACGACTGGTAATAGGGTACGGATAATTGGGTGACCTTTACAAAAACCTTAGGAAAATTACCAAACAAAAATTAACTTTACATGAACAAAAAAAAAATACAAGTGTCACCACCACTTTTCCATCCCAGGGTGCTGTAAAAACCAGCTAAGGAATAATAGACACAGATTACATCCTCTGTGAGAGACGGAAAACTCGAAAATAAGCCCTGTACCAACACGCCTGGACAGTACAGTAGACCATGAACCCTCCCAAAATGGAGGAGGCCCGTGCCCAGAAATGGGACGTAGGCTGAAGGAGGAGGAGTTATTGCCCGCAAGTTCGTACGCGTTATAATTAATGTAAAACCTTAACAAGTCATCCAAAAAAGCCAACCTCATGAATAAACCACTCTATTATAAAAACCGCATCAAAATCCGTTGCGTAGCTTAATTAAGATATAAGCTCGCATAATAATATGAATATTATTACAAGTTCATTGAAAAATAACGACTTTGTTTTCTATTAAGTAAGCATGTCGGGTTATCTTTAATACCTTCAATGTTTAAAGTGGCCATCCATCCATCAGCCTCTATCAGTCCACTGTTGGACATAGGCCTTCCCCATAGAACGCCACAACGCGCGGTCCTGTGCCGCCTGCATCCAATGTCTCCCCGCGACCTAGACGATATCGTCGCTCCACCTTGTCGAGGGCCGCGCAACGCTGCGTCGTCCGGCACGTGGTCGCCACTCTAGGACTAGCGAAGCTTGGAAGCGGTTTTGTAGTTCGAGCTGAAAGCTTTCGGGGTTTTCGTACTCGGCAGGAGTAGGACGTATTGTAGACTTCATCAGTCGGGACCGCTCGGCTTTGACACGAATATTAAATGTGCCTCGAACCGTTCGGTGATCGCTCCCGGTTTTCACCATGTTGATCACTGAGACATCATTGAATATTTGTCGTTTGTCCGACAGGATGAAATCTATTTCGTTCCGTGTCGAACCATTAGGGCTTATCCAGGGCCATTTCCTTTGTTGTGGTTTTTTTGAAGAAGGAATTCATCATGAAGAGATTTTCCTTCTCCAAAAAATCAGCCAACTTCTGCCCCCTCTGGTTTCTCTGCCCGAATCCGAATTGCCCCACTCTCAGCTCACCGTCTTTCCCTTTGCCTAGTTTCGCGTTAAAGTCGCCCATAACCACAGTGAAGTGATTTTAGACGAGTGGATGGCTATCGAGATGTCCTCGTAGAGAGCTTCCACCTCATCGTCGGGGTGTGCCGAAGTCGGTGCGTGTGCGTAGACCTGGATAACCTTCAAGGAATATCGTTTGGTTATTCTGAGTATCAGGTACGCTACCGGACTCGACACACTCTCAATCCTCTCCACGTTGGTTACGAGAGACTTGCGGACGGTAAACCCGACACAACCCTGCGACAAGTCGTCGCCTTCCCGGTGGTAGAGCAAGTTTCCAGACCGGAGGGTTATTGTGTCCTCCCCTTCTCTTCGGACTTCTGACAACCATACAATGTCCCACCGAATCTTGCTCAGTTCCTCTTCCAGCTCGGCAATCTTCTCGTCGGTCCTGAGTGTGCGGATGTTGTGTGTTACCAGGGCCAGGGTCTGTTTGGGTTGGTGGCCGGATCTCTGCCGGAGATTCTTCGCACCCCCTACCCCGCCGTTACCTGGCCCGCCACCGTGAGCCAACGGAATAGCGGGGCCGCCGTGACTGGGGGCCACTGGTATGTTGTGCGCCATCATGTGGGAGGTATTTGCCAAAATCGCCACGCTTGGCAGGCGGGTTGGCGATCGCAGTAGATGTTATATACTCAGGAGAACGCAGCTGCCCGTTCTCCTAGTGCTTCCTTAGTCGCCTTTTACGACACCCGCGGGAAGAGATGGGGAGGTGCAATTTCTATACCCCTCGGTTTAAAGTGTAATTAAATGTTATTACATACTTTTATATTATACTAGCAGACCCGGCAAAAGTTGTTTTGCCATACTAAAAAAAAAGGTTTGAAAAATAGATGTTGGCCGATTCTCAGACCTACTGAATATGCGTGTAAAATTTCATATAAATCGGTCAAGCCGTTTCGGAGGAGTACGGTAACTAACACTGTGACACGTGAATTTTATATATAAGAAGATAAATAACATAGGTATATGTACTACAAACCCTACTATCAATACTAATATTATACAGCTGAGGTGTTTGTTTGTTTAAACGTGCTAATCTCAGGAACTACTGGTTCGACTTGAAAAATTTTTTTTAGATAGATTTGTGTTGGATAGTCCATTTATCTAGGAAGGCTATAGGTTATATAACGTTACGCTGCGAACAATAAGAGCGAAGCATTAGTAAAATATGTTGCAAAAAACCGGGAAATTTTTCTATATTACTCGTGTACAGACTCACGGGCAACGGCCATATAATATAAAGATAGCTTATGTATCACAAACTCTAGCATTATAGACATATGTATAAATATGTCACAACTTACTTTGTAATAACTAACAAGTATTACGCGAAGTGACGAATTCTAGAAAAGGTTATCATATGTGCCCTGGCACGTGATGAAAATCATTTAGATTTGTAACACGCACAAAACACGAACACGTCCTATAAGAAATTTATATGAACATACTAACCTACTCGTATATTCTAAATTATATATTATGGTTACATGAATTAATAAAATAATAGACTTCTTCATTAATTTGACACGATTTACATTAGAGAAATACAAGAAAAGCTAAAAGTTTAGGTTAGTAAAATATTATTGAACTCATTTAATCAAATAAAACCACTTTTTACGAATATAGACGCGTATATTTCACCGCGTAACAAACAACCTAGGCTGATACTAAGTCTATGGTAACAACTGATCACATAGGATACCTGAAAGCTCAGTTCCATCCGTGACTATTGTGACACCAAATATATAGTCACCAAAACGTCGGGCTAAAGTTTAGTTTTACTTATATTTACCTAATAAAAAAATATAAATAACGGAGCTTTTGGACGTGATTTTCATCCTCATCAAATTGATGAATAAATTAATAAATAATAATTCACTTCACACACCTCCTCTGGTCCCATGCTAAGCTAAGTAAAAATTAACAATGTAACTATTGGCTATTGACTTTTTAAAAAGTAGGTCTGTATAGTTCTAATAATAAGCAAATAAATATTCATGGCCATAGCTGTAGGTAATAATTTAATAATTATTTTTGACTTATTGACTAAGACACAACTTAGATTATGCATGTTTTATTGTTTATAAAATAAAGAGTATTAAATTTTGCTTCACTAATTAAATTCATGAAATGCTAATATATGTAAGTAGGTAATAATTGATATCAGAGCACGTACAAAAGTATTTACATTAACAATATGTAGAGGTCTTAGAATTAAGAATTATGCTGATCTGAATAGAGAATATTTGGGATCTACATTAAAAGGAAATATAAAGGAAATAGACAGACAGTGATGTTACTCGTCTTAATTCTAATATATTCGAATTTACTTGAGAAATTAGGACCATTTTAAAGTAAGTTTAGCTTTCCTAGTGACATAAAGCTATTTTCAGACGGTTTCACTCCACATATTCAGCAAACTCTTGCTTCACAACATAAAGTCTTTAACAGCTTCTTGAATTAATGTCCACATCCCAAACTAATACTTAACTTTTCAACTATTTATACTTCATCTCTTCTTCATCCACCGGTATTTATAAGTCCCCACAAATTGCACCACAACGTATAGTTTATTTATTTACACTTTATGCCTATTTACACAATGATGACGGATACAATTCCTTAGGCTTTCTCTACCAGTCAACCATGGGAGTTGCAGAAAATCTTTGGATGCACCTCACTCGTCTTGGTAACAGATTCCTCAACACTTCAACGTTCATCGTTGGAATTCAAGACCGTTTTTTTCTTCGACGTTTATTAGTTCATAGAGCGATGCCGCCTTCACACCGCCACTTGAGCCTCCTAATTTTTCAGGCTATGTGTCTAACACTTTAACCTTTTACGTATTTTCATAAAACATTCAGTTCAGATTATGATTATTTTCCCAAAAGTTTTGCCGACCGGTAATCATTCTAAAATATAATAAACCTGAACCAAACAAGGTCTTCTTTTAAGAGAGTTTGCTCTTAGGTTTTAACAGGCGTGAAAAGTGTTACTACGCTAGTTCATAAAAGAATACATTCATTCGTACATATACTACATAGATATAATGAGAACACGACACCAACCGGCAAAGATAACTGATTACGCACATGTATAACAAAAATATTGATAAATTCTAATGAGCAATTGACCACTTGACCCCTGGTATAATGAACTCATTTTAGTATTATGAAACACTATCACTTTATCTTATAGTTTTTATTTGTGGCTTTTTTATTATTGGATAATAACTCACATGACGCGACGTTAATATACCTACCTACCTAACGTAGATATACTAACGTCGTTTAAAAACACAAACTTTAACTTTACTTAAAAAATTGGTCAAGTGCGAGTCGGACTCGCGCACGAAGGGTTCCGTACCATTATCTATGCAACATAAGGCAACGTTATTAGTATCGAGCAAGAAACGGTAAAAAATCATGTTTGTTGTATGGGAGCCCCCCTTAAATATTTATTTTATTTTATTTTTAGTATTTGTTGTTATAGCAGCAATAGAAATACATCATGTGTGAAAATTTCAACTGTCTAGCTATCACCGTTCTTGAGATACTGGGTACGGAACCCTAAAAATCATGTTTGTTGTATGGGAGCCCCCCTTAAATATTTATTTTATTTTATTTTTAGTATTTGTTGTTATAGAGGCAATAGAAATACATCATCTGTGAAAATTTCAACTGTCTAGCTATCACCGTTCTTGAGATACTGCGTACGGAACCCTAAAAATCATGTTTGTTGTATGGGAGCCCCCCTTAAATATTTATTTTATTTTATTTTTAGTATTTGTTGTTATAGCGGCAATAGAAATACATCATCTGTGAAAATTTCAACTCTCTAGCTATCACCGTTCTTGAGATACAGCCTGGTGACAGACGGACGGACGGACGGACGGACGGACGGACAGCGAAGTCTCAGTAATAGGGTCCCGTTTTTACCCTTTGGGTACGGAACCCTAAAAACACTTTTTATCACAAACTCAACGGAGTTTGTGATAAAAAGTGGTATATTCTCTAATGGTAAAGTAATAAATAATTCAATAGTGGATTTTTTATAATGATGGCCACATTGGCCACTATATTCACAAAATTCAAGGTCAAGCTAGAAAAAAACGAACGTTGAACATAGGTACCCTATTTATTTTAAGATCTTAGTTTGTAAACGTAATCACAAGCTCAGCAGACTAAAAAATTGTAACTAAACAAAATGTTAATGTTAATACTATTGTTAGTAAACAAATTGTAGCTAAACAATTAATGTTAACATATTTAAATACCACCTACGTGTATCTTTACTAATATTATAGAGCTGAAGAGTTTGTTTGTATGTTTTGTTTGAATGCTCTAATCTCAGGAACCACTGGGCCGATTAGAAAAATTATTTCAGTGTTAGATAGAGCATTTATCGAGGAAGGCTTTAGGCTATATAACATCACTCTATGACCAGTAGAAGCCAAGCAGTAGTAAATGTTGCAAAAACGGGGAAAATTCTCTAAAACCCACGCGAACGGAGTCGCGGGCAACAGCTAGTTAATTATATTGGTTGTGAAAAAATGAAAATCGATAGTGTCATTATGTCTCATAATTGCTATTTCGTTGCACACATACATAGCTTTTATAACAAAAAAAAAATCTGTAAACATTACCGAATTATGGGTGAATTATGCTACGATACCCGAATGACGCAAATATATCTTCTTTACTTTTAATTAACAGTCGTAATTTGTGTACGTATGTCCCTCTGTGAGCTTATATCTTCAAAACTAGAGAGATTTCGACGAGCCTCGTGGTCGAGTGGTTGATGTCACGTACTGCCGATCAAAAGGTCGCGGGTTCGATTCCCGCTCGGGACAATCATTTGTGTGATTTTTCTAATTGTCATACAAATGTTTGTACTGCGTCTGGGTGTTTCTATGTTATATACGAGTATGTATATAGTTACAAAAGAAAAGTAGTAAATGTATTCTATGGTAGGGAAAAAAAATGTTTGGACCTGTCAACAGCACATAATTTTCTAAAAAAAAATTGTCTACTTGATTAAATGATTTTTCATTTCATTTCATTTCTATCCGTATTCTGGTACCCATAACACAAGCATAATTATGAGCTTAGCTTGGGACCAGAGGACGTGTGTGTGTGAAATGTCCATGAATATTAATTTATTTATATTATTGCGGTTTTTAGGGTTTCGTACCCAAAGGGTAAAAACGGGACCCTATTACTGAGACTTCGCTGTCCGTCCGTCCGTCCGTCCGTCCGTCCGTCCGTCTGTCACCAGGCTGTATCTCAAGAACGGTGATAGCTAGAGAGTTGAAATTTTCACAGATGATGTATTTCTATTGCCGCTATAACAACAAATACTAAAAATAAAATAGAATAAATATTTAAGGGGGGCTCCCATACAATAAACATGATTTTTTTACTGTTTCTTGCTCGATAATAATAACGTTGCCTTATATTGCATAGATAATGGTACGGAACCCTTCGTGCGCGAGCCCGACTCGCACTTGACCAATTTTTTTTAATAGACAGAGTATTTCAAGAAGATCGCATTTTTACAAAATTTCTTTAGATTTTTTTAAAATTCTACTCACAGGCAACAGTCGTACCTAGTTAAATAAAATATAAATGTTCTAATTATTTTATTTTTGTACTTTCAACTAATTTGTAAGTGTCACCTTGAAAACAGAAAAACAGCCATTTCATTGTGAGGCATTTATTAGCAAATGAATTATTACAAACATGGTGTTTATTTATTCATTATTCACAATAAATAGGCTATCTTTACAATACTATCGCCTTCCTCGATATATGTACTATCTAAAATTGAAAGAACTTTTGAAATCAGACCAGTGGTTCCAGGAGATTAGCATATTCTAGCCAGTAATATGAGAAACAATAAGAAATATGTATCAACCTAATCACTAGCTGTTTCCAGGGCCTTCATACGCTTTTGCAACATTTTTCACTGATGCTTTGCTCCTATTAGTCGCAGCGAGCAAGAGTTTGTTTGTTTGAACGTGCTAATCTCAGGAGATTAGCACGTTCAAACAAACAAACTCTTCAGCTTTATAATATTAGATTTCTTTCTAAAAGATATGTAATAAAACCCAGTTCGTTGATGTTCTTATTGTGGAAGATACCCTGTAAGTACTATAGAAAATACCGTACAAATTTAGAGGAGGCTGTTATCATCATCATCATCATATTTTATTGCCATAAACATAGTGTACAATAAGGTGTTACAAATTTAAAGTACTTACATGTTTAGATTAATATTGTAGAAGTTATTTTTACTTAGGCATTGATACAATTTTGTATTAAATAATGAAAATTTTAACGTTTTTATATTTTTCGGTATCTTATTAAAAATTCGTACACACTTATATTTGAACACTTCCGTTGCAATGGGTCTTTGTGGGATGAAAAATATCGTATTTTCTTATTTAAAATACGCCTGAACATAGTTGCGAGCAATCCATCTATACCCAAAATGCAAACATTTGATCAATCTGAATAGTATCTATAAGAACGTAATTACCGAACTTATAACTGTCAAACAGTTTAGGCTGTGTAATTGGCTGGAGAGAGAGAGGTTTACTATAAAGCACATACCTAACCTATCAGGTTATGTACTGTTGGGCACAGGTCTCTTCCATTTTGGAAGAGTTTGTCCACTATACCGCACAGACCAGTAGTTTTTGTTGGCATACGGCTTAGTTTCGAGATTATTGTTTGGTACAGATTATCATAACTGCTTACAGTGGTGACGATTCTAAGTGCACTACTAAACTAAACTAAAAAATGAAAATTGATAGTATCATTAACACAATTTGGCAATGTTAACTAAACTTCCATGATAAAAACTGTGTATTATAGACTAACGATTTTAAACAACTAACGAACGTCTTAACATAAATATGTACAACAAAATAGCAAATCTTACTAATATTATAAAGCGGAAGAGTTTCTTTGTTTGTTTGTTTGTTTAAACGCGCTAATCTCAGGAACCCTTTCATTCTTGAAAATCTTTTTTTTTGTTGGATGGTCTATTTATAGTGGAAGGCTTTAGGCTATAAAACATCACGCTACGATCAATAGGAGCGACGCAGAAGTGAAAAATGTTTCAAAAACGGGGAAAAGTTTTGTAAATTCCACGCGTACGGAGTCGCCTCGTAATAGATATAATTATTGACACTATAAACTTAATTTTTTTAGTTAAGTTTAGTTTAATTGTGCTCATAGAATTGGTACCAGTATCCTTTAGTTTGTTCTTACAGTACCCTAGAGACAGAGGATGATAACGGTGTACAGTATCACGTAGGTGGCTCTTACCAGAGAGGAGGAAATAACGCGATGACAGTTGTATTTTTAATCTGTCACCACGAGGATACGCTATTAACTTAGGTAAATTAATATCCGGTAAATATACCTATACGCACTTATCACATAATTAAGATATTAAAGGTCAAAACATATTGTTATTGTGCAATTTTAGTGTTAAGTAATCAATATTTTTAAACAGATAAATCTCTTTGTTTATATTATTATTTTATTTTATTAGCCGAATTTGTATACAATAGTTAATGTAATCTTAATTGGCATTGTTCATATTTTTTTAAACTCTTAATTCAAAAAGCATTTCGAGGAATAGTGTTTCTGATTATGATCCATTAGTATTTTTCGGAAAATTTGCTATAATAACGATTATTTTTCCAAAAAACAAATGATCTCTATTTGCCCTTGAAATGAAGGACTTAAAATATTAAGGCATTCTGAGGGATATACTACTCTATGGTAGAGTTGAAATTGGTCTATTATATCAACTTGGCAACTTTGAAAAGATGTATTGCAATCTGTCTTAAGTCTATCAGGAAAAGTCAAAACACAGATTGCGTACAACCATGATATCACAACATATAAAATAATATCTTTAAGTATTTAAAAAAAATTCTATATAGTAAATATTTCAATAATATTGAAATTAGATTTTTAAAATAGTCTATTTTCTAAAAAAAAATAAAAACAGCAGGTCAAAAATTATGAACAATGCCAATTATGTGAAAAGCAAGATTGCTTACCTATAAGTCCAATAACTATTATATCTTGGCGTGTACAAACCTACTTGTTTCTTTCTGCTCTACCTACGTTAATATCTTATCTGTACTTAATATAAAACAAAGCAGTTATTTCTGTATGTCCCTATGTGTGCTTATACCTTTAAGTGTAAGCAATGGAATTTAAGAGGATACCAAAATAGCTTCTTGCATTTTTCTATGTACAAAGTTTTCATTGTTTCTTTAGATTGGATGGCTAGAGCTCTAATTTTTAAGTATATGTTTTTTCAATATATGATCTAGGATCGCATAAACTCAGAAACGCGATTGAAAAAAGTTTTCTCGATAGAAAATCTTAGCGAAACAACCTCTCAATTTTTTTATTTTTTTCATTTGTCGGTCTATTATCGCGTATTAACTAATGAAATAACTTTAAAAACATGAGTAACTATTATATATAGAAACACGTAAATCAGAATTAAAATATATTTAGTAGATTTTGAGTAAATAGGAAAAGTATCCCTAATTCTTCATTTTCTGTGCCTACTGGCTGTGTTAATATGTACGTGTCGGCGATGATATACGATAATATTGATGTAGGCCCTTAATGCGGTTTTTTATATAGAGTTCAAAAGGAAGGATTGAATGTATAATTTGTTAAGTTTTGATTCATAAATTCCACGTTTACTAAATATTTTATGATATTTGTGTTGTTCATAAATTGTAGAGAATGAAATTCTCTATATTGACTAAGATTTTTGTATTTTGGTACTTGAAATATTGAAATGTCTGTTGTGGTCATCTTTGTACAAACTTTTAGGTTAGTACAAATTTTCAGTCATCTTATTTGTCGTATTTTCTTTGATTATTAGGTACTCTTTAACTTTGGTCAAATGTTGTAAGCAACTACAACTAATTTCGAACTCTTTTTGTTCCTATTCTTGTCTATTTTCGGTTATTTGTTATTTTATTTTTGTGCGTAAATTGGTGGTCAAATGTCAACTAAGTACCTACGTAAAACACGTGTACGCAAACATTAGTATACATATAGTTGATCTATAGTTCAAAATATCGAACTAGTTATTCATGTTCATTTTAAGAGCATTTATACAGCAGGAGTTGGCATAGCAGCAGCAGCGACCCCCGTCTATTTGAAAGGGTTCCCTAATGATTCATCAAAAAACTATTGACAAATGATCATTCGACAAACAACGTTTCACCAAATGATCATTTGGCAAACGATACATTTGACAAAAGTTTCATCTTACAAAAACTTACTTAGCTAAGGATCCATTAGCAAACACTACACTTATTAAATGTGTTAAGTATTAAAATGTCAATTGACCTTTTTTCATTTCACCAAATCATAGTATAGGTTTCACTCATAGTCATACTCATAGTCATCTCATCACTCATAGTATAGGTAGCTGAACAAACAGTAACTGTGTCGTCTGTGAGTGTGTGTGACCAATGAACTTACATTGCGTATTTGTGTGCGTTACCTCGGAAACATCAACCAGGCAGCATATTGGACAAAGAAAACATCGTGTATATCTACTCCTATTGGTTTCATACTCAGTATTTCTTGTTCTAGTTTAACAATTTTCTTTCTTCTTAAATAAAATCTTCAATAACAAAGTATCTATTTCTATGAATGATAAGCATCGGGTTAGCATAAGTACTTTGCTAGGAACAACTAAATGACCTTTGAACTAAGTGTTAGAATCTTCAACAGTGTTGCATATCTTATATATGATATTGTTTACAATACTAGCTACTAATCTAAATACAAAACATTACGCACTACTTGAATTAGCACAACATAAGTACTAACTGTTTTGTAGTACTATTATCTACTTATTTTCATATACTTAAAGCTGAAGAATTTGTTAGTTTGTTTGAACGCGCTTATCACAGGAACCGCTACTGCGATTTGAAAATAATTGCAGTGTTGGATAGTACATTTATCGAGGAAGGCTTCAGGCTATATAACATCACGTTGCGACCAATAGGAGCGATGCAGCAGTGAAAAATGTTGCAGAGACGGGAAAATATTTCTAAATTACACGACTTAGGGGATGTTATTCTTTACAATATCCCATAGCTGGCTTTTACAGCGTCCTAGGGAAGAAATATAATATGTTCTTTTTTATATTCATGTACATTTCACACAACGTTCTCTGGTCCCAAGCTAAGCTTATATGCTTGCGTTATGGGTACCAGAATACGGATAGAATACATATTATACTTCTTGCAGTTGCAGTCACCATGGTCACTGGCTAGACTGAGCTGTAAAGTGTCTTCTACGTTTTACCTGTGACCATGGTGTCTGCAAAGTCTCCGAAATGTCGGGCTAAAGTTTTTAAACGCGTCTTAATCCGTAAAAAGTAGTTTTATTTAATACGTAACTATTTATGGTAACTTTATCATTACATTTTCTATTAGCAACAAGAGTTATCAAATCACTGTTGCTATATTATGATATTGTAAATTAAACCTTGTTTAAGTTCAGTTCTCATTTGAACCATGTCGTATTGGTAGATAAAGCAAAATTGGGTACTTTATATTTTAATAAGCACATTATTAAATTTTTCCTTATATCCATGACAAGAGTAACTAAAATTTTATCATATGAACCAAATGACCTTATATCTCTCTCCAGCCTATTTACGTCCCACTGTTGGGCACGAGCCTCCTCCACTTTGGAAGGGATTATGGTCTACTGTGCCGCGCTGACCTGTGTTGGCACAGGGTTTAGTTTCGAGTTTTCCATCTCTCACAGAGGATGTTATCTGTGCGCAATATCCCTTAGCTGACTTTTACAGCACCCTCGGGAGGAGATGGGGTGGTGACTCTTGTATTCTTAATCCGTCACCACACGGAGAAATGACTTTATATAAATCAACTTAAATTCTTATCTATACCTAATAATAAATTTTAAGTTATGAAAAGCCATTAAGAATACCTAGGTAACGGAAAGCATAATCGTAATAGTTTTTAAAAATAAAGAACAGAATTCATATTCTTAACTACTAAAGATGCAACGATGGACAGAAGGAGATAAAAAAAACCATAATCTTTCTCAGAAGTGGACGAGGCCTGTACTCAACACAAGGACATTAATGGTCTGAGACTGAGAGAGAGAGAGAGATGTGTTTGCGATAATTTAATTGTGAATTCGAATGATAAACATGCAATTGTGGGATAGGTACATTCGATACTTAATTGATACGTAGAAATCAAGACGATAACAGTATCTTCTAGCAAATAGATTAGATAAAAAAGTACAAAAAATCTAAATGTACATTGATTTAATTGTAATTTTTTATAATGTAATAAAATCTTTTGTTTGAAAATAAATCGGACAAGTAATCAAAATATGAAATCTATAAATTTTATACACCGAATACTTTCTTTATGTATGACAAGATTAGTGAATTATAGTGTTACTAGCTGTGCCCGCGATTTCGTACGCGTGGAATTTAGAAACGAAAAATTAAATGAACTAACCATAACGCCATTTTACAGCTAATTAATAAATCGTCCGTTTGGTTGTCTTTTTTTGCACAATTCTAAAGAAGTAACACACATGGCCCTAATGTCATTTTAGTAAATGATATCTCAGAGGTTTACCTTTTTAAGGCTTCGTACAAACCCTTACCGCCTTATTACAAAACGTGGACTAAGTTTAAGCCACAGTTTAAGCCTGGTTTTTAAACACTTCAATTGCGCATTTCAAGCAGATTTTTCTCAAATCCTAGATCTAACAACGACCTTAGTCTTAAACCGACGCCAAACTAGTGTCAGAGCGGGTCTAACTATCCAATTCCTCGTAAATAAATTTTGTTAAACCTGGGTTTAACGTTGAGCCGCGTTTTGTAATAAGGGGGTTATAGTCTCACTACGGAGTCCGTCTGTCTATCCAACCGTTAAACTTTTTTTTACCCGTCAACGGCTGAAGGTATCAATTTGAAACTTATACCAAATGTAGATCTATGCGGTCCCTTGCTGCAAAAGATACAATCAATAATTTAGATCTACGCATTCAGAAGATATAACCGAATTACAGCCATTTTTGAGTATTTTCAACTTCAGTACCGATACTTACGTCGGGATTTGAGCAGCGTAACGACCATACGCCGACGCCGACGCCGACACCGACGCTGACGCCGACGCTGATGCCGATGCCGATGCCGACGCCGATGCCGACGCCTATAAAAACCAACTCAGCACCGATACGTACGTCGGGATTTGAGCAGCGTAACGACCATATTTGAGTAGCATAACGACCATACGCCGACGCCGACACCGATGCCGCCTCTGACGCCTATAAAAAAAAACTCAGCACGTCGGCATTTGAGCAGCGTAATGACCATACGCCGACGCCAACGCCGGCGCCTATAAAAACCAACTTAACACCGATACGTCGGGATTTTAGCAGCGTAACGACCATACGCCGACGCCTATAAACACCCACTCAGCACCGATACGTACGTCAGATTTTGAGCAGCGTAACGACCATATGCCGGCGCCGATGCCGATGCCAATGTCGACGCCGACGCCTATAAACACCCACTCGGCACCGATACGTACGTCGGGATTTGAGCAGCGTAACGACCATACGCCGACGTCGACACCTATAAAAACCAGCTCAGCACCGATACGTTGGGATTTGAGCAGTGTAACGACCATACGCCGACGACGACGCCGACGCCTATAAAGACCAACTCAACACCGATACGTCGGGGATTGCGCAGCGTAACGACCTGTAATCTATATTATTGGAAAGTTTCATGAAAATCTTATTAGTATTTAGTTTGATAAAATATGTTACCAAATACACATAAATAGCTTTTAAAAACACCCTATTGAATTTGATAATTTTTTTGACATTCTTATGGGTATAGCAGGTTTTCCTTAAAAGATAGGCATATGGCCTCGTGGACTTTTTTATAGATCTATAGGTAACAAACAATTTCTTGATACATTACTTTGTTGTAACTCACATGGATAAGGCAGCGTTTTCATTTAAAGCTCTCGCGCGTGACTATTTTCCTCGTTTCTTGCAACATTTTACACTGATGCTTCGCTTCTATTCGTTGCAGCGTGATGTTATATAGCCTATAGCCTTCCTCGATAAATGTACTATCCAACACTGAAAGAATTTTTCAAATCGGACCAGCGAATCTTACCGCATCATCGAATCTTGAATTACCGCGTATAAACAAACAAACAAACAAACTCTTTCGCTTTATAATATTAGTCTGAGGAATACATAAAGTATAATGTCCGTAGCATCGTAGTATAGTATCTTTTACTCTTTTTGATTTCATAAGCTAAATCATGAATTTCTTAAAAAAATATATAATAAGCAAAGCAATTGGGGGTTTGGAATAGAAGAGTGGAGAGAGCAAGACATATACCTCAGCAGCAGGGGCGTAGCGTGCCTTGGTGGGGTCCCGTATAAAAATTTATTTTGGGGCCCATAAGAAAGGTAAAAAAAATTGAGAAGTATTTATTAATTTTTGACTACGCACGTCGGGGACCCCTGTAGCCTGGGGGCACCGTATAATTGAAACGGCTGATACGGCGGTAGCTACGCCCCTGCTTAGAAGAAAAAATATGCTACGTTCTGTCTGTACGTACATGAGATCACATCCAAAGCATATTGGATGCAACCCAATTAACAGATTATATCGCTATATTTATTCAACGAAATAGTAGCCTAACTACTTCATAGTAACTCTACATTTTAATTAATTAATTAATCTAATACATTTGTAACTTTTTTACACATTATTTCATCAATCTTATATTTATTAAGCGAATTCCCCACCTGAATATATACGAAATCCCAACAAATTATTCAAAAAAGTCATCCTCTTGAACCACCGCATCAAAATCCTTTGCGTAATTTGGAACATATAAGCTCATTTAGGGACATACATACAAAAATAATTTTGTTTGTTATGTAAAGATTTTATTTACTTTATGCTCATAATACTGTTTAAGTTTAAGAGACAGTAAAAATATAAATAAACTATTTCCAAAGAAAGCTAATTATTTATCATCATGGTGTAAACAAAGTACTAAAAGAAAAATGTATGATCTAAAATGTTACTCATTAATTACAATATAGATAACATTTGATTGTCGCCGTAGATAATTTGTAAACAGTCGTTTGTTTAGCACAATAATTAGTGTGGCTCACGCGGCTTAAGCAAATACATACAGTGTTTATGACATCAACAAACGAATGTTATGGATTTTCCTTTTGGAATGTTCAATGTTCAGTTTCCAAACACCACGAATTATTCTCCGATCAGATAGTGTTATTTTGTTAGTGCAAGTGTTATTTCAGGTTGCGTGTGATTCACCATGCTAAGAACATGCATGAAAATTATATTTTTCTGACATCACTGTGTGGTATTGCATGGATATTGCTTTTTCATGGAAAAGAGGTATTGTGAAATCTAAGATAAAAAAAAAAACATTATTTACTGATAATTAAATTTGAATTTATGACCTAATTAGTAAATTAGTTCCTGTGCGTGACTTTGTGGTACCTTTAAGATTATTTGTGTAATAAATACAATGATATTATAATTGCATTTTAATGTTTTGTTTTGAATACGTATTATAATACGTATATACATTAAAACTTATGCCAAAGTATCTTAGTCAATTAAGACTAAGATACTTTGGCATAAGTTTTAATGTACTTATTTCATAGTAATAAATAAAAGTCTGTGTGGTGATGGATTAAGAATACAAGTGTCACCAACCCTTTTCCTTCCCAGGGCGCTGTAAAAGGCAGCTAAGGAATATTGTTAACGGATAACATCCTCTGTAAGAGATGGAAAACTAGAAATTTTTTGCGAAAACCCTTTGCCAACATGCCTGATTAGCTCGGCACAGTAGATCGCAATCCCTCCTAATGTGTGGAAGAGGCTCGTGCCTAATATTGGGATGTTAAAGGGCTGGAGAGACAGGGAGAGAAAAAATAAATAAAAGGCACGAGCCTCTCAATTTCATTCCTAATATACCTGCTACTAATTAGAACAAGAGGGTTAGTTCCTTTTAGAGAATTTTACAAGTTAGTTCTACGTCTCTTAAATGCTCCAACATCCGTGGTAGGAAACAGGTCAGGTTTTTAATTGTTTGTGGCATTTTAAGGAGACTAGATTATGTGTACCTACCTATCATAGTGATACTGCAATATAATATTAGTAAAACACGAATCAAATGATGCGTAACTGAAGTAGATAATTGTATCATATTAAGAAAGCAGCTGTTGCTGGCGACTTCGTAAGCGTGAAATTTAGAAATATTTCTCCGTTTTTGCGTCATTTTTCACTGACTCTTCGCTACTATTGGTCATAAATTTACTATTCAACACTGAAAGAATATTTCAAATCGGAGCAGTGGTTTCTAAGATTAGCGCGTTCGAATAAACAAATTCTTCAGCTTTATAATATCAGTAATAGATGATAGTTTATTTCGGGTAACAAATATTCTTCAAAATGGTTGGCTAAGGGTTTACTAGTAGCAGACTACTATCCTACTGATTTTTCTGTCCTCGTGGAGTTCTTCTGTCCTCGTCCTACAAGGACTTCGAATGTGTGTCATTAACCTTAATGACGCATGTTTAAAGTACATTTTTTATCGCAATATCCTTTACGATATCAGTTATTTCCTACTTATACTCAAATTCTACTAAAAACTGAATGTTAGTCTTAATCCCACGATATTTCCCTAAATTAATTTACGTTTCTAATCTACTATATTTGTACTTACAAACAGACACGGTGGGAGGATGAGATAAAGAGAACTGCCGGTACTATCTGGTCTCAAGTGGCTTAAGACCGGAAATTCGGAGGAGGCCGTTACCCATAATAGAGTTCTTGTAGAAGACAAAAATAAAAATTAAAAGAATACTATTTAAAAAAAACTTCGGTGTGAGAATTTTTGTTTAATGTATACTTACTGCAAGAAATTAAAGACTTTTTTATTTCATTTATTTATTTACTTACCAAATATATAATATAACTAATATAAAATACCTACATATAACTGCCATAATCTAAATTGCTAATGCCGGATAAACATGACAAGTTGTTCCTGCGAAATATGGTATTATTCCCTCTGAAAATATTAGCGACAAAAATAAAAACCTAGCTATATTTTTTTATTTGTCTGCGCTGAAAACAAAAGTGTTTGCGTTTCCGCTGGACATTTTACTGAAGGCTACTGAGTGGCCCCGGACGCCCTTCAAACTCCGACAAATCTAGGAAAACCTGGACGGGTAACACCTAGGTGTAAAGATTATAATATATATGTAATTGTTAGAAAAAGCTTAGTGATTCAAATAGGTTATCGTTAAATATCACAATCTATTGTTACATGGAACCCAATGAACTCAATAAACTCAATGAAGAACCCAGAGAAAGCAATTTAGTGTAGACGATATTTTCAGATTTTGTTTCACAAAAATCTTCCCCAGCTACGTCTTACCTACTACTAAATCCGAGTATTGAAATCAGCTATTTATTGTAATTACAAAATCAGCATTTATTAATTTTGCAATTGACTAGATATGCTTTTACCTCCAATTATGTATAGTTAAAAAACATGATGATCCGAAAAAAATGATAATTCGAGGTCATGGCTTCGAGTCCCATTCAGGGTAATCATTTTTTCCTCTACAATTTGATTCACATCAAAACCGTTAATATTTTTGACAAGACAAACACTTGCCGGTTCAACTTTATTCTTGTTTATGAATTAGAAAATTTTATTCGATATTTTTATTGCAGGTGACAGGGTTAGCAAATGATGAACTGGATCCCGCGAATGTAGACTCAGATGAGTGGCACCATCGTGACCCTAGAATTGCTCTTTTTAACGAACCGCTTACTTGTGAGAGACCTAATATATACAGATGTGAAGTAAGACTATTATTGATACAGTTTAGTAAGAATACTATTAAGAATACACTACATAATCACCTGATATCATGCCAAGAGTAGCTAGTTATAAAATTATTAGATGCTAACCGTTATCCGCGACTCCATACGAGTGGAATTTGGAAAATTTTCACCGTTTTTGAAACATTTTTCAATAAACTCTTATTGGTCGCTGCGTGATTTTATTTAGCCTATAGCCTTCGTCAATAAATGTATTATCCAAAACTTATTTTTTTTAAATAACAAACAAGCTCTACAGCTTTATAGGTGCCTTGTACCGTATATATGGCTGGTACGGCGAAACTACTCCCCTCATTAAAACATATAATATACTATATTATTGCCTTTATTAGAGTAGTGTATACTCGTAAGACCAATTTCCTTTCTGTAGTGGATTAGGCCTAAGCTCAGAATTGATCAAATTAAAACTCCTTCTATGTAACTAATGTAGTTTCAAAATTAGCACACAGTAGTGAAATAATTATATTTGTCCATGTGGTGACGAATTAAGAATACAAGTGTCACCACCCCTTTTCTTCCGAAGGTGCCATAAAAGTCAGCTAAGGATATTGTACACAGATAACATCCTCTGTGAGAGGCGAAAAACTCTAAATTAAACCCTATGCCAACACGCCCTGTCAGCGTGGCACAATAGACCATAATCCTATCCATAGTGGAGAAGACCCATGCCCAACTGTGGGACGGTAATGGGATGGAGAGAGAGAGTAAAATTATAATCTGAATGTGGCTGAAAATTAAACCATCGTAGATTTCAATACTGAGTTCTATTCTAGCAACCACCAGATATTGTATCACCTGATATCCAAAAGACTTGCAACTATCGAAATGTCCGATACCATGAGCAAGTGTTTCGTTGGGTGGCAGGGAGAGGCTGTTTACTCTACACTCCAGATTTCCTCTACGCTAATGGCTCCAATACCATCAACTTGAACGCTGGCTGTTACTATGGAAATTTGTTTGCACCTTGCTTAGAGATTGTTAGTATTATTGCCTACATTTTGCTTACTATTTACAATTTACGCATAAATACGTTAACAGAAGAGATAGAGCTAAATTTCATAATCCTACTTAGTTCTATTTGTTTTCCTGATTTTTATGTTTTCATGCTTTACTTATATAATATTTTAAATTTAGTTTTATTTTATATCTGTTACTTAGCACGTACTTAGCATTTTGTTTATTTTATTTTTCTCTGCTGTGTTTTTATTTTTTATTTATTTAAATTTAACTAGTTGATAATCTGTGATCTCACCTAACGGCCCAGCGGAAGACCAGCGCTGGTTTTCAACTAGTAATCCAGCTGAGCTGTGGCCGTTTCGAGACAGAAACTGTTGGAAAGTTTTATCTTGTTTAGTTTTTAGTTTTGTTTTTATTTTATTTTTTGTTCATATGTCATAACATAAACGGATGTATTGTTGATTATTTCTTTATTTAATAAGTTGAATATGTTTCCAAAAGCAGGTTTTTCCATATCAAAGAACGTTCGTTTAGGGTAAATCCTTGTAATACCACTTTAGAGGTATAACTTTATTAATACCCCTTTAAGTTTTATACTTGAAGATGTTAGTGTAGGCGTAGGACCTTAGTATAGATGTCCTATACTAATAAATGAAAGAATGTTGCGTGTTCCCTTGAACAGTGTTTATTAACGACTAACTTTATTTCTACAAGAAAGTTAAGGCCGATGCGCCTGTCGAACCCACAATAAATCTTAACTGATTTCTATACAGGAACAATAAATTCTTAACTAATTTTTAAACAGTCGGAGAACAATGCATTCTTAATGTTAAAGTAAAAAAACAGAATGGTCAAATTGATTCTTACGCAGTTATAAATTACAGTAACAATAGTTCAAAAGAATTATTATGTTTGCAGTTCTTACAATAGGGTTTGTAACTTATTTACAATGTACAATTTATAATGTGATCCCTATAGTTCGTTTGAAAAGAAAACTTCAGTGATGAAAAATTACATATAATTGCATTAAATTCAATTTGTATTACTATTTTTATTTATATTTATCGTCTCAACCAATAGCATAACATTGTTTATCAATTTAATCGACATTACGATTCCTACTACATTGATTTGGCCGTGATTTTATCGATATCAATGTTTCCGATTATAATCTGATGAACTTGTGATATCAATAATGTAACTACCTGTTTGCTAGGCCAAGGAAGATGGTACCTGCGGTTGCTATCCTTTCGATCCTGGTTTGGAAGAAGTATCGGCCGCAGTACGCGAAGCATTGATCCCTGCTGCTCGAGGTCGTTGGGAGAGGTGTTTCTATGCAGCAAGTGACTGTTGCAGTCATTATATGAAAGAGGAAACTGTTACAAGTAAATTATTCAGACGTTTTCAGAGATAACAATCCTATACTAACACTATAAAGCTGAAGAGTTTGTTTGAGCGCGCTAATCTCACCGCTCTGCTCCGATTTGAAAAATTCTTTCAGTGTTGTATAGTCCATTTATCAATGAAGGCTTTAGGCTACATAACATCACGCTGCGACTAATAGGAACGATGCAGTAGTGAGAAATGTTGCCAAAAAAGGGAACATTTTCTAAAATCCACCCGTACGGAGTCGCAGGCAACAGCTAGCATCTAATAATATTACTAAACAACGTTCAGCCTAAATCATTTGGCTCCAAATGCAATAGTTAGGATGTTTATACCCCCTTATAAAATACTTCTATTAATTGTATTAAAAAATGGCACCACTTCCTCCCATTGATATTTTAATTATAATAAAGGCACTCGATGTATACATTATACTAGACGAGTACCTGTAATATGATCAAAGAATGGGTGATATAGGTTTCAGGGACAGGATTACAACGTAACCAAACTAGAGCAATGATCATAAAAAAACTTGAGCATGTTCATGAGTTTACAGTTTACAAATACCAACACAACTCTACCAGGTCCTTGTGGGGGTTTTCAGAAATGCTTTATTAAAATCTCGTTAAGAAGCATCTGTAAAACCTACATGTTAATTATTACTTATATATACATATACTAGCTGACCCGGCAAACGTTGTTTTGCCATACAAATGTCAATTTAGGCTTTTGAAAAATAGATGTTGGCCGATTCTCAGAACTTCTGAATACGCATGTAAAATATTATAAAAATCGGTCAAGCCGTTTCGGAGGAGTACGGTAACTAACACTGTGACACGTGAATTTTATATATTAGACTAGCTGTCCCGGCAAACGTTGTTTTGCCATACTAAAAAAAAAGGTTTGAAAAATAGATGTTGGCCGATTCTCAGACCTACTGAATATGCATGTAAAATTTCATAAAGATCGGTCAAGCCGTTTCGGAGGAGTACGGTAACTAACACTGTGACACGTGAATTTTATATATAAGAAGAATATGTTGTTTACTTACTACAGTTTTAAACTTTGTCTTATCTATCCCACAACGTGCAACGGTTGACGAAATCAATTCGAGTGATCATTATTTGAACAGTAAATTTTTTTCTCCGTTCCTATTTTTATTTATTTATATAAGTATACATAGAATGAAATGTATTTTATATTATAGACAACGCGAACGAGACAATACGCCCGTGTGAAGCAACATTCGACGGCTGGACATGTTGGCAAGAATCTGAAGGTGGAACTTTGGTTTCAGAAGTTTGCTCCGAATTTGCTTACTCCAATACAGGCCCTTCTTGTCACCGTATGTACTGGTTTTAAATAGCTTTATTATATGTATAGTATCTTTAAACATACAATTTTGTATAATATATTCAGAATATAAGAATCAGCTTCCGTTTTTTATAAATCGAGTATTAGGTACAAAGATTTTTCAGTTTCTATTAACCAATCTAGCTTGTTTTGTTTTGTCTCTGAAAAGTCGAGTTTCTGAGTTTTTTTTTTGTTTGCTTTAGTCTTTAGTTTTAGTTGAGGAAAGGCTACATAATTTGATTGGATTTTTCGATTATCAGAGTCTGAAACCTGGTTTTGCCAACAAATTATAGAATTTTTTTTATACATAATATTTTAAAGAAATTGTATTAGTAGTTTGTTTCGACTCAAGTATATCTACAAAGTCTTATTACAAGTTTTCAGATTTCAGTACCAAAAATTGTTTCAAGAATGGAACATGGGAACTCCAGACGGACTACAGTACTTGCAGCATTACACAGCGTTTGCTCGCAAGATATAAATATTACATAATTGTGTTGGCATTCTCTATCGCATCATGTTTACCAGCTGTTTTCATATTCTTCTTCTACAAAAGACTTCGTATCACGAGAGTTATTTTACATAGAAACCTGCTCATTTCAATCATCATAAGAAATATTCTTGTGATTATTAGCAGGAGTGAGGTATGTAAAAATCGTATACAGAAGTTCCGAATATCTACACTAATATTAAAAAGCTGAAGAGTCTGTTTGTTTGAACGCGCTGATCTCAGGAACCACAAGTCCGATTTCAAAATTCTTTCAATGTCGGCTAGTACATTTATCGAAAAAGGTTATAGACTATGTAACATCCCGCTACGTAGTAATACGTAGTAATAGGAGCGAAGCATCAGTGAAAATTGTGGCGAAAACGCGTAAACTTTTCTAAATTCAGAGAGTACGAAGTCACGGGCAACAGCTAGTTTCAACATAAAGACAGATTCTACAAATGTAATGATTTCACTCTGAATACAAAATAATCTACTTAGTTCTAAAACTAAAAAACACGCTTGAAAATCCAGATTTTTTTTATTATTGCATTGTCATCGGTCCTTGTTAGGTGTGCAAAATTTCAGAACAATCCGACTACTGCAAGTGGGTGAAAAACACTTTCAAAGATTCCGTTACATAGATCAATACATTGATAGATACCTACCGAATATAATATATATAAGCGTGTTATTGTTTCTTTTATGAAAAATTTTGGGTTGGATTTCAATAATACTTTACAGCTCAGACTATGTGAAAAAGACATAATAGATAGATACCTACACTTTATTATTTTAGTATTTATAATACTACTGAGGGTATTTGTCTGTTTATAATTCTATAGCAACGTGCGAGATATATTTATCGTCACTACAGCCGATCTATTTCTAATTTCTGACATCATTACTTCTCATGTAATTGTGACGTCATCAGATTAATTATATTTTCTATCATTAGGTATTGTATTCGTAACATTTGTCCATATATATTTTTAGATCTACCTCGATGAATTAACAAGTACCGGTGCAACAGTGATGTCAGAAAATGGTATCGCATGTCAGTTACTAGCATTTGCTGAAAGATTTGCGGGTAACGTGGTCTTCGTATGTATGCTGGTCGAGGGAGTTTATTTACATCGAACTATCGTTACTGTCTTTAGAAAGAAATTAAAGATAAGATTGCTGTATGGTGTTGGATTTGGTTGGTATATTAATTAAAGATAAAATCTATTATTTATGTAGTCATCAATTGGAAAGAAAAATCTATAACTAGTAAGAAACGTTGAAATTTTCTTCTACCGCTTGTTCAGAACATGCATAATGCAATCTACTGGTAATCTACAATTATTTTATTTAAAAGAATAAATAATAATATTCACGGATATTTCACACAACGTCCTCTGGTCCCAAGCTAAGCTTATATGCTTGTGTTATAGGTATCAAAATACAGATATACTAGATATACTACTTTTACTTTTCTTTTGTAAATACATACTTATATTAAATAGAAACACCCAGACGCAGAATCATCTGTATGACATTTATAAACATCACACAAATGGTTGTCTCGTGCGGGAATCTAACCCGCGAAAACGTTCTCGTTAAAGGCAGTCCGTTGCATAAACCACTAGACCACTAAGCTCGTCATAGTTCCAAATAAATAGTAGTCATAGTTCCAAAAAAAAGAAAGTTTTTTATATTGTTCATTTTCTTTTATCAGTAATAGCCCTGTTACCAGCAATAGCTTGGGCTGTAATAATGGCAGTCTACAACGACCACTCCTGCTGGCTGGTTTATACTGTGGACCACGTACAATGGATATTAGACGCACCAAGAATAGCCATACTTGTTATCAATACCGCACTTTTTATAGATGTATTACGAGTTTTACTAACAAAGATACGCAATTCGGAGAACAAAAATCAATTGTAAGTAAATCAGGTTATCTGAAATGTTTTTAATCATTTATCTGAATAGACATTTCAAACAACGGCAACGTCCGAACTAAATTACCAGGTGTGAAACTCAGGCGCAATTTCTTGTATAACCTGTTAATTTAAAATATCATCATCGTTACAACATCATACCTTTTTACCTAGGAGAATGTAGAGCGCCATCTGCTACGATTCGACCATACTTAAAAATATCATCATCATCCTCCTGCCCTTATCCCATTATTTGGGGTCGGTGCAACATGTCTTTTTTTTTCCATAGTCTTCTATCAGCCGTCATGTCTGTGTTAACTCCTCTTTCTTTCATGTCCTCTTTCACACAGTCCATCCATCTTTTCTTAGGTCTTCCTCTAGACTTTTTTCCTTCAACATTTATACTCAGAACTCTCCTAACGACATTACTTTTTAATATATTTACTAAATAAAAATCCAAATTCTATAAGAAATGCACCTACCAAGATCTTTCATTACATTTCAGTATTGTTTCGAAATTTTAAGTGATTAACCAGTTTTTTTGTTTTTAGGAACACAGCAAAAGCAACATTATTTTTAATGCCTTTATTTGGAAGTCAGTTCTTACTGACTGCATTCAGGCCAACCACTTCAGTTTGTAGTCTCGAAGAACTCTACTA
The DNA here is from genome assembly GCA_916999025.1 of Orgyia antiqua. NCBI lineage: Eukaryota > Metazoa > Arthropoda > Insecta > Lepidoptera > Erebidae > Orgyia > Orgyia antiqua. The sequence continues at coordinate 12,694,963 of OU779864.1, read as the reverse complement.
TTACGTGGCTTACAGTGTCGAAGGCTTGCAAGGATTCATAGTAGCTTTGCTTTTCTGCTATATTAATACAGAGGTTTGTATAGTGACTATAATTTTATTTTTATTTATTGCTTACCTATATAGTTAAAGAAGAGATGAATGTATTGTTTGAAAGAGGATGAACGGAAAAGACATATTGCACCGAATTTAAGCAATGGGATAAGTGTTAGATTCTGATAATTTCTATGTTATAAAGTTACACAGAGCTAATCAAATCGCTAATTTATTATGGTTTAGATCTGCGATCTTGAATGAAAGTATTTTTAAAAACATAAGGTAAAATCAAATCAATTTAATCCCAGTCAGTAACGTTTATTTTTGTAACATTCTCTAGGTTCACATCTTAATCAAAGCAACTTATAAAAAAACGGAAAATGCATTTGTATCCAGAATTCGTCGTGACTCTACCTATCCACATTCTATAGGACCAAACAATGATAGAAGAAATACATGCAGTACAGGAATACCTTCTAACGATAACGACGATGGAAAAGACCAATATGCTAATATAACACCCAAAATTGAAATTACTGAAATGAAATCTATCCATCCTAGTGAGAGACTAGCTGAAATATTAGAGCCAGAATACGAAACAATACAAAATGGTATCACCAATGCTAGCTATGATTCTCTAGACATATCAGATGATGATTCCGGTATTATACCAAACCGAAATTCAAAGGAAGATGATTACCATGGTTACGCAAATCCTTCTAGCATTTCAGTGGATGGTCCAAATTGGATACGTTGTATATCATCGCCTTCTAGTAGCGTTTATGCTAACTCATTAAATGATTATGGAACTAACCTTGAAAATAAATATCCAAATCATAAAAAACCTACAGACCTAAATCGTGATGATGTAGGTAAAGATGGTTTAGAAAATGACAGAAAGCCAGCTCTTAATAAAGATGTTAAAGACGAAAATGGAATTAATCAAAGTAACGATTTGGTAGATGATGATTATGAAGACTGTAGAGACATGCTTGAAGACATTATACAGCATATGGAAACTGATGATAATGAATTGCATTTAGATCTAAACTATCTCAGTCCAAATAGAAAGGATGGCGATAAAATAGTGTTTATAAATGAATGAATAGGGTTACCTACTTGATATATTATATATTACCAATTTAGTTAAGAATAAGGTAGTTAGCATACTAGTATTTCAAACGAGTTTTATTGCACTGATTACGCTCTTGCCATAGTAGTTCAAACTAGTTTAACGCAAGCAAACGCAATCTTTATAAAGCTGAAGAGTTTGTTTGTTTGTTTGTTTGAACGCGCTAATCTCAGGAACCACGAGCCCGATTTGGAAAATTATTTCAGTGTTGAATAGTACATTTATTGAGAAAGGCTATAGGCTATATAACATCACGCTACAACTAATAGGAGCGAGGCAGTAGTGAAAAATGTTGCAATAACGGGGAAAAATTCTAAATTCCACGCGTACAAAGTCGCGGGCAACAGCTATTACTTATATAACTTAGATAATATATAGGTATGTATTATGTAGAAAAGTTGTATCCACATTATGAGATTATCATGTATTAAACTTACAACAAATTAAATAAGATATGTGTATTATTAATAAAACGTTTATATTAGATGAAATGTTTTATTTACCTTAATTTTATTAGTCTATCAATGCTTGTGACATAAACATCATTATTAACTACATAATTTATAATCATTAAAAAAAATTCACAAACACACTACCTACAAAACACAAAAAAGAAAAATTTTAAGTAAAAAATTTATTAAACATTAAATATTAAGAATATTAGCTCTAAATGTATCTTCTAGATTTTATTTGGTTAAGTTACGGGTTAGCTCTAATTATGTACCAATTTTAACTAAACTAACAACTTATTCAAAATAGAGCTGTAAAGTACGGAGGTGCGGCACCTCTAAGCTTCGAGTACATATTAATTGATGTGTCAATGAGTTTGAAACAGAACTAGATCCTTTCAAATGGTATACAAACTTACAAAAGTGTATGCAACAACATAATCACGCACAGTCCAACGCAAGATTTATACGCGTTAAGTCCGAAAGTTTAAAATGTTATTAAAGTTACTTCTAAGTTTGGTTTTGTGTTGGGGAGTACAAAGCTTTCCAGATGGCGCTCCAATTGATACTTGTGTGAAAAATAGAGCTAATCAACCTAACCACGGCCAACATAGGACACAGCCTTTATCTACTTTACCCTATAGGGTACTTGCATCTTCTTTAGGTTATGCTCCCAATAGCCCAGTTACAGGTAAGTTAAATTTTTAATCTATTGCAGAATCATTTCTCACGTTAATCTAAACACACTTTTGTAAGCGACTGTGCTTTATAATTTATAACATCTTTACTTATAAAACAAAGTCGTAATTTATGTATGTATGTCCCTATGTGAGCTTCTATCTTCAAAATTACGCAACGGATTTTCATGTGTTTTTTTTAACAGACAGAGTGGTTTACGTGGATAGCTTTTTGAATAATTTGTTAGGCTTTGGTTTTAAAGTTCTACGCTAATGAAGTTGCGGGCAAGAGCTAGTTTGTTTATAAACAAATTACAAAAAAGGTCAAGTGCGAATTAGACATAAAGTTTTCCGTACCTTTTATATAAATTTATCTAAAGCTGACGTTACGGTGAGTTTTTAAATAGCATGATCATAATGAGATGAAGATTTTTAAATAAATATAAATATTCAAGGACATTTCATACAACGTCCTCTGGTCCCAAGCTATGCTTATATGCTTGTGTTTTGGGTAAGTACCAGAAAACGGATAGAATAAATATTTCACTATTCTTTCGTAAATACATAGATATTTCGTATAATACATAGATATTTTTATATCAACCGTTGTCAATTTATAATCTTCCTCTTTTGAATCGATTAATAAACAAGATAGAATCCGTAATCATAATTTGTTTTGTGCAAATACTAAAAAAACATATTTTTTTGAAATTATTGAATTGAATCGGTTCAAATCAATGTGAATACTACAAGTGGTAAAAAATCTCTTTAGATCCAAAAGTGTATTAATGTTAAAAAGTAAGTACTTATATTTCAAGCGAAATCTCCCAAAGGATTCAACCTTTGGGAGATTTCCAAACATGATAATACGATGTTGTTTCTTTTTAATAGTAGCCATTAAAATATATTTATAGTTTTATCTTTGGTTAAGATAACAGTGATTAATTAAATTGATTGTACGAACATTATGTAAAAAATGTACGTCAATTAAGAGAACTTCGTTATCATTCTTGATGATTACAGAAATATTTTGTTATGTGGTTATTGAGAATTTACATCTGGTTCGAAAGATAAATGAATACTTAGATGATTTAGATTATTTTATTGAAAACACCTGCAAAAGATGTTCTTAGTGATTTTAATTCCAGACATCCTCCATATTGGGATCGTATGTGATTTGTATTAAATAAAAAATAAAATAAATAAATATTCATGGACATTTCACACAACGTCCTCTGGTCCCAAGCTAAGCTTTATATGCTTGTGTTATGCGTACCAGAATACGGATATAATACATAAACTACTTTTCTTTTGTAAATACATACTTATAATACATAGTAAACACCCAGACGCAGTACAAACATTTGTATGACAATTAAAAACATCACACAAATATTTGTCCTGACTGGGAATCGAACCATACGTATATACGTATATACGTGTATTACATAAATTACTCACTTTTATCAGTTATTACACATTCCATTTTAATTTTAAATTAAAAAGTAATTACATTAAACAGTCGTTTTATTTAAACAGATAAGTCGCGCCATGTGTTAGGGAATATTCCGATCGTAGTTTTTTCTCCAGTAGGTAACAGTCTCTCTCGGCACTGTAGGCTATAATTTATTATGAAACTTTAGGCGAACGAAGTTGCAGGAAACGACTAGTCTTTAATATAGGGCGACATGACACACCCATATAGCGCGTTACACATAAGTTTGATTACGCAAATTCAATATGTGTTTGGTATTGTAGGTCAAACGAGTTATGGCAACTAGTCCAACCGGTCGGTAGTAAGAGGGTAAACCTACCCTCTTACTAATCGGGGTAACAAAACACAATTTTAACCTTCAAAATATTCCTAGGGTTTTGTACAATAAGGTTAATAACCGTTTACGTAATGATTGTCACACATAAACAAAAAGTAAACAAAGCGCCTGATTCTGAGGTATTTTTGATACATTGACACCGATTCTGCGTGCACAACTAAACATAATTAACAACAAACTAACATCAAATACATTCTAAACTAACTTACCAATTACTCTGTCCATGTAGGTAGTAACGGATTAAGAATACTAGTTTCACCACCTCATTTCTTTCAAGTCAATAAACGTCAGTTATGAGATAACAAAAGCAAATAACATCTTTTGGTAGAGACGAAAACTCGAATTTAAACCTTATGACAACCCGCCCGAGCAGTGCGATAGACTAAATACCCTCCTAAAATGGAGGAGCGCCGTATCCAACAGTGGGACGTTAAAGAGCTGAGGAGGAGGAGACCTTTTACAATCTTAAAAAGCTACACCTAAACTTTCTTTGCAAATGATCCAAATAATACAAACAGCTGACAAATATTCAATTCCAGTAACAATTGACGGTTCGGAGCCATTCAAAGGCTTCTTCATACAAGCAAGATCAGTAGAACATAACAACTGGATCGGGTCATGGGAAAACGCTCCGAACACCACAATTCATCCCGAATGTGCGTCAATAACACACGCTGACCCACAGTACAAGACACGCGCTACCTTGCAGTGGAGAGCACCACCGGATTCCCATGGAAGAGTTTATTTTACGTAAGTTTTATAAAACTCTCTTTTTAAACTTTAATTAACATGATAATTAGATATTTGAATCTTAAAATGTCTAAGCTTATCGAGTCTTAGGAATTCGTCCCGAGTAATGAATGTCCATCTATTAAATAAGCCACACACTGGTCACGGAAAAAGTACCTACCATACTTTTGTGTCGATAGATTTAACTAGTTTAAAGTACACATACAAGACGAGCTGCGTCCATTTTTAATTAGTACCTATGCATAGCAGGCATTTCGCTATCTGAGGCTAAAAACTCGAAACAAAATTCTAAGCCAAAAATCTTCAGGTATCTGATTACCTTCGAATAGGAGACCGGATATTAGATTTTTGTTAAGCACTTTGTGCAGCCCGGGGATCTAACTCAAGACCAATGACTCGTCTATCATACGACTGCACCTTGGCAGTAATATTAAGATTTCATCAACAGTTTTATTCAATGAGAATTTTAGTTCACTTCTTTCTGTCTATAATGTTAAAATCCACTAATAGCTGATAGATTAGTCGCCATATATGGAATAATGAGTCAGCTATAATGAGGTTGACGAACTATGCCCTAACAGTACTCATACGCCTTTCACCGCAACATACATGTACGGTTGCGTAACCAAATAAGTTATCATGATCATACACACGACCTTTAGACAAACTTCGTTGAAACATTCGATATGATTCTAGAATGATCAACTCAATGATATACTCACACTAGATCATTTTATAAATGCGTCTATCCTTGATTTTATTATTATGATGTAAGTAACTTGTCGGTTATCCATCGACTTGTGAGTTTGATTTAATGATTGTTTATGATAGATTTCAACATTTTGTTACTACTTATTAAACGACTATCCGTTTCGTAAGTTCCCAGGTTGTCAGACTAAAGGACATATTACTCAAGATCATGCACAATCTGTTTTTATGTAGTAAAGCATATATCGCTTAAAAAACGAAGGCTGTTTCCGTCGGAGATTTGTATGAATTCGTAGAAACTGTGCGAGCGATTTTCATTAATAAGCGAAGTCATAGAGAAAGGTGCGAAAAGAAACTAGCATGTTGACTGCAACTCTGTTCGCGTGGTATTTAAAAACCAAACCCTAACAAATTATACAAAAAAAAACATCCTCTTGAACCACACTATCTATAAAAAAAAACGCATCAAAAAGTTTCGCGTAGTTTAGAAGATATAAGCTGACTTATGGACATAATAATATACTTAAAATACTTATGGGACATACATACAATAAATAACGACTTTGTTAAATAATGAGTCTTATGAAAATCCACTATATTCGCGCCTAAACATTGAAAATGGTTGTATTTACGTACGCACTAACATTAAATGTTTTGTTCACAGAGGAACTGTTTTGAAAGACTATGGCACATTTTGGTCAAATCTGATTGCTGAAGCACCGCAGGACCCTACACAACTTCAGATACTTGGATAAATAAAGCTCTGACTGCATAGTGCCATAATTATAATTATTGTGTGTAAATAAATATTTAGATCCAAAAAAATCATAATAACTCCCACTTTCGTAATCTATCGTACCACCACATTCGTAATCTAATTTATTTACCAGTATTACTATTAACTTGCATGTGTTAAATGTGCTAAATGCATGGGCGTAGGCACGATTTCATTTTTAGGAGGATGTCCAATTCTTTATTCCAATTCGGGAGGGGAGAGTACGGTTCGAAACAACTTAGTTCAAAAACTAAAAAACACGCTTGAATATCCTATTTTTTAAATTGTTGCATTTTCATCGCCCATTTTTCATTTTCATGTGTGTAAAATTTCAATTTAATCCGACTACTGCGAGTGGGCTAAAATTACTTTCAAAGATTCCGTTACATAGATTTATACATTGATAGCTAAGTACATAACTAACAAAAGCGCGTTAAAAAGAACTAAAGTCTGAAATTATTATTCCTGACTATTCCCAGATGACACTTCAAATATTATTTTTTAGCACACCATTTCCAAGGGGTTTCTGAACAATCTGGCTACCGCCCATGTTTAAATCACCCACAATCACATCACAGATACAATTGGGATTGTTCATAATTTTTGACCTGCTGTTTTTATATTTTTTTAGAAAGTATAGACAATTTTAAGCAACTAATTTCAAAAGCATTCTGTGTATTGTGTCTGTGTATTGCCTTTTCCTGATAGGCTTAAAACAGAATGCAATACATCTTTTCAAAGTTGCCAAGTGAATATAATAGACCAATTCCAACTCCACCCCAAAGTAATATATCCCTAAGAAAACCTTAATAAATTTTAACGCCTTCATTTCAAGGGCAAATAGAGATCATTTGCTTTTTTGGAAATATAATCGTTAACATAGCAAATTGTCCGAAAAAAAACTAATGAATCATGATCAGTAACTCTATTCCCCGAAATGGTTTTCGAATTAAGAGTTTTAAAAAAATATGAACAATGCCAGTTTAGATTCTATCTTTCATTCATTCATCTTAAATTAGAATATAAGCTAGGAAACTGTAAATAAATAAAACATATTACAAATATATACGTTTATTATTACATAGTGTAACATAAATGCATTACAGAATTTAAAAAGCAATAGATTCATAGAACATAAAATATATTTATCAATAAATTAGCAATATTATTCATTATCAGTCTAGGTTATGTAAAAAGATCGCCAATTGTATGCAGTGTTGCCAACTGTTTGAAAACTTTCCCCCTAAAGCAATTTCAAAAACCACTAAAAACCACTAAATTCAAAACAAAGCTCCCCAAACGACGGATCAAAGTTAAGAAAATTTAAACATTTCACCCCCTAAAAAATCCCTGTATAGATTTTTTCCCCCTAAATTTGAGGGAAAACCTCGGAGTTGGCATCACTGATTGTATGCGAAAGAGCATAAATTTTATTACAATAATTTTATCACATTAGCCGTTATTCTTTTTAGAAGTATCCATTAATTGGACATTTTAAATGAAAAATGAACGGCATTTCCAATACCATCGATAAGTAATTAACCGACTTCAAAAAAGAAGGAGGTTCTTAATTTGTGTTTGTTACCTCATAACTTTTAACTGGGCGAAGCGATTTTAATGAATCTTTGCAGGGTTTCGTCGTACAAACCCTTATAGGATCACTCCGCTGTCTGTCTGTCTGTCTGTCTGTCCGTCTGTCAAACTTTTTTTACTCAGCAACGGCTGAAGATATCAACTAGAAACTCATACCAAATGTAGATTTACGCGGTCCCTTGCTTCAAAAAATACAATCAACCTTTTACCTCTACGCATTTAAAAGATATAACCGAATTACGACCACTTTTAAGAATTTTCGACTTATAGAGAGAATAGAGAATCAAAATTCACAGGTTACTTCCCGTTGCCCTAGAGCCTTGAAATTTGGCATAGATCAAGTCTATATAGTGCTGATATAGGGAAAAATCCAAAAACTTATAATTTGTCATCACATCACTTGAAAAAAGTGTTTATACTAATACCAACTTGTAAAATAGCTGAAATGTAGGCGATGCCCTATATTTCAACTACAAAATTAAGTTGTTGAGTTGTTTTGAGTTTAATTAAATGATTATTTGAATGCAAGTTACTTATGTTTATATGTCTAGTAGGTACGAAACACTAAGTGTGCGAGTTTACCTCGCTCTTGGCAGGTTTTATTTATTTGAAAGCTGTTTGTTCCTGTGTGGTCCCATTGGCACCAGGTCAATGTGATGGTTATCTCCTAAGAATTCGAGAAAAACCTTTAAATTTCAATGGAACATGAAGTCGGTTCAACTTTTTTTTTAAATACCCAGTTAAAAAGCTAACTATTCACAAAACGATTAACAGGGCCTAAATTTTAAAAGACGTTATTACACTTTGCTATATAAACTAAAGGCAGGTCTGTGAATGGTAAGGTCTAATAGAAATTCATTAAGAGAAAATACCAAGTTTCTATACCACATTAAAGATGTTTGCGTCAACTTCGATTTATAAAAAAATCGAGTTTTATAGAAACTAGAACTAAAGTATTTTTTATAGCAAACTATATATATTTATAGGTTTTGTGGCTTGTGGTTTTGTGTCTGAAATAGCATAGGATATACTATAAAGTTAGTATTTAGAATCAAGTAGACATATTGACAACGCTATATTTATATATAATGGTTTTCACCCTAAATAGCATCTCTACTAATATAAAGAGTTTGCTTGTTTGTTCGAAAGCGCTAATCCTAAAAACCACTGATCGGATTTAAAAAAACCTTTCGTTGTTGGATAATACATCTATCGAGGATGCCTTCAGGCTATAAAACATCACGCTGCGACCAATTGGAGCTTAGCATCAAAGAAAAATGTTGCTGTAACGGGTAAAATTTTTAAAATTTCACGCGAGCGAAGTCGCGGGCGACAGATAGTTATAAATATTTATTTTAAATTTAATTTAATACAGATTTTGAGATTACATTGACACCAATATTATTTATAATTGAAAAGCTTGGCTTAATCAAAAATGACGACATAAGCCAGTAACAATATGACCTTTCCAAACACCCTAATAAAATTCCATGCATTATGACATCACAGACTAGTACATAGTCATACTGTTGAACAAACCCTTTTAATCGAATTCCAAAAAAGGAGGCGGTTACATGTTCGGTTGTATATTTTTTAGCGATTAATATTTACTTACTATAAAACAATGCCATTATTTTTGTATGTCTGTATGTCCGTATGTGGGTATATATTTTGAAAACTACGCGACGGATTTTGATGAGTTTTTAATACATAGAATATAGTTAAAGAGAATGACTTTGGTTTTTTCTTGATAATTTGTTAGGGTTTGTTTTTTAAATTTCACCCGTGCAAAGTTAAACAACAGCAGTGGTATTCAGTAAGAAAACGTGAAGTGAATTTTCGGTGAATCTTGATCACGTGACAGCGCTCCTCCAATAAAAATAGGCGCTCCTCTATTTTTATTGGAGGAGCGCTGTCACGTGATCAAGATTCACCGCAAATTCACTTCACTTTTTCTTACTGAATACCACTGCAGATAGTTTAAATAATATAGGTACCTAAAGTGTTGTTTATAAGTTTCTGCAATAAAGTTTGTAAAACATCTTTAAAAGTCATCCAAGTACATAATTAGATCTTTTTCAATAGGTTCGACATGTAGCACCAAAAAGCGCTCACACGAGCATCATTCAATAAAAAGCTGCAGCGAAAAGAATTAACAAACATTGGAATTACAAAATCTACGTTATATTACGTAGTAGTTTTCTGCTTCATAACAGGCCTTTTGATATCCATAAGATCGCATAGATCGTTTCTTATAGGCCTCAGCTCGGACACTTCCTTCTCCCAATCGGTTTCTGCAAGCACTGACATTATCTGGTAAGAAACAAAATATAATTATAGATAACTAGCTGACCCGGCAATTAACGTTGTTTTGCCATACAAATGTCAGTGGGAGGGGAGGGGTTTGAGAAATAGATGTTGCCCGATTCTCAGACCACGCATGCATGTAAAATTTCATAAAAATCGGTCAAGCCGTTTCGGAGGAGTACGGTATGATATAAAATACTAAAAATAAAAAAAACTTTGCTATTGCACTTCGTTTCCAGTCCACGGTTAGGCACGGGTCTCCTCTACGGGAGGGTATCTTTTTAGGGTTTCGTACAAACCCTTAGGCTTAGCGTATGCTGAGACGCAGGCGACGCAGACACGTGTCTGCTCTGCTCTGCGCCCCGCTCCGTCTCTCTTAGTATAGGCTCGAGGCCTATGTCTGTCTCGCCTGCCCTGCGTTGCTAAGTCTGTGTTGTGCTGCGCTACATCGCCTGCGTCCCAGCATACGCCTAGCCTTATAGTCTCACTTCGGTGTCCGTCTGTCTGTGTATGTCCGTCCGTCAAACTTTTTTTTACTAAGCAACGGCTGAAAATATCAACTTGAAACTCATACGATATGTAGATCTAAACGGTCCCTTGCTGCAAAAAATACAATCAACCTTTTACATCTATGCATTTAGAAAATATAACCGAATTACGACCATTTTTAAGAGTTTTCGACTTATGTTAGGGAATCAAAACCTACAGGTTACTTCCTGTTGCTAGAGACTTGAAATTTGGCATATACCAAGCCTATATAGTGCTGATATAGGAAAAATTCTAAAAATGTGTAATTTGTCATGTCAAAAATGTGTTTATACTAAAATCAACTCATGAAATAGCAGAAATGTCAGCGATTGCCTATATTTCAATCACAGATTTAATTTGGTGAGTTGGTTTAAGTTTTAATTAACTGATTATTTGAATGCAGTTATTTATATTTTTCGGTCTAGTAGGTACGAAAACCCGAGTGTGCGAGTTTACCTTGCTATTGACAGGTTTTTTTTTCATAATATATTTAGGAGCCTTTAGTCCTACCCAGACCATGCCAGTCCCATAGTACCCTAAATATTACATCACTACTTATTTATCTACTTACCTCTTAAAGTTAGTTCAACTTATACACAAAAATGGCAGCTTTAAATAGATGACCATCTAAAATATATATAAATATACGCCCACGTCCATCTCACAAATTTTACAATTTTTATCAAATCTCTTAGGTTTTGTTTTCGGACACATTGCACCTGCCACATTCTATACTATTGTTTCTCCTCATAAGGTTTTAAATTTGTGGGAGAGTATCTGTGGTAGTACCACCTTCTTAAAAGAGTGCTTAATTAAACATTTAATGTAAGCCTGCTAAAATATTTAAACTGAATTTATTCTTAGCCCATATCATGCAATCCCTTCTGTCGATAAAACTTGTAAGTTTTTTATAGAATTTATTTATTGTTATCTCCATTCATATTTCAACGTCAAAGCCAAGGAAACGAGGTCAGTTTGTTTGTTGTTATGATTAGAAACTATTTAATTAAACTTTACTATGTTGTGCTGCCTTGCTCCGACTTTACTTTATCAAGTAAACAGTTGCACACGAAGAACGTGTGAAAATAAAATGTATCAAATCGATAGGGCTGTCCTATTTCATAATTTCCGATATCAGTAGTTGAAGGGATTCGTAGAGCGGCGGTAGTTCCGGATGAGACTGAGGGCTGTTTATGAGGTCACAGCCGTTACAGGTTGTGTTTTAGTGAATTCTATCTTTTATAAATATTTACAAAAAGTAATATATGCCTTGGAAGTAGCGTCCCTAAATAGAGAAACGAAAATCTAAAGAATACAAGTGTCACCTTTCAATTTATTGCTGTAAAAGCCAGCTAAGATATACTATAAGCTTTAGGTACCAATTGGCATTGTTCATATTTTTTTTAAACTCTTATTTCGAAAACCATTTCGGGGAATAGTTTCTGATTTATGAACAATCTCAATTCTACAAGCACAATCAAACTTAATTTAAAAATGAATATTGATAGTGTCAATGTGTATTTCGACATTGTCAACTGAACTTTCTTATAATAAAAACTGTGTATTATAAACTAACGATTTAAAATTAACGAATAGACAAAAATCTCAAATACACCACTACTATCCCTACTTCCCTACTAATATTATAAATGCGAAAGTAACTCTGTCTGTCTGTCTGTTACGCTTTCCCGCTTAAACCTCTCAACCGATTTTGATGAAAGGCACAGACAATCTTTAGACCCTGAGAAAGGACATGGGCTACATTTTATTGCGATAAAAAAAAATCCAAATTCCACGCGGACGGAGTCGCGGGCAACAGCTAGTATACAATACTTTAGTCAAGCTTAGTTTTTGATCTTCTATGAGGCAATATAAAAAATTGTCGTGAAATTTGAATAAATTTGTAGTTAGTTTTATAACTAAAAATTCACTCGCATACGATTATTACAATCTTATCATTTCTAACCCTTGACAAACAATTAATATAATCGCGATCGTGTCACAGGGTATCTATATACGTGTACGTATGACATAGCACGTATTTGATTAATATTGTACATCCTATCAATTTTGTACTCTGTGTAATATCAATGATACAAAAGTAACGAGCTTGTCTGTCTGTTAAGTTTTCATGCATTTCTTATGAAATTTTACAGCATCATAGCAATACAAGAAGTATGAAGAAGCAAACATAAATACGGATAAAACCGAGAGACATGAATGAATGAACAAACGAAAGAACGACTTAACGAATGAAAGACAAGAAGGTTATAAATAGGGAGTAACAACTCGGGAACATAGATTTGTTCCAAGGCAGAGCCGCCCAGTTTATGGTTTAAAAGTGAAATAGTAAATAGTAGCCTTGCTTTCTCTTTTACTCCAGTTCAAAAAGAAAGAGTTAGAAAGGCTACTAAATAGGCTCTTTGTCATTTATTTTTCATAATGTGTTCAACTAAAGAAAGAAGCAGGCCGGTTTCGTTGTACCGAGTGTTACGTCTAGATCTATATCCTAAGTCTATGATGAAAGAATGAATAGAGGGTTTTCAGGTGAAAACTCCTCTTCTCTAATATATAAAAATATTATATTCACGAACATTTCACCTACCAACTTATTTCCTCTGGTACCAGAATACGGATATACTACTTTTCTTTAGTAAATACATACTCATAATACATAGACACACCGAGACGCAGAACAAAACATTTGTATGACAGACCGCGACCTCGTGAATGGCAGTCCGCTACACGAAACACTAGACTACGACAGCCGTCTCCATTAAACGTAAATTGGAAGTTATGATTTTAGACAACCGTTACGGCCTATTTGTATTCTAACAAATTATTACCAAGAACGTTAATTGTGTGAGTCAAACGAACCAAAATAATTAAATAAATAAATAAATATTCATGGACATTTCACACAACGTCCTCTGGTCCCAAGCTAAGCGCTTATATGCTTGTGTTATCGGTACCAGAATACGGATGGAATACATATACTACTTTTCTTTTGTAAATACATACTTATAATGCATAGTAAACACCAAGACGCAGTACAAACATTTGTATGACAAAGTTTGGGAGGCAGAAGATTTACTTTTTTGCTATATTTCTGACAAGTCAATTCTTTGTATTTTCTTTTGTAATTTGCTTCTTGAAGTAAAAAAAAAAATTATAAATATCACACAAATGATTGTCTCGGTCGGGAATCGAACCCGCGACCTCGCGACTGGCAGTACGTAACATGAACCCCTAGACACGAGGCTAGTCAGAATTGAATTGAACAGCACTTATAATGTGTGGGCTTCTTGCCAACAGTGGGAGGTTAATGGGCTGAAATGAAGATATTACCTGGTCGATATTATCTTGTGGTACCGAACAAACATCTCCGTAGAGAGTAAGCGCTTCGTAGAGCCTTGCAGCTGCACATCTACGAACGTAGCGATCCGCGTAGCACAGGTAGATCACAAGCTGACCTAGAGACTTGCTACATACTACACCACCAACCTACAAACAACAAAATTATAAAATATCACTAGTAATCCGCCCCGGCTACACACGGGCAACTATATGGCGATTAAAAAAATATAATACTAATGTTAACCGGAAATAACATTGCTTCCCATCTGTGATTGAATTTCTTAAGTCGGTGCTGTAATTTTGAAACCAATACATTAAAAAAAGCAATCAAATATTTCCTAATATTTTCTAACACTTGCGCGACTCATCTGTTTAAATAAAACATATCGGGTCAAAATTTAAAACAAATATACGCGTCTAAATCCTTAAAAAGTAGTTTTATTTAAACAAATATTTCCTTTTCATAATATTTGTATAGACTAGTGGTCTTATTCATAATGACTTATCGGAGGTTTAAAAGGAGATTTTATCGGAGAGATAATAAACGTTTTAGCGTAAAAAGACTATCATGAATAACAAGTTTTGACAATTTTCGCGAACCGATTTTCGCGAACTTTTAAACCTCCGATAAGTCATTATGAATAAGACCATAGCTGTATAATGCAACTTTCACGCAACTTCAAGTCACGTAGAAGGCTTTTTTGGAACCCTATTTTATAAGTTAAAATGCGTCGTGCTCTCCATAGATGGCGTGATTACATATTACATGTCATTTATAAGAAGTGTTAAAAATTGGAATTTAAGTATAATAAATAAATAAATATTCATGGACATTTCACACAACGTCCTCTGTAGGCATGAGATATACCTGCGATATTCTATACCCGGGCTCAAAGGTATGGGTATGGCCGTATACCCAGTACTAAACCCAGTATTAAAATACCTATAGGTATTTTCAAACCTGGTCTAGAGGTTTCCTTTTAGAAACTCGATTGAACGACGTTTGGAACATTTAGATGAGAGTTTTTGAATGAACACCAAACCTTCCAAAAATTATTTTGGAAGGTTTGGTGTTCATTCAAAAATTCAAAAAACTGGTCCGATTTTGCTTTACAGATTATAAAATCTGTAAAGCAAAATCGGACCAGTACATAAAGGACTGGCAACTAAGAGTTTAGTGATAAATATGAAAGAAGAAAGAAAGAAAAATATATTTATTTAACGGTCGAGATGCAGACACAAAAACAAAAAGACAAAACGATTAAAAAAAAGTACAATCAGAAACAAACTAAAATTAAAATATTACAATTAGTGACTTACACACTCATATACAACAATACTGTTGGGAAAATAATTAATCAAAAAAAAAAATTTGTAGGTAACGCTTATTTAAAATACTGGTAGCTGGCCTAGATCGTTATCCACAAAAGTAAGTAAGATCTCTTCGGCAGTACAACACTAGCCGGTCTAGATCTTTACTCAAAAGAGTAAACAAGATCCCTACAGCACTCCAATAGCTGGTCTAGATCATTACCCACAAAAGTAGGTAAGATCCCTACAGCACAAAACAAATAAGATATAATCTTCACACAACAGTACGTAATTATAGACGTACGAGTACATTCAGACCCGTAAAGGCGCCGTACTCAGTACTGTCATACGATTTAGTTTGGCGTTTATCTCGGCAGTACATTTGTACCTATCGGGTACGGACCGGGTTTCTGCTATACATACCCAATCTGCGTACTGGTATACTCATACTGGGTATTTATACCTGTACCAGTATATACGTGTCATCCCTAGTCCTCTGGTCCCAAGCTAAGCTTACATGCGTGTGTTATGGGTACCAGAACACGGATATACTACATGTACTATTTTTCTTTTGTAAATACATGCATATAATACATAGTAAACACCCAGACGCAGTACAAACATTTGTATGACATTTATGGATATCACACAAATGATTGGCCTGACCGGGAATCGAACCCGAGACCTCGCGATCGGCAGTCCATTACCATGTCCTCATATATAAACAGCGTAAACATACATAACGACACGTCTTTTTCCCATGGGGTTGACAGAGACTATAAAGAGTCATCTGTTATGATCTAAACATACTTTCATAGTATATGAGTTTTACCTTTATGTATTTTTTCTTGTTGTTAATTTTATGTAATAATGTAAGGGTCGTTCAAGTATTACGTAAGCAGATTTATTAAGTCCCCCCCCCCCCCCAACCCCTTTGTCAGCAAAAGTAAGCAAAGCTCTTACCCCCTCCCCCTAAGCTTACGTAAATATTTTTCTATAAATGTATTGTTTTTTAAATATTATAATTATTATTTAAAAAATAAGAAAAACACTGACAGAAAATTTTGACAAGTGAATAGCGCGCGGTAATTCCCCTACTCGGTTCTAAAGCGAGTGCCTAAACATATGCATTATTAGCGGGAATCCCCAAAAATGGGTTTCGTTTTCAAGCAAAGACAATGGAAGGGTTGCTATTCGTGTAAAAAAGTAATTTTACTACCGATGACGTAATCATCATCTAGACTCCAACACCCCCCAACCGTCATCCAAAATAAGCAATACATAGACCCCCGCCCCCACATAGTACTTACGTAATACTTGAACAGCCCCTAATTAATTTTATGTAGTCTGAGCAAAATGTGATATCTAAACCTTATGTTAAAAGTCTATGTTTAAGGTCAATGTAAAAGTTAAATATCAATTGCGGGTAAACCCCGTAACAACTGATCTCTCTCCAGCCAATTATCGTCCCGCTATTGGGCACGGGCCTCCTCCACTTTGGAAGGGATTATGGCCTACTGTGCCGCGCTGACCAGGCGTGTCGGCACAGGGTTTACTTTCGAGGTTTCCGTCTTTCACAGAGGAATGCATCTGTTTAAGAAACTTTCACAGATGATGTATTTCTGTTACTGTTTCAACAACAAATACACAAAACCAGAATACAATAAATCTTCCCGTACAATAAACTTTTTTAGTTTAACTTGATGATATGCGTAGACGATATTATTATGATTATGACGGTATATTATGATTATGATGGTATCGGACCTTAATTGCGCGAACCTAATTCGTACTTAGCCGGTATTTCTTTAAATATTCGTGTGCAATAAAGTCAAGGTTTAACCTTGCCATTGTGAATTCAACCGCAGAAAGATATTGTATATAGGTAACTAGCTGTTGCCCGCGACTCCAGCCGCGTGGAATTTAGAAAATTTTCCGTTTTTGTAAAATTTTTCACTACTGCTTCGCTTCTACTGGTCGTAGCGTGATGTTATATAGCCTAAAGCCTTCCTCGATAAATGCCCTATCTAACACTGAAAGAATTTTTCAAATCGGCCCAGTGGTTCCTGCGATTAGCGCGTTCAAACAAACAAACAAACTCTTCAGCTTTATATATTAGTATAGATATAGATATCTCTACAACAATAATATCTTCACACGGTCTATATATCGAAGAAATATATTTGACCCAGAAAGCCGTCCGCAAATCTAAACTTTGAGACGCAGTAGCTATTGAAAATAACTTCCTCGTATGAATTCATAGAATTGAAACGCGGATAGTCATCACCATCAGCCTTTTTCTCCATGGGCGTAAGCAAAGATTATAGAATGCCATCTGTTATGATCCAAACATACTTCCTTTCTTCAGGATAGTCATTATATTTTTTTTTCTTTAATATTCATTGACATTGCACACAACGTCAATATCTGGTCCCAAGCTAAGCTTATATGGTTGTTATGGGTACCAGAGTACGGATATACTACATAAACTACTTTTCTTTTGTAAAAACATACTTATAATACCTCTTGAACCATCCTCTTATACCTCCATCCTCTTGAATCACATTAATCATTGAAAAAAAACCGTATCAAAATCCGTTGCGTAGTTTTGAAGATATCAGCTCACATAGGGACATACATACAAAAACAATGACTTTGTTTTATAATAAGTAGTAAAGGTTTACCTGTATTAATTGACACAAAACGTTGATAGAATCTAGTAGTTTGTATATATTTTTGCCACCTCTCAGCTCCAACTGAACATGTTTCAATATGTCCATTGGAAATGTTGAATTCTCATCTTCTAATATTGGTGAAATTGATCCTAAAATAATAAATCATAAATAAAATATTTACATAATTTCTCTTAACATGCCCAGTTTATCAATGTCCCATTGCTGGGCACGGGCCCCAGTTTGGGGTTGGTATTTGTGCTACTACGCCATGGTAACCAGGCGTGTTGGCGTAGTGTTTAATTTACAGTTTTCCGTCTCTCATAGGTTATGTGTGTTCCGAGCTGATATCCCTGAGCTGGCTTTTACAGCAGTACGGGCAATAAATGGAGTGGTGAAGTACCAGAAGATTTTTTCTGAAATTTGGACTTGGAAAAAAGTTGGACTGACTATATCGTTATGAATACCTCTGGATGCAGTTAGCGCAGAACCGCGCGTTGTTGCGTTCTATGGGAGTGGGGGGGCTATGCCTAGCAATGGACGAAGAAAGGCGGATGGGTGGATGGAAAAGTAAAAGGACAATAATAATTTACCTGAACTCAATAGCCTGTCCAAGAAATTGAACATAGGTCCTGTGATCCTCTTTACATGCAAGTTGTCACCAAACACTTTTATAATTGTATCACAAATAGATTTCAACATTTCCTTGTCCGAGTGTAAACCATTTAGGTAAGCGTATAGCGATTGGGTTGTGTGTTTTACCTGGAAATTAAAACTTATGTAACACATGATAGGAAATGAAGTAATGACATGTATGCTTACTATTTAGCCGTTACCACAACTGAAAGTAGCCGTTACCCCCTTTTTGGTAAGAGATTATGGGCTTTACTTTCTTTTGACTATCTGTGTTAAGGTGGCATTCGGAGGTCTCATGACGCAGTCGCGCGACCAGCTCTAATTTTGTATTGAAAGTGCCGTCTGATTCCTATATTTGGTCACAAGTTACTGTTTTATATGTAAAGTCGGCGTGGTTAAACACAATAGTGGCTGCAGAATTGTCACCGCTTATGACGCGACAGGATCGCACCGGACCCATATTTGACATTGCAAGAGCGATGTCATTATCATCATAAAATCACGCCAATTACTCATGGAGGTAGGTAGACTATAGAGCGCCATCTGCTACGATCCAAACATTACTTGAGCGGTGTGATAGACATAAATATTATTGTCTTTTTTTAGCAACTTAATTTTTTTTTCTCAGTGTTTATTTGCGATCAGTCATTAACTATAAGCAAATGTTTGGACAACGTCTATGTCATGTAGAGTGCATCCCCCATTGAGGATGTGCTACTCATTGCATTTCACTTAAGTTGTGGGTTTAAACTTAAAAATTGACATAAATTTGATGGGTCGCGCATCGCGGTCGCACGTCGTGCGTCGCGTACATCGCGAATGCCAGTATAAGTTGAATCAACTTACCAAACTTTCAGTCAATTCTCCAGCACTTACAACCAATCCTTTAATCACATTATATCTATAATCTTCATAGTTCAATAACTGCACAAATCTCGGCATTGTGTGTCCCGGGAACAACCAAAGCACCACATTAGAATTTTCACTAGTTTGATGCATTTCATTGTCCTCTTCCATTTCCTTAGCAGTCTTCAGTTCCACTTCCTCAGAAGGAAATATACGTTTTAACGCATCGTGATGGGGAATATTAGATATTGGTGGATCACTGTAAAATAAAGAAGTAGTAATTAGTAATATATCCGCATTCTGATATCTTAAAATTAAAATATTTCTTAGTGAAAATCGAATAAAACGACTCTTCGGGAACTAACAGAGTAAGAAGTAAAACATACTTCTCAAATACTATTTTCTAAAATTTGATACATCGTCGCATATTTTAAAAAAATATACAGAGTCTAAATACTTAAGAAAATGTTTTTATATGAAGTAACAATTCATCATCATCATCATCATCACCATCATCATCATCATCATCATCATAACATCACGCCTTTTTACATGGGGGTAGGCAGAGACTATAGAGCGCCATCTGCTACGATCGAAGCATACTTCCTTGGCTTCATCCACACTCATACATCTGGTCATACATGCCCGACGGTTTTTTTTATTTTTTTTTGTTACTTCATAAAAAAAAGTTTAATATTTAGTTATGAAGTAACAAAATGCTATAATTAAAACAAAAAAGCGATATCACATTTATAAAAACACCTAGCCATAATTTTTTTTTAACTTTACCAACTGAGCTATTATTGTATACACAGTTCTTAATTTATTAAAAAAGCAGCACAAATCAATTCCAAGCTTATCTAAAATCACATTAACATTTTATGTAAAATTTTATACATACTTATAAATCAACGAAGTAAATATCCTGCCCGCATGAGCTCTAGTGCGGTCTATCTTCTCGACAGCTTGTTGGGCAACTCCGCACATTATATCCCTCATCACTTGCACGGAATTCAAATGGGGGGCTTCCACGGCACATTGACGACAAATGGACAACAAACCTGATACCAAAATTAATAATTTTGACTTATTTAATATTACAAATGTTATGTTACCCACAAAAATAATTAATGAAATGTCAACAAGCGATAAATGATAAATTTAAGTAATTTATTGTTTGGCTATGCTTCAGAGGTAAAACAAGTGTCGATATCTTTTGTTAGTTGTGCAGTGTTGTTCATGTGATAACATCTTCTGTAAGAGACGGAAAACTCGAAATCAAACGCTATACCAATATGCCTGGCCATCATCATCATCATAACATCACGCCTTCTTCCCATAGGGGTAGGCAGAGACTATAGAGCGCCATCTGCTACGATCGAAGCATACTTCCTTGGCTTCATCAACACTCATACATCTGGTCATACATGCCCGACGGTTGTAAGTGCTACGCACTTGCCCTTTTTGGAGTATCCCGGCGATGACATCGGAGTAATAAATAAATATTCAGGACATTTCACACAACGTCCTCTGGTCCCAAAGTAAGCTATATTTCTATGCTTGTATTATGGGTACCAGATACGGATAGACTACATATACTACTTTTCTTTTGTAAATACATACTTATAATACATAGAAAACACCCAGACGCAGTACAAACATTTGTATGACATTTATGGATATCACACAAATGATTATCCCAAGCGGGAATCGAACCCGCGACCTCGTGATCGGCAGTCCATTACATAAACCACTCCAACACGAAGCCCGTCGAAGTATATTTTTCTCGGGCGTCCTCTCCCAGCATTTCCACTTACCTCCGCCTTGTATAATAATATGCCTTTCGTTAATCGTCTCTCGAGAGACGATGCCTGGTCAGTGCGACATTATAGACTAAATTCCCCACTCATTGTATAGGTGGGTCTTGTCCTGCAGTGGGATTAATGAGCTGAGTAGGAAGGAGAATCGTCATACTAACCTGTCATACTAGCTTCCCTCACCCAAGCACCGATATCACCTCTCATATCAATAGTATACTCGGACAAACACTGTAATAATGCACTAATCACTTCACCCACATATTTCTCAATAGGACCCAGGATACCCTGAGTTAGGCACACTTCAGTCAACCCTATAACGGCATCTCGACGAGATTCAGCCCATTTTTGAGTAGATTCAGTCACTTTGGTGCATCCAATTAATGATTGGATTATTATTGGTAGATGTTCAGTTAAAATGAATTTTGGAAGAGATCCTGAAAATAATAATTAAGTTTTTTTTTTAAACAAGCCCAACCGACCTCATGTGCCTTTGGAATTTGAGGGTTTTCCTCGATTTCTCAGGAGATAACCATCAGATCGTGACCTGGTGCCAATGGGACCATACGGGAACCACCAGCTTACAAAATAATTAAAATAAAAAAGAATCATTAAAATTGCTTCGCCCTGTTAAAAGTAATGAGATAACAAAAGAACAAACAAAAAAACATAAAAAATATATACAGACGATTTGGGAACGTCCTCCTTATTTTGAAGTCTGTTAATAAAAACTTTGATTAATTTATCCGTCAAAGTTTAAAAGACAAAATAATAGAAGTGCTTAAGTCATGAGTTCGATTCCCATTCAGAATATTTACTTGTGTGATTAACATACATATGTAGTTTAAATCTTGCATACTAAGTTCCGTAAGTAGTATACCTAAGTAAAAAAAAAATTTTTTTGCCCTTAAACATAAGTACATATCTAAATATCTTGAATTTTGTCTTTCAATGTAGTTTACTGTCTCATATCCCATTTGATATAAACAAGATCATAGTAACTAAGCTATTTCTTCTCCAGCCCATTTATGTCCCACTGTTGGGCACGGGCCTCCTCCACTTTGGAAGGGATTATGGTCTACTGTGCCCCGCTGACCAGGCGTGTTGGCACAGGGTTTATTTTCGAGTTTTCCGTCTCTCACAGCAGATGTTATCTGTGTGCAATATCCCTTAGCTGACTTTTACAGCACCCTTGGGAAGTGATGGGGTGGTGACACTTGTATTCTTAATCCGTCACCACACGGAGCTATTAACACAAGCTATTTCAACACGCTTTTATTAGCCGTGTTCGTATCTATAAATCTATTAATAAAATGTAACGGACAACGTATATATGGGACAAATAAGGGACATACGTAACGGAATCTATGAAAGACCTTTTTACCCACTTGCAGTAGTTGGATTAATTCAAAACTTGCACATTTATTACGGACAGATAGACAGATGACAATGCAATAATTAAAAAAAATTGGATGAATAGAGTTTCAAGCGTGTTTCTTTAGTTTTTGTACAAAGGAACAAACAACTAAATAACCGTGCGTGCACAAGTGAAACAAAGGAACACAGTAAATTTTATACAAAACTAGCTGTTTCCCGCGACTTCGTATGCGTGAAATTTAGAAATCTATCCTTAACAAACAGAAGTTTACTCTTCTGCTCAATAGATGGCGTTGCACGTTTTTTAAATCGCGCTATCGTTTCTTTCCACACATTAACACTGATGCTCGTCAAAATTATTAGTGTGTCATCATCCGGAATTCGCAATTATAAATTAGTAAGGATAAGGATCATTTTTACTTACCTACTGCTCTAGCATATCCCATTCTTATTACTAAACCATTTACACCAACACTGCTTAACTGTTCACAATATTTCTCAACCAATTCTCTCCTTTTCTCCTTAGCAGTAATCTCGCCGTATTTCAGGGCGTCATCACGTAAATATTGGTTAAACACTAAAGGTAATGCGTGGACGGCTTTATCTCTAATGACCTGTACTTCATGGGCGAGACATTCTTCTAGCAAATTCAACCAATCATCTGAAATTTCAGAGATAGAATGAATGAAAGGGATAAAAATATTTGGTTTTGTTAACACATTATGTTAAATGTAACTAGAGGCTGATACGACGCTACTAGGAATAACGAATTTCTCAGCCATATCTTACTTTCAAAGTTTTTGTAATTCACGCCATCTATCCCATGCACTGCAACTAAATAGTGCTCAGCTGTTAGAGCAGTGCAAGTTCCAAAGGATGGGTTGAAATCCTAAACGGGGCCACCATTTTTTATAAAGTCTAAAATGAACATTAGTATCTACTCATATAGTAACCCACCCCGTAATCTCCAAGTTATTGTCTGATCATTATACTTTTTACATTACTATGAAGCTACATTCTTCCTGAAAGCCATGTTATAAACGAAATGGCGGACGAAAGACTAGTACGGCTTTTCCGAAAGTGCCCACCCACTTTAGTGGGTAATAAAAGTGTAAAAATGACATACCAATAATAGTATGTCCATGATAAGGTGATCCGGCTAATGCAAGCGACGCTATACAATGACAACAAGCTTGACGCATCAATTCCCCACCAAGACCACGAAACTGTTGTTTAGACCGAAGTATCGGGACTAACTCACGAACCCTCAATAATATATTGTCAGATATTAATGAGTCTGCTGTTTCACCTGTAAAACCAAATGTTGAACTATCTAGTGGTGACCTAGGTAAAGGTAAACAAAATAGTTATCTTATTTTCAGGCTTATTAAATATACAGTAGGAATATTGAATATGAAATTACATAAGAATCGGTCAAGCCAATTCAGATGGATGGGTATGTGTACAAAAATTTTAAACAAGAATTTTAAATAAATATTAGGCTAGTTGCTGCCCGCGACTTCGTACGAGAAAAATTTCCCCTTTTTTCAGCAGCGTGATGTTATATAGATAATATTTACATAATATTTTTGGCTGGAAACAAGGTTCATTGCGTATTGTGCGACAGGTGGGACAGTCCGATGCTAGGACGCTGGATACAACTGGAGATTTTAACTGATAGATTTTTAAATTCAATTTTAACATACAATACTAACATTAGTTTCTAAGATATTTGTAACTAACACGAAATGGATGTGTAATCTGAAATAAATTTTTTATGCATTATTGCTATACAGTAATTTTTTGTGTTCTTTTTACATTAGCACTATAGCAATAATACTAAAACAGTCTAACAAATACTAAACCGGCCTAAAATAAAGTGACATTTTCGTCCACATCATAAAAAATATTACGTTCACTAACACGCGAAAAAATTTACTTATAAAATGTTCCCCTAACACCACAAAAGAAGTATTACTTCAAAAACCCAGAAGTAACCATATCATACCATTAGCCAATTTAGCCTGAGATAGTGCGTAGATAGCTTCTCCTATAGCGAGGATCGCACCGTGGCGTACATTTAGATCTATAGACTCAGTCTTGGTAATCAATTTAGGTAGTACTTCTGTTGCTACGTAATCAGGAATCTGGAACAATAATAAATAACTTAAATCCTAAACAAATATTTATCTATACTGTTATAGATAAGCAGTATGGTGCCGCCGGAATTGAATAGCACCAACCCATATCTTCCCGTGGGCATCGTACAAGGCGATTAAGGGACCGTAAAAAAGTACTGAGTCCTGATAATTTTTATAGTTCCATCTATCTTGCCGTGGGGTTACGGACAAAAAAAATACAAGTATCATCTCCCCAGGTCTCACCCACGAGTGTCGTAAAAACCGGTCAAGGGAACCACGACACCTGCGCATATACCGGAGAAAGGTTGACGTCAGGTAGCTGGCCGCTCGTAAATATCACCCAAAACCCACTGCAACTTGAACAAGAAATCATGTTGCGTCAACCCCGAATAACGGGATAAGGGCAGGAGAATGATGTTATTATATAGATTAATGGTCTTATTCAAAATGACTTGATTGAAAGTTCGCTAAAATTGTCAAAAATTGTTGGGCCCTTGGGGCCCCGTACTCAAATTTCATAACTTCTTTCACAGATACAAGGCCAATAGAACTATTAAAGAGCCTATTCATAAAATTCTCTACAAACTACACGCCGGATTAATTCATTAGTGTACAGGATTATTACTGACTAGCTGTTGCATGCGAATTTGAACGTGTAGATTTAAAAAAAAACTGCTTTCGGACGCAGCCTGATGTTATATAGCCTATTGCCTTCCTCAATAAATGTACAATCCAACACTGAAAGAATTTTTCAGTAAGATTAGCGCGTTTAAACTTACAAACTCTTCAGCTTTGTAATATTAGTATAGATAAGCATATTTTAAAAAGAATACTATGTGTCAGCACTTACTTCTGGCATTGTTGTTCAGTATTATCCAATAATTTAAAACAAAATCATCAAAACTTTAAATAAAAATATAGGCGGAATAAAAATAAATAAACCTACTACACGACCTACACGTTTCAACTGAGAATAGAATTGGCAATGACCTTTAGTTGTCAAAATTGATTAGAATAGTACTGTCAGCAACGTGATTTTATTAACGTATCAATAATGTTTTTTTTTCCTTTACATAAACTCAGTAATTTGAAGCGAAAAAGTCTTAAATTATTTAGTAATAATAGTTATAATATTATTAAAAAACAAATACTATTTTCTTTCAATAATTTCATTTTTGGATACTATGATATTAAGTTGAATTGCCAACCGCCACTTTGTTGTTGTTGGTGTGCCTTTTTGAGTATATGAATTATAAGGCATTTTATTTTAAATTCTGTAAGTTGGGTGGTTGTCTCCCGTTAAAAAAATAAATTTGTTGTTATTTCTCAGTGTTTTTGTTTGTTAGTGTTGTTATTTCGAACTTTTTGTTATTTGTTATAGTTTTTTATTGTATTTGTCTCGCTAATTGCTCGAAAATTAGTAAACGATAACGACAAAGTGATAGATAAATTATATTATAAAAATGTCTTGTTTTGCTGACCCTACAAACATTTTTCAAATTGACAACTATGACGTTCCAAACATGACGTGGGGTCAATCCTATTTTCATTTGAACGGCATAGTACATAGCCTAACTCTTAGACATAAATAAATTTCTTACAGAATATTGTCAGATTTCGACAAACGTTCTTTATTTGAAAATAAAAAAGAAATTAAACAGAACATGACAATAAAAACGGCTAGCACTTTTATTCGAAAGAAATAATCAAACTTTAGAAGAAATAAAAACTCTCTGTGCGTATCATTTAAGATAGGAATTATGTACTTTCCACCCAAACTTAGAAATTTATTTTTTTCTAGTTCATAGTACATTATTTGTTATTAGATCAGCAACAGAAATACGTTACTCGTGTAAATTTCAACTGTCTCAATATCAAAACCCGACAGTCGAACAACTAAAACTCAGTTGGATGGATTGGATTTATATCATTAAGTTTTTGCAACATTTTTCACTACTGTTTCGCTTCTACTGGTCGTAGTCTGATGTTATATTAAAAAGCCTTCCTCGATAAATGCCCTATCTAACACTGAAAGAATTTTTCAAATCGGCCCAGTGGTTCCTGAGATTAGCGCGTTCAAACAAACAAACAAACAATCTCTTCAGCTTTATAATATTTAGTATAGATTTTTATTTTATTTCATGCAGTATCCTATTTTACCCTTTGGTATAGAAACCTAAGAAAATAATAAAATAAAAAAACCAGTCAGTAATAATTTAAAAAAAGAATCATACCTTGTCCGTTAATTTGTTGAGAGCTTTAGCTGCTATTTCACGTATGGCGCAATCCCAATGTTCCACTTTCAAGTCAACAAGATGATCTATGAGAGGTTGCGTGTATTCTGGATATGAAGCAACGTGCGATGCTATCACTAGATAGGCGTTGTTTCTTGGCCCAACGGATTGAAAGTCGGCGGTGGTTAGCACTTCAATACCATGGGGGAACATACCATGACGGCCAACATTCTCTTGATAAGCAGCTGATGCTGCACGTCTACAGTTTATCTGTAACAAAGTAGATATTGTAGAATTTATAGCCACTTAACTAGTCTCTGCCTACCCCCAAGGGAAA
Source organism: Orgyia antiqua (assembly GCA_916999025.1). Taxonomy (NCBI): domain Eukaryota; kingdom Metazoa; phylum Arthropoda; class Insecta; order Lepidoptera; family Erebidae; genus Orgyia; species Orgyia antiqua. The sequence continues at coordinate 12,667,451 of OU779864.1, read as the reverse complement.
AAGACGTGATGACGATGATCAACTATGTACATGGATATTACTATTTATTTCGAGTCTTGTCAAAGTCATAGTCAAAGTCAAAAATTTTTATTTCAAGTTGGCATGTTTTACAAGCTCTTTTGAAACGTCAGAAACTAGGTGTCTGTTCCAAACGCGAATCCTATGGAGAAGAACAGACAAGAAACTCCATAAATAATAATGGGTTATAAAAGTTGTGGATTTCACTTACGGTTAAAATAAATTTGCCCGCGATTTATTTTCAAGCCTACTGTAATTTCTTTGAATAAATTAGTTAAACCGGTCGGTAGGCGAAAAACAAAACAAAAATGTCCTAAAACGTGAGCATATTCAGAAAATACTCTCAACTTTGCCTAAATATGAGTTTAAGAGTACATATCAGATCTATTTATTTACATTACTTTAATGTACATTGTACACTAACAACTAATATTAAATTATTAAATCATAAGTACAAAATAAAATTGAAGAAAAATTCACCACAATGTATCAAGAATAAGTATGCTATCCTTACTCCTTACTAAATTATAAATGTGAAATTGAGTTGATGACGTAATAATAGTTTTGACGAGCTTAAGTGTTAATGTCTGTAACGAAACCATAGTGCGATTTAAAAAACTGTACAACGCCATATATCGAGTGATATAGTAAACACCTGTTTGTTAAGGTTTAATTTCAAAATTTCACGCGTACGAAGTCGCGGGCAATAGCTAGTGGTATAATAAAATAACTGACCTCTCTGTCAAAACACGCAGTAGCTATAAGTGCGTACGCGAGCGTATGAGCGTACGGCGAAAGTGCGTTCGCGTCATAAGCTCTAGCGAAGGCCCAGGCAGCGTGACAGGCGGAATCTCTAGCCGCTCTACCTCCTCCGCCTGCCCCAGCACCGCAAGAAGCTCTACCTTCATCACGACGTAGCGCACTTACCACGCTGCGGACACCAGCGCCTACTTGCATAGGCGATAGTAATCCACGGCGACCTATATTACAAAAAATTGGTCAAGTGCGAGTCGGACTCGCGCACGAGGGTTCCGTACCATTATCTATGCAACATAAGGCAACGTTATTAGTATCGAGCAAGAAACGGTAAAAAAATCATGTTTGTTGTATGGGAGCCCCCCTTAAATATTTATTTTATTTTATTTTTAGTATTTGTTGTTATAGCGGCAATAGAAATACATCATCTGTGAAAATTTCAACTCTCTAGCTATCACCGTTCTTGAGATACAGCCTGGTGACAGACGGACGGACGGACGGACAGCGAAGTCTCAGTAATAGGGTCCCGTTTTTACCCTTTGGGTACGGAACCCTAAAAATGATTAGTAAACCACATCGCTGCGTCGCCATCTAGACGAACGAAACATACTCTTCACACCCCATTAAAGTGCTGCCATTGGAATCGAGCTTATTACCATTTCGGAAGGTATTTAGTCTAGTGTTGGAATAAAATTTCCTTTCAAGGTTTTCCTCTCTTACAGAAGATGTCAATGGCTTCTATTTTATGACTTTGCGAAGGAAACAAGGTGTTGACATTAACGCATAAATTCACATATTATGAAATTCTTGTAATACTATTTTCTTTTCTACTAGCCTACTAAAATCATAATATGTGTATGTGTGTGTTAATTCTTTACCTTCAAACTACTGAATAAATTTTGACAAAACTTTACATCAATGTAAAGGCTAACATGAACACTTATGGTGGCTCCAAACCTCAAAAACAATGTAGAATAAAAACACGTAGGCTGCATATTATCACGCTAGGATCCAGGGAGCAAACCAGTATTTATAACAGAAGTTGAAATAGCCAGTATAAGTTAATTTTCACCAATATAGGAACAAAATATAGACACAAACATTTACCCACTAATAACCAAAATAATATCAAACTAACTTACCAAGTTCAGCTAAGGCCATACATCCACCATGCCAAGCTGTCTCCCTTTCATTATCAGCGAACAATGCTAGTACACTCTCACAAACATCTGCTGCTGCAACAGCGGGCAATCTTGCTCCAATACGACCGACACCTTTAGCCGCAGACCAACGTACAACTGTATCGTCATCACGGAGAGAACATAACAGAAGTTCTACCACATCTTCTACCTAGTAAGAAACCAATTAATTCAAATTATAAATAAGTAGTTATGGACAACTCACACAATGCATTCTTTTTTTTTTTACAAGGTTCTCTGGTCCCAAGCAAATGGGTACCAGAATACGGATAGAATACTTAAACTAATTTTCTTTTGTAAATACATACTTATAATACATGCAAACACCTAGACGCAGTACAACAGCTCGGGACAATCATTTGTGTGATCTTTATTAATGTCATACAAATGTCTGTTCTGCGTCTGGGTGTTTCTATGTATTATAAGTATGTATTTACAAAAGAAAAGTAATATATGTAGTATATCCGTATTCTGGTACCCATAACACAAGCATATAAGCTTAGCTTGGGACCAGAGGACGTTGTGTGAAATTTCTAAGAATATTTATTTATTTATAATATTTATAAACATTTGTATGACAATTCGAAAAATCACACAAATTATTGTCCCGAGCGGGAATCGAACTCGCAACCTCTTGATCGGCAGTCCATTACATAAACCACTCAACCACGAGGCCATTTCTGGTCCCAAGCTAAGCTTGTGCGTGCTTGCTCTTTTTAGTAATGGGATCCCTATCCCTAGGATTCTGTACCAAAAGGTACCGAATCCTAGGGATAGGGATCCTATTGCTGAGACTTCGCTGTCCATCCCTCCGTCCGTCACCAAGCTGTACTTCAAGAACAGTGATATTAGAGAGTTGAAATTTCTCCAGATTAAGTAATTAGATCTGTTAAGAGGATACCAAAATAGCTACGTGCATTTTTCTATGTACGAAGTTTTCATTGTTTCTTTAGATTGAATGGCTAGAGCTCTAATTTTTAAGTATATGTTTTTTCAATATATTATCTAGGATCGCATAAACTCAGAAACGCGATTGAAAAAGTTTTCTCGATAGAAAATCTTGGCGAAATAACCTCTCAAATTTTTTATTTTTTTCATTTGTCGGTCTATTATCGCGTATTAACTAATGAAATAACTTTAAAAACATAAGTAACTATCATATATAGAAACACGTAAATCAGAATTATTTAGTAGATTTTGAGTAAATAGGAAAAGTATCCCTAATTCTTCATTTTCTGTGCCTACTGGCTGTGTTAATATGTACGTGTCGGCGATGATATACGATAATATTGATGTAGGCCCTTAATACTACAATGACAAATTCTAAAAATCTGAATATAACACATATTCAAGAGTGTGTTTTTTTGCTTGTTTTATTTTGTTATCACATATTTTTAATAAAAAAAGACCCAGACGCGATACAATTGTGTAACAAATATATATCTACCACACAAATGATTGACCTATGCGGGAATTGTACCTGCAACCTCGTGTACGCCAGTCCTCTAACCACATCTTAATTACATATTTTTTATGATACAGCTATATGATTTCCTAATAATACTAACTTCTTGAGGTATATCTTGGTCATCGTCATCAGGTGGTGATGCAGTAGGTTCTGTGTCCCCAGCTGCCACTGCTCCACCTCCAAGCGTCACGGCTAGAGACCTGGAACCACGGGTGTACCGCCAGGATACCACTCGAGGTCTTAGAAATGTTAAACCTGGATAGAAATATAGGAAATTATAAAAGAAAACAGAATAATACAACATTTATTTCTCAGTCGGTAATAAGAGGGTATACCATATGTTAAACAACAAAAATTTTTTTAGAATTTTAAATGAGTTACTTAAGGTGACACTCAGAACAAAGGAGTTGGTTACACATGTGTAATCCAAAGGGATAATGATAATCAACATATCAACAAAAAAATTCTAAAAAGACTTAGTTATTTATAACAAAATATAGTAATTTATTATTTTGCAATTGACTTGCTATGCTTTTTACTTAATAAATGAAATTATAGTGGAAAAAAAGATCAGCGCAAGAGGGACTTGAACCTACGACCTCGACCTCAGAATACTGTTCCGTATTACGGAACGGTATTCCGAGGTCATGGGTTCAAGTCCCGCTTGCGGTGATCACTTTTTCCACTATAAATTCATTTATTAAATTATAACAAAATATTCTTAAAACAATTAGACATTTTTCTTTGAAGCACCAATCTAAAAACATGAACAACAAGTTAGTTACTGTTTTGGCCTTAAAATTTATCAGGCTATTTTGATTATTTTTTAAATTCACTCCAAAGTTCCTATATATAGGAAAAAAGACTAATGGCCTTATTTATAATGACTTATCGGAGGTTTAAAAGTTCGCTAAAATCGGTTCGCGAAAATTATCAAAACTTGTTGTTCATAATAGTCTTTTTACGATAAAACGTTTATTATCTCTCCGATAAAATATACGTTTAAACCTCCGATAAGTCATTATGAACAACACGAAACGTTTGTTTTGAACACGCTAACCTCAGGAACTACTGGTTTGAATTGAAAACATATTTTTGTGTTGGATAGTCCATTTATCGTGGAAGGCTTTAGGCTATATAACATCACGCTGCGACCAATAGGAGCGAATCATCAGGGAGAAATGTTGCAAAAACGGGGAACATTTTCTAAACACGCCGTGGAAGTCGCGGACAACAGTTAGAGCATTTATACAATGAAAACGAATCTCACCTATTCTTTGTACAATTTTAACACCATACTTTCTAACAAGCATAGCTTTGTGTTGTTCATATTTCTGTGTGGTCACCCATTCAAGTAATTTTGGTGCATACGGTAACAAATCATCTCTTTTCCCATGTTTGAGTACAGCCGCAACAGCAGCAAGTACACCATAACAGATTGTTTCTTCTTCTTGTATATTGGAATGTAAATCACAGGCCCAGTCAAAGAATGCACTCATGTCTAGCTCTTTTACATCTGATCTGGAATATAAAAATCATACAGTCGAAAACAAAATTGTTTGAACACCTAAATGCGATTTAACAAAATGAAAAGAAAAAGAGATAAAAAGAACCATGGAGTTTCTTGTATTTTCTTCTCTATAGGATTCACAAACACTTAGCTTCAGACGTTTCAAAAGAGCTTGTAAAACATGCCGATTTAAAATAAGAATTTTTGACTTTAGTTTACATAACAATAAGCACTGCTACATAGCATTAAACATCATAAAAAACTAGTGGATGTTGCGTAAAATGTTATTGAAAATTTTCTTTTACTAGTATATAGTTTGAGAAAAGATATAGGCTACTTTTTTATGCAAAAAAATGGTTTAAAGTAATTCCAAAATCTATGTTAGCTAGTCTTTTATAAAATTTGCAATCTAATATTTTTACATAGCTAAAACAATTACCTTATTAGAAACTTAGAAGCCAAATAAGCACTAGCCTCAGCACAAGAATCCTTGCACATGGCGTAAGTTTTACAAATATTTAGTATTCTCTCCATTACTGTTAACTTTTTAGAACCATCTTCATCACCTGGAAATCCCATAACATAAAATTAAAAGAAGACTAAATATTATAATGCTGAAGAGTTTGTTTATTTGTTTGAATCTCAGGAACCAATGGTCCGTATTGAAAAATTATTTCAGTGTTGATAGTACATTTATGGTGGAAAACTATAGGCTATTATAACATCACGCTGCTACTAGCAAAGCAGTAGTGAACAACAATGCAAAAATGGGGAAAATTTTCTTAATTCTACATGTACAGAGTCACGGGCAAAAGCTAGTTTTAAATGAAATTACAGTGATGCTACCTATATACGAGAAATCATTCTACCATTTTTTATTCATATCACTCTGTTCTAAATCTTTAAAATTTAAACATAATGCTCACAAAATATGTTTAAAATCTCTTATTAAAAGGAGATCATTTACGTTTCATACATTGTCCGGCTCAAAAGACAAAGTGCCGGCGAACGAAAAAAATATGATAGCCGAATTGGGGAGGTTCCTCTGGTGGTTCCTAATCGTTTTAATCTCGTTGGGATAATCCATCACCTATTTTCAGACATGTATGGGCCATATCTGTCACCCTTAAAGCACCACAATCTGCGAATCTTTGTCAATCACATACAATGGCCGCACGAAACTGATCAAGCCGTCGTTTTAGCTGATCCCTACCAGTTAGAGCGACGGCTTGATTAGCTCCTAGTAATTCTCTAATTATCCAACACCTCATCATCCAGTTGAAATAGTAAGTAGTTTCTATCCATTATTAGCTTTTGACTGATGTGGATATGAGAGCAATGAAGGCACATTAAATATTCGTGTTAAAGCCGAGCGGTCCCGACTGATTAAGTCTACAGTGCAGCCTACACCTGCCGAATACGAAAACCCAAAAAGCTTTCAGCTCGGACTTATAACTCAAAATATCGCTTCCAATGCTTAGACGAGTGCGAAACAGCGAACGATATTAACAACCTAAACAACCAAATCTCGGACGTCAGCCTGTACGAGATCAGATTGGCTCTTAAGCAGCTTAAGAACAGTAAAGCATCGCGCTATGATGGAATCACTACGGAGCTTCTAAAGGCGGCGGAAGCTGATACTCGTCGCCTTTCAGAAGCTGTTTGACTCCATCATCCTTGGGGACAAGTACCGGAGTATGTTCCGGAGACGTGGTGGTGTTGCTTTTCAAGAAGGGCGATATACCCGCTTGAAAATCTATCGACCTGTCCACTCTTGAGTCACATCTATGAGTTGTTTTCGAGTCATTACAAATCGACTCTCGCGTATGTCGTCTTCCAGCTAGCCGGGCAAGCCAGTTTCAGAAAAGGTCTTAGTACTATAGACCACATACATACGCTGCGTCAGATTATACAGAAGGCGGAAGGGTATAATCGGCCTCTGTGTCTAGCGTATGTGGAGACACAGAGGCCGATTATACCCTTTCGCTGATTATATCTTTCCGTGTCGAGACTTGGGCGGTGCTGCAGTCTCCCTTGAGCTGCTGGAGCACCGCCGCAGCGATTGACTATCCGTATATTGAAGCATTAAAGTGTTTGTATAATGCAGAAGTACGAGACCGGTTGCACTGCAGATGGGTATGTCAGACAGGGGGACGTAATATACCCGAAACTGTTCACCACTGCATTAGAAGACGTCTTCAAGCTTCTCGATTGGACCGGACTCTTCATCGACATTAATGGCGAATCTATCACTTACCTTCGATTTGCATACGACATCGTGGTCATAGCAGAATCCCTAGAGGCTCTTGGCACAATGCTCAATGACCTCAGCAGTGTTTTCCAGCGGATTGATTTAGGGATGACCATGGATAAAACCAAGGTTATTTACAACGTCTATGTCCGGCACCAGTATCTGTTGGGAATGCGACACTCGAGATTGTCGATCACTTCGGACACTTCTACTTAGGACAAACAGTCCAGTTGGGCAAATCCAACTTCGAGAAAGAAGTCAACTGACGAATCCAAACCGGGCGGCGCCGCGGCGTTCGGGAAGTCTATGCATATCCTTACGTCCAATATACCGTAGTGCATTAAGACAAAGGTATGACTGCTATGACCAGTGCATGTTACCAGCGATGACATACGGAACAGAAACGTGGTCTTTGAATGTCGGCCTCGTATCTAAGCTTAAGGTTGCACAGCGGGCTATGGAGAGGGTTATGCTCGGTATTTCCCTACGGGATAAAATCCGAAATACGGAAATCCGACGGGTTAGCACGCTGAAGTGGCAATGGGCAGGCCGTAGTCGTAGGGCTGATGATCGTTGGGGAAGAAAAGTTCTAGGGTGGCGACCCCCAACTGGACGACGCAGCGTAGGTCGGCCCACAGCAAGGTGAACGAAGATATTCTTAAAGTCGCGGGGAGCCATTCTATGCAAGCGGCACAAGACCGCGCGTTGTGTAGCTCTATGGGGGAGGCCTATTACCAACAGTGGATGGAGAAAGGCTGATGGATGCATTGTATGTGAATGACACTGAGTCACAGGTTGTGCGGCTTTTAGGGTGAGAGATATGCCCCACACATGACTGAAAATAGCTGATGGATGATGCCAACAAGCTTAGAACAATTTGGCACCACAGAGCAATAGATTTTTGTGAAATGGAACCAGACATTTCAACACCAAAAAAACAGCTGAAGGAGTGGTGGTAGAAGCTGACTCCCATAATAAAAAATACTTGGACAGATCTTCTCAAAATGCCAGTCATGTTTTTTTTTCATTGACTTTGACTTTATGGCCGGAAATGAATGATCTCCTTTCAGTCTAGGGAATACTGTAGATGGATACATAAAATAAAAAGTTTACCTGGTTGTCCTGGTGCAAATCCATCAAGCCTGCTCATATGGAAAGGAATGATTACAACAATAGACAGCCATAATAACAACACAAATCTACTTCTCCAAGTTTCTTTATCATTTGGATCCTGTGCCTCCAGGAATGTCAATACAGTTAGGAGATCTGAAACCTGAGAATAGTAATACAGATAATTAAAAAGGTCAAAATGTATGCTATGAAATTTCTGCTAACTTTAAACAGTTGAGTAATATAGCATTGATATTTTATTTTATAGCCAGTATTAACTATCATAATAAATAATTATTGTAAACAAATAATATAAATAAAAGGGAAAAAGTCTCTTTGTCAATATGAAGTGAAGCTAAATATTAAGGCAATGGACATCTAACTTCGGTTAGACATTTAGTGAAGGAGATTTTTTTTTTAAAGGAACAGTCTTAATTTTTAATCAGTGCTATGCTTTGAGTATATGAAATCAGCAGGAATAGTCAGTGGCGGATTTACCCTAAGGCCCAGGCCTAGGGCGTCCAGAATTTCATTATGTAGTTTATATGGTGGATGCTGAAACAGGGGCCACTGGTGGCTTGGGGCCTAGGGCGGCCGAGACTGCTAATCCGCCACTGGGATTATTCCGAGCTAGTAACTATGGTAACACACACTAACAGTATTACGGTTTCTTTTGGTCACTACACTACTATATTATGTTGTTCTGCAATCGTAATCTATGACTAAGCTTTAATATTGGTTATTTTTACACACTACCAAACTTACCTCATGGGGTAGATGTCTTATAACCACCTTGTAACCCCTCACTCTTATAATTTGGTACATATAATTAAATGTCGCATGTTTTAATTCAAAAGGAGTATCCTTATCCTTAATTAGACTAAGAAACTTTGCCAAGATCTTGTCCAAATGGGGGTCAAGCAAGTGTGGCTGTTCGTAGTATTGTTTGAGTATGCCATACAGTTTATCATATTCAACCTCGAAAGCCGGTGTGTTATATATGTTTTTCACGTTATCTATCATGTTCATCACATCTTCGACTTCCGAAAAATGCTCTAAAGCGCACCCGAGCCCAATATTGTCACATTCGTCATCCCGGTTCATATCGGCATCTAATACAACCATTCTGCTCAGGGCTAAAAGATGTAATATAATGAAATTATAAATTCAGATGTGTCTTCAAAGCAGCAAATGAAGATAACCAAGAAAGATAGAATGCTCACAAAAGATATTTGTTAATATTAAAGACACAGTCCGCAATAAAAACAAATCAATTTCGATTTAATTCTGTCTGTTTGACTTGCTTGACAGCAAAGCTTAATATTTTTTTTTTTGGGATTAATGACCGGGTTGTGAGGACCTTTAGGTCATATCTTCTTTTTCCAATTCTTTATTGTTTTAGTTATATTGTTTTGATGGTATTCTTGATATATTTATATATGGCAGCGTAACTATTCTTGTTTTTTAGTAATTGATTAATAGGCGGCGGTTGGGATGAAGAAACACTTAAAATTTTCACGTCACTGAGGTCACTAGCGAATATTAGTCTGGCAATTAAAAAGTTTTGACATTCACTGTGGACAATAATAAAATAATAATATATGTTCAACGGTTCCTTCGTGTGTTGTGCAATGTGGGCAAATATTAACAGTAATAATACCCATTCTAGCCAGGGCCCTGAGTCGGGTATTTCAACGGTGTCACAACTGTACCATTATTGTACCATTATGGTGCAATAGTAAAGTTTTTGGTAGTCTACTATTAATGTGTCGTCATAACGACTTCATCATTGTCTTACAATTGTCAAAGTGACATAAATTGCTAGTCTCGTACACAACTGCTTCACAATTAGAGATGTGTAACTCAGGAGTGATTGGAAAAAAAGATTTACATCTGTAGAAAAGATTTAGTAACTCAGTAACTCACTTCATTTCAAAACACATCTTTAACTCACTTCATTTCAAAACACATCTTTAACTCCCTGAGTTATGATTCAATTTAGATTTGAACCAAGAAGATGTGTATACTGAAATGAATGAAATAGATGCTACAAATTGAGTGAATTGGAAAGAGATAGAATGATGTAGGCGATGCGATGCACAACGTTGATCGTATTGAGTTACGCATACGGAATATACCGAGTGAGGGAATCATGAGTTGCAGACGTCAATATATTTATTTAATAACTAGCTGACCTGGTGCTCAAGTCCACTATTTTGGAACAATTGTCATACCGGCACAATACCGGTACGATACCGTTGCAATTGAAGTCAAATATCCGTAGTCTGCTATATGCCGTCATAACGGTCTTTCAATGGTAATAGAATTGTCGATCTCTTTTATCTATGCATTGAATTTTCGGTCTCTTTTATCTATGGATTGTATTAGAATGGTATGTATGTGTTGCCGTTTTTAAAAAATGCGTTAGTTGAAGTGATTTTCGAAAAACTACTAATAAATTTAAACATTTAATCATGCTAGATTTCGTTTAAATATATTTGTACATACTATTTATTAGTATAAAAAGCAATGTGAAGTTTAGGAGATTAGTAAATTGCAATAAATTACAAAGAACAATTTCTAATATTTCTATCTATCTATTTTTTATTTATGGCAATCTGTCGACACAGGACAATTTAAAAATATTACTGTCAAATTCAAAATAGCAGACTACCGAAACATTTCAGTCATTGAATTGCAATTGTGAAGCAGTTGTGTACGAGACTAGCAATTTATGTCACTTTGACAATTGTAAGACAATGATGAAGTCGTTATGACGACACATTAATAGTAGACTACCAAAAACTTTACTATTGCACCATAATGGTACAATAATGGTACAGTTGTGACACCGTTGAAATACCCGACTCAGGGCCCTGGCAAACGTTGTTTTGCCATACTTACTAAAAAAAAAGGTTTGAAAAATAGATGTTGGCCGATTCTCAGACCTACTGAATACGCATGTAAAATTTCATAAAAATCGGTTAAATCGTTTCGGAGGAGTACGGTAACTAACACTGTGACACGTGAATTTTATTTATAAGAAGATTAACTCGTTGCCATTGGCATAACGTTTATTTACTTTTGGAAGTAATTGCACTTACACTGACAGACTTTAATACAATATGTAGATAAATAAAATAGCGAGCGATGCCCGAGGCATAAGTAATGTACCTATTTTAATTTATCGAAATAATGGTAGTACTGATCACCTATATTATGTATCGATGGAATAATAGATTATTGCAACATCTGGCGTTATCGTATCGTTTTGAATATCAAAAATTGCCTATCGATCTATTAAAGGTAACCCTCAAAGGGTAAAAACGGGACCCTATTACTATGACTATACATATATATATTATATACCTACAATGTATTAATAGGGATATTTTTAGGATTCCGTACCTATGTCACGGAACCCTAAAAATATGCGTACGTAACACGACGAGTACATAAATAATAGTATTAACCCGCCGCTATCACAACTCTGATTTACTTATTTACATTATTATAAATCACACGGTACTATTTCGTATCAGATTTATGAATAACTGATGATTTAAAAATTTCAAAAGATTTAATTACGATACAGTCGTTATAAATCATCGGCTCAAAATCAATCTTGAATCTATTTTGTATAGAAGAGGCAAAAGATTTGGTTGCGATTTTCTGATTTAAAGATTTAAAAGAGTGATTTAAATCTTTTCAAGCAAAAGATTTAAAGATTTAGTTTCACACAAAAGATTTATTTTGCGCATTACTATTCACAATTGCAATTCAATGACTGAAATGTTTCGGTAGTCTGCTATTTTGAATTTGACAGTAATATTTTTAAATTGTCCTGTGTCGACAGATTGCCATAAATAAAAAATAGATAGATAGAAATATTAGAAATTGTTCTTTGTAATTTATTGCAATTTACTAATCTCCTAAACTTCACATTGCTTTTTATACTAATAAATAGTATGTACAAATATATTTAAACGAAGTCTAGCATGATTAAATGTTTAAATTTATTAGTAGTTTTTCGAAAATCACTTCAACTAACGCATTTTTTAAAAACGGCAACACATACATACCATTCTAACACAATCCATAGATAAAAGAGATCGAAAATTCAATGCATAGATAAAAGAGATCGACAATTCTATTACCATTGAAAGACCGTTATGACGGCATATAGCAGACTACGGATATTTGACTTCAATTGCAACGGTATCGTGCCGGTATTGTGCCGGTATGACAATTGTTCCAAAATAGTGGACTTGAGCACCAGGTGTGATGGAGCAGTATTATGGCCAAAGCGTAGTCTGTTTATTGTTGTTATGAAATCACGACTGGCATCTTTCAGCTGGTTGTACCAAGGCTTTACAGGTAAGTTCTCTTGGATATTACCATACCACTTTCCCAGGGCCGGATTTACGGAACTGAATACGAAACCTTTTGAGTCCTATTTGCACTTAGCCAGTTTTTTAATTTTGCCTATATTTCGATATTGTTCAAATAAAATATCGAAGCCGATATCGAAATATTCATTCATCGATTTTTTTTCTGACATCCCTAATTAGAATGAATGACGTATGACGTTTAACTATCTGGGCCCTGAGTCGGGTATTTCAACGGTGTCACAACTGTACCATTATTGTACCATTATGGTGCAATAGTAAAGTTTTTGGTAGTCTACTATTAATGTGTCGTCATAACGACTTCATCATTGTCTTACAATTGTCAAAGTGACATAAATTGCTAGTCTCGTACACAACTGCTTCACAATTGCAATTCAATGACTGAAATGTTTCGGTAGTCTGCTATTTTGAATTTGACAGTAATATTTTTAAATTGTCCTGTGTCGACAGATTGCCATAAATAAAAAATGGATAGATAGAAATATTAGAAATTGTTCTTTGTAATTTATTGCAATTTACTAATCTCCTAAACTTCACATTGCTTGTTATACTAATAAATAGTATGTACAAATATATTTAAACGAAGTCTAGCATGATTAAATGTTTAAATTTATTAGTAGTTTTTCGAAAATCACTTCAACTAACGCATTTTTTAAAAACGGCAACACATACATACCATTCTAACACAATCCATAGATAAAAGAGACCGAAAATTCAATGCATAGATAAAAGAGATCGACAATTCTATTACCATTGAAAGACCGTTATGACGGCATATAGCAGACTACGGATATTTGACTTCAATTGCAACGGTATCGTGCCGGTATTGTGCCGGTATGACAATTGTTCCAAAATAGTGGACTTGAGCACCTGTGCCTTCAACCCACAGATTATTTATAGAACTTACCTACGTTGTTCAACCATCAGCAGGTGCACGAAGTATAGATACAAGGAGTCCGAACGTAATGTTGAACGAATGGTCTCAATTTAAGGGACAGATTTTTGCCGGTAGAGTGCGCCATTTTTCAAGAAGTACTCGTTTGAACTATTGACACTTGTGGAAAAAAATATTCTGAGAAACGTGGATATAAATATAAGTTTTAGGAAATTTTTCGAGTGCTTTAAACCCAACAATACAGAGAAGGTCAAGAGATATTCTGATATTCTATACTAGCATCGGTACGTCCTGAATACTTGCGCAGCCAGTGGCAGAAAATAGAACTATGATCTGGGTTGATTATTGTGTACACGAAATATTATGGAAAAGCCTATACCGTTCGGACTCCTTGTATCTATACTTCGTGAGCAGGTGCCTAAGTCCAGTAAATGAATTGTGTCACAATGGTCGCTCAGTGGCACATTGATTCAATTGCAAACAAAAAATTCAAAAATTTGTGATTTTTTTAAGGTGTCGAAAATCTGTTTTCTTAAATAAAAAAAAAGAAGTATTGACTTCAAATATCTGTAAAAAAAAATCTCATGACACAGATGCCTCAATCATGTTTTGATTGATTGTTTAGACATTACCATAATAAATTAAAAAAATAAATAAATAATTTATCTTTCAAACTGATCAATATTTGCAAATAATTGCAAAATCTCAGGTTTTGTCATCAAAAATCATTAAAATTCGATAAAAAAAAAATAGTCACACTTCGCCGAAGACAAGTTCGGTTCAAATGGTTCTAAATAGTCTATCCCCGTTTTCCAATGGCAGAGCATAATGCGACTCAGTGCCGCATAATGCCGCACAACATGGGCGTGCGCTCTATATAAGCAGAAAGGCACTGCTTTACTTGCCATTCACAGATATTTTAATAAAACGTTCGTATGTTTTAGATGACTTTATTCATTTATTTACTATTAATTAAACAAAATATTATAACTTAAAAACGCCTAATAATTCATAAATAGCACCAATATGTGCTTGCAAATTGCTTTTTGCCAGGCGTTTGGCGAAGGCATAATATTAGCGTAGCTAGCAAGCTCGACGCCGCCCGCCTGCCATGAGTTCATATGTGTGTAGAAATTTTGGTGTCCGTGCACAGTTCGCAAACGCACACAGGCTTACATATCCAAGACGATTTACTACTAACTGTTTAATAATGAGTTTCTATAATTTAATAATTGTATGGATTTTCGTTTGTTGATTTTAAAATGTTATTTGATTGTGAAATGTGTGTTGGTAGTGTGTGTTTGTTAAAAATTAAAAATAACAAGTTCTCACAAATGTCTTTCAGTAAAAAGATTCTGTGTACCCGAGTTACGACAACTAAGCCAGCTAAAAGGTATTGTACCTCGAAAATTTCATGTTAAAAGATATGAAACGTATGTACATACGTACATGTACGTATGTATGTACGTACGTAGTTATTGTTTAGTAATTCTAGTACAGTGTGGACTGATTCGGGATATTCAGATTTAAATTTGTTCTGTTGGCATGGTTTCCGACTTAGAGATCCGTCGCGTGGCTATGCTAAAAATCTATAAAAGAAAAAGTTTTTGTGACTGCCTACCCTAAGTTAAATATCAGTGCACGCCGCTGCCGCACAATGCTGATGCTTAATTGGATTGTGAATTAGTTTTAAAATGCGCCAGCAGACTGCGCTAAGTTAAGTGTTGAAAAAAAAATTCTAAAATAAACATTGTATTCACTTTATAATAATAATAATAAATAATAAATAAATATTCATGGACATTTCACACAACGTCCTCTGGTCCCAAGCTAAGCTTATATGCTTGTGTTATGGGTACCAGAATACGGATATAATACATAAACTACTTTTCT
Source organism: Orgyia antiqua (assembly GCA_916999025.1). Lineage (NCBI taxonomy): Eukaryota > Metazoa > Arthropoda > Insecta > Lepidoptera > Erebidae > Orgyia > Orgyia antiqua. The sequence goes on along the minus strand of OU779864.1, from coordinate 12,651,942 downwards.
TTTGTAAATACATACTTATAATACATAGTAAACACCCAGACGCAGTACAAACATTTGTATGACAATTAAAATTATATGTGTGGAATATAAAAAAAGTCATTGTTTATACCTTCACCCATACTTATATTTGTTTATTTTTTAACACAGCTTGAATTAACTTTGAATATTTCCAGAAAACTCCGACGAAAAGAAAGCCTTAAATTTTTTTTTAACAATAAATAATATTACTAACGATAATATATAAATAAAATTTCAATCAATACCAATTTAAAGAAAAAATACTTGTTAATTTTCTGTCGCTGAAGTTGGTATGAATTGCACGCATCACTTTTGAGAGTGCTCGATTGTGCGATGCGATGCTGTAATTGGAACACTCAACGTTGAGCATTGTGCCGCATAATGCGCTGATTGGGAAACGGGGTATACTAGCTCTGCTTTACGGCTCTGCATCGATCTTCCAAACACCCTGTATTTTGTTGGTATTAAAATCTATGTTTTTATGACTTGAGGATCGATTTTTGTGAAATGACCTTTGCCCACCCCTAGCCAATCGTCAAGTGTCAAAACTGTCAAAATAATCACAATGGCGTGTTCGGCTTTGGCATTTGGCTTGGCGATTATTCTTGTTTGTGTTTATTAGTAACGTTCACAAGTTACGTGTTAGTTTATTAATTTGGGTAGTTTAAACTAAGTTATTTACATAATTACCTAGAATTTACACAATGCCTAAGTACTATTGTGATTATTGTGACACCTACTTAACACACGATTCACCAAGTGTTAGAAAAACGCATTGCACCGGAAGAAAACATAAAGATAATGTAAAGTTTTACTACCAGAAATGGATGGAAGAACAGGCACAACATCTCATCGATGCTACAACTGCAGCATTTAAGGCAGGAAAAATAGCTCAAAATCCATTTAACAAGGGTGCAGCAATTCCTCCGCCTTGGGACCCCTCAGTAATGGGTCCAGGTGGACCAAGACCACCAGTTCCTGCTCCTGGAGGACCTCCTGGCATGTTACCACCTCCGGCTATGGGCCCTGGTGGACCAATGGCTCCTCCAATGATGATGGGCCCCCATGGACCTATGCCACCTATGATGGGAATGAGGCCGCCTATGATGGGTCCATTAATGGGTCCGATGGGGCCAATGGGACCTATGGGACAGATGCGGCCACCATTAATGAATGGTCCTCCTATGAATAAATAGTATCAGTTTGATAGTGATATAGACAATGACATAAACCAATGACCAAAATAAATGCCACATGGTCAAGAAAAGTGTTGTAAAACTAAATTTATAAAGTTTAGAATTACTGTTTGTACAATTTTTTTTAATATTTTCAAATTAAAGTGCCCAAAGTCTGTGAAAAGTATCTATCAAAGCTTTTCTAATCAATTTTGTAATTTATGTTAATGATAATAACATTTTTAAACTCTCTTTATAACAATGTAATAAGAATACCCTTAGTATACTATTGCTATACATGTAAATAACATGTTAAAATTAGGTTTTAAAAAAAGTAGGTTTTCCACACTAAAATTGTCTTTAGATATTTACATGCAGCTTCTAAACTTATCACACATAACTTAAAATGAAAATGAGTGATCACACACTGAGCTTGTAATATAGAATCATACATTATGGTTCTACTAACTATCAACGCATCAAATGCCATAAAGGATATTATTATAGCATTGACATAGTATGTGTTGCTTGCTATTTAATACATTATTAAAGTATAGCTTCATGTGTTATGAATGTTTAATAACTGAATACTGTTCTGGGGGCAAAGTCTGCTATCACAATGTTGTCACATTGATCAGTCACTGATTGCATAATGGTGAATTTTATCAAGCTTGGTAGTTTACTCTTAATTTTTCGTCATGAATGACGCCATAAAGGCCTGTTCAGACCTAAGCGTATTCGCTACCGTCTGCGGCAGAGAAAACCCAGCGGGTATGCGGTAATATTACTGTTCAGACCTAAGCGGTATTCACAATCCTCGTGGGTAGAATAACGCGCGGTAATCGAGTTTCACTCAGAGAGGTAAGAAAGTTTTCGCCAGTAAACCAGCGCGGTATGTACCTCTACCCACAGCGGCAGCGAATATTGCTCAGGTCGCTCTAGCCGCTGTACTTGATACTAAATACCGGAGCGAAACCCGCGTGGTATGTACCTCTACCCACAGCGGCAGAGAATACCGCTTAGGTCTGAACAGGCCTTTATGGAGTCAGTGACCGATCTTTCTGACAACATAGTAATAGCAGACTTTGGGCCCTGGAGACTTGTATTTAAAACTATAATAGAAATTGTATGCTATTTATTTGAAAACTATTGAAGTCTGTCACATGAATTAGCAAAATTCTTATTTAATTTGGGAACTATTTTATCTATTTTCAGACGTTTAAATAAAACTACTTTTTACGGATTTAGACGCGTATATTTGTTTTAAATTTTGGCCCGACGTTTCGGAGACTGCAGTCACCATGGTCACGGGTGAGACTGAGAGATGAGATGAGAGACCATGGTGACTGCAAAGTCTCCGAAACGTCGGGCCAAAATTTAAAACAAATATACGCGTCTAAATCCGTAAAAAGTAGTTTTATTTAAACAGATAAGTCGCGCAAGTGTTAGAAAATATTAATTTTTAGACGTGTGGCAAAATATTAAATGTAAGTGTATTTGTAAAATAAATATGACACTAATGTTATTGTTTTACTTTATAACCTAAATGTGCTTAGCTATTAACTTAAAATCTTTATTCTCAGCCTATAAATGTACCACTATTGAGCTTTAGGCCTTCTCCCATCAAAGAGGGTATCTGGTCTACCTATGCCATGTTAACTGGGTGGTTCCAGTGACTTGGTAATTTCTGTTCATTATATTGTCCTTTATCTGACTCTTACAAGGCTCTCCCTAGGAAAGAAATGGGGTGATAACACTTGTCTACTTTATCTGTGGCCACACTCTCTATATTAATAGTCTTAAATAAGGAGAATTAAACTGGTAGAATAAACTTCTCTGTTCATTAGCGGCTGTTGTGCATGGGTATCTTTAACTTTGGGAGGGTGTTTGGTCTACTCTGTGATGCTTACCAATCGTGTAGGTTTGTTAAGAGGATACCAAAATAGCTTCGTGCATTTTTCTACGTACGAAGTTTTCATTGTTTCTTTAGATTGAATGGCTAGAGCTCTAATTTTTAAGTATATGTTTTTTCAATATATGATCTAGGATCGCATAAACTCAGAAACGTGATTGATAAAAGTTTTCGCGATAGAAAATCTTAGCGAAACAACCTCTCTAATTTTTTATTTTTTTCATTTGTCGGTCTATTATCGCGTATTAACTAATAAAATAACTTTAAAAACATAAGTAACTATTATATATAGAAACACGTAAATCAGAATTAAAATATATTTAGTAGATTTTGAGTAAATAGGAAAAGTATCCCTAACTCTTCATTTTCTGTGCCTACTGGCTGTGTTAATATGTACGTGTCGGCGATGATATTGAATAATATTGATGTAGGCCCTTAAGATTCGAATATGCATGTAGACAACATCTGAAAAGGGAACAAAGCCTGGTAATTTAATATCTAGCTATAATATAATTAACGAGTATAAATATGTAGTAAATTTAATAAAACAACATTTCAACCCAACCCAGCACACTAGAAAGATGGCACTGGTTATCCTTATCAGTGTATGATAATTCTTTATTAGCTGATATATATAAAGATATAATTTGTCATCACAAGAAAAAAGTGTTTATACTAATATGTACCAACTTATGAAGTAGCTGAAATGTAGGCGATTCCCTATATTTCAACTACAAAATTAAGTTGGTTTAAGTTTAATTAACTGATTAATACTTGAATACAGTTATTTATATTTTTCGGTCTAGGTACGGAACCCTGAGTGTACGAGTTTGCTTCGGTCTTGACAGGTTTTTCATATTATTGTCTATTTATCAAGTCAAGCATATTAAATATGATATGTTAATTGTAGATTTAGGTGTTACACATAGTAGAGAACACAGTCCTGTATCTGTCTATCTAATGTTTACTTAAAAGCCTCAAAACATTGATCATTATTATATTAATAGTTGAATAAAATATTAAGGTGGTCTAGGAGTTTCTGACGAGTCTGACAGAGCTGGCACCACAGGCGAAGAGGCAATCGGGTATCGACTCGAGAACATTACTACCACCAAGTCGGCGAGCATCACAGCTATTGTTAATAATGGTAAAACACCGTTCAAAATCATTCCAGTATTCGTCTTTGTATGATGATCATAAGACCTAGTGCTTCTTTTATTTAATTCTTTAAACACAGTCATTGACAAAGTAGCTTGAAGCACAGCACAAGATAAAACAGCATACATGCGTAGAAATTTTGATGGGCATCGGTGACGATTGTATCCTATTACGAATGAGCCAAAAAATAAATATGTTGTGAAGAACGCCACTGGAGCTATAATTGCATGTGATATACCAAATGTTAGCGTGGTTCTTTCGTTGATTAAGTTTCCAGTGTTAATAACTAGAGCTAAAAACCGAAGTTTGGAAGAGCATTGTTCAGTGCTCATTAAAGTATCCTCTTTTGCATTACAATGACCATTTCCTTTTAATTATGATCAGTTTCGTAGTTTTATTCCGGTTTCTATTATTACCATGATATGACAGTGATTATATAAAATTAAGTACGTCGTTACATTAAGCTCTTATGACGGCAAAAATACCAAAGTGTTTTTCTGTCACTTCCTGACCTTCTTGCAAGACAACGGCCGAAGTCATAGATTAAATTTTAAAAAATGAACTTTTCTATATTAATAGAAGTTTAGTTAAATAAATACTTACGAGTTTAGATGGATCATATTTAATCAGAAAACTACATTATTTTTAGGGTTTCGTACAAAAAAGTAACAGTTACAGTATCTAAACCCTTAGAATATATCTATCAAACTTGAAAAGAAAAAGATGTTAAACAGACAAGATGATATTTTTCAAAGAAACCTTAAAAATTATGTTTAGGATTATAGAGTTTAATACTATATTTTAGCTGTATATAAAATATTCGTCTATTAGCCTAATTTAACTATTGTAAAGTGCTTGCCACAACTAGTAAATCTGTGGTTCTAGCCTAATTTAATTTTAATATTTTATCATGACAAACTAATATCTTTTGTATCTGGCAATAATTTCTTATTTGTTTTCCAAGCCAAATAAGTATTCCAAAACAAAGCGAATGTTTGTGCAACTAAAACTTGATATTGAAGAGGTATATTTAATAAAAGTTACATAATTGCACCCACGACCAAATATAATAATTTGCCTTTAATACATCAAAATATTTGCAATCCAATTCTTACTTAACATTGTCCCAACTTTTCCCCTGAACAGTACCAACTGTAACTAGAAAAGCTCCTAAAAATGTTGGTGCAAAAATGAATTGATCTACACAAACTTTTTTAATATCCTTTTGATCCTACATATTTATTTAAAACACCATACCATCCCCGCAACTCAATGGGTACAATACAAACAACGATATTCAACACTTTTTATTTAAATCTTTATTTTAAATAACTTAAAAACATGAAAAAGTCCAAACTACTACTAATATAGTAGATACTAATTATTACGTAGGTACTCAATAAATACTTACATGCTAAGTTTTTAACCAGCTTTTTATATAGCAATAATCATTTACAAAAATTATTGAATTGGCCCCATAGCATAGAGCGATTAAACACTTAAAATTACTTTGAGCTCAAATTCTAATGAATTAGTGACACTGGTTTTAAAAAATAAAGTGCCTGCTGCGGAATGGCACCAGCAAGAAAAGACTAGATTAGAGCTTCTATTAATTTCATTGTCTTATTTACAGGTTTCAATTTCCAAGCACCTCGGTGATATTCAATTCCAACATTAGCAATATCATAATGCAGTTTCTAGCGTTGTCGGTGATACTTTTCCACGTTCTGGAGATGATTTGCTACGAGTATTCGTTGACGGACCAGGCGAAGGGCTCTTAAAAGACGTGAATTTAGGCGGCGAAGATTCTGGGCTTGTATTGAAAAATTCCGCTCGTTTTGCTTGTATCATTTCAGTTCTAGACAGACTCTGTGGCTTTACCAAATCTGGATTAAGGGGAAATACCCCTTGATCGGCTGATTGTAAGAATTTCCTTTCGATTTCAATAGTGTTTTCGTTCAATGGTATTAGGTTTCGTCTAGCACCAAAATGTTGATTTGTTACGATCGGTACCGTTTTGGAAGAAGGATTTTCTGGTGTAACTTCTGATTTATCTCCAGAACTATTTGAGTTTTCATCTTCATTATAAGCTTCAGGAATGGGTGTGGACAATACATCGGATCTCGGACTTGCAAATCGCCATTGAGATTTAGGTGATAATAAAATTTTAGGAGTATTTTTGTGTTCCTTTATTAATGCTCCAGTTCTACCTGGCGATAAAGGTTGATTATTTTGTTTAATAACTTTCCTTTGAGTGTATGTTTTGGGTGATCCACTGAGGTCTAGAATATTTACTTGTGATCTGTTAGTGACTTGCGCAGGCAAAGTTTGCGTTTTGTCTCTTGAAAGTTTTAACTGTTCAACTGCTGAGAGTTTATTAGATTTATTTTGAGGATTCAGTGTATTTAGTTTCACACTATGCTGCAATAATAATTTCTTGAAATCTAACCTAGATGTTTGAGACATTGGACCATAACGGTCGGCACAGGTAGTTTCTTGTTTTTGTACTCCATAAGTAGAGACTGGTGGTGGGAACATAACTGATTTATCTGCTGGAGACCAGCTCATTCGATTTCTAGGATCGCCTAAATAACCAGTTTCAGGATGACGTTGAGTACCTTTGGTATACAAAGATGTCTCCGAACTAACTGGTGATAGACTGATAGCAGACAATGCTGGCGATTCTGATCTTTCTGGATTATCTTTTATATTCAATTTCTTTTTGCTTTTATGTATAACAGCATAAAGTTCTTCGTTAGTCATACTTGATTTAACTGGTGACAATAATTTGGAACTAAGATCAACTACATTGTCTTTATTTGATGGCGTTGAAGATTTAAAAGAGCCTGTTGTTCGTGGATCTATAGGTGAGATTTTTTCTTCATTTATGTTAATGGAATTTCTTCTTTGATAATGTTCGTTGCCTGTAATTACAGTTTTAGTAGGGTAGTTGAAAGTATTTCTTTGCGATTGGATAATTTCTGTGTTTCTTTTAGGGAGAGTCCAGAATTTCGGTGGTTCGGATTGAGCAGTGTTCGTTGTATTATCATAGTTGATGACACCATGTCTACCACGGAGATGAGCGGTATGACAACGTTGTACGGTGGGATTGATAGTCTTGAAATCTACTGTTGATCCCTTGTCATGGACTAAACTTGACGGTATGTTTGAGTAGGGTTTGTCAGCACTGGAATGTCGATAGTCTGTAATTAATAAATAAAATTTCAATAATATATTCCATTTAATATGAATTGTTCTTTTTACTTCGTGCTTAAATTTTTTTACGGTACTATGATAAGATATACTGATAGTACCTATCTCCGTATACTTTTAAACACATAATAGCATCCTACATAATTTCGTGTTATAGCTTTTACTGTACAAAGGCTAATTAGGGTATGAGCGGGAGCTATATAAACATAATATTTTCAATATTAAAAATATTGGTACATACATATCAAATATATCTAAAACGATATTTATAAATAAGAGAACACTGTTATTTGTACAGGATGTGGCGTAAATGGTGGTCCCACGCTAAGGTGGTTATAGTTCAAGTATTCACCTATCATATAAAAAAAAATTAACCAATTTTAGCCATTTATTTTTTTTACACTACTCACATCTAAAATGCATGATTTGTTAAAAACGAGAAATTAATTTTCAGTTTTTTTTATTTATTGTTTTATTTTTGGGGTTTACATGAAAAAACGAAAATGCATGTGCTAGTGCTAGTACTCGCCCGTACAACACAAAAAACACACTAAAAAATAATGCCATTTGTCGAAGTAACATTCTCATTTATAAAATATTTATCGATTTTTTACAAAAAAATAAAAAAAATCATATTTCCGAAACCAATGGCTAAAAATTGTTAATTTTTTTTTAAATGATAGGTGAATACTTGAACTATAACCACCTTAGCGTTGGACCACAATTTACGCCACACCCTGTATATATTAGAGGACACATGCTTGTATTAATTAAATAATAATGGTAAACATAACATAAATAAAAATATAACAACATACTAATTCAGAACGTAATGTATACTTACATATAAGAAAACTAAATCCAAAACCAAAAACTAACTATGTAACTAAACTAAACACAAACAGACATAAATAAAGAAATACATATAATTATATAATTTTATTTCATAGGATAAGAAATAGATACAACAGTTTATATAGTGCATGGTATTTTATTCAAAAGTTATCACCATCATTTACCATTTTCTAAGGACAAAAAAGATGTTACAATATTTAGTGTATTTTAGTTGGTTTTTTTTTTTAAGTTAGTAGGTACCCATGCATCATGCCAAATAAGCAACACAAAACTTTACCTTTGAACAAGGACCTCGTTAATGTCGTGACATTGGAAGCAATCTCCTTCACTGTGCAAAGCGATGACAAATGAGTGCATTAAGTACACCTATGTTTCAATATTCTTAAAAGAAAACAGGTGCTTTTTTTCTGTTAAACACCCTATTGGTTATTCTCGTATTAATAATTTAATACATCTCTTTTTATCGCAAAAGTTATATAAAATTACATTTCATAAATCATTTAACAACATAGTGTCCATGAATTTGTTTTTCATCGGACTAAAGATATATTAAAAAGAAGTAGAATAGATATAGCACTACTATTTTTTTGGAGTCAATATTTTCAATAAATATTTGTATTTTCATATTTTTATTAAAAAGAGATGTATAAAATTCGGTGTCATAAGTTCAGGATCAGTAATTATTACGATTTTAATTTTGTGCATAACTATAAATTGGTTAGGTTATATCTTAAACCCATTATTTATCCTCCCAAATGTAGTTTTTAGGAAATTATTTACATTAATTTTGTTATAACTCCATTATTTTAAATGGCAAATTCCATTTACGTAGAATTATAATATATACAAATTGTCAAAAATATGATAAACTAAAAATCTGACGGAAAAAGTAGTTTCATGATTAAGAGTCATATATACTTTTATTATTGCGTAAATTATTGATTCTTTTCAAAATATCAGATTTTCATTTAAAGTATTTTTGAAATTTGTTATGAAATTCAAGTTAAGTAGCCATTTTTTCATTTTATTTAAAATAAAACTTGACGCAGTTAAAGTTTGATTTCAGTGCTGTAATGTAATGTGAGGGTGATAGCTGAAGGTGTGACATTAAATGAAATAAGTGAGTTAATTCCATATAATTCTATAATAATATTATTTACAAAGACACAGAATAACACACCATGCACTTACATACGAAGAATATAAAAACCACACATAAGCTGTGCACACTGCGGTGAAAAAAGCCACCATGCATTTAAAACAGAAAAAACGTAACATTTACAATATTAAAATAAAAATACTGATACATCATTTTTAAAGGGACATAATTTGAAATTCATTTGAAATAATACATTTATCTATACTAAATACTATCACAGGTTTGAAAAACTTTTAAGGAAGACGAGTTTTTTGTACTATTGTACAATGGACGGATAAATTTCCAATTCTAAAATTATTTACAAAAATCTACTCCATAGTTTCTATAAGCGTAATTAGCACATAAAAAATACATAGTGTAAACTAGTTTACAGGGCATATGCTGAATATGCATCTAGTGTCAAAGACGAATCAAACTATTTAAGGATTAATGTGACAATTTCATTTACCAAATTTCCGTTCCATGATCGGAATTAGAAATCGATAAAATTCTAGCACGATGCATAGGACTATCCACAGGCATGGTTACTTTACTAGGAGATAAAGGACAACCAGGTGGAGAGTGTAATATACAAACTTCATCCGGGTCAGAATCTAAAATCGCTGATAATATATCCAGAGAATTATCTCTGTTATCAGGTATTATAGCAACAGTATGTCTTTTAGGTATTGGAGTAGTAAATGGACTGAATGTTATGGCCGACAATTTTTGTTCAAAATCATCATCTTTAAATGAAGTCTTATTATTTATGCATTCACACTTCTCTAATTCGTCAATAGCACTTCTGTGACTCAGTTTAGGAGACACAGTTGGGGGATAGTTAATTTCATCGCGTAATAAATCAGCGGCAATTTCGGCCTGAATCATTTCTAAAGAGTCTACTTTTTTAGTATTAGTACCAAAACTTTCAAGTTTCCATAGCTTTTTAATAGGCATCAATGGGGAGTTAGCTAATTTATAACTGTCACTTCGCTTTATTTTACTAACATTCAACTTTTCATCTTCGTCATTAGGGCTACTAGAATTTAATACGTCACCATTAGTACTGGAGTTATTTCTATTAGTAAACATTCTTAATACTTCAGCAACTTTCATACATGGTTTGGTAACATTTTGTTTATGGAGTTTATTTTGTAACATTATAGGTGTTTGGAAATTTGGAACAAATGGAGCTACTTCTTCGTTAATTTGTTTAGAGAGATCAGTATCGATGATTTGTGATTCAGGTTCTATAAGTTGTTTTGTGATGGACTTTGGGGTGATAATCTTACCTGCTAAATCGTCTTTCGTCGGAGATAAGCTGACACCCTCTGCATCGTGAATATTTACATAAGCCCCTGTCCTAGTGATCACTTCTACCACCCGTGGAATGTCTTGTGGATTTTTATTTATTTTCGTGTAATGTTTATTGTTAGATACAGGTGTTTCAGTGATAGGTGTAGCAGTTATAATTGTACTAGGTTTGGGAGTCGGTAATGATACAAATTCTGTGGTCATGGGGCCATCAGGTTCAGTCGGCGCTTTTATAATCATTTTTCCAAGCTGCGGCGATGTTGGCTTACTCGATGGTGGTGGAGCTTCATATGGAAAATCTGTTTCATCAATGAGTTTTATCACATCTGCAGTTTCACGTTGGATGATTGTAGTTGTAGGTTTTATCTCTTGCACGAAAGGTCCCGGTTCGAAAGTAGTATGAGCACCTTTTCTTCTTTTTAATGTATCAGAGGAAAAAATTACATGTCCTTGAGAATCTAGTGTAACTTTGGCTCCTTTTTTATGCAATTCATCTAATACTGGTGAAGGTTTTTCGTCTATACTATGCTCCAAATAGTCTTTACTTTCACTTAGGCAATTTGGCAATTCATTAAGAGAAACATATTCTGTTTCTGGCAATTTTCCTGATAATACTGTTTGTAAATTTTTCTTAACCATATCGCTACTACCATAAATGCCCCTATTAAAGGTCATTTTTTGATTATTATTTCTCACATCAGCTATAGTAACATAGTCACCACTATCGTAGAAATCTTTAGGCATTTCGGGTTCTTTTGAAACAGGCGATTTCTTATTTGATAACTTGTGCGGAAGTACTCCTTTTAATTTGCACATTAAACTGTTAAATGGTTGATAGGACGTTTTGTTCTGGCTTGTTAGTTTATGGGGCTTTGTTAAAACTGTGGCTGGTTTAACATCCTTGAGCTTTTCTTCAACTGGCAAGTCAAGTTTCGGCCTCATAGCTATTTTAGACGGTTCTGGTTGAGTATCTCGTTTCAGAACAGTATCAAGTTCTTTATTGCTTGTTTCACTCTCATCGTCTGAATTAGAAGGTGTAATGACACACATTGAAGGTATTCGGGAACTATTTATTGTAGTCTTATATCTAATTCTTTCTATCCTTTCTGTGCCTTCTAAATCGGAAGACTCCGAATAATCTTGTTCAGATAAACTGTGTTTACCATGTGCACTGGATACTGAATCTTCTATTGGGGAACTGGATGTATTATGCCCTGAGTCTGGTGAACTTGTTCCTGTGCTCTTTTTAGCACTCTCCAATTCAGTTTCTGTATGAACTTCAGCTACTGCAGTTATTTCTTGATGGTTACCAACATTTCTTGTTATTGTAATAGTTGACGTGGGACATTCACTTATTTCTGGAGCTGAATGGTTATAAGCCGATAGAGATGATCGAACAGGATACCTTAGGCTACTGAAGGGTGACTTTGTAAAAGAGGAATTGCTTCTGTCTAAGGTAGCATTTGCACTATTTGTACTACCTCTGCTTCTGTTCATTTTTGTCAACGAGCTCTTTCGTTCAGGTACAGTAGGTCCAATTACTAAAGATCTGTCACTCCCGGCTGCCATCATTGTGGTGCAGACGGTACCGGCCGAGCTAGTAGTTGTACTAGTAGAACCTTTGCCGAATAATTCGTACTCATTTTCTGCGGTCATATTCTGACCGTTTGATGAGTTGGACAATGCGTTACTAGTATGCATAGGTGTGCAAGGCATAATTTCTTCTTCTTTCAAAGTTTTCAAACCAGAATCCATGTGGAATGATGTATAGTACCCTTCAGTATCACAAGAGAATTCGGAACTCGTCTCCAAGTCCTCGTGTAAATCGTGAATAATATCAGGTGTCAAAGTACCTTCACTCGTTACACTTCCTGAACCTGAAGTATTAAGGAATCGACGGCGACTGATAATTGAACTTGGTGGGCCGTGATGAGCATTTAAAGAATTATTTGACGTGCCAGCCGAAGTTGTACTTTTAGGTGGTACCGTTGTAGTAGTTATTTCAGAACCTATGCTAGTGCGACCCGATTCCGAACTGGCAGACCAATTACCACTGGAAGAGTGAAGTTCATCCTTGCCTACGCCGGATCGTCTCAGTCTTCTTTGAACAGCCGTGCCACGTAACTTTACACCAACGTTAACTGTCGCTGTATTTTGTGGAACTGTACTAGGTAGTCCAATGCTTTTCTCCGAAGAAGAATATGATGCACATCTTTGATGTGTTCTCCTATCCTCTTCTCCAACTCTTTTCTTTCTCATTGTAACAGTCTCTTGAACTAATTCTACCTGTCGAGTCGGTGATTTGGAGTCTTTAACTTTCTCAATTTTGGAACTATCTTTAAAACTATCCCTACTAGCGCTAGGTGATCTCCCAATCATTTTTAATCTGTTCTTGCTCCATTGTTTGAGAGAGTTGAAGTGCCCCTTCTTGGTCACTGGATCGATAGGACTTTTCTTAAGTAAATCACTAGACTTCGACCTGACGACTGTATTGCTATCTTCAATTTCTTCAGAAGCCACGGCATTTGATGTATCGCTACGATAAAACAAACCAAGCAAAGCATTAGTCACACGCTAAATGCATATCTATGTTTGATATGTCTCCAAAGAAGTCCGCTTCGTCTCGTTACAACGGAACTCTTCAAAGATGTAATTAATCATGAAGCTAATGAACAAATGGCACTATTAGTGATCAAGTGCACAAAAGATTGGGTGTCGTTGTTTTAGAGTAATACAAACGTAACACAAACAATGACATCCAATGTTAAATAATGTATTCACAGAAGCACGAGGTATTATCAACGAGTTGTTAAAAATGTGTGCTCAAGATTTTATTTTACTTCGAAGCAGCTGTCCACACGTACTGTGCTGAACGGTTACTGTAGTTAATCGAGACGAGAGATTACATTATCTATAAACATAATTAATAACATAATAAAGACAACAAAGAGTGTTTGTGATAGATAATGTAACCAATGTAAGTGAATGTTTGTGCATACTAAAAGCTTACCCAGCTATAGCCTCTCTAAGCTCTTTTTGGTCAGTGCCCGAAATGGTGTTTCGTCTTTTACCCCGAGGTTTTCTTGTTCGTGTGCGTCGTTTCACTGTGTCCGTTTCACCGGTGGTGCTCTCTATGTGAAGAGATTTCCGTGAACTGCACATTCTGTCGAAAAATTTCCCTGACGTGTCGATTGCTACGACTTCTGGCGGAAATCTGAATGATAAAACATACACTTGACAAAGATTGTTAAATTTATTGCTGTGAATTCATGCATTCTATTTAAGTATAACGTACATAACTATTTAGGTATGTAAATAAATGAGAGTAGACGTTTTCTAAATTAATTTAACCACATGAAACCATGATATTAATACAATAATAAAAATGAACTATTAGCGTACTTAATAGGACGCTGAACTAGCAATTGACCCTTTTAATGTATCATAATCATAATAATTTGTCTGTGCTGATGTCACATAGTAAGTAATTCTCTATATACATGTCACCCGCGACTTCGTACGCGTGAAATTTAGAAAATTTCCCCTGTTTTTTCCATTTTTCTTCACTGATGCTCCGCTCTTATTGGCCGCAGCGTAATGTTATATAGTCTATAGCCATCCTTGATACGCTTACTATCAACACTAAAATAATTTTTTAAATCGCACCAGTCGTTCCTGGCGTTCAAACAAAAAATCTCTTCAGCTTTATAATATTAGTACAGATATAGATTGTTCTCATGGTTAATTTATACATATATCGATAACAAAGCTTAATGTTGTCTGCAATCGAAAAAGGCATGTACCTACTCTGGATCGATGGATGGATGAAATTCAACAAGGCAACCAATTGAAAAGTATTACTTACTTGGAAGCGATGATCCTCAGTTGTTCTGTAGGGCTTGGAAGCCTGTGGTCTATGGGTTCATCATCACCGGACCCACATTCAGAAAGCTCATCAGGTGTCAGGGTTACACAGCTGGCTATCCTCATAGATGCATCGGGCAGCGCAGTTATGTCTCCTATAGCTTCTTTCGATGTCCATTTCCGAAGCTGTTCGACAACTAATGGCTGAAATATTTATTAGTAGGTATATTTTTTAATGCTTAGAAACATTATAAACTAGTTATTAATTATTTAAATAATTATTAACTTTAAGTAATTTCTCAATTGTCATTATCATCATCGTACGGTCACACCTTTACCCATGGGGGTTTGGCATTTCCAAATTATTAAAAATAGGCGTCTATAGATTAATTATACCTAGTGGAAAAAACGATCACCGTTCCGTCCCTTTACCGACTGAGCTATTCGGGCATAATATGAGGGCATTGTGTAGATCATTATATCAAGATGACACGCTGTACCCAAGCTGAGCTTCACGTCATTGTTGCCAGCCCCATGTTTCTAAGACATGAATGAACATCGTTAATTACGATTAACATCGAATATGTGGTCGATTATTGATGAGAATACACGTATACATGAGACCTCAGTGTCCGACATACCAATATTATTAGGGCTTTATTAAAAAATAAAAATTGGTCAAGTGCGAGTCGGAATCGCGCACGAAGGGTTCCGTACATTATCTATGCAACATAAGGCAATGTTATTAGTATCGAGCAAGAAACGGTAAAAAAATCATGTTTGTTGTATGGGAGCCCCCCTTAAATATTTATTTTATTTTATTTTTAGTATTTGTTGTTATAGCGGCAATAGAAATACATCATCTGTGAAAATTTCAACTCTCTAGCTATCACCGTTCTTGAGATACAGCCTGGTGACAGACGGACGGACGGACGGACGGACAGCGAAGTCTCAGTAATAGGGTCCCGTTTTTACCCTTTGGGTACGGAACCCTAAAAACATGTTAATGTTACATAATAGTGGATACAATCGATTTCAGTTCGGTTAGGAGACCTCACACACGTTGGTTTTTATTATCATTTACTAAGTAAACTCCGTGTGATGTCATATTAAGAGGGTAGTGTACTCCTAATTTAGGTATTTGCCTTAGGTATTGCCATCCATATTCCCGAGCACCGTGCTGAAAGGGCTGAAGGAGAATAGCTGAAGCAGATTTTACCTATAAATTCTTTGAAAAAAAGACGTTTCGTAATTCTCATTTTTCTTCGCGAA
This sequence comes from Orgyia antiqua, assembly GCA_916999025.1. NCBI lineage: Eukaryota > Metazoa > Arthropoda > Insecta > Lepidoptera > Erebidae > Orgyia > Orgyia antiqua. Next base: position 12,636,023 of record OU779864.1, on the reverse strand, counting down.
AGTTAAACCGATTTTTACGCTATATTATAGATGAAGAGTATATCTATGCTTGTATCTTTTTCTTTTTTGGTAAAACGTTACGAAATTTGTGTGATAGACGCTGCAACCTTACCTAAAGAAAACCGAAAAATAAACGGGATTTTCGGATGGTCATATTTCTTTTAGTTATTATGTATTGAAAAAAAGAAAGTGACAGAAGCATAGATATACGTAGAAACAATTAAAATTCCTTCCTAAATTTCCTGGGAGTTCCATTAGCTGTAAGAGCCAGCTAAAGCACAATATAAGCAGAAAACATCTGTGAGAGAAGAATGTCTCTAAATTAAAACACATTTGCTCATTGCAGAGACAGACCAGAAACTACTCGCGAAGACCCGTGGCTAGTGAGATATTAATGGGTTTAGTAGAAAAAAAAACTAAGGTATTCCAAACTAAGTAAATATAATATTTTTTTCTACTTGGACGTACTAAAATCATTCACACAAAAATATTATTATTGTTAGGTACAGCAGAAAACACGTAGGTGGTACAGGCATTATTTAAAGTTTAGATAAATGGTCAATGTGTTTTTATTCCTCATAGACCGTTTAACTATTTCCGTAATGGTACAATTTCCTTTTGATAAAGCAATTTACTTACAATGTGGGTCTCAATTTCTACGTCAACTTTCTGATAGATACGTCTTCGTTTCGCACCGAGGACTGGAGTGCATAATAAGTATGGTGAATGTTGGGAGTCTTTCCTTAGCTGGTCAAGGATCGATGTTGATAGACGGTCCGTAGTTGCCTTTTCATACAGCTTGCGTAAACTTGATGGTCTGAAAAGATCAAACCAGTTGCAAGTTTGATTTATGTTCCAAGGTATGTCCTAATATAAAATGTACCTATCTTTTATGATAAAACTATTTTAATTTGCATTGCAAATAAATGATAGAAATAGCAAAAAGGAAATGTAAAATCATGAACGTTTATTTCGTACAACGAAATTGGCGGCAGAAAATAGTTCTCAAGTTTCTAACTAGATGGCGTCGCGCGTAACTTTAGTATAACATACTGGTTGTGTTTCTCAGTTTCACTAGCGTACATTTTTAAGTATCGTGTCTTCTTTTATTTTAGCTACACACTGTTGACAATTCATGCAATATCATGCATCTTGCACAAATACGCATGTACAGGCGAAGATACCGTAGTTGACCACACTGGGCGCGATTTTTGGCAAACAAGCGTTTTTAATAGGCACCGCTTTTATGTACAGTGTGCGAATATTTAATTTTGTACTAGCGATAAAAAATATCTGATATATTATTTCTAAACGTATCGGACTGACTGCCACTGTACATAAGATTTATTTTCTTGCTCTCTACCATTGTAGAAACTTTCTTCGCTAAAAGGACATCCGCTACAATATTAATGTATCCGATTCAATTGGAGCCGTGCAAACTCCATAAAACAACTGTTACCTATATAAAGTTAGGTGACAGGGTACAATTTTGTAGGTTTTAATAATACACACGCTTCAAATTACTTATGAGTTATGTGTGGTTTTAGAACATGTGAAGTTCGTTGGTATAATTAAATTAGAAAGTTCGTTTACCTCGTATCAGGTGTGAACAGGCCCTTTTTCAGAGGATGGTTCGCCGTGTAATGGACTTTGCGAGATGCAAAGTCGGACAGGCTTCCCTCGGCTGTAACAAACAGAAGTCACTGTTAATATTTATGTTGGCCAAAACTAACATAAGCAGATTCATGATTTTGTGGAATTATTTAAGAAAAATCATTCAATTAATTATCTCTATTTAGACAAAGATAAAATAAACTTTGACCTTTTTAGTGGACAACTTAAAAGGCTACGTAAAAAAATTACAATTTTGTAATACATATGTAACTAATTTATATTATTTTAATTTATACCTATAATTAAATCTAAACACTAGATTATAAATATTGTTCGGCTTAGAATTTTGTGTCAGAAAATCTCTAAAATTAAGCAAGGACTTAAATATGCCCCTGCTATATAACAAATAAGTGCTTTAAACAATTAATTTCTTGTCTTTTATCCTGAAAATTAACTAAAGTATCTAAATTTTCAGCAAAAAGGGAAGTAACTAAGACTGAAACAAATCATTAAACGTTGATAGTGTAAGAAACAAATAAATCGGAGTATTTAGTTGGAACATTAGGTGAAGAAGACAAATAATAGTCCATTATTCAACCGTCCGCCCCTCAGGTTATCTGGATAAATGATACTGTCTGGGTGTTCACGATAGTTCATTTCATTTATTGTTGATTACGGCTTTTACATTTGTATATTATCAACTATTAGAATAAATACTTATTATAGTGCAAACCTTAGATGTTGCGACGCTGTTGTACGCGCGAGTTAAAAATTAAATCAAACCTTTGAGGTATCTAATTCGTTTTCGCACTTTAAATAAATCATTCTATTTTCAATCAATCAGTCGGTTTCAATGTTAAAAGCCAATTAAGTATAAATAAATAAATAAATATTCAGGACATTTCACAAAACGTCCTCTGCTCCCAAATTAAGTTATAATTCTATGCTTGTATACAACCAGATACGGATATACAACATATACTACATTTCTTTTGTAAATACATACTTTTATTACATAGAAAACACCCAGACGCAGTATAAACATTTGTATGACATTTATAAATATCGCACAAATAATTGCACCGTGCGGGAATCGAACCCCAGACCTCGTGTTCGGCAGTCCGTTACATAAACCACTAGTTTATATAAAACTACTTTTTACGGATTTAGACGCGTATATTTGTTTTAAATTTTGGCCCGACGTTTCAGACAGACGTTTCGTAAAAAGTAGTTTTATTTAAACAGATGAGTCGCGCAAGTGTTAGAAAATATTATAAACCACTAGATCACGAGGCCCGTCAATAAGTAAGTTTATAGTTAAGTTTTAGATAACAGTCGAAAAGATTTTTCGAAGTGAGTCGGCTTTACATACATATCATTCAAACTAAGGTAATTCTCTGAACAATTTGCTAATTTCCTTGACATAGTCTATATAATAACTGAATTAACTAATATCTAAATGGCATGTGTATACCGTTTGGTAGTTACAAAATGTTAAATAGTCTAAAAGATGTGATAGATACAATTGTTTTATTACATTGTAGACATCCTACAATAGTAATAGTCTTGTTCTGATTAGAGGTATGTAGTTTATCTACACTTTGATGTCTATAATTACAAAGGTTTATTATAACAAAAGGAAAAGATCTATACACGGATACAATCAGAGTTATTGCAATTGTATGCAATCGCGTACTGTGATATTGTCTCTTACATACTGACACGATAGTAGAGAAAAGAAGTGACCATTTTTTTATACTACAAGGGTGTCAAACAACCATACGGCTGGCCTGATGGTAAGCAATTACCGTAGCTTATGGACGTTTGCAACACCAGAGGTATACACACATCAATGTTTAGACCGCTATCATAGCTTCTATGATGATATATAAAAACTAGTTATTAAAATTCGCTCAGTGCATAAATTGAAACAATCAACTCGTATTTATGAGCAAAATTAAAACCCGTACAGGATAAAAATTTTTTTTTACTATGATTAGAGATTAGCGCAACCACCTCCCTATATTTATCATACATGACTATTATTGGTGGACTTTAGAAAATAATGAAAAATTTTCGCTGATGCTTCGTTCCTATTGGTCGCAGTGTGATGTTATATAGCCTTTCTCGATAAATGCAACACAAACACTAAAAGAATCTTTCAAATCGGACCATTGATTCCTGATATTAGCGTGTTCAAACAAACAAACTCTTCAGTTTTATGATATTAGTATAGATATTCAAACCCGTACAGGATTAAAAATTCTAATTTACTATAATTAGAGATTAGCGCAACCGCCTCTTATATACATGATGAAATAAATGTAGACTATTATATGTACCTACGTGTAAATGAATCAAGAACTCTCCTATTTAGTGCCGAGAGCCGCATTCTATTGCGGCATTAATAGTAATAGATAGTTTCTAAATGCCGTATACTCAGCAATGCAATTAAACTTTGCTATTGATACGACTAAGATACCAAGAGTATGAATTCGCTGCATAGAAATGTGAACTTTGCCACATTGCGATTTGTAAACAGTAAATCTTGCTTGTATAGAGCCATTTCAAATATCATTTATAGGAATCTGTATCTACTATTTAAATAATTTTAAATGGGAGTGTTAGTCGTGATTATGCAACAAATAGTGTTTGAAAAATATTTTATTTTGAGCCTATCTTCAGATAGCAATTGCTCATAAAACTAAATAAACAAAATTTTGTTAAATACTCGTAGGATCTTATGAATTACTAGCTGGCCCAGCAAACGTTGTCTTGCCATATAATTGTTAGAGGACAACCCTTATCACTCAGGGGTATGAAAAATAGATAGTAGCCGATTCTCAGACCGACAGTATATCCAAATATATAGCAGTATAGCCGTTTCGGAGGAGTATGGGAACGAACATTGTGACACGAGAATTTTATATATTAACATGTGATTAAAAGTAACTCTTAAGGGAACATTAGCGAATAGAAAGTAAGACTTATGTCTAAAACTATTAGATCAAATGGAAGTTACCTTCTTAATTGGTGATTAATGAATTATTAAATTTTTTTCGGATAATTCACACAATGTCCTCTGGTCCCAAGCTAGGCTTAAGTATATGGTTGCGTTATGGGTACCAGAACACGGATAGACTACACTACTTTTCTTTTGTAAATACATACTTATAATATATAGAAAACACCTATAGACAGTACAAACATTCGTAAAACAATATAAATATCACATAAATGTTTGTCCCGTGCGGGAATCGAAACCGCAACCACTAGACCTCGAGGCCTTTCAAATTTGACCTTCATTCCTGAAGAAAAACTGTACAAGTGTTTGTCTTCAATTCCATTAAGCTTAAAATGTAGAGCTATTTGAACTCATTATTAAATAGAAATTCTAGTTTAACTATTCAATAAGTCCGTTAATTACAAGATCAATATTTAGTGTTCTTTCATTATAATTCATAATCCAAATTCAAAGCGAGTTACAACTCTTAATCAAATATTTTCATAATAAACATTCGGAATTGGGTTATGATCACGAACCTATTTCGAGCGTTTAAATCTTTCATCGGTTTAATTTCACTGAATAATATTCCATATGTATTTGTTTTTAATTACAATTTTAATTTAGAAAATATTACGTAGACAAAATACAACGAGTATGTGCCTACGTTAACGGTTACTCCAAAAGAAATAGTGTACATGATCGTTGATTTTTGAATATTTCAGCTTATTCATTCTTAACTCTTTTCAAAAATGCTTACCTAGTTTACTCTCTCTCTCTAGTAAACTCTTTAACTCTACCTTTCATTAGATGATTAATTTGGTCTAAATAAATTGGTTTAGGCATAGACTTAGTATATTATATAATCATCCTAGTCTAGGCTGTACCTGCCGTCAACCAAACTGACGACACAGAATAAATATCTCATAAACCGATCGAATCTTTAAAACTCTTTAGAACCTTAATAGATAAATAATACTAGCTCGTAGTTTCTTTTACAAAAAATTTGTTCACTGTATTTACAAGTAGGTCTGGCAATGTCGCACATTCCATAGCACTCTCAGAGGGCAATAAATACCCAGTGGTGGAGGATCCTTGAATATACGACCGAGTTTGCATACACTTTGACATAAAAGCATTCTTTATTGTAAACCTGCTAATGTATGTTGCATACGAAATTTACGACAGTAGATATACCATTTTTATTGTCTGTTTAAGCCTATATAATTTTAAATATCGACCCAAAAAAATACCTTGCCTCAACAAGTTAAGGTAAATGTTAACAAAATGATTTATTAAGGACCTATACTAATTATATACAGCTGAAGAGTTTGTTTGTTTGTTTGAACGCACTAATCTCAGGAACCGCTGATCCGATTCGAAAAACTCTTTCAGTGTTGGATAGTATATTTATCAAGGAAGGCTATAGGTTATATAACATCTCGCTGCGACCAATAGGAGTTAAGCATAAGTGAAAAATGTTGAAAAAACGGGAAATATTTTCCAAATTGCACGCGTGGCTAGGTCGCGGGCGACAGCTAGTAAAGAATATAATCGACCTCTTATACAACTATCGTAGTCACATAAACCCTTAAAGATGGTGCAAAAGTAAGTAAGTTCGTCACAATTATGAAATCCGACAGATAAACTTCTTCGCCAAATTCTGGAATGAAATAAAGAGATAGAAGCATTTATATCCATACAGTTTCCTTCAAAGTTTCACTTCTTCAGTTACACTTCTTACGTTAGCCGTTAAATAATAAATACAGACACAGCTAACTAAATAACAACTGATGGAGATAACTAGACTGACTAAATAAAATAACGAGCAAAAGAAACTGAAATAAATATGTAAGACAACATCTAATTAGTCATATCTAAAAATATTTTCTAAATTAGTGTCAACAGAATAATGTCTGTTGAGAAGGATGTAATTTAATTAAAATTTAACTGTAATTACAGCCATAAAATATTTTAGGATTCCGTATTGAAATGATAAACGTAGACTTATCAAGACTCTCAGGAATGGTGATAGCTAGAAATAGTTGTATCTGTTGATGGTACGAGAATAATAACAAACATTAAAAGCTCTCTCTCTCCAGACCATTAACGACCCTCTGTTGGGCACGAGCCTCCTCCACTTTGAGAGGGATTATGGTCTACTGTGCCGGGCTGACCAAGCGTATTGGCACAGGGTTTATTTTCGAGTTTTCCGTCTCTCACAGCGGTTGTTATCTGTTTGCAATATCCCTTAGCTGACTTTTACAGCACCCTCGGGAGGAGAAGGGGTGGTGACAACTGTATTCTTAATCCGTCACCACACGGACGGAAAAATATTAAAAGCTAGAATACAATAAATATTGCGCATTGAGCTTCTAAACAACAAACGTTATCAGTGTTACTTGATGATAAGCTTACACGAAATTTATTATGATTAGTAATAATGGTAAAAAATGTATATGTAATACATCCGTACGTTGTGGACATACCGCCTGTCCGTACTAAACTTTTTGGATCGTCATTCTTGCCACGAACTGCCAGGAACTGGAATAATTTACCGATGTCTGTGTTCCTCGAGAGTTACAATGTAGACACGTTCAAAGAGCGGGTAAATAGACTTCCTACATAGTTGGTACGCTTTACCATCAAAGATTCCATTGTCGCTTACCATCAGGAGGCATGGGATCAAGTGCCAACATGTTTTATGTAAAAAAAAATGGTACGTAACCCTTCTTGCGTGAGTCCAATTCGTGCTTAGCAGGTTTTTATGTATCAAGAGACGATGCAGTGAAAGTTATCTTCAGATTGTAAATTCAATACCTCAATGATGAAGCAAATGGCTTTAATAAACTAGATTCATATACAATACATAGTGAGATTGAATAGCACTGGATCGCAATAAGTATTGCAAAAGTGAAACCTATTGTGAATCGGCCTTGACTCCCTACGGACCGACACACTCCACGCACTTTTCTACTTGGGTGGTAAGAATACCTGTGCCTACAAAATATTTAAATTTATGATAGCCGGGTAAAAGACGCGTAATTTTATACCCATAAAACTAAAAACTTATTTATATTTTTATAAATTAATGTCATGCCTGTATCGGATAACCAGTTATTTGTTAGATTATGTTTAACATTTATTTACACAGGATGTCTACCTATCTGGTAACATTTTACAACTAATTTTGCTACTCATATTATTTTAGATTATCAGAAGGGTAAAGCGGGAGAATTATTGCAGAAGTTTAAAATATTAACTGTAATCAGATCTTTCTTGATTCTGTAAAGAATCTGTAGGCATAAGGGAATATCTACAGATAAGCTATATCAACATTATCATAACACGCCTTTTTAGCATGAGGTAGGCAGATACTAAAAAGCGTCATCTGCTACGATCTAAACACACTTCTTTGGCTTCTTTTACACTTGAACATCTCAGGTTATTATTATCTCCTTAAAAACTATGTCGTATCTTATGTAAAATTTGAGTATTCATTTGTTGTAAACAAAAATAACCGAATTAATCACTAATTACTTTTTTAACGCCGTGAAACACATAACTGTTTATTAAGTTATCCAAAACACGTATTTTAAATATCACACATGACATAAGGGGAGGGAGTGTGCCGAGTCAAATTTCATGATAACTCACCAGGGAGCGTAATGGGATCGGAAAATTGCCAACATCACCTCGCTCAATTAGTGTACGCCCCTTAAGCTTATTTTATTTAACTAGTAAACAAAGAAATTCAGTGATCACAATAGACTGATCGCACAATATAATACACAAAAATATTTGTTTAAAACAACAGTACAATTCAATTATTTCCTACACATTGCATCTACATGTATATAGACATGCAGTATTTGCTGTGTGAAGTACCTCTGCTGAAGGCAAGGTCCTCCGAGGTCACGACTTTGAGAAGGTCTCATAGGCGCATTGCATTATCAGTGTTTAGATGCAACCTGTTGTTGAGAACTGGTTTTATAAATTGCATTATGAATGTTATGGAATGTTTATTCAGAGCACATTCCTTGAAGTAAAGTTTTGTTAAGATATGTATTTGCCGAAGTTTCATCTGTAGGACCGTAATCTAATAAAGTAATGTAAAATATTTTGTTATAACTAAGTTCTGGAGAGGCAAAATGTCAATGAACTCGCAGAAGTAATCCGCACGCAATGGGCCGTAACAATTTATCGGTTAAGAAGTTGCGAAAAGATTCGAGCTTGAGCGAATAGGATTCCCTCACCCATAATACGAGGCAAAGCGGATTTATAGCGAATTTGCAACCCCTTTTTTATTTCTCATATAATTGGCAAGCCACAAACTGTCACCTGTCCCATATATTGTTATTTATAGCATAGCGAATTATATTCTATTCTGTATTATTAAAAAAAGAACTCAGCATAAAATTTTTCATACCTAAAGGGAGTCTTATAGAATTTGTCCCACATTTAGTTTTTTTAACCGACTTCAAAAAAAGGAGGAGGTTCTCAATTCGTCTGTATTTTTTTTTAATATATAAATAACCACATTGTTATCAAAAACTTCTAGATTTTATTTGATATATAATGGCTCAATCTAATTTCTACAATGTCACGCTAATCGAACTATGTAGAGTTTCAAATTCACTAACACATCAAACTAAAAGACGCTGTTACCATTCTATAGATAATTATTTCTATAACCAAATAGTTTAAATAATACCGCAAAGAAAGCTCTTGAAATGTTAAATATTATTTTAGTTTAACGAGTATAAAATTTATTAAATATTTGCTTAACTGTTTTTAACGGTATAGATGACATTGTCCTTAATTTGGAAGTTAATAACTGAAGAGTAGAGCACTTTTGGCGTAAACATCTATCAGCTATAAAGTCAGGAACTGCGATGATTATATTATCTTTAGAATTATCAAAATCCAGTTTACAGAGATCAATATAAAATTAAGATAATAATTAATATTATATTATTAATTAATTAATAAATAAATAAATAAATATTAATGGACATTTCACACAGCGTCCTCTGGTCCCAAGCTAAGCTTATATGCTTGTGTTATGGCTATCAGAATACGGATAGAATACATATACTACTTTTTTTTTTGTAAATACATACTTATAATACATAGGAACACCCAGACGCAGTACAAACATTTGTATGACAATTAGAAAAATCACACAAATGATTGTCCCGAGCGGGAATCGAACCCGCGACCTCTTGATCGGCAGTCCGTTACCAGAACCACTACACCACGAGGCCCGATTAATTAATAAATTAATAATTAATTTTATATTGATCTCTGTGTACCAGTTGACATAATATAAGTTTGTAGAATATGATTAGCTATTATAGTTACTATTAACTATAAATATATAAACTTATTAATATAAAATAGAATAAAAAGATTATGTGTTCCCAACTATACGGCTTGAATTTTAAACCACGGTCAGAAACGCGACGGATTAAATCACCATAATCTGGCAAGGCTTCTTTAAAGGCATTAAATTTTCACGGGAAACGTATCGAGACTTGCTTTCCAATAAAATGCCTAGATGGCTTCTTACAACATATCCAATTACTTTCAAGCAGTTTTTACTTTACACATAACGGGGTAGAATGATGTTACAATTTTTATTACATGGCAACAAGATTTGGGATGAATTTGTGTTATTTTTTCATGGCTACTGTTTTATGTTTTCCTTACGAGTACTGTTTTTTGCATGTCTGCCATAAACAAGTACATTTTATTGTATTTTAAATAACTAAATGTAATTTATACATTTATGACTTAAAAAATCAAAGTAAGAGAAAATACGACACGCGAAAATATTGCGTTTTTGAGGTTTATAAAAATTGCAACCCCAAGAAATGCATTAGACATTTGCCAAAGAATTTTACGCCTTCTTCTCCTTCTCCAGCCCATTTACGTCCCACTGTTGGGCACGGGCCTCCTCTACTTTCGAGGGATTATGGTCTACTGTACCGCGCTGACCAGGCGTGTTGGCACAGGGTTTATTTTCGAGTTTTCCGTCTCTCACAGAAGAAGTTATCTGTGTGCAATATCCCTTACCTGACTTTTACAGCACCCTTGGGAGGAGATGGGGTGGTGACACTTGTATTCATAATCCGTCACCACACGGGAAACGCCTGTCTAGTACAAATTTATTAGTTATGATCGAAAAAGTCACCTAAAATTTATGTTAATATTCTGTTACAAAATTTAATGTACACAAGAGGCGAAATTTCAATTGTTTTCACCGGTCTAGCATACTAGTCTAAGCATATCTAAAACGAGTCACTTGACACTGATGAATTCCTATTCTGGGATCGTCTGGGAATTAAATGCATACCGTTGTCTAACGTTTAGTCTTAATACATAGGTACCTACATGTTTATTGGGCGCTAGTTATAAATACCAATTTTGCTATTAACATTAATAGAAATTATAGAAATTACTAGCTGTTGCCCTCGACTCCGTCCGCGTAGAATTTAGGAAATTTTCCCCGTTTTTGCAACATTTTTAACTACTGCTTGAGTGAGAGTATTATAAACGTAAGAGTAAACAAATTTATTCAGAATGAACGAACTGCTAAGCTATCAGGAGTTACACGTGTTATTGTGAGTCAACCATAAAATATAGATATGTGCTGTTTCGGGATATTTTTTAGACAATTTTATGTAGAATATTTCCGTCATACATGATTTCTATGTAACTTTAACCATTAAGGCTGCACACGCGATGGAAGCTTAAAAAATAGAGCACCTTTTCCCGTTTTCCCAACATTTACCTTCACTACTCTGCTCCTATTGATTGTAGCGTGATGAAAAGTGTACTATAACCTGCCCAGGAGTATGAAGAATAATTGTACCAAGTTTCGTTAAAATCCGTCGAGTAGTTTTTGTTTCTATAAGGAACATACAGACGGACAGACAGACAGACAGACAAAAAATTTACTGATTGCATTTTTGGCATCAGTATCGATCACTAATCACCCTCTGATAGTTATTTTGAAAATATTTTTCATGTACAGAATTGACCTCTCTACAGATTTATTATAAGTATAGATAATATGGTTTTAATTATTGTTTCCATAGAAGGCACGAAGCGTGAAATGTGGACTTAGGAGGACTTTCAAAAAGAGGTTAATTTAATTATACTATTTCAGTATACCTATGCCACCAAATTTAAGGGTATTAGATGCGCCGGTTACTAAGTAATAATAATTGGATTGGGTTGGTAGTGATGCAAGAGAAGTAATACAGAGAATAAGTAAAAATTAATTATTATAGTATGTGAATTATTTTTACAAAATCTGTGAATAGCGAAACATGAAAAACAAAGATTACTATGGCACGTAATAATATCAAATATCACGGCCCAAATGAACGACTATAGGTAAATTGACTTTTTTATAGAAACAGCGTTCATGCATTGTTAATAAGTAATAACAGCCGTAATGTATAGTGTTTCCTTTGAAAATACACATTGCATACATTTATAAGGTAAAATCCCAACATCGTTTTCTTAAGAGGATACCAAAATAGCTTCGTGCATTTTTCTATGTACGAAGTTTTCATTGTTTCTTTAGATTGAATGGCTAGAGCTCTAATTTTCAAGTATATGTTTTTTCAATATATGATCTAGGATCGCATAAACTCAGAAACGCGATTGAAAAAAGTTTTCTCGATAGAAAATCTTAGCGAAACAACCTCTCTAATTTTTTATTTTTTTCATTTGTCGGTCTATTAATCGTCGGAAAAGCGTTTATGATCACGAGGGTGAAGCAAGGCAAAAATCTTGAATAAATAAAGACTTACGTTGGCAGGTGCAACATATTTGTGAGATAATGCAGTATTTGACAAAAAAAATTTGATACTGCTTCATAAAAATCAGCACTTTTCACAAAAAAAATAAATTATGAAAACATTACAATTTACTAAAATAAGAAATGTCATCATCATTGTTGTCGTCACGTCTTCTCCTAGGTTATGCAGAGATAATACTACCAGCAATATAGTATTCAAATTTACCTATAAACGTGCCTTTACAGTATTTACTATACAAATTAATTTGTACTAATGTCAGATTACGAGATAAGTCTTTATGTGAGATAGGTAGGATCAACGGGTGTGCAGCATGCTTCAGTGTCTAATATTCTATATCTATTCCACTATAATCCCGACGTTATACTAATGGGCTGGGAACTTATCGCATCGGATTTTATAATGTGTTACCTATCATTCGGTGTTTGTGTTTTGAAATGAATTTTGTACCTCTGCACTGCACAAGCAAAAATATTAATTAATTAAACATCAGAATTCAGAAAACAAAAATAAACAAATATTTATTACACGAAAACGAGAATTTTCATTTAACCTTTGACATTTATTCAGGTCAGTTTGTTAATATTATTTTTGATCTTTTCATTGGTTTATTTTTTGCTTTAATGCAGTTTAGGATAATCGGTTTAATATAATTAAAGAATATAAAGTGGTTATTTACACGCTTTATATTAGCTTCACTTGTATGTTTGTTTGTTTGTATGTTTGTATGTTTGTAACCGACTCCTTTGGACGCTATTTTGACCCACTTTAAACGGTCAGATTCTATTCAAATTTTGCACACCTGTTAAAGACCAATGACAATACAATAATTCGATTAAATAAAGCGTGTTTTTTAGTTTTTTTAAACTATTTTTTATTTTTTATTTTGTAGACGGAGTCGCTATAAATTGATGTAATAAACAACGGAATTATTAAATTAATTGTATCCAATCACCGGTCAATTTTATATTTATATTAGGTAACAATGAAGAATAATTCAACTAAATCTTATGTAGATGTTGACCGCATGATATTACACGTTATCATGATGGAAGGGACGGGATACTTTATTAAACCAATATTACTTGTCATACATGATTTACATAACGACCTTATATGTAAGCTTCTACATCCCAAACATTTTAATTCAACATAAAATTACAAAATTTCGGTTAAACCTATCACATTCCTATAATAAATTAATTTGATCCAGTCTTGTAATACTCCGACTGAGAATTAAATCCCTCAAGTTCCGACAGCTATAAGCTTTTTACGACTAAACCTTATGTTGAAATTTCACAGTTGGAATACATGAATTTCTTTTTACTATCGTACGTGAAATAAGCACAAATTACTAACGAGCGATAAATACGACATTTTTACCGCCCCCTACCAATTTAGTACTGGGACTTTCGACACCAGTAGCTTGTTCAAGAACATTAAACGTGGGAAATAACTGCACACAGTTGTAACAAATTTGGTTTCGTTTATTAAATCAATTCTTTTTAAACGTTACACTTTTAAGATATCTCTACAGAATTACAAACATTTTTTTTTTCAATTTTTCGTAAACAGCTCAGTGTAGGAAAGTGGCCGATACACCGAGAAAGTAAAAACTCCTTGGGTTTCTTAGATAATTAAAATTAAAGTTATGTCAATTTAGTTACAGCCATAATCATTGGTTTTTACGAGACATGTCCTAATTACCCTTTTTACGGATTCAAAAGGCAATTTGTATTTATTCAATGATACATAGAGAGTCCACGAGCCACTTAAAGGGACGAAGGTGTATTATAGGCTGTTCTGTAACCACGTCACGTATCATTGGTTGGGATAACCCTTGTGATGTGAATTCGTATCGAAGTATAGACCCGTACACTTTTGTTACACGACATAAGCCATGAGAGTAATGGTGTCGAAAATTTCAAATCGTATTTTTTGTGTATTTCAATGGCGTGAAATATGATTATTGTTAGGTCACATTGACAAAGGGCTGTATCAGTAAAATATTTGCTCATATTTGGTACTTTGTTTCACAAAAATATTTTGATTAAGTATATGCGGTCACTAAAGATGTTTGAGTGTAAATGGGAAAAGTGTAAAAGTCATGTTAGTGATTAGAAAACTGAGGACGTATTCCTCAGTATTCGGCTGTAGATTAATGAAAAGACGGACGCATTTTGTGTGAAATAGGGGACCTAAAAAAGGAATAAAATTTGACTATTAAATATTTGAATATATTTATGTTTACAATCATTGACATATTATTTTGAACTAATGAAACTTTCTTATGCAAGCAATATTCTAAAATGAAATAAGTAAGCTACTCAGTCACATAATGTGGTCTCATTGGAGTGTATTAAATTCCAAACACTTAATGTATAAAATATGTTTATCAACAAATAAGTATTTAAGTATTTGAATACAGACAATCATGACGTCAGATGGCAGAACATTGCATAGATTACAAATGATGAACATAGGGGCTGAAAAATTGCGATAAAAAATGTTAAGCCATGGTTTAATAACACTAGAAGACTACTAATAACAATACTTTAGTCCTTTCTATTGTAGAAAACACGCTAATTATAGCAATAAACAGGCTTAAAAGTGGCTTACTACATATAACATTAGTCTCATACGCCTGCAGCAGTAAGTTAAAATAATTTATGTCTTAATTATTAGGTAGAAGTGTAAGAGCAGTAAATAATACTTGCGTGTAATATAAAGGATTTATTGTGCAGTAGTACAAGTGATCTGAGTGACCTTCAATTAGTACGTTTACCTTACAGCCGGCTGTAGAATATGTTTAGAACTGATACCTATCTATTACGTTTCAAGTTCTCTGTTTAAAATAGTGATAAGGCTAGGCTATGTGTAATTAAATTTATATGAATTCGGTATTATGATGTCATGGATACCGGTCGTACCAGAGTGTTGTTAACTAACATTTTGTGTTGGAGGTATGTAATGAAATAAGAGTGAAATCCATATAAATATCTAGACATATAATAAAAATCTAAAAAGTCCATGTCTGTACTTCGAAGATCTCTCTGATCAAGTGCGACTGAGTAACGTAAGTCACCGTGAAATTTAATTAAACTTACTTCGGTAAATACTAAAATCTTCACAAACGTTCACATTTACAATATTAATGTCACATGAAATGTTTATCTATGTCAACATGAATTAATATCATATTTGCATTTGAACATACGAGTATATTACTAACGAGCTCTAGCAATGTGTAAACCGCACCTCCGTATGACATAAAACATATGTAAGAACACAGTTTCAAGATATCTGTAGTCACTAAACAAACATAATATAAATAAGTATTTTAAAAAAAGATTATCCGACTTCATAGGCCTTTCAAATTTGAGGGTTTTTCTCGATTTCTCAGGAGATAACCATCAGATCCTGACCTGGTGCCAATAGGAACACACGGGTATCACCAGCTTTCAAATAAAAAAAATCATCAAAACGGCTTCGCCCAGTTAAAAGCTATGAGGTAAAAAACATTGTGTACCTCCTCCTTTTTTGAAGTCGGTTAAAAATGAAACACTTTTGTAGCACCTTAGCCTTAGCATTAGTCAATATAATATTATGAACCTAGTAATTTGTTACTTCTCTTTAAAAAGACAACAACAAAAGGCATCGTATTACATTTAATGGATGTCCCGATTGTATTTTTAATGGAGAAGCCAAGTTCTTTTAAAGTCTGTATAAAGATTTTGTAACTGACTACAGAGGTGTTTTTTGTTGTCGAAAATTATCAAATTATTTTACAATATTATAAAATCTATGTTGTATACATTGGTATTTTATTATTTGTTAAATAACTAAAGATAAATATCTGCGAGTTAAATGTTACGATAAAAGCGATACTAAAAGTTAAAGGCAGAACTTAAAGGAATGGTCTAAATATGATTTGTGTACTTTTTTATTTATCTATCCATGTAACTATTGGTAATATCTATTTATTCGTATTTTCTGGCATAACTTTACTTGTATGGCATTATTAGGAACACATACAAATATCTAGCCCATTACAGGTGGCGGGTAATATGGTCTTATTCATATTGCTCTAACGGAGGTTTAAACAATAACTTTATCGGAGAGATAAAAAAATTTTTATCGTAAAAAGACTATTACGAATAACAATTTTTGACAATTTTTGCGAACCGTTTTAGCGAGTTTTTAGACCTCCGATAAGTTATTATGAATAACACCACTAATGTTTATTTGATGGAGAATCGCTTTCTAAGCTAGTTCAGTAATTAAAATAATACTAAAGAGAAAAAATCTAAATAACTGACCACTGTTCATCGTGCTGCGACAATATTTTGATTCTAGCACAAATATAAACAGAAATTTAACACGGTTTTTTACACAAAACCGTGATCACAACACGTTCAATGTGTAATGACTGTGAATTTTTACGGTTAGCACGAACACGCCACAACACACCACGGGGAATAGATTTTCAGTGCGTCCCGAGTATAAATCACATAGCCAGATGACGCCCCATTCCTGAATTCTGAATGAGATAGCCGAGACTTATTTTAAATTAAGTATTCTCTTACCGCCTGAGTTTTATGAAGCTTTTGTATTTTCAATATATTTTTCAAAGTTTATATGTTCATTAACTAGCTACTGTGTCGCTTTTAAGCTTTTGGCGTAATTACAATAATTACGAAGTTAAATAGAAGTTATCCTGATGAAATGATTTAATGTTATCCTGATGAAAATAAATAAATAAATATTCACGGACATTTCACACAACGTCTTCTGGTCCCAAGCTAAGCTTATTATGCTTGTGTTATGGGTACTAGAATAAGGATATAATACATACTACTTTTCTTTTGTAAATACATACTTATAATACATAGAAACACCCAGACGTAGTACAAACATTTGTATGACATTTATGGATATCACACAAATGATTGTCCCAAGCGGGAATCGAACCCGCGACCTTGTGAACGGCAGTCCATTACATGAACCACTACGCCACGAAGCCCGTACTAAAAGAAGCGCGTCTAAAATAACTCCATTTAGTAACTTGGACATGAAAAAGTAACAGACAAATAGATTTTTAAAGTTTTATATGTCACTAGTAAGACAAATTTTGCAGAAAATATCGTTATTAGGTTCGACTGCACTTAATACAAATATTTGTTTATAAAAGTTTCTAGGAGTTGAATGAATGCCATATGATGGTTTATATCAGTGGACGACAAAGCCCTATAAGCCCACAAGGTGTTATAGTGGTTTTTAAGTAAAAATGAGGACTTAAAAATAATTTATTCTCAAAGTAGGCAGTAGACAAAATAAGTTTGAGAACCCCTGGTTTATATAAAAGTAATAATGTTAAGATTTTATTTCTCAAGCAGCTACAAACGACATGGGAATTCACAGTAAAATTTATGTTAATTAAATTTACATTATACATATTACAGACTATATCATTACAATTATATTCCTAAAGAGGTTAATACAATAGTATGAAGAGAGATAAAATCTCGATTAAGTCATCTTTCAAACAAAGATATTACAATCGTTTGTTTGGCAGCTGTAACACAGATAGAAATGCAGTGCCGCAGGTTAAGCTTATAACCCACCTTTTTATCTCGGGCGTTAAAAAGACAATTTACATACACAATTTTATCATCCATTACAGAGTCGGTTTCGGTTATATTTCGGTCTGGCGTGGGATAAAATTACATCGTTAGAAAATCTCATCACTTTAGTGTATGACGATCGTTATGGCTATTTATTCTAGTCATATTACAGCTGACAATGGTACTTATTCTAGCACCACTAATATTAATTAAAATAAAAATAATAGTTTAAAAAAACTAAAAAACACGCTTTATTTAATCGAATTATTGCATTGTCATCGGTCTTTGACAGGTGTGCAAAATTTGAATAGAATCTGACCGTTTAAAGTGGGTCAAAATAGCGTCCAAAGGAGTCTGTTACAAACATACAAGTGAAGCTAATATAAAGCGTGTAAAAAATAAAAATTGGTAGGTAATAATACAATTCGCCAATGTTATCTGAACTTTCTAATCATAAATTCTGTGTATGACTAACGAATAACTACTTAATTAATATAAATGTGTACAAAGAAATAGCCAATTAATGAAAACACACCGTAGTTGTTTACATTTTAGTTAAGTTAGGTTAGGCTTTTGACGAATTAGAATTGGACCCAGTATCAATGATTTTTTTTCTATACGGACATTTCACTCAACGTCCTCTGGTCCCAAGCTAAGCTTATATGCTTGTGTTATGGATACCAGAATACGGATATACTACATAAACTACTTTTCACTTGTAAATACATACTTATAATAAATACATAGAAAACACCCAGACGCAGTACAAACATTTGTATGACATTTATGGATATCACACAAATGATTGTCCCAAGCGGGAATCGCACCCGCGCCTCGTGATCGGCAGTCCATTAAATAAACCACTCCACCACGAAGCCCGTCATAATAATGATAATTAGATTATATCCAGATTATAGATGGAGGAATCAAGCTACAAGTAACTATACTCGTAGTACAGATATGAACAGGATGCAAGTTCGTTGATCTACAATTAACTTTTAATACTTTATCTTAAATTGTAGTAAAAACAGTGTAAAGCAAATTACACGTAGTGAATGACGAATAGCACCGTTTAAGGATGATAG
Organism: Orgyia antiqua; assembly: GCA_916999025.1. Classification (NCBI taxonomy): domain Eukaryota; kingdom Metazoa; phylum Arthropoda; class Insecta; order Lepidoptera; family Erebidae; genus Orgyia; species Orgyia antiqua. The sequence continues at coordinate 12,616,864 of OU779864.1, read as the reverse complement.
CAGGAAGCAAACCGACCGGTTTCAGAAGACACCGCGGGATAGAATCTGCGAAGAAAAAATTAATCATTGCTGTTACCTGGATATTCTCAAGAGTACTAAGTACTTTCATAGCCAATATGGAATTGTTTTTAATACCGTTAGACGTGCCCTATACAGCCAGTACACAGTTGTAACTCCACCGCTATGTTTACTTTTTTAGAGCCATATATGGCTGAAGATACTATGGATTACATTGTGTGTGCCCGCATTTCACAATCGTAGACATAACCGCATAATAGTAATAAAGTGTTCAAAACAAAAGAACAAATTTCCTGAACAATATATTCAGAAAGTTTGCGGTTTTATACGACGTTCAACATATTGCCTCGTCAAAACGGTCAAATTTATACGAACGTAATATTATATTGCATATGTAACATACAATAAGGATATATGCAAGACTGATACGAACATATTATCAGTTTTGAAAAATGATACGTTAATTTTCAAGCTCTATAAAGACATACAAACCTTTAAATAAATAAGAAAAAGCGTTATTAAACCCCACAGCAAAAGTAACGTGTGACGGCGCGCGGCATGAAAAATAAAATCTCATTATGTTGAAACAATGTCCCCAACTTTTTAGGTGTCTACTCATTTGGAGAAACTCTTAAAGGTAGGTAAAAATAATACCACTACTGCGTCGCCAAACAAACTTGCGAACTCTACAAACCTATTCGTAAAACACCATTCTTCTAACAAATGATACTAAATTCCAAAATTACCATGAATTTTCACCGCGATTTGGGATGCTAAAAAAAGAGAACACATTTCTTGTTGACAGATAAATTCGCGTCATTTACCTTTACTGAAACATTGAGGTTCACAAGTTCAACGAAGCATGCATTCATTATTAAATTTATGCAACACAGGAAGATGTCAGTGACCGCATGTAATATGATTCGTTGCGGTATCCACAAGCGTGTATAAAATTGATTTATTCACCTAACTATGTAGTACATGCAAGCAACCAAATAACAATCATTTGACATACAGTTGCTGTTTCAAACACTGTGTTTTATAAGTGTTTTCAACATCTTATCTTGCGGATCTGTAAGGCCCGTGAAATTTACTTATTCACGGCTTTACTAATAAATAGGAAGTAGAAAGTCTACTACATATTTGTAATTTAACCATGAGAGAAATTTGCCACATATCATCCTACATTTTATTATTTGCGGTTCCACTAGGCTCGGTTTAGTTTAAGTATAACTTTCTTTCATATATTGATTCTGGCCCATGAATAGATCAACATTGATTTGCATGCTGCGGTTTTGAAATTAGCAACCTCTTTATTGCAGTACACTGAAGTATGCACCTGGCCATTCCACAGGCAAAAATTCATAAGTAATAGAAAAAAATTAATAACATTGGCTGGAATCCTGAAACCTGAAGCCATTACATTAAAAGTTCGCAAGTAATGGCCGCAAAAATTTAAAATAATGCTATATTATAACAACATAATTAATAATATAAGGAATACAGCAATAAATTATAATTATGATCGCGGAGAGGGGCCGAGGCGTAATGACTATGGCACAACATTAGCCAAACACAAATTACCAAGAAATGTGTAAACAGGTATTAAAAGGATCGTCAAGTTTAATGTAGCTGAATTAGGGTAACGCATTGTTCTCTTTTGTATCTTTTTTATTTAATTTATTAAAATGGGGCAGATACATGAAAGTTATTTGTTAAGTTTAATCTTTATGCAGGTCAAAGACTTAATTAGTGGCGTTTAGTCTTTAATACAGATCTTCAATTAAAAACCAAATTGTTTACGTATAGTTGTGTACTTATAATGCGGACATGCGCAGCAAGAGGGCCAGACTTATAATTGAAGCAGTATAGGAGTTTTCTTGAAATAGGCAAAGAACAGCAGTGTCCTAACATACATTTTTATAAATGGGATTATCTAGTTGTCTTTTCGGACAACGAGACGTTAAAAGCAGAATTGTGATAAAATTTTGTGTGGTATGGAATTCCCTAGAGCGTTGTAAAAGACAATTCAGAAATTCATATTATTTTCTTTGATAATATCAAAGAAAATAATATTTAAATCCAGCTTCGAAACAAAATCTTGTTCCATCCTTTCCTTTGTCTAACCGTTGTTATTGTTTGTTTTAGAAACCTATACAGCGTAATTAAAACTTTTTTATTCCCCATCAATTACAGTAAAATTGTGGCCACGCTTTGTTGTGGCAGACATTTTTTCATGAATGAGTAGGCATAAATAACGTTTTTCTATCTCAGACTACATCGCTGCTTACCATTAAAAAATGCAACGGCATAAGATACAATTTTGCCGTTCCTCAAAACCCACAACCATAAAAAATAAGTATGCTAGGGGTATTAACTATAATTGTACTAGAAAAGATGATAGGATAAGATATACTATCGTGAACATCTACGTAGAAGCTTATCAGTGGCTTTTAACTGACCAGTAGTCGGTGCGATAATATCGACAGCTCGTTAAAGCTTAAGTTATAAATTTTCAAAGCCTCGCACCACAATGGAGGGCGTGGCAAGATCCTTGCAATCGTAATATTTCCTGCTTGCACTTACTCCTTTGTAAATAAAAATGTCATATAAGCTAAGAAGGCTTGTTTAGTTAAGTAATTGACGCGTTTGGACGTTTGGTTATTTGTAGTTGTTGATCGGATTGACAATGGACAGTGAACATTTGTTTCTGACAACCATATATTTCTTAGATGGTTGAGTAAAAAATAAGACAGCCATGTCTCCTACATTATTACCTAAGCATATATATATATAATATGCAACTTTTGCTTAAAAACTTTATATCTTTTGCTATTATCTTTGTCCAATCTTAGCTTATACCATTTAAACTAGAACGAGCTCGGACACAATCATAATTCGACCGTTAGAATCAGTCCCGTCCGAACAACATAAATCTGAAATTTTCTTGGCGACATCATACTAGTAATTATGTTTAGAATTGTATGGAGGAATTTCATTTTAGTGTAAATGTCCAGATGCAGGCTTCCTTAAAGAATATTGGTTTGTATAATAGCAATCATGATCACAGTAGCAGCAGCACAATACATAACATTTGTTTAGCTCTTATTTTCTGTATATTAAAGTTGAAAACAGATAAATATCAAGTTATTCTGTAGGCTTGGTATATTGTTCTGCGGTATGGTATTGAATGACGTGTCCTTATTTCAGTGCGGCGCATTCACGTCATTTGAGAATAGATTGAAATGAATAGGAAATGTATGGAGTAGTGTGTGCGTTTTATTTATTTATTTGGTATTATTGGATGTACGGCAATGAGTTAATGAATTTATGCGCTTAGCAGAATTTTATTATAGATATATATATTATTATTTTTACAAATTACATGCTGAGTTCAAAGCTTCTGGATAGAAATATAAACAAATATCTGAGTTCATTAATTTTATAGAAAACTCTGAGTTATGCAAAAGCGCTCTGCATAAGAGTGAATTAAATATTAACAAATTTTAAATGGAGTTTCATATCAACACAGGTAGTTGAGTAGTAGACCAAACATGCTTTCGATATGGAGAAGTCCGCATTGAACAATCAGCAATTTAGGTGATTATAGATTCTCGTATACAATATTACACAACAATATTCTCTCGAGATTTGGAATTAAATATTCTATACAAAAAGAAATAGTTAAACGTTTTGCCAGTGAGGCAATAAGCCGGTCAAATATTCTGAGTCCAGGTTTTATACGTCATTATACTGAAATAGGCTATCATTTCAATTCCCTTAAAATGCAATATAACAAAACCTTATGACATCATTAGGGATGAAATGGTTGAAAATTTCGATTGAAATGATACCATTACAGCAATAAATAACCTTTGAAATTTGTGCCCAATAATGACGAATATTTAATATAGCTACAACAAACAAAAAAAATAAAAGTAAATTTGATCACTTCTTAATTTTCATACACAATTTAATATCCCAGATATTGACCTAGTTCTCAAAATAATTATTATGTCTACATTAATTTATAAATTTTTGCAATAAATAAATAAATAAATAAATATTCATGGACATTTCACACAACGTCCTCTGGTCCCAAGCTAAGCTTATATGCTTGTGTTATGGGTACCAGAATACGGATAGATTACATATACTACTTTTCTTTTGTAAATACATACTTATAATACATAGAAACACCCAGACGCAGTACAAGCATTTGTATGACAATTAGAAAAATCACACAAATGATTGTCCCGAGCGGGAATCGAACCCGCGACCTCTTGATCGGCAGTCCGTTACCAGAACCACTACACCACGAGGCCCGTCGAATTGACTTGCTATGCTTTCCATTAATAAACTAGATTATAAAAGATGAAATGATCACCATGTGAGGAATTTGAACCCACGACCTCGGAATACAAAAACATCGATGCGATGTTTAACTCAAAATTATTATATCTATGTCCAGTTGGTTGAAGAATTAAGGTCTCGAACACCTGCAAAAGCTACTTTTGTTTGATACTGTATTTTGCTTAGGTATGCTTATGGGAGTTAACGGCTTAGTGGAATTACTTCGCTGGTGAACATAAATAAAAAAAAAAACCGTAAGGCACAAATCTTTTAATTACAGCATAAGAATACTTTATCACATACATGTTCTAATCTCATAACTAATGCGATACGCTGATGTTTTCTAGAGCATGACAATAAAGTAGGTACATATCTACATACGTAAATATACATATGTATTATATATTTATTTAAAAACTAGCTGTTGCCGACGACTCCGTCCGCGTGGAATTTAGAAAATTTTCCCCGTCTTTGCAACATTTTTCACTACTGCTTCGCTTTTACTGGTCGTAGCGTGATGTTATATAGCCTAAAGCCTTCCTCGATAAATGTTCCTAACTAACACTGAAAGAATTTTACAAATCGGCCCAGTGGTTCCTTAGATTAGCGCGTTCAAACAAACAAACAAACTCTTCCACTTTATAATATTAGTATAGATTGAATCATTGCAATATTACAAATAGGTATTCTATATATATCACAACAAAATACCGCTAAAAATCGTACTATTTTTTAGTACACACAAATGTCTATATCAGATAGAAAACACCCAGACGAAGAATTATATTTATGAAGGAGAATAATATTTATATGACAAAAGTAACATAATACATAATTATTACAACATAATACAATGAACATAATACACAATAAATATTATTTCTGTGCGGAATTGAATCCGCAACCTTGGTAACGGCAGTCCTGGCAAATACGGGGCTTATCTTAAATCGTACAAAAGGAATAAACTATATATGTATTTGCAAAAAAAGGTATATACAAAGGTGTATTTAGCAAATTAGCGTCCCGCGCCAATTTAATTAGGCGCCCTATAAATTAATAGAGACAGAGCAAATTTTTAAACTTGAAGGCTTTCTCTGCCCTTTTTAGGCTGGCCGTCCCGGGCCATGGCCCCTATGTACCTAGGGTAAATACGCCTCTGAGTATATAATATTATGTAGTATGCCCGTATCTGTTAACAACAAAACGCAATAAGCATAGAAATATAGCTTATTTTGGAACCAGAAGATATTGTGTGAAATGTCCTGTAAAAAACTATATTAGCGTTAATCACGAGGTTAAGATGGGTAGAGTCAAGAGAATGCTTATAAACTTGTTTTAGACAAGCAAGATCGTTTGTTTTAGAAACAATGGAATATTTTAAACGTTCATGAATCAAGTTTGTTTGTTTGACGAGTCAGACAAAAATATATGTACTGTGGAAATGGGTTAATGCTTTTAACGGCACACTTACCTCCCAGTTATTGAAGAAATATGTGTTGTTAAGTGCCGTACCAAATATTATTTATGATCAACAATAATAAGAGAACTGGTGCTAAAAATGCATCTAATGGACGGGCCTCGTCTGGTTGTTCATGTAACGGACTGCCATCCACGAGGTCGCGGGTTCGATTCCCGCTCGGGACAATAATTTGTGTAATATTTATAATTGTCATACAAATGTTTGTACTGCATCTGGGTGTTTTCTATGTAATATAAGTATGTATTTACGAAAGAAAAGTAGTTTATGTATTGTATCCGTATTCTGGTACCCATATCACAATAACCAGAGGACGTTGTGTAAAAGGTCCATGAATATTTATTTATTATATTCAAAGTTATACTTTTCTCCTCCTAATATTATATCCTACTCCTTTTATCCTACTAATATTATAAAAATGAAAGTTTGTAAGTATGAATGTTGGTTACTCTTTCACGTAAAAACTACTGAATGGATTTTAATAAAACTATACGATAATGTAGCTTATACACCAGAATAACATACCTATAGGCTACAATTTATAGAGATATTGTGTGAATTGTCCTAAATGTGACAATAAGTGTCAAGTAAGTAGAAATTTCACGGATACGAAGTCGCGGGATACTGATAGTACATAATACTTTATGAATAAATAAATAAATACTCATGGACATTTCACATAACGTCCTCTGGTCCCAAGCTAAGCTTATGTGCTTGTGTTATGGGTACCAGAATACGGATAGAATACATTAACAACTTTTTCTTTTGTAAATACATATTTATAATACATAGAAACACCCTGACGCAGTACAAACATTTGAATGACTATTAGAAAATTCACACAAATGATTGTCCCGTGCGGGAATCGAACCCGCGACCTCTTGGTCGGCTGTCCGTTACATAAACCACTCAACCACGAGGCTCGTCATAGTAGTCAATATCAGTGTAATTTGTGTAACAACTACAAAAATGGTTTGTCTGCAAAATATTTTCGAAATAATATACAAGTATCTAGTTACTTATGTAATACATTAGCAAAACCATTAAATAAACTACGACAAAAATATATTAAACTTAATTTGGGACCAAAAAGAAAATTGAGTGAAAGGCCCGTTCTTAATATTATTCCCAAAGCCTTATTTTGCTTTAGGCCCAATAGCGTAAGTCAAGTATACACTTCACATAAAGATTTGTACGAAATCTTTTTGTTTCAAAGAAAAAACTTGAAAATATTATAATCCACTAAAAGAATGGCTTCGAATGACATCCAACTGACAACTAAAAGCATCGCCAAAGGCAGCATTCATGAGCCAAGTTAAATAATTTATAAAGTTTCAAGAGTGGAATTTTGTTTACAAGGGAGTCCTTAATTAAAAACAAGTCGCGCAATGCATTTGTTTCGACGGTCTGTGTTAAAAAGACTACAAGATCAACAAACATTTAAAAGTATACGCAAAATTTAAGAGAGGCTCTGGAGATTTTACAAGACAAGTGATTGCACAGAACATTTTAAGACCTTATTAAGAACAAGTTGCTGAAAATTTCTGTTTTATTTTGCTAGCAACACTATGTATAAGTTATCAACTAGTTCTTTATTATTCAATTCTTAATGAAACGATATTTAATTAAAGAGTAAAGATAATATTAACATTTATGTGTACAGAAAAATGCAGTTTATTCGATAGACTTAATACAATTTGATATAGTCTTTGATATGTCTTATAATTTATTTGTTTAGAGTCCATTGATGTTTGTATTTCATCCGGGAACTATGATACATTGCGTCTATGTCGGCTAGTCTTGCTAACTTCCTATGAGGTGTGTTGGGTCGATGATCTTACACCACTTAGGAAGTCTGTATTTTTTAGTAAAAGCATAGCGGGTCAATTGCAATCTTTTAATACATTTTTTGATTGTCTCACGTAAGAAAGTAATAACCTACATTGAAAACACTTCTAATACGCGACATAAGTATTATGCATAAGTTGTGATATCATAGTACCTACCCATGTATATTTGATCCCTGTGTCCTAAAGACTGAGGCAATTTTAAAAATGTTACAAGTTAAATAAACTAAATTATAGTGGAAAAAATGATAACCATGAGCGGGACTTGAACCCACGACCTCGGAATACCGTTCCGTTGCTCTCCCATCTGAGCTATCATGGTAGTAAAAGCATAGCGGGTCAATTGCAAAAATTAATAAATTAATGTTACAAGTTACTTTCAACATAAATATTTATGTTTAGCAGATCTATCTATGTATCTCGGACACAATACAATTATATTATGATAATGCTAACACTTCTCATACGCAAATATATGCAGAGATGTAAATAGGGGTTTGTTCGTAACTTCACAAATCCCACAAAGTTACGAAACAAACATAAATCATGTCTATTTGTGATAAGTTAGATCAAAGACAACGTTTTCTATGATATATTCGCCTTGTATAAAAATATAATATTCCTTTATGAATTGGTATTAAAGCTTTTTAACACAATAATTATTTGATTCTAACAGAAGCAATTGTACATTTGCGTTGTATCGTCTCTCGTATAATATAATTGAAATTTTCAAGTATCTTCGTGGTAAAACAAAGAAACTGTAAAAGTTATTAGAAAGAGGCCATAGGTTGTGGTAAACGCTAAGAGCCAGATATCTAAAACATTAAAGGAGACAGCTTCGTGAAGATAACCACCACATAAATGTACCGTAAAACTGTTTGTTCACTGATTTTACGGTTATTTTGTTTATTTTGTTTTGTTTTGTTTTTTATTTTGTTAAGTCGAACTTCTCTGAAACCGAATAAGAAATACTTCTTGAATAATAGCTACCATCTAACATAGATTTCAGAAAAATGTTTAAAAAAAAAAGTTGACGTCTAATGAAGTAGAGCCAAGTTCACAGAAAAAGCCTAAAAAGAGCCAGGAAAAGCCTTCGTACGCGTGGAATTTAGAAAATAAAAAAAAAACCTTAAAATTTTATACAAAAAAACATGCTCTTTAACTACTCTACCTACTAAAAACCGCATCAAAACCCGTTGCATTGTTTTGAAGATATCAGTTCACATGCGGTCATACATACAAAAATAACTTTCATAATAATTTCTCTTGTAATAAGTAAATACATGAGTTTAAAGGAAAAAAGACTTATAACTAGTTTAAACAACCTTAGCAGGGTTTTAGTGTATGTAATGCTTCAAGATTGTCCGTACTAGCGTTAAACACTACACCTACTATTTAATGTCGTCTTTCATGGTTACTCATCAAAGGTGATTGGGGTTAAACAGACTATTGTGTGCATAAAAAGGCACATCCGTGTAAAAGTTCCGCATATAGTTATGTACTTTCGTCACGAACGACCTGGTTCCAGACATAGGGCTCATCGGAAGACTGAACAAAGATACTTATTCATTCAAAGTTTTCAAAATTGATTGATTTAGCAATTTAAACGGAACTATTATATCAATTGAGTTTACCTACCTATTAAAAAACAAAGTCGTTATTTTTGTATATTGCAACGGATATATGTACTAATATTATAAAGCGGAGAGTTTGTTTGTTAGTTTATTTGAACGCGCTAATCTCAGGAACCACTGTTCCGATTTGAAAAGTTCATTCAGTGTTAGCAGTGGCATTTATTGAAGAAGGTTATAGGCTATATAACATCACGCTTCGACCAATACGAGCGAAGCAGTAGTGAAAAATGTTGCAATAACGGGGAAAATTTTCTGAATTCCACGCGAACGCAGTCGCGGGCAATAGCTAGTATTAGATAATGTAGTGCAACAGGATGATTTTTCTAAACACCGCGTAAAAACTGCTGACTGTTGCTAAATTTGATTAAAATGTAAAAACACAAATGGATTTAGTTACATCCAAGTCAAAGTCAAGTATCCAAGGTTAATGCCAAAATGACGTAACATTTTCAAGATGATAATCTGTATAAGGTAATCTCCTGTACAAGTTGTATAGCTGCAAAGTTGCGTCAATCAGTTAAGTAGTATTCTCAAGTTTTCTAATTAATGAATATCCTGTTGTTAGAGACATATTGGGACTTACTTTACAAGATTCCATGCGATAACGATAAAGTAACCAAATTTTAAAGAACCTTCTGGCCAAGTTTATTACAAATTTAGCACGGCTTAACAATTCTTAGTGGAACATAATTTCTTTATCTTTACTCATAATAAAACAAAGTCGTTATTTTTGTATGTTTGTCCCTATGTGACCTTATAAAACTACATAAGGTATTTTGACGCGGATTTTTTATAGATAGAGTGGCTAAAGAGAATCGCTATTTTGTATAATTTGTTAAGACTTTTTTATTTTTTTTACTAGTAATAGCTAGTTCTTTGTAAAATCACCCTAAAACACCCCTGCATTCTTAATACCCAGCTAAAAATCTGCTAAAATATATTACTTAACAGGATTTGCAGGAAGCTGTGTATTGTGCTAATTTACGGAGTCCGTTATACGAGCAGTAAATTCTCGGACACTGCCGCGAACATTGCATTAGCGGTATCGATTGTTTAGACGTACTCAAACACTAGAGGCTTTGAAGTACCGATTGCAGACGTTGTTTGACATTGTCCCAAACAATACACCTTCATATACTCAACACCTCCGCTTTTTAACGTCTTCAACAGTGTGTCTGGTTCTAATGTTTGGTTTAGAAACAAATAGAGAAATTGTTATCGTCTATTTACGTTCCAAAGGGAAAGATTAACCACGTTGCATGGGAACATAAATTTACTTTCTATTTTTTTCTATATAACTGTTTGTTTCTATAGTTAAACATGGGTATGTTTAACTATTGGTAAATATTACTCATGTCATAAAATTTGCTTAACTTTACGTAAGATTACGTACAATTATATAACAGGGAAGTTAGTATAAAATATTTATTACTTGGTGAAGACATTGTAGTGATTTTTTTTAATTCTCGCTAATTTAAGATGCCTGTTTCATTTAGTTAGACGATGAAGTGAACTTATTATCTCTTTAAGATTTCAGTAGAGAATCCTAAGAAACTTAAAACTTCAAAACGACAATAAACAGTAAGTTTACTACTTACATCAAAAGCGTATCCGGAACACTTAAAATAAACTGCTCGAAAATTGTTTGATCGAGATCGACTGACCCAATCACGTCGGTGCTGTTTACTTTGTGGACTAATTAAAAGGTTAGGTTTTATAATAAAGTCAGAATACTAGGGTTACCGTCTGTTTACTTTTATTATTAAGCTTTTTGAACCTTCTATTTCTCATAATAAAGCCGTCTATCTCTAAACGCAATAACCCTTGTTAAATCAGGACCTTAGGTACTAATTTTCTTCCTATAGTAGCGGTATTCTACATAACTTGTTCATTTATTAAATTTGTTTTGGACAGTCTTAGTAGTAGGACCTCCGTGTGGTGACGGATTAAGAATACAAGTGTCACCACCCCATCTCCTCCCAAGGGTGCTGTAAAAGTCAGCTAAGGGATATTGCACACAGATAACATCCTCTGTGAGAGACAGTAAACTCGAAAATAAACCCTGTGCCAATACGTCTGGTCAGCGCGGCATAGTAGACGATAATCCCTCCCAAAGTGGAGGAGGCCCGTGTCCAACAGTGGGACGTAAATGGGCTGGAGAGAGAGAGAGTAGTAGGAAATGAAATGATATCAATAAGATTCTTACTACGACGTAAATGGCAGAACGTCCAGAACATGCAGAACTCTTAAAATGAAATAATTTGAGGGCAGAATGATGACTATACCTAGGGTTAAGTTAAAAGAAAGCGATTCAGTTGGTTTAGAGTTAAATTGGGCGTGAAGTAACCGTCATGGTACAACAATTGTTCTCATTACTACATAAACACTCATGACCAGAATAAAACGATTTAGATAAATAAATAAATAAATATTCATAGACATTTGACACAACGTCCTCTGGTCCTAAGCTAAGCTTATTAAGCTTCTGTTATGGGTACCAGAATACGGATATAATACATAAACTACTTTTGTTTTGTAAATACATACTTATAATACATAGAAACACCCAGACGCAGTACAAACATTTGTATGACATTTATAGATATCACACAAATGATTGTCCCAAGCGGGAATCGAACCCGCGACCTTGTGAACGGCAGTCCAGTACATGAACCTCTAGACCACGAAGCCCGTCAAAGAAATAAAAATTATATTAATATAAATTAAAAATAAATAAATTATAAATAGAAATTTAACACGATATTACGTGACCAAATCAGTGGTTTAAACATTAGTATACTGCGCTACTAGAAATAAAATTGAAAAGTGGGCCAAAGAAGTGACTGAATGGTGTCCCAGATATAAACGGAGAGGTAAAGGAAGACAGTACTGCAGATGGGAAGATGATATCAAAAAAATAGCAGGATTAACATGGACAAGAAAAGCAAATGATAGATTGTTATGGAGAACTCTTGGGCAGGCCTATGCTGGAAAGCAAGACAATCAAGAAACCGGTGTCTAACGCAACCAACTTTATTTTTTTTATATTATTAAAAATTTATACCTAAAACCGAATTTGAATGTACCTAATAAGATTGATAATAAAGGCTTTATTTATTTATACTACACTATAGGTTTATTTATGACGCACATGTAGTGTTAGTTGAAATTACATTTCATAAAACTTTTGAAATAAGCGTTAAATGCATATAATTGAGAAATAAAAAAAAAAGTTAAACCGCCTTCATGTGTCTTTAAAATTTGAGGGTTTTCCTCGATTTCTTAGGAGATAACTATCAGATCCTGACCTGGTGCCAATAAGACCACACAGAAACCACCACCTTCCAAATAAAAAAAGAGTCATTAAAATCACTTCGCGCAGTTAAAAGTTATGAGGTTACAAAGAAAAAAAAAGATACAAACGAATTGAGAACCTCCTCTTTTTTCTAAGTCGGTTAATAGCATTTGTAGCAAATAAAGTACATTTAATCATGTGAGAGATTGGTAGCCCTATATAGAACGAGATGCAGACGTTTATCATAAATATCGGTAAAAGAGCACTGCGTATGGTCATCGTCAATGCAGCCATATAAAGTCAGACTAGTTTTATTACGCAACGACTTGACAGAAAACCTTGCTCAAGATATTCATGAATTGTATAATCGAATAGATTGTGTAGAATACCATTTTCGCAGTGGGTTCTAAACCTATATGTGACTATTTTGCCTATCGCGTATTAATTTTTCAATACTTTCCTCTCTCCCGCGCATTAACATCCCTTTGTCGAGCACGGGCCTTCTCCACCAATCACACCAGATTTATGCAATAATAACAGTTGTGTTGACGAAATAGAAAATGTACAATTCAATATATTTATAGTCCCATATTAAAATAGATATTTAATTGTTCGTATGTACAGTTTGTTAATAATGACCATAATTTGAAAGGACACTATCAGGGTTACTGACAACGTTACAGGACGCCCCAGTTGATTTAAATTAATCAATCAAAACACAATTAAAATAAAAAAATACTGGTTTTAATCTCCATTCCACTAATTAGTCCCATAATCAAGGCCATTCACATGAAACTCCTCTTAAAATTATACACATTGAACCTTTTTAAAACAAATATATAACCACTTACAGTTTTAATTTATGCAGGGGCCGAGAACAATTGCTACATACTTTACAATCTCATGAGCACTTAAGGCTCACTAAATGCCTAATTCATTTACCCATAATTGAATTAAGTTAATGACACTTGCCTTCGAGAATGTAGGATTCGTTTGTAGTTTAACTAATTCATTTAACTCATAATTCCGTTAATAGGATTTAAGAGGATACCAAAATAGCTTCGTGCATTTTTCTATGCTGGATGGAGTTAGCGCAAGACCGCACGTTGTGGCGTTTTATGGGGGATGCCTATGTCCAGCAGTGGACTGAGAAAGGTTGATGGATGGATGGATTTTTCTATGTACGAAGTTTTCATTGTTTCTTTAGATTGAATGGCTAGAGCTCTAATTTTTAAGTATATGTTTTTTAAATATATGATCTAGGATCACATAAACTCAGAAACGCGATTGAAAAAAGTTTTCTCGATAGAAAATCTTGGCGAAACAACCTCTCTAATTTTTTATTTTTTTCATTTGTCGGTCTATTATCGCGTATTAACTAATGAAATAACTTTAAAAACATAGGTAACTATTATGTATAGAAACACGTGGATCAGAATTAAAATATATTTAGAAGATTATGAGTAAATAGGAAAAGTATCCCTAATTCTTCATTTTCTGTGCGTACTGGCTGTGTTAATATGTACGTGTCGGCGATGATATTGATGTAGGCCCTTAAGAAGTACGATAGTGTTCGTAATAATAATATTGAGCTATTTAACATAAGCAAAATGTTGTTTTACTTTAGATATTCTAAAATTTTTATACGTTAGATAACTAAGCACAATAAAAGTCTAGATTGAAATTAATTTGATTTTATTATGTGGGCTTCAACCATTTGTAGGCCACAGATTATAATTACTACCTACTGGTTTCCCAAGGTATCCAAATTTAAAAAAATATGTACTTACAATGTCAAAATTTCACTATTAGACAGTAAGTACAGGCACTCACACTTAGTTACAGCTGCTGTTTCATTATTAAAAAAGAAATTAAATGTTGAAGGAGAAATGCGCAATTTACTTGCTAATTCTTAGGACCTTAGAACTGAGTCAAGATCAAGTATGGTCGATATAATAAGATGTACCTATGAATTATAGCGAGACTGTTGATATTATAAACAAACATGATACATATTGTATAGGTCCAGTGATTTCACAATAACAACCTAGTCAGGTCAGTGGTTTGTGCAACAACACATAGTCATTCAATATGTGTATACAAATCAAGGTTGTTAACCCATTTGCGTTACGGTCTGATACCGACTCTGTGGTGCTTCCTCGTATTCATTACATTTTACTGGGTTTCCATTCACAAAAGTAGTTTATTGAAATGTACTGATGCAATTCTAACTGAGTGAGATATGGGAACTTGATAGAAATTTCTAGAAAGTTATTTGCTGGGCCTAAAGCTATCGATCGTTACTCCAGTAGACATTGAAAGTACGTGCTAGAACTGACTGAATAGTGTACTAATTATAATTGTTTTCTGCAATATAGCATTAAAAAATACCAGTTTATTGAAATATTCCAAAGCTTTACTACGTGCTATTAAAGCTACTCATTAGAAACATAACTAGCATTTTTCAGAAATAGGCCATGGACATTTTGCCGGTCAAATATCTAATTAGTAAATGGAAGGCCGAAAAAGATTCAGGTTGCACAATGCTTCACCTTTACTAATGTCAATCAGGATTATAGCGTTTATAGCACGCTTTTAACGGTTTAATAATAGGGTCTGTTAGTTACCTTTCAAGCAAAAAATCCAAAAAATAGGAGTAACTTTTATCAATAGAACACTTATATTCAAACATCGAGTGTTTGAAGTATGTAATATACGAGTATACAGTCATGGTGTTGTTTTGCTGAATTAGGACTAAGCTCGAATTGTTGAGTTATCTCCCTCTCTCTCTTTCTCTCCAGCCCATTAACGCCTCACAATTGGGCATGGGCCTCCTCTGTTTCGGGACAGTTTGTGGTTTCCTATGCCGCCCGACCAAGCGTGTTGGCATAGGGCTTAGTTTCGAGTTTTCAGTCTCTTACAGCAGTTGCTATAGCTAGCTCTTACAGCACCTTGGGGAAAGAATGGCGTGGTAACAATTGAATTCTTAATTCGTCACCACACGGATTAATTAATAGTTATAAAATAATTATAACGGATGCTTAAACAGTTATACCACAGAATAAATAATAGGACTATATTATGAGTCTGCTTAATCAAAGATACCGAGTGTAGGAGAACATTTACATCTTAAAGTTGTTACGTATTCGAATGTTCTATTGCGGTACAAATAAAATTAATTTTAATGAATTTATCGAGGCTAATTCAATTTCATTATTCTAACGATAGGAAACTTTACAGTGATACAGATATTACGCGAAGATGTTATGTTTCCGAAACGTCTGTATAATAAAATTGAATTAAATAATTTCGTAAACATTGTTAGTGTTTTGAACACATTTAGAATTCAAGTCAATGTTAGTGAAGACTATAAATAAAAAACTGTGAAGTTCAAAACCAGAGTTTTAAAGGATTACAATCAAATTCAGAACCACTACTAACGCAATATAATGTCCAGAGTATAGGATACTAAATAAATGTTTCTTGATAGCTCGGTGCTGAATTCTAAGCATGTAACTGTAACGTTAGTTCAATAGGAATTATTTAGAGAAAGCTTTTGGCAAAAAATCACTATACTAATAGGAATGCTTCCTTAACTATTAAGCCCTTGAATTCAAACCTACGAGTAACTTATTGCGAAGAAATGTAAGGCACGTTCGCTCACAAATCGGAGAAAATTTTGTTGTAGCCAAACATCGAACACATTTACCGTTAGTTAACTTTAACATACTTTCGTATCTTTTCGTTAGTAAACAATCACTTAGTAATAGTAAGAAAATGACTGTCAAATTTAGATGAAAAGAATATGATGTTTTAAGGAAAACGCTTTGTTTGAATTGAAACTCGGCCAAACGGAATAAAAAATGAGCTAAAAGAAACATGATACAACTTTTCTTAAATAAAATTTTCTTTAACAATACAAGTTATATGCTTTTTTTAAATAAGGACAATTAATAGTACTTCCTCTGGTCCCAAACTAAGCTATATTTCTATGTTTGTTATATAGGTACCACATACGGATATACTTACTACATATCATTATGTACTAGCTGTTGCCCGCGACTTCGTACGCGTGAAATTTAGAAATTAAACAATCACAAACAGAAGTTTACTACGACAATCGATAGATGGCGTTGTGCTGTTTTTTTAAATCGCGCTATAGTTTCGTTCGACACATTAACACTTCGGCTCGTCAAAATTTCTATAGTGTCATCAACTCGTTTTCGCATTTATAAATTAGTAAGAATATTTACCTACTTACTTTTTTGTAAATACGTAAAATACATAGAAAATTAGACATTTAAAAATAACACACAAACATTTTTTGTACGGGGATCTTACCCACGACCTTGTGAATGGCAATCCGATACATGAACCACTAGACCTAGACCACGAGGACCGTCAATATTGAATGTTTAGTTGGTATTTTATATCTTCCTGCAATATAACTGTAAGCATTCGAGGCTTTCGATTAGCGGGACCGACTATAAGCTCTGGGTACCTCATTAAAATTTTACTGGAGAATTACTATGATAAGATAAAACACTCGCCTGGGCTAGTGTTAGGTAATCAACACCTTAACTTTTAAATGCAATTAAAAACCGTTAACGCATTTAACTCCAATTTATCCCACCTGTTATTAAAAGTAGTACCATCAAAATAAGTGTCCATAACTCACCGTAAATAGTAATTATGTAATCTTTTTAATGGCACAAAATTGACTATAATAAGTATTCGTTAAAACGATATATGTACTTAATCATGAGTTAGTTTTAGAACATTTGAATTTTAATATCATACTTAAAATTGACATACAAACAAATGCCGATCCTCGAGGCGTAGTTCGTAGTGATTCTAAGTTGTTTAATCGCGGTCTTCTTGTTTTGTTTAACGTATACATAACAGTTAACACAGTTTGTATACGTAATATTTACACGTGGACGCGACTTCGTACGCGTGGATTTTAGATTTTTTTCCTGTTTTTGCAACATTTTTTACTGATATTGCGTTTCTATTAGTCGCAGCATGATGTTATATAGCCTTCCTTGATAAATATACTATCCAACACTAAAAGAATTTTTCAAAACAGACCAGTGGTTCCCGAGATTAGCGCGTTCAATCAAACAAACAAACTCTTCAGCTTTATAATATTAGTATAGAATGCGCCAAACTTTATTAGAATTTACTTATGAGATATTTACACTAAGAGACAAGCAATAAAGGCATGTTAAATCCAGCGTATGTTAACAACAAGAATAAACACCTCAACATAGACGCATACAATAGCGAGAAATATCATAGTTGTGTGGAATGTCACAAGGAAGTTTATTGTCTTCGGATTGTTATAAAGTCCATCAGTGCTGTCAATCTTGTCCTTTTCAGCCTCTGGAATGGAAGCCTACAACAGAGCAAAACCTTGCCCTACTTCGGTAGAGTATTTGGTCTACTTATTCTACGCTGACCAAGCATGTTGGTTTTAATTTCCATATACAACAAAGCACAAGCTTAAAATTTTAGCTTAATTTGGGACCAGAGGACATTGTGTAAAAATAAAATAAATTACGTGCTCTGCATTTCTCAAAGATAAAATGGTATCTGCTTGGACTTTAACATTTTCAATTCATTCAGAACTTGTTCTTCCTTACAATGAAATGGGATTTTGACGTTTGTATTCTCAATTCTACATTATATAATTAATAGCATACAATAGAGATAAATTAATTAATTGCGTGAAATTTCACTAAGAAATGTATTGTCTTGGGACAATTGCGAAGTCCGTCTAACCTGTCAATCTAGAAACCACAAACACCACGATTCAGGGTGCCGGGCTTCCGGCAACCGGTCATTGTGCGTACATGCTGGTTTAATGAAAGCGATACAGATAGGAACTTGTATCAAATTAACATGATATACTATTACAACATCCGTTATTACATTGCTAAAGTAAGTTAATTTATAACAAGTTTATTTCCGAGCAAATGATATTTAGATAAGTTGGAATGCGGATCAATTACAAGATTGATGTAATAAATATATCTGATGCTAACACGTTGGTCTTTCTTTCTATTTTCTCAACACAATCTTTGTAATAGTCTGTCCATAACACCTTTTCTATTGTTAATGCGAGGTATTAAGAATACACATGTATTGCCCACATTTCGTTATAAGATTGCAAAGCTAAAAGGTAACTTATGCAGATAATAATGTTTTGCCATAGACCGAAATTTCAAAACTGAAGCTTATTGACATACGAACACGTCTGGGGTTCAAGTCTGCTATTTAATATTCAATGGTTCACAATGAAAGTTCAATTTAATGGTATCATGTGTCAAAAAATTTACAGTAGACTACCAAACTTGATAAAATTCGCTATTATTGCAATCAACAAATAAATGCAATAATTGATTGCTTAGTGGCGAATTTTATCAACTTTGGTAGTCTACTGTTAATTTTTTGTGGTTATAATGGTGTCATTGAACTTTCATTGTGACAACATTCATTAGCAGACTTGGCCCCCAGGTCAAGGGGTGCAGCAGAAAAAATATACTCACAATGCGTAATAAGCTTGTGCCCGATAGTGGGATATTTGAGCATGTTTATGGGAGTTAAATATTTCTAGCAATAGTATTAATAATATTCTGTAGTAGAATCCAAAAACAAATAAAGATGTTATATAGCTTTACATTAAGAATGGTAATGAGAAGTCTATATTAAGTCATAGGGCGGTTACAGTAACTTCGTACACGATTAGCTTCAGGCAGCTGGGCTTGTATGTGTGGTCCAGTGCTATATTTATGTAAAAGTAAATTATTAAAACTTTTTTCACGCCTCCTAGATTCTTTATCCCTTATTGTACTTTAGGTACAATAGACGGTTATAAGTTATAACACATCCTCTATTCTCCAGCCCATTTACGTCCCACTGCTGGGCACGGGCCTCCTCAACTTTGGAGAAATTATGGTCTCCTGACCATAATCACTGCTATCACCATAAGGCCCGTGCACCGGCACAGTAGTGCCGCGTTGACCAGGTGTGTTGGTGTTGGGTTTCTATTCGAGTTTTCCGTCTTTCACAGAGGATGTTATCTGTGTGCAATCCGTGTGGTAACGGATTAAAAATACAAGTGTCACCACCCCAACTCCTCCCAAGGGTGCTGTAAAAGTCAGCTAAGGGATATTGCATCCATAAAACACATAATATGCTGAAATTTTAACAAAACATTGGGCTGGCAAACTGGCTACTTGACAAAGAGGTTGTTAGCCAGTAGAATGCTTAAAATAATAAAGTATAATTATAGACAGTTGCAAAAATACATACCTATTTCTAGTTTTATAAAATGAAAGAAAATTGGCCTTCAAAGGTTTGTGCGAAATGATTTACAACTCGATACTTCACGTTGTGGCTGTGCAATTTGTCAAGCGTATCAAAACCCTCCGAAATATGCCCGTTGTAAAATTACACGCATCACAGACTAACATTTAATGAAACTCCTTTCAAATTTGAAGGCAATATTTGGATTGGACTGATAATAAACATGACTTTTATTAAACAGGAAGCCGGTAAAGAATGTTTTGTAATATCAGTTGAAACGTTCTTTCATGTTTTTAACTTTCATTTGGGTAATAGAATTGTATTAACGATGAAGGAAGTTCGTTTCCACAATAATTGATATGTGGAAATGAATTGATCACTTAAACTTTGATGTGTTGAAACTGTTTGAAAACACCTTTCTCTCGTTAATCGGTTTTGTTTCATACTTGGCTGTTAAGTATTTATTGCTATTCATTATAGATCATAGATTTGCCGGTTCCTCTTAATTATGTTATTTGGTAAGTAATTTTTCGAGTATATATACATCAGAACAATTTCGAAATGATTTTCTTGAACGGATTCATCACAAACTTTACTCTGCTCCTATTGATTGTAGCGTGATGAAAAGTATACTATAACCTGCCCATGAGTATGAAGAATAATTGTACCAAGTTTCGTTAAAATCCGTCGAGTAGTTTTTGTTTCTATAAGGAACATACAGACAGACAAAAATTTTACTGATTGCATTTTTGGCATCAGTATCGATCACTAATCACCCCCTGATGGTTATTTTGAAAATATATTTCATGTACAGAATTGACCTCTCTACAGATTTATTATAAGTATAGATAATAATTTTTTTTTATTATTAATCCATAATAATTTCTGAGTATAGCTCTATATATTTTGTGAGTCTCATGAATTTTTGCATCTTCATTGGTTATTTTAACTTATTTAGACGATCTAAATTAAAGCCAAATTAGAGACAAACGCAGTTGTCTTTTGGTTAGAGGTCGGGTCTCCTAGTTCATACGAAAGTAGACAAACAATGTTAATAACACCCTTCTCTATGTTTAAGAATGCTTTTAAGGAAAATATTGTATACGGCAGTCAATCTCGTACGATATCGGGCTCTCGGTAACAGTTTCTTATCGCATGTGGCAAAAAAGCCTTTCCATGTCAAGAGGTGTCGATAGGAAAGCCCCTTTGTTTGGAGTACGACACTTATTGGCGGGAACTTTGTAAACGAATACTATGTTGGTTTTTTAGAGATTATGAAAAAATATAAACTATTCTCTAATACTTGCGCGACTCATTTATTGGAAGAAAAAATAATAATTGGTCAAGTGCGAGTCGGACTCGCGCACGAAGGGTTCCGTACCATTATCTATGCAACATAAGGCAACGTTATTAGTATCGAGCAAGAAACGGTAAAAAATTCATGTTTGTTGTATGGGAGCCCCCCTTAAATATTTATTTTATTTTATTTTTAGTATTTGTTGTTATAGCGGCAATAGAAATACATCATCTGTGAAAATTTCAACTGTCTAGCTATCACCGTTCTTGAGATACAGCCTGGTGACAGACGGACGGACGGACGGACGGACGGACAGCGAAGTCTCAGTAATAGGGTCCCGTTTTTACCCTTTGGGTACGGAACCCTAAAAACTGTCAAAATCTTTATGAACACAATTTGAAATATTTTGCTACTATAACTGCTAATAACAACTAAATCAAGATTTATGTTTTAATATCATAGTTATGTCGTATAGTATGTGGTATACATTTCAAAAAGTGCCATTAACCTGTTACTACTTTTTAGTTAAGGACGAGGTTTGTAAAATTATTTAATTATAATTAGATTATTTATAAAATTATGGACGTCGAAATCATAATAATATGTTATATATAATTTAATATACAATTTATGCATATCTCTCTATAAACTTGTATAAGTAAAATATTTAAATATCCTAATACTGCATGCATATATTATGTACATAAACATATTCCGAGTCAATGAATAGGTCGGTCGGGTCTGTAGTTAATTTGTTATCGTGATTGAATTAACGAAGCCACATAGCGGAGTTCAGAAAGCTCTTTGATTCAGAATATAAGTTTATACCCACGAGTGTTAAACCAACAGGACTCACTCACACTGTTTTCTTTGTCAAATACTATAGCAGGTCGGTGGAGTCTGAGAGGTAACGCAAACTAAAGTAATTCCATTTGTAGCTAATCATGGATGATGCATTGCCCAAAATGGCAATACGCACGCTAATAGATGACACCCTGCATATGCGTATACTGAATATGGGCATTGCTCTTGTATCTTGTTCAGCATGGTTTACCTGAAAATGCCAACTCCTGTGGAATTGATGCTTTAAAGTCTATACTGTTGCCTGTAGCAATAAAAGCTTCTCACAATTTTAAATCGAGTTTATAGCGGCCATTAATTGCCTGACCGTGGAATCTACAGGTATGGTACGTGAGGTAATCTAGCTTAAAATTGAAAAATCATTCACTGTGACTACTCGGTATTGTGCACCGATTCATATCAAATGAAAACAGAAATTCAATAGCGATATATTAATTGTACTGTCGACAAACTTGAATTGAAATGAGAAACTAGTTGGATATTTGCGCATTTTGTATTTTCGTAAAATATGCATCAGAATTTGCTTTTACCGGCCTTATAAATGATTATCTGTAGTATCAGTTTACTACAGATAGTCATTTATAAGGCCGGTATAAAGTGTAAATGTCCGTGTGGTGACGGACTAGGAATACGAGTGTCACCACCCCGTTTCTTTCCCAGGTGGTGCAAGAGCCAGCCAAGGGACAATATAAGCAGTTAACCTACTGTAAAAGACGGAAAACTCGAAACTAAATCCTGTGCCAACACGCCTGGCCAAAGTAGAGGATGCCCGTGCCCAGCAGTGGGACTTGAATGGGCTAGAGAGAGAGAGAGTATTGGTTATACTGGAATAAGTATGGGTAATCATAATCACGCAAATAACAATGTTAGTCATCGCCATAGTCCACTTATAGATTGTATTGAAGCAGAATGTAAACATTGTTATTATTTTTGGTACATCATACTTATATTACGCTGAATCTTATGCAAGTGCATGTGTAGTACTATTGATGGACTTAATACCAATAGCTTTTAAGTAGTCACATAACTTAGCACAACAATATATGGAAGAAGTTTTTAAATATTATTTCTGTGATCGAAAAGTCTAAACAACATCTAATCTAATCACTCTCCAAACGTTTTCACGTTATTTGGCATCAGTGCAACATGTCAACTGTCAACTAAGTACCTACATTAATAAATTCTTAAGAAGAAATAAGCCCTTGCTTACTTATCACATTAGTAACGCCGTGCGAATGAACTGCGTACACGAGGTTCTTTTTACCTGTCAACCCAGTTATCTATACACCATGTAAGAAGCAATGGTATACGATTTATTTCACAGCATGATACGAAACTTAGACACCTCGTAGTTGTCCGCAACATGTACCTGTCGGTTCAAGTATATTACGCATATGTCAATCTGATACCTGAGTAGTCTTTGGAGTAACAAATAATGGCCTTTAAGACGAACTGATTCAGGCCAAATTTGAGTGTTTTTACAATTAGCTTGTATTTTAACGGATAATGGACTATACGTGTGTCTAACAAGGATTGACAGCTCTAGGATAGTGTTTGAAGGTCCCAGAGTGTAAATTATAAAGACAAGTGACGTTTTTATGCCTACATTTGTTAATGAAATCAATGCGACCTTAACATCGCGTTAAGAGCAATACTCGCGGTGAACACTGTTTTGTAATACATGAAATTAATTTCCTTAGTAATCTGTTTTAAAAGAGTTTGCATAAATATGATCTGAATAGTCTTTGGTTAGATCTAAGTTATTATACCCCAAATAAACTAAGAGGATGTTACCTAATTATACCCATAATAAAGAAAGCGGTCAAATGTTAAAGAGTTAATTGTTAGTGCAGGAAATTAAAAGCATTTAGTAATGTAGGGCAATTCTCGGCGGGATCTCTTTATGACAATCTTGTACAAGCCCAGCACAGTTGCGCTTAATACTGGCCGTAACACTCGCTGTTATCTTGTTCATCTCACGATTTTACAGCGTTCCCGGCTGACACATTCAGTTATCTACTGTTGTTTTACGATTATGAATACTGAATTATTACTAAAAATAACTGTAAACAGCCAAAATTACCATTGTGAGTTCTCAGTGATAAATATGGCATATAGATAACAAAAGCGTATCGTAGCGCAGTGTTGTTATTATTATTCCCAAATCAAATTCTTTCAGCAGTGCCAATAGGGAAAAATTTTGTAGATATCATAAGAAAACATTTTCTCTGGGGGGAGGAGATTTTGGAACTAAAGTCTATCAACATGCCTTCGCCTTCGCCAGCTTGGAATAGTCTAATAGTGAGGCAAGTTGTGAGCAGCGAAGAAAAAGTGCTGTTTGTGCAGCAGAAAAAATATTTCTACAGCAGCTTTTTATTCAATATTACAATGATATGAAATTTGTTTATTTAACAATCCCACACTTTGCTATTCAATACTGATACTCAACATTATTATTTGCCTACGCTGTTTATATGTTTGTCTGCGAACCGTCTAAGTGCCTGACTCATAGGCGTGGGATCAAATTAGTGTACGCTGTATTATAACTTGTAGCTTGCAGATTACGCTGTATACAAATATGATAAACTAGTCCGCCACTTCGTACGCGTGTAATTTAGAAAGCTTTCCCCATTTTTGGAACATTTTTTTTTAACGATTCGCACCTATTGGTCGCAGTGTAATTTAGCCTTCCTCGATAAATGAACTATCCAAAACAAAAAGATTTTTTCAATTCAAACTAGTGGTTCCTGAGAATAGCGCGTTTAAACAAAAAAACTCTTCAGCTTAATAATACTAGTATAGATATGAACGTTTGTGTGTTGAGTATACAAGTAAACAATAATTCTATAGAACGTATTTAATAAAAGTTTTCATTTTACGTGCCAGTAAAATCTGGAAACAGAATTCCATTATGAAAAATAGACCCAATAGGAGAATCACACCATTATCACATTACACCATTATGACCGTCATTGGACATTGGAGCACTACATTTTGTAATTCTTTCAAAACTGTCGGCAATTATTATGTCGATGTTAGTAACGGAGAAATTATTATGATTACATAAATCTGTGGCTAACTCTACATAACGTCATGCATAAATCATTATGCTGCAATTATTATTTCTACATACTTAGTTCACTTCAACATTCATAATTCTCTTCAGTATGAGTCTTAGACCATTCACATGATATTATAGTTTCTGATATTACTGATTTTGATACTTCCTCTAGATCATGATCTTTTCATAATAATGAGCTATATATAGAGATACAGCTCATAATTATAGAATAGTACAGTAGAACAATGTATTTCATATAATAATTAGCGAAAAAAGAATATTTCTCCAAACTATATTGTATTTAGAACCTGTGATGGTACACGGTAACAAATACCTAGTTCTGGTAGTCCCTCTGTTTATTTTGTAAAGAATAATTGATGTATTACAGAATGTCTACTGCTTTTACAACTAACTTTACACTTAATTTATATGTCTCTCTGTGATGTCTCTACGAAATTTGAACAATCTCTTTGAAATTTTTGCAATTGCTATAGTATCCATAAATATAATTAACGTAAAGTAACATCTGTCGAGAATCAAACATGAAGTCTAAAATAAATGGCAATGATGAAAGACAGGTTTCGTAATCACTGGCGCGGTATACATAATATCCCAAGTCAATACATTTAGACGCGGTTGGTTGGCAAATTTATTTTTATGAGCAAGAGAAGATAACATGCAATGAAATTGGATACACCTAACCTATACTCTTTGTCAATGTAATGAAATAGGTCAACAGATTAACAATAGTGATTAGCCCTTAGACCTTTCATTAAAATTGAAACGTAAATTGTGTTTGTGGTAATTTGTGGCCATTTTGCTATTTGCAACCTCTATTGGTTAGTTAACTACTACAACATAGGTAATGCGTCGATTTAATCGCCATTGATAATGTTTTTAACCTAAAATATATTGCAGGATTTAGGATCGATTCCAGGGTAGGGACCCTACACTGTCCACTCACTGTACTAGGTTACCTAGATTTTGCTTTTTAAAAAACAAGATTTATCACATTACGATTGAGATCTCACGGGATTGTTCAAAAAATAAAACGTCATGTACAATCCTCACAAGAGCTTGTGAACATAAAGTAAAATAGGTAGGATATACAACCAATTACTGGTTAATTAAGGGGGCTTTTATGATCGCGTGGTTCACGCTTATCTTTCGTATTCATTTATTGTTTACGGTTCTTACTCGTAAGCCGAGGCTGCGTCTTCAGATAATATGAAACTAACTGCTTATACCGTGCCACAGACAAACCAGTAACTCAAATTAATGTATCGAGATCCGTTAAATACATAATATTTTCCTTCAATTCATACGTCATCTAGTTAAAAACCAAGTTATTTACGTATATTTTGGGTACGAGATTGCGGATATAATATAAATAATTACAGACATAACTATTACAATAAATATTTATAGTTGCTTGGAATCTGGTAATAATTACTCAAATTACGTCACGATTTTTTGTGTAATTGCTTCTATCTACGCATACCTCTTAAATGTATACAAGTACGATGACGACACAGATTGTTAATGAATTGGTCAGCTGTTTTAGAGCTTTGATGCTACAAACATACATATACAGACCGTAAACATAAAATATCTCCCAAGCAAACGTTAATAAATAGATTTGGATTAAAGACATAAACTCATGACAAACATTTTAAATATAGCGAACGATTTAGTTTACAAACAAGATATTTCTTTAATAAAGCCAAGTACTACTTGATCACTATCTAGACGATGATAAGATGGACAGAAGTCAAAGATGATGAAAATAAATTGGTAGTTGTGATTCAGGATGGCTTAAACTTTCTTCGGACATTTTTTGTGATAACAGCATTCCATAAACAGGCAACTTTCATACCATTTAAGTGTGCCCTTAAATAGCGAATATTTATCGAAAGTTGAATTTAAAATACAATTGATTATTCCTTTTTTGTCTTAACACTGAAAGTTGTTACATCTGATTCTTGGTTTACCTTTAAAATTCCAATTAAAAAGAAATTCAATGTAGTGCACAATGCACTGCCTTGGCGCGTAAGGTGGCAAATTGTGCTTTGGCGAGTTCAGAGAATAATTTTCTCTGCAATTAACTGTTTCTGAGCTAGGTGGACTAGAATTGCCCAAAAATTAGGGCAATTGGGAGAGGAATAGGCAGACTTGAATATTGCTCAGCTTAATAAGCTTCTACAGCTGTTCATACTGCTATAAATAGTTCTAATTTTACAATAAAGTAAAATTACCCTAAATACTGGCATGATAAAGGCAATTAAAAATTTATGGCCTGAAGCAAGAATTTAAATCCGCCTTGTTTCAACCCCGACGCTTTAGACCACTAAGCTATTGAAACCACAACCTCGTGCTAACGATCCCTATCCCTCATAAAGGACATACATAATTATGTTACTTAAAAGGTTTGAGTTGGCCGTTTAAACGATCCGGTCAAATTCCTGGAAACAAAACGAGATTTGTTCAATTCATTCTAAAATTCCATGACCGTGTACATTCATAACAGATTAGATTTACTAATAATCTAATCATGACTAACACATTAAAATTCTACACAGTAATTTGCTACACTTATTACATGTTCCAATTTACCAAGTACAATTATATGACAAGCATAAGTAACATACAAGAACATTCAGCTTTAGTTGGGACCGAATTGTTCTACACAAACAAACGTACCGGCTTAATAATTAAATGTATGCCATAACTAAATAAACGTGCAACCGACTTCCTTAGTCTATGAATACGTAGCAGAAATAGAATAGTGTGTTGTCACGAGTGCCGTGACTAAAAACCATCGCGGTTTGATCCAAGCGAGGTCATTCGGCCAATGTTTGGCCACATTTGGTGAAGCCGTGCCAAGGTCAGCGCCAATACCTGATTTGTTGATGCCTTATGTGATCTTATAACTCGTAAATATCTCATTGTTATTCTAAGATATTCATAATTATTATTACTGTCAAACAAATTAAATTGACTGTTGCCATTTTATGCGATATTATTTAGATGTTAAGTTCAACTAAAATATGAAATGTTTATCAATGAGGTTAAATATACTATTTTTCGGCTACTAATGGCAAATGGAACAGTTGTAACACAAAGGAAGTTCGCTTTATGTGACAAGATTCGCAATAGGGAAACCAGACTACTTACCATAACGGACATGGCGTTCGCATGTTAACAGGTTAATATTATAGTTCGAAGAACCTATAACGGCTAGACAGAAAGGGTTCTTAATAGGCTCGACCAGGAAATCTTTGCATCGACAAGTCATGCACGTACTCGTAGAATTCGTAGATGATAGGGATAAATGAGGGAATACTTGAATAAAAAGCGAAAAATGTATCACACCGCATAGAAACAGCGATATTTATTTCAGGGTTCAGCATTGCATTGCAAATTAGATTCCACTGTACTCTATAGACATTAAAAACAACAGAACCTACTTTAAATAAATAAAACTACTTTTAGAAGAAAGAAAGAAAAGAAAGAAAATAAATTTATTCGTAACATTACGGATTTAGACGCGTATATTTGTTTTAAATTTTGGCCCGACGTTTCGGAGACTTTGCAGTCACCATGGCCACGGGTGAGACTGAGCTGTAATGTGTCTTCTTCAATCAGTAAAAAGTAGTTTATTTAAACAAACGAGTCGCGCAAGTGTTAGAATATATTATGAGAACCTATTTTATTACTACAATGTTTATTTTTAATTGTCTTACGAATGGAATTAAGCAATAACGTCATGAGACTATTAAACGCTCATTATTGTTCTATAATATTGCTTTCTTGGGAGTGAACAAACGTGACGTCACATAACAGTAAAATAATATTTCGTTCAAGGTGGCCCGTTTTGATGGCCTTTTTTGGACCAAAAACTATAAACGAGCATTTATAACCGTAATAATCACGACAAAAAATTAACAATGTGTCTCAAAAACCAGTAAAAATATTACGATAATAAAAATCAACCACTCCTTAGCGCCTTTTCTGCAGTTGGTAGAAAAGGGCGCGTCAAGTACGATTTCTAGATGCATAATAAAGATTGTACACAGTTTTATTTTTGTTTCACATCTTAAAACTGGCAGTCTACATAAAATTAGCTACTATAATACAAAAAATGGCCTTGTAATAATTTAATAGTATTTTTATTGCCGCTACGCCAATTATGATTATACAAATTTGCACTGGTACAACCAGTTTTTTAATGATTACGAGTTTCTTCTATTTTTGCATATTCATACGTAATCGAAATAATATGTATATTATACATATAACAGTGCAAGTTTGTTATAGGCTAGTTTAATGTTGTTCTAGAATTTAACATAAACCATTTTATTCGATTCGCTATTTTGTACCAAAGCAGAAGGTCAATGTAGAGTTTCGAACAAGATCAAAATTAAGATTAGGCTCTTTACAAATATTATTTGTTGTTTACAAATATTATTTGTAGAGATCCTAATCTTAATTTAAACTAGCCTATAAAAACTTGCACTGTAATTTGTATAATATACATATTATTTATATGTATTACAAACTCACATTAGGGTAAGAAACTAAACATTATAGTTATTAGTTTAAATAAATTATATTCAATAGAAATAATTATCAACGTTTGTTCACGTATAACCCCATGGATTCCGTAGTCACGTAACAAGTAAGTTATAAAATTAGCAACAAGCAAGTAAAATCAAATTAAGATGATTTATATCGAAGTTTGTAGAGGAAGTAATAAAGCTATACCGCATCGTAACATAATTCTAATATTAGAAATTGCCAAGTGCTTCTGAACTGATATTCTTAAGCGTTACTCATAAAATAGGCAAGATCTGACGTCATAACCGAGTCAGACCTTTTTTTCGTAAGTTAGCATAATTTACATAATAGGGTCCACTTTTTCTGTAGAGTTAGCGAAGAGGTAGAGATAAGATCTGCGTGGAATAAATATGCTATCGCTGTTATGGAGGAAGCACGTAAACGTTCATTATTATGATATAAAGGAAGGGTAACAGATAACTTGTAGAGAAACTTAGTACTTTGTTTTGAAGTACTTTGTTACTAAGTTGGTATCTTCACTCTTATACTATAAATGCTTGTGTAGGTGTTTCATGTGTAAAGTTATTCAAGATGTGGGACTTCCATTTTTCTAGTCTTTGGTTTTATAAGAAAACCTAAGAAAAAGAAATGTTGCGCACATACAGAGATAAGGGCTGGCCAATACCTAATGATTGACAGTTTAATCCAAAAAATTGGTCAAGTGCGAGTCGGACTAGCGCACGAAGGGTTCCGTACCATTATCTATGCAACATAAGGCAACGTTATTAGTATCGAGCAAGAAACGGTAAAAAAACATGTTTGTTGTATGGGAGCCCCTCTTAAATATTTATTTTATTTTTAGTATTTGTTGCTATAGCGGCAATAGAAATACATCTTCTGTGAAAATTTCAACTGTCTAGCTATCACCGTTCTTGAGATACAGCCTGGTGACAGACGGACGGACGGACGGACAGCGAAGTCTCAGTAATAGGGTCCCGTTTTTACCCGTTGGGTACGGAACCCTAACAAAGTTTACGTGACAAACACATTGTTACTCATTTATTATTTAGAAATATTAGATAGACATTTTGCTTTATTTTTCCGCAATAAGCACATATTACTTACGTATACAAATACCGTGTATTGTGATGTAACATATTCATATCTGTCAGCTATCTATTTCTAAGATTTCCATATTACGAGTATACTGAAGTAGGCCGTAATTCAAAACCGCTCATATATCATTTCGCACAAACTAGGAAGTAAGTAGCCGACTTTACATAACATTAGGCAAGCCATAAACACATATTTCGCAGCATCATTAATATTATGCTTTTTGTTAATAATGTAGGAAACGCAAGACTTGTGCAAAAATAGATTCCTGACAGTTTGTTCTCTTTGCCGCCCAAAAACATAAAGGATACGGCACAGTGTATGTTTATTACAAGCTCTTTTACTTGTATGTTGCGGAAAACACGACAATTTATCTTTTTTTTTTCTTGTTTATTTTTTCTTTGGTATTACTCGAAACAGTTGAACACATTTTCAGTAAAGAGAATATTTTCATTTTTCCTTCTGTAGACTTACTGTTCGTGATAAATTAAGAATATCCATCCATGTCTGCATTTTAGTTTCTCCCAGGTTACTAAGAGACAGCTATGTCATAATCTAAGCAGAAGCCGATACAACTTATACAGCAAGCCCTAAGCTCAATAGTTTACCGCTCAGTCAGAGTTTTATATGTATAGTAGTCCAAATACCCTTCCAAGGCCAATAATAGAACATGCAAAAAGGAGCAAGAAGGATATCAGATTAGTTTATAAGTTTCTGTTTCTGTTCTCTTCCTTTCTTACATTCTAAACGCAATTTATACGCGGAGTATAGATCGAAGTATTTCCAGATTATTATCGTAGCCTGAGGCCGTTACAATCAAACAAGATTGTTAAATACAATCTTTCTAATCACAATTGTACATCAGTACAGATCAATTACGTTACATGTAATTTTAAATTAGTCCTGTAATTGTATATCGTATTATACAAATAAGTAAAACAAACAAATCCCGATGTTTGTAATGTAGAGGGGGAGAACGTGACTCCCAGTTTTAGTAAACATTGTTTGTATTGTAATTTCAGCAGGTGGACTTTCTAGGCACGTTCGTGTTACGATAACGTAGTAAAATGAACTCCATTTATTGACTGTTTTAAACAGTCTTCTTTCTATTCTTATTCTATACTTGCTCTTTTGTCTGTCATTAAGATCGGTGAAGCCGTTTGAAAAACTATTTGTCGTATCAAAGGTTTTTACACGAAATTTTATTTCTTTTTGTAAAATCAAAGTAGCCCAAGCTATTCCTCATAACAATAGCTATCAACTTGTGAAAATCCGATCAAAATTAGTCCTGCCAATCCGAAGATTACATCAATCAAATGGAATTTACTATTCGCAAAAACCTTGACCGATGTGGCTGCGCTATAAAATTCGCAGCGCTTACGCGTTTCTTTTAACACAATGTTTACCTATAAATTACGTCTGGGGAATATGGTGCCGGCAATTTACTTGGTAAAATGTAATATTCACCCGAATGTATTTAGTGCTTAGTTATTATCTTTCTCGTTGTGTTCATTACCGTCATAAGCCTTAGAAGGTTTAGCTAACAGAAAAATAAACGCGTGTGAAACCGCGTCAATACAATAAGTAGATTTTAAACTAAGTAGTTTAAGTAAACGGAAGATATCATCCAAAATTCTTTCACGTTTGCTAGTCACGTTTGTAATAAGTTGTGGTATTACGACTAAAAGCAATGTTAACGGGCAAGGTCCATAATAATATACTTTTTGTTCACGTTTAGGAAAATATTTCAACATGTTTAATTTGTTTGAAATATTGTAGGCAAATTACATGGTGCGTAATGCGTATTGCAGTGAATTCACGCTATACACTTACATACAAGTACATAATGAAATAAAGACCTTCAATAAAATTTCTTATTTCTGGTGCAAGTTATATAAATTTAAATGTTAACGGTTTTCATAATATATAAAACCATTTACACCAGATTCAAACATCAAACTAACTCAGGACCTTACCTTAAAATTATTTAAACTATGTTCTTTCCAACTTGAGAAAGCAATTTACGAAGCCCATGTTTAAAGAAAATGCAATTGAAAATTTTTATCTATTTGTACACCCATAAAGATATGTTATGGTACCATCAAATATTCACATACGTTATTTTGTATCGTGTAGTTGGAGATAAATGTGCAACACAAATAGCTTCAGGCCGTTACCCTTGTCAACGCTAGCTTTTCACTTACCTAAGTTATAGCCCTATTGTTCTAAATGCCACGCACTGAATCGTCTTGCCAAGCTATCTATTTACTCGAAACTTTGTAAGAAATCTTCGCAAACTTATTGTAACTAATGACCGTTTAAATAATAAACACACCCACAATTTGATCTATATCTTAGATTTGATTGAAATCCCCTTTGCATGGTAAACATAATTTATTGCAATATGTTGGAAGTTGAGAAGCTGCCTCGTTACCCCTTTGTCACATGGATACAGTAAAACAATGCTTTGATTTATGGGTTTATGCTTTACAAGTTAGCTTGACAATGCATCTATACACGTGTAAAATAAATAAATATAAATATTCATGGACATTTCACACAGCGTCCTCTGGTCCCAAACTAAGCTTATATGC
The DNA here is from genome assembly GCA_916999025.1 of Orgyia antiqua. Classification (NCBI taxonomy): domain Eukaryota; kingdom Metazoa; phylum Arthropoda; class Insecta; order Lepidoptera; family Erebidae; genus Orgyia; species Orgyia antiqua. Next base: position 12,583,446 of record OU779864.1, on the reverse strand, counting down.
TTGTGTTATGGGTACCAGAATACGGATAGAATACATATACTACTTTTCTTTTGTAAATACATACTTATAATACATATAAACACCCAGACGCAGTACAAACATTTGTATGACAAATATAAACATCACACAAAGTATTGTCCTGACCGGGAATCGAACCCGAGACCTCCTGATCGGCAGTCTGTTACATAAACCACTAGACCACGAAGCCCGTCATAAATCATGTTTGGGAGAAACTGTCAAGTTGTTACCAGAATAATATGAGCTAAAATTAATTTTGGATGCTCCAATTTCGGCATGTTGTTTCAAAAGGCAATATACTGGAAAAAGGAAATGTCCTATCAGTATTAGACCGCCTATTAATTCAACGAGAATCCTTAATTGGAAAATCCTTTTCAACAAGTGCTGTTGTAATGTGCATAATTGGACCCTTGGCTGTGGACAATCACAAGCGGAATGAGGTCATTGTGAGTTTTTGTTTAAACGAGGAGTGGACCGTCATCGTTCAAGGGAAAGATGTTATTTTAATTGAACGTATTGTAGAGCGTGGCAGAAGCTTTTAAATTTAATGTTATTAGCATTTTCGTATTTAGATCGTGAGGGGTATTTCATCAATAGTCGATTTTTTTTGCCAATTATGTAATCATGAGCATGGAGACGAAGATTGCATACAAGTCAAAATTTAAAAAAAAAAAAACTTCTTAATATCTTTCCCCACAGTATTAAATAAATAAATAAATATTCAAGACATTTCACACAACGTCCTCTGGTCCCAAAGTAAGCTATATTTCTATGCTTGTATTATGGGTACCAGATACGGATAGACTACATAATTATACTACTTTTCTTTTGTAAATACATACTTATAATACATTGAAAACACCCAGACGCAGTACAAACATTTGTATGACATTTATGGATATCACACAAATGATTGTCCCAAGCGGGAATCGAACCCGCGACCTCGTGATCGGCAGTCCATTACATAAACCACTCCACCACGAAGCCGGTCACGAAGTATTGCCGTAATACTAAAGTTTGTGATGACAGGACGCTATGAGTAGTTTGTGATTCAACCTTATCCGGCTTGAAAACCACCCGGTGTTGAGGGCACTTTGCGACCCGGAAGATACTTTGTTAAACAAAGAGTACTGAGGATGTTGGGCAATCAAAATAATGTCACAGTGGTTCCCCGGATATCAAATTACGCATACCACTTACATGGTTCAAACAGATCAACGCAACCGGACATTTTAAATACTCAAATGATTTCGGTCGGCCATCAATACTGCTCTGTGTAATGTTGCATGGATTACGTATGCCGTAGTATGAACGCAAACCACAAACTATGGTCTATTTATACATTAACCTCTTGCTGGCACTTGCGGTGCTGGTCAGTTTGATAAACATTATAAAAAGTTATTAACTACGTACAGTGTTTGTATAATAGTTGTAGATTCAATAGTAGTAGTTGATTATATACATCTTTTCGCAAAGCAAAAGATCTAGCACGACGTCTGACGCTTCTTCTGATATGTTTTAGTTAAAGGAGCTGAGCAGCATCTATAAATCATTGCTGTAAATATCCAAATCATTGAAATAGATCTTTGCAAAATTTGTGACAAGCCTTATAACTGGCTCGCAGGGTGCGCTGTAGCACCAACAGTGTCCTGAGGATGATAGCGGATAGGGTGGACTGTCCTTACATTATGCGCTGTAGCAGTTTGCATACTAACTACAGAAGTACTTTTACTGGAATTAGTTAATAAGTTTATGTGTTTTTTTATTTATATATGTGCACTTTTTGTATTCTATGGGTCTCTGTAACCTTTTGACATAAATAAATTATTATTATTATTATAACAAGGAAAATGATAGGCATATCGATGAACATAGTAAAAAAATAATGTTTCATAGGCGTAAGGCGCCTTACGCCTATGAAACATATTTTTTTTACTATTTTCATTTTTATAATAGTACACGGGTTTAGAATCTTAAGTTTTTATTTACTTTCGTATCGAGCCAACGTAGAGTGTTTTACGCGGAAAGGGAGTAAATTCTGGCTTTACCAAAAAATATAAGACTAAGAGCTATAATTGTTCAAAAATTAAAAGACAAAAGAAGTATAACTATGAATCTTTGTCATAGCACCAAGACACTTGAAATTTGAAAGAATAGCAAAAATGTGATTGAAATAATAAAGTTGGTTTAATCCACACAAATAGGCAACTGTAGCTTAACTAAATACCTAATTATTTTTAAATATTAATTGTATATACAGCAGCTTTAGACGTAGTAGCTTAGAATGATTTACGCCAAATAATATGCTCCAATGGAAATTTCAAAGTGAAGTAATTCGTTAGCTATTAATACAGAAGCATTGAAATGCCTATAATTTACTTAATGGGAAATTAAATTCAGTAACGTTTGCCATGCTTCTCGATTTTAATTAAAAACTCTTAATTAGACAATGATGACTTGAGAAACGAGTGGAGATAACATTATAAGAGCATTAATTAAATTTGCATTGTAAGTGTCAGTTTGTACAATTTATACATATTTACTAGCTGACCCGGCAAACGTTGTTTTGCCATACCTACTAAAAAAAAAGTTTGAAAAATAGATGTTGGCCGATTCTCAGACCTACTGAATATGTATGCAAAATTTGAGAAGAATCGGTCAAGCCGTTTCGGAGGAGTACGGTAACTAACACTGTGACACGTGAATTTTATATATTAGATAAGAAGAAAGATATTATTGAAGTGGAATTCTGTTTTCAAATTTACAAATTTGTTAATTTTCTCGAAATCGATAGCAATAAATAATAAACACATTTTTTTACGATATTGTAATAAACTGAATATCTTTAGAGTAAGCATTGCCCATTTTTGACAAACTCAAATATTACTGGAATAGTTTTAACTTGGTTTTTAGGAAGGGAATCAAATATATAGACAGAAACTGTAACAAATTACCAAAGTTTCCCTTTTCTTGAATTCAGTTAAAAATTTTGAGTAAACCAATAAAAGTTTACTGGAAGAATCCCACTTAAACAATCTAACAAACTTTCACATCATACATACACTTAATTAGTAGAATTTCTAGTATACATTCATATGGGTCATATATTTTAATAACATCTATTCATTAAGTTTTGAGAATAAAATTAAGATTGTATACACGGTAATATTTCGTCGAGGTCGTCTTAATTCCCAGCAACAGAACTAATGTTTTTTTATTTATGTTGCTGTGTGCCTTGACATTAAAGAACCGAGTATAATCTAAATTTGTACGCATATCAATACGCAACTAATATCACATCCGACGATCTATTCCATCATAACGTTAAAAAGATCGATTTTTATTACTGATTTACCAATTCATAACTACATAACTACATTCTTTGGAGGAGGCCTTTACCCTAGACTGGGTTCTTGCAGAAGCAGAGTATTGATAATAAAAAACTTAGTAAATTTTGTATATTTTATGTTATGCTGTTAGCTGATTTATGTTTAATTTTATTGCGTTTCTATATCTGCAGGAAATAATAAAGGCTTTTTTATTTATTTATTTATAACTAATAAGAACTGGTTGATGCTATTGGCATAGATCAGGGCTGTCCAAACTATACACCTTCGCGGGCTAATTAAATTTCATACAAAAGCTGGAGGGCCAGAAAAATATTTTCAGTTGTCAAGTAAATATAATACAGGGTAATTTTGTCTTTCTATGTTTATTGATTTTTCGTTAATTTATCTTTAACAATAGTATCATAGTCTTTAAAATGCGTGTCGCGGGCCGCATGAAAACAAGCCGCGGGCCGCATGCGGCCCGCGGATCTTTGTTTGGACAGCCCTGGCATAGATAATTTAAATTTAGATTACGAATTAAAAATAATGTTTTAAATATGCCTATTAAATTTTTGGTGTATATGTCTAGGCATTATTTCTGTTCGGGAGTTTGGTCAAACTCATGATTGGTTTCATCATGATAAAGCTCAGGGTAACATGCCATGGTCTAGTTATGGGCAAGGAGAGACACCATGGGGCTCAAGTGGGTAGTCCGGTGTCTGCCAGGAGTCCCACGACAAGCCCGAAAGTTGCCCCAGCCATTGGACAGGCGAAGTGCGTAAATGCATTCCCCATGTAAAAAGCCCATGCTTGGTTTACCTCGTAGCTTTCACGCCGAGTAAGTGAACAATAATATTATTTAAACGACCTATGCTGACACACATACAATACATACCATAGGTACGTACAATCAAAAATATCTTCTTTCCTACCAATAGGTAGCAATAAATAACTATAACGTAGCTTAAGTAAGAACCCAATACATATTACATTGCAAATTATGGTGCTATAAAAAGAAGAAAAAAACGAAACCAAAAGTTGCAGAAACAAATCATAAAATAAATGCTGTATATGTTACTTAATTAATAATACAGTTTACAATTACAGTGAACAAATTTGATCATCTCGAAGCTCACAAGAGACGAACAGCCAGCCCGAGGTCAGATTGAACAATGCATTTTTAATTAAAATTTATTGTTCATTCTCATTTTGTGTATGGAGACGACATATTTTTTTTTAACATTTATTAAAATTTATTGTTCCTTCAGTTTTTGTGTATGGAGACGACATAATATTTATCAGAGGTGTAATCTTTAAGAGGGTACTGTACTCCTCATTTAGGTATTTGCCTTAGGTATTGCTATCCCTATTTCCGAGCGCCGCGCTGAAAGGGACAAATATAGATGAAGCGGATTTTACCTACAAATTCTTTGAAAAAAGACGTTTCGTACTTCTGTTTTTTTTTCGCGAAAGTTAAAGCGATTTTAATAGTTTTTGCGTTATATTACAGATAAAGAGTATATCTATGCTTCTATCACTTTCTTTTGTGGTAAAACTTTATCAAATTTGTGTGATAGACGCTGCAACTTTATCTAAAGAAAACCGAAAAAAGTGGGTTTTTCGGATCGTCATATTTCTTTTACTTATTATGTTTTGAAAAAAAGAAAGTGATAGAAGCATAGATATTGTAAAGCTTCTTCTTTACATTAATTTATAATAATAATTTAAAACACATTTAAATAATTTGTTATATTTTTTTATAATAAAGAAAAACTATTTTACAATCATTTTTCAACATCCTCTCTTCATGTCCTTTTGCTATCTCCTAATTCTTTTCTTTTCCTTTTCAAATTTTAAATTTTTTTATTCCTTTTTTAAAAATAAATCTTAAGTGGCCTGTATCATTGTATAGGTTATATTCAATGATCACAACCTTTACAATATACTCTTTAGAAAGGCAGTAAAAGAAGAAGAAGGCAGTAAAATAAATCACTGCATATAATATTTTTCGATATAACTGGATTTTACAAGGAATAAAGTGTAAAAAAATATATGGATGAATAAAATTCTATCGAAAAAAAAATGAAAGAACAAAGAGTTACCACAGATATGACATCTTACGAGAAAGAAGAAATCAAAGGACCCAATCCCAAGAAATGAGATAAGGGCAAGGAAACGATTGATGAACTGGATCCTCCACAATATTTCCAAATTCCAAATTGTGAGCATTCCAGAAATATTGTTTACATTGGCCAGGTATGTAATAACAGATGAACGGACGCTACGGCCAAGCCGCCAAGCTCTTTCAGTCACGCCGATCGCCGCCACTCGTGACTAACATTGATGTAGCATTAAGATAAGAATCCGATATTATTTACACGGAGAATTTATTCTTCGATCTGTTTGGTTCAATATAAATGGAATAGCTGAGATTGCTACAATCTTCTAACGTAAAATAATATTTTAGGCGTGTTGTAGCATCTACAACGACATAATACATAAGCGCGCGACGCCTGAGTTTGAGGGGTGCGGGCGCGGCGCGATAGTTGGACGATCGTCAACCGGCGGCGGCGGCGGGGTGCGACCGGGGGGTCAACCGGCGGCGGCGGGGGCGACTGAAGATACTTACTCTTGCATCTAAGCTCATAGACCTCACACCGTTCTGTATAAATACTTCTAAATTGTAATCCATAATTACGGCGAATAAACCAGCCTATTGCTAAATACAGTCCACTATTTTATTTCACCCGAACACCAGGACTTCAACATGGTCCTTTAGGATCTCGCCGTTTTATTTTTTGGACTGCATCGAAGAAGGTCAAGAAACCATCCACGGAGCTCTTCATTGTAGACTTCAGCAGTGCAGATTGCTTCCTTTTCAACAATTGCATAGCATCTACAACAGCCCGACATAAGGTGAAACGGAGGTCGACCAAACGCACTTTGGACCCTGCGAGTCTTCTTGCGAGGAAGGAGTTAAAATCATCATTTTACGGAAGGATCATAAATTTGTGAGTTCGTTCCAATTTATCCTAGTTTTAACTTCCTGTTCTTCGTCTTATTTTCCTAGGTTCAAAACTGTCTTTGCTTAGTGAGTGCTAATTTTAAACGCTTACTTACTGAATCATTTCATACGTATGTTTAATATCTTACATACAAACCGATATATTAACGCTTAAAATTTAAAAGTAACGAATATAAATATATTTTTTGCAAATATTCTTTTTTCTTTTCTCGCACGCTTTTTTCAAGCTTATAATTACCTACATACGGTTGAAAATTATAACCGTTAACTTCGTTTAACTTTAACTATCGCGTTAAGTATAACATCAGCTGATCGGCCGGCTCATTTGTAGGTATTTGTTATTATTCACATAATTCTTATCGTTCGCTCGCTGCATTCCTTTCTATTTATAGAACAACTTTGCTACCTGCTTTGCTGCTTTCTTTGTAATAATTTTTTTTTACGCTTGCATCGTTAAGTAGGTAATATGGCTGAAGCTAAGATGGATAAATTAATTAAAAGACGCGGAGGTATTAAGTCTAGGCTTACTATTTTCGGGAATTATATTACTTTGCTTAAAAGCTCTAAAGAACTCAGCCATTTACAGCTGTTAGATTTAGAAGGAAGGCTTAATAAATTCAATACCTTATATGCTGTTTTCGATCAATTACAGGATGAAATTGAAATATTATCTGAGGATTCCGACTGCGAGTGTAGTGAGCGGGAACTATTTGAAAACGAGTACCACGGACTTATTGCTCAGGCGCGTAATCTTCTTGGCGAGTTGCCGTCTACGCATCGCGAGCTTCATGCAGGTGCCGCAGCAAGTTCAGATGATTCCCAGGCATGTTTTCCAAAATTTAATAGCATAAGATTGCCAAAAATTGAATTACCCACCTTTCATGGTCACTACCAGCACTGGTTAGAGTATAGGGACACCTTTATTTCTTTAATTCATTCCAGGTCTGATATGGATGACATTAATAAACTACATTATCTTCGAGCGTCTTTAAAGGGTAGTGCCTTACTAGTTATCGATAGTCTAGACATAAAAGGCGATAATTACGCGAACGCCTGGCAATTGTTATGCAGTAGGTACGACAATAAAAGGTTACTTGTAAACAATCACGTTCAAGCTTTGTTTAATATTGAACAAATTCATAAAGAGTCTTCTCGAGCCATCCGGCATCTTATAGATATCACGAATAAAAATTTACGTGCTCTGTCAACTCTAGATCAGCCTACGCAGCATTGGGACACATTGATTATTCACATGATGGCAGAAAAGCTTGATTCTATAACTCGAAGAGAGTGGGAATCTCATAGAAACTCACTTAGTGATCCACCTTCACTTGATATTTTCATAACATTTCTTTGCAGTAGGGCGGACTTATTAGAAACGTTACAAGAAAGTAAAATAATTAAATTAAATAAAAATGAATCAACTAAACCTAACATTAATTTTCTAACAGAAATACAACAAAATAAAATATCTAATTATAATCAAAACAATAATCACTTGAATAAAAAATCATTAAAATGTCCTATGTGCAATCAAAATCATTTCTTATTTAACTGTGAAACATTCAGATCTCTTTCTATTGAAGATCGCATAAAAAAGGCGAGGGATTCTAGAGTCTGTCTAAATTGCTTGCGGCCAGGACATACAGAAAATAAATGTAAACTTGTCTCCTGTAGATATTGCAAAAAATTTCATAATACTTTATTACATTTACATACAGAGGCTAGCGAGCCTATTGTTTCAGTTAATAATTTTGCTAACTCAACTGAATGTAAACAGCTTACTACTCCTGCACATGTCTTGCTTTCCACAGCGCGTGTGAAGGTGCACGACTGCAATGGTGTCGAGCACATTGCCAGGATACTGCTAGATAATGGCAGCACTGCCAACCTCATCACAGAATCGTTTTGCGGTAAGCTGGGTTTGTCACGTCGTCGTACGAGCGCCACTGTGACAGGTATTAACAATAATATTTCTTGTAGTACAAGTTCGTGTAGTCTTACGATAAAATCTCTTCATAATGATTTTACAACTACAATCAATTGTCACGTCATACCGCAAATCACCCGAGTTTTACCGTCTTCATTTATAAATCTTGAGCATATACATATTCCTTCGGGATTATTCTTAGCTGACTCTTCCTTCAATGAGCCTGCGTCTATAGACATATTAGTCGGGGCCCAAACCTTTTGGTCAGTCTTAGGGAATAATTCCATAGATTTAGGTAAAAATTTTCCTAAACTATACGAAACCAAATTAGGTTGGTTAGTATCTGGTTATGTTGGGCGTCCTAAGTCCAACTCTTCTTCCAGTTCTTGTCATTTTATAAATCAGGAATCAAACCCGGATTTATCTCGCTTTTGGGAGTTAGACACGGTAGAAGTTAAGCCATCATTGTCTCCAGAGGAGTGTCTCTGTGAGCAGCATTTTTTAGAAAACACGACACGCAATAATGATGGTCGTTTTGTTGTAACTATGCCCTTGAAGAATGACCCCAAAGTCTTAGGCGAGTCTTATTTAAAAGCAAAATATCGTTTCTTGTCTTTAGAGCGTAAATTTTCAAAGGATTCTGTCCTTAGGAGTAGGTACATGCAGTTCATGAAAGAGTACGAATGTTTAGGTCACATGACTGAAAATTCTGACTTGAATGAATCATCATCACCTTCTCGTCTTCAAACCATTGAATACTTTTTACCACATCATGGTGTCACTCGTGAGTCAAGCGATACCACCAAACTTCGTACCGTCTTTGACGCTTCTGCGGTCACTTCCACTGGTATATCACTTAACGATATCCAGATGATCGGTCCAACGGTACAAGATGATCTCTATTCCATTTTGCTACGTTTCCGGCAGCATAAGTATGTTGTCACCGGAGACATAGAAAAAATGTATAGAGCGATTGAACTCAATCCGTCTCAACGCTCACTGCAACAAATAATTTTTCGATATAATTTAAATGAGCCTTTAAAAACTTATACTCTCAATACACTTACATATGGCACTGCCTCGGCGCCTTATTTAGCTACAAAATGTCTTGTTAGCTTAGCCTCAAGTGCACCAAATAATTATGTAAGGCAAGCTATTGAAAGAGATTTTTATGTGGACGACTACCTAGGTGGATCTTCTTCAGTTAGTGAAACAATTTTCATTTGTAAGGGCATAATTTCCACTCTTCAGTCAGCTCAATTTAATTTAAGAAAATTTAGGTCAAACAGCCAGCAAATATTACAAGGATTAACATCTTCATATCGTAATAATGCAGATAATGTCATGAAGTTCTCAGAAAGCGATAAAAATATTGCTTCTAAAACATTAGGACTGAACTGGGTCTGTGATTCGGATGTATTATCATTTTCCATTAATATTGAAATCCCTAAGAAAATAACTAAACGTCATATACTTTCCGTTATTAGTCAGATATTCGACCCATTGGGTCTCGTAGGTCCTTGCATAGTTGAGGCCAAAAGAATTATGCAAAATTTATGGATTAAGCAGTATGCATGGGACGATGAAGTTTCAGTTCATATTAAAAATCGTTGGTTAGTTTTTGTAAATTGTCTTCCTTTTCTTAATGATTTACACATACCTCGTTGGGTTATTAGTGATGACTGTGATACCTTTGAATTACATATTTTTTCAGATGCTTCTGAGCAAGCCTATGGCACTTGTTTATATATCCGTTCATTACAAAACTCGCATACAAAATTTGTACACCTTTTAACTTCTAAAAATAGAGTAGCACCGATCAAGCCCACGACAATTCCACGTCTTGAACTTTGCGGAGCTTTATTAGCCGCGAGACTTTACAAAAAGGTATTATCGTCTTTAACACTTAATATAAATAAATGCTATTTTTGGTGTGACTCCACTATTGTATTAGGGTGGTTAAATACCGCACCACATCAATTAAAAAGTTTTATTCGAAACCGGGTTCATGAAATTCAGGAAAGTACAGCTAATCACAAGTGGAACTACGTACCGTCGAAGGATAACCCGGCGGATCTCGTTTCTCGGGGGGTGAAGGCCGATTCCATCGGTATCTCTTCATTGTGGTGGTCAGGTCCCGCCTTTTTAATAAAACATGAAAGCGAATGGCTGAAGTTCCCTAACGAGAGGCAAGATCTACCTGAGCTTATTTCTTGTTCTATTACAGTTGAAAATAAAAGCATAGACTTGTTTAGTAATTTAATTAAAAATAAATCAAATTTAATAAATATATAAAGAATAATAGCATATGTACAAAGATTTATTTACAATTGTAGAAACAAAATAAAACTAAAAGGCTTTTTATCTGTGTCTGAGTTACGAAACTCATTACATATAATTATATTCAAAGTTCAATTAGAGATGTTTCCCGAAGAACATGCTTTCTTGAGGACAGGAAAGGCACTACCTAGTAAGAACAGACTTACATCTTTGTCGCTTTTTCTAGACTCTAATCATATTATTCGAGTTGGTGGCAGGCTCGATAACTCTCCATATAGTTATGACACAAAACATCCTATTCTAATTTGCAGTAAACATCATTTTAGTAAAATATTATTTTCCTATTTTCATTTGAAATATTTACACGCTGGTCCACAATTACTTTTAGCTAATATAAGACAAACTTATTGGCCTTTAGGTGGCCGAAACTTGGCAAAGGCTGTTGTTAGAAAATGTATTAAATGTTGCAGGTACAAAGCTGCAATTGTTCAGCCTTTATTGGGGCAATTACCCGCCTCACGTACTAATTTAGAATTTCCATTTTTTCATTGCTCCGTAGATTACGCTGGGCCAGTAATGGTAGCAGACCGAAAGGGTAGAGGTTGTAAACTCAGTAAATCTTATTTGGCTATCTTTATTTGCAATTCTGTAAAAGCCTGTCATATTGAGCTTGTTACGGCATTATCAACAGAAGCTTATATAGACGCATTAAACCGTTTTGTATCACGTCGTGGAAAGCCTTCTAGTATAGTTTCCGATAATGGCACTAACTTCGTTGGTACCTTTAACGAATTAACTAAATTTCTTACTAAATCTAATCTCGAAGGTCGTATTGCACAGGAAGGTATTGAATTTAAATTTGTTCCTCCTTATAGTCCCCACTTCAATGGTTTAGCAGAAGCCGCTGTCAAATCTACGAAACATCACTTACGTAGACTTCCTCAACTTACTAATTTTACTTATGAGGAGTTAACCACTAGCCTAACTCAGATCGAGGCAGTTTTGAACTCTCGTCCTCTTACCCCCCTTTCCTCTGAACCACTTGATTTTTCTGTTCTCACTCCTGCCCACCTTTTAATTGGACGACCACTTACGTCGATTCCGCAACCAGCAGTATTGGCGAATAATATCAATACGCTTCAACGCTACAAAAGAATAGAGCTTATAAAGCAGCATTTCTGGAAGCGCTTCAGCTTGGAGTATGTTTCACTACTACAGGCGAAAACAAAATGGAAGTCCACTTCGTCAGAACTGAAACTTGGTTCTCTTGCACTTATTAAGGAAAAAACACTTCCTCCTCTTCTTTGGTCCTTAGGAAGAGTGATAAAACTGTATCCAGGCAGTGACGGTGTCACTAGAGTAGTAGAGCTGAAGACACCAGGCGGCACCATTCGTCGGGCAAACAATAATATTTGTCCACTTCCAGATCTTGAAGCTTCCAGCCTTCAACCCGGGGAGCATGTTGTAGCATCTACAACGACATAATACATAAGCGCGCGACGCCTGAGTTTGAGGGGTGCGGGCGCGGCGCGATAGTTGGACGATCGTCAACCGGCGGCGGCGGCGGGGTGCGACCGGGGGGTCAACCGGCGGCGGCGGGGGCGACCGAAGATACTTACTCTTGCATCTAAGCTCATAGACCTCACACCGTTCTGTATAAATACTTCTAAATTGTAATCCATAATTACGGCGAATAAACCAGCCTATTGCTAAATACAGTCCACTATTTTATTTCACCCGAACACCAGGACTTCAACAGGCGTCTTACATTTCTTTTGGTTTTAATTAAAAATAATTGTGTTGGTTCAAATTGTGTTGGAGTTCATCGTTTAAAATCACTTGTAAAAGCTTTGCTAATCTTGTAATATAAAATAATGATTAGTTACATTTCTTTGACTTTTCAAGCTTAAACAATTAGTGCCCATTTATTTTATTCGAATTGTGTTAAGAATGTCATCTATATGACTGGACGTCAGCAGAATAACGCCTATTAGTCTGATTCCTTCCAAAAAAACTGGCATTCCAAAATTAGATTACACTGAATATTGGACAATTTTATGCCATTGAATGGTGTTTTCATAAGCATAAGACCACAGCCAGTAGCTACCTATATTACGTTAAAATTTCACTAGAGTTTAAAACATTTTATTCAAAGTTTTTAACTTTAGATAATTTGAATGAACAATACATATATGTTCAATACAGAACATCTTGTAGCCATACACTATTTAGAGAGGTACGTTAATGATGTCTTAGACAGTTTGGTAGGATAAATTATCATTAAGGAAAAACACTTCCACTAAGGAGTCAACAAGGACCGGCAAAGAGCAATTTGTTTCGCAATAAAGTCGTTTTGCCCCATCTGCGTAAATGAAAGGTCAGCGGATGGGCAACCTTAATTAAACTCAACAAATTCGTAATCCTGACAGCTCGTTCCTATAGACAAAATGACACGAACTTTGACCCCGTGGCGTGCATCGCAATAAAAAAAGCGAGAAGTTCTCCTACTTTTATTACTTTCTTACAACTTTATGAAGTAACATTATGAAAACGCTCTAGTCTACTGACTTCTTGCCATTGAATAAATTATGAGCATAGATAAAAGCATTTATGGAGGATGCATTAAGAATGAGCATATACCTTTAGAACGTAAGTAAAGGGCACTCTCCTAACTACATACCTAGTGCTAAGAATACAACTTTCTGTAATAGTAATAAAAGATCGAGTTTTACTTATTTTACTTACTTCCATGCATCCATCAACCTCTCTTTTTCTCCGTCCACTGTTGGACAAAGGCCTCCTCCATAGAACGCCACAACGTACGGTCTTGTGCCGCTTGCTTCCAACGGCTCCTCAATGGGAGGCATTGGATGGTGTACTTACTTAATTTTACAATTATGTTGGCGAAATGGCTGGCAGGGTACTTACCTGAAAAAGAAAATTAAATTAAAATTTACCAATGAAAAAAAAGAAGTAAGAAAAATAATAAGAAGACATTCCATTACTTGGTGGTATCACAAAATGTTATAAGTAAACAGGCGGATCGAAATATTCAACCCCCAGCACAAACAACTAGGACTGAGAGATCATTTTTAAACTACATAAGACATCGAGTAACTTATTCCATTGGCATTCAGCATAATTTTGTTTAACAAATTGCATATTAGATACACGAACAAATTGTTTATGAGAATGAAAAAGCCAATAAGATCGACCATTGTGGTCAATAACGGATAATTGAAAAAATCTTACAAATTCGATTGTGAAGCCATGCGAGAACATTTCTCATGATTTACGACTTGGGCGAGGTTAAAATACCGCGGTATATTTCTCTTTTATTGAATATAAATTATTATGCTCTCTTCTGTAAAGTAAACGGTATGAAATACGCGTAGCTCAATGCGTAATATGCAAGTAGTCCCGTAAATATAAAGATCTGAAGTAAGGTTAAGGTTTAGATGACTAAAATAAATCTATATGTTCTTAATTAGTTTTGGAATACTATATTTGCTTTGACAAGTATTAAGGGCACTTGAAAAAGCAGATATTTGAAGAGCTCTCCATTTACTGACATTTTCAGACTACACATTTTAATGAGATCATTAAAATTAATGTAATTATCAGAACACATCTGTTACCTCATTTATCTAATAGCTAATTCAGATGAGTGTTTGCTTAAGTCTTATGCAAAAGTTTAAATGTTAAAGCAATGAATGCACTTTAATTGAATTCTAATCATCTATCTATGGGCTCTTGTGGTGTTGTCGGCGCATGCGCTTTCGAGCGTGAAAATGTAAGCCGATCGAAATAGGAATGCATTGATAAGTGAATAGAGGCTAATTAAATAGAGGGCCGATGTTAGATAATAAAGGCCGCTACACTGTAGGTCACGAAGCTAAGGGCTCGTGATGTCATCTCGCTTTTGTCCGACATAATATGTTAGCTCACACATTGCACGCAGATGTTTGCGAACTGTGACAGATTTGGACATTGATACTGATTTGCTTTTGTCTCCTACACCTGCTAGAAGAAAATAATAGAGTTTTTAATGCCTATATTCTCTTCACTCATGAAATAGCATATTTACAATTATGTAAATATGCTATTTCATACGGAATTTTTATATTCTCTTCACATTAGTGAAGAAAATATAAAAACTCCGTGTCGAAATAATTAAGATCAATCCATATTGCAATCTAATGGCAAGATCGTATAAACCTAATATTCTGTAATGATAGAAGAATATTAGAAACTCAGGATAAAGACAGGTGTGGTTTACGGATAATATAGACAGCTGGGCGGAAATTACAACCAACAACTTTACGGAGAAGCATGCAGGAATGCTATTACTAGGCAGGTGAATCTTCCTGTTAAAATTCCTTTACAGCCTCTTAAAACATACAGATAACAGCGGTTATTCTTAGTTGTAAAACCATGACCATGCTTCGTGTAATAAAATAATGAATATAAAAGTTATTTTAGGTGTATGCACGAGGATGACGTGTTGTAAAGGGGAGGTAGAACAACATCTGGCGTATATCAAAAAGCTATTTTAAAATGATAAGGACCATAATATACATTCGCCACTAATGCACCGCCCCGTGTGTTAAATTACAAATACATTAAACTCATTATACTGTGATTATTACTGTATATGTTGAGGGGATTACTGTACGATCATTTAAAACGCTTTATTACATAGAGTTGCGGTGGTGTTCCCGAGGGTGTTACTGTAATTACAAGAAAAATATCAATAACAAGTTCGCTGCATAGTAATATGTCCGCATTAGACAGCAATCACTACCCATAAGGTGAAACAAGAATTTGTTGTTGTTTAAATTATAAGGGTATTACGTATTTGCAAGAAAATCATAAGAACTTATATGTAACTAATCTATACTTATGTCATAATTTTATAAAACTGAAGAATTTTTTCGGTTAGATTTGAAAAATTATTTCAGTGTCGGAGAGTACATTTATCGAGGAAGTCTATGGACTATAATGATAACGCTGCGATCAATAGGAGCGAAGCATGAGTGAAAAATGTTGTAAAATCGGGGACATTTTCTAAATTTCACGCGTAGTAAGTCGCGGGCAACAGCTAGTCCAGAATATACGTCCGGGATGAAATGAATCTGATAGTAAGTAGCAATGCATTTGATGTGCGCGCAAACATATACTCGTAATACCGCGATTACTAGCGAGGAATATTGTCAAGAAAGTTTGGTATTTAGACATTAAACGTAGTTAATATCTGAAAACCCTTCTATAGTAAAATAGCTAACGAGGATAAGCGTCCCAGTAAAGTCATCAGTGTTTTCAACCGTACTCAACTAACCGAAACTGCGTGAGTGAATAATGACAGGCCCATCATGACTACATTAAATTTAATTTCGTAACTGCGCATTAATTCCCTTTTAAACAACGTTAGTGAGTTAAGGGAAAATAAGGCTTTTTTGTAATTATTTCTAATGTTCGAAACGAGCTGATAAATGTACTCAAAACATTTTAAATGTTGTCGTAATTAATTTTATTATGCAGCGGTCGTATTAATCACTTTGCTCGTCCTGTTTTATGTTGACATTCTGGAATCATAACACGTGCTCAGTACAGCTGTTAGCAATTGTATTAAAAACATAAAAAAATGATGACTGGTTTTGTAGTATACTGAATATATTCCGCAACACAATTCAGTTGTTAAACCAAAGTTTGGACAATGTATTACTCTCATATTTCATCTGTACATATGGTCATCTTTTGTTACTTCGATTGTATTCCAAAAATATATGTACACCCCAACATATTTATTCGTTTCAATTTTGGAAATGAAAAAGTACGTAAACCAAAGTAATTTATTAATTTTTGCATTTGACATGCTATGCTTTTTACTTAATAAATCAAATTATGGTGGAAAAAGTGAAATGCCGCAAGCGGGACTTGAACCCACGACCTCGGAATACCGTTCCGAAGCTCTTCCAACTGAGCTTATTGCGGTTTACTTGCAACATCTCAAATTGACCACCACACTTGTGTGTACTCACTCATTCGAGTAACAAAGTCCCGCTTGCGGCATTTCACTTTTTCCACCATAATTTGATTTATTAAGTTTAACCAATTTCAATAATTGATGAATATAAAAACACTTATTTTGTTAAGATCTTATACTGAAACACGAAATTAAATATCATATCCGAATTTCAAGCTCTGTTCTGCTATATCTTTTGCTTTCAAGATAGTTACTATATATTTTAGATTAACTACCTAGTAAAAACTACGTACATAAATAATCTAATATGGATTTAAAACGTAAAAAATAGTTTTTACATTTATATCTACTGGCAGATGATCACAACAGCTACGCGATCTCTTTATTATATTTCCATACAGTGGGGTACATAATAATAACTATGAAATAAACGCAGACATATTGCATCAATGAATGTAACAGGCATGTGTTTGAGTGATCTTTTTAAACGCTAATAAAACATTACGTTTCATCCCAATCAAAATATACATCTGCTACGTTTTAAATAGGAATTATTATATAGAATAAGCATGAAAATGGCAACCGTGAATGTTAAATCAATTAAATTTTTTGGGGAATTTAGAATAGACAAGATACAGAGAGCTAAGCTAACACCTAATATGTTTTCTGTCTTTTACAAACGGATAAAGTATCTATGGTAAGAGACTTGTGAGAAGATATATTCTCTTCTTCTCCAGTCCATTTACGTCCCACTGTTGGGCACGGGCCTCCTCCACTTTGGGAGGGATTATGGTCCATTGTGCCGCGCTGACCAGGCGTTTTGGTACAGGGATTATTTTCGAGTTTTCTGTCTCTCACAGAGAATGTTATCTGTGTGCAATATCTCTTAGCTGACTTTTACAGCACCCTTGGGAGGAGATGGGGTGGTGACACTTGTATTCTTAATCCGTCACCACATGGAAAGAGAAGATATCTAAAGTAATTTAAATATTTCGAGTACTTGCGTGTAGTGTAATGTTGTTAGTTTAATTTTTTGTCTCACTAATTCCATCAGGTTTATTTAATTATTTCCAAAAAGCATGAAATTGTTAAGAAAACAGTGTCACGCATTAAAACGTACAAATATTAAGTACTACGAGAATAATGAATTTTTTGTGAGTCAATCCTCAGTGAAACAGTACACAATAAATTCATTCATCGCAGGTAGGTTAATGAACTCCAAACAGTCCTACAGATACTTCCTCATGCCTCTCAAAGAGATTATTGGTATAACAACAAAAGCAAGAGCTTTAATGAATGGATAATTAAATTAACTTGAAAATTTTAAAGCCTCTTCACAATTGTTCGAGTTTATACATATGTATACATATATAAATTGTTGTTTCCCGTAAAGTTTTCAAATAATAATGATGAAGGAGGCGTGGCATCTGCTATCTATTTATTTACCGACGAAACGAACCAGAAACTTTCCTAATCATAACTTCAATTCAATATAGTAGATCCAGGGACATCTTCGTGCCTCCGGCTGTGAATTTTTGGCCTCCCCAAATGCGGTACGTCCCTCGAATCATAAAGGTACCGTGTTTATTTTCCGAGCGTTTAGTTCCGTCAGTTATATTAAATGATATTAAACTTGGGAGATGTTAAAGGTAAATAAAAGATTAAATGACTTTCGTGGCGCGATGGCTAGAGATTCAATCTCTAGGTTTGTTTGTAATTTAACATCGTGAAATGTAGTCACATTTTGAAATATTACAATTTAAAATATTATCAGATATCGTTACTCCCAAAATGCTGAATCAATTTTAATTTGTAATATTTTCTTTCAAAGATAACTTGTAGAATGTCTTCTAAGCGAAAAGTTCGGTGATTGGCAAAATATATGCCATGATTTTCTTCTTCATTTAATTGATAGAGTTTTATTGTACTATTTTTTTCACAGAAATATCGCATAAAATGCATCATCTTACAAGGGTAAACAAATAAATTAACTTATATAGCCACTAAAAGGGCAGTTTACTTCAAGTTCTTTTGGCTAATAATTTAATGTTATGACGGAAAACAAAAGTTAACGCGAAAGAGTAGGAAATTAGCCTACTTTATGAAGAAAAGTGTGGGATATTGTATTGGCATAATGAAGCTGTGCTGCACTTTTCATGCATATTAGCACGAATATTCATTTGCAATTTTGACTGCAACAATTTTTGAAGACTTCAAGTTACCCTTGAATCTATAGTTAATTTGTAAGAATATATTTCAATGGATTAAAAATTTAGAGCGAACTAAATAGTAAACTCATTACTCAAAGCACGGACTACAGCTTAAGTAGTACTTTGTCTTTTCAAGCAACATAGACTAATGTGCCCAACGAACGTCGCCGTAAGCTTGTAAGCAAGTTGTACGTGGCTGGATTATATTTGGAAAGCAAACAAACCACGCTGTTTTATATAAACGCCCTAAGGCAATACTTAGAACAAGAAAGGTAAATCCTGACGTTATAGCTACTGGGTAAGATCATGCTCTTGTTTAGAGAACGGCATTGTTAAATATTTACTCGAGTATAAAAATCTTGACTTAGAAATTACTTAAAGAATTTTGCAGGAAAAATATTCTGTTGTTGATAAGTTTGTTAGATATTTAGAATTAGACGGTTTATTACGAACTCTACACGATTTTTCAGATAATGTAAAGCTGGCGATTTTAATTAAATTAGTTTTTTGGTTTCTTTCTTTCTTGAGCTTGAGCTATAGGAAGCACTGATACTATATTTCTTAGATCCATAAGATATTTTTACAACATCTTCGAAGAGAGAGTCTTAACCTTAGCTGTCATCACCACAAGAATAACATCACTATAACTTAATCAAATACATACTGATAGACAAATGAATGAAATCCAATGAAACATGCAGATGTAATAGATATCTGTACAACTACATACGTATAGTAGTATTTTGAGAACTACACCGTCGTGTCCGTCGTAAACGGATAAAGATCCAATTTCTTACGGTGACATATACATACACTTTTGAGATCAACAACCACTACTGTTTGAAGGTGTATCACATAACAAGCCCCCCAGAAACGCGACGAAAATTTCGTCCGAAAATAAAAATGTTCATGAAAACAAAAGTTTTATAAAACGTCAAGTACGGACTTGACAGGTTAATAGTTTTAACGTTTCTTCTGACTTGTTTACATGGTGCTGAACTTAAAGTATACGAATAAGATAAGTTCATAAATAAATGTATGTGTACACAAACACTGTACTGATAAATCTTACAGATTTTCTCTGTAAGATTTATCAGTACAGTGTTTGTTACGAATTTTAGAGAATGCTTTCGTAAGTGGTATACAATATGTTAGTTTATTTATCTCTTTTTCCAGAATATAAACGTCCCACTGTTAGGCACAGGCCTCCTCTACTTTAAGAGGGATTATGGTCTACTATTCTATGCTGACCAGGCATATTGGCATAGGACTTGTTTTAAAGTTTTCCGTCTCTCACAGACGATGATATCTCTTCTCTCTATCTGTGTACAATAAGCTCATCCTAATGTCACCACACGGACAATTTCTTTTTATTATCATTGCTAAAAAATGTGTTATTTACAGGAAATCTATCTTGCCTAATAAATTGGTTAAATATTAACAACGTCATGATTTAGTACGCATTGCAAAGTTAATATGACCTCCAATAAAATAGAAGTTCAAGTTCGCTAGAACAATAAAATTATAGTGGGAGTTTGTTTTGTTATAAATACGTCGTGCTAGCAAACTTGTCATTTAATCTTAGAGTTCATCTATTTATCGCGTGACGTTTGAGCTATTTATTTTTTCATATAATTATCCAAGGTTTAGGACATTTTTTTAAGTTAATATTAACATATTAAGTGTATCAAAATATAGCGAAGGCTTTTTATTATTGACCTGATTGAGTGATGTAACTAAACTAATAACACGATTTCATAACGAGCACATCAAAATACTTTTGTTGAAATCATTCATGCGTTACAATCTCTTCAAATGTAAAGTTGTTAATAAAAACGGATCGATTTGTAGACGGCATTGTATCTCACTTGTAAGACGTTCATGTTGCTTCCTATTTATTGTAGAAAGTATCCTATAAATTGGTTAAGGTCATCCGTAACGTGAGAATGTTTTAGGAGCAAAAAGTTTTCACATTAGGTGCTTTCTGTTACATCATATTTTTTATAATGGACGTTTCACATAACGTCCTCTGGCCCCAAGCTAAGCTTATATGCTTGTGTTATGGGTACCAAAATACGGATAGAATACATGTACTACTTTTCTTTTATAAATACATCCATAAAAAAGATAGAAACACCCAGACGCAGTACACGTTTATAAATATGTATTACATAAATGATTGTCCCGACCGGGAATCAAACCCGCGACCACGTGATCAGCAGTCCGTTACATAAACCACTGAACCACGAGACCCGTCAAAAGTCAATAAGTAGGCCCGTCATTAGAAGCATCAAGTCTTTTTTTATAGACGGGCTTCGTGGTGGAGTGGTTTATGTAATGGACTGCCGATCACGAGGTCGCAGGTTCGATTCCCGCTTAGGACAATCATTTGTGTGATATCCATAAATGTCATACAAATGTTTGTACTGCGTCTGGGTGTTTTCTATGTATTATAAGTATGTATTTACAAAAGAAAAGTAGTATATGTAGTCTATCCGTATCTGGTACCCATAATACAAGCATAGAAATATAGCTTACTTTGGGACCAGAGGACGTTGTGTGAAATGTCCTGAATATTTATTTATTATTTATTTTATGCTAACATTTAGGGGAAATATGGAATTGTGTTTACTTCACATATAAACCCGATAGTGTATCTATGCCTACATTAAACAGCCCTAGCCGGCTTGAAGTAACATAAATATCCAAGTGTGCGTGAGGTATGTATTTGATACAGGCTATACGTCATATGAATCTTTACTAGTCATGAAGTACGATTTAGCCAATCTAAATTAAAGTGACTTCAAAGACTGAACGCGTACCCACTATTTATTTATTTTACACTTTATTGTACACCATAAAACTTATATAATATGACATTTCTTAAATTTACAAAGTACAATGGGCGCCCTTATCGCTAATAGCGATTTTTACCAGGCAACCTTTGGATGGAGACATGCCTGCAGGAATGAGTGGTAGCTGTTGGTGTACTAGAACTATCTGGAGAATCTGTGGTTTACTTAATATTTTTTTTAAGTAGGATGCATTTTGTTGCTTGATCCCATTCCACCTGATGGCAAGCGGCAATGGAATCTAAGATGGTAAGGCGCACCAACTATTTAAGAAGCCAATACTCCTATTACTTTCTCAGCTTATTAAATCTACCACGAGAATTCTCCAACATGTGGCTAATAAATTTTATACATCAACTAGCTAACCCGGCAAACGTTGTTTTGCAATAGGTACAAATATCAGTGGTGGACAACCCTTATCACTTAGAGGTATGAAAAATAGATAGTAGCCGATTCTCAGACCTACTGAATATATGCATAAATTTTTTTATAAGAATCGGTCATGCCGTTTCGGAAGAGTATGGGAACGAACATTGTGACACGAGAATTTTATATATTAGATGATTGTCTTGTCACCGTATATGATTTCCTTACTTCCATTGAACAATACTATACAATCAATCCTGTATATATCATATCAACAACACACGATTTTCTTTCTAAACCAATGTGAACGTTTAATAGCTAACACAAAAATTCTTCAGAAAGTAATATCATACCGGTTTGAATCGCGTAGGCGTCTCCTATATTATTTCGAATAACTTGTTCAACATCGAAACGTACCGCCCTAAAATATTTTTGTCTTATCAAAGTTGATTTATGAACTTCGAGTGTATAAGGATAAAGATGGCTGTTTATCTTAAGTCCTTATTGTTAACTAAATCTTTATTCCCGTATATTTGAATAAGGACTCAATGGGTACACATATCTTTTTATGTAAATAACAAATATTGTATGTCTTTGCTTAGTTATTATCTGTATTAATAATCGTTAAATCTCATAGCACAGTCAGTTTACTATCTTTTGCACAAAAATCCGACTTTGTAATGCGTCTGGGTGTTTTTTGTAGGATTAGAACTAATTTATAAATACTAGATCTAATACTAGTTGTTAACAATAGTATCTTGGCAGAATCGTCTTTACCGCAGACATCGCTGTGTTCAGTGCCCTCACAGATCGTGCTGTTTAAAATATGTTGATGACTAAATCTTTTTTGTCATACCATTTCTATAAATAATTAAGTAACTACTTCAGTTAAGTAGTATCCTGAAAACTGATAGGTCGTACGCAGGGCTTGTTAATCTATTTAAAAAATAAAACAGTAGATTGAGATTCATAACAACAGTAGCTCAATCAGTTGTAATAACATCATCTAAGTACGTAACAATATTAAACAGAACTACTGTAATGCTCTCATTAGAAAATATAAAGGTATTTATTGTTATGTTTATATGTTCAGCTAAAAATAAGAACACTTAATGAAGGGCGTGAATGCTTGCTTAGCATCGGTTCACACCTTACACGTGTGAGGTTGCAATGTCCTAACATTGAGTAATGTACACAGATCACTTCCAATAGATTCTATCTATACGAGATTTTAGTTAGCAAATAAACACACCAACGTTGAAGGAAGGCGTGAGTTGTGGGGTATGAATTAATGCATTTTCATCGGTCGTGGAAAAATCAAACACCGAGTTCTCATACAGGAGCGCGCGGAATCTTTTAGAAATAATCTGTGGTAATGTACAACACTCTATTTATACTTAAATTGAGGGTGCTAAGACAAGGCAACACAAATTTTGTTCATATACAAAAGAAATAGCTTTTTGTATTGAAAACACACAAATAAACATCGGAAATTAGTTTCTGTAACAATTTCTATTCCGGTCTCGGAATGACAAATTGGATTTTGAGACGATGATAGCTTCAGAAGTGAATTTGAAATGATATTCTACTGAGAGATGTGAACGGATAGATTTGGTAAACTGGAAATTTAAAGCCAATTTTGTATTCTTAGTAGCGTAAGAAATGCTACAAACGGCATGACATTTATTTATGACACTTTCTATAGTTACTTATAGGATACATAGCCTCAATGTTAACGTACGAGATTCAAACTAATACGTACAGATCTGCTACTAGGGATTCATGAAACACCTCCTTTTTGTTGTAACATCAAATAGGTTCATCTCCAGCACAGAAAAATTATCTGCGTAATGTTTATACTTGTCACTCAAATATTTGAATTGCGTTTGGGTATTTTCTATCCTTATCCTTACTTATTATAAAACGAATTCTTTATTTTTGTATGTATGTCCCTATGTGAGCTTAAATCTTTAAAACTATGCAATACATTTTATATTTAACTAGTTGTTGCTCGAGACTCAGTACGCGTTGAAATTAGAAAATTTTCCCCGTTTTTGCTACATTGTTCACTGATGCTTCTCTCCTGTTGGTCGCAGCATGATGTTATATAGCCTAAAACCTTCCTCAATAAATTTACTATCCAACAATGAATGAGTTTTTCTAATCGGACCAGCGGTTCTTGAGATTAACGCGTTCAAACAAACAAACTTTTCAGCTTTATAATATTAGTAAAGATAAAAGCTTAGCTTGGGACCAGGCGGCGTAATGTGAAATGTCCATGAATATTTATTAATTGTTAAGCATGCTAGAGCGTATAGTCTTCTTGATACGTGAACGAGGTATTATGTAATCACGGAATAGAATAATAAGAGGCTGTAATATAACGCGTAGGTGTTACAGGTAGATAGATGCCTGTTATCAACGTATGGGTCTGACCTCATAGAGAGCCCACGCATATAACAGTAAAATTACACACTAAACCCAAAAATACATGAATGTATTGGTATAGTAGTACCTGTATGTGCGTTTGATGAAATTACTATACAAGTAAACGAATTATATAAGTATACAATTTAATACTAAGAACTTTTTATGTTGTGAAATTTTCTTGTTTGTAGTTTATTTTAAAATCATCCCTAATATAGACGCTGAAAGATTTAGTTTAGGAGAAGGCCCAGCCGATTTTGTAAGAATAAAATCTAAGAATATAAGTAACAGAAGAATGTTAAGGCGTCAAAGTATATTAAACAAACAGTTCATTTCTTCATTTGAGAAGATTAACGTTGATTGAAATTTCAGTAAATATCTTTTTAGTTCTAAATTTAAACTTTCTCTCACCAGCCCATTAACCCAGTAGCCCTGTAGGCCACGGGCCTCCTATAGTTTGGGAGGGATTATTGTCTACCATACCGCGCTAACCAGGCGTTTCTCAGTTTCACATGATTTATTTTGCAGTTTTCCGTCTCTCATCGAGGATGTTATTATTGCTACCAAAGAATATGGTTGGTGTCACTTGTATTCTAAATCACACGGAGAATGTAAACTCATTTGACAATATTTACTGAAATCGAATTTATTTCTTTGAAAAAAAAAACATTAAGACTGATAAAAACTCTTTATGGTATATATCTAATCGCTTTACATACTTGAGTAAACGCATTTACCTGATAACATATCATTGTAATCTACTTCACCTATATTTTGTTGTGTACAGAAAATATAATCATCATTCTATGATAAAGTAAAACAATTTAATGTGTTGCATTTATTGTAATTTTGTTTTGTCGTTGACGTTACGCCTTGTGGACAGTTTGTTAATGACCCTGGTAAAGCATAATGCATAAATTTCAGACCTAAAAAGTGTGCTTGATTGCCACAATAGTTATTTCCATATCTTCATTAAATATCTGGACATAAACTCTCTCTATGGGTATCACTTAAAAAGACATCTTGCAGCGGCAGATCTCATTGTCAAGGTAGCTGTTAAAGATGATCCATTAAACACTGCTGGATAGACGCTTCTCCCAAAAGAAAGCCTCAATTTGGAGCGGTTCACATTATTAGGAATTCTCAGAGATAACAATAACTTTATAAAAGTGACACTTCTTTAATTCAGAGTCCTTCAAGCATTTATTTCATTCGACGTTTCAATATTTCTCAGTCAATACCCAATCATTGTTCGAGGTCAATTCATCCATCTCAAGATCAGAGGTCATCGAACCTGACAATGAATGAACTACCGACTCAATTTACATTGATTTATTATTCACGTACTGCACTCGACGATCAGAGATGCGAACCTATAGCACCTACATAACAGAAACTTTACGTGGTAAGGTAAATACAAAAGTTAAACATTTAAGGGCCTACATCAATATTATCGTCGACATGTACATATTAACACAGCTAGTAGGTATAGAAAATGAAGAATTAGGGATATTTTTTTGTTTACTTAAAATCTACTAAATATATTTTAATTCTGATTTACGTGTTTCTATATATAATAGTTACTTATGTTTTTAAAGTTATTTCATTAGTTAATACGCGATAATAAACCGACAAATGAAAAAAATAAAAAATGAGACAGGTTGTTTCGCTAAGATTTTCTATCGAGAAAACTTTTTCAATCGCGTTTCTGAGTTTATGCGATCCTAGATCATATATTGAAAAAATATATACTTAAAAATTAGAGCTCTAGCCATTCAATCTAAAGCAACAATGAAAACTTCGTACGTAGAAAAATGCACGAAGCTATTTTGGTATCCTCTTAATCCATTTGACAATGTTCTAAATGAGTATTAACTATGTGTACAAAAAATAACCCAATTATGTTCTGTTTAATTAGAGGATGTTAACAATTATTATAAGCAGATATTCTACCTATTATAATAACTGGCTATGATAATTGCTTGCTTCCTTTAAAGAAATAAGTAAACGCAAAATATAATTTTTACATCTACAGTTACTACACGCAACTATGTAAAATATATAAAAACAAAACATGTGAGGGTGTATGTTTGTTATTTCTTCACACGCAAATGTCTAGATTTTTATCAGTTTTATATAAAATCATAAACATTTCGTATGGCGGTCTTACTCATTGGGAATAACGTGTTAGGAGAGACAATCAGCATCCAAAATATGAATACCAACTAATTACAGAGTGTTCCCATGGTATGAAAAAGTGATAGCTGGCGGACGCAGCTTAATTTAAAATAAATACTAACTTGTACGTTAATTTGCTTCAAAACTTTCATATTTCATTCGCGTAATAAACAAAAATTCCAACACATGTGTTGCACAACTATATCATATCATAAAACTTCAAGGGCTACACACAACTCACCAAAATCTTATCGTAATGGGATTTATAGTTTATGAACGCTTATTCAATTTAACATGTACCGTACAATTTAGTTGAAGATATTTATGACGTGTTGTATATATTCAGTAGTAACGATTTACAAATTTCCTCTATTGACCTATTTTTAAGAAATATATTTTTAAACAACTCACGAAGTAAAAACCTTGAAAAGCAATACCATGTTCAAATTTTCATAAAATGATATAAAGTCTTTAATTTAATAAGGATCTAAAACTGAACACAATTTTGTGAAGTTCTCCTATACTGAGCATGCCAGTTTGATAATGGGATTCATGCCGTTTTTTCCGTCTTACCTGGCATTTTTAACTATTCAAGTAGTATACCAAACCCAGTAGGTACGTACTTTGTTAAAGTTCTTATTTAGTATTTTTAGTCTAGCAAATTATTTTTTGAGCAAGCCTTTAGCAAAAACTTGGTGTATTTTAAACTGCCTAACTTAAAAACACTGAAGTCTAGTATTTCTACTTTGGACACTAACTATAAAAGTTACTAGCTGTCCCGGCAATCGTGGTTTTGCCATACTAAAAAAAAAAGTTTTGAAAAATAGATGTTGGCCGATTCTCAGACCTACTGAATATGCATGTAAAATTTCATAAAAATCGGTCAAGCTGTTTCGGAGGAGTACGGTAACTAACACTGTGACATACACACATTTTACGAACCGTTCGAACAAATTGGACACGTCAAAATATTGATACCAAATCATAATACTCTGCATATGTTGACTGAGCTCATACTCAACAGTCGAACGTTAATGGTCTGAGATGACAATTTTTAGAAAATTGTATAAAATTTTATAAACAAGCAAAATACAGATTTACATATCCAACATTCCGTAATTAGAACATTGATAATTGGGATTAACGAAGCGAGAAAAGTGGTAGACCAATACAGAATGTTTTGCTGTTTACATTTGATCTAAGGGCCCGTTCTGCCCACAAGCCCACACCCTCACTCCCACGACCTATTGTACGGTGAAGCTTATTTACATCACAATAAACGAGCCTTGGCTTAAAGCCATGTCATTTTCGGATAAACTGCTTCAGTATTTGACTATTGAAATATAGTTCCACCAGTAAGAGTCTGAATACTTAAGTCATTGACTTAAGTCATTTAATCTGAGCCATTACATCACTTTTATGATGTATCACACTTGTAATCTTCATTATGACCTCGATATTACGAAGGAATCCTTATCATTTTCCTATTATAAATAGTTAGAATCACATATGTCTAACCAATTTCAAAACAATATCGCGTGTGCTAAAACTACGGCCTATCATTTTTTTTAGGACAACTCATGGAAACTTATTACCACCTTCAATAAGCAAGTTTGTTTTAAGTTAGCCTGTTTTAGCCATTCATTATTAGTTTAGTGTACTTCTTGACAGGGTAGATAATCTGAGTAATATGACATTGGATGCGGCTTGGTCACAAAATATATTCTAAAACCGAAAATATTTAAAATCTATTACAAAATTAGGTATGATTAATATGTAATTATAATAACGTACACTATGTATCTTTACTAGCTCCTCCAAAGAGTTAATAATATTTTAAACTAGCTGTTGCCCGCAACTTCGTATGCGTGGTATTTAGAAATTAATAATAATAATAATAATTAAGGTTTGGACCTTAGCAAATTGTACAAAACAGCTATCCTCTTGAATCACTCTATCGTCACTACATCGTAAAAAAAACGCATCAAAATCCATTACGTAATTTCAAGATATATCTCACATGCGGAAATACATACAAAAACCACGCCTTTGTTTAATAAGAAGGATTTCATTTACATAATTTTAAGACAATTTATTGATAAATGAAAGTATCTCGAAATAAAATGCAAATATAACTGACATCGTTATTACTTAAATTGGAACACAAACATTCGGTATGAAAAAAGAAAGAGTAAATTTTACGATACCGAGGCCTTTATAATAATGAAAGATCAAGGTGATGTGGTTTTATGCGATAATAATAAAACCGTAATCATAAATTCATTAGCAATTCAATTTGCGGTAGGTAGCATTGCTAAATGCAAGTCAAGCAAAATATATATGTCGCAATGAAACGGCAAATCTTAACTGAAATTTGATTCGTCAGACTATTGTTTATACTTGCGACATATTCCAGTAATTTGTATATACGAGTGTTTTTCAATCGATATACAGCGATAAACTCAAACCGAGTCACTCAATTCCAATAAAAATGTTAGCTAAGTATTTGCATTATTTTTTCGCATTTTAGGAATTCAGAAACAAATCAAGGACGCACAGATTCTGTTAGTTCCGAATATGTTCTCATTTCGCGGCTACTGACATATTATTCTAGTTCTTTACTTTCTTTCTCCAACCCATCAACCTCCCACTGTTGGGTCTTTTTCACTTTCCGAGGGATTAAGTTCTACAGTGCCGTCCTGACACTCCTGTGTTGGCACAGGGTTTATTTTCGTTATTAATTATTTGTTAGTTATAAGGCAATTTTTTGTTTAACATTTTATTTTTATTTTGCATGCGTAACTGATTGCATATTTTTAATAGGTTTCATAAGTTCAGAAATAATAAACCATGAGATTAACTGATTCTGAAGGATTTCCTTGTATAGCATAATAAAATATGTATCTGATTAACATGATGTCATCATTAAAGCTTTAGTTCTACTTAAATTGACAGTTGACACCAATTGTGTTTCAAAGAAAAAAAACTCGTAAGCTAACAACAATGTCGACAAAGTCGATTATGGTTTTTGTAATCCAACTTATTATATCAGAACGTATCCGGGTCATTATTCTCTCGTTATCATGATGCAAATATTTTCCAAAAATTGTTTCACAGAATGGTTGTTTTTCGCATTCGCAGTTCGAGATAAAAATAAAAGTCGCCCGGGAAAGGAAAACATTTTTGTTTCGGGAAACAAGCGATGGGTACTAAAGATTTATATCTTCTTGTGTTATTATTTTATTAGCAATAATTTTGAAAACAAATCCAATACACTAACATTTGTGAATATAACTGCCAAAAATGCCGGTACAAATAAAGCTCCGGCAGTTTTTGAATAAGTAAAGCACCTAATAGAAGAATCTGATAAAAATAATGTTCCAGTAACTTAATATTTTCTAACACTTGCGCGACTCATCTGTTTAAATAAAACTACATTTTACGGATTTAGACGTCTCACCCGTGACCATGGTGACTGCAAAGTCTCCGAAACGTCGGGCCAAAATTTAAAACAAATATACGCGTCTAAATCCGTAAAAAGTAGATTTATTTTCCAGTAACTTGACTAGAGATTATTGTTTATAAGAACTTAACCTTCTAAATCATAAAACTATATCATCAACTAGTTGCAAGGAAGGCATTCGTTAACATATAATTTCTCTGAATGCTATAATTTCCATATCAATTTTAAACTTACTTAAAAATCAGTCTCTATATTCACGAGAAAATTAACATAATATGATAATCATGAATTCGCCGTTACATCAAAATGCATACATTTTTATCTCGCACACAAAATGGCGAGCAGTAGCAATATCTCAAATGCCATTACTCATATTATGCTTGAATTTCTTGACATTTACAGGTACCGACGTAATTTATTCTCAATTTAGCTTTAAACGATTTTGTCATTTCACGTTACATATTTTTGCGATTTTCGACTTGCAACTTTAGGTATATCATAGAATTAACGTAGAATTTCAAAAAAAAATTGGTCAAGTGCGAGTCGGACTCGCGCACGAAGGGTTCCGTACCATTATCTATGCAACATAAGGCAACGTTATTAGTATCGAGCAAGAAACGGTAAAAAAATCATGTTTGTTGTATGGGAGCCCCCCTTAAATATTTATTTTATTTTATTTTTAGTATTTGTTGTTATAGCGGCAATAGAAATACATCATCTGTGAAAATTTCAACTGTCTAGCTATCACCGTTCTTGAGATACTGGGTACGGAACCCTAAAAATCATGTTTGTTGTATGGGAGCCCCCCTTAAATATTTATTTTATTTTATTTTTAGTATTTGTTGTTATAGCGGCAATAGAAATACATCATCTGTGAAAATTTCAACTCTCTAGCTATCACCGTTCTTGAGATACAGCCTGGTGACAGACGGACGGACGGACGGACGGACGGACAGCGAAGTCTCAGTAATAGGGTCCCGTTTTTACCCTTTGGGTACGGAACCCTAAAAATACCGCTACGAATTGGTGAAAGAGGTGTTTTCCCTTTACCATAAGAAACGATGACTTGGTCACGATCGAGAGGTCATTTGATGCCGACTGCACAAGACTGTGCTTTCCGGCTTTTTTAAGACAGATCTATGACAGTAAGCGGAGAAGAGCTGCTAGATTCCCTAACATAATTGTCTTCACTCTTTACTCCTGATGTGGAAAGTTTATCTGCTGGACAGAAATTTCGAAATAAATTTGGTTGTTCAATAAGGTACAGTATGTCGCGCGGGATTAAATTATTCACCAAATATGTAGAAAGTTCACTTGAATATTGGCACGCATATTAGCTGAAAATGCCGAACAGTAAATCATGATTTTCCATAAAATTCACCCTCAGTTACTCAGTTCCCATTGATGTGTCTATGAGGAGGGACGTGCCAACTTCGGTTCGTAGACTACGAAAATATAGAGATCGTTTTTAGGGTTCCGTACCCAAAGGGTAAAAACGGGACCCTATTACTGAGACTTCGCTGTCCGTCCGTCCGTCTGTCACCAGGCTGTATCTCAAGAACGGTGATAGCTAGACAGTTGAAATTTTCACAGATGATGTATTTCTATTGCCGCTATAACAACAAATACTAAAAATATTTCTTGCTCGATACTATTAACGTTGCCTTATGTTGCATAGATAATGGTACGGAACCCTTCGTGCGCGAGTGCGACTCGCCCTTGACCAATTTTTATTGATACACTTGTCACTATTTATCTATTTTGTAATGACGTAACGCAATGACGTAAGACATGAATGAAGTACTAAAATACTAGGAACTAGGTCAAATCGAGACAGACCATATAAGATAATCGTTGAACAAATAGAGCTCGTGGCTAGGTGTCAAAGTATCGAATGTCTGTGTCGTAATGCGATCGACCACGAATCGATATCACTTATCGCATTCGGTTTGAATAAAGATAAACAACGGATGCATTACGATGCAATGGCTCGTTCTACAAACATTTAATTAAATTATCTTTAAATTTAGAATACTATTTTTTAAATCATGGGCCTCACTATGCACATTAAAATGTAGTGGAAAGAATAGACATTTATGAGGAATGAAAAGGAGCATAATGATTCATGAAGATATTTCACTAGTACCTATTCATTTTGACCTAGTTCATAAGCTCTCCAATCACGTATATTTTTATGGAGTTAAATTGACATAAAATATTTCAGTGCATCCCTTGATGAGTAATCACCTGTGGAGTTACTACTTTAAATTCCACTTGCGTGTATATTATGTATTGTATTATAAAAACAAACAGAGACAGTACAAACATTCATAAGAATCACACAGATATTTGTATTTATTGATACCTAATAGAATAAACCTGAAACACGAAATGTAATAAAATTACAAGTAATTTTGTACTTAGTATTGCTAAGTATTGTACAAAGTACACCACGTGTCATGGTCATACGACGTATGTCTCCTTCGGTTCAGTGGGCAACGAGTTCCCGCAGGTGGGCGACTAACGGTCACTTCATATAACAATGCAACCGGTTGCAAACAGCGACAAAATACGTGCCAATATCTCCCCAACTATAATTACTAACAGCCTAAGAGACAGTGTGAGATTAACCTTCACTTATCTGATAACTAGAAGCAACACATTTTTAATACAATTTTAGTTTCTAGTCTAAATACTCATGGCAATTTTTTTATGAAAGCCATGAATAGAAATGAACAACTAGTTTTTAAACTTAATCAAACAAACTCCGTATCAAAAATTACATTATCAGTGGACTAAATTTTGTTTTTCTTTTATCATAATCACATACATGTTACCAATCTAATTAAAATATTGGCTGGAATTACTAGAACAAAAAATAGCCATTACTAATTAGGAAGGTCAATGTTAGACCATCTCTTAACCCACTATTTATTGGTCAACCGGCCCTCTGATGTAAATTGCAACGGTTAGTTACATAGCTAATTGCAAAGGTGTTCAGTTACGTTTACTATTCATGGAATATTCCAACCGTATATTCCATCACAAGCGTCATAGGCATAAAATGCCCATGTGTAAGGAAATTAAATGCTGTTGGCGATTATAAGGGTTAACTCATTCATTTAAATATTCTTAACCCTACATTATATTTTACACTTGCCTGTCCCCCAGCAAATGGAATAAGTTAATAACACTACTTGTGCAAAAATAGTAGATAAGTATACCTATACAAGAAATTATTTGTCAAGAGTAAAATAACATTCAGGATACCAACACTAAAAAGTCAACGGATTCCTGAATCATGATAAAACGATCGCTGTAGACCAAGCAAATTCAGACATCTGCCAGAATTTTAGTCACTCCTTCGCACAGTACGCACAATTAGTAGTTAATTTAAAGCAGGGAGTGATATTTCAGAAAATGTTAAGTTCCTTATATTATACAATTAGCCACCTGTTCTTTTAAAAGCCAAAGCAAGCTAAGCCTAAAGCAGGTATAAAAAAGTATTGATACTTTTTTATACCTGCTTTTTACGATTAGGTATAAGTACCTAATATGTTGACATATTAGGTACTTATACCTAATCGTAAATAAATAACTTAAAGCAACCTTATGAATAATTCCCGCATTTTATAATAATTTTATGCATTTTCGATAAAATAAAATCGATGCCATACATCGCCTGTCTGAAATAATAAAACGGTCATGCAAGTTTCAAACACGCTACGTGCGAAGGGTGGCTCACCCTTTAAAAAAAGACTCGTTTTATGGCTTTTAATAATTTGGTGGGTAAGCAGTGATTGTTAAGTAAGCAGCTGCTCTTAGTTACGGGGATTAACGGCATACATCACATTTATTCTTAGAGTATTCAGCCAACAGGAGTTGTTATGCACGCTGTTTTCTTTGTCAAATAAACTGTCAAATAAATTGACGGACTTCGTGGTGCAGTGGTTCATGTGTTCACGAGGTCGCGGGTTCGATTCCCGCTTGGGACCATCATTTGTGAGATATTCGTAAATGTCATACAAGTGTTTGTTCTGCGTTTGGGTGTTATGGGTATAATAAGTATAATAGTTGGTGTATAATAAGTACCTATGCATTTGCAAAAGAATATTTGTCCGTGAATATTTGGTCAAAAAAAACCTGTCAGTAAATATATTACTTCTTGCATAGTTGGTGCGCCTTACCATTATATATTCCATTGCCGTTTATCATCAAGTGGAATGTGATCAAGCAACAACATGCATTATTTAAAACATTGGTCAAGTGTGAGTCGGACTCGCGCACGAAGGGTTCCGTACCATTATCTATGCAACATAAGGCAACATTATTAGTATCGAGCAAGAAACGGTAAAAAAATCATGTTTGTTGTATGGGAGCCCCCCTTAAATATTTATTTTATTTTTAGTATTTGTTGTTATAGCGGCAATAGAAATACATCATCTGTGAAAATTTCAACTGTCTAGCTATCACCGTTCTTAAGATACAGCCTGGTGACGGACGGACAGCGAAGTCTCAGTAATAGGGTCCCGTTTTTACCCTTTGGGTACGGAACCCTAAAAAACGCGGCTGAGGTAACGTACACAAACATTATTACGTAATTTCATTGGTCGCTATGCACGCACCGCTCAAAATTGCCTTACGCACACTAAGAGACGAAAGTGTCCGTACACATTGAGTATGAGCTTTGCTCTCGTATTTTTTTTCCGCAGCAGTCACAGCAGTCGGCTTTGGACTGCCGTTGCTGCTGCGACTGCTGTTGGATTAATGCTCTGAGCTCGTGTTATATGTAATGTAAGTGTGGAAAAGATAAGATTAATGTCTAATATTTACTAGTAGCTAAGTAAACTATGTATGTGACTGATTAGTTTGTTGAATTACGCTTACGTAAGAATTACTTTATATATTACGTAAGGAAAAAACGCTTCGATAAGGCCACCCATTGTGTATTGAGATATATCATAACTATATAATTTTCAATTGTCTGTATGACCATTTACACCTCTTACGTGTAATGATGGGTTTTCTATCGTTAGAATTTGTTTTCTCTATTTGTTTCAATTCTTTAGAGGAAAATACTAAGATATTAGCAGTAATTATTTCTTACAATTAAAATCTATTTAATGTTTTACCTCTTTCAGATTTTCGACATCTTTTCTCCAGGGTCGAAAAATTGCCACAAATAATAAACGTCTAACAGTTATAATGTAAACAAGAAACAAAAATCCATATTGCTGTCCATGCTTTAAAATAACAACCAACCATTTTCAAAGAAACCGTTACATCTTTATATAGGTGTGAACTGTGATAGCTCAAATTGTATTTTAAATGAGATTATGCAATACACCTCGAAACCAGTTCTGAGATTTATAGCTATTTGTATTTAGCTATATGTGATAACGGCCGGTTTATAATGAATGAACGTGGTTTTGAGTTTCATGTCCATAAACGGTCAATTCAATAGCGCGTTGGATACAAAATCGTCTGTCGAAGTTGTCGAAACCAGTAATACGGCATGGCACTGTGACAAGGTTCGTTCACCGCACTCCAGCTAGACATTTGCCACTTCGAACTAAATTGTCTGTTACATGATCGGTATGACATGCTAATGAAGGTAGCGTGAATATAGCAAATCTGTCAAGGAACGCGCCATAAATAGTAATAGACTACGGATTATCCTGGCACTGTCCACAGAGCGTCTGTGGAGTGTCGTAAATCCATACTAAGGAAGTATCTAGATAGTATCTAGCCTAGGATGCAGATGTTGAGTCTGCCATTACTTTATCTAAGTGTCTTGTTAATAGCTAGACCTAAGTTAAAGCTTTAAATTGATTCGTATTATGTTTAATACCGGGCTCCTGACAATTATTGTTGGCCACTAATCTGCTAAATAAAAGCGTGTCGAATCGCACAAGATATAAAATTAGGAATAGGTACCATCTAATAACAACAACTAATACAGAAACAATGAAAAATAACAAAACATTTGGTAGTATAATTTACTCTATGTTTCAATGATTTTTACAAAATATTTTATTACTAGCTGCTGCCCGCGACTCCGTACGCGTGGAATTTACAAAACTTTCCCCGTTTTTGCAACATTTTTCAATTATGCTTCGCTCCTATTGGTCGCAGCGTGATGTTGTATAGCCTAAAGCCTTCCCATATAAATGTACTATCCAACAAAAAAAGAATTTTTCAAATCGGACCAGTAGTTCCTGAGTTTAGCGCGTTTAAACAAACAAACTCTACCGCTTTATAATTAGTAATATAGATATAGATTTACCACCGGGCATAAAGCAAGTGTTCTGTCGTAATATAGGTAATATCGTAGATGTAACAAGTCAGAACATGGACACTCTGTTACCGAATGCAATAGGTAATAACAATAATAACTACGTTTGGTTATATTTATATGTACTTGGCTAGCCTAGGGTTGCCAGAATATTATCGATGAAAATATTGTGTTTTATGTCCATAATTATTTTTAATCGTCGCACTGTGTATATTTACCGTGATTGGTAGGCAATTAAAGCGCAGTGCAAGGGGAATTTGATGACGAATTACAGCCATGACAAAACATTGGATGTTTATATTATTAGAATTTTTTTTTACTGTATTTGAGTACCTATACATAATAATTATACATTACTGGCCTCGTTCGCGTGCCCGTAACATCATCACTTTTGTTAGCATTTTCAATTATGCTCCACTCCTATGGGTGGCAGCGTGATGTTACATAAATTATGTAATCTCTTGTACAATTTAAGAAAACTAATTATATTAGGTAATAAGACTAGTCCACAATTAACCGGGAAAACGATTAGCATACCTAAAAACAAATAAGACAAATCGATAACCAACTCCTGTTGAAATCGTTCAAAAATATGGGAACCCTACTTATGTCTGTAGTTGGTTTTTCTTGTTCCCACATTCTAACATTCCAGATAACCATCAAGCTTTTATTAAAGCAAATTGGAGTTGTATAACGGTAAAAAATGCTTCAGCAAAACATTTGTAAAAATTATGTTGCTCAAAGAAACATTTTTCATCGTTAAGGAAAAAACGACTTATTTACGAGGTAGGGCTCACCTTAAAAAGCGGCTATTATCGCATAAACGTGAATGTTTTATCTAAATAATATTATTTTGGGTGTTGTCTATGTATTAGGACTAAGTATTTACATAAAAACGAAACAGTATACAATATGTAGTGTCACAGTATTGTATCCATAATAAAAGCAAAAGAGCTTAGCTTGGGCCCAAAACAACGTTTTGTGAAATGTCCATGAACGAATAATAAATTTTATCTATTTTATTATTTTCATAAACATGGTGTTTTCGTGTGACTAAAACACCGCTTTATCTGTTTAATTGCAAGCAATGCATAGCTTTGTAGATTATACATCATGTTCATTGGTCGGAAAAAATACTAATTATAGCAATCATTGAGTTTAACTGGATATAGACATGCAAATGGTTAAGAGGATACCAAAATAGCTTCGTGCATTTTTCTACGTATGAAGTTTTCATTTTTTCTTTAGATTGAATGGCTAGAGCTCTAATTTTTAAGTATATGTTTTTTCAATATATAATCTAAGATCGCATAAACTCAGAAACGCGATTGAAATAAGTTTTCTCGATAGAAAATCTTAGCGAAACAACCTCTCTCATTTTTTATTTTTTTTATTTGTCGGTCTATTATCGCGTATTAACTAATGAAATAACTTTCAAACCATAAGTAACTATTATATATAGAAACACGTAAATCGGAATTAAAATATATTTAGTAGATTTTGAGTAAACAAAAAAAATATCCCTAATTCTTCATTTTCTATACCTACTAGCTGTGTTAATATGTACATGTCGACGTTAATATTGATGTAGGCCCTTAATGGAATATACTGATTTAGTTTATTAAGTGAAGTCCTGGGAACGAATCATACCAAATTTGTCAATTTTAAACTGCTTCTCGCATAGCAGGGCTTCCGTAAGAAAAACAATTTAATTTCCTACTTTTTTAGTTTCACATAAATACTTTCCTATACACTTATAACTTAAGAATTAAGAGGATACCAAAATAGCTTCGTTCATTTTTCTATGTACGAAGTTTTCATTGTTTCTTTAGATTGAATGGCTAGAGCTCTAATTTTTAAGTATATGTGTTATGTACCAAACTTAACCTATAGTATCAAGTATGCGCGCGCGCATCCCTAGGAGATGGTAACTTCACTATCGATGACGTTGGGAACTGACCGGTGCATCTGTCCTCGTGGCTCGTTGCCCGCGCGCGCGACGCGGTGACCGAGCGCGCGTTGTCAGTAGTAAAACACATCTTGTTTGCAAATTACGTCGCGATTTGAATGCGATTTGAAGCGTTTTCCTTGCAACTGTTTTGCGTGTTAAAATTGTCACTAGAATTAATTGTTGATAAAACTAATTATCCTTGTTGTGTGAATCGATAATTACAATTGAAACAAAACCTTGAAATATCACCGCGAAATGTAATGTTCGCCA
The DNA here is from genome assembly GCA_916999025.1 of Orgyia antiqua. Classification (NCBI taxonomy): domain Eukaryota; kingdom Metazoa; phylum Arthropoda; class Insecta; order Lepidoptera; family Erebidae; genus Orgyia; species Orgyia antiqua. Next base: position 12,544,866 of record OU779864.1, on the reverse strand, counting down.
TTTTTGTATGATATAAATGCGTTACAAAAACTAGTGAATTTTGTGTCTCCATACTTAATACTATTTAATACGAATTGAACTGTTTGATAAATTGATAATTGTGATAGCGTAATTTTATTGGGACGATTGATGAAAGTTCACCGCTTGAGTCGAGCGAGCCTGTGTCTTCACCCAAGAAAAAGCTGGTACAGTATAATTAATCTTCCTGCGTAATTTTTGGCCAAATTTTGTGTGGTTGGTTATTTAAACTATAGCTAGGGTGACACGGTGAAGACATTGTTGAAGAACAAAAACAGGGTAAGTTTGTACTATTATAAATTTGTTAACGCTGTGAAACGCAGATTTTAAGTTCGTTCGTCTTGGCCTGAAGAATTGTCACGCTTCCACAAAACTAATAAATTATAAATCCCAGGTTGAACGTAACATATTTTTGGTACCCAGAGCGTGGTTTAAACTCCGTTTCTCGAATGTTCCATGTTGAACAAACTATACCCTCATTATTTGTGAAAATTGATTTAATTAATTTAATTAATTTAATTTGATTAATTTAGTTGTTTGTTTGTTTAATCTAAATTGTTGGTATAGTTTTAAATAATTAATTTGAGTACTTGAATTGGCAATTAGATTTTAAAGGGTTTGATAATTATTTGTGCTATTGCTAATCGTATTTGTTGTTGCTCAGGTTATTATTTAATATAAATTATTATTTAATTATTGTCTAATATTGAACAACGTTATAGTTAAATTGTGGCGTTGTGCGTTTGTATAATACAACATTTATTTCATACGTTTGTTTGTTTTGTTGGTTACCTTAAAATAAATAATTTAAGTCTTAAATTAATTGCACATTGGCAAAGAATTGTTTTGTTTGTTTGATTTGAACTATTTAAGATTTGATATTTGTTTAGAGTAATAGCGGCTTGTCTCATTGAAAGATATTTTGTTTTTCGCTATTGTAATATTGTTTGTTTGTGAAAGATATTTGTTTTTTTTTGTTATTATAAGATTGTTGGTTTCGTGCCGTTTGTGCTTTGAAGATGTCTACCGCCGCGTATAATGTTGTCCGCGAGACATATTCCGGGATTGCGACTCATTTGAGATGGTTCACGTCAGCTGCCGCCTTGGTGAAAAGGGAGAACCGAATCGAGGCATTGTTGGACAGGCATGAGAAATGCCCTGCACGACTTCAGGAGGTGGAGGCGCTTTACCGGCGCTTCATCTTGCATCTGGATGATGTGCCACTGGAGTCATTCCCCCAGGAGCGACGGGACCAAGTCCACGAGGACTACGTCCAAATTATGGACCTTGCCGACGACATCGCCCAGCGCGCGCGGGAGATTTTAGCCTCGCGCGCCGGAGTACCGGCTCACCGGGCCCCCTTGAAGACTCCCGTGGGCCTTTTGACCAGGTTACCCAACTTGGATCTTCCACGTTTTGATGGTCGACTAGACATGTGGATGGGATTCATTGGTTTGTTTGAGAGCCTTGTGGACTCGAGGGACGATTTGGGTCCGTCTCAGAAACTGGCCTATTTACTCTCCGTGCTTGATGGAGAGGCGAGGGGCTTAGTACAGCACCTCCCAATATGTGACGGGAGCTATGGGATCGCGCGGGCGTTGCTCACCAAGCGCTATCACAACCAGCGCTGTCTGGCAGATACCCACGTTGACCAGATTTTGAACCTTCCCGTCGTGAGCAATGCTGCCCAGTTGAGGACCGAGCTGCTGAACCCCCTCCTAATAGCCACCAACTCGCTCAACCGCTTAGGACTGCCGGTTGCCAAGTGGTCTTACCTACTGTTGCGTATTGTGCTCAAGCGATTGCCGGTGTCTTTGAGGGCACGTTTTGAACAGGGGCACACTAGGGATGAGGCATCTGCTCTCCCTACCTTTGACCAGCTCCTGACGTTCCTGGAGGACGAGTGTCGCATGGGTGACGTCATGGTCGCCGACACGCCGGTGGAAGCATCACGTCCCAGACCCACCAACCAACGGCGCAATGCCCAACCTGCACCAAGAGGAGGTACGGCCGCCCGCTTCGCTGTCGCTCAAGCTGCGCCACCGGACTGCCGGTTTTGCAAGTCGCAGGGACACCAAACGGTGCGGTGCCCAGACTTCGCGGTCCTGCACGTGGCCGCTCGTAGGCGGATTGCCCAGGCCCGCGGCTGGTGTTTCTCCTGTCTAGGGGACCATTACCAGCGCGCCTGCCCCGACACTCACCCGTGTCCTATTTGCGGAGGGCACCATTTGAAAATCCTGTGCGCCAACGCGAATGGCCGTCGCGACCACGCGGGGTCGCCTTCGGGCGGGTATGCCAGTGGACACCGGGACCAGTCCCGCAACTTGGAGTCCGGCTCATCACCCCCACGCCGCGCAAACTGCGCTGCCGTTGATCGCCGAGTTGGTTCGGCGCGCAGCCCCACGGGCGGGTATGAAAGCGGGCCCCGGGTTCAATCCCGCACCTTTGTGTCCCGCTCGCCCTCCCCGCTTCCACGTGATCAAGCGAGATCACCTCCGGTAGTGTACCACGATTACCGTGACGCACGTCCGGTACCACTACCGTCCCCCCCTCTGGCGCAACGTCCCCGTTTGGAGACGCGCAACCCTCGGTACGGACGCTCCAGGCGCTACGAACCGCCGTCTATGGCTCGTGGCAGTCGTCACCGAGAGGAGGCCGAGTTTAGGCACTACCCGCATTTTGATTTGCCGTCTCGGGACAACGGCGCTCAGTCGCCGCCACGCCAGCATTAGGATGTTGGCGTCTGCCCCCGCTATGCACCGCCCCCCTTTGAGACCGTCCTCTTGCCCACGGCCCATGTCAGGGTCTGGGGACGGACGGGCGCCTCAGTTGTAGTCCGAGCGATATTGGACACAGGCTCACAGGGGTGCATAGCCTCGTCTTGGTTGGTAGGGCAGACTGGCCAGACTATTGAAAAATATTCAGATGTAATAAGGGGTGTCGGGAACGCCCCCGTGGCCACGGTAGAGGGCCGCGTTTGGTTTGAGTTCTCCCCCTCAAATTCTCCACGTCCGACGTTGGAATCGTCGGCTATTGTGATGGAGAATATCTTGGGCAATCACCCGCAAGTTCGTTTGTCTGCGGATGCGGTAAAATTGACCGCGGATTTGAATTTGGCTGACCCTAAATTTGACCTGCCTGGCACGGTCGATTTGTTGCTTGGTGCCGATGTTTTGGGTAAAATATTACTCGGCAAGGATCGTGTTTTGCAGCCAGGTGGCTTGGTAGCCCTCCGGACCATATTTGGGTTCGCACTGATGGGGCCTGTATTGAGGACTCCCCCCCCTGCCGAACTTGGAACGGCCTTGATGGTGGGGTCCGCCCTTTCTGACGCCGTGCAGAGATTCTGGGAAGTGGAGGAGCCACCACAAGCTCCCCGCTCTGATCCGGAGCATGAAGAGTGTGAGCAGTTCTACAAGACCAACACCAGTTATCTCCGTTCTGGCCGGATCATGACAAGATTGCCATTTCTCGCCGTACGTCCGCCACTTGGCGTCTCGCGGCCTATTGCAGAGAAGCGTTTGTTGGCGATGGAGCGCCGTATGAGCAGGGACCCACTACTCAAGGAGAAGTATATTGACTTCATGCGGGAGTATGAGGATTTGGGACACATGTCTGTGTCAAAATTGGATTGGCGTTCGACGGAGCACTTCTTTCTCCCGCATCATGCTGTAATAAAACCATCCAGTGGTAAGTTACGCACAGTATTTGATGGTTCTGCGCAGACTTCTTCAGGAGTGTCCTTGAACCAGTGTCTGCATCCTGGTCCCAAATTGCTGAAGGACCTTTGTGACGTCATCACGCGGTTTCGACGTCATCAATTTGTTTTTGTGGCCGACATCAAGATGATGTTCAGGCAAACGGTAATTCACCCGGATGATCGCCGATACCAGCTGATATTGTGGCGAGAAAACCAGCAAGATCCCATGCTTGTCTACGAGCTCAACACGAACACATACGGGCTGAGGTCTAGCCCCTTTTTGGCTATACGTTCGCTTTGGGAGCTCGCGGATCGAGAGCGTATGTCGTTTCCTCGCGCAGCCGCCATTTTGAAGGAGGACCTATATGTTGACGATGTGTGCACTGGCGCGGCCACGGAGAGAGAGGCCCTGCTCTTGCGTGACGAGTTGATTGGCATTCTAGCCTCCGCAGGATATGAGTTGCGTAAATGGATCTCCAACTTACCTGCGCTCTTGGACGGGCTACCGGATGACCACCAGCAGGATCCTCACCTATTTGAGAACCGTGACAACCCTACCATGATGTCAGTGCTTGGAATCCAGTACAGACCAGTCCAGGACATCTTTACATTTAATGTCAATTTGGATTCGCATCACACTTGGACGAAACGACTGGTTCTGTCGACTGTCGCGAGAACCTTTGATCCCAATGGCTGGATATGCCCGGTCATATTCTGGGCCAAATGCTTCCTGCAGAGACTTTGGACTGCAGGTCTTGGATGGGACGAGCCACTTCGCGAAGCTGTTTTGAAGGACTGGCTCCTATTTGCTTCCTCATTGCCTGCCATCAATAGGATATCGTTACCCCGTGCTCTGCTTCCGCCAGGGAAGCACACCGCGTCCCTTCATGGTTTCTCGGACGCTTCGGAACGTGGGTACGCAGCAGCCGTATACTTGCGCACCGTGACCACAGATGGTCAGGTGAAAGTGTTGTTGGTCATGGCGAAGAGCAAGGTCGCGCCTCTTCGAACTGCCTTGACAATCCCTAAGTTAGAGTTGTCAGGGGCGGCCCTTCTTGTTCGCCTTTTGAATCACGTCATGTCCACCTTGTGCACGTCAATTGACGTTTCCACGATATATGCATGGACTGACAGTCAAATTGTGCTATGTTGGTTGAAGACGTCAGTTCACACCTTAGAGGTGTTTGTAGCAAATCGTGTCTCTCAGATACAGAAATCGGAGACCCCGTTGGTTTGGAGGCATGTGCCTGGCGAGGTCAACCCTGCTGATTGTGCGTCACGGGGATGTATGGCCCCCCTTTTAGTTGAGCACTCTCTGTGGTGGGGACCTGAGTGGTTGACCAGATCAGAATCTAATTGGCCGCGAACTCCGGCCTTAGACATTGTCGCACTGCCCGGGTTGCGAACGCTTGCGCTCGAACGGCAGGACCGTCCGTTCGACCCCGATTTCTTACTTAATCGTTACAGTTCATTGGACAAATTGTTGAGTGTCACCGCTTGGATCAAGCGCTTTATGAGAAATTGTAGACATCCACAGAACAAATGTTTGGAGGCCTTCTTATCGCCACAAGAGCTCCAAGATGCTCTTCTTCACTGGGTTCGTTCTGTGCAAGAGGCACATTTTGAAGACGAGATTGACATCTTGAGGAAAGGCAAATCCAAGCTGTCTGGAGCCATTTGTAAGCTGAACCCTTTTTTGGATAGTGAGGGTCTTTTGCGTGTCGGAGGGCGTCTTAGGAACGCAAACCTCCCTTATGGATCTCGTCACCCCCTCTTATTGCCAAAGAGTGGCCACTTGGTGAACCTGTTGGTGACTGATCGTCACATCAAGAACTCCCACGCCGGCTGTAATGCCTTATTGGCCATTTTGCAACGGGAATTTTGGATTTTATCGGCCCGTCGGACGATCCGTAGTGTGGTCTTTCGTTGTATGCCTTGCTATAGGCTCAAGGCCCCTACCATGCAGCCTATCATGGGTGACCTTCCTTCGGATCGGGTCACTGAGATAAGGCCCTTTGCTGGAGTTGGTACGGACTTTGCAGGCCCCTTTTTTGTTAAAACCTCGACCCTCAGGAACAGTAAAACTGTCAAGGCTTATTTGTGCGTCTTTGTCTGTCTGTCCACCAAGGCGGTACATTTGGAACTCGTCTCAGCCCTCTCGACAGAGGCATTTGTTGCGACGTTAGATAGATTCGTGTCACGACGAGGACTACCGTCCTTGATTCGGTCGGATTGCGGTACCAACTTCAAAGGCACAAACAACTATTTAAAAGCGATGTATGATTTTTTGTCGGCTAACGAGACTGAAATTGCGTCTAGACTAGCTACACGTAGAATAACTTGGAGGTTCAGTCCCGTGTCATGTCCCCACTGGGGAGGAATATTTGAAAGCGTAGTAAAGGTTGCTAAGACACATTTGCGACGGGTAATTGGCGAGTCTGTATTGACCTTTGAAGAGCTCGCAACTGTGTTTTGCAAAATCGAGGCCGTTTTGAATTCACGCCCGTTGTGCCCGATCTCTTCAGATCCTAACGACTTGGAAGCCCTCACGCCGGGCCATTTTTTGATTGGGCAGCCACTGAACGCCCTGCCGGAATATCCCTTTGTTGATGTGAGACCTAATCGTCTCTCGCGGTTTGAATTGGTCCAACAACTCACTCAGAGCTTTTGGAAACGTTGGAATTTAGAATATTTGCACATTCTCCAGCAGCGCGTTAAGTGGACTGACAAGACTGATCCACCTCATGTTGGTGACCTCGTTCTGGTTAAGGACGCTAACTCACCGCCACTGTGTTGGCGCAGGGGGCGCATTCTCAACCTCGTCTTTGGAGCAGATGGAGTGCCCCGTTTTGCTGAGGTCCGGGTGGACGGTTCAATTTTGAAGAGAGCTGTATCAACCTTGTCGCGACTGCCAGTGAATTAGCGGCCAGGTAGTCCTGGCCGAGGCGGGTAGATGTTATGTACCAAACTTAACCTATAGTATCAAGTATGCGCGCGCGCATCCCTAGGAGATGGTAACTTCACTATCGATGACGTTGGGAACTGACCGGTGCATCTGTCCTCGTGGCTCGTTGCCCGCGCGCGCGACGCGGTGACCGAGCGCGCGTTGTCAGTAGTAAAACACATCTTGTTTGCAAATTACGTCGCGATTTGAATGCGATTTGAAGCGTTTTCCTTGCAACTGTTTTGCGTGTTAAAATTGTCACTAGAATTAATTGTTGATAAAACTAATTATCCTTGTTGTGTGAATCGATAATTACAATTGAAACAAAACCTTGAAATATCACCGCGAAATGTAATGTTCGCCATTTTTGTATGATATAAATGCGTTACAAAAACTAGTGAATTTTGTGTCTCCATACTTAATACTATTTAATACGAATTGAACTGTTTGATAAATTGATAATTGTGATAGCGTAATTTTATTGGGACGATTGATGAAAGTTCACCGCTTGAGTCGAGCGAGCCTGTGTCTTCACCCAAGAAAAAGCTGGTACAGTATAATTAATCTTCCTGCGTAATTTTTGGCCAAATTTTGTGTGGTTGGTTATTTAAACTATAGCTAGGGTGACACGGTGAAGACATTGTTGAAGAACAAAAACAGGGTAAGTTTGTACTATTATAAATTTGTTAACGCTGTGAAACGCAGATTTTAAGTTCGTTCGTCTTGGCCTGAAGAATTGTCACGCTTCCACAAAACTAATAAATTATAAATCCCAGGTTGAACGTAACAATATGTTTTTTCAATATATGATCTAGGATCGCATGAACTCAGAAACGCGATTGAAAAAAGTTTTCTCGATAGAAAATCTTGGCGAAACAACCTCTCAAATTTTTTATTTTTTTCATTTGTCGGTCTATTATCGCGTATTAACTAATGAAATAACTTTAAAAACATAGGTAACTATTATGTATAGAAACACGTGGATCAGAATTAAAATATATTTAGTAGATTTTGAGTAAATAGGAAAAGTATCCCTAATTCTTCATTTTCTGTGCCTACTGGCTGTGTTAATATGTACGTGTCGGCGATGATATATGATAATATTGATGTAGGCCCTTAACACGTTACATCGACATCGAAGCGAATTTTGTGATGCATACCTAACATATATTTTTAATTTCTTCAATTCTTATTTTACTATTAGGTTATTTTTACACGCTTTATATTAGCTTCACTTGTATGTTTGTTTGTATGTTTGTATGTTTGTAACCGACTCCTTTGACCTATTTTGACCCACTTTAAACGGTCAGATTCTATTCAAATTTTGCACACCTGTCAAAGACCGATAACAGTGCAATAATTCGATAAAATATCCGATTATCCTGGTTAGATTCGCCAGGATTCATTAATCTCTTTCCGGATCCTTTGCATGAGAGTAAGAGAGAGGGCTAGTACGCGAACTACGCATGCGCGCATTTCCAGAGAAACTCTTTTTTCTATTTTTTAGTTGGGTTTTCTATATAAAGCGTGTTTTTATAGTTTTTTTAAACTATTTAAATACCAGATTAAAAATAAATTGAAAACTTAGGAATAAATAAAATTAAACAACGTCCTCTGGTCCCAAGCTAAGCTTACTTTCTTGTGTTATGAATAATATTTGCTGTTCATGTTTTAATAACGTATTGCTATAACTATGCGTTATTGTGTTTCAATTCAATAGCGCTGTATAGCTCTCTAAAAGCATGTAACTTAAGACGAAACATGACAGGAGCGAGGTTATCCTGTAAGAGTATGAACAATCAAGTCATGCTGTATAATAAAGGCACAACTTGAAATGTCCATTTAAAATAGATTTAATTTGTCGAACATACCTTTATTGTTTACAGTGCTGTAGTTACGTTGTGCAATGTGTTTGTATGAAGATTATGAAGCAAGCAGTGCTAGAGTGCTAAGAAATTGTATGAATAGGCAATTAAACATCGTTACACTGCTCTACTAAATTTAAAGTATCCATATAAAACTATGCGTCCATTTTATTCACCAACGATGTAATTCACTTCAGAAAGTTGGACAGAACATCCGCCTGCAATAATAAATGAAGTGATCGAACGAGAGCCTGCAATATGGATGAGAGTTGGCTTGTTTTGCCCATGTTGGCTGTGTTCTTAGCCTCCAGAATGTAGTACCGGGTCTGTGTGGACACAACGGCATTGCTAATGAGCTTGCAACGGCACCATTTCATTAATGTTAACATGATTGAGTTTCAATCATGGTTTTGTTTAGACTACGAAGTAGTAGAATTTAGATTCGGACTTATCCTTCTAAAGTAATTTATTAATTTTGCAATGGACTTGCTATGCTTTTACTGAATAAATTAAATTAGCGAGCGACGGAACGGTATTCCGAGGTCGTGGGTTCAAGTCCCACTTGCGGTAACCACATTTTCGGGCTTATACTGTTAAAAAAAAAAAATTTAACTAATAAGCTTTTTAATGTTTTATTTTAGATTACTCCTGAACATATTTTAAGGGTTTCAGTTTTTACCAAACCTTGCTAGTATCGTTTTTCTTTATTATAAAATAACACACACATGATTTAAAAGAGGTTGAATGTGTGCGACTGTCTCGTACTTACTGATAAGTACAGCGTATAACTAAGCAGTGACAGTTGCAAGTTCTAATCTTAGAGTTTTAACACAAATAAAATCACGGTTACCTTTCTATTAAAAGTAATAGTAATTACGTTCGAAGTAATAATGATGTTATTAACTAAATAGGTAGGAAAGCATTACTCTTCCTTGTTATTAATTAAAATGTTTACAATAATTGCGATTACTAATTTTTTTGTTAAAAATAATTAAATAGTATTTAGCGAATTAAATAACTAGTTTTCATATAGGAAATATTATTTGTGTTCCTGATAATACATTTAATTACAGACATGCAATAAAAGTCTAAGCATAATCACAGAACAGATAACTGCTAATATGTATTTCGAATACAAATATTTAGTCTGTCTGTTAGATTTAAATTTTTATTCGAAGCATAAAAACCTGGTGCGTAGACATAATCTTTTAAATTACATAACATCAGGTGTGGCATTCAAAATGTCTAAGACATTTAAATAAAAAAACACGAATTTTGTTTTAACAAAACCTAGATTCATATTATGTATAATTTTGTATATTTTTATAATTGTATAGGTAATTAATTGTATAATTTTTGCTGCTACTGTATAATTTTGTTAAGCACCTAATAAATATTAAGCAAATGTAAATATTAAGATGCTAATATCATTCTGAATAAAAAACAAATGTAGAGGACGGATTAAGATTAATGTAGTCGCGTTACTAGCTAAATATGGTTATGAGAATATATCTGTAATGACTAGGCTAGATTACATAACATAGACACATAGGCAGGCTATAGTACGATATCGCAATGTACATCTCTTAGATGCTTATTAATAAATCTAACTCCACCTACAGGATATTGCACGGCTTTAACTATCTTAATATCTGCTATCTTGTTTCCTAGAACAGTGTTTCTCAATGTTTTGCTTATTAGACCCCTAAATTGAGATATTTTAATGCTTTATTTCACGATAGCTAACAAACATCGGTGGCAAATTGTCAATCAGAAACAGAATTCTCTCCGATAGATGACGGTTTTTGATTGTAGAATCAGAATCAAACCCATTAAATTTTTCCGGTTCAGTTCAATTCAAAACACATTTTATTATGTAACATGAAAATTGTTTTACAAGTTATTATTATTCTTAAAGTAATTTAAGGTCCAAAAGTAGGTCTTGACAATTATTATAGACAACATTGGGATATAATTTAATAAATTGTCTGAAGGAAGAGTTTTACACACACACTCATCTAAGTTACGAAAAAAAACAGGTTAAATGTTAGATGTTTGAGGAACGGTGCCGGTTCGATTGCAATACATTCCCACGAAGTGTTACGTCACATGCTCAACTCATAATGGACCATTAACAGAAACACTGGTTACGTTTCTAAACATTCAACTTGTACATATGTTGCGATACAAAAAGTTACATTTGTTATTTTAGTTGCATTGCCGAGTTTGTTTTGTACGGTTAATATATCATCATATCATTTTTTTTCGTCCTTGTATTCGTATCAGCTGTATGGTAAAGAAAGATTTAGTTGAATAACCGTTGGGATCTCGGCATCGGAACGTCTAGCTGTCCAAAAGTAGTTCTAAAGTATTGCAGCATATTATTTGTTTAATAAAGACACTGTCCGATAGCTCATTCATTCTTTTCAGACTACCGATAAAACTACTGCATACGTAGAGAATCTCATACTCAATTATTTTCAATAGGTGTTTGTTCCGAAAGTGAATTCTATGAAAAAAACAGAGAAACTCCACGAATCCTTTTTTCTTCTCCTTTAAGAAAGCTCCGCCTATTTCTTGGTGTGATGGTGGATTAATATTACCATATTTACATCTACAAATTGATGATAAAAGGGAATATACCTACATATAAAGCAGATTAAATATTTTATCCAGAGACCTCAAACTCTTATCTTATGCTAATCAGCGTGGTTGATGTAGAATCATCACTTTGTTATTATGATATGAAATCTTTGTTTCTGTTTTTGAGGACATAAAATAGTGAAAGGAAAGCAATAAATAACTGAACAATACAGACCTACGTACAGTTTTTATATTTAAATGTTTTTCATTTGTAATATTATTGATTCTAAGCAATAAGTACATATTTCAATACTTCCTTTAAACTAACTTCATTGCAGCTAAACAATAAATGCTATTTGCAGAAGCCACAAAACTGCCTTAGTTTGTCGCTTGCCTTGAACACGTCTCGTATCGACCACAACGAGGGAATTGAAGTCAGTAATTTATTATCAAGCACGTGTTTGAGGTTTGATATTTTAACATACGTATCTAGTTATCTAAGCGTTAATTAAGTCTAAGTTCAGAAAATATACTTAAATAAAATTGGCCTAGCCGTTTTGAAGTCATGAGGAATCGGCAGACATACCTAAAGTAAATCCAGGTATAAAATAATGACATTTCTCCTCCTTCATTGAGATAAAATTTCAGGATTAACTATTAAACGAGAAAAAAATATTTTAGAATGTAATATAATTTTTTTACACAGGTGAAACTTGACAAGTGAATCTGGGTAAACTATATAAGTTTGAATTCAGTTTTTACACAGGTATGAGACAAATACAGGATAGGAATAATAAATCATTAGTCAAAAACATTAACAAACGGAAACATGGGGCGTGACAGGAAACACTTTTAGACAGTAAAATCATCTAGGTGTGGAGTTCGTTTATATTCGCATTGTGTGCAACAAAAGCCAACAATTTAAAATAACCGCCTGCTTCCCTATATCGCGAACAATCGATCTTGTCGGCAATGGATCACACGCTGCGCGTGCGCAGTCCGCCATTGTGCCCGAAAATATTCAGCATAATGGAAGCTTTCCCGCTTTGTCTGAATAAAAAATGCGGATATTTCGTAAGGGACACAATGAAGCGTAACAACAAAATCACGATAAAACGCATTGCATGCTAAAATCCGATAAATAAATTTAATATTATCAAAAAATACCATCTTTTTATAGCCATAATTTAAAATACATCGAATGTGTTTGACGTTAATGTAAAGATCGATATAGTTAAATTCCCAACTTCCTTCCTTCCTTTAAACTACAAAAAGTTTGGTTAAAGTTCGAACAAAAGGAAGGACTTCCGATCAGCTGCTACGGCGCCCCAGCTTTTTATGGGCTTCATCTAATATTAAATGGGTGCTTAGTTTGTCGATGTCACATGCCAAGAGATAAGTAAAAAATACGAGACTTTACTTATTAAAACTTATGTTTATTGAACGGTGTACGAATGCCGTGTAACATAGATTTAACAGCATTAAATATGTAAAGGAATATTAATGGGACTAAAAGCATAAGGTTTTGAGGGTGCTGGATAGCGCATTTTATATTTATATTGTTTTTGAAAATGGCTTCATATAAATTATCTAATGACAGACGTATTCATGCCTAATGGACATATTTCTGCCTGCGCCCAATAGTGTGATATGAGTGGGTTAGGAAGATAATACTTGATTGGTGAACTGACAAACGTAAAAATTAAGTGCAATATAATATAACAATTCTTTCACATGAGTGATGGGAAATCAGCTAAGAGACTTGTTTAGCAGAAGCAGCTTTCCTGCATAGATTCTTATTACGAAGGAAGGTGGTGGTCTGATGCCTTAAAACATAGATTAGTTACAAATCACCACGCATTTTAGGTGTTGAATAGTGTAAACCCATAACAAATTTGTTTAGAAGCCGCGAAATACATAAAGTTAAGGGATTAATGAAAGTAAATCCAATAAAATATTGATGAGTATCGTATTAACTTTGTACAAATCGCTCCCAAACCTAGCGGTATACTTCAAACCCTCGTCAATAGTAACAATGTCGAAGGGGAAAGGCACAGGGATTCACGTTTTATAGTTACGGTTAAAACCGACTCTGAATTAAAGAACAAACTGAAAAGAAGCTAGACGATTTTATAGATGAAATAAAAACTATTTTCTGGAGACTGTGGCGCACTGGTAAATATATTTCTGACTCAATTTTCCTTGTTTTTATACGTAAAGTATACATATTGGCGACCATTTCGTAGCTACTGTTTGCTTGTAGGCATCCCTGGCACACACGGCTCCTAGTTCTGAGTACATGTTGAGTTGAATTATCCTATTAGAACAATTTTAATAACCAAATAGTAATGGTCAGACTATTCACAAATGTCTACGTAAGGTGCTTTTATATGTTATGTCGGAACTTTATTACTGTTAACTAGGATCAGTTAACAATGGCGTAAGGTGATTGTTGAAAGAGCCCGACTGCAAATAAGCAACATTGAAAATTGTTGTCAAATACTTCTCGATCTGTATAAACACATCTCAAGAATGGTGGAAACCTCGGATAAATTCCAGTAGATTATGCACCATATGTTTGTAACAGGAGTCAGGAGGGGCAATAAAATTTATGGCCTATGATTCAGTTCGCTTATTGCATCATAAGCAACAATGCACGCTAACTCAATATGCTTTCTCCATTTTCTGACCATCTAATTAATATTGCCGCTACAAAATAATCGAATTAAATTTTGCCTAGCAAAGATTGGACGATTCCCAAGTGTATTAAATTTTAGCTAGCGAATCCAATCTATTATATCCAATCTATTTTGTTAATGAAAAACAAGTTGTTGACTGCAAGTTTTAATTGCAGTAAAGTTTGATACTTCATTAAATTATGTTGAAATGTCTAACGCCGTGAACTCAAGAAATGAACTAGTCTGGCACCGGTTGCCAAAGTGTATAATTAGCGTGGGTTTCTAAAGGTCATTGTCACAGCCTCATTGCATTAGACGGAATCAGATTTAAATAGATTTTCTTAACGCATTGTTCTGTACCACTCAACCAATTTGACTAACATGTTCTAAGAGATGAAACATTACTTTGTTATTATGAAAGCATTTAAGATGACAGATTAAATTAATAGTTATGGAAGTTGTTTCTTATATGAACTCTTTTGGTAAGGTTAGCACTGTAACTAGCATTGTATTTCTTTGTGAGTGAAAGTTAAATGCAATCCTTTAAAAATTGGTCAAGTGCGAGTCGGACTCGCGCACGAAGGGTTCCGTACCATTATCTATGCAACATAAGGCAACGTTATTAGTATCGAGCAAGAAACGGTAAAAAAATCATGTTTGTTGTATGGGAGCCCCCCTTAAATATTTATTTTATTTTATTTTTAGTATTTGTTGTTATAGCGGCAATAGAAATACATCATCTGTGAAAATTTCAACTGTCTAGCTATCACCATTCTTGAGATACTGAGTACGGAACCCTAAAAATCATGTTTGTTGTATGGGAGCCCCCCTTAAATATTTATTTTATTTTTAGTATTTGTTGTTATAGCGGCAATAGAAATACATCATCTGTGAAAATTTCAACTCTCTAGCTATCACCGTTCTTGAGATACAGCCTGGTGACAGACGGACGGACGGACGGACGGACAGCGAAGTCTCAGTAATAGGGTCCCGTTTTTACCCTTTGGGTACGGAACCCTAAAAATGAACGGATACTGAGATACGATCAACTCGGTGATGGATTGGTTGGTTATGTTATCACGTTATTCAATCTTTAATAACTACTTTATATTTTTAGAAGACATAATTATTATTTTGAAGCTTATGCAAGTGAAGTTGTGTAAACTCAGTAAGGTGCATTACCGAGAAGCAAGTGATGTTATTTAAAGAGATTGGTGTACTATCTCTGCAATATTTGACGGGCCTCGTGGTCTTGTGGTTCAGATAACGGACTGCCGTTCACGAGGTCGCGGGTTCGATTCCCGCTCGAGACAATCATTTATGTGATATTTATAATTATCATACAAATGTTTGTCCTGCGTCTGGGTGTTTACTATGTATTATAAGTATGTATTTAAAAAGAAAAGTAGTATGTATATGTATTATATCCGTATTCTGGTACCCATAACACAAGCTTAATAAGCTTAGCTCAGGACCAGAGGACGTTTTGTGAAATGTCCATGAAAATTTATTTATTTTATAACGATGGATAAACTTATCGTAATATTTATCACAGGATATCATATCATAAACGTTAATTATTAATTGTTTCTATATTATGCGGTTAACACGCTATAAATTATAGCGTTTTCTGTATTACAAAAAAAGGAACAGCGTATAGCCTTTTCTTGGTGGCTTTCATATCACGGTGAAAGCTTTTTCTTTGTGAAGAAGGGCAGGTTTACCATAATGGTATTAAACATTTTAGGGCACATCGAGGTTAACCAGATAAGCGCTGTCTTACTGTCTAGGTGCTGAATAATTTATCTTCGGGAAAAAACTCAATCACGAAATTAAGCTTGTATTGGGTCTGTAAGATGTTGCCTAAATTTATACACGGTAAAAAGGCCAAGAAAGCAATAATTCGTATTTGCTGTCGTCTTTTTCCCCCATTTTTGTAAGGTGAATATTATTGTTATAATCTTATAAAAAGAAATATCCTTGTTTTCTACTATTCTACTAATAACTATCAATAACTATTTAACTACTCATAATATCCTCCTAGTTACTAAAATAACAGCTATCTACAGGGTTCTGCTTTGACAATTTAAATATTTGACATTAAATTACTAAGTAAGTATTAACTTGGACTTCAACCTTTTATAAATTGCTTTTATAAACATTTTCAATATAACAATACATAATAACAGATAATTATGTACGAGAATTAGATGACTTGGTAAAAAGAACAAAAACATACCATACGTTTTCAATATCAGCAATTACATTATATATATTAACTAGCTGACCCGGCTATCACCGTTCTTGAGATACAGCCTGGTGACAGACGGACGGACGGACAGCGAAGTCTCAGTAATAGGGTCCCGTTTTTACCCTTTGGGTACGGAACCCTAAAAACAAGGTTTGAAAAATAGATGTTGGACGATTCTCAGACCTACTGAATATGCATGTAAAATTTCATAAAAATCGGTCAAGCCGTTTCGGAGGAGTACGGTAACTAACACTGTGACACGTGAATTTTATATATAAGAGAAGATATATACATAGTAATTAAAAAACTTATTCGGCAGGACATTGTAAAAGAAGCATGAAGCTGAAACTTTTGCATTTTATTCACTTAGCTAAGTTTAATTAGGCATACGAACAAAATCTAAATTTATGTTGTTAAGAGGAAAATATAACAAACAAATATTTGAAAAAGGTATGAAATTAAACCGATACAGCTGGTTTTTGTTTTCCTACAAATGCTATAGTTAAAATAAAAGTTAAAAAAGCTTATAAATAAATAAAAAAATAACCAGTTCCTATGACCAATACCGTATTTACCATAAGGGCACACGGGGCCAGTGCCCAGGGCCATTCTTAGGGGGCCCCGAATGTCCGAAATTTTTTTCTCACACATCCAAGTATTTTTGTTTTCACAAATCAGTGATCTTATCAGAAGGTATTAGAAAGGTGAAGAGAAAAAAGTATGTATTCTTTTAATGGGACAGCAAGTTTTGAAAACCATTGTCAATGAACGTAAATCAGAAAAGTACTATTCTATTAACGCTTCTATGCCAAATATGTCCCACGTTTTTTACTTTTTAAAAGAGCCTCAAATTCTTGTGTGCCCAAGGGCCCCAGCTTAGTTTCAGACGGCCCTGCCTATGACATTAGCGTAGGTGGATAATGTTAATTAAAACTCTGTAAAATTTCATAAGAAAATTTTTATCAAATAAAACCAATTTTTACGGATTAAGACACGTACATATTGGTTTTAAAGTAAAATAAATCAAGCATAACAAATCAAACAACACAAATATTCGCGTCTAAACCCGTAAAAAGTTTTAGTTTTAATTTTTTATACCATCACTTTTATTAAGTATACCAGTTTAAGTCTATTATATATTACCTATGGTCTATATGGTAATCTATAATCTGTATAATATAAAAATTTAGTCAATTGATAAGTTGTATTTGTAAACAAAACACATTTCTAAAAGCTGGCCATCGATTCGCAAAATCCTGCGAGTTATGAATACAAAAGCTCCTATTATTACCCAGCTACCTGGTACGTCTTCTTGGAAACTACAAAAAATAAGCTTCCCTATCGAGAACAAAATTCCCACAACGAGTTGAGAGGGGTGATATCTCAAGTGTGGTTTTTGTACCTTCACCCATTTGTCAAGTATGATAATAAAACTGTAACGCAATTTACGTCTTTTATGTTTTGTAAATAAAGTTTTTTTTTCATACGGCTCTAGTGCAAAAGTTTAGTTTCAAGATATCCCTTTACAATATCAGTGATTAAACCGTTCATATCCAACCCTCGACAAAGGTAAGCCGTATTATTTTTCGTAATTTATTCAGGCATAAAGTATTAGGTACGGTGCCGTTAGATTTAAGCTACGTCTCAGATTACTTGATGAAGACTTGCTTAATACGTTGAGACTGCAGTCATTCAATAGCCTGCAAATTAATACCGAGGTAAGGCAAGTAAGGTGACACCGAAGCCTGTGGCATTAGATCTATAGGTAACCTAGTCTTTTGTGATTTCAATATAATAATCTAGATTTATATTATTTAGACTAATAGTGATAAACGATTGACCTAATCTCATATTTTACGATTAAATACCTACCGTTTATAGACTTATCTCACATTCGATAAAAGGTCTGCAAATGAGGTTAATAGACTAGATATTTAAATTAAATGAGAAAAAAATTGGTTTTTTTTTATTCACATCGCAAACGCACTAGCGCATAAAAGAAATAAATTGTCCTGCTATATTTTTAGATTCTTTTTTTACGTTTTAGATAAAACGTATTTTACTTTCTTTTTGTTATAACAAAAATGGCGCTTTAAATCTCTAATAAGATACCGCTTGATAAAAATCCATTACAGTTAAATTAATAAAAAATATTGAGAAGGCGTTAGTTATAGGTATTAGAAGAGGTTTTAGTTAGTTAAGTTTGAAATATATTAAGTTATACTGGTTATACATAATATATTCATATAAATACAAACGTTATAAACCAACAAACATACCGCCACATATCTCGTGGCATCAGTACATTGACGTAAGAGAATATTGTAAATTCAGAATGACGTCACACTCCATTCTCATAGCTTCATAAAGCACTCAACAGAGTAGAGTGTGCGTCAATCTGTTTATCTTGTCTGCTCATGATATCTTGTTAAGCATGTAGTACCCGTATATGACATCAAGATGGATATTGTGATAGACAGCTCAGACGTTCGGACTTAATAAAAGTAATTACTGAGAGCAATTTGTTAATGCAAAATTTCGATCATATTTGTTATTAGGGTGAATCTGGGACATACAAATTTATCTAACTTTCACTTCGGTGTAAATTGACTGTCTTTATATTTTTTTTCTGAAAGTTCTGAGACAACATTTGGGTGCTATACGTACTTGTTATTATTTTTAAACGAACAAAGCACTAACTCAATTAGAAAGGCAAAATCTCGTCACATGTATTTGTCGTCCATCAGAATTCAACGTTGTGCTAGATTGTGCTAACAATACGACTCTCATACTAAGTTTAATTACCTATTTTTTGAATATCGAACACAGTTTTCCCGCGAAGTCATGTCGTAGGCTACTAGTGTGTATTACCGGTATTACCTTAGTACTCTTAGTAGGTAACAGTCTAAAATAAAATGTAGCCGTCCTACAAGGCTACAACCCGCATGTGAACAAATTTAATTGGGAGTCAGTTCACATACAAACACTCAACTGTCTTTAGTCTTTTGGGATGTTTCAGTAAGAAACAGGTCTTAATTTTGCCATTTCTCACGATATTTCCTTTGATACTACTGTGGATTTTACTTCCGTTTATTTACAAAATAACTATAGCAATTATGTTTCTTTAAAAAAAAATTCATTGAGCTGAATAAAGGCAATAAAGATTTAGCTTATAAGTCTACTAGTTACTGCATAGCCATTTGAAATCTTGCACGACTAATCTAATGATCTAAGCACTTAACTAGACAGGATATCGATTATTTAGAGTTAAATTCGAGTCTTTATAGAAATCGATATAATTACTCGACAGCAGTTATATGTATAAATGTCATGTTTATTTTATTATTATAATCTTTAAAAGGATTTAACTTTGTAAGTTTGCTTTTTAAAAGAGATATACATATGTATAATGATGAGGAGGGATCATGAGGGAGGGATCTAATAGAATTTATGATTATAAATAGTATTTTGTACGTCTGTACGTACAAGATCAGCCCACTACAGTTATATCTTCGTATCATAGATGCGGGTAACGGAAATATTCCATATCATTTCCTCCTATATATATTAAAGATGGTGATTTATGAGAACATTGTCAGAGTATATCATTATTCATCCATTACAGATATAAAAGACGATTTATTAACAGTCAGAATATGTTAAGACAGCAACTGAACAGCTATTAAAAGATAATGAATTATAATAGTCATTAACTCATGGGATGTATTTGGTTCGCATGTAAAATGTGTCTAGACTAATATTATAAAGCTGAAGAGTTTGTTTGTTTGTTTGAACGCGCTAACATCGGGAACCGCGAGTCCGATTAAAAAAATTCTTTCAGTGTCGAATAGTACGTTTACCGAGGAAGGCTGTAGGTTATATAGCATCACGCTGCGACCAATAAGAGCGAAGCATTAATGAAAAATAATGTAAAACAGGGGAAATTTTTCTATAAATAAGCCATACGTACGAAGTCATCGTCAACAGCTAGTGAATTATATGGCTTTGACTTTTTACTTCTCAAACAAGTCAAGCTAACCATTCTCACAAAAAATTAAGGTATGTAAAATGTTATGTAAATCATATTGTTGGATAGTTTTCAGTATTTTATCTAAATAGGTAGTTAATGAGTTATATAGGGTATCCCAAGGGAGCTGTAGAAGTCAGCTAAGGGATATTGCACACAGATAACATCTGTGTGCAATATCCCTTAAGACGGCAAATTCGAAAATAAACCCTGTGCCAACACGCCTGGTCAGCGCGGCACAGTAGACCATAATCCCTCCCAAAGTGGAGGAGGCCCGTGCCCAACAGTGGGACGTAAATGGGCTGGAGAAGAAGAAGGAGAAGAGTTATCTAGCTACTATCGATTTTACTCAAAACAGACAGTTGAAAAATCTTTACCTAATATTAAACAAAGTCGTTGTTTTGTATGTATGTCCCTATGTGAGCTTATAACTTCTATTAATAACTAGCTATATACATTTGGTCTTATTCATAATGACATTAATGACTTATCGGAGGTTTAAAAGTTCGCTAAAATCGGTTCGGTAAAATAATCAAAAGTTGTTATTCATAAGTCTTTTTACGATAAAGTTATTGTTTAAACCTCCGATAAGTCATTATAAATAAGACCATTTGTTACCAAGTTTTCAACATCATGACATTTAACTGCATGTAAATGCTAACAAAATTTTGTACTTGTACACTGTTAGATAAATCGCGATGGCCTTTAAAATTCTCTTGAATACGTAATACAAACATTTAATTCAAAGTTCATATCACCAAAAGTTATCAAATGTTCTTTGCTTTTATTATATTTTATGTATTCAACATAAGTATTATGCCTAATTAATTCTTACGACATGAACTTGTTTCCTCGTTACAAAGAAAACTGATAAGAATTTTATCGGACAACGAACTCTGTAACAATTGCACAAACTAAATTCCTGTGAATGCAACACACCTTGGTTATTTCTATTGTAAAAATGATTTATTGCAAAATAGATGTTGCCCGCAAGTTCGTTCGCATGGTATATTATGCTAGCTAATATTACAAAGCTGAAGAGTTTGTTTGTTTGAACGCGCTAGTCTCAGGAACTATGGATCCGATTAGAAAAATTCTTTTAGTTTTGGATAGTACATTTATCGAGAAGGCTATAGGCTATTTAACATCGCTCTGCAATCAATAGGAGCGAATCATCAGTGAAAAATGTTGCAAAGACGGGGTACGTCGCGGGAAACAGCTTGTATGTAAATAAATAGACTAAATATACGCCCTCTCAGTTTTTCGATTAACTACATAGTTATAATCGACATTATTATGATATATATAATTAATTAAAATTATAGTAACTACATATTTACTTCCGCCTTTGAAAGTTGCTAGCCGCTCATAACGTCATAGGCATTTAGCGTAAGTGTAATAAGCACTTTACAGATCGATGCTCATAGACGTCATCAATAAAGGCGTTGATACATTAATTTTGTTCTCATAAATAGTCATAATGACGTAATGTTATAATAAAACAAACACTATCTTTCTCCTGTTTAACAAGCATGAAGCTGTATGTTTTCTTTCTTTTTAAACTATTTCTAGTTTAATTATTTTGATAATAATATTACGACAGATGATTGTAACATAGAATAAAGATATTTTAGTGATAACTAACTAATGCCCGCGACTTCACCCGCGGTTATAATTATTCGCCCTCCCCTTCCCAAATACACATCAAATCTTAATTTTATACAAAAAAAATCCATCCGCTTGAACAACTCTATCCACAAAAAAAAATCGTATTAAAATTCCTTAGCGAATTTTGGAAGACCAGCTCACATAGGGACAATACAAAAATAACGACTTTGTTTATAATAAGTAAAGATGGATCAAACAAATGTTAAAAAGATGAAGAACTACAAAAATGTTATTATATAATTACCAGTTATACACGTTTTAGAAAAATAAATATCGTGTACCAATATAGTACCAATGAAGGAATTTGGTTCTTTCAGGTTACAAACTTAATACTTTAGACAGCTATGCTAATCAATACCAATTTCTAAGCGTCTACATTTATTCCTTTTTAACAGACAGCACACGCCAACTAAAGTTCTGCTAGAATTTTCAGAAATAGTAATTTAATCATAACATAAGATTTATTTAAAAATTAATTTTTGCATTTGACATGCTATGCTTTTACTTTTTAATAAATCAAATTATGGTGGAAAAAGTGAAAATGCCGCAAGTGGGACTTGAACCCACGACCTCGGAATACCGTTCCGAAGCTCTTCCAACTGAGCTTATTGCGGTCTACTTGCAACACTTTCAAATTAACCACCATATCTGTTACTCGCATGAGTTTATATATTTTTACGTACACCGCCATCCATCAAGATTGATTTACACCATCTCGACCAACACTTGAGTATTCTTTCCAGAATACGAATGGTTGAAATAATGACGCGACGTTCATTATTAATTTATTAATTTTTGCATTTGACATGCTATGCTTTTACTTTTTAATAAATCAATTATTAAGTATTAAGTATTCCGAGGTCGTGGGTTCAAGTCCCACTTGCGGCATTTTCACTTTTTCCACCATGATTTGATCAATTGATTTGTAGTTACAAAACTTCGATAAATTAAAAGCTAATGAGTTGGAATCATTATCTAACTAAATAAAAACAATTAACATTATAATTTTAACGAAATATAATTACTCCTTGACATAAAGTCAATAAAATAAATAACGACATCATTAATCAGCGCGTAATTAATCATTAATCAATATTATTGAAACATAAATCATTAAATAGAAATGCGAAAGTTATAGTTTTTTGTTTAAGTTATTAACAACGATACGATAGAGTTAGTTAAAACGTTTAAAAAACAAAGCCTCCAATTTTTACTGCAATAAACTACATATATATCTAGAATAGTTATCTACGTAATTTCCTTCTAAGTAAATTATTAAGCGATTATTTAGCAGGGAAAACCAGAAAAAAAACAAAATCTATAGTAAAATTGGTATTTTTAATGTGTTTTACCTGGTTTATGTATACTAAAATTGCCATACTAAAAAAATAATAAAAGGGTTTGAAAAATAGATGTTGGCCGATTCTCAGACCTACTGAATATGTATGCAAAATTTTAGAAGAATCGGTCAAGCTGTTTCGGAGGAGTACGGTAACTAACACTGTGACACGTGAATTTTATATATTAGATTTATATATTAGATAAGATAAAACTAAGTTGATATTTTTGTTTGTATGTCCCTATGGAGCTTATGTCTTCAAAATTACGTTATGGATTTTAATACGGTTTTTTTCTACATAGAGTGGTTCAATAAAATGGCTTCTTTGTATAATTTGTTAAGGTTTGGTTTCTACATTTCACGCACTCTGTGCACTCTCAAAACTTGTACAATGGTTTAATGTTAATAACTTATTATTAAATTCTAAGAAAACTAAAGTAATAAAATTCTCTATGCCGAATGTCATCCAAGTAGAAACCAATGTACATTTGAGTGAAGCGAGATTGGAACCAGTACAGACAACTATATTTTTAGGAATCACTATTGATTCGAAATTACAGTGGGGCACACAAATTGAAAAAATGACTGGCAAACTTAGTTCGTGAAAACAATGAGAAGACTTACGGATGTAGATACGGCTAGAATGGTTTACTTTAGTTATTTTCACAGTGTAATGTTCTATGGAATTCTTCTTTGGGGAAGCTGTGCGGACATTAATCGGATATTTGTGCTCCAGAAACGCGCTGTTAGAGCTATATAAAGGTTCTCGGGATTCTCTAAGGGAGAAATTCAAAGACATAAATATTGTAACGGTCGCTTCGCAATATATATATGTATATGAAAATTTATTGTATGTTCATAAAAATATTAATAATTTTACAAAAAAAAAGCGACCACCATAATGTTAATACAAGGCATAAACACAATCTTGTAATGCATGTAACCCGTCTCTACAAAATATGTAACTCTTTCATGGGTCATTGTATACGATTTTATAATAAACTCCCTATTGATGTAAGAGAATTTCATAATTCTAAATTTAAAAAATTCATTAAAACTAAATTATGTAAAAAGGTGTATTAGTTATAAATTTCTGATTACATTAAAAATGATAAAGCTTGGAAGTAAGTTGCTCTGGAGCAATACATATTCTATATTGTAGTTTTATATTAGCATTGTAAGTATAATTGACATTTAATAAAAAAAATATTGATTTGATTAAAAGCTCTGCTGTGTATCTTACGCCGGTTCTTCTCAGCAGATTGCGTCCTGAACCGGTGGTAGGGAAAAAAAATTTGGACATGTCTTAGGCACATAATTTTTCTGAAAAATTATGTCTACTTGATTAAATGATTTTTCATTTCAATTCATTTCATTTCACGTCAACGAAATTGCGGGCAACAGCTTGTAAATCTACTAAATAACGAATACAAATACGTACAAAATGTTATTAAAACTATTTAATTCATTTCGTCAATTTAAACCTTCAGTTAGGATCTTTTATGCTAGTCGACATTAATTTTACATAATGTTAGCTAAATTTTAATTAAAACAGTTAAATTCAAACCAGTTATACAATATCGAGAATAATATTAAACTAACGGCCACTGTGTCTATTGGACCTGATTGTCTGGAACTCTGAGACACGATAAATTTTAGTAGGATAAGGGCAAGCATCAAGTGAGAGATTTACGAGTCACATTCATATTATCCTGTCTTACTATAGATTGCTTTCTGGTAAACCACAAAGGATGATGATATTTTACAGCAAGAGTCACTAAAACCAGAATGTTGTCTAAAAAAGTATATAACTTTAGAAAAAAATTACGTTATTTTAACCGTACAGGTTTAGAAGTCTTAGGTTAAAATCAAGAATCATTGCTGAATACATTCTCTAAGCTAAATAAGCGTGAGTTTAAAAAGCTTTTGCTATAGGGTCTTCAAGAAAACTATAATTAGTGAGTAAACTTCGTCATCTTACTCTCGGTAATTAGATATGTAATAACCTGTAAAGTCAGATAAATAATCTAACTGCACGGCTCACTTTTGATTACAAACTTCTTCCTTAAAAGAGGGTCACGGCTGTTTAACTAGCTCTTATTTTATGTTATACTAGCTGTTGCCCTCGACTCCGTCCGCGTAGAATTTAGGAAATTTTCCCCGTTTTTGCAACATTTTTAACTACTGCTTGAGTGAGAGTATTATAAACGTAAGAGTAAACAAATATAATCAGAATGAACGAACTGCTAAGCTATCAGGAGTTACACGTGTTATTGTGAGTCAATCATAAAATATAGATATGTGCTGTTTCGGGATATTTTTTAGACAATTATATGTAGAATATTTCCGTCATACATGATTTCTATGTAACTTTAACCATTAAGGCTGCACACGCGACGGAAGCTTAAAAAATGGAGCACCTTTTCCCGTTTTCCCAACATTTCCCTTCATTACTCTGCTCCTATTGATTGTAGCGTGATGAAAAGTATACTATAACCTGCCCAGGAGTATGAAGAATAATTGTACCAAGTTTCGTTAAAATCCGTCGAGTAGTTTTTGTTTCTATAAGGAACATACAGACGGACAGACAGACAAAAATTTTACTGATTGCATTTTTGGCATCAGTATCGATCACTAATCACCCCCTGATAGTTATTTTGAAAATATTTTTATTTGTTTTTATATTTCATGTACAGAATTGACCTCTCTACAGATTTATTATAAGTATAGATATTGGACTTTTACAAACAGAAATAGGACTTTGTTTATTCACTTCTCAAACTCAGGATGTCAGTAAATCGCTTATAAATAATAAATAAATCAGATACGAGGTCGAGGTTTTTAACGTGCAAATAAATGAAAACGTAAAGAGCAGACCTCGCGAGATGACACTTAAAACAACACTTTGGCCCTTATCGCCCAGGTGAAAGGTTGTTCAATGAATTGCAGTGTTCACACGCAATACAAAAGCGACTAAACCAACATTAATTTGTTTATCTTCGTTCCACTTTATTTCGCTTTGTTTTCCTTTATATATGCTATTGAAGAAATTTCCATGTCTTTTATACAGAGTATGTGACTAGATTCCAGAATAAAGCGACCATGCAAATTCAACAGATTATAGTACTTTCTGGTAATAAAAGAATCAACCGCAAAGTAATTTCAATCTTGCGGAAAAGACGAGAGTGTTAAATCCCAGGTCTAAAAGTGCAATTCTTTTCATTAGCTAGTACTTCTCTCCACTAACATCCCACTGTTGGGCACGGGCTTCCTCCACTTTGGGAGGGATTATGGTTTACTGTGCCGCGCTGACCAGGCGTGTTAGCACAGGGTTTAATTGGCATTGTTCATATTTTTTTTAAACTTTTAATTCAAAAACCATTTCGGGCAATAGAGTTTCTAATCATGATCCATTAGTTTTTTTCGGAAAATTTGCTATATTAACGATTATTTTTCCAAAAAAGCAAATGCTCTCTATTTGCCCTTGAAATGAAGGACTTAAAATATTAAGGCGTTCTGAGGGATATACTACTCTGTGGTGGAGTTGAAATTGGTCTATTATATCAACTTGGCAACTTTGAAAAGATGTATTGCAAACTGTCTTAAGTCTATTAGGAAAAGTCAATACACAGATTGCGTACAACGATGACGTCACAACATTTAAAATACTATCTATAAGTATTTTTTAAAAATTCTATACATATAATGAATATTTCAATAATATTGAAATTAGTTGCTTAAAATAGTCTATATTTTCTAAAAAATATATAAAAACAGCAGGTAAAAATTATGAACAATGCCAATTGCGAGTTTTCTGTCTCGCACAGTGGATGTTATTTGTGTACAAATATCCTTAACTGACTTTAAAAGACTTTTAAAGAACCCTGCGGCCCTGGGAAGAAAAGGAGTAGTGACCCTTGAATTCTTAATCCGTCAGCACACAGATACTAGTTCAGTACAGTGCGCATTAGCTAGTACTTAGTACCATATTAACTAACTACATAATAGGCACATATAGCTATATGTATTGTATAACATCGTCTTAGGAATCATATTTTGTTAAAGGTAGATCTGAATGGAAATTCAATAACAAGTTACTCCGATAGAAATTCCGAAGATGTATCATAGCTAACATTAAATTAATGTTTGTAACGTTATCGATTCGTTTTGAATATCTGAACCCATATTAATCATTTATATAAGTTAGTTAGCTATATGTATAACTACATAATTTTAGGCGTGAAACATCGCAAGTAGTAAATCATAGGTAGATTTTATCTGCGTAATAAATAGTAGTCATAAATTAATAATAGTACCTATAACATTTCACATGTACGATTTCATGATTAGATAAATCATACACTGGATTCTGTGTAAAAAAAACTAAAAGCCAAATAGTCAAGTGCCACACTACTTGAGATGCCTCAATAATCAAGCTTAGGACTTGAGCATTCGATGCGTAGGAAATTTATCTTAAGACGTTTTTATGGTTCACATTGGAATCTTGAGTTTTTTCTCATCTCTGGTCCGTTCGAACGCTCAAACAGGTTTTTAGATAGCGTTCAAAGTAATGCATCAACGTGCTACGTTTTTATAAAGGCGGCATATTCAAGGAGGAAAAGGTAATGAGCTTCGGAATGGCCCTTTCAACGAGCTTAATTCACAAATATTTCACTTCAAGAAATTGTAGTTACAACTTGATAGAGGTACCTTACAATCAAAGACGTTTAGATTAAATGAAAAAAGGGTTGATGACTTTTAGAAAACGTCTAGTTATCACCAACGTTTAGTTGTTATAACGTCTAGTATATCAGTGACTACCTTCGATTTGATGCCTAATTTTTTGTCTGAATGTATGTAGAGGGGCCAAATGAAGCATTTGACTGTATTAATCGTTATTTGAGTGTAAAATCTGGTCTCAGGAGATCGTTAGGAATTTTTTTTTGGCTTGAACTTCAATAACGAATATTGCTATGCCGTTTATTCGTCATTGAAGTTCAGGCAAAAAAAAACTATCTGTCATTTCCATAATTGAAATAACAAAAGCTACATAGTTAATTGAACGGAGTCGTGGCGTAGTCAATAGTGCATGAGATTGTTTGTTCGATTCTTGCTCAGGACAAATATTTGAGTGTTTATACACTAAATACATAACCTGCAAATATCTATTGCATTTTAAAAAAAAATTGGTCAAGTGCGAGTCGGACTCGCGCACGAAGGGTTCCGTACCATTATCTATGCAACATAAGGCAACGTTATTAGTATCGAGCAAGAAACGGTAAAAAAATCATGTTTGTTGTATGGGAGCCCCCCTTAAATATTTATTTTATTTTATTTTTAGTATTTGTTGTTATAGCGGCAATAGAAATACATCATCTGTGAAAATTTCAACTCTCTAGCTATCACCGTTCTTGAGATACAGCCTGGTGACAGACGGACGGACGGACGGACGGACAGCGAAGTCTCAGTAATAGGGTCCCGTTTTTACCCTTTGGGTACGGAACCCTAATAATTCACTAATTTGAATCTAAGAGGAATCTAAAACTTTTTTTAGTTTGGCGAAGTCATATATGTATTTCAATTTTTTTTTACTATTTAGTTATCTGACGATCCTCGTGGTTGAGTGGTTCATGTAACGGACTGCCAATCAAGAGGTCGCGGGTTCGATTCCCGCTAGAGACAATCATTTGTGTGATTTTTCTAATTGTCATACAAATGTTTGTACTGCGTCTGGGTGTTCCTATATAATTATAAGTATGTATTTACAAAAAAAAGGTAGTATATATTATGTATTCTATCCGTATTCTTGTACCCATAACACAAGCATATAAAGCTTAGCTTGGGACCAGAGGGCGTTGTGTGGAATGTCCATGAATATTTATTAATATTTATTTATTTATTTATCTAATTTGTTAATGGCAAATAAAATAACCTGCTATTAATAGTTAAGCCTAATATTCATCATTATTTCATTTTCAGTTTTAGATAACCAGTTGTTACCGCTACTTTGACCTCTCTAAAATTTTTCAGACTGTCTCACAATAATTTACTTTATAGAAGTGATAATGAATCTTAAATAAATAGGATGATAGTTTTAAAAATGAGGTAGGTACTTACGGACTGGCACTTTCTTCGGATCATACTGTTCAACTAGTTCGTTGATTTTGCTGATCTTCGTCTTCGCAACTTTAGATCGCTCAGTGATATCCTGTAGTTGCGATGTTAACTCGCTGAATATATCTTCAGCTAAAAGCACTAATGAGGCGAGTTGTCTTAGTGCATTGCTCAGGGTGCAGTTTGTAACCGCTTGCAGTTCCTCATCGGAAACTTTGGGTTTTCCATCACTGTCTCGTAAACTTGTACGCGATAGATACTTCGGTTCCACTGCACGCTGGACGAAAGGCATCTCGATAGTAGTCCCAAAACACCTTGAACCACTTACTCACCCATTCCCGCGCCACGAATTAAACGTAATTCCAACATTCATTCAACACACCAACACAAAAAACGTCAGGTAACCGCCACTTTGAATTAACCGACATCCTGACCATTAACTTTCACTTATTAATAGTTTTTAACTGTTCTATACAGTTTTCGGTATGCTCTAGTTACTTAAAATAACTTTTAATTCATAGAGTTAATACAAAAAAGTTTAATAAAACTTCATATTGACGATGTCCCGCCATAGCATACGACGCGCAACACACCACTAGCAACACCTGCATCAGCCGGCCGAATGAATTTATTTATTACGTGAATGAGCATGCAGTAATGTTGCCATCGCAAGCAATCATTATAGCCCTAAAAAGTTAGTAATGGATTGAAGTTATACTTCTTTTAGAGTGTTAGAGACAAAATTTTTACGAAGGGATCTTATTTTTTAAATAGTCACATTAATTGTAGTGGTATTCAATATTTTAAAAAATGTCGCATTTTATTTTGATGTTTATTTACAAAACAGGTTAAACAACACTTTTTTTTATTAAAAGTATTACCTATGGAAACTATTTTCCCATTTTCATAGGTAACTTTTAAAAAGTATGCATGGCAACACTAATTAACAATCTCATTTGATGAGTAGTGGCATCTAGTGTAAACATTTGAAACTATCTTAAATGTTAGCTAAGTATAAAGAAAATTGACTTTCGATCTTTCAACTAGATGGCGTATTTAAATATAATTCAAATTTAGTAGAAAATTATAACTTAGATGGCGCTTAATGCATAATATGTTTTTATCTTTAGTAATGTTTTTTAAACCCAGCAACAAATCAAAAACTATAACCCTTTCCCGTCTCTAAACTCCCTTTAAGTTCTATATGTCTCCCATTTCTACAAGAGATATTATAAAAGTCAGAGGTATTCGCATCTTGTTTGCCTTTTTAAAGATGAATATATAGTGCAAACACTACCAACACTATAACTTTAAGAAGTGTATAAATTATTTTTATAAATAACATGTTAGTTTCATCTTCCTCATCTTGTAAATAAGGAGTTTCTGATAATATACTAATGTCACGGTCTTCCACTATTCGAGTTCAGTCCTACACTTATAAAGGTGTATCCTGCTAATATACCCCTGGTCAGCATGGTAGAATCCGCAGAATGAGTAGATATAAACTTAGATCAATTAATATAAAGTACTCTTGTTGAGTTGTATTGTAGGGCTCTTTTCTGTCAGACTGTGTAGAAGTTTAAGTCCAACACTAATGGTCTTATTCATAATGACTTATCGGAGGTTTAAACGGAGATTTCATCGGAGACGGAGAGATAATAAACGTTTTATCGTAAAAGGACTAAAAAGATGAATAACAAGTTTTGACAATTTTCGCGAACCGATTTTAGCGAACTTTTAAACCTCCGATAAGTCATTATGAATAAAACCATAAATATAATTACCGGCTATCACAGATTTGGGATTCAAGAAGAGCATTACACATTAACAGACCTATGTAGTTTTCTATAATCTCAAAACAGTGACCGATAGCCGTATTTCAATTATATTTAAAACGACCCATAGAATTAGTACCTACGCTAGAAATAGCAAGGTATAATAAAATAAAAACTACGTTTAGCACAAAAAATAATGTATTATATTTTCATATAACAAAGCGTTACAGCACTATTCTAAATACACGTCTACGTTAACTACTAAACATGGTAATTATTATTCAGGTAACATATTATGTTTATTTATTTGTTATTATTTAATATATGCGCGTCATTACTACTTAATTACCATAGGTCGGAATTAGGTAGAGTTATTTATGTACTTGCATCGAAATGTTGATATTAATGTGGACCTTCCCGGGATTTTTAATAGACAATCCCGCGTGGCCAATAATATTACGAATAAATAATAATAAAACCACAGAAATAGACAAATAAAACAAAGATAATTAGCATAAAATTTCTATTAGCTTACATTAATTTACAATACAAATTATTGATATCATAAGCAAATTCTCATAGGCATATTTCCCCCTTTTTATAAATACGAGCGAATACTTTTCTTATTGAATCAGTCGCTATCAAATTTTTATTTAAAAATTCAGGGTATTTATTTCTGCTCTTTAAAATTAATCTCGGGATTTGAGGCATATCCACTTTATTCTTTCGCTGTATGAAATCAGTGTAAGTACATAAATAACTCTACCTAATTCCGACCTCTGTTAATTACTGTGATATTCATATCTATCTACCTTATACTCCTAAACACAGGTATCCCAAATAGTGTATTCGCGTTGAATCTTGAAGACACGAAATTTTAGCCTGGCTAAATCGTAATTCGTAGATTAATAATGTTTTAAAAGTAGGTATAGCCTTTATCTTAGACAAACATAGATATTTGACGGACACATAGTTATTTAAGTGGCTTCAAGCCGGGTGAGTGTTGTAGACATAAACACTACACCAGGGCCCCAAGTCTGCTATCACAATGTTGTCACAATGATCAGTAACTGACGCCATTATGGCGCAATAAAGGCGTCATTTGTGACAAAAAATTTATAGTAGACTACCACACTTGATAAAATTCACCATTATACAATCAGGGCCTCGAGTCCGGTAAATGACACATTATAACCTCAAAAAATTAACAATAGACTACTAAACTTGATAAAATTCACCACTAAGCAATCAGTTATTGCATTTGTTTGCAATAACACAAAATAACTGATTGTTTAGTTGCAAATTTTATAATTTTTTTGAAATTTTATTGCAAATTTTATTGTAATACGAGACTTGAGGGCAAGGGCCCCGAGTCTGCTATCAAAATGTTGTCACAATGACCAGTCACTGACGCCATTATGGCGCTATAATGGCGTCATTTGTGACAAAAAATTTATAGTAGACTACCAAACTTGATAAATTTCGCCATCATGCAATCAGTGACTGATCATTGTGACAACAATGTGATAGCAGACTGGGGCCCTGTGCTCCTAACATGGCTTTTTATCGCAGCTACAGGTTGGCTAATTATGATGAAGTTAACACTATTTTGCGTATGATGACATACAGGCGCAATGGCAGAAGAGTGTATATGTGTATGCCCATGTTGTGACGGATTAAGAATACAAGTGTCACCATCCCAATCCCTCCCAAAGTGGAGAAGGCCCGTGCCCAACTGTGGAACGTTAATGGGCCGGAGAGAGAGAACTACTTATAGCAAAAAATGGATTAAAATTAAATGTAATTATACCGAAATAAATTATATCTATTGCTCGCAATATAGTCAAGTTTTTGTAGGCATACAATAGATGACTAGAACATGTAAACTTTACATGTTACATTGTAAAGCCTACATTAAATCCATACTAAGACATAGGTAATTATTTAACTAAATTGAACTAAGTTTAACAATGATCTCTCTTCAAACATTTTGTACAAATAAGTATCTAGGCATTTCCAGTCCAATTTTTTTATTTTACATTATATTAAATGGACAATCACGATATAGCTGATATATTTTCCCAAAAATGGGGTAAACTTACCGTGTTTTTGGGGAAGATATTCACACTTGAAATACATGAGTTATTTAACATGTGACTCGTATATTGTCATTATATCAACAAGTGCAGAACGAGCTTTTCTAGCTATAACAAGACACACACTACAACTAAAATCGTGGGCTGTTTTTATTGTGGTATTGCAGCGGATTCGTGATGACACTCATCATATAATGTGATTTGTTTAAGTTTAGTGTGATTTAAAATAAATTGCTAATTTTGCAATTGACTTGCTATGCTTTTACTTAATACATTAAATTGTAGTGGAAAAAGTGATCACTGCAAGCGGGACTTGAACCCACGACCTCAGAATACCATTCCGTAGCTCTGCCAACTGAGCTTATTGCGGTCGTGCTAACAGTAACCAATTTGACCACTACCATGTTACTCGATTGAGTCTACTTCGCATTTTGGATGTACAACGCCATCTATCGAGAATGTTTTGCAACGTTATTTGCAATGTTAGCACGACCGCAATAAGCTCAGTTGGCAGAGCTACGGAACGGTATTCCGAGGTCGTGGGTTCAAGTCCCGCTTGCGGTGATCACTTTTTCCACTACAATTTAATTTATTAGTGTGATTTGTTTAGTATGTTTATATTATTATTTATTTACTTTATTATAAGCTTCAAATACACAGAAATGGTATAAAGGCGGTCTTAGTACGTGAGGCATTAAGTCATTATACATATTTTATGTTTACTATGTTATGAGGTCCATTTGACATTAAATATAATACTTTTATGCGTAAAGTATTAAAGATTTTTTAAATAAAATATTTCACATAGAACATGGCACACGGGAATAACTATACACTTATTTTAAAGATAACAGCTAGACATTACAAAATATTTTATTATGAATCTATGCATTTAAGAGAAGACAATAGAGATTAGGTTGATATGTAAAGTTTTAAAAACACGGTTAACTAAAAGTAAGAGTATGATTTAAGCTTACAAGCTGTAAAGTACTAAGCACTTTATACTATATGAATAGATAAAGATATACAGACACTGAACTTAACTCTCTGCAACTATTTAATATCCGATAGGGTTGTTCTTGGCATAAAAATATTCACATTTAGTTTAGTTATAGAAGAAATTATCCTGTGAAAAAATTTTAAAAAAAACCTACTCAAACATATTTTCTTTCTAGAGTTTAACATGTGTGACCTTTCGTGTGGTGACGGATCAAGAATGCAATGTAAGAGCAAGCTAAGGGGGCGTCCATTTATTACGTGAGTCATACGTTATCCTTAATCTCACGCGAGTTTTTCTAAATTTATGTCTTGGCTGTAAACATATTGGATTTTTGAGAAAAAAAAAACAAAAACTCAACTTACTCTATTATTTTTATTTAAGACTAGCAAAGACTAGTAAATTTGTCAAAATTACCGTAATATATCACACAATTTTACATCGTTTTATGCTAGAAAAAAAATTACGTGATATTTGCTAAGACCCCCCTCGCCCCTAAGTGAGATTTGGAAAGATTTCGCTTGCCCCCCTCCCCCCCTAGAACACCTCACGTAATTAATGGACATCTTGCAGATAACATCTTCTGTGAGAAAACTCGAACCGAAAAGTATAGTCAACCATAATCACTTCTAAAGTGAAGGTGGCCCTTACCCAACAGTGGCACGTTAATGGACTGGGAAGAAAGGAATAGTTTAAACACGTTATACATTATCTAGGCCTAGAAGAAGTAAGATTTAACACCAAAGGCCCTAATATCTAAATAGTTACAGACTAAAATCTACTACAAGCAAAATATGGTATAAATATTATAAATTGAACACATTATAATGGCATTTCTATGGTACACATATTTAATATAACATATTTTATTGCCTATCTATAAATATAGGTACGATATTATAGTTATATGTATTTTGTCCTATGGTATTATTCGGGGTCATTAAACATACATCTGTACTAATATTTCTCAGAAACCACCGGTCCGAGTTGAATAATTCTTTCAATGTTGGATAGTACATTTATCGAAGAAGGTTATAGGTTATATAACATCACGCTACGACCAGTAGAAGCGAAGCAGTAGTGAAATATGTTGCAACAACGGGAAAAATTATCTAAATTCTACGCGAACCTAGTCGCAGGCAAAAATCTAGTTCAATTAATATCTTTGAGAAAAAAATTAATCAAATAAAAGTTTAAAGACCCCGAATAAGGCTTCGGACAAAACAAGCGTTTTATGATAAGTTTAAAACTCTAATATTTTGTCTATGTTGCTGTAATTATGAAAAAGCTATTGTCATATGTAATAATATCTATATTCACCAATTAAAAATCTATTAAAGACTATATTTTCTGGTCTGCAATTTATTAATTAACTAAGCATTTTTTTAAAAACATTATACTTTCTAATTCTTGTATTTTACCAGATCTGAGATCGCTAGACAGTAGTATCTACTTTGTTTTCAAGAGATATTTTCAAGTACATTTTAAGTAAAATCAAAAAGTTTAAAATAATATAAAATTATCGTATACAATAGGAGATAAATTTTATACACAACTACAATTTTTATAGCAACAATGTTTTTAAATAAATAACTTAATAATCATGCGAAAAAGATTTTTTTAACAAAATACGACAATTCATTAGTATTTTCGTATTGAAATTTTCGTGAGTTTGAGTCATAGTTACCGGCTAACACTCACTGTTTTGAGACGCCCGCCGCTGCGCACTCGTCCTGAAGATGAACATCGGATATGCTCGAAACCTGGGTCGACATCATTGATCCCAAAACAGTGAGTGTTAGCCGGTAACATAATATTTCTAATTCATTAGTATTCTTAACATATTTTTTTATTGTAATACCTAATATTTACGAAAGCCCCAGCATATTGATAGATAGACCCACAAATCGCGTCAATAATAGAGGAAAGTAAATCGATGATCACACGTAAAAGCTACCAAAAAGATCACAAAATATTATAGATACAAATAATATGGTTTTGGGCATGTATGACCAGCTGATGTATAAGTGTAATGAAGAAGTTATGCGCGTAGA
The DNA here is from genome assembly GCA_916999025.1 of Orgyia antiqua. NCBI lineage: Eukaryota > Metazoa > Arthropoda > Insecta > Lepidoptera > Erebidae > Orgyia > Orgyia antiqua. The sequence goes on along the minus strand of OU779864.1, from coordinate 12,508,757 downwards.
ATTGATAGCGTACGTTATTTCTTATTACATGATATGACTTTGACTAATAAAAGTAGAAATATTTATATAACAGTTAGATATGAAGATATGTGTAAAGAGAAGAAGAGAACTCCACTATAATATGTGGATATGTTTTTACGTACCTATCTACAAAATATTTTTAAATTAAAGACGAACACATTTTTTTGCCTACATCAAGCAATTATCGCAGACAATAATTCAAACAAGACTGTAACACATTAGCAAATACTTAGATACAAAGATAAAATACGCCAAATACAGGTAGGTAGGTACTACAGTTTGATAATTATTTTAATGACTTAAAACCGTTTTTAGAACACATAACAGAGTGTTAAAAATAAAAATTCTCTTAGATATTTATTACAAACAGCAATTAAGTTTACTTAGGGCCGATTTTTCAATCATCGAATAACTGAACGAATAACTAACTAGAGAATTAACTTATCTGATTGATAAAAGGACAAATAAAATTGTTGCATTTTCAATGGCTACATAACAAGCGAATAGTTTCTGTGACTTTTATGTTGCCAACTTCACTGCAATATTGTGGAAGCGAGACACGCGTATGGTGTACTGTGTGATAAAAGAGGATAGCAAATGTGTTGACACACGTTTATTTGACGTTTATGGATAAATAAAATTTGTTATGTTTCTCTTTCTTGTGTGGTGATTTTGTAGTTTAGTTTCATTTATTGTCAGTGATTTGTTATTATTTTGCTATTATTGGAATCTTTTTTTCTCTTTTTGACATTAACTTTTACCATATTAAAAATTAGGAAAAGATAAATAATTAATAAAATAAAATAAACTAATATTATAATATTTTCTAACACTTGCGCGACTCATCCGTTTAAACAAAACCACTTTTCACGGATTTACAAATAAAGATTTGCGTCTAAATCCATGAAAAGTAGTTTTGTTTAAATTATTATTACTAAAAACTATTATTTACAATACAGAATTTATACAATATTATTATTTACAATGAAATATTAATACTTTCAATAAAGGAATCTAGTTGTATCTAATGAATAAACGTTTATCTGCCGGTCCAAGAGGTAGATAGATTCATTCCTCAGTTAGGGCTGTTATTGACCAGATCGTGCCTATCTGACGATTGAAAAATGCAATATTTGTTATCTGTCTAATAAGTACTACCTGACTGTTTATCTGGGGATTGAAAAATCGGCCCTTAGTCTAATAATAAGTAAACTGTTCTAAGTCAGTTGATACAAACCATGGTACCAATTCTATGAGCAGAACTAATCGTAACTAAAAATTTAAATTGATAGTGTAACTATGTAACTATCACAATTCGGTAATGTTAACAATTATTTTTTAATTATAGAAACTGTAATATAGACTAAAGATTTTAATTAATACAAAATTAAATGTGTGTAACGAAATAGCAAATAATAAAAAAAAATAGACGTATTGACACTATCGATTTTCATTTTTTAGTTAAGTTTAGTTTGCGTGTAGAATTGGTACCGTATTTCTGTTGAAGGCAAATAGATATAAATTTTTAACTACACAAAATCTAATATATAAAATTCACGTGTCACAGTGTTAGTTACCGTACTCCTCCGAAACGGCTTGACCGATTCTTCTCAAATTTTACATACAATACATATTCAGTAGGTCTGAGAATCGGCCAACATCTATTTTTCAATTTTTTTTTTAGTATGTCAAAACATCGTTTGCCGGGTCAGCTAGTATTATTATAAAAACTGAAGAACACTATAAGGACGAGTACTTATACAATCATTAAATACTAACTTATTCTAAATAATAGTCCAATGATAAAACTTAGCGCAAATAAACGAGTACTCGTCATTTTATTCGCCGCTTCACATCGCAATCCAATCTTAAAACTACCACATTTTCACTCGTATATCAATTATATCGAGAAATTTTTCATCAGTAATCGATACACAATCGATTAGTTATAGTGTAAAAACAACCACAGAGATATGATTCCAGTGGCGATATCACTTGCAATAAGTGGTAGATAAAAGATCCCTTTTCTGTATCACTCCGTTATTCATCCTTATCTAGCGACGACAAGACCTTTGTCGGTCTGTGAAAGAGCTCCTCATTTATTTGCGCACCCCGCGCTATGGGTCCACTTCGTGGCACACTTCCATGTAGTCAGGGTCATGCATGATATCTTTGATCATATCTTTCAGCATCGTGTAGCGAGGAAACATCGGGTAAACTTTTGAACTCACGTAGTCTGACTGAAAATTGAAAATATTATTTCGTAGAAACACATTATGAATTTTCGGTTACTGGCAATTATACTGGGCATAATGATTTATTGTGAAGTTTCTCATCACCTTCTTTCCTTACTGCTATAACAAATACACGGACCATTTAATTAAATTAGGTAATCCATTTATTTGTTAAAAAAAGAAACATGCATAGCGTGTTTTTTATATTCAGAGTAACTTGCAAATGACTTGCTATTTTTATTTTTCAAACATTACAGTAAATATGGAAAATAAAATATGGCAGGCAAACGAGTTTGTACTAGTAGCCACGCTAGCTTAGTTGGTTGGAGCGCTGGAACCTTAGAGGATGTATCTAAGTTGAAATGAAGTTAAAGGCTACATGCTGTTAAGCACGAACAGTATTTACATTCCAGGACGTGGGTTCAAATCTCTCTATGTTATCAGTTTTCGAAATTATTTCATTTGTCAAAAACAGTTTATACATAATACTAGGATTTGCCCGCGACTTCGTACGCGAAAAATTCTGCAACAATGTTCACTGATGCTTAGCTCTTATTGGTTGCAGCGTGAGGTTATATAGCATATAGTCTTTCTCAATAAATGTACTTCCGACATTGAAAGAAATTTTGAAATCGGGCCACTGGTTCCTGAGATTAGCGTGTTAGAACAAACAAACACTTCAGCTTTATAATATTAGTATAAAAGTGTTAATATTTACCTTCAACTCTCTAATAAGATTTCTAAGTCCAGTATATTTCTTCAAAAGTCGGTACAAGTCGTTTGTCATCTGAGTGTTTTCCGTTTCAATTTGAGATGTTGTCATATCTGCAATGTGATATTTAAACAATTATTATTGTAAGTCTATGTCAAAATCTAAATAAAAAGGTACTTGGCGTAGTAAAAATTATATTTACAATAAGTTACATAAAAAAAATATTGATACCAAAATGTTGCGAAAGTTTGCTGTACCTAATAGTCAATAGTCATTTTATAACAAAAACAGAACACTAGTCACACTGCTGATGCTACTTGAATTCACCAAAGATACTATTTCGGATATCAAAAGGGATTAACTCGATCCAACATCGAAATGTAATTAGAAGGGCAGCGTAACTCTCGCTGTAAATTCAGAATTTAACGTTGGCAACCACAACTGGCATGTTGCCAAAGCCCTAGAATTTAGGGCTGCAATTTCAGTTTATTTGTCTAATTAAAGCGTTGTTTGAAATGAGATTTTGCATTGTACATAAATTCATAATACGTGCTTTATTTAGATAGTATTGCAATTTTTTAATTTAGCTATTGCCACAATTGCCAGCCTTAATAGACTGGTATTGTTTTAATACGCTTAAACTTATTTCATATGAAAAACGAGTTATAAAAGCATAGAAATCTTTAAATGTTATTGTCTGAATGAGGTATGATGTATGCAATGGTAAGACCTCCCCCCTTTTTGAAAGGAATCAGCATACCAACCAAGGAGTTTATATATAATAGTAAGTCTATGATACCAACGTCCCTAGTTAGTTAGTCATTTTGCTAGCAACCTCCTTTAGACGAAAGTTTATTATGCAATAGCGCTTTAAGAAGCTGTACGCGTCAAAACTGTTTAATAATACATATCAATAAAATATATTTTTTGGATTACCATTAAGTCTCTCTATCCGATCCCTTCTATCAGCAGCTTCTTCAGCAAGCTTTGAGGAAGTCTTCACTCCTTCTCCGGACTTCTGCGTTTTCTCCATAATGGCACAAGCACGTAGAACAAAAGCTGGAACTGTTTCAGCCTTCTCTTGACGAGGTATTTCTACCAAAGACCAATATTGAGTTTCGAGTCGAATGACATCCTGAAATGGAAGAAGAATATTTTTTCTTAAAAATATTGGTCATATCAGTTTCAGAATCATCTAGGTAATCAATTTCCAAAACTGTCGACCCCAATGTGTACAGGTTTAACAGCCCACCAAACTAAGTTTAACTTTGAGAAAGAGGTCAAACGACCCAATTTGGGGGGGCAGGGTTTGGGAAGTTTAGGCACGTCCTCGCTCCCAAAATTTCTCAGTGGTTGAAGATGAAGATCTATGACCAATATAAGTTTAAAGTCAAGACCTAATTATAGAGCTGATTTACATTTTAGCTAAATTTAAGACGAGCACCTTGTTATGGGACCGAAAATTTACAAAGCTGTAACATCAAATCAGTGTCTGACAGTACAAATTCTTAGTTTCAACACAGTAAATACAATATTTAAGTGAGTATATTGAAGAAATAAAACAATGCTTTGAAAAACTTCATTCACACATAGAAAATGGATGTAACTTTAATTTCCGTTCTTTCTTAATTTATTAAATCCTTTCTCCTCACACCAATGCAATGTAGCGAACTAGCGAACTAAATGCGATAGATTTATTAAAATTGTAGTCGAAGCACTCATACATGTATACTCAGTGCATAATAAAGACTTTTGAAATCATCGAAACAATTTTATGAAATGCGCTAAAGGCTAAATAAGCAGTTTGAAAATCTACTAACAAGACATTTTTAATTTGACTTCATACGGATCAATATTATACTGTCTCATAAAAACCCAACAATTAGTAGCACTTTTTGAAAGGGCCCATTTCCACCAATCCGTGACACTACAGTCCGTGTGGTGACAGATTAAGAATACAAGTGTCATCCCCGCATCTCGTCCCCAGAGTGCTGTAAAAGCCAGCTAGGGTATGTATAGTATATAATAATATGTAAAAGTATGGGCCATCTGTGTGAGATGGAAAACTTGAAAAGCATACTCGTCTGATCAGCGTGGTATAGACGTACAGTAGACCCTAATCTCTCTCTCCTAAAGTGGAAGAGGCATGTGCCCTACAGTGAGATGTTGATGGACTGAAGAAACAAAAGAAAGGAATTGGTATACTTATGCTTGCTATGAGACTAAAGCGATCTAAATAAACGTAATAGCGTTAAAATAACAAAGCTCTCGTAGGGCCTAGTTTTTAAATCAATTACAATTTCATCACATATTCTGTAAGCCATGTAATCAATATTGAGATACAAAAAACGTTGTAACACAACTTGAATATAAAACAGGAGGCTGGAGATAATTATGTTTCAATATTGTTACCAATCAACCTGGTTTTTAAGGATTTCTGTGGAAAATACTTGTTTATTTTGAATTTTCTGTTTCCTACGTGACATTAAAATTATTTTTATAGTTAAATAAATGAATAAATATTCATGGACATTTCACACAACGTCCTCTGGTCCCAAAGTAAGCTATATTTCTAAGCTTGTGTTTTGGATACCAGATTACGGATATACTACAGGTACTAATTTTCTTTAATAAATACATACATATAATACATAGTAAACACCCAGACACAGTACAAACATTTGTATGACAATTATAAAGATCACACAAATGATTGTCCCGAGCGGGAATCGAACCCGCGACTTCGTGATCGGCAGTCCGTTACATGAACCACTTCACCACGAGGCTCGTCATATGAGCCCGTCAAGTTAAATAAAACGTATTTTTTTTTGCTTTTTAATGTCAGTTTTCAATAACCAATCTGAAATTACGGACAGTTCGTTATCTCTGTTTATCAATAATATACTTTTATCTCCGGAGAGTCCATGGCTTCGAAAGAAGTCGGTTGTGGCGTGGGGCCGATCAAAACCCACGCTATACTACTACAAATGACTACCAACACACTACAACTACTATTTACAAATGAATTATTGTTAAGGGTATTATAAAATAAAATATGATTCTCCAGTCCAAGTTTCAACCGAAAATATCATCAAGGGCTTATTGAAATGAAAGTAAGGACAAAGATTTAGATATATCTGTGTTTACTAGCGTTAATTGAGGGAAAACACGATATAGAACGGCAAGAGTACTAAATTAAATTATAGTGGAAAAAGTGATCACCGCGAGCGGGACTTGAACCCACGACTTCGGAGTTGTTTGCGTAGGTTCAAGTCCAGCTTGCAGTGATCACTTTTTCCACTACAATTTAATGTAATAAGTAAAAGCATAGCAATTCAATTGCAAAATTAATAAATTACTTTAGCAAGAGTACTTAGTCTAAACTCTAAACATCACGCATACCTACTCATTTCGCCTACATTGTGCTAAATAATCGGCTTTAATCTGGCTTTCGGCTATTTGTCCGATCTGCCAAATAGCCGAAAGCCAGTTGCAAAATTATTCTCTTTAGATTAATTACAAAATTGATGGTATGTCTATTGTAGTTGCACCGTATTAGAACGTGACTATTAACCTATTATTGTAGCTAATTAATTTTATGCACAATAGTAAATTAAACGAGGCGGTCGCTGTTATGATACAACATAATAATATGATATGTTTCAATTCAATGCCATAATGTTAAATAATATTTAGGCATTTCAAGCGTGTTTTTTTAGTTTTTAAACTAGGCAAATTACTTTACCTTTCTTGTCTCTTTGGGCATAAGGGTCAAACACAAAAAGAGAAAAAAAATGTTCATGCAACTTAAAACCGTTATTTATATATTTTATCAACATTAAATACATTTAATAGCTATTTCGTCTTGAAAACTTGTTATGATTCATAAAAAAAATCGCATTTACTAAAATTTAATTTATTGTTTTCGCTTTTGAATCTAAAAAGATCTCCTTCTGTAGACTGTTCAGATGCCAAGTAGTTGAGTTCAAGTGATGGTTAAAAATATATACACATACTTTTGATACTTTTAATTCATTTCATTACATCAGTTATATTATCAAATATTCATAACATATAACGAATAAAAAAATATATAATGCTAAATTTTGAAATAAACATTATAAAAATGTTGTTCACAGATTTTAGGTCTACTTCTGTAGACGCATACAATAAGCCAAAATTTGTCAATGACGTACGCATCGTTATTATTTTTATCGTTATTATGTCGAATATTTTTTTGTACTGAATTGGTATAGATTTTTTATAATGATTTGTTTTGGGTTTGAGGAGAACTCCATTTTAAGTTTTTTTTCTATTGTTTCTATTCTTGATCTTGTTGATATGACTATATAAGATCACATTTTATTCCCTTCTGCAGACAACACGATCTCTTCTGTAGACATAAAAAAACAAAAAACCTGATTTTTTCCTAAAATATCGAAGACATTTTGATAGTGATATTTTTGTAAGAATATTATTATCTAACTTTAAATAAATATAATATTTCATAAAAAATCGTGAAGTTTTATTATAAATATTTTGTAATGTTCACTTTTTGTGTATGACCCATAACCTATTGTAAGGCATAATAAATCAAAAAAGTATACCTGAATGTTTCAATTTCTATAATATTTATAATGTAAAGATAAAACGATTCCAAAGTATAAAATAATACAAAGGAGCGGGTAGCTGTAGCGGTAACAAAAAGTTATCACAGCGCACCGGGCGGCAAGCTTCCTCTCCGGATAGAGTCGCTGAATCAACTTGGTACTACCAACTGTATCACAGACTATGTACATCTGTAAGTTGGACGACTGCCGGTTTGCACATTTCTTAGTTCTATTCTTTCTTTACATATTGTAAAAAAAGTCGCTATTTTTGCATCAAAATCTTTTGCGAATTTATTTTTAAACAGTAACATAGGGCCCATATGTACCATACGTAACTTTTCAAAACATCACGCCTAACCTTTTGAAATTATTTGCTAGTTATTTCGCGAATCGTGCACAGTGTGTTCAACTAGGTTTTTATCAGTCTGATCCATATGACACTCGCTCTGGTGTGAGTCGAGGTAGTGTTTTAGGGCCGACCCAATTTTTAATTATGGTCAATGATTTGCCTGGTGTTGTCAGCTCGACCCAGTGTCTGATGTTTGATGACGATCTGAATTTGTTTTTGGGTATTAGTCACAGAGACCACTGTGACGCTCTCCAGCGGGACATCGACGGTTTAGTGGCGTTGGCTTAATCATCATCTAATTAAGGCGTAATCATCTAGAGTTCAATGTACTCAAATATTCAAATACTCATTTATTCATAATGTTATTACACGTCATAATTTTTATAATACAAATACATTACAGCATAAAAAAATACATACTCATTATAAATATATCAATTTTCTAAATTATTGCTGTATTTGTACAACATGAGTTATTTGAACATATAAATATTAATACATAGAATATACATAATTATATTTCTATGTATTTATGGACAAAAGCCAGACAATAAACAAAAATAAATAATGATAGAGTAATATCAAAGTCAATGTGTTCATTTAAAAGTCCATTTCATTTTTAATAATAATAAATAAAAATATCTGTATCTACATAAATACAAAGTTACAACATTTACTCGATCTCGCGTCCCGTATGTTCACAGCTACAGCATATCCGGTGTTCCGCTGGAGAGAGTTACTGAAATTAGGGACTTAGGCGTGCTTCTGGACCCGGGTCTAACATTTAATACACACATAACAAACATTTGTAAAAAAAGCTTCAAATTACTGAGTTTTGTAATTAGACATTATCATCATTTGAGGATAGACATCATTTCAGGATTGAAATACTATTATTATACTTTAGTTTTCGTTCGTACGTAGTATTTTAGAGTGTAATTCTATTATCTGGGACCCTCGTGAGTCTAAATTGTTTCGTAGTTTTGAAGATATAACCTCACATTAACAATACGAGAGTAATCACGTTAAAGTAAACCTCGAGTATCATGAAAATTATCAACAGTAAAAGTTTTCTGTGATAGAAATAAAATTCAAAACGTCAGCCTGGCGTAACGATACCAAAGGTCTCCCGATGTGGGAAAGGCCCTTGTCCAAAGGTGAAAAATTAATGGCCTGCGACACAACGTGGGGCGGTTCCTAACAAGGTAGACTGACGACATCGTAAAATGTCCAGTAAGCCTGCTGGATGCGCTCTTTGGGAAGGCCTATATCCAGCAGTGGACGGAGAAAAGTTGATGGATAGACAGATAAATGAATAGGCTGAGCAGAATAAAGTACCATTTAAAAATATTTACTAAATTAGCGCAATAAAATATTTTTTTTATATTTAACAATTTACTATTAAAAACTAAAATTAAACCTTTAAAATAAATTAAATTAAAATTACATATATACTTAAAAACTAGGCATAATAAAATAATTGATTTTAACTTGACAATAAAAGTAAGTAATTTAGGCTGACCAATATTTATCAAAGATTATAATCATGAATTTCGGTTCCATCATTTTATCCTTCGGGTTACGTCTGAGCCCGTGTTATGATGCATAAAAAGTGCTATCTCCTTTATTATATGATTCTAGAACAATGCTACTTTTGTGAGTATAGAGTTAGTATTCATGACGCATATCTTGTGATACTTACACGAGCCCGGTAGTAAAATGTTATAGTATTCTTCTATCTACTCGGAAATTGAATATTCATGGAAAAAATGTATGACGTCGTATTTCAGAATTTTTAAGGCACAATAGTTAAGTAGCTAGTTGATTCGCTTTTCTCTTGCTATAATCTCGGGTGCAATATACACTAATATAATTTAGTAAGTATAAAAAGAACCACGATCTCATGTACAATTAAGTTTTTGATCGAACTACCTACCAAAGTTTTCCCGTTGGACTACGGCAAGGGATCTTTCAAAAATTGGTCAAGTGCGAGTGGGACTCGCGCACGAAGGGTTCCGTACCATTATCTATGCAACATAAGGCAACTTTATTAGTATCGAGCAAGAAACGGTAAAAAAATCAGTTTTTTGTATGGGAGCCCCCTTTAAATATTTATTTTATTTTATATTTAGTATTTGTTGTTATAGCGGCAATAGAAATACATCATCTGTGAAAATTTCAACTCTCTAGCTATCACCGTTCTTGAGGTACAGCCTGGTGACAGACGGACGGACGGACGGACGGACGGACGGACAGCGAAGTCTCAGTAATAGGGTTTCCGTTTTTACCCTTTGGGTACGGAACCCTAAAAAAGGAGTCAAGGTATCGGCGACGCGAGACTTACATCTCTAGAGTTGCAAACGTCTACTGCCTAAGATAACTGCTTACCATCAAGCGAGCTGTAAGCTTCTTCGCCACTTCATGGTATAAAAAAAATCGTAATTGGAGTATTCGATTAAACAAAATAATTATCTGATCGTTCCTAGTTTTTCAAAAACAATGGCACCAATTCTACGAGCACAACTAACCTTAACTAAAAAATGAAAGTTGATTGCGTAGGTATATATATATATCTATTACTTGCTATTTCGTTGTACATATGTATTTAAATAAATTAGAATCGTTAGTCTATAACACACAGTTTATGTAAGTAATAAGAAAGTCCAGTTAACATTGCCGAATTATGTTATCGACATTAATTAAGACATTCCCCCTTTTTTAAATTGGTTTAATATTTGGACATTCTTTAACTTGGCATTTAAACAATACGTGAATTATCAAAGCTTGTACTACTTGACTATTAGAATTACATTTTAAAGTTACATTTACGTAAACATACGTACATGTATGTTTGTCAGTAATATGTTGAACAATAATTGTTATGAACATGATATAGGGTTGACACTTACATTGAAATTTCAGATAGTTTCTGTTTATTACGCACATTGTATTCAGGAAGTTTGAATGATGTTTCGACCGCTTAATAGTCAAAATGTAAACCTAATCTACAAAACAAATGATATATATATATGTAGCTGTTTCCTGCCACTTCTTCTGTAAGTTTTCTATAAAAAGTTTTTAATTGTGTCACCTGTTAGTAAAAGACCGATCAAAATCGGTCTAGCCAATCCGGAGATTACCCACGTCAAATTAAAGTCAAAGACAGTTCATACAGTTCAAAATAGTGATATTCATCAAAGTATTTCACTAACTTTAATTTAGTGCTTTACAATTAAATGATCTTTACTACATTGAAGTAAAACTCATGTAAATAGAAAATAATTAGTCATTTTATTTTACCTATTGTCAAAATACATACATGTTTATTTAAAAAAAAAACATAGAATCGTTGCTATGGATCTAACTAGGTCATGGTCAGTCTCAAGGCTCTATGCCATGGCTCGGTAAGGGCAAGAAGAGAGGAAATAAAACGAATTAATTAGCAATCGCAAAATTTTGTTGAATATAAATTTCGTAGAAATTTCTGCTTTTAGACGATTCGTGATTTATCTAACTTTTACTGATTCAAGCCTACTTGACTGTTTTAGTTACAATTTAAGGTCCATTTACTTGCCGAGGAAGTTATAAGTACAGTTGTCAGCGATTCTTATAATGAACGTGATGTAGGGTTGACACTTCAATCTTTTGACGGTAAAAACAAATAGTTATAATAGTCTCGTTTTTAAACTACTCGCTATGTGCCTTAAATTGATGAAATAATATTAAATTGTAAATTTGCGTTGTAAATTTGTTTTACATTTACCTCTACATCGTAGATTTGGTCTAATTAATCACACTGACAGGTGCCTAAGTCTGCTATTACAAATATTATGTTGTTATAATGATCAGTCACTGATTAAGAAATGGCGATTTTATCAAGTTTAGTAGACTACTATTAATTTTTTGTCATAATGACGCCATTATGGCGCCATAATGGCATCAGATTATGGAATCAGTAACTGATAATTATGACAACATTTTAATAGACATGGGCCCCTGGTCTGTTGGTACAGTGTTTTGCATGGAGTTTCTTAGTCTTTCTTTCTTGAGTAGAAAATTTGATCAATGTAAATCAGCGGCCATAAACTAAAATAGGATATTGTAATTCATAGACCAATAGGGCACGTAAGTAGTTTTATAAATTTCATCAATGTGTTGGCAACAGTGGCAATTACTTAGTTAAATACATTTTGTCATGTATAAAACATCTTTAGCTTTTCATGGTTAGGATTTAGGGCAGCCCTATATGGGCATAGAGACGTGACCGGTGTGAAACGGGTAAGTTTCGGTCGTCACGTACTCACCTCTAGAGATTGCTAACTCAGTTACACAGTTTCCACTCAATTAGGGATGTCTGTAAGAAAAATGCGTTAAAAGTTTTGCAATATAATTTTGTAATGTATTTTCTTTTATTAGTTTATCTGTTCAGGGATTTCATTGGTAACTTAGAATTGTAATAATGTTTTTGTATTAGTGTTATGTTTAGTTGTTAGACAGGTGTCACTTCGGAAAAGCCTTTTATTTCACAATTATGGCGGAAAGTCGCAGGGGTTTTGCAAAGGCAGGTTACTAAACAAATGTTGTACAGTTTGATTGTTAAAAAAAAACTAAATATACGAATGTTTGATTCTGATACTAATATGTATTCGCAATTTTACACAAATATTTCCCAAACTAGTGTGTAATATGTATATCCTCTGCCTTCTCATCTTCCTCCCTTAACTTACAAATACAATTGCAAATGTATCTCTGATTTATGTTCAAGTAACGCTTATATGCAATGGCTATTACGGAAAGATAAGTGCTCTGGTGCATACCTAAACAAGGAAGCACTTAATATATTCAGAACGTAATTCAAATCTAAAGATAAGTTAAATGGAAAAGATAACAGAAGTAATTGTACCTACTAAATATAGAATAATTTCATTCAATTTATTCAGAATAGTAACTTTAATTTATATTCTTATGAAATATTAAGGATGAATTAGGAGCAGGGTCGTGTTGTAGGTGTATTTCGTATTAAGCAATGAAAGGTAGCTTTGTGCTGTAAGAGCAATTTAAGAGACTAAACCAACTAAACCAACACCTACACGCCTAGTAGATCAAAAATCCTACTAAAGTGGAGGAGGCATGTGCTCTACAGTAGGAGGGAACTTAATGGGCGAGGAAAAATTAGTATTTTTAATGCTTATGTTAGGAATCTTTGCTAATATTATAAATCTAAAGAGTTTGTATGTTTGAACGCACTAATCCAAGCGTTTGATAGTACATTTAACGAGGAAGGCACCTCTGTGACCAATAGGAGTAAAGCATCAGTGAAAAATGTTGCGAAAAGTAATAAAATACTTAAATAAAAGCTTGCTGATAATTTTTGACAGAAAAAACACAGTAAGAGTTACCGATACGAGGTAATGCAGACAAAAAAATTATTTGAGTAATGGTAGTGAAAGGAACGAGTGCTCTAAAAAGTTTTGTTATTTTTATAATTAAACTTGTGTTCTCTATTAAATGCTAAGCTTTATCAAAGATAATACCTACTAAAAATAACTAACACACATGCATTTTAATTGATAACTTTAATCCTTCATGTTACGAGTATTTTATTCAATTAAAATTTATTAATTAAATCACTGTGACATCCTTTCAAATAAATTCCTATATTGACTGACATATTTATTGAATACCAGGACAAATTGATAATTAGAAATGTAAATTACAGACTAGTTTTATTATACGGCGGCTTTTCAATGCGCATTCAATTCAAAGTGACTACGCATAGTGGACATGGTAATTATTCATGAATAATTAGTTACAACCTGTATAGTGTATAATAATAATATAACGCGGGCTATGCGAGCTACAATATTTATTTGAAAGAAAACCTAAAATTAGTCGTGAATTAGTCATAGAAAATTCTGATTGCGTGTAAACCTACTCTTTCAGTATAAGTTTACATAACTAGCGACTCCGTACACGTAGAAATAAAATCTTCTCCTTTTTATTATTAGTATAGTTATAATTCCCCTGTAACAATTTATTATTGCCATTAAATGATTCAGCCGACTATTGCCAGCGACTTCGTCTATATCAGGAGTGGCCAACAAGTCGATCCCGATCGACCAATTTTGGTCGATCACTCGCAAGTTCTATGAGGAGACGCATTCAATGCCAAATGTTTCTAGTACTTGATACAGGAATGAACATGTACGCAGCTCATGCATCGAGTAGGGGGACGTTCAGTGTGACCACTTTTAGTAGTTTTCTACTATTTTCAAGAGTGCACGGCGGTATTGCAGCTCATTGCATAAACGTCCCATTCTTACCTAAGAAATACAGTGGCGTGCGCTCTATACAAGCTGATAAGCACTGCTTTACTTGCCATTCACAGATATTTTAATAAAATGTTCGTATGTTTTAGATGACTTTATTCATTTATTTACTATTAATTAAACAAAATATTATAACTTAAAAACGCCTACCTAATAATTCATAAATAGCACCAATATGTGCTTGCAAATTGTTTTTTGCCAGGCGTTTGGCGAAGGAATAATATTAGCGTAGCTAGCAAGCTCGACGCCACCCGCCTGCCATGAGTTCATATGTGTGTAGAAATTTTGGTGTCCGTGCACAGTTCGCAAACGCACACAGGCTTACATATCCAAGACAATTTACACTGAAAATCCTGCCGCCTGCTTTGGCGATCGGTTCGGATGTTATCGCGAGTATTCGGCAATGTTCGTTCGTTACTTATAATCCGAATAAATTTAATAGTCGTTTTAGAATAAGTATAATAAATCACGTATGCATTTTTGTTTAGTAAGGTTTTATTTATTTAAATAGCAGAAGTATTTTGGTTCGACGGAGGCCATTTTATTTTTTCGTGTGATTCATTGAACTGTTTAATAATGAGTTTCTATAATTTAATAATTGTATGGATTTTCGTTTGTTGATTTTAAAATGTTATTTGATTGTGAAATGTGTGTTGATAGTGTGTGTTTGTTAAAAATTAAAAATAACAAGTTCTCACAAATGTCTTTCAGTAAAAAGATTCTGTGTACCCGAGTTACGACAACTAAGCCAGCTAAAAGGTACCTAAAAGGTACCTCGAAAATTTCATGTTAAAAGTTATGAAACGTATGTACATACGTACATGTACGTATGTATGTACGTACGTAGTTATTGTTTAGTAATTCTAGTACAGTGTGGACTGATTCGGGATATTCAGATTTAAATTTGTTCTGTTGGCATGGTTTCCGACTTAGAGATCCGTTGCGTGGCTATGCTAAAAATCTATAAAAGAAAAAGTTTTTTCATCATTCCGAGGCCGAAAGTTTGAATTTCTTCTTTTGTTTGCGGGAAGAAAGATGCATATTTCAGACTGGTCACAATTAGTGACAGTTTAAAATTTAGTTTATTTTTGTTTTAATTTTCTTCCCGTTATCTATTTGAAATAACTCATTACCATGGTAACCGTGCAGTTGTTATTTCAAACCCATATTATTATGCAAATTTGAGTTCTATTTTCATTATCATGGAGATAATGAAAATTAAAATATAATTATTAAATGACACATTTATAATACAGTATCATTTACTGTTTTAATTACTTATTTTATGTACATATTGCTATTTCCTATTCAATATTCAATGTTTTTTGCGTATGATAATAAATACTAATTTTCTCACTAAAAAAAATTCAATATTTAATCATCTCGAATATTATTAATAATATCTATTAAGTTTAAGATAATTAAAACTTTTAATTTTTTTTTCGTCTGGGGGGGGCCTTGCCCCCAAACCCCCCACCGGGGCTTCGCCCCGGACCCCATCTTGGCTTCGCCCCCTCGACCCCCCACCGGGGCTTCGCCTCGGACCCCATCGGGGCTTCGCCCCGAACCCCGTCGCTGCATAATTTGAACTACATTCGTTTTTCTTATATACAATGTCATTAAACTTTCGGTCCTGGTATGATGAAAAATAGTATACGCGCCACGGGAGGATAGCAGGACTTTTCAACCCACGCTTTTGTCACCGGTGACAATATCGCGCGGGTTGAAATGTCCTACTTTCCTCCCTTGGCACGTAATGTACTATTGTGACTGCCTACCCTACGTTAGATATCAGTGCACGCACCTGAAGAAATAGGTCGAACGCGACTCAATTTTAAATTAAAAGTCGATCTTATGTACACAAAAGTTGGCCACACCTGGTTTATATGAACTAATGTCACTTAGAAAGAAGCTATATGTACTAATTATAGTTTGTTTGTTTGCGATCTGATTTAAATAATTGAATTGAGTTGAATTAGTCTGATTTAAATAACTATTTCAGTGTTGGATAGTTTTTTCGAGGAAGGCTATAAGCTATATAACATCTCGCTGCGACTAATAGGAGCAAGGCATCAGTTAAAAAGTTTTATAAACGGGGAACATTTTTTAAATTACACGTGAACGAAGTCGCTGGCAACAGGTAGTAAAATCATAAATTGAGCAGAGTAAGCAAACACCGCTTGACTTGCTGCTCTAATTACAATTATTGCTATATATTTTTAACCTCAGATAAATTTAAAATCGTCCTTTTAATATTTAACTAAAGGTTTTGCCATACTTAACTTTAACTGTCGTTAAGGGACGTTAATGAGCCGTACACTAACTTAGGGAGCGATGTTTTTAAATCTCAAGACTTGCTTAGGAAAGTGACTGTAAAACGATCCGCGCGCCGTATAATGACGAATGATAGCCAGAACTCTGTTTTATTTATTTTCAAATATTTAAAAAGATAGATGTATTTATTTGCTAAAACACGTATATGTGTGTCAATGTGAACTATAGAACGCACACAAGGTGTGAATTATTAGATGTCCAAACATGTTTTACTTTTCACATAACGTCCAATTGTCGGTCTATAAAAAAGAATTTATATAAATCAAGTAATTTTTAAATAAAGTTTGTGAGAATTATCAAAGTTTAGTTTCGAGTTTTCCGTCTCTTGCTGGGAATGTTATCTTGCTGTGGAAATCTTGCTATGTATAATATTCCCTAGCTGGCTTTTACAGCACCCTGGGCAGGAAATGGGAAGGTGACACTTGTATTCTATAACCGTCACATGAACAATGCGTTTAGTTCACTCAATTACCAATAAATTACAAATTGATTGCAAATAGGATTTAAACAAATAAATAAATGAACATAAATATTGGTGGACATTACACACTACTTCTTCTGGTCCCAAGCTATGCTTGTGTTATAGATACCAGAATATGGATATACTACATAAGATACTTTGTTTTGGTAAATACATACTTATAAAGTGCGAGTATAAGCATACCTTGATCATGGCTTTGAGTAGAGCGTATCTGGTGAATACATTTCGCTGTGCTTTGGACTCGCTGTAACGTGCCATGAGCGTCACAAGAGCCTTCTTGGCCGTGTCATAGTTCTCATCCAGACGCAACCGCACTCCACGAAGACGTTCATTTGTTTCTATTACCTCTTCTTTAGTTTGTCCACCTGGAAAATTAACAAACTTATTATTCAGAAATATTCGCTTTTACATATTCTATACTACTACTTGAATGCGCTAATCTCAGGAACCACTGATCCGATTTGAAAAATTAATTCAGTGTTGGATAGTAAATTTATCGAGGAAAGCTATAAGCTATATTGCATTACGCTGTGACTAATAGGAGCGTGGCATCAGTGAAAAATATTGCAAAACAGGGAAAAATTTCTAAATAATACAAAGTCGCGGGTTCACAAATATTTAAATAAAACTATTTATTTCAGCAACAAAAGCAGATCAGAATTTTCAGTATCTGGCATTTTTACAAAATCTGTTCGATATTTTACGTATTTCATATGTAAATTCGTATGTTATTTTTGCTAGATGCAGTCTGCTCTGCATACCTAGAACAATAATATATTTATTCTGTGTAGAAATATTGAATAACAATAAAATTGTTGTAGATATTAGATTGATCACTTCTAGCGCTCGGTTTTCAAATATTCGTTTTCACTTGTCTCGTATAATATAATAACAAAATTTAAATTTGATAAACTACTGTTTACAAGACTAGGGAACAAATGGTAAAATTGTTTGTTCTCCGTAACAACGAAATTCATTTCACAAGTGTCTATAAAATTAATAAAATTTATTAAGCAATAAAAACGTGTTCTGACCGTCATAATTTAAGATTAGTAATCTTAAAAATAATTACGAATTAACGTGGTATGCGCGAGGGGTGTATACAGGGAGGTGTTCCCTTTGTTTCTGTAATGTTTCTGGAATAATAAACGAAAATTTGGAATACTTATTTACGTGTAAGAAAATGAAGTCCAATTTTATAAAGGAGCTCAATAGATTTATGCGATTTTTTATATTAACACGCTTTTATTAACTTTGTACTTATCCATCAATGTATTAATCTATGTAACGGAATATTTAATAGTGATCTTTTTACTAACTTACAGTAGATAAATTGATTTTAAGGACTGATGACAATGCAATGATTACAGAAAATATTAAAGATATTAGAGCTTATTTTTTAGTTTTTGAAATCAGCAAATTTTGGGATAAAGGTTATTACTATCAGTTATATAAACTAGAAGGTGTCTAGATTTTCAAATAATGGTTGTTCGTCAATTGTTGTCAGAAATGGCGTCGTCGCAAAAAGAGCGACACTTGGAGATCCATAACGCCAAAATGTCGATATAAATAGTTAGTACAAACCTAACAGAAACTAAAAGCCCCCAAATTGAACCTTGTTTACGCCAATGATGCATGCCGTAAACGATAGTACGAACATTTTAGCTGTATCTCGATGTTTGCAATAAACGATAACCATACGAAGTTTTCAGGCAATGAAGTTTTCAATTTACATCGAATATCCGATAGATAGCACTCATTTTCAACGTGATATAACATCCGTTGTTGACATCGATGACTTGTATCGTTTTACGTAAAGCGCTTATCTCTACATGCTAAAGGTATAAAATTTTACTACAGCAAGTTCCTACCAAACAGTTTTGAAAAGCATCTATGAATTTTGACTATTTTTAACTTTGTTGGGTATCTATTAGTAAGTAGTATGTCGTATATATTTTATAAAACGCCGTTTACTTCAGTTATATAAAATACTTTTCATGGTTTTAGAACGTAAGTTTCCAAGGCGTTAGGCCCAATATAGATTAAATAATTCGCCTCTGAATCTTGAAGGTTAAACTTCCTACCTTGGCTGGCATTGATTTATGCGTGGGTCAATACCACTGAAGTTTTTTGTAGTTATTTGAGTACTACTGTAAAGTCATATACCTAATACGTTTTACAGTGAGTATAAATACACGTTGTGAATTTGGTATTCAAGATTCGGTCCATAAGTTGCATATTATTACGTGACAAATTTCAACCATAATCAATTAGAATAGGCCTCGTAAACAGAGGCTGCCATCAACACAAATCAATGCCGAGGCAGGCACCCCGGACCCTTAATATTCAAGCCGAGACTAATGTACTGACCCTCTTCCGGTCATAATGTTAACGTGTAGCATATTTATTTTATTATTAGGGCACTAGTTTTATTATTAACTAGCTGTTGCCCGCGACTCCGTCCGCGTGGAATTTGGAAAACGTTTTTTTTTTTTCGCAATAAAAGGTAGCCTATGTCCTTTCTCAGGGTCTAAAGATTGTCTGTGCCAAATTTCATCAAAATGGTTGAGAGGTTTAAGCGAGAAAGCGTAACAGACAGACAGACAGAGTTACTTTCGCATTTATAATATTAGTAGGGATTGTATCTAGATCGTGTGTTTACTTCATCTGTTTCTTATAAGATAAAAATTACGCAAAGTTTTCAATCAATTTGCTCAATTTCTTAACAAATAGAAAGTACTAAGAATATGTAAAGAAAATATTTAATGTTCTGTTTAGTTAGTTTTCGGCCTCATTGGTCATAAAACCTAAATATTAATTTTTATGACACTGTAATAAAAACATAAATACATTACGTGAATTTAAATTTTAAAATATTATTATGATAAATTGTATTATGTTATAAATGAGACTAATGTATAGATTTCCTTTGTTGTTTTTCTAAATAGAATAAGACAATCTCAATAAAGTCTTTAATTGCATAGGCTACATAATTATAAATATATAGGTACCACTGGAATTCAAAACCAGAACTTCGGTAAAATAGCAGTTTTACTACCAATAACCAAATACACAATGAATATATTAAAATCAGGTACCTTAATCGGTTTAGTTACGGTTATTTAAAAAAAACTACTCACTAATTCTGTAACAGAAAAATGACGTACAGATACAACAGGTACAATAGTGCTCCTAATGCTACAGAATAGACACTCTTCAAGGATAATATTTATACAGCAGTAGATACGTATGAATATGTAAATGGCTACTTACTGGAAGTGCCTTCATCTTTGACATCTTGCACGATCCGACGAACGCTTTGGGTGAATTTGCCCACTAAATTCGTACTCGCTGAAACAAAGAAAACATTTCACTAAATAAACATAGAAAAGCTTTAGTCCTTTTTAAAGGATTGTTAACTTGGCAAGGAGGGCTGATTGTATTGGCACTTATAATTAATTGACTTCAAAAAAAGTAGGAGGTTCTCATGCACTCGTCTGTATGCTCTTTTATGTGTTTGTTACCTCATAACTTTTAACTGGGCGAAGCGATACAATTATTCTATTTTTATTTGAAAGCCGACGCTTCTCGTGCTGGCACCAGATCAGAATCTGATGGTTATTTCCTAAGACATCGAGAAAATCCCTCAAAGTTAAGAGCACACATTGTTTTTACATATTATGTATCTAAATAATCAGAGTAGACTACCGTGTTGATCTCATGAAGACGGTGCAAGTTTTTTTTTTAAATAATACTCATTTAATAAGTATCATTGGAACACAGAAAAACTTTATATTTCATTTAAGATTTAAAAATTTTGAGAAATATGTGGTGGTATCTAAGACTACAAGAGTTATACGCAAAATATTAACAAAGTTACTTGCAAGCATTTGAAAAGATGGTAGTTGTTTAAAGAATATCTCAAACCTTTGAAATATAAAGAAACGCTTCAACAACAGTTTCTTAATATTGCTTTTCAATTCTACACATTATACATGTCAATAATGGAAATGTATAACGGGCTACAACAAGTGCAGTTCAAAGAACTGTGTTTCTACTTTGTATCGTTTGAACATATTTATTATACATTTGTCTTTCGTTTCTTACAAATATGTTATTTATATTTTCTTATATACTGTACGCAACAATATGTTAAGTGACTATAGTAATCTATAGTTTCCATGATAGTTCTTAATAACTCAGTATAACTATCTGACACAATATACCAACGAAACTAGCCAAAAGGTACTCAAAAATCAAAGCACGAAGTGAAATAATATAGTAATCATAGAAGCAATTTTGGAATATAAAAATATAGTGACTTTAGGTGATTATTTTAATGTAATTTATTATTAAAATGATTTAGGATTATGCATAAAGAAATTAAACGTTAAACAGCAGCACAGCATTGAAACTATTCGTGAATAAGATACGCTCTTATTTCGACTATGTCTGTATTAGCTGATATTCTAACTAAACAGAAGTTTCTTTAGGGTTAAATGTTTAGAATAAAGAGTTAGCTAATGGGATACCAAACCGAATAAATGAACGATCGATAAACTCCGATACACAGTCTTATCCCGGCTTTAAACTGCTGGCTGTCCGCTTACCGCTGCGATGGATTATGTCAGTAGTGACTGTAATTTAATGGACAAGGAGGGTTTGAATCAGTTTAAATCTCATATACCAAATGGATTAATGTAAATCAGTTTGTCATGCTGAATGCTGATACATGATCAATGCTGTTTACTGAATAAAATAAAAAACATACAATGACATTATTGTTCTATTGAACAACTTGTTCCCAGTCTTTATTAAATTTGCTAGTTTTCACTGTTTTATATGCCATTTGTCTCGTTAACGTGTAATAAGACCAAATAAAGTAAACAAAAGTGGAAGTGGAGACCCGTGCTCTATGACAGGACGCTAGTGGTCTGTGAGGGATAAGCTTTTTGAATTTTGATACAGTTGGTATTTATAGGCTACTATCTCCACTTGACGGTTATAATGGCTGTTTATAGACACACCTAAGAAGTAAGACCGCCAGAACTCTTCTTGAACAGACAATAGCGTAAATAAAAACGTGTTATAGGTATCGATAGCATAACAGAAACAAAAACCGTCGTATAGGTTGAATTCAATGAGGTCACATGCAGCATAAAGGGAATGATCTGCACATTTAAGTATATTATAATTGATAGGTATTAGGTATTATTAATAGTTAATAGCTATGAGTCATGACTCATGAGTCTGCGAACGGCTGAGCATATTAATCAGAAGAGCAATACAAATTTTTAGGTATGGCTTAGCAAAACAGGTTGCAGTTAAAAGTTGACATTTCTATTTGGTATTCATAATACGTAAGTTTCAGATCACGTATTTCGAAAATATGTATTTTTGAATTTTATGATTTTCATAACATAAACTTATTCAAAACAACGTAGCGTAAACAGCTTAGTAATGTAGTTTAACTCATGACCATGACCAGAGTTCTTAAAAATTTGGATATAACTAAAATAAGAGGATTCAAAAAAAGTTGTTTTATGAACAGTTTCTTATTTTCAAACGATAGGTACACGTAAATGAACTACAAACTTCAATGTGAAGCGCGAATTTATTTTACATAATCTGCGAAGTGAAAATTAAAGTAGATGCAATATTGCTTAGTTGTGGCATTTTCTTTTACTCATAGCTGTCGTGGAAATTGAAAAAGTTTTCAAGTTGCCATGTTCTGTGACTAACATTATTAATGAAAGTAAACTGAGCAAAACTTTAAGAAGCTTTTTAGGTAGAGCATAGATGTTTTTTGTTTAGTTTTGGTGACTCAATATGTTTTAAATATCATTCTTTATCTTACATCAACGGCAAATCGGTTGTTGAATTGATCTTTGGTTGAATCAAGGTGATTGCGTCCTCAGAGGCGCTCATGAAATTCCCTGGTGTTCACGATTGTGGACAAGCAGTAAAGCCGTTTCTAAGCTAGCTGTAACAGTTCTTTTTGCTTACTTCCTAAGTCTTAAGCAATAAAATAAATAAAATAAAGAAATATAACTTAAAATTAGTTCAGTGGTTTAAACGGAAAAATAAATAACAGACAATACATACATTTGATAAAGATATCACGCTCTGTTTTCCCTTAGAGGATACAAATAAAACGTGCAAATACAAGCCACGGCCGTAATCCTGTTGCTGCCAAGATTTTACTTACCCTTTAAAATCCCTTTTCCCTTCAGAATATTTCACGCTTTTTAAATAAAACACTGCTAAAATGATTAGGCTTGAATAAATTAATTACTCGCCGTGCTCGTAATTAAGAAACCAAAATAATTAGTCACTTTTAGAGAGTACTTAACTCATATTTAGTATTGCACAATTAGGTAAAGTTTGATTTAAATTCGGGTAAACTTAAGTCACTGTAAATACATGCTGACAAACACATAAATACAAGAACCCACAAATATACTCACACGCAAACTTTTTTGCATGACGTTGAAATTCACCTATTAAGCAGGGTTTGAGGGCAATCAATCCATCTGGTTAAGTTACGTCTCTAAAAACATGAATAAAAAGATTTGGGTGATATTATTATTTTATGTACCTATGCTAAGTTCCTACAAAACGTGTGTCATTTAAGTCATTGTTTGAAGATATTTATTTATTTATTTTTAAACTTCTTGCACAAATATGTACAATGGCGGGCTTAATGCCAAAGTTATTCTCTTTCTGCCACCCAGATATTCATTGCTGTCTTGTGCTAAAAATGTTCTGATCCCGTTTGTTACTCACAATAAAGTGTTACAGTTCTCTAAGGTATAACAAAGTTGACATAAGACACTAGGAATTTCTTTTACTTTACAAAATTTCTATACAAAAGCTGTTATTATCAAGGAGAATTTTCTTAGAATTATTTTAACTATATGGTCTTTAATATGAAATTGTTATGTTTGTAGGATAGTAGCCATAATCAAAATTAATTATATGAGTATTACTAATCTAAAATTCTCTAACACCTGTGCGACTTATTCGTTTAAATAAAACCACTTTTTACGGATTTACACGAGTGAAAATTCACGCCACAAATACACATTCTAAATCCGTAAAAAGTGGTTTTATCAATCACTAATTTTCAATGCTTACTTTAAATAATCAACAAGAAAAAAGAAGCAAAAAGAAAGATGTTCCTTAATTTTATAAAATTAGAAGCCTTGCATTTTAAAAATATATATATAGAGCATTTACTTTCTTGTATACACTATGGTAAAAGAGACCGCTAAAAGATAGAATAGTGAGCCGAGCAAAGAAAAGCAGCTTACGCATTTGGTGATTGGAATCCGAATGCGAAATTGAATCTGGGAAATCCTTCAAATCAGTATCGTTATAAAACCAGATTATAAAAGCCTTGATCTTGAAAAGTACCTAAAATATGTTTTGATTTTTTTGGATAGCAAAAGCAGTGATATAAAAACAAAATTAAATAATTCAGAATTGTGTAGTGAATCTATACTTTTTTGATGCGGTTTGACTTTTTCAAAGTGATAGAGTGGTTCAAGAGTATGACATTATTGCATAATTTATTAATTCCATTGTTTCCCATGGATGAGACACACACACAACTAAGAATTTCAGCTAAGTAGTTTATAAGTTGGTTTCACATGTTTCTCACATTTTATATTGTCTATTGTACCATTTTTGTTAATATGTTTTTGTCCTCCAAGGTGGAATAATAAATATTTATTTCTTATTTCTTTTTTTAAGGTTTGGTTTTTAAATTCCACGCGTACGAAACATCGTACAAACCGCGAGCAACACGACTATTCGTTATAAAGGAATAACATATTTTCTATTCGCTGCAGACGTTTAACAATCTTTCGTATTTGGTTTTTTAATTTATTAATAAACCCTAATTATTTTTCTATAATAAAAATTGCATATTTGTTATCTCCTATAACGACGCAATTGCTATCTCCCAATGAAAGTCTGTTTACATTTTCGGCCAATGCTGATGTTAGTGAAAGATTTGAGTTGCCGTAAAATATGGCGAAACTCTAACAACAATAAATAAAATATATTTTGTACAAAAATGAAGTTATTTACATAATATGAGGATAGGTTTTAATCGATTATGTTAAACCTAAGCTACTGGGGTGGAATCTTAAATAGAGAGCTTTAAACTGCAGTCTGAGCTCACTTGCAGCTTAGGCTTATGGTATCATAGGGAGGGGATTATGAGAAAGCAACGGCATCCATCCACTTGATATATAGAGGCTTACAGATACCAACATTTAATTAAAAGCGTGATAGTTTCCACCAATATAGTTTACTTCTTCTAATAAAACCGCCTTAACCTTTACCTTTTTTTAACAGAATTTTGTCATCATCATCCTCCTGCCCTTATCCCATTATTTGGGGTCGGCGCAACATGTCTTTTTCTTCCATAGTCTTCTATTAGGCGTCATGTCTGTGTCAACTCCTCTTTCTTCCATGTCCTCTTTCACACAGTCCATCCATCTTTTCTTAGGTTTTCCTTTAGACTTTTTTCCTTCCACTTTTAATCTCAGAACTCTCCTAACGATATTACTTTCGTCTCGTCTCATAACATGCCTATACCTGGACATCCTGAGCGGATGTGATTCTTCAATTTTTCAGTCACTGGCATCTCTTTCAGACTTCCTCTAATTTATTCATTCCTTATTTTATCCATTCGCGTAACGCCACACATCCATCTCAACATTCGCATCTCCGCAACGTGCATTCGTCTTTCCTCTATCGCTTACCCTACACGACAGAATTTTGCAATGTATGTTTTAATTTAGTTAAGTTTAGTTGTATAGGTAGAATAGGTATTATTGTAATGCTCCTAGCCCTAACAATAATTTAATTTGTGTTATTTACGGATAGTTATCCGAAATAAATGATCCCTTTATTTTCATAATTTATACATATTTTTTTTAAAGATTATAAAAATAACACATTTATAGGCACTGTATAAAAATAAAAAAGAAACACACAATAGATACACTAAATAAAAACACACTCATACAGTTATAATCAAATAAAAAAATATAATAAATAATCTACTTAGTTCAAAAACTAAAAAACACGCTTGAAAATCCTGATTATTTTTTTAAATTATTACGTTGTCATCGGTTATTGATATGTGTGCAAAATTTCAGATCAATCTGACTACTGCAAGTGGGTCAAAATCACTTTCAAAGATGCCGTTACATAGATTAATACATTGATAGATACATACTGAACTTATATAAGCGTGTTAAAATAGTGCACCACTGACATCGAGTACAGGAACCAAGCTGTCGGTATCTTCTTTATATAATCAAATGTTTAAATAATGATTTAAAAAATAAAAAAAATAATGAAAAATAGAAAAGTGCCCTAGTACCCTGTTCAATCTATAACTAAACATATTTTTTATAATAGACCACGAATGTAACATACATAGAAGAAATAAACACGATTTAACTTATTATATCTGCTTTTAAAACGTTGGTAAAAATACGATACCTCAGTAAACACATCGAAGGTCGATAGCAAGTCTTAACCCAACAAGTTTGTTCGCACACCAAGCTAGGAAATTGAATTTACCAAATTAGCTATAAGGATATAATTTAATCAGTGTATTGTAAAGTTCCGCAAGGACAGCAAGTAGGTACTTGTAAAATGTTAAAAATACCCAAAGGCCATCATCGGGCATTATCTAAACACGTATCCTACTACCCCTCCGATAAGTCATTATGAATTAGACCATTAATCTACAGTAGATTTTTCTATGAGTATGTTCTTCTAACTACGTTTAATACTTAATGTATTCTCTTCATAAGGTTTCTACTTATTCCTATAGTTGTAAAATAAATATGTAGAAGTTGGGCATAATTTTATCAGCTTAGCTAATTTTGTTATTACAGGCGTGTTTATTCTGATGGAATCCTTTCGAATAATTCCCAGTCGGGTGGCATTACAACCAACTCGATGCTATAAGACCGAAGAAAATTAATTACCTTTCCGGAATTCCTTCCAAGGCGCTGCCGATTTAATAAAGTTATTAGCACCCTCAAGACTTTACTGAAAGCAATTTTGGCATATTATCTACAAATTCCAGGAGTCAATTTTCAATGATTTCTGTCCAAAGAATTTTCTTTAAAAGCTTTAGAACTTATGGCATTTTTTAAAAGTTAATTATTGAGCTATATAAAGTTATAATCATCATACCGTCACGCCTTTAGCACCTTATTCGACTAGTATTTTAAATGAGTATTATTAACTAAATAATGACATAATTATGTTTAACTTTAATAAATACCTAATCCGCCTGAATTATTTTTTAAAGTTCATGTAGGATAGACAACGACACAGCAGGGAGTGCCTATATTTAACAGTGGATAGAAAAAAGCTGACGCTACCAAGAAAAGGATAACCTCATCAAATAAGTAAATAAAATCTCTTCCGCTCTTATTTTAAAATTAGCTTAGATATAGAGTCTGTAATAACAGTTACAGTAGCTAGCTGTTGCCTGCGATTTCGTACGCCTAGAACTTAGAAACTAAATCATAACAAACTATACAAAATACCATTTGAACCATCCAAAGGATGTTTTTTTTTGTATAATCGGAAAAATGCCACATCGAAATCCGTAGCATAATTTTAAAGAAAATAACGACTTTGTTTTATAATAAGTAAAGATACTATACTTTATGTTTCTAATTTCCAAAATATACTTGATAGTTATAACCTTCGTAATACAAGTTAACAGCAGTAGTAACAAAAGTTTTCCCAGTTTTCCCTAGATCCATTTTAGCAGGTTTACATCGTGTTAACGTCAAGTTTATTACAATTTATCATCGTTTGCTAACAGTTTAACCTCTTGGCATTGTGGCTATCTCTTTTGAATGTTATGTTTTGATATGAATAAAGAAGCAAATAAGTTATTTAGGTAGTAATAGTAATTCCTTTTTTAATTTTAGTAGTATCCTCCTTTGAAAACGAAACAACGATAACCTTTAATTAAAAATTTTAAGCATGTGTCAAATTGCAATTGTCTTACGTAACATTTTATTGTTGAATTAAATTGATATCTTTAAAAAAAGAATTCAGAATCACATGATCGAGGTTTAGCATCTCGGTAATGTGATTGATAATAATGATATTCTAATTTAATGTATTCGTAACTAGCTGTTGGCCGCGAACGGGGAAAATTTTCTTAATTCTACGTACAAAGACGCGTAGAATTTAAAAAATTGGTCAAGTGCGAGTGGGACTCGCGCACGAAGGGTTCCGTACCATTATCTATGCAACATAAGGCAACGTTATTAGTATCGAGCAAGAAACGGTAAAAAAATCATGTTTGTTGTATGGGAGCCCCCCTTAAATATTTATTTTATTTTATTTTTAGTATTTGTTGTTATAGCGGCAATAGAAATACATCATCTGTGAAAATTTCAACTCTCTAGCTATCACCGTTCTTGAGATACAGCCTGGTGACGGACGGACGGACGGACGGACGGACGGACGGACGGACGGACAGCGAAGTCTCAGTAATAGGGTCCCGTTTTTACCCTTTGGTTACGGAACCCTAAAAATCCCCATTTTTTGAACATATTTTAGTAATGCTTCTCTTCTATTGGTCGCAGCGCGATTTTGTATAGCCTAGCCTTTATAGTGCCTACCTCGCTAATTGGACTATTCATTCACTATTCACTTTTCAATTCGAACCAGTATTCCTGAGATTAGCGCGATCAAACATAACACAAGCATATAAAGCTTAGCTTGGGACCAGAGGACGCTGTGTGAAATGTCCATGAATATTTATTTATTTATTTTATTTTAAACAAACAAACAAACCAAACTCTTCAGATTTATAATGTTAACATAGATATGGTAGTAATAACGCAAGCTTATTAAGTTTACTTAGATACTAAAGGAAGTTACATACAATATCTGTGAATATTTATTTATTTTTGGCTCTGGAATAAGTATAATTTTTGGAATGAATATCTTCCAATCCCATGAAATACGGAAACCTGTTTAATACCGTCACAAAAAGTCAGATTATTCTCACGGAATTATTTGAGTTTCGACACAGAATTTTATTCACGGAGATTAGCAAATAAAACTCTGCTCATACTTTTCAATTCTCAAAAGAAAATAATGGAAACATTTTCTTTTTCGATTATTTACTCGAATCGCTAATCCGTATTTTATATTTTTCATTACAAGCGGCCTTCTCTGTCGTCAAGATGTGATGACAAACGTTTTACGAGGTTGTTTATGGCTGCGAGATTACTAAGTGTTTTTCCTTAACCTCTTGGTATTAAACCTATAAAGTATTAACGGCGTAATCTTTATGTGGCTTTAGTATCTATCTTTATGAAGAACTTAGATCTTATATGTTTTCAAAGTAAATTTTTTTTTCTGAAAATGAGATTTGTAATACACTAACATCTTTTTTCTTCGTTGTTGAGGAGTTAAGGGTGTCTAATCAGCCTAGTTATGCCTAGTCAGTTAATAGGTGCTGTAAGCGGGTGGTATATTTTGTGCGTTTCAAAGTATTTTCCCTTACCTACTATTATTATTTTTTTGTATAAATTGTAATAAATATTCGGATAGTACACTACAGAAACCATAAAATATAATTGCGGAAGGTTGGCTGTCGTTATCTCTCAAGTTCGTTAGTTGTGAAAATATTGGTTCTATACGTCAAGCCGACGCTAATGGCAGCTATCGCCTTACCAATCTTGATGTACGCTCTAATAATATTGTTCAGTGGATAGTGAAGTGAAGTGAAGATGGCTTTTCAATAAAATGGTTTGTTGTGGCTCGAGTGGAGAATGGCTTGTTAAGTATCAGTATCTTCGTCGATAAATATCTTAAAGAGGTACAGACAGACCTCCTCCAGAATGCATATGGTTTTGTTTCTAGTTTTCATTCTACAACAAACTGTGACTTCGTACGCGTAGCATTTAAATATTTTTTCCCGTTTTTGCAACTTTTTTACTGATGCTTCGCTCCTTTTAGTTGTAGCGTGATGTTATATATCCTATAGCCTTCCTCGATAAATGCACTATCCAACACTGAAAGAATTTTTCAAATCAGAGCGGCGGTTTCTGAGATTAGCGCGTTCAAACAAACAAACTAACTCTTCAGTTTTATAATATTAGTATAGAAGTATACATGATGTTGTCTGCTTATATAGGTACTGTTTCTTAACTAGTTGTCGTTTACCACTGTCTAGGAAAGAAACAGGGCTATGATATTTGTATTCTTGCCCATAGCACACGGCGTATTTTAAACGCGCGTTTCAGGAACGCGCGTCTTCGGCGCCGTAAACGCTGATTGTTGCGTTTGCATTGATAATAGAAACGCGCGCATGAAGCGCGTATACGCGCATTTGAAGCGAAACAAACGCGCGTACAAAGGAGCGGGGTACGGGCAGAGGGGGGCTGGGATCAGGGTTGCCAACTCTACGTCTTTTTACGTAGATCTACGTATTTTCTATCAAAATTGTTCAAATTTGCAAAATAGACTGAATGGGCATAATTTCCTTTACTTTCGCTAAAAAAAGTTAATAAATGTTCCGTTTCATACTAACACACACTCGCCTCGCCACTCAACACGTCGCGCCATTCATTTTATAAACAAAGTGTCCATTCTATAGAACCGTGACTCATGTCACATGAGTCATGTGACTGTGTAAAATGAAACATCTTGCCGTAAAAGTGAATCTTAAGGGCCTACATCAATATCATCGCCGACACGTACATATTACACAGCCAGTAGGCACAGAAAATGAAGAATTAGGGATACTTTTCCTATTTACTCAAAATCTACTAAATATACATATTTTAATTCTGATCCACGTGTTTCTATAAATAATAGTTACCTATGTTTTTAAAGTTATTTCATTAGTTAATACGCGATAATAGATCGACAAATGAAAAAAATAAAAAATTAGAGAGGTTGTTTCGCCAAGATTTTCTATCGAGAAAACTTTTTTCAATCGCGTTTCTGAGTTCATGCGATCCTAGATCATATATTGAAAAAACATATACTTAAAAATTAGAGCTCTAGCCATTCAATCTAAAGAAACAATGAAAACTTCGTACATAGAAAAATGCACGAAGCTATTTTGGTATCCTCTTAACCTAAAAAAAATATTTCAAACTAAGATTTCGAAGGAGTTGTTTAATTTCGATATTTTTCAACTTCCTGCTCAATTTAATTAAATTCAATTATGGAAATAAGCAGTG
Organism: Orgyia antiqua; assembly: GCA_916999025.1. Lineage (NCBI taxonomy): Eukaryota > Metazoa > Arthropoda > Insecta > Lepidoptera > Erebidae > Orgyia > Orgyia antiqua. Next base: position 12,477,426 of record OU779864.1, on the reverse strand, counting down.
ACAGTGAGGAAGAGCAGAATGTGACTCTTACTAAAAAAAGAAAGCTACATTGAAAATGATAATAAAAATTGAATAATTTAAATAAATTGATGATGACTCTGAAAGTAGCAAAATTCATAGATTTTTTTGTTTGCTAATGGTAATTTTTTTTAAGTTTATTGTTTGTCTGCTGTCTACTACTTTTAGGGTAATATAAATTGTCGTTTTATTCACTTTTACCTACCCTACTCTCTTCAAACGCAAAAGCGCGTGACTACAGCGCGTTTGTACAGCTGTACCTGCGCGTATACGCGCAGTAGAGGCGCGTTTTACAATCGCCCCGTGTGCTTAGGTTACAAGGTTGCGATCAAATCTCGTTTAAACCACGTATACGCGCGTCGTCTGCGCGTTTAAAATACGCCGTGTGCTATGGGTCTTATAGCTTCTTTTATGTGTTTTCTATTTACAATTATATTTGTTTAGATTTGTATTAACAGCTTGTCCCGTTTTGGATATGGCAGTGCTCGTACTAATCACAATGTGCATGTTTTACTAGCGATCTACTGATGGGGATCAATCACGAACGTGACGTGACTAGTGATAGTTATGGGTCACATAAAATCATGTCAATACGATTAGCTACATGATATCATAAAATGCTATTTATTTAGATGTTGTAGATTAAATTCTTTTGGAATTATTATCTTATTAAATTGATTCTTGTAGTGATTATCGTAATATTCATTAACCGCTCTTAATTTCTGGCTTTGAGATTTGCGTTCTGGTATATTATGATAATAATAAATAAAATAAATAGAAGAAAAAGAAAAGAAAATCCCGTAAGTCTAGATAATTTAAGGATCATTACAAACCCATTTTAATTGTTGTTGAGTGAGCTGAAAAGGGATTGGTAATTATTATTGGCAAAAACTTAACCGTTCTTATATTTATACATAGTAAACAATGTTCATTAAATTTTAAATAAAATAGATATGAAGTAGGATGCATCGTTATTTTTAGCGATGTAATCAACTTCGGAATCGTGTGATGCAGTTTTGAACATGCATGACGTATTATAACCGTATAGATAGGTAGACGTTTATATCGAAAGTAAAGGCACTATGTATATGACGTCACAAAAGTTACAAAATTTACTTAAAATAAAACCACTTTTAAATTACTTAGACGCGTATATTTCTGCTCAGTCCCACCCAGTGACCAATGGTGACTTTAAAATGTCGCGTCAGGCTAAAAATCACAACAAATATACGCATCTAAATCCATAAAAAGTAGTTTTATTTAAATCAGTCGCGCAAGTGTTAGACAAAATTTACTAAATTGCTATATGTTCCGGCTTTTGCTTGAAATATTACTTATACCACAGATAATATAATAAAGATAATAAAATAAAGATTATACCTAACAATATTAACTAAAACTAATAGCAACTGACGTAGAAAGGATTATAACATCATTTGCGTATGCAATGTCGTCAGAAGGTTCCTACAATATAGTCAGAATCGTGTTACGGCGTTACGTTGATACCTGAATCATTATGTTTTGCATATTGAATCACCCATATCACGAATATAAGCTTAGAATTATAATGACTCAAACTTAACTGGAAAAGCTTACGTACCTATAACGTAAGTAAACCTCGTTTTTAACCAACTTCAAAAAAGGAGGAGATTCTCAATTCGTCTCTATGCTTTTTTATGTTTGTTACCTCATAATTTTAACTGGGCGTAGCGATTTTAATGATTCTTTATTTATTTGAAAGCTGGTGGTTTCCGTGTGGTTCATTGGCACCAGATCAGGATTTGATCATTATATCCTAAGAAATTGAGGAAATCCCTTAAATTTCAAAGTCACATGAAGTTGATTCAACTTTTTTTAAACAATACCAAATTAGTCATCGCAAGTAGTTGCTTTGTAACTATCAAATTGTACTTATTACTTCTGATCTATCTTGTGGTGGATTAAGAATACAAGCGTCAACAATAACGTTTCAAAAAGCTGTAAGATCTAAGGGACAATATAAATAATAAATATAAATATTCATGGACATTTCACACAACATCCACTGGTCCCAAGCTAAGCTTATATGCTTGTGTTATGGGTACCAGAATACGGATAGAATACATATACTACTTTTTTTTTGTAAATACATACTTATAATACATAGGAACACCCAGACACATAACATATAAGCAGGAAACATATTCTGTGAGTAAAGGAAAACTCTAAATTAAACCCTATGCGGTCTATGGTATATATAACACTTGGTTAGCGTGGCCTAAGTAGTTCAGGCACCCTTAGAAGTGGAGTCATGCCCGTGTACAACAGTTGAACGTTAATAAAGCAGAACTACTTACAGGCCACTAAGGCCACTTCTCATTTAGCGGTTCAAATTGATTCAAACATTTTTTTCGTAAAGAAAATTCAAATTATTACTTTGTAAAATCAGCTTTTTACCAGATATTATCCGTCTTGTATTTAATGGGATTTGTTTTAATAGGCAACAATTTATTGATAACTAACGATAGCCAGATTTTTGAAGTTTAATTTAGCTAAAACCTTATGAGGGTTGTTATATAATATAGGTACTAAGTCTATGCTAAAATCTTGTTAAAAAATTTATTTTCTGTTCAAAATATACAGAGGAAGAATGAGAGCATTACAAACATTAACTATGTAACATCTTTAACATAGATTAACAAAATGCAAATTATAGAAAATGTTAATGATATTGAACCTCCGCCTATTCCAACAGGAATATTCAGACGTGTATCTAAATACCCAACACTATATTATTCAACACTGAATACAACTATTGAATAATTAACACTCTTTGAAGTTTCAGGTACGCTTCTAACTCATTATAAACATACATACAAACTCGTTTATGTGTTCACAATAATGATACCAATTCCACGTTCACAACCCAACTTAAATACAAAATTAAAATTGATAGTGGTGCCGATTCTAAGTGCACAACTTAACTTAACTTAACTAAAAAATGAAAACAACTATTGCTGTATCTTGATTATTTGGCTATTTTGTTGTGTACTTTTATATTAATTATAATATAAACAGTGTTTATAATAAGAAAGTTCAGTTAACATTACGGAAAGCTGTTATTGACCCTATCAATTTTCATTTTTTAGTTAAGTTAAGTTTAGTTGTGTAAGTAGAATAGGTACCAGTGTCAATAACACAGTTCGACAATATTAACTGAACTTTCATATTGTAATAACTGTGTATTATAAACGTCCGTGTGATGACCGATTAAGAACACAAGTGTCACCACTCCATTTATTTCCCAGGGTGTTTTAAGAACCAGTTAAGGGACTATATAAGCAATTAACGTATGAGAGACGGCGGAAACTCGAAACAAAACGTCAGCGTTGTAAAGTGGAGGAGCCCCATGCCCAGCAGTGACGATAATGGGCTGGAGATAGAGAAAAGGCTTTTAATAATAAAAATGTGCAAAACAAAATATTTTAAATGGTTTAATATTAATTTCTACTTTAACTTCTCATTAATCGATCACACCTATCTATACCTTTGCTCTCTGTACCATCTAAAGGTTGACTGGAAGAAAATGCCTGTGGCATTAAGCCCGCCTTTGTACAATTAATGTATATAAAGTGTGAAATAAATAAATAAAAAATAGCCAATAATTCAAAATATGCCACAGTTATTTTCATGTTTTAGTTAAGTTTAGATGTGCATGTAGAATTGGCACCGATGTCTGAGTGACAAATGATAACTTCCCCAACGATGTACAAAACTGAATGTTGAATTCGCTATGTTATGAGAAATTTGAGGAAAATAGATGAGAAATTGACAAATTATGTACTGTATTGTCGGAGGTCGTTATATTAACGGAGGTAGGGTTCTGATTTTCTTTGATATTTGCTATTAAATATTTACCGGTTTGGGGACGGTTTAATGAAAAAAAGATTGCCTGGAAGAAATTGGATTTAACGTTTAGGGAGCTCTTTGTACGTTTGATTGTATTTTTTTAACCCTAATAAGAAAAATACCTGCTTGTATTTGCGATTTTCTTTAGGTATTATAAAACACTAGCTGTGGCATGCAACTTCGTAGGTACACGTGGAATTTAGAAATAAAACGAACATATTAGACAATAAAACCTTGAACTACTGTATCATTTAAAAGAAACCGCATCAAAATCCGTCACGTAGTTTTGAAGATAGATTTTTTTAAATAATACAGTGGTTAAAAAGGATGTTTTTTGTATAATTTGTTACGGTATGGTTTCTGATTTCCACGCGTAAGAAGTTGCGGACAACAGCTTCTTTATCTTCTTTATCTTTATCTTTACTTCTTATAAAACAAAGTCTTCAATGATCTTGATGCGGTTTTTTTTAATAGATAGAATGGTTCAAGAGGATGGCTTTTTTGCATAATTTGTTAAGGTTTGCTGTATATTGGATGAGATATGATTAAATTTGCCGAGAAACTCGTACGCGTGCGAGCTATAAATGAAAACGCTGCCTTATCTATGTGAGGTACAACAAACTAATGTATGGAGGAATTGTTTGTTACCTATAGTTCTTCAAAAAAGTCCGCGTGGGCATAGGTCTATCTTTTAAGGGAAACCCGCTGTACCCATAATAATGTCGCAAAAATTATTAAATTCAATAGGGTGTTTTCAAAAGCTATTTATGTGTATAAAGTAATCTTTTTTATCAAATTAAATACCTTAGTTCGGACGGGCTTCGTGGTGGAGTGGTTTATATTGCGGACTGCCAATCACGAGGTCGCGGGTTCGATTCCCGCCTCGGACAATCGTTTGTGTGATGTTTATAAATGTCATACAAATGTTTGTCCTCCGTCTGGGTGTTTATATTTATTATAAGTATGTATTTACAAAAAAAAAGTAGTTTATGTATTATATCCGTATTCTGGTACCCATAACACAAGCATAATAAGCTTAGCTTGGGACCAGAGGACGTTGTGTGAAATGTCCGTGAATATTTATTTATTTATTTATTTATTTAGTTAGCTTACACGTTTAATATAGATTATAACTGCTTCTTACAGCATGCAATTTAAATAAATATCTTAGGAGATATGACGAAAAAAGAATTACGCGCGACAAAATAAAATACTTAAACTGTTGGCCGAGCAACGCGAACGTTTTCTCGGTCTTCTATCCATACTCTAATGTTAGGATGTTTGGTTAATGTTGGATTGCATGAATGTAGGAATGTTTGTTATTATTTCACGTAAAGACTACTGGATGGATTTTCATGAAACTTTCCTAAATTCCACGCGTACGAAGTCGCGGGCAACAGCTAGTTATAATATAAGATGTTTTGTAATTATTAAAATTATCGTAGGATAAGATACAATTATAAATAAACGAAAGGTCATTATTTATAATTTAAAATGAGCTTTTAATTATTCCTCCCAAATGATTACTTTCATTGTAATAATTATCAGAGCAGGTTATTAATTATTTCAATTGTAATGTATCTAAGTTGTTAATATCGATTAATTATTAGAATGCTATGAAATCTGTAGAGTCCATTAAGGTAGAGTCGTTATTGATACTGACCTAGATTACAATTTTACCAAAATACTCATTGTTGGTTCTCACGAACAACCCTCTGAAAATAGAGGCAATATTATAACCAAAGCCTGCTTTCATCATGTGATAATAATATAAAGTTCGACGGGCTTCGTGGTGGAGTGGTTTATGTAATGGACTGCCGACCACGAGGTCGCGGGTTCGATTCCCGCTTGGGACAGTCATTTGTGTGATATCCATAAATGTCATACAAATGTTTGTACAGCGTCTGGGTGCTTTCTATGTATTATAAGTATGTATTTACAAAAGAAAAGTAGGTACCCATAATACAAGCATAGAAATATAGCTTACTTTGGGACCAGAGGACGTTGTGTGAAAAAAAAAAAATTAAAGTAATGATTGTTACGTGAGCATTCATTTGAATAAGATTTAGCGTAAATATAAGATTTGCATAAAAATAAATAAATAAATGTTAAATATTCATGGCCATTTCACACAACGTCCTTTGGTCCCAAGCTAAGCTTATATGCTTGTGTTATGGGTAAAGATTACTCTAAAGGACTAGTGGACGTTGTGTGAAATGTCCCTAAACAAAAAAAAAACAAATGACAATTTAATATAAATAATAACAACCTTACTACTTATGTTAGGAAAGAAAATTTTATACATTACAGATCACAACACGTACTCTTTACCTACATAAACCTGACTCGGTGATATCTGACAGAACTCATACTCCTAAAAATAATAAATGTCACACATTTATATAATAAATGGCTTTTATATGGGTTTCTTGATTGCGTAGTTACAATAAAAGTATGTTTCCTTTAACACACGTTTTGCAACGTAATACGAATTATTTACGCACATTGCCACCCGTAAATATATGGTATACGTTACGCATTTTTTGTAGATAAATCAGTGTTATCACTTGCTCGTGTTTCTATTATAAAGTGGTGTGTTTCTGTTAATATGATCAAAGTATTGAAAAAGCGAAGTATTTTTCTAAAAAAAACCAGTAAATGGTTTTCTTAGAATTTGCGAGAACATTAACAAGATTTCAAAAATTCGTTTAATGAATTCCTATAAGTACATATGCCTAAGTAATATGTATTAGTTATAATGTATTCTCCGTGTGGTGACGGATTAAAAATACAAGTATCACCACCCCATCTCCTCCCAAGGGTGCTGTAAAAGTCAGCTAAGGGATATTGCACACAGACAACATCCTATGTCAGAAACGAAAAACTCGAAAGTAAACCCTGTGCCAACACGCCTGGTCAGCGCCGCACAGTAGACCATAAAACCTCCAAAGTGAAGGAGGCCCATGCCCAACAGTGGGACGTAAATGGGCTGGAGAGAGGATGTAGTGTATGTAGGATTCTTGTCGTAAAAAGATATCACAAGGACATCAACAGATTTTTTTTGTATTAGTAATTTTATCAACATGTTTTGGCTATAGGTAGATGGTGATAAAGCTGGTCTATAATTCTATATAATTGAAACAAAACCACTTTTTACGGAATTAGACGCGTATATTTGTTTTAAATTTTAGCATTTGTTTTAATGTTAATAAATCTATACTTATATCATAAAAGCTGAAGAGTTTGTTTGTTTGAACGCGATAATCTCAGGAACCACTCGGCTGTTTTGAAAAGTTCTTTCAGTGTTGGAAAGGGCATTTATCGAGGAAGACTTTAAGCTATATAACATCACGCTATGACCAGTACAAGCGAAGCAGTAGTGAAAAATGTTGCAAGAACGGGAAATATTTTCCTAATTCCACGCGAACGGAGTCGCGGGCAACAGCTAGTATACTAATAAATGAGTCGCTAAGGTGTTTTTGCAACATTTTTCACTAATGCTTTGCTCTTATTGGTCGTAACGTGCCGTAATGACGTTATATAGCCTATTGCCTTCCTCGATAAATGTACTATTCAACACTGAAAGAATTATTGAAATGGGACTAGTGGTTCCTGAGATTAGCACGTTCAAACAAACAAACAATCTCTTCAGCTTATAATATTAGTACCTACAGATAATTTTGCAACCTTATTTTATTTATTCAAACTTTTCATAGTCAAAAGGAATCCAACATAGATTTTAATCGGAGTACATGATGAGAACTTGATCTAAATCGAATACTTAATTGTTACATAATAAAGCATTTGCTCATCGAGGCAGTCACGACACTAAGACATCAATTAAGTTCAGTCGTGATCTATCGTGAGTTACATTGCGTAATTACGGACCTATCTCTATTTGTGTGATTATTGTGTTGACCCCAAATTGCAGGGTTTGATGGCAGTCTCTATATAATATTGCCATCGTTATTGCAATATTTATTTTACAATCTTGTATGCAAATCTACTCATTTAAACCGGAAGGAATTGGAATTTTTCCATATCAATCAATCATCATTATAATAATATCACGCCTTTTTCCCATGGGAGTAGGTAGAATCTATATGACAAATGTACTTCTCAATTTAATTGTATTTCTATATAATGCGATTGAAAAAACCATAAAGAGAGAACGTGTTCCTTTTTTATGCTATTTTGCTTATATCCTTTATTTTATTTTGTAATATAACCTTACGATAGATATTAGTTAGATTTTTTGACCTAATATGAATATGTACAATCCGAATTTTAAAATCAGAAAGTTGTATCTAATTTAATCATAAAATTGACAGCTTGTGATATTTGTATACAAGTAAAAAGATATAAATAGTATCTCGTTTTCAAAGAATCGAATCGATATTCGATTTGGAGCCATTTAATTTTCCATTGAGAATTTGAGAAAAACAGGGAAACGTAACTTTTTAAACAAGTATAAGAATAAAAATTTTTCTTTTTAGATATTTTCAAAAAAAGAACGAGTACAATTTAAAAATTATAGTTCTTGAATAAAGTTGGACGTAATTGTCTTGTTAAATGACAAAATGTCTCATGAATCGTAAACATTTAAGTGTTTTAACTTTAACAATTAGAGAAGTTAATGCCTTATACAAAAAGACATTGTGTTAACACGAATTAAATTTACACTAAAATGTAGTTGGATTAAACTTGTAATTTCGGAGCATTCCACATCCTTATAATTTCTAAGAATATTAATGCGTAAATAACTCTGTCTGTCTCTTGTGCTTTCACGCTAAAATTAATTAATTGATATAATTGAAATTTGGTACCTACACAGATAGTTTAGAGCCTAGGAAAGTACAGAAGGTCATTCGGTAATTGGTAATTCGATAAAAGGCGAAGTTGTGGTCAAAAGCTAGTCTAATCTAAAAGTGTTTTAGTTGGAGATATTTAGTAAAATTGTCCGAAGTAAAAATTCTACTGAGCTTTGACCCAAATCAATCCAGTTACATGAAGCTCGCAATTATGTTATCCTGTTACGAAACCTTTGAATCGTATTTTGCTAGAAAGGGTCTGATTTTCCTATTACTATTCAGCATAAATTCGTGTTATACTAGAAGAAAATTGTTGGATTATTACCTGATTCGTATTTTTATGATTTTATTACAAAATTTAGTAAGTATCTATTTATAAATGACGTAAACAGGTACTTTTATTATAACAGTAAGACAATTTTTGTAGTTTTATTTAAATACTAGCTGCCCCGGCAAACGTTGTTTTGCCATACAATTCTGTATAAAATAAAATTTCATCAAAATCGGTCCAGCCAATTTGTAGCCTATGTGTTATTCTGATGTATAAGCTATATTGTGGTAAAGTTTCATTCAAATCCATTCAGTAGTTTTTACGTGAAAGAGTAACAAACATCCATACATACAAACTTTCGCCTTTATAATATTAGTAGGAAGTAGGATACAACAATCTGTTTTTAAATGCGAGCTGAAAAGACTTTTTTTTTCAAAAAATTGCCAGAAAAAAATTTTGGCCGGGGCTGTGTGTTGATCATCAATGTCATCATACATTTTTTTCATATACCTAATTATATCTTATCTATCTACTAGGTACATGTATACAATATGTTAAATTACAGGCTTAAGACGATACCAAAATAGCTTCGTGCATTTTTCTATGTACGAAGTTTTCATTGTTTCTTTAGATTGAATGGCTAGAGCTCTAATTTTTAAGTATATGTTTTTTCAATATATGATCTAGGATCGCATAAACTCAGAAACACGATTGAATAAAGTTTTCTCGATAGAAAATCTTAGCGAAACAACCTCTCAATTTTTTTATTTTTTTCATTTGTCGGTCTATTATCGCGTATTAACTAATGAAATAACTTTAAAAACATAAGTAACTATTATATATAGAAACACGTAAATCAGAATTAAAATATATTTAGTAGATTTTGAGTAAATAGGAAAAGTATCCCTAATTCTTCATTTTCTGTGCCTACTGGCTGTGTTAATATGTACGTGTCGGCGATGATATACGATAATATTGATGTAGGCCCTTAAGAATATGATTAGAATTTCCAAAATCTTATCGAGGTACAACCAACAATTCATGGAAGAGGTTGATATCTACAATATAATTATATATTATTTCTTGTTTATTCATGAGAAATGCAACGTTTTATCTAAATGTTTATAAATAACGTTAGACTTTTTGTGAGATCATATAATATTTTCAAAGATTTTAAACATAACTTTGTTAATATTCGCCATTAAAGTGCACGTCATAAAAGCATTAAAAAATTCTTCGTTGTATAATAAAAATGCGTATTCGTGGCGTTATCTATCTATAATTTGAACTCATTTATTCTACAATTTAGTTTTACAATGCAACCATACAATAAAAATGGTAAGCGCGGCGCTGGAAAACGGCTAAAAGTTTGTGAATTAGCTTAATGGCTATCAGCTTGTCGTAGTTGGGATGCAAATTCATGTAAATTGTAGGTTATATATTAACGCTATCTCTTTCTTAATTTCTTTCGGTTATGTCAAGGGTTTCGCTAATGGCCGATACTTTTTAATTTTACTTTTTTTGCATTTTATGAGCACATATTAAGTGCTATTGAAGTATAAGACCTTTATTATATCCAAAGTATAAATTTAAACATACGTCGTCGTCCTGCTTACCACGAACTGCCAAGGACTGAAATAATTTACCGATGTCTGTGTTCCCGAGGTTTACAATGTAGACACGTTAAAAAAAGGGTAATAGCCTTCTTACATAGGTGGTACGGTGGCATGGGATCGAGTGCTAATGTTTTATTTAAAAAAAATATCTATAGAAACGTAACGTATAATTTTTTTACTGATATCTTATGTAAGCACACCAAAAATTTATTATGATTTCTTGAAAACCCTCAAGATATGTTATCTGTTATATTAATTATGTTATCTGTATCTACTTACTTCAAAAGATTTTTGATTTTAAAAGATTGCGCCCTAACCCTTCAAGGGTTAGGGCGCAATCGCAATCAAAGTTGCAAGACGTTCTGCTAGTGAAAATTGCTCTTTTAGTATTTAATCTTTTTTACAATATAGCAATATATAAAGCATGATAATAAAATTTATCACATTAATATTTATTAACACGAAAGTTGTTTAGAATTTTCGCCTTTAAAAAGAAAGAAACAAACAAGACTAGAATAATTACAAATCTTAATGTTTTGATAATCAATAATATTTTTCCCGTATACAAGTCTTATTATTCTCGACGTGGTCAAATCTAATAAATTGAATGTTGGTGTGTTGACGACAGGTTAGTCAATATTGCGCTCCAACGCGTTAGTCCCCTGAGCAATTTCTATGTTCAAATAAAACAGATTTTTGTCGACCATTTTTGTAAACTGTTGCTTTATTTCTTTTTTTGTTTTTCTTTTATAGAATTGCAGCAAGGTCGAGAGCAAGCAGCTAGAAAGCTGAAAATTTCACAGTTTGTGTATATCAGTTGGTTCTACAGCAACAAACACTTACCATCATCATTATCATCCTGCCCTTATATCGTAATTTTGGATCCCCGTTATTTGGGTTTGGTATGGCGAATATGTTATTACGATATTAACTGTACAAATCCAACTCGTACTTGACCGTTTTTTATATTGAAAATTAGGATCCCAATACATACGAATTGGGAATTTAAATATGGAATGGCGGTCACTAGTGAAAGCTTTTAAATGTCTTACGGCGGATGGACAAAGGCTGGTGGATGGATATATGCACTAATTATGTACTGATTTAGTTATGATTTTTCCGATTAAAACACACTTGAACGCGCTAATCTCAGGAAACACTGGGCCGATTTGAAAAATTCTTTCAGTGTCATTTATCGAGGAAGGCTTTAGGCTCTATAACATCATGCTAAGACCAGTAGAAGCGAAGCAGTAGTGAAAAATGTTGCATAAATGTATAAATTCCACGCGTACGAAGTTACTGCTATGGTACATATAACTAATAAATGCCTGTATAAATCAGTTTGTTTGTGACAGGTCTGTAGATAAGCTCAGTAACAAGATACTTGTTAATAATTATCAAGGATAATGGGATGTTATCTTAATTAATTCCGTCATGAAAAAACGTGCGGAGATTGAGCTGTGAGCTCAGAACCACGTATTTTCACACGATTACTCGTAAATCCTCTTTTTATGGAGATACTTATCTAATACATAAAATACTCGTGTCAAATGTTTTGTTACAGTACTCTTAAAAACTGCTTGAACGATTTAATAAATTAAATCAATGGTATATTCTTCATGCATAAGCACATCTAAACATAACTAATAAATGAATTTTGATAGTGTCGATAACACAATTCGGCAATGTTAGCTGAACTTTCTTGTTTTAACAACTGTAAAGATTTTAATTAATTTAAAATGTGCTCAACAACATTGTCCGTGTGGTGACGGATTAAGAATACAAGTGTCACCACCCCATCTCCTCCCAAGGGTGCTGTAAAAGTCAGCTAAGGGATATTGCACACAGATAACATATTCTGTTAGAGACGGAAAACTCGAAAATAAACCCTGTGCCAACACGCCTGGTTAGCGTGGCACAGTAGACCATAATCCCTCCCAAAGTGGGGGAGGCCCGTGCCCAACAGTGGGACGTAAATGGGCTGGAGAGGAGAAGAGGTGTTCAACAAAATAGCCAAATAATCAAAATACAGCAATAGTTGTTTTAATATTTTACTTTAGTTTAGTTATGCATGTAGAATTGGTACCATTGTTGCTAGTTTAAATTAGCTTAAATATCATTTGAACTTTCTCAACTTCCAAGATAACTGCATTTCTTTTAGTAAAGAAAAGCTGAGTTATTTTGTTTCCGTGCAGTTCAAAATGAATTGCAGCGAGAACCAAGGTTTTCATTTCCTTTATCACTGTCTCTCGCTTCGTTTCTTATGTCACCTATAATTGTTCTTTACTTTCCGGCGAATTATTCTTGACCTAGACAATTTCTATATCAGTTCCCAGACGAATTTAATAGGTATGAAACTTGTAATAATACGATAAATAAATACGTAATTTCCTACTTAAGTTTACTAACATTAGATAAAATATTCAAGAATATTATTATTACAGTATCTAGCGTACCTACCCACTTCGTAACGTAACGACAGGCTTCTTGGTATAGTGCTTCATGTAACGAATTGCCATTCACGAGGTCGCGGATTCGATTCCCGCACAGGGCAAACATTTTTGTGATATTTATAATTGTTATACAAATGTTTGTAAGTACTGCGTATGAGTGCTTACCATGTATTATAAGTATGTATATAAAAAAGAAAAGTAGTAGGTATATGTAGTCTATCCGTATTCTGGTACCCATAACACAAGCATATAAGCTGACTGAACTGAAGGGACCAGAAGACGATGTCTGAAATGTTCATGAATATTTTATTTTATTTTAATGAACAGAAGAAGTTTGCCTTTATTTCGCAGGATATCCATTCATTTAAAAATTATGCAGTTTCTATATTATTTATTCATAATCTGAATACTTGAATTTAAATTACGTTACTGAGTATAATATGGTAAGCGTAATAAGAGCTATAGTTGAGATATATTCTTTATTTTTTCAGTGAACTGAACCATGCAAACGTGTTCACTCATCGATAAAAACCTCGTGGATATTCAGTTGAAAATATGTCATGCAATAAAATCGTTAATAAATTATTCAATCAATCGATCAAATTGCTTGATACAATCTGTCCAATGAGATATATGCCTCTCCCGTTTATACTAAGCTTATGCAGTTACAAAATGAACGTTGTTTTAGAATACGTTTATACTGAATAGCTTTCTGTAATTTACATTATCCTACTAATATTATAAAGGCGAAAGTTTGTATGTATGGATGTTTGTTACTCTTTCACGTAAAAACTACTGAATGGATTTGAATGAAACTTTACCACAATATAGCTTATACATCAGAATAACACATAGGCTACAAATTGGCTGGACCGATTTTGATGAAATTTTATTTTATACAGAATTGTATGGCAAAACAACGTTTGCCGGGGCAGCTAGTAATTCATATAATTGTGTCTAACTGTGTAATTTACATTATAATTCATATAATGTCCGTGTGGTGAGAGATTAAGAATACAAGTGTCACCCCCCCATCTCCTTTTTGGGTGCTGTAAAAGTCGGCTAAGGAAATAAGGCTAAAATCCAAGAAAACTGGAAAATAATCACTATGCCAACACGCCTGCTTAGTGCGTCAGGACGTGAGGACGTTTATAGGCTGGAAAGAGACAGAGAGAGAGATGTATAATCAAGGCCCTTTTTAATATTTTATCTATCCTCAAATCTTGCTATTAAGAGGGCACGATACCAAATTATGCTCCAAACAAAAATATGGGTATCGTACTTCCGTTTTTTCTTCGCGAAAGTTAAACTGATTTTAATTGTAGGTAAAATCTGTTTCAGCTATATTTTTCCCTTTCAGCGCGGTTCTCGGGAATAAGCATAGCAATACCTAAGGCAAATACCTAAATTACGACTTACGATACGACTTACGACCACCATAATGTTAATACAAGGCATAAACACAATCTTGTGATGCATGTAACCCGTCTCCACAAAATATGTAACTCTTTCATGGGTCATTGTATACGACTTTATAATAAAATCCCTATTTAATAATTCTAAATTTAAAAAATTCATTAACTAAATTATGTAAAAAGGCGTATTATAAAATTTCTGATTATATTAAAGATGGTTAAGCTTGGGAGTTGGTTGCTCTGGAGCAATACATATTGTAAAGTTATTAGCATTGTAAGTATAATTGACATTTAATTTAAAAATATTGATTTGATTTAAAGCTCTGCTGAGTTTCTTACGCCGGTAGGGAAAAATAAATTGGATATGTCATAAGCACATAATTTTTCTGAAAAATTGTGTCTACGTGATTAAATGATTTTTCATTTCATTTCATTTCATTTCATTTCATTAGGAGTACAGTACCCTCTTAAGACTAATCTAAACTTTTGTCCCTACTTGCATATCAATAAACTACTGACGACAGTAGGTATTCTCGATTGAAAATTTAATATGAGAAACGCATATCTTTCTAATAAACGATGATAACAATGTATTTGAAACCGTACAGTTCTTAATGGGAATGGCCGAAGAATATTCTATCTATCAACGAACAAACATTAAGTTCGCTTAAAAATTTCACAAGTGATTTTCAACATTTTATTAAAGGCAAACAGTTTTCAAACTTAGCTGTTCGTAAACTCGTATAGGTACGTGCTTAACAAGAAATTTTTCTTCAATTTATACGCATAAAAATCCTAACAATGTAATCTATAAATCGTTTGAGATACCGTCTTTTAACAATTTGTCGTTTTGCATTTCAATTTTGCGGTTTGTCATCGAATTTACATTCCTTTCAACTTTCCGCCTCTTTGTTATATTTATTCATGGACTAAATAAAAGGTTTTCTGTTAGTAAATCTGATAAAATAGTAAATATACAAGTAGTATTATATTTTTGTTTAGTTATTTGGGAATCTTTATGAGCTGTATGCTCATTGTTACTTGTTAATGGTCTCTTAAAAATTAATGGCCATTTCCAAAAATCAATCTACAATTACGGATAGATTGTAATCAGAGGCGTATTTACCCTAGGGCCATAGGGGCTATGGCTCGGGGCGGCAAGCCTGAGAAGGGCGGCGAAAGCCTTCAAGTTTAAAATGTTGCTCTACTCTATTAATTTATAGGGCGGCTAATAAACTTGGCCCGGGGCGTCAAATCAAATGGCACGGAGCGCTAATTTTCAAAATACGCCTGTGATTGTAATCCTCGTTTACCTGTTAGATATTTCTACGTCCTGTCAAATTTTCAATAGAGAATGCTGTCATTAGTAGCTTATTGGTATGCATGTAAGGACAAGAGTTTAGATTAGTCTGATTTTGACAGCAAAAATGAAGGATACATAAAATATTGAAAACGCCGGTAAGAAAACCAGACCTTTTATTCTTATTAGATCACACAGATAAACAACTTAGCAGTGACTTACATAATATTTGGTATACTGATATGCTGTAGCCAGAGAGCGGCCATGGGCTACTGTTAAATATGTACTATAGGGTGTCCCTTAAATTTCAATGTCAATATATTTTTACGCATACCGTCTAAAAACTTTAGTATTGACCTAATATAATACAGAAATAAATATTAGCCCGATTTATAAACGATAACCCGTGCCGACTTGAGTTTTTAACTTGTCCATACAAGTAGCGCGGGTGTAGCGCTGTGACCTGTTACTGCGAATTTCAATTGTCATTTCATACGTGATTTCTAACATTATTAGTGCGTTGTTATTTATTATGTGAAGATGTCTGTGGAATTACGAAGTGATAAACAAAATATTTACCTTATCGGACTGCCAAGCCACCAGATAAATGATGCAAAATTACTATCTAATCGACAAGTTCTCACCGTTTTATTTTACAATATACGTGAAGTCTAGCTGACTGTTAGTGAAAGTGCGAATCTTGTTGTAAGAGAGTGCATTATATTTTGGGAAAAAGCCAGAATTCCTACGAAGGCATTTCCTAACTGCGTGAAGAAACTTGTTGATTTATATCATGTTTGGAGGGAGCTGCAAAAAAACTGTAAGAAAACTCAGGTGACGTTCAAGAACCGTGAAAATAATTTTGTAAAAGACCTTGATAGCTTATTTGATATTGCACATGCTGATGCCTTCGCCAGAATTAAGATATAGGAAGACAAAGATTTTTTAAGGAAACAGAGAGAGTCAGGTCGACCGGGATGCTTAGGTGGAATTGAAAAAATTTGGCGGAGAAAGAAGAACGAGTTAGACAAAGACGATTGGAAGAAGAGGAAAGAAAGGTAAAACAAAGAGAGTTATTGGCTGCTGCATCTACTTCTTCGATAGATAGCTTGAAATGTCTGGAGAATTCGGATGAGGAACAGATTTCGAACTGTGAACTTAGTACTCAGATTATTTGCCCTGAAAAAAGTTCTAAAAGAGGCACGAAAAGTTTCATAACTCCTAAACTGGTAGCAGCTTTAGATCGTTGCCAATTAAGCATAAGAGACACAGTTTACATTCTCCATGCGGTTGTAGAAGCGCTTGGTCTGAATCGAAGGAAGAAATTACGCAAAATTTCTTTAGTAAGTTTAATATTTTCTTGTTTCTTTTTTCAAAGTTTCGTGGGTTAGATATTACTTTTTTAAACTGTTTTTTTTTCTTTCAGATATGACGCTGAATGATTTTGTGACTCAAAGAAGCAAACAATTTCTATCTCGACTGCAGATCGACGACAGTTTTCTTCGGGAGGATGTATCTTCTTGGGGTGACAATCCTACTTTTTTGGAAGCTAGAAGACGAATAAGTCGTTTGAAGGTCGTAAATGACACTGCTGAAAGAGCTGTTAAATTAATGCAAGATTTTAATGGACTTATCACGGCTGAGGAAGAGCAAAAACAGTTTTTGTTGCGTTGTGTTCAGGAACACAGAAAACTGTATCCAGACTGTAAAAAAACTACACTAAAGAGAAGTTACCCTAATTAATTATTATTATAATTTGTATTTAAATAAAAGTTTATGTTGATCTTATTTTATTCTTACTCATATTTACTTTATTTGTTGCATTTTAATTAGTTTTGGATCAAACCAAAATGTCAGGCTAAAACACCATTTTTTACTAAATTTTAGGGCTCGGTCGGCACGGGTTGCAATCATGCTACAAATATGAAATTTCATATTTAAGTACATTTTAGCATTTATAAAAAAAGTAGAGGGTATGCGTTTCGAAATTCAAAAAAAATTTTTTTTTTTCCATATAAGGGACACCCTAAATTGTACTATAAATTAATTATTGCACTCAGACAAAGTTGCGTACATAGTTACTGAATGCTATTAATAAAGAGGTAAAAGATTGTAAATGTGTTTCAAAAGTGGGCAATGGCAATCTGAAACTATTCTAATAGGAAGCTACAGGACTCTATAATACTTTTTACTATTTTTATAGGTAATTCGAAATTTCTGGCACACGAAGTCGTAGGAAATTAACGTCACAAAGCTTAGGTATATTTGGTATATAGGATAAACACCTTAGATTTGTTATTACTGTCACAATGTTTAAACAAAAACATGTAATGTGTTCAAAGTATTACAAAAATACGCTCGATGAATCGTAAAATGTATGTCACTATGATTGATGTTTTATCAGCGCTCATGTGTTATCTATTACTATATGCTTCACTATATGCTACTATATATAACACGGATATTGAAAACCACTCATATGGGAAACAGTGGCGTAACTTGCCGTAGAAAGCTTTGTACCAAAATGTGTTAAAAGTCAAGAAATTTGAAACTTTTTATTTGTCTGTATATTGATATCCATCCATTCATATGCTCCGTCCACTGTTGGACATAGGCCTCTCCTATAGAACGTCGCAGCGTACGGTCTTGTGCCGCTTGCATTTAATGGCTCCACGCGACCTTATTTATATCGTTGCTCCTCCTTGTCGGGGCCGCCCTACGCTGCGTCGTCAGGTTCGCGGTCGCCACTCTAGAACCTTTCTTCCCAATCGATCATTAATCGATGTATATCGATAACTGAATGTTTATTCGCACTCTCTCTCTCTAGCCCATTAACTTCCCGCTGTTAGGCATGGACCTGCTCCACTGTAGGAGGGATTTTGGTCTACTATGCCGCGTTGACCAGGAACGTTGGCATAGAGTTTCATTTCGGGTTTTCCATCTCTCATATGGGATGTTATCTGTGTCCAATATCCCTTAGCTTGGTTTTACTGGACCCTGGGAAGCTAATGGGGTGGTGAAATTACTTTACTTAATCACCACACGGATTATTTATTTTATTTATTCGCACATCGAAATTAAACTTCTACATGGAATCGAATAATTTTATAGCCTCGTTTGAGCTACACTTTACCATAGAAAATTCAATTAATCTATTAATGCAATATTCAAGCAAGGTCTATATAATATATATATATGATACTAGCTGGCCCGGCAAACGTTGTTTTGCCATACCAAAAAAAAGTCAAAAAAAAAAATAAAATTTACTATAAACCTCACGGAGCCTTTCCAACGAATGCAAAACCTTGGAAATCGGTTCGTGCGTTCTGGAGTTATAGCGTCAGGAAGGAAAATCCGACTTATTTTTATATAGTAGATAATTAGATATATAGATAGAACTAGGTGTCCCGGCAAACGTTGTTTTGCCATACTAAACCAATATATTGTAACCATGTTTCAAGTAAATAAACGATTTGAAAAAAAAAAGATTTCAAAAATAGATGTTGGCCGATTCTCAGACCTACTGAATATGCATGTAACATTTCATAAAAATCGGTCAAGCCGTTTCGGAGGAGTACGGTAACTAACACTGTGACACGTGAATTTTATATATTAGATAGATGATATAGATAGAATATTGCTTCCATAGATATATATATCTATGTAAGCAAGTATTTTATTCCCAAAAAATTTAATCACTAAAAAGGTTTCCGTCCATATTATTACGTTTATTACATGTTCTAAAATAATACAACCATGCCTTTTTGCAATTTAACAAACAAAATGGTCGTGTTCTCAAAATTTATTATAACTTTTTGTGGTTTTCGTACACGTTTTATGTTACCAAACTTCTTGTAGTGCCCGGATAATAATTATGTGCGCCCAACCTAATGTTCGTCAGCCTAAGAGCTTCTCATACTTATCTCAATGTATTTACGTTATTTGTCTATTAAGACAAGTTATTTTGATACCTTTTAGTAAACCCCACTAACTTGAGGTTGCGATGTATATTTTTGCTAATGATATTTGGTATGTTTCTTTTGTTTTTCTTGTTTTGGGAAAGCCTATGTAGAACAATTACAGAAGAAAGATTAATACACGGTTGGATAGATGACAAGTACACACTAACGAGTACAAACGTAGTATCACTATTTTAAATAATAGCTCATAGCTACATCAGTACTATTTCTAAAACTAAATATAAATATAATATAATATATTTATATTTAGTTTTAGAAATAAAAAAACACTTGCTTTACATTTCAGCAGGATATTCCGTATAGAGAAACTACGATTTCCTTCACCCATTGGCGCCCTATGTAATGTGTCGTAATACTTTTGTAAAAAATCTAAGTTTAAAAAATAATAGAATTAAACAAAATATTGCACACAAAAACCTACATAGATCCGATTTTCACTTAGAATGTACCTATTGTTGCCTTTTTTCCAATTCCCTGGTGAAATAAAATACTAGTAAATAAATCACATTGCCTAACGACGCCCCAAATCATTTTGAATTTACATTCCGACCGCACTCTTTCTTCGAAAAATCTACATTCATTTTAGGTTTCTGTTTATTTTATATTATTCACGGACCACATAATGGATATTGTTTTTTAAATTTCAGTTTGAGATAGTTAAAAAACTCGTATTTCAAATTTATCAATCAACATGGTCACGGGTAGAACTACCACATTCACAAGCCTGCGTGACTGGAACATCCCTAAAACGTCAGGATAGCTCTAAGCTCTAAGCTAAAATACAGGCAACTGAATGTGTAAAAAGTATTTTTATATAAAATCGTAAAATTTTAGGTTCCGTTATAATAATTGCTTCAAGCAAATGGTCAAAAATTCTTCTCCTTCTCCTAATTCAGTTCCTTGTGTTGCACGTTAGCTGACTCTTACAGCTACTTGGGAAGAAAATGGGGTAATAACACTTGCTGGTGGAAAATGAACTACTGGTAATCAAACTCCGGTCTATGGGCAAGTATTGAACCGCTATACATTGCAATTTAATGCAAGTGGAATGGAAGTGTTATTTATTCAGTGAACAGGATAAAACGAGCGTGTTCACTCACTGATAAAAACAGAGCGTTCGTGTTCACAACATACGGTGCAATATTTAACGTGATATTTACGTATACAACAGTTAAAATATCGTTATATTTATACTTCTATACTATATATTATAAAGCTGAAGAGTTTGTTTGTTTGAACGCGCTGATCTCAGTAACCATTGCACACTGGTCTGATTTGAAAAATTCTTCCGTGTTGGATAGTAAATTTATCGAGGAAGTATAATAGGTTATATAACATCACGCTGCGACTAATAGGAGCGAAGCATTAGTGAAAAATGTTGCCAGAACGTGGAAAAAGAAGATACAACAAACAACAAAAAAATAATGTTTAAATTTTTAATATAAAACCTATGCCAATGCGTTTGTCACAGAGGACGTTGTGTGCTGTATTTTACAGAACCCTGGGGAAGAAAAGAAGGAAGAAAAGGAAATTAGAAAAAAAAGAAACTCAGTAATTGACACATAAAAACCATTCTCTTGAACCACTCTATGTATTAAAGAAAACCGCATCAAAATCCGTTACCTAGTTTTGAAGATACAAGCTCACACAGGGACATACTTAAATAGCTATAACTCGATTTTTATTTGTCAGTCTGTGACAAGTGTCAATAGAGACTCCTTCGTTTAGTTATAAATAATAAATAAATATTCATGGACATTTCACACAACGTCCTCTGGTTCCAAGCTAAGCTTATTATGCTTGTGTTATGGGTACCAGAAAACGGATATAATACATATACTAATTTTCTTTTGTAAATACATACTTTTAATACATAGAAACACCCAGACGCAGTACAAACATTTGTATGACAATTAGAAAAATCACACAAATGATTGTCCCGAGCGGGAATCAAACCCGCAACCTCTTGATCAGCAGTCCGTTACGTAAACCACTCAACCACGAGGCTCGTCAAAGTTAGATGGAGTATAACGACTTTGTTTTATGACAAGTAAAGATTATAATATACTGTAGTGAAATCTTAGTATTAGAGTCCCTTTTTACGTAATACAATATTACGGAAAATCATTTTACGGAATAGAGTCCCATTGGTACGGAACCCTAACTCTTAAAAACAAGGACCATGTACCTACTCGAAAATTAATATCTATCTGTACTTTTTTTTCTTATAAATCTTCAGTATCATATAATAAGACAGCCTCACTGTTTTATTTCACATTCCAAGAATTATAGCTTATCTCTAATATGGATTGTGTCATGTAGCAAGGAATTCATGTCAAATTAATATTCATAAATTATGATCGGATATTAGCATACAATGCTAGAGGTTTATGATGATGACATAATCATAGTGACAACTTGATTGTTGTTATACATAATATTATGACTGTTTAAATAAAAATGACTATTCGCTTTTCGGAATATGTGATATCCAAATCGCAAGTGTGAGTTTACTGTATTTATTTATTTATTTATTACTAGCTGTTGCCAGCAACTTCGTACGCGTGAAATTTAGACAACAAACCCTAATAAATGATACAAAAAACCCATCCTCTTAAACCATTCTATCTATTAAAAAAACCACATCTAAATCTGTTGCGTAGTTTTTTATTTATTTATTTAGGTTCACTAACAATTGTTTACATTAGATAAAGTAAAAATTACGTTCAAAAACAAAACAAATGAACATGCAATAATTACTTATAGGCAAACACCGCTTGTACACAAAATAATCTAATCTTTTCAAAATATAAGCTCATATAGGGACATACATACAAAAATAACGAGTAGTTTTTAGTATTTTAGAACTTTTCTTCCAAACTATAGGTATGTTTTATTCAAATGCTTGAAATGCCGAACATAAAGTTCTGAAGCCTAAAAGTTCAAAACACGAACAACAGGTCATTACTTTTTAGGGTTCCGTACCCAAAGGGTAAAAACGGGACCCTATTACTGAGACTTCGCTGTCCGTCCGTCCGTCCGTCCGTCCGTCCGTCCGTCCGTCCGTCCGTCCGCCCGTCCGTCCGTCCGTCCGTCCGTCTGTCACCAGGCTGTATCTCAAGAACGGTGATAGCGAGAGAGTTGAAATTTTCACAGATGATGTATTTCTATGGCCGCTATAACAACAAATACTAAAAATAAAATAAAATAAATATTTAAGGGGGGCTCCCATACAACAAACATGATTTTTAGGGTTCCTTACCCAGTATCTCAAGAACGGTGATAGCTAGACAGTTGAAATTTTCACAGATGATGTATTTCTATTGCCGTTATAACAACAAATACTAAAAATAAAATAAAATAAATATTTAAGGGGGGGTCCCATACAACAAACATGATTTTTTTA
The DNA here is from genome assembly GCA_916999025.1 of Orgyia antiqua. Classification (NCBI taxonomy): domain Eukaryota; kingdom Metazoa; phylum Arthropoda; class Insecta; order Lepidoptera; family Erebidae; genus Orgyia; species Orgyia antiqua. The sequence goes on along the minus strand of OU779864.1, from coordinate 12,454,268 downwards.
CCGTTTCTTGCTCGATACTAATAACGTTGCCTTATGTTGCATAGATAATGGTACGGAACCCTTCGTGCGCGAGTCAGACTCGCACTTGACCAATTATTTTAATTATTATGTTAATTTCTGGTGATTTATTGTTTCCATTAGCCCAGTCCAGTTGGACAAGTTTGTACCTGATTTTTGCCAATACACCGACTTGCTATTAAATCAATCGAAACATAATCTATATAATTATAATTAATAAAATAAACAAATATTCATCGAAATGTCCCAAGCTAAGCTTATTATGCTTGTGTTTAGGGTACCAGAATACGGATATAATACATAAACTACTTTTCTTTTGTAAATACATACTTATAATACATAGAAAACACCCAGACGTAGTATAAACATATATATTTCATATAATATTATTAACAAGCTGTTGCCGAGTGGAATTTACAAAAAAATCCGTGTTTTTGCAACATTTTTGACCAATGCCTTGCTCCTTTCGGTCGCAGCGGGCGATTATAAGCCTATAGGTTTCCTTGGTAAATGGATTATCCAACACAAAAATAATTTTTCAACTCGAACCGGTAGTTAGTTCCTGAGATTAGCGAGTTCAAGCAAACAAACAAATTCTTCAGCCTTATTATAATATAAATACTAATATTATAAAGCTGAGGAATTTGTTTGTCTGTTTGTTCGCACTAATTTTAGTCCAATTAACGAGGAAGGTTCTAGGCTACTAACATCATGCTGTGACGAATAGGAGCGAAGCATAACTGATAATTGTTGCAAACCCGTGGAAAATTTTATTAATTACACACGTACGACGCCGTGGGCAACAGCTAGTCTTTAATAAATATCAAATGGTTATTGTACTAATAAAAAAGGAGAGTTTGTTTGTTTTAAAATGATAAGAAAAACAATGTAACATTATATTCTTGCTGCGTTTGCAGTCCCACGGGCGCATCTACAGCTTGTTTTTATAAGTCTGCTGCTTAGCATAATTTAAATTCAGTACCTGGTGCCACTTTGTTAAAATTATTTTATAACTTTGCGGAGTTTTCACTTCTTTGCCAATTCATATTATGTTAATTGTGCAAAATTACAGAATAATGTTTTATTTTCACTGCATGAAAACGTGTAGAAGTTTTCTCTGTAGTTATTTTATCCATACTAATAATATAAAGCTTAGCTTGAAGAGTTTGTTTGTTGTTTGGACGCGCTAATTTTAGAAACTACTGGTCCGATTTCAAAAATCTTTAAGTTTGTATAGTACATTTATAGAGCAAAGCTTATAGGCTATATTAGATCACGCTGCCACTAATAGAAGCTAAGCATTAGTAAAAATGTTGCAAAAACGGGTAAATTTTATATAATATTCAGAATTTTCTTAGTTTATGAACTGAGCAAATTAAATTAAATTTGTGATTGTACAAAATAACAATTACATTATGATAGACATCGTTATGTGTCCGGATATGAAGTTATCTACTAAGACTTTTGTTCAATGCGGATTTAAGTTTATCTATAATCACAGATATCCTTGATTCAAGTTAATTAGAACGTACAATATGAACATTGTTTATTTTTATCGTTAGGCTGTAAATATTCTCAAGGATTTTCCATTGTTTTAAAGTTCGGATTTACGATGATAACATCGAATTAACGAACAAGATACAGATTGGATCACAATTGAGTAACAATTGATTGTGGAATACTCCGAAAAATATAGGCCTCTTTTTATAAATACAATTGATTGTGTTAGTGAGAAAAGATCTAGAATAGATTGATAGGTTGATTGATGTTAATGATTGTTTGGTAACCACATTGTTCTTTTGCATTGACCTGTATGTATTTAAATAAAAAGAGTTAAACAAAAATATACACGTATCAGTGAACCAACAGTGACTTTTTCCTACTTTTATACTTTTCGCAAAAAATGTTAAGAATTAGATAGATGTGCTATTTATGATATTTACAGCATAGGTGTGTAAGTTATTTTTTAAACAACAATTCTAAGAAAACCTGTAATCTGTTGAAGAAAAAATTACATAATTTTGTTTATTTTGTTATTTGTATAAAGGTCTTAAAAACAGGTTTCAGTGTGCCCCGGTGATTTAAAAAAATAGATTTTAGGAATACCTATAGACATAAGCTATTGCCCGCGATTTCACTCGCATTTGTATTTATTGATATATACGATATACACTTAATATACACCCCAATATATTATTAATAAATTATTCCATTCTCTTAAACGTTTTTATCTATGCAAAAAATTTCGCATCAAATCCTCACCTTTTAGTGTAATATTACATTTCCTCACCTTTTAGTAACATTGTATAATAAAATAGTAGACAATATTATATCTCTCTCTCCAGCCTATTTATGTCCCACTGTTGGGCACGGGCCTCCTCCACTTTGAAGGGATTATGGTCTACTGTGCCGCGCTGACCAGGCGTGTTGGCACAGGGTTTATTTTCAAGTTTTACGTCTCTCACAGAGGATGTTATCTGTGTGCAATATCCCTTAGCTGACTTTTACAGCACCCTTGGGAGGTGATGGTGTGGTGACAGTTGTATTCTTAATCCGTCACCACACGGAAAATCCGTCACCACACGGAAAATCCGTCACCACACGGAAAATTATATAACAAACGACAATATTATATAACACAAAAATAATTAATTTCCACTTGTTTTTGTCAATACCAAAACCAATAATTAGCTGAAATAAATGTTAAAACAAAAGATACTCCTATAATCGGGTTTATTCACGAAGAAGATGTAACAAAGCATTTTTGTTAGAATGTTACAATCTTTTCATGCTTTTATAAATCGCCGTATCGGAAAGAGACATTCTTTATTGACAATATTATTGAATTCCACCACAAGAGCGCGGGGAATTTGCTCCTTGAAACTTCCAATTCCAGCCAGATACTATCAAGAAATATTTTATTTTATTGTTCTGCATAATCCCTTAGCGAGAGTAGTCTGGTATTTTGTACAAGATATATGTGATTTTTGTGCACACATTTTGAGTGATTCAATAATATCGACACATGGAGATATCTTTACAAAACATGTTTCACGTACGATTGTAATTTTAGGGTTTCTTAGCAAAAGGTAAAAAGGCACCATAGTATTGAAATTCCACTGTCATTCTGTCTGTAACCAGGCTATATCTCTGGAACGGTGAAAGCAAGAGAGCTGAAAATTTGACAGTTTACATAAACTGTAGTATCAATTGATGCTACAACAATAAATACTTATCATCATCATTCTCCTGCCCTTACTTCATTAATATAAATATCTGGGCGACCAAGCTTCGCTCGGGTGGTGTGGCTAAAAAGAAAAAAAAGCAATAAAATGACATTTTCTAAAAATGATTCCTAGCTAGATCGATTTATCGCCCCCGAAACCCCCTATATACTAAATTTTATGAAAATCGTTGGAGCCGATTCCGAGATTCCAATTATATATATATATACAAGAATTACTCGTTTATAGTAATAAGATAATTACGGTGCAGAAAATTTCGTATACAACTCGAACTTGACTAATATTTTTTTTATTTAAGTTTCATTGCAGACTTGTTTATCTTATAAGAGCTTCATTTACTTCGGGATGAGGTAAACAATAGAGATATTTTACATTAGAACTATTTATGTGTTGTTTCTTTTCACAACATAGATAAAAACTACTGGAACTAATAGAACAATAAGAAACAATGAAACGCGTAAATTAATTGGTTGTGGTCATTGTGGCAATTTCCTTAGTTATAAATTACTATAGTATAGTTTATTTCTTTTTTTTTTACACAACGTCCTCTGGTCCCAGTCTAAGCTTATTAAGCTTGTGTTATGGGTATCAGAATACGGATATAATACATTTATACTATTTTTCTTTTGTAAATACATACTTATAATACATAGTAAACACCCAGACGCGAGACAAACATTTGTATGACACTACTTTTTACGGATTTAGACGCGTATATTTGTTTTAAATTTTGGCCCGACGTTTCGGACACTTTGCAGTCACCATGGTCACGGGTCCGTAAATCCGTAAAAAGTAGTTTAATTTAAACAGATGAGTCGCGCAAGTGTTAGAAAATATTATTTGTATGACAATTATAAATATCACATAAATGATTGTCCCGAGCGGGAATCCAACCCGCGACCTCGTGAACGGCAGTCCGTTATCTCAACCACTAGACCACGAGCCCCGTCAAACATAATTACATATTTATAATATAAAGCACTAATTGTTGTTTTTTATAATTTTTGTAGCTATTATTTTTGTAAATGATTGATTGACCTTTTTAGGTGAACTGTTGTTATATCGAATACACTAAACACTCGCAAGTCGCAACAAAGTTGTCTAGATATATGCTTATATACTTTTTTATTAAGAAAGGAAGCTTCCATTCAGCCGTCCATCCACCTTTCTCCAACCACAGCTGAACATAAGCCTCCCTCATCGGATGCAACAACGCGATTGCCTTTATGCATCCAGCGGCACCCTGCAGATTTTTTTATAGAAGCATATATATTTACAATCCTACAACACGAAAACCATTATCTATAGTTAATTAACTAAGTTCTCGGATAGTTTTCTTTCACTTATGTTGTTATTTCATTTTCAGATCTCGTCTTGTTTCAATGTCACCCTTGGATATTGTTTGTAAAGTAGCTCACGATACGAAAATGGGTATCACCCTATGAAAGATTCATGAGACGAATTTGGTTTCGGAGAAAAAGCAAGATACGAGTATATACATTTTTAAGTTTGTTTTTACGTCAATTCTATAAGGATAAACATCGGCGGTATGAATATAATTTAGTTTGATGGATTTGTAAGTTTTCCGTGACTAACTTTCGAAATTTTTTGTCTATCACGTACTTAGGACATGGTACCAGGATGCTAAAAAATGTTCAGTTACCTATAAAATAAAGCATACATATTAATAACGTATTGCTTATTACAGCATTTAATGTAGTGCTGTAAAAGTTAGATAAGGGATATTGTATTGATAACATCCGTGTGAGACACGGAAATCTCGAATATAGACCTTGTGCCAAAACGCCTGATCAGCGCGGCACATAGACCATATTCCCCCTCAAAATAAAGGAGACCTGTAGCCAGCAGTAGGACGTTAATCGTCTGGGGAGAGCGAGAGAGCGCATTTAATAGATATTAGATAAGGCTCCGAGAAATTTACAAATAGTCGATTTTAATGCATTTCTTCTTCTCCAGCCCATATACGTCCCACTGTTGGGCACGGGCCTCCTCCACTTTGGGAGGGATTATGGTCTACTGTGCCGCGCCGACCAGCCGTGTTGGCACAGGGTTTGTTTTCGAGTTTTCCGTCTTTCACAGAAGATTTTATCTGTGTGCAACATCTCTTAGCTGACTTTTACAGCACCCTTGGGAGGAGAGGGGGTGGTGACACTTGTATTCTTAATCCGTCACCACACGGACATGGCATCAATGCATTTAATCATCTTTAATTTCTATATAGAAACTAGCTGACCCGGCAAACGTTGTTTTGCCATACTAAAAAAAAAAGAAAACAAAGGTTTGAAAAATAGATGTTGGCCGATTCTCAGACCTACTGAATACGCATGTAAAATTTCATAAAAATCGTTCAAGCCATTTCGGAGGAGTACGGTAACTAACACTGTGACACAGGAATTTTATATATTAGATAAATAAAACTGCCTACATGTAAAGTATTGCTCTCATATGTAAGCAGGCGTACCTACTGGCCTACACAAATACAAATAGAAGATGGAACGTTGGCATTTGATGAAAAAGTGTGTAGATGTCAAATTATAAGTTATACATGAGTTATACCAATCTCACAGCATTGTCTAATTAAAGAGGTCTTCTCTTCCAGCAACATATTTGTTCTATTGCTTTTAAAAGTGACAGTTGTAGTTTGATAAACCATGGTGTAATGAGACAGGGCTTCTCCACTCAATGATACGCCTGTTTTATTGCTTGTAAAGTGCATCTGTAGTTTGAGAACACCTATCTCGTATGTCATTTGAATTAAGAATACCCTGTCTTATTGTACCACATCTCATAGATAGCTTAGATCATTAACACTAGAAGTTTCTCAACGTGTAATTAAATAAAGCTTAGTCTAAATAAGCCTTTTAATTCCATATCAAGCTAGATTTCTATGCGTGTGTTATAATTCGACCTATCCGTAGAATAAAGTTACTTCTGCATAATCGTTACTTTACAGGAGAGCGATTTTAAATTTGCCAATCACACAATCTTTCTCACAATCAGACTCGTATCTTTGAAACTACATGACAATAATTAAAAAAAGATTTACTAATAAAAAATATAGGTCAGCTTAGCTTTAAAACTACAAAAAAAAACGATTTGGTAACTTATTCACAAGTAACCTTGTTCTTTGCATAGGTCGAATTATTAGTGCTAGATTACGGGTAATAACATTATATATATATAACTACCTACTATTTTTTTAGTCTTTATCCTTACTTATTATGAAACAAAGTCGTCATTTTTGTATGTATGTCCCTATGTAAGCTTATAATTATCTTCAAAACTACGCAACGGATTTTGATGCGGTTTTTTTTTAAATGATAGAGTAGTTCAAAAGGATGGCATTTTTGTATAATTTGTTAAGGTTTCGTTCCTAAACTCCAAGCATACAAAGTTTCAGGCAACAGCTAGTGTAATATAAAAGATAGATAAATAGATTATGTAGATTTATCTAATAGGCTTTGCGGTTTCAAGGTTATAAGACCCTTCACAATATGAAATTATCATGATTGAATTATGAACAGGAAATGGTTGATTGAATAAATACAGCTCTCATCTTTTATGTATCGACATCTACATATAATATTCAACAGTAAATTATTACACACGAGTACAATTTTAATCCATTCTGTCGGTGAAACATAATTTTATTTCAGAATACGTGAATATAATCTACATTTTAAAGAATATTTTGCTCGTGAATGTATTGAGTTTTTAAATAAATCCTCTTCATTAGTGAACAAGTAGTTTTTATATTTAAACCAGCCAAGTGCAAGTTGGACTTGCATAGGAAGGGTTCCTCATCATTACCATGACAATAAATATTTTGCTGTAATAATTCACAACATGTAACAATCACACATGAACTTATCGTCAAGATACTCCAAAAATGAGCACTAACGCGTTAATAGATTCGGTATATTTAACAATTATAGACTTAAAAAAGCCCCCCTCTGGAATACTTATTTCATTCTGGTTTTTGAAGTCGGTTAAAAAGGAGGAGGATCTTAATTCGTCTGTATGGTTTTTTTTTATTTTTTTTTATGTTTGTTTCCTTATTATAACCTTTAACTGGGTGAAGCGTTTTTAATTATTTTTTTATTTGAAAGTTGGTGTTTTCCTCGTGCTTTCATTGGTACTAGGTCTAGATCTCAGGACCATCAGTAGGAGATCCTAAGAAATCAAGGAAAACCTTGAAAGGCATATGAAAACGGTTCAAAATTAAAAAAAAAAACATGGTTTTCGTCACCTACGGTTCTTAGCTATCACAATTCCTAGAGCCGAAATGTAGAAGTCTTTCTAATACAGTCTCATTCTGAGACACGGAACCTTTTAAGGTACCAAAATAACAAAAAATATTAAGTCATAGAATCTGTCATATAAATTCATTAAACACGCAAGTATGTAAAGTATTCAATTAGGTACTCTCAAATACGAAGGAATCACTTTTGCTGTAATTGCGCCTCGTCAGAACCACCACATAGCAAACTTAATTTAATAATTTTGTAATATGGAAATTTAAACAAATGAGTGGGTCGTTTATGTACCAAATGTAGGAATTAAACCCCAGAGGTTTCACTTAACAATGCGTTTTGTATAATAAAATAAAAACCCTTTTATTTGGTAACCTTCTGAATATACATATAATTTCTTAACAAGTCTTTATTTGTCAAGCAACGTTAGTTAATTATTTATTTATTTTATTAATTTATTATAAAACGTTAACAATATCTGTAAACGCGACTTTTTAGAGTCTTTACTTTATAATATGATAATTTTTTATATTAGATTATTGTATAAACTAATATTGCCGGCAATTGTATGGAAATTCTTACCCTCTATGGGAGAAGAAAATCTCGAAAATAAACCCTATTCCAACACGCCTGGTCAGCGTGACACAGTAGACCATAATCCTTCCTAAGGTGGAGGCCCGTGCCCAACAGTAGGACGTATAGAAATGCTGGAGAAGAAGAAATGCATTAAAATCGACTATTTGTAAATTTCTCGGAGCCTTATCTAATATCTATTAAATGCGCTCTCTCGCTTTCTCCAGTCGATTATCGTCCTACTGTTAGCTACAAGTCTCCTTTATTTTGAGGGGGAATATGGTCTATATATAGAATATAGGCTGGAGAGCATGAATGAATGAATGAATGAATGTGAAGTTATTAGAAACTGATAGAATAGCTTAATAAATAAATAATAAATATTTATGGACATTTCACACAACGTCCTCTGGTCCCAAGCTAAGCTTATTATGCTTGTGTTATGGGTACCAGAATACGGATAGAATACATAAACTACTTTTCTTTTGTAAATACATACTTATTATACATAGTAAACACCCGGACGCAGAACAAATATTTGTATGATATTTATAAACATCACACAAATGAATGCCCGAGGCGGGAATCGAACCCGCGACCTCGTGAACGGCAGTCCGTTATATAAACCACTAGACCACGAAGCCCGTCAATATAATTGCATTGAGTTAATTTGCAATACACGGGAGCATACAATGCTAATGGTCACATAATCTGGGAGATCACCTAACTGTGCAAGCATGTTCTTCATGACATCGATATTCAGAGAGCAGTAGATATTGCTAATTGGACATTTGTATTATGCAAGCAATGGCACTGAAGAGGCAAAGCCATATGTATAATAAATCTATTTGTAACAAAATAAAAGTAAAATTAAAAATTATATTTAACTAGCTGTTGCCCGCGACTCCGTCCGCGTTGAATTTGGAATTTTTTTTTTCGCAATAAAAGGTAGCCTATGACCTTTCTCAGGGTCTAATTTTCACCAAAATCGGCGGAGAGGTTTAAGCGGGAAAGCGTAACAGACAGACAAACAGAGTTACTTTCGCATTTATAATATTAGTAGGGAAGTAGGGATGAGAAAGCTGATTGAGTGATTGACATTATCAAAACACAACTGTAACTACGGAAGCTAGGAATCAGGAATTTCAAAACATAAGTGAGCACTGTATTTTTTTGGTAATTTAAAAAACTTTGTTTGAAAATTCATCATTATAATGAATATCGGTACACCTCAACCTAATAATAAAGGGTACACTTGTTCCTCAGCCCGCGGGCTGCCCCAGCCCTCCGTGCCTACGCGGGCTTAAATTGCACTCTAGTGTAGGGCAAAAAAGGTTTTGCAGCGATTCGTTTCAGACTCAAAATTTTGTGGCACAACATGTTGAACTTTAGTCTATTCGACGTCTTGAAAATCGGAATCTTGTTTTTCGGACTAATAACTCTTCGAGCATTTGACTCTTCGGACAAATGACAAATGAAAAGTAACAAATCGGAGTTATGACTTTCGGTAAAATGTTTTTCGTGATTTTGGACTTTGGATTCGGACTTTTGAAAATCGGCATTTCAAAATTCAGAATAAAGTTTTTCGGAATTTTAGGGTGTTCCCAATAATAAATTAGCAACTACACCAAATTCAGCCTAAAGATATTATAATGATTTTCTTAGTTCAAAAACTAAAAAACACGCTTGAAAATCCTGAATATCTTTTTAAATAATTGCATTGTCGTCAGTCCTTCATATGTATGCAAAATTTCCAATCATTCCGACTATCGCAAGTGGGTAAAAATTGCGTTCAAAGATTCCCGTACACAGATTAATACATTGATAGATACATACCGAACTTATAAAAGCGTGTTAAATGTAGAAGTGAAGTTTATATGAAAGTCCGTAACTTTTTTCATAACCTAAAGTTACAAAAATAAGTATATAAGAGAACTAATTCGCTGGCAGAAGGCTAATAGAAAATAATCCAATAAGTAAATAAGCTAATTTATTTATAATTCTTAAAATTCTTCAATATTTTAGTTTCTTCTCTTTTCTTCTCTCCAGCCCATTTACGTCCCACTGTTGGGCACGGGCCTCCACTTTGGAGGGGTTATGGTCTACGGGGTTACGTAATCCGTCACCACACGGACACTATTTTAGTTTAGAATTGTTTAATCAAGTTAGTACTGAGTACCCATTAAATAGAAACAGGGACGATATTTAAGTGTCACGGTTACGTTGAACAAAAGGTTGAAAATGTCGCCTCGTGCTCTGTAAACCTTTATTAAATTTAATGTACACTGGCCTTAGAATTGTGTCGCATTTCTGAGTAATGCAATCAGTAGAATTATTGAAAGTCGTATTTTCCTCGTTTTTACTTGTTACATAATATAAAACAAAGTCGTTATTTTCGTATGTATGTCCCTATGTGAGCTTATATCAGTTTCTTTTTAATAGATTTGTTAAGGTTTTGTTAATAAATTTAAATCCCTCTGTGTGGTGACGGATCAAGAATATAAGTGTCACCACCCCATCTCCTCCCAAGGGTGCTGTAATAGTCAGCTAAGGGATATTGCACACAGATAACATTCTCTGTGAGAGACGGAAAACTTGAAAAAAAAAATAAACCCTGTGCCAACACGCCTGGTCAGCGCGGTACAGTAGACCGTAATCCCTCCAAAGTGGCGGAGGCCCGTGCCTGATAGTGGGACGTAACTGGGCTAGAGAGAGGTTTATAAATTCCACACAAACAAAGTTGCGGGCAACAGATGAACGAATGTAAATATGTTTGTGGATCTTATACGCAAAACTACTGGATCTGATCAGTAGGACACATAGGCTATATATCATCGATATCATTACGCTGCAAACCAAGGAGCTTCAAACGCGAGTGAAAGCGCAGACGTTGCTAAGCTATAGTAGGGGAGCCGAAGAGGGGATTTCGGGATTTACTAAAGCGCGTCAGATTAATATACAGGAGGATACCTTGTACCCGGTTAAGTACCTCCACAAAACATGAGACCCATATATAAGGCCGCCCGTGAAGGATACAGGATCAGATTAGTAAAAAAAAATTGACCATCAGAAATTCTCGAGCGCGTCAGATTAAGGTAGGGTGAGTTAATTACATCCTAAAAAGTGTATATTCCACTAATCTGACAATTTGAGAGTGACGTAAAAAAAGGGGAGGGCAACAAAGTTGTGAAAAAAAAACGTCATCTCGACATTCTCGAGCGTAGCTAAATTTTTTTTATTTTGAAGGTAATAATTCAAGAATAATGAAAAATATATAATCTGACAATTTCCGCAAGCCGAAATAACAAAAATTCGTCGATAAAGTTAAATGCGTGCAGCTGCGTGATGCCTACATTTGGGTTTGTTTGAGTTGGACTTCTAAATGTTTAATTAGGACTGTTTATGAGATATTAAGCCATCAAAATATATCGTAAAAAAAGTTGCAAAGTTACACTGTCGGCTTTTAAATTGTTAGATTTACCAGCTGCTCTGTGTCTAGCCAACCGGAGTCGCCGATAAGATATAACAATAGATTTTAAGGACAATAGAGTCGTAAAATCTCATCTCCATTGAATCATAGCTAGACAAGAAGCACAATTAAAAAGCTCTTAGGAATATTTATGAGTATGTTGTAAAGGTAAATCATACAAATTTTTAGACAAGTATAAAATATTATTTCTATTACAGCGTGATCATTTATAATTTACAACAATTAAAAAGAAAGTAAATATTATGATCTAAGATAATTTGTATTACAGAATAGTTTTATCACATAATGGACAATAATTTGAAAGTGTAAATACTTTCGTTAATGTTTTCGTTCTTCAAACTATTTACTTTTGAGGTGTAAGTATTTGGTACACAAGGAAACGTTGAAGTTACTAACTTTCTTTTAGTATTGAATATAGTCGCTTCAATTTTATTTTTCTCAAATCACGCTGTAATAGAAATAATATTTTATACTTGTCTAAAAATTTGTATGATTTATCTTTACAACATACTCATAAATATTCCTAAGAGCTTTTTAATTGTGCTTCTTGTCTAGCTATGATTCAATGGAGATGAGATTTTACGACTCTATTGTCCTTAAAATCTATTGTTATCTCTTATCGGCGACTCCGGTTGGCTAGACACAGAGCAGCTGGTAAATCTAACAATTTAAAAGCCGACAGTATAACTTTGCAACTTTTTTTACGATATATTTTGATGGCTTAATATCTCATAAACAGTCCTAATTAAACATTTAGAAGTCCAACTCATCTTTTTAAAATTTAACTTTTTCTAGTGTCGGCTCCTGCACTATAGTGTGGAGGACTGGGAATAAACGGCACCTTTCCCTCCTCACCCTTTTTATTCCCATTCGTCCACACTATTCCCATACCTCCACACTGTGGACGACGGGGTGTGGAGGACTGGGAATGACCCGCTGAGTTCAAAATATAGTTCAAAGTACAATTTTAAGCGCCCAGGAATGGAATTAGCGGAAAGTTGCAGGGATGGCCTTAAAGGTGAACCGTTTTTCGAATTTTTTTTTGTCAGATTAGGCGAATCCCTCTAGATAATCGTCAGATTATGAGACAGTACGTTTAGAACATAAAGATGAACCATATATATCTTAATCTGACGCGCTTGAGTATTTCAAAATGGCGAATTTTTTTTGCACATTATGAAACTGGCCGTGAGTTTGCGTCCCATCGAAATCGTCAGATTAGTGAATGAGAGCTTTTTTTTGGTGCACTTAACACTCCCTTAGAAAATCTGACGCGCTCGACAAAATTATTTTTTTTTTCATTTTCAACCCTTAAATACAACCACCCGCATCATGCAAACGATCAGATTAACATACGTACATTATTAAAAATACGTAGGGCATTGATGCTATCAATATCTGACGCGCTCGAGAATGTCCATGCAACAGTTTTTTTTTACATATTTAAAAATCTATAGCCGCTTTCCCCACCGATAAAAGTGAAAAATCACATAACATTTTTTTCTTCTTATCATCTAAGCTTTGCAACTCAATAGGTCTCTATGACGCTCGAGTAAATCCCCATTTAGCATCGTGGGCTCCCCTACCACTAGTCTTTAAAAAAATCTCGTGCCGTGTTGTTTAATTCTTTGGATGAAATTTTGTTTACTTATCGGAACAATCTTTTCTTTTATGGCTGTTGTTGGGTAAATGACTGTAGCCAAAAGCCAGTGACCATAACTGGATTTTTTTTATACTCCCAGGTCCTCGAAATATAAGATCCATTAGTTAGTTACACCTTTTATATTGAGACCTAATGTTTCAATGTTTGATGTTCTAATAGTTTACGTTTCAGACTTGAAAGCCTCTAATAGTTTATAGTTTGTGTAATAAAGCCGCTCCTCAAAATAATAAAACAACACATAAAACTAGTTAACACATCTAAGAAGATAATAAACTAGACATCACGTTGTTTCTTACTTTTATATAGAGTGATATTAGCTTCATTTACTTTGTTGTGGTTTACTCTTTATGTAATAAATTTTGTCCCAGATTTTTTCTACATATACCTACAGTTTATTTCTTTGTTTTTAGGACTCCGTACCCAGAGGACTTTATTAAAAGACTGCGCAGTATATCCACCTGTCAGTCTGTTACCAGGTTGTATCTCATATATGGTAATAGATAGAGAATTACTTAGTAGCCACTATAACAAATATAAAGGTTTATATAAGAAATATGAGTCGCTATAAAAAATATAAACGCCAACAATAAAACAAAACAATTAAGAATACAAGTGTCTTGTCCACACACCTTTCCTTCCCAGGGTACTGTAAAAGCCAGCTAAGGAATATTGCACACAGATAAAACATTATTTGTTAGAGACGGAAAACTCGAATATAAACTCTGTGCCAACACGCCCGGTTAGCGCGCCACAACATACCACAAGCCCTCCCAAAAGTGGAGGAGGCCCGAGCCTAACAGTGCAATGATAATGAGATGGAGAGAGAGAAAGAGACATTAAGATGATCATAATAATCAACATCAACAGAATGATTGGTTATTAAATATGGCATCATTTACGGAGCGAATAATGTCATAAAGTGTATTGATGTAACTTCTGAATCAAGTCGATCGTAATAGCAATTTAATTAAATATCTATTATTTACCGCACACATTGTTATCGCACAATTATTATAGTTGTACCCACTAATTTGTTAATGGTTACCAATAAATTTTATTATTTTTTATATTATTATTTATTTTATTGCAATCACTTTAAAATTTATAATCATTCACAACCAAATAATACATTTTTTCACCAGAGTCCTCGCGATTTCCTACCCTTAAATATGTATAAGGTAGGTCTCGTTCCGTCTCATTAGAAGTTTGACAATGAAAGGAAAGCTTTAATTATCTTGTAATTTTGTTTGTGTAGAATGAATTGCGTACACGATGTAAACCAGAAGATGTAAATAGAACTACATCAAACTGAAGAGTAATATTTACATTACACACTTGATATTAAGATTACGAGTTATTTCAAACACATGGAAATTACACGGCGTTTGAGATGTGTATAAATTGGAAGATTTTAGGATTTAAATAATGTTTTGTATGGGTATGTTTGTTTCGAAGAGTGGAGGATAGCTAGAAGTGGCAAGAGCTAGTTAAAACATACCTACACAATTTAATATTCAGTAAATAAAGAGTGCGACTAAGAAGGAGTGTTTGCTGTTCTTTCATGCTCAAATGAACTAATTAGATTATATTTTGGTACAACGATAAATTGTATTCCAGATTGTGACTGATACCCCTGGTGGTGCAGATGTCTATAGGCTACGATGATAAATAAATATAATCATGCGGGCCGTACACTGGTTCGACAACTTAATAGTATGTATAAAAAAAGTTATTACAGTAGTGGGATAATCGTATAACTCAAAATTAGTGTTTAATTTCAACATACATAGATGGCGTTGATTTTGAAAAAGTAGTCATAGTTTGGTTACCGACCTTTACTGTAGTGTCGCCTTTATCTATTTCTGTCGAATTTCTTTTACCGCTGATAGTTTTAGGGGGTGCAGCAATTCAAAGTCAAAAGATGACCTCAGCATTTAGCATAACATGCTAGCGTACATAGTGCATACATACATAACAAAGGTTTCTCGTAATAATTATCGTAATCTTATAGTTGCAATTCATATTATATCTGCATGTAATTTTAAAGTGACACTTGCCTTACATAAACACTTAACATGTATAATGAACCTTTTATCGGATGTGGGAAAATCCAGTTTAAATTAGTTGCTCTTATTAGTTGGGGTCTGAGTCATATGGTGACTCACTACTAGGTTTTTTGACCGTAGAGTGTATATGCCGTAAAAAATATACGTCACCAGCAGACATAAACCTTTCAGGGCATGTATTCTTAGAATTACGAAGGATGGTGTGTTCAGAGTTACGAAAATCTTTTGCTGACGTAGTTTAATAGATTGCACCTTAAAATTTGCGTAAGCAAAGTACGTTATTAGATATGAATACCAAAAGTAAAGATTCGCGGTCTTATTCATAATGACTTATGGGAGGTTTAAAAGTTTGCTAAAATCGGTTCTCGAAAATTGTCTAAACTTGTTATTCATAATAGTCTTTTTACGCTAAAACGTTTATTATCTCTCCGATAAAATCTCCGTTTAAACCATGGTTTGTATAGTATATATTATAGCAGAGCACGTGTTTAGTTTATATATGTGTAATTAACCCACTTTAACACATCGGCCAGGTACAAGATAGGCTTTTCTACTTAGTTTTGATACGAGGACAGATGCAGTGCAGTTTTATCATACCACAGACATACAAGATGTTAAAAGTTTTGTTTTCTTTCTTATGTAGACCACTCACCATGCAACCGCTGCCAATTCGCCACTAATTATCATCACGTCAAATTATTGGCAGAGGTAACAGCTCATTGAGGGATTCTTTCCAAATCAAAGACTCAATAAGATGTGAATGAGCAGCCAGACTGCATTAGAGACACACATAGATAATATTTTACATACACACAAAGATATTTTATGTGGTTTTAAGCAGGGTGAGTGATGTAGCCTGCTCGTAAAACAGACACACACAATCTGATAAAACTGTGCTCGTAGCATAATGGGTAATCTTTAGCGTTTATTTTTTAGGGTTCCGTATCCATAGGGTAAAAACGGGACCCTATTACTGCGACTTCGCTGTCCGTCCGTCCGTCCGTCCGTCTGTCACCGGGCTGTATCTCAAGAACGGTGATAGCTAGAGAGTTGAAATTTTCACAGATGATGTATTTCTATTGCCGCTATAACAACAAATACTAAAAATAAAATAAAATAAATATGGGGGGCTCCCATACAACAAACATGATTTTTTTAACGTTTCTTGCTCGATACTAATAACGTTGCCTTATCTTGCATAGATAATGGTACGGAACCCTTCGTGCGCGAGTCCGACTCGCACTTGACCAATTTTTTTTGTATGTTTGTCGCTATGTGAGCTTATATCTCCAAAACTACGCAACGTGTTTTGATGTGGCTTTTTTTATAGATAGTATGGTTCAAGAGGGTAGCCTACCCCCAGGGTGATGTAGAAGCCAGTTAAGGGACATTTCCCTTAACTGGCTTCTACATCACCCTGGGATGGATAAGGCTGTGACACCTGTATTCTAAATCCGTCTCCACATGGATCGATATAGAGTATTGAGTGATGTCGCGGATATCGAGACGAATTCATCATCATCATCATAACATCATGCCTTTTTCCCATGGGGGTAGGCAGAGACTAACAAAGTATGTTATTTATGTACAATGGTACATAAATAACATACTTTGTTAGAGACGGACAATTCGAAAATAAACCCTGTGCCAATACGCCTGGTCAGCTTGACACAGCAGTGTCCCTCCCAAGGTGTATGAGGCCAGTGCCCAACCGTGGGACGTCGATGGGCTGGAGAGGAGTTTTCGAACAATTTATTAAGGGCCTACATCAATATTATCTTCGACATGTACATATTAACACAGCTAGTAGGTATAGAAAATGAAGAATTAGGGATATTTTTTTTGTTTACTCAAAATCTAATAAATATATTTTAATTCTGATTTACGTGTTTCTATATATAATAGTTACTTATGTTTTAAAGTTATTTCATTAGTTAATACGCGATAAAAGAACGACAAATGAAAAAAATAAAAAATTAGAGAGGTTGTTTCGCTAAGATATTCTATCGAGAAACCTTTTTTCAATCGCGTTTCTGAGTTTATGCGATCCTAGATCATACATTGAAAAAACATATACTTAAAAATTAGAGCTCTAGCCATTCAATCTAAAGAAACACTGAAAACTTCGTACGTAGAAAAATGCACGCAGCTATTTTGGTATCTTCTTAACAGTTCACCTAATACTACTAAATTTACTTTTGTGAGCTCGTCGTAATAGTTTTTATGCCACATCGAACAGACGCGTTGGAATAGGTCTTCGATGGAAGTTTTCCGTCTCTCACAGAAGTTATCTGCTTATAATATCTCTTAACTGGTTGTTACAGCACTCTGGGGAAGAATTAGGGTGTCGATATTTGTAGGTATTAATGATCCGTTACCACAATGTATGTAACTAGTTTCTAAATTATATATCATCTTCAAAAGCAAACAGAAACGTAATGTTAAAACATTTATTATTTATATATGTAATGCTCAAGAAATCAAGATATATGCCATTATGTTAATTTAAAGATTCGTTGTATTTCCGCCATATCCGTAGGGGCTTTTATGAAAATCGAGAATAATAGAATTAGCTTTGAAATGTACGTACAATATGAATATAATAACATTCGTACATTTAGGACGTATTTCTAACTCATATTTCATGTACAATAATAACATTATCTTAACATGTTACTATTGTGTGATAGAGATATAATTAATTAGAATTTTCAGAATATATATCTGTGCAGGGAGATGCAAATGCCAACCAAGGGGCCCTAGTCTGCTATTACATTGTTGTCATTAGTTGTCACAATGATCAGTCACTGATTGCATAAATGGCGAATTTTATCAAGTTTGGTGTCATAATGACGCCATTATGACGCCATAATAAATAAATAAATAAATAAATATTCACAGACATTTCACACAACGTCCTCTGGTCCCAAGCTAAGCTTATTATGCTTGTGTTATGGGTACCAGAATACGGATAGAATACATAAACTACTTTTCTTTTGTAAATACATACTTATAATACATAGAAACACCCAGACGCAGGACAAACACTTGTATGACATTTATAAACATCACACAAATGATTGTCCGAGGCGGGAATCGAACCCGCGACCTCTTGATCGGCAGTCCGCAATATAAACCACTACACCACGAAGCCCGTCTATAATAGCGTCATTATGACAAAAAAATTAACAGTAGGCTACCAAACTTGATACAATTCGCCATTATGCAATCAGTGACTGATCATTGTCATCATAGCAGACTTTGTCCCCAGTTTGGCGGCCTAGTAATTTATAACAGTAATGGAATAAATGGTTTATGTTTGACCTTAAGAGGGCACGATACCAAATTATGCTCCATACAAAAATATGGGTACCGTACTTCCCTTTTTTCTTCGCGATTTTAATGGTTTCTACGCTATATTACGTCTTTTTTTTTTCAAAGAATTTGTAGGTAAAATCTGCTTCAGCTATATTCGTCCCTTTCAGCACGGTGCTCGGGAATAGGGATAGCAATACCTAAGGCAAATACCTAAATTAGGAGTACAGTACCCTCTTAATAAACAGCTTTTTTATTGTTTGTTTTTGTATTTTTGTTCAAAAGTATTGCTTTATTGTTCTGGTTTCATACTAAAATTTGGTTTCTTCGAAGTAGCTTGACTGTTTCTTATGATTTTTATTGTGTATACTCTTAGGTCTGAGAATAGAGAGTAAACTATTCTTTAATACATGTAAAACAATTAATTAATTATAAACCCAATCACAGGCATATGGAACAGTAATTATATTTAAAAATTATTACAACTTAAAATTTTTAAATATTATAGTTATTTTTTCGTCTCGAGACCACTAACGTCCTTCGTATCATTAATGTCACCACGGAAAGGTTGAAACTATATTTAAAATTGATTTATAAATAAATGTCCTTTTAGTACGGAAGCTATATTTTTGGTATTATTGCCATTATAAGCAAAAACTATTTTAATACACCTTAAACTATTAATTAAATAAAAAAATATATTTTTTATGGATAAACTTTCCTTCCCAAAAAACTAATTCATATTTGAACAAGGAAGTTGTTCAAATATGAATCAGTTTTTTGGGCACAGGAATTCTTAATAAAACTGTATGTTGTTTAGTTTTCCTTGTATGTTAGTAATGATATTTCGGTTAGTATTTGCTCACGAGCGAAATTGGCGACAAAAATGAAAATGGAATAAATAAATAAAAATTCTTTTAATGGTCTATTAGACCGATATATTTATTTAAATCTTTAAAGAGTATAAAATACCTATGCAATTATAACGTCATAAATTCGTATAATATTAGGTAAATGTTTGGGTGACAGACAAATCTTTACTTTCAGTAATTACTCTTCACAAGACAGCTACCGAATATTTTCTGTTTGCAACAATATCTATCCATTAAAACCTATATTATCATAACTAGCTGTTGCCCTTCGTCTGGGTAAAATTTAGATATCAAACCTTAACAAACAGAACTTTACTATAGCGCTCAATAGATGAAGTTGTACCTTTTTTTAAATCGCACTATGGTTTGGTTACACACATTAATTCTTAAGCTCGTCAAAATAAGTTGTTAATAATCCGGTTTTTGCATATATTAATTAGTAAGGATACACGCCATGAGAAAACATTATAAATTATCTTTTTGTATACTGTATGGTCAAAGAGGTAATTGGTATTTTCATATGCCGTGTATTAAGACTTGATCGCATTGTACTTGATAAAATATAACATGAAGCCGAGAATAGTGACGTGCTTGCCCAACATAATAAACATCTATAGTTGTCAGAATATAATGTTACTGTTTTAGATTGATTGATTCAATATACCAGTGCTAATTTATCTATATGAGTTCAATAACGTACCATTAGTACAAATATAATATCTACTAATAATAAATGTTGAACTTGGGAGAATAAATTGATGTGCCCCGTGGTTCAGCGGAAGGTTGACGTAGCGGATTGTTATCAGTTCATCCAAAACTACATATTTTTGTCTCCTCCTGCCCACATATTTAGCCCAGGCTCACTCCACTCTGTGAGAGGTATGGGTATTTTGGTTTAATTATGCTACGTTAACCAGGCATAGAATTTAGTCCAGGCATAATATTTTCTAACACTTGCGCGACTCATTTTTTTAAATAAAACTACTTTTTACGGATTTTGACGCGTATATTTGTTTTAAATTTTGGCCCGACGTTTCGGAGACTTTCGTCGTCCAAACAACGTCGGGCCAAAATTTAAAACAAATATAGGTACGCGTCTAAATCCGTAAAAAGTAGTTTTATTTAGTCCAGGCATTTTTAGTTTTATTTTTTTTCAGGTGTTTTCCTATTCTTGAAGATCTCGAAAATCTTTGGAATAATTACTCTTATAAAAATCTTAACTAAAAATTCTGTCACTTTAACTGTCTATTACAGATATATGGGAAAGAAATGCGTTTATAACAATTGCATTCTTAATGCGACATTACTACACGAGCTAATTATAGATAACTAATTATAATTAATATACGTACTTATATTTATAATTAAGACGAATTTACTGCAATCAAGGTAGAGGTTTATATTTACTCAAAATATATTGTTTATATTACCCGTAGTCCATGCTAAAGGAGGATCTAATTTCAATGATGCAGAGATTGTTGACACAGGTATCTCTAATTAATTTAGTAACTACCCAAACTGTGGTACTATTACCTACCTATCTTAATTGTCTATAACATGTATGTGTGTAGTCTATATAATGTTTTATGACGTCATTAAGTAGATTCTATGTTGGTTATACTCACTATCACACAAATATTTAAAAGAGCAACGGCTGTATGCGTGTGTGTTTGTTACTTCTTCATACTCAAAGCTTAATAAATCTGAAAAAAAATAGTACTAAGCTTAGATTTAAAATAGATCTAAACATATTTAACATTATTTGCATGTATTTATGTAATTCTATTCGTAAATCTCAGTATTCGTAAAATTGAATTATTCTTTTATCTTTAGGTAAATATAATTGTTTAGCTACAGTATTCAAAAAGATATGGTGAATGTGACACTGCCAGGTGTGTAAATAGTATCGACTGACTACGAACATTTAGGCAATTAAGGAAAAGCAATATAACGAACAAATTAATCTCTATTAACAGCAAACATGTTTTGTAAATTATGTTTCAAATATAATCCTTAATTTATGAATTATATGTATTTTCATAAGTTCTAGGTGATTACAGCTAAAGGCTTTAACTGAGAGTATATTTCCGTTAATTTATTTTAGCCAACATTTCTCTATGATAGAGCTACCCTACGATAAAGCAAAAACTGCAATAGAGTGCTGTAATAATATCTACGTTTATGTAGAAATAAAAGTTTACAGTATAGGTTAGATTACATTCCAAGCTGTCTAAATCTATTCTCTCTCTGAGGGGCTTTGGATTCATTAGTCGATTTAGTCACAACAAAAAGTATTCTTGAACTTTTTATAATCAATGCCATTACATTGCGACAATGTGATTGAAATTATGAAACACCCAATTAGTAGCTCACAATGAATGTGAAAAAAACATCAACATATGTATAAATATTCTTTTAATGTTATTTTACAGTGCTTGAATATAATGATAATAATTTCATATAGATATTAGTCAATATTTCAAAGCAATAGAACTGAAAAACTCTAATCATTGCTATAATTCAATTCAAATTGGGACAAACATGTTTTATTCTATTACAATTTTACTGTTTAGAAATAAGCTTTTAATTTTAAATTATAGACTGATATTTAAAATATCATACTTTATTTTTGTAAGTATTTTATGTATGAACTTCTTAATATATTTGCACGAAACTACCAGTCAATCTTTGTATTGTAAGACATAAAGATTTGGCAATTAATTTTATTGCTTTGCTATTATTTTTTGCTAGTCTAGAATCAATTGTAATTCATTTATTTATTAATATTTAGTCGGGCAATAAGTTCAAGTAAAAACTGTTTACTCCAAAATGATGGCTTTTATTATTGAGAACCACAAAGCGGTATACGCTTATAGAAGAATGTAAAGTATTCCAGGGAATCTTTCAACTTTTAAATTCATTTACCTCGATGCAAGTATATAATATCTCGTTAACATTTTTTCCTCAATTCATATACTGTGATATGATTTCACCTCGACGAAAAAAGCACCTGGTCGGCAACTCTGTTTGCTGTGTAACGTAAATATTATAAATGGAAGATATTCAAGAGTCTATTTATAAATCTGGCTTTACCAAAATGTGTATATTTACTTATTATAGAACTTCAGAGCTGAGCATCGGATATTCGTGCGTTTTTAACACGCTTATATAAGTTCGGTATGTATCTATCAAGGTATTAATCTATGTAACGGAATCTTTGAAAGTGATTTTCACCCACTTGCAGTTTTCGGATTGATCTGAAATTTGGCACATACATATCAAGGACTGGTGACAATGCAATAATTTAAAAAAGCATTTAGGATTTTCAAGCGTGTTTTATAGTTTTTGAACTAAATAGATTATTTTTTAATAAATAGAATGGATCAAGGGTAATTTTTTTAATAATTTCTTCGGATTGGGTTTCTACATTTGAATCTGAATCTGATTTATCTTAAGTAGTCGAATGAAGACCAGTGCAAAAAGATTTTCATTATGTATAATATGTATATTTCATTATGTTTTTGGCGGCGAAAACCATGTTAAGAAATCAGCTATTAAAACGTGTATAAAAACGTTTCTAAATTTAAAATTTAAATCCACTACAGTGTGCTAACATACCGTTGTATTTATCATAAATCAAGAATGCATTTAGTGACGATGGGGTAATCTACAGACCGTAGGAATGGCAAACGATTGCAAAATAATAACGATGAATTTTTATCATGTTATGTGATTTTATTTTAGTGTTGTGGGATTTTAATAAAAATATTTGATGTGAAAATTTCGTGCTAGAATTGTGTCAGATTCGTCTTTAGTCAGTAACAGGTCGGAATAAATAAGTCAGTTTAAGGGTCCTATTTTACCTTTTGGTATCGAACCCTTGTATAAACAAAAACAATTTTTTTTTTGCAAAAAAATGTGCTAAATAAATATACCTACAGTTATTCAATTAACCGACATGTTTATTTGATTATTTTCTGTAGTGTTTAATTATTTTCTATATGCCCATATATTTCACAGATTTAGGATTAAAATAGAAATTGCACTATTTTAAAAACGTTTGTAAAACTTACAAAAAACAAATTTCAGTATTTGGTGAAATACTGTCATATCAATTTGACAAGTGAATGGTTGTGGCGGTGTTGGCTTTAATTGAAAGAGCATTGATGCATTGAGTGAGTGGCTCGAAAAACTTTTCACTCGAATTGAACTGAAATCCATTTTAGATTCAGAGTGCTTTACGTTATTCACAATTTAAAGTTAATATTTGCTTGCTTTACGATGGATAAAAGTATGGTTTTCAGTTTTCCGTACCAAAGGTTACGGATTGTCTGTCCGTTCAATCTGTCACCAAATCAACAAAAGGGCTCAATAATGATAAAACCATAACAAAAAATTTTGACGGAAGGAAAACTGGAGGTACCTACTTTTAAACCTACGTTAAATCTTATTATGGGAACGGGGTGATTACAAAATACCAAGTAATAAAAAACTATATTATACTTGTATATAGAATATGCGATATATTCTGATCATTAAATCAAGATTAGATTTTAAGAAGAGAACAGAATATTGATACAGATTTTTACTTATTATGAAACAAAGTCGTTATTTTTCTATGCATATCGATATATGAGCTTATATCTTTAAAACTATACAACAGATTTTGATGCAGCTTTTTTAAATTATAGAGTGGTTAAAAAAAAATGCTCTTTTTGTACAATTTGTAAAACTTTTTTTTTTCCTAATTCTAAGCGCACGAAGTTATAGGCAACAGCTATTTAGGTATCTATATAGTACGAAAACACATACCTATATATCGACATACCGTTAATTATTAGTAATTAATTAGTCATCATCGATTATTTATCTGTAAACTAAAACATAATGCGTCACGATACACGCTCAATGCACAAATGCTATCAAGAGATGATATCATTAAAATTAATATCTATCTAAACAAGTAGGTACCTACTTATAATAATATTCGTATTCTTAAAATGACGTTATCACAACTTTACACATCAGTATCATAGTATTATATTATTATCCTCAATGTAGTAGTACCTATGTTCAGAACTTTACTCGGTCAAAGCAATTTACTACTCTTTTTTATAATTTTTCAATTAACCTAGGCTTGGTCTTATATTTGAGAATTTAAAAAAAAGTTCAACCAAATTCATGTACTCTTGAAATTTGAGGGATTTCCTCGATTTCTCAGGAGATACTCATCAGATCATGACCAGATGGCAATAGGACCACACGGGAATCACTATTCTAATAAAAAAAAGAATCATTAAATGCGCTAGGGTCAAATAAAAAAATAAAAAAAAAAGTTATGAGTTGTGAGGTAAGAAACATACAGACGAATTGAGAACCTTTTTTTGAAGTCAGTTAAAAAGATAATGTCGTCTACATTGGAACCTTTTTAAACATTTAAATTCTATCCTTAAGTAATATTTTTGCTTCTCCGTATTGTAGCCTTTCTTTAACACTATTTATATAAATAAAACTACTTTTTACGGATTAAGACGCGTGTTTGTTTTAAATTTTGGTCTCACCCGTGACCATGGTGACTGCAAAGTCTCCCAAAAGTCGGGCCAAAATTTAAAACAAATACACGCGTCTAAATCTGTAAAAAGTAATTTTATTTAAACAAATTAGTCGCGCAAGTGTTAGGGAATACTATTTATATTTAAGAGGATACCAAAATAGCTTCGTGCATTTTTCTACGTACGAATTTTTCATTGTTTCCTTAGATTGAATGGCTAGAGCTCTAATTTTTAAGTATATGTTTTTTCAATATATGATCTAGGATCGCATAAACCCAGAAACGCGATTAAAAAAAGTTTTCTCGATAGAAAATCTTAGCGAAACAACCTCTAAATTTTTTTATTTTTTTCATTTGTCGGTCTATTATCGCTTATTAACCAATGAAATAACTTTAAAAACATAAATAACTATTATATATAGAAACACGTAAATCAGAATTAAAATATATTTAGTAGATTTTGAGTAAATAGGAAAAGTATCCCTAATTCTTCATTTTCTGTGCCTACTGGCTGTGTTAATATGTACGTGTCTGCGATGATATACGATAATATTGATGTAGGCCCTTAACATAGGTTAATCTTAGGTTACTTATAATTTTTGCATTAAATATCTTATAACAAATAAATAACGTTGCTGTATCGTAAACTGTTACGCAAAAAATCAATATATCGGGATAAAACAATTCGTCGTTTCGGAAACTTCTATACTATAACTTCAATGATTTCCTAAGAGATTTCTCCGCGAGTCTGGCTCCTAAATGATTAGGTGGTATTTTCAGTATTACTTTTATTATAAAAATACGTTCGGCCTAAAAATCTTTTTGTATTTCCGTAAGGTAGGAATAAAATAACTTTTAAGTACTATATATAATAAAATTCGCGTATAACCTTAGCTTAGATTAGGACTGTATAACTTTATTTTTATTACGATCAAGCTCTTTCCTCCAATTTTGTACGCGAAAATTCCGAAAATAAAAATAAGGGTTTTATATAAATAACATCCTATCGAACCACTCTACCTACTAAAAAGCCATCCGTATTGAAATCTGATTCGAAGTTTTGAAGATAGGTACAAGCTCATGGTATAAAAGCTACATACCCAAGGACTTCAAAAAATATTCGACATTGTTTTATAATGAGAAAAAGATAGTACCTACTTAGTAGAAAATGATGTAAATTTAAGCTATAAAAATTTGGATGGGCTCGATATCAAAAACAAAAGCTTAAATAACAAATTTTATGTCACAAAATAAGCTACTGATTTCATTATATTCAACTGAAAACACACAACAAATAACATATTCAAATTACGGGACCAGAAAATTTGTGAGCAATTCCAAACATTTTAACTTTGCCCTGGAATTATGGACGGATGTTCTGCCTAAGCTCCCAAAACGGGTTTATCTTTAACCAAAACAACATTAATATTATGCCAGAGGCCGGATGTGTTTGTGTTGATCCTAAATTAACGAAATATAAACTCTCTCAAATGATATATGTTTTTGGACAATTATATAAGCATAGACGGTATTTTAAATAAGATTTAGCTAAAATTAAATAAAATAAATGACGCTACTAAGGCGCAAATTGAGGTTTAATGTTGTATTAATACCAGATAGCATATTATACTTCATAGTCAAGAGTTCTCGAGACGCCAAAGAAGAGCAAATGGAGAAACATCGTGGTGACCGAGAAAAAGGACGATTTAATAGTAGGTACTTTTATCAAGTACATTTCATTCAACGTTCTGAAGACATTGGACCACAGTACTACCATAGACTTACTTAACTCAGT
Organism: Orgyia antiqua; assembly: GCA_916999025.1. Taxonomy (NCBI): domain Eukaryota; kingdom Metazoa; phylum Arthropoda; class Insecta; order Lepidoptera; family Erebidae; genus Orgyia; species Orgyia antiqua. The sequence goes on along the minus strand of OU779864.1, from coordinate 12,427,406 downwards.
ACTACTTACAGAGTAGATAGAACGGCAAAAGAGCGTGATAATATTTTAATGTATTTTAAAATTCACAATCAGCGTCCTCGTGAGAGCCTCAATATTGATAATGCCACGAGGAATTTCGACCATTGCTATAGAAGTGTAACTAATACACGAACTAATCTAACTAATATTATAAATGTGAAAGTTTGTGAGTATGAATGTTTGGATGTTTGTTACTCTTTCACGCAAAAACTACTGAATGAATTTAAATGAAACTTTACAATAATGTAGCTTATACATCAGAATAACATATAGGCTACAATTTATAAAGATAATGTGTTTGTCCAAATAGGAGTGAAGTATCAATGAAAAATGTTTTAAAAACTGGGAAAATTGACAAAATTCTACGCGTGCGAAGTAGCGGGCAACAGCTAGTTTATAGATATAAAGCGACAATGTAATATAATCGTACGCGAGCAGGAAACCGTACTATTCCACATTGTCATGAAATACAAGAGGTTCATTGAAGACTATTACGTAACCGATGACGTAATGTTGAACGTTAAAGTTTGAACAGCCGGTGCTGCTCTATACTTGATCGAGATATTTGTACTAATGAAATTAATATTACACTTGAAACATTATTGTTGAAGAAGAATTTATATACATATGTAACTATTCTGTTATATCTATGAAAAGTTGAGTTGAAATCAAGTTCAATCATCAATGATTAAGACAAGGCAAGGTAAGACAAGAGAGTCAAAAATACAGTAACAGTTCATAGAGTGGATGGTACGTAAGGTAACTTTTTACTTTTTGGCATCTATACTTATAATAAATCTGTAGAGAGGTCAATTCTGTACATGAAATATATTTTCAAAATAACTATCAGGGGGTGATTAGTGATCGATACTGATGCCAAAAATGCAATCAGTAAAATTTTTGTCTGTCTGTCTGTCTGTCTGTCCGTCTGTCTGTCTGTCCGTCTGTATGTTCCTTATAGAAACAAAAACTACTCGACGGATTTTAACGAAACTTGGTACAATTATTCTTCATACTCCTGGGCAGGTTATAGTATACTTTTCATCACGCTATAATCAATAGGAGCAGAGTAGTGAAGGGAAATGTTGGGAAAACGGGAAAAGATGCTCCATTTTTTAAACTTCCGTCGCGTGTGCAGCCCTAATGGTTAAAGTTACATAGAAATCATGTATGACGGAAATATTCTACATAAAATTGTCTAAAAAATATCCCGAAACAGCACATATCTATATTTTATAGTTGACTCACAATAGCACGTTTAACTCCTGATAGCTTAGCAGTTCGTTCATTCTGATTATATTTGTTTACTCTTACGTTTATAATACTCTCACTCAAGCAGTAGTTAAAAATGTTGCAAAAACGGGGAAAATTTCCTAAATTCTACGCGGACGGAGTCGAGGGCAACAGCTAGTAAATAATATAATAGTAATCGCTAATCTAGGGTTCTTTCAATATTTGAACTAAAATCCATTTTTGGTATTTTAATTTTACTAAAACAGGGAGTTATACTCAGAAGCTAAAAGCTCCCATTATCAAATCATAAAAGTCCATCTACCTCAATTTTACGGTACATTAAACGGTAATAACGAGTGGAGATAATGGGACGAATGTGGACATTGCAAGGTGATAGAAGGATCCTCGATCCTTTTGGCTACATGGAAAATCTCTTAGCTACGATTTACACTGAGAAGAATTTTTAAAATAAACTGAAGCGGAAGAATTTAAAAAGGATTTTTGAGAAAATTCTCGAAGTATTTCCGTTTTACATACAATGCTTACAGATGTTATCATTTAACATGTATTCAAAGTTAAAATATTTTAGTTTCATAAATTATAATAAAAAGAATGTTACAGGTTAAGACGTAGTTAGACGTCTTGTGTGATGTGTGGTGACGATTATGGATTACAAGTGTCACCATCCCTTTTCCTGCCGAGGATGCTGTAAGAGCTAAGGGATATTGTACATAGATAATATACCCTATGAGAGACGGAAAACTCGAAAATACACTCTTACCAACACACCTGGTCAGCGGGGCACAGTAGATCGTAATCCCTCGGAAAAAAAGAAGGAGGTCCGGGCAGACAGATTATATTATGACTATGTTGTTATTACGAAATACTTATATGTATATGAACTTACGCTATTTAAATAGCAGGCGATGCAAGGTTAAACAAAAATAGATTGGATATGTAAACACTTCGAATTTTTGTTTTACTAAAGATCTGAGAGTATACAGAAACTAGTTGCTGAAAAAATAAATAATAAAAGAACACCCAAGTTTATACTGCCGATAATTCACAACCTTGATTCAATCTCTAATATTCTCAGACCTAACTACTACCAAAATATCACTACTTACGTTAGTTAATTTTAGCTCTATCTTTAATTGCTTTGCATATACCTTATGTAATTCATTTATGGTAAGAAAAACAGATAGGTCTCTCTCTTTCTCTCTCTCTCTCCTCGCCTCCTCCTCTTTGGAAGGAACTGTGGTCTACTGTACCACACTGACCAGGCGAATAGGTAGGTACTTAGTATAAACGAAATAATTGCTATAAATTACAAGAGATGAAAAATTTAGAACAAAATGCAATTATATCCGTCAATAACTTACTGACGGAACATCGTTAGTCATTAATTAGCAAAGTATCAGTAACTAGCCAATTATTATTTATTGCATAAGTATGTTTTGTTTCTTAACACACGTACGTGTATCAGCTATTTGATGCAGAGAATATTACTTTATTGTTCGCCAAATTAGTAAATTAAGTTGCAGAAATCAGATAGATCAATCGCTTGTGAAGTAGGTAGCTCTAATTTGGCTGAGCCAATCCCGATAGAATCCGACATAATGTTCTTTCTTAAGCTCTTTTCTTGACTTTTTTCGGCTTTTCACAAATACCCTGTCAAGTTTCTTACGGGAAAGGAGATGTTTATATCACCTTTTCTTCATGTGTTTCTTATTCTTCTACATCTTCCACTGCCTATAACTCTTACAGTACTTTGTGTTGGGTGTATATGTATGTCTAGTATTAGAAGTGCTACTTGTGCATTTGGTACCTATAGATTTATTGTTGATTGATAGTCCATCATTCCTTCTCCTCCTCGACCTCTTATTGTTATGGTAAAATCCAATAATATTTTGCCATTAATTACTATTCATGTCCTTACTCGTACCTTGAGTTACACTTACAATTAAATGCTTCTACGGCATTTAAGAGATTGGACACAAAACTACTAGTATGGTTATAGTGAATTATGTTTTTAGATTCAAGGCTCATTTATTTTGGCGACTTCCAAAAATGCTTCTGTTTCACAAACGTGTCTAGAATACATTAATATTCATATTGCTTTTGTGTTGTTCGAGTTTCCTCATAAAAGAAATATTTTTGTAAAATAATAACACCTGGTGATTAATATGCGGATGGTCAAGCTACTATAAGAATTTCAATGGCGTAGTGCCATTATTTTACAAATTTTATTTTCCTAGAAATCCATCAGCTATTTTAATTATCTCGACATATTTTATTTATTGAAAGCAAGACTTTTTCGTAAATAATGTTTCTGAAATTATGATTATTATTTTGGACTAGTCCAAAATAATATGCTATAGAATATAGATATAGAATATAGAAATTATATGCTAGACTATTGCCATACCTATAGGTATGGCAATAGTCTAGCATATAATTTCTTAACGGCTGTTAACAAAGGTTTACTATTGAGTCTAAATTGAGTCTAATTATCCACACAGGCTAAACAGCTAAATATTTAGTGGGATATTGTTTCCTTAGGTTTGCACTTAAGCACTTTCGCTTACACATACAATAATCATAAGAAGAATTGAGATTGTGATATTTGCATAGATTTAACTCCTTTGGAATAACATTTAATTTGTTTAGTAGGCTTGCAACGTATAAAAATATAGATTGATATATAGACTAAAGAATGTTTAAAGGAGATCACAAATAAATAAAAAGAGGTAAAATAGTTCAAAGAGAATATCTACAAATATAAGGTAATCTTAGTAAGAAAGTTACTATCATCCAATATAAAATCTAAAAATTTAAATTACAGGTGCAGTAATACGCACACTCAGAGATAACAGAAATATTATATAGTTTGTACACAATGATTATGAGCATTGTTCTCGTCCCTTTTTCAGCGGGGATCGCCTTATATTATCAACTTCTTTATTGTGGTAAATGTTCTAAGGATGAATTTAATCAAATAATAACTAAATATTTGCAATAATTGTTCAGACAACGTCATTTTATGTAAAAACACTTTACAAAGTAAAAGGAGACAAAGTATCGGACAAGAGAACACTTTCAAAAGAGACGAAGCGCTGCGGTTGTTTCGACGTAAACAAAGGAATGCTTCTGTAAAATGATTTAAGGCCAACCAATCTGCTTTGTAAAGTTTACGGGCTATCTAATTACAGTCTGTACTGAATCAACTTAGGAATTTTAAACAGACTTAGGTATTTGACATTTTGTTTGAGGTCTGCGTAAATTTGCAGTCTTAAAAATACAGGGACAAATCGAAATTGAACATGTCAAAAACTAACTCTAAATTCTAATTTATATTCGTTAATATTACACTGCTTTTAAAAAAAAATTGAGAAGAATTTAAGCGGTTTAGAGACAGATAAATAATTTCAACAGGAACAAATATAATTTTAGAAGAGTCATTGCGAAGTGGATGCGGCCGGTACTGTTTCTTTGCTGGTAATTGAAAATCAAGCTTTAGAATAACATATTTATACGAATTAAAAAAAATATACCAAGCGTTATAGATAGCAAGACTATGATGATCGCCTACGATGACCCCTATTACAGAAGATTATCCTTGTACTATAAATAATGTTACTGATAAACTAGTACCTATATGATGTAGACACAGTCACAGCCTAGTTGTAAATGTGTCATTCTTTACTAATGGTAAACATTGTGTATACGAATACTCTAATGCGTGACATTGACAACTTCGTGTGGTGTAGATAAAACATTGTTAGTGTTCATAGGTGCGTCTAGTTAAGCCTGATGTACCCATAACTAATATAAAATCTACGTTTCTGGAAAAGACTAGAATAATAAAGGTTGTTTTAAACAAATCAGTCGCGCAAGTATTAGAAAATATTACAAAATCTTTAGTTTTATAATATTAGTATAGATTCAAAGACATACACACTGAAAATATATAATAAAATAAAATAATCTACTTGGTTCAAAAACTAAAAAACACGCATGAAAATCCTGAATATTTTTTTTAATTATTACATTGTCATCGGTCCTTGACATATGTGCAAAATTTCAGATCAATCCGACTACTGCAAGTGGGTTAAAATCACTTTCAAAGATTCCGTTACATAGATTAATACCTTGATAGATACACACTGAACTTATATAAGCGTGTTAAAAATAAATTTAATAAACATTAATGGACATTTCCAAGGACGTTTGTTTACACATAAACATACAAACAGACAATTTGTTCTGAAAGTCAATAAACTAGCCTAGTTCCGTATTTAAATAGAATCACGCATCATTTTAATTAGTAATGAAAATAAATCACGTTATTACTTAGCCAACATAATATTTAATAAGTTCAATTAAACTAGCCTTGTAATATCACGTTATTATAAATTTACTTTATTATGTGTAAATAAATAAATATTTATAGACATTTCACACAATAATGTCCCTGGTACCAAGAGTATTTGCTTGTTAGATACAGATATTTGCTGTTTTCCCGCAAATTCGTAAGCGAGGTATCTATATACCAAACCTGAACGAATTACACGAAAAATCCATCCTCTTGAAGCACTTTATCTATTAAAAAGAACCGCATCAAAATCCGTCGCGTAGTTTTGAAGATATAAACTCACTCCGACATACAAACGAAATTAACGTCTTTGTTTAACAATTATTATTATACATAAATACTGGTAGGTACTATATATTACAGTAATTTGTAAATATAACTAATAGAAAAATCTACGTTTCAACTAGTATCTAGTTAAACTGTTGGAAGTTTTATTTTACCTAGCTCGTTGCGGCTAACCTTTCACCTCCAACTAAACGGTCTTGTGAATACCGCAAAACGTTGCCGACCTCTGAACTAGTCTTATAATAATAATAATAGTTTAAAAAAACTAAAAAACACGCTTTATTTAATCGAATTATTGCATTGTCATCGGTCTTTGACAGGTGTGCAAAATTTGAATAGAATCTGAACGTTTAAAGTGGGTCAAAATAGCGTCCAAAGGAGTCGGTTACAAACATACAAACATACAAACAAACAAACATACAAACAAACATACAAGTGAAGCTAATATAAAGCGTGTAATAAAAATAACCTAGACCTCACATACACGAAAATGTCATAAACATTATGATATCAAACACTGAAACTGAACAACATATAATTGCAAAAATAGGTTTTTTAAACAGGTTTCCAATCAGCACCGCCCCTGGAGGATAGAAAAATAGTCCTCGTATTTCGTGAAAAATAGTTTTTCACACATGTTTAGAATTTTCCCAACACTGAAAATTGCTACCTTTTAATACTTGAACTGTCTTGAACTGTCGTCAATTGTTATAATCTTTTTAACGTATGTTTAACGATAAACACGGCACTATACTTATGTTAAAGATATTATTCCGAATAATTAACATTTAAAAAGTATTTCACAAATGAACACTAACACAAGCGGCATATAGGCATTACCATAATAGTTTAAAACGTGCAGTCAAAATATACTATCATGTTTGAGCTGCTCTTTCCTTGTTTAGTAATCAAATAATAACAATTAACTACGAAAATTAATATTACTTAGAGCTGCTTAACAAGGGCAACTGTTAATTATTTTATTATTATTTTATTTATTTCTCCGCTAGTATAATTGACTATACTTTCTTACTGTTTGTATCGGGGGTAAAGGGAGCATTTTGAATACAACTTATTTTCATAAATTTGAACTATTTTCGGAGAATAATATTGATTCCAAACAATACCAAAATTTTTGATCTGTCAGAAAAAGTAAGTCTTTTTACAAACTCTATCCGGAATTAGAACCTAAGACCTTCCGCGTAATAAGGTCTTTACTATTACCACAAAAACTGTTGAACGGATAGATACTAATTTGTTATTACCGCTGTTGTAACCTTGTTCTTAACAATAAAACGAACCTACTCAAACTACGTGCTATTACTACAGTGAATTTAACTAAAGTTGAGATTTTTTTTTTGCTTGCATTGAAGACTATGCAATTTATCCCACAGTTCATCGACAAGAGCTTTCATAGTGATTCTAAGCTTCTCATTCATGTTCAAAATTTTTATCACCTATATTCACGATGTCGCACCGCGTGGGCAAAATTGTAATTCTAATTTAAATAGCCTACATTTTAATTTCTACACTTATAACGCTTGATTTGTCTGCATTCAACTTAAAAATCTCTCAACTAAAAAAAGTTTATTTTCACGTTGTAAAAGTTGTCCTAGAAATTTCACTTGACCTTGTATTATGATGTTCAAAGACACGCAAATATATTTACTAATGCTTGTGCTCAATAACATCTGCTTTCCGTTCAACATTCATGTGGTGATGAATGGTCTAACTCAGAATTACAATTTCAAGTGAAAACGGTCGAAAGCAAACTCGCCCGCGTTCAGCAGATCTTTTGTCACTAACGGCTACAAAGAAGCGAAATTTGTTCATAATTATTATTCTTTAGCTTTAATTATTCAAATTACACGTTTGATAATAATAACATACTACATGCTAGAAGTCATGAAGCCAATTGTAAAAATAGTAATAGGCGGTCTGGCAACCGTCCATAGTACGTGGATTTTCCGTTTCGTTTCCTATGAGGAATAACAAATTATATAAACGCATTTCCTTAAATTTAAAGAAGCAGTATGAAATCATCTGGGAAGATACACTGATTTGTCCTTGAACTTGGTAATGACAAAGTCATTGAATTTTTTCTGTTCATTGTTATCCTTTAGGTAGACCTTTTCCTTCAAATGTACTAAATTTCTAAATAGATAGCAAAGAACACAACTTACACCTGTTATAAATAATATTATTATTGATTTCATTGGTCATTGGCATGTTTGTTTGTATACATATAACCGCCAAATTCACTGTAAATCTATTAGAACACAGTTTCATAATAAGTATCCCGTTTTATTCCATTCTCTACCTTCAATAGATAGAAATACGCAGTTCAGAGACTAAAGACTCTAGTCGAAAACTTACAATCCTTAATGGGTAGATATATTCACCACTTCCTACAAGTGTGATGAAAGAACCCGTGTCTGATACATAGTGAGACATGGAGATGTCTACGGCTTGAGAAGAAGAAAATAATAAGCTATGAAAATAGACCATAACCATCACCATCTGCCTAAGTTGCTGTTTATTCTACCTATCCGTATTTTCGGGCTTCCGGGTGATAAGTCCCTTATCTCCTAAAATCTCCTTATGATTATTCAAAATATTAGTAGGCACTAAATTTATATTTATCAATGGGCTAATCCCTATGAATAATACTTGGTAAAATGTCTACATAAATATTGGCGGCGTGTGCGCCGGTCATTCATTGCCACGGTCGTCCGACTCGTCAGTCTATTTCCAAACGCCGTGCGATACGCACGCACGTGTAATGAAATACTAACAGTAATTAAGTGTTAATGATAGATGTTATTTGCATTTACTAGTGATACATTGAAGAAATAAACATTGCGTTCTGATTTTGTTTGCTGATCTACAAGTTAAATCAAGGTGCGTTTTGGCCTCGCTAAACATGATGTTATTTTTTGTTATGAGAATGTGAATATCGTATATAATTATGAAATCTATTTAGTGTTGTGCTAAATTACTATTTAATAGATGTTTAAATATGCCCCTATTTGGGTCTATTATATTCTTTGGAGTTAGGGTAACAGTAGTAAATAGCGTTATAGATACAGACTGGCTATTTACTTTCTATTTTTAACTATAAATGTTAAAAAATCATTTAGGAATTCCTCTGCATGGTTCTTGATTTAAAAATATATTATTTTTACAAATTACTGCACCAAATCAAAATATGAATCGACTTGATTATGAATATCGCTCTAATTTGGAAGATATTCAACATCAACTTGTCTTATTATGTTTTTCTAACTTTAATACCATGCTAAACCGGATTATTAAAAATTTCAAAGCGAAAATTGAATGTCAACAACTTCGTTTAAAGCCACATTAAAATTCACTATGTATATGGCTTTGAGGTCACCAATGTTGAACATTAAATAAGTAGGATGTCTGAACTCAGCCTTGGCGTATGAGGTGCCTGTGTGCAAAATTATTTTAGACTGTTTATATTTGTCTTTCAAATCATTTCGAATATCAGCAACTAGGTCTATGACTGAAGTTGATAGTAGCAAGAAAGTGGAGGTTTACCTATAATATGTTACATTAAGTACAGATTTAAGTATTCTGATGCTGTAGATACATATAGTAAGCACGTTAAACATTAACACAAGCCAGTTTCCGCATTGAGTTCAAGTTAACTGTCACTGTGTGCAAGTAACTTTTTGACATATTTTGTTTTTCTTTACAGATGAACACAATCATTTTAACGGTTGGCTTATTGCTATGCCTTTCATTAGTTAACGGCAGAAGTTTCGATGAAAGAAGAGATGCAGACTCGTTAATTGATTCTGACAATGATAGATTAAAACCACATCTTTCGCAAATGCGACATCGAAAGAGGAGGTGGCAATCAAATTATGGATATGAGTACCCCCCACCAATCCGTCCTTATTACCCAGATAGAAGAGATTATGATTATAACCAGCAGGATCTGTTGCCAAAAATTACTAGATTACTTGAAGAAATTTCAGAATATGTGAAAAGACCTCCACCACCTCCACAGCCAATTTACATCCCATATCCAGTGCCTTATCCAGTTCCTCAATTTTCTTCTTGCAAACCTGCAACAAATGCTGTCCAGCCAAATATTACTATCAGATATCCTGAGATGGAAGACACAAATCAAAATTGGGGATTTTATGTCGAAGATGAAAATACTAATCAGGATGTTGGTGATGGTTCAAGACCGATCTCTTTCGAACCAATCAAACCGAAACGACCGATGAAACGACCTGCACCACAAGTGGATCATGGCAGTGAACAAACAGATGTAAGTCCTATGTGCTAAATATATAATAATGTAGTTGAAACACTAATGTCTTGCTTGTACTGAACAAATTAAATAAACAAGTTTCTTACTCCATTTTCCATAATCCGATCAGCACAATCTAGTAATTTATTTATTCAATCTATTTTTTTTGTGGAAAATTTAGTAAGTACCTAATAGATGCAGTTTTCAATAAAAAAATAAACTTAGTATCATTACACTGTCTAAAGAAAACGGCATTTAATGTGTCCAAAGATTTGATTGGACTCGTACACTTGAACTTTTTGACTTGCCGACTTGACAGGTTCAAGGTTTTCCTTTTTTTTAATAGTTGACTATGTATTTTTTAAACTGTGTGTTAATCAAATAATGGATATCGACAGTCAATGTCAATCACAACTATTTAAAACTCTCAATATTATGTAAACCGCAGCGTAAAATCCTTCAAGAAAAGTACATCAATTAAATAAAATCAACGATTAGTTAAGGCATTAATATTTCCGCATATCAATCTCATCTTCAATGTCAATACAATGGTGTAGTTTCCTGTTCATTTCAGATATCCTAACTATTATTTTTCTTTTCTTTTTTTCCTAAATACAATTTTCACCTGGAATTATCATATCAGATTTATAGTTTAAAAATTATGTACCCATCGACTTACGTAATTATTTTCTTTTTAGAGTCAATCGACCCAGGCTCCAAAGATTGAAGAAGACAATACACCAAGACAGATCCCACACATATGTAATGCTGCAATAGTTTCTTGTTGTGCTGATGAAAATCAGAAGCCATGTTTCAACAGATTTGGATGTGGACTTACGTATAACAATGGCAAGGCTTGTAACACAGCATCTATAAATGCAGCTTTAGAAGCATTAAGAGTAGCATACACCACAGCATCGTGAGTTCTCTTTGAGCAAATCAAGAACACAGGTACTCAACCCACTTGAAAGGATATACAATTAATTGCAATAACTGTATTGCTTTACGTTTTTGTATAATTACACAGTTGCAATTTTTATTCCACTTGAAATCTGTTTGGTAATTCTTTGCCAGATATTTCGTATATACTTATGATGTCTAGATGTTAATGTTTAAATTATTAATTATAGTTATAAAATATCAAAACGCAATGAAACATAATCTGCTACTAATAATTCTTTGATACCGTATGTTGTAACGAAACTGTAAAAAGTACAAAAACTAAACAGTTTTAAAAGTACATTCTTTAGAAATATTTCATAATAATAAAAATTAATTATTTCTAACAAATCCACCTGTAGTACGTAACCAATTTAAGTAGTAACAAAATATATTTATGTATATTACATCAATTTGGCGCCATTTTTGTTATTACTTGACCTTGTGAATATCAATAATGTTATGAGTAATTTAAAAACAGTATTGTGGTGTTGCCGGATGAATAAAAGCCAATGATATTGACAAACGATATTCTTTATTTCTATGTTGGCAATAATACAATAAATCTTAATAGGTACTTATAGGTAAATGTACGTGAATACTGTGCGTGGTTCCTGGAATGGGCTGCGGGAGCTACCGCATTCCTTAACCTCCTAGCTTACTTAGCACTTTTTCTGAGGGCTGCGGGAGCTACCGCTCAGAGTAAGCGCAAGACAACAGAGTGGACTGCGGGAGCTATCGCACTCGTTGCCGTCTAGCTAACGACTGGATAAATCGTCGCCTGCGGTCGTCTTATATAGTGATCCGGCGGTGTAGGTGTACAGTGCCGTCTCACTGTGTGCGTGCGCGCTTCTATGTAGATGTGGGTAGTATAGTTGGAGCGCTAAGTTGTTGCTTCTTGAGAGTAATAAAATGTTGCATTGTTACATTCTCCCCCTCTGGTACTCTTAGCTCGTCTCGACAAGAGTGCCAGCAACCTTCTATGTATCCACGGAAGCGTGAAATAGCCCAAACTATTGCTAAGGCTTCTTTTTCTGTGACTGAATAATTACATTCTGCTGGTGTGAGAAGACGGCTTGCGTATTCGACGGGGTGTTCATGTTCTCCCTCCCCCTGCACTAAAGCTGCTCCAATAGCATACTGACTTGCATCTGTTCCCGTGAGTAGCAAGGTTAAACCCTCTAATGCGTCTTCGTCACTAATTTTCTCGATCTTTTTATAAATCGTAATACTTGTAATAAATTCCTCTACTTTATTGTAGTTCCTTTCACCGTCGTACCTTTTTGTGCACCGAGCAAAACTATTTTTAGGCGTGTTGTTACTCGTGAACTTGTTTATCAATTCCGTGAATTGTGCTTGTGTCATAATCATCAAACTTTTTTCTTCCGACATCTTGAAAATGTGGGTAGATATCAATTTGTGGCTTATTTACGTTGGGCGCCAATGTGGTGTATTTACGTTGGGCGCCAATGTGGTGTTGCCGGATGAATAAAAGCCAATGATATTGACAAACGATATTCTTTATTTCTATGTTGGCAATAATACAATAAATCTTAATAGGTACTTATAGGTAAATGTACGTGAATACTGTGCGTGGTTCCTGGAATGGGCTGCGGGAGCTACCGCATTCCTTAACCTCCTAGCTTACTTAGCACTTTTTCTGAGGGCTGCGGGAGCTACCGCTCAGAGTAAGCGCAAGACAACAGAGTGGACTGCGGGAGCTATCGCACTCGTTGCCGTCTAGCTAACGACTGGATAAATCGTCGCCTGCGGTCGTCTTATATAGTGATCCGGCGGTGTAGGTGTACAGTGCCGTCTCACTGTGTGCGTGCGCGCTTCTATGTAGATGTGGGTAGTATAGTTGGAGCGCTAAGTTGTTGCTTCTTGAGAGTAATAAAATGTTGCATTGTTACAGTATTATTATAATTTGTATAATCGATAAGCTTAATGTCAACTCTAGCTAATAAATCCAAAACTAAAAGTTTATCTCTAAAATGAAATTAATTCTAGAGATCGATAGTTTAGCCTTCTAACTGTCGTGTTTCATTTAATTTTAGGATAGTTTCACAAGGATCTTGTGTTGGACATTATAGTTGGATATTAGAGTTTCTTGGAGTATTGTAGTGCTTTACGTATTTTAATAAGCAAAATAATTACCGGTTAAATTCTGATATGTTAATGATCTTGATCTGTAAGAAATTAGTATGGTTTTCTTTTTGATTGCTATTCAATCAATTTGGTTATTATATCTATTGTTTTTAAATGTACTTATTTTAATTTAAAGTTATCCTAATGTACATCACGGAGAACATAAAGGATTAAAAGTACATATTTAATGTAAGTGTTAATAAATCTATGTTTTGTATCGAATGCACATGTTCAATCTGCTGTCGACATACGTCGATAAGAAATAGCACTAACAAGTACCATAATTACTCTATAGTTTATAGAGTAATGCAAACGGTATTCTGTGGTCGTCGATTCAAGTTCAAGTCGCATTTGTGGTAAAAAGTTCTTTTACAAAATTTTATTCTCATGTATTCTGGACTAAAATTATTCTTGCCTTTTATATTTCATTTACTATATGGAGATTTATAATTATAACAAGAAATTATGTTGTTATATTTATATTATAACTACTAATTTCATGTTGTTTTATATCCAATACCTATACATTTTCTTTATAAGAGAATATTGTTGTAAGTTTGCCCATATTTATATCTCAACTTTTAAGTGTTTCCTAGTCTATATTTTAGGCATGATAAAATAAGTTACTAATAACTATAATATTATAATAAATCGTTATAAAACAATAGCTTTTTTTATTTCAAATCCGAGACATGTTTGAAAAGTAAATTAGAAATTACCACTCTGGTAATTTCAAATTTACTCCTTTCCGTTAAAATCATTTATTAAAACTATCTAAGCAGAGGTAGGAAAAATACGAGTACATGTCCACTACGCATAATATTTTAGTCAGTGAATTAAACCCATACTCATAACCAATACCGAATATTCATAAAACTACGCCACGAAACCTTTGGTATAAAGAGGGGATAACACTTCAATTCAGATAAGCCAGTTTTGCGAAAACAATCTGTGTTGTTTGACCTACAAAGATAGTGTGCGATTCACTTCAGTTTACCTGCATCGTTATCGAACCGATATTCTACGCATAAATCATAGAGATAAAAGTACTTGTAAATAAATTTTCCCTTTTTTATGATGCAAAATCTTAATTATCTGGTAATATGATGTCTGGTAAAATAAAGTTTTGTATCTTCATAAAAATTCTAAGCTGGATCTTATTTAATAAATTATTCCCATTTTATATTCGTCAAAAAAAACTGACGTCATATTTTTATTTTAAGTATTTGACAAGATTTCCAACTTAATTGTTCGAATATAAAACGTAAAAAAATCTAATAGCTCTTAAATTTTGATTCCCCTTCTAACTCTAATTAACAAGTCAAAGCGACCTAACTGAAAGGCAGAACCGCAAAATCGTTATTCTGATCTTGTTACTTGAAAAACACCGCCAAGAATTAAAATGTCTCTTAAAAGAAACTTTATAGATCTACCCACAGTTTTGTAACAGATTCAATTTGTAAAAATGGTTAATAAAAAGTTCTGAGTGCTTTTATTCCACAGGCAAATGAAGCCTTTGCAATGGGAAAATACGACAGTGGTTTGGTAAATGATTTATTTATTTATTTATTTATTTGTTAAGGTTTACCAACAGTTGCTACAGAAGATACAAGCAATAACTTAAATTACTAAAACTACATAGCCAATTCTGTACAACTAATTATAGGCAAACACAGCATGCAAGTAATAATATGTTTCTACAAAGCTAAAATCTAATATACTGAAACTATTATTATTTATAAAAAAAGTACAATTATAGACAAGCAGCAAACACTATAACAAAAGTTGAGCAAGATCAAATGTGATTACTGTGATTAGTGCTTCGGGAGAACTTCTTTAAGCTGTCTGAGTGTATGTCAGTCAGGTCACTACGCTCGTTCACAAGCCTGCATAAACGTGGGACTGGAGAATTAGCGCCAAGTGTGGTACGGCGTAGCGGTGGAGCCAGTGGTGTGATGGGTATTCTGGGTGGCCTTCGAGGGACTCTCAGAGAAAATCTGTTTAAAAACAGTGGGCAGTCAATTGCATTTCTGAATAGTTTATGGATAAATCTGAGATCTAGTGTATCCCTTCGCTTCTCCAGTGAGGTCATTTTAAAAATTAATAGCTTTTCTGCATATGATGTTCTTCTATTGTTAATCCCAGCCGAGCGCGATAGGTGATACAAAAATCTTTTCTGAACGCGTTCCATTCTCAATGAGTGAACCGCATAATGGGGTCTCCAAGCAACACTACAATATTCCAGAGTGCTGCGAACCAGGCTGAAGTAAAGCATTATTTTTGTTTGTGGTTTCTTGAGCTTTCTACAGTTGCGGATAACGAAACCCAAAGTCCGCAGAGCTTTTTTGACAGTGCTATCTATGTGAGGAATGAAGCTTAATTTACTGTCTAGAACGACGCCTAAATCGCGAATTTGGTTAACTTCATCAAGAGGAATTTGATTGATGTGGTAAGAGGTGTTTATGTTATGTAGCTTACGACTGAATTTAATGTGTTTGCACTTTTCGCAATTAAGCCTGATATGGTTTTTAGTGCACCACTTGGACAATCTGTCTATGTCTTGCTGCATAAGAATGGCATCTTGATTAGAACTAATGATTCTTGCAATTTTGATGTCGTCCGCAAAAAGAAAAGGGTTAGTGTGCTTAAAACAAGATGTGACATCATTTAAGAAAACGGTAAATAAAATAGGGCCTAGATGGGAGCCTTGTGGTACACCCGAAGATATCTTAATAGGTACTGATTGAAAGCCGTTAGCCACTACATAAAATTCTCTGTCACTTAGATACGAATGGAACCAGTCTAAAATTGGACCATCGATACCATATACTTTAAGCTTCTTAATCAGAACTTCATGCGACACGCAATCGAAAGCTTTGCTGAAATCCGTGTACACAGCGTCCATCTGTAAACCTTTATCTAAGCCTTCAGCAAGCATTTCAACGTACGAGACCAAATTAGTAGATGTTGAACGCAATTTGACAAAGCCATGCTGTTGGTCACTCAAAATTATCGAGAAGTGTCGCTGTATACACGGACAAACCAGCGATTCCAGAACCTTACCAAACACGGATAGTATAGATATAGGCCTATAGTTATCAACCAGATTGTGGTCACCATTTTTATGTATAGGTACTACCTTAGCTAATTTCCATTGCCTTGGAAAACAACCGGATTTTAAGGATTTTTTGTTAACAAAATAAATTAACCTATGTGTATTCTAAGCTGGTGTGCCGTGAATGACTGCGGTTCAATCGCCAGAGTGAAACAATAACGACTGTAGTGTTTTACAGAGCTATTTTTGTTAGAGATATTAGGTATAAAATATAAGGAATACGCTACGTTAGGTATACCAAAATTTTAAATAAAAATTCTTTAATTCTTTATTGCTGACAAGTGGAAACATGGTGCTTAACTTTCACAAAAGATTATCTCGCTCAGTCAGTCGTCCTTTTTCCATGCATTCTCAACAATAATTTAGATTTCTGAGACACGTTATTTCAATCTGTTATTGTACAGGACTATGATTTATCATTTTCATAGGTCTCTTTTCTTTTCCCATTTTTTTCGAGTTATTATTAAATTGGTTGTAACACCTACATCTAATACATGACGACAAAAAATATTACTCACAACTTATTAAAAATAATATGTTACTATGTATTAATATTTTTAACAATATTAAAGTATTATTTCTTGTTATTTCTTAGTATAATAATAATAATAATATAATATAATATTCACAGACATTTCACACAACGTCCTCTGGTCCCAAGCTAAGCTTATATGCTTGTGTTATGGGTACCAGAATACGGATATAATACATAAACTACTTTTCTTTTGTAAATACATACTTATAATACATAGTAAACACCCAGACGCAGTACAAACATTTGTATGACAATTAAAAACATCACACAAATGATTGTCCTGACCGGGAATCGAACCCGAGACCCCATGATCGGCAGTCCGTTATATGAACCACTACACCACGAGGCCCGTCAGTATATTCTTATAGTTGACATAAGAAAATATAGAGGAATAAAAACAGTAGTGCAAGAGTACAAGGCTCATATTTAAATATGTTAATTAATTGATTAAGTGTGGCGCCTGAAACAAAATATCTTCAACTTTTCAATTAACAAAATAAATTGGTTTGTCTGTTGATTCATTGACGGAAATATATTCCAACTGGTATCGTTCTATTGAATTCGTTTATCATCGTCAACGTTGATTGATTTAATGGAATCAGTCTCGTCGTTCAATTCGTCCACTAGATATGAACAATCATCATAAATGTCTACAATACGTAATATGACAATGCTGATAGTATCAGATGATATAAACCTGACTATTATAAACACAGTTTGCGGACATTTTTAACAACATATGTTTTGGTAATAAATTAATATTAATATTTGTGATATAGGCACCAGATTTTTCATGATTTTATATTTTATTAAAATATATGAAAATAATAGAAAATCTGTGTTTACCACAAAATATTGTCCTGTGCCCAAATTGAATCCGAGAACTCGTGGATGTAAGCTAAGAGCAAGGATTCCTGGAGGTCTGTTAAAATTGTGTCTTAAATTTACATATTGAACTTATACCGAGCTGTTTTCTTTCCACCCCCTTAAGGGCCTACATCAATATTATCGTATATCATCACCGACACGTACATATTAACACAGCCAGTAGGCACAGAAAATGAAGAATTAGGGATACTTTTCCTATTTACTCAAAATCTACTAAATATATATTAATTTTATTTATTTATAATAGACCGACAAATGAAAAAAATAAAAAAATAGAGAGGTTGTTTCGCCAAGATTTTCTATGGAGAAAACTTTTTTCAATCGCGTTTCTGAGTTCATGCGATCCTAGATCATATATTGAAAAAACATATAGGTACTTAAAAATTAGAGCTCTAGCCATTCAATCTAAAGAAACAATGAAAACTTCGTACATAGAAAAATGCACGAAGCTAATTTGGTATCCTCTTAATCAAAACATCCCACCCACACATTTTTGTGCTGTGAAAGAAAGCCATTACATAAAGTAAGTGTGCTAAAAAATAGTACTGGGAGGCAGTAATAAATCTTTATTGTTTATTTTTTTACACATATCAAGTTAATAACTTGTTTTTCGTAACCATGCCACGGTCATCACATTGAACATTCATCTTTAGTAACACAGTGAACTCGTCTTTCTCGACACTGGTGATTGAGGTGTATAATAGCCGTTGCATACAAAATTAATGCCAATATATCGGATGTCTAAATCGTTACGAAATGTGCGTTAACAATGTGTATTGTTACCTATTGAACTAGCAGCTAAGTGAAAATGTTGGTTGCAGTAAATACGTAGGAATCTTTGAACCACCTTCTATGCGCGTTGACCAGAAGGGACCAAGATAAAACAAGTTTTTGACAAAGAATGAAGTTCAATTAATGTTGTAAGATATGATTAGACCCATGTTAATGCAATCGGCATTAACCATAATATCAAGCAATATATTTGGGCTATAAATGGAAGCTATAAATTTCCAAGACACCCCCTGATTTAGCGCAAATTAGGTAAAGACATCTCCGTGTGTTGACGGATTAAGAATACAAGTGTCAACACCCCATCTCCTCCCAAGGGTGCTGTAAAAATCAGCTAAGGGATATTGCACACAGATAGCATCTTCTGTGAGAGACGGAAAACTCGAAAATAAACCCTGTGCCAACACGCCTGGTCAGCGCGGCACAGTAGACGATAATCCCTCCCAAAGTGGAGGACGCCCGTGCAGGTGACGGTGGGACGTAAATGGGCTGGAGAGAGGGAGAGGTAAAGACACCCCAACTGAAATATCAAAAAAGAGTAAGAGATAATTCTTAGAACACTCATTCAATAACTTTTTAAGAAAATATATGAAGTCAACACTTGCTATGAAATACAAGGAAAAATAATTAAATAAAATAAATAAATAAATGTGTTTATAATAACGGTCGTTCACTTATGCTCTAGTAAATTATATAATTATATTAAATATGTAAAATAATTAGCATTCATTTAATAAGATGAATAAGCAATTACATAACTGCCGTCCTTGGGATAGTCTCTCTCTCTTTCCAGCCCATTAAGGCCCACTGTTGGGCACAGGTGACTAGGCGAATTGGCATTTTTTTTTCCAGTTTACCATTTCTCACAGATGATGTTATCTGTGCACAACACCCCTTAGATGGCTTTTATAACTCTCTAGGGTGTGGAGACACTTGTATTCTCAATTCGTCACCACACGGACAGATTTGGTCAAACTAGGAATAAGATTCTGCCCCTTCACCGACTGAGCTATTGCGGCCGTTTTTGATATTTATTACTTGAATAAAATCATGCTACATCAAATTACGTAAAATATATGCGTCATTGATATCTATGTAATATTTATGTTCAAAGGTTGTAATATGTGTGTGTCTTCCTAATGTTTATTTATATAAATGATATTATCTTTGGGATGAAAGGGCAAATCATGAGTAATGGTCCCGCTTTTGATCAACATACATAATACTCGCAATATGTTAATGTCCTACAAAGAAGCATATTTGCATACATCGTACAATGAGGTCTGTTGCGTAAAAACCTTTTTATTTGTTTTGGCGGGTGAAAATGTTCTTAACAGAACACCCCCACTGTCCGGGGAAGCTATTTTGTTGCAATGGCAAAAATACATGAGTAATTATAGAATTAAAAAAAGTTCCATTTAAGATACTGTTATCTTATCATGTTAGTATCTTAAATGGAACGTAAAGGCATGTGAATAAGCTGAAATTAATAGAACTTCATAGAACCAACCAAATAACTGTATTTCTGTGAACGTTTCAAGGAACATAATTCGGTTGACAAGGAGTTTAGTCGCGATATCGAGTAGGTACTTCGGAATATCCGCCACGTGGTGTTTAGTATAAAACATGAAACCATTTAAATGTAAGTCATTTACGTCATTCCAATCACACGTAATATATTAAAAGTTGTCCAGCTTCCGCAATTTTAAATGAGTTGACATTTTATTAGGTTACAAATGAAACCTGCCATGTTACCATTAAGAAAATTGTATTTCAATTTGAATTGGATTTATTTATTTGCACTAAATCCATCCATCAATGAAGTTTTAATGATAATTTGAAGTCATTTTGAAGATTATGGGCTCACATGGGGACATACATACAAAAATAACGACTTTGTATTATAATAAGTAAGATAGCAAAATGTAAACTGCCATTTAAACAAAAATTGGTCAAGTGCGAGTCGGACTCGCGCACGAAGGGTTCCGTACCATTATCTATGCAACATAAGGCAACGTTATTAGTATCGAGCAAAAAATCATGTTTGTTGTATGGGAGCCCCCCTTAAATATTTATTTTATTTTATTTTTAGTATTTTTTGTTATAGCGGCAATAGAAATACATCATCTGTGAAAATTTCAACTGTCTAGCTATCACCGTTCTTGAGATACAGCCTGGTGACAGACGGACGGACGGACGGACGGACGGACAGCGAAGTTTCAGTAATAGGGTCCCGTTTTTACCCTTTGGGTACGGAACCCTAAAAACATAAGGTACGTAGAATTCAATTTAAATTTGAGTACGAACTTGTAAATAAAGCAAGATTGCCGCTGCAAAATTAATATCATAACTAAGCACTGTAGTACGCAGTAATCTCCTATCAAAATAAAATAAAACATACTTCGTTTAATCAGCGCTTTTGAATTTCACTATAGAATCATAAAATCTTTACGAGGGGTCTTGAATTAAGTGACTACGCAAACGAAAATAAATAATTCCCAATTACAAATAAATATGACGTAAGAGGCTGAGTCACGGATCATCTCTAATAGATACCGCATTGTTCGCATTACGAGATTTTTGTTAGCGACTTAACGCACCAACATGGAAGGATTGCGAGGTATGGAATAATGTATTTACATTGATCGTAGAAATTCACACGCAAGAGCATATGTTCGGTGTGCGTTGGTCTAGTGGGTGCGGAATCTATTGAGTGTGATCTGTGGGCTGTAGTATTCGTTTGATTAATTTCAGCAATGTCTGCTCGACGCAACCCGGCCCAGCTCAACAACTGATTGAAATAATTAAGTAAAACCCATCATGCATAACAAACCAAATTCTCTTTTAAATTTCTTACTTCAAAGCTGAAAATCCCTTGATTATATATTTAAAGGGATTTAGAAGCTAAAAACCATTGCAGCGGACATTTTTGGATTTATTATTTACGCGAATTACTTCCTAAAAATGTTAGAAATTACATTTAATCGATAAATATGGTTTTTAACACTTTAAGATAATTATCAGTTAACTTAAAGTGTTAACTTTACACAGATTTGTACTAAAAACCATATTTACACACGTTAGGAGGCCACGATACCAAATAATGCTCCATACAAAAATATGGGTTTCGTACTCCCCATTTTTCTATGCGAAAGTTTAACCGATTTTAATTGTTTTTCGACTATCACACATATTTGGTAAGGTTTTACCAAAAAAGAAAGTGATAGAAGCATAGATATACGCTTCATCTATAATATAGCGTAAAAAATTAAAATCGATTTAATTTTCGCGAAGAAAAAAGGGGACTACAAAACGTCTTTTTTTCAAAGAATTTGTACCTAGGTAAAATCGGCTTTAGCTATATTTGCCTTTCAGCGCGGCGCTTGGAAATAGGGATAGCAATACCTAAGGCAAATACCTAAATTAGGAGTACAGTACCCTCTTAAGTCAATGATAAAGCTCATTTACTTGAAGTTATGTCATCAACTCTACCATATTATTTTAAACGAGAATGTCATATTTCGTATAAACATGTGTGCTATGCACCACCCCTATGGTTGGCTGGTAGAAAATGCCTTAGGCATTAAGCCCGCCTATGCATGTATGCATTAAAGTGTTGTGTAAAATGAAATAAAATAAATAAACAATTTTATGTATTTTTTTTAATAAATATTAATGAACATTTCACACAACGTCCTCTGGTTCCCTTGTGTTACGGGAACCAAAATACGGATAGACTACAGACTACTTTTTATTGTAAATACCTACTTGAAATACATAGGATAATATAAATATCACACAAATAATTGTCCTGTGTGGGAATTGAACCCGCGACCTCGTGAATGACAGTCCACAACATGAACCACTCAACCACGAGGCCAGCAAATTTGACAGTAAAACTTTTCTTAGATCAATATGAGATATACGATAGTTTAAAATGTTTGAACAGAGCTAAGAAATTAACTTATTTATTAGAATATAAAAATAACTGTACAGTGAAAGTGCAATAAAAAGTATATTTATAAACAGTAGGTTATTGTATTCAGTAAGTATTAACTTAAATCTTAATATTACGTAAAGTAACACATACATTTGAATGTATTTTTCGCGGCGTGTATACCTAATATTGTAATGAATCTTAAAATGCATTATTACGTACTACTTCCCTGCCCATTTTTTATATTTTTGTAATAATAATTAATATACTATAAAAGTGTTATATTCGTGCTAGACTACAAGTATTATCTCGCTATAACAGGATGTATTTTCATTTCGATAGCTGATCAATTCGAATTAAATGCATATCTTATTGATAACACAATGTACTATATAGAATGTGGCACTTCTGAGATTCGTTACCATTTGAACGTAGTTATGCAAAATGGATCCAATCCACAAAAACCGTTTTTTGAGGTCACTGTCGCTATAGTCATCTACACATCCATTTAGATATATGCAAAAAATATCTAAGCCGCAAAGTAACTATTTTTTTATAAAAAACACATAGACATTCAAAAGAAACTCTGGTCTTGTTATTTTAATATATCAATTTTACTAAAACTCCTATTTTCTCAAAAGTAAGTTTTTGTGGCTGGATCCGTTTTGCATAACTACGTCCATTTATTAGTGGAATGTATAACCCAAAGGTGGATAAAGAATGGACAAACGGGTAGCGGAGCTTTAGTGATTGAGTCTTGTATGCGACGGAACCTTAAGAAGATTTTTATTTCTTTTTCTATTAGTTTTTTGGTGGTGACTCTTTTCGCTTAATCTCTAAATTTGCAATTAAACACAGCACATGGCACTCACGGAGACTGTTGCTTCCTATCAATAAGAAACAATATTAGGATTGGACAATTAAGATTCGAGTTTATTTAAAATTTATAATTTATTTTGTAGAGAAAGATTCAATCTTTACATAATATATAAAACAAAGTCATTATTTTTGTAAGTTTGTGCTAATGTAAGCTTAAATCTTCAAAACAGCGCATCTGATTTTTATGCGGTTTTTTAATAGATAGAGTGCCTCAAGAGGATATTTGCGTGGTTGAAGGCTTTTGCATGATTTGTTAAGGTTTGGTCTTTAAATTCGACGCGTACGGAGTTGCGACCAACAGCTTGTTTGAAAATAAATCTTTTCTTGGGAAAACTTATGTTGACGAAGTCTAGTTACCCATTGTGGTGACAATTACGACAGTAACAGGTTGTGTACTAGTAATGACGTGTTGTGAACTAACTAGTACTATTATCCTTAAAAAAATTGCATACATTATTTATGTTCAAATAGTTATCATCCTTATTGTGACTCAGTTGTTTTGAACAACATTGCAATTATACAATTTCGTTCATACGAACGAAAAACATGAATAAATATTTAAACTATTTGAGATAAAATCCACTGTCCCTTCTTCGTTGTAAACATGAATTTAATTAAAAAAAGAAAACAATGAAAAAAAAAACTCCATGGAGTTTCTTGTCTGTTCTTCTCCATAGGATTCCCTTTTGGAACAGACGCCTAGCTTCTGACTTTTTAAAAGAGCATGTATATCTTGCCTACTTAAATTAAAATCTTTGGCTTTGACTTTGTCCCAAAAAAGATTTAAAAAATAAATAAAAGCAATTATCTTTTGCAAATAAATATTTTTTTAATGCAGATAAATTTATTTTATTTATTTATCTACAATATTACAATTTAGCCTGCCAAATAAATGGGAGTTATATATTATTGTTATGTGTACGAGATTCCATCTATCAGCCTATATCTGCCTTTGCCCGTCCACTGCTGGCTATAGTCCTCTCCCATAGAAGGTCACTACGTGGAATCCTGTGCCATTTGCATCGAAATTACGGATATGTAATTACTGTAGCCATTCTTGTAATCTTTACTTATTATAAAACAACATCTTTATTTTCATATGTACCTATGTCTTCAAAAGTGGCCTTTTGCTTAAAAAAACTACGCAACGGATTTTGATGCCTTTTTTAAAGATATAGGTGATGGTGATGGATGGATAATTTTATAAGGTTTTGTTTCTAAAGTCAACACGTACAAAGTTGCGGGCGACGTCTAGTTGATAAATAAAAACAACCACACTTTTACAATGCCAGGGCATTCGTCCATGAAGAATTAAGTCTTCGTTTCAATACAAGACATATTAACATCAGAAGTAGCTATCTCTCTCTCTCCAGCCCATTTACGTCCCACTATTGGGCACGGGCTTCCTCCACTTTGGAAGGGATTATGGTCTACTGTGCCGCGCTGACAAGGCGTGTTGGCACAGGGTTTATTTTCGAGTTTTACGTCTCTCACAGAGAATATTATTTGTGTGCAATAACCCTTAGCTGACTTTTCCAGCACCCTTGGGAGGAGATGGGGTGGTGACACTTGTATTCTTAATCCGTCACCACACGAAGAAAAGTAGCTATCATAAATAATAAGACCAACAAGCTCGATGATAATAAATCTAAACTAAAATACTATCGAATAAAAACCTATTCCATGATCTAAAATATGACGTCACATCTTTGTATAACATCACGTCTGACCTTGTTTAGACTGTTCTTAATAATATATGGGCTATTGTTTTTAACGCCAGGCAATGAGATCATTATGTATAAATTGAGATCATTATGTATAAATTATTCTAAATTTCTATTACGATAATATATGTTATTGATGAAAATTCACTTGATTTGATCGACATGTATTGTATGCAAAAGCCCAGGGCCCCAAGTCTGCTAAATGTTGTGGTAGCTCTTCTTCTTCTCCAGTCCATTTACGCCCCACTGTTGGACACGGGCCTCCTCCACTTTGGGAGGGATTTTGGTCTACTGTGCCGCGCTGACCAGGCGTGTTGGCACAGGGTTTACTTTCCAGTTTTCCGTCTCTCACAGAAGATGTTATCTGTGTGCAATATCCCTTAGCTGACTTTTACAGCACCCTTGGGAGGAGATGGGGTGGTGACATTTGTATTCTTAATCCGTCACCACACGGAAAGTATGGTATGGAAAGTATAGTATATAATGGTAGCTCAATGGCACATTATAACCATAAAAAATTTACAATTGACTACCAAACTTGATAAAATTCGCCACTAAGCAATCAGTTATTGCATTTGTTTGCAATAACACTAAATAACTCATTGCTCAGTGGCGAATTTCATCAAGTTTGGTAGTCTATTGTTAGTTTTTTGTGGTTATAATGTGCCATTGAGCTACCATTGTGACACAATTCATTTAGTGGACTTGGGGCCCAGTTCTGTTGAAAACCTGCAATCGTCTCTCTCTCAAAACTCTCTCTCTCTGTCTCAAATCATTTTTAAGATGACTAGCTATTACAAACAGAGCGGAGTTAAGATATAATTTTATAGCTTTAATAGTTTTGTTATTTAGATTTGTTTTTGTATGCAAACAAAACATTTAAATAACATAACTGTCATAAAACCAAATTGAAAGATAAACATTTTACATAAAACAGTAACAAAAATACTATTAAAAGCGCCACGCATATC
Source organism: Orgyia antiqua (assembly GCA_916999025.1). NCBI lineage: Eukaryota > Metazoa > Arthropoda > Insecta > Lepidoptera > Erebidae > Orgyia > Orgyia antiqua. The sequence continues at coordinate 12,401,282 of OU779864.1, read as the reverse complement.
TGTTAAAAGTTGTGCCGCTATGAATGAAACAACACGCAATCCTTCTGAGGGTTCGTAATACCACCAAAGAGATGAGTTGGACGTAATAAACAATTTTTGGCAGCACATCAAAAAATTTGGCGGCTGACATCACGTTCCTACGTGGTATCACGTTCAACTGTCTAACAGTTTTATTCTTTTTAGGGTTCCGTACCAAAAGGTAAAATGAGACCCTTTCAATGAGAGTTCGCTGTCCGTCCGTCAGTCACTAAGCTATATCTCTGCAACGGTGATAGATAGGTAGAGAGTTGAAAATTTCACAGTTTGTGTCCATTAGTTTATGCTACAGTAACAAATACTCATCATTCATCGTGAAAATGAGCTGATGACACAATAAAAATTTTGACGAGCTTAAGTGTTAATGTGTGGAAAGAAACCACAGCGTGATTTAAAAGACTATCAACGCCATACCAAAATACGGATATACTACACAGACTACTTTTCTTTTGTTAATATACACTCATAGCACAATGTAGATAACACCAAGACGCAGTAGAAACATTTATATGACATTTATAAATATCGCACTCGCACTCACGATTGTTAATGTTCTCCTGTCCTTATCCCATTTGCTGGGGTCCCGTTATTTGATGTTATTTGGGTTCGGCATGAGAAATATAAATGACTAGCAGCGCCCGCGACTTCGTACGCGTGGAATTTAGAATTGAGCAGCGTAACGACCACACGCTGACGCCGACGCATATAAAAACCAACTCAACACCGATACGTCGGGATTTGAGCAGCGTATCGACCATACGCCAACGCCGACGCTGATGCCGATGCCGATGTCGATGCCTACGCCGACGCCTATAAACACCCACTCAGCATCGATACGTACGTCGGGATTTGAGCAGCGTAACGACCATACGCCGACGCCTATAAAAACCAACTCAGCACCGATACGTCGGGATTTGAGTAGCGTAACGACCATACGCCGACGACGACGCCGACGCCTATAAAGACCAACTCAACACCGATACGTCGGGGATTGAGCAGCGTAACGACCTGTAAGCTATATTATTGGAAAGTTTCATGAAAATCCATCCAGCAGTCTTTGCGTGAAAGAACCACAAACATCCTTACATTCATACATCCAACATTAACCAAACATCAAAACATTGGAGTATGGATAGAAGACCGAGGAAACGTTCGCGTTACTCAGCCAACAGTTTAAGTATTTTATTTTACTGCCAGTAATTCTTTTTTCGTCACATTTCCTAAGATATTCATTTAAATTGTATGCTGTAAAAAGCAGTTATAATCTATATTAAACGCGTAAGCTAACTAAGATATTTAATTTGATAAGAAATGTTACTAAATACACATAAATAGCTTCTGAAAACACCCTATTGAATTTGATAATTTTTTTGACGTTCTTATGGGTACAGCAGGTTTTCCTTAAAAGATAGACATATGGCCTCGCGGACTTTTTTAAAGACCTAGAGGTAACAAACAATTTTTTCATACATTACTTTGTTGTAACTCACATGGATACGGCAGCGTTTTTATTTAAAGCTCCCGCGCGTGACTATTTTCCCGTTTCTTCCAACATTTTACACTGATGCTTCGCTTCTATTCGTTGCAGCGTGATTTTAGTTTTTAGTTATATAGCCTATAGCCTTCCTCGATAAATGTACTATCCAACACTCAAAGAATTTTTCAAATGGGAGCAGCGGATCCTGAGATTACCGCGTTTAAACAAACAAACAAACAAATAAACAAACAAACTCTTTCGCTTTATAATATTAGTAAAGTATAGATGATAACGCTACAGCACCCATGGTAAGCTAGACCGACTCGTACTTGACCGGTTTTTTATTTCACAGTTATATAATATAAGAAACACGTAGAAAAAACGCTTACGGCGAAATATAAATAATATTGTAGATACGCGAGGAGTTCTGCTTGGTTATTACTCATGTTAAAGGGATGCCTATCATCAAAAATCTGTGTAACATCACATTGTTACATTACAATGGTTTTAATTCTATATGCACAACAAAACTTAACTAAAAAATGAAAACAGATGAATTGGCATTTATGGTAATTATAATCTTCAGTTTATGTCTATAATAAACAGTTTTCTTTTCTTAGAAATTTCAGTTAATATTGCTGGATTCTGTTATCGACACTATCAAAATTCATTTTTTAGTCAAGTTTAGTTTAGTAGTCCACGTAGAATTGGTGCTATTGTTACATAAAAATATATGTTCAGTTAGTGTTACGTGGGATGCTGAAAAATGTTGGCGCAGGTGTATTTTGTAAATACGCCATCATATTTGTGTAATGTTTAGTTTATTTACAAAATAAAATTCTGCTCATTACGGGAGGTAATGAGCAGAATTTTATATGGCTAGAAAACTGAAAAAATTCAAACATTAAGCTTTGAACATAGATCAATTTTAATAGATACAGCATTGTGTGATATTCGTTAAAATAAGGCACAGGTATCACACGCCGAGTTCTCACTCGGCGTGTGATACCTGTGCCTTATTTTAACGAATATCTCACAATGATGAACGGACCAATGGCAATGTTAAAATAAGGCACAGGTATCACACGCCGAGTGAGAACTCGGCGTGTGATACCCGTTTGTCTTTTGTCTGAGAAGACAATGGTCCAATTCTACGTGCACAATTAAACTTAACTAAAAAAAAAGATAATATCTACTGGTGTACTTTGATTAATTGGATATTTTGTAGCGCATATTTATATTAATTAAAATTTTTAGTCTATTGTGTATTGTCCCAATTTTGCTATCGACACTATCAAAATTAATTTTTTAGTTAAGTTTAGTTTAGTTGTGCACGTAAAATTGGTACCATTATCTAAGTGAGCATAGCGCGTTGATTGCCTTGCGTATGTATGTTCTTTACTCTTCTCCTTCTTCTCTGATCTTGAAAGTGATCTTTGATTTAGAAGTAAATTTTGTTTGAACTACTTTCTGATGTGGGATTTAGAAGCTTACTACAAACCACGCATCTTGTTTTCGTTATTATTTCAGTGATTGTTACTAAGCGCTGTGTGAGACGTCTTGAAATTTTATGATCAACTAAAATGATAATCAACTAATGCCATAAAAGGAAATTTTATTCTTCGAAAAACTGTCAATGAGTCATAATATTTTCTAACACTTGCACGACTTACTAAACCACTTTTAACGGATTTAGACGCGTGTATTTGTTTTATATTTTAGCCCGACGTTTCGGAGACTTTGTAGTCACCATGGTCACTGGTAAGACTAAGCTGTGAAGTGTCCTCTACGATCAGTTCTTACAAGGTTTATTCAGTTGTTATTAGGTTTGATTTTAATATAAATAAATAAATAAAGCACGTATAAGTTGTTTTTCGTTAGTAAATATAATATTGGCTTTGTCGTGCCGAGGCATAATAAATTATAAAAATTTACAAATGGCTTTTAGGGGATAACTTTTCTTATCAGAAAACGTGAGACTTCTTAATGTCTTTCTTACGTCTTCATATGCTTTGTAATGTATAGCTCTTTATTTATTGTGGAAAAGATTCAAAAACACTTTAGATTTTAGATATCGTTAAAGTTCCTGTTTTAATAATGTTTATGCTACGATGACATTTAAAGGCTGTCTTAAAATATATTCAACACAACCGCAGCAAAATGATATGAATTCATTTCATTGACAACACAATGATATGAATTTATTAGACACTTTCTAACATCGACTCTCGATTTTTTTTCCAAACAGAAGAGAAAAGGAATGTAAAATATCTTTACCTCTTTTAAAATAAAGCCGATATTTTTTATATAAATATGTATGTCCCTATGTGAGCTTATATCTTTAAAACCAGGCTTCAGATTTTGATGAGGTTTTTTTTATAGATAGAGTGGTTCATGAGAATGTTTTCTGTTAATAATTTTGTTAATGTTTTTATATTTTCTAAATTCCAAGCGTACAAAGTGTATAAATAAATATTCATGGACATTTCACACAGTGTCCTTTGGTCCCAAAGTAAGCTATAAAGCTTACTTTGGGACATAAGTCTAACAATCAATCAAACAATCAATCTAACAATCATAGACATAAGTCTATGATTGTGTTATGGCTACCAAAATACGGAGAGACTACATATACTACTTTTCAAACTTATAATACGTAGTAAACACCCAAACGCAGTACAAACATTTGTATACATTTATAAATATCGCACAAATGATTGTCCCGTGCGGTAATCGAACCTACGACCTCATAGCAAGGCAATTGCAAAGTAAACTGTGACTGTAAAGTATAGATTTTAAATTAGGACTTGTTTAAGCAAACGCTACATTGCAATTTCAATGAATTACAATTGGAACAATAATTACACAATACATTAGAACTTCATAAAGCTTAGTAGATTACAATTACAAATGATTCAATTAGATACTAATCTTTTAAGTGCATTTCAGTTAATTTCATAACGCTTTTGATATTTAAGCTTACAAGATCAAAGAAATAACGCAATAAAATTTAAAATTACCGTGGCAAAAAAATACATTTAACTAATTATCATTAGGTAAATAATTTACTTATAGTCATATTCTGTGAGGTAATGGATTAATATGTCATCATCACCCATGTAAAAAAAGTTGATGCCCATAACATCAGATCTTCTGTGAGAGAAAAAAATTCAAAACAAATCCCTGTGGCAACAGACCTAGTCAGCGTGGCGTTAGTAGGCTAAATAACTTTCGGTGAGAAGGAGGCCCGCGCCTGATAGTGGAATTTCAATTTGCTGACAAAGGAAAAGATAGTAATATAAATTACCTCGTGTTATCTTACATTGTGCTGTCATAAATAGCGATAAATAAATCAAATAGCGAAAAAAATTAAGGATTTTCTCAACTTTTTTCAAAACTATAAATGTTCTACGTACTTAGCGATCAATTACATTTTTTTGTATACATTTTATTGTTAATATCTTTAACATTTTGTTTTAGCCTCGATCGTAAGTACACATGAGCCTTGATATTTTAATGTGTCTGTACATCAAATCACGACAATGGCATTTACAGTCCAGTTTTCTGTGCAACTTAATAACTAACTGAAAAGTTAAGCCAGCTTATGTATTTAGAGAGATTAAATCCGTTTTAAAACATACTTTTGTAAAATAAGACTAAGTATATACTCAAAAGTTTTTAGTTAAGTTTTTAGTCTTTTATGATTGTATTATTATTTGAACAAAAATATAACATGTTTAAGTTACGTTGGTGGTAGGGGGCACTCTATAGTCTCTGCCTACCTTCACGGGGAAAAAGACATAATGAAATGATGATCATGGTGAAAGAAATAAACATCTTCGGTTTGATTCACGCTTTTTACGAACGCTTACATAAGCTTTACAGTGTACTTTCTACTCCATTCTAAATTTTTATGAAAACACCATAACTACTGCACCCATATAAATAAAATTTGATATCCAGTTAATCAAAAGCCTTAGTAAGAACACAAGCTACGTTTTGATGTGACAAAAGATGATTTACAAACACCTTCAAATGTCTTAGAAAATATTACGGCTGGCTTAAATCTCTAACAATATTATCTACCTATTTCAGGAAACGTGTAAAATTTTAGCAGTATACAATATACATCTGAAGGCAAATCAACGGAAACAAAACTCAGGGTTGAAAACATTTAATTGAAAACCACTCATTTAAAACTAGATATTTGTCTACTCAGTGAAATACATAATCATTTCATTAAAGACAGATAAAAAATACAAAAGACTGTTTGTAAAGGAATACATAAACGAAATACTGAGATGATTATCTTCAAAGTAACTTGTAAGAGTTAAGTGAGCGTAACAAATTACTCAAGTGTGTGTTAGTTTTTGTGAGAATTTGTCACTAATTTAGTTTTTGTTAAGAATTATAATTACTATAATTATGTTACAAGTAATATAACATTATTTATTATTGCAATTTGTTTTAGAAGTTTTATTTCGTTTCATCTGCGTCGATCGTTTGTATGTAAATTTTGAGAGCTTTTGTTTATAATTCTTATTATACTTCCCGATTTCGGACTCAGCTGAACATCCCTACGATCGTACCTACCGTATTAAGAGGGTACTACAGTCAAGTATTTGCCTTAACTATTGCTACCCCTATTCCCGAGCGCCGCGCTTAAAGGGACTTTAGTCGAGGCAGGTTTTTCCTATAAATTCGTTGAAAAAAAAGACGTTTCGTAATCCGCTGTTTTCTTCCCGAGAATTAAACCGAAATGAAATATTAGTTCCTCTGGAGGCAATATCCATGTAGAAAACAGGTGACGACGATGCACATATTTTTGTATGGAGCATAGTATAGTTTAGTGCCGTGTACTCGTAAGCTTACGTACGCTTACGTACAATACGTTGCAATGTAACATTATGATGACATGAAGTTGATTTAATGTTTGTACTGCGTCTGGGTGTTTACTGTGTATTATAAGTATGAATTTACAAAAGAAAAGTAGTTTATGTATTATATCCGTATTCTGGTACCGGTAGGATTCCGTAACAAATGCTGAAGCGGAGCCTGTTACTGATTTATTCCTTAATTAGAATGATTTAAAAACTTTTTTACTTTAAATAAAATTTGATTATGAAATCTGTTTATGTATGAAACCCTAAGATATGACATTTTAACTAGATGATTTTAAAAATGGAATCTATTAACGCGTAGATCACAGATGCTGTTAATTTCCTTCACATTTGCACATGTTTAACCTAGTCCACAAAGGACAAGTTTAGTGACATTAGAATACCAAATATGTAGTTACGTAACAAAAACACCACCTACATACTTTATGTCAACTTGTAAAGTAGGTACATCTGCACAATGTTTTTCTTAAAACTGATATTAGTATTCCTTTGATTCTAACAATATTTAAGCGTATAATATATCTGATACGCATACAATACAATTTGTATAAGTTCAAAAACCAAAACAATTATAGAAAAAAATATTTAATTTTTAAGAAGCATAACAAGAAATCAATACATACTTATGCTTGTTTAAGGTCAAATGGATACGCAGAGAAGTAAATAATTTCTAGACCATAATTTAGCGTGATTTTTACACAAAAGTATGTGTTATACCTAGTTATTGATACTCATTAGATATTTGATTGTATTAAGTAATTTAAGTACGATTTTGGATTCCCAAATTCCCAACTGATATTGATGTTTTTCTTTAAAAGAATCCACGAACTTCACCTTTTAGGTCAATTGGACCCATGACCGTCGTGTCACCAAGTTTAGACCGTATCTTATGCTTCAGAGATACTCCCTTAGGCTTAGCAAAATTATCGGTGTTGTTTATAAAAGTAAAGTTAAAGTTGTTGGTTAATGTCAACTAAAAAGAGATTAATATAAAACTTAGCTCACGTAAAGGTGGAAACATGTTTTTTAACACCATTGAACACTAAATAATCAAACAATCAAGGGTAAGTATCTATGAAATACCATTTTCTTCTTTCATTTTCTTTCATTTACTTTACATGGTCATAGAGCAAATACTCAGAAAATGTAACGATATGACCTTTAGACACTCATGTTTATATCAATCACACATGGGAACTGAGAGCAATAAACAAAAGTGCGAATAAAGTAAAGTGTTTTTAATAACTGACTCTGGAATGAATTTATGCAAGCAAAACAGATAGTAGCCCAAGAGGGGATTTTGGGATTTACTAAAGCGCGTCAGATTAATATACAGGAGGATACCTTGTACCCGGTTAAGTACCTCCACAAAACATGAGACCCATAAGACCCCAAGAAAAAACATAAGTATAAGGCACGCAAATTGGTAATGCGCTGGAACCTTGTCAAATTAACGCCCTTGTGACGTCATCAGCAAAGAAAAAGTACAGCTAACAAAATGTAATGTTCTCATCTATACGTCACTATGACGTCACCAACATGGCCGCCAGGCGCATTACCAATTTGTGTGGCTTATACAATACCCATACTTTTGTATGGAGCATAATTTGGTATCGTACCGTCTTAACTAATTGATTAATGTACTAACACTTGAATAAAGGAGATCAAAATGTGGGAGGCTGTTGATATTGGCACTTTATAAAGGCGTGTTAGATCAATCATAAGGCATTTTTTAGGCCTGCAAATTTTAATTTAGTATTAGACTCTGTACTGATATTATGAAGCTAAAGAGTTTGTTTGTTTGAACAAGATAATCTCTGGAACCACTGGTCCGATTTAAAAAAATTGGTTGTCTGTAAAGTCGGTTTACTGACGATAGTTGAACGTGACAACGTCTTAATTGTTTTAATTTTGTCAATTATAGCCTGTGATTATAGCATAACCTACAATCGCTGCACTAGCGGACCGATGCTATTTATTTTAATGATGAAAGCACGTATGATGAAAGCAGAAAGAAGTGAAGCGAAAGCAGAAGTGCAAGCGAGACGCTTGCACTTCAAGCCTTACATGGAACACCTCAGAGCGAGGTAACGCCGCATGAGTCATGTTTTTTCGTGCGTGCAGCCGGCTCTATCGAATTATAAGACGTTGTCACGTCAAAAATTCTTTCAGTGTTGGATAGTACATTAACATGGAAGGCTATAGGCTATATAACATTACGCTGTGACAAATGGAAGCGGAGCATCAGTGAAAAATGATGCAAAAACGGAGACAATTTTTCTAAATTTCACGCGGTTAATTCGCGGGCAACAGCTAGTTTCTTTTATAAGAGATTTTTGAAGATATCGCTTTTTCACCTCTTTTTGATAAGAGAATAACAGGACTCGTGTTACTGATATGCCTATGATATGCCGAGCACACGCAAAAAATTACAACAGAAATCGGCTTTTAGTTTAAGTCGATTGTCAAGTTTTTGCAATTGGCAGTTCATAATTATGATAGAAAATATTTGCTTTCTCAGCAGAACAGAAGAAGTATGTTAGAGATTTAAAAATGGTATAACTATAGGTACCTATTATGTCCTATGTTCGTCAACGTGTCTTTCTAAGTACATTCTAATGACTTAGAATAGAAAAACCCAAACCAGTGTTTGGCACAGTTAAGCTAACTGTATTGTTAATTGTGTTGCGTTGTTATCTTCTTTACAAATCCAATGGCAAAGTACTGAATGATTCATTTTAACCTTGAAAAAAACTGTTCATGATTCAAATGTAACTACTTTTACGTTATTCATTGTCATGTGTATATACATATTGTGTTTTAGACTTAGAGTATTAAACCAAAAGGACTTGTTACACACGCTGTTTTTTTAGCAAGTCTACTGCCATGTCGGTGGAATGCCGAGGTGAGGCAGACAAACAAGATAACGTAATTTCAATTGTTGCTACGCACATCCCGCCCAAAATTACCTCGCGCATCGTAATAGACGACAGTGTCTGTACACAATGATTATGAGCATTACTGTCGTACCTTTTCCACCGGTGGTCTCCTTACAATATCAACTCTTGTAGGATTAATGCACTAAGGATTTAACTGATAAAAAAATGTATTTTATGGATACATTTTTCGACGAGCCTCGTGGTCGAGTGGTTCATAAAACGCCGTTTACGAGGTCGCGGGTTCGATTCCCGCTCGGGACAATAATTTGTATGATATTTATAATCTTTATCTTTATATTTACTTCTTATAAAACAAAGTCGTAATTTTTGTATGTATGTTCCTATGTGAGCTTATATCTTCAAAAATACGCAACGGATCTTGATGCAGTTTCTATTAATAGATAGAATGGTTCAAGAGGATGGCTTTTTTTGCATAATTTGTTGGGGTTTGCTGTATATTGGATGAGATAAGATTAAATTTGCCGAGAAATTCGGACGCGCGCGATCTATAAATGAAAACGCTGCCTTATCTATGTGAGGTACAACCAACTAATGTATGGATGAAATTTTTGTTACCGCGAGGGCATATGTCTATCTTTAAAGGGAAACCCGCTGTACCAGCCAAAAAAATTATCAAATTCAATAGGGTGTTTTCAAAAGTTATTTATATGTATATAGTAATATTTTTTCATCAAATTAAATAGCTTAGTTAGCTTATGCAATTAATATAGATTATAACTGCTCTTTACAGCATGCAATTTAAATAAATATCTTAGGAGATATGACGAAAAAAGAATTACGCGCCAAGAAATAAAATACTTAAATTGTTGGCTGAGCAACGCGAACGTTTTCTCGGTCTTCTATCCATACTCCAATGTTTGGATATGTAAGGATGTTTATTGTGCTTTTACGTAAAGACTACTGGATGGATTTTCATGAAACTTTCCAATGTAAAATGGAATAGAAAAAGAACTTATTTTTTATCCTTTTTACCGCGGGTAACACCGCGGGGCACAGCTAGTTGTCATATAAATGTATGTTTGTACTGCATCTGGGTGTTCTTTATGTATTATAAGTATGTATTCACAAAAGAAAAATAGTTTATGTAATATATCCGTATTCTGGTACCTACCCATAACACAAGCTTAGCTTGGAATCGTTGCGTGAAATTACCAAAAATAATAAAATTATGGCCAATTTGTCAACTACATTCTAAATATCAACACTACTTACTGCGGATTTTTAATCGTCTCCAAAATACCTATACATACTAGCACCGATATTGTTTGTTAGGAACTTACCTGAAAAAGAAAAAATGTTTAGTGAAAAAGTACATATTTTACAACATAGATATACCAGACGATAGCCTGGCTAAATCATACTTCATAGAAATAACGTTTCATATATCGTATAGCCTGTATCATAGACACACATAGATACATTTTCACGCACATAAGGATACAAAAGTGGTTTCAAGCTGGCTGAGTGATGTAGTCATAGACACATCTGGTAAACCTGTCTTTTACAAATTTTATATTTTGTCATCTGTTGCTATTGCATTGCCCAGACATAATTTTAATGAAATGTACTACTACAATCTTGTTTTGAAAGAAAGAAACAGTATTTCAAAGTCACATTAGACACCAAAAATAATTAATATATAAAAATTATACCTTTAGGAAATTATGGTTTTTTAATTGTGTTTGTCCAACCAATAAATCTATGACTTTCAATAAGTTATTATTATAAATAAAACTACTTTTTACGGATTTAGACGCGTATATTTGTTTTAATTTTAGTAGAAGACACACTAGAACACTAGAACACGTAGAAGACACATTACAGGCTAAAATTAAAAGAAATATACGCGTCTAAATCCGTAAAAAGTAGTTTTATTTATGCAAATGAGTCGCGCAAGTGTTAGATAATATTAAGTTATTATTATTTTAAAAGGCACTCAAATTTTACATTATAACAAACGTGTTAGTCGTTTAAATAATTTGCCAACATTATTGAAACAGGCGTTTTATTTATATGTAGATATACTTTACTGTTGCCGCAACTTCGTACGCGAGGAATTTAGAAACAACACCTTTATCAATTATAAAAAATGGCATATTTTTGAACCATTCTATTTATTAAAAAACCGCATCAAAATCCGTTGCGTAGTTTTAAAAACATAAGCTCACATAAGGACATACATACAAAAGTAAAGACTTTGTTTTATAATAAGTAAACATGATTTGTTATAATATTATTATCTTTCACGACCCACATACACAACAGGGATTCCGTAGATACATAAAAGTGATACTGAAACGATGTTAAATTAGTGTAGCTAATTAGAACACTTTCTTTTTTCAACGCTTTTTCATTTCAAACAAACACACAAACCTAATAATAGTATCTATAGATATAATAATATTTAGATAAGATTGTGATGATCTTCATCATCATAACATCACACCTTTTCCCCATGGTGGTAGGCAGAGACTATGGCTTCATGCTCGACGGTTGTATGTGCTACGCACTTGCCCCTTTTGGAGTATACTGGCGATGACATCGGAGTACATTTTTCTCGGGCGTCCTCTCCCAGCATTTCCACTTACCTCCGCCGTGTATATGCCTTTCGTTAAGCGTCTCTCATCCATCCTCTCCACATGACCAAACCACCTCAGCATACTTTTCTCTACCTTAGTCACTATATCCTCTTTCAGACCGCAACGTTCTCTTATAACTTCATTTCTTAATCTATCTTCAAAGTTGCATTCACATACTTCTCAAAGAGCGTATCTCGACAGCATTTATTCTACTTTCGTGCTTCTCCTGCCACACCCAACATTCGCTTTCATACATAAACGTAGGTAACAACACGCCATTGTAGATCGCCAATGTGATGATGTAAGTATGTAGATCTGTTTTATTTCTTATTTACCACCAATAACTTAGGTACATAAATAAACCAAAATATACTCGTATGTAATTATTATGATTTATAATATGGTAGATAATGTAGATCGAATGCTTGTTATAAACACACCATACGAACAATAGAGGCCATTCAAATTATAATTACATGCCATGTTTATATAACAGGTTTATTTTATAAAATCTGAATGAGTCATTTACAAAGAAAGTATGCAAAGTAGCTCATATTTGGCGAAAGCAAGAAATGGGACGGCCGAGATATAAAACCACAATAGAAAGCCGGCAGCCGGAAAAGGAAACTCAATACTAAACATGGACAAATTATAACTATGAGTTCTTATTTTCAACCCACTCCTAGGATTTAATGACCATATTCCGCTACATATATTATCCACTAGCTTTGGCCCGCAACTTCGTACGAGTGGCATTTAGAAACGAAACCTTAATAAATTATAAAAAAAGCAATCTTTTGGAACTAAACTATATAATATAAAGTTGAAGAGTTTGTTTGAACGCGTTAATCTCAGTAACTGCTGGTTAAAATTGAAAAATTCTTTTTGTGTTCGATAGTTTATTTATCAAGGATGGCTATATAACATCACACTGCGACCAATAGGAGCGAATATCAGTGAAAAATGTTGCAAAAACTAAAATATTTTCTAAGATCCACCCGTACGGAGTTGCCGGCAACAGCAGGCTAGTAACATGTAATAATGAAATTTTTGGTTCATCATACGTCATTATCCTGCCCTTATCCCATTATTTGGACTTGTGCAACACAACTCTTCCGCCACCTCCCGCAGGCTGTGCCCCAGTCCATGCTTACCCCATGGCCCTAGACTAAATACGACGCCAGACGTCTTTAATAGTAGTATTAAAACTTAAAACATGCGACGTCATAGATTCCGTTAAAATCTTATTAGCATATATCCAATATGCAGTTACTAACTGCGTCTACTTTGCATGAATCTTTCAATTCCTTAACAGTGATGAATATATTTATACAATCTCCCAAGATAGCTTTAATTTTAAGGAAAGATGCACTAGAAATTTGTATATAAAAATACTAATCGTAATTCGACATGCATTTTATTCTTAACTTATTATAAAACATAGTCGTAATTTCTCGCATGTCTAATGTCTATTTCAAGTTATATCTTCAAAAGTATGCAACGGAATTGGATACCGTTTTTCTTAAGGTAGAGCCATTCAAGAGGAAGTTTTTAGTATTATTTGTTGAACATTGGTTTTAAAATTACAAATTTATGGAAAGATGTAGTACATTTAAGTTTTTCACGCATCAGAATTGGCCTCATTGTCTCAATATTTTTATGTTTATTTCTATGCTGATTACGTTCATAGTCATTTTGTTTGTAACTAATGTTATTTATAAAATTCATGTAATCGATAATAGTGTTACCTATTAAATTTATTAAATGCGTATAATTATGTAATATCAAGCTCAAAACAAATAAAACAATATAATATTTTTTTACATTTTCATTTATAAACTTTTGTCAAACTCTCTCGCTCACTCTCTCTCTCCAGCCCATTAACATTCCACTATTGGGCATAGGCCACCTCCACATTGGGACCGATTTTGGTCTACTATGCTGCGTTACCAGGCGTTTTAGCATAAGGCTTATTTTCGAGATTTCCGTCTCTCACGGAGAATATTGCAGCTACTTGCCTTGTTAGGAAAGATAAAGAAGGGAATGGAGTGGTGACAGTTGTCCTCTTTATCCGTCACTACGTGGACGTTTAAGATTATTCAATTGTTGTACAAATATACAACAATTGAATAATCTTAAACGTTTTAACGTTTAAAATTAAAATTTTTAAAATCTAAATTACTAACATTCTTACTCAGTTTAAAGATACACATAACATCAGGTTATTCAACTCTACTAACAGTTATCAATCACCAACAGAAAAGTTTAATAAACTGCATGCAAAAACTTCATTCAACCAAATTGATGCCGTTACTAAAACGAGGAATTGCCGACGTTCTCGTGACATGGTGACATTTTCGCAAAATAACAAGAAATACACTAAAATATAACAATGTGTAACAGTTCAACATCTCCCACGAATGTGTGTAACGGTGCCGTGGTGTTAAACCTACCATTCGCTATCGTACCTGCAATCGGTCATTACTGCCACATTGTAAACTTACGCACGTTTATGGCAGAACTCAACATTGAGGACAGAAAAAAAATGTTGTGAGCAATGTAGAAAAGGCTATGCAAAATTTTCACTTTTGTTTGGTCATTTGCGTTGGATGGATGGATATCTGAAGGTATATGACGGAAAATGGAAGCGCTCACTGTGGTGAGACGCCGGACACAAACTTTATCATCATAGGTACTCCAATCTCATCAATTAAGTACAATAAGTACCTACCTCAAAAAGGTCGAGTGCGTGCTACTTAAGGCAGTTGTGCAAGTACAACAGCTATGAAATGTAGCCACGGAAGTATGTGAAGATCGCACGTAGCTGATACCTTATACGTTGGTACTATAACATCTAAACGCATACTGAGCCTCATAACCATAAGTGAGAGAATGCGAAGCACTGTCTTATAATAATCACTATTTCCAGCTTATTATTGTAAAAATGTAATAAAATGTATATAGACAGTCGTACGTCTTGCAGAGCTGTCATGAATGGTAGATTTGGTGTTAGAAGCCAGTTTAGTGGAGGAGGCATCTTGATGGCTCAAGCCTTTGTATATACATCTACGTATTGGGCACGCCGTCAGTCGCAAATAACCCTACGTAAAGCATACTCGTCCAGCTATCTTCGTCAAAATATTTAAACAATATTTTGTCTAACACTTAGAGGTGTATAAGTGAATAATGACATAAGAAAGAAATTGTTTATTATTATTTTGTGAAAGTGTTCATACGTGATTAGAATAAATTTGGATATCTTTTGTGCAAGGTGAGGTTTGTTTTTGTTTATTTTTAGTTGCATTTAGTTTGTTATTAAACTTAGAATATATATTGCATATAAATTGATACACTGTCCGAGTGTGGATTAGGAATACAATTGTTGCCACCCCTTTCCCTTTCCAGGGTGTTGTAAAAATCAGTCAATGGATATTGTATACAGATAATATTCTTTGTGAGAGATGGAAAACTTGAAAATAAACTGTGTGACAATACGTCTGGTTTCCACCACCTGGTGACCAGATTTTCAAGTTTAATGTAATTAATTAAAAATAATAATAACTTTATTATATTTCATAATTAATTATTTTAATTTTTTTATTTTTGCACTCCACAATCCAATCGCCGGGTCATGGTAAAGCTCAAGGCACCATCAAGGCCCGGCAGGGCAGAGAGAAGATAAAAAAAATAAACCCCCCATTCCAAAGAGGAGAAGGCCCGTGCCTAACAGTGAGACGTTATGGGTCTTGAGAGAAAAAGAGATAACGAGCTAATAATCTTATGTATCAAAAGCTTACAACTATATATAATACTAGCTGACCCGGCAAACGTTGTGTTGCCATACTAAAAAAAAAAGTTTGAAAAATAGATGTTGGCCGATTCTCAGACCTACTGAATATGTATGCAAAATTTGAGAAGAATCGGTCAAGCCGTTTCGGAGGAGTACGGAAACTAACACTGTGACACGTGAATTTTATATATTAGATATATATAAACAAATTTGAATATATTTATACTTATTATAGAACAAAGTTGTTGTTTTTGTATGTATGATCCTATGTGAGCCTATATCTTCAAAACTACGCAACGGACTTTGATCCGATTTTTTTAATAGATAGAGTGTTTCAAGAGAATGACTTTTTTAAATAATTTGTTTAGGTTTGATTTTTAAATTTCACGTGCAGGTAACAGCTAGTAGGTATTAAATTAAAATAAGTTTTTGGTATCTAGATCAAATTCCTGAAAGACTTTCCAAACATAGTTTAAGACTATCTTTAATTACAATCATATGAATGAATTCTTAGACAGGCATTGTGAATGCCCTGAGTGTATGCCATAAGAACAGTATAACTTGTTACTTTGTACTGTTATTTATCTAGCAACTAAGTTATTAATGTTGCCAATTTAAACTTCGAGCTCTATTGGATACATCCGTTCTTCTACATAGGTACATATTGCGATATTCCTTTTTCATATAGTATTTTGATATTTTTATGATATTGACGGTTAAAAAGAACAAAATTGTACGCTATAAAATAAATAGTGATAAAATGTAACAAGCCCGCTATAAATAAACGCCAAGTTTTGGACTTCTTAAAAAGTTGTATACCTAATTTATATATATTTTTTAGATTCTTCCGATGTATTTAAGGTAAGGCAAATCGTGTTTGAAAATTCCATTACGCAGTAATAGAAAGATAGAAAAACATTAAAACGCATATTTACTTAAATATTAATTAATCATCAAATTATTAATAATAAAGCCTGAAACTGTTAGACATTCACTCACTCACATACATCATTCTACAGAAAGCAGTCATTCTTAACACATGTAGGATTGTTAGGAAATTTTTGTCAATTGACTAAAACTGGCTTTTGTGCTTGGCTATGGCCCGCACGAAAGCTTAGATATAACCCCAAAATAAAAAGGGAGAAACAAAAATGTTTTAAAAAAAAAAATAATAATAATAAATAATAATAAATACTCATGGACATTTCACACAACGTCCTCTGGTCCCAAGCTAAGCTTATATGCTTGTGTTATGGGTACCAGAATACGGATAGAATACATATACTAGGTACTTTTTTTTTGTAAATACATACTTATAATACATAGAAACACCCAGACGTAATACAAACATTTGTATGACAATTAGAAAAATCACACAAATGATTGTCCCGAGCGGGAATCGAACCCGCGACCTCTTGATCGGCACTCCGTTACCTGAACCACTACACCACGAGGCCCGTCAAATGTATGTATATTATATATCTTTCGTATTATAGTAAAATTTTCAAGAAATACAATTTAGATTGCGTTTCTTCGTAAATAAAGCATACCTACATAACCGTTACTACGTTAAATATTTAAGTCTATAACTGTACAAAAAACAAAGACAGTTAAAACTTTACAGTAAATTTTCATATAAAAATGCGTATTTTAATCTCATTGTAATTAAAATTCTAAAGTGCAACTAATGCACGTAATTCTACAAAAACATGGAATAATTAATGTTAATTATTTTATATGTGTATCGTGTTTTAAATAATAATTTTTAATTTGTTTTCTTAATTGCTGATAATACCGCTACAAAATAAAAAGAATTTAATTTTACTCTTAAATCAGTTTGTTCATAGTATAGCTCACTATTTAGTATAGTACCGATATAATTCGGAGAGGTCTAAGGTGTCGGTACGAACTATTATTTCATTACGCGAACGACCGTTAGCACGTCACAGTTTACGCGAGATTATACGGAGATGGAACACTATCGATGTTGTTTAAAGTCATGAAGGCACTTTCAGCATCGTCCCCGAACTGAAAAAAATCGCCTGAAAAATCTTTAAAATGATCATTTGCCCCATTCCTTTTCGTACCTAACTAATATTTTTTTATTTAGTAGAAATTATTTGTTGCAATAGGCATAAATTTATTTGAAAGATTATAATTGTGCAATTTTTTTATCAAGGAATAACAACATTGCAGTCATTAGAAACTCTTCTATTTTATAATTTTATAATAATACTAGCTGACCCGGCTAACGTTGTTTTACCATACTTTAAAAAAAGTTTAATAAATAGATGTTGGCCGATTCTCAGACCTACTGAATGTGCATGTAAAATTTCATAAAAATCGGTCTAGCCGTTTCGGAGGAGTACGGTAACTAACACTGTGACACGTGAATTTCATATATAAGAATATAATTTTAAATTCTATTCTATAATTTTCAGGACTTCAACTTTTCTTTATTTCTTAAATTTATTATTTTCGAATTATTTATTATATAACAACGTAGTATTATTTTAATAGGTACACAAACAAAGAAGATATATGTACTCTAAAATATCTATACCTATAATTATAACAAAGCAAAGGATCTCTTATTTATACCAATAAAAACGTGTACCTACCTACAGTATTTAAATTAGGATCTTTATCTTGCTGATACCATTTCCTTTAATATTTATATATCAAGGTTGTGTAGGACATCGCGACTTGAATTAATTGCACGCAGATTAATATTGATATAAAAAAGACACAGATAATATAATAGTATGTACATATTAAGATTACATTTTAAATTTTATTTTAACAATTTAGTTTTACAGCTAAAATCACATTATTCAAAAGCTAAATATTATTATAAAATAATATAAATAAATAATTATTTGGATTTTTATTGTATACAAGGTGGAGCGACGATAAATTGTTATGGTCGCGGGGAGTCTTTGAATTCAAGCGGCATAAGACCGCGTTATATGGGGGAGGCCTATATATAACAGTGGACGGAGGGAGGCTGATAGACGGCTGGATGGAAATAATTATTTATGTACGTTTCACACAATCTCCTCTGATCCCAAGCTAGGCTTTGTTTCTTGTGTTATGGGTATATGAATATGGATATCTATGCGAATATTATAAAGCGGTAGAGTTTGTTTGTTTGTTTGTTTAAACGCGCTAATCTCAGGAACCACTGAGCCGATTTGAAAAATTCTTTCAGTGTCAGATAGGCCATTTATCGAGGAAGGCTTTAGGCTATATAAAATCACACAACGACCAGTAGAAGCGAAGCAGTAGTGAAAATTTTCTAAATTCCACGTGGACGGAGTCGCGGGCAACAGCTAGTATTAAATATAATAATTATACTGTAGGTCCGTGTTTGCGCAAATAAAGATAACATAATTTAAGCACTTATTAACGTAAGTATATATTTTTATTGTATACCGTAAAATAAATTAAGAGTTATAGACAGTTATAGATAAATAAATATATTTTAACAAACGAACAATGGGCAGACTTATGGCTAAGAACGATATCTATCATCTCTACTGCTACTATAACCTTTTATTAGATTGATATGATTGGTATTATTTAAATCTGTTCATAGAGACTCTTTGTTTCATAAAAAAATAAATAAATGAATAACTTATGGAATACATTCCAATAAGATGAGAATTGATATCATCATCTCATTCCTTTTTAAGTGAATCATAAATGGTAATAATGACTCGATGATGGTAGGACAATCACAATATACGCTTAAACTACTGACCTACTTAAACAATATGGATATTTTACCATAATTTTATTCTTCATATAAGCTACAGGACCGTTTTTGGAAGATTAATTTTTAAATAGAGTTTTTAAAATTTGTTGTCAGGCTCTACTCGTAATTAGGAAGAGATTTGCAATAAATAATATATAATATTCTGGGATAGTTAATCACATAAGTAGGTACGTATATACACGTATATGTACGTACATTTTATATGTATTACGTAAAATATAATATTAAATACCGGAGATTTGTGAAAGTTAAAAGTACGAGTACCCACACTGTGCACCATATCGCCTTAAATAGAGACAATAAGAAAAGTGTTGATGGACACATTCTTAGTTATTATTCTATTTAGTAATTAGTTAGATTTAAATTACTTATTAGCCTTGGTTGGCTAGATTGTAATATTTTGATGTATGTGGTCGCAAAAGACCGGAGTCATCATAAAAAAAAAGAAAAAATTGTGCACCATAATATTAAAATCAGTTTTGATTAAGATCAAATTACAGTAAATTGTTTCTATGTATGATAATTATGAATTTGCAAATTCATAATTATCAGAAAAGTAGTATTTATGTAGTCAGTATAGTATAGTCTATCCGTATTCGGGCACCCATAACACAAGCGTATAAACTTAGCTTGGGACCAGAGTACGTTGCGTGAAATGTGAATGAATATTTATATTTATTTATTTATTATGATGCTCCCAACGTTGTACTCGTGGAGTTTGGAATTACTGCACACCTTTGTCGCACAAAAATTTTACCTATTACCTCTGTCCTTTCTCAGGCTTCAAACTAGCGACAGACGGACAGATGGAGTTATTCTCGCATATATTAGTAAGAAGGCAAATAAAATAATTAGGTTTCTCAAGGTTAACTATAATGCATAAAGGTTACTGACCCATTTCGAAAAAATCAAACCAAACAGCTCAAATTAAGCGAAAAGATTCACAATTAAAATCGCGGTCTACAAATAAATTGAATAAAAATATAAAATAAAACACTTACAATTTTAATCTAAAGAATGTAATAAATCTCAGTTTTATCGAATGAATAAATTACTTTTGAGGTTAATTTATTCATTGAATAATTATTTTATTTGCCTCAATTTAGATACTGTGTAATATATTAAGTAAAACATATTAAACTCTTTTAATTTTAAAGGCATAATACGAAAATATTAACCCTTCCCGTGGTTCGACTAAAATAAGATAAGTTTTAACATTTGGATTTTTTCTAAAATTAAAACTAGGTTTAAAAATTATGTACCTACATAAGTATTATAGATATAAAAATATTTACATAAATTATCCAGCAATAGAAAGTAGTCATAATGAAAATAGTTTAGAGGGTTAATTAAGCCTTACCTATTTACATTAAATAAATATGCGAAATGAATTATTAATATTGGTATTTTACAATTTGGGTATGAAGTGTAACCGGTTTCTATAAATTAATGTCAGTGGGCTATCGGATATACTTGGCTCGTCATACCAAGGTAGCTCTTGTGAGGTAGCCTAAAGGAATATTTAACTTTATGCAACGTACTTATTTCATGTAGAATTAAGAATACAAGTGTAATTACTTCATTTCCGCTCTAAGTTACTGTAAAAGCCAGCTATGGGATAAGCAGTCAACATGAACTGAGTGACGGGAAATTCTAAACTAAATACTAAGCCCACTACACCACTAATACTCCTTTCCAAATTAACTAAGTCTCTATAAAGGTTGTCTGGAAGAGATCGCAATATGCGATATGAACACCAATTAATTGTACAAGTTCGTTTGTTACATTAGTTAAGTCACATGTAATTTATGGTGTACAATAAAGTGTATTCTATTCTATTCCATTCTATTCTAAGTCTAAGGTCTAAGGTCTGGTCAACATATTAGACCAAAAACGCGCCCAGAGTGGAGGATGCCAGTTCTCAGCAGTGGGACATCTATATATCATAAAAACGCAAATAAGTTAATTACTCTAAAGTTTAGGAGCTGACATTACTATAATTACATTTAGAACAAAACCAGTTCATTCCGGATTCTCTCTCCGTTCCAATTACGAAAATTGTCTTTCTGAAACGTGATCGTTCTAATATCGATGTAGTATTCGAGTTGAGTGCAAGTCGATTGTACTTACAGTTCAGTTTACGATTGAGGCTGCCAATTATTCAGGATACATCTAACGAGTTAAATGACGCTTGTACAGGCTACCGACAAATATTGTCATAATATTAAGGCAAAACAGCGTAATGAAGCGCTCTAGGTTTTAGAATCCATATGGTGACGGATTAACAATACAAGGGTCACCAGCCCATCAATACTCCAAGGTGCTAAAAAGCTAGCTAAAGGATATTTTACGCAGATAACAGCCTATGTGCGAGACGGAAAACTCGAAGCTAGGCAAGGCCAACACGTCTGCTCAGCGGGACCAAAAATTCTCCATAAGTGAAAAAGGCCTGTGTCCAACGGTCGGTCGTCGATGAGCTAGGCAGGGCATAGGCTAAAAAAGTATAGAATTACTATAGCCATTTTCATAAAACTTTAATACTGGGAAAAGTAATGAAAATAGCTATACCATCTATACCTAATTTTAAGCAAAAACTATCAAATTATTATCTATCGTTATAATAGTGTTTATATATAAATCTTAGTATTTTTATAGAGTGTATCTATAATATATTCTGTAGTAGTTTTTACTTATTAGTGTATTTATGTATATGTATGTTTATTGTTTAAATTTAGGTATGCATTTATTCTTATATTCAATTTAATTTAAAGGACGTTGAATACACCAACAACCACCGCGATGTCTATTCTAGATTCTATCCATTATACGGTTGCCTTGAAGAAATCACATTAGTGATAAGGCCGCTCTTTGTACAATAGTTTTTAAGACAGAATTTTTTTAGTCTTAAAATTCTGTGTAAAATTGGTGTTTGTGCGAATAAAGAGTTATCTATCTATCTATCTACCTACCTATACTCTCTGGCGAACTTTTAGCTAAGGCGCGTTTTTGTTTAGTTGATAACTAACCAAATATTTTTATGATCATAATAACTGCAATAAACGTGCTTATCACTCTTGCCGAGGACAATTATAATAAGAGATATTTATCTAACATTGAACAAATAGGCTAATATGCATACTAATTTACTGCATAATGAAATTTTGGAAGTACTAATCACTATTTTAAATCTGTAATTCCACTAAAGACAATTATGTGAAACTGCAATATTACTACGCAAGGATTCAGTAGGCTGAATTAAAATGATATTAATTTTGATAGGTATACGATTTTTGAAGTAAATTTTATTATAAGTATAAGAAGCTAAAGAATTTCAGATTAACTGGTATAATTTGAAAAATTATTTAGATCGTAAGATAGCGCTTCATAGTCTCTGTGTATACCTATAAGGAAAAGGCGTGATGTTATATATGTATGCAAAAAGTTTGTACATGTTAATGGACACGAGATATTTAGGGTTAAAACGTGAGAAATAAAAAAAAAACATTAAATTATTTTTTAACTTGTTTGAAAGAGACCAGTTAACTGTTTTATTTTTATATTTTAAATTAAAAACCTAAATTTTATCAGATTAACTTTTATTCAGTCACTCTATGTCGTAATAGGTCAAGGGATTCAACATTAGTTTAAGTGATAAATAATCAATCTAACAAAATTTATGTTTCGTTATTTCCTAATTTGGCTGCGTTTATACATATTTTATATTAATACGAATAATTTAACATATATTGTTACACATATTATTACAAATGCTTGGAGGCTTAAGTTTTGAATCAAAACATGCAAGGTGGAAACACATAGTTAAATCTCTACATCTATATAGTACTAATTATTATTCCTTGTTGTTTGTGACCTTGATTTAACTCTAGATCTCTCTCTAGCCCAAGAAGATCTGTTGATCTATAAGAAATACATGTATTCATACCATATCTCACGAAGTACTAAGTCCCGAGTAATATGAGACCGGATCGATACAAATATTCTATTTACATCAATTGCCTCACATTCAAGATTGTCTATTAAAACAGCACACAGCCACAGCATGTCACCAAGACCATATAGACTTATTCTAGGCATGTTTGATTTTATGACTATTTATACAACGTGTTGCAGAAAGTTGTAGTCATATTTTAAGGTTGCATTTATAAATATTACAGTTACACATAGAAAAATACAGTTGGTAATTTTTTTTTGTTTATTGCCGACTATTAAATAACTACCAGAAACGCATCAATTATGAGATGTTTACGGTTTATTGAATGCGATTAAATCTTACGATAAAAGATGACCTCATAGTAGTGTCGTATTTAAAGAAGATCGATTAATTTAATAAATTAATTAAATTTTTATGAACACATAAAAGTCATAATATAACTAGTATTTGTAATTTCATCCATGCCTAGTGCCTAGTCACCAAGCATGTGTAACGATGGTCAAATATGACTACACCTTTCTAAAACACGTTGTATAGGCATATGACTATCTAAGCAACCACAATCTGTTAAGTCAACTTTACAATTGCGATTGGTCAACTACACAGTGTATTACAAAAGTTAAGAAAGATAACTTATTGTCCTCGCGGCCTTATAAAATGACATCTATTCATAAATAATTAACATACGGTGTGATATTGAGAAATTTTTAAATATGCAAACAAAGGAATGTATTAAACAAAATATAAATTCAAGGCTCCCTTATTTCGAAAACCGATTCTATTAGGGTTTAGTTTCTCAAAAATATGATAAAATATATTCATGAGATAGACCCTAAACAAATGTAATAGCTTTTGTTCGTGTGGGTTCGTAAGGTTTTAGAGTAGATTTAAGGGATGTCAATTTTAGTTCGAGATATTCCAGAGCACATTATCTATTTAAGCCACTTTTAATTTAATATAGTTTATGTTATAACTTAGCTCTCACTCTCTTTCTCCAACCTATAACCCAATCCCACTGTTGGGCACAGGCCTCGTCCACTTTGGAGGGTTTATGATACACCACACTGCACTACTGTGCCACACTGACCAGCAGTGGTATTCAGTAAGAAAAAGTGAAGGGAGTTTTCGGTGAATCTTGATCACGTGACAGCGCTCCTCTATTTTTATTGGAGGAGCGCTGTCACGTGATCAAGATTCACCGAAAATTCACTTCACTTTTTCTTACTGAATACCACTGCAGGCGTGTTGGCACAGGGTTTACTTTTGAGATTTCCATTCTCTCGCAGAGGATGTTATCTGTGTACTATTTTCCTTAACCAACTTTTACAGCATACATGTTATATTTTTTAATTTTAGAATAAACTTTATTTTGTTACGAAGTAGTATACAATAACAAAATAATATCTCTCGTTATCAAAAATTCTGTAAGTTATTAATAATTATTGCCAAAATCTAAAGTCGACTTGCGACAAGAATTGATTTCACTAAATAAGCAGCTAAATTAAATGCTACTTAACCCATATTTATCTCTTTAGATGCTTCATAAGGTTAACGAGTATCTAATGTGTTGCTTTAAAATTTAGAAACTATTTTGTCTAAAGTAATTATCAGATAGATTTTATGCAACTCGCGACTGTATGAAAATAAACTGGATAATTACGAGTTGAACTGAACACCCTGCACATTAAGGGTTCCGTGCTAAAATTATCATAGTACATATATCATACTGTCATAATCATTTCATCTAAGCTGTAATTCATGTATGAAAATTTTTACTCTCTAGCTCGGTTATAGCTGGAGAGCGCTTTCTGAGATATAACTTGGTGTTGTGACAGACGAACGGATATAATAGTAATAGGGTCTCGTCTTATCTTTTGGTATGGAACCCCAAACAGTACATATGCGACTATATTGTTAGCACCAGCCACGTTTTGAAACTGAACAATACAAAGTCATAATTTTTTCATATAGACACGAGGAACTTAGTTTTTGTTATTTAATTTTAAATTAAAATAGTGTTACCTTCAGTCATACTGTTGTTACTTATTAAGAACAGCTTGACTTTTGTTAAATATATTATTTTTGTTAAAAGTTAATCATAAAATTTTTCCGCATTTTTGAAGATAGAATAAAACTAAATTAAATGTACAAGCTTATAAAACGGTCTTTTCTTTTCAATGGTATACTTATTTTATAGGCTTGTAAGTAACGTTTTGAGTCGGCGATTATATCGAAAACTATTAAGTATGACACTTGGATTGAGAATACCACATTTTATTAGACCTTTGCATATAGGTATATGTATTCATTTTCAACTAATTGGTACAGGACATTAATATTGACGGATGACATATTACTAGACAGCTGTGAGTAATGAATGAGAGAATGATATAAAGTTAAGGCCTTAAAGCAAGCTACACATACAATATTAAATCGTGGCGATTTTTTGTTTAATATATCTGTACAGATTTGCTAAGTAGCTCTACTGTTGAACGATTTTTGCAACCATTTTTCACAACATGTGACAGACAAAAAAATATAAACAACCGAACAAAATAACTTCCTCCTTTTTTAGAAGTCAAAGTAAAAGATTTTTTTTAAGTAGGCAAGTTATACATGCTCTTTTAAAAAGTGAGAAGCTAGGCGTCTGTTCCAAAAGGAAATGGATGAAGAACAGACAAGAAACTCCATGGTTTTTTTTTGTAGTTTCCTTTTTTTCAATTAAATTCATGTTTGAAACGAAAAAGGGGTGTGAGGATGATGCAGGGTAGTCCAATGCGTACCAGTATATGACGAATATGAAGGCTATCCTAACAGAGCAAATCGACCAGTCCCAGCAGAAGGCACCCGTTCACGAGTATAACGAACACATACTCGTATATATGAGTATAACGAAGCCCATCAGAAGTCGGTTAAAACGGTTCAAATTGACTTCCAAAGTTTAATCGTTAGTATAACCTTTAATATAGTTTATCCATACTACTTAGTTTATAAAACGAAGCCTTGTTTGTATTTTTGTTTGTTAGACATCCTTTTAAAATGCACCCATAAACAAAATTCGAGTTGTTTTTCTACAAATCAGATGAGCACTAAGATGTTAATGTTCAAAATCGTGACAACCACTTTAAAAATAAAGGCCAGTAACACGGATCTGCCATAAATTACATAGATAGTGTATCGTGATATTTGGTCATGAATAAAGATTGATAGTCAACCCAAGGTATCTACTGGAGATCACGATGATTTAGTGGCAGCATTATTTTATGAGAAATCATGATGTGAGTTTCAATAGAGCTATTAATTAAAACCAGTCGATGTTATCAACATCTGTAGTATAACGTTGATGATTTTTTTCCCTAAGGGCTTATACAGGGTGTCCCAGAACGTAACGTAGCTGGGAAGGGGGGTGATAGGGGGGGTCACAAGGGTCACCAGAAAAATAAAATAAAAATTCCCCTCTGGCTATTTAAAAAATAAATGGCATTTTTTTAAAAACTAAAAATTTTACACCTTGTGGGGCTATTTTGCTAACTGTACCTACAAATATAGCTGTTTAAAAAAAAAAAAAGATGTTATGTAATCCTCAATAACCCTTCATCAAATTGAATTAAAAAAATAATACATATCCAACCAAGATTTTAAAGAAAATTAAGTTCTTTTCCAGTCAAGGACTTAGTAATTACAATTTCACTCAACTTTCTCCAAGTGTACTGAAAAAAAAATGTACTATGCAGCTCCGGCGTGTAACTTAAAAAGATAGGTAATTTTATTGCAATTCCAAAATGGTATAACACTTATTTGAAAAAATCATACTTAGACATTTAAAAATAATTTTCGGGAACAATACCCCTGCAAAACAAAACATATCAATAAAACAATAGTCTCAAATTCCTAAGAAAATACATTTTTAAATGTCTCTTCTGTTCCTCTAATGTTACTGCCCGTTAATACTCAAGATTGGAGTACTGTACATACCTCAAACACTCAAGTACAGTCTAGGCCAGATAAAGCTTTACCATATTTTATGACAAGGAATTTAAATGAAACTCGGAAATAAAACATAATTCTAATTATTTATTCAAATAAAGTGCTCCAAATGTGCACCACCAACATAAATGCACGCCCTACATCGTTTTAAAAATGAGCGGGAAATGTGCCGAGCAAATCTTCTATTATTGATTGATTCCGCGGCCTCTGTGATCCTCGCCTTCAAGTCACCCAAGTCCCTGATGGGTTTCCCATAAACTTTTTCTTTTATAGCACCCCAGTAAAAGAAGTCCAACGGGTTTAAATCCGGTGAACGAGCTGGCCACGCTATAACACCGGCCCTTCCCATCCACCTACCAGGATATTCGTTGTTTAGGAAATCTCTTACTGGGCGTGCATAATGTGCTGGGCACCCATCATGCTGGAACCACATATTCCTTAATGTTTCCAGCGGCACATCTTCCAATAAATTGGGTAATTCGTTTTGTAAAAAGTGCAAGTACGCCTCGCCAGTCAGTGCCTCAGGTAACTCAAAGGGTCCGATTATTTTACCGTTCAGTATTCCGGTCCACATGTTCACTTTAAAACGATATTGGGATCGATCTTCTCTAATAAGGTGGGGATTTTCTACGTGCCACTCGTGTAAATTATGTAGGTTCATGTAGCCGTCCTTTTTAAAAGTAGACTCGTCGGACCACAATATTTTATTAAAAAATTGAGGGTCCTCCCTATGCATGCGCAGCATCCTACTACAAAATGCAAGTCTCGCAGGAAAATCGCGTGGTATCAGACTCTGTACGCGTTGCACGTGGTACGGGTGGAACTTTTCTGATTGTAATATGCGATGAGCAGTACTTTTTGATACACCTGTATTTGCTTCAATTGTCCGAACTGAAGTACTCGGGTTGTCTGCGACGGTTTGAAGCACTACATCTTGGACATCGAACCGAGATCTGCGTTCATTAACCATTTGATGTGGAAGTCGACCCTCAGACAATAGTCGGTGGACATTGACAAAAACACGGCTATCCGGGTGACGTGGGGCGTTCGGATATCTTTCTCGGTACAGTCTTGCTGCAGCACCGGCATTACATCTACATTCGCCGTAAATGAGATGCATGTTCGCATATTCATGTGGAGTGTACGTGGGTGGCATGGTGGCACTGTATCACACATTTTAGTCCTTGAGAAAGCCAAGTCGTTGGAAGAAATCACAAACAATGTCCAAAATCACAAAGAAATAATCAAGTCCAGAAAGCGAAGCAAAGTTGTTAGTACTAAATGAACACAAACGAATACAAAGATGTGCAGTAAACGAGAGAGCTTAATGTACTGCCCGACTATTTGGCTAACTAGAGACAGCACCCCTACTTTTTCTCTTCCTTTAACGTATCTACCTGTCTCTTTCACTCCCTGAACTTGTTTTGTTTCATTGTTCTCGCGCATGGCTAACGGTACGAGAGGGGTACCTGCCTACCTGCCTGTACAAGGAACAGGAATATTTGCTTAGGAATTTGAGACTATTTATGTTGGTGGTGCACATTTGGAGCACTTTATTTGAATAAATAATTAGAATTATGTTTTATTTCCGAGTTTCATTTAAATTCCTTGTCATAAAATATGGTAAAGCTTTATCTGGCCTAGACTGTACTTGAGTGTTTGAGGTATGTACAGTACTCCAATCTTGAGTATTAACGGGCAGTAACATTAGAGGAACAGAAGAGACATTTAAAAATGTATTTTCTTAGGAATTTGAGACTATTGTTTTATTGATATGTTTTGTTTTGCAGGGGTATTGTTCCCGAAAATTATTTTTAAATGTCTAAGTATGATTTTTTCAAATAAGTGTTATACCATTTTGGAATTGCAATAAAATTACCTATCTTTTTAAGTTACACGCCGGAGCTGCATAGTACATTTTTTTTTCAGTACACTTGGAGAAAGTTGAGTGAAATTGTAATTACTAAGTCCTTGACTGGAAAAGAACTTAATTTTCTTTAAAATCTTGGTTGGATATGTATTATTTTTTTAATTCAATTTGATGAAGGGTTATTGAGGATTACATAACATCTTTTTTTTTTTAAACAGCTATATTTGTAGGTACAGTTAGCAAAATAGCCCCACAAGGTGTAAAATTTTTAGTTTTTAAAAAAATGCCATTTATTTTTTAAATAGCCAGAGGGGAATTTTTATTTTATTTTTCTGGTGACCCTTGTGACCCCCCCTATCACCCCCCTTCCCAGCTACGTTACGTTCTGGGACATCCTGTATACGTCAATTATTATAGTCAACTAGCTGACCCGGCAAACGTTGTTTTGCCATACAAATGCGAGGGGTTGTTGTCCGATTTTCAGACATAACGGATATGTACACAAAATTTCACGAAAATCGGTCGAGCCGTTTTGGAGGAGTATAACAAACACCGTGACAGGAGAATTTTATATATTAGATAAATTAATAAATATTCATGAATAATTCACACAACGTCCTCTGGTCCCAAGCTATGCTACAACGCTTGTGTTATGGGTACCAGAATACGGATAGACTACCTACCTACATATACTACTTTTCTTTTGTAAATAATGCTTTATAATATATAGGAAACACCCAGACGCAGTACATAATATATAATAAGTTGTATGAACTTTATGAAGAAAAAACTTATAATCAGAGTGAAACTTTTAAAAAACATGTAAATAATTATTCTAAAGTTTTTAAAAAAGCCTGTTCTGCCGCAAAGACGATTTACTTAAAAAATAAAATAAAAACTTCTTCAAACAAAATTAAAACTACTTGGGATATCATAAATAGTGAAACTGGTAGGGCTACAGCTCGTAGCCGCGACTTTAATATAAAAATAAATAATGTAAATATAACGGCGGATATGGAAGTAGCGACTGAGTTTGAACATTATTTTTCTAACATTCCTATATTAACAACCAGTTCACTCAAGTCCTCTCCCATCTCAGCCGAAGAGCTCCTCAAACAAAATGTTACAGAATGTATCACCGAGTTTTCGTTTACTGCAGTTAATGACATAGATATTATAAGTACTTTCAAAACAATTGATAAAAAGAAAACCATAGACCTATGGGGATTGTCTGTTAAAACTGTTGAAAATATTATAGGAATAATTGCCCCTTGCCTGGCTGAAATTTTTAATTGTTGTATTGATTTAGGTGTGTTTCCAGATCTCATGAAACACAGCAAAGTAATACCTTTATTTAAGTCAGGTGATTCTTCGGATCCAACGAATTTCCGACCTGTTTCTATACTTCCTTCTTTAAGTAAAATATTTGAAAAAATTATTCTAAATCAGCTCCTCAAGCACTTTAATGACAATAAATTATTACATAAGAAACAGTTTGGATTTACGAAAGGATGTTCAACTACAGATGCAGCGGTTGAACTGTTAAAAGGTATATTCTCGGCCTGGGAGAACTCGCAAGATTCGTTAGGTGTTTTTTGCGATTTGTCCAAAGCTTTTGACTGTGTACAACATGAAACCTTAGTTAGGAAACTACATCATTATGGTATCAGAAATAAAGCACTCGATCTTTTAAACTCTTATTTAGACAACAGAATTCAGAAAGTTGATGTTAACGGTAAACGATCTCCAGGAGCTGCTGTTACATTGGGCGTCCCACAGGGCTCCATTCTCGGTCCATTCCTTTTCCTTACTTATATTAATGACTTACCGTACTATGTAGGGAACGATCAAGAGATTGTTCTGTTTGCTGATGATACTTCCTTGACTTTTAAAATTAATAGACAAATGCGTGATTATGACGAAGTAAACAGTGCACTCTCAAAACTTGTACAATGGTTTAATGTTAATAACTTATTGTTAAACTCTAAGAAAACAAAAGTAATAAAATTCTCCATGCCAAATGTTACCCAAGTAGAAACCAATGTACATTTGAGTGGTGCGAAATTGGAACCAGTACATTCAACTATATTTTTAGGAATCACTATTGATTCGAAATTACAGTGGGGCCCACAAATTGAAAAAATGTCTGGCAAACTTAGCTCTGCGGCATATGCGGTGAAAACAATTAGACGACTTACGGATGTAGATACGGCTAGAATGGTTTACTTTAGTTATTTTCACAGTGTAATGTGCTATGGAATTCTTCTTTGGGGAAGCTGTGCGGACATTAATCGGATATTTGTGCTCCAGAAACGCGCTGTTAGAGCTATATATAACCTAGGTCCGCGGGATTCTCTAAGGGAGAAATTCAAAGACATAAATATTTTAACGGTCGCTTCGCAATATATATATGAAAATTTATTGTATGTTCATAAAAATATTCATAATTTTACAAAAAAAAGCGACCACCATAATGTTAATACAAGGCATAAACACAATCTTGTGATGCATGTAACCCGTCTCCACAAAATATGTAACTCTTTCATGGGTCATTGTATACGATTTTATAATAAACTCCCTATTGATGTAAGAGAATTAAATAATTCTAAATTTAAAAAATTCATTAAAACTAAATTATGTAAAAAGGCGTATTATAAAATTTCTGATTATATTAAAGATGATAAAGCTTGGGAGTAGGTTGCTCTGGAGCAATACATATTCTATATTGTAAAGTTATTAGCATTGTAAGTATAATTGACATTTAATTTAAAAATATTGATTTTATTAAAAGCTCTGCTGAGTTTCTTACGCCGGTTCTTCTCAGCAGATTGCGTCCTGATCCGGTGGTAGGGAAAAAAATTGGACATGTCATAAGCACATAATTTTTCTAAAAAATTGTGTCTACGTGATTAAATGATTTTTCATTTCATTTCATTTCAATAATAACTAGCTGTCCCGGCAAACGTTGTTTTGCCATTTAAAAAAAAAGGTTTGAAAAATAGATGTTGGCCGATTCTCAGACCTACTGAATATGCATGTAAAATTTCATAAAAATCGGTCAAGCCGTTTCGGAGGAGTACGGTAACTAACACTGTGACACGTGAATTTTATATATAAGACTAGCTGACCCGGCAAACGTTGTTTGGCCATACTGAAAAAAAAAAGGTTCGAAAAATAGATGTTGGCCGATTCTCAGACCCACTGAATACGCATGTAAAATTTCATAAAAATCGGTCAAGCCGTTTCGGAGGAGTACGGTAACTAACACTGTGACACGTGAATTTTATATATAAGATAAGATAAAACACTGTAGGGAATGCTAAAATGTATGAAGTGAGTAAACTTTGGAAGCACTTGTTTAATCCAAATTTTTTTAAGTTGATCCTCCAGTCACAAAATGTACTATAGGCTAAATATTATGTCATTTTAGACGCACGAAGTAGCGGGCAATAATTGATACTAGATAGAATTCCAAGTCAGTGTGAGCCACATATTCAATATTGGCCACGTTGTCCACGTGTGGATCACGAGGCCACATTTCCCGCACAGAATAATTATGTCTAATATTTACATTTAATATACAGATGTTTGTACTGCGTTTTGGTACTTTATTTTGTTAACAATAAGTTTAGTTTGAAAAGTAAAAAAAAATAAACTTAACTGCAGTTATTTTCGCAATACATTATTGTGTGATATTGTGAGGAAAACAAAAAAATATCTTTATCTTATCTTTCTTTAGGAAGATATTTAGATCTTAATGAGTCAAATTGACCTATAGTGAGAAAAAACGGCGTTCAAAGTAACTATTACCCCATTTTTTTTCTTTGTTCACATCGCCTCATTTGTTTTATATAATAATACAATGTGTAATGATGTAATGTATCATAAATACAAGAATAAATAATAATTGTTACATTAGTATTATATACTTGACATTTATATAATTGTGTAATTTATTAAATAATCATTATTATGCTGATATGATGAAATCATCTTACCTATAATATGATTTCAATATTCTTGTGTTTTATGTGTACTAAGTAAAATGGAAATGATAACTTATATTTATTTTAAAATACTTTTAGGAAACGACAACGTCCGAATAGAATCTTACTCAGAAAAATCCTTCATAGTCAAATCTTAAGTTTTAACTAAAGACACGCTTGAAAATTTACTGGCCTCGTGGTTGAGTGGTTCATGTAACGGACTACGGATCAAGAGGTCGCAGGTTCGATTCCCGACCGGGACAATCATTTGTGTGATTTTTCTAATTGTTAAAAGATACTTTTAACTTTTACTGTTTATTATACCCTTTTATGATTAAATCAAATCTGTCAATCAATTATAATATTATGTGTAACATACTT
This sequence comes from Orgyia antiqua, assembly GCA_916999025.1. Classification (NCBI taxonomy): domain Eukaryota; kingdom Metazoa; phylum Arthropoda; class Insecta; order Lepidoptera; family Erebidae; genus Orgyia; species Orgyia antiqua. The sequence continues at coordinate 12,367,585 of OU779864.1, read as the reverse complement.
ACACTGGCATTCACAAAAAAAATCACGTCATCTTAATAATTTTAGAGTGTTTTATAAAAAAAATACAGTAATCTCAGTTATACAAAAAGGCAAATTTGTAAACAATTACTAAACATAATTTACACATAAATCATAAAAACTCGACACGTAATTTTTATACCAAACACGTCATCTCAATTATCACTCAGAATGAACATCGAACATTGAACTGTGCTGTTATTAGTATAGTGCTACTTTATGTTGTTATAGTAATAATACAACTTTTGTTGTGGTGATGGTATGTAGCAATGATGGAAATAAGAGTGAGCAAAGGAAAAGTTTCAGTAGATCTACATTAGCTGAATGATTTAATAATTGTGAATGATTGTGTGTATGTTTCTTTTTGTTTGACGCTTAAAACTTCCAATATAATTTAATTGAAAGATACTAAGATGAAGCTAATAAGCTTACATTCTAGATTAACACCATACGATACATTTAATCCGAAACAATGCGGAGCTTTCTTGGAATAGGTATGTAATGCCGATTTTGAGATTTGCGCTTAGCAACACATTCAGCGAGTTGTTTTAGGGTTCCGTACCAAAAGGTAAAAGGAACTTTATTATTAAAATTTTGCTGTCCATACGTCTGTCTTCACCAAGCTGTATCACTGGAGCAGTAATAGCTGGAAATTCAGAGTTTGTGTGTATCAGTTCATGTTACAACAATACAATACATATTCACCATCATCATTCTCTTGTCTTTTCCCCGTAATTTGTTGTTATTTGGGGTCGGTATGATAAATATATTATGATAATAACAATACGCAATCCCACGTGTGCAATTCCACTCATACTTGACCGATTTTTGAGATTTGCGCTTGGCAGCACATTCAGTGATTCGTGCTTATAATATAAATAGGTCACATCGATGACTTACTCGTACAATCTCCTACATCCCTGATTAGGTGCGGATAATCTTATGTCTATGTACTATAGGTGAAGGTAAACGTGCAAATCGATGCTAAACAAATTATTACTGACATGCAATTACAGCAATATTTTTATGCATTAACATTTAAAATGTTTACTCAATGGTTTCGTGCAGCAGCAGTTTTCAATATGGCGGATATAAAGGCTACATTTATTACTATTAAGATTACAATCGTGGATCCGCGTATTTATTGTTACGTGATTTTAAACAAAGTATGTTAATTGTATATTTTAACTATAGATATTAATTTAAAAGCCATAACCGGGCTTCCTAGTGGATAAAACGGTGATTAAAAATAATGGTTACTAGAAGTACCAACCGGTAACAATTGGGTTTTTAAAGTGAAGGTGTATTTCCTAAAGCTTGTTAAAGCTGAGCAATATATTATGTAAAAAAATATCATAGAAGTATCCAGTTTTAATTGCTCATTCCAAGAATTTCCGTCAAATAGGTAGGACAATCTAAGCCATTCAATTATTAAATTGCTAACATGACTAGCTTAGAGTCCCACTATTGGGCACGAGCCTCCTCCACTTTAGGAGGGATTATGGTCGACAATCACACGCTGACCAGGATTATTGGCAAAGGGGTAATTTTCGAGCTTTGCGTCTTTCACAGAGGATGGTATCTATGTACTGTGTATTACTTAATTGGCTATTACAGCACCTTTTATTTAGGAAGAAAAAGGGTTGTTAACAATTGTATTCTTAATCCGTCACTACACGGGCAGTCTTTTGAGTCTAAGATTAGGTTATTATGAATATTATAAATCTATATTTTAGCTTTAATGTGTGTATTATTATGGAAGATTCAAAATCGTACTAATAAAATTAACAAAACCCGTAGTAGAGCTAAATTGATCGTTGTTAAACGCCTTGTCACCGAGATTTGAGCCCGCTTATCTTATCTTGGGTTCTGTATAGTCTAAGTTTGCACATAGTGTGCGGGTTTGCCAAATAATGTATTTATGTTAGTTGTCCATTTCCAGTAGTCACTATGGTCTATAATTTTTATAATTTACAACTTTTTTACAATATTTTAGGTACATTACTTCATTTAGCTGCTATATATAGTTTTAAATTATTTTAAAATCTTTAAAATTTAAGTAGTATTATAAAAAACTATAGTGACGTTGCGATAACAACAGTAACATAATCTTAAGACATGTCACAAGATAAATACAAAAAATCTTCAGATGTTGAAACAAACATAGCTGTCTAGGCTTACATATATGAGATGCGTAGGTACAGTGTTCGTCATTGAACTTTACCACTTAAAATTTTTTTTTTAACGTGGGTAATTACCCATACTACAATCAGCAGTTTCATTTTCATTCACATTCATAGTATGAAAGCATTGGTTTAGACCTAGGTATGGACCAAATTAGGAACACTTACTAATCTGCAAATTCGCACTTATGATGTTTAAACAATGGTATCTACTGTCCATATTACGACAATTCCCATGGTATACATATGCATACCATGTACCTATTGACTGTAAAAATACTTAAGGGCCTACATCAATATTATCGTATATCATCGCCGACACGTACATATTAGCACAGCCAGTAGGCACAGAAAATGAAGAATTAGGGATACTTTTCCTATTTACTCAAAATCTACTAAATATATTTTAATTCTGATTTACGCGTTTCTATATATAATAGTTACTTATGTTTTTAAAGTTATTTCATTAGTTAATATGCGATAATAGACCGACAAATGAAAAAAATAAAAAATTAGAGAGGTTGTTTCGCTAAGATTTTCTATCGAGAAAACTTTTTTCAATCGTGTTTCTGAGTTTATGCGATCCTAGATCATATATTGAAAAAACATATACTTAAAAATTAGAGCTCTAGCCATTCAATCTAAACAAACAATGAAAACTTCGTACGTAGAAAAATGCACGAAGCTATTTTGGTATCGTCTTAAGCTTGCTATATCAATCAATACATGTATATTATATCGCAACTACTCACGGTATATATTTTGAAGAACATTATTTTCTATAACTTGTCACAACGTTACCAATGATTGATTGCATAAGTAGGTACATATATCCATCACAATAGATTTTCGTTGTATGAGTATGTCAAGGTTTGAACTATTGGATCACCTATGTAATAAATACGAGTACCATCTCGTATTTGTAGTTACGAACATTCTATTATTAGGTACGATATAAGATAGCTTTAAATATTGCTAATCATCATCATCCTCTCTAATTTTGTCTTAAAAAGAAATCTAGCAAAAAGTTTGCGTGCTAATTCAGAGTGAAAGGAATAAAAAGTTATTTTTAACCGAATTGAAACAAAGGAGGAGGTTCTCAGTTCGTCTGTATGTCTTTTTTTAGGGTTCCGTACCCAAAGGGTAAAAACGGGACCCTATTACTGAGACTTCGCTGTCCGTCCGTCCGTCCGTCCGTCCGTCCGTCCGTCCGTCCGTTTGTCACCAGGCTGTATCTCAAGAACGGTGATAGCTAGAGAGTTGAAATTTTCACAGATGATGTATTTCTATTGCCGCTATAACAACAAATACTAAAAATAAAATAAAATAAATATTTAAGGGGGGCTCCCATACAACAAACATGATTTTTTTACCGTTTCTTGCTCTCATACAACAAACGTGATTAATTAAGTATTGTGTGTGTTGTTTGCTCATTTATTAATAACGTATGTTGCATAGGTAATGGCACGGAACCCTTCGTGCGCGAGTCCGACTCGCACTTGACCAATTTTTTATGTTTGTTACCTACCTCATAAGTTTTAACTCGGCGAAGCGAGTTTAATTATTCTTTTTTTATTTGAAAGATGGTGGTTATCTCCTAAGAAACCGAAAAAAACCCTCAAATTGCAAAGACGTCGATTGAAGGTTTTTTAAAAATACTCTATTATTTATGGTTCCTTACTAAAAGGTAACACGAGAGAGAGAGATTTCGCTGTCCATCTGTCACCAGGCTATATCTTTGTAACAGTTATAGCTAGAGAACTGATTGAACTGAATATTTCAAAGTTTGTGTATACGAGTATCCATTTATGTTACAACAACAAATACTTATCATTATAATTCTCCTGTCCATATATATGGTTATTTCTTATTTCAGGTTTCTGTTATTTGGTGTTATTTGGAGTCGGTATGACAATTATGTTATGATAATATCAGTACAGAACCCTTTATGTGCAAGTCCAACTCGCACTTAACCGGTTTATTTTCTATTAGCAGTTCTTTTGTCATGATATTTCAGGGCTCTCACAAAACATGCTAACCGACCATATTTTCGTTAGGTGACCCTTACAAGCTAAAATTTCTCTCTCTCTCTCTCTCTCTCTCCAATCCATTAACGTCCCCCTGTTGGGCACGGGCGTCCTCCACTTTGTAATGGATTATGGTCTACTATGCCGCGCTGACCAGGCTTGTTGGCAAAGGCTTTACTTTCGAGTTTTCCGTCACTAACAGTGGATGTCATCTTTGTAAAATATCCCTTAACTGGCTTTTATAGCACCCTGGGGAGGAGATGGGGTGGTGACTGGTACCTATTCTTAGTCCGTCATTGCACGGACATAAAATTTCTAACATCAACTAATTTCCACCCGTGGATGAAATGAGCCAATGTTAAATATGTTATGATGAACACTAGTAATTCTAATTCAGCAGCTTGAGTAAATAATTAAAGGTCCTATGCTAATATTGTATCTACGTAATACTGAATATTTTAAATTACGTAATACTGAATATTTTAAAATTTCTAACATCAACTAATTTCCACCCGTGGATGAAATGATCCAATGTTAAATATGTTATGATGAACACTAGTAATTCTAATTCAGCAGCTTGAGTAAATAATTAAAGGTCCTATGCTAATATTGTATCTACGTAATACTGAATATTTTAACACAATTAATCATTGCAATAATTAATATTTAATAGCAAGTGATTAACTGAACGTAGTGCCTACTGCATGCATAATGCAAGTGTTAAACATGAATGTTGCTCATATTGTACTCAATTACTATGTTATTTATCTTTCCGCTCTATTTAACAGATTGTAACGAAAGATTTGTATAGGGGAATATGTATAAATAAATAAATAAATATTTACGGACATTTCACACAACGTTCTCTGGTCCAAGCTAAGCTTATATGCTTGTGTTATGGGTACCAGATACGGATATACTACTTTTCTTTTGTAAATACATACTTATAATACATAGAGATACCCAGACGTAGTACAAACCTTTGTATGACATTTATAAATATCACATAAATGATTGTCCCGAGCGGGAATCGAACCTGGAAGATTTTGCGTCATATTTTACGTTCCTTACAACACAGAATAAAACAACAAACTCAGCCTATCACCTAATAGATATAAAAACTAAGACAAAATCATTTTTAAAGCTAATTAAAATCCAGTTCACATTTTTATTACTTTTGAAACATAAAATACTTTTTATTGCAAAGGTACACCTCCAGTAATAAACCTCGACAGACCCAGGATTTTATAACATTGCTATATAGGATAAACTTAGTATGAACTGTGGAATAATAATGTGATGAAACGCAGTAGCAGCCTGCTCCATAAAGGGAATGTATCAAAATTAATATAATACGCTGACTTTGCTTGCCTTAACTTTACTGTCCAATAAATCACCTATCGGTTGAACTGGAATAATGACAAATTTAGATGTTCTTCGCCAACAAAAGTACAATCATGCAATCTTCAATGTGAAAGACGAATTATGGGAGAGTTTTGATAGAGCTATGATGGATGTAAATTTGGAAGGAAGAAACTCTAAAATAAGTCTTCCTATACGAGGACTTTCCTTTCCTTTAAAGAAGGTTTTTCCGACGAAAATATGGATGGACTGTCTGAATGAGGACATGAAAAAAAGAGAAGCTAACACAAATATGATGGCTGACCGAAGACTATGGAAGAAAAAGACTCCAAATATTGCGATTAGGGCAAGAGAATGATGGTGATGTATCTAAGTACCTGCTTAGTAATTTATACTTTTTTATTTAATCTTTGCGTTATCATCATACGTCTGAAACTAACTTCAGTGTGACTGTGCGCACGCGCGTCTACTACATTTCTCTCATCTTCATGGCATCGTAAGAATTTACTCTTACATTTCTTTCTTCCCTCACACGCTATTGAAGGTAGATATAACTCCAAAAATTCAAATTTCTAGCTTTACATTCGTTTTCACATTACGAAGTTAGAAGTACTATAGTACTGCAAATCGCTTCCATAAAAGATCGCACGATTTTCGCACGATTATTGTGATTCACAATATTGTTACGTGCTAGGGTTCGAAGGATTTGGAGAGAAAGACCTGCTGACTCTTTTTGAAGACTTTATTCACTAGCACTAGTTACACACTAAGCACTAGGTCCAAACACTAAGCACTAGGTCCAAACACTAAGCACTAACAATGTCCTAGATCGTAGCCAAGTCGTAGGTTTCACTGGTATCACTCTTGATCACTTGTTTTCGCTCTCGAAGTCGCCTTTCTCGTAGCTCAAACTGAACTGCCCGGGCTCGCCTCCCTGCCGCTATTTATATGCGCCGAGACGAGTTCCAGACTATTCCAGAATGTTCCCGACTGTGCGCGAACGTGATCGCCCGGAACGAATGTTTCTAGAAGATTCACGCATGTACGGTAGTTCCTCTAACGCCATCTAGTATCTAATAGGGGTTTCACTCTGTTCGGTTCTTTAATTGGTTTTACTAGTTGCTGCTAGATGGCACTAGCTCCTTTGTGTTTTGTGTGTTCGTAACACTACTCCCCTCTTAGTGATGCTCGTCCCGAGCATCGTTGTTACTACCATGGTAACGCGCCAGACGGTCTATGTGTACCACTTTGAATGTCCCTCTTGGTTGCTTTTGAATCCTATAGGTCACATCATTCAGTCGGGTAACCACTTTGTATGGACCGTCCCACTGGTTCTGCAACTTTGGAGATTTCCCTTTCCGGCGAGTTGGGTTATGCAGCCACACCAGTGACCCTTCCTCGAAGCCGCTCGTGTTCGATTTCCGGTCGTATCTGGTTTTCATGTTCTCACTTGACTGTAACCCATTTTCCCGAACCAAGGCGTGTATATAGCGCATCTTCTCCCTTAAATCGCAGACATAGTCTTGTACAGTCTTTGGTCCCTCCGGTGACCCTCCTGTCAATAGGTCTACTGGTATTCGTAGTTCTCTACCGAAATTGACATACGCCGGGGTAGCTTTTATGCTCTCATGCTCGGCGGTTCGGTACGACAGAAGGAAGAGTGGTATATACTTGTCCCAATCCTTTTGTTTGTCATCTACCAATTTCGCCAAATGCCTCTCAAGGGTCTGGTTAAATCTCTCAACCATTCCATCAGACTGTGGATGATACGCAGTGGTCCTCGTCTTATGCGTGCCCAAAATTCTGCACACTTCCTGGAACACCTGCGATTCGAAGTTCCTGCCCTGATCAGAATGGATTTCCAGAGGCACACCAAAGCGACATATAACTTCTTCGACTAACTTAGAAGCGACTGTTGTGGCTTCTTGGTTTGGTATGGCGAACACTTCGGGCCATTTGGTGAAGTAGTCAATGACGACCATAAAATACTTGTTTCCCGAATCCGTTACAGGAAATGGCCCAGCTACGTCAACTGCAATTCGTTCCCACGGTGCGCCGACGTTATACAACTGCAGGTTCCCACGGCTCCTGGTCTGTGGTCCTTTTACAGCAGCGCAAGTAGTACATTTGCGGCACCAATCCTGTACATCATCTCGACAATGCAACCAGTAGAATCGTTCTCTCACTTTCGTTAACGTCCTCTTGACACCTAGATGACCTCCTGATACGCCATCATGTATTTCACGGAGAACATCTGGTACTCTCGTTCTTGGGACAATTATCTGAAGATGGAACTCTCTGCCGTTAGTCTTCTCCCATTTCCGGTAGAGTATTCCGTTTTGGAGTATCAGACTGTCCCATTGCGCCCAGTACGCCTTAGTGACAGCGCCAGTGGGTGCAACCTCACTCCATATTGGTTTTACGTCACCCCGTTTCTTCCATGTGATGATGTGCCGAAGGTCGTCATCTTTTTCTTGAGCCTCCCTCATAGCATCATTCTCCCAGAGACTCAAAGGATTCGTTCTCGTTAGTTTTAATGTTTCTTCATTGCATTCCTGCTTAACACAATGTTTGCAGTCCTCCGAACACGGCCTTCGTGAGAGTGCGTCGGCATTCCCATGTGTCTTTCCGCTGCGGTGTTCCGTCTTGAAGTCATACTCCTGGAGCTGTTCAATCCATCGAGCTACTTGACCTTCTGGGTTCTTGAATTGCAGTAGCCACTTCAAGGCTGCGTGGTCAGTTCGTAGTAAAAACTGTCTGCCGATGAGATATTTGCTGAAGTGTTGTAGCGTTTTTACAACAGCCAAGAGTTCTCGTCTTGTCACACAGTAGTTTCTCTCTGGCTTGGATAAAGATTTGCTGAAATATGCAATAACAACTTCTCTTTCACCCTGTTTTTGAGATAACACCCCTCCAATGGCCGTGTTGCTTGCATCCGTGTCAACTATAAACTGACCTTCAGTTTGTGGATACCCCAGGATTGGTGTTTCACACAGATGTTTCTTCAGTTTCTGAAAAGATTCTTCACAAGTCTCATCCCAACTAAATTGTCGTTTATCTTCTGTCAGCCGATGTAATGGCTTGGCTATCTCTGCGAATCCCTTAACAAAACGCCTGTAGTACGAGCATAGGCCGAGGAATGCCCGCACTTCGGTTTTGTCCTTCGGGGTAGGCCATTTTTGAACTGCTTCCAGTTTCTCCGGGTCTGTCTGGATTCCATCACTGGAGATAATATGGCCGAGATAGTTGACCTTGCTCCTGAATAAATGACACTTTTCCGGGTTCAACTTTAATTTGGCTCCCTCTATTTTGGCGAAAACTCGCTCCAAGTTTCGCAAATGGTCCTCGAAGTCGCGGCCGACAATTATGACGTCATCCAAGTAGACTAAGCAAGCCTCTCCAACTAAGCCTGCCAGTACACACTCCATGAGTCGCTCAAATGTGGCAGGTGCGTTGCACAATCCGAAGGGCATGACGTTAAATTGCCATAAACCTTTTCCGGTCGAGAAAGCTGTCTTCTCCTTGTCTTTTGGATGAATTTCTACCTGCCAGTAGCCAGATTTCAGGTCTAGGGTCGAGAACCATTTCATGCCACTCAGGGTATCTAAAGTGTCGTCGATTCGTGGTAACGGGTAACTGTCCTTCTTAGTCACATCATTGAGACGCCTATAGTCCACACAAAATCTCGTGCTACCATCTTTCTTCTTCACTAATACAACAGGTGAGCACCACGGACTTGTAGACGGTTCAATAATCTTACTCCTTCTCATGTCCTCCAAAAGGCCTTCAACTTCTTTTTCCTTTGCAATTGGTATCCGTCTTGCTCGTTGACGAATTGGTCTCTCGCTTCCGGTATCTATCCTGTGCTGAACCATCGACGTTCTTCCAAGGTCCCCTTCTTGACTGGAGAAGATATTCGCGTAGCGCTGCAAAAACTTCTTAACTTTCATGCTCTGCGAATAAGTCAGATTACTCTTACAGTCATCGAGTAGCTTAGTCACTAAACCGTAATTATTGCTGTTTGCCGAGTCTGCGCCTGTCATCGAACTACACTTTTTCATCCAGACAACTTCCTCGCACTTTCCGATGACATCACCTTTGTTCAGGCAGATCTCGCGATCATCAAGATTCAAAACCCTGACCACAGCGTTTCTGCTTCCACTAACAAGGGTTCTCGCCGTCATCAGTTTTTGTGACGATGTCTTGGTAGGTGTGTCTTCGATCAACACGCATCTGTTTGACTTTTTCTTTCCAGCTGGCGGCAGTTCCACCAGTACCTGAGCTTCCGCTCGTCCAGGTATGATGACCTTCTTTACACATGTGACTTTCCCGCAGGTGCCTCCAAGAATGAAGATTTCTTCTTCACCACACTTGAAAACTCCGTCAGCGACATTAATTCTGCAGTTGTGTTTCTTCATGAAATCCAAACCCAAGATGCAATCATCCACAATCTCAGCCACGATTACGTTATGAGAGTATGAGGACCCCCCTACATACATCGTAACTGACGTTTCTCCAAGGACGGGTATTGGCTGACCGGAGGCAGTAAGAAGCCGACAGTTAATTCTCCTCTTGTGTCCCGTTGCGGTTTTTACCAGACTTGGGTTCACTATTGTTCTAGAGGCTCCTGTGTCCAGAGTCATTTTGCAATCCGTCCCGTTAATAGTCCCCTGAATCGCAAGACTATTCCCGCTGCATGCCTGGGAGATAACAGTTATCGGGGCTCCCTCCGCGTCAGCCGGCACTCGCCCCTTAGTCCTGTTTCCCTGATCCCGGGCAAGGGACAAAGCCCCCTGCTTCTTCAGCACCTCTATTTGTTCCTCGATTCTTTTCATCCTGGCCATCTGGGTTTCCTTCTGCGGGCAGTTGAGCTGAAGATGACCCCTCTCGCCGCACTTGTAGCACATGGCTCCAGAACTTTTCTTTGTAGGGGCCTTAACCTCCTTCACTTCCTCAGAGACCTCGCGGATCTTATGGGTATGCCGTATGTCATAACGAACAGCCTCAACCTCCAAAGCATGCGCTAATGCTTCCTTTAGCGAGGTATGGTGACGAAGCCTCACTGCAGCTCTGACCTCCAGGTCTTTGATTCCGTCGACAAATGCTTGAACAATATTCGTGTCTACCATCTTGGTGTCGGCTCCTGGGTGTGCCTTCCTAACGAGTTTTTCAATTTCCAACGCCCATTGTTGTAGTCCTTCTCCTGAGCGTTGGACTCTGTCACGCAGTTGGGCACGGTACACGTGCTCCAGGTGTCGCTCCCCGTATCTGGATTCAAGTGCCTCCATCAGGTCTTGGAATCCATTTCCTGTATGTGGCAGTGCTTCCAGGACCGACAAAGCTTGCCCTCTTAGCGCAACAGTGAGAGCGGTCAAGCATTGTTCTTCCGTCCATCCGTTGGCAGTAGCAACCGTCTGGAATTGCTGACGATAAGCGTTCCAGGAAGTAGTGCCGTCGTATGGCGGAACTTTCACTCTTGGTCCTTGTGCCACTCCGATAGTTCCACTAGAGATCGCAACTCCCGTGGTTTCAAGGCGCACTACTTTCTTCTGTAGTTCAATGAGGCCGGTTTTCACATTTTCGACATCCAATCCTAACCCGGTAACTCGTTCTTCCACTACGTCGACATCTTTTCGAAGCTTAATCACCGTGTTACTAACATCATTTATAGCACAAAGCACTTTTTCTTGTGATTCTTGCAAAGCGCCGAGCTTGCGTTCTTGTGACTCTTGCAAAGCGCCGAGCTTGCGTTCTTGTGACTCGAGCTTGCGTTCTTGTGATTCTTGCAAAGCGCCGAGCTTGCGTTCTTGTGACTCGAACTTGCGTTCTATCAGTTCAATTAAACTTCCTAATTGAAGTTCTACTTGAGGAACTGACGCTACGGTGCCGCTGGTGGGCGTGGCTTGTCTAGTGGGCGTGGCCTGTGTGGTGGGTGTGGCAAGGTGGGCGGATCCAGTGGGCGGAGCTTGTCTAGTGGGCGTGGCCGGTGTGGTGGGCGTGGCAAGGTGGGCGGGGCCAGTGGGCGGGGCTTGAGTCTGAGTAGGCGGAGCCTGGGCCTGGGTGGGCGGAGCCCGGTGGGCGTGGTCTGTGGGCGTGGCATGGTGGGCGTGGCCAGTGGGCGGGTCTAAGGGGGCGTGGTCGGTGGGCGGGGCCTGGTAGGTGGGGCCAGTGGGCGGGGCTTGGTCCACAGCGGGCGTGGCCTCCGCAGCTCGTTGTGCCCTTGTCCTGACGCCCTCGAAGTCCTCTCTCGGAGTCAATGGCATCTCCAAACCTCACTTCCGACACCAGTTGTTACGTGCTAGGGTTCGAAGGATTTGGAGAGAAAGACCTGCTGACTCTTTTTGAAGACTTTATTCACTAGCACTAGTTACACACTAAGCACTAGGTCCAAACACTAAGCACTAGGTCCAAACACTAAGCACTAACAATGTCCTAGATCGTAGCCAAGTCGTAGGTTTCACTGGTATCACTCTTGATCACTTGTTTTCGCTCTCGAAGTCGCCTTTCTCGTAGCTCAAACTGAACTGCCCGGGCTCGCCTCCCTGCCGCTATTTATATGCGCCGAGACGAGTTCCAGACTATTCCAGAATGTTCCCGACTGTGCGCGAACGTGATCGCCCGGAACGAATGTTTCTAGAAGATTCACGCATGTACGGTAGTTCCTCTAACGCCATCTAGTATCTAATAGGGGTTTCACTCTGTTCGGTTCTTTAATTGGTTTTACTAGTTGCTGCTAGATGGCACTAGCTCCTTTGTGTTTTGTGTGTTCGTAACAATATTTTAGTATGCGTGATTGATTCAACAATAACACAATGTGTCTTTCATACGAGTATATGGCTTAAAAATAATGGCACGTGAATGATAATTAAAGGCAGGGCAATGTTTGAACACTTTTTAGGCAGTCCATTGTTATCTAAACTTCTTTGTTATTGAATATTAACAACTATTAAAACGCGAATGCTATTAGGCATAGTTCGTAGGCTAGAACTGCATTGTGATATTTGTTGTAGATAAATATAACACGCGATTTTTTTTTACTTTAGAATTACATGCGGGATTTCCTACTATCCTCCACTAAATTCCTCTATACTTCAAAAAATTATTCAATACTTTTATACCAAAAGTCGGATATTTAAATGCATAATCGCAATATTTTGCGGGATAGGTACTGCATGCAATAAAATTAAATGCTACAATAAGTTTGAAGAAAAGTAGTAATTTAAATATCGAATAATTATTGTAAATACTTTATTGTATAACAAATTGGCTTTAAGTTGGTTAATTGTATTTTTGGCAGCAAAATAAACCATAAAAGCATTTTGTTTTATTACTTTATTTTAACTAAATACTTTATATCTTACGAGCTTATTATGTGATGTTTATAATAACTAATTATTTAGATTAGTAGATATTTCGCATAGTTAATTAACTAGTTAAACAAATCATCTGACCGAATTTTTACCGTTTAAGATTTAACTCATAATTTTATTACGGAAGATATAAAAATCACAATAAATGAATGAGCTTTATAATTTAGCATAAAAATCTTGATATCTTTGACGCCTTTCATTTTTTTAGATGGAGACCTCATCATACATATTGAAACTATATTTATTTTTCTCAATTTTTTATTAGCTATTCATAAATATTCTAGTTTTTTTAAAACGTATGATCTGAGTATTGTTAAATCAGCGTGCCCGTCAGACTAAGCACATTGACATTTCACAACCTATTGAGACATGCTAGGTAAACGTTTTTTCCTAAAGATCTCCGTAGTTCAAACCTTATCTAAAGCAGTGGTTCCCAAACTCTTTTATTCCATAGGCCACTTTTCAAAACTTTGCTGGATCCGGTGGACCTTAAAATATAATCCGAGTATATTGTAACGAGAAGTCAAGCCAACATATTAGTTCTTCACTATCGAAACCAAATTAATTTTCATGCAACCCCGCGTAGACCATTTTATGTCACGCCCAACGTAGATCCCCGTCGAGTCTCCCGTGGACCCCTAGTGGTCCATCTGGACCACTTTGGGAATTACTGATCGAAAGCAAAGCATATAGAACATAAAACTAATAAATTACTCTGAAAATAGGTATAAACAATTCTCACGATAATCGCTATAATTATTAGAGATCCCACGTTAGATAAAATGAACACAAAAACTGCGATTATGTTTTTATTCATCGCAATATTATGTGTTAACTGTGGATCAAAGCTAACATTCATCATTAAATAAATATGTAGGTACGTAAGAGAAGTATTATTATTATATTTACCTAATAAATTTACAATAGTACCGATTCTAAGTGCACATCTAAACTAAGCTTATCTAAAAAATGATATATGATGTCAATAACACAATTCGGCAATGTTAGCTGAACTTTTTTTTAGAAAATTTGTATATTATAGACTTACGGGCTTATTCATAATGACTTATTGGAGGTTTAAACGGAGATTTTATCGGAGAGATAATAAATGTTTTAGCGTATAAAGACTATTATGAATAACAAGTTTTGACAATTTTCGCGAACTTTTAAACTTCTGATAAGTCATTATGAATAAGACCATTAAGATTTTAATTAAGAAAAATGTGCACAACGAAATAACCAATTAATCAAAATACGCCATACTTGTTTTCATTTTTAGTTCAGTTTAGTTGTGCACGTAGAATTGGTACCTTTGTGGTCCATGTGCTGACGGATTAAGAATACAAGTGTCACCACCCCATTTCATTCCCAGGGTGATGTAAGAGCCAGCTAAGGGACAACATAAGGAGTTAACGTCCACTGTTAGAAACGGAAAATTCGAAACTAAACCCTGTGCCAACACGCACCCCACGCCTTGGAGGAGGCCCTTGCCCAGCAGTGGGACAATAGGATGAATCGTGTAGAGAGTTAGCGTATTATTTTAGATAAATAAGGAATGAAAACCATTACTCGTATGCAAAACAACAACTGTATCTATGTCCACCAGCCAAAAACGTAAACCTTTTGTGACTTACACTGGTTAAAAAGGAGACGTATTTTTGTATGTTTGTAACAAATAAACTCAAAAACTACGGATTCCGATAATACTTTCGCCATTAAAGTGTTACATTATCCTCGAGTAACATAGATTACACTTTTGGAAAACAAGCCATAAAATGCGAAGCCCGAACGGGATGCTACTACCTAATATTTGCAACATAAGCGTATATTATAATTTTTAAATGTTATCATACTGGATTGGGATTTTCCTTTAATCACATCGGATTTTTTATGGAGACCTCGGTCAACTCATTTAGTAATCCCCGGAGAGTAAACGGAAAATTGAAACAAATTCGCAGTTGATTGTTTTCCATTCTAAAAATCGTTAAACAAACCTTTTTGTTTAAAAAACAATTGACTGTATAATCTGCACAAACGATGTATCCCATAAAAAAATCACACGGTTAGCAGCTCAGATATAATCCTGCTTTTTGTATGTATGTGAGCTTAAATCTTTTAAACTACGCAAGATGACTGGCGAGGATGACTTTTTTGGGCATTTGTTTTCCTTTTTAGGGTTCCGTACCCAAAGGGTAAAAACGGAAACCCTATTACTGAGACTTCGCTGTCCGTCCGTCCGTCCGTCCGTCCGTCCGTCTGTCTATCACCAGGCTGTATCTCAAGAACGGTGATAGCTAGAGAGTTGAAATTTTCACAGATGATGTATTTCTATTGCCGCTATAACAACAAATACTAAAAATAAAATAAAATAAATATTTAAGGGGGGCTCCCATACAAAAAACTGATTTTTTTTACCGTTTCTTGCTCGATACTAATAACGTTGCCTTATGTTGCATAGATAATGGTACGGAACCCTTCGTGCGCGAGTCCCACTCGCACTTGACCAATTTTATTTTCTATTATATTACGTACGAAGTTGCGGGCCATAGCTAGTATATAATAAATAATATTCCCTGCATATAAAACAAGCACTAAATACTAAGCACAAGGAACTTACTGTTTAAGTAAAGGTTTAAGGAACTATTTCTGTTCAAGTAAAGGTTGATTCTTTTTTCATTGCGTTGAAGTCACAATCAAAGTACTAGTACTAATATAACTGTCTATATTTTATATTATTGCATGTATGTAAGTAAATAGATAATAATTATAGAATGTATGAATGTATATATGTTATATTGAATACCGAACACACTCTTAGATGTGTGTGACTTGCATTTTCTTTTAGATCTTCTTAATATTTGAGATATCTTTATATTATTTTGTAACTTACAATTATAATAATGTGTCTATTGTCTCCTGTGAATATCTGTGGTCCATGACATTAGATATTGCCACTAATTACAGATTATACTATTATTACAGCTGCAGCCACAACCTCCAATTAACAATTGAATTTGTGCAAAGGTTTTTCAAAACATGATTGTATCCACAACCACCAAGGTTTATATTTCTATTCATAAAAATCTATCATAATAAGTATGTTGTTTTGAAATGTTTTTACTATACTTGTCATAAACGTGCACTTTAAATTAACATTTAATAAATAAATAGAAACTATGATAATAATTATGTTGATTCTCTTCTTTCCGAACTCACTTTTGCCGAAGAGTTACTGATGAGATGCGACGTTGCAAAACTCTCCACTATATTTATTTAAAAAATCAATTTTTCTATTCCAGATGGCGTATTTGAATCACGCATTTCTTGGCATACTCGTCTTGCAATTCTACGTCAATGCAGCGCCGGGAGACGTAAGCAAGCTAGAAGATATTGCTAAAGTAGCTGACAGTAAACTTGAATCAGGACCAGTCAACGTTGAAGAAGAAGGAAATACTCCAGAATCAGCACGACAGAAGAGATACTTTAATCCATACGGATTTCCTCCTTTCAACCCATTAATTTATTCGAATCCTGATATAGGGGATTTCGGCGTGGACGATCCTTTAGCTGAGATTCACAGAAGAGTACAAAATATAGCAAATAACTTGAGACAACCACCGCCGCCACCACCTCCCATACAACATGTTCCTATTTTCTTCCCCATATTGTTCATACCACCGTCCGATTGCAGTTGTGGTCCAACCAATACATTACCAGTGGATCCTGTTGATCCCAATAATAACAATACCTCCCCAAATGTAACAAACCGATTCCCAGAAATGGAAGACTCAAGACAGAACTGGGGAGTAGCAGTTAACGAAAGCGAAGACGGGGGCCGAGACTTCAGCAGACCTATATCTTTTGATCCTATCAGACTTAATCAGCCAAATGTCAGGCCAGCTCCACCTGTAGATCGTGGTACTCTTCAAGGCGAAGCAGCTGATAATCAACAGCCACAGTCGACTGAAGGCAGCGAACAACCGCCTCCAGAAAACAGACCTGCACCGCCTCGACCTTCAAACCCTGGTATTTTTTCTACTACTGCTCGACCACATACTACATTTTTCACCCCACAGTCTTCATCTTTCCCTCAAAATGGATTCGCCAATGGAGCTCCAAGTCCTTGTGATGGTGCCATCTTAACATGTTGTCATCGACCGCAAGTTACATACGACTGTTTTGCTATACAGGGGTGTCCGAATTTTACTCCATATGGCAACCCATGTGATTATAACTCAATTATAAGAATAATTGATAGATTCCAACAATTCTATGGAAATAGAGGTTTATGAAGCAATCAATTAATTCTGAGAACAATACTTAGATTATTCATTTTAAAATCAATTTCTATTATTTTAACAGTAACTTTTGCTCACATACGAGTATATTTAATTTATACTTTTAAAAGTATTTCTTTTCTCCATTGAGAAAAATTTTACGTAGTTGTGTCAGTATTACAATTCTGAACCTGGCATATTTCCTATATGGAAATAGTATGTTTTTTGACAAACGAGACGTATGTGACTAGATTCACATACAATCATGTGTTTCGTATCAAAAAAAAAAATATTTTCAATTAATATCTTAATAATTCTTCTCATTTTGGTTCAATTACCTGTAGTGAGGTATTTAGTATTTAAATTATCGTACATGTTAACAGCTTTCTAATCCAACAACCATTAGTTCGTCAACAAATAAGGTCAACTACTGTTTCAGCCTTCTTGTCCTGCTTACCATGACAGTCATTCATCATTGTCATTGTGGTATTAGTCTCTCATTGGAATGTAGAATAGTGGTACACCTACTCTTTGTCAGCTCACTGACCATCTTCAGTTTAGTAAACTATCTCGACTATTTACATTCGCATCAAAGCACCGCAAGGAAATAATATTAGAAGGATGCATTTATTTTCAATTTTGGTTTTCAGGAAACGCAGCATAGATGAATAGAAAACTGATCGCAGATTGTACATTGTTCCTATCCAATTTAATGTTAACGGATTCCACGTCTATAGATGTGATCAAATGACCATGGCAAATGGCATGGCAAACATGGCTGTTTAAAGATTGAATACCGATGTTTATTTGAGGCAAAGAAACTGAACGGGATATTAAAGTTACAGAAATGTAGAAACCATGAAAATTTAAGGGTTTCTTTACTCAATGAAGCATTTCATGGCTATTGTCTTAGCAAGATTGTAATTACAAAGTTATACTAGCAAGGTAATAAAGATAAGTGAATTTTTTTAGTCAAGGGTGACCAAATCAGCTCTTACGAAATATTTGGACTATGAATATATTTTGACTAACTTTGACAAAATAAGTAACATGAAATAACTGTCGACATTAATTTCATTTTGTTGTTATCTTTTTTGCAATTATTAATTTGTATTCCATGACAGAAATTAACTAAGTATGTAAAGATAGTTCTGACTTGTCCAGAATCTGAAAACAATAGAGCACCAGAGGTCTAGAACTATATACCTATCAGAAGTACGATAATAGGGTGAAGAATATTTCGTTTTTAGATCTTTTGGTAAGACAATTTTGTCTTGATTTTATTTTATTCTGGGTGTTAAATTAGTATCAACCAATAAAAATAAATGTTATTTTTGCTATTTAAAGCACGTTAGCACTTGTCTTACCGATGGCAAAAACTTGGAGCAGGCTACGAAAGTATCTGCTTTATGTTTCTATTAGAAATTTTACAATATTTTTTTCTCTAGTGAAGGAAATTTACATTACACTATTAGGACGTAATAAAATCCTTTAGCGAGTAATATATAAGTATATAATGCCTGTCTTTGAATAAGTATAATACCATAAAGGTATAAAAAAATAGTGAAATATTTTTCTTACTGTAATTATAATCAATGTACAATTATTTAAATTAAGTCTCAAATAATTTGCTGGTAAGTACAAAATATTTATTATGAAATAAAAAAATAATATGTATCTTATTTGTACACAATTAAACGTTATAAAATATATTATAAAATCGATAAACAACTTGTTTTATTAAACATTGTGAAAGTTTTCGGACGAGCCTGTTCCACAATGCTGACAACACTCGTAACGATACATCGTAGCGATTTTTTTAATTGGATTCTTCCGTGCACAAGTCAAATATTTTTACGTCAAATAGGCAAGATTAACATGCTCTTTTAAAAAGTCAGAAGCTAGGCGTCTGTTCCTAAAGCGAATCCTATGGAGAAGAACAGACAAGAAAGTCCACGGTTTTTTTTTAAATTTTATTTAATAAAATATATAATTTTACAACGAAAAGTGGTGTACGGATAAGGATGATGCATATTTCTTTGTTGTACCATTAAAGGATAACCTGCAACGATTGGTTATACACACGTTTGGTAAAACTGCGCAAGGTTTGCAAATTTTAATCGCTACGATACATCGTTATGTATGTAGCCAACATAAATAGATGGGTCTATTGCAGAGAGAACTGAGTGCAAGTTCTTTCAACTAAACTGTTAGTTTACAGTACCAGGAGTAAATTCTCATATAACTGAAGTTAAATCTATCTGCAGTCCGTCATTCAATAGGAAATGCATCCCTACTTAATATGATAAATGCGAAAGTAACTCTGTCTGTCTGTTACGCTTTCCCGCTTAAACCGCTCAACCGATTTTGATGAAATTTGGCACAGACAATCTTTAGACCCTGAGAAAGAACATAGGCTATGTTTTATTGCGAAAAAAAATTTTCCAAATTCCACGCGGATGGAGTCGCGGGCTACAGCTAGTGCTATTATAAAGTTGACGAGTTTATTTTTTTGAACACGCTAATCATACGCTCAGCATACATTTATCGAAGAAGGCTATATAGGTTATATAACATCACGCTGCGGACAATAGGAGCGAAGCATTTGTGAAAAATGTTCCAAAAAAGGGTAATATAATAACCGTACGGAACCCTTCTTGTGGCAGCCTAACTCGTACTTGACCGGTTTTGTTATTATTTTATATTAACCTTTAAAGATTATACATACAACTTATCGACTTAAGGTTTAGTTTTGTTTTCCCTTTATTAATGCGTCATGTTTGTACTAGTATCATATTCTTCGATCGTCTTTTTAAGCATTCATGACATTAGAAATTCGAGGAATAGTGTTACTCACAAAGAAACTTGGGAATCCCTAGAGAAAACTTATCAATCTTAGAATAATTAATGTTAGGTAATAATCTATGAAACGGAATCTTTGAAAATGATTTTCACCCACTTGCAGTGGTCGGATTGATGTCGATTTTTAACAAGCTTATATTAGTTCGGAACGTATCTATCAATGTATTAATTTATGTAACGGAATCTTTGAATGCGATTTTCATCCACTTACAGTAGTCGGATCGATCTGAAATTTTCCACACATATAAAGTACTGATGACAATGCAATAAATAAGAAAAATATTCAGGATTTTCAAGTGTGTTTTTAGTCTCTTGAATTCTGATTAATACGTTAATTTATGTTTTGTTTTTGCTAACTAATCTTGTCATTTTTATTGCCATCACTGTAACTGAGACGATAATGGGAAGGAAAAATCAATTGAGCGAACTCTGAATAATAGGGGTACGGCCCGAAAGATAACGTATGATACATATAGGTCGCTACAGGCATGTATACCAAACGATACAGTTTTAGTAAATTTTACTCACATCCGTAGAAAGTGTTTTCATATGAATAAAATTATATTATATTGAACACTGGTATTGTTTCGATAACTGTTCTTACTTCCTTGTTGATAAATATTATAAACATGAAAGTTTGTATGTAAGGATGTTTATCGCTCTTTCACGAAAAAACTACTGAATGGAAAGAAATAAAGATTACGCTGTGGAACCGTTCATACTTCCTCTCCTCTCCAGTCCATTTACGTCCCACTGTTGGGCACGGGCCTCCTCCACTTTGGAGGGATTATGGTATACTGTGCCGCGCTGGCCAGGCGTGTTGGCACAGGGTTTATTTTCGAGTTTTTCGTCTCTCACAGAAGAAGTTATCTGTGTGCAATATCCCTTAGCTGACTTTTACAGCGCCCTTGGGAGGAGATGGGGCGGTGACATTTGTATTCTTACTCCGTCACCACACGGATAGAACATTTCATACTTACCACTTTTAAATAAAATACATATTTAAAAAAATATTGAATATTAAATACGCCAAATGTGCAGCAGTGGACGTAGAAAGGATTATGAATACATGAAAATATCATTATTCAAGTATTTAATTTTGGTACACCTTTTTTATTTAGGATATATCAAAACAGCCTACTGCAGTCCACTGAAGGATATAGCCCTCTCCCAATTCGCGCCACAAAACACGTTTTAGGATATAGCTACGACTAAATCAACCTATCACATTTTCACAACGCGCATACAAAAAATAGTTTTGCAATAAAATTAAATATAGTTAATCATCATAGAACATCGGTATTTAAAACTTTCAATATCTCTGCCTCGTGCTTAATTTTAAAAAAAAAAATTCCACGTAAAAATATACACATATAAAACTTGGTTTTCCCCATATTGATCTTTAATGAATTGACATCACTTTAAGAGGATACCAAAATAGCTTTGTGTATTTTTCTACGTACGAAGTTTTCATTTTTTTTTTAGATTGAATGGCTAGAGCTCTAATTTTTAAGTATATGTTTTTTCAATATATAATCTAGGAACGCATAAACTCAGAAACGCGATTGAAAAAAGTTTTCTCGATAGAAAATCTTAGCGAAACAACCTCTCTCATTTTTTATTTTTTTTCATTTGTCGGTCTGTTATCGCGTATTAACTAATGAAATAACTTTATAAACATAAGTAACTATTATATATAGAAATACGTAAACGGAATTAAAATATATTTAGTAGATTTTGAGTAAACAAAAAAAATATCCCTAATTCTTCGTTTTCTATACCTACTAGCTGTGTTAATAGGTACATGTCGACGATAATATTGCTGTAGGCCCTTAATAAGAAAAGTTATGTCCCAAGCACTTTTAAACGTAAATACCAAGAATTACATGTAAATAAAGCCTTCGCAGTTTAAAATAGTCAGATATATTAATAGTCTTTACCGAAGTGGTCGTGTCGTGCAGTGAACAAAACCTAATGTTCTGTGGACGAAATATAATCAATATTGAAAACTTAAGGATTGATTATTATATATTTAATACCTGAAAACAAACAGTGAGTATTATTTAGTTATTTTATATTTTATTTATACCGTAAAGGGTAAATTTCATACATTGTTTCTGAATGAAGAATTACGTGAAAATGAACTAAAAATATTGGCAAAAATTTCTTTAATCTGTAAGAGAAGAGTAGAAGAAGTATTAATAAAAAAAAAAGTATTAATGAAAATTGGTCAAGTGCGAGTCGGACTCGCGCACGGTGGGTTCCGTACCATTATCTATGCAACATAAGGCAACGTTATTAGTATCGAGCAAGAAACGGTAAAAAAATCATGTTTGTTGTATGGGAGCCCCCCTTAAATATTAATTTTATTTTATTTTTAGTATTTGTTGTTAAAGCGGCAATAGAAATACATCATCTGTGAAAATTTCAACTGTCTAGCTATCACCGTGAGATACAGCCTGGTGCAGACGGACGGACGGACGGACGGGCGGACGGACGGACAGCGAAGTCTCAGTAATAGGGTCCCGTTTTTACCCTTTAGGTACGGAACCCTAAAAATTATTAAGATAAAAATAATTAATAAAACAAAGTTAGTGTAGTGTTTAAAAGAAATATAATTATGTATGTTACACAGTGTGTTATGACCTTCACATTGACTGTGACTACATTTATCATTTCAAAGGTTACATTTGATTAAAATTGGCACAAACTAAATATTACTAACCAATGTTTGATCAAATATTGCTTGTGTGTTTTTACATAGAAAAACTAACTAGTCACACAGCCACTAGGCTCTATTTTTCAAGAGAATGTGAATTAAATACAATTTCTAACAAGTCTTGAAGAGTAAATACAAATTTTTTTCAATTTTTGCTTTATTAATATGATATTATATTCTTCTAATATATAAAATTCACGTGTCACAGTGTTAGTTACCGTACTCCTCCGAAACGGCTTGACCGATTTTAATGAAATTTTACAAGCATATTCAGTAGGTCTGAAAATCGGCTAACATCTATTTTTCATACCTTTTTTTTAGTATGGCAAAACAACGTTTGCTGGGTCAGCTAGTTACCTATAAAAATACGACACGCTTCACTCTAACGATAATACGGACACTGTCCAAGTTTATTAGTGAACTTTAAAAAAAAAGTCATTCCATGCAGAACGATGACATAACGCAGAAACATGTTTTAAAATGCAACTAGTTATGGAATAAAAATGAACCTTGATCCCATGCAAAAGTATGAATAAGCTCATAGAATGAAAACAAAATAGATAAATATTATGGACTGGACAACTTTAACAGTTGCTGTAACCTATATTTTTGAAATAAAAAATTTTTATTTCACACAGCAGAAAAGATGTTTGAGTGAAAAGAAAGCCAAAACTTATTTCCTTACGTAACTAACGTAACTTTTAAGTAAAGAAGTATAAACCAAAACTACTTGAAGTTAAACAATTATAAGTAGATAGCCTTCCGTTTGGCCAATATTCAATAATGCGATATCAGAATCTTGTTGTACTAGAGTGTACGTAAATAAATAAGTCTCTATTATGTCTGTATAGGTATTTTGTCTCGGGCAGTAGGCACGGTGTCCTCGACTGGGAAAACCCAACACGTCATAGAGCAACTTCATTGCAAGTATTACGAGAACAGGTTTTGTGAAACGATACATAAAATAACAAATACAAGATAAAATTGTGTTTGTAAACTAAAAATTGTTTATGTTGGTTTTTAGTAAAAATTACGTAATTGCATTTATTAGCTTCATTCGATCAATCGATCTATCAATTAAAGATTCTAAGATTTAATAAATCAAATTTTTATTTTTTATTTTATTTATTTATTCATAACTTATTAAATATTCACAACAAATTTGTGCACGATAACAGCTGCATTAGTTAAATAAAACTGTGTCGCAGCTATTCACGCCCACCTTCGAACAGGCGACAATAATGTAAAATAATAAGTAACTAATTTTACAAAACTTAAAAAAGATAAACAACAATTATAACAATTCAGAAGATTTGTGTATGCATGTAATAGGACACTTAGTGATGGTAAATGTGTGTGTATTGGGTGTGTGTGTAGGTGTGAATGAATAATTTGACTAGGTTTTAATGAGCGACTCCACTTCGTCATAGCTGAGATTTTGAAGCCATTTCTCAAGAACCTTTTTACATTTTCGAGGCGGAAACGAATGAAATTCAATACTCTTATTGATTTTATTATAAAGAATTGGGCTCAAAAATTGGAATTGTTGGCGGACAAGTTTTAGTTTGGCAGGTTTTACTTCACATACTCAATCGATTCTACGTTTTTGTGCAATTTTCTGGGGGCTTGACCGCAGCTCTGTATGTTTACGAAGAATGGTGCTAATAAGAAAACCTATCTTAACGGAGGGGGCTTTACATAACGCGTAAAGATCACTAGTAGGAAATCTGATGGGTTTGTGACTTAGAACTTTGAGCACTGCTCTTTGAGCTCTTTCAAGACGAAGCATATGCCCTTTGCCAGCACTACCCCAAGCCGTTATGCAATAAGTTAAGAGTGAATGTGCCAAAGCAAAATAAACAATCCTTAACGTATGAAAGCCAGCTGAAGATCTTAAATTTTTAAACACTAAAATTAATTTACGCACTCTGGATACCAGCTGAGCAATCTGTTCATTCCAAGTCATAGTACTGTCAATTACCACACCCAAATATTTTACACTTTGAAACCGCTCAATTACAGTACATCCCTGGCAATCACCAGTTAACCCACAAGTGTGAGCGGTTAGTGTATACGATTCTGTAGGTTGGAGGACAATTTAGGGGAGAACGTAATGAACTTAGATTTATCTAAATTTAGAGTCAGTACGTGCTTGTGTAGCCAACTCATGATGGTATTCAGGGAAGACTCCGCAGATTGACGAGTTTCTAACCAATCCTTGCCACGAATTAGCAACACGGTATCGTCCGCATAAGACAATATTTTAGAGTTAGGTAGGGAAATATTGCAGAGATCGTTAATGTATATTAAAAATGTGGCACACCATAACTAAGATTTAAATCGCCACTGATGTATTCTCCTATTTTAATTCTTTGGGAGCAATTATGCAAATAACTTTTAAAAATGTCAAGACTTAGTCCACGGATACCGACACGTTCTAATTTTGCAAGTAAAAGAGGGACAGAGACTAGTATAGTAGTAGTAGTAGTACTAGTAGAGATATAGTGCTTGTTAATTCTAAAACGGCATCTTCTGTCCTTCTTCCAGACCGAAAACCGTATTGGTTATTTTACAAAATAGAATTTTTATTTTAATATTCCAGTAAACGACGATTTTAAACTTTTTCAAGCATCTTTGACAAACTACTTAGCACAGAAATTGGTCTATAATTGTTGACACTGCCTCTATCCCCACTTTTATAAATGGGATGCACAAGTGCCTTTTTAAAAACTGAAGGAAAGATACCTGTCATAAGGCAAATATTAAAAACGTATGTGATGACAGGTATTAAGTCATGTCTTGCTGCCTTTAATAAAGTTGCGGGGATATAATCCCAACCTACAGCGCTGTTTGTTTTGAGTTTAAGAATAACGAGTTCAATCTCCTTTTCATCTGTAGGAAATATATCCATACTGCCTAAAGGTGTACTCGAGGAGACAAAGGAAATAGGGAAAGCATCATAGACCTCCTTAGTTTCAATTTTGGATGCCAGTGTTTTACCCACGTTGGCAAAATGTTCGTTTATCTTATCTACAGATCAAACCGGATCTGAGTTTATAGATAAGAGATCAGCAGCAGTGGATTTATTATTCTGAATACCGGTAAGAGTTTTGATGAGATTCCAAGTTGCTTTAGGATTTTTCCGATGTTTTTTAAATTCAGTGCTCGAATTCATGCTTTGTCTTTTTTAGAAAGCTGTTACAGAAATTCCTATAGCGTAAATAAATTAGTTTTGCAATGTGATTGTTAGGATCTCTTTTTGTTTTACGGTAAAGATGGTCACGGTTTCGGATACACTTCAAGAGTCCTTGTGTGATCCAAGGTTTAATAATTCGCTTCTTACTTGGAACCTTATGGAAGTGAGAATTACTAGAAATAACTAAAGAGATGACCTCGACCAGTCTTGCAGCGGCATAATTTGGATCGTTAGAGTTTAAGATACAGTTAAAGTCTGTCCTTTCAAGCTCTGCCACACATGAATCAATGTTGACCTTCTTCAATACTGAAAGAGGCTTATCAAAGTCTAATCTTTTGCTGCTACAAGAGAGCAACACAGGTGCATGATCTGTAATAAAACTATCCAACACTAGGGTTACTACGGGCTTATTGGACTTAATTATGGCATGATCTAAGCACGCGTTTCGCCGTGTTGGAAAAAGGTGCGCTGGTAGCATCGCATGTGATGCAACAGTGTTTAAATATTTGTCGGCATTAGTGTCACTAGAATTTGGGGAAATGTTTATGTTGATGTCTTCAACAAGGATGATTGTTCTATAAGTGCGAAGTGAAAGTAATGTCTGGTCCAAGAATTCAAATTATGGTGGAAAAAGTGATTACCGCAAGCGGGACTTGAACCCACGACCTCGGAATACCGTTCCGTAGCTCTTCCAACTGAGCTTATTGCGGTCGTGCTTTTCAGTAATCAAATTAGGCCACCACATTCGTCACTCGATTGAGTTTATATATTTTTACGTACAACGCCATCTATCAAGTATCTATTAAGTATCAATTAAGTAAAAGCATAGCATGTCAAATGAAAAATTAATAAATTACTTTAGATTCTATGATTTTCAGAATCGAAGTCAGTATTTTAGCGCGTTTTTCGTAAGTTTAACAGTAACTAAGGCTGGAAACAGTGCTCGGTCAGCGCTAATCGTCACCGTCGGTTGAGCACTATGGCCAGCCTTGAGGAGATATTTATTCGCTACTCAAAATTTAAAATAAAATAGTAAGCAATTTTACTATCACTTATATTATTATCATCGATTTCCTTCATAAGGGTCAGGAGCATAGCTCTTTTAACCATCGTTTATATATGACCAGACGTATATAATACAAAGTCAAGGAAGCATCTTCAGTTCTTAGTTACCAGATGACCCTCGGTCATTTTCCCACAGTCTCTCCCATGGAAAAGTGTATAACTAAATATGTATGTAGGTATTTGTGTATAAGTTTAAGAAGACGATCCTACTTCTGTCATTTGTTCAACTTGGGTCTGTTCGAACAAGCTCGTATTATTATAAAGATTTTTAACTCTTTTGTGCGATATGACAAATTAGTAGTACATAGGATAGCTTACCTAATTTCAGTAGCTCCTAATTTGATCACACGCAATTAAAAACTAATACCAAATGACATTCAATATATTATTATGAATCGCACAAGACAAGTCACTTGAAAATGATAAACATCTAATTAAGTAGATGTGGAATTTACATTTTTTGTTCTATTAGAATATTATGATGACATGAGCAATGATGTTAATTAATACACAGCTAACAAGCAGTACATGCATACATGCGAATCTTATGAATATTAAATATTTTGCATCACTTTATATTAAAGCTAACATTCCATACAGGTGTCGTGTTCTTATAATCATCTATACCTTAGAAGGAAATCTTGGTAAATGTAATAAGTGGTGAGTTTTCCGTGTGATGACAGATTAAGAATATAATTGTGATCATCTCATTTCCTATATAGAGCTACAGCTCTGTTTAAGAAATAATAATGTCGCTTAAGTGATTGTTACAAGAGTACAACATAAAACGTCTTCTATTATGTAAGAAAATCTTAACAGTAAGCGTTATACTACGCAAAACAGCGTGGTATAAGTAGAACAGATATCTTACTAAAGCAAAGGAGGCCCTTGTCCAACGATGTAATAGTAAAACGAAAATTAAGCGATCATAACAAGAATAACGTCAAACAGCAACACTGTTAGAGAATATTATGTTAAACACTACAGTATTTAATATGCTATTTTTACCTTTCAGTGATAAAGTAGCACCTGCCCCATATTATCTCTGCATTACTGATGGTTGGCTGGTAGAGAATGCCATTGGCATTAAGTCCGCCATTATACATTATTTGTTAGTTGCAAAAAGTTTTAAATAAAATAAATAATGTAACATTTTTATTGTTCCAGCAATGACGACCTACATGATAATGATCTTCACTTCCTTACTCATTACGCAGACGTTATGTGCTACCGAGGTTAACAGCATCGGACAGACAATCAAATCACCAGCTAATTTATCATATGAAGAACTTGTTTACATAATGCAAACAAGACATGGTGTACCTCAAAAACCAAGGACACTATCTCCTTGTGCAAGAGCCATACTTGGTTGTTGTAAACAGAACAGAATGAACGAACACTGTTCAGAGACATTGAATTGTGGAGCGTTTTTCTTTGATGATAACCCTTGCGATGATAAATTTATTATAAGCGCACTAAAAGCAGCAAAGAATTTTTATACGCAACTAAAACAGGACTAATTATTTTCCGATTGGAATTGAAAATTCAATTCTATGATGATTCGAAGCGTAATTGTGGCATTGCTCTAGTCAAGAGGCGAGAAATCGTAAATAATATTATGCGGTAATATAATGTTATAGCTGCTTGTGATGAATGACTATGTGTGTGTATTAAAATTGGAGAGAACTTCTTTGAGTTTTAAAGTTCCTATTTCTATTTTCTAAGCGTAACTCTATCACCAGAAGGGTCAATGCTGAGTTTTGAGGTTTTTATAGATTTAAACTCAATTTAGAAACATCTCAAACCTACTAAGCAGAGCATGTAGACAGTAAGATTGTTTAAATCCAAATATTTACAAAGACTATGTATATTTGTATAAGCTGTATCTAGCAACTATTGAAGAGAATCTAAATTAAATGTAAAATACTTAAACACTAATTTTATAGACGAATAACTGAAATTTTATTATTAATAAAATTATTATATTCATGTATAAACATAGGAAAACTAGCTTCAAGCCGTTGTGACTACTTTGGTCTAGCCGTGATTTTTATCATAATTATATATTTGGCTTGTTTGTACCAATAAGTGCATTATTAACAATAAATAAAACACTTTAAGAACGAAAATAAAACATACCAAATCTGTTTGGCACAAGGCCAAGCTATCAGCATAGCAACAGGCGACATAATATTATGATCGTCAAAATTATAATTCTTTTTCAGTGGTTTCTGACATGCATTTTATAAATAAATCTGTTGCAAATAAAATGACAATCTTTATTTTCACCCCATTATCACATGGGGTAAGTCTCCACATTTGAACGGTATTGAGAAGGAAAGAAAACGTATTAGTACAGTGTTTAATTTTGGTTAAGTATTCCTTTTCACACCGAGAATGTTCTCTGTATACGGACAGAATAACAACGATTCGAACGATAACGAATAACGAAAGTATAATCTCAGAAACTATTGGTTCGAATTGAAAACTTCTTTCAGTATTGGATAGTACATCTATAAAGAAAGGCTATAGGCATTATAGCATCACGCTACCACCAATAGGAGCGAAGCATCAGTGAAAAATGTTGCTAAAACGAGGAAAATTTTCAAAATTTCACGCATACGACGATGTCGCGGGCTACAGCTTGTTTAAAATATAAATATTCGACTTTGACTTTATGAAGGAGGCCTACGTTTCGAGTCGATGGAAAAAAGCTAATGATGATTTTTGAATAGTTGGTCATTTAAAAAAAAAATATCTAAACAACCGATATGAAATATTCCAGCGTGAATATTACAGCTGTACAAATCGTTACTCCATAACGAAGTTACCAAAACAAATTGAAATACGAAATTGAATTATGCTGCCATTACCTACTCTGCCTTTATGAACCCGCTACACTGAAATGTTACATAAAAATGGTATGTATCTGTGGAGGTCAATTTAACGCAATGTTTAGTCTCAAAGGAATAGAATGAAGTTATGATTGGTACAATCGTATCTGTGGTTTATATCTAACTTAATGTTCTTGCTAAAGTCTTTGTAACTCAATTACATAATCCAAGTATTTCCAAGTATCTTTTGTACATTTTATGTGCATTATTTTAATCGTTTATTAGCCTAACGAGATTCTCTTTTTTTTCGAAAAGTTGTTATTGAGTTCAACCGAATTGACAATTTGCGCTAATCTCCTTTACTTATTATAAAACAAAGCCGTAATTTTTGTATGTATGTCCCTCTGTGAGCTTATATCTTCAAAACTACGCAACGGATTTTGATACGGTTTTTTATAGATAGAGTAGTGCCCGGAGATGACTTAATTGTATAATTTAATAAAGTTTGATAACTAAATTCCACTCGTACGAAGTTACGGGCAACAGCTAGTGAAGCAATAAAATGATATGAATTAATTGTCGTTATTCAGATTTAAAATAAATGTTTAATAGTAAGGGAATTGTAAGTACGTAGTCAATTATACAGATAGCGTGGGACGAAGCGCTGTGGTGTTCTATGGGGGAAGCCTATATCCTGCAGTGGACGGAGAAAGGTTGATGAATGGATGGATGAGTGGGATCTCTTATACATTCGTTATCTTCTATATACGGCATAGCGAGTGTTTACCGCAAGACTGTTTGAGTATACCAAAACAATAGTATGAGGTGACAAACATAAAAAATAAAAAGATTAAAATACAGACGAATTGAGAACCTCCTCGTTTTTTGAAGTCGGTTAATTGTGTAACATTTCTTAGTCTCGATATTGAGAAAGGATATTACTATGAATAAGGAATAGAATATTCTATTTAAAACTAAAAAAAAACAATTTGGACAATAATACAGATATTAATATGAAAGCCAGTACCACACACAAACAATAATGTAGAGTGTTCTTAAAAATCTTTGTAATTAATTACTCCAAAGATATTTAAAACACAGGACAGAGCCAACATTTCCTTATCTCAACGAACACAAGGTAAAGTTCCGTGTGATGGCTTACAGCTTTGCCAATGATAATAGGCATACCCAGGAACTGGTTGGCAAGAGGCCAGAGGATACAGTTGCATTTATTAGAGTATTCTTTATATTAAAACTTAGCAAGGTTATGTACAGTGTCTACGCTAGACTTAATCCTAATTAAGTCAGTATTATTGCCCGTGTAATGTCCGGCTAGTAATACAAATATGACCTATTTTCTCTCATAGGTGATGTAAGGGTCAACTAAGAAACAATTGAAGTTGATAAATTCTCGAATAGAAGAAACGTCAGCGTTAACAAAATGGTCTACTGTTTTTGAACGTCTTCTTCCCAGCCACTGTTGGTTGTCCCCCTACAAGAACATCAATGCGATATTTAACTCACATTGAAAAGATTGTTGTGGAAGATTTGGTAAACATATGCGAGAACCATGATAGCTCTGATGGGAGAGCAACGGAACGGTATTCCGAGGTCGTGGGTTCAAGACCCGCTCATTGTTATCATTTTTTTCCACTAAAATTTAGTTTATTTATTAATAGAGGCTAATTTTCCACTTTTGCCTTGATTAATAAGTAAAGCAGAAGCAATACCATAGATACATTTGTAAATCTTGATAAGACATCTTGCTTAATATTTCAAGGCACCATTCACTTTTCAAAAATACAATAGACGATAAAATGATGTAAGGTTACATAAATCTTATTAATTACCTAAATGACTTTTACAATACTTATGGCAAGTTTATTGTCAACGTGTCTTCTATAAATTTCATAATAGGAGACTCAGACTTTAGAGTGACCGTCTCTTTCATGAATAGGAAGGTGTTTGCTCTATTACGCCATATTGATTGGGTATACTAGTTTAAGGCGGTTTCTCAAACTTAAAATGTGACGTATTAAAGGGGAAATTGAGATGATGTTAATAATAATAATAATAATAAACCCCTCTGGGCCAGTCGTTACCTCACCATGAGGCTAACGCAAAACCTGGAGGCAGATTATAGGCTTTCGAAAATCTTGTGGTATAAACAAAAAATGTGTCACAGGACCTAGGGAAAGCCTACAGACCGCAGGGCAGCTTGTGGCGAGCTGAGTGCCCCTGAGAGTCGGTAGTGGCCTCGCCTTCGGCTTGCCTTTGTTGGCTGGCCGAACTGGAAACCGAGAGTGCCTGGACTCTCGCCTCTGTCTTGCCTTCACCGGCTGGACAGAGTGGGGTCGCCAGAGCTATATGCTCGGGGGTGAAAGTATCAATGTCAAGGGCGTAATTACGGGGAAACCCGCTCCGGGTCTTGACCCGCGATGGTGAAACCGGTGCCGCACCGCTCTACACCCCAAGCCGCTCACATCTGTGTTGCTCCCTGCTGCCTTGTCTGGCGGCTGTGTAGGGGGCCCATCTAGTGAGTCGGCGAGTCACCGTCTGCCACGGTTCAAGAAGTTTAGTAGTATTGAAGGCAGGCGACCGTTTTTAATTCAATAGTGTATGATTAACCGGTTCAATTAACACACCAACCCCATAAACTGAGTAATTATAATTTGCCATTCATTTACAATAGATTTACACCTACCACTGGCACTCCATTACTACTTCTATAGTACAGGTATGGAGTGTCGTTCGTAGACGTCCCATCACATTTTATTCTTTCATAAAAAATCTCAAAGGGCCTCTGCATGTTGGACCCATGTCCCCATGTAAGCCTACCAAAGGACCGGGTATTTCTTTAATAGAAATAGCCCGTGACTCGGTAAATGAGAAACAAAATAATAATAATAATAATCTTTATTGGTACTAATAACATAACAACAATTTACATGTGATCTCTGTCTCCTATATAATAATATATGTGAATTCGTAAATTGTCACCAAACGGGAAATAGTTATCTGTAATGAAAGTGCTTCTAATTTGGGAAATACGTGCATAGATGACAGACACAAATATTATAAACATCATGTATAAATTACCCACTTGAACGCACTTACATGTGGGCTTTTACTACGTGAGAATTTTAATCGTGAGTGCTTACCTAATTTTTTTGCGTTAAACACATCGTTATTTATTGTGATCACTGCCTACAACAATGTTGATAATTATATGGTAGCCTTTGATATCTGGTATAGAGTTAATAATTTTCACAACTAATATGATAAATGTTTATTTATTTATTCATTTATTATCACAATACAGCTAGGTACCATTACAGGGATTCTGTCTCCATCTATCTAAAAACAACTTATTTTGACGATCGAAGTTAATTATAAATGATTTTGAACAATGATGTATTGATACCTTATATTATAGTGATACTGTAGGTAAATTAAAAAGTTGTATTTAAAAAAAAACATAATTATTAATTCTGGCATTGAAGTATTTCTGGCGAAGTGCCTGGAAAACTAGTATTAGCATACCTCATTGGCAGGCTGTGCTAGCACGTTTAGTAAAGTAAGGCAAGTTTTTGGTCCTGAATAAAATAATCAGTTAAGAAGGGCAATTTAAAAATGCGATTTCTTATCAATATCATTATATGGAACGAAAATTAAAACTATGGTAAAGAGAGCTTTGCGAGAGAAGAGTAAACAAAAATAGGACGTTAAACAGAAGGTCCAGAAATAATTGGGTACCTATTTAAAAAAATCACTGAACCGACTTCATGTGCCTTTAAAATTTGAGGGTTTTTCTCGATTCCTTAGGATAACCATCAGATTCTGACCTGGGACCACACAGGAACTACCAGCTTTTAAAAAAATAAGTTTCTTTACGCCCAGTTAAAAGTTAGAGGTAACAAACATAAAAAAGCATACAGATGAATTGAGAACCTCCTCCTTTTTTGAAGTCGGTTAAAAATAGAGAAATCTTACTACGACTTCAATCGGATAAAGGCAGAGCAGTGATAAGCTATAATATAAATTTTAGATGTTTAGATATCATTTTGAATTCTTGTAAAAGATCATTAATAAAATCGGTGCCATATAGACGACCATTAGCATGAGGGAACACATCACAGCGTTTATAATTAAAGCTTTATCTAATTGTTTCCTGAGCCGGGAAATTCGTCTAAACTTCACTTGTTAGGGACAGTTTGGGCATTGTTTTGCTAACCCACCGGTTTAATTGGTATCAACAAAGTTCACTGAGTTAATGATGAGGCTGTAGGTATAAGAGTTCAAGAATATACCGAAACGCGCTAATTTTAACATACTTGTAACATTAGTGGTTGGGAGTTTATTGCGTGACTTTTCCATGTCGATAAGTTAGGAAGGTAGTAGTGTTAGTTAGTTGCTATACATATGTGTGTGTCGGATTAAGAATACAAGTGTCACTACCCCTTTTCCTCTTAAAAGCCAGATAAGGGATATTGTACATACATAATATCCTCAGTGAGACAAGAAAAACTCGAAAATAAACTCTGTCAACACGTCTGGTCAGCGCGGCACAATAGACCATAATCCCTCCCAAAGTGGAAGTGGCTCATGCCCAACAGTAGGACGTTAACGGGTTTGAGAGAGAAAGAATGTTTGTTACTAACTTACTATTAACACGATTTTATTATTTTAGTATTGAAATTTTCGTGAGTCATATTAGAAATACTATATGTTACAAGCTAACACTCATTGTTATGTAATCGATAATGTCGACCCGAACATGCTGGAAGGTCCAGACACTGCTGGCAATTCAACCTGAAGATGAGCTTCGGATATTCTTGAAACCTAGGTCTGCATCATCGATCCCATAACAGTAAGTGTTAGCCAATAACATATAACATATTCTTAATACGCTTTTGTTAGTTCGGTACGTATCAATCAATTAGATGATTTATGTAACAGAATCTTTCAAAATTACTTTCACCCACTTGTCTGATTGATCTGAAATCTTGCAATAAATTAAAAAGTAATAACGATTCAAGGGTGTCTTTTAGTTTTAGAACTAAGCAGATTATTTTCTTTTTTCTTGCTGTTATATTACTTTAAATTAGGTATTGGCATTAAGGGCCTACATCAATATTATCGTCGACATGTACACATTAACACAGCTAGTAGGTATAGAAAATGAAGAATTAGGGATATTTTTTTTGTTTACTCAAAATCTACTAAATATATTTTAATTCTGTTTTACGTGTTTCTATATATAATAGTTACTTATGTTTTTAAAGTTATTTCATTAGTTAATACGCGATAATAGACTGACAAATGAAAAAAATAAAAAATTAAAGAGGTTGTTTCGCTAAGATTTTCTATCGAGAAAACTTTTTTCAATCGCGTTTCTGAGTCTATGCGATCCTAGATCATATATTGAAAAAACATATACTTAAAAATTAGAGCTCTAGCCATTCAATCTAAAGAAACAATGAAAACTTCGTACGTAGAAAAATGCACGAAGCTATTTTGGTATCCTCTTAAGAGCCACTTGGTATTAATATTTCCGTCACGAGCTTTGGCGCTAGTCACACATTTTCAATATTCAAGCAAGCGAGAAAAGTGCTTTTAATCTGTTGGTCGAATTTTTAATTAATAATTTTTTCTAAGTCAAGTCAAACGCGCGAAATTTTGAAAACAAACCTAAACAAATTATACAAAAAAGCGATCTTCTTAAACCTCTCTATCTATTAAAAAAACACATCAAAATCCGTTACACAGTTTTGAAGATTTCAGCTCACATAAAGTCGCTATTTTCGTATGTATGTCACATATAAAAATATCGACTTGCTTTATAATACTTGTAAGTAAATATTCAGTAGACTACTCGTATAAATAGATATAAATACATAAAACATATTTTGACCGAAGCATCGAAGCGAACCTTCCGCCCTATATTTCAGGATGACTTGTTTAATAAACGCGTTGATGTAAAAGACCATAATGACGAAGCCAATTTCGCGAATAAAACAAAATGTATAAAAAGATCAATCAATCAAACTGGCCAGTATTCATTTTAGTAATACCAAATTTGATGAAATTAAAAAGTTAGTAATGTTTTGAGTGCGATTTGTGCGCAATTATGGTTTCCATTAAACGAAAATCATGGATAAAATGCATGTTCTTGGTCTCTCAATTGATTTCAAATAATATACGAGTAAGTTACCAAAGAGTTTTCCTTATGTTCTTAATTTATCTGTAGGCTTTTGACTTTTTAATATTCGCTCGAAAAGCAAGCTAGTTTTACGATAATAAAACATAAGAAAATATAAAACACAAAACTTTTTAAATTAATTTATTAATTTTGCATTTGACATGCTATGCTTTTACTTAATAAATCAAATTATGGTGGAATGGTTCCGGTTGCGGTAATCACTTTTTCCACAAAACTTTTTATTATTTTCCGAAGGAGCAAGCTTTATATTGAATACATACCAACTTATCAATGAAAGTTTAAATTTCAATATTACTATTATTATAATTTGTGGATATTGATTATACAATTAAACGGATAAAATTAATAAACATTCGTTGGTTTTGTAGAATATAGACCCTTGTTAACTTTGGTCAAAATTTAATCATTAGGTCAGCGTAAAGTAATTGAATTTAGACTTGGTTGTGAACCGTTTTAATTTAACAGAAATAGCGGGCTGCCTTTGGGCTTGAAAATACCCATATTAAATTTAACTATTTGAATTGAAACGTAATAAGCATTGTTTTGATTTTAGAATTAGTTCTCAACTCCGCTGTCATACTCCAAAAGGGACAAGTGCGTAGCACTTACAACCGTCGGGCATCTATGACCAGATGTATGAGTGTGGATGAAGCCAAGAAAGTATTAATTGTAAGTTTAAATTGTAGCAAATGGCGCTCTATAGTCTCTGCCTACCCCCATGGGAAAAAGGCGTGATGTTATAATAATAATGATGATGAACATGAGCTCTCAATTGTTGGACTGGCTGCGATCCGCGTTCTAAACGCAATTATGTCGTGATGGTAATAATTCGAAACTACTTATATAATTTTTGAACCGAAATGTAAGCATATTAAGTATTACATACTTTTTCCACCACAATTTGATTTATTAAAAACATATTAAGTGATTAAATTTTTTCTTGAATTAAATTTCTATTTTTTTTTGTTCTTAGATAGTGTTAAATAACATTCAAGTTGACAAGTCTCCTCGACTTTCGTTATAAATAAATTCCTTACTTCTTGCCAGCCCATTAATTTGCCAATAATGGGCCACTTTTGGGCACAGGTCTCCTTTAGTTCGGGAGAGCTTTTGGTCTGCTGTACCCAGTGGGGTAACTACTAACTACTAAACTAACTAAGTTAAGACGTTTGTTCAGTGGAACAAACGTCTTAACTTAGTTAGTTTATACTTTTCCAGCTCTTATAGGTAATATTCTTTAGGTGGCTCTTATAGCACCGCGGAGAAGAAATGGGGTAACGACACCCATATTCCTTACCTATCCGTCACCACGCAAACAATATCTTACTAAATTCTACTACGTAATGTGTTCGAAATAAACTCTGTTATTAAACAGCAAATGTATATTAACCAATACAAACTCTTACTGAAAATAGGCTCTGGTATTTTGCTGAGTACTCTACTACTCGTATATTGGTAATGTGTATCTTGAGAGTTATTTGCTTCAATTTATGGTTCAAGCCCTCGCTTGCTTACGTCGTAATCGTAGCCATATCGAGTAATATAGACGATGTTAACTCGATAAAGTTTTAATACTTCATGTTTATGTCTATACTGGCTGTGCACCGCGGTGTTACTCGCGGTAAAAAGGTTTAAAAGGATAATTTTTTGATCGTTCTTTTCATAAAAATCCATTCAGTAGTTTTAACAAACAACCAAACATCCATACTCACAAACTTTCACATTTATAATATTAGTAGTATCTTTATTTAATATAAAAGAAATTTGTTATTTCTGTATATCCTTGCCCCTATCTTTAAAACTGTGCAACGAAATCTAAAGCGATTTTTTTAGAGTTCATTAGATCTTTTTTTATATATAATTTTTCTAGTTTTGGTTTCTAAATTCAATTTGCTAATCTTTTATTTTCTCTTCACTTTTTAATTCCATAAACGTTTCACTTTGTTGAACATGCATTTTTTCCAATTGACATAATATTTGGTGTATCATAAAAATGGTGGTCATACAATTTTTCTTTATTCATACAAAGTTTCAAAAAAATAAATAAAATTTCCTCCAGACTGACTTTTATGACGTTATATAGAAAATTATTATTTGTTAAATTGTTTATTTTTCTTTACAAATTCTGTAATAAATATTTACGCTCTTGCTGTCTGTATTTTGTAGATATTAATAATACATTCGTCCGTCCATGTGGCGACGGATTACGACTACAAGTGTCACCACCCCCTTTCTATCCTAGGATGTTGTAAGAGTAAGCTAAGGGATATTGTAAGCAGTTAAGATCAACTGTGAGAGACGGAAAGCTCGAGACTAAGCCCTATGCTAACACACCTGGTCAGCGCGGCAAGTAGACCGAAACCACCACTAATAGGTTGGAAATATAATGACATATTCAACTAATTAAAAAAGTACCTACCTGCAATATTCAATTGCACTACCAAGTATGTTCTTCTGTAATTTCCACATTAAGTTTCTGTTCCATAAAATTATAACAACTCTACTAACTTATGTTGTAGCAAGCTTAATTAAAAATAGTAGTTTAACTAGAAACCGCAGCGCTGCCTCTCATTAATGCACCGACACCCGCTGCTACGTAATGAACTCTACGTTATTTTATAAATAGTACGCTGTGACTTTGTACAAAGTGGCGTAGAAACTTACGATTATCTTGCATACATTCTTATCTATTATTATCTACGCGTGGAATTTTAGATCCTTCATATATTTTGTCACCGTGTAATTCTTCCCTGGACTTTTACGAATATTTCAAGACCTAAATCACAAAAATCGGCCCAGGCGTTTTCGAGTTTTAGCGAGAGTAATGAACAGCAATTCTCAAATTGTGTGTCTGCCACACTTCTGGTATCTCCACACATACTTGGTTGACTGACACAAAATACCTACTAATGAAATTAAGTCATTGGGTGGGATTTCATGAATAAATTGCTTTCGCAATCTTTTTTTATTTCAATAATTAATATTCATAAATAAATTTATTTTCATTTTAGTATTAGCATCTTTTTAATCTACAAAACTTTTCAACTTGAAAAATCAATTCCCTCGATTCAGCTTTGAAGAGTTTGCGTTGGCTTTCATCAAGACATTATTAAAATTCATGATATTGAACGATATTATTTTATAAAAGTTTATCTATATTTTATAATATAAGTCCTTAATTAAGATTTTAAGCAGTTATTTTTCTTTTATATAAGCACTAATCAAATATTCATCGTTACTAATACTTTAAATGCTTAAGAAACTCTATCTTTTGGTTGCCGTTTTAAACCAAAATTATTGAACTAAATTAAATGAAATGTGGTGCAAATATACTAGTCCTTTCTTGGCCTCTATTAAGAAAAGACAATAATTTTATATGCAAAAAAGGTAATGCTGAATTCCACGCGAGTCAAGTCGAGTCAATTGACCAAGAACAGCAACAGCAAACTTTGTGTAATTACTTATGGTCTTATTCATAATGACTTATCAGAGGTCTAAAAGTTGGCTAAAATCGGTTCCCGAAAATTGTCAACAAAACTTGTTATTCATAATGGTTCATTTACGCTAAAACGTTTATTATCTCTCCGATAACATCTCCGTTTAAACCTTCGATATGTCAGCCATTATAAATAAGACCTTTAATGTCTTCTTTTTCAAACCCATCCATTTTATCCATTTTATCCCAAACTATTTGGGGAACGCACGTGTTCTCTTCCAACCTATTCCTACCTCTTGTATTAGCCGTCATATTCTTATAAACTCCTTTTCTTTTCATATCGTCTCTCACACAGTCCATGTATCTTGTCTTTAGTCTTCCTCTGCTTTTCTGGCCATCAACATTGATATTCATCAACTTTTTCAACATCAACATCAACCAACAACAGACGGGCCTCGTGGTGTAGTGATTCTGGTAACGGACTGCCGATCAAGAGGTCGCGGGTTCGATTCCCGCTCGGGACAATCATTTGTGTGATT
Organism: Orgyia antiqua; assembly: GCA_916999025.1. Taxonomy (NCBI): domain Eukaryota; kingdom Metazoa; phylum Arthropoda; class Insecta; order Lepidoptera; family Erebidae; genus Orgyia; species Orgyia antiqua. The sequence continues at coordinate 12,327,474 of OU779864.1, read as the reverse complement.
TTTCTAAATGTCATAAAATGTTTGTACTGCGTCTGGGTGTTTCTATATATTATAAGTAAGTATTTACAAAAAAAAAAGTAGTATATATATTCTATCCGTATTCTGGTACCCATAACACAAGCATATAAGCTTAGCTTGGGACCAGAGGACGTTGTGTGAAATGTCCATTAATATTTATTTATTTATTTATTTATTTTTACATAAATGCCTATACCAGGACAGACGGTTCCCTTTTAGCTTTTCTATTACTGGCGCTCCTTTTAAGCTCATACTTTCATTTCATTTTTTGTCCATTCAAGTCACTTCACACAAAATGCTAAATAACTACACAAGGTTAGTTATTACTTAATATAATAATTAATTAAAACAAAATTTGCTTCCCATAATAATATGTTTATAATCACTAAACATCCAATTTGTTGGCATCCCATTACTGAAAAAATTATATTTATAGTTTACTCGTATATCGTTTTCTTGTCGACATGTAATAAAAGTAACCCCGGGGATCACTAAATCTGTTTACCTTCGTAGAGTATTGCTTTTCACTAATATAATACATTATAATAATATGAGGATATATTATAGAGTAGTGTATTTCAAGAAATATTAAATTATGTGTTATTGTTGAAATAAAAATTGTTTATGTTAATATACGTGTTTTGTTAAACGGCCTAATTTTAGCAATTACTCGAATATAATTAAACATTTAATTAGTTAGATATTTCTTCAAATAGGTTATATAATCGTTCTTTAAAAAACTAGTGCATGGCACAAACTTAAAATACCTTAATTAACACGCTTTTATCATTAAAAGTGAGACGAGATTCTTGTATCTTGAAGGTATTAATAGACAGCTCATATGTGCACTGTGTAATTTTATGTTTAGATTAATCCGACAAATGTTAAACACGAACGAACGCGAACATTACATAGGAAATGTTTACCTACACGAAATACCTAGTATATGCTTATTTAAACAATGTTGTATTAATGTTAGAGAAATTCAAATACATTTTAAATTAATTTTTTCCAGCCCATCAACGTCCCACAGTTCAGCACGGGCCTTTTAAAAGATTCTAGACTCATTATGCTCCGCTGATCAGGTTTATTGGCATAGGGCTTAGTTTCGAGATTTCCGTCTATCACAGTTGATTTTAACTGCTTATAATATCCCTTTTCTTGTTCGAACATCACCCTGGTGGGGATGGTAACACTTAAATTCTCAACCCGTTACTACATGGAAGTTAACTTATAAATATTAACAAGAATTTTCACGATACCGTTATATATGGGTTTGTAGTTATATGTGATAAAAGCTTCAGAATATGGCTAGATAAAAGTTATTTCGAGAACACGTAACATAGCCATAATAGAACGCTTGAATGTTATCAAACCGTTTTAGATACTATACACATACTCGTAGAACCGAAAATTACCTCATACCCTTCCCTCTCCCAACGTCTTCCCAATTTCCTTACCTGCAGTGCTCGAGAGCTTCCGTTTTCCGAAATAGTAGGGAAGCGTCGTTTAAGATCTGGAACGTTCTAAATAGAGGTAAACCTAGGTCAATATGATAGCTGCAATAAAGACAGGTCGGTGACACTGCACTGGGGTTAATTATTTACTAGACGAAGCTAGGTACTTGTCTTAAGAATATTGCTTCGAAATTTGAGCGTAACACATAGTATCTTCAAATGTGTTCTATATGTATTCGACTGTAGTCAGTACTACAGTCGAATACATTATATTATTATAATAAGTAAAGTGCCATTAGTTTAAAGAAAGATAAGTAAAATGTTATGTTAAAATTGTATAGATATAATTTTACATAGTACGTTCTTTGTATCAATTGTTTTCCGTTCCATTCTGTACAGAATAATTTTCTTAGTTCAAAAACTAAAAAATACGCTTGAAAATCCTGAATATTCTTTTTAATTTTTCCATTGTTATCGATCCTTAAGAGGGTACTGTACTCCTAATTTAGGTATTTGCCTTAGGTATTGCTATCCCTATTCCCGAGCACCGTGCTGAAAGGGACAAATATAGCCGAAGCAGATTTTAACTACAAATTCTTGGAAAAAAAGACGTTTCGCTATCCCCTTTTTTTCTTCGCGAAAGTTAAACCAATTTTGATTGTTTTTACGCTGTATTATAGATGAAGAGTATATCTATGCTTATACCACTTTCTTTTTTGGTAAAACGTTACCAAATATCTGTGAAAGACGCTGCAACTTTACCTAAAGAAAATCGAACGGGATTTTCGGATGGTCATATTTCTTTTAGTTATTATGTATTGAAAAAAAGAAAGTGACAGAAGCGTAGATATACTCTTCATCTATAATTTAGCGTAGAAACAATTAAATCGGTTTAACTTTCGCGAAGAAAAAAGGGAAGTACGATACCCATATTTTTGTATGGAGCATAATTTGGTATCGTGCCCTCATAATATGTCTAAGTACAAAATTTCTAATAAATAGTGGGTGAAAACTACTTTCAAGCATTCTGTTACACAGATAAATACATTGATAGATACGTATCAAGCTACTAAAAGCGTGTAAAAAGTAAAGGCATTATCTTTCTTTACTTATTATAAATCTAAGTAGTTATTTTTGTATGTATGTCCCTATGTGAGCTTATATCTATACTTTATATTATAAAGCTGAAGAGTTTGTTTGTTTATTTGTTTGTTTAAACGCGATAATCTCAGGAACCTCTGATCCGATTTGAAAAATTCTTTCAGTGTTGGTAGTCCATTGAGCGAAGAAGGCAGCAGTAGTGAAAAATTATACAAAAACGAGCAACATTTTCTAAATTCTTTGCGTACGAAGTCGCGGGCGACAGCTAGTCTTATATACATACGCAACGTATGTTAATGCGGTTTTTTAACGATAGTGTGGCTCAAGAGGATCGCTTTTTTGTATAGTTACGTAGGGTTTGGTTTCTAAATTTCACGCTTATGAAGTTACGGTAACAGCTAGTTTCTTTATAAAATTATGTTCAAATTAAACTTCAGAATACGGATAAATATTCTACTATCCCTATTCGCATCTGCATAACATTAAAAAACTGCATTCTTATTTTGCTGTACGATATCTATGGACGACATATGATCAACAATTCACTAGTATTGCTCTTTGGATATCCGTTTTAAGTGTCCCTTTTGTAACATTTCGCCCAGTCTTGTTGCAGTCTGTTTTAAGCTTTGACATATTTCACAGTCCGTGTACGTCCATAACAAATTGCTTGTAACACGGGTCAATATATCACGTTTGTACGTATATGTGTAAAGTCTACACGTCAATCATTTATGTAAATGTCTAATTACACAGGAATAAATCATGGTTTAATAAGACAGGTTTTCTCTTTCCATAAGTAGAACAGGATGATCAGTCATTTATCAAGTCAGTTAAGCATACTATTGTCTAGCTTGTAGTATTTAAAATAAAATGTAAAAATTTCTTTGTATAATGTACATTGAATGGCAAGTGTATCTTGAATGGTAGCTTTAAGTATTTATGTTATATAAATATAAATAAATATTCATGGACATTTCACACAACGTCCTCTGGTCCCAAGCTAAGCTTATATGCTTGTGTTATGGGTACCAGAATACGGATAGAATACTTAAGCTACTTTTCATTTGTCCTTATAATACATAGTAAACACCCAGATGCAGTATAAACATTTGTATGACAATTAAAAACATCACACAAATATTTGTCCTGACCGGGAATCAAACCCGAGACCTCGTGAACGGCAGTCCGTTATATGAACCACTAGATCACGAGGCCCGTCATATATATAGGGAATACCAGGATAAGTATCTATTAGACTATGGTATAAATATTTCATTGCGTGTGAGTAATAAATTGCGTTTCGATTTAACATAAAAAATAATACTAATATCTAGTGGTATATTGTTGAAAAAAAATAAGTCTTATTTAGTATATTTGAGGAAATATTTTCTGATATTGTGATTGTTTATCCCCTGTAATATGAAACAACAAAGTGAAATCTGTATTTAAAAGCTCAACGCATTAGAATCGTCTTTTGTGATTATTTAATCAACTTTGCTGTTCCTTCCTTAAAAAATAATTAATTTTATTAAGCGTAAAATAAAATAAATGTGTATTTCTACATTGATTTATTAATTTTGCAATTTACTTGCTATCTTTTTACTTAATCTATACTAATACTAGAGCTGTCCCGGCAAACGTTGGTTTGCGATACTAAATAAAAATTGGTCAAGTGCGAGTCGGACTCGCGCACGAAGGGTTCCGTACCATTATCTATGTAACATAAGGCAACGTTATTAGTATCGAGCAAGAAACGGTAAAAAATCATGTTTGTTTTATGGGAGCCCCCCTTAAATATTTATTTTATTTTATTTTTAGTATTTGTTGTTATAGTGACAATAGAAATACATCATCTGTGAAAATTTCAACTGTCTAGCTATCACCGTTCTTGAGATACAGCCTGGTGACAGACGGACGGACGGACGAACGGACGGACAGCGAAGTCTCAGTAATAGGGCCCCGTTTTTACCCTTTGGGTACGGAACCCTAAAAAATCAAAAAAAGGTTTGAAAAATAGATGTTGGCCGATTCTCAGACCATGTCAAGAATACGCATGTCAAATTTCATAAAAATCGGTCGAGCCGTTTCGGAGGATTACGGTAACTAACACTGTGACACGTGAATTTTATATAATAACTAGCTGACCCGGCAAACGTTGTTTTGCCATACTAAAAAAAAGAAAAAAAGGTTTGAAAAATAGATGTTGGCCGATTCTCAGACCTACTGAATATGTATGTAAAATTTGAGAAGAATCGGTCAAGCCGTTTCGGAGGAGTACGGTAACTAACACTGTGACACGTGAATTTTATATATTAGACTAGCTGACCCGGCAAACGTTGTTTTGCCATACTAAAAAAAGAAAAAAAGGTTTGAAAAATAGATGTTGGCCGATTCTCAGACCTACTGAATATGCATGTAAAATTTCATAAAAATCGGTCAAGCCGTATCGGAGGAGTACGGTAACTAACACTGTGACACGTGAATTTTATATATTAGATATAAGATTATAAAGCTGAAGAGTTCATTTGTTTGTTTGTTTGAACGCGCTAATCTAGGAAATGGTACTACAACTACTGGTCCGATTTGAAAATTTATTTCAGTGTTGGATAGTACATTTATCAAGGAAGGCTATATAACATCACGCTGCGACCAATAGGAGCGAAGCAGTCGTGAAAAGTGTCGCAAAAACGGGATTTTTTTTCTAAATTCCACGCGTACAGAGTCGCGGGCAGCAGCTAGAAAATAAAATAAACAAAGTCATGTATTAACTAATAGTTTGTAATTTTTCTGTAAGTAAATCGATGAGCATCTCCAAAACTGCTTGTCTATTCCAATTCTAACCAATTACAATCATTATTTTGACTAATATTTGTATGAAATACCAAAATGAATCATTAGTTATATTACACCGAGCCCTAAGACCCATAGCACACGGCGTATTTTAAACGCGCAGACGACGCGCGTATACGTGGTTTAAACGAGATTTGATCGCTACCTTGTAACCTAAGCACACGGGGCGATTGTGAAACGCGCCTCTACTGCGCGTATACGCGCAGGTACAGCTGTACAGACGCGCTGTAGTCACGCGTAGCTTTTGCGTTTGAAGAGAGTAGGGTAGGTAAAAGTGAATAAAACGACAATTTATATTACCCTAAAAGTAGTAGACAGCAGACAAACAATAAACTTAAAAAAAATTACCATTAGCAAACAAAAAAATCTATGAATTTTGCTACTTTCAGAGTCATCATCAATTTATTTAAATTATTCAATTTTTATTATCATTTTCAATGTAGCTTTCTTTTTTTAGTAAGAGTCACATTCTGCTCTTCCTCACTGTCACTGCTTATTTCCATAATTGAATTTAATTAAATTGAGCAGGAAGTTGAAAAATATCGAAATTAAACAACTCCTTCGAAGTCTTAGTTTGAAATATTTTTTTTAGGTTAAGAGGATACCAAAATAGCTTCGTGCATTTTTCTATGTACGAAGTTTTCATTGTTTCTTTAGATTGAATGGCTAGAGCTCTAATTTTTAAGTATATGTTTTTTCAATATATGATCTAGGATCGCATGAACTCAGAAACGCGATTGAAAAAAGTTTTCTCGATAGAAAATCTTGGCGAAACAACCTCTCTAATTTTTTATTTTTTTCATTTGTCGATCTATTATCGCGTATTAACTAATGAAATAACTTTAAAAACATAGGTAACTATTATTTATAGAAACACGTGGATCAGAATTAAAATATATTTAGTAGATTTTGAGTAAATAGGAAAAGTATCCCTAATTCTTCATTTTCTGTGCCTACTGGCTGTGTAATATGTACGTGTCGGCGATGATATTGATGTAGGCCCTTAAGATTCACTTTTACGGCAAGACGTTTCATTTTACACAGTCACATGACTCATGTGACATGAGTCACAGTTCTATAGAATGGACACTTTGTTTTTAAAATGAATGGCGCGACGTGTTGAGTGGCGAGGCGAGTGTGTGTTAGTATGAAACGGAACATTTATTAACTTTTTTTAGCGAAAGTAAAGGAAATTATGTCCATTCAGTCTATTTTGCAAATTTGAACAATTTTGATAGAAAATACGTAGATTCTGGGATTAAAGTTCGTAGGTTTGCAGGAAAGGCTTAAAATACGTAGATCTACGTAAAAAGACGTAGAGTTGGCAACCCTGCTCCCAGCCCCCCTCTGCCCGTACCCCGCTCCTTTGTACGCGCGTTTGTTTCGCTTCAAATGCGCGTATACGCGCTTCATGCGCGCGTTTCTATTATCAATGCAAACGCAACAATCAGCGTTTACGGCGCCGAAGACGCGCGTTCCTGAAACGCGCGTTTAAAATACGCCGTGTGCTATGGGCCTAAGAAAAATCTATTAGAAGTAAGTTAGCGCCTTCAATACAAACTTCGTAGTCATAAAAGACCCGACTCTGACCAAATGACAAGTATATTCATTAGAGATCTTATGAGTCGGCAAACGATTGGATGTGACGTCAATGAAGAGAAATGGGGCCAAATTCTATACTTATCCTTCGGCTTGAAGAGGTAATTTTGTTTAGCAGTCCTGTTTCATTGATTTTGTGTTATTAAGGAAGTCAAAAATAAGCAATACAGTATTGAAACAATATTATTCGCCTAAATAAAATGAATTCAGCTCATTTAACGGTATGATTTAAGAATTATGTCATATCGGCTGTTTCTCATGGATAGAAACAAAATACTAGTAGTTTACATAATAATTTTAATTTGCTTTCATAGACAGATAAACATATTCTGTGAGAGAGGGAGTAACTTAAAACAAAACCCTATGCTTTCAATAGTTGTAATCAGTATGCAACTTTATACAGATGCAAGTATGTTTCGCACTTGACTGATTTTATTAAATGCATTAATTAAATATAGTAGAATCACTCACACTATTTTGTTAACACTATAGTTAGCAATGTGAGCCTACAAATAGCGGTAGGTATACCTACTCATTTACTTCAATAGACGTAGTATCAGTTAAGATTAACTGATACTACGTTTATTGAAGTAAATTGATGTGTTTTTTTATTGTTTTTCTAACATAACATTCGAAAGGACACCTAAAAACTGTCTTTACAAAGGGATGGGCATTCCATAGGGCGATGTTTTCTGAAATCTCCTATATATTGGTTGAAAGCTAAGTAATAACGAAATAAAAGCGCCAAATTTTAGTTGAAATAAAGGCGGAACCATGTCCATAAAATATGAAATAACGTCCTAAATTTATTTCCCTCAGATTAATTGAAAATTTGAAGCTGCAAAAAACTCAGAATGTTGTTTGTTGACCGTTCTAATTAACGCAAAGCGAGACTCATCCTTCATGTTGATTTATTGAAAAAAAAATTGTCACAACTGTAGCCAAAATTGCGACAAAATTTAATAATCGATGATAAAGAATATTATAATTTCATCTTATTTTAAATTATAATTAGCAGTAAGTCGTGATTTATGCTTCTTATTTGTGGAGCGTTTCTCGTTTGATACAATAATTAAAGACAAGCTGTTGACCGCGACTTCATACGCATGGAATTCAGAAAATTTTCTTTGTTATTGCAACATTTTTTACTGATACTTCGATCCCATTGGTCTTAGCGTGACGATATATAGCATATAGCCCGTAATATCCAAGACTGAAAGAGATTAGCTGAGATTAGCGCGTTTAAACAAACAAATTCTTTAGCTTAATAATATTAGTCTAAATAATAATAATAATAATAATAAATATTCATGGACATTTCACACAACGTCCTCTGGTCCCAAGCTAAGCTTATATGCTTGTGTTATGGGTACCAGAATACGGATAGAATACATATACTACTTTTCTTTTGTAAATACATACTTATAATACATAGTAAACACCCAGACGCAGTACAAACATTTGTATGACAATTAAAAACATCACACAAATGATTATCCTGACCGGGAATCGAACCCGAGAAATAATCTACAAATGAATTTAAAGAATATGGTAGTCTAGTGGGTGTCAGTTACTAAATATTTTCCTGTATATTTAAGTATGGTGGTGGATTAAGAATAGCACTAAAACCATTCCACTTTCTCCCCAGGGTACTGTTAACCCCAGCTAAATAATAATTCAAGCAGATAACATCTTATGTAAAAGACATAGTATAGAGTAGACGGCGTTATAGTAGACCAATTACCCTCTTGTAATGGAAGAGGCCCGTGGCCAGCAGTGGGATGTTAATGAATGTAAACAAATATTTAATTATTATAATTTAATTTAAGACGGGCCTCGTGGTGCAGTGGTTCTGGTAACGGACTGCCGATCAAGAGGTCGCGGGTTCGATTCCCGTTCGGGACAATCATTTGTGTGATTTTTCTAATTGTCATACAAATGTTCGTACTGCGTCTGGGTGTTTCTATGTATTATAAGTATGTATTTACAAAAAAAAAGTAGTATATGTATTCTATCCGTATTCTGGTACCCATAACACAAGCATGGGACCTTAGCATGGGACCAGAGGACGTTGTGTGAAATGTCCATGAATATTTATTTATTTATTATTATTATTTTGTTGGTATTTCGTTGAGCACGTAGAATTAAAGCCACAGTAATCAGATACCCTTATATAAATACATCGTTGTGATTTATATCCTTACCAATTTATAAGTGCGAACTACGAAATCCGTATGATGACACACTAATAATTTTGACGAGCATAAGTGTTAATGTGTGTAACGGAACAATAGCGTGATTTATAAAGCGTACAACGCCATCTATTGAGTAGAAGAGTAAACTTCTGTTTGTTAAGGATTGATTTCTAAATTTGACGCGTACGAAGTCGCGGGCAACATCTAGTATCCTATACAATTAGATGATGTACGCTTTGATTTCAACTAAAGTTAAATCAATTTTGTTTCACAATTTTGTGACAGTTTGCACCCATTATATTGAACCCAACAATGTGCCACTATAGAGCTGACAATAAAGTAGCAACCAATAATTCTTTTGTGAATAGAGTTTACGCTGTGTGTCAACAACAATATTATATCTCAATATTGTATCTATCCGGCCAGTAGGTTAAATATTAGACGATGCGATATTTAGTCGATATATCTACTTGATATGAGTTGATATTATTATATTATTCATCCGTGTGTGTGGTGACGGATTAAAAATACAAGTGTCACCACCCCATCACCTCCAAAGGGTGCTGTAAAAGTCAGCTAAGGGATATTGCACACAGATGTCACACAGATCCTCTGTGAAAAACAGAAAACTCGAAAATAAACTCTGTGCTAATACGACTTGTCAGCGCGGCATAGTAGACCATAATCCCTTCCAAAAGTGGAGGAGGCCAATGCCCAACAGTGGGACGTAAATGGGCTGGAGAGATATATATATATATATATCTATTTGGGTCCTTCTCTCTCTCTCCAGCCCATTTAACGACTAGGCCCGTGCCCAACAATCTGATGTTATTTGAAGCCCAAATAAATGCAATAGATTCCGTAAACAGTGGTGTATTTGAGTAAATGAATAGGGAATAGGGAATACGCATGTGCTATAGAATGATATAAAACTATATAAATAAATTCTACCTTTGTTCTTTCCCTACAAATGGTAATACATGCTTGAGAGATTTGTTCGAAGTGTGAAAATTTCTAAGGTATGTTACGCTTGGAAAATTATTCTGGAAATTGGATCGCCTAATATTATAAGGATAAAATAATTTGCGCAATTGCTTTAATTTGTATTAAGTACAGAGAAAAAGTAAGCATCATCCTCTATATTTCTGGATGACTATTTATAAATTGTAAAATAAAAACTTTGAATAGGTAGAATATGTTTCACTTTTTACGAAATTAACGACTTCTGGCTTGGTCCTGTGAGTCTTCTCCATAGAAAAAAAAACGCAAGTTTTATTCTGAGTTCTATTTTACCCATTTCTTTCTTTTACGCAAAACAATCAGTAATCTGAAAGATCTCTATAGTCATACTCTTGTTTCAACAAAGGAAAAGTAACAATTGAAATGATTAGAAAGCAATCTATTGGATAAACTTACTGCTGGAAATATATACTCGTAGTGTACACATTTAAATTATTTCTGAGGTTTAATAAAATAAGGAACAGTCCAATGAAGTTTTATATCACAACACTTACGTATTCCCTTTCTGATTCAGTTAAATTAACAGCTTTGTTAAAGCCAAAGAATCAGGAGAACAGATGCCTTTTGAAGCGGAAAATTTTGTTCTAAGCTTTTAGCTTTGACGTCACACATTGAGGCGTCAACCTAGAAACCTAGAAAGGTTAGGTCGTAATTAAAGACGCCTTAGGGTACATACCGTCCGTTTTAAACGTACCTTTTCATTAGACATAAACAAGACGTGTCTAATCTTTAATGACAAGCCCAACATCAGTTAAATGGGACTTTATACATATTGGACTATAAAAAACAGAAATAAGAATTGTTTTTGTAAAAGACGCCTGGCTTCTGACTTTTAAAAAGAGCTTGCTACACAATATATATTGCTATACAAGCTTGCTATACAAGACGCATTTTGATACATTTAAGCCTTTCGTCCACGAATAAAGAGAGAGAATAAAGTTAGACTGGTTTGAGACTAATCTAATCTGTGCTCTAATTCCACCACACATCTAGAGACCTACAAATGGTAATACATGCTTGAGATATTTGTTCCAAGTGTGAAAATTTCCAGTGTATGTTACGCATGGAAAATTATTCTGGAAATTGGATTACCTAATATTACATAGATAAAATAAAATTATATATTAAATATATTCTCTAAGTAGACTGTAGTGTAGTACTCTAGCTAGAGTGTACAGTGTGTACACGTCGTAGATTGCCCAATAAAAGTCGCTTTTCGTTATTTCAATCTCTCGTGGACGAGGCTTATTTGTAATTATCAACTAGGATAATAAGCAAATAATGATATTTACTGACTTGGGTTTCGCGTGATGAACATAGATTTTTATCTTGATTGCTATGACAGAGATCATTGATGACCATTGGGTGAAATCGAAATATTATGCAGCCAGCGTCTACAGGAGTAAGTTCTTATAGGTACTTTGTTATCTCTATTACAGTAGAAAGTAAAGAAATACCATAATTAGATGCGTATATTAATAAAAAAAAATAACTTTCTGTTAATTTTTGTTATTTATGATATTATAAATATATCCTAATTTGTTATTTAATTTTCTTCACTATTAACCATAAAATTTTATGTCTAAAGAGCTCCATTTCTCCTTTGTTTCACCGTATAATATTTATGTTGTTTTTATTAATATAGCCCAATAAAATGCTCTCTGGGAATAGAATTTGCTAACTTTATTAAACGGTTATAGGTGTCATAATTTGTGTTGCTATAAAGGTTATGGTGCCCTTTATAGATATAATAAACGATAATGAAGTAAATAGGCATTGCTCAATCAAATTTTAAAGAAAACTTGCCTTTACCCTACGTTAGTTTTCAGAGATATATAAAGCTATTAAGAACAAACAGAGGCTATTGAATTAACTCATTATTTAACATAAATTACTTAATTGTTTTTACACAGGGTCCTCCGGTCCAAAGCTAAGCTTATATGCTTTTGTTAAAGGTACAAAAATACGGATAAAATACATTTACTACTTTTCTTTTGTAAATACATACTTATAATACATAGAATACATCCAAACGCACTATAAACATTTGTATGACAATTATAAATATTACTCAAATGATTGCCTCGAGCGGGAATCGAACCCGCGACCTCGTGAACTGCAGTCCGTTATTTGAACAACTCGACCACGAGGCCCGTGAAATTGTTTTATGTCAATTGTTTTATATACCTACTTAATAAATTATGCTAATTATAAGAAAGGGAAACAAACAACTTCTGGGACAGTAGGTACTTATAAGTTTAATCATATTGATATTTCAAACATAAAAGACTACCATACAAATAATTGTAAGTCTTATCTTTGTTTACGGTATAAATAATCATTTCTTATTATATTCTATATTATATTTTTTGTACTCAATATTACTCACATTTCTGCGACTCTGTCTTATGCGGTGGCTTCTTGTCGCGCACCATGGCTGCGGCGGCTTGACGGGGGAGAGATGGCCGACGCGAGCGCGACCCTGGATACTATCGGCCCCGTCTACCACCACCTGCGCTCAGCACCAGCGTGTTCTCGTGATTGTGCCAGATACCTGCCAAATACTTTATGTTACTAGCTACTCAAACAGACAGACATAAATTCATGTTACTATTTTTACTATATTGCTAGCTGTATTAAAGTTTCACTAACGATTTATGATTTAATGAGTTTTTTGCGGTTACTACTAGTTAACCGTCTTTAAGAAAAAGAGGAAGTTCTCAATTCATCTGTATGCTTCTTTTTTGTTTGTTGCCTCATAACTTTATTTTGGTCAACAAATCAAAAGAGAGGAAGAAAATCGAAAGAGAGAATCAACTCGTTTCAATAAAATCAAACTTATTTTATTTTCCTTTAAACCATGGTATGATATCGATACATGTTTACTTTCATATTATTTTAACATTTATATGCGTATTTGTAAAACTATTTATTTATTTATAAATTTATGCACACGGTACTTTATGTAACAACATTGGACAAGAAATGGCTGTACAAAGATCCTGCTTGTTTCTTCATTTACTTTGTACCTACTACACGAGTATATTTTACCACATAACTGTAATTAGTTAGGAGTAAGTCTTATATAAATGTGTTAGGTAAGTTTACAACTTATATCATACAAAAATAACTAGATTTAGCTTTAGTTCGACATTACGCAATGCAAAATGAACTTCAGTCAGGATAATCAAACGAACTTAAGCCAAAGTGATGAAAGTTTAGCAGAGTCAAACTTGAAACTTTGTTGTTCGCTACAAGATTAATAACTGTAAGTTGAGAATTGCTCGGTTAGTTAAGTAATTGTATTGATAACCTGACAAAGACATCGCTACCGAAGAACTATGAAGGACATATTCATACTAGCCCATCAGAAAGTTAGTCCGAATGTGCCGTTCAAAGTGCTACTCACACTCACAAGATTGTTAGGTACAGAATAAACACAAAAAATGTTTGCAGAATATTTTTGAATCCACACGGCTGTTTCTACACACATCTGAAAATGATTTGTTTATTAGGAATACGAGTGTCACCATCCCATCTTCTCCCAAGGGTGCTGTAAAAGTCAGCTAAAGGATATTGCACACAGATAACATCCTCTGTGAGAGACGGAAAACTCGAAAATAAACCCTGTGCCAACACGTCTGGTCACTGCGGCACAGTAGACTATAATCCCTCCAAAGTGGAGGAGGCCCGTGCCCAACACTGGGACATAAATGAGCTGGGGAGAGAGATATATAAAACTTAGATACTGTGAGAAAATGTTGTTGCTCCGTCGGTAATATCCGCGAAAAAAACAGCGGATTACGATGTCCAAATTTTTGTATGGAGCATAGTTTGGTGTCGTGTCCTCGAAGATGAAACGAACGAAGGTAAATATTGTGACAGACCATAGTGTAAACCGTTTGATAAATTATTATAAATAAAATTATTGTTGGTAATGTTGACTGTCCTGTAGAAGTTACTATAGCGAGATAATTCGTTAACCATCCGGAAAACGATTAAAGTTATTGCTTTATAAATTCGCGACCATCAATGGATCCATAGAAATACTGACAAGAAATAATTAGAAAGTACTTAGAAGAAGTTGTGGTCCTTTTTGTTTTAAATGTCTTTACTGTAGTTAATAATTATAATTTGTCCGCAAATTAATTTGAATTAAGACCAAACCTTAAAAAGCTATACAAAAAGCAATAATCTTGAATCACTTCATCTATTAAAAAAAACTATAAAAATCCGTTGCGTATTTTATCCTTATCCTTACTAATTTATAATTGTGAAATGAGTTGATGAAGCCACAAAATTTTGACGAATTTAAGTGTTAGTGCGTACGAAGTCGCGGGCAACAGCTAGTAAAGATATAAGCTCACATACAAAAATAACGACTACCACATGTATTTGTGAAGCCAAGGAACTATGTTTGAATCGTAACAAATGGCACTCTATAGTCTCTTCCCACCCCCATGGGAAAAAGGCATAATTTTATAATGATAGTGATGATTTTATTAAGATTAGAATTTCTCCAGTTAACATAAAACATAGTAGGTAAAGCTCTCGACTGTCTGTTTAAGTGATCGCCACATTATTACTGTAACCAGGGTCCGACAACCTCTTTGAATAATAAACAAGGTGGTCAGGGTAATACAGCGTCATTAATGTACATAATTCACCTCCACCCTGCCTGCCACAATACTGATTACATGTAAAATGTTCATGACGAGAATTTAATTCAGGTTTAAACAGTGATTGTGCTGTTATTAACAAAAATAATATAACGATATAAACAAAATAGAAACAATTTTAGACGGGCCTCGTGGTCTAGTGGTTCATATAACGGACTGCCGATCACGAGGTCTCGGGTTCGATTCCCGGTCAGGACAAATATTTGTGTGATGTTTTTAATCGTCATACAAATGTTTGTACTGAGTCTGGGTGTTTACTATGTATTATATGTATGTATTTACAAAAGAAAAGTAGTATATGTATTCTATCCGTATTCTGGTACCCATGACACAAACATATTTAAAGCTTAGCTTGGGACCAGAGGACGTTGTGTGAAATGTCCATGAATATTTAATATTTATTATTATTTATTATTAATTACATACCCCAACAAGGGTTAAAGACACAGTCAAGGCAACCTTTTCAATTCTCAAAATTAAACTGCATTGTTTATAGGGTTTCGCAAAAAATTAAAATTATCGATGACAAAGTGTATGCTACTATTATTGAATTTTAATTAGAGAATTATTTACTTACAAAATGGTTGAATGTCAACACTCAGCCATTTTGTAAATAAATAAATATCTAATTAGCTAATCATTAGTTCAGTATAACTCTCATTTAAATCGCATTTATTTTTGAAATATATTGTTACGTGCTAGGGTTCGAAGGATTTGGAGAGAAAGACCTGCTGACTCTTTTAGAAGACTTTATTCACTAGCACTAGTTACACACTAAGCACTAGGTCCAAACACTAAGCACTAGGTCCAAACAGTAAGCACTAACAATGTCCTAGGTTGAAGCCAAGTCGTAGGTTTCACTGGTATCACTCTTGATCACTTGTTTTCGCTCTCGAAGTCGCCTTTATCGTAGCTCGAACTGAACTGCCCGGGCTCGCCTCCCTGCCGCTATTTATATGCGCCGAGACGAGTTCCAGACTATTCCAGAATGTTCCCGACTGTGCGCGAACGTGATCGCCCGGAACGAATGTTTCTAGAAGATTCGCGCATGTACGGTAGTTCCTCTAACGCCATCTAGTATCTAATAGGGGTTTCACTCTGTTCGGTTCTTTAATTGGTTTTACTAGTTGCTGCTAGATGGCGCTAGCTCCTTTGTGTTTTGTGTGTTCGTAACACTACTCCCCTCTTAGAGATGCTCGTCCCGAGCATCGTTGTTACTACCACGGTAACGCGCCAGACGGTCTATGTGTACCACTTTGAATGTCCCTCTTGGTTGCTTTTGAATCCTATAGGTCACATCATTCAGTCGGGTAACCACTTTGTATGGACCGTCCCACTTGTTCTGCAACTTTGGAGATTTCCCTTTCCGGCGAGTTGGGTTATGCAGCCACACCAGTGACCCTTCCTCGAAGCCGCTCGTGTTCGATTTCCGGTCGTATCTGGTTTTCATGTTCTCACTTGACTGTAACCCATTTTCCCGAACCAAGGCGTGTATATAGCGCATCTTTTCCCTTAAATCGCAGACATAGTCTTGTACAGTCTTTGGTCCCTCCGGTGACCCTCCTGTCAATAGGTCTACTGGTATTCGTAGCTCTCTACCGAAATTGACATACGCCGGGGTAGCTTTTATGCTCTCATGCTCGGCGGTTCGGTAAGACAGAAGGAAGAGTGGTATATACTTGTCCCAATCCTTTTGTTTGTCATCTACCAATTTCGCCAAATGCCTCTCAAGGGTCTGGTTAAATCTCTCAACCATTCCATCAGACTGTGGATGGTACGCGGTGGTCCTCGTCTTATGCATGCCCAAAATTCTGCACACTTCCTGGAACACCTGCGATTCGAAGTTCCTGCCCTGATCAGAATGGATTTCCAGAGGCACACCAAAGCGACATATCACTTCTTCGACTAACTTGGAAGCGACTGTTGTGGCTTCTTGGTTTGGTATGGCGAACACTTCGGGCCATTTGGTGAAGTAGTCAATGACGACCATAAAATACTTGTTTCCCGAATTCGTTACAGGAAATGGCCCAGCTACGTCAACTGCGATTCGTTCCCACGGTGCGCCGACGTTATACAACCGCAGGTTCCCACGGCTCCTGGTCTGTGGTCCTTTCACAGCAGCGCAAGTAGTACATTTGCGGCACCAATCCTGTACATCATCTCGACAATGCAACCAGTAGAATCGTTCTCTCACTTTTGTTAACGTCCTCTTGACACCTAGATGACCTCCTGATACGCCATCATGTATTTCACGGAGAACATCTGGTACTCTCGTTCTTGGGACAACTATCTGAAGATGGAACTCTCTGCCGTTAGTCTTCTCCCATTTCCGGTAGAGTATTCCGTTTTGGAGTATCAGACTGTCCCATTGCGCCCAGTACGCCTTAGTGACAGCGCCAGTGGGTGCAACCTCACTCCATATTGGTTTTACGTCACCCCGTTTCTTCCATGTGATGATGTGCCGAAGGTCGTCGTCTTTTTCTTGAGCCTCCCTCATAGCATCATTCTCCCAGAGACTCAAAGGATTCGTTCTCGTTAGCTTTAATGTTACTTCATTGCATTCCTGCTTAACACAATGTTTGCAGTCCTCCGAACACGGCCTTCGTGAGAGTGCGTCGGCATTCCCATGTGTCTTTCCGCTGCGGTGTTCCGTCTTGAAGTCATACTCCTGGAGCTGTTCAATCCATCGAGCTACTTGACCTTCTGGGTTCTTGAATTGCAGTAGCCACTTCAAGGCTGCGTGGTCAGTTCGTAGTAAAAACTGTCTGCCGATGAGATATTTGTTGAAATGTTGTAGCGTCTTTACAACAGCCAAGAGTTCTCGTCTTGTCACACAGTAGTTTCTCTCTGGCTTGGATAAAGATTTGCTGAAATATGCAATAACAACTTCTCTTTCACCCTGTTTTTGAGATAACACCCCTCCAATGGCCGTGTTGCTTGCATCCGTGTCAACTATAAACTGACCTTCAGTTTGTGGATACCCCAGGATTGGTGTTTCACACAGATGTTTCTTCAGTTTCTGAAAAGAATCTTCACAAGTCTCATCCCAACTAAATTGTCGTTTATCTTCTGTCAGCCGATGTAGTGGCCTGGCTATCTCTGCGAATCCCTTAACAAAACGCCTGTAGTATGAGCATAGGCCGAGGAATGCCCGCACTTCGGTTTTGTCCTTAGGGGTAGGCCATTTTTGAACTGCTTCCAGTTTCTCCGGGTCTGTCTGGATTCCATCACTGGAGATAATATGGCCGAGATAGTTGACCTTGCTCCTGAATAAATGACACTTTTCCGGGTTCAACATTAATTTAGCTCCCTCTATTTTGGCGAAAACTCGCTCCAAGTTTCGCAAATGGTCCTCGAAGTCGCGGCCGATAATGATGACGTCATCCAAGTAGACCAAGCAAGCCTCTCCAACTAAGCCTGCCAGTACACACTCCATGAGTCGCTCAAATGTGGCAGGTGCGTTGCACAATCCGAAGGGCATGACGTTAAATTGCCATAAACCTTTACCGGTCGAGAAAGCTGTCTTCTCCTTGTCTTTTGGATGAGTTTCCACCTGCCAGTAGCCAGATTTCAGGTCTAGGGTCGAGAACCATTTCATGCCACTCAGGGTATCTAAAGTGTCGTCGATTCGTGGTAACGGGTAACTGTCCTTCTTAGTCACATCATTGAGACGCCTATAGTCCACACAAAATCTCGTGCTACCATCTTTCTTCTTCACTAATACAACAGGTGAGCACCACGGACTTGTAGACGGTTCAATAATCTTATTCCTTCTCATGTCCTCCAAAAGGCCTTCAACTTCTTTTTCCTTAGCAATTGGTATCCGTCTTGCTCGTTGACGAATTGGTCTCTCGCTTCCGGTATCTATCCTGTGCTGAACCATCGACGTTCTTCCAATGTCCCCTTCTTGACTGGAGAAGATATTCGCGTAGCGCTGCAAAAACTTCTTAGCCTTCATGCTCTGCGAATAAGTCAGATTACTCTTACAGTCATCGAGTAGCTTAGTCAAAACCGTAGTTATTGCTGTTTGCCGAGGAGATAACAGTTATCGGGGCTCCCTCCACGTCAGCCGGCACTCGCCCCTTAGTCCTGTTTCCCTGATCCCGGGCAAGGGACAAAGCCCCCTGCTTCTTCAGCACTTCTATTTGTTCCTCGATTCTTTT
Organism: Orgyia antiqua; assembly: GCA_916999025.1. Taxonomy (NCBI): domain Eukaryota; kingdom Metazoa; phylum Arthropoda; class Insecta; order Lepidoptera; family Erebidae; genus Orgyia; species Orgyia antiqua. The sequence goes on along the minus strand of OU779864.1, from coordinate 12,308,392 downwards.
CATCCTGGCCATCTGGGTTTCCTTCTGCGGGCAGTTGAGCTGAAGATGGCCCCTCTCGCCGCACTTGTAGCACATGGCTCCAGAACTTTTCTTCGTAGGGGCCTTAACCTCTTTAACTTCCTCAGAGACCTCGCGGATCTTATGGGTATGCCGTATGTCATAACGAACAGCCTCGACCTCCAAAGCATGCGCCAATGCTTCTTTTAGCGAGGTATGGTGACGAAGCCTCACTGCAGTTCTGACCTCCAGGTCTTTGATTCCGTCGACAAATGCTTGAACAATATTCGTGTCTACCATCTTGGTGTCGGCTCCTGGGTGTGCCTTCCTGACGAGTTTTTCAATTTCCAACGCCCATTGTTGTAGTCCTTCTCCTGAGCGTTGGACTCTGTCACGCAGTTGGGCACGGAACACGTGCTCCAGGTGTCGCTCCCCGTATCTGGATTCAAGTGCCTCCATCAGGTCTTGGAACCCATTTCCTGTATGTGGCAGTGCTTCCAGGACTGACAAAGCTTGCCCTCTTAGCGCAACAGTGAGAGCGGTCAAGCATTGTTCTTCCGTCCATCCGTTGGCAGTAGCAACCGTCTGGAATTGCTGACGATAAGCGTTCCAGGAAGTAGTGCCGTCGTATGGCGGAACTTTCACTCTTGGTCCTTGTGCCACTCCGATAGTTCCACTAGAGATCGCAACTCCCGTGGTTTCAAGGCGCACTACTTTCTTCTGTAGTTCAATGAGGCCGGTTTTCACATTTTCGACATCCAATCCTAACCCGGTAACTCGTTCTTCCACTACGTCGACATCTTTTCGAAGCTTATTCACCGTGTTACTGACATCATTTATAGCACAAAGCACTTTTTCTTGTGATTCTTGCAAAGCGCCGAGTTTGCGTTCTTGTGACTCTTGCAAAGCGCCGAGCTTGCGTTCTTGTGACTCCTGCAAAGCGCCGAACTTGCGTTCTTGTGACTCTTGCAAAGCGCCGAGCTTGTGTTCTATCAGTTCAATTAAACTTCCTAATTGAAGTGCTACTTGAGGAACTGACACTACGGTGCTGCTGGTGGGCGTGGCTTGTCTAGTGGGCGTGGCCTGTGTGGTGGGCGTGGCAAGGTGGGCGGAGCCAGTGGGCGGAGCTTGTCTAGTGGGCGTGGCAAGGTGGGCGGAGCCAGTGGGCGTGGCTTGAGTCTGAGTAGGCGGAGCCTGGGCCTGGGTGGGCGGAGCCCGATGGGCGTGGTCGGTGGGCGTGGCGTGGTGGGCGTGGCCAGTGGGCGGGTCTAGAGGGGCGTGGTCGGTGGGCGGGGCCTGGTAGGTGGGGCCAGTGGGCGGGGCTTGGTCCACAGCGGGCGTGGCCTCCGCAGCTCGTTGTGCCCTTGTCCTGACGCCCTCGAAGTCCTCTCTCGGAGTCAATGGCATCTCCAAATCCCACTTCTGACACCAGTTGTTACGTGCTAGGGTTCGAAGGATTTGGAGAGAAAGACCTGCTGACTCTTTTAGAAGACTTTATTCACTAGCACTAGTTACACACTAAGCACTAGGTCCAAACACTAAGCACTAGGTCCAAACAGTAAGCACTAACAATGTCCTAGGTTGAAGCCAAGTCGTAGGTTTCACTGGTATCACTCTTGATCACTTGTTTTCGCTCTCGAAGTCGCCTTTATCGTAGCTCGAACTGAACTGCCCGGGCTCGCCTCCCTGCCGCTATTTATATGCGCCGAGACGAGTTCCAGACTATTCCAGAATGTTCCCGACTGTGCGCGAACGTGATCGCCCGGAACGAATGTTTCTAGAAGATTCGCGCATGTACGGTAGTTCCTCTAACGCCATCTAGTATCTAATAGGGGTTTCACTCTGTTCGGTTCTTTAATTGGTTTTACTAGTTGCTGCTAGATGGCGCTAGCTCCTTTGTGTTTTGTGTGTTCGTAACAATATTTTAACTGTGTACATATCTACGAGTTGCAAACTTGTGCTTAGATTTTAGCCAAAAGATTAAGTTCACTTGGATGCTTCGAGTCAATAGTTAGTTTAAAGTTCGCCAAGTATTTGTCTACAATCTAGATTGAATTCAGAACATTTGGTTTATATTAACTAAGGCTTTATGTTAGCTAATATTGGGATACTACGAATTTAAAAATAGTACGTATTTACTAATTTTATTACGTTTAGGTGTTGATTTAAACTCTATACGAGTGCTGTGAAAATTAAAAAGATTGATATTATTTTGATGAAATGGTTAGGTAAATGACTTACTCAGTCGATAAATAAAGAGTAAAAAAATTATCGAAAGTAAAAAATAGGCCTCCCCTATAGAACGCCACGATGCGTGGTTCTGCCCTAACGCAATCCAGCCGGCCTCCGGCACATTAGACGATATTGTCAGTTCACCTTGTTGGGTAACTCCCCACGCTGTGTAGTCCGGTGGACGCCACTCGAGGGCCTTCCGTCCCCAACAGTCGTCGGGTCGTCGAGCGATGTGCCTGCCCATTACTACTTCAGATTTGTACGAATGAAGCCAAAAACCGTGAAAAAGGCAAAGGCAAGCGTACAGCAACGCCCTCTGACGTATAGTATTATATGAATGTTTACCTCAAATTACAAACAGCTGAAACCACAGTATTAATTGAAAAATTATATTATGTTATGCGGTGCATGCTCTTTATTATATTATCTGTGGCTGTAGTAATTATTGGAGCGAGATAATTCATTAACCTTCCGTAAACATGATCAAAGCTATTTGGAGACCAATGATGGCAATTAGTAGCTATAGTAAACACATACATGTATCAGTTTTAGCAATAGCGCAAAAGGTACATTATATATGTTATATTGAGACTGTACAAACTACTTGATCACTACTTGTCCTTACCGATAAACTGATCAACTTCCATATGAATATTCTATGTATGTATTTATTATATGTATGTATGGTATATGTTTTATGGTATGTATATGTTTTAGATATGTATGTATATGTTTATGTGTACATGTATTTAGGTATACGTAATGTATTTATTTGTATATATTGAATCTGCTATTAGCATTTTTACTCATTCTTGCATCTATTAACGTACTATCAGTACACCACAAGTCGCCTATTCAGCCTGGATCAAGTCCATCCTAAGGTTGTCTGGAAGAGATTGCAGTCCACGATAAGACCGCCCTTTGTACCTATGATAAGTCTAGTTAGTAAGTCTTGTTTTAAAGTATTATGGTGTACAATAAAGAATATTTTATTTTATTTTTTATTTACAAACTATTAAATGACAATATTTTTACGTAAACATTTCCTAATTTAACATGTCTAAATTACACATCAAAATATGATCATATATCACAAGAAAGATGACGAAGATGATGTCTTATGAAGGTTCGAAAGTGGCGACCACGTAGGTACCGGTCGCGACGCAACGTTGGGCGGCCCCTGATGAGGTTGTGCAACGGTATCATCAAGGTAGCGGGGAGTCATTGGATGCAAGCGGTACAGGACCATGCGTTAGCGTAGTTCAATAACTATAAAAGCAGATGAATCCGCTGGCTTCTTTATTTCTTTCGTTATTTTTGAATGTATGTCCCTATGTGAGCTTATATCTTCAAAATTACGCAACGGATTTTTCTTTTGTTATTAGAGTGGTGCAAGACGAAGGTACAAGGTGTATCAAAGATAGGTCCTAAATTGCACACGTGCAAAATCAGCAACAATAGGTTATCAATAAGATATAAGTAGATAAAATCGAAGATATTGACTTCGCTTAGGAACACAGAGCAAACTCTGTCAATAGTTTGTCTGCAATTTACCGAGCATGTCTCTAGAATCTAGACAGAATTTAGTTTGCCAACACATAGTTTTGTCAAATATTTGGCTCATTTCAATTAATGGAAGTTATAGCACTCAAAGAGCTTTTCAATTATCTACAATTACGTTTTTCAATTAATTTTTCAGGAATACGAATATTCTATACAGGAATACGTTACGTACAAAGAATGTTTTTTTTCTTATTTATAAATAAAAAAAAACACAATTGAGCTGCACATAAATTGCTCCTTAAACTACTAACAGTTGATACTGAAGTTTTGATATTATGTTTACGGTAAACGCGCTGTATAAATTCCCTACTGGAGCGCGATAATCATTTCCGGTAAAACGATCAAAGAAGTATGGAAACCGGTAGTGAGTATAAATATGGTGACATATTATATGTTAATTAACACCCAACCATTTGCAACCCATCTCTCTCTCTCTCTCACTCTGTCTCTTTTAAGTTCATTATCGTTTCACTGTTGGGCACGGACTTCCTTCGCTTTGGCCCTACCAAAGAAGAAGAAATTAATAAAATCTTGAGACAAAACTTTTTTCAACACGTTTCGTTTGGATCTATGTAACGCTGTCTTTAAACTATAATTTCCCCATTTAAAATACATCAGATTGATCTGAAATTTTGCATACTTATCGATGACCAAAGGCAATGCAATCAGGATATCCTAAAAATATAAGTACAATGTTCAAATTTTAACCAAAACAATTTTATTTTTTATTTGCACAGAATATCCATCCATCAACCTTTCTCAGTCCAATGTTGGACACAGGCCTTCCCCATAGGATGCCACAACGCGCAGTCTTGCGCTATCTGCATCCAGCGGCCCCCGGTATATTTAGCGATATCGTCAGTCCACCTTGTTGGGGGCCGCCCCACGCTGCATTATCCAATGTATGGTCACCACTCGAGGACCTTCCGTCCCAATGGTCATTAGAATATAGCATTGAATATGTTTATTCTTATTTTCACATGCATAAATCGATTTTTATAACCTAAAGCTTTTCAGATTAATGTTTTGAGTGCAAACAAACACAAATAAACTGCAAAGTAATCTGGATTAAAATTTCGAAACTAACGAAGTAAATGCTTTTAACGCAACATTATGTTATAGTATATTATTTTAGTAGCTTTGTTATGAATATTAATTTATTTTATGTTCACACAAGTACTGTTCTATGTAAAGAAGCTGGTGCTAGCTTCCTTTAGCATGCAGAAAACTAATAATGCTTTTTAGAAGAATCAAACAGAAAGGCAAATGATATTATGTTGGTCCAATTAGAATGTATTAAGACGGCACGATACCAAATTATGCTCCATACAAAAGTATGGGGTATCGTACTTCCGTTTTTTCTTCGCGAAAGTTAAACTGATTTTAATAGTTTTTGCGTTATATTATAGATAAAGAGTATATCTATGCTTCTATCACTTTCTTTTTTTCAAAACATAATAACTAAAAGAAATATGACAATCCGAAAAACCCTCTTTTTTGGTTTTCTTTAGATAAAGTTGCAGCGTCTATCACACATACGCGCTCGGAAATAGGGATAGCAATACCTAAGGCAAATACCTAAATGAGGAGTACAGTACCCTCTTAAAGTGTATCGTTTTGCACGATAATAATAGCATAAACATGATAAATATTACTTATGTAATTTTCGTTTGTATCCATTTCCATCAAGTAAAGAATCTCGTATTTGATATCAATATATTATATCTACTAAGGCGCAGCTAGTATATAAGTAATATTATTTATGGAAAGCAATCAACGTGATTGAAGTTAAAATACTGGTAATATTTTGTTTATGTCTTTACGAATGTATTTACACTAATCTCAAAAACGAACTTAATATTGTTGCTGTTTTACTATTTTCGTTTCATTTGGTGCTTTATTAAAAGTTATATCAAATTTTCAAACTACGCATCTACATTTCTAAATTCCGCACGACCGAGATCCGAAAGTATATGTATATGAAACACAATGTTGCACTTAAAAAATCGACATCATTCACTAAATTTTATTCATTGACCAATGAGGATTTTATTTGCAAACTATATAGTTTGCAAATAAAATCCTCATTGGTCACAACATCATCAACAGATATCTGTTGTGTGACTCAAGATTTACAGCCGTATTCACAAACGTTACTGTGAGGTCTCATAGTAGGCATGGACGCACAGGGGTAGCAAAATCATTTCACAAACAATACTTAAGTGGTGAAGCGCACTATGCGTTTGTTAAACTGAACGCATAGCTAAGTTTTGTCTATGAATACAAAGGCTCGATGAACGGAACGCACTGAGAAGTGTTACCCTTTGCACAGTGCATCAACACTTAAGTACTTACTTAAGTAAATATTGTTTGTGAATACGGGTGTAAGTACTTACTTAAGTAAATATTGTTTGTGAATACGGGTGTAAATCCATATCGCCCTAATTCTCTCTTTTAAAAAAACAAGAAAAGACGAAAAGAACTTAAAGCAGCTGTCTAAAATACATTTAAGTTACAACTTGAAGGTCTTATTTTTTGGCTAATAACGTTAAGTACGAAGATGACAGATGCTTAATAAAGAAACGAAGACATTGTGAGACGAACAATGGAATTGTATTAATAAAGTTAAAGACCTCATTATAAGAAAAATTAAGTAACATCGAAATTCTCTGTTGTCATCCATATAAGTTAATATAACTTTATGGACTCAGTTAACAGTTACATATAGCAATATTAGAGTATTGATGTGATTTAATAATTCTATTAATTACTATCTTTTTTTGATCTGTAGTACACAACTAACTGTTGCTCTGTGACTTCGTACCAGTGGAATTCTAAAAAGAATCTCAATTATGCAACATTTTTCACTGCTTGGCGCAGCGTGATGTTATATAACCTTTGTCGATAAATGTATTATTCAAAACTGAAAGAATTTTTCAAATCGGACCATTGCATTGGTTCCTGAGATTAGCACGTTGAAACAAGAAAACACTAAACTCTTCAGCTTTATAATATTAATATATAGAAAACTAGCTGTCCCGGCAAACGTTGTTTTGCCATACAGTTCTGTGTAAAAATCAACAACAAAAAATTTCATCAAAATCGGTACAGCCATTTAGGAGGAGTTCAATTACAAACACACGTACAGAAGATTTATATATATAAAGATATATTTTTCGGAAATAATGTTCTTAATTATTTTTAGAAGAGACGGTTGACAAGTCATTTACTTATTAGAAATTAAAAAAAAAATTAAAATCTCATTGAAATATTTTTACCAGAAGACCATTTATTATCAGTCTGTCGATCTGTCTTTTTAGGGTACTTAGTTGGATAACTTAACGCAGATGAGCGGACTAATCCACGACATTGATTCATATCTTAGCCTCTAATTTAATTACAATTTGAAATATGGATTTCTTTACATAGGGCTTACAAATTATTTTTCAATTATAATAAATCAATGTCAAATAGTATTTCTTTTTATTTTTTTTAATCCAAGACTTTGAATAGGTACAGATCTATCTAATAAAAAATAAAAAACTTCGTTTACACACGCGTAAGAACTGGAACTGAAAGTTTGTTGGAATAATTTATGTATGTTCTTTACATTAATATTTTAAAATTGTAATTGTTTAGTTTGTTTAAAAGATTTTTGATCTTTTTTATGAGAACCGAATAAAAATTGGAATTAACATAAATATCAATAGATTTCGAATCAGAAACACGTAAAACAAAACAGCTACGAAACGCTACGGAATAATCGTCAGCGCGAAGAAAGTCAAAATTTCTTTAGCAAAGTGACAATTTGAGTGATCGCTACAATTATTGCTGTAACCGTGGTCAAACAACATCTTTGAATAATAAACAACTTGAATAAGGCAGGGCTGCCATCTAATTACCGATAACAGAAAAACAAAATTGGTCAAGTGCGAGTCGGACTCGCGTACGAAGGGTTCCGTACCTATGCAACATAAAGCAATGTTATTAGTATCGAGCAAGAAACGGTAAAAAAATCATGTTTGTTGTATGGGAGCCCCCCTTAAATATTTTTTATTTTTAGTATTTGTTGTTATAGCGGCAATAGAAATACATCATCTGTGAAAATTTCAACTCTCTAGCTATCACCGTTCTTGAGATACAGCCTGGTGACAGACGGACGGACGGACGGACGGACAGCGAAGTCTCAGTAATAGGGTCCCGTTTTTACCCTTTGGGTACGGAACCCTAAAAAGGCAAAAATCGTGGACATTTAAGCGAAATTTGGTAGCCCTAAACATTTCCAATTTTTTTTTGCTTGATACTAATAAAAACATCATGGTATTTTTTTTGTTATCATTTGTCTTGCTCGTAACCTGTCCGGGTTTCACCCAACCCCTTTTTTAACAATCTCCTACCGCCTGGCCCTGGACACCATTCAATCTAGAACAGTTAATCAAGGTTAGTCTTTACGGATGGCAGCCCTAGGTTAGGGCAACACAGCGGTATCATTATTTTACAGTCGTCTGCAACGATACTGATTACGAGTAAAATCCTCGCAACAAGTTTGTTTAGATCGTGTTTTAATATTAACAAATTGTTTCTTGAAGCAATGAATTCTTGATTCTGTACATAAATTGCCCTAAATAATTCGAATATTAAAGTGTTAATGATTTCAACAAGCTGTCGAGCATGTACGACCAGATGTATGAGTGTAAATGAAGCCAAGGAAGTTTAGATCGCAGCAGATGGTGCTCTATAGTCTCTGACTACCCTCAAGGGAAACGCGTGATGGTATGATGATAATGATATTGAGCAAAAAATTAATTATTTAAGCTTTTGTTTAACACCACTTCAGCAACTAACAACTTTTTATATCTCGTTATCATATGTTTATTAAGTAAAACAAATGACATGGCCTGAATTAAGCTACGATAAAAAAATCATCTTGGTTGTAAAAACATCACTTTAATAGCCAAGAAGCAGAGCCGTACCTAATTATAAGAAAACTTAAAATTGTGGGAATTTACTACTAATGACATAATTGTGAACTCAGTATGAAATTAAAAACATATTTATTATAGATTTAATTGGATATCTATTTCTAATTCACTAGTTTGATATTAATGATGTCATAGTAGCAATCTGTGGCGTATGTGACAGCTTTGCAAACTGTCGTAGCCTTGGTCGTAGCAGTTTCAAGGCGTGTAATTGCCGACACGTATAGCATTCGTGCAAACTTCGACAAACAACGAACAACTAAAGCACACAAAGTTTACATTGTGTAGTTTAATTAACTAGTATTCTCCTAAGCAAACAATGAAATATGTAATTTGTACTAAAATAACTAGCAACAGTATTAAATCGTTTAATTAAGTTGTGGAAAATATAAAATAAATAAATATTCATAGACATTTTACACAACGTCCTCTGGTCCCAAGCTAAGCTTATTATACTTGTGTTATGGGTACCAGAATACGGATATACTACTTATACTACTTTTCTTTTGTAAATACATACTTATAATACATAGTAAACACCCAGACGCAGTACAAACATTTGTATGACAATTAAAAACATCACACAAATGATTGTCCTGACCGGGAATCGAACCCGAGACCTCATGATCAGCAGTCCGTTATATAAACCACTCCACCACGGGGCCCGTCATAATACAATCATAATACATAATATATAATATACATAGATACTCTATAATACTTATGATACTCGTTTGTTTAAATTGTATTAATATTTTTTAATTCCTTCCTCTCTTCTTCTCCAGCCCGTTAAGCCCGTTAACGTCCCACTGCTAAGCGTGTTGGCGCAGGGTTTAGTTTCCTTCTCTCACTGTAGGCGTTAACTGCTTAAATTGTTCCTTAGCTGGCTTTTACAGAACCCTGGGGAAGAAATGGGATGGTGACACTTGTATTCTTAATCCATCATCACACCAATTGTTTTTTTCTTCTTATACTCAAACCAATAAAACATAAAACTATTTGCAATTGACTTGCTATGCTTTTACTTAATAAATAAAATTGTAGTGGAAAAATTGATCACTTTTTCCACTGCAATTTAATTTATTATATAAAACTACTTTTTACAAATTCAGACTTGTATATTTTAGTTTTAAATCTAGTCCGAAGTTTTAAACACATTTCAGTCAAATCATTTACGATTAAGACTAAAAAGAACCTTTGTGTTATTCTTATTTGTTGTTACACAGCTGTGAAATTTCATTAAAACCCATTCAGTAGTTTTGTGTGAAAGAGCATTAAACGTCTATAACCATATATCCTTACAATATCTTTCGTTTATATTAAGAGTAAGATTAAGGTCAAGTCTTGTCTAGTACAATCACATACAAGAAACTTAATTACAACATTCGATAGCTATCGTACTACGAAACTAAGACTTTACGACACAATTACCAACTTTAATGAAAATACACGGCACGTATTATTTACCTAATAAATAGGATTACGTAGGGCGTTACAGTTTTTGTTCATAGTTTAATTAAAAACTTTCCTTGATTATCTTCTTGGATAACGTTTTTTTTTTGCTACAATCATGTAATAATGTTATGTACATTAGAATAACAGCAAATCCCTAAAGATTACTTTGAGGAAAGCGCGCAGCTGCGTTTTCTTACGACTACCTAAATTAAAAGAGATTATATGTTTTATTTTCTCTCTCTCTCTCACCCTCTCCAGCCCTCTAACGCCCCGATATGCCACGCTAACCAGGTGTATTGGCGAAGGGTTTTTTACCTTGGGGAGGACATGGGGTGGTTAGACTTGTAGTTTTAATCCGTTACCATACTGAGAGTTTTATTACGCTTTTTGGTAATAGAAGCAGGTATATAAGTGAGAAGATACGAATAAATCTAAGAATAGTATTATGTGTATTAGATACACACGGCATTCGTCAATTCGTATGTATGAGAGTAGGTACAAAACAAAAAAAATTAACGCCCGTCAAACGTAGTAAACACATTTTAAAAATTCAATTCTATTGATATAAACTTTGGTTGGTAAAGAAAAAAGCTTTGTGAAATATAGGCTGGCACCATTTACCATAATCAATATCACATTCGTAAATAATGGGTAACGTATTTAGTACCGAGTTTTCCATATCAGTGAGAAAATATAATACAGCAAATTGAAATTTATAACATTACTAAAAATATATAGATTAATCCCATATAAAATTTTTTTTTAACAAATATCGGCATAACCAACATGATTAAAATGAATAGAAGATCAAAATGTTTATCTATAAGTGTCTATACTAATATTATAAAGCTGGAGAGATTGTTTGTTTGAACGCGCTTATCTCAGGAACAGGTCAGATTTGAAAAATTCTTTCAGTATTGGATAGTACCTATCCTAATTTATCGAGAAAGGCTATAGGCTACATAACATCACACTGCTACTAATAGGAGCGAAGCATCACTGAAAAATGTTGCTATAACGGGGAAATTTTTTAAATACATGCGTAAGAAATCGCGGAAAATAGCTCTCTCTCTCTCCAGCCAATTTACGTCCCACTGTTGGGCACGGGCCTTCTCCACTTTGGAGGGATTATGGTCTACTGTGCCGCGCTGACCAGGCGTGTTGGCACAGGGTTTTCCATCTCTCACCGAGGATGTTATCTGTGTGCAATATCCATTAGATGACTTTTACAGCACCCTTGGGAGGAGATGGGGTGGTGACACTTTTATTCTTAATCCGTCACCATACGGACAATAGCTATATAATCATAATTATAGAATAAGTAGATATTGGCTAATTAAAATGTCTATAAAACCTCTTGTTTGTATCTCTCTATATGGCCTACAAGATTACGAAACAAATATCTGTAGTTAGCAATATAAAAAAATAAATTTTATTATTTTCATATTACGTACCGGAAGTGAAAATGATGTGTCTAAAAAAAATTAATTAAAATGACAAGATTGAATATTTTGTCACCGGAGATTACTTTTTTACTTAATAATCTCGAAATAATCTGTCCAAGATCATAGCAATATATGGCTGTCAAAAACCAGGTTTTTACGAGTGAAATCATCAACTGGTTTAAATCGCTTTATGTAGTGCCGTAAGCTTTTAGATATGTTTACAATTTACTATCCATTTCTTTATACTAAAATAATAAAGAGGGAAGATTTTATTGCTTGTTTGTAAAAGGCTCCGAAACTATTGGGCTGATTTAAAAATTCTTTCACCGTCGGGAAGCTACTATATCCCAGGAGAACGCAGGCTATATTTTTATTATTCGTAATAAAGATTCCTGTGTGAAGCTGCAGATTACAAGTATACTTAGCATTATATTGTGGCTGTTCATAATATCTAAAAAAAGCAACAAAATGTATACCAAACTACAAAACGTAATCGAAATAAAATTGATTTTGACAACACAGGTTCCCCTTGTTCTAGCCAGATAAAACCATCTTAAAACTCCCCAACGACACAAAAGAAATGAATCGAACAAGCTCAACAGGTGGGTGATAAAAGAAATCTATGGAAGGGGATGAAATAAAACGACAGTAGGTAAGAAACTGGGGACATATTTATTCAAATGAAACTGTTAAGTAGCTGGGAGAGTGTTGAAGGACATGAGACAAGGTTGACATTACAAAGTTCTTTCTACAAATACGAGATATTTTGTGACGTGCTTGTTTGAGGAAAATCTATAGGAAATGTCTTATTCGGCATTTAGATATAAAATATTATCTTATATTATATTATTAATATATTATTGATCTCTGTCTATCCACTACAGTGCATATATGCGCGAGGTTCTAAAGTTTAATTTGCTATCCTTAATTTTTTGAAAAATAATAATAAATAAATAAATAAATATTCATGGACATTTCACACAACGTCCTCTGGTCCCAAGCTAAGCTTATATATGAAAAAGTAATGCAAAGTATAAGAAAGTAAAATATAAGAAGAATTTGGCTCGACACCACACGTTGGCTGGTAGATTTTTATATTGTATTTATATTCTAATCAGCTATTTTATTAAGAACTCCCAAGCATCCCTCAAACGTAAATGAAATTATATACCATCCTCAATTCCTATTGCCGTTCTTAAGTTCATTTGTAGATACATACTCTAAACTAAAGATTATGACACTCGTAGCTGAAAATCGATATGAAACCAAAACGTACAGTGTCTTTGCGAACAGGCTTTCCACAATCATTTTTCAGTAATTGCAACGTCAGTTTTATTCCGCAGTTTGATATTTTATTTAACTGTTGAACAATAAAACGAACATTTTACCGATCGACAAATGATCACCCCATTCTATTTGATCGCACGTGCGGAGCAATAAATTCGACAACCCTTCACCAGTGTAGTTGTTAAAAATCAGTCCGTAATAAACTGACTGTGGTTCATAAAATAAAAATGTTTTATTCGCTTTGAGGCTGGATATGTAGAGTATTTTAAAGCCTTTGTAGAGTATATATTGATGGACCTCATGTGAAAGAAAATAAGGATTATCACTGCAATGAATTTTCGAAACTCTCCGCATTTCCACAAGTATGAATTTCTTTTTTTGACAATGAAGTAACTGGATGACGGAACTTGACACGGTATTTCTTATTTGGCTGAGTCTATTAATACGGGTACTGTACGAAAAATTTATAATTATTAATACGGTTACCGTACGTGTGAAGCTCTTTAATAAAAGTGCTTCAAAATCTAAGTTAAAAACCTGCAAAGAACAAGTTTAACTCGTGCACGAAGTTTTCGGTACTACTATCATCATAATATTATTTATTTTATTTATTTATTTATTAACTCTTTATTGTACACCAATAAGTAACAATATCATTTTAACAACTATAAAAGAAATAGTTTGTACAATTGGCGACCTTATCGCTTAAAGCGATCTCTTCCAGGCAACCATAGGATGGAAAACACGAAAAAGTTTATTTACATAGGGCAAGTTGCGGTGTACTTATTTTATTATGAATTAAACTATAATAAATATAACATTGTAAAGATATCGTTCATATATATTCTAATATATAAAATTCACGTGTCACAGTGTTAGTTACCGTACTCCTCCGAAACGGCTTGACCGATTCTTCTCAAATTTTACATACATATTCAGTAGGTCTGAGAATCGGCCAACATCTATTTTTCAAACTTTTTTTTTAGTATGGCAAAACAACGTTTGCCGGGTCAGCTAGTCTAATATATAAAATTCACGTGTCACAGTGTTAGTTACCGTACTCCTCCGAAACGGCTTGACCGATTCTTCTCAAATTTTGCATACATATTCAGTAGGTCTGAGAATCGGCCAACATCTATTTTTCATACTTTTTTTTAGTATGGCAAAACATTGTTTGCCGGGTCAGCTAGTCTAATATATAAAATTCCCGTGTCACAGTGTTAGTTACCGTACTCCTCCAAAACGGCTGGACCGATTCTTCTCAAATTTTGCATACATATTCACTAATATTCAGTAGGTCTGAGAATCGGCCAACATCTATTTTTCAAACCTTTTTTTTTTGTATGGCAAAACAACGTTTGCCGGTTCATATATATATACAATATACATACATTATATTCGTCCGTATACAATACAGTCATAATCGTGTCGTCTAAGTGTATCATCAAATTACACGCCTGTTGTATGGGAGCACCGTTATATACATATGTATTGATAAATATTTCAACTATCTAGTTATCACCATGCTATCACCGGCCATGAGATACAGCCTAGTGATGATGTCTCAGTAATAGGCACCTGTTTTGCCATATATTACGGAATTAATACAAAAGAAATAAAATAAAATAAAGACATAAAAATAATGTAAAGACTGCGTAATATTTTGGAAGTCCGTACTTTTTTATATAGGATTATTTAATCGGCATTGAACAATCTAGACACTTATTTTTTTTTAAATTTTAGCCTGAAGCGACGTTTCCAGACCTCTAGAGCCAAGATGATACATGATATGAACAGATATACATTTCTACACCAATGGGTCGCGTAAGTGTTAGAAAATATAACTTTCTATTTGGTTTTAATTTAGGTACATACGTATTGAGTAAATATAATACGAAATAAAAATTACGTTGCACCTATATCCATCGTAGACTTTGTAATCATCTAACTAATATTCCACAAACTGGTTTCGTTTCAAAAACAATAATGACGTACACAAATATTTTTTTTACAAAACATAACTAACACAACAACTAATTTGAAACCTTACTCTACATTTCTGTGTAAAAACATAGTAACTAGCATTACTTACATGTTTATAATGGCCAAAAAAAGTCATTACTCAATTGAAAACAGTACCTAACCAACACTTTAATAATATTCTTCACTGGAAGGGACCAAAATGTAACAACTTTTTTTTAAGATTGGTTAATGTTAGAGTGAAATTTCATCAAAATAATTGCAATATAACATTTACAAACAACTAACAAAACGGTTCAAATGTTGTACTAAAACCTTAACGGCTATAAGGCAACAAATTTTAACTTACCAATCATTATATACAGCAAAGGCTACTTAATTCTCTTTCAACTCCTATAAAGATACTTTTAAAAGTTAAATTTACCCCTAAACTGAGCAAATTGACTGTTAACTTTTAACACAATTTGTCTCTATTTAGTTTAATCTTTTTAAAATGCAAATGAAAGCAGCAATCTCGAACCCTATGAGGGGAGACCAACTGAAGGATATAGCAGTTCGCGCGATGAGGGTCCTGAAGCGACTGAGTCCCATCCGGGATGGCATTTCCCGATTTCACATTCACTATGAAAGTACAACTATGGAAAGGATGATACTACGATTACATCTTAATGCTAGGCGATTTTACCGCCATCTGCTATCAATGTAAGTAAATTTACTAACGCCATCTATGCTACGTAGTGTAACACTATTTTTTCCGTTTGAAGTCAAGGTTTCTTAGCATGTAAGCAGTTCACAGTTAGACCACAAACGAATACAATTTGAAGTTTTTATTAAAAGATGGTAGCATTTTCAGTTAACAATGTTGAAAACACTACGAAAAGCTCTCTCTTGGCAGTCGCGTAATAATAAAAACTATGACCAAATGCTTAAAACTTAGATTTTTTGTGACGTTGAAATACAATAAAATTCTATCTAAGACAATTTAAAAATTATGACCACCTAGATTCGAGTAACAATTTTATTTGTAGATACTCTATAGAGATTGTTTAAAGGATATGACCACGTAGCAGGAGTAGGTAGCTACCGTAGCAGCCTCTACGAGCCGCTTTGTTACAACAAACAGCGGGCGTATTATGAGCTTTTTAAAAATCATGCAAGTTCCAGGCCAGCCGTACCCTGCCTGGCTAAATTACGTATTAAGATATAAAACATTTAATTGAAAATTTTTAGTTAGTACTTAAACTTTTAGTTGTACCTTCTCTATAAAGATATTAATCTATGACTGGTTTAGCGAACTGACTGGCTGGGAGTAATGTACATATTGCGAATTTGGCAGGCAGTTCAATTCACGGCGTAAGCTGCCTGGAAATAAGAGCTCATAATACGACAGCAGAAGATTTGATGAATAAATTGCTTAGGCAACATTTTTGGTGCAATTTGACGGCAATACGTTTTCACGATATATAAAACAGTTTGATAAGATGACAAATATACTTAATATGATTATGTATAGAGGTAGAGAACCTATCGTGCGCCATCCAAATCAAATTCCTACTTAACCCCTAGGATGACGAATATATAACGAAGTCTATGCTTAACCCGTATTTAAATAATGACATGTGCACTTAAATAAAAGACGTGGATCAACTCCCAATAATTTATATGACATTTTATGTCATACTTGCTGTTGCCTGCGACTTCGTATGCGTGGAATTCAGGAAAATTTCCCGTTTTCGCAATATTTTTCAATGATACTGGGCTCCTATTGATCGCAGCGTGATATTATAGCCTTTTTCAAAAAATGTAATATTCAACACTGAAAGATTTTTTTAAATCGTACCAGTACTTCCTGAAATTAGCGCGTTCAAACAACCAAACGAACAAACTCTTCCTCTTCATTCTTCAGCCTTATTACTTATTCCAATAAGTGGAAATGCTGGGAGAGGACGGCCGAGAAAAATATACTCCGATGTCATCGCCGGGATACCTACTCCAAAAGGGGCAAGTGCGTAGCACTTACAACCGTCAGGCATGTATGACCTGGTGCTCAAGTCCACTATTTTGGAACAATTGTCATACCGGCACAATACCGGCACGATACCGTTGCAATTGAAGTCAAATATCCGTAGTCTGCTATATGCCGTTGTTACAATATTAGTGTAAATTAAATAAGTATTATTTAATTTAGGGATATAATTTTGTAAAATAATCGTACTATTGATGACAAATCATAAAAACAAATTAAAATAGGAACATCAACGTAATTTTCTAACATGTGGGGGTAGTCTTGCTTTGCAACTCAAGTGGGGATTACATTATAAAAACAAGCCGCTAACGTTAAAGACAGTCAGTCTGCAGTCTGTCGTGCTGTCCGATAGGTCACACGTTACTCTCTCTACAAAGTATTTATATTAGTACTATTGTTAGTAAGTGGTGTTAATTATAGTTAATCATGGAGTGTTTTGTGATTGCGTCAATATTACATTATTGTTGGATAATTCCGGTAAGTACATGACGTGTAAGATTTTATATTATTTTAAGTGACTCTACAGTAATATTACAATACATAGTGACACTATGTACTTGCTGGGACATTATGGCGATTATAATAATGATATTGTATCGTATCGTATTTATATAAAACAGTAAGTCAATTGGGTTTCTTGTTGGTTCTTCCCAATTGATGAACATTTCCGAACCAACGGTAGTATAAAAGATTACACAATGGTAAATGAATATATGATGTGTTTTATTTCAATAACCAAGAGTTACATTACATATTACAACCTCTGACGTGGATATACCTAGACAACAGTACATTTAATAGCCTATAACTAGCAATATTCATCCTGACTGATATAGAATACGACATAATATAACCCTAATAACTATAGTCTCATAACATCAGAAGTGTGGGATATGAACCTGATCTGAACGTAACGCCTTGTTAACACAATTTTTTGCAAGTTTTCAGTGACATTAATATAAAGAAGATTACACAACTACAATGTGATAATCACAAGAAACAGGAAAACTATAAAGGTACCATTAAGTAACTACAGCCTAGTGGATTTTAAACTTAACTACATCAGGATAACAAAGCAGCAAAAGGAGGTCAAGGTATGAGAAGCTCTGTAATATCATGCGGCAAGATATGAGAAACAAATTAGTATAAACAGGATGACCAAACGGCTAAAAGGATAGATTTTGGTATGTGATAATTCTTATAGTTATAATTGATTCTGTAATTTCAATGTGCCTAAATTGAATTTCAAATATAAGTGTGGAACCACAAGACTATGTTAAGTATTTAAAAACAATCTAATAGTTACAATATTACCACAAAATTAAAAAAAAGTCAGACTATTACATATCTGTGTAGTAGTTTAAAATGAATCTTTAGTTATTCAACGATAAGGAACATAGTAGATAATATTATTAATTGTACTATTCCATAGTGAGAGGATTACAAAATTTAAGATTTTTAAAACTACTTGATACAATAAATATCTTTGGGACTTGTTTAATGAGTTTCTAAAATGTAAAAATGTTTAAAGTATTTTTAAGAAGAAATCAATATGATTAAAATGATGTAACTGTATTTCACAGTATCTTGTAATGTTGGTACAAAACGATAAGTAACTATTATGTAGAAAACTCTCCTCCATAAACTGTCATTATGGACTTCAGGAGATATCTTTGTCACATTCGCTTTTATAGTGTATTATGATGTGAGTCATGAGTGGACAAACGTAGTATATCCAAGTAACTTAATCAATGGGTCTTAATACATATAAAAAAAAGCAAACGGCTGGAACGTTTAGTAATACACTGGTATTTATTTTAAAAGGATTATCATCTACGACAGTCGGATTTTTAGAAGTTTACATTTTATAGTTGTTCCAATTTGAAACATAGATAGACCTAGGAATACTAGACAACCCACACGAGGTGTGGTAGGGCACCAAGATTTTAGTGGCACTGTGTGAATTTGTTATAGGAATGTTTTATTTCTATTCGTTTTAGATCCTGGTAGACAGTACGAGACAGCGTTGTTCCACTAATTTGTTCAGTTTATCAGTACAGTTTATCTATATTCTAATATATAAAATTCACGTGTCACAGTGTTAGTTACCGTACTCCTCCGAAACTGCTAGACCGATGTTTATGAAATTTTACATACATATTCAGCAGGTCTGAGAATCGGCCAACATTTATTTTTCAAACTTTTTTTACTATGGCAAAACAACGTTTGCCGGGTC
Organism: Orgyia antiqua; assembly: GCA_916999025.1. Taxonomy (NCBI): domain Eukaryota; kingdom Metazoa; phylum Arthropoda; class Insecta; order Lepidoptera; family Erebidae; genus Orgyia; species Orgyia antiqua. Next base: position 12,289,192 of record OU779864.1, on the reverse strand, counting down.
AGCTAGTATTTATATATATTTTATAACCCATCCCAACCCATTTTACATCCTAATACAATAATGTCGCTACTACATATATTTATTTACTTTTGTTTTGTGCAGTACAACTAGTAATAAAAATAATAGGTGATAAATATTCCTGGTCATTTCACACAACGTCCTCCGATCCCAAGGTAGGCTTATAGTGCTTGTGTTATGGGTACCTGAATACGGATGGAATACATATGATGCTTTTCTTTTGTAAATATAGCACAGATGATAGTCCCGTAGTAGAGCACTAGTAGAAGTGTGATATTAGGATATTGGTTTGATATTTCTGTATAGACGTTAGTCAGAACCACCAATTACAAAAAAATAGGTTCCGTAAAGATACTACATCACTGATGGTAGTCGGGTGTCACTGATGATTTATGAATTAAATTGTGATCAACTAATGTTGCTTTGTCCGGTCATTCAAGTTATTGTTCTACAGACATAAACTTATATGATTTATTTTGATAAGTCTAGGTATATACTGCTGCAGACACTAGTAAATAATACTTTTCCAATAAAGTTCATGATAAAAACAGTTCAAGGAAGGAGTTGTACGTGTACTGTATTTTTGGGCTTAATATTTATGAACATTCATTTATTATTCTTGTAGTAGTAGTTTTTGCTAGGTTTACAGAGGTGTAACAATGTCATGAACATGAATGGGATTAAATCAACAGTTTAGGCTCAGGCCTTCTTCTTTTTCAGTTCATATATTTTTTATTATCTAATCAGTGTAGTTATCGGATTATCATACTATAAAAATACAATAGGTGGAGATCTAAGTACTAAAGAAAGCTGCCTTTTTGTCTGCTACATGGTTGTAGTAAAAAAAAAAAAAAAAAAAAAAAAAAAAAAAAAATCCTTTGGGATATTACTTTGGTCTTTTTGCTATGATAGTCGTAAAAGAAATAAAATACAATACGTTACGATAATATGTTTGTTGCAAACATTACTAAATATTCTTAGGCGTATATAAAAATTATAACAATTGTGTACGTTTTGGTGTACTGTACTGTGGTTATTCATCATCGTCATACTTTATCAGTGGATAAAGGCTGTTACAGGATACTATAGTAATTTAATGTTATTCATAACATGAATTGTGGACCTTAATGGTTATTGGTGGCATCATCATGATTATCTGAAACATGGGTACCTATAGACATATTACATTCACTATAAGAAGCGTTTTAACAAAGTTAATATAGCGTTATAACAGTTTTTAAATTATAACTACTGACCGACTTTATTACTATTGAAACTATTTTGATCACTAGTACTTTTTAATACCGATATATAATAACATCATGACTGTTTTGATATGACTGTTAGGGATATTATGACGGCCGTGGATATCATAATGTTGATTAAGGCTTTGTCTTTACTGTGTCCGGCTGACACTGACGCGGGTGTTTGAGCAACTCTGACAGCGGGTGTCTAGCCGCATACAGTGAGACTTTACTATTGTGTATTTTGTGATGGTGATGATTATTACGATGATGATGATTATATAATGATGATTTGTCTTTACTACTATAAGTATTATAGTGATAATTATCTATATTTTTGTCTTTACTGTATCCGGCTGTCACTAATGCGAGTGTCAGAGTAACTCTGACAGCGGGTGTCTAGCCGCATACAGTGAGACTTTATTATAAGACTAATGTAAGATTTATGATTAGTATTATGATGAATACTATAATGATTACTATATTTGTGACTATGATGATAACAAAAACATGTCCGTTGTTACAATTGGGATTGTTCATAATTCTTCTCATCCAGTTTTTATGTTTCTTTTTAAATGAAAATGAAGACTATTTTAAGTATCTCCAACGGTCGACACTTCTAAGTAAAGTTAAAAAGTTTCATATTATGATGAAGGTTAACATAACCCTCAATGGAAAATGCCTTCAAATTCTACAGTACTTTTAGGTAATGATAAGTAAAAAGTTTTTTGGGGACTGATGAACAATGCCAATTGAAAATTAAAAGGATGTATTATTTATCGATAAAAATTACTCGATTACGAAGTGTATTCATGACTATGATCTGTAATGAACTTAAAACATTACTGTTATGGTTAACTAATGATAACTTTGATATAGTTTGTAGGTATAACTATGATCATTTATTGGAAGTTAGTGAGAATTATTACAATTATTGTTATACTAAGTTAGTGTGACCTTTTCAATGGCTAAATAGGTCCAATATAACTTATAAATGTGCAAATTTATCCCAGTTTTAGGATTAATACTAAAAGTACATCACCTACAACCAAACATACATTCTAGAAAACGGTTTTGGCAATCAAGTCACTCTTTGTATTTATTAAACAGTTGTAAAAATTGTCTTGCTGCTATTAATAGTGAAGAATATTCATAATAATTCAAATGAATAAAATATATATTAATAATAACTATAGTGACTTATACTTTGGAACATAAGGTTATGTATGATATCTACAATGTCTTGATACATTTTATCTAAATTGTACTAATTTGAAAGACTATTCGACATTGTCTAGCATCGCTCAAAATTTAATGATTTTAAAGATCCAAAAAGAAAATGTTATTGAAATATGATATGAATTTATGATTAAGGAATATAATAATTATGATGAATATTTTTATGCCATTATAATGATGGATACTTCGGGGACGAAGTATTTGTCAGTATGGCCGTGTTACAATATTAGTGTAAATTAAATAAGTATTATTTAATTTAGGGATATAATTTTGTAAAATAATCGTACTATTGATGACAAATCATAAAAACAAATTAAAATAGGAACATCAACGTAATTTTCTAACATGTGGGGGTAGTCTTGCTTTGCAACTCAAGTGGGGATTACATTATAAAAACAAGCCGCTAACGTTAAAGACAGTCAGTCTGCAGTCTGTCGTGCTGTCCGATAGGTCACACGTTACTCTCTCTACAAAGTATTTATATTAGTACTATTGTTAGTAAGTGGTGTTAATTATAGTTAATCATGGAGTGTTTTGTGATTGCGTCAATATTACATTATTGTTGGATAATTCCGGTAAGTACATGACGTGTAAGATTTTATATTATTTTAAGTGACTCTACAGTAATATTACAATACATAGTGACACTATGTACTTGCTGGGACATTATGGCGATTATAATAATGATATTGTATCGTATCGTATTTATATAAAACAGTAAGTCAATTGGGTTTCTTGTTGGTTCTTCCCAATTGATGAACATTTCCGAACCAACGGTAGTATAAAAGATTACACAATGGTAAATGAATATATGATGTGTTTTATTTCAATAACCAAGAGTTACATTACATATTACAACCTCTGACGTGGATATACCTAGACAACAGTACATTTAATAGCCTATAACTAGCAATATTCATCCTGACTGATATAGAATACGACATAATATAACCCTAATAACTATAGTCTCATAACACCGTCATAACGGTCTTTCAATGGTAATAGAATTGTCGATCTCTTTTATCTATGCATTGAATTTTCGGTCTCTTTTATCTATGGATTGTGTTAGAATGGTATGTATGTGTTGCCGTTTTTAAAAAATGCGTTAGTTGAAGTGATTTTCGAAAAACTACTAATAAATTTAAACATTTAATCATGCTAGACTTCGTTTAAATATATTTGTACATACTATTTATTAGTATAAAAAGCAATGTGAAGTTTAGGAGATTAGTAAATTGCAATAAATTACAAAGAACAATTTCTAATATTTCTATCTATCTATTTTTTATTTATGGCAATCTGTCGACACAGGACAATTTAAAAATATTACTGTCAAATTCAAAATAGCAGACTACCGAAACATTTCAGTCATTGAATTGCAATTGTGAAGCAGTTGTGTACGAGACTAGCAATTTATGTCACTTTGACAATTGTAAGACAATGATGAAGTCGTTATGACGACACATTAATAGTAGACTACCAAAAACTTTACTATTGCACCATAATGGTACAATAATGGTACAGTTGTGACACCGTTGAAATACCCGACTCAGGGCCCAGATGTATGAGTGTGGATGAAGCCAAGGAAGTATGCTTCGAAAGTAGCAGATGGCGCTCTATAGTCTCTGCCTACCCTCATGGGAAAAAGGCGTGATGTTATGATGATGATGTTACCGGCTAACACTGTTATGCGATCGATGAAAATTTTCTATTTATTAGATGAGTATAGAAGCGTGGTACATTGATACAAATCATTCGCTGCTACGAAGTTTCGAGTTACATTGTGTAATTGCCACCCTCACAACTATACATTGTATTCCATTTAATTATTATATCAACACAACAGATTACAACACATTCAAACTCATGCCAAGAATATTTACAATTAAGATAACAATTAGGTCGTCAATTTCAAATTCAAATTCAATACTCTGTTGTACACCAAAAATAGATTAGTGAGTTGTTTATATTAAATTAAAAGAGTTACAAAAGCGGTCTTGTCACTACCTGCAATCTCTTCCAGATAACCTTGGGATAGAATACTTAATTTCTGGAATTAGATGTTTGTGGTGTATCTACTAATAACTTTTTTAAATTTCGTTGAATGTAAAGACATATTTATCTATTCGTGTGGTAACGGATTAAAAATACAAATGTCACCACACCATTTCTTTCTCAGGGTGCTGTAAGAGCCAGCTAAGGAACAATATAAGCGATTAACGTCTACTGTGAAAGACGAAAAACTCGAAATTAAACCCTGTACCAACACGCCTGGTCAGCGCGACACAGTCGAATATAATCTTTCCCAAAGTGGAGGAGGCCTGTGTCAATAAGTAAGACGTTGATTGGCTGGAGAGGAAAGATATATTTATGTGCCACTACGCCATATACCCATGGAAAAATAGGTGAAGCTTTTTAGGGTTTCGTACAAACCCTTATAGGATCACTCCGGTGTCTGTCTGTCTGTCTGTCCGTCTGTCAAACTTTTTTTACTCCGCAACGGCTGAAGGTATCAACTTGAAAATCATACGATTTGCAGATCTATGCGTTCCCTTGCTGCAAAAAATACAGTCAACCTTTCACCTTTCACAATTTCGCATAGGTCAAGTCTATATAGTGCTGATATAGGGAACAATCCAAAAACTTATAATTTGTCATCACATCACAAGTAAAAAAGTGTTTAAACTAATACCAACTTATGAAGTAGCTGAAATGTAGGCGATTCCCTAAATTTCAACTACAAAATTAAGTTGGTGAGTTGTTTTGAGTTTAATTAAATGATTATTTGAATGCAGTTACTTATGTTTATATGTCTAGTAGGTACGTAAAGGTAGGTAAGGTAGGTAAACCCTAAGTGCGCGAGTTTACCTCGCTCTTGACAGGTTTTTTTTTATTTCGCTGTCGTCGTAGCCTTGATATTAGCCTTGATCCTGACTATGACTGGGATAAGCAAAGATGTGTACAGCAAATTTTTAATTTTAGAATTCACTTGCTATGCTTTTACTTAAAAATAAAATGACATTGGAAAAAGATATTAACCATGAGCGGGATTTAGATGTATGTTTATACATATATCTAACCTAATAGATTAGATAAACTGCAACCATAGCTACAGAATATTTTTTTACGGGAAAAAATAATAATTATAAAATAATTAACCTATAATTATATACTATTCATAAATAGGTAAAGTTTCTAAAATGTATGTAGAAGGTAATTTCCGAAAGTAAGGTTCCGACCAAAAATATAATCACTCATCGGAAGCTACAATTCCCGAGAGTGCAATAGGCTGTAATATATTAATCTCTATGATGTAATGCTTCTGAAATCTAGGCGTAAAAAATCACGGGCAAAAACCAGTAAATAAATAAACCGAAACAACTAATATTATTGTGTCCATTTCCCTCCGTGTATGCCCACTTGATCTTGCCTATTAACGGGAAGTAAGGAAATGATGTGTCATTTCCAACACTTTCAATATAATAATATTATTATAACTGAAATATTATTTTATCAATTGTTGTGTTAGTACTTAATAAAAAAATATTGTAGTCTTGTCTTGCTTGTATGACAGAAGAGAGACTCGAGAGTGAAGCTTATAGGTACAGTAGCCTAAGTATAAAGTCAAAAAAAAAATTCTAGTTGGCATGTTTTACAAGTTCTTTTGAAACGTCAGAAGCTAGGTGTCTGTTCCAAATGCTATTCCTATGGAGAAAAACAGACAAGAAACCCTACGGTCCGTTCCGGCTTCATTGTGTTTCTTATTATTTTTTGGTAGTAATTTTTTTTACTGTATTGACGAAACGCATTTTTATAGATTAGATATTTTTCAACTGTTGCGCGACTCATTTATTCAAATAAAAACATCTTTACCACTTAAAAAAGTGCTCTGTAAATATTAATTCCTTTCCTAGAACATTAAAATGGAAGCAATAAGCAAGAGCTTAGCATGGTTTATTGTTTGAATGATACAGAAATGTATAAAAGTAATTCTAAAAAGCTCAATTATAACGAAATAAACAAAGCACTACAATTTTTATAGACCTAATTCTAACAACCTCTTGTTTAGAAAGAAAATCTGAATTCAGGTAACATCTGAGTAAAAAAATATTAATAGCTAGTCTTGCCATGTTTTTTTTTCTTTAGTAGCGGCTAGTCAGGCTTCGTTACGCCTAGTGTCAGATTGATCTATTGTGATCGCCAATTTCTAAAGTTCTCGGTCCAAACCTGTTGCCATGAAGAAATCCAGGATCATTAATACTTGCCATGTTACTTACAGAGAACAAGTGAGGAAAGAAGATAAAAAAAGGCCAAGTACGACTTGAACTTGCACATGGATGGACTTTATTTAACATTGGTATTCAGATCTTAAATATAAAATGTGCTTACCATGTTTCGCCGACTGGCAAACAAATTATTATAAAAAAGTTATTTAAAATTATCATGCAGAAATGGATGTAGCAATTGACTATTATTCTTGATTATGACGTTTTAATTTTATCTATGTACTAATTTGTAATGTTTTATTATGTGACTGAGGTTACATTTATGTAATTTATTTTGGTATTTGATTTAATTTAAATTAATGTAACTATATTATTTTTAATTATTAGTATTGTATGCCTTTAAGGCAGGACATAGCTGAACAAATTATCTCTGTACCAACATAAACTGTACCTGTGATCCACAATAAAAATAATTTGAATTTTGAGAAATACAATACATTTCTATTCTATTTCTAAAACTATTTCATTTGTCCTCTTGCATTTCATTTGTCCAAAATTTTGAAATATTGTGTCAAAATGTTAAATTTATATTAGTGCAACCAAAATTATTACAAATAATTTAAATTTTTTTTTTTCTAAAAACTGCACTTTCGAGTTTCTCTTCTCTCATACAAACAAAAACTATTTTTATATCTAGAAAACCGTACTCTGACTATTATAATACTTGTATATTCGACATATTGTAATAGTCATGTCGTCTAGGTACACTGAAAATGTTGCATGGGAGCCCCTGAATTATATCATTCTTTTCTATCTCCCGCCCATTAACTTCCCACTGTTGGGCACAGATCTTCTCCACTTTGGGAGAAATCTACTACTGATTATCGTCGTCTATACGGTGCTGACCAGACGTGTTGGCAAAGGCATTATTATCGAGGTTTTCTTCTCTTATAGAGGATGTTGTCTGTGTACAAAATAGCTTAGTTTTAGCTCGATTTTTCAGCACCCTGGTAAGGAAATTTAGTGTTGACACTTGTATTCTTAATTCGTCACCACACGTACAAATTAGTCACTCTATTCTAATTTTCAGTATTTGTAGTTATAGCATCAACATCAATACAATCTACAAAAATTTCAATCCTCTGGCTATTATCGTTCCTGACATACAGCCTTGTAACGTACGGAAGAAACCCATAGCAACTTCTAATTCGACACTAACGCCATCTAGCTGATCTATGAGCATTCAATGAAATAAAACGGGTATGTCTAATTTATTTCGTGTATAAAGTCTAAGGGGATACAATTAAATAGTTCGAAGGGTCATTAAGGAAGACAAAGTGAATGCACACGTGTTACGATCACACATCCTTTCTGGAAATAAGAGATTTTGGTTTTCTTTTAGCAGTGGTAGATTCTCATTAATAATACGATTTAATTAAAGTATAACGGCAAAAGAAAAACTTTACAAATAAATATCTCATAAATAAATATAAATAAATATTCATGGACATTTCACACAACGTCCTCTGGTCCCAAGCTAAGCTTATATGCTTGTGTTATGGGTACCAGAATACAGATAGAATACATATACTACTTTTTTTTGTAAATACATACTTATAATACATAGAAACACCCAGACGCAGTACAAACATTCGTATGACAATTAGAAAAATCACACAAATGATTGTCCCGAGCGGGAATCGAACCCGCGACCTCTTGAACGGCAGTCCGTTACATGAACCACTACACCACGAGGCCCGTCCTAAAACGTGATTATTTTATATTATCAAATAAGTAGCTTTTGCCTGTAACTTCGTACGCGTGGATTTTACAAAAAAAAAAACCCTAAAAAATTATATAAAAAGCCATCCGCTTGAATCATTCTATCTATAAAATAAAACCGCATCAAAGTCCGTTGCATAATTTTGAAGATGTAAGCTCATATAGGGATATACATCTAGCAAAAAAAAGAAAAAATATATATATACTTATATTATAAAGCTAAAGAGTTTGTTTGTTTGAACGCGCTGATCTCGGCTAGTAGAAGAGAAGCAGTAGTGAAAAATGTTGCAAAAACGGGGAAAATTTTTCTAAATTCAACGCGGACGGAGACAGCTAGTGTAAAATTAATGATTTTGATTTATAATAAGTAAAACTTGGCGTGCGTTTTTATACGTATGTACATAATTTTAAAAGGGCTAAACGTAATTATACAAAAGTAAAACTGTGAGTTCAAATAACAAAGTCCTGAAAAGTCCTATGGAAATAGCCAAATATAACTACGAGTAACTACAGGTGCAATAAGGCATAAAGCTTGTTATGAATTTAGGTAGCTGGTGTAGCTAGGTTGCTAGGCAACGCTCTGTTAGTAAACATACTTTTCCATAACAATGGAGTTATCATACGTTTTAAATTTAAAACAAAATTGCACTGAACTCTTAGTGTATTTTGTTTTAATGTAATGTATTTTTTTGCGCTATAGAATAGACTTATTTATATTAATTAGTAATTTTATTTATTCATTTTTATGCAGCGGCGGTTCAAATAAATAAAGCGTAAGTGAAAATTACGTACATGTATACCTAACTGTTGCAGTCGGACAGCTGATGCCTGGCTGTGCTGGTGTTGTGGAGTTAGTAAAAATATTTCTTTTAAAATATCAATAAATAATTGACATAGAAATTTGGAAAAATAAATCACGATAATAATTTTAATTGATTTTGTTCTATGTACCTACCGAATTTTTGTACATAACACATTGTACATTAGATTTATTAAATAGCCTTTAAAAGACTAATAAATTATATACATATATTGTGTACATATATGTAATATCAAAATAAAGCGTCGGCTTGGGTTAACTCTGAATGTTGGATGTAAACAATAAAGCATGCAACAGTTTACTACTTCGGGGATACCCGCTAACTTACTCACGCCCCGGCCGTTGCTTATTTACCTGTTCAAAACAAATTGTTGGCCTTCATTGAAGCAAGATCAATTTTCAAATGTTCATACTCTTAATCTATTAATTTGCTAAATTTAATGTATTAATAGGGGAATGTTGTATAGCGGCAAGTGCGAAGTTAGTCTGAGATGGTATGGTATGGCGCGCAATCGGCGGTCATACGACGCCACTTTTCTGTATCAGCACTCTCCGCGCCTCGCGCCTCAGCCCTCCGCCTCTCCGAGGCCAGCGCGGCGCCCGCGGAGCGGAATTTGCACGAGCGACGCGCCTCGCGACGCGGTTCAGTGTACGTGCGACCGTTCGCGGCCGAGGACGAATTGTCGCGCCACGCGCACTTCTCTGCTTATTACGCAGTTAAAACTATCGTTGACCGCGTGGACTGGCGTGAAACTATTTTATATGCCCTCCCACTAACTGTAAGCGGTGAATTGGCAGTGAATCAGTGCTTGAATCTTTGACAGACCCAGTGATAACTCTTATCAGTGTGGAAAAGTTTACAAGTGCTATCTGAAGTCGGAAAGACAACTGAATGCTGAATTTGCATAGTCTTGTGGACCTTTGACGCCGGTGTCGTCCATAAACGATACGATATTGGTTGTTAGACGATTTGAGCCACGTTACAAGGTTATCGCGTCTCTAGCCCGCCAGTGATGAATTGGAAAATCGGCGCGTAGTCGCTCACGTGGTGTGCGCCCCGCCCCCGCCTCGCCCGCGCTTATATTTAGCGAAAATCGCCTCTCGGGAGCGGCCCGACGGCTGACGCTCTCTGCGCATATAGCTGTCTATGAACGTTAACGAGACGCCACATGTTATTGGCTTCAAATAACACAGCCGATAAGCAAAGATAGATAACCTCTTCGGATCGCGATCCGGATCCGACCATTCTGGAAATAGACAGAAATCAGTAAAAAATCAGAAAGGAGAGCGTGCTGAGATGCTAACGGCCGGTATCGGCACGCGCCGGTGAGCGCTCATTCCGACACACCTACCGAAAAATTCCACTGGACGCAATAAAGTCGCCAACATGAGCGGTTATCAGAGCCCGTGGCCGCCCGCGACAGGGGCCGAATTGGAATTGGAGCCTCTGGGCGAGCTGACAGAGGTCGGGTTCGAGCCTCAAACGCGCGCTCGTTCTAACACGTGGCCGTTGCCAAGGCCAGATAATTACGTCGAAGCAACTGACGAGAACGGCTCCAAGAAGAACTCCAATCAGAATCTAAGTGGTAAATACCATTTTGTCCACTGTGAGGTCCCAGTTTTCATTTGAAATGTCATTTATGTCGACCCACGCATGTTTTTGCAACTAATCTGCGAGGAATGCGAAAAAATTCGCGACGTTCTTGATAATATACAATGTCATTGCATGTAAACAAACAGAACAATTTGTATTATTGTTTACTTTTGTTATTAGAAAGGTCTTTAATGATGCGGTAAAAACTAAGGCTTAACTTTTGATCCAAGAACAGCTATTTTGGATCTAGTTTTTTTTTTTGTAGGTAGCCTGTACCATAGTAAGTCCCCACGTAAAATATTACTGCTCTTCTTGCTGACGAGATAAAGTAAGTAAAAAACGTTTCGTTGTATTTTTTTTGCAGCTTTAAAACCTGCTAAAGTTGAGCTATGATACAAAATTGGGCTTATATTTTGAAAGTCCGTTACCCGAAGTTAGGTTGTTAGGTTTTTTTTTTATAACAACCCAAAAGCAATCTGTCCGTTACCCGAAGTTAGGTTAGGAAAACTTGGGGGGAGGGAGGGGTTTGCGCGGGTTTTCCCCCCCATAGGGGGTACCCACCTCCCCCCCTCCCCGCACCCCCCACCCCCCAAAATAGCTGTTCTTGGATCAAAAGCGGAACCAAAACTAAACAGAAGCCCGTCACTAGGGACTGTTGAGAAGTTATAACCAAGTCTTTTTACTCGAAATTATTTTGTTACAAAAATAATGATTTAAAATTGTTTTCGTACTACAAATTATATAAGACACGATAATAGTAATACATGCTTTAGTAGTTACGTCACTTAATGTGGAATAATACGCTCATTATCACACTCAAATGTTAAGATTTCCGACCGAACTTTAAATATTAAATAATGGTAGGTATATATTTTTTAAATAGAGAAACAAAATTTTCAATGTCGTGATATTTAAAATAAATTTATACTTGGAGCCATTAACCTACACAACAACATTATATTTTAAAGAGTCAAGGAAAATGTAATAACGTACAATATTCCTAATAATAATAATATACTCAATAATCGTAGGTGCCTACGAAGTTACAACATTAATAGGTGTATTACTTAACAATAATTTGATTCTTTAAAAATCTTTACTAAATCAAACTAACAATATGGTGTGACGGTTAAAGAACGCATTTAAATAGATTACATATTTGGAAGAAAATTAATTTATCAGCCAAGATCTGCATTACAATCATCTGTCTATGCAGATGATTTTTGATAGAAATTTAAAATATACGCTACTGAAAATTACCTTTCCTATTATTTCATTCAAATCGGTAAACAAAAGGGATCCTAATCAAAAACCACCTTTTAAACATTATTCGTGGTTAAAATAATCAGCCCATTCATAGTCTACAACAGACAATCTGTGCAAGTAAGATAATAGAAAAGAGGAAAATAAACAGTGAAGAAATTTCAAGAGTAGTTAGTGAAATAGTTAAAGTAGTTTATTTTAAAATCATGAGCATTAAAATTTTGAAGAAACATCTTTATTTGTGTTTTAATTACATAATTTCAACCAATTAAGCAACTGATGTTGTCAATTCCATTATTTCTATATCTCTTGGAAAAAATTTCATAAACCCTGGAAGATTGAAGTGCGCAATTAGTATCAGATTCCATCCGCATTTTTCCATTTAAACAACAGGTCATAATATACCTTACGTTTCTTAGATGTGAAGGAGTACGTGTCAGATATTTGGAAGGCACTCCATCCTCTTACGCAGATATGCCAAAAATACTAAGTGCTTATTTTTTCTGTATTTTCCAAGCCAAATTCCAAATTCCTTAAGCATTTATTGTATGTAACTGCTAACATACTTCAAAAGAATAACCTCAGTGGTATTAATGCAATACACCTACTTGTCCTCGACACCCGACGGCAACTTTGAGGTGCTTGGAAAAACTCTAATAGATCTTCCGTAAGCATTGCCTTACAATGTGGCTGAGGCAAAGCATCAGCCGTTATGTTTTTGTTTTATATGCATTTCAAAAATTATACGAGGATAATGAAGAAAAGAATATAATTCCTAGCGACATTCAAACTGCGACTGGGCAAAAATAAAGTTGTTAAGAAGAAATATATTTTTTATAATTGGTTTTATAATTTCTTATTGAGGTATTTTCTGGAACTTAAGCGTAATAAACGTTGGTTTTATATCTTCATATTTTATTCCACTGAAATGATTATAATCATATCCCTATATAAGAGTCTGTCCCTCCATTTCAAATATGGTTACGATGTTGTACCTGCAATTCTAATGAATACAGGATAGTCAATTTTTTTATGTATAGGCTGCAAATTCTCTTTCCTACCCCTTGAATCATTAAAGTTTCTACATGAAAAGCTTCGTTTAGAAAAAAATCCATCTTGTGGATGATCACAGCATTAAAGTCCCTCAATCATATCCTGATTCGTGATTTTTTAGGATTTTTTGGTCCCAGAATATAAATAGTATGAATAATTTTATATTTTTTGTTAACTTCAACATCAGCTAAAAGTAAGGACATTTTTAGTTTCTGACATTTCACCCATGACCCAAGAGAAACAATAACCACGGTTTCCACCTTGAAATTAAATTTTACGTAATCCTAACTATTAGACTATTTTGGTACCTGAAACTTAACTTTAATCTGAAACTTATCATTAATACGGTGTTAGCTAAGCCCCTTGGAGGCCATTTTATTTTTTAGAAAAGACGATAGATAAATCTCAAAAAAATTATACTGGTTATCTAAAAAGTAAAATCGGCTCGTCTTGAGCCCTAATTCTAACAAAATGGGCATTGGTCACATAATAATATACTTCAATACCAGAACTGCTCAATAGACTTTACAGTATTTTCATGTATATAAATTTAACGCTACACGTCTAGAATTATTTATAAATTATTTTATATTATGAAAATGATAAACTTTCAAATAAAATTTACATTAAACGTAAGGCACATCTGTTAGATAAATATAATACATACGGCTAACAATAATTATACTAACTTCTTGAAATATCTAAACTTATGCTTGAGAAGCCTTATATTAATACCATATTAATCATGCTTAGCTAGGCTACAATTATGAGCTGTTTTTATTTCCCTGATGTGGAAAATAAGCAAAATGTCCCGGTTGATGATAAGCGGTGACTTAAAAGTAGCCCATAGTTATTCAGTAGACTATTCTTTCTGATGTGTTCACGGAAACTGCCAGTAGTTTTTTTTAATTCACATAGCTATACCGCATTTTATCAGCTGCTTATAGGGTAATAATTAATATAACTTTTACAAAAACAATCAATTTAAAAACTATTGTTTCTTAGGTGCACCACCCTTGCCTACCTCAGTAGCAACGAAGAAGAACTCATCGCGTCGGAATGCTTGGGGAAATCTCTCATATGCTGATCTTATAACTCAAGCCATCACCTCGGCTCCAGAAAACAGACTCACATTGTCCCAGATATACGAGTGGATGGTTCAGAACGTGCCATATTTTAAAGATAAAGGAGATAGCAACTCGTCTGCTGGATGGAAGGTAAGATACCTAGATAATATCACTATCAACCAGAAATCTTTTATTGGCTTCATTTGTATCTATATCGATATAACGGAATCTTTAGACGCAATTTTCGAACCCTTTAATAGGAAAACCGGTGTAATCTGTAATTTTGCACACTTATCAAGGATGGCAATTAACAGAAAATGGGAATTGTTTACGATTAACTAATATTTTAGCTTTTTTTATTTATTAAACTAAGTCGGTACGTATTTATTAAACGGAATAAATTCGTTGGTTTTGACGCTGTTTTTACACTTAGTTATTTTATAGCAATATTTATGTAACGGATTTGTTATTTATTCATCGGTTTTAGTCTTAAATAAAAAGTGCAAAATTGTGCCCACCCGGTGTATTGCGTGTAACAGTGTAATAAAATAATATTAATTAAAAACAACAGAGAATAAGTATTGATTTCAACATACAACTGAAAATAAACATTTGAGTCAAAATATTTTTGTTACGTTTTTTTATGATTGTATATTTTATGATACTCCTACGATAGGTATAGTGCGAACTTCATACAATGTTTAAAAAAAAAATATTTTAAGGGCATTCCTCAATATGAATCATTTGGCGTGTTTCCATCAAGTTTTGTTACTGCAAGAAGGTGGCATCATGCCATCTCTATATCTTTGAATTGAATTTGTCTTTCCTACTCGGTTAACTTGGTCATAAACATATAAAGAAAATATCCAATCTAATTATTTAGGTACATAGTAGGAGTAATTAAATCCCTAAATGTTGTGGATTCACACGAGTGCATTTACCTATGCACTGGTTCAGGAAAAACATTGCATTGCAAATTCATCAGCGATTTTAGACACACATTTTTTTAATTATTTAATGACATTTAAAGTTCTAATTGCTGACCATCAAACCTTAATATTTGCTCTGAAAGAACTTGCTCTACTTACTTATTACTACTTTAATTTAATAGAATTTGTCCTAATATTTTTTTTAGAAATGTCAAATGATCAAATATTAAAACTAAAACATTTAAAAATAGAATAAGAACTTTTACACGTAATTAAAAAAAGTTAGGGTTTAAGACAAGTTTAAGAGAAATCGGCTTTTTTACGCAGTCTACGTTGTTAAAAAGCTTCCTGGGAATTAATTATAATATTTTTAAATAAAGCAAAAACATGTTTTTCTCAAGTTTTTATTTATACCTAGAATGATTATAAGTTGAATCAGTCTTATGAGTCAATAAAGCTAAGTTGATTTTAATATATAATAATAAACTTCATTATGGGATTAAATAAATAGGTGGGAACGATGAATTTGACCTTGGACTAAATTATAAAAACAGACGTAAATAAAAAAAAAATAGCTCTTCAATAACTCTAATATACTTGAAACATTTGTATTTGAGTGGTATTTTAAACCTTTCCAATATAAAAATGATTTTAATTTACTACAATAAATAAAACTACTTTTTGCGGATTTAGACCCGTATATTTGTTTTGAATTCGTAAAAAGTGGTTTTATTTGAGTAAATAAGTCGCACAAGTGTTAAAAAATATTACTATGTTAATTAACACGTTTCTAAAACACTGTTAAAATTGATATTATCATGCCTAACATGGGTTATGGCCAGAAGAATGCTTTTGTTTTAACAGTGTTTTAGAAACGTGTTAATTATCATAGTAATATTTTTTAAAGATAATTAAAAAATTTAGAAACAGATTTATATTATAAATCTTTGTTTCTAAATTTTTAAATTATCTTTGGTAGATAGCTATGAATATTTTATAAGGATATTTGTATTCTACATAATATCACAAATACCAAATAGAAAAGCACAAAATTGCTTTCGTGACACCATAAATATTTCAAAAGCACTACGCATTTTTAGTGAAACTGCGCAGTGACTTGACATACACCTTATCTCAATCGGCTGTGACACGACCGATATAAATGATAATAAAAACACTATTACACGCTCAATCCACGATTTTATAACGACATGATTTCATAGTTGGTATACACTGATGTTATGCAATGACTGCTACCACTAGCTGCCGAAAGTAACGCATCGATGGAAATTGCTTAGCATGTTTAATTCAGTTAAGCTTCGATCTCGCGGTCACATGACGTTGACACGCCCTCGCTGCGATGTTGAATAAAAAATATAAAATTACCAATTCCGTCTCGATGGATACCTATTTGTAGTTGTCTATTATTTTTGATGAATTCAGAAAGAAAAGGTGTCTTTTGATTTGATTTGTTTTTTTTTGGGTTATTACGATGTTTTATAAAGTGCATTTTATTAGTAGCGGATATGTAATGAATGACCGGTACGGTAATAAAATTCAAGAATAAAAATTAATGACAAGAACAATTTTTGCTTTTTTAAAATATTTGTCATTTACGACGTTTTTGTTTTTGCCCGTACTTCGAGAGTGCTTATTGCTATTATTAGAAATGTAAACAAATCAGGAAATTAAATTACTCACCTTAAACATAATAGTTTTTAAAATAAAACTTTATAATAAACATATTTGTCTACTATAAATACTATTTTGATTAGTTCCTAATAGTAAAAAAATAGATACCTACTTATAAAAAAATTTGACATTTTTTTATTTTTATTGTGTACTACTAAATTATTGCAATTGTGACAATGTCTTTGCGAATATCAAAGATCGGTATAGAAGACCACGAACTTGATGACCTTCGGAACTGTACCCATGGCATTGATTAATGCTTACGCATACAATGTCCATTCAAATGTTGCACACATCACGAACAATTGTAGTAATTTTACACAAAGTAATAAAGTCTAAAATCAGTCTAACACTTGAGTGTCATTGTGGATTTACTTAATTAGCAAACTGTTGAAGTCATGCGTCACATTCTTGCATGATACGATTGTAGAGAAATGAAAGAGATGGATGATGTGATAGCTTGTGAGGTGAATGAATCGTAAATACCTACACGCTTTACACGTGTTTACATATTTCAGGTATTCAGTACATCGAATAATTGCTGAATTCCTCAATTAAGAATTTAGTATAAGTTTTCAGTATTATTTAAAACTTTTCTAATCAATCTATGTATGTATAAATCTATGTAACGGAATCTTTGAAAGTGATTTTAACCCACTAGCATTATCTCTATTTAATCTATTTATCATCAATATTTGCACACATATGGACCGATGATAAGGCAAACTTTCAGAAATGTAAAAAAATTGGTCAAGCGAGAGTCGGACTCGCGCACGAAGGGTTCCGTACCATTATAAATAAATAAATTAATTAATAAATATTCATGGACATTTCACACAACGTCCTCTGGTCCCAAGCTAAGCTTATATGCTTGTGTTATGGGTACCAGAATACGGATATAATACATAAACTACTTTTCTTTTGTAAATACATACTTATAATACATAGTAAACACCCAGACGCAGTACAAACATTTGTATGACATTTATGGATATCACACAAATGATTGTCCTGACCGGGAATCGAACCCGAGACCTCGCGGTCCGTAGTCCATTACATAAACCACTCCACCACGAGGCCCGTCAAATTAAATATGAAAATAAATATATATATTCAAATTATCTATGCAACATAAGGCACATAGTCAAAGCGTCTACCTGTCAACGTTTTTAGTATCGAGCAAGAAACGGTAAAAAAATCATGTTTGTTGTATGGGAGCCCTCCCTTAAATATTTATTTTATTTTATTTTTAGTATTTGTTGTTATAGCGGCAATAGAAATACATCATCTGTGAAAATTTCAACTGTCTAGCTATCACCGTTCTTGAGATACAGCCTGGTGACAGACGGACGGACGGACGGACGGACAGCGAAGTCTCAGTAATAGGGTCCCGTTTTTACCCTTTGGGTACGGAACCCTAAAAATCGGACAAGTGAATTCTGAGGTAAGCGCGTTCAAAGAAACAAATCATTCAGCTTTATAATATTAGGATAGATGATAATGGTCCAAGTCATAATAAAGTTATTTTGTAGGTGCATTACAAAATAAAATGTTTGTCAAAATTATCTTAATTCAGAGCATGACTCCAATGTCAAGGTTCTATGACGTAGAACTTTTTTCTTACGAATCATTTAACATAATTAAATCATGAGTTGTTATTTTTATACATATTGTATTTATTTGAGTGTTATGTATACCTACCTAAATCTTATTGTATTGATTAACATTGCGACAATTGGTAGATAAGTAATGAGATTTAAATTTTGTTTTGTTATGCATTATTGGAAATTGTATTTTGCGCATTATTGTATTAGAATAGAATATAATAGAATACTCTTTATTGCTCACCATAAAGTTAAACAGAAGTTTAAGGATTACAAGAAGATAGTAAGTACAATAGGCGGTTATATTGTATTGCGATATCTTTGAGTTTACTATGTCTACCTAATTTGTTAATGAGCGACGATTCATATATTTTCTTTAATATTTATAAACATTTCACACACCGTTCTCTGATCTCAAGCTAAGCTATATTTCTATGCTTGTGTTATGGGTACCAGACATACATATCCACTTTTTTTTTTCAATTTATACTTATGAAACATAGCATCACATTTGTGTTACATTAAAATAAAATTCCTTCGCCCAGTTAAAAGTTACGAGGTAAAAAATATAATTAAAATAAAAACATACAGACGAATTGAGAACCTCCTCTTTTTAGGGTTTCGTACAAACCCTTATAGGATCACTCCGGTGTCTGTCTGTCCGTCTGTCAAATTTTTTTTACTCAGCAACGGCTTAAGGTATCAACTTGAAACTCGTACGATATGTAGATCTATGCGGTCGTTTGCTGCAAAAAATACAATCAACCTTTTACCTCTACGCATTTAAAAGATATAACCGAATTACGACCATTTTCAAGAATTTTCGACTTGTGCTAGGGAATCAAAATTCACAGGTTACTTCCCGTTGTTTTAGAGACTTGAAATTTGGCATAGACCAAGTCTATATAGTGCTGATATAGGGAAAAATCCAAAAACTTGTAATTTGCTATCACATCACAAGAAAAAAGTGTTTATACTAATACCAACTTATGGAGTAGCTGAAATGTAGGCGATTCCCTACATTTCAACTACAAAATTAAGTTGGTGTGTTGTTTTGAGTTTAATTAACTGATTATTTGAATGCAGTTACTTATGTTTAGTAGGTACGAAACCCTAAGTGTGCGAGTTTACCTCGCTCTTGACAGGTTTTTTTGAAGTTAAAAATGTGTCAAGATTTTGAAAAAGAATAATCAGGCATAATGATTGACCAACATAGTCATAGTTCAATCCACGCACACGCTACGTTTGACTAATGACGGTTGTTAAAATTAAATATATGATTTAAAAAAACAATGACACAACTTTTACATTAACCGCTATCCATCACCTACTTAAATTTTACATATTTTTAAATACCATTGTTTCTTCACTCGTTCCAATATAAGTACTTCTTCTCTTCTCCAGCCCATTTATGTCCCACTGTTGGGCACGGGCCTCCTCCACATTGGGAGGGATTATGGTCTACTGTGCCGCGCTGACCAGGCGTGTTGGCACAGGGTTTATTTTCGAGTTTTCCGTCTCTCACAGAAGATGTTATCTGTGTGCAATATCCCTTAGCTGTATATAAGTACTATTAACCTTTTTTTTCATCGCCATATGGACAATGGAGCTAGGGAGTATACTTTGTCGGACCTCGTGATCTATAACGGACTACCGGTCACGAGGTCGCAGGTTCGATTCCACCTCGGGACAATCATTTGTGTGATATTTATAATTGTCATACAAATGTTTGTACTGCGTCTGGGTGGTTCTATGTTTTATAGGTAAGTATTTACAATAGAAAAGTAGTATGTATTCAATCCGTATTCTGGTACCCATAACAGAAGCATATAAGCTTAGAATGGGACCAGATGACGTTGTGTGAAATGTCCATGAATATTTATTTATTTATAGTACTATGTAACTAATAAAGAGGATAGTAGGTATTTATATTCTTCATTATCATAAAAATAAAAGGCCCATTGATTCTGTTTCCTTCTAAATTCGAACAATGCATTTGTTAGGTATGCTACTCACGTTACCGTCCAAAAACGCAACACTGATTTGATCTTAACGATACGAAAAGCCACTTTCGCTTCGCCACTAAACAGTATTTTAAAATTTTGTTTTGTCATAATCAAATAACGAAAGATAATTTAATAAATGAATCTTAGTAATTTCTTAAACTAAATAAATAACAATTTTCTTTTTTCCATAAAGCCCTAACGCCCTATGTTAGTAAACTTGCTTTCTTCGTACATTATTACAGTCTTTTCCTTATATAAAGGAGCCTATTTAGATTACCATTGTCCTACACTTATCCCTTTAATTTTCTTCCATGCTTTTCTGTCAGACGTTATTTCTCTATTTACTTCTCTTTCTTTCATAGTCTTTTTTACACAATCCATCTGTATCGTCTCTTCTGGCACTCTCTACATTTTACGTTATGCCTAATATGATACATACAGTAACGTTAAAAATAACACTGTGCAACAATATTTGATGATTAAGATTTTTGGAAACGGTGTTATAGAGAAGCAAGGCCTTCTCTTTAAAAATAGTTTTTATTTCATTAAATTATTTATATATTTTACACTTGTAAAAAAGGTATAATATTAAAGTATTTTTTATGGAAATATATTTCTAGAAAGTTCATTGTATTCATTATTCACATATAATTGATATAATTGTTATTTTAATTAATTTTACATTCATCCTTATTGGTAAACCCAGTACAATACATATAGATTGACCTCGAACGTATAGGCTTTCCTTAGAATTATATTGTTTGTACTTATGATTGTTTAATTACGTCGTTTTATTAAACGGGAAGTCTTTAAAATATAAGAGGAATACCCGATACATTAAAACAGTTATGTACTTTTCATTACGCCTAAAAACTTTGAAGGGATAAGTTGAGAAGCATTTGTATCTGGAGTATTTTTTTAATGAAACTTCGCTGTTCGTCCTTCCGTCTGTCACGAGACTGTATCTCTGGAACGGTGATAGCTACAGAGCTGTAAATTTCACAATTTGTGTGGGTATATTAGTTAATGCTAACTGACCTTTTCCCGTTCTTTGGGGTCGGGAATGTGACGAACATATTATGATACTAACGTATGGACCCTTCGTGTACGAGTTCAACTTGTAGTTTTATGCTTTATTAGGTGTAATATCCGAAATCTCTCGCAAGGAAGCTGTAAAAGTCAGCTAAGGGATATTGCACACAGTTAACAACGTCTGTGAGAGACGGAAAACTTAAAAATAAACCCTGTGCCAACACGCCTGGTCAGCGCGGCACAGTAGACCACAATCCCTCCCAAAGTGGAAGAGGCCCGTGCCCAACAGTGGGACGTTAATGGGCTGGAAAGAAGAAAGAAGGTATAATATTGTAAATCAAAGTCTCCAGCTGCGTTTGGAATGTCTACCTACAATAAAAACGCTCATTTCACTTAAAAATTTATGTCTGGGTTATTATTTCGGTAATATCTACTGCGAGAGACGAAAAACACGAAACTAAATCTTACAAAAACATGTCTAGTCAGTGGGGCAAAGTATACCACAAACCCTCCCGAAGTGGTTTGTGTTTGTGGTCTACTTTGATCATCAGTGGGACGTAAATAGTCTAGGGAGAGGACAAAAAAAATTTAAAAGACAATTTAATACTGTAAATATCAGGTGCTATTAATAAAATGGACATATTGTTATTTTGTGTTAGAATCAGGGGCGTATTTACCCTAGGGCCAAGGGGGCCATGGCCCGGGGCGGCCGATCTGCAAGGGGGAGCGCAGGCCGCAGCGAGGGGCGCCTCTGTTCTTGACAAACTCGGTCTTTTACAATATTTATTATTTCTTACGTCAGTGGTATTATTATACCCTTTGCCCTTAACCTCACTCTGCTTTTGATTTAAATAAGCCTTTACCCCCCCCCCCTTCCTCTGACTAGGGGCGGAATATTTTTATGGCCCGGGAGTTATATTTTTTTCCAAATACGCCCCTGGTTAGAATCATAATACCTAATAGTGTAATCTAAAATTCTATTCGGAAGATTTTTTAGAACAGAAATTCGTATTCGGCTTGTCGATGTCAATGTAGGTTCTGTTGAATAGTAAATGAACACTACCGTTACTCGAAACCGTTAGCACACCTTTGCAAAATCTCATGTAGTCCTCCTTAGGTAGCCTATAAAAGAAAAAAAAATACTGGAATCATGTTACTAAAATATGCTGCATTCTTAGTTTTTATCGTACGGGAACTTGAAACTAAGCCAATTCTGATTGTCTTAAACTTAATCTAAGTTAATTAAAATAACTATGGAGTGTTTAGATTTCGTTGTAAACATTTATACTAATTAAATTCGTTAGTCTATAAAACACTTTTTTCATAATAAGAAAGTTCAGTTAACATTGCCCAATTGTGTTATTGACACAATCAATTTTCATTTTTTAGTTAAGTTTAGTTGTCCACGTAGAATTGGTACCGCGATCATTATTTTTAAATACCTCATAATAATATGGCGCTTAGATCTGTGCATTATTCTATATGTTGACTACAACTTAAATAGAGGTATAACCGTGACTTTTGAAATCTCTGTCAGATAATATTATCTACGCCCTTAGCGAAATCGAATCCGCAGAAGACCAGCGCAGGAGTAAAGAATAAATAAACCTTAACATGAAAATTATTAAAACATTAAGAGGTGACACCGCAGTCAATGAATTCTCAATTAATGTATTTTTAAGGTAATGGCGCTGGTTTTCAGTAAGATCCTGAAAATAGAGTAAGTTGGAAAGTTCACTAATAGGTGTGTTATTAGTATTATTCTAATATAATTACCTCCGAAATCGAACTAAATTTAAAAAAAAAAACCTTTGCCTGATATGGTATTCGAACCAGAAATATTTCGATTACGTATAGTTTTACCGCGGTACTAGCGAGGTAGCAGTTAATTAAATGTACATACATAATCAGTTTTAACATAATTTAATCGTTGGAAAATTCCAACCGAGACCTTTCTTAATAAGTAATTGAGGTTACATTGATTTACACTGCGCCATCTTGTATCTAGATAACACTGAATGTTATATTTGCACAGCGGTATACGATAGGCAGATTGTAAAACCATATGACGTTCATTCACTTATTTCATACCTCACATTGTTCGTCATTTATTCTTACACTAGATCTTACCCGTAACTTCGTACGCGTCGAAATTAGTAACTATAACTGGACAAATTATACCAAAAATTATCACACCAACAAATTATACAAATATTAAAGAAATCGCATCTAATTCCGTTGCGTAATTTTGAAGATCTAAGCTCAAATAGAGACATACGTACAAAAAATACGACTTTGCTTTATAATAAGTAATGATGCAGATATTTGCCCCGATTTATGATATCTTTGAGATGGATGGGTGACAGTGGAGGTATTTTAGGGTATCATACCAAAAGGTAAAAGGGGACCCATTTACTGAGACATCGCTATCCGTCCGTCATCAGACTATATCTCTGGAACGGATATAACTAGAGAGCTGAAATTTTCACAGCGTATGTATATCAGTTAGCAAGAATTTGACACCCCAGATATAAGTTCAAATAAAATTCTCACTATATCCCAATAAAATTAATGGTCTTATTCATAATGACTTATCGGAGGTTTAAACGGAGATTTTATCGGAGAGATAATAAACGTTTTACCGTAAAAAGACTATTAATAATGAATAACAGTTTTTGACAATTTTCGCAAACCGATTTTAGAAAGAAGAAAGAAGAAGAAAGAAAATAAGTTTATTTGCGAGGTTACATTACAAAAGTTGTTAACAAAAAAGAAGGAAAAGAATAAATCATAAGAGTAATGTATCCGTCACAAAACGGTCCCAGCTCAGCATATTGCTGGTTAAAAACCAGCGCTGGTCTTCAGCTGGGCCGCTTATTTTAGCGAACTTTTAAACCTCCGATAAGTCATTATGAATAAGACCATTAGTGTCCACCCATATACAAGAATGCATAACCCCGTTAATGTTCTTTTCTAGGTACTATCACTATTAAAAAATCCAATTTAGAATGTATTTATTTACTGGTAATATTAAAATTAAATTTTTATGAAAAAAAACATTAGTTACTACCGGAGATGTAAATTTATAAGAGTACCTATTG
This sequence comes from Orgyia antiqua, assembly GCA_916999025.1. Classification (NCBI taxonomy): domain Eukaryota; kingdom Metazoa; phylum Arthropoda; class Insecta; order Lepidoptera; family Erebidae; genus Orgyia; species Orgyia antiqua. The sequence goes on along the minus strand of OU779864.1, from coordinate 12,264,522 downwards.
CAACGCTCAATGACTTATCTATCCTTGAAACGTCGGGAGTCGCATAGCATTCGTTCGGAAACACGTGTAAACGATAGGGTTGCTACACATTTATTAACGATTTGATAAATTCTTCCGTACGTCCACCAGTCACGAATGGTGATAGCTAGACAGCTAGAAATTTCGCATATAATGTACTTACCTATTTATGTTTCCGCTATATGAAAACAAAATAAGAAACCAGAAAGATTTAGGGTGGCTCCCATACAATATATATTTTATGAGTATCTTAATACATAATGATATATGTTTGTTACGATGTGATTATTGATTGATATTATTATTGATATTAATATAATAATGATATGGAACCCTTTTTGCCCGAGTGCAACTCGTACTTGGCATGTTTTTTTAAACAGAATATCATAAGTGTATAAATTGTTCTATTGTATCACACACTTGCGCTTGCATATTATTTTATTGTTCTTTCTTCTTTATCTGTCAACGATATTAAGCCTAATATTGATATGGAATCCGCTTTTATATCACAAGTTGAGATATGAGGGATTATATTGAGTTATAGCTATAGGTATTATACGACCTAGTGTACTTTGAAACAAAACACGGAACCAATGTTATATAAGACTTCTATCTTATAGCATGATTACTTCAAACACATTTAAAAAAATGTAATAGAAGAATCAAAGTATTATGAATGAATTTTCGATTATCTTTAGCACTTGAATAAGTCATTTACTGCCAAGATGACACTAGATCTAATCGTCAAAAATTAACAACTGTACAACAAACCTTTTAGTTTTTACAGGTATAAGTAGGTACTGAAAACATAAAACCCGTGGAGAGTAGTTTTAATATTTTTTCTGTAATGTATAAAACCTTCAGTAGTGTATTATGTCAAATATAAATATCTTAAATTACTTCAAAATTAAAATAATAAAATTAATAAATTGCCTCCAAGTGTCGTCTACAATCAATTTAATATACTGACTAAAATAATTGTTATCATTGACAGATTGATAAGATATTAATAGGTATATATTGTAACATTGACACATTTTCGCAAAGTATCTCACTGTTTAGATACAGAACGTATTATCTTTTATAAAAATTAAAATATTACGTACAATGTGCGCACGAGTGACCCACTTAATGCGAGACTAAAATAAAACAGCATAATTTTACGCATACGGTACCTTCCCACATTCAAAGAATTTATTTCTCAGTTAGTGATAATAAAGAGTTTCTCAATAAATTAATACGGTGATGAATTAGAAACAAAATAATCGTTTTTTTATGTCTTTAATGTCTAAAAAAGTGAAAAATTTTCGAAGACTTAATTTTAAACGCATTTTTCTCGATAATTAGAATTTTGAACACTATATGAGCGAAGGGGCCAATTCTCAACCTCTATTGCATTCTATATAGACTATTAAGTCCTGTAAGATAGAGTAAAGGATAGTGTAAGGAAATAACAACTTCGGCGAGAGAAGAGAATTTTGAAATTAAACCTTTTCTGTGTTTCTCAACATGATGTAAACATTCTTTGATTCTGCGAAAAATTAAATGTCTGTTAAAAGCCTTCCAACTTTTCATCTCAAAGATTGAAATAACCTAAAATAATAACACGTTTGTGATTGATTTTAATACGATAAAAAATGTGTGATAAAAGACTCATTAGCATGGTGTAAAAACAGCAACGTACTTACCGTATGATACAGTTGACATATGAATGACAAAATTCAATGAATTAGTTGCACGTGCTAGCGCAGGGCTTATTTGTACGCAATATACGACATGTACGTACAAACAATAAGAGTCGTTGTAACAATGATATAGTTGATTTGAGGTGCTAAATATTGTGTTCATGATCACTTAACAAATGTGACGTAGAATCTTGCTACGTCCTATATATTCTTTTGTTTTATAGGATGACTAGCTGTCGCCCGGATTTTTATACGCGTAATATTTGAAATATACACCAAACCTAAGTAAATGATACAAAAAAGCCATCCTCTTGAACCACTCTATCTATTAGAAAAGACCGCATCAAAATCCGTTGCGTAGTGGCGAAAATATAAGCTCGCATAGGGGCATACATACAAAAATAAAGACTTTGTTTTATAAACAAGTAAAAATACCTTGAGTTTTATAGGAATACAATGTTGCTGAAAGTATGCTTGATCGCATTAAGAGGGCACGATACCAAATTATGCTCCATTCAAAAATATGGCTTTAGTACTCCCCATTTTTCTTTGCGAAAGGTTAACCGATTTTAATTGTTCTTACGCTATCTTATAGATGAAGAGTATATCTATGCTTGTATCATTTTTTCAAAACACATTCTTTTTTTCAAAACATATTAACTAAAAGAAATATGACCATCCGAAAATCCGGTTTTCTCGGTTTTCTTTAGGTAAAGTTGCAGCGACTATCACACATATTTGGTAAGGTTTTACCAAAAAAGAAAGTGATAGAAGCATAGATATACTCTTCATCTATAATATAGCGTAAAAACAATTAAAATCGGTTTAACTTTCGCGAAGAAAAAAGGGGACTACGGAACGTCTTTTTTTCAAAGAATTTGTAGGTAAAATCTGCTTCAGCTATATTTGTCGCTTTCAGCGCGGCGCTTGGAAATAGGGATAGCAATACCTAAGGCAAATACTTAAATTAGGAGTACAGTAAGTACCCTCTTAAGATGCCCTTTTCCAACGAAAAATACGTATTCCGTTTTAAAAAGTTATTAAGCTTAAAGCTTTATCTCTGCTTGCCTCTCACTGTTATTGAGATTCTCTTTACTAAGGATAGGTAGTCATTAATATTTAGGCCAAACTACATTTACAAAATCTATGTACTTAATAATATGCATGTGATTACTGATTATGCACAAAATATCGGAGTTCAAAAGCAAAAGGTTATGAATATGTAAATATAACCCTGTACCTTTCTTTGTTTTATTTAACAAATATTATATTACGCAGTAGAATTTTAACAATTGTAAATAATGTGAATGTTTTTTATTCAATTACAAAAATTAATCAAAATAGTTACTTTACAATAACATTTTTGCGTTTTAGTTTAAAATGAGGAAACTTTTACGTTACGATCGTTAATAATAATATGTTAGAACAAATAACAAAGTTGTAAGTATTCGTTTGTAATCTTTTCATCTATACTAATAGCTTATAGCTGAAGAGTTTGTTTGTTTGTTTGAACGCGCTATTCTTAGGAACCACTGGTCTGATTTGAAAGATTCTTTCAGTGGTAGATAGTACATTTATCGAGAAAGGCTATATTACACCAATGGGAGCAAAGCAGTGGTGAAAAATGTTGCAAAAGCGCAGAAAGTTTTCTAAATCCCACGCGTACGGAGTCGCGGGCAACAGCTAGTATAAGATAAGATACAAATTTAGATACTTAGATCTCATTAACTTAATAATAAATACACACATAGTGTTTGTCCATTACGTGTTTAAAGTGTATGATTGCAATACATTAGTGTATTTAAACAGTAATGTAAACCAACTAAGTAGAGTAATACACTTCTTTCTCTCTCTCTCAAGCCTATTCACGGCCCACTGCTAGGCACGGGTCTAATCTGAGGAGGTATTATGGTCTATGCCGCGCTGACCATTGTGTTGCCATAGGATATTTTTTTCAAATTTACTGTTTCTCACTGAGGATCTTATCTGTGTAATATTCTTTAGCTGGCTTTAACAACACCCTGGTAAAGAAAGGGAGTGGTGATATTTGTATTTTATTTAATATCCTTATTTGTGAATATCTTTCGAAAATTGGTGATCGAACTTCTACAGCTTCATCTGGACGGCTATTTTAGAAGGTATACTAATTTTACCGCGTTTGGTAAAAATTATAACCGGAAATATTCATAATGCGTGAGAGCCTTATTATCGTTATTTATTTATTCTTACGTACATACACACACAATTTTTTTTCTCAAAACAGCAGTATTTTGACCTCCGTAACACAACAAGGGTAATTTTTTGTCACTTGTCTACTTACATGACAACTAGCTATTTCAAAATAATATAACTTTTAACAGATTTATAAGCATACATTTTATAGTTTTAAAATATTCACTAGATGTTTCGTAAATTCTATAAAATTCAGACATGACATAACTTTCAGACATGCATTTTAGTAGCGATAAAAATACAGACGAATTGAGAATCTCCTCCTTTTTTGAAGTCGGTTAAAATATGTAAGAAATAATTAAAGTCTAAATAATATGTAGGCACATTAAGCTTTTTATTTTGTACTAAAAAATGGATGAACTAGGATATGGATAGAAAAGGAGTAATACAAATATAAAGTCTGTCAGAAGAGTATGGAAAAAAGACATATTGCGCCGACCACAAATAATGAAATAAAGTCAGGCAAATAATGATGGGTTTTTCTATGTAGGTACTCGTACCAATTTACAGAAAAAAACCGTAATAACTTTATGTTGTATGTCAGTGTCTACTCTGGTAAATATCGTTCATCATTTGTTAGTTTAAAATTAATTAATTTTAAAATTATACAGCGTGTTAAATGTCTGTGAAAATGTATTCTTAATATTTAATATAATTAGCCGAATTAAAATTGTATACACCCATGTAGGTTCGATAGGTTATAATATGGTTAGTTTGCGTGCGATTGACTCTTAATTTATGTACAGAACTTCGGAATTTATTGAACGCAATGAAAATGAAAAAATAAGTTCTGTTCTGAGAAATGTGGTAGATAGATACATGCACACAATACAACTAAATTAAATTATTTTTCTCTCTCCAGCTCATAAACGTCCCACTATCCGGCACTTTACCTTGAGAGGGATCATGTCTACTATGCCGCGCTGACCAGGCGTGTTGGCACAGGGTTTATTTTCGAGTTGTCCGTCCCTCACAAGGGATGTTATCTGAAATATCACTTAGCTGGCTTTTACTTTACAGTGACCTAGGAAGGAGAAGAGGTGTTGACACTTGTATTCTTAATCCGTCACCATACGGACATGAATAATCAACTTAAATTGCTAAAATAGCAAGCTAAAATGTAACTCAATCTCGTAGTTAGCACAAAGTGCTCGAAATAAAATGTCTTCGTATCTTATCAAAGAGTCTTATGAACGACAAACGTGGGCCGATAGTAGCGTCACTGTGATTTGTGTTATCACAACACATAATTTTAATATCATATACATTGCAACATTCAAACGTTCGTTCATAAAATAGGTTCGCATTAAACCCGCTATGAACTGCTTCTTTGTCGAACGTTCCGTTATTAAAAGATATAAAAGTTATTTTGGTAGAAGCATGGTCATTCTCGGTGGATAGCGGGTGGCCTTGGCATCGCTTTAACGATATAGGTCTAAATTGACTTCTGAACTCGGGGAAGTTTTAGTAAATTTGATTTGGTTATAGATATGATTGGTAACTAATTTGAATTGGATATTTAGTCGATATAATTGTAATTATAACCTTGTTTAATTTAAATTAAAATGTGATTCAGTGACTCTATGTTGCTAGCGTATAAAAATATTACGAAAAGAATTCGATCAAAATTTTTGGGGTAGTTTATGTATGTACATTATATTTAGGGCTATTATCTATATTCAGAGCATACATTGTAGTTTATCTGTACTTTGGGTTTAAAGTCTTATAAGCTTCTTCTTATTTTTGTCTGTTCATCTTCGATTTACACAATATTGTTATAACGCGATTGTTTTTGCTGTAATGTAAAAATCAAGGTCACCAGTGTCTCGAGAATTGTTATTGAATGTATTGAAATATTCGAAAGCCTATCCCAACACTATTTGCTCGTATTTAAAATTCATTATTGACGGGCCTCGTGGTCTAGTGGTTCATATAACGGACTGCCGTTCACGAGGTCTCGGGTTTGATTCCCGGTCAGGACAAATATTTGTGTGATGTTTTTAATTGTCATACAAATGTTTGTACTGCGTCTGGGTGTTTAATATGTATTATAAGTATGTATTTACAAAAGAAAAGTAGTATATGTATTCTATCCGTATTCTGGTACCCATAACACAAGCATATAAAGCTTAGCTGGGGACCAGAGGACGTTGTGTGAAATGTCTATGAATATTTATATTTATTTATTTATTTATATAGTTGTATATTATTATAACATATGTATGTACTTATAATACATAGAAACACGAAATAAATAAATAAATATTCATGGACATTTCACACAACGTCCTCTGGTCCCAAGCTAAGCTTTATACGCTTGTGTTATGGGTACCAGAATACGGATATAATACATATACTACTTTTCTTTTGTAAATACATACTTATAATACATAGTAAACACCCAGACGCAGTACAAACATTTGTATGACAATTAAAAACATCACACAAATATTTGTCCTGACCGGGAATCGAACCCGAGACCTCTTGAACGGCAGTCCGTTATATGAACCACTAGACCACGAGGCCCGTCGATTTATTTATTTATTATTAAAATGTTTATTTTGACACACAATTTAAGTCGGTTGTTAACAAATTAAATTAGAAGTCAACCCTACTATATAAAACCTAGGCATGTGATAAGGAAATAATTACTATTTATGAGTACTTATTATAGATGGAGTATGATATATTTTATGAGCATTTAGTGCATGTGTACTGAAAATTATTCAACACACACGTTGAATATTATTTACATAACCCATGATTGATCTGAAATTCAAGTTAATAAGTACGTTTTCTCAGTTTATTAGAGTAATGGTAGACACTATTTATAGTTCCAGTAATACAACGGATAGTACAGAGCCGAAGTTGATTTTGTTTTTTTCCTATTTAGCAGGTTGCTTTATGGTTACCGATATACGTGGCAGAGATAATACTTTACTTGAGCTATATTAAATGGAGTATATAAGTCAATTTTTGATGCTAATATTTAAAGACGACAGGTGAGTTAAAAACTGAACAAATAAGAAAGTTCAATAACATTTTCAGAAATATAAATCAAAAATAGAAATTGTAAATAAAATGGTCCTCCAACTGAAAGTCATAACGAGTTTAGTTTAACCTTGGCCATAAATTTACCGATACAAATTAGTTGAAGTTCTGATATAGCCGCGCGGCGCCGGCGTTTGAAGGGGCCATTGCAATAGAGGCTGCACGCCACCTTGCTCTGATTGATTTATATATCTTGTTTGTCACAGGGCCGATTTATTTGAATTCCTGCCAGAGCCCCGGGCAGCCAACGGATTAATATCGAACAGACCCCCGCGATATATTCCCGACTTTGGGTAATAATTCAATATTTCATCCTTCAGGCCGGGACCTACGCTGCGAATTAACATACAAACGTCAATCGATTCATGAATAAAAAATGTATTGGATTTAGTGAAATGAGTGCCACGATCGCCGAGTGCTTACAGTGTTGCCACCCGAAATGCCTATTGGGAAAATATAAAATGTTACGGATTACTGGTTTAGTTTGATCGCACACTATTCGCATTTGCTTCGAACACGCGATTTGGTAGCTAACTTGCGAATGATCATACTGGGGAGTCGAAAAACTCTCGCAATCGTAAACCGAGGGCTATTAACTGAGCAGTTCGAGAATTGGATATAGCATAACATTTATAGACGTTTAATGCAACCAACGAAGTCGCTGTTTTATAGGCGGGCAATAGTTCACGTATTTCTGAAATATAACTTGAAAGATGCATACTATTTATTGTACTAAAATATATAAACAGACAGTAAAACTTTAGTTCGTAAACAAAAGTACATTATCAACCGACAGTTTAGTCTGGAATGACATTTCATATCATTTTTTTTATCGTTATCGCTAATCTTATGTGTTGCGTAATAATCGTAAATTGTGATTTTAGTGAAAACTAAATTTTAAAGAATTAACACAGTATTTAAAAAAATCTTAAATCATGGGTGCTTGCAACTAAAAATCGTTTATCAAACAATTCCTACCATTCATTTAACATGTTTAGTTTTAATTAGAGTAGTGCTTTTATGAGTTTGCAATATAGCTAGCTTTGCTCATTTGCTTCAATTTAGCTCTCAAAATTTATTCTAAGAAATTCTCGATAAAATATCTCCATAAAACATTTTAAGGACAAGCTTAGGAATTGTATGTTGATTAATTTCACTGTATATGTTTAACATGACATTCTATACAAGTGATTCACAAGACGTTGTAGTAATTGAGGCTATAAATAACAATTTAATCATACTATACTGTGTGGTCTATAGTTTTATAGACTATCAAGTTTATGTGTCGGTTCAACACCTATAATTGTCACAAACCATTAATTAAAAGTGTGTAAAAATCGTTTTTTTTTCCCTAATTTATAATGTAGAGTCTCAAAGAGCAAAAGAATCATTCTAATATAATTTTCATAGAAATTATAACATTAAAATCACCTGTTTATAAATATCTATCTAATTTATATTATAGAACGCAATACTTATATAAACTTGTAAGCAATCACGTTGTTCTATTACATAAAATAATTTTAATAATGTATATTAAGAAGTGAGTACTACCTCCTTTTCGCCTAAGGCCGTCAAGGCAGGTTCAATAAAATAATTTAACTTACAATATGCTCTTTATACCCACAGATGTAATTAACATAATCGCTTCTTGGCGCGACTGGTTATGTTAATTGTGCTCCAATCGCATTGTAGTCTACAGTCAAGTGCACAAGTGCACGATTAAACTATTATACAAAATCTTATAGCTTTGACGTCATTATTTAAATATGATGTCCAATTTAACTACGAGAGGGCGTATTTCATAGTTTTAAAAGAGGAACTAGTATTTATTTATTAACGTGAAATAATTAGTGTTAATTAAAACCACTTTTTACGGATTTAGACGCGTCTATTTGTTGGTTTTATTTTAACAAATGAGTCGCGCAAATGTTAGAGAATATTCTAAAGATACTAGCTTTACAAAAGACCATTGGTTTGAATACACACTGAAAAATTATAAGAGTGCACAGATTTTAATTAATGTCTGTCAGGGTGTTCTATGTATTATTTACAAAACAGAGTATGTAAGAAAAGTAATAATTGCGTTATCTGGTACACATGCATTATAGTACAATAATTACTCGTAAGTGTGGAAGCACTCTGTGTTAAATGTCCGTGAAAATATCACTTAAGTAGTCCTTGTGTGTGTAAATGTGACAGGTAAAACTTAATATCCTGTCATGCTAATGACTTGATAGAGATCTGAACTCAATCATATAAGTTGCGGTGACTTATATCCTACTCATAAATTAGGTTATTTAGGTCAATGCTACTGTATAAATTTAATGATTTGTATAATTAATGTGATTTGGAACAGTTTTGTGGTAGATTGTACATGAGACTTAAAGGTCGTTGAGTACAACGTGTTGGCGCTCGGAAATCGACAATCTTCATATTAGTAGTATCATGATTAACGCGATTATTAGAGTCTCTGGTGTAATTGAGGTCGCGGCCTAACAATTATGTCCATTAGATTAAACCTCTGTATAATGTGTGACATGCTTATAATATTGATGACGAATATTCTCAATACATATGTATGTATTAATAGTACGAATATGCAACAAAGCGAAAGAATAAAAATCGATTGCTATTGATATCTCATTGTTGGTATTTATAGATTACGGATCTAGGAATGAATTGGGATATTTAAAATCTGTTTAAATATCGAAACAATCGGAGCTTTTTTAAATCAACGCGTTGTATTACGTCGATATTACGCATGTGGTCAGTCAGTCAACCCGGATTGAAAACTGGCTAAACATAATGATATACAATTTAAAAGTTAAAATATGTAGATTCTTGAGTAGGTAGTTAGATTATTCTGATAAACCTATCTGAAGATGATGTCTTCCAGGAATATACATGTCTTAATGTCACTCTTCTTTAAATACATAATAACCAGGTCTATAATAGGGCTCATTAAACAAGCTGTTGCCCGCGCTTTCCTAGGCGTGAAATTTTAAAAAATTTACCCGTTTTTGTTACACTTTCAACTGATGTTTCACTTCTATTGGTCGCAACGTGGTGTTATAGTCTCAAGCCTACCTCGATAACTATACTATCCAACACTGAAAGAATTTTGCAAATCGGATCAGCGGTTCCTGAGATTAACACATTCAGACAAACAAACTGTTCAGCTTTGTAATATTAGTATAGAAAAGAAAATTCGAACATTCGCTACAATAAAAACTCCTGGCACATTGTTGTATGTCACGTCCTTTATCTAAGGAAGTAGGCAGAGACTATAAAGCGCCATCTGCTACGATTCGAATAACTTGTATCTACTAATAGCACTATTATTACAAACATTATTATAAAGTCACACACAGATAATATTTGTAAAGATAATTATCTATTACAATTTAACATTTTCATAATACCGGTAGCAGCGAAGACCATTAAAAAATGAATTTAAGTCTTTAAAAAAAATATAAAGTTAAAATAGCTAATTATAGTTAAATTCATACGTTTTTCCATTTAAATTGCCTGATTAAAATAACAATCAGATTCATTTTAAATTATACAATTTAAATAAACAGGCTTTTACGATATCTACGCATTTCACTTGTTGTAAAAACGAAATAAAGTTTTTTAATACTTAAATTTATTATAGCAAAGATATCATCAAAAAATAATATTAACATATATATAAAGGTAAAATGGCTACTTGAATATGAGCTATAGTTGTGCGAACGCATTGACGAAGCGACGGTGTAGCACTAATGTAATGTAGTTTAAGCTTAAAACCGGTTTTACTAGATACGATGCTCGTTGTGGAATTTTTTCGCTCAAACATACCTTCACTTCTATAGTTGCTTAACCCTTTACCGTTATATTCTATATATAACGTAGTTTATATCATTACTATTTTAGTAAAGTTTTATTACTTACACTACTAAATAAACAATCGTACGTTTTATGAAACCAATAAATTGACCATTAAAATATGATAACAAACTAAACTTCTTTTTAAAGTCAAAGACGCACACTTACTGCAAATTTGAAACGGATGGTAGATATTTATAGTTTATTACAAAACGCAATAAAATCCATATCTTACTAAATTCGTACGAATGTCTCGTAATATTAAAAAAATTAAACTTGTTAACACAATTATTGGAAAGCAGGTAAGTAAATTATATTCATTAAAATCTCTCTCCAGCCTATTAGCATTGAACAGCTAGGCACGGGCCTTCTCCACTTTGGAAGGGATTATGCTCTACTACGCTCCGCTGACCGGGCGTGTTGGCACAGGGTTTATTATCGAGTTTTCCGTGTCTCATAGAGGATGTTATCTGTGTACAATATCCCTGAGCTGACTCTTACAGCACCCTGGGATGGAAAAGAGGTCACTTGTATTCTTAAACACCAACAAAAACTAACTCCATCTAACCCGTGTAGAGATTTGATAGAGTCGACATTTACATAGAAACCCGTTATCCTAAAACGGAATGTTAACTGTGGAGATCCCTTACCGTTGTCATAAATGCATAAATCAAATGGTATACATAATTATATTCACATATCATTTGGAATACCGCTGTGAAAGAGGCCCTGAAATATTCCTTTCTTCATCTTGACTTTATGATGATCATACAAATTCAATAGAATCGTAACAGTATTCTTTTAAATTAAAAAACATTTGTACAATGTAATCAAAGTAGCATAGTAGTACTTTGTATTGTCTTTATTTAGAATGTCAATCGGGTAAATACAGAAGCGCCTGTGCATGATAATCTTAATAGCAACAGGTTTTCTTATACTGAAATATAACTGACAGAAAATGTAGAGTTAACCTTTTAGATACTGACTTAAACCTTCCTGAATGCATAAAGAATATATTATGTATCTAAAATATAAGACCATATAGTATATTTTTTGAAGTTAGAAATCTACACCATGAAGTTGGTTACATAAGGGATAGGTACCTGGAGACCATGGAGACTAGAAGAAAGGAGGAATATCTTGTATGGGGGATCAGTCCAAAAAGTGTCCACTTGTAAACAGCAAATAACACTCACCGAAATAGCGCTAGTGTAGCAAGATGAATGATATGAATGTAGCAGTTATAAGCAGAGTGAAGTGTGCTACTGTTGCGGTAATTCTTTAATATGGTACTTAAAAACACCGTATAATTATAATAATAATTTATATAAATTTATTTCATAGTCATGTTTGTCTATATAATATAATAATTTAAAAAACTGCACTGTAACAAAGCGGAAGATTTTCTTTCCTTTCTAATAATTTGTGGCGCTCTTTTTAAAATTCTTACACTTGCTACTATGGCGCCACCTTAATTTGCTGCCTTTCAGCGGACACTTTTTAATATACTATATATATAGATATTCCACCTTTCTTCTAGTCTCCATGCTGGAGATCCACACCATTACTTAGAAGTTAGTTACAAACGTAGAATAACGCGACTTCTTACGTTGATTATCATTATCAGTAAGAGTTTTACTCCACTCATCTTGATCACCAATGTCAATTTCATCTTTCCATCTGTCAGCCTTTCTCCGTCCACTGTTGGACATAGGCACCCTCCCCATAGAATGCTACAACGCTATGTAAATTAAAAAAATGAAATAGTGCTTATTTTTACCCCTAACCGAATAGATAGTCTATAGTAGAGATACACTGTATAATCGTATTACGATCGATTAAGTATAGTATCATTATTAGTTAAATATACACATCGGAGATTAAACAATACACAAAATTAAATAATTACATAGCCGAAATAACAGGCTATGAAATTAATGGTACTTCAATCACCGCACAACTTAATATAACTGCTTAATATTCCTTTCTTTAGTTATTACATATTGAGGTCGATAAATTCCGGTAGCAATTTAATGTCTTATCGAATAGCGAAAGTTGATCGATTGGCGACGTCATTTAGTGAGATCTTCCAAACTGTATTAGACTACATTTTAGTGCACAGGTGCTCAAGTCCACTATTTTGGAACAATTGTCATACCGGCACAATACCGGCACGATACCGTTGCAATTGAAGTCAAATATCCGTAGTCTGCTATATGCCGTCATAACGGTCTTTCAATGGTAATAGAATTGTCGATCTCTTTTATCTATGCATTGAATTTTCGGTCTCTTTTATCTATGGATTGTGTTAGAATGGTATGTATGTGTTGCCGTTTTTAAAAAATGCGTTAGTTGAAGTGATTTTCGAAAAACTACTAATAAATTTAAACATTTAATCATGCTAGACTTCGTTTAAATATATTTGTACATACTATTTATTAGTATAAAAAGCAATGTGAAGTTTAGGAGATTAGTAAATTGCAATAAATTACAAAGAACAATTTCTAATATTTCTATCTATCTATTTTTTATTTATGGCAATCTGTCGACACAGGACAATTTAAAAATATTACTGTCAAATTCAAAATAGCAGACTACCGAAACATTTCAGTCATTGAAATGCAATTGTGAAGCAGTTGTGTACGAGACTAGCAATTTATGTCACTTTGACAATTGTAAGACAATGATGAAGTCGTTATGACGACACATTAATAGTAGACTACCAAAAACTTTACTATTGCACCATAATGGTACAATAATGGTACAGTTGTGACACCGTTGAAATACCCGACTCAGGGCCCAGGTTTTATATGGTTTTTTTTTTGTATAGCAAAATGTTTCTATAGGCTTAAATGGCGAGATGTTTTAGACTGCCAGTATCAAACCTATTTTTACGTTTAAACTTTAGAAAAGTGCAACACTGAGAATATTGTATCAATGAAAAATATCTGTGCCATGATGGTTTAAGAATACAAGTTTCTGCACCCGATTTCCTCCACAGGGTTCTACAAGAGCTAGTTCAGGAATAAAACAAGCAGCTAAAATCCTACTAAATATTATAAATGTCGCAAAAATCACGCAAAAATTACTGAATAGATTTTAATGAAAGTTTACAATAATGTAGCTTATACATCAGAATAACACATAGGCTATAATTTATAAAGATATTGTGTGAATTATTGTCCAAAATGTGACGTTAAGTGTCAAGTACTAAAGCACCCTTTACTGTCTGATTTTTTATCCTTTTTAACGCGGGTAACAACGCGGGGCATAGCTAGTCATCTATAAAAGAAAACTCTTCACTAAATCCTATGCCAACACGCCTTATCAACGTGGCATAATAGAACAAATACTCTCCCATAATAAAGGAACTCCATGCCCATAAGTGGGACGTCAATTTAAAGATAAAACATATGTTACTTTTTGTGAAATCTTTACGATGTCGCATTCTATGTGTTCTTGTTTCAGGATAATTCCATAGACGTGAAATACCTAGTTATTTACTATAAACGCCAGGTATAAAACAGATTTCACGTCTTTGCTAAATGTGAAAGCAAGAATGTTGTGGGTGGACGTAAAGACAGCTTTAAATTTAGATTAATTATTAGCGCGAAAACTATCTTGAAGATTTTACAGTATTACTGTATTTATGTAGTGGCTAAAATTATACAGGTATGGATACATTCTCGAGTCGACGACGTGTTCCGGTCGTTTTAACTGTCTCGGAAACTTACAGATTTAACTAGTATACTATATAGCTGTAGCCCGCCACTTCGTACACGTGAAATGTAGAAAATTCATCCCGTTCACTGATGCTTCGCTCCTATTAGTCGCAGCGTGATGCTATGTAGCCTATACCCTTTCAAAGAAGTTCGGGCTAGTGCAGCAGTGGTTCCTAATATTCGCACGTACAAACAAACAAATTCTTCAAAAATTTTTTTTTTTGACATTTTACACAACGTCCTCTGGTCCCAAGCTAAGCTTATTATGCTTGTTTTATGGGTACCAGAATACGGATATAATAAATATACTACTTTTCTTTTGTAAATACATACTTATAATACATAGGAAACACCCAGACGCAGTACACACATTTGTATGACAATTAAAAACATCACACAAATGATTGTCCTGACCGGGAATCGAACCCAAGACCTCGTGATTGGCAGTCCGTTATATGAACCACTACACCACTTTATATTTTTAGTATAGATAAATACCTACACAAAAATACTTGTATGAAAATTATACATTATTGCATAAATAATTAAATATTCTTCGTTTGTCATTGTGCAAATATTTTATGCTTATCATCATGCCAATCAGTTATAAGATAGGCAGAAGAATCGGAGTCCCGGTGGCTCTAATCTTGTAACTATGCGTTTTACTTCTGCAAGCTGATATAAAAAAATATATATGGATGACAGTTACATAGCCTTTTTCATTGACGAGAACGTGTGACCAATATTCGTAATAAATATCTCTTTATTTTTAAACAAATAAATAATTATCGTTCGTCAAATTATGGTGGAAAAAGTGACTGCCGCAAGTCCCGCTTGCGGCAGTCACTTTTTCCACCATAATTTGATTTATTAAGTAAAAGCATAGCATGTCAATTGCAAAATTAATAAATTACTTTGGTAATTATCGTTCGTTTTGCCGCAAAATATACTCACTAGGGGAAGAAACCAAAACATTTTTCCAACGGTTAAATCTAAAAAATAGACACCTGCAAAAAAAATGAGGAAGTAGTTGTATTTGTATATTAGATTTTTTTTCTTATCATAAGTGCGCAATTTTAATTTTAGGCTGCGTTCGCTATTTACTGTATCGTCGGCAGCTCAATTTGACGACGACACAATTAGAGCTGTAATATTTAAAATTAAATTTCGATTAACTTGATTTAATTATGATCTAATAATTATGATTTGGGAGGATATAACATTCACTATGCCGCTGTCTATTTTAAAACTTCATTGTGAGAATTATAGTCAGACATACCTGTGGTATATTCTCTGCCAATTATTATTTCACCTGTGCAAATGCCTATTTTATGTGTAGGTTACAACATAGATTTACTATAACTGTTTGATAAAATGAAACTACTGCAAGTAAATACTATTAGGTTGCCTATTTTCAAAATTGTATTGGGATATATAGAGAGAGATATTCAATATGGCATCGTGTATGCAATTATGATACAAAAATTTGAGTGTCAACCGTGTAAAAAGGAGTCAGATGCGTATAATAATTATCTTATGATACGTACAATGTGAACGCAGCCTTAAATTATGTATTGTAAGACGCATTAAACTTGTAAGACAACATTCTGCGCTGCGTTTTACTGTTGTATAGACGACTAATCTCTCTCGCATTTTCTATTCTATCTACTCTAGTAGTTCCACAAAGAAATAACATAAAAGCAGCTGATATGGTTCGTAATATCAGTGTAACACAATTTTATATACAAATTAAAAACACATACACTGGTATTTTAAGAACTGTTATCAGTGATGTGTCTGATAAAAGAGTTTTTAAAATACTTTTTATGAGTGTTTTGTCGTCTGTCCGTTATAATCAAATCGATATAGATAGAATAGTGTTAGCGAAGAGATCACTTTAGTATTAGTGTAGGAGTATTTAAATAGGTACGTGTATCGGCTTTATTGAGCAGAGGAATATAACAGATACGTCATATTCTTACAACTAAAAAGAGCGTATTTTTGCCCTTGAAATGACAATAAGAAATATAATACCAAACATTTTTTTATTTTACTAGAGGAAGCGCCATAAAAGTCTCAGTGTTAGGCCTAACTAATATACTATTTTCTTCATCATCTTTGGAAGTGAGTGAGCGAGTGTTTAACTAAAATCCTAATTTATAAAATACATAAGCCTAATTCGTAAGTACATAGTAGTTTCTAGGTAAGTATGAGTGAGCGCCGGGGCGTTTACCGGCGCGATTGTTAATCGCTAAACGAGCAACAGTTCTGAGAACCGTCCGCCATTGACATTTGCACACAACGTGGTGTTGTTTACGTTCTGTGGGTTGCAGCCGATGTTTACAAACATTAAATTGTTTACTCGACTGACACTACGTGGAGCACGCGTCACGGAACGTCACTGAACGTCATCCACTCCACGCGCCCCCACTTATACTTAGGGTTGGCAACTGTCTATTATTTTTAATTTTTTTTCAAGTTTAACTTGTATACTCTGGACCTTGTTAATAAGCTGTTAAATGGATGACAATTTAAGATGAAGTGATTATAGCTAACAACAAACTTACTTTAGTCGTATGGTCTAATTCTTCCGTAAAAGTAATATTCACGTGTCTTTGTATATTTAGTAAAAATAGCGTGACTTATTATTACTTACGTTAGTAATGAAAATAGTATTTTTTATGATACCGGGTTATAGTTAGTCTTAAGACACTGTACAATGGCCTGTTGGAAAAAGAAATTTATAACTTTTAACAAATGCAGGGTATACTAACCAGCTATATTTTGTAATGTTTCTTTGTTTAAGTATTTGACAGTATTTTGGTAGGAAAAATGTCATCAAAAATCATTAAATATTTTTTTCTGCTGACTACAATAGATCATGTCCAAACATGTACTGCCTTAAAGGTTACTTTTATTAATTAAGCAAGCTAAGATATATTGTCAACCCTATCAACTGCGCCGTATAAAGCCACAATCGTTCGATAGGCTATCGCCAAATCCTGTTCTATTGCGTTTCTTTATTTGCGAATATAATTACCTACTATTTTATTATTTACCACAACTATTTGCTCACTTCTGTCTTATTATCGATCAAAGATAATATGATAAACGTAATAAAATGATATATTCTCACAAATAGATGTTTTAGAGCTCTGGTATTTAGAGGGTCCAGCGATCTTAAATTAAAAAATCACACTCTAACTCGCTTCTAGCTATCGTCAGATAGAATAATAATAGTTACACACCTCAGATATACACTTAACATAGAAATCTGTTTAAACTATGATAAGTTATTGAGTATGTATCTATATATCACGGCGCGTGATCACAATACAAATGCAATTAATTTTTTGACACAGTTAAAAGAGAACTTTTAATAGCTAATGAAAGAAATAAATAAATAATTGATTCTTGCAATGGCATACGAAAACTGATATCTGTGTCCTGAGATCCTATAAAAACTTCGTTGGTAGCTATGATTAAACCTGTTATAGAAAATGGACCTGCAGCTTGAAACAAACTGAACTTTTTCTCTCTTTCAAAAAATACGAAAATTGACTTTATTAAGACGTAAATACAAAGATTGAAAGTCCTTGCCTTTGAGAATTTTTGATACCTCTGGCAAATGTAAACCTTTATTTTGTTGCACTAGTCTATGATTCGCCTACCACAATAATTATTTGCTTGAATTTGCGTATGAAATGTTTAATATCAGTCCACAATTGACGGGGAAATCGGGTATCATACTTACAAAAAAAAACAGACAAATTGATAACCTCTTTTTTAGGGTTCCCTATCCAAAGGGTAAAAACGGGACCCTATTACTGAGACTTCGCTGTCCGTCCGTCCGTCCGTCCGTCCGTCTGTCACCAGGCTGTATCTCAAGAACGGTGATAGCTAGACAGTTGAAATTTTCACAGATGATGTATTTCTATTGCCGCTATAACAACAAATACTAAAAATAAAATAAAATAAATATTTAAGGGGGGCTCCCATACAACAAACATGATTTTTCAAATTAAAAAAGGACTTAAAAAGGAGAATTGATATTTTTTTGGTTATTTGATTAACTTTCCTATTACTATTACTAAAATGAGGTCTGTTTAATTTACACTAAGCCTTGTTTATGTAAATTAAACCGATTTAAGAGGATACCAAAATAGCTTCGTGCATTTTTCTACGTACGAAGTTTTCATTGTTTCTTTAGATTGAATGGCTAGAGCTCTAATTTTTAAGTATATGTTTTTTCAATATATAATCTAGGATCGCATAAACTCAGAAACGCGATTGAAAAAAGTTTTCTCGATAGAAAATCTTAGCGAAAATACCTCCCTCATTTCTTATTTTTTCATTTGTCGGTCTTTTATCGCATATTAACTAATGAAATAAGTTTAAAAACATAAGTAACTATTATACCTATATAGAAACACGTAAATCAGAATTGAAATATATTTAGTAGATTTTGAGTAAACAAAAAAAATATCCCTAAATCTTCATTTTCTATACCTACTAGCTGTGTTAATATGTACATGTCGACGATAATATTGATGTAGGCCCTTAAATGTAACATTTTTGTGTTTGAGCTACGATTTAATTTTATTTAAGTTTCATTTAATTTACACAGCTAATGTGCAATAGACTATTATACACCTATTGTTATTCATAGAATATGAAATAAGTAGACTTTACTACCTAACGTGAATGGCAAGTTAGATTCAATCAGATATGTGAATAAATATGACTATAAAAAGTACTAGCGAGTCTAGCAAGACTAGCAAAGTGTTACCATTTCGCCTTTGAAATTTGAAAGTGTCCACAAAAATGATACCTACATTGTAACTATTTTCGGCATTGATAATAGTGCTAATGATATATTTTATTAGATTAAATTTTAAACTAGAACAACCTGGCTCGTGTTGTAGTGGTTCATGTAACGGACTACCGTTCACGAAGTCGCGGGTTCGATTCCCGCTCAGGCATTTGTGTGATAAATAATAATTGTCATAGAAATGTTTGTGTTTGTGCTGCGTCTGAGTGTGTTTTATGTGTTTTAAGTATGTGTATATTTACAAAATAAAAGTAGTAAAATAATATGTATTCTATCCGTGATGGTACCAATAACACAAGCATATAAGCTTAGCTTGGGACCAGAGGACGGCATGTGAAATGTCCACAAATATTTAATTTTTTTTTTTTTTAACTATATTGACTTGATTCATAACAGTTTTGTTTAAATTTTTAATGTCTGTTTTACCAGTCTGATAATAATGTTTATTGAGGTTACACTTACGAATATGGTAATGACGAGCCTCGTGGTTGAATGGTTCATGTAACGGACTGCCGATCAAGAGGTCGCGGGTTCGATTCCCGCTCGTGACAATCATTTGTGTGATTTTTCTAATTGTCATACAAATGTTTGTACTGCGTCTTATAAGCGTTCTATAATCGTGTTTCTATGTATTATGAGTACATACATATGTTATAATAATATACAACTATATGAATAGTTTATAATTAATGTCTCTTTTATTAATAACATAATTAAGCTATTTTAAGTGCCTAAATAGGCTAAAACTGAAGTTTTTACTTTGAGGCTGGTTAATTAGGCTATACGTTAATAAAGTTATTACCAAAAGATTTTTGACGGTTATTAAATACTATGTTCAAGGGAATATTTTTTGGTGTAGGCATAATTAAATTATTTTAATGAATGTTTCTCATCAGAAAAACCCAATATATTAGTCAAATGTGTGAATTAAACAATAATAGAACAAGTTAAAAGTTTCGTTTGACATTTAAACGTAAAGGGCTTGATTTAGCGATTTGATCATTATAAATGTAATAAATAAATAAATAAATATTCATGGACATTTCACACAACGTCCTCTGGTCCCAAGCTAAGCTTATACGCTTGTGTTATGGGTACCAGAATACGGATAGAATACACATACTACTTTTCTTTTGTAAATACATAGTTATAATACATAGAAACACCCAGACGCAGTACAAACATTTGTATGACAATTAGAAAAATCACACAAATGATTGTCCCGAGCGGGAATCGAACCCGTGACCTCTTGATCGGCAGTCCGTTAACAGAACCACTACACCACGAGGCCCGTCAAAGTAAATAAATAAATATTCATGGACATTTTACACAACGTCCTCTGGTCCCAAGCAAAGCTTATACGCTTGTGTTATGGGTAGCAGAATACGGATAGAATACATGTACTACTTTTCTTTTGTAAATACATACATATAATACATAGACAGTATTATAGAGATAAATCTTGACAGTTAGCAAGATAATTAAATATGAAATGACAGAGCAATTAGCCAGTATTTGTGTTTAATAACTACGTATTTACAATGTAGAGAAATATAGAGCACGTTGTCACCTTAGTCCTTAGCTAAGCAATGTTTATAGTACTCATAAAGGTATGTGGGAACCTTGCGTGGGAATGATTGGACTGCGATACATACAGATATATGACACCAGGGATTACTCTGCTATTCGAATGTCGCTGATGCGCAATCTAACGTCCTGTATTGCGTTGTGAAGCAAATTTTGCTGACTATTTTGTTTTAAGTACATCTAGTTTAATAAACAAATGCATTCTTTAATGGACAGTATAATATTATAGTTTACTACACATACTGCACTTTTTATAAGTTCATTCATCCTCTATGGTTAACTGTAACCAAATTTGACACGCTTCTCAGTTCACAGCTGTAGAAAATTTTTGTACACAATATTATTATTATGACATGAAGCTAGAAAGTGACCAGGATCCTATAATAAATCCTGATCTCCTTCTCCTTTGATTTGTCTAAAGTTCGGTGCCTAGTTATGTTTTGCAATAAAACTATAGTTTTGATTAGTATAGCACCAATGGGATAACCTAAGTAGTGGCTTATTCTCAATCCATCACCACACGGTGAAGTATATCAGAATAAAATTAGCTCAGCAGTATTGTTTTTCATAAAAGATCTGGTAAATGGTTATGTCTAAATACATTTAATATAATACGAAATACTAATTATTCAGCATAAGTAGTATTTTGATTATTATCACTACACGATGTAATTTAGTCCTTTCACCAATCTATTATATTAATACTTTTATCGTGACAATTTATATAAAACGTAAAATGAAGATACGTTAAAGAAAATTTCCCATTGCTGATATTATGCAATCATTTCCTTATCGATATTTATGCAAGATCATCATCTGTTGCAATTTTGATATAGATGAATAGTGCGTAGCCATATTTGGTGGACCGATGACCTGTAGAAGGTCGCAGTATGGGACTGGATGCGGAAGGCGGAGGACCGTGTTTTGTGGCGTGAATTGGGAGAGTGGACTGCAGTAGGTTGATTTGATTGATTGATATTAGATTACTTTATATGTATTTGACAGGCATTGTGGTGCAGAGATTGCATATTTAATTTCTTCACTACACAATAAATTATTCGTGTGCTATTTGTCATGCAGATATTTTTACTGTTTCTATGAGTTTTTCCGCGTGGTGACGGTTTAAGAATACGTGTCGACACACTTTTCCCTGCCTAGGGTGTTGTAAAGATCAGATAACATCGTCTCTGAGAGAGGGAAATCCCGAAACTAAACCCTGTGCCAAGGCGCTGTAGGTATAATCCTGGACCTGTGTCCAACAGTAGGACGTGAATGGGCTCGAGAGAGAGAGAGATTTTTGCTATCTACTGTAATAAAGAATAGTTTATATATTATATCCCTGTTCTGTGATATCTCAAGTATAAAAATATAGCTTAATTTGGAACTAGAGAACGTTGTATTAAATGTCCATAACCCTCTACTTATAAATAATATTAAATCAATATGGTCAGGCTTTCTATCTTTTCTCTTTACGATTAATTTAGAAAAGATTTTAAAATTTTGAAGCTTACGTTGGACATAAATAGCAATGAGTCACAACTCGGTGCTAATTATATTTTATCTCATAATTAGAAAGAACTGGCGACTAACAGAATTCCTAACCAAGGTCAATATACATTATATTTAGTCAGGTTTTTGAGATATTAAAACACATTATTTAACTTATGTTTGTTATTAGATTAATGTAACATGTCATTTCTTGTTTTCGAAATTTTTCGAGAAATATTTATTCTTCAGAGAGCAGATTTTAAGTAACAAAAACCTTCACAATGTTTTTATTTCTAAGAGGATTTAGTTTCAACTGTTTCGATGTATGTCTGTCTCCTTCCTGGTTTCCAACTTATTTGAATCCAATTTGAACTTTTGACTAAGAGCTTGATAAGAGATCTGATGATAGAGCTAGAAGGTAGCCACGGGAGAGTTGAAAATGAAACCACGTAACCCTCTCAAGTGGTTATCTTGTTTAATTTGTTTTTTTATTTACGCTTATAAGTGCACAAATCGTCGATTTGCTTTTATTTCATTGTGTAAACGAAACTGCCGGTGGCAAACATTTTTAAACACAGACTGCCCCTTCTCATTCCATTGACGTTACATTATTGGGCACTGACCTCTTCCTCTGTGAGAGACTTTTGAGCTAGGTTACTATGCCGTGCTAACCAGGTATATTAGCGTAGGGTTTAATTTAAAGTTTTTCGTCTTTGACAGATGATGTAATCTGCTTATAATATTTTAAGCAGAATACCACCTAAGGCTATTACATTTACAGTACCCTGAGGAGAAGTTGGGGTGGTAACACTTGTTAACCACGACGCGGACAAACAAACTACAGAGTATTAATTCTTTAGTCTATGATTGCAATATTCCAATATTTTTATAATAACGAACTCATAACTTGATAAACCAGATTACAATTTATATACTTTGTAAGTTGAAGTGGTCGTGAGTGAGAGTTTAAACTGATTACTTATATGATTTGTACTGTTAAATGTCGCCCAGTGTTAACCGATCTCACAGTAATTATAAGAAACTATTTATAATTTGTTTTAATAATATGTTAATTTGATACCACTCTCAATAGGTGGCAGCCTTGTGAGGCGCCCGCGTTGTACCACTGATATCACTGATAACCTCTACATATTGGTGGAATATTGTAAAGCTTTATTTTTAATTATATACTTTTAAGCGCGGTACGGAAGTATGTAAATAAATGGTAATAAAAATTAAGTAAATTTTTAAGACGCCCGTGCTTTATTAGAAAAGTTATTACAAAACCCGACAACACCGTGAAGCACAGACTATATTATATTTTAATTTTCGTTGTTGTGGCAATAAGTAAAACTTCTTGCGTATTTTTGTTTTTTTCTATGACTAATTCCATATTTAAATCATAACTTTTTAATTCCAATAGTGGCTTTTTTATTATTTTTGAAAATTTTGCAAGCTGCTTCAATAAATGTCAATGTTTTTAAGTCAAGCTGAATTAAAAATAACATTTGTCTTAACCTTTTTTATATAATTAATACTGATTACAAAAAATCCGATATCCATGATCTGTTTCTCGACCTTATGTAATTGGTAATTTTTAAATGAATAAGATGAACTTATTCACATTTATTCAAAACTCTATTATATGTCATATAATTTATATTGTATTCATTGAAATATACAACTTTGTATACAAGTAGCCATCATTGGGATGATATGACAATTTAACAACTAACATCCTTTCTATAGCTTCCATTGGGATGAACTAAAACATCTTTTATGTAATATACAATATTCTCAAAAATTCCGAAATCTATTTGAAATAAGATGACCCTTTTGTCTATAAAACTAATAGTACTCAGAAATTCTTTTAGAACTTGACCTTTAAAACTCAATGAACAATAAAATGTTCAGACAGCTTTTTTTTTTTTTTTTTTCTTTATTATCATGTAAAAAGAATAACAAATACAAATATATACAATAAGAATGGCATTTGGAAACCACTAGGGTTTATGATTTGCCATCATGAGTTTACATTTTAACTTAATACCTATATACATTGATTTTTATTTAATACATCGATTGACACTAATTTGTATATAATAACTACAAATATATATATAACTATAGGAAATACTAAATACATATACATCAAACAACATCATAATAAACCAAGGAAATATTTCTTAAGTTTGAATTTAATATTATTTTGTGTAAGGGTATTCGAAAAATCTGCTGGCAAGTTATTAATAAGTCGAGGAATAAGGTAGGCAGAAGTTCTTTCACCATACACATTGTTAGCGCGTGTCGTGCAAAACCGATTCTGAGAAACAGCTCGAGTGCATACAGGGTGTTTTATTAGAATTTTTAAGGAATCGTTGAAGAATTCTTCTTTTAATAATTGATTATTTATTTGCACATGTACTGGCAATATTTTACAATATTTAAATAGGGCAGCGTCTTGGTCTTGAAATTTAATTTTAATATTATTAGGAACAATCGTTTTGAGTATCCTCAATTGCAGTCGGTATATTTTGTCAAGATAGGATTTGTATGTACGTCCATAGCTGCTAAGGGCATATTTTATATGGGATTCCGCGAGTGAGTTATGAAGCATTAATAGTATCTTGTATGGAATGCGATTTTTTAGAATTGTAACATTGGCCAAAAATTGTCTTAATTTAGTACAGACATGTTCAATGTGATAACGCCAGTTGCATTTATTATCTATAATGAGACCAAGGTATGTATGTTTGTCTACGCTCTCGATTTCAGGGCAGCAGCAGGCAGTAACACTTGAACTATGAATACAACTAATTTCAAATGCTAATTTCGTAGATCACCTACTACCCTATATAAATCTACCTATTTATATCTTTTCAAAGAATATCATGACTGGTATAGGTAAATAATAATATCATTGGTATTCTTAGAATATGTTTTAGAAGTATCAATACTCAGTGTCAAATGAAGAACACAATGCAAAGCGAGATCGTTTTACCAACGTGTGAAATTATTCCGTTTTGGTTCGGCGCCACTACTACATCCTCAATAACATAAGTGCCTGGAGCGTAGTACGAGCGTTTAAGACCGCTACACAATAACGTTGCGTTAACGAAGAATCTTTGTACGACGCTACGTTGATAAAGACTATAACAGAATGCATTCTCAATAATTAATTTTAGATGTTACTTTTGTAATACCTAACTGCTGAATTTAATTATAATTATCAAACATTTATATGAAAATGCTACAGCCTTGTTCTATTGAAATCGATAATGATATGCCCATTACAAAATTGGTATGGAAAAAATAAAGAAAATGTATGCATTTATCTCTAATCTGTTTCCAAGAGACATGTAAAAAGGAGACGATTCACGATTCATTTGATTGCTTTTCGCCGAAATATTTCCACAAAACTGGTTCTCTGATTTTATTTTATAACGGTGATTAATTTAAATGGCTTTTATAAGTAAATAATGAGGTTACTGTGTTGAATTACTCATTCATGAATAATAATTTCAATTTATTCACTGGAAAAGTCTAGCGAAGTGTATAATTTCATGAGAACTGAATTTTTGCATGCCAATTAATTTTTAAAACTGAAATTGAATTTATACAGTGTGATTTAACGATAAAATTCTTCGCTACGTAAAATAGCGAAGTAATAAAGTAGTAGATTAACAAACAAAAAAATTAAGAAATTCTTCTGATGCGCTTGGTTACTTAGTAATTAATATTATTGTCGAAGAAGCTCATACATACCAAATACTATAAAGTATCTGTGCTGCAAAGATAGGCAGCAAAGAATGCATTGATAAAAAGAAATTTGCTCTGTTTATCGTCGCAATGCAACGGTTTTTTGTGTGCCAACACCATGAACACATGACACGTCCAGTCATAACGGAATAACATTTGCAGCTTGATACTCGTGTTAGCGAACCCATTAATTTATTGGAATTCGTACTGCGTAGTCGCTAACGTTACTATTATAGTACGCTTCAAGATACAGGGGAACACAATACATAATTATTTCAAACTGTTAATTAGCTACCATAGTTTCTCACTTGTATACTTTCTTTTATAAATACTGACTTTAATGTATCCATCATCTAATAACCAATCAGATATTATAAGACTTTATATATAACTAGCTGTTGCCCTCGACTCCGTCCGCGTAGAATTTAGGAAATTTTCCCCGTTTTTGCAACATTTTTAACTACTGCTTGAATGAGAGTATTAAAAACGTAAGAGTAAACGTTAAAATCCGTCGAGTAGTTTTTGTTTCTATAAGGAACATACCGACGGACAGACAGACAGACAGACAAAAATTTTACTGATTGCATTTTTGGCATCAGTATCGATCACTAATCACCCCCTTATAGTTATTTTGAAAATATATTTCATGTACAGAATTGACCTCCCTACAGATTTATTATAAGTATAGATAATATAATAATAATAATAAATATTTTGGAAATTTCACACAACGTCCTCTGGTCCCAAAGTAAGCTATATTTCTATGCTTGTTATGAGCAGGTACCTACCAGAATACGGATATAATACATATACTACTTTTCTTTTGTAAATACATACTTATAATACATAGAACACACCCAGACGCAGTACAAACATTTGTATGAGAAATATAAACATCACACAAATGATTTTCCCGAGCGGGAATCGAACCCGCGACCTCGTGAACGGCAGTCCGTTACATGAACCACTAGACCACGAAGCCCGTCAAAATCATCATCATCAATTATAAAATGTTACATACAAATAATATTCAGCCAAGAGCCAGGAAAGACTAAAAAGTACGCTAAATTGTGAAAATTAAAGAACCAGCTAAGAACGGGTTGGACTCAGACAAGATGCGTTCCGTGCCAAAATCATCATAGTACATTCGTCATCATATCATGACGTGATGATTACATTGGTTTATGCATAAGATTCACAAAAAATATATGTAGTATTAATTAAAATATTATATGCAGATTACATCATCTGTCAAATATTTAAATACAGTCGGACATACATATTATTACGTTGTACTTTTTAGTATGGATGCTGGAAAAAGAAGTACAAAATCACACAAATCGAGTTGTAAATTTCAAATTTAAAGCATAGCAGTTAAGGGCCTACATCAATATTATCGTATATCATCGCCGACACGTACACATTAACACAGCCAGTAGGCACAGAAAATGAAGAATTAGGAATACTTTTCCTATTTACTCAAAATCTACTAAATATATTTTAATTCTGATCCACGTGTTTCTATACATAATAGTTACCTATGTTTTTAAAGTTATTTCATTAGTTAATACGCGATAATAGACCGACAAATGAAAACAATAAAAAATTTGAGAGGTTGTTTCGCCAAGATTTTCTATGAGCAAACTTTTTTCAATCGCGTTTCTGAGTTAATGCGATCCTAGATCATATATTGAAAAAACATATACTTAAAAATTAGAGCTCTAGCCATTCAATCTAAAAAAACAATGAAAACTTCGTACATAGAAAAATGCACGAAGCTATTTTGGTATCCTCTTAATTCACATAAGCCAGTACATTAATGAGCTCTTCAAGGGCAAGGTCAATGGTTTTAGATCTGTGTATTGAATTACAATTACGTAATTCGTGAGGCGTTAATCTATTAA
This sequence comes from Orgyia antiqua, assembly GCA_916999025.1. Taxonomy (NCBI): domain Eukaryota; kingdom Metazoa; phylum Arthropoda; class Insecta; order Lepidoptera; family Erebidae; genus Orgyia; species Orgyia antiqua. The sequence goes on along the minus strand of OU779864.1, from coordinate 12,236,375 downwards.
GAGGGTACTGTAATCCTAATTTAGGTGTTTGCCTTAGGTATTGCTATCCCTATTCCCGAGCACCGTGCTGAAAGGGACAAATATAGCTGAAGCAGATTTTACCTACAATTTCTTTGAAAAAATGACGTTTCGTAGTTCTCTTTTTTCTTCGCGAAAGTTAAACCGATTTTGATTGTTTTTACGCTATATTATAGATGAAGAGTATATCTATGCTTGTATCACTTTCTTTTTTGGTAAAACGTTACCAAATATGTGTGATAGACGTTGCAACTTTACCTAAAAAAAACCGAAAAATACGGAATTTTCGGATGGTCATATTTCTTTTAGTTATTATGTATTGATTAAAAAAGAAAGTGACAGAAGCATAGATATTCTCTTCATCTATAATATAGCGTAGATACAATTAAAATCGGTTTAACTTTCGCGAAGAAAAAAGGGAAGTACGATACCCATATTTTTGTATGGAGCATAATTTGGTATCGTGCCCTCTTAATTCTTTTTCATTGCATACCAGACTTATAATGATACAAGAAAAACTTCCTGCTGAAGGGATTTTTTTTATTTTATGTGATTTAATTATTATACAAAGTCCACCATTATTGTAATAATGATTTATATTCCTGATGATAAAATGACTTGGATGTTTCAATATAATTACTGATAAGTTATGTAATATTATTTAAATAATGCTTGTTAACGGATAAGTGGTACTAGAATGGATAAAAATAAAATCCTTGGTGCGTTTTTATTTCGTGTCTCAGCTTGCAGTAATAATTATATTTAGCACGGAATAAGTGTGCTATAGACAAAACCTAACAAGGACCTAAGAAAAGGTGGATGGACATTAAGGAAAGAAGAGTTAATACAGATATAATATATAACTAGCTAACCCGACAAACGTTGTTTCGCCATACAAATGCTAGGGGTGGACCACCCTTATCACTTAGGGATATGAAAAATAGATAGTAGCTGATTCTCAGACTTACTGAATATGCATAAAAAAATCATAAGAATCGGTCAAGCCGTTTTGGAGGAGTATATAAGCTTATACGCTTGTGATATTTGTGTATGACGGCTGACATAAGACTATGGAAGAAAAAGATATGTTGCGCTGACCACAAATAGTGGGATAAGGGCAAGAGAATGATTATGATGCGACATAAGAGGTTTTTTCTAAACGTAATGCATACAATAATTTAATAAACATAACACATAGTATTCTAAATAAACTAAATTAATAAACTAAATTAATAAATTAACATAGTATTCTAATTAAATAAACAAGGATTAACTCGGCATGTGCTTATTTAAGAAGTCAGAGGAAAACCACAAAGTTGATTTGTCTATTGACACTTGTGCCATGACTAAAGGACAAACTAGATAATTGGCTAATGTATTGCACACATAACAATGGATTTTGCATTTTGGGATTTCTATAAAATAGTAACCTTATAATTTTCCTATAGCGGTAGACAATACTAGTTGGCTTAAGAAGAAGCTGTATCTAATGCGAAAACAAGGCTACTAATCAAAAGTGTAAAATTATATTAACATAACAGTAGTGTTTAATAAAGTATTTATTAATAACATATTATATACAAAGTTTGAAAAAATTAAAATAGGCAAATATTATGTACAAAGCTAATAATATAAAAGAAAACAAATAAAATAAATTACGCGTTAAAATATTCCTCCGCATCGTCCTCAACTGGTAAAGTGCCCAGAACGCTGGCAGCATTACTACGTTGGATGGTAATGCTAATCCGTTGCGGAAAATAAAGGCCAGCGTTAGCGTTGGGGTTCCTTTCCTTCCTTTCCAGCCCATTTACGTCCCACTGTTGGGCACGGGCCTCCTGCAGTTTGGAGGGATTATGGTCAACCGAGCCGCGCTGACCAGGCGTTGGCACAGGGTTTATTTTCGAGTTTTCCATCTCTCACAGAGGATTTATCTGTGTGCAATATCCCTTAGCTGACTTTTACAGCACCCTTGGGAGGAGATCCCGGTGACACTTGTATTCTTAATCCGTCACCATACAGAGAATGCGTTGTTGTTATAGTAGTGTACCAAAGTACCAAAAACAATTAACAATCTTGAGTTAAAATTGGATTCGAAGAACATGCGCATGTAGTTGATGCAAGCACATAATGTTGTGCCCTACCGAAAAGTGATCAGCGCTAAAGAAGTTTTTATTTCTAATGTTATTTCAAGTATTCTCTACAGACTGACTTATGCTATGTCAACATAAGTTTTATTAGTGAACTTCATACTAGTTGTAGTTGGTGCGTAAAATAGGTTGGCATTATGTCAATAAATTAGTTCTTTGCGGCTCTTCATATAAAAATAGCACTAATATTGACTACTGAATATTTTTCTTGTACATTTCTCATACTAGATCAACGTTAAAACGAGGTTAGTTTAAATTTGAAGATATAATTTAGTCACAGTAACTCTTATCGTCAGAAACAATTCTGTATTGTATTTTTTATTTAAATTGAATTTTATATTACATTTAATTACGATATGTAATGTGGTGAAACATCAACATGTATTGTATATTATAATAAAAAAAATTCAAATCAGTTTATGTACCTAAATATTGTATATATCTTTACTCATTATAAAACAAAGTCGTTATTTTTGTATGTATGTCCCTTTGTGAGCTTATATCTTCAAAACTACGCAACGGATTTTGATGAGGTTTTTTTAATTAGAATGGTTCAAGACAATGGGTTTTTTCTATAGTTTATAAAGATTTGGTTATTAAATTCCAAGCATACGAAGTTGCAGGCAACAGTTAGTCTACTTATAAAGTAAAATGTATGTCGTAATGAAATTTAATCATACTTTTGATTAAAATTCATTTTTTCCTGGTGATAAAGTCTAATGATAAATCTGTGAAGGGTTGCCTGGTCACTGAAGAATCAATTAGTTTTATTAATTTTAAAAACAAATATCTTATTTATTAACAAATAAATACTTTAATATTAATTTAAGATTAATATAGTTTTATTTACAAACACAACATACTGCAAAAATATCCTTGTTCAAAAGCTTTGTATTCAACCTAATTTCGGAACTGAGCGGTTACGTATTAAGGCCAACTCAAGGTCGCATTACGTAACAAACTCACCGAATTACATAAAGCAACCAGTTTGTCAGTTTTGACTTCTAAGAACCTCGGACCTACTTCAGGGTTACCGACTACGTTTTACTTTATTAGATTTTTTTTTTTACTAACGTACAAGACATTATTTTAGCGGCAAATCATAATAACAAAATAGTTACCTATTTAAGTTAAAGTCTGTTAATTGTAGTTAACTATTCAATAGGTCGTTTCACAACTCCATTTTTCATCGATCTATTTAACACTAAAACTAGTATTTGCATTTATTTATTGGACTTCGGATTTTAGTTTACTTCAACACAAAATTTTCATCTCACAGTATTTATCGTCAGTCTCCTTCAAAACTTCAAGACCAATCTTAGAATTATTTACTAGGTCTTTATAACAGTTTGCATCAAATGCAAACTGATTTTATACTCCTAAATTTAAGCGATTTCTACAGTAAGTACGCAAGTACAACTGCGGAGCACAGATATTCGCCATTATGATCACATTTTAGTCCCGACCGATCAGATTACTAGTTTATCAAGACGTTGGTTTAGCACACTCGGCCTACTGAAAAATATTTTTTAAAGCCAAACAAATGTAATATAAAAAGCTAATATTGAAAAAAAGGTATAAGAAACCCGTCCACGTATTAAATTAATTGTCTTAACACAGTTAATTCTACTAATTAAACTTAATAATGCTCCCTGCTGATTTTTATTAACAGTTTGTTTCACCAATTATATCATCATTATCTTAAATTGGTTTACTGTTCCGTATTATCTAGAGCATCATATAAATTAAATATTGATGAACTTTTCACGAAACAATAATCCGAAACAAAACGTCAAGTTTGAAGCATAGACACGAAATAGCGAAAATAAATAATTACATGAAAAATTAATTTTTAACGAAAAAGCTTAAATTGTAAAAAAAAACAGGAAACCTGCCAGAACACAAAATACATGTACAAATGCACTAAACGTTAGCGATAACAACATAAAGTCTGCTGAAATTCAGGAAGTGATATGAAAAATTCTTTCTGTTGGATAGTACATATATCGAGGAAGGCATCAGTATAAATTTATAATAAACCGGGAAAATTTTCGGAATTCCACGTGTAGTCACATCAAGTAGGTACCTGCTTGATGTGAAGCATAAGGGAACACAATAAAGGGTGATTTCTATAATCTCCTTTTCAATCCGATTTGTAAAACCAAACGACCATATTTTGTGATGGCCAAATATATTTTCTTTATGATGCCCAGAGTACAGATATATTTTCTTTGTGAATGTACTCTGTGATCTTTCTGTTATTTGTATCTACTTGTACTTAAAAAAAAATAAAAGAATATTATATGGGTATCCATTCATCCATCAGCCTCTCTCCGTCCACTGTTGGACAAAGGCCTCCCCCATAGAACGCCACCTACCGGAACGCCGGTCCTGTTATATCGGTCTACTAAAATACAAATAGCATTCAGCTTATTATAGGCCTAACTTACATTGTGTGATCTTTTTAATAAGTGTCAACTCTGCTTGCATAACTTACCTTTCTCATTAAAAATGTCTAATATCAATAGAATAATGTTTATAAACTTGTACAACGTTATAAAAAAAACTATAGTTGGCTTCTTTCAGTTACGTTTAGTTCTTGGTGTAACAGAATTAAAGCCAGTATCTAGTCTTCGCATTGGTAGCAAGCACTTAGTTACAAGAAGAGGTTATAAAAAATTATTACTTCTAAGACATGAAAGGTTATTTTTTATTTCATTTATCGCGACATACTTTAGGGCGAAAGATACTTGTCTCGTGTTCCAACTATAAAAACAAAAAAGAAAATTAAAAATATCTTTCTTACTTTTTATTGAATTTAAAGGTAGGAAATTCTGGCCAGTTACAAAAAGAAACAAAACATTGAAGGGCCACTCGATGTTGCTATATACAAAAAAGCGTGCCCTCAATACAGTTTTTAAGGCAGGCTTTTATATCGAATTTATACGGTTTGTTTCAGTCTGTTGTTCTCAATTTTTTTTCAACTATTTCAATTACATTTTTTGTACCCGGACATTGTTTAAAGAATACCGCGAAACGGCGGAAATTCTAAGTATTGTACAAGACTTTATTAAATAGTGTAAACATTCCAGTGATAATGCGTAGTATGTTTCTACTATTTACGTTTCTTTTTCTACTATTTATTGTAGATATATTTAGTATATACTATCCCCCACAGATACTATACATGTATTTTTGCTGGAATTGTACCTATTTACGGAAATTTAAGCCATGTGCTCCTGGTCCCAAATTAAGCTATATTTCTATGGTACAATGCATTTTTGTCGTTGATTTCAGATATAATACATGTGTGTATTTTTTGTCGTCAATACACAATGAGTATTTTTTTAAAGAAGTTCCACCACCTCCATGTGTCTATGAAATTTGAGGGTTTTCCTCTTGGATTTCTCAGGAGATAACCATCAGATCCTCACCTGGTGCCAATGGGACCGCACAGGTACCATCAGCACAGTTAAAAATTGTGAGATAACAAACATAAAGAAAAATTAAAAATCGACGAATTGAGAACCTCCGCCTTTTTTGAAGTCGGGTAATAATTAGTAAACACCCAGATACATTTTAGTATTTATCACCGTATATTACGGGGATCGAACCCACGGCCTCTTAAATACCTCTACCTGTATGGTACTGTTAAGCAAAGATATAAATGTACTCGTACATGTAATAATTACTATAACCGGTATCCTAAAAAAAACTAAGTTAATAACTTGAATAGTTTCTTATAGGAGACGCGTAATGTGATTTACGGAGCAGATAATGTAGCTACGAGAACAGACCTTGAATTGTATTCAAGGTTGGTTTAATCTCGCTGTAGTGTAGTTTTATCTGTAAGTAGACAAAAGTCTACCACAACTGTACTGATAACGTCTATAATGTTAAACTAAAAACTCTCATCACATTGGCTTGTTTAAAAATTGAAAATCTTGCTTCAATAATCCTGGAATTTCTTTACAATTAAATTATTCAGAAAAACTATTCCCTAATTCACTATGATGCGTAGAAATTATTATTATATTGTAATAGATAACAACGTAATACCGACTCACCGATGCGGGGAAATACCTACATTTGGTATAAACAAAGCCTCAGAATTTTAGTATTAGAGGTCATAACAATTAAATGTCATAACCGACCAAGCATTATTCGTCAAAAACTTCATAATTATCTGAATAAACGTATCTAAATTGATAATTTGTATTTTAAAACACATTCACGTCACATAAAAGTTGTTTAATTGAGATTTTATAATTCCGTATTTCTTGTAGTTTATTTTTTGTGCTAATATCAGTGCTTGTATTATTCAAAATGGTCAAGGTTTCACGAATTGTATAATATATTTTGTTACTATGTATTGTATACTCGCTTCGCTGGCTAGAATCTTACGTTTTATAAACGTCTTACTGTAATATTATTTTTAGAGATTTTTTTATTAAACAGAAAATATATTTGTAAGACGGGCTTCGTGGTGGAGTGGTTTATGTAATGGACTGCCGATCACGAGGTCTCGGGTTCGATTCCCGGTCAGGACAATCATTTGTGTGATATCCATAAATGTCATACAAATGTCTGTACTGCGTCTGGGTGTTTACTATGTATTATAAGTAGGTATGTATTTACAAAAGAAAAGTAGTTTATGTATTATATCCGTATTCTGGTACCCATAACACAAGCATATAAGCTTAGCTTGGGACCAGAGGACGTTGTGTGAAATGTCCATGAATATTTATTATTTTTTTATTATTATTTATTATTCTGCTGTTAGTTTCTTTAGATAAATATTCTAAATTCATTTATCTCAACCTATAATTGTCTCACTATCATTTACAGATAAATACTTGCTACTAAAATAAAAATGAATATTAAATTTCGCTCTAAGACTCTACTTTTACAGTTTATGTGTAAAATAATTTTCCCTCTAGTTATTTTACCATAATAGTTTCTTATTAACTCGCTTTTATAAGTTTGGTATGTATCTATCAATGTATTAATCTGTGTAACGGAATCTTCGAAAGCGATTTTCAGCCACTTGCAGTAGACGGATTGATCTGAAATTTTGCACACCTAACAAGGACCGATGACAATCCAATAATTTAAAAGAATAATCCCAATTCCTTGATCAGAATTACTAGAATAACATGTTGAAGTATCACCATGACCACACTTGTATTTTTAATTATACACGTAATATTTTAATTGTATATGAGTAGACTCACCAAGATTATTGTGTTTCTACGTATGCCTTTCATATACAATCAGTTAATTTCACATAAAAACGCTTTATTTATAGAATCAGGTAAAAATATCATAATTGTTTACTTGTGTTTATTTATAGTTTAAAACTATAAATAAAGTAGTAGTAATAAAGTAGTAGTAATTACTTCTCAATTGTAAAGATATTAAAGTAAGTTACGCTGGAAATTTAACAATACCCAAAGCGACAAAGTACGAGTATATGGAGCAAGGAGAGAGATTTAAGTCGGTTATTTCGGTTACCGACAAGATTTTTGATGTAATATTCTTAAAATTGCATCAGAAAATTCCTATACACTTCTTTTATTGCTTTTCACGCTAGTTATATTACAAGAAAATATTTTGTAATTCTTTCCATAATAAGTATGCTTCAAAAAGAATAAATTGTACAATGATAAGAGTTAAAGTTCTTGGTTGCATCTTGATGTATTTTTTTGATACTGATAAAACATTTTGGCAATACTACATGCATGTTTCCCGTATCTATTTATTATTTTATAATTTAAATTTAAAACCTTGACAAATAAAAAAAAACTTCTAATTTAAAAATAATACACATTATTATCCGTTACGTAGTTATGAAGATTGAAGCTTACATATATAAAACGTGTTGCAGAAAGGTATAGTCATAATTTAAAGTTGCATTAGATAGGCCTTAAATATTATAAATATTACAGTTACACATAGAAAAATACAGTTGGTAAGTTTTTTTTTGTTTATTGCCTACTATTAAATAACTACCAGAAACGCATCAATTATGAGATGTTTACGGTTTATTGAATGCGATTGAACGTTACGATTAAAGAGGGCCTCATACTAGTGTTGTATTTAAAGAAGATCGATCAATTTAATAAATTAATTAAACTTTTATGAACACATAAAAGTCATAATATAACTAGTATTTGTAATTTCATCCATGCCTAGTGCCTAGTCACCAGCCATGTGTAACGATGGTCAAATATGACTACACCTTTTTGAAACACGGTGCATATATAAACATATACGCAAATTACCCAAAAAAAGCTATTTTAAAATACTGTCAAAGTAAATTACCTTTACTTATTGTAAAAGAAAGTTGTTATTTTGTATATAGGTATGCCTCTATGTGAGCTTAACTGCCTTATTCATAATGACTTATCGGAGGTTTAAACGGAGATTTTATCGGAGAGATAATAAACGTTTTAGCGTAAAAAGACTATTATGAATAACAAGTTTTGACAATTTTCGCGAACCGATTTTAGCGAACTTTTAAACCTCCGATAAGTCATTATGAATAAGACCATAAATCTTTAAAATTACGTAAAGGATTTTGATGCATTTTTTTTTCATAGAGGGGTTCCAAAGTAATATTTTTCTTTTTATATAATTAGTTAAGTTTCGGTCGCTAAATTCGACGCGTACGAAGTTGCATGCAACTGCTAGTGAAATATAAAATTCAAGATTTAAAGTTCTAATAAACCATTGTATGTATTTACAAAGGAAATGTACCCATAACACAAGCATATAAGCTTAGCTTGGGACCAGAGGATGTCGTGTGAAATTACCATAAATATTTATTTATATTTATTTATACAGTACATTACTGTAGTTTTAATAACAAAATCAACTTATGTATACGCAAGCACATGAATATTTTACGATCATAATAATGTTATCGAGCACTCTTATCTCGATATCAACAAGATGTGTATTTACATTATTGGTCTTCGGTTCTATTTTATGACTGATATTTACCGTTTAACGGACAAGTAATATATTTCCTAAATCATAGCCAATTAAATATGGTTATCTGTTACCCGCGACTTCGCACGCCCGCTTTTTGAATGTATGAATGAGGATATGAAAGAAAAGGAAGACAGAAATGACCACTGACGAAAGACTATGGAAGAGAAAGTCATGTCGCGCTGACCCAAAATAATGGGATAAAGGCAGGAGAATGACATATGGACATAAATAGACATAATATACCTACTGCACTCTCGGCGACGTGACTTGAACATTTAGTTCATATTAGTGAAAAAAAAAAGTGGATCGGAGCGTTTTCATAAAGATCTACATAATACTTATTATAAATTTAATATCTATATTAATAGTATAGATTTGTCTTTATATTATCCCAGTGCGCTGTCCGATTAATTATAATGTTAACATAACGCCTCTAGAAGATGTCTGTATTAAAAGCAATTAAAGGCATGTGAAACATAATATCAAGTCTATTAAATATTAAAATCCTACTTATTATAATCCGGTTGACTATCGTGATGGTGATAGACTGATAACATTTCCTGTGTAAAGGTATTTAGAAATATAAAATAAATTACTAAAATAAACGTTTTTGCAATAAATATCATAAATTTCCTACCAAGTTTCTTCTTGTAAATGTAACTATTTGCTATTTTTAGATGATTTGGTGTAGAAAAGCTATAAGCATATTAAATCCATTTAGCCTGCAATTAAATTGAGACTTGATCGACTAGACCAAAACAGTGAATTCTTACATCTCTAATGGCACAAAATGAAGAAGGAAGTAGGTATGAATCGTAGCAGATCTCTATAGTCTGTGCCTACCCCCACGGGATAAAGGCGTGGATGTTATGATGATAATCACTAATGACATTACTGTCCTTAATAGATATTATATTCTCTAACACCCGTATTCACAAACAATATTTACTTAAGTAAGTACTTAAGTGTTCATGCACTGTGCAAAGGGTAACACTTCTCAGTGCGTTCCGTTCATCGAGCCTTTGTATTCATAGACAAAACTTAGCTATGCGTTCAGTTTAACAAACGCATAGTGCGCTTCACCACATAAGTATTGTTTGTGAAATGATTTTGCTACCCCTGTGCCTACTACGAGACCTCACAGTAACGTTTGTGAATACGGCTGTAAGTTTCTTACTATGCTCACCAAACTGAATGTTCAAAGCACTCGTAATTTGGCTGTTCCATCCATCTGTATTAGTCCGTCTCTGTCCATGAACTCTGAGTAAGAGCATTCAATCGTAAACTGTGACATTATACTGACATTGCACTTCTATCGTTTCATTTGACATTTGTAACCCGGGCAACCTTGTACAGAACTTGCCTATAACAGCTTGTAGTACGCGCCAGATAGTAAATTAGTCAGTTTATTGCATCTAATATAATAAACCGTTACAAATGCTTTGATATTTAAAAGCATGAGTTTTATTCTCTATAATAAGTGAATAGTTATTGCAGTCTGTTGAACTATTAGTAAATTATAATCAATAGGTTATGAGTTAAAGATCATAAAACTTGTCTGAGTCAATTTTAATGTAAATGAAGTTATAAGAGAACGTTGCGGTCTGAAAGAGGATGTAGTGACTAAGGTGGAGAAAAGTATGCTTAGGTGGTTTGGTCATGTGGAGAGGATGGATGAGAGACACTTAACGAAAGGCATATACACGCCGAAAGTAAGTGGAAATGCTGGGAGAGGATGCCCGAGAAAAATAAACTCCAATGTCATCGCCGGGATACTCCAAAAGGGGCAAGTGCGTAGCACTTACAACCGTCGGGCATGTATGACCAGATGTATGAGTGTGGATGAAACCAAGGAAGCATGCTTCGATCGTAGCAGATGGCGCTCTATAGTCTCTGCCTACCCCCATGGGAAAAAGGCGTGATGTTATGATGATGATGATGATGATGATGATATTATATAGTTTTGCTACTAAATTCCTAAAAGTGAATTTTATTGGTGTGACGTGCCATTAAATGCTGAAGCATTTTCTGCTAAAGAAGTAAAGACTACTGTAAGACTATGAAGTAGTAGTTAAATAAAAACGTCTACTGTTGAAAATAGGGCTCCTTCAAAGAATGCCGTTACCAATGCCGGAAAACCTTTGCTTCAAGTAAAGAAATATCAATATTTTTTTTATACTAGGCAGTGATTCCTGATCAGTATTTCAGAAATTATATCGTACTTTTAAATGAAGTTATTTATATCGTTTATTTATGTGCAAACATTCAGGACCGAACTCACACATTCCGAAATAAAAACATAATTGACCTTGCAATTTGTTGATGGTATCAACTAACCTACAATCAATTCTCTACTAGAGCATCCATTAGTAGCTATTTAAAATAATGTAGAGTTGAATCGGTGAACAACCACTAAAATATCTGACCGGTTAATTTTATACTGAATATACAGACGAATGTAGATACAGGTGATTGATGAACGATTAATCGGATCCACCTTCAACTACCCGAAGACTTACCCTTGTGATACCCGACCGACTTATAACCTATTTGACATGGTTCGTTCACCGTTGTACTTACATTGTGAAGAATATGGTACAGATGTTGGTTATCGCAAGTTTATTTTCTCACTTTGCTCTTTATAAAGAGCTAGCTGACGCACACGCATCTGAGGTTATTGAACTGCATCGCTAACAGGCGGGAGCAGTATGACGCGACTGTGACAATCGCAACCTTGGATGTCAGTGTCAAATGTTTTTACTTCCGAACCTTGGCTCTAGGACTTTTTTTTATCTTTCCACTGTTTCTAAGTGATAAGCTAAGGTTAATTTTTATATTTAGCTAAGGTAAATTTTTATCCATACAATGCAGCGTTTCATAGGCTGCCTACTTGATAGTTTACCTTAATAAATGATTGGTCATAAATTAATGAGAAAGAAAATGTATGAATAGAGACTTTAAAGACATGGACTGTGTCTGTAACTGTATACAAAATTTATTCTTGTTTGGGAAATAGGAAAACTTAAAATAAGTTTAAGTGTTTGTTAAGATTTTTGTTACTGTATTACTGTACTGATTGATATTCAGGAAAATAATTACAATGGCTTATAAGATAGAAGATCCAGTATGGTTAAAACAGTTTAATATGTTTGTAAGAGTTAAAGACCTATACCTAAGACTAACATTTACGTGATACATTACAAGGTTATATAAACAAATAATTATTTCCAATTGTTTATACTATTTCAATTTGATGTTTGTTATTAAACAGATACTTCTTAGAAATATTATTTGTTTTATAGTTATGGTAGTATTTTTTCAGAGAAGTACAGGAAAACTTTTTAAGAAAACCTACACAAATATTCTGAAATCTTCGATGAGAAAATCTATTTTTTTTGGCATATCTCAAAGTGGAATACAGCCGCTCTCGATATTGCTGATTCTAGTTACTGTCAAGGAGATATAATTAAAGTACAGTTGCGTGATGAATCGACCAGTCGACGAGGGCTCTGTAGAGACGTAGTTATTTCCTTTTTAGGATCCGTACCCAAAGGGTAAAAACGGGACCCTATTACTGAGACTTCGCTGTCCGTCCGTCCGTCCGTCTGTCACCAGGCTGTATCTCAAGAACGGTGATAGCTAGACAGTTGAAATTTTTACAGATGATGTATTTCTATTGCCGCTATAACAACAAATACTAAAAATAAAATAAAATAAATATTTAAGTGGGGCTCCCATACAACAAACATGATTTTTTTACCGTTTCTTGCTCGATACTAATAACGTTGCCTTATGTTGCATATATAATGGTACGGAACCCTTCGTGCGCGAGTCCGACTCGCACTTGACCAATTTTTTACTAAGCTATGCATACTAAATACCTATATTTGGACTACGAGAAAACCCATTCTTAGCACAGGCTAGGGAAGAAGTTTCTTGTAATTAAAATTTTATCTTTATTAATTAAATTTATATACTACTCGTGTCTACAGCTAACCTAGTTTAAGAATTGATCGACCTTCTTGTAGCTATATTATGTCATTTGTCCATTCAGTAATTTTTATTTAAAAGAGTTTTAATATGCAAATATCCCACTATTAAAGACGAGGCTCTTCATGTAACTCTTTTGATTAGGGATCTCTAAAAATACGCTAAAAATAATCATACTTATCTTGCAGAAGCGGTGTTAACCCGAAATAGTTGCAGTTTTTATCTGCCTGCTACTCGAGCGTTACAATCGCTTTGTTTTTAGGGTTCCGTACCCAAAGGGTAAAAACGGGACCCTATTACTGAGACTTCGCTGTCCGTCCGTCCGTCCGTCCGTCCGTCCGTCCGTCCGTCCGTCCGTCCGTCCGTCCGTCCGTCCGTCCGTCCGTCTGTCACCAGGCTGTATCTCAAGAACGGTGATAGCTAGAGAGTTGAAATTTTCACAGATGATGTATTTCTATTGCCGCTATAACAACAAATACTAAAAATAAAATAAAATAAATATTTAAGGGGGGCTCCCATACAACAAACATGATTTTTAGGGTTCCGTACCCAGTATCTCAAGAACGGTGATAGCTAGACAGTTGAAATTTTCACAGATGATGTATTTCTATTGCCGCTATAACAACAAATACTAAAAATAAAATAAAATAAATATTTAAGGGGGGCTCCCATACAACAAACATGATTTTTTTACCGTTTCTTGCTCGATACTAATAACGTTGCCTTATGTTGCATAGATAATGGTACGGAACCCTTCGTGCGCGAGTCCGACTCGCACTTGACCAATTATTTAATAGGCGTTTCTTTAAGACGACACCAAAATAGCTTCGTCCATTTTTCTATGTACGAAGTTTTCATTGTTTCTTTAGATTGAATGGCTAGAGCTCTAATTTTTAAGTATATGTTTTTTCAATATATGATCTAGGATCGCATCAACTCAGAAACACGATTGAAAAAAGTTTTCTCGATAGAAAATCTTGACGAAACAACCTCTCAAAATTTTAATTTTTTTTCATTTGTCGGTCTATTATCGCGTATTAACTAATGAAATAACTTTAAAAACATAAGTAACTATTATATATAGAAACACGTAAATCAGAATTAAAATATATTTAGTAGATTTTGAGTAAATAGGAAAAGTATCCCTAATTCTTCATTTTCTGTGCCTACTGGCTGTGTTAATATGTACGTGTCGGCGATGATATACGATAATATTGATGTAGGCCCTTAAGGCCATTTTATGTGGATCGAATCTTTAAATAAAACTTCAGAATAGTTCGCGTACAACTACGACTAATAATTAAACTTAGATGAATTAGTTTGATAATTTGGCATTTACTTTCCTGTTGCATACGAGTAATATCGAACGATGAAATTTTCGACGTAATCATTTTTCTCATACATTCATCCAGTCGGTAAAACTGTGCTCTGTACTTAATGTAATGAAATGTCATTGTGACTATTTATTATTAATCTATATATTAAACTATAATTTTAGGCGTACCTATATTGTTAAATAACTATTAGATCTATTCATGTTTTAAAAATATATTTAGCAATAGTAATAACTATAAGACCTACCTCACTTTGTCAATAAGTATGTTAAACCACTGTGAACAAACTATATTACACACAAATCAAACTATTATTCAAAACGAAAATTCTTTTGCCATAAAATAGATTCCAACATTTCCAGAATTCGAACATTCCTTCCAGAAATTTCCCATTTCAATTACGCAATAATTTGATTCTTATTACTACTGAAACACATGAAAACGGTCTCCGTTTGAACATGATTTATAAATAAACATCTAAAGTGTTACCTTAAATCGATACGTTTCCAAGTAATTTACAAATTCAATTGCACTCTATGAAATGAAATGAAAAATCATTTAATCAAGTAGACATATTTTTTTAGAAAAATTATGTTCTTATGAAATGTCCAATTTTTTTCCCTACCACCGGTTCAGGACGCAATCTGCTGAGAAGAACCGGCGCGGGCGTAAGAAACTCAGCAGAGTTTTTATTAAATCAATATTTTTTTAAATTAAATTAAATATTTAATCAATTATGCGTTTGATTCTTATCGATACGGAATCTCATTAAAATGGCCTTCGATTCCTCTCGATTGATTTACAAACACCTAAAGCAGTTTGAGCTTGTATTGTTCATATATTCACCTTCAAACTACGTCTATAGTAGGCCAATATTTTACCGTTGTCATAATATAAAGAGTGTATTTGTGTATTTGCGAATAAGGTTAAGCTTACTCGTGTAAGGACATCAGGTGATATTCCCACCCGTTCTCCCACACCCAGTGGGTAGCATTGCCCCCCTTGAGCCACGTGGATGCAACAAGTAGCGATAGTACGCATGCGTGCCCTAAACTTACGAAACCAGAACAGTGCTGTATTTTTCCACTAAGAAATATGCTGTATACATTTGAATGTGGTACCTATTATACAGTTGACACTTTTTGTGCTAATTCTCAAGACATGTAACAAAATGTTTCTTCAGTTACGAAATGAGACGACAAATCCTAATATTAGGAGAAAGAACACAACAAGGTCAACTTAAAAGTAACTTTCCTTAAGAATCGGTGTAAATTAGGAATATCTGTTTTATCCTTATCCTCACTTATAAAATAAAGTCGTCATATTTGTATGTTTGTCCCTATGTGAGCTTATATCTTCAAAACCAAAACTTTAAAACCAGTTTCTTTAATAGATAGTTTTGTTTAATAGGACGGATAAATTGTAGCTTATATGTTATTCTGATGCATAAATTTATTGTAAAGTTTCATTAAAATCCATTCAGCAGTTTTTGCGTGAAAGAGTAATAAATATCCAAACATCCATACTCACAAACTTTCACATTGATAATATTAGTAGGATATGGATATATCTATGAAGTATAAATATTATTTTTTGCTGAATTCCAATTTATTCCGAGCTACATTGAGGTAAATATCTATCAAAAAACATCAGAACTAATCGTCTAATCCCGTGATTCAATAGACTAAACAAACGTTGCTGGAGTAAGAAGCAAACTCTATTACAAATTCAATTGTTTTCTAACCCGTTCGAACTGTATGTCAACCGACTCCGTAATTATGCTTCGATTACTACACGATTACGTAACCATGCGTAAATTGCTTCACAAAATTAAACTGCTCAATTTAAACACCTAGAATGTTTTAATGAATCTTTAGTTACTTTTTGTGAGTTTTAGTAAGTTTACAAATTAATAAATTATAACAAGACCACAACAAGAGAGTAACATTAGTGACACAATCCCAAGAAAGGCTGATTAAAACTATAGCATTTATTAGTTTTTTTTTAGTTGCATTAAATATTGGTTTAATAATTACATACAATCGTATATCTTTCTAGTCTACGCAGTTATAGAAATATTGAATTTGATAGCTATCTCGCAAAACATTAATACATTACCTAGTGAAAAACACTATAATTAAATTTTGACACAAAATGACATTTTAATTAACTGTTCACATTTTATTCTAAATTCAAAATTAAGTTAATGGATCTTTTAAATAAATATACTAACTCTATTAATTATTAGAACAAATTAACTTAATCGATTCTTAATTGTAAAAAAGAAATAAAAAATATTGAGATTTGCTAAATTATGGACGCTATTGTATTGCGAATGTTGTCGTATAGTTCGATGAACTGTGCATAAGAAATATTATAATGAACACATCACCGTATATAATCATAGCAGTTTCTAGAAAATCTATACTGATATTAAAAATCTGAAGAGTTTGTGTGTTTGAACGCGATAATCTCAGGAACCACTGGTCAGATTTGAAAAGTTCTTTCAGTGTTCGATAGTACATTTATCAAGGAAGGCTATAGGCTACATAACATCACGCTGCGACCAATAGGAGCGAAGCATCAGTGAAAAATGTTGCAAAAACGGATATTTTCTAAACCTTTACCTTTTAAGAGGATACCAAATTAGCTTCGTGCATTTTTCTACGTACGAAGTTTTCATTGTTTCTTTAGATTGAATGGCTAGAGCTCTAATTTTTAAGTATAATATGTTTTTCAATATATGATCTAGGATCGCATAAACTCAGAAACGGGATTGAAAAAAGTTTTCTCGATAGAAAATCTTAGCGAAACAACCTCTCTCATTTTTTATTTTTTTCATTTATCGGTCTATTATCGCGTATTAACTAATGAAACTTTAAAAACATAAGTAACTATTATATATAGAAACACGTAAATCAGAATTAAAATATATTTAGTAGATTTTGAGTAAACAAAAAAATATCCCTAATTCTTCATTTTCTATACCTACTAGCTGTGTTAATATGTACATGTCGACGATAATATTGATGTAGGCCCTTAATTTGCGACTTCGTAGGTACTTTTTTTGCAAATGTCTCATTCGTCATGTTTTCTATGAACTGGCTAATTTGAGTATTTTGGACTGTACTTAATAATTTAACTATCATAAATAATAAATAAATAAATATTTACTATCAATATCAGGGACTTAATTCAGACGATAGCTAAATTAAGTTATGCTGCGGAACAAATGAGTTAAGAATTTCTTTTTCTATTCCAAATATAGGTACTTTTCCACACTTAAATTAAATAAGCTTTCTGCCATCTGCTGATGAGACAGAGATTATACCACGCTGAGTGATGGATTTAATTTATACTAAAGTGCTTTGACAAAGTGATCCTACGTTTATATAGACGCACTAGTCGACGGTTCAATGAACTACGTAGATACTACGAGTACTATTTTGGCGGCACACCTACCGCGTTACATAAAAAAAGAGTTTGCTATTTATACTCCTCTTGGATTGATTGCTCTTTGTTATTACGCACTGGCCACCCAAGTACAAAGTAATACAAAAAAAAGACATGTGGCACTCGGTGACTGCCGTGGTGAAACTATTGCATAGCATTTTTATCAACTTTTGCAATTATAATTTTTTAATTATTTTATTTGTCTGTCTGTCCGTCCTTCCTTCCGGCCGTCGGTCCGTCCATCCGTCTGTCCATCCGTCCGTCCGTCCGTCGGTCGGTCCATCCGTCCGCCCGTCGGTCCGTCGTTCGTCGGTCCGTCCGTCCGTCGATCCGTCAATCGGAGTGTTACGTTATTTTTCGTTACGATATTTCTGGATTCGGTCTCCACGCTCAAGGCCCGCGATAGAAGCTATGCAATAGCTTAAAAAGGCAAGGATTTTAAAAATAGATTACTTTTTTTTTGTCAGGAAAGTTATCCTCATGGATATTGAACACTAACATTAAGCTACAGGAATAAGCATATTATTTCCCTGTGCACGTTCTACAGACTTTTTAACATTTTTCAACAGACATTTTTGATGACACGTATTTAAGAAAAAAGATTAGTAGCAGTAGTTATTTAAAGTAATTTTAAATATCTTATTCGAACTTTCTTAACGGTTCGTTATTTAAACCTTTAATCATTTAGAGACCATCCCATTAAAAACTAGAATTGGAAAAATAAAGTTTATGTAACTAGAAATTTAAAAAATAGATTTAAGTCTTGCAGTATTTACTAATATTTATTACTATAATTCGTCTGTACAATTATTGCATGTTCAAAGTATTTTAAACAGCTATAATCATAAAATTGATTTTCAATAAATCAAAATGCAACCTCATAAATACGAAATTCGCATCATTAAATTTATAGGAGCTAAATTGATTCACGTTGAATTGTTTTGCATTTACATTTAACTCTATTTTATAGGGCGGGCGGTCGAATGCGCCTTTTCGTTGCTTAGCAACGGTATTACGAGCTCTTTAGTCGCGCTTCCATTGTAATATGAAACTTTACAACCAACAAGATTTAAATACTAGATAGGTAGTCTATAATTTCATGATAAACGTCCATTACATTATTTTTTTTTTAGTTCAGTTTTTAATATGATATTACAAAACCTGCCAAGTACGAGTTATACTAACACAAGAAGGGTTCTGTACAAATATAGTATTATCATAAAATCATAATATATTCGCTTTGTTGCTTATGATAGTTTTTATTTTAATTTCTCTCTTTTTGTCGCTGTCTTCTTTCTTTTTGTTAGTTTAAATATGTATGTTAAATATTTATGTTACTTTTACTGTAAATATGTATGTTACTTGTGTTAAAATATGTACGTATATTAATATCTGTCATTAGTATTAATAGTTAAGCGTCACAATCAAGTGCAAGATGACACCTTTAAATGCTGTGCATTTGAGTTAAAAAAAATTATTGTAATTAACTGTAAATGTTTAATGTAACAGTAATTGATTTGTCCAAATAAATAAATACGGTCATAATCATGTTGTCTAAGGGTATCATAACCCACACTGAATACGTTTAGTATGTATTCTGGTTTTACGTATTTGTTGTCGACGAGCCTCGTGGTTGAGTGGTTTATGTAACGGACTGCCGATCAAGTGGTCGCGGGTTCGATTCCCGCTCGAGACAATCATTTGTGTGATTTCTAATTGTCATACAAATGTTTGTACTGCGTCTGGGTGTTTCTATGTATTATAAGCATGTATTTACAAAAGTAAAGTAGTATATATGTATTATATCCGTATTCTGGTACCCATAACACAAGCTTAATAAGCTTAGCTTGAGACCAGAGAGGACGTTGTGTGAAATGTCCATGAATGTTATTTTTTTAATTATTTATTTATTATTACCATTCCTGAAACACAGCGGGGTGACGGACAGATGGATGGAAGACAGAAGACAGTGAAATCTCAGTAATAGGCCCGTTTTTATCTTTCGCTATGATAAATAAAAATTAACTTAACAAATCAAATTAATAAGTAATTTGGTTTTTATTGCAAATAAACTTTCTAATAGCTACTGGGAGATTACAATTTTACAAAAAAAAATATTTACTTATTCAACATAGCTTGCGATGAAATTATGTGTATATATTTATCCGGTATAAGATCAAGGATTCGCATCTATACAAATATTATAAAGCGAAAGAGTTTGTTTGTTTGTCTGTTTAAACGCGGTAATCTCAAAAAAATATTTCAAATCGGAGACATAGACAGACAGACGGACACCGTAATGAGACTATAAGGGTTTGTACGAAGCCCTAAAAAGGTAAAACTCTGAGATATCATTTATTAAAATGACATTGGGGCCATGTGTGTTACTTCTTTAGAATTGTGCAAAAAAAGAAAACCAAACGGACGATTTATTAATTAGCTGTAAAATGGCGTTATTGTTAGTTCATTTCATTTTTCGTTTCTAAATTCCACGCGTACGAAGTCGCGGGCACTGCTAGTATAAAAATACGATTCTATTAATAGATATAATTCAACAGTAAATTTATATGTATATAAGTTTGGTAAACAACTTTTACCGGAAAACATCAGTTTAAAACTTAGCACCCTATAAATCGAACTTTTATATAACGTGAATTATTAAGATATGTATTTATGGACCTAATTAAATATTAAATTAAATAGAATGTTAGTTGACATAATATTTCTTCTTAATAATATAGTAAGAATCTATATAAATAAATAAAATAAATATTCATGGACAATTCACATAACATCCTCTGGTCCCAAGCTAAGCTTATATGCTTGTGTTATGGATACCAGAATACGGATAGAATATATATACTACTTTTCTTTTGTAAATACATACTTATAATGCATAGAAACACACATACGCAGTACAAACATTTGTATGACAATTATAAATATCACACAAATAATTGTACCGAGCGAGAATCGAACCCGCGACCTCGTGAACAGTAGTTTGTTACATGAACCACTCGACCACGAGGCGCGTCAGGGTAGACAAAAAAAAAACATAGATACATTTTTACGCACACATAATTATGTAAGTGGCTTCGATCCGACTAAGTGATGTACTCATAGACACGTGCGTATGATTTTTAATTTGACTACTAAAAAGCTAGACTAAATACTAATTAAAATTGTACTAATTGAAATTTGTATAATCATTAATGATCATAATAATCATTCCTTGGACAATAAACGTTCTACTAAAACTATAAACGTGGTTTTGTAAGAATATACGGATGTATGTTTGTTACTCGTTGACGCAAAAACTACTGAATGTATTTAACGAAACTTTACAGCTTGTTAGCTTATACATTAGAATATCATATAGGCAGATAAGCTATACCTATATCATGAAGTTAAGAGCAAGTAGAACTAGACTATAAAATAGCTAAAAGTTTAAACAGTATAGAACGCAAGACATGATTCTGGATTGTATTTTTTCATGTTATTTATTTAATATGCCTTACTCTATCATTAGTTTAAGTACCTACAGTTAAATTATGATTAGTTTTTTATCACAATATTGATTTAGTGATGTAGACATCGCGTGCTTAGTCAAGTTTATGACAAAAATATTGATAGTTATCGAATTTGTAGGCGTTTTATATGTCTAATTAGGTGCTAATGTTAACGTGTTAGATTCAATATTGAAAATTTTGGGGAATAATTGGTGACTCTGCTCTAATAAGTTTGAATGGTGACCTGTTGAATATACGTTAAAGGATCCTTCCAAACCAGTTACACGTGTCGTAAGCCACGGATCGAACTCATCGTAGTGTCCTCTATGAAAAAAATTGTAGATTTTTGGTGTTCTATTCATTACATATGTAAATATGTTCACATTGTACAATGTTTATAGATAATAGATCTATAAACATTGTACAATGTGAATATACAGTACAAATATGAGTATGCAACAAGACATGATTAGAAAAATAATGGTCTATAATTTTATTGACCTAGGGAATATTTTTATGCGACTTAGTGATTGATTACATCCTCTTACAAAGAACCCATACCTACCTAATTTGACGTTATAGGTACAAAAAGACAGACAGACATTTTTTCTAGAAAATTCTAAATATTTCTTTGAAAAAAATAGTCCACGCGTAAAAGTCCATTGGCAGAGAACGTTGACACCTCTCAGAGAAGCATTAGCTAACAAGAAGACTGAGAATTATACGCATTATAAAAGTTTTGTGTTTTTCACGAAATATTCTGTCATTACCGAGAAAAGTTTCTTTCAATAAAAAAATCTGAAGCTTAATAAATTTAATTATAGCTGAAAAAGTGTAGCAAGTCAGTTTCAAAATTAATAAATTACTTAGTATAGGATTACATACACAGATTACATCTTCATTTATTATAAAACAAAGACATTATTTTTGTATGTATGTATGTATCTTTAAAATTACGCAACGGATTTCGATGCGGCTTTTTTTAAATGATAGAATGGTTCAAAAGGATTGCTTTTTTGTATAATTTGTTTAGGTTTTGTTTTTAAATTCTACGCATACGACGCTGTGGGCAACAACAAGTAGCTTGTTTATTGGCTTTACTGTAACAAGTGTGTGACCGCAGTTCCTCCCCAGGGTACTATAAGAACCAGCTAAAGGAGATTACTTATAGACAGATAACATACACGGCGAGAGACGGAAATCACGAAACAGATATCAAAATATTTCACTTTTCTTAATAATAATCACTTTTTTTGCTTAAAAACCAATTTAATTTCAAATCATTTTCCTTACTCTCTTAGGCACTAAGCTCTAAACACCTCTTGTTACTGTATTTTTGTTAATAACGTTTGTGAGAGAAAATAAATAAAGTACATAATTTTTGGCGCCAAGTAACTATTTCACGTCAGGAGTGGAAATATTCTGATGACCTTGACATTTAATAAATACTTAGGTATAATAACCAATAAATCTTGTAACTTACCTAATTATGTTTAGGGTTCCGGACCAAAAGGTAAAACGGAACTTTATTACTGGATCTTAGGTGTCTGTCCGTGTATCAATCCCGCCGTACATAACCAAAATACAATAGATATCTAAGAGGACTCTCGTATAACAAGCGTTTTAATGTAACTAGAATATACAATTAGACCGTAGCTGACGTAGCGTTCTTCGTGTGGTGACGGATTAAGAATACAGGTTCACCACCCCATCTCCTCCCAAGGGTGCTGTAATAGTCACCTAAGGTATATTACACACAGATAACATCCTCAGTGAGAGACGGAAAACACAAAAATAAACCCTGTGCCAACACGCCTGGTCAGCGCGGCACAGTAGACCATAATTCCTCCCAAAGTGGAGGAGGCCTGTGCCCAACAGTGGGACGTAAATGGGCTGGAGAGAGAGATACAATTAGACGACATAATTATGACGCTGAATATATATTGTGACTAGCTATTGCCCGCGACTTCATACGCGTGTAATTAGAAATATTTTCCCGTTTTTATAACATTTTTCATTGATGCTTTGCTCCTATTGGTCGCAGCGTGATATTAAATAGCGTAAAGCCTTCCTCGATTTTACTATCCAACACTGATAGCATTTTTCCAATCATACAAGCGGTTTCTGATATAAGCGTGTTTAAACAAACAAACTTTTCGTCTTTATAATATTAGTAGGTATAGATCAGGTGTTGCCAACTTTTGTGCACATAAGATCGACTTTTTACACGCTTTATATTAGCTTCACTTGTATGTTTGTTTGTATGTTTGTAACCGACTCCTTTGGACGCTATTTTGACCCACTTTAAGGCCCATAGCACACGGCGTTTTCTATATAAAGCGTGTTTTTTAGTTTTTTTAAACTATTATTATTTTAAAATTGAGTCGCGATCGACCTATTTCTTAGGTAAGAAGGGGGACATTTATGCAATGTGCTTTTATACCGCCGTGTACTCTTGAAAATAGTAGAAAACTACTAAAAGTGGTCACGCTGAACGTCTCCCTACTCGAAGCATGAACTGCGTTCATGTTCATTCCTGTATCAAGTACTAGAAACATTTGGCATTGAATGCGTCTCCTCATGGAACTTGCGAGTGATCGACTCGATCGACTTGTTGGCCACTCCTGGTATGACAATGATGGTAGGGAACCCTTTATGCCCGACTTCAACTCGTAATTCGTCGGTATTTTTTTATATCCCAGTAATTTAAATGCACATTTAATATTAAAACTTAAACGTTAGAAAAAAAATTAAAAACGCCGCAAAACGCAAAGTAATTACTTCTCCAGTTTATGCAGTACTCGTGCCTGTCCGATCGAACAACGACCGCTATTACAGATTTCTTATTTAACAATTTTTTGTTATATTAATGTAATGATGCAACAGCACGTGCCATTAAAAAAATGGTCAAGTGCGAGTCGGACTCGCGCACGTAGGGTTCCGCACCATTATCTATGCAACATAAGGCAACGTTATTAGTATCGAGCAAGAAACGGTAAAAAAATCATGTTTGTTGTATGGGAGCCCCCCTTAAATATTTATTTTATTTTATTTTTAGTATTTGTTGTTATGGCGGCAATAGAAATACATCATCGGTGAAAATTTCAACTCTCTAGCTATCACCGTTCTTGAGATACAGCCTGGTGACAGACGGACGTACGGACGGACGGACGGACGGACGGACGGACGGACAGCGAAGTCTCAGTAATAGGGTCCCGTTTTTACCCTTTGGGTACGGAACCCTAAAAACTACCATCTTGAAATAAAAAGCTACCATTCGCTTCACTAACTACCGTAACTGTAATATTTTGACCTAAAAAGTAAAATAGATGCAATTTAATCATAATTTTTTAACCTAGTTCTAAGCGCAGGCTTATAGTGATGTTTTATGTAGGCGTATCCAGGGAAAGTTCTGGAAGGTAGGAAATAATGAGGCAGGTCTATATATACATACAGACGCTTTATAGTTAATAGCAGAAAAAAAAACCTAAAATGGAGATACATTTTAGGTTCAATCATCAAATCAAATCAATTCATAAGAAACTTTCGTATCTAATCCACCCCACAGATTTACCAAATTTAGTGTCTATGGTTACACCTCTCAATCAGCTTGAAGTCTATTAAGTATTTTTTAAGTTTAGGTAATAATGGAACTGGAATGAGATTGTTCTCAAAGTTCCCATATAAAGAAAGAAAAAAAAGGTTGAAGTCAGTTACTATGTGCGCGTGAAATATATATATATATCTATGTGTGTCTATGATACAGGCTGCATGAAACGTCATTATTTCATGAAGTGCGATTTAGTTACGAATAACGAACGAAGTACGTTGGTATGTGTGTGTTCTACCCTATAAATAAAACTAACAACAAATATTAAAACAAGGGATTATTCTATTATTAGTTTGCATTGAATAGGCCCTGAAATTACTTGTTACTAAACCTAATTAAAAATTCTCTTATCCTACACAAGTTCCTCTAAGCCCTGTAAAAAATAACAGCCTACATCTTAATTTTACGTTACACGTGCAAAAACTAGGGCGGCTTCCATAAATATAAAGCAAATGTCACGACATTGACCGACGATTCTAAAGATATGCTTACGTAGTGGGTAGGTACATAGTATAATTGTGTGTTAAGCCTACTATGTAAACGTATCGTTATGTCAGTATGGAACTTGTATGGAAGGAAAATGTCAGGACACAAAATTTGTTTACTCAATGGCGGGTACGCGGGAAATGACACATGAAAGGTGTAGACTGTTCTGGATTACGTCATCAATGTTTATAAACACTCATTTAGACGATAACAGCTGATCTATTTTTAGAGAAATAAATTTTATACATTCTTGCTAATAATATTCGTTAGGTATTTTTTTCTTTTTTGTGGAAATGCGTAGGTATACGTCACGCAATTTAAATTAAGAAAAGATTGTGGTAATTTAAATTTAAAAAAGGTTCAATTTTTTTTATTCAAGTGGGTATTGTGTTCTTTTGAGTAATAATATTAATATAATTAGGAATAGTTTAGATTTTAGAGTGCACAAATTCTATAGGATTATTTTGAATCACAGTACTTTTCTGTGGAAATGAGTTTGATATTAGTAACTTTTATTATATTTTACGAATTTTTTATTTAGTTTCGAGTTCAATTGACCAATTACTGATTGAGCTGAAGGTGAGGTTATAGTAGATGAAAGAATTATTATGACATGAAGCTGATCTGATGGAACCAAAACGTGGACTCAGTGTCTTTTCTTACACAATCATTGTTTATGTTAGTTTTGATGTAAGTTTTGTCTTATTTCCGTATCAGACAATTTATTATCAGACAAGTTATCAGCAACAATTTAAGTAATGACTACAATACAAAATTGCTTTTTGATTGCAAGTAAAAATGGTTTGTAATGTTAAGCGGATGTTTTTGATTTGTATTATAGATTAAAATCACTAGTTTGCATCCTTATTTCGTTAACTCTTATATAATGTTGACAACAATAAAATTGTTATACATATATAGTTTGGCTCTACAAATAATTATTATCAAATTTTACAAAAAAAAAATTTAATCATGGTGGAAAAAGAGATCGCCGCAAGCGGTTCCGCTTGCAGCGATCACTTTTTCCACCATAATTTAAAATTTTCACTTTTTCCACCATAATTTAATTTATTAAGTACAGCATAGCATGTCAAATGCAAAATCAATAAAATACTTAAAAAAATGTTGTTAATATTTAGCACCTTTTCGCCAACTCTGTAGACAAGAGGCTTTAAGGGCTATGTAGTCTCAATACGCTAAAGAAAAGGAGAAAGAAAACATTATGGTCTTATTCATAATGACTTATCGGAGGTTTAAAAGTTCGCTAAAATTGTCAAAAATGGTTATTCACAATAGTCTTTTTACGATAAAATGTTTATTATCTCTCCAAAAAGTTATTGTTTAAACCTCCGATAAGTCACTATAAATAAGACCAATATTCTTTACACTAACATTATAAACGTGAAAATTAGTAAGAATGTATGGATGTAAGCATGATTGTTGCTCATTCACGCAAATACTACTGAATGGATTTTTATGAAACTTTAGAGCTAATAAATCAAATGATGGTGAAAAAAAAAATGATTACCATGTTCAGGTCGTTCAAGTCGTGCTCATGGTGATAACTTTTTCCACTATAAATTGATTTATTAAGTAAAAGCATAGCAAGTCAATTGCAAAAATTTATAAATTAACTTTAGGGATGTATAGTTCATTGGCTATATAATTCCATACGCTGAAAGCCAAGGATCGGGACAGTAACAATAAACACGACAAAAACCGCAGTCATTGACTACTTTAATAAAATTTATTACTTAGTTACTATCTATCTCTCTTAGGTCTAGTTTCAGTAATTTGACGAGCCGAATGAATTAACCGTTCGCTTGTCGTGCATGGATTTTTATCATCAAGGTCAAATTCTTTACCGCATCGCTGGTCTAGTTGTTCAATGGCTTAAATAAATACAACATCGCACATGTTCAAATACATTCTATTTTATATGGGTTCTTACTTATTTCATAATTAACAATTAATAGCGTATAACTAACTTAAACAGTTGCATGTACAAACTTTTGTAACAAAATTTAGGGTGTCAGGTTTTTTAAAACTGCGCAGGCATCGTAATATAAATTACTATCATAATTTTTTACGCGCCGAAAGATGTATAACCTAAATACCAAGCGTAAAGTGATATTTAAAAAAATATGACATGTATATTCTAAATTAATACGCACACATTTCAATATGATAGGCCGACTTGTTATTACAGCCAAATTCTCATTCCATTCCGAAGAGCGTAGTCGGAGCGGCAACGTAGCGTTATAGAGTGGTGTAGAGAGGCAAGAGGCAAGATGGCGTGCGGGACGAGGCAACTAGCAACAGGCGCCTCGGCCACGTGCTGAACGGCCTTGCCACTGCTATGGAAGCTTCGCGCCTTTTTTTAGATAACAACATCTAATCATTTAAACCAAACTGCTCGATATATTTAACGAAATAGTATTTTGGTTTTACAAATAATTTTCCAATTTTCATTTTAATACACGTAATTAAAATGAAAATTGAAAATTTATTTTTACCTTTATTGTTCTGAGGTGTGAACTTGAATAAAAATTTCAGCCTCTTTTATTTAATCTGTGCTCAATCTCGGGTTTCTTAATAAGTTAATTTCCTACCTACCTCGTTATTTCTAAATATTCAAGTGTAGTTTATAGTAACCAATTCAAAGTACGTAGTAAAGTACTCTAGGGATAGCTATAAATAGGATGTATTAATATGTTTTGGAAGGCTACACCAACTTAGCAGGTATTCCCCTTTGATTACAGACTTTAGTCTGTGGTTTCCTCATTGGTCTTATTAGTAGCCAGCCTCTATACAAAACAAACCTTTGTATAATTCTCTTTTTACCTGAACCTACAATCCCCTTGATGAATCCGTTGTATAACATTATAAAACTGTAAACACACTGGGGAAGAAACAGGTGGTGATACCTGTATTCTAAATCCGTCACCACACGGACATTCCGTTATTGACTATGGATTCTTTCAGTGGCGACTCTACATTTTAAAAGCAAAATAGTACTTAATACATGGTAGGTATAAATACTATGCTTGATCTTTATTTTATAGCTATGGCTACGGCCTAGATGTAAGTTCGCTTTAAAATCTATCAGTTTTTCTCCGTCCTTTGCTGGATGAATGGTATGCATATAGTCACAATAGTGATTCAAATACAAGAAGGGACTTTGTTAGACCATGCTACGACTGTCTACGAAATAACTACTGCTGTTGACATAAGAAATACAATAGTTTTAAGCGGACAAGTGGCAAGTGTTAAGAGATTGTCAATTAGGGTTGCCAACATATAAAATTATATTATTTAAAAAATAACCACCCAATTAACTGTGATAACCATAAAAAATATAGAAACACGTATTTTTTACAATCAATTTAATAGTATTATTAATATCCTTTCAGTAAATTTAAAATACTATAATAATATTTGAATTAAATAAGAAAATTATAGTTACAGGAGTTCCGCTTTAAATTGTTATAAATAGTGCATTTATTATAAAAGCTATTTAAAAAAACTGTGTTCTTGTAAAGACTTTCTTTTTTCAATTTAATCGTATTTCTTATGCCTATACCTACATATCAATCTATGTATTGAATTACAATTTATATATTGATGGTGATTTTCTATAAATTAATCTAGTTCATGGCATACAAGATTATTAGGTTCACTCAATTACATCATCAGGGAAATAGGGCGTTGTAATTCAGTCGGTCCCGTGGCGAGCGAAGGTCACAAAACGTTAATGACTTCCGTATGGAATCCTATCTACATATATAATTTATACGCGTCGACTATTTGACGATACATCTACGCTATATACACGAATCGAATATCGGAATAAATACTATAATTTAAACAAAAAAAAACATTGTTATAATCTTAGTCAATAATGATACGTACTGCCGTGCATTATTAGGTCGTGGAATCGATTCCCATTTGTGTGGTTCTCTCTCTTTCACTCCATCCCATTAACGTGCCACTGTTGAACATGATCCTCCTCTAATCTGGGCGGAATTATAGTCTACTATACCGCGCTAACCAGGCGTTATGAGTTGAATGTAGAAGTCATTGAAGTATCATCAATACATAATCGACTACTGAATTCATTTAGATTGGCTGAGATCATTATTCTAGTTATGTCTTCTTCCATATCCATATTATTATTGTCATTATCATCTCGATTGCATAAAGTAAAGCGCTGATCAGTCATGAGATTAGATTGCTCTATAGAATAGAGGCATTCCCGTAAACATTTTCTTGTATATTGTGGCATTCCAAATATTGCGACCTGGAAATGTACTTGCGGTACTGAAATAATTTAAATCACGAATGAAGGACCTATCGTACAAAGTCGCCCACCTGCATCTAATATTAACCTCCACCAAGCGATAGTATGAATCTACTGATAAATATTGATTAGATAAATTTAATCTATGATCACTGTCGTACTATTGCTTTTATGAATGTCATTCATTGTACATAAAATTACTAAAATGTATTGACCGATAACGTATTTATTAACTTTTGCTAATGCAAAAGAAAGTCCTTTTAATAATAAAAAATATCTTTTATTTATGTAAAATTTATGATTTGGACTTTAACACATCTAGCTTGTAGATAAAATGTTTCGTAATATTTTTTTTTATACTACTGAGGTGGCGAACAAGCGTACGGCCCGCCTGGTGGAAAGCGGTTACCGTAGCCTATAGACGTCTGTAACACCAGGGGCATCACTCGCGTGTCGCCGACCCTATCATCGTAACATAAAAATTTTGAATATTTGGCCTTGATCATCTTGCTTCAAGACTTCTTGACCTTAAAAATTATGAAATACTATCCGTAGGCCACCAATTCGCTCACGTGGAATTTATAAAATAAAACGGTACATATAAACCAATAACGCAGCGCAACAGAAGAATATGGATAATTTCCCAGTTTTTTTTACAACATTTATCACTGATTCTTCGCTCTTATTAGTCGCAGCGTGATGTTATGTAGCCTATAGCCTTTCTCGATAAGTGGAAGTGGGAAGAATTTTTCAAATTGGACCTGAATCCTGAAATTAGCGCGTTCAAACAAACAAACTTTATAAGTAATATTAGTAAAGATTTAACACAGAAAAACTATCTACTAATTAATACATTATAGCGAAGGTATCCGTGTGGTGACGGATTAAGAATACAAGTGTCACCACCCCATCTCCTCCCAAGGGTGCTGTAAAAGTTAGCTAAGGGATATTGCACACGGATAACACCCTCTGTGAGAGACGGAAAACTCTAAAATAAACCCTGTGCCTATACGCCTGGTCAGCGCGGCACAGTAGACCATAATCGCTCCCAAAGTGGAGAAGGCCCGTGCCCAACAGTGGGACGAAAATGGGCTGAAGAGAGAGAGCGACGGTTTCTATGTTTACAATATACTTATTCCAATATTTTGTTGGGAAAAAATATCCATATAATATTCTGTTCGTTCGACTAGCACTTAGTAGCAAGCTTTTCAATTTTGGTCAGACACTTGGCCATCGGTGTTGCTATAAATCTACTATCAATATACATAGTACCAATAAATTCCGAATAGATAAAAATGTTGCAGTGCCATGATGGTGCGTATTTCATCAAAATGGTTTCAAGTTTTATGCAAAACTTGTAAAACGTCTGCACTATCTTGGCTAATGTCCAAGTAAAATAGACTTGATTGAATATATTTTTATAGTTTTTACTACCCATTCTGTAATGTGTTTAGTATGATTATTACAAGATTATGTCGTTGTAGCTCGTTAATTTATGATTTATACGTCATTTTTACGTCGTTTTATTGTTTATTATCTAAATATAAATGTGATAAAACTAAAATCGCCTTAGCTTACACGATATACTATATAATACATATACACGTAATTGTGTTTCGAATGCAATCATTCAGCTTTGATATTTAATTCAACATACATTATTTTTTACTTGTCTATTACTAACCTCTCTCTCTCTCTTTCTCTCCAACCCATTAGTGTCCCACTGTTGGGCACGGTCTCCTCCACATTGGGAGGGATTATGGATTTCTGTGCCGCGCTGACCGTGCCTGTTGGCATAGTGTTTAATATCGAGTTTTCTATCTTTTACAGATGATGTTATATGTGTACAATATTCCTTAGCCGGCTTTTACAGCACCCTGGGAAGGAAAAGGGGTTGTAAAATTTTTATTCTTAATCCGTCACCACATGTAGAAATTTATGAATGAAATTGTTACTGACTTAGTTAATAATATTTAAACTATGTTATTAATTTTAATCTCCATATCTTTGTTACAGGTAAGAAACAAACACTTTCGAAGCTTTTTGTACAGTTTAATGATACGGTAAGTATTCTATAGTCTTGTTTATAATGACTTATCGGAGGGTTAAACAATAAAATAATCGGAGAGATAATAAACATTTTAGCATAAAAAAAAATATTATGAATAACAATTTTTGACAATTTTAGCGAACTGATTTTAGCGAACTTTTAAACCTCTGATAAGTCATTATGAATAAGACCATAACTGATTAAATACCGCTAAATGAAATACGCTGAATACGAATACTCAGTTAATATCTAAAATCAAGGGATTATTTGCACTTTAGTTTCTGCCCCACGAGTAAAAGGCGTGACGCTTGTATTGTAGATGAGCATAATTAGCAAAAAGACCTATCACAGTTACTTACTAAAATGTGACTAAATATTTTCAGGTTCTATATTATATTTTTAATATCAACGAAGTAGCTAGTAATAAAATTTTTATCTGCGATATCACCGTTATTGATAGATGAGAGAGTCACCTGTTTATTCACATGCCAAGTTGCATGTAGAGTATTGTTGAGCTGCTGATAGTCGCGTATTTACTAACATTAGGTACTACTTACAATGTATTTTCATAGTGCCTTTACGGGCTTTGGCAGTGGCGTGCACTCCATACAAGCTGACAGGCTCTGCTTTACTTGCCATTCACAGATATTTTAATAAAACGTTCGTATGATTTAGATGACTTTATTCATGTATTTACTATTAATTAAACAAAATATTATAACTTAAAAACGCCTACCTAATAATTCATAAATAGCACCAATATGTGCTTGCAAATTGTTTTTTGCCAGGCGTTTGGCGAAGGAATAATATTGGTCGGACGAACGCGTCGGACAAGCTCCACGCCGCTCGCCTGCCATGAGTTCATATGTGTGTAGAAATTTTGGTGTCCGTGCACAGTTCCCAAACGCACACAGGCTTACATATCCAAGACGATTTATACTGAAAATCCTGCCGTCTGCTTTCGCGATCGGATGTTATCGCGAGTATTCGGCAATGTTCGTTCGTTACTTATAACCCGATTAAATATAGTCGGATTTGGTTCGACGGAGGCCATTCGGAGGTGATTCATTGAACTGTTTAATATTGAGTTTCTTTAATTTAATAATTGTATGGATTTTCGTTTGTTGATTTTAAAATGTTATTTGATTGTGAAATGTGTGTTGATAGTGTGTGTTTGTTAAAAATTAAAAATAACAAGTTCTCACAATTGTCGTTCGGTGAAAAAATTCAAATTGTGTCTATAGGTAGATGTATACCCGAGTTACAACTTAATCAACAAAAGGGTAACGTAACTAGAAAATTTCATGTTAAAAGTTATGAAACGTATAACTGGCTATGTGGTTGTGTACACACGAATAAATTATTTTGTTTCCCTTGCATATTGTTTAGTAATTCTAGTACAGTGTGGACTGATTCGGGATATTCAGATTTAAATAATTTCCATTCCGCGACAAAGAATAAAATATAAAAAAATAGAAAGAAAGCTTAAAATTAAATACTTTTGGTAAATCTCGTATCGAAACGAGTATCAACAGTCAGTTACGATTAGATATACCGACATCTATGGACAAATTGCGTTATTTTTTGCGTCTATAAGTTGTGTAATAGATAGCTGATGAATTACTTCACAATCCATAATCACTAGATGGCAGTTTTTATCTTCAGTCCACTTTACGCTTTGTGTTTAGTAAACAAGTGGTTTTGAAGTTCCAGCGGATTGTCGTAAGTAGTTTAGTTTTATTTATGAGTTCATAGATTATTAATATTATTATACATCAAGATAAACTAGATGATTTGTGCTTTATAATTAAGTATACATATAGCATACATATCACAGTTTTAAGAGTAAAATCGAGTTATATTTTGAATTGTTATGTTTTCTCCTCTGTCCTCTTCTGTTCTCATTTTTAATACTTTAAAATAAATTTTCAGATCTTAAAAAATAGATAGATTTCATCTGTAGTCTTCTAGTAATTTTTCGTAGTATTTGTCTTCACTCTAGGTATTATAGATAAGAAGCTATAAAGGTTTTTTGTTACAACATGCGAGCGCGGTACCGATCGAATCAGCGCCACGCGTAGCTGGACGGACAACGGTATAATAGGTATTAACTAAAAAATGAAAACAGCTATTGCTGTATCTTAAATGTTTCGCTATTTTTTTGCACACATTTATATCAATTAAAATCGTTAGTCTATAATAAACAGTTTTTATATAAAAAAAGTTCTGTTAACATTGCCGAATTGTGTTATAGACGCTATCAATTTTCATTTTTTAGTTAAGTTAAGTTTAGGTCTGCACATAGAATAGGCACCAATGTAACTCGAAAATTTCATGTTAAAAGTTATGAAACGTATGTACATACGTACATGTACGTATGTATGTACGTACGTAGTTATTGTTTAGTAATTCTAGTACAGTGTGGACTGATTCGGGATATTCAGATTTAAATTTGTTCTGTTGGCATGGTTTCCGACTTAGAGATCCGTCGCGTGGCTATGCTAAAAATCTATAAGAGTACTACCTACAGTATAAGAGCCTACCCTGCTTCAAAATTATGTGCACGCCACTGGGCTTTGGGGTAAAGTGTTTAGTTAAATAAACACCCATTCACATGGCCACGCGTTCGATTCCCAGGCTCTATGTTCTCTATGTTTGTAGTCTCTATGTTTTCGGTATATTTTAAATAATTCTAGAAAAAAACTTATCTTACTTATCTATACAACTATAATAAATCCAGTTGTTATTATTTTATTTCATCCCAATCTTAGGTCATTATTTAACGTTCACTTTAGTTCTAACTAAATAAAACAGCTTTTTAAGTAAATTTTTATCGCATTGATACCTAAATATTATATTTTATATTTATAAGTAGGTATTATATCTGTCGGCGCAACCACAACAATTAGTCTAGAGAACCTAGAATAATTAAGTTAAACCATTTGATTGTTCCAATATTAATTTACAAACCACCAAGTTGATTACTTTAGGGTTTATTACGATGTAAAAATAACTTCATTGTAAATTCAATACTTAACCTAAAAAATCTTACGAACACGTGCAGGTACGACCGAATGGCATGCACGTGCGCCGGCACAATAAATACCGCCGCACGGTGGGCAATCGAGGCAGTTACACTCGAGCCGCCGTACAGTACGGACCTTTCTTGGGAATCGTTACGCTGCTCGTTGCTATTTATAGTTAGTGATAAAGAGTTTATTCCGGTCATAATCGCGAGTGTATAATTATAAAGTGTGTATTTGTGAGAAAGTGTAAAGTGACGATTGAGAGGTGACGTTTTGTGTGAACATCATTATCTTGGTGGTAGAGGCGCAGGTTATAGGGGATTTGGTTGGAGACCTGCTGTGGAACCTTTTATGTGTGGAAGAGAATGTCAGATTGATGTATGAACATCTTAAAGACAGTGTCTACAATTTGTAGACTGATTTTAAAACATGGCAATTCCATCCTCATCTATGTCACTCCAACATCAGAAGTGTGGGATAAAAAACCCGAGAGGCGGCCCCTACGACTGACTCAATAAGTGTAAAACGTTTAAATTGTTAAAATCAAAAATAAAGATATCGTGCACCTTTGCCGTCGTAATAGTAAATAGTAGGATATGCGCATAACCGCGTTCCTACCAATAATTAAAAGTAGTTAAAAACGTGTCTCCACAAGTGAGTAAAATTTATTACTTTCAAATAGTCGTCATAGTAAGCAAAGGTGATATTTAAAGCAGCAACTTGTGGCTATGGAACCACGTCATCATACTCGGTAAGCAGTATCATTCTTCTATTAAATAAGAGAGAAAGATAAAAACAAAAGTCATTTGCAATAATAAGCTGTGGTGCAATAAAAATACCAAAATTCGACATAAAAAAATTGCGCAATACACAGATTTAATAGACACTTTTTATATTGCTTTGATTATCTTCAAAGTAAGATTGATAAAAACAAGCCACAAGTACTTACCCCATGTTATAACTGCGTAAATTAAAACGTATTCACAATGCTTTTTCACTTCACTTATCTCTTTCCATAAAACTACTCAATTTGTTTAAAATTTATCACAAAACACTTAATTGATAGATCACCACATATTCAGTACACTCATTATAAAAAAAAAAAACAATGTTCTCTAGTTATCTTTTAAAAACTGAATAAGTTTCACAGTAACACCACGTAATTTTATCGCTTAGATGCGCTTCGTTTGTAATCAACGTTTTCACTACCGGTTGCTACACTACCGAAATGAACTTTATAATAATATGATTTTGTTGAACTACCGTCATTAATTTTGACTTGGTAGAAAAGTTAACAATTGTGATGAAATCGATGGATTTTGTATTCGACAATTACACACACATTGTAAAATGATAAACCAAGTTGAGAATTTCATCTTGATAACGAAGACATTACCGTAACTAGAATATAGAGCAGTTTTCAATCCTTATAGATAACGTTTTGATTTATTTTAATTTTATCATCGTGACATCGTTCGAATAAGAATCGAGTCGATTAGTAATAGCCAATTAAATCTATGTTTGGAACAAGTTAAAAATCGCTTCAACCTTAAACATTTTTCTTTTTGAAAGAAATTGGAATAGATTGATTAAAATTTACAGTCGACGATTTCATAACAAATCCGCATAATCCATTTCTTTAAAATCTACGATCAGTTATTAAAAAAAAAAAAAAACTGTTCTTAAATCAAATAAGGAACTAATAGACAGTGATTTCCGGTGTGTGATTAATATTTTTACCTCTATACAAATAATGAAGTCAGTGTTGACAACTTCTAGTGATAGCAATTTTATCGAAGATATTAAAGTGATAAAAAAAAAGCAATACAAGAAATTCTTAAGCTAATAATTTTAATAATGGATGTTAAGGGTTCTTAACAATCAAAATCACGAATCAAATAGTTTTGATGCGCTCCTGAGTCTTCTGAGGATATAAGCGTTAAATTGTTGCGTTGTATCTGACATCGTTTTGGTCAGATTCATTTTATCTGCTCGTATTAGCTTTTTCTTATCCTATTGATCTTTAGAGCCTCTGGGGCCACGGTCATGGCCCAGACCCCAGCATCGACCTTCCTCACTCTCCGAGAACTTCCGAGATTCATTCTTTCATTTCATTCATTTCATTCCATTTACTATTATATTACCCCGATAACAGTACACAATTACATCTCTGTAATAATAATTTACGAGAACAAAACATCTGGAGAGTGGTACCTCTGAGCTAAACCATGTGTTACCCTTGAGCTAACCACGGATCCATGATGCATCCACATGTGAACCATGAGATACCGTTGGGACGCCTTGTGGAGCCATGAGTGGACACGTACACACCACAGATACTAAATGAATAAGTCAGTACATTGGAGATGTCTTTGTGTACTGTCCTAACAATAACCCTTTCAAAATGAGCAACATAAGTTGCTTACAGATGTACTACTCAAAAGGAGTTATTTCTCTTCTTTCAGGTCAAGGAGAATCGACGAGATCCAACGAAAAGCTACGAAAACCTCCGAGAACTCTACGAGAACCTTCGAAATCCTTTCGTTATAATCTCCGAGAACCTAATAACCTTACTATACTTATTAACCTCACAATTACATCTCTGTAATAATAATCTACGAGAACAAAATATCTGGAGAGTGGTACCTCTGAGCTAAACCATGTGTTACCCTTGAGCTAACCACGGATCCTTGATGCATCCACATGTGAACCATGAGATACCGTTGGGACGCCTCGTGGAGCCATGAGTGGACACGTACACACCACAGATACAAAATGAATAAGTCAGTACATTGGAGATGTCTTTGTGTACTGTCCTAACAATTCCCTTAATAACCCTTTCAAAATGAGCAACATGGGTTGCTTACAGATACCGATCTCAGAGAAAACTCTTAATTTCAGATAACACACATCACATCGCAGCCAGGTGCAGAGCGCGCACCGCCTGTCAGAATGGCCGTGTCGGCGCAACCACAACAATTAGTCTAGAGAACCTAGAATAATTAAGTTAAACCATTTGATTGTTCCAATATTAATTTACAAACCACCAAGTTGATTACTTTAGGGTTTATTACGATGTAAAAATAACTTCATTGTAAATTCAATACTTAACCTAAAAAATCTTACGAACACGTGCAGGTACGACCGAATGGCATGCACGTGCGCCGGCACAATAAATACCGCCGCACGGTGGGCAATCGAGGCAGTTACACTCGAGCCGCCGTACAGTACGGACCTTTCTTGGGAATCGTTACGCTGCTCGTTGCTATTTATAGTTAGTGATAAAGAGTTTATTCCGGTCATAATCGCGAGTGTATAATTATAAAGTGTGTATTTGTGAGAAAGTGTAAAGTGACGATTGAGAGGTGACGTTTTGTGTGAACATCATTATCTTGGTGGTAGAGGCGCAGGTTATAGGGGATTTGGTTGGAGACCTGCTGTGGAACCTTTTATGTGTGGAAGAGAATGTCAGATTGATGTATGAACATCTTAAAGACAGTGTCTACAATTTGTAGACTGATTTTAAAACATGGCAATTCCATCCTCATCTATGTCACTCCAACATATCTTATTTTTTTATTTATTTAACTTCGCATGTGAGATGGTAATTAATATTAATTTGAAAAATTATGCAAAATTATTATACAAAGCAACAACAAATTAAAATAAAATAAAAATGAGATAAAGGGTTCGCAGATGTAAATTTGTACCATCATTTAATAATTTTTTATACACTTATTTTGATATAATCTACAATAGAACGTTTAAATAAATTTGCTATTATAATTAACATAACATAGGACGGTATTTGCTAAGCGTAGAAATTAAAATAACCTTAATAAGTAGTTAAAAGTCCTTCAACTTTTCTGTGTAAAACATTACAATCTTTTTCTCGCCCATATACCTACCATATAGTGTCAGCGCTGCACCTTAGGTAGTTTAAAAATATTTTTAAAGATGAGACTTTCAAAACAGAGTATCTAGAACACGATATAAAGTGTTTATGTGGCTCTGAGGTCTTAGACTTACCGAGTGTAGGAATTGGTCACTAACTTCTACGTAAAGAATTTTAAAAGAAAGAATAAATTATAAAAGGAAATAAAACGGAAGTATTGTGAAGAATAAGAAATAATATATTTATTATAATCTAGATATTTTTGAAAATATTACTTTGCAATTTTTTTTTTTATAAATATTTATGGACATTTCACACAACGTCCTCTGGTCCCAAGCTAAGCTTATTATGCTTGTGTTATGGGTACCAAAATACGGATAAAATACATAAACTACTTTTCTTTTGTAAATACATACTTATAATAATACATAGAAACACCCAGACGCAGAACAAACATTTGTATGACATTTATAAATATCACACAAATGATTGTCCGAGGCGGAAATCGAACCCGCGACTTCGTGAACGGCAGTCCGTTATATGGACCACTAGACCACGAAGCCCGTCAAAGCGCAAAATTAAAATCCGTCAAAGCAAAAAATTTATGCGTTCTAAAAATGGAACAATTTTTAAATTTCGAACAAATGAAATATGTATTATAAAATAAATGAAAAAAAAAAACACTTAACTAAAATTAGTCAGACTATCTACGGGTTCTAATTGTTACATAAAACAGCAATTAGTTTTTGTCTTTAAGACCTCAATTTATAAATTATCGAGTAAATTTTTCAATCATTTATTTTAAGTATATTAAAACTTTATTTATGCTTAAATCCATCATATATAATTCCGATGTTTATAACAACAAATCACGTAAAATCCAACTTCATATAGAGGAAAACTTGTAAAGTAATTATTATTAGATATAATAACATATGAAAATGATATCTCTGTATATGTGGTCATCTTCCTATATTCTGTATATATTTAGCCGTCATAATATAGTCGATATATATATAAGTTATACATCCTTATACCTATACATGGTAGGTAGGTAGGAAATATATACAATTAAATACTATGAAAGATACTATGTTTAAATTATCTTAATAAAATTTAATGTTACAAATGTCTCTGTCTCTCTCTCCAGTCTGTTAACGTCCCACTGTTGAGCACGGGTCTTCTTCACTTTTGGAGAGATCATATATGTTTTACTATGCCGCGCTGACCACGCATGTCGGCATAGAGTTTAGTTTCGAGTTTTCTTTCTCTCACAGAGGACGTTATCTGCGTACAATATCCCATAGCTGGGAAGAAAAAGGGGTGGTGACGCTTGTATTCTTAATCCGTCACCACACGGACCGAAGATATATATAAGTTAGATATACAGCCAAAAGATAATCAAGTACTATGTTTCAAGTCCTATCTTTGAAATCAAATAAAATGTATTTGAGGTTAGGGCACTTGGTAATCTGTGTGACAGTTTAACACCTAGTGCTGATACCAGTTTCTCACAAACGCTTACAATATTAACATTATAAGACAATATTTAACTAGCTTTAAATCTCCTTTGTGGAAGAGAAAATAAATTAATTATATTCTATTGTCAAAATCCGTAATCTAAAAAGTAGAATAGCACAACCCTACCTAGATTTTCATTAGGTATACCATTTAAATACCCGAGTTAAAGAAATCAACCGCAAGTATTAACGTTAAGTTAAAATTAACCACAACTAGGTACAAAGGCCAATGTCGTACATATTTGATAATTAATTATTATATTATGTGGCTACGGCCTTATTATAAAAACACAATAGGTTTTATAGGTTATCGGTAATACCTATAAATGCGAATATTGAGACGTATGTTTATATTTGCTAATCGCTAAATGCTAAAGCGTCACCTGCGTCATCGGTATTATTCTGTGGTCATCGGTAGCGATTACTGCAACGATAGTCGGGTAATTTTGATCACATGCGTTTAATGACCACGATACCGATTAATACGATAATGAGGACGTCGAAAGAAAAATATTGTCACAAACATTAAAATAACTAAACAAATTGCAATATCCAACTTTGAAAGGAAAATATAGTATAATAATAGTAAGCGAGAATTACCTAAATTAACTCCAGAGAAACAAAAATTATAGATTGTTTTCTTATTTATCTGCCTCCTGCGTGTGATTTTTATGAATCAATACCACGACACGTCTTTCTTTGAGTTAAAAATTAGCATTCAGGCTTTATTTATGGACTAAATTTCATTTAAATCGGTTCAGTGGTTTTGGCATTAAAAGTTCACAGACAGAGTTCCTTTTCCATTTAAAACATTTAGCAAAAACAATGTTTGTATGTTATAGTAGATAGCTTCAAAAAGGATGAACTGTTATAGATTTGCACTGGGACTGTAAATGACTGTATGGTTTTGTATTTTATGTATTTAAGTAAAAAAATTACGTTTCATTACTTTATTTTTAAAACACGCAATTAGCATACTATCCATAAATTCTAGCTGTACTCGTACAAATTTTAAATTGAGAACGCAGTTAATTTCTGATAAAATTGTAGGTACCAACCAGAACGTGGATGCATGTAAATGCATTAGTCGAATTAGTCCACTGAGGCATGGCAAAAAATTCAATTTTGCCTTGAAACGTTGTGCAACCGAGAAAAAAAGAGAGTAGCGGTAAAAATTATATCCATTTTTCCGGAAGAACCGCTTTGAGATTAATAGGATATAGACGCTTTTCTAAATCGGATTAGTATTCGCTTTATAGAGAATCGATAATAAGCACCCTTCGGATGAAAATAATATGAACATTTGGAGATTGTTTTTCCGATACGTTATAAGTACGTATACGTATATACGTTATATGTATCTTTTACTAGTTTTTACTGCTGTCTCCGTCGTATTCACTGCCTCTTTCAGTGGTTTTAACTTTCATTTTATTCTGTTAATTCTTTCTGTTATTGCGTCCCAAATGAGTTGTCCCAGTCCAGTTGTCGGATATATTAAGTACAAAGATGACTTCATGTGCTATAGTCAGCATAACTGCCATGCTACTGGCCGCCTCACATCTAAATATTATAATCTCTTTGCCTCTAGGATATTAAAACACTTTTGCGCTAAGTTGGGAGCGATTATGAAATTAGTCAGCTGTAAAGCGCCAAGTGTGGTCAGTGCGGCATAGTAGACGAAAAACCCTCCCGATGTCGAAGGTGGGCACCTTCCTTCACCTTGAAATGAAATGAAATGAAATGAAAAATCATTTAATCACGTAGACACAATTTTTTAGAAAAATTATGTGCTTATGACATGTCCAATTTTTTTCCCTACCACCGGTTCAGGACGCAATCTGCTGAGAAGAACCGGCGTAAGAAACTCAGCAGAGCTTTTAATCAAATCAATATTTTTAAATTAAATGTCAATTATACTTACAATGCTAATAACTTTACAATATAGAATATATATTGCTCCAGAGCAACCTACTCCCAAGCTTTATCATCTTTAATATAATCAGAAATTTTATAATACGCCTTTTTACATAATTTAGTTTTAATGAATTTTTTAAATTTAGAATTATTTAATTCTCTTACATCAATAGGGAGTTTATTATAAAATCGTATACAATGACCCATGAAAGAGTTACATATTTTGTGGAGACGGGTTACATGCATCACAAGATTGTGTTTATGCCTTGTATTAACATTATGGTGGTCGCTTTTTTTTGTAAAATTATGAATATTTTTATGAACATACAATAAATTTTCATATATATATTGCGAAGCGACCGTTAAAATATTTATGTCTTTGAATTTCTCCCTTAGAGAATCCCGCGGACCTAGGTTATATATAGCTCTAACAGCGCGTTTCTGGAGCACAAATATCCGATTAATGTCCGCACAGCTTCCCCAAAGAAGAATTCCATAGCACATTACACTGTGAAAATAACTAAAGTAAACCATTCTAGCCGTATCTACATCCGTAAGTCGTCTAATTGTTTTCACCGCATATGCCGCAGAGCTAAGTTTGCCAGACATTTTTTCAATTTGTGGGCCCCACTGTAATTTCGAATCAATAGTGATTCCTAAAAATATAGTTGAATGTACTGGTTCCAATTTCGCACCACTCAAATGTACATTGGTTTCTACTTGGGTAACATTTGGCATGGAGAATTTTATTACTTTTGTTTTCTTAGAGTTTAACAATAAGTTATTAACATTAAACCATTGTACAAGTTTTGAGAGTGCACTGTTTACTTCGTCATAATCACGCATTTGTCTATTAATTTTAAAAGTCAAGGAAGTATCATCAGCAAACAGAACAATCTCTTGATCGTTCCCAACATAGTACGGTAAGTCATTAATATAAGTAAGGAAAAGGAATGGACCGAGAATGGAGCCCTGTGGGACGCCCAATGTAACAGCAGCTCCTGGAGATCGTTTACCGTTAACATCAACTTTCTGAATTCTGTTGTCTAAATAAGAGTTTAAAAGATCGAGTGCTTTATTTCTGATACCATAATGATGTAGTTTCCTAACTAAGGTTTCATGTTGTACACAGTCAAAAGCTTTGGACAAATCGCAAAAAACACCTAACGAATCTTGCGAGTTCTCCCAGGCCGAGAATATACCTTTTAACAGTTCAACCGCTGCATCTGTAGTTGAACATCCTTTCGTAAATCCAAACTGTTTCTTATGTAATAATTTATTGTCATTAAAGTGCTTGAGGAGCTGATTTAGAATAATTTTTTCAAATATTTTACTTAAAGAAGGAAGTATAGAAACAGGTCGGAAATTCGTTGGATCCGAAGAATCACCTGACTTAAATAAAGGTATTACTTTGCTGTGTTTCATGAGATCTGGAAACACACCTAAATCAATACAACAATTAAAAATTTCAGCCAGGCAAGGGGCAATTATTCCTATAATATTTTCAACAGTTTTAACAGACAATCCCCATAGGTCTATGGTTTTCTTTTTATCAATTGTTTTGAAAGTACTTATAATATCTATGTCATTAACTGCAGTAAACGAAAACTCGGTGATACATTCTGTAACATTTTGTTTGAGGAGCTCTTCGGCTGAGATGGGAGAGGACTTGAGTGAACTGGTTGTTAATATAGGAATGTTAGAAAAATAATGTTCAAACTCAGTCGCTACTTCCATATCCGCCGTTATATTTACATTATTTATTTTTATATTAAAGTCGCGGCTACGAGCTGTAGCCCTACCAGTTTCACTATTTATGATATCCCAAGTAGTTTTAATTTTGTTTGAAGAAGTTTTTATTTTATTTTTTAAGTAAATCGTCTTTGCGGCAGAACAGGCTTTTTTAAAAACTTTAGAATAATTATTTACATGTTTTTTAAAAGTTTCACTCTGATTATAAGTTTTTTCTTCATAAAGTTCATACAACTTATTACGGCTTTTATAAATACCAACAGTTGCCCATTCACTGAACTTCAACTGATCACTAATGATCTTAGATTTTGGTTTAAATATTCTATTGAACTCACCAGTTATTATGTTAAATAAAGAGTTATAAAGGACATCAGGATCAGGAGTTCCATGAACTGGCATCCATGATAGCTTTGTGAACAAGTTGCTTTTTAGTTCTTCTAGGCGAGTCCTATTCATTGGTCTAAAACAAATTCTTTTTTCTTGAACCCTATTGCTCTTTTTAGGAATGGATATCAACTGACCACAATGATCAGATGATAACGAGCTAAATAAAGACTTGTGATCTGGTTTGATGTTAATAAATATGTTATCAATGCAGGTAGCACTGGAGGCAGTAATTCTTGTGGGTTCAAGAAAAACATTATGTAAATTAAATGATTTAAACAGATTTAAAAAATTACCAGTCTGTGAATTATTTTCCAGTATATTTATATTAAAGTCTCCACAAATAGCAATTATTTTAGGACTATTAGCTAATTTAAATAAGGCATCCTCCATGATATTAATAAAAGATTCATAAGGCGCACATGGAGGTTTATATACACTCATAACAATAAGTTGCTCCAGTTCAACACATGCAATCTCTACTACCCGTTCAACAGAGAGGCTCACAATATCAGTTCTTTCTTTAAATTTAAGTAATCTATTAATAATTATTAAAGAGCCACCACGTATCATACGAACCCTGTTGA
Organism: Orgyia antiqua; assembly: GCA_916999025.1. Taxonomy (NCBI): domain Eukaryota; kingdom Metazoa; phylum Arthropoda; class Insecta; order Lepidoptera; family Erebidae; genus Orgyia; species Orgyia antiqua. The sequence goes on along the minus strand of OU779864.1, from coordinate 12,191,404 downwards.
AAGAGCTTACAACCTGGTGGTTATTGGAACTGAATATGACCTGGTGACTTTTTAGCCAAGATTCTGTAACACATAAAATATCAATATTATTATAGTTCAAAAACAATTCCAATTCTAACTCCTTACCTAACATCCCCTGAATATTTTGATGCACCAGGTTAAGGCAATTTGGCTTTTTTGTATTACTAACAGATAATGGGGATATATGATGTTTATTTATACAACAAGCAGGTGTACTATTAACATTGCAACCATCATGATCATTAACAAAATGTATCAGTGTATTGCCGGAGTTTCCCTCCATTGTCTTACATACTAATTTAAAGAATTACTGTCACATAAAGCATCTTTACATGACGTCAAATTACAAGGCTGCTCAATAGAAGCAGAAAAATGTAAAAAATATGATAGCGCAGTTGCTATCTCTCTTTTATAATAGTTAGCAAGACAATAATTATCTTTTGTCATATTAAAATAGTATTTATTAAATACATTAATGTCAATTAAATTAAATTTATTATTATACACAGTCAATGTGTGTAATTTCATATTGAATTTATGTCTATTATTATTTTCAGCGCGTGACAACAATTTGCTGTAAGGAAATGTAAACAAGATAATATTCTTTACGTTCAATTGTGATAATAAATTGCTCCACAGTGAGCCGTTATTGGGCTGGGAAGAAAAGTAAAAAAAAAGCGCTAATAAAAATCTTAAAAAGAAACACTAAACTTATGTCATTATGATTTTTTTTTCTTTGAAAGCGTTTAATACTACCTAAGTGGATGTATATAAATTGATATTTTAAAATACTCATACATTTTAGCTACATATTTATATATTCGTTACACTTTTTGGTCATTTGCTTAATAGATGTTCATGAAACCAATTGACGTCATTCATAGATAAATGTATTTTTTTTTTATTGAGACAATGGTCACACACGCGGAAGTAGTTTAAGGTATAAACAAAAAATGTTCAAGGATTTAATTGAATAAGCAAAGGGCTAAATAACCGGTCTGTGCCAATATACGTATAAAATTAACATAACTATCTTGATTATATATTTGATGTTTTAATGTACTATGTAGATATTAATAAAAAATACTTACCTATAATTACCGTTTTAGGGTTCCGTACCCAAAGGGTAAAAACGGGACCCTATTACTGAGACTTCGCTGTCCGTCCGTCCGTCCGTCCGTCCGTCCGTCTGTCACCAGGCTGTATCTCAAGAACGGTGATAGCTAGAGAGTTGAAATTTTCACAGATGATGTATTTCTATTGCCGCTATAACAACAAATACTAAAAATAAAATAAAATAAATATTTAAGGGGGGCTCCCATACAACAATCATGATTTTTTTACCGTTTCTTGCTCGTTACTAATAACGTTACCTTAAGTTGCATAGATAATGGTATGGAACCCTTCGTGCGCGAGTCCGACTCGCACTTGACCAATTTTTATGTTAGGTGTGGTCGTGTAGGATTTAATTCTGGGGATCTAAACCAGATTTTAATTTGGAATTACTCTATATCTATACCAATATTATAAAGCTGAAAATTTTGTTTATTTGTTTATACGCGCTAATCTTAAGAACCACTGCTGCACTACTCTGGTTCGATTTGAAAAATTATTTTTGTTAAATAGTACATTTATCAAGGAAGGCTATAGGTTATATTACATCGCGCTGCGACTAATATAATAACCGATAACGGGAAAAAAATCTAAATTCCCCGCATACAAACGAACTGCTAGTTATTTTAGAAAATACTTAATCCAAATACGACATTGGTACCAATTCAACGTGCACAACTAAACTGAACTAAAATACGAAATTAATAGTGTCTACAACAGAATTCTGCAATGTTAACTATTCTTACTATAAAAACTGTGTGTTATAAACTAACAATTAAGGAAAAAATTAAATGACTGTTGTTAACAAAACTTTAAAATACATTGTAATGGACTAGAAAAAATTGGTCAAGTGCGAGTCGGACTCGCGCGCGAAGGGTTCCGTACCATTATCTATGCAACATAAGGCAACGTTATTAGTATCGAGCAAGAAACGGTAAAAAAATCATGTTTGTTGTATGGGAGCCCCCCTTAAATATTTATTTTATTTTATTTTTAGTATTTGTTGTTATAGCGGCAATAGAAATACATCATCTGTGAAAATTTCAACTCTCTAGCTATCACCGTTCTTGAGATACAGCCTGGTGACAGACGGACGGACGGACGGACGGACAGCGAAGTCTCAGTAATAGGGTCCCGTTTTTACCCTTTGGGTACGGAACCCTAAAAAACTAAATATTTTTATTTAATACTTTAAATTGACAAAACTGTTTTCTTTTTTGTATATTTTTTACCATTTGTAACAGACAATTAAACATAATATTTAATATATATATATACATGTATTTATAATATGTGTTCATACCGCATGACTAAATCTATAATAATATCTGTGTGTTTTAGTAATAAATTATTTTGATAATATAATCGGTCTTGAAGTATAATTTGTCCAATCCAAGAATTTCTGAAAGAGACCTAACACTTGTAAGTTATTTTATTTATAAAGTTTTACTTAACTGCGTTTAATACCTACTCTATAACCTAATCTATTTGGCGAGGTATTAAGAGTACAAGTGTCACCACCCTTTTTCTAACCCAGCGTGCTGTTTGAGCCCGCTAAGCTATAAGCAGATAACGTCTACTGTGAGAGAAGGTAAATTCGAAATTAAACCTTGTGCCAACACACCAGGCAGCGCGGCACAGTAGACTTTAATCCCTCCCAAAGTGAAGGAGATCCGTAACCAGTAGTCGAACGTTATTGGGCTGGAGAGAGAGTACCTACATATAAAGCATGTAAATAATCTTAGCTTCGTGCCAGAAGACGTATGAAATGTTTATAATTTTATTTTTGTATCAATATTTCTGCAGCGGCAGCAGATTTTAAATAGCTATCTGTTGTAAAACAGGAGCACGTATCTAATGTAATCAAAAGAGTCACTATACGTCGATAAAAATACGATCTATATCTAAGATCTTTCCTTAACGACTCATCGCCTTACTTTGGCTAGTCCTAACAACGCCTATGATTGAATATATATACTGGATCAAGCAAAACATGAATGTTTAATCATACTATTATCAACTTAACTCTAGGTCACATTTTAAAGATAAATACAAGATCACGTTATGACCAACGAGATCAAATACTATATCAATTAAAGTGGGTGAATCTGCGGATTTCAGTATAATATTCTTGACTAATAACGTCCTAATATGGGGCTTGAATTTATTCTAGAACTTCACTTACTGTACGATTTTTTAGAAATTTTATCCACATAAAATAAAGTTCTAGAAAGAACTATCTGCCGAGATTTTCCCCAATAAGTTATAGCATGGGGTTCTTCAAAAAAGTTATGCTTCGCGTCTTAAAATAATGAATATTTTTTTCATTATTGTCCTCCTCCTCCAGCCTATTTACGTCCCACTGTTGGGCGCGGGCCTTCTCCACTTTGGAGGGATTATGGTCTACTGTGCCGCGCTGACCATGCGTGTTGGCACAGGGTTTTTTTTCGAGTTTTCCATCTCTCACAGAGAATGTTATCTGTGTACAATATCCCTTAGCTGGCTTTTACAGCACCCTTGGGAGGAAATGGGGTGGTGACACTTGTATTCTTAATCCGTCACCACACGGACAATTCATTATGAGTGCAAAATTGCAGATCAATCCGATTTTCACCGACTTGGAGTACAAGTCTCCGACTACTCCAAGACGGTGAAAATTACTTTCAAAGATTCCGTTACCTAGATTAATATATTGATAGACACGTACTGAGGTGATAAAAGCGTGTTAAAAATGAATTAGGATGGTGACATAAGCATTCTTAATCCATCATCATACGGAAAAATTAATATAATATATAAACATATTATCCTGCTTCTATTAGTAGATTATGTTTGTGGAAGCGCACTAGATTACAAGGGTCGAGCACACGGTCAATGGTTAAATCATCGTTTATATTCTTACTGATATCATATCAGCTTAGCATTATACCTACTCATATATTTACAATATTGTTTCAATACATCATATTTCTTATATAAGAAATTGGTGACGTGTATTATGGTGACGGTTTAAGAATACAAGTGTCACCATGCCTTTAGCTTGCCCTTTGCCTTTGCTGTAAGAAGACCCAGCTAAACGACAATATAAGCAGGTATCAACATCTATGAGGAACGGAAAATTCGAAACTAAAACATATGACCTCTTTCACATCTGATCCGTGCAGATAATGGACCAAATACCTAGCCTAGGAGGCCCGTACTCAACAGTAAGAACTTACTGGACTGGAGAAAATGTGGAAATAGTATGATGATATGTCATAATTAAAAAATTAAAACATTGACTGCAAATAATGCACTAAAAAGGCTGGAACATAATTTCTTTAATTTCATACTAAAATCCGCTATTTCTTTAGTTTCAAAAAGCTATCTTAGGATCCTAACTGTTGATCTCTAACCATACAAACATACATAATAATCTATGCAATGCATTATACACGCTAAAACCAATTGCCCTTTAATTTTTGACAGGTGGTAAAAAATTTCGGTGTTCACTCTAAATCTCTTTTCGAAACATGTGAAAGGAAATAAATATTTTAGTGTTGTAACAATTGCATTTTGCGTTCAAAAGTTCATGGACATGTAGCAAGTTGGTTCTAGGTTATGCTAACCGCATACATTACCTGCCAACATTATGCGGTTAAAGCTATAAAACGGATCCCTTGACGTTTCCAAGGATTTTAACAAACGCGACTATACCTAAAACGGGCTTTGAACCGCGATTCATATTCTATATCACTCCCTACCGCTTAAATCACATTACAATCTTACACCCTCAAGATTTATGATGATTTTCCACATTCTTGATTCTATTTTTACATGTTTATACCCATAAAAGATCGCCTTAACGGTTATACATCGTAAATTTTACGCTATAATCTTTACATTTCCATAATAATTTGCAATAAAACATGTATTTACAAGTGTTACGATGATTTCGCCATTAAATACTCATAGGGGTGGTTGAATTGAATAAAAACATTATCCACGGATTGGATTTATGTATTTATTTATGTTATAAAATGAAATTTTTATGTGTGTATTAATGTTAGTACAAGGTTTTGTTAAAAAAAATGGTCAAGTGCGAGTCGGACTCGCGCACGAAGGGTTCCGTACCATTATCTATGCAACATAAGGCAACGTTATTAGTATCGAGCAAGAAACGGTAAAAAAATCATGTTTGTTGTATGGGAGCCCCCCTTAAAATTTTATTTTTAGTATTTGTTGTTATAGCGGCAATAGAAATACATCATCTGTGAAAATTTCAACTCTCTAGCTATCACCGTTCTTGAGATACAGCCTGGTGACAGACGGACGGACGGACGGACAGCGAAGTCTCAGTAATAGGGTCCCGTTTTTACCCTTTGGGTACGGAACCCTAAAAACAATACCGAAAAATAATATTATCGTTTAAGGAATATAATTTCATTTGCAAAATATAGATTTCAAATTACGAATGTTTTTTTTTTATGTCTTAAGTCATACTTTTAGCCAGACGTATCTACAAATGTATTAATTTAAGTACTTAAAGTAAATTTTTTAAAGTAATATTTACCCACATGCGGTAGTCAGATTGATTTGAAATTGTGCACACATATTGAGGACCGATGACAATGTAAAATAATATAAATTATTTTCAAGCGTGTTTTTAAAGTCTTTGACTTGAGCAAATATTGTTTTTAAAATCATAGATTCTATTTCTAAACTCGACAAATATTAATTGATCGCTATTTGCAAAATATCCGAAAGTTTTTTAATTTAAAATAATATGAAATAAAACAGATTTCGTGACAAGCGCATGATTAATCGTACAAAGACAAGAGTTCAATGACTGATTCGTACAATTCATTTCATTTACAATTGTAGGATAATTATGACAGGTTAATATGATGTATACCTACAATTTTTTTTTTATTTAACATTAACTTTACATTATCATTTATTTATTTATTTTTGAATGTTGCTAATCAAAAATTAATTAAATGCAAGACTTTGTTGCATTTGTTTCGCACTCAAAACATTACAATTACTTGATGAATGATTTAAAATAGCAAAAACTCTAAAACAAGTTACAATCGCAACATATTTGTCATATTCCCGCCTCCAAATAATGAGATAAGGGCAGGAGAATGATAGTGATGATTAATTGTTATTTTAGCATCAAAACTGATATACAAATATTTATAATTTCAGTTCTCTAGCTATCACCGTTCTAGAGATACAGAGAAAGAGAGAGCAATGTCTCAGAAATAGGGTCTCGTTCTACCTTTCAATGCGAATCCCTTAAAAATATGAAACATTTTGCTATTTTTTTTGCACATAATCATAGGGCGTTATCGAATCAATTCGAATCTATCCGTTATAATACCTCTCCTTCCTTTTATGTAACTAATTGAAACGATCATCAAAATTTTTGCCTACTAATTTAACAATTTGTATTCCAACTATGCACGTGGATGTGTCAGTGTGCGTGCACTGGCCATGTGTGTAATATTACCACAGATTATCACCAATAGATACCGCACTTCGTGATTGTTTTAACGACTAAACGCTCCAACGTTGAAGAAAGGCGCGGTTTGCGGTTTAAGCAATAATGCATTTTCATTGGCCATATCAAAATCACACACCACGTTCTCATACATTACTTATGCGATAATAGAGCAATATTTTGTTTACGTTGGGCGTCTTCCATGTGGAATCTATCAAGGATGATCTGTGTATTATCAACACGTCGCCGCATGCGCACTACTGGCTCCAATGTCACCCCAACCTTGGAACGTTGGGTTAATCTTTAGGTTATTGACCGTTATATACCTAGCTTAAGTACATACATTAAACCTAAATCTCTAAATATATACAGCCATTTATATATTTCCGTATCAACGGTATATTTTTTATTTCTCTTTTTTCATCTAAAAGTCTAAACAGTTGGGCAAAGGTCTGTGTTTAATTTTTGTACATTTCCTTGTCTTAAGGTCACTTATTTAGACTACACTGAAGATATCAAGGCCATATAGTTGACTCTACCTAGATCTATAAATAAATAAACAGTCATATTTTATGCAATGTCTTCTGATCCCTAGTTAAGCTGATTGCTTGAGTTGTGGGTACCATATCATGGCTTTTTATGAGTGACAAGGTTTAGTTATCCGACTATTAAACTAATAGGGCATTTACAGGTCTTCTTAGGGTTCCGTAGTAAGAGGGGGAAACGAGACCCTTCACCGAGACTTATCTGTCCGCCCATCTATCACCAGGCTGCATAACTGGAAGGGTAATGGGCTGGAGAGAAATTTTCACAGTGTATTGTATATCAGTTGATACTACTACAACAAATACATATTATTATTAGTATCTTGCCCTAATCCCGTTATCTCTGTAGCACAGGTCTCTGCCTATTTCAAATCAAATCAAATCAAAACTTTTATTTGTAAAATATAAGGTATACATACATATATATAGTATAGTTATAGGTATACATAGTTATATATATAGTTTATACATAGTTCATAGGTATACATTTCTCTTCGTGTGATGACGGATTAAGAATACAAGTGTCACCACCCCATCTCCACCCAAGGGTGCTGTAAAAGTCAGCTAAGGGATATTACACACAGATAACATCCTCTGTGAGAGACGGAAAACTCGAAAATAAACCCTGTGCCAACACGCCTGGTCAGCGCGGCACAGTAGACCATAATTCCTCCAAATTGGAGGAGGCCCGTGCCCAACAGTGGGACGTGAATTGGCTGGAGATATACATTTCTCGATGTTACATATAGTTTTAGAAGTCCCATTATATTTTGCTATGCAGTGTACAAATTTCTTTAAACATACATTTAATTCTATATATTCAGACTCCAGACTCTCACAAAGGCTAATGTGAACTGTATGTATTTGATTGATGATTTGTACTTACTATTCCTTGTGAGAAATAAATAAAAATATATTAAAGTAAATAAATATGTTTGGGGTCGGGAATAAGACGAATATATTATGACAAGAATGGTACGAAACCCTTCGTGTACAAGTCCAGTTTGCACTTGACCGGTTTTTCATTTAGTATTGTAATAAAAAAAATAAAAAACCTTAATAAATTTAAATATTAATGACTTTAATTTGAAACTTACAATAAAACAAATCAAATTTATTGTGACACGGATACGACCTTCAAAATGCAAGCAATGAGAGACTCCTTGACAATTAACACCAATGACGTACGCAGACAAGATAGCAGCAAATAAAAAAAATATCAAGGTGATCATCTTAGAGTCGAAGATTATATCTTGAGCTAAAGAAAAAATATTTCTGCAAGGATTTTTCAAGCTATTCTAACTAGAGTCGTTTGTCACTTTGTATACTCATGGCGCATATTTAGATTTTTAACTTTTATTAGCTCCATACGAATCTATCAATGTATTAATCTATGTAACGGAATCTTTAAAAAATTTTTTTACCCACTTGCAGTAGTCGGATTGATCAGAAATTTTGCATACACGTTAAAGACGATGACATAGCAATGATTTAAAAAAACTGTCAAGATTTTCAAGCGTTTTTTTTTAGTTATTATACTGAGCAAATTATTAAAGTTACAAATACATTTTAATTGATGATTTCTTAAATAAAATTTCTATAACATATCTGTGTGGTGACAGATTAAGAATATAAGTGTCATCACCATAGGTCGGAATTAGGTAGAGTTATTTATATATTTATTTATTTATGAAATGTTGATATTAATGTGGACCTTCCCGGGATTTCTAATGGACAATCCCGTGTGGCCAACAATATTACGAATAAATAATAATAAAAAACATCAGAATCAGAAATAGACAAATAAAACAAAGATACAATAAAAATACAATAAAAAATACAGATACAATAAAGATACAATTAAAAATACATACAATTTTTATTGGTTTACATTAATTCACAATACAAATCATTGATATCTTAAGAAAATTCTCTTACGCATATTTTGCCTTTTTTATAAATACGAGCGAATACTTTTCTTACTGAATCAGTCGCTATCAAATTTTTATTTAAACATCACGGGATTTTTTTCTGCTCTTTAAAATTAATCTCGGGATTTGAGGCATATCCACTTTATTTTTTCGCTGTATGAAATCAGTGTAAGTACATAAATAACTCTACCTAATTCCGACCACAGGTCATCACCCCATTTTTAATATGTACCTTTCCCTTAAATTTAATGTAACGTAGTCCAAATTGCTTTAGAAATCAGTAGTAATTTTTCTTCGTCTATACCGACTACGTCAATTACGATAAAATTTAAATGATGGGTTTTATTGAAATAGCACCAGCGTGGATAATTTGAACAATTAGCATGAAGACGTTGGCTACGACTGCATTCTCATGCAACATGCAGAGCGAGCTAGCCCTTATTTGCATCAAACGCGAGTCATGAAGCAATACGATGCATTGGATAAGGGAACTTTTAATTTGTTATGCAGAAATAATAGGCTGTAATCTTATTCCTATGGTGAAGGTCATGAGACCTTTTATAATATATTAATATGAGTACACATAATAAATATTTTAAACTCATCTTATTACACAAAATATCATAAGAATCTGTCCGGCCGTTTCAAAGGTAAATGGTGTCTAATAATGCTTTTAAAGAGAAGATGCGAAGGATTTTGGTGTTTCAAATTTCAATTTTAAAAAAACTTATACCTTTTTCGTATTGAAATTTTCGTGAGTTTAAGTCATATTAGAAAAATGCACGCCGAAAGGTCACAGACACCGCTGCGCACGCGTCCTGAAAATGAGCATCGGATATGCTCGAAACCTGGGTCGACATCATCGATCCCAAAACAGTGAGTGTTAGCCGGTAACATAATATTTCTAAACTTAAACCTATTATAAAAATACCTAAAAGTTTAAAACTAGGAAAACGTTATGGAATTAATAATAACTACGTATATAATGTTGCACATTTGTATATTAATGTTATCAATTTACAAGCATAATATAACTGTAGTTGTTATCAGTTCATATTATATAATGATTCTGTACTATATTTTCCGCATGCCACATCCACGTGTACGTACTCTTATTTATAGCTGCATGTTAACAGTGGTGAACCGATCACAATGTATGCAAATTGTCTGATTGTAGAAGTACTGCGGAAATCTTTAAAAGCTAAGACTATTAACGGATAAGCTATGAAGCCGTAGTTTTTTTTATATAAATAATAAATATTCATGGAAATTTTACACAACGTCCTCTGGTCCCAAGCTAAGCTTATATGCTTGTGTTATGGGTACCAGAATACGGATATAATACATAAATTACTTTTCTTTTGTAAATACATACTTATAATACATAGTAAACACCCAGACGCAGTACAAACATTTGTATGACATTTATGGATATCACACAAATGATTGTCCTGACCGGGAATCAACCCGAGACTTCGTGATCGGCAGTCCATTACATAAACCACTCCACCACGAAGCCCGTCAAATGTGAAATGCTTTAAACAGAATGTCCTCAAGTCTGATAATAAGCATGTATATAAAATTACTAATTTACATACATGATACATTACATAATTCTTAGCATAGACCTTAGAGCCAAAAAGGCAATAATGTCTGAAAATAAATAAATAAATATCCTCCGTGTGGTGACGGATTAAGAAAACAAGTGTCACTACTCCATCTCCTCCCAAGGGTGCTGTAAAAGTCAGCTAAGGGATATTGCACATAGATAAAATCTTCTGTGAGAGACGGAAAACTCGAAAATAAACCCTGTGCCAACACATCTGGTCAGCGCGACACAGTAGACCATAATCCCTCCCAGAGTTGAGGAGGCCCCGTGCCCAACAGTGGAACGTAAATGGACTGGAGAAGGAAATAAATATCTTTATTTTCTTTCTACAACCGAAGATTACATAAATAACACAAAATAAGCAGTTGAACATTTTCGGTCGTGGATGCAGGTCATCAGGTCTCCACTTGAACCTAGTAAAAGAACGGTAACTTATTAGCTAAGTAAACAATGTAATAGATAAGTACAAAGGGTACATTTCAGAAAAAGAAAGAATATGTGAAAATAATGAATATCACAGACAAGTGTAAATACCAGTATAATCTATCTGCCTATAATCATATCATCTCTACCTATCAATCACGAGGATTTATTAATTTATGGGCATAATTATAAGCTAGTAAAAAAAATATCTAATATATAAAATTCACGTGTCACAGTGTTAGTTACCGTACTCCTCCGAAATGGCTTGACCGATTCTTCTCAAATTTTGCATACATATTCAGTAGGTCTCAGAATCGGCCAACATCTATTTTTCAAACTTTTTTTTTTAAATATGGCAAAACAACGTTTGCCGGGTCAGCTAGTATATATATAAAAATGATTACATGATCTGGAAAATAGCAATACTTTTACTACAAAAAATAGACATATTAAAAATCGAAATATCTTTTATTTTATTGTCATAGTAAAATTTTTTCAATTTAAGTTTGCACATATCTATAATAGTTTTAAATTTTATACGAGACTTTTCGAATAAAATTATCAGTTCGCGTAAAAATTTACAAGGAACTGGAATAATATCGTTTAGGTTCACCTCCGAGGTTTTGAACAATAAGAATAGTTGCAATATTTCGGTGTATTTCAACTTGTTATGTTCAGATGATCGTTGACGTGAAACGCACCACATCTCTCTTTTAGTGAAAACTTAAATGCAGTCATGTGTGTAAAGTTTTAGTTACCTGAATAAAGCTTTGATACTATACTGCTGAAAATCTTTACTTATTATAAAACAAAGTTTTTCATTTAATAAATCAAATTATGGTGGTATCATGGTAATTTTGTATTTATGTCCTTATATGAGCTTATATTATCTTAATTACGCAACGGATTTTATTGTGGTTAATTTTTAATAGATAAAGTGGTATAAGAGGATAGCTTTTTTGTATAAATTGTGAAGGTTTTTTATTTTCCAAGAAATTGCGAGCAAGAACTAGTTAACTCATAAACTATAACATTTCATTTCATTTAATCAATCTAATGATCTACTCGAATATTGTGCTAATGTGTGTGTGTCTAATATCGCTTTGTGTACTGTGCCACGGAGCGAGTTCGTCATGCTCACTCAAATGTCTCGAAGTTGGTAGCGTTGCGTTGGTCGCACGGTTCCCTACAAAATGGTCGAGCTGTGCGGGGCTGATGTGTGCGTTATACTCGTGAACGGGTGCCTTCTGCTGGGACTGGTCGATTTGCTCCAACAAGGCTATTTTATTTTATATATAAATTCCATGGAGTTTCTTGTCTGTTCTTCTCCATAGAATTCGCGTTTGGAACAGACACCTAGTGTCTGACGTTTCAAAAGAGCTTGTAAAACATGCCAACTTGAAATAAAAAAATTTAACTTTGACTTTGACATTGCAAAGAGATATTATTTTTTCCTATTTAGTGTTGTGTATATAAACATATTTACTTATTATAAAACAAAGTCGTTATTTTTGTATGTATAAATAAAACGATAGATAGAGATAGAATGGTTCAAGAGGATGCCTTTTTTTTTAATTTCTTAGGTTTTGTATTCTAAGTTCCACGCGTACGAAGATGCAGGCAAAAACTAGTTATCGTATATTTCTAAGTCACTTATGGTCTTATTCATAATAACTTATTGGAGGTTTAAAAGTTTGCTAAAATAGGTCCGCGAAAATTGTCGAAACTTGTTATTCATAATAGTCTTTTTACGCTAAAACGTTTATTATCGCGATATATATCTCCGATAAAATCTCCGTTTAAACCTCCGATAAGTCATTATGAATAAAACCGTTATTCTAATGATTGATTTGGTGACAAGAGATGCCCAGACTATGATTAAAAACTATTTGTAATACATATTTAATATACTTCAACCCAGTCAGCAATCGGAGATCTTTTTTATATAACTAGCTAAAGAACTACTTACGTTCTTTAGCTAGTTATATAAAAAAGATCTCCGTATATTTTTAACTGCAGTTTTAGATCACCAGTGTGGTCATCGCTTTACTTGCTCTAAGTACGTAGCACATTTAGCGTTCTCTTTTTAAACTTTAGTCAGTATCTTTTTGCAGTTTGTCGAAAGTTTTCCTTCCTGTAACATTTTACCGTAGAACAGTTTCCACGGGGCGATCACATCGAGTTAATAAGTTCCCGTTTCGATGGCTTCTACATTTTAAACTTTTAGGATATGAGATAACAAGCTAAGAAAAGGAGACGCCGATTTGGCTAAGTCCACTTTAAGATCTCAGTGGATTACGATGTTGCCTTCCGTGAATTGGAAAATCTTTTCTTCAGAACCGAAGCTTGTTTTAACGATGTTAGAAATTTTACATAAACTTATGCACTTAGCGGATAAATTTTATGAGGATTTTTTTTTCCTTATTAGACAGAATTTATAAATGAATTACATCGTGACGTTAAATCCTGAGGACGAAATGTGTATGATGGTATTTGCCTAACACAGTTGTATATTGTGTTACCTAACACACTAAATCATTACCATTTTTTCTATTAATGGTTACCACTGCCAAAGCATGTGTAAGTATATAACATAATAATTAAACTATTTTCTATATTATGTAAATGAAAATAAAAATCATTTAATCATGTTGCCACAATCTTTTTTGCCCAAAAAATGTGCTCTTTTAACACGTAAAATTTTTCCCTACCACCGGTTCCGGACATTCAATCCTGTAGAAAGAAGCGGCGTAAAAAACTCAGCAACAAACTACTACTAATAGAGTATGTAATATTTATAGCGTAACCTCCTAAATTAATGGTCCGTTTTTCACAAAGTTTCTCACTAATAGGAAGCTACAGTTTCCGATAGTATTGTAGGATAGTATAACGTATTTTATGTGTAGAGATTCGATATTTCAGTACCTACAGGAAGTCACGGGAAACAGCTAGTCGGCTGATAAACTAACACTGCAATATGTAACAACATAGAGTTGCTATTTATTCATTACTTTTATTTGTTTCTGAGCTTCTCCTAAAGATAATTGTTCTCATGCTAAATCAATATGAAGAGTCAAAGACATACAGTCGTACATATACCTATAATAGATTAATACGATTAGTAATAGCGGTGCTAAAACTCGTAAACTCTAAATCATCTTATTTTACGACTGGTAATGTTAATACGATAATATCTCGCTTTTTCCTCCAGATTTTAAAACATCCTTCCAACTTTTCATCTCAAAACTTTTAATATAATCAATATAATTCCAGTTTCATAACTGTTATAAAATATAATGATCGCTTGATACATTTACGAGCTACCGTTCTCAGAAGTTGTACGTTAAAACGTCTCCATTTTGTTACATCAAAAAGTAAGTTGTCGAAAAATCTCGAAGTTTTTACGAGAAATTCCGAAGTATTTCAGCCGAGACGACAGGCGCCGACGGCAGCGGACAGCCGAATGAATATACGAAGCCTTTCAAAGGACATACTATGAAAAGGAATCTCACTAAATTCTCGATAAATATATTTCGTTTATACTTCTTTAAAATTGAGTGGTCACAACGTGTCGTATTTCTAACCTAAAAAGTGTGTACTTTTTTCTACTCAAATATACCTCATGGCGATTTTTTTCTTTTTTAATACGCAAAATGTTGCATTACACACTTACTACTGTAATTTCTGCAATTCTTAAATTAATTCAACAGTTTTAGCATAGTTTTAAAATATTAAAAGCCTGTATAATTCCGAGTTGGGTTTTCGCTTTGAAATAGAGAATACCTACTGTAGTTCTACAACATAACCATTTAATTCATACTTTACTATAAAACCAATATAAAACAGTACGCAAATATTTCATCCACGTTTGGAATTTTAACACAGATCCTTATAAAATTATTTTGTAAATCACCGGAGAGAAAATATCTCCCCGCAATAGTTTTTTCTTCCCTTCCCCAATGTCGGTTGACATCTTAATTTTCATGATTTCTCCATATTTCCATTCGAGCAATTGAATTTGTCTCGTGGTTTTTGTTGCGCGATAGTTTGTTTCGTATAAATAACGCGTATTATTTACGCTTTTATCTTTTAGGAAATGTTCTATAAAACGTAATGGCTATTTTATAAATCAAAAAATCATATAGGACTCTACATTGCTTGACGTGCAGCTATTATTATCATTTTTGTTAGTTTCTTTTATATTGGATTATGTACTTAACTTATGATGAGGATAGATAGTATTAGATAGGTGATGGCGCTCTATAGTCTGTGCCTACCCCCATGGGAAAAAGACGTGACGTTATGATATTGATGATACTTAACTTAGTAAATTGTTTTAGTGTAAGTTTGAATTTTAATACGAGTATTTACTTTACTTATTGAATTTAATTTTATATAATTATAAACGCTTGTAAAAGAAAAATATCGGAAAAAGCAATGATTTTGCACGATCCTTTTCATGGTTGTTCATGTCTACACCTAAATTATCTAGAACCTAATAGTTTTCACCTATTATTGCGGGCGGCCGAAATTTATCGCTTTCTACTGTTGATTTATCTTAGACCGGAGTGGATTAACTACCGCTAACTTGGCGATAGTTAAGACTCCTATCTTTGGTGTTTCACAGTGAAAGCTCTTTCCTTTTATCTAAATTGGTCCGCTACCAATAAAGATTCGCCGACGACTGTCGTAAACCATTCGCCCCATACGCTTCATTATGGGACAAACTTTTCAGATATGATGGAACCATTTTATTGTCCGCCAATGTCGCGAGATCTTTATCGGTAATGGGATTTGGTGTCGTGACTTGTACGCGGCAGTCGGACACAGCTTCAACATTTAGAATGTAAGCCAACTGCAATTCTGCAACATTGTACATACACTCTGTATAAAACAAAGCTTCGTAAGCAAACATTTTGCATTAACTTTTCTGGCACATGTTCTTAATAAAAATGTAATTTTCCAATTTACATTTATAAAAGCTGAAAGTTTTTTCAGATCTTAAAAGATACTGCATAATATTTTATTTTATTATGATTTTTTCTATTTTATTAAATCTTTTAATACGTCTCATAGGTACGTAATTGAAAAAAATATGCGGAATAATAATAAGTCTAGTCTTGTCTTTGGGGAGGAATACTTTGATGCCTAGTCTATTTATACATATAATTTTAATTTATTTTATAATGTACATATTTTTATATTTAATTGTATTAAGATTTCCTTTTTGCAAATAAAAATTTCTTTGCAATATTTTTATAGATAAGCAAATAAGGTCTTTACCTTATTTGCTTATTTTCTAGCTTTATTTTATTTTCATAAACATTTTCAAAACCTAAATTATAGCTCTATAAATGTACTATGAAATAGTTGTTTTGGTGTATGTCTATTTTAATATGAAGAAATAATATCGGCTTAATGTACCAACGCTCGCAATGTCATCTCTAACTATGGACGATTATTTTACTAACAACGAAAACGCATAAATTCTGTGTTAATTGAATTTGTCATAAAAATTGAAAGTTTCCTCGTTTGCAAGATCCACATTTCACCAACTAGCTTTAATCCATTCCCCTTTGATGGAAACTTTTAATTTATTGTAAGTGCTAAGTTTGTTACGACTATTTCAGATACATAAACTTTGTCCTGTCTTCACCTACTCTTTGTAATCGTTTTATCTAGAATTAAATCGATAGAGTTCAGTTTTGCTGACGTGTATTAGCCAAAACTTTAGAGATAAGACTGTAAAATTTTTTGAAAAGTATTTCGGTCACTGCAGATTGAACATCATTTTTATTTCTTTTTCTTTTTATTGTGTTTCTATGTATTATAAGTATGTATTTACAAAAAAAAAGTAGTATATGTATTCTATCCATATTCTGGTACCCATAACACAAGCATATAAGCTTAGCTTGGGGCCAGAGGACGTTGTGTGAAAATGTCCATGAATATTTATTTATTTATTTTATTTTTCCAGTAAATCTGTAAACCTTCAATGAGATTTATTTTTTATAAAATGTATATAGAGTTTTATAAGAATGATTACTAGTAGTGGAGCAATATATTTAACGCCGGCAAGAAGATATGAAAGAAAGATTATATTTAGATATGTAGGAATTTTCATGTAAATTTCTATATATGATAACAATTAAGTTATTTTTTTATATCTCAATCGGCTCTGCTGTATAACAGAAATTAGTTAAAAATATCGAACAAACGCATATAAAAATCTTCTTTCTTCAATCAACCGCTCTTTCACGGCAAATCCATTGTTCAGTTTAGTTGGCCTAGGTCCTAAAAAAGACAGGTACAATTTTAATGCAAAAATGTCATTTCTAATTGGCATTGTTCATAATTTTTGACCTGCTGTTTTTATATTTTTTTTTAGAAAATATAGAGTATTATTTATTTTATTTAGTTATTGACTAATTTCAATATTATTGAAATGTTCACTATATAGAATTTTAAAGAAACATTTAAAGATATTATTTTACATGTTGTGACGTCATCGTTGTATGCAATCTGTGTATTGACTTTTCCTGATAGACTTAAAACAGATTGCAATAGATCTTTTCAATGTTGCCAAGTTGATAATAGACTTATTTCAACTCCACCACAGAGTAGTATATCCCTCAGAACGCCTTAATATTTTAAGTCTTTCATTTCAAGGACAAATAGAGATCATTTGCTTTTTTGGAAAAATAATCGTTAGTATAGCAAATTTTCCGAAAAAAAAAACTAATGGATCGTGATCAGAAACTCTATTCCCCGAAATAGTTTTTGAATAAAGAATTTACAAAAAAATATGAACAATGCCAATTGCACACATATGAAGTCAAGAGCAACAACAACTAAGTATTAAAATATTTTCGCTAATACATCGAACTTCTAATCAACAGTATATTTACTTTATCTTCTTCTTCTCCAGCCCATTTACGTCCCACTGCTGGGCACGACCCAGTGGCGAATTTACCCTAAGGCTCGGTAGGCCCAGGCCTAGGGCGGTCAGATTTAGGGGCGGTGATTTACAAAAAAGCTTAGCAAAAAATATACTTGCGATATAAAACTGAATTTTTCTCCTAAATTTCTAAATCTATTTAGATAAAAGTTGGCAATGACGTAATTTTATTATGTAGTCTATATAGTGGATGCTGAGAAAGGGCCGGCTAATTCCTTGGGACCTAGGGCGGCTGAGACTGCAAAGCCGCCACTGGCACCAGCCTCTTCCAGTTTGGAAGGGATTACGGTCTACTGTGCTGCACTGACCAAGCGTGTTGGCACAGGGTTTATTTTCGAGTTTTCCGTCTCTCACAGAAAATGTTACCTGTGTGCATATCCCTTAGTTGACTTTTACAGCACCCTTGGGTGGAGATGGGGTGGTGACACTTGTATTCTTAATCCATCACCACATGGAGGATGGACAAGGAGGTCACGTTTACTTTATCAAGTTATCATAAATACTAAGATATAAAAAGCGGAATGTCTAGAGTACATTGATTGATTGTTTATTGCGCTTCAGATAGCGGAGCGATAATTATACGATGAGGCATATTGGTAAACGTAATTTTAAAATAGTTTACATAGTCTAAGATAAAATTATGTATGTTTTACCTATATATAGTTTTGAAATTTTCTTTATATGTTATATGTTATAATTTTGTTGATGTATTTAGAAACTAAATTAATTAATTAATTTTATGTAGTCTGAGCACAATGTAGCTTATGGGAAAAGTCTATCTTTATGGTCAATGTATAATTAAATTGAATGTGGGTAAACCCCGTAATAACTGATCGTAGAAGACACATTACAGCTCAGTCTCATCCGTTACCATGGTGACTGCAAAGTTTCCGAAACGTCGGGCCAAAATTTAAAACAAATATACGCGTCTAAATCCATATAAGTAGTTTTATTTAGTTGATTTTTCTATTGACGTTTTGGTTATAAATATAAAAATTGTAGGTACATTCTTTATGTGTACGTAAAAAAAACTAACTGTGTAACATATCAAAGTACATAATTAACGGTTTTAGCTTAACTTTTAATAGAAATATGTACATAAGACGCCGTGACGTAAATGAAAAAACATTACTTGTATAAGTTAGAAATGTAGATTTGTGATATTTCACTAAAAATATACATTTATACATGTAATAAAAATACTTTGATGATATTGAAGAAAAAATTGGATAGGCGGTCTTTATTGACTAATAATAGCCAAAACAATCTTTTATAGAATTTTTGTCTGTGTGTCTGTATGTTTTTACGCGCATCACGTCAACACATGGAATTAAAACCTGCTATAAGTTTTTTATTGCAGCCATCCAAAATTTCACGCGAACGAAGTTGCGGGTAAGAGCTAGTTTCATATAAAAAAAATCGCCCGCAACTTCTTTACTTTCACATTTATATTATTAGTAAAGATTACAAATAGAATTCAAACCATAACTAATTTTAAAACTACATGAAAGGATATGTCGTAAAAAGTTGTGCAATTCACCGTATTTTACGCATTTCTTCCCAATTACCAGTTGAAATAGTGCCAGAGCCAATGAATCAGTCCCGTACCTACACACTGCCTGACATTGTAACTTCCCTACACTTTTGTACGACAGAACTATGTCAATCTAACTTTTAAGATTATCATTTCCGCGTTCGCCTACGAGATGTCGTACCTGCTTGTTTATAGGGTTGAACCACATAACACTTTGTAAATAAACGAAATATGTTTATTAAAGATGTACTAAACATTAACGTAATTTTTACAGCTTGATTAAATGAGTCGCGCAAGTGTTAGAAAATATTATTTTACAGCTTGATATAAAGTGTATCGTAGCACCTGATATTAAAGGTGTAATATTTTCCTTTTTAAAAGACAATACATCTTTAATAAAATATGTTTTATGAAAATACTAGCTGTTGCCCTCGACTCCGTCCGCGTAGAATTTAGGAAATTTTTCCCGTTTTTTGCAACATTTTTAACTACTGCTTGAGTGAGAGAATTATAAACGTAAGAGTAAACAAATATAATCAGAATGAACGCACTGCTAATCTATCAGGAGTTACACGTGTTATTGTGAGTCAACCATAAAATATAGATATGTGCTGTTTCGGGATATTTTTTAGACAATTTTATGTAGAATATTTCCGTCATACATGATTTCTATGTAACTTTAACCATTAAGGCTGCACACGCGACGGAGGCTTAAAAAATGGAGCACCTTTTCCCGTTTTCCCAACATTTACCTTCACTACTCTGCTCCTATTGATTGTAGCGTGATGAAAAGTATACTATAACCTGCCCAGGAGTATGAAGAATAATTGTACCAAGTTTCGTTAAAATCCGTCGAGTAGTTTTTGTTTCTATAAGGAACATACAGACGGACAGACAGACAGACAGACAGACAGACAGACAAAAATTTTACTGATTGCATTTTTGGCATCAGTATCGATCACTAATCACTCCCTGATAGTTATTTTGAAAATATATTTCATGTACAGAATTGACCTCTCTACAGATTTATTATAAGTATAGATATTCAACCGTTCAGGTATAAAATTTTCATAGTTTATTTCATTTTTAACTAAACTCATTACCAAATGATAGAATTGGTTGAATTTAAATATCAAAAAATTTCATGTAACTTACGGCGAGTAAATTTTTTTTTTAATAAGTAGACAATATAAGTACAAAGTTTTCAATTATATATACATACTAGCTGTTGCCCGTGACTCCGTCCGCGTGGAATTTGGAAATATTTTTTTCGCAATAATAGGTAGCCTATGTCTTTTCTCAGAGTCTAAAGATTGTCTGTGCCAAATTTCATCAAAATCGGTTGAGAGGTTTAAGCGGGAAAGCGTAACAGACAGACAGAGTTACTTTCGCATTTATAATATTAGTAGGGATAAGTGTGCATTCTAAAATCACTCTCTTAAAATTTAATCATTTAATATTGAAGTGACAAACATCTTATAACATATTAATTTTAATACAATGATTAAGGTGTTCTTTTCACAGCATGGAATCAATCGCATCCATCCAATATGCGTTGCCTGACAACCCTGCATTTAAGGCTATCCTCCATCAAACCGACGCTATCTAGCGCCGCCTCTCATATTACGCGTTCCTACTACCATTTTCGCTTGCTTTATATGATTAAAAATAAAACTTTAGGCTAATAATTGTAAGCCTAAAGTTTTATTTTCACTCATTCCTTTTCAGATCAGATCTTATTTGCTTTTCATATTAACTTTATAGTAAAAACTACACTGCGTGGCATTTAATCTATTACCATTCATAATAAAACTTAACGACCTCATGACCAGCTCATAAATAAAAGCATATCTGCATAGAATCTTAAAATAAACCGACGATAATGCTAAACTGAGGATCATTGAATGCTTTGTTAAGCTTACCTAATTATGTATAAATGTTATTTATCCAGTGGTTTTACACCTCCAGTGTCGTCTATCCACTTAACTAAATAGATCTTGATTTGGTTCATTATCAATGTAAACATAAAACGACTATCATTTGACCTACGGCCTATTGCGAGGGATTCCCCTTGTGGAATGTTTAAAGAAAAGTTGAATGAGAAATTTTAATTCGAATTAGATTATTTAAGCAATCCTTTAATATTACTAGGTTTATCGACGTATTTAGGACGTAATTACCAGAATGACATTGAAATGAAGTAGAGTCGATTTAAAGCCCTTCGATATTTACACGAAGTGAGTTTTATTTCGATTTTGTGTTAGTAGTTTGACCAATATTTGACGGGCTTCGTGGCGTAGTGGTTCATGTACTGGACTGCCGTTCACAAGGTCGCGGGTTCGATTCCCGCTTGGGACAATTATTTGTGTGATATTCATAAATGTCATACAAATGTTTGTACTACGTCTGGGTGTTTTCTATGTATTTTAAGTATGTATTTACAAAAGAAAAGTAGTATATGTATTATATCCGTATTCTGGTACCCATAACACAAGCATAATAAGCTTAGCTTGGGACCAGAGGACGATGTGTGAAATGTCCATGAATGAATATATATATATATATATATATATATATATATATATATATATATAATAAACTGATTGCTTGCAATGTTTGCTACGATAAAGATTTTAAAATTGATTAAATAAGTAGTTCACATAGCAAGTATAGCTTAGCATTTAAAGTGGAAAGTAATCTTATCAGAGTGGCGTCAGTTTGGCGCGCGTTCCCCCACTACCGAAAAAAGTTGCAAGTCGCAGGGCGGCGCCAACGAACATTCAAATTTATCGATTGTCCTCTGGCTCATTACAACATTCCTCAAAACTTACCCACTCACCAACTTAGCCCTTTAGTACTCTACCCTACTATTGGCACATTACTTTTTATTCCCCCTCCCACCAAAGGCCGTTTTTTCATCGTCAGTTATTATTGTCTGTTAAACTTTAAGTGCTCGGCGGCTAACTTTCGATGTCTTCGTGATTTACGATGAGTCGTTTCCAAGTGTTTTATCGAGCATAAATGTAAGTTCGCTACTTGTTGAGACTGAAGGTCGTACTGGGTTACGAGCTCAGTATTAGTGGGTCACTCTTTTATAGTCGGCTCAATGCGTTACAACTCTATTTTCGTATGGTGCAAATATACTGTGTACCGAAGTAGTCTATTCATGAGAGAGAATATCGTTTAATGAAAACGTTTCAAATATAAAATAGTGTTAAGTAGAACGAAGGCCATATATCTATTGAAGGAAAGAGCTGTGTCGTCGAACAGTAGTTTCACATTCGCGGGTGTACAGGGGGTTGGCAAGGTGCAGGGAGGGGGGGCAATGATCCATTAATCTGGCAGAAGCCCATGTGGCGCCAGAGACGTACCTGCGACGCGACGCACGGACGCCTACCTAACGACACAACGTACATTTTCAACATGTGCGAATATGTATAAAATAAAAATTTATTGACTACCTCCACACGCCATGAGGAAAATGACATCCAAAATGTATAAGGAATTAATTTTCAAATATTCGATCCAAATCAGAAAGACATCATTTTTATACATCAAATAACAAATCCAATATCTATACATCAGAATAATATAAGTACTCATAAAATTTATAACACATAAAATCGACATAAAATTGGTGGTGGGGGCCCTTGCCTTCGCCGAAAAGAGTGAACAATTAATTAAGAAGAATTTTTGTACGTATGGCTGTACATATAGTATTTATACTCCAAAAGTAATCCCAACATAATAATACCATCAGATGTTTCATCCCTGCCATAAATATAAACTCAGGGGGAATGATATGCCGTATCTTATATTACTAGGCTATCAAGCTTCTAACACACTCGCACTCGAGATTTCGGCTCTAATTCTGGTGAGGCTTCCCGTATATTTATTGCTTATGTGTACTACTGCTATCACATCAATGTCAATCCCGGCTTCCCTTACTAGGTTAATGAGACAACATTACTCTGCTACGAAATCTCGTAGACCCTCTACGCAACGTAAAATTTCTATGTCAAACTAACAATCGACAATATTTTTCATACTTTCTTTTAAAAATAAAGTCGACTCCATACCGACATAGATCCGGTAAAACGGTATGATAATTGTGGCAATTTGCGAAACGCAATTCACTAAGTGGAATATTTTACTTATCCTCGAAGCGTTTCGCAAGGCACGACTATTCCCAACTTATACATTGAGATATATTGCCAGCATTCATTATTACACGTGTCATTACTATTCGCTATTTATAGAGTACAAAGATTGGATATGACGAAATACAATACATGTTCCTAAATTAACTAAAGTGCCGATGATATGTGCTATTTTCAATTAATAGGGTCGACTAAAGTATCCCCAGCTCATTTTAAATCATGCAGATGAAATTTAAATTCTGCACTTTGGTAACATAATAATATTATAATTACCATTTTAATTTTACCGGCATAAAAAATCAAGAAATCTGTTATCTATAAATTAGCCCATTTCAGTCGGGCTGATAAAATAATCGCAAACTTATCGTTCGTTCACCGGATCTAGAACTCTTTTTCAAGCCAAAATAAAATATTTATGTTCATATAACATGCATGTGCATGCTATGACGCTTTAGTGAAACTGTGTCGGTGCCGCCACCTATCCGCGGCACCTCGACGCCATATTTCAATAGACGAATTGACACATAGCTCACTCGAAACGCAAAGTTTCGTGAGAAAACTTCAACCTGGCATATTTACTAAAGGTATTCTCTAAGAAATATAGCGATAGCTTCTTGACGAGTAAAAACTTTTATTCATATAGATAGGTCATACTCTAACCGGTAGAAGTTTTCACATAAATTGGCGGTCATTCGACGCGAATATGCTGACTGAGGGGGTAACAAATATGCCAACTTGGGTTGTTATAACAGCGATATGTAAGTTCTGTGATACTTCGCCATTAAGTTTATGGAAACGACGGTCGAGATTACATCACACTTTCTGAAAGCTTTGTGTAATTCTTCTTTCTTCGTTATCTCCCACGGTAGGTAGCTGGAATAAAATTTTCTACTTATTCGAATATTCACATTTGCCTATTAATCAACAAGATAGATTTTATGGCAGTTGTTAGAACGTCTTATGGTTCGAATGAGGGAATGAAAAATTCGAACGCAATCTGTCAAAACTCCCTAATTTTAATTTAATTAGAGAGAAAGTTTTCACGCGTGGGAGGCGACCCAACGACAATGACGCGTTAAAATGATTAATTTTTGTAGAAGCACCGATCCCGGACACTAGTCGGTTCCCGAGTGCGTCTTGCGAACGAACGATTAATCTTTCTCTTTGCACCATTGTACCACGATCTCGGTATTTTTTATGTCTTACAATACCATTAAGAAACTGGCACCGCTAGTTGGTTCGTGGCTGTTCTCACCGTCTCATCGTTAGGCCCTTTGAAGGATTGAAAAGGTGTTTGCGTTCTGCGGCAAAATAGGTTCCCCTCGGTTTTTAAAATGTTATCTTAAAATCACTTAGGCTTCGATAGTTATTATCCTTTGAGAAAGAAATGTTTTAATCTTCCAACGTCATTCAGCAACAATGGCGCTCAGGAAAATTTTACGTAGTCATTCCTTTTGCCTTCAATTGAATGATTAAAGTAGCAAGTCTGTGTGTTTCTTTATTGAACAATAAAGTGTGCGTTGTTATTACATGAGTATAGTATAAAAGATTGTGCATTTAACATAAAATCACGGCTGCGAGATATTGTATGGGGTCAAGAGCATGATGAGATGTCGGATTTAGACCTGGGTCGTTGCCAACTGTTCCGGCTTCGTTCGCCCGTCTTACATAAATTAAATTCGCTTTTTACTTTTCATAAAATGCAATTATACATCTTTGATTCTAAAGTGCACATGAAAATAAACACGTAATATAAATAGGCAATGCTCATTTGTAAATGTCATAACATTTATTTATTTTTAATTGGTTCGTGTCGTGGCTAATTTTGTACGACAGCATTAAACCGAATTATTATTTAAAAAGATTTAGTTATGAGAACTTGTGTCACGTAGTATGTCTGTGCACATAACTAATACATTTAAAAATTAATCATTCAACAAGACTAATAATTAGTGTATTTTTTATATTTTTTTACAGCCCAGTAAGAAACTTTATCCCATAAATACATAATTTTGTTTTTTGGACAGTAAGTACTATCATTTCCTTAGCTTATCTCATAACTGGCTCTTGTCATGGATGCTATAATCCATGACGACACAAGACATGATAACCATAGAGATTACCTAAATTACCACACTAAATTGCATTACACAGAAATCAAATTTTGTGTGGCTGTCTCAAAAATCCTTGCTTGTATTTAAAGGACATAAAATTATAAAGACATTCTCGAAACCTTCAATGTCCAAAGTTATTGAACAAATTTCCGTGTTTATGCGAACAATTTGAGCGTAGTCGTAATTGGTAATAATAAGAAAATAATTTGTGATGGTCACATACAGTTGTTCACTTTATGTGACCATCATAGGCATTGGATTAAATAATATCTTAAACCTGTCACTTCTTAATCTCTTATCACAAATATTATCTTACAGGAGACTGGGGTTTTATTTTTGTACTATTAATAAAGTAGTAAAGTTTGTGATATGTATATAGGAAGTTATCTCCGAAAGTGGTAATGAAAGAAAGCTATGTGAGTGCTATAGACTTTATATTATATTTACATGTACTCCATTCGAAATTCCAGGCGTAAGACATCGCAGGCAACAGCTGGTTAAAATCTAAAGTGGTTATATCCCCTAAGAACTGATAGCACGGAACATCTTATAGCTAAATCCCACCTGTAACCATGTTGGTTAAAATATCTCCAAAAAGTCATAAAAAATAGGTATATAATTTGGATTTAGCGCGGAATATTAACCTACATTCCTAAGGAACGTGTAATTCTAATTAAAAATAAGTATACGTTTTGAATTGCAAATGCAATATTAGTCACTGCATTCATTGCGTTTGATTATTGAGTATGTTAACAGTGTGAAATTATTGTACGGTAATATTCTTAGTATGACATATTGTGCTATGATATCGTTTTGCTGTCGAGGTCACTGATAAATACTTCTTCCCACACAGATTCTTAGGAATACGATCATGCGTAACTATAAGATTATATTGTGTACAGTCAGGTACGTTTCTTGTTTAAAATGCATTTTATTTTTTTGTTACAGTATTGATAGAACTGAGATCATTACAATATTCTAGAAACTTCAATTTTATAAAGCCAATTATGATTAATCTTTACTTACATCTTTACATATTACCCATAACAAAATCGTAACTTTTGTATATATGTCCCTATTTGAGCATATATCTTCAAAACTGCGTAACTGATTTTGATGCAGTTTTCTTTAATAGGTAGAGTTGTTCAAGAGGATGGCTTTTTGTATAATTTGTAGGAATTTGGTTTCTAAATTCCACGCGTAGGAAGTTGCGGACAACAGCTACGGAAGAATAAAATTAAATTCCAGCAGTTATCCATTAAGCTAGCATATTGTCCCACTGCCAGGCATGGGTTTCTTTCGGGTGGGTATCTGGTCTTAGTTGTATTTATATTTTTTTCCTTATATTGTCCTTCTTACAGCTCCCTGGGAAGGAAACGGGGCAGTATTCTTAATCTTTTACTACACAAATATTCGAAACTACAAGGTATATTAACACTTATTTTTATAAAATCTTTAATATATTGGTTACAATATCCTCTGGCTATATAACTTGAATCTTTTTCCTTTCAATGTTAGTTAAAAGGACTATTCAGTGTACATCTCTTTAGCGTACATCTTCACCACACTACGTTTGGAATATTAGACGGAACATTAACGTGATTTATACAGAGCCCAGATATGATGTGAATGAATGAATATGTATTGCTATTACTTAAGAGGGTACTGTACTCCTAATTTAGGTATTTGCCTTAGGTATTGCTATCCCTATTCCCGAGCACCGTGCTGAGAGGGACAAATATAGCTGAAACAGATTTTACCTACAAATTCTTTGAAAAAAAGACGTTTCGTACTCCCCTTTTTTCTTCGCGAAAGTTAAACCGATTTTAATTGTTTTTAATTAATTGTTTTAGAATTAATTGTTTTAGATATACTCTACATCTATAATATAGCGTAGTAACAATTAAAATCAGTTTAACTTTCGCGAAGAAAAGAGGGAAGTACGATACCCATATTTTTGTATGGAGCATAATTTGGTATCGTGCCCTCTTAAATGTTGTATTTTGTACATTAGAAATCTTTTCGTCAATAAATACATTCATTAATAAACAACATAACCGAAATGTTTGATATTCTTTTAAGTTTAATTATATTTAATCGAAAAAAGTACTACTTACTTGTAGTACAATTTCTTAATAGACGCAGTTTTAAACGTAGCCATAAAAAAAATGTAATGACCCTTTCTTTTGATGCCGCAAATAATCTTTTAAGAACTATGTCTTAAAGTTTTAAAAATACTTGTTATTGACGTTTTATTGTAGTTATAATTAATTGACGTATTTTAACTGAACAAATATACACAATTAGATGTTTAAGTATTCATAATTTCTGAATGTATCTTAATTATTTGAGTCTTAATTTGTGAATAACATTTACTGTGGTACAAGTACAATAATATTAATTATACGCATTCAAAATTCTGAACAAATTAACAAAAGTTTCGACGTTAATTTTGTTAAGATTTAGCTCTGAAGATAGAAAATATGGTTTATTAATTTAACCCGTGACCGGGGGTTTTATCTGTACTGATATTACATATAAAGCTGAAGAGTTTGTTTGTTTGTTTGTTTAAACGCGCTAATCTCAGGGTAGCTCTGGTCCTATTCGAAAAATTCTTTCAGTGTTGGATAGTCCATTTAGCGAAAAAGGACACAAATTTTTGGATTGCAATACCACTTATCATCAGGTAAAGATTTACCTGATGATAAGTGGTATTGCAATCCAAATGTGAGGACAGCTAGTCCATTTATAAAGTTATTTATTAATTTTGTAATTGACATGGTATGCTTTCTGTATGATCCCGCTTGCGGTGATCACTTTTTTCACCATATTAATTTATTAGTGCATTTATATTTATTATTATAGTTACATTTTTTTCAATCATTTGAGATAAATCGAATGACACAGATATTTTTAAATAAATCTAACCTAAAGCTATAGTAAAAAAGATTAAAACTATTACGAAATATGAATTCAAAACAAAATAGTCGTAGCCGAAATAATGAATGGTATAATCTAATATATAAAATTCACGTGTCACAGTGTTAGTTACCGTACTCCTCCGAAACGGCTAGACCGATCTTTATGAAATTTTACATGCATATTCACTAGGTCTGAGAATCGGCCAACATCTATTTTTCAAACTTTTTTTTTAGGATGGCAAAACAACGTTTGCCGGGTCAGCTAGTTTTATATAAATATAAATATTCAGGACATTTCGCAGAACGTTCTCTGGTCCCAAAGTAAGCTATATTTCTATGCTTATGAATCTTAACTTTGTTTAATAGTAACATGACATGAACATTGCGAATCTATTATGAGTTGTTATAATGAGAAAAATTAAAGAAAAATTTATGAAACACTTCCTTAATTGATATTTTTAGACAAAACTGAAATATTTTTATAAACACGTGGGTGGTGTAGGGGGGTTTGTTATCCTAAAATAAATATATTTAAAGGGCGCCTACGTTTTTCTACATTGTAACATTAAACGAAAATAATTTTGACTAAGCGTGGGTCATACTGATACACTTTAATATCGTACATAACATAACATAGTATTTGTGTAATTGACAAATGTTTTCATTTAACCAACGTTGGTCTATTGGAAGAAATTTGATCATGGCCCTAAAAATGAAACTAAATAATGAAAGTAATATAGTAACTAAATTATGAAAGTAATATTTTATTAAATAAAATGATGAATAGTCTAAAGTCTAGTACTAAAATATACACTGTTGTACAGAAGAACATTATTGTAAGTACATTTTAGTGTAATGTATTTTCGACAAATGTTTCATTTCAGGTAGGCCGCGACAAATGATTCGTAATGACGTATTCAAAGCAGGCCGCGCGGGATCCGACCTCAGCACAATTGAATTACGAAAATTCCAATGTTTTATTAAGTTAAACTTTGCTTCGGCAGCTCTAAGTGAATTTATTCCTACTTAGTTATCGGCTCGGGAAAAGTCATCTTGCTAACGTTTCGGTAAGTTGAATAATTAAATTTGTCAGTAGCGGTTGACACATCACGGGATTTTCTTCCAAATTTAGCGGGCCGTCACGTTTGTGGCCCCCACCGGGGACTATGCCACCGCCCCTTATTGTGTAATCTTGATTCCTAATTTGACTTACCTACTTATTATTTGACTTCACACTTTTCAATTCTTCCGAAGCTTAATTTTATTTTTGTTTTTGGGATTCCAAGAAAAGCGGCTTTAAATTCTTTTAATGTCACGTTTAAAATTCAAATAGTTTAAAGCAGCTCTATCTATACTAATATTATAAAGCGAAAGAGTTTGTTTGTTTGTTTGTTTGTTTAAACGCGGTAATCTCAGGATCCGCTGGTCCGATTTGAAAAATTCTTTCAGTGTTGGATAGTACATTTATCAAGGAAGGCTATAGGCTATATAACATCACGCTGCAACGAATAGAAGCGAAGCATCAGTGTAAAATGTTGCAAGAAACGGGGAAAATAGTCACGCGCGCGAGCTTTATATGAAAACGCTGCCTTATCCATGTGAGTTACAACAAAGTAATGTATAGAGAAATTGTTTGCTACCTATAGATCTTTAAAAAAGTCCGCGAGCCCATATGTCTAAAACTGTTGGCTGAGCAACGCTAACGTTTCCTCGGTCTTCTATCCATACTCCAATGATTTGATGTTTGGTTAATGTTGGATGTATGAATGTAAAGGATGTTTGTGGTTCTTTCACGTAAAGACTGCTGAATGGATTTTCATGAAACTTTCCAATAATATAGCTTACAGGTCGTTACGCTGCGCAATCCCCGACGTATCGGTGTTGAGTCGGTCTTTATAGGGGTCGGCGTTGTCGTCGGGGTATGGTAGTTACACTCCTCAAATCCCGACGTATTGGTGCTGAGTTGGTATTTACAGGCGTCGGCGTCGGCGTATGGTCTTTACGCTGCTCAAATCCCGACGTATCGGTGCTGAGTTGGTTTTTATAGGCGAAATTTAAAACACTTCTTATATTCTGTCAAGGCCTAAAATATTCATATGATGCAGGAATCGGTAGGTATCATGTAATTTAATTCACCTAATAAGAGCACGAAAATTTTTATATGCGCATATATTCGCCAGTGACGCATTGTCTGAGATATGAAGGACATGAGGGGAAACTGTTTATACACCTACTGATAGTCGTATTTCTATTCTGGATCATTATATTGTCTTTTTTTAATTGTCCTTGAGTTGAATACAATTGTCATGCCCCCTTTTCCTTCCCAGGGCGCTGTAAAAGCCAAGTAGGTGATATTGAACACAGAAACTACCTTTGTGAGAGACGTAAAATTTGAAAATAAAACCTGTACCAACAAGCCTGGTCAGCGCAGCGCAGAAGACCATAATCCCTCCTAAAGTGGAGGAGCACCGTGCCCAACAGTGGGCAACAATGGGCTGAAGAGAGAGAGGTTATTTAGATTTAATGTCCTAGAAACAGCAAGATAAACTGAATTACAAAACTGTTCGTTTTATAACACATTTAAATTGTATTGGAAGTGCCACAATGTGCAACTCAGTGGACATGTCAACTTGAGAGAACGATGGCCACTGAATAATTCAATAATCGATTATTCAGTTGTTACGTTTCCACGTTTATCTACGGGCACATGTATAATTTTATACATAATAAAAGCATTTGTCCCTCTTAAGAACTGTTAAAAGCAGTTAGGGGACGCTCGTGCTGATTGGTATAATAGAGAAGAAAATTACGGATTTGAAAAAAGAACAGTATATAGTAGTATGTAGTAGATTTGAAACCGTCCGTCAAATCTACTACTTAAACTACATACTATCTAGTATTCTTTTTTTGAATTCGTAATTTTCTTTATCTATTAAACAGCACTTAGTAACCAAAATTTACGGCCTTTGTAAAATTATTTAATTCCTTTTGTTGATGTAGGGCAATATGTGCCCGTATCTTAGAGTATTAAACCAACAAGGGTAGTTACAGAAGCTATTTTGGTGCCGGGGTACCGAAATAACGCACACTAATACTTAACGTAATTTCATTGGTCAATTCCCGCCCACATTCGCCTCACGCACACTAAGTAACGAAGTGCCCGTACACAATGCGTATGAGTATTGCTCTTATACCTTATTCAGCGGCGGTAGCGTTATGATGTTAGCTCCTATTGGATTAATGCTCTAAGGTCCGTAAGGTAAAAAAACAGCAATAGAGGTCATGTTTACGTAAGTCTCAGTGAGATTATGTAGAGTTATGTTATCGGTTTTAGCATTGAAGTGTCCAGTAGACCTAGAATTGGAACTGACTTTAAGGAGGTTCTATATTCGATGGTATATTTTTTTTACTTCATTTAGTTGTTGTAGAAGTATCTTTGCAAAACATATACAGGGTGATTCAAAAAAATGTATACACACTTTGAACTTCCATAGAAAATTTATTTACCGTTCTACAAAGTTAAATTTCAGGAAAATAGAAAGCTGAAAGTCCAATGTAAATGAAACATAAATAACAAATGTTAATACTGTTCAAACTGGTGACCTGCAGCATCAATACAATTCTGAGTACGAGTCACCACTGATTCTGTACATCGTATCAAAACATCCAATGAGATTTCTCTACACACTGCTTGAATCTCATTCCAAAGAATGTCTAGGTTACGTGGTTTACGTTTGTACACCTCATCTTTTACTGTGCCCCACAAGAAAAGGCCAGTGGATAGGACGCAGGGGGCCAATCGAGTTTCCAGCACGCTCTCCAGACCTTACACCACTGGATTTCTTCTTGTGGGGCACAGTAAAAGATGAGGTGTACAAACGTAAACCACGTAACCTAGACATTCTTTGGAATGAGATTTAAGCAGTGTGTAGAGAAATCTCATTGGACGTTTTGATACGATGTACAGAATCAGTGGTGACTCGTACTCAGAATTGTATTGATGCTGCAGGTCACCAATTTGAACAGTATTAACATTTGTTATTTATGTTTCATTTACATTGGACTTTCAGCTTTCTATTTTCCTGAAATTTAACTTTGTAGAACGGTAAATAAATTTTCTATGGAAGTTCAAAGTGTGTATACATTTTTTTGAAGCACCCGGTATATTAGTATAGTCCGATGCAAATCACTAACCAAACTCTTAATCAAATTAATACCTGCCAATTTGTGCCTTATGAATAAATTTAACTTTGAGATAGTGTTTATTGGGGCACTTCAAATTTAACTTAACTATATCGTAAGTAATCAAATAGCTCGTCGATCGGCGTCGTTGTGTTAAGAAAACAAGCGAGGGTTATAAAGAGCGGAAATCATAAGCCATTCAGTTCGAAGATTGCGTCACACTATATAATAGCTGTGGAAATTCGGTAAAATTTAAGTCGGTGAAGCATTAAAGGGGACCGTAGACAGCGTAGACAGTTAATTCACCCCATAAGGGTCGGTATGGCGCCATGAATCCTACCGTAGACAAAATTCTAAGTACGACATCTTCCCGCTACGATTGCGACCCGCTCGTCGTCAGCTTCATTCCATAAAGTGCCAGAATTTGTTACATCTTACTTTTATTAATTTCGTATCTGTTACAAGTTTTAACTACCACTCATTCTCTAATTTGTTAAGGGCCTACATCAATATTATCGTCGACATGTACCTATTAACACAGCTAGTAGGTATAGAAAATGAAGAATTAGGGATATTTTTTTTGTTTACTCAAAATCTACTAAATATATTTTAATTCCGATTTACGTGTTTCTATATATAATTGTTACTTATGTTTTTAAAGTTATTTCATTAGTTAATACTCGATAATAGACCGACAAATGAAAAAAAGAAAAAATGAGAGGTTGTTTCGCTAAGATTTTCTATCGAAAAAACTTTTTTCAATCGCGTTTCTGAGTTTATGCGATCCTAGATTATATATTGAAAAAACATATACTTAAAAATTAGAACTCTAGCCATTCAATCTAAAGAAAAAATGAAAACTTCGTACGTAGAAAAATGCACGAAGCTATTTTGGTATCCTCTTAAAGCGATATTAAAACTGCACAGTGCAATCTTATAAAGATGAATAAATACACATAAAAGTGTACCCTGACAATTAAAAGTTAGTAATATTATGTTTATTTGATTTTTTTTTGCGAGGTATATAAAATCCACTGCCTAGTTGAGTAGAGTAGTACCATACCTACCTATAATATAAAATAATAATTTCTTCTTATTGTGAGTTGTAACAAAAATTCTCGCATAAATAAAATCACATATCGTAAAATATCATTTTTTTCAACCCACTTCTTAGTAATATCTACAGGGATTTCATAAATATTATAGACGTACTCGTACAACCTCTAGATTTATGTTATAGTTGAGAACAAGATATGTCGCCTCATGTCAGATTATGTTCATAGCATTCTCTGTACAAAGTACCATATTCTGTACCCGTTCAATCTCCACTGAAGCGCGGAGAAATACGGCCGTATAAACCATAATATATACCGCCCAAAAAAAACAGGTAAATTACATGAAAAGCGTACGCACGTGATGGCACAGTAGCAGAAAATTCGATTAACTTAGTAGCCTGTCAGCAAACTATATATCTTTACTACCCATAAATTATATTCCTGAAATTATTACCTATATCGGATACATTAATATTGGGGGTCTTATAAATATTATATTGGGCTTCAGATTTTCCATAATTAAATACATTATATTGACAAGCAAACAATCGCCTTACGTAAATAGCTTCCTCTGAAAATGGGATTAAAACATACCTTAATTTAATGTCCCATATAAGTCACTCATAGTATTGTATCCAACAATTTTAGCACTAAATTGTATTGCTCAGTAGAAACGTAAATTATCACGGATTTTCACATTTCTCTCAGTTTGAACTCGTACGAAACTCGATGCCAAAAGTTTGGTAAAAACAGTTCACGATTTTATGCGTGTAGCGCAGTGTTTGAAGATCAAAACGGGTTTGTCACTTTTATAGCTAACGTAATTCATGGTAAGGGCTCTTGGCGACAAATCCATCAAAGCGTCGACAGGCCATTTGTTGCGTGTGTTTTCACGCTTGATAAATCGCGGGAGTTGTCCACATTTACACGATTTATATACGTGTCCAATTGTTAACATCACATATAAAGTTAATTGAGCGTACTTACTTAGTAAATAATAATACAATCAATATTCTGTTCAATCATAGTTAAACAAATATTAATTTTTTTATTAAAATACCGAATAGGTCTTTTACATTTAGGTCTCCAGTCTAGCACACTTAGTTATAAAAGAGAAGTTTTGTTTAGGATCACGATTTTCACCTTATTTTTAAACTGTACTCTTTCGGATTTCTTTGTGCTCTGTTATTATATTATTTGTTTTAAATATAGATTCCCGATTCAGTTTCTCATAATCAATCTATTTATTGTCAAATTTTGCGAAGGTCTGAACCGCAACGACTACGAGTATTTTAATATTATATACATGCATCTTATTTAGAACAATAATATGTTTGATTCCGAGAATTTTATATGACGTGCTTTATAAGTAGTTAGAACTAAAGTTTTACGTATTAAAACGGGATTGTGGTGATATGAGCAAGGTATCGTAAGAGTACAAAACGTGTTATTCAACATCTTTGACGCGCAAATAGACGAAACGGTACCTTGGAATGGTGCATACATAAAATCTGTGTGATTTACATGATATATTTAGATAAAGGTATTCAAAATTTATGCATCTGAGCTGAAACGTTGATGTGACGGATGTTCATCGCAAATTACGCGTGAAAATCACGTTGAAATTTTTTATTTGAAAGAATGAGTTTGCACTTTTTATGTAGAAAAATTAAGATTGAAATTGAACGTGTCATAATTGTATGGCGGCGAGTGTACCGACGTAAGTGGCACTTCACACAGGGCACGCTAAAATTATTTATGGACTGTTTTATAGCTAAACTTCATTCGTTGCTGTGGTTGCTTTTATTTCTTCGACGAGAAAAAGTTGCGAGGTTTTATTGCCGGTGTGAGATAGTATACGTTATTGCACTAACTCTGAACTGTAGGTGGGAATAAAAATAGTTTTTGTGGTCACTAGTAACCGATGTTATGACGACATATTAACATATTGTATGTGTTCAGCGTATATTTTTCTGTTTCGCACTTATCATAAAATATGAATTGTCTCATTGTGTACGCACCAAAGATCTTAGTAGAAATACGGGCAAAAAGTTTCATTGCGGTTATATATATTCAGAGATTATCAATGACGGGAGTTTTGTAACATCCTATGTAATACTCGTAATCATGTATTAGAAAGTCAAGGAGTTTTAACGCAAAAATAAATAAACTAGACAAGAAATTATTCTTTCATTCTTGTCTAAGAAACTCATTGTAAACTTTTTCGCAATATGTAATAATTTCAGCTAGGTCGCTTAAAAACATTGTGCATATTACATTTACTTAAGAGATCATTTAGTTTAGATATACTATCTTATAGGGTGTTATGTTTTATATGGTTTAATCGTAAATAAGTGAGATTTAGTACTAAAATGATTAAAGCAATGGTCGACAATATTGTTATATCAAATCTTATCAAATAATTTATTGAAACGTTACTAAACTTTTATGTGCAATTAG
This sequence comes from Orgyia antiqua, assembly GCA_916999025.1. Taxonomy (NCBI): domain Eukaryota; kingdom Metazoa; phylum Arthropoda; class Insecta; order Lepidoptera; family Erebidae; genus Orgyia; species Orgyia antiqua. The sequence continues at coordinate 12,154,893 of OU779864.1, read as the reverse complement.
TATTCCATGGAATAAAATATGTTTTTTATTTCAGAATTCAATCCGGCACAACCTATCTCTCCACAACCGGTTCATGCGAGTACAGAATGAAGGTACAGGCAAGTCTTCATGGTGGATGATTAATCCTGATGCGAAGCCTGGAAAAGCAGTAAGACGGCGAGCTGCTTCTATGGAAACGTCCAAGTTTGAGAAACGGAGAGGCAGGGTTAAGAAGAAGGTAAGATTACAAAGAAAACATTAATAGAAAATGTTTTAAATACATAATATTAAAGTAGAGCTATCAGTAATTACAATAATGTTAGATAGTTGTGTTTGTAGAATAGTTTAGTTCAAAACTTTTAATTTAAGGGTTTTAAAGTCCTCGTGCTTGACGATATGAAATCAAATTAGAAAATAATCATGCATTTTTACTCTTTAATTAGGCTTTTGGGCATTTACTTATTTATAATGATAGGTGCTTACTACCGTTCCTGTATTTTTCCCAATAGGAAAAGATACCATTGTGAATAAAACGACTACCTCTAGTCTCCACTCTTGAAATTGTAGTCAAAAAAATTTTAATTCCTTTCATAGATTGTAATGAATCTGCTATAAAATTTTACAGGAATTTATTTTATATTTATAGGCTGATATGTTAAAGAACGGTGTGACCGCGGATGCGACGCCGAGTCCCAGTAGTTCAGTGTCAGAAAGTCTCGACATGTTCCCTGATTCACCAATGCACAGGTAATAACATTTATAGTACACTATCTCCATTTTATTTAGCAAAATGTTCTTAGCTTATAATAGAACTGTAGCAACTTTAAGTGATACAGGTAGTAGATTAAAATAGAGGAAAGTCAACAGTAGTGGCATCACGCCAATAATAGTAACAACCTCGGACGCTATTTCATGAAACTAATTTGACTTTAAAGAAATTTTATTTCAAGTATACGGGTAATGCCACAGCAAGTTTTGCCAAAACCACAAAACATGTGTCCGTATTATTACTAAGTAATACGTTTTTGGGAGTAATGAATGTAGTATGACGACTTCTAGAAATAAAATGAGGCACTTACGATACCTTCATTGTTAGTTATCTACAATAAAAGCATTGGCATAAACCCGCGTTGACCAGACTAATAAAATTGAGTTATTGCAACTCTGCTACTTTGTGATAAAAGGTTTTAAATCATTCACAACCATTAGATGATGAGTTATGTGGATGCTGAATCTCGTCATTTGTGCCGATATTTAACATTTTTATTGCCGATTTATTTTATATGGATTACGAGGATCATAGACATATATTTTGAATGGTTCGCAAAGAGCTATACTAGCGTTACCCATAACAGCGATAACCCGTATCTTATCCTACATTACTGTCATTATTTGTAGTAATAAAGATATCTCTAAGTTGACCACTGAACCCGTTATAGTGATCGCTTCATTTAGCATACAAATTTATATGTTGGTGGGCGACATAGGCATTAGATTTGCATGCTCCCCCATTACTATTAATGTTGAAGTTCTTAGAACATAGACGATTTAGCTTTAAGATTTCTTTCTGCTAATATTTTATTTTTTGCGTCTCGATTGTTATTAACGAAATTATGGGGGCTACTCTGAATTAATGAATGAAAAAATTATGTTTGGAAGTTAATGGTACTATTATAACACCATTTTACTTTGGTTTTCTGTCTACAGACTAATAAATATTTATAGAATTTTTTTTTAATGTTAATTATGTTGCAATTAATAACAGACAAATTAAAATTAAATGTTCCAAATAAAAGGTTGATTAATTGGGAAGTCACGCAATTTCTATTTCAATCGAGATAGACTTGTTATTTTGACGCTTCTTTGCTTGCGCGTAGCAGTTTCCAGTTGTCGCCGGACTTCCGACAGAGGGCATCATCGAACGCGTCATCATGCGGTCGTCTGTCTCCGATCCCCTCAATGATCACGGCAGAATCGGACTGGGGAACTGATTACAATCCCGCTGAATACAATTCAACCAGTGAATACTCTCAACCGGACTTCAGTCAAGAGGAGCTAGCAGGTTCCCTTGCAGATTCCATGAAACTCGCCAGCGCAGACCCATTCCTTAACACGTAAGACGCATTTTGTAGTATGCTTTGCAGGGATACAATGTTAGTAGCTTTGCTATTCAATACGTCTCGTATCAGTATACTTAAAATAATGATTCAATGACTATATCATTAGGGTTGTATGCGCCTATGCCCGAAATTAAGCTTGCAGTATTTAGTGTACACTAGAATTATCTTATAAATGATACATATAAGTAATGAGATTATAGTTAAAATAATTCTACACTGTAATGCCTTATTCAGATTATTTTTATTATAATTGTATTTTGCTGAACAACAAAATACAAATCAAGACCAATCTCAAAAAAATGTCTGACGATTACTGTCCGAATTCTTTCATTCTTTTCTTTCTTTAAATAAAAACAGTGAAATATTTTTACTAAAATCGATAAATAATAAATAAATAAATATTCATGGACATTTCACACAACGTCCTCTGGTCCCAAGCTAAGCTTATTATGCTTGTGTTATGGGTACCAGAATACGGATACAATACATAAACTACTTTTCTTTTGTAAATACATACTAATAATACATAGTAAACACCCAGACGCAGGACAAACATTTGTATGACATTTATAAACATCACACAAATGATTGTCCGAGGCGGGAATCGAACCCGCGACCTTCGTGAACGGCAATCCGTTACATGAACCACTAGACCACGAAAGCCTAAGCACTAAAATCGATATCTATTTATTAGTTAATCATATCAGACCATGACATAGAAATCGTAATAAACTGTTAGGGATGGAAGTCATTTTACATCCTTGTAATATTATGTAAACATTATGTCATAGGTACGTTCCAACGACATCATCATCGGGCGGCAGCTACCGCTACGGTGGGTATGCGTGCCCACGACATCCGCCCGGTGGGTGCGCATGCGCATCCCTCTATGGGCATCCCACGCATCCAGCGCATCCCACGCATCCCCATGCACTCGAACACTTCAGACCACCGCCCTCCGCTGACCCAGCTGATATTATGCAAACAGGTTCGTATACAGCATGCAGTCGTCTTTAGAAAAAACGTTTTATAGTAAAGATTTGTGCTTGTGAAGAAATTGTTTATAGAACATTATTAGTAATAGTCAAATTTCACTTGGAGCTTTTTACTACTGTAATAATATGATTCTTGTTGATCTTGTGGAACACCCGCCTATTATTTTGTAATTTATATTCACTAAAGAAAAGCTAGTACACTCGCTGATCACACATATTCTGTGAAAGATGGAAATCTTAAAATTTACCATTTACAAACACCCTAGGTCCGCATTTTGTAGTGGACTGAGTAGATTTCAAATGCCTTCCCTTTTTAGATCGTAGGTTTTTTTAGATCATAGGTCTTTTTAGATTTAGATCATAGGAAGTTATTTTAAATCTTTTGTATATTGTTATAGTTGAAAACAATCAGACACAAATGGTAACGACGTCGGACGCGGCGTTAATGAACGGCGGTATGATGGTACAAGGTGGCGCGATGGTTCCAACCACTATAATGGGACAGTTAATGGGAGCACTCAATACTGGTCTTGCGGAAGACCTAAACATAGAACAGTTGGACCACGCATTTGACTGCAACGTCGACGAAGTAAGTTAAAAAGAGTGTTAATATTCCCCCTCTTTGATCTGAAATACCCATTAGTTTGGCCAGATTTTCTCCATATTTTAATGCATTACATTCAGATATTGGCGCGCCGCGCGTTCTATGGTGGAGGCCTATCTCCAGCAGTGGACGTAGAAAGATCAATGGGTGGACGGATGACCATTTCGAGAAACCACACGCATTACAAATTGTCTTTGAGTTTTTAAGTTCATAACGTTTGCTGAAAATCAATAAATTTAGTTTTTTTTATATAATGATGCATATAGCAGTATTTTTATGTAATCAAAGATAATGTTGATTGAACAGGTTATAAAACACGAACTAAGTATGGAAGGCACGCTGGACTTCAACTTTCCACAACAGCACAGCGCGATGGCGGCAGAAGCGGAAAGCCAATTCGCTGCTCCTGCGCCCCCTGTTCCCACGACTTTGTCGGGAGGGGGCGCCCCTCGAACTCCTTACTCCGTTGCCCCCTCTTGGGTCCATTGAGAGAAAGAGAAATGTAAATTCATCGGACCAGTTACCTACTTAATTCACATAGTATAAATAATATTACTACACCACTCTAGACACTTGATATTATGAGTTATAATTATTTTTTAAATGTGTTTAGAAATCGCCAATACTTTCGTAATGTGATGTAATATATTAAGCCAACAAAACATTAATTTATTCCGAATTTACTTTATCAAAATTATTTATAAATTCAAATTTCGCGTTGATTTACAAAAGCGTATACTTTGAAGAATTTTTTTAAGATCTACGTTTATTGGACGATAGTCTTTGCTAGAGGGGTGTAAAGTAATATTATTATACATTGTTTATAATGTGTTGCGAAATTTTTATACTTTTTTGTTACTTGGCATTGTAGAGATTTTGTTTCATTTATCATGTTAACTAATATTAGAGTTTTATTTAGTGTTAAGAACGGTTACCGAACTTTGTTGCAGTCAATTGTGTTAGTGTAGGCGTTAGTGCTAAGCTAGGTGGAAGCTTGTGATATATAGATAGGGTAATCCGGACTATTTGGACCCTGGAGGGGGATTGGAAGTGTGGCATCATTGGAGGAATTAAAGGTAAATATATTTATTCAACTTAATATTCTGTAATACTTGGGTGATGCATTCGTTCAATTAAAACTACTTTTTACGGATTTAGACGCGTGTATTTGTTTTGAAAATGCCGACACGACACGCGTCTAAATCCGTAAAAAGTAGTTTTATTTGATACTCGTTTTTCGAACTTTCCAAATATTTATACTGTATGTGAAAACATTTTATGTTGTATAAAGTATCTTATTTCTCTATCATAATGTGTGAAAATTAAGGGATTATAGGAAAATAAATATGACTAAAATATTCAAAGAAACAACAACAATATCTAAGTATGAATTGTTAAAAAATGTTTCCAATCGGAGTATGCTGTAGGCATCGTGTTTTCCTGTGCTAAATTATTATCGAAGTTTTAATCATAATATGCCTATATTTATTATTTCGATGTGCTCGTAAATTTATAAACATAAAAGAGCTCTTTTTCTATGAAGTTTTAAAAATGCAGTCTTTAAAAATTTATGTTAACATACTTTTCTTATATATCGCGTCTCAATCAATAATTGTTTCGAAAGTGACATAGTATGCGAATTATAATTTTATTAACGTTTTTTAAGTCGCATATAATTTAAAAATAATAACTTTTGTTCAAATGGATTATTTTTCCTCAACCTATAGTTATACATAACCTTGAAATAAACCAAAATAAAAGGCAGTACGCAATATTTCTCTTTTTCATAAGCCAAATTTTACCAAGAAAATCAGAGCGTGAATGTTCCCCTTTTTACGACTATATCTAAAACTAAGGACAAAAAATTTAGTTTGTATTTCGCGACCCAAAAATCTGCAGTAAAAAGCGTCTCACTTGTCACATTCATATTTATGATATTAGGTATTACAAAAGATAAGTGCGTCACTCATGTTTACGTTTCTTTGTACGCGTATTATGAGACGTGATGCCTTCTTTATTTATGTAACAACCAAAAGAAATATCTTAGGTGTAACGTTGTATCGTTTGTTTGCAAATTATATTAGTCCATGAATATTTTTGTAGCTGCCTTTAGTGGCCAACTAGATTTTTTTCAAGTGTGTACAACATAATTTTCTAAAGAATCTATGTAAAGATTTTTTTTACATCTCTCATATTTTGTAGGCTAGAAAAGATAACTTTAGCTCTATATTATTGAGTGTGGAATTGCGCTCTGATATGGGATGGCCTTGAGTATATGATATATATTTTATTTACTAGAATTATTGTCATGTGTTTCTACAATATCTCAAAGACTAAACAAGACTAAACTCAAGATTATTTCACTGTTACCATTTTACTGTGTAATATCTTAGTGAAAATATTTATTAAACACCATGAATACTAAAACGTAAGAAAATTGGAAAACGATATGACTTGAAGGTCTTCTAGATATATAAAAACCCTTATAGTGTTTGTTACACAACATATCATAGACCACCCCTTTTAATTTGAATAGACCTGATGAATTTAAACCAATTTGATTTCTCGTATTATTAGAAAAAATCATTATTAAAACCTATGGGTATAATAAACTCCTAACTAAAGCTGGTTTTGTTTCCCCCTATGAATAATAATTATAATTAGAGTCCGATTGAGCGTGGCACGTCTACGCTTGTGATTCAATTTCACCATTGAACGCTCCTATTTGTGCGCTAATGAGAGAGACCGGAGCTAGTAATTAATCATATCATTTTAGCGTAAACGGTACCCGTCGCGGCGCGTCGACCGATCGCCTCAGAATAATGAAATATCACGTAAAAATCACCAGAACACGACGCTGAATTAAACTCGTTGCGGTAATGACTTGTTTTTTAGGGTTACAAAAGAATGAATACGTCCTCCACAGACGGTAAACTGTCGGTGGAAAAAATCTTGTTAATTTTTTAATACTTGGATACGAACAGAAAGTTAATGGGGGGTAAAAATCTTTGGATCGAGTAACTTGATTTTGAAGAGAAGCGAAACGTGATTTAACTGCTCATTTGGTACGCTATTATGTAATGGGAGTTTTATTTTATGAAATACTTTTTAATTTTTTATTATCATTTTGACTTAAATTCTCTAAAGTGTTAAGAAGAATAGTATGTGCGTATTGTGCGTATTAATATGATTATGTACACGGATTAAATTCTAGATTTATACTCTAGAATATACCTTAGTAGAGTCTAGCTTAAAATTCAAAATATATTCTAAAAGAAAATCTCCACATTTCTTTTATTTAGATTTTTGTATTGCAACAACAAACTTTTGATTTAACATAAATATATGTGACATAAACTAAGCCATGGACTTTCTAACACAAACGTTAGAATAATAGCTGGTAACTATAGCACATTGTTAATTTTTGTTTGCCGTTTCTAGTCAGTCAATACGTCGTTAACGTTAGGATTTCAAAAAATAAATAAATAAACAAATATTCATGGACATTTCACACAACGTTCTCTGGTCCCAAGCTAAGCTTATATGCTTGTGTTATGGGTACCAGAATATGAGGAAAAATGCGAGAGAAGTTCGCGTGGCACGAGAAGACATCGTTTAAATTTTATAACTCATCCAGTATTCAGTTCAGCTAGCTATATAATTAGGTACGAGGCCCACCTTTACACACGATTTCCCGGCACTTGTTAAAAGTTTTCAATTGCGTTAGAATAGGGACCTTTACACGGAATTTATTCATTATATTCTCCCCACTCTTCCACTTAATAAAAAAGCTCCTTTGCTCTTTTTTTATCCGTCTACGGTTGTTACCTTATAAGTATTTTAAATATTTGCCGCATGCCCTCACTGATGAGTAATGAATTATACATTTATTTCAGAATTTGTATTATGAATTAAGATATTCATTTTTCATTACTGACTTGACAATGAGTCGTTATTATAATGTAGAGTTTACAAGTACTGTAATATTCCAATTGTGAACAATAATATTTATTCATTATATATTTTGATAATGTGAATGCAATGCCGTACGTTTTATAATGACACATTTAATTAGCATTTAGCACATTTAAGAACCATTTTGTTCTAGTGAACTCGAAATGTAATAAACGATACGAATTCCCTAGACTTTATGTAAATATGTCGTAATATCTGTACTACGGTAAACTACGACCAAGTACGACCACATTCACGCTCTTTCCTTAAATAACGCTAAGAACATTATATCTTATTTTATCATATGCTTTAAAATAATAGCTTACACTTTAGAATATGACCTAAGGGTACCGAACCGTAGCAAGAGCAGTCTCATCCGCATCTTAGAATAAGTCCTATTTCAGCCAATTTGCACATGCAATATAAAAGGCCAAATTTTTGTGTGTTTAGTGACTTTAATACTACATAGAGACCCATAGGCCTTAACTCAGCTTCTTCTTAATATTATAAAGTTGTATCAATATTAGTTTGAAGTTTTTGCGTTATCTTGCTAAATCTCAATTTGTGATAAAAAATCAAATGCTATCAGTTCAAAAAGTTGTGACGAAATTTTCGCATCCAATATAAGTCTTGTGGATGAACATCGCATATCCAATAAGTTGGTAGACTTCACGGCTCTTTATTGTTTGACAGCTTGGTACAGAGTTTGATCAGTTATTTAAATGAGCACCAACATAGTTAAGGATGTCAATTTTCTTCAGATTTACGTGACCGACGACGCCTCCAGGAATATTTATTCATTTCTTATTAAAGTCGCTCTCCATAAACTTATTTAATACTTGTCAGTTTTTTATAACTTGCCTTTGAATATAAAATATCCACAGAAAAAATGTGAAAATTACATAATTTAAATAATTTGGATTTTTTTATTTTACACGTCGTTATAAAGGTTTTTTGTTGCCATACTTTATATGATGTAGTTCGTATGTCAATCAACAAATTATACTTTATCTGAGACATTTCTTTCTGTGAGGCTTCCAATATAATTGACATCAAAAGCATACGCCCTTGCTCTGTGTATTGCACTTTACAATTACATTTAAATGTTAATTCAATAAGTAACTATTTTTATTACAGCAAAGGATACTACTCGACCAGGTAAAATATTTTTTGTAACACCTAAAAATCAAAAGATTTACCCACCTAAATCAAAACAAAACAAAATCAAAATTCTCTAAACAAAATTCTTTTGAACAGAAAAATACACATAAATGTAGATGCTGTAATCTTTATTTTTTTTTTATTATTGTATCGGCCCTGAGAAGGGGGCAAAATTTTAGATACATCTAACATTTGAAAAGAGGTGAACATCAGATTAAAAGATTCTATTCCATTGACATATAGATAGATACCACTGAAGCCAATAAAAGTGTGTTAAATAAAATTAGAAACGTTTCACTTAACCTCGCGCCTCTTTTATCCAAGGACCTAATTTCACTACAGAAAAAAAAATCAAGATATCGCATTGAGTAGGTAATATTGGCAAGCTCTTAGCATTCATGCCGATGTCTATCGACAAAATTGGATTACTTGTTAACTGTCGCGCTGTAGCACGCCCATAACGATTTTATGATTTTATTGCTACCCTCAAAATGCGTGTCGATTATTACGATACAAATTAGGGCGACGATTTCGCATCTTTATCGAACTAGCTGAATCATAATTTGTTATGGAGAACACGATTTATTTATAGTTACATTTTGCATGAATTTAAGTTTATGTTTAGGTTAGGGATTTCTTGATGTCTATTTATTTATGGGGATGTTATTGATATAACTTTTTTAAATAATATTGCTTAGATAGCTATACACAATAAAAATTTTAAGTGCTTTAGGCATAGCTCTGGGTATTATAAAATGTTGTCAATTTTGTTTATTAATAGCCAGGTTTTTAATGGTTTTTCTCGGTTTTTATTCGTTTATATAGATAAATAAATGAACAAGCACTATATTTTACGAATTCACTACAAAAATGAGGTTCTCCACGAGAGCTTTTTGTAGAAACCAGAGTAAGAAGAGAATGTTGAATATGCTTCGTACAACAGCACATATTTTTTTAAATTGAATAAATCAAATATGTATAAATCTATACTTCTATACTAATATTATAAAGCTGAAGAGTGTGTTTAGTTCTTTGAACGTGCTTATCTCAGGAACTACTAGTACGAATTGAAAAAATATTTTTGTGTTGGATAATACATTTATTGAAAAAGGCTATATAACATCACGCTGCGACCAACAGGAGCTAAGCATTAATGAAAAATGTTGCAAAAACGGGGAAAATTCTCTAAATTCTATGAGCAGATAAGACAGAGAAACCCCATAAGAGATAGAAAAATCTAGACATAGGATAATTCACCGGCCTTGTTCAGTTATATTATAAAGTATGGACAACGCCCTGGCAATGTGTATATTTATTTACATGAAACATTTTGACCCCCATAACACGTAGTTTATGTAACGTACACGGCAGGAAGTTTGCAAGTTTGCAAGTTGAAAAACTTCTGTCTGACTGCCAAAAAGGGGTTACATTTTTATGGGCATATCTTGCGTATATTTCTTGTTTGTAGTTTGCAAGTCTAGATGATTTCCAAAAATTACTCATTGAAAGCTCAGGGCTTCCGATAAAAATATATTTAATTGGAAACCTACACCGGATTAAAAAATAAATAATACTAAATTACATTAGATGATTATATTTACGAGGGTAGGGTAAAAATCAAAATATTTAAGAGATTTCTAAGTTCGGCTGGCATTATTTATAAATTATAACTAACGCATTTAATAATAAAAAAACATTTTCCGGGCAATGTATATTACAAGGAGGCGTCTAGTTAAGCGCTCAGAGTTTCCATTATCGCCTATAAAAGTTGAGATCTGCACCGGTGCCAAATTCCCTTCAAAGAACCTTAAATAATCGCTGCTGAATATCCTACGTTTTAAAATTGATTTCAAAGAAAATTAGTTCAACTTGAATGGATTTGGGCACTGTTTCAACTCTTTAAAATATTGCACAAAACCTAATCTGATTTGATTTGCAGAGATTTTTTTAAATCGATATGAGTGTGGTAAAATTTTGCATCCTCAGGTTTCTATAATATTATCTTCTAGCTAAACCAATCTAGGACTGCCATAGAATATAATTATTATATGTTACCCATTAATTACTTAAGATGTAAACACAAAAAAAAAACTATCTGTAAAAACTAGTTTTAAAGATTTTCGCACTGATGCCATTCCGTTCGATTTTTTGTTACCATAAGCGAAAATAACTGTCCTTTATTAATAAAGGACAGTTATTTTCGCTAACTTTAATTTAATACGTCTACGCTACAGTCTACAAATTCGTAACAAAAATATTTCGTCAGACAAGCACTCAAACATGAAATCTTTCCTATAATGGTTATGTCGTTTTAACCGTAATCTTAAAAGATTTTCAAGCCATACTAATTAAACTGCAATTAACTATTCGTCAAGATGCCTATCACGAAGTTCATGACTGCAATGCCGCATCCATTAGATAAAGAGAATATAAAATAGCAATGGATATGGCATTTATAAATGCAAAAATATTATGTGAATTTGTGAAGAGTGCCAAAAGTAGTAATACAGAGCACATGTTAGTATGTTTTGTAACGTTATGCGGTACACGTGGTTGACTGGGCGTTGGGCGGGCCGCCCCGCCTCTATGCAACAAGTGCCTCGTCTCCCGCACGCCTCGGTATTCGACCAGCAGACGTTGCAAGCCTAACCCATTCTGTTAAACAACGCTTACTTTTAATACCCAAAACATTCCCTTTAAATGCCTCTAATTTTTCGCTCTTTAATTCCGTTAAATTATGAATTTATGATACTTTTAAATTTCTTTTAATAGCTATTGATCATTTTTTTTGTGGTTTTCGAGTCTTGCAGACAAAAATGTTTGCGGTATTATAACTACTACTAGATTTCAGTTTGTTTGGAAAAAATATTTCATGAGTGAGTGTGATCGTAAGCTTTAGTGTCAGCCAATCTTTGAGAGCAGGTTTCATTTTATTTGAACCGTAAAAAGTAAAATAAATTTAAGTTTTGACTTTTCTTCACATTCACCATTTTTAAAGCTCTTGGATGATACTATACTTCTTCGATTATATCTGCACACTGAACAGGTGGGTTGCAATAAGAGGTTTCTGACTCGCAAAGTAGATATTAACTACTTATCGTACAGCAATTATAACGATACTATCGGGAGGGGTAACTACTTATAAAAAAATAATCTGTTATATATTATGTATAGTGTTCAAGCACGCTCTCTCCAGACACTTAAGGCCCACTGTTGAGCACGGGCCTCCTCCACTTTGGGAGAGATTATGGTCTACTGTGCCGCGCTGACCAGGCGTGTTGGCACAGGGTTTATTTTCGAGTTTTCCGTCTCTCACAGAGGATATTATCCGTGTACAATATCCCTTAGCTGACTTTAACAGCACCCTTGGGAGGAGATGGGGTGGTGACACTTGTAATCTTAATGCGTCACCACAACGAGAACTTCCCTCAAGCCCTACTAAATTAAAAAGGTTAAAGAATCTTTCTGAAGAAGAATCTAGTACCAAGAACTAAGAAGAGCTGGCTTCCTTTTAGTTCTCGGTCTGAAAAAGTATATGTATAAGTATACTTAACATTGCATTTGCTTACAATACAAAAGAATGGTCTGCGATTGCGTCTCTACACTACATTAAACACCATGTTTAGAGCGTGTATCACTCGAATGTCTTAAATATTTCATTGTGTAACATTAATCTAAACTATTTTTAAATATCTCGCTTTCAACAACAAATCGGCAACAACCATACAGGAAGTATGCCCTAAATAACAGTTGAGCTAAGAGGTCGCCAGTCCCCCGTATGAATAAATTTGCGGCGAAGAACAGCCAACCCCGCCTCACCGGAATCACTCGATAACCGACGACGCCTATGCTTTATAACCCGTGACATCCGAAACTCGATTTATTATCACACTGTCATCGTGAAAATATCGACAATGTTTCACTTAATGCGTGCCTAATCGCCACTGAATATACAAAATAGAATAGGTACTCTTTAATCTCTACTAATATTATAAATGCGAAAGTAACTGTCTGTCTGTTACGCTTTCCCGCTTAAACCTCTCAACCGATTTTGATAAAATTTGGCACAGACAATCTTTAGACCCTGAGAAAGGACATACCTTTTATTGCAAAAAAAAATTTCCAAATTCCATGCGGACGGAGTCGCGGGCAACAGCTGGTACAAAATATTTCCTGTCATAGAGACCATATAGTTTACTTTCTTTATTTCTCGGACCAAGGCTGCCTCACTATTGGACACGAACCACAACCTGAATATCTATGGTCTTCTTTTTCAGTATCCACAGAAGACAATGTTGGTTTATAGTAGTGTCTTGTGTTTTCCAAGTCTCATTTATATTATCTGTTTTAATCGTCTCCCAGCTGAACTGACTCTCAAAGCACCCATCGGCCGCCTTCAAAACAATATTAAATCCGAAACATTTTTTTTATTTTACCCGATTTCTTGTAAACTACTGGCACGACGAGCCTCGTGGTCCAGTGGTTCATGTAGCGGACTGCCGATCAAGAGGTCGCGGTTTCGATTCCCGCTCGGGACAATCATTTTTGTGATTTTTCTAATTGTCATACAAATGTTTGTACGGCGTCTGGGTGTTTCTATTTATTATAAGTATTTACAAAAGAAGAGTAGTATATGTATTCTATCCGTATTCTGATAGCCATAACACAAGCATAATAAGCTTAGCTTGAGACCAGAGGACGCTGTATGAAATGTATTATGAAAGTTAAAATTGTTTTTGGATCAAAAGATCAATGCTTGATCGAAACCGGTCTCGTATTTATCATTAAAAAGGGGAGATGTCGAACTTTACAAAATAGGTATAGGCAATGGCTGTTGCGTCCAAATAGCGCAGGACCACACTTTGTGACTTTCTATGGGGGAGGCCTATGTCCACCGGTGGACGGAGAAATCCTGATGGATGGATTGTTGCAATAACGTTAAAAGGTATAGCTAAATATCATTAGCACTTAAAAAGTTCTTAGAATCGTCACTAAAATAAATGAATCTGAACCTACCTAAACTATTTTATCAGGATTGAAAGAGATAAAATCTAATATTCAGTCATTCATCTAAATAAGATCTTGCGTATAAATATTTTATTACAATCAGATGAAAATGTTAACCGAAGAAAGTACAGCTATTCTATCCAAAGTATATTCAGAAACTTGTTAATTCAAGCTCGTTCTGCGCGAGTCTTATTTCGGGAGAGTATGCCAATTATCCACATCACATATTAAGAACGCACTTATTCTGAGCAATGAGTCACATTGAGAGAAAGTCCGTTACATCGCTGAATATACGAAAGATTTATTATGGTTTATTTAGTGATAACTCTATCATGATATCGATAAAAATTATAAATTGATTGATTAATTTCTACAGTATCGTACTCGTGTTTTCCAATACTGCAATAGTTTTTATGAATTTAACTTATTCAATAATAATGAGATCAATTCTAATGCGTCTAAAACTGAACCTAACTTAACTAAACTAAAATGATTAATTGGCTATTTCGTTGCACATATGTATATTAATTAAAATCGTTAGTCTATAATACACAGTTTTAATAATAAGAAAGTTAACACTTCTAAATTGTTTGTAACATAAAATTTTTTAGTTAACTTTGTTGGCGTAGAATTGGTACCAATATCATTGATTTAAAGTCTATTTAAAAGAATTCTTCTAGATACTCAAAACACGGCATCATTTCATTATTTGTAAAAATTAATCAGGAACGTTATATTTATGAGAAAAGTATCTACGTAGTTAGGTGCCTGCTGATCAGTCCGTCAATGTCACACTGTTGGGCACGGCTCTCCTAGTTAACGAAATATTTGTATTGCACAATTATCAGACATATTAGTTCCGCTGATTCTATGATAGATTTCAATAAAATTATAAGTTATCTTATTTTAAACTATCGCTTTAATCACAATCGATAGTATGGTTACGATATGGAATCGTGTGCAACACTACGGGTTGTCACCTGCGCGGCGCGGGATGCGGGGCGTCAGACTTGGCGACGTTCTGTCGGGCAGGTTACGATTTACACTCCACGAACTCAGCAGAAACTCTACCCAGACAAGAAATGCTGATAATCCAAATCCACAGGCGATATGTGAGAATTAGATCGAGATACTATAACTTCGACTTAAATCTTTTATAACTATTTAATTAGTAAAAAATGCTGTAGGAAACCTTTTTTGGGAAAACTTCCTCATAGTTCCGGATCCCTAGACTTTTGCTTGCGACTTCGTTCATCCCAATTTTACTAACAAGCTCAAGCACTCGGGAAGATTATCATTAGATTATCATTTCTTTTGGCTTCTGTGTATAAGAATAATTAATTGGTAGAGCCAGGCTACAGCAACTGTTGTATCTTAATGAAGCTTTACCAGTGTCTACTCTAGAAAAGGAACTCTTATTGTATTTATCAGTTATCGAATTAATCTATGTTACAAACATATATCAATTAATTGATCGCCCCCTTTTTATGTAATACAAATTAGTACCTATCGTAAAAAGATATTATGTGATTCGTTATATAAAATAAAACCAAATGATAATTCGTACATTAGATCCAGACAAACATGATTAGCCCGTGTACACATAAGTAGCTGGTAGGTATTATAATATCGTATTCATTAGAAATTATTAACTCGTCGTATGTAAATAAATAGTTAGAAATAGGTAGAATGGTGAAAGAGGCCCTTACCTCTTTCACCATTCTCAAGTAAAGCGCCAAGTAGACTAATCGCTAGTTAAAGTCACCAGCGGCCGTATTATGAGCTTTTATTTACAGGCAGTTTACGCCGTGAATTGAACTGTCTGGCAAATTCGTATTATGAACAAATTATAAGTTAGTCAGTTCGCTAAACCAGTCATACATTAATATGTTTAAGGAGAAGGTACAACTAAAAGTTAAAGTACTAACTAAAAATTTTCAACTATAAGTTTTATTTTTGCCATAATACCTAATTTAGTTATGCAGTTTACGGCGCGCCTGGAACTTGAATGATTTTAAAAAGCTCATAATACGCCGGCAGTAACTACAGGTGCGACGTTCACGACGTTCGAGTAGCAGTAATCTTAAGATTAACAAATTGAAATTGACAGAAGATACTCGTAACTATTACTTGACAATTAACGCTAATCGATAAGTAACTAATCAACGCTTTACTTGAAGATGGTGAACGAGGCCCTAAGTCAACTATTTTATTTGTTTTCGCTGATCTAATGGTCTATATTTAAATATAGAAATATTTAAACATATTTTAAACCTCTATTACTAATTTTAGAGCGAATAAAAAAATACAGTAGATCATGACTTATGAGTCTTATGACTATAGTTCTTTAATTTATCTAATAATTCTATCTCCTTATTTTTAGCGCAGGTAATCTAGGCGATGAGCGATTAATATTGCTTTCAAAATTATGTACTTTTCCTGATTAACCTGATTTCCTCGAAAATAATTTTATAAATTGAGCAGAGACTTAAATCACATTCAGACGTAAAGAATATTAAACTACTATTAACTTTCTTTGTTTCAGAAATTCGAAAACATGGGCGTACAGTAATGTCGTGAATTTCTGATCCGAGCAGCATCTTATCACAGCATGAAGAATGTGTTTGTGATCCGTACTTCGTTCGGAAAGAATGATTCAAAATAAAATACAACGACTTATCACAAATGAAATTAAAGACCAGTTCAAATCATGGAGACTGATAAGTGTTCTAAAACTGTTATTGGCAAGACGATCAAAGAGTGACATTCTCGTGATATTTAGGCGCTGAAATTTTTATTTAGGTAATTGTGACCTCGCAATTTATAAGTTCAAGTGTTAAATGAGCATCGTTAATTTGAAATTAGTTGGAATGTTGGGCATAGTGTGGGTATGCCCCTCTCTATCTAAAAGCTAAGTGTTTAGTGTTATAAGTTGACATCACATCTCAGTGTCTGGAGGCACATCCGACTGATAATAAATTATTTCCGAATATATTGTACCGAAATTCTATGTCTAAATTGAATCTATGCTTAAATTTTAGGTCATTATGATTTAATATAAAATCAAATTTTAAAAGACTTAGGACAAATCGTTATTACGATTTGACATTGGTCCATAGGCAACCATTTCGAGATTTAAATATTCATATTACTCTGTAATATATTTTGTCTCTCGAAATATGATAATTTGGCCGCCATCTTAGAAACAATATTTTAATGAATTTGCTTATACTTAATTAGCTAGAAGCACATTATTATAATTACTTTGTGGGACACATTTACGAACAAAATATTCATAATATTACTAAACAACACGAGTTCATCAACATGTGTTTCTTACTTTAATTAAGAATTTATAAAGAAATTAATAAAAATACGTACCATGTTTTTCCTTAATTGTTTACAATAATGCCATAACATAGATACATTTATTTTGTAGTTACATTTTATGCGCGCCATTATTAACCAAATACAGTTCTTGAGATTGCTCAACATCTTAACTCACTATCAAGTTAGGGTATATCACTAACGTGACTATCAAGTTAGAGTTATGTAAAAAGTACTTCTTTGTCCTCTTAAAACGTTTAATTCATATATTCCCTTTATACGCGAAGATAGCCGGTTCGGTACCAAATATAATAAGCCCTTAAGTACTCTTAGTTCCAGAAAACTTCGTATTAAAGAGTATTTTGCCGTATTCATACTTGGCAGATTAGTAGTAATTTTCAAAAGACACTGCCAGAATGGTTTACCAATGTTATTGTATATTTGTACAAATATTTTGAGCCGCCTATCACCGCATCATATCGTACTAATTTTCTTCCATCATGTCACATAATCAGTGCTTTGGTAAGGTGTCAAATAAGATAAAAAATCCGTTTTAGTCAAATATCTAGTCCCAGATATTATTGTTTTCATAAGCTACTTTGTCAAAATATAAGCAAAACTACTCATAGATAATAAGCCCTTATCAATTAGGGCTGACTCTTATACTACTATTTAGCAAAAGAAATCCATTTTGTGAATTACCTCAGAGGACTGTTTGTGATAGATTTAGCCAATAAGTGTTCAAATTAGTACGTGTATCGTGTAAGTCAATTGTTTTTTGGCGTCCATTTTATATGTATATATTTTAATACAACATTGGGCATTTGCATCTTAAATTTTTATTTACGCTTGCATTATACAATAATATATATACATACACTGTTTTATACTTTATTACGTATATTTGCAGCTGACATTGGTGCTATAGAAGATATTTTAATAGCGCATTTTGAGACATTTTTAGTTACCTGTTTTAATACACGTATAGTGTAAAGGACGTACAAAATAGATATGAAATTGTAGATACACTAAATTTTAGTTGTGATACAATTAATTATTTGACGCAAAAAATGAGCACACATTGTAAATTGTTATTTATATGTATGTAGATAGTTAATGTTTAAATTTAATCGTTGTGTGACTCAAAGTCATTTAACATCGACCCTAAGTTAAGGGTGGATAGTAATCATTTGCCAAATATAAATACGTAAAATCCAATAACAAATCGATTTTGCGTAATCGATATATAAATCATTAGTTATGAATGTTTTAGACGAATATTTAGACTCTTCGGAGGTATCTCATGAATAAGTTAAGTATGTTAGTTAATACTATCTCCTGGTTGTTGAAATGTAATTATTATTAGTAGTATATGTAACGAAGTAAAAAAATTGTCAATCTATGTGGTCAATTAAGTGTGGACCGAATTAAAAAGTCTGTTCCATTAAGGCCTAGCGTTAATGTGAATGAATGATTTGTAGATTGGTGTTTAAGCTTAGGTTTTGGTTTCGCTGGAATGCTTATATAGTTGTAAATAGGGAGACAGAACTGTCAAATGATATACATTCGAAAATTTTAATAACCATTAAAAACCATGTCTTAACATATAAACATATAAACTGTCTATAACATATTCAAAGGTGGTTTGGTAGAAATCGCAATCTGCGGAAAGATCGCCTATTGTGTAATATATAGTGGATAATTGGAAAATTAAGTATGAATTTATGAAATACAATAATGATTTTATCTATCTATCTAAAATATATTGGCATATATTCATTACGGACCACTAAAAATCAAAGGACTATACATTTACTGGCACAAAAATGGTATTCTATTGTGTACTGTAAATATGTATAATAAATTGTTGTTTATACTAAAAAAATTAAAGAAAATAACGGATATATGTATGGTAAAATTGTTCTGGACGATCGATGTTATTACTTGTATAGTTAGGTGTATTTCAAACTTAGATGCACTCGATCAAGTAAATTAAATTGTAAAGTTTGCGTAAACGCATTGACGCAATTAACCTCCCAGCTGTTAAAGCCTTTGGGAATGTCATTAGTTTATAATAGATAATATATTTTAATAATAGCCCATGGTTATTGCATTGTTAGTAATCATGTATTTATAAGGACTGGGTCTTCACCCAATTACAGAGGAATTCTGTATAAATTATTTTGTACAATGTTTAAAAAATCTATGTTTGCATATTATTTTTATGGCGTATATTTTAATAGGTATAATAATTTGTTGAATTTTTTTTTTCAGTTGCTTACTATTTTAACTATAATTATTCTACGACAAAATGTGAAAATCTAGATGAATTAGAATGAATTAATGAAATTATGTGTTTCAATGTAAATATATAGACAAAACATGTATGTAGAGGTACATAAATAATATTTATGTATTAAATTTGATATTGTTTTCAAAATTTATCTTGCTGTTTTATTTATTGATCGCCTGATCATACTCGTATCTCTATCATAGGCTCGTATCCCATAGGCTAAAATATATTCTTCTTCCCAACACATGAACGTCCCACTATTGGGCAGATCTATTGGCATTGGGTTCAGTTTTAAGTTTTCAGTTTTTCACAGAGGATGTTATGTGCTCAATATATTTCTGAGCGAGTTCTTACAACGTCCTGGGTAGGAATCGGGGTGGTGACGAGACTAGGTGCCCGCTTATATGCTTGTGTTATGGGTACCAGAATACGTATAGAATACGTATACTACTTTTCTTTTGTAAATACATAATTATAATACATAGAAACACCCAGACGCAGTACAAATATTTGTATGACATTTATAAAGATCACCCAAATAATTGTCTCGGTGGGAATCGAACCCGCGATCTCGTGAACGTTAGTCCGTTACATGAACCACCAATGAGCCCGTCAATGATAATGACTCTGAACATGCAAATTTAATTTTGAGTACTCCATATCTTATTGTTTTGTTGGTTTATATTATCCCTTAGCAAAATCCCGCATCGTCTATGGAATAAAATGTTCTCATAATCCTCCTTCAGATCCTGTTTCGTCAATTATTGTGGGTGTTTCTATGTATTATAAGTATGTATTTACAAAAGAAAAGTAGTATATGTATTCTATCCGTATTCTGGTATTGTATTCCCATAACACAAGCATAATAACGACGGGCCTCGTGGTGTAGCGGTTCTGGTAACGGACTGCCGATCAGGAGGTCTCGGGTTCGATTCCCGGTCAGGACAATACTTTGTGTGATGTTTATAATTGTCATACAAATGTTTGTACTGCGTCTGGGTGTTTCTATGTATTATAAGTATGTATTTACAAAAGAAAAGTAGTATATGTAGTATATCCGTATTCTGGTACCCATAACACAAGCATATAAGCTTAGCTTGGGACCAGAGGACGCTGTGTGAAATGCGATGAATAAGCTTAGCTTGGGACCAGAGGACGTTGTGTGAAATGTCCATAAATATTTATTTATTATTATTATTATTTGAATTAGTCACCAAACAGCCATTGTATCTTAGATCGCAGAATGGTGCCTTCTTTGTTAGTCCGCATGTGTTAAATTCCAGTCGAAGCCGATGGTAAATTACTTAGTATAAAATTTACGCTTAGTTTGGGACATAGTAGAATTGTCTATGATATAATATTTTCTAACACTTGCGCGACTCATTTGCATAAATAAACATACTTTTTACTGATTTAGACGCGTATATTTGTTTTAATTTTAGCCCGACGTTTCGGAGACTTTGCAGTCACCATGGTCATGGGTGAGACCATGGTGACTGCAAAGTCTCCGAAACGTCGGGCTAAAATTAAAACAAATATACGCGTCTAAATCCGTAAAAAGTAGTTTTATTTATGTCTATGATATTTCAATCATAGGAGATTAACTCTACACCGTACAAAAGTGTAAAAAGCTATATGTTGGTACGAACCAGTCAAGAAAGTCACCGCTGGAAGCAAGTAATACGTAACAAGTTGGGTTTGAAGTACTTTTTAGGTACGCCTATATCTAACAGGGGTTGGATAGATTGTGGATTACCCAAAAACCAAACTGAGAAAATTATTTAAAAGGATCTTGGTCAATAGGATTTTGCCTAGTGCACAAAAATACCTTGCTTTCAATAGCTATACTAATGTTAAAAAGCTGAAGAGTTTGTTTGTTTTAACGCGCTAAGCTCAGAAACCACTAGTTTGTAAAATTCTCAATCAGTGTTACGTGACCTATTGCAAAAACGGGGTAAATTTTCGAAATTCCACGCGTACCTACCAGATAGTTCAAATATATATTTGGTAGGTATTGGCTAAACATAGGAACATACTAGTAATTTTGTATATCATAGTGACGTCATAGTAACACAGACAGTATGACACCTGTTTGTTTATCGAAGTATTTAGATCATTTGTATATTGTTCATATGTTACTCTTATCGTACATCACCCTACACATTTATGGGAGTGGCCCATTGTTTTAGACAAAATCGTCCGATGCCGTCGTCATACTGAATCACAATCTAATCGTAATACTCTATTATCAATGATAGATGTTAATGTCGAGTGTCCCTAATACATCTAGGACATTTTAAACAAACAGTGACAGTTCAGCTTTCCTCTACAAAGAATACTTATATTTATGGAGAAAATGTTTAACTTCTAAACAGATCTTAAATATCAAAACTGCCATTGGCGACCCAAACCCTTCTCCAATCGAAGAACATTTTGTTTTTAGTCCCATGAAATTCAGCGTTTAGGTCAAAGAGGTCAGGTATTCAAGACGAGGTCTCAACTAGCATCAGAATTGTATTAGTAATCCTCTTGGCTGCTCAGGTATGTACAGCTCGTGAAGTGGAACTGCACGTGGGCGACGCTAAGACGTATGAATGTTAGAAAACCAGTCTGAAAGTACCTAGTGAAATGTGACACTATCTAAGCATTTGGTTCATCTATGATCTATCCCATCATCGATCAATTATACCAGAGATGGACAACCTCCTAACAAATTTTGAAACTCAATTATCATTACACTCTGAAGCTACAGATGGCACTAAGCGTATCAAATCACATAATTTATCGTAATCAATAATCATTCATTTCATTCATCATCTTACTTCACGCTGTATGGTGGTAGTACTAAAAAAAATAGCAGATGGCACTATTTCAAATCACTACTTAAATCAATTATGTAACTAGTTTTAAATTTACGTCAAATAATCTGAAAAATTGAAATGAACACAATTTTGTTTATCATCTTTCAATGTTCAAATTCTATGTTAAACATATCAAACTATTCTATACTTTAATATGTTTAACATAGAATTTACATTTTTTTAATTGATCGATGATCCCACCTATAATTTAATCTTCATTTATTACAAAACAAAGTCTTTACCAGTCATTACTTTTAATACTTTTGTATGTATGCTTGGTATGCCCCTATGTCAGCTTGTATGTTAAAAACTACGCTACGGATTTTGATGCGGCTTTTTTTGTACCATTTGTTAGAAAGAAAATAATTTTATTGCCGAAAAAAGGATTACAATGACATAGTGGATATAAACACAGTAAAAACAAAAAGCCAGTTTACCACA
The DNA here is from genome assembly GCA_916999025.1 of Orgyia antiqua. Taxonomy (NCBI): domain Eukaryota; kingdom Metazoa; phylum Arthropoda; class Insecta; order Lepidoptera; family Erebidae; genus Orgyia; species Orgyia antiqua. The sequence continues at coordinate 12,132,151 of OU779864.1, read as the reverse complement.
ATCTGGCTCCAGCTCAGCATAAAGCTGCTTATTGAGTAAGCAGCGCTGGTCTTCCGCTGGAACCAGTGGGTGACGTTACATACAACTCAGTCTCTTATTAAATAAAAATTCACCTAACCTACATTACATCACATTAGTTAGATTATTAGAGTACACTACATTACATCAAACTATGTATACCTACACAAAATTAATACAAAATATTTATCTGCCATTGTGTGAAGCTAATCTGCAATATCAAAAAGAAAGTAAACGTTAAAACAAAAACAAAGATTGACTCAGAGAACACTTGTTTCATTCCTGAGTAATTCTTCACGTTTCTGATGCGCGTAAATAAATTCCTTTAAATTATTCTTGAATATATTTATACTCTGCAGGTTCCTTATTGGCGGTGGAATATTATTCCAGCATTTAGAGGCAGCATAGCGAAAGCTATAAACATAACTGATTTGTGACTCTCAATCATTAGTTGGTTGTTAGGGTTTGGTTTTCAAATTTCACACGTACGAAGTTGCCGGCAACAGCTATTGTCTCTAAAAGGGGTAAAATCTGTCTGTAATAAATCTTCAGTCTTAAATAAAGTGTTTATATTAAATAAATAAAATGTTAATAGATAACTAATAATGAGAGCACTCAAACCAAGTTCGGCTATTTCACGGATTACTTTGCTGACATCATAACTTTATTTTATATACTAACTTTATTATAAACTGATGACTTTGGTACTGAAACAGACATAAAAATCTTTAGAAATAGCTCTCGGTATAATAAAAACTTCACCAAGTCGTAATAAAAAAATCTCCGTTACAAAGCGTTAAATATTCTAAAAGTTTAACAATAAAAATGTCCCTAGGGAAACTAATGTGAAACTGCGGGTAGGCAGCATTATCGCGGCGAGTCATTCAGATACACTACGATGTGGCAACATAAATTGTTTTATAGCAGTAGGCTTAACAAAATATTGGCGTAATAAAGTTAGGAGGTCGTGGTTTCGATTCTCTGTCAGGACAATTTATGTGTGTGAACAAAGATTACTGCTTTATTCGCTCTGTCTATTACAAGAATGTCTTTACGAAAAATGCAATAATACAAGTAGATATCATATATCCTTAGCATAATATGCAATACGTACATATAAACATACATAACATATACATGTAAACATTCTATGTATTATAAGTATGTAGTTACAAAAGAAAAATAGTATATGTAGTATATCCGTATCTGGTACCCATAATACAAGCATAGAGATATAGCTTACTTTGGGACCAGAGGACGTTGTGTGAAATGTCCTGAATATTTAAATTTAAATAAAAAAAATATGACATATGTGAAACGGCTGAGAGACAGAACTAGATTTAAAATTGCTAGGCTAGGTCAATTAACATGGTATTCATAGTAATAAAATATGTCTTATTATTCCTTCGTGGTCAAGTGGTTCATGAAAAGGACTGATGTTCACTAGGTCGCGGGTTTTATTCCCGCACGGGACAATCAATCCATCCATATTTCTGATTTTATCCCGTAGGGATTGTAGGGAACAATCATTAGGGGACAATCATTTGTTTGTTATTAATAATTGTCTTACAAATGTTTGTACTGCGTCTGGGTGTTTTCTATCTATTATAAGTATGTATTTACAAAAGAAAAGTAGTTTACGTAATCTATCCGTATTCTAGTACCCATGGCACAAGCATATAAGCTTAGCTTGGGACCAGAGGTCGTTGTGTGAAAAGTAAATAGAGATAATAATAAATAATAATAGATAATAGTAAAGTATTATTTATAGAATATTAATTAATATTAATATTAATTTATAGAATATATTATTATTTACTTACATACTATAAATAAATGATATCGTGCTGAGGGATTCGCCGGAGTCTTCGGTGTTTCTAGTGATTATCGTCATATTTACAGTAGGTATTATATGCAGTTAAAACCAAATATTTGAAGCTTTCCTTAGGCCTATGAGACACACGATAGAGCACGTTCGACCTTACCAACTCCGGCCAACTCGGCCTACATGTACTGGCCAAATTTAATTTAATTACGGACATATAAAAAACAATTGTCAAATGAAACTGAATTGTTTCTAATTCTTGCTGATGTCATTATTCAAACAAGATTACAAGCAAGTTACAGGTATTATTTTAGTAATATTGGAATTCAATTGTAGAAAGAGCACAAGCACAATGCGGGCCAGAATATTGAGTTTGAAATATAATATTAGTACTCTCATCAGCCGACGACACTATGGTAAACCGAGTAAGTATTTAATATGTCGTAATATTAGTATGACCAGATGTATGAGTGTAAATGAAACCAAGAAAGTGTATTTGGAGATCGCCCTTTATAGTATCTGTCTACCGCCATGGGAAAAAGGCGTGACGGTAGATGATGATGATGTTGATTTCGCCATAGTTAGCAGGCGAACACATTAAACCGATTTTAGTTGTCATAAAGAGAATTTAACTAAAAAAGTTATCTGTTTTAGCGCATTTATATCCCAGCTATTGGGCACGGGTTTCTTTTTTTTGCAAAGATATTTGGTCTAATAAGACATAATGACCGGGCGTGTCGGCTAGAGTTTGTACAGTTTCGAGTTTTCCTACTCTCACAAAGGTTGTTATCTGCCTATATTCGTTGCCAGGAAATGAGGTAGTGCCACTTGTAATCTTATAAAATTTGTAAAACAGTCTATACATATAGAAAAGTGTGTCAATGTATGATTAAACATAATTACAGCTCAGTGTGATGCACATATGAATGAGCTGCCGGTGCCGTGTGGTCCCTGGGAACCATGGTACACTGAAAGACAAAATTGCTATAACAAGATATTAGTTGGTGGGATATTATGGTAAGAAACGAATACATGGTTATTTAGCAACTGCTAGCTATGCTTAGCAGTGTTACTAGCGGTTTAAAAGTTTGGAGAAAGAAAGGGAGAATTTAAAGAGAAGAATAAAGGACAGGGCAGGTATACAGAACCAGAGACTATTAGAGAATTCCAATTTTGAGGTCGACGTTTAAACCATCTAGGTCTATTGATATTTGAATTAGCTTATTATCCTACGGGAATACAGCATTTTCTCTGATTAAAACTTATCTTGGTTCAGTCTAGAATTAAGTAAGTACCGAATTATTTTCAAATTCGTTGCAGTGTGAGCGTAAAGGAGTACCTAACAAATACACAATATGATGTAGAAACGTATAAGTAAATCTGTGCCTCTTAGGCAGTGATTTTTGTTACAATCGTTACTAGCTGTTCCACAACTTGGTTCCACGCGTGGAGTTTATAAACTAAACTATAATGAATTGCCAACCTCTTAAAACATTCTATGTATTAAAAAAAACTGCATCAAAATCCGTTGCGTAGTTTTGAAGATATAAGCGCACATTACTCGACATACATACAGAAATTACGACTTTGTTTTTTAATCCGTTTGAAGGACATTCGTTATGTACCTACCTGGCTTATAACGGTATAATTTGTTTCAGGTTTATCTTCTCTTTTGGCCTAATGATATGGACGGACAGCATCTTCCTAAACTTCTTTCCTCCACAGAACCCCGGCCCTCCGAGCGATATGGTGGTAGAATGTGACGACAGCGATTCATAATTTTTGTTTAAAAATAAATTATTATTGAGTTATTATTGCAAAAATAGATTTTTGTTTACATTTAAATCTTTCTTTGTGCATAGTACTTTTACATGTTAGTGAGGTAACCTTCGGATCGATTGTACCGATTTTAACAAGGCCTTGATAGCACGGATTGATAATTTCACGGGAAATTACTTTGATTTTATAAAAAGAATTATGGTTTCGTAAACCTTTCATTTACTTGGTAGTTCACTGTTTCTCCGGATTTTACAAATAAAACCTCAGGTCTTCATTATGATCTTTTCAAACGGGTCGTAATTTTATGCAGACGCAGTCGTAGGACACAGATAACTTTATAATAAGGACATACATGAGTTAAGAAATAAAAAAAGTTTTATAGTTACCATTTAATATACTACATAAAGTATTTAATAGTAATTCTATGAGTGATATTCACAATTATTGCTTGAAATACAATAGATACTAAAGTTATGCAAGACCCCCTTTTATTTTACTCCTGGACAAAGCCCCGTTCACATTTCTATTCAAGACATTTCACACAACGTCCTCTGGTCCCAAAGTAAGCTATATTTCTATGCTTGTATTATGGGTACCAGATACGGATAGACTACATATACTACTTTTCTTTTGTAAATACATACTTATAATACATAGAAAACACCCAGACGTAGTACAAACATTTGTATGATATTTATGGATATCACAAAAATGATTGACCCAAGCTGGAATCGAACCCGCGACCTCGTGATCGGCAGTCCATTACATAAACCACTCCACAACGAAGCCTTCTATTAACGTAACATGTCTAGAATAGAATATTCAACACGCAAATAACGCCCAGTATAGTATCTAAATACCTATTTTATTATAGTCTAAGATCCCACATTTGCTTTCCGGATGAAAATTCAATTGAAAATCAAAATCTGTGATATTGTGTTCACAAAATCATAAAATAATTGTATCTTCTTTAATAAACTAATTTCGTTATTTTCAACCCAATTGTATTCTGTAAAGAATACTAGGTGGTTAGTCGAGATGTTGCAAAGCAATCTTGATAGATGGCATTGTACGTAGAAATACGATATAAACTCAATCCAGTAACGATTGTGGTGGTAAATTTGAATGCTACAAGCACGACCGCAATAAGCTCAGTTGGCAAGAGCTTCGAAACGGTATTTCGAGGTTGTGGGTTCAAGTCCCGCTTGCGGCAATCACTTTTTCCACCATAATTTAGTTTAAGTAAAGCATAGCATGTCAATTGCAAAATCAATAAACTACTTTAGTATCTTCTTTACATATTAAAACAAAGTCGTCATTTTTGCATGTATGTCTCTATGTGAGATATCTTCAAAACAACGCAACAGATTTTGATGCTGTTTTTTTAATATATAAAGTGCTTCAAGAGGAGATCCACTTTCTAGTGGTTTCAGATATGTTTAGAAAATAGTATCGCCTTGGTAGTCAAATAATAATTTGAATAAAATGACAATCTTCAAGTTATTATTGAAACATCAAGTTTTCAGAATTAATAAACTCTTATAACCAATAGAACTCTAAAGTCTAAATATCTCCAATATGGGACATTCCAAAAGCAATCGCCATTTGTAAAGAAATATATTTTGTACATTTAAATTAGTTTTTCGTGTTATACAAAGCGAATAGGGATTATGTACTAAATGTGTAGTATATTTTATAATTATCAATCACAAAAATATTACAGTTTCATTTTAGTTTTTATAATGACTTTTTCATAACATTAATTTCTAATACGATTTACCTTATTTCATCATAAAGGATAATCATTTTGATTATGAGGCTTTCGTACGTACGTACACTAACACTTCACGCAATTTCATTGGTCGTTCACTAAGAGACGACAGTATCTGAAGACAAAGAGTATGAGCATTGCTCTCGTACCTTTTTCAGTGGATGTGACTTTAACTCCTGTTGGATCAATGCTTTAAAGAGACAACATTCCAACAAACAGACAACCTCTTAGAAACAACCTAAGAAAAGCTATCTCACAGCCGTATTCACAAACGTTACTGGGAGGTCTCATAGTAGGCATGGACGCACAGGGGTAGCAAAATCATTTCACAAGCAATACTTAAGTGGTGAAGCGCACTATGCGTTTGTTAAACTGAACGCATAGCTAAGTTTTGTCTATGAATACAAAGGCTCGATGAACGGAACGCACTGAGAAGTGTTACCCTTTGCACAGTGCATCAGCACTTAAGTACTTACTTTAGTAAATATTGTTTGCATTCACAAACAATATTTACTTAAGTAAGTACTTTTACTTATTATTATTTACTGGTGAAAGAATACGAGTACGGGTACGAGAGCATTGCTTATTGCTTTAACTCCTGTTGGATCAATGCTATAAAGAGACAACATTCCAACAAACAGACAACCTCTTAGAAACAACCTAAGAAAAGCTATCTAACACTTTGGACAGGATTATAGACGCCTCAGTGCTGCCGCCCTCCTCCTCCTCCAGCCCATTTACGTCCCACTGTTGGGCACGGGCCTCCTCCACTTTGGGAGGAATTATGGTCTACTGTGCCACGCTGACCAGGCGTGTTGGCACAGGGTTGAGTTTCGTGTTTTCCGTCTCTCACAGAGGATGTTATCCGTGTGCAATATCCCTTAGCTGACTTTTACAGCACCCTTGGGAGGAGATGGGGTGGTGACACTTGTATTCTTAATCCGTCACCACACGGACAGAAATTCATGCTGCCGCCCAGAGGTCATTATTTCAAAAACCCCTCGATACTTTTGGCTATATCTTTATAGCCCATTTTATAAACAAATTTAGTAATTCATTCAATGACGGAATAAATCCTGTGAGCTAAAAATTGAAACCACTTTGGTATGTTTGTTAATTTTTTACTTACAATTGCAGTGATTTCTTCAAAACAACTTTAAAAATATGTGCGTGCATTGTGTTAGAAAGTAGCAGCAAATAATATATTGTAAATAAGAACCCATTTTTTGAATTAGCAGCCATTTGCACAGTTATCCAAATGAGAGAATTGCTGTTGTTCAAATTAGCTAAAAGCTAAATAAATACACATTTTTTTGCCTTAATACTTCATAATTAAAAGTCCTGTCCTAGTCCTGTTGTATTAATGCACTAAGATTCCAGCAATATTTATACAAATTATTCCACATCGGAATTCTAACCCAACAATTCTAACTATATAAGATTCGAAATAAAGCACTAAATCAAACTTATCTAATACTATTATTTAAAAGCTATCTGCTCTCTGGTTTGGGTTTAGGTGGTTTAAAACCTTGGATTTTTTTCTTTTTCTTCTCTTTACCACCACCAGATTGGAAGGTTTTCCAACTGTCTACACGGTTTTGCCTTGATTCCTGAAAGAAGTATAAAATTGGTTATATAAAACGATATCACGATCCATTGTTTATAATGGATGCCAAAAGTACTCTAAAAAGTAGGTAGGTAGAATAAAAAAAAATTAAAACCAAAATTCACAACAAAGCGTATACTTTTCTGAAATTATCGCGTATTCAAGTGTATACTTTTCTGAAATTCATGAGGCTAACTGATAAATGAAACAAAGAAATCATGTAATTTTTACTAAAAACTTGTCGAATTACTCCACTACTTCCTACTCAGCTCATTGAGGCCCCACTCTTGGGCACGGACTTCTTCAGGAAGGTATTCAGTCTACTATACAACGCTGGTAGTGGCAGGTATATTGGATAGGATTTCGTTTCAAATTTGCCTTCTCTCAAACATGTTTATCTATTTATAATATCCATTAGCTTGCTTTTACACCTCTCTGATCAGGGTATGATGAATCCATAACTTAACTAAAACTAACCTCAAAATTCTTTGCCCACTCCTTTTCAAGAGATTTATTTTCTTCCTGCTCAATTTCTGCTTCACGTTTTCTTTTTCTCTCTTCCATATCACGAACTTCTAGATGTTGACGTTTACGTTCCATGTCTGCAAACAGCTGCAATCATGAAAATAACATAAAATGCTACATAAATATAGTGGTAATAGTGGAAAAACTAATCACCATAAGTGGGACTTGAACCCACAACCTCGGAATACCGTAACGTTATTTTTTCAACTGAGCTACCACGGGACCTGCATAACCAAATTCATCACTCATGGTAATATTTTTTTTTACTTTAATTTGATTTATAAAAATGCTATTCAGACGAAAATAGCTCATATGAACATAGTTCATAGTAAAAGCTCATAGTTGCTCAGTTGGTCGAGCGATGGAGTATTGAAATTGGGTTCAAGACCACTTATACAAGGTGTCCCAAAATTCAACGATAAGCGGGCACCAGAAGTTAGACCTAAACAGTCTAAAATGCAAAAGTCCAATCAAAACAACAAAAGTCCAAATAAAGAGTCCAAAATAAAGCCAGTTCAAAGATCACTTAATCAAGTCCAAATACACGCTAGAATCAGTTAGTACAAGAGCCACCTCAAATAAATACAGAAAGATGCACAAGCAAACAAAGATATTATACGAGTATACTGACAAATTAACAATAAAGAGATCATCTTACCACATCCCCACCCGCCCCTGTTCAAACTACCTGCCCTATTGTTGCCCGACAGCCCTTATGTTCTATCTTTTTCTAACGTACAATTTCCTTATATCTATCTCTTTCTAACTTCTATAGTTAATTGCCCACGCACACGTGCCATACAATTCGAAGAATTGGCAACAAAATACCAATTCTGGACTCAGTAAACGCTATTATTATCAAAAACAATAATTTATGAATTTCGTGCGCTTCAAAATTGTTCACAACTTTTTTTTATGGCGAGTATTTCTAAAGTATTATACCATTTCACAATCGTCTTTAGTTGCGTCAACTTAAAAAAATACTTGCCATAGTAGTGTCAGTACAATTTTTTTTCACCACGCTGAGGGAAAATGAACTGAGAGTTTTTACTCTCAGTTCTCATCTTCAAAATTTTAGGGAAATATTTGGAAAATTGTGGTAATTATAGTTAAAAGCCATTAGGGGGTGTCAATTTTCAAAGGTTTTAATACTTTTTTTGATATCTCTAAAATAAATTATTTAAATTAATTTTTTTTTTTCTTGAGTAGTCATGAGTAGGTGTAACTTCTGGTGCTCGCTTATCGTTGAATTTTGGGACACCTTGTATATAACTATTTCTGCTTTGAATTAATATTAGAAGAGTAATTAGTACTCAAGACTACACAAGTTTAGGATTACTATAACTAGCTTAGAGCATAAGTGCAACCGGAGTACACATTATAAAGCGCCCACCACTGAAAAATGTAGGAGAGCAATGCTTATATTCATTACTAGCTGTTGCCCGCGACTTCGTCTGCGTGAAATTTAGAAAGCAAACCTTAACAAACAGAAGTTTACTACACCGCTCAATAGATGGCGTTGTACAGTTCTTTTAAATCGCACCATGGTTTGGTTACACACATTAACACTTAAGCTCGTCAACATTTTTGGTTTTTAATCTGCTTTTCACATTTATAAATTAGTAAGGACATCGTCTCTCATTTGTTAAGTTGCATATAGTTACAAATCATTTCAACTTACATACTGTTTACTTATCCTATCATTGAACATTCAATAAATATCAGGCTTATCATAAACAAACATCTATTAATTACTAGCTAGCTAGCAAACATTGTTTTGCCATACCAATAAAAAGGTAAAAAAAAAAATTACTATAAACCTCACGGAGCCCGAGACCTTTCCAACGAATGCAAAACCGTGGAAATCGGTTCGTGCGTTCTGGAGTTATAGCGTCAGGAAAGAAAACCCGACTTATTTTTATATAGTAGATTAATATTCTATAACAAACAATTTAATTACAATTATAACTAAGTATTTGCGCCATTAACTAAACGGCGCATTACTGAGGTCATAACAATTTTCCATTAGAGGATTTCAGTATTTTCATTGCCAGTTACATGGCAATTATAATATATAATTAAATACCTTTCATGTCCATATAGTGATTGTCTAATTACGAATCTTAGTAAAAAGTCTAAGGTTATTTCATTATCGCATTCTCATCTTGATAGTGTGCAAAGTCTTAGATTAATCCAACAATTTAAAATGGGTCACAAAAACTTTGTACCACCCCTTTTTCTACCTAGGGTGGTGTAAAAGCCAGTTAAGGAATATTGTAGATCTGGAGAGAAAGAACTTTCGCTAGCTACTAGAACGTACGTAGATATGAACCAATCTAATAAAACAGTATAATATAACCAAATACCTTCATAGTCATGACATAAATAGCATGTTTATATTTCACAGGATCATCCTCGGGAATACCTTCACTCAAACGATTGTCCTTCTTTTGCTTTTTTCGTTTCTGTTCAATCTGAAATATTTCCAATAAAAATATTGTAAATTACAATGCATATAACATTTTATAGAAAAGAATATTTGACTATAATATAGATATTCTAATTGTCATACAAATGTTTGTACTGCGTCTGGGTGTTTCTATGTATTATAAGTATGTATTTACAAAAGAAAAGTAGTATATTATGTATTCTATCCGTTTTCTGGTACCCATAACATAAACATATAAGCTTAGCTTGGGACCAGAGGGCGTTGTGTGAAATGTCCATGAATATTTATTATTATTTATATAGAATGTAGTAATTAATAATAGAATAATATAGGTTTTATATCAATATTTGACATGATACTACATATATTTACCATATAATCAGTCCGTTCTTTGGCTTCCTCACATATATCCAAGCATTTCTTCCTGGTTTCATCACACTCAAGTATCTTCCATGATCTGTTAACAATTTCAAAAGCTTGTTGCGCCCGTTCAGAATCATCCTAGAAATCGACACAAAATAAATCATATTATAATAATAATTTCAGGGCTATCGACAAGACTTTACTAAGTAAGGTTTTTCTTTACACCTAGGTTTCCTTACCTATGTAAAGACTGGTTCGGGACGTCCTGCAGTTCGATTCCATCTGTGGATAAAAACGAAACGTTGACGGGCGTAACCGTCTCAAAGAATCCTGTAGGGTATAATTTCTACAACTAAATAGGGACAATAGAGTAACTATACAGACATCATTACTAAAATAAAAACCTATAAGTATATGAATTTAACATTAGAAGTTTTAAAATTTTTACTTTAGTGTTTATCGGAAGAAAGTTTGAATTTATTTTAGATGTGTATTTATATAAAGTTTGTATTGAACAAGAAATAATAACACATGGGATTACTTACAATATTTTTGTCTGGATGCACAAGTATAGATAAACGCCTGTATTTCTTCTTTATCTCATCTAGAGTGGAGTCAGGGTCTACTTGTAATACTTCGTAAGGATTTAAATTAAAGTAAGTGGAGCCTGGACGTAGTAACCTCTCTATTTGCTGTTTCGGAGTCAACACGGAATCTCTTTTTTCAATTTCTTTGACCTGTAAGTTATAATAATACAACAATATGTTATTGTAGTTAACTCCTTAATATAATATACTCATAGCGGCCCTATAGCTACGCAAGGGTTTTAAATTATCTATATTATTTTTAATGGAAGTTAATACTAAATGGTTAATAACAACAACACTACACACAATAACTTTTGTAAATAATACCACGCATGTATGTATGCAATACAATATGTGCAATTCATATCTTAAACAATAAATATTGGAATTAAGCTATTTGAAGTATGTAATATATAAAATAATGTAAGTTTTATTTACCTCGGTATAGAATTCGTCAAATGATTCCACTTTTCCAAAAGGTGTAGCGGAAGACATCTTTAGTTTTTCACTAAACTCACGACAGATTTAGTCCAATCTGTTAGAAATCTACATAACACTCACGAAATAGTTGCAATAATATGTACAGGGGAACTTATCAAAATTTGGATTCAATTAAATTATATCTTCACTAACAAAATGACAGGTAATTTCGCAATCAATGCATGGTAAATTGAATTCGTATTTGTTCGCCAATCGCCATATTTATTTTATTTTATTATAAGTGCTACAGATTATCTTACCATGCAGATTACTCGGTCTCTCTACCATAGACAAATGATTCCAAATTCCGACGTATCTAGAAAATAACAACGGTTGCTTTCCATTTAGTTAACACAGAGGGACTCTGCGTTACATTGTGAAACACTGCCAAACACTGTGTAAAAGTTTAAATGAAACAGCTAGTTGTCTCAAAATAACACTAGAGTGCATCAATATCGCAAAATTATGGGCGTTTTTTTACCTAAATGCAAGTTCCTTGACAAAGTCTTGACTCAATCTAATATATAAAATTCACGTGTCACAGTGTTAGTTACCGTACTCCTCTGAAACGGCTTAACCGATTCTTCTCAAATTTTGCATACATATTCAGTAGGTCTGAGAATCGGCCAACATCTATTTTTCAAACTTTTTTTTTTAGTATGGCAAAACAACGTTTGCCGGGACAGCTAGTAATTTATAAACACAACCTTCCAATAAGTTAAAGAACTTTGACAATTTGTGGGCAAATAAATCATTGTTTTGTATTATTACTACTGTTGTATCTAATCTAAATAATTAAAAATAATTAGTAGAGAAAAGAATTTTTCTCTTATTTGTTGGTAATTCTTGCTAATCATCTGTCAAACACCACTTTTTCGAGTGTCAAACAGTGTACGGCTGTGTTCAACAGTGTCGTTGATGGAAAGCGCTTTATCGAGCACTGCGTTACACTGCGTCACTTTTTGTATTAATTGGAAAGCAACCAACGTAGGTATCTAGAAATTATATATAAAAGAAGACTGCACAAGCCGCTTATCAAAAGTATTTTTTGAGAACGATGTGTAAAATGTCCGCAAATATTTATTTATTAAATTTTTCTATTTTAATTATATTAACTATGCATAGACCATGTATAGACATAAGCATCATTATCATTCATTCATTCTTTTTGATTATCTTGAGTTTTCTCGCGTCGCTCACTAGCTGAACTAGCTCCACTAGCTCCCTCTATTATTAACAATTTGGCTTTTTATCACTAACTTGTTTATCACTTCATCAAGCACTTTTTCATTTTTTTTTTATACGACCGAGGCAAGGCACGTAGTGGGTACCTATTTAAAAGCTGCCCAGTGGTCACTATTAAAAAAATAGTAAGTATCATCATTCGATTTTAATAGTGAGTATCTACATAAAATATAAACCTAGTAATAAGCCTTTAATTTTTGAGTTGCGTTTTGACGCTTTTGTACCTAGTGAGTGAGTGTAGTGTACCTATGTTAAATGGTAGTTGTAACTAGAGGTTAGCTTTTGTCATCTTTACTTAACGTAATAGCTAGGACCTAGCTAAATAACCTAATTAAAATGTGTTAAATTATACCTAGCTGCTATGTATAATTTAACACATTACGCAAACTAACCAACTATTTACGTATATCTGTAAAACTAACCTTATTTTCTTAACACTGCGTGTGATCATTTTAAGTTCAACTAAGTTATCGCTAATAATATCGTAAAGTTGCTTTGTAACCTATATTTTAGGTAAGTACTGGTACCACCCCGGTATCTGATTATCACTTAGGTACATACAGAATTTGGTTCCCAAATTTCCCAACCACTAGCACATTCTATATTCTGTGACCACTAGTCGAAAAAAAAAACGAAATCAGCCAAGTACAAGTTGGACTCGGAAAAAAGCGCGGGAACCTTCAAATTTGGCGGTCGTGGTTTTTCTTGCTAAATTTATTTTTTGTGGAAAGGCTATTAATAGTTTGTAAATATTATTTAAAGTGTGTGTATATAGGTATAGTAGTGTATATATATAATTAATTTTGTAGAATCTATGTAATCTAGGTAAGTTTTTGTTTTTCTAATATATGGGGGACCCTGTGGACCCCGGGGGAACAGCCCCTGATGATATAGGATATATGGTAACAATATGTAGCAATGCCTCCAATACTGACGGAAGCATGGATACGGATTGTTCCATCGTCAGTGCTAGTGGTAGTGTTAAGAGAAGGAAACTTTTATCTCGCAGATCCTTTTGTAGGGACTGCAATAAACGCAGGAGAAAACATGGTGATAAGGAAGGTTTTGATAATGTTCACTGTCAATGTTCGTTAGAGTCACGCAAACAACATAAAATTTCAGAAAGTGAAATGGCTCCTCCGACTATTACTAAAGTTAAAGATAATATTGATAATGTATCATCAAAGACTATACAAGCACAAAATTCACCAATTGCAAGGTTGTCATATGTTAGCACTGATGTATCACCCTTTTTAATCCATGTACAGAAAAAGACATTGTCACCTGAGGATGGTACAACCCTACATCCTATGGTATTCGGCCGTTTCTTAAAAAATAATTCTATAAAAAATATAATTAACGGTAGCCTCAAACGTATTGGTAGAAATAGACTTTCACTTGAATTTAATTGTTACCAAGATGCCAATGAATTTTTAAAATCACCACATTTGGACTCAAACAACTACAAGGCGTTTATTCCTACATTCTCAGTCACAAGAATGGGTGTTGTAAGAGGCATTCCTTCAGACTGGACTGAAGAGGACATTTTTAACAATATTACTCTTCCATATGGTTGTGGTAATATCCTTAAAGTCAGGAGGTTAAAAAGAAAAATTTTTGTAAATAATGTCACTGAATTAAAACCTACAGAATCAGTAGTAATCACATTTGATGGTCAAACTTTGCCTAAACATGTATATATGTGTTACAATGCTCTTGCTGTTCAATTATACATTTATCCCACTGTTCAATGTTTCAACTGCTGCAGATTTGGACATGTTAAGATACAGTGTCGTTCACAGCCACGATGTTATAAGTGTGGCCAGTATCACTCGGGTGAGAGTTGTGAGGTAGAGGAGGAAAATTGTCGGTGTGTGTTATGTAAAGGTTATCACAAGGCAACTAGCATTAAATGTCCTGAATTTCAAAGACAAAAATCTATTAAAGAAGCTATGGCTAAGAGTTGCATATCATACTCTGAAGCGTCCAAATTGTATGCACCAATAACAAAAATTTCATATGCTGATGCTTTAGTTTCAACAAAATCAGATCTTCATTCACAATTAAGCCCGCAAAAATCACAACAACAATCCAACCAATCTTACAAAAAAACAGTATTACTTAAAAATAAACCAAAAGTTAAATCTAGTCCAGGATATGATATTGGTGCATATAGAAATTTAACTAAAGACTATAATATGCAGACTCCTTCTAAAGGAGGTGCTTTTAAGTCGTTAGCCACTGAAGATTTTACCGATGCATCTGTAAAAGAATTGTTAATAGCTTTACTAAACACTTTAAATCATTCCAATTTCATACAACCGTCCATCGCTGCCCCTAAGAATAGTAATCGCCTGCACCAGCCAAGTCCAATCAATAATGGATAGCACAAACAAAGTCCTTCAATGGAACTGTCGTAGTGCTCCGTCAAAAAAATCTGAATTAATACATTTAATTAATAATTATAATCCGTTTATTTTAGCCCTTCAGGAGACTTGGCTGAAACCAGGAAACCCATTTAGGTTATCTGGGTACGCCTGTCTCCGAGAGGACCGTTCTGACGGGTATGGTGGTGTTGCCCTACTCGTCAATCGTAATTTCCCTTTTACACATTTTGTGATTGACTCCCATAGCAATAATTTTTCTATAATTGCTGCTATTGTAAATAAAATATGTTTTGTTTGTATATATATCCCTCATCCTTCTTCTGTAATATTAAATGAAATTAATAATATTCTGATGACTATTCCTAAGCCTTTCATTGTTCTAGGAGATTTTAATTGTCAACATCAGTCTTGGGGAAGTTCTTTTAACCATTTTGGCAATTTGATGTTAGATATATTAGATACACATAATCTTTGCATACTTAATTCAGGCTCTCCAACTCGCCGCACTGCACCGAATGAAGGCAATAGCGCTCCTGACCTTTCAATTTGCTCAAATAATCTTGCTTCACAGATATCATGGCAATGTCTTCCACTTTCATATGGAAGTGATCATTTCCCGATTATTCTTTCCTTTCCGTTTCTTAAAAATCCTCGATCTCTTCGTTCTGGGCCTCGGCTTAAGTATAAGCTAACTGATGCAGATTGGAGTACATTCAGAACAAATATAAATGAAAAAGTATCTAAATTGTCAGAAGTAAATCAAAATAATATCGCTGACTGTGCTGAGACTTTATCGCAGATATTAATATCAACTGCGAATGAAGTTTTTCCGATGAAAAATAGTAGTCTAGGTTTTCTACCATCTCCACCGTGGTGGGACAAGGATTGTACGGAGGCTATTAAAAAAAGAAAAGAAGCAGAGCGTAATTTTGCCGAATACTCGTCTTTTGAAAATTTTGATATTTTGTCTAGTATTATTAAGCAATGTCGTAAATTATTCAAAAAGAAGAAGTTTGACAGCTGGAAATCATTTTGTTTGTCCATTTCGCCTGATACTAAACCTTCTGTAGTATGGCAAAATATTAGAAAATTTAGATGCGCATTTAAGGATTCTACTTCTTCGACAATACCTCTTTCAGTTCAAAATCAATTTTTAGATAAATTAGCCCCTCCAACAGCTTCTGAGAAATTATTTCTGCCACACCTCACTTCTATTTCAAACAATCTTTCAGGTCTTAATGGACCATTCTCTCTTTCTGAACTGAAAGGTATACTAACAAACTTAAAAGATTCTTCTCCTGGAATGGACGGAATTCCTTATTCTTTTATTACACACTCTTCTGATGAAACTCTCTCGTACTACTTAAATATTGTTAATAAAGTTATGGTAACAGGTGAAATTCCAAATTCATGGAAATCTCAGGTAGTTATACCAATATTGAAACCTAATAAAACTTCTTCTGCTGCATGCTCTTATCGCCCTATCGCTCTCTCTAATACTTTGATGAAAATAACAGAGCATCTTGTTAAAAATCGCTTGGAATGGTACATTGAAAACCACAACTTATTGTCCACTAGTCAATTTGGTTTTAGGCGAGGCAAGAGCACATTAGACAGTCTTAGTATCTTTGTAACGGATATACGTCTTGCCTTCTCACAAAATAAATCAATAGTAGCTAATTTCCTAGATATTTCTTCGGCATACGATAATGTTAATTTAAACTTATTGTACAAAAAACTAATCTCATTAAATGTTCCTATTATACTCACAAACTTTATTCTAAACTCTTTGATTGATAGACAGATCTACTTAGACAATAGTTCATCAAATCCGAGAGTTGCAAATAAGGGTTTACCGCAGGGCTCTGTTTTAAGCCCAATTTTATATAATATTTATGTTCACGATTTAGAAGGATCGCTTGATCCAAATATTTCAGTTCTACAATATGCTGACGATTTAGTTTTATATTACGCTCATGATTCTATTAATCAAGCATGTGCCTCTGTAAATAATTGCCTAGAAAATCTTAAGTGTTGGATGGACTCGAATGGTTTGGAAATTTCTCCTCAAAAGAGTTCTTCCATGCTTTTCACCAGAATGCGCCTCCCACCGCCTATTAATATTTATTACAATAACAATTTAATTAAACCACAAAGTAGTGTCAAATTCTTAGGATTTGTTTTAGACTCTAAGCTTTCTGGAATACCTCACTGTGAGTACATCGTTGCCAAGTGTGAAAAATCACTGAATATATTGAGATGTTTAGCCGGTGTTTGGTGGGGGGCTCACCCTTATTCCTTAAAACTACTCTATAATTCCATCATCCGAAGTCTCCTTGACTATGGTTGTTTTTTATTGGAACCTGGAAATGTTCAAGCATTAAAGCGGTTGGACAGCATTCAATCCAAAGCATTAAGAATAGTGTCCGGTGCAATGAAATCTTCCCCAATTAATGCGCTTCAAGTTGAACTAGTAGATCCTCCGTTATATTTGCGTCGACAATATTTATCAGATAAATTTTTGTTTCGTTGTTTTCAGTTTTCAGGTCACCCTTTGCGTTCTAAACTCCAAATTCTTCAAGATTATGTTTCTACATCTTCGTATTGGGCCCATAAAGAGCCACCATGTCTTATTAAAAGTTTTCAAAAATATAATTCACTGCAGGCACCTAACCATTCTTCATTGTTGCACCCACTTTATAATGCTCCTTTTGCATCTTTAGTTACAGTTCCAAATATTCATTTAACATTAAGTATAGATAAAGGTGATCCATTAGCACAATTCTCTTTTAGTGAAATTGTAAATACTAAATGGCCAGACTGTCATCATATTTACACCGATGCTTCCAAATCGGGAAGTTCTGATTGTACTGGCGTTGGGATATATCATCCTCAATATGATATAGTTCAAAAAATTAAATTCCCACCAGAGACATCAGTTTTTACTGGTGAATGCTTTGGCTTACTAAAGGCAATAGAATATGTTTTAATAATGAAATTGGAAAACACTGTAATATTTTCAGATTCGAAAAGTTCTCTACAAGCACTAATGAAATACCCTTTTTCATGTAAAACTATTTTTCCTGTCATAATTAAAATCAGAGAGTTACTTTATCGTTGTCTACAACAGAAATTAACGTTGTCCTTTGCGTGGATACCTAGTCACTCTAATATTCCTGGCAATATTAGAGCCGACAAACTTGCAAAAGATGCTGTAGAGTCTGGTGATACATTTCCTTACGTAAATTATTATCATGACCTTGCAGCTTTACCTATGTTATACTTAAAAACCGCGTGGGACCAATTATGGTCAGAAAGCTGCAAGATCAAAGGGAAATCGTATTCACAAATCCAACAGTCCATTCCCAGCAAACCATGGTTTTTTAGGTTTAAACTTGGAAAGCGGGCCACTAGTTCCTTGATTCGAATTAGACTGGGACATACGTGTTGTCCTTCTCATTTAGTGAGATTAAAAATTATTACTTCTGACGAATGTGTGTGTGGTGAACAGGCTGACATTAATCATATGATACTTGCTTGTCCTTCGTATGACCACTCTATTATATTTTCAACCCTATTTTCTTTATCTATCCCATTACCTACATCTGTTTCTATTTTACTCGCTTCTAAAAATTACTATATCTATGATGCAATAGCTTCATTTATATTATGTAATAATATTAAAATTTAACTTATATATGTACATAGTTATTATCATACTTTAGAATCCTTTCCACAACTAATGTCTCTAATATGACAAAATTTCCTTTTAATTACACTAAAGTTTCCCTACCTTTAAATGGCAATACCCAAATCGGGTTCGACCAAAAAAAAAAAAAAAAAAAAAAAAAAAAAGTTGGACTCGAGCATTAAATGTACCGTAACCATTATCATCAGGCCCGGTCAACTTCCTTCTGTATGCGAAGGACAATTCTAGTATAATACGACGAAAATAGTGGAAGCCTGATTTGTATGAACGCATATACAAATGTCCAACTTTTCTATTAGAACGGTTAATACTGGGGGCTTGTGAGGTCTTGCAATAGCAAAAATGTAATCTTAATTTTTTTTTTCAAGCATGTCAGCATTTTCTTTTGCTGTGGTAACTTACGAGTTGCCCGGAAAAAAAAATTCCCGCTTTTATGGTATATTATCTTCATATAACTTACTTTATGGAACGTGCAGGTTTTGTGAATCAAGGAATAATATGAGGCATATTTGATAATAAAGGGCCAACCCATTACGATAGTAAAAATATTTTGTGAATTTTGAAGGAAAGTTAGTTTTACTGACACATAACATGATATTCATCTGTAATCGTATAAAAAATGGAATAAAATCTAATAGAATTTAACGTTCAATCCGAAACTTTTTTACAAACTTTTTTATTATTAAGTGTAATTGGATTTTCTTGATTTTATTTTGTTAAATATTTGGGATATTGTTATTATCATGGTAACACCGTATTTCACCGTAAGTAAGCTAAACAAAAAAAAATGTCTGCCCTTCTTTGCACACGTTACGATTTTTGTTTGTATATTTAACTTTGTTTCATCTTCATATAATGTTGAGTTGAGCATCTGCTACTCCGTTTTATTGAATATTTCAAGAACTAGTGATAAGTAATCGTGGAGATAGTGACTCTTTATATATAAGATAGTGACTTTTAGTGCATCTTACAATGAAAGAAAACAAAAGGAAATGCCTCAAGTGTGGATCTTCACCCACTGAAGATTCCAGTATTAAATTGTTTCGCTTTCCTAATCCGGGTAAAACCAATATTCTTCGGTAAGTATTTTATTAACCACAGTTTTTTATTGGTTCAGTCTGCAATCTTTATAGGGTTAAACATTTCATTACTGGACATCGAGTTTAGAATTCATAATATATGTTTTTTGTAGATAGTACTCATAAATATAAAATTGTAAACTTATGGCATTTCACAATGTTTATTCACTCAAGAATGAATTACTGGGCGAAAGTTAACCATATCATAAAATTCTATACAAAGCATTTTACAATGTTCATTTTCTTTTCATTTTTAGATGTGAATTATGGGCCAAATACTGTTTTCCTCAAGAATCATGGAATTCACATGAATTCCATACCAAACTCTATCGTGAGCATAGAATGTTGTGCCACAAACATTTCAAGATTACATCATTTTATGATTTCTCACTTAAAAGGCTGAATAAATTTGCTGCTCCAGACTACGAGCCATGTGTTATGGTGTGATATATCTATAAATCTATCTATACATATAAATAAAATTGAAGTGTTTTTTTCTAAATTCAAATTAACAGCTATGCACTAAATGCATATGAATGTATACTATATACGGTACCTACATTAACAACCAATTTTTAACATTTTTTGTCTGTCTGTTTGTTCCAGCAAATCTCTTAAACTCTTGGACCAATTTTGATGGGATTTTCACTGGCAGATGCTGCTGTTATAAGCAGCAACATAGGCTACTTTTATTTCAGAAAAAAAAATTAAGTTTCTGCAAAAACAAAACTAAAACCAATGAATGTGAACTGCGCAATAAAACCGCAGGGCCCAGCTATGCATTCTAAATAATTAACTTTTTAGATTCTAATTAGACTTTATATTTCACATCAGGATTTATACTTTGTATCCATGTAATTATAGGAAAGGTAAATTCATCTTTTCTTATAACCACATTTCTATAATTGCAGGAATTTACTAATCCTATTCAAAACCCAAATCCATCACAAGCAGTGGAACCTATAGCCGGTCCATCATGGAGGTCCCAGCCTTTTGTGGATATTAGTAATATTAAAGACACATTGGCATTGAATATCCAACCTCAAAATATTATTCCACCACAGAACTATCTAAAATCTGAAAACTCTGCAGAGAAATCAATAGATAAACGACCAAAAATGACAGAAAAAGAGACGTATTATTACAAAAAGTGCAGAAAACATTTGAAAAATATATGTCAACTGCGGAACAGAATAAAAAAATTAAACAATGAATCTATTTTAAAAATTTTGTCCAAGGACAAGTCAGTGCATGAAATGATTAAATATAATGTAACATCTTACTTTGCTTTGTTGCTTCAAGAGCAGTTAAATAACACCAAACGGAAAGCCAAAGGAAGAAGATGGAATAGTGATGCAAAAATTATTGCATTGAGGCTGTACAAAAGGTCTCCAACATGTTACAGGCTACTACGAAGACTATTCTGTCTCCCTGCACCAAGCACACTAAAATATTTGCTTAACAAATTCAGTCTTGGTGTTGGCATTAATGCAAAACTACTTTACAGAAGAGGCTCCCAAAGTTTGAATTTGCTATAATTTTATATTTACTAAACTGAAATTTATGAATCTGCTATTTCACTAAATTATAATATTGCGTTATTTAAAAAAAAAAATGTATTTTCCTTAGTCTCAAATGTACCTTGGACCTTTTACATTTAAATTCATGCTATACTTTATTTTATTTTTATATATTACTCTTTTTTTTTTTACTCTACTATTATTGTACCCTAAAAAAAAATTACATTAAATAAAGTTAGTACAAAAGGCGGTCACAGAGGCAAGAGAGCACAAGGGCTTACAGACAACCTTGGGATGGAATTGGTGGAATTTATGAGAGGGTAGACTGTAAGCGCACACACATATACATACATAAAGATACATATACATACACACATATACATAATTATATCTAAACTAATATTGGAAACATTTTGTGTTTTTGTACATACAAACCTATGTTAACCTATGAAAACATTACAAACATACATATGTTTGTAATGGTTTCAAGCAAAAACTACCGTACCGATTTCAAAAACTCTTTCACCATTAGAAAGCTGTATCTTCACTGAGTGACATAGGCTATATTACATATTTTTTTAAAATAGGATCCCTATTAAAGATGCAATAATATGACCCAAAGTGTGAAAAAATTAGTCATAAAACTGTCATTGCATGCGCTGCGGAAACTATTGATGATAGAACAAAAAAATGTTCTATAGTATTATAGAACAACCAATTTGAATGTCAGACATTCTACATAAATGATGTTACGAATTTAAAAATGTATGAGATATATATTCGTTGGAAAGTAAAATCTGTATATTGATTGGATTATGTATGAATGTAAGTGTGTATCTAATAATCTGAAAGGAAGTCATTTAAAAATATGCATAGGACCCATCGATTTATAAGAATGTCTTTGATTAAGACTTAAAAACATTAGGTCCTTGCAATCACTACTAAGTTGTAAATTTTTGATTTCTTTTTTCCTACACCAACTAACCCGTTATTCAATCACATAATTGTTTAATATACCTTATCTATTATTTTAGATCGTACAACACTGTTTTGAAGCGGGCCTCAACATAGCTGCAACAGTTTGTGATTTAGATGGGGTTAATAGAAGAGCCCTGGGTATCTTAGGCGCTTCTGCAGAACACCCATACATTGAGTTACAGAACAAAGAAGTAGTAACTCTGTTTGATACACCACACTTATTAAAATGTTTTAGAAATTTATTTTTGAAATATGATATAAAATGTCCAACAAACATAACCTCTGATGATAAAAATGGAATAGGTAAAATAGTTTGTCTATTTCTTATTATTAAATTTTATAAAACCGCATAAAATGTAACAATACTTCTGTATAAGTGACTATTATGTACTAATATTCCAATATCAGGTCGGAAGTCAAGACGGAAATTGATGAGAATTTCATTTTAGCTTATGACAGCAAACATGTTTAATAAAAATAATATATTACCCGACAGTAGACAGTAGTAGAACACAGTAGACAGTAGTCACTTACCATTACTCGACCAGATAATTGATAAACAGGCTGACCTGTTTATCAATTATCTGACATTGATTGTCTCTCATTATGTAGAAATGTATGTACTTGTTAAAAAATTTCTTTTGCCGCTACATATTTGACTGACGCAGACTATTTTGATATTACAGGTTTGGCAAAGTGGATCCACATTCAAAATTTTTATGAAGTTGATAGTAGAAATCCAAATTTTGTATTTGCACCATGCATAAAAAAAGAACACCTCGAACCAAATACAAAACAAAAAATGAAAGTAAAGCTTGCAGCTCAAATACTAAGCCATTCGGTTGCTGCAGGAATATATGCAAAAATATCGCAAGGTAAATTTCAGTTAAGTTTACCGAACTTAACTACATAAGATACAGAATACATATCATTATAATTATTGTTGTAGGTCCTATCAACTCCGTCAAGAGCTCGTCCTTAAGTATGGCCTCATTGAACAGAGGCTACCATATAAATAATAATAAAAAAATAGTTTAAAAAAACTAAAAAACACGCTTTATTTAATCGAATTATTGTATTGTCATTGGTCTTTGACAGGTGTGCAAAATTTGAATAGAATCTGACCGTTTAAAGTGGGTCAAAATAGCGTCCAAAGGAGTCGGTTACAAACATACAAACATACAAACAAACATACAAACAAACATACAAGTGAAGCTAATATAAAGCATGTAAAAAGTACCATCCAGAGGCCTTACTTCGAAAACGACCGCGCCAAGCTCTACTGAGACCGGCCCATCATCACGGACAGGACTATTCTTGCGAATAAGCCTGATATCATGCTGATGGACCAGACGGAGTCTTGGGTATTTCTGGTGGATATCACCATCCCCTATGAAAAGAATAAATAAATAAATATTCATGAACATTTCACACAACGTCCTCTGGTCCCAAGCTTAGCTTATTTGCTTGTGTTATCAGATGTTTATCAGTTGTGTTATGGGTATCAGAATACGGATATACTACACATCATACTTTTTTTTTGTAAATACATACTTATAATACATAAAACACCCAGACGCAGAACGAATATTAAATTTGTGTGACAAATATAAATATCACACAAATAATCGTCCTGTGCGGGGATCGAACCCGCGACCTCGTGAACGTAGCAGTCCGTTACATGAACCACTAGACCACAAAGCCCGATAAGAAGACCGAATATTTGGACCTCGTGATTGGGATTATGTAAAAATTGTAATAATTCATATTTTCAGGAGAGCTCTCTGCGGAAGCCACAACAACGGCTGAAATTATAGCGAACATGGATAAATTATTTGATATCCTAAATTCACAAACGCCAGATTTGAGAAGAGGCAAGCCATTTTCCACAAATTTATCGAATAAAAGACAACTTTTATTTAAACACATAACATGTATGAAACATTTTTTTGAAAAAGTCGAATATGTCGGCATAAAGCGTGCACCTCCGTCAAAAGAAGGCTGGATTTGGACGCTAAATGGTGTGGAACGGTTGTGGAGAAACTTAACAACGAAACATAAAAATATTAAGACCTTAGCTACTCGCAGATTGCAGCAAGACCCATTAGAAAATTTGTTTGGTTGCATTCGTGGGAACTGTGGTTCGAACACCAATCCCACTGTGGGACAGTTTACTGCAGGTCTGAAAACTGCTATACTAAGCAATCTATCCCACCTTGGGGTTGGAAATTGTGAGAACGACGAAAATGACTTAATATTAGATGATTACAAAACTTTATTTACTCCAGCCACAGACACCCATACTGATGAAGAAAATACCTTGGTTAGAGACGTTGAATATGAATTCGAAAACACATTTCAATGTAACTTGGAAGAAAAAAGTGGCGAATTGCAAGCTTGTGCATATGTTACTGGTTACATTATTAAAAAATATAATCTTGACTGCGAAGTATGTAAAGCTTTGTTGATTACAAAAGAATGTGAATGGGTGCATTCATTTTTAGATTTTAAAGAATATAATGATGTGAAAAGATCTCTACAATATGCAACAAAAGAATTTATTATTTGTGTAGAAAGATGCGCCACAGTTATCAAAATTTTTTTAAAAACTGAGGCCCACACCCTCAATATCAGAAAAAATATAATTGATTTGCTACAGAAATCGGTAAATTTTGATTTTTTGGATGACTGCGTAAGTCATAAAAAAAATAATATGTCTCACATTATTAACAGTGTTTTTTATATATGTATGAAACGTTTTTGCATTATTCAAAATCGTCTGTTTACAGAGGAGGCGTCAAAGTCTGCTTTAAAAAAAAAAATGGACATACTTAAACATAAATAGAAGCTAGGCTAACCTATAAATTAAATAAGTGTCTAGGCATGTCATGTAATTTGTATCATATATAACTTGTAATTGAAAAGCCATTAAGTAGTCAAGTCAACTTGTAATTGTAATTCTCGTGATGTCAAATTTCTAGATGCAGTTAATACATTAATTGTAATATGACATACGGGGACTACTGACAATTTCGATGGAATTCATCTTAAAATATGTTTTTGTTAGTAGATAAATAAATTTCGCTTAAAAAAAGAAAATTGTTTTATTTGTAAACCATTTTTGTAGATACTTTCAGCAGCACATTTCCACCTGCGAGAAAATTTATACTTGTGCTTCACGGGCGTTGAATCACAGGCGTAAATTTTCTTGTAGGTGGAAAGCGATATTCACAGTGAAAACGATAAAAAATATTTAAAAATTCCCGCGTATTATATATTTCAAAATTCCCGCGTATTATATATTTCAAAATTCCCGCTTAATACGTATTTCAAAATACCCGCTTAATAAGTTTCTTATGGGGCGCCTAAGTTGGCGCTGCACGAGTGATATTGTCCTATTTTTTTTGTATGGAGTCGGCATTCTTCTTGTGAGTAATTTGTATTCTGTGATTATCATTGCCTACGCTTATGTATTGAAGCAATGTTGGGTGTGGCAGAAGAAGCATGAAAGTAAACTAAGTGCTGTAGAGACGCGCTCTTCGAGAAGTATTTATTTATTTATTTCATGTACAACATTACAGTTTATAAAACTAATGCGTTATACACAAAGCAATCATACAAAATCAGACAAATAATAGTACTAAAAAGACAACATTAAAATTACAAATGAAGGGCACAGGGGAAAATCATGCAATGTCACTAAAACAATGAACTGAGAAATTGTTAAATTAACATTTTGATCCTTGAAAAATATTAGAAAAAAACTTTAAATAAAAAAAGACATAATAATTATTAAAGAAAATATATTACTTTTGGGTGTGTAATACAAAAAAAAAACATCTTGCTTGTATTTTTTAAGTTAATAGAAAAAAAGGAAACAAATTCAGAAAATACAGGAAAAAAATATGCAATGTCCATAAAATTATTATTGTTTAAGCATCACTATATTTAATCCGTGAGAAGTATTCCTTAGCTTTTGGTCCACAAAACTTTGACAAAGCCTGGATATCCATAAATTTTGCCTTTGAAACTGGAAGGCTCTCAAGGTTTGACTTTTCGGGGAGTAAAAACTCCGAGATACCATGAATAGAATCATGAAACTTCAACTTTTGTTTAGGTCCCATGAGAACAGATGATGTCCAGGCAGAATTGTAATGTTCTCTATGAAAAATTAATCTTGGATGATCCTTTTCAACCCTGATTTCTCTTATGGGTCGAGATAAAAAGGGACATGTCTTCTTAGACAACAAAACAGACGAATGAAATAACCTCAAAAATGTCATGTCAATGTCAATCAAACCATGGACAATGCTTATTTTTTTCCTGTACGACTTGGACATTGCTTGATAATGCACTGTATCGATATTTTTGAATGAAGATTACTCCGTGACTGTGCATGTTATTGCAAAGTATGTTTTGGCGTTTCGTTCTACCATACTTGTACTATAGAATGGCATTGCCAGTACAAAAAATTAAAAAATGTGACATTGCATGATTTTCCCCTGTGCCCTTCAAATCAAAACAAAATACTAAAATAGAGAGTGCGACTTAAAATAGTTAAAGAAATCAAGTCACAAGAGAACGTTGTGGTCTGAAAGAGGATGTAGTGAATAAGGTGGAGAAAAGTATGCTTAGGTGGTTTGTATTTGGAGAGGATGGACGGTAGACGATTAACAAAAGGCATATAAACGACGGAAGTAAGTGGAAGCGCTGGGAGAGGACGCACGGGAAAAATATACTCCCAATATCATCATCGGTACACTTCAAAAGGGTGCGTAGCACTTACAACCGTTGGGCATGTATGACCAGTTGTAAAAGGGTGGATGCAGCCAAGGAAGTGTGTTTGCACTGTAGCAGATGGCGCTCTATAGTCTCTGTCTACCCCTATGGGAAAAGACGTGATGTTATGATGATGATGATAATAAATTAGATTCAACATCAAAGCATACCGTCAAGCATATATCAAGTTAAAGACAAACAATCTTGTACGGGAGCTTGCTTGGTAATAATTTTAACAAAGCCTCGTACCTACCAGACGGACAGGCAGACAGTGAAGTGTTAGGAATAGGGTCCCCATAGTAAACTCTTGAATTTTTGATACGGAAAACATGCTTTGAAACGAAGTAACAAGTACCAAAAGCAAACTGAACACTTTATATAACACTTAATAACTTTACACACAATTATTATAGGTAGTTAACTAAGCAACAAATTTTATTGTTTCTTGAGATTTTTTAGAAAATCAAAATGTTATTGTTTTATGTGTCAGGTGCGTAACTGCAAGCTTCGATAATGTTCACGAACAAAGTTGTACTTATAACTGGGGCTAGTTCTGGTATTGGTGCACAAACTGCTATAGACTTTGCTAAGCATGATGCAAAGTTAGTAATCACAGCAAGAAACAGCGAAAAGTTAAATGAAGTAGCTAATCAGTGTGTAACAGATTCACCAAGTAAACTTAGACCGTTGATCGTAGTCGCTGATATGAATAAAGAGTCTGACATCGAACAAATTGTTAATAAAACTATAGAACAATACAAACAACTTGATGTATTGGTCAATAGTGTTGGCGTGCTCGAATCGGGTACTATAGAAAATACTGACATTGGTCAATTTGACAGAGTCATGGAGACTAATGTTCGAGGACCTTTTCTAATAACAAGTTTGGCTGTGCCTTACCTTGTCAAGACTAAAGGAAACATTATTAATGTTTCCAGCGTGACTGGAATCAGATCTTTCCCGAATGTTCTAGCTTACTGCGTATCCAAAGCTGCTTTAGATCAGTTTACAAGATGTACTGCATTAGAATTAGCCCCGAAAGGAGTTCGTGTGAACGCTGTCAATCCTGGAGTAATAACGACTGGACTTCATATGAAAAGTAGCATGAATGAGCAAGAATATGAAGCATTTATAAAGAAATGTGCCGATACTCATGCCTTGGGAAGAGCTGGTGAACCAAAGGAAGTTTCCTCTGTTATTATATTTTTAGCAAGTGACGCGGCTAGTTTTGTTACCGGTGTCACATTACCGGTTGATGGCGGTCGTCATGCTATGTGTCCGAGATAAAGACATTGTGCAATGGAATTCATACTCTACGTATATAAAGAAAACTACGAATATGTATAACTGTGTTATTGTTTGTATTGTGTAAACGACTGCAATAAAGAAAATATATTAAAATTGTTATTTATTTAGTTATTTTCACTGTCATTACCTGACATTGGTAGCGTTAATTTTTTTAACTTCTATGGTAATATCCGTGCTGATTTGTTTTGATTGAATTCTTAAGGTTCCGTTTTAAAACGAACCGCTATACATCAATTCATCACTACTTTATCTTCCGTCTGCCTGTTTTATCAATTTCATTCGGCAAAGACGCACAGAAGTTCAAATCTTTAGACAGCAAATTACTCGTAGTTAGTTTCGTGCTATTTTGATTTTTGTAAAAAGTGATTCATGAATGTGTACGCTACTGTGTACTGCTACGCTGTAACAAGTCCCAATTAGCACTTTTCATGGTATTTTAGTCTGCTAAGAATTTATGCTGCAAATACTCGTAACTCCACTTGAATATGTGTACATATTTTGAGTGCACATCAGGATGGTATAAAAGACTTAACACTTATTATATGAAACAGACTCCAATTTCGCTGGAAATCGAAATGTTTTATTTATGTTTCATTAATTATATTATCAGGTTACAAACTTCGAAGATGTTCACGAACAAAGTTGTACTTATAACTGGTGCTAGTTCTGGTATTGGTGCCCAAACTGCTATAGACTTTGCTAAGCATGATGCAAAGTTAGTAATCACAGCAAGAAACAGCGAAAAGTTAAATGATCTAATCAGTGTGTAACAGATTCACCAAGTAAACTTAGACCGTTGATCGTAGTCGCTGATAGGAATAAAGAGTCCGACATCGAACAAATTATTAATAAAACTATAGAACAATATAAACAACTTGATGTACTTGTCAATAATGCCGGTATACTCGAATCTGGTACTATAGAAGATACTGATGTAGGTAAATTTGATAGAGTCATGAAGACCAATGTCCAAAGATCTTTTCTATTAACAAGTTTAGCCGTGCCTTACCTTACCAAAACTAAGGGAAATATTATTAATCCAGTGTAGGTGGAATAAGATCCTTTTCGAATGTACTGGCTTATTGTGTGTCCAAAGCCGGTTTAGATCAGTTTACAAAATGTACCGCATTGGAATTAGCCCCGAAAGGAGTTCGTGTAAACGCTGTCAATCCTGGAGTGATAACGACTGGAATTCATGTGAAAAATACCATGAATGAACAAGAATATGAAGCATTTATAAAGAAATGTGCCGATACTCATGCCTTAGGAAGAGCTGGTGAACCAAAGGAAGTTTCCTCTGTTATTATATTTTTAGCAAGTGACGCGGCTAGTTTTGTTACCGGTGTCACCTTACCGGTTGATGGCGGTCGTCATGCTATGTGTCCGAGATAAGGATGCCACTTAATGAAATTTATTAGTTAATTTAAATAAATGTTGGGTAGACAAACAGATGTGTTAATGACCAATAAATTGTTAATTGTTACTGTAAAATATACCAGTGTTGTGAGTATTATGTGGTTATTTTCGTTTTAATTATCTTTCATTAGAGTCAGCCAGCAAAGAGATACTAACTTCAAATAAGTTGGTATGTTTAATTTTGAGTGCCAGAGCTTGTTTCGGGCAATTTACCTAATCATTTGTTATCTAAAAGTCTCAAGATCAGAGGAGGGATGATATAACGCCAGGATATGAATAAGTAGGGAACTATCTACAATATTTACTTTTATTACATCGTTACCGATGTTTAAACTTACCCACTACAACTTTAACCTAGGACTGGCGATGACTTCGAGGTCATGATGGTATTGTAATAACAATACCTATAACCGCAGGGCCCGTGTCGACGAACTTTTCGTTTTTACATCTGCAAGTCTGTGGTGCAAGTATATTGGCTTATCTGCTCACATGTAATAAACCCCCTCTGAGACATCATAATTTGTGTAGTGTAGACAAAACCATTGAAAACAACCTTTTTTTTTAATCAGTTTATTGAAATATTAAATTACAAATAATAATACGTAATACATCAAAATATATTGACTAAATGTCTTTACAATTAACTGAAGTAATATATTTTCTGCGAATTCCTTAGGCGAATTCGTTGACTTGCAATTTTGACAAACCATTTTGTAGGGCCAGGAATCTTCATACAAAATAGTTTGTTCAAAAATAAAAATTATGTGGCTATTGCCTTTTTAGGTTAAAAGCATTCCACATTAACTTTCATTTAGCCTGTTGGCACTATTTAGTCGTATAGCACAATCACCCTTAGCATTTACGGTTTATTCTCAGGAAGCAATAAAGCAAATTTTTGAAAGAATTTATCACAACCCATTGAATATTACCTACTGTTACTTCCTTTATAGGCAATGCCGCAGGAATACATACCTATCAAGGAACGGCAAGATATAAATTTGGTACATTGGGTATTATGATAATTCTACATTACTTTACTTAGTATATCGCTGGTTTTAAACGCACATATTTATAAAAACATTTGTAAGTGCGATAGAAATCTTAATAAAGTCAATGATTTCTGAATAAAGTTATAAAAATCGATCTTTAGGCGGACATGGTCGCTGGGAAAAGCTTTATAAATAAATAAGCATCTCTTAGATATACCGAGTTCAGATTCTAAGCATTCTTGCAACTTCTACCGTATGGTTCATTACAATTACAATTTTCACCATATTTTCTGCAGTCGCACATTAAATGCGGGTTATTTCTACCAGCCTTGTAAGGTGCTTGCCCTAAGAAGTTGCCCCTGAAACAAAGTTAAATTTGTTAGAAAAATACCTGAAAGGGAAATTCCATTAGGGATTAGCCCATTCTCCTTAGGGTCTGGGGCCACTCATGGACAGCAAATACATAGATAGCAATATACTATCTATGTAGTAGTAGTAGTTAGCATATACGTTCAGTCAAACGTGTAAATCATAATCAAGTTCATATAACAAAGCCAGGCCGTAATAAATCAGAAAATAATAGAAACACTATGCACATGTACAAGAACCCTCACTTGCGACAAGTGAAGTTGACTGTTTGACATTACATTTGTTAGGCATTTCATTTACTTTTTTCTTTTAAAAATGTTTTTAACCACATTATTAATTACGAAATGCATATTGATGCGTGCATAAAAATATTTTATAAAGATAGAAAACTCAGGATAAAGTTTTAAGTACCAACAATATTTTCCTACGCGACTTTTGTAGGGATTTTCAAACAAAAATACTTTTTTTATACGAAGCATAAATTGTTTCAGTGGCGGGTGTTTAAATATACGTAAAATTCATATGATTAAATAAAAAAATTAATGTAATATATCTTTTCTTGCTAAAGTGGTGTTTATAGGTGGCCTAAAGTTGGCTATTTTGAATGGCTTTTGAATATTACCTTGCACTATCCAAGTTGTGACGCCTATGCCATTTCTAACCCGATTTAGTGCTACGAATCACTTCTACGAGGGACGGATAATGAAAGGATAAGTAGGTACAGACTTACCTTCCAACTTTGGCCAGGGTCTCGCGATTATTAGGGCCCCCAGTCCCGTTACGTACATTTACGTAATGAAATAAATAAATATTCATGGACATTTCACATAACGTCTTCTGGTCCCAAGCTAAGCTTATATTTATGCTTGTGTTATGGGTACATGAATACGGATAGAATACATATACTACTTTTTTTTGTAAATACAATACAAACCTTTGTATGACAGAAAAATCACGCAAATGATTGTCCCGAGCGGGAATCGAACCCGCGACCTCTTGATCGGCAGTCCCCGTTTTAAGAACCACGAGGCTCGTCATATATATATGAAATAGGGACGGGGAGGCCTGATAACCCAGTCTACGCCAGGTGCTTTTAGTGAGCCGAAATTGATTGACCCATTAGAGTATATTCACCTGAATGTAAAATAATCCACGTTATAGCATGAAACCTCTTTGGGTTATATACTTACGCTGGCCCGTAGTTACAAACAACGAAGAATTTCTTCCATCTACCTTTGGCACTGTCTGTTATAGCACAACCAACAAAAACTGTGTCTGCCCAAGCCATCTAAAATAAATAAAAAATACAAAACCTTTAATATTTTTTTACTTTTGCATGATTTTTTTCTTTCTTTACAAAAAAATATACTTAACGGTTTTGATGTGTTAGAGCTTAGCTCAGCATTAACTAAGATAAAGTACCGCGGTATAAGGTCTTTTCAAAAGGTTCTATTACCCAGCAAAAATATTTATACTATTCCTCAATATTTATTTTAACCGGTGATGTAAGGATAAGTGATATAACAACAATAAACTCTGTCTGTTTGTGATACGAGTATGATAAAGTTTAAACGACCAATCTTAAAATGCTTAACTTTTAGAATAATTGGTCAAGTGCGAGTCGGACTCGCGCACGAAGGGTTCCGTACCATTATCTATGCAACATAAGGCAACGTTATTAGTATCGAGCAAGAAACGGTAAAAAAATCATGTTTGTTGTATGGGAGCCCCCCTTAAATATTTATTTTATTTTATTTTTAGTATTTGTTGTTATAGCGGCAATAGAAATACATCATCTGTGAAAATTTCAACTGTCTAGCTATCACCGTTCTTGAGATACTGGGTACGGAACCCTAAAAATCATGTTTGTTGTATGGGAGCCCCCCTTAAATATTTATTTTATTTTATTTTTAGTATTTGTTGTTATAGCGGCAATAGAAATACATCATCTGTGAAAATTTCAACTCTCTAGCTATCACCGTTCTTGAGATACTGGGTACGGAACCCTAAAAATCATGTTTGTTGTATGGGAGCCCCCCTTAAATATTTATTTTATTTTATTTTTAGTATTTGTTGTTATAGCGGCAATAGAAATACATCATCTGTGAAAATTTCAACTCTCTAGCTATCACCGTTCTTGAGATACAGCCTGGTGACAGACGGACGGACGGACGGACGGACGGACAGCGAAGTCTCAGTAATAGGGTCCCGTTTTTACCCTTTGGGTACGGAACCCTAAAAATACAGTCCACTGTTATAAAGTTCTAAATTTAAATTTTTATTGCGTATTTTTCGCTTCTTTTCGCGCGCTTGAAAACTATTGAGAGTAATTTTTTTACGTTGCGCGCACTTACTATCACACAAAATCGACATCCTGAAGTTAGTCACAATCGAATGTAACTTTTTTCCATCCGTACATAGGTAACTATTACCTTACTATTACATACCTATATAATTAATAATACCTGTGTGTAATGCCCAATTTGGTAATCTTTAGATCCGTCGAAATCACTGGTCGACAGAGGTGCGAAGGTGAAGTTCTTATGTTCATTAAACCACGATTCAAGTGCTTGATCTGGGTTCAGCTGATAGTTTCTGTTTGTGACACCATACCAATATAAATTCTCACCTGTCCTAAATCTACCGGACCCTGGAAAGATAGGTAAATAAATGTTTAGTTCTAACATATTATTATAGTCGATGATAGTTTATTCGGTTGTGTTTAGGTATAATATATCAGACGGGTCGGATAGTTGGTTGTAATGCAAGCTGTATGTCAAATACCACTTAGTTTAGGATAGAAAAGTGCAGTGCAATTCAATATCTATTATTTTATCGACTGTGCTCGCTAAAAGGCTTCGCCTGCGCTCCCGCGCTATCCTATCAAACTCATCAGATTTCTAAAGGTCGTCCCTATCGTTTTAAACCACTACACTGATATAAACGCATAAGGTACCGATCCGGAATTACATTATCAAAATTCGGTCAAAAGTTTCGACATTTCGTAGATAAACTTTGACAAAATGATGCTTAAACATTAAAGTTAATAACTAAACGATAATGAACAAACAAAGCATTTGAAAAGCAACAAAATGAAGTATTTATTTCTAGGCCCTTGAGACAATATTACTAGATACTAGGTTTTTTTTTTATTATTGCAGTAGCTACCTATTCTTTATCTGAAAATGATAGGAATACGTGACTGATTTTTTAAACTATCTAAATAACGTGATAAATCGTTGGTGACAAGTTTACGTGTTCATAAAATTGTGCTAAATTGTTCCGCTTATCACTTTCGAAATTTACAGGCGTAATTAAGATTATGTAAAGAGTACAGATTACACCTATACAATAAATAATGCTAGGTTTGAATCTGTTGTAATATCTACAAAAAAATAATATGCAAAAAATCTGGCATGTCTGCAAACGCGGATTAAATAGTCTATGACATTGACTTAATACATCATTTGATATCTCAATACCTATTTGAATAAAAGTGTTATGTTTACATTAACATCATATTAAATATAAACAAGAGGCTATAATACTTAATGCTTCTTTTATAAAGCAAACAAATAAATATTACAGACATTAGCGAAAGCCTACAGTATTCTGCTCGGTTATATTAAGGGCCTACATCAATAT
The DNA here is from genome assembly GCA_916999025.1 of Orgyia antiqua. Lineage (NCBI taxonomy): Eukaryota > Metazoa > Arthropoda > Insecta > Lepidoptera > Erebidae > Orgyia > Orgyia antiqua. Next base: position 12,097,324 of record OU779864.1, on the reverse strand, counting down.
TATCGTCGACATGTACATATTAACACAGCTAGTAGGTATAGAAAATGAAGAATTAGGGATATTTTTTTTGTTTACTCAAAATATACTAAATATATTTTAATTCTGATTTACGTGTTTCTATATATAATAGTTACTTATGTTTTTAAAGTTATTTCATTAGTTAATACGCGATAATAGACCGACAAATGAAAAAAATAAAAAATTAGAGAGGTTGTTTCGCTAAGATTTTCTATCGAGAAAACTTTTTTCAATCGCGTTTCTGAGTTTATGCGATCCTAGATCATATATTGAAAAAACATATACTTAAAAATTAGAGCTCTAGCCATTCAATCTAAAGAAACAATGAAAACTTCGTACGTAGAAAAATGCACGAAGCAATTTGGGTATCCTCTTAACCTCCTGAGGCCCTGCGTAATAAATATATTACATAATAACATAGGCGTAAAACTTATTCAAATGTATAGCCATCTAGTGAATTTCGTTAGAATTTTTTCTGTTTATCGAAGCTCCTGCCATTGGTTGACTATCTGCCATAATAATCTTTCTTTGCTAATTGAAAGTGAAGGTAGACGACGCGGTCAAATGCACGCGGTAAGTTATTTTGAATTTGTTTTAGTTAACAAAGATCATACATAACATTTACTTTTGGTTCTTTTGTTTATTAGTACCTATGCAATTATTTCGATTTCACATTGTTATTAGTAAATCTTTTCGTGATGAGAGAGAAATAATCAGTAAAACAAGTAAACATCTAAAACCCTCAAACCCCCTTGAATACACACAACAAATTTCATTAAAATCAGTCCAGCCGTTTAGAAGGAGTTCAATTACAAACACTCGTACAGAAGATTTATATAAATAAAGATAGTCCATTTATTGAGGAAGGCTATTTAATATCACGCTGCGACCAATAGAAGCAAGGCATTACTGAAAAATATTGTAAGAACGGTAGGTAGGCAACAGCTAGTAATACTATAAAGCTGAAGAGTTTGTTTGTTTGAACACGCTAATCTCAGGAACTATTGCTGTAGTATTTCTTTTTTTTTAAATAAATAAATAAATATTCATAGACAGAGAATACATACACTACTTTTCTTTTGTAAATACATACTTATAATACATAGTAAACACCCAGACGCAGTACAAACATTTGTATGATAATTAAAAACATCACACAAATGATTGTCCTGACCGGGAATCGAACCCGAGACCTCATGATCAGCAGTCCGTTATATAAACCACTCCACCACGAGGCCCGTCAAATAATTTTAACGTAAATAATGTCAACGTTATAAAATAATTTTAATTTTTAACATATTTTAATAAGACTTAAGCGATATAACTAGTTACGTGAATTTAAACGCAATTTTAAGAAATTAATTGCATAAGTGGTTTTTATAATTACATATACTTACAAAGAAATTTCGATTTCATTATAGAAAGTAAATTAATAGCCAATTAGGAGTTTAGAAGAGCACAATAAGATATATAAATAGTTTGTATAATAATATGCTGTCTCCTTTCACTTTACGATAGCGATCTTAAGTCAATAGTTTGATTGACGTGTGCTCAAATTGTGTACTTATTTGAAATGAACGCTTTAAGTGCCTACCTACCAATGAAAGTAAGAGTAAATAATATATCTCTTGCTTAGAGTCTCCTGAACACCAAACCAAATGCTAGATGGTCAAGAATTTTTTCTTAGAAAACATTGAATTGAATCGATCAAAAGATCCAAACTCTAGCCCTAACCTAGGGGTTCGCGAACTTATTTTGTCTATTGCCCACTTTGAATAAATGATTTTATATCGCCCCCATTTTTGTACTTATTTAAAAACCACTATAACTCCTTTTTATCTGGGTCTCTTACTAAGTAAACCCGCAGGACCCACAAGAAGGCGTTATCGCCTACATTGGGAAGGGCTGTCCTGAGCTAACTGTAAATTTAAGAGGATACCAAAATAGCTTCGTGCATTTTTCTACGTACGAAGTTTTCATTGTTTCTTTAGATTGAATGGCTAGAGCTCTAATTTTTAAGTATATGTTTTTTCAATATATGATCTAGGATCGCATAAACTCAGAAACACGATTGAAAAAAGTTTTCTCGATAGAAAATCTTAGCGAAACAACCTCTCTAATTTTTTATTTTTTTCATTTGTCGGTCTATTATCGCGTATTAACTAATGAAATAACTTTAAAAACATAAGTTACTATTATATATAGAAACACGTAAATCAGAATTAAAATATATTTAGTAGATTTTGAGTAAATAGGAAAAGTATTCCTAATTCTTCATTTTCTGTGCCTACTGGCTGTGTTAATATGTACGTGTCGGCGATGATATACGATAATATTGATGTAGGCCCTTAATACGTAGTCCCTCAAATATAATAAGTGTGGTACCTTACAATACATGATGTGTTTTCTCTCCGCATAGCCATTTTAATTTTTTGCATATGTATAACCTCAGTATTAAGAATAAATAATAAATATTCATGGAAATTTCACACAAAGTCCTCTGAGTCCCAAGCTAAGCTTATATGCTTGTGTTATGGGTACCAGAATATGGATAGAATACATATACTACTTCTTTTTTAGGGTTCCGTACCCAAAGGGTAAAAACGGGACCCTATTACTGAGACTTCGCTGTCCGTCCGTCCGTCCGTCCGTCTGTCACCAGGCTGTATCTCTTGAGATACAGCCTGGTGATTTTCAACTGTCTAGCTATCACCGTTCTTGAACGGTGATAGCTAGACAGTTGAAATTTTCAAGATGATGTATTTCTATTGCCGCTATAACAACAAATACTAAAAATAAAATAAAATAAAGATTTAAGGGGGGCTCCCATACAACAAACATGATTTTTTTACCGTTTCTTGCTCGAACGTTGCCTTATTTTGCATAGATATGTACGGAACCCTTCGTGCGCGAGTCCGACTCGCACTTGACCAATTTTTTGTAAATACATACTTATAATACATAGGAACACCCAGACGCAGTACAAATATTTGTATGACAGTCAAATTAGAAAAATCACACAAATAAATGATTGTCCCGAGCGGGAATCGAACCCGCGACCTCTTGATCGGCAGTCCGTTACATGAACCACGAAGCTCGTCGCCTGCCCTATTTACGATAGACAGAGTGCAAATACTCTATTTGTTTGCGACATTCTGGGAAGATATTCCTAAAAATATACCTGGACTTTGTGGGCATGGGTAGCTAGTAGCTACTTTCAAAGTTATTATACTTTATACTATAATAGCTGTTTCCCACGACTCCGCCCGCGTGGAATTTAGAAAATGTTCCCCGTTTTTGCAATATTTTTCACTACTGCTTTTCTACTGGTCGTAGCGTGATGTTATAATCGATAAATCCCCTATCTAACGCTGAAAGATTTTTTCTAATCCTGTGATTGTGAGTGGTTCCTGAGATTAGCGCGTTTAAACAAACAAACATACTCTTCCGCTTTATAATATTAGTATAGATTAAGTTACTATATTAGCACAGATTTAATAAGAAAGCTGAAGAGTTTGTTTGTTGTTTGAACGCGCTAATATCAGGAACCTATAGTCCTATTTATAAATTATTTTAGTCTTGCATAGTAAATTTATCTAGGAAGGCTATAGGCTATATAACATTACGCTGCGACCAATAAGAGCGAAGCACTTTTGAAAAATGTTGTAAAAACGGGGAAAGCTTTCTAATATCCACGCGTATTATACAATTAATCAATTGGCTTAAAACACGTTAATTGTTTACCATAACAAAATAAATATAATATTAGATAATGCAAATACAACACAACGTTATCTACTTAACTGTTGTAAATAAAGCATAAAGCACGTGCTCCGCGTAATACACAACAGTAGGTAGTAATAGTTATGAATAAACAAATAAATTCGTAGAAAACATCTACACGCTACATTGTCTGTATTTGTTTATAATACAAATTGTAGCTAGGGTACCTATTATTAAATAATATTGAGCTACATAAACAGACTAACTTTCGTGATACAGGCGTAAGACTTGGATAGGTACTACTACTACTTCTGATAGTAAAAGTGTGGCCAAGGGGTGAGATTTGCGGTTTCAACCCCTTCGAAATGTCGAAAAAAGTACCTATAAAAATTTTTACATACTATCTATTGCTTTAATTATTTATTTAGAACCCTGCTAAAGGTTTTTCAAAAGATCGTGTGTTGTGTATAGACTAGGTACTAAGACCATACTGCAGACTACTACATAACAGAACGGACCTATTACACTGAACAACAATCTAGATGTGACGGAGACCAATACGTTACAGGCTCCCGATAGTGGTGTAGTTATAAATGATAGGTAACATGATGAAATGTCTAATGATCTGACTAATAAAGGGCCTAAAGACATGCAGGGAAATGCTCCCACTGTACAGCAACTAGACCAGACTCTATAGAAACAATTACCAATGGCATCCCCTGGACAGTCATCGACTCAGCCTCTCAATGTAGTACAACAACAGATGCCTGTTTCTCAAGTCTATGCATCTGTTTTTTTGGTCGTATTATTCTAAAGATTCACGAGGAAAACCTTTTGCGAAACATCAAAAAGCTAACAGTTTAATTATTGTACTTACCAATAGTCTTATCTGGATTATGTTGGTGGCGATTTTTGGCTGCCCATCGTTCTGCCTTTGCTTGCAATTCTTCATCCCACATCTGAAATGTTAATGTTCAATTTTGTAATTTAGGTTTAAGTTGTTAGACCTATTTTAAATACCTGCATTAAAGCTACAGTTTGATTTATTATAATTAGCGATACTCTCGATAAATTAAATTATCTAGAAACTGACTTCCCAGTTACATTTCTTTTAAATCGTTTCTACCAGTTTACCAGTACTAGTCAAAGACTTGGAAAGACTTCATCAAAGTTAGTTGTTTATGCTTGAACATTATCAAATACAAAGCTAAGGGTACCGATTCTACCGGCACAACTAAACTTGACTAAACTAAAAATGAAAGTTGATTTTGTCAATATATGTAATGTTTGCTATTTCGTTGCAGAATTCTTAATTAAAACCGTTACGGTCTTATTCATAATGACTTATCGGAGGTTTAAACGGAGATTTTGTCGGAGAGATAATAAACGTTTTAGCGTAAAAAGACTAATAAAAATAACAAGTTTTGACAATTTTCGCGAACCTATTTTAGCGAACTTTTAAACCTCCGATAAGTCATTATGAATAAGACCGTAAAGTCTATAAAACACAGTTTTTATTATAAGAAAGTTCTCTTAACATTGCCGAATTGTGTTATTGACACTATCAATTTTCATTTTGTAGTTAGGTTTAGTTTAGTTGTGCACTTAGAATCGGTACCAATAACACGTTTTATCTGATACCGGGAACCAGGAATCTGATACCTGAATGGATCCTAATAGAAGTCATTATTAATTTATCTGCCAGCATGATATAATACGTGATTAAAAAATTGGTTAAGTGCGAGTCGGACTCGCGCACGAAGGGTTCCGTACCATTATCTATGCAACATTAGGCAACGTTATTAGTATCGAGCAAGAAACGGTAAAAAAATCATGTTTGTTGTATAGGAGCCCCCCTTAAATATTTATTTTATTTTATTTTTAGTATTTTTTGTTATAGCGGCAATAGAAATACATCATCTGTGAAAATTTCAACTGTCTAGCTATCACCGTTCTTGAGATAGGTACAGCCTGGTGACAGACGGACGGACATCGAAGTCTCAGTAATAGGGTCCCGTTTTTACCCTTTGGGTACGGAACCCTAAAAAGAAGGTGACATAGTTCGATTGTAGGTACTTTGAGTTTTCTTTAATACAACAGGCCTTTGGCGAATCGGTAATGTAACCGAGCGCCATCACCAAGTTGCAGGTTCGATCCACGCATAGTCACAGTACAATTAGTTAGTTGTGTGATAAACAGGTCTACGTCTAGGAGTTTCCTATTTATTCTATGTATGAATTTACATATATGTATGTATTTACAAAGAGAAGTGATGTTTGTATAAATTCGGAATCTGGTATATACCTACCCATAAAATGTGTCTTAATTTTTTTAAGGACGAACGAATACAACGAGCGTCTCTATTACAAGTTTAAAAGCTTATTTTGGAAACAAAGGACAGTGTGTTAAGTCCTTAAAAAAAATAAGTTTATTTTTTATTTGATTTTAGAGACAACAATTTGGGTTATTCCAATTAATTCCAAAGATACTAAACTTAATACATAATAAGATAATAACCCACTGACAGCGAACATACTTCCAGTAATTATTACCTTTATAAGAATCTAAGATTCCAGTACCGTTCCCGAAAATTTAGATGGGGATGGGAGGTATGGAACTTGAAATCCACCAATTCTTTGAATCTAAAAAATGTAGGTACCTACTCACCATAAACTTCATATTAGAGGCAGCTGGTTGTCCTCTGACCTGTCCTCTGGCCAGCTGGTACCGTCTTTGATTATGACCATCGACAAACGCTTTTATTTCTTTACATGTTAATGCTTCAACTGTAATAAACCGAAACCATGTTACATACCAAAACCATAATTATAAGTTATTATTTAAAAAAATATACAATAAAACCATAAAGCAATTTAAATAAAAAAGTAGTATTCTTTTTTTTTATATTTTAAATAGATTTAAACTAAAATTAAAAAAAGAAGTAAACTAACGTTCGTTCGCCGCGAAAATTAAAACACTCAAACAAATAATAAATGTTTTCATTTTGCCGGTAGGTATGTAACTAGCACGAAGTGACAAGTACGACTGTAAGATTTGTTTGGAAACAGTACACAAATGAACTGTTTTATATACCAAACCGTATGTAGTACAAATCATGACACAAACACTTCAAAATGTAGACTGCGGTTCCGTACGTCTGCTTAGCTAATTATTTAATATGAATATTTCAATGGAGAAAGTTCTTTTATGATGTTGTTGCAAAAACTTTACTTCTGGGAAGTGTCAAATAAAACATGTATGATCATCTAGACATGTTTTAATTAGTATTAAAAGGGAAAGTAGTTAAGCGCGTCCCGCTCGTCCCGAATATAAAATTCTTCACCGTATTTTTGTATTTAATTTGTCTAATACTTTCATATTTCAAACACTGTAATCATTATATCAAATTAATCATGTGCAAGATTATTTTCAGTATCTTCAACTCATGATCGTAATTTGCGTTCTTCCCACAATCTTCTTCTTTCTTGTCCCGCTCATACTTCAAGTCTCGTGCACTCTTCCTTCAATGTGCAATCAATCCTCTTATGGAATGGACTACCTGTTGAAGTTAGGGTGGCTAAAACTAAATCTTCATTTAGAACTGGATTACGCCGTCATTATTCTAGACTGTTGGCACAGTAACCATTAGAATTATTTCTTCACTGCAAACATGTTTGTAGATTCCCGACTACTAGATATGTATTGGTAGTAGGTATATGCATTCTATCCGTATTCTGTTACCCATAACACAAGCATATAAGCTTAGCTTGGTTCTAGAGAACGTTGTGTGAAATGTCCATGAATATTAATTATTATTATTTACTAATAGCATTTTTGAAAATTACATTAATATCCATTTATTTAATCAACCGAATTTTTAGGGATTTCTATAGTAATTTATCATCATATTGTTGCAATTGACTTGCTATGCTTGTACTAAATAAATCGGATTATATAATTAGCGGAAAATATGATCAACGTGAGCGACATACAATATAGAGATTTCACACAACGTAGGTCTCTTAGCCCTAAGTAATGAGCGTCGTTTTATTCTGCCTATAATTTCCCTGCCCCTCAGCGGAAATCGAACCCACGATCTATTTATCAGAATAACGAATAAATATTGTATACGTCATGAGCATTTACTAAGATATTTATTCATAACGTGTTATCTAAAATTGAATTATTATTTCTCACAGCTTTACAAGCAACGAAAGCTGCGATTACTCAGGCAATTAACATCTTGAATCTACGTAACAGATTTACGTACAACTTAAAGCCATACGTCATTTGTAGTTACAAATTCATTATTAGTATTAGGTTTTAGCCAAATATTATTCGAATCTTACTAGCGAGCATGCCGTGACGGCTTTTATCTACGTAAAACATTAGGTACTGAAAAATAACAGTAGATGTAGGTATACCGATTCCTTTATCAAACAATGTAAGTTGAAAGTATCATTTTTCTTCCAAGAATAGTTATCTATTTTCTCACAAGAACTTATGTTATGTTCGGATATTTTGTAACAAAATTATTTCATAGAATCTGTATCATTTTAACAGTATGTACGTAACTAGTTGCTAATAAACTATTGGAGAGATAAGATACTAATTGCAATTAACTAATACGTAAGCTGACGTTTATTTGAAAAATATAAGTAGGTAGAGTAAAAATGTATTATTATTACTTGAATAATTTTAACTTTAAACTTGTAGATTGTGCTAAAGGAAGGTTCCTTAGTTCAAAAACGTAAACCTTTTAAATAATCCCTACTATCCCTACTAATATTATAAATGCGAAAGTAACTCTGTCTGTCTGTTACGCTTTCCCGCTTAAATCCTCTCAACCGATTTTGATGAAAGTTGGCACAGACAATCGTTAGACCCTGAGAAAGGACATAGGCCAACCTTTATTGCAAAAAAAAAAAAAATTCCACGCGGAAGGAGTCGCGGGCAACAGCTAGTTGTACATAAGTTTACGATTTAAAGCTTAGCATAACGTATATTTGATTTTCATAACTAACACTTCATAAATAACTTCCATAAAATTGAACCCTAATATTATTATCGTATCCCTCCTCAGATATACTTCAGTGATACAATTGTTTAGGGATAAATTCTGTTTACTAATTAACAACATTAGGTGCAGACATTTAGGCACATAATTAAAAGCAATGCCTATAGACATTTAGGAAAATAATTATAATAATTAGCAGACACATTAAATTTCCCTAAAATTACTTAATCGTCTGAAAATCCCCAATATGCTAATAATTACCTGTAGCAGGATGTTTACTTAATAATTTTATTATTGTGTATACCGGAAAAAAAACATAGAAATCACCTGTATTTACAGCCAGAGCAGTCATCTATCTAAAGACCTTGTAATACTGGACATACTAACTACGTTAAGGGCCTACATCAATATTATCGTATATCATCGCCGACACGTACAAATTAACACAGCCAGTAGGCACAGAAAATGAAGAATTACGGATTTTTTTTTTGTTTACTCAAAATCTACTAAATATTTTTTAATTCTGATTTACGTGTTTCTATATATAATAGTTACTTATGTTTTTAAAGTTATTTCATTAGTTAATACGCGATAATAGACCGACAAATGAAAAAAATAAAAAATTTGAGAGTTGTTGTTTTTAGATCATATATTGAAAAAACATATACTTAAAAATTAGAGCTCTAGCCATTCAATCTAAAGAAACAATGAAAACTTCGTACGTAGAAAAATGCACGAAGCTATTTTGGTATCCTCTTAAATACAACATTCTATTAAGAGGATACCAAAATAGCTTTGTGCATTTTTCTACGTACGAATTTTTCATTGTTTCTTTAGATTGAATGGCTAGAGCTCTAATTTTTAAGTGGGACCGCATAAACTCAGAAACGCGATTGAAAAAGTTTTCTCGATAGAAAATCTTAGCGAAACAACCTCTCTAATTTTTTATTTTTTTCATCTGTCGTTCTATTATCGCGTATTAACTAAAAATGGGTCAAGTGCGAGTCGGACTCGCGCACGAAGGGTTCCGTACCATTATCTATGCAACATAAGGCAACGTTATTAGTATCGAGCAAGAAACGGTAAAAAAATCATGTTTGTTGTATGGGAGCCCCCCTTAAATATTTATTTTATTTTATTTTTAGTATTTGTTGTTATAGCGGCAATAGAAATACATCATCTGTGAAAATTTCAACTGTCTAGCTATCACCGTTCTTGAGATACAGCCTGGTGACAGACGGACGGACGGACGGACAGCGAAGTCTCAGTAATAGGGTCCCGTTTTTACCCTTTGGGTACGGAACCCTAATAAAATAACTTTAAAAACATAAGTAACTATTATATATAAAAACACATAAATCAGAATTAAAAACATATTCAGTAGATTTTGAGTAAACAAAAAAAATATCCCTAATTCTTCATTTTATATACCTACTAGCTGTGTTAATATGTACATGTCGACGATAATATTGATGTAGGCCCTTAACTACGATGAGATCGATCCGTGGCTTACGACACGTGTAACTGGTTTGGAAGGATCCTTTTATGAATATTCAACGGGTCACCATTCAATCTCATCACTAACTACACAAAATAAATAACGTACTTACCATTGACACAATTTGAGGACTTACTTCATAATCTTGGAAGCTAAGTTAAAACTAAAAATCCATAAGTAAACTACATATTTTAATCAAGTCTCCTACGACATGTAGGTACAATATGCAATGGTTATGATTTTAACTTGTTCTGTTCTGTGTATCGATATCCTAATCATATTATTATTTATGTGAAAGTTTGTGAGAATGTTTGGATGTTTGTTACTCTTTCATGCAAAAACTACTGAATGGATTTTATTGAAACTTTGCAATAAAGTGGCTTATATACCAGATTAAGTTATAGGCTACTTTTTATCCCGAAAGAATGCAAGGTTCCCATGGGATGATAAAAAACGAACAAATTTTTTATCCATTTTACCGCGGGTAATACTAGTATCATTGACCAACAATAATATACTTATTATACTTGGTCAATGGCTATAGGCAAAGATCTGTGTGTTGTGCTAGATAACAATGAAAAGTTTTGCAAAAGCGGGGAAAATTGTCTAAAAGCGTGTTAAGCCGCGCGTAATAGCTAGTTTAAAATAAGTAAGCTTTTTTACTGATATATCATACGTCAATGAGTACTGAATTTCAGTAATACTCGCGGTAATACTTAGAAGTAATAAATAAATTTATTGTATGAATAATTTTTTATGACCTTATTTTCTGTTCAAGTATTTTCATCTACATATTTAACAAACTCATATAGGTAAATATGTAGTACAAGTTTTATCTGTTCCTACTACTACCTAATACTGTATGCGTCAGAAAGACGTCTATGAATGAATCATTAAATTTTAACCTGATTTGGTAAATTTGTCATTTATTTCTATTAATTCGACACTTTTTGTGTTAAAATACAGCAGGAAGAAAGATAAATAAAGCTCTTTTTATTGGGTTAGTTTTAGTTACATAGTAGGTACATTTTAATGTTAATTTGCAAAATCTGATATTTAACTTGGCGGTATTGTTTATGTAATAAACTAACTAGAGTTTTGATTTAAGACGATACCAAAATAGCTTCGTGCATTTTTCTACGTACGAAGTTTTCATTGTTTCTTTAGATTGAATGGCTAGAGCTCTAATTTTTAAGTATATGTTTTTTCAATATATAATCTAGGATCGCATAAACTCAGAAACACGATTGAAAAAAGTTTTCTCGATAGAAAATCTTAGCGAAACAACGTCTCTAATTTTTTATTTTTTTCATTTGTCGGTCTATAATCGCGTATTAACTAATGAAATAACTTTAAAAACATAAGTAACTATTATATAATATAGAAACACGTAAATCAGAATTAAAATATATTTAGTAGATTTTGAGGTAATAGGAAAAGTATCCCTAATTCTTCATTTTCTGTGCCTACTGGCTGTGTTAATATGTACGTGTCGGCGATGATATACGATAATATTGATGTAGGCCCTTAAAGAGGCTTCATAAAAAGATTTGGAAAATGTAGTAAACTAATAATTGTGTACGTCACATTTTTTACTTGTTTACACAAAAAAAGATAGGATAAGTATATTATATGTAATAAAGTACATCGTCGTTTGACAACGTAATACTTATAACCTTTGAAATAATATATTTAATAGCAGTTCCCCGTGAAATCGTGCGTACTATAAAATGTTCCCGCTTTTGCAACATTTTTCGCTGATGCTTCGCTCCTATTGGTCGTAGCATTATATTATATAGTATATAGCCTTCCTCGATATATGCACTATCTAAGACAGAAAGAATTTTTCAAATCGCACTAGTGGTTCATGAGATTAGCAAGTTCAAACAAACAAAAAAGCTTTTCAGCTTTATAATATTATGAATAAAACGAGGCACATACGCAGGTTTCAAGTTCATTTGAGCATTTTTTGTACGAACAATCTGATTTCTATTCCTAAATTAAGTACCTAGGTAAATTTTACGAGTTTTCTGAGATATCCATACCAGACTATTTTATTATTAACATAGTTTTAGTTAGTCTTGATTGTAGGTACCTACTAATCGGCATCATTCTCACACTCCTGATACAACAATGTATAATATTTTTGAAAAAAAAAATGAAAAGAAATGAAGAGAATAGAAAAAAAAAATCCATGGAGTTTCTTAAATGTTCTTCTCCATAGGATTCGCGTTTGGAACAGACACCTAGTTTCTGACGTTTTAAAAGAGCTTGTAAAACATGCCAACTTGAAATAAAAAATTTCACTTTGACTTCGAGACTAGCATGATAGTTAATGCTTAGGTAGGTACTTTACATTACGTTTCTGCTTATTTCCTTTTTTCTATATTTACACTATACCTATCTATTATTTTAATATGTTAATATTATCATCGTATTGTCTTTACTTATTTTAAAACAAAGTCCTTATTTTTTATGTATTTATATAAGTACATACAGCTTGTCTTTAAAACTATGCAACGGATTTTGATGCGTTTTTTAATAGATAGAATGGTTCAAGAGGATGGCTTTTTTGTATAATGTATTAGGGTTCGTTTTCTAACTTCTACAACTACGAAGTTGTGGACAACAGCAAGTTATCGTATTTCAGAGAACAAACCAGGATGTAACAACCCTAAACTCTCCCTGGCTATACAGATACACACATGCACATGTCATGCCAGTCATGCCACTAATATACATAAATACGGATATTACTCGACATCTGTGTAATTAAATATGAGAATTCAATTAAATATTTATTTACCGAAAGACGCGCATGTATGTCCCTTTCGAACGTCATGTCACGCATTTAATTAGGTTCATTCATTCTTCAGATATATCGGAAAGGATAATAATATTTGTACAGATGTTTAATTTACATAAATGTTTTCAGCTTTTAAAGTCAAAATGAACTAGCCCTAAACTTTATGAACATACCTACTTGATCCTACTATCCTACTAATATTATAAAGGCGAAAGTTTGTAAGTATGGATGTATGTATGGATGTTTGTTACTCTTTCACGTAAAAACTACTGAATGGATTTGAATGAAACTTTACCACAATATAGCTTATACATCAGAATAACACATAGGCTACAAATTGGCTGGACCGATTTTGATGAAATTTTATTTTATACAGAATTGTATCGCAAAACAACGTTTGCCGGGGCAGCTAGTTATGTATAATAATATATTATGTATCTTTAAGAGGGGACTACAGCACCATCAAGGAAAGAAAGACACAGATATGACGGCTGCTAGAAGACTAAGGATGAAAAAGACATGTTGCGCCGACCCGAAATAATAAGATAAAGGCAGGAGAGTGATGAAGGGATTACAGCCTCAATTTAGGTATTTGCCTTAGGTATTGCTATCCCTATTCCCTAACGCTGCGCTGAAAGGAACAAATATAGTTGAGGCAGATATTACCTACAAATTCTTTGAAAAAAAAAGACATAAGGGAGAAACAGGTCCTCGGGATTCTCTAAGGGAGAAATTCAAAGACATAAATATTTTAACGGTCGCTTCGCAATATATTTATGAAAATTTATTGCATGTTCATAAAAATATTCATAATTTTACAAAAAAAAGCGACCACCATAATGTTAATACAAGGCATAAACACAATCTTGTAATGCATGTAACCCGTCTCCACAAAATATGTAACTCTTTTATGGGTCAATTGTATACGATTTTATAATAAACTCCCTATTGATGTAAGAGAATTTAATAATTCTAAATTTAAAAAATTCATTAAAACTAAATTATGTAAAAAGGCGTATTATAAAATTTCTGATTATATTAAAGATGATAAAGCTTGGGAGTAGGTTGCTCTGGAGCAATACATAGTCTATATTGTAAAGTTTTATTAGCATTGTAAGTATAATTGACATTTAATTAAAAAAATATTGATTTCATTAAAAGCTCTGCTGAGTTTCTTACGCCGGTTCTTCTCAGCAAATTGCGCCCTGAACCGGTGGTAGGGGAATATAGCTTACTTTGGGACCAGAGGACGTTGTGTGAAATGTCCTGAATAATTTATTATTATTATTATTATTTATTTAGTACAAATACCTACCTAGATTTTCCCGTGTGCACTACGAAGGATATTATAGTTGCAATGTGAATACCTACAGAACCTAGTAGGTACATACGATGTCTGTACCTAATGGAAGTAACCTTTTAGAAACATGCGTAGGGACGGATTTAGAAAAAAATAATGTCACCACTTCACAGACATAGCCGATATCAGGATTTAAAAATAAACCAATAGAAACACTTATATGTACCGATTCTACGTGCACAACTTAACTTAACTAAAGAATGAAAATTGATGGTGTCAATAACGCAATTCGGCAATGTTAGCAGAACTTTTTTACTAGAAAATCTGTATATTAAAGAACGATTTTAATTAATAAAAATTTGCACAACGATATAGCTCATTATTCAAAATACGCCATAGCAGTTTTCATTGCTAAGTTAATTAAGTTTAGTCGGGCACGTAGAATTGGTATCTTTACATATAAAGCAAGAAATAAAGATTTTTCTTTCTTTTTTAAATAGCGAAGCCCAGGCGCTGTCTACATATTTAAACACATTTGAGACAACCCTAGAGTTTTGAACATCGTAATTTTATGCTAGTCATCGAGTAACGGCTAGTGACAATGGATGATGCAGATTGGAGATTGAAGGCGTGTCAAACCATGTCAAACTTTTAGATACGCTGAACGTGTTATTTTCTTACAAAGCATTATCTTTGTTTGTATTTTACATAAGGTTTTACTCATCTTAGTCACATAATGCATTCTTCTGCTATGTCAGTATTTTTATAGTAAAAATCAATTCAAGGCCTAAATATACAAGTGGTTTTTTTTGTAGAAACTATAAGTCTAGCCAGTGACGACGGGATTTGGGAATAAGGTAGATATCGGTTGGCTTCGGGCTACTACTCCAATACCTATTATGATACTCAATAATGTTCAACCATTTTTGGTAGTTCAAGTCATATATCGGACGCGCGCAAAGTACCTACCTAGTTGGAAATAGTTTTTGCGAGCGCTTAGAAATTGTTCGAAAATTCTCTAGCAAAGAATAGAACGATAAGAACACAACAGTCGCCTCGGAACAAATGACTTCGTCGATAGGATTTAAAAAGAAACCTACCTATAGCATTAGAAAAGACTTTTCAACAATGGAGGGCTGGACTTATAAAACGATGTGTCATACATGGGTTCAATAGAAACATGTTTCATATAAATTTCTTGTAAAAATATTGTTACGGTTTGAGTTCACATGCACTTACGTGGTTTTATTGTAAATAGACCGGTAAAATATATCTACTAGTCACATACTTTCAGTCACTGAAATTCTTATCTATCGTCTAGGTGGTGACGGATTAAGAATACATGATTTTCCTGTTTCCTGCAATATTTGATGTATGGCAGGTCGCTAGGCAGTGGCGGATTTACCCTAAGGCCCGGTAGGCCCAGGCCAAGGGCGGCCAGATTCAGGGGCAGCCCCAATCGTGTCAAAAAACTTAGTATAATGTATGGCGGGCGGACTGCACTGCATGGCGCAATCTATTCCGCATCTTCAAATACTCTTCTATGTTTTTAACACGCTTTTATTAGTTTCACCGGTATGTTTGCTTGCTTGTTTGTTTGTTTGTAACCAAGGTTAAGGTTATCATAACCAAGTATGCCAAGTTGGCAGAGTATGATATAGCAAATAACTAGATGTAACAACTTATGTACCACATTCTTGCGAAATAAAATTAAGTTTTACTCCTAAATTTCTAAATCTATTTAGATAAAAGTTGGCAACGAAGTACAAATTTCATTATGTAGTCTATATGGTGGATGCTGAGAAAGGGGCGGCTGATGGCCAGGGCCTAGGGCGACCGAGAATAAAAATCCGCCACTGTCGGTAGGTATCTCTTCTACAAGAGACAGCAATACGGTGCAGTGTAATCACCATTAGCTTATCCCAAAGTAAAATTCCGACCAATAGCGGCGGAAAACCGTATACCGTTAAAATGTGTGCCCAATAGTATATAAATGGCCCTACAACTATGTCGTTAAATTTTGTCCTAATTTTACACATCGTGGGTGCAGATTGATGGGTGAGAAAATCAATTCATTAAAAATTCTCTCTCTCTCTGTAGCATTAAAATCTCACAGTTGGCAAGGCCTTCACCACTTTGGGAAGCGATAGTCTACTTTGTCGCGATTAGCAGGGCAGGCCGTTTTGACAGTGTCTTTTTAATATTTATAGTCCCTCAAAGAGGAGAGTAATCTGTATAAAATATCTCGTAGCTGGCTTCTACAGCACAAGGGGAAGGAAAAGGGTTGTAAAATTCGAAATCAGTCACCACAACGACATCGGAGTATTATTTCTATGACAGTGTATTTTGTAATGACGTTAGTGTCGTTAGTCTAGTAGCTGTGTTTTTACAAAACCAATAAGTCACTTTACAATTTTATATATCCATTGAATTTATAGCAGGAAACTTGTCGTTGTTTCCTGAATATGAAAATATAGTAAGAAATTAAATAACTTAATATTTTCTTTGCCTGTTTACTCACAGTTTACCTACTTTGGTACCTAATGATAACGTCATCAGCAGTTAATAGCTGAAACTGATGAAAATTTTATACATACAGGCTGTGCATATAGACAAGTTATTTTAAGACTAACGCGTTATAGCTTTGTCGTATCTATGTAACGGAAACTTTGTAGCACTCTCGAAAACTGTAGCTTTCTATTAGAAAAAGTTTGGATCGGACCTTTACTTTCGGAGATACCCCTAAATACATAATTACAAACTACTTCTATATCAATCAATCTTGAAGACGCGTAAATTTAACTTTGCTAAATGAGGCTATTATTGTTTCATATGAGGTATAGCCTGTATCATAGACAAATAAATACATGTTTCACGCACACTTAGATAGAGTCTGTCAAGCGAGTCTAGTCCCATGAAAAAGGCGGCAAATTCAAAAATCTTTCAGGTGTCAACACTGTTAAAACACGCTAAAAACTTATTGATACTTGAATTTTTAATAAAAAAAAAACATATTTGAAATAAATTAAAAAAAAGGATTTCAATGTAAGTATTTATTTGTCACAATCAGAACTAAAATCAGAATCAAGAAATTCAATGCCTTCATATGAGAAATCACTGTCAGTATCATCATTACGCACAGAAATGATGAAAGGTTCCAACTCAGTTTCGGATATCCTGTCTCTTACTTTATATTTGTTTTCGACACTAATAGTGTGATCGCTGCATTTTTTCCAATCATTGGCTGTGACACTATTAAAACATTCTTTTATAAGGTTCTCCATTTCATTACCTTGAATCCCTAAATTTTTGCTGGCTATTTTTCTTTTAGCCAAACTCCATATGAGTTCAATAGCGTTCAGGTCACAATGATATGGTGGAAGTTTCAAAACTTCATGGCCATGTTGTTTCAAACATTCTTCAGCTTCATATATTGGAGTTGTTTTATTTTCATTCACAAGGCACATAAGCTCAGCCTTTGTGAAAAATTCTTCATAATGGATTCCATTTTCAGTTAGCCATTTCTGAATGTCAGCCTTTAAATCATTCATAGATGGTGGCTTATTTATTTGTGTTACATGGTAGCTAGCGTTGTCCATAACAATGACACTGGGCTGACTTAAATTAGGTATTAATTTGTCACATAACCATTTCATAAAATTATTTCTGTTCATATCATCATGATAATCTGCCATTTTTGATTTAGTACTGAATACTAATAAAGCATTGGGGACAAAACCTTTTTCGGATCCAGCATGAACAACAATATGTCGTTTGCCTGATGATATTTTATCAATTACACCGCTTGTTGATGGCCCTTGCCATGATTTTTTAACTTTATAATTTTGGTGGACATAGGTTTCATCGAGGTAAACTATTAATTTTCCTTGTTTCCGCTTTTCATCAATAGCTCTGAGATACCTATGTCGCCATGCAGCTAGTTCATACTTTTCAAGAAGAAGAGATCTCTCATTTTTATTTTTTTTGAATTCAAATCCATTTTTGAGTAATAATTGTCTCAATGTTTCATGACATCCAGTAAATCCAATAGACTCTCTTAAATCTGCAAGCAAACTTCGTAGAGTTGGAACTTGCCTTTTCACACAGTAAAATTCATTAATTTTATTGCGTATGGCTGATAAATCAAAACTATCCAGGTTGGCTACAGTTGGCTGTCGTGGACGCTTTTTCCCTGGTGTGTTCCACTCACCTTGGTTAATAGCACCTTCTTTTTTAATTCTCCGCAGTGTTTTCACACTTAAATCTGAAAATTTAATATGTCAGTTCAGTATCAAACGCACAAATTTTATGATAACATAATAATATGTAGAAAATGCAGGGTAAACCAATAAATGTGTACTAACCTGTCATAGCAGCAATTTTTGTCAGATAGTCTGTTTCAGATTTCATTTTTTTATTGTCTTCTATGGCTATGACTTGCTTAACTAAATCATGAATTGTGCTTTTTATTAATTCATCATCCAAGGTGGCTGAAAAAAATGACAACAATCTTTATAGTAGTTTTCACTTAAAGATGCCCCAGTAAGTTTCAAGGTCATGAACACGACGTCTGGATCTAAACCAAAACGGAAATCGTGATCACATCACAGTAAAATAAAAAAAGTTAGACAATTATGCTAAAAGTATCAACACGTTGTTGCCAACCTACCTGATGTTGAAACGATTTCATCCAAAAGTCGTCGTTTTTGCGATAACACGTCGTCAGATTCACTCTGTACACGATTATATTTATTATTCATTGTAAACAACAAGCTCCTGACACTACTTTTAATAGGTTTCGGCATTATAACATTCTGTTTGACAGATCATAGTATTGCCATTATAAGAAATCAGTAAAAGGGTTGTGGACTCGACTCGCTTGACAGACTCTATTTATGAGACTAAACCGAGTTAGCCACGTATCGCTATAAAGTAAATGTGTGTAGAAGAGAAAATATATTCAATAAAAGATCCATAATCATTATTACACTTTATTTCGTTCATTGTTTCTCTAAAAAGTATACATAATTCTTTTTTAAGTCATTATTCTATTGGAATATTTTGTTCCACAGCTTAAAAGTTATCATACATTAGTATGTCACAATTTTGAGTTTTATTTCAATTACAAATATTCTTATGAAGACACATGACAAAGAAATAACATCAAAAAAATTATATATTTGACATCAATTTTAGGTCATTTTAGTTTTAAAACAAATTCTAATACTATACACATCTATACGGAGATATTTATATTGGTTATCACCATTTTGTCAGCCAGTTTTAAAATATAAATGTTTGGTAAAACTTTAGTTAATATTAAAATTTAATAAAACGAAAATATGGTCATGAGTTACATAATGGTGCCGATTCTACATGCACAACTAAACTTAACTAAAAAATGAAAACAACTAATGCTGTATCTTAATAATTTGGCTATTCTGTTGTGCACTTTTATATTATTTATAATTGTTGGTCTATAATAAACAGTTTTTATAATAAGAAAGTTCAGTTAACATTACGGAATTGTGTTATTGACACTATCAATTTTAATTTTTTAGTTAAATTTAGTTGTGCACATAGAATTGGTACTACTATGTATGTATATTTTCTACAAAGATTCATTAAAAACTTTAGTTTTAGGATTTTGAATAACCGATTAATCAATTTAAAAAACGATATCAACATTAACTTTAAAAGTAATAATAATAATAAAATCGAAATTGGTGGGCCTAGTGCAAATAGTGCTTAAGTCCAAAATTAATAATTTCACCGTTTTATAAAAAGAGGCTTGGAGTTGATGTGTATACTTTTATAAACGGTTACTTATACCTTATTGGGTAATAAATCACTTTAATTATTTTTGGTCAAATTCGCTTTAACTTTTTTTTTGTTAAAAAATTGCATAATTTTCATCGTTTGCATGAATTTTTAAAGTATTATTAAACGTGTGTTTTCGTAACACAGAGTTATGGTAACCAATTATAACTTTACACTTAAATAAGCCACGCAAATTGGTAATGCGCTGGAACCTTGTGACGTCATCAGCAAAGAAAAGGTACAGCTAACAAAATGTAATATTCTCATCTATACGTCACTATGACGTCACCAACATGGCCGCCATGCGCATTACCAATTTGTGTGGCTTATACCTGCTGGTATAGGGTATTCTATTGTCGTTACAGGTTTTCTTGTATCCTACAACAACTACGTCAAAAACGTGAGATACTTAGTGAAACACTAAATAAAGCTCAGCGTAAACAAAATTATAAACGTCAATTTTATGGATTAAAGTATAACATTATAGCTCTTTTATAATGAGAAATGTTCTGTAAAATGTCCGTGAATATTTGTTTATTTTAGCATTTAGTTCTTTCAGCACCGAATCGCACAATGTTGACCGAATTAGTTCAAGTTATCAATGTCATAAATATTCCTTAACGATAAAAATAACATAACAAATACATATGTTTGTGCAACGATGCGCATAAATTCTATAAGATTTATGGAAATTAACTATTTTTTTCTCTTATGGCAGAGACGAACAATGTTTATGCCTAAACATAAAAACAACTAAAATCGAGCTTGCCAGTACTAATTATATTCAATCAAAGAGTTGGAAAGATTTTTTATTATATTTAGCCAAGATATACATATTTATATGCAGTATTTTTGAGTTTCCCAAACACTTACTTTAGAAAAATGATGAGTAGGTACTAAATACAGAGATTTAAAAAAACGGTTAAAAAACTTAAAAAAAATAATGTATTGGAATTGATTTTGTTATCAATTAATAATAACAATTTTAACCTTAAGATCAATCTGTGTCATTATTTAATTAGACAGTATTGAAAATAAAGTTACACTTTCATCCTACATTTACTAATACTTAAGAAATTAGGTAACTGAAAAACGTATTAAGTTTGATTACAGTCAAAACTTAAAATTATAAAACAAGCATTTTCAGATGAAATACACACAAACCGTGGCTAAAAATGAAACGTAGTGAAAGAAAATATACAGTAAACTAATATTTTATTATGAGAAATATAACAAATCGATTGAAAAGTGCTATTAAAATTATCTATGATCAATTTTTTGTTTCATTTTTTTTTATCAGTGTCTTCTACGAATTTTATCTAAAATATTACAATAATCACACACAAAACGTAAATGTCATTACATGTGTATCACTACAAATCATAATTATTGTTAACACTGATATGAACAATTTGTTTCAGTCCAATATATAAATATCAAAATAATTTTTATTTATAATAAAAAAAAGTAAACTTAAAATTGTCCCGATAGACTGATTTTTCAAATATAAGAATCACTATAGAACTTCACATCTCACTCTTTGTTGATTGAAGATTCAATATAGTATGCCTAATATTTAGGTTTATATTCCAAACATAATATGGTGGTTGATTACAAAAATAAAAAAATTTTGGACTAATCATAATAACGCCTACATATTCACAAACAAAATTAACAAATTAACTAACATAGTGTTATTTTTTCTAATCTGGTATTTACTACCAACAATTGGAATTTTTTTTTTATAATTTTTCTTGACTCGGTCCACTTTTTCTTGGACCCCGAGTCATTTATTCAGTAAAATGACGGGACTAAAGAGCTAAGTAAAATAATCACAATGACTGAGAATAATTTATTTATCAATATCGTCATTACTGTAAAAATAAAAAAGTACGAGTTTTTTTTTTAATTATTTTCTTTTTCTTTTAAATTATTTATTATATAAGTAATCTTAATATATAATATTTTAAGCCCGTCAAAGTTAAACGACTAATTGTCTGTGAGAATTTCTTATAGAATAATTAATTTCGACACAAAATACAATTCGGATTTATTTATAGCTATCTCTGTATTTCGCAATAATGAGAGATGTGACGTTTTTCTTGAAGAACGGTGTATGTTTTCTGAGATTTTCATTTTGAACACTGAAAATGCGTCGCGGTGTTAGTTATTAGTCTTCCAAAATAGTGCGACAAATATTTATTAAATTTTGTATGGCCAGTTGATATGAGAATAGTTCAAAATCTTTTTTTTTAATTCCAGTAACGCTTCGTCTTTCACCATTGAGACAGACGATAAGATTATTATATTAGCAATTGATAGCTATTAATAATATAATAATTGTGTGTGCTATTTTAACATCGAAATAACAAGACATTTAGTTTACACAAGTTCCAAAGACATTAAAGTACATAAAATATATACTACACAAAATAGAATCTCCCAAATTATTTTTAGTTAACTCTATAGTCACAGACAGGCATAAGTACCAATTCTACTGCGCTACAAACTAAAGTAAATCTCAATTCAACTAAACGTTATTGGATTTCTGAATCACATTTTGGTTTTAAACAAATTGTGTTAAATCGTATTCAATAACTACTAATTTTAAAACTAACAAAAATAAGAGCACCAAATAGTACATTTGATACTGGCGCCTATTCTGTTGCCTCGAAAACTAAATAAAACTAAAATGAAATCAAATGATGTGTTATTGACACTATTAATCAAGTTTTAGTTAAAAAGACTTAACAGATAAACTAAATTATAATGGAAAAAATGATAACCATAAGCGGGACTTGAACCCGCGACCTCGGAATGCCGTTCCGTCGCTCTCCCATCTGAGCTATTATCGTCCACGCAATGGACGCGGGTTCAAGTCCCGCTTATGGTTATCATTTTCTTCCATTATAATTTAGTTTATTTAGTAAAAGCATAGCGAGTCAATCGCAAAATATTAATATATTAAGACTTAACAGAATTAGCGCAAATATCAATATTACTGATTTAGTTTAGTTTATGCAATCAGAATTGGTACAAACGCCATTTCAAACCCACAACGATCTATACACGAAACATTCTAAACTGTATACTACCAAATAAATTATGTACTTAGTTAAAACGGTACAAATTCTAATGCTGCAAATAATAAATTAAAATGTCATACAATTGAAATCTACTTATACTTATTAAATATACAAAAAAATCTACAAATAAAATCATTTGTAGAGTAAAAAAATAAGAGGAAATATTTTCCAAAGTTTTTTCAAATTATATTTAACCGATACATTTATTTCACTGACATTTAATATGAAAGCATTTAAAACTTTTAACTGCGTAAAATTAAAAGCATCGCGGCTATGTTTTATTACAAATGTAAGTACACATTATTAAAACCAAAGGCTAAAAACGATTTTTTTTAAATCGGAGTTATGTGACTTTGCCACCCAGCTACAGAAATTAGTTTGACATCGCCGACCAATCAGGATAGAACAATATGACGCGACGTATTCCCTGATTGGTTAGTTATTTTCTTAGGTTTAAAAAGAACACAATTCACGGACGTGTGAAATGTCTATATTTATTTATTTCTTAATTTACTCTGGCACGTTGCATAATTTACAAAAATTTGTTTAAGAAGTTATATGTGCGTCGTTCTCCGTGTGGTGACGGATTAAGAATACAAGTGTAACCACCCCATCTCCTCCCAAGGGTGCTGTAAAAATCAGCTAAGGGATATTGCACACAGATAACATTCTCTGTGAGAGACGGAAAACTCGAAATTAAACCCTGTGCTAATACGCCTGGTCAGCGCGACACAGTAGACCATAATCCTTCCCGAAGTGGAGGAGGCCCGTGCCTAACAGTGGGACGTAAATGGGCTGGAGAGAGAGAGAGAGAGAGAGAGATGTGCGTCGACCGGATTAAAAATATAAGAGTCACTACTCCATTTCTTTACCAGTGTGCTGTAAGAATGAGCTCAGAATTTTTAGAAGCAGCTAATTAATCTTATGCCAAGACGCCTGGTCAGTAAGATAGTAGACCAAATACTTTCCCCAAGTAGAGGAGGTTGTACCCAACAATGGGATATGGGCTAGGAAGAAACTTATAAAGTTGATAACAAGACTACATCACATAAACATAATGAAATAAATGTATCTAAAAAACGAAAGTCGGGTTATACAGGCTGTTTGGTACATCGTTTGCCAAACGATGTACCAAACACCCTGCACAAATTGTTTTTTTTTTAATTGTTCTAATTAGTGCTAGGGCTGTCAGTGCCACTACCACTGTTCTCAGTGTTCGCTAGGGATACTTTAGTATTCTTACTAGTTTTCTTAGCGGACTTACTCAGGGTTGCCACTTCTTTTAATAAATTCTGTATTTTTGTGTTCATCAGATTGAATTTTGTCTCGTTAAGCCGATCCTTATTTTTCATTTCGTTTCTAAGATCTTGCGTGTTGTTCATATGTTGTGCCTTTAATTCTGTAATCTATAAGAGCAAAAAAAATTTTTAAGTATATCAATATACCGTCATGCCTTATTCCCATGGCGATAGACAGATAGTCTTTGTCTAGAAAGTGATCCTAATTTAGTTTCTAAATAAAATAAAGAATATTGTACCCATTTGTATTTCTAAAAGCATGTGCATTTTTTAGCGAACCCTAATAATTTTGTAAAATCAATAGTTCTCATATTATTTTCTGTGACAGTAGCCATCTTCTAATGCAAGTCCAGTCAAAATCAGGTCAGCTGATCGAAAGATTACCTACCTTATACACACAGACCACATTTTATTGTGTCAGCATCTTATTAGCATTTGCAATTAGTATTAAGTTAAACTGTGAAAAAGTTTTATTAAAATGCTGTAGTTTCGACATCACAAAGTAACAGTCACTTCAATATTATGTCTTTGTATAATTTCTTTGTACTTACCAGTTTATCTTTGGCAAGTAATTCGTTGTCTTTCTGTTGCACTCTCTTATTTAGACTTGCAATAGTTTCCTTGAGCTGGGTCATAGCAACAACATGATCAGAGCTGTTTGGATCTAATTCGCCTGTGAATGAGATAAAAATCATCAGTTATTGGGGCTCTTTTCTGCCTGATGATAATGATACGCCTTTTTCATTTGGTGGTCCATGGAAAATAGAAAATTCGTCAACAATGACATTAACATAAACCAATCATCAAGACACACAGAAAGTGTTTGTTGTATGGGAGACCTTATTTATTTATTTTATTATGATTTTAGCAGGTATTTATTTATTAATATACATCATCTGTGACAGGCGGACAGAAAGATAGACAGCAAAGTCTTAGTAAACCTTCCCGTTTTACCATTTGGTGCGGAGTAATAAAAACGAAAACTGCAATATAACTGTTAAGAGGCGTTAAGAGGGCACGACCGCAAGCAACACTGCATCCAAAAATATAGACATCAAAGTCCGTTGCTTTCTTCACAGATATTGCCTTTAGCTAGAGAATGGAACTTTTCTCCAAGTGTCTATGTCTTATAATTTATGCTTCTCTTATTTGCTTATTTTTTCTATCTCAAAAATGTGGTAAGACTATTCGAAAAGAAAAAGGTTTGAAGCATAGATATAATCTTAATCTTTAAAAACCTTAAAAACTAAATAAAAATAATATAACACCAAGCAGTTAGGTAGGTACTTATAAATAAAAAAAATAAAAAGCGTATTAAACCTTACACAACCAATTAACCATGCAATATTAATTACCAACACACTTACAAATGTTAAGAACAAACCATAAACCTCATACTCCACCGCAAAATAAAAAAAAAAAGTTTACGTTTACCTTTCTTACCTTGCATGGGATTCATCTTCGTCTTCTTCTCGGATGGCTGTGAATCATTCAGTGATGAATCACCAGAGTTCATTGATTTCATCATGTCCGACTTGCGTTTGTCTTTGTGACCACTTTTTGATCTGTTTAGAAAATAATTTACTAATATTACATGTTATATATTTATATTATTATTCATCACTAGCTGGCCCGGCAAACGTTGTTTTGCCATACCAAAAAAAAAAGTAAAAAAAAAAATTTTTAAAAATGAACTATAAACCTCACGGAGCCCGAGACCTTTCCAACGAATGCAAAACCGCGGAAATCGGTCCGTGCGTTCTGGAGTTATAGCATCAGGAAGGAAAACCCGACTTATTTTTATATAAATAATAATAATAATAATAATTATAAGCCATTTAATCAGAATTACTCAATAATTTAACAATAGTATGAAAAGCATGCATGATCATTAACTATATAGATTTTTCATAATATATCCCGTAATTCCGAGTGCCTTTTGGCATAGGCCTCCTCCAAGCTCTTCCATTGCGTTCTGTCATGCGCTACCCTTCTCCAGAGATGGCCGGCTGTGAGCTTTAGGTCATCTTCCCATCTGGTGTGTGGCCGTCCTCTATTCCGTTTTCCATCTCTGGGGTGCCATTCTGTGACCTTAAGACTCCATTTTTCTTGAGGGTCTCGGGTCATGTGTCCTGTCCACCTCCATTTCTGCTTATCTATCTGGGTGATTATGTCAGTCACTCTGGTTTTTTCTCTAATTACTGTGCTCCTAATCCTGTCTTGTTTCTTTATACCTGTCATACTTCTCTCCATTGCTCTCTGGCAACGTGCCAACTTTTCTCTATGCTGTTTAGTAAGTGACCAAGTTTCGCAGCCATAGGTAATTACTGGGAGTATACAGGTGTTGAATACTTTAGTTTTTATTTGTTGTCCTAGCTCTTTTGATTTCATCACTTCTTTTAGTGACCAGTACTTCTTCCACCCGTTTACTATTCTTCTGTCGATTTCCTTGCTCGTTTGGTCGGTGTGAGAAATTATTTGTCCTAGGTATATGTATTCTTGTACATATTCAAGTGGCTGGTTGTCGATTGTTATCATTACTGGGTCCGAGTTAGTTAATAGTTTTGTCTTTTCCTTATTCATATATAAGCCAACTTTTTTTTTTTTAGTTTTCGGGGGTTGTCTAACGAGTAATACGCACGTCTCTGAGCTCCGCGAAATAAATTCTAAAAAGTGGTGAAAAGTGAAACATATTTGTGTTGTGAATTGTAAAAACGTTAAGAAAACTTTGTCTATCACTATTGTACAGTAAACATAGTGGAAATTGTCGTACTGACCGAGTTAAACGCTGAAATATCTCACCGGTTTTACACAAAAAGACTTTTTTTCTGAATTAATGTGGGTAGATACCCATGAAGACATTGACGTTGACAATACTGACGTTGACAGTACTGACATTGACAGTGTTGACACTGACAGATGCAGTGTTGCCCCAATCAAAATAAAACTACCAACAAACGGGGTTGCCATTTCGGAAATTTGTTTTAAATAGAAGGGAAATTTGATATGGATTTCAACATGGAATTACTTTTAAACAAACTTGACGAGAGACTAAAAATACAAACTGAAACTATAACACACTCTGTAACCGAAAACGTGATGAAAGCATTGAATGAAAAAATAAGTACACTTATCGAAGAGAACAAAACACTCAAAAACAGAGTGCTACAATTAGAACAAAAATTTCAATCAGCTGACAAAGAAAGGCGTAAATATAACCTTATCTTCTTTGGTGTGGATGAAAAGGGAAAGTCTGAAGGAGAACTCGTAGATTATATCAAAGACATCGTAGTGGATATGGGAGTGCAATTCGACAGCCAAGAAATCCGTACTATCTATAGAATTGGAAAACCAATAGAGCACAAAAATCGTCCAGTTGTCATCTCTACCACGACGTTATGGAAAAAACATTTGATCCTTAAGAACAAGCCGAACCTCGCGCCAGGAATCAATGTGAAGGAAGACTTCCCTAAGGCTATTTTAGAAAAACGTAAACTGCTGAAGGACCAAGTAGAGGAAGAGAAAAAGAAAGGAAACATTGCCTATATCAAGTATGACAAGTTGGTAGTAAGAAAAACAAAGGACAATAGAGAAAAGAGAAAAAGAGAAACTTCGGGTTCCCCTAGGTCTATCTCGCAAAAGAGAGCAAATACCAACAACTCTACACAAATGCTACCTAAACCGCATGCAAAAGAAATTATCAAGCCTAACATACTAAATTACGTTGAACGTACAAAATCAGATCCACAACTTTCAACACCAAAAAACTGACAATTGCCCTAGAAAACCGGAAAAATATAATAAAAACAAAATGAACAAAGCAGCAAACGAAATAAATCAATCAGTCTCCCACTACGGCTGGTCCCCGCGGGAGCTAAAGACCACCACCCTCTAAGTAAAACAAAAAAAACCCTTAAGATTGCTACTCTAAACACGAGAACATTAAGAACCGAGGAAAGCCTACAAGAACTGGAAGCAGCTTTGAAGGAGATAAACTGGGACATTCTGGGTATTAGCGAGCTACGTAGACTAGAAGAAAAAATTGAGGAACGCACCGACTATGTACTATTCCACAAAGGTGAAATTGCTGGACAAAGAGGAGTCGGATTTTTGATTAACAACTCATTGAAAAAACACATACAGGAACTTATTGGCATTTCAGACCGCATAGCTGTTCTTAACATAGACATACCTGGATACAGAAAGCCATGGTCGATTATTCAAATATACGCACCGACAGAACAAGCTACAAAAGTAGACATTAAACTTTTTTACGATGAGGTACAACTAGTGATAGCAAAATATTCGCACAACCACATTATACTAATGGGCGACTTCAATGCTCAAGTTGGACAAAAACAGAATAAAGACGAATTTGTAATGGGAACCTTCGGATATGGCAAAAGAAGTACGAATGGAGAGTTACTAATTGAATTCCTACTGGAACACAACTTAACACTGCTCAATAGTATGTACAAGAAAAATATAAAAACCAAGTGGACATGGATATCTCCTGACGGAAAGACTAGAAATGAAATTGACTACATAACTACGAACTATCCAAAAGGTTTCACTAACACATCAGTCCTAACTAAGTTCAATTTCAATACAAATCACCGTATGGTAAGAAGCAGCTTAAAATTTGAACCACCAGCGAAATCCAGGGTACACCTGTGCTCACATAAACTAGAATACTACAGTAAAGAAACTATAAAGCAATTTGCTGAGTCGTTGACGGCATTAGCTGAAAAAATAACAACCAGTGACACTGATGTCTTTACAAAATACTGCAGCTTAGAAAAGCTACTTACCAAAGTAAAACATGATAATTCTAGACACAATAAATACGAACTGAGCAATACAACTCTCGAACTAATAAATGAAAGAAAATACTTGCTTTCTAATCAGCCGAGAAAGGAAAACATCAAACTTCTAACAGAACTTAGCAAGAAAATCAAAGAAAATATTAGAAAAGACAGAAAAGTTAAGAGATTAAAAACCCTAGAAAATCATATAAAAAGATCAGGCGGTATGAAGAAAGCTCTGAACGAGCTGAGAGAAGTTAACAAAGAGTGGATTCCAAAACTAAAAAGTAAGAAGGAAACTACTGCAAAGAGAAAAGAAATAAACTTAATAGCTACAAAGTTCTACCAGAATCTGTACTCAAACACAGACAGAAACAAACAAAAAGGCCACAGTAAAGAAAGGCCCATAGAAAGACAAACTCAAGTAGAACCAGAACCAAATATACTCCCTAGCGAAGTAAAGAAAGCTATCCTAAGTCAAAAGACGGATAAAGCACCAGGGCCAGACAAAATCAGGAATGAACTTCTAAAAGGCACACTCGAGGAAATACTACCCATACTCACATCAATATTTAACGAAATACTAACTAACGGATCAATCCCAACACAATGGAAAACATCAAATATCATTCTAATATTTAAGAAAGGGCAGAAAGAAGATATAAGCAACTATAGGCCCCTAAGTATGATGTCGAACATCTACAAGGTCTTTTCTAAAGTCATTCTCGAAAGAATAAGTAGGAAGCTAGACGAAAATCAGCCAAAAGAGCAAGCAGGTTTCAGAACAAAATACTCAACGCTCGATCATATACACACGGTGAAACAAGTTGTCGAAAAGCACAACGAATACAATAAAAAACTCTATATGGCATTCATAGACTACACAAAAGCTTTCGATAGCATAAACCATAGTGCCATTTGGGAGAGTCTCGAACAACAAGGAATCTCAATAACCTATATAAACATAATTAAGAACATCTACTTGAATAGCGAAGCAAGGGTACAGTTAGAAACCCTTGGGAAAAAGTTCAGAGTCGAAAGGGGAGTAAGACAAGGAGACCCTCTGTCGCCTAAATTATTCTCAGCTGTTCTAGAAAGCATCTTCCGCAAACTGGAATGGAATAACTTCGGCATCAATATACATGGCGAAAACATGAACCACCTGAGATTTGCGGACGACATAATACTGTTTGAAGAAAATCCAACAAATCTAAAGCAAATGTTAAGATCGCTCAAAGAAGAAAGCGCAAAAGTTGGCTTATATATGAATTATTTTTATATAGGACCTACAAAAATAGAAGCCATGCAATATACTTTATATACAAAAAGCTATTATTGCTTTTTTGTGTAACTCTATGACAACATCTAAAACTAACTTGTTTGACCTGTGCTTATGTTTGTCGACAGATGAAATATGCTGCTTGGTTCTGGCGAGAGCTCTTTTGAGGGATTGGGTGCATAACCAGCACAGTAACTTGCCATCAACCTGAAACAAATTATATAAAAATTTTTGTTATTTCAACATTGACTTATGTACTCTTTTTTTTTCAGAAATTATTATAATAATTACAATTAATTACCTTTTTACTGTCATCGTGGCGATCAAAAGCACAACGTTGTTTACACTGCTCACATGTCACAGCTGGCCCATATTTGCGCTCAGAATTTGTGCAACGTTGACATTTGTTACCTAATATAGAACAAATATTATTGTTTAAATGAATCTGTACTATTAATAAACAGGTAAAGTTGGAAGACCTAAGAAAGATGGATGGACTGTGTGAAAGATGACATAAAAGTAAGAGGAGTTAACACAGACATGACGGTTAATAGAAGACTATGGAAGAAAAACACATGTTGCGCCGACCCCAAATAATGAGATAAGGGCAGGAGGATGATGTAAAGTTTGGAATATGTATGCGATCCTAAACTAGTTTTCATGTATAGGAAGCTACAGTCTCGGAGAGCGCCAAGTCAATGTGTCTCTTTCCAGCCTATTAACATCCCACTGTCCCACTGTTGGGCACGGGTCTCCCTCATTTTGGAAGGGATTATGGTCTACTGTGGCACGCTGGCCAGGCGTGTTGGTATAGGGTTTATTTTCTAGTTTTCTGTCTATCACAGAAGATGTTATCTGTGGGCATACAATATCACTTTAGCTGGCCTTGAAAGCACTCTGGGTAGGAAATGGGATTGTGACACATATATTCTTAACACTACATGGACAGTGTGTAATTATTCAAAATTCCAATTAATAACACAAAACCAAAGAAACAATTATAGTTTCATTAAACCTAAGTAGGGCAAACTGACTTGTAACCACACTTGTAATAAAATGAGATTGTTTTCCTTATTTACAAAGAAATGGTTACTAAGAATGTTAACAAAACAAGTACATTTTTTAATTTTTCACTGGCAGGTTTTTTATAAAACTTTAGGGAAAAATCACAGTGAGAAAAAGACCGAGAATTTTTGCTTTTTTTAACATTTCATACAAAAAGAGAAAACCAGAATAGGAACACTTAGGTGTCTGTCTATCTGTTTTTCCATCAAAAGATCATATTCGATCCCAAAACTGTGAGTGTTAGCCGGTAATATAGTATTTCTAATATGACTCAAACTCACGAAAATTTCAATACGAAAATAGTCATTTGCTTTTTTTTTGACATTACTCTTTAGGGTTCTGTTTTAAGTGTAAGTGAACCCAAGGAAGTATGTTTGGGTCGTAGCAGATGGCGCTCTGTAGTCTCTGCCTATCCCCATGAGAAAAAAGCGTGATATTATGATGATGATGTATCAAAAGGTAATTTACAGCATTACCCAGTACAGCTGCATTTTTATTGCTATTTCAATTTTAAAGTAAAGTTATCTGAGATGTGTGAATTACTTGGGTATAAACTTTCAAATTATTCTCTGTAGTTAGGTAATGATAAAATTTTAAACTAAAGAGTTTGCTAATCATTAAGAGGGCACGATACCAAATTATGCTCCATACAAAAATATAGGTATTGTACTTCCCTTTTTTCTTCGCGAAAGTTAAACCGATTTTAATTGTTTCTACGCCATATTATAGATGAAGAGTTTATCTATGCTTCTGTCACTTTCTTTTTATCGATACATTATAACTAAAAGAAATATGACCATCCGAAAATCCCGTTTTTTTTTCGGTTTTCTTTAGGTAAAGTTGCAGCGTCTATCACACATATGTATTTGGTAACGTTTTACCAAAAAAAATATGATACAAGCATAGATATACTCTTCATCTATAATACAACGTAAAAACAATCAAAATCGGTTTAACTTTCGCAAAGAAAAAAGGAAAGTACGAAACGTCTTTTTTT
This sequence comes from Orgyia antiqua, assembly GCA_916999025.1. NCBI lineage: Eukaryota > Metazoa > Arthropoda > Insecta > Lepidoptera > Erebidae > Orgyia > Orgyia antiqua. The sequence continues at coordinate 12,064,612 of OU779864.1, read as the reverse complement.
CCAAGTATTTGTAGGTAAAATCTGCTTCGGCTATATTTGTCCCTTTCAGCACGGTGCTCAGGAATAGGGATAGCAATACCTAAGGCAAATACCTAAATTAGGAGTACAGTACCCTCTTAATGCCAGCCAGTATAGTGATAGATTTTTTTAATCTAAGTAATTACATATTGAATAACTACTATTTATTGAGATTATATTTTTTTTTAATAACAAAGTAATTATTTATATATTTTCACTAGCTGTTGCCTGTGACTCTATACACATGGAATTTAGGAAACCTCCCCTTTCTTTGCAGCATTTTTCAGTAATGCTTCGCTCCTATTGGTCGCAGCACAAAGTTATGTATAGCTTATATATATATATATGCCTTCCTTGATAGCTATCCAACACAAAAATATTTTTTTTTTTTTTTTTATATTTGAACCAGTAGTTCCTGAGATTAGAGCATTCAAACAAACAAACAAACTCTTCAGCTTTATAATGTTAGTATAGATATAATTTTATTAACAGCATCACATTGTAAATTTATTTTTTGGTATTTATTTTAATGATTTGGTTTAATATGTGTGTGTATGATGGCAATTGGTGATACAAACTTACCAATGAATGCAGCAATTATATTGCAATATTCACATGCTGTGGGTTTTCCATAAGCTTTCACATTTGCCTCACATTTCTTGCAAATTGATGATGTGTTTGATTTACTGTAATATAAATCACAATAACATTTAAATATACACTAGTTAATACTTAAAAGTGCACTGTGCTCATTTGATACATAAAATAAGCAGGTGTAAATACTTCTTGGAAGAAGCTTGAGAGTTTCACTACATTCTCAGACCTATCTAAGCTTATCGATATGTCAAGGTAGTGGCAATGACAGGCAACAAGTATTCAGTAAATAACATTATTATGTCATTAGTTATTTCTTCCAGATACCTAGGTATCTGGAAGAAATAACTAATGATTGTCTAAATATTGATATTCACTAAAATGCTCTTATACAAAATAGACCTAACTATGAACGGGTAATTCTTTTAGCACATGTGTTTGACATTATTATATTGACACTGACCTTGTTTGTTGAAACTCTGAACGACAATATGTACACTTGACTACGGGAAATGATCCGCGACACTCCTGAAATACATACAAATATGCGTCATTTTAACGTCAGAATAACAGTAAATTGTGACGCAAAGATTATCCCCAGTACCTTACAGTATTATTAGCGAAACTAACATACCTTGCAAAGTTGTTCACCAGTTGATAATTCCTCGAAAGGATGCCTTGAAAAACAACGAGAACAAGCAAAAAGTGGTGTTGATGTTGAATTACTCATGGTATTATTATTTTAACCAAACAACCCTCGTAAAATATTGCCAACTATTCGATATTGTAATTACAAATTAAACGTCTTAAGTTGTTTAGTAACAGATTTTGAAATATGTTATAAGCACGTTAACTGACTATCTTATCACTACTATTCACTACTTAAACAAACAAACAAAATGACAAATTCAGCTACCCAGCAGCAATACCACAATTGACTTGACCACAAAACGAAATGAGCCAAAAATTATCAAAAATGAGCACTTGAGTTGAGCAGACCACAGACTAGGCTAGGAAGATACTAGCGAAATAGGCATCAGAAATGAGCAATGAGCGAATACGATTAATATGCGAAAGAAAAAGGGAAATGCTATGGGAAATATTTAAAAAAATATGATATATCGTGTGAAATATAAATTGCAAACTTGCACAGCAAAACAAAGCAACAATGTTGTTAAAATAATTAATGAATTAATAGACTACTTTCACAATAATTTGGTCACAGGCTAATACAAAGAGTATATAATGTTATACTTAAAAAAGAGAGCCCAGTCGTCAAAATTCGTGTCGCCCGAAAGTCATTTGACAATTTTGATAGCTCGCTAGCGGTTACTGATGTTATATCCCATGTATTAAATAAAGACCCATTCATGCATATAGTAGATTCCTATTCATACATAACTACAACACATACACACTTATGCCCAAATAAAAATTTCTTGCAACGATTCTACATTCACCCAGAACATTTTTTATTGGATATGTAAATGTAGAACTGTTGAAAGTTTTTATTTTTTTATAAATGGCCATAAGTGTGTATGTATTGTAGGCATGTTATGTCATAAAATAATGTGTTACAATAAGTGTATGTACATGCTTTAGTAATAAGCAAGCGTTATATAAAACCTAAACTACCTGAAAAGTTCAATCAATACAAATAATAACCGTGTTACAAACCAAGCGGACACAATACAATAAAACACAGTTTTCGTAAAATCCGGTTTAATTTTATACTAGATGTCGCACTATTCGACTAACGCATTTTTTAAAAACAGCAACACATACATGCCATTCTAACACAATTCATAGATAAAAGAGACCGAAAATTCATTGCATAGATAAAAGAGACCGACAATTCCATTACCATTGAACGACCGTTATGAACTCATATAGCAGACTACGGACATTTGACTTCAATTGCAACGGTATTGCAGTTGCATCGTGCCGGTATGACAATTGTTCCAAAATAGTAGACTTGAGCACCTGCTCTCTGTCCGTCCGCCAGTCATTAAGCTCTTCTTCTTCATCTCTACAAGAGTAATAGCTTGATCAACGGAATACTTATCAATATCAAACTTCTGATCTTATACCGTTCTTTGGGGTCAGTAAAATGACGTTATTATGATAATAACGGTACGGAACCATTTGCGCGCACGCACTTCATTCCTTTTCTAAAAATAAATGTTTTAATAGTACTGTCATTTGTATTTCTTTTTAATGTGTTATTTGCGTGCCTCCTAAATCCATAGCATAAATCTTTGATTATATAAGCCACACAAATTGGTAATGCGCCTGGCGGCCATGTTGGTGACGTCATAGTGACGTATAGATGAGAATATTACATTTTGTCAGCTGTACTTTTTCTTTGCTGATGACGTCACAAGGGCGTTAATTTGACAAGGTTCCAGCGCATTACCAATTTGCGTGGCTTATATGACAAAGCTTTCATTTTTATGACAAAGAAACTAGTTTTTTCTATCCATGTCTATTCTATTGATTTCTAAATAAGAAATTATTAACCATTTAACCAACCGAATAATAGTGTTATTAGTGGACATCATTGGTATTGATGATAGAGGTGAAGCGTGGGCAGAAACTTGTATCGGTTCTTGTATTTTTAACTAGTCCGCGTCTTTTTCTAGTCTGTGGCTGTGGTCTGTGGCATTTTGGTTTGCTTTGCTTTGCTTTGCGTGTGTTTTTGACAATGTCTATCAATAATAAAAGTGTTTGTAGATAACTTTTTCAAAGTTTAATCCTAACGTTTAGTATTATTATTTGACTTACACATTCTTCTATTGTGCAAAAATGACGTTGCCACCTTTTCCTTCACAAGATTTAGCTAAACTAGTTCTTGGTACGTTTTCTATTTGGCGGGAATGCCACTCGCTATCAACGGCCAGAGGACGTTGTTGATCATCCTCGCTTTCAATTCCAGGATATCTTGCTGAGGAGCAGCTTATGACTGCATACGATGAGTTTCTACAAGCAAGTCCATACTTAGACGCTTTAAAAAATGAGTACGATAGAATTTTAATGACATCATTGAAGAATATTTTGGCAGAATATAGAGCTGTGAGAATATACGGTTAGTTCAATGTCATTACTTCCATAATTCTCTGTGTGATACAAGTTGATTATTGCAGGAGTTCATTTTATGTACCTATATAAAAATAATTTAACAGGTGTACTTAGGTACAATGACATGGAATGTTGGAATTTATGTAGAATCAAACACTATTTTATAGAAATTGTTATCATACATGGTGTTCAGTGTCATACATTGATAATGATTGTATGATATTATACCCTTTTAACTTGCTAGATTGGAGCAACATGGGTAACCTTACCAAGAGCAGTGGCTACCACTAAATATCTCAATGTGATTTGAAATACTGATACACTATACTTATATATCTTTTATACTATAACTATTGTTTACAGTAGGGATGACACGTATATACTGGTACAGGTATAAATACCCAGTATGAGTATACCAGTACGCAGATTGGGTATGTATAGCAGAAACCCGGTCCGTACCCGATAGGTACAAATGTACTGCCGAGATAAACGCCAAACTAAATCGTATGACAGTACTGAGTACGGCGCCTTTACGGGTCTGAATGTACATCTATAATTACGTACTAGGCCAGCTACCAGTATTTTAAATAAGCGTTACCTACAAATTTTTTTTTGATTAATTATTTTCACAACAGTATTGTTATAACAATACTGTTGTGAAAATAATTGATCAAAAAAAATATTTATGAACACCAAACCTTCCAAAATAATTTTTGGATTGTTCATTCAAAAACTCTCATCTAAATGTTCCAAACGTCGTTCAATCGAGTTTCTAAAAGGAAACCTCTAGACCAGGTTTGAAAATACCTATAGGTATTTTAATACTGGGTTTTAGTACTGGGTATACGGCCATACCCATACCTTTGAGCCCGGGTATAGAATATCGCAGGTATATCTCATGCCTAGTTTACAGACTAACTATCTTTAGGCAGTATATCAGTATTCTGGTGCCTATAAAGCAAGCATATAAGCTTAATATTTTATTATTTTAAGATTAACAGTAATTTTTTTTGTACCAAAAATGTGGTAAGTATATATTTTTTAAGTTTGAATAAGGAATTGTAAAATATTGTGTATTAAGAATCTTTCCATATTATTTTCTAGTGGAAACATGTAAACCATTCATATTGAGGAAGAAATTGATGCAATGCTCAAATCTATTAGAAATAGTCAAGCTGTTGGTGAACTACATAGATATCAACAAATTACAAACACAGGAGGTCACTACTGATAAAAGGTTACAATTTTTTTTTATTATTATATTTTATAAAAAGTTATTATAGCTTAAAATTTTTAGGTTATATTTTAGACTCATTGTGTAAATCATTAGCATCATATAGAAAAAGGTGTCATTTTCATTGCAACTGCTTTCTGAACATTAAATTTTTAATATAAATTTTCTTTCACAAGTTAATAATAAAAATATAAGATTGAATATCCTATAATGTATGTAAACAAATGTACAAATGTCACAACAATGACACAAACAATGACACTAAAATAATTGGATTTGTGTTTAAAATCAATGTTATTGTTGTTCATAGCAAGCCTCATGGTCTTGTGGCTTATGTAACGGGCTGCCATACTTTGAGGTCTTTGGTTTGACTATGTCACATAGTGTAAACAATGTGATATTTATAATTGTCACAAAATAATATTATTAAGTACTATTAAGTAGGGGCAGGACAACTATTTGTATGATATTAATATTTTAAATTATTAATTTAAATGGTTGTACAATAGAACTTATTTATAAATAATATTATAAAAAAAGTTCTGCAGTATATCAGTATTCTCGTGCCTAAAAAACAAGCATATAAGCTTAAATAAGCTTAAGACTAGACAATGTTTTTATTACTAAATATTTTTTTATTTATTTATTGTTTCAGCTTAAAACAAAATGTGTCCACAAGACATAATGTTTGTGAATTATGTTCTTCATTGGGTGTTTCAAGTTGTGTTTGTAAAAATCAGAACCAATCTGCGCAATCTGCTAGTGAAGTGGAATCAAGTAACTTAGAAACATCTGTGGAGACAACTGCTTTGAAAGATTTGCCCGGTATGTTGATTTCCTATATAAATAAAAAATGTTTAGTTCTCCTTTAGCATCGGCATTCGCTGCTCCACTTCAAAGTCCTCAAATCGCGCAACACATCTGCTCATGGTCCTGGCGATCGATCGCAGAAAAGATATCATAGAAAAAAGGTTCTCCTTACAAAATTGTTACTTACAGCTATTTCATGCAATGTACTTACATGAGTAACAATTATGTAAGGAGCTGGTGTCTGAAGTAAGCGTGAGCCTGTAGTACAGATCACCAGACCCTCATCCGAAAATCATTGCGATCGTAAAGGTAGAATGTCAGTACAGTCAGTACTATGCCATACAATTGAGAATGGGCACGACTCTAATAGTATGTTACACTTGTTAAAATGAACAAAATCAATCAGTAAATGATTACAAATCTAACATAACTTTGCCGGGCTTCGTTGTCTAGTGGTTCATGTAACGGACTGCCGATCAAGACGTCGCGGGTTCGATTCCCGCTCGGGACAATCATTTGTGTGATTTTTCTAATTGTCATCCAATTTGTACTGCGTCTGGGTGTTTCTATGTATTATAAGTATGTATTTACAAAAGAAAAGTAGTATATGTATTCTATCCGTATTCTGGTACCCATAACACAAGCATATAAGCTTAGCTTCGAACCAGAGGACGTTGTGTGAAATGTCCATGAATATTTATTTATTTATAAAGATTTTGAGGAGAAATGCATCAGAGGAATACATATAAAATACGATAATATACGAGACGATAAATAATTTAACAAGTACGACATCATAATATGGCACAGAAAATTGCATAGACATAATAGTAGAAATATCTATACTTTCTATACTTACTAATATTATTAAGCTGAAGAGTTTGTTTGTTTGATTGTGCTAATCTCAGGAACCATTGGTCCGAGTTGAAAAATTCTTTCAGTTGTACAGTATATTTATTGGGGATAACTATAGGCTATATAACATTACGCTGCGACCAATAGGAGCGAAGCAGCAGTGAAAAATGTTGCAAAAACGGGTAAAATTTCTAAATCCCATGCATACTGAGCCCATGCAGCTGCCGAAAGCCTATAATTAATAAAAGTTATGCTATATTCCAGGTCATCATGTAACTACAAGAAAAAAGCATTCTAGAATAGAAAAGGACTTATTAGATCCAAATGTGGAAAGTAACAATCAATCACAAACTAACACAAATACAGTAAAAATAAATATTCAAGAGGTACAAGCCAACCCTAACGTAAATCCTTCAATAAATATTGTAAGTATGTTAACCTCTTTTAAGCAATTTCAGTTATTTTTTAACGTTTGCGTGGCTCATCTGTTTAAATAAAACTACCTTTTACGGATTTTGATAGAGATAGAGATACAGGCTGTTGACGCATGGACGGACAGCAACATCTTAGTAATAGTGTTCTGTTATAACTTTTTGTATGTAACTTTAAAAACCTGTAGTTTTGCTAAATCACAAATTTATTGTAGTAATTAATAATTTTGCCATTGACATGCTATGCTTTAACTTAATAAATTAAAATATGGTGGAAAAAGTGATTACCGCAAGCGTGACTTTAACTCACGACCTCGGAATACCGTTCCGTAGCTCTGCCAAATGCGTTTATTGCGATCGTGCTTTTCAGTAATCAGATTAGGCCACCATAATCGTTACTGGATTGAGTATTATACTCGTATTTTTACGTACAACGCCACAACAAGAATTTTTTGCAACATCTCGATCTTCATAGATGGCGTTGTACGTACCGCTTGCGGTAATCACTTTTTCCACCATAATTTAATTTATACACAAATTTAATGATTATAATTTCAGGTAAAAGTCACAGACACAGCGGAGTGTAGAGATAAGATTGAAGAGTTTAACAATGTATTAATAAAAGTTTGTAATAATGCAAGTACATCTAATAAGTTCTATGATATACTGCCTACAGAAACATTAGAGAACAGACGATCAAATGGCTTTCAAAACTTTGTCTCTGGAGTCAGTGGTATGCTTATTTTTATATTTAAAGGTTTCCAAATAATTTTGCAACTTTTTTCACTAATGCTTCGGACTTATTGGTCGCAGCGTGATGTTATATAGCCTTATACCCTTCTTTGATAAAAGGACTATCCAACACAAAGAATTTGACAATTCGAACCAGTAGTTGTTGAGATTACTGTGTTTAAACAAACAAATTCCTCAGCTTTATAATATTAGTATAGGTAGGTACTAACTTTAAGTTTACTAAAATATATATTTAACTTTGGAATAATATTTATGTCTTTGTTTTTTTTTTAATTACAATGTACCTACAAATATCTCTGCTAACAACCCTTAGATCCTGTAAAAGAACACTACAGAGTAACCTCTAGGGTTCTTTTAGAGGATCTATGTGTTGTCAAAAGCAGATAAAATAGAGAGTGAGAGATGGTAAACTCGAAAAAAACCTATGCCAACGCCTCTGGTCTCTGTGGCGTAAGTAGATATCCTAATATCCTTTTGATTTGAAAGAAGCCTGCTCCAGATATTGGAAAACTAATGGACTAAAAAGAAAAACTAACTCTTCTTAATTAAAAAGAATGGGTGGAGCTGAAGTTTGTGGTTATTCCATTCATACAATAGGCTTTTTCTGTCCCCTGTTAGACGTAGATATGAATGATAATGTAATATACCTATTTATTTTTCCCCAGGACATGAACACACAAATGTCCCTGTACCTGATTCAAGTACGTCAGAGAATTCGAACGTGCTGTAAGTATTTTCCTAATTTCTATTCTCTATTTGCGCAATTCATTTATACAATAACTTTTTACGGACTTAAACGCGTACATTTTTGTTTCAACTCTATATACTTTCAGCAACCTAAAAATAAAATAAAATTAAAACAAAAATGCAGTAAAATGTCCAAAAAGTAGTTTTATTGAAATACCTGTGCAGTTGGAGAGTTTACTTGTTTTAAAACATAATTTGTTCCCAATGTAGTATGTTATCTAAGATTGCATATATTTATTAATATTTTCAGGCCTCTCGTTAAAGACAATACCATCACAACAAATAATTATATTTACCCTAGGATGAAACCAAGTGACCCAAAAATTAAAATTATATCGGATGTAAAAGTGGATAGCCCCTATCCAGCAATCAACAGCGCAACGTCAACGCCATTATTGCAGTCCATTGTTATTAATGGGACACCAGCTTATAGACAGAAACTGCCTGGATCAACTAATAATTATACAAAAGATCAAATTATGGCAATGCCGACATTTATAGTTGTCCCAACTTCAAGTAAGTTTAATAAAATTTTAAGTTGCTAACATAATAAAAAATGTTTGATTTAAAATTTTATCATTATCTATTTTTATTTCAGATCCACCTCAGACATGTACTTTAAAAAAATCCAAAAAGAAGAAAAAAGTAAAATCCAAAACCGTGAAACCAGATAAAATACTTGGGCCCCTTATTATTGATGTAACAAGTCCTGCTTCAACAAAAACGAAAGATAGTGGTCAACCAGAATTAAATACACAAAATTCCTGCTTGGAGCCCGGTTTGATCAAAACAGTGGATACAGTTAAATATGCTTCAGTACCAAAAGATCTTGTTACTGGATTGACATATACAAATACACCCCAAGTTGCTACGCCTGAAAGAAAATCGAGCACAACACCTCGCAGAGATTCACATATAAGAATTTTAGATTTCTCTACACCTAAAAAAATATTAGATCAAATAAACGAGAAAACATTAGAAGAAAACAATGCAAAAACAGTTGAAGGTGATCCAAATTCTAATATGGTATTCTCAAGTGCTAAAAATTGCGACGGGAACATTGTTGATTTAAGTACTGTTACTGTGCACAAAATAGAGACGTGTCAAATTACTAAAATAACGGAAAATACTAATATTAAACTTGTAACAAACAAGAAAAGTAATTGGGACGCAGATTTACGTGCTTTTAGTACTACAGATGACGACACATCCTTCAAAAAAGTGAAAAAACCCAGAGTTAGAAATGATAAAAAGAAATTGGCCAAAGGCGACGACTCTTTAAAAAAGTCCAAAGAATCTGATGGCACAAATAATAAAAAGAAAACGGCGGATAAAAGGAAAGGTTCTCCGAAAAGTATGAAATCTAAACGGAGGAAATTAGAAGAAGAAGAAGAACAGTTTAATGAAACACTTAAGCCTAATGAGTCTAAAACAATTGTCAAACCCAACTTTAATATTGTTGCTCCAGAACGTAAAAGTTCGCAGGAATATTCCAAAACCGTTGATAATCTTAACAAATCTAACAACGATGACGCTAATGATACTCCAGAAGCAGAAAGATTAGCCCTACAAAATGAAATAGGAGCGAAGTTAAACATTTCTGAATTATTAGAAACACCTTATAAACAAGCCATCTACGATATTCAAATGGAAACACCAAGATATCTGGGAGATATAATACCAGATTATCCAATTTCTGATGTTAAAATAACAAATATTCCTACGCCTCGATTTTTAGAAACACCAATACCAAAGCAGGCAACACCTTATGCGACTCGTGGTACGGATTATTCTAGTGGAAGCTCTTATTACAAACCTGATGAACAAGACTACATAGCCATACCAAGTTTAGAATGTACTGTTAATACGTCAAAAGAATATCCTAATACAGAATTGACAAAAGAAACCACAGAAGATGATTCCAAGAAAAATACGAGGCCTGTTAGAAAATGTACTAAAAATGTTTCGTATAAAGCGCATACGTCAAAACCAAAAGAAACTAGTGAAAACGTTGAAGTATCTTCTTTATGTAGTGATTCAAGCATCACTAGTTCTTTTGAAAATAGTAAAGAAAATACAAAGACTCCAAAAGCTAATAAATCTAAGGCACAATCTAAAGCAGAGGCTAAAAAACGAGTAGAATTTTTGAGTAAGAAAAAGAAATCTCCAATGAAAAGAGATCAACCAAATACTTTTATGAAAATTAAGCCTAGACGGCCAACACCAACAAAAGCAGCTACAAAAGGTCGAAAATCAAATGTTTTACAAAACAAAACGCCAACAGGACAATCGAAACAGAGAGTAAGTGGAAAAGAAAAGCCTATGCAAAAATTACCTGTCTCGATATCTGCTAGTAGTAAATCACGAAGAAAATCATCTACACCTAGAAAACTTCATTGCACCAAACAATTTAATTCTGAGAGTTCAGTTTCTCCTGAAATGAATGATAATGTGAAAGTGAATGTGGGCAGTGTTAAAATAAATGTTGTTCGGGATCAGAATTCAGCCACACGTGATTCTGATACAGATCAGATAGCTCTCCGATGGTCTGATGATGGTACACTAGATAAACCTGCAGTAAATGAATGTGAGGATATATCTAAAATCAAAGAATATATTGAATCTTCAACACAAAAGAAACCTGATTACTGTGATGGTTCAGGTTCTTTGCAAGTAGATTTGATTAAAAGAGGTTTTGACGTAGAGACTGCTAAAATTATTGAAAGAGATTTATTAGATACACCAGTTCATTTTAATGAAAGAAAAGAAGGTAATCTTGAAATAGGTAATACAAATACTGACACGACTGCAGAAGTTACACCTACAGAAAACATCACAGTCAGTAATTCAAATGCTACAAATGAATCTGAAACATCACAAGAAACTGATGATGATATAGAATTGTCTGGATATGAATGTAATGAGGAGAGTGATAATTATATAAATTATATCAGTGATACAGTTGATGTTTCAAACATTAATCCAGTTAAATTAAAAGAAGCATGGACAATGGAAGTGTGTATTGAAGATGGAATAGCTATAAGATTAAAGGCAACTAATTTCAATCTTTTGTATGATAATTCACCCGAAAATATAAATATAGACAATATTAAAGAAACAGAACTTGCTGTTAAATCTATAACAACTTTTGATAGTTTTTATAGTCCTGTTAAAGATCGTAAATCTCAGTGTTATGAAATATTTGATTCAACACTGACTAGTTTAGATACGCCTTTAAAAAGTCCTAAAGGTAAAATACATGAAACCACTGAAATAGAAATAGTTGTTGAAGAAGAAAGGGAAGAATGTAAAGAAAAAATTGATACTAAGAAAAAAAATAGTACTCAAGATGAATCCGAAGTATCTAGTGATAAAATAACAAAACGAGAATCACAATATTTGTTTAGTTCAACGAATATTCAGAATATCGACATCGAGTCAGTATTAGAAAAGTTACATGGACCTTAGTGACTGGTAAAGACAGTGATTAGTGATCATGATTATACGTGACTTACAAGAATAGTGTAATCATAATTCTCTGTGATTATATTATTGTAAATAGTGTTTATTTATATGTGTTAAACACATAAGTTTGTACAGTGCAGTTTTATGATCTTATTATTTGTATTTGTGCCAGTCACAATCTCCATGACTGTAAATAAAAGTCATATTTTGTGATGTGAGTGTTTTAATTTTAGTTAGAGCAGTTTTAAAAATGCTGGTCGTTATGAAAGTTAACTATAAAGGACTTTGATCTCATATAGACGTCAAATGCTTTGTATAGAAAGTGGTCAGTATTTGAGGTGATTAGCGTTTCTGAAAGTGGTTCTTAATTCTCCAAAATCTACGCGACTTTTCTTAGTCAATAATGTGTGATATACAACTTCGCGAACGTCGCGTCTGACCTATCGATTCAAAAATATTTTAACCTACAGACAAGGCACAGGACAAAGGCTTCTTAATCTTAAGGGCATCCCAAAAAATCCTAGTTTATAAGTGTAGCTAGAATCTAGTTGGACTTAAATAGGTTGAAAAAATACTTAAATATTTTGAAAAAGCTGAGAATAAAATTTTACCACAGTTAGCTCCAACATTATAAACGGTCCCAATGCGGTGCCTTGAGGTACGCTAAATTGTACCACTTCTAAGTTTTACCAACAATTTTTGAATTCTTGCTAAAGAACGGTTTTAAATAAGTTATTTGCTTTGTAATATAAAAAAAAAAAATTGTTTATTATACATAAATTAAACATAAACGAAAATCTTTTTATACAACAGTTACCTTCGTTTTCCAATCGAGTGATTTTAACTGATCTTAATTTAATTCAGATGCTACAAATAAAATCTATGCATAAATCCACCCATTTAAACCTAAATCCATACCTACATAAAGCACGAACAAACTAATGACAATATGGAAGAATAAATTAAACGTAATACTGAATACTATATAACATGTCGCAACCTAGACCAAAATTTATACGGCAATGTTGCTAGTGTGTTCGGAAAGGGGTTGTCTGTGAAATAGGTCACGGATACAAGCTCCTGACACAAATAGCTGCGTCGCTAAACACGTGGCCTCGGCTTCAATCTCAAATACTGTCAATATAATGCACATTGCCATTATTAATTGTTACATAATTTTGACGAAGATATAGGTAGTTAGGTATAAGGTACCATGTCTATATTATTATTAGGTAAAGTTTGTAATACGTATGTTGGAAGTATTCTACGAAAAATAAATTAGAAATTCAGTTATAGGAAACTACAGTCTTTGAGAATGCTAGACTATAATATATTTTGTGTCTAGTACCTATATTCAGACGTACTAACTCGCAAACAACAGCTGTTCGTCAATATATTAAATTCTTAATCGGTATTATATTATTGAAGTTAGAGTTAATCGGGTTACTTACCTTTAGCTTCGTCCGTATCTATGTATTTATCTTTTAATATGTAACGGAATCTTAACATACCTATAATGTCATCAATATCTCGGTGGAACACTTCCTCTGTTGCGGTTATGTACAGCAGTTGGCTCATTCAAAATGAGATATTACAAATTATATGTATTATAGGATAGATGAAAAATTTACTTTCAACGTTAAAATATTACTGTCGACTTTTTGAGTTAAAAGTTTTCCTACTTCAAATTAGGTAGGATTATTTTTACTCCATAGGTAGGCTAAGTACTAGAGAGTAAAGATATTGAGATTAAGGGCCTACATCAATATCACCGCCGACAGGTACATATTAACATAGCCAGTAGGCACAGAAAATGAAGAATTAGGGATACTTGTCCTATTTACTCAAAATCTACCAAATATATTTTAATTCTGGTCCACGTGTTTCTATACATAATAGTTACCTATGTTTTTAAAGTTATTTCATTAGTTAATACGCGATAATAGACCGACAAATGAAAAATATAAAAAATTTGAGAGGTTGTTTCGCCAAGATTTTCTATCGAGAAAACTTTTTTCAATCGCGTTTCTGAGTTTATGCGATCCTAGATAATATTGAAAAAACATATACTTAAAAATTAGAGCTCTAGCCATTCAATCTAAAGAAACAATGAAAACTTCGTACATAGAAAAATGCACGAAGCTATTTTGGTATCCTCTTAAGCAATTAAAGATGTATGTGTAAGATGTAGGGTGTTTCTATCTACACTGGTATTATAAAGAGGAAAGATTTGTATTTTTGTATGTAACGAATACACTCAAAAAGTACTGGACCGATTTTAATAATTCTTTTTTCATTAGAAAGCTACATTATCACTGAGTAACATAGGCTATATTTACCCGTGCGAAGCCGGGACGGGCCGCTAGTGTATTATAATATGTATTTATTTACAAAAGATGAGTAGTTATGTATTATATCCGTATTCTGGTACCCATAACACAAACAGAATAAGCTTAGCTTAGGACCACAAGACGTTGTGTGAAATGTCCATGAATATTTATATTTAAGAAAAACATTATTCGACAGCAAAATAAAAGAAGACAACCTTATGGTTTTATATTTTGTTCGTCGCAAGTAAACAATCCGCTTTGTACATGTTAGGTCAAAACTAACCAAATGCAACTGCACAAAGATATCTATTACAACGCTAACAGTTGCGGTTCAGAAAACATTTTTCATTGCTCGCATGTTTCGTTTATTGATTTAGTAACCTTTTCTCGTATTTTTACAGTAATATTAAATAAAACGGAAAGCCGTACTTACGTTTTTATAACATACAAACTCAAGATGATGTATTAAAATACACAATAACATAATTTTCTGATTTTCAATTATTTGAATTTACTTACCTGTTTATTTAATCTTTCCCTAAATTTGTTAATCATGAGCAGAATTGAGGAAGAGTTATGTGTATGGTTCTAAATAGTGAATATAATCTTAACTATATAAAAATCCCTTATTCTTCTTGTGAATATTATGTTCTTTGAACTTTTATTATATACCGATATAGAAATATTTGTCTTCATCGCATAAATAATGTCTTAGGTTAACTCTACGACCACTTGCGAGACGAGGATGTCTTATTTTATTATTGCCAAGCTTAGAAAACCAAACTTAACTATTTTGTATCAAAAATCTAAAAGTTTATAGGCTATAAAGTTTATATTTGGTAGCTATCGTGTCTGAGATTATCTACACAATTCTTTGTTTCAATTTCGATTTTATATACCCAAGAGAACGCCGTAAAATAAGTTGTGCAAGGAGGTGGTGTCGTGAATTCAGTGACGGCTAGTAATTCTGCAGGCAGTTCGGGTATAAATGATTGTGGGTGATTTTACACCACCCGTACACCCACCCAATGTCTAACCCACCCTGGAGCCACCCAAAGTGCAGCGCCGACGCGACGTCGCTCGCTACGGACAATCTGCGTGCTCTGCTTATTTTCACCCGTAATTCCTTTTGCGGAAATTGCCTTTATAAAGAAATTTCGGTTTTAGTGGAATGCGCCTTGGAAACCGAGATAAAAATAATTGAATCTATTCTTTAATTCCTTTCATTTTAGTCTTTATATTTTTTTTATAACAAAGGAATTAAATTTTTTATGTATAAAAATCAATCAATATCAAAAAAAGTTAGACACAGGTGTAGTAGCATCACGTTTTATTTTTCTTGCCTTGTGCAATTCAATTCAAATTCTTGCTTTGACAAAGCTGTATAGTCGGGAATGTACAAATAAATGCAACGCTCATATTGTCCAGCAGAACAGAGTAACAATAAATATTATGAATTTAAACCATCCCAGCAGCCATCCACGCACAAAAATAACTGAAATTGGTTTTATTATTTAGGAGTAACATAGAAATGAGAACTGTATATGGATAAATGTGGTATAAATTAAACTACTTTTTACGAATTTAGATGCGTGTACCTATTTGTTTTAAATTTTGGCCCGACGTTTCGGAGACTGCAGTCATCATCGTCTAAAAATGTATAGTTATAACGATAATTTCCATCGTACACATAAAAAAAATCTTATTAACTGCGGTAAACGAAACTGTTAAGAAATAAATAGTAAAAGAATCAGATGCAATAAAAACAGTATAAAATAAGAATGTCTCTTGCTTAGCTCAATTACCACTTTATTATCTAGGACAAAGCTCTATGACGGTCGATTCGCAATCTTGAAAAGCATTTTATTGTTTACGTTTGTTCAAGGTTAAATGAAATAGATAACTTCTATATATTTATATGTAAGTGCATACTGCGATTTACTGACGGGCTCAGAGCCAACTAGGTCGAGCTTTCTTGTAATTTTCAGTCCTCTTACTTTGTTAACAATCATTGTTAATAAAAACAATTTATCTTACCGTATTAAAGATGTCTTGAATTATTATGTTAAGTAGGTATTATATTATGTAATTATTATATATTTTATTGTTTCTGATAAGTATTGCAGCAATTTCACAGTCGGTTTCGCTGACTAACAGTAAACAAGGCGATACCATGAGTGCTAGTATATTACCTTAAGTGTGTCAATTGGTGGCTTGATGTGCGTGCCTCCACACTTTCCACCCTTTTAGGGGTTAGAGCGTGGGGTAGGTCGTCGGATCGATACCCGACGTCTGGCCCACGACCTCGCCTTTCTTACCACCTTCCTAAATACTAATTACGTGCTTTGACACAGGCTGCACCGACTAGTGCCGAATGAAAAGAGCTATGGATGGAAACGTGAGCGTTATTAACCTCAACGAGCTGTTTTCACGTGTTTGTTTTTGGAAACGTTGCTGATATGCTAACATCTAAAACGTGGTTTCATGTATTCCGAAAACGAGTATTTTGCAGTAATTTGAATTGAGTAAAGCTTTAGCTTTGCTAATTGCAAATACAAATGCTTTGTTCAAGACCTGCATTAAAGTAAATAGGCACTGTGGGGCTCTACTATTTACACTTTATACGTAGTTATTATTTTTAGTAAGATTGATGAAATAGAATATGCTTACTATTCGTTGAAATAATAGTAGGTATCTAAATTAAAAAATATGGAAAAACATGACCCTGAATTTAGCAGACAGCAGACAAAATGAAATTTCAGATAGAAGAAGCTCTCACCGTGGCGCTAAAAAGGCGCGTGGTGTTTTAAAAATCTGAAACTGAAAAACTAACTAACTAAAATCACCTTTTCTAAATCCAAAAATAAACTAAATTTCAAAGTTTGAGAATTTTAAAACAATTAGCGCCACGGTGAGAGCTTCCCAAAATTTTAATTTTTTTGTAAAAAATTTTTTATAACTCAAAAAAAAATTTGTTTATTATCACCTGTAGGTATGTCAACGACAAACAATTTTCCAATTTCGTAAACTTGGAAAACCTTATTTTGCTATAGATATCCCTATCTGAAATTTCATTTTGTCTGCTGTCTGCTAAATTCAGGGTCATGGAAAAACACTTATGATACCGCATATAAATTAAAAACTTGTTTGCAGAATATTGTAAAATATTTTTTCAGAGGGTTGTCGTGATTTCACACACATAATTTATTGCAATATTCTACAGCTACTTTCAGTTAAAAAGCAAACCTAGTTTGTAATAAATTTGTGCTTTTTTAACAAGGGTTATATATAGGAACAAGATTAAAAATGTATTCGGTGCACGTGAGTCGTAATGCGATTTACCGTTGCAGGGGCGTGTCGTGACTTGGTTAGGTAGTTCTAACAATGGTGCCGATTCTGAGAGCACAACTAAACTTAACTACAAAATTAAAACTGATAGCGTCATGATAGCAACACAATTCGGCAATGTTTACTGAAGTTTCTTATTATTAAAACTGTGTATTATAGACTAACGATTTTAATTAATATAAATGTGCGCAACGAAATAGCAAGTAATAGCTATATTGACAATACCAATTTTCATTTTTTAGTTAAGTTAAGTTTAGTTGTGTACCTTGAATTGGTACCAATATATATCAACGTCATAGGTGTCATTGAGCAGTATATTTTACAAGCAGTAAATGTAAAGCATTTTACTTGAACATATCTTCATAGAACATGCTGCTGAAGTTTAGCCTATTTAAAACTGCTATGACAGACCGATTAAAGGTCGGTCGTAATGCAAATCTTATTGAAGAAGGAGAACTATCCGTCTGGTGACGACTTAAGAATATCTGGGATTTTATAAGCTGATAACATTCTTCTATGGGAGACAGAAAACTCAAAACTAATTCAAAGCAAGCAACACTTGATCAGAGCGACATAGTATTCCAAGATAACGAAGTAGAATTATCCCTTGGTTTGCTATTAGTATCAGGAAATAGCGCTATTAGGAAGTTTATACCTAAATAATTCAGTTCAGAAAATATCAACGAATTTTCGTATTTTAAAATAACATGTGAACGCTGACATATCTATAAATTGCATTTAACCGAGACTGAACTAGCTGACCTGGAATCGTGCACGAAAATTAAGTGCAGGTATTTGTACAGAAATCAATAAACTACATAGGTAATAGAAATAGCAACGAAATTCATTACCATTAGGTATATACAGCGGCAGTGCGGTTTCGTCCAGAAACTCGATGCATCTTTGGGTGTGAGCGAGACATTTACCACCCCGTACTTTCGGCAGCCACCTGCCTCCACTAGGGGGTAATGGACGCACGAGGCTCCTCGGCCATGCAGCGCGCTCTTTATACCGGCTTGCACGCGTGCACTTACTACTTTCTTTGAAGTAGTCCCTTTGTTGTGGATTCCTATTTTGGAATATAGCGACATGTCGATATTGCTTTTAATTTACATTCCTATGTAATATGTATTCGGTTGTAGTTATTAAGTAGATTGTGTTGTTGTTAAAGAATTCTGTTTGAAGTAAACACTTATAGTATTATTCATAATGACTTATCGGAGGTTTAAACGGAGATTTTATCGGAGAGATAATAAACGTTTTAGCGTAAAAATACTATCATGAATAACAAGTTTTGACAATTTTCGCGAACCGATTTTAGCGAACTTTTAAACCTCCGATAAGTCATTATGAATAAGACCATTAAAAATATATCGATGTTAGGACAGTTCTTTTTAATAATTAGAATTTTTGATTCAATTAGCATTTTATTTCGAAATATTTATATCACGACTGCGACTTTTAATATGTAGTCACTAATAGATAAAGACTAGAACTGCGGCAAGCCATTACGTAAAAATATGTTATATCTTAAATTCTTCACTAGTAATTACTTGTGAAAACTGTTTTGTCTCTAGCTATACATTATATTATTATGTGCTGTAATACATTACAAGTATATCTTACTATGCGCATCTGTAAGAACACGATCTAATGTTATTCTCATTCTGTACAAGTCAAAGTATAATTTAACTTTTAGCAAATTTATTTGAGCTCTTTGTAGTATGTTGAACTCAGTGTCTGCTACGTAATTTCCCTCTTTATACTTTATCTACGTTCTTTTATCAGGCAGCGCATTTAATCATGCAAATTTTCCGAGATGGGGTGGGTGTGCTGCAACTGAAACTGAAACTAAAACAGCCACCCTCCTTGAAGGTCGTTCAAAGTTCTCAGAAGAAATGAATCTACTGCAAACACTTTCATTTACTATTTTATTTTTTTGTATATTTATTAAAGTTTTAAACAAATGTTTTAACTTGGCAATTGACTTAGTTTCTTTCTTGAAATTAATTAAGTATAATAATTCTGGATCAGTGTTGAAAATTGAAAATTTGTTAGTGCCGATTGTAGCCATGAAAGCTAGATTTTTTTTAAAGGTTCTCTTTATTTCGTAAATATCCTTTCTTTTAGCCTCTTTTTGTCCACTGGTACTGTAAAGAACGCCACAAAGCATGGTTCCTGGCGCTTGTATCCAGCGGTTCCCATTATTAGGTGCTTTTGTGTTATGATCGCCGTGCTTGATGAGCAAGTTGGTGATCATAGTAGTGTATAATGTTATAAATAATTGGCTGGTTGCATGTACCTACTCCTCGGCCGCACATGACATAATTATAAAATTGAGATATTATATATTTGGAAAATATTAAAATCCTTTCAGAAACATATTTTTGTTATTCTCATCGGACGACATAAAAAACTTTGTAATATAACAGTAATCTTTTATGTAATATCTTAACTAAATACTAAATAGAAATTACCTGGTTAAGTAAACATAGCTTACGATTTAAAAATACTACAGAACAGAAGCCCAGCTTATTTAACATAAATAACAGGTAATTATAACTAGTCCGACAAATTGGCACTGTGCATTAATTAGCAAATCTAATATTGGATACAAAACATTTTAATTAAAGCTATACGATGAAGTGGGCATGAAAGGGCACGTTGGTTGGGTGCACTATCGATCTCCTTTAAATTAGTGTGCGGATCGGTCCTCGTCTTTGTGTGGCGGCCGTGCTCGGGCCAAACAGACCAAAACAAGCGAACCTCCCCCGAACGAGCCTCACCCAACAACCAACGTCAAGCCTCATCGTTACCTTATTTCGTGTTAGTCTCGCGGTAGAACACCGTTTCCAATTATTTCACGTTTCAGACAATATTACTTACACATTTACCTGTTCTAAATTAGATATATTCGTATACAAATATTATAAAGCGGAAAGATTGGTTATTTGTATGTTTGAAATAAGGCTTTGAAACTACTGGACGACATTAATTTATGAATTTTTGCAATTGACTTGCTATGCTTTTATGCATGATAGCTCAGATGGGAGAGCAACGGAACGGTATTCCGAGGTCGTGGGTTCAAGTCCCGCTCATGGTTATCATTTTTTCCACTATAATTTAGTTTATTTACTACTGGACGATTTAAAAAAGACTTTCACCGTTTTGTTTATCATGAAATTTTTATATTTTATTAGATTTATAAGATTATGAAGATTAAAATAGATATTTTGAAAATCAGTTCTGTTTTAATACTAAATTAAGTTTCAATATTGTAGACTTGTAGAGTCACATTCATGTGAAGGTTGAAAGAATTCAATCTCAAGAAAGGAAATGACGTAGAGATGGCATTGATCTCGAAATTATGATATAAATGTTCAAGCTAGTGTTCATGTAGATACCTATATTATTTCAAAAGATGTTATAATTTTCTTTTCAATTTGATTTTGATAAAATTTTTAATGAATTATACAAAAAAAATTATATCAGTTTTTTTTATTTCAGTTTTTCTCTCTAACTGAAGTTGTTATCTATTTACGGATGGTATCCCTTGGCTAGTTTTTACAGCACCCTATGGAGCAGATGGGGTGGTGACATCTGTATTTCTAATCCGTCACCATATAGGTAATATACGTCTATAATACATAATTAAATTCCATACAATTGCTTTGATTAAACGTAATATCTAAAAATATACTCTTAACTTGTATAAAGTGTACCTATCAAGCTATATAAATGTTAACTAAATATATTATCTCCATCTCGTCTCACGTACAACTAAGATATATTTATATACTCGTAAGTCGTCGCCTGAGCGTCGTACACCGGCATTACACCAATTTGCTTGTACAAATACAGAGCAGCTCCAGATCTGAAAATACGATTACGTGATATTATAGTATTTGTCTCGTTTTATTGTCGATGTTATACACTGCTGTTTATATGTCTATAATGTTGTTTAATATGTTGATTTTAATGCAAAAGTTTAGGTACTTACCTAATTAGTTCTTAACAGAAATAAATCACAACGCCGTTGGCATTAAGTCCGCCATTGTACAAGAATAGTTCTTTTGTGGGCAAATAATGCTTATATAATGTTTTTTATTGTGTACCCAGATATTTGTGTGTGTTTAAAACAAATATTTTGGATTTGAAGAAGCGTAACTTAAATTAGTATTTAAGTTACGCTTCTTCATGTCTCTTCTCAAACGAGACAAGTACATAGTTGTAATTAAATTAATTAAAAGCCAGAATGCTTCAAATAGTTTTCGTGTTTCATAACAATATGTTAATTTACGTTTCTTTTTTTGCAGAAAGACAATATTCAACTGTCGTCTTTCTACGTCTAAAAACATAATTTCACGCCATATTGATTTTAATTAAATAAATTCTGTATTCAACAAAAGAAAAAATCAGCTGTATATTCTATTATGTATGAGTTTCTTTATTTAATTTTGTAACTGAATACTTTATTCTGTTTCAATGGTAAAATGCATATAATTATTTATTTAGTAATGTAACGGAAACATCTCAGGCGTACTAAGATCCCAGTCCATCTATTGAATTAGTGAAGTCTGTCAAAGTGCATCGCTGAGGCACAAAGGTCGTTGCGTGGGAAATAGGGGGAGGAGTGGGTGTACCCCCTCACGTCGGTCTCCTGGGCTTGTAAGGGGTAAGCTTCAGAAATTTGTTATGACGCATTGGGTTTTGTCTACTATTGATATAGTTATAGCAAGCCTTAGGTAACTGATATGTTTTGTTATAGCTTTAAATCTTATATCTATATACCTATATATAATAAATAAATAAAATAAATATTCATGGACATTTGACACAACGTCCTCTGGTCCCAAGCTAAGCTTATATGCTTGTGTTATGGGTACCAGAATACGGATAGAATACATAAACTACTTTTCTTTTGTAAATACATACTTATAATACATAGAAACACCCAGACGCAGTAAAAACATTTGTATGACAAATAGAAAAATCACACAAATGATTGTCCCGAGCGGGAATTGAACCCGCGACCTCTTGATCGGCAGTCCGTTACATGAACCACTCAACCACGAGGCTCGTCGAGGCTACGGTCGACGATAATGAGGCTGTTTTATTTCACCGATGGCTGTAGCTAGATATTCACTGATGAATATTATATTTACGTTTCTGTAAATACGAACTCACAGAACGATTAACTTTAATCTTGTACCAGTTTTTCTAGCTATGATGTATAAACATATACATATAATAGATAATTACAAGATTAAAATTACAGCGAGAAGCATAATATGTAAGTTATAGCTTTGAGCCCTAATTCATGTTAGATTTCCTCACTTCGGCAGTAATAGAAGTCCATTCTCTCTTCAGCCTATTAATGTCCTACTGTTGTCGTTGTCGTCCACTTTGGGAAGGAGTATGGTCTACTACGCCGCGCCGACCAGTAGTTTTGCATTTTAGGCTTTGTTTTCGAGTTGTTTACAGCAAAATTTATAAGTCCATTAGTAATAATAAAAAAAATACTACATATTAAGTTTCTACTTTGATATCAAGATTTTTCAGTAAAGTTAATTTTTTATAAGTGTAGAAGTATAACAAAGTTCATAGACTTTATTAGGCAAAATCAATAAAGTGTAGTTAACCTTGTTTGACTTATCACTTTGAACTTAAATAACTTATCCATTCACGTGATTATAACAGCTGAAACGAAGTTCAGTAAAACAAATTTAATAGCTTGTTATGACTTTTATTAAAATTTTACGTGAAACGCATAAAAGGTTGGAGAGTGGTTATTTCAAAGCGCGTTGCGTGTGAACTGCAGGGGAGACGTACGCCCTCTAGTCTAGACGTTATATTATTAGAAGTATGCCTATTTGATACTCCACTTCATTGAAAGTAGCAACTGTTAAGCTTGTAGCTTTACATATTTTAACCAGTTTACAATACAGCCAATTACTGCGTAAAGAATTTTTCTTACATTTTCTCTTATAAAAATCAATTGCTGTTCGTTAGTCTCGCTAAAACGCGAGAAAGACTGGGCCGATTTTAGTGATTTTGGGGCTTGAAATATTCGTGAAAGTCCAGAGAAGGTTTAAACGGTAACTAAATATATGGAGTTCTAAAATTCCACGGCAAGTGGCGGGCATCAGCTAGTATTTTATAAAAAAATTGTATCTTTGTGACATTTAGTCATAAGAGAAGATAAAATAATAAGAAGTAATCTCAATATTTACCATTACCGTCATAGTGTTAAACTTGTTACTATCCTATTCTTTCTCATAGATGTTTTCAAAATCAGTGAAACAAAGATCTATTGTGATGTGAGAAGAAAAACAGAAACCAAAATGTGTAAATAAATAAATATAAATAAATAAATATAAATAAATAAATATAAATATTCATGGACATTTCACACAACGTCCTCTGGTCCCAAGCTAAGCTTTATATGCTTGTGTTATGGGTAAAATGAAACACACTTATAATGAACAGGTACAGCTTAAGTATAAATTACGTGTGGGATATAGCCAAAAGTTATATTGCTCGTAAGACGAATTAGCACCATAATTTAATTTATGTAGGCTCCGACTAACATATGAATTGTTATATATAGGGATTAAAGAAGCAGGGTTTTTGGTTGGAAACTCAATTGTTCGTTTCGGTTTAAACGGTTTAATGGTGTCTTAGAATAGTTAGTTTAAAGGTCATTGATCCCTTTCATTTTAGCACCTATTACAATAGGTATACGTAACATCGTCTGCTTAGTATTGTTGAGTTGACAGGGCAATGACGTTAGCGGTTCAGTGCAGCGGTTCGTACACCCCCTCCTTGTCTCTCCCGCCCCCCTCACAGCCGACGGTCGACGCTCTCTAAAAGGAAAAAGGAAGCTAAAGGATAATCTATCACGCCCGAGGCCCAACTCGATAAAAATGAACGATTAGAACATAGAATCGATGGTTTTGGAAACAGTAGCTACGAGTAGTAGATGTAACGTGTTTTCTTTGTTATATATAAGGATCTTTGATTTAGCATAGTGAATTATATATTATGCTGCATATTGTATATTGCATCGTAGTATGTACACAAAAACCTGCAGGTGCATATCATTACAGTCATTACTAGTTATAAAAAAGACGTTATTTTTTATGTACATAAGCTCGCATAGAGACGTACACGGATTTTGATACGGGTTTTTTTAATAGATAAAGAAAATCAAGAGGAAGGCTTTATTGTAACATTTGTTTGCGTTTGTAATCTAAATTTCATACGTGCGATGTTGCGGTCAACAGCTAGTGAATTATAATTGATCACATTACATTGCACTTTGACCTGCGTAACTTTATGTATAAGTACAGAAGGGTGCATGCGAATTCGGCGCCAGCACGTTAAGTTCAACGGCCGGTCGTAGACCTGAAGCTACGCCGTAGACCATTAGCTCACGTACGAACTTTAGACGGAGACCTCAACGTCCATAGCTGAATTTTTGGAATTACCCAGTGTACTGATAGGATCTTAAATATGCAGGAAACCCAATTTTTTTTCGCACATGATTAATTTCAATTTCGAGACGTCTCGAAATACGTATTGCACAATAACTGAACTGAGACATATATCACAAACTTATGACGGTATCTGTTGAAGGTACTAGGAATAGTGTAATCCAAAATTACCTCCGAATTGTGTAGTTATCAAACCTGAAACTAGAGATACATGAAACGACCATTATCTGGTTACGGATTGAGAATACATGGGTGTGAATCAGATAATGGTACCAATTCTAGGTACAAAACAAAACTTATATAATGGTACCAATTCTAAGTACACAACGAAACAACTATGATGTTAATTTATAATTTTTTTAGCAATTGACTTATACGTTGTGCACATTTATGTTAATTAAAACCTTAAATAAACTAGTATACACAGTACATGTACGTATACTTTATAATTTTTATAATAAGAAAGTTCTGTTAACATTGCCGAATTTTTTTATTGACACTATCAATTTTCATTTATTAGTTAACTTTAGTTGTGTGTTTCGAATTAGTTACAGTCTTTAGTGAAAGATCAATTAAACCCTGTATTCTATAATATAGGTGTGCTAAATTTCAGATCAATATCTACTATTCCAATTGGATGATTCATGATTTCAAGGTTCCGTTGCATAAATTAATACATTGATAGATATACATACCGAGTTAATTAAAGCTTGTTAAATCTAATATATAAAATTCACGTGTCACAGTGTTAGTTACCGTACTCCTCCGAAACGGCTAGACCGATTTTTATGAAATTTTACATGCATATTCAGTAGGTCTGAGAATCGGCCAACATCTATTTTTCAAACTTTTTTTTTTTAGTATGGCAAAACAACGTTTGCCGGGTCAGCTAGTATGTTATAAAAATAAATATGACCTAGCTATCTTGTGTTTTAACGATCTCCAATTAAACTGGAAGTGTAATGAGGTTGAAATATATTTTTTTTTAAGTACGTGTTAAGCTCGAGGCTATTAATCGGTTTGAGTTCTAGACCGTGCTATGTAAAAAAAGTAGAATGTTTGCTTATATTTCCGACAAGACATTTTCCTGTTCAAATGGTTATTGTAGTGCAGTTTTTGTGAAATAAATCTAAGCACATTTTATTAAAACTGTTGAGATTTACTTTAATTCCAAATTGAAGTCGCATTATGACATTTAGGCGATATATTTTGTCAATCAGCATACTTACAATAAAAACAATTAAAATTATTTATAAACGAAGCTATTCACTTGATTCACAAAGCACTGATCGAAATTTACCGTCCGGCTGACGGTAAATTTCGATCAATGCGGTAACGGTAAATTTTAAATTTATCGGCTGTTGCCCTCGAATTACGAAACTTTTTCCCGTTTTTGTTTACTTTACTTATAGATAGATAACTCTTTATTTGTACACCTTTTTACATAATCATTAATTACATTAGGATTAAGAGGATACCAAAATAGCTTCGTGCATTTTTCTACGTACGAAGTTTTCATTGTTTCTTTAGATTGAATGGCTAGAGCTCTAATTTTTAAGTATATGTTTTTTCAATATATGATCTAGGATCGCATAAACTCAGAAACGCGATTGAAAAAAGTTTTCTCGATAGAAAATCTTGGCGAAACAACCTCTCAAATTTTTAATTTTTTTCTTTTGTCGGTCTATTATCGCGTATTAACTAATGAAATAACTTTAAAAAGATAAGTAACTATTATATATAGAAACACGTAAATCAGAATTAAAATATATTTAGTAGATTTTGAGTAAACAGGAAAAGTATCCCTAATTCTTCATTTTCTGTGCCTACTGGCTGTGTTAATATGTACGTGTCGGCGATGATATACGATAATATTGATGTAGGCCCTTAAGTCATTACGTGCTAGTACAAAATGGCGGCCTTATCGCTAGTGCAATTTCTTACAGGCAACCTTGGATGGATAGGAGTGTGTCTGACCTGATGAGGTAGTTAGGTGTCACTAATACAACTCTATTAAAAAGATAAACCTACATAAACCAGTTATTACCATAAACTACTTAGGTATTTCAAAATAAAGTCGTTATTTTTGTATGTATGTCCCTATGTGAACTCTTAAATCTTTAAAACTACGCAACGAATTTGAAAGCGGTTTTTTGCAAGAGGGTTTTTATAATTTGTAAACTAATTGATTTTTGAATTCTATGCGTACGAGGTTGCGTGCTGTAGCTAGTCAATCCATTAGCGGTAAGGAAATAGAAAGCAATGCTTTAGACGCTTTACAAATTCGTGCTTCTTAAGTTTATGATCGCCGTTGAGACTTGGTGCCGCATTTAAAAGATAGATGCTTTTTGTGGTTATGCACAGTGATATTTTATAATATATTGTGCAAGTTATATTAGGGTTAATGATCCGTACCCAAAATATAGCGTGGCTTCAACAATAATAAGTTTTGAAATATGATTAAATCCCATGCATAATGCAAGCAGTTAAATCATGTTTTTATTTTCGTATTTTTCTGAAATTTTCATACGCATTTATCATTATTTCATACATTTATGGAGTATATATACTATTAGTAATGTCTGGTCTAGTATAGTTTAAGATTTGTGTATGTATATGTGTATTTTGTATTCGATATAATGTAAGGTTAGGTCGATCTAATATTTCAGTTAGTTTAATAAATTAATAATAGATGGCGATAGGCGATTTCAATCTGTTATGAATAGGTAGGTACATAGTGCTGTTTGTTGCAATAATAATTTATTATATTGTCGTACAAGATTGAAAATTGTTTTATAAAATAGGTAAAATCTTAAAACTCTTGCTCATAGTTCCGCGCCTTATCGTTCATGCATTGCACCTAAGAATTCCCTTCCATAAGATTATACATAATAATATTATGTTATTGTCGCAGCCGAATTGGCATCTCTCTCTCTCCAGCCCATTTACGTCCCACTGTTGGGCACGGGCCTCCTCCACTTTGGGAGGGACTAAGGTCTACTATGCCGAGCTGACCAGGCATGTTGGCACTATGGAATTGGCCTCAATGGTGCTGATTCTACACGGGCAACTAAACTTAACTAAATTTTTTTTATTAATATCGTCATTTATTGATTTTAAACCCACGCGATTTGAACTCATAATTTGTTAATATTACCGGGACTATAATCACGTTAATTACTATTTAAAAGGCACAATACCTCTGCTCCCGACGTTTCGACCGAGTTGCATCGATCATGGTTATCGAGTTGCATAGTCGTCCCGTGACCACGATCGATGCAACTCGGTCGAAACGTCGGGGGCAGAGATATTGTGCCTTTTAAATAGTTATTAACGTGATTATAGTCCCGGTAATATTAACAAATTATGAATAGCGTCATTATCACAATTCGGCAATGTCAGTTGAACTTTCTTATTATAAAAACAGTATTATAGACTAATAATTTTAATTAATATACATGTGTACAACGAAAAAGCCAAGTAAACGAAATACACCATAGTTGTTTTGACGCATCGGGAGTAGCCTACATAACGATTAGGTATTCATAGATTTTTTTGCATTTATATAAATATTGTTATGTAAAAAATATATTATAGACAGACGATTTATGGTTTATATTGTTGAGTTGACCTTTTCTATATCAAACTTAAGATATTTATATCTGCTACTTTCAATATTTAAACAATTTAAAATCTACATACAAGTATGGATAACTATGTATTCTACCTATATTTTTTCGTAGAAATTTATATATTTAAATTGTATTTAAATATATTCTTACAATAACGCTTGTTTTTTAATAAAATACATGAAACATTGTAATATTCATTACGTATCTTTTAGGATTTTTGAGCAAAAGGTAAAATGGGAACCTGTTAGAGAGACTTTGCAGTCCGTCCGTCTGTCCCTGTATCACCTATCACCTCAATCAATAGCTATATCCTAAGATCGGTGATAGCTAGCTATAGAGTAAAAATGATGTTTATCTGTTGATACTAAAACAAAAAACACTAAAAAACCAAAATACAATAAATATTTAGTGGTCTTCCATACAAAGTTTTAATTAAAAATAAGACCATAGGTATGACGACATCATTATGATAACATGACGAATATAAAAATATAATAGCGGTACGATACGAGGTTTAAGAAGAGTTACTTTTTCCCGGTAAATGCCCCTGGTATCGCGGAGTCCATGAGCAACGGATGCCACTTATCATCAGGTGGGTCGTTTGCTGGTCTGTCGACTTAAGTAATAAAAAAAAAACAATACCCTTTGTGAGCGAGTGTAGCTCGTACTTGGCCGGATTTAAGCATACATCTGTCTGATATTTTTAACTTTCAAAGAGCAATGATAATATTTTGTTATTTGTTACTTTATTTCCTTTTCTACGGCTCCAAGTTCTATTAATTGCGGCACGAACCATATTATAGAGTAGCTAATTTCGAAGTTATTTTAGGCTTTAGATTGTACTCAGGAAAATTATTTTAAACGTTTTATAGCAAGCTGATATTAGTTAACTTCTTACAAACTAGACGGGGTGGTGATATTAATATCCATAATGCGTCATGACATGGAATAATTATAATTATCTACTATATTTCTTTCCTTCTCGTTGACTGGACTAATATATTTATTTATTTATTATTTGCCGTATCCTGTCAGTTTCTCTAACTATGGTTGTATGTGGGTGTGTCACATTTTTATAAAATTAATCATACATGTAAAAAAAAAACGTTTATTCAAGGAAAACAGAACGTGTCAAGGAGAAAATAATGGAATAGCATATGATATTAATACATATTAATATTGCAGTGGGGCTTTTTAAATTTTCCCTTTATCATATAAAGTAATTTTACCTTTATCTTTGAAAGTAATTGTAAGTAGTAGTCTAATTGATCTGAAATTTTGCACTCATATACCTATATATTAAGGACCAATGATAATGTAATAATTAAAATAATATTCAGGATTTTCAACCGTGTTTTTAGTTTTTGAATTAAGCAAATTGTTATTGAATTACGTCTTGTTACGCTTTGAATATGTTACTTCACGTCATGCGAGTACAGTAAGTACGCTATGAGATATTTACATTGTTTGTAAGCTTCCACTTTGCGGCCACTTTACCGATCTACATGCTTGTTCGTTTTTGTATAAACTTCATGTAATTATACCTAGGATTGTTTCACATTAGTGTTTAAAGTTAGATATATTTAATAGGAATCTGGAGTAAAAGTATTGTTAACCTTTTCATGTGTAGTACTTTTTTTTTATTTTTTTTTATTGCCTTTGGCGGCAGACGAGCCAACGGCCCACCTGATGGAAAGTGGTATCCGCTGCTCATGGACTAGGCAACACCAGAGGCATAGCTGAGCCGCTGCCTACCTTTGGAATATTACTCTCTTCAAACCTCGCTTGAAGAGGGACATGTCGTAGCGCTTGGGAAATACCGCAGCAGGTAGTTCGTTCCAGAGATTGCACGTGCGTGGGAGAAACGACCGCTGGAAACGTACCGTGCCACAAGTGTACGTACCCAGGTAGTAAGGATGAACTTTGCTGCGGTATCGAGTGGTACGCTGATAGAAAGGTGACGAAGGTACCAGTTCAAACAGCTCCTCGGAGCACTCCCCGTGAAAAAGTCGGTACTGTACCTAATATTCTATGAAAGATTATAGATTTGAAAACTTTAAGGGTTCCACTCAACCAACCAATTTTATTGTTCACTAGCCGTAGCATGCGACTTTATACGCCTGAAATTGCGAATCACTACATCATCATGTCAAACTATTGCAGTCCACTGCTGGACATAGGTCTCTCCCAATTCGCGCAACAATACACGGTCCTCCGCCTTCCGCATCCAGTCCCTCCCTGCGACCTTCTTCAGGTCGTCGCGCGTTCGGTCCACCTGGCAGGAAGGCGTACTACTCTATGTTTGCCAAGTCGCGGTCGCAGAACGAATCACTGCAATTCACTACATATAAACCTAATATTATACAGCCTAAGGCATTTTTGGACACTGTTGCATTCTATTAGTGAAAAGAAAATGATCGAACCGCTACTTTCATAGATTACCCCTATCTACATACATATTAAAACTTTTACCTCTTTATCAATGGTATAGATGTAATGACGTGTTCCGTGTAGTACATAATTTACTAGAAAGCTTACAAGGTCTCAATTGTGGATGTAGCTTTATTGATTCTTACAGTCAATAATAAGGGCATATTACACTCGCATGTCCAAACTATTTGTTTATAGTTATTATACGTTTACGTTAGCCGGAATTTATTAAAACTAGTGCATATATTGATGGTGGGAAGATATTGGAACGTTTTGTGATAACGGTGCAATGTGAAGTAAACGAAGCATAACTTGAGTGTTGTTTTTTTTTTTAAGATTTTTCCTGAAAGAAACATAAGACCAAATGTCTTCATAACTTTGAGGAGGACTATTTTAGTAGGACATTAATGTCCGGTGTTCTCTTCCTACTAACAATAGTTCTCTTCAAAGTTAGGAAGACATTTGAGGAGGGCATGCGTAAGTATGTCAGCCGACTCCTCCGCTTCAAAGATGCCTATAAGAGGGTACTGTACTCCTCATTTAGGTATTTGCCTTAGGTATTGCTATGCCTATTTCCGAGCGCCGCGCTGAAAGGGACAAATATAGATGAAGCGGATTTTACCTACAAATTCTTTGAAAAGAGACGTTTCGTACTTCCGTTTTTTTTCGCTAAAGTACTTTCTTTTGTGGTAAAACTTTACCAAATTTGTGTGATAGACGCTGCAACTTTAGCTAAAGAAAATCGAAAAAAGTGGGTTTTTCGGATGGTCATATTTCTGTTAGTTATTATGTTTTGAAAAAAAGAAAGTGATAGAAGCCTAGATATACTCTTTATCTATAATACTAGCTGACCCGGCAAACGTTGTTTTGCCATATAAAAAACAAAAGGTTTGAAAAATAGATGTTGGCCGATTCTCAGACTTACTGAATATGCCTGTGAAATTTCATAAAAATCGGTCAAGCCATTTCGAAGGAGTACGGTAACTAACACTGTGACACGTGAATTTTATATATCAGATAACGCAAAAACTATTAAAATCGGTTTAACTTTCGCGAAGAAAAAACGGAAGTATGATACCCATACTTTTGTATGGAGCATAATTTGGAATCGTGCCGTCTTTAGAGGGTACTGTACTCCTAATTTAGGTATTTGCCTTAGGTATTGCTATCCCTATTCCCGAGCACCATGCTGAAAGGGACAAATATAGCTGAAGCAGATTTTACCTACAAATTCTTTGAAAAAAAGACGTTTCGTACTTCTCTTTTTTCTTCGCGAAACTTGAACCGATTTTGATTATTTTTACGCTATATTATAGATGAAGAGTATATCTATGCTTGTATCACTTTCTTTTTTGGTAAAATTACGAAATATGTGTGATAGACGCTGCAACTTTACCTAAAGAAAACCGAAAAAACGGGACTTTCGGATGGTCATATTTCTTTTAGTTATTATGTATTGAAAAAAGAAAGTGACAGAAGCATAGAAATACTCTTCATCTATAATATAGCGTAGAAACAATTAAAATAGGTTTAACTTTCGCGAAGTAAAAAGGGAAGTACGATACCCATATTTTTGTATGGAGCATAATTTGGTAACGTGCCTTCTTAACGCCACAAGAAAATATCCAACATATTGTCATTTCACTGAGAGCCTTTGACAGCACAACTGTTAGAAAAGCGCCAGATGGTGAACAATCAAGGACACGATTTTTAAGATCAGCGTAAAGCTGAACTGGACTCCAAACGCGACCAATTAAAGGTACTGCCTGCTCCCATAGTCTACCATTATGACACTGCAAAGGTAGGTTACGTGCGCCATGTTTGTGCACATGAACGCCAAGCCGCCAGCTAGGGGTACAAGTGGTCGCCATGGTCGAAACTGGTCGGAGGGATCATCATGATCATCATCGTGAAGACAATACAATGTAAATGGTCAATGGTCTGAGGCACTACTCGTACTTTCACACATGGCTTTTGATTTTACTGTTGATCGATTTTGCTATGCCCATATGAGGTAATGGGATGTTTACACGTTTATTCTTAATCCGGCAATGACTGAGATGGAGGATGTTGCAATGTTGCAGGTTAATGCAAACAATCTCTCTCTCTCTATCCAGCCCATTTACGTCTAACTGTTAGGCACGGGCCTCCTCCACTTTGGGAGGGATTATGGTCTACTGTGCCACGCTGACCAAACGTACTGGCACAAGGTTTATTTTCGAGTTTTCTGTCTCTCACAGAGGATTTTATCTGTGTGCAATATCCCTTAGCTGACTTAATCCGTCACCACACGGAGATCCGTCACCATACGGAGTGTATCCAATAATTAACGCGAAAAGCATAGGTAGTATACAGTATTATGAAAGGTGAATTCCCACAGCTGACAGGCTTACAAGAATGTTGGCTATACGGGAATCCTTTTCCAAATAATTAATGCGATAAAATAGTGTGCGGGCTTGCGAGTACAGATCGGGCGCGTGACGAGCGCGCGCTCGCGGTCACGACGCATGCGCGAAGCAAAACGACCACAGAATGCGCACGCGCGACCCCGCCACTAGATCTTCTATGCCTTCCTCTATACACACAGATGCTATGTTTACAAACATTTTTGGTGTAATATATTTATATATTAACTTACTAATATTGAATCCATGTTCATTCTTTTCAAGTCATTATCACCCCATTGGTAGAGACGGGCGTCCTTGATAGTAGAAATCAATCGCGGATCCATCATCCTGGATGGTAGGTTTTTGTGTCAGTAAACGTAAGAACTTTACTCTAAATCAAAAACCTGCTAGCAAATTTCATTTGAATAAATTCAGTAATTTTTTTGTGATGTGTTTTTTTAGAATAATACTACACAACGATAAAG
The DNA here is from genome assembly GCA_916999025.1 of Orgyia antiqua. Lineage (NCBI taxonomy): Eukaryota > Metazoa > Arthropoda > Insecta > Lepidoptera > Erebidae > Orgyia > Orgyia antiqua. Next base: position 12,030,519 of record OU779864.1, on the reverse strand, counting down.
ATGTGTGTATCTCTCTACTTTCAACGAAAAACAAGTGACCGTAGTATTACAAAAACTAGTTAGCCTCGTGCCTATTTGTGTTGGAAGTATACCTTATTATTTAGTAATTTAAGTATAAGGTATACTTCCAACACAAATAGTAATGTAAAAATATAAAGTAAGAAAACAACAAAATAAAACAAAATATCGCAAAATAAAGGCGTATAAAAGCAGTATGTCTCTATATCTATGGCACACTATTCTATTAAATCAGTACAGAGCCTCGCTCTGCATGCTTCTTTCACGTAGAAGGCCTTTTTTGTGATTCATGCTATGCAAAATTATTCGAGATTTGAGTAAGAAACAAGTTCAAATAGAGCTCTTACATAACCCTTGTATCTATACAAGAAATTTGTGTAGTTTATACATATAACTAGCTGTTGCCCGTAACTTCGTACGTGTGTTTAGAAAACAAATAGGGATGTTGACTGTATTTTTGGAATCGCTATAGTTTTGTAGATAGCTCTTACTTAAACACCAAGACAATATAATTTTCTTTAAATATTTATTTTCAGTTTTAAAATGCGAAAGCAAAAAATATTGACATACATGCAAAAATAACCACTTTTTTATAATAAGTAAAGATACTGTAGTGATATTTAAGTAATTTTATATAAATTTACGTAAACGTTACCTTTATATACCTGGCCGTTGTATAGTAAGTCTTGACGACGGGATTATGGAAGCATATTGACTTACAAGAAGAATCTTTACTTATTATAAAATGAAGTCCTTATTTAATTTTATGCATGCATGTCCCTGTGTGAGCTTATATCTTCAAAACTACGCAACGGATTTTGAGGTTTTTTTTTTTAAATAGATAGGGTGTGTTACGAGGATGGCTTTTTTTGTATGATATGTTCACGTATTTGTTACAACGTGCACGAAGTTAGCAACAACAACAGCAGCAACAGCACCAACAGCTAGTTATAAATTTTCTATTCCTGTTGTCAGTTAGAACATGACATTTGCACGTGCACCTAGAAGTCACGGAACGGCTGCTCACAAAATAAAACAAAAAATAAATTATCTAATTAATTATGTAAATTAACAAGACTAGTAATTTGTGATGTAGTAGTTGTAAGGTATATAATAAGCATGTAGTCTCTAAAATATAGTCAGTGTATCATTGAACTTTGAGCGTTTCATTTGTCTCCTATACACAACCTTACATGGCGACCCTGCCTGTAACCTAAGCGATCCGCGCGCGCGTGTACTCCTAATATGGAAACGGTATTTTAAAACAATTGCTGGAAAATTACTACGGACTTTAAAATGAAACAAAGAGTGATCAGGTCCCCGTTCAATAAAACGTATTTTATAGTTACGTCGTCTAGGAACATTTACGAGAAAAATGGGTGGTTCTAGTTCGAAGGAAGAAGTAGTGATTGCCCAGAGCGCCGGAGTCGGTAGTAACACGGCCCATACCCGTCAGCAAGAAATCACGAACACAATTCTCGTGGTTATATGTACCATTTTGACACTTGGGGTGGTGATTATTGTATACAAGCTGTATAACCGTTGCCATAAAAAGATAATACAGCGTCGCATAGATGAAATCACATTGAGGCGTTATTCCAGTATCCTGCGACGACACCAGGCAAACAAGGATCCTGTGCTGCAGGTTGGCATGGCCGAGGTAATCGACGTGTAGCTTATGATATCTTCGAGGTGCGTATTCTAACGTTGGGCAAGCAGCGGTGTCGGCTCAGTGCAAATATCTTACGGTAGTGATGTGATGTGATAGGTCCAAGGTTCTATATGTGTTGTGAGTAAATAATATATATGGTTAAAAAAAAAAAAAAAAAAAAAAAAAAATATCATGTGCATCTTCGGGTATTAATTAGTTAAATTATGTAGTATAAATAAAGTCCACTGTTAATTAGTTCACTAACGTGGTATGGCTGAGGATTTAAACGTAATATTAAACGAATTAAGAGTAATAAGAAGTTACTTAATAAAAATAGGTCCCAGCCGTCGACACGGCAAGATTTTGGACATTAAAAGAAAAGAGGCTAACAGTAGTCTATTAAAATATAACCAATTTGTTAAAATTTATAAAGAAAACTTAAGACATTTTACGAATTCGGAGATTTTATTAATTACTAGGATTTGTGAGGAATTTGATAAACTATATTCAGAGATAATTTGTTGGTGTAGTGATACAAGAGAGGGCGAGCTTTCGTTACAAACCATGGCGGACATATTCGAAATTAAAACGGCGTTACATCTTTTGCCCGTTATGGACGATAGTTCTGACAATACCAAGCAACTTATTGAGAGTATTGAATATTACGATTCAGTTTTAGACAAACCAGGATGTAAAATTAAGCTTATTCAGTTTGTTTTGAAAAACAGGCTATCCCAGCGTGCAAAATTATTATTATCATCAAAATATGAAACTGTCGATGAGCTTATAAAGGATATGCGTAAACTATTGTTGCCACAAAAAAGCTACATATCTATTCAAACTAAATTGCAAAACTGTAAACAATATAATAAAACAGTTACAGATTACGGCAAAGAAATTTCAGAACTCTTTGTGAATTTGACGATATCGCAAGCCGAAAGTGATTCAGCCAAGTATGCATTATTAAAACCTATGAATGAAAAGTTAGCAATTAAGCGATTCGCTGATGGTTTGCGAGATCGGCGCCTAAGCACAATTATTGCCTCGCGTAACTGTTCTTCTTTAACAGAAGCTATCCAGACGGCCCAAGATGAGGAGACACCTGGTCCAAGCGGTTCAGCAGAGATGATAGGTACGTATAAACATTCGTTTTATCAGACTAAGAGAGCCCAGCGAGGTTATCGAGGACAGCGTAATTTTGCTGCAAGAAGTGGGCACCAAGGTTACCAGCAACGAGGTCATCGGCCCCAGGTACCTCATAAATTTAGTAATAAATATTTTCGCGGTAATTATAACAATAACTTTCGTGAATCTAATGGATTCCCACGTGGTAACCGCAATCGAGGCATCGCGTTACAACGAAATATGAATTTCATGACTGGAAATAGACAGGTAGCAACAGAGACATCAACTAATGAATCACTAAATCATTTTTTTCGTGAATGATGTCATCTTATCGTGTAACAATTTAAACAAAGTATCACTTGAGATTTGCAATCATAATCATAGCTGGCTAATTGATACCGGCGCATCCATATCGGGAGTGAAGCTAGAATGTTTGAATCGTTTACAAATTCCTTACCATATAGAGAGAGTTAGTGTGAAAGGAATAGGTGGTAATGTACTTTCAGAAGGTTGTGTAAATTTAACACTCAATTATAACGAGTATAAATTCCATCATAAATTCGTTGTATTTAAGGATTTACCATGTAAGACGGACGGTATATTAGGTCAAGATTTTTTATCGTTTTATAGAGCCATTTTAAATTTTGAAATCAATACATTGCAATTGTTTACTGATGAGTCCGAGTTAGTTACTATATCCTTTGATAATTATTTTACAAATCATAACACATGTTATTTAACGGTACCAGCACGTAGCGAGTCAATACATTTTATTGAAACAAACTCAAAACAAGAGTGTGTAGTGTCAAATCAGCAATTATGTGAGGGTGTATTTTTGGCAAGCAGTATAAACAAACCAATAAACGGGAAAATACCTATTCGTATCTTAAACACTAGGGATGAAAACGTTAGACTAAATTATTTTCAGGTAAACACTAGTAATTTAAATAATTATTTTATTTGTCAGTTTAATAAAACTGCGATTGATTCGGAAAGGGTTAAAACCTTATTTAATTTATTAAATTTGAAAGGGTTGAACATTGAAGAACAAAAGTCGATAGAAAACATTTGCGCTAAATTTCCCGACATTTTTCATTTGCCAGGTGATAAATTATCTACTACGCCCATATATGAACAGACCATTGACTTGAAACCACATACCACACCTATTTACACAAAATCTTATCGTTTGCCTTATGCTCAAAAACCAGAATTAGATAACCAAATTGAAAATATGTTAAACGATGGAATAATTGAACCATCTCAAAGTGCATGGTCCAGTCCATTGTTACTCGTTCCGAAAAAACGTGATGAAAATGGAGTTGCAAAGTGGCGTGTCGTTATTGACTATAGAAAGCTAAACAATAGTATACAGGATGATAAATTTCCTCTTCCCAACATTAGTGAAATACTTGACTCATTATCGGGAGCAATGTACTTTACTCATTTAGACTTATTTCAAGGATTTTTTCAGATTAAATTACAGGAAAGTTGTAGACCATGTACGGCATTCACTACAGGTAAAAATCAATATCAAATGACTCGAATGCCGATGGGGTTAAAATCTAGTCCCAATAGTTTTAGCAGAATGATGACAATAGCAATGTCAGGTCTTAACTACGATAAATGTCTCATTTATCAGGATGATCTGATCGTAATAGGAAGAAATTTATCTATACATAATCAAAATTTGATGGATGTCTTTACTAGGTTGCGAAAAGTAAATTTAAAATTAAACCCTGCTAAGTGTTTATTTCTACAAAAAGAGGTTCTTTATTTAGGACATATAGTGTCAGGTACAGGAATCTTACCAGACCCAGAAAAAATTAAAATTGTAGATAATTACCCAAAGCCACAAAATGCGGACCAATTGAAGCGTTTTGTAGCTTTCGCTAACTATTATAGAAAATTCATTAGGAATTTTGCCAAACTTGCATTTCCCTTGAACAAATTAGGCTGTAAAAATGTTAAATTTGTGTGGACAAAGGAATGCGAACATTCGTTTCAGATGTTAAAATCAGCCTTGATAAACCCGCCAGTATTGCAATATCCAAACTTTTCAGAAAACAATGAGTTTATATTACAAACAGACGCATCAGGTACAGCGATAGGTTCTGTATTGTGTAATGGAGATGGACGGCCAGTAGCTTATGCTAGTCGTGGTTTAAATAAAGCCGAAATTAATTACCCTACCATTGAAAAGGAACTCTTAGCAATCGTTTGGAGTGTTAAGTATTTTCGACCTTATTTATACGGAAAACGGTTCAAGATACAGACTGACCATCGACCTCTAGTTTATTTGTTTTCCATGCGAGATCCTTCTAGTAGATTATTGAAATTTAGATTGCAATTAGAAGAATTTAATTATACAATTGAGTATATAAAGGGACAGTCAAATTCAGTGGCAGATGCTTTATCGCGAATAACACTAACATCTGAGGAATTAAAATCAATGAATGAGCATATTATTAGTGTAATGACTAGAGCGCAATTGCGTCAATTAAACATGGATAGTAGTAAGAGCGATAATAATCCGTCGGTGGATAATATAGACACACACTCGAGGCCTGATCAACCAAGAGTGGTGGAAATAATTAAAAAACCGAGGAATATTACCGAACTTTCGTTAATAAACCCTAGGCAGGAAAATAATTTAATAAAAAGTGGAATAAGCGTAGAAAAATTTAAATATTTTATATATGTGCCCAGTAAATCAATAATTTATATACAAACAATATCTCGATCTCCGATCACGCGAGCCGTATTGGTGAGAGACTTGTTATATTTATGTAAAAAGATATCGATAAATGAGCTATGCATATTAAGAAATGATAATAATAATGATTTTATCAGTGGGCTTATAAATGAAATAAAGAGTTATGAAAAGTGGTCCGGACCACGTATTTGTGTAGTGAGTAATGTTCAGAGAATAGATAATTTAGATAATAGGCGTGTAATATTAAATGATTTCCACCTATTGCCCACTAGTGGCCACGCAGGTATTAGGCGAATGACAAATAATATCAAAAAGTATTATTTCTGGCCATGTCTTGAAAAGGATGTTATCGATTTTGTGTCGAAGTGTGAACAATGTAAGAAACAGAAATATTCCACACACATTAAGCAGCCTATGAAAGTCACAACGACTGCAAATTCAGCATTAGAGAAGGTTTATTTAGACATAGTCGGACCGTTACCACAGGACATATATAATTATAAATACATATTGACTTTGCAATGCGAGCTATCAAAATTCACAGAGGCGTATCCATTACACAACAAAGACACGGTAAGTGTAGCGCGAGCATTCGTTGATAATTTTATCTTAAGATATGGTATACCCCGAGAAATAGCGACAGACCGTGGGTCAGAATTTATTTCAAGTATTATGAACGAAATATGCCAAATCTTAAGAATCACTCAAACTTCCTCTACAGCTTACCATCACGAGAGTATAGGAGCTCTGGAAAATAACCACAAAGCAATGGGTGCGTATCTTAGAATAAGTTGTAACAATCACACGGCTGCGTGGAGTACCTGGTTGCCATATTGGTGTTTTTCATATAACAATACAGTACATACGGAGACCAAGTACACACCGCATGAATTAGTTTTTGGTAAACGTTGTGTGTTGCCCGCAAATTTAGAAGGTCATATCGTAGATCCCTTATATGTTCACGACAACTATGCTCTCGAACTAAAATATAGACTCCAATTAGCACAAAAAGATGCACGTGACAACTTAATTAAAAATAAAGTTAAAAGAAAGAATGATTATGATAACAATATAAACCCAGTGTATTTTAAAAAGGGTGATTTATTATTATTAAGAAATACTTCTGATAATAAAATGGATCCAATATATTTAGGACCTTATATAGTAATTGATGACCTAGATTGTAATGTAAAAATATTGAAAAATAATAAAGAATACGTTACACATAAGAATAGAACTAAGCTTTATAAAAGTGTCTAAGTTTGTAAACATTTTTTTTTTTTCATTATATCATCTTATGATGTCTTGTAGACTTAAATAAGATCCTTAAATAATAATATGTATTATTACAATTATTTTATCTTGTTTAGTATTATAATAATATGTAATCAAATGTAATCAAACTTTATTTAGTAAGTAACTAGGTATACAAAATAATAACTGTGTACAATTATTATTTTTTTTATTAACAGGGGAGGTGTGATGTAGTAGTTGTAAGGTATATAATAAGCATGTAGTCTCTAAAATATAGTCAGTGTATCATTGAACTTTGAGCGTTTCATTTGTCTCCTATACACAACCTTACAAATTATTGAGTATTATTATAAGTTCCATCACTCTCTGGATGTCTAATTGTCAATCTAGCACGTATTGGAAACGCGAATAAATCCTGGTACTTGTTGTACACTGTCATTCATTAGCTCAGTAAGCGTACACATTCATTCATGAAGTACGCAATATACGAATGTAACCAGAAATGTGGCAGTTGGTGATAGAGATGTCCTTATTTTGATATCGATATTTATGTTTAGATACATCGATAATCGATAACGTAAACCTTTTATAATTCAATTAAAAGGTTTAATATAAAAAAATGTTATTAATAAAATTTTGAAACTGACTGTAAAACAAAATTGTATTGAAAAAGAAATGTGAACTGTCACTATGCAATTTGTTATAACTACACAGTGTACTAATAATACCAATACCTCATCGAATCGAGATAGAAATTTTCTCAGTACTTAATATCTATATCATCGTACGTCGACATTTATGTTTATTTATTTGGACAATCCAATTACTGTTACATTAAATTTTGACAGTTTTTTATTATTTTAAATCTTTTTTACCCAAATGCACAGCATTTTAAGGTGTCACATCTTGCACTTGACGCTAGCAAACTTTTATGTTCAATAGATCATCATCATCATTCCATCCTCGCCTTTTTCCCGTAGGGGTAGGCAGACACTATAGAGCGCCATCTGTTACGAACCAAACACACTTAACGGCTTCATTTTACATTGACACATACGTTCAAAAGATTTAGTTTTATTAAAGGCCAGTCCGTGATCAAGGCGATTTGATTGCGGATAAGATTATATTAGAAAATATTTTCAAAACATTGGATAAAAGGAATTAAAAATAACCCGACAAGTGATAATTACACATTACTTTAAACTTAATGTGTTTGTTTACATAGTCCTGTTTGCATATGTGTGAGAGGATGTTGTCGATATTTTTTTATCGATATATTTCAGTATTAGACTACTCTAGTTGGCTGGTCGGCTTTAAATAGGTCCTGCTATTGGGCCGTCACTCTCAGTAACTAATGCAGCATGCTGTCTGTCGTATCGAACTTGATGATTGTGCGTACAGGCAGTTAAAAGCATCACCTTTAATGAACACATATTTTATACCATATTATTTTCTAGCAGATCATTGAAGGACACCACAAACAGCATATGAATATAGCGAGAAAAAGACCGATGTATGTAGAAAAAAGACGAGGCGAAAAGAGACAGATGATATTAATATACCGAGATGTGTCTCTACTTATGACGTTACTAATTCTACTTGCACAACTTAACTTATTGGTGTATTTAGACTAATTGGCTTTTTTTTGTCGTTCGCGGTTATATTAATTAAAATCTGTAGTCAATAATAAACAGTTTTTTTTATCAAGAAAGTTTATCTGAACCCAAATAAATCTCAGGCTATAATCATAGGTAGCAGGTACTATTGTGATAGGCTTGACTATTCTTCTCTAATTCCTATTTCTCTCTGTGGCACAATAATATCATTTTCGGACAGAGTCAAAAACTTGGGCGTGATCATTGACTCCAACCTTTCATGGAATAGTCACATAAATGAAGTTAGCAAGAAATTTCACTTCGCCTTTCATTCCTTGAAATGTCTTCAGAATTTCCTACCTGAAAAAACTAAAATAAATCTTGCTCAAGCACTCATTCAGCCAATTATTGATTATGCGGATGCTTGTTTTCTAAATGCTACTGAGGAGCTGTTGGACAAGCTGGAGAGATTGCAAAATTTGTGTATACGCTTCGTATTTAATCTGAAAAAATATGACCATGTCTCTCATCTTCCCAAAAAATTTAAGTGGCTCCCAATCCGTCTTCGGAGAAATACTCGTCTTTTATGCATTCTATTTAACACGTTAAATAACCCAGCGGCTCCAGCCTATCTCAAAGAGCGTTTCTCACCAGCTCGCCCCCCTGATTCATTATGCAGGGCTAATCTCCGCACAGTTCTCTCATTTCCTCCACACACAACAGATTTCTACTCTTACTCTTTCACTGTACACGCTGCCAGACTATGGAATTCACTTCCTTCAAATATTAGAGAAAGTAAAACTATCTCCACTTTTAAACGTAAGGTTCGTCAACACTCTCTCTCCTCTATTAACTAACACTACCAATAGTCATTGTTAATGTATGCCATAAATTTGACATCTGTGTTAATGTTATTTAATAAGTAATGTTGGTATACGTTATATATTCTGTAAATTTCATGTTTATGCTCATGTATATGTATGTATTGTATTGTATGTACTGTATGTATTGTATGTATTGTATGTATTGTATGTATTGTATGTATTGTATGTATTGTATGTATTGTATGTATTGTATGTATTGTATGTATTGTATGTATTGTATGTATTGTATGTATTGTATGTATTGTATGTATTGTATGTATTGTATGTATTGTATGTATTGTATGTATTGTATGTATTGTATGTATTGTATGTATTGTATGTATTGTATGTATTGTATGTATTGTATGTATTGTATGTATTATATGTATGTATTATATGTATGTATTCCTTTTTAATTTTTTATTTTACGTTCATTAGATATTATTCTCAAAGTTTCCTTCCTACACACAAATAAAAAATTCCTATAACACGCACTATCCTCTCGCGGGTCTGCTGGAAGAGATTTCTCAAAGAAATTGTCGGATTGTGATATAGACAATGGTGCCGATTCTGCGCGCACAACTAAACTTAACTTAACTAAAAAATTAAAATTGACAGCGTCATTATCATAATGCGGCAATGTTTACTGAACTTTCTTATTATTAAAACTGTGTATTAAAGACTAACGATTTTAATTAATATAAATGTGTACAACGAAATAGCAAGTAATAGCTATATTGACACTACCAATTTTAATTTTTTAGTTAAGTTAAGTTTAGTCGTGTACCTAGAATTGGTACCAATATCAAAATTAACTTTTTATTTAAGTTTGGTCTAGTGTGCGCGTAATATTGGACGAAAAACAATATGTCCGAGTTGAGAACAGGCTGTGTGACATCTAACCAAACAATTCAATTCCCATGCCAGCCTGTGGCGATATTTGAGTTGACATTTTTGTGCATCGGTCATTTTCACGTGCCAGAGAACAATAACTGTATATAGTTTTACAAATCAATACTAATAATAAAAATCTGAAGAGTTTATTTGAACTTTGAACGCGCTAATCTCAGGAACTACTGGTTAGAAATTGAAAAATTCTGTTTGTGCTCGATAAAGGGACTGTCCCTTTATCGAGAAAGATTATAGGCTATATAACAATGCGCTGCGACCAATAGAAGCAAAGCATTATTGAAAAATGTTGCAAAAATATTCATATTTGCGGGTTTCTTGCGTGCGCTGCATTATTGGTTTATATGTAGATATCATATCGCCCGCGACTTTGTATCCGTGAAATTTAGAAAACTTTTCCCGTTTTTGCAACATTTTTCACTGATGCTTCGCTCCCATTATTCGCAGCGTGATGTTATATTGCTTATAGCTTTCTTCGATAAATGTACTATCTAACAATGAGCGATTTTTGTTTTTAAATCGGACCAGTAGATCCTGATATTAGCGCGTCCATAAAAACAAACTCTCCAACTTTATATATAAAACAAGTATAGATTTTTTTTGTAAATTCCACGCGTACGAAGTCACGGGCAACAGTGTTACTTACTTATATAAACCAGTGAAAACAGATTACAAATAGTATTGATTCCTAATACTTCATTAGCATTTAGATTAATTAAGAGCTTTAATTGGTTTTAATTATGACTGCAAACGAGCACGTAGTTATGTTAACTTTATTGTCGTAAGTTCTGAACCAGCACCGCGATCAAACACGTTCCTACGCGAAATAAGAAGCCACACTAAAGTAACATACGGCCTCACATTAATTACTCGACAAATTAGCCGCTATTTATCACCATACGTTTTTTTTTAATAACAGGCATTGTTGTTCATTCGTGCCAAGAAACGATTCTCTTCAGCCAGTGACTGATTTAATTCGATTTCCTCACGACTGGCGTCTGATGTATTGCAAAACGTCTCCATCACTCCTTTGAAGACGGCTTAATTTTAAAATTCTTTGAGCTTTGCTTCCCTAAGTAAGCGTTATATATTTAGATTTCCTGACAGTATTTCCTGTTGTTATCTTTTACTTTACTTTTCGATTTGAATATAAGTATTCTCTAAGACTTCGTTTGTGTAAATAAGAGTACTTTTTACGGCTTTAGACGTGTAACTAACTGCATTTCTTTTGTTTTCACAAATATATGCGTCTAAATCCGTAAAAAGTAGTTTTATTTGAATTCAAGTATTTGAAACATCTTTTAAAGACATCCAGGGGTATAATATATTTACGTGGAATCTCGTTTACTGTAATAAATAATAAATAAATATTTTAGACATTTCACACAACGTCCTCTGGTCCCAAAGTAAGCTATGTTTCTATGCTTGTGTTATGGGTACCAGAATACGGATAGAATTCATATACTACTTTTTTTTGTAAATACATAGGTATTTATAATACATAGAAACACCCAGACGCAGTACAAACATTTGTGTGACGATTACGAAAATCACACAAATGATTGTCCCGAGCGGTAATCGAACCCGCGACCTTTTGATCGGCAGTCCGTTGCATGAACCACTCCACCATGAAATGCTTACTTAACGCTGTCCAGGGGAGATAGCTAACTTTGCAATATCATGTCAACTTCGTATAGTAAATAGATCAATTTCTTTTTTAACTGACTTCAAAGAAAGGAGGAGGTTCTCAATTCGTCTGTATGTTATTTTTATGTTAAAAAATATAGATAAATATTTTTTTAAAATTTAAAAGCTGGCATTTTCCATGGTTGTTCCATTGACACCAGGTGAGAATCTGATTGATATCTCCTGAGAAATCGATGAAAATACTCAAATTTCAAAGGCATATGAAGTCGCTAGAACTTTTTTATAAAAAACTCCATTATTACGGATAAGATAAAAATTCAAAACTTAAAGATATTATTTTTAAAGAGAAAAAATATGAAGGGGCTTGTTTTTGTTAAATTACAAGCGAACTGTATTGGTTACGTCTAGCTTTTCTATAGCGTTGAACTAGAAACACTTAACTAAATAAATATTGGAACGCACCTGGGACGCACCTGTATCTTGATTAGTCATTGCACTTAGCTAATTCACTTGACAGGTTGGTTTAACACATTGGTACAAAATAATGGTACCGAATCTACGTGCAAAACTAATCTAAACTTAACTAAAAATTAAAATTAATAGTGTCAGTAACACGATTCGGCAATGTCAACTAAAATTCGCGGTGTAAGAGTCAGATGGACGTATCTACATTTTGTCAATTTTACAGGGGAGCAAAAATACTGTGAAACATCGTCACTTCAAACTTTACCTGCTCATTAATACTGATAATATACCGCTGGAGAAATAAAAATACATATTAATATTTTGTGCTATTATTAGAGCTTTGAAGTACATAAAAAATATTTAATTTATGAATTTTTGCATTTGACATGCTATGCTTTTTACTTAATAAATCAAATTATGGTGGAAAAAAAGTGAAAGTCGAGATGGTGTAAAACAATCTTGATAGATGGCGGTGTACGTAAAAATATATAAACTCATGCGAGTAACAGATATGGTGGTTAATTTGAAAGTGTTGCAAGTAGACCGCAATAAGCTCAGTTGGAAGAGCTTCGGAACGGTATTCCGAGGTCGTGGGTTCATGTCCCACTTGCGGCATTTTCACTTTTTCCACCATAATTTGATTTATTAAGTAAAAAATATTTGTTTAAAAATGCTTATAAAGACACAATATAAATATATTTTTAATTCGGTTGACATACGTTAGTGTGGCTCTTAATTTTTTTTAGGTTTTATTATCTAACTTAATTACGTCGTTTGTGAAGCTAAGATTTATTATGTGTAAAGTATGGATTGAATAAATAAAAATAAATGAACATTTAATCAATCCTAACGTAATCTTTATTTACTTCTGAAAACACAAAAGGTTCTTATGATATCGTAAAATAATTAATATTCGGTGATTAAAAATAATTGTTTTCCAAATACGTTCTTATAGCCCTAACAAATTGCATGAAAATTAAAACTAATTTAACGGTAGGTACTCTTAACACGTTTTTCTGGTTAAATAAAAATTGGTTCTTACGTTATTTCGTTTTTTTTTTGGAATTAGTGAAGTAATGAATATAGCGGTACGTTGTTTTGGCTTTCATAAAGGACTAGGTACATTGTGAACTGTTGTGTGAAAAAAAACGATTTTTGATTTTTTTGCAGATACTCTCATCTGGTTCTTATACCGAGAATTTCTTATTGTAAAAATTTTTAACTATAGACTAAAATAAAGACTTTAATTAACATAAACGTGTACAACATATATATGTATTTTTTATAAAATCGTTCAACCTACTTCTTGTGCCTTTGAAATTTGAGGGTTGTCCTCGATTTCTCAGGAGCTTACCATCAGATCCTGACCTGGTGCCAATGGGACTACACAGGAACCACCAGCTTTCAAATAAGAAAAGAATCATTAATATCACTGCGGCAGTTAAAAGTGATGAGGTAACAAATATAAAAAATAAATAAAAACAACATACAGACGAATTGAGCACCTCCTCCTTTTTAGAAGTCGGTTAAAAATAGTCAATTAATCAAAATACGCCATAGTTGTTTTTATTGTTTAGTTAAGTTTAGTTGCTCATATAGAATCGGTACCAATGTCAAGTTTTAATCAATTAACTGGATGCCATTCATATCAGTTAAACTGTTTACTATAATTATCTTTACCTACATCAAAATTACTCTCTCTCTCTCTCTTCAGACCATTAAAGTTGGACAATTTGGACAAGGGTCTCCTCCACTTTGGGAAGGATTATGGTCTACTGTGACGTGCTGACCAGGTGTGTTGGTGCACAGAGTTTATTTACAATTTTTCTGTCTCACACACAAGATATTATCTCTGTATGTATCTCCTTTAGCTGGTTTTTACAGCTCCGTAGGAAGGGTTGGTGACACTTGTATTCTTAATTCGTTACCACGCGGACAAACTAAAATTACTCTACATTAGTAATTTTCATGATTTTGATTTAGGCATTTGAGAAGGTACGATGGAAAAGTAATACAATTTGATTGTCCTATTGGCCACAGCGTGATGTTATATACCCTATAGCCTTCTTCGATAAATAGACTATTTAGCACAAAATGAATTATTCAATTCGAACCAGTAGTTCTTGAGATAAGCGCGTTCAAAAAACAAACAAATAAACTCTTCAGCTTTATAATATTAGTATAATAAACAAATAAATATTCATGGACATTTCACACAACGTCCTCTGGTCCCAAGCTAAGCTTATATGCTTCTGTTATGGGTACCAGAATACGGAGAAAATACATATACTACTTTTCTTTTGTAAATACATACTTATGTTCCATAGAAAACACCCAGACGCAGTACAAACATTTGTATGGCATTTTTTTTTAGGTATTTAGGTATTTATTGAGATCCAAAAAAAAAATTACAGTAGTTTTACAATAGCACTGAGACCCCATACTAGGATACCCTGTGTTGTGGGGCTCAGTCTCTTTCATTACAAGATTTCAATTATAAAAGTAAAGAAAGGGGAGAAATAAAGAGAAAGAATAAATACATCATTAAGTTCTATATATGTGTGAGTGATTGTGTGTGTGTGTGTGTGTGTGTGTGTGTGTGTGTGTGTGTGTGTGTGTTTGTGTGAGTAAAATTAGTACATTAAGTGATACACAATAGTTTTTCAGTGTTAGCATAGTCCATATCCAATATCCATTTCAATACTGCTTTTTTACATAAATATTTAGAGAGAAGGAGAATATTATAAAGTTTATTAATTATAGAATATAAATAAGGACCCAAAGCAAAGGAGTTACGACCAAAGCTTAATTGGCAGATAGGTGTTGGCCATGTAGCTCTTCTTTGCGAGCGTTCGTTAGGTTGTACAGTAGATGAAGCAGTTTTATGAAACCTAAGTACAGTTGCAAGAATGTATAATTTGCGCACTGTAAGTACAGCAGTCTCTTTATATAGCTGTATTTATGAATATCTCACAAATGATTGTCCCAAGCGGGAATAGAACCCGCGACCTCGTGAACGGCAGTCCGTTACATGAACCACTTCACCAGGAAGCCCGTCGAAGTATAGATAGGTATCTCATAGGTACGTACCTTTTACGTACTGAAAGAAAAACTAAACGTAATTACTTAAAATGACTAAGCTATTGACGAACGCGGATGGAAGAATTCCAAGTAAAATAGGGTTAATAAAGGCGAATCGATTGCTATAGCGAAATAATCTAGTGGATCGGCGCGTGCCTTACCATCGCTGCAGACACGCCCACACCTTCGGGCCTTCGGGCACAGTTTGTTTAACCACGACGTCTTGCCTTATATCCGTGTTATTCCGTTTTATAATATACATAGCTTTAGTAAATCTCACTGCTCAAAGAAAATATAAATACTCAATACTCTTTACAAGGGGTTAGGTAATTTATCCCAAACATAGACTAGCCTAGTTTTTTTTGCTTTTTTTGTTTTTTTGCTTATCAAACTTGTACTACTGTAATACCTATACCTATTTATATATTTTGTGTGAAATTTTGTGGTTGTGGAATAAAGTTTATTTTATTTTTATTTTTATACGTATTATATGTATCTCGACTAATTTAATGTGTAATGTGAACAGAAATATTTTTAGTCACAACCAATCACAGTAGAGTCACACCTTTTGAACGGAGTGAAGTTACGCTGCCTGTTATGATCACACCACGAGCATAAGGCGCTACGGTCGCCCGGTTCGTATGATCACATAGTGATCATAGGACGGGGCACGGGTACCAAATAACTGCCTATATTATTCATTCGTATATCTGTTGGTCCGTAATAATAAGCATTTTATTGCGTCAATAAATATAAGCTATCTAGGAGTACCGTTGATAGAGTTGCTAGGGAATAATAATTATAAATTTTTAACCAATAATAACAATAATAAACCCCTCTGGGACAGTCGTTACCTCACCATGAGACACGCAAAACCTAGAGGCAGATTATAGGCTTTCGAAAATCTTGTGGCATAAACAAAAAATGTATCACAGGACCTAGGGAAAGCCTACAGACCACAGGGCAGCTTGTGGCGAGCTGAATGTGAGTGGCGACACTGCGGTCCCGAGTACCCCTGAGAGTCAGTTGTGGCCTCGCCTTCGGCTTGCCTTTGTTGGCTGGCCGAACTGGAAACCGAGAGTGCCTGGGCTCTCGCCTCTGTCTTACCTTCACCGGCCGGACAGAGTGGGGTCGCCAGAGCTATATGCTCGGGGGTGGAAGTGTCAATTTCAAGGGCGTAATTACGGGGAAACCCACTCCGGGTCTTGGCCCGCGATGGTGAAACCGGTGCCGCACCGCTCTTCACCCCAAGCCGCTCACACCGGTGTTGCTCCCTGCTGCCTTGTCTGGCCCATCTAGTAAGTCGGCGAGTCACCGTCTGCCACGGTTCAAGAAGATTAGTAGTATTGAAGGCAGGCGTCCGTTTTTATTACAATAGTCTATGATAACCAATTCAATTAACACACCAACCCCATAAACAGAGTACTTATTTATTTGCCCTCGATTTACAATAGATTTACAGCTACCACTGGCACTCCATGACTCTACTTATATGTATAGTACAGGTGTGGAGTGTCGTTGGTAGACGTCCCATTGCATTTCATACCTTCATTAAAATTCTCAAAGGGCCTCTGCATGTTGGACCTATGTCCCCATGTAAGCCTACCAAAGGACCGGGCATTTCTTAGATAGAAATAGCCCGTGACTCAGAGAACGAGAAACAAAATAATAATAATAATAGCAACGTCTGATAAAACTATAGTTCAAATTAAAGACAAAATGAGATATTCATAATCTAATAAACACGATAGAGTACGTACAGCGTAGATATATTCATGGCCATTTCATACAAAGTTGTCTGATCCCAAGCCAAGCTTATTATGCTTGTGTTATGGATACCAGAATATGGATAGACTACATAAACTATTTCTTTGTAAACACATACTTATAATACATAGAAAACACCCAGACGATGGACAAACATTTGCATGACAATTATAAAAACATCATACAAATGATTGTCTCGTGCAAGAATCAAACCCGCGACCTCGTAAACAGCAGTCCAATGCATAAACCACTAAACCAAGAGGCCCGTTAAAAATAAAAGATACAAATTTAAGATGACTTTATTAATTAAAGAAGTTGTCATAATAAAGTGCTGAGAATGGTATTTATTTGAATGGATTATTTGAATTTCGAATTTAGGGAAGCACGAAGTTCAAACTGGCAAAAAATTCCAAATAGAAGTTTTTTTTTTAATTTATTGTAAAGTATTGTATTTATTGTTGTTCAGCCAGTGTAGGGTACGGTGTTGTTAGACCACGCAGTTTCAAATCAACGCTTCATAAAATAAAAATATACGTCTTGTTTGAGATTAATCATTTATAAATCATACCTTGACTTTCTGGCTACAGATTACGGTAATAATTTTAACAAAAATTTGCTATCTTCTTAGGAAATAAACAAAAATCACAAATCGGGAAATGCGCAATTTTATACACCCTAGTGTGTAAGATTGCGCAAGGAGGTTGATAAAATTGCGCACCTTAATTATTTGCACAAATCGCATATAAAAAGGCTGGCTTCATTATAGTCTGAACCGTTTTCATGCTACCACTCCGTACATGTGTTGCACGCTATCCAATCTTCTACAATTGGCTTTTTATATATTTCTTCTCATGTTTTAAAACCAACAGCAAATATCTTTTTTTCCTACTCTCGACACTGTTGTATCCTATCTGCCTAACCTTGCAGCACGATGTAGTTGTAAAGAATTGAATCATAGTCGCCATCCCCAGAGACGGAGCCAGGGCTCTTTTACCTTCGCCAATATTAATTCGCCTACGAGTCAATCAACCTAGCGGCTTGATTTCTTTCTTTCTCTAAAATAAGTATTATGCTACAAACCATTAACTAACATAGTGCATACATAAATAAAATACCCATAAAATATAAAAATTTTGATGAATAAATTAAAACTATTTTATATAGTCATCTGAAAAAAAAAGAGTTGTATAAGATTGCGTGCGCAATATTGCACGCGCTGTTTGTGCGCAATCTTACACACCCTAATGCTTCTTGAAAAATTGCGTTATCATTGCCATCTCCTAAATAATAAGCCATCTACTTAGTTAAAATTAAAAAATTCAATAAATCTACAGCGAGAAAAGTGGGGTTAATTACTAATAGTACTTAGACATTTTGTACAGTACCACTTTCATTCCATGAAAAAATAAGATCAAACGTGTCTAAAAACTTTACAGTTTCATATCTCCTGTGTTATATATTCAATTAGAACATAATTTTGTGAGCGTGTGTTTGTCATGATAGCACACAAAAGACATCTGAAGTTGGTGACGAAGTTCCTTCCACTACCCAGATATGACGTATGCGCAATCTTATCGCACGCGCAGTCTTGCACCACCCTACCCTATTAGAATGTTATTAAAGAGTTTATTCAAAGTGACAGTTTTTGTAAATGGAATCTTTAGTCAGCCACAATGGTGTTTATCCAACCGCTAAGTTTTTCATTTCAAATATTGCTGAATAAAAAAACAATAATTCAATTCAACCGAAATACGTTTCAGAGTTCATTCATAATATTGTATTGCTATGCGATATAGTTAGCTTTAAATGTAATAGGTCAGTTATTTGAAAACTGGAGTTTGTTAAATTTTGTTTGCAAGGTTACTATCGCCGTTTCTGAGATTCAGATGACAGAGTGACAGACTGACGGCCGTCGGTCAGACGGGTAGCGAAGTCTCCACTAATAGGATATCTTGTTACCCCTAGATTTGGCAACAATGTCTAAAAATCATTAAACGAAGTTAACATAACACAAAAATGAACAAGCAATTACTTGAAAAATCTAACAAAAAGAGGTAAATAGGTGTTACTTTTTAGGGTTTCGTACCATAGGTAAAACGGCCAACCGTCCATCTGTATTGCACCAGGCTGTATTTCAGTCAAGGACGCTGAAGAGTTGAAATTTGTTTTTTTTTTCGCGGACATTTGACACAACGTCCTCTGGTCCCAAGCTAAGCTTAAATGCTTCTATTATGGGTACCAGAATACGGATAGAATACATATACTACTTTTCTTTTGTAAATACATACTTATAATACATAGAAACACCCAGACGCAGTTCAAACATTTGTATGACAATTAGAAAAAACCACACAAATGATTGTCCCAAGCGGGAATCGAACCCACGACCTCTTGATCGGCAGTCCGTTGCATGAACCACTCAACCATGAGGCTCGTCAATCTATACTAATATTATAAAGCTGAAGAGTTTGTTTGTTTGTTTGTTTGAACGCGCTAATCTCAGGAACCACCTATTATTAAGGAAGGCCTTAGGCTATATAACATCACGCTACGACCAGTAGAAGCGAAGCAGTAGTGAAAAATGTTGCAAAAACGGGGAAAATTTTCTAAACTCCACGCGGACGGAGTCACGGGCAACAGCTAGTATATGTATAAAATGTATCAAATGATGTATAACTGTATATGCTATGACAACAAATACTAAAACCCATATTGTAGTACATATTTAAGGGGGCTCCCATATAACAAACATTTTCAGTTAAACTTTACGATACCCTTTGACGACATAACGATTAATTATAACGATATGACGAATATATGTATAGCTAGCTATTGCCCGCGACTTCATACGCGTGAAATTTAGAAACCAAATCTTAACAAATAAAAGTTTATTATAATAGATAGATTGACGGGCCTCGTGGTGGAGTGGTTCATATAACGGACTGCCGATCATGAGGTCTCGGGTTCGATTCCCGGTCAGGACAATCATTTGTGTGATGTTTTTAATTGTCATACAAATGCTTGTACTGCGTCTGGGTGTTTACTATGTATTATAAGTATGTATTTACAAAAAAAAAGTAGTATATGTATTATATCCGTATTCTGGTACCCATAACACAAGCAATATAAGCTTAGCTTGGGACCAGAGGACGTTGTGTGAAATGTCCATGAATATTTATTTATTTATTTATTTAGATGGCTCGATAGATGGCGTTGTACCGCTTTTCTGAATCGTACTATGGTTTTGTTACACGCATTAACACAAGCTCGTTAAGGTTTTTGTAATATTATTGTGTTTGTTTCACAATAAAAAATTTGTTAGGTTAGAATAAAAAAAAATACGGAACGCTTTGTGCGTGTGCCTAACTCGTACTTGGTCGGTTTTTCTAATCTTATATCTCTATTTCTGTAATTATTACAATAAAATGAACAAGATCTTTGGCTTGTTACTAGAAACATGCCGCGATGTCTGTCTGTAATATACTTTTTTTAGTCTTAATCGAGTTTTTTATTACAAAAATTTCAACATTTTGTATTTAGGTTTTTCTAATAAAAAGATACTAAGTATAAATACATCTATATTTTGTTAAGACGTAGTTTGTTTTGTTTTTATTGTTTTGCCGTTACTTTGTATGTTCAATTAACTAAAAATACTTCCGCTTAGTTTAAAAACTTAATCATGTATTATTAAGATACAATACATATTCAAACCAATTTTTACGGATTTAGTCGTTCACCACAATCACTTGTGGAACTAAGCGAAATCTCTACTAATAATAACAAGCTGAGGAGTTTGTTTGTTTGAGTGCGAAGGGATGTGGTTTTATGAAACCACGGTAAAAGTGAAACCTTTTTTCATATTATAGACATTTAACAAAAAATTTTTTGTATAAAAATGTTGCAAAAACGGGGAAAATTTTCTTAAAAGCTATTGTACAAAGGGTGGCTGGCCTTATCAATAATGTGATTTCTTCCAGGCAACCGTATAATGGATAGAATCTAGAACAGACATCGCGGTGGTTGTTGGTGAATTCAACGTCATACCTATATATTAAACTAGCAGTGCCTGCGACTTCGTACGCGTGGAATATAGAAACGAAAAATTAAATGAACTAACAATAACGCTATTTTACAGCTAATTAACAAATCGTTCGTTTGGTTTTCTTATTTTGCACAATTCTAAACAATGGCGTGAAGACATGGCCCCAATGTCATTTTAGTAAATGATATCTCAGAGTTTTACCTGTTTAGGGCTTCGTACAAACCCTTATAGTCTCACTACGGTGTCCGTCTGTCTGTCTATCAATTTGAAACTTATACCAAATGTAGATCTATGCGGTCCCTTGCTGCAAAAGATACAGTCAATAATTTAGATCTACGCATTCAGAAGATATAACCGAATTACAGCCATTTTTGAGTATTTTCAATTTTCGCTAGGGAATCAAAATTTACAGGTTACTTCCCACTATCCCAGAGACTTGAAATTTGGCGTGACTAAGCCTACATAGTGCTGATAAAAATCCAAAAAACTTGTAATTTATTACCACATCATATGAAAGATTTCCAAAAACTAACGCCGACGCCGACGCCGATGCCGATGCCAATGGCAATGAAAACCAACTCAGCGTCGATACGTCGGGATTTGAGCAGCATAACAACGATACGCCGACGCCGATGCCGACGGCGATGCTGACGCCGACGCCGATGCCGACGCCGTCGCCTATAAACACCCACTCAGCACCGATACGTGTGTCGGGATTTTAGCACCGTAACGACCATACGCCGACGCCGACGCCGACGCCGACGCCGACGCCGATGCCGACGCCGACGGCGACGCCAACGCCTATAAAAACCAACTCAGGACCGATATGTCGGGATTTGAGCAGCGTAACGACCATACGCCGACGTCGGCGCCTATAAAAACCAACTCAACACCGATACGTCGGTATTTGAGCAGCGTAACGCCCACACGCTGACGTCGACGCCGATGACGACGCCGACGCCGACGCCGACGTCGACGCCTATAAAAACCAATTCAGCACCGATACGTCGGGATTTGAGCAGTGTAACGACCATACGTCGACACCGACGCCAATGCCAACGCCGACGCCTATAAATCCAACTCAGTACCGATACGTCGGGATTTGAGCGGCGTAACGACCATTCGCCGACGCCGACGCCTATAAAAATCAACTCAGCACCGATACGTCGGGATTTGAGCAGCGTAACGACCATACGCCGACGACACGACGACGCCGACGCCTATAAAGACCAACTCAACACCGACACGTCGGGGATTGAGCAGCGTAACGACCTGTAAGCTATATTATATTTTATTATTTTGACGAGCCTCGTGGTGTAGTGGTTCTGGTAACGGACTGCCGATCAAGAGGTCGCGGGTTCGATTCCCGCTCGGGACAATCATTTGTGTGATTTTTCTAATTGTCATACAAATGTTTGTACTGCGTCTGGGTGTTTCTATGTATTATAAGTATGTATTTACAAAAAAAAGTAGTATATGTATTCTATCCGTATTCTGGTACCCATAACACAAGCATATAAGCTTAGCTTGGTACCAGAGGACGTTGTGTGAAATGTCCATGAATATTTATTTATTTATTTATATTATTGGAAAGTTTCATGAAAATCCATCCAGCAGTCTTTACGTGAAAGAACCACAAACATCCATACATTCATACATCCAACATTAACCAAACATCAAAACATTGAACATACAAAGTACATTGAAGTATGGATAGAAGCCCAAGGAAACGTTCGCGTTGCTCAGCCATCAGTTTAAGTATTTTATTTTGCCGCGCGTAATTCTTTTTTCGTCATATCTCCTAAGTTATTCATTTAAATTGTATGCTGTAAAAAGCAGTTATAATCTATATTAAATGCGTAAGCTAACAAAGGTATTAAATTTGATACAAAATGTTACCAAATATACATAAATAGCTTTTGAAAACACCCTATTGAATTTGATATTTTTTTTGACGTTCTTATGGGTACAGCAGGTTTTCCTTAAAAGGTAGACATATGGCCTCGCGGACTTTTTTAAAGATCTATAGGTAACAAACAATTTCTCCATACATTACTTTGTTGTAACTCACATGGCAGCGTTTTCATTTAAAGCTCACGCGCGTGCCTATTTTCCCCGTTTCTTGCAACATTTTACACTGATGCTTCGCTTCTATTCGTTGCAGCGTGATGTTATATAGCCTATAGCCTTACTCAATAAATGTACTATCCAACACTGAAATATTTTTTCAAATCGGACCAGCGGATCCTGAGATTACCGCGTTTGAACAAACAAACAAACTCTTTCGCTTTATAATATTAGTATAGATTGAATATCATACACTCCATAAAAATACTAAGATTTAAACACTATTATAACGATAGATAATAATTTGATAGTTTTAGCTTAAAATTAGAAAGATTGTATGCAGTTGTAATTTAAAGATTACAGTTTCTTGCGAAAATGTGTACCGACTCTCATAGCTTTACGCGCCAAAAATATAATACTTAAAAAAGTAATACTCATAAATTTTACGAAATAATTTTACTGTTCTTATTTAAAGTAAACACAGAACGTGGGTCGCCTTATGTGGGCCGAAGGCTTGCGTGCACCGCCTCTCGCGCACTTCTCTATCGTATAAACTCACGCGCATAAATCAACTCTATATCTTTTAATTGTACATAAATATTGCATAATGTCAAAAAACTGGACACAAATAACTATTTGATAAGTATTTAATCGTGATAGAGCTAATTGTCAGTTACGATACAATGTTTTATTTTTCAATAAACTTTTATCAGTTGTATATCTTACGTTCATAAAGTTGTCTTAATATTTGTTTGTAAACACGTTTATTTTAGGAACTTCTGGTTCGAATTACGGGCAACAGATAGTTTCTGGAATAAAATGTTTTATATAAAATGAACTCCATAGTATTAGACATTAGGATTAACAGATAAACTCAGTAAATTAAATAAATATTACTTTATTGAAGCCTCAGGCGTTGTGGTTGGCATTCAGCCATATTTTGTGCGCAAGCGCACTCCGATAAGACGATCATAACTACCGAGTGGTGAGCTTATTAATTATTTATATGATTTAGGATATTACTTTGTATACGTTATAGTTCGTTATTTTTGCTATTGGTACAAAAGAAATATTTTATTTATAATAAAATTTATATTTATTTTTATAAATATCATAAAGTAGCAGAAATGATTGTAAATCTGAGAAAGTAGTTAAAAATTACGTCTTTTAATTAATCTCGTCTTTAATAATAAAGAGCTTATGAAAAAGTAAACATGAATGATATTTCATGCAAAAAGGCGCCATAGGCAAATCAGAGAAACCCTTCCTTTCCTGAAATGGACTCATTTCAGGAAAGGAAGGGTTTCTGTATTTGACACCAAGTTTAGTATTTTTTTTGGTCTAAAGCCTCCCCGTAATGTAACGAAGAACTTCGACCAGCACGTTAGAAAAGCATTTTATAGTAGACCAAATATTGTATCTAGAGAATAGTATGTACCTAATAATGAATAAAATGTACTATATATATGTGACGTATTAAAATACAAGCGCAGTACGATGGTATGATATTGTTAGACATAGTGTGGGGCCCTGTCACGACTCACGCAGCACATTGTAGCCTTTCCGTTTGTTTTATACCAGGACATATCGGTGAGAGGCACCCACGCTGAACGCTTCGTGCGTGCTTCAAACTAGACAACTGTACATCCTTTATGTGTTACAATTTATTGTTTTGATTCTAACAACTAAAATCCTTACATTATATAAAATTTCGTATATCTAAGTTCGCGAGATACCTACTTAAAAAAATTCTGAATGGCTTTTTATTAGGATTTCATTGATAGGTATGTAGTTAGATTCATGAGGAGATTTAGTTTGTTAAAGTCTACTCATAGCAATTCATGGCTAATCCCATCTTTGGCGGATTAGCTACTATATACGACGAAATATCAAACCCTGTAAATGTAAAAACAAAATGCACTGCACAATCGCGCGGTTGATCAGATGATGAATCATTTTTTTGCCATGGATATTCTTAATCCTATCCTATCCTACTTACATTTTATATAAAACTATGGGAGAAAATATTTAAGTATGATTAGTGTTCTCAAATTATGTATATTGCCTATTTTGGTGATATTGATATCATAATTTAGCCGCTATTCTAATGTATATTTATGATACAGAAGAATATTTAACCCAAAGGGTTGCGTACTGAGAACATAGGTCGTTTCATTTAAAGATGGTTAACTCAATGAGTGTCTAGATTTTCACACTTTAAGGCTAGAGTTTGCTCTAAGCGTCTCACGCGCTATTACCTACGCGGGTTCAGTCGTGAGTGCGCTTTGCATAATTCAACAATAGATGCGTACTGCACTCTGCAGTTAAGTAACATAAATCCAGAATATTTAGCAAACAGTTTTCTCACGTCTAAGTAATGTTATCTCTTAAGTAGAGCTTTTATAATTTAATTATTATAAGATTATGTATAAAAATGTTAGTAATATTGAAGTGATAACTTCTTATATGAGTACGTTCTTATGTTACGTAACGCGTTACGATGCCAGACTGTCTACTAGTATTCGATAGACATAAATATAATATTGACAGTGTTTTTATAAAGTAAAATATTTCACACAACATCCTCTGGTCCCAAGCTAAGCTTTATGCTTGTGTAATGGGTACCAGAATACGGATATTCTACATATACTACTTTTCTTTTGTAAATACATAGGTACAATATATAGAAACACCCAGACGCAGAACAAACATTTGTATGACATTTATAAATATCACATAAATGATTGTCTCTTGCGGGAATCGATCCCGCAACCTCATTAACGGCAGTCTGTTACATGAACCACTAGACCACAAGGCCCGTCGAGAACTGAAAAATATTCATTGATTTGTTAATCGAGGTCTTGGTTGCGTTTTTGTTTTGTTGATATTTGTATTCTTTTTGTTCGTCACCTCATGGACAGATAAAAATAGGTCGTGAAAAAATGTATTAGCAATTATGAATTAGTGAAGATTAATTATTAATCATCTCCGTGTGGTGACGGATTAAGAATACAAGTGTCACCACCCCATCTCCTCCCAAGGGTGCTGTAAAAGCCAGCTAAGGGATATTGCATACAGATAACATCCTCTGTGAGAGTCGGAAAACTCAAAAATAAATCCTGTGCCAACACGCCTGGGCAGCACGGCACAGTAGATAATCCCTCGCAAAGTGGAGGAGGCCCATGCCCAACAGTGGGACGTAATTGTTACCATACCATACTCTAATAACAGCAATATATAATAAATTCACATATATTTTGGTATTAAATAATAGGTAATAATAGAGGCTTTACATTGTACGACTTTTAAGCTACTGCATAGCTTCCATCGCGGGCCTTGAGCGTGGAGACTAAATCCACAAAATTCGAAATTTAAATTTCGTACGTAACGGAAATAGCGTATAAAACCTTACACATCGGTGCTACTGCGCAGTAACGCCGTTTCGCTGTTCGCGTTGGTGACTCATGTCAGTTTTGGCGTTAGTTTTTAGGGTTCCGTACCCAGAGGGTAAAAACGGGACCCTATTACTGAGACTTCGCTGTCCGTCCGTCCGTCCGTCCGTCCGTCCGTCCGTCCGTCTGTCACCAGGCTGTATCTCAAGAACGGTGATAGCTAGACAGTTGAAATTTTCACAGATGATGTATTTCTATTGCCGCTTTATCAACAAATACTAAAAATAAAATAAAATAAATATTTAAGGGGGGCTCCCATACAACAAACATGATTTTTTTACCGTTTCTTGCTCGATACTAATAACGTTGCCTTATGTTGCATAGATAATGGTACGGAACCCTTCGTGCGCGAGTCCGACTCGCACTTGACCAATTTTTATTTTATTGACATTTGAATGACAATCGCTATTTTATCATAAGTACCATAAACAATGGACAGATGTAAGCATCAGTAAATAAGGATTATTAATCTTATGTTGTTAGTTAGTATTGTTGTTGTTGTTAGTTAGTATTGTTGTTAGTTTATGCTATTTAGATTCTTGCATAAATAAAATAAATAAATAATTATAATTGCACAAGTTTTTAAACTCACGCACATGAAATGATTGTACGTTGACATCAACATCGAAATAAAGATGTTTAACAATGAAATATCAATACTGTATTTATATAAAATAGTCTGACGTTAGCTTTCTGAATTGTGGCAGTACGAAGCGAGTGCACGCTTGACCTGCGTAATTGTGTGCAGAGCCGAGCCTATAATCCCTTACTACTCTGCTAGCCTCTTTATACGATACGATGCGTATCTATCTACTTTATAAACTAAAAATGAACATTAAAGCTTGCGAACTATTTTATTTATATAGCTTTTTAGGGTAAAAAGAATGAACATTAAAACCTTTGGTAGTATCTATGTAATAAGAAATGATCGCATTTAATTAAGTTAATGTCTTTATCACTGAAGCTCGACTGTCTTTTGTGTTTGTATATGTTTGTTTATTTCCTTTATTTTAAGAACCGGTGGACATAGCCCGAAATGTTAGCACGCTGAAGTGGCAATGGGCAGGCCACAATCGATCGTTGGGGAAGAAAGGTCCGTATCGTATCGGACGACGTAGCGTTGCGCGGCCCCCTACAAGGTGGAGCGACGATATCGTCAACGGGAGACATTGGATGCTAGTGGTGCAGGCCGCGCGTTGTGGCGTTCTATGGGGGAGACCTATGTCCGACAGAGAACGGAGAGAGGCTGATGGATGGATCGAAGAACCGGCGGAAAAATTCGCGAAAAGAGTGTGAAAATATTTAAAAAGTAGTTTTATTTAAATAAATCTTGAAAGTTACCTTGACTGTTATCCAAAACCACTATTCTATCCTAGGTATTTACCGTAAAGGTGTGTGTTATTGCTATAGTAGCATTTAATATTAGAATACCTAGATTAAACTTATAAAAGTATCCGTATTTAGTTTTTTCGGAAACAATATAAGCATTAGACAATTGAAAAATGTCTGGTTGCAGTTGAGTGTTGCTAACGTTTTCTCAATTTGTCTTGAACATAACACACAGATCGCATATCTCATCCCGTGTGCTGTAAACATCTCCGCCGTGAGATCTTGCCTATTAGTGGTCGTGCAAAAACGTGCGGAAGTCTGCGCTGACTAATTGGGCTGTATTGAGACCACAATGGAGCACTATCGTATCGATATTTCAGGTTTTGTTAGCTTCATACTCATTTAATTTAATGAAATATGTGGTTATATTTTAAACTCACTTTTGGCGGTCAGTGTACTATGAATTAAATTTGCTGCTTTGATTTTATTGGTTTGTTTTTGAAGTGAATACTTCTTTAGGTGCGTTGGGCGTTTTTGGAGGGGAAAAACTTATAGGTTCGCGTTTCCGACATGCTAATAGCAGGGATGCACAGACCGCGGCCCGTCGGTCGAAAGTTAATAAGTTAATAGTTTTCACTTCTATCGACAGTCCCCATGACTGCCTGTTTTTTTTTTATGTTATGCAATTGTGATATTACAACTTTATGTTACATACAATATATGACGGGACAGAGTTGATTGATATTAGTTATTGGAATACGTGCCGGTGTCTTTTTAGGGTTCCGTACCCAAAGGGTAAAAACCCTATTACTGAGACTTCACTGTCCGTCCGTCCGTCCGTCCGTCTGTCACCAGGCTGTATCTCAAGAACGGTGATAGCTAGACAGTTGAAATTTTCACAGATGATGTATTTCTATTGCCGCTATAACAACAAATACTAAAAATAAAATAAAATAAATATTTAAGGGGGGCTCCCATACAACAAACATGATTTTTTTACCGTTTCTTGCTCGATACTAATAACGTTGCCTTATGTTGCATAGATAATGGTACGGAACCCTTCGTGCGCGAGTCCGACTTGCACTTGACCAATTTTTTTTAATCTACTAAAACTATAGCAATTTCACTTTAGGAGGTTTTAAACGTAGGAGAAGCACGTGCAAATCGTCATTTTAAAGTCACATAGACTTCATAGTCTTCTAAGAAATAAAAATCTTACGTGTCTACATTAATATCCACGCACTTTTTTAAATGGTTTTAAAAATACGTTTGAAGTTGCGCGGAAGCTAGTTAGAATCGTTCATCGCACGCAGTTTGGACGCGTTAATTTTTCACGATGCTAACTCTGCTATTGTGAGGTGTTGAAATGGCCATTGTTTCACTGACAATAGCCCGACAATAGCTCCGTATCTCTCAAAAGGCCGCGAGCTCCCGACCTAGGTCCCATGTATCTTGCCTACTACGTGCCTTTAAGCATTTGCTTAACTAACGATGCCAATAACAATATGTATAGGCTGTGTTGTTATATTGAAAGACACTTTATCGGCGAGAACAGATCAAACCGTATCTGGTACCCATAACACAAGTATAGAAATATAGCTTACTTTGGGACCAGAACAGACCGGACCAATTATTTCTTTTTATTTAAACAGAAATTGGTAATAATATACTCTATTATATAAATTGGTTTAATAGCTGTGTTTTTAAACTAAACATATTGGTACAAGGATTCAAAACAGTAAAAAAATGGTAGAACATTAACAGGATTTAGTAAATGAAATTATAGTGGAAAAAAGTGATCACCGCAAGCGGGACTTGAACCCACGAGCTCGGAACACCGTTCCGTCGCTCTACCTACTGCACTATTGCGGCCTAACTAATTTCTTCACTACAATGTTACGCGAATGAGTCTACATCGCATTTTTGATGTACAACGCCATCTATCGAGGCTGTTTAGCCACGTAGTATTCTTTACAGAATACAATTCAATTCAATTTCGACGGAACGGTATTCCGAGGTCGTGGGTTCAAGTCCCGCTCGCAGTGATCCCTTTTTCACTACAATTTCATTTATTAAGTAAAAGCATAACAAGTCAATTGCAAAATCAATAAATTACTTTATTAACAGGATTTACTATAAAACAATGCAGTATAAACTAGACCATTACTATGCGGTCATCAACCGATGGTTACCTATTAAGAAAAGGAGACACATTATAAGAGATATAAGATGGATTTATTGGATGGTGAAAAAAATGAGAACTAGAAATGGTACAAGGAATCAAAAAAGTAAAATAATGTAGAATGGGTAAAGCTAGTAAGCTCATTAATTGATTTATGTTTTTGCACACCGAAAACGGTTTAATTATAACCTCTCTCTCCAGCCCATATACGTCCCGCTGATGGGTACGGGCCTCCTCCAATTTGGGAGGGATTATGGTCTACTGTGCCGCGTTGACCAGGCGTGTTGGCACAGGGTTTACTTTCGAGTTTTCCGTCTCTCACATAGGATGTCATCTGTGTAAAATGTCCCTTAGCTGGCTTTTACAGCACCTTGGGGAGGAGATCGGATGGTGACACTTGTATTCTTAGTCCGTCACGGACATCCGTCACCACACGGAATTATAGCCTCACCGTCTCGTAAATTTTGTTAACCCAAATTCTGCAAATATATCATTCATTCATTGTTTTAATAAACTTTTTTCCCATCACCGCTATCTTCTTATCGACACATGGACGAACATTTGTACCAATTCAATAATACAATTCGGTAATGTTAATTAAAGTTTCTTATTAAGTATAAACACTGTGTAATATAGACTAAGTATCTTAATTAATATAAATGTGCACAACGAAATAACCAATTAATCAAAATACACCCTAGTTGTTTTCATTTTTAGTTAGGTTTATTTGTACCATTGTACCTACGTAATGTTAATGACATTACTTTATCTTTATTACTAAGTCCGTAATAAATCCTAAAAAGAAAAGCTTTCCTTTTAAAAGTTATTGTATAAAGGGGTGACGTGTATCTTTTATGTACGTCATATTGGTATCAAACAGCTCCGTAGAATGATAAAATCTATCCAGCTATTTTTCGTTCAACATACGCCTTAGAGCAATAATTCAACGGGAGTTAAACCTCCTACTAAAAAGATACGAGAGTTATACTCATATGGTCATATTCATAATGACTTATCGGAGGTTTAAACGCAGGTTTTATCGGAGAGATAATAAACGTTTTAGCGTAAAAAGACTATTATGAATAACAAGTTTTGACAATTTTCGCGAACCGATTTTAGCTAACTTTTAAACCTCCGATAAGTCATTATGAATAAGACTTATAGTGTTTGGACACTGTCGTCTCATAATGCATGTAAATTTTGTGTTTCATGTAATTTTGGGCAGGGTGTGCGTAGATCAATGAAATTGCGTTACTGTGTTTGTGTGGGTTACCTCAGCAGAGTTATACACGCTGTTTTCTTTGTCATATACTGCCAGATCGGCAGGGTACCGATCTGGCAGTATATGATAAAGAAAACAGCGCGTATAACTCCTGTTCGGTTTTAACCTCTAAGGCGTACACAAAAAGACTATAAAGTTCTGTAGCCGTTTAGACGTTCGGATATTAAACGCTCGGTCGACGTAGAAGGATGCAGCATTTGCGAGGAATGATCCCTTTGACAGAGTATGCAATATGCCCTTAGCACAGCTCCAATTTAATTTAAAAAAATGATGCACCATTTATTTTGTACAGTATTTATTAAAACTATTCAATATTACGTAAAGGCATGCGTCTTAATTACAATAAATACTAGACAGCAGAAAGTTAGCTCGATTTTGATAAAATGTAAATAATAATAATAATAAACCAAGAACTACTCCAAATACATCCTCAAAGAACCACTCGAATCAGATAGATGTAGACTCTGCCAACAAAGCTCTGAAACAATAGAACATATCACAGGAGGTTGTCATGTACTTGCCACCAAAGAATACACACATCGCCACGATAACGTCGCCAAACACATCCACCAACAACTCGCACTCAAATTTAAACTACTAGATAACTACACACCATACTACCAATACAAACCAAAAAATGTTATAGAAAATAACACTGCCAAGCTATACTGGGACAGGGACATCATAACAGATCGCACTATTCTCAGCAATAGGCCTGACATCACACTAACTCTTAAACAAACTAACACTACATACCTAATAGATATCACCGTTCCCAACAACCATAATCTTAAACAAAAATACACAGAAAAGATACAAAAATACATACCCTTAGCTGACGAAATAAAACAAATGTGGCACCAAGAAACAGTAAAAATAGTCCCCATTGTTATCTCTTCAACCGGTGTAATCCCGAAAACACTTAAAATAGCATTGAATACTCTACAACTTCCAGAAAACACATACATTCCATTACAAAAATCAGTAGTCATCGATACATGCTCAATAGTTAGAAGATTCCTAAACCCTACATCACTCCCACTCCAAACTACACAAAGAAACACACACACATCTCAAACAACATCTACACATCATCCGCATACGCCCAACACAGTATCAAACACACACCATACAACTACAACTATGTAACCAGAGTACTTGGCACAAGCCCGTACCTGGCCATTTAAAAAAGAAACCGACGTGGAGTCGAGCTATACAAAACGTATATACAATAATAATAATAATAAATAATAAT
Source organism: Orgyia antiqua (assembly GCA_916999025.1). NCBI lineage: Eukaryota > Metazoa > Arthropoda > Insecta > Lepidoptera > Erebidae > Orgyia > Orgyia antiqua. The sequence goes on along the minus strand of OU779864.1, from coordinate 11,997,819 downwards.
AAATATTTTGGACATTTCACACAACATCCTCTGGTCCCAAAGTAAGCTATATTTCTATGCTTGTGTTATGGGTACCAGATACGGATATACTACATATATACTATTTTTCTTTTGTAAATACATACTTATAATACATAGAAAACACCCAGACGCAGAACAAACATTTGTATGTCAAGTATAAACATCACACTTGACAAATGATTGTCCTGACCGGGAATCGAACCCGACATGATATAATATTAATAGACATATTAAATATTTATAGAAATTTTACTAAACGTCCTCTGGCCCTAAGGTAAGCTTCTGTTATGGGTATACTACATAACACCTAGACGCAGTAGAAACATTTGTATGGTGTTTACACAAATAAATGTACAGTGCGGAAAACGAACCCGCGACCTCGGGAACGGCAGTCTGATACATGTATCACTACACCACTAGACCACAAAGCCAGTCTTTTATATGATTGACTTTTTAAATGAGTTTTTTTGAGCTTTATTTAAAATCTCTTTAGTTATAAAAGTTGTCCACAATTCTGTCAAGAATAAACCAATTATCGTACTTTCTAACATATCAATAGTTTTATACTTTAATAAACAATACAAAAACCTGTATAATATATTTATATACTGCTATTTTTCTTGTATAATATATAAAAAAAATTCGGTTATTAAACTCATCACTAACTCAAACTGCATCCAATGTAAATTCATTCATATATTCATAAATATTTTGTAAATGAATGAAAGAAAATAGCAATGAATTGAGAACCTCCGCCTTTTTAAGGAGTGTGTCTTCAGGAGGAGGAGGTTCTTAATTCGTCTGTATTTTTTTATGTTTGTCACCTATAAACTTTTAACTAGCCGAAGAGATTTTAATTAATCATTTCTTACACCTATTCGTGTATTATGCCAGTTCAAGCATCTTAAACTGTCTAGATAATGAAATGTAATAATTATTAATAACTGTTACTGCAATTGTTCTTATTTCATTAAAAAAAAAAACATTAGTAAACATGCATGATTTACACAAACAATGTTAGCACACGATTTCGTGAGCCTTAACATTTTTTTCTTTTTTTTTACATAGTTATGTCTTTCACAGAGTAGGTATACGTAAGAATGAATGCATGAATGAAAACTACATTGTTGTATGTATACATTGGCAATGTATTTCAACAATATGATAAATCGTTCTGTTTAAAGTACATAGCAGTTCCACACCGCTGAAGGCTGGCTAGGTATCGTCTAGCACCCCTGGTGCTCCCATTAGTATCGGTCGACGCGACGACGTTGATCGATGTGGCGCCTCCACAACGCAGATGCATTCAGCAGAAAACATTACCTGACTACGTTTTTACTAGAATACAACTAGTTCTTAAAAAAACTTATTTAATTACTTAATTAGAGGCGCAGTTCTCAAAATTGGTCCATAGTAAAATTAACTTGAGCAGCATGCTTACTTATCATAAAACAATGTCGTAATTTTTGTATGTATGTCTCTATGTGAGCTTATGTGTATCTTCAAAACTATGCAACAGATTATAATGCGGTTTTTTTAAATAGAATGATTTAAGAGGATGGATATTTTATATAATTTGTTGAACATAATATTTTCTAACACTTGCGCGACTCATCTGTTTAAATAAAACTACTTTTTACGGATTTAGACGCGTATATTTGTTTTAAATTTTGGCCCGACGTTTCGGAGACATTGCAGTCACCATGGTCACGGGTGAGACTGAGCTGTAATGTGTCTTCTATGATCAGTTATTACAGGGTTTACCCACATTCGATTTTAATTTTACACATTACTTTGTTATGTTTTGAAAAGCTTTTTTATTTTAAACATTACTTTGTTATGTTTTGAAAGCTTTAAGATAACTATTTCTATTAGGTACTTAAGCTTAACAGTTCAAGTTTAAAATGGCGTAAATTTCAGTGTTAAAATATGCGCTACAAATTATAGTAGGTACTTTTCCATTAAACAGAAGTTGCTGTCAATATTGTTTGTAATAAGACAATTAGAGCGGCTTGTTACAGTTGTTAATACGACTACTTTGTATCAAATAGTTTTTTTTCTGTAATTATGTTCTACCGTTTACATTTTACGGTTTATTTGGTTTATAAAAATTACATACATACACAACATATGATTGTAATGTATTCGTTTTGTGTAAAATTTAAATTCACTGAAATTAGTTTCAATTGTAACTACTCCTCGGAATGATTCTATTTATATAGCGGTATGAATTGTTATACTGTCCGTGTGGTGATTAAGAATACAAGTGTCACCACCCCATCTCCTCCCAAGGGTGCTGTAAAAGTCAGCAAAGGGATATTGCACACAGATAACATCCTCTGTGAGAGATGGAAAACTCGGAAATAAACCCTGCCTACGCCTTATGTATACGCCTGGTCAGCCATAATCCCTCCCAAAGTGAGGGAAGCCTGTGCCCAACAGTGGGACGTAAATGGGGAGGAGAGCGAGAGAGAGAGAATTTAATTTCAATTTCAAATTAGTATCAATTTTTTTTCCTTTTGTTCTCTCTACCTATCTCCTAGGTAAACTAGCGTCATGGTAATAGTAATGATGAACTATGTGAATTATAATTAAGTTAAAACAACAGATGGGCCACATTTCGGTGTGCTATCAACCCACAAAGAAAGTTGGGCGGCTGTCGGAGTTAGCTGAAGTTGTTTGTAACGTCTGAGGGTGGGTATGGGTGCTAGGCGGGAAGGCCACCCACATCGTGCGAACAAAGCCTTCCATGAAAGCCTTCGGACGTTGATAGATGCGATAAGCTTGGATGCAAGTAAGCTGCATACATTTCTTGCTGCACTTTCTCACTAAATTATTATCTACAATTTTCAAATATTGTGTAAATAAATACAAAGACTAAACCCACATCTGAATAAATAAATAATAAATAGAGTAAAGCCAGATCTAAATAAGTAAATATTAATGGACATTTCACACAACAAGTACAAATATTTGTATGACATTTATAAATATCACACAAATAATTGTACCATACTCCGTGTGGTGACGGATTAAGAATACAAGTGTCGCCACCCCATCTCCTCTCAAGGGTGCTGTAAAAGTCTACTAAGGGATATTGCACACAGATAACATCCTCTGTGAGAGACGGAAAACTTGAAAATAAACCCTGTGCCAACACGCCTGGTCAGCGCGGCACAGTAGACCATAATCTCTCCCAAAGTGGAGTAGGCCCGTGCCCAACAGTGGGACGTAAATGGGCTGGAGAAGAAGAGAAGAATTGTACCATACGAGAATCGAACCCTCGCCCTCATGAACGGCAATCCGTTAAATGAATCACTAGAACACTAGACCCATTATATATAGACAATAAAATAATATCTTTAGTTGCTAATTTAGATCTGTTGATTTTTTAAAAGGTAGAAAGGTATTGCATCGCTATGTAAGTATATGGATTTCTCTTTCAATCTTCTAAGTAGTATCCGGTTTGTAATACACAATTCACATTGCTCGTACTATAAATAATTCCCATAGCAGATCCTAGGCATGAAAACACGCCTTGTCTTCTCCGCGCTGCAACGTTATAAATGCATTTTCTTATAATTCAGCAGCGTCACGTAGCTTGAAAGTAGAGCCTTGAGGCGAATAGTACCTACACAAGAACGCAAGCGAATTTGCAGTTACATCTTTTTATCTCACGCCCAAACCTATAAAGATGGAAAAGAAAATTAGTTTCAATAGACTTTGGTTTGATGCGACAGCTATATATTGTTAATAAAAACATTTTAGTAACATTATTTTATTTTTTATGGATTACTACCTATTTCAGAAAGTTCGAGAGTGTTGTTACAATATGGCGTCTAATTAATGTTGTAAGGATTACTCTAGCTAAATCGCTTAGCTGTCAATAATCAACCGAGAACCTTATTGATTATGAGAGTATACAATTTTATTGATACTATAAATACATACATATTTACATCCATACTAAAAATGCCCAACAACGCATAAACTAATAACAAGTCTACTTACACGGTGTAAGTAAAGTATTCAACTAAAACCACTTTTTATTAGATGGCCTTATTTTGTCTTTAACCCAGTTGTTTAGTCGACTAGGTCGTAAGACAAATAGCATCTAAAGTAGTTTTTTGAATTAATTAATTTAAAATAATGAATTTTGTATAAATTTATATTTGACACGTGATAGCAAGTGTCACTTCTAAGCTAGAAGAGCGGCGCTTGTGCGAATATTTTATTTGGGCAGTACGGGGTTGTCTCCCTGCGCCTATCTACCTCAGAGGGTGGTGGGTTTAGGTAGGTGGGTGGTATGAACACCAAGGGAGGAGAGGGTGTGACGTTGATCGATGCACATCTTGCGCCGGAGGCTGCACCCAACGTAATTCATTAAACGTTGAAACTGCAAGCGGATTTTGAGTATTAAAACGATTTCTCAGAGGTTGTCCAGTTTGACTACGTCTTTATGTACAAATAGAAGCTTTGAAGCGGTTTGCTTTAGTTGACAAAGTGAATAGGAATTGAAATCTAAAAAGGCTGTTGAAATGTTCTAGGATTTTGTTGGTCGTAAATGAATTAACGAGCATCCAATTAGGCTTGTGGAATTTTAAGTAGAGTATTAATTATTATTTTAATAAAACCTTGCATTTTCTAACAGATAATTTACAGAAATATGAATGAAAGGTCCGAAAGTAGGGGTATGATTTTAAATGGTTTTATATTACTTAATAGTAATATATTACTTAATAGAATATTATTACTACTATAACTATATATACTAATAATAATAAAACTATATATACTAATATTATTACTTAATAGAAGGCTAGAGAACTCCGCTATAGCCTATACCAAAACTAGAGATGGGGGAGTAACGTCCGCGAGCTTAAAGGGCACCACAAATGGCATATTTATATATTAACTAGCTGACCCGGCAAACGTTGTTTAGCCATGCAAATGCCATTTGAAAAATAGATTTTGGCCGATTCTCAGACCTACTGAATACGTATACAAAATTTAAAAAGAATCGGTCAAGCCGTTTCGTAGGAGTACGGTAACTAACACTGTGACACGTGAATTTTATATATTAGACTAGCTGACCCGGCAAACGTTGTTTTGCCATACTACAAAAAAAGTTTGGAAAATAGATGTTGGCCGATTCTCAGACCTACTGAATATGTATGCAAAATTTGAGAAGAATCGGTCAAGCCGTTTCGGAGGAGTACGGTAACTAACACTGTGACACGTAAATTTTATATATTAGATATAGAGAGAAAGAGACAGGCGTATATGTCAAAAAAATGAGGCGAAAAGAGACAGATATAAATTAATATATCGAGATGTATCTATATTTACACTTACAAACAGATATAGGTGTCTCTTTCTCACCTCGCCTTTATAAATACATCTGTCTCTTTTTCACTATATTAATATGTCATTTGTGACGCCCATTAATCTAGTACACCTAATATTATAATTATCAAAATGTCCTAATTTATAGTTTACAAAGTAATGCTGAAACAATTCCTAAAACAATTTAAAAGTTTCTCGTTTGCTTTAAGAGTATAATAGCCTGAAGTCTAAAGTAAGGTTTTTTATGCACCTGCATCCATCAACGTCATCGCAGGATAGTAAGAAGATTATGGTGGAAAAACTACGACCGGATTTTCATCTTAAAATGTCCCTCAGCAATGTTTGATTTAACGATCTTTTTGCTACATTTGTTACTGCAGTTCATTGTTTCATAAACATTTTTAAAGATGTTTGTTTTTATTCAGGTACAAATTTGAAAGAATGTGATTTCTTCCAAGCAAGAAGGATAGAGTCTACAGTATATATCTCAGTAGTTGACATGTTTCTTATCTACTGTATTTCTATACTAACTAAAGCGTGAAATATAACAAAGTTTAAACTAAATTGTGTCACATATCTGCAACAGATGGCACCACGTTGTCGTTACATTTTACATCCAATCTCATTAATATGTTGTAAGCTATGTTTTTATCATCGCTTGTGGATATTGATATCAAAAATTGCAATAACATACGTGTTTGAAGCTAAATGCAATTTTACATGTACACATATTCTAAAAAAATATTAACAAAATTATATTGGTTATAAAAGTAACAAATGCTAATTTACATCCATCTATCTCATATTCTATTTATGTGTGTTCAGGATAATTGTAATAAATAAATTTATAAAAAAGCCTTAAGAGGATACCAAAATAGCTTCGTGCATTTTTCTACGTACGAAGTTTTCATTGTTTCTTTAGATTGAATGGCTAGAGCTCTAATTTTTAAGTATATGTTTTTTCAATATATGATCTAGGATCGCATAAACTCAGAAACGCGATTGAGAAAAGTTTTCTCGATAGAAAATCTTAGCGAAACAACCTCTCTAATTTTTTATTTTTTTCATTTGTCGGTCTATTATCGCGTATTAACTAATGAAATAACTTTAAAAACATAAGTAACTATTATATATAGAAACACGTAAATCAGAATTAAAATATATTTAGTAGATTTTGAGTAAATAGGAAAAGTATCCCTAATTCTTCATTTTCTGTGCCTACTGGCTGTGTTAATATGTACGTGTCGGCGATGATATACGATAATATTGATTAACTGCTTACTGCCTTAACTGCTGTTCCTTCTAAAATTAATATAATATTGTTATGCTTATTTACTAAAAACTAACTTATTTAAAGTAATTTATTAAAGTAATTTATTAAAGTAATTTATAAATTTTGCAATTGACTTGCTATGCTTTTACATTGCGGTGATCACTTTTTCCACTACAATTTAATTTAGTAAACTAACATATACATTATACTAACTTATTATAATTTTTACTGTATTTGATGGCAACTGGTTGTTTGTGTTTGTTTGTCGACAAAGGTCTCCTGTAGGATTTCAATAAAACTTTTTTATTAAGCACTTAATCTATACTAATATTATAAAGCGAAAGAGTTTGTTTGTTTATTTGTTTAAACGCGGTAATCTCAGTAGGATCAACATGATAAACTGAAGGAGAAGGTAGAAAACCAAGAGAAAAGAATATATTTTTTAGAAAAACAAGCGAGACAACGAAATATTGTATTTTTTGGCATTGAAGAAAATGAATCGTCGTACGATAACCTTCTAAATAAAATCGTGAAATTTACAAAACATCACTTCGGCACTGACATGGAACTCAGAGATATTCAAGAGGCAAGGCGAATTGGGACAAAGGGAGACAGACCTCGTCCAATTACTGTTGTCTTTTCAATGCTAAGAATAAAAATAAATATTATGAAGCAAAAGGGGTTATTAAAAGACACACAGTATTATGTGAAAGAGGACCACCCGCTACAAGTTTTGAAAAAACGCAGAGAGCTACAAGAACAGGCGAAAATAGAAATAGAAAAAGGCAACAATGTGAAAATAAAATATGATAAACTTATAATGTGTAAACGTATAATGATAACGAATATTAAAAACGAATAACAAAATACCACTCCCAATATCACCAGAGAACACACCAATCGCAGATCCTCAGTCAAAAAACCATACCAACACACAACTCCAAAAAAAGAACCGAACGCAGCATTCAAAACCACAAAGGTCAAACAGCTTATCTGATGGAGTCATAAAGCCGAGCATGCTTAACTTCTTGGTAAACAAAAATAACAATACAACAACCGAGCAGAAAAACGAAGCCAAGACAAGCAACGTATAGCAATTAAACCCCTCCTCCTACTCCTACACGAACACGATGACCAAACAAACAAAAGAAAATAAACAACACAAAGCATCTTCCAACCCGGCTGGTCACCGTGGAAGATTACGACCAAAACCCTCCAAAAAAAGCCACACAGATGGTGAAGAGACAATACAAAAACACAACCCAATTAAAAATCGCAGCTTACAACGTCAGGACCCTATCTTCACATGAACGCGGGCTGGAGCCAGATGAAGCAATGACGACGAGATCAAAAAAGTAGCCAGCCCAAACTGGAAACAGACTGCACAGGACAGAGACAAATGGGCATCTTTGGAGTAGGCCTTCACCCAATAATGGGGTTCCTACAAATTATATTATTTAGGTATCTAAAATCTAACCAAGCTAGCTAATAATAATAGTAAATATTATCTAGTAGTAAATATTATATAGTATATTAATAATAGTAAATAAAATAGTTACAGGTAAATAATATAGAAAATAAATAAGAATAAGTAGGTATTAAGATCAATTAGTTAAACGTTTAAATAGTATATAGTGTCAAACAAGTATAATAATACTAGTAAATAAAATCAGTAAATAGCTACATAATATAAGACATAAACAAAATAAGTAGGTATTCATTTTAATTAGGTAAGCGTTTAAAGATAAATTAATGTAAAAAATTATATGTTAAATTAATTTGTAGGAAATAAAAGGCTTTTTAAGCTATTGCATAGCTTCTATCGAGGGCCTTGAGCACGGGGACCGAGTCCAGAAATTCCGTAACGAAAAAAAACCTCACGCTCCCCACTCCGACGGGCACGGAGGTGTGGCTTGAAGGCCGTGCATTGTCTAACGTCGTTTCTTTTCGGCAGTCTTCGACACGGTGTTTGTGTGCGTGCAACTAGCCGTATTGTACGACTCTACGAAGCTCGCACGAATCGAGACGAGCTGCTCCGAAATCGGACGAATACATAAGCAGCTGTTTATGAGAAAGTATATAGGTGTATAGGTATTTATGTATTTAAGAAAAAGAAATACTGCATAAACAAAATAAATAAATAATTATAATTGCTTATGTTGATACAAAATGCTATGCAATAGCTTTACCGCGGCAGTCCCCGAGTGCCACACGCCTTATTTTTTTTATTTTTATTTTTTATTTAATCTCAGGATCGGCTGGTCCGATTTGAAAAATTCTTTCAGTGTTGGATAGTACATTTATAGAGGTAGGCTATAGGTTATATAACATCACGCTGCAATGAATAGAAGCGAAGCATCAGTGTAAAATGTTGCAAGAAACGGGGAAAATAGTCACGCGCGCGAGCTTTATATAAAAACGCTGCCTTATCCATGTGAGTTACAACAAAGTAATGTATGGAGAAATTGTTTGTTACCTATAGATCTTTAAAAAAGTCCGCGAGGCCATATGTCTACCATTTAAGGAAAACCTGCTGTACCCATAAGAACGTCAAAAAAAATATCAAATTCAATAGGGTGTTTTCAAAAGCTATTTATGTGTAGTTGGTAACAATTTTTATAAAATTAAATACCTTAGCTTATGCATTTAATATAGATTATAACTGCTTTTCACAGCATACAATTTAAATGAATATCTTAGGAGATATGACTAAAAAAGAATTACGCGTGGCAAAATAAAATATTTAAACTGTTGGCTGAGCAACGCGAACGTTTCCTCGGTCTTCTATCCATACTCCAATGTTTTGATGTTTGCTTAATGTTGGATGTATAAATGTAAGGATGTTTGTGGTTCTTTCACGTAAAGACTGCTGGATGGATTTTCATGAAACTTTCCAATAATATAGCTTACAGGTCGTTACGCTGCTCAATCCCCGACGTATCGGTGTTGAGTTGGTCTTTATAGGCGTCGGCATCGGCGTCGGCGTATGGTCGTTACGCTGCTCAAATCCCGACGTATCGGTGTTGAGTTGGTTTTTATAGGCGCCGGCGTCGGCGTCGGCGTATGGTCGTTACGCTGCTCAAATCTCGACGTATCGGTGCTGAGTTGGTTTTTATAGGCATCGGCATCGGCATCGGCAACGGCATCTGCATCGGCATCGGCATCGGCGTCGGCGTATGGTCGTTACGCTGCTCAAATTCCGACGTACGTATCGGTGTTGAGTTGGTTTTTATAGGTGTTAGCGTCAGTGTCGGCGTCGACGTCGCCATTGGCATCGGCGTCAGCGTCGGCACATGGTCGTTACGCTATGCGCGATGTACGCCGTTAGTTTTTGCAAATCTTTCATGTGATGTGGTAATAAATTACAGGTTTTTGGGATTTTTATCAGCACTATGTAGGCTTGGTCATGCCAAATTTCAAGTCTCTGGGATAGTGGGAAGTAACCTGTAAATTTTGATTCCCTAGCGAAAGTTGAAAATACTCAAAAATGGCTGTAATTCGGTTATATCTTCTGAATGCGTAGATCTAAATTATTGATTGTATTTGGTATTTGGTGTAATTGGTATAAGTTTCAAATTCATACCTTCAGCCGTTGCCGGGTAAAAAATAGTTTAACGGGCGGATAGACAGACAGACGGACACCGTAATGAGACTGGGTTTGTACGAAACCCTAAAAAGGTAAAATCTGATCTGAGATATCATTTACTAAAAAAACATTGGGGCCATGTGTGTTACTTCTTTAGAATTGTACAGAAAAAGAAAACCAAACGGGCGATTTATTAATTAGCTGTAAAATGGCGTTATTGTTAGTTCATTTAATTGTTCGTTTCTAAATTCCACGCGTACGAAGTCGCGGGCACTGCAGCAAAAAGGTGATAATGTAAGAAATAAGTATTGATGGCCGGAAAAGGAGAGTGAGGATAAAGAAAGGACGAAAAGCTTGTTTGAGAGATTATATGAAGGAAAAGGAAATTATTAAGAGTGTGACGACTAATAAGAGCGCTTGGAAGAGAAAAACACGAAGCCCTGACGCCAAGTAAAGGGATTAAGCGAAGGAAGAAGATTAGTTTCGTTCGTACCTATATATCTTTAATGCGTGTTCTAGACAATAACAACATATAAAAGTGAATTACATTTTCATATTCTATATTGCTCCATACTCGAACATTGTTTACAAAATTACCATGACGCTTTGAATATCCTAGATGACACAATACGATATACAGGTTGATTTTAATATTGTACATGTTTATCTATCTATGGATATTAATATTATAAAGCTGAAGAGTTTGTTTATTTGAATGCGCTTCTAAATCTGGTCTAAATTCTACTAGTCCGATTTGGAAAATTCTTTCAGTGTTGGATAGTCATTTATCGAGGAAGGCTATAGGCTTTTAACATCACGCTGCGGCCAATAGGAAAAATTTTGAAAAGAGCGTTTATTTGAATTAAATAATAATTGTTTCGGAGACAAAAGTCTCTGAAACAATTATTATTTAATTCAAATCACTATGATCACCATGGTCACCCGTGCGCGACCATACTCACTGAAAAGTCTGTACTTTTAGTAGTAAATGAATCACGTTAGCCATCATCACAAGACTATATAATGTTTTTTTAAAATATATTTTTGGACATTTTACACAACGTCCTCTGGTCCCAAAGTAAGCTATATTTCTATGCTTGTGTCATAACACATAATGTGTCTTCTGGTACCCATAGGTACCAGAAGACGGATACATATACTACTTCTTTTGTAAATACATACTTATAACACGTAGAACACACCCAGACGCAGTACAAACATTTGTATGACAATTATAAACATCACACAAATGATTGTCCTGACCGAGAATCGAATCTTAGGCCTCGTGAACGGCAGTTCGAAATGAAATGAAATGAAAAATCATTTAATCAAGTAGACATAATTTTTAAGAAAAATTATGTGCTTATGACATGTGCAAATATTTTTTCCTTGCCACCGGTTCAGGACGCAATCTGCTGAGAAGAACCGGCGTAAGAAACTCAGCAGAGCTTTTAATCAAATCAATATTTTTTTAATTAAATGTCAATTATACTTACAATGCTAATAAAACTTTACAATATAGAATAGATATGTATTGCTCCAGAGCAACTTACTCCCAAGCTTTATCATCTTTAATATAATCAGAAATTTTATAATACGCCTTTTTACCTAGTTTAGTTTTAATGAATTTTTAAATTTAGAATTATTTAATTCTCTTATATCAATAGGGAGTTTATTATAAAATCGTATTCAATGACCCATGAAAGAGTTACATATTTTGTGGAGACGGGTTACATGCATTACAAGATTGTGTTTATGCCTTGTATTAACATTATGGTGGTCGCTTTTTTTTTGTAAAATTATGAGAATTTTTATGAACATACAATAAATTTTCATATATATATTGCGAAGCGACCGTTAAAATATTTATGTCTTTGAATTTCTACCTTAGAGAATCCCAAGGACCTAGGTTATATATAGCTCTAACAGCGCGTTTCTGGAGCACAAATATCCGATTAATGTCCGCACAGCTTCCCCAAAGAAGAATTCCATAGCACATTACACTGTGAAAATAACTAAAGTAAACCATTCTAGCCGTATCTACATCCGTAAGTCTTCTAATTGTTTTCACCGCATATGCCGCAGAGCTAAGTATGCCAGACATTTTTTCAATTTGTGGGCCCCACTGTAATTTCGAATCACTCACTCCACTCAAATGTACATTGGTTTCTACTTGGATGACATTCGGCATAGAGAATTTTATTACTTTAGTTTTCTTAGAATTTAATAATCAATTATTAACATTAAACCATTGTACAAGTTTTAAGAGTGCACTGTTTACCTCGTCATAATCACGCATTTGTCGTCATCGTTCCCAACATAATACGGTAAGTCATTAATATAAGTAAGGAAGAGGAATGGGCCGAGAATGGAGCCCTGTGGGACGCCCAATGTAACAGCAGCTCCTGGAGATCGTTTACCGTTAACATCAACTTTCTGAATTCTATTGTCTAAATACGAGTTCAAAAGATCGAGTGCTTTATTTCTGATACCATAATGATGTAGTTTCCTAACTAAGGTTTCATGTTGTACAAAGTCAAAAGCTTCGGACAAATCGCAAAAAACACCTAACGAATCTTGCGACTTCTCCCAGGCCGAGAATATACCTTTTAACAGTTCAACCTCTGCATCTGTAGTTGAACATCCTTTCGTAAATCCAAACTGTTTCTTATGTAATAATTTATTATCATTAAAGTGCTTGAGGAGCTGATTTAGAATAATTTTTTCAAATATTTTACTTAAAGAAGGAAGTATAGAAACAGGTCGGAAATTCGTTGGGTCCGAAGAATCACCAGACTTAAACAAAGGTATTACTTTGCTGTGTTTCATGAGATCTGGAAAGACACCTAATTCAATACAACAATTAAAAATTTCAGCCAGGCAAGGGGCTATTATTCTTATAATATTTTCAATAGTTTTGACAGAGGTATATATATATATATATATATATATACTAGCTGACCCGGCAAACGTTGTTTTGCCACACAAAAAAAAAAGTTTGAAAAATAGATGTTGGCCGATTCTCAGACCTACTGAATATGTATGTAAAATTTGAGAAGAATCGGTCAAGCCGTTTTGGAGGAGTACGGTAACTAACACTGTGACACGTGAATTTTATATATTAGATATACCATAGGTCTATGGTTTTCTTTTTATCAATTGTTTTGAAAGTACTTATAATATCTATGTCATTAACTGCGGTAAACGAAAACTCGGTGATACATTCTGTGACATTTTGTTTGAGGAGCTCTTCGGCTGAGATGGGAGAAGACTTGAGTGAACTGGTTGTTAATATAGAAATGTTAGAAAAGCAATGTTCAAACTCAGTCGCTACTTCCATATCCGCCGTTATATTAACATTATTTATTTTTATATTAAAGTCGTGGCTGCGAGCTGTAGCCCTACCAGTTTCACTATTTATAATATCCCAAGTAGTTTTAATTTTGTTTGAAGAAGTTTTTATTTTATTTTTTAAGTACATGGTCTTTGCGGCAGAACAGGCTTTTTTAAAAACTTTAGAATAATTATTTACATATTTTTTAAAAGTTTCACTCTGATTATAAGTTTTTTCTTCATAAAGTTCATACAACTTATTACGGCTTTTATAAATACCAACAGTTGCCCATTCACTGAACTTCAACTGATCACTAATCATCTTAGATTTTGGTTTAAATATTCTATTGAACTCACCAGTTATTGTGTTAAATAAAGAGTTATAAAGGACATCAGGATCAGAAGTTCCATGAAATGGCATCCATGATAGCTTTGTGAACAAGTTACTTTTTAGTTCTTCTAGGCGAGTCCTATTCATTCGTCTAAAATAAATTATTTTTTCTTGAACCCTATTGCTCTTTTTAGGAATGGATATCAACTGACCACAATGATCAGATGATAAAGAGCCAAATATAGATTTGTGATCTGGTTTGATGTTAATAAATATGTTATCAATGCAGGTAGCACTGGAAGCAGTAATTCTTGTGGGTTCAAGAAAAACATTAATTAAAAGAAATGATTTAAAAAAATTTAAAAAATATACCAGTCAGTGAATTACATATTTTTCATTATATTTATATTAAAGTCTCCACAAATAGCAATTATTTTAGTACTATTAGCTAATTTAAATAAGGCATCCTCCATGATATTAATAAAAGATTCATAAGGCGCACATGGAGGTTTACGAGTATATACACTCATAACAATAAGTTGCTCCAGTTCAACACATGCAATCTCTACTACCCGTTCAACAGAGAGGCTCACAATATCAGTTCTTTCTTTAAATTTAAGTAACCTATTAATAATTATTAAAGAGCCACCACGTATCATACGAACCCTGTTGAAAGAGCTTACAACCTGGTGGTTATTGGAACTGAATATGACCTGATAACTTTTTAGCCAAGATTCTGTAACACATAAAATATCAATATTATTATAGTTCAAAAACAATTCCAATTCTAACTCCTTACCTAACATCCCCTGAATATTTTGATGCACCAGGTTAAGGCAAATTGGCTTTTTTGTATTACTAACAGATAATGGGGATATATGATGTTTATTTATACAACAAGCAGGTGTACTATTAACATTGCAACTATCATGATCATTAACAAAATGTATTAATGTATTGCCGGAGTTTCTCTCCATTGTCTTACATACTAATTTAAAGAATTACTGTCACAGAAAGCATCTTTACATGGCGTCACATTACAAGGCTGCTCAATAGAAGCAGAAAAATGTAAAAATATGATAGCGAAGTTGCTATCTCTCTCTTATAATAGTTAACAAGACAATAATTATTTTCTCTTATAGTTCGTTGTATGAACCACTAGACGAGGCCCGTCATATAAATCTATACTTATAATAAATCTGTAGAGAGGTCAATTCTGTACATGAAATATATTTTCAAAATAACTATCAGGGGGTGATTAGTGATCGATACTGATGCCAAAAATGCAATCAGTAAAATTTTTGTCTGTCTGTCTGTCTGTCCGTCTGTATGTTCCTTATAGAAACAAAAACTACTCGACGGATTTTAACGAAACTTGGTACCATTATTCTTCATACTCCTGGGCAGGTTATAGTATACTTTTCATCACGCTACAATCAATAGGAGCAGAGTAGTGAAGGGAAATGTTGGGAAAACGGGAGAAGTTACTCCATTTTTTAAGCTTCCGTCGTGTGTGCAGCCTTAATGGTTAAAGTTATATAGAAATCATGTATGACGGAAATATTCTACATAAAATTGTCTAAAAAATATCCCGAAACAGCACATATCTATATTTTATGGTTGACTCACAATAACACGTGTAACTAACTCCTGATAGCTTAGCAGTTCGTTCATTCTGATTATATTTGTTTACTCTTACGTTTTTAATACTCTCACTCAAGCGGTAGTTAAAAATGTTGCAAAAACGGGGAAAATATCCTAAATTTCACGCGGACGGAGTCGAGGGCAACAGCTAGTATTATATTATAATCGTTGCAGCAACACTCTGTATAAAATGCGATGTTTACCTATTTTCCTACCTACGTTTCTTAGTACATACAAGCACTTATAATAATCGCCTATATATTTAAGAGTTATAGTTCAATAAAACGCAGGCATAAGTATAAAATAATATTTATTAGAAACACGTGTATTGACTTATGATGTAATGTAAGATACATAATTAACTATTATTAGGATACAATATATTATGGTACCAATTCTACATGCACAACTAAACTAAACTAAAAAATGAAAACAGTTATGGCGTATTTTGATTGATTGGCTATTTTGTTGTGCACATTTTTGTCAATTAAAATCGTTAAATAAATAAATAAATATTCATGGACATTTCACACAACGTCCTCTGGTCCCAAGCTAAGCTTATATGCTTGTGTTATGGGTACCAGAATACGGATAGAATACATATACTACTTTTCTTTTGTAAATACATACTTGTAATACATAGAAATACCCAGACGCAGTACAAACATTTGTATGACAATTAGAAAAATCACACAAATGATTGTCCCGAGCGGGAATCGAACCCGCGACCTCTTGATCGGCAGTCCGTTACATAAATCTATTAATTTTGGTCAGAGACAAAGGAATCACTTGAAAATGTATTATATGTGTATTTAAAAAAAAGTTCCACTGACTTCATGTGCCTTTGAAATTTTAGGGGTTTACTCGATTTCTCTGATAGATTACCTAGATAACCATCATTTCCTGACCTGGTGCCAATGAGTGATCTCATTGGGACCAGGTCAGGATCCATCAGCTTTCAAATAAAAAAAGAATTATTAAAATCGCTTTGCCCAGTTAAAAGTTATGAGGTAACAAACATAAAAAAGAAAACATATGAATTGAGAACCACCTCTATTTTTTGAAGTCGGTGAATAAAATGAGCACTTGCTTGAGCGGTTATTTTTTAGAAACTTTTAAAGTTTTTTTTTTTATAAACTGACGTAGTTTCTTCAATCTCGTGAGATTAATTGAACGGATGGTAAATGCTAGACAACAATGTAGACGTCTAGATGACGCCGTTGAGCACCTAAGCAACCGGCGTTCGATCCTCACCGCCCACCTTTTAACTTCCCACGATGAAACGCTACCTAACATTAGATCTAATGCAAAAAGGTTTGCAGTGACATGAAGTAATATTATCTCTGTATGTGAGAAAAAAAGGGGTATTAAGCGGTGGCGGAATAAGAATTACCTTCTTAGAGAACGGTCAGTCATAAAGTGGCTCGTATTGGTTAATTGACTTTTCAAAAAGGACCAGGAAAGAAAAGCAGCTCGTAAAATTTTATTCCGTGAAATTAATAAGAGGCCGGCCATCTTATGTTGAGTTTAAAAAAAATATTGTATTTTTTAAATGTATATTTGCTTGTTGACATCATAAAAACTGTAGAAATAATAATACATTACACATAGGTATAAATAATCAGGCCTGTCTCACATTTTAAAATTTATTATATTTTATTCATTCAATCTAAACAACCAACAGTTTGTTCAGACGATCGGTACACACTACGTGGTATTTGAGGCGCTCCGTATAACCGATGATCGATGAGTTTTATAACTAAACTGTTGTTGACAGTACTTTAACTACCGATACTAAGTACGTATAGTCACGCTTTTTTCGTATAGTACTTAGGTAGAGACTAATAGAACGCAATCTAAACCCACTTCCTTTGATTTATGTATAGTTATACAGGTCATAGATGTTAAATAGTTACAAGTAAATAAATAATTATGGTTTAATATTAAAACAATTCAAAATGATGACGTTACTAATTCCAAGTAAAAATCACGAAAATATTTAAATATTTCATCGTATTGTTATACAGTTTTATAGGTTTTATACACCATATAACACTAACCATCCAAAATAAATAAATAAACTCAAAACAATTTTTTATAATTTCATCAATTTACGTAATACCTAATTAAAAATTCACAGACATTCGGTCTCTTTGTGAAAATAAATTGAAATACTGAAACCTTGAGACAACATTGAAAACGAAAAAATTGCAGTTACACAGAATATTAAGTACCCGGTCGACAAAATAAATCCACACAGATAGCTACTATCTGTACCGCAAGCCATTGTCTAGAACTGCTATCAATTAAGTAAGTACTAAACTTAAATCCACAAACTGCAACACATTTGGGTATTATCCTTCCTATTTCCCTACTTAATGGGAGATGAATGTCGTTACAAGTCGCAAGTGCTCGTAAAATCCGGTGGTTTTCCAAATGTTCCAATTAGGAGACTGCATAAGTGCATTTAAAAACCAACTCACAGCAAAATGGTTATCCTATCAACTATACTACACTACTGTGTTATTTAGACAATATCTGAATTGAATTTATATAGTCTGTGGCATTTGCTACGAGGTTAGTAAGCGAATTGGAACACGGGGAAAAGTTGGAACGGGGAGTCGTAGTAAGTGAAGCGAAGACAACTAATTGACCATCGACTACATGCAAATCGCTAATTACCGACGCTAGTTGTCGAGCCATATAAATAAAATATGGTCTGTAAAATTATTTTCTTTTGCGGACTTTTGATTATCAGATAGTTATGCTAATGGAATAAAAATATGTAAAAACTATCATTGTATTGCGAAACGCCGGCTGTCTAGTTTTAATGTGAATGCTTATTCAATAACAAATGCTAGTTAAGAGTTTATTACCTTCATACTGTATAATTGTATTCTCGACAGACTGTCTGAAATATCTTTGTCTTTACTTATTATAAAACAAAGCCGTTATTCTGCATGTATGTCAATAAGTGAGCTAATATCTTCAACACTGCGCTACGAATTTTCACGCGGTTCTTTTAATATACAGTGGTTTATGAGGATTTTTTTGGTATATTTTTAAAGTTTTTTTTTTATTTTCCAAAATCTACGCGTACGAAGCTGCAAGCAATAAGCTAGTAAACATAATAAAATAAAATGCACTGGCCTTGTCGCACACTCGGTTGTCTTGTTTTTCACATTTCAGCTAATTTATATTTAAATAGACGGAGTAGTCTAGGTATCTAACTAGATATATTGCCATTGAAATTTAAGTATTAAATACGTTTGAATCTTTAAGTCGTTTTTACTTAAGGATTAAAATGCATTCCTAAGTTTAACTAATATTACTTATTATTACTTTTGTTGTACATGCCTATCCTTAATCTCAAACTTCTCTTTCAACAGAGGTTTGCTGTAAGAAAACTCATGTCTGAGTTAAGCTCGCTTTTGTACATTAATTATGTATTTTCTGTTTTAATGGTTTTATCTGTAACTGTATTTATTGTACAATAAAGAATAAAGAATATTTTCGGACATTTTCGAGCATTGTCTGGTTTTAAACTAAGTTATATAATATTGTTGTTATATAATAAGAGATAAGAGTATACTATTTTAATACATACATAGAATAGACAAGCCTCTTGGTCTAGTGGTACATGTAGACAGACAGATTTACGAGGTGATTCCCAAACAGGCTAATCTTTTTTGTGATATTTATCAGATAAATGTTCGTACTGCGTCTGGGTGTATTCTAAGTTTAAGTATGTATTAACAATGTTAACTAGATTCATCATATATATAGTATATCAGTATTCTGGTATATATACCATAAGCATATAAGTTTAGCTAGGGACCAGAAAGAAGACATTGTGCCAAGAAGTAATGAAATGAATAATTTTTTTTTTCACGGATACTTGTGTTATGGGTACCAGATTATGGATAGAACCATATACCACTTTTATTTTTTGTTAATACATATATACTTATAATACATAGAAAACACCCAGATACAGGACAAACATTTGTTTGACAATTATATACATATATCATACATTTATTTTACTTAAAAAAGTACATTAGATATTATTTCGCCACAAAGCGGCATGTGATACAAATAAATAAATTAAATTAAAAATAGGCAAATAAATTGTCCTATGTCGGTATCAAATACGCCACGTCATAAAAAAAGTTAGTTACACTACCGATTCACCATAAGGCTTAAAGGAATGTTGTAGAATAGGCAATGGCAACATTAATCAGCATATTTATTTCGCAGCTGTCTGTAAACTGATGACTCTGTTACATATTGTACGATTGGCTACACACATATTATCTAAAATGACCAATCAGGAAAGACAAACTAGTTTACATTCCATATTAAATACGATTGTTTTACGCATATAGAATACCAAGCAGCATAAATCCCTGACTAAGAGTATTTTGTAAGTGTAAACTTACTTTATCACACATTATTACTGCTTACAATAAATATAGGTATGTTACAGTAATTTATTTATTTCGCAATTGATTTAAATAATAATAATAATAATAAATATTCATGGACATTTCACACAACGTCCTCTGGTCCCAAGCTAAGCTTATTTTACTTGTGTTATGGGTACCAGAATACGGATATAATACAGAAACTACTTTTCTTTTTGTAAATACATACTTATAATACATAGAAAACACCCAGACGTAGTACAAACATTTGTATGACATTTATGATTATCACACAAATGATTGTCCCAAGCGGGAATCGAACCCGCGATCTTGTGAACGGCAGTCCAGTACATGAACCACTACGTCACGAAGCCCGTCGATTTGCTATGCTTTTACTTAATAAATTAAATTATAGTGGAATAAAATGAGCACCATGAGTGGGACTTGAACTCACGACCTCGAAAAAACTATTCTGTTGCTCTACCTTCTGAGCTATTGTGATCATTTGGTTTATTATAGGTATGTTATATTATAGGCAAACGTTATTGCGTAAAAATGCATTTTTGTAAATACAAGTTCTATCTATTATTGGATAATCTTGCCTTAACATTTTGTCTCTTGTGATTGATATGTAATTTACATAATCGTTAGTCATGATTTACAGAATACAATCCGTGTGGTGACGGGTTAAGAATACACATGGCACCAATAATTTCCTTCGCAGGGTACTTTAGT
This sequence comes from Orgyia antiqua, assembly GCA_916999025.1. Classification (NCBI taxonomy): domain Eukaryota; kingdom Metazoa; phylum Arthropoda; class Insecta; order Lepidoptera; family Erebidae; genus Orgyia; species Orgyia antiqua. The sequence goes on along the minus strand of OU779864.1, from coordinate 11,977,123 downwards.
AGTCATCTAAGAGGTATTGTTCACAGATAAAATCTTCTGTGAGAGACAGAACGCTAGAAAAAGAATCATGTCCCAATACGCCTGGTCAGCGCGGCATAGTAGACCACAATCCCTGACAAGGGAGAGGGAGAGACATAATTACATAATATGTTGCAAAATCCAGGTCACCAAATAAAAGCCCTTAAAATATAATATAAATATAAATATTCATGGACATTTCACACACCGTCCTCTGGTCCCAAGCTAAGCTTTATATGCTTGCGATATGGGTAGGTACCAGAATACGGATAGAATACATATAGAACTTTTCATTTGTAAATACATACTTATAATACATAGTAAACACCCAGACGCAGTGCAAAGATTTGTATGACAATTAAAAACATCACACAAATAAAAGAAGGTATCCATCCATCCATCCATCAACCTTTCTCAGTCCACTGCTGGACATAGGCCTCCCCCATAGAACGCCACAACATGCGGTCAAAGAAGGTAACATATTATGTGTAAAATGGCTGCTAAATTATTTTATTTTGAAATTTAAGAAACTAAGATGGAAACTTTCGCTGCCTCTGTGTGCCCCGAAATCGACCAGTTACACGGCATTTTTATGCACTATTAAATTCGAAATATGAAAATTTCTGACTTTGTATTGACTATCCGTAACTGACCTGGTTAATATAACAAGTAATGTGATTAGTGCATAGCCCGTATCATTAAACTGTTGATATATTTATTAGGTACCATATTTAACCAATATTGACGATAAAGACGGGTTTCGTGGTCTAGTTGTTCATGTAATGGACTGCCGTTCACGAGGTCGCGGGTTCGATTCCCGCACGGGTCAATCATTTGTTTGATATTTAATGTCATACAAAATATTTTTGTTTTGCTTCTGGGTGTTTCTATGCGTAATAAGTACCTATATATTTACAAAAGAAAAGTACTTTACGTATTATATCTGTATTCTGGTACCCATAACACAAGCATATAAGCTTAGCTTGGGACCAGCGGACGTTGTGTGAAATGTCTGTGAATACGTGGGCGAAATTAGTTTTGCCCCTATTTCAAAAGCGTGAGGCCGTTCTTGATATGCCCTTTGCCGCTTATGAATATATATACGTATAGGGCTTATTTAGATAATATTGTAATCTAGCTATATTTTATTGTACAAGCTGCTTGCTTTCCAAAATAAATAAATATGCTGTCAATGAAATCTCTTATTACTATAGTACGCGTCATGTAAAAAGAACACTGGAAGAATGTGGTAAACGTCTTAGCGCATGGGTACACTCTCGCACGAAAGTTGTGTGCCTATTATTTTATTTTTGAACTAGGCTTTCGCTGGCGAGTCGTGGCTTGGTACCTACATATATGTTATTCTTAATAGGTATTACATAGAAAACCGATAAATCGCATATGCGCAGCTTGACCGCCACCGTTCTTTTTACATGACGCGACCTATACAATATACATTCCTAGACGAATGCTTGCAAAATATCAAGTAAAAACCTTCCTACTTGTAGACTCATCGTAGTACATGACATCATATGCTTATGTTACAAATGACATTGCCTTGAAAATGTTCAGTGTTATCTATGAAGACATTAAATACGTGTTGCTGTAGGCTATGTTAATTGTCACGGCAGTAAACGTTTAACGTGTGATTTGCGTACAATGTTAGAAAAAGACGTGCGAAATGTTCGTGAGTCGTGATTATTAATTGTTTATGTAGGTTTTTTATACTTTGTATTGAACATGTGTCAAATAAAGATATTTTTTTCTGAGTACTGCGTTGGTAATGAAATTCCTCTTAGATCTCAATTGTTAGATCTAAGTAGATAATGGACACCGAAGTAATCCTAGAAGCGTTGCTCTTTGTACGTTGACCTAAAATATATAATTACATAATTCTGCTCGAATTAAGAACCTCTACAGTGTAGAGGTTTTTAATAGATAAAACGTACTTTGTACTCATATATGTAAACATTTTAAAAATAAACAAAACCTACACGTTATAGTGTAGAGTCTACACAACGTGTAGGTTTTATTTATTTATTAACTGTTTACATATATGAGTACAAAGGCGGCCTTAATGCTTAAAATCAATGGAGTAGAAATCATAGCAGGTGCAATTACCGGAGTATATCGAAATGAACCCCAAAAAAATCATTATGAATAGATTCGTAAACATACATACCTACACATATTTTCTTATTGCTTATCAGTCTTATCACATATTTAAAAATACATCAGACGGTGAATATTTTATTGAAATCTGGTAATATTTAAAATAACCATAATCCTATTATGGAGTACAATACATATTAACATTGTTATTTTATAAACCGTCTGCCAATATTTTGCAAGTGTTTCTTGCTCTCTTTTACTGAATACATTGCATAAAGTTTTGTTGTAGAATAAATGGTAGGTAATTGATATTTATTCAATATCTTTTAGTTTATTGAAATACTAGCTGATGCGCGCACTTCGTACGCGTGGAATCTGGAAACAAAATCTTAACAAATTATACAAAAAAGCCATCCTCTTGGGCCACTCTTTTATTAAAACGAAACCGCAACAAAATCCGTTCTGTAGTTTTGAAGATAAAACCTCACATAGGGGACACATATACAAAAATAGTGATTTTCTTTTATAATAAGTAAATATGTAGTTAGTGAATGCAATTTGTATTATTATATTAAATGATTCCGTGTGGTGACGGACTAAGAATACAAGTGTCACCACCCCATCTCCTCCCCAGGATGCTGTAAAAGCCAGCTAAGGAATATTGTACACAGATAACATCCTCTTTGAGAGACGGAAAACTCGAAAATAACGTTGTGCCAACATGCCTGGTCACCGCCGCACAGTAGACCATAAACCCACCCAAAGTGGAAGAGGTCACCCAGCAGTGGAACGTTCATGAGCTGGAGAGGAATAAACTTTACCATAAAGATAAAATCGTAATAATATTGTGGGTTAAAAGGGTATATCTTTGTAATCTTCTAATGTTATTAAAAAGCTTGGGTACGTTTAAATAAAATTTTACATGTCCTTTTTCCGTCACATTAAGTGGGTGATGGGGGGGTGTCGGTTCACTGTCATGCAATACTGCAATCATAGCGTGTGAAACTACCGTACCTCTTGCACTCAAAAATATTTCAATAATAAAACCATTTCAAAAACTATGGATACCTACTAAAATGTTTTAGCTAAAAGTACTGCTATGTTCAGAACAAAAAAAAAACAAAAAAGTTGTCTAGTATTAAATGAATTGGACTCGCACATAAAGGGTTCTATACCATTATTATTATCGAATAACAATGCCATTAAATAAAGGGGAAAGGGTAGGACAATGGTGATGATTATTGTTTTTGTAGCATTTGTTGTTGCAGCAAAATCTGATATAAATAAACTAAAAATTTTAACTCTCTAGCTAAGATCCGTTCCAGAGATACAACCTGGTGACAGGCGGATAGACGGCGAGCGAATTCTTAGTTTTCTATGTATTAAAAGTACAGAAAGTAAAGTAAAGAAAAATAGTACACATATTCTATCCGTATTCTGGTGCCCATAACACAAGCATATAGGCTTAGCTTGGGAACAAAGGACGTTGTATGAAATGTCCATGAATATTTATTTATTTATTACTTACAATATTTGTTTACGTCGTAAATATTTATTTTAATTGCCAACTGAGGCTTTGTATAGGTAAAAAATATCAACAAAATAAATTACTGGTTTACAATGTTAGCGGTACAATTTTCAATATAGCGTGGCGATAAAAATGAAAAAAAAAAATGCAACTGAAAAGCGTCCAAGTTGTATGTGCATTAACTTGCATTCGGTGAGTGAGTCACGCAGACCTTGGATACTAACACGCAATAGCTATCACGTAAATGACGATGACACAGGAATCTAAATAAAACTTGTAATATTTAATTAGTTTAATTGTTACTTCCATCAACAACCGCTTTGGTGTTGCTTATATTTTTTCAATAGGCTTACAAATACACCAGCTGTCAGTACTATGATATATCAAGAATTTTGCATTAACCTAAATATCGAAGGCAGCATCACCTACCGGATCCAATTGTAAATCTAATTCATTCTCAGATCCACTAAAGCATGCATACATTATTAAGATCGGTTCAGAAAAAAAATATAAATAAAGATATTAATGGAGAGCTGTTATAGACGATTCAGACAGAGTAGGGCTGATCGCTCGACGAGCTGACGACCGTTGAGGAGGGTAAGTAGTAGTGTAGTGGCAATCACACACTTGACGAATTTCATGAGGTATACGGTATGGTATAGTTACTACACTCCTCCGAAATCAATCATCAATCGGTTATCAACTTTCGATTATTTATTAAGATTCATGAATCTGAATGATTTGGTCTCAATAATTTATTTTTTATACTTTACATTCTTGATTAAGTAATATAATTAAATTAATGTAAAAATAGGTACTTTTGAAATCACTCAAAAATGAGTCAAACAAAAGTGTTTTAATTAATATTAAATTACAACAACTTGATTAAAATTTACACTTTTACATGTTTTAGCAAAATAATTTAAATTTAAAACAGCACGTCTTCATATTCTAAGGATAAAATAAAAACCGTTGAAATTGTCAGAGCTTCGTAGATAGAAGTCAACGCACTCTTATGTTAGAAGCGTCTTCCACATAATGTTCTAGAAAATCCCTGCAGCGTTCTTAGAGGGTGGTACTGAACTGCAGAGGTGTGGGGGGAATATGATGTTGATAACCTGGATCGGGAGCGAGGACACAGGGTCGCGGACCTGCCGCACGACTGCACCTAATGCGAACCTTACGACCCTTAGAGCAACTATAGCGATACAGACACGTCAAACAGAAACAATTAGGTATAATATCTACCTAAAACTTATCTATCCAAATAACATAATAATGTCACATTTTCAATATAATTAAGTCTTTTTAAATGATATTTTGTTGTCATTGGTCTTTATTGTTTTAGTATTTCGACTCGGGATTCGCCAGAATAGATCACTTACATAATGAAATGTATAAGTAAGAAGTGAGAAAAAAGTAATCTTAAGTTAATGACATCAAAATAAAAATGAAATGAATATTGGGGTGTATTTAAAATAACATAATAAACTGTCTTTATATCCAAAGTTCTTAGATTTTTTTTTAAAATACCAGTCATACGAGTACAAAGGCCTATATCCAGCGAAAGCTGATGGTTGGGCTAAATGGATACAAAGTTTATTAGCTTTTATATTTTAAAATGCTTCAAAGCTTTTGCACCTCTATAAAATTTATATTCCTAGTTAATTTAATTTAAGTTTTTCATGATTTTTTATACTGCGAGGCGTGGTCTATTATTACAAGTCAAGATAACAATCATAGCATGATATTTAGTACGTAGGTCTTGCCATGTTTCTCAAGATGTTATCCAGTGACTTAACAAACAGCTCATTGAAACGATATCATGAAACTTATCCAAAATGCATTTAATAATACAGTTTAAACAAAGAAAACGCAAAAAACACATTTTAAATTTTTTACGTGATACGTCATTTTATAAAAAATAAATAAATAAACATAAATAAATAAATATTCATGGACATTTCACACAACGTCCTCTGGTCCCAAGCTAAGCTTATATGCTTGTGTTATGGGTACCAGAATACGGATATAATACATAAACTACTTTTCTTTTGTAAATACATACTTATAATACATAGTAAACACCCAGACGCAGTACAAACATTTGGATTATGGATATCACACAAATGATTGTCCTGGCTGGGAATCGAACCCGAGACCTCGTGATCGGCAGTCCATTACATAAACCACTCCACCACGAAGCCCGTCGAATTTTAAATAACCATTGTGAATATTTTCTTTGCATTCGTGACATTGCAATGTTGCTTTTGTGAAATTAAATAGATATTCCTTAGTGCGTTACCTGAAGTTCATCGACCAGATTGCAAGTAGAGCAATGCTCTTAAATAACAAAGGCATTGGCTTAAAAGGGGGCTTTAAAATTTCTACTTGGTGGACTGAACTTCGATACCACCCGCAGCCGTTGCGTGTACAAGGTGAACGTTCTAAAAGTACATTCATTTTAGTCAAGTTGACATCTATGTATTGAATTATGTAATATTACTAGCTTTTAGAATACAATAGAATATTCTTTATAATACATCGTAATAATAGCTAGCTGTTACCCGCAACACATAGAGAAAACACGATTTTATTCTATAATAAGTTATGATTCACTAATGGTCTTATTCATAATGACTTATCGGAGGTTTAAAAGTTCGCTAAAATGGGTTCGCGAAAATTGACAAAACTTGTTATTCATAATAGTCTTTTTACGATAAAACGTTTCTTATCTCTCCGATAAAATCTCCGTTTAAACCTCCGATAAGTCATTATGAATAAGACCATAAGTATATATCTCATTTTTAGAATTAAGTACGAGTGTAATAGGCAATCTTAACCAATACTTAAAGCTCATTTACTGTTTTAAATTTTGTAGGATTATGGCACTATTGGAGACCAGGCTAGCTCATAAATTTTATTGTAGACATAATAGCTACTACTAATATTATATTAAACATTACTTAACTTTTGACATAAAATAAGCAAATAACAAAAAATAAAAGATATTTGAGTTACTTCATAATCGATGTCACGTGGAGATACCAAATCGTAACAATTACACGCCGGCGCTTTTGCAGACTCGGCTACCACGGCGCCGCCGCCGTCGCTATATTGTTATTTACTGACGGCTGCGTAAACCAAGGATGTTGTAAGTTTTAGCTAGAGCAACAATTGTAAACTCCTTAACATTCCGAATCATGGAACTATACTAAAAAAATAAAAATATGCTCAAGAATCACTTTTGTTTTTAAGGGGATCAATCAATCTCGTTGCCTCTTTATTGCATTGTTACGGAACACAGGCTTCCTCCACATTGGAAGGAAATTTGATCTACTATGCAACTTAAACAGTCGTAAATTATAAGGTTTAGTTTCGAACTTTCCTTCTTTCAAAGAGGATTCTCTTCAAATTCCCTTTTTGCTCTACAACCCAACTGCCGGAGAAAAGGAGTAAGTACATTAGCATTCTTTGACCATACCACGCGGAAGAAATAATCTCCTCTTCTCCTCCAGCCCATTTACATCCCACTGTTGGGCACGGGCCTCCTCCACTTTAAAGGGATTATGGTGTACTGTGCCGCGCTGACTATATAGGCGGGTTGGTACAGGGTTTATTTTCGAGTTTTCCGTCTCTCACAGAGGATGTTATCTGTGTGCAATATCCCTTAGCTGACTTTTACAGCACCCTTGGGAGGAGATGGGGTGGTGAGACTTGTATCTTAATCCGTCACCACACGGACAAGAAATAATCTACTTCTGTATATTTACTTAGTGGGTGGTCAAAAAGATAATATGGAGACATCCCTCTAGTGATATCGAGCATCTATTTGCTCTATGGCGCAAATTAGCCTACGATCCGAGGCTACAATAGACATTCATGTCTAGACTTCTGCGGCTATTTAAAAGTACTAAAGTCATTGTAATTATTACCGTGCAAAATAGTTCGATACTTTTTTGCTTTAAAAGTTATTTGCTAGGTTATAAATTTTATCGATTATCCTCTTTAACCTACTGCGCTTGATTGAGGATATTTGCTGTTAATTCATGTTTTGTCATTGTATTTTGCATGTCTAGTAAAACATTTAGTAACTCGTAAAGTTTTCAAACATTTTTATTTTTATAAACCTTCCTGATAAAAGCCTAAGTTAATAAAACTTAGGCTTTGTTATAAAATAATTACTTGATTGTTATTCTGTAATTCTATAATGATGGTTGATATTACATCAAAATCAGTGACAATTCAAAACCAAATTTCGATATCCGTTATAAAATCAATAACTTATATGAAAATATGACTATTTTCTCATTATCGCTAGTATCAAAACCTAGACACTACTTCACATTTCTATACTCCCTTTGGAACGATTTTAATTGAAATCGGTTCAATAGTTCTAAGGCATCAGACAGCGTTATTTTCGCATTTAGAACATTGGTAAAGATATACATATAAGAGATACATATAATGCATGCATGTGTGAGTGTATATCACACATGCACATACACACTACAATACTTAATAATGAAATGGAAACTTTAAATGCAACATTTGATGTAATAATGTTTGCAGTTTATGTATAAAGTTAACGGAACACTTTTATTGCGTAATGAATGAGAGGTCGGCGTACGGGCCCAATAGAAGGGGGGAGAGCTGGGTGCAAGTACTAGGGGGTTGCAATACCACCCCCAGAGCCTTATTTCGGGTCATCGAGCCCGACCCCACAAGCAACGAACGCAGTGTGAACCGCCTTGCAAAATGGAGTTTTCATCTTGGATTATTAATTTTAACAAAGTGTTAGATTAAACTAATTGACTAAGAGCTGTCTGCATCGTCCTTCTTATTTTGTGCATGGATAATTTTAATTTTCTTTTATCATGTAAGAAACATAAAATATGTTTTATTTTTATGTCTGAGAACAAACTAGTGTTAAAATATTGTTTTTCATTCAATTAAAGTAATTGCAATGTATCTTTTTGTTATAAGTGATAAATCTGTGAGCCCCAGCGAGTCTGATGTACAAAAATCTCATGTTATGGTAATTGATAACGTACTCCTACAAAATGGTTTACTCGATTTTAACAAATTTTATTATGAAAGATTTATGATATCTCAGTCTCAAATGGGTTTAAGCTATTTTTTTACTTTACAAGGTAACCAAGCGGGAGGCAATCAAAATAGTGGTATATATATTATAAATGTATTTTTTTTTCAACTTCATGACTAATAGTTTTGCTGTAAGGATAAATAAAAAGGACACATCGATCTACGAACTCACATTCGTTAGGAAAGATAAGATCTCCAGTAGAGATCGGAAATTGGACGACGCAAATGTAGAGATCCTTTCTAACTGAGGAAATAATATAATTAGGATTAGCTATATCCAGTGAGCAGATGAAAACTGACGAATTTATGGTATGGTAGTATTACAAAGTTAAATAATTGCCATTTTTCAGTTAATTGCGTAAAAATGTACATACATAAATATATGTATAAAATGTACATACATACATTGTATAAATGTACATACTAAGTTATTTAGTGTTATTGCAAACGAATGCAATAACTGATTGCTTGGTGGCGAATTTTATCAAGTTTGGTAGTCTATTGTTAATTTTTTGAGGTTATAATGTGTCATTGAGCGACCATTGTGATCATGTACCGGACTTGGGCACCTGTTCAGTATAAGAGCTAGCTAGAACCCATAGGGCGATATAGTCGCAAAGCGACCAAGCCTTTTAAATAAAATTTAAAAAAAAGAGCTGGCTGGTTTAAGCAGTTAACATTAACTGCGAGAGACGGAAAATTCAAAAATTAATTAATCGTATGGCAATTCGTCTGGTCAGAGTCGCATAGTAGACGAAAAACCCTTCCAAAGTGGTGGAAGCACATGCCCAACAAAAGCAAGAATACTTTCGTTATTATATTGCAGTATAACCTAGCACCTATTAATTAATGATAATTATTAACGTAATTTTACCTATAAATGTTAATGAAAGTGTAATCTTTTCTTAATTACCCATAGCATAAAAAACCATCCGACACGCATACATAATCATGTAACACGCTAGACTAAATCTGCCGCCTGACTGACAGTCAATGAGTGTTAAATAATAGATACAAATTAATTACAAATGTTAATGATTTTTTATAATTAATTAAATATAACGAAATCTATTGCTAATTTTACCCTCAGCTTTTGGCTGGTCTAGTTTTTAGGATTAATAGCTTTTCGTATGCAATTAAAATATGTTACATTAAAAAGTAGCCTTTAATAATTTAGGTAGGTACATTCTCGAGATTTTCAATTGGAATTATAGGTTTAGGGCTAAAAGGACTAAATTGCTTAAAAATAGTGTCAACTTTGTTTTTGGAACAATTTCTATCATTTCAGTGTCAAAACTTATGCAAAAAGGTGGATGTCTTTTATGTATTATAAGTATGTATTAACAAAAGAAAGTATATATTATGTAGTATATCCGTATGGTGGTACCAGCATAACATTAGCATAGAAATATAGCTTACTTTGTGACCAGAGGACGTTGTGTTAAATGTCCATAAATAATTAAAAAATCGGCCTTACTAACGAATTTTACAGACAACTTTTAGATAGGATAGGAATGTATAGACATGACAAAGAATTTTTTTCTCTAGTAAAATATTCGACTATTTTCATTTAACCCAACGTTCGCGACTCTCATTGACAGGTGGACATAACATACTAATTGTAACTCTACTCGCGTCATGTGTGTTTTACAAATTCATTGTGGATATCTTAAAAGTATGCAATAAAGAATGTAATGTATTCATTAAAATACATTTTATACATAATGTTGAAATTCTAACGTGATTAGATTTCATTTAAGTTAGTTATAATTAATTAGTGTTATAAAATACTAGTTGAGGACCGCGATTTCGTACGCGTGGAATTAATAATAATATAATAATAAATATTCATGGACATTTCACACAACGTCCTCTGGTCCCAAGATAAGCTTTATATGCTTGTGTTATTGGTACCAGAATACGGATAGAATGCATATAGTACTTTTCTTTTGTAAATACATACTTATAATACATAGTAAACACCCAGACGCAGTACAAACATTTGTATGACGATTAAAAATATCACACAAATATTTGTCCTGACCGGGAATCGAACCCAAGACCATTTTATTTTCTTATTTTCATTTCATTAAATTTTCCCCGATTTTTCAAAATTTTTCACTGATGCTTTGCAATCTATTGATGATACTCCTACTAGTTGAAGCGTGATATTATATAGCCTTCCTCGCATTCTTCTCCTTTCTATCCTCTATAGTCTTTCTCGATAAATGTACTATCTAACGCTGAAAGAATCGTTCAAATCGGACCACTGGTTTCTGAGATGATGGCATTCAAACAAACAAAGGCCAGCTGGGATTTATTTACAAATAGTCTCCCACAAGTGATGTTAATTTCACGAGATGATGTTATCTATGTACTCACAAAGCTGACTCGGGGTCTATCATACCTACAGCATAATTGTAAATTTATAACACAACATACCAAAGTCACAACTTTACCGTGATTTGATTACCTTAGAAACGTACAAGGTTCGTAAGCATTATTAATTTGGCATTGTTTATAAGTGTTAGCGCTTGAATTCTTAACTAAGTTTTAAAATACCTTTTACGTATTTTCCTTTTTTTGTATGAGTATCATGAACAAAAAGATGACGATTTGAACATTATTAAACTTTGAATGTCATATTATAAGCCATAGCTGTGGTAATTACCGAATATTGATTAATTCAAAGGTCAAATGGTTCAAGGTGATAAGGAAAATCGTGGTTTTATGACAGCTTTTAGCCATCAAATCAAATCAAAATCAAATAGTTTAATAATACAACTTCACATAGATTATATAGGAAAATATGGCGACGACGGTGTACTAGTGTATACTGTGACACAGCCACCGGCATCCTCCGAAAATAAATTTAATTATTAATAATTATTTCAATTTTTTGGCTGGCCTGCATTTAGCAATTCGTATAGGCATTGCTATAGAACGAGGAAATGCGGCCAGTCTTTTGGGCACGTTACCCAATGACTGAGATGCGGACGAATTTTTTGATACCTAATTTTCTTGTTACCTTTTTCTGGTTTTATATTAAGTGTGTAATTATGTTATAATTAATTATATATATAAACTAGCAGTGCCCGCGATTTCGTACGCGTGGAATTTAGAAACGAAAAATTAAATGAATTAACAATAACACCATTTTACAGCTAATTAATAAATCGTCCGTTTGGTTTTCTTTTTTTGCAAAATTCTAAAGAAGGTTACTTCTTCTTCTTCTTCTAAAATGACATTACGGCCATGTGTGTTAACACATGGCCGTAATGTCATTTTAGTAAACGATATCTCAGAGTTTTGCCTTTTTAAGGCTTCGTACAAACCCCTATAGTCTCACTACGGTGTCCGTCTGTCTGTCTATCCGCCCGTTAAACTTTTTTTTACTCGGCATCGGCTGAAGGTATGAATTTGAAACTAATACCAAATGTAGATCTATGCGGTACCTTGCTGCAAAAGATAAAATCAATAATTTAGATCTACGCATTCAAAAGATATAACCGAATTACAGCCATTTTTGAGTATTTTCAACTTTCGCTAGGGAATCAAAATTTACAGGTTACTTCCCACTATCCCAGAGACTTGAAATTTGGCATGACCAAGCCTACATAGTGCTGATAAAAATCCCAAAAACCTGTAATTTATTACCACATCACATGAAAGATTTGCAAAAACTAACGGCGTACATCGCGCATAGCGTAACGACCATGTGCCGACGCTGACGCCGATACCAATGGCGACGTCGACGCCGACACTGACGCTAACACCTATAAAAACCAACTCAGCACCGATACGTACGTCTGGATTTGAGCAGCGTAACGACCATACGCCGACGCCGAAGCCGACGCCGACGCCGATGCCGATGCCGACGCCGATGCCAATGACGACGCCGACGCCAATGGCGACGCCGACGCCGACGCAGATGCCGACGCCTATAAAAACCAACTCAGCACCGATACGTCGGGATTTGAGCAGGGTAATGGCCATGTGCCGACGCCGACGCCGATGCCGACGCCGACGCCGATGTAAATGGCGACGCCGACGCCTATAAAAACCAACTCAGCACCGATACGTCGGCATTTGAGCAGCGTAACGACCATACGCCGACGTCGACGCCAATGCCGATGCCAACACCGACGACGACGCCTATAAACACCGACTCAGCACCGATACGTACGTTGGGATTTAGCAGCGTAACGACCATACACTGACACCGATGCCGATGCCGATGCTGACGCCTATAAAAACAAACTCAGCACCGATACGTCGGGATTTGAGCAGCGTAACGACCATACGCCGACGCCGACGCCAATGCCGACGCTGACGCCTATAAAAACCAACTCAGCACGTCGGCATTTGAGCATAGTAACGACCATACGCCGACGCCAACGCCGGCGCCTGTAAAAACCAACTCAGCACCGATACGTCGGGATTTGAGCAGTGTAACGACCATACGTCGACGACGACGCCGACGCCTATAAAGACCAACTAACACCGATACGTCGGGGATTGCGCAGCGTAACGACCTGTAAGCTATATTATTGGAAACTTTCATGAAAATCCATCCAGCAGTCTTTACGTGAAAGAACCACAAACATCCTTCCTTACATTCATGCATCCAACATTAAGCAAACATCAAAACATTGGAGTATGGATAGAAGACCGAAGAAACTTTTGCGTTGCTCAGCCAACAGTTTAAGTATTTTATTTTGCCGCGCGTAATTCTTTTTTCGTCATATCTCCTAAGATATTCATTTAAATTGTATGCTGTAAAAAGGAGTTATAATCTATATTAAATGTGTAAGCTAACTAAGCTATTTAATTGGAGAAAAAATGTTACCAAATTCACATAAATAGCTTTTGAAAACACCCTATTAAATTTGGTAATTTTTTTGACGTTCTTATGGGTACACCAGTTTGTCCTTAAAAGATAGAATTTTTCAAATCGGACCAGCGGATCCTGAGATTACCGCGTTTAAACAAACAAACAAACAAACTCTTTCGCTTTGTAATATTTGTATAGAAGTATAGATATTACTATGTAATATTATAAAAAAAATTACAAATACAGATATTTTTAAAGATCTTTGTACCACTATAATATCTAGATAGACATAATGATGAGTTAATTACATACAGTGATTATTACCAAAAAAGGGAACTTTCCTGGGATTTTAAGATTTTTTTTATAAATTGCCAGTATTTTCGCGACTGTCACACATCTGTCATTATTATAGAGACGAGGCTCATTTTTAGGGTTCCGTACCCAAAGGGTAAAAACGGGACCCTATTACTGAGACTTCGCTGTCCGTCCGTCCGTCCGTCTGTCACCAGGCTGTATCTCAAGAACGGTCATAGCTAGACAGTTGAAATTTTCACAGATGATGTATTTCTATTGCCGCTATAACAACAAATACTAAAAATAAAATAAAATAAATATTTAAGGGGGCTCCCATACAACAAACGTGATTTTTTTACCGTTTCTTGCTCGATACTAATAACGTTGCCTTATGTTGCATAGATAATGGTACGGAACCCTTCGTGCGCGAGTCCGACTCACACTTGACCAATTTTTATAGTAACACTAAAGAAATCGAAATAATTAAGACAAGTCATACTTTAGACACTTACGAGTAATATTCCCGCAATCTGAGTAGTTGTGTGGGATACTGTTACACTTTATAGAATAGAATAGAATACACTTTATTGTACAACATAAATTACATGTCACTTAACTAATGTAACAATAAAACAATTGTCGGTCTTTACTGTATTTCGTAACTAGGTAACTTCGGACGTTTCGGAGACTTTGCAGTCACCATGGTCACGGGTGAGACTATACGCGTCTAAATCCGTAAAAAGTAGTTTTATTTAAACAGATGAGTCGCGCAAGTGTTGGAAAATATTTTTTATTTATAACTAAAAACATAACGTATACGCGAGCTCTAATAAAGCTCGTGTTTTTGCTAGTAACATTTTTACTTTTATTTTATTTTTTTATTTTTTTTAATTGTCATACAAATGTTTGTACTGCGTCTGGGTGTTTACTATGTATTATAAGTATGTATTTACAAAAGAAAAGTAGTATATGTATTATATCCGTATTCTGGTACCGTATGGGTACAAGCATATAAAGCTTAGCTTGGGACCAGAGGACGTTGTGTGAAATGTCCATGAATATTTATATTTATTTATTTATTTACTTATTATAATGTATGATATATGTGGTTTATGTATTGTTATGTAAATTTGTGTATATATTGTATGTTAAAATAGTACTTGTTTATATTTTTGTCGTGTATTTATTACCTAAGTGCACCAGAGACTACCAACTTGTCCTGCCATATTAGATTCTTCCAAAGGTTGCCTGGAAGAAATCGCTTTAAGCGATAAGACCGCCCATTGTACGGGTTCTTACAATTATATTTCTTATTAATGTAAATTTAATGTAATTGGTATACAATAGAGTATAAATAAATAAAACAAAGTCGTTATTTTTGTACGTATGTCCCTATGTGAGCTCATATCTTCAAAACTACGCAACGGATTTTGGTTTGGGTTTCTTTAGTTGGTAGAATTGTTAAAGAAAATATTTTTTTGTATATTTTGTTAATTTGGTTTTTAAATTCCACTCCTACTAAGTTGCGGGTAACGGCTAGTAATAACTAAATACTTATTTCTGCATCACCCTATGGTTGTTTGGCAAAAAATTACTAAAGCATTCACACTTTATACAATACTAGCTGTTGCCCGTGACTTCATACGCATGAAATTTAGAAACCAATCCTTCTTAACAAACAGAAGTTTACTCTTCTGCTCGATAGATGGCGTTGTGCGTTTTTTAAAATCGACATTGTTTCAATCCACACATTAACACTTAACCTCGTCAATCATCCGGATTAACACTTAACCATGTCGTCATCCGAATTTCTCACTTTTAAATTAGTGAGCTCGTAATTGGCATTTACATGAACAATAGATAGATAGATAGATAGATAGATAACTCTTTATTTGTACACCTTTTTACATAGTCATAAATTACATTAGGATTAAGTCATTACGTACTAGTACAAAATGGCGGCCTTATCGCTAATGCAATTTCTTACAGGCAACCTTGGATGGATAGGAGTGTGTCTAACCTGATGAGGTAGTTAGGTGTCACTATTACAACTCTATAAAAGATAAACCTACATAAACCAGTTAAATACATAGACAAATTATATATATATTATAGGTTTATGTATGTATATTATATGTATATTTTATATGTGTATGTATATTTAATTTTAGGTAGGTTTAACTAAAGTTTAATTTTTTTCACTATTGTTTCTAAGTAGTAGGTACACCACTTTACCTTAGTTCCAGATCAACTGAGTCCATCCAAAGGTTGTCTGGAAGAGATCGCAATATGCGATAAGACCGCCAATTGTACATGTTTTATTTTATTTTCGTTACATAAGTGACATGTAATATGTTTTGGTGTACAATAAAGTGTACTATTCTATTCTATTATATTCTACATTTATCGAGAAAGGCATGTTGCAAAATTGGGGAAAATTTTCTAATTCGTGCGTGCCTGCGTGCAGCCATGCGTGCGTGTGCGTACTGTTATAACCCTGTAATGTACCGTATTAGTAATCACGTAAGCTCTCTTCCTTTCCACCGCGTCAGCACTTTTTACTTTATATAAACTACATCCAACTTCGAGTAGTCAGTCTATTTGTCATAATCCGCGAGATAGGTTGCCTAAGGGTTCCCTTCCTTAATTCAATAAATCTTCTAATTAAATAAAAGTCTTTTTTTAAAATAAGATTTAGAAGGGACCCTATAACATTCTGGTGGCAGCGGTGGGATACGGAATTCCCCAGTGCCGATTCGCGAAAAAAAAAACCAATTTTTAATACTAAAATAGACTCTCCGTATCCCGCAAAACCAATTAATACCGTGAGTGATCTCCGGCATAAAATAAAATAAAATAAATAATTTTTTTAAAAAAAAAGTGATACTAAGTGTGTGTATCTGTGTTCGGTGAAAACCCAATTTAGTGTCAGGAAAAGACACAAATTTATTTTGTCCTGCGATCAACGAGCATATTCTCCGAGTGACCAGTGGGCAGCCCTAGCGCATTTTGCGTGACCTTCGAGTATCGACGAGCTTACGTTTAAGTTTAGTAAACGACCTACGTGCATCAATTTCAGCGAGTGTTTTAAATAAATTAAGTGTTTCATCCTAAAATAATCCAAGTGCTTCGCGTACCGCGAGTGTCTGTGTTAATTATCGAGTGTTCTGTGAAAACAAGGTGTGGTCCGTGCATACGTGACGCTATGCAGCTTACGAAAGCTCTAGCTCTTATCGCCGCCTACGTCTTCCAGTAAGTCTACGAACAATATTCCAAGTAACACTAATTATAATCGTTCATTCTCTCTCCGATATCTTTGTCAATTTTATTGTGTCAATTTATATTGTGTACTGTGTTTTTCCTATAGATGAATTATGCCTAAAGTGTCCAAAACTGAAGATAGTAAAATACAAGTAGAAATAATTGAATATCCTGAAGATAAATCCCCCATTCCATCACCGTCAGTTAGAGTAACGCGTCAATCTCCACCAGAGATGGACCTAAATATATTATTAAAATTCGTAAAGCCTTTCGACGGCAGTCGAGACAAACTAAATTCATTCATAACCAATTGTAATAACGCCTACGAATTAGCTTCAGAATACCAAAGGCCTATCCTTTTTAAATACATTTTGTGTCAATTAACCGGTAAGGCGGAAACCGCGTGTTCAATAAAAGAATTTACGTCCTGGGAGCAACTAAAGGAGTTCCTAAAGACACAATTTTCTGAAAGAAAACACTTTACACATTTACTTACCGACCTCCAGGAAGGTAAACAAGGTCAGACAGAAAGTGCCAACGAATTTGCCCTTAGGATGGAAACCTACCTCTCACAACTTCTCACCGAAATCTCGCTCTCTAACCATAAGGCTAAGGAACTACCTGGCCGCACGGCAGCTATGGAGGACTTAACCCTCCATCATTTCCTCATGGGTTTAAATCCTCGCCTATCGACTGTTGTTAGGTGTAGGGCCCCGAAAACGTTTAATGAAGCGGTAAATCTAGCTGTCTCTGAAGAAAGAATTCAAGAAACGATGTACAAACGTAGTAATAGCTCGCCCCTGGAAAAACTGAACACTCAACCTCGTTTCAAACCGAAACCCTTCGCTCAAAATCAAACCGTCAAGGTCAAACCACCGCAGAGACACGTGCCGTCGAGTACGTCACCGAACAATAATATCCCTAATTCTAACCTCGTATGTAGGTACTGTAAGGAAGTAGGACACGATATTAATAACTGTATGAAACGGAAATCCTTCCAAAGACGTCCTACTCCTTCCTATCCTCAAAAGGATACTTTGAATAAACCTTCGACGTCGCAACCTTCTCCAAAACCTCCTCTAGTACACTTCTTAGAAGAAGAATACGACGATGAGCAGGTTGAATTCGAATACGACAATTTCGAAGAAGATAATCAGCAAGATAATTTAAACTTGTAAATGTCCTGCAATCGTGCCGCACAGGACGTACAGTCGAAGACGGCACAAAATCCAAATCCAAATATTGTAATAAGGTTATACATCAGGGTAACCAGCCCCAAAACGGAAACCTTACACAATCTAACAAGGTTATACATCAGGGTAACCAGCCCCAAAACGGAAACCTTGCACAATGTAATAAGGTTATACATCAGGGTAACCAGCCCCAAAACGGAAACCTTACACAATCTAACAAGGTTATACATCAGGGTAACCAGCCCCAAAACGGAAACCTTGCACAAACTGACAAGATTATACAACAGGGTACCCAGCCCCAAAGCGGAAATCTTGCCAGGTCTTTAGAGGTTGTACAACAGGGTAACCAGCCCCAAATCAGGAACCTCGAATCAAATCTCGAACATGAGATCTATGAGGTCAGTATTGATACCTCAAAGAGGATGCTGCCTCACATTTTGGTGGAATCACAAGTGTCAGATATTCCACTAACACTTTTGGTAGACTCAGGTGCTGCGATTTGTCTTCTGAAACAATCGAGTATCCGACTTCCATTAAACGTGGTTAAGAAACCCATAAACATAAAGGGCATTGACCCTGGAGAAGAAACTTCTCAAACCAAAGGTCACTTTAATTTAAAACTTAAGGCCGCAGATAAAAAAATCGTTCACCACAAATTCCATGTCATCACAGACATTAATCTGCCCTATGATGGAATCATAGGTAACGACTTCCTAACCGCATACAGTTGTAATATAGACTACAGCCGCGATATCCTAAAAATAGGAAACCATGACATAAAAATTCACTTCTTTGATCCATGCTATATTATACCGGCACGATCTGAAACGGTGATTGAATGCACCGTCACAAATCCGGAAGTAGAAGAAGGTGTCATATTAAATCAACATCTTTCTGAAACCGTTCTAGTAGCGAACTGTTTAGTAAGAGTAAAAGAAAATAAACGAATAAATATATTGGTTGTAAACATATCTAATAAGGCGGTTAAAGTCAATCGAAACTTAAAGCTTAAACTAGAGCCAGTGGATATATGTCTTATCCAGCCTCTCCTAAACTCCGAAAATGTGTCTGAACGAACAAAACGAGTTCTTAATCTACTAAGAACGTCTCATTTAAATGAAGAAGAAACAGAAGGTCTCCTCGACCTATGTTCACAATATTCTGACATATTTCATCTTCCAGATGAACCTTTGTCATTTTCTACGGCCATTCAACACGAAATTAAAACTACTAGTGAAACTCCTATTAACACAAAATCATATCGTTTCCCTGAATGCCACAAGAAAGAGGTGGAAACTCAAATTAATAAAATGTTGGAGCAAGATATCATCACTCCTTCTTCTTCTCCCTGGTCTTCTCCTATCTGGATAGTCCCGAAAAAATCAGATGCTTCTGGCCAAAAGAAATGGCGCATAGTTATTGACTACCGTAAACTTAACGATATCACAATCGGAGAAGTTTACCCCATACCACAGATCACTGAGATCTTGGATCAACTTGGGAAGAGTCAGTACTTCAGCACGCTTGACCTATCCTCAGGATTTCATCAACTTTTAATCTCGCCAGAAGACGCAGCCAAAACAGCCTTTTCTGTGCCCCAAGGCCATTTCCAGTTCAACCGAATGCCGTTTGGTTTAAAGAACGCCCCGTCAACCTTTCAAAGACTTATGAATAATTGTCTTACCGGACTGCAAGGCTCCCGCTGTTACATATATCTTGATGACATTGTCCTGTATGATTTTGACCTTCATTCCGCCCTTGTTAACCTCATGGCCGTTTTCGATAGACTCCGAAAGTATAACTTAAAACTACAACCTGAAAAGTGCGAATTTCTTCGCAAAGAAGTAACCTATTTAGGTCACATAATTACTCAACATGGTATTAAACCAAATCCAGACAAAGTCAAAGCCGTTACCCAATATCCTGTTCCTAAAACTCCTAAGGACATAAAATCTTTCTTAGGTCTAGTTTCTTATTACAGACGTTTTATTCAAAACTTCTCTAAACTTGCGAAATCTTTAACCTCTTTACTAAAAAAGGATACCCCTTTTAACTGGACAAATGAACAGCAGCTGAGCTTTGAAGCCCTTAAAACTAAACTAGTTGAAGCGCCCATTTTAGCCTACCCAGATTTCAATCAACCCTTCTTACTTACCTGTGACGCGTCCAACTTTGCAATATCAGCCATCTTATCACAAGGTCCAATAGGACAAGATCGCCCTATAGCCTACGCATCTCGTACCCTTAATAAAGCTGAAATTAATTACAGTGTGACAGAAAAAGAATGTCTGGCCATAATATTTGGAACTAAAACCTTCCGCCCATACATTTATGGACGCCGCTTCACTATCGTAACCGATCATAAACCACTACAATGGTTATTTAACTGCAAAGACCCTGGATCACGTCTCATCCGCTGGAGACTCAAACTAGAAGAGTTTGAGTACGATATTCAATATAAGAAAGGTAAAATAAATGCAAACGCCGATGCTTTATCGCGATATCCAGTAAACCCTATCCAACCAACCACTGATCCCCAACATGCATTAGACTCTCCAACACCTTTAGAACAATCCTTACTAAACCAAGAAGGTCTTGACCGAGACCTATTCGATATGTTAATCTCACCTGCTCCTTTCCAAACAAATGACCTTAACCCCGACAGTCTTCAAAATTGTACAACACCAGATCTGAATACCGAGACCTCTCCTACAACACCAGACCTAAATACCGAGACCTCTCCTACAACACCAGCAAGCCTAACTAACAACCTCGACGCCATACTGACGTCCGACGATTACTCAACTTTCCTGAAACAAATGACTAACAAAACAATATCTTTCAATACAAACGTAATCGAACAAAATGGTAATTTACTTAAGTCCTCCTGTAAAGTTTTATTAATCCCCACATCTGTAGATCTTGATACCTCCAACCCTTACATAGAAGATGTACTCAGCAACCTGGAAAATAAAGAAGAATTATTAGCCCAAGAAAAACAATTATATCAATTTACTAAAATTACATTATCGAATAAAACGTGCTATTTGTTATTTACAAAAGTTCACTACTTTGATCAGACATCATATCCAGACATGTTTGAAACGCTAAAAGCCATCCGCAATGAATTAATCATTGCAGGAAATCACGAGGAAATAGGCATCTCCGATTTCCGTGATCCTTTTGAGAAACATAGTTTTATTAAAATTTACAATATAATTAATTACCTCTTCCATAACACTAACATTAAGATAAACTTTTTCCATAACAATATCGTTTACCCTACACCATCCGAGGTGAAAAAGATCCTGTATGACAATCACGACATACCAATAGCCGGTCATTTAGGTGTTAGCCGTATGTATAACAGACTCAAAGAATTATACCATTGGAAAAATATGCGCAGTGATGTAGAATCATATGTGAAGAAATGTAAACTCTGTCAAGAAAATAAAGCTCTTCGAAAAACTAATCGCGCCCCTATGCAGATTACTAGCTCCTCAACTAAACCATGTGAACGTATAGCATTAGACATCGTAGGACCCCTTCCAGAATCTGGCACCGCAAAATTAAAATTTATATTAACATTGCAAGATGATTTCACAAAATTCTCCGCAGCGTATCCATTACGTAGTACAACCGCCGAAGAGACAAGCGAAAGTTTGTTACATTTCATTTCAGTGTTCGGAATCCCGAAAATGATCCTAACAGATCAGGGTACAAATTTCACTTCCGATTTATTCCAAAAAACATGTAACTTTTTAAAAATAAAACAATTGTGGTCGACTCCATACCATCCACAGACTCAGGGTGCTCTGGAACGAAGTCACTCGACTTTGAAAGAATATCTAAAATCATTTGTAAACAACGAACAGACTAATTGGCCCCGATATGTATACACCGCAATGTTAACATACAATACCACTGTACACTCCACTACGCACTACACTCCTTATGAGTTAATGTTTGGTAATAAACCCCACATTCCGAATTCTATATGTGATGAGCAACTGGGTGCCACTTACCCAGACTATGTTAGAATGCTTCAAAACCGTCTTAAATATTCCCGCGACAAAGCCCTCGAATACACTCAAAAATCTAAAATAACATCTAAAAATTATTACGATTCCCATACACGCCCTGTACAGTATAAAGTAGGAGATTTCGTTTATCTAAAAAACCATTTAAGACTTAGAAAAGCCTTATCCCCAAAATGGAAAGGCCCGTACAAAATAGTTAAGATTCATGGTAACAATACATTAACATTACTAATAAACAAAAAACACGTCCGTCATCATTACGATCAAGTAAAACCCGCCGAAATCTCCAACAACCTGTAATACATATAAACATTATTTACATACCCTATATACATGAATATACCTTACCTGTAATTTTTATAATATAGTTAAATAAGTTAGTCTGTTAAAATAACTAAATATAAGTAATCTAACCGTTAGCTTTTACTAAACTAAATTGATAAATAAAATATACTTACAGTGTTCTGGCGGAACTCCAAGCGACCAGCGACTTTATCCAACCAATAGCTACGAGTGCCGGACTCTATTTTGACTACATAGGAAAACTAAAAATAAAACACGGTTTATTAAACGTTATCATGCCCATGGAAATATCCTATTTCGAACCGCACATTAAAAACTTAGACGCAGCCTTTAAAACCGTATCTTCTCTTTGTCGACATGCAAATGAAGACTCAGAATGTCATCAGGCATTAGAACCTTTGTTAACACAACAACAGAATATAGTAAAACTATTCGGTTCCATATCTCATTTAATAGACAATAGGTCCAGAAGAGGAGCCTGGATTGGTGGAATAGGGACCGCCCTAAAAACAGTTTTTGGCACTTTAGATGAAAATGATGCACTTAGATATGATCA
Organism: Orgyia antiqua; assembly: GCA_916999025.1. NCBI lineage: Eukaryota > Metazoa > Arthropoda > Insecta > Lepidoptera > Erebidae > Orgyia > Orgyia antiqua. The sequence continues at coordinate 11,953,878 of OU779864.1, read as the reverse complement.
AGCTATTGATTCTGTACAATATAACCAAAATAAAATATTATCTCTTGTAAAAAATAACATCCTAATTACCAATACTGTAATATCCGCTTTCAATAACACTCTTAATAAAATTAAGCAAAATGAGATAAAATTGTATGATGCCATCGGCGAACTCTCGGAAAGGTTAACAAATCTATTTAACATCTCAAATACCGTTTACCCAAAAGTTTATTTAAATTTTATTCTAAACACTTTCGAGACATCCCTAGTTACATTAACATTTCAACTCGAGGATATAATAAACGCGATAACGTTTTGTAGTCAAAACATCCTCCATCCGAGCGTTTTATCGCCATCAGCTATCTACCGAGAATTGGCCGATAACATAAGGCACCTACCCATTGATTTGTACTTACCTGTGCCTTTAGATATAAGTTCTATTCATATAATCACTAAGATTTCTACTTTATTATGTTACTATTTTAATAATAAACTTGTATTCCTTTTACGTATACCTTTAGTAAGTAATCAAGAATACACACTGTTTAACAATATAGAATTACCAACCCCGCATAACATTAGTCAACCAGACACTTTTAGTTTGATAATACCTAGCTCAAAATATATTGCTATAACCAAGGACAAAACAACTTACTGTAAAATGAACTCACTAACAAATTGTAAAACATTAAGTTTTACTGAATATCTATGCGATATTTCAATAATCTATAAAACCAACTCGAGGCCCAGTTGTGAAAGTGAATTACTATCAAAATCATTAACCAATAGCCCTAAACAATGCATAACTAAATTTATCATTCACAAACTAAACTCATTCAAACCAATTTCAAATAATAAATACATTTATATACAATCCGACCCTGTAAAATTATTATTGGACTGCCAGGACCACCAGCAGATCCGAGAACTTAACCTTCTGGGCATTGGCATACTGTATATACTCAATAACTGTGTAGCCTACTGTGACGGTATCACGTTGATACCCAAACAACACAATATTATAAATATAACGTCACCAATTACATTGTCTACATTTCACATTACCAGTAGTAACTGTTGTAACGCAACTGTGTTAAACTTTGTTAGGAATAATTTATCCCATCTACACATAGAAAAACTTGACCTTTCAGAATTAACTTACTCCCACACATTAACTTCTCAACTCCTGTCCGAAATAAACAAAATTACTAATTCCCCTCATATTATAAAATATGGGATACATTATTCTACCACGATTATTATAACAGTGTGTATCATTAGTATGTATTTTACTTATAAGATTATAATGTATTTTAGACAACCCGGCTGCAACCTTCGTAATAAATCTTTTCGCGAATCTTCTAAAATCAATATTAGCACTATAGAACTAGAACAAACTACCCCAGAGGTTCTAGCACCAACTTTGAGGACAACCTTTTAAGGTTAACTTCATTATACACCCTGAAGTTCACTCTAAAGGGGGAGGTGTTATAACCCTGTAATGTACCGTATTAGTAATCACGTAAGCTCTCTTCCTTTCCACCGCGTCAGCACTTTTTACTTTATATAAACTACATCCAACTTCGAGTAGTCAGTCTATTTGTCATAATCCGCGAGATAGGTTGCCTAAGGGTTCCCTTCCTTAATTCAATAAATCTTCTAATTAAATAAAAGTCTTTTTTTAAAATAAGATTTAGAAGGGACCCTATAACAGTACGTTTGTGTGTGAGTTAACTTTCAATTTGAAAATTTGTATCTTGTAAATGTTATATGATTGAATTTTTTCTTGATCATTCATTAGGAATTCAGTCAGCGTGTTTTAATCAGTCAAAACGTTTCTACGTGTTTCTTTTCTAATTTTACAACCGATGCAGCTCGAAAATATTAAAACAATGTTGAGAAAGAGTGTCGGACCAATTATACTTCCCATGGTACTCCGTAAATGATGGGCCACCATATGCGGATGTGTTCCTCCTACTTTAACACACTGAGATCGATCACTAAGATAGGTTGTCTTTAAAAAGCTTTATTTGATTACCCCTAATAGCGATGCCTTACATTTTATTAATCTTACTAATAAGTTTAAACACCGACACCAAGTCGAAAGCCTTGGTGTCTAACTAAGCAATATGGGATAGCGGCAACAAGCCGAAAATGTACTGATACAGACATACTAACTTCTCTATGGTCGAGACACGTGGTTCAGTGGTTACTGATGCATTTGACGTAAACTACGTTTTCGATTCCAGCAAACGACAATTATTGGTGTAAATAATAAATTATACTATGTATGTACGAAAAGTACCAATTTACAAAAAAGAAATTGTCATTTGTCAAGTTAATTAATCTACCTACTAGCAACTAATTTAAGTACAAGTCTTGATATTAGCATGCAATTTACTTTACTACTTACAACATTATTTAAAAGAAAAATACTAATACCAATTTAAAAGTAACTAAATGTTCTTAGATTTTTTTTTTAATCTCTCCGCCTTCTACCCTGCTAGGCCATGATGGTGCCTTGAGCTTTACCATGACCCAGCGAGGGGTGGCCCCGTTAATCGGGGCCCGACCCAACAGGGGAAGCACTGGGTCCCCCTGTCGCGTGGCCAGCAGCCACATTTGCCGCGGCGGGTCTCTGAATACAGACTCGCCGCGCGCGAACACCACGTCGGGGGGGCCGGCCAGCCACTGCGCGCCGACAAGATGTCAAGATGTTCGTCTAGGCTACTATTACCGTTGTTACTATTGGCACAATTATTGAAGAGTCCACATCCCACATGTCGACAATCTCGCGGGCTAACTCAAGATTTTGGTCTATTTATCTTTTTCAGCTTTCACAAGGCTCTATACGATTTATTATTACAGCTGATGGATAATTCTGGCCACTTGGTTATGTCTGTGCAAGTACTCGCCGTTATCATAACGTGCACATCCGGAAACAATATGCCTAAGGGATTCGCCTGGGCAGTGACATGCTCGGCAAATATCAGCTGACATAATTTAATGTAACATTAAAAGGATCGCGCTGATCAGGGTTTGTGTAGGACTCTTTATCACGTCTTTTTCTAATTCTCAACTCTACAAGATCCCTAGCAGAAATTTTATTTTTTTCTTAATGTAGGCATAGCTAGGTATTATATATAGGATGTTAGCGTACCCTGGTACGCTAACATCCTATATATAATACCTCGACAATAGGCGACAATATCGACAATAGGCGACATTATTCCTGAATAATGTCGCCTATTGTCGACACGTGACATTATATTTGTCATAAAAACATTGTATTTACCTACTCCTGTTGGTTCAATACTCTAGTGTAGTGCTGATGGGCGGACGCAGAATTGCAAAAGTATTAATGTATGTTGATTTGATATCTGTAATAATAAATCGTATAGAGCTTTGCGAAAGCTGAAAAAGATAAATAGACCAAAATCTTGAGTTAGCCCGCGAGATTGTCGACATGTGGGATGTGGACTCTTCAATAATTATGCCAATAGTAACAACGGTAATTGTAGCCTTTTTTTTTGTTGAGATGGGGGAAATGCCTGACCGTATACCCCACTGTTCGGGGATAACAAAAGGGTAGTGTGGGGCCCTCACCCACTAAAACCCCCACCGTGTGCCTAACTCAGCTGGGTATTGGGCACTGGTACTGCGGTGATTCCGCCATCAGTTGCCCACCCAGCGGTTGCTCCGAGAGCATCCTCTCAAGGGTGACTTCTGGGCACACCGGGACGTCACCTCTACGTGGTGGGCTCTATTGCGGATAGTCAGACTGACGTCCCCGATCCGACTGCCCGCAGCCCCGGCTAGGGCGGCAAGAGGCGCGCATAGATTATATATTATACATTTTGGGCTTGCAAATTGATAGCGCACTGACTTGGGAAAGACACATCGACAAACTGAGTGAAAAAATAGATCGCGCCAGTTTTGCACTCTGGCGTGTGTCTGCTATTCTCCCGCAAGACATGGTCCGCAGCTGCTATTTTGCATCTGTGCACTCGCTGCTACTATATGGTATCGAGCTCTAGGGACGCGCTGCCGACTGGGAGCGTGTCTTTCGAATGCAAAAGAGAGCAGTGAGAGCCATAGCGCGAGTGTCACGGGATATATCAGCGCAGCCCCTGTTCCAGACTATGAAAATACTAACTCTTCCCTCCTTATTATACTTTCAAACCGCTCTGTATGCTAGGGATCACCTACAAGAGTATGGAAGAATTGGGGACGGATACAATTATAGCATGCGCGGCGCGGATAAACTGCGAGCACTTCCTCATCAACTGACGAAAATGTCAAAACTGGTGCACGTTATGGCTCCAAACGCGTATAACAGACTCTGGAGATAAGAAGCGCCACCACAAGAAATTAATTTAAACGTCCGTTAAAAAAATGGCTTCTTAGACAGACTATTTATAATTATGATTTATTTCGAATAAACAAATGAAATGTTATGGTTTGATTATTGTAATGTTAATTCATATTAATTTCTAATTGTTATTAAATTTTAATTGGTATTTAATCTTTAATTGTAAATTTTAACTGTTATGAATTTTTAAATTATTATGTCCTATTTTTATTATTGTACGAGTATGTATTGCATTGCATATAATTATGTACTACCTATAAATGACATGTAACGTTTCTAATGTTATTAATAAAGAACTAAGAACTAAGAACTAGACGCACCTCCGCCGCCCGGCTCGCCGGCGACGGATCGACCCAGCCAGGGCACTTTCCTCCCTGAGTCGCTCCGCCGCCTCCTTCTGCGAGATTACCACCTCACAGAAAGTTGCGACCGCCGTCCAATTTCTCTCACTGGCAACCATGGCAGAAGCGATGGTCGGCAGCGAGAGATCTCCTCCTATTATTGCAGCGAGATCACGGCGCTCCACCGCCCAGGCCGGGTAAGACTCGAGCGTGTGCTGCGCCGTATACGGTAATTGTAGCCTAGACCAACATCTTGACAGGCTCGCGTTACCGGTACCAAGCGGTAACAACCTTGCACTCTGTACCCGATGCTGCTGGAGTACTATCGGGTTAGAAATAAATTCGACAGAAACGCGTTAGTTCCTATAAAATTAAATGTAGTTTTATTTAAATGAAATGTTTAATGTAAATGTATTTTTTATAATGGTGCTCAATTTGAAAGTATAAATAGATCATTTTTATAAAAAGATCATTTATATGCGAGCTACTTACAGACAATAATATAAAAGACCGTGGCAATTATTATTTGAACTAAACTCCAACATGACTTGCCCTTTGGTGTACGTTTCAATATTGGCACTCCTGTCGTTAAGTCCTGTGCAAGGTAAGTATTTATTTTATATTATTTAATAAAGACTATGTAGGTACATATTTCTTTTAGAAAATACGCTTTTAAATAAAATAAATATCTACTGCGAATTCTATGTGAAACAATTTTAATTTTTTAATACGTTTCCCAATGACTGCGATGCGAATGAATTTTTTGATACCTAATTTTAAGCTACCCCCCTTTTTCCCCCTGTTTTATATTAAATGTGTATTTATGTTATAATTACTTAATTATGTAAAAATTTAATAAATTAATAGTTAATTTATTAATATTTTGCGATTGACTAGCTATGCTTTTTACTAAATAAACTAAATTATAATGGAAAAAATGATAACCATAAGCGGGACTTGAACCCGCGACCTCGGAATGCCGTTCCGTCGTTCTCCCAACTGAGCTATTATGGTCCACGCAAATGTTTACCAAATTTTCCACTACAATCATCTCAATGCGAGTTTTAACATCGTGCGATGTTTTTTCGTACAACGCCATCTATTGAGCGGTTTGCACCAACTCCATCAATCGATCAGTTAGCGTTCTTTACAGAACACAATTGGACCGAAGTAATGGCTGTACATGTATTTCTACATTAATTTATTAATATTTTGCGATTGACTCGCTATGCTTTTTACTAAATAAACTAAATTATAATGGAAAAAATGATAACCATAAGCGGGACTTGAACCCGTTATCATTTTTTCAAAGTGAAAATTTGATCTTATTTTGGTATCCTAAAAATGGTCTCATAAACAAAACTACTTTTTAAGGATTTAGACGCGTATAATTGTTTTAAATTTTAGCCCGACGTTTCGGAGACTTTTCAGTCACTACATTACGCGTATGAGTGAATTTTAGCATACGAGTATTTCACTTGTTTTAGTAAATGAGTCGCTGAAGTGTTATTATGGTCTCATAACATATCTCTGGTCTTTGATAGTTAACTAGCTGTTGCCCGCGACTTCGTACGCGTGGAATTTAGAAAATGTTCTCCGTTTCTGTAACATTTTTCACTACTGCTTCTCTTCTATTAGTCGCAGCGTGATGTTATATAGCTTATAGCCATCGTCGCTAAATGGACTATCCAACACTGAAAGAATTTTTCAAATCTGACCAGAGGTTCCTGAGATTAGCGCGTTCAAACAAACAAACAAACTCTTCAGCTTTATAATATTTTGATGATGATGATAGTTAATTTTCACTATTCTGTCTCTCTCTCTCTCTGCAGCCCATTAACGTCCTACTATTGGGCGTGGGTCTCCTCCACTTTGGAACTAAAGTCTACTATGCTGCGCCGACCGCCTGGTCGGCGCAGCATACGCCTGTGTTGGGATAGGATTTATTTTGTGTATGACATTTTTCACTATTACTTGTGTCAAATCTGTTTTCTTTTTTTTATTTCAGGTAGCAGTAGCTGTAAACTTAAGAGGATACCAAAATAGCTTCGTGCATTTTTCTACGTACGAAGTTTTCATTTTTTCTTTAGATTGAATGGCTAAAGCTCTAATTTTTAAGTATATGTTTTTTCAATATATAATCTAGGATCGCATAAACTCAGAAACGCGATTGAAAAAAGTTTTCTCGATAGAAAATCTTAGCGAAATAACCTCTCTTATTTTTTATTTTTTTTATTTGTTGGTCTATTATCGCGTATTAACTAATGAAATAACTTTCAAAACATAAGTAATTATTATATATAGAAACACGTAAGCCGGGATTAAAATATATTTAGTAGATATTGAGTAAACAAAAAAATATCCCTAATTCTTCATTTTCTATACCTACTAGCTGTGTTAAAAGGTACATGTCGACGATAATATTGATGTAGACCCTTAAAGCTACAACTGCGGCAGCAAAAAGAGATTATCATATGTAACTGATGAGCATGTTGAACCTCTACGTGATAAATTCTTTAAAGGAGCTATTGAAAATTTAACCTATAGACTATGGAATGCATCTTTAAGTGGTGTTAATAAATGCAAAGTTAAAGAAGCATCGTAAGTGTAAAATTTTTAAAGATTAACGCAAAGAAACTTATACTTACATTTTATATTTATTTTAGTATTTTAACTAAGACATTACTATAAACGAGCCATTCGTTTCCAAATTCGATTACTAGCGACACGGATTGCACAGCCCGTAAATTTCCACGTTGCGGAAAGAAGAAAGGTAGGCTTAGGATGTAAGTAGCAACACAGGTCGCGCTACCGCGTCGCCTCGATCGGAATGGCACTTTTGTGTGTAAAAGGCGGACTAATAACAAATTTAATTCGCATACTACTAACTTTGGTTGGGACAAACACAATAAAGGTAAAATTTATAATTTACGAAAGCCACGAACAACAAGAAGACAATTATAAACACAAATAAATTAAATAATAATTAAAACAAAATTATGATAATTATATCATAATTTTGTTTCAGATTTGACATCGATAAAAGCACACATTTATATGTTCTGAAATGTGATAACTTAGATTTGAAAAGTGATTATGAAGTTGAAGGAGAAATAGGCGAAATTAAAAATATAAATGGAGATGGGTACTTCATAATATCAATAGGCAAGTGTATTTTTGACTATAATGTCGTCGACAAGGAAGTTTATCTCATATGACATCAGAGTTTAAAAATAGATTTTGCTCTTATTTTTCATAAAAGCTTTTCCGCAGATTCGGGGATTTTATAAGATTTTGTGTTGGTTTTTTATTGAAATTACCATTCGGTACTAAACATTGCGCGACTCGAAACATTGCAGCCTTGGCTGCATTGCATAAACGTAAAAGTAGTCCTTGCAACTACCTACACTGCTCTTTATAAAACAGGTTTGACGTTGAGGCCGCAGCACGGCCGATATAAACATATTCATGTCGTCTTTGAAAAACTTGAACTTCTGGTTGCGGTCGCGTGTCGCTCGAATCTGATGTCTACCCTTAAGGGTAACTGATCGTAGAAGACACATTACAGCTCAGTCTCACCCGTGGCCATGGTGACTACAAAGTCTTCGAAACATCGGGGCAAAATTTAAAACAAATTTACTAAATCGGTAAAAAGCAGTTATATTTAAACAAATGAGTCGCGCAAGTGTTAGAAAATATTAGAATAATCCTTTTTTGGCATAATGTGTTTTAAGCATAACAATTAATAGTACCTACTACATTCAATTCAACTATTGATGAGACGCATAATAATCTTTAGACATACCTACGTTAAAAACAGTTTAAGTACCTACCCACGCATTTTGAGTTGTGACTATAAGTTTTGGTGTGCCTTTGTTTTTGTGTTTTATAGCATACAAACTAAGAAAATTTAAATTTTCAGCAATTACACCTTTAAAATATTATAATGGTGACGGACAGAATTTTGCAAAAGAGGAACTAACAACTTGGGTCGGTAAGATGGTGGAACTACTACAAAAAGCAGCTGTTGATTTTCTTTCAAAAAATTCTTGTGAAAATTATTTAAAGAATAATCGTGATAAACAATAAGGACGTATTTACATTTCTCTGATGTCACGTGAATGGAACAGATAGGCGAAAGGATGGGTACTCTCCATAAATAGATCTAAAACGAAGATCATGGTGGTGAATAGATCTGGGAAGATGGAACTGACTGGAGTATTGGGACTAGAAATGGTGGACAACTTCATCTACCTGGGCTTCAAAATTAGTAAAGACGGTTCGTGCGAGAGGAGAGTGCGTAGAATAATTGGGAGGGCTAAGGGTGCTATGACTCAGCAAACAGGAACAGGAAAAATATAATAACAGCAAAGGTATTATATTAAAGGGTAGTCACGACCCTCAATTGTGAGGAATACCACGCGAGAAGAAAGATGTTATGTGACGTGTTGCATCGGATGGGAAGCAATTTTGTACATTTAATGTGCCTCTTAGAGCGTAAAGCAAACATGAGTTGGTATTATCAGGTCACCATGTTGTAAAAGATACGAGAGCAATGATCATACTTATAGTGTACTGACAGTGTCATCTCTTAGATAAACCTGTGAAAAATACACAAAAGATGTTTATTGTAATTTTTTCATTCACTTACATACTACATACACCACTACAATATTGTAAGTCTTGGGGAACACAGACATCGGTAAATTATTCCAGTCCTTGGCAGTTCGTGGTAAGAAAGACGACTCAAACGATAACTATTAACGAAAGGTTATACACGGCGGAGGTAAGTGGAAATGCTGGGAGAGGACACCCGAGAAAAATATACTCCGATGTCATCGGCGGTATACTCCAAAAGCGGCAAGTGCCCACTTACAACCATCGGGCATGTATGACTAGATGTATGAGTGTGGATGAAGCCAAGGAAGTATGTTTGGGTCGTAGCAGATGGCGCTCTATAGTCCTACCCCCATGGGAAAAAGACGTGATGATGATGATAAAAAATGTTTAGATAATCACAAAGTATAGACAACTTTAATTGGCGGTACGAAGTTCGCCGGGACAGCTAGTAATACATAGAAATACCCAGACGCAACACAAACATTTGTATGACAATTAAAAACATAACACAAATGCTTGTCCTGACCGGGAATCGAACCCGAGACCCGAGACGAACGGCACTCCGTTATATGAACCACTAGACCACGGGGCCCGTCAATATCCGTCCGCCGTCCGACTATTTTAAGTAACTAATTTCAATATTATTGAAATATTCACTATATAGAATTTTTAAAAATACTTAAAGACTAGCTGCCCCGGCAAACGTTGTTTTGCCAAACCATTCTGTGTAAAAATCACAACAAAAAATTTCATCAATATCGGTCCAGCCAATTGTGAATCTAAACCATCCTCAAACCCCCTTGAATACACACAACAAATTTCATCAAAATCGGTCCAGCCGTTTAGGAGGAGTTCAATTACAAACACTCGTACAGAAGATTCATAAAACTCTTCCAGACAAGACCTTGTGAACACTGAGGGCCGGTGCAAATGCCGCCGCAACGTGCCCTGTGGACTGTGACCTTAGAATATTAACCCAACAGCAGGTGACAATTTAAGGCGACACCTACTGGTAAAAGTACGAGATCAATGATCATACTCATTGTGTAAGGACGCTGTCATCTCTTAGTCTATGTGAGGCGATTTTAGGCAAAGCGTGTGCAGCGACCAATGAAATTACGTTATAGAGTTTGTGTGCGCTACCTCAGCACCCCGCCCGACGTGGTAGGTAGTACATTTGTCATAGAAAACATTGTGTGTAGCTGGTGCTCATGTTTTGTTGAAGTATTTAGGTAAGTCCCAGTCTAACTGGGACTTACCTAAATACTTCAACTTCGCACTTTCCACAGTCTGATGGAATGGTTGAGAGATTTAACCAGACCCTTGAGAGGCATTTGTACGCGGTGGTCCTCGTCTTATGCATGCCCAAAATTCTGCACACTTCCTGGAACACCTGCGATTCGAAGTTCCTGCCCTGATCAGAATGGATTTCCAGAGGCACACCAAAGCGACATATCACTTCTTCGACTAACTTAGAAGCGACTGTTGTGGCTTCTTGGTTTGGTATGGCGAACACTTCGGGCCATTTGGTGAAGTAGTCAATGACGACCATAAAATACTTGTTTCCCGAATCCGTTACAGGAAATGGCCCAGCTACGTCAACTGCAATTCGTTCCCACGGTGCACCGACGTTATACAATCGCAGGTTCCCACGGCTCCTGGTCTGTGGTCCTTTTACAGCAGCGCAAGTAGTACATTTGCGGCACCAATCCTGTACATCATCTCGACAATGCAACCAGTAGAATCGTTCTCGCACTTTTGTTAACGTCCTCTTGACACCTAGATGACCTCCTGATACGCCATCATGTATTTCACGGAGAACATCTGGTACTCTCGTTCTTGGGACAATTATCTGAAGATGGAACTCTCTGCCGTTAGTCTTTTCCCATTTCCGGTAGAGTATTCCGTTTTGGAGTATCAGACTGTCCCATTGCGCCCAGTACGCCTTAGTGACAGCGCCAGTGGGTGCAACCTCACTACATATTGGTTTTACGTCACCCCGTTTCTTCCATGTGATGATGTGCCGAAGGTCGTCATCTTTTTCTTGAGCCTCCCTCATAGCATCATTCTCCCAGAGACTCAAAGGATTCGTTCTCGTTAGCTTTAATGTTACTTCATTGCATTCCTGCTTAACACAATGTTTGGGGTCCTCCGAACACGGCCTTCGTGAGAGTGCGTCGGCATTCCCATGTGTCTTTCCGCTGCGGTGTTCCGTCTTGAAGTCGTACTCCTGGAGCTGTTCAATCCATCGAGCTACTTGACCTTCTGGGTTCTTGAATTACAGTAGCCACTTCAAGGCTGCGTGGTCAGTTCGTAGTAAAAACTGTCTGCCGATGAGATATTTGTTGAAATGTTGTAGCGTCTTTACAGCAGCCAAGAGTTCTCGTCTTGTCACACAGTAGTTTCTCTCTGGCTTGGATAAAGATTTGCTAAAATATGCAATAACAACTTCTCTTTCACCCTGTTTTTGAGATAACACCCCTCCAATGGCCGTGTTGCTTGCATCCGTGTCAACTATAAACCGACCTTCAGTTTGTGGATACCCCAGGATTGGTGTTTCACACAGATGTTTCTTCAGTTTCTGAAAAGAATCTTCACAAGTCTCATCCCAACTAAATTGTCGTTTATCTTCTGTCAGCCGATGTAATGGCTTGGCTATCTCTGCGAATCCCTTAACAAAACGCCTGTAGTATGAGCATAGGCCGAGGAATGCCCGCACTTCGGTTTTGTCCTTAGGGGTAGGCCATTTTTGAACTGCTTCGGGTTTCTCCGGGTCTGTCTGGATTCCATCACTGGAGATAATATGGCCGAGATGGTTGACCTTGCTCCTGAATAAACGACACTTTTCCGGGTTCAACTTTAATTGGCTCCCTCTATTTTGGCGAAAACTCGCTCCAAGTTTCGCAAATGGTCCTCGAAGTCGCGGCCGACAATGATGACGTCATCCAAGTAGACTAAGCAAGCCTCTCCAACTAAGCCTGCCAGAACACACTCCATGAGTCGCTCAAAGGTGGCAGGTGCGTTGCACAATCCGAAGGGCATGACGTTAAATTGCCATAAACCTTTACCGGTCGAGAAAGCTGTCTTCTCCTTGTCTTTTGGATGAATTTCTACCTGCCAGTAGCCAGATTTCAGGTCTAGGGTCGAGAACCATTTCATGCCACTCAGGGTATCTAAAGTGTCGTCGATTCGAGGTAACGGGTAACTGTCCTTCTTAGTGACATCATTGAGACGCCTATAGTCCACACAAAATCTCGTGCTACCATCTTTCTTCTTTACTAATACAACAGGTGAGCACCACGGACTTATAGACGGTTCAATAATCTTATTCCTTCTCATGTCCTCCAAAAGGCCTTCAACTTCTTTTTCCTTTGCAATTGGTATCCGTCTTGCTCGTTGACGAATAGGTGTCTCGCTTCCGGTATCTATCCTGTGCTGAACCATCGACGTTCTTCCAAGGTCCCCTTCTTGACTGGAGAAGATATTCGCGTAGCGCTGCAAAAACTTCTTAGCTTTCATGCTCTGGGAATAAGTCAGATTACTCTTACAGTCATCGAGTAGCTTAGTCACTAAACCATAGTTATTGCTGTTTGCTGAGTATGCGCCTGTCATCGAACTACACTTTTTCATCCAGACAACTTCCTCGCACTTTCCGATGACGTCACCTTTGTTCAAGCAGATCTCGCGATCACCAAGATTCAAAACCCTGACCACAGCGTTACTGCTTCCACTAACAAGGGTTCTCGCCGTCATCAGTTTTTGTGACGATGTCTTGGTAGGTGTGTCTTCGATCAACACGCATCTGTTTGACTTTTTCTTTCCAGCTGGCGGCAGTTCCACCAGTACCTGAGCTTCCGCTCGTCCAGGTATGATGACTTTCTTTACACATGCGACTTTCCCGCAGGCGCCTCCAAGAATGAAGATTTCTTCTTCACCACACTTGAAAACTCCGTCAGCGACATTAATTCTGCAGTTGTGTTTCTTCATGAAATCCAAACCCAAGATGCAATCATCCACAATCTCAGCCACGATTACGTTTTGAGAGTATGAGGACCCCCCTACATACATCGTAACTGACGTTTCTCCCAGGACGGGTATTGGCTGACCGGAGGCAGTAAGAAGCCGACAGTTAATTCTCCTCTTGTGTCCCGTTGCGGTTTTTACCAGATTTGGGTTCACTATTGTTCTAGAGGCTCCTGTGTCCAGTGTCATTTTGCAATCCGTCCCGTTAATAGTCCCCTGAATCGCAAGACTATTCCCGCTGCATGCCTGGGAGATAACAGTTATCGGGGCTCCCTCCGCGTCAGCCAGCACTCGCCCCTTAGTCCTGGCTTTTATTCGTTTCCCTGATCCCGGGCAAGGGACAAAGCCCCCTGCTTCTTCAGAACCTCTATTTGTTCCTCGATCCTTTTCATCCTTTCCATCTGGGTTGCCTTCTGCGGGCAGTTGAGCTGAAGATGGTCCCTCTCGCCGCACTTGTAGCACATGGCTCCAGAACTTTTCTTCGTAGGGGCCTTTACCTCCTTGACTTCCTCAGAGACCTCGCGGATCTTATGGGTATGCCGTATGTCATAACGAACAGCCTCGACCTCCAAAGCATGCGCCAATGCTTCCTTTAGCGAGGTATGGTGACGAAGCCTCACTGCAGCTCTGACCTCCAGGTCTTTGATTCCGTCGACAAATGCTTGAACAATATTCGTGTCTACCATCTTGGTGTCGGCTCCTGGGTGTGCCTTCCTGACGAGTTTTTCAATTTCCAACGCCCATTGTTGTAGTCCTTCTCCTGAGCGTTGGACTCTGTCACGCAGTTGGGCACAGAACACGTGCTCCAGGTGTCGCTCCCCGTATCTGGATTCAAGTGCCTCCATCAGGTCTTGGAACCCATTTCCTGTATGTGGCAGTGCTTCCAGGACCGACAAAGCTTGCCCTCTGAGTGCAACAGTGAGAGCGGTCAAGCATTGTTCTTCCGTCCATCCGTTGGCAGTAGCAACCGTCTGGAATTGCTGACGATAAGCGTTCCAGGAAGTAATGCCGTCGTATGGCGGAACTTTCACTCTTGGTCCTTGTGCCACTCCGATAGTTCCACTAGAAATCGCAACTCCCGTGGTTTCAAGGCGCACTACTTTCTTCTGTAGTTCAATGAGGCCGGTTTTCACATTTTCGACATCGAATCCTAACCCGGTAACTCGTTCTTCCACTACGTCGACATCTTTTCGAAGCTTAATCACCGTGTTACTAACATCATTTATAGCACAAAGCACTTTTTCTTGGAGGTCTTTTTGTTGCTCTTGTGATTCTTGCAAAGCGCCGAGCTTGCGTTCTTGTGACTCCTGCAAAGCGCCGAGCTTGCGTTCTATCAGTTCAATTAAACTTCCTAATTGAAGTGCTACTTGAGGAACTGACACTACGCTGCTGCTGGTGGGCGTGGCTTGTCTAGTAGGCGTAGCCTGCGTGGTGGGCGTACCCTTGTCCTGACGCCCTCGAAGTCCTCTCTCGGAGTCAATGGCATCTCCAAACCTCACTTCCGACACCAGTTGTTACGTGTTAGGGTTCGAAGGATTTGGAGAGAAAGACCTGCTGACTCTTTTTGAAGACTTTATTCACTAGCACTAGTTACACACTAAGCACTAGGTCCAAACACTAAGCACTAGGTCCAAACACTAAGCACTAACAATGTCCTAGATCGTAGCCAAGTCGTAGGTTTCACTGGTATCACTCTTGATCACTTGTTTTCGCTCTCGAAGTCGCCTCGATCGTAGCTCAAACTGAACTGCCCGGGCTCGCCTCCCTGCCGCTATTTATATACGCCGAGACGAGTTCCAGACTATTCCAGAATGTTCCCGACTGTGCGCGAACGTGATCGCCCGGAACGAATGTTTCTGGAAAGTTCGCGCATGTACGGTAGTTCCTCTAACGCCATCTAGTATCTAAAAGGGGTTTCACTCTGTTCGGTTCTTTAAGTGGTTTTACTAGTTGCTGCTAGATGGCGCTAGCTCCTTTGTGCTTTGTGTGTCCGTAACAATATTATTAGGTATAGATGATAAGAAGTGTGGTGAGTAAGAATCCGTGTGATGACGGATTAAGAATACAAGTGTCACCACACCATCTCCTCCCAAGGGTGCTCTAAAAGTCAGCTAACGGATATTGTACACAGATAACATCCTCTGTGAGAGACGGAAAACTCGAAAATAAACCCTGTGCCAATACGCCTGGTCAGCGTGGCATAGTAGACCATAATCCCTCCAAAGTGGAGGAGGCCCGTGGGACATAAGTGGGACGTAAATGGGCTGGAGATAGAGAGAGATAAGATTCATTATTAGTATTTTAAAGTTACAGGAAATGTGCAGGAAATATAATGATTAATTCTCACAAAAAAAGAAAACAGAATTCTATACAGTGTATTATAGAATTTTAAATTTTCAGGTCGTAAGAATAAACTAGCAGGTAAGTTTGGAGATACATTTGCATTTCTGGTATAGAAACCTTGTAATACTTAACTAAATGCATTTGAGTGACATTGAAACACCGTCTGGGATTTTAAAATGACAAAAACAACTCGATATAGACTTTCCATGCTAACATTTTAATTTTATTTCGTATTCACTAAATAAGCAAAACATTTTCAAGGCTGCATTTTGTAGACGTGTTTTAATATAATTTCTATGTTACTTATATGGTAGCGGATGCAATTACCGTAAGGACCGCGCGTTGTGGCGTTCTTTGGGGGAGGCTTATGTCCAGCTGTGGACGGATAAAGGCTGATGGATGGATGAAGGCATAGGTATACAATTATGATCTTGGAAAGAATATTTGTTACAAATATTATAATGAAACTTATAATATTCGTTTTGTAAACGGCCCATTATGATGCTCTTGTAGTTGGTGTGGTGACGGATTAAGAATATAAATGTCACCACCCCATTCCTTTCCCAGGATGCTGTAAAAGCTAGATAAAGAATACAATTCACAGATAACATCATCTGTGAGAAACAGAAAGCTCTAAAATAAACCCATCACCCCTGGTTATCGCGCCGTAGTAGATCATAATGCCTCCCAAAGTGGAGAAGCCTCGTGACAAAGAGTGAGACGTTAAGAGGGTACTGTAGTCCTAATTTAGGTATTTGGCTTAGGTATTGCTATCCCTATTCCCGAGCGCCGTGCTGAAAGGGACAAATATAGCTGAAGCAGATTTTACCTACAAATTCTTTGAAAAAAAAGACGTTTCGTAGTCCCCATTTTTCTTCGCGAAAGTTAATCCATTTTTAATTGTTTTTACTCTATATTATAGACGAAGAGTATATCTACGCTTCTGTCACTTTCTTTTTTGGTGAAACTTTACCAAATTTGTGTGATAGACGCTGCAATTTCATCTAAAGAAAATCGAAAAAAAACGGGATTTTCGTATGGCCACATTTCTTTTTGTTATTATGTTTTGAAAAAAAGGAAGTAATAGAAGCATAGATATACTCTTCATCTATATTATATAGCAAAAACCAATTAAATCGGTATAACTTTCGCGAAGAAAAAAGGGGAGTACGATTAGCCTATTTTTGTATGGAGCATAATTTGGTATCGTGCCCTCCTAATGAGCTGGAAAGAGCTGGAAAGAGAGAGAGTGGTTTCTTTCTCTGTTTACTTTTATACTGCTTTTTTATTTTTGTTTGAGTTTGTGAGAGTTTTATTTTGATGTCCACCACTATTAATGAATAATGGAAATCAATAAAAATACCAAGAGAAAAAATTAAAGATGAATTCAAGCGATACAGTGTTTGTACACGCACCGCGTTCTCATAATTGGAAATGCATTTTTTTTTCTAACGAGCACATTTAATAACCAAACGCATTATTGGTTGATACTGACGTTCTACGCCTATTAATCCAATAGTCTGGCTCGACAGGTGAGCCACGATAATCTTGCGCCTGCGCCTACAAACGGCGTGACCTTTCCATAATTGAATAGGCGTGCTCGTTGCAAACACTCACACGCATCTAAAAGCACGCGACCGATTAACTTCTGTAATAATAAAAATATTCATCTTCTATAAACAGCTGATACTTATATTTGTTGTATCCCTAAGTACCAACATTAATTTAATATTTATATTTTATCTACAATCTTTAGTCTCAAAACAATATCTAGGCATGCAATAAAACTTACTATTGACCACTTTTTTATTATTTGTATGTCTTTTTAGGCCTTTCGTGCAAAAACACGTTGGGCACGGCCCTCCTCCATTATCGGAGGAATTGGTCTACTGTGTCGCGCTGACATAGGGTTTATCTCATACTATAAATCCACACACACATTAACACGTCATCTATTCACACACACGTATAGGCTACTCTTTTGTAATTAGTTTTAAGTCTGGACCATTTTGTTATGTACATTTAATTGATGTATGGGGGCCTGGTAATCTGCGTGACAGGGTAACCTAGTGCAAAGGCTTGTCATTGTTGTATTTGTACGAGTATTGTAACATTTATATTAGAATCATAACTATAGATAAGTATAATTGATTTAACTATGTATCTAGAAACATAAGTTACGTTGTGGAAGAGAATAATAAATTAATTAATTTTCGAGATTTCCGTTTTTCACTGAGAATGTTATCTGCGTACAATATCTCTTTCTATCTGTGTGTACAATACCTCTTTCTATCTATCTAGTTGGCTTTACAACCTTACCCTGAGAAGGAAAATGGGTGCTTACACTTGTATTCGTAACTCGTTACCATACGGACAGAAAAAAAAGCTACATTAGTTAAAAATATTAAAAAATATAACTTTGGAATGCCCTTCAGCTGTCGGAATCGTGACAAAATATGAAAATAAAATAATAATAGTCTATGTAGGTACTATACGTTTCAAATGAGAATAGGATTGGCAATGACCTTTAGTTGTCAAAAGTGATTGGAAAAGTACTGTCAGGAACGTAACTTTATTTGCGTATCATTAATAATTTTTTTTCTTTTACGTAATATCCGTAATTTGAAGTAAAATACGTCTTAAATTATTTAGTAATAATAGTTATAATATTATTTAGAATTATATAATACTTTCTTTCAATAATTTCGTTGTTGGAAACAATGATATTAAGTTGAATTGCCAACCGCTATTTTGTTGTTGTTGGTGTGCCTTGTCGAGAATATGAATTATAAGGAGTTTTATTTTAAAATGTGCTAGTTATGTGGTTGTTTCCCGTTAAAAAATAAATTTGTTGTTATTTCTCATTGTTTTTGTATGTTAGTATTGTTATGTTGAACTTGTCGTTATTTGATATTGTTTTTAATTCATGGACATTTCACACAATGTCCTCTGGTCCCAAGCTAAGCTTATATGCTTGTGTTATGGGTACCAGAATACGAATAGAATACATATACTACTTTTCTTTTGTAAATACATACAAATTAATTACTTTTAAATTATACTCATTGTTTTTAATTGTATTTGTCTCCCTAAGTGCTCGAAAATTAGGAAACGATAATAATAAAGTGATAGATAAATTATTATATAAAAATATCTTGTTTTGTTGATCCTACCAAAATTGTTCTAAATGACAACTATGACGTCTCAAAATGACGCGGGGTCAATCCTATTCTCATTTGAACGGCATAGTAAATATCTTCACTTCATTATTGAGATATTACAAACATACTTAGTTGTATACACAGGTTGTATAATCGTTTACATTATAGATTCAAAACAGGCAATCTAAATCTTCACGTTATTATAAACAATAATTGGTCAAGTGCGAGTCGGACTCGCGCACGAAGGGTTCCGTACCATTATCTATGCAACATAAGGCAACGTTATTAGTATCGAGCAAGAAACGGTAAAAAAATCATGTTTGTTGTATGGGAGCCCCCCTTAAATATTTATTTTATTTTATTTTTACTATTTGTTGTTATAGCAGCAATAGAAATACATCATCTGTGAACATTTCAACTGTCTAGCTATCACCGTTCTTGAGATACTGGGTACGGAACCCTAAAAATCATGTTTGTTGTATGGGAGCCCCCCTTAAATATTTATTTTATTTTATTTTTAGTATTTGTTGTTATAGCGGCAATAGAAATACATCATCTGTGAAAATTTCAACTCTCTAGCTATCACCGTTCTTGAGATACAGCCTGGTGACAGACGGACGGACGGACGGACGGACGGACAGCGAAGTCTCAGTAATAGGGTCCCGTTTTTACCCTTTGGGTACGGAACCCTAAAAACTAATAAGTGCAAACGGCTTTATAACATTTTTCAAACGATAAAAAGTGCTCAATTTCCTCTCGTTAATAGACAATTACATAGTTAATTCATTCGGCGTGCGACTCGGGCGAATGACTACTTTACATTTCCCTAATCAACATAAACATGTAAAACTACCCTTTCAATGCGAAACGAAGCAAAAACATCGAAATATTCTGTCATTGGTTCCAATTCAACGTCTTTCGTGCATAGCATTTGTAATAATCGTATATTGTTACCAATTAAACATAACTCATCATTCTCCTCCACTTATCCCACTGTTTGGGGTCGGTGCAACATGTCTTTTTAACATGCTTATATTAGTTCGGAACGTATCTATCAATGTATTAATCTATGTAACGGAATCTTAGAAAGTGATTTTCACCCACTTACAGTAGTTGGATCGATCTGAAATTTTGCATACAATACATGTTAAATACCGATGACAATGCAATAATAAAATAAAAAAAAATCAGGATTTTCAAGCGTGGTTATTAGGGTTCCGTACCCAAAGGCTAAAAACGGGACCCTATTACTGAGACTTCGCTGTCCGTTCGTCCGTCCGTCCGTCCGTCTGTCACCAGGCTGTATCTCAAGAACGGTGATAGCTAGGCAGTTCAAATTTTCACAGATGATGTATTTCTATTGCCGCTATAACAACAAATACTAAAAATAAAATAAAATAAAGATTTAAGGGGGGCTCCCATACAACAAACATGATTTTTTTACCGTTTCTTGCTCGATACTAATAACGTTGCCTTATGTTGCATAGATAATGGTACGGAACCCTTCGTGCGCAAGTCCGACTCGCACTTGACTAATTTTTAGTTCAAGAACTAAGTCGATGATTATTCCATAGTCTTCTTTTCATGCTCTTCTGTCTTATGAGAGAAGACCAATTAAACATAACTAAATACAGAAAATTGATAGTGACGCAATTCGGGAATATTAATTGAACTTTTTTATTATAATATATTTTAAACTGTGTATTGTAGACTAAAAAGTTTAATAAATGTAAATGTGTATCACGAAATAGCCAATTAATCAAAATACACCCTAGTTGTTTTCATTTTTTGACGGGCCTCGTGGTGGAGTGGTTCATATAACGGACTGCCGATCATGAGGTCTCGGGTTCGATTCCCGGTCAGGACAATCATTTGTGTGATGTTTTTAATTGTCATACAAATGTTTGTACTGCGTCTGGGTGTTTACTATGTATTATAAGTATGTATTTACAAAAGAAAAGTAGTATATGTATTATATCCGTATTCTGGTACCCATAACACAAGCAATAGAAGCTTAGCTTGGGACCAGAGGACGTTGTGTGAAATGTCCATGAATATTTATTATTATTATTATTTTAGTGTCAAAAATTTAATCTAACTTGATTAAGTTTTTGACGCATCACAATTGGCCTCATTGCTTCAGTTGTTAGTGGCATATATCTAAAGTTCTAATAAGGTAAAGAAATATGCCTACGTATTGAAAAGAAGTTATTTTAATGCCTCAACGAACATTTATCGTTAGCTAACCATGTAATTAGTCATTACATACATAATGTATAAGTATATGGCGTTTAAATATTTGTCTTTGCATTACATTTCCGTTGTAATAATATGTGAAATACCTAGTAATTTTAATATATCGAAGCTGGAGAAATAAATTGTATATTGCTTCAACTGTATTTAGTTTTAGGCTATTTTTTTTTATAGCTTGGTTAGGCAAATGGCCACACTCCACCTGATGTTAAGCGAAAGTGTAATCCAGACATGAGGCCATTATTGAAGAACAACTATAACCATTTTGGTTCATCGCTTTTAGGGCTTCTTAGCAAAAGGTAAAACAGGACCCTATAACGGAGACATGACGGATACATTCACTATTCGTTCGACCGTATGTCTCCTGGCTGCAACTCTGCAACCATAATAGCCACAGAGACAAAATTTTCACCGATTATCACATCAAATCAAAAATATAAAAAAAAAATATCCCTTTTTGTGGTTTGTATTTATTTTTCAATAAAATATACTTTGTAAATTATAAATATCTTCATTTGGAATCAAATTAACAATAATTTTAACGTTAATGGTAAGTTATGGTGTTTAATGCTATGCCCAGTATATCACGGGTCGAGATTGCACATGATAATTGATACAGCGTATATCTAATCGCCTGGAAAACTGCTTCACTAGCCAATGCACATTTCGATTTTTCTCCTTTGATGTGTTTAATAATGCATGAGCCGGATCGTCGCGTTCATAGTATTCACGTGGTGTAGCAAATTTACGAACACCCTCAATGGGCTATAACCACAGTTTGTTTTGATCAGAATCTATGTCTAATTGGGTTAACCTCCATTATGTTTATGGGTCAGTTGCGTTTTGTGGGAATTGGAACAACAGTTCTAACATCACTACGCTGAAATAGGATACATAGTTCTCTAAGTTGAATAGTTGAAAGATGTATACAATTGAGCTGAGAAATTAGTGCGCATTTCAGCTTACAGTTGAGCAAGAACCTTCTTCACTTTGGGAGGTTATTTGTTCTACTATGCTGCGCTAAATAGGCGTGTAAATTGGCATAGGGTAGTTGACGTACCTTCTGAAAGACCGTCATCTCGTAGAAGGAAGCGGCGGAGCGGCTCAGGGAGGATAGTCTCCTGGCTGAATCGGTCCGCCGCAGGCGCGTGGGGTGGCGTAGGCGCGTCTATGCGCACCTCATGCCGCCCTAGTCTGAGCCGCGGGTGGTCGGACCGGGGATTAATATCTGTCTACCCGTGCTCACCGCGAGGGGGTGACGTTCCAGTGCGCCCGGACATCGCCCGTGAGAAGGTGCTCACGGAGCAGCCACTGGGCGGACAACTGCTTGCGTAGTTCTGGTGTCGGTCCACCAGCTGGTGGGAGTCGGTGCACAGCGGGTCTTTTAGTGGGTGAAGGCCCCACACTACTTCACTGTTGCCCCCGGACAGTGGGGTTTAGGAACATTTTGACCCTCCAAAAAAAAAGTAGTTGGCGTGTCAGTTGGCATAGGTTTCGAGTTGTCCATGGCTTATAGAAGAATTTATTTGTTTATTATCCCATAGCTGGCTCCTACAGCAGCTTGAGGAAGAAATGGGTTAGTGACACTTGTATTCTTGATAGGGATCCGAAAATAGTCAACGTTTCGAGAGAATTTTCTTTAGAATACAAAATTGGTAAGTTATGGGATAAGAATAGGACAATTAATACAAAATTCATAAGTGATAAGTACAAGATCATATATCTCAGTAACATGCAAATGCGCACTATACAGAAAAAGAAAAAACGTTAAGCTATCTTTTGCAGAGAACGTTTCTTAACTTTTTTATTTCCCCTTATACACACTTTGAACCTATTTGAGATATCTTTTTAACATTTAAACAGTGAACAATGACAAAACTGAAACGGGACTGATAAATGAATTAAAAGCTTTTTCTTGTTGCATTGCTGAAAGTCAAAATTTTAATTGGCGTTTGTATAAAATTTGCAGTGGCTCTTATATTTATAGTAACGTTCCAGTTTCAATGGACTGGGTCAGCGGTAGTCAGTGTATTGATTTGTTAATAGTCTCGGCTAATTTTGGCAAGGAGGCTTACGTATCTCTATCTCTACCTCACCAGAAAAAATCTGTAATCTGTACAAATAAACATAAAAAAAAAAAAAGCAATATCCTTATGTTGTAAGGGCCTGTAATATAATTCAAAGTTTTTTGAAATTAGTTAAAACGTTACGTGATTAATGTATGATAGAATTTATTATAATATCTAGTAATATGAAATTTGAGATGGAACGTGACGAAGCTCTGGTTTGATAAAACAAAATATGGAGACAGCAATTTGTAGTCGTATCTAATGGACAGCATATTGTTTGAATTTGGCCGTAGTTAGCTTTACAAATCAATATTTCTTGGAATTAATTAATTTGTAACAAGATATTAAATTACATTTTCACTTTAATTAATTAGTTCTTATAATATTTGATACAAGTCGGCAAGTTTAAAGGTGTATTAAAACAACATTTGATGGTCTTTTTGTTAACACGTTTTTATTATTTCGGTACGTATCTATCAATGTTTTAATCTATGTAACGGACTCTGTAAAATGATTTTCACCCACTTGCAGTAGTCGGACTGAAATTTTGCATACATATTAAGGACCGACGACAATGCTATAACTAAATGAAATATTCAGGATTTCAAGCGTGTTTTTTTTAGTTTTTAGGGTTCCGTACCCAAAGGGTAAAAACGGGACCCTATTACTGAGACTTCGCTGTCCGTCCGTCCGTCCGTCCGTCCGTCCGTCCGTCCGTCCGTCCGTCCGTCCGTCCGTCCGTCCGTCCGTCTGTCACCAGGCTGTATCTCAAGAACGGTGATAGCTAGAGAGTTGAAATTTTCACAGATGATGTATTTCTATTGCCGCTATAACAACAAATACTAAAAATAAAATAAAATAAATATTTAAGGGGGGCTCCCATACAACAAACATGATTTTTAGCGTTCCGTACCCAGTATCTCAAGAACGGTGATAGCTAGACAGTTGAAATTTTCACAGACGATGTATTTCTATTGCCGCTATAACAACAAATACTAAAAATAAAATAAAATAAATATTTAAGGGGGGCTCCCATACAACAAACATGATTTTTTTACCGTTTCTTGCTCGATACTAATAACGTTGCCTTATGTTGCATAGATAATGGTACGGAACCCTTAGTGCGCGAGTCCGACTCGCACTTGACCAATTTTTGAATTTAGCAAACTATTTAAACTTTTAAGTAAATATGGCGTTAAAGAGCGACAGAAAGAAAGTGTCACTTTCGTATTTAGAATTACGTAGTAGCTAGCAGGATAATATATAATAACAGCCGTATTCACAAACGTTACTGTGAGGTTAAATAATAGGCATGGACGCACAGGGGTAGCAAAATCATTTCACAAACAATACTAAAGTGGTGAAGCGCACTATGCGTTTGTTAAACTGAACGCATAGCTAAGTTTTGTCTATGAATACAAAGGCTCGATGAACGGAACGCACTGAGAAGTATTACCCTTTGCACAGTGTAGATGCTTTACTTAAGTAAATATTGTTTGTGAATACGGGTGTTAGTCTATGCGTAGTAGAGATTACCACAAAACGTTATCTTGTTTATGGCTTAGTATTAGTTAACAACACAGATTTTACCTATGTGTATGGTTTCCCTGTAGTGACGGATTAAGAATATAAGTGTCACCACCCCATCTCCTCCCAAGGGTGCTGTAAAAGTCAGCTAAGGGATATTGCACTCAGATAACACACTCTGTGAGAGACGTAAATATAAAAAATAAACCCTGTGCCTATACGCCTGGTCAGCGCGGCACAGTAGACCATAATCCCTCCCAAAGTGGAGGAGGCTCGTGCCCAACAGTGGGACATAAATGGGCTGGAGAGAGAGAGAGAGAGAATGTCTATGGCCTACATCACTCAGCTGGCTGGAAGCCCCTTACATACAGTAGTCCTCGACTGCGGACGAATGCGGCGAGGTGGGTGAAGGAGGGGCGCGCTGCCCCCGCGCGTCACCTCAGGCCCCGATAGACATGAACTCGCGCGCCTACTGTATCTATGTGTGCATGAAATATGTATCTAAGTGAGTTTATGATACAGGCTATACGCCATATGAAACATAATTAGTAAATGAAGTACGATTTAGCTAGGCCAAAGTAACGTGTCTTCAAGATTGAAAGCCAATTCATCATGATATATCTGTGGTTAACAATATGAAAATAATATTTTAATTACAATTATTAGTGCTAGTTTAAATATGTAACAAGAATGCGTAAAATGTATTAAAAAAAAGAACGCTCGAATGCAACAAGCTTAACCTTTTCCATTTCGCCATAAATGCAATTAAATTGTAACGCGTACACCCTTACTTCGGTCACATACCACAGAAAGATGACCAATGGAATATTTTATTAGTGTGTGTAAATGTGTGTGTATTTTGTTTGTATGTATTATGGAGTTCATGTTTTTACAATGACTAAAAGCAAGAAGCTGTATTTTTTTTTAATTCGATTTGTCAAATATTTGTTCTTCGTAAAATTATAAGCCTTATTAAAATATGTTAACATTAAATTTTTAATAAAACTCAAGTTCTACGCAAGTAAGATTCAAGTAAGAAAATACCGTAAAATTCCCAAGAAGGACAACGGAGAAAGGTTTTTTGGCATGGGAATACAATGTGTAGTAAAATTTTCATTTCTTAGCCACCCACTCATCCATTCATCTATTAGATAAAAGCATATCAAAGCAATTGCAATATATTTATATATATCGAGAAACATAAAGTTAAATATTTGGAATTCTCCGCAAGCTTAATTTAAGACCGGAAGAAGTTATGTTCGTTGTACTAAAACACGCGATCAATAAACATAATTTTCCTGATTTCTTACATCAATCATGTTGCTACTCAAAGAACAGCTGAATACCATAATAATATTACGCCTTTCAGTCATTCCCTTACTTTAATTAGCTTTTCTGATGATATTAAAAGATAAAATATTTTTAACACGCATTAAATAATTTAACTTGTTAACTAACAGTTTGTAAATCTTGTAAGTGTGTTGTAAATTCTTTACTTTAACTTGACAACTTGTATCAATATGCAACATTATAATGTTATTTTGTTTTATTTATAAAATGGTTAGGTACATGCACTATAGTCTATCGTTTCTGCCTACTCCAATGGGATGAGGGCGTCATGTAATGATGATGATGAGTTTCGTTGTGGTACAGAAATTATGGTCTGACGCTAAAATATTATCTGACTACGCATGCTAAGCTACCCAGATCACGAACTAACATCTTGCTTTATGGGGCCAAATCATTCACTTATACTATTCTTCTTCCCAAAACCTTAATATCGCACTAATTTCTATGTATTATAAGTACGTATTTACAAAAGAAAAGTAGTATATGTAGCATATCCGTATTCTGGTATAACACAAGCATATAAGCTTTGCTTGGGACCCGAGGACGCTGTGTGAAATGTCCGTAAAAAAAAAGTTTACACTAGCCTTCACCACTTCAAGAGAGTATTTGGTATACACATGGATCGTGCGTGTTGCCATAGTCGCTTCAGTTTACAGATTTACTTCTGCCATAGAGGATGTTAAATTATTTATCAGCTGGCCTTTACAGCTCTTTGGGGAGCAAATGGAATGCTGACATTTCTTCTTAATTCGTTCTCATATGGGATATCATGTCTCTTATTATAATACTCATAACTAAGTAAGTGAAGAAGAATCTAGAAGGAATATTAAATTTCTTCACATCACATTTGACAGAAACTAATTAAGGAAATAGACAATATACCATTTTATATTACAGACACTAAAACTCCATTACCCTCCTTTTAGTGCAGTCGGAATAAAAAAATTAATTATATTACAAGATTATGCAAATTATTATTTCATGATCAGTTACAAACCTGTCTATATGTGAAACATCAAAATTATAGATAGGAGAAACAATTAAAGATAGAGATGAAGTTTAATCTTTGACCGCAGACAGTGTATCTGTAATAATTTTATCTATAGTTGGAAAAATAATTAATTTTAGGCACATAAATCACAGTTAATAAATAAATATAAATTAATTTATAATAAAATTTATCGTATTCAAATATCTTTATGTTTACGATTGTATCGTGATCCAGTGGCATATGTAGTAGTGTAACGGACTGCCGTTCACGAGGTAGCGGGGTTCGATTCCCGCACAGGCCAATAATTTGTGTGCCATTTATAATTGTCATAGAAATGTCTACTATATATTAAATGAGTCAACTGTGTCTACAATGAGTCAAATGTGTCTACTATATATTAAACTTATATACTTTCTTCGTGTGTAAATGTAAATAATAATGCTTATCTAGATTAAGGGAAAACTGTTGATATGTGCGTGATGTTATACCAATAATATTTCAATTAATCGAATAACTAAAAACAACACGAGACCTAAATAATTAAAGCTATAATTTTATGTTTAACGGTATTTCATAATGTATTCATAATGACTAATCGGAGGTTTAAAAGTTCGCTAAAATAGGTTCGCGAAAATTGTCAAAACTTGTTATTCATAATAGTTTTTTGCGCTAAAACGTTTATGATCTCTCCGATAAAATCTCCGATAAGTCATTATGAATAAGACCCTAAGAGTATAACTTAGTTTTATAAGCATCCTATTGAGTTCTCAACTATATTTTTATTTATACCTATAGTGGATGGTTAAAACGTGCCTATTTAATAAATACATTTGTTTACACATTAGACACACGTAATTTACACACGAATTCATATGATATACATATCTTGTTACGATACGGTGCATGGGATGTACTTTATTAAGTTACCGTACGTTCATGGAATCAACATAGTACTCGTATATGAAATAGGCGTTTGATAGTAGCTTTATGCATAGCATTCCCGTTTCTACCAGACTAGTAACGTCCTATTGTTAAGCGTATGTCTCTTCTACTTTAAGATTTTTATTCTACTATCCTGCGCTGGCCAGGCGTGTTAGCCATAGGGTTCTGTTTCTAGTTTTCCATTTCTCACAGATTTTTATTTGTTCAGAATTCTTTAGCTGGCTGTTGGCAGCATTAACTTAAGGATTACTTAGCTGAGTCTTAGAGTATTACTTCTACGTCTTAATTCGTCACGTTAATTATAGAAAAAACTTTCTTCCTAAATAAAACTGAAATTTGATTAGTTCAAAAATTAAAAAACATGAAAGTCCTGAATATTTTTTAAAATTATTGAATTGTTATCCGTCCTTACCATGTGTGCTAAATTTCGACTAATACAGCTTTCCATTACATAGATTAATATATTGATAGATATATACTGAGCTGATAAATGCGTGTTAAAAATAAGGGGTTTAGGTATTGGTATACCCAAAAAATATACTAAGTCGTAGACATAGTTTCAATTTTAGATTAAACTGTGCTAAATCAATGGATTAGAAAACTTTTGCTGAAGATAGTCAAGTAGGTATGTAAATCTTACTAAACCGTTATTACAAATGATATTTCAGAAAACCCTGAACAACATTGACGATTTCTGATTCCTTTCTTTTTCCAGGAAATATCTTACAATAACTATTATTTATTTATTACTATTTAATGCTATTGTAATCTTATGTGGAGTGGATAAAAACCACTTTACTTTGTATCAGTAAGAAGATACTTGAGATACTCGAAATTTTAACAGGAAAATCTATTGTTAACTCGGCCAATTGGAGGAAAAAATTCAAGTATATTTTTTGTTCAATACTCTGTAATAATCAGTTGGGTATATCCACTATTACTTGTTTTATCGTAGTTGCTAGCTGTTGTACTCAAAAGACGTTACTTCATACTACTTTTTCTATATTAGTCATTTATTTTATAATATTTTATTAACACAGATTTACCAGATGTATCGTCTATGAACCGTGTGTTAACCAAGAATACAAGTGTCACCACCCCATCTCCTCCCCAGGGTGCAGTAAAAGGCAGTTAAGGGAAATTTTACACAGATGACATCCTCTGTGAGAGACGGAAAGCTGGAAAGTAAAACCTGTGCCAACACGCCTAGTCAGCGCGGCACAGTAGACCACTGTCCTTTCCAAAGTGGAGGAGGACCGTGCCCAACAGTGGGACGTTAATGGTCTGGAGAAAGAGTGTCTATAGCTACATCACTCAGTCGTACTACATCAGTGGCTTAGAGCCATCTATGTGTGCGTGAAAATGTATCTGTGTGTGTCTATGATACAGGCCATACGTCATATGAAACGTCACTATTCTATGAAGTACGATTTAGCCAGGCTAAAGTTACTTGTCTTCCTTTTTTAAACGTCAACCTTTTAACGGTATATCCGTGTTTATAAATTACCTTTTGTTGCATATCTTTAGTAGTAGGTTCAATAATTGGTATGCAGCCGAGTATTATAGAGTAGAACCTGAATATTATAGAGTAGAAACTGAGTATTTTGATAGCTTTGTCGCTACTTATATCAAATTAACATACAAACATGTTACATATTTGTATGTATATGATATTAACGGTATATAAATAGTTTATGTATAGTATATTTTAAGTAATATTTACTTAATTATTTTATTATTATAAAAAAAATATTTTTTTTCTTTTTTTTCTTCCTTTACATTAATCTACTTGTACACTGCAGCCCCACTTTATTTTAGTCCCTAACTTTTCCTTCCATCCCATGGTTGCCCGGAAGAGATCACTTTATGTGATGAGGCCGCCATTTGTACCTAGTTTTAAGCTTAATTTCTGTTTTCTGTTTCTTGTAAATGTGTACAATAAAGAGTTAATCTATCTATCTACCTAACATATTACAAGCAAAGCCAAATTTATCGTGTTAGTAATTTTAGGAACAAAACTGCGTAAAAACTAATACAGAAAACAAAACGACGAAATGTCTAAAACCATTTTGACTTCTGTTGCTATGTCTCCAAAGTACAAAACATAGACTTGAGAGACTTTTGATTTACGTAATTTTATACTAGCTGTTGCCAGCGACTACGGTCGAGTTGGCGCGAAATTATAGAAAATTTTCCCCGTTTTTGCAACATTTTTTTACTGAAGCTTCGCTCCTTTTAGTCCCAGCGCGATGTTATACAGCCTATAGCCTTCCTCGATAAATTTACTATCCAATACTGAAAGAATTTTTCAAGTCGGACCAGAGATTAGTGAGATTAGCGCCTGCAAACAAACAATTAAACACACTGTCCAGTTTTATATTATTGGTATATAGATATTGAAATAAAGAGTACCTACCTACATAAAATAATTACTTATGACAAATATTTCATAACAAAACTGCTGTTAGTGTGTGATCGATGTGAACGTGATCATTGATGATACAATGATTCAGACGCAGGTGTTTGTTCACTCGATTCCCGGCGATCCGAGAATGTATCGAGTCAGCATTTTAGTATCAAGAATGGAACGGTCTCGTGTGAATATGACCGCACATTGAGTACTGATTTATTAGTAGAACATATTGAATTACGATAAAAATACTTTATATTTTATGTACCAACTATATGCATACCATACTATCTCGATTTCGTGGAAATGTTGATACCGGGTAGTGTTTGTTTAGTGACAAATTACGAATCCGAATGTCACCACCTTATTTTCTTCATAGCGTGCTATTAATGCCAGCTAAGGGATTTTAAGCAGAATTTTAATAAAAAAAACTTAAAAAAAATTATAATAAGAGAATACTCCAAACTAAAGCTTATACCAACACGCATGATCAGCAGGGTGTAGTGGACAAGTTACCCTCCCGAAGTGGAAGGTCGCGTGCCCAATAGTGGGACAGTAATGGGCTGATAGAGAAGTTGATACTCATACCATATGCATTACTAGATAGCTATGCTACTTGAACTCAATGGCATCTTTAAGTTTGTATTACCCGATTTAAAAAAAGAAGACTAAATATCATTTTATTAAAGTAATAATAATAATTGTACTAGCCCAGTTGCAGAAGGTGGTCTCGTTAGATGCCACACATATAGTTCGTCGGTTTTCTCCCATCAGGCTCCACCACATCGACCGACTGCTGCCAACCTCGTCGGAGTGTGTCCTGTCGTCTTTCGAGACGAGGCAGTGTTCTATCGGAATAACTGTGAAAAATTATCTGTATATATATTGTATCATCTGTATTAAAAAGGAACAGATTATTCTGCATTATGCCATAAAAAAATGGTCAAGTGCGAGTCGGACTCGCGCACGAAGGGTTCCGTACCATTATCTATGCAACATAAGGCAACGTTATTAGTATCGAGCAAGAAACGGTAAAAAAATCATGTTTGTTGTATGGGAGCCCCCCTTAAATATTTATTTTATTTTATTTTTAGTATTTGTTGTTATAGCGGCAATAGAAATACATCATCTGTAAAAAATTTCAACTCTCTAGCTATCACCGTTCTTGAGATACAGCCTGGTGACAGACGGACGGACGGACGGACAGCGAAGTCTCAGTAATTGGGTTCCGTACCCAAAGGGTAAAAACGGGACCCTATTACTGAGACTTCGCTGTCCGTCCGTCCGTCCGTCCGTCCGTCCGTCTGTCACCAGGCTGTATCTCAAGAACGGTGATAGCTAGAGAGTTGAAATTTTCACAGATGATGTATTTCTATTGCCGCTATAACAACAAATACTAAAAATAAAATAAAATAAATATTTAAGGGGGGCTCCCATACAACAAACATGATTTTTAGGGTTCAGTACCCAGTATCTCAAGAACGGTGATAGCTAGACAGTTGAAATTTTCACAGATGATGTATTTCTATTGCCGCTATAACAACAAATACTAAAAATAAAATAAAATAAATATTTAAGGGGGGCTCCCATACAACAAACATGATTTTTTTACCGTTTCTTGCTCGATACTAATAACGTTGCCTTATGTTGCATAGATAATGGTACGGAACCCTTCGTGCGCGAGTCCGACTCGCACTTGACCAATTATTACCCTTTGGGTACGGAACCCTAAAAAAGATGTGTAAAAACAAATAATATTTCATACAGACTACCAAAATAAACAAAAAAAAGTTAGCAATGAGAATAATTATTCCATTACTTATGTATTTAGCTTGTAAACTCTGTAATAATAAGTAATATAAAACAACAACACACAAAACACGTAGTTATAGTTTAAAACAATGTAAACAGGTGTAAGAATTTAATTAACTATTTACATAAATCAACACAAAATCTTGCAGAGCGCTCTCGAAGCTTGTACAGAAACATGCTTATTGTATGCAGATTTCCTTTTCTTATAGGTGTTTAACTTAACGCCTTGGGGTAAAATATAAATTTTCAGACACTAACATGGAGCGTAGTAACGATGTTATGACATCATTATTTTGTCTCGAGAGATAAGAAGTGAAGATAAAATAATGTAAGATTTTGTTAACATTCTTATTGTAGTAAACCTGTTATGCCTACGTATTTTTGTTTGTATATGTTTAAATTTCTTTATTTATTATAATGGTTAGTTTCAAAAAATAAGATATTAACAGATTAATCTTATTGACACAGTGTTCGAAAAGAAAATTATTAAGAATGGTATTGTAATCTTTAGCATAATATTTTCTAACATTTATTTTTTCTACACTTGCGCGTAATCTTTAGCCTTTTTTTCTAAAAGGAACATGTATGCACTTAACAACCCAAAGATGAAAAACTAAAATTTGTAAAACCACAATGTTAGGTATAAAATGAACGAATGATTTGATGTGGGTTGAAAGTAGCCAGAAAATAGGTACGCGGAGGTATATGGTATATGGATTTTCCTTCTCCATTTCAGAGTTATACCGCACTGACCAGGCATTACCAAAGGGTTTAGTTTTGAGTTTTGTATCTCTCACAGTTGTTGATAACCACTTACTTATATTATTCTTTAGGCTCTTACAGCACCCTGGGGAGAAAATGTGACATTTGTATTCTTAATCCTACACCACACGGATTAATGAGCAGTAACACTTAGTCTTAAATAAAAATAACAGAAATAAATGTTGTTAGAGTTGTCGTACTAATAAATACGTAATGAAAGTACAGATTTTATATTTGGCTTAGTGTGGGAGCTCGGGTCGGGTAGATTCGTGTTTCTATTAATGTTTTTGTTCCAGATAATACTTGTAATCATTAGTCTCTTCAGATCCAGAAGTTTGCGTGCTCACAAGGTGGTCGAGGTCGTAACTGCAGTGGACAATCGATTCATGGTACCAATGCGGTATTTATATGCGACACTATAATTTGAAATCGATCTCAAAGGTTTCAATTGTTAATTGTAATATTCATTGCTGTGGTACCATGACTAATGAAAAGACATTGATTTCAATCCGAAGCAATGTATTCTACCGACATAAAAATATCGATACGCGCTTTATTAAAGTTTTTATAATGGCTAATGCCATCGCACGCGATTGACACTTGCATCAAAAGAATCGAATAACAAATTTTATGTATGAGTAATCGCCTGTATCAGACTAATCTATGGGTCTATATTGGTTTCCGATTATGATTGCAACTTTAGAAGCACGCTTCCTCGATAGTGTACTTCAAGGTATAGTTTTTTAAGATACGTATAGTAAGTACCTACCTATAGTTGTACTGCGTCTGTGCATTGAACAAGCTAATTATCTTATTAGTATTACATACAATAGCTGTGTAAAAGAAGTTATTCCTTACTATTTTTAATACCCAAAATAGTACACCCTAAGTTTAAAAGTAGATACCATAATTTATTTGATAAGTTGGTATATAGTGCTAAAACAATAAAATAGTAATTGTGTTTCTTCTTTTCTCGGTTCATTAACCCTCTAGAGTCTAGCTAGAGGGTTAGTCTAGAGTCTAAACTAAAAGGGCACTTTTGGAACTCTACTGACTTTCAGAATTTCTCCATCCAATGTTGGACATAAGCCTCCTCCATACAACGCCACAACGCGTGGTCCTGCGCCGTTTGCATCTACTGTCCACGCGACCTTAACAATATCATCGCTCCGTCACTCTAGAACCTTTCTCCTCCAATGTTCATCGGTCCTACAACCTATGTGGCCTACCCTTTGCCACTTCAGCGTCGTAACCCTTCTGGCTATGTCGGATTCGCCCGTTCTACGAATCTCCGTATTTCAGATTTTAAATTAGCTACGTACATTCCCATGAGATGAACAAGCGGGTGGCATTGCTGTGTGCAGCTAGTCAAATATGAGAGAAACCCATTTTCAACACTGAAGCACGTAAGAAGAATGATGTCTTTGGTTACCTTCTTACTTCAGTGAAAGTGTGTGCGTGTATTTCATGCATTTGTGACTAGTTTTAATGCTGGTTTTCCCATGTGGGTATGCACGCGCATCGTAATAACTAACCCTCCTTATTAAGCTATTGCATAGCTTCTATCGCGGGCCTTGAGCGTGGAGACTATATGCAAAAAATTCGATATTTAAATTCCGTAACAAAGATAGCGTAACTAAAAAATACTACACACGGCGCTCACGCCGTTTCGCTTTCGCGCTGGTGACTCATGTCAGTTTTGGCGTTAGTTTTTATCATAGACTTAGGATATAGATCTAAACGTAACACTCGGTACAACGAATCCGGCCTGCTGCTTTTTTAGTTGAACACATTAAGAAAAATAAATGACAAAGAGGCTATTTAGTAGCCTTTCTAACTCTTTCTTTTTGAGCTGGAGTAAAAGAGAAAGCAAGGCTACTGTTTACTATTTTCCTTTAAACCATAAACAGGGCGGCCCTGCCTTGGAACAAATCTATGTTCCCGAGTTGTTATTCCCTATTTAAAACCATCTTGGTTTTTATTTTATTGACATTTGATTGACAATAGCTATTTTCTCATAATTACCATAAACAATGGACAGATGTAAGCATCAGTAAATAAGGATTATTAATCTTATTTTAGTTTATGGTATTTAGATTCTTGCATAAATAAAATAAATAAATAATTATAATTGCATAAGTTGATAAAAATACTATGCAATAGCTTTACCGCGAGAGTGCCCGAATGCCACACGTCTTTTTTTCCCTTACGCGCCAAAGCAGTAAAACTTGAAGAAACTTATACGGCTAGATAAAATAATTAAATGTTTATAATAAGATAATTTACCCATAATATAAACATTTAGATAATGTAGTTAATATTCTAACAAGTAAGCTTGTAACTTTAACGCCCAACTGCACTCTTATAATTATATAATAATAATCTTTAGCGTGCGCATTAAACAACGTCAATTCCTTTAATTGCTTTTGTACAAGCAGAGTCACGCATAATTACGAATTAATGCTGAAAAAACATAACCTTTACGTTACACACGTCTTTTGTAATTAACTCAACATGAATCAACGACTCTGGAGGTCTAGTAAGCGTTTTTTTTTCAGAAATATATAGACTATAAAAATACATGCAGTTGTTCTACTGTAATAAAGGATTATATTATCAAACGTGAACCGCTCAATAATACTTATGAATGAATGAATGAATGAATAATTGTTTATTAAAGTAACTAGGACTCAATCACATATATTTTATCACGTACACGTATGTTTATGATCCATTATTGCATTGGTGTCCTGTTCCAAGGTGTGCACAAATTACAAATCACCCGAATTAGAAGATTTTCGTTGCAACTTTGGTGAAAGGCGCGAGTTGCAGTGG
This sequence comes from Orgyia antiqua, assembly GCA_916999025.1. NCBI lineage: Eukaryota > Metazoa > Arthropoda > Insecta > Lepidoptera > Erebidae > Orgyia > Orgyia antiqua. The sequence continues at coordinate 11,918,088 of OU779864.1, read as the reverse complement.
ATAAAATAATGCATTTTAATTAGTCGTAGGAGTACAGCGCAACAACATACGTTCGGCGACCGTTGATCATATTGCGTGTGGAATCAATTGGGGACGATCTGTGGTACAAATTAAACTTTTCACTTCCCGTTATACTAGAGTAGCAATGAAGATCTATTAATGATGCAATCCTTTATAAAGGTTATAAGAAAATCTTCGAAAATGCGTAATTTAAAGTGTAGGTACCTACTTATAAAAATACGAAACACTAATAACGCGAAGCGATTCTACTTCGCAATTGGTTGACTTTCTAAGCTTTAATTTTGTTGAATAGAGTAAATATCATGACTTAATATAAAATATAATTAAACGATATCACTTAATTCCTTATATGATTGGAATGAAAAGTAACTTTCCCATGGGAACAACTTGAATTTCGAATATCAGTTATTGATATTATTATACTGTATTTATGTGCAAATGATATCATTAAATCTATTCTTGTCACTTGTAACACGTTCATATCTGTACATTGAAGTTATGGGAAAACTAAGTTGGGGATTTTTATAGACGGAACAGAAGCCAAAACAATGTCTTTTTTTTGAAAAAAAAAATCTGTACGTTATTAGTTAGAACATTGTAACATAATAAAATACGGTTATCCTGTAAATGAATCAATAGCTATATTTGCTGCTCTTTTACGCTAAAGCTACTAAATCGATTCTAATATTTCTTTCGCCAATAGGACGGTTTTCCTAAGTGCTATAAGCTACGAGTGTGTTATAAAAATTTAAGCTTAGGCCAATAAAGTTACAGGCTAAGAGCAAGTATTAAATTACCTTAACGTCCCACCGGGTTCCCTCCATATCGATATTGTATAATTATGGTATTTTAAACTAAGCCATCAGCGTGGCAGACATGTTGGTTTACAATAATAATAAAAATAGTTAGATATTTAAATTAAGTTTATCTACCGTATAAAAAAATTTGGATGGTGTGAAAGAGGATATGAATGAGACGGAAGCTAACACAGATATGATATCGGACACAAGAATTTGATAGAAAATTACATGCTGTCGGTGCAGCATGTAATTTTCTACCAAATTCTTGTGTCAGTATCCTCAATGATCTGACAAGACCAGGGGAATGATGATGATGCGAAGAAGCTCTATCTCCCTCCAGATCATTAACGTCACACTGTTGGGCGTGGGCTTCCTTCATTTTAGAAGATATCATAGTCTTCGGTGCCGGGCCGACCAGGCATGTTGGTACAGGTTTTATTTTCGAGTTTCTGTCTCTCACAGAGGATATTATCTGTGTACAATATTCCTTAGCTGGCTTTTGCAGAACTATGGGGAGGAAACTTGTATTTTTAATCCGTCACCAAAGCAACCGTATAAAAAAATAAAGCAAGCAAATAAAATAAACAACTCTGTGCTAATTACAAAATTGTCATCAAAGGAAGGGCCGCAAATTATGTTCCAATTTAGATGTAAAATGTCGTGGAGCCGACGGACGGATGAGCTGACGGTTTTAAAAACGATAGTAATTGTCCATTGTGTACAACTGCCTTCCTGACTTCTAATTGTAAAGTATGCACCACTCTGCATTCTAGATTTGTATGAGAACGGGTATATTTTGTGTGGTAAACGCTGCAAATTTATCTTGAGACAGCGGTAAAGAACGAGATTTTTGGTTAATCATATTACAATTAGTAATCATGTTTTTGAAAAAGCGTTCTTTGATAAATGTCCTATCTAACACTGAAAGAATTTTCAAATCGGACTGGGGGTTGCTGAGATTATCACGTTCAAACAAACAAACAAACTCTTTAGTTTTTTAATATTAAGTATGTAAAATAAAAGCGTCTTAAAAACTACTTTCTTATGACAATCCAATTTAATTTTTATTTGCTAATGACCTCTTGTAAGGTCTTCTTACTTATAATTGATAAGTGCTAACTAAGGACATAGTCGTGTAATTCTTAGACGTAATTATAGTTAGTTACTATGTAAGAGTAGGTATATAAAACAATGCTGATAAATTAAAGGATGAACCTTCATGTACTAAGTACTTATAGTTAGTACTACGAGTATAGGCTGGTCGTGACGTGCAGCGACCTCGCACTTATCTTGCGCGCTCTCACGACCACGCAACGCGCATTGCACGACCATGCCTGCCCGCTATGGCGACCATTTGTGCGAAAGAACTTTTCTGTATTAGAAAACTCATGTTGTTTTTTTAGTTAATCGAATATATCTTATTACAAAACAAAGCCACCTGCATCTGTTTACGAACCATAATTTCAAAACTTACCCAACAGGATTTAATGAAGTTTTCATAAAAATAATCACAATAAACTAGATTAACTTCTGGTACTCATAACACAAGCATACAATATAAGCTTAGCGTGGGACCAGAGGACGTTGTGTGTATGGTCTATAAATAAATTAATTGGCAAAGAAGGCATCCTACATAAATTTTATTTATTTTATAGTGGAGATACAAAATTGTTAAAGTATTAATTTTTATAATTGACATGCTATGCTTTTACTTAATTAATTAAATTACGGTGGAAAAAGTGATTACCGCAAGCGGGACTCGAACCCACGACCTCGGAATACCGTTCCGTAGCTCTGCCAACTGAGCTTATTGTGGTCGTGCTCGAAGTATGCAATTAAGCCACCGTAATCGTTACTCAATTGAGTTTATATAGTATTTCTACGTGCAACGCCATCTATCAAGAATGCTTTGGCAGATCTACGGAACGGTATTGCAAAGTCGTGGGTTCGAGTCCCGCTTGCGGTAATCACTTTTTCCACCGTAAATTAATTTACAAAATTGTTATTAAAAATATCGGAATAAGTCATCACAGTTATTTGAATAACTAGCTGTTGCCTGCAACGTCGTACGCGTGGAATTTCGAAAATTCTCCCCTTTTTGCAACAATCAACTGATGCTTCGCTCCTATCAGTCGCAGCGAGATGATAGCCATTTAGCTCTCCGAGATAAATGTACCTACTATCCAACACTGAAAGAATTTTACAAATCGGACCAGGCAGTGGTTCCTGAGATTAGCGCGTTCAATATCGATATAAATATAGATATAAATTTTAATAAACCTGTGTGAATCTATAGTTACGTTATGAAGTGAAATTGCATCGATCTTATTTTCGCACGAAGTGATTCAGAATAAAAAAAACTACTTTTTACGGATTTAGACGCGTGTATTTGTTTTAAATTTCGGCCCGATGAACGATGTTTCGGAGACTTTGCAGTCACTATGGTCACGGGTGAGACGGTGAGAAAGTAGTTTTATTTAAACAAATGAGTCGCGCAAGTGTTAGAGAATATTATCATAATAAAAATTTCAGTTTTCTGGTGTACCACATACCTATGCTTAACTTTACTTGTTATAAAACAAAGTCGTTATTTTTGTATGTATGTCCCTATGTGAGCTTATATCTTCAAATCAACGCAACGGATTTTGATCCGTTTTTTTTAAACAATAGAGTGGTTCAAGAGGATGTCTTTTTTTATTGTATAGTTTGTTAAGGTATGTTTTCTAAATTCCACGTGTACGAAGTTCGGGCTAGTTATATATATAAAGAATGTATAGAATGTATAAAAAAAAACTATATGCCGATGTAATGTGCCGGCGAAAGACTAATACAATGTAACACTAAGTAATTACTAGACAAAGATAATGAACGCATTAAATATAAAAATCACGTCGATCGTAAAACGTAGACGTGAATTGTACGCGTGTAACACTCGCTGCTCTCTCACGGTGTATTTTTTACTCATTAATATCATTCGCCGTCCCTTATCCCGGTATACAAGTATTAACAACACAAGTGTTACCATTTCTTGCTAAGGGTGAAAGAAGTCTAAGGAATATTTAAAACATCGGTTTCAGTTTCTTCGTCAAACTCACACTAAACATCTGAGATCGTCGGAAAATACAACATTTAGATATACCAGCGCACTCCACGAAGTTCTATGGGAAGTCCTTTACAGTCGAGGCAGCTCGCCTTTGGAATGCGCTGCCGGCAACTGTTAGAAGTGCTCAGACTGTAACAGTTTTTAAAAAACGTGTTAAGGAACACTATCTATCAATGTAATTCAAATAAATATCATACTGTTTGATACGCTGTGCCAATTATTATTATGTTTCACTCTATCGTTCTATTATATTTGTAGTTATGTATATATGTATGTGTCTATCTTATGTATGTAATTATGTATAAGTTTAAGTATTCATTTATATTATTATAGTAACTTATGTAGTTTTTAGGGTTCCGTACCCAAAGGGTAAAGACGGGACCCTATTACTGAGACTTCGCTGTCCGTCCGTCCGTCTGTCACCAGGCTGTATCTCAAGAACGGTGATAGCTAGAGAGTTGAAATTTTCACAGATGATGTATTTCTATTGCCGCTATAACAACAAATACTAAAAATAAAATAAATAAATATTTAAGGGGGGCTCCCATACAACAAACATGATTTTTTTACCGTTTCTTGCTCGATACTAATAACGTTGCCTTATGTTGCATAGATAATGGTACGGAACCCTTCGTGCGCGAGTCCGACTCGCACTTGACCAATTTTTCATACTATTAGTACACCACTTATAACTAATCTTTAATCTTAAAATTCCATCCCAAGGTTGTCTGTAAGAGATCACAAATAGTGATAAGACCGCCTTTTATACCATAAAAAACTGATAACACTGTTAATCTTTTGTAAATTTTTGGTGTACAATAAAGAGTATTGATTTGATTTGATTTGAATATTAGAAGTAAATAACATGTTTAGTGAGAGATGGAAAACTTAAAGCTGAAATCTATAACCAATATGCCTGTTCGTTGTGGCATAGTAAATTAAAAACCCTTCTAAAGTAGATGAGGCCCCTGAACAGCAATGGGTCGTTTATGGGCTGGGAAGTTAACTTCATAATTTGTAACTTCGAATATATAAAATTCTGCTGTCACGGTGTTTGTAATTATACTCCTCCGAAATGGCTCGACCGATTTTCGTAAAATTTTATACATATATTCATTAGGTCTGAGAATCAGACATCTATTGTTCATACCCCTAAATGTTAAGGGTGGGTCCAGCCCTGAGGTTTATATGGCAAAACAACGTTTGCCGGGTCAGCTAGTATTATATAAATATTTTGTTTTAAATAGGCACGATATCAGACTTGGTATAAGCAGTGTAAGGGCCACCGCACACGTTCGGTGGTGTATGCACGCGGACGCGGGTCGCAGTATCTCGCGATCTTCGTCATTTGCATTCGACGTCTTGGCAGCGAATTACAAACTACACTTTAATAGCATTGTGCAAAGTCAAGCAAGGTTTTGTTTTATATAAACTTTATTTATTTATAAATCTTTGTTCTATTTATAATTTTGGATTTTATTGTGTAACATGTAGTTAATTAAAACATCTGCCATTACTTACGTATTTATTTTTAACTTTTAACTCATAATAAAATTTTATGATACAGAAATAATGGAGAAATTATTCTTTAAACAGCAAAAGTGACCTTCCAATGTTTGCGACCGGGTCGCGCGACTCGTCTGATCTTGTACTAAAAATATCGAACTGCTTTGTATGAAATACAAACGTGTGAAATATATTGTACAAATAAATTTGAATTTTCTTTAATCCATCACCACATGGACAAGAGCGGATTAAATTTAGCAAATTCGCGATGTTCATAGTAGTTCGTATTTACGCATCTAGGTGCGTTGTCGTGCGCAGGCAGTAATGACAGGCCGCACGCGCGAGCCGCCTAATTGATAATGGCCGTGGACGTGCGCGCCTCTCATGCACTATGGGAATTGAGCACGACCATCTTCTACAGATCACCACGGACCAGGGATGAAGCGCGATGCAATTATATGTGTCATTTTAAACGTAACTTAATATCTAACTTATATATATACGTGGGAACATGCAACTATTTGAGTTATATTAATATGTAATGTACTTTTTGTTTCAGTACAACTGCAAGCTTTATGTTTTGCCGATTATTGATTAAATGTCCAAAAAAAAATACAATGAAAAAAAAAATCCATGGAGTTTCTTGTCTATTCTTCTCCATAGGATTTCCTTTTGAAAAAGACGCCTAGCTGCTTACTTTTTAAAAGAGCATGTCTATGTTGCATGTTCTTTGAAATATAAATATTTATTAAATGAAGCCAAATTATGGTTAAAATATTTTTTTGACATAGTTTGTACTTATGGTTACTTCCCGGCAGAGTCTGTTTCTTTTTTCTGGTAGCAGAAATGTGTTCTATTTTCTGCAGGTTGCATCGCTCTTATGTTAAATTTCATGGTGTTACTGATAGGTAAATTCTAATAATTCATTCTAAGAAGAAAATTAGGCAACGGTTTATTCCTTGCCGCCTAATTATCCTTACGAACATTATGAATACGAAAGTAACTCTATCTCTATCGAAACTACTACACTAATTTAAATAATAAATAATAAATCAAGGTGAAAGTGCACAGATAGTATAGAATTTGACACAGCACAGGAAGATTTAAGAAAAAAACACGTGTAGTAAGTCCATATCCCACGCGTACGAAGTACCGAGAAACAATTAGTTCACAATAAATAGCAGTTAACCAGCCACTTCAGTTCAAACTTTATTTTATTTATAGTCATCCATTCTGATTGAGATCCATGTTATTTTACAAAGCGTTATAAGACATGGCACCAGCCTGTCTCTCTAGTCATGATTCTGTATGTAGCCTGGGCATTCCACCTAATACTATCGCGGCGTTGTTTTATGTTTTTTATTGCATGTGTATAGTTATAGTTATGAGTTCTCTTATTAGAGTTAAGTAGTTACTACGTAGATAATTAAACATTTGCTAAAAATGGATTGTCTAGAGTTCCTACCTCATATATTAAAGAACAAACATAGGTACTCTGTTAGACAATAGGTTCGTAAATAGAGTTCGCTTAAATAGTGTTCCATTTTCAATTATTTTTAATGGACAATTTACAAAAAGTCCTCTGGTCTCAAGCTACTTCTTTTGTATATACATCCTTATAATACATAGAAAACACCCAGACGCAGTACAAACATTTGTATGACATTAATAAACATCATATAATGGCCTCGTGCGGGAATCGAACTCGCGATCTAATGGACGGCCGCGGCAGTCCGTTAGATCACGAGGTTACATGAATTAGGTACATGAACCACTCGACCCGACAAACCGTATGTTCAAAAAGTGTTCCATTTAAAAAAAAAGACGTGTGGCACTCGGGGACTGCCGCGGTAAAGCTATTGCATAGCATTTTTTATCAACTTATGCAATTATAATTATTTATTTATTTTATTTATGCAAGAATCTAAAGACCATAAACTAGAATAAGATTAATAATCCTTATTTACTGATGCCTTTGATCCATTGCTTATGGTAATTACGGCAAAATAGCGATTGTCAATCAAATGTATTGACATTAATATATATTAGGTTGTTCGGAAAGTCATTTCGTTTTTTCCCGACAGAGGATTTATTGTATTCTTTTGCACCCATCTCTACATTTAAGCCATATAATTTTTATATGCTTTGAGAGCTCATATAGCAAGGCTTGTGTGTGAAAAATTCCAATTCATTCTACGCATTAGTTTTTGGTTGGTGCCCTTTTAAATATGGAGTAAATAAGCAGCATTATTTGCATTATTATATTTTAAATAAGCAGCATTTTCGACATATCTTACTGTTTTACTACAGAAAGGGTAAAAATGCTGTTCAATCCAGAAAGAAATAGACTGATGTGTATGGAGAAGGTGTGTTGACAGTACGCCAGTGCCAGAACTGGTTCGCTAAATTTCTATCTGGCAATTTTGATGTCGAAGATGTAACGTTCGTGAAGGCCGGTTGAAGCTGATAAAGACATTAGCTGATGTGAACCGGCGAATAACAACACGTGAGATCGGATTGAGGTTAAATTTATGAAATTAAACAAAAATAATTGAAGTATTTGTTTATTACACCAAAGCTGTCTTTCATTTCCACAACAAAATAATTGTGTGACTTGATATCTTCTAAATATCGGGAAAATATCGCGTCAATGGTGGTCCCATATTTAGGATTGAATTCTTGTGGATCAGTATTAATTCTGAAATTTAATTTTTTCGAAAGAAACGTTGTCAGCAGCTCTGATTTCTCTCTGATAAGTGGAAATTTGTAACCATTTGTACCAAGTATTTTCGACCCTTCTTCAGTGTACTCCAGTAAAGTGAGATGAATAAAATGCTCTACCTCGTCTAAATTTTTCAATGTTTCAAGTGTCCTATAGCCGATACCTGGTCCCAAGCCAAATTGGTACTGCTGATTTTGAGTTCTAACTAACACAACTTTATTTTATATTTGTAGATTATATATAAATTAACAAAACAAAAAGTAATACTGCATTTGTGATAATAATAATGAAATGTATGTATATAGAGTAGGCAGTCATTTTCTTTTACTATTTTATTCATATTTAAAACTAACGCCAAAACTCACATGAGTCACCAGCGCGAACAGCGAAACGGCGTTGCAGTAGCGCAGTAATGTAATGTAACGCAGTAGCGCCGTAATGTGTAAGGTTTTTTACGCTATTTCCGTTACCTACGGAATTTAAATTTCGAATTTTGTTCATTCGGACTCCACGCTCAAGGCCCGCGATAGAAGCTATGCAATAGCTTAAAAAATTTTGATGTACTAAAGCTCCTTCTTTACCTTCGTAACTCTTTAATTGCAATATTCAATACGTTGGATTGATCCAAACTTTAGACACTTATCACAATAAAATAAAAAGGCTCTTACATTTACGTACCTAATTTTGTAAATTAAGCAGTTTTTTAACAAATGTTTTTAAATGTTTTACCGTACTTATGATAACAAATGGCTAGAAAATATTTAAAATAATTACTGCCTATAAAATCTATCTTTGACCTGGCTGCAACCTAAATGCAAACATTAGGGACACGCAATTCACGGCGTTAGTGGTTAGTGCGTGTTTACTATGGTGGGCCTAACATGCAAACAGTTGAAATAAACTATATGGACTAGCAGAAGAAGCATAATTACTACTCATTTATAAATCAAACAGTAGATATAACACGACATCTATAGGTTTATCTATACTTAATATAACAAAGCTGAAGAGTTTTTTTGTTTGAACGCGCTGATATACATTTACATATTAATTCATGATGTGGGTTATATAAATTAAATACAAGTTAAAGGTATAAAGTAAGTAAATTAAGAAAAAATAATTTTGGCTCACCCAATATTATAATTCAGCAAAGAAAGCGTAAATTCATGAATTACAACTTCTAATAAATTTAAAACGATATTTTTTGCGCTCTGTGCTCATATTTCAAATTTTTGTTTAAATGATAAGTGTAAAAAGTTGTGGTGATGGGCGCTGTAAATATGGAACTCTGTATAAAAATTTGTGTACCCTATGTAGCCCGAAAATTCAGGTCGTTGGAGGAGCAATGAACATTAAAATTTATTTAACAGGCCGGATTTATTTAGGCTATTTCCGAGGTTGCAGATTCAATCCCCGCCCAAAAAAGCCATTTTTGTGTATTTCGCACAAATATATTTGTTTTGCTTCAAAACAACATTTATTTTTTGTTTAGATTACCTCAATAACTCATTACTATAATAGCTTGTGGTACAATATCTTCACTTATTATAAAACAAAGTCGTTATTTTTGTGTGTATGTCCTTATGTGAGCTTATATCTTCAAAACCAGGCAACGGATTTTGATGCGGTTTTTTTTAGATAAAGTGGTTCAAGAGGATGGCTTTTTTCTATACTTTGTTAAGGTTTAGTGTATGTTGGAGAGGAGGGGTTTAATAACTATAAATGCGGGTAAAACCGCGGGCATTAGCTAGTTGTGTATAAAATAATCGATTTTAGAAACGTTTTTTTAAAGTTTTCGTAAAATTCTTTAAATGTTTTGCTTCTTTTTTTAATATTTCCTATCGTAAAAATAACTATAGCACATAAACTACTTCAAATTAGATTATTTTTATAAATAACAAAGGCATTATTTCGTTAAAAATAGTAAAACACTTTATTATGCAAGCAAGAAAAAAATAACATGTAGCTATTAATATTATTTATTAGACATTTCCTAATAAAAATAATTTAATTTCATGCTCTTTCATCTACTAAAAATAGGTGCACTGGATGGCCTTAATGTTGTAATATTAGACCTTCTGATGCGTAACATATTTATAGCCACTGATTTAATAAGCCATTCTAGTTTTTAGATCCCAGACGAAGTTATTTCGACCGTACATAACTTATCTTTATAGTGATGAAAATGCGTTGTATGTTCTATAGTTGTATGCATGTCCACTATTTTGTCTTTTTAGATAATTCCCAGGTATCTATCGCTTAAAGTCGGCCAAAATCAATACGATTTTGGTTCTAATAATTACGCAACTAGCGTAATTATTTTCGTTTTCCCATAATAGATTTTAAAGTAAGTTACATGGGGTGGCGGACAAAAAGAATATAAGTGTCACCTCCCCAAGTTTTACCCGCAGGCGTCGTATAAACCCAAAAAGTAGTGTCCGATCGTCGCATTGGCACCCCAAAAGACATGCCGACGCGGCATACGCTTCGTTCGTGAGTACGTCATAGTCGCATAATGGCTAGTAACGTGTCAAGACCTGTCGTGTGAGTTCCGTTTATGACATAATTATGCCCTCTTGTGTTGTTCCCACATGTAAAAATGCTTCTGGTTCTATTAAGAAGCATGAGGGGATCACATTTCATCGGTAAATAACGAATAATGACGTAAATATGACATGTATGTATCTGTTTAATTGTATTGATTTACGTGTATCTCTATGTATGTGTATGTAATGTATTCTTTATAGGATTTATCTATGTCAATAAGTCTTTAACAACTATAATCTTCGATAATCTAGCTTTATTTGTTACACTTCTACCTTCCCTTTTTCTGCACCACCCTATGGTTGACTGGTAGAAAATGCCTTAGGCATTAAGTCCGCCTTTGCATAGTTTAAGCATAAAGTGTAAATAAATAAATAAATAAATATTAATAAAATTAAAATTATTTTAATTGGACTCGCCCACGTACGAATTGGGCGAGCCCAATCTTAATGTGTTGCCACTTTTTGGTAAAGCATTCTCCCTTGTTTATAATTTCTGCACAACCTATCGTTGCCACCTATTCACTAACTTTGATGTAGTTTTAATATTTAACCCTAGAATAGGTATGTAATAAACATATTAACGTAAATATTTTGACAACGTTTATGTTAAATTTTATAGATCATAGATGACTTGCTTTTAAAATTTGGTCTAAATAGTATTGATTTCATGATAAAATATTGTTCTTGTAATTGGTATTTTTTATTGCATGGATGTTTTTTAACCGACTCCAAAAAAGGAGGAGGTTCTCAATTCTTCTGTTTTTTTAATTTTTTTTTGTATGTTTTTTATTACCCATCGAATAGCTAGGTAGATAGGTATATATTAAAATAAAACTCTATAGAGAATTAGGAATAAAGCGTTTTCCGGGAGCCAATTAAAAAAAATTTTTTAAATAGGTTCAATAGATGTCGCTGTATACTGTTAATGTACACCAAAGAGCAAGTAAAATTTATGGTTTTATACATACACAACGTAATACATACACAAAACAAAATGTATACAACACTCATACTGAATATAAATAAAATTGCAAAATTGCACTGTAAAGTTTATGTAACGTTCCGTTTTACGTATTATGAAGAACTCGCTTGTACAGGGGCAACATACACCGCCATCTGTTGAGCATTTTTTACACAATTTTTTATTTTTTTGTTCAGCTGTCAGAAAAGGCCTCATTAGTAGGAAATGACTCGAGAGCTAGCAACACTGCGTGGAGGTGAAGAGAGGCCCGCGCGCCCGCGCGGGGCTCATTTAGGGACACACTACGATGCATTCAAATATTTCCGAGCCCTCCTTCTGTATATTCTGTGTATAAACCAAACGAAGGAATAGCATTGCATGACACTTACGTATATACCAAAGGAGGTTTAAGGTCAGGCAGGGGGACTGTCTTAAAATCAGCCAATAACTTCTGTCATATGGAAACATATTGGACCGACCCAAAATTAGGGGATAAGGACAGGAGAGTGATGATAGTAAGTTATTTATTAATATCATATTTTTTATGCTTTTAATCAATAATGTGTCACAGTATCTAATTGATTTAAAAACCGTCGTATGATGGTCTTAATTAGTTGAATAGTCCGATTTTGTCTTTTCATTATTAGTATTTGTAGTTTAAAAAAAGAATTCCCTGATCAACGCACCAAGTATGGCAAATAAAACAACTATTAACAATAATTGAAACATTTCAAACAAAAGCGTTAACCGTTAATCGTCATCATGTGTAGTCGAGTGGCATTTAATAACATCTGCTCTTTGCGAAAGTTGATAAAAAAATATTACTATGCGTATTCGATTGTCCTTCTTATGCGTGTAAATGTCAATTGAAAGAATTTAAATTTTATTATTAGACACATTATGTAAAAAAACCAGTTAAATATGAGTTAGACACGCACACGCAGGGTTCCATACCGTTATTAAGACGGCACGATACCAAATTATGCTCCATACCCATAACACAAGCATAATAAGCTTAGCTTGGGACCAGAGGACGTTGTGTAAAATGTCTATGAATATTTATTTATTTATTTATTTATACAAAAATATGGGCATCGTAGTCTCCTTTTTTCTTCGCGAAAGTTAAACCGATTTTGATTGTTTATACGCTATGTTATAGATGGAGAGTATATCTATGCTTCTATCATTTTCTTTGTTTCTAAACATAATAACCCGTTTTTTTTTTGTTTTCTTTAGATAAAGATGCAGTGTCTATAACACATTTGGTAGGGTTTTACCAAAAAAGAAAGTGATATAAGCATAGATATACTCTTCATCTATAATATAGAGTAAAAACAATCAAAATCGGTTTAACTTTCGCGAAGAAAAAAAGGAACTATGACTCATCTTTTTTTCAAAGAATTTGTAGTTAAAATCTGCTACAGCTATATATGTCCCTGTCAGCACGGCGCTCGGGAATAGGGATAGCAATACCTAAGGCAAATACCTAAATAAGAAGTACAGTATCCTCTTAATCAAAATATATGTGTCATACAAACCCCAAATAACGGGACCCCAAATAAAGGTATAAGGGCATAATGATGATGAGTATTTTTTGTTGTAGCATCAACTGATATACACAAACTGTGAAAGTTTCAGATCTCTAGCTACCGCTGTTCTGAAGATACAGCCTGGTGAAAAACAGACGTACGAACGGACGGACAGCAAAGTCACAGTAATAGGGTGGGTACCGTTATACCTTTTGATACAGAACCCTAAAAATAAATATAGACAATCCAACGAGGTTATACATATAAATATAGTAAGTCTATGAAATAATCGAATAACCTCCGACCAAATATTTTATTTGATCGGAGATATTATCAGAGACAACAATTTTACTAGGTGGCGTATTTTGTTTCGTCTAGGTTGAATGCGAGCGATAACTAAAGCTACTTACAAACAAACAGTTCTTTGAAAAAGGACCATTAGCGGTAGACAAAGGTTATGTAATGCGATCCAAAAATATTAAATATTATATATATATTATAAATATTAATTAATTATAAATTAATGAAATATATAAAATAAAAGTTACATCCTGTATAAAGTGTATTTATTGCAAGACTTTGCTTGTGTCGCACGAGTGATTGTCAGCGGACCGAGGGTAGCCGAGACAAACTTGTTAAAGTTTTTATGGCTACCTGTTTATATAATAATGTGTTTGTGTTGTAATTGTAATTGCATATAAAAAAAAAAAAAAAACATCTAAATGTGTGAGGATATTTCAAGCTAATAAAAACAAATTATTTGCCGCCAAATGCACAAAACTTGTATAAAAAAGTTAGGTGAAATAACCTTAATGTTGCTTTAATGTTTCTAATCTAATATATGTTGTCTAATGATTATATTAATGCACTTTGGCTACTAATTTGGATCGTCGTGTGTTTGATAGCGCAAGTTAAAATACCAGTTTAAAACATAATCATCCATTTAATTATACAATTTCGTCTACTTTCAGAAAGCAGCTCTGGGTTGTCTGTCTGGCTTAAATTAATCTAACTTGTCGTGGTAAACAAATTGTGTGCCGTCTCTATATAACATTAGTGGTTATACAAAACCTGACTTTTTTATTATCTAGCTCTATAACTCATTGACGATGCATTTCATGTCTGGGAATGTTGATTTCTACATTTTATATGTTGTCAAAATTAATCGGATGCAATATGGATACATTATATTTGACATTGATTTGTATATTAATACAGTTATTCATATGATTGGTGTTATTTTGTTAATGGGAAATGATATTAATCACTCAATTTATGTCCGTGTAATGATGAATTAAGAATAAGAGTGTCACAAACCCTTTCCAACCCAGGGAAAAGCTAAAAGTTGAAAAGGAAGCGTCTGTTCTGGAATGGGTACGTAATATAGAGGGATGAAGGGCATTTAAGTAAAAAGGCGATAAATATGAATGTTGATGGCCGGAAAAAAAGGGATATGAAAGAAAAAGGAGTCGATGAGAGTATGACGACTAATAGGAGAGGCTGGAAGGAAAAAAACGTGTAGCGCTGATTCCAAGTAGCTTGGGATAGGGTAGGAAGTTGCTGTAAAAGCCAGTTAAGTAATATTGTACACAGATAACATCCTCTGTGAAAGATGAAAAACTCGAAAATAAATCTTAGGCCATCAAGCTTGATCAGCATGGCATAATAGACTATAATCCCTCGCAAAGTGGTGGAGGCCGGTGCCCAATAGTGAGATCTTAATGGGCTGAAGAGAGAGAGAGACTCAATATAATCTTACCTATCTTCAATTGATGCCATCATTGTTGGTATTTTTCAATAAGCTACTGGCGATAGTATTTCCTACTGAAACATAGAATGTAGATACGTGATATCTTACTGGTAAGCAGGGATAATTAAATCCCTATCCGTAATTTTAAATTCGAATTTGAAAACGAATGTTAGTAGTTAACTAATAGAAAATAGTAAGTAAAGTATATATATAGTATATATAGTATTTATTGATACTTTCTATTTATTGAGTCATAATTTGTCAGGTACTAAATTCATGACAAGAGTTTTCTTTTATCAAGACCGTTAATACTTTTACCTGAAAATATTTTTAACATGAAATGATTTCTGTTACAAATGGGTACGTAATTTTTGCGTGGCATTTAGATTGTCTGCTTACTAGGCTACCGCTACTCCATTCTTCTTTCTAATGTATAAATATATGGAATTAAATAAGTAAATATTTAATTAAGTGCTAACTAATGTTTATGGAGTGCATTGCAGTTAAAATTAGCATAGATTTGTGAAAAGAAGCGCATTGCCCTCTCTACGTTAATGCGTTTAAAGACTTTTAATATTATGCCAATATTTTAAAGAGACATTAGACAGTCTATTGCTTTTGATGTTTTTTTATTTTAAAAGTATTTTTTTTGTCTTTAGATACATATCAATTACATAGGAATCATTAAATCGATGTTGAATAACACATTTCATGGGTAACCGAGACTAATACTGGCTTATATGCACGACATGGTAAACTTATTATCGCCATTTTAGTAAAAAAATTTCTTCTTTGATTAACTTCTACTTAAACTTAGTCCTGTAATTAAATATAAATATACAACAAAAAAAATATTTATTTTGGTTCAATCGTTCATAAATTTTGCAGTACATAATATATTTTAGTGATCTATTTTTATTTATATAAATAATAAATAAATAATAAATATTAATGGACATTTCAGAGAGCGTCCTCTGGTCCCAAGCTAAGCTTATATGCTTGTGTTATGGGTACCAGAATACGGATAGACTACATATTATACTACTTTTCTTTTGTAAATACATACTTATAATACATAGAAACACTGAGACGCAGTACAAACATTTGTATGACAATTAGAAAAATCACACAAATGATTGAACGGAGCGGGAATCGAACCCGGGACCTCTTGATCGGCAGTCCGCTACATGAACCACTCGACCACGAGGCTCGTCGTATATATAGATTTTAATTATCTGTCTCTCCAGCCCATTAACATCCCACTGTTGGGTACAGGGCCTTTCGATGGGAGGGAGTATGATCTAATCTGTCGCGCGGACCAGGCGGGTTGCCACAAGTTTCATTTTCAAGTTTTTCGTCTCTCTCAGAGGCTGTCATTTGCGAACAATGTTCCTTAGCTGGCTTTTACAGCAACTTCTTCTTCTTCTTGCCCTATCCCAACCTACTTGGGATCTGCGCAACACGTTTTTTTTTCCTTCCAGCCTCTCCTATTAGTCGTCATACTCTCATCGACTCCTTTTTCTTTCATATCCCCTTTTTTCCGGCCATCAACATTCATATTCATCTCCTTTTTACTTAAATGCCCTTCATCCCTTCATATTACGTACCCATTCCACATACTTGTATTCTTTATCCGTCACCACACGAACCGATTTTGATATTATATTAATACTTAATTTAATTACTATCTATTATTTATTTATTTAATGCTTCTTAATATATTACAGCTAATGCTTATTATCTAGAATATATGCAATAAAGCCTACGGCAAAAAAATGTATATATCGTTATTTAAATTCCTAGATAATTAGCCTAGGTTTAGCTGTTCCTCTCGTATGACTAGTAGAAGGCCATCAACTATACAGGGTGTGGCGTAAATAGTGGTCCACCGTTCAAGGTTGGATACATCAGGTAGGTACCTACACCATACCAAAATTTGGAACCGGTCCGCCGACTGGTTCCAGAAAAAAAAATATTTTTAATTTTTTTTAAGAAATTCCCATTTTCATTAAGAATTTGATCACAGTTTCAACAAAAAACATTATTTTTGATTTTTTATTCGTGTTTTTTCATGCTGAATGTATGAGCTATCATAAAATAAAAAAGATTTGTATTGAAATTGTAGCCTTTACGGGAAAAAGTGATTTCTTCTCAATTCTTAACCTAAATTTTATCGCATCAGTCATGTTCAGGAGCGGTTTTTGAAAAAAAAATGTACTACACTGTTAGTGCCCATGCATTTAAAAATATGCTCATGATGTACTGATTGTAAAATGGTATAATAGTACCGCTTTTCAAAAATAGTTTTTTTTTTATTGCAATTGTAATTAAAAACGGATAAGTCTTCCTGTTACTATTTTCGCAACATAATATTTAAACAAAAATATTGTCTTTTTGTTTTTACCCATTTAAATATGGAATTAAATAAAACAAAGTCTCAATCTTACAACTGATATTTGACTCCACGTCTCCAAATAATTCTACATCATGTCGTGTCCTATAAAAAAAGGTCGCTCTGTACCTGAACCATAACAAAAGACCTATTGAAGTGCGCACACTCTTGTAATGCGTAACGTAGCTGGAGTAACTAAACAATAGGATAGTGATAAGGAAAGGATGTAGTTTGTTGTTGTTGTCCCTTTCCTTTCTAGCAATTGAGATCGGAAAGAAATGGTACATAAACAATTAGTACGATCTACGCTCCCGTGCATCGTATACGTTTCGTTTCATTTGTGTTTAACTCCGCTGTTTCTTGCTATTCCCCTGGACTCCGGTTGATTGCCTAAGTGATTTGGACTTGTCGTTTTGGTGACATCTAATAATCTTGCTTACGTTTACCGGACTCTGATTTGCATAACGATTTGGACAAACGTGCAGTGCAGTGATAACAAAAATGTCTCAGTATACACCGCGCGAATATGCTGACATGCATTTTATTTACGGAGAATGTGGAGGAGTCGGCAGAGAGGCGGCTCGGCTTTACAGGGAGAGATATCCCGATCGCAGACATCCAGACCACAGGGTGTTTGGGCGAGTCCACAATGCATACACCGAAGGGAGGATACCCGGCTCAGGCGTAGGCGGTGCAAGAGAAGGACGCCCACGGAGACATGCCGATGATCAGGTACTGAATTTGGCAGAACAAGATCCTACAACCTCAGTCCGAGTCTTATCTCGCACAACGGGGATATCTACCAGAACCGTACATCGCATTTTAAAAAGACACGAGCTACATCCCTACCATTACACAAGGGTACAGACTCTGTTACCAAGGGACTATCCTCCGCGAGTGAGATTTTGCAGAGAAATGCTGCGTAGAATACGAGAGGACGAGCAATTTTTTAATAAAATACTTTGGAGTGACGAATCATCTTGCAGAAAAGATGGATATTTAAATTTACACAACTTGCACAGCTGGCAGTTAGAAAATCCGCACGTCATGAGACAAGATCGATCGCAATACCAATTTAAAATAAACCTTTGGGTCGGCATTATTAACGGACAAATAATTGGTCCATTAGAACTGCCAGAAACCTTAACCGCAGAAAGGTATCTTGGGTTCTTACAGACAGATTTACCCGTACTTCTAGAAAGTGTCCCTACAGAGATCCGAGACAGCATGTGGCTACAAAATGATGGCTGTCCCGCTCACTATGCAGTAAGGGTACGAGAGCACCTTAATGTGGCCTATCCAAACAGATGGATAGGGCGGTTAGGCCCAATACTATGGCCACCACGCTCCCCAGACCTTAATCCTTTGGATTTCTTTTATTGGGGATGCTTAAAGGAAGACGTATACAAGGGACCAATAAATAATATTGAAGAATTAAGGACCAGGATTCTGACAGCAGCTGGAAAAATCAATGAAAGCGGGTTTGCTCGACGTCTTAAACGCTCCTTTATTCGACGGTGCAGAGCGTGTATAGCTGCGAATGGGGGCCATTTTGAGCACCGATTGTATTAATCAATAAATAAATAATTATGATGTCAAAGTTGTTTTTTTTTAATACCCTGTCTGTAGTAACTTTTGTGTTCTCATTTGCCAATACAATTACAATAATAATATTGTCGTTGTCACTATGACCAAGTTTACAGTAAGAATGGGCACATAAATAAGGTAGACGAAATTTTTGTTTCAATATTATGTTGCGAAAATGGTAACAGGAAGACTTACTTATTTTCAGTTACAAATGCAGTATTTTTTTTTCTATTTTTGAAAAGCGGTACTATTATACCATTTTATAATCAGTACATCATGAGCATATTTTTAAATGCATGGGCACTAACAGTGTAGTACATTTCTTTTTCAAAAAACGCTCCTGAATATGAGTGATGCGATAAAATTTAGGTTAAGAATTGAGAAGAAATCACTTTTTCTCGTAAAGGCTACAATTTCAATACAAATCTTTATTTTTTTATGATAGCTCATACATTCAACATGAATAAACACGAATAGAAAATCAAAAATAATGTTTTTTGTTGAAACTGTGGTCAAATTCGTAATGAAAATGGGAATTTCTTGAAAAAAATTAAAAATATTTTTTTTTCCGTAACCAGTCGGCGGACCGGTTTAAAATTTTGGTATGGTGTAGGTACCTACCTGATGTACCTAACCCTGAACGGTGGACCACTATTTACGCCACACCCTGTATATGCAGTCAAGTTTAATTAATTAATTATATGAATATAAAATGTGTTTATTGTACGATCTAGCCTTGATGTGCATAATTCCTGTATAGAGAAGACTTGCACTCCATGTCACTAGTATTATGGCTAATGCTACCCTACCTAAGTAATAGTTATTGCAAAATTTATTACTCGTTGTAATTCTAATAAAAAAGCTCTATTAAGATTTTATGGCAATTTTTCCAAGTAAATCATCTGTCTTAAGCGTGTATTTTCTTTCTTATACAAATCAAACGATTTTCATTCGTCTGGCTGTTGTGGTTCTGGTTAATAGGTTACCTTTATCTTTTGGTATGGAACCCTAAGAACAATTTAATTTTTCCTACAAACTGTAATTACGTAAGAGAAACTGCATGCAAGACACAGCTAGTATGAATAGAAAGTCTTATTTACTAATAAAACATTTCGGCACTTTGATTATGGAAAAGAAAACAATTTTTAGCAACATCATTGAATGTCAATAAAAATATCTACGTTTATGTTTTCGAAATTTCAATTCGCGAAAATTTATGAAAACAAAAGTAACTATTTAGACTTCTTAGTGTAAATTCAGTCTGTGTGGTGACGGATTAAGAATACTAGTGTCACCACCCCATCTCCCCCAAGGGTTCTGTAAAAATCAGCTAAGGGATATTGCTCACAGATAACATCCTCTGTGAGAGACGGAAAACTCGAAAATAAACCCTGTGCCAACACGCTTGGTCAGCGCGGCACAGTAGACCATAATCCCTCCAAAGTGGAGAAGGCCCGTGCCCAAAAGTGGGACGTAAATGGGCTGGAGAGGAGAGGATTGTAATTCATTATATATTTACACAGATATCAGTCTATAATGCACTACTTAAACAAAATAAAAGAAACCGCACAGTTAATGTATTCAAATGTGTATAAGCGTCTAATACAAGTAGGTAAAAAATTTATTAAGGACCTCAATTCTCATGATTATCAATGATTGGCAAGACCTCTTGCCAATCATAATATCGGCCTAGAGCACTAACTAGAAGTCTTATACAGACGCGACGATAAAAAAAATATAGTCAGTTTTATATATCTGTATTTAATTATTAGGAGACCCAGACAGACACTAATTTGCATTTTAAAATGTCTCTACATTCAAGGTTTCTTTGCCTCGTCATAGACGCAAAATATTCAGTTACGAGTATATATATTTTTTTATTTCTATATTAGAAACAGGTTTTAGACATTAAGTTTCTTGATGAAATACATTAGTACATGTAAAGTTATAAATTTGTTATATAATTATCATTTAAATTAAGCCTCTACAGTCTGCTAGTATACCGCCAAATGCAATAACCTGTATTAACGCTATACAGGGTGTCCCAGAACTCAACGTCAAGCCGAAACGGGGTGACAGGATAGATCATAACCATCACGAGAAAAATCAGAAAAAAAATCTATCCCATGCAGTTTGGAAATTATGGGCATTTTAAGAAAAACCTAGAAATTTGGTCTAACTGTACCATTTTTCGGTTATTGTGGTTAATTTTTATTATTTTTGGTCATTTAAACTTTGGAACCGTAACCCTAAATAACATCTCGAGAATCACAGTCTAAAATAATGACACAATTACCCCAAGTTTCCTAGAATTTAGACTATTTGTTAAACTATGAATTTAAAATTTTCAAACTTTGTCGACTTTGAAACACCCTCCTTTAAAAAAAATGTACTAGAGTGCCTTGGCAAGTGCCATTAAGAGTTGGCGCATTTAATCAGGATTGTAAAATGGTACAATACTTGTAAGTTTCGTACTAAAAAAAACGAGTAAAAAATAAAAACCTCAAGTAACCCGATTTTTGCTAACCCATTTTACTCAGTTAAAATGTTTTTTATTCGCACAAGCCCTTGGTAGGTTCTTTATTTTACGGTAAAATGATGAGAGATATGGATAGTGGACATGTTTGCCATGAGCGAGCGAGACAGATAGTGACGCCACTTTTACCAAAGCAACAAAATACTAATAAAATAATGAAAAATGTTGACCTTGTTTTGTTTAGGTTTATTGGAATAAAAGTCAGATTTGAAAATAACATTTTTTATTAAAACAAATGTTCAAATTGTTTACCATCAGCTTCAACACACGCCCTACATCTTCTTAAAAAAGATCTACTTATTAGCCGGGCATATCCTCGAGAGTTGATGTCCTCAGCAGCTTGAGAAATTCGTTCACGCAGCTCGGCTACGCTCTCAATGGGCTTAGAATAAACTTTTTCTTTGAGAACGCCCCAATAAAAAAAATCCAGGGGATTTAAATCTGGGGAACGGGCTGGCCACGAGATAGTGCCTGAACGTCCAATCCACCTTCCCGGATATTCTTGGTCAAGGAAATCTCTTACTTGCACTGCGTAATGCGCTGGGCAGCCATCTTGTTGATACCACATGTGGCAACGATCTGTTAGTGGTACGTCCTCTAACAAACTTGGTAAATTTTCTCGTAAAAAATTTAGGTAATTCGTGCCATTCAAATTCTCAGGCAGCTCAAAAGGCCCAACTATTTTGCCGTTTAAAATTCCTGTCCACAGGTTAACTTTAAAGCGATATTGGGATCGGTCTTCTCGCATTAAATGTGGATTCTCCACATGCCACTCATGAAAATTGTGTAAGTTTATGTAGCCATCTTTTTTAAATGTAGATTCATCTGACCAGAGAATTTTTTGGATGAATTGGGGATTTTCATTATGACTCTGTAGCATTGTTCTACAAAATGAAATCCTTTCAGGATAATCTCGAGGGAGAAGACTTTGAACTCGTTGTACGTGAAATGGATGCATTTCAGCTCTTTGTAAAATACGATGTGCTGTGCTTTTGGGTATTCCCGTTCTTTCTTCAATTCCACGAACGGAAATACTTGGGTCATCTGCGACCTCTTCCAACACTTCTTCTTCGTAAGGAAAGCGAGGTCTACCTCCAGCCCGTATTTGATTCGGGAAATGGCCGTCCTCTGTGAGTGAATGGTGCACATTAACAAACACGCGGTGATCCGGATAGCGCTCTAAATTTGGATATCTTTCACGATAAAGTCTAGCGGCGGCACTTGCGTTGCATCTGCATTCCCCATAAATGAGATGCATGTTCGCATATTCTTGTGAAGTGTAGCGCGTAGGCATAGTGATGAGAAGGATGTCAACACAAAAGTCCAATTCCAAAAGAGAGAAGCCAAAGTTGCCGGTATGTAATCAACAAGTCCAATTCACAAAAATCCAAGTCCAAAAAGAAAAGCCAAAGTTGTCAGTACTAAATTAACACAAGCGAATACGGAAAGGTGCGCAGTAGACGAATGAGCGAAATGTACTAACTGGTGTCAGACTGGCAGCGTAGCTATTTGCTTGGTATGGCGTCTGTATCTGTTTCATTCGCACTCGTTTAAACGATGCATCTCCGTCTCACTGCGTGGCGTCACTATCTGTCTCGCTCGCTCATGGCAAACATGTCCACTATCCATCTCTCTCATCATTTTGCCGTAAAATAAAGAACCTACCAAGGGCTTGTGCGAATAAAAAACATTTTTCCTGAGTAAAATGGGTTAGCAAAAATCGGGTTACTTGAGGTTTTTATTTTTTACTCGTTTTTTTTAGTACGAAACTTACAAGTATTGTACCATTTTACAATCCTGATTAAATGCGCCAACTCTTAATGGCACTTGCCAAGGCACTCTAGTACATTTTTTTTAAAGGAGGGTGTTTCAAAGTCGACAAAGTTTGAAAATTTTAAATTCATAGTTTAACAAATAGTCTAAATTCTAGGAAACTTGGGGTAATTGTGTCATTATTTTAGACTGTGATTCTCGAGATGTTATTTAGGGTTACGGTTCCAAAGTTTAAATGACCAAAAATAATAAAAATTAACCACAATAACCGAAAAATGGTACAGTTAGACCAAATTTCTAGGTTTTTCTTAAAATGCCCATAATTTTCAAACTGCATGGGATAGATTTTTTTTCTGATTTTTCTCGTGATGGTTATGATCTATCCTGTCACCCCGTTTCGGCTTGACGTTGAGTTCTGGGACACCCTGTATATTCCATTTCTATATTTAGTTCGCAGATAATAACGTTTCATAATAATAATTGTCGTTTATAATTTTAAATAAATAATAAATAAATAAATACTCATGGACATTTCACACAACGTCCTCTGGTCCCAAGCTAAGCTTATTTGTTGTGTTAGGGGTACCAGAATACGGATAGAATACATATACTACTTTTCTTTTGTAAATACATACTTATAATACATAGTAAACACCCAGACGCAGTACAAACATTTGTATGACAATTAAAAACATCACACATATGATTGTCCTGACCGGGAATCGAACCTGAGACCTCGTGATCGGCAGTCCGTTATATGAACCACTACACCACGAGGCCCGTAATAATTTTCATTTTATAGTTACCCAACAGATTAAATTATTAAAAATATATATTTATTTTTAGATTTTATTACCGCATTAAAGCTAACAAATAGTTACGATAGGTCATCGTTGTGTGCTTTGTCTATACTTCTATACTAATATTACCTATAAAGAGGAAAACTTTGTTTGTTTGGTTGTACCCAATAGGCTCCAAAACTACTAGACCGTTTTTAAAAATTGTTTCACCATTTGAAAGCTACATTATCCGCGCTTAACATAGGCTCGATTTTATTTTGAAAAAAATTAGGGTTCCGTAAAATATTTGGGTTTTTCGGAAAAAAAAATCAACTAAAAAGTTACTTATTTTGCGTACGCTGCTTAAACTATAAAAGATAGAACCATAAAATGTTCTAATTAATTGTAGATCTTATAAATATCCACAAAAAAGTCCGCGACACACTATATCTACCTACGTCAAGTAAGGCACAACAACCACTTTTTTATGTCACTTTTTCCTAATGTGTTCAACTAAAAAAAGCAGCAGGCCGGATTTGTTGTACCGAGTGTTACGTCTAGATCTATATCCTAAGTCTATGGTATCATGATCCAAGGAGAGATAATAATATTTGTTTACTTGTGTTTACTCATAGACTTAGGATGTAGATCTAGACGTAACACTCGGTACAACGAATCCGGCCTGCTGCTTTTTTAGTTGAACACATTAAGAAAAATAAATGACAAAGAGCCTATTTAGTAGCCTTTCTAACTCTTTCTTTTTGAGCTGGAGTAAAAGAAAAAGCATGGCTACTATTTACTATTTTACTTTTAAACCATAAACGGGGCGGCCCTGCCTTGGAACAAATCTATGTTCCCGTGTTGTTACTCCCTATTTATAACCTTCTTGTGTTTACTACGATTGTGACATGTGACAACAGAAACTTATGTCTCTGACAACATAAACTGTCAACGTTTTGTAAGTAGGTAGCATAGAATTGAGTATTGATGACAATGCAATCATTAAAAAAATATTCAGGATATTTAAGCGTGTTTTTTAGTTTTTAAACTAAGTAGATTATTTTAAAATTGATTCGCGATCGACCTATTTCTTAGATAAGAAGGGGAACGTTTAAGCAATGCGCTTTTATCCCGCTGTGCACTTTTGAAAATAGTAGAAAACTACTAAAAGTGGTCACGCTGAACGTCTCCCTACTCGAAGCATGAGCTGCGTACATGTTTATTCAAGTATGTATCAAGTACTAGAAACATTTGGTATTGAATGAATGCGTCCCCTCATGGAACTTGATCGACAAATATTGGTCGCGTGATCGACCGGTCGATCGCAATCGACTTGTTGGCCACTCCTGGTATAGTAGACCCAATGAGTAGGGCGTCAATGAGCTGGGAATATCAACATCAAACTTAAGACCTCGATTCAATGACAAGGTTAGCTTCTTAGGTCTTACAAGGGATTTTTTTTTGTGACGTCATGCAATATAATGGCAAGGCAAAGGAGATTCTGGCCTAAATGCTTAAATAAATTTGCAACACCTTGCACTATTAGCATTTTATTTAAGCATTTATCCAGATATCGTTTGACCTAGACCACTTTGTAGAGTTACTATTTATTTATATTTTCACTAGCTAATGCCCGCTACTTCGTACGCGTGGAATTCTAGATCCCCATATATTTTATCACCGTTTAAACTTTCCCTGGACTTTCATGAATATTTAAAGACCGAAATCACCAAAATCAGCCCAGCCGTTCTCGAATTTTAGCAAGACTAACGAACAGCAATTGATTTTTATATAGGTATAAGAAGACGTACACCTTCTTTACTTATTATGAAACAAACTCGTTAATTTTTTATGTATGTCCCTTTGTGAGCTTATATTTCTGTTCAAAACTACGCAACGGATTTTGATGCAGTTTTTATTAACACGCTTTTATAAGTTTGGTATGTACTCGTATCTATCAATGTATTAATCTGTGTAACGGAATCTTTGAAAGCGATTTTCAGCCACTTGCAGTAGACGGATTGATCTGAAATTTTGCACACCTAACAAGGACCGATGACAATGCAATAATTTAAAAGAATAATCCCAATTCCTTGATCAGAAATACTAGAATAGCATGTTGAAGTATCACTATGATCACACTTGTATTTTTAATTATACACGTAATAGTTTAATTGTATATGAGTAGACTCACCAAGATTATTGTGTTTCTACGTATGCCTTTCATATACAATCAGAGAATTTCACATAAAAACGCTTTGTTTATAGAATCAGGTAAAATGGGTAAAAATATCATAATTGTTTACTTGTTTTTGTTCTTGTTTGATGGCTTCTTTAAAAGCGACTTATCGTAGCGTTTAATTGTTTACTTGTGTTTACTACGATTGTGACAACATGTGACAACGGAAACTTATGTCTCTGACAACATTTAAACTGTCAACG
The DNA here is from genome assembly GCA_916999025.1 of Orgyia antiqua. Lineage (NCBI taxonomy): Eukaryota > Metazoa > Arthropoda > Insecta > Lepidoptera > Erebidae > Orgyia > Orgyia antiqua. Next base: position 11,891,641 of record OU779864.1, on the reverse strand, counting down.
TTTTGTAAGTAGGTAGCATATAATTGAGTATTGATGACAATGGAATAATTTAAAAAATATTCAGGATATTTAAGCGTGTTTTTTAGTTTTTAAGCTAAGTAGATTATTATTTTAATGATAGAGTAGTTCAAGACAATGGTACCGATTCCACGTGCACAACTAAACTTAACTAAAAAATGAAAAATTCTGCAATATTAATTGAACTTTGTTATTAGAAAATCTGTATATTATAGACTAACGATTTAAAATAATAAAAATGTGTACAATGAAATTGCCAAATCATCAAAATATGGCGTAGTTGTTTTCATTGATTATCTTATTAATAGTATGTACTTACTTTGTTGTTGAACGTCGCTGTAAAGAAGATCACTGTCTCCCATAATACAGATCACTCTAGTTTTGGAGACAGAACATTACTTAATTGTCTTGTTTCTGACGACATAATGCATGTATAAACCTAAGTTTTAAAAATTTGTAAAATCTAAACTATGTAAAAACGCGTAAGTATTATAAAATTTTAGACTATGTTAATGACAATAAAGCTTGGGAGTGAATTGTTCCAGAGCAACACATAATTATTATTATAATTGTAATTTATACAAATTGTAAGAACTAAATAATTATTTAAAAAATTTATAAAGATTAATATGACAAAAGATAACGATATCTGCTGAGTTTCTTACGCCGGTTCTTCTCAGCGGATTGAAAGTCCTGAACCGGTGGTAGGGAAAAAATTTTTTTTTTCTTTTTGCCAAAAAAAAAAAAGCAAAAAGATTTTTAAGATTTTTGGCAAAAAGAGAATATCCCTACGTGAATAAATGATTTTTGATTTGATTGATTTCTTGTTTCTAACGACATAATGCATGTAAAAAAATTGTAAAATTTACGATTGTTGTTTAATATAAATAATAATAAATAAATATTTTTGGACATTTCACACAACGTCCTCTGGTCCCAAAGTAAGCTATATGCTTGTGTTATGGGTACCAGAATACGGATGCATATACTACTTTTCTTTTGTAAATACATACTTATAATACATAGAACACACTCAGACGCAGTACAAACATTTGTATGACAATAATAAACATCACACAAACGATTGTCCCGAGCGGGAATCGAACCCGCGACCTCGTGAACGGCACTAGACCGCGAATACCGTCTACTAATAAACTTATTTTATTTATTTATATTTTAATTAAGTTTAGTTGTGCGCGTAGAATTGGTACCATTATTTCTTTTATTATTTAAATTCTATGCGTATGAAGTTGCGGTCAACATCTAGTTACGTTAATAACTTTTCCAAACTATAAAATTCTAATGATAATTTTTTTTTAAAAATTTTTACGTATGATAAGTATTGATCATTTTAGCGTAGATATTGTAATCACGCGGGTTAGTGTATTCACGTGGTAAAGCCATGTAATACGTCATAAGGCTTGGCTTGTCGTGCTTATACCTACGTACTTATGACGTATAGAAGTGGTATATACTTATGACGCATTGTACCATGAAGAGTATTTACGTATTATTTGCTTTGTTAGTCAGGTTGTAAAAAGGTACTTTAATGTTAAGTGTGAATGAAAGGTGTTAGTATCACATCCGGGTCATGTAAAATTTTTAGTGGGTTTTTGATAGTAGGCCATCATCAGGAAAACTATAAAGTATTAAGTAAAAATCAAAGTGTTCTATGATTAGGTCTCTATGAGATTTAAATAAATGTAAAATAGTCGTCATATTTATTTAGTTACAATATATTCTATAAACAAATATAATAAAGCTGTAGCGTTTGTTTGTTAGTTTTAACATGCTAATCACAAGAATTTATCGTGGAAGGCTATAGGCTGTATGACATCACGCTGCAACCAATTAGAGCTAAGAATCTATGTAAAATGTTGTAAAAAGGGGACATTCACTAAATTCCACGCGTACCATGTCGCAGGCAACAGCTGGAGTCATGTAATTCAGTCACAACTTATCTGGTATCCGGTATCGGTATGATGATGCTAAATATTGTGCCAAAAACTTAATACATTTTTTTTATATCTGTCTCGGCAATGTAAGTTTGTTGTTAATGCACCCGTATAAATATATATATGATATGCTTAGACGTTAATGCGTTTTGGTATAATTTAGTAAATTGAATCCGTTAAAAATTAACACATTAGTCAAAACGACAACGTTATTTCCGTCTTACAATGAAGCAAGAAACGCGCGCGCACTATTTTCTAAACAACGCAAGCCACAAATGTAGTGCAGTTTAGACGACCGTACTAACCTCGCCGGGTAGTTCTCAGCCTACCAATGGCATGGAAACGTCATAGAATGTGTTTAAAATTTTGTGAGAAACACAAAATAAAAAAATTTACATAGCAAAGCGTTTAAGTTGCTGAAAAAATATTAACTTCATTGCATACTGTCGAGAAGTTCGCATGTCACTCGAAACAATTAGTTATTACAGTGATAAATAATTTGTACAGCAGTTATATTAAGCGAAAATTACTGCGTACTTAAAATTTTGATTTATAAATAATGCAAATGCATGCATTGTTGAATAGCACAAAATGTATCTTTTAAATAATACAACGTAGGTATAGACACAAAATATTCATCGGCCTTCAGACAGCGCTTCATGCATCATTTATTATATTAGGCAAGGTCAAACTGTAAAGTCACACATGAAAATGTATAAGACTGCAACTGCATAGTATTTTTTGTTCTACAGCCGATGAGGGCGTGGCGGGAAAAGTTGCACATTATTTACGACGGCCACGAAGTTGATGCGACGATAAGGCGCGTCGCAGTCGCCGCGTCACGATCTTTACTATCGCTCGATTCCGATATTCGAACTATAATATTATTAAATACAACCCTAGTGTAACCTCAACGTGTACTACGTAAAGACTGTTGACCTAATACGAGTCACTCTAAATCGATTACAATTCGTCGCAGCCTGGGGGTGTTTGTAATTATTTCTCGTATTCAGCTACATTATCGACTAATTGCCTCTTGTTACGAATATATTTAACTAAGACATATTTTTAATTTTTTTCTTGTTACGTATGTTTCTAGTCTAGACAGGTAACTCATGGTCTGTCTAGACGCCACGTATATTATCTAATGATGTTACACTGTTATCAGACGACAAGAAAAATGGGTGCAGTGCAATTATCGTGAAAAAAGCTACTACTTCTTTATTTTTACTTATCTACCTTTTGAGGACAAAAATAGTCAATTTAGTAATATTAATTAATTAAATTAAATAATTAAATTAAAATTAAATTAATAAAAATAAAAATACTTAAATTAATTAATTAATTAAATTAAAATGCCATGAAAATTGCTGCTTTAAGCGTTTCTATCAACATAGCGTAGTTACCTATTATTTTTATAGATTATGTTTAGGGGTAGGGTGCATGCAATTTATGTGTGCGCATGCTAATGTTTATCCCTATGGTGACGGATTAAGAATACAAGTGTCACCACGTTTTTTCTTCCCCAGGGTGCTGCCAGAACCAGCCAAGGAATAACATGTATGAGTAGGTAACAACATCTGTAAGAGATGAAAAATTCAAAATTAAAGCCTGAGCTAACACGTCTGGTGAGCGCGGTAGTAGACTAAATCACAGCTTAGAAGACTCGTGCCTGCCTAACAATGGGACTATAATGAGCTGGAACGAGAGAGAGAGAGAAGGAGAGAGATATTAATGTTTGGATTCAAATCACGCAATGATTCATACCTAGTACAGAGTTAATTAATAATATAAAACAAGTTTAAGAACTATATTTTTCTCACGTTTGGCGGTAATTTTGTATGTAACTTGAGCATCCGGCTACCCACGATCAATTATTTAATCTTATCTTAGTTCAATATTCATTTGAACGCATCCTAAATATGCAAACTTTATTATCGTCAAATTTTTCATTAAAAAGCTCTATAAAATGTGTCTGTATGGATTTTTTTGTTTTCTATTTTGCATAACTGCACCAATAAAAAATGATTCTAGGAAATAAGTTTGTTGAACTTTAAGAATTTCTATTAATATTAAATTACTTAACTAAAGTGTATTGAATATTTTACATCTAAGATTAAACATGTTTTGTGAAATAAAAAATTCTTCTGAATATTCTCTAACACTTGCGCGACTTATTCGTTCAAACATAATCACTATTTACGGATTTAGACGCGTTTGTTTGTTCCAAATATTCAATATTCAACAATCCAAAGTCATACCGCTTTTTATAGGAAGCAGTAGGTGAAGTGTGGTGATGAGAATGTCCGTCATTTTCCGTGTGATGATGGATTAAAAATGCAAGTGTCACTATCCTTTTTCCTTCCCTACCAGGGTGCTGTAAATGCCAACTAAAGAATATTTAAAATCCCTTATGAAGACTATATACAATTAAAAACTAAAATATAAAAAGGAAATATGTACAGTATTAAAAAAAAAATTTAAATTATATGTACAAACTAGGCGTCAAAATACTCCTCCCCATCGCTGTCCACAGGAAGTGTGCCCAGAAGGCTGGCTGCATTGCCACGTTATATGGCAATGCTTATTTTTTGAACAAAATAAAGGCCAGCCTTCTGGTCACGAGAGGCGTCGATCAGTCGGCTCGCCAAATCTTTATACAGATTTCCGGCACTCGGGTCTCTCACCCCATGAGCCTAGCGTTTCGACCCCAAACGGCGCAAAAATATAATCCCCTAAGAGATTATTGTATTTGCGCCGCTTGAGAGTCTCCGCAGAGGCAGCAGCAGCACCGGCCGTACACACGATACTTGGAAGATGTGAAGGCGCAAGGGTGTCGACGCAAGTGGCGTCCCACACCAAAGGCCTACCCATTTTCCAAGGCAACAGTGACATACCATCTGGTCTCTTCCCATCGTCACGTACCAAGCCATTGGATTCTAGTACGGCTGGTACTCCGGCGGTGACAAGAGCACGACGGATAATGTCGTTGATACTTGCATGGAAAAAAGAAAGAAAAATATGAAACCCCGAAATTAAACCCTTTCTTTGACTTTCTGAAGGCTAATTTTAGATAAAATTAAATGCAGTCTACAGTTTGTCGCGTGTCGTGATCGCCTATCTCAAAATACACCTTAATTTTTCCAATACAAATGACCTTTTATATCTGGCTTAATACGGTTGACGTTGCACCTGTTTTTATAGATCATAATAAAATTAATAATCAGCCTATAAATTATCTTAATGAGACTGTACAAATGCGACATCTATATTTTATGGTTTTATTTAGATGCAAAACGAAGATATCACATTCGTAAGGTCATATGGCGTATCTTTTCAGATGTAATAAATAAATATTTACGGACATTACACAAAACGTTCTTTGGTCCCAAGCTTAGCCTATATGCTTGTGTTATGGCTAACAGAAATCGGATATACTACATAAGCCACTTTTCTTTTAAGTTATTTATTAATTTTGCAATTGACATGCTAGGCTTTTTACTTAATAAATCAAATTGTGGTGGCAAAAGTTAATCACCGCAAGCGGGACTTGAACCCACGACCTCGGAATACCGTTCCGTAGCTCTGCCAACTGAGCTTATTACTGTTCTTTTATAAATACATACTTATAATACATAGCAAACACCCAGACGCAGTAAAAACATTTCTGTGACAATTATAAATATCACACTAATTTTAATTAATAAAAATGTGCTCAACGACATAGCCAATTAATCAAAATACGCCATAGTTGTTTTCATTTTTTAGTTAAGTTAAGTTTAGTTGTGCGCGTAGAATTGGTATCAATGTCTCATCTAATTTCAGTGAATGGGCTAAAAATTAGTACATTTATCAAGAAAAGCTATTATTATAATAGGCTATACAACATCACGCTGCGACTTAAAGCAACATCAGTGAAAAATGTTGCAAAAGCAGGGAAAATTTTCTAAATTCCACACGTACGGTAACGGTAACAGCTAATATTTAAATAAGTTTTTTTGTATTGTGTTTATATTCTACATATAGCATAACTAGCTTTTGCCCGCGACTTCGAAATTTAGAAATAAAACTTTAACAAACAGAAGTTTACTATACCACTCGATAGATGGCGTTGTAAAATTTTTTAAATCGCGCTATTTAGACACCATAAAACATAAGCTCGTCAAAATTTTTCGTGTGTCATCATTTATAAATTAGTTAGGATGTGTTACAAAACAATAAATATGTAGGTATATAAGTTCATATTATGCAATATAACGGGCCTCGTGGTCTAGTGGTTCATATAACGGACTGCTGTTCATGAGGTCTCGGGTTCAATTCCCGTTTGGGATAATCATTTGTGCGATGTTTTTAAGTGTCATACAAATGTTTTGTACTGCGTCGGGGTATTTCTATAATAAACTAGCAGTCCCGGCAAACGATGTTTTGCCATACTAAAAAAAAAGGTTTGAAAAATAGATGTTGGCCGATTCTCAGACCTACTGAATACGCATGTAAAATTTAATAAAAATCGGTCAAGCCGTTTCGGAGGAGTACGGTAACTAACACTGTGACACGTGAATTTTATATATAAGATAATAATAAATAAATAAATATTCATGGACATTTCACACAACGTCCTCTGGTCCCAAGCTAAGCTTATATGCTTGTGTTATGGGTACCAGAATACGGATAGAATACATATACTACTTTTCTTTTGTAAATACATACTTATTATACATAGAAACACCCAGACGCAGTACAAACATTTGTATGACAATTATAATTATACAAATTGTTTAAGTGCGAGTCGGACTCGCGCACGAAGTGTTCCATACCATTATCTATGCAACATAAGGCAACGTTATTAGTATCGAGCAAGAAACGGTAAAAAAATCATGTTTGTTGTATGGGAGCCCCCCTTAAATATTAATTTTATTTTATTTTTAGTATTTGTTGTTATAGCGGCAATAGAAATACATCATCTGTGAAAATTTCAACTGTCTAGCTATCACCGTTCTTGAGATACAGCCTGGTGACAGACGGACGGACGGACGGACGGACGGACGGACGGACAGCGAAGTCTCAGTAATAGGGTCCCGTTTTCACCCTTTGGGTACGGAACCCTAAAAATCACACAAATGATTTTCTATGTAGGTATTATAAGTAGGTATATATTTACAAAAGAAAAGTAGTTTATGTATTCTATCCGTATTCTGGAACCCATGTACACAAGCATGAAAGCTTAGCTTGAGACCAGAGGACGCTGTGTGTAATATCCAAGAATATTTAAAAAAAAATTAATTAAGTATATTGAATATTTAATACATTAAAACGAAAAATTATGGTCTCTGACGTCTGAGTCTGTGGTCTGAATGAAAGAGAATGGTTCTAGGCTAGGTACGGTTAATTTAGGTTAAGCGAGTAAAATCTCAGACGGCCTTAGTCTAACAATCCAAACAATAAGTATAACTGCACTTATAGACAGTATACAAACCATTCTCTAAGCATTCTTTGTAAACTATAGATGTAATTAGTGATATGATAGTAGCTATAAATAGAAATCTTTACTTATTCTAAAACATATCCGTTATTTTTGTATGTATGTCCCAATGTGACGTATCGCGTATGTATGACTGGCTTCGTGGTGGAGTGGTTCATGTATGCCCTTCAAGAGGTTGCGGGTTCAATTCCCGCTATGTATTATAAGAATGTAGAACAAAAGAAAAATAAGGTTATGTAGTCTATCCGTATTCTGGTATCGATAACACAACCTTAATAAGCGTTGTGTAAAATGTCCATAAATATTTATTTATTTAATGTGAGCTAATGGTACCAATTCTAAATGCACAGCAAAACGGAACTTAACTAATAAATTAAATTTGATTGTGTCAATAACACAATTCGGCAATCTTAACTCAATTTTCTTATCTTAAAAACTGTGTATTAATAACAATTTTAGTTATTGTGAGTGTGTATAGCGAAATTGTTGCTTTCCTTTTTTTAGTTAAGGGCCTACATCAATATTATCGTCGACATGTACATGTATTAACACAGCAAGTAGGTATAGAAAATGAAGAATTAGGGCTATTTTTTTTGTTTACTCGTAATCTACTAAATATATTTTAATTCTGATTTACGTGTTTCTATATAAAACGTGTTTCAGAAAGGTGTAGTCATATTTGATCATCGTTACACATGGCCGGTGACTAGGCACTAGGCATGGATGAAATTACAAATACTAGTTATATTATGACTTTTATGTGTTTATAAAAGATTAATTAATTTATTAAATTAATCGATCTTCTTTAAATACAACACTACTATGAGGTCATATTTTATCGTAAAGTTCAATCGCGTTCAATAAACCGTAAAAATGTAATAAATGATGCGCTCCTGATAGTTATTTAATAATAGGCTATAAACAACAAAAAACTTACCAAGTGTATTTATCTATGTGTATTAAATATTATAAATTTTACAGCTAGTAAAATTTATAATATTTAAGACCTATCCAATGCAACCTTAAAATATGACTACACCTTTCTGCAACACGTTGTATAATAGTTACTTATGTTTTTAAAGTTATTTCATTAGTTAATATTCGATAATAGACCGACAAATGAAAAAAATAAAAAATGAGAGAGGTTGTTTCGCTAAGATTTTCTATCGAGAAAACTTTTTTCAATCGCGTTTCTGAGTTCATGCGATCCTAGATTATATATTGAAAAAACATATACTTAAAAATTAGAGCTCTAGCCATTCAATCTAAAGAAACAATGAAAACTTCGTACGTAGAAAAATGCACGAAGAATTTTGGTATCCTCTTAAGTTTAGTTAACTACGTGCACAACTAAACTTAATTGGTATCATTAACTTGAAAACTATGCAACGGACTTCAATGCGTTTTTTTTTAAAGAATGGTTCAAGAGGATGGACTTTTTTTGTAAAATTGGTTAGGGTTAGGTTTTAGAATTCCACGCGTACGAAGTAATAACTCACGCTGTTGTTATTTGGGCTGAAGGTCATTGACCCAGGCTTTACTCCATCAGGGGAAATCCTAATTCACCGAAGCGGAAATATCCAAGCCTAGTAAAAAACATGCTCTAAATGACTGAAAAGTAGTCAAGAGCGAATCGAATTTGTAACTCGAGTGATCAATTCTATAAACTATCACTAGTACCCAGACAAATTATTCAACTTCAGAGGGAAAGTTCAGACCACGAGTAATGAAAGTACTATTAGCGAAAGTGTAACTGTAAGTTAACGTCTTGTGATTTATTTTCATTTGGTGTGTGAAAAAGTATTTGACATTTGACAATTACAATTTTAATGATATGTACTGTCTGGCTTCAACTTGTATATGGTTTTAGTTAGGTCGTACAGTGCAGCAATTGTATGACTTTTTATAAAATTAGTTTTGCCCGGTAGTTTTACTTGCATATAAATCTGATGAGGACTATTCTTATCCCAAAAATAGTTTACATTATACTAGCAGAACTGCTGTGTATACGGATATTTTATAAGATTGATTAAGTCGATTTTGAGGTAACTAAGACGACATGCTTTATATAGTCTTGGTTGACACCATGACGCGTAAACATAAACAGTAGTCAAACACGTTTTAGGGTTTCGTACAAACCCTTATAGTCTCACTACGGTGTCCGTCTGTCTGTCTGTCTGTCTAGATATAACCGAATTGCAGCCATTTTTGATTATTTTCGACTTACGCTAGGGAATCAAAATTTACAGGTTACTTCCAATTGTCCTAGAGACTTGAAATTTGGCATGGATCAAGCCTACATAGTGTTGATATAGGGAAAAATCCAGAAACTTGTAATTTGTTATCACATCACATGAAAGAATTATTTAAACTAATACTAACTTATGAAGCAGCTGAAACGTAGGCGATTCTCTTTATTGCAGCTACAAAGTTAAGTTGGTGAGTTGCTTGATGCTTAATTAACTGTTTGTTTGTGTTAATTTATTCATATTTTTCTGTCATATAGGTACGGAACCTTAAGCGTGCGAGATTACCTCGCTCTTGACAGGTTTCTTATCTTTCTGGAGTGCGAAAGAAAGATGCAATGCTTACGTCCCGCTCTCAGCCTCTATGCCACCATGCCTAGACAGGGTAGCATAATAGACACTAATCCCTCCTGAAGTGGAGGAGGTCTATACCCAAAATGGGACGTCAATGGACTGGAGAGATAAAAAAATTACCATTTAATGGTTAAATAAAAGTAACAAAGGTAGTTTTATTAGTAGTTTGTATTTTTAAATAAAATATTTGTCTATATTTTTTTTAGTTAGACATTTTAGAGACTTTTCAGTCACGGGTAGAACTGAACTGTACTTTTACAGTAAACCAAAATAATTTAAAGTTTTGTTTGCGTTAGTTTAGCAAAACAGAATATCGAATTATCGAATGTACAAATTTGCGAGTTGTATATTTTTGTTACTATCGTATTTTTGCAACCAAATTTTCTTATAAGGAAGGTTACAATTTACATAGCAGCCATATTAACTTTAAGATTATCTAGAACTTGGCATTGATGTGTTTACTGCATCATAGTTAGTGCTGTATACAGTATCTATATAGATTACCTACATTACTGAAACATATTCCGTATTCTGGTACCCATAACACAAGCATTATATTATTAGCTTGGGACCAGAAGACGTTTCATTTCATTTATTCTTTATTGTACACTCATACAAGTAAGGCAACATAAACAATATTGTTACAAACGTGCACAAAGGCGAGCTTAACTCATATTGAGTTTTCTACCAGCAAACCCTTGAGTGTATGGAGAAATGGTATATTATAGGATAGATAGGTGTACAACAAGAAAGTACCAATAAAACAAGATCAATAAAATACATACATAGACTAAATAAATAAACTTACACAAATACAGATATATAGATATTTACACAAATAAAATGTTATAACACATAAACAATACATATATACACATACATACATAGCTATATACATACACTTAATGCTGAGATAGGAAATGCTTTTTGATTCTTTTCTTAAAGATATCCAGAGAAGTGCTAGCGCGAATAGTATGTGGAAGAGAGTTCCATAGACGGACAGCGTGTATTGTAAAGGAACCACCATACCGACTTGAAGTATGGCGAGGAGTACTAAGAAGAAGTGAAGAAGTTGAGCGACATTCTCTGTCTCGAGGGACAAGGTAATTAAATCGTTCCCGTAGATAATTTGGAGAGCTAGGGTTGTGTAGAATGGTATAGAGAAGAGAAACGTTGTGGGAAATGTCCATGAATATTTATTTATTTATATAAAGTATTAACATTTTAGGTATTTTTTTTATTTATTCGAAGATATTTTTTAATATCTTTAGTTATCTATACAAATATTATAAAACTGAAGAGTTCGTTTGTTTGTTTGAACGCGCTAATCTCAAGAACCACTGGTCTGATTTGAAAAATTATTTCAGTGTTGGATAGTAAATTTATCGAGGAAGGCTATAGGCTGTATATCACGCTGCGACTAATAGGAGTGAAGCAATAGAGAAAAATGTTCCAAAAACGGGAAAAGTTTTCTAAATTCCACGCGTACGGAGTTGCCGGCATCAGCTAGTTATAAAATAAAGTAGTTATTTTTGTATGTATGTTCCTTTAAGAGCTTATATTTTGAAAACTATATGACGGATTTTTATGCGGTTTTTGAAGTGAAACTTCTTTAGGCGCATGAGGGTAAAATTTTTACAGATGTAACACCACGCAGGTATGCAACGGAAGTGTCGAAAAAGAGAGAGAGAGAGTGATCGAGACCGATTGAGAGAGAGAGTAGGTAAGACAGGGCGAACGTAGCATGAAGCAACTAGCCATGGTGTGAGAGTAGGGAGCAAGCAAGTGAGAAAGATCGAGAGAAAAAGTGAGACAGAGCGAACGGCGCGGCGTATCACGCACAGTGCCATGGAGCGAGAGGTGTGAAAGAGCAATAGTGAGAAAGATTGAACGAGAGAGAGAATAAATAAGGGATATCGAGATATAATACACGTTATATTGGTTTGTGGATTCGTTTACTATTTAATTATTAGAAGATGGCAATTCTGTCGCATAACGTCATTTTAATATTTTAATGATAATTAAATTCCTAATATATCTTCCTTTTTCCCTTCCTCTAAGTCTCGGAAATCTAAAGTTTTAGATTTGTATAAATATAAACAAGACTTATAAATTAAACTTTCATTATTAACTTTCATAACTTAATTTAACCAAAGAAGTTTCACTTCTGACATGTGTACTTTGTACGCACGCACTTTTTTTTATAAGTAGAATGATACAAGAGGATGGCTTTTTTCAATAATTTGTTAGGTTTTTGCTCTTAATCCCACGGGTACGAGGTTGCGGGCAATAGCTAGTACAGTATATATTATAAGCAATTTATTCCTTGATTCACTTTAAAAAATCTACTTTTTTGATTGTCCTTCACTTTGTCCTACAAATGACTTAGTAATAGTATTAATTTATTAATTTTTGCAATTGACTTGCTATGCTTTTACTTAATAAACTAAATTATAGTGGAAAAAATGATAACCATGAGCGGGACTTGAACCCACAACCTCGGAATACCGTTCCGTTGCTCTCCCATCTGAGCTATCATGATTCCCTCATATGTTTATCAAATCTTCCACTACAATCTTCTCAATGTGAGTTAAACATCGTGCGATGATTTTTGTACAACGCCATCTATTGAGCGGTTTGCACTAACTGTGTAAACATATGCGGGAACCATGATAGCTCAGATGGGCGAGCAACGAAAGGATATTCCGAGGTCGTGGGTTCAAGTCCCGCTCATGGTTATGATTTTTTGCACTATAATTTAGTTTATTTAGTAATAGTAGTTAATTTGAAGGTTTCGGTTTTTTGTATCGTGGTTTTTCGGTATCGTGATCATTTACACTTATCATAATATTTTCTAAAACTTGCGCGACTTTGTTTAAATAAGACTACTTTTTTGGATTTACACGCGTGTGTTTGTTTTAAATTTTGGCCCGACGTTTCGGAGACTTTGCAATCACCATATTTTAAAATAAATACACGCATCTAAATCCGTAAAAAGTAGTTTTGTTTATTTACTCTTATCATTTACTACTTGGGCTGCTATGGAGTAAAAAGAACACGGTTGGAAAACCACTCTACAATCTATGTTATTGACGCTGTCAAAATAATTATTATTTTACTTATTTTTTTTTTATTACAGTTATTGTAAACTCATCAATAAAAGATCTAATCTTTATTTAATCAATAACTGCAAACTTATTCATTGTTATTATAAGGTTACAAATATTTCAACAGCGAATTTGCTCTTTCGTGGGATGTTTTTGAAACTTTTGAGCTGTTGTCCGGGATTTTATCCGTTCATATACATACAAAAATAACGACTTTATTTTATAAAAAACTAGCTGTCACCCGCAACTTCGTAAAAATTGAAATATACAATACACCAAACCTGAATAAATAACACAAAAAAGCCATTCTCCTGAACCAATCTGTCTATTAAAAGAAACCGCAACAGAATCCGTTGCGTAGTTTTCAAGATATAAATTCACATAGGGCCACACATACAGGACTTTGTTTTATTATAATAAGTAATAATAAAGATATGACTACCTTTTGTTAGAACTGTTAGTTTTCATTAGAAGTCACAAAAATGGTTTAATACAAAAGCGTTTTATTAATATTCGGTATAAGTTGGATATTATATACAATGTTGTGGTATAATAAATCACATTACGTATAATCCATTCACCTTTCTAATTACATTGGTAGCAGACGCCAGACAGTTTCACAACATTCAGTTGACTTATTTTAAAATTTCTATTAAAATGTTAAATGAGTTCATTCAATTTAATATAATCTATCTTTACATATAATGAAAATCTAAAGAGTCGATGTCTATATTTTAAAGATATTGTAAAAAACATGAAAAGGCAGTATTTATTGACGTAATACTCGTAGAAGCCAAAATAATGGTTTATAGAATTTTGTCTGTCTATTTGTGTGTTTGCCCGCGAATCACGTCAAAACTACTGCATGGAATTGAATACCGTTTGCAGTGATATATTGGTAGAGATAAAACTTAAAGAATATGCTACTGTTTATCTTGGGATAATTTATCTATTTCGTTCGGGATGGATTGATGGATTTTGGATGACTTGAATATGAAACATAAAGCAGGTTTTGCTTTAAGTTTCTTATTCTTTCTTCTCCAGCCCATTTACGTCCCACTGTTGGGCATGGGCCTCCTCCACTTTGGGAGGGATTATGGTCTACTGTGCCGCACTGACCAGGCGTGTTGGCACAGGGTTTATTTTCAACGTTTCCGTCTCTCACAGAAAATTTTATGTTATATGTGCAACATCCCTTAGCTGACTTTTACAGCACCCTTGGGAGGAGATGGGGTGGTGACACTTGTATTCTTAATCCGTCACCACACAGAACTTCTTCTTATTCAAGTCATCCAAAATTTTCTCGTGAACGAAGTCGCGGGCAACAGCTAGTATCACTATAAAATGACTGATGTAAACTGCATGATGACAAAACGATCTGTGGGGCCTATGGTTAAATAATACAATTACGTGCTCTACATTAGTATCAGTACACAGTAAATCATGGCGATAAGACTTCATTCATCTAGTGTGAAAAATTGATTAAAACGTAATAAAAACACTGTTCGATAATTTTGTGCTCACGGAGCACTGGCGAGCTGCTGCTAGTATATTTCTTTAGGTAGTTAGATGCTCTCAACGTTGTCCCAAATTGATTGTATTTTTATATCGCCAACAAGCGGTCTTTGTTATTTTTTATCTGTTTACCTATTTTTTTACAATCTTCAAATGCTACTTGTAAAGTTAGCGGATTTCGTTTGAGGAAAACGGCATCAATTTATCGGTTCTATCATTTGCCTACGGCAATTTTTATTAGTTGTGGTTCTTTCTCTCTCCTTTCACAGTAAATTTTTCCTCTTACAATAATGAAATCAGCTGGAAATAATGTGATATGATGGTTAGTTTGTGAAACACAAATGGAATCGCTGATGACGCCATTGTCGATATGTCACCCTTGATTATACTTTCGTGAAAGATTACATTTTGCATGTAATGAATACATATATGGATTTTGTAAATGAAATATTGCATTTAGAATATTACAATTGTTATATAATATTGTATTAAAACGTAATGATTTGACTGTACATGTATAATATAATATTGATGTGATATGGATCTAGTTATCAATTTTTTTTTTTTTAATTAATCAAGCTTTTCCAGATTTTTTACAGACATTACAATCTAGCCTATCAGACCAATCAGTAATTGAATTCTAATTTAAATTGCTAACTATAATTAACGACAACAGAGACATAGTAAGAAGACTCAAAAGGACAAAACGATTTGAGTTACTTTATTAATAGTGTTAGTGATATATAGTCCACTGCGTCAGTGCTACTTATAGAGAACACATGAACAAAGTGTCTTCCCCTTATTAGGGACAGTAAGAAGGTGTTAATGGTCCATTGAAGTAAATCATAGTTATCTGAATTAAATAAATATTTTAAAGTGACATTCTTTTTCAAAAGGAAGTCAGAAAGTGATGCCAGTGATAGAAAAACTGATATTGCAAATCGTCTTGGTATGGTCATGTAGGTAATGAGACGGGAGGATGGTAGCATTGTTAGGAGTGTTCTGAGAATGAATGTAAAGGCTACCAAAGGTAGAGGAAGGCTAAAGAAATAATGAATGGAATGTGTAAAATAGGATATGAAAGAAAAATTAGTAAATAGTCGTACGTAATGACGTCTGACAGAAGAACATGGAAGAAAAAGGCCTGATGTGCCGATCTTAAATAAAGGGATAAGAGCAGGGCAATGATGATTCTTTTTCATCAGTATGTAAAACATCTGACGAATCCGTCATTGCACATAGTCCTAAATTCCTAATATATCTAATATATAAAATTCACGTGTCACAGTGTTAGTTACCGTACTCCTCCGAAACGGCTTGACCGATTTTTAGGGTTCCGTACCCAAAGGGTAAAAACGGGATCCTATTACTGAGACTTCGCTGTCCGTCCGTCCGTCCGTCTGTCACCAGGCTGTATCTCAAGAACGGTGATAGCTAGACAGTTGAAATTTTCACAGATGATGTATTTCTATTGCCGCTATAACAACAAATACTAAAAATAAAATAAAATAAATATTTAAGGCGGGCTCCCATACAACAAACATGATTTTTTTACCGTTTCTTGCTCGATACTAATAATGTTGCCTTATGTTGCATAGATAATGGTACGGAACCCTTCGTGCGCGAGTCCGACTCGCACTTGACCAATTTTTTATTATGAAATTTTACAAGCATGTCCAGTAGGTCTGAGAATCGGACAACATATATTTTTTTGGGAAAACAATGTTCATAAAATTCACGTATCACAGTGTTAGTTAGCGTACTCCTCCGAAACGGCTCTACCGATTTTTATGAAATTTTACATGCGTATTCAGTAGGTCTGAGAATCGGCCAACATCTATTTTTCAAATTTTTTTTTTAACATGTATGGCAAAATAACGTTTGCCGGGTCAGCTAGTCTTATATATAAAGTTCACGTGTCACACTGTTAGTTACCGTACTCCTCCGAAACAGCTTGGCCGATTCTTATGAAATTTTATATGTATATTCAGTAGGTCTGGGAATCAGCTACTATCTATTTTTCATACCCCTAAGTGATAAGGGTTGTCCACCGATGAGCCTGTATTTTTTATAAAATTGTAAGCATTATCCCAACACCTCAAGGAAATAATTTGTAATATAATGATATTTATACTATATACGCTATTGATACTTTATATATAAATCAAACCCAAAAGATTATACAAAAAATCATCCTTATAAAACACTCTTTCTATTAAAAAACCTGCATCAAAATCCGTTGCGTACCTACTTTGAAGATTTAAGCTCACATAGGGACATACATACAAAAATAATGACTTGGTTTTAAAATAAGTAAAGAAAGATACAGTCCAATACTGCTAACAAATTTCATTGCTTACATAAGTAAAGAATCGGCTTTTTATATGCATAACAATGTCATCTAAACTTTTTTAGTGTCTGCGAGCTGCCCTCCTTTTATTGTATCTCCATCTTTTCTATTTTTGCCGCGCATTTTTGAGGTGGTATAATAAATATAATTTCGTTAGTTTAGTTGACAATCAGAAACCCATTAAAGCGCTTTTATTTCAAATATTAATAGGTAAAACATGTTATGAGGGATCCAGATCCACTGGATGCAAGGAATGAACGTCGTCATGTATTATAAGAAAGCCTATATCTTCTTCTTCTTATATATAAAAATCAATTAATGTTCGTTAGTCTCGCCAAAACTGAAGAACGGTTGGGCCGATTTTTGTGATTTTGGTCTTGAAATATGTATTCGTGAAAGTCCAGGGAAGGTTTAAACGGTGACGAAGTATATGTGGATCTAAAATTCCACGCGTACGGAGTAGCGGGCTTCAGCCAGTAGTTACAGCAATAGAGATTGACTAATGAATGCATTATAATATTGGCGTGGTTATTATGGTGATGTTAATACAAAGTGGCTTTTAAAAATTCTATTCGTTTAAAAAAATGTCGTATTTGCAAGTAGAATGTAGAGGCCAATAACAATTATAATTTTTTTGCCAGTTTATTATACTGAACAGTAACCGATTTAAGCAAGTTACACTACATTTATTGGTACTGGCCAGTTAACAAGCCGTGTCTAAAATTAGCGCTGTTTTACTTTATAGAATAGAAACTGAAAGTTGAAAAATCTAACGGCATTTATTCCAAAAAAACTAAGAGGAAATAAGAGTTTAATATACTTCGTGTTTTCACATGTTCCTCTTCTTCCAAATATATTATGTCTCGCTAACACTGACCCTCCTAGTTTTTGTCAAACTGACATGTTATAAGTGTTTGTGATCTCATTTCCACTCAAAAGGTCATTCGTTCGATCCTTAATTAGGACTATCACTTTGAATATTTTTGTATTAATTTTACACGTAGTCATCGCAAACATAAGCTTACTTCTTTCCAGCGATTAGAATATCTATACTTACATTATAAAACTCAAGAGTTTGTTTGTTTTAATGCGCTAATCTTAGGAACTACTTGACTGATTTGATACATTCTTTCGGGGTTGGATAGTACATATATCGGGGAAGGCTATAGGCAGTATATCATTACGCTGCGATTAATAAGGGTGCTGCATCAGCGAAAAATTTTGCAAAAACGGAGACATTCTACGCTTACTATGTCGGGGCCTGCAGCTAATAAGCTTATATAAATAAAATAATTTACTATTTATGTTTATATTTACTTACTAATTTATAAAAAATATTTAAAAAGCAATCATCAGAAGTGTTCAGTATCCATCTATGACTGCAAGCATACACAGTAGTACCTCTACTACTATCTACTACTATCAAGGACCCATTAATTCAAAGTCTACCTCGTTTAATAGAAATCTATAAAAGTAATATTTTCTCTCTTAACACTTGCGCGTCTCCGAAACGTCGGGCTAAAATTTAAAACAAATATACACGTCTAAATCTGTAAAAAGTAGTTCTATAAAAGTATATTCTTAGCGCTGGCTTTCTAGGTTGTGGCGGATATATATAGTGCAACGTTGCATCACACGAAATTTGTCCGGTGTCGGTTACGTAAGCGACGCTGCACGGCCGATTGATCAACCCTAAATTAGCGGGTGCAGGGAGAGAACAACGCGGAGGGTTACTGCAAACTAGGTTGGCCGCGGAAGCACACTAACCCCTAGAAAACTAGGGGTGCGAAACTCCTCCCTCTTTTCTGGTCACGGGAGCACAGCGATTGGTCCGTTCGCCTCAAAACGTTCGCCCCTCACCCAGATTACAATCGGTGGGGTGCGCTCATAGAAATAGTGTTATGTACCTGCTTATGTACCTCTTATGTATTGGATGAATACATAATACTTGGGGAGTCCCTAGCTACTGACATTGAAATCATAATAACCCATATCTTGGAGTCTGATAACTTTACAAGTAGTACATGGCGTAAATGTTATCTCTCATATTTCTTTGAGATTGAAGTAAGGACTTTTGGCGTGTTGCAGAAAGGACTATTCAATCTATAGTTTAAAGTAGACACTTCATATTGAAGTGTCTACTTTAAAATATAGATTGAATAGTCTAATATTAAAAGTCCTATTAATGAATTACAAACCAAATTAAACGTCAAAATAAATTAATAAATATATGCAGTTTAGCATATTACAATGTCGTCTAAAATGGTTTATTCATTATGCTAGACCAGAGGACGGCAACCTTTAGAAAAACGAATAACTTAAAATCACTATTTCTGTTATTTTTTACTTTTAAAAAGCCACAAATTTTTCATTTAAATAATATCATGTTAGAATATTTCATTTAAATACCCTTTGTCTTCTAATAAAAAGTAATAATCTGCTGTTGAACACTCCGAAAGTGTACCTAATAAGCGTCACCGCATGTTGCCAACCTATAGGCTAGAACGTAAAATCAAAGTCAAATAAAGGTCATAGCATACAATACAAGTCTATAAACATAATAAAATTCATTACCATTTATTTGTTAGAAAACTACACGTGCTGCAAATTTCAGTATTGAATTTATTATTCATAAAGTATTGTTTAATTGTAACTACATCCGGGGTCCTTGAATAAAGGTCTTAGGTTCATGGGCTGTGCTGATATTTGTAAAATCATAGAGATAACTAATATATATTATTATAAAGTTCTCATACCCTAGTTTTTGTTACTAAACCTAAAAAGGATAATTAATAAAAAAAATATTATAAATTACCCATAGACTTACGATATAGATCTAGACGTAACACTCGGTACAACGAATCCGGCCTGCTTCTTTTTTAATTGAACACATTAAGAAAAATAAATGACAAAGAGCCTATTTAGTAGCCTTTCTAACTCTTTCTTTTTGAGCTGGAGTACAAGAGAAAGCTAGTAAGAAGAAAAGAGAAGGCAAGGCTACTATTTTACTTTTAAACCGTAAACGGGCCGTGCCTTGGGACAAATCTATGTTCCCGAGTTGTTGCTCCCTACTTATAACCTCCTTGAAATTACCTACTAACCTAATTCAAAAAAAGAATTGGTTTTTATGAATTTTTGTGAGCAATTAATTAGGTCTGAGAATTGATCAATATAACAAAAATAAATAAATTTTATAAATTTGATAATAACAAAAATAGTTTTGTACCCCTAGGCTCTAAGGTCAAAATGGGAGAATTTTTAGGCGGCACGCAAATAAAACTACGAGCTACATATTAAAGTGTTTAATAACAATCTATATAATTATATTTATTGTAAAAAGTAAGTAAAAGTAAGTGTGGAAATGTATTTATTTAGTGTGTTTATTGTGTTTATTTAATTTTGTATGAATGTTATTTTTAAAGTACCTACTTAAAAAAAAATATGTTATAAAAAAAATAAGAGAATAAATGAATGAGAATCTATATAATACCATATCTTAAATTAAATATACTTGGTATTCAAGAAAGTCTTATTCAATCTCTACTGAGACCAGTATATCATCACGGACAGGACAATTCTGATGAAGCTCGATATCCAGCTGATGGTCTAAATTTGTATTTATTAAATATAAATAAATAAATATTCATGGACATTTCACACAACGTCCTCTGGTCCCAAGCTAAGCTTTATATGCTTGTGTTATGGGTACCAGAAATAATTAAATTAATTAAGAGATTAAGAATAATTAAATTAATTAAGAGATTAAGAATAATTAATTAAGAGATTAAGACCCTAAAGTGCCACTTCCAACAAACAATTCTAGTCATTTTTCGCTCAAAACATTTATAAGCTTTATTAATGACCTGATGATGCCAGATTTGCAACAAATAATTAACTAACAAATGTGGCCCAACGGAACACCAGCGCTGGTTTGCAATAAGTTGAAAAAGTTGTCATAGCCAACATTACATTCGTCAGGTCCGTATTGGTGGCAACTCTTTTTGTTGCTAACAATTCTATGTGCACAACTAACTTTGACTAAACTATACTAAAAAATGAAAATTGATAGTGTAAAATTATCTACTATTTGCTATTTCATTGTACATATTTATATTAAATAAAATTGTTAGTCTGATTACAGACTGACTTTACTGATGACTTACTGATTTTAAACTTTGTTATTATAAAAAACTGTGTATTAACACAGTTTTTATAATAACAAAGTTCAGTTAACATTGCCGAATTGTGATAATGACGCTACCAATTTAATTGTTTTTGTTAAGTTTAGTTTAGTTGTGGACGTAGAATTGGTACCATTTTTGTAGCATAATTAATATTTTAATAATAGTATTTATCATAAGAGTGGTTGCAATTAAAACCTTTCGTTTCTTTCTTTCTAACACGTTAAAATAAGGCAAACAGTTATACCAAAATTTTCTCATAAGTAGTGCAGTGGGTCAACAGTGTAGCAGCACTTGCAACTATAATTCGTTGGACGCGATATTAAAGTGTAAGTTGGGAGCTGGCAAAGTTTGATTTCAACGATGTGAGAAATAATGGACATGATATTATTTTATAACTCTCGTCAAAGAAAAATTTTGAAATAAAAGAAGCGATTTGTAACAACATTTTGCGTGTTATCAGTGTTAGGATGTCACAGACTAAAAATGTTCAAGGAATTTATGTCACTTGATTTTTTTTCATAGCTACTTTATTCTGCGCATGTCAATTAAAAGTTAAGCAAAACTTATCTATTTTATGGCTCTAAACGCCTAATTGATCAGCTCTGATGAAGACGCCACATATTTAAGCTTTAGGAAGTATTTATTTTGTACCCAAAATTGGCAATACCTTACGGCATTATCTAAATTAATATTGAAGATTCTTGTCATTAATAACATATCAGCTTTACAATGGTACCAATTCTACGGGCACAGCCAAACTTAAATAAAAATGAAAATTGATAATGTCAATAACACAATTCCATAAAGTTAAATTAGCTTTCTTATTATAAAAACTGTGTATTTTACTAACTAACGATTATAATTAACGACTAACGATTATCCTAACTCTAATTTATAAATTTTAATGTGAAAACGAGTTGATGACACTACACACACACATCGGGTCGTCCACGCGAACGGGTCCTGGGGTGACAGTTTGGGGCGATGGCCCCTTTCTGTAGTGTCGACGCCGCCTGCAACGACAGGCGGGTCGCGGGGTTTAGGACCGAGGTCCTAAGAAAGATTCCTATCTCCAACGGTGGGCCATGGCGCGATCAAACCGGGACGGGGTAGCCCCGCTAATCAGGGAAGCCCCGCCGGCGTTCAGCAGCCAGGGCATGTTAAGAAGTAGGTGGCTACAACCCATCGCTAAGAAAGAGAGGAGCTTATGGTGAATCCGAGTTACGGTGCCCGTCGCTAGCGAGGTCGAGCCCCCTGGAGGGCCGGGGGGCGCCCATCAGCTGGTGGCGGGGGAGGGGGGGAGATGATCCGGGGGAGTCGTACCCGTGATGAGGTCATGTGGCAAGCCTCGTTGGTCCGGCGGTCACCGATGGTATAGCGCAATATCCCGCAGGTGGCGGTAACGCGATCCGTCGGCTCGCTGGAACATTGAGGCGCTCAGGTGGATAACACTACAGAAATTTTGACGTGCTTAAGTGTTAATGTGTCGAACGAAACTATAGCGCGATATAAAAAAACGGTACAAAGCCATCTATCGACTGTCATAGTAAACTTCTGTTTGTTAAGGTTTAATTTCTAAAATTCACGCGTATGAAGTCGCGGGCAACAGCTAGTAATTAATATAAATGTGCATAATAAAATAGTCAATTAATCAAAATACATCATAATTGTTTTCATTTTTTAGTTAAATTAAGTTTAGTAGTACACGCAGAATTGGTACCGATGATTATTTTAAATAGAAGCCGTCTTATTTCAGAAACTATATTTATATTCATAAATTTCACAAATTATCGTCTATGCTGGTGAGGTCAAAACAGTGAATTAACCACAGAGATTTGCATCTTTCCGCAAATTGTTGCAAAAACTTGTATCCTATTAAATAAAATATAATCTAACGTTATTTTAATGAATCTATCATCATTTATACAGTCTAAAGTGCAGAATCCTTTCAGATTTTGACACCACTAGTGTCTATTAAGTAGATTTGAAGTGATTGCCCAAAGATATGATCTAAAATTTCTATGAGGCATATGTTTTTTGCAATTAAAAAGCTTTTACTGCCTATAAAATCACAATTTATTTAAATACTCTTTGAATAATAAATCAAATTGTGGTGGAAAAAGTGATCAACGCAAGCGGGACCCACGACCTTGGAATACCGTTCCGTAGCTCTCCCTCGTCACTCGTCCCGCTTGCGGTGATCACTTTTTCCACCACAATTTGATTTATTAAGTAAAAGCATAGCAAGTCAATTGCAAAATTGATAAATCATTTTAGTCTTTGAATAATTATATTGTACCTACTACAAAATACCTTCTAAAGACCAAACGGTTCACAGAAACAGAAATGCATTGAACTAATATAGCATGCATCACGAATATAGATAGATAGACAATACTTTGCATATTATAAATAAATAAATATTCATGGACTTTTCACACAACGTCCTCTGGTCCCAAGCTAAGCTTATTATGCTTGTGTTATGGATACTAGAATACGGATATAATACATAAACAATTTTTCTTTTTTAAATACATACTTATAATACATAGTAAACACCCAGACGCAGGACAAACATTAGTACGACAATTACAAATATCACACAAATGAGACTGATGAGAATGATGATATGATTGCCGCTCGAGACAAGAGCGGCAATCATATCCGCGACCTCGTGAACGGCAGTCCGTTACCTGAACCACTAGACCACGAGGTCCGTATATTAATAAAAATATGACATTAATAAATCAAAATATAGTGGAGAAAGTTATCACCATGAGCGGGATCATGGTGATAATTTTTTTTACTACAATTTGATTTAAAGTCTTGCTCATGGTGATAATTTTTATTTTTGAAGCAAATTTTTTAATACTAATAATACTAACAATTACAAAGATAAGTTATGTTTTGTAATATGTATCAAAATATGTTTTAGTCACACAATTTTTTTTTTTACTCTGATTATGCTATATGTAACAGTAATTAATGTTAAATGACGATATCTACGGGGGAGGCCTGTTATCCTGAAATACAGGCCCAAAGCCTAGTTTAGGTACCAGTCTCCCACAATACATGTGAGTGTAGCTTTATTGTGCTGTTCATGTACACTATAATTTATTATGTAGTATTGTGGTGAGAAATAAAGAATTATCTTATCTTATCTTAAGGGCCTACATCAATATTATCGTATATCATCGCCGACACGTACATATTAACACAGCCAGTAGGCACAGAAAATGAAGAATTAGGGATAGTTTTCCTATTTACTCAAAATCTACTAAATATATTTTAATTCTGATTTACGTGTTTCTATACATAATAGTTACCTATGTTTTTAAAGTTATTTCATTAGTTAATACCCGATAATAGACAGACAAATGAAAAAAATAAAAATTAGAGAGGTTGTTTCGCCAAGATTTTCTATCGAGAAAACTTTTTTCAATCGCGTTTCTGAGTTTATGCGATCCTAGATCATATATTGAAAAAACATATACTTAAAAATTAGAGCTCTGGCCATTCAATCTAAAGAAACAATGAAAACTTCGTACATAGAAAAATGCACGAAGCTATTTTGGTATCCTCTTAATAAATCAAATTATGGTGGAAAAAGTGAAATGCCGCAAGTGGGACTTGAACCCACGACCTCGGAATACCGTTCCGAAGCTCTTCCAACTTAGCTTATTGCGGTCTACTTGCAACACTTCAAATTAACCACCATACCTGTCACTCGAATGAGTTTATATATTTTTACGTACATTTGAATACCGTTCCGTTCGACCCACGACCTTGGAATACCGTTCCGTAGCTCTCCCTCGTCGCTCGTCCCGCTTGTGGCACATCACTTTTTCCACCATAATTTGATTTATTAAGTAAAAGCATAGCATGTCAAATGCAAAAATTAATAAATTACTTTATCTTATCATAATATAATTTGATTTATTATGAAAAACCATAGTAAGTCAATTACAATATTTTTTTGTTAAGTACAATCTGCCATCGACTAGTATAGTCATAATCTTAGTCAGTGTTCATAATTTGTCACAATAATTTAACCATAGCGCCAGCCAGCCAGGTAAATACATAAGTAGACGTCAGTATCTTTTATCAATATCTAAAACATTGCTCCTTTTAGGCGTAGTCTGTGCTTTTTAATTTCAAAAATAAATAAATTAATGAAGAATTATGACATTTTTGTAGAAGTCTCCCTTTATACGTATTAAGGGCGACTTTATCGCTAGATGCAATCTCTTACGGGTTACTTTAGGATGGACAAGAAAAGTAAAAAGGACATAAAGTAGTTTAAAGTGTTAAAAACGTGATAATAATAATAATAATAGTGCAAACTTAAAAAAAAATACTACCGCCAGTAAAAGTGCTAATGAAGCCAAATGAAACATAGAAACAAAGAAGTGTGTTTAGGCCGTAGAAGACAGTAGTACCGTCTTCTACGGCCTAAACTCCTTTTAAAAGAAGCCTACACCTAAACTCCTTTATAAAAGTAGGCTATAGAGTACCGTCACGGTACTCTATAGCCTACTTCTTCTTCTTTTAAAAAGGAGTAATGATATAATGATGAAGACAATAATAAAGAAAATCAAACTATCCATTGTGATAAAAGCATATCCATTCAGTTATTTATTTTTTAACATTGTCGTTTCACAGCAGCCGCCAACTTCGTCTGAATGAAACTCGCGATCTAAGACTTTCGTTTTCCATACGAGGAGCATATGTTCGCTTTGCATTTTGTTTCCCGCTTTTTCACTTGTGACGTCACATGATTCAAGGACATAGTTTCATAACAATATTAATACACTGCACTGTTGACTGTTACTTAGCTCTACTTGTAGGTAGAGAGCCGGGCTAATGTGAACCTTCATAGCTGATAATCAAATGAGGATTACGCCGGTGCTAAGTTGTCTGTCAAAATGTTTTCATGGTAGTATTTTAAATGGAGGTATTGTAGTCTAAGTTGCACTACATAGATAACACAGTCCTTATATTAAAAAAGTAAGAATTGGACTCGCACAGGAACGATTCCTTACCATTATTATCTATACTAATATTATGAAGCTTATCTTATTTAAGCTTATAAAGCGCTTATCTCAAGAACCACTGGTCCGATTATAATAATATTGATATATAACATCACCAATGACCAATAGGTCACAGCGTGATGTATACGTAATATTCATAATAATATATACGTAATATTCCCAACCCTAAATAACGGCATAAGGCAGGAGAATATTGATGAGTAGGTTGTGTTGTTATAATATGAACTGACATAAATAAACTGTGAAATTTCCAGCTCTCTAGCTATCACTGCTTCAAAGATACAGCCTATTGACAAATGGACAGCGAAATCGCCATATATGGTCCCGTGTTATCTTTCTGTACAAAACACTAAACATAGCCTTTTATTTTTAAATTAAAAAGGGCACGAGAATGATGATTTCGTGTAAAATCAACAGACCTTTAACTTTCTACGTATCAAGGTTCATTAGATACATGTACATTAGGTACATTCACATACATCCTGGGCCCTGAGTCACAGTGGTAGCTCAATGTTTGTTCTGCGTCTGGGTATTTCTATGTATTATAAGTACCTATGTATTTACAAAAGAAAAGTAGTATATGTATTCTATCCGTATTCTGGTACCCATAACACAAGCATATAAGCTTAGCTTGGGACCAGAGGACGTTGTGTGAAATGTCCGTGATATTTATTTAAGTATTTATTTATTTATAATGACTAGTTTTATTAAAATTTACTAGGATTTGAACTGAAAACCTCAATCAAAATGTCAATACCAATATATTAATTTAAGTAATAGTGAAATAAACTCCTTTGGCCTTGGTTTTATGTCTATAGCTAGCAGTTTTCTTGAATATAGATTACCTAATTGTATTCAAGGTTGACTTCTACTGCATTTTCTTTAAACAGGTGCTAAATATTGCGAAGAAAAAAATGTTAAATAAACTAGGCTGTCTGTGACTAAATTGTCAACATGGAACACTTGGTGTCGAACTCCTAATTGTATAAACAATTCAGTATATATTTGTATAAACAGTTCGGCATATTTTATACATGCATGACGTTATTCTTAAGATAATTTGCGAACACAGGTGTCACGATGTTCTTATCATGTGCCGTGGCTATTTTAGTGACTGACAAACTCAGTTCTTAGATAACATATATTTTTTCATACCTACTGTGAGTTCGTTATGTCATTTTATGCAACTAGATATTGCAGTCTTATATCAATCATCAGATTCACTCTTTATAGGATTCTGCATTAAATCACTGAGACTCTACTAGACTCTATCCATCAATTTATTCGTCCATTCGTCAGTTAAGAGGCTGTACCTCATAAGTGACTCGAGAGGTGATGGCGGCAAGGTGCAAAGCCCTGCTAGAGCGTGAACGCTCGGGTGGCACCTTGTCCCCCGCAGGTACCCGGTTAGCGGTCACGCCAGAGCCGGCGCCCCTACACAGAGAGAAACCCAAAAAGCACCGTGGGTCGCAGTCGCAGAACCTGCTGCGCCTAATGTGCCAGATTGCCTCTCGTTCCAATAAGAGACTAAGCACACACAATGCAAGGACCTAATGTCCTTCCCACCGAGTCGGGCCCCGAATAATAGGGCCACGCCTTTGCCGGGTCATGATCGGACTTAAAGCACTATACCATAGACTGGTAAGGACAAAATGAGAGGAGCAAAAAAAACCTCATAAGCGATCATAGATAGACTGCAGAAATTTACACAGTTGACGTATTACCGGTTATCGTAGTTATTAACGGATCTTCCACACAACAATAGGTTTTTTTGCGTATCTTTATGATTATGGAAATGACGATGTAGTTACGAGTATTACGAGTATATTTTCATTATGGTAGGTAGGCCCGCGTGGTGACAGGTGACAGGTTAAGAATTCTATTTGTTTTTCATTGATTTTCTTTCTTGCGGTGTTGTAAAAGCCAGCTAAGGAATATACATAGATTACATCGTCTAGGAGAGACGGAAAACCCGAAAATAAACCCTGTGCCAATACGCTTGGTCAGGGCGGTATAGTAGTCCTCCCAAAGTGGAAGATGCCCGTGCTCAACAGTGGTAGGTAAATGGGCTGGAGAAAGAGAGAGAGTGAACCGTTCGTACTCAAGTCCAGCTCGTACCTGGCCGGTTTTAATTAACAAGAAGTTTGTTTTAAAGGCTGCCAATTAAATGGTATATTAGTGCAATTGCTTTATGAGCATAACCAAGTTCAGATATCTATTTTTACCGATGGTATCTGTATCATGGGAGTGCCGGGATCATTAAAAAACTTATCTAATGAAAATTCACTTCCAAGTTATGTAACAGAAAAGGCACGAAATTTATATGCATTTGAATTCGATGCGATCTGGAGAAATTGACATTATCCTAACACTTAAACCACATCTAATTACTTTTACATACCATTTCTCAGAAACATAAATTTATTTTACATACACTAAACGAAAATAACCGAAGGTTTTGTCATATTTCATAAATAAAAAATGCAAATTTAAAATGTAATTATTTCCGTCTGGGTCATGTCTACTTTATTGTTCAAAATATTACGCCCAAGGCTATTTGTGTAATCTTTATATATATATAAATCTTCTGAACGTGTGTTTGTAATTGAACTCCTCCTAAACGGCTGAACCGATTTTGATGAAGTTTTTTGCTGTTGATTTTTACACAGAATTGTATGGCAAAACAACGTTTACCGGGGCAGCTAGTATAATATATCTTTGGAGGAAACAAAAAAAATTTAATAATTCTTCAGTCTAGCCAGTTGATCACCAGTCTTCTGATTACTTTAACCATTACTGATGGTAACTGTGCTAAGTAGAATTTGTCATAACATTCTCTAGCACTTGCGCAACTTATTTGCTCAAATAAAATCACTTTTTACGGATTTAGACGCATATATTTGTTTAAAATTTTAGTCCGTTGTTTCAGAGATTTTGCAGTCACCGTGGTCACGGGTGGTACTGAGTGAGTTGCAAAGGTTCCTCTAAGATCAGTTATTACAAAATTAATTCAAATTTTTAAAACAAATATACGCGTAAATAGTTTTTTTTCTTTTATTTTGTGCCTACATTACATGTTAACATAGAATTTACATATTGTCGCCTTTGTAAGAACTATAACAAGATGAATAAACATCGTGTCATTAGTATTTAGGCTATGATAGAAAACTAGTTTCACACTTGTGAAATCTATGCAACTGTCTAGACACTGTATTATACACGTATACATAATACATATAAGACAGATATGCGTCTTAAGTAGGGTTGCCATCACCTATATACACACCCGAAAAACACGGCAAAAATTCCAAACATTTAGGCAAAAAATAGTTCTAACATCGTTGCATTTTTTGTCCCATCTTTTTTTTATCAAATATTTACCGGACGGCCCTCGTGAACTGTTCAAATTAGGGCAAATCCAGGGAAATTTAGATGGATGGCAGCCCTAACGCAACGTCTTTCAAGGATGCTAGTCTGCGACAACCGTTACTATGAATCAACACTGGGTCTTAATTATGCTTGTGAGTACAAAAGGCTTGTTTTTCTTAAGGCCGATGATGTGCAAGTCGACCTCAAGGCTTTGTGGCTAGCCAGACAGTCCGAAAAACATCGAACAAAAGAAACCATATGAACACGTCTAGTAAGTTTTAGGAATTCACGCTAATGCGTCTGGTGACCCAGTTGAATACATTTGCGGCCACTCAGACGATATAAAAATTATTTAATAGTGCTATCTATTAGATATAACTTCGGTGTGGTTAAAACAGCGTGGGTTGAACTTTTAATTTATAAAATCGATACTTAAGAGGATACCAAAATAGCTTCGTGCATTTTTCTATGTACGAAGTTTTCATTGTTTCTTTAGATTGAATGGCTAGAGCTCTAATTTTTAAGTATATGTTTTTCAATATATGATCTAGGATCGCATAAACTCAGAAACGCGATTGAAAAAAGTTTTCTCGATAGAAAATCTTGGCGGAACAACCCCTCAAATTTTTTATTTTTTTCATTTGTCGGTCTATTATCGCTTATTAACTAATGAAATAACTTTAAAAACATAGGTAACTATTATATATAGAAACACGTAAATCAGAATTAAAATATATTTAGTAGATTTTGAGTAAATAGGAAAAATATCCCTAATTCTTCATTTTCTGTGCCTACTGGCTGTGTTAATATGTACGTGTCGGCGATGATATACGATAATATTGATGTAGGCCCTTAATGAAACTTTTAAATGGTTGAAAAAAATGTTATCTTTAAAAAAATGTTGCACTATGTAATGATGAGTATAATTATAGTTTTAGAATAAAGATAGTTTCGCTTAAATTTGCTTACTTATTTTTTCTCTCGGAACTACGTAAAATAGTTATAAATATGTTGATATAATAAAAATAAAATTAGAAAATATTTTTAAAAATATTTAATTTCGAAATTTAAATGTGAGAATTTTTTACGGTTAAAAGTGACTAATTTTACTTTATTATTGTTATTAAAATATTACTAATGGCTTAGTCTAGACACTATTTACATTAACCCGTTGACTCACTAAATACTAGACAAAATAAAAGAAATTCTGTTAAATATTTAAGATGTTAGTACTGTAAATTATTATTTTAATAGTTATTACTAGTAATATAACACAGAAAATACATTAAAATATAAACATTTAATTTTATACTCTCATTGTCTAGAAAAATATTTTCTATTTTTGGGGCACAGCCCGGGTTAGGCTCGGGCATTAACCGGGCGTTTCTATACCGACAATATTTCGTCTGGGCATCGACTTTAAGTCCCAAGAACGCGTTGCGTGTAGGCTTACTGTATACCTAACTATAATGTAATACATAATATATTATTATACATGAACTAACTAGTGACTTAGGTATTACATGTTTCAAATTTTACGTCTAGAAATAACAATACAATTTATTTAATTAAAATTCAATTGCTATCAATGTTCAAACAAATGTCAGTTGGTTACAGTTTTAAATTTAAATGTAACTTGTTAGAAATATCCTGCCTACGTTCCTTATAGATAGACGTATGTAACTAAAACAAATTAGAACGTGCTTTTTATTCTAAAAATATTTTTTTAGATAACGTTTTTTTTATTGTTATACTGATTAATTTATTTACGTATTTAAAGAAAGAAAGAGAGAAAGAAAAAAATTATTTGAAATCATTATTAATTTAAAAGCACCTTAAATATTCATAGAAGATTTCTATGATTCTAAGATTTCTGACGGGCTTCGTGGTGTAGTGGTTTATATTTCGGACTGCCGATCACGAGGTCGCGGGTTCGATTCCCGCCTCGGACAATCATTTGTGTGATGTTTATAAATGTCATACAAATGTTTGTCCTGCGTCTGGGTGTTTCTGTGTATTGTATGTATTTACAAAAGAAAAGTAGTTTATGTATTCTATCCGTATTCTGGTACCCATAACACAAGCATATAAGCTTAGCTTGGAACCGGAGGACGTTGTATGAAATGTCTGTGAATATTTATTTATTATTTATTTACTTATGAAATTAAAATTTGGAATTAAGAATGCACATCTTTATCAAAACTTTATAATTAGAACTATTGTGAGAACTTATCTGTGAAAATTTTTTACTCACCTTTATAATACCAATTACATACATTCATTATATTATAACAATTTATTATACTCGACAAACGATTTTGTATGTTAATTTATGTATTTTAATAGATTTAATTAAAAAATATAGGTAATTAAGTAGACAGCAAACCTTTATTTTGGTATGAACATGGCATACCTACAGTCATTTGTCTGTTTGTTTGAACGCGTTAATCTCAGGAACCATTGATCTGATTCGAAAAATCTCTTAGTCTTGGATAGTTCATTTATCGGGGAAGGCTATATAATATTACGCTGCAACTAATAGGAGTGAAGTTTTAGTGAAAAATTTAGCAAAAGTGGCGAACATTTTTTAAATTCCACACGTATGAAGTCGCGGACAATAGCCAGTTATTGATAAGAGAAATAGAATGAAAACTAAATAAAATAATCCATTTAGACGATCTACATAAAATAAATAATTTCAGGTTGAAAGCATACAGTTTACAAACTTGCGCTTTTTTTTTGCTTAACGGCTGTTGCCTTACAGACGTCGAAACACAAGTTCATTGACCGTAAAAGATAGTCTGGCCTTGTATGTCTGCAAAGTCTATGAATTCGTCTATTAGTATACACACTATAGTATATAGTCTGAACGGTACGTGCGTCGAAGTTATTAATGCCAATAGGCATTTATTTATTAAATCTTTCAATGGTACCAATTTTATGTGCACAACTGAACTTAACTAAAAAATTAAACAACTATAACGTATTTTGATTAATTGGGATTGTTCATAATTTTTGATCTGCTGTTTTTATATTTTTTTTAGAAAATATAGACTATTTTAAGCAACTAATTTCAATATTATTGAAATATTCAATATATAGAATTTTAAAAAAATACTTAAAGATTTTGTTTCCCAATTTGTATTTTTCAATTGTTGACCAATTTCAACTCCACTACAGAGCAGTATATCCTTAAGAACGCCTTAATGTTTTAAGTCCTTCATTTCAAGGGCAAATAGAGATCATTGGCTTTTTTGGAATAATAATCGTCAATATAGCAAATTTTCCGAAAAAAACTAAAACTAAAACTTCCCCGAAATGGTTTTCGAATTAAGGGTTTTAAAAAATATGAACAATGCCCATTGACTATTTTGTTGTACACATTTTTATTCATTTATATCGTTAGTCATATTATACAGATTTGTTAATAAAAAAGTTCTGCTAACATTGCCGAATTGTGCTATTAAAATTATTAATTTTGATTTTTTAGTTAAGTTTAACTGTGCACTTAGAATTAGTCCTAATGTATCAATATGGTGAATTATTTAATCATGAATCATTCTGAAGAAATCTAAACCGTATTGCAAGATCATTAACTTGGTCACGTTGATTTTATGGTCTTCACAGTCAACTGTCCGAGATTTTTCCTCAATATGTCAATGACTTCTTGTTTGTCTCTAAATTCTATTAGGCCCTATTCTGCTATCAACTGACAATAACAAATTGTAATGGAAGAGAGATGTTTATCGCTTTTCATACAATAGTAAAAATAATTAACTTACAATAAGTACTTTTTTAGGGTTCTGTACCAAAAATAAGACCTTATTATTGAGACTTTGTTCATCCGTCTGTCACCAGGCTTTATCTCTGGAACGGTACTCTCTAGCTATACTTAATAAAAGCAAAAAATTTCACATTTTGTGTATATTAGTTGATCCTACAATAAAAAATACTTATAGTCACCAGTGTCCTGCTCTTATCCTATTATTTGGAGCCACGTTGTCTCTGGAACGGTAATAGCTAGAAAGGTAAACATTTCTCAGTTTGTATATTTCAGTTGATGCTACAATAACAAATACCCATCATCATTATAATCCTGCCTTATCCCTCTGTTTAGGGTCTAGTTTTTTAGGTGTTATTTAGGGTCGGTCTCTCCGTGTGGTGACGGATTAAGAATACAAGTGTCAACACCCCATCCCGTCCCAAAGGTGCTGTAAAAGTCAGCTAAGGGATATTGCACACAGATAACAAGTGGAAGTGGAAGTGGAGGAGACCCGTGCCCAACAGTGGGTCGTATAGGCTGAAGAGGAGGAGGATGACAAATGTATTAAGCTAATAACAGCACAGACCCCTTCGTGTGCGAGTTCAACTCGTACTTGACCGGTTTTTGTATTTTGGGATTCAATTTAACTGAAAGTAATTTGACGGACTTTAGCGTTACTAGTTACTTTTAGCATGCGATCATCTGAGATTTACAATTTGTCCTACATTTTGATGCTTCATAAGCTTATTAACTTATTTTATTGTACATACGAAAACAAAAGTGCTTTGTCATAGTAGACGTTTTAACTTGCAATAACTTGCAAATAACTCGACAAGTGAATCGCAACTTCTTTACTACTTATTTTAAAACAAAGTCGTTATTTTTGTATGTAGGTATGTCCCTATTTGAGATTATACTCGTATCTTCAAAACTACGAAACGGATTTTGATTAAGTTTTTTTCAATAGATAGAGTGGTTCAAGAGGATGGCTTTATTATATTATATTCCACGCGTACGAAATTGCGGATAACAGCTTGTAGTATCTATATACCTAAGTATTTTATTATGGTCTAAGATTCCACGTTAATGCTTTATATCAAGATCTGTGATATTGTGTTCACAAAATCAGAAAATATTGCGAACTCCATCTAGTTTAAAATATTGCAATCACTATAAAAGCTATGTAATAATGCCATTTATACAAACGATATAAAGCCGGAATATAAGACAGCATTTATGTTTGTTTAGGACATTTCCCACGGTCAGCTTAAATAAGAATTTTCACTGACAACTTAAAGCACTGCACTTAAGCTTATCTATTTACTGCGCTTAAAGTGTGAGTCTCTGATCACTATTATGTAAAAGGTGGTTTCAAGACTAGTGCCATTCATGAGGTCGGTCGCTGGATCGATCACAACACAGTATAATTTAATTATTACATTGCTGAGGATTTGATAAAGAACAGCCCTTTAAAGCAGCGTTTTAAATTACTTTGGCGTTCTTTATTTCAAAGTCAAATTTTTATTTCAATGTAAGTGTGCTTCCAAGGTAACTTATACATGAAAAGGGTTTTTGACTTCGGCCTTTCGCAGGCATAGCGATTTATTTATTTTATTTATATTGTTATTTTATTTCTGTGTTGATATGAAAAATATATTGAACCTGTAATAGTAATATTTGTGTGATATTTAAAAATATCTTATACTTAAAATTTGTAAATAAAATATGTAGTATTTTCGTATCTGGTACCCATAACACAAGCGTAGAAATATAGCTTACTTTCAACTTTCAATACGAAAATATAATAAATACTAAAAAATCATTTGGTATTTTTAGTATTTATTCAGTGTATAGCTAAAATAAGAATACCATTTCGAAATCTTTTTGAAAATGTTCGAAACTATTCTATTCTGTAATTTTCGGATATGTATTCCATCCGAATTTAGAAGTGATAATAAGATCGAAAAGTAGAATTTTAATACATTATTGACGGACTTCGTGGCGTAGTGGTTCATGTACTTGACTGCCGTTCACAAGGTCGCGGGTTCGATTCCTGCTTGGGACAATCATTTGTGTGATATTCATAAATGTCATACAAATGTTTGTACTACGTCTGGGTGTTTTCTATGTATTATAAGTATGTATGTATTTACAAAAGAAAAGTAGTTTATGTATTATATCCGTATTCTGGTACCCATAACACAAGCATAATAAGCTTAGCTTGGGACCAGCGGACGTTGTGTGAAATGTCCATGAATATTTATAAAAAAAAAGAAAAAAAAAAAGAATATGTGTATTTATTTATAGAATATTCGTTTCGCAGTAGTTACATATATAATTAGAGCATAAAACATAATGCTATTATTATATACATGTAAAATTTACAGATGTAAATGAAAATTCAAATTAGCTAGTTCAGTGAAGGTCGTTTATACGAATTCCTTTTTTTTTTAGTTAGATCAAACCCCGCATTATTATTCATCTAGAATTAAATTAGCCTTTGTATTTTATTTTTATTCAAAATAGGCGATAAAATTGCAAGACTACGTCTTTAATTTAAAAGTAAAGTTGAAAATCCGACAGGATTATGAAAAAAGAAATAAATTTAGACACGAAATCTATTTCTAGCCTTTTTATAGCATCTAGACATTTAGATTATTTTTAATGATTTTCTTGCAATATAAATTTAATGACACAAAACTCGTAGTCAAATTTATATTACAAATGTTTTAAGCCTGTGTATAATGGTACAAATTCTAATGGTATAATGGTACAAACACACAGTGGTGCCAATGCACAACTAAACTTAACTAAAAAAAGAAAACAACTATTGGTGTTTTTATGTGCACATTTATATTAATTAAAATCTTTAGTCTTGATAAAAAAGCTGTTTATTATAATAAACAGCTTTTTTATCAAGAAAGTTCAGTTTACCGGATTGTATTATCGACACAATCAAAACTTTTTTTAGTTAAGTTTTGTTGTGCATGTTGAATTGGCACCACTGTGTGTTTGTTATGTTTGTTATTTATTTATATTAAAACTAATTGAAACGTTAGTAACTAAGACCGTAAGCTACCTGCAAGCGTACCTAAGCAACGGACTGCCGATCACAATTCGAACGATTCGAACGATTTGGATTTTCTCATCAGATTTGTCTGATATTTATAATTGTCATACAACTGTTTGTACTGCGTCTGGGTGTTTACTATGTATTATAAGTAAGCACTTACAAAACATAAGTAGTTTATGCAGTATATTCGTATTCTGGTACTCACAAGTATATGAACTTAGCTTGGGAAATGGCATCACAGAACGTTGTGAGTGGGTCCTTATTTCATTTTCGTGTTCATTTTCCTATTTATCAAATAATCGAATAATTCAAGTATGGTTTTTAGTTTAACGAATATACACCTAGATGGCGTTAGCGTCAAGTTAGAAGTCGCTATGATTTTGCTACCGCACTGTATCACCACGTCTTTTCCTGTTTCTAAATTTTTTTAATGTTTTAAAATATTCAACAGTAAAACGCGAAAATAATCTTTTGAGTAGAACTCATTACAGCCTTCTTAATACACCAGTGTTTTTTCGTTTCCTGCTTAATATGGCAGCAATATTTAATTGTATAACCAGAAACTGATAAATTACCGTTACATTATTGCGATAAACTACATCTAAAATATATTCAATTAGGTCTAAGTCTGCATCGATGATGAAAGGTGTCCAAAAATAACATAATTATAATTCTAAATATAAATAACTTGTTATGTCTATGGTACAGTTTTTTTTTTACTAAAACATAACGGTGACAAAATTTTATCGCCTTGTGCCTAATAAACTATTGAATATCTGATTATATTAGAAACAAAATGACAAAAAAAAGTTTTTTAAACAGAGATATATTTCGCTAAAAATATTTGGGTGGAAATACTCGTAAAATAACTTCTTTGTTCAGAACCCATTAGTTGGGGTCGGTGCAACATGTCTTTTTAATTAAGAGGATACCAAAATAGCTTCGTGCATTTTTCTACGTACGAAGTTTTCATTGTTTCTTTAGATTGAATGGCAAGAGCTCTAATTTTTAAGTATATGTTTTTTCAATATATGATCTAGGATCGCATGAACTCAGAAACGCGATTGAAAAAAGTTTTCTCGATAGAAAATCTTAGCGAAACAACCTCTCTAATTTTTTATTTTTTTCATTTGTCGGTCTATTATCGCGTATTAACTAATGAAATAACTTTAAAAACATAAGTAACTATTATTTAAAGAAACACGTAAATCAGAATTAAAATATATTTAGTAGATTTTGAGTAAACAAAAAAAAATCCCTATTTCTTCATTTTCTATACCTACTAGCTGTGCTAATATGTACATGTCGACGATAATATTAATGTAGGCCCTTAACAAGCTTTTACATACTAGTTAGTAGTAGCTTGGTACATATCTATCAATGTATTAACCTATCTAATAGAATCTTTGAAAGTAATTATCATCCACTTGCAGTAGTCGTATTGATCTGAAAATTTACACACATATTAAGGACCGATGACAAAGCAATAATTTAAAGAAATAATTAGGATTTTCAAGCATTTTTTAGTCATTGAAGAAAGTAAATTATTCTGCCATACTCTTGTATATCGTCATACGACACAAATATTATCCGACTATTAAATAGATATCGTACTTATATGAAATCGTTAAATATACATATATATATCGTTGTCTAAATATGAATTATATCATTTTCGAATGCGCATAAAAAATTGTTTTTGCAAAATAAGCAGATTTATTGACAACGTTTTGAAATTCCGGAAAATAAATTAATTTCAAGGAAATCTAGTTATTATGTTAGTCGCAAAAAATTATATTATGCATCGTATTGTTATGACACACACTGTATGGTTTATCAAAACGTAATATTGCAACAAGTAGTCAAGCTACTGCACAATTTTATTGTAATTCAAATAAAAAGCCGGTTAATTAAGGATTGGACTCGAATACGAACGGTTCCGTTTGCGTTTTTTGTTATAATATACCCCGATCTCAAGTAACGGAATAAAGGCAGTGAACGATGATGATGAATATTTGTTGTTATGACATACACAAACTGCGAAATTGTCAGCTCTTTTTACTATCACCGTTCCAGAGATAAAGCCTGGTGGCAGACAGGCTAACTAAAAGGGTCTAAGTAAAAGAGTCTTCTTCTACTTTTTGGTACGGAACCCTAAGCATATTTTACGGATTCTATTTCGTTAAGAAGTTATTTACGACCGTTTTCAATAATCAATCTTTGATTCTTCTTCGCCAGCCCATTTACGTCCCACTGTTGGGCAAGGGCCTCCTCCACTTTGGGAGGGATTATGGTCTACTGTGCCGCACTGACCAGGCGTATTGCCACAGGGTTTATTTTCAAGTTTTCCGTCTCTCACAGAGGATGTTTTCTGTGCAATATCCCTTAGCTGACTTTTACAGCACCCTTGGGCAATCTTTGATTACAGATAGATTATTATAATCATTTATTAGTAAGATATTTAGATAGGTAGGTATATTTAGATAGAAAATGCTGTCATCAGTAGCATATTGATATGCAAGTATGTATAAAAGTTTAGATTGGTCTGAATTCGAGGATTGACAAATTATTGAAAACGGCCATTACAAAGATAGAATGGATATTACATGGACCATTACATACACAGGATCCATTGAAAATTATGTGGCTAATAGCGAAATTATTGTTTAAAGTAGTTACCTACACTTATTACATTAAGATCAATGTGTCAAAAGATTACCGGTTAGTTAAGATATTGCAGTCAAACAAACATACCCATGAACTATTTGGCCTTTACTAGTGATTATTTTTTTCTTATACTTTATTATTGGAACCCAATAATAATTGATAAGATAAGATTATGTAGCTTAAGATGTATGCATGTTTACTTTGTGACCAAAATTGTGGTGTAATGCAGCGTAAGGAGGGTTAATATAGACAGAGTCTGATGGTTTATGATGGATTTCATAGTGCTAAAAATAATTATTATTACATTAATATTAGTAACAGCTTATCAGCTTAGGTATTACATGATTGATGGAAGCACTAGCTACTTAATGTAATTTATAATTTATAAACAAAATTCTGTACCTAATATAATTTTATTACTAATATTAACATTTAAGTGCTTTGTAATTCTAACATTTGATGAGTCTTGTGTTACTCGAAATAAAGATATTATTATTATATTATTATATTATTGCTTAATAAATAATGAAATTCCATGTTAAGTATAGACTTTCTATACGAAACACACACACACACACTTACACATACACCATACTTACATAAACATACAAAACACACATACAGTTGCCATAATTTGCATGTAATCGTTACTTATGTTATTTCAAATTATTATTTTATTATATATAGCTGTTGCCCGCGACTTCGTACGCGTAAAATTAAGAAATCAAACCTTAACAAACATAAGTTTACTACTCTACTCGATAGATAGCGTTGTATAGTATTTTTTAAATCGCGCTATGGTTTCGTTACACACATTGACACTTTTAAGCTCGTCAATATTTTTATTGTGTCATCAATGTCATCATCTCGGTTTCACAATTATAAATTAGTAAGGATAAGTATAAGAATAAGGATTTTATTTTAGTGCACAGTCTCTTTATAAAAATCTCATGGCAATGCGGCCATTCTTTTGGGCACTTTATCCAATGACTGCGATGCGGACGAATTTTTCGATACCTAATTTTAACCTCTTTTTCTCTTTTTTGTTTTGGTTTGTACTGTTCTAATAATTTTATAAAATGATAAAAATAAATTAATAAACCAACTTTTATATGACTCTATTTATGAAATTATTATTTTATTTTATTATTAGAAAATACTATTTTGTCTTTTTTATCAAATAACAATTGAATTGTACAATAATTTTTATTGGGAGTGGACACTGGCTCCTGCAATACAGTTGTTACTAGCGTAGGCCAGGGATATCCTGTAACATTTTAGAGAGAATAAATAATTTTTGAAATTGAATTTTGGATTTGAAACATTAAGATAACAGTCTGGTATGCATGACAAGATGTATGAGTGTAAGTAAAGCCAAGGAAGTGTGTTTGGATCGTAGCAGATGGCAATTTATAGTCTCTGCCTAATGGAAAATAGGCGTGATGTTATGGTGATGATGATGAAAGCTATAAAGTAATAACAGATTCTTTTTATAATATTGAAGATTTCGGACGTCCATTGCTCCTCAAGCTATTTTAATTTAAAAAGTAATACAAATATTTGGGCGAAAAATATAAATATTAAACAAATAGTTGGCCTGTGTGGGAATCTAACCCTTCGTCATAGCGGGATGCTGTGCAAATATTATTAAGTACAGTGTAATTTAAGGGCCTACATCAATATTATCGTATATCATCACCGACACGTACATATTAACACAGCCAGTAGGCACAGAAAATGAAGAATTAGGGATATTTTTTTTGTTTACTCAAAATCTACTAAATATATTTTAATTCTGATTTACGTGTTTCTATATATAATAGTTACTTATGTTTTTAAAGTTATTTCATTAGTTAATACGCGATAATAGACCGACAAATGAAAAAAATAAAAAATGAGAGAGGTTGTTTCGCTAAGATATTCTATCGAGAAAACTTTTTTCAATCGCGTTTCTGGGTTTATGCGATCCTAGATCATATATTGAAAAAACATATACTTAAAAATTAGAGCTCTAGCCATTCAATCTAAAGAAACAATGAAAACTTCGTACGTAGAAAAATGCACGAAGCTATTTTGGTATCGTCTTAAGAGCTATCCTTATATCTACCAAACACACAAAAGTTTCTTAAAAAATGGCCAAACCGTTTTGGAAAATTTTGGTAATTAATAACGTAACATAACATCAAAAATATAAAATTCTCGTGTCACAATGTTCGTTCCCATACTCCTCCGAAACAGCTGGATCGATTCTTATGAATTTTTTATGCATATTCATTAGGTCTGAGAATCGGCTACTATCTATTTTTCATACCCCTAAGTAATAAGGATTGTCCATCTCTAACATTTACATGGCAAAACAACGTTTGCCGGGTCAGCTAGTTTTTATATACATACTAGCTGACCCGGCAAACGATGTTTTGCCATACAAAAAAAATAGGTTTGAAAAATAGATGTTGGCCGATTCTCAGACCTATTGAATATGCATGTAAAATTTCATAAAGATCGGTCAAGCCGTTTCGGAGGAGTACGGTAACTAACACTGTGACACGTGAATTTTATATATAAGATTAGCTGACCCGGCAAACGTTGTTTTGCCATACTAAAAAAAAAGGTTTGAAAAATAGATGTTGGCCGATTCTCAGACCTCTAGGTCTGAGAATCGGCCAACAACAACAACAACAATTTTGTGTACTTATCCTCTAGGATAAGTACACAAAATTTCAGGAAAATCGGTCGAGCCATTTCGGAGGAGTACGGTAACTAACACTGTGACACGTGAATTTTATATATTAGACTAACTGCGCCGGCAATAGTTGTTTTGCCATACAAAAAAAAAGTTTGAAAAATAGATGTTGTCCGATTCTCAGACCTACTGAATATGCATGTAAAATTCCATAAAAATCGGTCAAGCCGTTTCGAAGGAGTACGGTAACTAACACTGTGACACGTGAATTTTATATATAAGACTAGCTGACCCGGCAAACGTTGTTTTGCCACACTAAAAAAATAAAGTTTGAAAAATAGATGTTGGCCGATTCTCAGGCCTAC
This sequence comes from Orgyia antiqua, assembly GCA_916999025.1. Lineage (NCBI taxonomy): Eukaryota > Metazoa > Arthropoda > Insecta > Lepidoptera > Erebidae > Orgyia > Orgyia antiqua. The sequence goes on along the minus strand of OU779864.1, from coordinate 11,849,456 downwards.
TGAATACGTATGCAAAATTTGAGAAGAATCGGTCAAGCCGTTTCGGAGGAGTACGGTAACTAACACTGTGACACGTGAATTTTATATATTAGAAGATATGGAATAATAATAATAAAATTTTAATATTCATAACTATTATTTAATAATAATAACAATTAAAATGTTGTCTCTAATAAAAAAATCAATACATTTAAATTTTAACAAATAACATTTACCTATAGTAGTTTCTACGTCAGGCTTTTTTGTATTTCTTGGTAGCCTAATATATTTTTTGTAGCCTTACTAGTGCTGAAAGAACTCATGTTTGTGTCTTTTTTGTTACATTTTTTTTAAGGTGGCGCTTCTTTTTCGTTTTGTTTGGAGGCCATCGTCCTTCGTTTACACCACGTGCAAGGCCCCGTGGCTTCATGCCTTGAGATAGATTTGATATCCCACATTTAACTGACAATTTTTAACGTGTAATAGCAACTAGGCCGTATAAGTTTAGTTTTGTTTGGGGGCCATCGTTCTTCGTTTCACCACGTGCAAAATCTCGTGGATTCAAATCTTACGAGTGATTAGACACCCCACATTTTGCCAACAAATTTTAATGTAACGTGTAAGTAAACTGTTTAAATAAATAAATAAATATTCACGGACATTTCACTCAACGTCCTCTGGTCCCAAGCTAAGCTTATTATGCTTGTGTTATGGGTACCAGAATACGGATATAATACATAAACTACTTTTCTTTTGTAAATACATACTTATAATACATAGAAACACCCAGACGTAGTACAAACATTTGAATGACATTTATGGATATCACACAAATGATGTCCCAAGCGGGAATCGAACCCGCGACCTAGTGAACGGCAGTCCATTACATGAACCACTACGCCACGAAGCCCGTCAAATATTAACAGATTATTTTTATAATATTGAAGATTTCGGTCGTCCACTGCTCCCCAAGCTATTTTATTTCAAAAAGTAATACAAATATTTGCACTTTAATATATATATTTTTTTTAAATTAAATTTGCGTTAACCATTTTTAATAGATAATGTAAGTTTACTTTAATTAGTTTAAAATTTCCGATTGGAAAATTCCACTATGTTCACAAGTATAATGTTCAAAAGTCAAAGAATTCGACAGCGTTAAAATCATACCTAGATAAGAAAACTTACCTTATTGCAAGCAAGTTTGCTGTAATAAAGTCATAATGGGCCAAAAATCGTTTTCATATAGATTCTAATATATACCTATGCGAGTTAAGCTCTGTATATTCCAAAACGTTAAGCTGTTGACTAGTTATATATGGACATAGGAATGGACAATTTTTATGGATGTACACGGCAAAAACATAACCCTCTCGCAATTTGGATATACTATAAATAGAACATGCCATAAAAACAGTTATGAATAGTTGTCTAGCTTCAAGGTCGGTCAATGAATCGGTCAAACTAAAAAGCAATTACTACCATAGTGTACTTCACATACACGCATTTGTTTATTCAGACAGAGTAGGCAGATAGATATTAGGATTCATACCAAATGTCGCCGATCCTGTTGCGTTAAGAACTAAACTAAACATTACTAAAATTTGTTATAAACCAATTACTATGATATATTTTTATTAATGGTTGGTACGATGTAGATGTTTAATTTAATAAAATCGTTATTCACACACTTTTTGTGTTTCGTGTTAAAGGGTTAAACTTATTACCGAAACCGCCATCCACTCGTCTGTCACAAGGCTGTGTATCTCATGAATAGTGATAGCTAAACAGTTGGAGTTTTCACTGCTGATGTATACAGGATGTGGCGTAAATGGTGGTCCAACGCTAAGGTGGTTATACATCAAGTATTCACCTATCATATAAAAAAAAATTAACCATTTTTAGCCATTTTTTTTTACACTACTCACATCTAAAATGCATTATTTGTTAAAAACGAGAAATTAATTTTCAGTTTTTTTTTATTTATTGGTTTATTTTTAGGGTTTACATGAAAAAACGAAAATGCATGTGCTAGTGCTAGTACTCGCCCGTACAACACAAATAAATAATTCATTATGCCACTACAAACTACAATCAATCGAGAGTTGTATCATTGTACTGGTGTTATTGCCACTATATCATATGATTAAGCTGGTTTGTTTATGTGACTGCTTTTTTACCATAAGTACAAAGTTTTTATTTATTGGTTTATTTTTAGGGTTTTCATGAAAAAACGAAAATGCATGTGCTAGTGCTAGTACTCGCCCGTACAACACAAAAAACACACTAAAAAAATAATGTCATTTGTCGAAGTTCAATCTCATTTATAAAATATTTATCGATTTTTTACAAAAAAATAAAAAAAATCATATTTCCGAAACCAATGGCTAAAAATGGTTAATTTTTTATTTATTTGATATGTGAATACTTGAACTATAACCACCTTAGCGTTGGACCACCATTTACGCCACACCCTGTATATATTGCTGAGATAACAACAAATACTAAAAATTTTAATACAGTAAATATTTAAGAAAGCTCCCATACAACAAACGTTTTCTGTTTAACTAGATGGTAGACTTAAGCGACATGATTGTGACGGTGCGATACTTTTGTATGATGATGTGATGGTGAATATTTTGATAATGATGATTAAGTACTATTCGTGAAACAAGTCCAGTAATAAAAAAGTTTAATTAACAATACAGAATATTATTGTTAGCATTATCAATGTTCACGTTTTAGTTATGTTTAGTTATGCAATTAGAATTGGCACAAATATCAATTTTTTTTTTCTATGTACAAAAACCAATATTTGTATGATCTCTGCTCCTAAAATTTTCCTTGTAACAAAATGTAAGTAATATAATGATTTTTTTATATGTATCGCGTTTATTTTAGCTTATATTCTGACTTTTTGCAGACTTAGTTTATAAGAATATATTATTAGCGACAACGCCTCATTTTGATCCCAGGATACTGTAAAAGCCATGTAAGGGATATTATAAGCAGTAGGTAAACATAAATTGTGAGAAACGGAAACTTGAAACTAAACTCTATGTAACACGTCTGGTCAGCGCGGCATAGCAGACCAAAATCCCTCTCAGAGTGAAGATGACCCGTGTAACAGTGGAACCCTATTGGGCTAATAAGAAGAAGAGGATTACTTTCCATCCATCCATCCATCAACCTTTCTCAGTCCACTGCTGGACATAGGCCTCCCCCATAGAACGCCACAACGCGCGGTCTTGCGCTAACTACATCCAGCGGCCCCAGGCGTATTTGACGATATCCTCGGTCCACCTTGTTGGGGGCCGCCCCACGCTGCGTCGTCCGGTTCGTGGTCGCCACTCGAGGACCTTCCGTCCCCAACGGTCATCAGATCGTCGAGCGATGTGGCCTGCCCATTGCCACTTCAGCGTGCTAACTCTACGGGCTATGTCGTACACACCAGTCCTTCTACGGATCTCCGCATTCCGGATCTTATCACGTAGGGAAACACCGAGCATAGCCCTCTCCATAGCACGCTGCGCGACTCTGAGTTTTGTTATGAGGCCGACATTCAGGGACCACGTCTCAGTTCCGTAAGTCATCACTGGTAACACACACTGGTCCACTGGACCTTTCTTTTCAGGCACTGAGGTATTTTGGACGTGAAGAACCGAATTTGACGTGAAGACCAATTCCACTACAGAAGGGTGTCAGACAGGGGGATGTAATTTCCCCAAAACTGTTCACCGCTGCATTGGAAGACGTTTTCAAGCTCCTCAATTGGGCCGGACTCGGCATCAACATCAACGGCTCACCTTCGATTTGCAGACGATATCGTGGTCATGGCAGAATCCCTGGAGGACCTTGGCACAATGTTCAATGACCTCAGCAGTGTCTCCCAACGGGTTGGTTTGAGGATGAACATGGATAAAACCAAGGTCATGTTCAATGTCCATGTCACTCCAGCACCAGTATCTGTTGGGAATGCGATTCTCGATGTTGTCGATCATTATGTCTACCTAGGACAAACAGTCCAGTTGGGCAAATCCAACTTCGAGAAAGAGGTCAACCGACGAATCCAACTCGGCTGGGCAGCGTTCGGGAAGCTTAGGCACATCTTCAGGATTACTTTAAATACCCCAAACTGTAATTGCATATTTTTGTACCAGATATCTTAAAATAGAGACCAAGAGCCGTTACAAAGCTAAAGTGTCTAAGCAAGTATGCTAAAGTTATGCTAGATTTAGATAATGCCTAATTTATGTATTAAAATATACATTTTATTATCTAAAAGCTAATCTAAACGGTTTAAAATATTTAGCTTTAAAATCTTTATCTGCCGACAGAATAGTGGTAGAGAATGTGGTCTATCTGCTACAAGAAGTATTAATATTTTTGAGTTTCTGTACCAAAAAGTGGTTGTTCATGACTATGTGTTAAATATACATTATATAGCCTGCTGTTGCCTGCGAATTCATAGGATGGATTTTAGAAAATTTTCCTCATTTTTGCATCATTTTTCTCTAATGCTTAGCTCCTTTTGGTCAAAGCGCGATCTTATATAGCTTTAAAGCATCGTGTATTCTTGATAAATATGCTATCCAACACTAAAATAATTTTTCATATCGAACCATTGGTTTCTGATACGAGCGCGGTTAAACAAACTGTTTAGCTTTATAATATTAGTATAGATTCTTAGCAACACTCTTAAGTACATATTAAGTTAAACAACACAAAAATTAAGGCCTATTTAGTGAGGAGGGGAGGAGTTTGAAAAATAGATGTTGTCCGATTCTCAGACCTATTGAATATGCGTGTGAAATTGCATAAAAATCGGTCAAGCCGTTTCGTAGGAGTACGGTAACTAACACTGTGACACGTGAATTTTATATATAAGAAGAATATATTAGATATACGTAAACAAAAAAGTTACCGATTATGTATAATGATAATGTACCAGATACTTTCTTTACTCAATGTTATCATTTTGTTGGTGAGCTTAGTTTAGATAGTTTTTACAGATGAAATTTCACCCTAACATTATTTACGAAATGCCGCAATCCTTAAAGTACAATATCGATTGGTTAAAAAATACGTGTTTTTATTTCAGATTTTTAGCAATTACTTCCGGAGGTCATTAGCGCTATGTGATCAAAGCTGAACCGGTTTGGTTTGATACAAAGCTTTTATAAATATCTTTATATTTTTTTTCTTTTCTTCCTAAGTGTAAAGTTTCTCTCTGTCTGGAGAGCTCAACAAATATTTCTGCTTTTGATATGGGAACGAGACACATAAAAGTTTCATCAAAAGTAGCACGTGTGAGCTAAGCATAACCATTTTTAATGTCAGCCGAGGTCATGACGCGACTGACTTGTAAAAAAAAACGATACCTAACACGCTTTAAGCGGTAAAAAGTAGACACGCCACAAAAAATAATTCCGTCGTCGGCGTCTGATGATATATCTAGAATTCTAGACGCGATCTACACGTAGGCTAATGTGTGAAATTAACATAATTATGTAATAATATAAGACCTGTTTTTAGCCTAAACTGAGGTGCCTTCGATGCATAAAACTTTTAAAACATTTTACTGGTTATGCATTTCAATATTCGCCTTTCATCGAATAATTATAATCTACAGAAATTTTATCTGACAGTACTTATAATATTAAGACAGATTCTCTCTCTCTCTCTCCCTAGCCCATTTACGTCCCACTGTTGGGCACGTGCCTCCTCCGCTTTGGGAGGGATTATTATCTATTGTTCCGCGCTAACCAGGCGTGTTAGCACAGTGTTTAATTTTGAGTCTTCTGCCTCTCACAGAGGCATCGCTTAGCCGGCTTTTACAGCACCCTTGGGAGGAAATGGGGCGGTGACACTTATATCCGCCATTTATAAGATATAATAGGTAGAATTCGGTGAAAGCTTCCATGCGTCTAGACTTATGGCGACAATTTAATTAATTATCGTCAAAATATTAATGTGAATAAATTTGCATTAACCACATTCCTCTTGAATTGAGTACTTAGTTTATTGGTAAAAGGAATACCTATTATTTTAAGATGTTCGTGTATCAGTAACACACCGAAGACGCGACAGGTTCTATTTCATATTTTATAACTATTTAAAGCAGAAGAAAGATATGCCTAGAGAATCTCCTAAACCACTCTATCTATAACTGCATCAAAATTCGTTGCCTAGTTTTGAAGATTATAAGCTCACATAAAGATATACATACAATAATTATAATGACTATGTTTTATAATTTGTTGAGACTATGTAAATTACAATACCGCTAATTGATTTTTTATATAGTAGATATAAATATAATAGTTATTATAATAATTTAGTTACATTGTTGCTTAATTTACAAATAATTTTAAAAATATATTCTTTTTTATCAGTATTATTAAAGTTGCATAATATTGCATCACGACCTTGGTGGCAAAAATAGATTGGTTTGTCAACAAAAAGTCGTTTTATTATGATGTTATAGTAACAAATGCGTTCCTAACTTAATCTAGAAAATTCCCTTTCGCCCGAGACTTAGTTTTTAACATCATTGACTTAAAAGAACATTATTTATTTATTTTTATTACTCTATGGACGATATCCACTTATATTAGGTAAATTCGATACAAGTCATTCTATGGTTTGTCTGACAAACAATTTGGAGAAAATTTTAGTTTATTTGCATTCAGAAACTTTGAATAGAAGATTTGAATTGTAGGTAACACATTTTGTTGCCAAAGTTTAATTTAATTTAATTTTTAAGCAAGCATGGATTGTTTTTGTAAACAATTGCAATAGTTATTTCATTATATTATATTATTTCAAGTAAAAATACCTACTTTTAATAAAAATTTGGCTACTATGAAGTGTCTATCTAATTCTTTTCCCTACCACCGCTTTAGGACAACCAATACATTGAAAAGAACGGGCGTAAGAAACTCATAAAATCGTTAAGAAGAATACAATACAATAATTTAATCTACAAAAAGAAAAATATAGGTGAGCATATGTATTAGAAATGTATTTACCCACAACAAGCTATACACAGAACTGTAATTTTAATTTTAAGCAACAATAGCATAACAAATAAACTGTAAATTGAAATTATTCTACAATAGAGGAGCATGTGACAGTTCTCTAAATAAATCGATTGTGTATCGGCATATCTGATTCAAAGTTATTTATTTTTTGGGTTGAGGTTTCGCACAAAACGAACAGGAACCTTTATGAGATCACTTTGTTTGTTTCGGAAAAGTATTTCTGTATAGAAAAGATTAAAGAAAATAATAATAAAATTTTAAAACAATTTTTTTAAAATTTTAGTTATTAATATTCTTGTGTTTTTAAGTTTAATATTTAATTTGAGTTTATTTTTTTTTATCTTCCTCATTTTGCTATGATCTAGTACTCCTTTTTTAACGTTCATACAGACCTATTTCAAAGTAAGTAAGTAAATGATTAATAGGAGACCTAAATGCACGGGAATTGAAAACATAAATATAAAATTACTGTCAAGATTATGAAGAGTACGGAAACGGAAGCCCTCAAATGTGGATAATTTTCCGCGTTTTTGCAACACTCTTCACTCCTACTAGTTGCAGCCTGATGTTATATAGCGTAATGCCTTCCTCGATAAACGGACTATCCAAAACAAAAACAATTTTTCATTGCAAACCAGTAGTTCATAAGATTAGCTCGTTTAAACAATCAATCTCTTCAGCTTTGTAATATTACTATGGACCAGCATTGGTCAACATAACTAACGAAAGAATTGAGGCCTAAAATTATTTAAAAACTGTAGCAGTGCTACGCAACTATTAACTGACATTACTGTTCTTGGTATATAATAATATCTAGTAGCGATACCAATATCTTTATAATCTTTAGAATTCAGTTTATTTAACGAGTTTCCGAAATTTTTGAAACAAATTTTCACCCACTTGCGATAGTCGGATTGATCTGAAATTTTACACACATTTTAAAGACCGATGGCAATCTACGAGTACCATCACCATTTTCTAACATGTTTTGACATTTTTTAACTAAACAATTTTTTTTCCTTTACATCAAGTAGATATTAATTTCTGTGCATATCAATTTTAAGATGTTGAGATGGATTTGTGTCGTCACGCGAATGGATAAAATAAGGAATGAATATATTAGAGGAAGTCTGAAAGTGACCGAAAAATTTAAGAATGAGCGGATGTCCTGGTATGGGCATGTTATGAGACGAGAGGAAAATAATATCGTTAGGAGAGTTCTGAGTATAAATATGGAAGGAAGAAGTCTAGAGGAAGGGCTAAGAAAAGATGGATGGACTGTGTGAAAGAGGACATGAAAGAAAGAGGAATTGACACAGACATGACGGCTAATAGAAGACTATGAAAGAAAAAGACATGTTGCGCCGACCCCAAATAATGGGATAAGGGCAGGAGGATGATTAATTTTATCATCATAAGTTTTCTGAAATTAGATAAAAACAATTAGGTAATTTTCAGAATTTACTTTGAACATAAAACATTAAATTTAAAAATATTAACGTTATTATTATTAAAACTCGTATGTAAACATTCCTCGGGCATATATTCCTTACATAGAAATGAATGAACTTAATTCATCACGAATCTATTACAAAGCTTCCTGTTACATGAATGTGAGAAACTAAATACTTGTTGTGCTAACTAATAATTTATTTAACCGCCCATTGATAATCGCTAGAATTATTTTTTGAAAAAGAACACAATAAATGTGACATGGCTACATTGTACAAAAACTCCAGAATATAAATAAACTAGCTGTTCCAGCCTTGGTGGATGAATAAAACGATCTGACTCCAATTTTTGTAATTTTTATAGCCCGAACACTAGCTGTTGCCCGCGACTCCGCACGCGTGGAATTTAGGAAAGTTTCATGAAAATCCATCCAGTAGTCTTTACGTGAAAGAACAACAAACATCCTTACATTCATACAATCCAACATTAACCAAACATCCAAATATTAGAGCATGGAATATGGATAGAAGACCTAGGAAACGTTCGCGTTGCTCGGCCAACAGTTTAATAAGTATTTTATTTTGTCGCGCGTAATTCTTTTTTCGATAAATCTCCTAAGATATTCATTTAAATTGCATGCTGTAAAAAGCAGTTATTATACTCTATATTAAATGTGTAAGCTAACTAAGGTATTTAATTTGATAAAAAATATTACTATATACACAGAAATAGCTTTTGAAAACACTCTATTGAATTTGATAATTTTTGCGATATTATTATGGGTACAGCAGGTTAAAAGATAGACATATGCCCTCGCGACTTTTTTGAAGAACTCTAAGTTACAAACAATTCCTCCATACATTAGTTTGTTGTACCTTACATAGATAAGGCAGCGTTTTCATTTATACCTCGCACGCGTCCGAGTTTCTCGGCAAATTTAATCATATCTCATCCAATATACAGCTAACCCCAACAAATTATGCAAAAAAGCCATCCTCTTGAACAATCCTATCTATTAAAAAAACCGCATCAAGATCCGTTGCGTATTTTTGAAGATATAAGCTCACATAGGGACATACATACAAAAATTACGACTTTGTTTTATAAGAAGTAAAGATAAAGATAATAATAAAGTAAAGATAAATAAATATTCATGGACATTTCACACAACGTCCTCTGTAGTAATATTCAGTAAGAAAAAGTGAAGGGAGTTTTCGGTGAATCTTGATCACGTGACAGCGCTCCTCTATTTTTATTGGAGGAGCGCTGTCACGTGATCAAGATTCACCGAAAATTCACTTCACTTTTTCTTACTGAATACCACTGCTGATCCCAAGCTAAGCTTATATGCTTGTGTTGTGGGTACCAGAATACGGATATAATACATGAACTACTTTTCTTTTGTAAATACATACTTATAATACACAGAAACTCCATACTGTAATTATCATAATAGATTCGTTATTTTCCCGCCATTAATAAGGGCATAAGGGTAGGAGACTGGGTATTTGTTGTTAAAACATCTACTGGTGTAGATACATAAACTGAAATTTTGAGCTCTCTAGCTATTACCGTTCAAGAGATACAACCGATAGATGGCGACAGACGGACGGATAACTAAAGTTTAGTTTAAAGTCTAGGACCTCGTTTTAAAGTCTAAAGTTTAGGACCTCGTTTTACCTTTTGCCACTGCACTCTAAAAAAGTTTTTCTTCTCATACTTCTGGTGTATGTATTTATGTTGATCACTCTTCCACACTCAAACGACTTAACGGATTTGAATTAAATCTAGCAATTAGGTGGCTTACAGAACAATTGCGGTTTCCGTGCGATAATCAATTCAAATTATATTTTATGTTAATTAAACTAACCAAAACCTTCTTAATTCAAATTTTTTATTATTGAATCCGAAATTTGTTAGAAATTTGTTTGTCACTTTTTCAACACGAATGGTATAAGGGGGGCACCTTGTTAATTATGAAATGAAAACAAAACATTTTCAAAACAAAGTATGAATGTGTTATGTTATAATATGTATATCAAAATACAAGACTTATATGATTCATAAATATTAAATTAATTATTCTAAGAAGTGTTTTCAGTACAAATAGCATGCTTTGTATGGGTGCAGTTAGTGTTGTATTTCTTTAATTGATTTTATTGGATAAACTTAGCAAAACAACTTGGAAACAACTTGCAAGAAATGCAATATTTCAACTGAATCAGGTTAATGTAGAATTTAGCTTTTATATATTAGTCACACTCGATTTGGTCTTGAGGTGATATCTAATATATAAAATTCTCGTTTCATAGTGTTAGTTACCGCGAAACGTTCCTGCGAAACGGCTTAACAGATTTTTATAAAATTTCATATTATTCAGTAGGTCTAAGAATTACTTCTAGCACTTAGAATTATTACTAGCACATCTTTTCTCCTTTCTTAAATCCCCTTCTCCTGCAGCTTACTTATCTCACTTTTTCCAGTATCTCTATTCTAACCAGGACAGACTTCCCCGTTCTTCTAACGACCTTCTACTTTCTTGTATACCCCATAGGACTAACTTTATCAATTCCTCTTTTCCCGTCCAAGCTGTTATATTGTGGAACTCTCTTCCACATGAAATTAGATCCGCCAAAAGCCCATATATCATGTTGTTACAAAGGTTAGCTGAATTATCGAAACTATAGATTATGTAGTCTTTACTTTTTGTATGTTTGTATGTATGTATAATATGTACCTATTGTGTATCTAGTATGTATTTTGTATGTATAGCGTACTCTGTATGTATAATATATTTATTTTAGTAAGATCATTGTGTATTGTATGTAATCTTTTGACAGTAATTATAAAATTTATTTATTACCACAGAATATACACCTACTTCATTTGTTTCTGCACCACCCAAGGTTGACTGGTAGAGAATGCCTACAGCATTAAGCCCGCCTTTATACAATTTGTTTGTATGTAAAGTTTTAAATAAATAAATAAATAAATCTTTACTTCATTTCATTTCATTTATTCTTTATTGTACACTCATACAAGTAAGGCAACATAAACAATATTGTTACAAACGTGCACAAAGGCGAGCTTAACTCATATTGAGTTTTCTACCAGCAAATCCTTGAGTGTATGGAGAAATGGTATATTATAGGATAGATAGGTGTACAGCAAGAAAGTACCAATAAAACAAGATCAATAAAATACATACATAGACTAAATAAATAAACTTACACAAATACAGATATATAGATATTTACACAAATAAAATGTTATAACACATAAACAATACATATACACACATACACACATAGCTATATACATACACTTAATGCTGAGATAGGAAATGCTTTTTGATTCTTTTCTTAAAGATATCCAGAGAAGTGCTAGCGCGAATAGTATGTGGAAGAGAGTTCCATAGACGGACAGCGTGTATTGTAAAGGAACCACCATACCGACTTGAAGTATGGCGAGGAGTACTAAGAAGAAGTGAAGAAGTTGAGCGACATTCTCGATCTCGAGGGACAAGGTAATTAAATCGTTCCCGTAGATAATTTGGAGAGCTAGGGTTGTGTAGAATGGTATAGAGAAGAGAAAGAATGTGGGAGTCTCTACGCCTCCGAATCGGCAACCACTCCAATTTCGCCCGGAATTCCGACACATGGTCGTACTTCCGAAGGCCAAAAATGAAGCGGATGCATAAATTCTGGAGGCGTTCTAGCTTGTTGAAAAGTTCCTCAGTTGCATCCAGAAAACAGATATCGGCGTAGTCTAGTAGGGGAAGAAGAAGAGTTTGAGCAAGCATAATCTTAGTTTGAAAGGGAAGAAACTTTTGGAGACGCTTGAGGGCTTGATAGGAGCTGTAGACCTTCCGGCTTACTTCCCCAACGTGAGCAGTCCAAGATAACTGGTAGTCAAGATATACTCCTAAATTTTTTGCTACGTTGGAATAAGCTATTGGAACAGAGTCATAGGTAACTTGCGGCAGAGACTGAAAATTTAGCAAATTGGAAAAATATTTACCACCAATAATAAGAGCCTGCGATTTATTTGGATTTACGAGAAGTCCAAAGGAACTGGCCCTTACTTACTTATTATTACTTATTATACTTATTATAAAAAGGTCGTTATTTTTGTATGTATGTCCCTATGTGCCTCATGGTTGAGTGGTTTATCTAAAGGACAAGATCAAGAGGTCACGGGTTCGATTCCCGCTCGGGACAATCATTTGTGTGATATTTCTAATTATCATACAAAACGAGCCTCGTGGTTGAATGGTTTATGTATCGGACTGCCGTTCAAGAGGTCGCAGGTTCGATTCTCGCTCGGGACAATCATTTGTGTGATTTTTCTAATTATCATACAAAATGTTTGTACTGCGTCTGGGTGTTTCTATGTATTATAAGTATGTATTTACAAAAGAAAAAGTAGTATACCTATGTATTCTATCCGTATTCTGGTACACATAACACAAGCATATAAGCTTAGCTTGGGACCAGAGGACGATGTGTGAAATGTCCATGAATTTATTATTATTATTTATATTTTGAAAAATACGCAACGGATTTTGATGCGGCTTTTTTAAATGATAGAGTGGTAAAATTTTTTTAAATGATAGAGTGGAAAATGATGGCTTTGTTGTATAATTGATTAAAATTCTTTCAAATTCCACGCGTATGAAGTTGCGGGAAACAGTTAGTACAAAATATATTTTAATGCTTTGTAGTTATTTCCACGAAACGATACATGAGAAAGTGCGGCGTATTTAATGAATCGTCGTCACAAACACCATGGTTTCTTACCGCTGACAAGCAGTTCGGCGAATAAATATGCACCTGGTTGTATTCAGATTTCATACATGAACTAGTTGTGACCAGCGAATCTGTACACGTGGAGTTTAGAAAATTTTGCCCGTATTTGTAATATTTTTCACAAATGTTTCGCTCCTGTTAATCGCATCGTGATGTTATACATATAGCCTGTAGCCCTCCTTGATAAATGGACTATCCTACTCAAGAATAATTTTTCAATTTGTACTAGTAGTCCCTGTGATTACCGCGTTCAAACAAACAAACTATCTCTTCAGCTTTATAATATTTCCCGCACCCAACGTTTTCACATTTTTCAGGGCCCGTACCTATATAATAAATTGAACAAATTACTAAACATATACCCACAATCAGCTTCCACCTGCAAACACACTCTCACCAACTGGATGACAAACAGAAACTATCAGGAAATCGAAGACTTCATCAAAATACTTTCATAGTTTGGAACAAATGTTTCTTTCACACTCTCCCATCCTAATCCCTAACCGTCTGAGAACTAAATTCCATAAAAATACTTACTCACACTCACAAAACCGTATCTATTACTGCAAAACCTTAAAATCTCGACTATTTAGTAATAACTACATTTAAACCTGTATCTTCTATGTTATTCATGGCGTGTTATATCTTTACCACGATGATTCATGTATGATCGTGTAGCCTCGCTCATGATGTATTGTATTGTATACCACCCGATAGCTTGTGGGGCCTAGTGTCTTTAATACAAGTTATCTCACAATAACTTAGAAAGGACACTAGTCACCACTACACTCTGCTGATATGTTATCAAACCCATTACTATTTGTCACACAAACACTCTCATAATATGTATCCTAGAATTAAACGTACTGAAAATGATTGATTGTATGTAGTGGTGAAATAAATAAATTATTATTATTATTATTATTATTATTTGTATATATAAAATATTAGATAAGTCAGCGTAAGGTGACCAATTACTTGGAGCAACGATATAGTTTATTTCACAGGGAGCCGCTGTTTGCAGGTAATACAAAATCGCATGGCGTGACGTTAATTTAAGGAATCTTGTTCCCTAATACAGAACTGTGGAACGAAATCTATACTTCTATACTATCACTAATATACTAATTAATAATATTATAAATAAACTAAATTATAGTGGAAAAAATGATAACCATGAGAGGGACTTGAACCCACGACCTCGGAATACCGATAATATGAGAAGAAAAACTTTTTCCGTTGCTCTCCCATCTGAGCTATCATGGTTCCCGCACATGTTTACCAAATCTTCCACTACTATCTCACCACTAGTTCAAGAAGATGGTGTTTTTGTTAGTGATTGATTATTAAATTCTATGCGTAGGAAGTAGCCGACAACAGTTAGTATGAAATATATTACTTAGTAAGTGATTGGAACATTACCGTTGTATGAAAACTAGAGCTGGTTTCAATTCATTTTATTGTGTATTTTTTTTATCAGCATGAATTGCGATTAAGCTTAAGTTGCGGTAAAACTTTAATTATCGTCATAGTGTACTTAGACGGTTCTAAGAATGTTAATATAATGTGTACATCGACCCAAAAGCCTATCGTTGTTTTTATATCAGAGTAATTTGGGGTTTTACCCAAACTGCTACACGAGTTCCATGAGACCTACATTTCTAAAGTACTTTTTTAGCTGCATTAAGATTTGTAGAGTGATATTAACACGTAATGAAATGAAAATTGGCACAATCATAGAATGGAATAAAAAGTTAAGCTATATTCTATGACTAATAAAGTTAAATATAAATAGTCTCTGAGCTCATGTTAGAACTTGTTATTTAAAAATGTGGAAACATTTAACAATATTCTACATTTTTATCAAACATTGCATTAAATGTACAAATATTCTAACTTTAATAAAATAATATTGTATGGTCTGTTTCGTAAAATGTTTCAATTATTTATGTTCTCAATGTTTCTAATTTTTAACATTATCATTTCCAGTAATTGTTCTCCTATTTTCTAACACAATTATTTATAAATAATGTTTATTTAAAAATACGTATATTGAAACATTTATTATCTACTAATAGACTCAAAACATTTATTTCTATATATAGACCTCAGGAATATTATCTTAGTCTCTACGAAAGCCTCTTTTAGCAATGACTAACCGTTGACTGGGTAATTGGTACCTAATTTTTCGAGAAGATCAAGAAAAGGTCCTAGTTCGATTAGTGTTATTGCTCATAAGACAACTTTACTAAGACCTAGGATTTTTTTATATCTAAGACAACTATTCTATTTCTTTTCATGTCTGTGCACGTCAGAATATACAGCTATCCATCTTATAAATTAAAACGGGTCTCGCGAACTCTCTTTAGTGTATGTGGTCATGGATACGACCCCCATATAGTGCAATTATCTATAAATATTTTACTATTGACGACCCTCGTGGATGAGTGGTTCATGTAACGGACTTACGATCAAGAGGTCGCGGGTTCGATTCCCGCTCGGGACAATCATTTGTGTGATTTTTCTAATTGTCATACAAATGTTTGTACTGTGTCTGGGTGTTTCTATGTATTGTTTATTCTGGTTTCCATAACACAAGCATATAAGCTTAGCTTGGGACCAGAGGACGTTGTGTGAAATCTCCAAGAATATTTATTATTATTATTTACTATGTCCTTACATTCCTTCAGGATATAAGGAGGATTAAACGATTTAAAATTATTTTAATTTTTACATTACCATAAATCTACATTATTTATATGTTTATTATTGTTTTTCTTTATTTACTTATGGTAAGGGGTTGTAGCCATTACTTCGGAGTAGGTAGCAACATACTTTATGTTGTCGTTGCATTCTTTATTTAAATATTTCATACAAAATATTGTACAGGCGGACTTAATGCCTTAGGCATTTTCTACCTGTCAAACATAGGGCGATGCAGTAATAAGGATGGTAGTATAAAACTAGTGATGGAAAATTTGGCAATACTTAAGAACTAGAAGGAAAATATAATACACCAATACGTACATATTGTTACCTATTCTGTAAAAACCAAGTCCCTTATTCTAACCTTTAAAAACTTTCTCTCTCTCTCCAGCCCATTTACGTCTTAATGTTGGGCACCGGCCTCCTCCACTTTGGAGGGATTATGGTTTACTGTGCCGCGCTGACCAAACGTATTAGCATAGGGTTTATTTTCGAGATTTCCGTCTCTCACAGAGGATGTTATCCGTAAGCAATATCCCTTAGCTTACTTTTACAGCACCCTTGGGAGGGGATCGGGTGGTGGCACTTGTATTCTTAATCCTTTACCACGCGGAAGATATCTAATATATAAAATTCCCGTGTCACAGTGTTAGTTACCGTACTCCTCCGAAACGGCCCGACCGATTTTCCTGAAATTTTGTGTACATATCCTCTAGGTCTGAGAATCGGCCAACATCTATTTTTCAAAACTTTTTTTTTAGTATGGCAAAACAACGTTTGCCGGGTCAGCTAGTTATTATATATGTGTGGTATTATATTAGTAAAACGCTACAGTTTGCAAAAGTATTTTCACCACTTACTTATTTTTAGGGTTCCGTACCCAAAGGGTAAAAACGGGACCCTATTACTGAGACTTCGCTGTCCGTCCGTCCGTCCGTCCGTCCGTCCGTCCGTCTGTCACCAGGCTGTATCTCAAGAACGGCGATAGCTAGAGAGTTGAAATTTTCACAGATGATGTATTTCTATTGCTGCTATAACAACAAATACTAAAAATAAAATAAAATAAATATTTAAGGGGGGCTCCCATACAACAAACATGATTTTTTTACCGTTTCTTGCTCGATACTAATAACGTTGCCTTATGTTACATAGATAATGGTACGGAACCCTTCGTGCGCGAGTCCAACTCGCACTTGACCAATTTTTTATGTATTTTAAAACACAGGGGACCATTAGCTTCGGAAATTACACCATACATATTCTTATTTATAACATTATTATAGATATAATTATATTATTGCATTACTTTAAATAAGTAGTTCAAACTTTTGCACAAATAATCACATCGTTACTTGAAAGAAACACAACACCAAACAAATGTTGTAATATTCTCAGAATTTAAAATGTGCTTGCCTTAAATTATTTCTATGTTAAATTCACGATGCAAAGTAATATACCTAATGCACAACCTATATATGTGTAGAAATAATTCCAAGAAGGTGTAAAATGTAGAGGTTTCATTAAAAATAATTACGACCTCAATAAAATAGTACTAATGCTGTTTATTATACTTTAAACAAACATAGCTTCGACTAGTTAAATGGTTACGATGTTAATTTACTACAGAAACATTTGGAGTTTTTATGGAAACATTCGGAGTTTGAAATATCATATTGAGATACCATGAGTATTTAAAACAAAAGTTCAACCGACTTCATGCGTCTTTGAAACATGAGGGATTTCCTCGATTTTTCAGGAGATATAACCATGAGATCCTGAGCTGGCTCTAATGGGACCACTCGAGAACTTGAGCTTTCAAATAAAAAAAAAATCATTAAAATCGCTTTTCTGAGTTAAAAGTTATGAGGTAAAAACATAAAAAAAAATTTAAAACCTGTCAAGAGCGAGTTAAACTCGCACACTTAGGGTTTCGTACCTACTAGACATATAAACATAAGTAACTGCATTCAAATAATCATTTAATTAAACTCAAAACAACACACCAACTTAATTTTGTAGTTGAAATATAGGGAATCGCCTACATTTCAGCTACTTCATAAGTTGGTATTAGTATAAACGCTTTTTTACTTGTGATGTGATGACAAATTATAAGTTTTTGGATTTTTTCCTATATCAGCACTATATAGACTTGATCTATGCCAAATTTTAAGGCTCTAGGGCAACGGGAAGTAACCTGTGAATTTTGATAAGTCGCCTAGCGTAAGTCGAAAAATTCTTAAAAATGGTCGTAATTCGGTTATATCTTTTAAATGCGTAGAGGTAGAAGGTTGATTGTATTTTTTGCAGCAAGGGACCGCATAGATCTACATATCGTATGAGTTTCAAGTTGATACCTTCAGCCGTTACTGAGTAAAAAAAGTTTGACAGACGGACAGACAGACAGACAGACACCGGAGTGATCCTATAAGGGTTTGTACGAAACCCTAAAAAGGGCCATACAGACGAGTTGACAACCTCCTCCTTTTTTTAAGTCGATTAAAACTTGTAAATCTTTTTCATATACAGAAAAATAATAAATGTACTAGATACAAGACAACAAAATCTGTACTAATATTATAAAGCGG
Source organism: Orgyia antiqua (assembly GCA_916999025.1). NCBI lineage: Eukaryota > Metazoa > Arthropoda > Insecta > Lepidoptera > Erebidae > Orgyia > Orgyia antiqua. The sequence goes on along the minus strand of OU779864.1, from coordinate 11,830,883 downwards.
AAAAGTATGTTTGTTTGTTTAAACGCGTTAATCTCAGGAACTACTGATCCGATTTGAAAAATTCCTTTTTTGTTGGATAGTCCATTTATAGGGGAAGGCTTTAGGCTACACAACATCACGCTGCAACCAATAGGAGTGAGGCATAAGTGAAATGTGTTGCAAAAACGGGGAAATGTTTTGTAAATTCCACGCGTACGGGGTCGCGGGCAGCACTAGCTGTTATACATATAAGTTTTTACAGCTGTTCTCTCAGCCGATTAACGTCCTACTAGACTTGGGCGTATAGTACCTACATCGTTAGGGTATTTTGTTTACTTATCCGATTAGTAACTGAAAGTGTTCGACGGGCTTCGTGGCGTAGTGGTTCATGTACTGGACTGCCGTTCACAAGGTCGCGGGTTCGATTCCCGCTTGGGAAAATCATTTGTGTGATATCCATAAATGTCATACAAATGTTTGTACTGCGTCTGGGTGTTTTCTATGTATCATAAGTATGTATTTACAAAAGAAAAGTAGTTTATGTAGTATATCCGTATTCTGTTACCCATAACACAATCATATAAGCTTAGTTTGGGACCAGAGGACGTTGTGTGAAATGTCCGTGAATATTTATTTATTTATTTACTCAGGACATTTCACACAACGTCCTCTGGTCCCAAACTAAGCTATATTTCTATGCTTGTATTATGGGTACCAGATACGGATAGACTACATATACTACTTTTCTTTTGTAAATATATAGTTATAATACATAGAAAACACCCAGACGCAGTACAAAATTTGTATGACATATTATGGATATCACACAAATGATTGTCCCAACCGGGAATCGAACCCGCGACCTCGTGATCGGCAGTCCATTACATAAACCACTCCACCACAAAGCCCGTCAATATGGTTATTGGTTACACTTCGTGTTTTTCATCTCTCATAGAGGATATAATTTGCTTACATATAATATACTAGAACCATGTGTTTACAGTATCCTGGAAAGAAAATGAGCCGGGGACACATGTATAACATTATTATTCACTAAAAAATCTTGCTCTCCCTCCCGCCATATCTTTGAAAGTGATTCATATGAATGAATCACTTTCAAAGATTCCGTAACATACATATATAGAATGATATATAATCTACTAAGTTTAAAAACTAAAAAAAACTCGCTTAAACATCCTGAATATTTTTTAAATAATTGCATTATTATCAATACTCAATTCTATGCTACCTACTTACAAAACGTTGACAGTTTATGTTGTCAGAGACATAAGTTTCTGTTGTCACATGTTGTCACAATCGTAGTAAACACAAGTAAACAATTATGATATTTTTACCTGATTCTAAATTGCTCACTTGCACAACAATCACTTTATGATTTAATCCCTAACAATATCCCGCGTCCTGTCTCCTTTAAATTTCTCTTATCTTTTATTTTTTCATTTGAAATAAATTCCATACTTTGCAACTATATTAAAAAACATAAAATTAAATTGTAATAATTAGACACATTATATAAAATGAGTATTATGTTACATTCATAATTATGTATTTAATTCCTATAATACTTGTATATATTTAACATTACTTATTTGTTATTGTATGTTTCTATTTTTATTTATTAATTTTTCTAAGAATAATCAGTTGTCAGTTTATTATTTAACTTTTTCACTTGTTTCGGCCAATTATTGTTATCTCTCCATAGATCATGATACTAGCATGTTCTTGTCTGAAGTTAACACAAAACACTGGCGGAAAGTGACTAGTCCTAAGATAGTCACATATGGGCCATTAAAAGAAGAATTGAATTGAATTACCTGATTCTACAAAGCGTTTTTATGTGAAATTAACTGATTGTATATGAAAGGCATACGTAGAAACACAATAATCTTGGTGAGTCTACTCATATACAATTAACATACTACGTGTATAATTAAAAATACAAGTGTGGTCATAGTGATACTTTTACATACTATTCTAGTAATTCTGATCAAGGAATTGGGATTATTCTTTTAAATTATTGCATAGTCATCGGTCCTTGTTAGGTGTGCAAAATTTCAGATCAATCCGTCTACTGCAAGTGGGTGAAAATCGCTTTCAAAGATTCCGTTACACAGATTAATACATTGATAGATACATACCAAACTTATAAAAGCGTGTTAATAAATACGTACGACGCTAAAAGGCGAGTTAGTAAAAATTGCATTAAATATTATTAAGTTTTAAGTTTCAGACGGCGCAATCAATATTGCTAACTAACAATAATTAGGCAATCACCTTCAAATAATGAGGAAAGTAGTATTACTTTTTATAAATGATGTTGTAATTGATGACATAATTATTTTGTGTTTTAACATTGTTTTGGTCAACTAAATTGAACTATTTTAGTAAAAATTGCAGTTGCCATCGGCTTCTTCGGCCTCTGGGTTTTGCCCAAGGCATTACTTAAAATACATAATGTTGAAAATGTGTTTTAGAAATACGTTTTTGATACATATAATTGATGACATAATTATTTTGTGTTTAAACATTGTTTTAGATAACTTAATTAAACTATTTACGAATAAACAAGCTGTTGCCAGCGACTTCTCCTTTTACTTAACTTACATAATGTTGAAAAAATATTTTAGAAATATGCTTTTACCATAATTGATTATATAATTATTTCCTGTTTTAAAATTATTTTGGAGATATAAGTAGGAAGGTAAGGAGTTATAATGAAATGAAATTGGAAACAAACTAATAGCCATCGCGTCGAACAGGTCGTATTGCAAAAATATACAGCTATTTATATCACCAACAGCAAATCGATGATTAGGACCAGAGTTGTGGTTTTCGAAGATAAAATTCATATCATTTGAATAACAATCAAACGTAGATCTAAAGAAAAGATAAGTTGCATTGCAATAAAACTTATTTATGAGAAAAAGCACGTGTTGATATCTTATCAGAAATTATTTGTTTTAATTTATTATCCTAATGTGAACTTTTTCTATAACGTCTTATATTATTTGATATCTGTAAGCGTTTTTGAAAACATTGTCTTCCCGTGTGTAGTAGACCTATACTATTAATAGAGAGGCTTTTTCGTGTGGTGACAGATTAAGAATACAAGGGTCACCTCTCATGTCTTGTCATGTCTTGGCTACGGCTGTTGTAAGAACCGATCGAGAGAGACGTAAAAATTATCCCAAACCCATTATAACACGAATTAGAAGTCATGTTGCTCCTTTCCCAAATAACGTGATGAAGGAAGCCGATATTAACAAAGAGTTAAAGTTCATATTAAATATGTAGGGGCAAGGACGCGTGAAGCATTTAAAACGAAAGTTCGTCAACTTTACACTAGGTTATTGGCGGAATCTAGTCATGTAATTCTTCAGTTTTTTTTAAATATATTTATAGGTATGTGTAGTATATTGTGTATGTAGTATATTATGTATGTAGTATAAGTATTAATTACTAAGTATGTTTATATTATCTGTGTATGTATGTAGATATTATACTTATTCATTATAATTAGTGTAAAAATAAAAAAAACTTATTTTCAAATTTCACCTTTCAGTGATAAAGTTGCACCTGTCCCATATTATCTCTGCACCACTGATGCAAAAAGTTTTAAATAAAATAAATAAATAATATAAATAAATGTTGGGATCTCCGAAGCCTGTGATCAACAAGGGAACGTTAAAAGGCTGACGAATGTGAGAGAGTACAACACCGTGCTGTCTAGGCGTGTTGGTCTGTATATTTTCGAGATTTCCGTCTCTCACCGAAGATGATATCCCTTAGCTGGCTTTTACAGCACTATGGCAAATACCACTGTCACCATACGGAGAATTACTTCTTCTATTATTTTATATAGTGACTTGAAATTCGTACAAAGACGCGGACAACAGCTAGCTTTAATATATACCTTGAGGACTTTAATATATACTTGACGAACCTCGTGGTTGAGTGGTTTATGTAAGGGACTGCCGATCAAGAGCTCGCGGGTTCGATTCCTGCTCGGAACAATCATTTGTGTGATTTTTCTAATTGTCATACAAATGTTTATACTGCGTCTGGGTGTTCCTATGTATTATAAGTATGTATTTACAAAAAAAGGTAGTATATGTATTCAATCCGTATTCTGGTATCCATAACACAAGCATATATTTTATTTTATTTATTCCTAATTTATATAAATGACTTACCCCAAGCCATAGAAAATCCCATGATACTTTTTGCTGACGATAGTACTGCTATGTTTGCGGGAAATAATTTAAATACTTTTGAATCTGACATTAATGAGAATCTTAATCTAATTGTAAAATTGATGACAGAAAATAATTTAGTTATAAATTTAAATAAAACAAAACTTATGACATTTTCAAAAGAGTACAGTAATACTCTGAACATACAGTATAATACAGCACAAGTTGAGGAGGTTAACTGTACGAAATTTTTAGGACTCTGGATAGATAATGATATGAGATGGCAAACGCACATTGACACTATATGTAAGAAATTAAATCAATATTCATATGCTCTATACAACTTAGCGAAAGTTGTAGATAAACCTGCAGTACTAACAGCATATCACGCGTATGTATCATCGACACTAAGATATGGTATAATATTTTGGGGTAACGCCACAAACAGAGAATTAGTGTTTAAAGCGCAAAAAAAATGCGTTAGAGCATTGGCGAGCATACGTTCTAGTTCGTGCAAACCATATTTTAGAAAATTAAAAATTTTGACATTTGCATCAATCTACATTTTCGAAATCAGTATTTTTATAAAAACCAACGAAACTTTTTTTGAAAAACTCTATTCAAGGAGAAATGCATTACACATTGCAGCGATGCCTCATAAATCTGCAAAATTTGATAAAGGCTTTTTTGGTATGGCATCAAAAATCTTTAATAAATTACCACGAACAATTTTACAAACCTCTGACATAAAAAGTTTTAAGAAAAATTTACTGACATTTTTATATGACAAGGCGTATTATACAATTCAAGAATACTTTAATGATCGAGCGATTATTAATTAATAGTGTAATAATTTAATTATATTAATAATATTCATTATGTATCTTTATTTTTTGTTTTTAATATTGTATGCTCTTTAAAAAACGGAAGACTAAATCACTATTGTCAGAAAAAGCTTATTACAGTGTAGCGGAATATTTGGGGGATCAAATATAAAGATTTTATAAATATTTACATAATTTTTACACCTGATTTTAAATTTTATATTCTTATATTTGTGTGCTGTATTTGATGATTGTTTCAGTGATGGCGTGATTTATCAATTGATTTATTTAATGATTGTTGTATAAATTTCATTTTTATTATTGGATATAATTGACATTGGATTTATTACTATGAATACAGACTATGAATTGATAATTGATGACATTGAGCTTGAATAATTATGATTTTTTGTGTTGATTCTCCTTTATGTATCTAAGGATTGTAATTTGCATGCCAAATGGCTAAATATGGTGAAACAAAATTCTAAATGTACTTCTTTTTATACCTATATTTGCGAATAAATGAATTATGAATTATGAATTATGAATATAAGCTTAGCTTGGGACTAGAGGACGTTGTGTGAAATATCCATGAATATTTATTAATATTATTTATACCTATCGTATATATCCGACATAAAATTAGCTTATCTTTAGAAAAAAAACAAAAATGCAGGATATAAACCAGTTTGATATATTATTTCTTTTAAGTATTAATTTTATCTATTGCTATCTATTAAGAGAGAAATAAAATTAGCATTAATTCAATTTATTTATTGTTGTGCATATAACGGCTTATTGTTATGCAGTTATAGTGAATTATGAGGTCTCACGTTTAATTATCCAGTAAGTTTTTGTTTTGTGTTTTTCTTTTTGGTGTAATTTAATGACCTTCTTAATTAATCAATTTCTTAATCGATCAATTCAGAAATATTAAACAGAATTTTAACATATTATATGAAGGTTTTTCGAGTTTACCGTCTCTCACAGAGTGTGTTATCTGTATGCAATATCCCTTAGCTGACTTTTACAGCACCCTTGGGAGGAGATGGGGTAATGACACTGGGCCAAAACACCTGGTATAGCATAATCCCTCCCAAAGTGGAGGAGGCCCGTGCCCAATAGTAGGACATAAATGGGCTGGAGAGAGATGTTAATGGTAAGACATGGGGTTATTGAACTTTACATTGGTATCGCCAGCAAAGACAATTCTTATATTACCACAGTATAACGTAAATTTTAACGATTAAGAATTTAAGTGTCACCACCATATTTCCTTCACAGGAAGCTGTAATATGTAGCCAAGGAATATTGTAATATGTAGCCAAGGAATATTGTAATATGTAGCCAAGGAATATTGTAAATTGCTGTACCCATAACAACGTCAAAAAAATTATCTAATTCAATACGGTGTTTTTAAAAGCTATTTATGTGTATTTGGTAACATTTTTTATCAAATTAAATACCTAAGTTAGCTTACGCATTTAATATAGATTATAACTGTTTTTTACAGCACACAATTTAAATGAATATATTAGGAGATATGACGAAAAAAGAATAACGCGCGGCAAAATAAAATACTTAAACTGTTGGCTGAGCAACGCGAACGTTTCCTCGGTCTTCTATCCATACTTCAATGTTTTGATGTTTGGTTAAAGTTGGATGCATGAATGTAAGGATGTTTGTGGTTCTTTCACGTAAAGACTGCTGGATGGATTTTCATGAAACTTTCCAATAATATAGCTTACAGGTCGTTACGCTGCGCAATCCCCGTCGTATCGGTGTTGAGTTGGTCTTTATAGGCGTCGGCGTCGTCGTCGGCGTATGGTCGCTACACTGCTCAAATCCCGACGTATCGGTGCTGAGTTGGTTTTTATAAGCGTCGACGTCGGCGTATGGTTGTTACGCTGCTCAAATCCCGACGTATCGGTACTGAGTTGGTTTTTATAAGCGTCGGCGTCGGCGTATGGTCGTTACGCTGCTCAAATCCCGACGTATCGGTGCTGAGTTGGTTTTTATAGGCGTCGGCATCGGCATCGGCGTCGGCGTCGGCCTATGGTCGTTACGCTGCTCAAATCCCTACGTATCGGTGCTGAGTTGGTTTTTTTAGGAACCCGCTACCTTGTGAACGGCAGTCCATTACATGAACCACTACGCCACGAAGCCCGTCCCGTTTTGGAAACATTTTTCGTTGCTGCTTCGCTCCTATTACTCGCAGCGTGATATTATAAGGCCTATAGCCTTTCTCGATAAATGTACTGTCCAACACCAAAATAATTTTTCAAAGATCAGTAGTTCTAGAGCTAAGCGCGTTCAAACAATCAAGAAACACTTCAGCTTAATAATATAGACGGAAAACCTTTAAATGGAAATCTCCGGGAAGGAAATGAGGGTGTGATATTTGTATTCTTAGTCCGCTAATACACGGACTGGAAGCACTTATGTAAAAATAATTATGCATAAATTATCAACTAATTAAAGTTTAACAAATGCACTTATTAACATAATTACATAATAATGATGCACTTAGTATTTGATTTGAATAACCTCATAATAATTTTTACAACTATCTATGTGTTAATTTTATTAAAAGTTTCCTTGTTACATTGTGTAACTATTTACATAACAAAAATAAAACAATAGTTGAAAACAACTACAAATGCAATTGTGCACTGTGTATAAGTTTATATAATTATTAGGAAATGTATCTATACTGATATTGCAGTAGTATAGATACAATGTTGAGATGGATGTGTGACGTCACGCGAATGGATAAAATAAGGAATGAATATATTAGAAGAGGTCTGAAAGTGATGCCAGTGTTTTCTAAATTACACCCGTAGGATATCGCAGCCAATAGATTCTAGTAAAAATGTAAAGTTATGTAATAAATATATATTGTTGCCAATTCTCCCCTCTTCTCCTGCCCATTTACGTCCCACTGTTGAGCACGGGTCTCCTCCACTTTGGAGGGAATATGTTCCACTGTGTCACGCTGACCAGGCGTGTTGACACAGAGTTTATTTTCGAGTTTTCCGTCTCTCACAGGTGATGTTATCTGCGTGCGATATCCCGTAGCTGACTTTTACAGCACCCTCGGGAGGAGGTGGGGTGGTGAAACTTGTATTCTTAATCCGTCACCACACGGAGAACCAATTCTACTGGTTATTATTCTACTTTTTCCCAGCCCATTAACGTTCCAGTGTTGGATAGAGCCTCTTCCGTTTTTGGACAGATTATGGTATGCAGTGCCACGCTGGCTAGGCGAATTGACTTAAATAGTATTGAAAAGGGGGCCAAGGAAGTGACTGAATAGTGTCCCAGATATAAACGGAGAGGTAAAGGAAGGCAATACTGCAGATGGAAAGATAATATCAAAAGTGTAGCAGGATCAAAATGGACAAGAAAAACAAAAGATAGATCGTTATGGAGAACACTTGGGAAGGCCTATGCTGGAAAGCAAGACAATCAAGAAACCGGTGTCTAACACATACCAATTTGTTTTTTAAATTCAAAATTAATTCTTAAAAACTAAATTGAAAGCTTAGATTGTTGATAAAGGCTTTATTTATGATTTAAATATTTATTTCTCTTAAATATTTATTGTATTCCTATTTTTAGTGTTTGTCGTTAAGGCATCAATAATTATACATAACTTCAACCTTATAGCTGTCACTGTTTTTGAGATACAACCTAATGACACATGTACGGACGGACAGTCAAATGTCAGTAATACAGGTCCATTTACTTTACCCTAACTAACTTAGCTAAATATTTATATATAAAATACTTTTATTTCTCCCTTATCTATCTGTCTATCATAGAAGCTAATCAAAGGATAAGCTGTCCAAAACAAAGATATTGATTTTTTTGGTACCAATCTTTACTACGATAATTATATATATCGGAAAAACAACACTAGAAATTACCTGTATTTACAGCTAGAGCAGTCATCCATCTAAAGGCCTTGTAATACTAGACAAACTAACTACGTTAACTACAACATTCTATCAACTACGATGACATTGATCCATGGCTTACGACACGTGTAACTTGTTTGGAAGGATCCTTTTATGAATATTCAACGGGTCACCATTCAAACTCATCAGATAAAGGAATTACTCACCATGGACACCATTTGAGGACCCACTTCACAATCTTGGAACCTAACTTAAAACTAAAAATCCTTATGTAAACTATTTTAATCAGGTCTCATTAAATAAATAAATATATTGCTATTACTCGATAGCAACAGTCCAGATACAGGTAAATTAATAATTATCGATAAAATAAATGCACTTGCACCGTTTAACGATAGCTTATCTTTTTAAGTAGTGTACAAAAATCATACACTAGCCTATCTTTCAACATATTATGCATGTATTTATCTCATTTTATCAGTATGAAGGTATATATATAACATATATAACATATAATATCACTGAGCTTGTATGCCCTCCAAAGAATCGGCACAGGGGATTTAAACGATTATTGTTTTAGGATTTCATACTGAGTGGGTTCCGCGCAAGAAAGTGAAACGGGACCTTAAAACTAAGATTTTACCGTCTGTCCGTCCATCTGTGTTTATCTCAAGAATGGTGAAATCTAAAGAATTAAAAGGTGTTAGTAAGTATTTCATAATAGACTATCCGTAATAAGTATCACTACCAAAACAAAAATAGTATTTTGAAAAAAAAGTTCCACAGAATGAAGTCCGTTCAACTTTTGCCATTGAAATTAGAGGGGTTTTTCTCGATTTCTTAGGAGATAACTATCAGATCCTGACCTGATGCCAATCGGACTACAAGGGACCTACCAGCTTTCAAATAAAAAAAAGAATTATTAAAATCGCTTCGCCCAAGTAAAAGTTATGAGCTTAACAAACATAAAAAAAAAACATACAGACGAATTGACAACTTCGTCCTTTTTTGAGGTCGGTTAAAAACAAAGGCTGTCAGAAAAGAGTGATTACATACAAACCTATATATAGATTACCGCCTACATTTCAGTTGCATAAGCTGAAATGTAGACGATAACCTTTACGTATTAGCACCTGTACGAAATTGGTCATATAATTTAACCTTTATTTTAGTCCAATGTTGCTTTTATTCGATCTAGTTGATACGGAACCTTATGTCTGTGTCACACGTAACTCTCTTTATTGTGAGGTAGAGTTTGAATATCTACAAATTTTTAAGCCTTCTTGTAATAAGTGATAGACCTAATCAGTATGGCCGTGTGTAATTTATATTTCTTATAGGTAATCAATAAATTAATGGCAGTGAGAAAAAAATTGAAATACATGTGTATTACTCAGAATTATGCATTTTAAGGCAATATTCTAACCAATGCACTTAATAATAATAAAGCTGAAGTTTTGTAGCAGTGTAACAAAGTGTTACCGCTACGAGTTAGGTGGAAGCGCCGTAGAGTGAAAGGCTGTGCGTTTGACCGTCGCGGACACCGGCTGCCGTTGGCAAAGACGCAAGGGCGCCGTGCGTCTTGCCGAAATTATTCGGGGCTCGCTGCACAATCGATTTTTCCCGCCCGATGCGGAAAATTCTTCGGGGCGGGGCGGGTGTAGTGCGACGGGAGGAGGGGGGTAAAAGGGGGGCGCAGCGGCTGGGGGGCAGGCGGTGCAGCGGGGCGGTGCAACGCGCGCCGTCCCGGCCGTCGTGCAGACAGTAGGACGGCGACGCCACTGAGAGTCGGTGACCACGGCGCGAACTGCGCGCTCGCCGCACTGACATGTAGCGCGGCCATCGCGCCGCAGCCCCGCGACCACACCGCCGGTGGCGGCGCTCCGATGCGCCTGCCGTCCGGCCCGACGCCGACACGAGCGCCCGCGCCGATATACAACCTGCGTGATACGCACCTAATCATCACCAACTGTGACACGAACCCTTCAGCCTGTCTGTGACAGTCGTCGGATGGAACCCGGAGTGCGCCGATTCGCATCAAGGTTAGACGAATATTTCAATGTGAGTGTTTGTGCACCGCCCGCAGACGATCCAGAACGCCCCAGTCCTGTACTTCAGCTAGCGCACACAACGTAACACTTATAGGTAGGTCTTAAACATGTGAGAGGGTACACACGCCACTGACTCATACGTGAAAGTTCCCAGACATACCGCCTGAAAGGTTGTGGAAAACCCGTTCATGGAAAACCAGACACAATGTATATTATTCTATCTTAGCCACATTATTTAAAATTTAAATTAGATAAACGCAATTACATAGTCTATGATAAAACATCTACGAAAACAAGTTATTATTAATATGTTACATAAATCGTTGCATTTCTAATTAATAAAACATAGCAATGTTATGAAACGTTGGTTTCAAAAATTTTTGTATAGAAATACGTTTAGTTTTCCCGCCTTTGTGTATTTAGCGCCAAACTGGTTTCATATCCTTTGCTTTGTTTAATTGGCGGGGACTTTTTTAGACACCCATGTCTATAAGCCTAGACGTAAAAATAGAAAAAGTGTCTATTGATCAATTATAATCTAGAAGTTTTTGTACACAAAAAATGATTTTTATTTGACAAGTATTTTTACATGTAGATGTATTTTAATAGGTAGACTAGACAAGAGAATAATAAGAATAATGTGCACCTGGAACTTGGTATGTCGGATGTGTCATACATTACGTTATGTAAATATTTAGGAACAGCTTTTGTTTGTATGATGTGTATGACTTTTCGGATCATTATGTAATTATATTTATTTATGTAATGAAAGAGCCTGTGTGTTACTGAACTGTAATTTTCTCGTAGTTGCGAGAAAAATAACATAGACCGTCTAATGTCATTTTCTATTCTTCATTTGTACTATATGTCTTATTTGTAAAGTAATCTTATTTATTTTTTATAAAAGTAATTTTATTTATTTATTTAAATTAGTATTTTTTTTGCCTAAAAACTTAATAATAGAGCTTAATAATATTGACATCTCTGTTTACATTTCTATAGAAAAAAATCTTTCTATAAACAGACTAGCGGTTGCCCGCAACTTTGAACGCGTAGAATTAAAAAACCACATCTTAGCTAATTATACAAAAAAGCTATATTTTTGGTGCACTCTATCATTTTAAAAAAATCGCATTAAAATCCGTTGCGTAGTATGAAAATAAACTCACATATGGAGATACATACAAAAATTACGACCTTGTTTTATACTAAGTAAAGATTACACTAACATAATTGAAAGTATTTCTAATTATCACAAATTCTATTATTACTGTTCCCACTAGTCCATTGGGGCCACTATTGGGCAAAGGCCTTCCTCTTTTTCCGCTGATTCCCGTCGCGGGTAGTGTGTCAACATTATTTATATTATTTATTATGACCTTTTCATACCCTCTAGTAACAAAAGAAAAAAAGAAGTGCATCTCATAAGAATAAAGCTGTTATAAAAACTATTACTTAACTTTTTACTTTTACCAAACTTTAACTTTTCTTGTCAGTCGGGCATGAATGAAAGTATGTTTTGACAAAAACAAATAAATCTTTAAGGAAATGCAGAAGTAACAAGTCACAAATGCAAAACATGAAAAAAATGGTATATGTACTTTATTCATATTCTGGTACCCATATCACAAGCAAATAAGCTTAGCTTGGGACTAGAAGACGTTGTGTGAAATGTCATGAATGAACTTGCAAATATGCTAGGGACAAATTCATTTTTAAGTCATATTTTTATCAACCGTTAAACATAATTCAAGTAAACGAAATTCAAAAACATAACCGTCTCGACTATCGGGTAAAAAGGCTCAAATACTTGCGTTTCCTAGTCCACATGTCCTTGAGGAAAACCTTAAGAGGGTACTGTACTCCTAATTTAGGTATTTGCCTTAGGCATTGTTATCTCTATTTCCGAGCACCGTGCTGAAAGGGACAAATACAGCTGAAACAGATTTTACCTACAAATTCTTTGAAAAAAAGACGTTTCGTACTCCCCTGTTTTCTTCGCGAAAGTTAAACCAATTTTATTTGTTTTTACGCTATATTATAGATGAAGAGTATATCTATGCTTCTATAAGCTTCAACCTAGTTCAAAAGAGCATGTGAGTCCTCTACTTTGCGAAGGATTATGGTCTACTGTGCTTCGCTGACCAGATGTGTTGGTGAAGGGTTTACTTTTGAGTTTTAAACCGTCACAGCACAGATACAAAATAATAAATAAAATATTCATGGAAATTTCACACAACATTCTTTGATCCGAAACAATACTTATTGCTGTTGGTATGTGTATGAGAATAATTATTAATTCTTCTTTACTAATTATTTATTTGACTTTTAGCAATAGTTATATTAATAATATAAGAATTTATTATATGCTACAGTACAAATCTAGTAAATACTAGAAATATTTGGAAATAATCGAGTACAAATTATTCCTGAGAATAATTGTAAATTATAACCTTGTCTTATTTTAGCAATATACCTACAATGTAACGTGTGTACAGTTAATGAAATAATGCTTCTGTTCTATAATTAGTGATCAATTTATCACTATACAATAGCCACGTCCTCGCATAAAAGTAAAATATAGGTGCAAAAAATATTTATAAAAAATAACTTAAATTAACAAATATTGTAATGACTTCATTGTTATAATCTAATCCGAACAATTGTTTTATATAATCTGAATCCAGGAAATGACTCTAACGGTTTATAAGAAATTGATTATGATGAGAGTTTCAGAGACATACGTGGCACCTACATCAAATAATTCCCTCTTAAAAAGTCGTTGTATTTTCAGTTTTTTGGAAATAAAAGCATTTAGAATCTGCTACAATTTTAATAAAATATAAAAACAAATAGTGTTCGCTAGATACCGCGAGCTTATATTAACTTATAAACGGGCGGCCGCGAATCCGCGCGTAAATCCATTAAACACTAAAACACAAAAAAACACTAGAATCATGTTAAAAAGGCTTATATATTTAACTAATCTATTGAATTTATTATTGAATTTTTTATTTGTACTTGTGACCTATTTGAGTACGCTATCGCTAGTATAAAAACTAAAACTAAATTCCGAAAAAGCGCTCACATTAGGCCTATAGGTATTTGAAATCTGTTTGATTACAGAAGTCTAAAATATTCCAAAATATACCCTTTTAGCCTTAGAAATCATAAAAACGCTCTCATTCTAGGCCTAAGTTTAAAACTTGGCTTCTTCATACTTCATTTAATCTTTTGACTTTGAAACATTATAAGTACACTAACCTATAGACTCCAAAACATGTGACGCAGAAAGCAAAACAATAAAATAAAGAAAAATTACTCAAGTTGCTTCACTTACTCGATTAACTCAATTGATTTTACCTTTCCGGCGGCTATTGACGTATTCTCTAGGAATAAATTGTGATAATTTGTTTCTATTCTTAGTGAAGGAGACATAACATGATATTCTTTATTAGCCGAGACGGTGGTTGAGTGGATTATGTAACGGACTGCCGATCAAGAGGCCGCTGGTTCGATTCCCGCTCGGGACAATCATTTCATTCATAAAGTTGTTATTTTGCATGTATATCCCTATGTGAGCTTATATCTTCTAAACAACGCGACGGATTTTGATGCGGTTTTTTATAGATATAATGGTTCAAGAAGTGGTAGTTTGCATATTTGGTCAGGGGTTAATCTCGAAATTCCACGCGTATGAAGTTGCTGGCAACAACTTGTACATAGAAAAGCAACACGGTAAAAGTTAAATTAATTACTATTTTACTTAATCAATATTATTTTATTTAAATAAATACCTACTTAAAAAAATGTTTTCGTTTTAAAATCTAAATTACAAGTTTTTCTTAGCTTCTCTTTCTATAGAAAGGATATAAAATAAGGCGTTTCAAACTAACGGTAAAAAAGCAGTAGGCTTGTTGAAAAAATATCAATAGATCGATATTATGTTTTCGATATATCGATATATATCGACTATATTTAATTTTTCGATATTTCGATGTATCGATATGAAATTTCAAATATCGAAATGGTATAAAAATCTATATTTTTTTCAGACCGAAAACCAAGTAGGTAAGTACCTTTCTATATAGGTATCAATATTTTTTTTTGACATATTACTTTTTGTCTTTTGTTTTGTTTTTTGGTTGACTTTCGATTTGATGCTTCTTAATTTAATGTCGAAATCTTTTGAGTCCTATTCGCATTTAGCCAGTTTTTTAATTTTGCCGATATATCGATATTTATCAAATAAAATATCGAAGACGATATCGATATTTTTTTTCGTTTCCGATATCCCTAAGAAGCAGGATCTATTAAATAGACGCAACAAGATTAACACATTGACATCTCTACCTAATGCCTACGTCATGCTATTTTTAAACAAAATAAATTTGTATATTCTATTACTGTATTAGAACATTAATTAACATGATATATCTACATATTTTCCGGTTATATTTAGTGCGGTTATAGAACGACATTAAGAAATCTATAAAATCTGATGCCTCACTTGATATTCAAGATATTTTTCTAAAATTTAAGAACGAAATTTATAGTCCTCGTGCACATTAAGTATACAGAATATATGAATATTAATACGCGAAGAGATATATCTACGATAATACTTAAATTTTTTTTTACTACGAATCATTCATACTTCAAATTGACCAAATTCTCGTTCCGTAACATAATTATAGTAATAGTATCTGTTGCCCGCAACTTCATACGCGGGGAATTTAAAACCTAAAACTTTACAAATTACTCAAAAAAGTCATCCTTTTGTACCACTCTGTCTATTAAAAAAACTGCATCTAAATCCGTTGCGTAGTTTTGAAGATATAAGCCACATAGCGACATACTCGTACATACAAAAATAACGGCTTTGTTTTGTAATAAGTAAAGATAATTGCCATTCTATCAATCTGTTAGTATTGTAACTTCATAGGTCTATCATCAAGCAACACAAAACTTGTTTGCTGTATGTGAACCCTTTTAAATATTTATTTTATTATATTTTTTTTAAATAGTTGTTTATTGCGGCAACCGAAATAAGTTAGATTTCAACTGCCTACTGCAGTCCATGAGATACAGCCTTATGAGAGATGAACAATCAAATAGACAGCGAAGTCATAGTCTTGTTTTACTATTTTGGTACACAACTTTAACAATAATGAGAATAAGAATAAATTTGTTTTCTCTTCCATAAAGCAGACTTAAATTTAGTTACATCATGTCTTATATATATGGTAATATCGTAAACTTTTGTGGGAGACTGGGATCTGCACTAGGTGTTAACCTGTCATACATAGAAATAATCTTTATAAGTCTGAAAGAAGTAAGGTTGTATGCGGTTCGATCTCTACCATCTTTTTCACGAAATACGTCAATTAGATAATTGAGTCTATAGCTGCAAAAAAGGCACATAACTAGACACAAACTTTTTTTTATTTCACAAAGCAATTATTTCATTATATACCTATAGTTATTATAGTTTAGTTTATATAATTTATATTTATTAAAGTCTTATTTGTAACTGAGTGAACAAATTCTAAGTAAAAAATACCGTTGAAATGTAGAACATGAACATTTTTGTTAATTACGCCTCGTTGCAATAATTGGGCAGGATTTAACACTGTCAGGTGATAAAGAAGTGTTTTACTTTATTAATATACTTATATAGATGTAGAATATAACAAGTATTAATTTGTAGTGACATCTAGGAAAGATCAATGGTTCGACTTGCTAATTCGAAACATCCTGTGTAATAGCAGTATTTCTTTATGCCACAACCTTTTTACATACAGTTTGTAGGCGTAATTGATTCGAAAAATTGCGAAAAGCCTAAAGTAAAATATTTTTCTTCGCTAATATTTTGAATCATCATCATCTCATATGCCAATTTAATTTAAGATTAATATTGGCAAACCCTTTTTACGATAGCGTCATCTGCTAAATTATCATCCAGCCCTTATTGCAACGTTAATGTTGTCGTGTTTATTAACAACATCTTAATTAGTTTTTATTTAAAACTAGATGTCATAGTTGAATTCTAATTGCCACAATTTTTATTACAAGTACTTTTTTCTCTTAATTTTTTTACATGTAAAACTTGTCTTCACAAAAAATAATCATATATCAATCGAACGATATGTGCATAATATTATTCGCGGATTCATTTTATATTTTAGATCCAGGTACACAAAATACTATATTATAAAAAACATACGTATTATAATAACTAATATCAATTTTTTATAATAAATATTGGACATGAACCTGCGCTATTAAATTTTTACCAAAATACTATGACAGTTTATAATGTTTTTCTTTTTTAAATTTAATTTTCTAGTTTAATTCTTTGAAACTATATGATTACATTTTGCTTTGAGGTTTTCCTGTGGATTAACTAACATTGTTCCTGTAGTTCTAAGATAATACTAGTAAATCCTATGATATTACTTATAAATAACTAAGAATAATTTCCTTCTTCCTTCTAACTATACTCAATTAATGTACTTGTTCCGGTGTGTGCATTATATAGAACATAATAAATACAGGGTAATAGTACTTCTTGTCCTATATATTGCACATTAAATAAATGTAGAACATTTTGGCACTATTGCCGTAGTAGCTTTGGGTTATTTCACCTCTACCTTGGTACCGGATTTATTTTCGAGCTTTCCGTCTCTTTGGATGAAAAAATAGGGTAGTGACATTTAGAATTTTTAACCTGTCACGGTGCTGTAAGTGTCAGTAAAGGAAATCAGTCAGTCCATCCTGTATAAGAGACAGTGTACTTCTCTTACAGCTTAGACAAAAAAAATTTAAAAACAGAATAATTTAAACATGTAAGGCGGCTCTACAAAAAACTTGTTTTTTTGTCTTCAGAATGATATCTTATGATGAAAATATTACGGAACCATTAGTACGCGAGTAGCACTCGCACTTGGTCGTATTTTTCATATCTTTTAAATTATATATCATTACACCTATGTTTGACTAGATAGCCAGCTTAGTATTCAAGATCTGTGATAATAAATATATCTAACATATTTCGTGTATCTAATGTATTCATGATTTATCAATAACACGCAGCGTGAACGACACACTTAGCTTTTATAATAACTCCCACGTTTTAAAAGAAAATAAATATAATTTTTTCTAAGCTAAATATTTCCGAAGTGACTCAGGAATAGAATAAGAAGTCAAACAGTATATCTAAACGAATATACTCTGTATAATATATGATATATATTCTCCCTATATATGCATAATATGTAGTATACATTATAACATACTGGGACTGGCATATTATGTAATAATCATAAGCCACCACTGATAAATAAAGAAACAATTAGGAACATACTCGGCATAAAAAAGGCGATACTGATCCGGGAAGAACAAAATTACAAGACGCATTTAAACATGAGATTGATATCATATTATAAACTCAACATAATATAACATAAGTAATGAAGAACACGTAATAAATATTTGTGGAACAATGTTATGCGCAATAACATGAATACTTAACATTAGTAGCTTAAAGTCGCAATGGGTGCGCTGATGTCTGCTATCGGAGCCGGCGGTCGGTTTAATGCCTAGCAATTAACATTGACGCGAAATTCATCCGCGATATATTTCGGGCATAGCAACTATATTTACACAAGCGAAAAAGCAACCGTCGCCGACGCACTCACACAGCGGAAACACTAACACATGTGCATCCAACAATAGGCCTAGGTATATATCGTTTATATGAGTCTACACACACACATAGTATACAATGCTCACGTGTGCGTTCGCTCGCAGACTTTACCCTTGAACGCATGCGAAACGCTAGATAATTCCTCGTCGAATTGGTGCATTGATAAAAAAAATGATAACCTGAATAAACTGCTCGCAGATTTTAGCGATATACGTGCTTGTTATTTAATTCTGTGATGGAATTTTGTAATTATTAATTTTATTTAAAATTTAATAATTCGAAAAACAAATATAAACTAATATAACTAAATAATTTCAAACTTATCTAGTAGTATTATTCTCTCGTATATTATGCTTATACTTATGCAACGGGCACACGTTTTTAAAATATTGCTCTTTTTGTCATTTTCTTATGTCTGTTCTTAAAAATAACTTCATATTCTGCGTTTTCCACATATGTCTTATTACAAATCAAATCTAATTTATGAAATGTTTGTGTCACAGTGCTAGTTACCATACCTACTCCTCTGAAAAGGCTTGACCGATTTTTATAAAAATTTTTATGCATGCATATTAAGCAGGTCTGAGAATCGGCTACTATCTATTTTTTATACCCCTAAGTCATAAGGGTTGTCCACACCTGATATTTATATGGCAAAACAACATTTGCCGGGTCAGCTAGTCATTTTATAAAATTCTAACAATGAAAATATGGGGCTCATCAAAAATAAATAAATAAAGATAGGTACAAAGTTCAGACATCTATACTAAAGAATTTGTTTGTTTGTTTATTTAAACGCGGTAATCTCAGGATACGCTGGTCCGATTTGAAAAATTCTTTCAGTTTTGGATAGTACATTTATCGAGGAAGGCTATAGGCTATATAACATCACGCTGCAACGAATAGAAGAGAAGCATCAGTGTAAAATGTTGTAAGAAACGGGGAACATTTTATAAACTTTAAATTTAAATGAAAACGCTGCCTTATCCATGTGAGTTACAACAAAGTATTGTATGGAGAAATTGTTTGTTAGCTACAGATCTTTAAAAAAATCCCCAAGGCCATATGTCTATCTTTTAAGGAAAACCTGCTGTACCCATAAGAACGTCAAAAAAAATATCAAATTCAATATGGTGTTTTCAAAAGCTATTTATGTGTATTTGGTAACATTTTTTATCAAATTAAATACTGTAATTAGCTTCCGCATTTAAAATAGATTATAATTGCTTTTTACAGCATACAATTTAAATGAATATCTTAGGAGATATGACGAAAAAAGAATTACGCGCGGCAAAATAAAATACTTAAACAATTTTATTTATTTATTTAAAGCATTTCTCTTAAACCTAATATAATATAATTATATAATATAATACTTAGATAATTTAAGCACATTAAAGTTTATATTGAATTGGTATAATTTTATTTAATATTAAGATGACTTAATTTCTACATTTAATTTCATAATTTAAGGACATAAGGTATGTACTATATTGCACTTTGGTTGAAAGTACTTATTTAACCTAATATTTATTTATTTACTTTAATTCAAATTCAAAAATATTCAAATATTCAGGACATTTCACACAACGTCCTCTAGTCCCAAAGTAAGCTATATTTCTATGCTTGTATTATGGGTACCAGATACGGATAGACTACATTATACTACTTTTCTTTTGTAAATACATACTTATAATACATAGAAACACGCAGACGCAGTACAAATATTTGTATGACATTTATGGATATCACACAAATGATTGTCCCAAGCGGGAATCGAACCCGCGACCTCGTGATCGGCAGTCCATTACATAAACCACTCCACCACGAAGCCCGTAAAATTATTTTAGGAAATTAATTTATATTAATTTCCTAAAATAATATATAGAATTTATTATTGTTAATTACATTATTTTAGGAAAACTTACAGCTAGTATATTGTATAATAAGAAATTATCTCAGAATAAGGCCAATTACAAGTTTCCACTCTTAGAAATTAATTATAATAATACTGTCGATCATGAACTGAAGCTGCTATAAAACAACTTACGCCATCTAGCGGTTGGTTGAATTGAACAATATATCGTCCATTTCGTACTCGTGAAAATGTTTCGTTCCAAAGATGTATTTTGAAAAATATGCCCAAGCTAAGCTTATTTGCTTGTTGTATGATACCATAGCACGGCTTTAACTATTATTATTAAGTAAAAATGGCCTATGTAGTAGTAGGTTCGCGACAGTTCCGATTTTTTAAATTGGACACTTAGCTTCTGACGTTTTAAAAAATACTTGATCTGACAACATGAAATAAAAAAAAAAAACTTTTACTTTGACTTTGGTCCAGTACTTTAAGAGCCTATTCGTTTAAAACGATAGGTCAACTACTAATCAAAGTTGTCCTTTTTATAATATTGTTTAAAAGTAAATAAATCAGAAACCAGACGCAGTACGAATATCGGTATAACAAATATTATAATCATCACACAAACCTGATCTTTTGGCACCACGAGGCACTCAAATTACGTGAGTCTCTATTTTCGTCAGAAATAAAAATGCATTTGTGTTTCAATTTATTCCCAAGGTATTAAATGCATGAATGTATTATATTAATAAATTCCGATTTTTATAAAATTATAATATGTTTTAGCACGAATACAGAGATATATTTTTAATAAAATGACATTTTAATATTCATAGTATTAGTGTATAATAATAATAATAATAAAGCTTTATTTAATTCCATGCAGAGTACATATTAAACGATAACAATTGGTAACATATTAACCTATTTTACAATTACATTTATTACACTCAGCTGAATTTGGTTCATCCATCCATACATCAACCTTTCTCAGTCCACTGCTGGACATAGGCCTCCCCCATAAAACGCCACAACGTGCGGTCTTGCGCTAACTGCATCCAGCGGCCCCCGGCGTATTTGACGATATCGTCGGTCCACCTTGTTGGGGGCCGCCCCACGCTACGTCGTCCGGTTCGTGGTCGCCACTCGAGGACCTTCCGTCTCCAACGGTCATCAGATCGTCGAGCGATGTGGCCTGCCCATTGCCACTTCAGCGAATTTGGTTAATAGTTATAAATTCTATTTTGTAATTTATTTATTTATTATTTGTTTTACTTGTCTACTATCCAATTATTTACTGCATGCTTTTACCCGAACGGGGTCCCCGTTCGGGTAAAAGCCTCCCCCAAGGAGTGCCATCTTTCTCTGTCATTAGCTCTGTCTCGCCAACTTCTTCCTGCGCACGCTACAATTTCGTCTGCCCATCTGGCCCTTGGTCTTCCTCTTGATCTGATACCTTTCGGTCCAGACCACTTTATTGATCGTAGAGTCCATCTATGTATTCTTCGTCTTCGATTGTCTTTTCTCCTAGGCCGCGTACTTCGCTCAAACCTATTATATCATGCTTAATATCTTATAGAGCAGCTTTGAACTCAATATATTTTTGATTAGAAGATAATGATCTTACGTTGAGGGTGCAAATGTAGGCGGTAATTTTTTTTTTGTGTTTTTTTATTTTATTTTTTTTCGCTTTGATAATTGTTCTTGGAGGGTTTTGGTCTAACTCTCCCGCGGTGACCGGCCGTACTAGGAGATTGTGGGTTGGGTATTAGTATAACTAGGTATTTAAATTGTCTAGATTTATTTTATATATTTCATAGTTTCGTATTTTAATATCACAGTCACAAATATATGAAATCACATATTAAATGAATTCTTATTAATTTTTTTTTTCTATCTATAAATATTATTTTTTTATTATTATATTTTATTTTTTCTATCTATTTTGATTCTGTGATCAATGCTTCGGATTGAGAGAAATTTTAATTTTTTTATTTGAGTTTTAAAATGTTTGTGATGAAAAAAAGTACATCTAATATTTATTTTTCACTAATTAACCCAGCGAATTATGTAAGCTAATATTATTGTATAGTTTACGATCTCTTTGGTTTTGATTTTTTTACATACAAACCTTATTCCATTACAAACCTACATCAATGTCGACGACGAGTCTTGTGGTCGAGTGGTTCAAATAGCGGACTGCCAATCAAGAGGTTGCGGGTTCGATTCCCGCTCGGGACAACCATTTGTGTGATTTTTCTAATTGTCATACAAATGTTTGTACTGCGTCTAGGTGTTTCTATGTATTTAAGTATGTATTTACAAAAGAAAAGTAGTATATGTCTTCTATCCGTATTCTGGTACCCATAACACAAGCATATAAGCTTAGCTTGGGACCAGAGGACGTTGTGTGAAATGTCCATGAATATTTATTTATTATTTATTTATTAATGTGTTTAGAACGCAGAACAAGGTCTTTAGTCTCTGCGTACCTCAATACAAAATGTTTTTTTTTCGTTTATTTATTTAATGTCGTTTTATAAACACAGGTTATTAACGACTACAATGTTATACACGAAATTAAACTAACTTATAAACATTTATCATTTTTAGAAACGTTAAGGTCTGCGTATATCCAGTTTTTTTAAAACAATTATTATGTATTATAAGTATGTGTGTTTATTATGTATAAGTAGGTCTTTACAAAAGAAAAGTAGTTTATGTATTATATCCGTATTCTGGTACCCATAATACAAGCATAATAAGCTTAGCTTGGGACCAAAGGACGTTGTGTGAAATGTCCATGTAAATATGATAAAAATAAAGAAGAAGAAGAAGAACAATAATTTAAATTATTAGGAATATAACATAGTCGTTTTTCTTCATTTAATTCTGAACTTTCTACTAGTAAATGTAAAACAGGTCTAAACCACGCTTGCATTTATTCCTAGGTATCTGCTTTTGTAATTAAATGTATAACTATGTGTTATATTTATGTGTCCAATGCTTAGTCTGGTAATTGTACATTGGTCTTTTCTAGACGAAAAGGAAGTAGGGGATTTATCAAAAATAGATTTTCTAACATCAAACAGCGGTGACGTATTATCTTTCTTCAAATAATTGTCCTAAACTATTTTAATTCAAAATAATAATAGCTAATTTAATTAATAGATACAGTGGTTGAAGATGATGGTTTTTTTGTACAACCTGTTAAGATTCTTTTATTTTTTAAATTCCACGCATACGAAGTTGCAGGGAACAGCTAGTTATTTTAAAATTCCTTTGTTAATATATGTTTACATAATTTTAAAGAATAATGGTCTTGTTTATAACGACTTATCGGAGGTTTAAAAGTTCGCTAAAATCGGGTCGCGAAAATTGTAAAAACTGTTATGCATAATAGTCTTTTTACGCTAAAACGTTTATTATCTCTCCGATAAAATCTCCGTTTAAACCTCCGATAAGTCATTATGAATAAGACCATAAGTGTAAAATTTTACAGCCAATACAATCTTATAATTCTTAAGGGCTCGTGAAATTAATACATCCTGTATTTAAAGTTTCAATAGCACGCGTTGATGTCTATTGAAGGGCATTATCCCTTTTATTAATAAAATATTATTATGCTGTTGCTTTCACTATAGCAATTGTTATCAACAGACCAATATCATTTTAGGCATATATTAAACAAGGCGCATCAAATGTTATATATAAAACTAAATGTTGCCTGCTACTTCGTAAGTGTGGAATTTAGAAATGATAGAAATGAAGAAACTCTATCTACTAAAAGAAACCGCATCAAAATCCGTTCCGTAGTTAGGAAGATATAAGCTCACATAAGGACATACATACAAAAATAACGACTTTGTTTTATAGTAAGTTAATTTAAAGATTTTATTCTCGTATAGCGATATTAATTATGAAACTAATTCCAAACGACGCTACCGATTATCACAAAATTTTGGTGTATATTTGGTAAGTACTCCAATCTAGATGATTAAGTTAACTAAATGAAGGAGTAGAGGTCTCCAATGATAAGACTTTTGCTATCATTTGACCCAAAACAAATATGTTTATAGGCAAAAGAATGATCGCAGATAGCACGAGAAGAAACAAAAAAGCCATAAGGTTTTGTACACAGATAACGTTCTCTGTGAGAGACGGAAATTCGAAAGTAAACCCTGCGCCAACACGCTTGGTCATTGCGGCACTGTAGACTATAATCCATCCAAAACTGGAGGAGGCCCGTGCCCAACTGTGGGACGTTAATGGACAGGAGAGGGAGAGAGAGAGAAAGATAACACATAGAAATTAATAATCAGCAAAAATATGCTAGATATTATTAACATTGAAAGAAACCGGCCTTGGTTATTATGTTTCAAGGTGAGGTCAATTTGATCTGGAGGTGTAGACTGTATGTAGAGCAACGGCCTAAACTTTTTAATATATTTTAAAATGTTTGTGCAGTATTTAATAGAGTTCAATAAATGTTTTTTAATTTTTATTTATTTTGCTTATGAAATTATATCGTCCTAACCTAGAGCCTAGCCAGATAAAAGCTATACGTGTCTTCAAGATTGAACCCGTGCCTAGATACTATTTGATATCCTTCTGTATGGTCTTCTGATCCTAAGCTAAGCTTTCTTGCTTGTTCTTCTTGTTCTTCTTATCAGTATTAAATACAGAAATACACTTTTTTTACCACTGATAAATACAAATATGCGATGTATAGACGGACTTCTTTAAAGTAAGTGCATTTGTAATAATATTTTTAAAACTAATTAACACTACCGCACTGTGGTTAAAACTTGGTAGAAAACTAACAATTTTCACGTTGTCAAGTTGTCAGTAATAACACGTCATCAAGAACAACCTCAGGCATTCTGGTTTCTACAAGATATTTTCTTAAATACGTTTAAATAACTTTTTGAAATTATTTACACATTTAAACATTTCTCGATTTTTTTAGACTGTGTGACTAAAGCCGATATTTTTAAAAATATTTGTGGTAATTCAGTCTCATACTAAGCTTATTTGCTTGTGCTATGAGTATCAGAAAGCACTTTCTTTCTTTCTATACTTCTTCTTGTTCCTGCCCTTATTCCAAGTTAATTGCGGTCAGCGCAGCACGTTTTCTTTCAAATCGTCTCTCACACAGTTCATCCATCTTCTCTTTGGTCTTCCTTTATCTTTCTTTTTTTTTCTCTCTATACTATATTAAATAATACATAGACAACCTATAATAAACAGAAATCACCTAAGTCATAAAAATTGTTCTGTGCGAGAATCGAAAACCCCAACCTTGAGAAAGGACCCGTTAATAAATAATAGTAAATACTCGTATGTTAACAACGATGTCACTTTTTTGCCTATATGCATATTGTCTGGGTGTTTACTATATATTATATGTATGTATTTACAAAAGAAAAATAGTATATGTAGTATATCCGTATTCTGGTACCCATAACACAAGCATATAAGCTTAGCTTGGGACCAGAGGACGTTGTGTGAAATGTCCATGAATATTTATTTATTATGCAAAAAAAAATACAATTAAATTTCCTTCAATTTAAAATAACCTTTGACTCACCTTTGCATAGTATTAACTAATTTTGCTTTTCAAGGTCTGTAATAATTTAGTTGCTGTTGCATTTCCTACTTTGAAATAATAGAACAATATTGTATTTAATCTCAGTCTCAAGTATCGTTATTCTATATCTATACTAATATTATAAAGCGAAAGAGTTTGTTTGTTTGTTTGTTTAAACGCGGTAATCTCAGGATCCGCTTGTCCGATTTAAAAATTCTTTCAGTGTTGGTTAGTAATTTTATCGAGGAAGGCTATACGCTATATAACATAACGCTATGACCAGTAGAAGCGAAGCAGTAGTGAAAAATGTTGCAAAAACGATGAATAATTTCTAAATTCCACGCGGACGGAATCGCGGGCAACAGCTAGTTATAATTATAAAGCTGAACAGTTCGTTTATTCGTTTGTTTGTACACACTAATATCAGGAACTACTGATTGAAATTAAAAAGTTCTTTTAAAGTTAGATAGTCTATTTATATTCCAATGTCGCTTACCTACCATGTGACATGGGATCAAGTGCTAACATGTTTAATATAAAAAAATAAAAAAAAATGTCGAGAAAGGCTATAGGCTATATAAAATCACGCTGCAACCAATAGGAGCGAAGCATTAGTGATTAATGTTGCAAAAGAGGGGAACATTTTCTAAATTTTACTCGTACGATGTTGCGGGTAACAGTTAATAATTATTTAAAAAGAAAAAATCTACGTCTGTAGGAGCCTAATAAGTAAAGTTAGTTACTTGTATTAAACTTACTTAACTTCTAAAAAGCCAGTCAAGTACGAACACGGACTCCCACAAGAAGGGTTCTGTACCTATATTATCACAATATGTGCCTGTGACTTCGTATGCGTGGAATTTAAAAAAAATTCCCCGTTTTGCAACATTTTTAACTGATTCTTCACTTCTATTGGTCGCAGCGTGATGTTATATCTATATCTATAATATTACTAGCTGTTGCCCGCGACTTCGTACGCGTGAAATTTAGAAATCAATTCATAACAAACAGAAGTTACTCTTCTGCTCAATAGATGGCGTTGTACGTTTTCAAATCGCGCTATCGTTTCGTACCACACTTCAACACTTAAGCTCGTCAAAATTATAATTGTGTCATCATCCGGATTTCACACTTATAAATTAGTAAGGATAAAGCTAAAGAGTTTGTTTGTTTGTTTATTTAAACGCGCTAATCTCAGGAACCTCTGGTCCGATTTGAAAAAATCTTTCAGTGTTGGATAGTCCATTTAGCGAAGAAGACTATAGGCTATATAACATTACGCTGCGACTAATAGGAGAGAAGCAGTAGTGAAAAATGTTACAAAAACGGGGAACATTTTATAAACTCTACGCGTACGAAGTCGCGGACAACAGCTAGTAGCCTATAGCCTTCCTCGATAAATGTACTATCTAACACTCAACAATATTTTTCAAATCGTATCAGTTGTTCCTGAGATAAGCGCGCTCAAACAAACAAACACTTCAGGTTTATAATATGAGTATAAAAATTCGTTATACCACACGTACAGTTTGAGTTTTGTTTCAAGGCTATATAATGCTTTTATTCGGTCTAGTAAGTACGAAACCCATAGTGTGATTCTGTTTCACACTTGACTGGCTATATTATTAATATTTTTGCAATTAATTGACTCTTGATCTTATTTACTAAACAAAGCAAATTAACATTTAGTTTTGCCTTGACTGACATGACTTTACAATTAAATGAATATATTATTATACGAATAATTATCTGGGCCAACATGTCGTAAGTTTGGTGATTAATCACCTTCTACTAAACATGAATTTATTAATATTAAAAAGGGGTTTTGGATTTTGGGGAATACGGGATAATACGGGATACGGGATAAATACGGGGATTTGACGGGCTTCGTGGTGGAGTGGTTTATGTAATGGACTGCCGATCGCGAGGTCGCGGGTTCGATTCCCGCTTGGGACAATCATTTGTGTGATATCCATAAATGTCATACAAATGTTTGTACTGCGTCTGGGTGTTTTCTATGTATTATAAGTATGTATTTACAAAAGAAAAATAGTATATGTAGTCTATCCGTATCTGGTACCCATAATACAAGCATAGAAATATAGCTTACTTTGGGACAAGAGGACGTTGTGTGAAATGTCCTGAATATTTATTTTATGTATAAAATAAAAAACATATTTGTACAGCAGAGTAGAAATCATAATTTGCTTAATGTATAATTCCGGCTAAATAAAGAAATCTATAATTTTTTTTTTTTTTTTTTTTTTTTCCGACATTTCACACAGCGTCCTCTGGTCCCAAGCTAAGCTTATATGCTTGTGTTATGGGTACCAGAATACGGATATACTACATATACTACTTTTCTTTTGTAAATACATACTTATAATACATAGAAACACCCAGACGCAGTACAAACATTTGTATGACAAACATCACACAAAGTATTGTCCTGACCGGGAATCGAACCCGAGACCTCCTGATCTGATCTGATCTGATTATTATAAAGCTGGAAAATTTATTTGTTTGTTTGAAGGCCCTAATCTCAAGAACCACTGCACTGGTCCGATTTGAAAAATTCTTTTATTGTTGGATAGTACATTTATGGAGAAAGGCCACAAGCTATATAACATCACGCTGCAACGAATAGGAGTGAAGTATAAGTGAAAAATTTCTAAATTCCAGGCGTACGAAATTTCAGGCAACAACTAGTTATATAATATTTAATCTGTAAAGTAATTTATTAATTTAGCAATTGACTTGCTATGCTTTTACTTAATAAATTAAATTGTAGTGGAAAAAGTGATCAGTTATTAAGTAAAAGCATAGCAAGTCAATTGCAAAATTGATAAATTACTTTGGTAATAAAGGTCGCGTCATTATTTCAACCCAATTGTATTCTGTAAAGAATACTAGGTGGCTGGTCGAGATTGTTGCAAACCATTCTCGATAGACGGCGTTGCGCATCAAAAATGCGGTGTAGACTCAATCGTGGAACGTTGTGGTGTTCAAATTGGTTACTGTTAGCACGACCGCAATAAGCTCAGTTGGCAGAGCTACGGAACGGTGTTCCAAGGTCGTGGGTTCATGCCCCGCTTGCGGTGATCCCTGTTTCCACTACAATTTGATTTATTAGATAATCCGTATTTTTCTAGAATTTTATTTTGGGTGTACCGTATTTTTTATATTATTTAATATCCTTGCAATATCCTATAAAAATATGCCTAGTATATCTGGTTTCTATAATTTTTAAGAACAGCTACGAATATGCCAAGTTAAAATTTTGTCCGCATAGAGATGATATTGAGAAGGTCAGTTGTTGACAAGATATTTAAAACAAGTTGAGCGAGTTATCTTTTTGGGCTAAATAATTATGTTATCTACTCGACTGTACATCACAGCCGAGATATGTCAATCTCTTAGCTTAATATTCGTATAGTCAAGTACTTTTTTATATTTTCTGGTATCCATCACAAGCAAATAAGCGTAGCTTGGCACCAGAGAAAGTTATGTGAAATATCCGTAAATATTTATTTTTATTTATATGTTTTCGGGCAATATATACAACTTCTACATAATTAAAATCGTTACACTGTTATTGTACCCCTCCTCTCCAGCCCATTTGCGTCCCACTGTTGGGCACGGGCCTCCTCCATTTTGTGAGGGATTATGGTCTACTGTGCCGCGCTGACCAGGCGTGTTTGCACAGGGTTTATTTTCGAGTTTTCCGTCTCTCACAGAGGATGTTATCTGTGTGCAATATCCCTTAGCTGACTTTTACAGCACTCTTGGGAGGGGTGGGGTGGTGACACTTGTATTCTTAATCCGTCACCACACTTATCGTACTTCTATCTATTCTAAATTTATTTCGCGACACTCTCAAGAGTTTGCTGGAAGAAAAGCTGAAAGGAGATGATGTAGATCCCTATATTTTATGAATGTATCATACAGAAAAAAAAACACAAAAATAAATGAGTTAAGCGCACCTATGCGCATATTATAACTGAGATATTAGAACTAAATTACTAGTATGGTGGTAATTATAAATTACTTTAACTTTAAGATAAAGTAATGTTATTTTTAATTCAAAGAACTAGATGTCACTAGTGTCTAGTTAGAAGTCACTATGATTTTGTTGTCACTCTTTAACGCATTTTTTTAAGTTTGATCTTTTTCTTGTAGGCTTTTGCAACGTGGATTACGTTAAACGATACAACTAATGAAGTAATTCATTTCATTAGTGTTAAAGGATCTATATAATCAACTGTAAACTTAATCTTTTGCAACTAATAGACATGAATCATTATCAAATGACGGAACTGTGTTTAGTTGTAGTTAACACTTAAATATAACAACTAATTTAGTTTCTTAGTGACTAACTAGTGTGTTACATACGTGTATGAAACTTTCAAACTATAATGAGGGACCAATTTGAGAATACCAGCTGTTTTGACAAGTTGCACTACAGGTCTTTTCTCGTAATTCACTCGTCTTCAAGAATTTTATCTGTGCTAATTTTTTGATTGTATTTCGTTAAACTATCATTAGAGTTTAGTAACAGATCGATAATATTTTTAATTTGACCGATATTTATTGGTATATGTTTTATTTAGATTTAACCAATAGTTTTATCAAATTTAGTAAGAATACTTGAAATAATAAGACATAATAATATTATCTACATAATAAGATCCCGTTAGTAACAATGGGCATTGTTCATATTTTTTTTAAACTCTTAATTCGAAAACCATTTCGGGGAATAGAGTTTCTGATCATGATCCATTAGTTTTTTTCGGAAAATTTGCTATATTAACGATTATTTTTCCAAAAAAGCAAATGATCTCTATTTGCCCTTGAAATGAAGGACTTAAAATATTAAGACGTTTTTAGGGATATACTACTCTGAAGTGGAGTTGAAATTGGTCTGTTATATCAACTTGTCAACTTTGAAAAGATAAAGTGCAATCTGTACTAAGTCTATCAAGAAAAGTCTATACACAGATTGCGTAAAACGATGACGTCACAACATTTAAAGTAATATCTTCAAGAATTTTTTAAAAATTCTGTATAGTGAATATTTCAATAATATTGAAATTAGTTGCTTAAAATAGTCTTTCTTCTCGTTTCTAGTTTCTTTCGTTCTTAGTTTTCTGAAAAGAATATAAAAACAGTAGATCAAAAATAATGAACAATCCCCATTGCATTAAATACTATTTAGAAAAGCCTGATTACACATTTCAGCTTGACTGTCATGGAAGAGTGATATTTTTCGCGCGTATTTTTATGTATGTTTGTTTCTAAACTTATCTTTAATTTTGAATGCCGTTAGATTCTGCATAATCTTGTGTAGTAGTCCTTAGCTTTCTTTTACAGCACCCTGGGAAGAAATAGGGTGGTGACACTGGTGTTCTTAATCAATCACTACACGGGCAAATTTAATTATGTTATTGATACCTATGTAAATATTAGCGTACTGAAACACCATAATTATTAGAAGTAGTCATAGTAATATCTATGTGTCTAATAAAAACCCCATAGCTGTAATTTCTACGAGCACCTATTCACTTCACCATTACGATGATAGATGTGTGCGTGAGTCACGAGTTCTGTATTTTTACACACACAAACACACGTAGACGATTCTAGAGCACCTATAGTCACATAAAACAAAAATAAAATCTTATAAGTTGGTATTTAATTTTTACTAGTATTATAAGAAACACCAGAATATAATTCAGGAACCTTCCATAAATTTATTTCCTCTCCAGTCCAGTACCGCGCTGACCAAGAGTCTTGGCACAGGGTGTATTTTCGAGATTTCCATCTCTCACAGAAGATGTTATCTGTGTACAATATCTCTTAGCTGATATTTACAGCACCCTTAGGAGGAGATGGGGTGGTGACACTTGTATTCTTAATCCGTCACCACACAAAGAGGTACAACTACTACAAATATTATTAAATATCTTTGTACATTATTAAATGTCTTGTGTGTGAATCGAAGATCCTAACTGCATTAAAATCAGACCATATCACTGCAACGTCATATGCCAGTTTTTACTTAATAAAAAAGGAAGCCTTTTTTTGTACGTTTGTCCCAATGTGAGTTTATATTTTCGAAAACACGCATTTACTCCGCTGTGGGTTTTGTTAATAGATAGAGAGGTTCAAGAGATTTACTTTTTGGTATAATTTGATAAGGTTGGGTTTCAAAATTCCACGCGTACGAAGTTGCAGGCCACACCTAGTAACAAATAAAATATGGCTGTATGTTTAAGCTCTAAGCAAGAAGGCACGACGACCTCACATATCGCAGTTTTTGTGCACTACATTCTGGGAATACCAACAAATATTGTTGTTGATCTATAATTTTAAAATAATAACACAGCACTTATAATGTTTACGGTTTACAATCTCATTGCGTTTTTTTACCGTAAATGTCTCAGTAAAATTTAGCAGAAAAAATATGCTTACGAAGACTACAATTTTTTTTTCATACGTGAGACGAGTTTTTGTACGCATGGATCGATTATCATCAGTTAATCTGTTTATCTTTTATATTTCTTCTTATTTAATAATTATAATATATATTTACTCTCAGTTAATAAATATTGAGTGTCGCTTATTCGTTGCTATTTACTTAAATAATTGAATTGAAATTATAATAACTTTTCGTTGTAATAAATGTATCTTGCTTATGTCAAGTAAGCGATTTATGTTATTGAAAAATTGGTCAAGGGCGAGTCGGACTCGCGCACGAAGGGTTCCGTACCATTATCTATGCAACATAAGGCAACGTTATTAGTATCGAGCAAGAAACGGTAAAAAAATCATGTTTGTTGTATGGGAGCCCTCCTTAAATATTTATTTTATTTTATTTTTAGTATTTGTTGTTATAGCGGTAATAGAAATACATCATCTGTGAAAGTTTCAACTCTCTAGCTATCACCGTTCTTGAGATACAGCCTGGTGACAAACGGACGGACGGACGGACGGACGGACAGCGAAGTCTCAGTAATAGGGTCCCGTTTTTACCCTTTGGGTACGGAACCCTAAAAATGAATATGTAAAGGCGATCAAATAATGAATACTAGAAAGCATGTGCTTTCAACCAAGCCGTACGGTGGCATATTGCTTTTTGATGACGCCTACCAATCTATTTACTTTCGGGCTCGATCTGCGGCTCGATCTAAGTATATTCTTTATACATTAAGCTTAAATTTATAATTTAACTAGCTGTCCCGGCAAACGTTGTTTTGCCTTACTAAAAAAAAAGGTTTGAAAAATAGATGTTTGCCGATTCTCAGACCTACTGAATATGCATCTAAAATTTCATAAAAATCGGTCAAGCCGTTTCGGAGGAGTACGGTAACTAACACTGTGACACGTGAATTTTATATATAAGACTAGCTGTCCCGGCAAACGTTGTTTTGCCATACTAAAAAAAAAAAGATTTGAAAAATAGATGTTGGCCGATTCTCAGACCTACTGAATGTGCATGTAAAATTTCATCAAAATCGCTCTAGCCGTTTCGGAGGAGTACGGTAACTAACACTGTGACACGTGAATTTTATATATAAGATTATCTAATCGTCTTATCTTGGAGGAAATATGAGCTCAATTTACTGGACATATTAGCTAAGACTGTAAAACGGGCTGGATGACGCAATCAATTGTCATTCTGATTTATTATCACGTCAAAATCAGGAATTTTTACATAAGTCAATTTGTTTTTTTTTCAAATTGCTCTCATATTAGAAAAAGCCAAATAAGTTAAAAATGCTAAAATAACAATAGAATACTGCAGTAGATTAAAATAGGCAATAATTTCATAAAATTAATAATATTACTAAAGTTACACAAGGAAACTATATGAATATTATTAAAATTAATGGTTCAAAAACTTGGAACATAAATTGTAAATGCATTTCAAAATATTGCGAACTAAAACGGCTAGCACTAAGATCTAGCTAGACAGGTTTTACGCGCCAGAAGACAAACAAAAAATTTTGTTTGCCTCGTATGACTAATATGAATGCACTTGGATGGAATTATTTTTTACACACACAAACACACATAGAATAGCTTAAACGGACTTTTAAAACCGTTCTTAGCAATAACCTTACTATTTTGGGCACTGTTATAGATTAAATAACTAATTTAATTTGTTCTTTAATATTTTATTAGCTTCGATCAAATCTATCTTTGGATCTATTTATCAATTTTAAGCTTATATGCTTGTGTTATGGGTACCAGAATACGGATAGAATACATATATTACTTTTTTTTTTAAATACATACTTATAATACATAAAAACACCCAGACGCAGTACAAACATTTGTATGACAATTAGAAAAATCACACTAATTTAATGATTGTCCCGAGCGGGAATCGAACCCGCGACCTCTTGATCGGCAGTACGTTACATAAACCACTCAATCACGAGGCTCGTCTCGTCTCGTCAATCTATCTATTAATAATATATTTATCCAAGTATTAATTTATGTAAAAAAAATTCTTGCAAGTGACAAGACTCATGTGCATTATTCGGATTGATCTGACATTTTGCACGCGTGATAAGAACCGATGAAAATGCAATAGTTTTAAATTTTTTACAGATTTTTAAGCGAGTTTTAATTTTAAGTCCCGCTTGCGGTGATCACTTTTTCTTTTTATTTATTTATTTATTTATTTTATTCTTTATTGTACACCATACATATATCTTAAAATTAACTTATACTAAAAAAACAAGTACAATGGGCGGCCTTATCGCTTAAAGCGATTTCTTCCAGGCAACCTGAGCATGGACATTATGAAGAAGTAACTGGTAGTTGTAGGTGCACATTTATACCTAATATACCTAAACTACATAATATACTAACAATAAACATACACATATACTTTTTAAATACACATACACACAATTACATAAATAGATAAATTTACTAGGTGCTATAATAAAAATAATAAATATCTTATAAACAGTACAGTTACTTAATTAAAATCTTTACAGAAAAGTATGTAGAATTACGTAGATAACTCCAGATAATGTTCCTTTAGTAATAACTTAAACGATTTTAAATTCTTAGCCTGACGAATAGCTAAGGGCAAAGCATTCCACAATTGCGTAGCTGTGATCGTAAACGACTTGTGAAAGAACGATGTGGAATGCTGTGACATCTTCAGCCTCAGCCTATACGATGACCTAACACTTCTGTCTATGGTAGCATCTAAGTACTCGAAGCGTGACCTAAGATAGGGAGGGTATGAGGGATTAAATAGAATGTTATAAAGAAGATGGAGTATATGAGCATTCCGGCGATGGCGTATTGATAACCACTTGAGTTGTTTTCTGAATTGCGAGACGTGATCGTATTTACGTAAGCCAAATATGAATCTTATGCAGAAATTTTGGAGACGCTCAAGTTTATTTAGTTGGTTTTCGGTGAGATCTAGATAGCTGACGTCCGCATAATCAAGAACGGGCAAGAGAACAGAGCTAGCAAGTGCAATTTTGGTAACAGTAGGAAGAAAATTACGCAGTCTTTTGAGCGATGCTGCGGATGCGAACATTCTTCGACTAACCTCCTGAAGTTGTGGATCCCATGTCAAGTTGGTGTCAATGAGCAAGCCGAGATTCTTCACCTTATCACTAATAGGAATAGTAGTTCCTTCAAATTTAATTTGAGGCAGTATCAGGTTGTCTATTTTCCTGGTTAGGCGACTACTTCCTATAATGGCTACTTGCGTTTTTGTCGGATTCACTGTTAGGCCATGTGATTTACTCCATGCACCTATCCTAACTAGGTCCTCATTTAAAACACTCAATGTGTCTGGTAACCTACCCAATGATGTGTGTAAGTAAATTTGCAGGTCATCTGCATAAAGGTGGTAGGAAGAAGCAAGATTATTGGAAACAGAATTAATAAATATTGCGAAAAGTAGAGGAGATAGAACGCCACCCTGGGGCACTCCAGCAGTTGTATTACACCATAAAGAGCTGATGGTTTCAATTAAAATACGTTGCCGGCGTCCACACAGGTAATTACGAAACCAATCTGTCACCGTTGGAGATATGTTAAGAGAGCGAAGTAACCATAGCAATATATCAAAATCCACCGTGTTGAAGGCGTTACTAAAATCTAATAAAGCGATGATGATTTTATTGCGTTTTAATTTTTTAAACTAATTAAAATATATTTTGTGAGGGCAAATCTGAATACAAAGCGAAAATGTATATGAGTATAAGGCGTTTAGGAAGTATAAAAATCTTTCGAAGCTTTTTTTTGCAGGATATTAAAAGCAGTGAGAATTGATTCAGGTTTTCTTATATGCCTACAATATATCCGAATATTTAAAAAAAACTGCTCTTTTTGGATAGAAAGAACACGGGTTTACCAGATAGCTGGCTATGGCTACGTGACTCAACGGCTTAAAGCTATATATATGTCCACGTATATGTGAAATATGTATCTATGTGTGTCTCTGAGGCATGCTTTGTCCCTACTAATATTATGAATGCGAAAGTAAGTCTGTCTGTCTGTCTGGCTTTCCCGCTTGAACCTCTCAACCGATTTTGATGAAATTTGGCACAGACAATCTTTAGACCCTGAGAAAGGACATAGGCTACCTTTTATTGAGAAAAAATAATTTTCCAAATTTCACGCGGGCGGAGTCGCGGGCAACAGCTAGTAGTCTATATAGGCTTTATAGTCTAATGATGTTACATGTGACGTGTAAGTCATATTATTATAAAACGTTGTTAGACTGTAAAGTACGATTTAGCCAGGCTAAATTTACTTGTCTTCGATATTCTACGCGTACACTATCTGGTATACATGTGAGTAAGAACATATTAATAAAGGAGCTAATTTTACCTAGCATTTTTAGTCACGCAATTACAGAAAAATACATTAATTATTGAAATTTAAATTATTAACTTATTCTGTCAAAATTTTTATTGTGGACTTCAAATGCAACAATTATATTTTACAACATCTTATTTCTTATATATAAAATTCACGTGTCACAGTGCTAGTTACCGTACTCCTCCGAAACGGCTTGACCGATTTTTATGAAATTTTACATGCATATTCAGTGGTCTGAGAATCGGCCAACATCTATTTTTCAAACCTTTTTTTTAGTATTGCAAAACAACGTTTGCCGGGACAGCTAGTTAAAATATAAATTTCAGTCTTTCTTTTAATGTTCTGTATGTAAACAATCTCGCATAAATAATGTAAATTAATGGTCAAAGTTGACAGACATGTTACAGTAGTTGATACAATGAGGGTTATTATATATAGGTACTAATGGTCTTATTCCTAATGACTTATTGGAGGTTTAAAAGTTCGCTAAAATTTCATAATATATGTATTTTATATTATGTATTAAAAGTATGTATTTACAAAAGAAAAGTAGTTTATGTATTTTAACCGTATTCTGGTACCCATAACACAAGCATATAAGCTTAGCTTGGGACCAGAGGACGTTGTGTAAAATGTCCGTGAATATTTATTTATTTATTTAATACTCTTTTTACGCTAAAACGTTTATTATCTCTGCGATAAAATCTCCATTTAAACCTCCGATAAGTCATTAAGAATAAGACCGTTAGTCTATGAGTTGATATTATGCTAGCTTCCTGTCAGATAGATACAGTTTCGTTTAAGGAGGAAAGATATACATACAATGAAGACGTCTATGTGGTGATGGATTAGGTATACAAGTATCACCACCCCTTCCCATCTTGCTTTATAAGCCAGTTAAGAAATATTGTATACAAATAACATGCTCTGTGAGAGATGGAAAATTCGAAAATAAACCCTATCAACACGCCTGGTCAGCACGGCACAGTAGCGCGGCTTCCCGAACTGGAGACAGCCCGTTCCCAACGGTGGGACGGTAATGGGTTGGAGAGAGAGAACACAGATACTGTTTCTGGTAAACTTAAAAACTTAGTTTGGTATTCGTTAGTAAATATGAAGTCTCAGTAAAAGGTATCCCTTTTTACCTTTTGGTACAAAACTCAAAAAGAATGTAATCATGAATGAATCAGTCCAGACACTTTACAAACTTGTAACAATCATAAAAAAAAAATTGACGAATTTAAGCACCACCTTCTTTTTAGATGTTGGTAAAAAAGTATGTTAAATTAAGGTGTCAAATAAAAATGTTTACTGAAAACTCGAAAACCTTAAATACTGGTTAGTAAGATAATTAGGAGAAAATATCCTTTCATTATTCGGAGCCTGTGCTCAAATAGAAGGACACCTGTGGGCTGAAAACAAAAATTCCAATGCCCAAAGCATTTAAAAATAAAGCAAAACTTGTCATTTTAAATGTCTGAAATTAAACGATCAAGTTATCAATTATTTTTTGGTAATATTAAACTTAATAACGTATTTAACTAAATTCAGTCATTTAAATTTATGGGATAAGGGTAGGAGAATAATAATGACAAGTATTTTTTGTTGTAGCGGCAACTGATAGGTATACACAAACAGAAATTTTCAACTCTCTAGCTATCACCATTCCAGAGATGCAGCCTAATGCCAGACGGGCGAACGGACAGATAGCGAGGTCTTAGTAATAAGATCCCGTTTTTCCTTAAATACCTACCGAGCATTTTTTTTTTCACGGACATTTTACACAACGTCCTCTGGTCCCAAACTAAGCTTATATGCTTGTGTTATGGGTACCAGAATACGGATAGAATACATATACTACTTTTCTTTTGTAAATACATACTTATAATACTAGTAAACACCCAGACGCAGTACAAACATTTGTATGACATTTATGGATATCACACAAATGATTGTCCTTTGTCCGCTTTTCAGCTTCTTTAGTAACTTTATGCCTTTTTCTATAGCGCCATCTGCTACGATCTAACCACACTTCTTCGTCTTCATTTTACACTCATACTTTCGGACATACAATGCGCCACGGTTGTATGTCATAGTCAACAGATACTTTTGTTATCCCACACATATAAATCGATTGTTTTGAAATGTCAGGTCTTGATTTATAGTGCTACTCAGTAATAATAGATTTATTATATCGATGTCCGATGATGTTAGTTGTTTTATGCGAAAATATTGCGTAGGCGCAATATATGCTCGGCCCGCGATATTTATGTCACCTATTTGTTATCAAACCTATATGAAGATACACTATTCATACAATTTAATAAATCCTAATAACTTTCGTTCAAATTCGTTCGCGAAGGGTTCTCTACCGTTATTTTATAATATATTCGTTATTCCAATCCCAAATAATACCAAACAATAGGATCCAATATAATGGGATAAGGAAAGGAGAATTATGATAATAAGTATTTGTTGTTGAAGCATTATCGACATTGGGAAATTGGTATGAATACATTGAAATGAATACAAATAAATTCATTCGAATAACTTCAAAACGGCGAAGTTTTATTCTAACTTTCCACCCCTCCTTTTATCCCCTTAAGGGGTGGACCATCTCTAAGTACTTTCTTGGTGCTCACCTACTCTTAAAAGGAACCTATGACAAAATTCAAGTTTCTCAACCTAGTTTAGACCCTGATCTGATATCTCTGTCAGTCAAGTTTTCAGTTTATTTTCTTCTAAGAAATAAAAAGAAAACGCAAACATGTGTATAACAAGTTTAAACCACTTGCCTAAATACCTACAGTACGCGCGCGAGTTCATGTCTATCGGGGCCTGAGGTGACGCGCGGGGGCAGCGCGCCCCTCCTTCACCCACCTCGCCGCATTCGTCCGCAGTCGAGTGTTGTCCTTGACGCGCGCTTGTCAATAGCGATACTAAAAACTGTTAAGAGGATACCAAAATAGCTTCGTGCATTTTTCTATGTACGAAGTTTTCATTGTTTCTTTAGATTGAATGGCTAGAGCTCTAATTTTTAAGTATATGTTTTTTCAATATATGATCTAGGATCGCATAAACTCAGAAACGCGATTGAAAAAAGTTTTCTCGATAGAAAATCATAGCGAAACAACCTCTCTCCTCCGACTGTCCATTTTGTTTTTCGAGATGTCCAGTCTTCAATTTATTCTCTGTCATACATTCTAAATTAAGCCTTGTAAATAAAATTTAAAATTTTGTAAATTATGCATTTATTAAAAAAAAACACAACTTTAAAACCATTAAACTTGCTTAATTATCATAAATATATTCCAAACTCGGTCTAGCATACTAGTAATTAAATAATAATAAAAACCTAAGACTTAGGCAGCTAAAACACTAAAGAAAGACGAAATCATTTAGGAAGCGTAAATGTATATAATTATAATCAAGTTATTTTTTTAAATATATCCATATTCTACGGCCTTGTACTGTTTCACATTTTATTGTAGTCAAGAACTAAGAATTCTAGACTTTCGGCATTATGTTTGTAATAAAATTATACGTGTATGTGACCAATATATACGTATAATTTGCTGGTTTTAAGCGTTCAAATGAAAAACTGTTACGTAATTATTCGATTTTATTTTCTATAACTTCACATAGACAGGTCTCATGATGGAGCAGTTAGTATATGGAACTGCTGTTCAAGAGGTCACGGTTTCAATTTTTACACAGGACGATTA
Source organism: Orgyia antiqua (assembly GCA_916999025.1). Classification (NCBI taxonomy): domain Eukaryota; kingdom Metazoa; phylum Arthropoda; class Insecta; order Lepidoptera; family Erebidae; genus Orgyia; species Orgyia antiqua. The sequence continues at coordinate 11,790,145 of OU779864.1, read as the reverse complement.
TTTTTGTGATATTTATATTTGTGCTGCGTCTAGGTGATTTTTATTTTTTTAAAAAGAAAAATAAGATGTAGCATCTAATGCCCCCTACACACCTTACGATTTATCGAACGAAAAGTCGGCCAACAAAACTGTGCAGTTCAATTTGCGTAGCTTTTTTTGAGCAAAATTCTTTGTCCGCTTTTCAGCTTCTTTAGTAACTTTATGCCTTTTTCTATAGCGCCATCTGCTACGATCTAACCACACTTCTTCGTCTTCATTTTACACTCATACTTTCGGACATACAATGCGCCACGGTTGTATGTCATAGTCAACAGATAGTTTTGTTATCCCAAACATATAAATCGATTGTTTTGATATTTATATTTGTGCTGCGTCTAGGTGATTTTTATTTTTTTAAAAAGAAAAATAAGATGTAGCTTCTAATGCCCCCTACACACCTTACGATTTATCGAACGAAAAGTCGGCCAACAAAACTGTGCAGTTCAATTTGCGTAGCTTTGTTTGAGCAAAATCGCTGCAAATCGATTCGTTCGTCGGAGGTGCGTTGTTTAGCACGCACCAAATTATTGTACGATAAAACTGTTCGATTCTTTGATCTTCGATTTTTCGTTCGTCTTTAGAACATTTAAGACAACCACAATGCAGAGGCAATGCTTTACGCAAGTCGAAGCCGAAAATTACGTGGACGATATGTTAAAAGATAGTGTGAATCATTGGTATAAAAAATCCATTTTTAATTTAATTCGATGCAAAGCAATTATTCTTACTGCTAGTGGTATGACTAAACAATTGTAGTAATTTCTTGCAGTTTATTTGCTTAAACTTCACATAAGTATACAAATTTGTTTTAAAATGTAATTTGTAACGTAGCATGAGAGTAGTTTGTTATATAAATTAAATACTATAACGGAGAGCAAAAGAGCCAGTAGGTTTGTACACCTGGGGTTTCGTAGACTAATAGATAGATGGATAGGATAAACGCTTTATAATATCGTCCTATATTAATGTTTAAACTAAATAATAAATTTATAATAATTTCTAACACTTGCGCGACTCATTTGTTTAAATAAAACTACTTTTTACGGATTTAGACGCGTATAGGTATTTGTTTTAAATTTTGGCCCGACGTTTTGGAAACTTTGCAGTCACCATGGTCAGTCATGACAGTCTCACCCGTGACCATGGTGACTGCAAAGTCTCCGAAACGTTGGGCCAAAATTTAAAACAAATAAACGCGTCTAAATCCGTACAAAGTAGTTTTATTTAATAAAATTGTTTACGTTTGTGTCAATTATTTATATCAATTACCTATATGAGTAGATAATTATGGTTCTGGTGATTCATCATACCAGCTCTTTGTAGTCCACTGCTGGATATTGGCTCCTAACTTGCGCCACAGTATACGGTTTTTCGCCTTTCGCTTCCAGTCCCATCTTGTTACCATTTTCAGATCGTCCGTCTACCTAGCAGGGACGTTTTGGTAATTACAGTACTTAATATTCGTATTTTTCTTTAAACTTTGGACGGACATCGTGGTCCAGTGGTGCATTTAACGGATTGCTTAAAATTACAGACTAAACCTGCTGTAAAATTTTAAACATATAAAGATTATAGACTTAAAAATCAAACAGTTTAATTAGTAAATTAGAAAACGAAGTTAATTAGCATACCTATTATTGCTACATTTATAATTGCCTACGGAAAAAAACACCGTATCCGAATATAACGAAACCAAAATGTAGAATAAAAAGATCAGTTTCTAATTCGTTTTAGGTATTGTGTATTTAAATGTTGGTAATTATAGACGATGGCTAATTATATGCAGCCACGCAACACATTGAGTTCGGGTTTAGAACTAGCCAGTGTTTTAGTGTAGGTAATAATACTAGTATAAGCCACACAAATTGGTAATGCGCCTGGCAGCCATGTTGGTGAGGTCAGAGTGACGTAAAGATAAGAATATTACATTTTGTTAGCTGTACTTTTTCTTTGCTGATGACGTCACAAGAGCGCTAATTTGACAAGGTTCCAGCGCATTACCAGTTTGCGTGGCTTATACTGCATTATTGTTTTACTGGTAGACATTGTAGAAATTGTGAATAAAATACTTACGCACACTATAATGATTAAGACGTCATCGTCAGTCTTGCAGGAGTAATCTTTTTAATAATTTCTGAAAGCAAATATTATTTAATAAATATATTTTACATAAAAGCAGTGATGAAGAAATCGAAAAATTTTACATCATCATCATTTTTCTGCCCTTATCCCTTTATTTGGGGTCGGCGCTACATGTCTTTTATTCCATACTTTTCTGTCGGACGTCATATCCATGTTTACTCCTCTTTCTTTCATATTCTCATTGACACAGTCCATCTATTTTTACTTAGGTTTATTCCTTCCACATTTATTCGTAGAGCTCTCGTAACGATATTAGTTTCCCCTCGTCTCTTTGCATCACAATACCAGGACAGCTGCTTATTCTTCAGTTGTTATTCATGTCTAATAAAAGCCGAGATTACTACTGAAATTTTAAAACTACAAACTATTTCAGAAATTTCTAAAATTTATACATTGGGCATTGACTCCTACTACATTCATTTGCGAGAAAAGCTAGCAATGTACTATCTTTGTAACCAAAATATCCTATAGAGCCACATATGACTGACACGCGCAGTTCGAGCATACAACAAATAAAACGGTAGAATAGAATATTAAAAAAAAAACATAATAGACTAGCCGTGCGAATTCCGCTCGTAGTTTTTTTTTTATATTCTAATATTAACCTTCAGAAAATGCAAATACAGGCAAGTGCATGTCAGTCGCCGGCCGGTTAATTTGTCTGACTAGTGATTAGACTCAAGGCCAAAAGTGAGCTTCATTTTTTTATGCACTGCGTTTTTTTTTTTATAAAAATATAAAATATAAATGATAGATTTACTACTTCTTTAACCTTCTGAAGGAGGTTTTTAATTGAAATGCTACATACTTTGTCTGTTAATCGTATAATGATTAAATTATTCGTGCATTTAGCATTTATATTAGAGTCGCGTGGTGCAGTGGTTAGTGTAAACGACTGCTAATCACGAGGTAGCGCCTTGGAAGCCCACTCAGGACATCTATTAACAACAAAAAATTGGTCAAGTGCGATTCGGACTCGCGCACGAAGGGTTCCGTACCATTATCTATGCAACATAAGGCAACGTTATTAGTATCGAGCAAGAAACGGTAAAAAAAATCATGTTTGTTGTATGGGAGCCCCCCTTAAATATTTATTTTATTTTATTTTTAGTATTTGTTACTATAGCGGCAATAGAAATACATCATCTGTGAAAATTTCAACTGTCTAGTTATCACCGTTCTTGAGATACAGCCTGGTGACAGACGGACGGACGGACGGACAGCGAAGTCTCAGTAATAGGGTCCCGTTTTTACCCTTTGGGTACGTAACCCTAAAAAAAACTTCTTGTGCAAGCACTTTACTGATTAATTTGTCTGTTTAGTTGTTTCGACCATAGCATAAATATTCTTAACACAATAAGTCATTTTTGCACGAATTGCACCATTTGGTTCGTTCTTTTAATTATATGTATGCTTCTACCATCTAGATCTATCTTCTTTCTTTTGATTGCGCCTAACCTAAAAATTTACATACGAAACAATTTTACAAAATTTTCGTAATAAATAAATAAATATCAACTTGTATTTAATCGTTTTAAATGTCGGAAGGAGATATTTTATAACCTTATCAATGTTAATCGTCTGGGATATAAATAAGTATATTAATATGTATATAATGATTAAAAATAGACATAATATCCATATTTATTTAGGTAATATGTATATTATTAGATATCCTTGCACCGACCATGGTTGATTGGCAGAAAATACCTTAGGCGTTTGGTCTGTTATTGTATATCGCATAAATTAATATTATTGAATGTAACAAGCAAAAATCTTATAAGTAACCAATGCCAATTAACCTATTTAGCGACATGTGATTCTAAGATAGGAATGATAAAATTATATTTATACTGATAGGTACTAGCTGACCCCGCAAACGTTGTTTTGCCATACAAATGTTAGGGGTGGACAACCCCTATCACTTAGAGGTTTGAAAAATAGATAGTAGCCGATTCTCAGTCTTACTGAATATGAATAAAACATTTCATATGAATCGGTCAAGCCGTTTCGGAGGAGTATGGGAACGAAAATTGTGACACGAGAATTTTATATATTCGATTGTAAAGCTGAAGAGTGTGTTTGTTATTTTGTTTGTTTAAACGTGCTAATTTCAGGAACCGCTAGTCCGATTGCAAAAATCTTTCAGTGTTGGATAGTACATTTATCGAGAAAGTCATTAAGTTACAAAACATCACGCTGCGACCAATAGGAGCGAAGCATCAGTGAAAAATGTTACAAAAACGGAGAAAATATTTTAAATTATTCCGTATGATCCGTATCGATATGATATAATGATGAATTTAATAATCCAAACTGATTGAATGATGTCATAGTCGTTAAAACAAAAACATAAAATGTTTCACAAAAAACAACATAATTAAATAACTTGTTATATCTAATTATACAATATAGTACTTGATGAATACAAAATCACGTAGCGAAAAGTATTTTGAATTTTCATACAGCTATGTTTTTAAATTGCTATTGTCTAGACATGGCAATTAAAATTCATATTTTTTATAATTTTAACATTTTTTTTTTTGTGTACCTCATTATCATCAGACCAGTGATATTTGGACAAGCTTATCTAGACAAACGACAATTATTTTACACTAGCTGTTGCACGCGACTTCGTCCGCATAAAATTTAAAAAAAAATTTGCAACATTTTTCCCTACTATTTAGCTTCTACTAGTCGTAGCGTGATGTTAATACAGCTTAAAGCCTTCCTTGATAAATGCCTTATCTAACATTGAAAGAATTTTTCAAATCGGCTCAGTGGTTCCTGAGATTAGCGCGTTCAAACAAACAAACTCTTCAGCTTTATAATATTAAATATAGATTGTCATAAAATCTTACTTGCAGATTTTATTATAGGTAGCAAAGTTTTTTTTGCAAATTTGAAACGTTCTCGACAAACTAATGATAATTTTTAAACGGCTCACGAATTTTCATGCTGTATAAACTCGGAATTAAGTTGAAGTTAGATAATATTGTTTAACACTTGTGTGACTTATTTAATTTATTAAATGGCTTAGTTTAGTTTTAACCAATGAACTAGCTAACTTAGACATAGGTTTCTATCATTTCCGGCCGCAATACACAATCTTCCGCCTTACGCATCCAGTCCCAACCTGTAATCTTCTTTAGGTCATCGTCGGTTCTAGAAGGAGAGCGTCCTACATTATATTAGCCGAGTCACAATCTTCACTCAAGAACTCGTCTGTTCCATCGGCTATCATTTATTAGACCTATCTATTATACTCACGTTTACGCTTTCAAAGATATTATATTATATTGACAAATAACCTTGTTGTATTTAATCACAAATGTATTTATATGTCTCTATCGCGAAATAAGTTCGATTGAATGCCAAAGAGGAAAATGTAAAGTTGAACCGGAATTGAAATAATATATAATAATATGATGTATAATAGAAATAATTTTATGCATAAAATCTTTTTAGTATCTATATGACTAATATTATAAATCTGAAGAGTTTGTTTGTTTGAACGCGCTAATCTCAGGAACCACTTGTCTGACATGAAAAATACTTTCAGTAATTAAACTAAATTATAGTGGAAAAAATGATAACCATGAGCGGGACTTGAACCCACGACCTCGGAATACCGTTCCGTTGCTCTCCCATCTGAGCTATCATGGTTCCCGCATATGTTTACCTAATCTTCCACTACAACCTTCTCAATGTGAGTTAAACATCGTGCGATGTTTTGTGTACAACGCCATCTATTGAGCGGTTTGCACCAACTCGATCAATCGATCACTTAGTGTTCTTTACAGAACACAATTGGACCGAAAATAATGACTGTACATGTATTTCTACATTAATTTATGAATTTTTGCAATTGACTTGCTATGCTTTTACTAAATAAACTAAATTATAGTGGAAAAAATGATAACCATGAGCGGGACTTGAACCCACGACCTCGGAATACCGTTCCGTTGCTCTCCCATCTGAGCTATCATGGTTCCCGCATATGTTTACCAAATCTTCCACTACAACCTTCTCAATGTGAGTTAAACATCGTGCGATGTTTTGTGTACAACGCCATCTATTGAGCGGTTTGCACCAACTCGATCAATCGATCACTTAGTGTTCTTTACAGAACACAATTGGACCGATTATTTAGTAAATTAGTTTATTTAGTAAAAGCATAGCAAGTCAATTGCAAAAATTCATAAATTAATGTAGAAATACTTTCAGTGTTAAATAGGTACTACATTTATCGAGAAAGGCTATATAATATCACGCTGCGAAATATAGTAGCGAAACATCAGTGAAAAATGTTACAAAAACGGTAAATTGGTCTGGTAGATGGTGATAGGTAGGTTGACTGGTAGAGAATGCCTACGGCATTAAGTCCGCCTTTATACAATCTTTTTGTATATGAAGTTTTAAATAAATAAATAAATAAATAAATATTTTCTAAATTCCACGCGTACGAAGTCGCGGGCAACAACTGTTAATATATATTTATACTAGCTGACCCGGCAAACGTTGTTTTGCCATACAAAAGTCGGGGGGGGGGGGATTGAAAAATAGATGTTGTCCGATTCTCAGGCCTAACGGATATGTACACAAAATTTGACGAAAATCGGTCGAGCCGTTTTGGAGGAGTACGGTAACTAACACTGTGACACGCGAATTTTATATATTAGACTATCTGACCCGGCAAACGTTGTTTTGCCATACTAAAAAAAAAAGTTTGAAAGTAGATGTTGGCCGCTTCTCAGACCTACTGAATATGTATGCAAAATTTGAGAAGAATCGGTCAAGCCGTTTCGGAGGAGTACGGTAACTAACACTGTGACACGTGAATTTTATATATAAGATATGTAGGCAACGTACATGAATGTACAACAAACCAAAAAAATTACACTATAAAACGAATGTACAAAAATTTTATGTACGTAATTTGCTCTCAATTACAGTAAATTACTATTTTAAACACGTTGTTAAATGTTTAAAAATTTTATAGTCTAATACAATGGACAATGGTCTAATATATAAAACTCTCGTGTCACAGTGTTAGTTACCATACTCCTCCGAAACGGCTTGACCGATTCTTATGAAATTTTATATGCATATTTAGTAGGTCTGAGAATCGGCAAATATCTATTTTTCATACCACTAAGTAACAAGGGTTGTCCACCCTTGACATTTGTATGGCAAAACAAGGTTTGCCGGGTCAGCTAGTATAGAAAATAATATAGATATCATGAGTTTTATTATAGATTAAATAATCTTGATTTGGGACGCCAGTTAAAAGGGTTAGTGTTAGTTAACTCATGGATGCACTACGTTCCTGATTAGAAGAATAACATATAGGTTATATAACATCTCGCTCAAAGCGAAGCAGCGGGGCAATAACTATGAACGGGGGTAAAACGACAAGTATCACCTTTCTCTCTCTCTCCAGCCCACTAACATCCCACTGTTGACCATGGGCCTCTAACACTTCGAAAGGGATTATGGTCTACTATGCCACTGACCAGGTGATCAAGTCCGCTATTCAATGTTCAGTGAAAGTTCAATTGCTTGGTATCATTTGTAACAAAAAATTAACAATAGACCACCAAACTTGACAAAATTCACCACTATGCGATCAACAAATGCAATAACTGATTGCTTAGTGGCGAATTTCACCAATTTTGGCAGTCTATTGTTAATTTTTTGGAGTTATAATGGTGACATTGAACGGTCATTATGACGCAATTCATTACCGGACTTGGGGGCCTGGCGTGTTGGCATGTTATACAGAGGATGATATCTGTGTTGTATCTCTTAGTTGGCTTTTACAGCACCCTAGGAAGGACATGGGGTGGTGACACTTGTATTTTTAATCCGTCACCACACGAACAAGCATAAAAAAATACCTAGTAGTTAATATTGTTCTAGTGTGGCGACCGGAAGTTATGCCGACATGCCGTCCATCGGCATTGCCTTGTCGTCAGTGTTTCCTAATATTGCGAATAATATATTGGACTATAAAAACATAATTAAAATTTCAAATTTACGAAATATATTTAATATTAATTAAATAATTAATATTTATAACCTCCGCCGCAAAAAAATGTTTTGATTGCTATGTGTGTGAATCTGTCGGCTGTTCTATAATTTTTAAATGGATGTTTTTCCTAAATTTAATCTACTACCTCCAATTAATACGAATGATCACAACTTAGTTGCTATAAAACGGGCTATCATAGGTCTTATAGAGTCTCCAAAAATATTGCATAGTTATAGAATAGGTTGTAAAAGACTATTTAAAAAAATCTTAATTAGTACCAACACTAAATCGCTCTTCAATGCAACTTCCTACATTGTCTAGGTACTTTGCTCACTATGTTATTACTGAAATACCTAAATAGCTTATTACACATGTTGTACCTGCGCTTTTGATGCAGTGGAAATAATTTAAGACTATCAGCTGGTACTGGTAAGTTCAGCGTTTTAAATTACTATGTACCCATGTAAGAAGTTGCATTTTGTCAAAAGAAATAAAAACACTTTTATGGATGAAATAAATATTCGCGTTTATTTCCGTAAAAATTGGTTTTATTTCAATAATTATGTCGCAAAAGTGTTAGAAAATATTATACTCTTTTATTTATCTTTCACATTACCCTGCGTCTGTGAATAACTTCATGGCGTCGGTTTTCAGCGACGATAGGTATATTAAAAATCTCATTATTTTTACCCTGAAGCGACAATAAACTTTAAAATTCAATAGTAAAATAGCTAACAAACTTCTGCTTATCTCTTTAGAGACATACAAGTGTAGTAAAATATACAACAATAGGTCAGTACGATGACTATAATTGTAATGTAAGCCGGTGTGTTTGTTAGTAACACAATTAGTAGGCGAGTGCAAAGATATCGTTGACTGCGTGCAGCCGCCGCGTTGTTTCATACGACCTTGATCCCCACGCATTGCCCACTGATCCGCGCGTGGTATATAAATAAGGCTATTACCACACAGATGCAGTTTCAGGAGTTTATTACGTCATATTATAATGTATTCTAAATACAGTCTCTTGTCGCGTCTCTCTGTCTGTAAACACAAAATTTACTAATGTATGTGCAGTTACTATAAATAGACTAGCTGAAGCCCGCTACTCCGTACGCGTGGAATTTTAGTTCCCCATATATTTTGTCACCGTTTAAACCTTTTTTGGACTTCACGAATACTTCAAGATCAAAATTGGCCCAGCTTTTTTCGAGTTTTAGCGAAACTAACGAACAGCAATTTATTTTTATATTATACTAGCTGTTGCCCGCGACTCCGTACGCGTGGAATTTAGGAAAGTTTCATGAAAATCCATCCAGTAGTCTTTACGTGAAAGAACAACAAACATCCTTACATTCATACAATCCAACATTAACCAAACATCCAAATATTAGAGTATGGAATATGGATAGAAGACCGAGGAAACGTTCGCGTTGCTCGGCCAACAGTTTAATAAGTATTTTATATTGTCGCGCGTAATACTTTTTGGCATATCTCCTAAGATATTAATTTAAATTGCATGCTGTAAGTAGCAGTTATAATCTATATTAAACGTGTAAGCCAACTAAGGTATTTAATTTGAATAAAAAGATTACTATATACACACAAATAGCTTTTGAAAACACCCTATTGAATTTTATAATTTTTGCGACATTATTATGGGTACAGTGGGTTTCCCTTAAAAGATAGACATATGCCTTCGAAGACTTTTTTGAAGAACTATAGATAACAAACAATTCCTCCGTACATTATTTTGTTGTACCTTACATAGATAAGGCAGTGTTTTCATTTATAGCTCGCACGCGTGCCAGTTTCTCGGCTAATTTAATCATATCTCATCCAATATACAGCAAACCCCAATAAATTATGCACAAAAAGCCATCCTCTTGAACCATTCTATCTATTAAAAAAAACGCATCAAGATCCGTTGCGTATTTTTGAAGATATAAGCTCACATAGAGACATACATACAAAAATTACGACTTTGTTTTATAAGAAGTAAAGAAGACTTAATGATTTCTAAGGAAGTTTCAGTTTTATGAAACTTAATTATAGATAGATACTTATTATGGAATGTTTCAGTTTTCTATTATAACAAGGAATTGTATAACATAACTATATGAGAATTTTATTTTATTTTAATAATAAGCATTGCTAGAATTTATATATGACGTAAAATTCTAATAAAATTCTTTTAGGATGATAAAATTATACACAATAGACATACCAAGGTTTATTGTACTTACTTCTACGTTGTTATTACTGAAAAAAACATTGCATATTTTGAAAAAAAATAATTTGAACGAAGATTATTAATAATATATAATATTATTTATAATATATAATATTATGATAAATAAATAAATTATTGTTGGTTTTACAAAGAAATATTCAAGACAGATTGCTGAAAGGATTTTTATTTGTCAAAGCATTTCAAAGAATAATTCGGTAAATAAATTAAGGGCCTACATCAATATTATCGTCGACATGTACCTATTAACACAGCTAGTAGGCATAGAAAATGAAGAATTAGGGATATTTTTTTTGTTTACTCAAAATCTACTAAATATATTTTAATTCCGGCTTACGTGTTTCTACATATAATAGTTACCTATGTTTTTAAAGTTATTTCATTAGTTAATACGCGATAATAGACCGACAAATGAAAAAAATAAAAAATTAGAGAGGTTGTTTCGCTAAGATTTTCTATCGAGAAAACTTTTTTCAATCGCGTTTCTGAGTTTATGCGATCCTAGAATATATATTGAAAAAAACATATACTTAAAAATTAGAGCTCTAGCCATTCAATCTAAAGAAAAAATGAAAACTTCGTACGTAGAAAAATGCACGAAGCTATTTTGGTATCCTCCTCACGTGAGCATTTCACACAACCTTCTCTGGTAAAATACGTGCAATCGTGCAATACAAAAACTAAGTTACATCATATTAGTACTTTTTAGTAGTATGAGTATCTAATTATATAATACCCATTAATAATTCCCACTTTATTTTCGTCCCTAACTTTTCTTTCAATCCCATGTTTGCCTGGAAGAGATCACTTTATGTGATAAGGCCGTCATTTGTACCTAGTTTTAAGCTTAATTTCTGTTTTCTGTTTCTTGTAAATGTGTACAACAAAGAGTTAATATATCGATCTATCTATCTATCTAATATGTAAGTAACTGAATTATAATTATACCGGCATAGAAAGTAAAAAAAAAAACGTAAAAGCGAATTAACTTATCCACGTGCCAACTTTTTCATCATCATCATTATCATAAAATCACGCCTTTTTCACATGGGGGTAAGCAGAGACTCTATAGTCTCTGCTCCGATCAAATAAGCCAACTTTATTAAAACTAAATTTAAAAAATCATTTGACGTAGGTATGCTTAAGACATATGTAATTAGAATGTAACATTTACGCACGTCAACTAATTAAATAAAATTACTCTTAAACAAATTATTCGTATAAATTTTTAGTTCTTTTTTTTTACGTAATTGTTAGTACATTATAATGTTTAACAGAAAAAAAATGTTCAAGATTATGAAGGCAATTACTCCAACTATTTATATGTTAAACATGACTTAACAAGCGACAGATGTTATACTTATTGTATAATCTACGTATTAATGTGTCTCAAATACAAAGCTATCACTATAGCAGACTACAAACACCTAAAGAAAATGATATTTAAGATCTTCGATGAACATAATACCGACAGCAGTTTCAATCATCGTTTCGAAGAAACACATTAGTCATTTGAGCTGTGATTTGGCATTGTATATAATACAATAATGATCATTTGTAATCGTGAAACTTTTAGGACTAAGGTATGTAACAAATGAATAAGTATTTTGGCTTATAACTCTTCAAAGTAAGAGCTGACTACTACGTTATTATAATGGAAAACAACTGAAGCAAGCTGACATCTTATGGCTAGTTGTTGTTGGTTCGGAAAAGACTTAATATTATGTAGAGAAGTTTCAGAAGTTATTGCTCTAGGAACTGAATAACCAAGTTCTCTCGCATATAGTAGAGTCACCATATTGGAGCCTTGAACCAACTTCACCTAAATATGAAATAAATAGGATGTTTCAGTCTGGAACTAAATTAACACATATAAAAAAATATGTTTATAGAGTTCCAGGTTTCACGTTTATAATTTTTGAGTCCTACCTCACCAAACGTACACCAAACATTAATATATTATTTGAAAAGCCATCCTCTTAAACCACTCTATCTATTAAAAAAGGACCGTGTCAAAATCCGTTGCGTAGTTTTAAAGATATAAGCTCACATAGGGACATACATACAAAAATAGCGACTTTGTTTTATAATAAGTAAACTTAAAGATTTTTCAACTATCACACTCCAAAAATACAATGACGACTGGAGGCAAGACATTTATTTAAGCTTTGAAAACAAAAAAATAGCACAGAGACATGGATAAAAAGACGGTGTTTGAGATTAAGAGAGAGTCCATGCAGAACGCAAGAACCGATAATAAGAGTTGTTATTCTAGAATCTAGACTAAAACGGTTGGTTGGTCTAACTCTGAATTAGATTAAATGTAATGATTTTTAATACTAAACATTGAAAGCTTCTGTATGTTCAAAAAAAATTCGCCATACCGGATTAGAACCGTAAATCTCAGAGATACATGGAAAGAGAGACAGGGAACACGATAGAAGTATGTGATTGCATATTATGAATGATTTAATATGCATAAAAAATGTACATAGCACAGTATGCGATCGCTGTGTTCGTTTCCTTACGCATGTTTGTAGTACCTACACTACATTGAAGGTCACATATAGCTATATGACGACTAGTTTCATAAATGTTAGTGCGAGCTAAATCGCTCTTCAATGCAACTTCCTACATTGTCTAGGTACTTCGCTCACTATGTTATTACTGAAATACCTAAATAGCTTATTACACATCTTGTGCCTGCGCTTTTTGTGCTGTGGAAAAATATAAGATAGAGTGCTTGAAATATTTTCTTACAAAGAAATTAATTATTTTTGATTATAACAAAATAATAAAAGTTTTTTACACCACCTTTATTTTAAGATAGTGGTTTCACTCATATATTTATTAAATTAACAATAAGTTATTCATTAAAATTAAAAGTAGTATTTACAATAATATACACAATACTCACTCATGTTTATAATTACTGTACCACTCCTTGGCTTTTAGCGTAATGATATGTAGCCTATAAGTTTTTGTGATCTAGAAGCTATAGAACTGTAAAGAGCTTGCTGTTTCATGCAAAAACTACAGAATGATGGATTAAAGCACGTTTCTTGAAACGTGCTTAATTCCATCCATCTATCTAGGCATATACATATTCTCACAAAACTTTGTGTTTATTAAAACAATCTTCATCTGGTGATAATTGTTGATGGCATTACAATTTTTTGAAGCAACTTTATGCTAAATAACTAACAAGTCTACTTCAATATTTGGCCGTGATGAGTGTGTCATTGTGCGTATGCGATCACATGATAAAATTGATACAGAAAATAAATAACGACGTGATATTCAACTTTTTACTGATGTAAATGAATTAGACTTTTGTAATACCTATATATTTTTTTTACGTGGGGATATCTTTTACGCACTTCGCCCTTTTTGGTGATTGCGGGGGCAACCTTCGGGCTTTGTGTGGGACTTCCGGACTATAGCTGCCGGACTACCCACTAAACCCCACGGTGTTCCTCCTCGCCCCTTAGCCGGGCTATGGTAGCCACTCAGGTATTACCATGATCCAGCCACCATGATCTATATAGTTACAGTGTTACTTAAAAAGTCTAATTTGCTACAACCACTTTCTTGTAGCGGAAGCAAAATTTATCGATTTTTTAATTATATTGTCAATCTAGAAAAGTCATAGTCAAATAAATGAAACCTATGTGTGTGCCTCAATCGTATCTGAATTGCAGTTTAATGAAGACTATTACAGGAATTTTCTACCGAGAGAAAATTCCTGTATTTCAGTATAATATGTATTTGCATAGAAATACACCTGGAATACCTACATTAAGAATGTGCAAACATGAATTATTTTGCACGCGTAACTCTCAGGAACAATTTGTATATATAAACACATTCAGTTTACTTCAGTAACAGGAATATTTAAATAAAAGAGGAAAGATTATTAAATAACAAATACGTAGGGTATATTATCCATGCAGAAAAAATGCAATTGATTCGCGTCCGTAGCGAATAATCTGAGTAGTACCACGCACAGTGATAACAACGTTGGATGTTATGATAGCAGGAATGCATTCTTATCAAGTTAATTTTGGAAGGTTATCAAGATTATAATAATGTACGATGGATCAAGAAACTGGTTTGCACAACATTCAAAAACTCGTAGCCATTGTTAATTCGTTAGAAAAAATTATCTTGATGTTAGATGCCAGTAAACTACTTAACTTCGGTTGTTCAAAATATTTATTCGTTTGTTTTGTCTGCAGAAAAAAAATTACGAAATATGTACGTACGTATGTAGATGTTTCCTGTATTGTATGGTTTTAATTATTCACAAAAATGACTGCTAGGCTGTATTTTCAATTACTTGTCTGACAGACTGTTGTTTCAAAGTGCATAGGAAAGCAATATTTACGTCATAATGTGTTCTTTAAACAACAGAATTAACCCCTTTATAACTATAGATGTAGGTCAATAGTTACGAAAAGAAAATTGATATGAATATTTAGGAAATTTGCAATATTATGCGAAAATTAAACATAAAACATACGGTCAAAAACTAAAAATAGATTATTCCGCGTTCTCGGCCTTTACAACGATCCGAGATGAGAGGAGGGGAGGCAGACGGCACGATGACATCACACTGAGTTGCAGTGCGGTGCGACCGCCAACTCTTGCGCAATCGCGTGCCCTTGATCTTGACTGCGTCGCGGCCATACGCGTGTGCGCAGAACACCTACACTTACATAGTACGTACACTCGTAGCTATATATAACAAGGCGTATGTAGGTGCGAAGTGGTTATCATAAAAAGAAATAATTACAAAGTGGCGTTTTGTATTTTTCAAATATGACGGTTACGGCTTCTGGGTATACCACATGTAAACGTTGTATTAAGCGTACCAGTGCGTCACAAAATTTGATTCAGACTAATTACTATAGCACATTATGTCTTCGTAATTTGTAATTTGAACAGTTTTGCAGTATTGCTACGGAAAACGCCTCTCAGTTCTAACACGGATAAAAGCGATACTAAACGCGAAGCAGGTTATGTCATTGTGAAACTGACGTTGTTTCTAGCTTATTTTATCAGTAAGTTACAGCTTTGTTGAATTTCATAAAATTATGTTTGTAGGTTGATTCCTGTGCTATCGTAATTTACTCTCATTATTTATTCCCAACGCACCGAAATAAGAATAACTTAATAAATAAAACGCCAATTGTTTTTATCCTATTTTATAAAAAAAATAAACGATCAAACATTTCTGATAAAAACTGCACATCGCTATTCCTTTATTTCTTTATTTTATTTATTATTATATATTATAAGATACAATATATATATTATATATATATAATTATAAAGCTGAAGAGTTTGTTTGTTAAACGCGTTAATCTCAGGAACCTCTGGTCCGATTTGAAAAATTCTTTCAGTGTTGGATAGTCCATTTAGCGAGGAAGGCTATATAACACGCTGCGACTAATAGGAGAGAAGCAGTAGTGAAAAATGTTACAAAAACGGGGAACATTTTTTAAATTCTACGCGTATGAAGTCGCGGGCAATAGCTAGTCAGAATATAATTTATTACGTATTGAAATTGAAATTGAAATTTTTTATTGAAAAACTTACAGGTATACACAGAAAGATCTTTGTGCACGGTAACAACTGCATTAGTTTAAAAACTGTGTTGCAGCTATTAACGCCCACCTCCGAACAATTTACAAGTTATTAAAAAATATGTTCTCTAAAAAAATTTTCAATCTATATAACTAAAAACTACTTAATAGGTATTACAATATAAAACTAAAAAAACGTTTGTGTGTGTAATAATGTATAAGTGTGTAATTGTGTGTGTGTATGTTTTGAAGAAGATTAGACTATATTTGTAACTAGTTCTGAATTTTGAAATAATAATTAAGTTTATGATAATGGAATCTAATAAATCAAATTTTAACCAGAAATTCAACCTCGTCATAATTTAGCTTCTGAATCCAATCTAATAAACGCTTTCTACACTGTCGGAGTGTTAATGGATATATTTGGAGCTGTTTGTTTATGCTATTGTAAATAAATGGACTCAAAAATTGAAACTGGCGACGTACAAATGTCAGTTTAGCAGGCTTTACCTGGCAGACTCTGTCACTACGACGTTTTTGTTCGTGTACTTGAGGAGTAAAGGGCAGTTCTCTGTGCTTACGAAGAATGATGTTGGAAAGGAAAGACATTCTAACAGTGGGGACTTCACATAACGCACATATTAAAGGTAGATACGTGATAAATTCTTTAGTTAAATGTTAGTGTAACATACTAGTCTCCGAAACGTCGCGCAAGTGTTAGAAGATATAAACATTTACTTACAGTTTAATTTCTATCATGCAAAATTAAAAACACTATATCTATTTAATTTGTATTTGATAAAAAAAAGAAATAACAATTTCGCATAAAAAACTGCACATCGCTATTTAATTGTAAGGCTTCTATCAGAATTTATTCGTTTTCGAGGTCGTACAGTATGTTTATCTTCACATATATTAGCACTATACACAATACCTATTGTATTAATATAGCGGCTGAGTCGCGATTTAGTATGTTTTATATTTGTTTTGTCTATCGTTAGTTTGGAACAAGTAAGTATAAAGAACTAGGTATTTAATATTAGGTATTATTTATTTATAGTATTATGTCTCTACTTTATTGAATAAAAATAGCTTAAAAATAATACAACACAATCTACAATTCGATATACTTATGTATTGTATCTACTAGACATCGGGTTTGAAAAACAAATACTAATATTATGTACTAGCTGTTGCCCTCGACTCCGTCCGCGTAGAATTTAGGAAATTTTCCCCGTTTTTGCAACATTTTTAACTACTCCTTGAGTGAGAGTTTTATAAACGTAAGAGTAAACAAATATAATCAGAATGAACGAACTGCTAAGCTATCAGGAGTTACACGAGTTATTGTGAGTCAACCATAAAATATAGATATGTGCTGTTTCGGGATATTTTTTAGACAATTTTATGTAGAATATTTCCGTCATACATGATTTCTATGTAACTTTAACCATAAAGGCTGCACACGCGACGAAAGCTTAAAAAATGGGGCACGTTTTCCCGTTTTCCCAACGTTTCCCTTCACTACTCTGCTCCTATTGATTGTAGCGTGATGAAAAATATACTATAACCTGCCCAGGAGTATGAAGAATAATTGTACCAAGTTTCGTTAAAATCCGTCGAGTAGTTTTTGTTTCTATAAGGAACATACAGACGGACAGACAGACAGACAGACAGACAAAAATTTTACTGATTGCATTTTTGGCATCAGTATCGATCACTAATCACCCCCTGATAGTTATTTTGAAAATATATTTCATGTACAGAATTGACCTCTCTACAGATTTATACTGCCACGCTGACCAGGCGCGTTGACACAGGGACTAGTGTTGTATTTTCGAGTTTTCCGCCTCTCACAGAGGATGTTACATGTGTACCAATATCCTTTAGCTCGCTTTTACAGCACTCTGGGGATAATATGGGTTGGTGACACTTGTATTCTTAATCAGTCACCACACTTCCTTAGCTTTATTTAAACTCATACATCTGATCGTACATGCTTGACGGTCTAAGTGCTGAGCAATTTACCTTTTATATGACATCCATTTGTGATATTAACGTATTATTTCTTTGCTATTAACAGCGGTGGGAGCTAGCTTAGACATGGGCAGTGAGCACTATTGCCTAAGGTGGAACAATCATCAGAGCAACCTGCTGGGAGTATTCAGCCAGTTGCTGCACGACGAGAGTCTGGTGGACGTTACGCTTGCCTGCTCCGAAGGTGCATCAATTAGGGCTCATAAGGTAAACAGCTCAATATTTACATCGTTTTTTTTTCTTTTTTACATCTTCTCCTAAAGATCTTCAAAAACTATCCATTAGCGTTTATCCGTCCCCTGTTGGATATAGGCCTCCCCCCCCAGAACGCCGCAACTCGCAATCCTGTGCCGTTTGCAACCAATGGCTCTCCAAAAACCATAAACGCAACTATTTCTAAATATAGGAAACATATTCTCATAAACTTCGAGGAAATATGACGTACCCACGACCGGAAAATTTTGAAGAAATAGTTCCGCACTTTCTGGCGTATTTGGAGTCGTCCATCTTTCAGCTCTGTAAACAGCGCATTTCTTTAGACACCATTTACTTATTTGGAAAAAAGTCTTTATTATTAGAGACGTACGTAGATTAAAATATTATTATTTAAACTAACTAAAATTCCCCTATTATAACGAGATATTCATATTTACACTTAATATTTGTATTACTTAATTTGACATGTTCTTTAACTTATATTAATAATTGCCTTACAAGTTTAGTTAACGTTAAATGTGGCCTCAAATCTAGATGCAAAACTAAATTTAACTAAAAATTGAAAACGACTGTATTTTGATTTATTGGCATAGTCTAAACATCTTTTGTACAATACTTACTAATATCTACACAGTTTTTATAATAAGAAAGTTCAGTTAACATAGCCTAATTGTGTTATTGATACTATCAATTTTCATTTTTAGTTAAGTTTAGTTTAGTTGTGAATGTATAATTGGTATCAGTAAAAGGATATAAAAAATAATTTATGGAAGTAATTTTACTCAAAAAAACGTTCTAATTAGACTAGTTGAAGTACTAGCCGTGGTTCCTAGCTTCACTTTCGCACTTACTGAAACTATTTATGAGCTAGGATATAATAAAATATGGTTCAAAAACTAAAAAACACTTTAGAAAATCCAGAATATTTTTTTTTATGTTATTGCATTATCATCGGTCCTTAATATATGAACAAAATTTCAGATCAATCCAATTACTGTGAGTGGGTGTAAATAACTTTCAAAGATTCCGTTACATAGATTAATACATTGATAGATACATACCGAACTTATAAAAGAGTGATAAAAATAGGATATTCACCCATTCTCCGTCCTACCGTATGGATAACTTTTAAAAAGTATTCTATCCTGCTCTATTCAAATAAATAATCAATTATTTTTCTTTATAATATTACTAGCTGTTGCCCGCGACTCCGTGCGCGCGGAATTTAAGAAAGTTTCATGTAAATCCATCCATACATCCAACATTAACCTAATATCCAAACAATGGAATATGGATAGAAGACCGAGGAAACGTTCGCGTTGCTCAGCCAACAGTTTAAGTATTTTATATTGCTGCGCTTAAGAGGGTACTGTACTCCTCATTTAGGTATTTGCCTTAGGTATTGCTATCCCTATTTCCGAGCGCCGCGCTGAAAGGGACAAATATAGATGAAGCGGATTTTACCTACAAATTCTTCGAAAAAAGACGTTTCGTACTTCCGTTTTGTTTTCGCGAAAGTTATACCGATTTTAGTAGTTTTTGCGTTATATTACAGATAAGTATATCTATGCTTCTATCACTTTCTTTTGTGGTAAAACGTTACCAAATTTGTGTGATAGACGCTGCAACTTTATCTAAAGAAAACGAAAAAAGTGGGTTTTTCTTTAACTTTCGCGTGGGTTTAACTTTCGCGAAGAAAAAACGGAAGTACGATACCCATACTTTTGTATGGAGCATAATTTGGTATCGTGCCGTCTTAATTCTTTTTTCGTCATATCTCCTCAGATATTTATTGAAATTGCGTGCTGTAAAAAGCAGTTATAATCTATGTTAAATGTGTAAGCTAACCAAGGTATTTAATTTAGTAAAAAATATTACTATATACATATAAATAGCTTTTGAAACCACCCTATTGAATTTCATAATTTTTTTGACATAATTATGGGTACAGCGGGTTTTCCTTAAAATATAGACATATAGCGGACTTTTTTGAAGAACTATAGGTCATAATCAATTCCTCCATACATTAGGTACTTTGTTGTACCTCACATGGATAAGGCAGCGTTTTCATTTAATCGCGCGCGTCCGAATTTCTCAGCAAATTTAATCATATCTCATCTAATATACAGCAAACCACAATAAATCATTCAAAAAAAGCCATCCTAGTAAAAAGCTAGAGTAAAAACCTAGTAAAGCCATACTAGAAAAGATCCGTTGCGTATTTTGGAAGATATAAGCTCACATATCTTCAAAAATACGCAAATATATAAAGGGATATACATACAAAAATTACGACTTTGTTTTATAATAAGTAAAGATTATCTGTTGCCCACAACTTTGTACGAGTTTAAAAAAATAACAAAATTATACAAAAGAGCTACCTATAAAATAAATCACATTTATATTCGCTGTGTAGTTTTGAAAATTTAAGCTCACACTTCAAAATAACCTAAATTAAGTATAGATTTAGACAAGTGTCCAAAATTTCACACATTAAGCCACGCAATTTTCGTAAACGAGCACAACGTTTTTGCTTTACATATTAACATATAGATAAAGTATTGAAAGTGAAATAACCTCCAGACACTGTCTACTATTTAATTAAAAATAAATAAAGTTGTTTCGCAATAAAAATGTATTTTAAATTGAAATTATGTTTCATGTAAAATTAGCTGTTGTAACATAGCGTTCTAGTTTACGGTTTTCAATACTTTCTAACAGTTTTGGCAATATATGATTTTTATTACTTTATAATATAGAGTGGGTGGTTTAGCCATACAATAAATTTTGGCTAAACTCATGTGCCATTTAAGGTATAAGAGTAATAGTAAAGCCAAGTGTATGAGTTTGGCCAAGTTTTAGCCTGTGTTTTCTTACGGGAGCTCTTGTTTATTCATGGCAAAAAACACTGAATTTCTAGTAAATTTAGATTTAAGATTTAGGGAAAAATTGTCAAATTATTTTTTGTCGCCTATGCTTTTCGTTTTTGAGCCTTAAGCCTGTTAAAAGACAAAAGATAGATCTCCTATCAAAATTTGGCTTCCTCGGGTAGTGTTGATCTGTGTTCGACGTCTCTTATTTATGAAAAAGCTCTATCAAAAGCATATCGGGCCTCGTGGCCTCGTGGTCTAGTGGTTCATATAACGGACTCGGTTCGGACGGTTCACGAGGTCGCGGGTTCGATTCCCGGTCAGGACAATCATTTGTGTGATGTTTTTAATTGTCATACAAGTGTTTATACTGCGTCTGGGTGTTTACTATGTATTATAAGTATGTATTTACAAAAAAAAGTAGTTTATGTATTTTATCCGTATTCTGGTACCCATAACACAAGCATATAAGCTTAGCTTGGGACCAGAGGACGTTGTGTGAACTGTCCATGTATATTTATTTATTTATTTATTTATTTATTTATTTATTTATTTATTTATTTATTTATTTATTTATTTATTTATTTATTTATTTATTTATTTATTTATTTATTTATTTATTTATTTATTTATTTATTTATTTATTTATTTATTTATTTATTTATTTATTTATTTATTTATTTATTTATTTATTTATTTATTTATTTATTTATTTATTTATTTATTTATTTATTTATTTATTTATTTATTTATTTATTTATTTATTTATTTATTTATTTATTTATTTATTTATTTATTTATTTATTTATTTATTTATTTATTTATTTATTTATTTATTTATTTATTTATTTATTTATTTATTTATTTATTTATTTATTTATTTATTTGTTTATTTATTTATTTATTTATTTATTTATTTATTTATTTATTTATTTATTTATTTATTTATTTATTTATTTATTTATTTATTTATTTATTTATTTATTTATTTATTTATTTATTTATTTATTTATTTATTTATATTTAGTCGGTAAACTATGCAGGCTGGAGTCTATTTCATTGGAATCAAATCACAAATAAGACATTTAGACTGTGCATTTAAAGTTACGGGATTTAATTGTTTTGTAATAAGTTAACCTATGTGTATAGGAAAAACCACGAAACAGAATTAAATTTAACATAAATTAGCACAAGTACTAATTAATATTGTTTTCGTTATCAAATTAGGTTTTAATGCTATGTAGTTGAATTTTGACAAAATTCTAAATTATCCTTAGCAACTAATTAATAGGTATCTTTGTCAGACTTTGTAAAATTTTCTTTCAACTTGAGGTAATTTTGCAATTGCAATAGTTTAGTATGTTATAAGCCACGCAAATTGGTAATGCGCTGGAACCTTGTCAAATTAACGCCCTTGTGACGTCATCAGCAAAGAAAAAGTACTGCTAACAAAATGTAATATTCTCATCTATACGTCACTATGACGTCACCAACATGGCCGCCAGGCGCATTACCAATTTGTGTGGCTTATACTTC
Organism: Orgyia antiqua; assembly: GCA_916999025.1. Taxonomy (NCBI): domain Eukaryota; kingdom Metazoa; phylum Arthropoda; class Insecta; order Lepidoptera; family Erebidae; genus Orgyia; species Orgyia antiqua. The sequence continues at coordinate 11,767,432 of OU779864.1, read as the reverse complement.
ATACATTTTCGCAGTTTTAAAAAGAAATATTGTTATGATAACTAAATTATTTTTGAAAGCTTTACCTTAATAGGCACATTGCGAAGTTAAAAGATTTAAATCGATCGATCATAATTTTTAAGTGATAGAAATAATAATAGTCGGCAATGTTAGCTGAACTTTCTTATTATAAAAACCATGTATTATAGACTAACGATTTTAATTATTATACATAATATACACTGTAAAATAGCTAACTAATAAAAATAATAGTTGATTTATTTTTTTAGTTAAGTATAGTTTAGTTCTGTAAACAGTAAACAGAATTTTATAAGTTTAATATAAACTGCATCGAAATCAGTATAGTAGGAGACATGATAAAGCAACATAGATAAATAATAATAAATGCTAAAATAAATGCCTACAATGTGCAAGGTCAGTGATACAAGGAACGAAAAGGATAAGATAAGATAACATTTTTATTCGTTTATATTATACCATTCCGTTATTACGTATTTTAGTGCAATACATTTTGCTGTCATGACCTTTAAGAAGGACGTTTTATTATAATTCATTATAATCAGCGTTTTAAAGAAAAACATTCAATATTATCATTTGAAAAACATTTAATATTGCTTTTTGTTTTTCCTAGAACTTTATATAATTATGTTGGTATAGACCTAAGTTACTAGAGTTGTCTCTAGCCATGTGGTGATGGATTAAGAATGTATCTGTCACCATCCCATTTACTCCCCAGGGTGCTGTCAACCGAGGGATAATATACGCAGACAACATCTGCTGCTAGAGACAGAAAATTCGAAACTCTGCCAACACGCGGTCAGCATGGCGTAGACCGTAATTCCTCCCAAAGTGCATCCACTTTTAGAGTAATTATGTTGGCCATTGGCCTTAACAGGCTAGTGGCCAACAGTGAGATGTTAAAGAGTTGGAAAGAGACAGATTATTACTAACGACACATTAGGAAGGAAATGCGAGGGTTACTTTTCTTCAAAATACGGGGCAGAATATTATAGTCCAAATTCTAGTACAATACAGCACAATATATGTACACCAAGTGTAAAAATGATGCAAAAAAACATTCTCATGAAATACTATCTATTCAATCAAAATCGCATCAAAGTTCGTTATATAGTTTTAAAGATAAATCTTTAAAACTATATAACGAACACAGGGACATAAAATACTTACGAGCAAAACTACTTTGTTTTTTAATTATATCTACTATATAAAAATAAGTAGGATTTTCCTTCCTGACGCTATAACTCCAGAACGCGCGAACCGATTTCCACGGTTTTGCATTCGTTGGAAAGGTCTCGGGCTCCGTGAGGTTTAGTTTATAGTTCATTTTTTTTTACTTTTTTTTGGGTTGGCAAAACAACGTTTGCCGGTCCAGCTAGTATTACATAAATATAAGTCACAGAGTAAAGAATAAGACCGAAGTAGTGACCGATCGTCGCATTGCCACCCCGTAAGGCGCGCCGAAACGGCGCACGCTTCGTGAGTACGTCTAGTAACGTGTCAAAACCTGTCGTGTGAGTTCCGTTTATGACATAATTATGCCCTCTTGTGTTGTTCCCACGTGTAAAATGCTTCTGGTTCTATTAAGAAGCATGAGGGGATCACATTTCATCTGTAAATAACGAATAATGACATAAATATTAATAAAATTAAAATTATTTTAATTGGACTCGCCCATGTACGAATTGGGCGAACCCAATCTTAATGTGTTGCCACTTTTTGGCTAAGCATTGTCCCTTGTTTATAATTTGTGCAAAACCTATCGTTGCCACCTATTCACTAACTTTAATCTAGCTTAACCCTTGAATAGGTATGTATTAAACATATTAACGTAAATATTTTGATAACGTTTATGTTAAATTTTATAGATCATAGATGACTTGCTTTTAATAGTAGGGACACACTACGATGCATTCAAATATTGCCGAGCGCTCCTTCTGTATACAGAAGGAGAAGAGAACATCTTTACTTATATCACAGAATATATTCTGTGATATAAGTAAAGATGTTCTGTAAAATATTTTATATCTGTAAATTATTCTGTAAACGAGTTTAAAAGTAGGTCATTGTTAATATTTTTATATAGTTATTACATTAAAATATTAGTCAGTACATATTTAAATAGTTAATTATCAAGATCTAGAAACATGAACAAAATGAGTTCTCATACGCAATAGCCTAAAAAATACTCGGCGAGGCAATTAAATTAAATGTTTAATCGCTATTTCAAATAGTCTCATAGAACATGTTAAATTTTATGTACATTGTACCTATTAGTGTGCAATCAGTAGATATAAAAAATAAATTACTTTGTGGTTTAAAAAAGTTAACGCCTATGTTGGGACTTATAATTAACTTAAGTTCAGTACGGTAGTGCTACACTATTTAGTATCTTTTGTTTTTATCTATCTTTTCTTTTACTTTGTTTTCAGTAATTTTGTATACGTAAAATAACGGAATTATTTTACTTTTCCAGGTAGTACTATCCGCGTGTTCGTCGTACTTCCGATCACTTTTCGTGGATCACCCGTCACGTCATCCCATTGTCATTCTCAAGGACGTGGGTTTAGAAGAGTTACGCACCCTTGTTGACTTCATGTACAAAGGCGAGGTCAACGTCCAATATTGTCAGCTGCCTGCTCTACTTAAGACTGCTGAGAGTCTTCAAGTAAGGAATTATTTATGTACCTATGTTATTACCCCATAATTAAAATTCAAGTAAATAGGTACTTTAGCATAAACAAAGCATAAGATGAATGACGACGATAAGATAATGTTTATAATAAAAAGTAAGGACTATAGCATGGAGCTCTTAAAAAAAGGAGTTAAAAGATTTCTGCTGCATCACTTACATTAAGGTGGACACTTCTTCGCCACCATCATAATTTAAAAAATGTACCCAAATACAAAAAGTAGTTATTTGCCAAAGTTAAGACTCTATTTCTTGTTTGGAATACTTTGTAAATGATTTAAAATTTTCGATTTTTAGGTGAAAGGACTCGCTGAAATGACTACCCTAAGCGCAGCTGGTATTGACACAAGAAAGGTTCCAGAATCAATGGAAGAGTGCCAACCTCTAGATACAAGAGAAAGTTCAGATACACGTGAAAAAATAGACAGTAGAGAACATAGAGACAAAGAGGAACGTCGTGACGCGCGAGAAACCCGCGACAGAGAACCTAAAGAAAGTCGTGACATCAGAGAAAGTCACACAAGAGACTCTCGAGAAATAAGAGAGCATAGAGATAGGGACTTAAGAGAATCTCGTGAGTTAAGAGATACCAGAGACATAAGAGAACCTCGTGATTTACGAGATCATCGAGAACACAGGGAATCTAGAGAAATAAGAGATATTCCAAGGGACTTGAGAGAAGTTCGAGATCCCAGAGATTTGCGCGAATTGCGTGAACCTCGAGAAACTCGCGATAGAGAAATGCCTGAAGCATCACCTCCTAGAGTATCCCCATTACTTTCAGTGCGGCGGTTTCGTAATGAAACTGCCCCTGAAACTCCAACACCTATACATCCTCCCATACCAAAAGATGAGCCTCCTGATGAGCCAATGCATGCGTCATCTCCCGAAGATGATAATGCCTCTATCAGATCAAATGGTGCACAAAATGAAAATATTGGTAAGTAAAACTATTTCAACCGCTTTTTCTATTATCTGCATCGGAAAAAGACTCTCAAAAAAGGTTGTCTACCATTTCCTTACGCAAAGGTTGTGCAGTCATGTTTTTTAAATCCCGTAATAAAATAATTCTCCGGTACTACTTACAAATAAGCAACGTTAAACACACATTACTCACAAGTGATACAATGTCGCGAGTCCAATCAATCATAATAAAGTTAGTAATTGTAGGTATACTTACGTTATTAGAAAGTTTGAAATTGGTTAAAGTACATATGAAATCCAGAATACAATAAATATTTAATGAGGACTCCCATACAACAAACGTTTTAAATGTAAATAATCTGCCAGCGGTACGAAACCCTTCGCAAGCGAGTCCGACTCGTACTTGGCCGGTATTCTTTGTCCAAGCCACGGTTTCAAACATCGGATTTATAATCTTACAGAATTATTTTTGACATTGACGCTTATGACCATAGACAAACGTCATTAACGTCAAACGATTTTGTTATGTAAACAAACACTGTGCAATTGATTGAACACAAATAATTTTGAATAAAAATTAGACACGTCGCGTTTGTATCACAATGATGGCTTGGATATATTTAATAAATCAATTCTCAGAGTTCTATTTAGTGTATGCAATAAAATATTTTGATTTTTTGCCCGAAATCACTTAGTCATATTATACTTAAACGGTAAGATAATACCTACATAAAATTGTTTATTTTGCCTTTAATTAAATCCCTTCGAACGATAATGTTAAGTCTTTATATTATAGCAGAACATAGCGGTGACAAGCTCTGCAAGAATGAACAAATATTCTCGGATATTTCATACAACATCCTCTGATCCCAAGTTAAACTTTGTGGGTACCAGAATACTGATATACACAGATTTACGATAAATCTGTACTATAATACATCTTCACTATCTTTTAGAATACTAAATTAAGTAATTTAAATTAACCCTATTAGAATTAAAGTTTTATTCTAGTCTCATCACTTCAGTTGCTCATGTATTGAAAACACTATTTTTTAAATTCCAGGATTGAACATGACTATCAACAGCAGTAGTGTTCTAGGACCACACTATAACCCAGTAGATCAAAGGTTAAGCGTGCTAAATTCTATGGCACACCCAGTACTTGTCCATCCTTCACATCCTTCACTACCGAGTCCAAGGAGTGGAGTGGAACCTATTGCAGGACCCTCAGGATTACCTCCAGTCCAGCAAGTACCTCTGGTATGTTTAAATTTCTTACTAACATAATTCTGCTTAGATCCAAGTAAACTGACCATAAATTTTTTAAAGGTTAAAAATACAGGTGTTATAGACTCATTTCGTATCCAAGGTGCTGTAGATAAATTTTAATTATGTAAAGGTAAAACATACATAATTTTTTAGTCTATGATAAAATTATGTATGTTTTACCTATAAATAATTAAAATTTTCTTTATATTGTTATAATTTTATTAATGTATTTTTAGAAACTAAAATAATGTTATTTATTTTATGTAGTCTGATCACAATGTAATCTGATATAGTTTATGGTAAAAGTCTATCATTATGGTCAATGTAAAATTAAAATCGAACGTGGGTAAACCCTGTAATAACTGATCATAGAAGACACATTACAGCTCAATCTCACCCGTGACCATGGTGACTGCAGTCTCCGTAACGTCAGGGCAAAATTTAAAACAAATATATGCGTCTAAATCTGTAAAAAGTAGTTTTATTTAACTAATCACAGTTTTGTTATAAATACATATTTAAATATATTTCAGCACCTAATGCTTAAAAAAGTTATAGTACCTATTACATTTCTTAATTACGTAATTAACATTAATAAAAATTATGAAGCAAAATTCATTAAGTACTCGTACATTAAAAATAAGTCTTACTTTGAATAGGCTCATTGTTTAATGTCTGATAATTTATTAAAATATTCATATAACTACACTTTTATTCCCGTATTAAAGTTAACAATATTGTAGGTTTTAAGAAAATCTTGATTGAAATACCACAGTAATTATAATAGAACAGAGATTTATCAGATACCACGCATATCCACATGCGTTCAACTGTGAAGCCAACGAAAGCTTGGCTTTATCATACTTCATAGACTAATGATGTTCCTTAAGACATATAGCCTGTATCGGAGGCACACATAGATACAATATATCTCACTCGTACATAGATATTCATGTGGCTTTAAGCCGTATGAGTGATGTAGCCATAGACGCACCATCTGGTATATTTGTGTACATGAATATCAAAGTCTGATTATTTTGAGGAAGTTTCTAGCTAGCATTAATCTCTTCTCAGCGAATTTATGTCCCATTGCTGTGAACTGGGTTCCTCCACTTTGGGCTGGTATTTATTCTACCAGGTCTTATTGACTGGACATGTTGACCAAGGGTTTAGTTAATGTTCCCTATCACTTGTGCTAAATAAATAAATAAAACAACTTTTTATGGATTTAGACATATCTCTCTCTCTCTCTCTCTCTCCAGCCCATTTACGTCCCACTGTTGGGCACGGGCCTCCTCCACTTTGGGAGGGATTATGGTCTACTGTGCCGCCGTTGTGACCAGGCGTATTGGCACAGGGTTTATTTTCGAGTTTTCCGTCTCTCACAGAGCATGTTATCTGTGTAAAATATCCCTTACCGGACTTTTACAGCACCCTTGGGAGGAGATGGGGTGGTGACACTTGTATTCTTAATCCATCACCACACGGACAATTTAGACATATATTTAAGGTTTATTTTCAAGATTTCTGTCTCTTACAGAAGACGTTATTTGCTTATAATATTATTCCTTAACTGGCTCTTACCTTGACGAGAAATACCTATTTCCTTTCCAAGGTACTGCAAGAGCTAGCTGCTAGTTGATACTTCTATTCTTAATTTGTCACCATGCAGACACAGTGCTTTTTATATATCTCCTCACTTCCATGATGTTGCGCCTTAAGCCTGACTATAACCAGGCGAGGGGACGGACATGGTGTCTAACGAAAATTAATGAAATTAGAGAATTTATGAAATAACAAACGTTATTGACATGGACATATTTTTTTTGTACATTTCAGTCTTTGAAAAAGGAGGTAGATTGGGATCGGAGCAATGAAGATAAAGGCGGTGGTGATGCTGCATTGGAATATAGAATGCAACATGAATCTGTAAGTAAATATAAATTCAATTTAATTTATATTAGTTTGCTTTTAATTGTTACTGCTGCTTTTGGTTTAGAGGTCAACCAATATAAAAACTAATACATATCTGACAACATAAATATCTGTCTGATTCTTTTTGTGATATGCAAACCTATCCCTATGGATAGGTTTGCATATCACAAAAAGAATCAGAATGTGACAAATGTTGACATGATGGTATGCTAGTGAGACCATAAGGGCTCTTTTGCTTTCAAAGTAACAAATGATCTATACAATGAATTAAGGACGTCACAAACGGCATGTTAATATATATTAATATAGCGAGAAAGAGACATATTTATATAAAAAAAGGCAAAGCAAGAAAGAGACATATATCTGTCGGTGACGTCATAAGCTTATATATATCTCGGTATATTAATATATATCTGTCCCTTTCCCGCCTCCTCTTTTTTCCATATACATCTGTCTCTTTCTCGCAATTTAATTTATATTATAGGCGGTTTGTGGTGCCCATTAGGGTGTACATTTTGTAATTTGTATATAGAAGGTAATCTCCAAAAGAAATGGTTGAATCCTAATAGGTCACTAGTAATCACTAGGCACACACATATAACCACAATATATAGCCTTACGTACATACAAAGTACAAACTTTACATCTGTTACTGGTATAATCAGTGTAAGGTCAACAGCATTAATTTAAATAAATTTTCTTCAGCAATATGATCATTTTATATCAAGCTTAATATATTTTAAGGCTTAGAATCTTGGTAGTGCTTGCACATATTTTATGTTTTTTGGCTTTTTAACGCAAATAGTTTACTTCTAATAAAGGGAAGAAGGCCAAGATTATCTTGCCTAGATCTAGTTTAGAAAGTAAAATTAAAATGGTTATACATGTAGTTATAAATATAGAAAAAGCGAATGAATATAGAAAAAATAATAAGTACTTTTGGCACAAGCTTAAGTTATAAAGTGAATATATTTGTGGATTCTGATAAGCAGTTGTATCTTTAAGTTAATTGTGTGGTGGCAAAAAATTATTAAAAAAAGATGCAACAATTTGGTTGTCTAATTTTTTAATGGTTTACTTTTATTGGTTGGTGTTTCTTTTCGTGATAATTAATTTGTTACACGCATGCTTGTTTGATGCGCTGCGCTATTTTATACATCGGATATTATGCCTTGCTGTCAAGAAGTTGACCTTCATTTCGTTGGCCATCATTTTTATTTCATTTTGTTTGATATATTTTTATTTTGGACAGTATGTTATTTAAAGTTTTGGCCATATACATTCATATGTTGCTGTACAAATTTGTGATTCAGTACTCGAACGCGTTGCTAAACAACAAGGCATTACGCGTAGCCGGATCCCGAGTCACTCCTGCACATTTATGGGCAAAAATGAGCGTCAACTTCTTAATTAGATAGTGGAATTTAAAAATAAATGAAAACTGCATTTCAATTTAGAAAGTAGTGGTAGAGATATTGCACTCATCTTTGATCCGTATAAAAATCAAGAAGAAAAAAAGAAGTTGATGTTCTTTTTTGTGGTTGCAGGAGTACGATGGGTCCGGTAGGGTGCGAATTGACGAAGGGGAGAGGGGATATCCTTGCATACACTGCGGTGCGGCGTTTCCCCATCAAAGCAAACTGACAAGGCATATATTAACGACTCACACGCTAGACACGCTGAAGTACCGTGATGCCATACTGGGTAGACCAATGGGCCTGCCATTGATAGGACAATTCAGTGATTCCCCGTATATGGCGATGCATACAGAAGAATCGCCTATCGAGTTGGATATAGGGCCTGTAGAGCCTGGCAATGTCGTACTGTGCAAGTTTTGCGGCAAGAGTTTTCCAGATGTATCCTCCTTGATTACGCATTTACCAGTGCATACGGGCGATCGACCGTTTAAATGTGAATTTTGCGGAAAGGCGTTTAAGTTAAGGCATCACATGAAAGACCACTGTAGAGTACATACAGGTAAGCTTTCCGAAATCATTTCTTTCTAGCAAGCTAATGCTCTTTTAAAATCGTTATTGCTTAGGTTTAAACCATTTTGTTATTCCTTTTATTGAGGTTCAAAAGACTGTATTCTCATGAATTTTTCTTGTAAACAACGAAAACTGTTTAATTTGCTTAAAGCAAGATTAGTTTATTATTTCTTTTTATTCGATTCTGGTCTTTTTATTTTCAAACAGCGGTCTATTGAGCAATTCTTTCTTGCTTTATGCGTCACCTGATTTTTTATAGTTTTTGGTTACGCCAATTATTTGTAAATTTGCAGGTGAACGGCCATTTCGTTGTGGTCTTTGCGGCAAAACATTTTCACGGTCTACTATATTGAAAGCACACGAGAAAACGCATTATCCAAAGTATGCTCGCAAGTTTTTATCGCCAAGTCCGGTCGATACGGAAGAAGAAAGTCCCCATCAATGAGTATAGGCCACAAATAGTGTACAACAAATTTTCGACCATATATTAGCATATAAAACTATTGGAAATAGTCAATGGTGAGCGAAGTGATAGTTGAATGAACAAAACAAGAGGAACAATATGTAATTAGTTAAGAATGTGATTAAAACGCCGCAACTGTGATCTGAATGATATGAATAATATTTGATATTTCACTAATAGATAAATTGACACACAGGTGTTGATACTTCATACATTTTATTTCAAGCTGAGTTTTTTAATTTCATTGTGTTTTTTTTTGCTGGAATTTTTTGAACTTTAGGTGCTTTTGTTGAGGTTTTATTCACTCGAGAATGGATGACTAGACGGCATAGCCAAAGTTAATTAGAGAAGTATGAATTCAATTTTTTTTTTCTTGAGTCTATTCACTCACGCTTTTCTATTTGATTTGGTTCAATTTTTTTTTATTTAGCTTTCATTTTCATTTGCTATTCAGTGACGAAGAATGAAATTGTAAAATAACATATTAATTTAGAGTTGGCATAATCTTAGAGACTTGCGTATTTATTATAGTAGTACCTTTTCAGAGTTGATTTTATAAAATAAATATGAAGATTGATTATGAGTGCTTTAATTATTATTAGAGTTCATACGAAAAAAAAAATTGCACTCAATCTAGTTGGTAATGAAAATTTAGGGATTTGAGAATCATACTAATTTTATTGTATTTCGAAGTAAAATGGCGCACGCTCCCCCGAACTAATTCAAAAGCAATATTATGACATATAAATGTATATAATATATAGTTTGGTAATATCGGATTTATAGGAAATTTATTAGAAATTAAACGCTTCGGTAGTTCTGTATTTGATATATACATGGGGAGGGATGTGGATGTAGGGTTATGGAAATCAAAGCTTTAAACACTCATTCAGTTCTTATTTATCACTATGCTCCTTTCTCTATGACCCATTCGTTTGTTTGAACTTATAGATGGAGTTATTTATTAAAAAGATTGAAATGGGCATGGGGAAATTTGATGTTTAAGATGGGTTTTCAAAATGAAACGTTAAGTGCAGATAGTTTTTTTTTCTTTTTTTTTTTATTCCCTCTCTCTCCTCTACCGGGCCATTGTGGTGCCTTGAGCCTTACCATGACCCGGCAAGGGTGGCCCCCATTATTTACGGGAGCCTCAACTCAACGGGGGATCGCCAGGTCCCTCGTCATCCAAATGTGGCCCTCATGCCACGACTGGTGCGGCGGGTCTCTGAACTGCGACCCGCCGTGCATGACCACCTCGTTGGGAGGGGCGGCCGGCCTGCCCGGGGAAGTGCAGATAGTTTAACATTAGTCTTAGACAAGTCAAGATTTTCAAGCACTCACAAAAGACGTAAGAGCTTGAGTAGTTTTCCAGCAAGTTTTTCCCGAACACTATTCTGTTTTCAGCAGAGGCCTATTTTATAAAATAGCGCCCTGGGCCAATTCATTTGACGCCTCGGGCCAATTTAATTAACCGCCCTTTAATAGTTATAATAGAGATAGAGTAAAATTTTAAACATGAAGGCTTTCGCCGCCTTTCTCAAGCAAACCGCCCCGGGCTATGGCTCTTATGGCCCTAGGGTAAATACGCCTCTGGGTTTCAATCACTTCTATGTATCGGTCTTAACTTCAAACAGAATATGTGTGAGATTGGCACCTAAGCGTGCTACTTAATATGGACTACATTGAGTGTATTATTTTAAACTTCTGTTAACCGTTCTTTGAAGTCACAATACTGGCTAATCTAAATCTTTTATGCCAATGATTTTTTACCTATCTTACAGTGATTGATATGTCTTAATAATAATTATCTCTGTAAACTTTTAACACAAAGTCGGATAGGTCCATAATATATTATGTTCTGGGCTGTTTCTGACTAAGCTGTTGATATCTCTGGTTTCAATATAATACAATAACTATATCTATAAATTAAAACTATCTGCCCTTATTGCTCCATTATAAACCTTTATACCTATATTATTAATATATATATATATATATATTTATAAAGTTTTCTATTTTCATACTACAAAACCGCATTGTTTTATGATCAATCAGTTTCAAACACTGTTTACGTCAATTCGAGTAATTACTTTATCCTATTAATTACAAATTATTAATTACATCTTTATAGTAACATATTATAAACTATATTTATAAAATAAGATATATTCAGCTTAAACCACTTTTAATGAACTTAGCCGCGTATATTTAAGTTTTATACTGACAATAAAGATATATAACATTTAATTATCAAATATGGGTACCTAAGCCTCGTAACAACTGATCACAGAGGACATCTTATAGTTCAGTCACACACGTGACCATAGTGACTGAAATCTCCGAAACGCCGCGCTCAAATACAAAACAAATATACGCGTCTCAATCCGTAAAAAGTGGTTTTATTTCAATGAATATATCGTGCATATGTTAAAGAATATTAGATATATTCAGCGTTTGAAACTCTTCACAATAATAGCTGTGTTCAATAAATTCAACAGAGTCATATACAGGGATACTTTATGTATTGTAAGATGATTTATTTTTCCAAGCTAATCTTTTTTCCATTTCAAATAATAAACGTGATATAATTTCATAACATTGATGTCAATTCTGTTGCGTCAGAAACTTCATTAAACTTAACTTAAAAGACAACTTAAGTATGACTTATAAGAAAACTTAAGTAGTATTTAACTTAAAAGAAAACTTAACTATGACTTAACATAATAGAAATACAAACCGTGGTGTATTTTGAATTAAATACTTTTTTCTGTTTTTCGCATTTTCTTAAATAATTTTGGTAACATTACTGAATCCTGTAATTAAGACTATCTGTATTTTTATTAGATTAGTTTATATAAGTTATGCCAACAGAATAGACATCAATATTTAACTAAAATTTCTAAAACTGCAAATATTGTCACGACCGTAAAAATTAAAGCTTTGATTTTGTACTGATTGGATGTTGGCTAATATAGTTGATAAGTTCAAATGAGAATACTTATATAGTTACATAAATGAATTGCCCACGGTACTCTTAGGTCTATAATACACATACGTACATACACAGACATACCAGATGGTGTGACAACGGCTACATTACTCACCGCGTAAATATTTATGTGTGCACAAACAAATACGTACCTATGTATCTCTGACACATGTTACAGATTAAATTAAATCATAGACTAATAAAACAGGACTTGTCTTTCTAATGACTCACTTAGTTTGCAAAAACTACTAAGTCACTTGAGTCAAGAATACCGTGTCTTATTAGACTGTAAATAAGATTTAACCAGGCTAAAGTTACGTGTCTGCAAGCGTACCTGAACGCGTATCCTCTATTTGGTAAATCTGTGTAAAATATCTATAGATTTTATATCATTATGACGTACCTAAATGATTTACGTAATTTTTCTTGTTAATAGACTGAATGCCTAATCATTTCATAATCTTTTTGTCATGGACATATCATTTTTAGGGATCCGTATTATAAAAAAAATCATTTAAACTTAGAAGTGTTTTAACACTTATTTTAAAAATATATTTAAATAGGTATAGGGTATTAAAATTGTTTCTTCTAGGCTATTTTATTTCGAATTTAGGCGTTGTAATATCTTTATAATATAAATTAGGTAGTTATTCATAAATTTTGGGTTTTCTCAAAAATAAAAAGTATTATGGTAATTTAGAAAAGTATCTGTGATATGTCTTATACATGTAAGAATACAGAATTACATCTCGGAGTTAAAAATACTATCTCGGAATATGATTTGAAATTTAACAATTTATTAAATCGTTTTGAAACAAAATATACCAGGCCTCAATTTTGAAATTATTGTTTAAAAAAATGTCTATCGTTTCATCATTAAAATAATATTTTGAAATCATTTTAAATAATCATTTTGAAATTTTAAAGTTTCGTTAGAGTAAATAGATTTTTAAATACGTACAATTTTATTTTCGTTTCAAAGAATATTTACAATTTTTTTAACTAATTTCGTATCTTTTTTTTAATATTTGTAATCCGTTTCTAATTAAATTGACTCATTATTCGTGGATAGTTAAAATTAAGTACAAAATTTTTGTTTGAGAGATCTCATTAAGTATTTAGGCAACGTGTAGAAATTAAGGCCAGTATGAGCTGTATAAAATTATATTATGGAATTATTTTGGTACTAAAGTACTTATTTTTAATCTGTGTAGTCGGATTGCAAACGCCTAACATTCCAAAATTTATTCCAATGTCATCATGGTTTATTTAAAAACAAACCACCGATATTGTTTAGGTGTCTATTGTTAAATATTTTCTAAATTCTGTAGTATGATCGCCTTGAGTACCGGGGCTATTCAAGTACCTACTTTATTTATTTTGTTTAATGAACATTTACGTAAAACAATTTTACAGAATTTTTCGCATGTACTAATTTGATTATTTACCTACACGTTTTCGAAGCGAGAGTTCCAGCTGATTTGACCGTAGCACTACTACCATTTGACCTACAAAAATATTAACATTAAGTAAACAATTTTATAGTTTTTTAGTAATTTACAAATTTAATTAAAAGTTTTTACTATAAAAATAATATTCGAGAACCTGTAACCGGAATTTTTCAATCTTAAAAATTGACAGTAATCTGACATTTTCTTTTATTAATTGCATATTTTGTTCTCTATGTTCAAATTTATATAAGTATTTATCAAATTAATTATTTTCTTTTCCACAAAAAAGTGCTTTCAGTGCTCGCGTACTTACTGGAAACACTCACATTTATAATCTAGGGCTATCAAAATAAAATAATGCTGATCCCTATACCTACACGATACCTATAAAATTTCAATGAGTTAACAAACGCGGCGGTTTTAGAATTTGGTTTATTAGATTTCTGAGTTTATGACACATGCGAATAATTTTGTACAAATAGTTTTATATAAGTGTGGGACTTTTATAAAATAGTTAACGAATGAATGATGTGGTAGTGTTATTAGGAAACTCTTCCAAATGCACGTCGTAACTAATATTACACTAGACCTACTGACAAATTAACGGTTAAAATAAGTATTATGATTGTTTTTAGTTTATGGTTGGAACAGAATGTTTTTAAATTTTCAAATCTTAACGGTAAATATTTAATATTTACTATAAAGATATTAATTACGAGCAAACATTCCACAAACCATAAAAATGTTTAAATTTAGTTAGTACGTATTTTTATGTACCTATATTGTTATTTTTTTTTTATGTATCGTTGTTTTAAAATTAGAACATTTCTAACGTTTTTTTTTAATTAGTAAATTCTTAACTTTAGCGATTTTACTATGAACAAGGAAAGTAAATGTTGGGTTATTGTTGTAAACAACACGATATATACATGTATTTTAGATTATAGATTGGTAGATGCGCTAATTTCCGGAGTTTTAGAGTTTCAGAAATAAAATAATATACAGTGTAAAATGATAATTATTATAATAATGTTGTTATTTGAAAAGCTGCACTGAATTTTATTTTGCCAGAGTCGAACGTTACCAGTTTATAGCAATATTAAACCATAATGTTCCTCATCTTATTTTAAGAAAAGATTAAATATTTACAATTTTACAATTTAAAACAATAGCAATAAATGGTTAATGATTATGTATATCATCAAATATCTACGTGTTTTTAAACAAAATAGTTTTTTATGAAAGTGCAACACACAGTTTTAAAATACTATTTTGTTCCCTGTATGTCAGAGATAGTATTTATTATATAGATTATATAAATATATATATATATATAGACAATATTGAATATTGTTAGTAAAATATATAAGTAGATACATGAACAATAGAATATATAATCCTTAAGTGCAGTTATTCAAATTTTAACATTTAAAATTTGTTGCCACGACTCCAGCTAAGTTCACGCCGTTAGCACAAATAAATACATAAATATATATATTGATAAACTTTATTATATCTGTATTTTAAATTTATGTAGGTATTTTCTCAAATACCTACAAAGCATGATAACTTCTAAGAGAACACTAGCACGAAATATTTTATGTGTTGATAATAGATTATGACGTAGATCCATTTTTATATTATCATAAATTGTGACCACAGTTTTATATTTAGAGTGCCTCTTGCCTATATAAGACTTATATAAAGGCTGCGAATCACGGATTATACATAGTATAAAGTAGCAGATAGTGAAAAAAATCTGTAATTTTATGGTGAAAATTGTAAGTTGCGTTATGATATGTGACTTACGTGCGTCCACTGAAAGTAGACGTTCCTGACATGATGCCAATTGGATCCATTGAAGTTAGTTCCACCAATTTATGCAAACGGGAACCAGCCCACTTGAAGTTAGTTTGGAAAAAAACAGACTTTTGTTAAAAGGGTGGGTAGGTATAATCTGTGGGTATTTTAAAATCAAAAGCAAACTAAAATGTCGTCAAATTATTTTTATTAGTTGGTGACGGTACAAAATAGTTTTACGAACTTTTTGTATATTGTTTGGAAATTTCATGCAAGGAACGTTATCTTTCAGTGACCAAAATTTACAGAGTATCCTATTTGTTTAGTTTGCAGTAAGGTATTTGGCGAAATAACACCAGCCACGCCACATTTCTCCGTAGCTAGCGCATTCCAATCTTATCATTATAAATAACCAGTGCAAATTTATTCTCATGATCGATACAAAATTATTTTCTATAGCGTTAGATTATATTATTAAGTTTAAGTCCAACAAGATTGAAAATAAGATCGCTGTGAAGAGGTAAGATATAATTCTTACCATAATTAAGTGGCATACCTAAATATAGAACTTCATATTGCAATTTTTCTAAGTTCCTGTAGGTGTATTAATTAATTATATGTACAATTTTGTTTTCTAATATAATGTGTTTAATATTAATTATTTTGATTTAAACTTTCGTGACTAATATATGTGTTGGCATAATATATGAAAAGTTTTAGGTGCCTTTATAGTGATGGTTTCAATTATAACGTGTTTGATTTTGTTAGTAATGTTTGTATTTAATTTTTGTCATATATTATGCTGGTACAAGATATTTTCAGCACAAGTTCAAATAACGTAGGTCCACTTTATTTATAGAGCTTGATAAAGATTATTGTTTCTATGTCGTACGAGACTAGAATTATTTTTCCCATAAGCTGTTTTATTTAACATACATTGTTGACATTTTAGATTAGGAAAATCTGTTTTGCCTTAACATTATCAATAGTACATAATGTTAATACATAGAGCAGTACAGTTTTGTTGGAAATGTGTTACAGTATATCAGAACCTATCGAAGTTCAAATGATGTAATGTTTTGTCAATTGCGCAACAATAGACAGAGATCCATCGTTGTTGATCATTGTAACTTTGAAACAAATATAAGCATATCATAGCTGTAAAAATACAATTTTGACAAATAAAAGCTCTACAATCATTACAGAAATATTCTTTTATTGAGTTCGTGATCCTTTGAAGATTTGCAGGTACACAAATACTTACTTTTATTTTTATATCACTATCAGTTAAACAGATTAATAAGATATTTTTATTTTTTGCAGATGTGCCTGGATATGTCGTGCAGTTCACCGAGTATTCCTAGTCCAATTCCAGCGAGAAGTCCAACTGCGTTACCCTTATGGTCACCGCTTCTGGCGTTACAAGCTTGCCGTCTAAGACGGTATTTGAGCGATGATTGTATGCTTTATAATCGCCATATGCTTCACTCAGAGCGATACCGATGCGGGGTATGCCTTGCTTCTTTTCCGTCCACGTGGCTTTTAGAACGCCATGCGGCTTTACAGCATGCTTCTCAAACACCATGCGATGATAAACCTTTCGTGTGCGAACAGTGTGGTCAAAGCTACAGGTACAGATCAGCATACGTAAAACACCGAGAGCAAAACCACCGAGCTCGTCTCCCAGCTGACAAACTCTTCACGTGCGATGTCTGTGGTATGCAGTTTCGCTACTTAAAGTCATTCAAAAAACATCGCCTCAATCACACTTTGGAAAGACTTCATACTAAAACAACTGATACTCCCGAGGGTATGGATCAAGTCACTAGTACCAATGAAGCTTTGATAGGCCAATGTGGAGAAATGGATTTGTCTATGAAGAAAAAGAATAAAGTGGACACCTCAAAAACTTCACCGAGTGAATTAATTCGAGATGCTGAACAAGACAGCACCGTAGACTCAAACGGTGCTACGGATTCTGTCGTGACAGTAGATGATTCCACAGAATGTCGCACATCTGGCGCTGAAAGTGAAAGCAAACGAGATGATGATGCTCCCGAAGGACGTAGACGAGTTCCCGTTTCTTTCGCTAGCATCAGTTCTATGGCAGACAGTTCGGAAAATGAGTCGCGTGCAGATAGCGGCAAACATGAAAGTTCAAGTTCTCACACCGGTTTACTTGGTTTCATGCAAAATGATGATAGGCAAAGAGACAAGGAGAGGAGATTTGCTTGTCCGTTTTGCGGTAAATGCGTGCGGTCAAAGGAAAATTTGAAACTGCATGTGAGAAAACACACAGGTGAAAGGCCATTTGTGTGCTTGTTCTGTGGGCGCGCATTTGGTGGTAAAAGTGATTTAACGAGGCATCTACGGATTCATACTGGCGAACGCCCATACCACTGTGAAGCCTGTGGCAAGTGCTTCGCCCGAGCTGACTATCTGTCCAAACATTTGACTACCCATGTACACAATACGCGCTGATGTTGCACCTTTGTGGCCGTCCTTTGTAATAATTTAGGGCTTGCATTTGATTATCCTATCATTAAAAGCATCTGAGTTTGCCAGGCTTTTTTGAGTATATATTAGGAAATTTTGAAGAGAAACTTACTCAAAAAGCACCGCAGCACATTTGTCTTCATAAGATAGTTAAAATTTATAATTTGAATTGAATTAGCGAGCCCTAATAGCGTTTACAGCTCCGGTCTGTTCGACCTAGTCCTTAGATAAATCAGGAAGTTTTCTGGTACGTATAGTTAAATTATGATACCTATCAAGCTCTTTCCGATCATACCTTAAGAGTTTAAGACAGAGTCATATTATAACAGTAAAACGGAATATTTTTAAAACATTTTTTAAACTTTATACATAATTAGTAATAAGCAATTTTAATTAGATTTTACGTAATTATTTTCATTTTGGAGTGGTTTATGTGGTGTGGTGTGAAAGATACATGGTATCAATTTCTGCACCAAATCTCGAGAGATTTTAGTTATTTTTGGCGCTTTGGTAAAAATACAGTTCTTATTTTCTATCCTATATTATTTTAAACAAAACAAAACATAGCATTATGGCATATTTGATTATCACCCAAAATAATTTTGCTGATCTAGCAGATAAATTGGTCTTAATAATAGTCAAATTGACGAAAATAAACAAACAATTTCTTACAAATACCATTTTTTTAAACAGTACTTTTACAGTTTTAAACATTACAAGTGTCAAGTCACCATTTTAAGGGATGCTTGGCAAGTTTTTTTTTTGCCATATATGCATATGTTTTGTACTTATAGTAATGTTTTAATTAATTCATTCCAATAAAGAATTAGACAATTGGTAGTCGGGACGATAGGTAGTTAAGAGAATACAGTAACTGTGATTCGTACGATTATTACCAATCAAACAAGTTTTAAAACATCGAAATTTTTTATGCAATTAAAAAAATAAAGTTATCTATCAAATAAATATACACACATACTTATAAAGTTATGCATAGTTTTAAGTAATCTCTCTGTGCCAAAATATATAAGTACCTCAAGAAATACAACTAAACAATGACGTAGATAAATTAATTGTGAATCTAACAATTGTATTTTAGAGATACACGTGGTTATTGCATTTTTTAATAAAAGATAAAGCTCAGTGCAATGTCCTCATAACAAAATTCTTACAGGAGTTAATATCGATGATTCCACCAGTCCGTGATATGAAGGAGTCGTTTTGCCCTGTTATCTCTAAATATAAAGATCACACACAGTCCTGATAAAGGTAAATGAGCTTTAGGTTATAATAGTTCTCAGACTTTATTCGTTTGGAAAATATTTACTTGCAATTTTCAGATATAAACATAAGTTTTCAGATTTGTAAGAGTTTCTTGCAATTTTCTGGTTATTCTTATCTTGCACTATATTCTTATCTTGAATAACTTGCAATTTTGGTGTATATCAGTCTTCCTTGCAATTGTATGGTTATAAAAGTCTTAATGCAATTTTCTGATTATAAAAGGTTTACTTGCAATTTTCTAACTATAAGATTTTAAGACACGGTAAAGTTCGCCCTGGTCTGATAATCAGATTATTATTTTTATAGAATTTAGCTTGGCTATGTCATGTGTTTGCAGCTATTTTTAATTAAAAGAATTTTAATTAGGGTTTCGTACAAACCCTTATAGGATCACTCCGGTGTCTGTCTGTCCGTCTGTCAAACTTTTTTTACTCAGGAACGGCTAAAGGTATCAACTTGAAACTCATATGATATGTAGATCTTTGCGGTCCCTTGCTGCAAAAAATACAGTCAACCTTTCACCTCTACGCATTTAAAAGATATAACCGAATTACGACCATTTTTAAGAATTTTTTGACTTATGCTAGGGAATCAAAATTCACAGGTTACTTCCCGTTGCCCTAGAGCCTTGAAATTTGGCATAGGTTAAGTCTATATAGTGCTCATATAGGGAAAAAACTTATAATTTGTCATCACATCACAAATAAAAAAGTGTTTATACTGATACCAACTTATGAAGTAGCTGAAATGTAGGCGATTCCCTATATTTCAACTACAAAATTAAGTTGGTGAGGAGTTTAATTAATTGATTATTTGAATGCAGTTACATATGTTTATATGTCTAGTAGGTACGAAACCCTAAGTGTGCGAGTTTACCTCGCTCTTGACATGTTTTTTTATTACATAAAACCACTTAGTCTTACAAATTACGAATGTTTCTCATATTTTGCCGTCGAAGACTATTTTAAAGGATTTTTCGTATATTAAAATTTAATATATTTGACATACCTATAAATATTTTTTAAAACATGTTACAATACACTTACTGCCAATACTGTGATATTGAATCTAAATAATACTTTTTGATACAGTCTTTTAGAACAGCATGAAAATAGATGCAATCTGAAATTCGCAATAATCGATATATTTTGAAAGGTGTCCGATTGTTTGACCAAAAGTCATTTGTAAAAACTACACTTGACAAACAACGTTTGGCAAAACAGTGAATTCGCCTAATGATCATTTTACTACTGATCATTTTACAAATGTTTCATGTTGCCAAATGATCAACACTTAAATTTACATTTTACAAATGATTACTTTACAAAACTAACATTTGGCAACTGAGTTATCACATAAATCTACTTTTGGTCTAAAAATTTGGTATTCTTGTTAAAATGACCATCTTTAGCATATTTTTTTTGCAAAGCCACTTTTCTGGATGAAACTAGAAAGAAAATACTATAAGTATTAATTGATATATTTTATTATATTTATTATTATTTTATTATATTTTATTATTATTTTATTATATTTTATTATTTGCAAAATAATTACTTATTAACCCTTTGTTACCCTATATTAAGTCTTTGGAGATATTTATCTCTTTTATTAGATTGGGTTAGGTTAGGTTAGAACTGTAACCCCAAACGCGAAGCGAATTTAGGGCATTTCTCCCTTTAATAATGATAATGATACATTTAATAAAACCTTAATTTACGAAACAAATCATTTGGTGAAATGACATATAGGTCAATTACATTTTAATACTTAACACATTTGTCAAGTGTAGTGTTTGCTAATGGATCATTTGCTAAATAAGTTTTTGTAAGATGATACTTTTGTCAAGTGTATCGTTTGCCAAATGATCATTTGTCAAAAATTTTTTGCTCAATCATTATGGAACCATTTTTAAAGCATTAATCTGCAAAAAGCATCAATTTTAATTAAAATCTCAATACGTGTTTCGAAGTCTCATACCAGGTTTGAGGTAAAAGTCGAGTATTAATGGCGGGATATATTAGACTGGAAAGTGGAACTCCTTTCGTCCAAAAATGGTAAAAAATGAAATAGATATGACAGTTAATGATGCTCTGTAGTAATGTGATGTGTGATTAAACATCGTATTTAATTTATTAAACATCTTCTTTCTTCCATTGTTATTAACACGCTTATATAAGTTCGGTATGTATCTATCAATGTATTAATCTATGTAACGGAATCTTTGAAAGTGATTTTAACACACTTGCAGTAGTCGGATTTATCTGAAATTTTGCACATATGTCAAGGACCGATGACAACGCAATAATTAAAAACAATATTCAGGATTTTCAAGCGTGTTTTTTAGTTTTTGAACTAAGTAGATTATTTTTGTGTTCTATCTAAATACTTTATTTTTCATATCTTCGTAAATCAAATGCAAGATACAATCGTTAGCTCCAGTATTGAAGTATTTTTATCCAATATAATACTAATGCCAATTGAAATAATACAGTCAATTAATTATAAAGTAAATCATATAATGCAGTAATTAAATCATAGTGCTTTTTACTTTTTAAAATTGCAAGTAAATATTTCGACATGTTTTTTATATTATACAACTTGCCTAGATTTTTACTGTTTTTACTACATACCATAAGAAGTCGATGCAACGAAATGTTCAGGTACAGGAATACAAACCGAAACATTTTAACATAGATTGATGTTTTAGCTATCTATTATCTACTGGTAAAATAAGTCTATTGAAAATATAACTTTTCACAGTGGTGCTAATTCTGAATTCACAACTAAACCTAACTTAACTAAAACATAAATATGAGTAGTGCCAATAACATAATTCATCAATGTAGGTATGCTAAATTTTCTTGCTATAAATACTGCGTTAAAAAGAATGATTTTATATACTTTAGATTTTGTGCAACAAAATAGTTACTAAATTAAAATACACTGTTTATTTTGTTTTAGTTAAATTAGGTTAAGAATTTGACGCATCAGAATTGGTGTCAATGTCCCCATTTGTTCATTGTTATACAAAACAGTTATACAAACAGTTATTGTGTAAAACTATTGTAACTAGTTTGCCAGAGGGATATATTAAGTTAGGTTAGGTAGTCGAAAACTGTTAGTATAAACGAGAAGCAATACTCTAAATTATTATTTTTACTACCGTAATACTCTAACGATATCAGAGTGAATACAGAACTGGTGATTTGTATATTTATTTTGTATAAAGTAAATATACAAATAGAATGTATATTTTGGTATATTTTGGTTACGATACGATGGTTTTACCATCAAATTATGAATTAAGATCAAACCACTGTGTCTAATGATGATAAATATACAATTCTTTGTATTCCCACTGACACGAGGTTTTTTCTATCAAAAAAATTATAATGTAATGCATTCAAATATGATATAATGTAAATAGATGTGTATTTTTGCCATTACTTAATAAAATATAAATATTATTCAAAATTTGATGTTGACTGTTTTTATAAATATATCGGCGGTAGTTACTTGATGTTGTGGTGTAATTTAGTGTCTTATAAAATTATTATAATGAACCACTAACGGTCGTTTTCAATATTTTTCTATCTACCCACATTTGTTGCTACTAAAACTAGATTTCTAGACTTTTGTCCTTACTTACTTTTGTTATTAAGCTATTGATGGAAGCATTTTTTATTGTAACTTTAACTGAAGATAGAAATATCTTACTGATAAACGGGGATAACAATCAATGCGTAGTCGAAGTGTGAGTAATGAAAACGATTATTAAAATTCACGAGTCAATTGACGTCTTGTTTAGTGGTTTATTATATTAAAATTTCCTAGTGTTAAAATTGGTGTGGTATTCTTTATATAATTATGTTCATGTAACATATATTTTAACTCTAAAATTATAGGTAATTTAATTTTTAATCAGATTTTAAAATATTATGAGCACAGTAAACGTTCTGTAAATATGCATGTGCTAACCAGGACAAATGTGATAAATTAGGATTTAAGTAAATCTTTCGTTTTGTTTATATTATGAAAATTTAATGAACAATCAGTCATGTTTTTAAAATGTATAATTTTTGGTTACCGTATTTGGGAAGTGGCATGTATTTTTGTATATTTAATCAGATGTTTCTCGTTATACATATTTTCACCGACTGTGAACTTAACGGGCATTATTTATTATTTTAGATTTTCAATTTTAAGAGGAATGTTTTGATGGCAATGTAATAAAGATATTTTAAGGGACGTTTAAGAAGTTTAGTGGAAGTTAGCAGTTTGGTGGAAAGTTACAACGTGCAATGTTACATGACGCACAATTTTAAACAGTTTTTACAGCGATTTATATATTATCTCCGTCCACTGTACATTGTGTGTCTTATTTCATGTTTTTAACTGCATTGTTGTATTACAGAATAGGTACTAACTGTTCCATTTTAAAATTATTTTTATCACTAAAATAGAAACCGAAATATGGGATGAATACAACGACTTTTTATTAAGAATTTTACATAAGTACCGTAGGCAATAGTTAGAACATTCGATGTGTGAAAATTTATTTAGTTTAATTATAAGTAATATGATGTGGAGTATCATTAAATTTGACTTTATGGAGGTTCATTTGGGTTAGGCAAATAGGAGCGTTGAAGACTCGAGAAGGCAAGACTGAGGTTGTTGTGGATACCAAACTTCCAACGACACGCAATGATGACAATCAGTACTAGAATATTTGATATAGATATTAATATAATACAGATTTAGTAATGAATGTGATATTATTTGAAAATAACAGAGGGACGAGTCTGTAAAGTCTTTCCACAGATCAACAACGATTGAGTGTCGATAGACTGATTTTCGGGTAGAAGTAACGTAGGCCAGAAGTTTCGCAGTCAATATAATTAATATTTATAAATAGGTGTTGATTTTTAAATGTTCATAAACGCCAAAACACAGTCTCATAGTTTTACTACATACAACGATAAGAGAGTTTATTTAATTTTTAAACATAATTATACAGATTTATATACCATACTTAAATTATTTTCCAGATGTATTGATTTTTATACATCATCATATACAACAATGATATAGGTAAGTGTAGAGATAGATGGGTCTATTAACCGCGTGGTGCTACATATGCAATGATATGTGATAGAAACTGTTCTACAGAGACATTTTATTTATTGAAGCTTCCATAGATAATAAATATAATCACAATATATAACCACATCAGCAATAATTCGGTTAAGGTACATTTTAGGATTTATTTTCTCCAGTGTTTTGTATGTCATTTGGGTGGTCGAATGTATCTCATAGAAACTAAAATATCACATGGAATTGTGTTTTATGGATAGTTTAACTGTCTCACAATTTTAAAGGATTTTTGTCGGTATTTAATTTCTTTGAGATTTAAGTCGATCGAATTCCACCGACGCGGCGGTGTGAGTATCGGAATTGTAATTTTTAATACCTATATTATTTAAAAAAAATACGTCCAAATCTTATTAACAATAAGATGAATGTATTTTAAAGTAAAATGCAGGCAAGCTAGATAGTAAATTTTCATTAGGTTTTGGCTGATAAAAAAATATTGATGCTAACAGTTTTTGTAAATTAATTTACGGCCTTATTATCTTGGAATTAATTGTATGTCTAGTAATAACTAAAAATATTTCTTACAATGTTCAAATAATTGGGTAAAGAAGTATTTTATTGGTTTTTTTTTTTTTTTTCTAATAGTCTTATAGAATTTGCATCTACAGAAGGCACTAAGAGTAAATAAATTTATTGTATATGTATCAGTGAACAGTTTTGTTCATGTCATGGGTTATTTTAGTGAAAACTAAATAGTACATACATACTGTTACATAATATATTTTTTTTACTTGTATATTTCAGATAATTATTATTGTTATACAGATCGTTTTATATTTTTATCGTAATTAACTATTAATTGTTTTTTCAAGATTTTTATTTTGCATTATGCTATGAAAATAGTTCGTTAATTTTTAACAATATAGTTGTCCATTGTCCGAACTAACTTAGGCATAGTTTAATATTTTGGATGTATATTATACTACAATCTAAATTTAAATGCTATTGTGTATATTTCATTTTAAAATTGATGTGCAAAATTATAGTAAATGTTTTGGATCTCTAAAAATAAGAAAAAAAAAGACAAAAAACACTTTATTAAATTTCTAAATGTGCAATAAATATGTGTGTTGTAGTGTTACCATTAGGCGTAAAAATTTTTAGCTTCTCGAGTGCGTTTTCTGTTGGTATTCACGAACAATTTGTTTGCAAGTTGTTCAAATTATTTGTTTATTATTGCAATGATCTCAGAAATATAACAGAAAACACACTTGGGCAGCACAATTAAATGAATATTTGGCACTTTTAAAAAAGGCACATTTCTCTATCATATTGAAAATGGTTTGAAAACGTGTTGAAAATGGATTTGTTGGTAATTAATTTCGTAATGAAATATATTTGTTTCATTATTACATAATGTTTTATTTAACCCACCCTTCTTCTCCACCGTATCATTCTAGTTAGCTGTTTCGCGAGCTAGTTATTTAAGCAACCACTGACAGTAAATTTAGTATTACAAGCTTTATTTATTTAAAACTTTCAGCCCAAATAAGTACATACGCGGACTTAATGCTAAAAGCAATATCTACCACTAATAGCTTTAGGTACATTTGTGTATTGGTATACCAGTCGGCTGCCAATGTTATAAGAGAGTAACGCAGGTGATTTACGAGAAAATACACTGTATATTCTGTTAAAGCAGCCATGAGAAGAAATTGAATGGTCTTCCTTATACCTATACCAAAATAATTCTAATATACCAAGATTAGCGAGGTGAATCCTTTTACTTATTTTCTCAGCGATGAAATTATCGGATAAGATAGTGTTTCTACCTACGTACTTATCATGTAATAATTAAGTTTTTTTTTAAGAAAGTCAACCGACATGAAAATTTAGAAAATTGAAAATCGTGCCTTTGAAATTAGAGATATTTTCTCGATTTCTTAGGAGATTACCAGCTGATCCTGACCTATTGCCAATGGGACCACACGGGAACCACCACCTTTCAATAAAAAAGGAGTCATTAAAATCGGTTCGCCCAGTTAAAAGTTATGAGATACCCAATGAACATAAAAAAAACATACCTATAGACGAATTGAAAACCTCCTCCTTTTTTTAAAGTTGGTTAAAAATGTCTGGAACTCTTGCTCGTCAGCCGATTTTCAGCAATATAATGCTAGTCAATTTAAAATTTTACTAAATTGTTTATTTGTAATTGCTAAAATTTACGTAAAATTTACAACGGATATTACCAAACGCTTTCCGCCAGCCGTTATTTTGAACAAATGCTTCAAAGGCCCAAAATATTTTTGTAACTTTACTTAGTTTATCAGAATTAATTTTGTCTTTAAGCTCTAGGTCACACCTTCACAGTAGGGTAGAGAAAATCACTTATCTTTATACGATCGTAGTAATATCTGTGTCTATACTTGATAAGAATCGATAAATAAGGAATTTTGACATTTACAGAAAGATTGTCTACAAGAAATGTTTAATATATAATCAAGGAATGCGACAGACTAGTTATCTACTCAATTTTAACAACACACAATTTTCCGACTCATTCAATATTAGGTACCTACGTGGGATTTTTAACAGCTGTAGGTGTAATATTTTATTTCTTTGTATAACACACAATCGTCAATATTAGGGCTAATTATTAGCTAGTAATTTTCTATTTCTTTCTCCAGCCCATTTACATTCCACTGTTGGACAAGTACCGCTTTGGGAGAGGTTCCAGTATACTATTCCGCGCTGACCAGGCGTGTTAGCACAGGGTTTAGGTTCCAGTTTAGGGAGGGCTTAGCTGAATTTTACAACAGCCTGTGGTCGAAAATGGGGTGATGGCACTTGTACTTACTCTTAATCCGTCACCACACGCATAATGTTCTGTATCTACATTACTAACCACCAAAATATATTATGTAACTCCATGCGCGTAGATTCTTTTCTGATCACGTTACATTTTTGGTCTAGCATAGTAGATAGAGGAGAATTCCATTTTTTGGCACCTTTTCACCGTTCAATGGGAGAGTTTATGAAATTTTTGTATTTAAGAATAATTATTTATTTAATACTTTTATGGTAAAATGTAAATATATAATTAAGTACTTAACTATTGTAATCTGTTTATCTAAATTTAAGAGGGCACGATACCAAATTATGCTCTATACAAAAATATGGGTAGGTATCGTATTTCCGATTTTTCTTCGCGAAAGTTATACCGATTTTAATTGATTCTACGTTATTTTTTAGATGAAGAGCATATCTATGCTTCTGTCACTTTCTTTTTTACAATACATAACTAAAAGAAATATGACCATCCGAAAATCCCGATTCTTTAGGTAAAGTTCCAGCGTCTATCACACATATTTGGTAACGTTTTACCAAAAAAATAAGTGATACAAGCATAGATATACTCTTTATCTATAATATAGCGTAAAAACAATTTAAATCGGTTTAACTTTCGCGAAGAAAAAAGGGGAGTACGAAACGTCTTTTTTTTCAAATAATTTGTAGGTAAAATCTGTTTCAGCTATATTTGTCCCTTTCAGCACGGTGCTCGGGAATAGGGATAGCAATACCTAAGGCAAATACCTAAATTAGGAGTACAGTACCCTCTTAATATAAATCCCCCAGTAAATAACCCCTGTCCATCGCTTGTAAAATTTAGCATAAAAATAAGGTTAAACAAATTAGAAGTTTCTTAAAACTTGCACGACACATTTATTCAAATAACATTCACTCAACAAATTTTATTGCATTTATTACGAAGTTGGAAGCTGTTTCTAATTCATCATTTTATAGGATTGAAATATATGTTCATTGCTTTTAAAGGAATCTTAGAGATACTAAAATACCTAGATTAAGTGTGCAATTTAACTTTTATCTGACATAGATGACATGACCGATATGTGACGATACTCTCTGCAGCCCATTAACGTCCCATTGTTGGCCACGGGCCTCCTTCAATTAAGGAGAGTTTGTGGTAGACTGTGCCGCGCTGACCGGGCATGTGGGCACATAGTTCATTTTCGATTTGATTTTAATGTCCCTTAGCTGGCTTTTACAGCACAGAATGGAAAGAAATGAGGCAGTCACATTTATATTCATAATCCATCACCATACGGACAGTAAAGATAGGTACCATACAGAAAAAAAAAATGTTTATTGTTTTATTTTTGTAAAACAAATGTTAATACATAATTTGGTAGATAAATCCATCCACCTATAGAAGTTTTCTAGATTTTGGTACCAATTCTAGTTACACAACTAAACTTAACAAAAAATGAAAATTGATAGTGTCAATAACACAATTCGGAAATGTTACTAACTGAACTTTCATAATATAAAAAATGTGTATTGTAGCCTAACGATTTTAAATTAATATAAATGTAGGTACACCGTGAAATCTATATCTTCTTCTTTTTATTATATAATATATCTGTAGAAAAAATTTTTGTACATTTAATATATTTTCAAAAAAAATCCTCGGATAGTTAAAGGCAACCTACAGAACCCATTTCCAGCATTTTTGAAATTTTTGTCTGTTTGTCTGTGCACGCATCACGTAAAATGTATAACACTTATAAATATCAATGTTATACGTAAAAATTGTACACAACTCAAGGTATTACCTACTTAGTCTTTGTTTCATCGCAAACGGTCCACTCAATCAAAAGATATTTACTTAGTACGAAATTTCTCAATTTGGTTACTTGCAACGCCATTTAGCGGCTAAAAAAAGAATCAAAAAATTAATTGGATCGACCGAAAAAAAAAATCGATCCACGCGGACGGAGTCGTGGGCACAGCTAGTAGTCAATAAATCAAAATACGCCGTAGTTGTTTTATTTTTTAAAAGCTATTGCATAGCTTCTATCGCGGGCCTTGAGCGTGGAGACTAAATCCACAAAATTCGAAATTTAAATTCCGTAGGTAACGATAAAACCTTACATTATAGGCGTTGCTGCGCATACGTAATCCCCTCTTCGCCCCGCAATTTATTTCATACTGTTGATACCAAGGGTAAACGCCTTCCTTAAATTAAACAACGTATTAAAATAAGGATTTTGAATCGACAATATAATATCCTAAATGTTCAGATAACAGCGTATTTTAGATTTTAATAATGTATAAACTAAAATTGTATTCCAACAGATTGACATTTGACATTTAATTTAAAACAGATTGACATTTGATTGACAATCGCTATTTCATCATAATTACCATAAACAATAAACAGATGTAAGCATCAGTAAATAAGGATTATTAATCTTATTTTAGTTTGAGGTATGTAGATTCTTGCATAAATAAAATAAATAAATAATTATAAATACATGTTGATAAAAAAATGCTATGCCTATTGCATAGCATTTTTTCATCAACTTACGTATTAACTTTACCGCGGCAGTCCCCGAGTGCCACACATCTTTTTTTGTTAAGTTTAGTTTAGTTGTGGACATAGAATTGTACCAATAAATTTGCTTTATAATGACAAAAATACGACCAATCACGCAAACAGCTATCCCCATTAAATCGATTTCGTAGCTAATGTTTATGTTCATACTTGATGTGTTCTGTATAGAAGCAAAAGAAATTCTATTGGTTAGTGTAGCGCGCGAATTTACCGAATTGCTTTTACAAAATAATCTATATCTGTTTGAATAGAACCAATTTGTTCCTTTCTTTATATTTGTTTAGTTAAGTGCTTTGTATTATTTTTTATTGAGTATTAGTGTCGTGTTAGTCATCATAATCGTCTAATATATAAAATTCACGTGTCACAGTTTTAGTTACCGTACTCCTCCGAAATCGGCCAACATCTATTTTTCAACCTTTTTTTTTTTAGTATGGCAAAACAACGTTTGCCGGGGCAGCTAGTATCGTATAAAAATGTAGAAAAAAATTTATATTTAATTTTATTTATTTAACTTTATATACACAAAAAGTAGTATACAGGCGGGCTTAACGCCTGAGGAATTGGAATTGCACCTTGGGTGGTGCAGAAAAAGTTAAGTAGTACGTAAAAATAAATAAATAAATATTCATGGACATTTCACGCAACGTCCTCTGGTCCCAAGCTAAGCTTATATGCTTGTGTTATGGATACCAGAATACGGATAGAATACATATACTACTTTTCTTTTGTAAATACATACTTATAATACATAGAAATACCCAGACGCAGTGCAAACATTTGTATGACAATTAGAAAAATCACACAAATGAATGTCCCGAGTGGGAATGGAACCCGCGACCTCTTGATCGCCAGTCCGTTACATGAACCACTCAACCACGAGGCTCGTCAAATCTTATATATATTTAGCCGTCGCCTACAACTTTATTTTGGTTAATTTTCAATATACACTAAACACAAACAAATTATTCAAAAAGCCATCCTCTTAAACCACTCTATCTCTTTAAAAAAACGCATCAAAATCCGTTGCGTACTTTTGATGATATAAGCTCAGGGACATACATACTGTTATGTACCAAACTTAACCTATCGTATGCGCGCGCGCATCCCTAGGAGATGGTAACTTCACTATCGATGACGTTGGGAACTGACCGGTGCATCTGTCCTCGTGGCTCGTTGCCCGCGCGCGCGACGCGGTGACCGAGCGCGCGTTGTCAGTAGTAAAACACATCTTGTTTGCAAATTACGTCGCGATTTGAATGCGATTTGAAGCGTTTTCCTTGCAACTGTTTTGCGTGTTAAAATTGTCACTAGAATTAATTGTTGATAAAACTAATTATCCTTGTTGTGTGAATCGATAATTACAATTGAAACAAAACCTTGAAATATCACCGCGAAATATAATGTTCGCCATTTTTGTATGATATAAATGCGTTACAAAAACTAGTGAATTTTGTGTCTCCATACTTAATACTATTTAATACGAATTGAACTGTTTGATAAATTGATAATTGTGATAGCGTAATTTTATTGGGACGATTGATGGAAGTTCACCGCTTGAGTCGAGCGAGCCTGTGTCTTCACCCAAGAAAAAGCTGGTACAGTATAATTAATCTTCCTGCGTAATTTTTGGCCAAATTTTGTGTGGTTGGTTATTTAAACTATAGCTAGGGTGACACGGTGAAGACATTGTTGAAGAACAAAAACAGGGTAAGTTTGTACTATTATAAATTTGTTAACGCTGTGAAACGCAGATTTTAAGTTCGTTCGTCTTGGCCTGAAGAATTGTCACGCTTCCACAAAACTAATAAATTATAAATCCCAGGTTGAACGTAACATATTTTTGGTAGCAGAGCGTGGTTTAAACTCCGTTTCTCGAATGTTCCATGTTGAACAAACTATACCCTCATTATTTGTGAAAATTGATTTAATTAATTTAATTAATTTAATTTGATTAATTTAGTTGTTTGTTTGTTTAATCTAAATTGTTGGTATAGTTTTAAATAATTAATTTGAGTACTTGAATTGGCAATTAGATTTTAAAGGGTTTGAAAATTATTTGTGCTATTGCTAATCGTATTTGTTGTTGCTCAGGTTATTATTTAATATAAATTATTATTTAATTATTGTCTAATATTGAACAACGTTATAGTTAAATTGTGGCGTTGTGCGTTTGTATAATACAACATTTATTTCATACGTTTGTTTGTTTTGTTGGTTACCTTAAAATAAATAATTTAAGTCTTAAATTAATTGCACATTGGCAAGGAATTGTTTTGTTTGTTTGATTTAAAATATTTAAGATTTGATATTTGTTTAGAGTAATAGCGGCTTGTCTCATTGAAAGATATTTTGTTTTTCGCTATTGTAATATTGTTTGTTTGTGAAAGATATTTGTTTTTTTTTGTTATTATAAGATTGTTTGTTTCGTGCCGTTTGTGCTTTGAAGATGTCTACCGCCGCGTATAATGTTGTCCGCGAGACATATTCCGGGATTGCGACTCATTTGAGATGGTTCACGTCAGCTGCCGCCTTGGTGAAAAGGGAGAACCGAATCGAGGCATTGTTGGACAGGCATGAGAAATGCCCTGCACGACTTCAGGAGGTGGAGGCGCTTTACCGGCGCTTCATCTTGCATCTGGATGATGTGCCACTGGAGTCATTCCCCCAGGAGCGACGGGACCAAGTCCACGAGGACTACGTCCAAATTATGGACCTTGCCGACGACATCGCCCAGCGCGCGCGGGAGATTTTAGCCTCGCGCGCCGGAGTACCGGCTCACCGGGCCCCCTTGAAGACTCCCGTGGGCCTTTTGACCAGGTTACCCAACTTGGATCTTCCACGTTTTGATGGTCGACTAGACATGTGGATGGGATTCATTGGTTTGTTTGAGAGCCTTGTGGACTCGAGGGACGATTTGGGTCCGTCTCAGAAACTGGCCTATTTACTCTCCGTGCTTGATGGAGAGGCGAGGGGCTTAGTACAGCACCTCCCAATATGTGACGGGAGCTATGGGATCGCGCGGGCGTTGCTCACCAAGCGCTATCACAACCAGCGCTGTTTGGCAGATACCCACGTTGACCAGATTTTGAACCTTCCCGTCGTGAGCAATGCTGCCCAGTTGAGGACCGAGCTGCTGAACCCCCTCCTAATAGCCACCAACTCGCTCAACCGCTTAGGACTGCCGGTTGCCAAGTGGTCTTACCTACTGTTGCGTATTGTGCTCAAGCGATTGCCGGTGTCTTTGAGGGCACGTTTTGAACAGGGGCACACTAGGGATGAGGCATCTGCTCTCCCTACCTTTGACCACCTCCTGACGTTCCTGGAGGACGAGTGTCGCATGGGTGACGTCATGGTCGCCGACACGCCGGTGGAAGCATCACGTCCCAGACCCACCAACCAACGGCGCAATGCCCAACCTGCACCAAGAGGAGGTACGGCCGCCCGCTTCGCTGTCGCTCAAGCTGCGCCACCGGACTGCCGGTTTTGCAAGTCGCAGGGACACCAAACGGTGCGGTGCCCAGACTTCGCGGTCCTGCACGTGGCCGCTCGTAGGCGGATTGCCCAGGCCCGCGGCTGGTGTTTCTCTTGCCTAGGGGACCATTACCAGCGCGCCTGCCCCGACACTCACCCGTGTCCTATTTGCGGAGGGCACCATTTGAAAATCCTGTGCGCCAACGCGAATGGCCGTCGCGACCACGCGGGGTCGCCTTCGGGCGGGTATGTCAGCGGACACCGGGACCAGTCCCGCAACTTGGAGTCCGGCTCATCACCCCCACGCCGCGCAAACTGCGCTGCCGTTGATCGCCGAGTTGGTTCGGCGCGCAGCCCCACGGGCGGGTATGAAAGCGGGCCCCGGGTTCAATCCCGCACCTTTGTGTCCCGCTCGCCCTCCCCGCTTCCACGTGATCAAGCGAGATCACCTCCGGTAGTGTACCACGATTACCGTGACGCACGTCCGGTACCACTACCGTCCCCCCCTCTGGCGCAACGTCCCCGTTTGGAGACGCGCAACCCTCGGTACGGACGCTCCAGGCGCTACGAACCGCCGTCTATGGCTCGTGGCAGTCGTCACCGAGAGGAGGCCGAGTTTAGGCACTACCCGCATTTTGATTTGCCGTCTCGGGACAACGGCGCTCAGTCGCCGCCACGCCAGCATTAGGATGTTGGCGTCTGCCCCCGCTATGCACCGCCCCCTTTTGACACCGTCCTCTTGCCCACGGCCCATGTCAGGGTCTGGGGACGGACGGGCGCCTCGGTTGTAGTCCGAGCGATATTGGACACAGGCTCACAGGGGTGCATAGCCTCGTCTTGGTTGGTAGGGCAGACTGGCCAGACTATTGAAAAATATTCAGATGTAATAAGGGGTGTCGGGAACGCCCCCGTGGCCACGGTTGAGGGCCGTGTTTTGTTTGAGTTCTCCCCCTCAAATTCTCCACGTCCGAC
The DNA here is from genome assembly GCA_916999025.1 of Orgyia antiqua. Taxonomy (NCBI): domain Eukaryota; kingdom Metazoa; phylum Arthropoda; class Insecta; order Lepidoptera; family Erebidae; genus Orgyia; species Orgyia antiqua. The sequence goes on along the minus strand of OU779864.1, from coordinate 11,733,161 downwards.
GTTGGAATCGTCGGCCATTGTGATGGAGAATATCTTGGGCAATCACCCGCAAGTTCGTTTGTCTGCGGATGCGGTAAAATTGACCGCGGATTTGAATTTGGCTGACCCTAAATTTGACCTGCCTGGCACGGTCGATTTGTTGCTTGGTGCCGATGTTTTGGGTAAAATATTACTCGGCAAGGATCGTGTTTTGCAGCCAGGTGGCTTGGTAGCCCTCCGGACCATATTTGGGTTCGCACTGATGGGGCCTGTATTGAGGACTCCCCCCCCTGCCGAACTTGGAACGGCCTTGATGGTGGGGTCCGCCCTTTCTGACGCCGTGCAGAGATTCTGGGAAGTGGAGGAGCCACCACAAGCTCCCCGCTCTGATCCGGAGCATGAAGAGTGTGAGCAGTTCTACAAGACCAACACCAGTTATCTCCGTTCTGGCCGGATCATGACAAGATTGCCATTTCTCGCCGTACGTCCGCCACTTGGCGTCTCGCGGCCTATTGCAGAGAAGCGTTTGTTGGCGATGGAGCGCCGTATGAGCAGGGACCCACTACTCAAGGAAAAGTATATTGACTTCATGCGGGAGTATGAGGATTTGGGACACATGTCTGTGTCAAAATTGGATTGGCGTTCGACGGAGCACTTCTTTCTCCCGCATCATGCAGTAATAAAACCATCCAGTGGTAAGTTACGCACAGTATTTGATGGTTCTGCGCAGACTACTTCAGGAGTGTCATTGAACCAGTGTCTGCATCCTGGTCCCAAATTGCTGAAGGACCTTTGTGACGTCATCACGCGGTTTCGACGTCATCAATTTGTTTTTGTGGCTGACATCAAGATGATGTTCAGGCAAACGGTAATTCACCCGGATGATCGCCGATACCAGCTGATATTGTGGCGAGAAAACCAGCAAGATCCCATGCTTGTCTACGAGCTCAACACGAACACATACGGGCTGAGGTCTAGCCCCTTTTTGGCTATACGTTCGCTTTGGGAGCTCGCGGATCGAGAGCGTATGTCGTTTCCTCGCGCAGCCGCCATTTTGAAGGAGGACCTATATGTTGACGATGTGTGCACTGGCGCGGCCACGGAGAGAGAGGCCCTGCTCTTGCGTGACGAGTTGATTGGCATTCTAGCCTCCGCAGGATATGAGCTGCGTAAATGGATCTCCAACTTACCTGCGCTCTTGGAAGGGCTACCGGATGACCACCAGCAGGATCCTCACCTATTTGAGAACCGTGACAACCCTACCATGATGTCAGTGCTTGGAATCCAGTACAGACCAGTCCAGGACATCTTTACATTTAATGTCAATTTGGATTCGCATCACACTTGGACGAAACGACTGGTTCTGTCGACTGTCGCGAGAACCTTTGATCCCAATGGCTGGATATGCCCGGTCATATTCTGGGCCAAATGCTTCCTGCAGAGACTTTGGACTGCAGGTCTTGGATGGGACGAGCCACTTCGCGAAGCTGTTTTGAAGGACTGGCTCCTATTTGCTTCCTCATTGCCTGCCATCAATAGGATATCGTTACCCCGTGCTCTGCTTCCGCCAGGGAAGCACACCGCGTCCCTTCATGGTTTCTCGGACGCTTCGGAACGTGGGTACGCAGCAGCCGTATACTTGCGCACCGTGACCACAGATGGTCAGGTGAAAGTGTTGTTGGTCATGGCGAAGAGCAAGGTCGCGCCTCTTCGAACTGCCTTGACAATCCCTAAGTTAGAGTTGTCAGGGGCGGCCCTTCTTGTTCGCCTTTTGAATCACGTCATGTCTACCTTGTGCACGTCAATTGACATTTCCACGATATATGCATGGACTGACAGTCAGATTGTGCTATGTTGGCTGAAGACGTCAGTTCACACCTTAGAGGTGTTTGTAGCAAATCGTGTCTCTCAGATACAGAAATCGGAGACCCCGTTGGTTTGGAGGCATGTGCCTGGCGAGGTCAACCCTGCTGATTGTGCGTCACGGGGATGTATGGCCCCCCTTTTAGTTGAGCACTCTCTGTGGTGGGGACCTGAGTGGTTGACCAGATCAGAATCTAATTGGCCGCGAACTCCGGCCTTAGACATCGTCGCACTGCCTGGGTTGCGAACGCTTGCGCTCGAACGGCAGGACCGTCCGTTCGACCCAGATTTCTTACTTAATCGTTACAGTTCATTGGACAAATTGTTGAGTGTCACCGCTTGGATCAAGCGCTTCATGAGAAATTGTAGACATCCACAGAACAAATGTTTGGAGGCCTTCTTATCGCCACAAGAGCTCCAAGATGCTCTTCTTCACTGGGTTCGTTCTGTGCAAGAGGCACATTTTGAAGACGAGATTGACATCTTGAGGAAAGGCAAATCCAAGCTGTCTGGAGCCATTTGTAAGCTGAACCCTTTTTTGGATAGTGAGGGTCTTTTGCGTGTCGGAGGGCGTCTTAGGAACGCAAACCTCCCTTATGGATCTCGTCACCCCCTCTTATTGCCAAAGAGTGGCCACTTGGTGAACCTGTTGGTGACTGATCGTCACATCAAGAACTCCCACGCCGGCTGTAATGCCTTATTGGCCATTTTGCAACGGGAATTTTGGATTTTATCGGCCCGTCGGACGATCCGTAGTGTGGTCTTTCGTTGTATGCCTTGCTATAGGCTCAAGGCCCCTACCATGCAGCCTATCATGGGTGACCTTCCTTCGGATCGGGTCACTGAGATAAGGCCCTTTGCTGGAGTTGGTACGGACTTTGCAGGCCCCTTTTTTGTTAAGACCTCGACCCTCAGGAACAGTAAAACTGTCAAGGCTTATTTGTGCGTCTTTGTCTGTCTGTCCACCAAGGCGGTACATTTGGAACTCGTCTCAGCCCTCTCGACAGAGGCATTTGTTGCGACGTTAGATAGATTCGTGTCACGACGAGGACTACCGTCCTTGATTCGGTCGGATTGCGGTACCAACTTCAAAGGCACAAACAACTATTTAAAAGCGATGTATGATTTTTTGTCGGCTAACGAGACTGAAATTGCGTCTAGACTAGCTACACGTAGAATAACTTGGAGGTTCAGTCCCGTGTCATGTCCCCACTGGGGAGGAATATTTGAAAGCGTAGTAAAGGTTGCTAAGACACATTTGCGACGGGTAATTGGCGAGTCTGTATTGACCTTTGAAGAGCTCGCAACTGTGTTTTGCAAAATCGAGGCCGTTTTGAATTCACGCCCGTTGTGCCCGATCTCTTCAGATCCTAACGACTTGGAAGCCCTCACGCCGGGCCATTTTTTGATTGGGCAGCCACTGAACGCCCTGCCGGAATATCCCTTTGTTGATGTGAGACCTAATCGTCTCTCGCGGTTTGAATTGGTCCAACAACTCACTCAGAGCTTTTGGAAACGTTGGAATTTAGAATATTTGCACATTCTCCAGCAGCGCGTTAAGTGGACTGACAAGACTGATCCACCTCATGTTGGTGACCTCGTTCTGGTTAAGGACGCTAACTCACCGCCACTGTGTTGGCGCAGGGGGCGCATTCTCAACCTCGTCTTTGGAGCAGATGGAGTGCCCCGTTTTGCTGAGGTCCGGGTGGACGGTTCAATTTTGAAGAGAGCTGTATCAACCTTGTCGCGACTGCCAGTGAATTAGCGGCCAGGTAGTCCTGGCCGAGGCGGGTAGATGTTATGTACCAAACTTAACCTATCGTATGCGCGCGCGCATCCCTAGGAGATGGTAACTTCACTATCGATGACGTTGGGAACTGACCGGTGCATCTGTCCTCGTGGCTCGTTGCCCGCGCGCGCGACGCGGTGACCGAGCGCGCGTTGTCAGTAGTAAAACACATCTTGTTTGCAAATTACGTCGCGATTTGAATGCGATTTGAAGCGTTTTCCTTGCAACTGTTTTGCGTGTTAAAATTGTCACTAGAATTAATTGTTGATAAAACTAATTATCCTTGTTGTGTGAATCGATAATTACAATTGAAACAAAACCTTGAAATATCACCGCGAAATATAATGTTCGCCATTTTTGTATGATATAAATGCGTTACAAAAACTAGTGAATTTTGTGTCTCCATACTTAATACTATTTAATACGAATTGAACTGTTTGATAAATTGATAATTGTGATAGCGTAATTTTATTGGGACGATTGATGGAAGTTCACCGCTTGAGTCGAGCGAGCCTGTGTCTTCACCCAAGAAAAAGCTGGTACAGTATAATTAATCTTCCTGCGTAATTTTTGGCCAAATTTTGTGTGGTTGGTTATTTAAACTATAGCTAGGGTGACACGGTGAAGACATTGTTGAAGAACAAAAACAGGGTAAGTTTGTACTATTATAAATTTGTTAACGCTGTGAAACGCAGATTTTAAGTTCGTTCGTCTTGGCCTGAAGAATTGTCACGCTTCCACAAAACTAATAAATTATAAATCCCAGGTTGAACGTAACACATACAAAAAATGAAAAAAAAAAGATAAACCTTTTCAAAAGAAAAAAAGATTAATGAAACGCCGGTACAGTTCACCTATGATATTTTGTAATAAGTATTCTACCTTTTTCTATTTTAGAGTCATCTTTTTATTTTAATAACTCAGCTTTTGTCAAAGGTTAAACCGTAGTATAGCAGTATAGTGGCTATTTTCAGCTTTACCCAAGGTTATTTATAATTAAAAGAAGGCCGTTTAAAAGGCCGAAGGGTTTATTCTTCAAACGTTTAATTATACTTTCAATAATTCCTTTAGAATATTGATTTATTTTAAGACACCTTATTCATTACTGACTGAAAACTTAAAAATCACATTTAATTTCTTACAAAAGACTTTGTACTGGCAATTGCGGTTATTTGATATTATAGGCTGAGATTTTTTTTTTCATCTCATGTATTTATTTTTATATTTCATATATTATATTTTTATTTAATAACATTGTATTTATTAAAATCACAAATCAGTTCTATATACAATTAAAAACAAAAATATAAAAAAGAAGAACGTACAGTTTAAAAAAAGAAAATTATAATTTTAGATAATAATTTTAGTATAGAAAAGTAAATTTAAATTAAAAGAATAACGCATTTTGCCAACCTAATAAATAACCTGTTATAAAGGCTAATGTTCATGTGAAATATACTAGATCAATAGACTCGTTCATTAACCTCATTAGGCACAAACACTTCTAAACATGGCGGATCTGTTTACCTAATAAGAAACACAAATTGAAAGATAATAATGAATTAGTTATCCATGTGGGTGACTTATCGATAACACCTCCTGCTCCTCCTCCAGCCCTTTAACTTCCCACTGTTGGGCACGAGCCTCCTCCACTTTGGGAGGGATTATGGTCGACTGTGCCGCGCTGGCCAGGCGTATTGGCACAGAGTTTATTTTCGAGTTATCCATCTCTCAAAGAGGATATTTTCTGTGTACAATATCCCTTAGTTGGATTTTACAGCACCCTTAGAAGGAAATGGGGTGGTGACACTTGTATTCTTAATCTGTCACCACACGTTAATATCGATAACACAAGTGATACTAAACCATATCTTTCTCATAGTGATGTAGGAGACAGTTGATATATGCAGATAAAATCCTCTGCGAGAGACAAAAAATGAAACCATATGCGCTAACATCTATAAAGGCTTTTCAGTGAGTGACCAGGGCCCTGAGTCCGGTAAATGAATATTATAACCTTAAAAATTAACAATAGACTACTAAACTTGATAAAATTCGCCACTAAGCAATCAGTTATTGCATTTTTTTGTAATAACACTAAATAACTAATTGTTTAGCGTTGCACGTCGGGTCGCACGGTTCCCTACAAAATGGTCGAGCAGTGCGGGGCTGATGTGTGCGTTATACTCGTGAACGGGTGCCTTCTGCTGGGACTGGTCGACTTGCTCCAACAAGGCTATTTTATTATTAAGTTAGTTTTAGTTAGTCTTGATTGTAGGTACTAATAGGCATCATTCTCACACTCCTGATACAACAATGTATAATATTTTTGGAAAAAAATGAACAGAAATGAAGAGAATAGATAAAAAAAATCCATGGAGTATCTTGTCTGTTCTACTCCATAGGATTCGCGTTTGGAACAGACACCTAGTTTCTGACGTTTCAAAAGAGCTTGTAAAACATGCCAACTTGAAATAAAAAATTTTTACTTTGACTTTGTTTAGTGGCGAATTTTATCAAGTTAATTTTTTTTTTTTTAATTTTTTTTTTATGGACATTTCACACAATGTCGTCTGGTCCCAAGCTAAGCTTATTATGCTTGTGTTATGAGTACCAGAATACGGATAGACTACATATACTACTTTTCTTTTGTAAATAATAATCTAATATATAAAATTCACGTGTCACAGTGTTAGTTACCGTACTCCTCCGAAACGGCTCGACCGATTTTCCTGAAATTTTGTGTACATATCCTCTAGGTCTGAGAATCGGCCAACATCTATTTTTCAAAACTTTTTTTTTAGTCTGGCAAAACAACGTTTGCTGGGTCAGCTAGTATACTTATAATACATAGTAAACACCCAGACGCAGAACAAACATTTGTATGACATTTTGTAAACATCACACAAATGAATGTCCGAGGCGGGAATCGAACCCGCGACATCGTGATCGGCAGTCCGTTATATGAACCACTAGACCACGAAGCCCGTCAAAAAGTTTGGTAGTTTATTGTTAATTTTTCGAGGTTATAATGTGTCATTGTGATGCATTTGTGAGACCATTGAAATACGGGACTTGAGGCACTGGTGTAGTAAACTATTAGTAAGATTCGTTCAAAAAATCTATAACAAAAATATTTCTGTGCAGAAAATATAACCGTTCATTTCTGTTTTACAATGCTTTTAGCCTATGTGAGCCAGTACGTTTCTCGTAACTAAGTTATCGATGTCTCCAACTGAACTCTTCGAGTGCAATTTGATTCGGATATGACCTACTTCAACATCACTCTTCAATTTAATTACGTACCTACAGTAAAAGTGATGCGTAATATCCTGATAATTTAATTTTTCTTTTATTTTTCCTTCTTTTTAATGTAACTGAGTCTAACCTTGACTATAACTATTTGAAATAAAACAGAAAGGATTTTAAACAACATAAAGCAACAAAATAATCAATTTAAAACAAAAGAGAAAGTTCTTTTGCAGGTATTTTGTTGGAGGTTGAAATAATAATATTAGTATTATATTAAAATATGAAAAAAATATTTTAAATATTTTAAATACATATAAGGTTTTAATTTTAATGAAAATAAAAAGATTTGCAAATCTAAATGTCGTTAACATTCCATAAGTGATAACTCCTTTTTCTACTAGGTATATTTGATTTTTTAAAGTTATTACATTATTTAAATTACTTTAAATAAAAGAAATATCTATAGACATTTCAATCGTTCTCCGTGTGGTGACGGATTAAGAATACAAGTGTCACCACCCCATCTCCTCCCAAGGGTGCTGTAAAAGTCAACTAAGGCATATTGCACACAGATAACATCCTCTGTGAGAGACGAAAAACTCGAAAATAAACCTTATGCCAATACGCCTGGTGAGCGCGGCACAGTAGACCATAATCCCTCCCAAAGTGGAGGAGGCCTGTGCCCAACAGTGGGACGTAAAGAAGTTGGAGAGAGAATCATAAAATTGTTGTTTTACTCATTTATGTTGTACTAGCTGTTCCTAGTAACTTCGTACGCGTAAAATTTTATTTAGAAACCAAAGCTTAAGAAATTATGCGAAAAAGCTATCCTCTTGAACCATTAAAATAAACCGGATCAAAATCTGTTGCGTAGTTTTGAAGATATAAGATAACGAAAGAACATTTATACAAAAATAACGACTTTGTTTTATATCAAGTAAAGATATCACGTATACCTTGGTAAAATTTTTAAAAATAAGAATGTTCTAAAGATTTTACTGAAAAATATTAATGAAAACAGGTGTAGGTGATAAAGGTATAATCATAATACCCCTTTCTTAGAAGATTAATGACCTTTAATGGATTCCAATCAACGCTGACAGCTTTGTTAGGAAGTAAAATATTTAGGGAGGGCTTTTAGTTCTATGTGTTTATAATAAAAATATAGAGGACAGTTTTAGTAGCTACATAATATATCCAATTTTAAGAGAAAATTGTATTATTTTTGCTTTATTTTGTTATTTACTGTTATATAATTATTGAGTATTAAAAAAAAATCTTCATGTGCCTTTGAAATTTGAGAGTTTTCCTCAATTTTTCAGGAGATAACATGGGTACAGGCGAATTGAGAACTTCCGCCTTTTATTGAAATTGGTTAAAATATGTGTAATATGATTAAAGTGGAAAATGAAATAACTACTTCAAACTTATTTCATTGAATAGTTCTTGGAACTCTATAAATAATATGCAAACTATAACAAAATGGTTTTGGAGACTACCTCGAGACCAGAAAATATTCTTAAACTCAAAATCTTTCGCTTTATATACGTTATTATTTAAACACGTGTCAGAAGAATTCGAGTGTTCCGTTTCACATTCTTATATTCGAATAAAAGATTCGCATAAGGTTCTCTTATTTGTGTTTAGGGATGAGATCAATCCATGAGATTAATGTAGACAAGAATTTACGTGTAAGCCTTGAAATAATATGTCAAGTATTCAATATTTTCTTATATAAATTCTATTAAATAGACTTTCCTGAAAAAAATGTATTAAGGCAGAAATGAGAAATTTGACTCTACATAAAAATGGTACAAAATGAAATATATTTGTAGTATATTTTCTTCTTTTTTGAATGCTCATGGACATTTAACACAACGTCCTCCGGTCTCAAATTAAGCTATATCTCTATACTAGCGTAAAAGGTACCAGAATAGAATTATATTAATGGCATACATTTATATGATTTTTCATATCATAAAATATATAGAAAACAACCAGAGGCAGTATAAATATTTGTAAAGCACACAAATAACAGCTCTGTACGGTAATAGTTCCTACCTGCAACCTCGTGTTTGCAGTTTATTAACCATTGAATTATTAGGCTTGTCAAAAACATTATAAATAGCCAAAAAAGAAGGCTCTACATAAAAAAAACCTGTCAAGAGCGAGGTAAGCTCGCACACTTAGGGTTCCGTACCTACTCGACCGAAAACATAAATAACTAAATTCAAATAAACAGTAAATTAAGCCTAAGAACACTTACCAAATTAACTTCGTAGTTGCGATATGGGGAATTGTCTACATTTCAGCTACTTCATAAGTTGGTATTACTTTGAACAATTTTATGTGATAACAAATTATAAGTTTTTGAATTTTTCCCTATATTAGCACTATGCAGGCTTGATCCATGCCAAATTTCAAGTCTCTAGGGCAATGGGAAGTAACCTGTAGATTTTGAAACCCTAGCGTAAGTCGAAAATACTCAAAAATGGCCGTAATTTGGTTATATCTTCTGAATGTTTAGATCTAAATTATTGATTGTATTTTTTGCAGCAAGGGACCGCATAGATCTACATTTGGTATGAGTTTTAAGTTGATAACTTCTACCGTTACTAAGTAAAAAAATTTTGACGGACGAACAGACACACAGACGGACACCGTAGTGAGACTATAAGGGTTTGTAGGAATCCTAAAAACGAATATAAACTAATTTATGGCATGATTCAATTATGTTGCATGAAACTTAATCTGGACTAAAATAATATTGTATATACTCGTATAATATATACGTAAAGCTTTTGTGAAGCTGTAATTCAAGATATATTGCAGACCTCTATGAAACTGTCCATGAATACATAATATACATGAATAAGAATACTTTAGACGTGCAGTAAACTAGAGCGGGCACCTCCTTGCTCACGTACACGTTCACAATGATACTCCAAGCTTGGCTAGCAACTACGAATTTAAATGTATCTTGCACATCTCTATAAAAGGCATACAAGAAATACTTAACATATAAAATAACTAGCTGTTGCCCGCAACTTCGCAGATCTGGATTTTAAATACCAAACCCTAATAAATGGTACAAAAAAGCCATTCACTTGAACGACGCTATCTATTAAAACACATCAAAATCCGTTGCATAGTTTTTAAGATATAAGCTCACATAGGGACTTTGTTTATAATAAGGAAAGAAGACAGTTTTATGTTTCGTATGAATAACTAAGTACTACGATGACAGAAAACATACATACCGTTATGCTTTTTCTCTATGGGGATAGACAGAGATTTTAGAGTTACTTCTGATATGGTCTGAAAAGACACTTCCTTGTAATTATTTGCGCTCACAAATACATCAGAGCGTGTCTTTCTTTCTCCTCTACCAACTTTTCTTCTACAAATGATATTTCAAAATATAGTTCACTCATGCGTCCTTCTCTTTTTCTGATAACTATGAACTTAGGATTCATTAAAAACTTTAGCAATACATAGAGAGATTCACAAGTAAGTTATAGTTTGCAAAGGTTTTGTGCAAATCAGTTAAAATACAATGACAATTGGTGGAAATATGCTTGCCTTCATTGACAACGTTACTTACGTACCTACAGTAAAAGTGATGCGTAATATCCTGATAATTTTATTTTTCCTTCTTTTAAATGTAACTGAGTCTAACCTTGACTATAACTATTTGAAATAAAACAGAAAGGATTTTAAACAACATAAAGCAACAAAATAATCAATTTAAAACAAAAGAGAAAGTTCTTTTGCAGGTATTTTGGTGGAGGTTGAAATAATAATATTAGTATTATATTAAAATATGAAAAAATTATTTTAAATATTTTAAATACATATAAGGTTTTAATTTTAATGAAAATAAAAAGATTTGCAAATCTAAATGTCGTTAACATTCCATAAGTGATAACTCCTTTTTCTACTAGGTATATTTGATTTTTTAAAGTTATTACATTATTTAAATTACTTTAAATAAAAGAAATATCTATAGACATTTCAATCGTTCTCCGTGTGGTGACGGATTAAGAATACAAGTGTCACCACCCCATCTCCTCCCAAGGGTGCTGTAAAAGTCAACTAAGGCATATTGCACACAGATAACATCCTCTGTGAGAGACGAAAAACTCGAAAATAAACCTTGTGCCAATACGCCTGGTGAGCGCGGCACAGTAGACCATAATCCCTCCCAAAGTGGAGGAGGCCTGTGCCCAACAGTGGGACGTAAAGAAGTTGGAGAGAGAATCATAAAATTGTTGTTTTACTCATTTATGTTGTACTAGCTGTTCCTAGTAACTTCGTACGCGTAAAATTTTATTTAGAAACCAAAGCTTAAGAAATTATGCGAAAAAGCTATCCTCTTGAACCATTAAAATAAACCGGATCAAAATCTGTTGTGTAGTTTTGAAGATATAAGATAACGAAAGGACATTTATACAAAAATAACGACTTTGTTTTATATCAAGTAAAGATATCACGTATACCTTGGTAAAATTTATAAAAATAAGAATGTTCTAAAGATTTTACTTAAAAATATTAATGAAAACAGGTGTAGGTGATAAAGGTACAATCATAATACCCCTTTCTTAGAAGATTAATGACCTTTAATGGATTCCAATCAACGCTGACAGCTTTGTTAGGAAGTAAAATATTTAGGGAGGGCTTTTAGTTCTATGTGTTTATAATAAAAATATACAGGACAGTTTTAGTAGCTACCTAATATATCCAATTTTAAGAGAAAATTGTATTATTTTTGCTTTATTTTGTTATTTACTGTTACATAATCATTGAGTATTAAAAAAAAACGTTCAACCGACTTCATGTGCCTTTGAAATTTGAGGGTTTTCCTCAATTTTTCGGCGAATTGAGAATTACCTCCTTTTATTGAAATTGGTTAAAATATGTGTAATATGATTAAAGTGGAAAATGAAATAACTACTTCAAACTAATTTCTTTGAATAGTTCTTGGCAATCTATAAATAATATGCAAACTATAACAAAATGGTTTTGGAGACTACCTCGAGACCAGAAAATATTCTTAAACTCAAAATCTTTCGCTTTATATACGTTATTATTTTTTAAACACGTGTCAGAAGAATTCGAGCGTTCCGTTTCACATTCTTATAAGGTACCAGAATAGAATTATATTAATGGCATACATTTATATGATTTTTCATATCATAAAATATATAGAAAACAACCAGAGGCAGTATAAATATTTGTAAAGCACACAAATAACAGCTCTGTACGGTAATAGTTTCTACCTGCAACCTCGTGATTGGCAGTTTATTAACCATTGAATTATTAGGCTTGTTAAAAACATTATAAATAGCCAAAAAAAGAAGGCTCTACATAAAAAACCTGTCAAGAGCGAGGTAAGCTCGCACACTTAGGGTTCCGTACCTACTCGACCGAAAACATAAATAACTAAATTCAAATAAACAGTTAATTAAGCCTAAGAACACTTACCAAATTAACTTCGTAGTTGCGATATGGGGAATTGTCTACATTTCAGCTACTTCATAAGTTGGTATTACTTTGAACAATTTTATGTGATAACAAATTATAAGTTTTTGAATTTTTCCCTATATTAGCACTATGCAGGCCTGATCCATGCCAAATTTCAAGTCTCTAGGACAATGGGAAGTAACCTACCATAAGTTTTGATACCCTAGCATAAGTCGAAAATACTCAAAAATGGCCGTAATTTGGTTATATCTTCTGAATGTTTAGATCTAAATTATTGATTGTATTTTTTGCAGCAAGGGACATTTGGTATGGGTTTGAAGTTGATAACTTCTACCGTTACTAAGTAAAAAAATTTTGACGGACGAACAGACACACAGATGGACACCGTAGTGAGACTATAAGGGTTTGTAGGAATCCTAAAAACGAATATAAACTAATTTATGGCATGATTCAATTATGTTGCATGAAACTTAATCTCGACTAAAATAATATTGTATATATAATATATACGTCAAGCTTTTGTGAAGCTGTAATTCAAGATATATTGCAGACCTCTATGAAACTGTCCATGAATACATAATATACATGAATAAGAATACTTTAGACGTGCAGTAAACTAGAGCGGGCACCTCCTTGCTCACGTACACGTTCACAATGATACTCCAAGCTTGGCTAGCAACTACGAATTTAAATGTATCTTGCACATCTCTATAAAAGGCATACAAGAAATACTTAACATATAAAATAACTAGCTGTTGCCCGCAACTTCGCAGATCTGGATTTTAAATACCAAACCCTAATAAATGGTACAAAAAAGCCATTCACTTGAACGACGCTATCTATTAAAACACATCAAAATCCGTTGCATAGTTTTTAAGATATAAGCTCACATAGGGACTTTGTTTATAATAAGTAAAGAAGACAGTTTTATGTTTCGTATGAATAACTAAGTACTACGATGACAGAAAACATACATACCGTTATGCTTCTTCTCTATGGGGATAGACAGAGATTTTAGAGTTACTTCTGATATGGTCTGAAAAGACACTTCCTTGTAATTATTTGCGCTCACAAATACATCAGAGCGTGTCTTTCTTTCTCCTCTACCAACTTTTCTTCTAAAAATGATATTTCAAAATATAGTTCACTCATGCGTCCTTCTCTTTTTCTGATAACTATGAACTTAGGATTCATTAAAAACTTTAGCAATACATAGAGAGATTCACAAGTAAGTTATAGTTTGCAAAGGTTTTGTGCAAATCAGTTAAAATACAATGACAATTGGTGGAAATATGCTTGCCTTCATTGACAACGTTACTCATACGAAGTTCATTGGAGTAGGTAGCGTTTGATAAAATGGCTTTAAATATAATAAGGATATATCAAATGTGTAACTAAGCAAAATTAATCTAGACATAACCTTATTATATTCCATACTAGCTGTGCCCCGCGGTGTTACCCACGCCCGCGCTAAGAAGGATAAAAAATTTCTTCGTATTTTATCATCCCACAGGAAAATTGCATTCTTTTGGGATAAAAAGTAGTCTATATGTTATTCTGATGTATAAGCTACATTATTGTAAAGTTTCATCAAAATCCATTTAGCAGTTTTTACGTGAAAGATTAACCATCCACCAACATCCATACTCACACACTTTCACATTAATATTATTATTAGGATTAGAGGCCGAGTCCCGAAAAATAATTCGTGTGTTGTTTGCATATAATTTGTAGTCTTTCTTACAGTGATAAGTATTTTCCTACTTAAGATTCTACACAGAAGCAGAATAATTTATGTATGTTATGACGTACCACTAACTAAACGTAATGCTTGTGATATTGGTTTCATATTATGGATATGAACTCCTTTTTTAGGTTCTGTAAATACTTACGTAATATGCGTAATACATAGAAAACACTTAGATCCCTTGTTAATATTTTTTTTCTTTTTATTAATCTAATTTGTGTACGAATATAAAAATAATATCTATCTATCCATCTAAATATCCCTGGGATTAACATCAATAGTTGTTTTTGTGGGAATCGAATCCCCAATGTAAGAGCACGAGGGCGTAAGTCAGTTACATTACTTATAATCACGAAGCCAATTCATCAATAACTTATTTAGTTAACTTCTTGATTTTGTTATTAGATTATTTTAAAATAAGACGTGACTACGTAGTACATTATACTAATGTAGATAATTAAATATATTCGCATTACAATAGCCATTGTAAATATTGAAACGCCTTCAAACAAACCACCATTATTTATTCATTTGGTTCAATGTAATCAAGAAACTTCCCACTGAATGCCCCAATTTTCGCCGAAAACTCACGAAAGAGCCGAGCCACAACCGCGAATCTGCAATTATTTAATCGTTTTCGAGGTGTTGCTCCACGGAAACTGGATTCATGATATTATCGAAATTCTTTTATGAATTTTCTAATTAATACGTTATACATCGTTTTGTTGCAATAGTACAATGAATCATATTGTTACTAAAACACGTAACAGAAGTGGAACAAGGCCGGTTGAGCGTTTTATATGAAGCTATTTGTAAGGGAACGTCGTATGGGGTGCCCCAGCAGCGATACCGGTCGGGGAAGAGTGATCATCCACGGTTAGGGAGGACAGCCGCAACGAATTTCCCTAAATTGTTGCAAATTTTGAGTTCACTAAATTAGATTTACGAGTATATTACTAAATGTGAGTAAATAATATTTGCATTATTTTTGTATTGAATAGTGTCTAAGTTTGGCGCAGTTTAATATCAATTAATACAAAAATAAGTGCGTAAAGTTGCTACCTATATGCTCTATGCCAGGTGTGGCCAACTTTTTTGCACATAAGATCTACTTTTTATTTTAAAAGTGAGTCGCGATCGACTTATTTCTTAGGTAAGAAGGGGGACGTTTATGCAATGTGCTTTTATGCCGCCGTGCACTCTTGCGAGTGCCAGCAACATACATGAATATTTATTTAATGGGTTAAAAAGCTTTGTCTAGGGACTCTAGGGAAATGGAACCTGCTGACCGGTCGATTGCGATCGACTTGTTGTCCACTCCTGCTCTATGCAACCACCGCATTTGAAAAATTTGCTATGAAAGTTAAAAATACAACAAAATTGTGCGCTAAAATACCTAGTTAGCGCAAATCCAAAAAATCTTGTATCTTGTATATTTCAGTAGTCCAAAAACGAATTAAATCTTCTAGCTTGAAATGAAATGTATTTTTTTTTCATTTAGTATAATATAAACACTACAAACACTATAATATAAACACTAGTAGTACAGTCTAAGTTGATATGTACTTATATAACCTTCACTTTATTATTTACGAAAAGTGTGGAAAATGGTATGTAGGGCGTGTAACCCTAGAAGCCACCGGCCCAATTCTACTCCGCCGCTCAGTCTTCTCTGTCGCGTTGATGGAGACACATCGTGGCTGACGTTCTCGACTAATCAATCATTACCTCATTATTATACAAAACGCGAGTGAGTGAGTGTGGACCTTATACCAACTTAAGTGTCGGTTACACCCCTTCCTCCTTTACGAACTGTCCAGTCAAGGTCATCTTTCAGCTCTTTGACACCTGTTGTGTTTTTATACTATAGGTATGTATGATATTCTATATTATGTATAAACAGTAGTATTGTGTAATCTAAGTAGTACTAAACTTTGTTTGTAGTATAGGTACATGTTGTTCCGGTCGTTTTTACCGGCGCTAATTGACTTATTACGGTAAATAGATATAGTTATAGTGACCTGTGACAATTAGCCGCTTAATTAGCGATGTCACACTTTATTATATAATATTTTTATGGCTTATTATAAATTATTATTCGTACAAATGTTGTTATTAGTTTCGTCTTGTTTTTAAATAAATGTAGTAACGTATCGACGTCACTCTATATATTTTCTAAGATATCGATATAAATTTAACGTTAGGTATTTGTAAGATATAGTAATATTTATTTTTGACTAACTGCGTTCGATTAATTAAATTATTTAATTGATTTTCATTATTTTATATGCTATTTTTTCGTTGAATAATAATATTTTAAAAATTAACGCGACAGCAATAAATATAAAATCTTTTACTTTTAGTATTGTGTTTAACTTTTACATAACCTTTTTAATTTTTATTTTGAAAGAGGTTATCAATCTGTCTGTTTGTTTCTTTACTCTTTAATATAAAATTTATCTTGAGTAAATAAAATTACTTTTTACGGATTTAGACGCGTATATTTGTATTAAATTTTGGCCCGACGTTTCGGAGACTTTGCAGTCACCATGGTCACGGGTGAGACTGTGTTAGAAAATATTATGTTAACTGGAGTACTTAAATGTAACAAACTGCAATAACTAAGTTGGAAAATTAAAAAAAATCATGAAGAAGAATGCAAGAAGATTGTAGTAACATTATGACGTAAAAAAGCACAGAAGAAAAATATTACAGCTTTTTAAAAACGATTACAGCTTAAAATCATCACATACCATTCCAGCCAGAAAAATAAAATGCTGTTAAATTATTAAAAGACTGTAATACAATTACATTCTCATCGCCAAAATAACCATTACGTGTGAAATATTTAACATAATGATGAATGCTTCGTAACGAATATTATTTTATACAAAATAAATTATTTTTATAGTATACTCCTACCTGTGACTTTGTACGCTTAGGATATTAAATCATTTTTTTTTATTGGTACACTGTATCCAATGTAATTTTTCATTGCAATCCGATTAATAGTATTGGCGTAAAAGATCAATACACAGACAGCGTTACTTTCCGTCTGTCTGTCGATCAGTTGTGTAGCACAAATAAATAAACAAACAGAAATACATATTATAAAGTGGCAATTGGTATATCCTGCACAGTTGCTCGAGTTGAGCTCGCCCGGCGGAAGCGTCGGGTTCATTCAAATAATTCAATTAAATCCCGAGCTCAGAGGGCAGTCTCACTTCACAGCTGCAAATCTAAAGAGATGTCTAGTGTAGTGTAGTGTAGTGTAGATGTGTAGTGTAGTGTAAAGCATAATTTACTTACAAATTTCATTTCAATTAATGTTTTTAAATTTTCGCGGCTTTCACACATATTAATATATAATCACCGGGTCTACTCCGCGGGAAATATAATTTATTTTAGGTACGATACCTGTTTTGTCCCGACGTTTCGATCGACTTGTATCGACCGTGGTCACGGGTGAACTGGTGAGCGGCAGCGGCGACGGCTCCGTGGCGCGCGAGTTTCGGAAACTACCCGCACTTGGTCTTCATAATTATTTTTTTTTCGTTTTGTCGGTACTTCGACACACAACACTAACGACATCTGTCCTACCACTGGCCGCGTTTCTATGGGAACGTGTGCATGCATATAATTACTATAAATTCTCTCTCCAGCCGATTACCGTCCTACTGGTGGGCACGTTCTTCCTCCACTTTTGGAGGGATTATGGTCTACTTTGCCACGCTGTTCAGACATGTGAGCATAGTATTTATATTCGAGTTTTAATACATATTTTTACCGACTTCAAAAAAAGGAGGAGGTTCTCGTAATATTTTCAACACTTGCGCGACTCATTTGTTTAAATAAAACTACTTTTTACGGATTTAGACGCGTATATTTGTTTTAAATTTTAGCCCGACGCGAGCCGTTTCGGAAACTTTGCAGTCACCATGGTCACGGGTGAGACTGAGCTGTAATGTGTCTTCTACAATCAGTTATTACAGGGTTTACCCACATCCAATTTAATTTTACATTGACCATGAAGATAGACTTTTACTATAAACTATATTATATTACATTGTGCTCAGACTACATAAAATCAATAACATTATTTTAGTTTCTAAAATACATTAACAAAATTGTAACAATATAAAGGAAATTTTAAATTATATAAGGTAAAACATACATAACATAAACAAAATATACGCGTCAAAATCCGTAAAAAGTAGTTTTATTTAAACAGAGGAGGTTCTCAATTTTTAACTGGAAGAAAAGTTTAATGATTCTTTTTTATTTGAAATCTGATGGTTACCGCGTGATCCCATTGGCATCAGGTCAGGATCTGATGGTTATCTCCTGAGAATCGAGGAAAACCCTCAAATTGGGCACGACAAAGGCACATGAAGTCAGTTGAAATAAAAAAAAAACTAATTATCGACAAGTTTATTCCTTGTCAAAAATCTTAATTAAGATGTGTACATAATAAAACTGTACACTTTGTTTCTAGATTTTATTCATTACAGAAACATAGAGGCCATTTACGAAATTCTAAATATAATACCGATGGTGATATTTCACTTAAACCGATGTCAATTATCGACTATTTCGTGTAGAGAGCTAAACAAATCTAATGTGTAGCTTAATTTACAAGGCAATTTGCTAATGGAGTGCTTAGTTCCTCTATTCGGAATATATGTTTTACTTGGTGATTTACAGCATCCCTATAATGTTTTCTTTACTACTGATAAATTGATTCCATTAATGAAAACTAACTTCGATATATTTCGTATTCACTATGCGCCTTATGAATATAAAGCTTCTCATAAAAGAAAAAGGTTGTAAGAATATTGGTTACTTGTGGGCTATTATCATTTATTTATATGTTATTTAACTTAGAAACTCTTCTATAATAATAACTAATAGTAGGTGAATAATATAATTGCAATTAACAAAACAAACTATGAATTTGGTATTTAAATTGTTAGGTCATAATTATATACTGCTCCCAATATACCACCAGAAGTCTAGTTTGGGTATAGTTTTTAACAGCTTTGTACCACACTTCGTCATGTGGTGACGGATCTAAAGTGTCACCACGCCATGTCCTCTCCAGAATGATGTATACGCCAGCTAAGGGATATTATACACAGACAATACTCTCTGTGAGAGACCGAAAACTCGAAATTAAACCCTATGCCAACGTGCTTGTTCGGCGTGGCATAGTAGAGCACAATCCCTCCCAATTTCGAGGAACCCCATTCCCAACACTGGGGCGTTAATGGGCTCAAGAAAGAGACAGAAAGTACTACATTTAGGTAAACAGTATCCACATAAGCTTATATATTACGATACACAATTTAAAGTAGATACTACGGTAAAGATTCTGTAAACATGTGCAGGAACTATGATAGCTCAGTCAGTAGAGCGACGGAATTATATTCTGTTAGTTCAAGTGCCGCTCATGGTGATCATTTTTCTATTATAATTTAATTCATAAAAGTAAAAAGCATAGAAAGTCAATTGCAAAAATTAATAAAATTGTTTATACATATTTTTTTTAATTAAAATATTTATTAATTATTGTATAAAATAAATTGCAAAAAATATTGTTTATAAGTTCAACGTACTATTATAACCCTTAACTGATGCCTAAGGGTTCCGTAATCCAAATAAAGTGTTTCTTTTTTAAACGAGATATGCAAGGGACCCTATAGCAGTACGAATATAAGCTTCAAATAGAGCTCCTCACTAATAGTGTTTGCATGAGGTTGGCGCGTGGTTATGTGGTAAATTGTAGCTGACAGAAATGCATCAGGGCCTTGTAAATTTGTAATGTTTTATTCAATTGTTATTCTGGTTTTGTATTCACGCGGTGAGAGCATCAAAGAAACTTTATTACTTTTTAATTTCATTGGCTATGTACACGGCATGTGTACCTACTATTCGTGTGGTGACGGATTAAGAATGCAAGTTTCACCACCCCTTTTCATTCCAAAGGAGCTGTAAGCTAAGGGATATTGTACACAGATAACACCCTCTGTGAGAGACGGAAAACTTGACAATAAATGCTATGCCCATACGTCCGGTCAGCGGGAGATAGCAGTATTAGTGGATAATAATCCCTCCCAAAGTGGAGAAGGCCCGTGCCCAACAGTGGGACGTAAATAAGCTAGAAAGGGAGAGAGTACACAGTAATTTAGGAACTATTTTTAAAATATGAAGCTCTCTATAACAATACTGTACATTTTTGGGATTCTGAATCTCGTCATTCATACAAGCTTATGTAATTCACTATATGCCCGCCCCCGTTACATTCAGTCCGGAATTCCGCGTTGATAGCTAGCCATTCCATCGATTTATTGCACGTTTTATGACGAATGGCGTATCACATTTGACTCGATTTAATAGCGTACCTATACCGATAGGATGTGGGTTATCAGTTATTTTAAGTAATATTTACAAATTAGATTTTTTTTGTATTTGTAATTAGGTTGTTAGATATATGTCTAAACAAAGATAACATTCTTTTGTTTTATAAGTTTTATCGGAAAATATCATCATTCTTCTGCCCTTATCCCATTATTTCGGATCGATACATCCATCTTTTCTTAGGTCTTCCTCTAGACTTTTTACCTTCCACATTCTTTCCTAGAACTCTCCTAACAACATTACTTTCCTCTCTTCTCCTTACATGACCGTACCAGGACAGCTGCCCATTCTTCAATTTTTAAGTAACGGAAAAGATATTAACTTACATAAAGATGCTGCTTAATTAATAGTACAATATTATGGTGACAAATAAATAATAAATAATATTACATCACTACCCCAAATCCCTCCGTTCGCAAGAGTCAGTTAAAGTTGAAACTCCTGATCTACTGACCTGACGTGTTTTGACGTTTTACTGACTGATAAATATTACACTGGCTGACCCTCCGCGTTTTGAAGCAAGATTGGGTTTTTGGGCTGGTAAAAAAAAACTGTTTATGTAAACGATTTTATCGATAACATGATCACGATTATTCAAGCAAATACTATACGAAGAATCACATGACATCTGCCTGTACCATGATGCGTAAAAATAAGTTATGAACACGCGATGGTTGTTACATGATATTAATTTTAAAAATTAATATAGTGGAGTTTCTGCTGTATAACAATTTAATTTCATAATTTATTCTAACACAAACAGGTGCTCTCGAAATCTTGAGTAAAAGTTTATTAATCTCACAGCTTTGAGTATTAATAAGAAGAATAACTCTTCTAAGGTTAAATTAATTAAATAGAATTTAAAATTACTTACCTTCTGATCGCTTTTATAACAGAATATAGTAAATTATCTTTTGAAAACGCAAATTATTGGTGTTTGTAAGTCTAATAATTACGTAATTGTAATCATATTCGATTTTCTCTCTCCGCCTTCTACCCTGCTAGGCCATGATGGTGCCTTGAGCTTTACCATGACCCAGCGAGGGGTGGCCCCGTTAATCGGGGCCCAACCCGACGGGGGGAGCTCTAGGTCCCCCTGTTGCGTTGCCGTGGTGAACAGCAACATTTGCCGCGGCGGGTCTCTGAATACTAGGGCTCAGACCCGGGAATTCTCGGAACCGAAAATCCCGGGAATTCCCGGGAATTTTGAGCTGCCCAAGAACCGGGTATTTCGGTACTTTCAGGAATTATGAAATTTATTAAAAATTCTTTAAAAACAAGTCTTAAACATTCAAAAACCTTAAAACTTAATAAAAAAAAAATGTTCAAATGTAGTGTAAAGGAACACTTCTTTTTATTTTAAAATTTTAGTCTTACAAAGTATTTGTTACTATACATTTCTCGAAACATACTTCCTTGGTTTAATTTACACTCGTGAATATACAAGCATACTGTTCTTCACCTTATTCACTACATCCTCTAAAAACCGTAACGTCCTCTTATGATTTCATTTCTTAATCTATCTTTCAGTCACATCATATATACTTCTTAAAGAGCGCATTTATATAACATTTATTTTACTTTTGTGCTTCTTCTGCCACACACAACATTCACTTCCATACATAAACATGGGTGACAACATGCCATTGTGGATAGCCAGACGTATCTTAAACTAAATTATAGTGGAAAAAATGATAACCATGAGCGGGACTTGAATCCACGACCTCGGAATACCGTTCCGTTGCTCTCCCATCTGAGCTATCATAGTTCCCGCATATGTTTACCAAATCCTCCACTACAACCTTCTCAATGTGAGTTAAACATCGTGCGATGTTTTGTGTACAACGCCATCTATTGAGCGGTTTGCACCAACTCGATCAATCGATCACGTAGTGTTCTTTACAGAACACAATTGGACCGAAATAATGACTGTACATGTATTTCTACATTAATTTATGAATTTTTGCAATTGACTTGCTATGCTTTTACTAAATAAACTAAATTATAGTGGAAAAAATGATAACCATGAGCGGGACTTGAACCCACGACCTCGGAGTACCGTTCCGTTGCTCTCCCATCTGAGCTATCATGGTTCCCGCATATGTTTACCAAATCCTCCACTACAACCTTCTCAATGTGAGTTAAACATCGTGCGATGTTTTGTGTACAACGCCATCTATTGAGCGGTTTGCACCAACTCGCGTCGTGGGTTCAAGTCCCGCTCATGGTTATCATTTTTTCCACTATAATTTAGTTTATTTAGTAAAAGCATAGCAAGTCAATTGCAAAAATTCATAAATTAATGTAGAAATACATGTACAGTCATTATTTCGGTCCAATTGTGTTCTGTAAAGAACACTACGTGATCGATTGATCGAGTTGGTGCAAACCGCTCAATAGATGGCGTTGTACACAAAACATCGTTCGATGTTTAACTCACATTGAGAAGGTTGTAGTGGAGGATTTGGTAAACATATGCGGGAACCATGATAGCTCAGATGGGAGAGCAACGGAACGGTATTCCGAGGTCGTGGGTTCAAGTCCCGCTCATGGTTATCATTTTTTCCACTATAATTTAGTTTATTTAGTAAAAGCATAGCAACTCAATTGCAAAAATTCATAAATTAATGCAGACGTATCCTTTTAGTATGATTATACAATTTTAAGTGCTTTGCAAAAAATAATAAATAAATAATAAATATTCAGGACATTTCACACAACGTCCTCTGGTCCCAAAGGAAGCTATATTTCTATGCTTGTATTATGGGAACCAGATACGGATAGACTACATATACTACTTTTCTTTTGTAAATACATACTTATAATACATAGAAAACACCCAGACGTAGTACAAACATTTGTATGACATTTATGAATAACACACAAATGATTGTCCCAAGCGGGAATCGAACCCGCGACCTCGTGATCGGCAGTCCATTACATAAACCACTCCACCACGAAGCCCGTCAATAAAGTTTTTATGTATATTGTGATAAATAAAACGTAAATAAAAATGTGTATTTGGAAACTTCAAACTGAAATATCCTTAAACATCCTCGAACATAACTGCGTAAAAGAATTAATAATATTTATGAACAGAAATAATATAAACGAAAAACTATTTTTTAAACGTTTCATTTGACATTATTGTCATAACAAATAATAAATAAATAGTCAGTGTAATGGAATCTTGCCCACTTCAGATACCAAACAACAGACGACACTTTAATAATAAATAATAAAATATTCTTTATTGTACACCATAATAATTTAAAACAAAACACTTTACGTACTTTTTTGACAATAACTACGTAATATAAATAACATCCTTAAAGAGTCGGCGTAGAAATATATGAGATCACGAATAAAATACAGCAAAACAATTACTATACGCGGCAACAAAATGAATGACGTCAATGATTTTTTTTTATTCTTTTGTTTTTATTTACTTTATAAATCGGATATTTGTGTTAGAGCTATATACAACGTAGGTCCTCGGGATTATTTATGGGAGAAATTCAAAGACATAAATATTTTAATGGTCGCTCCACAATATATAACTATATGAAAATTTATTGTATGTTCATAAAGATATTCATAATTTTCTAAAAAAAAGCGACCACCATAATTTTAATACAAGGCTTAAACACAATCTTGTAATGCATGTAACCCGTCTCCACAAAATATGTAACTCTTTTATGGGTCGTTGTATACGTTTTTATAATAAACTCCCTATTGATGTAAGAGAATTAAATAATTCTTTCTTTCTTTTTTCTTTCTTAATTCTAGATTTCAAAAATTCATTAAAACCAAATTATGTAAAAAAGCTTATTATAAAATTTTTTATATTTAAAGATAATAAAGCTTGGGAGTAGGTTGCTATGGAGCAATACATATTCTATATTGTAACATTTTATTAGCATTGTAAGTATTTTTTTTTTTCAGTTTACACTGATCCAACAACCGAAATTCCCGGTTCTTGGAAACAGAACCGGTTCTCGATATCCTATTAGATATATAAACTTGAACTTAAGCTCACATTATTTTGATGAATATGTACACATATACTTGCTGCAATTACTTAAAGTGCCATCTTCTTTAAATAACAAACAAATTATGACATTTATTTGTGAATAACACAGAACGAAAATATTCCCGAAAGTACCGAAATTCCCGGGAAGTCCCGGTTCCAGCAAAGGGCGGTACCGGGAATTCCTGGTCCTCAGAAAAGAACCGGTTCTCGATTCCCTACTGAATACCGACCCGCCGCCGAAATGTTGCAAAGACAGCGAAAATTTTCTGAATTCCTGTAGTCGCTTACAAAATTGCGGGCAATAGCGAGTAAAATAATAAGTAAATGAATTTAAGCGAACATATCAATTACCACGTAACTTTCTTATAAATGACAATGATAACATTTATCAAAAATAATAATAACGATTGCTAGCAAAACATTCCTGGTTTACTGTAAGTGCCTACTAAACACGTAACAATTCATCCTTTAAGGCGAGTAAAGCCGCGTGTGACATTTCCCTCTCAATATAATTTAGAACTGGTCGCGACGTGACACGTGTCCGCCCAGTATATTCTATTTTCATCTTATCTTTTGATAAAGGTCAGCATATATTTTAATGACAGAAATAGATTGTTAAGCTCAACCTGTAGAATAAATTTTAACCTTTCCTTTTAAGGAACCTAAATTTTTTTTCATCAATAGATTTTATCAGGTCTTTGTAACAGCACAATGCTTGAGGCTTTATTTGTGGCCTTGGTGGATAATTTTTGAAAAAACTTAGTAAAAAAAGTTGAATTGACTTCATGAGACTACCTCGGTAGTCTACTCTTTGATTATTTAGATACATAATATGTGAAAACAATGTGTTTGCCTTTGAAATTTGAGGGTTGTCCTCAATTTCTTGACAGATAACCATCAGTCCCTGACCCAGTGGCATTGGGACGACACGGGATGAACCAGCTTTCAAATAAAAATAATAATTGAAATAAATTAGCTCAGTTAAAAGTTATAAACATAAAAAAACCAGAAGAAATTGAGAACTTCCTCCTTTTTGAAGTCGGTAAACAACATTTTCTTTTTGTGGTAAACATAAAAAATAAGCAAAGCATTGTTTATATCAATTAATATCAATGGACTTTTTTAGCATTAATTATTTTTACGTGAAAATTAGAATATTATAATTAATTAATAAAATCTATGTGATTACATTTATAACTTTAAAAGTTTTATTTTCCAAGAAAACTGTTTATTTTATCAACATTATTTATTTATTTTAGTTATTTATTTCATACCAATAACTTAAGCTTGTTAACAACTGAAATGTCATTATAACAACTAACAAACCACAGACATACCAGATGTTATGTAGTACGTTTAAAATTGAGGACAAGTAACTTTAGCCTGATTTATACTTCATAGAATGATGATGTTTCATAGACGTATAGCCTGTGTCATAAACACATTTAGATACATTTTCATGCAGACACAGATATGTAGGTGGCTTCAAGCCGACTGAGTGATGTAGCCATAGACTAGACATCTGGTAAATCTGAGTAATAAACAATCATAACAGCTATCTCTTTATAAAACAATGGTGCCGATTCTATACGCATGACTAAACTAAACTTAACTAAAAAAGAAAAATTGATAGTGAAAATAACACAATTTGGCAATGTTAATTAAACTGTCTTATTATGAAAACTGTGTTATATAGACTAACGATTTAAATTAACCTAGATTTGTACAACGAAATGGCAAATAACAGATACATTCACACTATCAACTTTCATTTTTTTAGTTAAGTTATGTTTAGTTGTGCACGCAAAATTGGTACCAATATCAGTCTAATGCCACATCCACATCGTTTATCTTACCTTTTCTCAGAACTAACTGTTGTTTATCACTTCAAAACTTCCAAGATGTGTTTCCATTAGATTGAGTCGAGTGCTTTAAAATTGCTAAACTAAACTATGGAACTCGACGTCTTTACCTATTATAAAACTAAGCCATTATTTTTGTATTTAGTTCCTATGTGAGCATACTCGTATATGTTCAAAACTACGCAACGGATAAAGATGTGTTTTTTAATAGATCTGTGATTCAAGAGGATGGCTTTTTTGTATAAATTATTAAGGTATGGTTCTAAATTCCACGCGTACGAAGTTGCGGCCAAAAGCTATTATTAAATAGACGGTGCCACGTTTTTACTTTACCGACACCTTGAAACTTAGTGATTTTATTTATAATCCCTATACAAAAAATTTTAAGAATATAAGTATGTCAGGCTCCGTATGGTGACGGATTGAGAATACAAGTGTCACCACCTCATCTCCTACCAAGGGCGCTGTAAAAGTCAGCTAAGGGATATTGCACACAGATAACATCCTCTGTGAGAGACGGAAAACTCGAAAATAAACCCTTTGCCAACACGCCTGGTCAGCGCGGCACAGTAGACCATAATCCCTCCCAAAGTGGAGGAGGCCCGTGCCCAACAGTGGGACGTTGATGGGCTGGAGGGGAAGAAGAAGAAGAAGTATGTCAGTTGCTCTTTTACGTAAAATAAAACTTACAGTTGCATAGCTTACTAATCGGAATAACATATAGGTTATTTATTATCACCACGCTAAGAGCTTGGAGTGGGGCAGTGTCTGCAAACTCGGGTGAAACCACGGGCACAAACTATAATAAACTACTTAGTTCAAAAACTAAAAAACACGCTTGCAAATCCTGAATATTTTTTAAATTATTGGATTGTCATCGGTACTTAATATGTATGCAAAATTTCAGATCAATCCGACTACTGTAAGCGGGTGAAAATCACAAAGATTCCGTTAAATAGATTTATACATTGATAGATACATACCGAACGTATAAAAGCGTGTTAAGAATATGATTGTATTCCTATATGGCTTTTAGTTATTAATTAAATCTTTTATCAACGCGATTTCAATATGGAATTTTGTGCACAGACTTGCTGCGTAAAACCAAGGGTTTAATAACCTCCCAAAGCAGGAATCTACCTAGTTTCTTCTTTGAAGTACCTATTTATTGAGGTCTGTCTAGAATAACGATATTGACCTTTCATTAAAATAAATACTCTGCCTTAGTTCTCTTTAGCAGCTCAAACGTAACCACCACCTACGTAAAAGGGATGTAATCGATTTACCGCAGTTTGTGGAGTCTCTGCTCCGACAATCACACATCAGTGACCCTCAACATCAGCCCGCTACACCATTTTACTGGCGAAATAAGACAGGTCGATGACCTTACCTAAAGCTTTTATCTAGCTCTACAGAAAGCTTGTGTTCAAATATTTAGACCTTAAAACGGCAAAGAACTTTACGATAATTCATGAGTGTAGAATCTATGTGGCAAAAAAATCTATGTTTTCTATCTTTTTAATTGGTTATGCTGTGTAAAATACTGGCTTGACTGAAAATTTTATAGGGGATATCTTTACTAATGGTCTGGTGTGTAGTTTCGATTTGGTCTTCAATTTGTTTAATTATTATTCATTTATATGAGCTGATTGCGTAAAGAAAACGTAAAAAAATGTACGGAACACGATATCCCTCTGGCAAGATAACATTGAAACACCTGTTTCGTAAATAAAACTACTATAAATATGTGTTGTTTCTGCAATGGATCAAATTGTCTGGTCATAGGGTTATCCGTTTTCTCTTCCGTAAAACTATTATTTATTTAATAAAAATAACAAGTAAATATAGAGAAGAAGATAAATAATTATAATTCTAATAGTGCCGATTCTAATAGTATTTCAAAATATTAAAAAAAAATGTTAACATGATGAGTTCCATATTAAATAAATATCGTTATAATGAAGGGTGTGGTCCTTAGCCTAATACTTCAGAATTTATTGTCTGGCCAAAGCTTCTTATATTTATCCACTTCAAACGATCTTATCCCATAAGCGTTCTTTCAAGTTACACAATCAATAACAAAAGACGTTCTCTTATCGGTATGAAATAATAAAACATTTATATATCAAGTTTTAGGTATCTACAGTTTGTTCATGTTTTGGTGTCAAAGTATGTAAATACTTAGATATTGGTGCTAATTCTACGTGCATAACTTATATTAACTAAAAAGTGAAAACAACTATGATGTATTTAGATTAATTGGCTATTTCGTTGTGCACATTTTTATCAATTTAAGTCGTTAGTCACTATATGTAGATTTTCTATTAAAAATTTGTAGCTGACATTGCCGAATTGTATTATTGACGTTATCGATTTTTATTTTTTAGTTAAGTTTAGGTAGTTGTGCACGTAGAATCAGTACCAATACCAATTATTGTCGTTGTTGCCTTATAATCACATCGTCACAAGCGAAACGTCTAGAAATGCAAAAAAAAAAAAATTTGGAAGCCTATAAGTTATTGATTCCATCCATCCATCCATCCATCAACCTTTCTCAGTCCACTGCTGGACATAGGCCTCCCCCATAGAACGCCACAACGTGCGGTCTTGCGCTAACTGCATCCAGCGGCCCCCGGCGTATTTGACGATATCGTCGGTCCACCTTGTTGGGGGCCGCCCCACGCTGCGTCGTCCGGTTCGTGGTCGCCACTCGAGGACCTTCCGTCCCCAACGGTCATCAGATCGTCGAGCGATGTGGCCTGCCCATTGCCACTTCAGCGTGCTAACTCTTCGGGCTATGTCGTACACACCAGTCCTTCTACGGATCTCCGCATTCCGGATCTTATCACGTAGGGAAACACCGAGCATAGCCCTCTCCATAGCACGCTGCGCGACTCTGAGTTTTGTTATGAGGCCGACATTCAGGGACCACGTCTCAGTTCCGTAAGTCATCACTGGTAACACACACTGGTCATAGACCTTTCTTTTCAGGCACTGAGGTATTTTGGACGTGAAGATGTGCCTAAGCTTCCCGAACGCTGCCTAGCCGAGTTGGAGTTATTGATTGGTCCTACCTATTTTGTTTTTAACTATCATGGTTCTTAATGATAGATTTTTAGTGATAGGATCTCTTTTTAGTACCTCTCCTCTCCGGCCCATTTACGTCCCACTTTTGAGCACGGGCCTCCTCCACTTTGGATAGATTACGGTCTACTGTCCCGGGCTGACTAAGCGTGTTGGCACAGGGTTTATTATTGAGTTTTCCGTCTCTCACAGAGCATGTTAACTGTGTGCAATATCCGTTAGCTGACTTTTACAGTAGGTACTTTAAGGAGGAGATGGGGTGGTGACACTAACTTGTATTCTTAATCCATCACCACACGGAGGACCACTTTTTAGTACAGAATCGTACTAAAACTCGTAGGTAAATTTGTCGACGAATAAAGATTCTATTGGAGTTTAGTCTAAATATAATAGGCGTGATAGGCTGCTTTAGAAAAGTCAATGTAAATTAAAACTTTAAAAAGCCATTGAAACTATTTAGCGTTGGACAACGCAATTTTAAGAAAGTGACTTAAGAATAACATTTTTAGAACCTAATGTTTTAACTGTAACAAGCCGTCACAGGAATATTTATTTATATGGTTACATACGCAGTAAATAATACAAATCCCTCTTGAATTTCGGGTAAGCGCTCATTTTCCATGATCTCTTAAATTATTGATTGCGTGAACTTAGTTCTGTCGTTATTACATTGTTATCTGATTTCAAGATTATTGTCCGTGTGCATAACACTCTCGGATGCATCCATGCCGTGGAAGTTTGACGTCAGCCAAGCAGCGGTCAGTAGTGAAAATAAGCCAAAACTCACTGCAATATGCAGAGATGTTGCGTCGACCCCAAATAACGGGACAAGGGCAGCAGAATTACGATAATAAGCAATGATAATGTTAGTATCTAAGAACGCAGATATCGCATATTTATTCCCAGCCTACTCCTTCGAAAAATATTCAGTTTAAATAATAATATATCACGCTGACCAGGGCTGTTGGCATAGCAGTTAAGAATTTTCCATCCCTTACAGAGGATGTTATTTGTTTATGAATTGTCCTGAACTGGTTCTCGTAGCACCATGAGCTACAAATGGTTGGTGACACTAGTATTCTTAATCCGTTACGTCACATGTTTAGCAAGTAATAATAAAAACAGACGGATACCTGTTTGCACTTTCCAATGCATCACAGGCATGATAATACGTCTAGGTAGGTATAGTAAAAATAGTTCATCATGAAAACATCAGTTTTCAAATTAGGTCAGGCAGTGACGTAAATGGATCGGCGTTGGTAACATTTATTGGTATTTCAGAATAGATTGCAAGATTTCTATTGTTGAGAGATTTTCTATAGATACACTCAGTGTCTTATCTAACAATATATTATTATATTACTAGCCGTTGGCGGCAACTTCGTAAGCGTGGAATATGGAAAACAAAAACATTTAAAATTATACAAAAATCCATTCTTATGAACCGCATCAAAATCTGTTGCGTAGTTTTGAAGATATAAGCTTACATACGGACGTACATACAAAATTAACGACTTTGTTATATAATAAGTAATGATAACCAAAGAAGGTGACTGATTTATGTATTAGCACATAGCCGAAAATCCTTGTAACCTGATTGTATTTATGCAGGTTCTTTTGGTCTCTTTCCAGCCCATTAACGTCCCACTGTTGGATACGGGTCTCTTCCACTTTAAGAGGTATTATGGTCTACTATGCTGCACTGACCAGGCGTGTTGGTACCTATAGCGTTTTTTTCGAGTTTTCTCACTCGCGGAGGATGTTTTCTGTGTACAAACATCTCTTAGCTTTTTTTTACAGCAGCTTGGGAAAGAAATGGGGTAAAGACATATGTATTATATCCTTAACCCACACGGATCTCTTAGCTTTTTGATCTTTTGAAATAACTTTGGACTTTTAGTAAATCCCTCCAAATCCCAAGCTCTCATTATTGGTGGCAGGTACATGCGTGGTATTCTTGATGTAGGCTCGTTAACACCAGTTACTTACGATAGTGTTCCTATCGATTACTCTGATAGTGCTAAAAACCTTGGTGTAATTATTGACTGCAATTTATTTTGGAGAAATCACGTTGCGGAGGTAAGCCAAAAGGTATACTATTCGTTTCAATCTCTCAGACGCCTCCAATACTTCTTACCCTTCCAGACTAAAATCACTCTCGCTCAATCACTTCTTCTTCCTTTACTTGATTACGTTGACGTCTGCTACACTGATGTAACAGAGCAATCACTGGATAAGCTTGGACGCCTGGAAAACTTGGGCATTCAGTTCATTTACGGTCTCCGAAAATATGACCACGTTTCAAGATTCCGGGCCCAGTTAAAGTGGTTGCCTATTCGTCGACGTCGGGACTGTCATACTCTCTCTTTACTTTATACTATCCTTCATAGCTCTAATGCCCCTCTCTATCTCCGTGAACGCTTTGAGTATTTGATTCCGAGGAATAAGCCCTGTCGAACTGCAACATCTCTTCTTCTTAAAACTCCTGCTCATAGTTCCACGCGTTACAGTGATTCCTTTACTGTACATGCAGTGCTCCTGTGGAATTTTCTGTCCCACGAAATTCGTGCCAGCTCATCTCTTGATATGTTCAAAAGGAGAACTAAAGCGCATTTCCTATCGCTAGTATAGTGTGTATATTATGTATATGTATAAATGTATGTAGTTTATTGTTATAAAATATGTATTTATTACGATATTGTATGTAAATATTTGTGTGTATATATATATGTCGGCTAGGCGTAAAGGACGTGGGTTTTAAAAGAATATTAAACTGTTTATAACCAATTTGTAGGTATACGAAATTAGTTCTTGATTTACTTATGCCCAATTAGTTAGTTAAATCTCATTTAGATTAGTATCTGATTAATGTCGAGATATTAACTAAGAATATGCCCTAAAGATATTGAAGATTACATAACTCTTATCATGGCCGTAATATTAAGAGTGTATTATGTCGCAACTCCCCCACTACCCCCACTCGCAAGTTGCTTTAAATACGATAGGCGAACGTGGCTGAGGTTCAGTATTATTCGAGAATTCGTGCTGTATACATCACGGCGTATTAGTGTGTGTGTAGAAGTTGGTATTGTACGAGTCGTCGCGCTGCTCAATCTCCGACGTATCGGCATTGAGCTGGTCCTTATAGGCGTCAGCGCGGCGTGTATCTGTGTGCGCGTGTGTACGTGTATTGTGTAAAGTCGTCATGTACGTGTTTTCGCGTACATGTATTCCTCATTGTGTGAACGTAGTGATGATTCTTCGTTGCGAGGCTTGGGCACTGGCTATAAGGGGTTGATGTGGAGGCCAGTTATCCTTATAAGTGTGCAAGAGTATGATAGATTGAGGTGTGAATATCGGTAAGACAGTTCTTACGCTATGTGCTCGGATTCCTGTTCAGGCCTCTGGTCTATTCTCCGACATCAGAAGTGGGATAAGAACTACACGTAGCCCACATAGTGATCGCGAGGGTTTGGAAGTGTATTCGTAAAAATATAGGTTAACAGTGAACAGTGTGCGAAAATAAGTAGTCATGATTTTTTATCCATGGTCCTATCGAGGATTGGTAGTAAAATAGTGCGTAAGAAATGGTGATAGTGGCAAGGAATTTAGTGTCCGAAGCAGCAGGCACGTGAGTAATGAACGTCGTATTCGGTAAGCAATATTTTTTTTACTATAAGTGAGTAAAATGTTTAAAAGTAAACGAAAGTGGGTAACACAAACCGCAAAGAATATTTGGGCGTTATTAGCTATCTAATTTACATGCAATGTTTGTTTCAAGTAAAATGTCGAAGTTATTTATAAATAGAGATGTTAAAAAGAAAGAAACTTAAAGCTATCTGAAATGTTACGATATGCCTAGTCTATAAATTTAATGCTTAAGTACAGTGAGAAATTATTAACAGAGATATTTTGATATACGTTATGAACAGATATTGTTGAATACTGAAGATATATTTCGATGCGCACTAGATATACTTTGGGGAAACATTACGTGATAGCAATCGTATTATAAAAGCAGAAGTAGGTAACTGCCCGATTAAAATTCAGTATGTGATATTTGATATGTGCAAGGAAATAGGTAACCTATAGAGGTCACTCGTTTAATGTTTGCCACTGAACGATTCATAGATCACTGCAGTTCATACATCTGTGATCAGAGTAATATTTTCATAAAGAGCAGAATAAGTTTAGTAATGGCGCCACATACTTTCAGTCGGATCGGTGCATATCAATAACCGAGTAGTTATTCAGTCAGTTCTTTTATGTAAATACTGCCAGGCAAACTTAACGTAGGTAGGTACTTGGTTTGTTCTACCGCCTTTATGTGAAAGGTGTTGCCAGTATAGAAATATTTGAAAAGGATTTAACATTCGTTAGAAAACCTAGTAATTGTGTGGGCGTAATCTAAAACGAGAAAGCATCTTGAGAATTATTTTATTCTTTATAAAACGGATAATCACGTTTTTTTCCTGAAGTGTCCCAAAAGGATGCCAAGTCAAAAAAAAAAAAAAAAATATCAAATTGATATGAAACTATTTTTGATAAAACGTTATCAATTTAGTTTGGCTGTATGAGATAATTCCTCTGCGTTACGTGTTTAAGGGTGATGTATTAGTTTCCTACCGTCATGGTGTTTTATAAAATACTTCTGTAAGTACCGTCAGTATTATGAAAATACAAAGTTACTCCAATTGTGGGACCTTTAAAACCACATAATAATTACGATTGTTTTGTAATATGCGTGTGTGTGTTCAACATGTATCATACATGTACTCTTAGTAGAAAGAGCGGGACAAAAATGACTTATTTTAACACTAAATTTAAACTAGTTTATTATGATTTAAAATAATGTTGTAAACAGTAATGTGACATAGTAAAGGACATAGAGGCTGTATCTGTCGTGAGATATTTTGTGTTTGCTTATTCTATCGTTTTATTTAATGTAGTTACTCGTGCCGAGATAAATCATTGAAAGTTTACAATTAAGTTTAAAAGTGATATTGTACGCAAAATACCTACTGGTAAGTGAAAAAGAGTTTTAAAATTTTGAAGTTAGTGTGAAAAGTGCTTTGTGGTAGGTATAACACCAACCTTGGTGAAGTAAGTTAATTCGAATCGATTAAGTTATTTCGTGCTTTCGTAAATATTATACTGACACCCTAATTAACATTGACGTGACCAGAGAGTTAGTGAGGATAAATTTAGATCACGTTATCTAAAGATGTAGGGCTTATACCTGTTACTAGTTAAATGTAGGTGATATGAGTACTTAAACTGAGTGATGAGTACAACAGAGCGTTTACAATTTTAGAACTTTCAGTTTGAAACTTTAGTATTGTTGTCGTTTGTCAAATTTGTTTTTGACTCTTGTAATCTACTTAAAGGTCAGGTAAGTTCATGAAGACGTATGTAATGTATGGTACCAAGTGTTAGCTTTAAACAAATTGAATATAGACTACAGTGACTCGGTTATATACGGTTTAACACCAGATAATCGTATGACTGCGGAGTTTGCTGCGTGGTGCTTTTACTAGACTATAGCTACCTGGAACCGCTTTAGATTTTAGAGAGGTTTTTTTTGGATAACTATAATACTATGCGCCTTTAAACTTCATGATGAAAGCAATATCCAAAGCAGCCATGTGTGTAGGCTTAACACCCATTTGAGTTACACGAAGGTAATGTTGAAAGATCTCTTGGACATTTATCTTCTACATATTAACTTTCAACAGTAATTAAAGAGGAAGGTTTCTCGATTCAACCGTGTTTATGCTTTTTCGTCGTTTGTGAATCGATATTGGTGATACATTTTTTGAGAAAAGATATTTCAAAGGTGTGTCTGTGTTAAAGAAATCGGGCTATGTGAAGTCAATTTCTTTTTGTTAAAAATTACATCACAAGTAAAGTAAAGAGTAGGTACTATTTATTTCTGTTTATTTCATCATAAAGGTGGTACAGCGGAGGTCACCGACGCGACGCCTTAAAGAATTTTACTTGTGCAAGGCCTACTTAAATAGTGCTTATGGTTGGTGGTCAATGGCGTCTTTAACAGTGGATGCGACTGTGGTATTACGCGATGACCTGACGATAATTTTATGATACCCAATAATTTTGTTTGACGAATACTTTAAATCTTTGAGAGGTGCGTGTGTGGTGTGGCTTTGAGGGATAAATAAATGGATAACCGTGGACGTTTCACGCAGCGTCCTCTGGTCCCAAGCTGAGCTTATTGTGCTTGTGTTGTGGGTGCCAGAATACGGATGGAGTGCGTAAGTTGCTTTTCTTTTGTAAATATACACTCGTGATACACGGTAGAGGCCCGGACGCGGGACAAACGTTTGTATGACATTTGTAAAGATCACACAAATGATCGTCCGAGGCAGGAATCGAACCCGCGACCACGCGGGCGGCGTTCCGTTGTATGAACTACCGGACGACGAAGCCCGTCGATAGATTGGGAGATGGAGTTATGAAGGGATGTTGCGGTCTGAAGGAGGGCGAGGTGGCCCAGGCAGGAGGGCGAGCTGGCCCAGGCAGGAGGGCGAGCTGGCCCAGGCAGGAGGGCGAGCTGGCCCAGGCAGGAGGGCGAGGGGGCCCAGGCAGGAAGGCGAGGTGGCCCAGGCAGGAAGGCGAGGTGGCCCAGGCAGGAGGGCGAGGTGGCCCAGACAGGAGGGTGAGGTGGCCCGAAATAGGGAGTGGAGTGGCATAGTGGCCCAAAATGTGGATGCGAGGTGTCAAAAACGGAACGGCTAGGTGGCCCAAATGTTAGTTGGCGAGGTGGCATAATGATAAAGTAGTGAAGTATGACTAAAAGGCCACAACCTAATACATGGCCGTGGTTATTTAGAAATTGTCTATTGTTATTAGTTACTTAGTACTGTAGTAAGCAACATGCTAAACACTTGTTAAACCACTTGTGAAAAGGTCACTAACTAAATTGAGGAAGTGTGC
The DNA here is from genome assembly GCA_916999025.1 of Orgyia antiqua. Lineage (NCBI taxonomy): Eukaryota > Metazoa > Arthropoda > Insecta > Lepidoptera > Erebidae > Orgyia > Orgyia antiqua. The sequence goes on along the minus strand of OU779864.1, from coordinate 11,696,697 downwards.
CTTATTGAATTGTCCTTTTAATTATTTTTAACTCTTTTATATGTTCGGTGTGTGTCTGTCGGTGTATTTCATTCAGAGTCGCTGGAGTGGCTCGTTGCAGTGTCACTGTGAGCACACTTGTGTGTTTGGTTATGCACGTAATAATTTTGTTGTGTATGAGTGGACTCAACAGGATTGTTGTTTCTCCGGTATGCCTTTCATATACAGTCGGATAGTTTCACATAGGATCGCTTTGTTTAAAGAATCAGATGGGAATGTTTTGGTTGTTTGCTAAGATTGTGACAGCATTGTGACGGCGCAGACTTGTGTCTCTGATGGCACGGGCTTTCAGCTTTTTTTTGTGGATGGGAGGCATAGAATTATTTTGTAGCTAGAATAGCGACTCGGCACTCCGGGTCGGGCCGCTTCTTTTTGGCTCACTTGTATTGATTCGGTAAGTGTCTGTTAATGTCGAATTGATCTGAAGGTTTGCACACGTTTTGGGTATCGATGGCGGTGCAGTCATTTGGAATGGTATTCGGATTTTCAAGCGTGTTTTTGGGTTTTTGAACTAAGTAGATTATTCTATGCGAAAGTGACGCGGACAGATGCAGGATGGACGAGCGGTTGTATGAATAGTTTTGTATATTCCAATCAAGCCCAAGTTTATTATCGCCCGAGGACGGTCGCTGGTCAGAATGGCCGTGTCGGCTAGGCGTAAAGGACGTGGGTTTTAAAAGAATATTAAACTGTTTATAACCAATTTGTAGGTATACGAAATTAGTTCTTGATTTACTTATGCCCAATTAGTTAGTTAAATCTCATTTAGATTAGTATCTGATTAATGTCGAGATATTAACTAAGAATATGCCCTAAAGATATTGAAGATTACATAACTCTTATCATGGCCGTAATATTAAGAGTGTATTATGTCGCAACTCCCCCACTACCCCCACTCGCAAGTTGCTTTAAATACGATAGGCGAACGTGGCTGAGGTTCAGTATTATTCGAGAATTCGTGCTGTATACATCACGGCGTATTAGTGTGTGTGTAGAAGTTGGTATTGTACGAGTCGTCGCGCTGCTCAATCTCCGACGTATCGGCATTGAGCTGGTCCTTATAGGCGTCAGCGCGGCGTGTATCTGTGTGCGCGTGTGTACGTGTATTGTGTAAAGTCGTCATGTACGTGTTTTCGCGTACATGTATTCCTCATTGTGTGAACGTAGTGATGATTCTTCGTTGCGAGGCTTGGGCACTGGCTATAAGGGGTTGATGTGGAGGCCAGTTATCCTTATAAGTGTGCAAGAGTATGATAGATTGAGGTGTGAATATCGGTAAGACAGTTCTTACGCTATGTGCTCGGATTCCTGTTCAGGCCTCTGGTCTATTCTCCGACATATATATATATAAGCAAATAGGTTTAGTTAAATATTCTGTAGTGCACTTTATAAGCCCCTCTTCCTCAAATTTCTATCTCAAAAAGGTTTGCTGGAAGAGAATTCATATTTGAATTAAGCTCGCCTATGTCTGACATGCCTTTTATTTTTAAGTAATTTCTGTTTGTATTTTCTATGTGTACAATAAAGAATTATGAATTATGAAATAAAATTATGCGAGTAAAAGTAAAATATAAGTTTTGTTATTTGTAACGCTAATGAAACTGTACACACTGTTGAAACATCGGTACCGGTACTCATTATTAATATGTTTGTTTGTTACCAAACTTGTTACCAAACAAAATCTTGATTTAAATTATTCATGTCACTGATGTGAAGTAAAGCAGCTGTGAAATTAATTATTTCATCATCGTCTACGTTATATTTGTGACACTAAAATTAATAAGCAGTTAATACTTGGTTGATTTTAACTTGTATAAAATTATGTCAATAAAAGAAAAACACACATCTGAATCCTTAAAAAATGGTTGTATTTGAACGAAAGGGTCGCGCAAGTATTGATGATGAAAATAATATTTTGATTTAAATTTTAATTATTGAAATTTATTTTATTTTATTTATTTATGTATTTATTTATTTATTAACACTTTATGCACAAAAAGATACAATGGTGGACTTAATGCCCTAGGCATTATCTACCAGCAGTACCAGCCAACCACATGGCAATGCAGAGATAAAGCAGTGTGGATGAAAAATGCAAAAAAGAATCCTACTAATTTAAACAATGAAAACTTTTTTTTTAAAGCATTTTAACTTATTCAAAACCTAAAAACGTTAGCTGATAATGTTTGTTGACTGTTTTTAGAGATTATTATACTATCTATATTAATATTATAAAGCTGAAGAGTTTGTTTATTTGAACGCACTAATCTCAGAAACCACTTGGATTTAAAATATGGCTGTTGATAATCGCACGACAATCGTATGAATAAAAAATAATTATTTATACGACTACTTTGTTATTTGTACTAATTACGTTTCATATAACTTTAGAAATTAAAAAAAATAAGGTTTACGAAAAAAAAAAAGCCCTAACCTAACCTTCACTCGGTTAGCTTCGAGATCTAATAACTCCGCAATTGTTTCCTTTTGCTCCTTAGTTAATCTTCTGCTCCGTGGACAGTGTCGAAAAATATTTTCACTTTTTTCACGAAAAAAATTCTTAGTAATAAATTTAATAATAAAAAATAATAATATCCGTATGAAAATACTCATTAAAAAAAAAAAGCCGTACAAATAGTCACATCCACGATTGTCGGATTAATAAAAAATAAATAATTATACGATAATCTTATTAATAGACACTTCCTTACAATATTCTTCAGTTTTGGATAGTAAATAGAAGCGAAGCATCCGTGAAAAATGTTGCAAAACGGAAAATTTTTCAAAATTCTATGCATACAAAGTCAACAGCTAGATTTTTTATAAAAAAAACATTACATTACATTTTATAAAAAAAAGCGTTACATAGAATTTTTAACATGAACGTTACTCATTACCTAAACATTCAATATTAGAACTGAAATTAAAAATCTGTTAAAATTGCCAATTCCATGAAATCTTTTCAAATTGTTTAGTATGTTAAGGGCCTACATCAATATCATCGCCGACACGTACATATTAACACAGCCAGTAGGCACAGAAAATAAAGAATTAGGGATACTTTTCCTATTTACTCAAAATCTACTAAATATATTTTAAATCTGATCCACGTGTTTGTATACATAATAGTTACCTATGATTTTAAAGTTATTTCATTAGTTAATACGCGATAATAGACCGACAAATGAAAAAAATAAAAAATTTGAGAGGTTGTTTCGCCAAGATTTTCTATCGAGAAAACTTTTTTCAATCGCGTTTCTGAGTTTATGCGATCCTAGATCATATATTGAAAAAACATATACTTAAAAATTAGAGCTCTAGCCATTCAATCTAAAGAAACAATGAAAACTTCGTACATAGAAAAATGCACGAAGCTATTTTGGTATCCTCTTAATATAACATTACGTACACGCATTTACTGATTGTATGTGTGAAGTAGTACACGCACTGGTGTTTATTTTTACTAATGCCTACTTTAAAAGCTAGAATTTCTCTGTCGCTCTAAAATGCTAAGACTGCTGAACCGATTGCAATGGTACATAGATAATCTAGAGAAGGACACAATAAAATAATAATATTAACTGAGTTTAGAAACCAAACACAACACACTTTTACAAAAATGCTTGGACCACTCTACTTATTAAAAAAAACCGCATTAAAATCCGGTTTCTAGTTTCGATGATATAAGCTCGCATAGTCCCTATGCACATATAAAAATAACGTCTTAATTGAAAAAAGTATGCGTTGAGATTCCAAATTGTACGCATTCAGTCGCAGGCAAAGGCTTGCATTATAATAACGTACCACGTTATAAAAAAAAAAACTTTTTTTACACCTTAATGTAAACATAAAATTACAATTTTTATTGTTTAAACAATTCAAGGAACATTTCAAATGGACGGCCTTAATTATCGCAATAACATATTTATTGGAGCGTTTTTCTTTCAGGCTGAATATTTACTATTAAATAAATAAAACTTAAAAAGCATCATTTTTTTAAAATTTAATTAAACAATCTTGTACGATATTCTCTACTCTATTCGAGGATAATTAATTATTACTCGGAATCAAAGGCCAGGACAGTACAAACGGTGTTTTGATTCTGAACTGTGTCTGATAAATGAGGGTTCAACCCTTGTCTGTTGCGCTGTATAATACGCTTTCTCGCATTTAATGTTCGAAGGTAATACAACCTTTGAACATTAAATGTTTTATGTTTAAAATATAATAAAATACTCTTTATTGCACACCATATTAATTTACAGCACTTACTTACTAGACCTAATAATAGGTACAAAGGATGATCTTATCGCGAGCTGCGATCTCTTCCAGACAACCTTAGAATGGACTTGATCGAGACTGAATAGGTAACTTGTTTAATATAATAACAAAATCTAAATATTGATTTGATAAATAAATCGTTACAATATTAAGGTTTAAAGAGTAGTTAAGTATTATAAAAACCTGGGTTTAAATTAATAAACAAGTTAAAATAGATACGGTTCGATCCTGGGGCCATCCAGTCAGAGGCGTAGTTACCCTAGGGTCATATCGACGCAGGAAAGCGATCTTGTAGTATGTCGAAATATGCAACTTTGCACCAGAGCTAAAAAACTATTTCAAAAATTCATAATATGTGAACTAGTAGACGTAAAACTACCATATTTTCAGTGATAACAATTTAAAATAAAACCTTCCATTTGCAATGTAGACGGTCATTCTAAGATTAGTGTAATTGGATTTAATACTAGATACAGCATTTGATTTTCAAAACCTAAACATTGAATATGCTGTATCTCAAAAGCCAAATGTTGGGACCATCAGTAAATTGTTCAAAACACTGGTATCAGACTTGCTGTATCTATATATAAGTTTTATATGAAGACAGATAGTTTGTTTTATATGAATACATTTCTTTTTCATCTTTTTGCTATTTGTTGTAAGTAGTATTACATAATTGACGGAACACAAATAAAATGCAGTATGTTAGACAATCTATTTATTTAATGTAATCAAAAATGTAAAACAAAATTTTTGCCCTCTAAACAAAATTAAAATACAAACAATAAAAAAAAAACTCAATTGGTATAATACTTCTTAAAACCATTTTAGCTTAAGTAAAAAAAAACATAACAAATCAAAAAAAATTGGTCAAGTGCGAGTCGGACTCGCGCACGAAGGGTTCCGTTACCTTGTACTCTCTGGTTACCTTGTACTCGTAATAACATCAATATTATCAGGCCTCCGATATAATCTGGAATAAAAAAAAACTCTCATTGATATAGGTACTTATGATGTGTCGATTTGTTGTGTATGATTATTATTTAACTCAATTAAAAACAAAAGAGTTAATTGTAAATAGTACTCACCAGTATTTTCAAATATCACATTAAACACGAAAATATTGTGTCGTCTTTACACTACCTACGTAATTGCATTCACACTTAGGCGGTCGAGCGTCGACTGACAAGTAAGCCGTACGCGCTGCATCTGCTAGTGGTCGCGGGGGATGGGGGAACGAATGCCGTGTATAATCCAATAGCTAAAATATTATATCATTTAAGATGGGATAAGTATAAATTTTAATAGAAAAATGCACTTTAAAATGGTGTAATTGTAGAAATTGCGTAAATTGCTGAATGAGAACTTAGTAATATCTCAAATGGGCATATAAATCCCGAGCGGCAATTTTGCTGTAACTAAATAAAATTTATATTGTGATGCGCTGTGAAGGGCGTAACTCATTGCAAGTAATGCATCTCTGCCGGGGTATATGTCGTAATCTGTGAAGTATACGCAGCAATTTTGTTGTATGTATACTAAAAAATAAAATAGCGAATTTTGGTTTAGTTACAACATGTTATTGTTTTGATTTCAAAATATTGAGCTAAAAATCAATGTCGTATCTAAATAAAAAATAGTCGTAGAAAAATGAAACTGAGACCATTGGATGCGGTATTTTCTTCTGAATCGAATGATGTATAAAGCTCATTTTCTCATTTTTTCGAGATACGACAAGATCGCTTTCCTGCGTCGATATGGGCCCTTCCGTGGGACTTGGAGGCGGAGGTGCTTGCCGAAGTTTATCAGCGGTGGGTAGAGCATACGCGTGTGGACGGCGGTCGCCTTCCACCTGTAGAGACGGAGTCCACGTGGCGCGACGACGCTCGCCATGTTGCCATGGCTCGGTGGAAAGCTCGGCTGGGGATGCCTCGGGCCGGTCTTCGGACCGTAGAGGCACTCCAACCAATGCTAGAGGAGTGGGCGGCAGCATGGGGTCGTTACCTTCCGGCTAGCGCCGATATTGTCGGGGCACGGGTGCTTCGGCAAACACCTGCACAAGGTTGCAAGGAGGGATCCGACCCCAGGCTATCACCACTGCGATTGCAGCGAGGATACGGCGCAGCACACGCTCGAGTTTTGCCCAGCCTGGGCGGTGGAGCGCCGTGATCTCGCTTCAATCATAGGAGGAGATCTTTCGCTGCCGACTATCGCTTTTGCCATGGTCACCAGCGAGTGATGTTGGACGGCGGTCGCAACTTTCTGTGAGGTGGTTATCTCGCAGAAGGAGGCGGCGGAGCGACTCAGGGAGGAAAGTGCCCTGGCTGGGTCCAATCGTCGCCGGCGAACCGGGCAGCGGAGGCGCGCCTACGCACGCCTCCTGCCGCCGTAGCCGGGGCCGTGGGTGGTCGGATCGGGGAGGTTAGTCTGACCATCTGCAATAGAGCTCACCGCGTAGAGGTGACGTCCTGGTGTGCCCGGACGTCGCCCGTGAGAGGATGCTCTCGGAGCAGCCGCTGGGTGGGCAACTGATGGTGGAATCACCGCAGTACCAGTGCCCAATTCCCAGCTGAGTAAGGCATACGGCGGGGGTTTTAGTGGGTGAGGGCCCCACACTACCCTACTGTTATCCCCGAACAGTGGGGTGTGCGGTCAGGCATTTCTCCCGCCTCAAACAAAAAAAGGGTCATATGGGCCAAGGCCTAGGGCTGCATAAGCCTTTACTTTTATTATTTGGCTCTTTCGATATTAATTTATGGGATGGCTATTCAAACGGCCTATGGTGCGTGTCCGGCAAAAACCAAACTATTTTGTCTTGGAAAACAAATAAAAAATTATGTTTTTTCAGAAATGTCTGCACAGAAACAGATAGGTGTTTGTTTAAATGTTCGGAATTTTTGCCATGTTCAGCCGAAATTTAGGCGACGATAAACCCAAAATCCCCATATTTGAAAGTCACTTACACTATCTCTGTAAGCCCCACAAATATCACACAAAGCGTTTGGTATAAGTTATTATTAAAACTTATGAAGAATTTACGAGTACAGAATGAGCTGGGTTCACATTAATAAACAATTTGCTTGTACGTTGTTCTCGTTGAGTTTTCAAGTTACGAAGCATGTGGAAGTAACTATATGATTGTACTCGGATGTGGGGTCGTAGGTTATCACAATGCGTCACAGTTGAATAAAATAATGATTGTATTCTGTTATCTTTATACGGACTTAAAAGGTGATGCACTATGTAATGGATTATACAATTCGAAATTTCGAAATAATAAAGGCTTGAAGATTAAATGACGTCATTTTTCTCAGAAGCAGTTTATTTATTTATCAAGGATAACAACAGTCTTTATAAATGTATTACATATATAGAATTACTTCAAAATATACCAGTTATAGTTATCCAACTTATACCTAAACTTAAAGTAACAAAACAGCAATAGTTATCGAGCCGGCGGCGCGCGCGGCAAGAGCGCCGACTGGATGCATAATGGTAAGTGATTGTTAACATTAAATAAAATATTAATATAATAATATGTCTAAAACTAATGTTACTTATTTAGTCTAATAAATTTACACTATTACTCATCATGTGGTTTTATTTTATCTCTTTTATTTACATTACAAATTATCAATGAAATTATACATTATGTTCGAGAATATTATACATAGGTAATTATTTAGACTTTCTTGCTAACCCCTTTCTTTGTTATTGATTTGTACAAGCTTTTACATAAATACATATACATTATATTTTATAATCTTTTTAATACACAAACATATCACATACACTTGTCGATACACATACCTAAACAATAATACATACTACACATCATATACAAACTTATTCATACACAGTCCATCCATCTTTTCTTTCTGTGTATTAGACAAAAATGAATATTTTGCTAAAAGTAATGACGTGCTATGGAGCTTGAACAGAGCTTGTAAAAGCCCTTTATATTATGATAATATCAAACAATACATTGCTTGTTGCTGCGGAAATTTAAGTTACATCATTTTATTACTCTATCACGTTATATACTCCAATAACTTGTCGATAACATGATTTTGTGTTATGCAAATAAGACATAAAATTGCGATACGTCGTTATCAGTTTACGTAGATTTCCAACAGTAAGTTTTTAGTTAGTTTTATTTATACCTATTTTTGTTTATTAAAATGATAAGTGACCAGTGGTTAGAACAAAGTAAGTTTCTTTTTCTACCAGCCAATCAACGTCCCACGTTGAGCACGGGCCTCCTTCATTTTGGAATTTTGGTTGCTGCTGTGACATAGGGCTTAATTTCGACTTTTCCGTCTCTTGGAGTTGATTTTGACTGCATAAAATATCTCTTAACTAACTCGTACAGAACACTGTATGAGGAAATGGGATGGTAAAACTTGTATTCTTAATCCGTCACCACGCGGACAGACGAAGCTCGCTTTATGAGACATAAAATATAAGATCGGCGGAAACCGACGTTTTAGGTAGACCTTTGATTTAATTAGAAAACGACAGCAAGTTTTTGTACTCTTTTATATCATATGTATAGTCTGTATCTTCAAAATAGTGGTTTGATCCTAGTTTTTTCACATATAGGTAGTTACATTCTTTCTAAGCACCATAGAATATTACGAAATAGTGTTTAGGTGCCTGAAGACACGGATAACAGCTAGTAAATACATAAAATAGAAGCATATACATAATTCGTAAGTTCATATACCTAAGAGTGATACATCAACATTATAATTACGTTGACATAATGGACGGTTTAATGGCTGACAGCTTTTCAGTGCTGCGTAATAAATTAATTACTTAGGGTAAAGTTTAGTAAAAGTATAGTTAAAGTTGTGAATATGCTCAAGTCAGAAGTTAGTATATTTTGTACATAGATAATACTTTACAGCTTCTATTTAGGCTAATATTATATAGGGAAAGAGTTTGTTTGTTTGAACGCGCCTGATTTCAGGAACTACTGGTTCGAATTGAAAAATCCTTTTTGTGTTGGTTAGTCCATTTACCGAAGAAGGTAATAGGATATGTACCTAACATCACACTACTACCAATGGGAGCGAAACATTAGTAAAAAACGTTGCATAAACAGGTAAAATTTTCCAAATTCCACGCGTTCGGTGTCGCAGGCAACAGCTAGTACCTATACTTGTAGATGTGTGCTATTAAACTTTTGTTACAATATCCATGTGGTGACCTGGTTACAAGCTATGAATATCTACAATTGTCACGATCCCATTTCCTACTCAATGTACCGTATACTACACTTTAGAAATAACACCTTCTGCGGGAGACAGAAAATTATGCAAAATTGCCTGATCACCGTGCTACAGTTGAACAAAAAACCTTCTCGAAGTGGAGTAGACCCTAGCCCAATCTGATCGCTACATGCACTCTTGGCAGAGAAGTGTCGATTATTTTGGTTGGGGTCGGTTACATGCTTCAACGCCGTGCCCTATAGTGGGACCTTAATAGGAAGGAGGAAAAGAAACAGTTTTTTCGTATTTGATTACCATCTAAAGAGATACCAATTTTATTTTGCGACTACGTTCTTTTTGAACTTGTTTGGGTTCACTCCTTCAATCAGTATAAAGGCTTTACTCAAAGCGGTGATAGATTCGACTCTACAATTCCCTAATGGATTAGCAGGTTTCTTATGTACAAGTATTAACTTTTCTGCTAACTTTCAGTAGCTTGGTAAATAAAAGAGCCTATTGACATAGGATACGCCAGTAAAATAGTGTACAAAAAAGAATACGTAACATATTTATTGCGTTTTATTTCAACGTAGGTAAGACGTGATCGTAAATTTTACATATTTTATAAATGCTCTTAATATCTTCATTCGTATGTATTTATCTATATGTCTATTCATCCATTTGACGGAATTCTTGGACGTAATTTTGACTCCCTTCCAAATGTCGGATGACATTTGAATTTTTCTTACCAAAAACTGATGACAATGCAATAGTTTCAAAAACTATCCAAAAATTTTACGATCAGATTTCAGCGTGTATTTTCTTAATTCATAAAATAACCAAATTAAAATATTCAGTAGTTTATAAGTCTGTATGAAAATAAAGTGTTTTTGCCTTATAAATTTCTTGATAAGCATTCAGTTCACGAGTGATGGGTAGGGACGACTGAGTCTCAGAATTAAGTATGATTTATTAGTTTTATGAGCCTCAAACCATCTTATTTGCGTGAGTGAGCGGTCTACTTTTACGATGGTCAGTTTTGACTGATGTTATGCTTTACAGTCTAGTTATACATGAAAAATGAACTGTGAACATTTAAGAGTTACTGAAAACATATTTCTTACGATATTTTTAGGGCTTCGAACCAAAAGACAAAACGGGATCCTAGTACTGAGACTTCATTGTCCATCTATCATCAGGCTGTATCTTTGGAACGGTGTTACCTAGAGAGCTCAAATTTTCTCAGTTTATGTATATCAGATGATGCTACAGCAAGAAATTCAATATCATGATTCTCCTGCCCTTGTCTCGTTATTTGGAATCGGGAACATGACTAATATGTTATGATAATAACAATTGTAGCCGAACGACCGAACGATGAAACCCATCGTGTGTGAGTCTAACTCGTACTTGACCTGTTTTTATGTTACTTATAAGGATTAAAAAAGTTATGAAACCTGACTTTTATGGTCAATCCATTTGGAATTACTAAATTTATTTGTCTGTTTATATTAAACACTTTTTTATAGCATGTTATATAAAAATTCGAGTTTAGACATTTGACAACTTAAGCTAAAAAAACAAATTTCTTCAAAATGTAGCGATAGGTGTTCGATACGGGGGAATGAAATGAGAGTAAATTCTTAGAATATTAAATAAGCGTAATGTGGAAAGTAATCATCCACTGTGTATTAAGAAAGTTTGAGCCAATTAGGACGATGTCTGATAACTTAAGAAAATTACTTACAAAATATTGCGATGACGATCATTTCAACAATTGAATGCAAAACCTTGTTGTTTTTAACACGCTTTTATAAGTTTGGTATGTATCTATCAATGTATTAATCTGTGTAACGGAATCTTTGAAAGCGATTTTCAGCCACTTGCAGTAGACGGATTGATCTGAAATTTTTCACATATTATATCAAGGACCGATGACAATGCAATAATTTAAAAGAATTATCCCAATTCCTTAACCAGAATTACTAGAATAGCATGTTGAAGTATCACTATGACCACACTTGTATTTTTAATAATACACGTAATTAAAAATAACGGACATGCAAGCTCCTAAAACAAATTTAATTTTTATTTGGTGTTGTACGATTTTACGATTTTTATGAAAAGTAGAGAGCCGTATATAAATAAAATTGGTCAAGTGCGAGTTGGACTTGCGCACGAAGGGTTCCGTACCATTATCTATGCAACATAAGGCAACGTTATTAGTATCGAGCAAGAAACGGTAAAAAAATCATGTTTGTTGTATGGGAGCCCCCCTTAAATATTTATTTTATTTTATTTTTAGTATTTGTTGTTATAGCGGCAATAGAAATACATCATCTGTGAAAATTTCAACTGTCTAGCTATCACCGTTCTTGAGATACAGCCTGGTGACAGACGGACGGACGGACGGACGGACGAACGGACAACGAAGTCTCAGTAATAGGGTTTCCGTTTTTAACCTTTGGGTACGGAACCCTAAAAATAATCAATTTTTTTTATTGTTAATAAACCCACCAGTGGAACATAATTTTCTTTCTTTTTATTGTTTATCTGTACATTTCTTAGTTCATCTAAGTGTTCATTTAAAGTTGTTTCTCTTAATCTTCATGTAATTCTATAAGTATGAGTTTGTGCATAATTAATTAATTACTATGCATTTCTATCGGAACATATATATAGTTTATTATTAACGTAAAATATTTTGTATTTTACAACCACATATAATATTAAAATCTATTTAGATATAAGAATTATTCACAGATTTTCGATGTATGTGTCAGTTTTCTGTAAATATTTCTTACGCACACATCTTCAATACCGTTATTTATTCTGTGTCTACACTGAAAAATATCAATAATCTTTTCTTTCATACCAGATCTATCGTACGTGGCATATTTAAATACATAACACCTATCACAAATGTCCTTATTGATTTGAAAAATATGGGTCATGTATAACATTCAACATACATATTTAATACTTTCAGGCTTTTGTACCAGACTCTATGAGAATAAAGTAGACCATTTTAACATGTTTCTACTATAGATAGATAACTCTTTATTTGTACAAACACCAATTTTACACAGAATTTTAAAAATACAGTCTTAAAAGCTATTTTACAAAGGGCGGCCTTATCACTAATGTGATTTCTTCCAGGCAACCGTATAATGGATAGAATCTAAAATAGACATTGCGGTGGTTGTTGGTGTATTCTACGTTATATATTGAAAATATGAACAAATACATCAAACAAAAAATGAATAAACGTACATAGGACATAGCACACTAATTTTAGTACTATCAACACTTTTTATTAATATTTTCGTCAGTATTTACAGACGAGCCTCCTGGTTGAGTGGTTCATGTAACGGACTGCAAATCAAGAGGTTGCGGGTTCGATTCCCGCTCGGGACAATCATTTGTGTGTTTTTTCTAATTGTCATACAAATGTTTGTACTGCGTCTGGGTGTTCTATGTATTATAAATATGTATTTACAAAAAAAAAGGTAGTATATGTATCCTATCCGTATTCTGGTACCCTTAACACAAGCATATAAGCTTAGCTTGGGGCCAGAGGACGTTGTGTGAAATGTCCATGAATATGAATGAATATTTATCTATTTATAAATTATCTCTTTCTCTCCCAAATAAAAGTTCATTTTACGGATTTAGACGCGTGTATTTGTTTTAAATTGCACTCACCATTATCACGGCTAAGACTGAGCTGTAAAGAGTCTTCTGCCATCAGTTGTTAAAGGGTTTACCCACATTTCATTTTAATTTTACATTGGCCATAAAGATAGACTTTTACCATAAACAACATTATATTACTCTTTTTCTCTCTCTTGGTCTCTCTTTCTTTTTAGCCTATGAATATACCACCATTGGGCACAGGTCTTGACCCAGAGCTGAAATTTTGCACACATATTAAAAACCGATGACAATGCAATAATGTAAAAGAATATTCATGATTTTCAAGTGTGTGTTCTAGTTTTTGAACCAAGCCAATTTATTACTTGTAAGTGTTTCTTTATTGCTTTATTACCTTATTTATTTCTTTATATATACTTTTATAGAACTACTAGCTGTCCCGGCAAACGTTGTTTTGCCTTACTAAAAAAAAAAAACAGTTTTAAAAATAGATGTTGGCCGATTCTCAGACCTACTGAATATGTATGTAAAATTTGAGAAGAATCGGTCAAGCCGTTTCGGAGGAGTACGGTAACTAACACTGTGACACGTGAATTTTATATATTAGATAATATACCTACAAATTAAATTAGACATAGGTACGTCATAAATAATCCCTATTAATATTATAAATGCGAAAGTAACTCTGTCTGTCTGTTACGCTTTCCCGCTTATACCTCTCAACCGATTTTGATGAAATTTGGCACAGACAATCTTTAGACCCTGAGAAAGGACATAGGATACCTTTTATTGCGAATAAAAAAATTTCCAAATTCCACGCGGACGGAGTCGCAAGCAACAACTATAAGTAGTCTAAGATACTATAAGTTTATGTCCTATTCAAGTTTATTCAAATTTTCACCTCGTATTTTATTCGGCCAATTCATTAGATTGACTATTGTGTATTCGATATAGAGTTTCGAGATATGATTAACAATAAAACGTTTTTTTAATAAATATATATATTGGTATACTGAAATGAATAAAGAAGTTACTATTTATAGGTAAAATAGTGTTTAATAGGATAATAACAGATTGTAATTTTAAGCCTCTTTTGCATAAAGTATATAGTCTTTTTAAGGCGTTTTTATTACCAACACTTTTTCGTTATTTTCGTTCGTATCTATTCATAAATTTATCTCTTTCTCTCTCTCTTTCCAGCCTACTAATGTCCTATTGTTGGGCACAGGTGTCTTCCACTATGGGAGTGATTATGGTCTTTCCTCACAGAGGATGTTATCTCTGTACAATATCCCTTAGCTGGCTTTTACAGCACCCTGGGAAGGAAATGGTGTAGTGACACTTGTATTCTTTATCAGTCACCACACGGACACAACTAAAGGCTGTTATATATATATATTAACACTAAAACAATTATTTTTTTATAGTTTACTGACAATACATACATTTTCGCAATTAATATTAAACCATAACAAATTTAGTTTAAGTTTCCGTGACCAGAGGACACTAGTCATGGCGCCACTGTTTCATTACACAATTCAAATCTAAACAACCATATTAATGTCATGGGAAATATTTTATCAAACTCGACTTTATAACCATTGCATGTTATTGTATATTGTTTTATGGATGACAATGAAAAGAATTTCAAGGATGATATAATTTATTTTATGGTTTTAGAACTTGAAAGTCTATGGTTTTCTTGATGGTTATTATAGCATAGTATTGTCAGTGACTTCGTCTGCCCAAACATCGATTTTAAAATCTAATAACAAAAAAACAGACTTACAAAAACCCTTAAACATAATTTTTACTAAGAATTTGAATAAAAAGAATATCAAATATGCATATTTTTAGAAGAGTTGCTTTTCTTAATAAAATTAATGTTTCAGAAATAAATAAGAAACTACTAGTTGCCCTTTCTATTCGTTAGTTACGATAAAGTTGCAGAAATTTACATGTAATAATATTACTAAATTCCAAGCAAATGCAAACATTCTAAAATATGTGGTATATATTAGAATAAATAAAAAAGAAATAGAAAAAAAGTAGGGTAAAGAACCTCTATTTGTCGTAGTCGCTCGTGCGTAATAGTTAAAAGCGTAGTTGTATCAATATGGTGAAGAGTTAAACTTACCAATATGACCTACTTACGGGTCATTAAAACCTCTTTTCAGGTTAAAAAATAAAAAAAAACACATTAAAATATGCAATTACAGAATTACTCATGAATGTACAACCTAATTCACAGATCACCACCAAAAAGACCCCGCAGGCAAGGCAAACAACTTAAGATGAAAAAATACGCAAACGAGCATATTATAATAAGAGAAAACTGAATGTGAGAGAACTCGGTGTGCTATGTAGCTACGACCAAAGAAAATAAATTTAATTCATGGAGTTTCTTGTCTGTTTTTCTCCATAGGATATGCGCTTGGAATAGAAACCTAGATTCCGACGACGTTTCAAAAGAGCTTGTAAAACCAGCCAACTTGAAATTTTTTTTTTATTTTGACTTGACATTGACTTTCGTTATTCTTTTCCCAAAAACCTGCGTATTCCTCCTACATTAATTTGTTTAGTCGTCAAAAAATATATTGTACGCATACCGAACATATTGTTATGTGTAACGCTAAACTGGCATAGGTAGGTAGGAAAACTGGATGCATGGGAAGTCAGTGTTGCTACGACCAATGAAAATGCATTATTTTATACACAGTCACACGTGCCTTCATCCCACATTGGCACGTTTAGACATCAACAAAAATCTCGTATTGCTCTATCTATCGTAGTTGATCTGTGACCCTAATTACTTCAGTTCATAAAATCGTATAGGCTATAATAAAATACCTTGTCCTATTATTATTATTATAGGCTTTTCAGAATTATACAAGGTCATATTATTTTAATGGTATGTTAAAACGATTATATTGACATTAAATTATACTTAGTGTATTTATTCGTAGATACTTAGTAAGGGTTCTAGGCAAAGGGTAAATGAAATGAACTCTGTAACAACCGCAACGAGATTTTAAAAGGTGGAATAAAATTACATTTCGACTACATAACGTAATAGCTGCAGCGCGCAATTTCCTACGCGTGGAATTTCAAAACCAAACTCTAACAAATTATACAAAAACACCATACTCTTGAACCCTTCTATCTATTAAATAAAGGGCATCAAAATAATTGATTGAATTAGACAGCAAATTCTGCATTTCATAAGGTTTTTAATCACTTTAATTAATATCTCACTATTGGGCAGGGGCATCCTGCACTTTGAGAAGCATTGCACTTTGGCAGTTCCGCGCCGAACAGGTGTGTTGGCAAAGGGTCAATTTTCGAGATTCCCATCTCTCCCAGAGGATGTTGCCTTGTACAGCACTCTGAGAAGGGAACGGGCTGGTGACACTTGTATTTGTAATTCCGCAGCACACGGACAAAGACTATAGTAGTTTTATTTTATTGGTAGTGACAACGTTAGCGGTTCTATGCTAAACGTGGCAGTTGTAGTTTTTATGCTCACTAAAAAAATATTCAAATTCCAGATTCCACGCGTATGAATTCGCGGGCATCAGTTAGCAGCTAGTAGGTACCTAAATACGTATATTTTATGTAAAAAGTTTTACTATGAATAATTTTAACATTCGCGGAATTTGTAGCTCGTCGTTGCAGTTGCATATTAGTAGCAAACACGAGCGAGCGCTACGAGTGTTTACATTGTCAGTTTAAATTATTAATGAGTTTAACCATTATGTAGCGGGAGGTAGGGATGTCAGAACTAAATAACATATCGATATTTTAACTTATAAATATCGTTGCTACGCTCAATTTTTTAACTGACTTTATAAACAAGTAGGGAATTTTTTATCTATTATACGTTCCACTGTTGGACATGGGTGTGCTCCTTTTTGGAAGGGATAGCGGTCTTCTGTGCCGCGCTGACCAGGCGTGTAAGCACACGGCTTGAATTCGAGTTTTCCATCTCTCACACAGGACGTTATCTGTGTACAATATCTCTTAGCTGGTTTTTACAACTACCTGGGAAGGAAAAGCGGTGGTGACACTTGTATTTGTAATCCGTCACCACACAGAGATTTCTCAGAACGTAGAAATTTTGTTTTTTATGCTTTTCCCCTGATTTCTTGAACATGTCTGAATCAATTTCTGGAAATTCTTTTTTTATCGATATCTTATTTATAAGGTCGCCACATTGATTTCGATATTGGATATGGTGTTTTGATATAATAATAAAGTTTTCAAATATATCGAAAAAACATCGAAATATCGATATGTTTTAGACAAGCCTAGCCTAGAATTTGGTAAATTATTTACTGATGCAGCATTTGCTTGGTAAGTAGAATTGTGGTATGTTATTTCAAAGATATAAGTTCATTTCTCTATGATCAATATTTAATATTGGGAAAAATGTAGTAGGTATCACTATTACCTATTTTTTTTTCCTTTACACCTAGCCTACACCAGTTTAGTAGAGATACGGTCTAACTTCAAATTACATAGTGCTGATCATCATTTCATATTTATAAAAGTTTATCAATTAGGGTTAAGACTACCCACTTAACGTAGCACTTACAGCCGTTGGGGATGCATGACCGTATGAATGTAATTGAAGACAAGGAAGTGTGTTTATATCGTAACAGATAGCGCTCTATTATCTCTGCCGAACCCTATGGGAAAAAGGCGATACAGTATTACAATCGTGATAAAGTTTACCACATCTTTTACAACTCTGTGGTAACATGCTTTTTAATAATATTTAGTCTATAGATATTCTTTTTAACATGATACGTCTATTACTATTTGCTTTTTGCCTTATTATCGTTTATTATTATTATTATATTGACGGGCTTCGTGGTCTAGTGGTTCGTATAACGGACTGCCGATCATGAGGTCGTGGGTTCGATTCCCGCCTCGGACAATCATTTGTGTGATGTTTATAAATGTCATGTCATACTAATGTTTGTTCTGCGTCTGGGTGTTTGTATGTATTATAAGGATGTATATAAAAAAAATGTAGCTTAGGTATTCTATCCGTATTCTGGTATCCATCACACAAGCATATAAGTTTAGCTTGGGACCAGAGGACACTGTGTGAAATGTCCGTGAATATTTATTTATTTATTTATTATTATCATCTTTATCTTATTGCGTTTATTATTATCTTTATTTTTTTGATTCCTATTCCGTTTTTATCTTGTCCTACATATTTACTATAAATTATAATTTATCTCATAAAAATGTCAATAGTTTCGTTAATTTCTGCCTCATTTTGGTTTAGATTCTCAAGTTCTGGTTTTTGTTTGTGTAATGTGTCTTTGTTTTACCATTTACTTTTCGTATTCCGTAAACATTTTCCTTAAAAGACTGCTATAGTATTAAGATAAGCAGTGAGAGGGGCTCTGTAACAAAGATCGTGATACGAATTTTATATTTTCATACAACGGGATGAACATACTAAGCGGAGTAACTACCATGATGGGGAAACTACGTGTTGTATACTGAAAGAAAGAAAATATTTATTTTGATGAGACTAACATAGTAACATAGTTCACAGACACAAGTTGTATGGTTGTTATTAGAGATGAAACGGATATCCGGTAACTATCCGGTATCCGGCCTATCAGGCCTTCTTTTCACTATCCGGCCGGATAACGGATAGTAAAATTTAAAAAAAAATATTATTTTACACAAGGCAAATCATACTCCAATAGGTTATGGACACCGTTTATTTTTATAATCTCACATCAAAAATGTTAGTTTTATTAATTTTAATCAAAATATTGGCCATATGGGCGATGGTGTTTTTAATGATGACATTCCTTGTCAATCTATCAGAATTCAAACATAAAATCACGACGACAAGTGATAAACAATGAAATAAACAACAAACGAACTGAGAAACAAACACAAACTGACACGCGCGATAACACTCAAACGTCCCCGAGTCGACCCGATCTCCGCTTACGTGCGACCAGAATGCGCCTGAATATTTCTGATCTCGTTCACCGCGCCAATATTCAAATCAAACTGAACGCGTCAACGCAATAAAAGGCCGAATATCCGGCGCTCCGGCCTAGTAGCTTGCCGAATATCCGGTATCCGGCCAAACTACTATCCGTTTCATCTCTAGTTGTTATTACAATATTTACGAAATTATTCAAGAATAATAAACTCCATGCAAAACAAAAACATACTCATCAAAAAGAGATGAAGCTCAGCATAAAGCTGCGTCGCTGTAAACAACGCAGCGCGGATTTTCAGCAACACCTCGTAGGCAATTAACTACAAATAATAATTATTTAACAACTATTTATATTTATTACATAGCTTCGATATAGCCCGCGTAAAACTGTCAAAGATATAAAAAGTCAATGATACATGCAAATAAAATTTATATAAAGTTAAGTGGTTAAAAAAATGTTATAAATCGTTCTGTCATAAAAATAATATTTTTTTAAATAAAATCAGTATAAAATATAAAAATAAAAACTACTCGTACAGAATTCTTCATAATAAATTAATTTACATAATATTAAAAATTGTCTGCTAAATTATAAAATCATTAAAAACATTATAAGAGCATTTTCATAATTCATATAAAGAGCATTAATAGAGAAATAGCAACAAGAAGTGGGAGAAAAATGATTGAAAACATTATTTTATGCATATTGATTATGCATAACTCCAAAGAGTAACGTGCCGTAATGCAGTGTTCTGCGAGATTCCATTTTCAGAATATCATTAGAGTTAAGAAATGGTGTTACATGGCCGATTCTGTTTCCGAATACCAAGGAGATCCTTGGTATTCGGAAACAGAATCTCGCACAAGCGTTTTGTACTCGTTGTATTAGCCTTTTCGTTCTCTCTAATAAACATGATCCGTATACTACATCCCCGTAATTAAATCTAGATAATACAAGAGCATCAACGAGCATCTTCCTAAGATCAACATCTAAGTGCTCGCGCATTCTGTATAACAGCTTTAGTCTGTAGAAACAATTTCTCACTATCGCATTTATATGTGCCTCAAATCTCAACTCCGGATCCATGATTATACCAAGATTACGCGCCTGCGACACTTTATCAATTAATAATGCATTGTTTATGGTAATTATGATAAAAGATGTAAGATGGCGCATGAAGGTCGGTAAAAATGCGCAACAAAATTAGATGCACAAATCACATATAAAAGGGCTGGCTTCATTATAGTCTGAACCGTTTTCATGCTACCACTCCGTACATGTGTTGCACGGCATCCAATCTTCTACAATTGGCTTCTTATATATTTCTCCTCATGCTCTAAAACCAACAGCAAATATCTTTTTTCCTACCCTCGACACTGCTGTATCATATGTGCCTAACCTCGTAGTACGATGCAGTTGTAAAAAATTAAATCATAGTCGCCATCCCCAGAGACGGACCCAGGGCTCTTTTAGCTTCGCCACAATCAACCTAGCGACTTGATTTCTTTCTCTCCTGGACATTCTAAAATAAGCATTTCGCTTCAAACCATTAACGAATTACATAGCACATACATAAATGCCCATAAACTATAAAAATTAAGATGAATATTTTAAAACTACCTTATGTAATCAACTGAAAAAAAAGAGATGTGTAAGATTGCGCGCGCAATCTTACACACCCCTTGCTTCTTGAAAAATTGCGATGTCATTGCTATCTCCTAAATAAGATGCCTTCTACTTAGTTTAAATTAAAAAATTCAATAAATCTACCGCGAGAAAATGTGGGTAAATCACTAATAGTACTTAGACATTTTGTACATTACTACTTTCATTCCATGAAGAAATAAGATCAAACGTGTCTAAAAACTTTGTAGTTTCATATCTCTTGTGTTATAAATACAATTAGAAAATAATTTCGTGAGCGTGTGTTTGATAGCACACAAAACACAACTGAAGTTGGTGACGAAGCTTCTTCCACTACCCAGATATGACGTATGCGCAATCTTATCGCACGCGCAGTCTTGTACCACCCTACCCTACGCATGCGCAGTAACGCCGATAATGTAAGGTTTTTTGTTACCTACGAAACTAAAATTTTTTTAAATATAAATTTTTTATGCATATTCAATTCAATAGGTCTGAGAATTTGCTACCATCTATTTTTCATACCCCTAACTGATAAGGGTTGACCCCCCTCCCGACATTTGTTTGGCGAAACAACGTTTGCCGAGTCAGCTAGTATTAGTATAGATTAATTTTTTATTTATCTGCCCATTAGCTTTCAGCATTCGCTGTTGGACATTGGCATCCCCTATAGAACACCACAAACCGTGGACCGGGACCGCTTGCATGGTAAAGAGCTTAGTTACGAGCTATTTACACAATAAAAATTTTGTAGGCATATTTTTTCGTTAACAGCATACGTCATTTCATTATAAGAAAGTTTTATTTCCCCGTATTAACATATTTATGTACTACAAGGTAAACAATATAAGTTCATGCAAGGTACGTGATACACTAACCTTGGTTTGATTGCGACCTCGTTGCTATTTCTAATAAAGTCAGCTTTTGAAGGACGTTTTCAGCTCAAAATATCTGATGTTAATAAAAATTGTGGTTATTTCCGCAATATGCATATTAGGTGCCTTCTTACATAATTACAATAATGCGTATATTGTGGTGAACATAGACTGAAAGCAATGAAAGGTTGGTTTTATTTCTCCTAATCTACGGTGGAGGTCATCAACACTTCACCAGTTTAAAAACAACATCGCTTGCACAATAATTAAACGCGCTACACTGAAGAACATTGGCAATTTTATCAGGCTCGTAAAGTGTCCAGAGCTTCTAAAAAGGGTAACACTGCCCTAATACATACAAAACGAAAACCACGGTTTTTTTAGTTGGGCAAACTGAATGATTCTGTGTAAGTAACACAGAATCATTCAGTTTAATCGTCAAGATTAGCGAAAAACAAAATGATTATTATAAATTAAAACTAGCGGTTGCCCGCGACTTCGTACGCGTGGAATTTAGAAAACACTCATTTGCAAAATTTTTCACCGATGCTTCGATCTTATAAGTCGCAGCGTGATGTCACGTAGCTTATAGCCTTCCTACATCTAAAAATAAATGTACTATCCTACACTGAAAGAATTTTTCAAATCGGACGAGTAGTTCCTGAGATTAGCGCGTTCAAACATACAAACTCTTCAGCTTTATAATATTTAGCAGTAGATACCTAACCATAATATAACGAAATAAAAAATATCAATACAAAACACCGATAGGTAGTAAAGACCGTGACGGTTTTAAAAAAAATAAAGATTTCATGAAAATTCTATTTTGGTGTACGAGGTACACGAATTTCACATTACATTTCTCCGTTAATACTTCTTAAGGCGCGTTTTGAGAAATCTAAAATAAGACGCTATATTTTGCATCTTCAGAATATTACATGAAATCGGATTCTGCATTAAAGATTATTGAAATATTTTATTTGGAAAATCTATTTAATCTTTCATATTTTGTATTTACAAATAATATTGTTCAATCGACATGTCCATTATTGTCCATGCAGGTTGTCTGGAAGAGATCGCTGACAGCGATAAGACCGCCTATTGTACATTAATCGTTTGTATATAAATTGTAAAAATTTTATTTTTATTATTGGTGTGTGTATTGTATTGCATTGTATAATAATTTGTTAACGTTTCACTTAATCTTCTCCCTAAACTTAGGCTTGTTGAATTCGTCTATTTAGTTACAAAGCTATATGTACTTCTTGGTTAGTAATAAGTTTCTTATATAACGTTCAACGCTCATTAACGTTGCACTATTGGGCACGGTCCTCCTCAAATTCAGAAGGGTAGTTGGTCAACTATACGAGGCTTGTCAGGCCTGTTAACAAAGGATTTAGTTTCGAGTTTTCTGTTTCTCACAAAGGATGTTATTTATAGTTTGTGAACATACACTTGTATACTTAATCAATCATCACGTTAGCAAGTAAAAAGACTGACGACTTTAAAAATCTAACAAACGCATATTAAACATTAGAATGAGATCTTTTTTGTATCTATATTTTTAGTATCTATAATTTAAAAACCAAATTCTGACGGCTTTCTAAAAAAACGTGTTTATAAAGTAGCTATGTATGTTCGTATCTCTCCGTGTGGTGACGGATTAAGAATACAAGTGTCACTACCCCATCTCCTCCCAAGACAGATAGCAGCTTCTGTGAGAGACAGAAATCTTGAAAATAAACCCTGTGCCAATAAGCCTGGTCAGCGCGGTACAGTAGACCTTAATCCCTCCTATAGTGGAGGAGGCCCGTGCCCAACAGTGGGACGTAAATGGGCTGGAGAGAGAGAGAGAGATGTCCGTATCTTATAACACAAAGATACAAATATAGCTCAGCTTGGGACTGGAAAACATTGTAATAAAAATATCCAAATTCAATTATTTAATTCACAAATTTTACTTTTAAATACCGTTTGAACTCTATCCGACTTTATGGTGTTCGAAGTGATTACACGCAACTTCGTGACTTGCTGAAATAACACTCCAATCTGTTTCTTCTATCAGTCTAAGATCAGTAGGTATACTTCAAAAGTAATAAAATACCAGAATATTTACTATTTCAAGATAATTTTTATATCTTCATTAAAGCGCATTAAAAATATTTTGCATCAAATTTAAAGATTTTAATTTATGTAAATTAATAACGTAGCTATTAAAAGTACCCACTGATAAATAATAGATTTTTGAGTTGGTTATAACTAATTCGATAACTTTAAAACGCTTTTGGTTAGTTCGAGTTGTTTGTTAGTCCGAACTGTGAATTTTAGTACCCACTTAAAGGAATCTATAAGTGTAATTTTCACACCCTTTAAAATATCTCTCTCTCTCGTCCCACTGTTGGGCACGGGCCTTCTCCGCTTTGGGAGGGACTATGGTCTCATAGTAGATGTTAACTGCGTGTATTGTCCCTTAGCTTACAGCACCCTGGGATTGAAGTGGGGTGGTGACACTTTTATTCTTAACTCATCATCACACGGATTAAAATTTAATCGTCTAATAAATTTAATTTTATACAAATTTATCAGAAACATATAATAAGGCAATATGTGAACTGATATTCAGATATTTTTTGGTTTTTATTTTGAACTATGTACCTAATTATTCTAGAGACATCTAGTCCAAGTACCTAATATTCTGTACCTATTATTCTTCAAAATACTGGGCTCAAATAATAGAATAATTTTACAAATAAGAAAAATAATAATAATATTATGTATATACTTAAGTATTGTCTTTGTAACTAAGGTTCTAATGTCTACCTTTCTGTGTGGAGAGCAGGTTAACATATCGTTCAAACTTTAAGGTCAAATTCAATTTGTGAACTCTGGAACGAAAATAAAATTTAAGTTCATGAATATTAATGTAGTCCTTGCATTTGTTATCGCTAGTTGTTGAAATAATTCAAAAGCTCTTCAAAGAAACCTAATAAAATTATTTGAAATCTAAGTTCTTTTCGTTCAAATGAAAAATAATGTCTCACGAGGAGGAATCATAGAGGAGTCATCGTCGTAGTTTACGTGCTCTTACAGCTCTCTACTCTATTCTTAACTCTATCTCAGCCCCTTCTTCCTTAACTTCTTGTTTCGCTTACTTATGTGCTGGTCATTCTAAGAATCTTCGTTCTACTCATAACTTAACTCTCTTAACTTAACTCTTCTCTATCCGTCGCATAAATCCGAATGTGTTAAATCTTCATTCCTTGTACAATCTGTTCAACTCTGGAATTCAATCCCTCTTGAGATTAGGATGGCGTCAACCAGATCTTCTTTTAAATCGTAAATCTTAAGGATATTATTGTATTTGTATTAATTTATGTGTGTATATATTAAAATTATGCGCAGTTTATTGTTTTTAATGATATTGAGTGTATTTAAATGTAGTATATTGTGCCTGTATTTTGCACTAATTTATGTATTTTACTAAGTATAATAATGATATTGCATGTTTCCTTTAGGTTAGTAAAGCACCTACTACAAAATGTCTCTGCATCACCCAAGGTAGACTGGTAGATAATGCTTTTAGCATTAAGTCCGCCTATGTACAATAATTGTGCTGAAGTTTTAAATAAATAAATAAAAATAAGCTTAACTTGGGACCAGAGGACTTTGTGGGAAATGTCTACGATTATTTATCTATTTGTTTAGCTAGGAGACTGTTCCATAAATGAATTCTATAGACAAGAAACTCCATGAAGGTTTTTTATTCTTTAATTAGGTGTGAGGATAAAATAACTATTATCTTTTAAATAATAATTGACCTATTTACTACCATAATAGTCTTAATAGTAAAATATCAGTTCAGTAATTAAAACTATCCTTGAACTCAATTTTAATATCCAGTCATTAAGAGGATACCAAAATAGCTTCGTGCATTTTTCTACGTACGAAGTTTTCATTTTTTCTTTAGATTGAATGGCTAGAGCTCTAATTTTTAAGTATATGTTTTTTCAATATATAATCTAGGATCGCATAAACTCAGAAACGCGATTGAAAAGAGATTTCTCGATCTAAAATCGAAAATCTTAGCGAAACAACCTCTCTTATTTTTTTTTTTTTTCATTTGTGACCGACAAATGAAAAATATAATCGCGTATTAACTAATGAAATAACTTTCAAAACATAAGTAACTATTATATATAGAAACACGTAAACCGGAATTAAAATATATTTAGTAGATTTTGAGTAAACAAAAAAAATATCCCTTATTCTTCATTTTCTATACCTACTAGCTGTGTTAATTGGTACATGTCGAGGATAATATTGATGTAGGCCCTTAAGTAGATATTAAGTTGCCGTGAAAACTAAACCTTGGCATGTTATTGAGCGTGTTTCCAAAAATATTTGTCTTAATTTATTATTAGCAAAACTAATACATAAGTTGCACGAATACTTACCTTATTATTTTAGTTTATACAAAAATAGGAGTATTTAGTACAAATAATGATGCCGATTCTACGTGAACTACATACATATCTTATCTAAAAAATGAAAATCTATAGTGTTATTAACATAATTCGGCAATGTTAACACATCATTTTTAATAGAAAATCTGTATAATATAGAATAACGATTTTAGTTTCTAAAATGTGCACAATGATATAGTCAATTAATCAAAATACGCCATAGCTGTTTTCATTTTTTAGTTAAGTTTAGTTGTGCATGTAGAATTGGTACCTGTATTTAATATTTTTTTTAAATATATTATTCTCTAACACTTGCGCGACTCATTTTTTTTAAACAAATCCACTTTTTACGGCCTTATAAATTTGTTTTAAATTTTAGCCCGACGATTCGGAAATGTCACTATTATCACGGGTCGGATTGAGCTGTGAAGTGTCCTCTACGATTAGTTCTTGCGGGGTTCACCGACATTTTATATTTATTTTTTTAAAAACAACCTAGGGCTAAAATTTAAAACAAATATTCGTAACTAAATCTGTAAAAAACTTTTTTATTTGTTTGTTGCATTCAATTTTAAAAAACAAATCAAATCTATTTGAATGTATTTATTTGTGTTCATAGGTCTACATGACGGTATAAATTACAATTTATGTTCCGTATATCTATGTCTTGCCACAATATGGCGTATAAATAACGACATAATTCAACACAATTCCGAAGTTTTGTTTCTTCTGGTTAGAATTGGCGGTAATGAATTTTTTAGGTAATTTAAAACAACAAAAAAAAGCAGGTTGACAGGCTTTGGAACAACAACAATTTATAAAAATTATCACATCAAACAGATATAATAGATCGAGTTTTGAATATAGGTACATAATTTTTTTTTTAAAAGAACTTCATAATTCTGTATAAAAATCGGCTGATGCTAGTCGTCCGGTTATACGGACGACTAATATTCAATATTTGTCCGGTTATCGGATGAATAAAATATATTAATCGTCCGGTTATCGCATTATTACGCATTATCGCTGATGCTGTTGTTTTCATCAAATTAGAAGGCTGTTGATAATCGCACGACAATCGTATGAATAAAAAATAATTATGTATACGACTACTTTATTATTTGTACTAATTACGTTTCATATAACTTTAGAATTTAAATAAAATAAGGTCATCGAAATAAAAAAAAAACCCTAACTCGGTTAGCTTCGAGATCTAGTAACTCCGCAATTTTTTCCTTTTGCTCCTTAGTTAATCTTCTGCTCCGTGGATAGTGTCGAAAAAGATTTTCACTTTTTTCAAAGTTGTACAAGTTGCCGTACAAAGTTGCATCCACGATTGTTACCGGACGATTCATTAATTTTAATCGTCCGATTATCGGACGATTAGACACTTCGATAAAAATCAGATCAAAAGAATCGTTTAAAACTTTAGCTTTAAGCATTAGAAATCCTTTGATCACAAATCTGTGCGATATTTCTAAAAGTTAGGCCTGTCTGTAGAATCAATAGGCGAGAAAGAAAAGGTGCGGGCGCGTTTGTCTTTGCAATGGGTGAGTTTGAAGTTTTGGGACCTTGTGGCAAAGACATGATGAGGTCAGTGAACTTAATAAAATTACTTGCTCTATAGATCACTATACACTATTGTTATATTTTTATTTCATCTATTTAAACAGTAAATTAAATTTAGCAATTGACTTGCTACGCAGTAAAACAAAAATATAGCGTAAAAAGTGAAGAAAGTCCTGAATGTGGTTAATTTTAGCACAGTGAGCGTACAAGGCGAATTTAGTGCCACCAAGACATTCTATGCCTATTTTTATGTGATGCAGAGATACATTTTGACTTGGCTGAATCGATATTTCCGTTGCCTTTTGTTCGCAATTCAAATCTGACTCGAAATTTTCTTACAAAAAAAAATAAACGGAAATGTAGGTACCCTATTATAGTGGTTCAAATGAACAAATAAATAAATAAGATAAAATTATATCGCGTATCCAATACAAAATACGTGATTGCTTTATTTTAAAATTCAAGCTGTGGTTGAACTTTTATTGGATTTTAAATCAAACTGAGCGCTGAATGACTCTATAAGCCGACTTCTATCGATAAAGTTTAGCTTCACTCTGTGGTTAAATTAGTCCCAGCTATCTGTCAATACAGTACCTACAGTTAATATATTATTATATTGAACCAACTGTATCATGTGACTTAAGTCTTCATAAAACTAAGATCAATGAGTTCTAAATCTTTTTATAATAGCAAAACAGCCTAGCCGATGCGAGAGACAGACTGTCAACTTTTTTTGGGTTTTACTAACATTCATCCGTTATTCAGTAATTACAATTTATTGTTTGGACATTCTAAACATACACATCGATTTATTTGTTTGAATAAAACTAACAATTAAACTATATTGACCGATTACTATCGAGTGGACCGCATGCTTATTTGTTCTTCTTTTTTGAGTAATACCTATTTCGTTCGGTTTTCGTTTTATATAAATTATATTTTAACACGGTTTTATCTATGTAACGGAATCTTTGAACGCGATTTTCACCCACTTGCACTAGTCCGATTGATTTGAAATGTTGCATACATATCAAGGACCGATGACAATACAATTATTTAAAAATATATATATATAATTTCGAGAATGTTCTTGGCAATGTCTCAAGAAAATCCATTGGGACATTAAAAATTGGCAGATATTTTGTTGAAAAATTTTCGATAATATTTGTTGAAAAGTAACATTTTGTTACGTATATATATACTAGCTTCGTTTAAAACCAGTTTTATATGTTTTGTTCGTATTAACATAAATAAATAAATATTCATGGACATTTCACACAACGTCCTCTGTCCCAAGCTAAGCTTATACGCAAAAAAAATGTTTGGCACACCGAAGTTATCCAATAACGGTTTCTTTTTTTTACGAAAATTTCTAAGATTAAAGAAGTTAACTTTTTTCATATAGGTATATGCATCTTTCTCTCCAACACATTAACGTACCACAATTGGGCAAGGGCCTCTTCTACTGGTCTACTATGCCACGCTGCCCAGGCGCGTTGGCATATGGTTTTATTTCGAGTTTTGCGTCTCTCATAGTGGATGTAAACTGCTCATAATATCCTATAGCTAGAAATATAAAAATGGGGTATGGGGACAAGGTATATACCTAAGATGGGCAATTACGCCTAATCAGACGCTAAAGTTATTCGTTTTATACATATTAATTACTACTTGATGGTAACGAAATAATGCCAATTGGCTGCCTAAACAAATATTTAGCGTTTCCCGCTGTTAAATTGATCTCATGCGCTATATGCGTGGGCGCTTGATCGTAGCAATCATTTACAATACACTAACTGGGTCAGCTAACATATTAGTTAGTTAAGAAATGAAGACGATGCGTTGGCAATGAACTTGACAAATAGATCGGGGGTGTGTCTTGCAGGTTGCAAGAACTCAAGGCCGTCTCACCGCATAGCATTGTATTACCCACATCGATTTATCGAGCGGCGCGCGCCGGCCTCTTCGTCGCCTCCCGTCCGCCCAACCACCTTTATACCGTATATAGGTAGTACACACAGTGCTAAAGCGACGCCGAGCTAAAGGAAAATAGCTCCGAGAATCAAGTTTGATTTAAGTACTTATAAAAAAAATTGTTATTGAAAAATTATTGACTAATGTAAGAGGGCTTCTGCGGCTTGAATAATGAACTTGATAAATTGATTTCAATTTCTAATTGTAAAAATGGTTTCATTCTATTTAGTGTTAAATTGAAATGTTATCCCAGGTGGTAATACTTTATAACAGATAATTACTTCATTTAAATAAAGCATATTTTGTAAAAAATACTACTTAATTGAATTAATAAACTCCTACTATTTTGGAAGTCCGTAACAATTGGTTAAAAACTAGATTAATTGGGTTCAGGATCTGACTTCACTATATAAGTATGTAATGTGTAAAATTAAGAGACGTTATGGTTTTTTCAAACGTAATTTAAGTGTTTTATTTCATTAACTGTTTAGATAATAACTCATTTTGTGGGGCAAATAACGGCTTTAAAAAATTGTCCTTTAGAAACATTTAAGTGAAATATATCATAAATATAAAATTCACGTGTCACAGTGTTAGTTACCGTACTCCTCCGAAACGGCTTGACCGATTTTTATGAAATTTTACATGCATATTCAGTAGGTCTGAGAATCGGCCAACATCTATTTTTCAAAACTTTTTTTTAGTATGTCAAAACAACGTTTGCCGGGACAGCTAGTATTAGATATTGTAACTCCGTCTATTACTTCAAAAGACCCACCTATTGTATATGTTTTAGTTTGAAAAACATTCATATTATATTGATAGTGTTAGAATATAGATTATCTACTTGTTTATTTCGATTAACATAGCAATATACTTACTGATGTCTATAATTATTGAACGTTGTTCACTGTTTTTATATGATAAGAAATTTGCTTACATTTAACGTCATGTACGTTTGTAAAAATATGGAAAATTATAACTATTGTAATTACAAAATTTTATTATAGACTAGCTGTTGCTCGCGACATCGTACGCGTGGAATTTAGAAGATTTCCCCCGCTTTTGCAATGTTTTTTACTGATGTTTCGCTCCTATTTGTCGCAACGTGGTGTTATATATCCTATAGCCTTCCTCGATAAATCTTTTATTCAAAACAGAAAGAATTTTTCAAATCAGCAGTGGTATTCAGTAGGAAAAAGTGAAGTGAATTTTCGGTGAATCTTTATCACGTGACAGCGCTCCTCTATTTTTATTGGAGGAACGCTGTCACGTGATCAAGATTCACCGAAAATTCACTTCACTTTTTCTTACTGAATACCACTGCAGACCAGTGATTGATGAGATTAGCGCGTTCAAACAATCAAACTTTACAGCTTTTTATTGTAGACATGATGGATAAATAAATAAATAGTCACGGACATTTTACACAACGTCCTCTGGTCCCGAGCTAAGCTTATATGCTTGTGTTATGGGTACCAGAATACGGATAGAATACATACAATACTACTTTTCTTTTCAAAATACATACTTATAATACATAGAAACACCCAGACAATAGATAATTATTATTTAATTCTTTATAAAAAATGTTGCTTAAACTTGTAGTTGACATTATGTTAAGGTTGAATTACATTATATTAAGGAGACATCACACCATCTGTAAGGATTGAAACAATAATATAAAGACTGCGTGAAAACTTATTTTTTTTAAGTGACTATAACATTCCAACTCAGAAATGAAATTATCAAAATTGTATGTAAATTCACTTTTAATATTATAGAAACAAAATGAAGCGTGATAAAAAGTAATACAAAAGATATTCTTCAAACGGATTAGGAAAAGTTCTACGGAAAAGAAAAGCATCAAACTGAAAGTCAACACTGAATAATGAGCTCATTCATTCTCCGACGTTGAAAAAAATATTTGGGAGGCACAGCTTGTTTCTGAGACTTTGTAACGACTAACTTTAAATGGAATTATTATACTTGCCCAATAAAATCAGGTTGAATAATAAAATGTAGGTTCTGTATATTATTATTTATCTAATGATAATATAGGTGACACTATTGTTCAAATTATTTCAGAATTAGTCCTTTTATCAAACTATAACGTGTAGTTAAGGTCTTGTCCTCTCTTCTCGTCACCTTGTCACCAGCTCATGAACGTTCCACTGTGGGGCATGGGCTTTCTCCACTTTGAGTGGAGTTTTTAGTCTACTATGTTCCGATGACTAAGCGTGTTGGCATAGAGCTAAGTTTGAAGCTTACTACGTCTCTCACATGTTGATACCGTGGTTAATACCTTCTTAACCCTTAAAATCGCAAGATGCTTTTTGCTAACAAAAGCAACTAAAATAAGTTTTAATGGTTTACTAGACATATAAAGAAGTTACAAAAAATAACAAAAATATTCTAGAACTGATATTTCTTGGAAAAACCTATGTATAAAATACTATTCATTGCCACTTCTGCTTAAAATAATAAGGAACAGGCAATGTATAGATTAGTATACGTTGCGCCATTTTAGTGCTTCGTGTCTGAAGCCAAAAAGAAGTTCCTATCCCAAACGTACATAAATATATATGTTGACTATAGTGGATATTGTACTACTTCCTCGAAATTTCTCTGTCATAATTACTTCAAGACGTTACTCGATATTTAATTTTTATAACTGTTTAAAATTTACCACAGATTTAAAAGTATTATCGTAATAAAATAAAAGAGGAATATCTATAAATGTGATTTACGTTTAAATATTACGAATAATTTGGAATTAAATCGGTTAATATTTTTTTAAAGTTCAATGTATAATATGCTATGACAAATGACTTTAAGGGTTAAAGTTAAAATAAAATATGAAGATGCAATTCTAGTTTTAAATAAACCCATATGTGTATAATTAAGAGGCTTGATTAGAAACATTAGAGTTACTGATTTGTTTCTAATCAAGCCACTTAATTATATACATATGGGTTTATTTAAAACTAGAATTGCATAAATCAAGAGTTGTATGACGGGCTTCGTGGAATAGTGGGTTCGATCCTAGCACGTATATATAATATATAATATAATATTCACGTACATTTCACACAACGTCCTCTGGTCCCAAGCTAAGCTTATATGCTTGTGTTATGGGTACCAGAATACGGATATAATACATAAACTACTTTTCTTTTGTAAATACATACTTATAATACATACATAGTAAACACCCAGACGCAGTACAAACATTTGTATGACATTTATGGATATCACACAAATGATTGTCCTGACCGGGAATCGAACCCGAGACCTCGCGATCGGCAGTCCATTACATAAACCACTCCACCACGAAGCCCGTCAATATAATCATTTGATTGATATTTGTGATTGTCATGCCAATGTTTGTGCTTTGTCTTGATGTTTTTTATGTAATATAAGTATGTATTTGCAAAAGAAAAGTAGTTTATGTAGTTTATCCGTATTATGCTAGCCATAACACAAGCATTCTAGCTTAGCTTGGAACTTGGAGAAGACTGTGAAATGTCCATAAAGATTATTCATCTATATTTATTGCACTATAAAGCTTATGATAAAACGTCTCTATCACTTATGACGTCACTAAAACAAGTATTACCCTACTGAATATAATATCAATATTCATGAGAATACTTAAGAGTGTATTTAACATTGATAACGCTAATAATGACAGATGATTATTCACAAGAGCTCTCAAAGCTTTGCCCTTAGGGATCCGAAAATTTAACAACACTACATGGTTGTATAAGTTAGCTTTAACATTGTCATTTCACAAAGTTCTGCAGAATATAGCGAGGGAGGTTCCGTAGGGTCTCGGACCTCGTTAGACGACGACACAGTCTGCATACAAAGTGATTCCTAAGTTAATTTAGAGCGTGGTCTCCCGCGAGAACTCGCTACTGATCTCCATAAACATACTTCAATATAAACAAGCAACTATCGTATGAAAGGTTATCGTTAAAATTTTAATAACTTCAATTTTAAATTTGTTTATTTATGTTTTGGTACCTAGTTATTATTAATATATTGGACATGACATTTGTCTTGTCAGCCAATTCGGAATTAAAAAAGGACCAAATACACAAAACTTTATAAGCCAATTCAATCACATTTGTAATAAAACTACCTATTATTAGGCGAGGATTTCCACCATAATGTAAGTAAAGTATTTCGCCTCATATAAATGTCACACTTTAACTAAGCTATGAAATTAAACAAAATAAAAATCATTTAATCACGAAGGCACAAATTTCTTTGCCAAAAAAAATGTGCTCTTCATATTTTTTTTAGATGCATTTTGCGTTACGTATAAGAAATATGGTGGTAACATTTTGTATTCTTAAACTATAATATTATACGAAATATGTATGTATTTCTATTTAAATAATACACTCATGAGGAATATCAGCTATATATTATTATGAACTGAAAAAAGAAAGTAAATCGATGATAACATTACTGATTCAAGACAAATACTAAGTTATTGATAAAGTTATAAAAGTAATTTTTAGCTACAAATCCAATAACATGGTTTCTAGTAGACTCACATGTCACAGTTTGTAAAACGACTGGCAAGTTTACGCGCCCTTTGTATTCAGACTACGTTGTCAATAAAAAGTAATGGAATTTCGCTCAAATTGAAAACTCATGTTCCCGAAGCCTCGAGCGATATATTGTACTATAAACGAACTAATCGTTTTAGTACTGTTATATAACAGCCTATAGTTATGCCCGTGTGGTGACGGATTAAGAATACAAGTGCCAACACACCATTTCTTTTCTAGGGTGCTGTAAAAACCAGCTAAATGATATTACACAAATAACATCTTTTTAGAGACGCGGAAAACTAAAATGTAAACATAGGGCCTGCCGGCCTGGTTGGCGTCGCATAGTAGACCATAACAGCCTTTAGTTTGTTATTTTCTAGCCATATTACTGTAATAATGTTATTACGTATAATTCACACGATTTTGCGGTTTCTTATTTAAAATTTACTGTAAAGTCGCTTGCGTGATTATCGCATAACCTTGTCGATACTGTAAAATGGCGTGTTGTAGTTTTCTTTAGAAATAAAAATCTGCGTGCTTAGTAATTATTTCTTATTTAAAATACAGCATGGCTAGTCAAAACTTTGTTTAAAAAGCGGTCAGATTTTCTACATAATATGCCTAGATTTAGGCGAACGATTTGCGTCAAAATATCGCTACTTTAGGCTTTGATTATGTATCAAAACCTAAAGTAATGAAAATAATGTTTTAAGAAATTTAAAAAACATTGAAAAAGAGACGGCCTGACGACGATCTACACTTTCAGATATCCATAAGAGACCTCGCTAGCCTACCTGAAAGTGTTTGTCAGGCAGGGATCATAAAGTGTAGGTTGTTCTTAGAGCGGCCACTTCACTAAAATTATTATGATTTTGGATAAAAAAAAACAATATTTTTTGGTAAGATAATATAATTAAAACGTGATAAATATTATTGAACTTATATTATCGTTATAAAAATGAATATAACATATACAAACATTAATAACTCGATTGTTAACATGATAATTAATATAATTTTTCCAAGGACCTATCTGCAGAGTCGTTTATCATTTTGATATTTTTCTTACAAACAACTCAAGCTTCAGCTAATAGCTACTACGGAATTCCATTTATTTTTCTGCGCCGTGACTTGACGTGTCACCTCGTTAGGGGGCGCCACCCACAAAATGACACCGTTCTACTAACCACCCCTTATTTTGTTCCACTGATTTGTGTCATTACGTTAATTTCGAAGAGCTTATTTACAACTAAACAGTATTATTTGAAGCTAAATAAAACCATTATGGGGGTTTATTAACTCGTGAAGAGAACATAATGTATTTTTTAAGAAAATTACAAAGGTCTGTAAAATTTTATATGGCATAATAAATATAGAAGGCGGATTTTAAAAATAAAAAAATTGGTCAAGTGCGAGTCGGACTCGCGCACGAAGGGTTCCATTATCTATGCAACATAAGGCACGTTATTAATAAATGAGCAAACAACACACACAATACTTAATTAATCACGTTTGTTGTATGAGAGCAAGAAACGGTAAAAAAAATCATGTTTGTTGTATGGGAGCCCCCCTTAAATATTTATTTTATTTTATTTTTAGTATTTGTTGTTATAGCGGCAATAGAAATATATCATGTGTGAAAATTTCAACTCTCTAGCTATCACCGTTCTTGAGATACAGCCTGGTGACAGACGGACGGACGGACGGACGGACGGACAGCGAAGTCTCAGTAATAGGGTCCCGGTTTTACCCTTTGGGTACGGAACCCTAAAAATGGATATTTAATTCGATTAAATACGGGTTGGACTCGTGCATCAGCTCTTAAATATCTATTGTATTCTGGTTTTTGTTGTTGTAGCATTAGAAAAAGTAGTGCTTCTTTAATGGTAAGAGTGCGCGGCAGCTCACACGGCATCCTGAGAGCACTATGTAGCAGAAGCAGATGGGACTGTCCTCTGCTGGAGCACTGGACACGACTGCACGCAGCCAGTGCCAAATGTTCAGTTCTCTAGCAGAGATACAGCTTGTTTATATTTTCTTGTTTTTCTTTTATGTATTTTATTTTATTTTTATTACATATAATGTTACTAACACTAGTTTGTAACAATTGTAATCACTAACGCTATGGATCTTAGTCCGAAATAAATGAATGTATTATTATTATTATACATCGTCAGAAAAAATTCAATTTTGTAGGTAATACTGTTTCTAGGATACAGCCTGGTGATATGGACGGAAGGACTGACAGCGAAGCCTCAGTAATAGAATATCTAGTCATATCTTTTGGTACAGAACCCTAAAAAATTTCCATATACCCATTAAACATATATAGGTAAATATTTGGGGGATCAAATATAAAGATTTTATAAATATTTACATAATTTTTACACCTGATATTAAATTTTATATTCTTATATTTGTGTGCTATATTTGATGATTGTTTCAGTAATGGCGTGATTTATCAATTGATTTATTTAATGATTGTTGTATGAATTTCATTTTTAGGGTTCCGTACCCAAAGGGTAAAAACGGGACCCTATTACTGAGACTTCGCTGTCCGTCCGTCCGTCCGTCCGTCCGTCCGTCCGTCCGTCCGTCCGTCCGTCCGTCCGTCCGTCCGTCCGTCCGTCTGTCACCAGGCTGTATCTCAAGAACGGTGATAGCTAGAGAGTTGAAATTTTCACAGATGATGTATTTCTATTGCCGCTATAACAACAAATACTAAAAATAAAATAAAATAAATATTTAAGGGGGGCTCCCATACAACAAACATGATTTTTAGGGTTCCGTACCCAGTATCTCAAGAACGGTGATAGCTAGACAGTTGAAATTTTCACAGATGATGTATTTCTATTGCCGCTATAACAACAAATACTAAAAATAAAATAAAATAAATATTTAAGGGGGGCTCCCATACAACAAACATGATTTTTAGGGTTCCGTACCCAGTATCTCAAGAACGGTGATAGCTAGACAGTTGAAATTTTCACAGATGATGTATTTCTATTGCCGCTATAACAACAAATACTAAAAATAAAATAAAATAAATATTTAAGGGGGGCTCCCATACAACAAACATGATTTTTTTACCGTTTCTTGCTCGATACTAATAACGTTGCCTTATGTTGCATAGATAATGGTACGGAACCCTTCGTGCGCGAGTCCGACTCGCACTTGACCAATTATCTATTTTTATTATTAGATATAATTGACATTGGATTTATTACTATGAATACAGACTGTGAATTGATAACTGTTGACATTGAGCTTGAATAATTATGATTTTTTGTGTTGATTCTCCTTTATGTAGGTATCTAAGGATTGTAATTTGCATGCCAAATGGCTAAATATGGTGAAACAAAATTCTAAATGTACTTCTTTTTATACCTATATTTGCGAATAAATGAATTATGAATTATGAATGAAAAAAAACATCCAGATGCGTAATGGATATCCTATGGACCTTTTTAGGATTCCATACAATCTATTTAAGTTAGGGTTAGTTAAGATTTAGGGGGCGTATAATCGATTAACAAAATATTTGTTAAAGTAATTTATTAATTTTACAACTGACTTGCTATGCTTTTACTTAATAAATCAAATTGCGGTGTAAAAAGTGAAGTCCCGCTTGCGGTGATCACTTTTTCCACCGCAATTTGAAATATTTGTTACCAAAAAACCGGATTAAAAAATAAGCAATGGTCGCACATCTGGTTATCTAAAGTAATACAAAGTGTTTTTATTATTAATAATCGTACTAACCCTAAGGCATCATTGTGAAAAACAAGGCAGTATACATTACTATACAAAGATCATCAATCACCTGTCAACAGAGGATATAGTACATACCGCAATCAATTCAGAAAGGCTATACAGAGGGCGACAATAACACTTACCATCAAACAAACATTATTACAGACCATAATTTTCATTCGGCCGGTACCCGAAAACGTTATGTGTCCCCAGCGGCTAGGCCGAGAGCTCGATGAAATAATGATAGGCACGGAAGTCAGCGCTACGCTTCAAGCCAAAGTGAATATAAAATTTATGGGTTATTAAAAAAAAATAATGGACATTTCACACAACATTTCATTTAATTTTTTTTTTCATGGACATTTCACACAAAGCTCTGGTCCCAAGCTAAGCTTATATGCTTGTGTTATATACGAGTATATACTAGCTGTCCCGGCAAACGTTGTTTTGCCATACTAAAAAAAATGTTTGAAAAATAGATGTTGGCCGATTCTCAGACCTACTGAATGTGCATGTAAAATTTCATAAAAATCGGTCAAGCCATTTCGGAGGAGTACGGTAACTAACACTGTGACACGTGAATTTTATATTTATGATAATATTTATTGATATTATGATTTTTTTAACGGGTTTCGTGGTCTAAAGGTGTTTGCTATGTATTATAAGTATGTATTTATAAAAGAAAAGTAGTATATGTAGTATATCCGTATCTGGTACCCATAATACATGCATAGAAATATAGCTTACTTTGGGACCAGAGGACGTTGTGTGAAATGTCCATAAATATTTTTTTTTTTTTTTTATAATATAGGTACTGGCCGTGTAGTGTCGAATTAAGAATACAATTGTCATCGCCCCTTTTCTTTTCCAGGGTACAGTAAAAGCCAGCTAAGGAATACACAGATAATATCTTCTGTAAGAAATGAGCAACTCGAAAATAAACCCTGTGCAAACGTGCCTGGTCAGCTCGGCATCTCTCCAGCCCATTTACGTCCCATTGTTGGGCACGGGCCACCTCCACTTCGGAGGGATTATGGTCTACTGTGCCGCGCTGACCAGGCGTGTTGGAACAGGGTTCATTTTTGAGTTTTCCGTCTCTCAGAGAGGATGTTATCTGTGTACAATATCCCTTAGCTGGCTTTTACAGCATCCTTGGGAGGAGATGGGGTGGTGACACTTGTATTCTTAATCCGTCACCACATGGAGCACACGTCACAGCTCGGCATAGTAGACCATAATCCTTCCCGTAATGGAGGAGACCCTTACCCAACAGTAGTCAGTTAATGGGCTAGAGAGAAGGACAGAGAGACTATGATTTTACCAGTTGCTTGCATCATAAACATCAGCTTTCTTTGTGGAGTTAAATAATATTTTTTGCGGTAAAAAGTAGCATTTGTTATAAGTTCTATCGGTGACTTTAGTATTTATTTCCACGCATTATTTGGGGTATACATTTTTTTCGCGCTGTCAGAATATTTCAACAGCATCATACAAAATTACTAATGTAGTTACGAACATTCAACAAAAAAAAATAGGATCATTTTTGTACCTATACTTAATAAGACATATTGAACTCGTAGCCAAATTGATTAATCTAAAAATTACTTATAATTTTACAGTAATAACATAAATGTACGCTTCATTATTGTGAGAAGTTTCCAGCAAGTCATAATGATTCGGTAAAAATAATCGGTGGCTGAAATTATAGTTGCTACTACTCGTAATTAGGTCAAAGACAGCTAATTAAAAATGTATATATGTCAGATAATTGGTATCAATTCTACGCACAGAACCAACCTTAACTAAAAAAATGTTTCAGAATTGCTCTTCTTGGTACAGATTCAACGTAGGGAGGCCCTGCGGGAGCGCGAACGCTCTGGTGGTACTTTGCCCCTCGCAGGGCCTCGGGCAGGGGTCGTCAGGGGTAGCCAGCCGCGGCCCCTCCCGACGAGGTGGTCGTGCAAATGTGGCTTTCGGTCACGGCAACGCGACAGGGGGACCTAATGCTCCCCCAGTCGGGTCGGGCCCCGATTAAAGGGGCCACCCCTCGCCGGGTCATGGTAAAGCTCAAGGCACCATCATGGCCCGGCAACGCAAAAGGCGAAAAAAATACCGCTTCAACCTGCACAACTAAAATATCAACTAAATTTGCTTAGTTCAAAAACTAAAAAACACGCTTGACAATCCTGAACATCTTTTTAAGTAATTGCATTGTCACCAGTTCTGGATATGTATGCAAAATTTCAAATCAATCCGACTACTGCAAGTGGGTGTAAATCGCGTTGAAAGATTTCGTTACATAGATTAATACATTGATAGATACATACCGAACTTATAAAGGCGTGTTAAAAATGAAAATTATATTTATATTATTTGCTATTTCGTTGTACATATTTATGTTAATTAAAATCGTTAGTCGATAATTCACAGCTTTTATATTAAGAAAGTTTAGTGAACATTACCTAATTGTGTTATTGACGCTATCAATTAAAATTTTTTTATTAAATTTAGTTTAGTGGTGCGTGTAGAATCGGCACCAATTGGTACCAATTCCAAGATAATACCAAGATTAAAAAAAACATTATTTTCTTCTTCAGAGATAAAAACAAAAGAATTTTCAACCGATACTAAAGTGGTCACCAAAGGTACCCTCCAATCATATTCATTTATTCGATACCGTTGAATAAATTGACGAAGGTACGTGCTTACGAGCACACAAATGCTCGAGTAACAGTTTACTGGCAGTCTAGTTTAGCAGTTCAAATCTATACTAATCTATACTAATATTATAAAGCGAAAGGGTTTGTTTGTTTGTTTGTTTGAACGAGGTAATCTCAGGATCCGCTGGTCCGATTTGAAAAATTCTTTCAGTGATAGATAGTACATTTATCGAAGAAGGCTATAGGTTACATAACATCACGCTGCAACGAGTAGAAGCGAAGCATCAGTGTAAAATGTTGCAAGAAACGGGGAAAATAGTCACGCGCGCGAGCTTTAAATGAAAACGCTGTCTTATCCATGTGAGTTACAACAAAGTAATGTACAGAGAAATTGTTTTTTACCTATAGATCTTTAAAAAAGTCCGCGAGCCCATATGTCTATCTTTTAAGGAAAACCTGCTGTACCCATAAGAACGTCAAAAAAATTATCAAATTCAATAGGGTGTTTTTAAAAGCTATGTGTATTTGGTAACATTTTTTATCAAATTAAATACCTTAGTTAGCTTACGCATTTAATATAGATTATAACTGCTTTTTAAAGCATACAATTTAAATGAATATCTTAGGAGATATGACGAAAAAAGAATTACGCGCGGCAAAATAAGATACTTAAACTGTTGGCTGAGCAACGCGAACGTTTCCTCGGTCTTCTATCCATACTCCAATGTTTTGATGTTTGGTTAATGTTGGATGTATGAATGTAAAATATGTTTGTGGTTCTTTCACGTAAAGGCTAAAATGGATTTTCATGAAACTTTCCAATAATATAGCTTACAGGTCGTTACGCTGCGCAATCCCCGACGTATCGGTGTTGAGTTGTTCTTTATAGGCGTCGGCGTTGTCGTCGGGGTATGGTTGTTACACTGCTCAAATCCCGATGTATCCATTTTATTCCACGCATACGAAGTCGCGGGTGAAAGCTCTCTCTCCAGCTCATCAACGTCTCACTGTTGGGTACGGATTATGGTCTACTGTGCCGCGCTGACCAGATGTGTTGACACAGGGTTTAGTTTCGAGTTTTCCATCTCTCACAGTAGAAGTTTACCTCTTATATTGCCTTAGCTGGCTCTTACAGCACCCTCGGGACAGTGGCGGATTTGCAGTCTCGGCCGCTCTAGGCCCCACGCAGTAGCCGCTCTAGGCCCCAGGCCATTAGCCGCCCCTTTCTCAGCATACACCATATAAATCACCGCCCCTAAATCTGGCCGTCCTAGGCCCGGGCCTTAGGGTAAATCCGGCACTGTCGAGAGGAAATGTGGTGGTGACACTTGTATTCTTAATCCGTCATCACACGGACAGAAGCTAGTATAACATAAAAATAAAAATCTAAATAAATGAAGCTGTAGACGGCTAGCTCACTGCCGATTTTAATCAATGAGGTCAAGTATTAAGCTACCAGTTGCATGTAGAAATAGGCGTGATGAAAACCATAAAAATTTTATGATTAAAATGATGAATTAAAACGAACTTCTAGAGAAAATAAATACCCGGTCAAGTACAAGTTTGCCTTGTACATGAAGGACTCCTCGCCATTATTATCTTAGGGTATATCTCTGAACTCATATAACGGGATGGGGGCAAGAGAATGATGACGATCAATTTTCATCGACATAGCATCAACTGATAAACACAATCTAAAATTTTCAGCTCTCTAGCTATCACCGTTCACGAGATACAGTCTTGTGACAGACAGACGGACGGATGGGTTACGAAGTTTCAGTAATAGGGTCCGGTTATACCTAATGGTATGGATCCCTAAAAAGCAAATCTTAATACTACGTGTGAAAGCTTTGTATTTAGTGAAAAGCTTGCTTATAGCAAGGTCTTAATGGCGATAACTGCCACGCCATGGTCAAGCTCTGGTATAGTTAAGCAAATCGACGGTCCCTACACATAAACGGACATGTCGAAAACCGAGGTTTTCAGGAGAGCGAAATTAGTGTTCAACAAGCCCTAGAAATAATTCTATAAACAATAATAAATATTTTCTTTCTAAAATATTTTAACAATATTATGAGCTTTACAAAGCCAATTACAATTTTTTTATTTTTTTACGTTTTCTTGGAAAAACTAATAGATGACCGTTTCTACGCCGATATTAAAATAGAATCATGATTGTCAGTCATGTCTGTGATAGCCGCAATTACGCAGGAAACAAAAAACAGTGTCTGATATAAAACTTAAATATTTTTTTCTATGAAAATGTAGGATTATATTATTATTTTCAAATCAAAACGTTAAACTTCCTGAAATCGTCACCCATGGTTTTAAAAAGTACTTCAATAAACACATGTCACTTTATACGTGTTTTTAGCGGTTCGTGCTAAGAATATATTCTTACAATGTAAACAAAGACATGTCTTTAAATAAAATGATCAGGTTTGTGTTTTATTAAACAAACAATTTTATAAATAAAAATGTAGTTATTATTAAAGAAACAATCTTCCTACCAACAAAATATTAGAAACCTACAGTCGCACTGAAGTATGACGAATTCGTAAAAAATCATTGTTTTCACAAGTAAGTTATAATTTTAATTTTGAGCATGTGCCTCGGTATAATTATCTGTCCAACAATGCAATTGGTACCTATTGCTTAGTAATCATCACAGTTTTATTATGTAGGCAGCTCTGCTTTATTAACTGCCCCTCAGATCAATTATTCCTCTCCAGCCCATTTACGTCCCACTGTTGGGCACAGACCTCCTCCACTTTGGAGGGATTATGGTCTACTGTGCCGCGCTGACCAGGCGTGTTGGCACAGGGTTTATTTTCGAGCTTTCCGTCTCTCACAGAGGATGTGTGCAATATGTGTGCAATATCCCTTAGCTGACTTTTTTTGCACCCTTGGGAAGAGATGGGGTGGTGATACTTGTATTCTTAATCCGTCACCACACGTAGGACCAATTAATTATTATAGTGTAATAATCATCACAGCATTGTTTGAGTATGTGCCTATTCTTAATTTCAATTAGTTCATTTAATAATCATCACAGCTTCTCCAGAATTAATTTTTGTTCCTTCTTTTTCCTACCTCTAGTCAATTTTAAAAAATCTATCTTTTCGTGTGGTGACGGATTAAGAATAGAAGT
The DNA here is from genome assembly GCA_916999025.1 of Orgyia antiqua. NCBI lineage: Eukaryota > Metazoa > Arthropoda > Insecta > Lepidoptera > Erebidae > Orgyia > Orgyia antiqua. Next base: position 11,652,869 of record OU779864.1, on the reverse strand, counting down.
TTCACCACCCCATTTCTAGTTTCCTATAATTTTCTTCAGAAAATCTATACTTAAATTCTATTATGTTTGGATTATTTGACGGGCCTCGTGGTGTAGTGGTTCTGGTAACGGACTGCCGATCAAGAGGTCGCGGGTTCGATTCCCGCTCGGGACAATCATTTGTGTGATTTTTCTAATTGTCATACAAATGTTTGTACTGCGTCTGGGTGTTTCTATGTATTATAAGTATGTATTTACAAAAGAAAAGTAGTTTAAGTATTCTATCCGTATTCTGGTACCCATAACACAAGCGTATAAGCTTAGCTTGGGACCAGAGGACGTTGTGTGAAATGTCCATGAATATTTATTATTTATTTATTATTATTATTCCCTTGCACTTTTACTTATCTTACCCTATTGCAAGAAATTTTCTCTGAATTTAAATCTTTTGTCCAGTTTTTAGTATGCAGAGCCAAGCTTTAAAATGTAAGGACTACGTCTTAATCGACTTCTTCAACTGTGTATGGTGAATTATTCTTTTTAAACCAACATACCAGTGTGTACCATTCATTTGGTATGTAAATTAGTTTATATTTCTCTATTAATGCTTGAACACAATTCTCCTTATTTTGGGTGAAAGCACACTTAACTTTTTCTAAGAATCGATGGGACACCCTTAAATCTATAGCTCGCATATAAGTACCTACATGAAAAAACAATGTGATTGCGGTTTTGACCACAGTTATTGGACCAGAATCTAAAATCTTTGACTCCAGCTTTAGTCTCGTCATGGACGAAAGAATAAACAATTAGCCACTTCTACTACTTTTAATCCGGCGTCAAAAACAGTGAAAAGGGTGCTGTAAAGTCAGCTAAGAGATATTGCACACAGATAACATCCTCTGTGAGAGACGGAAAACTCGAAAATAAACTCTGTGCCAATACGCCTGGTCAGCGCGGCACAGTAGACCATAATTCCTCCCAAAGTGGAGGAGGTCCGTGCCCAACAGCGGGAGGTAAATGGGCTGGAGAAGAAGAAGAAGAAGAAGAAGAGTTTTATTTATTTTTTGGAAGTCAATTAACGCATCTTTCGATTAAGCTTCAATTTTATTAACGTTTATCAATTGCCGGGCAATTATTTTTGTTATAAATGTGTGTCTTACGTTTCATTTCATAATAATAATATGAGTACTTATAACAAACCACTATCATAACATAATTATTGTTTCATCACACGGACAAGTATCAATCTATCCCGTTTGGGAACCCCCGTAAACGGCGAATATGGCGATAAGTCTGACAAGACCGCGTCCGCACTGAGTGGCGCGCATTTTAAGACAACGTATAAGAAGTTATGTATAGATGTCCGCATCTACTACACTTATTCGTTGTATGTTTATTACTTACTGTACGCGCGGATATACAAGTCAAAGTCATCTTTACTGGACATAATCCTGTGGGAATACTTTGGTTTCAAATATTAATTAAACAGGTATATCGATACTAAGAAAAGTAGTTAAAAGCCTTATTATGTAATAAAGCTAAATAATTACTTAATTGGTAGCTGGAAACCAAGAACAAGCAACTAATCTGTAATATTAAACCTAGATTTTTTTTTTAATTAACTTCTACGTTATTATAAACACTCTAGAAACATTTTATCTTTGTGTTCAAGTAATTTTATGCTATAAAATTATGTAAACTCCGGTTTTTATTGCATTTCTTTAAAACTTTTATTTTCTCTGCCGCTTCCACGTTTCCGTAACGTTAGGCTACATATTCTATCGTTTTGCCAAAGTGTGAACAAGTTTGAGGTAGGTTATGGCGACGGATTATTATGTTTATATAGTAGTCCCTGCCTACCCCGATGGGAAAAAGGCCTAAAACCATGACGATGATAGATTATCTTATATATAAAATTCACGCGTCACAGTGTTAGTTACCGTACTCCTCCGAAACGGCGTGACCGATTTTTATGTAATTTTACATGCATAATCGGCCAACATCTATTTTTCAAACCTTTTTTTTTTTTGTATGACAAAACAACGTTTGCCGGGTCAGCTAGTAATACATAAACATTGCTATGAGATTTAAGATTGTGATGCGTGCTAAGCAGAAAATACCTGATACTAGATATCAAATGTAAAAGCAAACAAAAAAACAAAGCAAACCTAAAAAAACCTAGAAACCTAAACCTAGAAACCTAAACCTTTAAACCTAGGCACATTCCTTCTCAACCTTTTATTCTCCCAAAATTGGGAACGGGACTCTTTCCCTTAGGTAGGGTATTTGGTCTATTATGCCAAGCTATATGTGTATTGGGATACCATTTAGTTTTGAGATTTTCTTCCCTATAAAATGTTCTCTACTTATATTCATTAAACTGACTAAGCTAATCCGAAGTTTGATCTCTTTTTTATTTATCTACACCACACTAAATGCTTTAAAAGTAATATATTTATATTGCCTTTGTCTTCGAGTAATTTTATTAACTGGATTTAAACTGCACTTTCTCTCGCATATAACGACTATTCTCCAACACTATTCCGATCCCTGTGGTCGTAACTTCAGGTTGTGAATCCCATAACCGTACTATATAAATGTATAAGAAGAATTTAATATTTCCTAAGAAGTCAAGATATTATTGCGATGACAGAAAATACATTTTTAGCTCTTTAAGTAACATTGTAGAATTATTTATTGTTAATCCCTGAAATAAATGGACAAACATTACCAGACAATTCAAGCAATTTATAGAGACCTTAAGTTACAGAATAAGCTTGTTTTAATCACCAAGTAGTGCCTTATAGGTTCAAAGGTTTTTTCTATCTGACACTGGTCTCTGCCGCAACAAAATTTTTAGTATTTTATTATATCACTCTAACCACGTGCTTTAATTCCGATTCCGTGTTTTGCTTCTGTCGCAGAAGACGTAGGTAACATCTGTTGGATCTTTCCTTTACGATTCATGGCAAAAATGAGGTCACTATATTTCTAGTCTTAATCCGTCACCATGATCCACGTTATACATCCTAGTAAAAACTACAATGATAAAGCCATAACTATAAATTGTCAACTCATGTAACATAACTTAAACCCTAATGCTCATAATACCATCTAATATTAACTGTAAATTTTACACGAGCTCAAACCAAACACTTTGTATTTTTATTTAAGGTTTAAATTGCTTATGTGAAACTCGTTTCAGTACCACATGAAATATTTACCGCTCAGAAATATTTTATTCCACTGAAAGCGAAACATCGTTTTACTGCTTTTGTAGTTCGCAACAGAAAAATATGGCTACATCTCTGACGATAAATGTAACAGAAATGCATTTTTAAATGATATCTCATGAAATGAATGAAAACATTTGAAGTACTTAATTTAATTTGTCTTGTTTCAGGTATAAACACTGCGAAATATCGTATGACACTAGAAATGTGTTGCAACGAGGTATTTATTGAGCTGGCGGATTACATCAGACTATACACAGACACATCTTGTTAATGCCCTCATAATACAATTATTCGAAATGATTAGCAATATGATAATTGTATTTACCAAACTTTTACTTTGTGCATTTGTATCTAATGCATATGGAAGATCTTGGGCCAATCATCATGATACTACTACATCAACAACGCAAACAACACCTACTACTAGTCCTGCACCAAAGAACTTTCACAATGATCCGCTTATCGTCGAAACCAAAAGCGGACTTGTCAAGGGCTACGCTAAAACAGTAATGGGCCGTGAAGTGCACATATTCACTGGCATCCCTTTTGCAAAGCCTCCTTTAGGACCATTAAGATTCCGTAAACCTGTCCCAATCGATCCTTGGCATGGAGTGTTTGAAGCTACAGCGATGCCAAATAGTTGCTATCAAGAAAGATACGAATATTTCCCAGGTTTTGAGGGCGAAGAAATGTGGAATCCAAATACAAATATATCAGAGGATTGCTTATATCTAAACATTTGGGTCCCACAACATTTACGAGTTCGCCATCATCAAGATAAGCCTCTTGCTGAGAGGCCAAAAGTGCCAATACTAGTATGGATTTATGGTGGTGGTTATATGAGTGGTACAGCAACGCTTGACATATACAAAGCGGACATAATGGCTTCTTCCAGTGATGTAATAGTAGCTTCAATGCAATACAGAGTCGGAGCATTTGGATTTTTATATTTAAATAAATATTTTTCTCCGGGAAGCGAAGAAGCGCCGGGAAATATGGGTCTTTGGGATCAACAGCTTGCAATAAAGTGGATTAAAGATAACGCCCGTGCTTTTGGCGGTGATCCGGATTTAATAACTCTATTCGGTGAGTCGGCTGGCGGTGGAAGCGTAAGTTTGCATATGCTCTCACCTGAGATGAAAGGATTATTTAAAAGAGGTATTTTGCAATCTGGAACGTTAAATGCACCGTGGAGTTGGATGACAGGAGAGAGAGCACAAGATATTGGTAAAGTTTTAGTGGATGATTGTAATTGCAACAGTAGCCTTCTAGCGGCTGATCCAAGTCTAGTCATGGATTGCATGCGAGGTGTAGATGCTAAAACTATATCAGTACAACAATGGAATTCCTACACTGGTATATTAGGTTTTCCATCAGCTCCGACAGTAGATGGGGTCTTTTTGCCAAAGGACCCAGACACAATGATGAAAGAAGGCAATTTTCATAATACTGAAGTACTTCTTGGTAGTAATCAAGACGAAGGTAAGTTTCGCGGTCGATTTGTCCTAGATATTTAATATGTATGAATAAACCTTGTTATTGATATGCACCGATCGTAGCCTTGTGTTAGCGGTTTGTTTAAGTATAAATATTTGCCACTAGGTGTTGTCCGCGACTTCGTTCACGTGAAATTTTGGAAGACTGAGCAAACTGTTTCATGTTTCTGAAACAGATTTTCCCGAAGGAATTAGATATTTTTCTGGGATAAATTTTAGCCTATAGGTACTTTAAGTTAGATCTCTATCAACATATAATACCTATAGAAACATGCAGACAGACAGACAGACAAAAATTCTTTAAGGCATTATTTTGGCTTCTATGACGCTAAAGTGACGACACGGATGTCACTACGCTCACAAGCCAGCTAGTTTTTTAATCGTTGTTTAATATAACTATTTGTTAAAAGTAGCCAGATACAGTGTAAAAAGTTGCTTAGGAGTGCATTACTATACATACTGTGTTACTATTCCAAATGGATGGGTCTGTATTAATTGTAAAAATAAAACAAGCCCTAGCAGAAATCACTCGCCAAGTTCAGTGGTAGAAACTACATGTAAAGACGTGCCTATAGATCTTGGAATAGAAATCCGTTGCTTCAGAGAGGAGCTCAGCGCACTAAGATCTGAAGTTCGCGCGTATCGAAACGAAATAGCTGAATTTAAAGCAGCACTTAATTTATCCAATGTAAATATAGACGCTATGGACAGTCGCATAGCAACGCTCTAAAAAAGAGCTGATGAGGACAACATGGTAGAATCACTGATCGACTTGGAATGTCAGATAAATGAGCAACATCAGGATACTTTAATCAGCGATATAGAAATAGCAGGAGTACCAGAGCACTTGGGTGAAGATCCTGTCCAACTAGCAATACTGGTCGCGAACAAATTAGGTATAGAAGTTAACGAAAGAGACATTGTGAATGCCGAGCGTGTCGGTTCAATCCGTAGGTCAACGGTTAACTCTGCGGAGCCCAGCCTCAGTCCGAGTGCTCCAAGACCGAGCCGCATTGCAGTCACATTAGCTAGACGGAGAACACGCGTATACTTGCTGGAAGCAGCTCGGGAGCAGCGCGGACTTTCTTCTGCAGACACAGGAATACCTGCCCCCCCATTATATTTACACGTTAACGAGCACTTAACATCGTATAATAAATTGTTATTTTACCTGGCAAGAAAGTCTGGATTAGAATTTAAATGGAAATACGTATGGTTCAAAAATGGTAAACTTTTTGCTCGTAAATCTGATGGGGACAAGGCAGCGCGCATACGCTGTGTCAGCGATATTAGTAAAGTGTTCGAGCCTGTGGCTATGTGATATTAATTTATCTGTATTGTTTTCATATAAATGTTTCTACTGCGTCTGTGTGTTTATTACGTATTTACAAAAATATGTTTTAAATACGTATTTGCAATAAAAATGGTATGTGTAGTTATCTGGAACACATAACACAAGCATAAAAGCCTAAGTTGTGTGAAATGTCTATGAATTTTTATATATTTATTTTATAAAAGTATATTATTCTTTTTATTTAGCATCTAGTAAATAGCATAACTATTTTCTTTTATTAAGCAACATTAAAGAGTGGGTCTGATTTTTATAGATGAATATTATTTTGACTACTTTATGTAGGTAATGTCGGTACCAATAATACTTACACAGCTAAATTTAACTTAAAAATGAATATTTATGCCTCAACTTATTTTGTTGAAATGAAATGAAATGAAATGAAAAATCATTTAATCACGTAGACACAATTTTTCAGAAAAATTATGTGCTTATGACATGTCCAATTTTTTTTCCCTACCACCGGTTCAGGGCGCAATCTGCTGAGAAGATCCGGCGTAAGAAACTCAGCAGAGCTGTTAATCAAATCAATATTTTTAAATTAAATGTCAATTATACTTACAATGCTAATAACTTTACAATATAGAATATGTATTGCTCCAGAGCAACCTACTCCCAAGCTTTATCATCTTTAATATAATCAGAAATTTTATAATACGCCTTTTTACTTAATTTAGTTTTAATGAATTTTTTAAATTTAGAATTATTTAATTCTCTTACATCAATAGGGAGTTTATTATAAAATCGTATACAATGACCCATGAAAGAGTTACATATTTTGTGGAGACGGGTTACATGCATCACAAGATTGTGTTTATGCCTTGTATTAACATTATGGTGGTCGCTTTTTTTTGTAAAATTATGAATATTTTTATGAACATACAATAAATTTTCATATATACATATATTGCGAAGCGACCGTTTAAATATTTATGTCTTTGAATTTCTCCCTTAGAGAATCCCGCGGACCTAGGTTATATATAGCTCTAACAACGCGTTTCTGGAGCACAAATATCCGATTAATGTCCGGACAGCTTCCCCAACGAAGAATTCCATAGCACATTACACTGTGAAAATAACTAAAGTAAACCATTCTAGCCGTATCTACATCCGTAAGTCGTCTAATTGTTTTCACCGCATATGCCGCAGAGCTAAGTTTGCCAGACATTTTTTCAATTTGTGGGTCCCACTGTAATTTCGAATCAATAGTGATTCCTAAAAATATAGTTGAATGTACTGGTTCCAATTTCGCTTGCTGAGTTAGATTTATTTTTAATCGGGAGAATTGGTGTCATTTTGCATTTCACGTCTAACAAACTGTCCGGCTCCTTGCCTCTCGGCGTCATGTTATATGTAGCCCACGTGTTATTCTGAGTGACAAGTCAGTACATATAATAATATGTACGTCACTCACTGTAAAGTTTCTGATAGTGTATTTATGTATAAGTTTAAATATTTGTATATTGATAACAGTGAGTCTAAATCTAGAATAAATCTTAATAGTTGTTAGTATGGGCTTAAACTAAATAATAATTAAGTCTATTTTAAGTACATTCTCTTTCTCTCCAGCCCATTAACGTCCCAATGTTGGGCACGGGCCTCCTCCGGGTCTACTGTGCCGCGCTGACCGAGCGTGTTGGCACAGGGTTTACTTTCGAGCTTTCCGTCTCTCACAGAGGATGTCATCTGTGTGCAACATCCCTTAGCTGGCTTTTATAGCACCCTTGGGAGTAGATGGCGATGGGGAGGTTACAATTGTATTCTTAGTCCGTCACCACACGGATATTCTACGGACACAACTACTTTCAACTACTGTATAATATAAAGAAAATATATTTTTTTTAAATTACAAAATGCGTATTTCGTTTGGTATGTATGAGTTAGGTATTTCATGAGCCTTAAATTATTTGTAGCAGCATTTCGTAAAACATGACGCCATATAAAAGTTTCTTATATATAATTCTTGTATGTAAATAGTTTTTCAAATGAAGCTCATAAATATTTAAATTTTATTCAATAGAGCAAGACGTTGGAGACCACTCGTATTAGATCAGCTTATCTATTGGAAATATTATGCCATGACGCGCTTGCGCAAATCAATGTAGACACAACAACTACACGTTGTAGAATCCAAGTCGTACTACCAGGTACTACAGACTCGCCCACGTAGCTACGACGCCTTCCCTCAACACCCTCAACCCCCTATACCCCCAAGCTGTTGCTACGCACACCACCTCTCGACAAGCGAATGAGCAAAAGACAACTTGTAGAAAATGAAATATTTTATTTGTACTTTAATCCTTATTTATTAAAATTGTATAATAAATCTCAGGTTTTTAATACGAAATCATATTACTGTTTGTATTTACTTGTAAGTATTATTTCGTTTCGTATTTTATTTAGAGTCATTTTGTCGATTAAATTTAAATAAATAAGTAATGATCCATTACTTTATGCCTCATGAATATTACATTAACCTTGTGTTGCTTAAATTTTTGTTAGACGCTTTTGTTGTTTATGTACTAATGTTTGTGTTAAGGTGTTTTGTTGATCCTTTTTAAGAAGCTTTTAAATTTTGATGTGTGTTTGTGATGATAAAATTTAACATTCAGCAATGAGTTTGGATGACAACGCGTAGTAAAAAGATGTATATAATTGAATAGTGACATATTGTATAAAAGAGAGACATAATTTAACTGATACTATATATTTTTTATTCAATCATGATATACACACGGTTATATGAACAAAATTACTAAAGCACGCATAGGATATAGCCATGAAAGATTGTCCAATGTTTTTATCGTCCAATTACACGATAAAATACTCTCCATAAAGTTTTTGGAAACTTATTTACAAGAAGATACATCACACCTTTTTCCCATGGGGAAAGGCAGAGATTACAAAACACCATCTGCTATGGTCCAAATACGCTTCTTTGCCTTCATCCACACTCATACATAAATCTGGACATGCCCGACGGTATCAAAAGAAAATACATATTTATAAAAAAGGCATGGCGGAAAATAATCTAAATACTGTCATACACGCTGGATTGGTTTTCCTCTTGAGGCCTATATGCATAGCACTTACCGCCGAGCTGGTTTATCCATCTGTAAACAAAAAATGAGTCAAGGTAACTAGCAATTTAATTGGTCTCTACAACCATAAAAAATATACTCAATTTGACGTGACTATACTTATTATAACGTGTTTTTTAAATCTTTGCCAGTACTTAAATTACGTGAAAATTGAGCGACGAAAACATATTTTTTTCTAGAAACATTCCACTCCCAGTGCCTACTTCATCTCGACCTTGACCCGGCAAACATGGATTGCGAAGTTCCAATGTCGTGTTATATATGAATAAAAGCTTACAGCTATTATACGTGATTATTATCTAGTTTATCTCTTATCCATATTTACATAGGCGCAGGCATTATGATGCTACAATAATAAATTCAATTTATGATTCTTTTGGTAATTTGTTGTTAAATTGTGCGTTGGAACAAAAAAAAGCTATTGTCATTGCAAATAATAGATTTTGGTATTGCCCAAGAATTATCCGTATGGGTTGGTTTTAGAATAAAATATGTCACCACCGATTTTTCTACTCAGAATGCTGTAAGAGCCATCTAAGGTATAAGAAGTTAAAATCAACTGTGAGAGCCGAAATAAACTAAACCCTATGCCAACACGCCTGGTCAGTGCGGCGTATTAAATAAAAAAACCCTTTTGAACTGGAGTAGGCCTGTGCTTAACAGAAGGAACTTAATAGACCGGGAGAGGATGGTATTGTGTAAGAAAAATTTTGTCTACGCACGTCTGGCAGCGTAGCATGTTTTAAAGATACAATTAGCTTATTTTAATTAAATTAAAATTATTACTTTACTTTTCATGTAGGACTAAATGTAGTTGTGAGTCTGTGATGTAAGTTTTGTAAATCATTATGGTGTGCAATAGAGAATATTTTACTTTACTTTACAAATTAAAATCTTCTATATATAGTGACGGGCCGGCCTCGTGGTCTAGTGGTTCATATAACGGACTTTCATTCACGAGGTCTCGGGTTCGATTCCCGGTCAGGACAATCATTTGTGTGATGTTTTTAACTGTCATACAAATGTTTGTACTGCGTCTGGTTGTTTCTATGTATTATAAGTATGTATTTACAAAAGAAAGTATATATATATAAGTATATTATGTATTCTATCCGTATTCTGGTACCCATAACACAAGCATAATAAGCTTAGCTTGGGACCAGAGGACGTTGTGTGAAATGTCCATGAATATTTATTATTATTATTATTTATATTCTATATAAAATTCACGTGTCACAGTGTTAGTTACCGTACTTCTCCGAACGGCTTGACCGATTCTTATGAAATTTTACATGCATATTCAATCGGTCTGAGAATCGGACATCATCTATTTTTCAAACCCGGGAGGGGTTTACCCACTAACATTTGTATGGCCAAACAACGGGTCAGATAGTATTTATATATATTTGCTCTAACTAGTTTTTTTCTACTAACTTGAATTGTTTATTCAGGATCCTTAATATTTCTGTGTAGAAAAGTACAAAGATGGCACATTTATACTTCATTATTACCTCGTTTTGTGTAATAAACTGTTCGTTACCTTCCTCAAAGTAAACCTTTTGATGTGTATTAAAATCTCAGATGCTCAATTTTCTCGGAAAAATAATGAAATAACAGTCGTTCATCTTGACAGACTCTGGAGATACTTACGTACATTGAATAATGATATGATTTTACATTATAATATATCATAAAGCAGTATATTTTAACGTGGTAATATATAAAAAAGACATCCGTGTGATGACGGATTAAGAATACAAGTGTCACCACAACTTTTCCTTCCCAGTTTTCTCTATATTATACACAGATAACATCCTCTGTGAGGGACAGCAAATTTGAAAATAAACCCTGTGCCAATACGCCTGGTAAGCGTGGCACAGCAGACCGTAATAGAGGCAGAGACGGAGACAGACACACTATAAAAGTATTTTACTTAAAGTTATTTACTATTTATTCGATAAATTTATAGCCTAAATGTGATAGACACACTATCAAAATACGTGGTACCTTTTAATCTTTAAATTTTTTGGCACCAATTACTAAATTGACCCATGTTTCAAGACTAAAATAGAACTGTTTTTAATTTTGAGGCACCCATGGATTATTACGGACCATTATTTTAATAGAAAAGTAATAAGCTCTCCCTATGTAAACAAACTTGTAGTTTAGATAACCCTATAACTATAATATGAATTGAAGTTTCGTTAAATTTCATGCGTGTTATCATAGCTAAACTTTATCAGTTATACCGCCAAAATTATTGAAAGGATTAGTGTTAATACGAAGGATTATATTGAGTGTGTTAGTTTTGTATGTGTTATACAAAACTATTATATAACTATAACTTTACACACATATGCAAGCTACCGTTTAAAATGAGAGAAGAGAAGAGAGAACTTGTAAGTTTAATTAAAACTGTTTAAGACATTTTTTATCAGCTTATCAACTTTAGTGGATAATCTGCTTAACGGCGAGTAACTACAATATTAAAAATGCGATTGTGGTCTAGACCCTGAGAAGGACATAGCTAATGTTAACGTAAAAACCGGTCAAGTACGAATTGGACTCACACACAAAGGGTTTTGAACCATTATTATCATAATATTCTCTTCATACTGACCCCAAATTACTGGATAAGAGCGGGATAGTGATGATGATGAGTATTTGCTGTCGTAGCATCAAATGTTAGCCATAAAGTGTTTGTAAAAATTACAGCTCTATAAGTATCACCGATTCAGAGATACCACCTGGTGACAGACTGACAGATAACGAAGTCTCAGTAATGGAGTCTTTTACATTTTTCATTCTAAATGTAAGCAAAGTGGAAAAAAACAGCTAGTTTAGAAGTAAAATGTACAACTAAATCCTCACCAATCTCTTGAAAATGAAAGTAAGATCTTTTAAAAGTTGTTCAAAGTTTTATAGGCAATTTGAACTTTCTCACTTTGTCAGATTGATCAATAAAATACTCAAGATATCGAATAGTTTTTAAGAGAACATGTTGTATTTTATCCCTGTTAAAGTTTCGCGACTGACGAAAAACGATTTGTTTTTAATCTTTAATACAATTTTCTTCATTATCACGTATCTTTCAAATGATCAATTCTTAGAGTGTAACTAGGTTTTTAAAAATAATTGACTTCATCATAATATCCTAACTGAATCCCGGGATCTCATTCACGCTTATAGTCACTGCCCCACTGGCTGTGATGATACATAGCCCGTGTGCTATGAACTTATGATGTCTAAGCTATACCTCTATGAAGTACACTACAGATGCTGCTGATTAGTTCCACCAACTGGACATTTTAGTAAAAGTAGGACTTTCACAAAACGCTATACGAAATCATTGAATGGGCTATAAGTTTTCACTAAAAGCTTTTCAGTAGTATGTTTGTTGCTCGTTCAAGTAAAACTTGAACGAGCAACAAACACACTTACATCCATCCCTATACTTGTACAATGGTTGCGTCTATAGCAGGTATTAGTAGAATTAATGTCGTGTACCAATACCAGCCGTATTTTAGTAGTAGCAGTAGTATTTTATTAAGGGCCTACATCAATGTTATCGTCGACATGTAGGTACCTATTAACACAGCTAGTAGGTATAGAAAATGAAGAATTAGGGTTTTTTTTTATTTACTCAAAATCTACTAAATATATTTTAATTCCGGCTTACTTGTTTCTATATATAATAGTTACTTATGTTTTTAAAGTTATTTCATTAGTTAATACGCGATAATAGACCGACAATTGAAAAAAAAAAGTAGAGAGGTTGTTTCGCAAGATTTTCTATCGAGAAAACTTTTTTCAATCGCGTTTTTGAGTTTATGCGATCCTAGATTATATATTGAAAAAACATATACTTAAAAATTAGAGATCTAGCCATTCAATCTAAAGAAAAAATGAAAAATCGTACGTAGAAAAATGCACGAAGCTATTTTGGTATCCTCTTAAACTAAATATACTATATTACCTATATGTATGTGACACAGTTCGTTATGTCTGGAGTCTCACAATCATCTCATTTTTAATCCCAGATATTTTTTTCAATACAAATAATGATCCAGTATACATGTTCTGTATAACATATCAACACGGATCACCTATAGTAGATACCGCATTACGAGAATTTTGTTAACGGCTAAACGCACATACGTTAGTCAGAGAAAGGCGCGTGTTGCAGAGTATGGACAAATGCATTTTTATTAGTCGTTGCAAAATCACACGTCAAGTATATTTAGAGTTTTCATAGATATGCTCGTTAGCGCATAATATGTGATATGCGTTGATTGTCTTGCGTGTGTTAGGTACAATTGATAGTGTAGAAGAACTAGCTTTTGCACGTGACTTCGTACGCCTGGTACTAAAATTTTCCCCGTTTTTCGAAGAGCGAAGCATCATTTTTACTGATACTTCGCTCCTATTAGTCGTAGCGTCATGTTATATAGCTTATACCCTTCCTCGATATATGTAGGTACTATCTAACACTGAAAGAATTTTCTAAATCGGTCTAGTGGTTCCTAGGATTAGCGCGTTCAAACAAACAAAGAAACAAACACTTCAAACTTATAATTTAAAATAATAAGTTTAAGCATAGAATATTATATGTAAATCAATCTATAATGTGTTTTATTTCATTAAGAGCGATTTGATTAAGATTTTAGTAAACGCGACGAACTAGAATGCGACGGAAGACCACGCGTTCGGCTATATTGGCCCGGGCTTATATAATATAATATTACAAATTACAAGTTTTGACAAGGATATAAGTAATAAATAAATAAGTAGACAACAGTCCATTTACTATCACTAACGATACTAATCCTGACCGATATAGAATACTACTTATTATAACTCTAGAAACTCTATCTGCTAACACTTGCGGAATCTATTAATGGTGATCTGTGTATATCAACCACAACAGAGATTTAATACAATTATCGTCATAAAAAAGATAAAGAGATAATGTCGGTGGCCAGTAATTATATTTATTATCTACTTTTATAGGGTTTATTTCCTTTTCTTATTACTTTGGTAGTATTAAAACGATCATTATCGCCTGATGAAATTTGGAAGGTTAACTTTTCTTGCCTTTTAGGTTAATTAGGATAAAGACAGATGACGGTAGCCTATTCAAAAATAAAATTGGGTAAAATAGACATTAATAAAAGAGGCCGCGCGTGATAAATAAATAAATAAATTTCTGTAGTTAAATCCTCGGATGGCTTAAACACGCGTTGTGGCGTTCTATGGGGAACCCTATATCCAGCAGTGGTCGGAGGAAGACTGATGGATGGATCGTTGATTAAATTCTACTTTTGATATTAACTTCAGAGTGACGGTGTGCGAATACATCCCCTACGTTAAGACCTATCTTCATGGTGTCAGTTTTATAAGCACCATGTAGAGTATGAAGTGAGTTGTAAAAAATACTTTCAATGTGAATAAAAACCGGTGAAGCACAATTTGGACTCGCACACAAAGGGTTCCGTTCATCGTTATTAATTGTCGTCAAATCGTTATTATCATAACATATTCGTCATATATATGACCACAAGAACTGGAATAAGATCATGAGAATGATAATATAGATTTGTTGTTATAGCATTAACTGATATACAATCAAAAACTGTGAACGTTTTAGCTCTCTACGTAGTTCCAGAGATATAGCCTAGTGACAGACGGACGGATAGCGAAATCTCGGTAATAGAGTACGGTTTGCAATGTACCTATAACCTCAAAAATTGCACTGCAATATTACAGTAAAATACAATGCATTGCTATTCATAAAACAGTCATAAAATTACGATGGAATCACAAATTAATTTGTACGCCTTGTGTTTTCATAATTTACTGGTAGGTATTTTGTTAGGGCCGGGTTTGTCAGCGGACATAATATATGTCGGTCATAATTAGTATTTAAGTGACGACCGCACATAAACTCATAAAAGATTTTATTTGTGGCAAAATATTTTATAAGTTTCTGTTTTGTGTCGATATTTTCTTGTAGAGTTAAACTTCTTTAGTGTTAATAATAAATGGAGCATATCGGTATGATCTTATGAGCCATGAATAAATATTTCTAAATTTAAAATAATTATAAAATTTTTGACTATGTTACTAATAATAAAACTTGGGAATAAGTTGTTCCGGAGCAACACATATTGTTATTATAAGGACTATTGTAATTCACTATTTAAAAAAAAAGAAATATCAGTAAAGATGCTGAACTCTGAAGAGTTTCTTACGCCGGGTTCCTTAGCGGTTGAATGTCCTGAAATGGTGGTAAGGAAATAAAAATTGGATTAATGATAGGAGTATAATTTTTTTTGTTAAAAAATGTTGTAGGTGCCTAGGTACTTGATTAAATGATATTCATTACATTTCATTTTATAGGTAATAGGAATTGTGATCGAAATTTTAACTATATCCTCGTTCAAACGTTACCAACAGGGAGAATTCAAAGCCTAAAAATTAAGACAACACCCCCTCCCAGGCTGCTGTAAAAGCTGGCCAAAAAATATGAAACACATTTCTTCTTTGTGAGAGACAGAAAACTCGGAAATAAGCACTGTGCTAATACGCCTCGTCTGTGCTTGGGGAATTATAGAAAACCTATTTCATAAACTCAACAGACTTGATGGATATGCGAGTTAGTAAAAAATTTTGAGATGTTATGGCAAACATATCCATGTAAATCTTTTAATTTCATTTCACTTCTACTTGAAAACTAAACTAATAGTTTTAATTTAATTCAAATAAGCCCTCTGTGTGGTGACGGATTAAGAATGCAAGTGTCATCACCCCATATCCTCCCAAGGGTACTGTAAAAGTCAAAGTCAGCTAAGGGATATTGCGCACAGATAACACCCTCGGTGAAAGACGGAAAACTCAAGAATAAACCCTGTGTCAATACGTCTGATCAGCGCGGCACATTAGACCATAATCCCTCCCAAAGTGAAGGAGACCCGTGCCCAACAGTGGGACGTATATGGGCTGGAGAGAACTGGCAGTAACTGGTAATTGTTATAATCTCTACTTCTTTTAAAACAAAGTCGTTAATTTTGTATGTATGTCCCTATGTGAGCTTATATCTTAAAAATACGCAACGGATCTCGATGCGATTTTTTTTAAAAGATAGAATGGTTCAAGAGGATGGCTTTTTTGCATAATTTGTTGGGGTTTGCTGTATATTGGATGAGATATGATTAAATTTGCCGAGAAATTCGGACGCGCGAGAGCTATAAATGAAAACGCTGCCTTATCTATGTGAGGTACGACAAACTAATGTATGGAGGAATTATTTGTTACCTATAGTTCTTCAAAAAAGTCCGCAAAGGCATATGTCTATCTTTTAAGGGAAACCCGCTATACCCATAATAATGTCAAAAAATTCTCTAATTTAATAGGGTGTTTTCAAAAGCTATTTATGTGTATATAGTAATATTTTTAATCGAAATTAAATAGCTTAGTTAGCTTACGCAATTAATATAGATTATAACTGCTCCTTACAGCATGCAATTTAAATGAATATCTTAGGAGATATGACGAAAAAAGAATTACGCGCGACAAAATAAAATACTTAAACTGTTGGCTGAGCAACGCGAACGTTTCCTCGGTCTTCTATCCATACTCCAATGTTTGGATGTGTAAGGATGTTTACTGTGCTTTCACGTAAAGACTACTGGATGGATTTTCATGAAACTTTCCAATGGAAAATGGAATAGAAAACGAACTTATTTTTTATCTTTTTTACCGCGGGTAACACCGCGGGGCACAGCTAGTAACACTATAAAATACCGCTAAAATTTAAAAAAAAACGGCTTAGTAATAAATAACGAAGACTGTTTAAATTTACGTTAACACATCTAGGACAAATCTGGTCAATATTTTACATTTTAATATTTGCAGCAACTAAGATTTAACAATAGTCCATAAGGTATTCAATAAAAGTTGTATACAAAATTTACATAATAAATTATGTATTCATTTCAGGAACGTATTTCTTGCTGTACGATTTTCTTGACTACTTTGAAAAGGATGGACCTAGCTTTTTGCAGAGGGAAAAATTTTTAGAAATTGTCGACACAATATTCAAAGATTTCTCTAAAATTAAAAGAGAAGCTATTGTATTTCAAGTAAGTATTTTTTAATACACTAAATTGAGTACAAAGGTAACAACTTGACCGATGGTACCTTAGAGTATTCAACCAACAAGAGCAGTTAAACACGCTATTTTTATTGACAAATAAATAAATATTCATGGACATAACACACAACGCCCTCTGCTCCCCATCCAAGCTTATATGCTTGTGTTATGGGTACCAAAATACGGATAGAATACATATACTATAGAATACATATACTTTTCTTTTGTAAATACATATTTATAATACATAGAAAACACCCAGACGCAGTACTAACATTTGTATGACAATTATAAATATCACGCAAATTATTATCCCGAGCAGAGATGGAACCCGAGACCTCGTGAACGGCAGTCTGTTAGATAAACCACTCAACCACGAGGCCCGTCAAATATACTGCTATGTCAGCGAGTTGCCGAGGTAACGCACACACAAACACGTTACGTTCACAGAGTGATGACAGTGTACCCACGATGAGTATGAACATGCGTCTCATACTGGCAGTTGTTTTATAATATCAACTCCTGTTGGATCAATGCTCTAAGAAAGGTAGATAACTAGGTATGGATACGGTTTCCGTAGCATAAGGGCGCTTGAAAAACCAGGGGAGTCCTTCGAGCTCACCGATCCTGTCGAAACTTTGGTACTCCTTTTGTGAAGATGCTGTTATCCCATAAAAAATCTTAAAATTAAAACAAGCAACATTTAAATAAAACTACTTTTTACGGATTTAGACGCGTATATTTGTTTTAAATTTTGGCCCGACGTTTCGGAGACTTTGCAGTCACACCCGTGACCATGGTGACTGCAATATCTCCGAAACGTCGGGCCAAAATTTAAAACAAATATACGCGTCTAAATCCGTAAAAAGTAGTTTTATTTAAACAGATGAGTCGCGCAAGTGTTAGAAAATATTAAGCAACATTTACTTAAAATAACATACGATAACACTCGAGTAGTTCATGTAACGGACTGTTGCTTACGAGGTCACGGGTTCGACCCCCGCCCGAGTCAATCATTTGTATGATATTTATAATTGTCTTACAAATGTTTGTATTGCGTCTGGGTGTTTGCTATGTAATAAAAGTATGTATTTGCAAAAGAAAAGTAATATACATATGTATTCTATCCGTATTCTGGTACCCATAACACAAGCATATAAGCTTAGCTTGGGACCAAAGGACGTTGTGTGAAATATACATAAATAATAAAATATTAATATGTCAACAATATTGTTTTTACAAGTAGTAGTACAATACTTACAATTTTCTAATCACGTATCCATTAGAAATACTTTTCCCATATTGCTCATGGGATCTCCAAATGACCTTCAGACAAATATTATCTTTGTCTACTTTATCTGTCCATTTAAGTAAATTGCTTCGATTTATCTACGTACTTCTTCGATTTATCTAGAAGTTACGCTTTTTGCTTTTCTTTGTTTTAACACAAATACGTTTCGAAGAGAAAAAACCTACAGTAAAAAAAATGTACTGATAAAGTGGGCTGTAATCAGGGTCTTGCTGGAAATCTGCATTGTAGCGTAAAAATCGCAACATATTGCTAAGTAATGGTCTGTTTCTTTGTTTAGAATTCCTTAGTACTGCAATATTTTTTATGTGTATAGCTTTAACGCTTTTATAGCTTTTAAATTAAAATGAAACGGGAACGAGACTATAATGCATATAAATTATTTGTCACCAAGCACCGAATTGACACTTTTCTGGATGATAAGCTGTGGCCATCTGGCATATCTTTCAGGCGTTATGTGCATTTCCATATGAGGCAAAGAAATGGTGATAAAGCTGACCTATCAAATAATAAAATTGGATAGCAAGGAAATAAGTTTTCGCTACTAACTAAATATGGATAATTTTATCTGAAATAAAGATTATTATTATTATTATTTAACACTTAACCGGTGTGGTGGCGGATTAGAGAGACAAGTGTCACCGTCCCTTTTCCTTCCAAGGGTGCTGTATAAGCCAGCTGACGGATATCTATCGCACACATATAACATCCTCCGTGAGAGACGGAAAACTCAAAACTAAACACTATGTCGACACGCCTGACCAGCGCAGCACAGTAGACCATAATACCTATCCTTCCCAAAGTAGAAGAATTTGTAAGCTACCTAGGTTGAGTACCTAAACTTAAAGTAAGACGTTAAGGGGCTGAAGAGAGTCTGTAATTTTAAGTTAAGTTACTAAACCTATATAGCTTACAATTTTAGTTTACATTTTGGTGTGTCCCTGTGAGGGAGCAACAAAACTTTTATTTCTTTCTAATACTTTTTACATTCTCATTGACAATGATCTGTTTATAAATAAGGAAACATTTAGCTTCGTCCAATCAAGTTCATTCAGTATGTTCCATAATAAGTAATGAAAGTAGGTACGTAGGTAGGCCTTTTCGAATTGGTGTGGTTTCATCATATCCAAACCACTAAAAAGGATGTCCATATTCAATTACCCCCAATAGTGCGGTAATGAACTCATTCGTGTACGTAATTTACCAATAAAAAATATCAGTAACATTTTAAAGAAAAAACTTATAGCAATTTTAAGTTTTATTTATAACTAGCTGTTGCCCGCGACTCCGTCCGCGTGGAATTTCGAAAATTTTTTTTTCGCATTAAAAGGTAGCCTATGGCCTTTCTCAGGGTCTAAAGATTGTCTGTGCCAATTTTCATCAAAATCGGTTGAGAGGTTTAAGCGGGAATGCGTAACAAACAGACAGACAGAGTTACTTTCGCATTTATAATATTAGTAGGGATTAGTAGGGATGCGTAATGTTGTATAGATATAGATACCTACTCATAAAGTCAATGAAAGTAAACTGTAGTAAGTAAATATCCACAAATGTATCAGATATGTAATGACGTTCAATCTTGAAGACATGTAACTTTAGCCTGGCTAAATCTTACTTCCTAGAGTAATAATGTTTCATATGACGTATGGCCTGTATCATAGACACACAAACTTTATCCATTTATCTATCAGCCTTTAGTCATCCACTGCCGGACACAGGCCTCCCCCATGGAATTACACAACGCGCGGGCTTGCGCCGCTTGCATCCAATGTACCAAACTTAATTAAATAAAATCTCTATGACGAGCCTCGTGGTTGAGTGGTTTATGTAACGGACTGCCGATCAAGAGGTCGCGGGTTCGATTCCCGCTCGGGACAATCATTTGTGTGATTTTTCTGATTGTCATACAAATGTTTGTACTGCGTCTGGGTGTTTCTATGTATTATAAGTATGTATTTACAAAAGAAAAGTAGTATATGTATTCTATTCGTATTCTGGTACCCATAACACAAGTATATACGCTTAGCTTGGGACCAGAGGACGTTGTGTGTAATGTCCATGAATATTTATTTATTTAATTTATTTATTTATTTTTAATATTTAAAATTTTCTTGCAGTATACAGACTGGGAAGAAATTACTGATGGTTATTTGAACCAGAAAATGATCGCGGACGTTGTTAGCGACTACTTTTTCGTGTGTCCAACCAATTACTTTGCTGAGGTGCTGGCTGACTCCGGGGTAGATGTCTATTACTACTATTTTACCCACGTAAGTAACAAACTTGTTGTTATTACCTTAATTTTAATGAGATGTGTATTCGGTATTTAAATAATTTTGCGTCTAAAGTTTGGTGTTACTTTAAGAAAGACGTTTTTGGTTAATTGTTGCATACGTTATTTCTAACAAATTACATCCACTTGTTATATTTTTGTACTAGCAGTGCCCGCGACTTCGTACGCGTGGAATTTAGAAACGAAAAATTAAATGAACTAACAATAACGCCATTTTACTGCTAATTAATAAATCGTCCGTTTGGTTTTCTTTTTTTGCACAATTCTACAGAAGTAACACACATGGCCCCAATGTCATTTTAGTAAATGATATTTATTTATTTATTTCATAAGAATAACAACAGCATGTTACAATACGTTATAAAAGTCAGTGTTACAAATATATAAGCCAATAACAGTTATTCATGTCTTAAGCATTTATTTCATATCTCAGAGTTTTACCTTTTTAAGGCTTCGTACAAACACTTATAGTCTCAGTAGGGTGTCCGTCTGTCTGTCTATCCACCCGTTAAACTTTTTTTACTCGGCAACGGCTGCAGGTATCAATTTGAAACTTATACCAAATGTAGATCTATGCCGTCCCTTGCTAAAAGATACAATCAATAATTTAGATCTACGCATTCAGAAGATATAACCGAATTACAACCATTTTTCGACGCCTATGAAAACCAACTCAGCACCGATACGTCGGGATTTGAGCAGCGTAACGACCATACGCCGACGCCGACGCTGATGCCGATGCCGACGCCCTTAAACACCCACTCAGCACCGATACGTACGTCGGGATTTGAGCACCGTAACGACCATACGCCGACGCCGATGCCGACGCCGACGCCGATGCCAATGGAGACGCCGACGCCTTCGCCGATGCCGACGCCGACGCCTATAAAAACCAACTCACCACCGATACGTCGGGAATTGAGCAGCGTAATGACCATGCGCCGACGCCGACGATAATGCCGACGCCGACGCCGATTCCGACGCCGACGCCTATAATAACCAACTCAGCACCGATACGTCGGGATTTGAGCAGCGTAACGACCATACGCCGACGGCGATGCCGATGCCAACGCCGACGCCGACGCCTATAAACACCCACTCAGCACCGATACGTACGTCGGGATTTGAGCAGCGTAACGACCATACGCCGACGCCGACGCCAATGCCGACGCCGACGCCTATAAAAACCAACTCAGCACCGATACGCCGGGATTTCAGCAGCTTAACGACCATACGCCGACGCTGACGCTTAATAAAACCAACGCAGCACCGATACGTCGGGATTTGAGCAGTGTAACGATCATACCCCGACTAATACGCTGACGCCTATAAAGACCAACTCAACACCGATACGTCGGGGATTGCACAGCGTAACGACCTGTAAGCTATATTATTGGAAAGTTTCATGAAAATCCATCCAGCAGTCTTTAAGTGAAAGAACCACAAACATCCTTACATACATACATCCAACATTAACCAAACATCAAAACATTGGAGTACGGATAGAAGACCGAGGAAACGTTCGCGTTGCTCAGCCAACAGTTTAAGTATTTTATTTTACCGCGCGTAATCCTTCTACTTTCTTGTATACCCCATAGGACTAACTTTATCAATTCTTCTTTTCCCGTCCAAGCTGTCATATTGTGGAACTCTCTTCCACATGAAATTAGATCCGCCAAAAGCCGCCTCACTTTTAAAAAAAAGAGTCAAACATATGTTGTTACAAAGGTTAGCTGAATTATCGTAACTATAGATTATGTAGTATTTATTTTATGTATGTTTGTATGTATGTATATGTACCTATTGTGTATCTAGTATGTATTTTGTATGTATAGCGTACTCTGTATGTATGATATATATATATATTTTAGTAAGATCATTGTGTATTGTATGTAGTCTATTGACAGTAATTATAAAATTTATATAATATCACAGAATATACACCTACTTCATTTGTTTCTGCACCACCCATGGTTGACTGGTAGAGAATGCCTACGGCATTAAGTCCGCCTTTATACAATCTGTTTGTATATAAAGTTTTAAATAAATAAATAAATAAATAATTCTTGTTTCGTCATATCTCCTAAGATATTCATTTAAATTGTATGCTGTAAAAAGCAGTTGTAATCTATATTGAATGCGTAAGCTAACTAAGGTATTTAATTTGATAAATAATGTTACCAAATACACATAAATAGCTTTTAAATACACCCCATTGAATTTGATAATTTTTTTGACGTTCTTATGGGTACAGCAGGTTTTCCTTAAGAGATAGACATATAGCCTCGCGGACTTTTATAAAAAGATCTATAAGTAACAAATAATTTCTGCATACATTACTTTGTTGTAACTCACATGGATAAGGCAGCGTTTTCATTTAAAGCTCGCGCGCGTGACTTTTTTCCCCGTTTCTTGCAACATTTTACACTGATGCTTCGCTTCTATTCGTTGCAGCGTGATGTTATATAGCCTATAGCCTTCCTCGATAAATGTACTATCCAACACTGAAAGAATTTTTCAAATCGGACCAGCGGATCCTGAGATTACCGCGTTTAAACAAACAAACAAACTCTTTCGTTTTATAATATTAGTATAGATAGAGCTGCTTTAAACTATTTGAACTTTAAACGTGACATTAAAAGAATTTAAAGCCGCTTTTCTTGGAATCCCAAAAACAAAAATAAAATTAAGCTTCGGAAGAATTGAAAAGTGTGAAGTCAAATAATAAGTAGGTAAGTCAAATTAGGAATCAAGATTACACAATAAGGGGCGGTGGCATAGTCCCCGGTGGGGGCCACAAACGTGACGGCCCGCTAAATTTGGAAGAAAATCCCGTGATGTGTCAACCGCTACTGACAAATTTACTTCCTCGATAAATGTACTATCCAACACTGAAAGAATTTTTCAAATCGGACCAGCGGATCCTGAGATTACCGCGTTTAAACAAACAAACAAACTCTTTCGCTTTATAATATTAGTAAAGATTAATGTATGAATACACACACGTATAATACGTCGATAAAACATGAAAAACGTATCAATATTTAAGTAGGGTACAATAGGTGGCTTTGTCACAAATTCTTCTTTGATCTTTTACAGCTAACCTTAGGATTGACTTAGCTGCTGAAAATAATGGTGCCGATTCTGAGCGCACAACTAAACTTAACTTAACTAAAAAATTAAAAGTGATCGTCATTATCACAATTCGGCAATGTTTACTGAAGTTTCATATTATTAAAACTGTGTATTATAGACTAACGATTTTAATTAATATAAACGTGTACAACGAAATAGCAGGTAATAGCTATATTGACACTACCAATTTTCATTTTTTAGTTAAGTTAAGTTTAGTTGTGTATTCAGAATTGGTACCTCTATCTTTAAACGCAAACTATTTTAGTTACGCTAAAATTCTTAAGCAATAGATAAATTAATAAACCTAATCAGTTATTGCTAATTAACAACCACTTTTTACGGATTTCGACGCGTATATTTGTTAGTTATGTAATTTATTTATTTATTTATTTATTTATTAGATTTTGAAGAAAGCTTACAGACTAATTTAATACAAATTAATAACAACTTAAATAAACAATTCGCTATTAACAAGCTTCCACATATATGTAACTAAAACAGATTGAGAGAAAAAACAAAACAAAACATCAGTGACAAAGTATATATACATTACACATATACATATATATACATACACATATAATATAGGAATAATAATACATACATACACTTATACAAATAGATTAGGTGCGTGCCATTTTACTTGGTGCCTACATTATTAAAATATGACTCGGCCAAGAGCCGTTTTACGGTCGCCACACCGGTGCAGAACAGGTCAATATCATGGTCCCGAAGAAGTACATTAAAATTAAATGCACTTCTCACCGAGAAGGCATTCCGCCCATAATTAGTCCGGACGAAGGGAACATTTAATATCGGTCGCTGTCGAAAGCCTAATAAGTTTGTGCGTATAGATATGTTGGCGAGGAGCTCGGAGCAGTCGATGGTGCCATTTGCTATATTTAGTAGTGTAGTTATATCAGCAATATGGCGTCTCATTTCAAGAGGTAAGAAGTGGTATCTTTTACAACGATGGTCATAATCTTTAGATCTTTGTTGTGTACGGTAGTCCAGATATCGCAGAAATTTCCGTTGGACGCCCTCTATACGAGACTTTTAAACTTCGTATTGAGGATTCCAAACTTGAGATGCATACTCTAGATGGCTGCGTACGTACGAACAATATAGTACTTTTATTGGCTTTAAAGAGCGAAAATTGATCGTAGTTCGCAATATAAACCCCAGAGCTTTAGATGCTTTTTTAACTATACTGTCTATATGTTGATCAAATAGAAGCTTGCTATCTTGTAAAACTCCCAAATCTTTAATGTTATTCACTTTATTAACAGCATGATCATTTAAGGTGTACCTATAGTTTATTAAAGATGTACAACGTGAAAAAGACACTCGAAAACATTTGGACACATTTAGTTCAAGTTTGTATCTATTACAATATGTTTCAAACCTATACAGGTCTTCCTGCAATTGATATGCATCAGATATATCACGTACGACTTTGTGAATCTTCATATCGTCAGCATAAAGTACGATATACGAGTGATGAAAGCACTGTTTAATGTCTGCAATAAATAATATAAACAGCAGAGGTCCCAAGATGGAGCCCTGTGGCACACCAGATGGGACAAATCTCCAACCGGAGGTGTAGCCCTGAAGAACCACAGCCTGCGTTCTATTTTCTATATAAGAGGAGAACCATCTGTACAAATCTCCGTGTATTCCGGCCAGCAGTAGCTTCTCAAGTAGCATACTATGGTCTATACGATCAAAGCATTTGCTATAGTCAGTATAAACTACGTCCACCTGGCGCTGTGCCATTCCGTTAGTAATAAACTCATGTGATAACAGCAAGTTGGACGTAGTTGACCGGTTCCTGACAAAGCCATGTTGTTCGTCACCCAGACTAGACTGGAGTGCCGCATAGACATCAGTGTAAACTATACGCTCCAGAATTTTTGAAAAAAGACTTATTTTAGATATAGGCCGGTAATTTTCAACATTAGACTTATCACCTTTTTTAAAGACCGGGGTGATAAATGCAGACTTCCAGATCCTAGGGACTACTCCCTCAGAAACAGAGCGCCTGAATAAAATGCAAATAGGGACAACAAGACTGTCAGCACAGGTGACTATGAATATTGGAGGTATTAGGTCCGGACCACCTGACTTAGTGAGGTCAAGTGATTTGAGTAGCCTTAATACACATGAGGGGTTAATCTCAACCGTGCTGACAGACATAGTAGTACTGTTAAATTGTTCACCGGTTGTGCGTGGAGCACCAACTGCTAGGTCAGGTTCCAGGAAGGTAGACTGAAAGTAATTAGCAAATAAGTTGCTAATATTTTCTCCTGTGTTGGCTGATATGTCACGGTAGTACATAACATTAGGAAAAGTACCAGCATTTCGCTTGCTTTTTACGTACGCCCAAAATGATCTAGGGTTCTTTACAATAGAGGCCTCAATTTTCTCCGTATAGTTATCATAGCACAGTTTTTCTAAGTCGATAACTCTTCTGCGAAGTAATGAAAATGAATGATAATCAGAAATATTATTATATCGTTTATATTTCTTATGATACTTATGTTTTTCTTTAATTATTTTAATTAACGCTGGAGTGTACCAAGTCGGGTAAGAGGATTGTTTTAGTGATTTTACTGGAATATGTTCGTCCCTTAGCTTATATAATACACTATAGAATTTAGTTACAGCGTCTTCTAAACACCCTGATGACAATAATTCAGACCAATTAATCAAGTCAAGTTCTGATCTAATAGCATCATAATCACCTTTAGAATAAATATAGCGTGGAGTAGGTCTGTCAATGAGTTTATGAATTTCAATAAATTTAGTTTGTATAATAATTGGTTTGTGGTGCAAGTCAATAGGCTGAGCAAGTGGGTCCATGCACTCCGTAACAGTTAAAGAGTCGTTACAAAATACTAGATCCAACAATCTACCATTAACGTTACGCTCACTGTTATACTGTGACATGTTAAATGTTGCAATTACGTCGAAGAATTCGATTATATGTTGAGATAAAATATTTTTCGGGGTTAATTCACCGATCGCCATATCTCCCCGACACCACTCAACGTCATTGCCGAAATTAAAATCACCCACTAGTAGAAATTTATCAAGTGGATGAGATAACATTAAATTGTTAAGATTTTCTGTAAAATTACGTAATTGACTACTAAAGGTGTTACCTAAATTTTCTTTGCACAGATAAAGCGAACATATATGTAAGTTGTAACTAACCGGAGGTTTAGACTTCTTGAGAATTAGAGATAACCAGATATCCTCGGCGGAACTGCGCCAATCCAGCCTCTCAACAACCGCAAATTCATTTCGCACAGCTATCAAAACACCACCCCCACGTTTTTGAGCACGTTAATAAGCTTAACATTAAATAATAACTATTAAATTTGCTCAGTACATAAGTATTATTATTTAAATCAACTGTAGGTACTATAAAAATCCAATATATAAAGATTCTGCTATAAAGATTCAATACAAATTGAAAAGATTGTATGCCTTGGACGAGAAAATAGTTTTAGTAAGACAGTAGGTACCTATTTGAACCGTTCCCATAAGGGTTGAGTCAAGGATCTAGCAAACAATATTGATGATATTGCTCCGCTTTAAGTAAGATGAAAGCAACAAAGCTGAGGAAAATTTTCTTTCAGTCTTAGTAAAAGAGTAAAGTATTATCGATTACATTATTATATAACTATTGTAATATTTATAGCTACTATAATTTACACAAAATAAGGTAATAAGAAGCTATAAAATTAACATAAATACCTATTAAATGTTGTGTGAAGTGCAAGAACAAAATATTATGAACAAGGTTATGGATACAATGGGATAATATTGGGACGAGGACTGGAAGATGATAATTGTTAGAAAAAAAAATATAAACACTTTTAAGATGACAACTTTGACAACATAATATACTAACTTATTGTTTGATATTTGATTAAGACAGAATCTTTTTTTTATATGATTTATTGAGGGACTTCTACTGTAATGACAATGTCAGTCCCATTTATACATTTTTTTTTTGCCCAGCATGAATCCTAGGTTTAATCCACAAAACTACACACAAGAAGAGTTCCTTTACCAGATCCATTGGTTAAGATAGACTGTGTGAGAGGCTACGACATTCAATCTCCTAACGTTTAACAATTGCATAACTCTTCGCCGCTTATTCTCGTTCTTCTGACAGAATAAAAAACTAAATATTTGATTCCGTGTTATTCGAAACGAATACAAGAAATTGTTTGCTGTTATAGTTAAGTTAAAATATGAGATAAACGTATAAACGTAAATATAAGTCTCTCGAGTATGTTATATTGTTATCTATTAAATTAACTTTTTGCGGATAATATACATATCGAAAGATTCGTACTAGAAATTGAAACCTTTGGGCTACAATAAATATTAGTCTTATTCAAAAATTTATTTCAATATTGAATACGAAATAACTTTTGTATCGGTAGATTCCCTTTGGAATTAGTGTGTAATTTTATAAGTTCGACTGTATGACTAGAGAAATAATATGACCATATAGAAGATAAAAATATAAAAATAATATTGAGATTTAATTTTAATAAACAATACCTAATATTCTTTAACACTTGCGCGACTCATTTGTTTAAATCAAACCACTTTCTACAGATTTGGACGCGAATATTTGTTTTAAATTTTAGCACGACGGGCGTTTCGAAGACTTTGCAGTCACCTTTTCATGTCAGTCAGATCATGCAATCCACCAGCACCCGTGACCATGGTCTGCAAAGTCTCCAAAACGTTGGGCTATGATAAAATCAAATATACGCGTCAAAATCCGAAAAAAGTGGTTTTATTTAAACAAAGCCTATTTATGTTAAACTGCTCCGACGGAAAAGTGTAGAATTCGGCACATCTATTTTTGCGCTGAAAATATATCACTATTTAAATCCCATGAAAATTTTAACCAATATTATGATTATTCTTCGCAATAAATTAACTTTTCACTAAGACTTATAATTTTAAACAAAACAAACATTATTATTTGGATATCTAAAACTCAAGTGTAGTAGTTGACAGCTGACGTCAGTAAACAGGCATTCAAAGGAATTTCTGTGACGAAGATGTGCTTCAAACGTGATGCAAACCGGTCTGGGGCTTACACGTTAATTTGGCTAACGAACCAGATACGAGAGCCCTTGTATAGAACCTGGCAGCAACATTTGCTTTAAGCCGTTAATACTACAAAGTGTATATATTCGCAACAGTTTATTTAAAAATAAAAAATAGCTTCCAGTTTATGTAAATAAAATAAAATATACCACACAAATTATTTATGCAAAATAAAACCCTGTTTACTTACTACCTACTTATATTTTAAGACCTGCACGATTTTTAAATTTAGAACAGATGTTAAAAAGTTGTGACAATTTAAAAACTGTTCTTTACTTCTCGATATTATTTTTACCTAAAGAAACTTTCAGTATTATCTGGAGACCACGAGCATAAACAACTAAGAGAACGGAGAACAATTTTTTAATTTTGTTTATCCAGGTCAGAGTTCCATTTGAGCTAGTTTTATTATAAAATCAAAATGACCCGGCCTTTTGAGTGGTAAATAAAACAAATCTCGTCAATACAATTTTTTTGAAATAATAGACCTAAAAACATTATATTGACAAATCTGACATTATTTTTCACAAGCATTCACATGCATTATTATACATATAATAGAAATGTCAAGTACATTAAAAATGTCAGTGAAGTAGATTATTTAATATTTCGCTATAATATTATTGTACTCGTATCTCTTTTCACCCTACCGTGGTTTTGCTCTCTTTGTTATTTAATTTCATGAAATGACCACTCAAGATAGCCCCTATTGTGGCCCAGGAGACGAATTCTCACGATTCTTTTGAATATAGGTATTATGTGAGGTTTCAATTGCTGGTATAACGGAAATGTATGTGGAGTGGCCCTTAGTTATCTTGATCTTAGGTTTCAAAAAGGTGTTACTTTTCCGTCGGTAAAATTTTGTAATAGCGGCCTTTATGCACATACTCTATGTATGTAAATATTATTCATTATAAATTTTTCTAATTTAGATTTAAAGTAATGGCCATCAGTTAATTTAATATTCAGAACGATAAGCAACTAAGCGCAGTAGTTGAGACCATTCTCAAGTATTCTGCATAACAATAAAGTGATTTCGCCCTATAGACTTGAAGTTATTGTCAGTACCTAGGAGGATTTCTGTAAGGAGATACATTACGCACTCAAGTTTCTGATTCTATACAGTTCATTACGTCTCTCTTCAGTCCATAAGCTGTGGGATATAGGCCTGCTATTTAAGAAAATCAAATATCACTGTTGTAAAAATGGTAAATGCTGACCAGGCAAATTGTTTGTTACAATTATTATTCCTATTGTTTATGATATTATTTTTTATTGCACTCCATAGAAATCCTTATGACATGATGTCTATATCCGCCACTGTACAGAAGTTCCTTATTTATTTATTACTAATAAAACCACAAATTTCACGTTTAAATTGAAATTTGTGGTTTAGAGTAACAACTCTATTGATTTTCTTTCATTTCAAAACAAGTACTTAAATATTCATTACGCATTTGGATTATCATTCCACCACAATATCGTTATAATAGTTGTTTTGTTTTATGAGGGTTAACGACGGCATAATAATCATTATAAGTAGAGAGGAGACAATGTGTAGATGTCTGTTACAAATGGTTGTAGCCAGTGTTAATAAATTACGTATGGGTCAGCCCTGGTTGGCGAGGCCAAAGGTCACAGATTAACAACGAGCTATTTTGGGTTGTGACCCGCCGCCGTTCCATTCCTACTCCCGACATCGTGTCTAGTTTATTATTGTATCTTTATTTCCTCCATATCATTGATAGTGGCATTTATATAATCGATTTATCCCGCACGCTTCGTAAAGCAGAAAGAAATAACTTTTATTGATTTGTTGAAGCACTAGCTATCGATTTTACATCACCTTATTCTTAAAGTTGTGTACTAATTTTGCAGTTTGTAAATGTGGTAAAGCTAATACCTATTTTGCTGCTTTTACATGGCTTTATAAGCATGGTGATGGACATACTTGGTTATAAATATTCCTATTCTCTCTCTTGCTAGCTCATTAAGGTCCCACAACTGGGCACGGGCCTTCTACACTTTCGGATTTATAGGGTTTATTTTAGAGATTTCCGTCTCTCACAGATGTTATCTATGTTCAATGTTCCTTAGCTATCTATGTTCAGGACTCTGAGAAGAAAAAGGAGTGGTGGTGATACTTGTATTCTTGTTAATATACTTGTCAATATTCGTATTAAGTTTAACTTAAAATAAATATGTATTATATTAATTTCATTTACCGAACTAAACGTAAGGTTCGTGATTCTAGAAAATATTTCGCCAAATTATTAAATTATCATTTGTATGAAGACGTCTTAATAAATGCTAAACCTTTGTCAACGGCAATACATAAGCAAAACAATCCCACCTGTTTATGTCGGTTGAAAATGCCACCAACTTGTGGAGAACCTTATAGGGAAGGTAAAGATTTACGTCATTTGGTGGTTTCCTGGCAACTGAAGGGAAAAGCGATTAAAGTGTTTCATATTACTATATTCGTATACCTCATTATATTTTCGTTAATTTGGACATTCAACAAATTACTTTAGAAATTTCTTCAAAGATATAGTTTATATTACTACAGAACTTTCTTTGTATATATATACGAACAAGCTGTTTCTCGCGACTTTGTACCTCTGGAATTTCACTATAGATAGATAAGTACATAATAATAGCATATATCACTCTATGAAATCGATCTCGAATCACTATATTTAATTTTTTAAGCTGATAAAAAAAAATTTGCTATAAAAAAATTATCGGACTGTTACTTTTGGAGATTATGCCCTACCTACATAATACCTATATTACAAACTTTACCGGATTATTAATATCTATACTAATATTATATAGCTGACGATTTGAAAAAATATTTTTGTGTTGGATAGTCCATTTATCGAGAAAGGCTTTAAGCTATATAACACCTTGCGAGCAATAGGAGTGAAGCATTAGTAAAAAATGTTACAAAAACGGGGAAAATACATCCCACATGGGCAACGGCCTAGATATAGGTCGCAACATACTGATTAAATTGTATAACATTTAGTTGAGTGGTCCTTCTCGAAGTATATACTATTTGCTTTACAAATCCCTTGGTTGCGTCTTAGTAAGGATTATTCGTCTTTCGCCAGGCAAATATCTAATCAACTACGTATATATGCGAATTATCTCTAATCTATAAAATTCTCGTGTCACAACGTTCGTTCCCATACTCCCCCGAAACGGCTTGACCGATTCTTATGAAATTTTTTATGCATATTCAGTAAGTTTGAGAATCGGCTATTATTTATTTTTCATACCCCTAAGTGATAAGGGTGCCCCCTCCTTACATTTGTACATTTTGCACTTTTCAGACGTTTCACAGGGACGTGTGTGAAATACAAATACCTAAATTGCAAAGGAGTTGTATGTACAATAAAATTATTTAGTAGACTAAATAATTTTATTGTACATACAGTACATAGTACAGTGGCTTGAATAAACGTTTATTCAAGTCACTGTACTATATGTATAATAAAATATATATCGTGCAAGAAAGTACCTAGATATGGCCACGTAAATACATAGTTACTGTATTACCTTCAACCTCGAGACCTTGTATTTGTTGCCGTGACATTTGATGAAGTTAATGTCAATAAAACTTTACAATACTGCGTAGATGATAATTTAACAGTTGAACACACTTTTTTCGTTATCCCAACATAACTTATATTATCAAACTTTATGTTTAGAAAAAAATAAGGATCTGTGGTTCTGTTTCTCTCTCTCTCCAGCCTTATAAATTCTCACTGTTGGCCGCGTGCTTCCTCCATTTAGTAGGGATTATGGTCTACTGTGCCGCGCTGACCAGGTGTGTTCGCATAGGGTGGTTTATTTTAAAGTTTTCCGTCTCTCACAGAGGAAGTTATCTGTGTAAAATGTCCCTTAGTTGGCCTCAAAAGCACCCTGGGAAGAAATAGGCGTTCTGACAATAATATTTTTAATCCGTGACCACATGAACGATATTATAATTAATTTATAGAATCTAATATTTTCTAACACTTGCGCGACTCATCTGTTTAAATAAAACTACTTTTTACGGATTTAGACGCGTATATTTGTTTTAAATTTTGGCCCGACGTTTCGGAGGCTTTACAGTCACCATGGTCACGGGTGAGACTTGAGACTTGAGAGTCTCACCCGTGACCATGGTGACTGCAAATTCTCCGAAACGTCGGGCCAAAATTTAAAACAAATATACGCGTCTAAATCCGTAAAAAGTAGTTTTATTTATAGAATCTAAGCAAAAATAGTTATAAACCGTTCATTTTATCTAATAATAAAATAATCTAAATAATAATCTAAAAATAATCTAATAAAAATTTTTATTTAAACAATTTATTTTCTACCACTGTAACACGAAAAAGGTATTATTTTTTGATTGGGGAAGATATGGGAATGTTTGTTAGATCAAAAGATGCGGCACATTTTAGACTTCACGAAAATGGTAAAGCTCAATTTTGCCAAAATGTGAGTTATTTATTTCTTCCATTATACCGACGATATTGGTCATTGTCTTGTCAGTCATTGATATTGGTCAGCGTGGCATAGTAGACTAAAATCCACCTTGAATGGAAGAAGCCCGTGCCCGGCCCTGTGCCAACACGCCTGGTCAGCGAGACACAGTAGACCATAATCACTCCCAAACTAGAGGAGGCCCATGCCCAACAGTAGGACTGAAATGGGCTGGTGAGAGAGAGAGAAAGAAGTGAATGATGTGACCTCAGTCAGAGATATTATGATGTATTATTACATATTGTTCAAAACAAATGTAAGTTGTTAACTTCTTTATCTAACGTAAAAGTAACAAACAAGTACCTAACGATCTGACAGTATTTTAAGATCAAGAACATGGAAAATTATTATTTAATGGACTAGGGATCGTGTTATTGCTAGCATAGTGTTTAATGGGACAAGAATAATAAAATGGCCATACGGAGTTTAACAGAGCTCAGATATAAAGTAAACGATGTTTGCTTTTAGCAATAACTCTGTTACTCGTTTGGTTTTTATATTTTAACAAATGACTTGATTGTGCAATTTTGCATCCCGGATTGCTTTGCGTTGCATAGATGTGCAGTTTGCATAGATTAAAAACTAAAAAAAACGCGCTTTAAAATTCTGTATTACGTTATTATATTACGTTATTGTTTTGTGAACGGACCTTAATATTTATGCAAATGAGATCAATCCGACTACTACTACTACTACTACTACTACTACTGGGTGAAAATTACTTAAAACAAAATCCGTTACTTAGATTAATTTAATACATTAATAGATACGTAGCGAGCTAAAAACCGTGTTAAAATGAGATAAATAATCCGTCTTTACGATAGTTAGAATATTATGACGTTCTGTTATCTATTATACCTACTTTCTGCAAAGTAATTATAATATTTTAATCCACCAAAATAATCCTAATTTGGCGGCACATTGATATCTAATAACCTATACTACTAACTGTTGCACGCAACTTTGTAGGTCCATCTGAAATTTTGAAACCAAACCCTATCTAACATATTATATAAAAAAACATACTCTTAACCATTCTATTATTTAAAAAAACTGAAGATTTATGCTCATATAAGGACATACATGCAAAAATAACGAATTTGTTTTATAATAAGTAAAGAAGCTGTCAGCTATCAATCATAGTTATGTAAAAAAGGAAAGGTTTGGAATACCTTTGCATACATTATGATTGTAAGGTGCACTTAAATTTAATGCCCATATATGTTAATCTACTTCAGGAACGTTTTACCTCCACAACCAATACAACTAACACACAAACAACACAAACTATAAGAAAAAAGCGCTAAAATTAACGCATGAATAAAACTACTTTTTACGGATTTAAACGCGTATATTTGTTTTAAATTTTGTCCCGACGTTTCGGAGACTTTGCAGTCACCATGGTCACGTGTGAGACTCAGTGAGACTCATTGAGTCTCACCCGCGACCGCGATATACGCGTCTAAATCCGTAAAAAGTAGTTTTATTGAAACAAATGAGTCGCGCAAGTGTTAAAAAATATTATAACGCATGAATATTTTTTTACAAATCTTTTGTTAACGCCTCATTTAAAAATAATAGATGGTAAAAATTAATCAAGTATTTAAATACAAAAGAAATTAGCCGGATTTTTAGCTCAATTTATAGTTACTGCCCCGCTCGTTAGTTTACAGCGTGGCGATGCTATGTGTGGTGTGTCTGTGTTATTCTAATCACTATGCTATCTGCAAATTTTCAATTAAATAGTTAGTTTTTTTGTGTCAAAGAGAAACAATTTTCCCGTCCATTATTCATGTTCGTAATTTAGTAGGATTATAATAAATTTACCTACATTAAAACTCAGTATTTACTGGTATTCAAAAACATTAAAGCTTTCATTATTATACGACAACCGCTTAGCTATCAACTGCTATCGTAAAACTGTAATGTAAATTGTATCATGCACGTATTCATAAGTGAAGAGTTTACAGCCCTTTCGTATATTTAATACGGCTATTTCATCATATTATATCAGCATAATGTCGTTTTGGTGGGTGAGTTTTTCATTTAGGTTTGGAAGACTGTATGAAAAAGTTACCTGTCACAGGTTATACATTATGAGGCAAATCACATCTACGTAATAACGATAGGCCTAAGTTTTATTTATTTATTAAAGTTATTGAATTGTTTTAGTTGTTTATTATAACTACATTTTGTGGTCTTATTGGGTATCTAGATCCAAACAATATACCTATTTATTGTAGACCACCAATAAAGACTAAAGACATATTGATTTGTGTCAATGCCAATTCTTAATTATAGGTATATGATATAAATTTCTTGATATACCAAATTAGGAGTTCGTACTTAATACACACACTTAACACTTTATGGTTCCTTGATTAACAATATTTATAATACTTTTTTTGTATTAACAACTATTAAAAATGGAACGGGTCGTTATCTTCAATACAGATTCTAATCAAATTTTTTGCAAATTCTGTTCATTTTGCGGTAGGTACATTGCCAAAAAAAAAATCCTCATAAATTAATATCTCTGGTATTGCAGACGTCTATAGGTTACAATGACTGTTTACCATCAGATGGACTGTACGCTTG
Source organism: Orgyia antiqua (assembly GCA_916999025.1). Taxonomy (NCBI): domain Eukaryota; kingdom Metazoa; phylum Arthropoda; class Insecta; order Lepidoptera; family Erebidae; genus Orgyia; species Orgyia antiqua. The sequence goes on along the minus strand of OU779864.1, from coordinate 11,616,535 downwards.
TTCGGCACCTTAGTTGCTAAAAACTCTTAAGAATATAAATAAATAAATAAATAAATAAATAAATTAATTAATTAAATGAATTATTAAATAAATTATTTATTTATTTACTCTTAAGAATATACAAATATTATGGCTACCGTAACGAAGTTTTGTGTTTATTATTTTCAGCGTACAAGCACAAGTCTTTGGGGTGAATGGATGGGTGTGATGCATGGTGATGAGATGGAATACATCTTTGGACATCCTTTAAACATGTCACTGCAGTATCACACGAGGGAACGCGATCTAGCTGCTCATATTATGCAGTCTTTTACAAGATTTGCACTAACTGGGTGAGTTACCATTGTTAAAAGTATCTATAATCGTTGCTATTTTATTAAGTTGGTTTGTATCTATGAAGCTACAATGATAGTTTATGAATATACACTTTTCACTCGCTTCCAAGCATTATATTAGTGGGAGATTTTGAAAACTTATTACCTACGGATCGATGACAATGCAATAACTAAAGAGCTCCCAACTTCTACTAATTTTAGGAATTAAATATATTCTTCTAAAACAATATATTGTAAGAAATCAGATCAATTGCACTTTCTATTAACAGATATGTAATACTACTTTTTAAAAATTTCAGGAAACCATACAAGCCGGATGAGAAATGGCCACTTTATTCCCGGACTTCTCCTCACTACTATACTTACACAGCGGACGGGACTAGTGGCCCCGCAGGTCCTCGAGGCCCCAGAGCTTCTGCATGCGCCTTCTGGAATGACTTTCTTAACAAACTTAATGGTATTTATTTCAAACTATTAGTTTACTTCTATTCCCAATGGTGACAGTAAGTCAACTGTCACAGCGTATTTTACAGGATTTAGATTTGAGTTTTACTTTTTTCGCAGGTGTTCAGTATCTACAGAATTTATCTTAGTTGACTCTTACAGTATATATGAGAAAGGATGTAAATGTTTTAAATTCCAACCACACGGATTTACTTCTAGATTGCTTAGCGATAGGTAATGATAATGTCAAGACCTCAAAAACTAGCTAAAAAGAAAATGCTTTGATTTGCTTATTATCTGACAGCATTCTTGCTATTATTGTAGAGTAAAATCGAACTACCGGGTGCTTCAAAAAAATGTATACACACTTTGAACTTCCATAGAAAATTTATTTACCGTTCTACAAAGTTAAATTTCAGGAAAATAGAAAGCTGAAAGTCCAATGTAAATGAAACATAAATAACAAATGTTAATACTGTTCAAATTGGTGACCTGCAGCATCAATACAATTCTGAGTACGAGTCACCACTGATTCTGTACATCGTATCAAAACGTCCAATGAGATTTCTCTACACACTGCTTGAATCTCATTCCAAAGAATGTCTAGGTTACGTGGTTTACGTTTGTACACCTCATCTTTTACTGTGCCCCACAAGAAAAGGCCAGTGGATAGGACGCAGGGGGCCAATCGAGTTTCCAGCACGCTCTCCAGACCTTACACCGCTGGATTTCTTCTTGTGGGGCACAGTAAAAGATGAGGTGTACAAACGTAAACCACGTAACCTAGACATTCTTTGGAATGAGATTCAAGCAGTGTGTAGAGAAATCTCATTGGACGTTTTGATACGATGTACAGAATCAGTGGTGACTCGTACTCAGAATTGTATTGATGCTGCAGGTCACCAATTTGAACAGTATTAACATTTGTTATTTATGTTTCATTTACATTGGACTTTCAGCTTTCTATTTTCCTGAAATTTAACTTTGTAGAACGGTAAATAAATTTTCTATGGAAGTTCAAAGTGTGTATCCTTTTATTTGAAGCATCCTGTATATATGATCGACAATTTTAAACCTACTGTAACTTTGATGTTTTAAACTATTCTCTTTTTAATTTTCTCATTCAATTAACATTACAAAGTTAGACACAAGTCTCAAAGGAGACTTGTGTCCAACTTTGTAATGTTGTCTTTGTAGTAAAGACTTATGAATGGTATTTAGAATACTATGCTACCACAGTGACCAGGTGTGGTGTCATAGGGTTTAATTTCAAGATTTATTTCCTTTCCTTGAACTTGCTGTTACAGCCTTAAGAAAATCATCATCATCATCATCATAACATCACGCCTTTTTCCCATCGGGGTAGGCAGAGACTATAGAGCGCCATCTGCTACGATCCAAACATACTTCCTTGGCTTCATCCACACTCATACATCTGGTCATACATGCCCGAAATATTAAGAAAATGGGACATATTATTATGTACTAGGTTTTGCCCGCGACTCCGACAGCGTGGAATTTAGAAAATTTTCCCCGTTTTTGCAACATTTTTCACTACTGCTTCGCTTCTACTGGTCGTAGCGTGATGTTATATAGCCTAAAGCCTTCCTCGATAAATGCCCTATCTAACACTGAAATAATTTTTCAAATCGGCCCAGTGGTTCCTGAGATTTGCGCGTTTAAACAAACAAACAAACATACAGACAAACAAACTTTTCAGATTTATATATTAGTATATAAGTAAGTAAGTATAGAAGTATAGATTTTTAACGTCAGCATATAAACTTCTTTTAATTACTTTCCTCTTTTCAGAATTGGAGCACGTACCATGCGATGGTGCAGTAACAGGTCCCTACAGCAGCGTCGCGGGCACCACTTTGCCTATACTTCTGCTTACGACACTCGCCACAACCGCAACGTTGTAAAAATATATACCTACGCATCTAATAATATACGTATATAGAAACAGTAGATGAGATGTTAATATAAGATAGAACAATATCAAATGCAATACGTTATAATTTATGAGAATCTGTTGCTTGTTAAAATTCTAAACTGGATGACCGGTGCTGATATTAAAGGCACTTTATGATTCTTAATACTTACAGAAATTATAGGATGATATTTGAGCCATTAATACTGAACGTTCTATTATAGATATATAAATCTATAGAAATAGATATATTACAGATATGAAATGCGTTGGAATGTGGTATCATGGATATTGGAATGAACTATGAACTTGTGTAGTGAAAAAACTTTTTAAAGTACGGACAATGTGAGTGTAGTCAATAATGAAGATGGACTCATAACAATAATTTCTTTTACAAATTATTAGCAAAATAATTATGTTGAATATTTTAGTTACGATGTTCCTGTGACTAGTTGTGTTGTATGTTTGATGTTTAATATATGTTTAGTTAATGTAGGTTAATGTTAAGTGGATTAAATGTCGACGAACTCTTAATATACCTGTGCGTTTTAGATGTATTTGTAGAGAAAAATATATACGTCGGCTTTGATTGTTAAAGCGATGCTTTCAGACAAGACAGATTGATAATATCACTATACATATCAAAGTGTGCCTCTGCTTAAATGGCAAACGGTTAATTGTAGTAAAAATTTACGACTTTATATTAAAAAAATATATATTGTAATGAAGTGTATACTGTGAAAATGATTTTTTATCAATATATTTATAATAGTATTTAGAATGCTAATATTCGTACCACTTATCTTATGAACTTTGAATTCTTATGACTTCGAAAAATATATTTTGTGAGCTCCTACAAAAATTTACGTTGGGGTATTCAAAATGCTATGTACATTTATATATTATGTACCTTATAGAAGCACAAGCTATTTGTAATGCATTTAGTATATATAAGACACTCGTTATATATATAAAATTTTGTTAATTTATTTGGTAGGTACACTAATATTTTTGGAAAACTATCTCACGTGCGCGGAAATTCTACAGGAATACATATTCACCTTTGACATATCAATGTTTTATAGAACAGTAATTTGTAGCTTACTAATGCTTTAAGTGAAAAAGTATCTTATGAACTTAGTAACAATTTTATACTTTTAACATAATATTTGTACTAAAAAAAATCTTAGCCGTAGTAAATAATTATATCTATGTAAATGCGATCGTCAATTACTATCCTTGAACTAATTTGATGCATGATAAACTAAAGTGACCATACAAGACCAAAATCCAAAAATCAAAACCTTTAAATATACCTGTTCAGGGTCGGCAACTCGCGAGTGGTGTTTGTCACCTTTGTAGTATAAATAAAAAAACCTAATCAAAACATAATAAAAAAAAATATTATAAACTTGACATATTATTCATAAGTTTTCGTAGTCCCTTTTGATGGATTTGGTTATTTTTTTTTCCTCACTTTGATTAATATTGTAGTGGAAAATTTGTTTATTATGTGCTGGTCCCATGGTAGCTTAGTTGGAAGAACAGGAACGTTATTCCGAGGTCGTAGATTCAAGTCCCGCTCATGATGATAATTTTTTCCACTACAATTTGATTTACTAATTAAAACATAACAAGTTAAATGCAAAAACTAATAAATTAATGTAGAAGCAAAAACAACTTATACATACATTTTCGCCTATAAAAAACCTCACAAGCACTTAGCAATTATTTAATTTTTCATCTCTTAATACGTTTTTCTCCCTACTAAATTCATGTACTTACCTAAAAACATAAAAAAATTAAACTGTCAATAAATTGCACAACACTTGCTTATACGTTGATTGAGCACAATTCGACAAATTGTATGGGATAGCTTTAATTAGTTACAATTTAAGATGTAAAGTGATGTAATTAAGGATTGTAAAATAAAATAGAGACTTCAATACTATTAAGAAATATTTAAATTTTATTTTATTATAACATTAATATGTTTTCCATACATGCATATTTTGATTTTAGTCATAAATATATATTTTTAAATTTATAGACGTATACTCATAATTTGTTAATATTACCAGGACTATAATCATGTAAATATTGTTAAAAAGGTTTAATCCCTTCTTCCGATGTTTCGACCGACTTGCATCGATCGTGGTCATAGAGTATGTATTATCTATGACTAGAGTCCTGCTAGCGACATCTGACGTCTTTAGCGTGATATGGTCCCGGTAATATTAACAAATTAGGAGTTCAAATCGCGTTACTTTAAAATCAACAATTGTAGACATACTATTCTTCAATACCAAACTCAACTATGAAAATAGAATTATTAATACATTTTTAATCAAAATATACACGTCTGAATCTGTAAAAATATAGTTTTAGTTTTATAGCCATTTTACTTAACCGTCTTTGGTCCTATACCTGTCCTGTATTTTTCTATGTTTATGTCCCAGATTTCAAATACTATAGAACTACTTCTACTTAATCACTATAATGGAATAATAATAATAATCCGTGATTACAATACATATCATTAACCAATACATAAGCTTATAATAAGTAAAATCTGTAAACTTATAGTAATAAAATAAAATGTCTATACATATCATACAACTGTGCATTATTAAGTACATAAATAAAAAAAAATAGATGATTACATATGTTACTAAGTAAGCTCTTAAGCCAAATGTATTTTTTATTTTCTTTTAAATAGTCATGATTAACAAGCTCTTTTAAAGTTAGGTGTCTGTTCCAAATTTAAATCACAAGAAGAGGAATGGATACAAAACTCCATGGATTTTTTCTTTTTTTATTGTTTGCTTTATTTTTTTTACGTAATCAGAGAGAAAGTGTTGTTTTTTTTTAAATCCTAGAGATTGGGTATTGCGAAGAATGTAAGTAACTACTTATATATAATAGGATGGGAACGTCTCGCAGTTAATCGGAAGTAGGAATACAATATTTTCATGACTTATATTTCTGATTTTATTCAACTTGATTAAGGAAGGGTGTATGTTTGAGTATAATAGAAGGAAAATCTATATTACTGTAATATTTTTAGTACAACACACTGACTAGTATTTGATTTCTATAGGCCTAAATTTTGGTTTTCATAAATGACTATATTTTTTTATAAAATTCGTTGTCTACTACTCGCTGAGTCTTGGAAAATACATTTATTTATGTAAATTAACATATAAACAGAATATACTTAGCTGTAGATTATAGTATAGTGAATAAGACTTAGATTTGATGTGATTGCCATTAGAGTTTTACATAACTATTTTAGATTCTCTTATTTTCACATTTATAATGCAACTATGTGGCAGAAATTAGAATACTTTATGAAAATCACGTCGTCTGTATCAAAAATAAAGTTTACCTAACTATTTTTATTATAATACAATTCTTGAATGTGTAGACAGTTTAGATAATTTTACAAATATATTGGCACCAATTTTATTAAGACAAAAATCTAACCTAACTTAATTGAAGAGAAACTAACTCTGGTGTATTTTGTCTTAATAGCTATTTCATTGTAGTACACATTCATATACCTAAATCAAAATTGTTATTCTACACTACACAATTTTTACATTATGATCGTTGCTGAAATGTATGTATGTATTTACAAAAGAAAAGTAGTATTATGTAGTATATCCGTATTCTGTTACCCATAACACAAGCATATAATAAGCTTAGCTTGTGACCAGAGGACGTTGTGTGAAATGTCCATGAATATTTATTATTATTAGTCGCTAGTCTCTATATAATTTATGAGAACTGGGCGTGTGATTTCGCTATTACTAATGAAAACGCATTATTCCATATTCGGCTACCTCTGCCTTTCTTTTATTACGAGATTTTGTTAACAAATAAACGCACCAAGAGTTTTGTTATTAGCAAAATGTCTTTGCTCTATCTAGCGAAAATGATCTGTGTATTGAAACAATCAATAGTCAATGTTTTAATTAAGTTAGGGTCTTTCAAAATGCCTGAATCCAGATTCTAATTTAAATTAATATTGTTTCCCTACCTTTGTTCGTGGCTACTGAGCGAACCGCGCGCCAATCAAAAGAAAAAAAAATTAAGTTAAGGTTTAAATAAGCTAATAGAATTGGTACCAATAAAATGTTAGATGAAATAAATGTTTAAATGTTAATTGTGTAAAATGCTTTTGTCTGTTATGCAAAATATAAATCGTAGATACTGCTTTACAAGTTAGGTGCTAATTTAAATACCTACGTGTATACATGAATGTGTAATTATTCGTTTTTAATTATAGCAAGAAAAATGCGAATGACGTCGACAATATAATTATGTTTTGTATTTAAATGTATGTTTGGATAACAGATGGCGCTTTATAGTGTTTGTCTACCCTCGTGGGAAAAAGCCATGACGGTATTTTGAGTTAAATATTCTGGTGTCGTGTGCTCTAAATGCTTTTGTAGATGAATTTGTCACAATTCCTTGTTTATTCCTTCACACGCTAAGCACTCCTAAATAGCCTATCAAAATTAGTTATAATATTATAGAATTTAAATGTATTGCGTCAAAAATGTTTAATATTTAGTAGAATTTATAACAATACGTAGGTAAATTCGTTTGTACAGTTGCACAAGGATTTATTTTATTGTAGCGAAAATAAAAATATTTTTGTCCAAATACTACTACTTAGACAAAATAGTTATTTTGCTTTTAAATAAGAATTTGTTTAATATTTTAATCCAAAAATATTCAATAAAATTTAATTAAAATTATGTGTTTTATTTATTTTGAAGTTTGATACTGAAGGGGCGCAGAAATTCGGCGTCTAGTTAGATGGGCGTCACGAGTTTCACGACGCATTGGGAATTATCGGGTAGTTTAGCCGATAATGTGGGTAACTTTATACATCTATAACGATCATTGCAATAAAACTTCTATATTTAAAAGAATAAATTAAAAAAATACAAAATTCTTTTCGTTTTTTGGTCTGTTCTGGTCTATCTGAGCAATGCTACTCAGCCAAAATGCTAGCGATAGTAAAATTCAAACTGTAGGTAATTGTTGATAACAGCAGAACTAAGAACTTTGTTTCTCAACATATTTGTCGAGGTAGAAATAGAAAGCCACCTGAAATGAAAATCAAGTAGTTACATACATTTTCGAAAGATGGCACTGTAAGCCCCGTTCAATTTTACTTTGAAGTACAAGTTTGAAAACTGTTTAAAGAATATAAATAGAACACATCTTTAATAATTTATTACGGAATAGGTATCTATTTATCTGTTTTAAAAACGTTTTGGAAACATGCTTGGTTTTTTTTAAATGTGCGCATTGCGCACGCTCCCTATCCTGAACATAGTTGAAAATAGAAATGTTTTCTTTTCGTTTCTTTTATCTAATATATAAAATTCACGTGTCACAGTGTTAGTTACCGTACTCCTCCGAAACGGCTTGACCGATTCTTCTCAAATTTTGCATACATATTCAGTAGGTCTGAGAATCGGCCAACATCTATTATTCAAACTTTTTTTTTTTAATATGGCAAAACAACGTTTGCCGGGTCAGCTAGTATTTTATATATTTTCACATAGGTAGATTGTTTCACAGGTATGACGTCAGTAAATTTTTAGAAAAGTAATTTCGCTGATATAAACTTGATAGCATTTCAATTAAAAATAATTGAAACGGCTTATATATCAATTTGTTTTCAAGAATCAACAAACTCCATGCGGTATCACGTAACATATGGATCAAATTCTGATTAAGTGCTTCTTGTCTTATTTTTAATTAGTTTTTAGGAATTAGAATGTGTTTTAGGTAAATCATAATGAATAGGTAATATATATTAATGTTTAGGTAATTAAATAATTACCTAAACATTAATATATATTACTTTGAGCCAAGTTAATCAGAAATCTGTAAAATTAATTTACAACCCTCGGGCATGTATGACCAGATGTATGAGTGTGGATGAAGCCAAAGAAGTGTATTTAGATCTTAGCAGATGGCGCTCTACAGTCTCTGCCTACAAGCATGGAGAAAAGGCATGATGGTATGATGATGATAATGATGACATTTAACGTGTATAAGGTTCAAAAAATATTTTTTATATTTGTAATAGTTATTTCTGTTTTCTTGATTTTACAACTGAATGAAAGAAAGAGGAGAAAATACAGAACTGACGTCTGACAGAAGCGCATGGAAAAACGAGGGATGTTGCGTCGATCCCAAATAAAGGCATTAGGGCAGGGCAATGACGAGAGAAAAAATAATAATAAATTATTAATAAATCCGCACTGAAAGTAATTACGTTTTCTGCTTTTGGCTAGGAAAGCAACTAAATAAGATGCTTAACAACACGATAATAACGATATTATATGAAGCCACCATAAACTTAAGTACCGGATTATTAGAACACGTCTTATTATGTCGTGGTTATAACCTTGACCCTTATGAAGGGTTAAGATCAGCGTTTAATATTTAATAAGCTCGCTTGTTGTATCAAATATTCTGTCTATCTAAAGACAGAGGCTGGCTGACTGACTTACAAATGTACTGACGAAATTGTTAGACTAAGGTATTATAAAAAGTTCGTACCAGTTTTCATACTTTTTATAATCTTTTGGCACTGTTTCTTTTTTAAATAAGGTCAATTAAACAATCAAGGAAAACCGGTTTTAGGCGTAGGTATAATGTCGTGAAAAAAATGCTACATGTAGTCCTATAAAATGCCGTAAAGTAACAAACCAAGCAAAAAAGACTCGGAGCTTTCCCACCTGAGAAAGTCTTCTTTACTAATTCGATTGAGTGTGATTATATGTATACTCGTAGATTACGTAATAACATGTAGAGTCAAACTAAAGCAAATCTAAAGATTTTCTTTAGGTAATTCATCAATCTTCCGTGGTATATAGATTGGTAATAATTATTATCCTAATCATAATAAGATAAATCAGTAAGTATAAAAATATAATAAACTACCCGAGCCCCGCGGTGTTACCTGCAGTAAAAAGGATAAAAAATCTGTTAGTTTTTTATTATCAAACGAGAACATTGCATATTTTCGGGGAAAAAAGTAGCCTATATGTTATTCTGATGTATAAGCTACATTATTGAAAAGATTCATTAAAATCAATTCAGTAGTTTTTGCATGAAAGAGTAACAAACATTCAAACATCCATACTCACAAACTTACACAATACACTTCCTAAATTCCTAACTAATTTATAAATTTCGCGTCCCGAATCGGGTCGCGTGCCAGCTGAGAGGTTGCAAATCCAGATGATAACACAATAATAATTTTGACGAGCTTAATGTGCGGAACGAAACGATAGCGCGATTTAAAAAACGTACAACGCCATCTATTGAGGAGAAGAGTAAACTTCTGTTTGATAAGGATTGATTTCTAAATTTCACGCATACGAAGTAGCGGGCAACAGCTAGTTTGTAATAATAGTAGGATAATGGTATCATTAATATAATCACAAATTACTTAATCAATGTTAGTAGTCTCTAGTTGATGTGTAATGAGTGTGTTCGATTCCCGCTTGGGACAATCATTTGTGTGATATCCATAAATGTCATACAAATATTTGTACTGCGTCTGGGTGTTTGTATTATAAGTATTTATTTACAAAAAAAAATGTAGTTTATGTAGTCTATCCGTATCTGGTACCCATAATACAAGCATAGAAATATAGCTTACTTTGGGACCAGAGTACTTTGCGTGAAATGACCTGAATATTTATTTATTTATTTATTTAATTAATAGAAAGTGTAATCAACACACATTTGCCAGATGTAGTGTGTATGGCTACATCACTCAGTCGACATGAAGCCGCTTACATATCTGTGTGCGTGAAAATGTATCTGTGTGTATCTATAACACAGGCTATACGTCAAATGATATGTCATTATTCTATGAAGTACGATTTAGCCAGGCTAAAGTTACTTGTCCTCAATTTTAAACGTCAACAAACCATCTGATATATCTGTGCTAATAATTAAATAACTTCAAATTAAACTAACAATATTGTTATAAAACATAAACATTGATGTATAAGTATAGATTAGGACCATCAATCAGAGCTAATCCTTTAAATTAATGCGTCCTCGCGTACAAGTTATAGACTAGAGTAAAACTTGTGCTAACACTTAGTGCAATTTACTACAAACAAATATTAACTATTTGATGTAAGTTGACGTTTAACTAGCTCTATCTAGACTCAAACATAAAGATTGAAGTATATAAATTTAGACAAACAAGATTAGGACATGAATTGTCCTTAGTTTACGTACTATAAGTATTTATCTTTGTTAACCAGTAATTAGTAGTTTCAAGTTTCAGTAGAATTTAAAATACAAATGTCACTTTCTCTTTTCCATCCCAGGGTGATGTTAAAGCAAAAGGAATATCGTACAGAGATAACTGAAATAACATCCACTGCAAGAGACGGAAAATATTGAAAATTAATCCTGTTGGAAAATATCGAAAATTAACACTGACTGCACCGCAGTGTCGCACAGTAGACTGTGATCCCTTTTAAAGTGGAGGAGGTCCGTGCCCACTGTGTTTTTGTTAGAGTAGAATAGTAATTCAATAATGAACACAAAACAAACATCAGTTATTACATACAAGTTAATGTGTTGTTCATAAGTCTAAACGAAAAATAGGATTCATCCATCCATCAACCTTTCTCCGTCCACTGCTGAACATAGCCCTCCCCCATAAAACGCCACAACATGTGGTCCAGCGCTAACTGCATCCAGCGCATATTTAACGATATCGTAAGTCCAGTAACAGTGTGTCTATGGTAAAAATGGTAGATATAATAAATAAGACGACTATAAATCCCAAAACTTACTGGGTACTATTGGCATCACAGATTGGCACAGTAAATAATCTAATTTGACGGGCCTTATGGTCTAGTGGTTTATATAACGGACTGCCGATCACGAGGTCTCGGGTTCGATTCCCGGTCAGGACAATCATTTGTGTGATGTTTATACTAGTCATACAAATGTTTGTTCTGCGTCTGGGTGTTTTCTATGTATTATAAGTATGTATTTACAAAAGAAAAGTAGTATATCCGTATCTGGTACCCATAACACAAGCATAGAAATATAGCTTACTTTGGGACCAGAGGACGTTGTGTGAAATGTCCAAAATATTTATTATTTATTTATATTTGTGGATATTTAGTTACCTACTTATTTTAATGTTCTTTAATTTAAGATAATTTTTTTAAAACGTTACTCTTTTATATGGGCAGAATTATCAATTAAAAATGTAGATTTTATTTCGTGCAAGTTTTTCGATCCAACAGACAAAGTGTTCAATTCCCTTTGAGGATTAATGTGACGGAATCGTCGCACCCATTGTATATCTTTTTCTGACCATGGAGCCTTCGTAAATATTCAATATAGGACGCTTTTTATGGAAGTTTTTAACATACATTTAAATTTTAAAGAGGCAATATATAGGTAATCAATCTCTTTATAAACATCGGATCAGTGCACGTAATAAAAGGTGATAAAGCATCCAAAAATGGTAACTAATTAATCCATGAATATCAATAAAAGGTGAAATCCATTATTACTATACTAGGAAAATTCTGTGACCAAGTATTACGTTTTTGATGGTTTCTGTAACAGTTTCGTAACTTTCTTAGAGGTTATTTATCAAATATTGTCCGTGTGGTGACGGATTAAGAATACAAGTGCCACCACCCTATTTCTTTCCCAGGGTGCTGTAAGAGCCAGCTAAGGAATAATATAAGCAGTTAACGTCTACTGCCAGAGACGGAAAACTCGAAACTTAACCCTGTGCCAATATGCCTGGTCAGCGTGGCACAGTAGACCATAATGCCTCCCAAAGTAGAGGAGGCCCGTGCCCAACAGTGGGACGTTAATGGGCTGGAGAAGATTTATCAAAATTGTTTTCTATGATATTACAAGTTTTTAAAGAAAAGTTTAAAAAAATTATTACTTTACTTTGTTTGAACGCGCTAACGTTCGATCATCCAACTCGGATGGTCCGATTTGAAAATATTATTTCAGTGTTTAATATTACATTTACCGAGGAAGGCTATAAAGCATCACGCTACGACTAATTGAACTAATGGAAAATTTTCAAAATACCACGCACACAAAGTCGCGGGTAAAAGCTAGTTTGCTTATAATTACATTCTTTTTGTTTAAGTAATTATTTCTATCCTTACTAATTTATAAATGCGAAATCCGGATGTTGACGCAATAAGAATTTTGACGAGTTTTAGTGTTAAAGAACGTGAACGAAACGATAGCGTGATTTAAAAAACGTACAACGCCATCTATTGAGCAGAAGAGTAAACTTCTGTTTATTAAGGATTGATTTCTAAATTTCACGCGAACGAAGTCGCAGACAACAGCTCGTTTCTATATAAAAAAAATATAGCTTATAATAATATAGCTATCTAATGATCAAGGAATTTTTTAAATCAGCCGTGTAGTTTCAGAGCCTATTCATTTCAAATAAGCAATGAAATCTTTCCTGTTCATAATATTACTCTAGATTCATGAAATTTTTCATGTTAAGGTGCACTTAGGTACCTACGTACAATAATTATGTTTCCTGATTGTAAATTTAATATTTAAGCTTTTATAATCAGCATCATCTTACAAATTAATAAGCTGAACAATAACAATACAACCCATTTCATATTCGTGTTTAATTAGAATATTATGCCTTTGTTGTAACTCGATGTATTATTATTGGATAATATATCTAATATACGCGCACGCGATACATCTTGTAATATCCAAACGTGGTTTAAGTCTCAAAGCATTAATCGAACGGGAGTTGACAGCATAAGGCGACCCCCGCTGAAAAACTACGGCGGCACAGTAGCCTATAATCCCTCCCAAGGTGGAGGAGGCCCGTGCCCAACAGTGGGACATTAACGGGCTGGAGAAAGAGAGTATTCGTGTGCATTACCTAGGCAACCCATCAACGAGGCAGTATTTTTAACCGACTTCAAAAAAATAGCAGGTTCTCAATTCGTCTGTTTTTTTTCTTTAAGTTTGTTACCACATAACTTTTAACCGGGCGAAGCGATTTTAATGATTTTTTTATTTAAAAGCTGGTGGTTCCTGTGTAGTCCCATTGGCACCAAATCTGGATCTGATAGTTATCACCTGAAAAGTCGAGGAAAACCCTCAAATTTCAAAGCATATGAAGTCGGTGGTTCGTTCTTAAGAAATAAAAAATAAATAATAATAAATAAATACTCATGGACATTTTACACAGCGCCCTCTGGTCCCAAGCTAAGCTATGCTTTTGTTATGGGTACCAAAATACGGAGATACTACATATACTACTTTTCTTTTGTAAATACATACATATAGTAAATAAACATACATTATAACATACATAGTCAATTATTGTAAAATCAAAGTCCCAGGTCCTGTTAATTTCCTACTCTAAGTTATAGACAGATAAGATCTATGTTGATCATAAACCCTAGTTAGATGTTAGTTAAATACTATATCATTAGATGCATGAAATAGGTATTAATTTCTGTAGTAAGGATAGGCATATTATACTAAATTCAAATTAAACTTGAGGTAATACAGGACTGTTCACACAAAATTTACCACCACATGATAGTTACTATGTTTCTATCACTAAATTGTTTTGAGATAATACTAGTATTATCTCAAAATAATCTAGGATTAGAATAGATGTCTTGGTAATCTTGGCATAACATAGTTATCAAATTATGTCAGAGACGTGGCTTCAATGCCCGTTTTAAACTACTAAACTATTCAACCCTTAGAAGTGCAGTGGAGTAAAAACTTTAGAAGAAATGAAGACATGTTGTTGAGAAGAAAGAGAAGTTATGACCAAAGAACTTTTCTTCTTTGACGGGTCTCGTGGTCCAGTGATTCATATAACGGATTGCCGTTCACGAGGTCGCGGGTTAGATTCCCGCTTGGGATGAATATTTGTGTGATATTTATAAATGTCATATAAATGTTTGCACTGCGTCTGGGTATGTTCTATGTATTATAAGCATGTTTTTATTATTTTAAAGTAATATACAATATGTATTCTATCCGTAATCTGGTACCCATAACACAAGTATACGAGTATAAGCTTAGCTTGGAACGAGAGGACGTTATGTGATATGTCCATAAGTATTTACTTAAAAACAAAGTATAGAAAACCCCTCTTTTTTTTTTTCGCAGGCGAATGCATTTACGCACATCCTCTCCTGTCACCCCGGTCAAACCACCGTCGTGGTAGGAGTGGGTAGTGTCGGACTCACCGACGTTGGCCTGGCGGCACAACACCCGGTGTCGCAACACGTTAAGACGGTGGGGGGAGGCGAGCGTACTCGCGGCGCCTCCTCCCTGGCCTTGCTCAGCGGAGCGGGTCTGCGTTGGCATCAGCCTCGCGCTCCCGCTCCGCAGCCTCCTTCAGGAGCATCACTGCTTCACTGAAGTCGGCGACCGCTTGCCAGCATCTGTCGCTGTTAAGCATGGCGCTGACTACTGCTTTCAGCGACAGGTCCCTATCTCCTGGGTGAGGGCCGTACGTTGTGCCTGCCAGGCGGCGCAACTCTCCAATGTGTGGCGTGCTGTGTCCTCGTGCGCACCACACGACTTGCAAGAGGGCAAGGACTCCCTTCTTGCGATCTTGTGCAGGTACTTACCGAAGCAGCCATGTCCGGTAAGCACCTGCGTCAACCGATAGGTCAGTTGACCGTGACTCCTACCAAGCCATTCCTCGAGCTTTGGCCTGACAGCTTCCACAATTTCTACCCCGTCAACGGGAGACCTTAGTTCAGTCCTCCACCGTCACCGGAGTGCAGCTTGCGCTTCCTTCCGCACCTGGGCAGCAGATGGTAGCTCGCCCCTAGATCTTGCTTCCACGCGGTGTTGAAAAACTTCTGCCAACACTTGCGCTTCAAGCTCTCAAGGAGGGTCGCTTGCCAGGACGGTAGCAGCAGTCCATGACACCGTGCGGTACCCCCTGATCACCCTTGACGCGATGACCCTTTGAGCTTTTCTCAGAAGAGCCTTATTGCGTGCGTTGAGGGCATCGAACCAGATCGGGGCCCCATACAGGGCCATGGATCGTACGATCGCGCTATATAACCTCCGGCAAGTCGAACTTGGACCACCTGTGTTTGGTAGAAGTTTTCCCAGCGCTGCGGCCACTTTGATAAATTTCGAGGCGAGTTGAACGTAGTGCGGAGTTTTGCTCCTCGGGGAATTCCGCGTCTCGCTCCATGGAAAAGAAGGGCCTTTGTTTTGTGAACAGACACCCTCAATCCTAACATTTCTATTCTGCTAACGACAAGCTCTGTCCCGACCTCGGCCAGACGAGCTGCAAAGTATAGAAAACCCTGAATCTGTACTAATTGAATAAAATTTTAGGTTAATAACTATTTAGTTAGTCAATTTTCTCTGTAATTAATTAATCATATTTTTTAATTGACTTGCTAAGCTTTTGCTTAACTTTTACTGCGCAATTTTAATCTTGATATAACTTTGGCTTTTAATTTGGTAATAATCAGAAGAAAAGCTTTTGATAGTGTTTGTTATTACATTTATAGTATATCTAAAAGTGGCCTTACAGTACACAAGGAATGGCTATTAAAATCTAATCTAAACTAATATTATAAAGCTGAAGAGATTATTTGATTGAACGCGCCAATCTCAGAAACTATTGGTCCGGTTTGCAACATTTTTTCAGTGTCGGATTGTACATTTATCGAGGAATTCTATAGGCTATATAAAATCACGCTGCAAGCAATAGGAGCGAAGCAGTAGTGCAAAATGTGGCCAAACGGGGATCTACTATATCTTCATAAACTTCTAAACACAATTATGCCAAATTATTACGGAACATAATTAAAATATATCTATTCATTTATTGATTACCGGTCTTATTCATAACGACTTAACGGAGGTTTAAACGGAGGTTTTATCGGAGAGATAATAAACGTTTTAGCGTAAAAAGACTATTATGAATAACAAGCTTTGACAATTTTCGCGAACCTATTTTTGCGAACTTTTAAACCTCTGATAAGTCATTTTGATTATTCAAAATGACTTATCAGAGGTTTAAAAATGGTAAATGGTCTTATGACCATTATTCGTTAGGTATAATAAATCGCAAACTCCTACAAGCAAATATTTTTACATGAACCGCAAGTTCAGATGAACTACTGACATGCATACTTACTCTCTTACGCAAATAACACAGCAAACAAATTATAACATGCAACCTTCGTAAATTCCTTACTGGATATTTGAATAATTCTCATGGCTGCAACCTTGGCCTATATTATAAATTGAACGGGCTTATTATTATTTATATTCAATCATGTTTAACAGATATTTTAATGTGCGTAATATTTTATACAATTTCATGGAAGAAACTTTGGACCTGCAGTGCCGCTGCCGCTAATGCGGTTTTACTTATAGAAAGATATGACTCTTTTCAAATTTGTGCCAAACTAAGTTAACAGAAACTGGTGTCAAGATGATATTAGAAGTTAAATTAGTTATTCATGAACTTAACAAGGGCGGACTTGCTTATAACTTAGTAACTTAGTTTTATTAAGTTACAAGTTATATAGCTAAGTAGATTTTTGAAAAGGAGTAAAAGAACAAGGATTCCAGCTAATTTAATATCTCTTTACTAACGAAATTATTTGTATGACATAAAGCATTGTTCGTGTGGTAATGGATTAAAAATACAAGTGTCACAATCCCATTTCTCCCCTGGGTTTTATAAAAACAGAAACAGATACCATCCTATGTGAGAGACGGAGACCTAGATAAATCCTATGCCAACACGCCGGGTCAGCACATCATAGTAGATCATAATCCCTCCCAAACTGGGGAGGCCGGTGCCTAATATTATTTGTCGGATAAAATCTTATTATTATAATAAGACGGAAAATGTTAAAGAATCTATCGATGGATGTAGGATTTTGTTGCTTTCTCACGCAAAAACTACTGTATGGATTTTATTGAAATTTTACAGCTATGTAGACTGGCACAGCTAGAACATAGGCTTTGTATACTTACCATCACGCTATATTCCAAGGGAAATAGCTGTAATTATAAACCGTGGCTCAGATAATATAAAAATATGGCATATATATTTTTTTTTGCTACTTATTTCATATATCATTTACGTACTAGATTACATCTAGTAGATTTTTTCTTCACTATACTATGTTATGATAGATAATATCATAACATACATAGTATAGTTACATAGTATAGCCACTGATGGTTGGCTGGTAGAGAATGCCATTGGCATTAAGTCCGCCATTGTACACTATTTTGTATGTGCAAAAAGTTTTAAATAAATAAATAAATAAATATAGTGAAGAAAAAATCTTTCAATCTTAAGGATAAAAATGTTGCTTCATAGATTGAATCAAATATTCCGTGCTTGGTAGTCTGATATCTATACTAATAAATAAAGCGGAAGAGTTTGATTGTTTGTTTGTTTGAACGCGCTAATTTCAGGAACCAATAGGCCGATTTGAAAAATTCTTTTATCGAGAAAGGCTTTAGGCTATATAACATCACGCTACGACCAGTAGAAGTGAAGCAGTAGTGAAAAATGTTGCAAATACAGGGAACATTTTCTAAATTCCACGCGGACGGGCTTGCGGGCAACAGCTAGTTTAAAATAAACTAGTGTTTCTAAAACTGCACTACTGCTTCGTGATTCAGCGTAACTGAACAAAAGGAAAAAGATAATCCTAAAAAGAAAATGGGGAAATAATAACGGGTAAATTGATTCGGTTTGAGGAAAAGTGTTTTTATGGGTTACTAGCTGTGCTCCGCGGTGTTACCCGCGGTAAAAAGGATAAAAAATCTGTTCATTTTTTATTATACAACGGGAAAATTGCATTCTTTTAATATAAAAGTAGCTTATATTATTATGTTATTCTGATGTATAAGCTACATTATTGAAAAGTTTCATTAAAATTCATTCAGTAGTTTTTGCGTGAAAGAGTAACAAACATCCAAACATCCATACTCACAAACTCTATAATATGAGTAGGATAAAGGAATGGAAAATGTGTTCATAAATCTTTTTTCTACTAAATTAAATGAGTGGGAACATTTTTATTCTTTCTTTCTTTATTTTTAAATTAAATGAGTGGGAACATTTTTATTCTTTCTTTCTTTATTTTTTCGCCCTTCTTAAAGTTATATTGTATATATAGACTATTCTTGAATAACTTAAATGTATTTTGATTTGGGTATTCAGGACAATGACAATAATATTATTTTATTATAACTTTCTGTTTGGACAAGCTGAAAGCTATCAAAGTAATTTATACCTATTAAAGTAAAGAAAATGACAAATAATGATAAATTCACTGGGTCAATTTGCGCAAAACTATGGAGCATATATAACACCCATGATATGAAGCAAGATATGTTTTAGATATTTGCCTTTTGTACCTAACAGTACTTATTACTACCAAACATAACAGAAGGTTGATGAGATAAAGATTTACTTGAAATTTCACAAATATTTAATAGGAATAGAATAAAATAAATATAAATAAATAAATATAAATATATTTAGGACATTTGACACAACGTCCTCTGATCCCAAAGTAAGCTATATTTCTATGCTTGTATTATGGGTACCAGATACGGATAGACTACATATACTACTTTTCTTTTGTAAATACATACTTATAATACATAGAAAACACCCAGACGCAGTACAAACATTTGTATGACATTTATGGATATCACACAAATTATTGTCCCAAGAGCGATTCGAACTCGCGAACTCGTGATCGGCAGCCCATTACATAAACCACTCCACCACGAAGCCCGTCTAATAGGAGTTAAGATGCAAAGAAAATGTTACGCAGTTAAGAGAGTATGAATTCCCTTAAAGGCAAACCCCATAATCAGTTTAAAAATCATTAAATACCTACAATATACGTTATCCTAAAATCATATCATAAACTTCATGATACTAAGTAAATTACCTTCTCTTTCTAATTTTAAGTTAATACTATCGAATTATTATCTATCATTATAGTAGTGTTTATATAAATCTTAGCATTTTTATAGTGTGTATGTATATTATATTACATAGTAGTTTTTACTTATTAGTGTACTTATGCATAAGTATGTATATTGTTTAAATTTAGGTATGGATTTATTCATATATTCAATTTAATATTTAACATATATGACACCAACAACCACCGCGATGTCGATTCTAGATTCTATCCATTATACGGTTGCCTGGAAGAAATCACATTAGTGATAAGGCCGCCCTTTGTACAATAGCTTTTAAGACTGTATTTTCTTTTCAAATTCTGTGTAAATTTGGTGTTTGTGCAAATAAAGAGTTATCTATCTATCTATATAAGGAACAAAATGTAGTCAAAACACCCCAAATTAGTTAACTTTTGAGGCAATATAAGTAGGCGTTAACTCGCTTAAAATTTTGATGGTTTCTAAAATTGTTCAAATTGGTTTACTTTGGTATCTTTAGATTGTGATAATTTATAATAAAGTGATCCAATTTGAAATAATGGAAATAATGGAAACACTAAACTTGTATAATGTAAGTAATTATTATATATCTTTTGTAGACATAATTTTCGGCCTTAACACGCCCTCAGTAGGTAAACTACTTATTATATGATGAATATTGTTTGAATTTCATTATATCAAGTTCGTACTTGAGTGTATTCGTCTAACAGGTAAGTGGAAAACGCATGAAAATATTCAACACAACTGAACTTACGTCATGACGATTTTTTTTTAATCATTAATTGAAGAGGATGGCTGAGTCCTGCCATTTATTCTGAAATTCAGAAAAATAACATTTTGTCTTGGTGAATAGTTTAATGTCTGTATGGTTACGGATTAAGAATACAACTGTCATCATCCCCTATCCTTTCCAAGGTGCTGTAAAAACCAGGTAAACAAATTTATACACAGATAACGTCAGAAGTTATCTGTCTCCATGAGAAACGTAAAACTCAAAGATAATATGCCAACATTGCCAACAAACATGATCAGAGCGACGCAGCAATTATTCCTCCCAAAGTAATTGTGCTGCAGATAGAGAGAGAGAGAGAGAGAGAGAGAGAGAGAGAGAGAGAGAAATAATTTATCTCTATTGGGTAAACAGAATGCGCTCATCTATACTTATAATAAATCTGTAGAGAGGTCAATTCTGTACATGAAATATATTTTCAAAATAACTATCAGGGGGTGATTAGTGATTGATACTGATGCCAAAAATGCAATCAGTAAAATTTTTGTCTGTCTGTATGTCCGTCTGTATGTTCCTTATAGAAACAAAAACTACTCGACGGATTTTAACGAAACTAGGTACAATTAATTTTCATACTCCTGGGCAGGTTATAGTATACTTTTCATCACGCTACAATCAATAGGAGCAGAGTAATGAAGGGAAATGTTGGGAAAACGGGAGAAGTTACTCCATTTTTTAAGCTTCCGTCGCGTGTGCAGCCTTAATGGTTAAAGTTACATAGAAATCATGTATGACGGAAATATTCTACATAAAATTGTCTAAAAAATGTCCCGAAACAGCACATATCTATATTTTATGGTTGACTCACAATTTCACGTGTAACTCCTGATAGCTTAGCAGTTCGTTCATTCTGATTATATTTGTTTACTCTTACGTTTATAATACTCTCACTCAAGCAGTAGTTAAAAATGTTGCAAAAAGGGGGAAAATTTCCTAAATTCTACGTGGACGGAGTCGAGGGCAACAGCTAGTTATGTAATAAACTAATTATCTTGTGTGAAAGTCAATAAGCTGATTCAGTCAACACTTGATTAAACTTCTTACGATACATTCTTACGATACATTCGCTATTTAACAGTGAGGAATTAGTATACTTAAGTATACTATGTCACGTGTGGTGAAGTATTAAATATACAAGTATCATCACACCATGTCGTCCTGAAGGTGCTTTAAAAGCCAGTAAAAGAATATTTTCATTTTTTATTTGAAACTCGAAATAAAAGACCTTTTCTAGAATGTAGACCAAATATCCTTATGGGGTGGATAAGGCCCGTGTCCAATAATAGAATACTAATGAGCTGAGAAGAAGTGCAATAACACAGATCACTCCCAATAGAACCCGCACCTGCACCTTCCTCTAACGTTGATGTGTTTAGTCGCTAGCAAAATATCTCGTTATGCTCTATCTATTTTAGGTTATCTGCGTGTGGCAGTTGTAAAAATAAAAAAAATAACATTAAAATAAAATGCTCAACATGTACACTTATTTATTGGCAAATATTTAGAGCATTCCATACTTTATCTTAATTGATGACTAGAGTGAAATTTGAATTCAGTAATAAAATTTATTAATAAACTAAAATATACTAAATGTATAATATCTAGAATATACTATGAAAATATAACCTATTTATATGTTAATATCTTATTAAGTAGCCAGCCTCTACTGCTAACTTAAGATTAAATTAAGACATAATTTCTTGTAACGCTTTGGGATAAGTTATTGCTCCATATAAGTATAATCTCGCAATATAAATCCTTTAATTTTTATGAAATTAAAAATAAAAACCATAGTTTGATATTTCACTAAATTGACTAACAAATACATACAGATGAATTGATAATCTTCTTCGTGTGAATCAACAAAAATAAATCAGTTTCATACTGGTTTATCAAAACAACAATTTCATAATTAATAGGTTAGTTATCTACATTAATAATATGCGCTTATAATAATTACTAATATAAACCTACTAAAGACATTACAGAACATTTGTTTGTAAAACTCAATATAGTATTTTATCTACAGGTTGTTTCAAAAAAATATAAAATAAAGTTGTTTACTTTAAGTTCCTACACATTGACAATATATCAGTAGAATATTAAATTAATTATGCATTACATATGAATGATAATATTCCCTGAATCCGATAACGGGGAGTTATATTGCAATAGATATATCATGTTTACAAGTCATTTAATCCGCACAATAGATCTGCATGTTCGATTTCTTCCACAGGTAATGGTGCAAACGCTAGGGTGACAGAATTGAGGTATCTTCCGGTGGACACGAGCCGGACTACGGTGTCCTCACACGCGACTAATGCGGGACGTCGAGCTGAAATAGAAATTTGAATTAATAATTATTCAGAAAACGTGTTTCCTTTATAGTGATTATTATACTAATAGGTATAATTGAAAGAAAATATTTGATTTTAATACTTTACATGGAATAGGTAGGTACTATTGGACTGAGTGATTACGCGACGTGACGATTCCAAAACCAGATTTTATATTCCCCGACTTAATATTATAACACTATAAAATTACTCGTATTTTCATAGTTAAAAGTACCCACCCTAAAATGTACTTTGCTATATTTCTCTAGGTAACTATGTAACTATATTTTAAAAAAAAAATTTAGTATATTTTACCTTGACTGGAATCAAGACCACAAATGCTATCAAGAACCTCCATTTTAGTATGATCAAGCCCATTTGCACCGCCAATGTCAACATAGTCTCCCAAACCTCGCTTTGTGCACTGTGAAAACAAAGTATATCGCTTTAAATGTGTAATGAAAGTTATCTAAATATAGAAAGAATATTATCTAAATATAGACCAAAGTAAACATTAACTCTCTTTAAAGTTAAATATACGTTAAAATACAGTTAATACTGGAAAACCACAAGTTAAAATACCACATTCCAAAACATTAACGAGTATTTTATGTAATGAGCTATAATTAGACAATTTTTGTTTCATTTTTTGGATTGAATAAAATATTATTAGGTTTTCTTTTATTTGAATTTTAGTAGAATGGCATAATGATTTTTTATCATCATGTATATCAAACCTTACCATAAAAATGCTTCGATCATAGAAGTGTTCAATGTAATATTGCAAAAAGCTTTTTACAAATTTTATGATGTTTTCCTTATGCTGGTCATAGGTCATAAACTAACTGTAATTTACGAAGGCTTTTTTTTTTTTTAAATATTTACGGACATTTCACACAACGTCCTCTGGTCCCAAGCTAAACTTATATGCTTGCGCTATGGGTACCAGAATACGGATATAATAAATAAATAAATAAATATTCACGGACTAATTAATAATTACGGAAATACGGACGGAATAATTGTCCGAGGCGGGAATCGAACCCGCGACCTCTTGATCGGCAGTCCGTTACATAAACCACTCAACCACGAGGCTCGTCAAAAGGCTTGTTCTTATATAAAACTTATCATTTCCAGAAATTTAAAAACAAATACAGAAATCTTTAATTAATTTGCTTTTAAGCAATTAAGAATTTGCCTTCTTCAAATTTAGTTGGCTATTATAATTGACGAAATTAGTTTACATTTCGAACGCCTTAATTGTACAGTAAATATTTAACACAAATTTTATTAACTTCTACTGGGCTATGGGATACATATCCGAAGGAAATTTCGTTTTCACACGCTGTGCTAACTAGACTAAATTATTGACAAAATCGAATGTTAAATTATGAACAAGCTTTTCAAACAAACTAGAATTTTCATAATATGGCAAAATGTTTCAAAACTATTTGACAAAAGTGATTAAAATTATACTGACTTACATGATGAATAGTTCCGGTTTCCATTTCTATTAGTCGCCCTTTCTTTATCGTTTGACCCACATTTAGATCCAGTACCTGGACAGCTGCTGATGATACAGCTAATACTGAGCAGTTGCCAGTTTCACCGTGATTACGGAGTGTGTACACTCCTTCGGCACCAAAGAGCATTAAGTTACACGCTGTAAAGGAAAAAAAACACCATAGAAAAATCATTATACGGGCCTCGTGGTCTAGCGGTTTATATAACGGACTGCCGATCACTAGGTCTCGGGTTCGATTCCCGGTCAGGACAATCATTTGTGTGATGTTTATACTTGTCATACAAATGTTTGTACTGCGTCTGGGTGTTTTCTATGTATTATAAGTATGTATTTACAAAAGAAAAATAGTATATGTAGTATATCCGTATCTGGTACCCATAACACAAGCATAGAAATATAGCTTACTTTGGGACCAGAGGACGTTGTGTGAAATGTCCAAAATATTATTATTATTATTATTTGTTTCTCACTTTTGCAGTCACGGGTATATTTCTATTGTAAGAAATACCCGGTCCTTTGAAAGGCTTACATGGGGACATGGGTCCAACATGCAGAGGCCCTTTGAGAATTTTAATGAATAAATAAATGTGGTGGGACACCTACCACCGACACTCCACACCTGCACTATAGAAGTGGAGTTATGGAATGCCAGTGGTAGCTGTAGATCTATTGCAAAATAATGTAGAGAAACTAACTGGTTTATTATGAGGGGGTGTTTGATGGACTAGTTATATTATAAACTATTGCAAATAATAATACGGACGCCTGCCTTCAATACTGATAGTTGTTGAACCGTGGCAGACGGTGACTCGCCAACTCACTAGATGGGCCCCCCACACAGCCGCCAGACAAGGCAGCAGGGAGCAACACCGGTGTGAGTGGCTTGGGGTGTAGAGCGGTGCGGCACCGGTTTCACCATCGCGGGCCGAGACCCGGAGCGGGTTTCCCCGTAATTACGCCCTTGAAATTGACACTTCCACCCCCGAGCATATAGCTCTGGCGACCCCACTCTGTCCGGCCGGTGAAGGCAAGACAGAGGCGAGAGTCCAGGCACTCTCGGTTTCTAGTTCAGCCAGCCAACAAAGGCAAGCCGAAGGCGAGGCCACGACCGACTCTCAGGGGCACTCGGGACCGCAGTGTCGCCACTCACATTCAGCTCGCCACAAGCTGCCCTGCGGTCTGTAGGCTTTCCCTAGGTCCTGTGATACATTTTTTGTTCATACCACAAGATTTTCGAAAACCTATAATCTGCCTCCAGGTTTTGCGTTAGTCTCATGGTGAGGTAACGACTGGCCCAGGTATTTATTATTTTTAAATTTCTTATAATTTTCAGCCTATAAACGGAGTGTTGTTGGAGAGAGGCATTTTTATTGTTTTAAACCGGGATGGTAATTGGTCTTACCATGCGACCCAGATATAGATTTCAGATTTGGTCTCTTCATCTTCTCCACAACGGTGAGGTCTCACCACGAAGCTTTATTTTCTAGATTTGGGGTTCTTTTGACTATTTAGATTTTTAGCTGACTTATCCCGCTAAGTTAGTGCATGTTGGTTTGTTGTATTAACTTTTTTTCGAGATTCTTTCTTTTTTAAAGAAGCAGTTTTGGCTGGTATCAAGGAGCAATATAAGCTGCTTTTTATGCATCTATGAAAAATGGTGATGACATTAAGTTTAATCCATCACCACATTTGCAATGAAGTAAAGAACTGCTATTACGTATACAACGATTAGCACTTATGATAGGGTGGGCCATAAGCGTGTTTAACACCACAATCAATTAAAGTACTGTACATATCAATATGTGGTATATGTTAACGCCTTCATAAACCACAGTTCCGGATTATGAGATCACTTAATATTTAATATTACAGCTAGCCTTGGCCTGTAGAAATATTGCTGGAAAAATTCTTGTAAAACATTAATTATGATTCATAAATTAAGGCACTGTTTCAAATTTAAAAAATGGTATAGATTATTATACCCCGCTGGCAAGATGACTGAATGAAAAAATTCCACAATTTCTCATCTACATTTAATGCATTTAATTATGGTATTAGCATTTAGATAGATGGATAACTCTTTATTGTACACTTTACAGCCATTGAAATAAAGACAAGTTTCTTAAGACTAGGTACAAATGGCGGCCTTATCACATAAAGTGATCTCTTCCAGGCAACCATAGGATGGAAAGAGAAGTCAATAAAAAAGATGGGGTTGCAGTGTACAATTAGTGAAAGAAGAAAATAAATGTGTATACTGTTATATAACCACCTGCCACTTAGCCTACGTAGCTTAAAACTAAAATTATTTAAAAAAAAATTATTCGAATTGCTATTGTATAAAAACTATTACAACATAAAATTCTTTCTAAATGATAAATTAAATTAATAATAATAATATGTATAAAGACTTTCGCACGCCTATACTGGCAGAATATGTAGAAACCTAAAATGCTATTTAACACCACTATTTATACCATATTTTTGCGAATAAATGATTGATTTGATTTGATTTGAAATAATACTATTACATAGAAAACAAATGATTGTGTAATTACATATATACCTAGTACATACAAATACATAGTAAATACACAGTACATAAACTTAGTATATAAAATATGAATTATCATAGCATTTATTAATGAAAGAAAAGCACTGCGCCTTGTGTTAACCACTTGCCCTTTCCAAAAGAATGTCACATTATCAGTTAGATTTCAATAAAATCAGTATGTTGTGTACAACATATACCTATTCAAATTTGTTAATGTTATACTCACGTCTTGAATTTTTTAAATGTCGTATAGTAATAGCAAATCCTTTTCCTCTTGCTGGTACACGATATTGTACTAGTGCAGCATTTTGTTTTGATACTAATTTGCGTTTGGGTCTTTGATCGCAAGACTCTACAACGCGATCGTCATCCCATGAATCGGCAGGCCACACTTGTCCGTTAAGCTCCCAACCATCCACCCACTGAAAATTTTATTATGTTTAAGACTTGGAAAATATCAAGCACTTAATATCACTCTCTTTCCGGCTCATTACCGTTCAGCTGTTGGGCACGAACCTCCTTCACTTTCGGAGGTAGTATGGTCTAGTTTGCCACGAAAACCAGGCGTTTTGCCACAGGGTTTATTTCCGTCTCTCACAGAGGATGTTACCTCTGTACCTTACTTGCCTTTTACAGCACTCTAGGAAAGAAAAGGGGTGGTGCACTGTTAGTCCGTCACCACAAAGCCCACCACTTAATATATTATGCATCAAATAGAACATCATGCATAAAAAGTACTAAACCTTTAGAGATATTTTCTTATCATATCATTCTCTTTTTCAGCAATAATGAATTTTCTTATACACATTTGGCCGTTTTCTAATTAATTAAAAAATTCTACGGGATATTTATTTTCTTTTACACTAGTTCTTTACTATCTTACTCAAAATATACACCGCACTATGAAAAAGAATTTTGTTACATTCATTTTATGAAAAATACTTTGAAATAATTTAGTTATTATGAACTGTATACATAAATAGATTATGTCTAAATTCATTTCTTATATTAAAAATGAAAGAACAACTCTTTGCTCGTGGCTTTATATCCCAGTTAAGTATAATCTTTTTAAAAGATAACACAGCTCTGGTAAATTCAATTAAAGTTTGCTGTCTTATTTAATAACTTTCTTACTGGTATAAAACGTTTATTAGGTAGAATTAGGTATCATAAGATAACATCACTAAAATTATGAAAAAGGAGGCTTAAGATATTTTTTTTACTATTAATTATTTAATTATTATTATTAAAATCTTTGTGAGTTAGAGTCTTATTAGATAATATATATCGTATCATGTGTAGCAGGGTTTGGATTTGCTAGACAGTAAAATGGCATTTAAAATAAAATAAAAAACTATTAGAAAATATACATTATCTATATTACCGGCTAACACTTACTGTATATACTCAAAACATGGGTCCACATCATCGATCCCATAACAGTGAGTGTTAGGCGGTCACAAATATAAATTTTCGAATATGACTTAAAATCACGAAAATTTTTATACTAAAATTACACTCATATTCAAACTGGCATTATTACAATTTTATTACCGCAACTAATCCACCATTGTCACAGGGCACGTCAAGATAATTGAAGATAACTTCGATCCTTTTATCTGGCTCAGCTATCATGTATATACCACAGATTACCGGCTCATCTGATGGTGATTTAAAAAATAGTTCTCCTTCGTCTGATGTTACAAGGAAACAATCTGTAAACAAAATTTTGGTATAAAAAAATGAATTTCTACTTATCCTTTTGGCGCGGTCGTTTAATGTACAGTTGCTTCGTTAAGGTAAACACCGCTTAGCTGCAAGGAATAATATTATACAAAAGGTTTTGTCAACTTAGATTTAAGAATATAAAATTTTAGTAAAATATATCAAAATAGTGCAGTTATGAATTAAGAATAGAAGTTTTGTTCCCCAATTCCCAGGTACCAGTAAGAGTCAGCTAAGAGACAATATATATACAGAATACAACTCCTTTGAGAGAAGAAACTTCTGACTATACAGGGTTTAGTTAACAGTGACCAGACGGCCAATGTAACGTATATGGACCAGGTACTCTCTCAAAGCAAAGCAGCTCCGTCCTCCCAACAGCGTGGCATCGAAGACCAGATGAACGTGGAGCAATCAAGATATTTGATAGTTTTTAACTTTTTAGTTCAGGTTCTGTGCTTTTTAATGATCATAACAGCATAAGTTCACCTTCTTCAGGATTTATGATACGATGTGTAGGACGTGAGAGTCTTCGCACTCTTGAAAACCATGATATTGCTGGAGTAAGACTTCTTTGACCATATTCTTTTCCCTGCTAACAAAATATACAAATAAATTAAAAAACTTATTAAAACATCTAAATGATTGTATCTCTTAGGAAAGTACTATTTTTCCGATAAATTTTACTATAGAGGCTTGTTGGTCTCCTATGCCAAGTTTAACAGGCTTGTTGGGTTTTATTTTGAGTTTTTCGTCTTTTATAATGTTTTATTTGCTTACAAATAAGGTCACACTTGTATATTCTGAATATTAACTATACAAGCTAGCAAAGCATCCAGCAATCATTTGTATGATATTTACAGTTGTCATACATAATTATGTTTGTACTGCGTCTGGGTATTTTTATGTACCTATTATAAGTAGATATTTATGTATTTACAAAAGAAAAGTAGTTTATGAAAGTATAAATTGAGTGAAGCCGTGGGCATTAGCTAGTAATACGTATAGCTTAACACACAAAAATTGGCAAATACATGCCTAACTAATCACAATGCGATCAGGCAGACATGCCAGACATATCAATCTTAGTCCGTCCTAACTTGTGTCATCATAAAATTCTTGTAATTTCGTTGACTGACGGGCAGATAAAAGCCGACCCCTTTCTTCAAACCTATCAAGATTCCGACAGTAAATCATATGGACGATGTAAATTGAAAGTCACTTTCAATAAAAGTATTACTGACAAAATTTTTTTTTTGTCATCATTCGATATTTTATTTTTATGTTGGTCCTTACTGAACGAGCTGTTACAAGACGTGCGACACGCTTTTATTAATTCGGTACCTACGTGTCTGTCTCTGTATAACTCTAGGTAACGGAATCTTTGAAAGTGATTTTCATCCACTCGTAGTAGTCGGATTGATGTGAAGTTTTGCCCACTCACCTACCTATCAAGGACCGATGACAATGAAATAATTTAAAAAAATATTCAAGATTTAAATTCATAGCAAACCGAGCTACAAGAAAGTTGATACATCTAAATACATATAAGTGTATAACTCGATAGATACTTTTTTTCTTAAATAAGTTAGTTCAACTGTTGGTTTTATGTAACAATAACAACAATATGGGCATGATATTTAACTGCATCTACAAGATTAATATTTAATGAAGTTTAAATCTTCTAATTTGCGTGTTTTTAAGTTAGTATATAAATATTTTATACAGTAATAATCTAGGGATCAAGACTCTCATTATTGTCTACAATTCTAAGGTGGTTTCTCGGAACAAAATATTTCTGAGGAAATAGGAAATTTGTAGCTGTGAAGAACAAAGAAAAAATTAATAATAAAACTCTAAAGAGCTTAGTTTTTTTTGACGTGCGATTTGTGATATTATTTTGTATTTGTTTTGTTTTTATTACATTAAAACTACAAATTATAATTGCATGAAATTGATGTACCCAGTTGAAATTAACGAGTTGTCACTTTTATTTACATGTTTTTGCCTGCGCCTTTGTACGCGTGGTATTAAAACCAAACCTCAACAGATTACCATTCTCTTGAACCACTGTATCTATTAAAAAAGACTGCTTCAAAATTCGATGCATAGATTTGAAGATATAAGCTCACATAAGGATATACATACAAAAATTACGACATTGTTATATAATAAGTAAAGATATTTACATAAACATAGGTATTATTAACCTAGTGGTAAAATTGATTATTTTAACCGGGGAGGAATTGGGGTAGTGACACTTATATTCTTAATAATACACAATGAAAAAATCTCCAGAAAAAATAGATAAAACATAGTGGTGACACTACCCTAGTAATATCTCTAGTACTATGCATCTTACTTGCAGAGACATCTGCCTTTAAGATTATTATTATAGAAACCACTATATTTTTGCGTGAGTTGTTTTACTAATGCTACACATAATTCATCTTCAGTTTATCTTTGCCAAGCTGTTTTATATGTACCTAACATAATCTTACTTTTCTTTGAAATAGAAGACTTAGCCGAATAAGGATTAGTTTGTTTCAGAGATTTATCAGAAGATCTATTGTGTGTAGTTATTTAGCTTAAAGAACCACAGTAACCAAAACATAAAGTAACTACATGGAGTATAAACATATAAGTATTCCCGTATCTTAAGAGAAAATACAAGGCCAGTTTTTTCATTCAAATCTAATTAATTAGAGCAATAACCTTTTATAAAAAAAATTATTGCTTCTCTTGACTGAAGTAATTTATTAATTTTGCAATTGACATGCTATGCTTTTACATAATAAATCAAATTATGGTGGAAAAAGTGACTGCCGCAAGCGGGACTTGAACCCATGACCTCGGAATACCGTTCCGAAGCTCTTCCAACTGAGCTTATTGCGGTCGTGCCTGCAACATTCAAATTAACCATCACATTTGTCACTCGATCGAGTTTATATATTTTTACGTACATCGCCTACGTTTTAAGTAAAAGCATAGCATAACCATCCCGCTTGCGGCAGTCACTTTTTCCACCATATTTTGATTTATTATGCTTCTCTTGACATTATAAAATTATGAGGCTGCTCCGAAACCCGTACAAAGTCGTGGGGAACAACTAGTGTGATACAAATGTCTAATGCAATAAAATTTATACATTCGCAACAAAATGTATCAATTGAGATATCTCGATTTATGTTGTTTATTTTTCTCTTGGGGATCGTTATGATATTGTTTTTTGCTTAAAATATAATTGGAATGTACAATTCATGATTTGTTTTTCAATTTAGTGATAAAATAGAACCGTATATATCTCAATAAACAACTTGATATTAGATAATATTAATTTAGTTTAATTTATATTTATTATTTGGAATTTATTGATGCATCATGATCTTAATATATTTTTTTTATATTTGTGTCTTTTTTTTCTTTTTTGTATTCTGTATGTATTGGTATAAGCTAAGCTAAAGTGTTGAGCAGTAATTATAAAACTGGAATATAAAAAAGGCTTTAAACAGAATCACACACAAGCGAAACTGTACGATTACAACTAGTATTTCGCAAAAAGAAAACTTTGGCAGTAAACGGAGATATTGCTTTATCTTTTGCATAAAATATTGTTTATATCAACATAAATAATACATATTATCAAGCTTTTTCTCGTTTCTTGTAGTTAAAGTTTCTAGGTAAGTATTTAAAGTTTCATAAATTCGTGAACCATTACCGTAACCAAGTACTAAAACATTAGCAGAGTTGAAAGTTTATAGTAAAAGTTAGCAGTGTATTAGACCTTCAACTATAGCTGTATAGTTGTTTTATTAAGAACTTACCTTTAATATTTTAGCATATCCTTGCGGTTCAAACTGTTTACAGTGTTACAATTTACAAATGCAATGGTTGCAGTGTATTACGAAATAGAACAAATCTGCATTTATGTATCGCTTATAGCAACTGCTTTCATTTGATAGCTTTCAAATGCTTGTATATTATGGAAAGACAACAATAATCGCTGATAGTTCTAAGTAATTAAGTTTCTTTTTTAAATTGTTTAACCGACTTCATGTGCCCTTAAAATTTGAGGGTTTTCCTCTATTTCTCAGAAGATAACCATCAGATCCTAACCTGGTGCTAATGGGACCACACGGAAACCAGCGGCTTACAAAGAAAGAAATAATCATTAAAATCGCTTCGCCTAGTTAAAAGTTATGAGGTAACAAACATAAAAAATAATAATTAAAAACATATAGTCGAATTGCGAACCTCCTCCTTTTTTGAAGTAGGTTAAAAAAATATAGAATATGCTACAGTTAATTTTAGTAAAACATACATACTTATTTAGAATAAGAAACTATGTAAACTAACGCAAAATAACGGGAAAGAAGAATTCTCTCTGGCATCACGTTCGTTCTTTTTTTCCAATACTCAAACATCTTTTTTATTAAATAAGTGTATAATACTCATATAGTCTTATTCATAATGACTTATCGGAGGTATAAAAGTTCGCTAAAATAGGTTCGCGAAAATTGTCAAAACTTGTTATTCACAATAGTCTTTTTACGCTAAAACGTTTATTATCTCTCCGATAAAATCTCCGTTTAAACCGTATAAGTCATTATGAATAAGATCAATAGACTATAATAAAACTTTGTCCATAGTTCGATTGTAACATAAAAGAGTTCATTCATTCGTATTTTACGTAAAAGTTTTTAATATTTACACACAAAGCCTTCTATTGACTGCGGTCAAAGAAAACTGATTTTTTTAAAAAATAAATACCCAAATAAAGCTTTTGTGGACGTGACACAAACATTAATGACACGTGTCAACAGAATAATTTCTTTCACGCATCAGTAACTGTCCAAAATGTGACAAAGGTTTTTCTTTTGATTGAGCCATACGGTACTTGTGTAGTTGGAGATTGACTAAAATTTTTATTTAGTATTTAGCTACTCTACGGTTTTATTCTTTAACGACATTGTAAGACATTTTAAAATAATAAGGGTCCGTGTGAAATAATTTTCAAAAATTGTAAAAAAAATATAATGTCTGGATAAAATCAGTATTGCAAATAAGATTCTTATTCTTCATTCCATATGATGTTCTACTCCTGAGAAGTTACAGGTTTCATGAAGTAGTTGTTATCAAAAAATTGGTTAATTAAATTAAAACATTCCAATCGTTGTTCGATTTTACACACGGGAAAATCACAGACGGTCGAACAGCGAAATCTCACGAGTAGAGTTCTTTTTTTATTTTTTTTTACGGATCCGTAATAAATATGGACGCCTTTCTTCAATACTCCCATTTTATTTTGTCTTATTAATAGAATTTTATTATTCTATAAACTGCCAGTACATTTCTTTGTCAAACTCTTTTAAAGCATCGATAAAAACTACCAGCAGTTATATTTCATGTTGTCTCGGGAAATAATATCTTTTCCAATGAATAGTTTCAGGATTCTATTCAAAACTCTATCTATTCATATTTAAATCTACTTCGCTGATGTCGTATTCAATAAAATGTTCATTTTATTCGCAGAAAATATTTCGACGATAATTTTAATAATGTTTTTGACAAAACAGAGTTAATGTACCGTGCAATAATGTCCGCATGCATTAATGTGTCACAGTGATTGCTTATGACAAAACAATATTTTGTACTAAATAATAAATGGATTTGAATAAATGGATGGTCCGTGTGGATGAAGAATCCAAGTGTCACCACCCTTTTTCCTTCCCAGGGTGCAGCCAAAGCCAGTTAAGGAATATTCTACACAGATAACATTATCTGTGAGATTGAAAAATCTTGAAAATAAACCCTATGCCAACACGCCTGATCATCGCGCCATAGTAGTAGTCCATAATCCCTCCCAGAGTGAACCCGTGCCTAACGTTAATAGATTAGTTGTTTCATTTCACTTTTGTCAGTGCGGCGATGGATAAAGAATACATGTGCCACCAGACCATTTTCTGCCCAGGGTGCTGTAAGAGCTAGCTCAAGGATGATTTGCAGTAACATCTTCTGTGGGAGACCAAAAAACTAGTAATTAAAGCACATGTCATCATGCTTGGTCAGTGTAGCATATTAGACCAAATACTCTTCCGAAGTGGAAGAAGCTCGTGCCTAATTGTGAGTTTAGAAGAAGAACTTATTTCATTCAGCCACGTATTTATTTTTTAATTTAAACCAAAATACCTACAAGAATAAAAGTTCATTGTTTTGTGTTTTATTGTTATCAAAAACTTTCACATTTTTGTAATATCGTAAAACTTCATCTTCAAAACTTAATTAGAACACTCCCTTTCATTTCTTTTGTTTTTATCATTAGTTTTAATTAGATTTTCTCTATCCTTAGGCTATTTTATTCAGACTTTATCGAGTAACTGAGATGTATCGAATAACACAGCGCTTACAGACTTCTAAGCGTATCACTGACAACTCGAGTTGTATCAAATAGTATTTTTTAATTTTAAAAGTTTTGTATACATGATTTATATTATATACTTCTATACTAGTATCATAAAAAGAAAAGATCAGATTCTTTGTTTGTTTAAAAAGAATAGACTGAAACTACTGAACCGATTTCATCATCATGTAAGTAATCCCATTATTTGGGGTCGAAAATATAACAAATATGTTATGATACTAACGGTACGGGCCCCCTCGTACTTGGCTTATTTTTGTTGATAGTTTTGGGGTTAATAATAAGTACCTGCGGTCTCTCTTGAAAAGGCACATCAGTATTTTATATTTAGAATATCAAACAATAAGAAATACACAAAGCATTACTAAAGATTATTTTTCTCAAAGACACTTGCAAATAAAGAACATCAATAATGAAGAGCAATTATTTATGTCATGTGTAAGAAAAATAAAAATACCTTTTAACTTATTTCCAAAAACAAGAAAGTTTGGAATGTTTCTTATAATTTTATCTCTATATAAATTTTTATTTCCTCGACTCACTCAAGAGTTTGGAAAGCTGGAAGGAACCTTAAAATGAGTTCAGCTTGCCTTTGTGGACATTTAGCATTTAACCTTGCAATAAAGAAAAAATAAAATGAAATTAAATAATTTACCTCCCAATCCAAACTTGATGACCCTACACTATAATCAATCAAAACTTTTGTAACAAACTATATCATCTCGATTGACCTAAAGAATTTAGTCAACTACTAAAATTTGTTGTTTATAGAGCGATTTAGTATAGTTTATAAGTTATCCTGGGGTTATCGAGCTCGGATGGGATTGCGATATTATTCTGTTGTATTTTTTAAATCGTAAAGGTATAAGAATATAGTAAAAGATCTACATATAGTAGAAGAATCTCTTACTTTATTTATCTTCTTTTTTGTAAATCACCCAAATAATTGTTGGAATTTAGTTCAATATGTCAAATCATGTAGGAACCTATAGTAAACTAAAACTATACTAAGAGAGCTAACACGCTAACGAAATGCGTTGAAACTTTAATCAAATCTAGAGAACAATACCCTAGAGATAAGATAAACACAGTTACAGTTGACCTGAACAAATACTTACACATTCTATGTTTGTTTAAACCTAATGTAGATTTTGTTTAAGGCACAGAAAAAATAACTCTACTTAGTAAAAAGGCAGCTCGATTTAAAAATTAACAATACATTTTGAACAAATATTAAAAACCAGAATATAATAAGTATTTAAGAGGATACCAAAATAGCTTCGTGCATTTTTCTACTTACGAAGTTTTCATTGTTTCTTTAGATTGAATGGCTAGAGCTCTAATTTTTAAGTATATGTTTTTTCAATATATGATCTAGGATCGCATAAACTCAGAAACACGATTGAAAAAAGTTTTCTCGATAGAAAATCTTAGCGAAACAACCTCTCTCATTTTTTATTTTTTTCATTTGTCGGTCTATTATCGCGTATTAACTAATGAAATAACTTTAAAAACATAAGTAACTATTATATATAGAAACACGTAAATCAGAATTAAAATATATTTAGTAGATTTTGAGTAAATAGGAAAAGTATCCCTAATTCTTCATTTTCTGTGCCTACTGGCTGTGTTAATATGTACGTGTCGGCGATGATATACGATAATATTGATGTAGGCCCTTAAGAGAGCTCCCATACAACTAACGTTTTCAGTGTAAGCCAAGGAAGTATGGTTTGGATCGTAGCAAATGGTGCTCTATAGTCTTTGCATACCCCCATGGCAAAATACGTGATGTTATGTATGATGATGATGATTATTATTATGATTATGATAATAACGTTAGAAAACCCTTCTTGTGCGAGTCAAACTCGTACTTGGCTAATTATTTTACCCCTTATAGACCCATATGTAACTGTTGATGATAACGTTCTTTGAAAGAAATCGAAATTATAAAGAAAAACGCCTAAACATTTTTTCCTAAATATTGTAAGCTGTCTCTCTCTCTCTCTCTCTACTCCAGAGATATATAGCTATGAATTTATATAAATAAGTCCAAACTAGAGCCAACTCAGCAAAAATAATAAGCCGTAGATGTACTGTGGTTAATATCCTGCAAACGTGATCGAGTGGCTAGATTATTATCTTTGTACTCTATTGAGTTATACTTAGGATATCTTCTACACTCTATAAGTCAGTAACCCGGGATATCGTGCCTGTTATGTAAGTATCTAATTAGGAGATCAAAGGTTTGAGTATAAAATATGCTTCCATTGGTCCTTTGGTTTTGACAAATTAAAGATTGAAACTAATATATATTTTGGGTGTAACAAAACGTTTTTGACAATTCAAGATAAAATTTTTATCTTCCAAAATCAATTTTTTTTTAATATAACTTGCCTAATGTGAGGTTTGATTAATGTACAGACATATTTTTTTAAATTTAAAATTTATATCTTATATATAAAATTCCCGTGTCACAGTCTTAGTTACCGTACTCCTCCGAAACGGCTTGACCGATTTTTATGAAATTTTACATGCATATTCAGTAGGTCTGAGAATCGGCCAACATCAATTTTTCAAACCTTTTTTTTTTAGTATGGCATAACAACGTTTGCCGGGCCAGCTAGTATTAGATATATATATTGTAGCATAATTTCTAAAAAACAATTTTGGCTTAAATTTATATTGTAAGTAAAATAAAGTGAAATTTTTTTGGGGTCGTTAGATTACCTGTTCTGGTTGGGTTAGCACGCTCCTTTATTCTTAATCATAATTTCATTTTTCGCCAAAACAAAACCAATCTATTTCAGTGTGTGGTTAAAGACCGTAGAATTGCTATTTTGTTCAAAGTATTCAATATTTTATGTTAGAAATTTTTTGCTAACAATTTTATGATCGATCGTCTTATCATCATTCCTGATGCACTTGCTTTGGTGATATAAAAAATTTAATGTATACGCAGTATATAAATAGGTTTTAATAAACTACAATGAAAATATGTTTATTTAAACTCAGTAGATGAAACTGAGAAAACGAAAAAAAATCATAAGTGCTCTGTAAGTGGATCACTATACACTATGTTACATAAATCAGATGTTATCAGCTCGTAAGCTATTTCATGCTACACAGCATAAAATGTGTAGGAGTTTTAAGAATACCGCCACTTGACGCCTTCGCTATCCTAAAATAGATGAAATTTCCATTTAAGTATGAATATTGCTGGTTGCTTGAATAGATTACTTCACTACGATTCTTTATTCATTTCATGTAAGTAGGTGTCTAGCCGTCTAGGTGAGATTAGCATGATACTTAAAAAAAAGGTGTTTGATTCTGCTGTCCAATTACTGTAAGAATCTTTACGCCATAAGAGATCGTTATAATATATTATGGTTGCAAGAAAAAAAATACTGGAGTAAGTAGAGTCGCCTTTTGTTTTATAACAACGTAAAGAAATCCTATATCTGGTAGGACAATAGCAGAAAAACAATATTTTGTCCAATCATCGCAGATAATTAATTATGTAATAAACCATGAATGTCAAAATTTAATATTAAATCAGCATATTAAAATTAAACTAGGATGAAGTTTAGACGCGGTCACGAGACCTAATTGTCGTGTAAATGGTTGTCAGTGTTGTCACGTAATTGGGCTGCAGAGATGCTCCAGCCAATGGCTAATACAATATACAAACTACTTATTACTTTTGTCTATTCTACAAAATCTCATATCATTTTAGACGCGTGAAGTGCTGGACTGATTTAACTAATTACTATTTTTTGGTATTCTTAGAACAATATTCTTGTGAAAAAAAAAATCTGAATTTTAAACAATTTATCCTTACTTATATATAAAAGTAAAAGTGAGTTTGTTTGTTTGTTTGTGACGTTTTCACGCAAAATCTACCGAATGGAATTGCACGAAAATTGGTATACAGATTGTTTATAGACCTGGAAGTAAAATAGGTTATATATTATTTCGCTAAAAGCTCTGTACGATATAATAAACGCAAATGTTTGTGAAATATGGTATAAAATAATAGTTCAGCCATATTGTTTATTTTACAGCTGTCATAGCAACACATAGAATCCGTTGACTTAGTGGTATTTTTTTTTTAATTTGGCCATGTAGGTTTTAATCCCAGACTGACATTTGCGATTTACGTGGTAGCTTGGAATAGAAACTCCTTGTGTGGTACCTACTTAGTTCCAACTTTTTTTTTAATTGAGATGATTAAAGAGGTTGGTAGGTTGGTTATATAAGTATTTATATACTGTACTACGTCTTTTTTTTTTGGCGGACAGAAGGGTTAAATACCATTTTGAATTAATATTTTCTTACAATTTTAATAACAATTGAACTTAGTATTTGTTTTGGTTTGTATCAATTGTAGTTGTCATTTTGGTATCGTATTTAACTTTGATTTTAGTCGATATACTATATTTTGTATCGATTGTTGATTGAGGTTTTTGCTGTAGATTTCATTATTGATTTTACTATCTATTAATTTCAGTTCAGATTTCAGTTTATATTTTAGGTTTCATTTGGCCAGTAATGCGTGCGAAGCCGCGGGCAGAAGCTAGTATTATATAAACTTAAATGCAATAATCATAGCTAGGAAATAACAAAATCTGTCAGGTCAGCCAGTTTATATTTAACTCTTGCTGCAACTATGGCGCCCATTGTAACTAGGTCAATAAAGTTTATCATACCTACATCAGTAATGTCTTGTAGATTAGTTATGTTAGGGTAGCTCATTAGTAGTCCCAAAATAAACTCGAATACGGTACGGGTTTTGAATTTCAACTATAAAACACACAATATTCATTTCCGCAGGACAAGTTTTAGCAAGCATTAGTTACCCATTATGTTCCGGAAATTAAAAGCTCTCCCGTGACGGCAGTGCCTTTTGTTCGAGAAGTTCAAGCTAACAAATAAGAGCATAATTCGCAAATAAAATGTATTAGTCCTTAGACTTTTTTCAACTTATCACATTAATTATTATGTCAGCGGTAATTTACTTTCAATCTACATAATTAAAAGTTAATGGATAACGACTTCACTTTTTAACACGTTTAACTAGTTCGTTACATATTTATCAATGTTAAAATAATCAGTCTATGTTACAAAATTTTTAAAGTGATTCTCACCTACTTGCAGTAGTTGGACTGTTTTGAAATTTTGCACACTTGTTAAGGACTAAAACAAGCCATAATTTAAACAAAAATCTGAATTTTTAAGCGTGTTTTTTTTTAGTTTTTGGACTAAGTAAATTATTCTATTGATCTGTGCGTATACTATAAAATTTTTTTTATAAAATTAATTTCTAGTACTTCTCTCTCTCTCTACAGCCTATTAACATCCCAACTGTTGAGCACGGCCTCCACCAATTTAGGAGGAACTATGGTCTATTGTCCCGCGTTTACCGAGCGTGTTAGCACAGGGTTTAGTTTCGAGTTTTCCGCCTCTCATACAGGATATAATCTGAATACAGTATTCCTTAGGTGGCTTTTTAGAAACGTGGGGAGGAAATCGGGTGGAGACACTTGAATTCTTAACCTGACACCACACGAATAAGATCTAGTACTTATAGAATTATGATAATTTAAGTCTGATAAATTAAAATCTAGATAAAATAACCTTGCTCACAATAATAGGTACGTAAAAGGAAATCACAGTAATGAGTAATGGCTTTATTTCACTAATTTTAATGTAAATACCGGAAATATTTCAATGCCTACGTGTACTAGGTAATGATTTATGCAAGGTATTATCTTACTTTACGATGTGGAAGGATTGTCTATATTACGCTTGGTACTAAATAATAGTCACTACCAATTTATTTGTAAGTAATGTGATGAATTATCCGTTTTTCAATGATTCGATTTGGTTTCTCGTTTTTGGTTTCTTTTTGGTTGGACGGGCCTCGTGGTGTAGTGGTTCTGGTAACGGACTGCCGATCAAGAGGTCGCGGGTTCGATTCCCGCTCGGGACAATCATTTGTGTGATTTTTCTAATTGTCATACAAATGATTGTACTGCGTCTGGTTGTTTCTATATATTATAAGTATGTATTTACAAAAAAAAAGTAGTATATGTATTCTATCCGTATTCTGGTACCCATAACACAAGCATATAAGCTTAGCTTGGGATCAGAGGACGTTGTGTGAAATGTCCATTAATATTTATTATCTCCGCATTCCTTTATTTTCATATTTAACATATATTTTTTAAAAAGATTATAAAAATAAGACATTCATACTGTATAAAAATAAAAAAGAAACACACAATAAATACACTAATTAAAAACACACTCACACATTTATAATCTAATTAAAAAATATATAAAAAATAGTGCACCACCGGCATCGAGTACAGGGACCAAGCTGTCGGTGGTCAGGGATCCAAAGACAGGAACCTCCTCACTATGCGAGCCGTATCGAGGACGACTGCCTTCTGCATCAGACCCTTGACCCAACTGCCTAACGCGAGCCTCTCTAGATGTTGATCGAGGCTCTTGGCTATTAGTCCATTGACTGAGATGACTATCGGCACAATGATCG
Organism: Orgyia antiqua; assembly: GCA_916999025.1. NCBI lineage: Eukaryota > Metazoa > Arthropoda > Insecta > Lepidoptera > Erebidae > Orgyia > Orgyia antiqua. The sequence goes on along the minus strand of OU779864.1, from coordinate 11,574,873 downwards.
CCGAGTCCACATCCCACATGTCGACAATCTCGTGCGCTAAGTCTAGATATTTCATTTGTTTGTCTTTCTCAGCTTTCACGAGATTCTCGTCATGAGGAATGGTGACATCGATTATCATTGCGCGGCGCGCTGATCGATCTACCACCACGATATCAGGTCTATTAGCTACAATAGTCCTGTCCGTGATGATAGATCGATCCCAATACAATGTGATACGACCATTGACAATTACCGGCACAGGTGTATACCTGTAGTACGGCACCACAGTTTCCACAAGGCCGTATCGCAGAGCAAGCTGCTGATGGATAATCCTGGCTACTAGGTTATGTCTGTGCAAGTACTCGCCGTTAGCTAGACGCGAACAGCCGGAAACAATATGTCTGAGGGACTCACCTGGTTGGTGACAAGCACGACAAATGTCAACAGTGCCGTCCTTCAGAATATATTTCCGGTAGTTGTTCGTCATGATAACTTCGTCAGCAATTGCACAGACAAAACCTTCAGTTTCCCCGAAAAGGTCACCGAATCGCAGCCAGGTCACGGAAGATAACAAGTCAACATCAGGCCCGTGTAAGGCCCGATAAAATCTTCCGTGTAGCTCCTTGCTCTGCCATACCTCCAGGCGGTCCTTAGTGCTAAGTACCACAGGCATACGCCAGTTTTCTTTAGCCAAGGTGAGCGGAGTGAGCCCGAGGTCCACTGCCACTACGTCTCGATGCATCTCCGTACCAGCGTGGATAAAATATTCCCTAAGGTTGCATATCTCCCGATTATGTAAGGTCTTAGCATTCAAAAAGCCTCGGCCTCCACATTTTCGAGGGATATACAACCTCATTACTGATGAACGCGATTGATGCATTCGATACGCAGTCAAAAGACCGCGGACCCTCCTATCTATAGCTTCAAGTTCAGTCTGAGTCCACTTGAGTATACCAAAGGAGTACATCAGAAGTGGCATGACCCAACCATTGAAGGCACGCACTTTGTTGCCGCCCGACAAAAGACTATTTAGCACTTTTTTCAGGCGGCCACAGAAACGCTCCCGCAACGATTGTTTCATGTCCACTTCATTGATGCACAAGGCCTGTGACATACCCAAGTATTTATAGGTATCAGTTTCGAGGAGAGGTCGGAGATGTACAGAATTCGAGAGCTGAATTCCCTCGGACTCTATAACACGTCCTTGTTTTACATGCATGAAAACACATTTATCCACACCAAACTCCATTTTGATAGATCTACTACAGCATTCAGTGATCTTTAATAAATCTATCATCTGTGGTCTAGTGGGAGCAAACAGCTTTAAATCATCCATATAAAACAAGTGTGAGATCAACCGACCACCCCGTCGAAGCTTACAGCCTAGCCCTGAACCCTCAAGTAAAGTACTAAGGGGGTTAAGAGCTAGACAGAACCAAAGGGGGCTCAGACTGTCACCTTGAAAGATACCCCGCTCAATCCTTATAGGCTCACCACAGAAAGAGTTCTGGCGATATGCTGGATAGCACAAAGAAGTTTTCCATTGCCCCATACATGACCTTAAAAAGGCGCATAGAGTTGCATCCACTTTGTACAATTCCAGCACCCTTAAAAGCCATGCATGTGGTACAGAATCGTAGGCTTTTCTGTAATCTATCCAGCATGTCGCCAAATCCCTCTGTCTACGGTGTATTTGTTTACAAATGGTCATATCTATTAGGAGGAGCTCCTTAGTACCACGGCCGCCACTCCTACATCCATTCTGAGAGACAGACAAAATTGAATTTAACTCTATATGTCTTGCTATTTTGGTTCTCAGAATAGATGTTAGCAGTTTATAAATAGATGATAAACAGGTAATTGGTCTATAATTGCTCGGATCCGTGGTACTACCTGATTTGTGGAGCAGATGTGTTGTGCCAGTCGTCATAAATTCTGGCAACGTCCCCAACTCTAAAGACGACTGAAATTGAGCAGCTAGGCGAACGTGCGAGCTACGTAGCCATTTTAACCAGAAGTTGTGCAGTCCGTCTGGTCCTGGAGATTTCCAATTAGATAAAGAACGGACTGCACACGCCACGTCTTGATTTTCTATTAAAATACTCTCCATTGGTTGAATATTCTCACATGCTCGCCGAACATCCCCAATCCAGTCGTCCTCATTGTGAACAACAGGCACCGACCAGATGTTGCTCCAAAACTTTTTAGTGGTTTCAGCATCAGGCAAGCGCATGTCGTCCCCTCTGAGTTGAGGGCGTTCCCAGTTTCTATAGACAGACTTTTGATTGTTTTGAAACATGCGATTCAATTGATACCGGTCCATACGTTTTTTATATCTATGGATGCGGTTAGCCCATGCATAAACTTTCTGTTTCAGGAAGTCAATGCGCTCAGTTGCATGGGTAATATATTCGTGAGGTCTGACATTGGTCCCCAAAAAGGCCTGCTTAACATAGCGCATCACCCTCGGTCTACTATTGCCCATCCTGAAGCAGCTAAGCTTTCCGATGAGTACTCTCGCCCGGGCGATACGACACTCGATCCTAACTTGCCAGGCTGGTTTACAACGTGATCGCATAGCAGTATCTTTTTCAAGAGGTTTTTGTCCTGCTATGCGACAAGCCGCAAATGCCGCACAATATAGTATAGAATGTGTATCGCCCAGGCTGTCACTTGTATCTAAATAAATAGATAAAAGCGAGTCAAGAGCACTCACCAGCGCTATATTCTTTTTATGCATGGGCAACCGTGGTAAGCGTGGCCTAATATCAATAGGCATGTATCGGTACTCACCAATCGCATATTCCAAAACACTCCTTACCTCCTCATTGTATTGGTTATTCCTATAAGCAATATCTGTGTCCCGTTCTGTGTAAGATGAAAAGACAGGCAGTACAGGCACTGTCTCAGTACTTACACCTGTTTGCACTGAGGCTGGGGTGACATCACTTATCAGGAATTCAGCACGTAACCGATCAAGCGCGGCGTCATCCAACATGTGACAACGTTGAATGGCCCGCACCTGATCCGATAGTCGTTGAGCCGTAACGTTGACAGTTGGTTCAAGACCCTGGAACAGAAGAAGCATACGATTACGGTACGCAGTGAGGTTAGTTCCTCCCTCTGTTGCCCCAAAATATGCGCGCATGACGTTTTCGTTAATGTCCGATGTCCATCTCATGCGCTGCACATTACCACCGGCAGCGAGGACCCTGTTCGTAGCTGATGGGCCACGGGATCCCAAGCAAGCCGGGGGCCGGCCTCTTCCCCTCCGACGTACAGGCGACGGCGACGTTCGCGGAGAAAAATACTCGCTGCTCCCGCTCGACGAATGCGATGACGCTCGCGTAGCTTGTGGTGGCAGCGGCGTAGCGGAGCGAGGCGGCGAGTCCGGGGTTGGATCTTGTGCTGATTGCCTTAATCTGGCTTTAGCCCTCGTAATCATTGTGTTTTATATACATATTATCACAGATATTATCATATTTAGTTGATTTTCTTCGGCTGACATGGTATGACATTTGTCTGTCATTGCTATTGCATTTTCATGTACTGTTTTATTTCTTGTTATTATCATATTTTACTTGTGTGAATAGATTTTCCGTTGATAAATTGCTAATTATTAACAAATATAAGGCATTATTAAATAATGGAATATTAAAACTGAATTTTATAATATGAAAAGACACAATGACGTGCTGTCAGGTGTAGGGTTGCCAGATTATTTTTATTTATTATTATTTATTATTATTATTTCTATTGTACTTGTATTAAACTGTTTTATTTACGTATGTATTTATTTGGGACCTTAAGCGCTTAAAATTAAATGAAGTGAATATTATTTTACTATGAAGTTACATATATTTTTCCTAAAAAATAATTACACTCCTATGATACGTCCAATTTTTATCCCCTACCACACTGGTTTTAGGACACGTAATCCGCTGAGAAGAACACGCACTGAGTTTCTACTCGGCATATCTCGTCATCTTTAGACACATTACTTTTTTTAAATAATAAATTACAATGCTAATTTAAAACTAATTAGATTTGCAATAGTGTTAAATAAAGAAGTGTTAAGATAAAAATAGAGTTTAAAATTGAGAAAATATTTATATAATCTTAATCGTATAATAACGCACCTATTATGCCTCATCCACGATAGATTAAAATAACGAAGAGCGACTCTCATAGGGCAACCTACGCCGTGTATACATTAGCGAGACTACCCTAGCTATATTATCACTACAGTCTACGTAGAAAAGCTCCGCTACTCTCGCTCGAATGCTCCCTACGTACCTTTATTGAAAAATTCAAATTCAAAATTATTATTTATTTTGGCATGTTTTACAAGCTCTTTTAAAACGTCAGAAGCTAGGTGTCTGTTCCAAACGCGAATCTCATGAAGAAGAACAGACAAGAAACTCCATTGATTTTGTTCGTTCTCTTTCCTTTTCATTTTACGGGATTGTACAGCGCAATCTATTGACTCTGTCTCGCTAGATGACAGATAGATGGAGCTGTACATCAAATGCGATGTAGACTATTTCGAGTAACATTGTAGTGGAAAAATTGGTTACTGTTAGCACGGCGGCAATAGCTCAGTCGGTAGAACGACGGAACGGTTTTCCGAGGTTACAGAATACGAATGGGCTGAAGTAATGACGAGACGTTCATTACTATACATTCGTATTCTGTAAAGAATACTAAAGTTTTGGTCGAGATGTTGTAAAGCAATCTTGATAGATGGCGATGTACGTAAAAATATATAAACTCATTCGAGTGACAAATGTGGTGGTTAATTTGAATGTTGCAGGCACGACCGCAATAAGCTCAGTTGGAAGAGCTTTGGAACGGTATTCCGAGGTCGTGGGTTCAAGTCCCGCTTGCGGCGCTCACTTTTTCCACTATAATTTAATTTATTAAGTAAAAGCATGGCAAGTCAATTGCAAAATTAATAAATTACTTTGTTTTTCTTTTTCAATATTACTTTACATTGTTGAATTTTGTAAGAATAATTACAACATAGATGTAATCAGTCTGTTTACTTATTATATGTAGATTTTCTGCTTTTATAAATTAAAAACTTGTTAAGTAGCAAGAATTTTTAACTGCAACACAAATCTCTCACACTCAGTGAGAGACGTGGCATGTACCCTGAACACACATTATTTAAATGTTAATAGAAAGTAATTAGTTTATACCCGCCTTACCGCCAAGGGAATATAAACATAAGACAGCACGACACCAAATTATGCTCCATACAAAAGTATGGGTATCGTACTTCCGTTGTTTCTTCGCGAAAGTTAAACCGATTTTAATAGTTTTTGCATTATATTATAGATAAAGAGTATATCTATGCTTCTATCACTTTTTTTTCACATTTTTTTTTTCAAAACATAATAACTAAAAGAAATATGACGATCCGAAAAACCCACTTTTTCGGTTTTCTTTAGATAAAGATGCAGCGTCTATCACATAAATTTGCTAAAGTTTTACCACAAAAACTATTAAAATCGGTTTAACTTTTGCGAAAAAAAAAACGGAAGTACGAAACGTCTTTTTTCAAAGAATTTGTAGGTAAAATCCACTTCATCTATATTTGTCCCTTTCAGCGCGGCGCTCGGAAATAGGGATAGCAATACCTAAGGCAAATACCTAAATGAGGCGTACAGTACCCTCTCGTAAGAGTTATGGCGTAATGAAAGTAACAGTATTGAGTATTTAAATACATATTATTTACAAGCTTTAACATGCAATTTCGTACGCGTGGAAATAAAAAAAACCTTAATAAATTATTCAAAAATTGCTCTAGAACCATGTGTTGTATATTTCCAACAGCCTTCAAAAAGACATACAAAAGTAACGATTTTGCTGTGTAATAACTAGAAACAGTACGTTTAAAATTATATAATTTATTAATTAATATTTTAAGGAGTACTAAAGATTTTTAATTTTATATACAAGTAGCGCTAGTCACGGATCTGTTTTAGCTCTAATATGGTTTGTAGGCTTTCGTGTGGTACCAATAATAATGAAACCCAAATCCAATTACAGTGGATTCACCACATAAGGTAATGCATTGTGGTAAAAGTAAAATTAATATAGTATTTGGTATAATAAATAATAATATTCTACGTTGCCTTTGTCGGTTAAAACCACGAAATAGAAATCAATTGATTTCTATTCCGTGGTTAAAACATTGGGAAATTAAAGAGACTGGGTCGAGGCGAGGCACCGGGATCTGACGTATCACCTCACCCAGCTCATCACAGGTCACGGCTGTTTTGCCAAGTACCTGTGGGAGGTGGTAGGTATCTAGTCGGATCCCGGTTGCTGAAATTGCAGAAGTGGGGCCGTGGATACGGCGGAACACACCCTCGCCGTGTGCACTGCCTGGGACGCCCAGCGCGCTGAACTCGTCAGCGTGCTGAGCCAGGACTTGTCGCTCACGGTCGTCGTTCCATCCATGCCCGAGAGCGAACAATGTTGGGCGGCAAAGAGGGAGGCCCTGCGAGAGCGCGAACACTTTGGTGGCACTTTGCCACCCCGCAGGACCCCGGGCAGGGGTCATCGGCGCGCGGTGGCCGGCCGGCCCCCCCGACGAGGTGGTCATGCACGGCGGGTCGCAGTTCAGAGACCCGCCGCACCAGTCGTGGCAGGAGGGCCACTTTTGGATGACGGGGGACCTGGTGATCCCCCCATCGCGTTGAGCCCCCCGTAAAGAAAGGAGGCCACCCTTGCCGAGTCGTGGTAAGGCTCAAGGCACCACCATGGCCCGGTAGGTAAGGGAGTGAAAAAATACCTCAAATAACAGGATAAGGACAGTAGAATGATGATGATGAATATTTATTGTTATAGCATTAACATACATAAATTATGAAAATGGTAAAAAATTCAGGTCTATAGCTATAACCGTACCAAAGATCCTGGTGACAGACTGACGAATGGACGGACGGACAGCAAAATCTCAGTAATAGGGTCCCGTTATATTTTTTTTAATTTACGAACCCCTAATTAACTATTAGTCTTCATATCCGTTGTATAGTTATCACTAGCGTGAAGATTAAATATTTTGAATTCACGTGACAATTAATTTCATATTAACTAGCTGTAGCCCGCGCCTCCGCGTGAAATTAAAAAAAAATCCCCTTTTTTTGCAACATTTTTCACTACTGCTTAGCTTATACTGGTCGTAGCGTGATGTTATATAGCCTAAAGCCTTTCTCAATAAATGCCTTATCTAAAGAATTTTTTTTATCGGCCTCGTGGTTCCTGTGATTAGAGCGTTCAAACAAACAAACAAGCTCTTCAGCTTTGTAATATTTCATATTATATAGCTATCAAATATACATAATTATATATCAATTGTTTATGAATTGATTTAGTTATAAGAAAATAATGTGTGTTATCAAGTAGGAAGTTATATTTATCACTTTTGTTTAATGTAAATAACAAACAAAATTTTGTTGCTATGTAATATTGCTCTACGTAGAGAAGTACTTGCGATCATATTTTAACACGCTTTTATTAGCTCGGTGTGTATCTATCTATGTATTATTTTATGTAACGGAAATTTTGGAACTGATTGTGTTCATATTAAGGAACGATTTCTTTTTTGGTAAAACGTTACTAAATATGTGTGATGGACGCTGCAACTTTACCTTAAGAAAACCGAAAAACATTGGGATTTTCAGATGGTCATATTTCTTTTAGTTATTATGTATTGTAAAAAAGAAAGTGACAGAAGCATAGATATACTCTTCATCTATAATATAGCGTAGAAACAATTAAAATCGGTTTAACTTTCGCAAAGAAAAATCGGAAGTACGAAACCCATATTTTTGTATGGAGCATAATTTGGTATCGTGCCCTCTTACGGAACTTAAGTAGGTCCGGTTTTGGAAACAGCCGTAAGAAATTTTTTATCAAAGAGAGATGTGAAACCTAGGAAAGTTTGCGTAGCAATTTCTAAGTAAGGCTCCTTATAAAAACACAGCCCGACTTTTTCTGCATCAATTAGAATAAAAAAATAAACTTAAAAATTGTTGTATAATTTAAGGTATCTACTTCTTGACGCGTATAAATTATTTGCGAAGATAAAAATATAACATTTTCTGATGAATACCTTATTCCAAGAACTTATGAAAGTTTCGAATAAAATTGTAACATAATAGTAAAAGTATTTACCGTTCATAGGCACGTAAAATTTAAAGTAATTGGCATAAAAAGATATTAAAAACAAAATAAATAAATATCCATGTGCATTTAACACAACATATTCTTTTTGTAATAACGTATCTTTTGTAAATATGTATTCCTAATATCTAGAAAAAACCCAAACGCAGTACAACATTTGTATGACAAACAAAAAAAATTAAAATAAAACCAAATAAACACTTACCGGTAAAAATAAAGAGTTAACAGCTTCGCAGACCAATATCACGCCAACGATATATAGAAAGACTTTCATCTTATTGAAAACACGAATAAATTCACTTTGCAAAATAAAATTTCAGTAACGTAACTGAAAGTTCCGAGAGGTAGCTTCACCCAACTTTGCAGTGACGTCGACGTCGGCTAACTTGTGAATGGGACGAGTATTCTCTTCCCTTTATAGGGTTACCAAGAGTTACTGCGCAACCTGAACTGCGCTCGCTATAACCACTTCCGTATAAGCTTTACCAATTTTCAAAAACCTTTAGTATCAAACACAATAAATGGGTAAATAAAAATTAATATTTCTATATTTCCTAAAAGAATACATTTTTCTTATAATTAAGATTATAATGAACTACTAAACCACGTTATCTGAACGAATTTGAATGTGAAGTGTTATCAATTTACGGCACGAGCGAGTTTATCAGTTTCTGCTGTTTGTTCTTTTATGCAAATATTTTGAACACAGATTTTAATTAAAACAGGTAAACGGGAATAACCTAAATTGCAATTATTTTGTTTTGTGTGTTTTGTTTTTTTATTTTACGTACAAAACCTCCCAACTTTTAAAATATTTATGGAAATACCTATGGTCGAAAACAAGGCCATTTTTATTGGAATGGTATTTATTAAAGTTTAAGGAAGTTTAACTTTATGTTGTAAGTGGTTAATGAAATTGAAAATACTGCAGGACAAACCTTGCTGCAAACAATCACAAAAATACATACAAAATGATTATTCTCAATCATTGCATAATCGTAACAAACCCACGTTCACGAAGCCGGGGGGTTTAATTCCCGCACAGGACAATTTATGTGTAAATCATGGTTGTGTTTTTCATTAAACATAAGATATTATTAAAAGACATGGAACTTGAGAAATTTAAAATATTCTGAAGACCACTTTAATCATATTATCATACTAAATATTAAAATCAATGGAACTCTCACAATAGACAGGCTACATGCAGTGCTTGCGCCTTTTTATTATATTGATAAATACAAGTACTTTATGCAACTTATTATGTTGCCTCACTCTATCTCTCTACTCGTCTAGTCATATTATGTCAATGATCCTCCCTCTCCAGCCCATTTACGTCCCACTGTTGGGCACGGGCCTCCTTCACTTTGGGAGGGATTACTGTATCACACTGACCAGGCGTATTGGCACAGGGTTTATTTTTGAGTTTTCCGTCTCTCACAGAGGATGTAATCTGTGTGCAATATCCCTTAGCTGACTTTTACAGCACCCTTGGGAGGAGATGGGGTGGTGACAGTTGTATTCTTAATCCGTCACAACACGGAGATAAATGATATGATCCTACTTTTCATGTATTATGGGTGAGTGCGCATGCGCACCTTTAGGTAGGTACCTACATTATGTATTTATTCTCTTTCTCACACTCTCTATTTATAGTTTTAGTTAGTTTATAGTTAGTCGTAATAATTTAATCACCCTCATATTTTTTAATGCATTAATGCTACCGTAATTTTAATTTCACTTTTATTACATATTATTATTATTTTAATTTTTTTATTCTGTTGCTCTGTGTGTTTACTTTAGTGTTTAGTGTTATATTCTAACTTGTGCACTAAGTAATAATTGTACTACACTCTATGCGTCGCCAAAAGGGCCCAGCGGAAGACCAGCGCTGGCTCCTTGCCAGCATTTTGCTGAGCTGGGTCCGCTTTGTAACGCCTACTATGTATGTTTGTAATTTTTTGTTTCTATGTGTAAATTGTAATCGTTACAAATAAAATTATTTTTCTTTCTTTCTTTTTTCTTTTCTATTTAGCCCATTGATGTCAACTGTTGGGCACTTGCATCCTACACTTCGGGGGGGATTATGGTCTACAGTGCTGCGATGACGCGCTAGCAAGTGCACTGGAATCTTCTGTTGTGCTAATCGTAGACCACCAGGTCTACATTGCCGTGCTAATCTAGCGTATTGTCATAGGATTGATTTCCGTCTCGCACAGAGGATGCTATCTGTATACAATATCCCTTAGCTGGCTTTTATAGCTTCCTTCCGTCAACCACATGAAACAAGTATATATTGGGCTGGAAAGAGAGAATGAAAGAGAGTGGTTGTGTGTGTGTGTGTGTGTGTGTGTTTGTTTCGGTATTTAAAATAGTGTATATAACATCTACAGTGATTTGATTATCCGTAAAATGTTATCTGGTGTAATTACTTAAAGAAATTTAAATATGTAGTAAGATAACAGATCATGTTATTCTCACAGTTTTATGAATGTAATTATATTACTTTAAGTAATCTAGGTATTTGTACAAAATGTTATTCGTAAGTGTAATATTATTCGTATGTAACGATGATTTAAAAGTCAGTTAATTATTTCTGTAGATATATCGTAGATCTTCTATTAGCCTCATTTTTATTGTTCCGTAGCGCAAAGTAAAACGGACCCTATAAGTAAAACTTTGTTCTTCGTCCGTCCGTTTGTCTTTCACCAGGCTGTATCAGAGGAATGGTAATATCTAGAGAGCACAAAGTTCCATAGTTTATAAATTTTACTTGTGGCGGACTCAACCAGGGCACGACCAGTACCCGTGGCCGACTTTTGCCTGACTTGTGACACCAGCCTTCTTAGGTACTAGGTACCCCGCCGGTAGCTAGTGTCCCACGCACCCCTATATGCGTTAAAGGAGGAAACTTCCACACTTGCATCAATGAAACACCAATCCTTAATTAGAAGAGGTGGCAGTCTTCTGAGATCGATCTTCCTTTTATTACTGCGACTTTTTATCCCTTTGTTCTTGTTTCTTATCCTTTTTCTTGTCCGTTCTTGTTCGATCGTGTTCGTAATTAATCAAAACAAGAGCCCTACTTAAGTGGCTCGGCCCTTTACCGTATTGACGGCCTTGTAAATTTGACCCTTTTGTCTTTGAATTTTCACTTGATCGATCTCTTAAGACTCCTTCCGTCTCTTTTATTATTATAAATATCCTTGTAAATCTTACGTTGTTAAATAAGTCTTACCGTACTATATTATGTAATATAACAATAACTCTTATTAGTCTAGAATGTAAAAACTTTCTAGTACATGAACATAGAAAAATATTGTAAAAATCACAAAAAACAAACTTAAAACTATTATAGTTTTATTAATACTAAGTCAATCTACATGATTTAAACGATATTTCCATCTCTTGGCCTCACTTATTATCATGAAACTTAAAGGGTGAGTATTTATTTAATAATAAGAGATAATTTTTCAAAATCACGAAGCTTGTCTCATAACTGTAAGGAAAATTCAAAAATGATCATAAAATGGTGACATATTATGGTCAATATTTGGCTACATTTTCTTTTACATTTCATTTTCTACATTGGATTGAATTAGCTTGACTTTATTATCTGCAATAGCGATCCATCTCCACAATAATTTCTGACCAAGACAGCTGAACACTCAAAAGAACTTTTGAGGGTTCTTTTTGCCTTTACTTTTTACGAAACCCTAAAACGGTAAAATAGAGCAGTCTCAAACTATATTTATTTTGATAAATAATAATATAACATACACAACGGTACTATACTGTGTAAAATGTCCATGAATATTTATTTATTTATTTATTTATACAACGTGTTGCAGAAAGGTGTAGTCATATTTTAAGGTTGCATCGGATAGGCCTTAAATATTATAAATATTACAGTTACACATAGAAAAATACAGTATGTAATTTTTTTCTTGTTTATAGCCGACTACTAAATAACTACCAGGAACGCATCAATTATGAGATGTTTACGGTTTATTGAATGCGACTGAACCTTACGATAAAAGATGACCTCATAGTAGTGTTGTATTTAAAGAAGATCGATTAATTTAATAAATTAATTAAATTTTTATGAACACATAAAAGTCATAATATAACTAGTATTTGTAATTTCATCCATGCCTAGTGCCTAGTCACCGGCCATGTGTAACAATGGTCAAATATGACTACACCTTTGTGAAACACGTTGTATATGAGAAATTATATTTATAGAAATTCATTATGATATTAATTTAATTATCGTGTTAAATCGCAAAATAGCAAATGGCAGTAATATCAAAGCTACAATGCCAGTTCTATTACAAAATATATAATCCAAATATAGTTCGCTATTTAAATTTATTATTGCAAATAATAATTGTTATTAACTGATTCTTATGAAATTAATTGGTAGCTGGATTGACTAAAAAGAAAAACAATTCTTCTAAACAGGAAATAGAACGCATATAAGGTACAATTACTACACTACTAACCTAGTGGCCGCGTGAATGAATTGGCTTAGTTTTTAAAATTTTAAGGATAATGTCGTAGAATAGATATAAAATTATTAAACAAGATAGTTTTTATATATCAACTTGGCAAAGATTTGATATCGTAGTATGGTTTGAAGATATTTGACTCTCTATGTTCTGGTAGATTTTTATAGCTACTTATTGCATATAAAATCTATGGCTTGATTTTTCATTACAATGAATTCTTATCTAAAGTAATTTATTATTTGCAATTGACATGCTTTGCTTTTACTTAATAAATTAAATTATGGTGGAAAAGGTGATTACCGCAAGCGGGACTTGAACCCACGACCTCGAAATACCGTTCCGTAGCTCTGCCAACTGAGCTTATTGCGGTCGTGCTTTCAGTAATCAAATTAGGCCACTATATTGGTCACTCGATTGAGTTTATATCGTATTTTTATGAACAACGCCATCTATCGACAATGTTTTGCAACAATCTCGACCAGCCACATAATATTCTTTACTGAATACAATTGGGTTGAAAATAATGACGCGACTTTCAATACTAAAGTAATTTATTAATTTTGCAATTGATATGCTATGCTTCGACTTAATAAATTAAAATATGGTGGAAAAACGTGATTTTTTATCTGTCAATAATTATTATTATAAAGAATAAATAACCTAGTATAACATAAATAACCTAGTGTCGCAACCGCTACTTTGTGCTGATACCACATTTTTATACTCTATTTCAGAGTAATAATAAATTCATTTTGCTTACTAGAATTATTTATAACATAGGAAAATAATATTTAAAACACCAACTCATCTATAGTTAAGTGTCGGTTACATTTGCGTCATTTTACTGAAAAACGTTTACTCATCGCGATCGCGCATGTCGCTAGTTTTAAAAATTCTATATGAACAAGAAAAGAGTTTATTAATTGCTAAAAATTATATACAAAGTATGTTATTATACATTTTCATAAAAACGTATCTGAATAAGTACCTAATATTAAGCGCTGGGAGAGCTCGCCCGGGAAAGATTTTTTTTTCCTACTAGTAACTACTACCTTAAAAACCACCATCGTGCAAGTATAATAATATGTATGAGTCTGCATAAAGCTAAGGAATTATGTTTAAATCGTGGCAGAGGCTGCTCTATATTATCTGAATATCCCAATAGGGAAAATACGTGATGAATTCAAAATTCCTTCAAATAATTTAAATGGCCTGTGTCTCTACATTATATACTACATTATACATCTAAATTCTCCGTGCGGTGACGGATTAAGACTACAAGTGTCACCACTCCATCTTCTCCCAAGGGTATTTATTGTAAAAGTCAGTTAAGGGATATTGCACACAGATAATATCCTCTGTGAGAGACAGAAATCTCGAAAATAAACCCCGTGCCAAAACGCCTGGTTAGCGGGCACCGTAGACCATAATCCCTCCCAAAGTGGAGGAGGCCCTTGCCAAACAGTAGCAGGAAAATGAGCTGGAGAGAGTGATGCCTCTACATTTTGAAGGAGTAGGTATAAGCAGGTATTGAGTACATAAACACTCCTTTGTGTAAATGAACTAATACACCCACGTTTTACTCAATTTTGGTTTAATCTTTTGATAAGAGTGAGCCTGTTATGAAAACCGTTTACATATCCCAAGTATTTTCTAGCCCAATAACCAAATAACACTTACTTATCCGGAAAATTGAATATTTGCGGTTATACATGATAATATATAGTAGCACAAACACCATATCAAACTTATAGATGCACTGCTACAACCTATCTATATTAATTTTCTGTGGCATGCCTTCTTAACTCATATTAATATATCATCTGTGGTTCGTTTTATTATTTCGTCACAACCGATATAGATTGAAACTAAGTGATATAGAATAATCAATCTGATGCCTGATGATGATGATCAAGCTGAAGACGGTAGGTCTTCGAGTGGCGACCACGCACCGAACGACGTAGCGTGGGGCAGACCCCAACAAGGTGGACTGACGCTATCGTTCAAAGTGCCGGGGGCCGCTGGATGTGGTTAGCACAGGACCGCGCGTTGTGGTGTCTTATAGTGGACGCCTATGTCCAACAGTGAACGGAGAAAAGTTGTTGGGTGGATGGGTGAATATAGATTGACACACGGGTAGTACTCAGTTCCTAAAATTTACTTTAATCGATATTTTTAACTTTACTTTTCTTAATATTTTTAATACAGGCCTCTTCAGTAACGAAATTTTCCGTTAATTTATAAAAATTACTACCTCATCAAATTAAGTAGTAGGTTTCTAATTTAAACTTTTTGTTTTTTTTTTTATCCAATTGGCATTGTTCATATTTTTTTAAAACTGTTAATTCAAAACCATTTCGGCGAATAGAGTTTCTGATCATGATCCATTAGTTTTTTTTCGGAAAATTTGCTATATTAACGATTATTTTTTCAAAAAAGCATATGATCTCTGTTTGCCCTTGAAATGAAGGACTTAAAATATTAAGGCGTTCTAAGGGATATACTACTACGGGTGGCAATCTGTCTTAAGAGTATCAGGAAAAGTCAATACACAGATTGCGTACAGCGATGACGTCACAACATTTAAAATAATATCTTTAAGTATTTTTAAAAAATTCTATATAGTGAATATTTCAATAATATTGAAATTAGTTGCTTAAAATAGTCTATATTTTCTAAAAAAAATATAAAAACAGCAGGTCAAAAATTATGAACAATGCCAATAGATACTATAAGTACCTACTTTCATATTCTTACCCTCATATTGGAGTAAAAGTTTAATGACAAATGTGCATACAAAACTAATATTTTATTTAGAAACAAGATATTTGCGAAGCGCACGTCAGAAAGAGTACGGTTGCGATATTTGTTTACTTATTCCGTCTCTACATCGACATTTGGAAATCTATACTTAATACTATAAAGCTGAAGAGTTTGTTTGTTTGTTTAAACGTGCTAATCTCAGGAGCTACTGGTTCGATTTCAAAAATTCTTTCAGTGTTAGATAGTACACTTATCGAGGAAGGTTATAGGCTATATAACATCACGCTGCGACTAATAGGAGCGAGGAAGCAATGAAAAATGTTGCAAAAACAGGAATTTTTTTCTTAATTCCACGCGTATGAAGTTGCGGGCAACAGCTAGTACGTATACTTGTCATAGCCCTTTTACTTTTATTTTATTGCCAAACCCAATCAAATTATGCCAAAAAAATATGTACGGTTTCTTAATGGCTGTTTTATGTAGCTTTTATTTATGTGTATCATTTTTGGGTGTGTTATGTGGGCTCAGAGAAAAATAGCGTTTTTATGGCTGTAAGCCGATGGGACGACTAAAAGAAAATGACGCTTAAATCGCCTACGCAAATATGATTCACTTGACTCAGTAAAGGTTGTTATATTCATTAGTGATGTAGCTCTGCCCTATAAATCTTTATCTTAACTTATTATACAAGAAAAATTTTTTTTTTATGTATTTCCCTATGTGAGTTGATATCTTTAAAACTTCGCAACGGAATTTGATGCGATTTCTTTATTAAATAAAGTGTGCAAGAGAATGATTATTTTCATGTAAAATTTTCTAAGGTTTGGTGTTTTTTGTTCTTAACTACAAACGTGGGTAAAGCCATGGGCATTAACTAGTTTGTTATGATCAATATTTATAGTATACTTGAATTAAATTTGAAAATTAATATTTACGTAGAATAATGTTGATGTCACATAAATGTATTTACAAATACATTAACGGCAAACTATTCCTGAAGGAATTAGCACTGCCCACACGAAAGACCATGACTAACTGTAGCACATGAACTTACATAATTAATTTATCGGTCAAATAGCTCAGCTACATTAATATGAATTTTGTTAACACAGAAAACTCGATATGATAAAGTAGAAATACAAAATGTTTTCTAGAAGTGTCTTAAAAACCTTTTCAACTTCACAAAACAAAGGTTGTCTTGTGTTCTAGCTCTTGAACCATTCTATCTTTGAAAAAAACACATCGAGATCCGTTGCATAGTTTTGAAGATAATCATAAGCTCACATAGGGACATAAATACAAAAATAACGACTTTGTTTTATAATAAGTAAAGATATACAGAAATTATTTTACTTCCTTCGCGATTATTTCGTAACACGGAGTACAAACTTTTCATTTTACGTATGAAATTATAGACAATGCGTATGTTTAAGAGAATATAATTAGAAACTGAAACATGTTTTAAGAATGGGTACCTATTATACCTTTCAGAAACATCCACACATCACATTAAATACAGTTTTGAACTTGGCATGTTTAAATTATATTTCTATTTTATAAAACATCAACAAAATATGTTGCCCGCAGGGTAATGGGCTGAGTTGGCATTTAATATGTTGCAACTTGGATTAGAATTAGATGCTAGATTAGGTTTTACTGGCTAGAAATGTAATAAATTGAAAAGAAAAAAGAAAACACATTCACTAGAATATAACAACTGTTTTGGGTACAAATCATATGTATATTGTGACTTAAGTCATCAATCATCATACTCTACATCGACTCTGTCTACCCATTCAATAATATGAAGCCGTAAATATAGATTTTCCTAATTTGCTATAATATCCACATTTTGCATAAATGATGTCACTAAGCTTATTAATAGTTTCCTAATTCAATATGGAAACGTGGGCTGGACTGTGGTTTACTAATATTTTTTAAAGTATGTATGATTATTTTTAAATAGCATGCTCATTTCGTACAACGCCCTCTGGTCTTAAGCTATAAGCTTATAAGCTATAATGCTTGTGTTATGGGTACCAGAATACGGATATACTACGTATACTACTTTTCTTTTGTAAATACATACATATAAAACATAGAAAACACTCGGACGCAGTACAAACATTTGTATGACAGTTACAAATATCACACATATTACTTTAATTATACATATATAAAAACACAAAAAAAAAAATTGAACACAATTGAAAAATTGAACGCGATTAATAGCATTTATTTTTTATTTTTTGGGTTTTAAAGCTCAGTATGGAATTTTTTATCAAAAATTTCCAAGACCAAAAAAAAAATCTGGCAGCGCAAAAACAAAATTAAATATGCTTAACTATAGCAAATGACACTAACTTTTAGCAAATTTAATTTCGCAAACGATGTACCAAACACTCTGTATGCAGAGAGCAAATACTTAAATAATACTTAAAATTGTCTAGTTAACTAATTAAGCTCAAGAAACTTGAGCTTAATTAGTTAACTAGACAATTTTTATTGATGTTATTCATATTAATTCATTGTCAACGGCAGAAAAATATTGAAATTCTTCCAATGGTTCTATTAAAATCTCAAATTTATGGTAATTCAATCTCGTTACGTACTTTGAAATATTTGTAGAAATGTTTTAAGTAAGTCTTAATGCTCCTTGAAACGTGAGAGGAGTATCAATCGTTTGTTTTTCAATCTGTGAAAAAACTCGGATTATGTTATTTTTGAGTATACATAATTACTGATTACATAAAGATGTATTTGCGTGAGATTTGTCTGATAATTACTTGTTTATGACTTTATGTTTTACTTAAGGATAAAGTGCTATTGTTGGTTGTGAAATTCATTAAAAACAAAATACCTCGCTACTAAAATTTAAAACAACTTTTAAATTATTGACAGAGTGACGAACAAAATATAGTGTCATCGCCCGCGGGGGTCGTAAGAATCGAACGGCCAGACGTAAAATCAACCAAATCCGATTGCAACATGAACAAGTACTCATGTTACGCCGACCCCGAAATAATGACTTAACTTCGATCTGTAACTGTCCAAAGAAAGTTTTTTTTTTGATCTGTCTCCAAGCATGTTATGCTGTGATAATATGAGTTAGGTAGCTTGAGGTGTTATAACACCGCACATCATTATAATCTTGTGTACGTTCCTAAGACGTAAGAACGTTCTTTTATCTCTTTAAGTTGTTTTAATAGTATTTGCTGTAATAAATTTTACTGCCAATTTTAAATATGATGATTACCTTATCACCACATACATTCTATGGGTATGAAGAATAGATTATTTGGAATTTAAAATTCTGTGCCTCCTACGCATTTTATTCAGATGAATCAAAATTTATTTGTCATAGTGAAGTATGTTTGTAGCATTATAATATTTTGCTATCAGTAAAGTCACGAATAAACATGCTACCCGCCTGATGGTAGGCGGTCACTGTAACCTATGAACAGCTGATCTGCAACACCAATGTACAAATGTTATCGAATAGTTAAACGCCTATCACTACTTACGTCGAACGGCGGCAGGACGAGGTTGGCAACAGTTGCTCAGAGCATTAGAGCTGCGATACGGGCATCGTCCAGCAAGATTTAGTTTTGCTTGTTTTGTAATTGCCTTAAAGTTTCTGTCTTACTTCTTTATCTTTACTTTTGATAAAACAATTTCTTAATTTTTGTATGTCCCCATGTGAGCGTATATCTTCAAAACTACGCAATAGATTTTGATGCGGTATTTTTATTAGATAGAATACTTTAAGATAATGGCTTTTTTGTATAATTTGTTCAAGTTTGTTTTTTACATACAACGCGTACAACAGCTATTAACAAATTATAAGTACTGCACCTAGTATTCAAAAGCTACTATTATTTTGCCTACAAGTATGCCAGAATAAATATTAAGTATTCTGTTAACTTTACAGATATGTATGTTATTACAGTAAATTTTCACTTCATTGTTGATCTGGTAGTAGCGAATTTAATGCTAATTTTATCACAATGTAACTAACAATGGAATGGTAATTTAACACTCTGTATTTGATATTAGAATTGAGAACAATAAATGCTGGCGAAATATATTAATAATATGTTCGTAATCTTCTTCTTCTTCTAATATATAAAATTCACGTGTCACAGTGTTAGTTACCGTACTCCTCCGAAACGACTTAACCGATTTTATGAAATTTTACATGCATAATCAGTAGGTCTGAGAATCGGACAACATCTATTTTGCAAACCCCTCCTCCCTCCACTAACATTTGTATGGCAAAACAACGTTTGCCGGGCCAGCTAGTTTAATATAAAATCGATAAAATATTCCTAAAATTGAGAAATTCGTAATTTGAAAATTAAAAATGAGTGTAATGAAAAGTAGCCAAGCTTCATTTTAGTTTCATTTTATACATTTTACTTAATTGCTCGTTGTTAAATTTATATATCAAGATCCCAGGGGTGAATCCTTTGACTTATTTCTCAGCGATAAAATGTATTGTATAAGTTAGTCCTTGTAAATAGGATCATCGCAAAAATACCTACAACTCTTTTCCTCGGCCGTGTTTCAGCAATTTGATGCTAGAGTCTAGTAAATTATCACTAACATTTGTTTATTTTTAAGCGCTTACATTTACGAATGTCATGGAACCAAACTACCTACTCCTAAAAAATTGTAATGACCATTACCAGACACCTCTCGCCAGCAGTTACTCTGAACAAAAGATTCAAAGGTCACAAAATATTTTTGTAACTTTTCTTAGGTTAACTCAATTTATCAGATCTGACTTAGGTATATGACATTTCTCATCATAGTCTTATTTCAGGTTTATAGGTATATATACAAATTGTTAATTACTACATT
Source organism: Orgyia antiqua (assembly GCA_916999025.1). Lineage (NCBI taxonomy): Eukaryota > Metazoa > Arthropoda > Insecta > Lepidoptera > Erebidae > Orgyia > Orgyia antiqua. The sequence continues at coordinate 11,554,561 of OU779864.1, read as the reverse complement.
GTTAAATTATCTTCTTAAAAACATCATTGTACCTATAACAACGTCTAAACAAATGTTAACGTCTGTTTGTTTCAACATAAAACAAATGTAGTGAATCTACAAACTACAAATTACTGATTACTGAAGTTGACTCAGTCGTCCTAGGAGAGTTTGAACTTTAAGTACTAAGGAACGTTAATGTTGCCTACGGTGAGACCCTTCCCATTAGTCGAAAGTCTTATTATTTGTACTATTGTTTAGACTTTAACGTTTCCTGGAGTTGATAATAAATAATAATAAATAATAATTATAAATATTCATGGACATTTCACACAACGTGATCGTTGAGATATATTCAAATCTTAAAGTATTAAACCATCGGGAGCAACTACGTACGATGTTTTCTATGACAAATGTATTGGCCACGTCGGCAGAATACTGAGGTCCATCCATCAGCTTCTCTCAGTCTACTGCTGGACATAGGCTTCCTCCATAGAACGCCATATCGCACGGTCTTGTTCCAATTGCAGCCAATGCCTCCTTGCGACCTTGACGATATCGCCGCTTCACCATGTCGGATGCCGCCTAACGCTGCGTCATCCGGTACGTCGTAACGATCATCAGTCCTACGAGCGATGTGATCTGCCCATTGCCACTTCAGCGTGCTATGTCACTTCCGGCTATGTCAGATACGACAGTTTTCCTACGGATCTCCGTAATACCGAGCATAGCCTGTGCTGAGGTAACGCACACAAACTCTACAACATAATTTCATTGATCGCTACGCACGCTCCACCCAAAATCGCCTCACGCTCACTAAGATATAATAGCGTCCGTAAACAATAAGTATGATCATTGTTCTCGTAACTTTTTCAGCAGGTATCGCCTTATAGTGTCACCTCCTGTTGGATAAATGCTCTAATATCGTTTACGAACGTTTTGTTTCCACATTTGGCTCAGACAGAACCCAATTCATTTGACATCAGACACTGTTATACTACACCTTGTCAGTCACAGAGATTAGATATTATTTTATAGCTTATGATACGCGTGCTAGCATTACTTAAGCTTTAAACACTATCAAATAAAGTTACTTAATGATTGAAATGAATAAATATTGACAGACATTTTGGTACCTTTAATTTTTAAGGTTCCGCACCAGAGGTTAAAACGTCTGTCGCCAGGTTGTTTCTCAGCTCCCATACAACAAACGTCTTCTGTATGATTTGATAATACCCTTAGACGCCGTGATTATGACCGTATGACTCATATCCATACAAATATTATAAAGCTAAAGAGTTGGTTTGATTGAACGGCTAAATTCAGAAACCACCAGACCGATTTAAAAAAAAATTTTAGTGTTGGATAGTATATTTATCGAGGAAGGCTAATAAAGGCTATAAAAAATCACGCGGCAACTATTAGGAACGAGGCATCAGTGAAAAGTGTTGCAAAAACGGGGGGAGGAAATTTCTAAATTCCACGAGTAACGAATTCGCGGGCAATAGCTAGTATTATGATAATGATGGTACTGGTAGAACTTGATCAGTATTACACGATATTAGTTTTCCAGTCCCTCCAAAATGGTTGGCAAAGATTAATAAACTCTATAGAAAGGCAAGGAAATTTGGATATTTTTATGTATGTAATTATTATACAGGGTGACTTTGCAAGGTGTTGCCAAATTTTTTTAATAAGCTCTATAGAACAATACTAAAATACGTCTTTGTAGTAACTATTTGTAAACGTAGTATTTTTCAAAAAAAAAACTATTTAAAATGTCCTTAAAAGTAACTCAACAAAGAGACACCGCGTGTGTTGTCATTCATCAGAGACCAGAGCCAAAAACGACCTTAAGCAGACCACATAACGACAAGCGCACCAACAAGTTCTTATGCAGTGGACATACGGTGCAATTTCATCAACACGCCACCGGTCAATGACCCTTCAATAAACACTCCCCCTCCATTTGTCGGCCTACGCTTCCCGCTAACCCTTGCTTGCGCGGGCGCCCGAACCTTATGTTGTTAGGCATAAGGCTTATTTTCGCGCACCATAATCACTACTACACTTACAGTTTAACTTTTGCGAAACTATCGTGACGTCCGTGCGTATTTTTCTATGAATGAAGTAAATTATCCACGCGTACTATTTTTAAACAGCGGATAGGATTAATTAAAATGAAAAAAAAATTTTTGATGTTCTTTACGTAAATCGATTAAGTTACTGATTCAGAGTCGCTCCTAAAAATTTGGCAACACCTTGCAAAGTCACCCTGTATTTACTTAATTCGTAAGTCTTTTATAAATGTGCTAGTTATTTTCACCAAAAACAGTAATAAATACACTTTATGTACTAATCATTAACACCCACATATTAACCTAATAAGAGCACAGCAATATTTTCCGACGACAATGTATTCGTAAAATTATGCTGGAAAAATACAAGTAAGGCATAAAGTTGTCAATAATATTATATGAGTGGGTTGCAGTTTATTGGCAGTTCAAGGAAGAAATATTTTTCTGACTGATAATATTGCACAGTCATGTTACTTAAATGTTACTTAGAAAATTCTCTTACTTGTCCGTATGGTAACACATTAAGGATAGAAATTTCATCACCCCATTTCCTCCCCAGGGTGTTGTAAAAACCAGCTAAGCTATATTGTACACAGTGAATAAGGATGAATATAAAAAAAAGAATTGTTATCGGATATGACGTCTGACAGAAAACTATAGAATAAAAAGACATATTGCATCGACCCTAAATAATGAGATAAGGGCAGGAGAATGATGTTGATTTAGCTATAAATATAGTAACTAGAAATTAGTTATTAGTACACATTTCTCCTGTCATAGTCCAATTATTATGCACCAGTTGGCATAACTAGTTATGGCAGTGACTACTAGATTATAGTTAGACGCTCGTTCTTCAGTTATCAAGTAACCAATTAAGTAGTTCTCAAGAATTTCACCCTTGATGTAATAAATAAATACAAAGCAAGGCTTAGAGTATTATGAAGTTTAATATTCTCTTTTGCAAGATCCATTTCCGCCGCCAAAATCACAGATTTCAAAACAAAATTTATTAAAAAAAACTATTTAATGCTAAATCTACTTGTATCTAGTAATCTGCTTAAAAATAATATTCAATATATTCATAACATTCATGGACAATCAGCACAACATCGTCTGGTCCCAAGCTAAGCTTATATGCTTGTGTTATTGTTACCAGAATACGGATATACTACATATACTACTTTTCTTTTGTAAATATATACATATAATACATAGGAAACACCCAGATGCAGTTCTAGACTTTGGTAACCTTATTAAGAGTAGATTGAAATAATTCAAGTTTTTTACATCAAAAGCAAATAAATTGATACGCGCATATAATAAATTTTAGTAGGTAATAGGAATATTTCATAATCTACTTACGATGCTAAATATAAATATAGTAATAACATCTTTTAGGTGTGTCACATAGTAATTATATTTCAGCAAAATTCCGTCGATTGCTAAAGAGGTTAGTTAGTTGCATGAGTAGGCATCATTGGCTAGGTAAATGTATTCTTAGTTGCGTATAAATAATATATGGATAAATTATTACTCTGATACCTATTACTATAATGATGTATTAGCTTCTTAGCAATGTATAGTAGTGTTCGGAGGATGAATGTAGAAAGCCTCAAAGGTAGAGAAAGGTCGTAAAACGATGGATGGAATGCGTAAAAGAGGATGTGAAATTTTACCCGTTTTTCAAAATTTTTCACTGATGCTGCGCTTCTATTGGTCGCAACGTGATGATTTTTGTATAGCCTATATATAACCTTTCTCGATAAATGTACTATCCACACTGAAAGCTTTTTTAAGTTCGGATTATCAAATTCAAATTTTAATATTTTAGTTTAGATAATAAATCTAGAATCATATAATCATATTATGGCGCAGTAAGCACGACGCGACGGTTGTAAGCGCTATCCATTTGCCCCTTTTGCAAGACATCGCCAATGCCATTAGAGTACGTCTTCGAAGAGAAGACAGATTTAAAACTCATTCTTTCTCGTAAATAAGTATAAAGTTATACTCTTCAAACACATTGAATAGTGTAACTTGGTAACTATTGGTGTAACAAGAAATGATATAACTTTGAAATGATGCTGAGAAATCGTTGGGTTATAGATCTTATTATAACTTTGAGAATTGTAATTCTGTTTGAAAGTTTTAGCTTCTAATCGAAAACGAAATGGAGACTGACGCGCAAATTATTCTGTTTCAAATTCAATAGTTTATTAAACATTTAATCGAATAGCTTCTTAATATACTGAAGTGTTTAAAATAAGCCAAATATATTTCTTATTATTCTATTCCGAAAAGTCTGTAACTCCTAAATCAAATTTAATGTTCAGTGAAAAATAAACATTGGTCAATGAGTAATCTAATCACTTCTGAAAATCATCGAGTTTTCTTTATCAAACAGATTTAGAATTTGTTTTATAATGGAGTATCTTTCAGTTGATTAAGGGAGAATATAAGAACCATACTATTAGTTATTAAATTAGCTTGAGACGAAATCTTTGAATCTTAGTTGTGGAGGAATCGAACCCAGTAGGGCAAAAAAATAGTTAATATTATTATGTATTAGATATCTCTACGTGATTCTCTACTTATTATTTACTCTAAACTATCATATTACTCTACCAACCCTAGTAATCTCCAGGTAGCGATAACTCTTTAGCTAAATTTTTTCCACGAGTATATGTATTTATCTATTTTTTTGTGTGTATATCTAGAAAGGCGGTAGTGTGTCGAGCCGAGTTCATGTAACGAGGAACTAAGCCAGTTCTAATGTTCTGCGATAATTTTTCAGTGTCTTTCACAATACATTAATGGGTATGAATTCGTCTGTATGTTTTTTATTATTAAGTAAAACTTCGTTTATAGATATTTATAAGTAATTTTATTTCAAGATCTATCTACAGAGCGTTAGCAGCTGAATAAATTAACAATTAATATATAGAATAAGCAACCTGTCTATTTGGATATAGTATTTGAGCCAAGTTGGAAAATAAACCAGTAATTACTTGATACAAAGCGTAGAATAAACGTATGAAGACATCAAGTTGAAACGACAGTAGTGGGATTTTGAAAGTGAAACCCATTGTACGGTAAATCTAACGAATAATCTGCTTGAACATCTCCAGGTCTTGTAGTTAAGTCTTCTAAGGGTGTAGGAGCATCAATAGCAGTAAATACAGGCCCAGTGACTTCAGGAGATCCTGTATAAATTGGATATAGTCTAGGTTCTGCTCGTTGCTTTACTTTCGTTAATTCAGGTTTCCAAGTCAGTTTATTAACAATCTTATCCTTGTCTTCTTTTTTTTCCTTTACGATTTGTACTCTGTCTGATTTTGTCATTTCATTGTCTATCCAAGGGTTGTGTATTGACATGGCTGGTGGAGAAGTAGCAGGCATTAACGCAGGTGGCGGCCAGTCGTGACTGCCACGGCTTCTTTTTTCATATGGGTACTCGTAAGGGTAGTGATAGAATCCATAATTTACCGGACTTGTAGCAATCTGGAACAGAACATCTATTAACCGGTTACCCGGGGGAATTTTAGTAAAACGTGCTCTAAAGCCTAAACGTGTATTCTTATAAATAATAAGTCACTTTTCACTTATCATTTAGCTACATATTAGTTTGCGTTTTATATTTAGTAGATCTTATTCTGTGGTTATAGTAAAGATATCATAAGAACACTATATTATCTCTGTTTAAATAAAATTTAATTTACTTAAGATATATACTTTAATATAATCACGTTTTTAATTTATGATACAGATATTTTGAGCAGCTTTTTGCTCATAGCTTTTGTGGTAATTAGAGTCTGAATGACAAAAAAATAAGAACATATTATTATAACAAAGGAAATAGTTTATTAAGATAGGGTTACTTTAAAATAAAGTCCTACTTTCCTGACCAAAAAGATAGAAAATTTATAACAATAAGTTACCTATTGAATTGTTTTTCACGTGACTGGTACTTTTTAAGCTAAACATGTAACTTTGATAATGGTTAAAAGATCGAAGGAAAGATATGAAATTCTTTACATGAAACAGCAAAAATTTTCTAACGAATCTTGACTATAACCACATGGTAATTATAAAGATAGAAAAAGTTAAAAATACGTATTGTAGAAAATCATACCTTTGACCTGTCATGATATTTATCATCATTATTAAGCTCTACCTGAAAATTTTAGTTTTATTCTATTTTAATGTTAGTTTTTGTGTTAATATTAGCACAAACAAAGCATTGGCAGTTTAACACGTTAGTAATATAAGTAGTTGATATTTTTTGCAGATAATCCGTGAGGTTAACGGTTAAGAATGGAAGTATCTACTCTCTGAATCCTGTTCGGGATAATGTACTGAGAACAGGTTACATGTTTCAGAAAGCGCGGCTAGAGAAGACTAAGGAGATTGTCATGTAGACAGCTAAAAACCTATGGAAACCTGAATGGCAAGAAAAAAGTCAGCCGCTTCGAATCCAAGTACAAAATTGGAAAAGAAGCAGGAAATGGTGATAAATATTCAGGCGGATATACCTAATAGCTTAAGTTTAAAAACTGTAACTTGCCCCTTAAACTTAATTTCATTCCTCATTTGTATTTTAGTGTGGATGATCTCAGAATATAATCAAGCAAGAAGGGATTGTTTTGAAACTTAATTATGTTAATTTCGATTTCACAAAAAAATAAAAATTAAAAGAAGTGTTATTTAAACGAATGAGTCGCGCAAGAATAAGAGAATATTTTAATGATTTAAATTTATTAACATAAAATATAATTATTAAGTCAAATATTGTTAGCTGTCAACGCAATGGATTAAAAAATATTTAAAGTTATATTATTATATCCTTACCTTTTTAAGTCCTTGAATAGAAGCAAGAACGAGTGCCATTTTAGCTAGTAAAAGAGCTTTGCCTCCTAAAACGGCAAGGAATTGAAATCCCATTGGGATCATGACCATGCCAATAGATACTATGCCAAACATCATCATAGTCATCATTTGATGACGACGACGCCCTCTAAACTCAACTGTCAACAAAAATACAAAATCATTCATGACGAGATCTCTTTAGCTGAGTGAGTAGATAAGCTAATAAATAATTCTAGCTGTGCCCCACGGTGTTACCCGCGGTAAAAAGGATAAAAAAATCTACATTCATTTATAATTTTGGTAAACATATACGGGAACCATGACAGCTCAGATGGGAGAGCAATGGAACGGTATTCCGAGGTCGTGGGTTCAAGTCCCGCTTATGGTTATCATTTATTTCACTGTAATTTGGTTTATTTATAAAAAAAAATCTGTTCGTTTTTTTTACTATCCCACGGAACATTGCATTCTTGCGGGATAAAAAGTAGCCTTATGCTATTCTGATGTATAAGCTACATTATCGTAAAGTTTCATTAAAATCCATTTAGCAGTTTTTGCGTGAAAGTGTAACAAACATCCATACTCACAAATTTTTACATATATTACGGGTATTGGTAAGATTCTTAATAATATTATACACATGAGTGGGTCTAAATATTCTGATACCTAGCTGAAATCTATATTAATACTAGCTGACCCGGCAAACGTGATTTTGCCATACTAAAAAAAAAAGTTTGAAAAATAGATGTTGGCCGACTCTCAGACCTACTGAATATGCATGTAAAATCTAATAATAAAATTCACGTGTCACAGTGTTAGTTACCGTACTCCTCCGAAACGGCTTGACCGATTCTTCTCAAATTTTACATACATATTCAGTAGGTCTGAGAATCGGCCAACATCTATTTTACAAATCTTTTTTTTTTTGGTTTGGCAAAACAACGTTTGCCAGGTCAGCTAGTTTTATATATAAGAAGATTATAAAGCTAAAGAGTTTTTTGTTTTGACGTGCTAATCTCAGGAACTACAGGTCTACAATTATTGATTTTAAACTTACGCGATTTGAACTCATAATTTGTTAATATTACCGGGACTATAATCACGTTAATAACTTAAAAAGGCACAATACCTTTGATACCTTTTTAAGTTATTAACGTGATTATAGTCCGGGTAATATTAACAAATTATGACTACAGGTCTAATTTGAAAAACTCCTTAATTTTTGGATAGTCAATTTATCGAAGAAGGCTATATGATTATAGGCTAAATAACATCACGCTGCGACTAATATGAGCAAAGCATCCGTGAAAAATGTTGTGAAAACGGGGAAAATGTTCAAAATTCCATGCGTACGGATTCCGGATACGGATACGGGTAACAGCTAGATTTAACTAAAATTAAACTTTCCCGAGTAGTCTTTTAATCTAAAAGATTTTGTTATGGGTATTGGATAGTGGAAACAATGGATGCCTTTTTATACATACCTATACAGTAGATACTAATTCATACTCAGACTCAGTACAATCATTATATTTACGTATTTGGTCTAAAGGGAAGGAGAATAAACAAAATCTGAGTCCTTAGTTAGAAGTACCCTGTAAAAGTAAATCTTTCTTAACTGACGTTAATTATACAAGCACTAACCTTTTTCTACAGATTTCGCATTTTCGAAATCGAATTTGATAACATGAGTTCTAAGAACTTTAGCCATTCTTTGAAGAGCGAGCGTACGCCAATCACCTTCCGCCAGCTCTTTTTCAGTCCATGTACTGTAAAAAAAAGAAATAATTTACAAAAATATAATCAAACCGAATCGACTATCAAACCAAAGCAGACCAGACATTATAAGTTTTCTGGTAAGATCCTGAATAATAAAACTTGGAACGTTAGACATTGATGCAGTCAGTTTGAAACAAACTGAAAAATAAAAAGTAGGTATGTACAAGCTTATTACACAATATAGAAAGCAATATATTACTTAAATAACTGTCATCAAATCATAACGACAATTACAGAGTACCTAATGTATACATGGAATTATCCAGACGTGCTATGGAGTCAGTAACGTGATTTACATGTTTTTTTAATTAAATTTATTATGATAGATCATTTAATAATAATAATAAATAATAAAACGTAAATTGTCAAAAACGTGGCAGTTGTCCGACAACTCCGAGAAATCTTCTACTATGGTACCTACCGTTAATAACTACTCCAAATTCAATTTCAAAATAAATAATAAATAAAATAAAATTATCCTTGAAATTGCATAAATGCAATTTTATGCAATTTTAAGGATAATGCTAAAGTAGTGTTTCATAATATAAATATGATTTATCTTTATTTATATTTCTTGTGTTTTAGTTAGTAGAAGTTTTCCAAACAATTTTGCCAACACATTATTATTAAGAATGAATATCTTATATAACATATAAAGCTACCAGTCCAGCTATAAACACGGAAATACGTTTACGGAAATACCATTGTACTTTGATGTTGTAATCCTTATGTTATTGAAGCATTTGTATCAATGCTCGTATTGTATTTATAGGAAAAGCTATAAATGTACAAGGATTTGCTCAATACAGTTGCTACAAATATGGCTGCTAAAATTTGGGAGACTGAAATATGAATAGGTTTATTTTAATATTTTCCCATTGTTTGTAGATAACTAGAGCCATGGCTAGAGCTTATTTGTTTTGGAAAGAATTTTTCCTGAAGTGTATTTATAGAACCCGTATAGTATGTATAAAATTTCAATTACCTACAAAGAAAAAGAAAAAGGTAGGAAAAGGATCCCGTTCAAACTTTTAAATGACCTCTTCAACAGGAAACTCATTCGTATTGAATAGTTTTTGTGCTTAAAATAAACAAATGTCTTTTTTATTTCTTTACCTATTAAACAGATTAAGTATAAGGATTATTTAACCATTCCTGAATATTATTTTCAATCGTTATTTATTAATATGACATTTTCTATTTATGTAGGGTTGTGATGTGTCTATTTGAATCTATTCTATATTAATTTATTAACATCACATTTTTCACATATCTACGTTATACACGTATTTAAGTCACGTAGAATATTCTAGAAATTTTAATTGCAAACAATCATTTAGGGAGGATATAGGAATTTGTGTATCCATTTTTAGGGTTCCGTACCCAAAGGGTAAAAACGGGACCCTATTACTGAGACTTCGCTGTCCGTCCGTCCGTCCGTCCGTCCGTCCGTCCGTTTGTCACCAGGCTGTATCTCAAGAACGGTGATAGCTAGAGAGTTGAAATTTTCACAGATGATGTATTTCTATTGCCGCTATAACAACAAATACTAAAAATAAAATAAAATAAATATTTAAGGGGGGATCCCATACAACAAACATGATTTTTTTACCGTTTCTTGCTCGATACTAATAACGTTGCCTTATGTTGCATAGATAATGGTACGGAACCCTTCGTGCGTGAGTCCGACTCGCACTTGACCAATTTTTTTTTATTCTGTTCAGGAATAAAACGCAAATAAAGATTAATGGTGAAATGTTCAACAAAATAAAATTGGTTTTTCGATACACAGCTTATTGGATGGATTATTTTGATCATGATTTACAATGGTGTTATTTTTCTTAAGTTCGCTCGATACTTACAGCTTCATTACGAACAATATTGCCTTTGCATTTGATAAATCACTTTAGTAAAGTAATTTATTAATTTTGCAATTTACTTGCTATGCTTTGCAAAAATGCGATGTGGACTCAGTCGAGTAACATTGTAGTGGTCAGATTGGTTACTGTTAGCACGACCGCAATAAGCTCAGTTGGCAGAGCTGAGGAACGGTGTTCCGAGGTCGTGGGGTCAAGTCCCGCTTGGGGTGGTTACTTTTTCCACTTCAATTTAATTTATTAAATCACTTTAGTTAAATTTTTAAGTCTTTTTATACGTAGATCCTTTAACAAATTTGTCTAAACTGTTATTTTACTGAACAACTTAAGAATGAACTTTTATGTTTTGAAAATTAAAAAATATTTTTAAGTTAAAGTAGTAGATACTCAAAATAACAGGGATTTTTCATAAGTGTATTTATTTTGTTTAGTCTTAATAACTACTTTCGCATTTAACTACTACAAAAGTATATTTAAATCTATGTAATGGAATCTGTGAAAGTGATATTCAACCATTTATAATATTTAGATTGATCTCAAATTTATATTCTCGCTTCTGTTCACGCAATAAGGATTAATGACAATGTAATAATAAAAATAATATTCAGGATTTGAGCCATTTTTATTTAGATTTTGACTAAAGCAAGTCTTTAAACCTTATCAAACACAAAATAAATATATGGTAAAGATTAAATTCTTGACTTCAGAACGCTTTAATACCGTTAAGAGAGATTTTATTTTTCCACTAGCTGTTGCCCTCGACTCCGTCCGCGTAAAATTTAGGAAATTTTCCCCGTTTTTGCAACATTTTTAACTACTGCTTGAGTAAGAGTATTATAAACGTAAGAGTAAACAAATATAATCAGAATGAACGAACTGCTAAGCTATCAGGAGTTACACGTGTTATTGTGAGTCAACCATAAAATATAGGTATGTGCTGTCTCGGGATATTTTTTAGACAATTTTATGTAGAATATTTCCGTCATACATGATTTCTATGTAACTTTAACCATTAAGGCTGCACACGTGACGAAAGCTTAAAAAATGGAGCACCTTTTCGCGTTTTCCCAACATTTCCCTTCACTACTCTGCTCCTATTGATTGTAGCGTGATGAAAAGTATACTATAACCTGCCCAGGAGTATAAAGAATAATTGTACCAAGTTTCGTTAAAATCCGTCGAGTAGTTTTTGTTTCTATAAGGAACATACAGACGGACAGACAGACAGACAAAAATTTTACTGATTGCATTTTTGGCATCAGTATCGATCACTAATCACCCCCTGATAGTAATTTTGAAAATATATTTCATGTACAGAATTGACCTCTCTACAAATTGATTATACGTATAGATAAATAACTACTATTTATAGAAAAAAAAACATATATTTCTCTCTTTTTATACCCTAAATTGCGCATGAGAAAACCAAATACGCCATCGCCGTCCTACCTTTACTGCCATCCAATTTTTGATGGGAATATAAAACGGATATCATCAATATGTAATAAGAGTAATCTAAACTACGTGATTAAAAATAAATCGCCATACTCTGAAAGTAGCGATATAAATGTTACGGATATTTTACTCAATTTTCGTTGCTTATTTGTCGACACTTGGTAAAAATCCATTGCATGGCAATGATATGGCTGTCTTCGCTTCTACAGCAAAAAAATGTTTGTGATAGTAATATATGTCGTTTGATGATGAATTTAGAATACAAGTGTCACCACCACATTTCCTTCCCAGAGCGGACATTGTACATAATATTATATATGAGAGATAAAAACTTGATAGGACGTACGAAGTTGTACCAGAAGCAGGGATCACTGAAATAGAAGTAGATTATCTAAGTTTGTTAAACTACCGCTTTATAAGCGACATTGATGTATTGTAACGTGGATGTTACTTTGAACTTATAGCTTTTAATTTAAATGCTCTTTCAATCTATACATGCATACATACAACAAACCAACGACATCTAGCTGTTGTCTTTACAAATCCTATGTTATCAACTAATCATCCTAAAACTGCAACTATAATTATAGTTGCAGTTTTAGGATGATTAGTTATAATTGCTTATGCACCTATTGAAGGGAGTCTGGAGTTCTGTAGCAAAGGTCTCGGACTCCAGACTCTCACAAGGTTTGATCTGAACTGTATATTTTGTTTATTGAGTTGTACAATTTGTACCTTGTAAGAAGCAAATAAATTTATTATCATTATCATTTTATTATCATGCTAATATTATAAAGCTGATGAGTTTGTTCGTTTGAACGCGCTAATCTCAGGAACCCCTAGTCCGATTTGAAAAATTCAACAAGTCGACCGAAACGTCGGGACAAAACAGGTATCGTACCTAAAATAAATTATATTTCCCGCGGAGTAGACCCGGTCATTATATATTAATATAGGTTGAAAAATTCATTCAGTGTTAGATAGTAAATATATCAAAAAAGGCTCTAGGCTATATAACATCACGCTGCGTCCAGTAAGAGTGAAACATCAGTGAAAAGTGTTGCAGAAACGGGTAAAATTTTCCAAATCCACACGTACAAAATCGTAAGCTACAGCTAGTTTAAAAATAAATGAAAAGAAAAATATGCGTATGGACATTTTACAAAGAATAAGGCAATTATTTAAACAGGTAGGTACACATCTCAAGCATTCTCACTAATTTATAAATGCGAAATCCGGATGATGATACAATAATAATTTTGACGAGCATAAGTGTTAATGTGTGTAACGAAACCATAGTGCGATTTAAAAAACCGGTACAACGCCATCTATCGAGTGTTATAATAAACTTTTGTTTGTTAAGGTTTGATTTCTAAATTTCACGCGTACGAAGTCGCGGGCAATAGCTAGTAATTTATAATTGAAAAAAAAATGTGTGAAACCTAAAATTATTGTAAGAACATAAATTATTATACCAACTGCTGCCACGACGTTGTTTTATAAAAGAAGATATGAAAGATATAGGAGTATACAAAAATGACATCTGACAGAAGAACATTGAAGCAAAAGGCATGTTGCGCCGACCCCAAATATACGGAGGGCGGGGCATGATGATGTTGCCGCAACTTCTTACGTGGGATATCACACTTCTTTTCAGTAGTTTTAGCCTTAAGGGTGACATACATACAGTAGTAAAGATCTTTACTACTTCAAGTTAGAGATTATCGTACATTTTGAGAAATACCTACAGAAATAAAAATATAGTGATAATTATAACTTAATTACCTCGTTTCATTCTCCGGCATAACATTCCCTGATCTATCAACAAGTTCATATCGTACCAAGTTGACACCGTCTGTTAGTGGCACTATGTCAGGGGTCAATGACCGATCGAGCGCCCTCAATGTTTTCCGCTTCATGCATCTTACGAACTTTGGAAAATATTCTTTATGATCTATTACATCCTTCACATCAACTAACTGAAATAAATAAAAAAATAAGCATACACAATTTTACTAATATCATAAAACTGAGGAGTTTGTTTGTTTAAACGCGCTAATCTCATTAACCACTGGTTCGCTTTGACTGAGGCTGTATAACATCACGTTGCAACCAATAAGAGCAAAGATTCAGATAAAAATTATTGCAAAAACGAGGATTTTTTTCTAAATTCCACGCTTACGGAATTGCGGGCAACAAATATTTTTTGATATTTGAGCATAGCTAAAGATTTTTTAAATGGGAGTAAATCTGCCTAACGACTGAACTGATCTTATTAAATTAAGTCTGCATAAAACCTCATCATCTTCTTCATCATACCGTCACGCGTTTTACCAGAGGTAACAGAGGTAATATTGGATCTATACAAACAGAAGTACATAATCATTCTAAGGACTGAAACAGTTATAGCGGAAATTTTACTAACCACTAGTTAATTTTAAAAGCAGTGTATCTGTAATATTTATTTTAGAACAACTACTTAATTGGGTTTTAAAATATACCACGACTTGTTTTGTTTGATGCAGACAAAGTCAGGTTACAGCTAGTAGTTTTAAGCCATCGAATATATTAATAGATAAATTATATTAATAGAGTTGAGTACACACTTCATTTAACAAAAAAAAAATATTTAGGTGGTATGCCCTCTCCAGCCTATTAACGTCACACTGTTGGGTACAGGCTTCCACTTTCGAAGGGATCATGTTTTATAGTGTCCAGCGGATCAGGTGTGTTGGCACGGGACTTATTTTCAAGTTTTCCGGCTCTCACAAAGGATGTTTTATGTGTACAATATCCCTAACCTGGCTTTTACAGGTCTCTAGGAAAGAAAAGAGGTGGTGATAACTGTATTCCTAATTCTACATCACGCATATAAGACTTAACTTAGAAGCCTTGTGGCATTTTTCTAAATTAGATTAATAACTGTTCTGTCTCTTATTAAATCAAGTAATAAAAATAAATGATCTGGTGCTAATATTTCTAAGAAAGACCCTAGGTATATTTAAAAAATAAATTAGGTACTACCAAAAGTAATTAGACTACAGCCCTGATAAATTAACTTTTCTAATATATTTTTTAATATTTACGGAATATTTTCATGACAAGACGTCTACTTAAACAATTAAAATATGGGTATCGAAATAAGGGTGAACCATTTACCAAAAAAGTACATTATATTAACGCATCACATTTACAAAAGTTGACATTTACATTATCAAAAAATAGTCATAATAGGTATAATGAATTATATGTATGACTTTTTCGATTAGCCATAAAACATCACAAATAACGATATTTATCACTAAAATAATAACTGGATAGGGGACTGAACTCGCAACCTCGTGCTCGGAACTCGGTTACTTTGGCTAAACGGCTTAGAGCAGGAGTGGCCAACATGTCGATCGCGATCGACCGGTCTTCGCGCGACCAACTTTGGTCGATCACTCGCAAGTTCCACGAGGGGACGCATTCAATACCAAATGTTTCTAATACTTGATGCAGGAATGAACATGTCCACAGCTCATGTTTCGAGTAGGGAGACGTTCAGCGTGACCACTTTTAGTAGTTGTCTACTAATAAATCACATTATTAGTAGACAACTACTAAAATGTCAATTGTAAAATTAATAAATTATTTTAGTTGTCTAATATTTCAGTATATTTTGAGCATGTATTAAAAAAAAGTGGTCACGCTGGAGACGTTCACAGTCGTTGCTGTTGATGTCCCGTGCGCATATTGTTCTTTACCTGCGCTTCTCACAAGTGTGACGTCCCCCTTGTTACCTAAGAAATAAGTCGATCGCTACTCAATTTTAAAATAAAAAGTAGATCTCATGTGCACAAAAGTTGGCCACACCTGGCTTAGAGTATTTAACAAATAGGAGCAGATACACATGCTGTTAACTTTGCGGCAAACATACGGCCGCATACGCTTGGTTCCGGGGTAACGTACACAAACTCTATAATATCATTTCTACCAAACTATTTTTATTTTGCAGAAAAGTTCGTGCTATTTACAAATTAAGCAGTCGTGAGTCGCTTCGGGATTCGTTTAAGGAGATAAATATACTTACACTGCCATCTCTGTATATTCTCGCAAACATCATGTACGTTCGTAAAAACATCTCGCTCTTCATTAAGAATAGTGACGTCCACAGCCTTAATACTCGCAATAAAGAAAAACTTATGGTTCCTAGATTTAGGCTTAGCAAAACTAGCAAAAGTTTTATGATTAACAGTATTAGGTTTTTTAACAAAATTCTACCCAATATCACTGAATTACCAGACAATAAATTCAAACAGGTTGTTAAGAACACATTGATTTCTAAAGCATACTATAATACCAAACATTATATGAAAGATAAACACGCTTGGTCTTCACTTCGCAGCGGCCCTCTGGCAATAAAATAAATAATTTTATTAATACGGAAAATATTGTCTGCTTAATTGTATTAGCATTTTCTCGCTTTTTTGACGTCAGATATGATAACTTCTGTTAATTATCAGTATTATGATTTCAAGTATTGTTTTACTAAATAATTGTGTATGTTGTCAGAAACTTTATATTTATACTAGCTGTCCCGGCAAACGTTGTTTTGCCGTACTAAAGAAAAATAATTGGTCAAGTGCGAGTCGGACTCGCGCACGAAGGGTTCCGTACCATTATCTATGCAACATAAGGCAACGTTATTATATAGTATCGAGCAAGAAACGGTAAAAAAATCATGTTTGTTGTATGGGAGCCCCCCTTAAATATTTATTTTATTTTATTTTTAGTATTTGTTGTTATAGCGGCAATAGAAATACATCATCTGTGAAAATTTCAACTGTCTAGCTATCACCGTTCTTGAGATACTGAGTACGGAACCCTAAAAATCATGTTTGTTGTATGGGAGCCCCCCTTAAATATTTATTTTATTTTATTTTTAGTATTTGTTGTTATAGCGGCAATAGAAATACATCATCTGTGAAAATTTCAACTGTCTAGCTATCACCGTTCTTGAGATACTGGGAACGGAACCCTAAAAATCATGTTTGTTGTATGGGAGCCCCCCTTAAATATTTATTTTATTTTATTTTTAGTATTTGTTGTTATAGCGGCAATAGAAATACATCATCTGTGAAAATTTCAACTCTCTAGCTATCACCGTTCTTGAGATACAGCCTGGTGACAGACGGACGGACGGACGGACGGACGGACGGACGGACGGACGGACGGACGGACGGACGGACGGACGGACGGACGGACGGACGGACAGCGAAGTCTCAGTAATAGGGTCCCGTTTTTACCCTTTGGGTACGGAACCCTAAAAAGGTTAAAAAATTAGATGTTGGCCGATTCTCAGACCTACTGAATATGCATGTAAAATTTCATAAGAATCGGTCGAGCCGTTTCGGAGGAGTACGGTAACTACGAGTAACACTGTGACACGTGAATTTTATATATTAGAAGAATATATCTATATTGTAATTAGTTATTAATGAGATTGTAAAAGTGTGAGCATTATGCCGAACCTAGTGTATTTCTTTTGTATATTTCTTATTGTTTTTTATTTGCTTTGTGTACTGTGCCACGGAGCGACTTCGTCATGCTCGTGATGCGTTATACTCGTGAACGGGTGCCTTCTGCTGGGACTGGTCGACTTGCTCCAACAAGGCTTTTTATTATTAAGTTAGTTTAAGTTAGTCGTGATTGATGTATAATATTAAAGAAAAAAAAATGAAAAGAAATGACAAAAAAAAATCCATGGAGTATCTTGTCTGTTCTTCTCCATAGGACTCGCGTTTGGAACAGACACCTAGTTTCTGACGTTTCAAAAGAACTTGAAATAAAAAATTTTCACATTGACTTTCATTGGTCGATACACACGCACACGCCTGCCCAAAATCACCTCACGCACACAAAGAGACGACAATGTCCAGTTACAATGAGTATGAGCACTGCTCTCGTTTTTTTTTTACTCGTCTCTGCCCTGCCGGCCCATAATGGTGCCTTGAGCATTACCATGACCCGGCGAGGGGTGGCCCCGCTAACCAGGGCCCGACTCGGCGGGGGGAACAATAGGTCCCCCCGTCTCGTAGCCGAGTGCCACATTTGCCGCGGCGGGTCTCTGAATACCGACCCACCGCGCGCGACCACCTCTTCGAGAGGGGCCGCCGGGCACTGCTCTCGTGCCTTTTTATGCAGAGGTTTTATTGTCAATTCCTGTTAGATTAATGCTTTAAGCCTGTAGCTTATCAGCATATTTTTTTAACTAGACTCATCTTATGTTGTAATTGTTTTGTCTGGGAATTAAAACGGATGTCGGCATCAGATTAACGATACACCATTAAGCAAACAAATATTATATTTATATATTTTTCTAGAATATCTTTTGAGGTATCTTAATAAATAATGGATAAAAAATAAGTAATCTACAAACATACAAAGCGACAGTCTGTTGGCAAAGCCGATTAAGGAGATTGAAAGCGGCTATTGAAGGCTTATACGAGCCATCGCCGTAGATAAAAGCACTTCGTTAAATATCTATAAATATCTTCAATAGTATTACCTACCTAATACAGACTCCTTGAGTACGTAGTTATAATAAATTCCTGTTTCTTAGAAAGTATAGTTTAGGAAAACAGCTTCTTACTATTTTGTTCTCCTAATTGGATCTATTGATAATAACACAAGGTGTTCTGAATGTCTTTACTTCAGTTTTGCTTGCGATTTATTTAAAAAAAATGTGTAAAATGCCCATGAATAATAGGTTTCCGTATCACGAAATTGATCATTAACATAAACTTTTTCTTTGGCCCCAGTAATGTTTTGGAGCCATTCGTATTTATTAAGCAGGACTTTATTTTGCGTGAAATAAATCACTGACCTTTTTTATACCATATAAATACTTTTAATACTACTGCGATTTTATTAAAATTGACCTTGGATTATGTATAGAGCTAATGCAAAGTCTTACTTTCGTAATGATTTATTAAAACTTTACATCAAAGCTGAGCAAGGCAGTTACTTAAATAAGTATAGGTATTTATATTTTTGTACAAAGCTTTTATATCCAATGAAACTTGTTTAAATTTTTAATAATGATGTAATGAAAGGTACGTTTTTCAAAGCGCTTTCTTTAATATTCATTACTGTTCTTTGCAACTTCATACGCATAGAATTCGGAATTAATGCATCTATCAATCTTTTCTGCTTTAAAAAGTTATCTATGTTCTTTCCCAGACTCTATACTATCCGTGAAACTTATTTCATTCAAAGCAATTTTTTAGTTTGAGCGTCAAAGATCAACTGATAGACAGAGTTATTCTCGCATTCATTATACTAATAAGCAAATAAAGTTTGACGTTACCTTCTTTGAACAATCTCTCCAAATAATCCTGACAACTTCAGCACCTTCTAACCACAACTCAGCTACAAAACGACTCAGATATGCATCTGGTTCTGTTTCGTTAACACTATGACAACTACCAATTGTGAAAGCTAAGATTGATACAAAAGTAAATCGAAGCAAAGACATTTTTACGAAATTCACATCCACTGCGTCATTTCTCCAAAAACTTTGCAATATTTTTAATCTAAAACATAAAAAAGCTTTTTGTAGACACCTACGCAGTCAAAGTAATATTTACGATTGACTTATAAATATGTAATAAAATGTTAAAGGCATCACAGATGTGAAGTATTTGTGTTACGATCTTCATAAATAAGAAATTTGAGAGAATATTTCGGATTAACAGAGTGACTTCAAACGTACTTTATACATGCTTAAATTATTATACTTTTATATTTTTGAAATTAATTCATTTTTTTCATCCAAATTGCTTTAAATATCTTACAGGTTATCCAAATATCATACATGGAATATTAAAAAAATATATATTCTTTTTGGCGGTTTCTTTTACTTCTTGTGATTAAGCGGTCAAAATAGAGTAAAACCGATACCTTGGTGCCTATTAACCGTTGGTATGGACCAACCGTTGGTATGGACTAAGGTATTGTACATAGAATGATGGGGAGGAAGTCCACGTCTAATTTTAGGAACTTTGTAAATTGAGAGAAAAAGAATTTACTAAATACGCATAATATTAAAAAGCGGTAAATTATTATTATTATTTAAACTTAGACTTAAACTAATAAAATAAATTTCTTTAGGTACTTACCCACAATGTAGTACAAGTTTAGTAAAATATTATCCACTCTTACACTTCCACCTCCGTTCAAGGTCATACGATAAATGTAAAGAACCTAATGACCTGTTTCTCTTATATGCACATGCATTATGGAAAGCGAACGATTTTCTACGCGATCACAGACCAAATCATGTTAATGAATGACTTTTTAATACTGGACATCATCATGTGCAATACCATAACGAATTATATTGTAATGCTCCTCTGCGACGTTTGACCCCCGCGCAGGCTAATTATCTATTATGCCAAGGTCAATACCTAGATTTTTTTTTTTTTCTAGACTTTCGTAAAAACGAAGAATTTTACAATATAAATATAATTAAACAGTATAAATGATACTTTCCTGGCTTCCTTATGACTTTACCTAACTAGTTATTTTATTTTAAAACTAAATAAAACTTACCTGATCTCGCAGCGGTGTGATATATTTTCATTTTGTTCATTTTTCACAACACTCACACAAACTTTATCACATTATATCGCATTCACTCACACAATCACAAAAGAAACACTTGAAACCGATAGTAAAATAAACAATGAACACTCGAAACAAACGACACTTTGCTTTACAACGTTACGACCATCATAAAAACTGATTTGTTTACACTACGAAAAAAAAGGCGCCATTTTGAGCGCGTCAACGAAATACTAGCGAACGCCGGCGCCGGGCGCGCAGCTGGGCTTGC
Source organism: Orgyia antiqua (assembly GCA_916999025.1). Taxonomy (NCBI): domain Eukaryota; kingdom Metazoa; phylum Arthropoda; class Insecta; order Lepidoptera; family Erebidae; genus Orgyia; species Orgyia antiqua. The sequence continues at coordinate 11,533,649 of OU779864.1, read as the reverse complement.
CTAGGTACCTGTGCATATCACGTGATTTGCCACAGTACAGAAGTATAGAAATAGTGCAACTAGAAATATACCATAATGTTATTTCGTTGTGACTATTATATTACTTTATTTTAGATAACATTTATTATCTCACTATTTATGTTCCAATAAAATAATAATATCCTATTCAATAAAATAAATGTTTGGATTTATATTGTTTGTGTTCCAATAATAGGTATAATAGGTAGGTATGCTATTCAATAAATATGTTTTTAGAATATCCAATTTTTTCGTCCCCATTTAGTATAAGTTTCTATCTATCAATATCTTCACGCCTATATTACCCGAAGGTGTACGCAGCAGCAATGATGCCGAATGATAGGCACATATTTACCGTAAGTTTTTATTTATGCGTAAGTAATTAGTGTTTTTCATTATGATTTTTTGCGTGTTCTCATTTATACATACATACATAACTTCACGCCTAGGTACTTACTATTATTTATATCATGTTGAAATCTTAATTTTATAATACCTCTCAACTGGCAAGCGACCCAGGTTGGGTCGCTCGTATTTATGCACGTCTGGCAAGCGACCCAGGTTGGGTCGCTCGTATTTATGCACGTCTGGCAAGCGACCCAGATTGGGTCGCTCGTATTTATGCACGTCTGGCAAGCGACCCAGGTTGGGTCGCTCCTTCCGTCTCTCGTTATGTAGCGAATAAGTAAAAATCTATTATAATTGTCTTTCTCACACCTATTACAATGTGTACGGGAAAGAATAGGCCAGCAGGCAAGCCGATAATGTGGTCTAACATAGTAATAAATATTTAATACTGTGGTCAGTGTAAGTTTAACTGCGCGGCGCGACAGTTCGTGTGTAGTAGTGCTACGTATTTATATTGTTCATAAAGGTTTTAATGTGAAATCGTCGTGGCTTTCTATATTTATTCTGTGCCTGTGTTAATAGTGTACCAAAAAATACCTTTTGTTTGTGTTTCTGTGTGTGTTACAAATGTCACAATCCCGAAATTGGGAATGTCTAAAATGTAATGACTTGTAAATCTATGTAAGAGTTTTGTCTTGTAGATTTGCTAAGTTAATTTTGCCTAGGTTAGTGGACATAATAAAGTAAATAAAACTATATTTCAAACAAAATGTGTTTTATTGTAGTCATAAATACTTATTCTAATATATAAAATAAAAAATACATACCGCCCCATAATTTTTTTTATACAGTAAGCTTTACAAAAATACGCCATATTTTCCCGACCCGAGCGGTAACAAAAAAAAATTGTATTTTTATCGCTCGATTGTGATAACATTTCATGCTGAGTGGCTTAGATCAACAACTTATAAAGTTTTCAAACAAAACAAAATTTCCAAACACATGTGCACTATAAAAAGGTATGCTGTCTTACAAAAATATTATATAACATATAGTTATGTCAGTAATAAGCAAAAGTATTTTAGATAAATTTGCGATTGCTTTCCTGTGATAAACTAGACAATTATATTATAAATTTTTCTGCGACAGGTTGGTTTACAAATATCTTTAATTTATTATCTTTGCCTTATAATTATAGTAAAAACACAAGATAATGACTTGACAAAATTAAATAACGACACAGTATTGTTTATATTCTTAATACTAACAAAGTTTTCAAACAAAACAAAATTTCCAAACACATGTGCACAATAAAAAGGTATGCGTCTTACAAAAATATTATATAACATATAGTTATGTCAGTAATAAGCATAAGTATTTCAGATAAATTTGCGATTGCTTTCCTGTGATAAACTAGACAATTATATTATTAATTTTTCTGCGACAGGTTGGTTTACAAATATCTTTAATTTATTATCTTTGCCTTATAATTATAGTAAAAATACAAGATAATGACTTGACAAAATTAAATAACGACACATATTTCTCAAAAAATAATATACTTATAAAAGGTGGTGGTCTTATAAAGTGGATTCCTATTTTTGAAGTCACGAATCGAGGAATTAAAAATATTATGTTAGTATAAAAACCTAAATCAATGTATAGTCAAACATTGTATGTAAAGTAAATTTTTAACACAAAATATCAACATATATCAATCATAGCATTCCGGGTTTGGCTAAAAATTTGCTAAAAATGTGCTAAGTATTGACTCTCGTGATTTAATTACACCCATCCACACCCAACATTGGTGACCCCGACGTGTCTGGGTTTTATAGCTTCTCAAGGCACGGCAGGCTTGCTTCGGATACGTCGGACGCGACCCCCAGGGGTGCTCTCTATGCCCAAAGGCGCACCTTCAATGTGCATAGAGCCGCCTGGGGTCGCTACCACTGGGAAAGCATGGAGAAGGCTAAAAAGATAACAAATACTAATTAGTCAATTGAAACTAAATATAAATAATATATAATACTAAATATAAAATACTAATAATAATTCAATCAGTCAGACAGTAACGCAACAGATAAATATAATAAAATTAAAAATAAAAATACTTACCGAGGCGGTGGTGAGCGAGATAATTCTCGCTCGGGGCACGGGTTCGCATCTATGAGCCCCATAATGAGAGCCCGTCGGACCCCCCAGCTGGAGTGGTACTCCTGGATCTCACCATACTAAAATATCATAAAACAATAATTTATTAAATTAATAGTTATAGTAAATACCTATTATAATTTTTGAGGAAAAATAATAAGCGTACGAGACATTATTGCCACTGCCCACCTTCGGGTACTAAAGGCATAAGTGAAGTCGGTTCAAAAAAAATTATCTTACGTCATTCTTAGACATTACAGATGAAATTATTTTTTTACCTTATGAATTAATTTTTAAACTACTTGAACTAATAAACATCCACATAATATAATAAACTAGATAAACTTGTAAAAAAATACAACATACATACAACTAATGAAAATTTCCATACTGTATTTCTGCATATTATTATTATCTGTACTATGTGTTCATGCCTACGTGACTGACCGCGAAACATGCTTATGGCGGGAAATATTATTCTTTTATGGCGGGAAATATTATTCATAAAAATATACAAATTATGATGAAAGTACGTAATTATATCAGTAACTATTTGCTAAATTAGGTTCATAGATCAATAAACTTGGTACTTATGTGTATTTCAAACAATATCTATGAATATTTTGTCAACTTGAAATGGTTTCTTTGGCGGGAATTATTCTTAGAAATATAGATTACGATGAAAATATGTAATTATTACAGTAGCTATTTACTAAATTAGGTTCGTAGATCAATAAACTAGGTACTTATGTGTATTTCAAACAATATAAAAGAATACTTATAAAAAAAAACTATATGTTTTACTATACGGACGTAGTAACCGCCATTATTTTCTTAGAAATATGAATTACGATAATAATACGTAATTATATCAGTAGGTATTAGCTAAATTATGTTCGTAGGGTAATAAACTAAGTACTTATGTGTATTTCAAACCATATGTAAGAATATTTATCATAAAACATTACTACACGCGGCGGGCGTCCGAGTAGAAATTAGTGCATTACAAACTTTTAGTAACTTTTCACTGCAATGTCTATCACTTTTCAATAAACTAACACTCAACATGAAATCTACACTTATTTCTCAGCAATTCTGTATATAAATCTTATAAAATACTCACCGGTCTCGTCTTGAAAACATGTTTACCCTTCACAAAATCAACAAGCACAATTTGTCAAAATGGCGTCCACTTGAAAATGTATGATATTTGAAGGGACTGTGTAATTTCGGCGCTTTAGTTCGTTCCTTATTGCAATATTGGCGCTAAAATAATATAATTTCGACCAATCATGTATCGATACGTCGAATAATATAGCCATAGACGTGCGAGTGCAAAGGAACGACAATTTAGAGCGTCCAAAGAGAACGGTCATTTATTTGTACACCCGGGTGTACAAAAAACATTTCGCGCCAAAATTTTATTTGTACCCCCGTAGGTACATCAGACATTCAAGAGGAATAATATTATCAATGTTGTCGTTTCACTGCTATGATAACACGCTGTCCTCATAACGGCCATTTCCAATATTTTTAACTGACTTAAAATAAAAAAGAACCAGGTTCTCAATTTGTCTGTATGTTTTTGTTTTTTTTTTTAATTATATTTTTTATGTTTATACCTTATATATTTTAACTGGGCGAAACGATTTTAAAGTTACTTTTTAATTTAATTTAAAAGTTGGTGGTTCCCGAATTGTCCCATTGGCACCAGGTCAGGATCCGATGTTTATTTCCTCAGATATCTAGGAAAACTCTCAAATTTCAAAGGCAGTCGGTTGAACTTTTTTTTAAATATCAATAAAATTATATCTATCCTTGATTCTTGCAGTTAAAATCAGACAAATCTAAACTGATGTTCTTACTTGCATTTCAATGTGCTACTAACAGCATTTTTATTAAAAATTTAATAAGAGATATCTTAATGATAAACGAGGATAATAATCTATCCGCAATTGTATTCGAATTGAAAATGGCTGTAAACTATTTTTACCGCTATATCGTTTTTATTTGCAATAATAAGTCAATATATGCACTATAAGTAATTGAGATAAAACTGCGGCGAAATTTTCAATAACTTCAAGCGTAAATTTTTCAGAAATAATTTCTTAGTAATTATTATTGAAAAAAAACATGTAAACTTTTCAGTTCCAGGCCACTTTAGATATATCTGTATGTTGACAAGGCATTCGTTAGTTCATGTAAATATGTAAAGATTAATTAGAAGCTTGGGAAACATTCGCTACATAGGACGTTTAATATTAAAGATGTATACCAACTCATCTGCAATTTGTTGACATAACTAGCTACCTTTCCCTAGTAGTTTTTACTTTATGTACGCTGTAACTTATTCCTTGTTAACTGAAATAAATTAATCAAAACCTTAAATTGGCACTGCAAAAGAAAATTATTATAACTATTTATTGCACATAAGCAATTATAGCAAGTATATTGCATCAATTTGCTTAGTCTAGTCTTAAAATAGAATATATAGGTACCTAATAAAGGCAAAATAATTATTGCGAAACTCAGGTATATTGTATTTCTTTCCAATGCAGTTTTTGATTATTGAGCAATTGGAATTGACATAGAACGTAAATCATATCGTATGAGCGCTGTATAAGTTTTGATTTCAACTAATTTTTTTGGATTATATAAGAACCTGGTGCTGCCAGCTCAGTAAAGGTTGAAAAAAACTCTTGACACACATTTTTACTTAATATAATACACAGTAGGTAATTTCTTATGTATGTCTCATAAGATACGTCTCGGATTTTGATGCGTTTTTTAATAGATAGACTGATTTAAATAGCTGGCTTTTTGTAAAATTTGTTAGTTTGGTAATGGTCCGGGAACCAGTGACCAAGTCCCTCCCAATCAAAATTCGAGAAATGCATGAGGGACTAATACTATGAACACTCGCGACATAAACAATCACCAGGTAAATTTTTAGTTGAGAGGAAATCATTGAAAATATAAATTATTTTTTCATGTTCAAGTAGCCAACTGACGTATAATCCACCGTGTTATAGTCAGCTGACTTGGTTTTTCTATCAAAGCACTCGATAAACTATAATCTGACAAATTCTCAAATGAGAGGAAATGACTGAAAAAAATAATATTTTCTCCATGTTTGGCATGTGGGACTGCCACTGCCCAACCCACCCCCGGAGTCGCAGCTGACGGTCGCGAGTGTTCATAGTATAGAGTAAGTCCCTTATGCATTTTACAAAGTTTCACTCGAGAAGAAATCGTTGACCAAAAATGTACCTGGCTCCCGGACCATAATGTTTGGTTTCTCAATTCCAAGCGTATGAATTAGTGTGTACACGTCTGAATTGCAAACAGTTTCAGCTACAAAATTGGATTGCAGTACAGTTTGAAGTACATTTTTTGCAGTTAATTAAGCTTTTGTCGTTCCACTATGTATAGAATATTCTGTGTGCAAGTGTGTTTTGGTTTTTTCCCCGTAAATATTATAAAGAATTACAGTTTAAGGGCCTACATAAATATTATCGTCGACATGTACATATTAACACAGCTAGTAGGTATAGAAAATGAAGAATTAGGGATATTTTTTTTGTTTACTCAAAATCTACTAAATATATTTTAATTCTGATTGACGTGTTTCTATATATAATAGTTACTTATGTTTTTAAAGTTATTTCATTAGTTAATACGCGATAATAGACCGACAAATGAAAAAAATAAAAAATGCGAGAGGTTGTTTCGCTAAGATTTTCTATCGAGAAAACTTTTTTCAATCGCGTTTCTGAGTTTATGCGATCCTAGATCATATATTGAAAAAACATATACTTAAAAATTAGAGCTCTAGCCATTCAATCTGAAGAAACAATGAAAACTTCGTACATAGAAAAATGCATGAAGCTATTTTGGTATCCTCTTAATGTAATACTGCAGGGCAAGAGGTTTAATCAATCAAAATATTTGTTTTAGATAGCTCTAGGTATTGTCACTTGAATATACAATACATTATTCTTATATATAAAATTCACGTGTCACAGTGTTAGTTACCGTACTAAAATATACATAATATATCTCTCTCTCCAGCCTAATAACATCCCACAGCCAGGTACGGGCTTCCTTCACTTTTGGAGTGCTTTTGGTCTACTTTGCCGCACCGACTAGGTGTGTTGACACAGGCATTAGTTTCGAGTTTTCCGATTCTCACAGGTGATGTTAGTTAACATAACCTGTGAGAATCGGAGGGATATTATAAGCAGTTGCTTATAATATCCCTTAGCTGACGCACCCTGCACCCTGAGGAAGAAATGGAGTGATAACGCTTGTATTTTTAATCTGTCACTGCCACGGATTACAATAGGTATGTATACTAAATACTAAACTTACTGGGATGTCAGATAATTATGGACATTGTCAGCGATTTGTACTCTTAATTATGTCACAGGTACGGTATTGAAATAAACGGTTAGAGTATAATTAAATCTTTGTTAGTCATTGATGCCAATTCTGCTTACACATATAAACATAACTAAACTAAAACATGAATATTGCTTAAGAACACAATCCAGTAATGTTAACTAAACTAACATGAAACATTATAAAAACTCGTTGTAATTAGTTATTGTATAGAATAAGGATTTTAATTAATATAAATACGTTGAAAATAGTAGCCATTATATCAAAATACACCATCCTTATACAAAAACTACTTCATACAAAGTTTTGTTTTAAATCTAGCCCGAAGTTTCAAACACGTAGAAGATTTTGTTTTTTTACATGAGTCGTGCTAATATTAAAGAAAATTCGTCAGAGGGAGTCCAAAATAGGGAACCTCTGGCGCTCCAGGAAGACGTGGAGAGCGCCGCAGTTAGGTTTACCCGGCATTCCAATGTCCGGTTCACCTAAGCATCGGCGATTCCGTCTCTACTTACTCCTGCCATGATGGTGATGACCGCAATGACAGAAGTGGGCGTGTGTAAATGCATTCCACGGCGAAAAAAAATAATTAGAGAATATTAAGCACACCCTCCGTGTGGTGACGGATTAGGAATAAAAGTGTCACCACCCCATCTTCTCCCAAGAGTGCTGTAAAAGTCTGCTAAGGGATATTGCACACAGATAATATCTTCTGTGAGAGACGATAATCTCGAAAATAAACCCTGTGCCAAAACGCCTGATCAGCGCGGTACAGTAGACCATAATCCCTCCCAAAATGGAGAAGGCCCGTGCCCAACAGTGGGACGTAAATGGGCTGGAGAAGCACACCATAATTGGTTTTATTTTAGTTTTGAATGCCACAGAATTGAAACCATTATTTCAACATATTAAAATATGAGAAGTAAGCTTGAGACTGACCAAGTTACGACATTCAATAATTGTCAAATAAGCAAATGTATTTCTACTTGAAATTAATGATCAGCAAAAACTGTTTTTATGTCAATGAGCTTCAGTATGTCTGCAGTAGCGTATACTGGACGTTATAGTGCTGTATTGTTCAATTAATTTATAATTTGTGATTAATTTTACCAATGTAAGTAGAATTTGTTTAAATAATGACCTATCTATGATTTCTTATAACCGTTTTGTTTTTAAACTAAGTTGTATTCTTTAAGTTATTTGTTGTAAAAATTAATCTAATCCATAGTCTATAAAAATATGATTTGTGTAATATGCAAACTTACTTATAAATAGATACGATTTGAATCGGAAATTTATATATACAGTATAAAGTTTTACTTAACTAATTTCCAAGCCACGTGATTCAAATAAATAATTTACTTTTTATCCTTTTTAGGGTTTCGTACAAACCCTTATAGGATCACTCTGGTGTCTGTCTGTCCGTCTGTCAAACTTTTTTTACTCAGTAACGGCTGAAGGTATCAACTTGAAACTCATACGATATGTAGATCTATGCGGTCCCTTGCTGCAAAAAATACAGTCAACCTTTGACCTCTACGCATTTAAAAGATATAACCGAATTACGACCATTTTTAAGAATTTTTCGACTTATACCAGGGAATCAAAATTCACAGGTTACTTCCCGTTGCCCTAGAGCCTTGAAATTTGGCATAGATCAAGTCTATATAGTGCTGATACAAGGAAGAATCCAAAAACTTATAATTTGTCATCACATCACAAGTAAAAAAGTGTTTATACTAATACCAACTTATGAAGTAGCTGATATGTAGGCGATTCCCTATATTTCAACTACAAAATTAAGTTGGTGAGTTGTTTTGAGTTTAATTAAATGATTATTTGAATGCAGTTACTTATGTTTATATGTCTAGTAGGTACGAAACCCTAAGTGTGCGAGTTTACCTCGCTCTTGACAGGTTTTTATTTAATTTAATAATTAAGTATTGGTAAAATATTACTATCTCTTGTCAAATATTCAATAGAGAATGTTGTCATGAATAGCTTGTTGATATGTAAGTAAGGACAAATGTTGAGATTAGCCTGACTTTGACAGCAGATACATAAAATATTGAAAACGGCCGTTAATCGATTATGTTGTGTGAGCTGTTAGAATTTAGGAGGAAATCAAACAAAACTGAAGTACCTGTCTATTGTCGGTGAAATTAACAGGATTTTCCTAACCTCTGTATAATTGACATTAAAATTTTTATGGAACATTATGGTTTGTAATTAGATTAATCTTCTAGTTTAAATTCATACTTGTTGTTTGTTTAAATTACTACTTGTTTCCAGTGCCGGATTAGCCACGTAGCAAGAGTAGCAAATGCTACGGGCCCCGCGACTCGGGGGGCCCCGCGGTCTAATACCTGTCTGACCGTAAAAAAATATCAATTTATAATACACGTACCGTAAAAAAAATACACGTACCTACCACGAGAAACGTTGGTATCAAAATCTACAACAATAATTTAAAATTTTACCACGTTTCTACAATTGAGCGCTGGCTACACCAAAAGTTGTGTTGTACTGCTTGCACTGCGCTACACGCAAGTTGGTAGCACGGCAAAACTAACAGGGGAATCCCCTGATATTGTCATCGAACGAGCTAGTCGTAACAACCCGATCAAATAAAATAGGATTCTATCGACTATCAAACAATAAGAAAATGCTGTACATTTATGTTTGGCACAACATAAAAAAACTTTTAAAAGGACTTTAGATGTGAGCCATTCTTGAGAAAAGTTGTTTTGACATTGCTTCGAGTACTGTTTTTAGTTTTCTAACCTGACTTTGCGCTGTAAGCAAAAGCAACTCATACGATTATCTATTTTAAAACACAGTAGAAGAGTTTTTGTTTTTGTACGTAGTAAATGAAGTAAAGCATAAACGAAAATAATTTCACTTAAGGTAAGATATTTTACTAGTTATGTTTTGCATATTCACTTCAAATTATTTTTAGTAACTCTTAACATTTGCGGAGTCAAACTTTATAAACGCATATAAATAAAAACAAATACCTCAATCTCATTAATTTTCGTTCATTTAAGTTGTATAAAGAAAGTTACATTTCATGTCCTTTAAAAAAAATTATTATTCTATGCAACATTTTTGATTATTTTAATGTCGTATTAAATTTGATTCCTTTTATAAAACTTTTGTAAGTTATTTAATACATATAAATAGCATTTGTCAAGTTATTTTTTTTTATTTATAACGTTGGATAAATAAATGTACAGTCGAGCCTTTCACATAGACTCCATTTGCTTCACATAAAACGAATGGCATGGTTGGTAGCGAGCCTGCCTGCGGCGTCTAAGGCCCCGGTCCGAATATCGGCGAGATAAACAATTAATTAAAAAAATATTTGTCTAACCATAGGTAACATGAGCAGCAGATCTAGAGATACCGGTCGACACTATGCTTCTGGAAGTGCTAAGCGTAAAGCAAAAGACGAAAAGGAAAAAAAGAACGAAGCTGTTTTATCAAAAACACGTAAGCTGTTCGACTTTTTTAATGTTCAGAGTGATGTTGCTGAATCTACTGAAAATAAAGCAAAACATACAGAAGTTGCATCTCATTGTACATATAATAGTGGTACTACTACTGTTTCTAATGAAACTACATTTTCTACAAGTGATGCTGTAGCTGAAGAGACAGCAATTCCTTCTAATTTAGTTATATCATGCTCTAGCCAAAGAGAAGTTAAAAGCACAGCCAGTACTCTTGATCCAGAGCCGTCATGTTCAAGCCAAAAAGCAGTCGATGGTATATTATTGCATGATTTCACTACAGTTTCAAGTCTAAAACAAAACGAAAGTAAAATATACTCCAACGATATTGGTGAATGGCCGAGCAACTTCGATAGAGATTATTGGATTGCAAAAGGAAGCAGCGAACTGCAACATATGGATAGCGATTTTTTGTCTTCAAAGAAAATTTACGAAAAAGAAAATAAGCCACGATTCTGCCAAAAGTCCTTTTTCAGCTATAAACATAAACTAACGAATAAAACTCATGTCAGAGACTGGTTGTGTTATTCGGAAACCAAAGGACGACTTTTCTGTTTTGTTTGCAAAGTTACGAATTCAGATACTTCGTCACCACGGTTTACGAAAGATGGATTAGATGACTGGAAGAATGCGCACAATTTGTTGACAAGACATGAAGAAAGCACTCCACATAGACAAGCCATAATTTCGCTGGTAAATCTCAAAAACAAGAATACGCGTGTTGATTCTCAACTTGTGAGCCAAATTGAGACTGAGCAAAATTATTGGAGGCTACTCTTAAAACGAATCATTGCAGTAATAAAGTTTTTAGCAGAACGAGGTCTTGCGTTTCGGGGTAGTGACGAAATTGTTGGTTCCCCCCACAATGGCAATTATTTAGGCTTATTAGAATTAATAGCCCAATTTGACGCTTTTATGGCTCAACATATTCAAAGTTATGCTAATAAAGGAAAAGGACATACGTCATATTTATCAAAAACAACTTGTGAGGAATTTATTCATCTAATTGCATCAAGCATACTGGATCAAATAATTTGCGAAATTAAGAGATGCAAATACTACTCAGTTTCATTGGATTCTACTCCAGATATATCGCATGTAGACCAACTGACTCTGATAGTGCGCTATGTTCTACCATCTGGACCAGTGGAAAGATTCGTTAAGTTCTTAGACATGGAAGGTCATACTGCTGAACAACTCGCTCAAAGTTTATTAGATTTCTTAAGTGAGAGTGACATTGATATCAAAGATTGTCGTGGGCAAAGCTACGATAATGCCAGCAACATGAGTGGGAAATACTGCGGCTTACAAGCACGAATTAAGGAAATAAATAAATACGCAGAATATATTCCCTGTCTTGCACATTCCTTAAATTTGGTTGCTAAGTGCGCTGCAGACTGCTGTACAGAAGCATTACTTTTCTTCGATTTCGTTGAAAACCTCTACACGTTTTTTTCTGCTTCTACCTACCGATGGAGTCGTCTCACGAACGCTTTGAAAGATTCTACTTCAAAAATTCCGATTTTGAAAAGGTTATCGGACACTAGGTGGTCAGCCAGAGCTGATGCTACGAAGGCGCTTTTATGTGGTTTTATCACTATTAAGCAAGTTTTGGAAGACATTTTCAATAATGTAGATCAAAAAGCAGAGTGCCGTAATAAAGCTTACGGACTAGTTTCAACGATGAATAAGTTAGAAACGGGAATAATGACAATTATGTGGAACCGAATCCTAGAACGCTTGCAAGCGACTAGTGCTTCGCTGCAGTCGTCTGATCAAGACCTTAACACAGGATACGCCCTTTATGAAACAGTATATGCCTACGTACAAGCAATGCGATCTACATTTTCAGATGTTGAGGCAAAAGCCAAAGATCTGACCGACTGTGAAGAGTATCAGCAACAGACTTCAAGACGAAGCAAGCGGAATACAAAGTACGACCATTTCACCGGCTCTACTACACTCGACAACTTTGTTGAAAATCAAACACCTGGACAACGTTTTGAAATTCAGGTGTTTATTGTCATTATTGATAACGTACTGTCTGCTTTAACTAAACGTATGGAAGCATATCATGAAATTACTGGTGTTTTTGGAATATTTCGACAGCTAAAATCCCTTACAACAGAAGAGATTTTGGAAAACGCCTCACGTATGGTCAGTGCTTACGAAGATGATTTGGAAAGTAGCCTAGGCGACGAATTAGTGCAGTTCGCTGAACTGCTGAAAACAGATGTGGCTACTGTTATTGATAGCAAGAAACAAGAGTCTCTGGAACTGCAATTTTATAAACTTTTATTAAATAATTCCTTAGAATCGTGTTTCCCAAACGTAGAAATTGCCTTGCGCATTTACTTGTCTCTCATGATCACTAACTGCAGTGGCGAACGTTCTTTTTCAACGTTAAAACGTATTAAAAACGAGTTAAGAAACACGATGGGCCAAGAACGTCTTAATCACCTTACTTTGATGAATATAGAGTATAATTTGCTTAAAGAAGTCGATAGTGAAAGTGTTATCTCTAAATTTGCCCATATTAAATGCAGAAAAGTTTATTTGTAATAGTTTTGTTTTATTTAATACCCTTTAACTTGAGAAACTATAGCAAACGAAGGGCCTCTTGACAGAATTTGCTACAGGCCCCGCGCTGGCTTAATCCGGCACTGCTTGTTTCATTTGATGGATATTTATTTCTAAATAACTAATTATCTGCCTTTATTCAAAATTAATTGGGGTCGGCGCAGCATGGTTTCTTTTTTAGGGTTCCGTACCCAAAGGGTAAAAACGGGACCCTATTACTGAGACTTCGCTGTCCATCCGTCCGTCCGTCTGTCACCAGGCTGTATCTCAAGAACGGTGATAGCTAGAGAGTTGAAATTTTCACAGATGATGTATTTCTATTGCCGCTATAACAACAAATACTAAAAATAAAATAAAATAAATATTTAAGGGGGGCTCCCATACAACAAACATGATTTTTTTACCGTTTCTTGCTCTCATACAACAAACGTGATTAATTAAGTATTGTGTGTGTTGTTTGCTCATTTATTAATAACGTGCCTTATGTTGCATAGATAATGGTACGGAACCCGGAAGTGCGCGAGTCCGACTCGCACTTGAGCAATTTTTTAACCTCTCCTATAAGCTGACATTCTCATCAACTTCTTTTTCGTTTATATCGTCTCTCAAACAGTCCAACCATCTTTTCTTTTGGTCATGCTTTCCACCGGCCATCAACATTCATATTATTCAAAACCTACTAACCTAATCATCCATTAATTTATTATTCTAGAGATTTCATCTACTACTAGCTGTTGCCCGCTACTGGGTAACCGTCTTATGTTTTTTTTAAACATAGAAAGAATTTTTTCATATCGGTAATGTTTCCTGAGATTAGCGTGCGCGTTCAAACAAACAGACAAACTCTTCGGCTTTATAATATTATAGATATATTTTTTAAATATTTTAAAATATCTATTGAAGACTTAGGTGTTATTTATATATAAGCTATTACCAATATTGGGTGGGACGCTATCTCATGAGATAAACATTTTATTATCACAATGTACGACACTAACAAGATGTGTGTCATTCAATATACCGTATATTGGCACTTTAGTTGATTGCCCTACGTTTTATTGCCATTATTATATCTTCAATAAGATATTTCACAGGAGATTTGACTCCTATTAATTATATCACTAACTATCTACTACGAATATGTACGATAATACTGTAAATGAAATAAGAAATATAACGGAGATGTTTGCGACACTTTTTATTCTCATTTTGGGCGGAAAATGTCTTGCAATTTATTTGAAAATCATACATGGACTTCCATCATTTTAACATAGCCAGGTAAATAGCAGCTTTCTGTCATACTTTTAGATTTATACACAAGCGAATTTCTTAAAAATTGTTACAACTATCTTGCCACAATCTCTATTTTTTAGTTATTGTGTATGTGTGACTTGGAGTCAGGCTTAAGTCTTCTTAGGTTAATAAGTAAGTGCTAAGTTATTCCATAACTATTCATCACTGAATAAATACATGTCTACTAGACTATTCGCATGTAAAATATTAGATTTGTGTTCACATCTTCTAATTAGTATTCTATACATAAATATGAGCTCTTCAAGTCCTTACGAAAGATCTAACACGTGACAGCAATATATTTGCATATTTTACTAAAGCAAGTTAATTTCTAATTTAATTTTTCTTTAGATGACAACGGAGACTATTAAAAAAGAGCGTTTTAACCAACTGGGTCTTCCTCCCATGGAATTGGCGGAACCATCAACAAATAGTAAGTATAGTAAAACTTGAGAGGCTTGGCTTCATTAGTACGTTGATGATAGCCCAGATGCAGAAAAAGGTCGCGCCGGATAAAGTCCGAATCGTCCGTCGGTTTCTTATCCATTAGGCTCCACCTCTCGGCCGAATATTGACAATCTCGTCGAAGTGCTTCTTATTATCACATTGAAAGAAATGTTTTGTCTATAGTATTATCATAAAAAGATACAGATTCTTTAAACTTGTATTAATTTTCTATTTCAATTTATTATTCCTTTTTCATTACAATTGCAATTACTTAAAGCGTGAAATTTAAATGATTTTGATCCAGGAAAGTTATTTTTCTTCCCACTAATGACTTGTGTACTTTATTATCTTGCCTATCATCTGTTAATAGAAAATGGAATAAGATCTTGTGATTAGGTACAACTGTATCGTTAATGTTAAGATTTTTACTTATTATAATATTTTTTTTGTATTTATTTGTTTAGATCGCAATAACGACGGATTTATTTCGAGATGCTTGCTGCCTACATTGCTAAAAATGATTGTTATTTTATTGATAATAATATTTGCGGCCGGATTTTTTCTTTTGGTGTCAAGGCTAATGTCAAAATATGGTAAAATATAATTAAGTTCATGGATAATATTTTATTTATTTTCTTTAATAATAAACTACTGTATAAAAAGTATGTCTCGAAATCAATAAATTGTAATAATAATTTTCAGATTGTCCCAGAAACACTAAAATAGTACTAATAAAAGAAAATGATAAAAAGCCAACAGATCATAAAATGTTAAAAATTATACGTAAAATAAATATATCAGAAGAAAAAGATATACCACGAAAAAGAAGAGCAATCAGTCCTTTGCCAGACAATTATCTTGAGATGAAAGAGTTTAACTCATTAACTTTTAACGATGACCAACTACAAAGAGCTAGAGAAATTATAATGAAACATGACATTTTATGTAATGAAAATAATGAACAAGAAATTTGTAAGGATCTCGTTACAAAACTAAAATCAATAACACAAAGTAATAATACTGTTAGTTCTGAAAATTCCAATTTAAATATTGTTGAGGATCTTAATGAAAATTTGGAAAACGTGTTAACTACACCAAAACAAGACAAACATGAATCATTAAGGGCATCAATTTTAGACAATAACAAAGAAACGAAACCAATAAACCATTTTGGTTTGACACATTCAGACAATGACCCGAACAATTGCTTGATGACAATTTTCAAAAACTACCATAAGAGTGAGTATTCTTAACTGGTTCGAGGGCTTCTTTAATTATCTTAATATTCCATTACTATGTTTGATGTATATTTTGTGCTTGTTATGTTTTGCACACTGCTTCGATGTAAAATAAATAATTAAGTTAAAATGAGTAAATAATAACATAATTTGCAGATCTATTAAGTCCATCACTAGAATATTTTACATCTCATCCCAAACACAAGGATGTACTACCATCGACCAAAAAGAGGTTGGTAAATTTCATTGACACTAGTTTCTTGAATTTTATTTGTATATTAAATAATAAACCAATTTTCTTATTAACTAAGGTTATTTTCGTTTGCTGAAGACGATTCCCATGCTCGAGATGACGACACTCCAGGAAAACAAATGCATCCTCAAGATGTTGATATACTTTTGAGTTTTTTGTCACCCAAGTAAGTAACAAAACATTTTCAATAAACACGAGTTTTGCTTAAATGACCAACAGTTTACAATACGTTAAATATTTAACCCCATACTAAGTATAATGATGATAATGATAAATTGTTACATTTCAGATCAGAGGCAACAGCCACTGAACATCAAGTTATGCCAGCTAAAGACATTACTTGTCCTCATAATACAGTACCGTGTATGAATGGAGTTGCATGTGTTGATATTAAACAATGGTGCGATGGATACGTAGATTGCGACGATATTAGTGATGAAGCTCGGTGTAACTGTAAATCAAGAGTGGATAAATCAAGACTCTGTGATGGATATTTCGATTGCCCCTTTGGAGAAGACGAAATGGGATGCCATGGTAATTTTTGCAAAAGTTAATAATAATGAAATATGAAATTATAGTTTTGTCTTTTGAAAAAGCTACGGATATTTTTTCACAATACAGATAAAATAAAATAAAGTATAATAAAATATTTTTACTTTTGTATTATCAGAATTTTCGTGTTGTGACGGATTAAGAATACAAGTGTCACCACCCCATCTCCTCCCAAGGGTGCTGTAGAAGTCAGCTAAGGGAAATACAGTGCACACAGATAACATCTTCTGTGAGAGACGGAAAACTCGAAAATAAACCCTGTGCCAACACGCCTGGTCAGCGCGGCACAGTAGACCATAATCCCTTCCAAAGTGGACGAGGCCCGTGCCCAACAGTGGGACGTAAATGGGCTGGAGAAGAAGTATCAGAAAATTAGCTAAATTGCTGAATTGTTAAATCGAACATTAGCTGTTTTAATGGCATCTAAAATATGACGAAAATTTTATATTCCATTCTTATATTTAGTCAGAGTCCAATAATGACGAAGTTTTGCTTTATGTGTTTTAGGCTGCAGTGAAAATACATTTAGCTGTGAGGATAAAGGTTCTCACAGTACATGTTTTACAAACGAACAAAGATGCAATAAAGTTGTTGAATGTCCTAACCACAAAGATGAAGTTGATTGTATTATGTTGTCGCCGACTCTTCTAAAAAAACCAGTAATCAAACATTTATTATATTACAAAACAAACGAAATCATTATTTCTTTAACATATAAACTAACAATACACCAGTTTGTTGTCTATGTGTCTGTCTCTATGTGACTTTTGTCTTTGATGACTTCTAATATCAAATAAGTTTCGTATATTTGCTTTTAAAGAATCAACTAGAATTGTCTTCAAAGATCAATTCCTATTAGAATTTCTGTCTTTGATTTCACAAATTGTGTACATTCAATTCCAGATATTTGCTATATCGAACACTGAAGGATTTCTACATCGAAATTTCAAAGGAGAGTGGTACGCGGTTTGTAAAAATCCTTACATGTGGGCGCACGATGTCTGTCGTAGTGAAACGGGCCTTATTATTAGGTAATAAATAATATTTGTATTTCCTTTTCCTTTATTTTTTCGAACGATATATACTTCTCTTATGGTGTTGCTGCAGAAAGTAAGTTTAAATACAGAATTTTTGTGTTGCTTATATTAAATATTTACACACGTCGTAATTTGTATCAATACTAACGGTGTATATTACTTTAAGGCCACCGCATATTGAGCTTATAACAATTGACCCCATGTTGAAGATAAACTACATAAGTAATGATCATGGTGGCTTATTAGAAACAAGTGATAGATGTTACAACTCTTCGGCTGTATACGTAACCTGTCCTAAAATGCTATGTGGAACTAGAATAAAATCAACCTCGCAGTTGTTAAAAGAGGTAAGAAAGGAATTATCATGTAAGTAGGTACTATTTTTGTAAATTTTCAAGCAAATTGTAGTGGAAAAAGTGATCACCGCAAGCGGGAGTTTTCCACTACAATTAGATTTATTAATTAAAGCATAGCAAGTCAATTGGCATTGTTCATAATTTTTGACCTGCTGTTGTTATATTTGTTTTAGAAAATATAGACTATTTTAAGCAACTAATTTCAATTTTTTTTTAAATATTTAAAGATATTATTTTAAATGTTGTGACGTCATCGTTGTACGCAATTTGTGTATTGATTTTTCCTGTTAGACTTAAGACAAGCTTAAGACAGATTGCAATACATCTTTTCAAAGTTGCCAAGATGATATAATAGACCAATTTCAACTCCACCACAGAGTAGTATATCCCTCGAAACGTCTTAATATTTTAAGTCCTTCATTTCAAGGGAAAATAGAGATCATTTGCTTGTTTGGAAAAATAATCGTTAATATAGCAAATTTGCCAAAAAAACTAATGGATCATGATCAGAAACTCTATTCCCCGAAATGGTTTTTGAATTAAGAGTTTAAAAAAAATATGAACAATGCCAATTGCAAAATTAATAAATTGCTTTAATTTTCAATCAATTCAGTTTGACGCAGCACGCAGCAGAAAGAGAGTGGTTACTAGAAAAAAGTATCAATCTAAATTATTTTAAGAGTTTTACCAAAAGAAAAGATTTCCTGAAATCTAATACCAGGACATAAAAACTTTTAAATTTCCACACTTTTAATTTTCTATCAGTACTATGCTCATTGTTTTTAACAACTTTTTTTTTTAAAAAGAGCTTTTAATGATGAAAAATGTATTTACTGTGAAAATAATATTTGTCCGTAGAACATCGTCATTGAAAATAATCTTTTTGGGCGTAACAAAAGATTTCACGACTCTAATAACCGTTACCCTTTGAGGTTTTACCCCAATCGTTGGAAAAGGAACGTAGACAATGCCATTAATATGACAAATCACAAGAATAAATTCGATACACCAAAGACAGAAGACGCTTTTGGTAATATGAGAAACAAAAGGACAGAGGTCAGGGTGGTTGGGGGTACGCCCAGCCAACCGGCAGCCTGGCCCTGGGTGGCGGCGATCTATAGAAATGGAATGTTCCACTGCGGAGGGGTCGTTATAGCTCATAGTTGGGTTATATCCGCTGCTCATTGTGTTCACAAGTACGTTCATTACTTTGATTATAACATACTTAAATTGTTTATGTTATTCTAGTCTAGTCAAAGTGATTCCGTTGTTCATAATTACATTAACCAATTAACAGGTTTTGGGACCACTACTATGAAATACAAGTTGGTATGCTGCGACGATTTTCATTCTCACCGCAAGAACAAAATTACAAAGTAACGCATGTCATAGTAAATCAACAATATAGTCAAGTTGATATGAAAAATGATCTCTCGTTACTAAAAGTCGATCCTGAAATCCAGTTTAGTCGTTGGGTTCGGCCAATTTGTTTGCCATCCCCTGATGTAGCTGGTCAAGATTGGCTATGGGGACCTGTTCCTGGAACAATATGTACAGCTGTTGGCTGGGGAGCTACCATGGAACACGGAGCAGATCGTGAGTTATATTATCAATGAGATTCGAAGATCCAGAAATGCACGGACATAAAAATTTACTAAAGGCAATTTTTTTTTCTAGCTGATCATTTGCGTGAAGTTGAATTGCCTATTTGGGATAAATGTAAACATAAAGAAGACCGTGCTGGTAACGAAATATGTGCAGGGTTCTCAAAAGGCGGTAAAGATGCATGTCAGGTATGAAATATTACAAAATAATAGAAAATCTAAAATGTATTCCTATTTCATTCTTATCACTTATAATGTTTATCTTTTTATTTAACTTATTTTTCTAAAAGGACGAAATATTTTAGGGAGATAGTGGCGGGCCACTTTTATGTAAAAATCCATTGAATTCTAACCAATGGTATTTGGCTGGCATTGTAAGTCATGGCGACGGTTGTGGCCGTAAAGACGAGCCTGGAGTATATACACGAGTTAGCCTTTTTGTACAATGGATAAGACACCATGTTTGTAAGTATTTCTTCTGTGAGTGATTATGTTCTACACAATAAACTCTACAACAGTTTACATTATGACGCCATAAAAATGAATTTAATAATTTTCTTTTTTTTATTAATTTTTTTATTTTTTATTATATGTAATTTGCATAAAATACATAATAATATTATTTATTCCATTGTAAACTCATTGTGAAATCTGTAAATGACTTATTTTTCAGCCTCAAATTCGTTGCCACGCATTAAACCAGTACATCATTGCCCTGGTTTCAAATGTGAATCTGGAATTCCAAAATGTTTGCCAAATTCACGTAAATGTGATAAAACAGTAGATTGTCTTGACGGAGAAGATGAAGTAAATTGTGAATTTTCAAGAAAGACGGCTACATTTGATGACACTATGTTTTCTCAAAAAGATCCCATCATTGAAGAAATTTTTGTAGCTAGAAATATAAAAGCAACTTTACAGAAAGATAATAAATTAGAAAACATTGATATAACCACTCCTATAATTATAGAAATAACCTCATCTAAGGCAGAAGCAACAGAAACTACACAAAACAGTTTAGATACAAAATCAACGGATGGTAAGGATATAAGATTACACTCACAATTTTAATAAAAACTGGAGGAATAACATTTTTAGACATTGTTTCATTAAATGTATAATAAAAAGTTTAGAGGATAAGACATCAAAACCAAGCTATAGCTATCATGGGTTCTGTGAGATTAAGGGTATTCAACAAATTAATAAAGTGAATAGGCTATTCCTCATACTTTTAAAGCATTTTACTTTTACTTCTTTAACGAACTCATGTTTTTTTAAATAGTAATTGGATTTCAATCCAATATTGGTATTCTAAATAATAGGTATAAAAATGTTCAACAATAGCAATGATGTCTCGACTTTTGTCTGCGAAACTTTAACTTTAATATTTTTTAAAGGTACTATAGATTTTAAACATGCATCAACCTTTGAATTATCAATATCAAAAAGTAACGAAGATTTTACTGATTTTGAAAGTCAAATAACTGAAGATCCTGGCATTAAAGTAAAAAATAATAGCAATGAAAATATCGAATCCAGTACAATGACATTAACTGAAGATTCACTTGCATTACGGTCGGTAACTGAGGAATTAAGAGAAGAAACTACCGAAAACGTTATGGTCACAAATAGAAACACCATTGAAGATAAAACGGATATAACTGAACATAGTACACAATCAACTACAGAATCTGAACGACTTGATATATTTGAAACTACAACACATAAAAATATTGATAAAAGTAATCAGTTAGATGTTACAACAGCCCAAAGTATTTTTAAAACCGAGAAAAGTTTTTTCGTTCACCTTTTACCACCATCCAATTTGACCTCAGTTAATAAAATCTCACAAAATGCTGATCCGAGTAAAATGGAGAAAGTAACAACAAATAAGACTAAAAGTGACAAGTCGATTACAAAGCCATTGCTTAACTTAGCCGATAAAAGTAAATTATTGAGTACGATAGAAGAGATGGTATCTTCGGAACTCCAGCCAGCGACAGTTCGGAGAAGACCTCGAATACCACACAACTTTCAGTGCCAGCGGTAATAATGATCTGTTTAAGAACGTTTTTAAATTGTTGTTATGTGCTTATAAATATCTATTAACATTGTTGCAGCATTTATCAAACTATACCTTATCACCAGCGCTGTAACCGCAAAGCTGATTGTGAAGATGGAACAGATGAATTAGAGTGTTCATGTATTGATTATTTAATAACATTCGATAAAAATCTAGTGTGCGATGGACTTTTTGACTGTGCTGATGGCCGCGATGAAACAGATTGCTGTAAATAATCTTTAAATTAGGTAATTATATTGTTTCCAGTTCCACAAGAAATTAATGAAAGAACTGTATTTTCAGTTACTTGCGATGATACCCAATTCTTGTGTAAGCAAAGTCAAATATGTTTACCTTTGAAGAATGTCTGTGACGGTATACCCCAGTGTCCTCATAATGAAGATGAACATGATTGCTGTAAGTAAAAAGAATTATTTACATGAATATGTTAGTTTTATTGAGGTATTTATTTTATTTATGTTTTTAGTTGCGCTCACTAATGGCAAAGATATTTACTACGACGTAGATGAAAGGCCAGCAGTAAATTTGGAAGGATTTGTTACAAAAAAAATCAATAACGATTGGCATGTAGTATGTGATAACAAATTAACTCCAGAGCAACAGGAGAAAGCTGCGTCATATATATGTCGATATTTAGGGTTTGGGTAAGTTTTAATTTAATGTAAAATGAACTGAAAGTTTTGGAAAATAATTAATTTACATGGTTCAATTGTGCAATAAAGAAGTAAAATATACTTACTCAAAAGCAAATATGCCTTAGGCAATGCCTAGGCCGCCTTAGTATCAACTAAACATTTCATTGGAATTAAAGTTAATCGGGCAACATTTGTTTAAAATTATATAGACAGGCTTTAAACAGCGGCCATAATGTGTACGTTTATTATTTTTATTTGTAGTTCAGCTAACAAATACCAAGTGAAATACGTAAAACGACATGAAGCGGAAATGAAAAAGCGCAGTGTTAATTATAAAAGAAATACTATGGAACGTGTTCCCATACATTTCTTATACAGAGAAGAAAAAGAAGACAATGACAAATTTAGAGAGGTAGTAATAGAAGACCCACAAGTCATAAAAGAAGAATGTGTACCCAATATAACGAAAACATGTAAATCATTATATGTGTATTGTGATCATTCCTTATATAATAATATAGAAGAATTGGACAATATATTTTTACGCAAAACGGAAATCGCTCATGATCGTATATGGCCGTGGGTTGCTAAGGTTTTTGTTGAAGGTCAATATAGATGTATTGGAGTTTTAGTAAACCTGTCATGGGTTTTAGTCAGTGATACGTGTCTTTGGGATTCTACGTAAGTACTTATAACTTTAACTCCAATATTTAGTTGTTTTTAGCGTTCCCTGCTAAAAGGTAAAAGGTGACCCTGTTACTAAGACTTTGCCGTCAGCCTATATGGCTATATCTCTATAACGGTAATAGCTAGAGAGTTGAATTCACAGTTGATGCTAAAACGACCAATACTCATTATCATCATTCCTCTGCTTTAATCTCGTTAATTGGAATCGGGAATATGATGAACACTATAATAACGGTATGAAACCCTTTGCTTGCGAACCAACTCATACTTGACCGGAATTTTTGCGTTTAGTTATGTTAGAAGATAGAGTCTATACCTAACAACATTATTTTTTGCAGACTAACTCATAATTATATAACGATTGTACTAGGTTCTCACAGAACTTTGGACACAATAAGTGGAATGTATGAGCAAACTTATCGAGTGGATTATAAGAAATACATATATCATAGTAAAGCAATTCTATTACATTTAAAAAACTCAGCGTATTATTCAAATTTTGTAAAACCTATGGTTGTGTCTTCATCGTAAGTATTTCAAATAAATCGATATGTCCTGTTTTTGCTGTGTATAGCATTGATATTTCGTATTTTACAGTTATACTGATTTTGATGCAAATTCAACCTGCATTGCTGTTGGTCAAGACAATAAAAATAAAACGATTAGTATTAATGTTCAAGAAACATTTGAAAATTGTCATCAAAGCAATCGGTGTTTTATTCGGAAATCTAAAGATAATATTTGTCCTGTAAGTATCATTAAAATCGAGTGAAATAATTACATTTTGTTATATTGCTACAATTTATGCAATTTTTTTTATCAATTGTTAGTATTACTATGTCGAGTATTTCGTTAATAAGACCTTATTTGTAACCATTATATCGTCATGTCACACAGAGAGCGTACATACTTCCTTCTATTATTTTTATATTTTTTATTTTTCATTTTTTTTCTTTTAAATCACACTAAGTTACATATTTAAATATTATATATATATTTTTTAATATTATTGGACATTTCACACAACGTCCTCTGGTCCAAAGCTAAGCTTATTATGCTTGTGTTATGGGTACCAGAATACGGATAAAATACATAAACTACTTTTCTTTTGTAAATACATACTTATAATACATAACACCCAGACGCAAGACAAACATTTGTATGACATTTATAAACATCACACAAATGATTGTCCGAGGCGGGAATTGAACCCGCGACCTCGTGAACGGCAGTCCGTTACATGAACCACTAGACCACGAAGCCCGTCAATTAATTATAAACTAAATAATAAACAATATACATTTAAAAAAAATACATGTGAGCTCCAACAGGCGGCGTGCAAAGGGACCAAGCCACCGGTGGCTAAGGATCCAGGGAGAGGAACCTCCTCACAATCCGAGCTGTATCTAAGACTAATGCTTTATGCTTTCTCTATTAGACATATTATATTAATATTTTTTATTGTTATATTTTGTGCTCAGTAATTAGCTTGTACAATGGCGGACTTAGTGCCTAGCGTATTCATTATTATATGTCATTCCTTTGCAAATATATAACTTAAATTTAAGGTAAACGCAGTCAGTAACCGTCTTTGGGCTGGTATAATTAGTTGCCATACAGAACAGGGCTGGTTTCCAGCAGCATCGTTTGAAGACAGCAGAGGAGAATGTGGAATAGGTGACCGTATAAATGCGACTTACATAGATGATATTAAATATGAATTAAAATATTTAAAAGGTAAGTAATATTTAGAGAATAGAAACATGCGAATTGATGAATCTCCTGATTTTTAAGTTGATTAAATACTAACTTACTGGTAACATAAATAAATCAAGATACCTAATCAAGATAAGATATTTTATTCACATAAAAGTATTAAAATGGTACCAATTAAATAAATATAAATATTCATGGACATGTCACACAACGTTCTCTGGTCCCAAGCTAAGCTTATTATGCTTGTGTTATGAGTACCAGAATACGGATGTACTACATATACATACTTTTCTTTTTTAAATACATCCTTATAATACATGGAAACACCCAGACGCAGTACAAATATTTGTATGACAAATATAAACATCACACAAATGATTGTCCCGAGCGCGAATCGAACCCGAGACCTTGTGAACGGCAATTTTTAGAGCACAACTAAATTTCACTATAAAATGAAAATAGCTATGGTGTATTTTAATTAATTGGCTATTTTCATTTTCATTAATTTAATTCTTTACATATATACATACACAGAATTTCTACTTGAAAGATTTTCTAATAAAAAAGTTCAGCTAACATTGCCAATTTCTGTTATTGACACTGTCGTTTTTAATTTTTTAGTCAATTTAAATTTAGCTATGCTTATAGAATCGGTACCTTTGTTTTGCTTCAGTAGTTAAATGAAATTAATGAAAAATTTTACGGATTTAGACGCGTATATTTGTGTACAAATATACGCGTCTAAATCCGTAAAAAGTAGTTTTATTTAATGAAAATTAATGAAAGTATAAATAAATGATAAAAATTTTATGAAAAATTACTGGTACCTAATGTTGTTTTAATAACTTTTACGCATTTTTTGCAATAGGAATGAAATCTCAGTCATCTTTAGTAAAAACTGATGATTTGGATAATAATTGTGAAGGCATTCGATGTGCACGTGGTCGTTGTATTCCACTGAGACAATTGTGTGATGGTGTCAGGAGTTGTGAAGATGGAATCGACGAATCTGAAACTGCTTGTATAAAGAAGAAAGCTATGTGCAGTCAAGACCCTTATAATAAAGGATGTGGTAAATTTTTCATTTTATGCATCATCGACATCATCATACCATCATCCTTTTTCCTATGGGGGAAGGCAGAGACTACAGAACGCTATTTGATGCGGTCCAAACACACTTCCTTGGCTTCATACTCTATGCAATGCCCGACGGTTGTAATTGCTACGCACTTGACCCTTTTGAAGAATATCGGCGATGACATCGGAGTAACTTTTTTATTTTATATAATATTTCAATAAACTTAATTAGCTATAAAACATTGTCAAAAAATCGCGACGACATATTAAAATTTTTTAATATAAAGCAAATATTGACCTGGAAAAGATACGGGGGGAATATGTAGAATGGATTTATTAAAAAAAAAATTAAAGGAGATCGGCAAGCATGGAATCATTAATTGATTCATTGATATTTTTGTATTTTGATATAGTCTGCAAAAAATAATGTTGTTATAGACTCTATCTTCTAATTTAACTGAATGCAAAAATTCCGGTCAAGTATGAGTTGGTTCGCAAGCAAAGGGTTTCATACCGTTATTATAGTGTTCATTATATCCCCGATTCCAATTAACGAGATTAAAGCAGAGGAATGATGATAATGAGTATTGGTCAATCACTAATACCAGTTATACAGCCACTTCCAAAAGCATATATCTTTATAACATTTCAGAATGTTCAGCTGGACAACTAAAATGTCGCAACGGAAAATGTATATCGAAAGAACTATTCAGAGATGGCAACGATGATTGTGGAGATAGAACTGATGAACCGGGTCAATCTGCATGCTCTCATTATTTAGCAAGAGTCATGCCTTCAAGACTATGTGATGGCATTCTTCATTGCCACGATAGGAGTGACGAAGATCCTATGTTTTGCAAATGCTTCGCCAAGAAATCTTTCAAGTTAGTAAATTCATGTGGTGACGGATTAAGAATACAAGTGTCACCGCCCCATTTCTTCCCCAGGATGCTGTTAAAGCCAATTTATGGACACATATACCATGTTTTGTGAGAGACGGAAACCGAGATAATAAAACTTGTGCCAACACGCCTGGTCAGCGCGGCATAGTAGACTTTAATCCTTCCTAAAGTGGAGGAGGCCCGTACCCAAAAGTTGTACTTTAATGAGCAGGAGAGAGAAAGAGAGAGAGAGAAAGAAGTAATTTATTTTATAAATTCATAGCGGACATTTATATATGCCGTAATGGTTGGTGCCTTGAGTCTTACCATAATCCGGCAAGAGTGGCCCCTTTATATGGGGCACGACTCGTCGGGAGGAAAATTCCTAAAGGTCTCTACAGTTTGTAGAAGTCACGCTATTATCTTTTACTGCTACAAAATTAAAATAATTACCGTTAATATGATATTAAACATTTATATAGACCAATTTAATCTTCTAATAACAAAAATAAATTTCTAATCATCAGTGGTATTCAGTAAGAAAAAGTGAAGTGAATTTTCGGTGAATCTTGGTCACATGACAGCGCTCCTCTATTTTTATTGCAGGAGCGCTGTCACGTGATCAAGATTCACCGAAAATTCACTTCACTTTTTCTTACTGAATACCACTGCATTAGTCTTGCTAAAACTCAGGAAAAGTTGGGTCGACTTACTTAACTTATTTTTCAAATTTTTGTCGTAGTATAAGCAAGAAGAGAGATACAGTAAAAACTACTATTTCATTTTCCATATGAACTGTATGTACGCAAGAGAAACTGCGGGGCACATCTAGTAATAAATAAATATAAATTGGAATATCTTAAAAGAAAGTTATGGTGTTTGAAAAAGAGGAGTGTATGTCTGCATGTAATATTAAAATAGATGATGAAAGTGTGGAACAGGTACAAGAATTTGTTTATTTGGGAAGTGTTTTTACAAGAGATGGTAAGGTTGATGCTGATGTGGAAAGAAGGGTGTTAGCGGGAAATAAGCTGAATGGTGCCTTGCATGCTATTGTGGCTAACCAAGCGATTACTGAAAAGGCTCGAATGGCGATCCACAATGGCGTGTTGTTACCTACGCTTATGTATGGAAGCGAATGTTGGGTGTGGCAGGAGAAGCACAAAAGTAGAATAAATGCTGTAGAGATGCGCTCTTTGAGAAGTATGTGTGGTGTGACTTTGAAAGAGAGATTAAGAAATGAAGTTATAAGAGAACGTTGTGGTCTGAAAGAGGATGTAGTGACTAAGGTGGAGAAAAGTATGCTTAGGTGGTTTGGTCATGTGGAGAGGATGGATGAGAGACGCTTAACGAAAGGCATATACACGGCGAAAGTAAGTGGAAATGCTGGGAGAGGACGCCCGAGAAAAATATACTCCGATGTCATCGCTGGGATACTCCAAAAGGGGCAAGTGCGTAGCACTTACAACCGTCGGGCATGTATGACCAGATGTATGAGTGTGGATGAAGCCAAGGAAGTGTGCTTCGATCGTGGCAGATGGCGCTCTATAGTCTCTGCCTACCCCCATGGGAAAAAGGCGTGATGTTATGATGATGATGATGATGGAATATCTTTAGATCATGTATAATATCTTTTGTTCAGGTGTGGTAGTAAATCCGACGCAGATTATTGTGTCGCTGCGGATATGGTCTGTGATGGTGTACCAGATTGCCCTAATGGAGAAGATGAAAAAACTTGCAATGGCCTAATGCCAATACCCGGCACTCCGTAAGTTAATAAACGAATGTATTTAATAGCTAAACGGCTTAATACGCGTGAAGATAAAAAAAATCTTCCCCGTTTATGTAACATTTTTCACTAATACTCTTATTGGTCACATCGGGACGTTATAATAGCCTTAAGCCTTCCTCGATAAATGGACTATCCAACACAAAGAGAGCTTATCAGTTCAAACCTTTTCTTTCTGAGAATTGCGCGTGCAAACAAACAAACTCTTCAGCTTTATTACTTTAGTATAGATTGAATCTGACAATGATTATTGTACACTTCAAGTTAGACAAATGTGAATATAGAGCTGTGTAGTCTTATGAAAAAATAAAACTAAATGGTGATTTTTGCTAACATAAAAATATAATACCTATAAAAAATATAATATTGGAATAAAATGCATAATTTTCCTGAGCTCCTGCAACAATTTTGATTAAACATTTCTGTCCCTTTTGTTTTAAACATAGCAAAGTTCTGTATTTTAACTACTTTATTATCACACATATGCATAGCTAGCAAGTCCAAGACAATTTGCGTACAATTTATTCTATGCACCCAAATTGTTATTTTTACAAAGGAAGTATTGTCACCCTAGACATTTGATAAGTTTGACATAATTGTTCTAAATACCTATAAAGTTTCGGCTCAAAATGTAGATTGATTGCTTCAATTACACAATTTTGCAATGTTAACTGAAATTTCTTATCATAAAAACTGTGTAATAAAGAATAAAAAATTTCATTATTGTGTTAAGTTTAGTTGTGAACATAGAATTAGTACCGGTATTTCTTACTATTGGTTACGTTTCCATAAAATGTCATTAATGCTTATAGATGCAATAAAAAGCATATAATCTATCTACATAACTTTATCTACAATATATCTAAACTACTCAAAACAAAATAGGGCCCACCCCACGATCGTCTACAAATTTGTTTACAAATATTTTGTACGGTTATCTTAAGATGACTTAAGTACATAAACGTATAGTTGACATGTTTATGAGTCTGTACCAGCGTTTCTAACGATAACTTTAACAATATTCTCAAGTGGGTAGTCAAATAAAGTGTAGGGCTAAAAAAAGTGATTAAATGCATATTTTTGTCGCTCGAGTTCTCAGTCGTATTGTAAACGTTGCTATTGAAGCTTATTTGGTAAACCATTTCCTTTGATTACGGCGTTAGTTCTAATCAATATGCCTGGTCCTCGTCGTCATATGAACATGGAAACTGCAGCTAGAGCAGTTGCACTGCTTCAGGAAGGGCACTCTCAGAGATCTGTTGCAATAACCATCGGCGTGTCCCGACGAGCTATCCGAAATCTGTGGGAACGCTATCAAGAGACCGGAAGTATTGCTAGGAGATCTGGATCTGGGAGAGCGAGAGCCACAACGGCCCAGGAAGACAGATATATCAGATTAACTGCGCGTCGGGAGCGTACAATCACCGCCCGAGCCTTACAGAATCAATTACGGCAGTCTACTGGAAGACGAGTGAGCGATCAAACTATTCGCAATCGACTCCACGAAGATGGCCAACGTTCCAGGATGCGTGTTGTTCGGCTAAAACTGACGAGAGCTCATCGTGCAGCGCGCTTAAGGTTCGCACGTGAACATTTGGATTGGACAATGGATAACTGGAGATCCGTACTCTTTACAGACGAAAGTAAAGTCAAGTTTTACAGTGACGACAGACGAGTACGTGTGTGGAGAAGGGAAGGAGAACGTTTTTCAGAACCATGCATCCATGAAACTGACCGTTTTGGGGGTCCAAGTGTCATGGTTTGGGGCAGAATAAGCTTGCTAGGTAAAACAGAGCTGGTAATTCTGGATGGAGGTACCGTAACTGCCGCTAGTTACGTCGAGCGAGTAGTCCGACCTCATATTGTTCCATTTTCACAAAGAGTTGGCGCTAACTTTGTTTTAATGCAAGACAACGCTCGCGCTCACACAGCGCGTACCACACAGAATGCACTTTCTGAGGCCAATATTTCAGTTTTGCCTTGGCCAGCCATGAGCCCTGACCTCAACCCCATCGAACATTTATGGGATAAATTGAAAAGAAGCCTCAAAGAAAACTACAGCAGCGTGAATAGTCAACAAGAGCTAATAAACGCACTCAAATTGTGTTGGGAGCAAATACCGGAACAAAACATAGTGCATCTTATCGAAAGTGTTCCAAATAGACTCAGAGAGTGCATACGGAGCAGAGGAGGACCCACACGCTACTAAATTTAAGACTTTTGAACATATGGTCCCAGTGCAGTGATAAAATTTAAATTTAATGAATCCCATTATTTTACCAAAATATCGCCAAAAAGTGTTCTTTGTGCTTAAATTAAAAAAAAATTAACAAATTGTGTAATTTTTTAAGCTCATATAATCTGTGAATCCCTACTTCAATCATATCTAATTAGAAAAACTGAATAATTGTAAGTATTTTAAAATTAATACAATAAAACGTGGTGGGCCCTATTTTGTTTTGAGTAGTTTATATATATAATAATATATATAATATAGTAATATCTACATACTTTATGTTATTTACAGACGTGGTACTGGCCAAGTTATAATACAATCCCATGGTGTTTGGTATTCCAAATGTTACCCAAAACAGAACCATACAAGATCTGAGCTTGAAAATATTTGTGCAGAATTGGGCTTCATAGGTGGTCATGCAAAACAAATCTATGTTACAGAAGATAGATTATTGCATAATAATTTAGTTATTGATAAGTTTCATGATGTAATTCTTAATAATAGTACTAAGATTAAAATGAGAAACTCTGCTAACCCTATAGCAGAAACAGTTTTTGATGAAAACATCGAGAATTGTTACCCAGTTTATATAGAATGTCTTTAAAATATTTGATGTAAAATATATGTTGTATTTATTCATTGCGATAATCACAGATTTATAAAATGTAGTGTCTATGATCCTTACCCGGCTTGAGGTCACTAACTTATCTATGTGTGCGTGAAAATGTATATATATGATACAGGCTATACCTCGCATGAAACGTCATTATTCTATGAAGTACGATTTAGCCAGGCTAAAGCTGGGAGGATTAACATATACTAAATCTATGGGCTAATGTTACTTGTCCACAATTTTAAATGTCAACCCACTATCTGATATATCTGTGGCGATAATTAAAATAAAACTACATGTCAAATTTACCAGTAAACTTTATTATAGAAATGTGTTTTTATTTACTTGTAATTTTATAATAAAGCGCTAATGACACTCTCAGGGAATAGAGTAGCTACTAATTCTACGGTAATCTTATTTATTCACTTCTTTTAAATGACTTCCGTTTAATGACGGGGTTAAAAGTAAAAGAAAGTTCTTAAAAATTACAACGCAGTGTGTAAAAAAATGTGGAGATTATGAATTTTAAACCCACATGTCTAATGTCTACTTTACACCTAAATGTATGCGTACCTACACATAGCACCTAGATAACTGTGAGAGCACTCTGGCGGTAAAAATAAGAAATACTTTAAAAACTATACGTACCTTTCGTTACCAACTTGTTTTGGTATCAGTATTCAAGAATCCAAGTCATAAGTTATTTAACAGTTCTTGAAGTTTAACAGAGATGTCGCTTTTATAAGTCATGCCTCTATAAGTCTATTTTAAATTTTGTTTCATATTCAGATTGTAAAATAATGGCATCATCCCTTGGCTATAAACTCGAATTTATTTTTCCATTTGTCCTTTATTCATCTACTGCTGGACATACCTTTTAAAGAACTCTACATCTTAATGATGTCATTGCTCTACCTTAAATTGATTGGAATTCTAGAACTTTCACAACCACATACCTTTAAGTAATATGATTGATTCTTCTGCCAATGCGTTTTTTAAATAGTTATTGTATTACTTTTTTCTTTAACAAACAAAATAATGTTTTGGAAGTTACCAATCAAATTATTCCTTATAGATTAATATGCCTAATAAAATTAAGTTAATTACGAACAAATTTCAGTTCATTTTATAATCAATTAACTCATTAGGAATATAAAGCCCATTATTTAATTAAAATATAATATATTCATATAATTTTAATATATTTAAATATTATACAAGTTAAACATGTTCTAGTATTAGTGAGCCTCTGTATTGAATTCATTTAAGAATTCAAATTCCTGAGTTTATCTCGGTCTTCAATCAGATCAATTTTGGCTCAAACAGGGTTTAGGGCAAAATTAACCGTAGTCAAATACATAATAATTAAGAAACTGGTTAATAGTATTATATTAACAACAGAAAATAGGAAAATAGGTACTGGCTATACGTATTATTTGATGCACAATTTTTTTTTTCTGTATTCGACGACACCATACGACTACGTACGCGTGGAATTTTTAAAACTTTCCCCTTTTTAGGGTTCCGTACCCAAAGGGTAAAAACGGGACCCTATTACTGAGACTTCGCTGTCCGTCCGTCCGTCCGTCCGTCTGTCACCAGGCTGTATCTCAAGAACGGTGATAGCTAGACAGTTGAAATTTGCACAGATGATGTATTTCTATTGCCGCTATAACAACAAATACTAAAAATAAAATAAAATAAATATTTAAGGGGGGCTCCCATACAACAAACATGATTTTACGGTAAATGTTTCTTGCTCGATACTAATAACGTTGCCTTATGTTGCATAGATAATGTACGGAACCCTTCGAGAATCCGACTCGCACTTGACCAATTTTTTTGCATCTTTTTTCTCTGATGGTTCTCTCCTATTTGGCGCCGCGTAATATTATATACAGCTATAGCCTTCCTTGATAGATGTACTATCCAACACTGATTAGCTCGTTTAAACAAACAAACTCTCCAGATTTATGATATGAGTATTAATTTAATTCTCCACCATTATTTGGTACTGCTTCTGTAATGAAAGGAATGTGCTTTTAAAATACAAAAAGTTAGTGTTGTTTTTTTTTTATTTGTTTGAAAGGGCTTGGTCGCTTTGCTACTATATCGCCATAAGTGATGATGATATATCAAAAGTGTTGATGATAGGTTTTCTGTAAAATATTTTATATCTCTACTCTCATTAGTTATTAAGATACCTTATGCTAGAATAATTCAATTGTAATCTATGTAGTTACCGTAAAACCGTCACTATTTGTATTTATGTAAGTTATATATCAGATCATTAATTGAAACCAAATTTCATTTCTGGATTAGAAAAATAAATAATCAATTTCTTACACTTGTGTATTTAACGAAAAGAAATCATGAAATAAAATACTAATACTTTTATCCAATAAGGTATAAAAAATTATATATAAATTGGGTAGGTTTATCAAATACATTGTAATAAGTTTGAAAAGTTTACATGACAACATACACAATATTCAACAATAAAAAATATCATATTTGGTCGCCGCGCGCCGTTGAGTCTGTCGCGTCGATGACAACATAGCCATTTGAATCAAAATACATTATTAGCAAGCATTATGTAGATTTAAAAACCTTTAAGGATAATTTCGACTATAGACTAATAAATATATGACATAAATCTTCACAATTTTACGTAAAGAAGATAAATGTGTAAGAAATTTACAATAAAACGCAAGCTTACGTGTAATGCGAGATCATTCAATAAGAAGATATAAATTTAACAATGTCCATTGTATTATAATATCCATTGTAAATCAAAAATTTTAATGCGCTTCTTTAATTTGTGCCGACCGATTTATTTTTGCATAAGCGGTGCACTGGACGGTTTTGGCATTCTCTATATTTACTGCCTCTATACATGCAACTTCTTTCATTCTTACTGTGTTAGTAGTCTGCTTGCTGTATCGGACGTGGCATTGCAATACGGCAATCTTTACTTATGATAAAACAAAGCTGTCTTTTTGTATGTATGTCCCTATGTGAACTTATATCTTCAAAACTACGCAACCGTTTTGTTGCGGTTTTTTTAATGATAGTGTGGTTCAAGAGAATGTTTCTTTTGTACAATCAGTGCAAAGAATGTATGTAATGTAGAAAAGTAGTATATGTATTCTATCCGTATTCTGGTACCCGAAACACAAGCATATAAGCTTAGGTTGGGACCAGAGGACGTTGTGTGAAATGTCCATGAAAATTTATTTACTTATTTAGGTTTCTTTTTTCTTCCTCTTGTATTACAAAACCAGTTCATATGTTAGTTTATGCACATTCTATGGTTTATAAAATACTATAGTTTTTTTTAGTTAAAGTGTACAATTAACTTTCATGTAGCCCTCAACTGCATATTAACGCGATGCGCGAATGCGTTGACTTTTAGTACATCAAGGCTCTTAATTCCAAGGTTTGAAGTTGAACCACTGGGTTTTTATTTCACTCGCGTAGGTAACTGTTTTACTGATGGTTATCGCCAAAAATAACCTTTAATTACTATGCAGTTTGAGCTGCCCTGACCTTTCACACATGCCTACACTACAGACGCTCCTTCTTATGTTGTTTTATGTATTGATTAGACTTGTTGTAACCTATGCCTGTCCAAATTGAGTAATTAATTTCTAAAAAGAATAATAAATTAAAATATTAATGCTATAAATTATAAAGTTCTTAATATTCTATTATGTACATTAATATTATGTACATTACATATTCAATGTTGTCATTCTTATTACATAGATTCGAAGCACTTGGTGGAAAAACTGTTAGTGGAGGCTTAGACAACATATTTTGAGGCGTTTTTGGTTCAATTGGTTTTGGTTTTGAAAGTGATTTTCAGCCACTTGCAGTAGACGGATTGATCTGAAATTTTGCACACCTAGCAAAGACCGATGACAATGCAATAATTTAAAAGAATAATCCCAATTCCTTGATCAGAATTACTAGAATAGCATGTTGAAGTATCACTATGACCACACTTGTATTTTTAATTATACACGTAATAGTTTAATCGTATACTAGTAGACTCACCAAGATTATTGTGTTTCTACGTATGCCTTTCATATACAATCAGATAATTTCACATAAAAACGCTTTGTTTCTAGAATCAGGTAAAAATATCATAATTGTTTACTTGCGTTTACTACGATTGTGACAACAGAAACATAATATGTCGCTGAAAACATAAACTGTCAACGTTTTGTAAGTAGGTAGCATAGAATTGAGTATTGACAATGCAATCTTTTAAAAAATATTCAGGATATTTAAGAATGTTTTTTTAGTTTTTAAACTAAGTAGATTATTATAAAGAAAACTGCCTCGCCTTACAAATAATATTTATATTCATAACATCAAAGTTTTGTGAGAATCTAAATTAAGAATTATACTCAAGTTTACAAATTAGCTTTAAATTAGGACATAAATCTTACACAAATTAAACATATAGATTAATAATAATAGATTAATGTATTATAATTTTTGAGGAATAACAAACATAATTAATGATATATTAGCCAAAATTAGGTTCAAAACAATGATGAACAGAATATTATTAAACCAGGAAGTATTGGCAAAACATTACCTTGTGCAAGTAATAAATCTGTCACTCGGCACATATCAGAGATCTCCATCGATAAAGAGCCAATAAAACTCATCTAATTGATGATTGTTCAAATACAAAAAAGCCGCCTCGTCTCTTCCGACATCAGTATTTTATTTGTATTCAAAGTTAAAATTTGCGCCATAACATCTTAGCTATACTTTTTGTATTAACAAAAACATACGCGATTCAAGTTATCTTTACAATCAATCAATGAGTGCCATTTACAGTTTTTATCAAACAACTGTTAGTATTTCCTATTTTCGTATCATATTATATATTCAGTATCGAATGTGTTTTTGCCACTGAATTACAAAGAAAAAAAAATACTGCAAAAATATTAAAAACTGAGTTACCATTGATGAGTAATTAAATATAATCGAAGATTTTAATCAATTCTTTTGTGGTATTTTAATAAAATTTTTACAGCAACGCCATATTTGTCATGTGCGCATACTTTTGCGTACTTCCCGACAATGATGCACCTACAAACCACAATGGAAAGACAAAGGACTATTATGGAATATTATTGATAGAATGCAACTTTGCGGTTAAGCTTGTTGTATAAAAACCGGTCATTCGAGTTGGAATCGTGCACCGAGGGTTCCATATTATTATATTCGTACAACGTATACATATACTTTATAATGAAACTTTAATCTTGTCCTTGGTGAGTAATAGATTGCAGATATGGTAATTATTGACCACTACACAAATAATTGGTCTTATTGGATCTCCACCTGCTGATGGTTCGATAACTTTTTGAAGTTTTTATTTTAATTTCTTGCATTAACCTAATATGATAATCCTCCAGTGATTACAAACGATAATAATTAGACACTTAAATTTCATCTTCCGTATCACAAATCCGACGCATGGCCTGTAGAAGGTAGGTACCTACTTCGTATTGGTCAAGATTTGGCTACACGACATGGTTTCCTACGTATTCAAAGGGAGACATTTTACAGTAATATATTTTTTTATTTTTTTATTTAAAGGGCTTGCTATCTTTGCGACTATATCGCCCTAATATGTAAGTAATATAAATAATAATAATATATTACAGTATTATGTGGCAAATATAGCTTTCCAGGTAATTTTTCAAAAAGAGAATTATTTTGTCAGTAGCAGTATGGAATTGTTTAATCACTCTAAACCCATAGACTTTGCATATTATAATAATACTAGCTGCCTCGGCAAACGTTGTTTTGCCATACAATTCTGTGTAAAAATCAACAACAAAAAATTTCATCAAAATCGGTCCAGCCGTTCAGGAGGAGTTCAATTACAAACACATGTACAGAAGATTTATATATATAAAGATGTTATAACATTATCCTAGTAAAAACCATCTACAAACTTGCAAAATAAAAAGTGTAATCGTTCGATGAATTGATTGAATGAATACAACTTAATTTTACAAACTAGGTAACATGCCAGACTCCGACTAAGTTGACTGGATAGTGACGATAAGCAAGCCAATAATCTTTCATTGTATTTCGGATCTAAAACCCTCCCTTACTCAAGTTATCCTCTTAGCTTCTGGGGCACAGACTAAGACTGCCTTCTTTTCTATGAGAGGATTTGCGCACATGACCTGTGCCTAAATAGTGTACTTATTTAATTATGGACCAAAAAAAAAACATAATAAATTCATTTCAATTCTGATTAATAGATATGCAATGTTGGCTTCGTGGCGTAGTGGTTCATGTACTGGACTGCCGTTCACAAGGTCGCGGGTTCGATTCCCGCTTGGGACAATCATTTGTGTGATATTCATAAATATCATACAAATGTTTGTACTACGTCTGGGTGTTTTCTATGTATTATAAGTATGTATTTACAAAAGAAAAGTAGTTTATGTATTATAACCGTATTCTGGTACCCATAACACAAGCATAATAAGCTTAGCTTGGGACCAGAGGACGTTGTGTGAAATGTCCACAAATATAAAAAAAAAATTCTTACTAGTTACAAAGCCATTTATTTTATATCAATTTGTATTTAATATAAATTATAGAAATAAATCATTATATTAACTTGACATTTATATGCTTAATACGGCCACGCCTGCTTTTATCATGATAACAGAATAAAGCCATATTTTCTGTCCTCATGTTTAGTTTATTATCTCATAAGTAGATAACTGATTTTATTATAAATTCTTTATTTAAATAAGATATGAGTCATGGCCATGACATCATTTTCCGTTTTACATAATGTTCAAGAAATGTTAAAACGTAGAAGAAATATTGTATTGAGCTTGAACTGCTGACCTAATACTAGGCACGTCGCTTATCAAGTAGATTATTCAATCGATCGAAACTAAAATGACTCACAGTATTATTTCTTTTACAAAAACTAAATGTTCAATGTCAATGAGAAACCAAAAATAAGCCCTTTTCCAACTTCCTTCCTGTATCAACTATATTATTATTATATCAAATGATCGCTCTCTTATAAATCTAGAAGCCGTCTTTTTAATACGCAATATTTTTTCTAATCTAGGCAGAAAAAGAATTAGCAAAAAATGATATTAACTAATAAAAACTGACAAAACAAATTTTTTTTTGAATAGTCTGCCGTTTTTTTACACGGACATAAAGGTCACTGGAAACTAACTGGCATTACTTATTTTTTTGTACTTAACACTAATTAAACTTCAAGAAAATGTGTATTTTTAGTTGAACTGAAAAACGCAATATTTTTTTGTAAATCTTTATAATAAAACAAGTATCATTAATTATAAAAATTATGAATCGGTTATTATTTATGACAAGACTTCAACTATAACAATGGCTTAATTTAGAATTGGCATTTTTACGAGCTAAGTCGTGCAAAGAAATCAGTTTCCAATGCAAATAATAACTAAACATAATTCACTATTTAATACTTAATCATTTGACCCCTCAGATTTTGACCCCAACGTAAAGTTCCTGATAGCAGGTGTGAGTGGATCAGTGTGACTATTCGGAATATATTTGAATATTCATTTAGACTGTAGACTGATACCTATTATTATAATTTTGATGTAAAATATCAATAAAACTAAACTATAATTCGCTGTATAAATCAATAAATAGCTAGTTTCAATATTTTTAGTATTCTGGTACCCATAACACAAGCATATAAGCTTAGCTTGGGACCAGAGGACGTTGTGTGAAATGTCCATGAATATTTATTATTTATTTTTAATATTTTTGTCATACATTAAATGTATTTAATTTGTTTCTTGTAAAGTGTACAGTTATGGAGGGTTAAAGTTCTAACCTAACGTAAATGTTCGTTTTCTAAAGTAATGATTTATCAAATGTAAATATAAGCGTTGATCATTTGGCAAAGTGAAACCTTTGTAAAATGATCAGTAGTAAAATAACCAATAGGCGAATCCACTGATTTGCCAAATGTTGTTTGTCAATTGTAATTTTGTCAGACGACTTTTGGTCAAACAGTCGGACCCCATATAGGTATATATGTAAATGACTGTACAAGGCCACCTAACAAGTTGTACCTAATTGCACAGTGCTATAACGCTTGCATTCAACTTTTCAAGCACATATATATAGTTTACTTATCAATGTCCATACGATTCCGCGTTGTTTGCATACAATACACAGAAAAGTTAACTCAAATAAGACATTCCATTCAGTTGCTATACGAAAACGGAATAATAATGAGAGACGCATTTAAAATGTTCTTTAGACAAGCCCATTAATGTTTTACTATTGGGCGCGGGCAGATCTTCTATCAGATCTTATTCCTACATCTTCTTTCCTTCGGAAGGCAATTTCGTATACTCTAACACACTGATCATCTGGTTAATTCTGTTGGCACAGGGTCCAATTTCAAATTTAAAGTCAAAGAATTATCTATTTTAAATTCTATGTTTAACCTGTTACAAATATATCAAGTGCTGTTTGTGATTTTAAAAAGCCACGAGAAAAAACTAGCTATCACAATAGACTACCAAACTTGATAAAATTCACCACTAAGCAATCAGTTATTGCATTTGTTTGCAATAACACTAAATAACTGATTGCTTAGTGGTGAATTTTATCAAGTTTGGTAGTCTATTGTTAATTTTTTGTGGTTATAATGTGCCATTGAGCTACCGAGTATCGGTGCTATTCGCATTATGAAAATTTACGACAACAACCCAATTAATACGTAAAATATAACCTGTTGTTTGACTGATATACAATTTATCCGAAGTGATTTCACTGTAGGGATGAGCTATGATGTCATAACCAACAATCATATAAACTTATAAAGACTGTGTGATAGCTAGTTTTTTCTCGTGGCTTTTTAAAATCACAAACAGCACTTGATTTTATATTTATATTGAAATTATAGTATGTTTGTTTGAACGAGCTAAGATTGATTTGAGAGATGAGATTAGCTCGTTCAAACAAACAAACTATAATGTCAACCACTGATTCGAACCACTGGTTCGAATTGAAAAAATACTTTTGTGTTGTATAGTCCAGTCCAGTCTACAAGACTTAAACTTAAAAGGTATACAATTATTGAAAAATTGGGCTCATAGTGTCTCGTTTATAGTTTTATATCTCGGTTATAGTTATGTAACCGACGATTTATGATCAATTTGCTTGTCAACTGCATTATTGTATTCTCAATACATAATTTTTGCCTTACTAGGTGTTGCCCTCGCCCTACTCGTGGAATTGTTATATAGCCTAAAGCTTTCCTCGATAGGTCCGAGATTAAAATAATTTTTCAAATCGGCCCAGAGCAGTGGTTCTTGTTATTAGCACGTTCAAAGAAACAGACTCTTCAGTCTTCAGCTTTATAATATTTGTAGATACAATAGATAACCATCATCATAAAACTGCCAATTTCATAATATTGATTACTTTGCAGATTAGAAAAAGAATGATTCTTGTCTGTTAAATCTATTTCAATTGCTACTGACTTTTGATTAAGGAAATCAGATAGCAGTTACTTTTTAAAAAACACTACAAAAATGTTCTGCAAAATATACGCAAAGGAGGAAGCCAATATCAATAAAATATAAGTGTAATGACTATGTCAATAGTAAAGGATGTCACGAAATAAAGTAAACATACAATATAAACATAGACCGCCTCGGTTGCCACTGAAAGGCATTCAAAAAGGTGTTATTTCCATTTTTGTATAACAAAAACCAACAATAGCAGCTCAGTCTACAAATATGTACAATGCAACTCATTATAATCATTACCTATAATGTTGTGTAAAAGAATTTGATAGTGACAAATTTATGTTCTTTTTATGAAAATTTTTAGGGGTTTTGTGACATAAAATGCCCAATTCAAGTCAAGTCTCTATAATTTAATAAACTATTGACTACAAATCTATTATTACCCCAGTAAAGTTTATAAGAACAATTTTTTAGAGTATAGAATGTCAATAAATCTGTGCTATAAATCAACAAAATATTCTGTAAGCTGTGTTGTATGTAGGTATTCTGTACGACAAGAGGTAGGCACCAGGTGTGCCTAACTCTTGCCATACAAATGGCAAATATTGTCAAATATACAAACGTGATAATATTTATAATAGAAACCTATATGACGATATATTTGTATATAATAAAATAATATTTTCACTACAGTACAAAATTAAGCGCATAAATAACTATTTCATTCTCTACAAACGATACGTAAATATCAGAAAATAATGATATTCTTATACAAACAACTGATTTTTTTTTCTATATAGATAAATCGTAAGCATGTCTGCGGTAGGTGCCAATTCGACAGATAACTGAACAAGAATTATTGAAGGCTAACAAGGTGCTAAAGTAAACGTTATTCTGAACGCTCATAAAAAATTTACGATCGAGAATTTTAAACTTGTCAAATGCAATGAAAAATATGGAAATGATGATAGGCGATTGTCGTTAATAAAAAAATACAAAGTATATCAGAAACATTACATAAACAAACAATCTTATTATAATCAAATAAATTTTAATATTGATTTTGAAAAGCTTTTTTCTTAAATATAAAGTTTAAGTACCTACGTTTTTCAAATAAAAGAACTTAGTACGGATTAACGCACGCCGCATTAGTTTAAATAAATGGGACCATTCATTCTTTTCCTCCATGCTTTTATGTCTGACGTCATATTTGAAGTACTCATTTTTCTTTTATAGAAAGAAATTCATATCGTAAAAAAATTCATCACACTTGTGTTACTGGCTAAAAGTTTAGCATCGATGTCAATTTGGATATATAATTTATATAGAATGCTTGATAATCATGATAATGATGTTTTATAAAATTTATGTAATATCTAACTTCATATTATCATCAATTTTAATTGACACACTTTATTGAGTACCTATCATAATCATTAGTGTTTTTTATGACGGTACATCAAAATATTTGCTTTGTAAACCTCAAATTTTACTTAAGAGTTTTTCAAGTACAGTTGCATTAACATATTTGCGCAAATAACACTACTTAGTAAATAGTTAACTAGCATAATATGCTAGTGAAATATGCATATTTTAACGGTATATCCTAAGTTAGTCACCACGTAAACGATATAGATAAGATAACAACATCGTATCGAAATATATACATAGGTGCATCTCTCTTCAGCTCAGGAATGTCCCAATGTTGGACTCGGGCCCATTCCACTTTGGGAGGGATTATGTGCTGCTATGACCAGGCCTGTTGGTATATTGTTTATTTTTTAATTGTTCCGTTTCTCATAGAGGATGTTATCTGTGTACAATATTCCTTAGTTGGCTCTTACAGCAACCTACGGAGAGAGAGGATTGCTAACAATTTTATTTTTTTAATCGTCACCACACGAACAGGTATATGATCCAAATCTGAATTCCCACAAACGAAACAAACATAAAGTCTGTCACACTAAACTGCATAAAACTAACTTAGCTCGCCGTAATTAGACTTTTCTCAGTGGCATTTTATACAGCAATATTAATGCGATATCTTATTATATTACTTTAAACGAGCAATTCTTGTAAGTATATATATGTATATATAATTGGAATCTCGGAATCGGCTCCAACGATTTTCATAAAATTTAGTATACAGGGTGTCCCAAAAGTCAACGTCCAACCGAAAACCCAAGCTAGGCCTAGTTGTGGGGGCTCTCAAA
Source organism: Orgyia antiqua (assembly GCA_916999025.1). NCBI lineage: Eukaryota > Metazoa > Arthropoda > Insecta > Lepidoptera > Erebidae > Orgyia > Orgyia antiqua. Next base: position 11,490,381 of record OU779864.1, on the reverse strand, counting down.
AAAAAAGAAAAAAAAATCTATCTCATGTAGTTTCAAAATGACAGCCATTTTTCTTAAATTGACACCCTGTGACGAGTTTACGACTACTGGGGCTACAAATGAGCTCTTTTATAATTTTATTTTTGTGTGGAGTAGTCTTAAGTGATGCTCCTACAAATTCCAATTCATCATTTGCACACAACTTCATTGGAATTTCAGAAAATATCCGTTTTATACCGAACCATGACGTGAAAATGACTACATCACTAAACTTTGACAGTCTGTACTGAAAAAAAAATCTACTATGCAATTTCGGCAAGTGCCCTTAAAAGTTGGCGCATTTAATGGGCTTTCCAAAATGGTATAATACTTACTAAATTATTTCTTAGACGACGAGAAAAAAAAAATTAAGAAAGTCGATATTTAGCTTATTATTAGTTAGTCATAAAACTTTCTCAAAATTATTCTAATATCATCTAGGCGTTCTGTAAGGTGTAATTAAAGAAAGAGACGAAGAAAAGTTAGAGCGGGATAGTGACGCTACTAAAAGAAAGAGACGAAGAAATGTTAGAGCGGGACGGAGAGTGACGCTACTTGGTGTCAGTGAATTTTTGGGATTGTTTAAATAAAAGTCAATTATTAAAAATCGAATGTTTATTTAAATCATATCAAATGTTCAAATTGCTTGCCATCAGCGCGTATGCACGCCCTACACCTTCTTAAAAACGATCGTGTAATCTGGCGGGCGAAACGTCTGGAATTGATGTGATCAGCGGCATCTTGAATTCTCTGACGCAGTTCCTCTAAATTTTCAATTGGTTTTTGGTAAACAATTTCTTTGACCGTTCCCCAATAAAAAAAATCAATAGGATTTAAATCCGGGGAACGGGGGGGCCACGTGATCTGACCGGATCGACCAATCCACCTATTTGGATATTCTTGATTAAGGAATTCTCTCACTGGGCGCGCATAGTGTGCCGGACAGCCATCTTGCTGGAACCACATGTCTCGATAAATGCTAAGTGGCACGTCTTCTAACAAATTGGGTAACTGATGTTGTAAAAAGTCCAAATAAGCTGCCCCATCGAGGTTTTCTGGCAGTTCAAAAGGCCCAATAATGGATCCATTTAAGATCCCAGTCCACATGTTTATTTTAAAGCGGTACTGTGACCTATCTTCGCGCATCAAATGTGGATTTTCGACGTGCCACTCGTGCAAATTATGCAAATTCATGTATCCGTCTTTTTTGAAGGTCGATTCATCAGTCCAAAGAATTTTACGCAAGAATTCTGGATCTGCTCTGTGCCTTTCGAGCATTGATTGACAAAATAAAATCCTGCTAGGATAATCACGGGGTAGCAAAGTTTGTACCCGTTGCATGTGGTACGGATGCAATTCGTTTCTCTTCAGTATCCGATGTGCTGTACTTTTAGGTACCCCCAGACTTTGCTCGATTCCACGTACTGAGATACTCCGGTTCTCTGCAATTGCATTTAGGACATCTTCTTCATAAGGCACGACGGTTCTTCCCACTCTAGTAGCTCGAGTAGGAAGTTGATTTTCTGATAATAAACGGTGCACATTTACAAAAACTCGATGATCTGGGTGACGCTCGGCATTCGGATATCTCTCACGGTAGAGTCGAGCTGCAGCTCTAGCATTGCACCTACATTCCCCATAAATAAGGTGCATGTTTGCATATTCCTCTGCAGAGTACAAGAAAGGCATTTTCTTACAAAAACAGTCCAGGAGAAAGCCAAGTTCGTCAGAAACGGTTCGAAAACAAATCCAAGTCACACGCAATCAAGTCCAGTAAACAGAGCCAAGGTTGTAAGCACGAAATAAATACAAACGAATACAAAAAGATGCGCAGTAAACGAAGGCACGAAACGTACTGAATTATTGTACGTATACCACGCTGTTGTATTAGCGTGCTATCTGTTTCACCCACACTAGCCAAAATGTCAATTTCGTCTCGCTCACACATTGTAGAAAGATTCACTGACACCAAGTAGCGTCACTCTCCGTCCCGCTCTAACATTTCTTCGTCTCTTTCTTTTAGTAGCGTCACTATCCCGCTCTAACTTTTCTTCGTCTCTTTCTTTAATTACACCTTACAGAACGCCTAGATGATATTAGAATAATTTTGAGAAAGTTTTATGACTAACTAATAATAAGCTAAATATCGACTTTCTTAATTTTTTTTTTTCTCGTCGTCTAAGAAATAATTTAGTAAGTATTATACCATTTTGGAAAGCCCATTAAATGCGCCAACTTTTAAGGGCACTTGCCGAAATTGCATAGTAGATTTTTTTTTCAGTACAGACTGTCAAAGTTTAGTGTTGTAGTCATTTTCACGTCATGGTTCGGTATAAAACGGATATTTTCTGAAATTCCAATGAAGTTGTGTGCAAATGATGAATTGGAATTTGTAGGAGCGTCACTTAAGACTACTCCACACAAAAATAAAATTACAAAAGAGCTCATTTGCAGCCCCAGTAGTCGTAAACTCGTCACAGGGTGTCAATTTAAGAAAAATGGCTGTCATTTCGAAACTACATGAGATAGATTTTTTTTTCTTTTTTTTTGAGAGCCCCCACAACTAGGCCTAGCTTAGGTTTTCGGTTGGACGTTGACTTTTGGGACACCCTGTATAGGGGGCGATAAATCGATCTAGCTAGGAAATTTTTTTTTTTCTTTTTGGCCACACCACCCGAGCGAAGCTCGGTCGCCCAGATATTTAAATATATACCACCTACCTAAGACTAAATGCATGAAGATAGTTTCTGAGTACTTAATGAAGTTGAGTTATGAAAACACTGAAAAGCTAATCAATGTTATAAAATGATACATCAATACCACCATTCTGTAACAATCACACTTATCTCATATTATAACAGCCGTATTCACAAACGTTACTGTGAGGTCTCATAGTAGGCATGGACGCACAGGGGTAGCAAAATCATTTCACAAACAATACTTAAGTGGTGAAGCGCACTATACGTTTGTTAAACTGAACGCATAGCTAAGTTTTGTCTATGAATACAAAGGCTCGATGAACGGAACGCACTGAGAAGTGTTACCCTTTGCACAGTGCATCAACACTTAAGTACTTACTTAGGTAAATATTGTTTGTGAATACGGGTGTAAATCCACACACACATTCACACGTCATCTATTCACACACATGTATAGGCTACTCTTTTGTAATTAGTTTTAAGTCTGGACCAATTTGTTATGTACATTTTAATTGATGTATGGGGGCCTGGTAATCTGCGTGACAGGGTAACCTAGTGCAGATACCAGTCTCCCACAAAGGCTTGTCATTGTTGTATTTGTACGAGTATTGTAATATTTATATCAGAATCATAGCTATAGATAAGTATAATTGATTTAACTATGTATCTAGAAACCTAAGTTACTTTGTGGAAGAGAATAATAAATAAATAAAAATAAAATATATACATGAACTTATATATCTCACATCTTTTGATTCCCCTTAAGAGGGCACGATACCAAATTATGCTCCATACAAAAATATGGGTATCGTACTTCCCTTTTTTCTTCGCAAAAGCACAGATAATATAATAAAGAGATACACAGATAATATATAAGGCGAAAGTAAAACCAATTTTAATTTCTTTTACGCTATATTATAGATGGAGACTATATCTATGCTTCTGTCACTTGCTTTTTTTCTATACATAATAACCAAAATAAATATGACCATCCGAAAATCCCGATTTTTTTGGTTTTCTTTAGGTAAAGTTGCAGCGTATATCACACATATTTGGTAACATTTTACCATAAAAGAATTTTAAGTTATACAAGCATAGATATACTCTTCATCTATAATATAGCGTAAAAACAATTAAAATTGGTTTTACTTTCGCAAAGAAAAAAGGGAAGTACGAAACGTCTTTTTTTCAAAGAATTTGTAGGTAAAATCTGCTTCAGCTATATTTGTCCCTTTCAGCACGGTGCTTGGAAATAGGGATAGCAATACCTAAGGCAAATACCTAAATTAGGAGTACAGTACCCTCTTATCGCTATTCAAATGGGTAGGTACAAGAATCTGCCACACCACATCCGTAGGGTTTTATTGTCTACTATGCCCCACTAACAATACGCAATAGAATAAAGTTAATTAGGGTTCCGTACCCAAAGAGTAAAAACGGGACCCTATTACTGAGATCCTCCCGAGATCTATCCGTCCGTCCGTCTGTCACCAGGCTGTATCTCAAGAACGGTGATAGCTAGAGAGTTAAAATTTTCACAGATAATGTATTTCTATTGCCGCTTTAACAACAAATACTAAAAATAAAATAAAATAAATATTTAAGGGGGGCTCCCATACAACAAACATGATTTTTTTACCGTTTCTTGCTCTCATACAACAAACGTGATTAATTAAGTATTGTGTGTGTTGTTTGCTCATTTATTAATAACGTATGTTGCATAGATAATGGTACGGAACCCTTCCTGCGCGAGTCCGACTCGCACTTGACCAAATTTTTTTAGTTATCTTTTTCTCACAGAACATGTTATCTGCTTATAATAACCTTAAGCTGGCTCTTACAGCAACCTGCGGAGCGAATGGGTTGGTGATAATTGTATTTTTAAACCCGTGACGGATGTAGCACTTACGGATAAAATTGTATTTAAAAAAGAATAACTCTTTTAGGACAGTTATAAACGGCAAGATGGCTTCTATTATAAATGTTACATGATACTTTTAAACCTTAGAGCTATGTAATTCGATGTAAATTGATAATAATATAAATTTAAATAAAATGTTGAATAAATAAATATGTCGCGCGAAGTAAACTAGTCGTATTATTGTTGCCACTCTGTCTGCAGCAATGTTATGAAAAATTTACATATTTTGGCCCCAACGTGATCATCCAATTCTTATTAGCATGACTCATAAATTTTAATGACAAAATAAAAAAGAAACACGATGTTATGGACACCTGACTATAATGATCTCAGATCATTAGATAAATCTTAGAGTATTAAACCAACAAGACCTGTCAAATATGCTGTTTTATTTAATAAATATACTGCCATATTAGGGTGCCAGAGTAACACACACAAAACCCAATAGGCAATGCGGAAGCGCGAGCGCGCAGGTGACACGCTGCCACCCCACAGGGCTTCGGGCAGGGGCCGTCGGCACGCAATCGCTGGCGGCTCGGCCCGACGAGGAGTCAACGCGCGGCCTAGGGCCGGCCCCGAGTGAGACCCCACCGATAGAGGGGCCACCCCTGGTTGGGTCATGGTAATACCTGAGTGACTACCATGGCCCGGCCAAAGGGCGAGGAGGACACCGTGGGGTTTGGTGGGTAGTCCGGGTCTGTTCCTGACCCGGAAGTCCCACACGAAGTGTGTATTGCATTCCCCAAGTAAAAAAAAAACACAAAACCCAATAACTTAATTTCAATGGTCGCTACGCTCACTTCGCCAAAAATCACCTTGCGCATACTAAGAGATGACACTGTCCGTTCACAGTGAGTATGAGCATTGCTCTCCTACCTTTTTTTCTCCTACCTCTTTCTCCTCCTATCCAGTCCATTAACGTCCCACTGCTGGGCACGGCCCGCCTCCATTTTGCAAGGGATTATGGTCCACTGTGCCGCGCTGACCAGGGGTGTTGCCACAAGGTTTAGTTTAGACTTTTCCGTCTCTTATAATAGGCGTTAACTGCTAATATTGTCCCTTAGATAGCTCTTACAGCACCCTGGGAAAGAAATGGGGGGATGACATTTGTATTCTTAATCCGTCACCATGCGGAAAATTTTTTTTAGTCTTGTATTAAAAACTCCTGTTGGATTAATGCTCTTAGGACAAATAACACCAACGGGATTTATTTCACGCCATTTCTATACGATTAATCGAGAATAATTAATTAGTACCATTTGGAGGTGAACAGTCTTATTATTCAGATTTTATATACCTATCAATATTTTAAACAGTTTACTGCAATCAAATGAAAATATAAAAGTTATTAAATACATTTCAAAACTAAATATTAATGAAGTTGTTACAGTAGAGCAATAAAAATTCTCCCAATGACGTTTACCGTAAGTAACTACTTTTGATCTCATATCAAGAAAGATGTGAACAATGATAGCCAAATGTGTTTATTAACTCGTTTTCATAAGTGTTGGCTTACGCACGTGGACTTGCTTACGCACTTCTAAAGGATCAATAAAATCTTCAATACAATCTCTTGGTACAATATTTTGATAAGATATTTAAAGTAAATTCAATTTATTTCTTAAATGATACAGAACTTTTACAATATGAAAAAGAAATATCTTATTGCTTTATTTGCTCTAATTAGTCATACAATTTCTGTAAAGATTATTCGTATTTATAAATAACAAATGGTTATTTAAATAAATATTTACGAATATTTTACACAACGTCCTCTGCTTCCAAGCTAAGCTTTATTGCTTATGTTAAGGGTACCTCTGGTACCCTTAACATAAGCATTAAAGCTATATTAAAATACGGAAACTACTTTTCTTATATATGTCGTAGGAGACTTAATTAAAATAGTTTACTTAAGGATTTTTAGTTTTAACTTAGGTTCCAAGATTGTGATGTGGGTCCTTAAATGGTGTAAATGGTGAGTAATTCGTTTATTTACTGTAGTTGGTGAGACTGAATGGTGACCCGTTGAAATTTCATAAAAGGATCCTTCCAAACCAGCTACACGTGTCGTAAGCCACGGATCAATCTCATCGTAGTACATAGAATGTTGTAGTTATCGTAGTTAGTTTATTCAGTATTACAATGTGTTTAGATGGATGACTGCTCTGGCTGTAACAACAGGTGATGTCTACGATACCTTTTCTCCGATATCAGAAGTGGGATCGAATAGTCGTTATTCGATTTTGTTTTGAAAAAAAAAAACTAGAACAGTAAAATTAACCGTAACCAGCGTTCTAGTAAAAATTTAAAGTTTTCGCAAAGTTTCTTTTTGGATAAAAATTACTTTGATTATATTAACAAGCAAAGACTGATAATAACAAGTCACAGGTAATTAGTTAATTACACTGTAACTACGTAACAAAAATTAAATGACAATGATTTATTAGTAATTTTATAAATCTACAGTGTTCATTTGCTTAATTTATCTCGTGTATCAATCAATAAATAATTTGAAATTGTTTTACTTGATTGCGAACAGAAATATAGTGTGGCTTATCAACATTCAACACTTCGTTTCAAAGTGTTCGTGAAAAAAAGTTATAAAGAAAAATAAAGATTTAATCTCCGCCGTGTAATAATGTGTTATTACATATTCTAACGCGTTATTAAACTTTGTTATTTGTGACTGGCAAATAATATCGCAAGAAACTTTCACCTAGATGAGAGGTAGTGAGAAAATCTAAATCATGGTTAACTAAATACTCAAGATTAGACCAACATGTAGTTACATGTAGAAGATAGAGTTGTGATAAAAAGAGTTTGACGAAATATTCGTTTAAAATTTTAAATCCTTAGACAGCGAAAGAAAGTTTAGGAAATCTATATACGTGCCAGTCGTTTCAGAAATACTGTTTCGAAAAATCTATTTACCATTATGATCTCGACTGTGCTATTGACGTATGCAGACGTCCTGTAAGTCGTTAATAATATTGCCAACGCAACTTATTGTAGTGTACCTATAATATGCGGTTAAAATCCTTTCTGAAATATCTAGCTACAAATACGAACCTGACGGTGCCATTGACGTATGGAGACGTCTAGCAACCATTAATAATTATTAACATCACTTTTTGTGGTGTATAATAAGTTTTTGAAATCTTTAACTTACTGACGTGTGAGACGTCTACTGAGCCATTAATAATATTAACCATACGCTTTATTGTGGCTTACTTACTTATAATCAGTTCGTGAAATCTCCTTTTTTAAAACATCTACAACTATGATCTTGATAATGCAGAGACGTCTTGTAAACTATTAATAACATTAACCACTTGCTTTATTGTGGTTTACCTATAACATGTTTATAAAATTTTCATAGAAATTTTCATTCATCTTATTACAAATATTTAATTCCAAAATGCCTTTAATGCCCATAAAATACTTCAGTTGTATTTTGATTTAAATCTATGCGACTAATAAGATTCTACTTGTTAATTAATTGTCTAATAAATTATTAAAGTAAGAATTATTTTTTTATTAACTGGTCTATGCAGGCTGATAAAAATAATCACTAGCGATCTGCAACTGTTTCGCGTGGTTCTCATTGTAAATGAAGTTTACCGTTTGTTTTTAACTTTATTACTTTCCGTTTATTCGCGCATACGACCCTTATTACAAATTATCGAGGCGACAGGAGATCACCTCTGAGTATTCACGAGCATAACTTTTGACCTTATTTACTTGAACAAGAATCTGTTGTAGTGGATTGACTATAGCGGATCTGCTTACCGTAACAAATTATCTACCTCTTAAATTTTAATTTGCGAGCGTTTTTGGTGTACAGAGACGTTCAGTGAACTATTTATAATATTAACAACGCAGTTTACCGTGGTGTATCTACGAGTAAACTAATTATTATTATTAAAAGAGCTGTTGTCGCGTGGAGCGTTACAATAAGCCAAAAATAAAAGATGCTATTGGCGTGTGGAGCCGACCAATAAGCCAAAAAAATTATAATTAAAATAAATCAATAAATAAAAGATGCTATATTGGCGTGTGGAGCCGTCCAATATAAGCCACTATAATTATCCTATCCTGAAAGAATAATGGTCCCCTGTGTACGACGGCGAACAGGACCGCCTATGGCACAGCATCAACCTATCCCTTTATTTCTAGGGCCCTTGCCTACGCGGCAACATCGACCTTTCCTTTACCTATCCTTCCCAAACCCCTATCCTTCCTAAATCCTTTATCCTTTCTATCCTTAAGACGCTATACTCATTACGTTACGTACGTTACGATACTATGCACCAACGGTTACTATTCACGATTTAGGTGTTTTGTAGCAACAGCTAAAAGAGTTATGTAGGCTTAACTTCTACTTGAGCTACAAGTAGGAGGTAAAGTAACAGTGTTTATTCGTATGCCAGTACGAAAATTCTAAATTCAACTTTTTATTCACTGATAGTTTAATCATTAGCATTTAAACTAAATTAGAAAATCATTCCTTTACTGTTGAATCCGTCTAGATCGGCAGGATAGGCCAAACGGAAAGCCTTCTATTAGTTTCAAGTAGATAGGGAACACACGAGGACGCGTGCCTTTGCAGAATGGCCGTGTGACAATAAAGTCAAAGAGAAACAAAGAAAAGAAAGAAAAAGAAAACAAAAAGAAAAGAAAAAAAAAAAAAAAAGAAAAAAAAAATTTTTTTTTCTAATGCGTTTACTAACGTAGCTAAAAATCATTTTCTGGGTAATTTGCGAATTATTAGCTAAACCCTAAATAATTAGTTATCAAATTACAGCCGAGTGGTTATCTTTATCGAAATACAATTTTAATGTGTTGATCATTTGAACTCATCGATTTGAATGCGATTGTATTGACTCGATAAGTCGATACTAAGCCCACACAACTCATTGTTCGTTAGCTTAAATACGAAAAACCTGACAACTAGAGCAGTCAGTATTATACGGGTCGTTACGCTGCCCAGTTCTATAACTTAAACAATTAGAATATCCTCCAAAGTGTAATTGCTGAGTGTGTATTTGTGAGAAAGTGCAACGTAACGATAATGCGGAATTAATGTAACTGACCGCGTGAATGTTGAATTATTGTGGAAATTGTTGTAACTGACCGAGTGTATGGAAAAATCTTAGTTGTGGATTTCTTTATTTTGCGACTTTATATTGGGTCAGAATTAGCCGAGCGAAAAAACTTAGTCCTACTGCAGATTTACACACGGGGACGTGTGTATTCGCAGAATGGCCGTGTCGTAGGAGACTTAATTAAAATAGTTTACTTAAGGATTTTTAGTTTTAACTTAGGTTCCAAGATTGTGATGTGGGTCCTTAAATGGTGTAAATGGTGAGTAATTCGTTTATTTACTGTAGTTGGTGAGACTGAATGGTGACCCGTTGAAATTTCATAAAAGGATCCTTCCAAACCAGCTACACGTGTCGTAAGCCACGGATCAATCTCATCGTAGTACATAGAATGTTGTAGTTATCGTAGTTAGTTTATTCAGTATTACAATGTGTTTAGATGGATGACTGCTCTGGCTGTAACAACAGGTGATGTCTACGATACCTTTTCTCCGATATATATATATATGTATGTATACACCCATACACGTACAAACATTTGTATGTGTATGATATTTATAAACATAATACAAAATGAATGTCCCGTGCAGGAATCAAACCCGCGACCTCGTGAACAGCAGTCCGTTATATGAACCACTAGACCATGACATTGGTCACTTCATCTTTATGTTCCTTGTATATTTTGTTAAGGTTTTGTTTCTAAATTTCACACATACGAAGTTGCGGGCAACTGCTAGTGTTTAGATCAGATACAAATTTACTGCTTTTAAACGACATTGGTATCAATTCTACGTGCACAACTAAACTTAACTTAACTAAAATAAATAAATAAATATTCACGTACATTTCACACAACGTCCTCTGGTCCCGAGCTAAGCTTATATGCTTGTGTAATGTGTACCAGAATACGGATAGAATACATATACTACTTTTTTTTGTAAATACATACTTATAATATTATGTATTATATCCATCCAGACGCAGTACAATCATTTGTATGACGATTAGAAAAATCACACAAATGATTGTCCCAAAATGAAAACAACTATGGCATTTTGAATAATTGGCTATTTCATTGCGTACATTTTTATTAATGAAAAGCGTAAGTCTATAATATACCTACAGATTTTCTAACAAAAAGTTCTCTTAACATTACCGAATTGTCAAATTATGGTGGAAAAAATTGACTGCCGCAAGCGGGACTTGCACCCGTTCAAGTCCCGCTTGCGGCAGTCAATTTTTTCCACCATAATTTGATTTGTTATGTAAGACATAGCATGTCAATTGCAAAATCAATAAATTACTTTATTACCGAATTGTGTTATTGACATCATCAATTTTAATTTTTAGTTAAGTTAAATTTAGTTGTGCACTTAGAATCGGTACCATAAATTGTTATTTAAATTTTTCTTAGTATTAACGAACCCAATTCCCCATTATTGTTTCGCTTATTTTAGTATTTGTGTTTACATTAGTCTATTAAGTAATCTTTATCAATATTTCCTTATCGTTCGTTACTATACCATACCATATATACCATTTCGTGATATAAAAACCGTACCGTTTCTAATTTTAATTGATACTATTCTAGTAGCTAATGAATCAAGCAATAATTTGATAGAGCAATCGGAATTTAAGACAGAGTAATTTTATTTTATGTTATCTTCACATTTTGTCTAGAAATACAATATGTTGATGCATTTATGCTAAGACATATATACAATGTATTGTATGTATTAAGTATTCGTAAAAATTTTGGGGATAATAGAAAAGAAAGCTACGTCAAACCTAAAAATGTTTAGTGTAATTTTTATTTATAAATACATATTCAATTTTGTTTATGTCCCTGTTTTATTATCCCTAATATATTTAAAAAAGAGACAAGAAAGGATTGATGGGATATTGGCAGGAGATGTCTGACGACATCTTTATTGCATCTTTCAACAAATATTGATGATAATTATGAGCCTCGTGGTTGAGTGGTTCATGTAACGGACTGCCGATCAAGAGGTCGTGGGTTCGATTCCCGCTCGGGACAATAATTTGTGTGATTTTTCTAATTGTCATACAAATGTTTGTACTGCGTCTGGGTGTTTCTATGTATTATAAGTATGTATTTACAAAAGAAAAGTAGTATATGTATTATATCCGTATTCTGGTACTCATAACACAAGCATATAAGCTTAGCTTGGGACCAGAGGACTCTGTGTGAAATGTCTATGAATATTTATTATTATAATTATGCTTTCAAATATTCGTGTTCAAGTCCTGTTTATATTTATGGTCAAAGTCAAGGTGGCATAGGTCAACAGTCTCTATTTTTAACCAAATTGGTTACTTTCTGTTTTTATTTATTTTTGTAATTTGATATTAAATTGTTAATTTTAATATATTACTTAATTTTGAATCTCAAATAGGTATATTAATAAAACATAATAATATTTTAATGTTTAGAATCTTGTGACATTTCACTTCACAAACTAACATAAACTAACACTTATTTATGCATAACACTTTTAAGATTTACAGCTGACCTAATGATACAAATCTTATCAGATTGTAGGCGTATAGAGGATACGAATAGCACTATTTGAAATACCATTAACAACAACAACTTTACTAACCAACTTATTGTTAATATGCTGAAGAGTTTATGTTTAAACGCGATCCGATAAAAAAAATTCTTTCAGTGCTACTTAGCACACTTATTCGAGGAAGGCTATAGGCTATATAACATCACGATGCGACAAATAGGTATAAAGCATTAGTGAAAAATAAAAAAAGATAGTTGTGGTCGGGTATAGCGGGTAGGAAAACGCCGTAATAGAAGCAAGCAACGAGTTTATTAATAGGCGAATATAAGTACAATGTACAATCCAACTATGTATGTTTAGACATTAACTAGCCCTTAATTAATACCTTACAGTATGATTAGCGTTTCGATGGAGACACTGAATCACGCTAGGGGTAATAAATAAGAGAGTATCTGTTCCCAATGTAGCTGAAACAGTTCAATAACTTGAAGGTTGTCTCGTATACATAAACATTAACTAGGTAGCCGGCTCATGTTCCTTACAGAACGAAACAGTTGCGACTTATAATTTTTACTACTAGCGCCATCTATTAAGGAGTCTCGGCAATAACATTATTTTCTAGCTTCAGTGGCTTCTTACATAGTGTAAATTTTAATTTCAGCGTATAATAAAGCTGTATAAATTTTATATTTTTTATATACGAAAACTAAATTTATTTTAATATCATGTGCTAATAAAATAACTTGTTTTAGAAAAAGTATCTGTTACTTAATTTATCGTGCAGTGACAAAACGTTTAAAGTCTTTGCATTTATGTCAGCGTAAAGAAGTCGTTAAATTTTATATTGTAGCTTTTATTAGGTATCGTAGAATGTTAGTTTCATATTATCTAGACTTGTAAGTATTTTGTTCTGTATTAAGAAGCAATGACACTAAACTACGCTTCATACAAAAATTAGAACATCGTAGTCCGCTGTTTTCTTCGTGCATATTTCTTCCAGAGCAATGATTTTTTTCTCACATTATCTATGATTCTACTACTTTCTTTTTTAAAACATAAGTAAAGGAAATTGGGTCTGTAGGCTCTTAACGTGAATCAAGATTGTGTCAATGGATTTATGATAAACTGCAACATTACTCGATTTTCCTCTACAGGGTCAAGAATTAGCTAAGGGAGAAGCAGTTAGCATCTACTGTAAGAGGCAGGAAGCTCTAAACTTAACCTTATACCTACACGCTTGCTCAACGTAGTACAGTAGATTAAAGGCTATTTCAAAGTGAAAGAGGCAGAAGGTTTAATAACGTGACAGTAAGAGGTTGAGAAGAGCAAGAAGATAAACGATTAGTAATATCTGTAATAATTGTTAGCTGTTTGGACACTTTTATCAACAAATATATGCCCAAGAGTGCAATAACTTAATTTTACTATTTTACTTAATCATTGTACCTATATTTTTACCTCTCAGTCTGCACACAATTAACTCACGCTTTAACTGTAATCAAAACGCCTTTACGGTAACGCCTTTAAAATCTTTACCTTTTCCAATTGAAAATTAGACACACATTATCCTCCAGTCCTCCAGTCCTCGCTTATTGAACAGGATAGATTTACAGTCTGCTCCCAACATTAGTTTTAATGGTGCAATTATTCCTGTTAGCCCGTCTGTGAAAGATCTAGGCCTACATATTGATTCAAGACTGGACTGGCAAACTCAAGTCGCAAATGTGTGTCGAAAAGCTACTGGCACCCTACGATATCTTTACCGACATAAAAATGTGTTACCAACAAAAACAAAACTAACACTCGTTCAGACGTTGATTTTTCCCATAATCGACTATGGTGATGTGTGCTATCTCGACCTGAATGCAGATCTGCTCAACAAACTTGACCGCCTTCTCAATAATTGCATTCGGTTCATTCATAACCTCCGTAAATATGATCACGTATCCGCTTTTCGTTCGCGGTTAAATTGGCTCCGCATCAGACAACGCCGCAGTTTACATGCAGTTTGCATGCTTTACACTTTACTAAATTCCCCTCACGCCCCTAATTATTTGACTACTTATTTCCAAAATCGTTCAGAATTACATCTCAGAAACCTTCGCTCTTCAAACGACATTCTTCTTTCTTGCCCTAGGCATAGTACCAGTCTCGTCCATTCTTCTTTCATAATTCAGTCTATTCTCTTCTGGAACGCACTCCCTCGTGAGGTCAGGATGACTACCACTCGTAGTCTTTTTAAACGCAGAGTTCGACGTATCTATCTTAAACTTTCGGCAGAAACCTAGTAGCTTTTCTCACACTACTTTAATTTTATTTATATATGTATAATGTATATGTATTATGTGTATGTTTATGTATTTGTATAATTATGTGTGTTATTATATTGTGTATTTTTATGTAATGTTTATTGTTTGTAGGCTGTAGGTATATTTTTGTTGTAGATTTAATTACTATCAATTAATTAATAGCACCTACCAGTAGCACTTTCTGCACCTACCAATGGTTGCCTGGTAGAGAATGCCCTAGGCATTAAGTCCGCCATTGTACAACTTAATTATTGTGCATAAAGTTTAATAAATAAATAAATAAATAAATAAATTATCATGGTAGCCTAAAATTTTATTACTAGGTCAAGATACAGGGCAACGGTTATGTTTATGTAGATTTTATAAGTCTATTGTTATGGTACATAACATTAGTCGAAATTGAAAGCTATTAGTTTTTATAGGCTACATTTTGTTAAAGTGGCTGGCTATGTGGCAAGACATCAAGTTCTTAGATCTACATTGTAGAAATACTACAAAATCATCTACAAGACCACATAAGTCAAGCCAAGTTGCAGACGTCGAACATTTTGTATATGAGGAGATAAAACAGTAGCAAGCACAGATTGGATTCGAACATACATAGGATCATTGGCACAGCCTTCTGTAGAGTAGGGTCCATATATTAACAAATTGTTCACAATATTATAAAGACTAAATAAAAAATACATATTATTGCAAAGACCCTAATGACCCTAACTCTTTTGACATGCATAACAAATAATAAATGTAATTTTGTATTTAGTTTTTTATTTTATATGTAATTAGTTTTTTGTTTGTTATTGTTTTGTTTTGTTGTTGGATATGAAATAAATAAAGGATTTATGTAATTTGAAATTTGTATATATTATGTGTGTAAGCTTTTAAATTACAAAAATAAATCAAACGATTTGAAAAATGTAATTGTCTTTTAAAATCAAATTGTCGATAAACATTATTTGCATACGAATGTTTATATCTGGTATATTCTTAGAAGAGAGTAGTTTAAATGATACATAGCCTATTAGTCCCAATGCATAAACCTTAATGTACCGTTACAGTCACAAGTCAAAAGTCACTAGGTCGATGTTTAGCGTTTACTACAGTTAGAAGTCTATAACAGCACTCATTTTAATGTAAGCCATTTTAATGTTTGTTCCACGTTTAAATTAGATTATTGCAACCATCTTGAATTACAAATTGGTTGCAAGATAAAAAATCTCTACTACTTTAATTGGATTTTTTGAAACGATTCTTTAGCATTGTCTAATTTTTGATCCTTTTGATTTTGATTGATCCTGGGATTTTAATGGAGATAACTGTATTTCAAGGATTTATAAATTTTTTCAAACGAATTCAAAATACACCAACGGCATCTTTATTACACTTTACAGGTTCGGTTAAATTTGAAACAATCATGTCTGTTATTAACTTCAAAGTACAATAAGCAGTTACCAATAAGGTTACTTAGGTTATCCACTTCATTCACCTAGCATTTAATAATACCATTGTTCGAACTATAATACCTCCATGCTGTCAGCTCTTCTTTTCCGTTCTTCTCTTTTTTCGCTATAATAACATAAACAATTTTCTGGTTTCGTCTGTAAAATCAGAAAATTGTTTCTGTAGATCTTCTTGAAATTAGTGATCTACATCATCATTTAAAAATCGCTACCTACGTATTTTATGCAAGAACTAGATGTCGCCTGCAGTTTCGCACGCATGGTTTATGAAATGCACTCCAAATCTTAACAAATTAAAAAAGTCCCTCCTCTGAAACTATTTTATCAATTAAAAAAACGCTTTAAAATCCGTTGCCTAGTTTGGATAATATAAGCCCACACAGGGACAAATATACAAAAATTACGAATATCTAATATATAAAATTCTCCTGCCACGGTGTGTGTAATTATACTGCTCCGAATAGGCTCGACCGATTTTCGTGAAATTTTGTGTACCTACATATCCGTTAGGTGTGAGAATTGGACAACATCTATTTTTCATCCCCCTAAATGTTAAAGGTGGTGTCCACCCCTAACATTTATATGGCAAAACAACGTTTGACGGGTCAGCTAGTGTTTTATAATAAGTAAAGATGACCAGAAATATGACTGCTAATGGTGACAAGATGGTCTTGGAAAAAGAGTCTGTCATCATGAGGATAACGTTTTAAACAGTGCGCTGCTGCGCATTGACTATTTTCTTTAATAAATGACAGAAAGTTAATAAATTAAATTAATTATACTTCTTAAAGCTTGTTATTTTGTGATTCATGGTTACAACATGTATTTTAATTAAAATTAGCATTGCTAATGAACAAAATATACACGTGTAACATATACTTTGACATCATTAATTGACGTTAGTGCCAATTTTGCTTGCGCAAATAAACTAAAACTTGCCAATAATAAAGTTGATTGATAATTCCATACTTTTTAGTATTTACTTTCTTATTAGAATAATATATAAAATGAATACCAATATCATAACGAATATAAATTTAATGTATATTGAACAAAAATACACAAATATATTGAATTTTTACTTATTTGAAATTAGATTGTTATTCCAGCTTTACAATTACATTGATTATGCTAAATATTTGTAAATTGTGACTCTCCTTATTGTACTGAACCCATTCTTCTGAATCCATTCTGCATATTAGCTTACTATTTCATCTAAGTATTTAATAATTAAAAGTCTTAATTTCTATGACGCATTATCCTATTTCTCTTTAACACTTTAAAACCATTCAAATACTAAGAAAAATACTGGAAATCACCTCCACCTGTTTAAAATAAGGAAAATTTACGTTTTTTTTTAAAGAGTGGTAACACTATTATGTGAATATTAAAATGTTGCGTTATACTTATACGCTTTCCTAGAATAGTTTTACTGGCCATAAAATTATCACGTGTTTACTAACATCAGAATGAGACCTGCTTTTGTCATTATATAAAACCACGTGTATTCTTGTTTCGTTTTAAGATATCATTTACATGTCAATATCAAATCAAGATTTTTGTTTTCGCTACCATAAAATACGAGCGAAATACAATCACTACAATAAATACGCAAATTAACTAAAAAGAGAGAAAGAAAATTTACAACTAAACAGCTAATAACAGAGGAAAAATAAAATACCTGTAAATTATTACGTATCTTATCAAACGAAAACAAAAATTTCTTTTATTACACTGAACAAATGTCAGTATATTGCAATTGCCTATTGTGTTTCAGTTATTCAATTGTCTGTGTCGTACTAGAAGCTTTCCCTTCGTGAAGAGCGTAAGAGCCAGTCTAATTGGCACTTGATTATCTTTCTAAAGTCAGGTCATTATTTATTTTAGATATAATATGTGCATTGAACCCACCTATTCATTTCCTGCAAGCTAGTTTTATTATAGCGTTTATGAGTACTAAATTGCTATACATTTAGATCTTTGCAGTAAATCGACAATCATAAATCTTAAATTTTTTTATATTTTATCAGCACACGTGTAAAACTTGATCAACTACTTCCTCTACGTCTAATGTCGTTGTAAAATCTTTGAAATATTCTGTATACTAAGAATGTTTAAATAAACACCTACTATATAAAAATAAGTCGGGTTTTCCTTCCTGACGCTATAACTCCAGAACGCACGCACCGATTTCCACGGTTTTGCATTCGTTGGAAAGATCTCGGGCTCCGTGAGGTTTATAGTTCTTTTTTCTTATTTTTTTTTAAACTTTTTTTTGGTATGGCAAAACAACGTTTGCCGGGCCAGCTAGTTATTGTATAAATACTGGCAGTTTGTATTTTTCATAGCGATGTTTTTCGATTATTTGTAAAAAGAAAGAAAACATTTGGTCAAGTACAAGTCAGTTTTACATAGAGTCACTTCTAGATCGTACTTGTACCGAACAAAATCTTAAAAAAACGTGATTGGATACAATGTGATTTGATGTGATGTGAAGTAATAAAGTGTGTATTTGACGACAATGAGATGACACTGTGATAAAGTGTGATCTGATTTACCTATAGAGTGTATTGTCATCATGCTATAACATTTGCAAGCCCTTGCATTCTTCCATTATTAACTTTGTACAGAGGCGTATTTATAAATACGCCTCTGGTATTTACCCTAAGGCCATAGGGGCCATGGCCAGGGGCGGCCAGTCTGAAAATGGCGGCAAAAGCCTTTCAGTTTAAAATTTTGTTCAATCTCTATTAATTTATAAGGCGGCTATTTAAATTGGCCCGGGGCGTCAAATCAATAGGCCCGGGGCACTAATTTTCAAAATACGCCTCTGACTTTGTACCCTGTTTATAGCCATTAATATTGCAAACATACTGTAATGTATCGATATTTAATCTTATTTATTTTGAACTAACTTATTCCAGCGGTTTCAATCGTTTTTATAGCTACTGCCCCGGTCCTTGACTTTTAGCTTACAAAAACGTTCTAATAATTTGTAACGAACCCAAAACCAATAAAAATGTCATAATATAAAACAATGTATAAAACACGTGCACAAAACTTGATTAGCTATATTATTTTTTAAATATACACTTAATATGCAGAGAAAAATAAATATTGATCTAATTAAGGAACAGGTACAGACCAAGTCATAATAATATGTAAATAAAAATAATAGGAACATAAAATCTTTAAAATATTTACTATGGTACCAATTCTACTTGCACAACTAAACCTAACTTAATATTTACTACGTTTCCAAAACGTCGGGCCAAAATTTAAAACAAATATACGCGTCTAAATCCGTAAAAAGTAGTTTTATTTAAACCTAACTTGATTAAACATATACCCATCGATTATATTCGTTTAATATCAGGCGGACCCTATGCTTGTTAGCTACTGTAATTATGTCTATACTAATATTATAAAGCAAGAGTTTGTTTGAACGCACCAATCTCAGGAACTGCAGGTTCAAATTGAAAAATTATTTTGGTGGATAGTCCATTTATCGAGGAAGTCTTTAAATAACATCACGCTACGATCAATAAGAGCGAAGTATTCGTAAAAATGTTGTAAAAAAGGATTTTTTTTAAATCCACGCGTGCGTACTCGCGGGCAACAGTTAGTAAAAAATATACTTTTTGTGTCAAAACAGATAGAATAACTATTTTAAATAATATAAATGTTTCCAATGAAACAGCCATTAATTCAAAATACACTATCTTTCGTTTCATTTTAGTTATGTTATTATAGTTTTGGACGCAACAAAATTGGTGCTATTGTATTTAAGTTATTTTTGTATGGTTATCTCAATAGTTCCATTATTCATAATAATTTATAAGAAGTTGTACTTTAGAAGTAATATGGTGTCATTATTTTAATATAACCTTGTTAACTGGATCATCTAACTGATAACGTTAATATCCGTGAATATTTAGATATTCATTTTATTTAGCCCTATTTTTATTGTCAACTCAGTCTGGTAAAGTTATTCAAAGAATAAATAGTATCTTAT
Organism: Orgyia antiqua; assembly: GCA_916999025.1. NCBI lineage: Eukaryota > Metazoa > Arthropoda > Insecta > Lepidoptera > Erebidae > Orgyia > Orgyia antiqua. The sequence continues at coordinate 11,470,323 of OU779864.1, read as the reverse complement.
GACTAAGGATGAGGATTCGGTAGAGCTAAAAAACTGGTTAAGTACGAATTGATCTCATGCAAAAAGGGTTTCGTAGCATTGTTATGATCGTCGTGATATTATACCTTCATAATCATGACGTCTAAGCTTTTCATCAAGTTACTGGAAACGTAAGTATGTTGTATCGGAGCCCCTTAAGATTTTAGAATTCTACTATGTCTATTTTGGTTTTAACGGACTTTAAAAAAGGAGCAAAGGCTCTCAATTTGTCTGTATGTTCTTTTTTTTTTTATTCTTTTTTATGTTTCTTACCTCATAACTTTTAACTAGCCAAAGCGATTTTAATGATTCTTTTTTATTTGAAAGCTGGTGGTTTCCGTGTGGTCCAGGATCTGATGGTTATCTCCTGAGAAATCGAAGAAAACCCTCAAACCTCAAAAGCACATGAAGACGAATGAACTTCTTTTTTTAAACCTTCTTTTTGAATATTTATTGTTATAGCGTTAATACACCTACCTTATGTGTGAAACTATTCACCGTGTCTGAGATACAGCTTGGTGACTTAGAGACGAAGAAATAGCCACTTCTATAGGGTCTCGTTAAGCCTTTTGGTACGGAATTCTAAAAATAATTCAATAGCTATATTAATAAAAATACATGACATAAATTTATTAATAAAATGAACCGTAAATCGTTTCAAATGTGATTTTGAGGCGATATATTAAGGGCAAATATATACCTAATAAATATTGAACTATAATGTTAATGCTTTGACTATATGCAAGCAAAAACGGTGCTTTGCTAGGTCAATGGCCTTTAATTGATTTCAAGTTAGTAACGCTTTAGAGGACAGTAAAGGCAGATAGATATATCTAATGATTATAAGGTGCCGTACAAACCTCTGTAAAAGACATTTTAGACATGTCCGGTTTTTTTTCCAGTAATGCTTAGAACATATCCATTATTTGACGGGCTTCGTGGTCTAGAGGTTCATGTAACGGACTGCCGTTCACGAGGTCGCGGGTTCGATTCCCGCTCGGGACAATAATTTGTGTGATGTTTATAAATGTCATACAAATGTTTGTACTGCGTCTGGGTGTTTCTATGTATTATAAGTATGTATTTACAAAACAAAAGTAGTATATGTACTCTATCCGTATTCTGGTACCCATAACACAAGCATATTATTATAAGCTTAGCTTGGGACCAGAGGACGTTGTGTGAAATGTCCGTGAATATTTATATTTATTTAATAAATTAATTTTACATTTCTAATTTTATTAGAAGTTGTCGTATAAAACCTCATGGTAAAATTTCCAGTTCTCCACTAGTTTTTGAGTTTATTATGACAGATAGGCACGTGGCCCAGCAGGGTCTTTGTTTCCTATTATGTACCTATAGTTGTAGTTATTTTATTTTACACCATTTAGTTTTACATTACAGGATATTCTTAAAATACGAGGGTGGGTCAATAAGTCCGTGACTTTTTGAATTTCTGACCTCTTTACTGAAAAAGCAACACTAATCCTGTCAACAGTCTCGTAATGTAGTACAATGGGCGGCCTTATCGCTTAAAGCGATTTCTACTAGGCAACCTTTGGATGGATACTTGATATGGATAAAGTGATAGTTGTGGGTGTACTGAATGAATTAATTATTGATGAATTTATAAGCTATCTATAAAATTACAAATACACATACATACAAGATACACACGTATTTATGTAAATATACATACACACAACCGTCGGGCATGTATGACCAGATGTATGAGTGTGGATGAAAACAAGGAAGTATGCTTCGATCGTAGCAGATGGCGCTCTATAGTCTCTGCCTACCCCCATGGGAAAAAAGGCGTGATGTTATGATGATGATGATGATGATGACATACATACAGAATATATACATACAGTACATATAATATATTAATAGTAATAGGCGACAGGGCGACAGTTATGACTGCAGGTCTAGGTAATAGTTATCATTGATATCATCTTTTTATCATCATTGAAACACAAGATACATAATAATAGTGTGCGAAATAACACGAAAATCTTAAATCATCTAACACAAAGTGTGAAAGGTTAAAGACCTTCCAAATTAAGCAAAGCTTTTAATTTATGGCTGTGATAGTTCGCCTAACGGTGTTCCATATATTCAGTGCTTTACTAGCTCAGTTCCACATTATAAATGTTTTATGTCATTAATATTCTGGTAGGCTGATATTTGTATTCATTGCAAATTTTTTTACCGACTTCATAAAGCAGGAAGTTTTCAATTCCTCTGTATGTTTTTTTTTAATGTTTGTTTCGATTAAGGGCCTACATCAATATTATCGTCGACACGTACATATTATCACAGCTAGTAGGTATAGAAAATGAAGAATTAGGGATATTTTTTTTGTTTACTCAAAATCTACTAAATATATTTTAATTCTGATTTACGTGTTTCTATATATAATAGTTACTTATGTTTTGAAAGTTATTTCATTAGTTAATACGCGATAATAGACCGACAAATTAAAAAATTAAAAATGAGAGAGGTTGTTTCGCTAAGATTTTCTATCGAGAAAACTTTTTTCAATCGCGTTTCTGAGTTTATGCGATCCTAGAAAAAAATTAGAGCTCTAGCCATTCAATCTAAAGAAACAATGAAAACTTCGTACGTAGAAAAATGCACGAAGAATTTTGGTATCCTCTTAATATGTTGTAGCGATTTTCATGATTCTTTTTTTATGTGAAAGCTGGTAGTTCCCCTGTGGTCCCATTGGCACCAGCTCAGGATCTGATGGTTTTCTCCTAATCGAGTAGTAAAAATGATTGGCATGAGCGGGACGTGAACCTACGACCTCAAAATACTATTCCGATTGAGCTACCATTGAACTTGTACATAATAACCAAATTTTTCAGTATAACTTGTCTATCATCATTAACATCCTATAATTATGCACGGGCCTGCTTTGCTTTGGAAAGATGTTAGATTTGTTTAGTAAATGCTATGCAAATCAATTGCAAAAATTAATAAATTAATGTGAAAAGAAACCCCTTAGCATTCCACTATCGATGGTATTTTTAACACGCTTTTAAAAATTAAATATAAAATATTCAGAACATTTCACTCAACGTCCTCTGGTCCCAAAGTAAGCTATATTTGAACCTGATACGGATAGACTACATAGGTATACTACCTACTTTTCTTTTGTAAATACATACTTATAATACATAGAAAACACCCAGACGCAGTACAAACATTTGTATGACATTTATGGATATCACACAAATGATTGTTCCAACTGGGAATCGAACCCGCGACCTCGTGATCGGCAATCCATTACATAAACCACTCCACGACGAGGCCCGTCGTCGCTTTTATTAGTTCGGTTCGTATATCAATGTATAAATCTATGTGACGGAATCTTTGAAAGTATTTTTACCCACTTGATACAACCACCGATGACAATGCAATAATTTTAAAAAATATTCAGGACTTTAAGCGTGATTTTTAGTTTTTGAACTGAGCAAATTATAAAAAAACTAAATATTTTGCACACTAGTATAAAACTAGATCAAACCTCTTTAGATTAAAATCTGCACGAAATATTTATCTAATTCTATTTTATTTACGCAACAGATTTTGTTGATCTGAATTATTATACGTTACATTTCCATACATAATTATAATAATGGCGCTATTTATGATAATTATTTATGTGTATTCAGAATCAAGTTGAATTATGTTTTACAAATAAAGTAATAAATTAAGCCATTTTACAGACACATTAAAAGTATGAATTTATAAGTAACCTATTTTTAGATTAGTTTATTAGATAACTAGTAGATGCCCGCAACTTCGTACGCCTGGAATTTAGAAAACCAAAAAATACTTAACATATTATAAAAAAAAATCTCTTGAAGCACTCTATCTATAAAAAAAAATCGCATTTAAATCCGTAATTTTAAAGATAAAAGCTCAAATAGGGACATACAAAAACAATGACTTTGTTTTATAACAAGTAAAGACAAGAATAAAAAATGTGTGAACTAATTAAAATAATTAATCCGTGTTTAATATTTAAATTAACACCTTTTAAATGTTCAATCCTTGTCACATTATGTAGTTTAATATAATCACAAAGATATAATGATAATTTAATTATAGTACATCAACATAGATAAAGTTATTAAAAACTGTTTATAACTAAACGATATATAGCTTAAAATCTGTCTCTCTTTCTCTCTCTCTCTCTCTCTCTCTCCAGCCTATTAATTTCTCACTATTGGGCACGGACCTCCTCCAGTATGGAAGAGATTATGGTCTACTGCGCCGCGTTAACCAGGCATGTTCTTTTCGAGTTTATCGTCTCTTACAGGCGATGTTATGTGTGTACAATATTCCTTAGCTGGCTATTACAGCACCCGTAGGACGAAATGGGGTTGTGACACTTGTTTTATTAACCCTGCGCTACAAACCTGTATACCTACTTACGACACAAAAATAAAAAAGATTAATCTCTACTCAATAAAAACCATACTTAAAAATAAGAAATTAACAAAAGTAAGACCTCTATAAGCTTTATTTATTTATATAAAATGAGAAATGTAAGAATATAAATAAAATTGCAAACAATTTTTCAACGTTAATTATTTCTAACGCATGAACAAAACATTGTTAATGTGTACATACTCTGACGTACTTAGAGTATAGCAGAATAAACAAATAAAACAAAGTTGTCTCCTTAAAAAGCTACTTAAAAATCTAGGCCTTTTTATGTTGTCTGTTAATTTCGTCACAACTATGTCAACAATACATTAACTGCGCATTGAGTGGCGAGAATTGTCCAAACATCCTTTTAAAAACTCATTACAAATAATAAGTTTCTTTTTAATATCTCCATCATTGACGTACATTACACTTACAATACAAATAAACATGTTATTCCTTGATTTGCAATAACAAACTCAATTTTCCTTTCATTTTGTAAAAGACGCATTAAGTTTCTGATAAATCTTTATTTGTTTTTTTAGACTGTGTTTTGAATGTCTAAACCACAATTCTGCGAAAAAAATCATGATAGCATAGGTAGAGCGGTAATTGATTCTTCTTGTTGTTTGACAAGAAGACATCAAAATAATCGAGGATAATGGGTTGTATAAAGTATCTTAGTGGCTATAGTACCGACATCGTGAATGATTACCATACACATTCAAACCCATAATATTTTTCCTACTAACTATAGACCGGAATACCACAAATAATTTTATAGTAAAATATTTATAGCTCTTTATTTTCAAATTACAATTCAAAACATTTTTCTTTTTTGGAGAATGAAACCTAGGTATTATTATTTCGAAATCTAATAAAAAAGACAGAGCATATATAGTTATTATCCTCAAGCTTATAAGCAGAAACGAAAATCCTGGATTAAGAGTTATATTAAGCCAAGTAATTAGATACCGAACACGAGTAAAATATTTTTCTTCCAATCGAGTAGAAATGGCGGCAAGAATGGCATCCAATAAGATCTACATGTTAAGACGATACCAAAATAGCTTCGTGCATTTTTCTATGTACGAAGTTTTCATTGTTTCTTTAGATTGAATGGCTAGAGCTCTAATTTTTAAGTATATGTTTTTTCAATATATGATCTAGGATCGCATCAACTCAGAAACACGATTGAAAAAAGTTTTCTCGATAGAAAATCTTGGCGAAACAACCTCTCAAAATTTTTATTTTTTTCATTTGTCGGTCTATTATCGCGTATTAACTAATGAAATAACTTTAAAAATATAAGTAACTATTATATATAGAAACACGTAAATCAGAATTAAAATATATTTAGTAGATTTTGAGTAAATAGGAAAAGTATCCCTAATTCTTCATTTTCTGTGCCTACTGGCTGTGTTAATATGTACGTGTCGGCGATGATATACGATAATATTGATGTAGGCCCTTAATACGTTTTTATATAATTTAATCTTGTCTCAATCATTAAAAACCTTCACAGACGGTAAATAAATAAATAATAAATAAATATTCACAGACATTTCACACAACGTCCTTGGTCCCAAGCTAAGCTTATTATGCCTGTGTTATGGGTACCAGAATACGGATAGAATACATAAACTACTTTTCTTTTGTAAATACATACTTATAATACACTAGCTGGCCCGGCAAACGTTGTTTTGCCACACCAACAAAAGTTAAAAAAAAATTAAAAAAAATGAACTATAAACCTCACGGAGCCCGAGACCTTTCCAACGAATGCAAAACCGTGGAAATCGGTTCGTGCGTTCTGGAGTTATAGCGTCAGGAAGGAAAACCCGACTTATTTTTATATAGTAGATAGAAACACCCAGACGCAGGGCAAACATTTTGTATGACATTTATAAACATCACACAAATGATTGTCCGAGACGGGAATCGAACCCGCGACCTCGTGATCGGCAGTCCGCAATATAAACCACTACACCAAGAAGCCCGTCAAACGATACACAACTAATATAAAGTAGGTAAAAGCTATCGCTAATTTGTTACATATAATAAAATTTTATATTTCCTGTTTATTCAAATTCTAATGACTATAATTTACAAAACGTTTATAATAGCTTAACGAACCACAGGTGACAAGTTCACTGAAACTTACCATAGAAACCATAATGTAGGTACTTAAGAAAAAAAAATCTAAGATGTTTTAATGAACATAATCAAATAAATTAAAGTGGTTTACGTATATGAATATTAATTAGATTTTTGTACCTCTGTCTGTGAGATTATTTGATTTGTCTTATTAACATACATATGTTATGTTTTAAGTTACGTCAAGTATGTATCAATAATATAATTTAACAGAATTGTTAGTTTAACAGCCTCTGCAATCAACTGTCCATCAATAATATTTCTACGCTTGTTAATATTATTCTTGTATTAATATTAGTTTTGTGTATATTAAATTAGTAGGTAGGTATTGGATTATTCCTTTTAACTAAGCACTCGGCTTTTAGATTTTGTTAGAGTTAATATTCGCATTATTTAGTTCGCAATATGCGATAAGATGAATTGGTGTACAATAAAGTGTATATTCTATTCTAAAAGTATTTTTTTAGTCTTCTCTAGCCAGCTTCAATAAGGCTAGAAAAATACTTCTTGCTTTACATAAATATCTCTATTTAAATCTTCATAATATATTCTGCTATGCATTTATATTAGACTAGCTGTTGCCCGCTATTTCGTATGCGTAGAATTTAGAAAATGTTCTCCGTTTTTGTAACATTTTTCACTACTGCTTCTCTCGTAATAGTCGCAGCGTGATGTTATATAGCCTATAGCCTTCCTCGCTAAATGGACTATCCAACACTGAAAGAATTTTTAAAATCGGAGCAGAGGTTCCTGGGATAAGTCCGTTTAAACAAACAAACTAACTGTTCAGCTTTATAATATTAGTATAGATATCACAAATACTCGTAATAATTTTTTAAACCCCTTTTACTTAATCGACTTCAAAAAAGGAGGAAGTTCTAAATTCGTCTTTAAGTTTTATTTTTTATTGTATTTATATGTTTGTTACCTCATAACTTACAAGTGGGTGAAGCAATTTTAATAATTCTTTCTTTATTTGAATGCTGGTGGTTCCCGTGTGTTTCCCATTGGCACCAAGTCAGGATCTGATGGTTATCTCCTGAGAAATCGAGGAAAACTCTCAAATTTCAAAAGCACATAAAGTAGGATGAACTTTTAAAAAAAAATACTCAGAAGTTTATTTTATAACTTCTTTTACATAGATTATCTATTTTTCTGTTGTTTTCTTGTACACCTAATTACTGGTGACTTTTCGAATCTAATCAATCAATTAAAATCAATATCAAAAATCATTTATTCTCGTAGGCATATTCTCTTTTTGCCAAAAAATATAAGCTTCTATGATATGTCCATAAATATTTTTTAGTGATTTTTAATGACGTATTAATTCGTATAAAACATTTGGACGTAAACCTGTGAAATTAAAAGTGACCAATATCTTCTCTTCTTCTCCAGCCCATTTACGTTCCACTGTTGGGCACGGGCCTCCTCCAGTTTGGGAGGGACTGTGGTCTACTGTGCCGCGCTGACCAGGCGTATTGGTAACTTTTCGAGTTTTCTGTCTCTCACAGAAGATATTATCTGTGTGCATTATCCCTTAGCTGACTTATAAAGCACCCTTGGGAGGAGATGGGGTGGTGACTTAATCCGTCACCACACGGAGATGACCAATATCAGTGAAGTGTAACATAAGTATATTAACTATCGCAGGCCTCATAAATATCTGAAACGATATGAGAGCAATAAAACTCGTATTATACAAATTTTGTTAACTGAAGTGAAAATAAACGACTTACATAATTAACAAGAACTCTATCCGAATCTATCACAGATTAAAAAATTGACCTTCAACTTGTTAGAGTATGTTGAACTATTAGTTTAACGATCAATGTTTAGTGACATTTTTTTTAATTATTTGTTTTTAGTATACATGGCAGATGTTGAACATTATTTTCAAATTAGTTGGTAATAAATTATAAATTTACAAACAATAAATCTATATTTGACTAGCCGTTGCCCGCGACTTCGTACGCTTGTAATTTGGAATGTTTCTCCATGTTAGAAACTTGTTTACTAATGCTTTGCTCCATTGATCGCGTGATGTTTATAACCTACAGCCTTCTTCGATAAATTGACTATCCAACACAAAAAGAGTTTTTCAATTCGAACCAACAATTTTGTTCCTGAAATTAGCGCGTTCAAACAAACAAACTCTTCAACTTTATAATCTACTATATAAAAATAAGTCGGGTTTTCCTTCCTGACGCTATAACTCCAGAACGCACGAACTGATTTCCACGGTTTTGCATTCGTTGGAAAGGTCTCGGGCTCCGTGAGGTTTATAGTTCATGTTTTTAAATTTTTTTTTTTTACTTTTTTTTGGTATGGCAAAACAACGTTTGCCGGGTCAGGTAGTATTATTATAAATATAGTTATTCGTTATACGTTTGTTACGACAATACCCACTAGAGAATGGTAAATATATAAGTTCCAAAATAAATATTTATAAAATCAAAATCAAAATCAAAAATCATTTATTCACAATATTCACTTTTTGCCAAAAAAAATATAAGCTCCTATGATACGTCCAAAAATTTTTTTCCCTACCACCAATTCAGGACTTTCAATCCCGCCGAGAAGAACCGCCGTAAGAAACTCAGCAGATATCGTTATCTTTTGTCATATTAATCTTTTTTTTTAAATAATCATTACAATGGTTTTTACAACTTATATAAATTACAATTATAATAATATGTGTTGCTCTGGAACAATTTACTCCCAAGCTTTAATGTCATTAACATAGTCTGAAATTTTATAATACGCCTTTTTACATAGTTTAGATTTTACAAATTTTTTAAACTTAGATTTATTTAATTCTTTCACATCATTAGGGAGTTTGTTATAAAAACGTTTGTTATAAAAACGTTTGTTATAAAAAAATTGGTCAAGTGCGAGTCGGACTCGCGCACGAAGGGTTCCGTACCATTATCTATGCAACATAAGACAACGTTATTAGTATCGAGCAAGAAACGATAAAAAAATCATGTTTGTTGTATGGGAGCCCCCCCTTAAATATTTATTTTATTCTATTTTTATTATTTGTTGTTATAGCGGCAATAGAAATACATCAACTGTGAAAATTTCAACTCTCTAGCTATCACCGTTCTTGAGATACAGCCTGGTGAAAGACGGACGGACGTACGGACGGACGGACGGACGGACGGACAGCGAAGTCTCAGTAATAGGGTCCCGTTTTTATCCTTTGGGTACGGAACCCTAAAAAGCCCTATATAAGAACTATTTGACAGGAAAAGACAATTCGTATTTCATTACCTTGTTTCTGTGCCTTGTTTCACAAAAAGTTCTTTTTGTCGGTACATTGTCAGCAGAGATCACCTCGGGGCCGGAGACATCATTTGCACCATTTTTCTCTGCATTCTTTGCTTACGTGGAACTTTGTACATTTTATAATCAAATATCTAATTTTAAATAAAGGGCCTAAATTTTATTACATTTTGTTATTGTTACTTTAGAAGTCTAAAATAATTAATTCTAACATTCACTGTTAAAATGTAAACTGTAAACTAACGAAAGGTTTCTACATCATTAATTATAAAAAATTTGATTGTTTAATATAATTCGTAAAGCTTTTTATCTTTTTTTTTCTATACAACTGAGGTGGCGAACAAGCGTACGGCCCGCCTGATGGAAAGCCGTCACCGTAGCCTATAGACGTCTGTAACACCAGGGGTACCACTCGCGCGTCACCGACCCTGGAGAAATCTCTTCGCACTTTTTTGAAGAACCCCATGCTGTAGTCCAATAGGAACGTCTCGGCAGGTAATTCATTCCACAACTATTTTATACGTGGGATAAAATTCCGAAGGAATCGGTACGTGATGGCATTGGTTCTAGTGTGTGAGAATGAACTCTCTACCGATGACGAGAGGTGCGATGATAAAAAGAGGCCGTTGGCACCATTTCGAACAGTTTGTCAGAACACAGTCCATTATACAGGAGTCCTTTATTATACCATTATTATATAACTGAACAATTCTTGAATTTTAAGTTATGTTAGAGGTATTTGAGCTTACCAATATAGCGGTGAGGTATAACCAAATTAATTTACATATTACTACACAATTTAAGCATCTATTTGACTATGTCGTAATCCTTTACATTAACTATAGGTATGTTATAAGGTGATTATGTAATTTTTCATATTTTAAATACTATCTGATACTTAAATTTACGATGTGGTGGACTTGTTCTGATTATTATAATGGAAATTATTATAATATTTAATATTTAAAATACTTTAATAGTTGTACTCGCCATCACAGTCCCTTTCCTAATTTTAGTACGACTTTTTGGCAAAATATTTTAAGCATTTATTGTAGACTTGCTTTCTGAGTGATAATTATGTAATAGGTTAGAATTCATTATTATTCTTTTTTATTAGTCTGGGAATTAAACTCGGTATCTCTTGATCACATAAAATTTAAACGTAGGGTAATGTAACAGACCAACAGGCAGCAGTATCATCTTTCTCTTTCGCTCTTTTTCCTAATTAATTGGGGTCGGTGCAAAAAAAAAATTCTAACTCTATATTCTTGAAGTGGTTTCTACCTATTTACATTATGTAGCCAAAACGTTACGTTACCAACGTTAAAAATCAGCGTTGCTCAGATTCAATAGACTGAACACCGTAAACTCTGCAATTATTTATCCGTGTCTAAATCCATAATATTAACTCTAGTGATAAAGTTACTATTCTTGTAGGTACTTATGTAAAAATAATTTGTAATTATTTTTATTTTATAAATTTATCTTTTTTTGATTGATTATTTAGGTACATAAAAAGTTTTACAATTTATTCCCATCATGTCTTCCAGGTAGCTTGTACCTGCTTTATTTTATTCATCTATAAACAAACATATTAAATATTAAAGATATATCACTATACATTAATTTAAAATACTCTTATTATATTTTCATGGTTATATAATTTAATAAACAAATTATTGTTTGTCAATATAAAATTTATGATTAACTGGCTTATGTTTTGACAGAAATAATGAAGTACTACATAAAAACCCATTATTATAATTGATAACCATGAAATATTTGGTAACATGTAATATAATATTGTCAACAAAACACTATAATTATGAATTAATAAATCTATTAAGTTCCAAAAGTGAAAAACACGCTTAAAAATTCCCAATATTATTTTTAGTTATTGCATTATCATTGGTACTTAATATGTGTGCAAATTTTCAAATCGATCCTACTACTGTAAGTGGGTGAAAATCACTTTCAAAGATTCCCTAAGGCCCATAGCACACGGCGTATTTTAAGCGAGCAGACGACGCGCGTTTCAGGAACGCGCTTCTTCGGCGCCGTAAACGCTGATTGTTGCGTTTGCATTGATAATAGAAACGCGCGCATGTAGCGCGTATACGCGTATTTGAAGCGATACAAACGCGCGTACAAAGGAGCGGGGTACGGGCAGAGGGGGGCTGGGATGCTCACGCCGCCACTGCGCCCGCGCCTTTGAGTCTCTGATCGAAACGCAAAAACTACGAGTGACTAGTGACTACAGCGCGTCTGTACAGCTGTACCTGCACGTATACGCGCAGTAGAGGCGCGTTTTACAATCGCCCTGTGTGCTTAAGTTACAAGGTTGCGATCAAATCTCGTTTTAACCACGTATACGCGCGTCGTCTGCGCGTTTAAAATACGCCGTGTGCTATGGGCGCCTTACATAGATTAATCCATTCATTCAAAGTTTCTATAATTGTTAAAACATGGGTTATAATATAACAGGTACAAAATATTGGTGGTAAAATAAATAAATATTGAGCTCCAACATGTTTGGCCAAACATGTAATATATTGATAGATACGTTCCTAACTAATATAAGCGTGTTAATTAAAAAGGAAGGCTAAATATTTCATAATCTATTATCTAGACTTCTTTTCTTATAAATCTTTACTTATTATAAAACAAAGTCGTTATTTTTGTATCTATGTCCCTATGTGAGCTTATATCTTCAAAACTACGCGACGGATTTTGCTGCGTCTTTTTTAAAATAATAGAGTAGTTTAAAAGGGTAGCCTTTTTGTATAATTCATTAAGGTTTGGTTTCTAAATACACGTCTACAAAGTTACGGGAAACAGCTAGTTTATATTATGAAGGGGAATGATTTGATTGATTGTTTGAAACGATTACGCCCCGAAACAACGGGGCTAATTTAAAAAATACTTTCACACATTCCCTGCTTAATATTGCCATATATTTTTGATTCGTCAATAAAGTAACCCGTGGGATATCTAGTTAAGATCTTATTACTTTATTAAAAAAAAGACATGTTGCTCTAATTTCTTAATACTTAACTTTAAAAAATTATGAAGGCATGGAAATGTGTTTGTGTCGTAGCAGGTGGCGCTCTAGTCTTTACTCCGACTCACAGTCATATATTTTCCAAACACGCCAATAATTTCAATATCTTCTTCTCTTATATATAAAAATCTATTGCTGTTCGTTAGTCTCACTAAAACTCGAGAACGGCTGTGCTGATTTTGGTGATTTTGGTCTTGAAATATTCGTGAAAGTCCAGGGAAGGTTTAAACGATGACAAAATATATAGGGATCTAAAATTCCACGTGTACGGCGTAGCAGGCATCAGCAAGTCTTCAATAACATGTATACCTAAGTATTATATTATAATATACTATAATCTTGTGATTTGTACCATATTAGTTATTATCACCTATTTACTAGCATTATCACTTTATTGGGAGTTTTATCACTTTTATATTAGCTGTGTCAATCTCATTTGTCCTTGTATGTCTGTGTTATGGACAACTGTAACGACATTATTGCGACTCATATTTGGATAAAATTTGTTAAGTAATAACGCACCTGCGACGATCGATTCGATATGCAGCGATTTGTCATAAAAAAACTACGCAAGTTGAACTGCACATTTTGTCGGCCGAACTTTCGTTTGATAAATCGTAAGATGTGTAGAGGGCATAAGCTGTCCGTGTCGTAAGGGGCTAAAAATACAAATATCACCACGCTATTTCTTTCTGCAGGTGTTGTACAAGTCAGCTAAATGATATTAAACAGAAAAATAACTTCTATAAGAAATGGAAAACACAAAACTAAACTCTATTTTCATCAGGCCTTGTCAGCGTGTAGTAGGTAATACCAAATACAATCCCAAAGATTAGGAGGCCCATGCCCAACAATGGGCCATTATTGATCTGGGAAAAAGCTACCCGTAAAATAATCACTTCTATTGATTATAGAAAATACCTGGAGGTAGTGAAATATTAGTATTAACTAGCTGTGTCCCGCGGTATTACCCGAGGTAAAAAGGAAAAAAAACTGTCCGTTTTTATCATCACACGAGAACATTGCATTCTTTCGGGATAAAAAGTAGCCTATATGTTATTCTCATGTTTAAGCTACATTATAGTAAAGTTTCATTAATATCTATTCAGTAGTTTTGCGCGAAAGAGTAACAAATACTCACAAACTTTCACATTTCTAATATTACAAGCAGTGCCCGCGACTTCGTACGCGTGCAATTTAGAAACGAAAAATAAAATGAACTGCCAATAACGCCATTTTACAGCTAATTACTCGTAATAAATTGTCCGTTTGGTTTTCTTTTTTTGCACAATTCTAAAGAAGTAACACACATGGTGGATGCTGTAAAAAGCAGTTATAATCTATATTAAATGCGTAAGCTAACTAAAGTATTTAAATTGATAAAAAATATTACTATATACACATAAATAGCGTTTGAAAACACCCTATTAAATTTGATAAGTTTTTTGGCGTTATTATGGGTACAGCAGGTTTTCCTTAAAAGATAGACATATGCTCTCGTGGACTTTTTTGAAGAACTATAGACAATGAACAATTCTTCCATACATTACTTTGTTGTACCTCACATAGATAAGACAGCGTTTTCATTTAAAGCTCGCGCGCTTCCGAATTCCTCAGCAAATTTAATCATATCTCATCCAATACACAGGAAATCCCAATAAACCATTCTATCTATTAAAAAAACCGCATCAAGATCCGTTGCGTATTTTTGAAGATATAAGCTCACATAGGGACATACATACAAAATTTAGGACTTTGTTTTATAATAAGTAAAGATTCGAATTAGGATTACACAAAAGTTTCGTGAGTAGAAAACAAATCCACGACCTCCTGAACTGAATGAGCATCACTACCAAAGGGTTCCTCATGAGGTCGGCGACGCGAGAGCGACTTTCCTTTCGTTTTAAACTGCTATAGGCCACGAAAGTGCTTATCTTTGGGCGGGCTTGCTTGCTATCCAAGAAGAATAAAAAAAAATACAACGAACTCAGCCATGTGCTCCTCATATTAATTAAATGTGGATAAGGCCAAATAACAGTAAAATTTTGTTGTTATTTAAATATATCTTAGTTTTGTTACGGTTTTATTGCATTTATTAATAATAAACAAAGTAAACGATCTTCATATTTATTACGCTGAATTAATAACCTTATGTTAAGAGTGTTACATAACACAATCACAGTGAATACTTTACCATTTTTTTATACTACAAGGGTGACAAATAAACATACGGATTGTCTGATGGGAAACAATTACCGTAGCCCACGACCGTTTGCAACAGCAGAGGTAATACTAGCGCGTTGCCCTCCCTGTAAAAAAATTTTAACACCTATTTTGAAAGGCCCCTGCTATCCTCTGGCAAAACCTCGTATCGGCACGAAGTTCATAAATTCTCTTGGTCTTTTGTAAGGTTTATTGTTTACTTATGATTACTGATTATGAAGTGGAGACCAGGCATGTTGGCATGGTGAGGATGAGGATTATATGATAATATTATCCCTTTTACAGCATCCCAAGGAGGAGATAAGATGATGACACTGATATTGTAAATCCGTCACTACACGTATTATTTTATTAAAGTAAGAATTGATTATTGATGACCAAAATGTTCAAAGAAATATTTCATTGTGTCTGTTATTGTCAGTTCTATCAATAAACTTCCGTGCCATCGGCGTCATTTTCACAAAATCCTATTAACGTCCAAACATTGGACACGGGCGTCACTTTATGGAAAGATTTTAGTCCTCTTACGGCACACAGACAAGATAGCAAAGGGTTTAGTTTCGAATTTTCTATCACTCGCAAGAGATGTTTCCTTTTTAAATTATCCCATAATTGGCTCTCACAACTTCCTGGAAAGGAAATGTGGCGATCAAACAATCTTAATTCATAACATGAATATTTATGCATACTATAGATTTATATTATTGATTTAGTTTAAATTTCCAAGGTAACTTTAAAATATCTTGGTCATGTTAAGGCGCCATATCAGATAATATTCTTCATAGATAACTCAATAATAACTACATATTAAATGGCAATAAAGTTTTATGTAACTATTATACTGATATGTTTTCGTTCTCCCAATACATAGCCTTGGTCTCCTAAATACTTCTGCTGTAAGCTTATTTATTTATAAATTATATATTACAGAGGAAGGAAAATTAATTCAAATTATTACTAGCTGACCCTGCGAACGTCGTACCGCATATTTCATTAGTAAAACTTATTTTTCAATGCATTTTCTTTTATACAAGCCTTGTGCTGGTGATGAGGAATAATTATCCGTTTTTTTATAAGGAAATCAATTCTTCTTTTTTGCACATTATGACTTCTATGTACGTGCTAATATGAACGGCCTCGTGGTCTAGTGGTTCAGGTAACGGACTGCCTTTCATGAGGTTGCGGGTTCGATTCCCGCTCCGGAAAATCATTTGTGTGATATTTGTGATTGTCAAACAACTGTTTGTCCTGCGTGTGGGTGTACTCTGTATTATAAGTATGTATTTACAAAAGAAAAGTAGTATATGTATTGTATCCGTATTCTGATACCCATAGCATAAGCATAATAAGCTTAGCTTGAGACCAGAAGACGTTATGTGAAATGTCCTTTAACATTAATTATTTATTATTTATTAATATGAAAATTGCGATTGTATAGTTTTAGAAAATAAATTAGAACTATGAAAATATGTCACGTTCATCATCATTATTAGGGGCTAGATCCCTTATCCCATTATAGGGGGTCAGCACAACATGGTTCGTTGTTCACTTTCAGTAAGGTTTGGCCAAATTATACAACCGGCCGCCTGCCCCTGAAGTGACGTGGTTCTCCCGTTTGGCTCTTACGACCCCCGCGGGTAAGACATGGGGAGGTGACTCTTGTGTTCTTTTTGTCCCTCACCAAACGGACGCAATGAAAATATGTTACGTTACTATTAAAATATTATATAACACATTAAGAATTAGGAAGAAGCAAATTTGATAAATGTTTATCTAGTTTTATGTTCCGACAACATTGTCTATTAATTAAACATAATCAATAAATAATATATAATTTAGTTTTAGATGATAGGCCAATTAAGCCTTATTTACATAATAACATTATATGAAAAGTTTTTGTAGAAGTTTTTCTGTAATTTTAATTGTAATATTTATTATAATATATGAACCGCTTTTTTTACTTTTTTAGAGTTCCGTAAGTGCAAAAATAGTAAAATCCCAAAGAGTGTCTAGCGATGTTACCCAGATGGGTGAGCGGATAGTTGCAGATACTGTTGGCAATCAGCAAGTACCAAAATATCACTGTCCGTGCATCCATCGGTCACGAGATTGTATGCCGTGAACTGTGATAGCTAGAGAGTTGCAAATTTTTACAGAAGGTAGGTATATTACTATGGCCGCTATAACAAAAAGTACTAAACAACAGTTATTTCTGGAGAAAAAAAAACAAATGTTTTAGTATAATTTGATGATAATATGCTTAAACCGATAGGATGTTGATGTTGTATATGTTATGATAATAATATAATTGAAGCCTTCTTGCGCTAGTCCAACTCGCACTTGACTGTTTTTATATATATAAACTTCACACTGACATTGAATATAAAGTGTTCACATGATTAATTGTTCAGAAATCATAAATGAGACAACATAATAATGTGTTTAAATATCTTCTAAACTGTTGGTATGTTTAAAACCAACAATTTTATTATTAGTAAACATGTAATAAATTTTTATACCAACAATTGAATCCATTTTAAGCTTACAATATCACAGACCTAATAGGTTGGATTATTTACAAGTTTATTGCAGAAATTAAATAACTAATTGATTATAACGATGGATGGATATGCTCGAAACCTCGGTCGATATTATCGATCCAATAACAGTGAGTGTTACCCGGTAACTTATATATATATTTTAATATGACTTAAAATCACGAGGATTTCAATTCTAAAATTGTTACACGCTTTATATTAGCTTCACTTGTATGTTTGTTTGTATATTTGTTTGTCTGTTTGTTTGTATGTTTGTAACCGACTCCTTTGGACGCTATTTTGACCCACTTTAAACGGTCAGATTCTATTCAAATTTTGCACAGCTGTCAAAGACCGATGACAATGCAATAATTCGATTAAATAAAGCGTGTTTTTTAGTTTTTTTAAACTATTTTTTTATTTTAACCACAGGTTTGTCATATTAAATTACAAACATTAGTTAAAAGAGGCAAGCAATAGTCCTGTCAATTTGTAAACACGATCGATACAACTCGGTCGAAATATCGGGTCAAAAAGATATTAAACCTTTTTAACAATAATTAACGTGATCATAGCCTAAGGGCCTCTTTCACCATTCTCAAGTAAAGCGCCAAGTAGACTAATCGCTAGTTAAGGGCCTACATCAATATTATCGTATATCATCGCCGACACGTACATATTAACACAGCCAGTAGGCACAGAAAATGAAGAATTAGGGATACTTTTCCTATTTACTCAAAATCTACTAACTATATTTTAATTCTGATTTACGTGTTTCTATATATAATAGTTACTTATGTTTTTAAAGTTATTTCATTAGTTAATACGCGATAATAGACCGACAAATGAAAAAAATGAAAAATTAGAGAGGTTGTTTCGCTAAGATTTTCTATCGAGAAAACTTTTTTCAATCGCG
Organism: Orgyia antiqua; assembly: GCA_916999025.1. Taxonomy (NCBI): domain Eukaryota; kingdom Metazoa; phylum Arthropoda; class Insecta; order Lepidoptera; family Erebidae; genus Orgyia; species Orgyia antiqua. The sequence continues at coordinate 11,451,686 of OU779864.1, read as the reverse complement.
TTTCTGAGTTTATGCGATCCTAGATCATATATTGAAAAAACATATACTTAAAAATTAGAGCTCTAGCCATTCAATCTAAAGAAACAATGAAAACTTCGTACGTAGAAAAATGCACGAAGCTATTTTGGTATCCTCTTAAAGTCACCAGTAACTACACGTGCGACGTTCACGACGTTCGAGTAGCAGTAATCTTAAGATTAAAAAATTTAAATTGACAGAAGATACTCGTAACTATTACTTGACAATTAACGCTAATCGATAAGTAACTAATCAACGCTTTACTTGAAGATGGTGAACGAGGCCCTAAGTAATATTAACAAATTATATTATACTTTATTTAATTATATTATTTTATCCATGTGGTGACGGATTAAGAATACAAGTGTCACCACCCCATCTCCTCCGAAGGGTGCTGTAAAAGTCAGCTAAAGGATATTGCACACAGATGGCATCTTCTGTGAGAGACGGAAAACTCGAAAATAAACCCTGTGCCAACACGCCTAGTCAGTGCGGCACAGTAGACCATAATCCCTCCCAAAGTGGAGGAGGACAATGCCCAACAGTGGAACGTAAATGGGCTGGAGAAAAGAAGAAGATATTATACTTAAATCGTGTAAGTTTAACATAAATAATATTATATAACATACAGAACGTTGTCCGTGTGGTGACGGATTAAAAATAAAAGTGTCACCACCCCTTTTCTTTCACAGTGTGCTGTAAGAGCCAGCTAAGGAACAATATAAGCAGTTAACTTTCACTGTGAGAGACGGAAAACTTGAAACTAAGCCCAGCGCCACACGGCTGGTCAGCGCGGCACAGTAGACTATAATCTCTCCCAAAGTGGAGGAGGCCTGTGCCCAGCGGTGAGACGTTAATGGGCTGGAGAAAGAGAGAGAGAAACATGCAGAACAATAGCGTCGTTAAATTTCTACGTATAAATTGTTAAGTTTTCTCATTGTAATTCAACTGATCTTGTTATCTTGATTATCTTCACCATATCACTTTAGCATTAATATACTATAAAAAATAAAAACCTCATTAAAAATAATACGCAATTATGAGCATATAATTAAAGTAATGACATAAACAAGAGCTAAATATAGACTGCGTGTGCTAAGAAAATTCTGTACATCTTAGGCAAACGCTAAAAAAAAGGCTCGCCAATCTTACTAACCATATAGCAGTTCAATTATTACAATCCGGGAGCGAGACACGTCTGAAAAGACTTACCTTTCTGGATCCACAACATAAGTGAAATGCAATGAGTAGAACATCCTCAATGGGAGATGGACTCTACATGACATAGACTCTATCCATTTTTTAAACATTTGCTTATAGTCTATGACTGATCGCAAATAAACGCCAAAAAAGAATTATGAGAATATAATTATTAAGGTAAACAAGAGCTACGAGTAAATATAAAGTAAAAAAAAAACTGAGACAGTTAGAAAAAAAAAATCTGTACATCATAGGCAAAAATAGCAAGGAACGATTCATCAGCATCGGCTGGAGATATAAAGCAAAAATAATATAGTGGGATTATTTATCATTCATAACTCTACAAATAATTCATATAAGTGATAATAAGAGAAGCCGGCCATATCCCTGAAATGTTTTGCTGTAAAAATTTACACCGCACGGGTTTTAGATTTATCTTCTTTCCTTTCCAGTCCATAAACGTCCCACTGCTGGGGGCCCTTCTCTTTGGGAGGGATTATGGTTTACTGTGCTGCGCTGACCAGGCGTATAGGCATAGGGTTTAGTTTCGAGTTTTCTGTCTCTCACAGTAGACGTTAACTGCTTATATTGTCCCTCAGCTTGCTCTTACAGTACCCTGGGAAAGAAACGGGGTGGTGACAGTTTTATTCTTAATCCGTCACCCCACGGACAATGTTCTGTATGTATTATAATTATTTAAACTTACACACGGACCTTTAGGGACGGATTTTAGATTATTTGCATGATATTAAAAAAGTTTATGATATTGACCATAATGACCATGTATTGTCATTGTCAGCGCCAACATAATAATTATAAGAACAGTGTCTGGTAAACAAGAAAGACAACATTAGCACTTCTAAAAACGTATTAAAATATACAATATTAATAAATATTTATATCATTACGTAGCATAGTGTTAATTACTGTAGGCAGAAGTTACTTCGCAGATAGTAAATTAACAAAGAACTAAACCTATGAAAACTCATATGGAAATAAATATTATATTGAAGTGTTAATAGGTTTAAAGATCTAACATTTGGTTGGTTTCGTCATACCGTAGTTATTAGCTGATGCTGATGCACTTTACTTTCCCTCACAGGTCTTTCTCTCTCCAACCCATTATCGTCCCACTGTGGGCACGTGCCTCTTTTACTTTGGGAGGGATTATGGTCTGCTACGGTGACCAGGATAGTTGGCAAAGGATTTATTTTCTAATTTTCTATCTCTCACAGAGGTTGTTATCTGTGTACAACATCCTGACTTACTTTACTTTACTTAGCTGACTTTTACGGCAGCCTGGGAAAGAAATGGGACACTTGTATTCTTAATCTGCCACCACACGGACATGGTACTATTACTATATGACCCAGCAAACGTTCTGCCAAAAAAATATGAGAATAGAGCCGGCTTTCTTAGAACGGTAAACATAATTACCTATGCTTATAAGCTGCAATGATTTTGAAGTTAATTTGATTTGAATATCGTTATAGTTATGTAATCTGCAAATGAATATGGAAGGAATCAACTCTAGAGGTAGATAAAAAAAATGGATGAAAGAGGATATTCGAAAAAAAAGAAGTGGAAGAAGAAAACATGTTGCACCTACCACACATAACAGGAACAGCAGGAAAATGATAGCAAGATCTCAGGCATTTCCAAGAAGTCAAATAGGATGATAGTAATCCTACGAGTTGGAGCTCACCCCATCTTTTTAATGTCAGCTTATACAAAAATACTGCGCACACAACAGATATCAACTCATAGCTCGGAGTTCATTATAATTTTATAGAAATCTATCAATATTTATGAAACAATAAATAAATAATTATAAATTTTATAGTTGTTTCACAAGTTACCTTTATTGCATGCTCGTAAATGTATATACAAATCAATAAATGTGTTTTTTAACACCTAAGTAAATAAATACAACTTATGATAATTTAAAACCAATTCAATAATCGGTATAAAAGAAACATAAATTAATTAATTAACAATTTATGATTATTTAATATTGATTTAATTAAGAATATCGTAAATCGTTTTTTAGATGACTTGAATGGTAGTTATAGCAGGAAGTATTGTATCAATCAATACAACATATATTTTATAGATTGGCAATAATAAAGGGTCCGTACCCCCAGGGCCATTGTCTACCAATAAGGAAAATTAGCTCTTCAGATATGTCAAGGATTTGCATTTATCATATCGTTTTTATGACCGTCTCAGCACAATACGAGTATTGCATAGTTAAAATATATGCAAAACTTGTCTGTGCACTAATATCAGTTTATTTTTAGACGATGAACACACATAAGTGTGTTCATCCGTATGTATTATCTGACTTTGTTGTAACTTAGATTATTATGGTAATCCTACTAATGTTATAAATGTGAAAGTTTGTGATTAAAGATGTTTTAATGTTTCATACTCTTTCACCCAAAAACTGCTGAATAGATTTTAAGAGGATACCAAAATAGCTTCGTGCATTTTTCTACGTACGAAGTTTTCATTTTTTCTTTAGATTGAATGGCTAGAGCTCTAATTTTTAAGTATATGTTTTTTCAATATATAATCTAAGATCGCATAAACTCGATTGAAAAAAGTTTTCTCGATAGATCTTAGCGAAACAACCTCTCTCATTTTTTGTTTTTTTTCATTTGTCGGTCTATTATCGCGTATTAACTAAAGAAATAGCTTTCAAAACACAAGTAACTATTATATATAGAAACACGTAAACCGGAATTAAAATACAGGGTGTGGCGTAATTAATGGATAAGCCTGTGCCTGTGGATAAGCCTCCTACTGCGCTATACGAATATGTATATTTTTAATTAATCCTATGTATGGTCTTGAAAAAAATGGCATAAGTCATGTTTTTCATAAAATGACTACTTTCACTAACCAATTATGCTACTGTTGCCACAATTTTCAAAAATTTTGCATTCTGTTTTTTTTATAAAACAGCTTAAGAGGTGAGCTATTGAAAGCAATAAAGAATTCCCTATTCGTAATACAAATTTTGGGAAAAAATACATGAGATATCAAAAAAGTGTTATTGATTATTCAATTTGTTGACTTTGTACATCGTCTAGCTTAAAAAATCTTTATGGGAGTTGTTTTGCCCAATATCTTAAAAACATGCTTGTTTTATGCAGTTTCCGAAATGGTATAATACTTATTACATTTCACGAGGTTTTAAAAAAAAACGACAGTTGTAAAAAAATACCCTAATTTTCTTTAACAGAATTATTAATTTATCTTAAACATGTCTTTGTAAACAGTTTGAATGGACCCTTTTTTGTGTGCTCCGGAGCAGGTAGTCATTCACAATGGACCCTTTTTTGGGTGCTCGGGAGCAGGTAGTCATCCACCATGAATAGGGTAAGCAGATAACGACTCTAAGTCAACTACTTGTGGTTGTTTATCGCACGGCAAATCCAGACGGTTAGTCTTATCATAAGACAGAGACAAAGCATTTTGATGTCAGGTAAATAACAGTTGTGCGACAGAGATAGATTTTTATTATTCTCACAAACAACAAAACAGCTTTTGAACTTGTTTAACAAAGTTAGTGCTCTTTTGACTATCGTCTCTTGCGCACATATCGTTTGCTCTATCGTGTTTGTTATTGTGACGTGAATTTGGCTTATGTACTACGGACTCTGTTTTTGCTATACGAATTGGACAATTGTGATATTATCGACGACTTCTACATATCCCTGGACTACTGATCATGCCGCGTCATACGTACACTCCTCAAGAGTATGCAAATATGCATCTTATTTACGGCCTGTGTAACTGCAATGCAAATGAAGCTGCACGCGAATATCGTCGAAGATACCCCGATTTGCGACACCCAGACTACCGGGTGTTTACACGTGTGCACATCGCTTTTAGCGAAGGGCGAATGCCTGGTACCGGTGTTGGTGGTGCTTCGGAAGGCAGACCTCGACGACATCGTGATGACGAAGTTCTAGAAGCTGTGCGTGCTAATCCAGAGTTATCAATTCGTGAGTTAAGTAGAGGAACCGGTGTAGATACGCGTACTGTGGGCAGAATTCTGCACAGGCATGAGCTTCACCCGTATCACTATCAAAGGGTGCAAACACTAATGACACGAGACTATGAGCCTAGAGTCCAATTTTGTCGCGTCATGTTGCGAAAAATACGCGAAGATTCGGCGTTTTTTGACAAAATACTGTGGAGCGATGAGTCATCATGTAAAAGAAATGGCTACGTCAACATGCACAATCTTCATAGTTGGCAGGCAACCAATCCGAGAAACATAAGGCAAGACCGAGCTCAAGTCCAGTTTAAAGTGAACCTTTGGACAGGAATTTTAAATGGACAAATAGTTGGGCCCGTCGAACTATCCGAGACACTAACAGGTCCCAATTATTTAAATTTTCTGCAAAATACGTTGCCGGAACTATTACAAAGTTTAAATGTGCCAGAAAACTACTGGTTACAAAATGATGGTTGTCCCGCTCACTACGCACGAATTGTACGGAACTACCTCAATGATGAGTACAATGAGAGGTGGATAGGTCGTTTGGGTCCCATTTTGTGGCCACCAAGGTCCCCTGATTTGAACCCTCTAGACTTTTTTTACTGGGGGTGTTTAAAAGAAAAAGTGTATAAAAAAGAAATAGCATCCCTGGAACAACTAAAGGCCCTGATTTTTGAAGCCGCTGATGAAATCAAGAGCTCCGGCTTCATCCGACGCCTAAAGCGGTCATTTATCCGTCGATGCAGGGCCTGCATAGCCGCAGGTGGCCGCCATTTCGAACATTTTTTGTAAAATAAAATTTATGTAGTGTTTGCATCTTTAGAATAAAAAAAATAAAATAAGTTGTTATTTTTTTTCAACGACTAACATTCCCACTGGTAAACTCAGACAGATAAGTTAAAATACCACTGACAGTTTGTTTAAGTTAACAGTATTAATTTGATTAATTAAATCACAATAAGAACATTTTTTTACGAGTGTCATTTGGTTCTTTAATATCACATCAAACTTAATAAGTATTATAATAAGTATTATACCATTTCGGAAACTGCATAAAACAAGCATGTTTTTAAGATATTGGGCAAATCAACTCCCATAAAGATTTTTTAAGCTAGACGATGTACAAAGTCAACAAATTGAATAATCAATAACCCTTTTTTGATATTTCATGCATAATTTTCAAAAAATTTGTATTACGAATAGGGAATTCTTTATTGCTTGCAATAATTCAACTCTTAAGCTGTATTATAAAAAAAACAGAAAGCAAAACTTTTGAAAATTGTGGCAACAGTAGCAGAATTGGTTAGTGAAAGTAGTCATTTTATGAAAAACATGACTTATGCCATTTTTTTCAAGACCATACATAGGATTAATTAAAAATATACATATTCGTATAGCGCAGTAGGAGGCTTATCCACAGGCACAGGCTTATCCATTAATTACGCCACACCCTGTATATTTAGTAGATTTTGAGTAAACAAAAAAATATCCCTAATTCTTCATTTTCTATACCTACTAGCTGTGTTAATAGGTACATGTCGACGATAATATTGATGTAGGCCCTTAATGAAACTTTACAGTAATGTAGCTAATACATCAGAATAACACATAGGCTACAATTTATAAAGATATTGTGCGAATTGTCCAAATAGGAGCGAAGCATCAATGAAAAATGTTGCAAAAACAGGGAAAATTGTCTGGAAATCTGTATATATTTTTTGAGTAAATGTATATCTTGCGCGAGGCTCGAATATGTTTCAATTATGTGTATGTAGTAATTGTAGTATAATATAGGTAATCTATTTCTCGTTTTATATTTTACTATACATATGTATGTATTAATTATTTCCTATCTTAAATTATGTCTCGCAATTTTAATGTGCCTCCCTCAAATCCTCGCATCACCCATGGTTGACTGTTAGAGAATGCCCAAAGCATTAAGTCCGCCATTGTATATTTATATGCATAAAGTTAAATAAATAAAAAATTGACAAAATTCCACACGTAAGTCCACCTATTAATTAACAATTTTATTTTATTTTTATGGACAAAAACGCTACACACACTATGGACTTCGTTCGCTCAGGGAATAGCAAAAATATTTTCTTCATCCCTGTTTCGTGGCGCTGCTGCTGTGATCTCCAACAGATAGATTAGAGAGAGAAATTGATTCCTAATTAAATCTATAATATCTATGGAAATATCACACAACGTCCTCCAGTCCCAAGCCAAGCTTTATACCTACTTTTATTAATGTATACCCTCAGCTACTACTCCACTTAATTTTTCTATCGTTTTCAGTGAAATTACATATTATTTACTCTAAAAGATCGATAACAGTACCTTGTGGGAGTGTAGCCACTGTTGATCGGATGACCTTACTTTATTCACGTCTGCATAAGTATATTATTATACTGTCTATCAGATAGGTCAAGTGAAAGGTTTCGGATATTAAGGTACTTACGCTTCCGTAAAAGTGTGTAATGTCTACGTAGTAAAAATATCTCGAAATATCACAGAATTCACCGTTTTTGTAACATTTTAAAGAGTAATCTAAATATCTATTTACGAAAGAAAAAGTGCCACAATATTACTTTAATTTATGCAACATAATACCCAATTACAAAAACTGAAAGGGGTTAAAAACCTTTTCATTGTCATGTGGTTTATAAAGTCATATAGAATAAAAAAGAACGACTTTTAAGTTTAGAATAAACGTAAAATATTAATTTAACTTTCGATAACTTAAAAATAATCAGAAACATAATAATAAAAAAATTACAAACGGTTTTTGGTGTTAAACTAAGCTATATCTCACTTAAATAACGTAATGTCCGTGAATACTTATTATTTATTTATTTAACTCTATTATCAATCACATTTATAATAAATAATAGTCAATTATTTACGAAGCAGAGCATGTGCTCAGTCCTATTATTTATTACTGTACTGTAAAAAATAATAGGACTGGGCATGTGCTCCGCTGTAAGCAGGAAAAGTGAGGCAAGCAGATAACAGTCTGGTATCCAAGAGATGCAATCAGGAACCGTGGCCGAAAGAAGATGGGAAGACAAAATAAAGTTGACAGTGGGTCCACTATGGCTAAGAGTGGCAACAGCCAGGGCACATTGGAAATCGTTTGAAGAGGCCTTTGCCGTAAGGCTCACCGAGGAGAAGGATTGTAACATCCAGTACTTAAGTTAAAACTGTAATAAGTCTCGGAATAAATGGCTTTACTATCAATGTCAATATAAAATTAGAAATTTTCAAATTAGACATGAAAAGAAAAGCATTACCTCTCTGTTTCGTCACCATGTAACTTAAAATACATTGAGTTCTGACGTTCAACTTGTAACCACCCGTAAAGATTCTATGTTTAATACCTTTAAACAATTACCTATTAGTATCCAATTGGAAAAGCGGTTAGCATTGTATTCTTGAAGGCTACTTACAACTTTATTTAGTTTCAATAAACCAAAGAATAGCTCATACTGTGTTTCCAGCTGACGAAGGAATGAAGCCAATAGACAATAAAATAATTTCTACATATATAATAAACTTATATTAATAGCGTGAATGTAACGTAAGCCTGATGTATCTCGGTAAGTAAAATTATTATCTTAAGCTATGTATTGTAAAGATCAAATTTGACGACACAAACCCCCAAATTGATCTATTGTGATTGCCACTTTCAATAATTAATCTCATATAGTTTGAAACTTTTTTATTGAATTTGAGAAGTGAATGTTTTATTTTAATTTTAGAGATATTACGAAATACGTTATTTTGAAGTTCAATTTTAATACAATCGATATAGATAACTTAATTATTTGGATACAATTTCTTCTCATTAAATACCGGTACCCGAGCATTATATATTATTATATTCTTAGCTCTTGTTAGTTAGAGACTAATAGTCTTATTCATAATGACTTATCGGAGGTTTAAATGGAGATTTTATCGGAGAGATAATATACGTTTTAGCGGAAAAAGACTATCATGAATAACAAGATTTGGCAATTTTCGCGAACCGATTTTAGCGAACTTTTAAACCGATAAGTCATTATGAATAAGTCCAAAAGAAAATTCACGTTTAAATAAATCGTTACAATGCTTGCAGATATTACTATTATATACTTATTAATATAATACAGTTGCCCCTATTTAAGATACCGTTAGCTGACTATTATAGAGTCCTTAGCTTTTTAATAGAATCCACGAAAATTTACGTTTAAATAAATTGTAAAATACTAAGAAATAATAAGATACTGACTTCTGAAACACAGACCATTCGGTATCAGTTTCGTGGCAGGTCACTATAGAATGTTATTTAGTTTAAGTATTAATAAAGAACGTTATTTAAATAAAGTGTCAATTTCTAGGAAGTTTATCTGTTGTAAATTTCTTCGTAATTCTATAACATTTATGTTCAAGATTGACAAAAGAAATTCAGTATACTGCAGTTTACTGGTGCAATTAAATTATCTACAACCTATTAGTATGTGATTTGTTTTATAATAGCCTTCAGAACTATTGGTTTTATTACTATGTTACAGGTATTATAAAATATTTATTAATAGTCTTAGTATATTAAAAGGTAATTTTGTGTAATAGATGCTGCAAAATTATCTTAAGACAGCGGTAAAAAAAACTGGCATTTTGAATGATAATTTTTTGTATCTTTATATATTGCAAAACAAAGTCGTTATTTTTGTATGTATGTCCTTATCCCTATCCGTCCGTACATCTAAAAAACTCTATGCAACGGAGAGAGAGAGTTTGATAGAATATATATTTGATAGAGTTTGGTTTCTAATTTCCACGCGTACGAAGTTGCGGGCAACAGCTAGTAGTAATTAAGTGAAGATAATAATTAACATGTTTATGTAATAATTACATTAGATATTCATTAAAATGTGTAGCATTACGAGGATGACATGGTCACTACATACTGTGAACAAAGTCCGCAATAAAAATTTAAGATAAATAAAAAGCTCGTAGTATTTATGTTTTGGAAAAAAGAAACAAGACATACAAGACCTAAACGTCGCCGTCATGGTAAAAAAATCCTTGCTATATGGGCAATAAATATCCAGTCCCAAGTTAAGCTTAGGTATTAGCTTATGTTATAGAATAGAATAGAATACTCTTTATTGTACATCTTAACAATATTACAGTAGGTACCTAATATTATACAATTTTAGAATATATAGATAAGTACAATAGGCTTATATACACCAGAAAACAGATACACTGCACATACAATTGTATGTGTTTTTGTAATTACACGAGATAAAAAACAACACAGTCGCAGTACATATATTTGTGTTACAATAAATGTGTGTGATATTAAATTGTTGTCCTGTGCGGAATTCAAACCTGTTAACTACTGAACGGCAATCCGTTACATGAACCACTATACCATGAGGCCTGTCACCGTTGCGACCACATGTAGTGACAATAAAGTAAACTTTTACACAAAGCTCGTTCGTCGACCCTGTTTCTTTTTGTACTCAAAACAAATTTCTTGTCATGACGCATCATGCATTTAAACGTCCATAAACAACATGTTATGAACAGGTATATCTGTTATTTGTTTGCTTAACGTAAAAGTACTGTAGTTCCTTTTTACGGTACTTTAAAGTCTCCGTTCAATAAAATTAATGTCAGAAACACGATTTATTTCTAACAATATTATTTAGATACAAACATCTTTTCTTATTTTTTTGTTAAGAAGCTTCCTGTTAAGAAAAAAGTTCAGTAAAAATTTAACGCGCTAATCTCAGGAACCACTCACGGGTCCGATTTAAAAAATTCCTTCGTGTTGGATAGTCCATTTATCGGGAAATGTTATGGGCTATATAACATCACGCTGCGACTAATAGAAATAAACATTAAGCAATTAGTAAAATAATATTCTTTTTTGTAAATATACCCTTATAATAGATATAAAATGGATTCCATTTTCATTCGTCGTCAGACATCATTCAATTTCATATCGACTGGATTCTTATACAGAAAATTGATTGCATATTACGTATATCAGAATTGAAACTTCCTATTTCTAAAAATAATTTTAATCTTCATCCTTATTTAATTTTATTTACGTCATTTTACTACTAAATACACAGAAGTTGAATGACGTAAATTTAGTTAAATAAAATCCTAATCACAAAATTATTTTCCTGTTTTATTTGATTAATTTGTTAAAAATAAGCTCAACTATCATAAGAGCTTCCAAGAATTACAACAGGTGTTCATTAAAAGTTTTATCTTGGTCGTTGACAGTTGACATACTCATATTTCACATAACTACTTTCTTAGTTTGTTTACAAACAAAATTTATGCTCGCCTTAATTTAAGAATTACTAAATAACTTTTTAATGACGATAAAAGTAAAATTGAACTTTAATTCGACGTTTCCTGTAATTGCTAATCAAATTTGCTATTACCAGCAAAAATTACTTTGGTCTGTTGTTGACGTTGTGTAAAATGTAAAAATTATAAAAAAATAATTAGACAGACGGACTAACAGAAAGAGAGATAGACGGAAACGGAATTCATCCTAAATAGGCTTATTTTTGATAAGAAACCCTAAAAAGTAAGCTTAAAGATCTAATAACGTAACAAGAAAAATAAATGATGAATATTTTACATTCTAAGTTAGAATTTAAATTCTATATTCATTATAATTTTGATATTATCCTTTTGTCGCCATTCAATCAAAACATGTTTCATAAAAATGATTTACAAACTTGGTCGTAATAAAAAAACGATACTTGACATTTCAATTTGATCCAATTTAAGGTAATTATGTAAACTTGACATTTATCACTGTAACAACTATAATATATTTTATTATCATAATTGGGATTGTTCATAATTTTCGACCTGCTGTTTTTATATTTTTTCTAGAAAATATAGACTATTTTAAGCAACTAATTTCAATATTATTGAAATATTCACTATAAAGAATTTTTTTTAAATACTTAAAGATATTGTTTTAAATGCTGTGACGTCATCGTTGCACGCAATCTGTGTATGGTCTTTTCCTGATAATCTTAAGACAGATTGTAATACATCTTTTCAAAGTTGCCAAGTTGATATAATAGACCAATTTCAACTCCACCACAGAGTAGTATATCCCTAAGAGTTCCTTAATATTTTAAGTCATTCATTTCAAGGGCAAATAGAGATTGTTTAATAAATAAACATAAAAGTGATCGATTAAAATCGATAACTAATTGTATTAATAATTAAGTTCACTATGGCAACTATTATTGCCTAATTTTAAGTGTGTCAACACTGACACTTTTTCCGTTTCCATTCAACATGTAACACAGCCAATTGTCAATGGCATTTTTTACAATGCAAAGTGTTGTATTTTATTTAAAATATAATCACATTTAAATTTACACAGCATGTTATTTCTATTTAGCTAACATGCTGTTGTGGTCCTTCGATAAGTACTCAATAGTACGTGGTTGAATCAGTTATATTTAAATTCAGTGCTCGCGTGTGATCCGTTCTTAGCTTGCTATGCAAGCCACGGTCGACGTTAAGGCGTTTAGAAATTCGCCCTGGTGCTCTTCGTCCTATAATACGAGGTGCCCGGGCCTTGTGTCTCGGTGGTGCAGTTTACTACAAATTTCGGTCTATATACCGGGTTGCGCGGCGCTCGTTGTACAAGAGCGTCCTGCTGCCATTTTGTTGAGGGGAGTCGCGATTTCGCGGCAAACGGCTGTTCATCGTGTGGGTTTGGTGCAATTCGTCCTATGTACGAGTTTCCCAGCCTCTTTTCGACGAGATCAGATCATTAATCTAGTGGATTTGGTCGATTCTTCGAGCATCAATTTCGTCCATACGAAAAATATTTTAGAATCGCCATATTGAAATAAATAGTTCGTTGTGTTGGCAGCAATGACAACGCTGATTTCATCGTGTTAAGTTGGCAGCAATGACAGCGCTGTTTTCGTCGTGTTAAGTTGGCAGCACTGCGTATTGTCACTGTCAATGTCAACTGTCATCGTTTCGTCAGTCACATCGTAACGTAAACAATAACATAACCAAAGTGCGGGTTTTGGTTGTTTTTAGTGCGGTTTATTTGTGCAAGCAATTAAGTTTAGTGCGTAAGTGCGTCCCTCTATAGGCGACTCACGCTGGAATACGTGCGGTTTTTGTTTTTATCGGCTACAGAAAGCAAAATCATGGGTGAGGAACTAAAGCGTTGGCGAACTAAGCGCGGCCAATTAAAAAGTACAGTGACACGTATCGAAACCTTTGTAAATGGTTCTGAGTTTTCCTCAGCCGGCGGTGAGGTGCTTCAGGCTAGACTGGACAAATTAGTGAGTACTTTTAAAGAATATGAGGACGTTAACCTAGAAATTTCAATGCTTGACAGCACAGATTCAGAGAATGTTACTGAAATTGAAAACAAGTATTTTGTAGTGTTAGCTAAACTGAAAGAATCCATAAAGGGTAAGAGTAATTTACATTGTTCAAACAGTTCAGTTTCAAAGCTCCCAAATATTGAGATTTCCTCATTTGATGGAAAAGATTTCACTAACTACCAACCTTTCATGGATTTGTTCAATGCTGTCATTGAGAGAAATAGTTCTTTGTCTAATGTACAAAAATTGTGTTATTTGAGAAAGTATTTGACAGGAGATGCTCTGGCTGTAATAATTAACTTGCCTATTGTTAATGAGTCCTATACAGAGGCATTGTTGTTACTAAAAAACCGGTTTGATAATAAGGCAAGGCTTATATGTAATCATATTAATCAGTTGCTAGAGTTACCTCAAATGCAAAAAGGTACTGCATCTTCTATAAGGTCTTTTGTGTCATGTATTCGCCAACAACTATATGCTTTAAAAAATTTAGAACAACCCACAGACAAATGGGACATGTTGTTAATTTCTATTTTTTCAAGGAAACTAGACTGTTATACAAACAGAGCTTATCATTTAGATAGAAACTCTCCTGATGATTTACCCACAATGTCTGAATTTCTGTCATTTTTAGAAAAGCGAGCAATAGCTTTGGAGGACAGTCCTCCCCCTAAAAGTAATTTCCATGATGGTAATAATAATGTTAAACAAAAGGCTAATAGTTTTAATCATAAAGTTTCCAATGTTGTTTCAAAACAAAACCAAAAACAAATCACTTGCTTATTCTGTAAAAATAATCATCTCTTATTTGCCTGTCCAAAATTTAAAATGTCTCCAATTATAGACAGATTGAAGTTTGTGACAGATAATAACTTATGTACAACTTGCCTAAGGCACCACTTGGATGTCTGCAAATATACATTTAAATGTAGAATGTGCAAAGAGTCCCATAATACTCTCTTGCATCAAGATAAACAACCTGAAACACCAGTCAATACTGTGTTGCATTCTAACAATAATAATATCAATGTTTTGTTACCTACTATACGTATAAAACTGATTGATAAAAATGGTTGTAAAATTTTTGTTAAGGCCCTACTCGATAGTGGGAGCCAAGCATCTATAATAAAGCGATCTCTTGTTAATCAATTAAAATTAAAGACTGTACCTTTTCATGTAAATATTATTGGACTTGGTAATAATAATAATAAAGCCAATGAATGTGCCAACATAATGTTACCTTCCTCAATTTACAATGTTAAGTTTGAAGTGAAGTGCCATGTTGTAGATTCTATCACAACTGTTTTGCCTCAGAATCCTATTGATATTAGCAATATTAGGATTCCTGAAAATGTTTTTCTGGCTGATACAGAGTTTAATGTCCCATCAGAGATTGCCATTCTACTAGGTTCTGATTTCTATTTTAAAGTGCTTCTTGATGGACATTTAAAGTTAAATAATGGATTAGTTCTCCAGAACACATTGTATGGCTATGTTGTAGCTGGTGCAGCTTTTCGTAAAGCTAAAGCTCCAGATTCAAATGTTAACTTGACTTCTAATTTTATTACCAAGGAAAATAATTTGGAAGAAATTATGGCAAAATTTTGGTTGTCTGAAAAAATACCTGAGCCTGAGAAGAAAAAGACTCAGTCTTTGGAATTTCAAAGAGCAGAGGACTGTTTTAATAATTCAGTAAAATATATTGATAATCAATTTTCAGTTGATATTCCTTTACACTGCCCTTTGAATGAATTAAATATTGGAGATTCGTTTTCAATTGCTTTACAAAGATTTTTGGTATTAGAGAAAAAATTTCAGTCTGATCCAGAATATTTTTCAAAATATAAAAAGTTTATAGATGAGTATGTCACGCTAGGGCATGCTAAGGTCGTTGATGTCAATGCCTACGACATTTGTAATGGTCCGGTATATTTTCTTTCACATCATGCTGTCTCGAATGAAAGCAGCAAAACCACTAAGTTACGCATAGTATTTTCTGGCAATATGAAATCTAAAAAAGGTGTATCAATTAATGATGTAATGCTAAACGGTCCCATTGTGCAACGTGAATTATTTGACATACTTATCTACTTTCGTACTTATCGTTACACACTCATGTGTGATATTGAAAAAATGTTTCGAATGTGTCTCATCAATGAAGACTACAGACCTTTACAGAATATATTGTGGCGAGATGACCCATGTCAGCCAATCAACTGCTTGCAATTGCAAACAGTTACATATGGCCTTAAAGCTTCTACTTTTTTGAGTACTAGATGTTTGTTAGAACTAGCTCATTTGTACCAAGATAAGTACCCTTTAGCTGCAGAGGCTATTAGACAACACACATATGTCGATGATGTCATATGTGGCGCGGATTCGAAAAACCAGTTACATCTCCTGAAAGAGGAGTTACTGAACCTAATGAAGTTGGGGAATTTTAATTTACACAAATGGTGTTCAAACTCTATAGATGTTCTGCATAATATTCCTGAAAATAAAAAATATTTTGAACAGATTGACTTAAATAAAGACAATATAATTAAAACACTTGGTTTGAAGTACAATGTACTCACTGATTCCTTGTTGTTTCAATGTCCCATGATGGATGACACTCAAAAAACTAAAAGAACAATATTAAGTTTTATTGGTAAAATATTTGACCCTCTTGGTCTCTTAGGTCCCATTGTAGTAGTGGCTAAACTGTTCATGCAGTCTCTATGGGCACTTAATATTAACTGGGATGCTGTTCTGCCCCAAGACTATATTAATACATGGGATAAATTTTTAAATGATTTAATTTCAATGGGCACTCTCTCTATTCCAAGGTGTGTTTTATCACATCCAGTAGATGCCATGGAACTTGTAGGCTACTGTGATGCCTCCATGAAAGCTCTTGGTTGTTGTCTCTTCTTAAGAATTTTTAATTCTAATGGGACAGTCTCTGTTGACTTGTTATGCTCCAAGTCACGAGTTGCTCCATTAAACAAATCGGTAACAATACCAAAGTTAGAGTTAAGCAGTGCATTATTGCTTGCTCAGCTAGCAAATAAAGTTCAGGATATTTTAAAACCAAGATTACCAAAACTTTCTATTCACTTGTATAGTGATTCTCAAATTACACTTGCTTGGATCAAGTCAGCAAATTTAAAATCAAATTCATATATTATAAATAGGGTCAATCAAATTAAAACACTGACAGAAGACAAAATGTGGTCTTATGTTAGCTCAAGTAAGAATCCTGCTGATTTACTTTCTAGAGGCTGTGATCCACACAAATTAAGATCAAATGAACTATGGTGGCATGGTCCCAAGGAACTGTCTCATATGGACTTTCAGCACTCTATATGTGATGTAAAATTGCCCATTCCCTCATCCTTTGAGGACGAATTAGTGACCAATGTGACCTTACCCCAATTAGATTTTCTTAATAAATTCTCTGATGTTGGAAAGCTGCAGAGAGTAGTAGCATATATTTTACGATTTCGTAATAATTGTTTAAAGAAAGATAAAGAAAGTGGGTCATTGACACCACAAGAGCTCCATAATGCCTTGTTGGTAATAATTCGCGTCTCACAAAATAAATATTTTTCTAAAGAGATGGAGTGGCTAAATAGGTCCTTGCCGGTAAAGTCAGGTTTGTCAAAACTACACCCCTTCCTGGATAAGACTGGTATATTAAGGGTAGGTGGTCGGTTACAAAATGCCAATGATATTCCCTTTGATAAAAAGCATCCAGTCATATTACCCAAGTCTTGTCACTTGACAACTATTCTAATTCACAAAGAACATTTAAGATTATTACATGCTGGTGCCAAATTGGTACTTAGCTCTTTATCACAACGCTTTTGGCTTGTTAATGGCATAAGAGAAGTAAAGAAAGTAGTAAATGGGTGTGTTAAATGTTTTAGAATGAAAGCAGCAGCCGTAAACCAATTAATGGGCTCTCTGCCACCTGAAAGACTTTCTGTTGCCAGACCGTTCCAAGTGGTAGGTGTTGACTTCTGCGGACCATTCAGTGTGAAAGTTACACGCTTAAGAAGGCCTATAGTAACTAAAGGCTATGTAGCTATATTTGTTTGTTTTTCAATTAAGGCCATCCACATGGAACTTGTAAGCGACTTAACCACTGAAGCATTTTTGGCTTGCCTTAAGCGATTTATTGCTAGACGAGGAATGCCAAGTAAAATATTTTGTGATAATGCCAAAACCTTTAAAGGTGCAGCTAACGAATTAAAAGCTTTACATGATCTGTTTACTTCAAAAAAGCACATTGATGCAATTGATAATTATTGTATACCTAAATATATTCAGTTTAGATTTATACCAAGCTATTCACCAGAGTTTGGAGGCTTATGGGAAGCCGGGGTTAAAAGTTTTAAATTTCACCTGAAGAGAATTGTTGGCAACATTGCCTTAACCTTTGAAGCTGTGTTAAATTCACGACCCCTTCTTCCTATAAGTTCGGATGTTTCCAGTTATGAATATTTAACGGCTGGCCACTTCCTCATAGGAAATGCATTGTCAAGTTACCCTGAAACTGACCTTTCTGATAAAAATATCAATAGATTAAAATTTTGGAATATCTTAACCAAAATTAAACAGGACTTTTGGAATGTCTGGTCACGTGATTATCTCACACAGTTACAAAGTAGACCAAAGTGGCTACAAAGTCATCCTAACTTAAAAGAAGGGGACCTTGTCATTGTACGCAATGACAATACACCTCCATTAACATGGCCCATGGCTAGAGTTGTAAGGGTTATCCCTGGACCAGATGGTAGGGTCAGGGTGGCTGAAATAAAGATGCCAAATAATAAAACATATTTAAGGTCATTTAGAAAGTTAAGTTTATTACCACTTAATAATACTGTTTCTGATGAACAGTTGAGTAGTCCCTAGTGGTTAGCCGATCCCAAGACTTTGTCGTAGGGCTAGAGACTACTTAACTAAGCATTTTTCTGTTTTTGAATGTATTTATACTTGAAGATGGTTTTCTTGTATTAAGTATGTATGTAATAATAAGTTTGTTATTATGTTAATATATATATGGTTTTGGCCCGGCCCAACTTATGTTTAATAAATAAACATAAAAGTGATCGATTAAAATCGATAACTAATTGTATTAATAATTAAGTTCACTATGGCAACTATTATTGCCTAATTTTAAGTGTGTCAACACTGACACTTTTTCCGTTTCCATTCAACATGTAACACAGCCAATTGTCAATGGCATTTTTTACAATGCAAAGTGTTGTATTTTATTTAAAATATAATCACATTTAAATTTACACAGCATGTTATTTCTATTTAGCTAACAGAGATCATTTGCTTTTTTGGGAAAATATTCGTTAATATAGCAAATTTTCCGAAAAAAACTAATAGATCATGATCAGAAACTCTATTCCCCGAAATGGTTTTCAGGAATTAAAATGATGAATTCAAATGTGGAATTAAGAATTTTTAAAAAATATGTACAATGCCAATTTGTCAAGTATTATTTTCGTATTTTTTATACTTACTACAAGCACTTTACTACAACTACAAAGTTGTAGTAAAGTGCTTGTACAAAGTTGTATAAGAGGCGATTTCGATATATGTTTTTTATTTTACCCACATTTAAATCAACTTTAACAAACTACAATAATAGAAAATACATAAGTCTTAAGTAGGTATTGGTGTGTTACCAGCGATGACATACGGAACAGAGACGTCGTCCTTAAATGTTGGCCTCGTAAATAAGCTCAAGGTTTCACAGCGTGCTATGGAGAGGGCTATGCTCGGTATTTCCCTAAGGGATAAAATCCGAAACACGGAGATCCGTAGGAGAACTGGCGTGTCCGACATAGCCCGAAAGGTTAGCACGCTAAAGTGGCAATGGGCAGGCCACATCGCTCGTAGGACTGACGATCGTTGGGGAAGAAAAGTCATAGAGTGGCGACCACGCACCGGACGACGCAGCGTTGGGCGGCCCCCGACAAGGTAGAGCGACGATATCGTCAAGGTTGCGGGGAGACATTGGATGCGGCGTTCTATGGGGGAGGCCTATATCCAACAGTGGACGGAGAGAGGCTGAAGAAGAAGAAGTAGGTATTGAGCAAAGCGTTTATGTGAATTAGCTGTACAACGCTTAACTTAATTTTATTTTATGTATTTATTTGAACTATGTAAGTTTAGGGTACGATGGGACTAGCATATTTAAAAAATAAAAGTTCCAAATAGAAACAAAAGGAAATAAGCAGGTATTGTCGGTGTGGTGACGGATTAAGAATACAAATGTCACCACCCCTTTTCCTTTCCAGGTTGGTTTTGCTGTAAAAACCAGCTAAGGAAATATTGTACAATGTTATTGTACTCTGTGAGAGACTGTAAACTCAAAAATAAAACCTGTGCCGAAACGCCTGGTCAGCCCTACAGGAGACCATGATCCCTCCCAAAGCGGAGAAGACTCGTGCCCTGCCTAGTAGTGGTACATCATGGGCTGGGGAGAGGGAGAAATATAATAAGACTTCCTCGTGAATAACTCTGTTTAATAGAAGGAATAGACGCGGTAGAGAACTTTGTGAATTATTCGAACAACCTTATTACGAGTATATTTTTATGTAATTTTACAATAACACTGTTTAAGTCTGTACTCAAGTTTTTGAAATTTGATAAACTTATTGAGTTTTAAACAAACAAGTCTAGTGACTCTCTCCTCTCTCATTTCTTGGTCAAATACAATGACAAGTTGGTGGGGTATTGAGGCTACTTAATTGTAAATCCATTGGTATTCCCACACCACTCAAAATCAAGACAAATACACTAAGAGACACGGATTGTACCTTACACTAGCATTGCCTCTTTTACAGCGTCTCCTTTCCAGCGGGGTTTGCCAACTGCTGATTCTAATATTTGCAGCGACAGCCCGACAGGTCAATGTTTGCAATTTCATTTAGGTTTTGTTATGTGGAGGTGATACTTCTTTAGAATCTTATATATGCAATGTCAACAGTACTGAGAAAATGTAGAGAACATAGTGTGTTATTGTAATTAGAGTTTTGGCAGTTTCTCAGTAGAATATTATTGTTTTTAAGCACTTAATCACACACAAAGTCCAGCCCAAGCCCTGTTAAGTTAGTTAATATGTTCGTTTAAGTTATTCTAAATAAATAATGGTAAAGATCTGATCTTTGCTGATTTTCTTTGGTTCTATATCTCTCTCTCTCTCCAGCCTATTAGTCTCATTGCTGGGCACAGCCCTCCTCCTCTTTGAGAGAGCTTTTGATCTGCTATGCCTCGCTGACAAGGCGTCTAGTTTTACCTCTCTCACAGTTGTCGTTAACTGCTTATAATATCCCTTAACTTGCTCTTACAGTACCCTGCGAAGAAATGGTGAAACTTGTATTCTTAATCCGTCACTAGACGGTTAGATCTTTGGTTAATACTATAGAAAAACATATAAATTACATATACATAGTAATCTAATAAATATCATCTATATTCGTGGTCAATTAATATCACAATTTTTAAAGCCATGAATCACTTCACAGCTGCTTAACTACCTCTGGTCCGTTAGAAAAATAAATTTGCATTGATTTACTCAACTAATTTAAGCCGTTAATATAAGTTATACCTCATTTCAATGCTATAAAACACCATCTGTATATGTGAAAGGAAGTCTGATCTCTTTCTTTGATTTATAATTAACTATTTGATTTAAACTTAAATCAAAACCTGATTTTAACAGTAATTGTAACATTGATTTCGTTTTTTTTTTTTAATTATAATGCAGTAATATTTCTTCAGAATAATCTTTAAGGGTTATCGTTATACAAAATTAATAAAGAAATTAGAAATTACTAAATGTTGTGCTTTTTTAATAGAAAATCGACATCCTAATCCTAACTAATTTATAAATGTGAAAACGAATCGATGACACTATAGAAATTTCGACGAGCTTAAGTGTTAATGTGTCGAACGAAACTAAAGCGCGATTTAAAAAAACGGTACAACGCCATCTATCGACTGTCACAGTAAACTTCTGTTAGTTAAGGTTTAATTTCTAAATTTCACGCGTACGAGTACGAGTATTATATATACGTAAGATCTTCATAATATATTCTCGAAGACATAGCCTTTTTTTCTTAATAATAATTATCTTACTAGTTCTACACTATCTGAAACGGATTACGCAGCTTTTTTGATGAAAAGTTGCGGGCAATTCAGACATCAATCAACGTTTTCAAAAATTTTAAAAAACCCTAATACTGTAACACACCTGTTTGTAACTGCACAAAATCAATTCAGTAGTTTTTTATACTGGCAGCGACAGAGTCACGAATTTATTTTACAATTTGATATATTAATTGTAAAGTGTTATTTACATTATTTAATATCAGTCAGAAGTTAATTTGCCATCAAGGAAGTAATTATATCACGCACATGAAGGTTCCAGTTCTTGGTAAAATTTGTGAACGGTTAACCGCAATGCCATCAACATCTATTCACATAACCTTTAAGGGCCTACATCAATATTATCGTATATCATCGCCGACACGTACATATTAACACAGCCAGTAGGCACAGAAAATGAAGAATTAGGGATACTTTTCCTATTTACTCAAAATCTACTAAATATATTTTAATTCTGATTTACGTGTTTCTATATATAATAGTTACTTATGTTTTTAAAGTTATTTCATTAGTTAATACGCGATAATAGACCGACAAATGAAAAAAATAAAAAATTTGAGAGGTTGTTTCGCCAAGATTTTCTATCGAGAAAACTTTTTTCAATCGCGTTTCTGAGTTTATGCGATCCTAGATCATATATTGAAAAAACATATACTTAAAAATTAGAGCTCTAGCCATTCAATCTAAAGAAACAATGAAAACTTCGTACATAGAAAAATGCACGAAGCTATTTTGGTATCCTCTTAACAGATTCATGTCAAGAATATTCGAGAAGCGTAGACACAGCGTCTCTTCTTTTTTTTTAAATTTATGACTATAATCTCTAACTTTACTGTCCTTTTTTATTGACATCGATATTAATCCGTTTAAAATATTCATTTTTAAAAGTAATAAAATTATAAAACTTGTATGTGTGGAAGTGATTTTTTTTTTCAATATACCAAATACTCGGAAAGAGTTACTCATTACCGTGACGAGATTTTTTATTTGCTACTTTGATGACGTATAAAAATGTTGATGTTCTTTAGATAGATGACGGGAATTCATTGTGCGTTGCAGTTTTACTGCCTTACTAACTGGATAGATCGCCATTTCTGAAGTAGGTAGGGCTTCTGAAAAATCGTATACTCTAGATCAACTGAATATTTAAGTACACCAAATAAAGTTAGAATCACTATACACACACACACACAATCACTTGAATATTATATAATACAATAAATTTGAATTATCCAAAAATACACACAGACATACCTACCGTGACTGTCCATGTGGTGATGGACTTAGAATACAAGCGTAATCGCACTTATTCCTTCTCAGGGTGCTGTAAACGCCAGCTAAGGAATATTGTACACAGACTATATCCTCTGTAAGAGACGGAAAACTGAAAAATAAACCTCGTGACAACATGTCTGATACAGTTGAACTTAATCCCTCCAAAAATGAGGGAGACACGTACCCAACAGTGGGACACAAAGCCATACAAAAGCTTACAACTTATTAATTTAATTAATTATACTCAAATTATAAATGTGTATAAATTAACAGGAAGTACCTTTATAATGTTAAATGGAACTAGACATATAAAATAAATGCTAAACCACACCAACGATTACTTTAACATATCCCATCAAAATTATTCGCAATATTATAAAACCTTTGAACATTAAAGTCTAGAATCCTATAACAATATTATTGACCTTTACGGTACTTTTGTAACCTAAAGATCCTCTGACATTGGCTTTGAATCAACAATAATTCAATGTTAGCTTGTATTGAGAAAAACCTGTCGTAGAATATGGTACTTAAGTTTAATGTTTGAGCAAACGTTTACCAATTACGTAGACGTTATAGGTTAAAATTAAAATTAATAAGATCCTCGGAATTTTATTCAGGGCAATTTATTTATTTATTTAAAATCTTTCATCACAATATTGTTTATTACGCGGACTTAATGCAAAAACCATCATCTACCAGTCAACCTATGGCGATATAGAGATATCTGTAGTAGGTTCATAACTTGGTAATCTACTTTGTAATTTGTGCTAACATATATATTAAAACCCTTTGCTACAAAAACAAGGGTTATTTAGTTTATTTTAAAATCGCTATTGTTCATTTAACAAAAAAACATACCTCAACCGGAAGATAACGTTTACGGTACTTATTTTATTTGTAACTGGAAAAGAGCAAAGTGAAAATTACTCATAAATTCGCAGTTACTTTCGCAGTTATTTAAGCAGTTCTCTTTGTGAATAAAAGTAGATTTAAATAAAAATATTATAGTGCTAAAAAGTTTGTTTGTTTTTTTGTTTGAACGCGCTTATCTCAGAAAATATTGGTCCGAATTGGAAAATGACTTTTGTGTTTGATAGTCTACTTATCGGAAAATTTATGTAGAGTAACCAACACAACGCTATATCACGCTGTGACAAATAGGAGCAAAGCATCAGTGAAAAACATTGCAAAAACGGAGAAAATTATCCATATCCATGTTTGAGGGTTTCCGATGTGTTGTGTTAGTGGTTTATACGTATGTATCATTTGTTTCCTAAATTCTACACGTACGAAGTCGCGGGAAACAGCTAGTGACTTTATATTTATTGCATATGATTTCAGATAGTAACTAGATAATTAAAATAATAAAATTAATGCTCTAAAATCTATCATCATAAAATTTCACGATCAGATTATTTAAAGTATATAATGAGAGTTCGTTAGAAAAGTATAAAGTTTTAAAAATAATAATTGATAATTAAAATTTGTACTTAATAAATTTTTTTTCTTCTCTCTTCTCTAGCCCATATACGTCCCACTGTTGAGCATGGGCCTCCTCTAGTTTGGGAGGGATTATAGTCTACTGTGCCGCGTTGACAAGGCGTGTTGGCACAGGGTTTCTTTTCGGGTTTTCCGTCTCTCACAGAAGATGTTGTCTATGTGCAATATCCCGTAGCTGACTTTTACAGCACCTTTGGGAGGAGATGGAGTGGTGACACGTGTTTTCTTAATCCGTCACCACACGGAGGGAATTTTTTTTTACTTATTATCAAACAAAGATGTTATTTTTTATTGTAATCCCTATGTGATCTTATATCTTCAAATGTATGCAACGCATATAAATGCGTTTTTTAATATATAGAATGGTTCAAGGGGATGTTTTTTTTTTGTGTAATTTGTTAAGGTTTGGCTCTCTTTGGTTTCTACGCAAACGAAGTTGCAGGCCACAGCTAGTAATTTATTTATAGAAGTTATGTTATTGGTTTAATTTTATGAATGAAATAAAATATTAAGCTGATTTTAATTATTCGTAATAACTATATATGCGACGTCTCGTCTAAATAAATACATATTTAAATTAAAAAAGTGATGACATAAATCGTGATTAATACAATATAATTAGAATTAGCAGATTATCATATATGACTCCTATTCTAAAAAAATATAATAATGTTTAATAAATATACAAATTTTTGTACTGCATCTGGGTGTTCCTATGTATTTTAAGTATGTATTTACAAAAGAAAAGTAGTATATGTATTATATCCGTATTCTGGTACCCATAACACAAGCAAAATAAGCTTAGCTTGGGACAAGAGGACGATGTGTGAAATGTAAAAAAAAAATTTAAAAATTAAAATTAAAAGACCAAATTTTAATAATTCTATCCTGTGGTGTATCTTAATAAAATTTATTTGCTCTTATTAAGATTTCTAGAAGCCAGATTAAAATTTAGACCGATATTTAATTAAAACACGTCTGAGAAAAAGAACACAATAAATAATGTTTAATATATAATATGTACTAGCTGTTGCCCGCAACTTCGTACCCGTGGATTTCCTACTTACTTGACACTTATCATCACATTTTGGACAATTCACACAATATCTTTATAAATTGTAACCTATATATTATTCCGATGTATAAGTTACATTATTGTAAACTTTTATTAAAATCCATTCAGTAGTTTTTGCGTGAAAGAGTAACAAACATCCATACTTACAAACTTTCACATTTATAATATTAGTAGGATTTGAAGACTAAAAATGAGTCCCTAGCTTTGTAGCAGTAACATTACTGATAAACTAGATGTCGCCCGTAACTTCGTACACGTAGAATTTGGAAACTAAGCGTTGACGATTCATACAATACAATATATTTATACAAACACGGGTTCGATTCCCGGTCAGGACAATCATTTGTGTGATGTTTTTAATTATCATACAAATGTTTGTACTGCGTCTGGGTGTTCCTATGTATTATAAGTATGTATTTACAAAAGAAAAGTAGTTTATGTAATAAATCCGTAATCTAGTACCCATAACACAAGCATTATAAGCTTAGCTTGGGACCAGAGGACGTTGTGTGAAATGTCCATGAATTTTATACAAAAAAGCCATCCTCTTGAACCATTCTATCTATTAGAAAAACCGTATCAAAATCCGTTGTGTAGTTTTGAAGTCATAAGCTCACATAGGGGCATACATACAGTATTTGAGTATTTAAAAAAAAAAGGGTCAACCGACTTCATGTGCCTTTGAAATTTGAGGGTTTTCCTCGATTTCTCAGGAGATAACTATCAGATCCTGATCTGGTGCCAATGGGACCACACGGGAACCATCAACTTTCAAATAAAAAAGCATCATTTAAAATCGCTTTACCCAGTTAAAAGTTATGAGGTAACAAACATTAAAAAAAAACATACAGATGAATTGAGAATCTCCTCCTTTTTTACGTCAGTTAAAAATAACGACTTTATTTTATTAAGAAGTTGCTGTTTCTTAGATTCTTAAATAGTAGATTAGATTAGATTTTTAAACAGTACATATTCAGGTTTGGAACAGACATACCTACCCTATTAAAATATCATACCCTTACCATACCTATCATACCCTTTAAGAATAAAAAAATGACTTTGAATGTGAATGTTTCCTATATAAGCGATGATCTACTCTTATTTAGATTAAAAGATAGATAAAACATAGATAGAAGCCTATGTTCACCAGGGATAGTGTGGCCACATGGCGATGAAAGAATTTTAGAAATCGGTCCATTAGTTTCAAAGCCTATTCATTATAAACAAACAATCAAATCTTTCCTCGTTATGAATATTAGAATAAATATCGATAAATTTCAACAATGACCATGACATTACATATCGGTCAAAAATCATATATTCAAAATAAAACAAATAGAACAATATGAATAATATCATTCTGTGTATATTCTATA
Organism: Orgyia antiqua; assembly: GCA_916999025.1. Classification (NCBI taxonomy): domain Eukaryota; kingdom Metazoa; phylum Arthropoda; class Insecta; order Lepidoptera; family Erebidae; genus Orgyia; species Orgyia antiqua. The sequence goes on along the minus strand of OU779864.1, from coordinate 11,424,662 downwards.
CAGATAAGTTACAATGTGTTTTTCTTTGGATACTTTTTTCCTCTTTTTATGGCAAATGTGCTACTTAATTAAAGGTTAAAATCGTCATTCATTCACTCAGCAACTCACAGGATGAAAAGGCTAATAATACTTGCGATAGCTTAGTAATTTTTAAATTTATATTTAGCGAATCACAATGACATATTTTTTTTATTGCGTATTTTGATTAAATTAGGCGCAACCTCAAAAGACGATGTTATCTGTGAACGAAATCCCCTAACTAGGCTTATACAGCACTCTCGTAAGAAAAAAGGGTGACACTAATATTCTTAATCTGTCACCACACGGTGACAGATTAACATCGTCTGTGGCAAACGGAAATTATAATTATGTTAGGTAAGTTTAGTTTTTTGCGCAACAAAATTAGCACAAATAATATTTATAGCTAAGTTAACTCATAATAGACATACATTTTTCATAACTTTACGGAAATGTATGGCCATAATCCATCCATCATCTCACCTGTTCTGACATTGGGAATTTTGACAATGAATTCACAACAATTGCGTTCATAAAATACAAAATGTTTGATTCATACAATGATACTTGTTTCTGTGGCCGACGCTTTGTCTGGCAAAGTTGATCTTGCTTGTACATGAATGTAGCAAAGTTGTTTTAAGTTGTTGCCAATCCATTGAGATAAAGTTAATATAATTTTTACATTGATCAATACGTTTCTTAGCCATTTAATAGTTAAAGTATATAACTTACTTACAAAAATGTAAAAGTTTACAATTTCTTAGACAGCGATCTATATATCGCATGGAAATCAACGTGATGTATTTATTCATTTTCAATGATTAATTAGTTTTAAAAGCGGAAACACGCTTAAACAGCAGTTGACACAAAAAAATCCCGATCATTTTTATTATTGCATAAAATTAGGAATTTTCAAGGTCAACTTATATTTCAGCAGACTTATCATAAATTTAAACACACTTATTAAGGGATAACTGTGCAAGATTTGTAATAAATACATACGGAGAGGGCTTCAAATGACGTTCAAAGATTTCGTTGCATTGACACAAAGATACTAGTTCCGTCTTTTCCACTGGGCCTTCCAATTATTAGCTCGCCCTTATCCCTTCTTGATCATATTTTTAAACTTACACCTCATAGGTCGTGGCCTGGTCAGGTATGACCTAGGGTCTCTAATTTTCAAAAGAAGGCCCTAATAGATACATAGATAGAAATGAAACTAATACATATAAGCTTGAAAAGCACAAACAGTTCAAACATTTATATCCAAAAAGCCCTGTATGTGCCTATATCGTTTAGTGATGGGAAGTAATAGCGTTTTCACTGTGATCATATTACTACCGCTAATTTATTTAAAGGTAAAAAGAACTGGTATTTCTTTTAACATGAATTCAACTTAATTTTATGGATAATTTCTATCAAATATAAAACGTATACGTGATTAGCTTTAACATTAGTTCTTAACTTTAGTCGTATCCTTTAAATCTCTATAGATGAGATCCTTGATTCATTTACAAAGAAAATAATGCAAATAGGATAATAAATGAAATAAATAAATAAATATTCATAGACATTTTACACAACGTCCTCTGGTCCCAAGCTAAGCTTATTATGCTTGTGTTATGGGTACCAGAATACGGATATAATACATAAACTACTTTTCTTTTGTAAATACATACTTATATTACATAGTAAACACCCAGACGCAGTACAAACATTTGTATGACAATTAAAAACATCACACAAATGATTGTCCTGACCGGGAATCGAACCCGAGACCTCATAATCAGCAGTCCGTTATATAAACCACTCCACCACGAGGCCCGTCAAATAAAGCAACTTTGATCAAATTACAATGATAATTACGTATGATATTAATAGCAGCACTTATGATGATCTATTCATGACTAAAGGAAAAGTAAAACCATTACGAAGTAAATTATGAGACAGAGAATAAAGTGCATACCACAAACAATATAACATAAACACAATATATTTTTGGTTAAACAGTTTGACTTTATCAAGCAGATTATAATACTAATGGCACAACTAATGTAGTATCTATCGATTAAAGTAACGAAGTGGTAACTTGATCTCCAGGCTGCGTGTGCGTGACAAACGGGGGGTTAAACTAAATCGCAGATAAAGAACATAACATATTAACTAATTACGTAAGCCGCTAAATATCATTGACCGTTTAATATCGATATTTAAACCTTTAATATATTAATTTTTAATTTAATAACTCGTTTTATATTGAAGCAATTATCATAAAATCACTTTAAATCAACTCTCACTACAATGAACAATATTAATTTTATTTGTTAAAATTATTTGAATCTTGCTGTCTAGTTTTACTATTAAATAATTTCTTGTTTTCTAAAATCGTTAATCCTATCTAATCTTTGATTATATCTATGTATCTATCTTTAGGTATATTATTTTACCGGCTTGATATGCCTAAGTCTTATGCAAATTGATGTCACACATTTTCTTTGAAACTATTATTTATATGGCGCAAGTGTCTATATGCGTAGCGTAGTAGACCAAATATTGCCTCTTTAGGAAATGTCGTGGGAGGTTTATAAATACTACGAGTATGATTCGAAACTTGTTATGATTCAGAATAAAAAAAATAGGAATCCATTTTTTTTGGAGTAAAATCTTTTACGTGAAAAAACAAAAGCTTAAATGCCGTTTATGTTATCCAAAGATAGATATACGAGTATATTTCAGAAATATCTAAATATTCACTAATTATTATTCTAGTCATGTTAATAGAATGTGGTAATTAGACATAGAGTAATAAAGATCGCCAATACATACATTGGAATAACGAAAGGGCTGTAAATTTAATTAAAGGAATAATAATCTTATGCTCATATAATCTCGTAAGATAAAAAGTCAATAAAATGAATCCATTAATATGTAAATGTTGAAGCACTAAGAAAAGTTCACATCAGGTGGTAAACCGGATTGGTTGCTAACAGACACGTTGTCACCGCGAACTTTTTATACCAACACTGTGTTCTAATTAACGAATTTCTGACAAAATTTAATAAACGAATCTTCAATTTCATTATTAATTTTCGGTTTTTCTATCCTCATAACCAGTCTTCTTTCCACCCGTCGTATTGTATACATGTCAATATTGATTAAGATGACATTTACTATATTCGATAATAGGTTTTTTTTTGTGAAACTGTGCCTACCATTTTATGATCTAATTTGGGCATATATTTTTTTGTTTTTAATCCAATAAAGGTAAAATATAATAAGTGTGAAATTTTCTATTTAATAGATACCTACTAAAAGAACTTACTGTAAAAATAAGTTAAGTTAACGCTATTAACAGCGAAAAAATAGCTTGTATTATTTTATCAGAAGAACGGGTAAACGTATTTTATCATAATATATTTTGTTTCAACTTTCATCATAATTTTTATATTTTTGTAAGTTACCTATAATATACTGATGCTACAACTGTAATGTATTTAAACGTTATAAACAGCATATCAAAGAATTTAATTTTATTACGCATTAATGATGTGTTCGATGATGCCCGGATGTAAGAAAATTTAATATTTATTTCGTCTCTAGCATCTCTACCTGCCTTATCAGAACCAATATTTCTGGATCCAAACTAGGCTATACTAGTTACATCTATCAATACAGTTTTAGAGATGTTTTATTGTGTGTTGTTAATTGATTGAAAACCTTTTTTATCTTTTAACTCGTCCCTGACTTTTATAATTAAACATTACATTTCAAAATGATTTATCACAATTCCCTCACAAAATGTTAAATTAAGGAGACTGTGACATAAAAAAGGGTGATTACACATTTCTCTTTCCTTGTTCTTAGCTGAGTATAATTTTGCTTAAAGACCACTTCCGTTCCGACCAATATCTGTCAACATATTTCCACGTTCGGACACATCACAAGAACTTGATTTCATTGACAACCACCGTGTGCAGCATAATGAGTTTTAAATTATTACTGCAGATAAAAAGTGGCTTGCCGATATTCGCATAATCTGTCTTTAAGTCTTTACAGCCGATGAATGTGCATGTGCATTTATACAACGGCCCTGTAATGTCTGAAAACAATAGCCGATTGTTTGCACATGATAAAGTAATTGATTTCATGTATTTTGTTTTCATTGAATTAATTTAAATTTTTCACATCAAATATAATAATTATTATTATATTTTAGTTAGAGTAAGTTTGGACAATTATGAGGAGTAAGGCACGCGCGTATATGCGCAGACGCAGCGGGCGTCCGGCGTCGTTACGTCTCTATGGTAACGCAGCGTCGAGTACTTAAACGCTGACGCGAGCTGTTTCCGCACAGATCGCTATAGCCTGTTGAGCGCGCAGCACGTTGTGCAGCGGATCACCGGCAATTATAACCAAGTCTGAAGTTTCGTAAATATAAGTGAATACATCTTTAGTTACGAATCTCAACTGCGTGTAATTTTTCAGTTTCAAAGTGTTGTGTATAAACTTTAAAGAAATCAAGATGATGTCCTTAGTGTTGTTTCTATTCGGAGGTCTCCTCGCAACAACAGAAGGAATCTGCGGTGGTGGAAAACAAATGCTAAGTAAGTTTCCGTTTATTATATTAAAAAATAATTATTGTAATAAAATGTATTAATTTTAAAATTAGAATTTTAATCCAAAATGTGTAGTAATAGCTTTGCCCTAGTTCCCACCATCAAATATTAACTTTACTTTAGTTTAATCTTAAAATTACTGAATGTTATATAAAATACTTCATTTAAATAATGCATAGCATTAACTTATTGATATATTCTTCGCAGTAATTAAATTCTAAATATTGATAATTTTCAGCTTATATTTATAAATATAAATTATTTAAAATTGCATCATTAATAAATATGTCATTGATGTTACTTAATACTTTTAGTTCGATTCAATTTTGTTTCAAATAAAAATATTTAGATCACTTTAAAATATTAAAATTCATATAATATACATAATGATAGAAATGATTAATAAATTCAATCGCCGCCACCCAGTCTAGATCTAATAAACGAGTTTTTTTTTATCAAAGAAGATGCTGCTATTTAGCATACTGGTATAGCTTGAAGTCGTAAAATTTTATCACATCAATTCTCGTCTTAACACGCACCGGTCTAATAAATTAGATCAATAGAATGGATTATAAAAATGACAATAGTAATTTTACCTTGACAATCAAAATCTTAAGAGATCCGCATAATAAAAAGAATGATATTAAATTTACGACTTTTGTTCTAAAGGGTCTGGAGGATTGACTGCGTATGAGAAACAAGCGATAGTCGACGCACATAATCGTCTCCGGCAATCAGTTGCATTGGGCCAAGTAACAAGTCAACCACCCGCAGCTAATATGATGGAAATGGTAAGCTTTCACAGCCTTTAAAATAAATATTCTTTTAAAAATGTTGATAATGGATTATAATTTATTAATGTTTTATTAAATTTCATAGTAATAAAATGATGACATCAACTTTATTCGTCATCAAATTATGTAATGACATTTCTATATTACTGAATACAAGGTTATTATCTATTAAATAAGTCCAAACCGACTGGTATTCATATAAACGAGAAATACCAGTAAACCATAAATTTAAAGAATAATGCTTTGAAATAATAATGACGCTTCTAAGTGTATTCAGTGGATTGTAAAAATGATGTATACATATATATCATCGATATTATGTAACTTAAAGAAATAATAATAGTTTAAAAAAACTAAAAAACACGCTTTATTTAATAGATTTATTGCATTGTCATCGGTCTTTGACAGGTGTGCAAAATTTGAATAGAATCTGACCGTTTAAAGTGGGTCAAAATAGCGTCCAAAGGAGTCGGTTACAAACATACAAACATACAAACAAACATACAAACAAACATACAAACAAACATACAAGTGAAGCTAATATAAAGCGTGTAAAAATATATACACATAACATAGTGTCAAATATTACTAAAATAAGCCGATAAACAGCTTTTTAACGGGGTGAATAACACGCTAAAAAATTAATATTAAATTTGTCATAGAAAAAATTAATGACATCGCGATGTCATTAATTATTTCTTGTCATATTAAATTTTTATAAAAGACTAGCTGTGCCTCTCAGTTTTATATGTATACTCGTAGTTAATATGGGACGATTAAATTCTTGTTACACGCTTTATATTAGCTTCACTTGTATGTTTGTTTGTATGTTTGTAACCGACTCCTTTGGACGCTATTTTGACCCACTTTAAACGGTCAGATTCTATTCAAATTTTGCACACCTGTCAAAGACCGATGACAATGCAATAATTCGATTAAATATAGCGTGTTTTTTTAGTTTTTTTAAACTATTATTTTATTTTTTACTATCTTCCTCACATATTTTGCATATTTCTTTATTGTTTGAACCTAACCTGGATAGCTATAGAACAATTCAGAGCTAAAATCAATTACATCACTCCAACCGTTGTTAAGCTCTAACAAGACTAACAAAAAAACAATTGATTATTTAAATAGATGAATATTCACGGACATTTCAAACAACGTCCTCTGGTCTGGATAGAAATTTTTAAATTTAGAAGGTTTTTTTTTTCTTTTCTTAAGGTATGGGATGATGATCTAGCAGCTGGCGCACAACATTGGTCAGATCAATGCATCACGGCTCATGACCGTGCTGCACAACGATATGATGGCCGATTCCCTGTTGGACAAAATCTCGCAGCCACCTGGACAACTCGTCCACCAAGTGACCAAGCTGATTCCGAACCAGATTTCAACAAACAAATCAATGCATGGTTCGATGAAGTTCGTATCTACGGGTTCAAAGCTATTACCGGTGGTCACGGAACTGGACATTACTCACAGGTGATTTGGAATTTAATTTGAATAATATAAACATTACGAATATTAACTATCATTCAATAATATTCATTAAATATAAATTTAAATAAAAACTGACACGTTTAACGTAAATCAATATAACGAGATATACAATAGAGTTTTCTACGATGACTTGTTATAAGTTTGATTCCCATTTAGATTATACAATTCCGTGTTAAAGTTTATACACTATACTTCATTTAAATAGAATGAATAAGAAAACGTGTCTTACAAAAACATTGATAACTTCTTTCAATACCTTAAAAACCGCTTCATTTATTTATCAATATATAATTTGCATTGAAAACTAATATCATGTTTTTCTTTTAGTTGGTTTGGGGCGAGACATCTCACGTAGGCTGCGGTTTCACATTCTACTACGACCCAGCAAGAGGTTACACCAAACTCTATGTGTGCAACTATGGACCTGGAGGAAATGTTATTGGATCAAAGCCTTACGAAAAGGGTTACCCATCCTGCAGCAACTTCGGCCTCACACAGTCGAACAAATACTCCGGTCTATGCGGTAAATATCTCAATCAATACATAGCTAAATACTTCGCCAGAAATTCTCTTCCCGATGACATTGCTGTTCTGAAACTACCATTCAAGTATATATATTGTTTAGAGCACTATTTGCATTTAACTACAAATAACTGCAGAAATGTGAATAGTCTGATCGTATACACATACAGGAAGAAAAGAACGTGGCGATTATTTACACATTTTATTTATTTTAAATTTTTAAATTAAGAACAGTTCGAATCTATTTTTTCTTTTGTTACAGCTGCCAGTTACACATCCTCATCATCATACCAAACTACGGTTGAAAATAACAACGGTTACATCTCAAATACTATTCCTGGCAGCACTGACGATTCTCAAGGTTTTAACTTCCAGTTTTACAAACAGTTCAACAATCAATATCAGTACCGATACCAGCAACCTAACACTTACTACCAAACTGAGACCTCTACATTTAGACCACTTCTTAGTATTTTCAAAACAGCTACAAATCTCTTTAAAAAACCACAAGTCAGTATCAGTTCAGTATATGTATAGAGTTGTTAATATAAAATTATAGTGTAGCAGTATTGTTTATAAATTATTGTGACAGTTGTGTTACTCGACTGATTATTCGAAAGGTATAATGACTTTCGGAACTTTATATAAATGTTATTCCTTGGTTTTACAAGGAACTTATTTAAGTTAATCCTAATTATTGTAATAAATTAATGTAATATTCCTGACACTGTGAAGGTCTTGGTAGTTATATGTTAAAGTTGGGATGCTGACAAGATTCGCCTTTTAGTATTAGCAGAATGTAAGCGCGTTGTTATTTAGAAATATATTTATAATAAAATAAAAAGATCCTAATATGAAACTGTACTTTTATTTCCATTGAAACCCTTATTATTTGAAAGAAATTATTGAATATTGTTATCTAAACTAAATGTCTCTGTCTAAGTTAACTCATATACAGATCTTATACAGATACACTCTTATACAACGTGTTGCAGAAAGGTGTAGTCATATTTTAAGGTTGCATTGGATAGGCCTTAAATATTATAAATATTGCAGTTACACATAGAAAAATACACTTGGTAAGTTTTTTGTTGTTTATTGCCTACTATTAAATAAATATCAGGAGCGCATCAATTATGAGATGTTTACGGTTTATTGAATGCGATTGAACCTTATGATAAAAGATGACCTCATAGTTGTGTTGTAATTAAACAAGATCGATTAATTTAATAAATAAATTTAATTTGTATGAACACATAAAAGTCATAATATAACTAGTATTTGTAATTTCATCCATGCCTAGTGCCTAGTCTCCGGCCATGTGTAACGATGGTCAAATATAACTACACCTTTCTGAAACACGTTGTATAGACGAAACTCGTGGTCTAGTGGTTCGTGTAATGGCCAGCCATTCACGAAGTCGTGGGTTTAATCCCAGCACAGTACAATATATTTGTGTGATATTTATAATTGTGGAACATCTAAAAAAATATGAAATTGTATTAATTTTAGCCCACTGCGCACTGTCTAAATACTTAGCCTACTATTAAAAAATATGACATGACTCTTGACTTTATTATGTAATGTACGTGCAAGCAAACAATGTCCCAGGTTATAAATTAAATAGCATCTTTATCTACGCATATAATTTTCTTGCCTTTATTACAGTACCTACAATAATCAATAGTTAGTACCTACAAGTTTTCCAACCACGCTTCTAAACACGTGAATAAAAGATGACACCTATTAAACGTCTGTAATTATGGCTTTTGTCACTCTATATATATTTATATCTCGCTATAGCTATACCATCTACATAATAAAAACGGGAGAGTGTTTTATTTGTGTAGGTGTTTGTGCTGTTATAGGATAATTTAAACTCCTATAGATTCAATTATTATAAAGCCAAGGAAGTGTGTTTGGATCGTAGCAGATGGCGCTCTATAGTCTCTGCCTACCCCCATGGGTAAAAGGCGTGATGTTATGATGATGATTATTATAAAATAAAATCGACATTTCTTGCAGAGATCTACATAAAACTCGGGTAGGTAGTGTAGGTACTACAGCACTAAAAACTGCGTCAAAATCCGTTGCAGAGTTTTGAAGATATAAGCTCACTTACATACAAAAATACCGACTTTTTGACGTAATCAATAAAATTAATAAACAGTATAAATAACCAAACGAACAAAAGAACTTTTCAGCTTTACAGGCGGTTAACATAGTAGGGTCGCCGAACACATGTTAAAGCTTTAGATAATCTTCGTGGTGCAACTATTAAAGTGCCTAGGATTGTGGATTCAATTCCCATTCAATACAAAATGAATATGGTATAACATTTATACTATTTTTAACGTCGGTGATTTTGTAGATCTATAAATCATTTATTAACAATTGGCGCGCAACTTTTGCGGCACGACAATGACGTAAAAGATATCGCTATAAATAGTGTCACTGAATATCGAAAGATCATGCTTACACTTAAATATAATACTCTAGTTAATCGATCAATCTAAATTGTAATATACCTACGATATTATCGATATTTAACCAACTATAAAAAAAGAAGGAGGTCAGCCTCCTCCTTTTTAGGTATGTCAATGGGCGGTTTTTTTTTATAACTTGTTTAAATAAATTTCAAACAATATTTTACCCATTCTTTTCTTTAATGCCCTTAACTTTAGCTATTTCAACTATACGTTGTTATATCAATTTATTTCCTTGCAATAAAATTATTTGTTAATGTCATATTATTAATTATATAACGATGTCCATGTGGTGATCATAATAATCATAATCTTTATCTTTATCATAAAAATAATCTTTATTAGTGTGAAATTGGGTACAAAGGATGTAAAAATAAATGCAAGATAAATGAGTACTCTAAAATGAGCCGGTTAGCTTACACAATTTCTTTTTCTTAGTGTCTAACCTATCTAATTGATTCGTTACATAAATTAGAATCGTCAGTTTCAGGTCAGTTAATGAATAACATGTAATGTCAAAATAGTACCTAATAAACAGTCAATAATTTCAAATTAATTTAAATAAAAAATGATTATTTTAGTAAATATGATTTAAGAATACAGGTATCACCACCCCGTATCCTTAACAAGGTTCTGTAAAAGCCAGCTAAGGGATATTATACACAGATAACATTCTCTGTGAGAGACGGAAATCTTTAAATAATTCCTATGGCAACACGCCTGGTTAGATCATATTAGACCATAATACATCCCAAAGTGGAGGAGTCCCGTGCCCAACAGTGGAACGTTAATTGAGAAGAGCGAGAGTTATAAAACATATTATCAGTAGGTTATTAAATTAATTCATTACTTCCTTTACAACAATCAAATTAGTACTTTAAAATGAATACTTATAGTATTGATTATTACAGTCCTAATTTGATTGTATTTCCACTTCGTGAGTGGCAGCTGTGTACATAAATGCATATGTTAGTTACTACTTGAGTGGAAAAAAGTTACATTATGACGTCAAAATTACATATTAGCTGAATCAATAGCTCTTAGTAAAATAATATGAGTGAGTACATATTAAACATGTATACTTTGACTGGAGGTCACAGAAAAGTCAACACTTCGATTATTATGTAAACGTGTAGTTTTAATGTCCTTGACCTCTGTAGACAAAGTAGGGTCGTGGACATTACTTACGCATAGCACTTTACAAATATAATGGGTGTTAAAATCAATATTATTAGTTTCGATTTACACTCGCTGCGTTTGGTATAAATTGAATAATTATATTGCTTTTATACATCGTGTGGTTTATTCACGATATGTGTTACGTAATTATTGAGCGATGTATTAATTCATCGACTGCCACAGATGAAATCTCAATGGCTCCCTCCTTTTGTGATACTGTAGTTAAATTATGTCGTACGCTGCTACTCACGCTTTAACGCTAAATGTTAACGCAGCGATTTCGTAAAGCTTTTGCATAGAAACCTCGTATCCGTACGAGGTTTCTATTTTTGGTTGAATGACGACGGGTCGACAAGTACGAGGCTTATTTTATTTTTATTTTATTTTATTTTATAGAGGCTTCCACGTGAAAACTCTCCTTCCCTAAATTCATTGACTATCATTAGTACTTTAATATTATATTATATCTTGACAATTTGTATGCTCATGACGAATGAACTAAATGATATTAAAACATCTTTTTGATCATTCGCAAACATAGAGCCAATATAATCCTGGAAAAGAATTATACAGAATAATTTTACAAAGTGATGTTGTTTTCATATGATAACTATCAATATTATACATGTAGACAGCATCTTAAACAAGATAGTTTATATTATAAATATATTGCAACGAAACATGTGCAGGTACGTCATAATGCCACCGTCATCAGCGTCGCCTTATGTAACGATTCATAGATACGTGTAACTACAAAATTATAAGACATTTTGTATGTTTAGATAATCATCTTCTACTGTTGCTACTGTCTATTTTCAAATATTTTAAACTAAAGATATAACTCTTATATTATAAGCAACAAGCTGCCTCGCTATAGTCTGATTTTTATTAACGATTAAAAATAAGTTATACTTACTTTTCGAAAAGACAACCAAACTAAACGACTACCAGTAGATTAAAGAAAATAAGCTAAGGAAAGAACTGTTTGAATTTGCTTTTTTTTTATTTTCACCAAGAAGAATCGATACTGCTTGTAAAGAATTGAATAAAACTTTTTTTTAACGAATTCTATTTACTCTTAATCCTTGACAATGATCACTGAAACGCTAAAAAAAAGAAAGAAAAATAATCCAGAATAAATTCAACAGATATAAGAGGCAGTTTTATTTATATTTAAATAAATGAATGGCACACGTGTTTGAGAATATTAAACAACCTATAAGTGTATGTTGAACACTATATAATAAGTATCTTAAGAAAAAATACAAACAGAGTCACAACACCTGTACTCCATTAGCTGATCAATACTATATATGATGATATGTGTTAAATAGAAACATATACATGTATGAATAACCACTGTTTAGGTAATATACAAGAGATGAAAGTTTGTACTTACTTGTGTAAATAAAGTACGTATAAAGACCTTGAGGTTGCGAATAGACTATACTGATATTATAAAGAGAAAAGATTTGATTTTATCTTTTCTAACACTTGCGCGACTCATCTGTTTAAATAAAACTACTTTTTACGGATTTAGACGCGACATTTTGGCCCGACGTCTCACCCGTGACCATGGTGACTGCAAAGTCTCCGAAACGTCGGGCCAAAATTTAAAACAAATATACGCGTCTAAATCCGTAAAAAGTAGTTTTATTTAAAAAGATTTGATTGTTTGTTTGTTTTTAGGGTTTCGTAACAAAAGGTAAAACAGGAGTCTATTTTTGAGATTTCACCATGTGTCACCAGGCAGTATATCTGGAACGGTCATAGCTAAAGAGCTGAAAATTTTACAGTTTAGTTATATCAGCTAATTTTATAACAAAAAATACTCTGTCATCATAATTCTCCCCCCTCATCCTGTTATTTAGGGTCCTGTTATTCCAGGTTATTTAGAGGTTCCTATGACGAATATATTATGATAATAACACTCCAGGCTCCAGAACTAAAGAACCGATTCAAAAAATTCTTTCACTGTCGGTTTGTACGCAACGCTGACTAGGCTTACCTACACAGGGCTTATTTTCATGTTTTCCTTTTCTCACGGAAGATGTTATCTCTGTAAAATATCCCTTAGCTGGCTATAAACTATTGAGCTTTGATTAAATTCCACGTGGTGACGTGACTTTTCCATCCCAGGGTGATAGTAACATCCTAGGAAGGAAAGAAGTGAAATGAACGGATCACGACACGGACAAATTTTTTATAAGTAAACACCTTATTCGAAGAATAAATCCTTAATTTTACTATGTTATTGTCTACGAAAAAACTATAATTAACTTCTTAAATTACTTATTATTTTACACCAACTTAATGTCTAACAATTAGCTACAAATAATAATACATTTATCATTATTACTTGTTTTTCAGTATTTAATTAATGTGATAATTCAGAAATCTAAATGCAAAATTAATTATTAATAATATTTTTTTTTTTTAATTCAATACTTAAGTTAATATTATCTACTTGAAATTTTTCTAGAAAACAAAACATACTTTTGTTGACACAATTTTACGAATTTTAAAGGACGGTTTATTTAAAGACTAAGTGGGTGTAACATTAATGTAAACGAAATTCAAGTGAGAAGCAGACTGCCACAAAATATTAGAAATACCAATTACGATCTCATAATATTATCATTATATCATAATGTTATAACCAGTGTGATCTCAGCGTGTCATCAAGTATCAATACCTAATTAAAATGTTTGATGTATGGCAACCACCTTAAATGTTAATTGCATTCTAGTTACTTTGTATTTTTTATTATATATATATATACTAGCTGACCCGGCAAACGTTGTTTTGCCATACTAAAAAAAAAAGTTTGAAAAATAGATGTTGGCCGATTCTCAGACCTACTGAATATGTATGCAAAATTTGAGAAGAATCGGTCAAGCCGTTTCGGAGGAGTACGGTAACTAACACTGTGACACGTGAATTTTATATATTAGATATATAGGATAGAAATATATCATAAGCAAGGACGTATAGTAGAATCTCGGCAACAGGGTTCAGTTTTCACTCGGTACAGAACCCTAAAAGCCCTTGATTCAACAGTCGAACTTACATTGACCGGTTTATTAGTATACTTAACCATTTGGACATTCACCTCTGTCTTTCGCAAGTGAGAATTATACTAATTATAGATATAATAAAATTAAGTTCTTTCTTTATACGGATATTTAAAGTATTCCGCGAAAGGTATCATATTCATATTGGGTTAATGTACGATACCCATTGTATTACATTGTTGGAAGTCCTTGTATTTGTGTCCTTTTGTTTGTCGCATAAATTTGCGTTTATGAATTTTCACCTTCCTCGAGGTGTAACTTAATACATATAATCTTTTGTTCAATTGTTTACGGTAAATATTTATTTTACAGTGTTTAAGTAATTGATGTACTTTATAATATCTTTTTTTGAATAATTATTCACACATTCGTTATCAAAATAAATACATTATTCATTTTTAATCTGCATTTGAATACTAAAAATGAATAATAAAGAATTAACGTAGGTACTTTTCTCTGTATTAGGTTTGAAAGTAGGCGTAGAAAATATTCCTACCATATCTTCTCCTTTTCTTAGCCTGTTAATGTCCCAATATTTGGCACGGGCCACGTTGACTTTGACTTTGACATTGCCACTTGTATTCTCAATCCGTCACCACACAGACGACATGTGAGCTTATAAATCTTCTAAACTACGCAATGGTGTTTGATGCGGTTTTTTGAAGGTAGAGTTGTTGAAGACGAAGAATTATATGTCGGTCTCGATATTCCACACACATTTACACAACGTCCTCTGGTCCCAAGCTAAGCTTAAATGCTTGAGTTGTTGGTATCAGAATACGGATATACTACATAATATACTACTTTTATTTTGTAAATACATACTTATAATATATACATAGAAACACCCAGACGCAGAACAAACATTTGTATGACATTTATAAACATCATACAAATGATTGTCCGAGGCGGGAATCGAACCCGCGACCTCATGATCGACAATCCGTTATACGAACCACTATACCACGAAACCCGTTATATTATATGACGTCGCGGTCAATAGCTAGTGGATATAAAACTGATATGATTACGACTTTACGCCTGTTGTTTTTGTAACCGCTATAAATGTTTAACCAACTTCATCAAACAAAAGACGAGGAGATTTCTTGTTAAGGGCCTACATCAATATTATCGTATATCATCGCCGACACGTACATATTAACACAGCCAGTAGGCACAGAAAATGAAGAATTAGGGATTTTTTTTTTACTCAAAATCTACTAAATATATTTTAATTCTGATTTACGTGTTTCTATATATAATAGTTACTTATGTTTTTAAAGTTATTTCATAACTTAATACGTGATAATACATCGACAAATGAAAAAAATAAAAAAATAGAGAGGTTGTTTCGCTAAGATTTTCTATCGAGAAAACTTTTTTCAATCGCGTTTCTGGGTTTATGCGATCCTAGATCATATCTTGAAAAAACATTATACTTAAAAATTAGAGCTCCAGCCATTCAATCTAAAGAAACAATGAAAACTTCGTACATAGAAAAATGCACGAAGCTATTTTGGTATCCTCTTAAGCTATAGTAATATTTATTGTAAATGATTTTTCTTGTACGATACGCTTGAATGAAAGTTCTCATAATTGTACCCTTTACCATAATTTAATTCTTAATAACTTATTTACATTAAATTCTTCGAATACTATGGCGCCTGTAATGTTACATACCGTTAATATTTTTGTTTTGTTTTTTTTTTTATTATATGGTAATACAAAATATTTAGGTACCTACATTAAAACAAAACTAATTAGTATTATTTATAGCCCGGTAAACAAAATTTTGCTCATTAATTCCTAATTACGATTTTCAGGCACAATTTCTACCTGGGTGATTTTTAGGGTTCCGTACCCAAAGGGTAAAAACTACTACTAAACCCTATTACTGAGATTTCGCTGTCCGTCCGTCCGTCCGTCCGTCCGTCTGTCACCAGGCTGTTGGCATCACCGTTCTTGAGATACACTCAAGAACGGTGATAGCTAGAGAGTTGAAATTTTCACAGATGATGTATTTCTATTGCCGCTATAACAACAAATACTAAAAATAAAATAAAATAAATATTTAAGGGGGGCTCCCATACAACAAACATGATTTTTTTACCGTTTCTTGCTCGATACTAATAACGTTGCCTTATGTTGCATAGATAATGGTACGGAACCCTTTGTGCGCGAGTCCGACTCGCACTTGACCAATTTTTTCTTCAACGCAATGTGTTTTTATGTACAATTTTTAGAAACTTTTATAATTTTTTGGGACTCGATTTATCTTTTGGAAGGAACAAAAGATAAATCGGGTACCCATTACTGAGACTTTGCTGACGGTCCGTATGTCACTAGCCTGTTTGGAACAGTTACAGCTAGAGAGCTGAAATTTTAGCAGTTTACATCACTTGATGCTATAACAACAAATACTCCTCATTCTTCTGTCTTTAACCCAATATTTGGGGTCGAGAACATGACGAATGTATTATGATAACAAATTTTGTCATAAGATCCCAGTAATATGACGAATGTATTATAAGAATGATGCTACGGAACTTTTCCTGTCAAAGTCATGCTTGGCCGGTTTTATTTTAGGATTTCCTGACACAATTTTCACCAGGGTGATATTTTCTGCGACGCAAAATTCATTGTGGGTCATTTTTGTCAAAAACATATAGATTTTTTGTGTATGTAGGCATATTTATTTCATTGCTATTTGTTGAGACTTAATAACAAGGTGACGCTTAATTATGTTTTAATTAATTAATATACGGAAATAAAATATATAGGGAATATTTATTACCCTTTTTTGTATTGTTATTATGGCTGTTGTTTTTGTTTCACTCAATCTAGGTATTTAGTTAATTAGTAATAAATGCTGACGTTTGGTCGTTATATTGTTGTTATTACTATAAATTTACTGAAGATCTATTACGCACTTTTAAATAACTACGCATAATGAACTTGGGAAAAATCCCCAGAAAATTGAAATGTATTTCCTAAGCTAAGTAAAATAATATAATGTACCTACCTAATAATTTCCAACAACTGCGCGACATATTCATTAAAAAAAAATTTTTTTCTTCGCCTCGGAGATTTTTCAGTCACTGTGGTCACGGGTGGGGCTGTAGTATACCTACCAAATTTATGACGTTTCTGGAATATTCAGACTCACAGACGATGTTATTTGCTTACAATTTTCTTTAGCTAGCTGTTACAGCAGTGGTGACACTTGTGTGCAAAAGCCATCACCACACGAATTAAGAATATCTAATAATATTTCGTTAAATAGGTATTACAACTGCTTATTCCCTAAGTACTCAATACTCAGTCGTGGCATCAGAGAGAGTCCAGAATAGGGAACCTCTGGCGTTCCCGGAAGACCGAGTGTGTAACGGTGTTGACCAAGGTGATAGGAAAAGGTGTGCGTAAAAGCAAACCCCTGCGAAAAAAAAACAAAAGGTACTCAATGATTTGAAATATGAAATAGTGTTAAACTGTTAACAGAAAATTTCTGTTAATAGCATAACTCTATTTCATCTTTCAAATTAGCCATTTTTCAACCTTCCATTTATAATTTATACAAGCTAAAGCCTAGGGTTTCACACGCGCGTTTGTTTTTGAGCCTCCCCCTTAATATGGAAATAATATTTAGCAAAATATACAAAAAAAAACATCCTTTTGACCACTTAATTAAAAAACCGCATCAAAATCGTTTACGCAGTTTTAAAGAAGCTCACATAGGAATATACAAATGTAACAAATCTGTTTTAAAATAAGTAAAGATTATTCATCATTCTTTTTAAAAATATACAAACTTTTATCGATCTAGATTAAAAGCAGATGGTATTTTTTCTTCATTCTCCATGTTTGTATCTATGAGTAACTCAGCAACAGAAGAATCAGTATTTATTATTACGAACATGGTAACAGTGAAATTTAACTCGATAATAATATGAAAATTACCATTTAATTAACACATATATGCTAATATAATTATCGAATATCACGTATGCATTGATATACATAACACACATTATGTGTTCATTATAAAAGTCAATAGCAAGGAGACATTGCCATTAATATTTGAGCAAAGAATAGATAATTTACCTTATCCTATATTACTCACGAGGCCAGACACGAGACGAATACACGAAGGTTTATCAAAATAAATAAGATGTTTTGTTTATTAAACCTACTTAGATTAGTTAAAAATCATGGATACTTACCTTCACATACTAAAGACACGATTATCACCTTTACCTATCTAAAGGCCTGCGGGCGTATTATGAGCTTTTTAAAAATCATGCAAGTTCCAGGCAAGCCGTACACTGCCTGACTAAATTATGTATTATGGTAAACATAAAACATTTAGTTGAAAAATTTTATTAGTAACTTTTAGTTGTACCTTCTCTATAAACATATTAATCTATGACTGTTTTAGCGAACTGGATGGCTGGGAGTTATGTTCATATTACGAATTTGCCGGGCAGTTCCATTCACGGCGTAAACGGCCTGGGAATAAGAGCTCATAATACGGCCGCTGTTCAGAACTAAGCGATATTCGCTGCCGCTGTGGGTAGAGGTACATACTGCGCGGGTTTACTGGCGAAAACTTCTTACAAGTATTAATGTTCTGTGACTTCTTACCTCACTGAGCGAAACTCGACTACCGCGCGTTATTCTACCCACAAGGATTACGAATACCGCTTAGTATTATAGCATACCCGCTGGGTTTTCTCTGCTGCAGACGGTAGCGAATACCGCTTAGGTCTGAACAGACCTCTTTTAAATGCTAATTATATAAAGTTTGTGTATTTTTATGTCTGAAAAATTGAAAAATTATTACCGCCATACTTTACTGTATACATATGAAGTAATATATTAAGTCGTCATAAACATAAAGTGAAAAATTAAAAGAGTAAAAGTTAATAAATCAAATTATAGTGGAAAATATGATTACCATGAGCGGCACTTGAACCATGATAGCTCTGTTAGCGGAACGGTATTCCGAAGTCTTGGGTGCAAGTCCTTCTCATGCTAATAATTTTTTTCACAATACTATGATTTATTTTTAGGGTTCCGTACCCAAAGGGTAAAAACGGGACCCTATTACTGAGACTTCGCTGTCCGGCCGTCCGTCCGTCTGTCACCAGGCTGTATCTCAAGAACGGTGATAGCTAGACAGTTGAAATTTTTACAGATTCTGATGATGTATTTCTATTGCCGCTATAACAACAAATACTAAAAATAAAATAATATAAATATTTAAGGGGGGCTCCCATACAACTCGCTCGATACTAATAACGTTGCCTTATGTTGCATAGATAATGGTACGGAACCCTTCATGCGCGAGTCCGACTCGCACTTGACCAAATTTTTTTAAGCATAGCAAGTAAATTGCAAAAGTTAATAAATTACTGAAATTAATAGTTTTACATTTATCCCCTGAAACGACTAATGTCAGAACAGATTTGAATTACTTTATTAGTCCTTTCTTACTATCGTAAATTAACCGAAAAGTGTAAGAAGAGCAAGAAAAACATATGAAATCCTTTACTAAATATCTATAAAAATTACGAAAATGTAAGGATTATTGTTTAAAGAAAACAAAAATTTTCAAGACAGAACGATGTAAATAAGTAAATATTTTTATTGAGAACAGCGCTATCTCTTGAAACTATGTTAACTTACTTTAAAGAGTAGTTATCTTAGTCTCAAAACAATGTCAACATGTACCAAACTTGTTTCCGAACTAACACAACCTTTTAATATTACGGCATTGAACTAGATGGCGCTTTGTTGACATTATACAGGATTTGTTTTGTATCTACAACTGGAATATGTTATTATTTACCATTTATTAATTATCTTGACAATATTTTTTTGCATTTCAATATTATAACCTGATAGAGTTACCAATATGTATCACTCTATTACAAAATGTAATTCACGCATTAATAACTACTAGCAAAAAGGTCCAAGAATTATTTTGCTTACAACTTATTTGACGTTAATTCCGTATTAATTTATTTATATAAATAACTGAAAGCACAGATTAGTACTAAGAATAAATCTTAATAATGTTAACAAGTGGGAGCAAAAAACAATTTATGTGATCAAGCTGACAAGTCTATTTGTCACACTTAGCTGTAACATATTTCTAACAAAAGGTTGAAGGGAGTAGGTAAATATTATGAAGACACGTAATATTTTACTTCCCAACGTTTTAACAAA
This sequence comes from Orgyia antiqua, assembly GCA_916999025.1. Lineage (NCBI taxonomy): Eukaryota > Metazoa > Arthropoda > Insecta > Lepidoptera > Erebidae > Orgyia > Orgyia antiqua. The sequence continues at coordinate 11,404,242 of OU779864.1, read as the reverse complement.
ACACATGGGATATAAAATAAACAATACACTTAGAAATCCTGACAATAGAAACTCAACAGAACACGGATTAGTTCTTGTTCTCTATTTAAAAAAAACACTTCTTATTTCAATTACGCTAATGCTTTTCTCTCTCTCTCTTTCCAGCCCAATAATGGCCCACGGTTGGGCACGGGTCTTCTCCACTTTGGAAGGGATTATCGTCTACTATGCCGTCCTTATTAGTCGTGTTGATACAGGATTTATTTTATAGTTTTCTCTTTCATAGAGGATGTTGCGGATGTACGAAATTCCAACACACACACACGCACACAAACCATCACATTTATAATATTAAATAAGATTTTAAAAACCCTGGCTTTTACAAGAACAAAAAGGGGTGATGACAATTGTATTCTTATGACGTCACCACACGGATACTTAACTAATGCTTATAGGCACGTATTAATACCGAATATTTGATAGATTGACACCATGTTACATAAGCTTGCTCTTTTTCCTAGGTATTTATATTAGAAGCAGATAACTAATGAAGAAAATAAATCTAAATCACAAGCGATGATAGTTAATTATTTCTTATAATAAGCGTATGATAGTGGCCTATTGTTACTTATGTATCTAATTAATTACTGCCTATGCAATTATAAGACAATGGATGTTGCGTGCCTTCTCTTGTTTATAGTGTTTTAGAAAATAATAGCACTGATTACACGTTTCGGTTTATGTAGGTTTAAGTGTATAGAACAAAGATTTTCGAGATTCTACGAGCCTCGTGGCCTAGTGGTACTTATGATACGTAGTAAACACCCACACGCAGTACAAACATTTGTATTTTAGGTATATACTCGTATGTGTCGTCGGTTAGAGGATAAAATGAAATACGTCCGGACTTGTATGGCGTTTATTTGCGACTCCATATATTTGATTATAATAATAACTTATATAGGTGGCGAGTACAGTCGCCTCTATACATTCCTAAATCTGCTGACACGCGTCATCTTGCATACAATGAATCCATACATATATATTTACATCCCAGAATCATTTTGGCGTCATGCACAAAGCCCATCAGTACGACGTCCCCGGGTTCCCCTTACTTTTGCTAACATGTTTTGATGAATATTGCTTAGTTTTTTTATTTCTAGCTGCGTGGGGTACGTCATTTTTTGATATTTAAATTTTTCGAGATATTCGTCATGCAGTTATGCCCAGACATTTTTGAACCCCGAACCATAATGATACATTACAGGCATCCAGGATATATAGGTGGTACTTCAGCCATGGCGTCGATTATGTAACGTCCTGACAGGATGGTAGGTACTTTGGGGAATGCGACGTTGCCAGATTTACTTTTATCATCTCTTTAGATACCTACCGCTTGCTTGTGACACACAATTTCAACATTTCATATAATTAAACATTTGTTAGTTTTATATCTATAATCTATATACGGATGCCGGATACCCCACGTGTAATAACATACGACTACTTGCCTACCTTATAATTATCCTATTAATTATCATAATTATTATTCATTATTCATTTATTTCTCTTATAAATTACATTTTTTAATATAAAATAAAAAAATAAAAATACATTTAATGTTGAATTAATCAATATTACTTTCTTTTTATTAATTATTATTTTGGATATAACACTGCCTCGCCTCGAAAGGCGGCAGGACGCACTCCGACGAGGTCCGCAACAGTCAGCCGGAGTGGTGGAGCCTAATGGGAAAGAAACCGACGAACTATACGGGCATTGTCCAGCAAGACCGCTTTCTGCATCGGTCACCGACTTGCTATTGACGCCGAGCCTCTCGAGATTTTGTGAGAGGCTCTTTGGGACTAAACCGTTCACCGATACAACTATCGGGATTATTTCTGTTGATACCAATATCATAACTATTAAACACAAAATTAACACATAACTATTAACAATAATTAACACATATTAATTATTATTATCAATTAATGGATTGAATGGTCAATGAATGTCTTATGCCCATCTTTCACGCATTATATTGAAGAACTCTAATGAAATTTGGTAAATTTTGTAATTTCATATTTATTATGATAAAAAAACTAAGAAATACTGGGAACCATGCTTTCTGCTTACAGTTGGTAGCTTACAGTCACATAGTATCATATATCTTCAATCATGATCATAATTGCTATTGAACGTCCGTATTCTGCAATTGAACGTCCGTATACAGCTATTGGGCGTCTGTATATTGCAATACGACGTCCGTATTATGTGTACGTACATAGCACAAAGCTTTGCGTCAGTTTGACGATACTAAATAACAAATACTTATAGGTACCAATGTACTGGGCGTAACAGAAAGGTGTAATCATTTAAAACCAATAATCTATCAACGAAACTGGACAAATTTACCATAAAACATGAGGTAGATCCCAAAAACCAAATGTTGGTCTCCTATTCAAAAATTTCGATCAGCTGATCAATTTATTATAGGAGTCCAAACATTTGTTTTCGAATTTCAACCTATGTGTCTTGGAGAAAGTTCTTTGTTGTGTTTCATGAGATAATTTACGTCCTGAAAATTGACCAAACCTATCTGTTTCTCCTGTACAATCGGTAGAACGGTTATGCAAACTTCCACCTTTTTTATTTCCTTATCAAATATACTCGTAATACAAATCGATATAGCAGGTATAGATTCCCTATGCACACTTCTATTCTCCTTTTACCCCTTAGGAGATGATTTCAGAGATAAAAGTATTCAAAGTTCTTTCCCGAGTCTCAAACCAACTTCATATTTTATAAATCAAGTATTTAATGTATCAAATGTGCTGGACAGCATGCTTTAATGAATTGCGAACATAAAGTAAGGTCTGACCAAGTAAAATGTGTTCCCTGGAAAGGAACCACCCGGCAAATTATAAAGTATGCTCGGTTTTGCAAGAACTACTTAAAGTTACATACCCATTTATTTAAATACTTGTTAGGTTTATAACCTATCTACTAAAAACTTTAGTGAAATTTGGTAGATTTTGTAATTTCTTAATTACAATTAAAAAAAAAAGAAAAGTACTGAGAACCGTGCTTTCTGTTTATAGTTGGTAGCTTACAGTCATATAGTACCGTCTATCTTCAATCGTGATCATAATTGCAATTGAACGTCCGTATTCTGCTATTGAACGTCCGTATACAGCTATTGGGCGTCTGTATATTGCAATAGGACGTCCGTATTATGTGTACGTACATAGCACAAAGCTTTGCGTCAGTTTGACGATACTAAATAACAAATACTGATAGGTACCAATGTACTGGGCGTAACAGAAAGGTGTAGTCATTTAAAACCAAAAATCTATCAACGAAACTGGACAAATTTACCATAAAACATGAGATAGATCCCAAAAACCAAATGTTGGTCTCCTATTCAAAAATTTCGATCAGCTGATCAACTTATTACAGGAGTCCAAACATTTGTTTTCGAATTTCAACCTATGTGTCTTGGAGAAAGTTCTTTGATGTGTTTCATGAGATAATTTACGTCCTGAAAATTGACCAAACCTATCTGTTTCCCCTGTACAATGGGTAGAACGGTTATGCAAACTTCCACCTTTTTCTATTTCCTTATCAGATATAATACAAATCGATACAGCAGGTAGAGATTTCCTATACAAGCTTTTATTCTTCTTTTACCCCTTAGGAGATGATTTCAGAGGTAAAAGTATTCAAAGTTCTTTCCCGAGTCTCAAACTATCTTCATATTTTATAAATCAAGTATTTAATGTATCAAATGTGCTGGACAGCATGCTTTAATGAATTGTGAATATAAAGTAAGGTGTGCCCAGTAAAATGTATTCTCTGCGAAAGAAACCGCTCGGAAAATTATAAATGATGATATATGATGCAATCATGATCACAATTGCAATTGAACGTCCGTATTATGCTATTGAACGTCCGTATACAGCTATTGAACGTCCGTATACAGCTATTGAACGTCCGTATATAGCCATTGGGCGTCTGTATATTGCAATAGGACGTCCGTATTATGTGTACATACATTGCACAAAGCTTTGCGTCAGTTTGATGATACTAAATAACAAATACCGATAGGTAGGTTACCAATGTACTGGGCGTAACAGAAAGGTGTAGTCATTCTAGACGATGTATCTATCTACGAAACGTTCGTCTCCTATTCAAAAATTTCGATCAGCTGATCAATTTATTATAGGAGTCCAAAATATTATGCAAACTTCCATCCTTTTCTATTTCCTTATCAGATATAACACAAATCGATACAGCAGGTAGAGATTTCCTATACAAGCTTTTATTCTTCTTTTACCCCTTAGGAGATGATTTCAGAGGTAAAAGTATTCAAAGTTCTTCCCCGAGTCTCAAACTATCTTCATATTTCATTAAACAAGTATTTAATGTATAAAATGTGCTGGACAGCATGCTTTAATGAATTGCGAACATAAAGTAAGGTGTGACCAAGTAAAATGTATTCTCTGCGAAGGAAACCGCCCGGCAAATTATAAATGATATATTATTATGATGCAATCATGATCACAATTGCAATTGAACGTCCGTATTCTGCTATTGAACGTCCGTATACAGCTATTGAACGTCCGTATACAGCTATTGAACGTCCGTATATAGCCATTGGGCGTCTGTATATTGCAATAGGACGTCCGTATTATGTGTACATACATTGCACAAAGCTTTGCGTCAGTTTGATGATACCAAATAACAAATACCGATAGGTATTAATGTACTGGGCGTAACAGAAAGGTGTAGTCATTTTAGACGGTGTATCTATCAACGAAACGTTCGTCTCCTATTCAAAAATTTCGATCAGATGATCAATTTATTATAGGAGTCCAAAATATTATGCAAACTTCCATCCTTTTCTATTTCCTTATCAGATATAATACAAATCGCTGCAGCAGGTATAGATTTCTTATACAAACTTTTATTCTTCTTTTACCCCTTAGGAGATCATTTCAGAGGTAAAAGTATTCAAAGTTCTTCCCCGAGTCTCAATCTATCTTCATATTTCATTGAACAAGTATTTAATGTATCAAATGTGCTGGACAGCATGCTTTAATGAATTGTGAATATAAAGTAAGGTGTGACCAAGTAAAATGTATTCTCTGCGAAGGAAACCTCTCGGAAAATTATAAATGATGATATATGATGAAATCATAATCACAATTGCAATTGAACGTCCGTCTTGTGCAATTGGACGTCCGTATACAGCTATTGGGCGTCTGTATATTGCAATAGGACGTCCGTATTATGTGTACGTACATAGCACAAAGCTTTGCGTCAGTTTAACGATACTAAATAACAAATACCGATAGGTAGGTTACCAATGTACTGGGCGTAACAGAAAGGTGTAGTCATTCTAGACGATGTATCTATCTACGAAACGTTCGTCTCCTATTCAAAAATTTCGATCAGCTGATCAATTTATTATAGGAGTCGATACATTTTTGTTTACGAATTTCAACCTATGTGTCTTGCAGAAAGTTCTTTTTTGTGTTTCATAAGTTAATTTACGTCTTGAAAATTGACCAAAACTTTCTGTTTCCCCTATACAATCGGTAGAACGGTTATGCAAACTTCCACCCTTTTCTATTAGGTACCTTATCAGATATAATACAATTCGATATAGCAGGTGTAGATTCCCTATACTAACTTCTATTCTCCTTTTACCCCATAGATGATTTCAGAGATAAAAGTACTCAAAGTTCTTTTCCGAGTCTCAAACTATCTTCATATTTTATAAAAAAGTAATTAATGTAACAAATGTAATATTATATAATTAACTTAGTTCATTGATTAATAAAGTGATGTCATAACACGAGGGGCGCCGAATAGAACGCAAAACCTATGTGTTCGAAGACTTTGTATATTGTATTGACTGTAGTATTGATATTGTTTGAGTTATAGTCATAATGTTATGGCTCGAGCTGGCAACGTCGCAAATACGGACGCCAAATAACCGAGTCCGTAGCTAGAAATTAGCTTGGATATACGCGTGTGGATATACGCGCTGCAGCAGCGCCTCACCCGCGCTGAGATTTTTTCGGGAACTTATTAATATTTTTTTGCAGCCATTTCAACGATTTTTTTACTTCCGTCGATATTTGTACTACGGCTAGCTGGGACCAATAGCGTCTCAGAGCAACCGCTCAAAAAAGTGGCGTCCGGTATACGGACGCTCAATGCTGGTGGACGCCCGTTTAAATGCACTTTTTCCTTCAGCGGACGGCCAATCGTTTGCAGGATAAATATAATATCTTATACGAGTATATAAAATTCACGTGTCACAGTGTTAGTTACCGTACTCCTCCGAAATGGCTCGACCGATTTTCCTCAAATTTTGTGTACATATCCACTAGGTCTGAGAATCGGCCAACATCTATTTTTCAAACTTTTTTTTTAGTATGGCAACACAACGTTTGCCGGGACAGCTAGTATTTGTATATAATAACTTAGGCGGCGAGAACAACCGTCTTTATACATTCGTAGATCTGCTTACACGCCTCTTCTTGCACACAATGCAACCATACATACTGTCCTTACATGTATGATAATTATAAACGTAACACAAATTATTGTCCCGTGCGAAAATCGAACACACGAATTTTTGAACGGCTGTACGTTATATGAACCACCAGACCGCGAGGCCCGTCAGTTTGAGACAATCTACGGATCGACAAGTCTCGTAGTAGATTTAATAGCCATTAATTTATAAAAAAAACATTATATTTATGGCGATAAAACTAATGGACTCTAGAGTTAAAGTTTTAGAAACGAAAACATGAATTAAGAGCATCATGATTTTCATACTTTGCGAGGTTTAATTTAAATTCTCTCAAGTTTGATGCTATCGCGGAAAACTGAACCCTTCCCTAAAATATGGACAAAACACAAAGATAATAAAGTATAAATCGTCTGTGACAAAATGAGATAACAGATGTTTTAGAAAATTAATTTTGCAATTACGCCAGTTTAAGACTGAGACCCAAGAAATGTAAATGAATTTTGAAGTTTAATTTAATAAAATATTTTACATAACTTCTGCTAGGAAGTTTTTGATAATGTTGTAAATAAAGAAAACTCTCGAATGTAGTATATTCAACATATTAGATACTTCATCAATACATACACTTTAAATTATAACTTTAAGTCGTAAATGGTCCGTGTCATGGTCTTTTTTACCAAGGGACACGTGAGGGAAATTATAAACAGATAACAGAGAGATGGAAAATTGAAATGAAACAGTAACTTTGTTAGATTCAAAACGTTTTGTCAGCGCGTTATAAGTAGGTACGAGTATATGAAATACCCTTCCAAAATGAAAGAATACTGTGCCCAAACTTGGGAGATTAATGGGCTAAAAATAAAATAATTATAATAAATATCGCTAAGAAGTTGACCTGCTAACGCAATTTTTCCAGTGAAATTCTTGGTGAGTAAGTGCATTTATTTCTAAAGGGAATAGAGCTTACATATAATAATAAAAGTAGGTATAAATATCTAGGTCAATTTAATTATAACATTTAGCCGCGTAACAAGTCTAGATGACAATTTTATAACAAAACAATTGCTTTTCGGAAAAATAAATATTTGAAATTAGAATAATTTGACTTTATTTTCGTCGTATTAGAGCATTTAATAAAATGTAACAGTCAATTTAAGAAATGCCGCGGGCAAAACCCCTTAGAGAATTGTGTTTCTTTCACGCAGTTGCCAGCTTATAACATATTACTGAAATATGTTTTTATTTTTTTTGGTTTACTTTATAGCGTTGTATAAAGATAACGCCGTAAAATTATATTGAAATATAAAAAAAATTTATCGAACCCAACAACACATTCATAAAATAAAATAAAGATTAGATACATAGTTTACATCTATGTAAACAAAAATTCATCTCTAACATGTCTACATGTGTATGTACTATATACATTACTTCGGAACTACTGTACCAAATAAAATAATTCCCTGCATGTTGTTAAGATTTTGATAGAAATAACCAGAAGATGTTTTTACCAAAAGTCTATTATTATATACAAAAAACTAACCAGCCTGTATTTAGTTTTTTTTTTTAATTAAATGTTCTGTAGATATATTACTCTGTCTACTAATACATGTCATAGAGTTACCTAAAAAATCTACAACAAAATACACGCATCAAAGGGAACAATATTGAAGCACTGGTGTCATTTGAGCAATAGGAAAACTAAATTAAAACAAACAGCACAAAATGCCCACTAACGCAAATCTAATTTCTAGAAATTAGATTTGCGTTAGTGGGTTACTTATATTAGAATTAAATTAGATTTGAGTTACTTTATCGAGCTGAGCCTAGGCTTAGCTCGATAAAGTAATGAGATCTTGAATACCTAGATATTACGTGCTAAGAATCACAAATTGTGAATAATTACCTTAATTCTAAAAAGTCATCAAGTACATCCTCAAAAGAATTTATATCACTTTCTAGTGTTAAAGATAAGAATCTGCAACATAACGTTTAAAATTTTGTTCACAGAGTAATTTTTTTCTTAATGGAGTTTTAAGTTTGATTCCCCTCCCAGTCTTTAACTTGACACTATCCTTCTCTTTGAAAGGGTATTAGCTCAACTATACCAGACTGATCTGACGACTGGACAATTTTGAGATTTCCATCTCTCACCGAGAACTGTCTACACTATACTGCGCTGACCACCGTATTGGCATAGGGTTTAATTTCCAGTTTTCCATTTCTTACAGAGGATGTTACCTGTGTACAATATTCCATATCTGGCTATTACTTTTAAGCATCCTGTTAAGCAAAAAGCGTGGCGACACTTGTGTTCCCAATCCGTCCTATCTGTCATTAAATATTTTCTATATAGGTATAGCAATTTCAACTGTGGCAAAAATAATACTAATATGTGAACGAATTTCCTAACGTTATTTTAACGTAGCTACAAATTAAATTTCCCTTCACAGATCTTTTCTTTTGAGAATTTTATATTACGAGTTTATTCACAAATAAATGTATCATCAAACACAGGAACAGATTTTTAAAATATTTACCGGAATGACTTCCACGTATTAAAAATATTACTCGAGAACTGCTATCAAAGAGCGAAATTACGCCGTCGTATTTATATTTACGAAGCGACTGTTATTACCGTATAATTGTGTAAATAATAATATGCAGTTAAACTCAAAAGGGGTATTAAACCCCTTGAAATTTTACTCTTTTTCATTAATAGAAAACAGTTATCGTTGGAGCAATAAACCAAAAGGGGTAGGCAGTCGTAGTATACAGAAACTAATAGACAATGGTGCCAATTCTACGTGCTCAACTGAACTTAACTAAAAATGAAAACAATTATTACTGTATTTTGATTATTTGGCTATTTTGATGTGCATATTTATTTTAAATAATTATTTTAGTATATAATAAACAGTTTTTTTAGCAAGAAAGTTCATTTAACATTGCCGAATTGTGTTATCGACACTATCAAAATTCATTTTTAGTTAGATTTTTTTTCTTTTTGGTCTAGTTGAGTTGTGCGCTTAGAATCGATACCAGTGTCATCTCTTATCGTGGGTTTTCCGATTTTATGCGGTGTGTGCCTAACAACCAATGAAATTACGTCATAATGCGTTACCTAGGCATTCCACCAACCTTGTATTAACTTTACTTATTATAAAACAAATTCGTTATTTTTGTATGTCCCCATGTCAACTTAAATCTTCATAACTACGCAACGGATTTCAATTCGGTTTTTTAATAGATACAGTGGTTCAAGAGGATGGCTTTTGTGTCTTTAACGAGTAGGTGATCAAGGAAACAGCGAGTTTAGCTACTCCTATCGGTACAAATACTCTAAGTTTAAGACAAATTGCTAGGGGTAAACACAATTAGGAACACATTTTCAATCAACTAACAATTTTGGGGTTGTTGTAACAATTCGCTGTAATTAATAATTTAGTTAAGATTTAGAGTACTATTGTAATGGGATTGTACATTAAATGTCAGATACAAAGGTTTATGAAGCTGTAATTGCTATAACTAACCTATTCAACAATCAAGTTTGTACCTATTTTGACAGCCGACATATTCAGTTATTCCTGTTTAGTACATTAAAAGAAATTGTATGCGTATTCAGTATTATTATACTCTTTGCGTTAATCTATTCTCTACCTGCATAACATGTACAAAATAAAAGCAGTTAAAGTAGTTTATCCGCATTCTGGAACCCATAATACAAGCATATAAGCTTACCTAGCTTTTGACCAGAAGATGTCGTGTGAAAGGTCCATGAATATTTTAAAAAATACTGCTTTCAAGACTAAATTCCACGCTGATTGTCTATCTATCTTTTGAAAATTTGTTTTTCAGAGCTGTGAAAATGTTTCTAGCTAAAAACCCCTCCATCAGCCTCTCTCCGTCCCCTGTTGGACATAAGCCTCCCGCATAGATCACCACAAGGCGCAGTCCTGCGCTGCTTGCACCGAACTAAAAAATAATGCTATTTATTTATTTAACTATTTTGTATTTGAAGTATTGGCCAATATATTAGTCTCAGATTATAATGGTGCAAATACATACAGTAGTGACGTATTAAAAATGCAAGTGTCACCAAACCACGTGGAGAACATGGTGTGGCGACACTTGACCAGAGTGCTTTAAAAGCAAGCTAAAGATAATGCATACAGATGACACTTTCTGTGAGAGACAGAAAACTCAAAAACAAACCCTATGTCAACACGTCTTATGCTGGAGAGAGAGATAGGGAGAACTATCAAAATGACAATTGTTAAGCTATTAATTTAATTTCCATTATTAATTAAAAAAAGTAATATGTATAACACTTCATAAAGCTATTCAATTGAAGTGATTAACAAAGAAACGGCTCCATCCAGTAATCGTAACATTAATTATTGTAAAAAGGAATAATTCCAATTCTCATCAAGTTAATGTTGTTTTAAAAATACTCAAGCTTTTCCCTAAAATTGATACGAATTGTTATATAATTGTTATCGATAAAAAAAGAAATATCGTTAAATTAAGGCTTGAAATAACTTTTACTAATAGATATTAAAGTTATAAACTTAATAGCTTAAGTAATTCTGACGTTTTCTTCTTCTTCTCTAGCCCATTTACGTCCCACTGTTGGGCACGGGCCTCCTCCAATTTGGGAGGGATTAAGGTCTACTGTACCGCGCTGACCAGGCGTGTTGGCACAGGGTTTATTTTCGAGTTTTTCGTCTCTCACAGACGGATTTTTGACGGAAATTCTGACTTATTTATTATGAAATAGGATATTTTCGTAAGTTTTCTGAATATATATATTGATATCGTATAAGAAAAATGTATTTAATTGTATTCCAGTAGTACTTTAAGGCAAAGAACTCTATACTGAACATTGAGGCGTTGTTTAGGCGAGTTTTTAAATTATTCTAGCGTAACTAACACCTTTGATAGATACGTACCCAAATAATATAAGCGTGTTAAAAAGTAGTTAAGTTTCCAATTAAATTTGATACATTTATGCTTAATAACCATTTTATTAAACAACTGACACATTCAGCGGGAATTTGATTGAGTTCGTTTTGCGATGACGCTGTTTCGTTTAATGACTGTATTTTCACAATTTAACAATTTTATTTTGTACTTTTATTTATATTTTATTTTGATACGTTTCTCTCTCCGTGTGGTGACGGATTAAGAATACAAGTGTCACCACCCCATTTCCTCCCAAGGGTGCTGTAAAAGTCAGCTAAGGGATATTGCGCACAGATAACACCCTCTGTGAGAGACGGAAAACTCTAAAATAAACCCTGTGCCAACACGCCTGGTCAGCGCGTCACAGTAGACCATAATCCCTCCCAAAGTGGAGGAGGCCCGTGCCCAACAGTGGGACGTAAATGGGCTGGAGAGAGAGATAGAGAGATTTTGATACGTTCTATGCTGAAATCATTTTTTATTCTTATTATACATAACTACATGCAATAGCATTATAGTTAAGTAATACTAATAAAAATATTTAAACTCATTCATGGATATTTCACACAACGTCCTCTGGTCCATAGAAGAATACGGATAGAATACATATACTATTTTTCGTTTGTAAATACATACTTACAGACGCAGACGCTTACCCAGACGCAGTACAAACATTTTTATGACAATTATAAATAATATCATACAAATGATTGTCCCGGGCGGGAATCGAACATAATTACATCATCATTTTTCACTAATGCTTATACTACTAAATTATTTGCTATTTAAAAATTTAGGCCACACACTACACACTGTACACACAGTTCAATATAATTTCTATTTTCTCTTTAGTTATTCTAAGATCCACTCAATAATAGTCAAGCCTATGAGGAGATGTTAAATATTGTACACAAATCATGTCCGGTCATCACGGCACAGTAGACAATAATCCCTCCCAAAGTAGAGGAGACGCAATGAGTTGGAGAAAGAATGGAAGAACTACCTATGTATGTTCGGAGCTCTTTTCCACCAAATCTGCTGAATTAATTTGAAAGCAATATTGTTCACATATAGCCCAGAGACTGAGATTGAACATAACTTTTAATTAAGAAAAAACACTTCTAAGCGTGGAAAGTTATGGAAAATACCTGGTAATCTATCTGTTAAAATAATGATAAAAACATCCTTAGAAGACCCTCATTATTTTATATCGATGTTATAAATTACAAGGCATAATCATTATACCATTTCAAAGACAGTTTTCAACAAAAATCATTTACGTTGGATATTGATTTGCATAAATTGTTAGGAGATATAATTAAAATTCTCATCAACTTTGATGTTACATCACAAAAATCACCCCTTGCTTAAAATTTGGCTAAAATGTATAACTGGTACCAGATGGAATAGAAAATTCGGATAAAAGAAAATTATAGCTGTTTCTTTTAAATCTTTCTAAGAAATTTTATGTAGTTTTCCCCGTTTTTGCAACATTTTTCACTAGTTCCTATTAGTAGCAGCGTGATGTTATATAGCCTATAGCTTTCTTCGATAAATGAACTACCCAACACAAAAAGAATTTTCACATTCGATCCAGTAGCTCCTGAAATTATAGCGTTCAAACAAACAAACAAATTCTCCACCTTTTCAATATTATAGATAGTATAGAAAATATAATATTAGTAAGTAAGATAAAGTTAGAGAGATAAAAATATGTAGTTCGCATTGAGAGGTCCGTGTTACTAATTACATTAAGTAATGACGTTTTTTCGAAGAAGTATCTCAAAAGCTTATAATATTTTTAGTATACATAATGTAATATCACCACACTGAGCAAATGGTCTTCAGTTCTAAGTAAAATAGTTTATTTATTAAATGTAGTTTCAGTAGATAGGGTACATGATGTGACAAATGAGACGAAGGTTTGAATGTCACTGTATATTGTATATTATAATTTATATGTATATTATAATAAATAAATAAAATAAATATTCATAGACATTTCACACAACGTCCTCCGGTCCCAAGCTAAGCTTATATGCTTGTGTTATGGGTACCAGAATACGGATATAAATAAATAATAAATATAAATATTAATGGACATTTCACACAACGTCCTCTGGTCCCAAGCTAAGCTTATATGCTTGTGTTATGGATACCAGAATACGGATAGAATACATAAACTACTTTTCTTTTGTAAATACATAATTATAATACATAGTAAACACCCAGACGCAGTACAAACATTTCTATGACAATTAAAAACATCACACAAATGATTGTCCTGACCGGGAATCGAACCAGAGACCTCGTGAACGGCAGTCCGTTATATGAACCACTAGACCACGAGGCGCGTCAATATAATATTGCCTGCGACTCCGTACGCGAGGAATTTGGAAATTTTTCCCTGTTTTTGCAACAGTTTTCACTAATGCTTCGCTCCTATTAGACGCAGCGTGATGTTATATACCTATAGCTATCCTCGATAAATGGACTATACAACGCTAAAAGAATTTTTCAACTTGAATCAGTAGTTCCTGAGATTAACGCGCTCAAACAAACATACTCTTCAGCTTCATAATAATAAGTATAGTTAATTTTTAATATATTCTGGATCCAGCACAGATCAAGAATTTTTTCCCGTCTCTTCTTAGCTCAATTACTTATCAATATTGATACTCACTCATGTTGATGATCACTGTGGGAGGATATTCATTCTACTATGGCACCCTGACCAGGTGTGTCAGAACAGAGTTTCCTTCTCTCACAGAAGAGGCTATCTATAAATAATCCTTTATCTGGTTCTAAAAATGAAGTACTTATTCTTAAACCTTTACAATATGGATGGCTAAAACTACGTTTAGGTTTTATTTTATAATCTCTTCTCTCTCTAGCCCTTTAACGTCCCACTGTTGGACACGGGCCATTTTGAGAGGGTTTATGTTCTACTAAGGCGCGCGGATCAGACGTTTTGGTATAGGGTTAATTTCGAGCTTTCCATCTCTCCAAGAGGATGTTAACTGTGTAATAACCCTTAGCTTGTCTTTATAGAACCCGGGAAGGAAATCGGGTGATGACACTTGTATTCTTAATCCATCACCACACGGACGTTATCTTAGTATAATGTAATCAAAAACTAATGTGTAATAGTTGTCATGCTTCCATTTTTAACACGCTTTTATAAGTTCGGTATGTATCTATCAATGTATTAATCTATGTAACGGAATCTTTCAACGCGATTTTCTCCCACTTGCGATAGTCGGATTGATTTGAAATTTTGCATACATATCAAGGACCGATGACAATGCAATTATTTAAAAAGATATTCAGGATTTTTAAGCATGTTTTTTAGTTTTTGAACTAAAGAAATTATTACTTATAGACTTATGTATAAGTTATTATATATCCTCCTTACTTTTACTAATAGATTTAGAATAACCTAAATGCCCAGTCAACTGCCAAGTTGACTGATTTAAGGAGACATTTCTCTTAACTAAGACAGAATAAGACAATTAGTTGAGATTTCACAATGTCAACCCGTGTCCAATTATTATGACAGATTTGTATCAACTAAATTACGAAACAAATATTATTTTACAATGATCCTCTTTACTTATTTAAGAGTTTGTTAACAAAATCAATTTGGTTGTAGGTATCAAAAACATTGCTAATGTGTAACAATATATAAATATGCGAAATGTTGGTTTAATATTGAAAACATAATTTATGAGTGTATTAAAAAAAACGTGAAATGAAATTTTACATTAGACTCTCTAACAAAGACTGACTCTCCGAATTGTCGAGCTAAAATTTAAAACCAATATACGAATACGTTAGAGAATATTATACGAATATTCAATTCTAAATTCGTAAAAAGTGACTTTACACGGTGCACATTACATGGTCACGGGGTGGGTGGGAGTTCAGGGCAAATAGTGGCAGTAGCCCACATTAGGTCGGCGGCGGGCGGCGGGACCTAATGCTCTCCCCCGTCAAGTCAGACCCCGCGAGGGGGCCACCCTTGCCAGGTGATGATAAGGCTCAATGCACCACGGCCCGAGAGAACAGAAGGAGCTGAAGAAAAAAATGCCAAAACCATGGTAAACCAAACTAACTATATTTTTGCAGGGCAGAACAAAATGAAAATTTATAGTCATTATAGAACGATAATTTCATTGACATTTTTCATCGGAAGTAGCGAATAAAAATGTGAATAAAAATTTTGATACTTGAGTCAAACCAGACTGTTAAAATAATTTATGAGACAGGGCTAAAATGTCTAATTTTAAAATAAATTATGAACTGTTGGACAGATTTATTATTGCCAATCTAATTTATTGTCAAGGTTTTTATTTATTTATTTCACACTTTATATACAATAATTGTACAAAGGCGGAATTAATACCACAGGCATTTTCTTCCAGTCAACCTTTAGATGGTGCAGAGAGCAAAAGTACAGATAGGTGTGATCGATCAATGAGAAGTTAAAGTAGAAATTAATATTAAACTAAATTAGCCTAAGTAATAAAAATATACATACCTAATACATAAAATATATACCATTACACATATATATACCTACATAAATAATAAACCTACACATTATTACATAGATACATATTTGATCTATATACTCGTATATACATAAAATCTTACATAGATGATGTTGATAAAATTTAAAATTAATATTTTTATAGGATACTGCTTTCCTTACTTTCGATAGAGAAAATAAAAAATGTTTATGCGAGTTGTCAAATTTTATAATTATTTGACGATTTAGATATTACACAGATAACGTCCTCAGTAAGAGAAGTAAAACTCGGCAATAAACTCTGTGCCAACATGCGTTTTCAGCGTGGCACAGTAGACCAAAATCCTTCCCGAAGTTGAGGAGACCCCTGCCCAACAGTGGGACGTAACCTGGAGAGAGAACTAAAAGTATGCATGTAGACAGAAGTGTAGATATTAAATACAACGACATAATTACATCATGCCAGTTGTAACGACATTAAATCTAAATTAATTAAAAATGTACAATTGGCGGTCTTATCGCAAATTGCGATCTCTTCCAGACAACCTTTGGATGGACTCAGTTGATCTGGAATTGGGGTAAAGTGGTGTACCTACTACTTAAAAACAATGGTGAATAATATAGATAATAATGTAGATTTCGCTAATAAGTTATTGACAGATATAAAGTGATATCAATATCTAAAATGCCTGTAAACATTTTTATGTATTGTCATAAATCTCAATCTGTTACTTAAGTACCGTATTAGTACCAAAATCCTAATTAGATACGACAAGGAAAACGGTACACGGATAAATTAGTTTTATCCAATGGTGCAGCGTCAGGAATCATGGAGGAATGAATTTTGTTAAATTTTATTAATCATCGTCTTTAACGGGTTGTATCTCGAATTACTTTACCTCATTTGCTAAGCTTCTCTTTGGTGTGTATAAATACTTCGAGCAATATTTTTGATTAAACATTTTAATATATAGTACTTAGTAAGTTGTAGTAGTACTAGTTGTAGTATTTATTTTTGTAGTTACTTATATTTTTTTCAGGGGGCGTTCACAGCGAATCACCCTCTGCTCCACCTAGGGGACATAGGACAATATTATATTGTTATTTTTTTTATCAGTAGGAGTTTTGTAATTTATCCGTGATAAATTCACTTGAATGTCCGTGTGGTGACGGATTAAGAATACAAGTGTCCCCACCCCTTTTACTTCCCTGGGTTCTGTAAAAGCCAGCTAAGGAATATTGCACACAGATAACATCTCCTGTGAGAGACAGAAAACAGTGAGGCACAGTAGACCATAATCCCTCTCAAAATGATCCGTCCCCAACAGTGGGACGTGAAGGGGCTAGATAGAGAAGAAATTATAAATAAATCATAAACGTAGTTTCAGCATTCCGTGTAGTGAAAATTTCAGAGTACATACTTTATTTTTAGAAGCAGGTAGAGGAACGTTTATACAGATAAACTCTTCTGTGAGAGACGGAAACTCTGTTCCAACACACCTGGTCCAGGCGGCAGGGACGTTAATGTGCTGGAGAGAGAAATTCACTTAAGTACACTTCACATAAAGTGCTCGAAATTCTTCTTAATGCTTGGTTCAAGAGCCAAGAGGATGACTTTTTTGTGTAATTTACTAAGTTTTGACGTACACTGGGAGACGGGAGGGTAATATCTATAAACGCGGCTGAAATATCAGATATTATTAGCTTGTAAATTTATGTTATACAGTATGATTCCATAAAAGTAATTACTTTTTTTGAATCAAATAACACAAAGGGAATACTTCAACTATTGTGTTACTCTTTTCCAATTCGATGATCAACGATTTACTTCTCATTGAGATTCGTTCTCGGTTCGCGAGTCGCATACGAATCAATTTCTGGATATTTGAGATCTTTCTCAATTGAACACTCTATTACTTGTTTAAGAGGACATCCTTCACTCTTTGAGTTTGCTAAGTTTGATTGGTTTTGTACTACTAGGAATCTTAACACTAAATAAATTTTAATTTTGACACTCACTTAGACTAGGTATATTAAGTTTATTACAAGTTCTCATTGCTGACGTCACAGATTTAGCCACATATTAATAGTTTCGTTATAAACGATCATCCAAGCGTCTGCTGTTCTAGCTCTTGACATGTTTGTTTGTTATTCTTTTATTAAAACAGTCCTACAACAGTTCAATTTAGATTCCGAGGTCGTGGGTTCAAGTCCCGTTCATGGTGATAAGTTTTTCTACTATAATTTGGTTTATTAAATACCTACACAAATTTTATTTCATATTTCATACCCAGTGGGTTAAATTATTCAGTTTATTAGAACACTTTATAGGAAGAAAATAAAAGCAAAAATTAAAAAAGTTAACTTTTAATTACAGTTTACGTCGAAAAAATCCTCCGCATCAATATCAAACATTAATTAATTAGTTAGTATCTCTGTGTAGGTATTCCGCATCCCTATCAAACATTTATTAAATACATGTTTGTGTATTTTACTTGGTAGTGATAGTTATTTTTTAAGTATAGCGTTAAAAGAACTATAAGTGGTTCATTGAAAAGTAATTTTCAATTTCCCAGCCGCATTCGTGTCAATATGTAAATAATTGCGATCCTGGGCGATTGTTTACTCGTTCCGGATCATTCTACATTGAGTTTCTCAAGTTTGATTAAGTTTGCATTACATTGTACCAAATTTTATTTTTCCTTGTACCTAATAATAGTTTAAAAATATACATGTCATTGATTCATTTTAAGCAGAAACAAAACCTACTTACAAAAAGTTATTTATTTAGCTTAAAAAAACATTAATTTATATGTAAATAAATAAATATTCATGGACATTTCACACAACGTCCTCTGGTCCCAAGCTAAGCTTATATGCTTGTGTTATGGGTACCAGAATACGGATAGATTACATTATACTACTTTTTTTTTGTAAATACATACTTATAATACATAGAAACACCCAGACGCAGTACAAACATTTGTATGACAATTAGAAAAATCACACAAATGATTGTCCCGAGCGGGAATCGAATCCGCGACCTCTTGATCAGCAGTCCGTTACATGAACCACTACACCACGAGGCCCGTCATTAATAATAGATAAATATTGTTTATATGTAAATTTGTAATATAATTGGCGTATCAAATAATTTCCCATACTTATTACTTATTATAAAACTAAATTAATAAATATTCATGGACATTTCACACAACGTCCTCTGGTCCCAAGCTAAGCGTATTATGCTTGTATTATGGGTACCAGAATACGGATATTATACATAAACTACTTTTCTTTTGTAAATACATACTTATAATACATAGTAAACACTCAGACGCAGGACAAACATTTGTATAACAATCGTTAATATCACACAATTGATTGTCCCGAGCGGGAATCGAATCTGCGACCTCGTGAACGGCAGTCTGTTACCTTAACCAGTAGACCACGAGGCCGGTCAAATAAATTATAAAACAAAGTCGTTATTTTTCTATGTATGTCCCTATGTAAGATTACTGTTTTTTGTGATTTTTTTAAGGTTTGCTCATAATTACCACACGTACCTATGATATCCGGGCAACAGCTAGCAGTTTATATAGCAGAGGTGCAGAATGCTATTATTTTTAGAAAAAATTGCCATAAAAATTTTGGTCTAATTTTGATTGTTAAATTATCGTTTTACTAAAAACTCTACATCATATTGGGACATAAAATAGGATTTTTAATAGAAAATTACACAAATCAGACTGTTTCATAGGTTGTATTCATAAATCGCAGTTAATGTTCTATACAAAACATTCAATTTCCGTATAACGGGATGCTGCATACCCCAAATATTACTAGAATTGATTTGTTTGCCTTGTTTTTACGTTATATAATTATGTTTTTGATTATTACGTTATAGAATACAGATGGTATAACTTTATCAAATTCAATTTACAGATTACTTGCTAAAAATATGAGACTACAAAGATATTATCTTTAAAAAAATTGCCAAGCTTAAAATTGTAAAGATACCATACATAGATACCACTCAAAATATTCGAGTTACCATCAATGTGTGTATAAATTGAAATTAAAATAAATTAAATAAAACCACTTTTTACGGATTTAGACGCGTGTATTTGTTTTAAATACTGTTTAAAAAAAATTGTTTTAATTTTACAAGAAAACTAAAAAGCCTACCTTTTGCTAATTTCAATAGCTCGCTACAAGTTTTCTTAATCCTAAAAATGCAATAAAAGGTATAAAAATAAAGTTTCGAAATTTAAAATATGTATATTGTACCTAGGCCTATGTAATACGTATATTTACTTATAAATATCTATAATAAACGTCAGACTGAAGTAAAAAAAATACAACGACAAAAAACTTACAAGTTAACCACTTTCGTATTAGCACAGTAAGCACCAATTCAATGAAATAGCACAGACGTATCTTTACTAAATCATGTAAAAATTATTTCTTTTTTTAGAACAAATATAAAACATATTTGAACGTGTTTTAACTAGCCAGATATCAATAATCTGATAATAATTTGAGTATAAATTACCTATAATTATATCTCTAACTACAAAATAATATGAAAAGCTCGCGTGCACACCAGTCATTCACAGTTGCCGAAGTAGCTAGCGCTAGCAAGCCACCTAATTATTTTCAAGTCCTCTAATTTTACGACTTTAATCTTAGATAAGTATGTTTGGAGGTAGTTAATTAATAAATGAATTTCTGGAATCTCTACCACAAAGGTTCTTAAACTTTAAAGATGACGAAAACATAAATACTTATCCCTATATAAAATGATTGCAACGGCTGCTGGGCCATGCATAATCTTATTTATTTATTTATTTTTTATTTATTTATTTATTTATTTATATACTTCATGCACACAGAACAGATACATAGGCGGTAATGCCGAGGGCATTTTCTGCCAGTCTACCTTTGGATGATTTGGGTGATGATAATCCTAGCCGAATTTTTGCGGAACCGTGTTGACCATTCCTCACAACCCCAAGCTTCCTACTTTTTAAAAAACAGATCTCTCTTTATAACTAAGCCCTCGAGAATTCACTATGTTTCAACGTTATCCAGTCTGTTATGGTTATAAATTTTGTTCGGCTTTGATTTTGTAAAATCAAATGAGAATAGCTAATCAAAAACAGTTAAAAAAGGATTTACATCATATTCAAATTAATAAAAAGCAACTTTATTAATAATAAATAAATAATAAATATTCATGGACATTTCGCACAACGTCCTCTGGTCCCAAGCTAAGCTGCTTGTGTTATGGGTACCAGAATACGGATAGAATACATATACTACTTTTTTTTTTGTAAATACATACTTATAATACATAGAAACACCCAGACGCAGTACAAACATTTGTATGACAATTAGAAAAATCACACAAATGATTGTCCCGAGCGGGAATCGAACCCGCGACCTCTTGATCGGCAGTCCGTTAACAGAACCACTACACTACGAGGCCCATCGAATTAAATAACCTATAAGTATGTTATTGAAACAGCTGAACTTATGAAGTGAAAATGAATAAATGTATTGTGATATTTTCAAAGGCTTTGCACGTATAAGCAAGCTGAGAAACATAAATAACAACGGAACAATTTACCTACGCACTTGAGATATTCTTACGAATGTTTAGTTTGTAAATACAATATATACCAACTGATACGTGCTAAGAATTCCACCCACTAGATTTGAAGTTGAACAGTAAATTAGCGACTTACTGAAATCTGGCGTTAAAGATTAAAGTTACTTAATTTTTAGTCGCATCGAGGGCCAATACATAAATATTATTTACCAAATTCAAAAAAGGAGGAGGTTCTAAATTCGTCTGTATTTCCCTTTTTTGTGTTTTAATTTTTTGTTTGATACCTCATAACTTTTAACTGGGCAACGCGGTTTTAATGATTCTTTTTTGTGTCCCATCGGCACCAGGTCAGGATCTGATGGTTATCTCATGAGAAATTGAGGAAAACCCTCAAATTTTAAAGGCACATGAAGGCGTTTGAACTTTTTTTTAAAAATACTTCATATTTAATTAACCTTAGGTATTTAGTAGATATATAGAGCTTAGACGGGCTTCGTGGTCGAGTGGTTTATGTAACAGACTACTGCTGTTCCCTGGGTAGGGGTCTTCAGCGCGCAATAACGGCCTGCCACGCTTACAACACCAGTGGTGGACGACCTCTTTCCAAGTGTTCCGGAAAGAGGCGTCAATTCGACTGGGCTAATGTTCCCCCCGACGCAGTGAGCCCCAATAGATAGGGGCCATCCCTGGTTGGGTCATGGTAATACCTGAGTGACTACCATGGCCCGGCTAAGGGCGAGGAGAAACACCGTGGGGTTTAGTGGATAGTCCGGCAGCAATATGCCGGGAGTCCCACACGAAGTCCGAAGGTTGCCCTTGCAACCGGAAAGGCGAAGTGCGTAAATGCATTCCAAACGTAAAAAAAAACGGACTGCCGTTCACGAGGTCGCGGGTTCGATTCCCGGTCGGGACAATCGTTTGGGTGCTCTTTATAAATGTCATACAAGTGTCTGTTCTGCGTCTGGGTGTTTCTATGTATTATAAGTATCTATTTACAAAAGAAAAGTAATATATGTATTATATCCGTATTCGGGTACCCATAACACAAGCATATATGCTTAGCTTGGGACCAGAGGACGTTATGTGAAATGTCCATGAATATTCATTTATTATATAGAGTCTATAACAAAACTTGTTTCATCAGCTTTAAAATAGAAATTCAGTTAGATAGTTCTATTTTAAAATTATTAGTAAATTTATAGCAGCTATTGGAGCACTAAAATTTTCAGTCACTGTTGAATGTTTTGTACTTGGAATACTAATAATCTTTTCTGTACATGAAAATCAGTAGCCGTTCGTTAGACTCCTTAAAACTCAAGTTTAGTTGAGGTCTAATCTTGGTTATATAAAAAGGATAAATATACTTTATTAGTAGTATTTACAATATGAGGTATTTACAAAACGTAAAATAGGGTTACTCGAAAAACTCCTCCGCATCGATGTCTATGGGCAACGTGCCCAGAAGGCTGGCCGCATTACCACGCTGGATAGTAATTGCTATCCTTTGTGCCAAGTACAGACTAGCCCTCTGGTCACGTGTGTGATTGACTAATTTCTTAGTAATCTCTCCGTAAAGAGATTTGGTTATATTAAGTTGGTCCAGAAAATGTTTACACAGTAAAAATATTTATGACGAAAATACTTAACACGATAATTTCATTTTTCCTTATAAAATTAAAGCCTTAAAGTGAAACTCCGGATCCGGTTACCTAGTTTACGGTATAGCTATGAGTTTAAAAATATATTAATTCTTATTAATATTTTATGTCCGTGTGGTAACGGATTAAGTATACAAGTGTCACCTCCCCTTTTCCTTCCCAGGGTGATGCAAAAGCCAGCTAAGGAATTTGACACAGACACAGTAGACAAATAACATCTCCTGTGAGAGACGGAGCATCGCACAGGGGATGTTATCTAGACTTTGCCTCGCAAAGTGAAGGAGGCCCGTGCCCTACAGTGGTATATTATAGCCTGGAGAGAGTGAGAGAGAGAGAATATTTCATCTATTGTAACTCACACCAACATCACACATTCGTGATAAGTATCTGCCATTGTTATTTGGGTAGTAGATACTACATGGATACTAGGTACTGTCGGTCGTAACTTCAAGAGCTCGGTAAATACGAGTTTCAGGATTGATTTCTAAGCATTTTGAACAGCTTTGTGATAGGAAATAGTCGATGGACTTGTTACTTAGAGCAGGTGTGGCCAACTTTTGTGCTTGCCAAATTGAGTTGCGAACGATCTATTTCATAGGTAAGAAGGCGGATGTTTATGCAATGTACTTTTATACTGCCGTGACTCTTGAAAATAGTAGAAAACTACTAAAAGTGGTCACGATGAACGTCTCCCTACTCGAAGCTTGAGCTGCGTACCTGTTCATTCCTGCATCAAGTACTAGAAACATTTGGCATTGAATGCTCATGGAACTTGAGAGTGATCGACCAAGTTTGCGCGCCGCTCCTGACTGAGAGTATATTATTATGTTTTAATATAAATATAATAATAATAAATAATATAAATATAATAATATAAATACTCCGTGTGGAGACGGATTAACAATACAAGTGTCACCACCCCATCTCCTCCCAAGGGTGCTGTAAAAGTCAGCTAAGGGATTTTACAGACACATGACATCTTCTGTGAGAGACGGAAAACTCGAAAATAAACCCTGTGCCAACACGCCTGGTCAGCGCGGCACAGTAGACCATAATCCCTCCCTAAGTGCAGGAGGCCCGTGCCCAACAGTGGGACGTAAATGGGCTGGAGGAGGAGAATATAAATATTGTCTAACTGTTATTCATTTAAAGTTAGACGTTATACGGGCTTCGTGGCCTAGTGGTTCATGTAAGGGACTGCCGTTCACGAGGTCGCGGGTTCCTTTCCCACGCGGGATAATCATTTCTGTGATTTAGATTTTTTGATTTTGATTTTGTACTGCGACTGGGTGTTTACTATGTATTACAAGTATGTATTTACAAAAAAAAGTAGTAAAATATGTAGTCTATCCGTATTCTGGTACACATAACACAAGCATAATAGCTTAGTTTGGGATCGCAGGACGTTGTGTGAAATGTCCATGAAAATTTATGAAAGGAATCTATATTTACAAGTTGAAGTTATTATGATAATATCGAGATCTTGCATTTTAAGTAGGTACGTTTAATTTTGACTTCTAAAATTAATTTTTAGTGTAATTGTATATATTCACATTAAAAGTTGACGGCAAGTTCTTTTCGCAAATAAATTGCCGCAAAGCGCTGTTTTCCTTTTCTCGTATTTATATTCTACTAATATTATAAATATGAAAGTTTGTGAGTATGAATAAGTATTTCGATGCTAGTTGCTTTTACGCAAAAACTACTGAATGGATTTTAATGAAACTTTACGATAATGTAGCTTACACATCAGAATAACATATAGACTACTTTTTATCTCGAAAGAATGCAATGTTCCCGTGGCATAATAAAAACGAACAGATTTTTATCCTTTATACTGCGGGTAACATCGCGGGGCACAAGGCGGCAAGGTTGCCTGCCCTTTTTTATAATTTATAGTCGGAAACCGAGCATAACAATATACAGCTACACTTTGGCTGGCTCTTTGTGCCCGACCTTTTGGCAGACGTGAGCTTTCTTTTATATATTAGAACTAGTAGGTTATTCTGCACATAATTGAACAGTTATCAACTATAAATTAGGATATGCAAAATTTAGAATAAAATATTGATTTTTATTCTGATAATTAGATTCGGAGACGAAAAGAATTGTGATATACAACGTCGTGTTGCAGAAAGGTGTAGTCATACTTGACCATCGTTACACATGGCTGGTGACTTGGTACTAGATATGGATGTAATTACAAATACTAGTTACATTATAACTTTTATGTGTTTATACAAATTTAATTAATTTATTAAATTAATCGAGCTTCTTTAAATACGACACTACTATGAGGTCATCTTTTATCGTAAGGTTCAATCGCATTCAATAAACCGTAAACATCTCATAATTGATGCGCTCCTGATAGCTATTTAATAGTAGGCTATAAACAACAAAAAACTTATCAACTGTATTTTTCTATGTGTAACTGTAATATTTATAATATTTAAGGCCTATCCAATGCAACCTTAAAATATGACAACACCTTTCTGCAACACGTTGTATATGCCTTAGCATATATTTTATTAACACGCTTTTTTGGCTTGGTACGTATCTATGAATATATTAATCTATGTGATGGAATCTTAGTTTGTGTATATCAATTAATGCTACAATAACAAATACTCGTCACTATCATACTTCTGCCCTTATCCCATTATTTAGGGACCCGATTTTTTCTGAAAAAGTGATAGCTAGAGAGCATTACCTACAGTTTGTGTATGTCATTTGATACAACAACAAAAAATGCTCCTCAACATCATTCTCCTGTCCTTATTGTTGGGTTCTATTCCCGCTCGGGACAATCATTTGTGTGATTTTTCTGATTGTCATACAAATGTTTGTACTGTGTCTGGGTGTTTCTATGTATTATAAGTATGTATTTACAAAGGAAATGTAGTATATGTGTTCTATCCGTATTCTGGTACCCATAACACAAGCATATAAGCTTAGCTTGGAATCAGAGGACTATTTATTTATTCCATTTTATGGGTTCTCGTTATTTGGTGTTATTTGGGGTCGCTATAACGACCATCCCTACTAATATTATAAATGCGAAAGTAACTCTGTCTGTCCGTTACGCTTTCCCGCTTAAACCTCTCAACCGATTTTGATGAAATTTGGCACAGACAATTTTTAGACCCTGAGAAAGGACTACCTTTTATTGCGAAAAAAAAATTTTTTTTTCCAAATTCCACGCGGACGGAGTCGCGGGCAACAGCTAGTATTATAATAATAACGGTACGGAACTCTTTGTGTGCAAGTCCAACTCGTATTTGAGCGGTCTTTTTATTTGTTTCGAATAATAAACCAAACAGATTAGGATTATTCCTGTTTTTCTCATTGGCATATAGCGATGCCACGATATGGACCGGTTAGACTAATTACACGGTCTAATTGGTTTGTCTATCCATCTGTAACTGTGGCTCTTGGGAATGTTCCAGTTAATTAGTGGCCTAACCAAATCCTATGTAATTTATTTAAAGTTTTAAAAGCTGTAAGATGTGCAAGATTTTTTATTATCTTTACTTATTATAAATAAATAAATAAATATTCAGGACATTTCACACAACATCCTCTGGTCCCAAAGTAAGCTATATTTCTATGCTTGTATTATGGGAACCAGATACGGATAGACTACATATACTACTTTTCTTTTGTAAATACATACTTATAATGCATAGAAAACACCCAGACGCAGTACAAACATTTGTATGACATTTATGGATATCACACAAATGATTGTCCCAACCGGGAATCGAACCCGCGACCTCGTGATCGGCAGTCCATTACATAAACCACTCCACCATGAAGCCCGTCTAAACTATTATAAAACAAAGTTGTTATTTTTATATGTATAGTAGGTTTGGATCGTAGCAGATGGCGCTCTATAGTCTCTGCCTACCCCCATGGGAAAAAGGCGTGATGTTATGTATGTGTGTATGTATAAAAAAAAATGGACCATTAATATTCTCTAATACTTGCGCGACTCATTTGTTGAAATAAAACCATATTTTACCGATTTTGGCGCGTATATATTTTTCTAATCACCATGAATTAATGTTATGGCCTATTAACTGATAATGACTTCGGTTAATGATTTCACATGATAAAATATAGCCCAAAATTTAAATATATGTATATTTTTATGTCAAATGTTGTGAGGAAAAATAGGACTATATCAGGGCAAACCAAAAAATAAAAAATATAGCTAGCATACAAAATATAGCATACACGTACAAAATGAACGGCGAACGCTACAGAATTGATGAACAATAACACAGCTGGTATCATTTTACACATGAATTTGATTTAAGAAAACAGTTTTCATGGACAGTGGGTTTCCTGAACGAATTTCTCATCAATTGAAGCCTACCGCAAGTAATCAAGTTCATATTTTTTTTATTTACTTAACTTTCTTTTTATAAAATCTATGTAATAACGATTTTAAATAATTTAAATATTATTATGTACAACGAAATAGCCTTTAAATAAAAATACCCAGTTAATTTTATTTGGGTTGGATTGGGTTAAATTTTTAGCGTGTTCGAATTGCTGTCTATGTTGTGTCTACTATGATATAACTTATTAAATAACTTGTATGTAATATTTTATTGTTTTTAAACATCATTTTACCTCAATGGGCCCATTTATTTATTTATTTTCTAATGTATGGTTTATTTATTTTTATTATACGAGTTAGTTTTCCTGAAATTTCAATCTGTAGTCAGTAGTCAGTCAGGTTCTCCTACTTTTATCCTAATTTGTATATAAAATATTTACTTTTTATACCTACGTATCTATATTATATATGTACTATATTTTACTTACCAAAAATATAACGCGCATGTTATTTTGATGTTATAAATGTAAACGAAAAATTGTAAAATGCTTTATTTAATAATTATGTTGCTCGTAAATTCTGTGTGGGTATCCGCGTCACCACTCGCATTAAGGCCCCATTTGAAAAGCAGCGTTAGGTCCTTTTGACCTAACTTATGCTGAAATGGGTGCCTATTTGCTGGTCAGATGGTGTGACACAAGATGTACCATATTGTTGACTTTTTGTAGCTAAGTGTATATTATTCTTGTTGTTATGTTTTGAAGCTAGTTACAAACATCGGATACACAAAATATACAGATTACATGTAGGATTAACGAAAGGAGTAAGACTTCGACGCAAACTTTTTTTTTCAAAATTGATGTGTTACAGTTATCTTTTAATCTATTATGTTTACCAGATACCACTGCCGCATCAGTTTGTTTAGTTTTTACGCCGTCTGCATCCATCTGCTCCCTACACATTTGACGTATGTCATCAGTCCACCATAATGGGAGCCTCATGCTGCGTCGGCCGGTACTTGGTTGCTAATCGAAGACCTGATCCTTCACCAACGGTTGTCGTATAGTCGAGTTAGTTGACCGGACCTTTCCCACTTCAGTGTGTTAAAATTATGTAAACCATTAAGCTCGTGTCAGCCACGTTAGAGCACTGTATTAAAAACTGTATAATAATTTGTTAACAAGCTCTAAACATTATATAACAAATAATTGTACTGAAACTGTCTGTAATGAAGTTAGCTGTATGCATAACGAAGATGTTCTACGAATTGAGCTAACTAATTTGGACGACACACTTTAAAACGACATACAATAAATGTTAATAGGAGCGCTCTTTCATGATACTTGGCGACGAAACATTCAAAGTTCATTTTCTATGCCTCATTTTCTACGTGTTAATTAGCTTTACAATGAAAAAACTGATTAAGTGCGAGTTGTTCTCGCTCTCGAGGCTTCCCTACCGTCACTATCATCGAATAACGATACCATCAAATAACAGATAAGGACAGGAAATGATAATGATGAGTATTTGGTGTTGTAGAATTATATGATATACATAAACTATGAAACTTCCAGCTGACTAACTATTATCGTTCTAGACACAAAATATATTATCTTAAATCTAAAATATATCAGGCGCTTTTAAATTTAACGGAAATAAAACGACAAGTCAAATTATAAGCTGACTTATTAAATAAGACATTTCTCTTAACAAACACAATTAGCTGAACATTTCACAATGTTGACCCGTGTCTAATTATTAAGACAGATTCCTATTCACGCAATTACGAAACAAATATTATTCAACAATGATCCTGTAATTTAAACTTTGTTATATAATTTATGGATATAAACTAAATAAATAAAGCTTTATTAGCTAACTTTAAATTACTGATGTTATGGTGAATCTATACCATCTATACTATAATATTATAGCTGAAGAGTTTGTTTGTTTGAACATGCTAATCTCAGGAACCATTGATCCGATTTGAAAAATTCTTTCAGTGTTGGGTAGTAGATTTATCAGGGAAGGCTGTAAGTTATGAAACATCACGCTGCAACTAATGTATAAGCATTACACGACATAAGTTTAGACATAAGTCTAAGCTTATGTCTAAGATAAAAAGATAGAGTAGTATGAGATGATGGTTTTTTGGTGTAATTTGTTAGGATTTGGTTTTAAATTTCAAAAGGGTTTAGGGAGGAAAGAGAGAGAAAGAAGAAGAGAAGACAGAGAAGCAACTGCTATTATACATAAAATAAAATGTATTCTATTTTATATGTTTTGCATTTCATCAATATCTAAACAAATTTAGTTGAAGCTGCCTTGAGGTTGTTTTCGGTTACGGCGTTGCTTCCTATTGACAAATAAAATAAGTTGATTTTATTTTGTGATTTCCTGTCATCTGTTCATGACAGTAAATTATATTTAAGGACTGTATTTATTTTCTTGTCTGCGTGGTGACGGATTAAGGATAAAAGTATCACTACCCCATTTTCTTCCCAGTGCGCTGTAAAAATCAGGTACGGGATATTGCACACCGATTACATCCTCTGTGAGAGACGGAAAACTCGAAAATAAACCCTGTGCCAATACGCCTGATCAGCGCAGCACAGTAGACCATAATCTCTCTAAAGTGGAGGAAATCCGTACTCAACAGTGGGACGTTAACGGGCTAGAGAGATTTATATTCTACTTTACATTGAAGCCATACAAATCTAAGGTGTTAGTTTGTCAGTTACCTATTTTTATTAGAGACTAGCAGTTGCCTGCGACTTCAGAAGCGAGGAATTTAAATAAACTTCCCCGTTTACGCAACATTTTTCACTGAGGCTTTGCTTAATCGCAGCGTGATGTTATATAGCCTTTCTCGACAAATGTACTATCTAACACTGAAAGTATGTTTTAAATCGGACCAGCGGTTCCTAGATTAGTGTGTTCAAACAAAGAAACAAACTCGTCAGCTTTATAATCTAATATATAAAATTCCCGTGTCACAGTGTTAGTTACCGTACTCCTCCGAAACGGCTCGACCGATTTTCCCGAAATTTTGTGTACATATCCTCTAGGTCTGAGAATCGGCCAACATCTATTTTTGAAATCTTTTTTTTTTTGGTATGGCAAAACTACGTTTGCCGGGTCAGCTAGTTTTAGTATAGATTCGTGTCTACTATTATTATTGAATTGGACATACACCAGAAATACATACATTCAGGATACACCTTTTATTCAAAATAATTTACTCAAGAAAGCTTCCAAATTATGCAGTGCCGATGCTGGTTTTGATCTCAGAATTACGAAAAAATTTAATAAAGATCAAAAACTTCAAAGGAATTTTATAATATCAATTTGTAAAGTATTCTATTATACCTTAATTTATGAATTTTAGAACGGACATGCTGCTCTTTTTGTTAATATTAAAGCAGAAAAAACGATCACCAGATGCGGTAGACTTTTTTTCTTTTTTTTCTTATTTACTACAAGGGTGACAAACAAGCATACGGCTCGCCTGATGGTAAGCGATTACCGTAGCCTATGGACGTTTGCAACAATAGAGGTATTACTCGTGCGTTGCCGACCCTGTAGGAACCTTTTGACGCCCTTTTTAATATTCAGCCCGTATTCAGACTTTTGAGGTCATCTGGGTTTAAGTAACGATAGTGGTGATCACCATTTAGGATAATAATTTATAATAAATTAAAAAAAAAAATTTTTTTTTTTTTTCATAATCATAATTTATTTTAAAAATTCAATAATTTATTTTCATTAATCGACTTCATACCTACTTGTGGAATTTAGAAAGTTTTCCCCGTTTTTGCAGCATTTCTCTCTTACGCTTAGATCTAGTTACAACGTGATGTTGTATAGTCTATGGCCTTTCTAGATAAAAGTACCTACTATCCAACGCTAAAAAAAATTTGAAATCGGGAGTGATGTTTCCAAGTTTAGCGCGTTCAAACAAACAAACAAACTAATCAGTTTTATAATATCACTAGCTGTTGCCCGCGACTTCGTCTGCGTGAAATTTAGAAATCAAACCTTAACAAAGAACTGTACAATACCGCTCAATAGATGGCGTTGTACAGTTTTTTTTAAATCGCACTATGGTTTGGTTACACACATTAACACTTAAGACCGTCAAAATTTCTTGTTTTTAATCCCCTTTTCGCATTTATAAATTAGTAAGGAAGTATAGATTGGTTTTTGAAAACTTCAAATGCATAAATATAAACGCTTAAATACTATTAAAAAATTTTACTTAGAATATCTCATCTGAAATGCCAAAGCTGGAAAACAAAAGTAGATAATCAGTTTGGCGTCCGTCGAATATTAAAGAAGCCGACCAGTTCGGAAGGTCTTTTGTTGAGATCAAAGCAATCTCACGGCTTTACTAATTGACCTTTGCATTTTGATGGAGCTCTCTCTATAGCCTTAGTTATAGGAATTTTATCTACAGCTGCTATGATTGGGTCATTTCTGTTTACATGTCACCTGGTAAATTCAACTGTATAAATCATAGTAAATTATATCAAAAAGACTTCCTCTTGAACCATTATACCTTTAAAAAAACCGAATCTTCCGTTGTGTACCTTTTAGGATAATATAAGCTCACATAGGGACATACATACAAAAATAACAACTAAATACGTTTTATAATGACAACGATATAATTTCCTAAGTATTATAAGTATGTATTTACGTATTCTGGTACGTAATATATCCGTATTGTGGTGTAACACAAGCTTTAAACTTAGCTTGGGACCAGAGAACGTTGTATCCATGAATATTATTTTATTTATTTATTTGTTTAAGCGTATGTTTCAAAAAATGTAATAATAATATTATGATTATTAGATTAGTTCGCAAATTTTTATAATGTGATTCACCAAACATTTTGCCTAATACTCAACATATTGCTAGTTCCACCGATGAACACTTGGCTTAGGCCCGTGTCGTCGGTGTTTTACCGGTTAGCCGAGATAAATATAAATAAAAACATAAATAATAATATAAAGGCTATTTATTTATTATATATTATTATGTTTCAAAAAATCTATGATAATATAGATGGATGTAAGGCTGTATCAGACACAGGAAAGAAGAAACACAGATTAGTTCAGTTTGCTTTAGAGCAAGCATGTTGGAGACATTTAGATGTCTACAACGTCCTAAAATAAAAAAATATATTAGGTACTTTCCTCTAGTGCTTTTAAGAACTGTTCGGCCAACGTTTATATCTCAATACCAAAGGAACAGTAATTACTTTAACTCATAATATTATTTTCTGAAATAACATCGTAGAAAAAGGTTGTAGTATATTAAATATTAATATCTATACTTATAATAAATCTGTAGAGAGGTCAATTCTATACATGAAATATATTTTCAAAATAACTATCAGGGGGTGATTAGTGATCGATACTGATGCCAAAAATGCAATCAGTAAAATTTTTGTCTGTCTGTCTGTCTGTCCGTCTGTATGTTCCTTATAGAAACAAAAACTACTCGACGGATTTTAACGAAACTTAGTACACTGGCCACTTGCTCCGCTGCAAGCAAGAGAAGTGGAGCAAACAAGTGACGGTCTGGTACCCAAGAGAAGGGAACAGAAGTCGTGGCCGAAAAACGATGAGATGGGAAGATGAATTGAAAACAACTCTGGGTCCCCTATGGCAAAGAGTTGCGAGAGACAGGATGCAATGGAAGGCGTTGGAGGAGGCCTTTGCCGTAAGGCACACCGAGCTAAGAGACATTTTATAAAGACAAACATGTAAAACACAAACATGTAATTGCTTGGAATAAATGGCTGTATTATTATTATTATTATTAGTACAATTATTCTTCATACTCCCGGGCAGGTTATAGTATACTTTTCATCACGCTACAATCAATAGGAGCAGAGTAGTGAAGGGAAATGTTGGGAAAACGGGAAAAGGTGCTCCATTTTTTAAACTTCCGTCGCGTGTGCAGCCTTAATGGTTAAAGTTACATAGAAATCATGTATGACGGAAATATTCTACATAAAATTGTCTAAAAAATATCCCGAAACAGCACATATCTATATTTTATGGTTGACTCACAATAACACGTGTAACTCCTGATAGCTTAGCAGTTCGTTCATTCTGATTATATTTGTTTACGCTTACGTTTATAATACTCTCAGCAGTCAAGCAGTAGTTAAAAATGTTGCAAAAACGGGGAAAATTTCCTAAATTCTACGCGGATGGAGTCGAGGGCAACAGCTAGTATTTAATATACTACTATTTCGCGTCTGCAATCATGAAAGGAATAAGCAACATTAATGTTAATTAGTAATTAATGTCTTAATACTTATTTTTCTATTACAAATACGTTCAAAACTGTCTGTGAGTCTGTCTAGGTATTTTTTTTCACACAATATCTTCTGGTTGTAAGCAAAGCTTATATGCTTGTGTTATGGGTACCAGAATACGGATACAATACATATATTACTTTTCTTTGTAAATATATAAATAAAATAAAATATAGAATAAAATAAAATATAGAATAATAAAGATAGAGCTGATAGGTCTACAAAGAATTATTGAAATTTTTCGTAGCCTATTCTCGAGCTTTTTAAATTTGGATACAGGCTTTTAAATCTTATGTAAGCTAGTACTACACATATACCATGTTATAGTAGTTTTAGGATTAAATAAGTAGGTACCTAATATATATTTTACTGCTAATTAAGTTAAAAGCTCTATATTGACTTACATTTAATTATTCTCTCTCTCTCTCCAGCCCATTTACGTCCCACTGTTGGGCACGGGCCTCCTCCACTATAGGAGGGATTATGGTCTACTGTGCCGCGCCGACCAGGCGTATTGGCAAAGGGTTTATTTTCGAGTTTTCGTCTCTCTCACAGAGGGTGTTATCTGTGTGCAATATCCCTTAGCTGACTTTTACAGCACCCTTGGGAGGAGATGGGGTGGTGACACTTGTATTCTTAATCCCTCACTACACGGAGATTGTCTAATTATAAATATCTGTAATTACAAAATAATATGAATTGCTTGCGTGTCACCAGTCATTCTCACATTTCGTAGGTGATTAGTTTTATTATGGTATAATGAAGTACTTGTACTATAATTGTTTCATTGCATGTTGCATATTATTGTTATTTACACATAAATCACATGAAAATTTAGTCCATGCTGATAGTACGACAAATGAAACCTATCTAGATATTTAAAAATCCGATTCATTACAAGTAAGACTGGCACACGAGTGTTCCTTACCTTTATTATTATAATTATAATGGCGCAAAAAACGGGATATTACGATATATTAAAAAGCGAGAAAAAAAAAATATTCATGGACATTTCACACAACGTCCTCTGGTCCCAAGCTAAGCTTATATGCTTGTGTTATGGGTACCAGATTACGGATAGAATACATAAACTACTTTTTTTTTTGTAAATACATACTTATAATAAATAGACTGATATATACAGAAAAAATACAAAGTAAAAAAGAGACAGATATATCTGTCAGTGACGTCATAAGTACAGATACATATCGGTATATTAATATATAGCTGTCTCTTTCATGCCGCGTCTTTTTTCTTTAAATATTTGTCTCTTTCTCGCTATATTAATATATCGAAATATACCGTTTGTGGTGCCCTATTCATCATAGCGACCCCAAATAACACCAAATAACTAGACAAACAATGACATAAGGCCAGGAAAATGACAATTAAGAGAATGAAACAATAATAAAATTTGTCAAGTGCGAGTCGGACTCGCGCACGAAGGGTTCCGTACCATTATCTATGCAACATAAGGCAACGTTATTAGTATCGAGCAAGAAACGGTAAAAAAATCATGTTTGTTGTATGGGAGCCCCCCTTAAATATTTATTTTATTTTATTTTTAGTATTTGTTGTTATAGCGGCAATAGAAATACATCATCTGTGAAAATTTCAACTCTCTAGCTATCACCGTTCTTGAGATACAGCCTGGTGACAGACGGACAGACGGACGGACGGACGGACGGACGGACGGACAGCGAAGTCTCAGTAATAGGGTCCCGTTTTTACCCTTTGGGTACGGAACCCTAAAAAACGTATCACTTTCTTGACTGTTGGGCAAAAAAAAAGTTGTGCAAAATGAAGTTTTATTGAAATAATGCCGCCTACACACGTTACGATAAACCATAACGATAAAACTGCGCAGTTTTATCGAACGATTTTTATGGACGACCGTGGTCGTCAGTTCTCCTCACAAGCTCGTGCAAGTAGCATGTCGTCAACAGTTACAGACGATACATTTTATTATTAAATAAACAAATGTCACAAGAAGTTTTTATCCGCCTCGATAGATGGTGTTGTGCCGTCTCGCTACATCACGCTATTATTTCGTTTGACACATTTACGTATAACCTTGACAAAATATCTGTTTAGTATCACAAAATAACATGTACATTTCACACATTGTCCTCAGGTCCCAAGCTAAGCTTATAAATATGCCTGTGATATGGGTAGATAGTAGATAGTTATTAGAATAGTTTACGGAACTGTTATTGGCGGTTACACCAGGCTGAGTGGCGCCATGTGATACGTTGTTGTAAACATTTGTGAAATATGACCAACTCTAAACATCTGGTACCTACAGCTGGTAGTCTGGTACTGACACCTGTTGTTTTTCTAGTGTATTATTTCATACGGTATCAAGTAATATTCTTAAGCGTTCAAATAGTAATGCATTTTTGCGGGAGATGGCATTATTTACAACGTTTTTTACAACTTTTCGTGTGGCACCGAGGGTTGCCGGGGCGCCATCTAGTTAAATTATAAAACATCAATCACTTAACAACATCCTTGAAACTGCGCGGCAGTCCAAAACCAAAACCTAGCAAATGACGTATTTTTAATTCGTTTTCTTAAACCAATTATTTCCCAATTTTCTTACTGTATAATAAACCTAGCAACCAGCACTTCATACTTGTTGATTACAAAATGAAAAAGCATCTGCTGAAAAATGTACTCAAATGTAACTTGCTAGGTTTGGGTTTTGGACAGCCGTGCGGCGGCGAACACACCGCCAACAGCGTCACGTCATTGCTGCGTGTTTCGCACGGAAGCAAGAAACAAACGGGCGGGAACGGAGTCGCGCACGACAACTACATCAGCAGCCAAACCCGTAGTGACCTTTGTAGCTACGGTAGACAGTGCGCCCAACTCGTTGGTGGCGGCAGCAAACGCAGCCGGCGCCAATGCAGCCCTCCCTAAAAGGAAGAGAAGAAGAAAATGCCGCCGCAGCGAAAATCGAGTCCGCACCCCCCGCCAGAAGGCGCTCAAACAAGCCGCACCGCCAGTAACGGCGCCCACTGAGCAGTCCGCAGCGCCCGCCGTGTCCATCGCGGCACTCGCCGCGCAACAGGCGCCCGCCGCTCCAACAGTGGCGCCTGCCGCACCTAAACCCCCTATCCATAGAATGGACGCTGAGACTGCCAAACTCGTCATCGAGTCAGCCGCCGAAATAAACTAAGTTTGACCGGAACTCCCAGGTCCCTTGCAGGCCCTTGAGACGAACCAATTTCTCAGGACACAACCATCAGATCCTGACCTGGTGCCAATGGGACCACACGGGAATCAGCAGATTTGTAAAATAATTGGTCAAGTGCGAGTCGGACTCGCGCACGAAGGGTTCCGTACCATTATCTATGCAACATAAGAAAATCATGTTTGTTGTATGGGAGCCCCCTTAAATATTTATTTTATTTTATTTTTAGTATTTGTTGTTATAGCGGCAATAGAAATACATCATCTGTGAAAATTTCAACTGTCTAGCTATCACCGTTCTTGAGATACTGGGTACTGAACCCTAAAAATCATGTTTGTTGTATGGGAGCCCCCTTAAATATTTATTTTATTTTATTTTTAGTATTTGTTGTTATAGCGGCAATAGAAATACATCATCTGTGAAAATTTCAACTCTCTAGCTATCACCGTTCTTGAGATACAGCCTGGTGACAGACGGACGGACGGACGGACGGACGGACGGACGGACGGACGGACGGACGGACAGCGAAGTCTCAGTAATAGGGTCCCGTTTTTACCCTTTGGGTACGGAACCCTAAAAACAATAATTATAATCGCTTTGCCCAGTTCACTTCTGTATCTTAAAAGTTGAGATTTGTTTGGTATTAAGTAACGAAAACAGGGTAAATCATTATATACAACGTGTTTCAGAAAGGTGTAGTCATATTTGACCATCGTTACACATGGACTAGGCATGGATGAATCATTATAATCGCTTTGCCCAGTTAAAAGTTATGAGGTAACAAACATAAATAAAAAAGAAAACATACAAACGATTTGAAAACCTGCTCTTTTTTTTAAGTCTGTCAAAAATACTCAGACGCTGTACCTACTATTTATTATTATAGTATTTGAGTAACAAATAAAAACAAAAACGAATTGGCTGTCTCGCGCAGGAATCGAATCGAACCCCTTGACCTTTTGAACGGCCGCAGTAATCAAATACATGAACCACTAGACCACGAGGACCGTCGATCAAGCGGTCAGAAAATCGAAACGATTTTAAGAAATAAAAATTGTTTCTTCCTTCGACGAACGATAATTCGCAGCAAATGTTCTACAAACGAACGAAAAATCGAAGATCAAGAGATCGCACAGTTTTATCGTACGATAATTTAGTGCGCGCTAAACAACGCACATTTGACGAACGATTCGATTTGCAGCGATTTTACATACATTTTTAAAAAAAAGAATACCCAAATTGAACTGCACAGTTTTGTCGGCCGACTTTTCGTTCGATAAATCGTAAGGTGTGTAGGGGCCTTTAAGTCGTGGAAAATCTCGCAGTTTTGTTGTATCTATTATTATATACTATAAATAATTGAATATTTATTTTATGTGTAGCATGCCTTTGGAATACACAGCAGAATTTAGTATTGTCAGCGGACTATCTTTGAATAAGATATGAGAGCAACGCTCATACTCACAGTGTGAAGACATTGTCGTCTATTAGTATGCGTACAGTTACAAATGGTTGACCTTTACACCCTAGCTGTATAATTTACAAAAGAAAGTTTAGCTACTCCTATTAGATAAATACTTAAAGATGATATTCTCTAACATTTGCGTGACTCATTCGTTTAAATAAAACAGTCCCCACCCGTGACCATGGTGACTACAAAATCTCCGAAACGTCGGTCTAAAATTTAAAAGAAATACACGGGTATAAATCCGTAAAAAGTGGTTACGTTTACTCAAAGATGGCATGGAACAAATAAAAAAATCATTGTGTTAAAGTTTGATTTTCCCAAGTAGGTATTTGAGACGTTACGACAGAAACATTCAAAGTATTTTCACCAATATTTCTCAGATAAATGTCGAGAGAATCCCCTAAGAAACAGTTTTTGAATCCCAACGGCATTATTTGCTTGGAATAGACGATCTTTTAGTCGATTAAGGCAATATAAAATGTTTTAGGTTCTGCTGAGAGTTTGTTTACAGTCTCTGAAAATATAATGATGCTATGTTATTTCTGTTGTTTTACATTTCAAATTTTATTAATGTTGGCCACATTTTCATTCATTCTATTTGAAAAAAGAACGTATTTGAATTGTAGCCGAATCACTGTTCATTACGATTCAAATACGATGTCCTTTTTTTGAATGTCATTTCACAAAATGAAATACTTATGAGATACTTAAGCCTATTAAATTACTATTAACGCTATTATTATATTTTTATTTATTAGTCTATGAGTAATTGTATTGTAGACTCGATACATATTATTTGGCGTAATTAACGAATCTTTTTGCAAAGTATCGTAGAGAACTGTTTATTCTGGACAATATTAAGTAATTACTTTGATGATGTTAGTTTCTTTTTGTATATTACACATCAAAGCATGTTATATTTTTTAATAAATGGTTTAATATTGTAATAAATAAACATTATTTGACAAAAAAAGAGAAAAGTGCGAATGAAATTGCGGGATATTGTCAGCATAAAAAAACGATATTATCCAGTTTTGATAGATATACTTATAAACCAATAATAAAGTGCTCCTACGTCTCAAGGAGAGCCGACGGGGGGACCTAATGTTCCCCCCGCCAGGTCGGGCCCCGGTTAGCGGGGCCACCCCTCGCCAGGTCATGGTACGGCTCAAAGCACCATCATGGCCTGGCAGGGCAAAAAGGCGAAAAGGAAAAAAGTTTTCCATCTCTCACAGTAGATGTTATCTTTAATAAACCAAATTATTGAAATTATAGTTGAAAAGTGATCACCATGAGCGGGACTCAAACCCACAACCTCGGAATACCATTCCGTATAAACGGAACGGTATTCCGAGGTCGTATCATATCATTATTCCACTTTAATTTGGTTTTATTAAAGTATAAAGCATAGCAAGTCAATTGCAAAACTTCGTAAATTAAGTAGATTAATTTATTTATTAATTTTGCAATTGACTTGCTATGCTTTTACTTAATAAATTAAATAGTAGTGGAAAAAGTGATTGTACATGAAAAATGCGATGTAGACTCAATCGAATAACGTTGTAGTGGTCAAATTGGTTACTGTTAGCACGACCGCAATAAGCTCAGTTGGCAGAGCTACAGAACGGTATTCCGAGGTCGTGGGTTTGCGGTGATCACTTTTTCCACTACAATTTAATTTATTAAATTAAGTAGATGTTATCATTTTGTTCATGTTTCGTTATTAAATTAAGTAGATGTTAACATTTTTTTAGCACTTAATACTTGTAACAGTTCGTATTGTGAAGATAATATATCTTGACAATACAAAGTCTCAAGGATTGCGCACTTTGAAAGAACAATAAACATTTTAATCGCGTCTCATATTTTACAAGAAATGGTTTCTGAAACAAGAGGATAATTGTTTACATTATTTGGAAAGCTACAGTTATAAAAAGAACACTTTCTGAAGAAATTAAGGAGTATTCAAATAAAATAAATATTAGCAAGGATTTTATAAACAAGAGAGTACTTACATTAATAAATGATTCGACAATTAATGGTGGAGAAATTTTATAACTTAATTCTCTGTACTAAACTGAAAAAAATGTGAGGAAAATTTAATTCAACCGATAACATTACCCACTATTGCATCAATATAAATTGACGGATATTGCACGTCTGAAAATAGATCATCATCATCATTGTCCCGCCCGTGTCTCATTATTTGAGGTCACCATCTTTTCTTGATTAATTATTTTACGGGCTTTGTGGCCTATTAGTTCATGTAACGGACTGCCGTTCGCCAGGTTGTGGGTTAGATCCACGCACTGTACAATAATTTCTGTGATATTTATAATTGTCATACAAATGTTTATACTACGTCTGGATGCTTACTATGTTTTACAGAATAAAAGTAGTTTATGCGGTTTATCCGTATTCTGGATTCTGGCGCATATAAGCTTAGCTTGGGACCAGAGGACGTTGTGTGAAATGTCCAATACTATTTATTTCTTTATCTTATCTTCTGTCTTCCTCATTACCATTAGGATAAGTAGCAAACAACATAATAATAGGTTACAGTAAAACATATAAAAATAGACCA
Organism: Orgyia antiqua; assembly: GCA_916999025.1. NCBI lineage: Eukaryota > Metazoa > Arthropoda > Insecta > Lepidoptera > Erebidae > Orgyia > Orgyia antiqua. The sequence goes on along the minus strand of OU779864.1, from coordinate 11,363,024 downwards.
ACTTACATACGCGTGGGATTTTCATGAAAATATTATTTGAGTTATTTAAATCAGGTTGAACGACTACCCAATGTTTCTACAAAGTAGCAAAGTAATATAAATATAGGGTAATTTGCTTTATTCCGCAATTAATGACCATAAAGATTTCTTTTAGATTTGATTGCAAGTCTTTAACAATTTTGAGGGCAGGCTGTTAAGTGTTAGTTGTGAGGGTAACATCGTAAAATTATTTATTTATACGACCCAATTTAGTTGGTATGCTGGTCGACAAAGTATTTTTGGAGCTTATCGAGACCAAATCGAGGGTCAATGCTTTAGCGCACTCTTGGACGGAATTGAACAATGAAGTAAGTTCATAATTACATAATATTCTTGACTTATTAAAAAAAATAAAACCACGCGTATATTCGCGAATATGTATGCTGTTGGCCATTTTCAATATTTTATCTATATCGGATTGTTGTCACTAAAGACAGAAAAAATAAAAAAAAATTCTTACTTTCCTTTCAATGAGCTACCGATGATAGCATTTTCAATAAAAATTTTGACAGGATATACAAATATCTTACTGATAAAAGGTGATAATAATATATTCATAATTGTAGTTTGATTATTGAAAACAGCCGTAATACATACAAAGATGGATAGATAAGGTCTAATAAATAAAATTTCAAAACTCAATGCTGTGCCAGTACTTGTTACATAATGCGATTCATATAACAAGGTATATAATGAGCCGTAACATTCGATCACAAACTTGGAAATAGTTTGAGCTTTCGTGTTACATTGTTGTACATTATATTTTTGCTCTATATCGCACTGTGTACAATTAGTAGTGATATGACCCACGTTTTGTGTATTTTATATAGGTCATGTGCTATTTATGATTGCCACAAAGTTATATTTTGAGAGTGTAGTAAAACTTCCCTTTTTAACACATTTTTATTAACTTCGATTGTATGGAAGGGAATCGTTTGACTTTATTTTTACCATATGCTATGTTGATTTGATATTTTAAACACCTCTCAAGTAGTTATCTATGTTGCAACGATAATAAAATATTTTAAAAAACATTCGATGTGTGTAATGTCCGTGAATATTTATTTATTTATTGAACATTTCGGGGTCAACCAATTTTTGTATTTTGAGACTAAATATTAGAAGAGTTCTGTTTAAAAAATGTAAGTCTTTGCAAGGCTACTTCGGTATCCATTTTGATTTAAAATTAAAGCCTACACAATACACTAACGTTTAACTCAAGTTGGCATGGCGGTCGGTACGAAGTGATAACCTGAGAATAATGTGCTAAAATATAACTTATCAAATTATTTCCTATATGTTAATATTAAAGCTTATAGCTTTCGACAATTAATTACAACACATGTTTACGAATTTCTAATTTAGTTAGAAAGTATGGAGGTTTATATATATTAATCTCATTACATTTAATTAAAATTAAATTATGCCAAGTTTTGGTGGAGTATAAACCACCTCTTTGCTTAAGTATAAAGTAATATGATGCTATCAATATTATGTAAATATATTAACAGTAAATATTTAGTTAGCTGACTCTACTCTCTCTCGCCAGCCCATTTACTCCCACTGTTGGGCACGGGCCTCCTCCACTTTGAGAGGGATTATGGTCTACTGTGCCGCGCTGACTAGGCGTGTTGGCACAGGGTTTATTTTCGAGTTTTCCGTCTCTCACAGAGGGTGTTATCTGTGTGCAATATCCCTTAGCTGACTTTTACAGCACCCTTGGGAGGAGATGGGGTGGTGACACTTGTATTCTTAATCCATCACCACACGGAGACCAGTAACTGACCCTACTAATCTTGACTTATTATAAAACAAAGTCGTTATTTTTGTATGTATGTCCCTATGTGAGCTTATATCTTTATAACTACGCAACTGATTTTGATGCGGTTTCTTTTAATAGATAGAGTGGTTCCAGAGATTACTTTTGTTGTATATCTTTGTTTCTACGCGTACGAGTTGCGGGCAACAGCTCTCTCTCTCTCTCCAGCGTTTTTCTGTCGCACTGTTGGGCACGGGCCTCCTCCACTTTAGGAGGGAGTATGGTCTACTGTGCTGCGCTGACCAGGCGTGTCGGCACAGGGTTTATTTTTTAGTTTTCCGTCTCTCACAGAGGATATTATCCGTGTGCAATGTCCCTTTACTGATATAAAATTCGATAAAATCGAGATATTTAATGTTGAACTTCACTTAATAAGTTCGATTGATGATCCAAATCAATCGAATAAGATACTTATTTAAAAATTTATGATCGATAACTATCTCAATGCCCTATTGAGCTCACATCAGTATTAAAAGTCTTTTTCATATTCAATACAACTGTCGTGCGAGCCAACAAGCTTTGTTTGTAGTTTTTTTATTCCTTACAACTCATACATGGTAAAAATTTTATATAGATTTGTTAACGAACTACATAAACTTTTTAAAAGTTTAAACATAAAATCGTTAACAATATTGTAAATACAATCCTTTACTTTATTAATATTCAACAAAATATAAAATATGTATTTCGTCTGTTTCATTGTAAATAACCTCGTCTGCAGTTGCATGTTATCGTAAAAAATACGGTTGTTTTATAAAAGTTCCGACGTTGTTTCAACAATAAAGCTCTGCCAGTTGGGTAACAATTTTTGTCGTAAATAGCATAAATATACAGTTTCTGTGACCTAATAAATGTAGCATTTATCAAGTAAACCATCAGGTAGTAACGGAGTGCAAAATACTTTTACATTTTAGAAGAACTAAAATACTATGGAGCTAGCATAGTCTTGTTAGGACTAAAACCTTCTAAATAAATTAAGAAAAAATAAATAAAAAGGAACTAATATAGCTGTTTCATTCAAGAAACTAATTTTGAATGAGTCGTCTTGCGCTAGGGAAATACTTTAACTTATGGCAAAAATATTTCTAAATTAAGTGTACAGACTACTGTACAAGGTACAATTTATATGTAATTTAAGTAAAAGAATTGTCAGCATTTTATTGTAATTATTAACTAGTGACAATAAAGCATTCGTCGCAGTAGATTGTGTTTTATTATTTACACATATTACGCAATCTACTTTTATCATCGACAGTCACTCAATCCTGTAGGATATATCACAATCCCTACATATGGTCCTTCGAGCATCTTAGCGGGACCCCGCGAGTTTTGTGTTCGGTTCCCGTGAAAATATCAGCATTTTGGACAACAGTCCCGGCCACGTGTTTGACGCACCACGTGCTTACTAGTCAGCACTTTGGACGCATGCACAGTTGCCGCATCGAGGAATAGTGCATTTTTATCATTTTTTCCTGTGTTTGGAAGGGTTTTAGTACGGTAGCGAATCGGTCTACTGGCCTCCCACAAGCGGGTCTCACCAGTAGGATTGAGAAGGCGCACATATCGTACTGAACATTGCAGACACAGATATATCACGTAAGCATTTTATCAAGCAGCACTTTATCAAGCAGCATTTATCACGCTGCATTTTATCAAGCAGCATTTTATCAAGCATCGAAGAACATTTACGTCAGCAACATTAAAATCAAGTTAACCGTAAGTGTTTCTTATCATTTGCGTGTAGTTATTATCATTTATCATGGAGGGATTACAATCCGTTCTAGAACGCCAGAGCATCCTCACCAAGGAAATTGAACGAGTAAACGTCAATTTTCGAAAGGACAGTTCTAGCAGGAAGACTTCCGAGTACCTTCTCAGCCGTTTAACCGCGCTGGATAAATGGTGGAAGGAATTTGAAGACAATCATAGCAAGCTGATGGTCTTTGAAGACGATCAACATGAATATTTCAGCAAAAATATTTATGGGTATATGAAAGATTATTATATCAAGACAAAGGAGATGATATCATCTTACAAGGAGCCTAAATTTCCCGTGTTTTCACTGCCCACGTTTGAAGAGTATTCATGCCTAGGCGATGACCTACTTAGCCAGCAGGACACCAACTTTAGAGCGTTGGACCGAGCAATAAACAGAATCAATATGGAAGAATTAGAGGAAAAATGGGAGCTCGAGGATGCTTTAAAGCTTCTTTTAAATATTTGGAAGGTCATTGACTCCATTCATCTGCGTCTAGAATATCAATTAAAGGGAAGCGATCACACATATAATGACAAGTTTTTAGATATTGAAGAGCGCTACCTTGCCATCAAGAAGATGTTAAACAGGAAATTAAACTCAACTACTCATCTGGAACAAGCTACACCCAAGCTGGAAGTTCCTACCTTTTATGGAAATTATACCCAGTGGCCAACCTTCTTTGATCTATTTGTGGAAACCATTCACAATAACAAGTGCCTTAGTAAGGCACAGAAAATGCAACATCTCAAGGTGAAGGTCAAGGGTGAAGCAGAGGGTTTAATACAACATCTTAACGTATCATCTGAAAATTATGATACAGCGTGGGACATTTTGACACATCGGTACAATAATCCGCAGATTTTATTTTCTACGCAGATAGATATATTTTTAAATCAACCTATGATCAACAAACAATCATCGTATCAGGCATTCAAGAAGTTTCACGATACTTCTGTACAAAGTATCAATAGCATTAAGAACCTAGGTATTGACATTGCTACCTGGGATCCCATATTGGTTCATCTCCTAACGAAAAAGCTTGATGAAGAAACACGTACAGAATTCATGGAAACTTTGCAATCATCTCGAGACCTAATATCATATTCAGAGTTTACACATTTTCTTGAAAAGAAATTTATGGCTCGAGAACCTGTATTTAAAAAGGAGAAGTCTGTACCAAACTCTTTTAGGCCGAATTCTTATCAACCCAAATCTCTCAACTACAACTACTCTTCAGGGAATACTTCGGTTTCCAAGAAATATCAATCTAACGCTACAAGCAATCGCAGATTTTGTCCAGTATGTAAAACACCTCATGGTTTATTTCAATGCAAACGTTTCCTTGCGCAATCGGCTGAAATACAAATGAAAACGCTATCAAAACATAATATTTGTCATAATTGTCTGTACAATCATCATGACAATAAATGTATGTCGACTAAAAGGTGCAAGGAATGCAATGGCGAGCATAATTCATTAATTCATGATGCAATATCAGCGATGCGATGTGACCCTCAGCAGCAAACACGATCCTCGTCATCGCGAGAACTACAGGAGTCGGCGTCCACGTCACAAAATAGTCACAGTGTCAACTATATTTCGAGCGAAAACGAAGAAGTACTTTTGACGACTGTCGCATTGACTATTAGAGCCTCAGACGGCACCTATATGCAGTTTAGAGCTCTATTAGACCAAGGGTCACAAATATCACTTATATCAGAGAACGCCGCCCAATTATTGGGATTAAAAAGACAATATTGTCGAGCAGCTGTAACGGGAATTGGATCGACACAAAAACAGAGCAAAGGCTTGGTATCACTCGCATGTGCATCAATTTACAACGACTATCATTTTACAACGGAGGCTCTAGTCGTATCACGAGTAATAAATAACTTGCCTAGTGTGTCGTTTAATAAAAAGACATGGCCACATTTATCACAAACAAGACTGGCTGACCCTGAATATAACATTTCAAAGACGATTGATTTGCTTTTGGATGCTAGTGTCTACTCAGATATAATCATGAGCGGCCTTATCAAGGGGCCTGTCCAAGCCCCCATAGCCCAGCAGACGAAACTTGGGTGGATATTATCAGGCAATGTGAAGACATTTTCGTGCCATGTTGTATTAAATGACGTAAATAGCATCTCCAAGTTTTGGGAATTGGAAGATATACAAGATTCTTCTACATCATTATCAGCTGCAGACTTGTACTGTGAAGAGTATTATCAGCGTACAACTAGGGTATTGAACTCGGGTCAATATGAAGTAGCATTACCCATGAAACCTAACTTCGAACAAGAGATGGGCGCATCTAGATCAAAGGCAGTGGCTCAATTTATGCAACAAGAAAAGAAGATGATCAGAGATCCATCACTGGCCGAAGGTTACCGCAAATTCATGCGGGAATATGAAGAATTAGGTCACATGCGTAAATTTCATCAAAAGAATGCCACAGCATGCTACTTACCTCATTACGGTGTGCTGAAATTAGACTCCACGACGAGCCACGCCGCCGCTCTGCAATCATCATTCTTCATGGACGATTATTTAGGGGGCAGTAATAATATACAGCAAGCCAGACAATTGCAACAAGACTTAATCAAAGTATTGAAAGGCGCTGGCATGAACTTGCGAAAGTGGTCAAGCAATGAACCACTACTCATTGAACACCTACAGCCAGAACAATTAAACGCTCCATTCGAGTTCAAGGATGCAGAATCTCGAAAAACATTAGGTTTACGATGGATTGCCATTAGTGACATGTTTACATTCGACACAAGAATCGAACCTGAACACAGTGACAAGACATGTACAAAGCGGCAATTATTGTCTGATATTGCAAAAATATTTGACCCACTCGGCTGGCTATCACCACTCACTATCAGAGCAAAGTTACTGTTCCAAACTACTTGGACATCACCCCTAACTTGGGATGAAACCTTGCCGCCAAACATATCATTAGAATGGAAGAAGTTGCGAGATGACCTAAGGAATATCAATGTTTTTTCAATACCTCGCTATTTAGGTCAAACAGAAAAACGTGTACAAATACACGGATTTTGCGACGCCTCGGAAAAAGCTTATGCGTGCGCAATTTATACAGTAACATTAGACGATAAGGGCGCATACACATCAAGGGTGGTTGTTGCAAAAACTAAGGTTGCGCCAGTAAACAAACCACTATCATTACCTAGATTAGAGTTACTAGGTGCATTATTACTCTCTCAATTAATGAAGAAATTTTTTGAGACGCTTTCTTCAGAACAAATAGAAATTTTTGCCTGGACAGACTCCATGGTAGTACTTGGCTGGCTACATGGTGACTTATCAAAGTGGCAACCATTTGTATCAAATCGTGTGCAGAAAATTACTACAATCATTCCAGTATCAATTTGGCATCACGTCAAGTCTTGTGACAACGCAGCAGACTGCGCAACACGAGGGTTGACTTCGGAGATTTTATCGCGACATCGCTTGTGGTGGGAAGGGCCAGAATGGCTTATCAATTTTAATTCCAATACTATCACCACAGTTAATTATCATAGCCCGATATTGGAAAGAAAGAAGCACAATGTGCATACAGCCTTATATCAAACAGACATATCATTTTTAAGTGAATTATTAAATAAATATAATTCATTAACAAAGATTGTACGAACAATGGCAAATGGCAATGGGTCTCACGTTACATCGCTTGTTCGCGCGATAGGAAATTACGTGCGAAGATATTGAGCGGTGTCGAAATACAAAATGCTTTATATTTTATTATAAAGCAAGTACAAAGTATAGATTTTATTGAGGACATAATTCAATTGAAGAAAAGAGGATTCGTTACCAGCAACAGCAAACTGTCTTGCCTACAACCGTTTCTAGATGATAATGGAATACTGCGGGTCGGCGGACGTCTTGGACGATCAAATCTCACATATGCTGCAAAGCATCCTATCATTATATCACCTCGAAGTCGCTTATCAGTGTTAATCATCTTACAAGCTCATATACATACCCTGCATGGCGGGCCGCGATTAACCTTAACACATATTCGAGAGAAATATTGGCTAATCAGTGGCACAAACAGTGTTAAAAAACAGCTCCGACTGTGCGTAAAGTGCAGGAGATATAGCCATCAATCATATCAACAGCTCATGGCAGATCTTCCTAAGCCTAGGATCACTCCATCACGCCCCTTCACCAACGTGGGTGTTGATTTTACCGGCCATGTGGAAATTAAGGCCAACAAGGGAAAAGGTATTAGGACTAGCAAGGGATACGTAGCAGTATTCGTCTGCCTAGCCACCAAGGCCGTACATCTGGAATTGGTCTCTGACCTTAGTTCAGCATCATTCATGGCAGCGTTAAGAAGAATGTGTTCCAGGCGCGGAGCACCCAATAATATATACAGCGATAACGGCACTAACTTTGTAGGTGCTTCTCGACTACTTAAACAAGAATATAGAGAGATAATGGCTTCAATCAATCCAGCTGTCATACATGACATCACCAGTATGGATATACATTGGCATTTCAACGCTCCTGTGTGGCCAAACGCAGGAGGCTTATGGGAGGCAGCGGTGAAGAGTTTGAAATATCATTTAAAGCGCGTGCTTGGTGAACAAAAATTAACGTATGAGGAATTCTCCACACTGCTTTGTCAAATAGAAGCCTGTCTTAACTCTAGGCCTCTCTGTGCGCTTACTGAAAATCCAGACGACGTGTACCTCACTCCTGGGCACTTCTTGGTTGGTGGTTCCCTTTTATCGAGGCCCCAGACGGCCCCTGAACATATCAATTTACATACCCGTTGGCAGCTGATTCAGTCCATGAACAAACAGTTCTGGAAACTGTGGTCTTCGGAGTATCTTCAGCAACTGCAGTCGAGAACAAAGTGGCGAAGTATCAAACAAAATTTGAAGGAGAACGATGTGGTTCTTATTAAGGAAGAGAATATGCCACCTGGTAAATGGGCGATGGCACGCGTGCAGGCCCTGCATCCAGGACAAGACGGATGCGTAAGAGTTGTGACCCTGAAAACAGTTGACAGTACCATCAAGCGCCCTGTCAACAAACTTGTCCCTTTGCCAGTATACGAAAATAATATTTCGAAAGAAGATAGCTTGAATGGCTCCCGTCAAGGAACACCCTCCAGACGTCGCAACCAGCCAAAATCATTTACAACAATACTTATGAAATAAATTTTCATGTATAATTTTATTATATAAGCTATAGTTTATTTAATTTTGGGATTTTTATAATTATTATCAAACTTGTTCTTTTTGTGCCCTCGGCAGTATGTACAGACTACTGTACAAGGTACAATTTATATGTAATTTAAGTAAAAGAATTGTCAGCATTTTATTGTAATTATTAACTAGTGACAATAAAGCATTCGTCGCAGTAGGTTGTGTTTTATTATTTACACATATTACGCAATCTACTTTTATCATCGACAGTCACTCAATCCTGTAGGATATATCACAATCCCTACATTAAGAAATTTTTTCTGTGTTCTGAAATAAACCGCTCTTAGGTATGAAACCACCAATCATGCATACATATTCAAATTTCTTCTGTACGTGTGATATCACTGAACTCCTAAACAGCTAGACAAATTTTATGAAATCTAGTGTGTGTGTTTCAGTGGACCTGTGTATGTTTTAGATTTTCAATAAGACCCAAAGGTGATGCTACAGTCGATACCTCATGTACTTTACAAGGAATGAAGTCCGCGAGCACTGCTATTTCCTGCTATGTTTTTTTGCTGCTGTATATGTTTGTTAAGTTCATAGATAAGATTTAAATGCCAAAAAAAATATATTGTGTGTTAATTGGAAAACTATCCCATGTTTGCAATCCAACAGCTTAATATTCAATTTACAAGGACTACCGGGTTTTTATACAGTTAAGTATTTCAGCATATGGTTTCACAAACAAATCAATATAAGAACATAGGTGCGCGTTCAAACCCTCACTTTAAAGTTAGTAGTTACAAACGTAGGTTTACGCGAAAGATAAAGGAATTTTATTATTACTTATACTTGTCTTAATGTTACACATCATCATAACATCACGCCTTTTTTCCGTGGGGTTAGGCAGAGACTATAGAGCGCCATCTGCTATGATCCAAACATAAGTCAAAGTCAAAGTCAACTTCCACTAACGTCCCACTGCTGGGCACGGATCTCCCCCACTTTGGGAGTGATTATGGGCTACTATGCCACGCCGGCCAGGCCTGTTGGCATAGGGTTTATTTTCGAGTTTTCTGTTTATCACAGTTGATGATGAAGGAGGAAGATCTGTGTACTATTTCCCTTAACTGGCTTTTACAGCAACCTGGGAAGGTAAAGGGGTGGTAACACCTGTTTTCTTTATCTGTCACCACACGAACAATTACTAGTTTTAGAGTTCACTTGTATATAATTTCGTAAAGATACTACTGATATAATCTCTTGACGATTTACCTTGTTTTAATTAACACCGAATTCTATACTAATATTATATAAAGCCGAAGAGTTTGTTTGCTTGTTTGAACGCACTAGTCTCGGGAACTACTGGTTCGGATTGATAAATTATTTTTTTTGTTCTATAGTCCATTTATCGAGGAAGGCTATAACATCACTCTGTAACCAATAGAAGCGAAGCATTAGTGAACCGGGAAAATTTACAAATACGGGGAAAATATTCTAAATTTACGGAGTCGCAAGCAACAGCTAGTAAACTTCATGGCAATTTAATTAACAGTGCTAGTATCTGCCAGAAGTTGGTTCCCTCGGCTCCACAATTGTTTCCATGTTATCTCTGTGGACCAAAGTTGGGTGACCCAGCCTACTGTAATGTGCTTAAGTGAATGATATTGCCCCAGTGACTTCACTCCTGTACTTCGGTTCTATAAACATCTGAACTGTGTTAGGTGTTGTATGGTTTTGTATATGGTTCATGTAACGGATGTGCAGACTGCCGTTCACGAGGTCGCGGTTTCGATCCCCGCACGGGACAATAATTTTTGTGATATTTATTATTTCTACTAAATGTTTACCTCTGGGTGTTCACTGTATACCTATTATAATTATGTATTTAATTAAAAAAGAAAAGAAGTTTATGTAGCGTGTCTGTATTCTGTTACCCATATTATAAGCTTAGCTTGGGACCAAAGGACGCTGTGTGTAATGTTATATTTAAAAACTAGTTATAAAAAGAAGTAACTAAATTTAAATTGTGAAGTATTTATTGTATTACGCATTGTACGTAAATATGAATAAACTTTTACAAATAATCGTAAAACCATCGTTAAGAGTGCACCTAAAAGTAAGTTGAGTCAACAAAACGAATGGTTAATTACAGAACTTTAAATGTTTAATGTATTTCAGAAGATCGATAAGTGTACGTGACTTAGTTGTTAGTTTGAAGGCTTATTCAACCGAATCTTAGATAGTTAAATACTAAGATTAATAGCTATAAAGCTCAAATCTGTTAGCTTTGATTAGAGACCAGAGAGTCTCAAATGATTCACTAATAATGATAGGATTTGGAAAAGTTAACAAATTGAACTCAAGTAGAATAAGTAAAAGTATGTCCGTGTGGCGACGGATTAGGAATACAAGTGTCACCACACCATTTGCACCCTGGGAAACAAGGTGCTGTAAAAGCCAACTAAGGGATATTACGGATTTAACCTCTGTGAGAGACGGAAGACTCAAAAACAAAGTCAATGACAACTCGCCTGGTCAGCTCAGCATAGACCATAATCCCTTCCAAAGTCAAGGAACCCTGTGCCCGACAGAGGGACGTAGTGTGTTGTGTGGTATTTTTTAATTCAAATAATGTACCTAATCTTATTCTAATTCTTTGTCTTGTAACTTATGTTATCAATTAATAAATGAAATGAAATAATGGGCTAGATACAGAGAGATAGAAGTAGTGCAAGGAATCGCTGCTGTAAAGGTGTAGTAAGGTCTATAAATATGCACTTGCATAATCCGTATAATCAGTCCTGATTATGTTTTCAATGCATTTGAAAATATCCTAATCCTAATAATATACTGATTACGGATGTTTGTTACTCTTTTACGGAAAAACTACTGAAAGGATTTTAATAAAAGTTTACAATAATGTAGCTTATGCACCAGATTAAAACATAGGATACTTAAGTAATTTATTAATTTTTCCAATTGACTTGCTAAGCTTTTACTTAATAAATCAAATAGTGGTGGAAAAAGTGATCAGTACCGCTTGCGGTGATCACTTTTTCCACCACAACATAGGCTACTTTTTATCCCGAAAGAAAGCAAAGTTCCCAGGGGATATTAAAAAAACAAACTGTGGTTTGTTTCTCCTGTCTTCTTTTCCTGATTATTTATCATTTTTACCGCGAGTAACACCACGGAACACAGCTAGTCTACAATATAACTTCCACGTATTTCTAATACTCCTTTCTAGCGTAAATGTCAAAATATTGGTACAACAATATTGCGATGCATTCCGTCAAATATTCAGTTAAACTTTTTTATGCTTGTAGTTTTATTTACTGTGTTTTCATGTATGCGTGTTTGCTGTTCTTAAAAATAAATATGCAAACTTTTATTTCTACTTATTTTCGATGCTTTACTGTTGATTCCTGGATAAAAGTATGGCTATGATTTATTGGTAGGTAGGTATGTGTAACATTCTGAAGAGCTGTTCTCTTAAAATAATTTTAATTATTAGTATTTGAAGTGAAAAACAAAGATAGAAATTGAACATATTCAAGTGAAGGGCTGTAGACAAAGGATTGGGTTTGTGATTATGCTAATAAATTCACCACTCTGTAACATTTGAGGCGAATCACTTATTTTTGTAAAGTCTTTTTTTGATTTTCTGTCTTTAATTCTTTAAGAATTCTTATGGCAAAATCTGTTTATGCATAACCAAGAAGAATTCTGCTGATTCTGCTACAAGAACATTTAGAACACATTGAAATAGATTACTTAACAAATATGTCTATAGAATACATTGTGGAAGTGTGTGCATGTGAACTATCTCTACAAAATATTATACTAATAACTATGTACTGGAATAGAAGAGAGGAGGAAATATTCCTAAAACAACTGACACGAATTTTGAAATTTATAAATAAAAAATACTCAAAATCACATATAATTATAGGAGGAGATTTTAACATTAATATTTTGGACAATAACTTAAAAACTAACAAATTTTTAGATTTAATGCGAGAATATAGGTTTACACAGCACATAAAAACACCAACACGTATTACACCAACAACTTCAACTTGCCTAGACTTAATATTTACAAATTTCATTGACTATAAATTTTATACAACAGTTGAAGAACTAGGCTTCTCAGACCATAATGGGACAGTTATCCATCTTGAGCTTACGCTAAAAGTAAACAAAGTTACTCGGTATACTAAAAGAAGAACCTATACAAAAACGAACTTAGAAACATTTAAATCAAATATTAGTGAAATAAATTGGCTCACAACATTATCACCAGACAAAAATGTAAACCAAAACTACCAAACATTCCACAGTATCTTAACAAAAAACTTAGACGAATGCATACCTTTTCGAAAACTACTATTAAAACAGCACTTAAAAAAATATTGGCTAACTGTCGGTATTAGGACATCATGTAAAAACAAAAGACTTCTTAAATTACTATCTCTTAAATCTAAACACCCGCTAATAACTAAATATTATAAAAATTATGAAAAAATATTAAAGAAGGCCGTTACAACTGCAAAAAAATTACATTATAAAAACAAAATAACGAAATCAAATAATAAAATAAAAACGATGTGGAACATTATAAATGAACGTACAAACAAACTAAAGGAGAAAAAATATCAAAATATAATATTACACGTAAATAATGACGTCATTGCTAAACCAAAGGAAATTGCGAATTATTTTAATGACTTTTTTGCTTCTATCGGCAATACTCATTCAACCGCTAAAAATCCCAAAAAAATTTCTAACCCCACAGAAAATACAATATTTATCTGTCCAGTTGAACCACACGAAGTAAACACGCTGCTGAAAAATTTAAAAAATAAAAAAAGCCACGGCTTTGACGAGTTTCCACCTTTTTTGTTTAAATTTTGCGCAAACGAACTAACTCTACCACTACATATTTTGATAAACCAGTCTTTCGAAGAGGGTGTCTTTCCTGATCTATTAAAACGCGCAGTCATAAAGCCAATACACAAAAAACAATGTAAGACAGACGCGAGCAACTACCGACCCATAGCTTTACTGCCCACAGCTTCAAAAATCTTTGAGGGGGCCATGTGTAATCGAATATACAGTTTTTGTGAAAAGTTTTCAGTGTTCGACGATTGCCAGAATGGTTTCCGTAAAAATAAATCTACAACTCTAGCAGTATATAAATATATTCAGGAAGCTCTTGACATATTGAATAATAAACAGTACGCTATTGGTATATTGATTGACATGACCAAAGCCTACGATAAAGTTCAATTTAAAATATTATTAGATAAACTATACGGCATCGGTGTACGTGGAATAGCCCACAATTGGCTCGCATCATACTTAACGAATAGACAACAACTGGTAGAGATCGAATACCACAACAAAGCCACAAACGAAATAGAAAAAATCCATTCCGACAATATACCCATAAACGCATCAATCCCTCAGGGTAGCGTAATAGGATGCTTATTGTTTCTCATCTACATTAATGACCTGCCAAAAACTATAAAAGAACCATGTGTTTTATTTGCTGATGATATTTCCTTACTTGTTTCATGTAAAAATAATGAAAATCTAATTGAAAACCTAAATGCAACATTGACTAATACTGTGGACTGGATGAGTAATCATAACTTAGAAGTAAATTTCTCAAAAACTAAAATAATACCTTTTTACCCTTATCAAAAGTCTCCAATAAATATAAACTTCAATTTCCAAGGTCTCAAATTAGAAGTCGTAAATGAAACTAAATTACTCGGGCTTACTTTGGACACCCACATAAATTGGAAAGCACATGTAAGAAATGTAAGAGCCAAGCTATCCAAATTTTCATACGCTCTCCGTGAGGTCAAGAAAACCACAGACCTAGCAACCGCTCTAATAACATACTACGCGTATGCATTTTCTTGTCTGAGCTACGGCGTAATCCTATGGGGCAACAGCACTGACGCACCCACTATCTTCACACAACAAAAAAAATTGATCCGTGTATTGGCTAATATTGCACAGACAGACTCATGTAAACCACATTTTCGGAACCTCAAGATTTTAACTTTACCAAGTATTTATATTTTAGAAGTCTGTAAATTCGTTCGTAAATACTCCGAACACTACACTACGCGAGAACGTCTAAACAGCAAATTCACATTAAGACACAAAGATCGCTTAAACCTACCATCCTCCAGATTAGCTATACATGCCTCAAGTCCTTTGGTTATGTCGATCAAAATATACAACAAGTTACCAGAACCTATAAAAAATGAAAAGAGATTTACACATTTTATAAAACAATTAAAATCATTATTAATAAAAAAAAGTTACTATCATTTAAAAGAATACTTTGACGATAAATTTGACTAAACTATAACATGACATGATAAAAGAATGATTGTGTGTGTGTATGTGGGAGTGTGAGTGCGTGTGTGTGTCCGCGTGTATGTAAAATGAATGCGTATATTATTACCTAAATACTTAAATATAATTAAAAAATAAATAAACAAAGACTATGAAACAGGGATTAAACAAAATTTTAAACAATTTTTTGAATACATTTTTGAATAATATATTTAAAAATTTTTTTTTCTTTTTTTTTCAGATTTATTTTTAAAGATGGTTATAGACAATATTTTTAAAAATTTTTATATAAATTAAAAAAAGAAAATAACTCAAGAAAGTGTAAAATAACACATAGTAAATTTAATTAGTGTAAATATACATATTTCTTAACAACCCTCCCTCTCTACTATTCCTCCTATGCTGTGCCCGACAGGGTCCATAATTGTATCTGTACCTAAAATATAAGATCTATGTAACATTATGGAACGCAATAAATTGAATTGAATTGAATTGAATTGAAGAACAAATACAATCAATCTTCTCAATTTGATTGAACACTCGCTCTAATGTTAAGGTGCTAACACAGGGCGCTAATTAAACATTAACGGTCTTCTGACTTATCGGAGGTTTAAAAGTTCGTTAAAATCGGTTCGCGAAAATTGTCAAGACTTGTTATTCATAATAGTCTTTTCACACTAAAACGTTTTTCATCTCTCCGATAAAATCTCCGTTTAAACCTCCGATAAGTCATTATGAATAAGACCATATATTTTTTGCTCCACTTTTTTAAAACTATACACAACGAAGCATTATTTTTTACTCGAATAATAGAATACCTGCATGCTTATATCAATACACATACAGTGGCCTGTAACCGTGTTCTTTTATTTTTAAAGAAAGACCTTTTTAAGACTAATATTTTTAGGTCTATAACACTCGCTTATTTTCTAAGTTATTATATTAAATATTTTATTATTTTATCCTGCACACTATAAAAAAGTGTTCCATACATTAAACAGATTAAAAACGTCAGCCACCTAGAACTGATGGTACAGCATATAAAATTAATACTTACTGTCGGGGGTTTGTTATCTGTATTACATATATTTAATAATTTACTTTTATTGTTCTTTTTTTTCTTCTTCTTGCAATATTGGCCTACTGTTGAGCCTCCCTAACGGAGGGTATTTGGTCGATTTACGCCACCCTAATCAAGCTTGCTAGCATAGAGTTAGGTTTTCAGGTTTCCTTCTTTCGTAAAAGACGTTTTCTGTATGTATGCTTTAGTTGATTCTAACAGCTCTCCGGAAAATAAATCACATTCTTTTAAAACGATATTCCAAATACTAAATTCTATTTTCAAACTGCTTCGTTCGAAATAAGAATTTGAAGTTTGCTTAATATATGATTGACCCCCTACACGAGGACTGTAAACCAATCCATAGCGAATATTTCTTTTAGTTATAATTTACATATAGTATATATCAATTAACTAAATGTATATATTATACATTTAGTTAATTGATATATACTATTTTACTTCATATCTCGATTTTTCCATGATTATATTATTATAATCATGGAAAAATCGAGATATGAAGTAAAATAGTATATATTTTCTATTGTTTACACGTACACGAGTACGTGTAAACGATAGAAAAATTACTAATTACTACTTCACACATATTGATTTACACAATTAAATTTAACTTTGCGCCGGTAAGATGAAAGTATATTTTGGAGTTCATTCCAGTATTTGCTTGCTTGATTATATCTTCGCTGTGGGGAACAAAATCTAAACAAAGGGTAATTACGTCGTTAGTAAACATAAGAGTTACAATATACAACCTGAAAGTGAAAATGCTTACTGTAAAGGGAAATGAAAACCCTTCGAGTTAATTTCTTAAACAAATCTCAGTTTACAGTATTTATTTTTCTAATAATAACTCGTAGAGTACGCCTTTTCTACTCTTTATTATATTTACGTTTTGAAACAACATTTGCAATTAATTCTCAGGAAGGAACCTCTTGTTGCCTCAAGGCCTGAAGGCAACAAAAGGTAACCTTCTGTAAGCCTTAAATCTTCTAAAGAAAATTCTTACTATCCACCACATGCTGTTGCCCGCAACTTCGTACGCGTGGAATTTAGAAAACAGAATGATGCAACAGAAGAATGTAGTTAATTTTCCCTGTTTTTGCAAGATTTTTCCTTGTTTTTGCAACATTTTTCGTTGATGCTTCGCTTCCATTGGTTGCATCGTGATGTTATATAGCCTATAGCCTCATTTTTCAAATCGAACCAGCGATTCTTGAGATTAACGCGTTCAAACAAACAAACTCTTCAGTTTTATAATATTGAATATATCTATAGTCCCATTTATTCCAATTTTGATTATTGTTGACTAATCAATGGGTCAGATTAAAGTTTATATTAAAATTACTTGAAATAGTGAATATCGACTAAATAGAAACACAGTATACTAAATCCTTATACACGCCTAAGAGGAAAACTAAAATAATTTGCAGCCCAACTCTAGTACTCTTCAGTATTTGAGTATCATAGCGCAGACATGAAAAGTTGTTTAATTAGCAGCCTCTTTACAATTAAAATAACATATTTATTAAATATATAAAAGTTAAACGACATTTTTATGCAAAAAATGGAGGAAAATTGTGATTATAAGGTTTGGGTAGTGGAAACTTTACTCGAGGAAGAGTTTTTATAGAAATTCATTTTTATAATACACAGAATATTACAGAATTATTGGGAGTGGGTAGTAAATTATTATTACTGCTCTTCAGAATCTATTTAACTATGTAATCTTTAGAGGCGTATTAGGAAATTCTTTAAAACGATACGCCTTAACAACTTGCTTTTAAGTCACACCTTCTATTACAAATTAATACATCTTTTAATTGAAAAGCTCACTTTCAGTTACTTAACCTATTTTATTATGTTTAGGAGTTCTTTGGTTTATTTGAGGTCATTGATAATTGACTAATACTGACGCCAAGTCAACCATTACAGAAGAGTGTGGATCACAAAAGTTGTACCTAATTCCATAGTCAGTTTTGGTTGCTCTTAGTGCAGGAAGATGTGGGTCAGAAATCGTTTATTCCAAAATCTTCTAGACATTCATGAAGCCGGGTATTCACGAAACCAATCCGGTTTTTTTATAAAACGAGAGATTCAACTACATGTGTTTTTATTAATTGGTAGGTTAATAATTAATCTAAAAGCGCAATTAAAGTAAGTCAGTATAGCTTAGGTAAATCTCGCATTGGAAACTTCCGCATCCGTGGTAGTTTCAATGTCTGTGACATAGCAGACAAAGTGCCAGGGAAATCTAGTTAGTTATTTCTTGGGAAGACCGGCTAGTTATGTAGGGAACCGCCTGGTCCTGGTAGAAGGAGAAGTCCCAAGAAATGCTGGCTTGACGTCACCAGGGATGACATACGTGCTAATGGTCTTACCATCCGAGATGCCAAAACCGGGCCAAATGGAGCAGAAGAAGCCGGAACACGGACCCCGGGCTCTTAAGCAATAGCTGAGGAAGCTACCGGGATAACGCTAGGATGACGATGATGAAGTATTGCTATGGTGCTCAGAAATATCAACTTAACATGAGTTATAATACTAATGTCATCACAATCTAAGAACAGAACACACAACGTTATTTTCTGAGACAAAATAAAATCTTAGTTCGGTAATGGAGAGATCGCGTGACTTAGCTCGCGTGGATATGTATCGAAGTTAGGAGTAATGGAACTTAAAATATATTACTAGCAAATCCTTACTTGTCCGTCTTGTGACGGTTTAAGAATACAAGTGTCACCATCCCATTTCTTTTCATGGGTGCTGTAAGAGCCAGCTAAGGAACAATATAAGCAGTTATCATCTACTGTGAGGGACGGAAAACTCGAAACTAAACCCTGTGCCAACACGCTTGGTCAGCGCGGCACAGTAGACCATAATCCCTCCAAAAATGGAGGAGGCCCGTGCCCAGCGGTGGGAAGTTAATGGGCTGGAGAGAGAGAGAGTTTCCAAATATACCTCCATGTGGTGACGGATTAAGAATACAAGTGTTACCACCCCATCTCCTCCCAAGGGTGTTTCGCAACATTTCTTTTTCTTCTGTAATCTTCTATCTGGTGTCATGCTTGTGTTTCTCTTTCTTTCAAATTTTGTTTCTCATAATTCATTGGTATTTTCGTCAATCTTAAATTTATATTAAACTAACTATTGAACCAATTGAAAATATGTATTAAAAACAAACTTATATGGATATTTTAATAGGCAGTGCACGTATTAACAACTTGAGAAACATAAACACAAGCTAAACAATTTACCTACATTCAGATATTCTTACAACAGTTGAGCTTGTTCATACCACAGCTTATACGTGATATGAATTCGACTCACTAGATTTTATACTAAAAGGCAAACGGCGATAAATTTTGACTGGGTTTTGAGTTGTTGCTTTTGATAATACCTATATGAACACTGGTACATAATATTATTATACTTTATTGCATCTCACATAAATAATCAATTTTTTATTTTTATTTTTGTAAATATATGTAGTATTTAGGATGTTCCAATTGTTGTTACAAACATCCACTACATTTTACCACTTAGGTGGTGTACAAAAAATACGAAATAGATAGAAATAGGTTATTATAACATTTCAAATACTAAATATAATTATTATGCAATTAACTAGTTGTTATACCTGTAAACGAGCAATTTTCTTTTTAATAATCTGGATGTCAAAAACGGCGCCCAAGATTTTAAGTTTAGAATGCAGGGTGTTTCGGGGACAATAAATCGATTTGTTTGATTCTTGTTTCGAATGAAAACGGGAATTATTGAAAAATACCTAATAAAGCTAGGCCCTCAGATTACTAATATTATACAATAATCCATATACATAAATAATCAATACATATAAATTTAATAATCACAACAATTTTCTGAAAAAGTTATGACCACACTCAAATCAAGGCCAAACTTATATAATTATCAAAAATTATATTAAGTATTGTGAATTTTACATTGAATAGGTACTAGCTGTGCCCACGACTCGGCGTGGTTTAATTTTTTTCGAACGTCCCTATCAGTTTTTTGATTCATTTTTTATTTTTAATGTATTCAATGTACAATTTTTTTTTCTACAGATTTATTATATGTATATAGATAGACGTATAGATACATTGTTATTGAAGAACAATCTCTCGAATGTCGTCTGTAATAATTACTCTTGTTACATGGATAGTGGAAATCTATAGATGTGAGTAGTCACTTCAACAGCAATGTAAACTGAAATACAGGATCAATTTCGAAGCATTTTCATCAAATCACAAACGGAGGTATTTTGTGTAGGTGGGTATACAATACACATGTGGTTAATGGGCATTGTTCATATTTTTTTAAAACTCTTAATTCGAAAACCATTTCGGGGAATAGAGTTTCTGATCATGATCCATTAGTTTTTTTCGGAAAATTTGCTATATTAACGATTATTTTTCCAAAAAGCTAATGATCTCTATTTGCCCTTGAAATGAAGGACTTAAAATATTAAGGCGTTTTTAGGGATATACTACTCTGAAGTGGAGTTGAAATTGGTCTATTATATCAACTTGTCAACTTTGAAAAGATAAAGTGCAATCTGTATTAAGTCTATCAAGAAAAGTCTATACACAGATTGCGTAAAAAGATGACGTCACAACATTTAAAGTAATATCTTCAAGAATTTTTTTAAAATTCTGTATAGTGAATATTTCAATAATATTGAAATTAGTTGCTTAAAATAGTCTATATTTTCTGAAAAGAATATAAAAACAGTAGGTCAAAAATTATGAACAATCCCAATTCTATACGTCCTATACAATATACCTATTAAATTATGTCAATTAAATTATATTAAAGTCTTGCGTATGGTTATTAGTTTTTACTCAATAATTTAGGTAAAAATAAAAGCAGATCAAGTGATGTACAAAATTAATCAACTACTGCTGTAATTTATCTATGTTAAATCCTTTAGAAATGAATTGTTGTAATATATGAAATTGTGTATTCTAAATATGAAAAAACAAAAAGGTAACGAAAATAAATTGGTTAAGTGCGAGTCGGACTCGCGCACGAAGGGTTCCGTACCATTATCTATGCAACATAAGGCAACGTTATTAGTATCGAGCAAGAAACGGTAAAAAAATCATGTTTGTTGTATGGGAGCCCCCCTTAAATATTTATTTTATTTTATTTTTAGTATTTGTTGTTATAGCGGCAATAGAAATACATCATCTGTGAAAATTTCAACTCTCTAGCTATCACCGTTCTTGAGATACAGCCTGGTGACAGACGGACGGACGGACGGACAGCGAAGTCTCAGTAATAGGGTCACGTTTTTACCCTTTGGGTACGGAACCCTAAAAACACCGAAAAGATTGTATCTATAGAAATTTAATTAAACAATAGAACGAATTAATAAATCTAATTAGTTATCTTAAGTTCTCTATTAACTCTATTACAACTGTACCTTCTTATGTAGAATAGAATAGAATAGTCATTTATTTCCAAGAATATGGTACAATAGATTCTTATATATAGGTGCATATTGCAGTCACACATATTCTACCGTAAGCCGGCGTAGAAATATAATTAAACTTATAATAGTCAGTGTATTTATGTGTAGTAATATATTTATAGGTATATACGTAATATGTGTATGATATATGCTTAATTACATGTTTTATAATTTCTTCTGTATTTATTTAACCTTGTACTCTTTTATTTTTATAATTTACAGATAAGAATACTAAAAACTATTGTGCCGCAACATGTAAAAAATACTCATAAAAATTGGTCAAGTGCGAGTCGGACTCGCGCACGAAGGGTTCCGTACCATTATCTATGCAACATAAGGCAACGTTATTAGTATCGAGCAAGAAACGGTAAAAAAATCATGTTTGTTGTATCGGAGCCCCCCTTAAATATTTATTTTATTTTTAGTATTTGTTGTTATAGCGGCAATAGAAATACATCATCTGTGAAAATTTCAACTCTCTAGCTATCACCGTTCTTGAGATACAGCCTGGTGACAGACGGACGGACGGACGGACAGCGAAGTCTCAGTAATAGGGTCCCGTTTTTACCCTTTGGGTACGGAACCCTAAAAACGATTATTATAAATTATGTAAATACTACCTATAAAATCTAAAATAAAAATAGCCGTAATGAAAGAAGAAATAGGATATATTAATCAACTCTGCAAGTACAAGAGAAAGAGTAACTTTAGACAATTATCTGATTCAATAAAATATGTGATACCTGAATATAATAATCTTTATGGAACTAGAATGTGTCGTTACTTACTACCTAAGATATTAAATAAATTGCCTGAATCAATCATCAACAGATATGTCTCCAATAAAACATTTAAAAAGGCCTTGAAAAAACATCTTGTAAATATTATTTAGTTGTAATTTAGACATAAATAGTTAGTAAATAAAATCTTATTGGAATAAGTGAACTCACGCTTGCACTAAAACCGTGTGGTTTCAGCGAGCGTTCATGATTTTTGTAATGTTTCTTGTAATTTTGTTGAACAATAAAAAAAAAAGAAATTTTATTTATTATCTGTCGTAGCCGCCTGTTCTCACAAATTTTCTGGTTCTTACTGAAAACCAGCGCTGTGGTAGCTTGCTACTATAGCAATCGCTGAGGAAGGACCATTTTCAGCCTCTAATATTAATGTATTTTATTATGTATATTTCAAACTTTGTTCTGCAGTCGAGGTTACTGAAATAAATTTATTTCCTTTCTTTCTTTCTAACGACCAGAAGTAGTAGTAGTATAAAAAAGAAATACATGTTCCGCCGAGTTTAACTAATTGTATATAAGCAAGAAAGTGATGATGTGTGTATGTTATATTTTCATTGAGAATTTTCTTAGTACAACACATAAAAACATATCTTATTTCCAAACAGTTTGCATATAAAGTATGAGAAACGTCCTTGCCAAGCCATAATTGCTTTTTATTCTACTTATAAGATACTTTAAAGTAATTGAAAAACGAAATAACAGCAATTCTAGAATCTACTGCATAAATGTAACACTATTTTTATAGCCAATCTCTTTTATGGGTAATCTACGGACCGCGGACATAGCTCTACATGAACGGAATCAATAAAGAAGTCTATTAAATACTTAAGTGCAGTGTTATCTTTGGTCATAGATCAATAAAATACAATGCGAAGATGCTTTTTAGGGTTCCGTACCCAAAGGGTAAAAACGGGACCCTATTACTGAGACTTCGCTGTCCGTCCGTCCGTCCGTCCGTCCGTCCGTCCGTCTGTCACCAGGCTGTATCTCAAGAACGGTGATAGCTAGACAGTTGAAATTTTCACAGATGATGTATTTCTATTGCCGCTATAACAACAAATACTAAAAATAAAATAAAATAAATATTTAAGGGGGGCTCCCATACAACAAACATGATTTTTTTACCGTTTCTTGCTCGATACTAATAACGTTGCCTTATGTTGCATAGATAATGGTACGGAACCCTTCGTGCGCGAGTCCGACTCGCACTTGACCAATTTTTATGTACTTTCAAAGAACGAAAAGTGTCCGAAGGTGTTTTATTAATTGTATTATGGGCAGCTCTCTGTGTTAACATTCAGTAATACCTACTTCAAATCTTTGAATAAAATATGTAAATACGTAAAGAAATTATTTTAGTAAATTTTTACTTTAACTCATTTTATATAACAAATTATAATTTATAGCGTCATTATCACAATTCCTCGATGTTAACTTAACTTTGTTATTATAAAAACTGTGTTATGAACTAAAAATTTTAATCAACAAATAATAGATATGATGGACGATCATAGATGACACTCCCCATTTTAATTTTTTAGTTGAGTTTAGTTGCTTATGTGGAATTGGTACGATTATTAGATCATTTCTCTTATTTTTTAAAATAAGTAGGTAAAAGAAAAACATTAAAAAAGGAATAATAATTTAAATAAATATAACGAGTATTGGGTAATGATTAGGTAGTAAAAGAAACCATGAAAAACCCGTGGGTTTCCTTAAAAGACGTTTTTATAAAGACTCCACCCACGTTTTCTTTTACGTCAAAATGATTTTCTATGTAATAATTTTATTATTTATTACATCATATTGCTTGGATAGTGTTTGAAGAAGCATATTTATAAAATTACTAGCTGTCCCGGCAAACGTTGTTTTGCCAAACTAAAAAAAAAAAGTTTGAAAAATAGATGTTGGCCGATTCTCAGACCTACTGAATACGCATGTAAAATTTCATAACAATCGGTCAAGCCGTTTCGGAGGAGTACGGTAACTAACACTGTGACACGTGAATTTTATATATAAGACTAGCTGACCCGGCAATCTATGTTTTGCCATACTAAAAAAAAAAAGTTTGAAAAATAGATGTTGGCCGATTCTCAGACCTACTGAATATGTATGCAAAATTTGAGAAGAATCGGTCAAGCCGTTTCGGAGGAGTACGGTAACTAACACTGTGACACGTGAATTTTATATATTAGAAGTTTATATTCCATGAATTGAAAGTGTATGTTAATAAAAAATCTCGTTGCGGTATTTGTCAGTCATTGAACATGTCAACAAACGAACAAAAACAAAACGAAAACTTTCAGTTTTCTATCCCCTGTAGTAGGGTATCGAGAACCGGTTCTTCTTCTAGGAATTTCGGTACCGACCTTTACAGGAACCGGCAATTCCCGGGATTTTCGGAAATTTCAGTTTAAGTAATTACAGGAAGTATATGTGTACGTTTGCGCTTAAAATAATGTGAGTGTGAGTTCAAGCTCTTATACCTAACGCTGTTTTCGGATACGGGAAATAGAAAATGAAAAAGACCAATTTGGGACAATAGACAAATCAGTTAGATAATTTTCTATCATAGTATTCATCATTTTATAGTATTCATTTCTATTTAGTACACTGCGAAATATTTTATTAAAAAGAAAATAACTAGATAATTCATAGAATGTGGTAATAACACAGAATATTTTAAGTTGCCAAAAACAAAAATGAATTATGGTTTGGTCAGTGTAAACTGTTAGTCGGTAATATTATATCTGAACTAACTCAAACTTACAAAAATTTCGTTCCTGAAATATTTAATTATGTTTCAAATTTAGTCATATAATTCATGTTTTTCCGCGTATTATGATTGTTCGCAATTTAAGTACTTGTGTTGTCAAGAATTTGTACGTCATCCCTTTTCTGAATGTGATACAACATAATTTTAAATGTGTTGCAAGAAAAAGATACAAAGCTGCTGTGCTTATAGGACGTCTATTGTTTGGTATATAAAATGGTCAAGATTCCACCACACCTTAAACATGTGGTTAGTATTTCTAATGCCAACAATATTGCTTTAAAATCAACTAAAATTTAGAGACAAAACCTTAACAAGTTGTACAAAAAAGCGATCCTCTTGGACGAAAAGAAAGGAAAGAAACCGCATTAAAATCCGTATAGTTTTGAAGATATAAGCTCACGTAGGGACATAGATACAAAAATAACGTCCTGTATTCTAATAAATAAAGAGGAAACGATTTGGATAATTTTGCGTTTTATATAATTTCTACTCAATAATTACTTATTATGACCTTTTAGAAAAGTGATCTTTAATCTTCACATTATTTATGTCCATTGAGAAGTAGGAAAAAGTACCCATTTAACAAAATCATAGTAGATTTTGTACAGATTTAGATTTTGTACGTTCTTGAATAAGTTAAAATGGACCGCAATTTAACAGTAATATTTTGTAAGACTAACAAGACTAAAGACTAAAGATCCTTGGTTACCCAGCTACGCCACTGCCTGTAGTTTTAGCTTTCAGTCAGTGTATAATAGCGGACCAAAGCTTGGTCGCTAGGGTGTGTTCTTGTGGAGATCTTGTAGAATGCTTTTTTGATCGTTCGATCGATCGATCGATCTATTGGCGACTAAGGTAAATTTAGTTTGACATTACAAAACATTACTCTGTGACGTGATTTCGAGCTTTAACAGTCAGTCTTATATTCTCATCCTCTTTAATAGGGATGTTGACTCATGTAACAAATTCATGTAAAAATATGTTTTATAGATTGAAGACAGTATTTTGATACCTAAAATATTGTTTTGAGAGTTTAATATCTTGTTAAAATTAAATAAAAATGAATTTAAATTGCATTATTTTGTACACATTATCACGTGACTGCAAACACCAATAAGATGCAGTGACGTAGATACCCTGAATAGCCAAGGATGTCGGAATTGAAATCTCGAATATATCGAGGAAAACTATCGATATGTGGATATATCAGTCAAATTTTCAACTAAATTGTAACATACTTAAGAAAAAGCTGGAAGTTTTCGAAACGCCGTAACCTTTTGTTTTTTATGTATGTTCCCCGATTTCTTGAACACCCTTAGACCAATAGGGGAAATTCATCAATTTTCTGTCTATTTTATAATAATTTATCAGTGGAAATTGGATTATATTTTACACAACGCCCTTGGTCCCAAGTTAAGCTATACTTCCTTGCTTTTGTTATGGGTAGGTACCAGAATACGGTTATATTATGTTTGAAAGTATATGTATACTTTTTTGAAGACAGTGCAAATATTTTTAAAACAATTATTATTGAATATTGATTATAAAAGATGTTAGATCTATTATTTTATAAAAGAATACAATCTAAATTAATCGATAAAAACATCGATCTTTTTTCTAAGTGGACACCCCTACTATCAGGCCTATGACGTCATCGCCGTCACTTAACAGCTTGGAGCGTTTTAGCGGGACTTATTAAATTAATTTTTATTTTCGATTTTTAATACTGAAATTATGTATTTAAAAAAAATATTGTCATGGTGTTCAAGTAAGAGCTAATTACAAAATAAAAGCTATTCCAAAAAATAGTCAACATCCCTATTTAAACAATTTAATAAAATGGTTAAGTCTACAGTTTATATTCATATTGTTGAAATAACAACATACTAATGTAAACAAACATCAAGAAAACAGGAATTTCCATTCTTTTCCACTTTCCTAAATCCTACTAAATCCTAGTTTAGATGAGAAATCAAACAAGTAATACAGCAATATTCTGGAAAATCCTACAGCGTGATAATGTGCCGAAATGTTTTCTAATACACATATTGTGCCCGCCTCACAATCACCCGAACATCATTTGATCAGAATACTCGATGAAATAGGTTGAGAATATCAAACATAATAGTTCTTTACAACAATACTTGCTGAAAAACTGGTAATAACCTACACGCAATTGCTGCAATAGCTATTATTGCAGCAATTACACGTTGTTATAACAGGCTAATGCAATACATGCAAGCGGCACAAGACCGCGTGTTATGGCATTCTATGGGGGAGGCTTATGTCCAACAGTGGATGGAGAAATGCTTATGGATTGATCGATAATAGGTATGAATCTCTACATATTATTGTTATTTCAATCGTATAAAGCGTCGTTTGAAATCGTATTTCTTATAAGTACTCTTGTCATATGGATAGTGTATACCGCTATCGATCGTCACTTCAACAGCTCTGTAAACCAGGGTTCGGAATCTATTTCTAAGCACTTTCATCAAACCCCAATAGGAAACCGATAATTTATTTTAGGTAACAAATGTTTCGAGACAGAGTACTATTGAAAATTAAATGTTACTAATGAGAATGAACATTAAAAAGTGGTTAATGGTTAATCTTTTTTTTTCACAATCTCATCTCGCGGGTCTACAGGTAGAGATTTCTTTTAGAAATATATAGATTCCAACACTACTTCTCTTATGACTGTATTATTTAATGTTTGCTTGTGTAAAATCTATTAAGGGCCTACATCAATATTATCGTATATCATCGTCGACACGTACATATTAACACAGCCAGTAGGCACAGAAAATGAAGAATTAGGGATATTTTTTTTGTTTACTCAAAATCTACTAAATATATTTTAATTCTGATTTACGTGTTTCTATATATAATAGTTACTTATGTTTTTAAAGTTATTTCATTACTTAATACGCGATAATAGACCGACAAATGAAAAAAATAAAAAATTAGAGAGGATGTTTCGCTAAGATTTTCTATCGAGAAAACTTTTTTCAATCGCGTTTCTGAGTTTATGCGATCCTAGATCATATATTGAAAAAACATATACTTAAAAATTTGAGCTCTAGCCATTCAATCTAAAGAAACAATGAAAACTTCGTACATAGCAAAATGCACGAAGCTATTTTGGTATCCTCTTAAATAAATAAAAAGTTAATATAAAACATTAATACTTTTTTTGATTACCTACCGTATCATCTTAATAAAAGTCTGTGTCATCACATCTGTCTGTAAATAACGATATATAAGGTTGACTGGTAAGTACTGCCTAAGGCCGCCTTTGTACAATTATTGTATAAAAAGTTGGATATAAATAAAATATATATCTAAGCGGCTAAAACAACAAAAATACAGTAGCCTCGTACGTCCTGCCCTAGTAAAAGAACTGCTTTCATTAGGTAAATCAATCTAATCTTTTCGTTTAGTAAGCTATTAGTAAAAAAATTTAATCATGTTAAACAATTAATATATCTCAAGAGATGTCTATAATATAGACGGTTGTATGCATAACGAAGATGTTCAACGAATAGGGCCAACTAATTTGGACGACACACTTTAAAACGACGTATAATAAAAGTTAATAGGAGTGCTCTCTTCATGATTCCTGGCGATGCCACGGCGAATGTTCATTTTCTGGAACTCATTTTCGTTGTGCTAATTAGCAATTTTGGCATAAAAACATCTAGTTATAATTTGAAAAAGTTAGTCTCTTCGTCGCTTCAAGAGTATATAATTTTTGTTCTGATAGACACCGGATTTATCTGTAAATAGAAGACATTTCACAATCACTGCTTATTCGCCTACATAACTAATATTGACTGCAAAATTTGAGGTACTAAACTTGCAATATTTTCGGTTTGATACAAGTAAAAGTTTTTCTAGAGGTTTACTTAATCACTGAAAACACAGCCGGCAATCTGAGCATTTTTCCCAACAATTGGTTAGGTTACACAAACGTAGCTAACTTCAATATATTTTTCAAATCCGCCAACGTTTTCAAAGAGTTGTATCTATATGTTAATTATCTTAGTTACCAAGTTGTTGTATGCCTTAGCCAAGTAAATTTCTTGAGTAATATACCTGACGTGTGTCTAAGGTTATATAAAATATAATAACTCAAATTTGAAATGTAAAAATATCTTACTTAATATTTTCTAACACTTGCGCGGCTCATCTATTTAAATAAAACTACTTTTTACGGATTTAGACGCGTATATTTGTTTTAAATTTTGGCCGGACCCGTGACCATGGTGACTGCAAAGTCTCCGAAACGTCGGGCCAAAATTTAAAAAGTAGTTAATAAATAATAATAAAAAATCCGTAAAAAGTAGTTTTATTTAAATATCTTACTTCTCGTTAACAATAATTGCACTATAGTTTGAAAATGTGCTTCTCAAAGCAGTGTAATTTATTGTGTCCATCACGATCATGTTGTCACTAGAAATGCACCCAACTTAGGCGCTCACTTCCCTAGATAATGAAGTCAGCTACAGACGAGCGGTGTTCAAGTACTTTGTAAATAAACGTATGGGATCAATTCCCAAGCATTTTCGTCAATAAACTTTTTCTAACAGGAAGAAAACAATGTGCTTTAGAGATAGAATACAAATACCCTAGAGACATGAATCTGCTATTGTTTCTTTAGATTCTCAATTGGAGTGTTTGCCAATCTAGTTGATAACTTTTCATAAGGAATTTATCCGGAGCTTTTCAATGGATATGGAATTAAATCCTTTTGTTTGACCGACGTGGCTTTTCAAACATATGGATAATTATTAATTGTATAACTTCAGTTTCTACATAGTATGCGAAGATATTTTATTCAAATTATACATATAACATGCGCCCAACTTTAAATAATAAATAAATAAATAAATATTCATGGACATTTCACACAACGTCCTCTGGTCCCAAGCTAAGCTTCTATTGCTTGTGTTATGGGTACCAGAATACGGATATAATACATATACTACTTTTCTTTTGTAAATACATACTTATAATACATAGTAAACACCCAGACGCAGTACAAACATTTGTATGACAATTAAAAACATCACACAAATGATTGTCCTGACCGGGAATCGAACCCGAGACCTCATGATCGGCAGTCCGTTATATGAACCACTCCACCACGAGGCCCGTCTACTATAATGGTTACAAACACTACTATAATGGTTTCAAAATAGTATTCAGCAACAAGAATTTATTTTACGTTTAATAATTTACATGAACAGTAACACAAAACGTAGACATACGAGTAAGTAACACAATACTTAGTTTTGAATATATTAAATAAGCTACAGTAATAAAAACAAAAATATTTCATAAAAACCTTACACCAAATCCCTTTATATCCGCGTTCAGATTCAAAGTCAAAAGATAATAAGGCAATTTTCTTGAAAATCCCCAAATATAATAATGTGCCGAAACGTTTAGTAAATTTACACATATTGTGCTTGTCGTACAATCGCCAGGGCATCGTGTGTTCGGAATACTGAATGTGATCGGGTAAAATAGTTGAGAATTACAGACACAATTCTGTTATTTTGCTATAAAAGAAAAATTAATAACAACTTAATCGTTTCCGGTTGACACTTCCACTTTACATTAGATGGAGTGAATTAAAGTTTAGGGATAAAATAAGCTGATAAAGGCACCATTACTAAGTGCACAACTAAACTAAACTAAAAAATTTAAAGAGATATGGCGTTAATTACTTAATAGGCTATATCGTTGTCCACATTTTTATTAATTAAAATCGTTAGTCTATGATATTAAGATTTTCTAATAAAAAAGTTTTGTTAGCATTGTATTAGTTTGTTCCAGAGCAACACATATTATTAATATTATTATAATTGTAATTTATATAAATTGTTAGAACTATTGTAATAATTATTTAAAAAAAATATTAATATGACAAAAGATAACGATACCTGCTAAGTTTCTTACGCCGGTTCTTCTCTGCGGATTGAAAGTCCTGAACCGGTAGTAGGGAAAAAAATTTTTTACATATCATAAGAGCTTTTTTTTGGCAAAAAGTAAATATGTCTACATGAATAAATTATTTTTGATTTTGATTGCCGTATTTTGTAATTGACGCTATCAATTTTACTTTTTAGTAAAGTTTCGTTGTGCACTTAGTAATGGCACCATTATCTTTAGTGAGAGCCAGAAAATTAAAAACTGTATCCTATGTCCCACTCGGGCAATGTAGCGTAATAGACTAACCTTTCAAGTTGCTGGTCCAATAGGGCTGAGGAGAGGAATATGAAAGTATTTTTTACCTCAAAAGTAACATCTAAGTCCACAAAAAGGGTTCTGACTTCAAATGACTAAATAATTTTGTTCAGATAGCACGTTTGTAGTCTGGAGCATGAAATAAATTTATTATTTTGAAGAGCGGGATCCGGACAATGGATTTAGGTTTGCTAAGTTATGCAAATAAATTCACCATTTTCTGTAACATTTGTGTAAAATGTTCTTACTTATTTCTTTAAATCTACTTTTACTTTTTAAGTTGTTCTAATTTGAATAAACATTCTTATTGTAGCGAGTCTTGAATCAGTTAGGTAAATGTAATAAATAATGGGTTGAGCTTAACTTTGACAAATTTCATGTTGAATCTGGTAACGTATCATTGGAAATTTTTCAATTGCTAATAATCTCATGTAGTTTACATCCTTTTCTCCAGTTTATTAACGTCCCACTGCTGGGCAAGGTCCTCCTTCACTTTGGGAGGGACTATGGTCGACTGTACCGCACTGCCCAGGTGTGTTGGCACAGGGTTTAGTTTCGAGTTTTTCTCTCACAATAGACGTTAACTGGTTAAGACGATACCAAAATAGCTTCGTGCATTTTTCTATGTACGAAGTTTTCATTGTTTCTTTAGATTGAATGGCTAGAGCTCTAATTTTTAAGTATATGTTTTTTCAATATATGATCTAGGATCGCATCAACTCAGAAACGCGATTGAAAAAAGTTTTCTCGATAGAAAATCTTGGCGAAACAACCTCTCAAATTTTTTATTTTTTTCATTTGTCGGTCTATTATCGCGTATTAACTAATGAAATAACTTTAAAAACATAGGTAACTATTAAGTATAGAAACACGTAAATCAGAATTAAAATATATTTAGTAGATTTTGAGTAAATAGGAAAAGTATCCCTAATTCTTCATTTTCTGTGCCTACTGGCTGTGTTAATATGTACGTGTCGGTGATGATATACGATAATATTGATGTAGGCCCTTAAATAATCCCTTAGCTGGCTCTTATAGTACCCTGGGAAAGAAATGGAGCAGTGACATTTGTATTCTTAATCAGTCACCATACGGATCCGTTGACATCCCTATCTACGAGTATTCTCTAAAATAATTATATGGATTGTGATAGCAATGCGCAGTAAAAAACTGTCCGGGACACAGATTATACTAGATGTGAGATGTGTCTATGGCTACATCACTCAGTTTGAAGCACATAATTATCTGTGCGTGAAATATATATCTATGTGTGTCTCTAATACAGGCTATGAATGAATGGTCATATGAAATATTATTAGTTTGTGAAGGACGATTTAGCTAAGCTAAATTTACGTGTCTTCAAGTTTAAATGAGTAACCACTATATGGTATATCTGAAGTCCGGAATTATCCGAAATTGTCTGTTTTGTGCATTTTTCTTAATTAATATTTATGACTTATGTCTAATTTTCAAATATCAAATTACAAAATAATAGGAAATGCTTGCGTGTGCACTAGTCATTCTCATGTTTCAAAGCTGATCGTTAAGTTCGGAACATAGTTTTATTTCATTTTAATGAAATATATACTTGAAACGTAATAAAATTATTGCATGTAGGTACTATATTATTTGTACATTAATCATAGTAAAATTTGGGTGTAGATTACATGAAAAAACAAAATACGCCAAATAAAATCATAATAATATCTGATTAGGATAGGCAAATTATATACTCGTTTTAAATTACGAGTATTTATTACTTTTCAAAACATTCCCGTCAAATCTCAATGCATTATGCATTTTGACAAATTACCTTTAAAAAAATTCATTCTTAGGACAGATCTTTTGCAGAGCTTTTACAAAAATGTACGTTTATACACATAAGCGGTCAATTGTTTTCAATATATACCTTTTTTAAATTAATTCTAAAAAAAAAAACATCAACATGGAGCTAAAAAATACATCAACATTCTATAGCTATTAACTTTCGCAACAACCAACATACTAGATGCATTTTCCTTTTTATTATTAGAACATTGCAACCGTACAAAAATGGTATAATGGAATAAGTTGAAACAGCAGTAAAAAGTATAAAATTTGTAAGTAGATCTTTGAAACTACGTTCGTACAAATAACTTAACCCATTACAACAGAAACATTCAAAGTATTCTTGCCAATATTTCCCAAATAAATGTCGAGAGAATCCCTTATGGAACAGTTTTTGATTCCCAACCGTATTATTTGCTTGGAAAAGACGATCTTTCAGTTGCTTAAGGCTAAGTTCACATGTAACGCGCGTTAACGCAGGTCAACGCGCGATCAAATTTTTAAAGAGTTCAGATAACAAGTGCTAACGCGCGTTGCGAGGAGCTCGTCCGTTTGTATCGATAGAGCTTAGAAATGGACGTGGAAGATGCTATTATTTTGTGGTTATATTATAAAAAATAAATATGGTAAAAGAAAACGCACACATTGGGTTGGTCGTTTAAAAATTTTATTTTTATAGGATTCTGAAGCTATATCCCAAATCGCTGGCATTTTCCTGACTTCGTCAATTAGTAAGTCGATGCCAATATCTAATTCACTCATTTTGAACTAAATACAAAAGCAACTCACAAAAAAAAACCTGCAATTGCGATGTAAGCGCGCGCTCAACTGAACAGTCAACAGATGTTACACAGATGTCAAAGCGCGCGTTAACGCGCGATCGCCTGCGTCTAGAGATTTTTTCTCTGAGCGCCGCGTCAACGCTCGATAACGCGCGTTAACGCGCGCTCATGTGATTGGTTGTATGTAAATAGTACGATGTCTAGTCGCGCGATTTGAAAACGCGCGTCAAAATGTTGTCATCTGAACATGACCTAAGGCAATATAAAATATGTTTGATTATTTGGTGTGTTTGTTTACTATATCTTAAAATGCGGTGGTGTTTAATGTAATCTTTGGTTTTATGACAAATTACCTTGTCGTTGTCGTGCGGATGTATGTTACAATGATATATAGACGTAAATATTTATGTTTTTAGGATTCCGCGCCAAAAAGTAAAACGGGACCATATTTCTAAAACTCCAATTTATATCGCTTCGCCTGCCATCAGGCCGTTTCTCTAAAATGATGACAGGCTCGAGAGCTGAAAATACCACAGTTTATACATTGGCTGTCCAAAACCAAAACCTAGCAAGGGACATTTTTTTTAAATTTCGTTTCTTAAACCAATATTTCCCATTTTTTTTTACTGCGTCTAATGCAAAAACAACTGTATTATTTCGTATGTATTCATCTTAACAGAGATATAAAGATGTATAAACCTAGCAAGTGCACTTCTTACTTGTTGATTACAAAATGAAAAAGCTTCTCCTGAAAAATTTACTCAAATGTACTTGCTAGGTTTTGGTTTTGGACAGCCGACATATCAGTTGATGAGACAACAACAAATACTCATTATCATCATTTTCTTACACTTATTCCATTATATGGGATCACTATGACGAACATATTATGATAACAAAGGTACGGAACCCTTCGTGTGCGAGTCAAATGTCTGTTAATTGAATTTTTTTGATATAATTTAAAAACTGCATGAAAGTTCAAAATAAATATTGTCTTGTTCCCTTTGAATATAAAGTTCTGTGTGTGTAAAATAACATAAAATTTTAACTGTGACATTACGTGATAAATCCCTTTTCAAGAAGAAAGTTTCAGCGTAAAAGCTACAACTGCAACATCTGTACGAGAAACGGAGCATAAAATTACTTAGTGCATGTTGTTATTTCATGTGTCGTATGTTATTAATATTACCTAAAGTAAATCTTATTTTAACGACATTACGATATTCATTCTTGTAGTAAAAACCGTGAGGTGAACGACAAAAAGAGTCCAAAAAATACAAGTGTCACTTCCCCATGTCGACCCACGGGGTCATAAGAACCGATTCGAACCTCGAACCCAGGAGGGTTAACGTCAAGTAGGCGGCCAGTCGTAAAAATCTGCCAAAACCCAATGTAACATGAACAATTAGTGTTACGGGATAAGAGCTGGAGAATGATGTAGATGATTTTTGAAATAAAAACACTACGTATTTGGTAATGGCTAAATCGACAACATTTTAAACTTTAGGGCTATTTATATTTTATCTTCTTTAGTCAGTCCAAACTAGTCTAAAGCTAGTAATAGTTCTTGCTACACTAGAATACTTAATGCTAGTATGATAAAAACTCTTAACTTAAAGATATTTTGGAATATCGAGAAGTTAAAAGAATCGGAATTGTGAGTGTCGATTTTTGGGTGGACGAAGCTTTTCCGTAACTAAGTTTAAACAACATAAAATAATTTCAATATACAAAGAAATCGTAGACTATTTTCTATAAAGTAGTAATGTACATTAGAATTTTCACATTAAAGGAAAACGGAACGTCACATGAAAAGTAATCTCATACGATGCAGTTACATTTCGTTGGGAATGCTTTTTAAGTTCCATTACCCCTTTTCTTGGGTACACCTCCACGCGAGCTGAGTCACGCGATCTTCGCATTATACCAATGAAAGATTTTGTTTCCACTTACAAAATCACTTTGTATCTTATGTCTAAGATTATCTGTTGTATTTCACTTGTAACGCAATATGAAAATCCAGTTATAAATAATTTGCTTAGTATAAAAACTAAAAAACGTGCTTGAAAAATCCTAAATATTATTTTACATTATCGCATTGTCATTGGTCCTTAATATGAGTGCAATATTTCAGATCCGAAAGATTCCGTTACATACATCAATGTGTATATGTGACGGCACATATACATATTGATAGATACGTACCAAGCTTAATAAAAGCGTATAAAAATATATTTCTTACCGATCACGGTAAGAAATATATGGACACGGTACGTTAATGTTCATCAGAACATTAACGTACCGTGTCCATAAACGTCCCATATATGGGCACTAGTGATCTCCACAACGGGTATTACAGTTATCGTAAACTGTATCGTAGAAATATAAAAAAAATAATAACGAAATCATTATAAAATAAATATGAACAAAATAATATTTGGCTACTGATTTAAATATAACTTAACATTTCAAAGTGATAGTCTGAAAATCCGACAGGTTCAGCTCAGAGCTATTAATCTTACATAAACGTTTAACTATCAAAGTTTTCGTTGCATAATCCTTCAAACTAATAGTTTAGTCACGGACTGCTGTAACACTCAGAAATTCATTATACATTTGATATATTTTCACTTGACGACTTGTAAGCTATTGTCGTTATCTTTACATATTATTAAACAAAGTCGTAGTTTTTGTATGTACGTCCCTATGTGAGCTTATATTTTGTAATAGATAAAATGGTTAAAGTGGAAGATTTTTTCGTACAATTAGTTACGGCTTTTTTTTTCTAAATTTCACGCGTACGAAGATGCGGGCCACAGCTAGTTATTAATATACCCTTTTATTCAGATGACAATGATTATTTACAGAGTTTAAACTTAAAATTAACACTAAACTCATAAACTAAAACTACACTCGTTGTTATCTATCTTTTAGTTGTCACAGGAGGCCCAGTGATAGTGGCCTCCTCCAATCTTTTCCATTCATTTCTTTCGTGGGCCATTTTCAACGTTGTCATTGTACTTTTCTGCGGTCTTCCCCTCTTCCTTTTCACATCGCTGGGGTATCAACGTTCTTCTTTTTCTCTATTTATAACGTGAACAGCTCTTCATTTAAGCCTTTTAACTTTAGTTTAAAAACTTTATCCAGATTATCACAAACTTTATGTCTTTGTAACACACAATAGTAAAGATTACAAAAATAACAAAATATTCGAAACGTAATCAAAAATAATTGCAGATTGGATTATTTACCTACAAATTAGTGAATTAACAGAGCTATCGTTATATAATTTACAATTAATTAAGAAAAGCAAATGATGTTTCTGAATGAGGACTTTTAAACAAAATAGAGTTTTCAAATATTCATCTAAGAATAGAGTGAGGGAACGCTTAACTTTTGTATTTAATTAAATAGAGAGCTCTAGATATAAACGATCAGGATTGTAAAATAATCCTTTTAAATTAATACGGTGTTAAGCTGTCTTCAAAAGCTTCCTTTAAATAATCTACTAAGTTTAAAAACTAAAAAACTAGCTTAAATATCCTGAATATTTTTTAAATGATTGCATTGTCATCAATACTCAATTCTATGCTACCTACTTACAAAACGTTGACAGTTTATGTTGTCAGAGACATAAGTTTCTGTTATCACATGTTGTCACAATCGCAGTAAACACAAGTAAACAATTATGATATTTTTACCTGATTCTATAAACTAAGCGTTTTTATGTGAAATTATGTGATTATATATGAAAGGCATACGTAAAATCACAATAATCTTGGTGAGTCTACTCATATACAATTAAACTATTACGTGTATGATTAAATATACAAGTGTGGTCATAGTGATACTTCAACATGCTATTCTAGTAATTCTGATCAAGGAATTGGGATTATTCTTTTAAATTATTGCGTTGTCATCGGTCCTTGCTAGGTGTGCAAAATTTCAGATCAATCCGTCTACTGCAAGTAGCTGAAAATCGCTTTCAAAGATTCCGTTACATAGATTAATACATTGATAGATACATATCAAACTTATAAAAGCGTGTTAAAAAAGCTAACATCTACTGTGAGGGATGTAAAACTCGATACTAAATCATATGTCAACACGCCTGGTCGGCAAGGAGAAGGCCCGTGCCCAACAGTGGGACGTTGATGGTTTGTGGAGGAAAGCTTCCTTCCATCAAGTGTACTTATGATTTTATAATTACATCGATTGTTTTTCATTAATATTTATGAACTTTTCACACAACGTCCCCTGGTCCCGAAATGGCTACATTTCTAATGTACTTTTTTGTAAATCCATACTTACACGTAATATACAATAGTACATCGAACACTTTCAGACACACTACAAACATTTGTGTGACGTTTATAAATATCACACAAATTATACAATTTATATTTAGTGATCAAATGCGATTAAACCCTTTAACACTTGCGTGCATTGACTTTTCAGCCACTATGATCATCACCAAAACGTTGAAATAGATTGCCTTCTCTGACAAACACACAAACTTTACCATTTAAACTCAATCGATGAGTTACTTCAATCAGTTCTCAGGCAAAGTATAATCATAAATGTGTGCACACAATGTACAGGTTTTTGTATTCACCACACAGGAGGGCCCACTTTTCACAGCGCATCAATTCACAAGGATTATCTTTCCCAACTCTTTGAATATATATTGGGATCATCCGCATCGATGTAGGTCATCTGGATTGAGAGTAATATGTAGAGAAAAAAGAATAAGTAATACAACTTATGCTGTTGAATTTCGTTCGTTACAAAAAACTTAATAGGCAAACAGACCACATTCTTGAATGCACTTAAAGTTTCGATGGATAGTCTATATATTAAATGCGATTATATGTGATTTCTACAAATCAATAAATATGCATCAGAATGCGTAAAATTTTAATATTCACGGACATTTCACACAGCGTCCTCTGGTCCCAAACTTAGCTTATATGCTTGTGTTATGGGTACAAGAATACGGATGGAATACATATACTACTTTTTTTTTGTAAATACATACATATAATACATAGAAACACCCAGACGCAGAACAATTTAGATTATGAGTGACGGATTCTCATTACAGATTAATGGTTACGTAATATGTAAAGAATGGACAGATGTAAGCATCAGTAAATAAGGGTGATTAATCCTATTTTAGTTTATGGTATTTAGATTTTTGCATAAATAAAATAAATAAATAATTATATTTGCATAAGTTGATAAAAAATACTATGCAATAGGTTTACCGCGCCAGTCCACGAGTGACACACGTCGTTTTTAGGGTTCCGTACCCAAAGGGTAAAAACGGGACCCTATTACTGAGACTTCGCTGTCCGTCCGTCCGTCCGTCCGTCCGTCAGTCCGTCCGTCCGTCCGTCCGTCCGTCCGTCCGTCCGTCCGTCCGTCCGTCTGTCACCAGGCTGTATCTCAAGAACGGTGATAGCTAGAGAGTTGAAATTTTCACAGATGATGTATTTCTATTGCCGCTATAACAACAAATACTAAAAATAAAATAAAATAAATATTTAAGGGGGGCTCCCATACAACAAACATGATTTTTAGGGTTTCGTACCCAGTATCTCAAGAACGGTGATAGCTAGACAGTTGAAATTTTCACAGATGATGTATTTCTATTGCCGCTATAACAACAAATACTAAAAATAAAATAAAATAAATATTTAAGGGGGGCTCCCATACAACAAACATGATTTTTAGGGTTCCGTACCCAGTATCTCAAGAACGGTGATAGCTAGACAGTTGAAATTTTCACAGATGATGTATTTCTATTGCCGCTATAACAACAAATACTAAAAATAAAATAAAATAAATATTTAAGGGGGGCTCCCATACAACAAACATGATTTTTTTATCGTTTCTTGCTCGATACTAATAACGTTGCCTTATGTTGCATAGATAATGGTACGGAACCCTTCGTGCGCGAGTCCGACTCGCACTTGACCAATTATTATTATTTGCTGTAATTTTTGAATTTACGGTTTATGTCTTAATTAAGTTAGATTTACTTGTATACCAAATACCTTTTCTATAAATCTAATATATAAAATTCACGTGTCACAGTGTTAGTTACCGTACTCCTCCGAAACGGCTAGTATGATTTTTATGAAATTTTACATGCATATTCAGTAGGTCTGAGAATCTATCCAACATCTATTTGTCAAATCTTTTTTTTTTAATGTGGCAAAACAACGTTTGCCGGGTCAGCTAGTAAAAATATAATTAAGAAAGTTAGAACACTGTTTGTTAGATCAAAGTTTACTAATTAATTATTAAAAACTCTAGAATCTACTGAAACAAATTCAGGTTAATTAGAATGACAAAATATATGAGGGAAATGTTAATAAAAATATTACATTTCTAGTTGATAAAGACGACAGAGATTTTAAACAGAGATTCATACTACCCATTCCATTTTTATGTTTATTTTATTAAACAAACAGCCAATTATAGCGGTCTAAAACTAAAATAATCCAGTGTGGACGCCGCGGACCGCTTTACCTTCTCAGGATGCTGTAAAAGCCAGCTAAGGGACATTGTACACAGTTAATATCCTGTTTGGGAGACGGAAACCTCGAAAATAAACACTCGACACGCCTGATTAAGAGGGCACGATACCAAATTAGGCTCCATACAAAAATATGGGTATCGCACTTCCCTTTTTTCTTCGCGAAAGTTAAACCCATTTTATTAATTGTTTCTACGCTATATTATAGATGAAGAGTATATCTATGCTTTTGTCACTTTATTTTTTTCAATGCATAATAACTAAAAGAAATACGTCCATCCGAAAATCCCGTGTTTTTATGCAACTATCACACATATTTGGTAACGTTTTACCAAAAAAATAAGTGATACTAGCATAGATATACATACTTCATCTATAATATAGCGTAAAAGCAATCAAAATCGGTTTAACTTTCCAAAGAAAAAAGGGGACTATGAAACGTCTTTTTTTCAAAGAAAATGTAGGTAAAATCTGCTTCAGCTTTATTTGTCCCTTTCAGCACGGTGCTCGGGAATAGGAATAGCAATACCTAAGGCAAATACCTAAATAAGGAGTACAGTACCCTCTTAACGCGGCACAGTAGACTATAATCCCTCCCCAAGTGGAGGAGACCCGTTCCCAGCAGTAGGAGATTAATGGGCTGGAGAGAGAAAGAAACAAAGAAAACTTCTAAATAACATCTTATTAATCTTAATAATGTTCTTACCTCTAGAAATCTGAATATTTATTCTCATAAACAGATAAAGCGCTCAATATGCAATGACTAGGGGCCCAAGTCTACAATATTGTCATAATGGTCCGGGAGCCAGGTACATTTTTGGTCAATTATTTCTTCTCGAGATAAACTTCGTAAAATGCATAAGGGACTTATACTATGAACACTCGCGACCGTCAGCTGCGACTCCGTGGGTGGGTTGGGCAGTGGCAGCCTCCCACATGTGGAGAAAAAAAAATTTTCAGTCATTTCCTCTCATTTGAAAATTTGTCAGATTATAGTTTATCGAGTGCTTTGATAGAAAAACCAAGTCAGCTGACCATAACACGGTGGAATATACGTCAGCTGAATGCTACTTGAACATGAATAAATAATTTATATTTTTGTAGTGATTTCCTCTCAACAAAAAATTTACATGGTGATTGTTTTTAAGCTACTATGAATGAAAATTAATGTCAGCTTGCTGTATCTCAGTGGAAAGTTTGTCAGCTGGTACCTTGAAAGCTGTAACGCAACAGCATCTATCACCTACTGAATCTTATTAGCTGACGACTTTTCCCTCTACTTACAGCTAGCTGATTTATTTTATTATTTACTATACTATTTTAACAATCATCCTTATGCAATCAGTGACTGATCATTATGACACCATTGCAATAGCAGACTTGGCCCCCAGGTACCATGCTGCCATTTGCATTTTATACTAATTACCACACGTTCCATAATCGTTTTTCTCCATTTTGATATAGGCATACCAATATTCTTATGAATACTACTGAGGTATTTGATTCAGGGAAAGGTAAATAGAAGTT
Source organism: Orgyia antiqua (assembly GCA_916999025.1). Lineage (NCBI taxonomy): Eukaryota > Metazoa > Arthropoda > Insecta > Lepidoptera > Erebidae > Orgyia > Orgyia antiqua. The sequence continues at coordinate 11,320,766 of OU779864.1, read as the reverse complement.
TTGCTAATAATGAATCGTGAACTGCGGTTGATGTTCAAGAAGTACTCTAATTAATTTGCAAAGTCTCTACAGAGGTAAATATGCCATTGTTAGCTACAAAAGTTCGCTCAAAGTTATTTATTAGTCAGTGAGGGGTCAATTTTAGTCGTGACCTCAGCCAATGCAACCCTACTGACTCTTCCGGTAAACAGTGATATTGAAAGAAATTTAATTTACATTTTCTTCTTCTAGTTATGCCCATTATTGTCCCACTATTGGGCACGGGCCTCCTCCAGATTGAGAGAGTATGTGGTCTAATTATACCACTCTGACAAAGTGGGTCAGTATAGGGTTTCGGGATTTCCTTCCTTCAGGATGTTATCATAGATTATTCTTTAGCTGAGTGTTACAGCACCCAGAGGATGACAAAGGGAGATAATGCTATGTTTTTAATGTGTCAGTACATAGATAATCTGATCTGCCATTTAAATTTAAATACTCGAGTGTAACATATAAAGTCGAATGACCCATAAATAATATAGACCCGTAAATGAACAAAAAGCTATTGAGGGAAAATGAATAACGTTTCAATTTTGTTAAAACAAAGAATTCAATAGCAGACTAATTAATAACTTTATGACTTAAAAATTATCTATACTTATAATAAATCTGTAGAGAGGTCAATTCTGTACATGAAATATATTTTCAAAATAACTATCAGGGGGTGATTAGTAATCGATACTGATGCCAAAAATGCAATCAATAAATTTTTTGTCTGTCTGTCTGTCTGTCCGTCTGTATGTTCCTTATAGAAACAAAAACTAATCGACAGATTTTAACGAAACTTGGTACAATTATTCTTCATACTCCTGGGCAGGTTATAGTATACTTTTCATCACGCTACAATCAATAGGAGCAGAGTAGTGAAGGGAAATGTTAGGAAAACGGAAAAAGGTGCTCCATTTTTAAGCTTCCGTCGCGTGTGCAGCCTTAATGGTTAAAGTTACATAGAAATCATGTATGACGGAAATATTGTACATAAAATTTTCTAAAAAATATCCCGAAACAGCACATATATTTTATGGTTGACTCACAATAACACGTGTAACTCCTGATAGCTTAGCAGTATATTCATTCTGATTATATTTGTTTACTCTTACGTTTATAATACTCTCACTCAAGCAGTAGTTAAAAATGTTGCAAAAACGGGGAAAATTTCCTAAATTCTACGCGGACGGAGTCAGACAGCGGAGGGCAACAGCTAGTTATAAAATAAAATAACGTAAGCTGAGATTAATTTAAGAAATTATCTTGTAGAGCCTTAATTTCGCTTGAAGTGTAAACACTTTTCTTTCCGGTTGTACCGTATCTGTTATGTACACTAAGCTCCTAATTACCTACTCATTGTTTAGGCTCTTCTCCCCTAAGGAAGAAATAATAAAGCATGCGTAAATATTTATATAAACTTTAAAATTAACAATTTCTGTTACTTAATTTAATGTATTATATTATATTAAAATGCTTTTATCCCATAAATATCAGTACAGTACGGGTCTTATCTTTATCCTTACTCCATATAAAATAAAGTCGTAATTTTTGTATGTATGTCCCTATGTGAGCTTATATCTTCAAAAATACGCAACGGATTTTGATGCGGTTTTTTTTTATAGATAGATTGGTTCAAAATAATGGCTTTTTCGCATAATTTATTGGGGTTTGTGGTATATTGGATGAGATATGATTAAATTTGCCGAGAAATTCGGACGCGCGCGAGCTATAAATGAAAACGCTGCCTTATCTATGTGAGGTACAACAAAATAATGTATGGAGGAATTGTTTGTTACCTATAGTTCTTCAAAAAAGTCTGCGAGGGTATATGTCTATCTTTCTTAACCCGTGCCGCGTCCTATGACCACGATGTGATCATACGAACCGGGCGACCGTAGTGCCTTATGGTCGCGGTGTGATCTTAACAGGCAGCGTAACTTCACTCCGTTCAAAAGGTGTGACTCTACTGTGATTGGTTGTAACGAAAAATATTTCTGTTTACATGAATTTTATATATCAGATTTCAGAAACATTTACTTATTTGGCATAACTGTAACATGTTTTATTATGCTTTAAACATATTTTTGTTGCTGTCTTATAAATCCTGCTCTAAGAATATTCAAATCTGTTTATTGCAAATTGTAACCAACCAGACGAAAGAAATAGTAATAAAGTGAGAAAACAAGCTACGAGGCAGTACAATTTCGTTTAAATCGAGCAATAAATGTTGTTTCCTACGGAGGAATAATAAATATGGAAAAGTACAAATAAACTGAATCTTATACTTGTTCGTGATATACGTAACAATGTAAAAATATTTCAAGGTTAAATAGGGTCATAGACAAATTTGAAAGTAGCAAATTGTACTTTTACAAATGTTACAACTTTTACAAAATTTTATGTAAACAATAATATGTAACTATACCTTTAATTCTAAACAAAACCAGAGACGTAATTTGAAAGACAATAAAAGGCTAACCTTTTAAATAAATAATCTACTTAGTTTAAAAACTAAAAAACACGCTTAAATATCCTGAATATTTTTTTAATGATTGCATTGTCATCAATATACTCAATTCTATGCTACCTACTTACAAAACGTTGACAGTTTATGTTGTCAGAGACATAAGTTTCTGTTGTCACATGTTGTCACAATCGTAGGTAAACACAAGTAAATAATTATGATATTTTTACCTGATTCTATAAACAAAGCGTTTTTATGTGAAATTGTCTGACTGTATATGAAAGGCATACGTATAAACACAATAATCTTGGTGAGTCTACTCATATACAATTAAAATATTACGTGTATAATTAAAAATACAAGTGTGGTCATAGTGATACTTCAACATGCTTTTCTAGTAATTCTGATCAAGGAATTGGGATTATTCTTTTAAATTATTGAATTGTCATCTGTCCTTTTTAGGTGTGCAAAATTTCAAATCAATCTGTCTACTGCAAGTGGCTTAAAATCGCTTTCAAAGATTCCGTTACACAGATTAATACATTGATAGATACATACCAAACTTATAAAAGCGTGTTAAAAATAGTTATAGTTGTAGCCAATTTTTCAATCACATAAAACTAGGTAGCGAATAGTGATCAGAATCTCTATGACCCGAAATATTTTTAAATTACAAAAAAGCACTACGTAAATTACATTATTTATTTATTTATTTAAAACTTTTTGCACATACAAAATAGTGTACAATGGCGGACTTAATGCCAATGGCATTCTCTACCAGCCAACCATCAGTGGTGCAGAGAAAATAAGAGGTAGGTGCTACTTTAATACAGAAAAGGTGAAGATAAATTTCAATTTACACTAATGACACTAATGGGATAATAACATTAATACTTAAACTATAATAAATAAATATAATATATGCCTTATTATATATACATATGCATTATGCCTATATATTTACACGATGACTCCTCTAAATTTTTCAAATTAATATCTTGTTCAACATATTATTTTCATCTCAGAAATATATACTGTTTTGATTGTATTTTCGTGTTCAATATAACGTAGTTTAGTTAAATCAACATCGCTTAAGAAGAAAAAGGCAGTCACGTAGCGGTGCTTCATTTATCCAAGCTTGTATTTATTTTACCATCCATCTAGTCTATTATTCAAGGAACAAGCAACGGTTTGATGTATGTAGTCTCTTCCCTAAATGATGGGTGGCTAACCGATCGATTGAGGCTTTAGGGAAAACCATGCAATAGGCGTTATTATGGGAGATAAGGGAACTTTATTTTCCCTCGTGTTCAATATGTAACGTCAAGATAAATTCGTTTTAGAAAACTTAAGATAGCAATACTTAAATTAAATAATATTAGGCTAATAGTCTAAAACTGTTAGCATAAATATTTCAAAAAGAGAAAAAAAAATCCATGGAGTTTCTTGTCTGTTCTTCTCCATAGGATTCGCGTTTGGAACAGACACCTAGTTTCTGAAGCTTCAAAAGAGCTTGTAAAACATGCCAACTTGAAATAATAAAAAAATATCCATAACTGGTTTAATTTTGAGAATAAGTGCCAACGATAGAAATAAATATCAAAAGGGTTAAGATAGCTAATAAATGGCAGAATTAAACTAGCTCAATTGAATATTCTTACAGACGTGTGAGCAGTATTCACGCTTAAATGATGCTATATAGCAAAATTTTTAACTTTAACGTGAAAGTCAAGCAATAAGAGTGTGTTACATTTAAGAAATTATACAATACTTGAAACAATATCTTATTAGGTCTTATATTTTTGTCATTTTCCACTATTTATCGGGAAATATTACTATATACTGATATATCAAATACACTAATAAATATACCATACTACTGATTCTATCGATAAAGAGTACAAATAAATTATAAGAGGAAAAATATTTCATAAACAAACTGACCTGGCAAACTCTATACAGCATATTTTATATATTTTTATAGCAAAACAGTTTTTGTAGTCATTACTTGTGCCGGGAGTGTAGAATAGGTATTTAGTTACGTAACGCGTTACGACTCAAAATAGTTTACTTTTGATTGATATAAAATACCTCACACTTCTGTTAGTTTTATTTTTTCGATAAATTTTCTGTTTATAAACCTTGTACATACACAACAAAAAAGGTGTTATCCGCAAATATATATTTCAGCGATCCAATTTAATTTATAAAACTGTTACTAAAAGATTCCAAAAATTGTACTGTCAATTGAACAAGAATTAGTTTTATCTGTGAAAAATAGAACCTAAATTATATAATTTGAAAGAAGTTTCCCTAATTCGTCTTTTAACGAATGAATTCATTTTCTATTCCATCTGTTACTAGATATTTAATATACTTTATGAAAATTTTGAACAAAGCTTAATATTCTTGAGATAACAACGAAGTTGATGAGAATTTAAATTATACTTCCTTATAAATTATGCAAATGAATAATTATCCCATGGTGGCGGTTTTGTTAAAATCTGTCTTTTGAAATACGTCACTTTTTGCCTTTAATGGGTTTAATCTGATGATATTGAAAAGGCATATTTTATCTTTTTAAATTTTAAAGGTGTTTTAGTGAAACCACTTTTTACGGATTTAGACGCGTCTATTTTGAAATGTATCTACGGGTCTAAATCCGTAAAAAGCGATTTCATTGAAATAAATAAGCTCTAACACTGGAGCTTACTAAGTTTTAGTGATTTAAGTTCTTTTGCATTAATAAAGCCGCGGTACTTTTTAGTAAAGCTTTATTGTGCTATCATAAATAACAACTATAAACTGTAAACTAAATTAAATTAGAATTTGCAACATATTTTGCAAGTTGGCACAGCATGAAATTGTATGAAGCTTGCAGCAGGCGTCAAGCTGACGCAGAAGTACTTGCTTTAGACAGACGTCATAATCTCCGAATATTCTACTCTAAATTATTGCAGTGTCATTTTACTACCAGTGCGATCTGCTGTTTGTGCGATATCTGAACTAATATGTTACTAATATGTTACTAAATATGATATTAAGCTTTATTTAGGTCAGTCTGTTTTATTTTATACACATTTTTGTTAAACATGGTTTTATTTAGCTTCACCTGTCTCGATGTAGATTTTAATTTATGACAGATCCCGGTTACTTATTGAGCTGAAACCTAATTTGATTAGAGGAAAATAAAAAAGCGGTTCAGTGTTATGAATATTTTATTTACACAATCATTAGAAAATTTTTAATTCCAATTAATGTAAAAATAAATAGTTGCCCGTTTAGTTCAACATATGTAACCAATAAAATTTTTTTAATTAGTGATACTAATTTTTTTAACAATATACTACGTCAATAATTCACTGAGCACCAATTCCAAATAAACAGGTGACTAAAACAAGTTGCAGCGTGGGCAGTTCGATCATTATCCTAATTGCCGCTTATTTATGATGCTCGAACAAATATATGGACATTGTATGTAACTGGCGCGAGATGTATTATTCATAATATAGTAGACATAGATTGATATGTTGTTACAAAGAAAAGATTTGTTGCGTACTTCGAACAAATGAATGGCCGAGAATAACATCGAACACCAAGGTGTTGTTTAAACTTGAATGTAATGGTTTCTGTAAGTTATCGACTTTACTTTAAAATAGGGTTTTCTGAATACAAAATTGTATATGTATACATGGTGATCCGAGACTATTTTGCGTAGCAATAAATTTATGATCAAATATTTAATTTGACAAAATATATCGCAGCATAAGAATAGGTAGAAGAATATTTCTATGGTTTGAATTAGTTTGAAATATGTTTCTACTCATTGATGATTCGATTTCGTAAACACAGAATTTAAATTACCTTATTAGCAATAAATAGAAGTAGTTGTAGTTAGGTAGTCTTATCCTTTCTCTAGCTCTACACTATCTGAGTACCAAATGTCATATAAATTTATTAAAATACGAAAGAAATATTCTACAAATGAGAAATATTCTAGTTTTCACTCGTACACAAATATATACAGAAACTAGAACCTTAAGGTTAAATTCTGAGTTAAGTATAATGTGTTGTTTAGCTATGTTTCTGTGTACATAAAAAGCTTGCACCCTCTCTTACGACGTTATTACGTACTAACGATAACCTTTTTATTCTGTCGCCCCTCTTACAAAACAGCTGTTTAAAATTACTGACATTTACATAATAAATACGGTGGTTTTTTACCTTTTCAGAAAACCCACCATTTTGTATAATACTGTTCGATGTAAATGTGTACTGAATACTTATATTAAAACACTAGCTGTAGACCCCGACTTCGTACGAGTGGAATTTAGAAAATTTACCCCCTTTTGCAACATTGTTTACTGATGCTTTTATCCTAATGGTCGCAGCGTGATGTTATATACCTTAGAGCTTGTCCAGAAAGGGCGAATTCGCAGCGATTTCCTTGCGCGTATTACGCGCGACCGTTGCGTCCACAAGGTGCGTACCAACGCGCGAGCATTTGGGTAGGAATGCAGTACTAGCTTTAGAATTCACTCTAGAGTTCGCGCGTTAACTGGACGCAACAAGGCGTCCCTAGTATATCGACGAGTCTGGCGTACTGCACGTGATTTACGCGCGTATTTTGAATTCGCGCGATGCTTGTGGACGCGATGTATTGATGTCTAGTACCTCGACAACGCGCGTATGAAATCGCGCGATACGATTCGCGACGAATTCGCCCCTTCTGGACAAGGTCTTAAAGCCTTCCCCAATAAATGTATAACTTATAAACTTGTATCTATACTTGTATATATATATACTCTATACTCTTGTATATATATACTATATAACTTGTAAACACCCAGAGGCAGTACAAACATTTGTATGACATATATGGATTTCACACAAATGATTGTCCCAACCGGGAATCGAACCCGAGACCTCGTGATCGGCAGTCCATTACATAAACCACTCCACCACGAAGCCCGTCAATAAATTAGTGTAAAAAGTGCGCAAGTGTTACATTAAAAAATTTGTTGGAATAATCCATTGGTTGGGAGCGTTAACACATAGCATACCTAAAATATATTTATAGAACTGTGTGAAATCACTAGGGCAACATCGTTCACTTAGGCACATTACAGTAGCTTGTGTCAACCAACTTTGCTCCACAGAGACAACATAGAAACAATTGCCAAGCCACGGGAGTTAACTTGCGGTGAGTTTTATTACAGTTGACTCAATTGGCGTGAAATTCATTTACAAATTATATGTTCATGATTTGTAGCAGGTTAACCAGTGGAATTAATTGTGATATATTAAATTTTGTGTTAGGTTCTTTTATTAAATAAAAAGTAAAGTACCTTTTATCTTAACTTTAGTCACAAAACTGAACCTAAACTAATATTAGCCTTTAAATCGGATCTCTTCACTTTGAAATTTGTAGTGATTTTTCTAAGACTTTGCGGTCGCATTCTTTTTATTTTCTCAAGTGATAAGTTTTTCGTTATATTAATAAATCAAACCTAAAATGAATAAAATCTGAACCTTCGCTTTAAAATTAAAACTTTCACAAGAAAGGTCAGTTAAATATGGACCATTTTTTAAAGCGGACACTATGTATGACCAGCGGCCGTATTATGAGCTTTTATTTACAGGCAGTTTACGCCGTGAAATGAACTGTCTGGCAAATTCGTATTATGAACAAAATTCTTAGTCAGTCAGTTTGCTAAACGAGTCATACATTAATATGTTTAAGGAGAAGGTACAACTAAAAGTTAAAGTACTAAGTAAAAATTTTCAACTAAAAGTTTTATTTCTGCCATAATACCTAATTTAGCCATGCAGTTTACGGCCTGCCTGGAACTTGAAAGATTTTAAAAAGCTCATAATACGCCGGCAGATGTATGAGTGTCGATGAAGCCAAGGAAGTATGTTTGGATCGTAGCAGATGGCGCTCTATAGTCTCTGCCTACCCCTATGGGAAAAAGGCGTGATGTTATGATGATGATGATGATGATGATGATGATGTTTACTAAAATTAATCTTGCTTCGTAATGCACAGATTTAATAGGTAAAACAAGAACCAAGTTACCGTCTCTTCAAGATATGTCGTGTATAATATTGAACAGTAATAGTATTCTCATATACCGTTATGCATAAACACCTAAATGAATATTCATAAATTAATTTGCTTAAGGAAGTGTCATACATCATATGAAGGTATCGTGAAAATATTAGAAATTTGGTATAGCTACTCGCCGCGCCACCCTGAAATAAATTTACATATCCGATTACAAACATTTCAAGTTGGGTTACAGCCAAAACTTTATCGTTATAGCAAATTGTATGTAGTAGTATTATCGTATTATAAAATTATATAAATACATTTCTTCGTGGTTTTCTTTGCATTCAGTGTCAGCTCATCAATTTCCACAATTAACTTTTTTAACCGACTTCCAAAAAAGAGGATGTTCTCAATTCATTCGTATGTATTTTTTTAATGTTTGTTACCTCATAATTTTTAACTGGGCGAAGCAATTTTAGTTATTATTTTTTTATTTGAAAGCTGGGCGTTCCCGTTTGGTCCCATTGGCACCAGATCAGGATCTTATGGTTATCTCCTGAGAAATCGAGGAAAACCATCAAATTTCAAAGGCACATGAAGTCTGTCGAACTTTTTTTTTCAAATATTCATCGGTATATTCGGTCGACTATGCCACGCTGATATGGCTTAGTTTCGACATTTCCATCTCTATTGGATTAGTTAACAGAATAAATAAACAGTATGTAAAATTCCGAAATCTGGTGCTGTAAAAGTCAGGCATAGGATTTTACGAGCGGTTAACATCAACTGTAAGAGATGGCAAACACAAAACTAAACCCTATGCCAACACTTCTGGTCAGCGCGGTAAAATACACCACAAATCCTCCCGATCTGAAAGAGGTCCGTACCCAACAATGGGATATAAACAGGCTAGGAATTGGCATTTTAAATTAAAATACTTTTTGTATCAGATAATTATACAAAATTGCACAACTATTATGTAATAATTTGCAATTAATTAAGGCAAAGAATAGCTCTGAATGAACGCTTTTAGATAAACTGGACTTTACAAACATTCATTTCAAGAACAAAGTAGCTTGGAGCGTTTAACTTTTGTATTTGATTATGTAAAACTCTCAAAGAAAATGAGAATTTAAAAAGTTACTATAGAATAATGTTCCTTACCAATTAAGGGCCTACATCAATATTATCGTATATCATCGCCGACACGTACATATTAACACAGCCAGTAGGCACAGAAAATGAAGAATTAGGGATACTTTTCCTATTTACTCAAAATCTACTAAATATATTTTAATTCTGATCCACGTGTTTCTATACATAATAGTTACCTATGTTTTTAAAGTTATTTCATTAGTTAATACGCGATAATACACCGACAAATGAAAAAAATAAAAAATTTGAGAGGTTGTTTCGCCAAGATTTTCTATCGAGAAAACTTTTTTCAATCGCGTTTCTGAGTTCATGCGATCCTAGATCATATATTGAAAAAACATATATGTACTTAAAAATTAGAGCTCTAGCCATTCAATCTAAAGAAACAATGAAAACTTCGTACATAGAAAAATGCACGAAGCTATTTTGGTATCCTCTTAATGATAGTTCTTAGTCAGGTTAGATACGGTAATTATGATGTTGTTGTAGTTTTTAGGGTTCCGTACCCAAAGGGTAAAAACGGGACCCTATTACTGAGACTTCGCCGTCCGTCCGTCCGTCCGTCCGTCCGTCTGTCACCAGGCTGTATCTCAAGAACGGTGATAGCTAGAGAGTTGAAATTTTCACAGATGATGTATTTCTATTGCCGCTATAACAACAAATACTAAAAATAAAATAAAATAAATATTTAAGGGGGGCTCCCATACAACAAACATGATTTTTTTACCGTTTCTTGCTCGATACTAATAACGTTGCCTTATGTTGCATAGATAATGGTACGGAACCCTTCGTGCGCGAGTCCGACTCGCACTTGACCAATTTTTGTATAATAATCTGAACCATATTTCTTTTATAACACAACTACTATTTTAGGTTGTTTCAAGCTGATATATACATAGTTGTATAACATTAGATAGTATTAATTAAGACTTGTATCATGAAAAACCTTTGCTAAAATTTACTATACCTTTTTATATCACACTTTTGCCGTTTGAATAACAATCAAATTGTAGTACAATAAAATTATAATTCAATATTAATTTATTAAAGTTTCTTAGGTAAACTTTTGGATACTTAATACACCTATACCAAAATTAGTTTATTACCGACCAAGTAATTCTTCACTTGTTTATCCAATTCAGTGAATATAAGCTTAACTACTACAATTAAACAATTACGGCTGAAATTAATCTAGTTATTTACTTACCTGATGAGTTTATCCATCCAAATAGCTGTTGCCCGCTACTTCGTACAAACGGAGATAAGAAAATAAAAAAAACCTTAACAAATTAAAATTATACAAAAAGCCATTACTAATTTATAAGTACGAAATCCGGATGATGACACAGTAATAATTTTGACGAACTCATGTGTTAATATGTGGAACAAAACGATAGCGCGATTTAAAAAACGTACAGCGCCATCTATTGAGCAGAAGAGTAAACTTCCGTTTGTTAAGGATTGATTTCTACATTTTAAGCGTACGAAGTCGCGGGCAACTGCTTGTAATTTATAGATAGAGTGGTTCATGAGAACCACTTTATCTATAAAAGAAAACTGCTTCAAAATTCGTTGCGTAGCTTTGAAGATATTATCTCACATGGGGACATACATACAAAAATAACGGCTTTGTTTTATAATAAGTAAGAAAGGATATAACAGCCTAAGTAAAAATATGAAGTAATTGTTGTATTCTGTATTTGAATATGTTGTATTTAACTTTAAATATCATGTTTTGATTAAAAGCAAGCAACAGCAGCTATCGTTCATCAGCCTGCCCCTAACCACGATCGATGCAATAAGATCGAAACTTCGCGAATTAATACAGATAGCTACCTATTTATCTATAAATAAAGTATAGCAAATTAGAATAATAACACCAATATAATAGCAAAAGTTTGTATGTGTTTCTTTACGCTCGAAAATCCCTACAGATTGCTTACATTCTGAATTAACAAATAGGCTACTTTGATTTCAGGAAAATGCAGCTGTGGGACATTGAAATAGCTCAATGGATTAAATACTGATGTTAGAGTCAAGTTAAAATTCGCAAATCTCTATGTATTTTTACCACCTTTTACAGATCTGCCTTTGTTTCTTTGTTTTATAACCACGAGTACAAAGTGCAGCTAATACCTAACAGAATAAACTGTTATCAGTAAGTGAGTACTTTCCGTGTGATTAGTTAGATTTGTAGTAAAATATTACGTGATTCCAACTATTATTATGCAAATGCATTGTACTAACAATTGTATTATGGAAAGCATTGTCAATGTAGCGTCAAATTTTCACCATCAAAGTTGTAACGTGACTCGATAGCATATCTCACAAGTAAGGATCTTAAATCGTGCACTTGTGAAAGGTATATGACGTTGACTATAGATTTATTTACAGTCAACACGCGCCACGGCTCAGGTGTAACATTTATACACATGTATCGTATTATGTACTTGCTGAAATACAAATATGTAGCACAGTGACTCAGTACCGGATTGAAACCATGTTTCTAGCTGTTATCGCGTTTTAAATTCACTTAACTAAAGTTATTAGCTTAGTAACAATTTGCAGTCAGGGAATCAGTTGATTATGATTATCTTGACTGTAAGTTTATTACTCACAAGCTGCACCTCACAGTTTCACTTGTATATTTTTAGGCAATTTTGCCAAGGTTCTCTACTCTTTTTTAATAAAAAATATAGCCTATGTTCATTTGGAATACAGTACAGGTCAGAGGTTACATTTCAAATAAACAAACAATCAAACAATAAAATCTTTCATCTTTATAATATTAGTATAGAAATATAGATTGTGTTGTTCATAATAATTACATTAAAACTATACAGGTGTACATTACTTTACGAATCCCGAAGGTATTTTTCCTTTTTATTAAATCACCATAAACGTAAAATGGTAGAGCATGCTCCACCATTTTTCGATTCTTCTCGGATCAAAATCATTGCAAATCCATGAATCTGCAATGATTTTTATCCGATAAGATAAATAACTTATAACATAAAGTACAATTAAAATGAAAAAAAAACATGTTATGAAGATATTTTACATTTCGAAGTATTTGTCATTTAATTTATGAAATTTTAATAAAGCTACTACTTTAAATAAAATGTTTTCAAAAACATATTTTCCTCGTGCTTTCAGATATTAATGAAAACACTCTGCGTAACAAATAGACATGAAATCAATATGTTTATTTATTACTGACATGATATGACTGTATTTCACCTTCAAATCCGGCCCATTTTCGAGTGACATCGCAAGCGCCATATTGCGACACGACTGAGAAATTTAATAATATAGACATCACTTAGAAATGTTATTTTATAACAATTGCTTAAAATAAACATTAATTATAATTAACGTATATTAGTTTTTTTTTATTAGACAACACATAAAGGAATATTTTAGATTATATTTAAGTCTGCGATAAAAATACAGTTTTTGATGTTTGAGCATTTAAAAACTGCGCCTCATAGAATTAGGTCTTCAAAACATTTCGGAAATGACTTACATTTTTCATTGCATTCAATCACAATATTTCATAAAAGTCTTTTATCATTCACGGGTGACAAAATGATTTTAACGGGTGGATAAGATAATCCAGAGCAATACCGTGGACCAATATCAAATTTGACTAATAATTTTACTGCCTCTATAATCTCCTTATCGCAGTTTGAACCATAGCAATGACTAGTAATATTTAACGCTATTATTGAGAACGAATTACTTTATCTTTACTATTAATAAAAAGGTAATAGTTTAATAAATCAAATTGTGGTGGAAAAAGTTGATCACCGCAAGTGGGACCCGAACCCACGACCTCGGAATACCGTTCCGTACCTCTGCCAACTGAGCTTATTGCGGTCGTGCTAACAGTAACCAAATTAGACCACCACAATCGTCACTCGATTGAGTTTACATCGTATTTTGACGTACAACGCCATCTATCGAGAATGTTTTGCAACAATCTCGACCAGCCACATAGTATTCTTTACAGAATACAATTGGGGTGAAAATAATGACGCGACATTTATTACTAAAGTAATTTATTAATTTTGCAATTGACATGCTATGCTTTTACTTGATGAACCAAATTGTGGTGGAAAGGTTGATCACCGCAAGCGGGACCCGAACCCACGACCTCGGAATACCGTTCTGTAGCTCTGCCAACTGAGCTTATTGCGGTCGTTGTAACAGTAACCAAATTAGACCGCCACAATCGTCACTCGATTGAGTTACTAATAGATATCTATAGTCTCCGAGAGTGCAGTAGACCATCGATTATGTCTAAATGTAATGATTCCGTACGTAGTCATGGGCAGGTACTTAGTTATAAATGTAGAAGCTTGAAAGTTTGACCCGTTGATCAGGCAGCCTATACTACTAGCCTTAATGCCTGACTGTCACGTTGGATTACAATAATTATAATATCTGTGGTAAAAATTAGCTGATTCGGGACACGTTGTTTTGCCGTACTAGTATTTGTTCTTTTTATGAGTATAAGAATATAATAACGAAAAAAAATTGTCTTGTTGTAGCGATTTTCTTTATTTTATTATTTATTTGCTCACTAATTTATTAAGCACACAATACTTTAAAATACCGTACCAACATTCTGAGAATATCAATTAAGGATATTCTCAGAATGTTGGTGAGTTGGCACGTAAGTGAAATCCAAGGTGAAGATAAAAAGGAACTTTATTCTTATACGAGACAAATAATAATTGAACAAAGAAAAACTTATAGTCTAACGCTAGAGCTAAAGGACGCGTGGGTCGCGTTACTGTGAGAACGGCGGACTGATGGCGCGTCCCGTTGGCGCGGGCGCACCCTCGTTTGGTCGCAGGTGTGAGGCATCCCTGATCGGTCGCGGAGGCGTGTACTGCAGGGAACGGTATTTAGTATCTACGCTTTCTCCTTGTAAAAATCCCGAATACCAACCGCGCTACACCGTTTATTTTTCGTCGATCCTCGAAATGTTATTTGCTTATAATATCCTATAACTGGCTCATAAAGAACCCTGCGTAGGACATGTGGCAGAGACACTTGATTCTAATCCATCATCACACGGACGGAATAAATATATGTTTAAACAAAACTATAAATAGAATACTTACTAGAGTCTCAGAAGTCAATTCAATATAATCTTGTTAAAGGTATCAGTCACAACTGTCAAAGTACTTTTACTTTAACAGCGCCTACATACATTTCAATACCTATAAGAAACGAGATTCTCGGTATTACAAAGATATTTCTAGTATTTTTAAGTAGATGCCAGTTTAGATGTTATACGAAGCTGAGTAACTATGTTAAATTAAATATATAAAAGAAATTATCTGTTTTATGTTTGTAAGAACATTTTACATAGCATTACTTGGTCCCAAATTAAGCGCTTATATTTACTATACCACGGCAGAGTGTCTTTTATTTTTCACAAAAATAATTATCTTGGCTAGGAGTCATGCACAATCAAAGCCTTTCAAGCCAAAAATACTAACGGAGCTACAATTTTGTCTTAAAATCTACTCATAAAAATATTCCTTTATGTGTTGTCTAATAAAAAAAAACTAATATACGTTAATTATAATTAATGTTTATTTTAAGCAATTGTTATAAAATAACATTTCTAAGTGATGTCTATATTATTAAATTTCTCAGTCGTGTCGCAATATGGCGCTTGCGATGTCACTCGAAAATGGGCCGGATTTGAAGGTGAAATACAGTCATATCATGTCAGTAATAAATAAACATATTGATTTCATGTCTATTTGTTACGCAGAGTGTTTTCATTAATATCTGAAAGCACGAGGAAAATATGTTTTTGAAAACATTTTATTTAAAGTAGTAGCTTTATTAAAATTTCATAAATTAAATGACAAATACTTCGAAATGTAAAATATCTTCATAACATGTTTTTTTTTCATTTTAATTGTACTTTATGTTATAAGTTATTTATCTTCTCGGATCAAAATCATTGCAAATCCATGAATCTGCAATGATTTTTATCCGATAAGATAAATAACTTATAACATAAAGTACAATTAAAATGAAAAAAAAACATGTTATGAAGATATTTTACATTTCGAAGTATTTGTCATTTAATTTATGAAATTTTAATAAAGCTACTACTTTAAATAAAATGTTTTCAAAAACATATTTTCCTCGTGCTTTCAGATATTAATGAAAACACTCTGCGTAACAAATAGACATGAAATCAATATGTTTATTTATTACTGACATGATATGACTGTATTTCACCTTCAAATCCGGCCCATTTTCGAGTGACATCGCAAGCGCCATATTGCGACACGACTGAGAAATTTAATAATATAGACATCACTTAGAAATGTTATTTTATAACAATTGCTTAAAATAAACATTAATTATAATTAACGTATATTAGTTTTTTTTTATTAGACAACACATAAAGGAATATTTTTATGAGTAGATTTTAAGACAAAATTGTAGCTCCGTTAGTATTTTTGGCTTGAAAGGCTTTGATTGTGCATGACTCCTAGCCAAGATAATTATTTTTGTGAAAAATAAAAGACACTCTGCCGTGGTATAGTAAATATAAGCGCTTAATTTGGGACCAAGTAATGCTATGTAAAATGTTCTTACAAACATAAAACAGATAATTTCTTTTATATATTTAATTTAACATAGTTACTCAGCTTCGTATAACATCTAAACTGGCATCTACTTAAAAATACTAGAAATATCTTTGTAATACCGAGAATCTCGTTTCTTATAGGTATTGAAATGTATGTAGGCGCTGTTAAAGTAAAAGTACTTTGACAGTTGTGACTGATACCTTTAACAAGATTATATTGAATTGACTTCTGAGACTCTAGTAAGTATTCTATTTATAGTTTTGTTTAAACATATATTTATTCCGTCCGTGTGATGATGGATTAGAATCAAGTGTCTCTGCCACATGTCCTACGCAGGGTTCTTTATGAGCCAGTTATAGGATATTATAAGCAAATAACATTTCGAGGATCGACGAAAAATAAACGGTGTAGCGCGGTTGGTATTCGGGATTTTTACAAGGAGAAAGCGTAGATACTAAATACCGTTCCCTGCAGTACACGCCTCCGCGACCGATCAGGGATGCCTCACACCTGCGACCAAACGAGGGTGCGCCCGCGCCAACGGGACGCGCCATCAGTCCGCCGTTCTCACAGTAACGCGACCCACGCGTCCTTTAGCTCTAGCGTTAGACTATAAGTTTTTCTTTGTTCAATTATTATTTGTCTCGTATAAGAATAAAGTTCCTTTTTATCTTCACCTTGGATTTCACTTACGTGCCAACTCACCAACATTCTGAGAATATCCTTAATTGATATTCTCAGAATGTTGGTACGGTATTTTAAAGTATTGTGTGCTTAATAAATTAGTGAGCAAATAAATAATAAAATAAAGAAAATCGCTACAACAAGACAATTTTTTTTCGTTATTATATTCTTATACTCATAAAAAGAACAAATACTAGTACGGCAAAACAACGTGTCCCGAATCAGCTAATTTTTACCACAGATATTATAATTATTGTAATCCAACGTGACAGTCAGGCATTAAGGCTAGTAGTATAGGCTGCCTGATCAACGGGTCAAACTTTCAAGCTTCTACATTTATAACTAAGTACCTGCCCATGACTACGTACGGAATCATTACATTTAGACATAATCGATGGTCTACTGCACTCTCGGAGACTATAGATATCTATTAGTAACTCAATCGAGTGACGATTGTGGCGGTCTAATTTGGTTACTGTTACAACGACCGCAATAAGCTCAGTTGGCAGAGCTACAGAACGGTATTCCGAGGTCGTGGGTTCGGGTCCCGCTTGCGGTGATCAACCTTTCCACCACAATTTGGTTCATCAAGTAAAAGCATAGCATGTCAATTGCAAAATTAATAAATTACTTTAGTAATAAATGTCGCGTCATTATTTTCACCCCAATTGTATTCTGTAAAGAATACTATGTGGCTGGTCGAGATTGTTGCAAAACATTCTCGATAGATGGCGTTGTACGTCAAAATACGATGTAAACTCAATCGAGTGACGATTGTGGTGGTCTAATTTGGTTACTGTTAGCACGACCGCAATAAGCTCAGTTGGCAGAGGTACGGAACGGTATTCCGAGGTCGTGGGTTCGGGTCCCACTTGCGGTGATCAACTTTTTCCACCACAATTTGATTTATTAAACTATTACCTTTTTATTAATAGTAAAGATAAAGTAATTCGTTCTCAATAATAGCGTTAAATATTACTAGTCATTGCTATGGTTCAAACTGCGATAAGGAGATTATAGAGGCAGTAAAATTATTAGTCAAATTTGATATTGGTCCACGGTATTGCTCTGGATTATCTTATCCACCCGTTAAAATCATTTTGTCACCCGTGAATGATAAAAGACTTTTATGAAATATTGTGATTGAATGCAATGAAAAATGTAAGTCATTTCCGAAATGTTTTGAAGACCTAATTCTATGAGGCGCAGTTTTTAAATGCTCAAACATCAAAAACTGTATTTTTATCGCAGACTTAAATATAATCTACAATTTCGATATTTGGAAGGAATTCCCGGACTAGTTTATGTAATCTGGTATAAATGACTAATATACAGACAAATACTTTTGAACGATAAATAAATAAATCATTAGCCTAGCATAGGAACTTCAAACATCCCGTTTTTAAAGTAAGTTGTGCTAAGTAGGCAGTTCTAGCATTAGTTATTCATATTTATATCAAAACAAACTACGTTTGATGTAATTCACTTCCTTCGTAGAAGTTCTCTTTTAGTTTCTTTTACACGTCAGTTATAATTTGGATTTGTAGCCACGCTACTACTTAATATTTTACTTGATAAATTTTACATTTATTGGGTCACTGAAACTGTATATTTTGTATGCCGGTTACGAAATAATTGTTGGCGAGGCTTTATTCTTGAAACCAACGTCAATACTTTTACAGAAAAACTAATGCGACTACTGATAAGATTATTTTTGATAGAGCATACAAAAATATAGTCGTAAATAAAAAATGTTTTTAATTTTAACAACTTTTTACGGATTTAGACGCGTGTATTTGTTAGATACGCGTCTAAATCCGTACTAAATCCGTAAAAAAATAGTTTTATATTTTGAAAGAATGAGTCGCGCAAGTGTTAAAGAATATTAAAAAAATTGGTCAAGTGCGAGTCGGACTCGCGCACGAAGGGTTCCGTACCATTATCTATGCAACATAAGGCAACGTTATTAGTATCGAGCAAGAAACGGTAAAAAAAATCAGTTTTTTGTATGGGAGCCCCCCTTAAATATTTATTTTATTTTATTTTTAGTATTTGTTGTTATAGCGGCAATAGAAATACATCATCTGTGAAAATTTCAACTCTCTAGCTATCACCGTTCTTGAGATACAGCCTGGTGACAGACGGACGGACGGACGGACGGACGGACAGCGAAGTCTCAGTAATAGGGTCCCGTTTTTACCCTTTGGGTACGGAACCCTAAAAATGTATTTGTAAATATCTTCCGTATATGTAGGCATATGTAAATGCATTTTAGTTTATCTATAAATATAAATACCTACTCCTTTTATCCATTAGCACCATCTAGTGTTGTACAAAGGCTTTTAGCATCCAGATATTTTGATAGGTAGCACATCTTACGGGTATTTGCCTATCTCTTTGTTACTGTGTTACACTTTAACGATTTTCATATCAGATATTAGACCTCTATACTCGTTATTGACATTATATGAAAAACCTTTTATTATTAAATACTTAAACAAAGAGTAGGTTTATAACCAGCCAATATTTGGCTAAATTAAATTTTAATATTAATTAAATGTAAAGAGATTAATTTAATATGTACAAACCTCCCTGATTGTAAATTAGAAATTTGTAAACACTTAATTAATTGTTAGAAGCGATAAGCTTAAGAGTAACGTCTCGAAAATATTCATATAATATAATATTCTACATGTAATAACTTTGATCTTCCAGTGCTCCAAAGAACCCTGTAACTATACTAATTCATATCAAATATTTTCCGTTCAATAAATAAATATTTATGGATATTTCACACAACCTCCATCTTCTGGTCCCAAGCTCAGCTTATATGCTTGTGTTATGGATACTGGAATACGGATATACTACATACTTATAATACATAGTAAACACCCAGACGTAATACAAACATTTGTATGACATTTATATCACCAAATGACAAAATCTAGATAAAAATGTAGATAAATATACAAAAACATAATTAAATGAGAATCATTGTATGAAAACCCATTCTTATCACGTAAATATAGGTAATAAACTCACTTAAAAAAAAGAAGAAATAAGAACTTTATTAAGTAAAAACAAGAATATTTTTTACGTCTTTTAATAGTTTAACTAGCCAGGAATAAAATATATAATTTTATTCTCTCTCCAGCCCATTAACGTCCCACTGTTGGGCACGGGCCTCCTCCACTTTGGGAGGGATTATGGTCTACTGTGCCGCGCTGACCAGGCGTATTAGCACAGGGTTTATTTTCGAGTTTTCCGTCTCTCACAGAGGATGTTATCTGTGTGCAATATCCCTTAGCTGATTTTTACAGCACCCTATGGACGAGAAGGGGTGGTGACACTTGTATTCTTAATCCGTCACTACACGGAGGATAATATAAAAATATTTTTATTCATTAGGTATTACCATTTTCATCATCATCATATAATAAATAATATAATAAATATTCATGGACATTTCACACAACGTTCTCTGGTCCCAAGCTAAGCTTATTATGCTTGTGTTATGGGTACCAGAATACGGATATAATACTTATACTACTTTTCTTTTGTAAATACATACTTATAATACATAGAAACACCCAGACGTAGTACAAACATTTGTATGACATTTATGAATATCACACAAATGATTGTCCCAAGCGGGAATCGAACCCGCGACCTTGTGAACGGCAGTCCAGTACATGAACCACTACGCCACGAAGCCCGTCAAACGTCCGTCATAACATCACGCCTTTTTCCCATGGGGGTAGGCAGAGACTATAGAGCGCCATCTGCCACGATCGAAGCACACTTCCTTGGCTTCATCCACACTCATACATCTGGTCATACATGCTCGACGCATTTTATTTTATTTTATCCGTCACAGTCTTTGGCTTCATAGTGTCGGATTTGGGACAGTTTTCTACGGTAAGAATTTAATTTTACAAAAAAAGTAAAAATTCTAAGACTGAATAAACATAGTACCAATTTATGTAGCAATTCTATGTAAAAGTAACAGTCATTGTTATACTAACTTTAACTCTTAATTAAAACAATTTAGAGAGAAATTTCTCTATGAAAAGGATCAAATTTAATAAACATTAAATTAACCTTGACAACTCTGAGAAATTTTCATATCTCCGCAAATGATGAAAGAAATATAATTTTGGGAAAAGCTTTTTAGGGTCCGATTTAAAAATTAATCTTATAACGTTTATTCTAGTAAAATATAAGCAGGGCAAATAGGCGAAATAGGTTTAGAGCGACATAGTCGCAAAGCGAACAAGCCCAATTAAAAAAAAAAAATTAAAAAGAGTTTTAAGCAAAAATATGTTTAACATTACGACTATTTGTTGTTATCTGTGTGGTGTGGGATTAAGATTACAAGTGTTTTTCCACATCCTCACCAAGGAGCTGAAGACCCAGTTAAAGATTAATATAAGCAGGAAATTTCTTCTGTGAAAGAAAATCGAAACTGAATATTATGCCAACATGCCTGATACATGGCATAGGTAGATTAGATCTCCTTTCAAAATGGAGGAGACCCATACCTCAGTGGAATAACCGGATATGGACAGAAAAATGATAACGAAGACGAGTATTTGTCGTTATAACATCAACTTTCAACAAAATTTTCAGCTCTCTAGCTAGTTTCGTTCTAGAGTTACAGCTTGGTGTTAAACGGACGGATGGACAGCGAAGTAATCGTAAAAATACATTTTAAAAGATATAGGTATTGTACACAAATATATAAATATTACTTTAGAATATATTACATTCTCCATATACGATATTTACAAATACGATATTTACCAACAAGTGTGTAACAGTATCAATATCCCGATAAACAAACATGATATCAGGGATATTAAACGTTTCATTTGCCGCATAAGAAACTTTATTTGCTTATTACTTTCCACATAAGTTCATTAATATTTCTATAAATGATTTGTTCTTACATGATAGAATATATTATCGAACTAGCTCGTGCCTGTGACTTTGTACACTATACGGTAAACAAACCTTAACAATTAGATATATCTACATCTATCCAATCTAGCTATATCTATCTATCTATATCTATGTCTACCTTTATCTATATTATCTATACAACGTGTTGCAGAAAGGTGTACCTAGTCATAATTTATAGTTGCATTAGATAGGCCTTAAATATTATAAATATTACAGTTACACATAGAAAAATAAAGTTGGTAAGTTTTTTTTTGTTTATTGCCGACTATTAAATAACTACCAGAAACGCATCAACTATGAGATCTTTACGGTTTTGAATGCGATTGAACCTTACGATAAAAGATGACCTCATAGTAGTGTTGTATTTAAAGAAGATCTATTAATTTAATAAATTAATTAAACTTTTATGAACACACTAGCAGTGCCCGCGACTTCGTACGCGTGGAATTTAGAAACGAAAAACTAAATGAACTAACAATAACGCTATTTTACAGCTAATTAACAAATCGTCCGTTTGGTTTTCTTTTTTTGCACAATTCTAAAGAAGTACCCAAGTAAGGCCCCAATGTCATTTTAGTAAATGATATCTCAGAGTTTTATCTTTTTAAGGCTTCGTACAAACCCTTATAGTCTCACTACGGTGTCTGTCTGTCTGTCTATCCGCCCGTTAAACTTTTTTTACCCGGCAACGGCTGAAGGTACCAATTTGAAACTTATACCAAATGTAGATCTATGCGGTCCCTTGCTACAAAAGATACAATCAATAATTTAGATCTACGCATTCAGAAGATATAACCGAATTACAGCCATTTTTGAGTATTTTCAACTTTAGCTAGGGAATCAAAATTTACAGGTTACTTCCCAGTTCCCACTATCCCAGAGACTTGAAATTAGGCATGACCAAGCCTACATAGTGCTGTTAAAAATCCAAAAAACTTGTAATTTATTACCACTTCACATGAAAGATTTGCTAAAAACTAACGCCGATGCCGACGCCGACGCCGACGCCGATGCCGACACCGACGCCTATAAAAACCAACTCAGCACCGATACGTACGTCGGGATTTGAGCAGCGTAGCGACCATACGCCGACGCCGACGCCGACGCCTATAAAAACCAACTCAGCGTCGATACGTCGGGATTTAAGCAGCGTAACGACTATACGCCGACGCCGACGCCTATAAAAACCAACTCAGCACCGATACGTCGGGATTTGAGCAGCGTAACGACCATACGCCGACGCTGACGCCTATGAAAACCAACTCAGCGTCGATACGTCGGGATTTAAGCAGCGTAACGACTATACGCCGACGCCGACGCCTATTAAACCAACTTAACACCGATACGTCGAGATTTGAGCAGCGTAGCGACCATATGCCGACGCCGACACTAATGCCGATGCCGACGCCTACGCCGACGCCTATGCCTATAAACACCCACTCAGCACCGATACGTACGTCGGGATTTGAGCAGCGTAACGACCATACGCTGACGCCGACACCTACAAAAACCAACTCAGTGTCGATACGTCGGGATTTAAGCAGCGTAACGACTATACGCCGACGCCTATTAAAACCAACTCAGCGTCGATACGTCGGGATTTGAGCAGCGTAACGACCATACGCAGACGCGGACACCAATGCCGATGCCGACGCTGACGCCGACGCCGGTGCCGACGCCGACGCCGATGCCGACGCCTAAAAACACCCACTCCGCACCGATACATACGTCGGAATTTGAGCAGAGCAACGACCATACGCTGACGCCGACGCCTATAAAAACCAACTCAGCGTCGATACGTCGGGATTTAAGTAGCGTAACGACCATACGCTGACGCCGACACCTATAAAAACCAACTCAGCACCGATGCGTCGGGATTTGAGCAGCGTAACAATCTTACGCCGACGATGACGCCGACGCCTATAAAGATCAACTCAACACCGATACGTCGGGGATTGAGCAGCGTAACGACCTATAAGCTATATTATTGGAAAGTTTCATGAAAATCCATCCAGCAGTCTTTACGTGAAAGAACCACAACCATCCTTACATTCATAAATCCAACATTAACCTAACATCAAAACATTGGAGTATGGATAGAAGACCGAGGAAACGTTCGCGTTGCTCAGCCAACAGTTTAAGTATTTTATTTTGCCGCGCGTAATTCTTTTTACGTCATATCTCCTAAGATATTCATTTAAATTGTATGCTATAAAAAGCAGTTGTAATCTATATTAAATGCGTAAGCTAACTAAGGTATTTAATTTAATAAAAAATGATACCAAATACACATAAATAGCTTTTAAAAACACCCTATTGAATTTGATAATTTTTTTGACGTTCTTATGGGTACAGCAGGTTTTCCTTAAAAGCAAGAAGGAATTTTTTAAAGATCTATAGGTAACAAACAATTTCTCTATACATAACTTTGTTGTAACTCACATGGATAAGGCAGCGTTTTCATTTATAGCTCGCTGACTTTTTTCCCCGTTTCTTGCAACATTTTACACTGATGCTTCGCTTCTATTCATTGCAGCGTGATGTTATATAGCCTATAGCCTTCCTCGATAAATGTACTATCCAACACTCAAAGAATTTTGAAAATCGGACCAGCGGATCCTGAGATTACCGCGTTTAAACAAACAAACTCTTTCGCTTTATAATATTATAGTATATAGTATATATAGTATAGATAAAAGTCATAATATAACTAGTATTTGTAATTTCATCCATACCTAGTGCCTAGTCACCGGCCATGTGTAACGATGGTCAAATATGACTACACCTTTCTGAAACACGTTGTATATCTTCGAGAAAACTTGGTCCAAGTTTTTTATTGCCCAGTCATCGAAAATTTCACGCGAATGAAGTCGCGGGATACAGCTAATTATTTACAAAAACCATCCTCACGAACAATACTATCAATTAAAAAAACCCATCTAGATTGGTTTGGTTGCTGTATTTTAAAGCTTTAAGCTCACATAGCGTTATACAAAAATAACGACTTTTTTGTAATGAGTAAAGATGAAAAATAAAGTCATGAATAAATCGATAAGAATCCAATCTGTAGTAAAACATTTATAGAGCACTCGTCATCTCAGACACAATCCATTAGTATATTATATAAATATCCTTATACATGTCACAAAGTTGGCTCGAGAACTTGTCAATTAGGCTATTTGAACTTCGAGCCGCTAACCAGATAGACACCGTTTTTTGGAAAACCCTGAGTACATAATAACTTCTAAAATAACTCTAAAATTTAAGGTTTGCATTTATAATACCAAATTTTTAAGAACATTGAGATTATTTCTTTTTTTAAAATCCCACTATTAGGCATGAGCCTCTTCAACTACCTTTTTTTTTAGGATGGGAAATCATCTAATGATACCCTTCGCTGGGGGCAGAGCAAAGGGCATGTCAGAATTTTACTGACTAAAACCCACCCGTTTCATCATGTGTCTTTTTAGCCGGGGATACGGTATCCCTTCCAGACGTCTCCGCAACCCCTGCAGACAATAACCCTTTTAGTCCTCTTCCACTACCTACAGAAGGACTTGTGGTCTACTGTATATATAGGTCTACTATGCTGCGCGACTATGTTGGCATAGGGATAAGTTTCGAGTTTTCGCCTCTCACAATAGATGTTAACTACATAAAATATCCCTTATCTGGTTCATACAGCACCCTGGGGAGGAAATGGGGTGATGATACTTGTAATTTTTATTGAGATTTATGTATTCGGAATCACTTGTGACCCCATAAACCTTATATTTTCTATAATTCTTACTAGACGCTTCGAGGTGAAACATTAAACAGATATATTAGTTACCTATTGCAAAACAAACTATCTTTCTTCTAATATATAATAAATGTCTAAACAACATGTTCACCTTGATAATGCTGACATCGCGTGACTGAGAACGAATCGTAACTGATGCCTAATGGAACAAGAATCATCACATTTACCGGAAAACTGCTTTTTTCCTATCATCCTTAGAGAAATGAGCGAAATCACAATAACTTAGTGTAGTAATGCGTTTCTGATTGTTAGATACATTTTAGATTAATAATGTATCATAACAAACCTGTGTTTTTTCCCATCCAATTCACTAGTTTGTTTTGCCAAAACGCCCATTAAAAACATCGAAATTTAACGATTTTTGAAGCTCTCAGAGACCATTGCCAAAGATTAGTAATAACTTTAAACAAGGGCGGATCTCTGGTCCTGTAGTGTTATAGATATAAGATACGAATATACTACATACAGCATATACTCTTAATACATAGAAAACACTCAGACGCAGTACAAAAATGTATGTGACAAATACAAATTTCACACAAATACTTGTACCGCGTGGAATCGAACCCGCTACCTTGTGAACGGCAGTCCATTACATGAACCACTACACCACGAGGTCTATAAAGATATACCATATATTAGAGGCTCATTTTATACCTATATTAACGCAGATGTTAAACATTGTTATTGTAGTTATTATCGTCACGGAAGACGTAAGTTGAACAGAAGCATTAGACATTATATTGGCAATTTTTTTCGCTCACCTTTTACTTGTAGGTATATACGTGGATCCGACCTACGCTGAACTAAGTTATGCAAATAAGTATACGACGCGTAATTAAATATCAAATACTTTATATATTCCTGAAGTTATAGAATGAACTACGTAATACCTGAAGTGCTTATGTAAACGTTACACGCAAACGAACAACACCAGGTACTCTCAATTTTGTATAATCTTTATTTAATGAATATTCATTAATTCATTTGCTTGAAGAAGCGTCATACATCATAGCAATACAGCGAAAATATTAGAAATTTGGCATGTGCGCCACGCCAAACTGTAATGAATATGCATACGTAATTATAAGTCTTTCGACCTAACGATCAAAATTCAGAGCCATAAAAACTTATATTAAAGATAGTTTTCTGCACAAATATGCAAATACGAGTAATATTGACGTTGATGCGTTTATGAGCTTACTCGGGAGATTTACTTAAATACCTACACATATTATTGCGCATAACCAAAATTCCTTCATTGAAACAATATATACATTCACAAATAATTAACAATATATATTTTCGCTGTATTGATAGCTTTCGTAATGGCAAGTAATGTTAGATATATCCCAGAAAAATTATAAAAATAGGTCTTAGTCATTTAACAAATACCTACTTGATATTTAATAAAATTGTAACTATTTACGCAAATCATTGGCTTTCTAATTTTTTTTTTAATTTTGTACTTTTTTAACTAACAAGATACTTTTGTATATGCACTTTTTTGCATGTGGTAAAAGGCAAGTAAAATGCTTATACTCTAACACACTTATACACGCAGTTACAAATAATAATTTTATTAGGGTTCCGTACCCAAAGGGTAAAAACGGGACCCTATTACTGAGACTTCGCTGTCCGTCCGTCCGTCCGTCCGTCTGTCACCAGGCTGTATCTCAAGAACGGTGATAGCTAGAGAGTTGAAATTTTCACAGATGATGTATTTCTATTGCCGCTATAACAACAAATACTAAAAATAAAATAAAATAAATATTTAAGGGGGGCTCCCATACAACAAACATGATTTTTTTACCGTTTCTTGCTCTCATACAACAAATGTGATTAATTAATTATTGTGTGTGTTGTTTGCTCATTTATTAATAACGTGCCTTATGTTGCATAGATAATGGTACGGAACCCTTCGTGCGCGAGTCCGATTCGCACTTAACCAATTTTATAAACGACTAGCAGTGCCCGCAACTTCGTACGCGTGGAATTTAGAAACAAAAAATTTTATGAACTAACAATGGCGTTATTGTTAGTTCATTTAATTTTTACAGCTAATTAATAAATCGTCCGTTTGGTTTTCTTTTTTTGCACAATTCTAAAGAAGTAACACACATGGCCCCAATGTCATTTTAGTAAATGATATCTCAGAGTTTTACCTTTTTAGGGCTTCGTACAAACCCTTATAGTCTCACTACGATGTCCGTCTGTCTGTCTATCCGCCCGTTAAACTTTTTTTTACTCGGCAACGGCTAAAGGCTAATTTGAAACTTATACCAAATGTAGATTTATGCGGTCCCTAGTTGCAAAAGATACAATCAATAATTTAGATCTACGCATTCAGAATATATAACCGAATTACAGCCATTTTTGAGTATTTTCAACTTTCGCTAGGGAATCAAAATTTACAGTTTACTTCCCACTATCCCAGAGACTTGAAATTTGGCATGACCAAGCCTACATAGTGCTGATAAAAATCCAAAACACTTGTAATTTATTACCACATCACATAAAAGATTTGCTAAAAACTAACGCCGACGCAAACGCCGACGCCGACGCCGACGCAGATGCCGATGCCAATGGCGACGCCGACGCCGAAACAGGTGCCAATGACAACGCCGGCGCCGACGCCGACACCTATAAAAACCAACTCAGCACCGATACGTCGGGATTTGAGCAGCGTAACGACCATAAGCCGACGCCGACGCCGAATCTGACGCCGGTGCCTATAAAAACCAACTCAACACCGATACGTCGGGATAAGAGCAGCGTAACGACCATACGCCGACGCCGACGCCAATGCCGATGCCGACACCGACGCCGACGCCTATAAACACCCACTCAGCACCGATACGCACGTCGAGATTTGAGCAGCTTAAAGACCATACGCCGACGCCGACGCCTATAAAAACCAACTCAGCGTCGATACGTTGGGATTTGAGCAGCGTAACGACCATGCGCTGACGCCGACGCCGAAGCCTATAAAAACCAACTCAGCACCGATACGTCGGGAATTGAGCAGCGTAACGACCATACGCCGACGCCGATGCCGACGCTGACGCCGACGCCTATAAACACCCACTCAGCACCGATACGTACGTCGGGATTTGAGCAGCGTAACGACCATACGCCAACGCCGATGCCGACGCCGACGCCGATGCCAATGGCGACACCGACGCCAACGCCGACGCCGACGCCTATAAAAACCAACTGAGTACCGATCCGTCCGGATTTGAGCAGCGTAACGACCATACGCCGACGCCGACGCCGATGCCGATACCAACGCCAACGCCGACGCCAATGACTATAAACACACACTCAGCACCGATACGTACGTCGGGATTTGAGCAGCGTAGCGACCATACGCCGACGCCGACGCCGACGCCTATAAAAACCAACTCAGCACCGATACGTCGAGGATTGCGCAGTGTAACGACCTGTAAGCTATATTATTGGAAAGTTTCATGAAAATCCATCCAGCAGTCTTTACGTGAAAGAACCACGAACATGTTTTGATGTTTGGTTAATGTTGGATGTATGAATGTATTTTAGAAAGTAAAATAATGTTATTGATTTTATGTAGTCTGAGCACAATGTAATATGATATAGTTTATAGTAAAAGTCTATTTTTATGGTCAATGTAAAATTAAAATCGAATGTGAGTAAACCCTGTAATAACTGATCGTAGAAGACACATTACAGCTCAGTCTCACCCGTGACCATAGTGACTGCAAAGTCTCCGAAACGTCGGGCCAAAATTTAAAACAAATATACGCGTCTAAATCCGTAAAAAGTAGTTATAATTAAACAGATGAGTCGCGCAATTGTTAGAAAATATTAAGACATATTAAATTATCTTTACACGTTTTGGACCTTTTCACCCTGAAAAGGGTTAAAAATAACATTACTTCAAATTGTAAACCAGCATAAGACTTTATGATAGCGGGAAAATATCTGGAAGGTACTAACCTAACCCTAAACATACTCTATAGTACACTTAACCTACTCTATAATACTCTATACCACTAAACAGGTATTGCGTTTAATTTTTCGTTTCCCGCCTGCTATAAATCTTATATTTAAAATTCACGTGTCACCGGTGTCACAGTGTTAGTTACGAAATGTTACAGAAATGGCTTTACCGATTCTTATGTAATTTTATATGTATATTCAGTAGGTCTGAGAATCGGCTACTATTTATTTTTCAAACCTATTTATTTGTCATAATATATCTAACTAGCTGACCCGGCAAACGTTGTTTTGCCATACTAAAAAAAAAAGTTTGAAAAATAGATGTTGGCCATATATTTTAAGATGTGTTTGTTTTTACACGCTTTATATTAGCTTCACTTGTATGTTTGTTTGTATGTTTGTTTGTATGTTTGTAACCGACTCCTTTGGACGCTATTTTGACCCACTTTAAACGGTCAGATTCTATTCAAATTTTGCACACCTGTTAAAGACCGATGACAATGCAATAATTCGATTAAATAAAGCGTGTTTTTTAGTTTTTTAAACTATTTTTTATTATTATTTTGATGTATAAATAATATAACAAAAGTAATAAACATACATTTATGTATATTTTATAGCCCAAAGCAAATATGCATAACAAATTTACAGAGACGGATGCCTCGTTTAACATGAAAAAGAAGTATGTTATGTATGACCGACGGCATAGAATATCTGCGCATATTCTCACGAACGCAAGTCAAATTACTTGCTTGGGCTATTTTGCATAAAATTTCTTTTCTTCATAAATGTCTGGTTCGCTTTAATATAGGCCAAAAAGTTGCATTTCAAAGCCTTAATATAGTTATGGTAATTCAAAATAAAACAATGTATAAACGTAAATACTATAATAGCCAATTAACTTGTCACGGCAGTGTATTTGCGAGAATTTGAAAATGTTCTGATTTTATCAAATATTCAAACTGTGCTATTCAAGTATCGGCAATTCGTCCAAATTGACTACTTTTCACAAAAGGAAAATAACAATTTCAAATATCTTGATGGACGAAAATTACAGATGAAGACTTTATCGTGATCAAATTGTAACCACGGTTATTAGAGTCGTAAAATAAATTACTTTATTTAGCACAATTTATAGCCTTCTGTAAACATCAAATACGATAAACATGCATAGCACTTGAAATACCTCAAGTCCATTACCATCCTCAGAATAAATAGCCGGCATTAGTTGATGTCAATATAGTGTTAAAACGAAATTAAGCCCATTGCTTATTAGGTAGGTACCTACTGAGTGACATTTTCAATAGCGAGCGGCGCAGGACCACGCGTTGTCGCATTCTATGATGGAGGTCTACATTCAACAGTGGACGGAGAAAGGCTAACGGATGGATGGCATGATATTATATATACTCTTATACTCACTATATGTACCAATTTATTTCCAAACTTATAAGCACTGAGTAAATATTTTACAAAGATCAAAGAATCAAGTATTACGATCTGATATCGATGTTAATAAGTCAATAAAACGTCGCCGGACTGGAAGCAATCTCTTTTTATGAGTCCCGAGACGATAACTGTCACAATTCAGGCTGTTTCAAGTAACTACCTATGACCAATGCAATAGAACAGCCAATAAAACGAAGTCTTTAGATAACTACTAAAGGGATTTTTATACAGCTAATGGGAATATAGATACGGCTATTTTTTATGTACTTTGTGGAGTAATAATGTGGTTATAATATGTATAAATCATCAGTAGTATATAATGTAGAACCCCATCAAGGAAATCTACACTACATGAGTATCGTAATAGTATATTCAAAACTAAAAAAAAAAAAAAAAAACTTACATGTAGATTATAAACAAAATATAATTAATATAAAATTCTACTTGATACTTTTTGAAGATACAAAAAATAAAAATAAAAATTGGTCAAGTGCGAGTCGGACTCGCGCACGAAGGGTTCCGTACCATTATCTATGCAACATAAAGCACGTTATTAATAAATGAGCAAACAACACACACAATACTTAATTAATCACGTTCGTTGTATGAGAGCAAGAAACGGTAAAAAAATCATGTTTGTTGTATAGGAGCCCTCCTTAAATATTTATATATTTTATTTTTAGTATTTGTTGTTATAACGGCAATAGAAATACATCATCTGTGAAAATTTCAACTCTCTAGCTATCACCGTTCTTGAGATACAGCCTGGTGACAGATGGACGGACGGACGGACGGACGGACAGCGAAGTCTCAGTAATAGGGTCCCGTTTTTATCCTTTGGGTACGGAACCCTAAAAAATACTGGTCACATCTAGTATTAATGTAACATTAACTCCGTGTTTGCTTGGTCGTTTACTTTATAAATTCTATAATCAATGTACATGAACCCACATTTTTTTTTTGTTAAAGCGATATTTTTGTTCTTTGTACGCTCATCACATTGTTATTATTGTAAAATGTTTCTCAATAAGTGAATTTGTAAATTCTTTAGAGAAAATAAAGTTCTTAAACCACAAACTAATGCGCGCAAATCTTTATGAGTATGAAATTGACTTTTCCGAAAAATAAAGATTTGTGTAATTTTATGTTGTAAATTGTTACAATTTATTATAATCTTTGATAGAAATGTTTATTGTAACTAATTATAAACTGTCTAAAGTACAAATGTCGAAGTGCCCGTAGATACAATTTTTTTATGAAAGTTCCGCAAAGTACAATAACATCATCTTCGTAGCTATATGCTACGGTTAATTCCGTAGACATTATAACACATAGTGTTATTTTATATTTAGTTAGTTCTTTCATTCAGAATCAGAAACGACCTTTACAAAATTTCATATCTTGGAGAAATTAGGATGCTGATAGATTTAATTGACTAAATATTGATAAAGTCATTAATAAAGAGAATCAACACACGGTATCTCTCACAACGGCCTCTGATCCCAAATTAAGCTTATATGCTTGTGTTATGGGTACCAGAATACGAATATACTACATGAACTTAGCCATTTATATAGCTAATTGTCGTTTTTTTACTTTTTGTCTATTTCAAAAAGTAGCGATATAATTATCTAAACGCTATTTAATTATTCTGATTTACGTGTTTCTATATGTAATAGTTACTTATGTTTTTAAAGTTATTTCATTAGTTAATACGCGATAATAGACCGACAAATGAAAAAAATAAAAAATTTGAGAGGTTGTTTCGCTAAGATTTTCTATCGAAAAAACTTTTTTCAATCGCGTTTCTGAGTTTATGCGATCCTAGATCATATATTGAAAAAACATATACTTAAAAATTAGAGCTCTAGCCATTCAATATAAAGAAACAATGAAAACTTCGTACATAGAAAAATGCACGAAGCTATTTTGGTATCCTCTTAATATGAAGCCCCGAATAAGCTAAGCAGTGTTGTTTCATATAGCTCGTATCGTATGTTAATATCGACAACGCAGTTAAACTCTGTAATTAATCGAAGTCAGGATATAATTTGTCTTCGTCATGTACTAAATAGCTAATTCCCACACATTAGAGACACAATAGCCCGCCCGGCGGTTCTTATTGATTACAATCTATTGTTCGCTTTCGACCGCCTTAAATGATACACTTGCCATGATTTACGCGACAAGTACTGCCGTTTATAGATTAATGAGTTAATGATTGTCGCTTTAAGAGGATACCAAAATAGCTTCGTGCATTTTTCTATGTACGAAGTTTTCATTGTTTCTTTATATTGAATGGCTAGAGCTCTAATTTTTAAGTATATGTTTTTTCAATATATAATCTAGGATCGCATAAACTCAGAAACGCGATTGAAAAAAGTGAAACAACCTCTCAAATTTTTTATTTTTTTCATTTGTCGGTTTATTATCGCGTATTAACTAATGAAATAACTTTAAAAACATAGGTAACTATTATGTATAGAAACACGTGGATCAGAATTAAAATATATTTAGTAGATTTTGAGTAAATAGGAAAAGTATCCCTAATTCTTCATTTTCTGTGCTTTCTGGCTGTGTTAATATGTACGTGTCGGCGATGATATATGATAATGTTGATGTAGGCCCTTAAAGGTTTTGTTATTAATAATAGACGGCCACGGTACCAGCTGATATAAAATTACCTTTATTTACACTACATTCACCTATACAAAATTTGATTAATGTGAGCTGTTTATAACTATTTCGTTGCAAACATAATTACTACAAGCTTTTTCCCTACGAGTTTGTATGCATGGCATTCGAAACCACTACACCCCCTTTTTCGAATCAAAAAGTAACCATGTCTTTTCTTAGAGTCTCAAATATATGAGTACCAAACGTATCTGTTTAGTTATGGTGTGAAAAAATTGGTCAAGTGCGAGTCGGACTCGCGCACGAAGGGTTCCGTACCATTATCTATGCAACATAAGGCAACGTTATTAGTATCGAGCAAAAAACGGTAAAAAAATCATGTTTGTTGTATGGGAGCCCCCCTTAAATATTTATTTTATTTTATTTTTAGTATTTGTTGTTATAGCGGCAATAGAAATACATCATCTGTGAAAATTTCAACTCTCTAGCTATCACCGTTCTTGAGATACAGCCTGGTGACAGACGGACGGACGGACGGACGGACGGACGGACGGACGGATGGACGGACGGACGGACGGACAGCGAAGTCTCAGTAATAGGGTCCCGTTTTTACCCTTTGGGTACGGAACCCTAAAAATGACAGATAGGCCTTCTTTCTTTTCTTCTTTCTAGATACTTACCCATTTACAATATTAGCAATGATAATTCATTTGTAAATTATAAAAGTTCAAGAATATTTTTTTTTTAAGTTCATATTATTTCTCGAGCGTTGAACGATTTGATATAAGTTAAAAGTAGCAAGTCACGCCGCGGGCGACTCCCTTGAGACAAATTTTCATGTTCATGCCGCAAAATTCACAGCTTGTTCTTGTATACTCAAAGAATGAATAATTTTATTTTCTATGTTTTATATACTTAACTTTGAAGTTTAATTTTAATATTGTGACAGACTTTGTTATATTTTATTAATGTTTATATATTGACTTTGCAACACAATATTATTATATTCTTTTATATTGTGATTGCGAGGTCATTATTTTCAATACTTTAAAGGGTAAACAGTACAGTGATTGGCACTCTAAGATGACCTTCAACATATAAGTAGTAATTCTTTGTTCTATTAATATTTTTTATATATATAATGTTTATCAAATAAAAGGTATATAAGCATAGATTATAATGATTCACATTGGTATTCTAAAAATATTGCTTTATTGCTTAAAAAGTAACATTAAACTTAATTCTATGTAATTGCACAATCATTGGCACTGAAGTATAATTATTGGCATAGTGAATTTGGTATAACGATTGGCAGTTATATCTACCAATGTAGGCACACCTAGGTACGTGCCTAGGTCCATTAATAATCTAGCTTAATCATCTTCCAACATTTTTAAGAATTCTTCATCTGTCATTGGTCTCAATCTATTTCTTTCAGATATTCTTCTTTTTGCGTAAACCAGTTTAGGGTTTTATGTCGTGTAGTTGGTTAGAGGATGAAATGAAATACGTCCGGACTTGCATGGCATTTATTTGACACTCAATATATTTAATATAATATTATCTTATATAGGTAAGGAGAACAATCGATTCTATATATTCCTAAAACTGCTGATACGCAGAGTGTTGCATACAATGGATTCATACATAATATATTTGTATACAATAAATTAGGCGTCGAGCAAACAATAGGACCATACATACTGTAATAAATATATTTGTTTATATTAACTTAGGTGGCTAAGGTGGCTAGCACAATGGTCTCTATGTATTCGTAGACCTGTTGACATTACGTCTACTTGCAAACAAAGAATTCATACAATGTGTTCCTACAACCAGTTTCTAATTTGCTTCTCTGACAACTTTGAGCTTGCTGAAGTTACAGCTTCTGATGTTCGTGTAGAAAGCTCAGGATGCCTCTTCAAGAACAGTTTGTACCATCCCTCGCCTGGTGTATTATCTATAAAATTGTTTGGTCTGGGATGTTCATCCAAATATAGTTTGACGCTCTTTATGACATCCTCTTTACGCCGTGGAAATCCTTTACTACAGGCTGCAACTATCCATTTCACAATTTCTTGTTCTTCTGCACTAGACAGAACTGTATCTGGACCAGGTCGACTTTTGACAAATTGGTTGGATAGGCGAAACTGCAAAGTTGCTCGTGGAATGTTAAATTTATTTGCAGCAGTTTTCTTAGCCATTCCATTTTGTATGGCTTACAAGGCTTTTTCTACATCTTCTTCTGTATATCTTTTTGCATATTTTTTTCCATCCGTAACCTTCGGCATCTTAGAGCCGGGTAGGAAGGTAGCTGAAAGAGATGCAGAAGAAGAGGAAACATTAGCTGGGTATAGTCATTGGCACACAAAAAATGCATAATGATTGGCAGTGCCATGAATTGTAATATAAGCAAAAATAGCCTTATTTAGCAACCCATTACGGTCATTATTGACGGAATTATCATTTTACTTTAAAATTTAACACATACCACCAAATAATTAAATGTACAATCATTGGCATCCAAGCCAATCACTGTACCACAATACAAAAAAAAATACAGTGATTGGCACCAATGAAATTACCGGTACACTTATTTTTCAACTCTGAAAACGATAAAAATAGCAAGATTTACACCCATTTAACATAATCAAATATAAATAATTGTAGAAACTTTCCCAAAAACCAACTTTTCACGTGCACTTCTATCCTCCAGTACTAAACTTTTTAAAAAAAAAACAACACGATCTCGACGACTTGATTTCCTTGAAAGCTCACAAACAGCTGTGAAAGAAAGATGGCTGACAACTGTGTTGCCACTAGAGATTATTAGATATTCTACCAAATAAAGTATTGCAACAGTAAATAAACAGGAATTGTCTCTTATTATTTGAATTTTTAAGTCAGAGTGCCAATCACTGAGGGGGTGCCAACAATAGTATGGTTTACCCAATATCACTTAGGCTCTATCTTAACGTGATACTTTCATAGATAATTCTACTGTAATTCCAACTGGGAGTAAATCTTGCGTAGCATCACAAAATTGATGAAGCTATGAGTCTTTTAACAGCAATTAAAGAATAACTTCCAAAATGGCTATTTACCAAAATCTCTCATCCAATGTTAAGAGTTGTGTCTTATTTTTTAAATAGTGTTTGCAAAATACATGAAAAATAATTGTCATTTTACAAAACTACAATAAAACATACAAACACAAATATTTTAATCTAAATTTAAACAAGAATTTATATATTATGTTGTATGTAAGCATATGCTTGTATAAACAACTAGAAAACTCGCCATTGACTGCATATGCTAAGGGTGTATTGTAAGTGTTCAGTGGTCAGAGCTTTGAACATATAGTTTACACCAAATTGAGCACTTGCTTTTCAAATTTTAATGTACAAAAGTAGCCAGTCATGTGCAATATTGGTTGACGAAAATCTGTCATGTCCATTGTCCTTTAGGGTCTCGGTTATCTACCCTAACTACTCCTAACCGTTCCGCATAGATTTTGAAATTTTGAGGGTTCCGTACCAAAAGATAATACAGGACCCTATTACTGAGACTTCGCCGTCCGACCGTCCGTCAGTCACCAGGGCCCCAAGTCTGCTAATACAATGTTGTCACAGTGACAGCTCAATGGCACCATTATGGCGCCTAGTGGCATCATCTGTGACAAAAATCAAGTCATTATGACACCATAATGGTGCCATAATGGCGGAATTTTATCAAATTTGGTAGTCTACTATTTCTTTTTAGTCATAATGACCCCATAATGGCGTCAGTGACTGAGCATTATAACAACATTGTAATATGGTTGTAATAGCAGAATTAGCAGACTTGGCCCCCTGGCTGTATCTTTAGAATGGTGATCTAGAGAGCTGAAAATTTCACAGTTGTGTATATTAGTTAATAATTAGTTAATGGTACAATAATAAATAATTTTCATCATTCTTCTCCCCTTATCCCATAGCTTGGGGTCCTGTTATTTGGTATAGGTATGACGAATATATAATGATAAATTTAACGGTAAGGAGCTTCGTGCGAGAGTCCAACTTGTACTTCACTGATTTTTATATGTTTTTAATTAAATGCTAATCTTTTTTATCAAGGATAAAGTTACATTGAAACTGTATTAAACATTATTCTCATTTGACCACCATCATCATCATTCTCCTGCCCTTGTCCCATTATTTGAGGTCGGCGCTGCATGTATTATTCTTTCATAGTCTTTTGTCAGCCGTCATATCTGTGGTAACTCCTCTTTCTTTTAAATCCTCATTCACACATCCATCATTTGACCACCATCATAACCAAAGAACGTAGTACCTAGTTAGCTAAGATCTAGCCATAGCCAAACATCTTCTAATAACAGTGCAATAAATTTTTACTATTCTTACAATTACATTTAGATTACTCGTAGATAATTTGTTCTATGAAATACATTAGTATTCTTTTATTCATTAGATAAATTCTCATAAGCGAATAAAGGTATAAACTAAAGTAAATTAAGTTAATGGATAAAGAATATTTATGACCAATTCTCAACAAAAATTTCTTCAAGAATACCTGACTTAGGATATGCTATTAATTAACATTAAAATGATTTAAGAGTGTTTAATAACTTATTAGTTTTGACTTTATAAAGATAAAGAAATAATACACGAATCATGCCATCGTTATTTATCTTCATTGTTTCATTCTAAGACTATTCTTTTAAAAATATTCTCTATTCTTTTCACATATCCCTAGTGAACAATTGTGAACTACTTTTCAGGTGATAAAAAGATGCTTAGAATTCTTTGTGGCCCCGTTTAAAAGTTTTAACGTTCTCGAAGCATCTTACTTCTATTCGTAGAAACGATGCAAACTTACAGATACATAATTAAAATAAAGGAGCCAAATGAAAGTGGAAGGTTGAACACTAAGTCACAAAGGTTTGTACGTGAGGCGGTATACGAAAGAGTTGCGTCAACTTGAGCGTGCCATTTAAACATTTCAACACTTTACATTTCAGCGGATATAAAACAGCGCAATTTACCTTTAATGATCGCTCGTGTAGACCTTTTTTTCCCCCAATATATTTCACGGAATCCAAGTTTTTATGGGAAGTGAAATACAGGAGGATTTAAACTGTGTTTTCATTGCTTTTTACGTTATAATATTCATATTACACAGTCGAGTAATTCCATGTTGATAATCCAGAGTTTGTTTTAATGAACCCAATTCTATCCTTACTGAATTAACATATGACCCTCTGTGATGTTCAAGGATTTTATTTTACCAGCAAATTTGTAAGTTTACTGTACTGATTTGTAGATATTGAGAGGTAATTATGATTTTGATTTAATAAATTAATAAATTGTATATATATGCAACCGAGTGCTAGTTGATAGAAAAACTTATATTTTCGCTTTGAACGTAACATTCGTATTGGCGAATCCTGCTTAAATAATAATTTTAATAGTCTCCGATAATTCTAAGTGAAAAAATATATTGATAAGACAAGTGCATTTGCTAATCTCTAATTTAGGAGAATTCAAAAAGGATATACTATATATAAATTTCATAATAATATATGATGATATTACTGTTATAAATGTGAAAGACACCTAAATGTAATTTTTATATAAAGAAGTAAACGCTTCTTTATATATCATTTATAACATCTCTTTCTCCAACCCAATTACGTCCCACTATTGGGCACGGGCCTCCTTCATTTTGGGAGGGATTATGGTCTACTGTACCGCGCTGACCATGAGTGCTGGCACAGGGTTTATTTTCGAGTTTTTCGTCTCTCACAGAGGATGTTATCTGTGTGCCATATCCCTTAGCTGACTTTTACAGCACTCTTGGGAGTAGATGGGGCGGTGACACTGGTATTCTTAATCCGTCACCACACGGAAAAATATATTATTATATATAGCTTTAACATAATCATAGTCATCCATATTATCCATGTTGTGACGGAGTAATAATACAAGTGTCACTGTGTGTGTATAAAAGCCGCAAGACTCGGCACTCCTCCACTTTAAGAGGGTTTTTGGCCAGCAGTATGACGTTACTAGACTGGAGAGAGAGTGAGGCATCAACAGTGTTTAGTTCCCAAATTAAAACCGAATTGAAATTTAAATAGAATTGTATCCATCGTATAAATGTAGAACTATCTGAAACAGTGTTAGCGTAATTACTTAATTGGATATCTAGGACCGCGGTGAGCTTTGAACTCAACTAACTACATGCATTAGTTTGTCTACAATGAGAGGAATGAACATCGAATTTCACTACACTAGAACTTGCAACATTCGATGCTGAAATGAGTTCTGTTAACACTATTCCCTATGTTATTATTTGTAAGTACTAAAGAACTTTTACTAGAACCGTAATTTTTGAAAAAAGAACGTTAAAGTTAAAGAATGAGTAGGACTCGCTCACGAACGGTTTCGAGCCGTTATTATCATCGAATAAAGATATCATTGAATAACGGGATGAGGGCAGGAAAATGATGATAATAATTATTTTGTTGTAGCAATTTGTATCTATACTATAAACTGTGAAATTTTCACTCTCAGACTATCAACGTTCTAGAGACACAGCCTTGACAGACGGAGGAATGGACAGTTATGCCTAAGTAATAGGGTAGGTACTGTTTTACCTTTTGGTAAGGGACCCTAACAAAGTTTCCGATATATAACGCACTTCCTTTTTTTTATAAAAAAAAAGTGCGGTATATAACAATTAGCTGAACTCTCGATGCAATTGCAGCCCGTGTCCAGTAGAAGAGTCGAAATGATCTGATATTTTGTACACACATTAAGGTCTGAAGACAATGTAACAGCTTTAAAAAAATTCAGTATTTTCAAGCGTGTGTTTAGTTTTTTTAACTAAGAAATTTTAATTTGTATTAAGCAAAGATAATTACACGCCTCTAAGAATAAGAACCCCTTGCTTATAAAGTAATGAATGCAATCAACTTTTTGGGCAACTTGCCACACGAAGTCTTAATTCTACGTATGTACCTACATTCTTAGGCGAAACTTAGAATAAATATGATAATATATTCGTATACTTACATACTGTACAGTACTTTTATGGCGACGGATTAAGAATGCTAATGTCACCACCCCATTTCCTGTAAAAACCTATAAGAACAGACACACATCTTTTGTAAGAAATGGAAAATTCGTAATTAAACCCTGTACTAAGACACCCGGTCAGGGTGGCATAGTAGACCAAAGTAGCCTCCCGAAGCAGAGAAGGCCTGTGCCCAACAATGGAATGTTTATAGGTTGGGAAGAAGTAAGAAGTACGTACTGTACAGTACATGCCTTTGGTTCAAATTATAATAAAGGAGGCTTTCCGATCTTCGCAACGAGTGACGCGCGATTAGTCAAATCTAGTCGAATCCCCCCGTAGTCCCGCGTAGATGTGTGTGTGAATGGCACCTTTATGTTTAAATTTCTGTGTCGGTATTTAACGAATATTATGCTAGGAGCAATATCTTCAATCTCTTTGCTCAAGGAGTAAG
Source organism: Orgyia antiqua (assembly GCA_916999025.1). Taxonomy (NCBI): domain Eukaryota; kingdom Metazoa; phylum Arthropoda; class Insecta; order Lepidoptera; family Erebidae; genus Orgyia; species Orgyia antiqua. Next base: position 11,279,399 of record OU779864.1, on the reverse strand, counting down.
CACCGCTAATTACCTCGCAATCCCTAACTGTACTGTTCAAGACAGATCAATTTGTTTAATTTGTATTATGATAACGCTTTGAATCAGAATAGGCGTATGTTTCAATTAATAATTTTCCTTTAGGCAGTTAAATGTGTGCTCTGACTCTCTGACGTAGAAATAATGCGATATTCATTGTGTGTGGTAGTTGTATCTGCGATTTAATTCGTTTGCTTATAAATCAAATTCGCTAGTGATTTTACCAGTGCTTGTAATACTGTATAAGTATATTATTGAACTCCTTCAAAATGACTTAAATAAAACTGGCTAATAATAGAGATTTTATATTTAGATAGTTTTATACTCCTAGTTATAGTATTGGCGTCTTGGTGGCATTTTTTACTAACGCTTCGCTCTTATTAGTTGCAGCGTGATGTTATATAGCCTATATAAATCCTTCCTCGATAAATGTTCTTTCTAACACTAAAAGAATTTTTAAATCGGACCGGAGTTTCCTGATATTAGTGAGTTCAAACAAACCCTTCAGCTTTATAGTTTTAGTGTAAATAGATACACTTCAAATAAACCATTTAAAGAGTATCTATACCTATAAATTAACGTCGCTTAGTAATCCAATAAGAATATTTTGTACTTGAATAATTACGTAACTTGAAATTGTGATTCTTTGTTATTCAATGTATAGTTACCATTTATGTTTAATAGTATTAAGTAAGGTCTAGAAATAGGAATAACGTTTTAATTACAGGAATCGGTCCAATATTTTCGAAGTTATGGAAGTTTTAAGTTTGTTTATTGTAATTTAAATGGTATTTTTAGGGTTCCGTACCCAAAGGGTAAAAACGGGACCCTATTACTGAGACTTCGCTGTCCGTCCGTCCGTCCGTCCGTCCGTCCGTCCGTCTGTCACCAGGCTGTATCCCAAGAACGGTGATAGCTAGAGAGTTGAAATTTTCACAGATGATGTATTTCTATTGCCGCTATAGCAACAAATACTAAAAATAAAATAAAATAAATATTTAAGGGAGCCCCCCTTAAATATTTATTTTATTTACCATTACCTTACCCATACACCATTACCCATTACATTACCCATACAACAAACATGATTTTTTTACCGTTTCTTGCTCGATACTAATAACGTTGCCTTATGTTGCATAGATAAATGGTACGGAACCCTTCGTGCGCGAGTCCGACTCGCACTTGACCAATTTTTTGATGTTTTAGTTCTAGAAAGTTTTTATAGTTTGAATTTATGATTTTTATTATTGTTATATACAAAATAACGTGTAACATGTAAGGATTTCTTTAAAAATAGATATGAAAGGAGGAGTCTAAAGATTTCGATTACGTAAAAAATTAGGAACAAAAGGGCTCTAATTGACATGATCGTCGTTACGGTAAAGGGCCGAGCCACCTATGTGAGGTAATTTATCGTAACAACAATCGCAGTCCGAAGCATAATCACCGAGCTCTACAATAAGAAGGAAATCGAAATCTGAAGACTACAACATATCAGAACAGAACCAGTGTTTTATTTGAAATGGAAGTTCTCGCCTTTTACGCATTTAGGGGTGCGTGGGACACGGGTCAACCAGCCAGGTACTTGTACCTGTACTGGACGTGCCGTAGACGACCGTCCGCCACAATACCAACTCCGAAGAAAAAAATTAACTGCTTTTCCTGTTGACCCTAGCTATAGGAAACTATTATGTGTTTAACTTTTACAAATATTCAGGTTATATTGATGTAAATAATATAAGGAAATAAAATCAAAGTCAATAAATTTAATAATTGTTTTATTTTATCGAAAGCAACAGTGGTCCGCAGTACAACAGAATTTTGACACTAGTACACTAGGACAGAGTTTTATGAAACAGTACATTTATTACGTACATTCATTCATAACATAGGAACGATCATAATATATCTTAATATACCCTAAGTTTTTTTGTAATAGGTTAAACCAATCATTATGTCACCTCTCTATTCGTGTTGTTTATGTATCTCTCCTTACTAATATTTGTTGAAAAGTAGATTATAACAATTGAACCGACATATTAAAAATGATATCAGTCAATTCAATGCTTTGCAGACGGGCCTCGTGGTGTAGTGGTTCATATAACGGACTGCCAATCACGAGGTCTCGGGTTGGATTCCCGGTCAGGACAATCATTTGTGTGATGTTTTTAATTGTCATACAAATGTGTGTACTGCGTCTGGGTGTTTACTATGTATTATAAGTATGTATTTACAAAAGAAAAGTAGTATATGTATTATATCCGTATTCTGGTACCCATAACACAAGCATAATAAGCTTAGCTTGGGACCAGAGGACGTTGTGTGAAATGTCCATGAATATTAATTATTTATTTGTTATCAAACAAAAAACAAAATACGTACTCCAACAACCGATAAGAACATTTCATTTAATAGCAATGTACTTACACAAAGTTGTTGCCCAGTAACTTAATAAAAAGCTAACGTTTAATTAACATTGACATGTAATATTGCAATAGCAAGGTTGTAATTGTATACCCATTATTTCGTACGCGCGGAAAATTAACTTTCCGGCAATACATTATCTCACTCTTTCGAGATAAAAAGTAGCCTATATGTTAAATTTGGTATATATGCTACATTATTGTAAAGTTTCATTTAAATCTATTTAGTATTTTTCGAGTGAAAGAGTAATAAACATCAACATTATTGGAATACATAACATAGAGTAAAACTTCTTTGATAAGTTATAAAAAAATATTAGCTTTCCGCGCTCATTCTACATATACTGTGCCAAATTTCACAATGTTCCGAGCGTATTTCGTAAAAATGGGTACAAACTTTTCACTTCACGTAATAATATATAGAACTTCGTGGTTAATTGTGACATAATGTATGGTTCTACGTATTACAATAGTACGCAGAAAATAATATTAATGAATAATGGGAATAATATTACATTAAACATGAGGAAAGATTGTGAAATATACATATCTTTACCAATCAGTGATTTGTTTTATTATTTTATTATCTAATATAGGCAATTTATCTTTCTTACACAAAAGCAATATAACCAAATAATTACATCTTTTTATCGTAATTTTGCTTATATAATTGACTGACATCAACAAATTATCTGCTTAATTTAAGCGCAAAATACTTAAACACTAGATATGTATATGCCTTATTTTTGCCTTATATATACAAGCCTATTTTCATGGAACTCAGTCTATATTTATTAATACTTTCAATATATTGACATAATTAATATATTTATCTAAAATTACGTAATACTTATAATTTTCTAAAATGAGATCTAAAGAGATATGTTCCGCCGTCACCCTTAAAAAAATAAACCGAAATTATACATACTCGTAGCAATGTCCATTTATAAAATAAAAAATTATCGAAATAAACATTGATTATCTGCGGTTTTGTTAACATTATATGAGCAATTGAAATTAAGATTTTGTGACAAATTTATTTAATAGATTACATTAAATTCGATCTTTTTATGTAGAGATCAAAATAATAACCAAAATAAGACGACTTTGAGAATCGGTATGAACTGAAAATTCACTCAAGAAAACCGTTTCTGTTTACCCGACGTTTTGATCGAATTTTGGTCACCATGACCAGTTGATAAAATATTTAAATGCTTTACCTATTCATTAAAAAACTGTATATTAGAAAACTGTATTCGCATCATATAACTTTTTAACAGGATTAGCTATAAAAATTTAATAGGTATTATCCCAGCAATATAATTGATTTATTTTTCGTTGGATTAAAATCAACATTATACAAAAACCGCTATGTTGATTAAAATTCCTAATGAGATGAAAAATCCGTAGAAACATCGATGTTTTGAGACTGCATTATTGTAATCTTGTAACCTGAAATCTGAAAACATTTTACTAATTAGCAAGTAAACAGAATTTCTTTGTTAATAAATTTGCTTAAGAGGATTTAATCTTTATACTGTCAAAGAGGATTTTAAATTAAACAAAAATCTTGTAACAAAAGCTTTTGAAACTATTAGAATTTAACAATACAATTATTGTATGTTCTTGTTTTGCAATTAAATCTTCAACATTGCTATATTTAATTACGACGGGCCTCGTGGTCTAGTGGTTTATATAACGGACTGCCAATCACGAGGTCTCGAGTTCGATTCCCGGTCAGGACAATAATTTGTGTGATGTTTTTAATCGTGATACAAATGTTTGTTCTGCGTCTGGGTGTTTACTATGTATTATAAGTATGTATTTACAAAAGAAAAGTAGTATATGTATTATATCCGTATTCTGGTACCCATAACACAAGCATATAAGCTTAGCTTGGGACCAGAGGACGTTGTGTGAAATGTCCATGAATATTTATTATTATTATTATTTTATTTAATTACACATCGGATTGTATTTGGTACTGGATATTAGTTTTTATGGTTTCGCACTAAAAGTTAAACAGGGACCTATTACTGAGACTTCAATATCCGTCTATTTCCAGGCTGTATCTCCACAATGGTAATCATAATCATAATCATTTATTCATTGCATTCATGTGGTGATTTACAAGGTGTAATAAAATATTTACAGTACCAAACATGAACCCTGCTAGGGCACAGCAACAAGTGTTTAGAACTACATAGATATTAAACTTTTATTTAAACATTTTTTTAAATTTTAATCTATTACATAATAGTATGTCTACTATGTTTACTACAAAATCTTTGTGAACTAATAACTAATATACAACAAAAAATAACTAAAGATATAATAAAAATTTAATACAAAACTAATCAACAATATATAAATCTATAACTAGGACATTTATTCAATTAAAAATTCGTTAATATTATAATAACATTTGCTTAAGACGATACCAAAATAGCTTCGTGCATTTTTCTATGAACGAAGTTTTCATTGTTTCTTTAGATTGAATGGCTAGAGCTCTAATTTTTAAGTATATGTTTTTTCAATATATGATCTAGGATCACATCAACTCAGAAACGCGATTGAAAAAAGTTTTCTCGATAGAAAATCTTGGCGAAACAACCTCTCAATTTTTATATTTTTTTCATTTGTCGGTCTATTATCGCGTATTAACTAATGAAATAACTTTAAAAACATAAGTAACTATTATATATAGAAACACGTAAATCAGAATTAAAATATATTTAGTAGATTTTGAGTAAATAGGAAAAGTATCCCTAATTCTTCATTTTCTGTGCCTACTGGCTGTGTTAATATGTACGTGGCGGCGATGATATACGATAATATTGATGTAGGCCCTTAATAAGTATTTCTGTAGAATACTCTTAAAACTATTTTCCTTATTTACATTTTTTATATACTCTGAGATTTTTATAAAGAGCTGAAAATTTCACAGTTTAGGTATATCAATTGATGCTATAACGGCAAATGCTTATCTTTATCATATTTCTACCTTTATCGCGTTATTTTCCCTATAACCCTTCGTGTGCGAATCCAACTCGTACTTGACCGGTTTTTTTTATTTATTTTATTTATATTTTGATGATCAATGTTTTAATATTTAGCAGATGTATTTATATTTTAATTATATATTTTTCTTTTATTTTGTTCTTCTACTTCAATTGTAAAAATCAAAATCTCTCCCAGTATCTACATACTATTTCGTATCGTATATCTATTTTTATATACATATCTTTATCTTTGCTTCTTATAAAACAAAGTCGTAATTTTTGTATGTATGTCCCTATGTGAGCTTATATCTTCAAAAATACGCAACAGATTTTGATGCGGTTTTTTTAAATAGATAGAATGGTTCAAGAGGATGCCTTTTTGCATAATTTATTGGGGTTTGCTGTATATTGGATGAGATATGATTAAATTTGCCGAGAAATTCGGACGCGCGCGTGTTATAAATGAAAACGCTGCCTTATCTATGTGAGGTACAACAAACTAATGTATGGAGGAATTGTTTGTTACCTATAGTTCTTCAAAAAAGTATGCGCGATATGTCTATCATTTAAGGGAAACCCGCTGTATCCATAATAATGTCAAAAAATTATCGAATTCAATAGGGTGTTTTTAAAAGCTATTTATGTGTATTTTGTAACATTTTTTATCAAATTAAATACCTTAGTTAGCTTACGCAATTAATATAGATTATAACTGCTCTTTAAAGCATACCATTTAAATGAATATCTTATGAGATATGACGAAAAAAGAATACTAATTAAACTGTTGGCTGAGCAACGCGAACGTTCCCTCGATCTTCTTTCTATCCACACTCCAATGTTTGGATATGTAAGGATGTTTATTGTGCTTTCACGTAAAGACTACTAGACGGATTTTCATGAAACTTTCTAATGGAAATTGGAATAGCAAATGAACTTATTTTTTATCCTTTTTACCGCGGTAACACCGCGGGGCACAGCTAGTACAGATATAATTACAAAAAATCGTCATTATCATACATATAAAACGGGATAATTAAGTTCAAAACACCAACTATGTTTGTGATCACTATAATTAGTGTAGTATTAGAAACAAATAGTTTTTGATTACCCGTTAATACGTACCTTGTGTACCAAAGGGCGTACTTTCTGATGACTTATCGGCCACAATGTTTAACCGCTGTACAACTGTGAAAACATTAGCGTTTTAAACCATTTTATATTTAACTAGCTGCTGTCTCTGACTTCGTGGTTTTCGAGTGGAATTCGTCAATTGTCACGGTCAAAACTGCCAGCATATAATTCTCATGCTCTAAACTTAATAGATTTCATTTTAATCAGTTCAATGGTTTTGGCGTGAAATAACGACAAACAGAGTTATTTTCACATTTACGGTACAAGTGAGGTCGACAAACATCTAGTATAACTTGTACCATATTATAAGATAAATGAAAATTCTAAATTGAATAAAGTCTAGGGGAGAACATGTAGAAAGTCACCTAAAAACTAAATCAACGAAATAGTGATACATAAACACAATTTGTTTACCATTTCTATTATCCGTTGCTGGAAGTGGCATTGCTATAAGAATAGAAAATAGATTAGTATATTACACAACTTGATCTTTATCTGATAACTAAATGCAGTAATTCCATGTATAAAAATATTCTAATGTGTAAATTATTGAACTATTGCAGCGTTTATTCAAAACAATTAAATGACGAGCCTCGTGGTCGAGTGGTTTATGGAACGGACTGCCATTCACGATCGCGGGTTCTAAACCCGCTGGGAACAATAATTTGTGTGATATATTTTTAATTTGCATATAATTGTTTGTACTGCGTCTGGGTGTTTCTATGTGTATGTATTTACAAAAGAAAAGTAGTATATGTATTCTATCCTTATTCTGGTATCACTAACACAAGTCTTTAATAAAATTATCTTGGGACCAGAGGACGTTGAGTGAAATGTCTATAAAAAAACAATACATTCTCCAAACATTTTCAATTAACATTACGCATAAAGTTACACTGTTTGTCTTTACTTACTATGTTTGTGACTAACTTCAGAGCGACGACGGTGTGCACGTACATCTTTTTACATTTGTAACTAACTATACGATATCGATTGTTTTGATAACTTATTATTTTTGCGTAACACTTCAAAACAAGTAACTTGACTAATAAATTAAGTGTCTAATACTTACGATATAATTTGATAGTGCCCTCAGTATCGCCGAGAGAATTTTTAGAAACACATTTATAGGTCCCATAGTCGGAACTTGTCACCCTTCTTATAGCGAGTCGAAGTATAGATCTGTAAGATCCATCTAGTTTCTGTGGTTCAAGTCCTCCTCCTAAACAAAAAATTCGTTACATTAAATTGTGTGTATTTTAATAATACCATCCGTCTGTGATGCGAAGGTCCTTTAACAGGAGTTTGCAAAAGTATCTGGGTGAGACAAATAAACATTAAAAATTAATGATGGCAGCCCTATTTAAACATAGAGGTAGTATTTATGACCCTATCTTTGTGATTTAAACAAATCGATCAGTAAATGTATAACATATTATTATATATCTAAATATAAAATAACCTCCGTAGCAATAGACAATATGTAATACGCTTCCCTCTCCAGCCTATTTACGTCCCACTGTTGGGCACGAGCCTCTTCCACTATAGGAGGGATTATAGTCTACTGTGCCGCGCTGACCAGGCGTATTGGTGCAGGATTTATTTTCGAGATTTCCGTCTCTCACTGAGGGTGTTATGTGTGTGCAATATCCCTTAGCTGACTTTTAAAGCACCCTTTGGAGGAGATGGGGTGGTGACACTTGTATTCTTAATCCGTCACCACACGGAGAGCTAATACGCTTATGCTCTTATAATTAAGAAAATACGATCGAAAGACAGACACTAAAAATTATAAATAAAACAGCAACCTGAACAATGTATGTCAATGCGGTCCTAGAGTAACGAGTTGACAGAGTTACGAGCTTAAATTAGGTTGTTAATTAAAACGAAATTATTTTAATGGGATATTTATGTTACGTAATTAATATGTATTAAATCTGCAATGAGCGCAATATAGGGCTAAGTTTAAATCAAACATAATGTTTCTTTTTTATATACAAAAGAATAATTAGTATTTGATTAGTTGATAAGTCAAAGCTAGCAGTAATTCGTAATTATGAAAGCTGAGCAACAATTACAAGTTCTTACATACTTTACATTAGTTAATAATTTATCAAAAGCAACTCAGAGCTTTGAATGCCTGTAAATGTAACATACGAAATTCTTTCGTTAGATGGGTTTATGAGAATCACATCATTGAGAAAAATAGGCAGTGCAATATAGAATAAATAGTCACAATGGATCTTCAAAGAAATGTTCCAATATATAATTTTAATATATAATTTCCAGTAAAAAATTATCAGTAAACCATAACCGTAAATCCGTAAAAAGTAGTTTTATTTAAACGCATGAGTCGCGCAAATGTTAGCGAATTTCATTTCCCTACAAGATATATTTCACGGAAGTTTATCTCCTATAAAAATAGTTACAAAGCGTGTATAAAGAAAGTATAGTCAAATATCAAACTAATGAAAACACGTTACTTAACAAAGGACTAGTTAATTAGAACACAACAATAGCAACAAGAACGATAAAAGAGACGATTCGCAATACTAATAAGCTCCATTCTATTCATCTCATATTGTGGCTAGTTACAGTTTGGAACAAACGTATTTGGGTTTACAGGGTGGTAAAAGTAACGTAACTAATTGAACTGAGTACGTTCGTAAACGGACGATTAAAGTTCTTAATGACAAATCGAATAGATGCTCTTATCCCAAAACCAGAATAGTATTTATACCTAAAGGGAATTTTGTGTACTATTCAATGCTGATCAAGCGGTTTGCGTAGAGTTTAGCTTCAAGATATTCTTTTATTTTAAGAGGATACCAAAATAGCTTCGTGCATTTTTCTATGTACGAAGTTTTCATTGTTTCTTTAGATTGAACGGCTAGAGCTCTAATTTTTAAGTACATGTTTTTTCAATATATGATCTAGGATCGCATGAACTCAGAAACGCGATTGAAAAAAGTTTTCTCGATAGAAAATCTTGGCGAAACAACCTCTCTAATTTTTTATTTTTTTCATTTGTCGGTCTATTATCGCTTATTAACTAATGAAATAACTAAAATGAAAATGAATGAAATAATAAACATAGGTAACTATTATGTATAGAAACACGTGGATCAGAATTAAAATATATTTAGTAGATTTTGAGTAAATAGGAAAAGTATCCCTAATTCTTCATTTTCTGTCCCTACTGGCTGTGTTAATATGTACGTGTCGGCGATGATATACGATAATATTGATGTAGACCCTTAAGAAGGAACTTGTTTGTTGAGGAATTGAAAAAATACACATTTTTAAACCATCGAAATAGCAAACAAGTGCAGAGCTCGCCTGATGGTAGATAAGTGGTTACCGTCTTAACCTATGAACACCAGCGGTTTCGCTTGGGCATCACCGACCCTTCAGAAATTTTCTCAATCGTTTTTTTTTGAAGAACTCCATACTGAAATCCTTTAGGAAATATTGTAACAGGTAGTTCCTTCCACAGCCTAATTGTACGTAAAATAAAATTCTGATGAAATCGTTGTTTCAAAATTTGATCACCATAAATACTTACCAACAGGCACTATTTCGCCATTGTCTCTGCTCCAGTAACTGACAGGTTTAGGATATGCCTCTGTTTCACACTCCAGAACTAACTCGCTGCCAATAGCTGCACCCACTAGTTGATTTCTTATAGTTATCACGGGAGGAACTACGGGAAGATGTTTGTTTTAAATAAATTATTAAAACTATTTCACGAGTTGTCAAAAGAAACTTCCCCGGGTGCTGGTAAAAGCCAACTAAGGAATAACACAGATATTATCCTCTGTGAGAGACGAAAAACTCGAAAATTAACCCTGTTCCAACACGCCTGGTCAGCGCGGCATAGTAGACCATAATCCCTTTCGAAGTGGAGCAGGTCCGTACCCGACTCTGAAACTTTAATGAGCTGAGAGAGAGAGTTGATGGCTGACAAATTTTCAAAATGTTGGAATATGATTAAACCTGATAGAACTGCTAAGAACAGTTTTTGTTTGTTCTAATTAAGGTTTTTTTTTCCTTATCTCCTTTTGCCCTGCCGGGCCATGATGGTGCCTTGAGCTTTACCATGACCCGGGAAGGGATGACCCCGATAGTTCTAATTAAGGTGCATATTTTATGAATAAAACAATGAAAATTAATTCTAATTATTTTTGACCAGCGTTATTCACATTAATCGGTCAGAATAAGGAATAAAATTACCTATAGACATGAATGATAATTGTTAACTGGACTAATTGCTCAATAGAAAAGTTTGACTAATTTTATGTGAATCTTGGTAACAGTTTTTGATACTACAACTAAATAATTGGGTTTAACAAGACTAAGTTTTATTATTCTTTTAATTACATTTTTATAGCTCTTTGTACAATTCGATATTGGATTTCGAAAGAAATACAAAATTATTTACCCATAAAGGTTATTTACCAACTATCTTCTGGATGGATTTATATAGATTTATATATAGAATACACAGTAGGTAAGAGATTTACAAACCGTACCAACTTGTATTTTGTAAAAAAAACTTATTTTCTTATAATTTCTCACTACTGAGCACTGACTTTAATAATAAGAGTTTGTCTTCCTCTCTCTCCAGCCCTTTAACGTCCCGCTCTTGGGCGTGAGCCTCCTCTACTTTGGGAGGGTTTATGGTAGGCAATGCCGCCTGACCAGGCGTAATAACAGGTTATTGGTCTACTAAATCACACTAAACATGGATGTTATTTATGATATTAATTCAAATTTTCCATTTAAAGATGCGAAGTAGGTGTTCTTATGTTTAATAAAATTTCGCTCACAAATATAATTGTTCAACATTAACAAGGCATTCTGTAATCATTTAATGATTTAACTTATAAATTACTTACATTCTACAGTAAGCATTATTCTTTTGCTTGGAGTTGGTGGGACACCGTTCGATGCAATGCATAGATACGCGCCCGCATGTTGCCTCGTTACACGACTTATATTCAACACGGGCCCTTCAAATGACGACACTGTAATAAAAAAGAAATGTTACAGAAACAGCCTACATAAAATGTTAATAAGTGACTAATTAAAAGTTAATAACAGAACGTTAATAAATGCCGTAATTAATATTTAATCAAAGTTATAGGAACATGTAAAATAAAAAAAGAAATGTCAATCTCAGGTTACTTTAGACACAACTTAACATATTACAGTGTTATGTAACGCAATTTCAACATTTGCTACAAAATAATGTAAATAGTCAAATCATAGAAAATATTAATAAACACGACATCATAATTAGAGCGATTTCTCCATTGAAATATTTTGACACCGGGGAATAAGTAAACGAAAAAGACAACACTAGCTTTACCAACTCCGTTTTGTAAGCTACGAAAAATGTTTATCTTTTTTATAGTTAAATAGAAATGAAAAGGCAAGACTGAGACTTGAAATACCTTTAAAAAATTATAGTGATTTCTCAACCGTTTTTGATTTTATTTCTTAGGTCATATTTTAAGTGAACACTTGAGTATTAAGTAGTATTCAATCTATTGGTACTATAGAACATACATCCAAGATCATAAAATTTATTCTTCGCCGCATTAAAACAATCACCTGAACTGTGGCCCAGTAAACTGTTGTTGATAAATATAAAATGATAAATAAATATGATAAATATAAAAATACGTGGAGTGTCACTGACACCTGTTATATTCCCAGAGCTAAAAATAAGTATCAAATAGTGATATAACTGGCGTAATAAAAGCTATTTTCTATAATTTAATGTTAGCAGACTACAAAAAACCATCCTTTGAATGACTATCTTGATTGATATGTATAATTTTTCACATGGTTTCCGAATTTTTCCTAGAGATAATGGAGACTTCTAAATTCTTTTTCATTACTCTCTTAATAAACTATGTAAAAACAACTAATTAAGCCACAATAAGAGTTCTTAGAAGTTATTCTGAGTTTATAGAAAGTAGAAAATTTACTTGTTAAGTTGCAAAATTTCTGCACTTGTGACTACGATAATAAAAGCGAGATTAAAATCAATGGATGCTTATACAGAATTCTAATTAAACGATGTTTAATCAAGAACAAAAGAAGCTAGGGAACATTGTTCAAAAATACGAAAAATAAAACGACAGAAATTAATTACGAGGGTGCAAAAACCTTGTATTCCATCGGCGACAGTAATAGCTTTTGTGCCTTTGGGATGTTCTCTTCGCCAGGTGATTTGTGGCTGCGGGGAGCCTGTCGCAGCGCAGGTTAAACTGATCGATGCTCCTTCTCGCACTGTCTGATCCGTACTTGTTCCACGGTCGAGAATATCTGGCGGTACTAATGAACAAAACAGAAATAGATCACGACAAGTTGTGCTTCCATTAAAGCTAATTATACAAACGCTCCAATAATTCAAAATAGTTACAACGATCCAATAAAGTCTGTTCGGTCACTAAACTTATAATTTTGGATAAAATAGTTTGAAAATAAATCTCTCTTAAAGATAGTGACCATAAATGTTCTGTGTAAGCTTTTTGATAGCTTTATAGCTGTCTTTAAACGAGTAACTAAAAGTCTTCTGGCAAAGTTACTTACCAACTATGTCTAAATATCCGAGCTGACTCTTCATAGGGTCGGTGTTAATTTGACACATGTACCATCCTCTATCAGTTTCTCGTAGCTCTCTAATATGCAGGAACCAAGTGCGGTGGTCGCTATGAGTAACTCCCACTCTTCTACTCCTTGATATAACGTGCGTGTGGATTGTGAGAATAGTCTGCGTGTCCACCCTAAGCCACGCGACCTATTTATGTACAAAATATTTACTACCCGCTGCCACTAATGTTAAAATAACAATCTTAGTTCAAAAATCTTAGCTATATTGATAAGCACACAACATTTCACTTCGTCCACACAGTTTATTGTAGATATTTTTTTCTTTCTTTGCTAGTACATAATAAATCCAAGTAAAATATTGTATTTATGTAATAACAACACTAAGTTTTGATTCTCTAGTGTCAACTACGCTCTAAATAAATCTATTCTGTTTTAAAATATGCTTTTATTTAATAAATCAAATTATAACGAAAAAAATTATTACCATAAGCGGATCATTTTTTATTATTGCAAACAATAATAAAATGGAAATATTTTTGTATAAATATTTTTATACCAATTTAAAAGTAAATAAACTATAGAAATGACATAAAACCTTAGTTTCACAACAATTTTCGATATCTGGGAATGAAAGGCTGTGTTAAATTTATTATTTTTTATTTCCAAAGAAGACTTGTTATAAAGTTAGGTTATCTTATTTATAGTCCTTATTAGTAATTTATTTTAAACTAAAACACTAAGCAGGTATGTAATTGTGCTGCAATTTCAATGATATTTTGACTGAGTTATTTTAGTAGCAGTGTCGAGTTTGCAAACATTATGTAGGAGGCATAGCTTAATTGCACTAAAAAGAAACTTTCAAATTACATAATTAGCTCCTTCAGCTTGCAGAATTCTGCAAACAAATAAGGAATGAACAATAGCGGATATAAAATTATCCGCTAAATTTAAAGTACGTAAAAGCGCTATCTAAGTACCTATTCATACATGATAATAATCTCATACACTACGATTATTGAAGCACAGTTAAATATACAGTTAGTGACTGTACGTTACCTACATGTAACCGAAATTTTCCTTTTAATACGCGATGTACCTACATTCAAATAGAGAGGTGATACAAAGTATTACTACAAATGTTCGTCAAAAAGACAACATTTTTGCCATCGGCAGCGAGTTCATTGTCACACCGTAGAACCGTTACCATCCCGTACTGTACGGTTCGAGCGCCACTTTATCCCACGTACGATCAGGTTGTGGAATGAACTCCCTGCCATGGTTTTCCCACAGGACTACAGCATGGGGCTCTTCATAAAGGGCGTCAAAAGGTTCCTACAGGGTCGGCAACGCGCGGGTGGTACCTCTGGTGTTGCAAACGTCCATAGGCTACGGTAATCGCTTTCCATCAGGCGAGCCGTATGCTTGTATGTCACCCTAATCGTATAAAAAAAACAAATTTATTCCTAAGATCTTCAGTTTTTATAACAAGTGTACTTACTTTATATGTAGAGAGATTATGTACAGTACAGGCGAGTATCGCTTCACGACCGAGTGGTGCGGTCACATTTGCAATTGGCGCACTGAAACCTGGCTCGTCTGAAACAATGTATGAGTTCATTTATTTTATTATATACTAACATACATAATTATAATAACGTGTACAGCTAACTAAATATTTTACTAGATTCAAATCGAAAGCAGTGTATTTCTTCAAAACTATGATGTTTTGATACGCTAGCGCTGTTCTAAAATCCCTAAACTTAGTAATCTATACAAAGCTATTATTGTCCGCATAGCAAAAACCTTTTTTATTAACACGCTTTTTATAAGGTTTCGTATGTATATATATATCAATGTATTAATCTATGTAACGGAATCTTTGAAAGCGATTTTCAGCCACTTGCAGTAGACGGATTGATCTGAAATTTTGCACACCTAACAAGGACCGATGACAATGCAATAATTTAAAAGAATAATCACAATTCCTTGATCAGAATTACTAGAATAGCATGTTGAAGTATCACTATGACCACACTTGTATTTTTAATCATACACGTAATAGTTTAATTGTATATGAGTAGACTCACCAAGATTATTGTGTTTCTACGTATCCCTTTCGTATACAATCAGCTAATTTCACATAAAAACGCTTTGTTTATAGAATCAGGTAAAAATATCATAATTGTTTACTTGTGTTTACTACGATTGTGACAACATGTGACAACAGAAACTAATGTCTCTGACAACATAAACTGTCAACGTTTTGTAAGTAGGTAGCATAGAATTGAGTATTGATGACAAGGCAATCATTTAAAAAATATTCAGGATATTTAAGCGTGTTTTTTTAGTTTTTAAACTAAGTAGATTATTATTTTAACAAAAGAGTCGAACAAATATAAGATAATATGTATATTGACTTGTCGCTATTGGGCCGAAATACAGTTTTTATTTCCTCATTATAACGGTAATTATTTCAGTCCAATTGTTTTCTGTAAAGAACACTAAACGATCGATCGATCGAGTTAGTGCAAACCGCTCGATAGGTGGTATTTTACAAAATCGGCGCGATGTTTAACTCACACTGAGAAAAATTGTTGTGGAAGATTTGGTAATCATGTGCAGGAGTCATGATAGCTCCGTCGGTAGAGTGACGTAACGGGTTTCCCAATTCGTGGGTTCAAGTCCCGCTTATGGTGATTATTTATTCCACTATAATTTAGTTTAATAAGTACATATTATTCTATATAATTTTAAAATCAATTAACTTAAATAAATAAACCTAACAAGTGGATGAACTTTTATACAATTTATTTAGAATTTTAGATATATGTAATGCAGTGAGGATTTTTGTTTTAAATCCACAGAATTGAATTGTCTGATAGCCTGTGAACATGGGTTCGTAGAGATGCAAATGTAGAGCAAACCTTTCCTTATTAATGTTGATGTGTTCACCTTTTGGGAAATCGTGTTTGGTTTGTTACAAACAAAAAGAGGCGGTTGTTTAATTAAATTTAACAAATTGTTTCAATAATAACGTTAATTCCCAAGGTTTTATTGGTTAAACCTCTAAACGCCTAATACAACAAACCACGAATTGTTCTGTAACCACTTTATAATTATCTAGCCTTTAGGCTGTGTCTTCTTTCGCCTAATTTAGCCTATAATAATCTACTTAGTTTAAAAACTAAAAAACACGCAATATCCTGAATATTTTTTAAATGATTGCATTGTCATCAATCGTAGTAAACACAAGTAAACAATTATGATATTTTTACCTGATTCTATAAACAAAGCGTTTTTATGTGAAATTCTCTGATTGTATATGAAAGGCATACGTAGAAACACAATAATCTTGGTGAGTCTACTCATATACAATTAAACTATTGCGCGTGTAATTAAAAATACAAGTGTGGTCATAGTGATACTTCAACATGCTATTCTAGTAATTGTGATCAAGGAATTGGGATTATTCTTTTAAATTATTACATTGTCATCGGTCTTTGCTAGGTGTGCAAAATTTCAGATCAATCCGTCGACTGCAAGGGGCTGAAAATCGCTTTCAAAGATTCCGTTACACAGATTAATACATTGATAGATACATACCGAACATATAAAAGCGTGCTAATTAAAAATTAAGTGTAATTTCCAATAATCTATATATACACTAATATTATAACGCTAAAGAGTTTATTTGTTTGTTTGAACGCGCTAATCTCAGGAACCACTAATTCGATTTGAAAAATTCTTCCAGTGTTGTATGGTACATTTATCGAGGAACGCTATAGGCTGTATTACGCTGCGATGGCGAAGCATCGGTAAAAATGTTGTAAAAACGGGGAAATTTTCTAAAATCCACGCGTGCGAAGTCGTGAGTAACAGCTAGTATTAGTATAAAACCCCTAGCTAAATATTTAATACATCAAATTATGGTGGAAAAAGTGATTACCGCAAGCGGGACCGGTAATCACTTTTTCCACCATAATTTGATTTATTACCATGTCAATTGTAAAATTAATAAATTACCCTAGCTAAATATGTTTAAAAATTAATCACAATTTAATCTTGGCCATTCTTTTACATATCCTTTGAAATAATGATAATTAAACTAGCTGTTGCCCGCAACTCCGTACGCGTGGAATTTAGAAAACTTTTCCCGTTTTTGCAACATTTTTCACTACTGCTTCGGTCCTATTGGTCGTAACGTGATGTTATATATATATAGCCTATAGCCTTTTTCGATAAATATACTATCCTATATAAATAAATAATAATAAATATTTATGGACATTTCACACAACGTCCTCTGGTCCCAAGCTTAGCTTATATGCTTATGTTATGGGTACCAGAATACGGATATAATACATATACCTACTACTTTTCTTTGTAAATACATACTTATAATACATAGAAACACCCAGACGCAGTACAAACATTTTTATGACAATTAGAAAAATCACACAAATGATTGTCCCGAGCGGGAATCGAACCCGCGGCCTCTTCATCGGCAGTCCGTTACATAAACCGCTCAACCACGAGGCTCGTCATATATATATATACTATCCTACCTAATTTTTCAAAAGGACCAGTGGTTCCTGAAATTAGCGCGTTCAAACAAACAAACAATCAAACTCTTCAGCTTTTTAATATTAGTATAGATATTTTTAAGATATACCATGGAAAAAATTTAACAACGTAATTTTGTATTAATTAAACAATGTAATTGAACAATGTAGAAAACATCGATAGCCTTATAATCAGACGATTCTAACGCATGAACTACTACATAGATATCGAGGTCATTGTCACTGATGGCTTTTAAATATTACATGGCATTTAAATAATAATATCGGATTGGCTACGGGGGAAAAAATAAACGAATGTTACGGTTCCACCCGCGTTTTTGGTTGTTGTGGCCAAATGTTGTAGAAGTTATAACAAGTTGCGGCTAATTGCTTTAGAATACAGCTACGTAGTTAATTTTGGCTATATCTACATTTAAACACAATTTTAACCAAAGCATTACGTTTAAATAAGCGTGAACATGAAATATTTCCTGAAGAGATTCATCGAACACAGGTCAAAGGAACAATTTGTAACTCATAAACTCCAGAGCAAGAGAAGCTTTTTACAATCCGTTATAAACGTTGTATTTGGCTACATAAATGTAAAATAATTGTAATAAAAAATATTCTAAAACTATCTATATATATCATGTTGTATCGACAGTCCTACGAGCGATGTGGCCTGCCCATTGCCACTTCAGCGTGCTAGCTTTTCGGGATATGTCGGACACGCCAGTTCTCCTACGGATCTCTGTATTTTGAATTTTATCCCGTAGGGAAATTTCGAGCATAGCCCTCTCCATAGCACGCTGTGCAACCTTGAGCTTATTTACGAGGCCGACATTTAAAGACCACGTCTCTGTTCCGTATGTCATCGCTGGTAACACACACTGGTCATAGACCTTCGTCTTCAGGCACTGCGCAGCGCCTAGTATGCGACATTTATTACACACAATATTTACGACGACAAGTTCTAAATAGTGGGGCGTTTATAAGTTAAGATAAAGAATAAAAGATAAGATAAGTTAAAAAAGCATATTACGTCAAAGAATATAACTTATTTTACATAACATGGAAGTTAGTTTTGCCCTACTTTAACATTAAAGCTACTACGAACGAAATTTACCACGCCAGTAGTTTTACGAACAACTATCTAGTTTCCATAGAAAAACGTGTTTGCATACGAATGGCACGCGACTTGTACTCTTAGTCACAACCTTTAGTTAAACTCAGGTGCCTGCTATAAAACATTAGTTTTGTTTTGAGATATCTGTACAAAGTTTCGGCTAAAAGAGAATATAATCATGTTATTTTTGTAACTGATTATTCCTATAAGCTAATAGTTTACGTGAGATTAAATATTATATAAAATCATTACGATTATACATATCACATTATTTATTTTAGTTAATTAAGGACCCGACATATAGTTATACAACATATTATCCTTAGCTGTCTCTTTGTTCTCAATATACACAAAACTACTAAATGTCATGTAGTTTTTCACGATTTTAGTGATTCTGGAGAAATTCTTACGATTTTTTAAATCCTACTAATAGTATAAATGTGAAAGTTTGTTTGAATGGATGTTTGGTTGTTTATTACTCTTTTACACAAAAACTACTGAATTGATTTTAATGAAACTTTACAATAATGTAGTTTATACATCAGAACAACACATAGTTTCTACAAATATGGTCAAACTATAAAAATATGGTCAAAGATTATAATCTAAATGTTATAACTAAGTGAATATGTCTGTGAATATTTTTAGTATTTATGTATCATATATTAATATTATGTAGTTTATGTATTGTTATGCAAGTTTGTGTATATATTTATGTTAAAATAGTATTTGTTTATATTTATGTCGTGTATTTATTACCTAAGTGCACCAGAGACTACTAACTTGTCCTGAAATATTAGATTCATCCAAAGGTTGCCTGGAAGAATTCGCTCTAAGCGATAAGGCCGCCCATTGTACGGGTTCTACGAATTATATTTCTTTTTTAATGTAAATTGAATGTAATTGGTGTACAATAAAGTATAAATAAATAAATAGGCTACAATTTATAAAGATAACCGCGGCAACCGAAATCCATGCGATCGAAGTCGCGGCCGTCCGCTAGTCATATATAAATCTTTATTATCAGACACAACGCACTGTAGTATTAGACTTTATATGATACGTTTGAGAAATAGTGAATTGAAAAACCAAGAATGTAGACCCTACGTTTTCTAAAAATTAAGCTTAAGTTAACATTTTTCTACGGCCATAAAAGCCCCATAATTGGACACGAGTCACCGTGAGTATTACCGTATTTGATTTACTATACCTCTGTGACAAGGCGTTTTAGCATAGAATTAAATTCACAGAAATGAGGTGGTGATACATGTATTATTAAGCCATCACCACATCCTTACATTATTCGTTACCATTGAAGCCTAAAGTATAATGTAAATGTTACACTTTCATAATTTTAAATTATAAACTTTCAATTTATTATTTTAATTATTAATGTTATTCCATAACAACAAAAAGTTTGTTTAGTGATATCATAAAACTGTTAACTGAATAATAATAAAACCAACTGAAACTAAACAAATTTTAATTCAAGGTCAAAATAATAAAATTTCTCTCACCATATCACAATTTGATAAGCAACTTGTTATTACAGGAGTAAAAGCTAATAGAAATTCACCTAAAACTAATATTTAAGTAACCGATAGCCGATTTATAGGAACTGAGAATAATTAATTATTTGCTTATAGTCATAATAGAAAAGGTTAGATACCGTGGAAATATTATGTCCTGGTATAGGCACGTAATGACTTAATGAGGAAGGATGAAGGGCATTTAAGCAAAAAGGTGATGAGTATGAATGTTGATGGCAGGAAAAAGAAAAGAAGACCAAAGAAAAAATGGATGAAATATGTGAGAGACGATATGAAAGAAAAAGCTGGAAAAGGAGAGGCTGGAAGAAAAGACATGCTACGCCGAACCCAAGTAGGTTGGGATAAGGAAGGAAGAAGAAGAATACCGTGGAAATATTTGTTCTTCAATGTAATTATATTGATTAAAATGAATATAAATGTTGATTACACCACAAGCCACTAACGTGAAGCTACAATTTAATTTTCGAGTAGGTACATTGAAAGTATCGATTATACCTCTTTCAGACTCATATCATTTTTGTACCTACTCAGAAATTGATAGAGTAAATTCCAACTCATAAATAACTGTCGATTTCAACTCCGACTCCAACTGGATTTCCATTCCGACCTCATAAGTAGTTATCCATTTTTACCTCATATAAAAGTGGTTTTCCAGACTAAAGTGGAACAATTCGCTTAGTTAAAAAACACGCTTGGAAAACCTTTACATTATTACATTGCCATCTGTCCTTAAATTTCCAGAGCAATCTGAATACTGCAAGTGAGTGAAAATCAATTTCTAAGATTCCATAGATTTTTATATTGATAGATGCGTACTGAACGATTAAAAGCGTGTCAATAATAAAAAGTTTATATACTTGTAAAGTACTTTTAAAATCACCGTGACAAGGTGTAAGCGTTCTACTCGTAACTGGCGCAGTTTAAGATTAAATGAAGTGTTAAAACGTTGTAATAACAATGTTTACATAAATTGTAACTTTCATTATAACAGATTTTAAAAGCTATAACGTGGATAACGCCTAAATTACACTGAGGGAGTTAAACGTTAGGCTCAAATTGCTTATTATAAAATGTCAAATATTACACGACCTTTTTTACTGTCAGGCTTATTTCCAAATAGGTTGTGTCGATTATTGTACTCATGTTTACATATTAGGGCTCCTGCAAAAGCTCTTTGAGGGAGACTTATGTTTATTAATGGATTGAAAAAGGTCATAAATCGGCGAAGTATGAGTTGGGCTAATGCACTAAGTTAACTAAATTTATTAATGATAATTGTCTAAATTTAATTAATAATTAAGTTAGTTAAAATAAATAATAATTAGGTTAGTTAATTAAATTAATAATGAAGTTAGTTAATTTAATTAATAATTAAATTAGTTAACTAACTAGTCCTTTAGATATTTTTGCATTCTAGTTTCTAATATTTGCGACTAAAGTGGCAACAATTAAACATCTTCTATGAAAATTTCAACTCTCTAGTTATTATGTTCATGAGATACAGCCTGATGACAAATTGACAGTTAGGCGGACCGACGGACGGGAAGACATGGAATGCAAGTCAGTTTTACTATCAACTAAGCCATGAGAATAGTTGAAAATCCTTGCAGCTTTTAATCCGATGTTCGGTTAGTATTATGCGTGATATGTAATTAGCAACCAGAGAATTTTAATAAAATTTTACAATAACATTAAATTCCAATAACCACACGAGTTAATGCTTCGTCATATCGGAAATGGAAAATTGGTTAAATTGGTTGGAGTAGTTTTGCAATACATTACGTTCTCAATTCTCATCTACATAATCATTCAGTTCATGTAACATGTATTAAGCCTATTTATCGATATATTGTTTTGCATTTATAAATTATACCTGTATTAAAAAAATGAAAAACCAGAATGGATATACGCGCATAAATTTTATTTGTTCTAAATAATAATTGACTTAGTTCAAAATAAAATAAAAACACGCTTAAAATCCGGAACGTTATTTCAAATTATGTCGCCGTTGTCATCAGTCCTTAATATGTGTGCGAATTTTCAGATCAAACTGACTACTGCAAATAGGTTTAAATCGCTTTCAAATATTTCGTTACATAGGTATATTGATAGATTGTACTAAACTAATGAAAGCTTGATAAGGGCCTACATCAATATTATCGTTGACATGTACATATTAACACAGCTAGTAGGTATAGAAAATGAAGAATTAGGGATATTTTTTTTGTTTACTCAAAATCAACAAAATATATTTAAATTTTGATTTACGTGTTTCTATATATAATAGTTACTTATGTTTATAAAGTTATTTCATTAGTTAATACGCGATATTAGACCGACAAATGAAAAAAATAAAAAATGAGAGAGGTTGTTTCGCTAAGATTTTCTATCGAGAAAACTTTTTTCAATCGCGTTTCTGAGTTTATGCGATCCTAGATTATACAACGTGTTTCAGAAAGGTGTAGTCATATTTGAGCATCGTGACACATGGCCGGTGACTAGGCACTAGGCATGGATGAAATTACAAATACTAGTTATATTATGACTTTTATGTGTTCATACAAATTTAATTAATTTGTTAAAATAATCGATCTTCTTTAAATACAACACTACTATGAGGTCATCTTTTATCGTAAGGTTCAATCGCATTCAATAAACCGTAAACATCTCATAATTGATGCGTTCCTGGTAGTTATTTAATAGTCGGCTATAAACAAGAAAAAATTTACAAACTGTATTTTTCTATTTGTAACTGTAATATGTAAAATATTTGAGGCCTATCCAATGCAACCTTAAAATATGACTACACCTTTCTGCAACACGTTGTATATTGAAAAAACATATACTTAAAAATTAGAGCTCTAGCCATTCAATCTAAAGAAACAATGAAAACTTCGTACGTAGAAAATTGCACGAAGCTATTTTGGTATCCTCTTAACAAAAAGGTATGGTGGCGCGGACGGTGCGAAGTTCTATCGCAGCAAGTAATCACGATAATGTGGATACTGTTTACGATATGAAGCTTTAAAATTAAATTCTTAGATCAAGTACACCAATCACAACAACAAAAATCAATCAATCAATCATCACTTTCAACCGTCATCGTTCATGTATGATTAGATGTATGAGTGTAAATGAAGCCAAGGAAGTGTGTTTAGATCGTAGCATATCGCCGCGCTCTTTAGTTTCTGCCTTCCTCCATAGGAGAAATGCGTAATGGTAAGATGATGATGATGATGATTTTTTTTAGTTAAAATTAAAATATTTAGTAAGATATATGTTAAACAGAATCACAATAAATGAACGAGCTAAGTTTTCCTATTTATAGTAAAATCTTTGAAGGTTAGGTTTTGTGTATTATAAAGCACAATCTAACCAAAATAATTAACGTGACATAAAAACTAAGCTCGCAATTTTGAAAGCTTATGAAAATTGTGCTTAGTAACCTGCATTGGCAATGGCATTGGTTAAATATATCGCCCTATAGCATGTTAACGCTTCATTTATTTCTTATAAATGTGTCATGAAAATTTTTGTACAGTATTTAGGTGTCTGATATTGTGATGGTGATTGTTATGATAGAAAAATAAAAATTGATTTTTATTGTATAATGGATTCCGTAAAGAAATTCGTGTTTGATGTTATTTTAATATTAACTTTAGGATAAAATATTTTGATCTATATCATAAAGCTAAAGAGTTTGTTTGTTTGTTAGGTTATATCACGCTGCAACCAATAGGAGTGAAGCACCTGTGAAAAACGTTGCAAAAAGGGGAAAATTTTCAAACTCAACAGCTAGTGATACGATGAAGATAGATTATGATTACCCCTCTATGTTATATTCAAACTATAAATAAAGAAAATAAGTGATATCTCGACAAAAATATTAAAATAGTATTAATTAAAAAAAATTACTGAGTATGAGGGTATGTAAAATTTTAAAAAGAAGGTACCTTCTTTCTTAAAATTTCAGTAAAACTCGTCAGTAATTCTCGTCAGTATAATTTGTGTATATAAAACATGAACCCAAACGACTAGCTCTCGTGTACTAAGCTCCATTATTATTACATGTAGGTAGTTCGATAAGGTGCTTAACTTAAGAAGGTTAGTGTGTGACATGAATCTGAGCATTAATGCCAAAATACCCTTTATTAAACTATGTTGTTTTTATTAAATTAGTTTGGTTGGCACGCGACACACGAAACTAAAATAAACTACAGTAATCAGGTCAAAACTAACTTATACATACATAAGATTATGTATTACTGTTCTAACCTATATTTGAATGTCTTGGTAATGGTATCAAAACTGTACGCAAAAGTTATATAACTAACTAGGTGCTGCCCGCAACTTCGTACGCGTGGAATTTAAAAAAGGCAAAGCGTACCTACCTGTACAAAAAAGCTATTCTCTTGAACCATTCTATTTAATAAAACCGCCGAAAAATGTGTTGCGTAGTTATGAAAATGTAAGGTCACATTTCAACATACATCCAAAATTAACGACTTTGTTATAAAACAAAGATTTTATACAACATACACAATGTAAATAGTATTATAGATAGACAGGTAAGATGAAGTGTCAAACGAAATTTACATTGCATTTCAAATAAGAATAGGATTGACCCTGCGCCATTTTGTGACGTCATATCTGTCAATTCGAATAATATCGGCAGGGTCAGCAAGACGAGATATCTACTATATAAAAATAAAAATAAGTCGGATTTTCCTTCCTGACGCTATAACTCCAGAACGCATGAACCGATTTCCACGGTTTTGCATTCGTTGGAAAGGGCTCCGTGAGGTTTATAGTTCATTTCTTTAATTTTTTTTTTACTTTTTTTTTGGTATGGCAAAACAACGTTTGCCGTGCCAGCTAGTTTTTTGTATATAAATTGTTTACGTATCATAAATCGTCGTCAATAAAGTCAATTCTGATGCGTCAAAAACTAAACCTAAATTATCTAAAATGTAGTTGAATTAACTGGCTATTTCAATGTACACATTATTAATTAAATTCGTTAGTTAATAGTGCAAAATTGTGTTATTGGCCCATCAATTTTTACTTAGTCGTGCACTTAGAATTGGTACCATACCAATGTATTTTTTTTTCTTTATTTATTTGGGACTTCGATCTACTATGAGTTCATGTCAGCCCCATTAATGGTATTAAATACCTAATTACAATTTTAATTTTTTTAAGCTATTGTTTATAAACTTATAAACTAACTTACATTTAGCACTGGTAGCATCAGACAATACAGCTTGAAATACACCTACATCTATAGCATTTAATTTTAGATTGTTACATAGCTGTGTTCTCTCTAACTTATTACGACTGCAGTACATAAGTATGTGTTGTACATCTTCAGGACTATGACAAACACTACAGTCAGGTGTTAATGACTTTTTCATTATATAAGCGAACTTATTTAAAGGCATATGACCCGATCGTAATCTAAAGGCTATTTTAAGTAAATGCCTATTTAACTTAATATTACTAAACCATGGTATACGAGGACGCTCACACTGCATAGTCTTATACCAGATACCTTTTTCTTTCGATCGCATATCAAAATGTACCTTCCATTTCTGAAAGCATTCATTTTTAAAATGGGGTAAATGCTCACAAAAATTGGGTGTTACAAATGTTTACCAATGTATTCATCATCAATATTTTTAAGAATTCTATTTGTAAAACTGTTGCAAATTAAGGTATTAATTTTCAAATTAAAAGAAATCTTTTGACAAGTTATCAGTTTAAGTGTACACAGGCTGAATGACGGGTCAGATGAGATCGTAATGTAATTGCAGACTACTCCGAGCAATTACATCTGTTTCACAAATTCCGATATGATGATGCATACGATTTTTGCGATAAAATATGATGATTTTGGTTTTTAGTATAAAAATAGTAGTAGTATATTGTGTCCCACAGATTCACTTGCATCTGTCGTACAGTACGCGTAATATTTTTTCAACCAATATATTTAAAAATTAATTAACGGCCGATGAACACGTTTACAAGTATGTAGACATATTAGTACGGGATCCGTAGTAAATTTTTTTCACTTGATTACTATCAAGCTGATTTACCGTGAGTAGCTTTATTATGACGAGACGCCCAATAATTTTCTATTCCCAAATCTCGATTGTGGACGTAGCTAACAGAGGTAACAAGGATAAAATATCGTACTATTACTGGAAGAAAGCAGTGTGTGATTTTTTTGAAATTTTTGTTTGAAATTTTTGACGCAAGTTCACTTACGTCTTTTTTTTACGGGTAGTACGATATTTTTTATTTTTTTTATTTTTTTAATGACATTAATATCAGACGAATATTTTCTTTTCAGTGGCTATAAACGAAGAACGAAAATAATTATTAAAAATACAGATCTAGTATGATTAGGAATCACACAAGGAGGTTTCAGTACTCTTTTTTTTTTCTCGCAGGGGAATGCTTTTATGCACACCCACTCCTACCACCTCGGTCAACACCGTCATGGTAGGAGTGGGTAGTGTCGGACTCGCCGATTAACGGAATACCGACTAAACCTAACTGCGGCGCTCTCCACGTCTTCCGGAAGCGCCAGAGGTTCCCTATTCTGGACTCTCTCTGACGCCCCGACGTTGGCCTAGCGGCACAACACCCGGTGTCGCAGCTTATTATGGCGGGGGAAGGTGGCGAGCGTACTCGCGTCGCCTCCTCCCTGGCCTAGCTCGGCGGAGCGGTTCTGCGTTGGCATCAGCCTCACGCTCCCACTCCGCAGCCTCCTTCAAGGAGCATCACTGCTTCACTGAAGTTGGCGACCGCTTGACAGCGAGCGCTGATTACTGCTTTCAGCGACAGGTCCCCGCCTATTTCTTGGGTGAGGGCCGTACGCTGTGCCTGCCAGCGCAAAACTCCGGGGTGTGGCGCGCTGTGTCTTCGTGCGCACCACACGACTTGCAAGAGGACGAGGGGGAGTCCTCGCCCTCTTGCAAGTCGTGTGGTCCTTGCAATTTTGTGCAGGTACTTACCGAAGCAGCCATGTCCAGTAAGTACCTGCGTCAACCGATATGTTAAGTGGCCGTGTGTTCTTTCCAGCCATCTTTTTAAGCTTGGCCGAATGGCCTCACGGCGACGGGAGACCTCAGGTCGGTCTTCCACCGTTGCCGGAGCTTTGCGAACAGTTTGCGACTGCAGGTTTCAGTACTCTTATTAACTTAATATATTCATTATAATAATTAATTATTAATCATTTGTGTGAAATGTCCATGAATATTTATATTAATTTATTTATTTATATTCCCGACCCTAAATAACGGGATAAGGGCAGGGATAAGCTGATGATGAACATTTGTTATTATTGCATCGGTAATCTACATAAACTGTGAAATTCTCTTCTGTCTAGCTATGACCGTTCCTGAAATACAGCCTGGTGACAGACGGACGAACAGTTAACTTTTAGTAGCGTCCCGTTTTGCCTTACGGAACCCTAAAAAGCGCGTAAAATTGTTGACATTTTATAATTTTTCTTTTATCTTTTGGTTCAAAGTCGTTTCATAAGATAATTTAGACGGGCTTTGTGGTGGAGTGTTTCATGTAACGGACTGCCGATCACGAGGTCGCGGGTTCGAATCCCGCTTGGGACAATAATTTGTGTGGTATTTATAAATGTCATACAAATGTTTGTACTGCGTCTGGGTGTTTACTATGTATTATATGTATGTATTTACAAAAGAAAATCAGTATAATATGTAGTATATCCCTATTCTGGTACCCATAACACAAGCATATAAGCTTAGCTTGGGACCAGAGGACGTTGTGTGAAATGTCCATGAATATGAATATTAAAAAAAAAAATAACAAACATGTCAAACGTTTTATTGCCTGATGCTTAACTAAATACAATGTACAAGCGTTATCCATGACATGATTTAAAATATGGCTTAATGAAACTTAATATTTATGTAAAAACATTTATTTTGTACAACTCATTTGTTTTAAAAGTCAGATAGTGGTAAACAGTATTACGGTGAATTTTTAAACACCTATTTAAAAATACTACTTTGTTTTGTACGCTTTTTGTGGTTTCTCTATCTCAAATGGCATCTTAGTCACTTTAGCATTTGGTTTTGGTTTGACTACAGCTACTTATTAATTTTGCAATTGACTTGCATGCTTTTACTTAAAAAACGAAACTTAAACCCACTTGTAGGTACATCAATGCGATATGGATTCAATTGAGAAACATTGTAGCTCAACAGAAGAATAAATGGTTATAATTTGCACTGCCACAATAGCTCAGCCGGTAGAGCGACTAAGCAGTATTCCGAGATCGTGAGTTCCAGTCCCATTTTTTTTGTTTGTACAAATGTCGTAGTTGTCCGCAACATACTATAATTTGCGGAAATATTTTACTGATCTCTATAACGAAGTCTTTTTTGTAACAATGTCATAATGGCGGGAACGTACCAGCTAAAGGTAGGTAAATAAATCCTATTTACCTACCATATATTAGTAGAGGATTTCTACTGACTAAAAAGTCTCTGAAACGTCGGACTAAAATTTAATACAAATATATGCGGCCAAATCCGTAAAGGGTAGTTTTATTTAAATAAAGATGTCGCGCAAGTTAAAATATAAGAAGCTCAACTGTTTCCTGCCTTTCTTAAAAAGTATTTAATACAATCATAAAACTTCAAGTCATACCACAAAGAAGGTAATTTACTCTCTTAGTGTACTTAGACTATACAAATTTATGTTAGATTCTTAAAAACAACGATAACATTTCTATAGTACCTATGAATAAACATAAATTATAGTGTTCAAATTCTAATTTTGTAGACGCTGTCAGCTTATCGAACTATATTATGACATTGGAAATTCTGTATTCAGCTACATTAGTGAGCCGTACCAAAATATAACCTTTTCCACGTCACAGACCAATTCTCGGATGTAAATTATAAATATAATACCCATCTCATAATTATAAATATAAACTCCATAATATATGTAATAGTTTTGACAATTCCTCTAATTTGTAATGATTTAGTAAATATTATTATTGAATCTTACATCACGTTAGTATTTTAATATTGTGAGAAATCCTATAGGAATAGCTTAAGTTTTAACGAAATCTTATATCACTGCTTTAATAATTCTTAAATTGGCAGTGCGACATCGCCCGCGTGAAGAGTTGTATTTTCATTTATGCTATACTCTTACGGTTGTGACGATTGTGCTATCAGTAGCAGCGTAATGTTAAATTACTTAGTAATCTTTCTCGATAAAAGCGAATAAATATAATTATATCAGTTAGCTTTATAATTCATAAATCACTTTTTTTATTTTAATTAATAAATTTCGCACCTGCTTATGTTTATAAACTTTGAAAAAGTTTTGAATCTGATCAAATAAATGCCAATGGCAGCAAATATTTGTCTAATTCGAAACTTTTGAGAGGTGTAGTTTCGTAAAACAGTAACTAAACATTAATCGGATTAACTGATTAATTTTAATAGAACTTTCTTTTATTAACTAGCTGTTGCCCGCGACTCCATCCGCGTAGAATTTAGAAAATTTTCCCCGTTTTTGCAACATTTTTCACTACTGCTTCGCTTCTACTGGTCATAGCGTGATGTTATATAGCCTAAAGCCTTCCTTGATAAATGCCCTATCTAATTACTCTGAAAGAATTTTTCTAATCGGCCTCGTGGTTACTGAGATTAGAGCGTTCAAACAAACAAACAAACTTTTCAGCTTTATAATATTAGTATAGATTTATCAAGCTTGGATTTCTCCTAACCTATAAAATATAAGCTCTAATCTGTACATTATATTAATCGCAATTAATTACATTTTTACTATATCCTCTATATTACTCTGTATTTTTAATCCATTATACCCCATGAACGATATTAAAAAGTATTTATATAACACGAGAGCACAATAATGTCGAATCAAATTACAAATGGCCGACGCGGGCCGCAAAATAATACAGTACCGATGCCAAACTGTAAGTTGAGCTATAATCATAGCCACTAAACACCTAATAAAGTATTGACGTAATGGAAACTTGCGTAATAAATATTAACGCTATATAAATTTTGACAGCACAATTTGATTTAATGTTTTCTAAATGGCGTTATAGTGGTTGATATTGTTAAAACTAGGCTTGTTAAACTTCCGACGTTGTCACTGACAAATTACAAACGCGCCCGGCTCGCTCCCAACCCCCGCTAATTGACTGCACGTCAAATTTAACCGCGATAAACCAAATAATGGGGAAGACCGATTCTATTTAAAATCACACCTTTATAATAACACCATCTACAAATGGTAGTATAATACGTTAATTATAACTGCGACTAATAGTATTTGCTTGTTATTCTAGCACGCACATTACACAATAAAAAAATTGTTGAGAGACTTGCTTTTTTTTGTGACAGTGTAACCAAAAACAAGTTATTCATTAGACGCTCAGCTCGACAGTAAAAACTTAACCGTACACCGCGGGAAATCTGCTATTAGGCTTACTGAAACAAAAGGCTGGTAAGTCGATATGCCTACAAAAATTTCTTTATAAAACTATTCTGGATTTAGTGACTTCATATATTATCCAGACGGTGTTCAAGATCCCTTGAGAAGCCAACAAATCCAAATCCCACACAAAATCCGTTATGGAATAAAATATTTGTCCTTCTGTCGGTACTACCAGCATTTCTTAGTTTGTCTTTTGCATTTAAAATGTGGCAAACATACTCGCTTTATAGTTTATTAATGTAGAAAAAACTTCAATCTGTTCAAATCAGTATCTGATATTGCAAATACATTTTTCAAGATCTTGGGCCATTGCTTCTTTTTCTCTTTCCAGCCCACTAACGTCCCACTTTTGAGCACGGGTCTCCTCCACTTTGGAAGGGATCTCGATCTACTAGGCCGCGCTGACCGGGCGTGTCGTCACAGGGGTTATTTTTGAGGTTTTCGTCTCTCGCAGAGGATGATATCTGTGTACAATATCCGTTAGCTAGCTTTTACAGCACCCTAGGGAGAACATGGAGTGGTGACACTTGTATTCTTAATCCGTCACCACACGGACATTTCTTACTTTCTTTGAAATATATATGGGATAAGAGATAAATTAAATACATTTGTTTACAATCTTGTAATTGAGAAAAATAAATAGGTGATGAAAAACAAATTAAAAAAGCTGGACATATTTTCATAAATACTTCTTGGTGTATAATGACTTAAACAAAGCCACGGCATGACTTTCAGTACTGCCTGCATCCATAGACTTCCTATAGTATAAACACCTCTTCTCTCCAGACCATTTACGTCCCACTGTTGGGCACGGGCCTCCTCCACTTTGGG
The DNA here is from genome assembly GCA_916999025.1 of Orgyia antiqua. Lineage (NCBI taxonomy): Eukaryota > Metazoa > Arthropoda > Insecta > Lepidoptera > Erebidae > Orgyia > Orgyia antiqua. Next base: position 11,247,605 of record OU779864.1, on the reverse strand, counting down.
GGAGATTATGGTCTACTGTGCCGCGCTGACCAGGCGTGTTGGCACAGGGTTTATTTTCGAGTTTTCCGTCTCTCACAGAGGATGATATCTGTGTGCAATATCCCTTAGCTGACTTTTACAGCACCCTTGGGAGGAGATGGGGTGGTGACACTTGTATTCTTAATCCGTTACCACACGGACAAGTAAAGTATAAACTACTTCATTTAACTCCCGACGACTGGAGACCTTGAAATATCATAACATTTATTTATTAAGTTGAGTTCTAGAGCTAAAATTGCATTAATTCTGTAGTGATGTGATGACTAATAGTTAGCCGAGAGCAAAGTAACGATATTAGTATTATTAAAAGCTGAAGTAGACATATATATTTGAAAGTTTTAAAATATGAAATCGTGACATATTATGATCAATCTATAAAAATAAGCTTAATGGTACATACATTACAAATCATTGATGTTTTAATATAGATAAGCGATTTCAGTACGTATTCCGTGTAAATATTGACAACCAGTTGATACCATAGCAACGAAGCTATCTATGTGTTATTTATTATTGAAAACTAAAACTTGTATACTTGTACCTGTTTTTTTACTAAAATAATGAGAAGGAATATAAACATATACAGTAAAAGATTCTATAGAAGAAATTATTATTGTGCTTATAAGAACTATAATAATTTGCAAACAATTAATTTGTCCTAATACGATAATAGACGGTCTCATTGCAATTATTTTTTTTTGTATATAATATATTATATTATATTCACGGATATTTCACACAACGTCCTCTGGTCCCAAGCTAAGCTTATTATGCTTGTGTTATGTGTACCAGAATACGAATAGAATACACAAACTACTTTTCTTTTGTAAATACATACTCATAATACATAGAAACACCCAGACGTAGTACAAATATTTGTATGACATTTATGGATATCACACAAATGATTGTCCCAAGCGGAGCAATAATCGAATTTTGGACTTTCGTATTCCCGCTCTACTACAGATCTAAGTTCACTTTTGAGTGACGACATCATAAAGAATACACGAGCTGCATTTTTACTTAATATGTATACAACAAAGTCGTTATTTTTGTATGTATGTCTCTATATGAGTTTATATCTTCAAAACTGCAAAACGTATTTACATGCGGTTTTTTTTAATACAAAGAGTGGTTTAAGAGGATGGGTTTTTTATATAATTTGTTATGGTATGGTTTTAAATACCACTAGTACTAAGTTGCGGGTAATAATTAGTCTTATATATAACCTACTAGCTGTTGCGCGCGACTCCGTCACCGTGGAATTTAGAAAATTTTCCCCGTTTTTGCAACATTTTTCACTACTACTTCGCTTCCACTAGTCGTAGCGTGATGTTATATAACCTAAAGCCTTCCTCGATAAATGCCCTATCTAACACTGAAAGAATTTTTCAAATCGGCCCAGTGGTTCCTGAGATTAACGCGTTTAAACAAACAAACAAACAAACAAACAAACAAACTCTTTCGCTTTATAATATTATATTAGTATAGATAACCTACGAGTATGTCTAACAATACAAGGAAAAGGTTAATAGATGCATAGATACAATAGATGGTTACATATACGCTTAATATATATGTTACGATTTCTGTGATAAATTGAATTTGCAATAAAGATAAACAAATTAATTCACCTTTTTTTAATTTTAAGCTTGCCTCTTCGTGTAAATAAACGTTTTTGACGCATTTTTAATTGAATTCCATTTCATTTAGTCTGTGAATCAAAAGCAAGGTAACAATATGGCGCGTTGATGAGTCTGCCGCTGAAATTTTGTAATTACCTTTACATATGCACATATTTGTTGATCATTTACATACTAACAAAATCAGAGACCATAGTATGACATAGCATTTAAACAGTCAGTCAGTCGTGTGATTAGACAGTCAGACTAACGACGTGACTAACAGTCGACAAATATCGTTAGGCTGGTTAATGGAATCGATTTTATAGAATGATACATGGTTGATAAAAATGTACCAGCATTTATTTAAATTTTTTTACACTTTGACTTGGGCTTTAATTATTCAAAATCATTTTTCACAATATATATTACATGTAAAAAAATATTTAATAACTTAGGTTCAATCTGAAAATATTCTTGACGAACATTTATAAGTCATATTACATAGTTCATTACCAGTTTTCATTTTAACTTATACAATAGTTGTATATCCGGTTATGGCTAAGAATATTGTATCTTGTAAAAATTATAAATAAAAAGTATATTTCCAATCCTCTCTCTCTCTCTCTCCAGCCAATTATCGTCCCACTGTTGAGCCTCCTCCACTTCGGGTGGGTTTGTGGTCTACGATGCCACGCTGATCACGCACAGGGCTAAATTTCTAATTTTCCGTGTCTCACATTACATGTTAACTGCTTACAATACCCCGTAGCCGGCTCCTCTTGGGATAAAATGGAATGACAATCCATCACCACACGGATAATTACGTCACGAATTTCCCATTCCTGTCTATATTAGAGTATCTAAATACTGTGTAAGATAAACAAATTCAACACCAGTATATTATCTAAAAATAACTCTACCTGTTAATTTTATATTTGATTTTTAAGTCATAAATGTACACTTATTTAAAATACTGTTGTCTTAGTACAGCTGAAAAAATGACTGTTAATTACAATTTTTGTTTGCCGGTCCTGACAAATTCATGGAAAAGAAAATACTTGGTTACAAAATATGACCTATAATGTACATAATACATATTACTAATCATTAGAAGCTCCATCAAGAAAACTACTTTAACTTATTACCAATATTTTTCGTTATGGACATTTCACACAACGTCTTCTGGTCCCAAAGTAAGCTATATTCTATGTTTGTGTTATGGGTACCAGAATACAGATATACTACATCAACTACTTTTCTTTTGTAAATCCATACTTATTAAATAGTAGAAACATCTGTGTCCCGATTATAATTTTATTATCACACAAATGATTGTCCGTCGATTGTGTAATTTTCTATGTCTCCTCAGGTCTAAAACATATTTTATTTGCCACAATACAAATTTTCTAGCGGACTCATTATCAATATAATGGTATATAGAAATCGAAATGAACAATCAAACATATATTTTACCCAAGTGCGGTATAAAAGGCGGGCAAAAGGCATTACATGAAAACCGGCCAATTTATTTAAAAGTAATCGAGAGTGAAGTTGATAATGGCCCATTCTACATAAACAAATACGCTCCCATGTTATAGGTATTATCGAACGCATGGCTGCGATTTTGTAAATATCCATAAGATGAATTAAAACAACGATACGTTTGTCTGTTCGACTGATATAATCCTACCAATTATATAAATGTGATAATTTGTGAGTATTGATGTTTGGATGTTTGTTACTCTTTCACGCAAAAACTACTTAATGGATTTTATTGTAACTTTACAATAATGTAGCATATACATCAAAATAACACATACGCTATACTTTATAAAGATATTGTTGTGAATCGTCCAATATGTGACGATAGGTGTTAACTAAGTAGAAATTCCACGGGTACGAATTCAAGGGCTACAGTTAGTATCAATAAAAAAGTAGCACTTTATACTTTGTAACAACACACTAAGACATGACAATGATTATACTTTATGGCCATGAGAGATCGACGATCTTGGGTCTAAATCCGCTTATTCTAAATGAATAAACTATGATTACAAACTCCCTCCAATCTCGATAAGATTGGCAGGAACAAAGTTATCAAAATAACACTTATGATTTGTATCAGAGAATGTGCTGGGAACCGCTGGATGGAAATATGCTTATGTCCAGCAGTGGACTAAAAAAGCAAATGGATGAATGAACTGTGTGAAGAATCATATTAAAATATAATAGTAAATCAAAATAAGACACTAGTATCGTACATACATAATCTAAATAATGATAAATAAAATATACTTACGAGTAGTAGCATCTGTTGAAGCTGCAAATAGCCAATCCAGTACGAACACCGCTAGTAGCATTTTTCCACTTTTCCATAAACACAACTTACATAGGCAGTTCATTATTTATGTTAAGCTTAATTCAGAGAAAGTACATATTTTGAAGTACCACGTTGGGCGCCACTAATAAAAATACTTATACTTGATTTCTGAAAAATAGCATTCAAATACCGAATTACATCAACAAATTGGAAAGTAAACTAAATAATATACTCGGGGCAAATCTGTATGTTCCAGATTGCATAGAACGCACGCAAAATAGTGATTAGTATTGCGGTCAGTAAAGAGAACAAAATATGTTCCCTATATCCCGTAAAAGTTTGATATGCAAAGTCTAACAAGCTTCACGTACACGACCGCCACCGCTGACGGCTTACAGATAACTGTTGCGAGAGTGACTTGTGCTTGCCGCCTTTCGCTCCTGAAAGCACCACCCCTTATTATTGCCGTCTCTTTCGCTCAGAGGTAGCTTCTTGACGATTACATACAACAATCTTTGCTTTAACCTTCTGATACTGACACTTACTTTCATAATAGCAATGAAAAAACGTTTATTGGTTAAAGCTATATGATGATACCCAATTTTTAGATGTTAATTTAAGTACTAGTTGGTAAAAAGCACTAAAGTCCTATAAAGAGACAAAAGTTTGTTTATTTTGTGAAACACCCTAGCAATTTTTATGCAATAGGTACTGGCATGATGCGATTTTTATATCAATTTGCGAAATTCTAAACTCTAGTGATTTATCGAATTACTATTATGTAAAAAACATGTTAAGGAAAATGTAGTATAGATAAAAATCAAGATTAAATAGATAAATTATATTAGTCTAACAAATATGGTTTATTCAATACAGAATAATACCCAAGTTACAGTTGATGATAATATTATTGAAGGTCAGCTACCCAAATTCGGGATACATAAAACCCTTACCAACTATCCCGAAGGTAACAATATAAACTAAACCTCAAGGTGTATTTTTAAATTGAAAAGGTTTCATTTGGTTAACGGCAACTGGGAGTAATTCGAGTAACTTCCACCGACAAATAATATTTCATTAGAATCACGCCGTAACCACAACATTGGAAACCGTACAACTTTTAGAACATTGATTTTGTGATAAAAATCACCATCCCTTCTAGGTAGTTTATGTAAACTAGGACGGGCTAAAATGTTCCTATGTTTATGTATTAAAATTTTCCTAAAGTCGCAAAGTAGGTAGTCAAGATTTGGGAGCTTCGGAGGACTTTTTAAAAATACAATTTTTTTATTTAAGAGACCTTTATTCGTTACAAAGATTCACCTAAGATTAACTAGTAATTAATACAATGATATTGTAAGAAGGCGATGCCACCGTGAAGCAGATGATGTCGCAACATATTCGCGTTAACCTGAGTCAGCGCTCTTAGAAGATGGAGCAACGAGTTGTGTTGTCGCTAGGGTTTTCACGTATATTACTTGTATCGGACGTCATAACTTCGTTAGGGTTGTCACGTGTATCGGACGACATAACTAGGTTGCAAAATATTTTTCTTATGTTTTCTATTATTACTCACAACTAAGAACAATGATGCCGAACCAGTCTTCAATATATCCAACGCGGTAAGTAATATCCGATATACATTATAATCACGGTCGCTGCCGTTTTCTATATTACTTGATTCTGCATATTATGTTTATTAAAAATATTAATGTTTGTATACGATACCGCATTCCCTGGAAAGGTGGGAGGACGCGCTCCGACATTGCCAGTAGCAGCCACCAGAGCCGCGTAGCCTAATGAGGGAGAAACTGATTGTAGACTAACTAATAACGATAAGTCTTTCAAAGTGTTTTGATAAGCACTTCTAGACCAAACCATTCACCGATTCAAGTCAGATATTACTGTAAATATCACCCTCTTTCTACATATCGACAACGTCGTGGGTCAAAACATTTGGTGGTTTTACCTACTGATTGCTTACGTTCTTACAGCTCCTAACCTTCGTAGAATAAAGTGATATCGTGATTAATTACAGGGAAAATTCACAATTTGATTCGAAAATGACATCATCAAACAGAATGCGATTATGCATTTTTTATAGTTGCTAAACTATTTCCAAGTATGTCCGCCTGCTTCTAAAACGTGCTTATAATTTATTTTGTTTCCTGGTAAGTAAAGTCCGCCAAGTCGGCGCCGTAGAATTGAGTTCTGCGAAATGCGGGGTTTTTACTTGAAGCTCCCCTAAGCCAACGGTGGGTGGCTAGAGCCTTCATTAATTTTACACATACATGCGTCATTATTGGCTGTCCAATTGCTATGCAATACAGACTAAATTACTTTTGTTTACTAATCTTAACCTACACTTACATTTTGTCGTAGTAGGCAGAAATGGGCATTGTTCATATTTTTTTAAAACTCTTAATTCGGAAACCATTTCGGGGAATAGTGTTTCTGATCATGACCCATTAATTTTTTGAAAAATTTGCTGTAATAACGATTATTTTTCCAAAAAAGCAAATGACCTCTATTTGCCCTTGAAATGAAGGACTTAAAAGATTAAGGCGTTCTTAGGGATATACTACTCTTGGTGGAGTTGAAATTGGTCTATTATATCAACTTGGCAACTTTGAAAAGATGTATTGCATTCTATCTTAAGGGCCTACATCAATATTATCGTATATCATCGCCGACACGTACATATTAACACAGCCAGTAGGCACAGAAAATGAAGAATTAGGGATATTTTTCCTATTTACTCAAAATCTACTAAATATATTTTAATTCTGATTTACGTGTTTCTATATATAATAGTTACCTATGTTTTTAAAGTTATTTCATTAGTTAATATGCGATAATAGACCGACAAATGAAAAAAATAAAAAATTAGAGAGGTTGTTTCGCCAAGATTTTCTATCGAGAAAACTTTTTTCAATCGCGTTTCTGAGTTTATGCGATCCTAGATCAAATATTGAAAAAACATATATTTAAAAATTAGAGCTCTAGCCATTCAATCTAAAGAAACAATGAAAACTTCGTACATAGAAAAATGCACGAAGCTATTTTGGTATCCTCTTAAGTCTATCAGGAAAAGACAATACACAGATTGAGTACAACGATGACGTCACAACATCTATACTTATAATAAATCTGTAAAGAGGTCAATTCTGTACATGAAATATATTTTCAAAATAACTATCAGGGGGTGATTAGTGATCGATACTGATGCCAAAAATGCAATCAGTAAAATTTTTGTCTGTCTGTCTGTCCGTCTGTATGTTCCTTATAGAAACAAAAACTACTCGACGGATTTTAACGAAACTTGGTAAAGTTATTCTTCATACTCCTGGGCAGGTTATAGTATACTTTTCATCACGCTACAATCAATAGGAGCAGAGTAGTGGAGGGAAATGTTGGGAAAACGGGAGAAGTTACTCCATTTTTTAAGCTTCCGTCGCGTGTGCAGCCTTAATGGTTAAAGTTACATAGAAATCATGTGTGACGAAAATATTCTACATAAATTTGTCTAAAAAATATCCCGCAACAGCATATATCTATATTGTATGGTTGACTCACAATAACACGCGTAACTCATCAGGAGTTACGCGTGTTATTGTGAGTCAACCAGCTTAGCTGTTCGGAGCATTCTGATTATATTTGTTTACTTTTACGTTTATAATACTCTCATTCATCCCTAATTTAAAAAAGTTTACATTATTACCTATTCAATAAAAAAAGAATCATAGAAATCGGTATAGAAACACCAAACTTATACATGAAATAAGCCATCGCGCCGTCGCACGTGAAAATTTTCTAAATTCTACGCGGACGGAGTCGCAGGCAACAGCCTGCTAGTTTAAAATAATATCTATAAGTATTTTTTTAAAATTCTATATGACGGGCCTCGTGGTGTAGTGGTTCTGGTAACGGACTACCGATCAAGAGGTCGCGGGTTCGATTCCCGCTCGGGACAATCATTTGTGTGATTTTTCTAATTGTCATACAAATCTTTATGCTGCGTCTGGGTGTTCCTATGTATTATAAGTATGTATTTACAAAAAAAAAGTAGTATATGTATTCTATCCGTATTCTGGTACCCATAACACAAGCATTAAGCTTACCTTGGGATCAGAGGACGTTGTGTAAAATGTCCATGAATTATTATAAAAAATAATAATAATAAACAGCGTGATGTTATATCGCTTATAGCCTTTCTGCACATAAGCTTAGCTTGGGACCAGAGGACGTTGTGTGAAATGTCCATGAATATTTATTATTATTATCATATAGTGAATATTTCAATAATATTGAAATTAGTTAAAGTATTTGAAAACATGTTTATTAATACACATAATTACATTAAGTTCTATTCTTAATACCAAGCTGCTATTGTTTCATAAACAACTTAAGAACCAAATATAACTTACAGTATAATGATAGAAGTCGTATAAATAGTTTTTTTATACATAATTATGGTGAAAATGTAGAGTCAACTCCTCTATATTGATATATTTTCACTTAATTTCTACACTTAGAAGATATCTGTCGATATCATCATCCTCCTGCCCTTATCCCATCATTTGGGGTCGGCGCAACATGTCTTTTTCTTCCATGGTCTTCTATTAGCCGTCATGTCTGTGCCAACTGCACTTTCTTTCATGTCCTCTTTCACACAGTCCATCCATCTTTTCTTAGGTCTTCCTCTATACTTTTTTCCTAGACTCCCTATATTTTCATTAAATTGCGAAAAAATGCAAAATACTTATTTCGGAGAGTCTTAGGAATGGTAGTAAACCTGATTTAATAGACTGCCTAACTTAACTTAACTTAAAAAAAAGACGTGTGGCACTCGGGGACTGCCGTGGTAAAGCAATAGCTTTAATATGCTATGCAATACTTATGCAAAATTATAATTATTAATTTATTTTATTTATGCAAGAATCTAAAGACCATAAACTAAAACAAGATTAATAATCCTTATTTACTGATGCTTACATCTGTCCATTGTTTATGGTAATTATGACAAAATAGCGATTGTCAATCAAATGTATTGACAATGTCAATACATTTGATTCCGTTTGACAATTATTATATATTAATGTCAATTTGACATTAATATATAATAAGTTGTTCGGAAAGTCATTTCGTGTTTTCCCGACAGAGGATTTAATTGTATTCCTTTGCACCCATCTTCACATTTAAGCCATATAATTTTTATATTTGAGAGCTCATATAGCAAGGCTTGTGTGTGAAAAATTCCAATTAATTCTACGCAGTAGTTTTTAGTTGGTGCCCCTTTTAAATATGGAGAGCGATAAGCAGCATTTTCGACATATCTTACTGTGTTACTACAGAAATGGTAAAAATGCTGTTCAATCCAGAAAGAAATTAACTGATGTGTATGGAGAAGGTGTGTTGACAGTACACCAGTGCCAGAACCGGTTCGCTAAATTTCGATCTGACAATTTTGATGTCGAAGATGCACCACGTTCGGGAAAGCCGGTTTAAGCTGATGAAGACGCGATAAAGGCATTAGTTGATGTGAACCGGCGGATAACAACACGTGAGATCGGATTGAGGTTAAATTTATGAAATTCAACAAAAATAAATAAAGTATTTTGTTTATTATACGAAAACTGTCTTTCATTTCCACTACAAAATAATTTTGTGACTTGATATCTTCTAAATATCTTGAAAATACTGCGGCAATGGTAGTCCCATATTTTGTTGTGGATTCTTGTGGATTTTCGAAAGAAAAGTTCTCAACCGCTCTGATTTTTTATCAGCGAAGTTGATGTTAAAATCGCCAGCCAAGATAAGTGGAAATTTATAACCATTTGTACCCAAGTATTTTCGACCCTTCTTCAGTGTACTCCAGTAAAGTGCGATGAATAAAATGCTCTACCTCGTCTAAATTTTTCAATGTTTCAAGTATCCTATAGCCGATACCTGGTCCCAAGCCACCTCCCCACCAATTTTTAGCCAAATTGGTTCCGTCGATCTTGAGTTCTCACTAACACAACTTTCTTTTAAATTTTGTAGATTATATATATATACTAGCTGTCCCGGCAAACGTTGTTTTGCCATACAAATGTCAGTGGGGGGAGGGGTTTGAAAAATAGATGTTGTCCGATTCTCAGACCTACTGAATATGCATGTAAAGTTTCATAAAAATCGGTCAAGCCGTTTCGGAGGAGTACGGTAACTAACACTGTGACACGTGAATTTTATATATAAGATATATACAAAACAAAAAGTAATACTGCATTTGTGATAATAATAATGAAATGTATGTATATAGAGTAGGCAGTCATTTTCTTTTACTATTTTATTCATATTTAAAACTAACGCCAAAACTGACATGAGTCACCAGCGCGAACAGCGAAACGGCTGAATGTAAGGTTTTTCGTTATCTACGGAATTTAAATTTCGAATTTTGTGGAATTAGTCTCCACGCTCAAGGCCCGCGATAGAAGCTATGCAATAGCATCAATGATTTTGAATTTCACTTTGTTATTAATTTTCGATAAATTAATTTTATCGTAACAATAATATGAAGTTTACCTGATTCTCTACAAAATCAACTTTATTGCAAAAACTGGCTTGTGTTTGAAAACATTCATATTTTAACTTGAACAACTTGACAATACAAGGAAATATGGATGAAGCCGTAGAAACGTCAAAAGTCATAACAAGTTACAGAGGCTGGTAGTGAACCCATTACAGTTGACAATAAGTAGAAATAAATACTACAACTGTACGACTTCTCTGATTTATTTTAATTATTGAAATATATTGTTACTGTTTTACGATTCCGTACAAAAAGAACCTCATACACGTCTGTCTGCCTGTCTCTTATATTGTCTTTCTCTTTTTATATCAAGCACATTTTTAGCAACACTTTAAAGTATTAAGTGGAATATCCTCAACGTAAACATACGTAAAATCAACCGATACCAAATATAAATGGGGATACAGTTATTGTTTTTCATCACAAAATAAAATCGATTTCTTTAAACAACAAAATATGTACATATGGCCAAAATATGACAAGGAAATCAAAATCTATCGGTAACTTACTTTTTTGTTATTCTATCTCTTTAATCTACCACAACTTTAGTTTAGTATGTATCACGGCACTAAACTTGAAAGTAAAGCACCTTTAGACATAAATCTGTACCGCACTCGACTAGTTTGCAACTGCTAATATGTAGTCAAAATTTAAAGCATGTAATATGACAATACTTTTAACAAATTGTTAGTTACCTTATTTTGCTTAATCACTCACTTAAGATTTGTCTCTTTGTTATAATATACTTGTATTACAAGTTCATTTGACATCATACCACAGTAACATAACACAATGTACTCTTGATGAACAATACTGTCATCACAAACACGCTTTGATGCTAACGCATACGGGTAGCCGCAAAACAGAATCCCTATCACATTGCACGTGTAACGCAACGCTGAAAGCCTTCATACAAACCTCAAGTATTAGACTTATCGTTCTATATACGAAATCCTGCAATACGATAAGAGCTGTGACGTAAGAAAATACTTAGTTCATCGTATTTCATTTTAAACATTTACGTTTCGCAACTAGTAGCTATTTAATGTAGCATTTTATTGTTCACAACAATTAAAATAATTTCGCTTTCATTTTCATGGCTCTTGCTCGTGACACGTGCAATTTAAAAAAAAAATAATTTCGCTTTCATTTTCATGGCTCTTGCTCGTGACACGTGCAATTTAAAAAAAAATCCCGTTTTTGCAAGATTTCTTTCTAATGCTTCACTCCTATTGGTAGCCTTCCTCTATAAATCAACTATCTAACACAAAAATAATTTTTCAAATCAAACTAGTGGTTCCGGAGATTAGCGCATTCAAACAAACAAACTCTTCAGCTTTATAATATTAGTACAGATAAGCCCACATATAGAAGTCAATCTTGTTGGAGAATACCCGGATAGACAAATACTTTCAATCTCTTTTAACAACTGTTATGAATTAACAACAAAATGTACTTGTTTTTATACCAAAAATCTTTTACAAAGTATGTAGTTTAGTAGCTGTGTCTAAAAACAAAGCTGAAAATTCAATAATACAGAAGAGGCCGTCGCAGAATCAGAATTTTGATATCATAGAAGCATATAAAGCGATATATTTTAATTGTTCCTTAATCTGATATATACATCCGAGTGCAATGGAGTTAGAAATTAAACATTCAAACTATATTTCATTTCACAAACAATTTTTATACAGCAATTAGACAACAGCCCACGTCTCGTGTGCATGCTAACTGGAGTTATTCCTTTGAAATTCCATATCTGTACTACACAAAAGCAATATGTACCTACTAAAACGAACTGTGATTTAAGACATTACAGAATACTTCTTTATTTACTAATATTCCATCGTGACCAGTACAAGATCTTAGAAGTAAAGAAGAAGTAGAGTCTTTAATGAGAGCGAAAAATGAAAGACTAAATCACGGTCAGGTCAGTGGCTTATAGTACCGCGCCCATCATTTGTAACTTTTATGCTACGTGTTATTAAATGTAGCTAAATAAAATGTTATAACAGCCATTACCCCTCCCATACTCATCAATTGTCGGATTCGAATTCAAATGCGCGGTAGTAAACTTTTCCTTAAATTTTTACAGTTAATTCAGTCCATGTTTTTATTATTGTTTTAATGCTCTCAGTAATTATAATTTTGTCAATAGATAAAACAACTCTGTTTGTTTTAACACGCTTTTATAAGTTCGGTATGTATCTCTCAATGTATTAATTTATGTAATGGAATCTTTGAACGCGATTTTCACCCTCATGCAATAGTCGGATTGATTTGAAATTTTGCATACACATCAAGGACCAACGACAATGCAATTATTTGAAAATATATTCAGGAATTTTGAGCGTGCTTTTTTATTTTTTGAACCAAGTAAATTTTATTAAACCTGTACGGCTACTAACAGTCCATGTGTGACAGATTAAGAATACAAGTATAATCAACTCTTTTTCTGCCCAGAGCGCTAAAGCCAGCTAAGGAAAATTTTTCACAGATAACATCCTCTGTGAGAGACGAAAATCTCGAGAATAAACCTTGTGCCAACATGCCTGGTTAGTGCGGCATCTCTCTCTCTCTAGCATATTTATGTCCCACTATTGGGCACTGGCCTCCTCCACTTTGGGAGGGATTATGGTTTACTGTGCCGCGCTGACCAGGCGTGTTGGCACAGGGTTTAGTTTCGAGATTCCATCTCTCACAGAGGATGTTATCTGTGTGCAATATCCCTTAGCTGACTTTTATAGCACCCTTGGGAGGAGAAGGGATGGTGACACTTGTATTCCTAATCCATCACCACACGGAAAGAAAACGGAAGACCTTAATCCCTCCAAATGTGTGGGAGGTCCGTGCCCAACAGTGGGACATAAATGTGCTGGAGAGAGAGAGATGCTGCACTAACCGGGCATGTTGGCACAAGGTTTATTCTCGAGATTTTCTTCTCTCACAGAGGATGTTACTAAGGCGTTATTGGGCTGGAGAGAGTGAAGGAGAATAATAACCAAATGACATAAAAAGTTAAATGAGTCCTGTTGTTGTTTCCATAATAAAGTGTTGTCAGTTTATTAATTTTGTATATAAAGTAACTTTTCCACTAAAGGCGTCGATTTATTCCTATCTGATATTAGTACGATTTATAGCTTGTCGATTTAAATCTGACACAGGCGAATAGGAGCAAACTTGACGTGGTGTATCAACTGATATTTATCATTTTAAATGGATTTATTGTCGTAGAAATAAAATGAGTAAGAAAAAATGGTGTCATGCGCTTCATTTTGCGCTTACGTTGTCATTTTATCTTGTTTTAGATTACTGAGAGAATAAACGTTATTTTAACTTTTTGAAAAGATATTGCAGTATGAGTATTTATTATATACAAAAAAAAATTTTCTTTTTTTATGCTATATTTTTCTTATGAAGGGTTTACATATAAATTGCACTCACGCCACAATCTCTTTTTAAAAAGGTAAAATTATAATGTCCATAAATGGGCGATTTTATAATTTTGTAAAAGGCTGAATGTTTGGACTTTAAATACAGATATTGAAAGAAACTATTTCATTGGATCCACGAATAGCGGTATAATGAAATTAGCATAAGATATTCCTGTCACCAAAAATAATCTGTAATAAATTGGAAAATCTATATGAAAGTTTTAATCTAAAAGTACAATAACTATAATTTTAATAACAAGATGTTACATTTCTTGATAAGCCACCGCCAGCGCACAATTGAAGTATGACAGTTGAGTCTCATTGCGTAGTAGAGTTCGTTGTTAGTGCAAAGTTATATAATATATGTTACTATGTAAGCCAGCAGTATTGTGCATAATATTCTTGCTCTGAAAAAAACACATTCTTGTTCTACAGAAATGTCGCATCAGTAAATGCAGCAAAAATAAAATCGATCTATGATTGATTAGGTTAATAAATATTTCAAAACCTTGTTTTGTAGTAGGATTATATTATATTTATTTAATTTTTCTATTTAGCAATAGTACCACTGTTATCTATAATCCTCCTCTCCAGCCCGTTTAAGTCCCACTGTTGGGCACGGGCCTCCTCCACTTCGGAGGGATTATGACCTACTGTGCCGCGCTAACCAGGCGTCTTGGCACAGGGTTTATTTTCGAGTTTTCAGTCTTTCACAGAGGATGTTATCTGTGTACTATCCCTATCCCTTAGCTGACTTTTACAGCACCCTTGGGAGAAGATGGGGCTTGTATTCTTAAGCCGTCACCACAATCTATAATCACCTTATTTATATTAATCAGTCACTTTCAAATTAAATGATACAATTGACGACCAAAAAATCCATTAGAAATTTAACTGGGCACAAATCACCACAATTTCGGGAGAGTATTTGATTAATTTTTACCACGCGAAACTAAATGTTTGTACAAAGCTTACTTTCGAGTATTCTGTCATTCAGAAAAGATTGTTTCTGCTTGTATCATCAAGCTAGATCTTGCATTTCCCTGGGGAAGCAATGGTGTGGTACCACGAGTATTCCGTCCTATGTCATAAAAACATATGATGTTCCCATTCTTTTGAAATTGTTTTAAAAACTATTATACAAGGCCAATGAAAGCGCGCGTGGTGTAGCACTTACAACCGTCGGGCATGTATGACCAGATGTATGAGTGTGCATGAAGCCAAGGAAGTGTGTTTGGAAAATGGGACATGTCATAAGGACATAATTGTTTTTAAAAATTATGTCTACTTGATTAAATGATTTTTCATTTCATTTCATCATAGCAGGTAGACGCTTCATAGTCTCTGCCTAATCCCATGAGAAAAGGCGTGATGTTACGTACAAGTTGATGTACAAGGCCAATGAAAACTAAGTGAATACAACAAGTGCGATGTACATCCAATTATTTTTTTGATGTTGGTATAAAGTAGCGTGCCCACGAGAACTATACAGTAACTTTACAGGTTGTTATAAACTTTTGATTAGTTTGTACTGTGCAAGTTGTTTCTGATACTTACATATTATTATTACTAGTAAGTAGTTGTAAGTTTACTTTTTAAAGTGTCGGGAGCTATTTATTGTTGTAGATTACTTGGTCGTAAAGTAATTTCGAAATATAAAGTGATACGATTGGACATAGGCAAAAAAAACAAGATATATATTTTGTCTACAGCCCATTAAGGCACATTCAGGTGTTGGGCACAGGTCTCCTCCAGTTTGAGAGAGATTATGGTCTACTACATCGCGCTGACGAGGCGTGACAAAATTAGTTTTAATATTCTCCAACACTTGAGCGGTTTCATGGCAGACGCGTATGTTTGTCTTAAACAAATATACGCGTCTAAATCCGTTGAGATTGGTTTTATTTAAAATTAGTTTTATTTACATAAATAAGCCTCTCTTCTACTCGAGATTTTTATGAGAAAAATTAACAAAAACTAAGACACGTGATTTATGAAAATCATAAAATTAAACTAATCGGGTCAGCGGCTTGGACTTTTGTCACACACAAGTCACAGATTAAGAAATAATAAAAGTATATACAAATCATTTAGTTATTTTGCGATAATAATAATAACTTTACATTTTTTTATTTTAATTCTAGTTAGAAATACTATATTACCGGCTAACACTCACAGTTTTGGGATCGAAGATGTCGACCCAGGTTTCGAGCATATCCGATGCTCATCTTCAGGACGAGTGCGCAGCGGCGTCTGCGACCTTCCGGCGTGCACTGAAAACTGTGAGTGTTAGCCGGTAATATAGTATTTCTAATATGACTCAAACTCACGAAAATTTCAATACGAAAATTAATTCTAGTTTCAATATAACGGAACTAAAAAATATAACAGAACTAAAAAAAAAGAAAGACGTGTGGCCCTCGGGGACTGCCGCGGTAAAGCTATTGCATAGCATTTTGTATCAACTTATGCAATTATAATTATTTATTTATTTTATTTATGCAGTATTTCTTTTTCTTTGATATTAATTCAAATTACACTTTTTAAGCGTGGTGACCGATAAGAAAACAAACAAATTTTACAAGTACAGCTATTCACTGTTGTACATAAATACCTATACACCTATATACTTTCTCATAAACAGCTGCTTATGTATTCGTCCGATTTCGGAGCAGCTCGTCTCGATTCGTGCGAGCTTCGTAGAGTCGTACAATACGTGTCTAAGACTGCCGAAAAGAAACGACGTTAGACAATGCACGGCCTTCAAGCCACACCTCCGTGCCCGTCGGAGTGGGGAGCGTGAGGTTTTTTTCGTTACGGAATTTCTGGATTCGGTCCCCGCGCTCAAGGCCCTCGATAGAAGCTATGCAATAGCTTAATAAATTTTAATTATAACCTTTTTATTGAAATACTTCGTAAGTGACGATTACGGAGATTGTATAACAGGTTATTATTAGTATCTCATTTCAACAAATCTCCAAACAGACTGTTCAAACAAAACACAGCACAATATGGAATGTTGAATTATTTTCAATGAACAATGTATCTTAGAGATTTCACGTTTTTAATATGACATTTCATTTCATAGTATCAAATTAACCTAACTCCCAGTTGACGTCAGACTTAGAGCATGCGATATGACATATTACTTGAATCTGGTCTGAATCTGCTGCGCTTTCAAATCTGTCATGTGTTATTAAACTATGACATATGATTTATGTACTGCCACACCCAGTACTATTCGTTATAAAGGATATATTGAAATGCAATTCTGCGATCTAAGAATAGATCTTAATATCTATAAGGAATGTATGCATAATAATGCATGTTCAAGTAATTTTTCTTTTAAATGTCTGCTTTTGCACAAATAGAACTACCTCTTACATAAATTATACTTATGTGTTAATTTACTTAGTTTAATGAACTATGTTCTTCTTAATAAACAACATTTTCTCAATCAAAATCTGCACAGATTGTCTTATACTTTTGACAGACTGATAGAGTCAACTTCATTATACATATATAAATATCTACATTTAGTTAAGCAGTGTAGTGTGTCTTTAAACATGTACCGTATCGGTTCTTGTTTGGGTTTTTCAGCGATCAATACTGCTGTATTTTTCTAAGAAATAATACGCTAGTGTGCTTCATAAACTAGTATTGTATTTACCCCTGTTTCATTGGTTTTAGGGAAAAGAAACAATATATTTATAAGTTAGATTTTGTACCGGGTATGTTATACATAAAAAGGAAAAATAAAACATCTTAGCACAAAAACAACAAAATACAGTTGTTTAAAACACCGTAACCACTGTAACCAGTTGTAAAGCCATTTATGAAGGGAATACGAAGCTTTTTAATCTTCATTATATTGTATAGTTCATCTAACTTTTTCGTTATCTTTAGTACAAATCGCGGAGCGAATTTAAGCGGGAAACGTTATAAAATGCTTTGTATTTACGGTACCTCTATTTTAGTTTTATTACCCCGCATATGCTTCCACTAATTTACCCTATACACAGTTAGGCATACATCACGCAATCTATGTAAAGTAACCTTCAGACTTCGCTATAGAAAATAATTAAGGGTCAAATGGAATCTTTCATTGCTTTAATTGCCCTTATATAACAAATGCTCCTCAAATAATAATAATTAAGGGACCAAAACAAATTGAGCAATAAAAATATTTCGAGCGTTTAGCTTAAAACTCACTTTGGCTTCCCTTTTTTTATTCCTATAAAAAGTGGGTATAAAGTAGTTTAGTAAATACATTCTTAAAAGTAAAGCAATCTAGATAATTTTATGAGACAAGATATCTTGACAGTAAAAGAAGGAAAACCTGGAGCCTTTTTTTATAAATGGCGAAGCAATTCGCAGTTTATTTGGCATTTAAGCAAATTTAGAGGATCCCTTCTCTGCTGGCATTTTGTTTTATGTGGCTGCTCGTTACCGTCGGCGGCCGCGCGTGAAGTTACGGCCGCACTGGGCCGTCTACGGCTGCTACGCACTATACTTTTTAAAAATTTTACCAAATAATATCATAATATTTATCATTCTTACACAAATAATTAGATACTATAACATTTTTACGACGGGCCTCGTGGTGTAGTGGTTCTGGTAACGGACTGCCGATCAAGAGGTCGCGGGTTCGATTCCCGCTCGGGACAATCATTTGTGTGATTTTTCTAATTGTCATACAAATCTTTGTACTGCGTCTGGGTGTTTCTATGTATTATAAGTATGTATTTACAAAAAAAAAGTAGTATATGTATTCTATCCGTATTCTGGTACCCATAACACAAGCATATAAGCTTAGCTTGGGATCAGAGGACGTTGTGTGAAATGTCCATGAATATTTATTATTATTATTATTTATTATTATTATTATTTTTAAATGAAAACGACTTTAAACACTTTTGAATTTGGGGGTAAGATGATGAATGGCAGAACAATACGATGAGAATGTGATCGGGGGAGGCGAGCTATGTAGCAAATAAGTTGTGCTTCAACTGTGTGGTCTAGTCTAAAGCTAGTGTTGTATTTGTTTATTTAAACACTTTTTATATTTAACTTGATCACATAGTTTTCTAAATAAAGCTATACTAATCTATACTCTATACTAATATTATAAAGCGAAAAAGTTTGTTTGTTTGGTTGTTTAAACGCGGTAATCTCAGGATCCGCTGGTCCGATTTGAAAAATTCTTTCAGTGTTGGATAGTACATTTCCGAGGAAGGCTATAGGCTGTATAACATCACGCTGCAACGAACAGAAGCGAAGTATCAGTGTAAAATGTTGCGAGAAACGGGGAAAAAAGTCACGCGTGCGAGCTTTAAATGAAAACGCTGCCTTGTCCATGTGAGTTACAACAAAGTAATGTACAAAGAAATTATTTGTTACCTATAGATCTTTAAAAAAAGTCCGCGAGGCCATATGTCTATCTTTTAAGGAAAACCTGCTGTACCCATTAGAACGTCAAAAATTAAATAAAAAAATTCAATAGGGTGTTTTCAAAAGCTATTTATGTGTATTTGGTAACATTTTTTATCAAATTAAATAAATAAATAAATATTCACGGACATTTCACACAACGTCCTCTAGTCCCAAGCTAAGCTTTATATGCTTGTGTTATGGGTACCAGAATACGGATAGAGTACATATACTACTTTTCTTTTGTAAATACATACTTATAATACATAGTAAACACCCAGACGCAGTACAAACATTTGTATGACAATTAAACACATCACACAAATGATTGTCCTGACCGGGAATCGAACCCGAGACCTCATGATCGGCAGTCCGTTATATGAACCACTCCACCACGAGGCCCGTCAATAAAATAAATTAAACACTTTAGTTAGCTTACGCATTTAATATAGATTATAACTGCTTTTTACAGCATACAATTTAAATGAATATCTTAGGAGATATGACGAAAAAAGAATTACGCGCGGCAAAATAAAATACTTAAACTATTGGCTGAGCAACGCGAACGTTTCCTCGGTCTTCTATCAATACTCCAATGTTTTGATGTTTGGTTAATGTTGAATGTATGAATGTAAGGACGTTTGTGGTTCTTTCACGTAAAGACTGCTGGATGGATTTTCATGAAACTTTCCAATAATATAGCTTACAGGTCGTTACGCTGCTCAATCCCCGACGTATCGGTGTTGAGTTGATCTTTATAGGCGTCGGTGTCGGCATCGGCATCGGCGTCGGCGTCGGCGTAGGCGTCGGCGTCGGCATCGGTATCGGCATCGGCATCGGCATCGGCTATAGCCGTTGCCGAGTAATAAAAAAGTTCTACGGGCGGATAGACAGACAGACGGACACCGTAGTGAGAATTTAAGGGTTTGTACGAAGCCCTAAAAAGGTAAAACTCTGAGATATCATTTACTAAAATGACATTGGGGCAATGTGTGTTTCTTCGTTCTTCTTTAGAATTGTGCAAAAAAAGAAAACCAAACGGACGATTTGTTAATTAGCTGTAAAATGGCGTTATTGTTAGTTCATTTAATTTTTCGTTTTTAAATTCCACGCGTACGAAATCGCGGGCACAGCTAGTTATTAAAATAAAATTCAGTACCACAGTTCATCACGATAAAAGCCGTGTCTATGTTCGGTATGTATCATAAACGTATCTAATAAGATTGAATAGGTAAAGAGATAACTCGTATAACATCCAAACCGACAGCCAAACTAAGTAAAATTTGTGTAGCTTTCCATTTGAGCATAAACGTCTAAAACACTTATGATTCCCCTTTATGAGGTTCAAACATGACTTTTACAAACTTATTTTTACCGACAGATATACCAGATGGTGGGTAGACGTTTAAAATTGAGGATAAGTAGCTGTATCATAGACACACATAGATACATTTTCACGCACACATAGATATGTAAGTGGCTTCAAGCCGACTTAGTGAAGTAGCCATAGACACTGCATCTGGTATATCTGTATTTCTACCCTTTTCTACCATAGAATAAAG
Organism: Orgyia antiqua; assembly: GCA_916999025.1. Classification (NCBI taxonomy): domain Eukaryota; kingdom Metazoa; phylum Arthropoda; class Insecta; order Lepidoptera; family Erebidae; genus Orgyia; species Orgyia antiqua. The sequence continues at coordinate 11,226,624 of OU779864.1, read as the reverse complement.
AAAGCAAGCATTTAAAAAATAGATATATTTGAGATTTAATATTATATTATTTTATTGTGCGTATAAATCGCAGCAGTTTACAAAACTAGTGAGTGTAAAATCAAAATCGCGCTCACACGGAACCAATGCAACTCGCATCTCAGTACGGACAATATTTTTATATTTTCACAGAATGTCTGTATAACTTCGCTAAAGGATAAAGTTTGTCAGTCGTAAAATAAAAATAGATTCATCTATAAATTATATGAAACTAATTATAGTTTCATATAATTTTATGTTCTTTGTATGTCTAGTTTAGTACTGATTGTATTTTATATTTGGCTTAACTTTCATTATACGAGTATAAGGATTAGGTACCTAGTGTAAATAATATAGTTGGTGGTAAAATTGTCAACATGTTGGTAAACTTATATCTGAAATATATTATATTTAATCTATTATTGGAATGATATAAACTTCAAATTAGGAATAAATTACTTGTCTAGATTTTTGAAGTGAAAACTTCTTTAGCGGCGTTGAGCACTTTTTCTGTAATGGGTATAAAATCTTAAACTCGCGTCAGGACACGTGACCTGATCGAAAAAGCGTAAGACGGATGGAGAGTAGACAGCTATCCCCTCTCTACGGCACGGCGAAAATGTATGCCTGGGCCTACTGTTTCGTTTAGGCAGCGCAGGGCGCTTGCGCGAATGTTCGTGTATGTTACAGCGTGCCACGCGCATCCATGGATGGTGACAGCTGATGGCTCGACCGTCTGTGTAGTGATCACATTGTTGTGTATTCGTAAAATTCGTGAATGTAAAGTGCTTAAAATATGGAAATTGAACAAAGTGCATCTATTATGAATTTTTAAATAATGAATTTGGTTTAACTATGTCGAATGATCGCAATCTTAGCACAACGAAATACAAAACTACTATTGATGCGGTCTTTATTAGACATTTAAATAGGTTCGAATCAAAACTGTTCGTTTCTTACTTCAGCTACCATAAACCTATCGTATCAGTTTTAGAGATTGGCGATGATAGTTCTGGTAATGATGATGGTGAAAAAGTCGTTGAAATTATGGATGAAAGTTGATTTTTCGGAGAGATAAACTTTTTAATGTAAAATAATTGTAATAGTTTTAAAGTGTTAAATTTTTAATGTAATATAAATTGTCATGTTTGTGTACGATAGCGCAATAAATGAATATTGTATTCTACCACATAAATGATAGTACTTTTATACTGATAAAGCAATTGGTGCAAAATTATTCCCTAACCATTCCAAAATATCAAACAAGCTCAACGTTAATAATCAAGTTTTCACTTCTGCCGGCACTCCCGGAGTGCAACCCGTCTTTTTTTTTATACCTAGGGTGGGCACAAACCTGAACTAAAGTGAGGTGTTATCCAAATTTAGGAGCAGCTAGTACAATATAAATAAACTAGCTGCTCCCACCTTGCCGGCCCACAAGATGCCTCTTCACACTTTGCTTAAAGGACCCCATATCATAAATATTTAATTGAAATGTAAATGAAAATATAATTTGTTTTATAAGTACTACATCTTATACTATGTACAAACTAATACTAGCTACTATATTATTCGGAAATGCGGTGGCGACTGTACTAGTGTGAAACTGTGTCACAATCGCCAGTTATTACATCATCTTTTAGAGGATTTGTCTTATAATATCAAACGAATATTTTCTGCGCCAAACTTGATGCTATGAAAAAAAGACGTTTTTATTTAACATAAGTCATCTCGCAATCACATTTCATTTACAAAATGGGTTTTAAGTTTAAAAAATAAAAGAGATAAATATCACCTGAAGATAAATCACTAAAATAATTCTAATAAAACAAACTGAAAAGGCACTTTGAATATTGGTTTTTACTCATTCACACTAAGACGCTCCCGGGCCACCTCAGACCACAGATTTTTATCGTTTATTTGCATAAAAATGAAAGAAAAAAGTGCAAGACTTTTTTACCTCGTTATCAAATTAGATTCTTGGATATCACCGCTGATTTCATGCAAATGAAGTTGGTTATATTAATTTGACCCTGATAAAATTGTGAAAACGTCTATGCCTAAAACAAATCTATACAACGATATAGAAAAAAAGACGTGTGGCACTCGGGGACTGCCGCGGTAAAGCTATTGCATAGTATTTTTTATCAACTTATGCAATTATAATTATTTATTTATTTTATTTATAAATGCAAGAATCTAAATACCATAAACTAAAATAAGATGAATAATCCTTATTTACTGATGCTTACATCTGTCCATTGTTTATGGTAATTATTATAAAATAGCGATTGTTAATCAAATGTCAATAAAATAAAAACGCCAAAACTGACATGAGTCACCAGCGCGAACAGCGAAACTGAGTTACTGTGCATGCCAAGCATGCGCAGTAGCGCCGTGTGTAGTATTTTTTAGTTACGCTATCTTTGTTACGGAATTTGAATTTCGAATTTTGTGCATTTAGTCTCCACGCTCAAGGCCCGCGATAGAAGCTATGCAATAGCTTAAAAACATACTTGTATGGCTACTAGATCAGACCTCACCTGAAAAGTTCGTTACTTCCTTCTCTACATAACCTGGTAATCAAATTAAACTTAATAAATTATAGTCCTGTTCACGAACTAAGTAAACATTTTATACTTACAATTAAGCAAATATGTAAAAAGCATACTATATAAGAACTAATACTGTGTATTATTTAGTAAAATAAAGCCTGAGTAAACCTATTTTCCTTTTCAATTTCCCAGTATTCCACGTTACTCATAGAGTCCGGTCCCTTGTCAAATAAAAACTTTTCCCATGTCTTATCGAATCAATTACTTTAATGGGCAAGAAGCCATTTTATATCTGGAATTTAGTCTCGGTTTCTGTTTTACTACGCAGCCAGTAAGTTGAATTCAATTGGGCATTAGACGACTTGTTTTTTTTATATTAAAGGTAGAGAAGATTTAAGTTTCTTTTAACATAAAGAAAATTTATCATCAAATAGAATGTCGTTACGTTCAAATATATTTGGATGTAATTTGTGTGTATGTATAGGCCTGATATAGGGTGGATAAGCACTTAAGTGAAAATATTTATTATACCAAGGGCGCTCGGTGCACACCCGTGGGTGAAATAATTCACTCAAAAATGTCTAACAATTTATTTCCTCTCCTTCCTCACTTGTAAATGTTAAAGAGGGAACTTTTTGATAGTTATTATTTTTTATCTTTGATACCTTCATTTATTTAGCTTGCTTAAAATTGTTGCAACGTTTAAGTATGAAAATTAATACTTTGCATCATATTGAATATTGAGTTTTACAAGTTATTTTGATCTCGTACATCATTGGCAAAACATTGTACAAAATCTTTCTTGATTTCATTGCACTTTACTAACTAAAACTGACTGTCAAAGTGCCAGCATGTCAAATACGCTAAGAGATGGGACACATTAACAGAATACTATGTAACAAAAGACCAATTTTTTCTCCTATTAATTACGTATGTATATAATTATATAATTTTTGTTTTATTTACTTTTTTTTAAAGGTATATATAATGCAACAGATTTTGTAGGAACATAAGGATTTGTGTGGATCAAAATATTACAATTTCAGTGCTTTCTTTCAAATACGTGTGTGTACTTATATAAGCGAGAAGTTATACTTTTTTGTTTATCTTTCGCGTTAACATACGGTTGTAATTAAGTTGACTGTCGGCTTTTTTGTATCCGCGGAAGCTTAAAATTTTATTCTCGTTTTTTTCTCCCAAAGACCATGAGAAGTTAAACCTCAAGAAGTTAAATAAATTGGAACTGTATATTTAACTATTAATATTATTGCATAATGAATGAATCTTTATAGCATCTAAATCATATAAACATGATGCTCGACCAGTAACAAATCTGCCAAGCTCATGCCTAACACAAAGGATTAATTGGTCTGCCTCAGCGGTTTGTAAGCATGGTTGCCTTTACAAACTGTACAATTATCTACACAGAGGCTTGAGAAACTTAACATGGTTTTCATAATCTCTACCATAAGTAAACTACGCCCTAATTTAACTAAAATAATAATAATCTACTTAGTTTAAAAACTAAAAAAACACGCTTGAAAATCCTGATTATTTTTTTAAAAATAATTGCAATGTCATCGATCATCGACTCACTATTCTAGTTATATATTAATTCTATGCTACCCACTTACAAAAAAGTTGACAGTTTGTGTTGTCAGAGACATAAGTTTCTGTTGTCACAACAATGTCACAATCGTAGTAAACAATTAAGATATTTGTATCTGATTCTATAAATAAAGCATTTTTATGTGAAATTATCTGATTGTATATGAAAGGCATATGTAAAAACACAATAATCTTGGTGAGTCTACTCATATACAATTAAACTATTACGTGTATAATCTTCTAATATATAAAATTCACGTGTCACAGTGTTAGTTACCGTACTCCTCCGAAACGGCTTGACCGATTCTTCTCAAATTTTACATACATATTCAGTAGGTCTGAGAATCGGCCAACATCTATTTTTCAAACCTTTTAATTTTATTCCTTTTTTTTTATTAACCTTTTTAATTTTATTGAAATATTTTCCCTATTTTTATATTGAAATAAAATATATTCCAAGTTGACAAATATATTTATTGATGATTTATCAACAAGTTTCTTAAAACAAATCATATAAATACTTATAGACTCCTAAATCCACGTATAAAACATTAGAGAGCTATTCTAATATTTAATCTATTCGGTTAGAGGCCAATTAACGGTTGAAAAAAACTTACCCAAATTATAGTATGATATCAAAAATCAAGTATACAAGAACTCATCAAATATGCATAAAATAAATTGCAAAGTTTTGAAGTGGCGCGTATGTAGGCAGTTCAACCTTTACAAATCACCGAATAGGGACAAATAGAGGTATGTTGAACCCTCGCAGGCTTATGGCTCACAAATCGTAAAATATTTCAAAGGTATAGCACGTCTTATACCTAGATCTTAGACATCAAGATACTGGATGTGATTTTTATTTATACCTATCTAGCACTTGAAAATATTTGTCTTTAAAGTAATAGAATAGAACTGCTCTTGCTAGTCGACTTTAAGGAATTATTTAACATAAAAAATAAACAAAAAGGTCAATGTAATTATTTTATCCATAACCACAAAGTAATGGCAGATATCAGTAAGTGCATGCGTCACAACGGAAAGTAACTTAATTATTTCAATTATTTGTTACTATTAATACCATTAAATTGCAACTATAATACCATGGTACTGGTTTTTTTCCCTAACAAGCACAATTATACTACACCAACGAGCTTATAATATTGTTCATAAATAAATTCAAAATAAATAAACGATAAAATGATTTAAGCCAAGAAACGATAAATAATACTTTCATGTAACAAAATATTGTATAAATCCAAGCTAAAATGAATAAAATATACCAGAGTTAGGCACTTGACTACTTTCTGAAGTCGTTTATCAAACTTATTTAACGTTTCTAGCTTGATTATATTTCAGAGAGTGCGATACGAACGGGTAACTTCTTCAAAACGTAGGAAGCTCCCAATTTAGCCGACAACTGCATTTAAATGTTACCATAACCGTGGAACAAGTGAAGATTGAGTTGTGAATGGTTTTCATGTCGTAAACTGCATATCTTGTTATGTTCAAAGCTGAACATAAGACACAATTTATGAATGTATACTAGTTTTATGTGAGTGAATGATACTGTTACATAGAACCGTGACTGTGTTTATACCGTTGTCTTGGAATAAAATACATATTCAGTTTTTCTACTGCTCAATTTTCTCGTAGGAAAATTCCAGGAAAAAATATAGTATTTTGAACACCATCGCTTAGGCCATCACAATCAGGGAGTTAATTTGACAACTACGCTTTGATATTACGCTTGATGTATTATTATCTATGCCTATATAACCAACTTAAATTGTATTATTTTTCACGAAAATCCCTTTAAAATAGGAAACGACATAGGTTACTTCACTTATCAATAATATGAACACCAATAAATAATTAACAGTTTTTAATAGCACCTGTATTATTAACACGAGAGTACTTTGACTTCTATACTCGTATTACAATAAAATATAATAATTAAATTATTAAATTTATTTCAACAGTGTTTTGATTTATATCAATTTTGAATAATTTTAACTTGATCTTAAAGTTAGCTATTACTTGCTTGTTAGCGTGTGTTTAATATAAGAAAATATAAAAATTTCTGTTATAAGCATGCGAACAATGATAAGCAATCACCGATGGGTTCAAGTCAGGTTATAGCAATAGAATTTCTATGACCTCTTTTTAAACAACTTCTTACAAAAAATGATTGATTTTCAAAATACTTTTGATAGTGTTATTAAAAATGTTATACTGATATTAATTTTACTATTAGTCTTGTAAGTTGCAAAACAACTTGCACTTTTCGGATTACATGCTTATTTTATATAGAAAAACTTTTAAAAAAGGTATTGTAAAGTGGGAACATAAAATAGCAGTAGAACATTTTTGCTTTGGTGGCATTTTCTGTCCATTTTCTTTCTAACTACGCCATTATGGTTTTTTTATCAGAATTCTTGGGAAAATTCCAAACTTCCAAGGGCGAGCAATATGTATTAAAATAATGGCTTTTGACCAAGGCTTTTTAGGCGATGCCCTTTAAATAAAAAAAATAAAAAGGCTTTATACATAAACGTAATGTTACACATATTATTATTGATTTTACTTAGAAATTACTAAGTTTTATTAAACGTTTAGGCGTTTAAAATAAACTTGCTTAAATATAGTTATTAGTTAATTTTGTCCGCTAATACTTGAAGACTCTATATGCCAAGAAAAACGTGTTAAATTGGCCTCAGCACTGATCACTTGTATTCTCAATCCGTGTGGTGACGGATTGAGAATACAAGTGTCACGACGCCTTTTCCTTCCCAGGGTGATGTAAAACCTAGCTAAGGAATATACACAGATAACATCACCTGTAAAAGACGGAAAACTTTAAGATTAACCCTATGCCAACGCAGCACAGGAGACCATAATCCCTACCAAAGGGTAGGAGGCCCGTGTCTAATTGTGGGATGTTAATGGACGAGAGAGAGATAGAGATAGAGACAAATTACTGGTAGAATTTACTTCGATTTCTAACACCCTTCATTAGTTAAAATAGGCAACGCGATATTATATATTAGTGATCTGTCAATATCTCAATATTTTAAATAGCCCATTCACAACAATGCTACAATTTCGTTAATTATCAGATCTGTTGATTTAAGGGAATAAGATTTGAAGGTATCTACTACTATTCCAAATTGATATTAAAATTAGAATGTATTTTAGTTTCATAGCAGCCGACTTTATAAAAAAATGTTTGTATACTTTTATATAAATAAAAATAATAAATAAATATTCATGGACATTTCACACAACGTCCTCTAGTACCAAGCTAAGCTTATATGCTTGTGTCATGGGTACCAGAATACCGATAGAATACATATACTACTTTTTTTTTGTAAATACATACTTATAATACATAGAAACACCCAGACGTAGTACAAACATTTGTATAACAATTAGAAAAATCACACAAATGTTTGTCCCGAGCGGGAATCGAACCCGCGACCTCTTGATCGGCAGTCCGTTACCAGAACTACTACACCACGAGGCCCGTCATATACGCGTAAGATGTTAATTGTCTTTGTTTATCACTTACGATATTCCGAGTTTTCAACTAACTTCAGACCAGCTGCGGTGTGCGCACATTTTAAACATTTACACTATTGTTTTTGTAACTCGCTAATAGTATTCTAAGAGGCAAAACAAAAGAGGTTAATTGACAGATCCAAGTACCCTCTACCTACTCCGATCATTGGTTATCAACCAATGATCGGAGTAGGTAGAGCTATTTAGGTTCATTGACCACAAACATTGATGTTAATATGGACATTCCATGGGATAAAACTACTTTTAACGGATTTTATCGCGGTTTATTTGGTATTATTTACATATAAAATGGTTTATATACGCCAAATAAGCCAAAGAGCGCACGAGAGACGTAAATTTTACACGTTGTCAAACGGTTGCAACGTTGCCGTACTTGTGATATCGCCGCACTTAGGAAACGAAAAAGGATGAAGACGTGAAAATAATTATGATGAAACAGAAGATAATACTTTGATTTTTTAATGAACATGTTTGAATTAGTTTGTATATTATTATTATGTTCTTGTACAACTGCAAAATAAAGAAAAATGTAAATGATTGTTGAGTATTGTATAAATATATAATCTGTTACATAAAAAATATACATGGTTTATTGACTCAACTTATACTATCTTTAAACCCATCCTTATACTTATCCATCGTAAAGTAAGTGTATTCTGTCGTTACTCCTTAATCCGTATTATGTAAATAGCTTTTTATTAATTTACTACTTCAAAAGTAAATCCCGGGATTTTGGGCATATCCATATTATTGTAAAATACGACTAGTACATAAAATAGCTCTACCTATTCCGATCACTAATGATAACACATAGCTGAAATTATTAGAGATAGTAATCTGAAACTTTGCGTTATACCCATATTAGTATAACATTGTAGGTGTGTACTAAGAAAATGTTTTTGAAGTTGGCCTTTTAAATCAATTCTAATGAAGTCGCAGGCAAATAACTAATTTATTAAAACTTAATAAAACGAATGTTATGCTCTACTGAAAGTTCTTTAATTCAAATAAGCAGCCAGTACTTTTATTGGTGTACTCCCGGTCCAGAGTAAAAGCCGCTGTTCATTTTGCTTCTTTCTATATAGTGATCACTTCCAATAGCGCATTGCGAGATTTTTGTTAACAAATAAACACGCCAGCGTTGGAGGAAGGCGCGGGTTCCGGAGTATTGAGTAATGCATTTTCATTCTTCCTAGCAAATGTTTCATATGCATAAAGAGACTTTTTTTGATGAGAGAGAGAAGTATTAGGTGCTGAAGCCAATCTAACAAATTTTTGTTGGCATGTAGAGTCTTCAAATAATAAAAGTCAAAATTAATATATTTGGTCATGCTATGTAAAAAAAAAATAGATATTTAACGGTTAATAGCTAAATAAAACATAGTAATTTATATGTAAAATCAGTAAAATATGTAACAGAGTTCTCATACATGAAGTTTTCATACACATGCTCGTTAGCGCAGGTATTCCTTCCTATATATATTCCTTGGGTACGCAATCTATTTGGAGCTGATCTGTGTTTCAACGTAACCGGTGAAATATGCAGTCAGAGGTAAGAGTCTGAGGATAATACAGTAAAGTACACTTTACCTGTAAAAGCGAACTGCAACTGGATTGAGCAAGATACTTTTTATTACTACATAAGCTCTAGTTTTCATGAAACAGCACTTGTTTATTTTATTGGATGTCTCACACACGATACTTAATACTTTGGTTATTTGACGTTAAACGATGTTATCTTAACGTCGTTTTGAACATACTTTTATTAGCTTTGAACGTATTTATTTATCTATCATTAGGTGCAAGCGGCACAAAACCGCGCGTTGTGGCGTTCTATGGGGAAGACCTATGTCCAATAGTGGACGGAGAGCGACTGATGGATGGATGGATCTATGTAAGTATTATTCTATGTAACAGAACTTTAATCTAAGCAAAGGTCTAATCGTCTTTTTATTTTGATACTTGTTATTTTAATAGCTTGCAATTTTGTGCTGCATAAAGGAATGCTGTTCACGAGATAGCTTTTTTGATTACAGCATAAATAGTCACACATATACTTGTACCGAGTCTGTGCGTTTTCTATCAGAAATCAACCATATTCTGGTATGTGGCCAGGGGACTTAGTATGGAAAGTCTGTAATTATGTATTAATTTTGTAATATAAATATTATTTTAGCTACACTTAATACCAAAAGTATCAATAGTTATTTAATAAAGAACAAAATAAACTAAATACAAGGTCTTTGTCGACGTCACATACTACCTGATTTTAATCAAAGCTAAGGTATAATTAACTAGTAGCTGGTAATGAGAATGTAGGTATATATTTTAGGGACATGAATTCGGCTATTTATATAGTAGGTATTCGTGTTCTAGCACATGTAAGGTGTATTGAAAATGTGAAGAAATATTCTTTACATACTTTTAGCATTATGAACAAAGCTTCTCCGTGTGGTGACGGATTAAGAATACAAGTGTCACCACCCCTTTTCCTCCCCAGAGTGCTGTAAACGCCAGCTAAACAATATTGTACACAGATAACATTCTCCGTGACAGACGGAAAACTTGAAACAAACCCTGTGCCAACTCGCGTGGTCAGCGGGGCACAATAGACCATAATTCCTCCCAAAGTGGAGGAGGGCCATGCCCAATAGTTGGACATTAATAATCTGGAAAGAGACAAAGAACAAAACTTGCTTCTTGTAAACCAAGGAAACGACAATGCGTAAGAATCTCTCTCTCTCTCTCTAGTCCATTATAGTCCCACTGTTGAGCACGGGCCTACTTCACTCTGAAGAGATTATATTAATCTATTCTAGTATTAGTAAACATTTAATATCATCATTTTTTGTCCTTATCCCTTTATAAATGTATAATATATTTTAAAAATGACGTCTGACACAAGAGCATGTTGTGCAAACTCCAAGTTTGCACAACATGCTCTTGTGTCAGACGTCATTTTTGTATTTACTCCTCTTTCTTTCGTATCTTTTTTTACACAATCTATCCATGATTTCTTCGACCTTCTTCTAGATCTCCCTACATGTATTCTCAGAACAATCCTAACAATGTTATTATCCTTCCGTCTCATAGTCTCATTACATGACCACACAAAAACAACGCACGTTTTTCGTTTTTCTATCACTGCCATATAGTTTAAGGAAAGGTTTACTAGATTTTTAAAATTAATTGAGCTTTTAAACTACTGGAACTATTTTAAGATTAAAGCGGGTGAATCCGCAGGCTTTAGTTAGTAGGTGGTATAAGCTTCGTTTTGTTTACCTACATTATTTATATAAAATACTTTTTGTTCATAGTTCATTCTCAATTCTCTTGATACATTAGAGTGGTTTGATCGAACGACCATGTAACATTATGTAATGCCCTTAAGTGTTTATTGACTACTTCATAATACATTGATAATTTGACGGGCCTCGTGGTGGAGTGGTTTATAAAACGGACTGCCGATCGTGAGGTCTCGGGTTCGATTACCGGTCAGGAAAATCATTTGTGTGATGTTTTTAATTGTCATACAAATGTTTGTACTGCGTCTGGGTGTTTATTATTATTTATATATTGTTTATTACAAGTATGTATTTACAAAAGAAAAGTAGTTTATGTATTATATCCGTATTCTGGTACCCATAACACAAGCATAATAAGCTTAGCTTGGGACCAGAGGACGTTGTGTGAAATGTCCATGAATAATTAAAAATCTACTATGGCGACAATTATATATTACGTCAAAAACTAAACTAGAATTAACCTTATTCTGGTACAGTATTTTGGTTTTTAACCCTACTATGCTGCAGTTAAAATAAATATTTGTCATTTATTGAAATTTCGTGTAGCGCTTTTAGTGCGACCTGGGAAATGAATTTTGTATGCATATTGGGAAGGTCTGAGAATAGGCTAAGGCTATCCGTGTGGTGACGGATTAGGAATACAAATGTCACCACCCCTGCACCTCCACAGGGTGCTGTAAAAACCAGTTTAGGGATATATTACACAGATTACATCATCTGAGAAAGACGAAAAACTCGAAAATAAACTCGGTGTCAACACACTGAGTCAGCGTAGCATAGTTATCCCTTCCAAAGTGTCCCATGCCCAACGTTAATGGGCTGGAGAGAGAGAGAATAGGATAAACATTTTTTTTACAAGTCCCAAGACCGAAGGATTCCAGTAAGTACACAAGTGAATTTGCTGGGGACAGCTAGTATGCTATAGATTTTTTAGTATTATAGAAACAGACAAGGATAAATCTGAAAATATTTTCCATATTTTTCTGCAAACCTCTGTGTTTCTATTAAAATAACGACCTCCAACCGTGCAAAGCCAAGCTTTAACATTTACTGGATCACAGAGAGCTTACCTCCGAAGATGTGCACAAAAGAGGTAAAGACAATCGAGCCAAACCTACTTTGAAATATTATATACAAATATTTAAAAAGAACTTTCTTGGCTATTTTTACAAAGGAACTGTCGTACTGATTGTACGAGTATGTAAACTAACATGACAGTTTATATTGTAACAATGTATAGACTTAATTTGCTCTTCTATACGAAGATATTATAAGATATGTTTATAAATATTACGACTCTTCATTTTTTTATTTAGTTGCATAGTGATTTTTTTATTGAAGAGAAGAACATAGACAAGTCTTGTCGCAATCAAGACAGATTTTAAAGACATGAGATTTGCTCAGCACTGTTTAGGCCATCTCTAATTAAAAGTAGCAATTTTTATAAGTTAACTATTTCACACATAAAACGACACTAGTTCTACTTCTCTTCTCTCTTCTCTTCAGCCCATTTACGTCCCACTGTTGGGCACGGGCCTCCTCCACTTTGGAGGGATTATGGTCTACTATGCCGCGCTGACCAGGCGTGTTAGCACAGGGTTTATTTTCGAGTTTTCCGTTTCTCACAGAGGATGTCATCTGACTTTTACAGCACCCTTGGGAGGATATGGGGTGGTGACACTTGTATTCTTAATCCGTCACCACACGGAGAATCCGAATAGTTCTACGTACAGTAGTTCTTTTGCAGATAACCAGTGAGAAATCTGTAAGTTTGGTGACGGATTAAGAATACAGGTGTTACCATCCTTTTTTTCTTCCGGCTGTAATAAATAGCTAAGGAATATTGTAAGTACACAGATAACATGCTCTGTGAGAGTCGAAAACCTTGAAAATAAATTCTGTAGTCTGTACCAAGAGGCCTGGTCAGCGCGTCACAGTAGACCATGATCTCACCCAAAGTAGAGGAGGCTTGTGGCCAGTAGGGGGACATTAAGAGGGTACTGTACTCCTAATTTAGGTATTTGCCTTAGGTATTGCTATCCCTATTTCAGAGCACCGTGCTGAAAGGGACAAATATAGCTGAAGCAGATTTTACCTACAAATTCTTTGAAAAAAAGACGTTTCGTAATCCCCTTTTTTCTTCGCGATAGTTAAACCGATTTTGATTATTTTGCGCTATTTTATAGATGAAGAGTATATCTATGCTTGTATCACTTTTTTTTGGTAAAATGTTACCAAATATGTGTGATAGACGCTGCAACTTTACCTAAAGAAAACCGAAAAAATCGGGATTTTCGGATGGTCATATTTCTTTTAGTTATTATGTATTGAAAAAAAGAAAGTAACAGAAGCATAGATATACTCTTCATCTATAATATAGCGTAGAAACAATTAAAATCGGTTTAACTTTCGCGAAGTAAAAAGGGAAGTACGATACCCATATTTTTGTATGGAGCATAATTTGGTATCGTGCCCTCTTATTGGGTTGGAGTGAATGTGAAATCTGTAGACATGTATTATTATACTTTTATTGTTATCCAGTATCATTTTAAACCAATAACTGTATTGATTAAACTTCCTTATAAATACTCATTTAGTTTATATCGGTAAGTAGCAATAAATTCAAATATTTAATTAACTTATACGATGCTGAAATCAAAAGGTAAGTACTGGATCGTAGTCAATCATATCGCTGAGCTAAATGTGTTGTTGACATGAACGCCAATTTCACTATAAAACTATTTCTAACTAATATTTATATCGTTATTCTGTTAGTTCATTTATGACTTAACAAAAAAATATTATTTGTAATAAAATAAAATTACATATTTAAAATATAATTAGAATACCAAACAAAATCAGCTATTGTAATTTTTAGTAAATTTTAACCGATTTTAAATAGAGTGCCTGGGATGTTTATTGTTACATATTTTTATAGGTGATTATTTTTATCCTGTAAAAGATACACTATACGTATCTACTCTTGACTTTACTTCTATTATATTACTCTCACTTAAATATTTTAAAATATTTTGTATAATAATGTATATCATGTTAAAACTTTCTAGCAAGGAAATCTGCGATTTTAATATAGTTTATAATACAACAGTCATTTGAAATAAATCATGTTAGTGGTATAGGTAATTAGACGGCCTCGGGGCTCCGACAAACGTCGATGGAGGGTCAACAGTTGAAAAACAATAAGAAGTAAAAAACTGAAAGTCACGCAAACCTTACCGTTTTACTGTTTTGATTGCGGTCCATGAATATGACGCGATCCATAGCGAAAAACACTTAATATTGTATAATGCACCAGTATTTTTATTTTTGGGCAAAACTTTATACTGTTCATTTAGTATTTACTTTAAGAGAATTGCATGATTGATATTTAGATTAAATTTATTGTTTTAATTTAATTTTGAATAAAGACATTGTTTAGATTTAGATAGATCATACTTCGCATAGAAAGTTAACCATCCATGCGGCAGCGATCTTACACCTACACCTGAAGGAGCTAAAATAAATGGACAGATTCGAATAAAAATATCATAATTAGGTTCTAATTAGAACAAGTACACTACCACATATAAAGTCAAAATATAATAATTTATACTACTTTTGTTTGTTTGTTGAACGTGGTAATATCAGGAAAAGGTACGAATCAGAAAAAAAATTTGTGCTGGATAATCAATTTATCAAGAAAGGCTATAAGCGATATAACATCACACTGTTTATTATCATTACTTTTTATAATAATTCATGGACATTTTACACAACGTCCTCTGATCCCAAGGTAAGCTTAATGCTTGTGTTATGGGTACCAGAATACGGATAGAATACATATACTACTTTTTTTTTGTAAATACATACTTATAATACATAGGAAACACCCAGACTAACATTTGTATGATAATTTTAAATATCACACAAATGATTGTCCCGAGCGGGAATCGAACCCGCGACGTTGTGATCGACAGTCCATTACATAAACCACTAGACCACGAGGCCCGTCATGGCTGTGACCAAAAAGAGCGAAACATTATTAAAAAATGTTCCTAAAACAGGGAAAATTTTGTCAATTTCACGCATACACAAACAATTAATCGTGAAATATTCTTGAAATATTAAGACCAAAACCAACAATATTAAAAGGAATCGTAACGTAAATGTATTATATTTTGAACAACTAAAATAAAGCAAAATCCTTATAATACAAAAAGTAAAGTACTTATATAAACAGCAATTAACCTATTTATAATGTAAACGTTATTATACTTTGTTAAGGCCGTAGCCAAACTTTTAGAATCATAAACTCTATGTATGCATATTTCTCGCGGTTGTTATTGCGTATCTGAAAATTTTCTTCCCCTGCCCAATTAGTTTGCATAACTGTTATTATATAAACACTGCGCTAATTTTATTAAACTGATAGTTTCTCTTTTTAGATATGCTTTATAAAAAATAGGATTCTCTTACTTTTTAACAGTCTTTCGGATTCTGCACAACAAAAATACATAAAACTACTTTTTACGGATTTAGACGCGTATATTTGTTTTAAATTTTGGCCCGACGTTTCGGAGACTTTGCAGTCACCATGGTCACGGGTGAGACTGATGGCCATGGTGACTGCAAAGTCTCCGAAACTTCGGGCCTTCTAAATCCGTAAAAAGTAGTTTTATTTAAACAGATGAGTCGCGCAAGTGTTATAAAATATTAAAAATACATAAATTAAATAAAATTCTAATCATTTATTATGGATATAAGTAAAAAAAATCTGTAAATCTGTAAATACAGTTAATAAAATCCTGTCACGGACTCTTTTCCTGTCACGGATGCTGTAATGAGTGTAATGTAACGGGCAATTTAGGTAGATAACATCTACTGCTAGAAACGGATAACCAAAAACTAAACTAGATACTGGCCAAATACTCTCCTATTATCGAGAAGACCACTGCCTAACAGTGAGACGTTTGTGGGCTTTGATAAGCTGACAGTTTCTACCTTATAGGCTAAAAAGAATTAGTTATTCTTTGTTTCCTAGTTAGAGAATTCTTAAATTAAAGTAGTTGGAACACATAATGCAACAACGATAAGATTTAAATAATATAATAAAAGCCAGTATCAAATACATATTATTTTATTATATATAAATAAAGCGAGAAGTAAAGGGTTTATTGGGTAATATCAAATTGTTATTACTGGATGAGTTACGTCGAAAACATTCGCCATCACACTTATCGCGAGGAACCTACATATTTGTGGTGAATACTAATACATGTTATACCCAACAGTATCATAATTTATCATAAAAAATACATAACAACGTTACAATCATAATATATAGCTGCTATATCTCAAATATGTTAAGCTTATGTTTACACGCTGTATAAAAATAATATGATAATTTAAAGTGAGTTGTATACATGTTAGCATATACTTTCTCTACGGGTTCCTATTTCTCGCGTGACAACCACACACCGGACGTCGCAGTATGAGGCGGCCCCCTACTAGGTGGACTGACTACATCGTCAAAAATGCCGGCGGCCACTGGATGCTAGCGCAGGACCGCGCGTTGTGGCGTTCTATGGGGGAGGCCTATGTCCAGCAGTGGACGGAGAAAGGTTGATGGATGGATGGATGGATATCCTTTTATCTAGATATGATGAAAAGTAATACATATCATTCAAATTCTAACAGAATTAAATACTTAATATTCAAAATAAAATCAAGGACTTTCAAATTCCTTACACCGAAAAGTGATAGATTTATACCAATTACAAATTTAAAAAAGGGCTCACAATTTATAAGTAAATCAAGTTAACATCAAATCTCAATATTTTATTAAAGAAACGGATTCCGGTATAAAAAATCTGATGTAATTCATTTAAGTCTGTGTGTGAAAAAACGAACCGTTCGATTTAAGTCTGGTTTGCGGCATTTGAAAAGGAACCGAGTTTGTTTAAATATAGCTCTTGGAGAATATACTTAGTCTTGAAACGAGTTTTATTTGAATTGTATGTTGTGAAATCTTAGTAGAGCAATAAAAATGGTATCTATTCATCGGGTTAGAATTATCAGGGTCTTTTATCTTGTAAAATAAAACTGCTACGATTATTGTGGTGGTAGCATACTGTTCAAGGATTTGAAAATTATTATGTTTTTAACGAGTTGTTGCAGTTTCAATTTAGACTTAAATTTAAATGTTTAAGATATTTTACAACCCAATGCTTCGCATGACAAGCAGATGTAGAATTGAATTACAGAAATCAATCCCGTGACTAACTAACACCCGTATTCACAAACGTTACTGTGAGGTCTCATAGTAGGCATGGACGCAAAGGGGTAGCAAAATCGTTTCACAAACAATACTTAAGTGGTGAAGCGCACTATGCGTTTGTTAAACTGAACGCATAGCTAAGTTTTGTCTAAGAATACAAAGGCTCGATGAACGGAATGCACTGAGAATGTTACCCTTTGCACAGTGCATCAACACTTAAGTACTTACTTATGTAAATATTGTTTGTGAATACGGGTGTTAATGTGAAAGTCTTCGATATCTCTCTCTCTCTCTCTCTCTCTCTTTCTCTCTCTCTTCACCCGTTAACGTCCAACTGTTGTACACGTGCCTCTACTACTACTATTCTACTTTAGGAGAGACTAAGGTTTACCATGCCGCGCTGACCAGGCATGTTGGCATAGGGATTAGGTATTAACGAGTTAAAAATTAGTTTTATTTTTCGTCTCTCACAGAGGATGTCATCTTTATAGTATGCATAAGCGAGTTTTTACAGCACCCTGGGGAACAAATAGGGTGGTGACACTTGTAGGTATTTTTAATCCGTCACCACACGGATTATGATATCAGTAAGCATAATTATTAGTAGATATTACTTAACTATAATAATAGTTAAATATTGGCCTATATAAGTACAATTCTAAAAACAATTCACGTATTTCGGTATAAAGTTAATATTGAATACAATATGAAATAAAACAGAATCCGTAAAACACAAAAAGCAAAGTACTTAAACAAACAGCAATTAACCCGTTTATAACGTAGGTACCAAATAGTTATTATACTTTGTTAAAGCCCGTCGGCGAACTTTCAAAATTATAAACTATGGTTATACGTAATTATTACTCGTTACTGTAATTGCGCATCTAAAAGATTTCTTCAATTACGTAGTGGTAGGTTTAATAAGTTTTATTGATTACTAGCTGACATGACAAATTTTGCACTGCCATATTTTTTCATGAATATTTATTTTTCTTCTATATTTATTCATATTTTTCTTCATATCGACATGGCAAAGTTAGTTTTACTTTGCCCTGCCAATATGGAGTACAATAAAAAGGTATTAAGTATTAAATTTAGTGCAGTCGTTCAGAAGTTACCCACGCATATACGAGTACATTATGGCAGATTTATAGATTAATAGGTGTTGCTCGCAACTTCGACAACTTTGAACGCGTGGAATTAAGAAAATAAAATTAATAAAATTATATAAAAAAGTAATCCTCTTGAACAACTCTATCATTAAAAAATCTGCATCAAATTCTGCTGCGTAGTTCCCAAGATATAAGCTCACATAGGGACATACATACAAATATGACGATTTTGTTTTATAATAAGTAAGGATGTAATCAATAAACTTAGTTTACAACAGGAGTAGATATTAGACGGCAAGTTTCGCTACAAAAAGGCACAAGATCAATGCTCTTACTCATCGTGTACGCACACTGTCGTAAAGCAATGCTCTTACTCATCGTGTACGCACACTGTAGTGTGCGCGGGGTGATTTTGGGTGGGTTGTGCGTAGCGACCAATGTTTGAAGAGAAGATGAAGATTATTTTCTTTTTGACGATAGAATAATAGATTTTACGTCATCATATTTGTAACCCACATTAACACGATACCGTAAAATCTTCACTATAGGAATGTAGATAGATATACTTTAAAACAACAAAGTTTTTATATTAGATGGTTTTCATTTTAAACTTTAATAAAGAACATGAATTATAACATACCGATTTCAAATAGAACTACTATTTACGGATATAAACGCGTATGTTTGTTTTAAATCCGCAAACAGTAGTTTTATTTGAACGAATGAGTCGCGCAAGTGTTAGAGAATGTTAACATACCGATTTATTTAAGTATACCCATGGAATTTTAAAAGGATCACCCCTAAATGATGTAAGTAAAGGAGGCAATATCAAATATTGATAATTTTACTGCATATAAATAAAGTGAAAGTGAGGGTTTATAGGGTAATATGAAATTGTTACAGCTATAACTTAACGTTCTCAATCTTTTTGATATTGGAGTGGATGAGTTACATCGAAAATATTCACCATCACAGTTATCGCGATGTTTCTATGTGTTTGAGGTGAATAAAAATATGTGTTAAACTTAACTTATATTTTAACTAGTAATACGCTCTGGCTTCGCAAGGGTAACGCTAAGTTATTTTTGAAAAAAAAGTCAGAAAGCCCACGTTAACCAGTCAACCAGTTAACCAGTCATAAGGTAGCTCGTTCGCAACGCAATATTTTTTTATATAGGTCCACTTCGAGTAGTCGTAGAGTTTGATTTTGAGTTTTAGTAACTCAGATAATATATTTTTAGCTTTGCTGCTTTCTTCTTTTCTGCTTACTGTAAATATTACTGTACATTATAGAAGTCAAAGAAAGTAGCTACATATAGCTACTTTCAACAAGATTAATAAACTTAAAAAAAGATGTGTGGCACTCGGGGACTGCCGCGGTAAAGCTATTGCATAGCATTTTTTATCAACTTATGTATTTATAATTATTTATTTATTTTATTTATGCAAGAATGTACATACCGTAAACTAAAATAAGATTATATATATAATCCTTATATATAATCCTTACTAGCTGTTGCCCGCGACTTCGTACGCGTGAAATTTAGAAATCAATTCATAACAAACAGAAGTTTACTCTTCTGCTCAATAGATGGCTTGTACGTTTTTTAAATCGCGCTATCGTTTCGTTCCACACATTAACACTTAAGCGCGTCATAATTATTATTGAGTTATCATCCGGATTTCGCAGTTATAAATTAGTAAGGATTTACTGATGCTTACATCTGTCCATTATTTATGGTAATTATGATCAAATAGCGATTGTCAATCAAATGTCAATCTGTTTTAAATTAAATCAATTAAATGTCAAATGTCAATCTGTTGGTATACAATTTTAGTTTTGACATTATTTTACTTTATTAAAATTTAAAATACGCTGTTATCTGAACATTTAGGATATACCTATATTGTCGATTCAAAATCCTTATTTTAATACGTTGTTTAATTTGAGGAAGGCGTTTACCCTTGGTATCAACAGTATGAAATAAATTGCGGGGCGAAGAGGGGATTACGCATGCGCAGTAGCGCCGATGTGTAAGGTTTTTTACGCTATTTCCGTTACATACGGAATTTAAATTTCAAATTTTGTGGATTCGGTCTCCACGCTCAAGGCCCGCGATAGAAGCTATGCAATAGCATAATAAAATTAAAAAACATACGCTGGAGGTTATGCTGTTATTCTGGGTCGACGCAACATGACTTCTTGCTCGTGTTGCTTTGGGATTTGACTCATTTTTACGAACGGTCACCTGCCTGATATCGATGATATGGAGAGTTGTCACTTGTATTCTTTTTGTTAGTGACCCCACGGACGGACAATAACAATACAAGTGACATTACGAAGTTTTTCCATAAAAACAAAATCTCGGTTTAATCATAATCATCATAATCATAATCATAATCTATATTTGTGTGAAATTGGGTACAAAAGATGTAATAATAAATACAATATTAAATAAGTTCTCCAAAATCTGCCGGTTGGCTTACACAATTTCTTTTTCTTAACGACTAACCTATCTAATTGATTCGTAACAATAAATTAGAATTGTCAAACGAATTAACAGCTAATGAATAACATGTAATGTCAAAATAGTACATAATAAACAGTCAATAATTTCAAATCAATTTAAATAAAAATGAATTTTTTAGTAAAATGTAAAATTGATTATTAAAATGTATAAATTGGTATAAAGTTTAGTAAAGTGTAAAATTGATTGATAAAATCTATAAAATGTGGTAAAATGTAAAATTTATAAATAAAAATGTATAAAATAGCAATCAAATTGTTAAAGTTATAAATAACTATTAAATAAATTGGTTATCACATAATCATGGAAAAATCCGTTACACGTTCAGTAAAAATAAAAAGCTTGAAGAACAGATATAAGATTTGTGGTAACACTCTAAGGAAAATAATGTAAACAGAATGTAAATTGAAAGCTAAGCTTAACCAAATAATACTTGGTAATGTTTTCCTTTGAATAAATTTTCAAAGATATTTCACACGACGACGTCCAATGGCGGCAAACTAGAAACTAAACCCTATGCCAACACGCCTGGTCAGCGCGGCACAGTAGACCAGAATCCCTTGCAAAGTGGAAGAGGCCCGTGCCCAATAGTGGAACGTTAATAGTCTGGAGAGAGAAATGGATACCAGAATACGGATATACTACATACAATATTATTTTTTTGTAAATACATACTTTAATACATAAATAAATATTCATGGACATTTCACACAACGTCCTCTGGTCCCAAGCTAAGCTTATATGCTTGTGTTATGGGTACCAGAATACGGATAGAATACATATACTACTTTTCTTTTGTAAATACATACTTATAATACATTTGTATGACAATTAGAAAAATCACACAAATGATTGTCCCGAGCAGGAATCGAACCCGAGACCTCGTGATTGGCAGTCCGTTACATGAACCACTAGACCACGAAGCCCGTCAAACCGTCACATAGAAAACACTCAGACTCTTTACAAACATTTATGTAACAAAAATGCTAATAAGAATCTCACAAATACTTGTCCTGTGCGGGAATCGAACCCGCGCGACTTCGTTAATGGCAGTCCACATGAACTACTTTAACATTTCGAAGTTAAGTAATTTTATTCCCATCTCTTTTATTTGTTACATTTTTATTTACAGAATGTGGATTGTAGATTTATACTCCAAGAGCAAATTCTTAACAGTTTTATCTATAAAAGAAATTCTTGGCAGACGTTCATTATCGTAATGGTGATGTTCTTGTCCGGTATTATTAAATAGATATTTTTAGATTTCTTAGAGATATTCAATCCGGTACAACTATATTAAATAGAAAATGTTACGATAATATACTGCCCATATATCACTATGCCCTTGCAAAAATACAAACAAAATTTTTAGTTTCATAATATAATCTACAGATTTTTCACATGTATTTTTAGTTTAAATTGTTTTTCTATTACAAAACTGTACTAGTTGTTGCTACGGAAGTATGCCAATTAAATTCGTGTACTTTTACATACTTTTGTATAACTGGTAACACTGTCATAAGACGTCAGTTTGAATTTAAATTAAGATGTTCTTTAAACTCAAGAATATGAAACAAGTCTGGGATTCAGTTTTAAGTGCACATAAAGCGGGTCATTCAAACCAGGCAACTGGTAATACTACACCGTATTCTTTTTAACGAGTCTCTCACCAGCTATATGATATGAAGAAGAAATAAAACCTAGATATATAGATGTAAGTTTTAATGTAATTCTTAAAAGGATTTTAGCATATATCATTCATTCATGGACATTACACACAACGTACCCTGGGGGCCAAGTCAGCTATTACAATGTTCTCACAATGATCAGTCACTGATTGCATAATAGCGAATTTTATCAAGTTTGGTAGTCTACTCTTCATTTTTTAGGCGCCTTAAGAGGGTACTGTACTCCTAATTTAGGTATTTGCCTTAGGTATTGCTATCCCTATTCCCGAGCGCCGTGCTGAAAGGGACAAATATAGCTGAAGCATATTTTACCTACAAATTCTTTGAAAAAAAGACGTTTCGTAGTCCCTATTTTTCTCCGCGAAAGTTAAACCGATTTTGACTGTTTTTACGCTATATTATAGATAAAGAGTATATCTATGCTTCTATCACTTTCTTTTTTGGTAAAACCTTACCAAATAAGTGTAGGGTCTATCCCTGCAACTCTACCTAAAGAAAACCGAAAAAAACGGGATTTTCGGATGGTTACATTTCTTTTTGTTATTATGTTATGAAAAAAAAGAAAGTGATAAAAGCATAGATATACTCTTCGTCTATAATATAGCGTAAAAACAATTAAAATCGGTTTAACTTTCGAGAAGAAAAAAGGGGAGTTCGATACCCATATTTTTGTATGGAGCATAATTTGGTATCGTGCCCTCATAATGGTGTCAGTGACTGATCATTGTGCCAAAATTGTAATACCAGACTTGAGCCCCTGATCGCAAGCTAAGCTTATATACATGTGTTATGGGTACATAAGAATACCGATAATAATATACTACATAAACTACTTTTCTTTTGTAAATACATACTTATTTTTTGTAGAAAACACCCAGACGCAGTACAAACATTTGTATGACAATTTTATATATCACACAAATGATTGTCCCGAGCGGGAAGCGAACCCGCGATCTGGTGAACTGCAGTCCATTACATAAACTACTCGTACACGAGCTCAACCCGTCTTTATATAGACCCGAGAATTTATATTTTGAATTCCCGAAAATGGTCCGATAAAAAAATTTCACTTAGTAAAAGCTACCGTCTCCAAGCTTTAGGGTATGTCTATTTATAGTGATTCAAAAATCCACGCGTCTGAAGTTGCTGACAACAGTTAGTATTTTATGTACCAAGAATTTATATTACTTACGTCAGCTTCTTTCAGCCTAATACGAAAAATAAATACTGGATATGGAATAAGCTCAGCTGCCAGCCGTGATTACTAATAACAAAATGAAACTAAAGCAGTGCCTAATTATAATTTTAAATATTTAAGAACAAAGCTGAAACTTATACTTACTTTTATGATAATATTAAGTTATTAAGGGCCTACATCAATATTATCGTCGACATGTACCTATTAACACAGCTAGTAGGTATAGAAAATGAAGAATTAGGGATATTTTTTTTGTTGTAATCTACAAAATATATTTTAATTCCGGTTTACGTGTTTCTATATATAATAGTTACTTATGTTTTTAAAGTTATTTCATTAGTTAATACGCGATAATAGACCGACAAATGAAAAAAATAAAAAATGAGAGAGGTTGTTTCGCTAAGATTTTCTATAGAGAAAACTTTTTTCAATCGCGTTTCTGTGTTTATGTGATCCTAGATTATATATTGAAAAAATATATACTTAAAAATTAGAGCTCTAGCCATTCAATCGAAAGAAAAAATGAAAACTTCGTACGTAGAAAAATGCACGAAGCTATTTTGGTATCCTCTTAATATTCAAAACAAAATCAAATAATGCTGAAACATTACAGAAAAGCAAAGTACAGTAATTAACCATTTATTAATGAAAATGTTTTAGTACATTATTTAATAAAAAGTTTTTTAATACGAAATACAATTATGTACTCGTATTAGATTTTAACGAACCTCTTGATTTAGTACCTAATTGATGCATTGGACTGCCGTTTGATCCCCACACGTAATGATTATTTATTTGTGTGGTACTTATTTCTTACATAGATGTTTGGACTGGTGTCTGTTATCATTTTCCTGCCTTTATCTCGTAATTTGGGGTGTCCGCAACTTGTTGTCATGTTACAATAGATTGACGTCAAACCTCTTTGGCCCTTGGCTATATGCGCTAGTCACTTGAATTCTTCTTGACCGTCACCCCAAGGGAAAATATAAATTTGAAAAATGTATTGATTTGTATATCCAAAGAAACTCCAATCAAAATGCTAACAGGATTTTTTGATTAAAATACGTTTTATCAAATTTTAAAACAATGTATTATTTTATTTGTCGCCTTGTAACTTGTTGAATGTTAAATTAAGTTTGGCTATAAGTTTGAGAGAAGGAAATACAGCCAGGTCCCAGTTTTAAGAGCACATAAAGTGTACTCAACGTCGTTCGGCTAGGCAACGGGAAACACTATATCGTGTTGTTTTAACAATTCTCTAGATAGCCATATTTTACGCAAAATAAATAGAACCTCAATTTGCAACAACATTTTGCAATATTTATTATAAAACTATATTTAAATGTGAAGAATCTGTTGAAATACTTCAACTCCGTTTGAACAATAGCAGATTACCCAATGCGCTTTTTCAAAAATCCAGGTAAACATAAATATGAATTACATAAGTCAACACCAGCAGAGCTATTCATTATCTCCACGACTGTGTATTTGTTTCGGTGCAAAAACAAAAGAAAATGGTTACGCCTATAGTACCATACTCCTATACAATTATTGTATATTTAGTTATTTGTATTACAGCTTTAGTGTTAAAAATCAAATGTATATTATGTGACGTAAACATACATTTAAAACACATCCAAGACATGCTATACTATCATAAATACTTACATATATAAAGTGAGAAAACCTTCTTCGTCTCTACCTATGGTTCGATATTTCGATATAGAATTACTAAATAAGAACATTTTACAGTAACAAACTGTTTATCAATTACAGGCCTAAACAAATATACCTACTTAGGTACTTAGTCTAAAATCTACGTAACAAATCCGCCTTAGCTTAAATTAAAATAACATCAAAGTAAAAGATAGTACTTTCCACTCTTTTCGTTAACAAAATTTTCAAGATGAATGTGTAACCAAAGAAGCTCATCTTTTAATCTTTGTATAATCTTATAATGTTCACCCGCTAAATCGACTCGGCTTGGCTCCAGCCCAGACAACGCCAAGGCATGTCCAAAAGCTAAAAGGTGAATAGCATTATGCAAATAAATGCTCTTTGTACGGTACGTAATTCTATTTACATTTTATTTATTTGGTACATAATAATGCTGGGTTAAGTTAGGTAAATTGAAAGCTCATGTAAGCCATATGAAATAACATTTAGACCCATATCATTATAATGCTCTGCTCGCAAGTATGCCTTAGAATTTTATTTTACGGTACACATTGCTGCCTATTCTTCGTGCACATACAAACTTAACTTAACTAAACAAATTAAATTAATAGTGTCAATAACACAATTCGGCTTGTTAAATGATCTTTCTTGTTATAAAAACTGTTTATTATTGACTAAAGATTTTAAATAATATAAATGTGCACAACAAAATAGCCAATTAATCAAAATACACCAATATTTAAATAAAACTACTTTTTACGGATTTAGACGCGTATATTTGTTTTAAATTGATCTTTCTGTGTCAGTCTCACCCGTGAGCATGGTGACTGCAAAGTCTCCGAAACGGCCAAAATTTAAAACAAATATACGCGTCCAAATCCGTAAAAAGTAGTTTTATTTAAACAGATGAGTCGCGCAAGTGTTAGAAAATATTACACCAATGTTTGTTTCTATTTTTTAGTTAAGTTTAGTTGTGCTTGTAGAATTGATACCATTATTGTGTGACTCGGTGATTTAAAAAAATATAGAATTATCTAAATACCGTGACTTACAATACAAAGTAGATGATAATATACGGACAGAGACAACTCTAGTTGAACTGACTACTAATATAAAAGATATAATATTATGAATCGTAATAGATAGTTGTATAGGTACTTACATTTTAATGTATACATACGTAGTTCTTATCTATAATATTAATGTTAAAATAAAATAAAAATAAAATAATAACTTTCCTCCTTTTTAAAGTTATCTCTAAAACAACGTTCAGAAATATCTTAGTCAGCAAATTATTTGAACTGTCGCATCCCATTTTTTACGAACGAATAGACAGATCAGTGACTTGAAAATTAATGCGAATACATAATTTATAATGAACTTTGATTCTCCTTCAAAGGACTTTGAAAGTTTATTAGAACAACTTGGAAAACAGCAACGACAACAAATGCTTAACATCATTTTCTGGTTGAAAAATGAATATTCAACATTTAACAAAAATCATTTCTCAGTGCTTTATCTGTATACAACCATAATCAATAAGTAATTCTTTCTAAGTATGTATATCATAAATATGAAAGTACATGTACATTGTACATGTTTGAGTTTGTCTGTCGAGATTTCACAAAAAAGTTGAAATACAAATAATACCTACAATTAATAATTTTATTCAAATTTGGTACACAGATAGATAGTCTAAAGTCTGAAAAACGAAATGGGCTACTTTAAAAAAAAATGTAGTGATTCTAATCTCCACACGTGTAGGTATGACGTCGCTCTCAACAGCAATTAATAGCATCCTGCTGTACCAATAAAACAAAGTTACATTTCTTTTTAATTTACGATGCTTGGTTATATTTTAATTCAAATGGTAGTAGTATATAGTATAGTACCTTTAATATCTGACCCGGCAAACGCTGTTTCGCCATACTAAAAAAAAATTTGAAAAATAGATGTTGACCGATTCTCAGACCTACTGAATATGTATGTAAAATTTGAGAAGAATCGGTCAAGCCGTTTCGGAGGAGTACGGTAACTAACACTGTGACACGTGAATTTTATATATTAGAAGACTAGCTGACCCGGCAAATGTTGTTTTGTCATACCAAAAAAAAAAGGTTTGAAAGATAGATGTTGGCCGATTCTCAGACCTACTGAATATGCATGTAAAATTTCATAAAAATCGGTCGAGCCGTTTCGGAGGAGTACGGCGGTAACTAACACTGTGACATACGAATTTTATATATTAGATTAGATTGGTTCTAAGGTTGGGTAGAAAATGTCTTTACTTGAGAGATCTTTGTAAATATTTGACTTATAAACTGTAATTAGATTGGGTTGTCGATTAGTTACCTATTTTATAAGTAGTGTTTAGGAAGCTTATCCAAACTATTGCTAGGCCGATGATTGAAAGAGGACGTTACTCTCTCGGTGAATAAACACGAACTGTGGACAATGAAACAAAGTGATTGTTTGTACTATCCACTGAATACATTTTTGCAATCGACAATCGACGATTACAGTAAACTCGATATTTTCATAGTTATATGCGAAAACATGTAAATTTGATTATTTGAGGATAGGACAATTGAAAATAAACACTCTTCCAAGACAAGAGCGTGGCTACTGGCGCCGTATCAGTCGTCTGAATTATATAAGGTATAATCGGCTTCAAAAGCATATAAGGAAGGTTTTTAGAAGATTTTAACATTCTTTTTTCTTCTTCTACTTCTCTTCAACATATTTTTATACAGGGTGTCACTAAAGCAAATCACGCTTATGAAATAACGATGATATATATTACAAATATTGTATTTTCACATCCTTTAATATCTATATCAATGATTTATATAAATATAACTTTAATTTAGAATTTCTCACTTAAGAAAATCAAATATTTCTCGTTATTAAAATATTTTTTGGAATTTCCACAATGGTGTTTATTCGCCCAATCTCGGCATCACATGACTTACGCTGACTGCGATAATGATAAGCTATGGCATTGTCCGTTCGTCCACACATTAAAATCTCATTAAGAGGATACCAAAATAGCTTCGTGCATTTTTCTACGTACGAAGTTTTCATTGTTTCTTTAGATTGAATGGCTAGAACTCTAGTTTTTAAGTATATGTTTTTTCAATATATGATCTAGGATCGCATAAACTTAGAAACGCGATTGAAAAAAGTTTTCTCGACAGAAAATCTTAGTGAAACAACCACTCTAATTTTTTATTTTTTTCATTTGTCGGTCTATTATCGCGTATTAAGTAATGAAATAACTTTAAAAACATAAGTAACTATTATATATATATATATCCCTAATTCTTCATTTTCTATACCTACTAGCTGTGTTAATATGTACATGTCGACGATAATATTGATGTAGGCCCTTAACTGTAGTATGTTATACTATTTTTAAAGATGTACTTTTATCGTGAAAAAGTTTTAAATTCAAATGCAAGTTTTTATGTTTGTCATATTATACATTGTTTACCAACATCAAAGCTGTTAAATAAGTCGGTTAGTGATGAAATATAAATAATAGAGCGTATTAGAACGTATAATAAGAACTTTTCGGGTGAGTCCATATAACCACGTAAGTCTTGGGTATGTTCCTCTTATAAAAAATGAAATGAAATTAACTACAATACTACAAATAGTAATATTATTACTACTCAGACTACGATCTCATTTCTAATTAATAACACTTAAAACAATAAAAAAATTATCGTACTAAAGTATTTTTTCTATTTCTTTATTTAAATAGTCTAAACACCTTGAGTGATTATTTTTTGGTCCATAGGTTAAACCCGAGTTCTTGTTATCCCACACAATCAAAACAAGACCTCGTATATCCCTAAATCCTCGCGGCGAATCTCGGAGGAAACTAGATATAAAGAAAATATTGTTTAACTTGACATGAAAAAGGGAAAATAAACAACTGCAAAATTCGATTTAGTGAATATGTTTCAAGCCACGTTTCAATATATTAATAAAAATATATGGTCGGCACAAAATGAACAATTGAGACGTAACCTTTTTCTTCGTAACGAGGCAATATATTAAGGACTTAACGAAATGAGTCTATCAGTGTAACTGTATGTGAAATATACCTTGAACGTTACTAAAAACTACATAATATTAGTTACCGTATTTTATTTAGAGTGCCTCCAAAATGACACCGTTATAACAACAAAAAATTAACAGTAGACTACCAAACTTGATAAAATTCGTCACTAAGCAATCAGTTATTGCATTTGTTGATTGCATATTAGCGAATTTTATCAAGTTTGGCAGTCTATTGTTAATTTTTGTCACAAATGATACCATTCAATTGAAGTTTCACTGAACATTGAATAGCAGACTTGAGCCCCTGATGAATTGGGGTTCTAGTCACAGAGTTGATACTAGTATAAACACCAAAGTCATATTAAATCTAATTACAGTTTGCATATCTTATTATTATATACGAGACTGATATACTTAATGCTAGCTGTTGCCCGCGACTTCGTACACGTGGAATTTAGAAAACTTTCCCTCAATTTATTATCCCATGGGAACCTTGCATTTTCTCGGGATAAAATGTAGCCTATATGTTAATCCGGTACATAAGCTACATTATTGTAAAATTTCATTAAAATCCATTCAGTAGTTTTTGCGTGAGAGAGTAACAGATATTCAAACATCCATACTCACAAACCTTCACATTTATAATGTTACTAGCAGTGCCCGCGACTTCGTACGCGTGGAATTTAGAAACGAAAAATTTAATGAACTAACACTAAGCCATTTTACAGCTAATTAATAAATCGTCCGTTTGGTTTTCTTTTTTTGCACAATTATAAAGAAGTGACACACATGGCCCCAATGTCATTTTAGTAAATGATTTCTCAGAGTTTTACCTTTTTAAGGCTTCGTACAAACCCTTATAGTCTCACTACGGTGTTGTCTGTCTATCCGCCCGTTAAACTTTTTTTTACTCGGCAACGGCTAAAGGTATCAATTTGAAACTTATACCAAATGTAGATCTATGCGGTCCCTTGCAGATACAATCAATAATTTAGATCTACGCATTCAGAAGATATAACCGAATTACAGCCATTTTTGAGTATTTTCAACTTCAGCACCGATACGTACGTCGAGATTTGAGCAACATAACGACCATACGCCGACGACGACGCCGATGCCGATGCCCATGCCGACGCCGACGCCTATAAAAACCAACTCAACACCGATACGTCGGGATTTGAGCAGCGTAACGACCAGACGCCGACCGCCGACGCCGACGCCGACGCCGATGCTGATGCCGATGCCGATGCCGACGCCGACGCCTATAAACACCCATTCAGCACCGATACGTACGTCGGGAATGTGAGCAGCGTCACGACCATACGCCGGACGCCTATAAAGACCAACTCAACACCGATACGTCGGGGATTGAGCAGCGTAACGACCTGTAAGCTATATTATTAGAAAGTTTCATGAAAATCCATCCAGCAGTCTTTACGTGAAAGAACCACAAACATCCTTACATTCATACATCCAACATTAACCAAACATTGGATTATGGATAAAAGACCGAGGAAACCTTCGCGTTGCTGCTAACAGTTTAAGTATTTTATTTTGCCGCGCGTAATTCTTTTTTCGTCATATCTTCTAAGATATTCATTTAAATTGTATGCTGTTACAAGCAGTTATAGTCTATATCAAATGCGTAAGCTAACTAAGGTATTTAATTTGATAATAAATGTTACCAAATACACATAAATAGCTTTTAAAAACACCCTATTGATTTTGATAATTTTTTTGACGTTCTTATGGGTACAGCAGGTTTTCCTTAAAAGATAGACATATGGCCTCGCGGACTTTTTTAAAGATTATAGATTTGGTAACAAACAATTTTTCCATACATTACTTTGTTGTAACTCACATGGATAAGGCAGCGTTTTCATGTAAAGCTCGCACGCGTGACTATTTTCCCCGTTTCTTGCAACATTTTACACTGATGCTTCGCTTCTATTCGTTTCAGCGTGATGTTATATAGCCTATAGCCTTCCTCGATAAATGTACTATCCAACACTGAAAGAAGTTTTCAAATTGGTCCAGCGGATCCTGAGATTACCGCGTTTAAACAAACAAGCAAACAAACAAACAAACTCTTTTGCTTTATAATATTATATATAGTAAATATAGTAATATAGTAATATAGTATATAGTATATATAGTATAGAAGTATAGATTAGGATTCTCTTGACCTTGCGCGACTCATTTATTCAAATGAAACTACTTCATATCCGTTATTTTTTATTTTATACAATTCAATGGTCAGTACATTTATCTTTGTATCCATACAATACCAACATCATCAACCGTCTGTTCAATGCAAACGTAGTTTCGCTACTTTTCTGTTTATCCGCCGGTGAATCGTGGCAGCTTAACATAAGACGCGCGTAAAGCTCGAGTGTGGAGAAGAATTCCAGCAAACAGCTTTAAAATGGACATAAAGCTGGTTAGCCAACGTCTGGACTAAGCAACGAGAAATAAATATATCGTGTTCTTTAACGAGTTTCTCGCTAGCCATATTTTATGAACAAGAAATAAATAAAATAATCTTGTGACTGTTGCTTCCGTTATTTGGTCATATTTTTGTAGTCTATGTTTCTTTTCAAAATGCTTACAGAAAATTTTAATAGCATTTCCCTTTAAAACTTAGCAATATTGGAGATCAGATGCAATTTTATATGTCAGTATTAACACTGGTTTTAAAATGCCTTTGGATTTAATATTATTGTATTAGACATCCCCGAATTGTTAAGAATAGTTTAAGCAGGCTCAACTCAATGTAAATATCTGCATTAGATCTTTAAGGAAAGGATCTGTAACTCGTTAGAACCGTGATACAGCAATATTTAATATTTCGATCTCTATGCTTAGTCTTTGTTATACCTCAACCCTCTTCTGAACGTTACTGAGGAATGGATCACAAATATGCGGAGACTACTGGTTTTATTATACAGCGAAAACATTGTAAGAAAATTGACTCAATGTTTCGACCATAATATAGACATCGTTAAAACACAGTGTAAAGTGACCTTATATTCCAATTCATACACGTAATAACTCTTCTACTAAAAAAATTTAAGTTCAAATCAATCAAGCTTAAGAAATATATTTTGAATACCTTTTCTATCTAAAAATTCACTCGGTTCGTAAATTCAAATAACATCAAACTAAAAGGTTTCTCTCGTATTTTCTTTACTTTTTTGTGAACAACACGTGCGGGACAAAGTATGTAACTAAAGCAGCTAAGCTTATAATCTTTGTATAGCCCGCTAAATCGACTCGGCTTGGCTCCGACCCAGACTACCTCAAAGCATGTCCAAAAGCTAAGAGGTGAACAGCATTATGCAAATGCAAAACCCTTTGTACTGTACCGTTATATTATTTACATTTTATTTATTTGATTCGTAATAATTTGTGGCAAAGTGATTGCTCATATAAGCCACGCTAAATAACATTAAAACAAGTTCTAATTTTCTACTTAAGAATGCCTTAGTAGTATCTCTTTCTTATTAGAAAATGAAAATGGATTTATTTTGAAATATAGATTTAACTAGCTGTCACCCGCGACTTCGTACCCGTAGAATGTGGAATTACTATATATATATGTAATAATAATAATCTATAGCACTCATGGAGAGTGTAGCTATGTAGGTTTTAGTGAAAATTGTATCAGAATATGCTTAAAATATATGCTCAACTTCAAGGACAAATTGATTAATGTCCCAACGGTGAGATTGTTGACACCCAGTTCGTCTATCTACCAATCAACCTTTAATTACTCTGGCTCCTGTTACTCCTACACTTTAAAATCAGATTACTTAATTCGACCCAGTGGATTTACTAATTAAAATAATTAGTATAAATTAACTTATATTTAACTTTGTTTTCTTTCGCTTTGGAATTTTTTATTTCAATCAATATGCAGGGTAGGTACCTATTGCAACAAATATTTTTCAAAAATATCCACATTGGTTTTAGAATAATTTAATTTACTTCAATAGCTTTTTACTATTGCTTTACTATCAAGAATTCTTTAAAGAACTTTAAATGTGGCAATTATTTTAAAATCCTATATAAA
Organism: Orgyia antiqua; assembly: GCA_916999025.1. Taxonomy (NCBI): domain Eukaryota; kingdom Metazoa; phylum Arthropoda; class Insecta; order Lepidoptera; family Erebidae; genus Orgyia; species Orgyia antiqua. Next base: position 11,192,936 of record OU779864.1, on the reverse strand, counting down.
CTGAGGTATTGTTTTATAATTATAACTAGCTGTTGGCTGCACTTCCGTGTGGTGACGGACTAAGAATACAACTGTCGCCACCCCATCTCCTCCCCAGGGTGCTGTAAAAGTCAGCTAAGAGATATTGCTCACAGATAACATCCTCTGTGAGAGACAGAAAACTCGAAAATAAACCCTGTGCCAACACGCCTAGTCAGCGCGACACAGTAGACCATAATCCCTCTCAAAGTGGAGGAGGCCCGTGCCCAACAGTGGGACATAAATGGGTTGAACAGAACAGAGAGTTGCCCGCAACTTACTTCATACGCGTAGTATTTAGAAACCAAACCAAACCTTAACTAATCTTTAAAAAAAATTGGTCAAGTGCGAGTCGGACTCGCGCACGAAGGCTTCCGTACCATTATCTATGCAACATAAGGCACGTTATTAATAAATGAGCAAACAACACACACAATACTTTATTAATCACGTTTGTTGTATGAGAGCAAGAAACGGTAAAAAAATCATGTTTGTTGTATGGGAGCCCCCCTTAAATATTTATTTTATTTTATTTTTAGTATTTGTTGTTATAGCGGCAATAGAAATACATCATCTGTGAAAATTTCAACTCTCTAGCTATCACCGTTCTTGAGATACAGCCTGGTGACAGACGAACGGACGGACGGACGGACAGCGAAGTCTCAGTAATAGGGTCCCGTTTTTACCCTTTGGGTACGGAACCCTAAAAAACATTGAAATCCGTTGCGTAGTTTCGAAAATATAGGCTCGCATACACACAAAAATAGCGACTTTGTTTTATAATAAGTGAAGATTGGAACAAAGAGTATCCAAAACGTTACAATAACAAAAATGCGAAAATGCTTAATCAAAGCATTTTTAGAACGGCATTCAATCCCGCTATCTCGGTATCATATGAGTTATACTGACCATGATAATGATAAGCGGTGGATTTCGCATTCGTCTACACATTAAAATCTCATTAGACAAGTACTATTTTATATTACTTTCCAGTGATTCTTTGTTATTTCACTAGTCTTCTAATATATAAAATTCTCCTGTCACGGTGTTTGTAATTATACTCCTCCGAAATGGCTCGACCGATTTTCGTAAAATTTTGTGTACATATCCGTTAGGTCTGAGAATCGGACAACATCTATTTTTCATCCCCCTAAATGATAAGGAGTGTTCCATCCTTAACATTCTTATGGCAAAATAACGTTTGCCGGGTCAGCTAGTAATAAATATAATTTCTGTTCATGTGGTAAAGAATACGAGTCTCGCCAGCCCTTTTCCTTCTCGTGGTGCTGTAAAAGCCAGCTAAGGTTTATTGTACACTGATAACTTCCTCTGTGAGAAAAAGATAACTCTAAAATAAACCCTGTGCCAATACACTTAGTCAGCGCGACACAGCAGACCATAAATCTTCCCTATGTGGAGGAGGCCCGTGCCCAACAGTGGGACTTTAATGGGTTGCAGAGAGAAAGAGAAATAAACTCTTATTTATACAACGTGTTTCAGAAAGGTGTAGTCATATTTGAACATCGTTACACAAACATGGCCGGTGACTAGGCACTAGGCATGGATGTAATTACTATTTATATTATGACTTTTATGTGTTCATTCAAATTTAATTAATTTATTAAATTAATCGATCTTGTTTAAATACAACACTACTATGAGGTCATGTTTTATCGTAATGTTCAATCACATTCAATAAACCGTAAAAATCTCATAAATGATGCGCTCCTGATAGTTATTTAATAGTTAATAGGGTAAAAGCAACAAAAACTTACCAACTGTATTTTTCTATGTGTAACTGTAATATTTATAATAATTAAGGCCTATCCAATGCAACCTTAAAATATAACTACACCTTTCTGCAACACGTTGTATATTGACCTTTCTTACTTTAAGTTAGTTAAATGTATGATAAGTGTATGATAAAGGATGGTAATAATGTTAGTTATAAATAAATTTAATCATCCATAATTATTGTTAGCTTAAAGAGCAGGTATACTTTACCTTAAAAGATCGATAAAATGCGTCAATAGAAATAGAGAGATGTATAACATAACTGCCCACAAAATAGCAACTATAAAATAAATCATATGACTCTCAATTTGTATTCAAGGATAACATATGGGTAGCTATTAACATTTAACCAAAATAAAGCCACTGATAAGCATATAAGAGCAACTAAATAACTAATTTCTACTTTTCATTTAGTTTACAACAATTTAGCAATGAAATCATATGCCATTTTATTCACGAGGGAAAATGTTGATGCGCAATAACGGACACCTTTAGTATGCATAGCTACCTTGTTTAACTGTTGAAAACTTTGTCTATGGACTATAACGTTTACATTATAAAAGGTTTAATTGCTGTTGGTTTAACTGCTTTGCTTTTTGAGCTGTAATAATTCATTTGAATGAATGAATGAATACTTTTTATTGTACGCCAGTAAAACATTACAATGAATTTTAACAAACAGTATTTAAGCTAGGTACAATAGGCGGTCTTTTTACAAGTTGTGCTATCTTACAGACAACCTTAAGATGGAATTACTGCATTAAAGAGAAGGTATACTGTGGCGCAACATAATTTATAAATATACTACAAATAAATACATAAATAATCTTATCTTTAATCTTTGTATATTAAAAAAGTTTAAAAAAAATTCAAGTTATTTGTCACTTTCATTTTATAGGTATATTTTTGTTATAATATTAAGCTTTTGTAATCTATTGATAGAAAATATTATGTGATCTTATTTGTATCAATTGTTATCAAATGCCGTATTTAATTGTAAGCAATGACAAAAATACAAGAAATTACGGAATATTTATTGACGTGACTGAATTTAAATACGATTAAAAAAACAAGATTATCATTTATTGAATAAATGATATCAATTGAAAAGCTATGTTGATAATATATCGCCCTTTGACAATCGGACAAAAACTGACACAATGGTACTGTAACCGAAATTTCCTATAAGTAATTATGGGTTATATTATAAAGTATTTATTGAAAGCTAGGAAAACAAAGGGTCACTACCTAGTTTACCTCGCCCCGTGAGGATAGCAGAGGGCCATTTATCTGTCACATAAATAGCAAAAGGTAGGACAAAACAGTTACTGATATATTAGCTGAATATTAATGTAAATTACCTGCACTTATTTCTCCAGTAATATAGGGAGCCAACCTAAGGTTGACTACAACATCTTGTTTCTTATTCTGTGGCAATGGGATTATGATAAAGAAAAACAACAAAGTGATCTTAGTAGTACAGGGTGAGCACCTCAACTGTTTAATATCTAATTAAATACACATACCATTAGGATATTACACATATGTCTTTCTATCAAGACTTAGTACCTATATCTAACGGACCAACCGCTTACCTATATTAACTAACTAAAATATACATGACACAACTCAGCCGTTGTGAGGAACTATTAAAATAAGCAAGTTATCCTACCAAGGTTATCTCCAGGGCGCAATCACCAGAGCGTAGCAGTCACGGAGCCCTCAAAGTCCCACGGCGTATGCAGTAAGTCCGGGTGACGCTGAAGGAAGTCCGCAAAGTCAGAGTGGTGGTACCCGGCGTTGGACGACTGCACTTTCACAACCGGAGGCCTATCCAATTATCAAGGACATAATCCTTGACTCAAAACTAAATCTACCCCCATAGGGAAAATATTAAAATAAAATAACTTTAAGGAACCTGGGCTAAAATCACTGCGGTGATATAAATGAAAACGAATCTCTCGTTAGAATTAAAGGTTGCACGAATGCCCACGTTGCGGAAATATCATTCCAACAACGGAATCAGCCCACACTCAGGTTCAACTAGTAACTTAATAAATAAAAACAAATACGATACTAAAATACGATACTAAAATATACCCTCCCTGTAACAAAGAAAAAACTATCATGTAGAAATTATTTTCATAAAACGCTAACGGCCATTTTGTCGGACCTACATCAAGAAGTGTTGAAACTCACCACCAATCCCAGAAACATGCTACTAAATATCGGTGCTCGACGCCTGACTACGGCCTCAACTTTTAAAACTTATTCTTCAATCTTGTTCGGCGCCATCTCTCCAGCGCGAAAAAACTCCTTCCCCAAAAAACCCTTAGTCCCTCCATCATGGCACCAAAAGGCGAAGCCTCCTTCGACCAATCAGGAGCCAATCATGGAAACTTCAATCTTATGAAATTTGATTTCCGTTGAGAGCGAGAGCGAGCTATAGTAGGTCTCTGCTACCAGAAGGAGACGGAGAATCGGAAATGACATCAATCGTTCACTCAAAAGGTTGCCAGCGCAAAAACTAATGGGAAATGATACCAGCATTACCCACTTCAAATACTACTACAATAGGTGGTAGATTTGCTACGTTACAGTACCAATTCTAGGTACACGACTAAACTTAACTTAACTAAAAAATTAAAATTGGTAGTGTCAATATAGCTATTACTTGCTATTTCGTTGTACACATTTATATTAATTAAAATCGTTAGTCTTTAATACACAGTTTTAATAATAAGAAAGTTCAGTAAACATTGCCGCATTATGATAATGACGCTGTCAATTTTAATTTTTTAGTTAAGTTAAGTTTAGTTGTGCGCGCAGAATCGGCACCAATATATTTTGATTGTATTTTTACTCAAAAGGTAATGGGCACAATAGGCAGTTTAGAACATCATAATCGCCGATCGCCTTCTACGATCTATCGAACTTGCTCTGTATTAAATGCTTTTCTGAATACAAAATAATAAAAATATCTAAATTGAATCATTCCATCATATGAAAATCAAACGTGAAACTTTATATCGTAATATAAAAATATTACTACTGTAAGTTAGCGTCTCTCAATTTTGATTACTTACGTCGAAACATTTGACCTCACGCTTGTACCGAAAAGCCCTTGCATTTCTATAAATAGAATTGTTGACACGATTTATAAAATAGATCTATATTTTATCACAAAAGAGCAAAAGGGCTAACAAAATCCCAATAAAGCATTGTAATAGGCACAATGATCAAATTACAGCATAAATTGAATATCAAAATAGAAAAATACTTCTTCTTCTTTTCCAGCCCATTTACGTCCCACTCTTGGGCACGGGCCTCCTCCACTTTGGGAGGGATTATGGTCTACTGTGCCACGCTGACCAGGCGTGTTAGCACAGGGTTATAAATATAAATATTCATGGACATTTCACACAACGTCCTCTGGTCCCAAGCTAAGCTTATATGCTTGTGTTATGGGTACCAGAATACGGATATAATACATAAACTACTTTTCTTTTGTAAATACATACTTATAATACATAGAAAACACCCAGATGTAGTACAAACATTTGTATGACATTTATGAATATCACACAAATGATTGTCCCAAGCGGGAATCGAACCCGCGACCTTGTGAACGGCAGTCCAGTACATGAACCACAACGCCACGAAGCCCGTCAATTGAAAAAATAAAACAGGGTTATTTTCGAGTTTTCCTTCTCTCACAGAGGATGTTATCTGTGTGCAATATCCCTTAGCTGTGTTTTACAGCACCCTTGGGAGGAGATGGGGTGGTGACACTTTCTTAATCCGTCACCACACGGAGGAGAAAAAAAAGAAAAATACTACTAATATTCAATTTGACTAAGAATGGCAAATCTTCTGAAATCCTACTAAGTAATATTATAAATATGAAAGTTTGTGAGTATGGATGTTTGTTACTCTTTCACACAAAAACGACTGAATAGATTTTAACGAAACTTTACAATAATGTAGCTTAAACATCAAAATAAAATATAGACTACTTTTTATTCCAAAGGAATGCAATGTTTCCGTGATATAATAAAAAACAAACAGATTTGTTATTCTTTTTACCGCGGGTAACACCTCGGGGCGCAGCTAGTTTTCTAATATATTCGTATTTTAATATGCGTACTAGAATTCACAAAATTACATTAAACTTATACGTGTTAGGGCACTTTCACTGACTGGTTTGTCTTAACCTATGTTGCTAAACAGTGATGTTAACAATAGTCAAGTTGTTAAGCACTTTAAATATCACGGAGATATTCTTATTCTATTCTATTCTATTCCGAAGTATTTATTACGACAAATCTGTTTGATCGAGTTACTCATCAGTTTCATTTTCTAAAATTCTCAATTTATATATCGCTATAAATTACGGAACACCACTAACAGGCGTCGGTTTTGTAGACTATTAAAACAAAAGATCTCCGCAGTGCAGATGCTATCTTTTAAAGCAATACCGAAGGTAGTCTTCTTAGCATACTTTGGAATATTGAGCTTTGTTACGAGCACAAGATTTTAGAGTAACGTTTTCACGCCGTAACCATTGTTGGAGTTGCATATTATTGCTCGGTATTTGAGTTTCTAAAACGGAAAAAACCGTATAAATAATTTTCTTTAATAGACTATCCAAAATTGCCATTTTGGAATACAACAATTGAACCAACACAACTACTTTCTCTAACAATTTTCTGCAGCTCTTTAAAACTTTTTACAGTTTGTAAAGCTAAACAAATGAGTATGAGAATTCTTATTCTGCAATTTTGCAAGTAGTTTTTAAATTAAATTTGTCCTTGTTTAAGTTATAAAATACTTATGAACATATTACGAGGCATACACAAGAGACAGCAAACTGTTTTCCGCTAGATCGTCAACAAACTATTTGCTTAGTAAACAGTATAGTAAAGCGTAGTCTTAAGAACTCACATCACATATAATCTATACTAGCTGTTGCCCACAACTCCGACCGTGTGAAGTTTAAAAAAAAATCCCGTTTTAAAACATTTTAACTGACGCTTCGCTCCTATTAGTCGTAGCGTGATGTTATATAGCCTATAGCCTTTCTCAATATATGTGCAATCCAACATAGAAATAATTTTTCAAAATGGTCCAGTAGTTCCTAAGATTAGCGCGTTCAAATATACAAACAAACCCTTCAGCTTTATTTTATTAGTATAGATTTGCTGTACTCGTATTTATATCCTGTGCTACAGATATACCAGAAGTAGTAGTGTCTATGGCTACATCGTTCAGTCGGCTTGAAGTACCAAGTACATTTGAGTAAATTTTTCAGGAGAAGCTTTTGTAATCAACCAATACGAAGTGCGCTTGCTAGGTATATACATGTTCATATCTCTCATTCTATTTAAGATAGAAATACAGTTGTTTTTGCAATAGACGCAGTAAAAAAATAGGAAATGGTGCCGATTCTAGGTGCACAACTAAACTTAACTTAACTAAAAAAGGAAAACAACTGTTGCTGTATCTTGATTATTTGGCTATTTTGTTGTGTACTTTTATATTAATTACAATCATTAGTCTATAATAAACAGTTTTTATAATAAGAAAGTTCAGTTAACATTACGGAAAGCTGTTATTGACACTATCAATTTTCATTTTTTAGTTAAGTTTAGTTGTGCACGTAGAATTGGTACCAATATTGGTTTTTTTTTTTAAATGTAGATTTTGCGTTTGGACAACCGATATATCTATTTGTGTCTATTATACAGGTCTATAAAATGTCATTATTGTATGAAGTACGATTTAGCCAGGCCAAATTTACTTGTCCTCAATTTTAAACGTCAACCCAACATCTAGTATCTCTGTACATTTTTAACAAAAAGGCAATTTTAACACTTGTCGAGCATCTAAATCCTTGAAGCTTCTAGGACAAATATATTATTTTAAATATTGCATCGTAATTAGACAGCGTATCTTTCTCTCCAACGCATTAAGAGGGCACGATATCAAATTATGCTTCATACAAAAATATGGGTATCGTACTTCCCTTTTTCCTTCGCGAAAGTTAAACCGATTTTAATTGTTTATATTATAGATGAGAAGAGTATATATATGCTTCTGTCACTTTCTTTTTTTCATAACATAATAACTAAAAGAAATATGACCATCCGAAAATCCCGTTCTTTTCGGTTTTCTTTAGGTAAAGTTGCAGCGTCTATCACACATATTTGGTAACGTTTTACCAAAAAAGAAAGTGATACAAGCATAGATATACTTTTCATCTATAAAATAGCGTAAAATAATCAAAATCGGTTTAACTATCGCGAAGAAAAAAGGGGATTACGAAACGTCTTTTTTTCAAAGAATTTGTAGGTAAAATCTGCTTCAGCTATATTTGTCCCTTTCAGCACGGTGCTCGGAAATAGGGATAGCAATACCTAAGGCAAATACCTAAATTAGGAGTACAGTACCCTCTTAACGTCCCATTGTTAGGCACGGGCCTCTGTCCACTTTGGGAGGCATTATGGTCTATTATGCGTTACCAGGCGTCTTGGTGTAGGGTTTATTTCGAGTTTTCTGTCTCTCACAAAGGATGTTATCTGTACTCTTAATCCGCCACCATATGGAGAATTAGTTATTTATATAAAGTAAATTAAATACAAAACATATCAGTGCCTTGTCTTCTCCTAAATCATAATATTATTGTGTTAGTTACATTACATTAGTAAAAATAATAAGTATGATTTTATTAAAGCTAAGCAGATAATTTTGTTTAGGGATATGCTCCTACATATAAACAAAAGCTATAATAGAGTGACTGACAGAGTTTCATTTATATAAGTTGATTGGCGCGATATCCAAATAATTTCATGTGGAGTTACGAAAATTCTTAAAACGAGTATTTCTAATAAATGCCACCCAACAGGGATAGCTAACTAAACGGTATTCTGGGGTTCCGTACAGAAATAGCACAAACTTGTCACTAAAAATAAGTTAATTGGTTTGTATCAGTATAAATTTAAGCCAGTCAGATTGAAACTTTGAGGATTTTCTCACCCGATTGTTTAGGAGTTTAGAGCCATCACAGAAACATTGTAGATTAAACGAGATAGTATACCTAAAACATAGTGTTTTTAGTCTTGTTTTTAAATGTCCGTTTGGTGTCAGAATAAGAATACAATGTCACCACCCTCTTTCCTTCCCAGGTTGCCGTTTAAGTCAGCTGAGGGATATTGTGCACAGATAACATAATTTGTGAGAGACGGAAGATTTGAAAATTAACCCTTTTCGGACACGCCTGATCAGCGCGGCATAGTAGACTACAATCCCTCCCAAAGTGGAAGGCTTGTGTCCAACAGGGGGACGTAACTGGACTGGCGAGAGAGTTGTGTTTAACAAATGTATGTCTGTTCACAGCTCATAGTCTTAAATGATGTTATTTTATTGTGTAAAGGAGTCCCTTTACTGCAAACACATTGACGGGTACTATCTATCTTTCATTATCCATCATTAGTGTAAACAAGTTTGTTAACAATACTTGAGCGCTGACTTTTCTTAACTCCATACCCATGGGTATAGAGTTGCTACACTCCATCTTCGTAGAGGCAATCAATTCCTTCCGTCTTACTCTCTAACGTAATTATAGCCTACTATTTGACGTAGCAACGCTAACAATATTGCGTATTTGAATGAGGTTCTTTAGTTTTGTTATGTAGAAAACGTCTTATAAAAATTATATTAATTGTAAAAATGTTATATAATTTTTACAATTAATATTATTACGTGTAGTCAAGGATTATGGATACAAGTGTCACCACCTCTTTTCCTTCCCTAAGCTAAGGAATATTTAATTGGAAGATAACTTCCTCTGTAAAAGAAGGACAACTGAAAAAAAATGCCTGGTCAGTGCGGCATAGTAGACTGCAAAGTGGAGGAGGCTCGTGCCCAACAGTGGGATCCTAATGGGCTGGAGAGGGAGCAAGAGAGAGTTTACCATTCAAATGTTGTGATCGTTGTCATAATTAGCTCAATGTCATCTAGCTAGACACAAACGAAGCGTTAATATTGCATTTTGGGACCTTCCTGCGATAGAGACAATCTTGGTGTTTATATAAAACACTATCCGTTGTTATGCCGGACACATAATGTGTTATCAAGAAAATATTGTATTGTGATGAGTATCATCATATAGAGCAGAGTCTAACTAAACACGTATTACTAAGACGCCGCGCAATATAAAAGTCTGTACAAAGGGTTATTTCTGTTCCTTCATAAAACTAACAATATTGTTCGCGGTAACAAGACAAGAACGTTTCTCTTGAGCCCATATTCACAGCGCTATTGTCTCGTTCAGTAGACTTTAGGGGCTTGAGACTGCAGTGTGAGACTCAACAGAACATTGTTTAGCTTTCTTCACCTGGCGAGACATATCCCACACAAAGCAATGCTCGTTTCTGCACTTGTGTTTGTTTTTGTTATGCAATTGTAGGTTTTCGAGCACGCTACACTACGATGGATCTTCGCTCGTTTGTGAACTGGGGTGAGAGTAGAGCTCACCTACATTGCAATGCAAAGCTATGTTAACACAGGGAATTGTGTTTGTGGTTTAGTAAATTCAGAATAGTATTTTAACAATTTACATTCAATTAACTCGTTCAAAATTAAGGAAGCGTAAGCGTTCCTTTTTTAAATTATTTAAAACTAGCTGATGACCGCTACTCCGTACGCGTGAAATTTTAGATCTCCATATTATATTTTGTCACCGTTTAAACCTTCCCTGGACTTTCACGAATATTTCAAGACCAAAATCACCAAAATCGGCCCAGGCGTTCTCGAGTTTTAGCGAGACTAACGAACAGCAATTGATTTTTATATATAAGATTATTTGATTTAATAGCAGAAATATTTTAGATTATAATTTTAAATCCTTAATTTAAATTGTCTCCGAAATTTCAGCCTTCTCACCTTTAGTTTAGGCTGTTGTACTTATTCAAGTTGTAATTATTTTACTAACTGCTGATTAATCTATATTCAATATTTTACGGATATAAATAGCGTAATATGAACGTAGAGCGCTATCAGTTATCTCCGAAAATAGTGATCACATCCTGAAGGTTTTACACTGATAGGAAGCAACTTCCTTCCTAAGTGCTCTAGTATAGACGAACTGAATACGAACTTGGATTTTAACCACTACCACCTTAAGGGACTTTTCTCTAAAATGAATGCATTGTCATAAGAATCTTCAACATTGTGTAGATATACATATGTATATCTACATAATGTTGAAAATTCTTTGTTTGAAGTTTGTTCCCTTGTGACACTGTATTGACTATATAGTCAATACAGTGCCACAAGGGCCACAAACATACAAATGAATGTCTAACAAATAACCCTCTATAGTCGACTAGTGACAAACTATATATATTTTCATTACTTTTAATTAAATGAGATAATAGTTATGACGGGCTTCGCGGCCTAGTGGTTCAGGTAACGGACTTCCGTTCACTAGGTCGCGGGTTCGATTCCCGCTCGGGACAATCATTTGTGTGATATTGTTATGTAATTGTCATACAAATTTCTGTCCTACGTCTGGGTGTTTACTATATTTATAAGTATGTATTTACAAAAGAAACGCAGCTAATGTATTATATCCGTATTCTGGTACCCATAACACAAGCATATAAGCTTAGCTTGGGACCAGAGGACGTTGTGAGAAATGTCCATAAATGTTTACTATTTACTTAATTAAAGCTAAACTAATTAAGATAAGTCAAATTTCTAAGTACCAGGTTGATATCCAATAATTGGACCTTATTGTCAATCGTATCAAGTAAATGATATTTCAAAATGTAACAGTGACGCGAATCAAACCAATTACGACTGATTGGTAGATAAACGAACAGGTGTCAACGGCTAACATTTGATTCATCAACCCATTTACCCTTGAAGTTGCAAATACCTTGTTTATTTTAGAGCATATTGATCTTGCAGCAGTTTGGTATTTAGATTAAATTATACCAAAACTAAAGCATTTTATCGTCAAAATAAATTTAAATTATTTCATTATAAGTATAAACATTTAATTTATGAACTATATTTATATAGTATCTACTTATTTCTTTATTTTATGTCATAACCTCTAGATTCTTAATCAAATTTCTATTATAGTTAAATAGAAGAGTAGTTATTTATTGAAAAGGGACTGTTTATTTCAAAGACATATATGTTTTTTTGACATTAAAACAAACATTTACCTATCCGTACATGTCAATTTCGTAAGCTGTTTCACTAGGGAAAAAACCTAATATTGCCTTTGCTCACTTTCTCTAACCTCTAGAGTTAAATAAAAAATGGGAAGGAGAATATTTGTGCTCTCTTTCTTAATACATACGAAGCTACACAACTTGGCCTGCATGTCATACAATTTTATAATGATCCTAAACTTAAGTATATGATGACGTCAATAAATGGCATGAGATTGTTATTATGATCAGTACGTCGTACGTCAAGACTTCCAAGGTTAAAGAAAATGGGCAAGAGGTTGTTTTTCCCTGAATCATACGGAGCTAAACACGTCTGTAATCTATACTTCTATTACAAAACTGAAGAGTTTGTTTATTTTTTGAATGCGCTAATCTCAGGAACCACTGCACTGTCCCGATTTGGATATTTCTTTCAGTGTTGGATAGTATATTTATTGGGGAAGGCTATAGGCTATAAAAAACCACGCTGCGAATAATAGAAGCGAAGCATCAGTGAAAAATGTTGCAAACGGGATTTTTTTCTAAATTCCACGCGTACGTAGTCGCTGGCACCAGCTAGTATGAAATAATATTTAAATGTTTCTTATGTTCTCTCTTTTATCTTCTAAGGTTCTTCTGAAATCTAATCTCACTCATTGAAATAACGATGTCAATATGTGAGATTAGATTGGTATTGCGTTCAGTTGTTTTCTAAATAGCGCAGAGGAAGCTTAACGAAACGATAGTTTGGTTGATGATTGAAAGGGGACGTATCTACTGACTCAATGGGTAAACACGAGTTGTGGACAATGAAGCAAAGCGACTGTTTGTACGCACTGGATACACTTTTGCAATTAGCGTAGCATTTGTACACTGACAACAAAATAAACTCGCTATTTTTAACCAACTATGGGCTGTATTTTGTCACAATACGGGAAACGTGATTTAATTGGAACAATGAAATCATTTTTATGTATTTTATGTATTTTTTTTTTATGGTTGTTACCTTATAACTTCTAATTAGACGCAGCGATTTTAATGATTCTTTTTTATTTGAAAGCTGCTGGTTCCCGTGTGGTCCCATTGGCACCAGGTCAGAATCTGATAGTTATCTTCTGAGAAATCGAGGAAAACCCTCAAATTTCAGAGGCACGTGAAGTCGGTTGAACTTTTTTTTTTAAATACTTAATTATAATAATAGTATGAATGTGTTCTACGTTATTTAATGTTTGTCGTTCACCTATACTATGTTACAGTGTACGCTTATATACATGATAAAAAATACCTTTAGTTGTTAATAAATAATGATTTCTGATTAATATTTATGACATGACATGACATGATATGACAAACATAAGATTATTTACATCTACAAAGTTTAATTCTCGCTAATATCTACCTAAATCTTTTTATTTTATAGAGCTAGAACTCAACTTAAATTGAATCGACATTCAACATTTTACACAAGTACCAAGTACCAATTTTACATAGTATATTTTAATATATCTATTACAAGAATAAAGTAAAAAAATATATAAAGTAAAGAAATATCTTTTTTATAAATAAAACTACTTTTTACGGATTTAGACGCATCATTATTATTTAAATCCGTAATATATAGATTTATTTATGCAAATGAGTCGCGCAAGTGTTAGAAAATAATATTATCTTTTATGTTAAATTAGTCCTTAGTTGTGGGAATTCTTAGTACAAGCACCTAAGAGCATTAATCCAACAGGAATTGATATTATAAGGCGACCCCCGTTGAAAAAGCTACGAGAGCAATGCTCATACGGATACGGTCTACGGATACTGTCATATACTTATGTACGCAAAGTAATGATATTACTTTATTATGTTTGTGTGCGTGTGTTACCTCGACAAGCAGCCCACATCTTTACTAACTGTTTGTTTGATTACACGCTAACCTCCGGAACTACTGGTTCGAATTGAAAAATTATTTTTGTGTTGGATAGTTCATTTATCGAGAAAGGCTGTAGGCTATATAACATTACGCTGCGCTCCATAGAAGCGACGTATTAGTGAAAAATGTTACAAAAGCGGGGAAAATTTTCTAAATTCCACGCGTACGGAGTCGTGGATAAGAGCTAGTAACAGTAGGTATATTTATCAAAGAAAACAGCGTATACTCCTGTTGGTTAAATACTTTGAGATTAGCACACATATAGGGCTGCTTCATGTATAGTACCTAATGGAACTCATATAAGGGAACACAATATTAGCAATACGATAAATATCTAATAAATATTTATACAAAACACAAAGTACTTGCAATATACCTATAGGTTTATATTATTTTTGTTTGAAGTAACTTTTATTCACAGGGAGAATAGGATCAAAAGAATCAGCAATTCAAAGCTGGTAAAATTAAACATTTATTATATGATATTATGATATATGTTTAATTTTGCCTTTAGAAATGTTCAGAAAATATGTATATTTTAATAAATTTGTACATGATTTAATAAGTATAAAATAATGTTACCAAGCGTGTTGGCAAAGAGTTTAACTTTGAGTTTTTCCCCTCTCACTGAAGATGTTATCTGTTTACAATATCCCTTAGCTAGTTCCTGGCCCCGTGGGGAGGATTCCCAATACATCACTAAACCTTAGTTAAGGTAATTAATGGATGCATATACATACCTGGATGTATAGAAGTGTAAATCTTTGATAATATATTTGATAATAATCTAGATAGAGTGGTTCAAGAAGATGAATTTTGTTTGAATAAAACTACTTTTTACGGATTCAGACGAGCATATTTGTTTTTAGCAGACTTTGCAGTCACCACGTGATGCGAGTCGCGCAAGTGTTAGAGAAGATGGATTTTGTGTTTGATTTGTTAAGGTTGTGTCTTAATTTCACACGTACGAAATTGCGGGCAACAACTATCAGTAAATATTATATTGTAGTGATTTCAAGTTTCAAGCGTATGAAGTCCCCGGGCATGTGGCGAGTTCCGTTCCGTTTATTGCGGAACCCTAAAAAAAGAAACGGCCAAATGCGTGACGGGCCACACGCAGCGTAAGGTTTGGAGTCGCTCATTATGACATTACGCATAAATGCATATTAAAACAGAAATTTATGATTATTACTATTGTTTTATGAATTAGTTTCATAACTTTGGAAAAGTTATATATTTCGATAGCCATATCGGTCTGACATCGCTCCATCTGTCGACATCAAAGTAAATTTAGTATGATAATGCAAAACAATATCTGTGATACGATATCGAATATTAACATAATGAAAATTGTAAACAGAAAACATCCTCTGTGAGAGATGGACAACGCGAAAATAAGCCCTGTGCCAACACGCCTGGTCAGCATGGCATAGAAGACCATAATCCCTCCCAAAGCAGAGGAGGCCTGAGCCCAACAGTGGGCCATTAATGGGATGGAGAGAGAGAGCTTTGATTTTTTTGTCAACTAATCTATATAATATTTTCTCTAGACTATAACTTCCCATTGCTATCTTTCTCCTAAAAGTGAACATCAGGGATTTTCCGTCATTATAGAAGACGATACCTGCTTATAATATCCCGCAGCTGGCACTTATTGCATTCTATGGAAGAAAAAGGTGTGGTGACACCTTATTCTTGAATGAACAAAAAGTATTCACAGGTTATTTACTCTCATAGTTATAATTAAATTCGAATACTATTATAAAGGCTAATCCTATCCTACTAATATTATAAAGGCGAAAGTTTGTATGTATGGATGTTTGTTACTCTTTCACGTAAAAACTACAGAATGGATTTGAATGAAACTTTACCACAATATAGCTTATACATCAGAATAACACATAGGCTACAAATTGGCTGGACCGATTTTAATGAAATTTTATTTTATACAGAATTGTATGGCAAAACAACGTTTGCCGGGGCAGCTATAATTAATAAATTGAAACTAGAGGCATTGTAGCGGTCGTTGTCCGGGTTCGTGGTCACCACAATACGTGTAATCGACAATTTAATGAGGGTTGCCTTGCAGGAAGTGGTTGCATACAAACGGCGTAAGATCGATAATTGTTAGACCAGTGATTACCATTTTTTCGTCCAATTTTTGATAATAAACCTATTATCAAAAATTGGACGAAAAAATGGTAATCAAAGACAAATAACTATGTATTTAGCCTAACCATACTATTATGAATGTAAATATAAATATAATTCTGCTATCTATATATTATAAAGCTGTAGTTTGTTTGTTTGTTTGAACGCGCTAATCTCAGGAACCACTGGGCCGAATTGAAAAATTCTTTCAGTGTTAAATAGGGCCTTTATCGAGGAAGGCTTTAGGTTTAGGATATAACATCACGCTACAACAATTAGAAGTGAAGCAATAGTGAAAAATGTTGCAAAAACGAGGAATTTTTTTTAAATTCCACGCGGATGGAGCCGCGGACAGCAGCTAGTATTCTATACTTCACCAAAGAAGATAAAAATAAGCTTGTCATTCACTCTTATCGATTCAAACAATCCAGATATAATCAACAGAAACAAATAATAATATCTAAACCCGTAGATTTTATTTCAAAATAAATTTTACAGTTAAATCATTTATTAATTCAAACTAAGTTTTGTAAGTTTGTTAACCGCTGTTAAACAAATATTTGGTTGTAGTTATAATAAGTTGTTTATTCATGTAATTGGTGTGTAAAGTCCCAACATAATCTATGCTGGTTGACTACAGTTTATACTTATTACTCCTTTGTCGTGGCCAATTAAACTACTTAATTGGTTTCGTATCGCAACACTAATGACGTACACGATTCTATTTGAATACTTATTTTTAGGGACAGTTTTATGTATTTCACGATTTATAAAAACGCGAGCGTCTATGACGCCATATTATAAGTGGACCTCGGAGCGTATTTTCATGTGATAACGGATGAGTAACGAATGCATGTAACGGAAATGCGAATGTTGAAATGAATGTGTGGGGACAAAGAAAGATAGAATTAGGAATGAGTCTTGGTATAGACATATTAGACATCTGATGAGACATAATGAAAGCGGAATTGCCATGAAAGTTTTAAATATGAAAGTAGATGGATGTAGGCCAAAGGCAGACCAAAAAAAAGTGGATGGATTGTGTGAAAGAGAATATGAAGAAGATGGATTTAAATTCACAGATGACGTGT
This sequence comes from Orgyia antiqua, assembly GCA_916999025.1. Lineage (NCBI taxonomy): Eukaryota > Metazoa > Arthropoda > Insecta > Lepidoptera > Erebidae > Orgyia > Orgyia antiqua. The sequence goes on along the minus strand of OU779864.1, from coordinate 11,175,735 downwards.
GACAGAGGAGTATCAAGGAAGAGGACCTGTTGCGCCGACCCGAAATAAACGGGGTAAAAAGGCAGGGAATGATGATAACGAACGTTCACCACCACTAAGAGAGCCCAAGGTACATCGACCTACATCTACTGATAACTAGATGAGACTATAAATTATAGTTTTTATTTGGCTACCAGCGGGTAAAGGTCGACGTTAGGCTAGATAACTTAATAGTCACGCGCGTAGCTGACGTTTCCACATCAAAATCGTAATGGTCACGTCGGTCTGACCGAAGCCTTATTCTATAACGAACTTACATTGTAAATCTTCATTTGGCATGGTTTAATAGTTTTTAAAAAGTATTTTTTTCCTATTGTTATTTTGAACTTCCGCAATTTGAATTCATTATAATTATACAGAAATCTACGGCTTTTTTCAGTTTATTATTACGAAAGTATTGTATTATTTTCATTCTAAAGATGAGAATATTACAGTTTATTCAAAATATATAATTTTAGACTTGTATTTTATAAGTACTTGTCAGAGTAGAGCAGAAAAAAATACTATATCTAATATATCTAATATATAAAATTCACGTGTCACAGTGTTAGTTACCGTACTCCTCCGAAACGGCTAGACCGATTCTTATGAAATTTTGTATGCACATTCAGTAGGTCTGAGAATCGGCTAACATCTATTTTTCAAACTTTTTTTTTGTATTGCAGAACAACGTTTGCCGGGACAGCTAGTCGTATATATAAAATTCACGTGTCACAGTGTTAGTTACCGTACTCCTCCGAAACGGCTTGACCGATCTTTATGAAATTTTGCACGCATATTCAGTAGGTCTGAGAATCGGCCAACATCTATTTTTCAAAACTTATTTTTTTAGTATGGCAAAACAACGTTTGCCGGGTCAGCTAGTCTAATATATAAAATTCACGTGTCACAGTGTTAGTTACCGTACTCCTCCGAAACGGCTTGACTGATTTTTATGAAATTTTACATGCATATTCAGTAGGTCTGAGAATCGGCCAACATCTATTTTTCAAACTTTTTTTTAGTATGGGAAAACAACGTTTGCCGGGGCAGCTAGTAATATAATAACATTTCTTAAGCCATCAATCAGTTAAGAATACGAGAAGCAGCTAAGTAATATCTAGTGCTAAAACTGAAATACATGTCACATGAATGTGAAATTAATGGCATCCCGAGAATTTTAATACCATCGGTTTTTGGTGCAGGCCACCCTATATTACTTGACGGCTTCTCTATAACTTTATTCTTCGTCCGTTATAGAACTTTTGAGTAGTCTCAAAGGTTATTTTTTATTTACTTCTATGATATTTTAGTTAAAGCGTAACGCATAACACACACACTCACAGCAAAGATAAACTTTGATATTTGTAAAACACTGTAATAATGGCAACAAAAGTGTTGTATTTACACTTTGTATTATTATTTTCTAGAAAACTTAGCAACTTTTAGCTACAGTTAGTATCAAGTTGTTACATGGCTATTAAAAACTTTTAGCAGGCAATCTCGCGCTAAGCACGCGAATTAACAAGGTTCGCTTGACACACTTTTAACTCCCCAAACACGCTAAACTAGATAAAAGTGTCAAGATTAGATAATAATATGAAATGTAGAAATTAAAATATAAATAAGATAAAATAAAATACTTTCAGTTAAAACTTAATACGTATTACAAAATTTTAATTACTATTTATATACGTTTAATGACTTAATCACTGGACTTAATTATTGAAATATTTTTTACTTAGGTTCAGTAACTGCAAATATTCCTTCGTATCATTGTCAACTGGTGTGACGTCATTGCAAATTTATATGGATATCTTATTATTTGATCTGAGCGTTTTGATGACAACCAGCTAAAACATAATAGGCAATATGAAACACATTAGAATCAACTTAATTTATAAATTAAATTGGTCAGGGCAAGGTTTTACAGAGGTCAAGAACAACAAATAAACAGTTTTTCTAATTCTAAACTAACATTCATTTAATAACAATATTCTTAATTAGTTACATGAAAACTTTTAAACTCTACACATTCAGAAAACATAGATTATGTTAACGAGTACTGAAATTAACTCATTAAAATAATGTGTGAATAAGTGCACGTCTAACTTCTAACAATTTATATGAAAATGATAATGAGTTAACACTTATTAGACTAACACCTAGCTGATTTGGTACCCGAGTCGTGATTGATGGGACCCTATTACTAAAGAATTCGCTGTCCATCCGTCTGTCTGTCACCAAACCGTATCTCTGGAACGGTGATAGATAGAGAGCTGAAAATTTCACACTTTATGTATATTAGTTGATGCTACAACAAAAAATACTTATCATCATCACCATTATTATGATAAGAACGGCATAGAACCTATCCTGTGCGAGTCCAGCTTGTACTTAACCGGTTCTATATAGTAGTTCTTTCTAGCTGTTGCTCACGAATTGTACGCGTGGATTTTAGAAAAATTTTCTCCGTTTTTTAACATTTTTCTCTAATACTTCCCTCCTATTGGTCGCAGCGTGATGTTATTTAGCTTATATCCTTTCTCGATAAATGTTTTACTCCACACTGAAAGAATTTTTCAAATCAGATCAGTGGTTCCTGAGATTAGCGCGTTCAAACAAACAAACTCTTCAGCTTTATTATATTAGTATACATACATACTTAACTCAACTATCTGAACAATAACAACCCTGATGCTACGTAGTACATTCGTTCCAGTGAACTTCAAGTAGTATCTTAGTACTTTCATTACAAACATAGAATAACAAATTCGTTTCACGTCACAGTTAACATTATTTGCCCACTTGATTCATATACGTTATTTTTGTTGTATGATTTTATTATATAAATGTATCCTGTACTTAAAATGAAATTATAATATTTACGGTCTGAAAATGCTAAGCTTTACTTCAGATAAAGGTCAAGTGTTAACTCCTAGTACTGAGTAGACATTGGTATAGGTATGGAATACATGTACTGTGTCCTTTTTAAAAAAGAAGTTAAGATAATATTTATTAAGGAGATAAAATATTTTCTACAGGATAACTCTGATGTGGCAAAAATCTATAGACTGTGGCAAGTTGGCAATTGCTTATCATCGTAAAAAAGCAGCTGCTAACAACAGTGTTTAGTTTAAATTCAAACTGTTTACGTGTAAAAAGTTATACGTAATCTAATTTATGTGCTTTATACTATATAACCGAGACCATAACGCTAACAAGCATTTTATGATTTTAATCACATAATAGTAGTTAAACTTGTGTGGGTTTAGTTAGAAAATATTTATCACACGCTAAGCAAATATATATGTATTTAAATAGCCAACAAAATCGTTGTTCTGATTGGATCTAAGACCCAATAGGTGACCTAGAACTTTTATTTATAAAGTTTATATTTCAAGGTGCGACCTCAACAAGTCACACGCAACATGCCGAACTTTTACGTGTTTTTACCTCACTTATGGTGTGATACTTACAATTGATCATGGCCTCTAATCAAATATCATCATCATCATCTTAGTGTACTCCCGGTCGCACCTCAGCTATTGCTTCGGAGCCCGGGGTCCGCTTTCCTGGTACTTTTACTCTTTGTTGCACGATTTTTGGCAACTCTGATTGTTTGGCACGCATATTATCATTCCCCACAATCAGTGTAGGCTTGTTGAAAAAATATTGATACATCGATACCTATATCGATATTATTTTTTCAATATATCGATATATATTGGCGATATTCAATTTTTTGATATATCGATGTATCGATATAAAATTTCAAGTATGGTATAAAAATCGATATTTTTTTCAGACCAAAAACCAAGTAGGTACGTACTTTCTATATCGGTATTAATATTTTTTTTGTCACATTACTTTTGTCTTTTGTTTTGATTTTTGGTTGACTCGCAATTTGATGCTTCTTAATTTGACGTCAAAACCTTTTGAATCCTATTCGCACTTAGCCAGTTTTTTAATTTTGCCGATATATCGATATTTTTCAAATAAAATATCGCAGCCGATATCGATATTTTTATAAATATCGATATAACGATACATCGAATTTTTTTTCGTTTCCGACATCCCTAAATTAGTGCCTTTGCATCTCCGTGACACGCAGTTTCTGCTTGAGTCGCTTGGGTTGGGTGTTACTCGTATGTGTTGGCATCCAACTATATGCTCAGTAGCCTGCCTTTGGCACGTGTTGTAAAAATTTCTATATAGCTTAAATTCATATTTAAATTTGTATATAATTTACGTAGCATGTTGTAAATTATTAAATACATAAACTATTATGTTGTAAACTTACACTGTTGTCAATAAAGTTCCTTCTTTCTTTCTTTGCTTGTCCTATCATAGGGAATGACGACCGTAAATCAAGTATCTCAAGTGTAAATATAAGGTCTGTATACATTTCAATAATAACATCTACCTACATTCTGCCAGCAATAAATGTATATAATTATGTTCTTTAGTACAGCAGATATCTATTGAGAATGCCACAGCAAAGGAGAATCCCTCGAGCATTTCATTGGTTGTTCTATCGTTTATAGCCTTCATCTCAAACGAACGTTATACAAATACTAGCTCTCTCACCGGTGAAGCAAATGTTAAAAAGATTAACACATTTAGATATATGACGTAATTAACAATAACAAAAAAATACGTAGGTCGCGGCGGAGACCTGCTAATATGTTACGCCATATATTAAGAAAAATCAATATTCATCATGTTTAGTGTGAGGCAATATTATGGAAATGACATATCGTCATGTTTCATAATAAAAATTAATTGTATGTACCATAGTGAAATTATTTAGCCTGCTGTAGCTAGGTACCTTAATCTTGCAAATGTTGCGATGAAGATTACCTATGTGGTATTTTATTTTTTATATTTTGCAGCATAATCTAATTTTGGTTTAACAAAATCATACTCTGGTGCCAGTATCTAAACTAAATACACGATCAAGAATATTGCTCAAACATGCAAGGAATCGTCAAGAAATATTTGTAAGACCACGAGATTAGAAGTGTGGTTACAATTTAAAAAGTTACAGATGACTTTCTTGATTTAAGCAGTCACGACATCATTACTAAGTTTTAGTATATTTATAGTTCTTGTAAACTCATACACTAAGATATAGAACCCGTATACCAGCTGGCGTAATCCATTTAATTTACTCGTATGTGTAATCTCAAAATCCTAGGTATTTTTACACTCTTATTAAATATTTGTAGCTCCAAGCGTGGAAACCCACCAACTACAGACTTATATGCAGTCTTAAAACTCTACTTCAAAGACACTCAGGCAAGACCACCAACATGCCCTTATCATGTTATTTGAACACAGTGCAACGTGTCTTTATTCAAAACTATTTCTGTGTTTACGCCTCTTTCTTACATACTCTCTTTCACACAATTCATCCATTATTCTTCCATCTTCCTCTCTACTGAGATATTTGTAACAAAAATGATATGAAACTAATTAAGTTAATGATTCCGTCTACATATAATATCAATGTCAATACAAGGTTTTACTTCATGTTACATTGTACCGATTACATAGAGGTACTATATAAAGACATCATCAATCTTTTTGTGTTGCTCCAACTATGACGGACGATTTCTGTAACTGTAGACCAAAGATCACTTCCAATAGATTTACAAGATTTATGTTAACGACTAAACGCACCAATGTTGGAGCAAAGCGCGGGATGTGGGATATAAAATAATACATTTTCGTTGGTCGTAGCTACATTACACACCGAGTTTTCTAACAGTTCTTTGTTTTTATTAAAACATTTTGCCACTTGATCCAATGCCACATGGTAAGCGGCAATGGAATCTTAACGTCCAGTTTTCATACACTTGTTTGTTAGTACATTATCGGTGTGCGTTCATCGCTTTGGATACGGAATCTTTTGTGTGTGATCTGTGCTGTAGACATGGTGCGTGCCACACAAACGTATGATATAATAATACACCTAACATTACTAGTTTTGGGTTCGGCCTCTTTTTAACTTTCCATACCTTACTACGACATTAACAATAATATCGCTTATTACGCAAACAAGCTTACGAAATCAAATACCATTATCTTTACTAGTTATAGAAATGCGAAAATAACGCTGTGTTTCTGTTACTCTTTCACAGAGAATTTACTGGACTAGTTTAAATTAAATCTTTACCAAAATAAAACAATGTTTTTATTTTTGTATCAAAATTAAGTTTTAGTATATTTATAGTTCTTGTAAACTCATACACTAAGATATAGAACCCGTATACCAGCTGGCGTAATGCGTTTTTGCAACATTTTTAACTACTGCTTGAGTGAGAGTATTATAAACGTAAGAGTAAACAAATATAATCAGAATGAACGAACTGCTAAGCTATCAGGAGTTACACGTGTTATTGTGAGTCAACCATAAAATATAGATATGTGCTGTTTCGGGATATTTTTTAGACAATTTTGTGTAGAATATTTCCGTCATACATGATTTCTATGTAACTTTAACCATTAAGGCTGCACACGCGACGGAAGCTTAAAAAATGGAGCACCTTTTCCCGTTTTCCCAACATTTCCCTTCACCACTCTGCTCCTATTGATTGTAGCGTAATGAAAAGTATACTATAACCTGCCCAGGAGTATGAAGAATAATTGTACCAAGTTTCGTTAAAATCCGTCGAGTAGTTTTTGTTTCTATAAGGAACATACAGACGGACAGACAGACAGACAAAAATTTTACTGATTGCATTTTTGGCATCAGTATCGATCACTAATCACCCACTGATAGTTATTTTGAAAATATATTTCATGTACAGAATTGACCTCTCTACAGATTTATTATAAGTATATAGATTAAAATCCAAGCGTGCGAAGTTGCGGACAGTAGCTAATACAGAAGAGTCTAAAGCTTGAAAAAGGACGCCAGTTTTTAATTTATTGCGTAAAAATGTAACTCCAAATTCCACTCGTATGAAGTCGCAAGCAACAGTTATCTTATATATAAAATTCACGTGTCACAGTGTTAGTTACCGTACTCCTCCGAAACGGCTTGACCGATGTTTATGAAATCTTACATGCACATTCAGTAGGTCTGAGAATCGGCCAACGTCTATTTTTCAAACCTTTTTTTTTAGTATGGCAAAACAACGTTTGCCGGGTCAGCTAGTTATTGTATAAAATATGCCCAAACCTTATCAATGTTACTAAGATAAACTTACGTGTGTGTTTATTACCAATTAAAATAATAATCAAAGGTAAATTTATTACAATTTTACATGTCATATTACCATAAAACAGCGTATTGAAACTATAAGAATTACCTGACTCTAAGTATAAGGTATAATAGTTTCACGGCATTAGTAGCAGACGCCATTATATACTTAAATAAAACTCATTATCGATAATATTGTAATTTATTCCTAACAAGCATGTTATTTTCGTTCAACGATATATACTTACGCCATGAACTTGGTAACACATCAGTGTTCCAAGTCACTTTATGACTTATTCACATGTTTAACTTGCAATATTCTGTTCAAAATGTGATTCTTCCTTCAAGTATCCAAATGGTGTAATTTTACCCATTTGATTCCAAATTCTATTTTTTTTAAAACTGTGTAACTGAATTAAAATTCGTTTATTTTGCATGTGTCTATATTAACACGCTTATTATGTTAGTTCGGTAGGTATCTATCAATGTAATAATTCTATGTAACGGAATCTTTGAAAGTAATTTTAACCCACTTGCTGTAATCGGATTGATCAGATATTTGGACACATATTAAGGACCGGTGACAGTGCAATAATTTAAAAAAATATTCAGGATTTTCAAGCATATTTTTTAGTTTTTAAACTAAGTAGATTTTATTTTTAGCATAAGTCCTATCTCATCTTATAGAGAAAATAGCATTAAAGAAACGAATAACTATTAGTACTATATTCATAAAAACGTGGTAGGTTATATAATTTTTTTGGAGCCCACTAACACTTAATGAGCTATGTTAGTGTGTTACTTACAAAGACGAACAAGCAGACTGGACATTGCAGCTTTTAAACGCCACTCTACCCAAAATCTTTAGTTTGAGATAGTTTTTATTTTTAAATACGTAAATTTATTTAGTTTTTATGACGTTTTCTTTTTATTGATACATAGTGATTGATGTACTGAGGTAGATTATTTCGAAACTGCTTTGATTCAAGTAAACGAGCTACTCAAATATTCACAAAGAGGTTTGCTATCCACATGTGACTACAACTATTTGAACTAAGTAGCCGAATAACAACCTCTGGGATTACCTTTTCTAGATGAATACAAGGAATAAATTTAGAGAGTTCTTTGAAATAATATCTTAGAAAGCAATAAACCAGTAAGTTGGAACATGCTCCGGAGAAATATACCAAAGTTTTCAACATGAGTCATAACTTGCGAATACTTAGCGCTCCGGTAATAATTTCGGTCATACTTCTGTAACATCTGTCTTAACATACACGAATCGCTATATAGTTGATTTCTAGCGTGAAGTGGAATCCAAATCTCAGGATTAATTTTCACGAAATCAATCATCAAAATAACATCGCCCATATAGTAATTTGTAAAGGAGAAACAACAAACGGACGCAAACTGTTGACAAATTGCGACCGGCCCAACTGCTATTCTACTCTACACCGTAGATTGGTGATAAGCGACCAATTTGAGGAGGCGCCACGACGGGGTACGGAAGTCGTTATTACAGTAGGCGGTGCGACCTAGCAAATTGCACCCGAACACGCCATCCGAACGTGACAGCGCTGTCGAACACATTCCTTATTTTGGAACGTCTCTACATGACATTCTAACTGTATATTATTACTAAACGAATATTGAAAATCCACGGGTAGTTAGATATCTACAAGTATAAGAATTACTGTATGAGTAATAAATTACAACATTCCCAATATGAAGCAATGTTATTCTGACCACAAATATTAAGATATAAAAGTTTAGTAGAGCTACTAGTCGGTAAGTATTTCGTAGCACGCGGGTCTACGAGTTGCGCTAGGGGTTTCTACTATGTTACGAGTACTTTAGAGACGAACTCGATAATAAACCCTATGCCAACACCTCTAGCCAGCGCGGCACAGTAAATCATAATAACTCCCAAAAGTGGAGGAGGCCGGTTCCAACAGTAAAACTTTGATGGACTGGACAAAGAATACTTTTTCTGTAACTCCACCTAGATATATTTTCTATTAAAATTACTTATGCAAATAAATGTAGACAGATGTGACTAAATCTCTTGATTCTCACTAACGGAGGAGCCAATAAATAAAGAAAGAAATTAATGACATTGCTACGATTTGGTGCAACATGGGCATACTCACCACAATTTTAGAAACTTATAAGGATACTAGCTGACCCGGCAAACGTTCTTTTGCCATACATATGTCAGGGGTGGACCACCCTTTACATTCATTTAGGGGGATGAAAAATAGATGTTGTCCGATTCTCAGACGTAACGGATATGTAGGTACACAAAATTTCACAAAAATCGGTCGAGCCATTTCGCAGGAGTATAATTACAAACACCGTGACAGGAGAATTGTATATATTAGATAATATAAAACTACGTAGGATACAGTAGCAGAGCTACAGTCGTAAAATTTACATATAGCATAGACTTTATACACTCGATGGCTCTCAAGGTACTATAAACCGCGCGGTTGTAAAGATTTCATATCACTTGACACGCTTTTATGCTGCCCTCTAAAGTATTTTTATGGCTATATTTAATGATAAATTCAGAAAGGATAGTGCCTTAATTACTAACATAATGTTAGCAAAGGAAGTGTGTTTAGACCGTAACTCATCAATTTCTTGCCCTTATCCCGTTACCCGAGGTCGACGCAACATGATTATTTGTTCATGTCGCTCTGAGATGGCTGATTTTTACAAATGGTCGCCTGTCTGACGTCTAACTCCCTAGGGTATCTGTGCAAATATCATGGGACGTGGTTCCCTTGGTCAGTTCTTGCGACCCCCACGAGTAAGACATGATGCTTAGACCGTAACTAATAGCTCTATAGTTCTTGTCTAACTCCGAGAAAAAGGCGCAATGATCGTGATAAAATTATGATCTGCTTTCACGTCAAAGTGCTGAGATAAAACAATAAGTCAAAAGTCTACAATAATATAAATGAATCTAAACTTGGAAATATTCACGGATATCCACGCAGCTTCCTCTAATTCCAAGCTAAGTTTTTTTTTGTGGTTTTAGTACCCGACTATGGTTTTAATAAGTGCTAAATGCGGTATTCATTACATAAAATAAACACAAAAACATCCTAAAACGGAACTGTGTTTATTACATTATTAACGGTCTTTTGCGAGAATAGAACTCGCGACCTTATTGACTCTACCAATACAGTACGAAGCGCGTCTAATACTGTATATCGGTATTGATATCTCTACATGAACCGCATATATTCATTAATTTAAAATATGCTCATAAACATGATTACAATATCTCATTACTTATGGATAACATAAAGCAATCCAATACTTCAATTTTTATGATAAAATCCCCATTTTCGCTATAAGTTTTATTGAAACGTCTTATTCTGAAACATAACGGTACTTGAACTGAAGTAAGCAATAAATTTCAATAATAATTCAAATAAATTTCTATTTACGGTAAAAGAATATCGGCTCCACTCGAAATTATTCTTAAATGGCGGTCATATATTTTAATTAAGGCTCCGTGCTCATGCAGACGTCGATAAGGCAAGTAAAACGGTAACGATATGGTTGTGTTGGACGGTCGGTCTCGTTGCGGCACGTTTTATTTCACATAATAACATATTAGGTAAGACCCCGCGGCACGCGCTCTACCCCTACGTTATTTTCGTAAAGCGTCTAAATAAAACTTATTTATTTAACGACAACATGAAACGCCAACCGTCATGCTTTCGGTTAAACACTTTCTATATTTTTGCGTTTTCGTACTGAAATTTACGTTTATTATACATTGAAAAATGAAGTCCACATGTTAATTAAAGAGTTTTTTATTTATAAAGTGGATACTATTTTACTAAAATGTAAGTAGGTGCGTATATACTCGTGTTGGCAAGATAATTTATCACCATTTACTTAATTTTGTTCATACTTTTTTATTCAAAATGCTATCTGATCATACCAATTTTATTAAGGCAATTCCAATGTCAATATAAATTTTTTGTTCAACTTTTTTAAGGAGTATCTACTACTATCTATCAAATCATCGCCTACAAGGAATAAATTACGTCTAAAAAGTAGTTATTTTCAATTTTGTACAGCTAAAGTATAAAACAATTATTATACGAAAAGGTTCCTTTTTAGGCTTAAATATTAAGAATCACGTCGATAACCTTACGTATGCTTATCGAAGTGATTTTAGGCTTAATTTCCTATGCCGTGGTCGCTTAACACTTATAACCCATGAAACATTGAAATAGATAGTGGTCAATCTAAACTAAAACTAAACTGCTCGGCTAGTACACTGTGCGTATTCGATATAATAGGCACTTACAATCTGAGGATTTTGATTTGATATTTTATTTTAAAGTTCTGACTCTTTTATTAAAAAAAAAAACAAAAATATTTAGGTCATTCTCAACTAAATAAATTATATTAAAAGAAATTGTAAATAAATACAAGAACTTTCAAACAAATTGCTATGTATATGTATCAAAATTAAATTTGTATTAGGGAAAATGATTCTCCATTAAACTGATTAAATTGTGAAGTATTTATAGAAGAAGGGCTGATCGCTGCGCATCGCAATGCTACGCAGAAGGGGAACGCTCGCTGACTCGGCGTGCATTGTGCAACGTAACTCATAACATAGTTATCGCTGTTTCTATGTGTATAGAGGGAATGAGAGAGCCCTTCACCCCATATCATCTACGGATGGGCAGCCGCAGTAATGAGGACAAGCTATGTAATTTACGACCAGGGGAGCCTATGAACTGTACAGTCATGTTTGAAGTTTTTACGCATGCTTAGCCTTATTTAGAGAAAATTCATGGTAATAAATGAACTTCCAAACAAATATCTGCTATGAATATATACTAACATAAAATTATTAATATCGGTATTGATATCTTTTATAGATAACTGTAATTTTTATCTTTACTTATTATAAAACAAAGTCGCTATTTTTGTATGTATGTCCGTATGTGAGCTTATATCTTTAAAACTAGGCAACGGATTTTAATAAGTAAGTAGCAAATTTTGAGTGGTCCGTGATTAATTAATACGACTTATCGATACTCACGTTCATTGACACGAAAGGTCCGCGAATCATAAAGCAATAAGTAAATTTTACGAGCACTGCGTCTTCATACTTCATCCAACGTGAAACCACACCCTTCTCATTTGTCAAATCAACAGAAATATATTCGTGAGAACTCACAGATTGATGGGGTGGCCTAGATTGAATTACATCTTGGTAAAACCTGACGAGGGTCTAACATTCCATGCGGGTATTTGAGAACAAGAATAATATGAGAATTTGGTCGGATATCCGATATAACGAAGATGTTCTCTTTTCATGCGGATCGTGGTAACATATAAACTTGAACATGATTTACGGTTTAGCCATCTAACTACTCTGTGAATAATTTATCAAAATATATCCTATTTTATTAAATCGATCATAAGATATCCATTAAATAGGGATTAGGCTGCATGATTTACACATATGGCTTTACAAAAGCGAAACACCGGATACATAAATCTTAAATAAATCACGTCAAATATGATTGATCTTTAATAACTAAAAAGCTCGTATGAATGTAATATTCAATTTACTTTCAGGTGGAACCAGTTTGTGGAACAACTTTAAGAAACAGTTATGAGTTTACTTTTCAATATCTATCTATCGAGGCGTAGCAGAAAGAGGCACCTTGCGGGTGCTTTGACAATGTACTGGCTGTCCTCGCATGTAATTTGCACATGCACTTAAGAGGATACCAAAATAGCTTGGTGCATTTTTCTATGTACGAAGTTTTCATTGTTTCTTTAGATTGAATGGCTAGAGCTCTAATTTTTAAGTGTATGTTTTTTCAATATATGATCTAGGATCGCATAAACTCAGAAACGCGATAGAAAAAAGTTTTCTCGATAGAAAATCTTGGCGAAATAACCTCTCTAATTTTTTATTTTTTTCATTTGTCGGTCTATTATCGCGTTTTAACTAATGAAATAACTTTAAAAACATAGGTAACTATTATGTATAGAAACACGTGGATCAGAATTAAAATATATTTAGTAGATTTTGAGTAAATAGGAAAAGTATCCCTAATTCTTCATTTTCTGTGCCTACTGGCTGTGTTAATATGTACGTGTCGGCGATGATGTTGATGTAGGCCCTTAACACGAGGGTGCGTATGGTCATTTGGCTGACTGTAATAAAAATCAGGTATAGAATCAATATTCTTATATGCCTGATTTTTATTATATGCCTGATTTTTATTTTAAATAAATAATAAATTTAGTTAATAAATAATAAATTTAGTCTAAGGACATAAAGATATTGTACAGATCTCAAACTCAAGTGAAACTGCGAAGCACACATAGTTTTAATTAATAATAAATAAATAATTTATTGCCAAAAAGTTCATACAGTTTTTACTTAAAGCTAAGCTAAGAAATATGAGACAAAATATACATAAAACAATAGCTCCCGATGCCGAACTAGGTAAAAACCTGTGTTTCAGCCCTCAGTGCCACCCATATGCTACCAGTCATGTATACAAAACTAGCTTAAATTGATAGCATTTTAGTTCATTTAAATCACCAAATTTGTTTCCATAAAAAAATTCTTTAAATGACAACACAACAGATTATATTAATTTTTGACAGTAGGTACCTACAGTATGTGAGTGAACCTCTTGTGTGTATATATATAAATGTATGTGGGTGTGTATGCATATTTATGTGTGAGAGAGGGTGTATCAAAGTCAATATATAGATCTCTTATGAATACTTTCAAGCCTATTACTAGAACATGCAGATTGTAGACCAACACGAAAGGAGTGAGAAACAACATGAGGCAGGGTTACACTTTACCTAGCTTAGTACAGTTAAAAGTTTTTCTGTTTCATTATAGCTTAATGTTTGGAGCCAGATAGTAAGTTTTTTTTACATGCCTTCTTATTTAGCGTGTAAATAGGAATAATGTTATTAATTTTGTTGTAAATGTAAGGTCCGAGTGAACAATAAAATCTTCGGATAAACGAAGTGTGGAACTGTTTCCTAGTGTCACAGATTCTACCCCTACGTCGACTTATATTATTTTGGGGCTCAAAAAACAATTCAGCATGTTGCTTCAAGATTATACCCGTTATAAATAATTGTCTTACTGTTAGAACTGCGCAATTTTTATAGAGTTGGTCTGTAGGGAATAGAAAGGGGCGAAAGGTGCTTATTTTAAGAATAGCTCTTTGAGCAATCTCCATTCTGTTCATTGTAGTAGCTGGGGCTCCGCCCTATGCAGTGATACAGTAGGAAATTAAGGATTGGCAAAGGGCGAAATAAATTTGCCTAACAAGATCACTGTCCGCGACGTATCTTACTTTTTAAATATTATTATTAGTTTGCGAATCCTTCCACTTAAAGATTCAATGTGCTTCCCAAAGTTGAGGGATGTCAATTGCATTTTTTATTGAAAACGTCACATATTTTGTCTTACTAACATTAACAGTCAAAACGTTATTCATGAGCCATTTAGTAACCGCGTTAAATGTATTTTGAGCGGCTTCAAAAGTTTCCTTCCATGACTTACTTGGCCGAAATTAAAATTACAGTGTCATCTGCGTACGAGATAATTCTGCCATTTAAAAACTTAAGCTGGCATAGTTCGTTGATCTAAATTAAAAAGAGTATGGGTCCGATAACGCTTCCCTGTGGCACACCAAAGTTAACAGGTAAATCTGAACTTAGAAAACTGTCAACAGCTGTAGCTTGGACACGGTCTTAAAGATAGCTTGTAAACAAATCTAACTGTTTGCCCCTTATTCCAATCTTCTCTAACTTGTGTAAAAGCTTAGGTATACAGACCGTGTCAAATGCTTTTGCGAGATCAATAAAAATAGCTAGACATTTCTTTCGTTCATCCAAACCAGCCGCAATATAGTCAGTAACCGCGTGAACCGCATCGGAAGTGGATTTATGACGACGAAATCCAAATTGACTCTGGGACAGTAATTCGTGTTTTTCCAAATAACTTGTTTAGCTATATAATAATTAGCTTTTCAAGAATTTTTGATACGTCTGGCAGAAGTGAAATAGGTCTGTAATTGGAAACACAGTTTTTGGCACCACCTTTGTATAAGGGTACAATTATTGCTTTTTTTAAATCCATCGGGAAAACACCCATTTCAAAACAGCAGTTGAAAATATATGTCAAAGGAGGAGCAAGGTAGTCTTTAAATTGTTTAATTAAGCTGTTTGAAATCCTGTCCCAACCAACCGCACAGTCATTCTTGAGGGTCAATATTAAGTTCATTACTTCGTTCAGGTCAGTGTCAACTAGCACAAAGGAGTTTAATGTATGAGGTGTGGAGTCATCAGTAGTATTTTGTGCGCCAGTTATTTTATCCAGAATATCCTGTGCAAGCATTTTACCAACATTGGCAAAATGGTGATTTACTAATTCAACTGATGCTTGTGGTGTAGTAGAAATTTTTAGTAGATCTCTGGAGGACTGCTTTGTCTTATTAGTATTACTGATTGTCTTAACAGCTTCCCAAATCTTTTTATTATCTTTTCCTGCATTAGTTAACTGCTCCATTTCAAAAGCCTTTTTAAGCGTTCTAATTAATAAGTTACAGAAGTTTCTATAACGTGTGTACGTAGTCTTGAGTACTTGGTTGTCTGGACACATTTTATGTTTGCGATGTAATCTATCCCGGTTTCGAATGCAACGTAATAGACCGGATGTGATCCAATTGCCTAACTATCGCAAGATGTTAAAACAACTTTGTTAGACCCATTCTGTGTTACTCAATTATATTATAAACAAACAATATCAAAATAGATATTCGGCTTAAATATTAATAATAGAGTATACAGGGTGTGGCGTAATTAATGGATAAGCCTGTGCCTGTGGATAAGCCTCCTACTGCGCTATACGAATATGTATATTTTTAATTAATCCTATGTATGGTCTTGAAAAAAATGGCATAAGTCATGTTTTTCATAAAATGACTACTTTCACTAACCAATTATGCTACTGTTGCCACAATTTTCAAAAATTTTGCATTCTGTTTTTTTTATAAAACAGCTTAAGAGGTGAGCTATTGAAAGCAATAAAGAATTCCCTATTCGTAATACAAATTTTGGGAAAAAATACATGAGATATCAAAAAAGTGTTATTGATTATTCAATTTGTTGACTTTGTACATCGTCTATCTTAAAAAATCTTTATGGGAGTTGATTTGCCCAATATCTTAAAAACATGCTTGTTTTATGCAGTTTCCGAAATGGTATAATACTTATTACATTTCACGAGGTTTTAAAAAAAAACGACAGTTGTAAAAAAATACCCTAATTTTCTTTAACAGAATTATTAATTTATCTTAAACATGTCTTTGTAAACAGTTTGAATGGACCCTTTTTTGTGTGCTCCGGAGCAGGTAGTCATTCACAATGGACCCTTTTTTGGGTGCTCGGGAGCAGGTAGTCATCCACCATGAATAGGGTAAGCAGATAACGACTCTAAGTCAACTACTTGTGGTTGTTTATCGCACGGCAAATCCAGACGGTTAGTCTTATCATAAGACAGAGACAAAGCATTTTGATGTCAGGTAAATAACAGTTGTGCGACAGAGATAGATTTTTATTATTCTCACAAACAACAAAACAGCTTTTGAACTTGTTTAACAAAGTTAGTGCTCTTTTGACTATCGTCTCTTGCGCACATATCGTTTGCTCTATCGTGTTTGTTATTGTGACGTGAATTTGGCTTATGTACTACGGACTCTGTTTTTGCTATACGAATTGGACAATTGTGATATTATCGACGACTTCTACATATCCCTGGACTACTGATCATGCCGCGTCATACGTACATTCCTCAAGAGTATGCAAATATGCATCTTATTTACGGCCTGTGTAACTGCAATGCAAATGAAGCTGCACGCGAATATCGTCGAAGATACCCCGATTTGCGACACCCAGACTACCGGGTGTTTACACGTGTGCACATCGCTTTTAGCGAAGGGCGAATGCCTGGTACCGGTGTTGGTGGTGCTTCGGAAGGCAGACCTCGACGACATCGTGATGACGAAGTTCTAGAAGCTGTGCGTGCTAATCCAGAGTTATCAATTCGTGAGTTAAGTAGAGGAACCGGTGTAGATACGCGTACTGTGGGCAGAATTCTGCACAGGCATGAGCTTCACCCGTATCACTATCAAAGGGTGCAAACACTAATGACACGAGACTATGAGCCTGGAGTCCAATTTTGTCGCGTCATGTTGCGAAAAATACGCGAAGATTCGGCGTTTTTTGACAAAATACTGTGGAGCGATGAGTCATCATGTAAAAGAAATGGCTACGTCAACATGCACAATCTTCATAGTTGGCAGGCAACCAATCCGAGAAACATAAGGCAAGACCGAGCTCAAGTCCAGTTTAAAGTGAACCTTTGGACAGGAATTTTAAATGGACAAATAGGGCCCGTCGAACTATCCGAGACACTAACAGGTCCCAATTATTTAAATTTTCTGGCCGCCATTTCGAACATTTTTTGTAAAATAAAATTTATGTAGTGTTTGCATCTTTAGAATAAAAAAAATAAAATAAGTTGTTATTTTTTTTCAACGACTAACATTCCCACTGGTAAACTCAGACAGATAAGTTAAAATACCACTGACAGTTTGTTTAAGTTAACAGTATTAATTTGATTAATTAAATCACAATAAGAACATTTTTTTACGAGTGTCATTTGGTTCTTTAATATCACATCAAACTTAATAAGTATTATAATAAGTATTATACCATTTCGGAAACTGCATAAAACAAGCATGTTTTTAAGATATTGGGCAAATCAACTCCCATAAAGATTTTTTAAGCTAGACGATGTACAAAGTCAACAAATTGAATAATCAATAACCCTTTTTTGATATTTCATGCATAATTTTCAAAAAATTTGTATTACGAATAGGGAATTCTTTATTGCTTGCAATAATTCAACTCTTAAGCTGTATTATAAAAAAAACAGAAAGCAAAACTTTTGAAAATTGTGGCAACAGTAGCAGAATTGGTTAGTGAAAGTAGTCATTTTATGAAAAACATGACTTATGCCATTTTTTTCAAGACCATACATAGGATTAATTAAAAATATACATATTCGTATAGCGCAGTAGGAGGCTTATCCACAGGCACAGGCTTATCCATTAATTACGCCACACCCTGTATATAGTAATTCAGCTAATATTACTGCTATAGTTATCGCAGATTATACATCTAAGTAAACCAAATTTACTGTAACTAAGTCCAAAAACAACATTAACGCGCTCCTTGGCACGTTGTGTTAAGTAATATTGCGGTCATTATAATAATAGACAAACAATTTACATGATGTCTTAAATTATCAGCATGTTCTATCTTCGATAAGCAAATAAAGCTTATCTGGAGTGTGTAGTTTAATCGGATGTTTATCCAACTAATTGGATTTTCCGTAACACTCCCGCCCAACGTGCCCCCCCTTTTCCTCTCCCAAGAAACCTTGTGTGAAACTGCACTTACACAGTACATGTACTAAACTAAGAGTTTAAGTTCAACTTGAAGCGATATTAATGTTGTTTTCATATTAGAACCGTTCAATAGCCTTTATATCGATAATTCAATATATTCAAGCATCCTTTAGTCTACTGTATATTAACACGCAATATTAAAAAAATATCAAATGAGGAAACGCATTTGAATGAACCAATTCTCAATTTAAGTATTATAAAATTAATTAACTAACTTGTATAACAAAGACTTTGTAAAATATATTACAATCAATGACTTGTTAAGCTTTTTAATTTATTAAATATAAAGGAATATTTTTATACATAGGTAAACATAGTTAGTTCTCTTCCAAATCCTAACGCGGCAACTACAAAATTGTAAAAGCGATACATATTTCAATATTTGAGCTCAATATGTTATTGCTGTGCGATGTTCGAGCAATATCAATAGACCTAGTGTTGGCACAGCATCGAGTTCAAACGCTCGAAGAATCGACTCGGATAGAAACCTGAATATTCCTGGAAAATCAGGAAAATGTTCTACTAAAGTGTACGAGATAGCTCTATAAAATTCAAACTTCACGAGCGATGTAAGGATTAAGCTTATAGAATAAAATAATTCCCAACCCGCATATAGGATCTTAATACTCTAAGCACATGCTTACTGTTCTCCTAAACTAGGTGTTGCATATTCAATGAGCGATTTGCGTAAGTAAGCAATGGCTTATATACATAATTACACATACGTTAGAGGCATCAATTTTACATAGTTTAATAAAGAATGTATTTAATATTGTATTATTTACGTTGCTTTATCAATAAGCACTTTTGGTATCCCAGCTTTAGTAAAATCATTGCAAAAAAATTTATAAATTAACAAGTCTTTAAATTTAATACAAAGATTATTGAAAAAAATCGTGAAATATATATCAACAATACCTTTTGAAAGATTTTGAGAGACTGCTCTAAAATATATTTTTGTACTAGTAATTTTAAGACAAGACGTAAATCTAAGAATAACTTGCTCGTGGTGATTTTCTATAGTTTTCTTTTAACCTATTTTTTCACAATATTTTTAATGCAATAAATAATTAACAGTTTACTTTTAAAACATTCATTGCCTTTTCACTGTCGAATTACCGAAAATTTGAGAACGCCCTTCATACAGATGTATTTATACAATCCACAAAAATATAGCCCCTGTAGTTTTAGCTATGATTTGCTACGTCAGCTACAAGCTCGCGGCCTTCTTTTACACATTATTCAATTAAAAATAGCTCACCAATTTATTATTTTTTGTACAGAAACGTTAAAAGTTTCATCGTTCGAAGTTTGAACAGATGGACATCGTTGAATTGAAAATTAAAGTGTAATTTTTATAGGTGTTTATGGGTTAGTCAAGCATTTCAATTAATTTTTCTCACTTGATCGATCGTTTCGCGCGAGAACAAAGCAATTACGACATCGGAACGTAACCGATAGCAATTAATTTATTTGCGCCTCAGCGATCAACCATCCAAACGCGCCCTTTGTAGGCGTCATTTTCAGGCGTTTTATATTAAATTGTTGTTTATACTGAAATTTATAGATAGTTATTAAGTAGTCCACGTATCTGATACTTTTTGTGAGGCGTTCGAGATATTATTGTTCTTGCTATATGTGAAATTAAAACTAAGAATCGAGTTAAAGTAATCAAGTGTGTTTCAATTCACGTACTTATCAGTTAGCGATATTTGAAACACTTCCAAATTATAAATAACCGTTATATTATTAAGTAACAAAATTAAATCATAGCCAGTAGAAAATTTCATATACATACATACCGCGATATGATTATTTATGTAATATTCATGTGAATATTTTATTCCACCTCTTTATAAAATATTTGCAAATCCGGAATATGTGAATTTCCTGAAATAATTCTTATGTTTTGTAATGTATGTGTAAGCGAGCTTTAGTAGGGTAAATCGGCCCGCAATATTTAAAACAGCTTTCATGCCAGAACAAAGACAGGCTTTCAGGAGACTACAAAAAGTAAAATGGTATTTACTTTTAAATACATTTAGATATTTATACAAACGTAATTTGCGTTGAACTGTTTGGCAATATAATTTTAATCTAATATGATATGCTTAATTTCAAGGCACAATTGGCATTGTTCATAATTTTTGACCTGCTGTTTTTATATTTTTTTTAGAAAATATAGACTATTTTAAGAAACTAATTTCAATATTATCGAAATATTCATTAAATTGAATTTTTAAAAAACACTTGTAAGAAAATATTTTCTACAAATGTTGTGACGTCATAGTTGTATGCAGACTGTGTATTGCCTTTGCCTAATGAACTTTTACAACATATTAATCTATATCTTGTCAAGTTGATTTATAAGTCTATGCGGAAGTACGTCACGAAAATTTTGAATTGCTTTATTTTTACCTAGTGTTTTTTGTCTGTTTTTGCTTTATTTTTAGTATCCATAAGATTATAAATCTCCTAGATTTTAATTACTTTTATTTTGTACTTTTATATAAATAATTGTTTTACATAGTTTACTTTTTTATTTTTGTTTGACAGCGCTGACAGAAGTCGTAACCATAGACTAGTTGTTCACTATCAACAATAACAACTCTAATACAGAGTCTAAGTGTGTCTCTAAGTGCTTAAAAATTCTAAGTCTTTCATTTCAAGGGCAAACAAAGATCATTTACTTTTTTTGAAAAATAATTCTAAATATATCTAAAATAAACTAATGGATTATGATCAGAAACTCTATTCCCCGAAATGGTTTTCGAATGAGGCTTTTTCTGACAGCTGAATTAAAAAATAAAAAATGGTGTAAAATATGCTCAACAGATGGCGTTGTATGTTGCCCCTGTACAAGCGAGTTCTTCATAATACGTGAAACGGAACGTTACATAAACTTTACAATGCAATTTTATTTATATTCAGTATGAGTGTTGTATACATTTTGTTTTGTGTATGTATTATGTTGTGTATGTATAAAACCATAACTTTTACTTGCTCTTTGGTGTACATTAACAGTATACAGCGACATCTATTGAACATATTTTAAACTATTTTTTTTTTGTAATTGTCTCCCGGAAAATACCTCATTATAAGTTTAAAAATAAAATGAACAATGCCAATTGACTCTTTATGAGAGCAGTAGCGTAATTTATAGAACGATACTTCGATGAAGAGATTTCAAAGAAAAAAGGGAAGTTATCTAATGAATAATTTTCCTATAGACAAAAATTGCAGATATCCTTATTATAACCAGAAGGGCGGTTGATGTTTGAAAATGTTTGAAAAGCAAGAAAGAAAGTTTTTATTTGCGTTGTTACACAACATACAGTATAACACCACTAAACGAAATAGGAAATCACAAATGAAATGTGAATGTATGTCTATGTATGAAATGTAACTTCGAAATAAGGAGCAGTTTCTTAATTCGTCTGTATGTTTATAACTTTATATACTTATAACTTTTACTGGGCGAAGCGATTTTGATGATTCAATTTTTATTTGAAAGCTGGTGGTTTCCGTTTGGTCCACCAGGTCAGAATCTGATGGTTATCTCCTGAGAAATAGAGGAAAACCCTCAAACTTCAAAGGCATATGAAGTCGGTAGAACTTTTTTTTTTGAATACTTAATTTCTGAAATATTGAACCTGATATTTAATCAATGCAAACGATTTCTACTTATATATATGTAAGTTACTATACTCTTTAAGTGGACTTAATGTCTTAAGTTAATAAAGATCTTTAAACACAAATTATTATAGCAAATTATTAAACTAAATATTATGATGGCGATAGTGACATGTCTTATGTGTTGCTATATAGATGGATCTATATAAGATGGTTCGGTTAATCTTGTAATTTTAGTTTTTTTTTTAATAACATATTTTCATGATCAATCGGAAATGAATATTTAAATACGGGGTCAGGATGAACAGACGCCGTCAACGTAACAAACGCGCAATAAACTTAAAACGTGATGTCTACCTTTTTCTGGCAGACATCTACTGAAACGTAATGTTGAACGTTTCAGCTGTCGTGAAATAATAAACATTATAATAAAAATATATTTTAAGTAAAAATAAAAGATAAATGAATGGAAGATAATTAAGGTAAGCTAAAATGTCTGACAAAGAAAATAAATATATGTAATACATCTTTACTTATTATAAAACTACGTGATTCTTTTTGCATGTATGTCCCTTTATGAGCTTATATCTACAAAACTACGCAACGTACTTGGATGCGGTATTTTTTTAATATTTATTAAAAAATATATTTGCGGTATTTTTTTAAATATTTTTTTAATATTTGTTAAAAAAATACCGCATACAAGTTAAATACAAATTGGGTAAATATTTCCCAAAAAAGAAAGTGATAGAAGCATAGATATACTCTTCATCTATAATATAACACAAAAATACCCCTGTGAAACATACCCAAATAAAATAATTGGTCAAGTGCGAGTCGGACTCGCGCACGAAGGGTTCCGTACCATTCTATGCAACATAAGGCACATAGTTAAAGCGTCTACCTGTCAACGTTATTAGTATCGAGCAAGAAACGGTAAAAAAATCATGTTTGTTGTATGGGAGCCCCCCTTAAATATTTATTTTATTTTATTTTTAGTATTTTTTGTTATAGCGGCAATAGAAATACATCATCTGTGAAAATTTCAACTCTCTAGCTATCACCGTTCTTGAGATACAGCCTGGTGACAGACGGACGGACGGACGGACGGACGGACGGACGGACGGACGGACAGCGAAGTCTCAGTAATAGGGTCCCGTTTTTACCCTTTGGGTACGGAACCCTAAAAACCATTAAAATCAGTTTAACTTTCGCGAAGTAAAAGGGGGAGTACGATGCCCATATTCGTATTAGCATAATTTGGTATCGTGCCCTCTTAAGTAGTTTTGACGGGCTTCGTGGTGGAGCGGTTCGTGTAACGGACTGCCAATCACGAGGTCGCGGGTTCGATTCCCGCTTGGGACAATCATTTGTGTGATATTTATAAATGTCA
This sequence comes from Orgyia antiqua, assembly GCA_916999025.1. Lineage (NCBI taxonomy): Eukaryota > Metazoa > Arthropoda > Insecta > Lepidoptera > Erebidae > Orgyia > Orgyia antiqua. The sequence goes on along the minus strand of OU779864.1, from coordinate 11,151,917 downwards.
TACAAATTTTTGTACTTCGTCTGGGTGTTTACTATGTATTATATGTATATATTTACAAAAGAAAAGTAGTATATGTAGTTTATTCGTATTCTGGTACCCGTAACACAAGCATATAAGCTTAGCTTGGGACCAGAGGACCTTGTGTGAAATGTCCATGAATATTTATTTATTTATTGAGGTAAGTTTTTTCTTTCACAGGATTAATCGTAATTGATTTGGGACTTAAATTAATTCACTTGTGTACGACCCATTCTGATCTAAAATAATAATAAAATTTTATAGATAAAGCCATACCGAAATCTGAATTATATGTATAACGAATGTAAGATGTTCACGGATACGTTATAGACCATAAAAATGTTGCAAAAATGTATGACATCTTGATGAAACCGCTAAATAAAAAGACAACAGCTAAAGGGCAATGTTAAAGCACATCATTTATAAAATGAACACGAATGGTAATATAAATGAGAATCCTGAAAGTTTATACCCTGTTTTAGTTAAGGGTGGACCATTCAATCATGACGTAAAAAATTTACGATCACACGTCAAGATCTGATACTATTTACGGCCTCATTGGTGTTTCCAATGAGGCCGTAAATAGTATCAGATCAAATTTTTAAGTAAAGTCTTGCAATAGTTTTCATTACTAATTAATATTCCATAAGTATATATTATTATGTCAATAACATAACACGACGAGTCTCGTGGTCTAGTGGTTTATGTAATGGATTGCTGTTCACGAGGTTGCGGGTTCGATTCCCGCTCGGGACAATCATTTGTGTGATACATATTTATAATTGTCATACAAACGTATGTACTGCGTCTGGGTGTTTGTATGTAGTATAAGTATGTATTTACAAAACAAAAGTAGTTTATGTATTCTATCCGTATTCCGGTACCCATAACACAAGCATAAAAGCTTAGCTTGGGACCAGAGGACGTTGTGTGAAATGTCCGTGAATATTTATTATTTATTTATTTATTAAGTTGAGGGTAAAAGGCTAGTTATGGGATAATCTATATGGAATATATATTCAGAAATTAAAGAACCAAATGTAACTGAGGTAAAACCTTAAGCCAAAATAAAATATTTCATGCAAACAGTCTGCTAAAGATTTATCCTAGCGCATATAAAAATGGAGTTGGCATTAAGATAGTATTTCTTATATCTATATACATAAGTTAAACATGACTTGGTTTCATTTTAAACATTAAAATGTTGTGTGGCGTAGTGACAAGGGTCAAATAAACTAAAATGTGTCTGCCTTTTGGTTCGTTTATAACTTCACGCAAAATTCCATATGGGATAAACATTGAACATGAGATATCACATATTATTAACGTATTAAACTCACTTCAAATTACGTTAGGATTCCTTAGACTACAAACTGTATAAAATAAATAATATGGAATATATTTATAGACGATACGATAAGTGACTTATAAAGTAACTCTTTGGTACTATAGAATAAAAATATTTGAATAAATGTGTAAAAATTTCTAAATTTACATACCCTTTATTATATTGTATATTAATACATAGAAGCGACAAGCGTAAAGAGAAATTAATACTTGTCTCGTTTAATTAAAACGAAACATATTATGTAGTGGAGCATGAGGTTAAGTAATGAATATATATATGTTTTGTTCAGTAAGCATTTATTTACTATAAAAGTTGATGCACGATTTATTTATGCACACTGACACTAAGCATAGTGACAATAAAAAGCATCTAACAACTTTCACGCTGTATTATTTGGAGTCACCCCGGCAGAACCTACAATATTAGGTGTCTTTTAAAACAAACTCGGATGCTTTAGTTTCTAGATAAGCACCTATGAAATTGTTAAATACGTTGAATAAGCTTTTAAATAAGCTTTCATATTAGTTTGTTCTCTATTTAAGATGCATAACAGCATGTCATTATTTAGAAAATAAAAATAAAGGACAGTGCAATCAAGTGCAATACAAGCTCTCAATGTCTTGCCTTTCACAAATGTAACAGAAACTGTTCGGCCATAACTCAATCTTATATAAAATTCGTTATTTATATGCTTCGGTATCAGTAAACAAAATTAAAAAATATATGCGCACTACGGATAAACGCTGAAAAGGGCAAATATGGTAAATTAAGTGAGGATTAAGGCTGGGGCGGTCGAGAGAGATCCTGCACTCGAATACAATATTTAACGTTTGGGCAGATTGTAATTAATAATGTACTACGATACTACGGGCCGGTTAAAGTCTGCTGACCGGATACAACAGAAAAAATGCTGGATCAAAACTGGGAGAGTTCAGTTAAAATTCCAGAAGCAAATTTAAGCTGCACTGTTAAAAATTTATGTTGCTTTTATAAGGCTTCTACCGATACTGACCCGAAAAACCACTAAGTAATTCCATTATGAATATGATATAAGTATCTATGTACAAGGTTCGGGCCAGTTCTGACCAATATTTCGCTCTTCATTAATTTATTTTTAGTTATCCGGAAAGTTTAGTTCATCCTGCATTTTCGTAGCATATTGCTTTAAGATATTGCAAGGTAATTATTTACTAAGTTACTATTTATAATCAGTATTCAACTAACGACGTCTAAGCAACCAAAATGCTGAAAAAAAATACTGAATTGTCAAAGTTGATGCACTATACGCAAGCAGATCGAGATTTAATTTGGTATTTCTTTATCATTAAATATAAACTATAAGTTAGGTTACTAAACTAACTAATGCATCACGGAGACCGTAACGTATCAATTAAATAGTCAGTTTAAATATTTTTACACGCGATCATTGAATCGAAATGTAAAATTTGACTGACAGCATACGCTGCGTTTCTAGATCTTTTGAAATCAGTCGCTACTGGTATGTAATTATGTATGAGATTTCATTTCACAAATCATAGCAAGCAACTGGAGTGAGGATGAATATAATAAGTCGATAAAACTACACGGATAGAACCAATCAGATTTTACGAGTGCTTTAGCTGTAAGTGCAAGTTAGCCGAATATAAAATAAATAAATTATAAATATTATCAATTCTCTTCATAGCACTCTGGTTGCCTTTTCTTTTTGAAGACTTCAGTTCAGACTATTATTTTAAAAATCTGATTTCTAAAGTTTCACTGCATAGTTTGCCGAATTGTTAAGCAAAAATTATTTCGAAATTTCTCTTAATATTACCAGAAAGGAAATAAATGACGACCTTACAAGTCTTACTTTAAATAATTTAAAGGAATTTTGTGATTACCGAAAAATTTCACACAAGCACTTTTTAAAATTAAATTCCTTATCTTTATAATTAAATTACTTTTGGTTATCACGCGTATAATGTAATTTTATACATTTGGCGTAACAATTTACGTCTGAAAGTCACTTAATTTTATCAAAGGAATAGCAAAAATAAAAAGATAGAAGTATCGATCGCAAAATTTAAAAATAGAATATAGAATTAACTGTGAAGGTCGTAATTTTCTGTTCTTTACACTTCAGTGAATTAGTAATAGAAATTATTCCATTGACTTATAACGAACTGTTTATTCGATATATGGGTAAGTACCTATCTAAGTATTTGTATTTGTAAACACAATGTAATTGTATTTTAATTATTGTTCCCGCTAAGTTGATGATGTAAGTTTAACATTTTAAGATACAAGAAAGACGAAAAGGGAAGCAGAGTACAAGAGTGTGCTCGGGTGGGTGGGTAACGACCTCTCGAGCTAAAGTGGCGACTTGCCATAAGCATCTCTTTGATCTGCCATTCATATGCTGGCCTTCTCGCCTAATGAGACGGCAACCATTTTGGGGAAATACATTACGTTTTTAAGACATAAGGTAACTAATACTTTTAAAACTCCTTTTTTATAAACTGTACGGAAATAAACGTAATTACCAATGCATGTTTACTTTTCCTGTCTAATATATAAAAATGGACATCTACACTCATTTGTCTTATGTACTGCTTGTCTAAAAGTTGGTATCAGCACGTTATATATGTTCTACTGGTCTATTACCTTAAAGTAAAAACGTGAATAGGTATCTAGTCCAAAGCAACAATAAAAATGTCTTTTTCTCTTTTCGTTTCACATCTTCTATTTTTGTAATATAAAAGTAAATAAAAAATAATATTAAAAAGTAGTAGGTACATTAATTGTTATTAGCAATCCCAATTTTATAAAAGAACTAAAAAATAAGGAAACAGTTATATAGGGGATATACCTATCTGTGTTCTAAATATGTAAATAGACAACAAGCTTATTCATATATTTTTAAATAACAGCACATTACTCACTATAAGCTTATAATAGTTCACAAGAAGGGTATTGTGCGACGTCTCTCTACGAAACATATTATTATGAAATTTTCTCATACGATGCAATTTACCGCTTGTTAGTTCTATTTGTCAGAAAGATCACTGAAATATATTGCACTTGTCTCTGTTAGGTATTCAAATACTTCCTACTTCTAATCGGCTTCTGCTACTTCGGGAGATTATTTGGTCTACTATACCTCGTTGACCATGTGTGTGTATCTACAGCATGTAGGCATCTTGGTATAGGGTTTAATTTCAAGTATGTTTGGATCATAGCAGATGGCCCTCTATAGTCTCTGCGTACCCCCCTGGACAAAAAAGGCGTCTTAAAATCAAAATCTAAAATCATTTATTCACGTAGGCATATTCTCTTTTTGCCAAAAAAAAATAAGCTCCTATAATACGTCCAAAAATTCTTTTCCCTACCTCCGGTTCAGGACTTTCAATCCGCTGAGAAGAACCGGCGTAAGAAACTCACCAGTAACTTTTACAGACGACTCTTGTTTTAAAAAGGCGTCTGTATATAAAATTCTTTAATGGGCTATAACAGCACTATATGGAAGGAAATGAGGTGATTTTTTAATCCGTCACTACATACATCTTCTAATATATAAAATTTCCATGTCACAGTGCTAGTTACCGTACCTCTCCGAAACGGCTTTACCGATTTTTACCAAATTTTATATGCGTATTTAGTAGGCCTGAGAATCGGTTACTATCTATTTTTCAAACAGACATTTGTATGGCAAAACAACATTTGCCGGGTCAGCTATATACATATAATACCAAATACCCTCCTGAAGTGGAGTAGTCCCATGCCCAACAGTGGGACCAAAATGGTCTGGAAAGAAACTTCTACTTTGCTCGTTATCTTACAGTATTGTGATACCTATTTAAAAAAATATTATTTTCTATAAAGTTCGTTAATAATCAAGCTTACTTATTTTTAATTTCTTTTTGAAACAGAAACTATTTGTATTATACTCATAAAGGAGAATATTAAACTTAAACGGAAGCAACATCAAGACACTTAAAATGCATAATCAAAGTTTGAGATTGTAGAAATAGCGGCGTATATTCAAAGTTCTATTTGAAAAATAGGTTGAATTTCCATTTCATATATTAAACACTTAAAACATTTAAGCATTCTTGATTTTTAGTAGTAAAATTTAGTAATTTTTTGCAGTATCAACTACTAACTAGCTGACATGACACGGGGCACACGTTGTTAACAACGTGTGCTTCGCATAATATATTGAGGATATTTTAAACTTTCTTTAAAAGATATTTATAAGTCTTCGTAGACTTTTTCGTATATTTTTACGCTTTTTACGTACAAACAGACATACATAGTAATCTTATATAGATGGTGTAGTTTGAGCTTTAACTCTAATGCTACTAGTATATTAGATCGGTAATCTATTGGCATTTAACAATATTTACAATACGCATTGTTAGTAGGTACCTATTGCTTAGATAAAGATTTTAAATTATCCGTTTTCAAAGTTCAATACAAAGATTGCAAAATTAAAAAGTATACCTACTTATTTTGACGAATTCTTAGTGTAATAATGTCTCGATTATGTATATGTATACCACTGCAGGCTCTCAACTTAACCATTAAAACGTAAAATTCCTTTTTAAGTGGTATTCATCGATTCATATGTAGTTGTATGTATGGGAATTTAAACGGGCGTGCTACAGAATAAACAAACAAAACACGACAAAACACGGCCTGGGGACTGGAATCCGAATAAATTATGAACTATATTGTTTTTGCACTTACTACTTTACAAAGTAACATAAAGCACTAAAATAGCTTTGTATAAATAAATAGATAATCACGGATATATTACCACATACAACATGATACAATACAGCTCAGTCCCAAATTAAGTAATGGACTTGTGCAATGGGTTCACAACATTTCTTTGCCTGCCATTATCTACTTACCGGTATATAATACGTGTGGTGACAAATGTCGTTACCCCATTTCTTTCCCAGGGAGCTGTGAAATCCAGCTAAAGGACAATTTAAGCAGAAAACATCTTGAGAGTGAGAGGACGTAAACTTGAAAATAAAACCTTCAATGTCGATCAGAACGGCTGTTCAGCATTATGCAACGCAATCAACCAAAATTTTCCTAAACCGGGAGAGGCCCGTGCCCAACAGTGTGTCATAAATGAGCTGAGAAGAAGGAAGGACCTTGATCCATTAGACAATGTGGGTAACGCTTAAAATGTCTTGTTTGATGTCATTTCTGCATTTACTTCCATTTTAAACCATCCCAGGGCCCATGTTGTTTGTAATAGTCTATTTAGTGGAACTTACGTCAGCGACTCGACATGTAGCAACCCCCGTGCATAAGACTATTTTTATAATAATCGTCTTTTATGTGTAACTAACAGGTTAGCAATATAGCATAAGGTTAGCAATATAATAAGCAGGTAATCAATCATTCACAATTTGTCAAAATAGATTAAAATAGATATTAGTAATCCTAATAATTACACTATTACAATATGCTACAAAAGTATAATAACTAAGTTAAATAAAGTAAGTTAAATAAAACAGTTATTTATGTATATCAGTAATTGAGTATACAGAAGTAGTTATTTATTATTCCACACGTTCATAGCTATTAATATAGATATTGTAACTGATTGTGATGAAGGAATATTATTAATATTTTGCGAAAGTGTTAAACCTGATTGTAATTAAACAGTGTGTAAAGCCTACAGTTGGGAAGCACACAAATTACTTTGTGTTGAACAATCAAGTTCATACGCAAACGTTTCCATTTCAGATTATAAGTATAGGATATTAAAATAACATTATCTGTATAGCAAATATCTAAAAACGTCAACATTAGTGAAGTAAGTTCATTAGTAACTGTTCGTGTGGTGACGGATTAAGAAAACAAGTGACACCACCAAGGGCGTCGCCAATTGCAGCTGCCCCCCCCCTAGAGATTCTAAAAAAGTTGCCAAATATAATGCAACCAAAGTCCTAAGTCTTTGAGTTAATTTGCTTGAAGTTCAAGCCTTGAACAATCATTCCCGTACGTCGAAACTCGAATGAATTCACCAATTCCACTCCTAATATTCCGTACGCTCAACTACGCTCTGCTCTACTCTATCGTTGAAGCGGGAGAGGGGGAGTGGGCAAGCAACATGTAACCGCGCGGCGCTCGCGCCCTCCGCACAGCCGCCTTTGTTTTAGCGTCTGTCTGTCATTTATTCGTGCGTTAGCGTTGCCACTGCCCGCTTTTACGTTTGTTTTGTGCGCTATTATCACATCTAAATAGTTGCTGTGACCACATAATCAATATGGACATCAGAAAGTTTTTTGGTGAGTATCACTTGCGTTTAGCTTTCGTATTTTCCGTCCGTAAAATAACGTCAATTGATTTGATTATAAATGCTGATTTTGCATCGGTTTTTAAAATCGCAAAAAATCCGTTTCTAGGCACGATATCCGATTCTTAAGGGTCGTCAGTTTAAACCAAAAGGAAAATTGCTCAATTTAATGGCTCAATCGAAAATATGACCGTATTACCATAGCTTAAAGTAGAAAATTGTATGAATGAATATCGGCAGTGCCGATTCGGCACAGTCGGCTCGCGTATGCTTGAGACTCCGGCGCGTGCGTGTCGTCGCGCCCGCTCTAGAGTGCTCGAGCGAGGATGCCCGAGACCGCGCAAGCATAGCCGCGGCGGTTAAACCGCCCGAAATAGCTAGGACTGTTGATATAAAAAATATCGTTGACGCTCGTCCTTGCGCGGGCTCGAGCCTGCCGCCGTCTTGAAGCGCATTTATGCTTTCAATGTGAATTGCGGACCAGAAGAAGTTGTAGCTATTTCAAATATTTTGTTTTGCAGTTTTAAAAAGAAAGAAACCTGAAGGAGCAAGCAGTGACAGCGATGATTCCGTGGGTGACCTGAAGAGACCTAGCACATCCAAAGAACCGGACTTAGTTCCCGACTCTTCGATAAATGACTGCAACGAAAATGACATCGGTAAATTTATTGGACAAGCATCAATGTTATCGACTGAAATGAAGAAAGAATTGCTTGACAACACTTGGTCTCCGTCTGCGACGTATGACTTTGCGGAAGACGCTAAACATTTAAAGAGGAAATTCAAGTATTCATGGTTGGAAACGTACTCTCCATGGTTGGCCTATTCCAGGCACCAAAAAGGAGCCTTTTGTAAATATTGTACGTTGTTCCCGCCAAATCCAAATTCTTTTAGAGGCGTATTAGGGTCATTTATCATAAGGCCGTTTTGTAAGTTCAAAGATATTCACGAGCATTGCAAAAAGCACATGGAAACCCACTTCCATAAGATGGCACTGGAAGCCGCTAAATCATTTCTTGGAAGTGTTCCTGTAGATTTACAACTCAACAAATACTCCCAGGGCATTATTGAAGAAAACCGAAAAATTATAACATCTATTATTTCCTGCATTACGCTTTGCGGGTCGCACGACTTAGCTCTGAGAGGAAAACATTATGGCGAAGGTATTCTCGAGGACTTATACAAGCTACGAATTGACGCGGGAGATTTAGTTTTGAAGAAACACATTGAGCATGGGAAAAAGAATGCAAGCTATCGATCGATTGATATTCAAAATGAAATTATCGCAATTTGTGGAGATGTTATTAAGGCAGACATTGTGAAAAAAGTAAAAGAAGCAGAAGCTTATAGTGTGTTAGCAGACGAAACAGCTGATATTTCCGGTACTGAACAATTATCGATTGGGCTGCGATATTTTGACGAGGAAGCCAATGAGGTCCAAGAAATGTTCGTCGGATTTGTTGAGCTGAAAGGTCTGGATGCGAAATCTATTGCATATTGCATCGATGAGTTTCTGACAAAAGAAGACCTTAATCCTGCTGATAAATGCGTTGGTTTTGGATTTGACGGTTGTTCGACGATGTCCGGAAAAGACGGTGGAGTACAAGCGATCCTGCGCAAAAAATATACCAAAGCATTGTTCTTTCATTGCTCGTCCCATAAACTGAATCTGGTAATAAATGATCTCAATATTCTTCCTGAAATTCGAAACACCATGGGAACCACTAAAGATATTATTAATTTTTTTCGGGAATCTGTTTTGAGAAGAAAATTGGTACCTAATATTGCCAGGCTCTGCGAAACAAGATGGAGTGAGAAACATAAAACTATCAGAGTATTTAAGGAGAATTTTCCTGTTATATTGGAAGCCTTAGAAAACTTATCGCGTGAAGGAAACAGTGCGACTCGAAAAAACGCCTTTCAACTTCATGCGGCTGCTTTCAAAATTTCGTTTATACTTTGTATTACTTTGATAGCTAAATACTCTGCTTTGTTGGAACCTGTTGTCAACGCACTCCAATCCATAGCTTTGGATGTGGTTAAGGCCTCGCAACACGTCAAACGCATTTTGCAATTGCTTAAGAGCCACCGTGATAATCCCGAAAGAGTCACAGATGAAATCATAAAGGATGCTACTGTTGTTGCGGAGAAAGTCGGCCTGGAGGAGGATATCACTTCAATGCCGCGCATTGTTGGGAAACAACGTCATCGAAGCAATCACCCAGCAGAAAGCCCTTCAGAATTCTGGAAAAGATCATTGATAATACCATACTTGGACTCCGTTATTACATCGCTTGAAACACGCTTTGCTGAAGAAAATACTCCATCATTTGCTTTATCTAAATTACACCCCGCACAAATGCAAACGATGTCAGTCGAAAATCTCACAGAAACTTGTGAAACTATCGCTCAGTTTTATAATTTACCAAACATAAAAATTGAAGTCGAGCTTTGGCAGCAATTCTGGCATAATAAACCAAACTCAACAGATCAAACCGTTGTTGATATCCTAAAAGAAGCAAAAACCTTCTTTCCCGACACGGAAAAAGCGTTGAAAATTTTGATCGCTCTTCCATGCACGACGTGTACGGTAGAGCGATCGTTTAGCAGCCTCAGGAGACTAAAAACCTGGCTAAGAAGCACTATGAGTGAAAATCGCCTCAATGGTTTGGCCATGATGAGTGTGCACCGAAAACTTATACATGGAAACTTACAAGTTTTTAATAATAAAGTGGTCGAGAAGTTTACAATGAATCCCCGAAAATTATGTTTTAATTAACCTAATATAAACAAACAACGACCACTATAATATTAAAATCTGGTAATTTAAAAAAAAATACGCTGTACGCTGTACACTTATTCAAATTCAAACTCCTTTTTATTCTATTTTTCTAATAAATGTTATTATAACTTATTTACAAGTTTTTTATTGCATAGTCAAGAGCTCGTGCTCGTGTAGCTTCACACATTGGACTCTGTACTGTCACAGAATATATATGTATATAGTACTAAGATACTGTTGTAATTACAATCGCTGTAGATGTAAGGCTCGTAGTACAAGTGAAAAGCTTCATGTGCTGTCGACTTTACCTACAATTCACACCTACTTTTCTCATTCATAGAGAATGAGAAAAGTATAAATTGTAGTAGGTAAAGTCAACTTGCCCCCCCCTGCGCCATCGGCTGGCGACGCCCTTGGACACCACCCTTTTTCCATAAGGGATATTGTACGCAGATAACACCATCTGTGAAAACCTCGAAAATAAACCCTGTGCTAACATGCCTGGTCAGCGTGGCGTAGTAGACTATGACCCCTCCCAAAGTGGAGGAGGTGAGACGTTAATATAACGGAAAAACGGAGAGAGAGAGAGAGTTAAGTAATAAATAATAATGTAGTAAATATAATTAAAAGCAAAGTAAAAAATCCGTGACTCAGTAGGGAAAAAAATTTAGGCTCGTCATAAGAACATAATTTTGTCAAAAAATTGTGTCTATATGATTAAATGACGTTTCATTTTTATTTCATTTTATAGGAAATCGAACCACTCCTTCAATGATCTATTTCTTCAATTATTGTAGAAGTTTATCTGCGTGTATTGTTTTGTGATATGTCCAGGCCTGTTTGACAGACTACCATTACAAGATCAATCGAACACGTATATCGAAACACGAGGTCACGATGAACGAGCACCGGCAACGTAACGAACGTGCAATAAACTGCAGACGTGAGATCCACCTTTTTTCAGGCTAACATTTTTCAAACAGTAGCTATATAACTCATCTGTAACAAAATTATTCTCTACGTAGAGACTGATTAAGCGTACAAATGACACCATTCCATTTTATTGTCGCAATTATATTTTGACCACAAACTGTACAATTACATAGGAAAATGGCGAGTAGACATCTCCCGTAAAGAATGCGTTCAGAAATCAATATAACCAAGAAAATACAAGTTAAATAAAAAGACAAGACATAAAGGGCAAACACGTTATTTATAAAATGAACACGAATGGCACCATAAACGAGAATCCTGAAAGTTTATACCCTGTTTTAGTTAAGGGTGGACCATTCATGAAGGTACAGATAAAAGTGGAGTCCAGACTCTGAATACCTACTTGAAGCAAAAATGATGTATGGCTATCTCGCTCACTGTGGTCAAACCCTTTCTTTCTAAGTAGGGTAACCTTTATTGTATTTCTTCCAGGACAAAACTTCAAGTAGTTGTGTTCCATATAGTGTCAACAAAATGTTCACTTCTAAGACCTAGCCCGTATAGATTTTATGTGTCGAGATACTTTATGTACTGTGCGTAAAAAAAATACTCAAAAAACAAACTGTTTGTTATCGCGTGAAAGTTTGGATAATTCTAGTTTTTTAACAGTAACTGGAGGTTCGGTTGTTAAATTTATTATTCTTTTTACATTTATAAACACGTAAAATTTCCTAGTTCGTATGTACGATGTACCTATAGAATATTGGTGGGAAATAGATAATTACTAGAACAAAGGTGTAGTTCCTACGGCAATACGAAATTAATGAATGATTGTGAGATCTGCTTGAGTTAAAATAATGATAATTTACCTTTATTTCAGACCTAAATACATGTTACAAAGATACAGAAAAATGATTCCAACGAATTGAGAACCTCCTTTTTTGAAGCCGGTTAAAAATAACAAGGTGTTAGTAATTTCTTAGTAAACAAAACAAGTTACACAATAAACTCTATTTGGCATACCTAAGTGGAAACATAACTTTTTGTGTAGGTAGCGTAAAAACGAAAAAGGGTTATTGTACTCATATTTTTAAACATGTACTGTTATTAAGGGACCAACCATGAAATCGCAAAAGATATCTGTTTCATTAATTTTGCAGATTAATTAAACATTATGAATACATACTGGACAATAGTTTTTCCTAGATTTCTGGGTTAGCCAATGTATTTCTATTTATTAATGTAAGTTAAAGGGCAAATTCGGTCAATAATACTTCTGAAAAAAAAAATACGTTACGTTGATTAAAATTAGTTTGTCGGAAAATCTGTAGTTAATAGTCATTTTAACTGACAATATGAATGTGGTTAAAAGTGGCTGACGGAAGAACGGAGAATCAGTCAAAATCAATTTTTACGTATATTTCTGTCTACAGCGTTTAAAGGAACCTATCATGAATGGCATGACGGGAGCTAAAAACCTAACCCACCCTTGTCGGGTTGCCCTTGGCTCCCTGTGCCTTGTGTTCCACTACTTGGCGCTAGGCAAGTCAGTTAAAATTACATTTAAACAGCTATATTGGGTAAAATTAGTTTTCAATAATTTCAGTCAAAAGTACTACTGTCGAGAGCTTACAGTCTATTGAGTGGTTATAAGTTTTGACTGTGACATATATCATAGGGGGCTATAATAGGAACGATAATAAAGTTACAAAAAAGGGCAAAAAAGAAACAACAGCACTTTCCAAATTAAAATCATTTAATAACTTTTCTTTTATACATGACTAAATATTATTGTTTTGTGTAATTTCTGTCTCTTACCACGTAAATCACTAAGTATATTTTCTGTATGACTCTTTAAGTGTTAAAAAATGAATTTGCAATTTTCTTAATTAATACGCTTTCATGCAAATCATTGCAATAAATTGAGTCCGTGATGGGATGCTTAAACATTTCTTGCAACAGAGGAGTAAAATGTTGTGATACAACATTAATTAATTTGTTTTCTATATTGTTTTCTCTGAGTTGGCCCATCAGGAAGGATTACTTTCATAAATGCCAGAGCTAGGATTTGGTACACCCAGAGTAGCTACTTGCCCCATAGACTCTTCCTGTAATGAACTGTCTATCTGAAAATTATAATATATTTTACAAAATATAGCCTTTTGCCATATATTCGAACTACTACATTTCTGAAACATAATAATAATGTAAGGCTCTCATTAGGCAGTCGGATCGGGGGGGGGGGGGCTGGTTCAGAAAGCAGCAATTATCTCTGGAGCCTTGAGCGCCGGTAGTTTGGAAAATGTTCCTGATACTGGTGGGGTATTTTTTTCATACTAGTTTTTATATTCCTTATAAATTCAAATATTTAACATTGTATAACATGTGAGACAATTAAAGGAGTTTGTAAATAGATATTTGAAATTTTACCTTGCAAGGTGATACTGCTTCTTGATTTGTAACTATAGTAGGAACTGCTGTTTGTTTTAAAAAATCCTTGCACTTTCATAAAATTTCATTTTCAATGGTACAATGGATAACCATAATTTCCTCTGGGTACTATTTTTAGGAAATCTAAAAAAATAATATTGTAGGTAAGTATATTAATGTTGTAAATAATGTGAAATAAAAATTAAATGACTAAGCAAACATGTATAATTTAGTTCAGGTCCCACAGAAAGTCCTAGATATGTCCTCAGTATGGTCACACTATTTCAAAATTACTTCTTGTAAACAAGAAAGATAAAATTGCACTAAGTCCATGAAATTCAATGTAAGACTATTAGATCTTTACATCGTTATCAGTATAGTTAGTTAGAAGTATGCTGAAAACATTGTTTAATCATTTTATGAAGTATTTAATTGAAAATACAAAGAAATATGTTTGCAGTTATTCAATGCCAGAAATCACGATCTAAACACTTACGCGTGAAATTGTATATCACCTCCTGGACACCACGTACTACCGCAACCACGCACTACACAAGTTTGCACCATTTCTTTAATTATAAAAATAATTAGAGTCGAAAATTTGAAACGAAGCTGTGAACCGTAAAGTAAACAACCGACATATTGGCACAATTTTGTCGACAACTTGACATATGGTGACCAATGTTGCCAAATTACGAAATCCTTAGGAAATGGGGAAAATATTTCACTGATTCGTCAACCATGAAAAGCATCCGTGATCTACTATTTTATTATTTTTAATTTCATTCATCGTATTTCAACTAGTTATTTATAGTTACGATTAAACCCTATCAAATGACAGTGTTTAACTTGTGATTTGATATGTGTGGTGACTCTTTTTAAGAATTTACTAGGAGATTTTAATAAGGAGATAGCAGTACTAAGGCCACACTAAAAAGAGAGGTCAGACCACAGAGAGTGAGATAGAGATACGTAGGTATTTGCCTCAAACCGATGTTCCAAGTATGGCCTCCTTTTTTTTATCTATACCTTCATGGGACCATTCAATCATGACGTAAAAAATTTACGATCACACGTCAAAAGAAACACCAATGAGGCCGTAAATAGTAACCGACCAATACTCAAGTATCTTCTTGTTGAAGTTCATTAGCAATTAAAGTTTTCTACTTTGTTGTGCACGTGTATTATTTTGTTTAAAAGCTAGTCTTTTGCCTGCAACTTTGTTAGCCTAAATTTAAAAATTTTTCATATGTAGTATAGTATAATATTACCTATTTAGAAAACCCTGGCTTCCTATTAATGACAAAAGTTTTTAGTTTGGACCATTACTTTTGGAAATTACAACTAAATATGACAAACTCAACCTTATAAGTATATAACCTTATTAATATAGATAAGAAAACAAGTACAAATATTAATTTTGAGTGGGAACATACTGGGAATCAAACCCACGCGCTGAGAGTAGCTTCAATACCATCAATACCAATTACGCAACAAGGCCTGTCATATTATAAACATTATTGTTTCAAAACTGCGTCACTACATTATGTGACAGTAGGGCTGCCATCTATCCAGGTTTTCCCGGATATGTCCAAATTTGAAAGGCGTCCGTAGCACTCCCAGCTAGGTACGTAAAAAGCGTCCTGAGCAAACCCGGACATTTTTGTTATCAGGGAAGACAAAAACATATAATAATATGTAGGTAATGTAGGTAATGTAAAATTTTTGTCGTAAAAATTATTTTTCCGGGGAGAATGAAATGTTCGCTCAAGTATCCAGGTTTTTTGCCGTGTTTATCCGGCGTTGGCAATTGAATTGATGGCAGCCCTATGTAATAGTTAGGTATATTTTTATGACCACTACGTTCAGCTGTCAATTACAACTATCAGATTTTGATAGAACTTGGGAAGTATTAAATATATTATTATCAGTAAAGTGTCCTTTTACTATGAGATTGAAAGGTTGATATCTCATTCTCATCTCTACTATCTAACTTTATGAACAGTTATAAAAAAAATTCTAGTGATATGATGTTAAAGATCCATCAATCAGAAGTGTCCATGTGTTTTCGTAGTCTCAAGTTTGGTGTTGACATAAAAGGCTTTAGATCTTTGTTTTAGATTACAAAATAGTTCAAAGTTCATAACATAACATTTCCTTGAATAATACGGATGAAGAAAACGAATACATCTACGTAAATCCATAAATTAATTAAAAAAAATTATTATTTTTACCTGTACTGTATCAAATTTTCTTTTATTTTTATGATATTAAAATAACACTTTTACCTTATACAACATGGCTATGAACGTAATAAAATTATTTTTATTGGATTTCTTAAAAATTGTGATATACTAAAAATTCGCGCTCCCACTTACAGTAGACTTTGGAGGTGTCTGGCTTGGTGTTAAAACCATCTAAACTGTCCGGCTATTGAAGTAACATCTTTTTATAGATCCCCAAGCAACATTTATAAAAATTAGCCTTTATACTATGAGGTAAGTTAGGTGCTTTTTTTGTACCTTTACTAGCTGATATCTGCCAAAGTAACCACAACACAAACTCCATATTCGCTGGTCGTTCTTACCTGTATAGGAGACATGTACAGAGAAAATTTGAACCTTTATAAAACGAGGTATGTCTGGCCGTCGTTGGCTCTAAACCTATACTACTAATGCTAAAATCTTTGTACTCATGGGCGTTACCTGTGGGATATTATAGTATGCCTAAATAATATAGATGCGTTAAAAACGAAGACAACTTTTGAAATCGATAAACACAACAATCTTTATCTTTAGATACTAAGAAAATTAACAATTCGATATGTAAGCACATAAAAAACGTAACGAACAGTATTTAATAGATAACTATTCTTATATTCACCAATACACGAGTAATAGTAGCAAAACGAATTGTATTGAATTTCGATCCTAACGTTTACCTGAACTAGACCGAATAGTTTTTTGAACCAAAAACTCATTTAAAAGCGGATATTGCATTCGAGAGCGTGTTTCAGTTAGGTCGATGCTATGTAAACTATTCTTTTGCGTATTAGTGTTTTCCCTTATCGTGTACTCATAACTGTGGAAATACGCAAAAATGTCAACAATACTTAGAATATTTAACGGTTTTTGTTTGAAACAGCTATAGTCACTTGTGGAATACTCATACTCGTATAATTTTAGGTCATTAATTTATCACTATAAGTAGGTATTGTTTGTACTACAGTGATAATCTAGTTTTAAATATATTTTATGGAATATCAAATAGGTACAACAATTTTTTTTAATAAATATTGTATAAAGTAATAATAATATTAAAATTAAATAGAAAAGTTGATATGTTTTTATGTAAAATCTAAATAAAATGTTTTGATCCACATTAATGTTGAAAATGGAAGCAAATTAAATAAGGATTACCTAAGGCTTAAGCGGTTGACGTAGATTCTGCATACAATATTTAAAGTCGGGCAGATTGTAATTAATAACATGCCACTATATTGCTGGCTGGTAAGCGTTCTACCAAGTGAATATAACAAGAAAAAAAATACTCTTAAAGTAGGTACCTATAATAATTTCAAGCTGTAATATTTTTTAATTATAGAGTTAAGTAATAACATTTGTGTTGTGCAGTGTACGAAGTGCAAAACCACAGTAATATTTTATTAACCATATGATAAAAGATTCAACATGACAGGATAAGAGATCTGTTTAAGAATGAAGTAAACCTTCAGCAGCATCTAAAAGTATTTTCCTATCTTGATTTCTTCGTCGCAGACTAGGTCTGTGCCCTATATATCAAAATAGGTTTACCGATTGAGAATAAGTACGAAATAATGTTGTTCCCCAGTTTTAGTCCTATCTTGTATATTACGAGCAGAAAAATAAATTGACGGTAATATTCGCAAGAAAATATTGTCAATTGTAAATAAACACAAACGTAAAATATTGTAACTTTCTTATACTTAAGATGAAATTGAAATCCGTGCACGCGATTCTCAACAAGTATTTGAGGCAAAGATCGATTTAATAAGTCAATAAACCGTCGCCGATTGAAGCAATCTCATTTTACGAGTCCCTTGGCTGCGAGATCAGACATTCTAAAAGTTACCAATGACCATCTCAATACTGTCTTTGGCTTTTGTTTCAGAATTATTTAATTTAGATATTTATTTCCTATAATATTAAATAACTTGAATTGAAGCTAATTGATTTTAACATTACTTCCACTACTTTCATGTTTTTAAGTATGTATCTGTCCATGATTTTCTTCGCGGTATTGTTTGCAAGGTACTAAAGTTTCGTTTCTTTTCGATAATAGAAAAGATGCTCTGCTTAATTTTTCACCATACTTCTTCCCGATAAGCTCATCGCCATTTCTAACTTTTGTTAGAAATATAATAACGTACTTATATGGTTTGAGATGGATTCATTGTACGTACATTTTATTTACAAATTAAATTTTAATTTTTAAGCTTCACCAATTAAGTTTACAAAATCAAATAGAAAAGGAATTCATAGAGTTCTTTGAATCGTTTTGGAAATTTAATTTTAATTAAATGTGTTCAAGTAAAATATTTAAACAATTTTTGTTCTTCTAATGTCTCTAAATATAGTATATGAAACACAGATACCTGATGTCAGGGATTGAGGATACAAGTATTACAACTTATTTCCTCCCACAAAGTACTGTCAGAGACGGCTAAGGGATAGGCAGGTTAGGTACATCCTCTAGAGATGAAAGGCGATAAAATTATCAATTTACAGAAATCTTTAAGATGCTTATTATATAAAACCTACCTACGCTATATTTTCTACTTACCTACCTACCTACACTACCGACACTACTTAACAATCTTTCTAATGAATTAGCTCTTAGAAAATTGCATGAAACAGTATCGTGAAAATCCTGATAGACAGACGCGCCAGAAAACTTCTTTACTTGTTATAAAACAAAGTCGTTATTTAAGTATGTATGTCCCAATGTGAGCTTCTCGCTACAAAACTACGGAACGGATTTTGATGCGGTTTTTTTAATAGATAGAGTGGATCAAGAGGATCGCTTTATTGTATAATTTGTCAGGATATTTTCTAACACTTGCGCGACTCATTGATTTAAATAAAACCACTTTTTACCGATTTAGACACGTACATTTGATGACTGTCAGTCTCACCCGTGACCATGGTGACTGCAGTCTCTGAAACGTTGGGCCAAATTTTAAAACAAATACACGAGTCTAAATCCGTAAAAAATAGTTGTATTTAATTTGTTAGGGTTTTGTTTCTAAATTCTACGCGTACGAAGTTGTGGGCAACTGCTAGTTATTTTATATAGTGTTGTGATAAGAAAACCATAGGCCGACTTATGTAATAATGATAATCACTAGCTCTTTATATATTAACAAACTAGCATATAGTTATAATGTTTACATTGCATTCCCCACATTCAGTATGTAGATTATTGAAATTATTGATATGCATGAGGATAACTGGAGCAGCTAATTAAGACTAGGAATTAATTAGTAATTAAGGTAAAGACGTGCTACAACAACTTAGAATTTATGTGTTTGGGAAGTTTATATATTTACAAGAGAAGATGCAGATGTAGAAAGAAGGGTCATATAATATATTTTGGTTAGTATGAAGATTGGGCAAATAGATCGGTATGAGTGAGTGCGTGTTGATGTCAATACTTAAAAGTCATATCAATACACAGGTTGAATGCTGCAACTGTCAGGCATGCCATTGTTACTGAAAAGACTTGAGTGATTCCTTACAGTGCCAGTGGCGTATTGGTAAAAAAATTGTTGTAAATTGGTACCTATAGGTACTTTTATAGAAAGTAGGTGTGACTTTGAATGAATGATTGAAGATGAATGTGTAAAAAAATGTTAGTTACAAAGATAGAGAAAAGAGTGTTTTATTTTTAGTGATTTGGTTATATGTAGAAAGGTATAATTATTTGGACCGACCTTCAGGTTATGGATATGGGTAAAATAATTACAAATTTATATATAAGAAACTTGATATGAACCTTGTCTTTTACACAAGGTGCTCTTCTTTAGCATTCCTTACAAGACTACAACACATGTAAAAAAGTGAGGCTGTGGCATTGCTTTGTACGCAGATCTTGTAGGTAATATGTAACAGAATAAAATAAGTAACTTTAACATACATAACATATTTAACATAACAATATGTACTGCAATACCAACATAATAATACTGGAGTCATGTAGAAGTTACGAAACAAGTTATACGTACTTAAATTTTACGACCAAGCTGTGTACATTTTGTATTATCAACCGGCTATTTTTACTGTTCCATTTTGAATACGTTTGCCAAAACTTTACGTACGTAGATAGTGCATAGGGATATTGGAAATCATTGACGTAGCCGCGCCACGCGACGCAGTAAATACAGAAAAACTTGGTGCCAAACTTCCATTGCATTTGTTTATGAATGCGGCACCCGCCTGGGGACTGGCAAGGCAAATAAATAATGACCAACGCGCTTGCATCTCTCTTACATGTGCACAGAAAAACCTTATTAAAACCTTAATTGTATAAACGTTAAAGACGTAACAATCGCTTTTTAAGGTTCTGTACCAAAAGGTAAAACGAGATGCTATTACTCAGAGTTCGCTGTCTACACTGTCACCAAGCTGTATCGGATCGTACAAGAACGGTAATAGCTAGAAAGTTGTACAACAACCAATAAGTACCTACCAAAACCAGAATACAATTAATATTTAAGGGGGCTCCCATACAAAAAACCTTTTCAGTGTAACTTGGTGATACCCTGAGGTGACATAATTATGTATGTCTGTAACACAGTCTGTAAGACGAATATATTATAATAACAATGGTAGGTACGCAACCCTTCGTGAAAGAGTCGAACTCGGACAGCCGTTTCTTATGATTTTTTTCAATTGAAATGAAACAATAATTGTGCTCTAAATGGTCACTATATGGTCACTATATGGTATGTAGAGCACGATTTTTTCTATGTATGGTATGTAGTACATACCACGATATGTGACTTGGGCGCTTTTGTTAAAAAAGTAATAGAGTTAATTGAAATTTGTTAAAAAAGTAAATTAGGCTCATATTAAAACAAAGCTACGTTGACTATCTTGATTTTTCATGATTCAGGTAATGTTTAGCCAATTGTTTAGACTAATTTTATTCAGTACTAGCTGATGCCTATGGGGATCTAAAATTCCACGCGTACGGAGTAGCGACTCCGTACGCGTGGAATTTTAGATCCCCATATATTTTGTCACCCTTTAAACCTTCCCTGGTCTTATCACTTATAACTTTAATGGGATCGGTAGCCCATTACATTTCTGTTAAGGTCAAGTGCTATCTATGCATATTATAGCTATCTATCAATTTTACCGATAAGAGCCTAATTTCACAGTTTTATTTATTTGCCACTCATTCATCAAGTTAATATTATCATATTTTACTGATCAATGATGCTAGGCCGTACGCGACTCTATTGTCTTTACCCTTGATGTCTTTTATTTTCTTGTACAGCAGTGTAGTTCAGTCCTATTTTGCCATTATTTGTACTAGCAGCGACATCTAGTTTGACATATTTACTGCCTTGGCAATATTTACAACGATGCTATGTCTGTGTTTACAACTGATAAACTTGCTACAATATTAAAGACATTCTGTTATCTATTTCATGTTCCATTCGAACACAACATACTATTTAAAATAATAAATAGTTTACTAATAAAATTACTACAAGACAATTTTACTGTCTACACGATACAATTACCAGTAATTTCACATTTTAGGTGACATTGAAAATCTTCAACAAATACATTTCTTTAAAAACATTTTTATTTAAATTCTGCACAACTTCTTTCAATAATATTCCAAGTATACAATGTCGCAATCAAATAAAATTTGATGACTATAGAATTTTGCAACTGCTTAGCAGGGACTAATAACAATAAATGCTTTCAAATTAAAAACAAATTACTTCAATCTTCAATACTCCAAAACCTATTGTGTGTATGCATACTGCATGATGCATCAATGAAAAAATCAATTGCTGTTTAATTTTAACATCACATATGACTGATTTATCTCATTCTGGTTTACTAAGGAACTAAAATCAAATTGTAGTCAAAGGGAAGATTAAACAAGTGAAACCACACGGGACACACTATACTTACGTCTTTATTTTTGTATGTATGTCCTCCAATAATACGCAGCGGAGCTTGAAGCAGAGTTTTTTTTATTAGGTAGAATGGTTCAAGAGGATAGCTTATTGTATAATTTGTTAAGGTTTGGTTTCTAAATTACACGCGTACGCATTTGCTAGCAATAGCTAGTTATCCTTACTAATTTATAACTGTGAAAACGAGCCGAAGACAGTTTATAAAGTTTGACGCGCTTAGGGTACTGTACTCCTAATTTAGGTATTAACCTTAGGTATTGCTATCCCTATTCCCTAGCGCCGTGCTGAAAGGGACAAATATAGCTGAAGCAGATTTTACCTACAAATTCTTTGACAAAAAGACGTTTCGTTGTTCCCATTTTTCTCCGCGAAAGTTAAACCGATTTCAATTGTTTTTACGCTGTATTAAAGATGAAGAGTATATCTATCTATGCTTCTATCACCTTCGTTTTTGGTAAAACCTTACCAAATATGTGTGATAGTCCCTGCAATTTTACCTAAAGAAAACCGAAAAAAACGGGATTTTCGGATGGTCATATTTCTTTTAGTTATTATGTTTTGAAAAAAAAGAAAGTGATACAAGCATAGATATACTCTTCATCTATTATATAAAAATAATTGAAATCGGTTTAGCTTTCGTAAAGAAAAATGGGGAGTACGGTACCCATATTTTTGTATGGAGCATAATTTGGTATCGTGCCCTCATAAGTGTTAATGTGTGGAACGAAACTATAGCGCGATTTAAAACCTGTACAACGCCATCTATCGAGTGACAGAAGTAAACTTCTCTTTGTTAAGGTTTGATTTCTAAATTTTACGCGTACGAAGTCGTAGTCAACAGCTAGTATTAAATAAAAAGCAATATAACACTAGAGAGAACATTCATTTAATTATAAAAATTAAATACATCCACAGAGCCAAAGTATCCAATGTATTCTCCACAGACGACTTTCAACAACACTTCAGATCTTATACAGGCTGTCACTCTCTGTGCACTAACACATACATGGCAAGACACGCCAACACAGCAAACTGGAATCAAAACATAATTCATTTTTAACAGTTATAAAACTTATTAACAATTAGTTATAATTTATTTTATTTATTTGCAACTAGCTGGCCCGGCAAACGTTGTTTTGCCATACCAAAAAAAAGTAAAAAAAAAAAATGAACTGTAAACCTCACGGAGCCCTAGACCTTTCCAACGACTGCAAAACCGTGGAAATCGGTTCGTGCGTTCTGGAGTTATAGCATCAGGAAGGAAAAGCAGACTTATTTTTATATAGTAGATTAGCTCTACAGAAATGATTTTGGTAAACACATAATATGGTTCTTTGATAAGCAGAATAATTGGTCAAGTGCGAGTCGGACTCGCGCACGAAGGGTTCCGTACCATTATCTATGCAACATAAGGCAACGTTATTAGTATCGAGCAAGAAACGGTAAAAAAATCATGTTTGTTGTATGGGAGCCCCCCTTAAATATTTATTTTATTTTATTTTTAGTATTTGTTGTTATAGCGGCAATAGAAATACATCATCTGTGAAAATTTCAACTGTCTAGCTATCACCGTTCTTGAGATACTGCGTACGGAACCCTAAAAATCATGTTTGTTGTATGGGAGCCCCCCTTAAATATTAATTTTATTTTATTTTTAGTATTTGTTGTTATAGCGGCAATAGAAATACATCATCTGTGAAAATTTCAACTGTCTAGCTATCACCGTTCTTGAGATACTGGGTACGGAACCCTAAAAATCATGTTTGTTGTATGGGAGCCCCCCTTAAATATTTATTTTATTTTATTTTTAGTATTTGTTGTTATAGCGGCAATAGAAATACATCATCTGTGAAAATTTCAACTGTCTAGCTATCACCGTTCTTGAGATACTGCGTACGGAACCCTAAAAATCATGTTTGTTGTATGGGAGCCCCCCTTAAATATTTATTTTATTTTATTTTTAGTATTTGTTGTTATAGCGGCAATAGAAATACATCATCTGTGAAAATTTCAACTCTCTAGCTATCACCGTTCTTGAGATACAGCCTGGTGACAGACGGACGGACGGACGGACGGACGGACGGACGGACGGACGGACGGACGGACGGACGGACGGACGGACGGACGGACGGACGGACAGCGAAGTCTCAGCAATAGGGTCCCGTTTTTACCCTTTGGGTACGGAACCCTAAAAACGACGACAAGGTTTTGGATAATCATAGGATGCAGTTTCATGTACAGTAATTTTTTTATTTTTATTAATTAGGTCAATTTAAAAAGTTTTAAAATCTATACCAATATTATAAAGCTGAAGAATTTGTTTGTTTGACTGAACGCGCTAAAACTCAGGAACCACTGGTCTAACTTGAAAAACTCTTTCAGTGTTAGATAGTACACTTGTCGAGGAAGGCTATATAGGCTGCACACGCTACGACCAATAGGTACGAAGAATTAGTGAAAAATGTTGCAAAAACGGGGAAAACATTCTAAATTTAATGCATATAAGGTCGCGGGTGACGAGACAGTTTTCTATAATCGTAAGCCATAGATTCATGTACAGAATTTTTTTTTATTTATATCAATTTAAAAATTTTTAAAGTATCTATATTCTTCACCTAACACAGTAATATTAACCACATGGTTACTAGCTTAAAATAATCATATGTAAAAAAATTAAGTAAGATAACATGAAGAGTTATCTCAAAACAATAATGTTACTAATACTATGCCATGGCCATAACAAAGACATAATTATTTCAGCCACTAAGCTTAAAATGCAAATGTGTTGATGAGTGTAGCATTTATTTAAATAATGAAAAATAAACTTAATTTTAAACTAACTTTTTTGCTTTAAATTATATCAACATAATGCATAAATAAATGGCACTCTTGTGTAAACAGGAAATTGTTTCAGTTACATATTATATTGTAATTATTTATTTGTGTGATTCAAATTTTGTATTGCACTATTGAGTTTATTTCTATATCTACATTGTGTTTCACCAGATAATAAAGGCCTTGGGCAAAGTTTTCAACATGACATCATTTTTAGGGCCTTCTAAAATGTAACCCTTTACCTTGCTTACTTGTGTGTCTGTATGTCTATCTGTTAGTGTGTATGTTTGTCTGCTTATCTGTCTGGCTTTCTGTCTTTCTGTGTGTCAGGCAGTCTGTCATGCAAAACTTTTATAAGTAAGGGAAAAATTTAGACAACATATGAGCATAGTTTTGTTAAAAACTGTGTCTACTAAATGAATGTATTTTCTTTACATTTTAATGTATCTACATTCATTCCACCTTCCTTTCCAATATTTCTGTTTTAACATGAACTGTATTTATCATCTAAAAGGAATACTTGTAACCATTCTGATTGTAACAGCTCTAGCTTGTACATTCAAAGTAATAGTAACAAAATATACCTATATTAAAATAATATAAAGTACCTTGAATTTTGGATACTCGTTCATATAAATTGTGACCATTCCAACGTAAGGTAGAAAACCTCTTGCACGTCCTACAACATCCTTCTTAGTGAGCCATAACTGTCCTTGTGCATATAAACCTCTATCATCCACACTATTGTTGTCACCTTTTGTTAAGAATTTTACTGTTCCATTATTCCTGAAATTTAAAAAGAAAGATATATTAAACTTATGTTTGTTACTTCCAAATATATTGTAAATGTAGCTTAATGTTTTGTAAATGAAAAAAATTCTGATTAGGAACAAAATCTTATTTGTGCTTGGTTAACTTCAGGAAAACAAAATAATTTTTTGTGATGACATTACCAGACTTCCATGTAAGAACTGATTATATTGCAATATAATTATGCTAGAGTATTTAATTATCACAAAAGAGAAAACAATATTTTGTCAACTTTGAAGCAAACCACATAGCAGGCGAAATTTTATGACCATTTTTAAAGTTTCAGCTTTTATAACCCATCTCCACCCAAAGCATACAGCAAGCTTAAGGTCTAAATGATTAAAAGCCATGGAACTTAGCTTGTACACATTCTTTCACAAAATTTTAATTTTACTTAATAAGTTCACACTGTTGACTTCAACAGCTGCAACAAATAAGAGATACTATGTAGCAGACAACTGATTTGAATTATTTTCTGCTCGGTCACAGCGCAGTGCTGGTCTTCTATACTTCTAAAGCATATTGTTAAAATAATGTAATTTTTAAACTTACTTTTCGTGAAGTTTTAAAACTCTATGTACAATTGGAATGTCGCGGCCCTCTACTTTGAACACAACAATCTCTCCGACACGCACTGGCTCCTCTGGATAATTTGTCAAAAATAATAAATCTCCCCTGTGGAAAGCTGGTTCCATACTACCAGATAACACGACGACAATTGGGCTTTCGCTACCAGTGACAACCATGAGACCTTTCCATATCATCAAGGCCGATGAAACTATCATACCAAAACTTAATACTTGGTAGATGAACTGAAAAATAAAGGGAAAAGCGTTAAAATGCAACCGGTTTATTATAGACATCTTTTACGTGTAAATTTTTCAATGAAATATTACCTGCCGCTTATTCATGCGCTTTACATCATCAAATATACTGTCCAGCATTTTTATTTTGGTAAATAATTTATAGAAACTATGAAAAGAAACCTATTTTATTTTTGGTTATCGCCTTTCCCTTGTTGTAGTTTTGTCGACAGCGCTACACCACGTCAGATGCTAGACGTAGACTAGGTATTTTCCATAGAGCAATATTACGATACCCGAAATTAGGCTTCACGAAGTATAGATAGAAGGAGTCCGAACGGTATAGGCTTTTCCATAATATTTCGTGTACACATTAATAAACCCAGATCATAGTTCTATTTTCTGCCACTGGCTGCGCAAGTGTTCAGGGCGTACCGATGCTATTATTATTATTACATGTAAACACGTGCTGGCTCGTGAAATTGAATTTAATTTAATTATTATTATTAAATTAAATATTAATTTAATTAAATATTTTTTTCCACAGGTGTCAATAGCAATAAAATTTCCCGCGTAAGAATTCAAACGAGTACTCCTTGAAAAATGGCGCGCTCTACCGGCAAAAAATCTGTCCCTTAAATTGAGACCATTCGTTCAACATTACGTTCGGACTCCTTCTATCTATACTTCGTGTTAGGCTTATTGAAAAATTTGGATACATCGATATTACTTTTTCGATATATCGATATTTTTGGTTGATAAATAAGTATTTTCTTTTTACCTACTTATTTTTTTTGTAACGAATTATGATTTTATTTTGATGATTATGAATTACGTTTTATTTTGTTTTTAGTCGACTTGATTTCGTGCTTTTTAAATTTGATTCTTATGGTGGTTTTTAAGTTGACAACTCTGTCTATCAATTTCAACCTTAGATTTTAACTGTCCTTCCGTTGACCGACTTCTATAATATAAGTTCAACGCTTGGCTTGGCAACGACTTAGATCATCTAAGCCCATAATTCACAGTGATTTTGATGACTTGCTATTGACAATGTAATCATCTCGAATTTAATACGGAATACGCATCGTAACAGATTGCGCTCTTTAGACTGCCTACTTCCATGGGAAAATGATGTGACTGATGATGATGATGGAATAAGGAACTTGGTATATATGAAACCCTTTTTGTGCGATTCCTACTCGCACTTGGCTAGTTTCTTAATTTGGCCGATATATCGATATTTTTCAAATAAAATATCGATTCTAATTTCGATATTTTTATAAATATCGATATATCGATATTTTTTTTCGTTTCCAACATCCCTAGCTGAAATCGAATAAGAATCGAGTCTGGGTAAGAATGTTTTTTACTTACGAGTTTTAAACCAACGGGAGCGATGTTAACCAAACATACGATGTTTTCTTTGACAAATATACTGCCACGTCGGCGGGATGCTATGCTAACGCACACAGACTCTATTACGTAATTACATCATTCAATTTACATTTCCCAAAATCACCTCACACACACTAAAAGACGACAGTGTCCGTACACAATGAGTATGATCATTGTTCTCATGCCTTTTTCAGCGGGGGGTTGCCTTGTAATGGGAATCCATCCATCAGCCTCTATCAGTCCACTGTTGGACATAGGCCTCCCCACAACGCGCGGTCCTGTGCCGCCTGCATCCAATGTCTCCCCGCGACCTTGACGATATCGTCGCTCCACCTTGTCGGGGGCCGCCCCACGCTGCGTCGTCCGGTACGTGGTCTCCACTCTAGGACTTTTCTTCCCCAACGATCGTCAGTCCTACGAGCGATGTGGCCTGCCCATTGCCACTTCAGCGTGCTAACCTTTCGGGCTATGTCGGACACGCCAGTTCTCCTACGGATCTCCGTATTTCGGATTTTATCCCGTAGGGAAATACCGAGCATAGCCCTCTCCATAGCACGCTGTGCAACCTTGAGCTTATTTACGAGGCCGACATTTAAAGACCACGTCTCTGTTCCGTATGTCATCGCTGGTAACACACACTGGTCATAGACCTTCGTCATCAGGCACGGCGGAATATTGGACGAGAAGATATGCCTAAGCTTCCCGAACGCTGCCCAGCCGAGTTGGATTCGTCGGTTGAGGTTTCTCGGAGTTGGATTTGCCTAGCTGGACTGTTTGTCCTAGGTAGACGTAGTGATCGACAACTTCGAGAATCGCATTCCCAACAGATACTGGTGCCGGAGTGACATGGGCATTGAACATAACCTTGGTTTTATCCACGTTCATTTCAACCGACCCGTTGGGAAACACTGCTGAGGTCATTGAGCATTGTGCTAAGGTCCTCCAGGGATTCTGCCATGACCACGATATCATCTGCAAATCGAAGGTGAGTGATGTGTTCGCCGTTGATGTTGATGCCGAGTCCGGCCCAATCAAGGAGCTTGAAGATGTCTTCCAATGCAGCGGTGAATAGTTTCGGGGAAATTACGTCACCCTGTCTGACACCCTTCTGCAGTGGAATCGGTCTTGTGCTCCCATCCTGGATTCGGACTGACATGGTGGCGTTTCTATACAAACACTTCAGCGCTTCGATGTACCGGTAGTCAATTTGGCACCGCTGGAGGGACTGCAGCACCGCCCAAGTCTCGACTGAATCGAAGGCCTTCTCATAGTCCACATACGCTAGACACAGAGGCTGATTATACTCCTCAGTCTTCTGTATAATCTGGCGCAGCGTATGTATGTGGTCCATGGTACTAAAGCCTTTTCGGAAACCGGCTTGTTCGGGAGGCTGGAAGTCGTCGAACCTGCGCGAGAATCGATTTGTAATAACTCTCGAAAACAACTTATAGACGTGGCTCAAGAGCGAGATAGGTCGATAGTTTTTCAAGCGGGTTTTGTCGCGCTTCTTGAAAAACAACACCACCACGCTCCTGGTCCACGCTCCTGGTCCACGCCTCTGGAACAATGCCCCCGAGGATGACAGCTAAACAGGCAGATCTCGAACTCTGTGCGACGCGATATTCGCCTCTACAATACCAAGCGTATTAAGGAGGCGGTAGAGCGGAACCAAGGCTCCAAAGTGTTCGCAAAAGATCTGTCTGTTGGGCGGAGCCAGCTAACCAGACTGAAGACCGACAAAAGCACTGTTGTTTCTTCCAAAGATGAGATCTTGAGTGAGGTCGAGCAGTTCTATGGACAGTTGTACAAGTCATCCCAAACTCCTGTTGTCGGCTTGGTCCAAGATCCACGATCCAAGCTAACCCGGCACTATACCGAAGACATCCCGGACGTCAGCCTGTACGAGATCAGAATGGCTCTCAAGCAGCTTAAAAACAGTAAAGCACCGGGCGATGACGGAATCACTACGGAGCTCCTGAAGGCGGGCGGCAAGCCGGTCCTTGTGGCCCTCCAGAAGCCTTGTAATGGGAATAATTTGTGTGAAATGTCCATGAATATTTATATATTTCTTGTCCGGTATCGGGTAGGTGTTGTAATTAACAAACATCTATTTTACACAATACCTTAGGCCCATAGCACACGGCGTATTTTAATCGAGCAGACGACGCGCGTTTTGGAACGCGCTTCTTCGGCGCCGTAAACGCTGATTGTTGCGTTTGCATTGATAATAGGAACGCGCGCATGAAGCGCGTATACGCGCATTTGAAGCGATACAAACGCGCGTACAAAGGACCGGGGTACGGGCAGAGGGGGGCTGGGATGCTCACGCCACCACTGCACCCGCGCCTCTGAGTCTCTGATCGAAACGCAAAAACTACGAGTGACTAGTGACTACAGCGCGTCTGTACAGCTGTACCTGCGCGTATACGCGCAGTAGAGGCGCGTTTTACAATCGCCCCGTGTGCTTAAGTTACAAGGTTGCGATCAAATCTCGTTTTAACCACGTATACGCGCGTCGTCTGCGCGTTTAAAATACGCCGTGTGCTATGGGCCTTACTGCAGATGGGAGGTTCTTCAAATGGTTTAGTTAGTAAAAATATTTTTTGACATTTACGGGCGACTGGTTTGAACTCCCTAAAACACGCCATTTGGCCACATTCATACCTATAGTGTGTCTGAACCTTTTAGATTAACATTTTTTTTTTTGCTAGCTATCCATACCCACAGAATAATACATGATAATACCCATACCTTGGGGTAAGAGATAGGTCTTTAAAATTGAAACAAAAAATTTGTAAACGCCAGCCAGATTTATTAAAAATATTGAGTCACATGACACAGATCACCCCCAAAAGACCAATAACGAGATTTTTGTTAACGACTAAACATACCAACATTGGAGAAAGGTGCGGGTTACATTATAGAATAATAGTCTAAGATCCCACTGCAGGATTGCTACGTTCATCGAGTATTTGTTTCAAACCAAATTTTTATGTTTTTTTACAATTAGGAGAATATATATTTACTAGGTTGCCTATTAAAATTTGGCCGCAATCATTTTTAATGAAATTATTTTTAATTCGTTTTTTGTAAACCATTTCGTTCATTTGTTATTGAAATAAAATAACGTCTACATCACGATAATTAATATGAAGATTCTAAAAAATCAGGGTTGCCGTTGCGGAGGTGGCCGCATCTCTTTGCAGCCAGGTGTAAACAGGTATGATTTCGATATATTTATACGTTCATAACGTATGTTTATTAATTATATGTCAAATTGAAGCTATTTTTTTTCTATTAATTATCATATATGGTTGCCTAATTAAATCTGGCCGCAAATAAGGGTTGCCGGCTGTTAAAGATGATAAATATTTATGGTAGAGTGAAAGAGAGTTAGCGCGTAACATCATTTGTCAGACGAGGACAACGATTGCCGCTGTGCGACGCTTTTAAGCCATTGCGCATGAGTCGAATGTTACTGTTCTCTATCACCGGGGAGTAGGTAATAGAGACGACTTATAATTTAATACTCCAAAAAATATGTAATTTTTTTCAAAATGACTAATTTAAGAATTGCAACAAATTATATTGATTTGATATATTATATAAACATTTATGTATATTATATATATTATTTATATATATAATTACATTTATATATATATTTATATATATTATTTATATATTATATTTGATATATTATATTAATTAAACATTTGAGCAAATAAAAAATTTTACTTTAATTAATATAATAATTTTTTGATGCACAAATAAAACAACAATGTAAATATATAAAACGATGTTTATTACAAACTCCAAAACAGCGTGATTTTTATGTTAGTATGAAAAGTTCAGTTGAGTACACTAACATTCGACGCATGCGCAATGGCTTAAAAGCGTCGCACAGCCGGCAATCGTTATCCTCGTCTGACAAATGATGTTACGCGCTAACTCTTTTTCACTCTACCTTAAATATTTATCATCTTTAACAGCTGGCAACCCTTACTTGCGGCCAGATTTAATTAGGCAACCATATATGATAATTAATTGAAAAAAATTAGCTTCAATTTGACATATAATTAATAAACATACGTTATGAACGCATAAATATATCGAAATCATACCTGTTTACACCTGGCTGCAAAGAGATGCGGCCACCTCGGCAACGGCAACCCTGATTTTTTAGAATCTTCATATTAATTACCGTGATGTAGACGTTATTTTATTTCAATAACAAATGAACGAAATGGTTTACCAAAAATGAATTAAAAATTATTTCATTAAAAATAATTGCGGCCAAATTTTAATAGGCAACCTAGTAAATATATATTCTCCTAATTGTAAATAAACATATAAATTTGGTTTGAAACAAATACTCGATGAACGTAGCAATCCTGCAGTGGGATCTCGTACTATAATGCATTTTAATTGGTCATAGCGTAATAATCGTTATGATCTGATATATTAGCTGTGCGAAAATAGCGCATACGTTTGGTTGGCGTTGATCGCCTTGCGTGTGGAATCGATTCCAGGTGATCTGAGCGTTGAAAACATTGCAATGTTGTAGAAAATATTGTTTATCGCGCCATATCTACATCTTGGTTTTCAGCAAACTTCAATTTAATTGTTACAGTATTCGGAGTAGTAATATCTGCTACCAATATATCGACACCGTTGTAAAGACCTAATTCCGTAATCTTCTTTTTCAAGTTGTCCCTTGTTCTTTCTTCAATGCTTTTAATTGATGACATGTATAAAGTTTTGTTGCGGCCATTTATCACAGTGGTTATACCTGGAATAATAAATAATTTGAGCACACCATTAAATCGTGATCAACTACATAACAAAGGAATTCTCCTAAACAATATTTATATTATTTATTGCGCAAACAAATCCGAAAACCAGATGATTTACCTGTTCCTAAAACCTGCTTCCACACCCTGCTCATTACACATTTCACACAAAAATATGAAATAAATAAATAAATATTCATGGACATTTCACACAACGTCCTCTGGTCCCCAGCTAAGCTTATTTTGCTTATTTTGTTATGGGTACCAGAATATGGATAGAATACATAAACTACTATTCTTTTGTAAATACATACTTATAGTTAATACATAGAAACACCCAAACACAGGACAAACATTTGTATGACACTTATAAAATCACACAAATGATTGTCCGAAGCGGGAATCGAACCCGCGACCTCGTCAACGGCAGTCCGTTATATGAAC
Source organism: Orgyia antiqua (assembly GCA_916999025.1). Taxonomy (NCBI): domain Eukaryota; kingdom Metazoa; phylum Arthropoda; class Insecta; order Lepidoptera; family Erebidae; genus Orgyia; species Orgyia antiqua. The sequence goes on along the minus strand of OU779864.1, from coordinate 11,118,822 downwards.
CACTAGACCACGAAGCCCGTCAATAATAATTAACAGGAATATATACAATTGGAACTAGCAACAAAACAGTATTTTGTAAGGTATCTGTGAGTTCTCGTAATATAGAACCTTAAACAAGTAGGTACTTGGGAGAAAAGAAAAGAAATGTATTATCCATAATTTTGGGATAGGTGCAAGAAAAGAAGAATTTGTATTGTGGATTTTATATTCACCTGGGCTTTTCATCAAATAGGCAGGATCTGTACAAAGCTTATCATATATAGTTTGTAGAGTAGCATCTTCCTCAATTTCAACTATGCTTGTCGTGTTACTACATGCAACACAGTCGGGTCTACGCTCAGCATTAAAAGTGTATGTGTACACCCCATCAGCCATATTCATCATCATGTAATTATTCATATTGGTGCAGCATGATGTAGCCAGCTTAAATACCTAAAAATATATCCATTTAATATAGTCTATGCAGAAATGAAAGAACTCAAGTCTTTTAAAAGAAACTCGACTCGTTTCGACGACATAAGACGCTTCACAACTCAATTGAGTCTTTAAACCTCGAGTCCTGAGCCTTTTAGGAGTCTTCGACTATGACTCAAGTTTTATTTTTATATGAGTCTTTTTAAAAAGACTCAAGTCTTTTATAAGACCCAGTCGTGACTAAAAGACTCCAACATTTTAAAACGACTCGACTCGTTGGAGTCGTGCTCGTACGCTGTAATGACAATGAGACATAGATTAATGTGGATATAATATTATACTAAAGTAATTTATTAATTTTTGCATTTGACATGCTATGCTTTTTACTTAATAAATCAAATTATGGTGGAAAAATATATAAACTCTAAATGTACTACTAAAATGTACGTAAAAATATATAAACTCATTCGAGTAACAAGTGTGGTGGTCAATGTTGCAAGTAGACCGCAATAAGCTCAGTTGGAAGAGCTTCGGAACGGTATTCCGAGTTCGTGGGTTCCACCATAATTTGATTTATTAATATATATATTTATTAATATATATGTTATTATTTAGTAGTGATGACAAACAAACCAACACACAAATACACAAACACACAAACTCTCGCATTTATAATAATATTAAGAGGATTACACTAAAGATTTATTATTTTTATTTTAAACAGCTCATCATTGCTAAACGACTCGAGTTCTTGTTAAAAGTCTCGTGACTAAGTTGATAAAGAACTCAAGTCGTTTCATTTCCGAGTCGTAATATTATAACTGGAGTCCGCTCAGATTAATATAAAGTCTTGAGTCGTATTTTTGGAGTCGAGTCTTGAAAATCAAGTCGAGTCACTAAAGGACTTAAAAGACTTGAGTTCTTCCATCACTAAGTCTATGCATTCTTTACTCCAACATATCTTTAGAATCGATATAAATGGCGCGGGACCGCGCGTTATTATTTATTTTTAGGGGACGCTTATGGCCAGTAGAGGATAAGGAGAAATCAAGTACCAAAATTTTTTTAACTGCATATTTGTGAAACAAACTATATTTTCAGTACAAAATCAGAGGACAAGGACACGTGGTCGCAACCATCGCAAGACTACCTTAAGGGTGACAGATTCTTTAACCACTCCTGAGTTCTTTAGCAGGTCATAAAAATTAAGCTTATTTAGAGTATTTTAGACCTTAATAGTTATGGACTACAAAGTATTTTTTGTGTGAAACAACCACAAATGTCTTTACATCCATACATTCTTACATCTTTCACAATTTTAATACATATTATTATTTTAAGTCAATACCTCATTAGCACAACAAGCTGCTATAGCTGCATTAGTGCTGGCAACAGCTGGGATAATATTTTTCAGTACACCTTGAGTCAATCTATAGGTGACATTTGATATACCATGCTTCATTGCCCTATCTTGTGCTTTCTCAAACACCCAAGCTACATGTTGTGGATCATCACCGTCTAAGGCAGTGTTGCTACCCCAAGGATTTTCCTTTGCCCATTGTAGTACTTTTACATATTCAATGCAATGTTCTGGAAGCCTGAAAATGTTAAAAGCTTGGGTAACATGCCCCTTTTTAGCAGTATTCATAGTTAACTGGTTAAATTATAGGTAAATATAGTAGCATTAAAATTTCTTTTTGCAAGCTCTAAACTACCTAAGTACCAAACATTTCCTCCTCCTCCTCTCCAGCCCATTTACGTCCCACAGTTGGGCACGGGCCTTCTCCACTTTGGTGGGATTAGTCAGGGAGGAGGGACAGTCTCTTACAGAGGATGTTATCTGTCTGCAATATCCCTTAGCTGACTTTTACAGCGTATTATATGTATGTATTTACAAAAGAAAAGTAGTATATGTAGTCAATCCGTATTCTAGTATCCATTACACAAGCATAGAAATATAACTTACTTTGGGACCAGAGGATGTTGTGTGAAATGTCCATAAATATTTATTTATTTATTATTTATTTATCTTACCTTGGTGTATTGGCAATAGTACATAGTGGAAATGTTTTCTGTGGTGGGTATAAGTCCAATGTACATTCAATGCAAGCACTCATGCCAGGCAATATCACTCTTGCATTGCCTTTGAAACCTTCAGTACCACCATCCACAAGAGGAATAACGCTGCTTTGATCCAAGCTTCCTGAACAAATACAATTAATTTGCACACTTATACTTATTAGCTCGGTATGTATCTATCAACATACAAATCTATTTAACGGAATCTTGGACAGCATTTTTGACTCACTTGTAGTAGATGGATTGATTAGAAATTTTGCACACTTAACAAGGGACGGTGACAATGTAATAATTTGAAAAAATGTTGCAATTTTTTAACTAAGCAATTTTGAGGGTTCCATACCACAAGAAAAATGAATATTAACTGAAAAGCTGTTTATACAAATACTAACAGAAATAATGATGCTGACTTACTATCATCATTGTACTGCAATAAAGACATGAGGATTCCATTCAACCATCTCCTTGCCACTATAGAATCAAGGCCACATACTACAATATGGAACTGCCTATAGAACCCTTCATCCAAGTCTTGAATAGAGCAATGGTGGGCTACTGCTTCACAACCTGGTACTCTGTAAAAAATTTAAAGTATTCATAGCTCATGACTCATGGCAGAGTATTCTATAAAAATAGTAGGTACTGAATTATGTACAAAAACATAGTTACACCTTTCTGATGGCTAATGTAAGTACCATTTATGAGGCTGCAGGTTCAATCTATAGGCAGGACCATTATTTGAGAATTAAATACAGGCAGTAGGACTATGGCTAGGTGTTCTAATTATTAGTATAAGCTTACAAAAAAGTGCATAGTACTTAATAAATGCATAATACTTGTAATCTGGTACCTACATCACAAGCATAAAAAAATAGCTTAACTTAGGACCAGAGGACGTTGTGTAGGATGTCTTTGAATATCTATTTACCTTTTATTTACAAACTCCACAGCACATTTAGCTTTAGATAATCCGATATCATTTTTCCTAAATAGGAACTGTCTGTTTAAATTAGACAGTTCTATAGTATCCATATCAACAATGTGGAGATTTTTAAAACCCATTAAAGCCAAATCTTTTAGCAATTCGCAACCCAGACCTCCGGCACCCACAATTAAAACTTTACAAGAAGTCATAATAAAATCCAGGATTTTAGCAGACGGTTCAAAGTCTGGATGGCAAAATGGACCAGATCTCTCAAGTAGTTTTCGTATATTATGCCATCTTCTCTGCTGATAATCAGCCGGTGACTGAACTTCTCCAGAAGACATGACTGAAAAATTCAAGTGATCTGCAAACTTATATTTTATGTAGTAATTTTTGGTCACTTCTCATTTAATGCATATAAAGTATCAAAAAGACACAGAAAAAGATTATATTTTACAATTATTTTAAATAAATAAAGTTTTATTTCATTAGTGATCCGATCCGAAAACAAACCAATAGTGGGAAAATTTTTTTTTTTTTTTTTTTTTTTTTGCGCCAGTGTAAACTTTTGCCATATTCAAAAAATTAGGGAAATCAATATTACAAAAATACGTAAAATTTGGAAAGGAATCAGATCAGGAGAGTAGGTAGGAAATAAAATTTAATAACAGATATTTAAAATATATTATATTTAGTGGGAAATTTTGGGAAACTGAATGATTTGACATTTGACATAATTTATAGAGTCGCTCAGCGCTCTCCGTAGATTGGCCCGTTTTGCACGATGTCTTTTTCTTTTTCCAACGAATGTGCTAAAGCGTTTTTACATTTCTCTGTAAAAATGCAAAATCACGAATAGCATTATTTTGCAGCTTACGTATACTAACCACACAAAGATGAAGGACTTGGGACAGGCCCTGTGGTATAGAAATTAAAGTGCAAGGATTGCCTCGCATTCGTTACTTTTTACTGATGGTGTACATCTTACATTTGTACGTGGTTTTTAGGGTTCCGTACCCAAAGGGTAAAAACGGAAACCCTATTACTGAGACTTCGCTGTCCGTCCGTCCGTCCGTCCGTACGTCCGTCCGTCCGTCCGTCTGTCACCAGGCTGTATCTCAAGAACGGTGATAGCTAGAGAGTTGAAATTTTCACAGATGATGTATTTCTATTGCCGCTATAACAACAAATACTAAAAATAAAATAAAATAAATATTTAAGGGGGGCTCCCATACAAAAAACTGATTTTTTTTACCGTTTCTTGCCCGATACTAATAACGTTGCCTTATGTTGCATAGATAATGGTACGGAACCCTTCGTGCGCGAGTCCGACTCGCACTTGACCAATTATTATACATATAACTGTGTGCGTGCGTGTTACAAATTTACTCTTATAATCATATTCTAATTAGTCAAAATAAGTATACATTAAGGAATACATGTGTATTATTTTCGTATTCTGGTAGCCAAAATACAAGAATAAAATAAAATGTAATTTCTCTTTGGAAATTTCCTGAATACATAAGTGGCTAGAAAAGGCTGTTGAATTCATTTGGAGCTAATATTTAGAGGGAGTTGTATCTAGGCGTTTGGTACATTTATGATCTAATTCCAGTAATAGCTCTTTTACGAAAATATAAAATAAAACCGTACGAGTTTGACCTCCGCGCAAAAGGTAAAATAATATAAAATTCGTCATATTCCCGACCCCAAATATCAAGATAAAGCCAAAAAAAAATTACTGTTAGATTTTCAGCTCTCTAACCATTACCATTCCAGACAGACGGACTATAGGACGGTGAAGGCTCAGTAATAGCAAAGATGATTTAAATTATCAGCTTTGGTATTAGGGTCCCGTTTTGTCCTTCGGAACGGAACCCCAAAAATGACATCAAATCCATGCTTGGCAGCATAGAGTAACGATTAGCGGAAATGAAATGAAACACAGAGTAGATATATTTCTGCAACATAATGCCAACCTGCGAATTAAAAATATTTTTGGGCACATATTTAAATTTTTAGTATATGAGATAAATGATCATATAAAAATATTGTTAATTAAATATGAAATAATATCAGTAAAAAATATTTTTTGATATTTTAATACTTTTTAAGTAGAGTGGTGTTTTGCTCATGGCCACGAAAAAAAGATACGCACTATAGGTGCAATAGGTAGGTGATGTTCATTTGTTGAAAATGGAGGCGTGATGGAAGTGCTGTGTGGAAATTGAGGATTTTCAACATTGCAGTTACGAAGATATACATGTGAGTATCCGTCTAAAAATTAACTCGTCGTAATCTGCGTTATTGAGAATATGTTTTGCAGTGACTTTCACGACATAAGCGTTAGAGTTATTGTGTATATTTGAGGGAGAGACGGCGAATTTCTTGGTAGCTGCGGCTTAAGATAGTACCATGCTTGTAATAAATAAGACTTACAAAGTCGTGGCTTTAAACTCGTGGTGGGCTTATATAATTACATAATAAAGAACTATGCTTTTCTTATTTTGTATGATGTTTATAATATTTATACTTGTGAGTCTTTATCTGTTACCTACTTCATTGTCAATATGATTGGTCAGCGATATGCAATACCTTACCTACTGAGAAACGGTGTCGTACCTAGACATAACAGTAATAATAGGCTAAAATATCTATTTAGTATCTTTTGCTGTAGGGTAGGTGTGCGTTTTGTATTTCCCTAATTACAATTATTTTATTCGATATCATACGTAATTCATACGTAATCACGTTTTTAGGGTTACCATGGCAGGTAATAAAATGAACACTAAAACAAAAGGCAAAGATGATAGAAATAAAACTGGCTCTAAAACCGGTCAAAACAACGAAGATACTGAAGAACCTGACTTTGCTTTACTCAGAAAACCAATACACACTAGTGTCACTGGTTTTGGTCAAGCAATGAAGATATTTGACATAGCTACTGAAGAAGTAAGTGCATAATGACACATATTATAATAAAATATGAATGTTTGATAGCCATTTCCAGACACGAAAAGGCTGTACTTTTTTTGATAAAATTTGTCATAAAGATAACTTATAAATAGAAACTGTGTTTTTACCATTCTGAAAAAAGGTGAGCATGATAATAACAATCAGTCAGTCCTAAAAATCCAGTAAACCTATAAATATTGAAGGGGTTTCTATAATAAAAATATAAAACACCCAAGTTATGTCATAATAGATTGGTGATTTTGTTATTTTTATTTCAGCTCAAAGAGTTATTGTCTAATGAATGTGATTTACTGTATGAATGTAAAGTATGCAGAAATATATTTCGAAGTTTAGCTAATTATATATCACACAAACGTGTTTATTGTAAGGAAAAGTTCAAAACTTCAGAACATAGTCATTTTGGAAAAACAAATTCAACTGTAAGTATCATAGCATTGTATTTACTTAATATTTACATTATTGATCTGTAATTTATTATTTATTTATCTTTAGCAATTTAATAATTATTTGAGTACCACAGTACTTAGATTTAATACATGTTTTGTTTTTAATTCATAGTTTTTATACAATATTTTGTACATTTCTTTATAATCACTGTGGTGGTCTCTTAACTAATTTATCATTTTAGTAACAATAGGTAAAGCAAAAATTATGTAATTTTAATGTAGATTAATTAGAAATCTATCTTGTAATATAAACAGTATTTTCTTGAACATAAATGCAATTGTTTGATCTGTTGATTGTGATAGGGGTCATAAAAATAGGAAATAAAGATTTTAGCCACAATATACCTGAACTATTTTAAACAATGTTGTGTGGAGTGTGACATTGTTCTTATATTAATTGTGTTTTTAATTAGATTTCAGAGATAATGAAAATCAAATATGTAGAACAAGGTTATCAAGAATCACTTAAACAGATTAATGAGGTTAGAAGGGATGAAAATGATGATGACAGTGATAGAATACCAATAACAAAAGATTTAACAACAATTATTGAGAAAATAGCTAAAAATAGAGGTTCATATGAGAGTAACAATACAGAATCACAGGTTGTGCTGCAAAATATACCGAATAGTTCTGTAGCGGTCTATCAAAATGTTGATCTGAATAATGAGAAGAAATCTGATGAAATGGGAACTCAAGTATGTTATAATCATTACTAGCTGTTGCGCATTACTTCATACACGTGGAATTTAATTTAAATTTAGAAAGCAAACGTTACAAATTATAATTAAAAATCCTTATGCTTATTACTTTGGATTAATTGTTAGAAAATAATAATGATTTATTTCTTGTTTGTCCATGTGGTGATAGATTAAGAATATTTATTTATTTAAACACTTAATGTACATAGTAGGTACAAAGGCGGCCTTAATGCCTAAGGCATATAAGAATATAAGTGTCACCACTCCTTTTCTATCCCAGAGTGCTGTATAAGCCAGCTAAAGGATATTCTACATAGATAACATCCTCTGTAGGAGGCTGAAAATTCTAAAAGGCCATCTCTCACAAGGTGGAGGAGGCCGTGTGAAACAGTGGGACGTTATGGGCTGAAAAGAGATAACTTTCTGTAAAAAATATTACGAAATGATTTTATAAACCCTTCACTCTGTGCACTCGTAACCACAATCGAAGCGATTCGGTCGAAACGTCGGGTAAACAGTCAGGTTTCCTATAATTTTGGAAATTGTAATAATATACAAATTATTGTGTTTGATAACCTGATTCAAATTTTATTTCGTACTTTTCGTATACACGTAAATTAATTTTTGATTATTTATTAGCGCGTAGAAAAAAATATGCGCGTTGTCGCCGTTACTCTGAACATAGTTACAAACGTCTTTACCCGACGTTTGTAACTATCTTTGAGTGGAAAAATAATGTGCGAATGACAAACAAGAAATCAAACTTCTTTGCACATTATTTTTGTTTTTCAATGCTTTTTAATTTTTTTCTTCAAGATAAATGAGTTGGATAACATGTTATCAAGGAATATTGCTGTATTACAAAGTGATGGTAAATTTAAAGTCAAAAGTTCAACATCAACTGAATCAGAGAATGTGATACAAATAAGTGATGATGATGATAATGATAACAGCATACTGAAATGTAAAATATGTAAGTCATTTTATAAATAATTTTAGAAATGTGACTGTGAGGATTTTGAAGGTAATTCTTGTAGCTGAAATAATAATAATAAATATTCATGGATATTTCACACAACGTCCTCTGGTCCCAAGCTAAGCTTATATGTTTGTGTTATAAATACCAGAATACGGATAGCATACATATTATTATACTACTTTTTTTTTGTAAATACATACTTATAATACATAGAAACACCCAGATGCAGTACAAACATTTGTATGACAATTAGAAAAATCACACAAATGATTGACCCGAGCGGGAATCGAACCCGCGACCTCTTGATCGGCAGACCGTTACATGAACCACTCAACCACGAGGCTCGTCAAATAACCCACAACAACAAAATGTCAGAATAACGCACACACTGTCGTAAATTGATGGGCATAGGTGGATATCTCTGCCCTTCTCTTGGGGAGCCCACAGAAGGCCACAACACGCGGTCCAACGTCGTTTGCGATCGTCAAATCCTGTGATTTTATCTCGTAACTTAAATATTTTGCAACATATGTATTTTTATTCTACGCTTTTATTAGCTTCATTCGTATCTGTGCATACAATAATATGTATTGTTAGATTATTCTACTACCCACCCCACGCCGTTGCAAGTGGGGATATAAAAACGAAGCGAGTTGTACGGACAAAAACAGTCTGCCGGTTATCTTCATCGAGTTAACACTGTCATCAGCGTCGTTACGCTGTTATTAGCGTCGTTACGCTGTTCTAAATAGAACTATTAATTTGCATTGTGATTTGTGGTTATCTTATTTCAGTTTAATATTTAAGTCATTGTTTTTTTTAATTAAATTAAGTTTCATTTATAAGAGTATTATATGTGAGCTGAAATTTGCTTTCAAAAATCCAGATTTTAGTTTTTGAACAAGGCAAATTATTTTAAGCTATATTCGCCTTATAATATCCTTTTTTAGTTGGTTCATATAGCATCTTGGTTATGTAATGGGGTGGTGACACTTGTATTTTGGTAATATGATTGTTCTTAATCAATCACCACACGAACCTTCTTCATTGTTATGTATTTATTTCAGGTGAGATGCAATTTTCAACACAGAAAACTCTCAAATTTCATATGAAATGCAAACATGTCGAAACTCGGCTTGTATACCCATGTCCTGATTGTCTTGAGATATTCTCTACATCATGGAGTGTATTTAGACATCTGTTTAAAGTGCACAGGTAATATAATGTAAATAATTATACACTTAGCTTATTATCATACTCGATATTTTAACAGATGTTTAGCATTTTACGGTCTTATTCATAATGACTTATCGGAGGTTTAAACAGAGATTTTATCGGAGAGATAATAAACGTTTCAGCGTAAAAAGACTATCTATACTAATATTATAAAGCTGTAGAGTTTGTTTGTTTGTTTGAACACGCTAATCTCAGGAACCACTGGGCCTATTTGAAAACTTCTTTCAGTGTTAGATAGGGCATTTATCGAGGAAGGCTTTAGGCTATATAACATCACGCTACGACCAATAGAAGCGAAGCAGTAGCGAAAAATGTTACAAAAACGGCTTTCTAAATTCCACGCGCTAGTTATAAATAACAAGTTTAGGCAATTTTCGCGAACCGATTTTGACGAACTTTTAAACATCCGATAAGTCATTATGAATAAGACCATAAGACCACTTTTTACGGATTTAGACGTGTACGCGTTTTAGGTAAGTTTTGGCCCGACGTTTCGGAGACTTTGCAGTCACCATGGTCACGGGTGAGACTGAGCTGTAATGTGTCTTCTACGATCAGTTATACAGGGTTTTGTTTTTACCCTGTAATAACTGATCGTAGAAGACTGCAAAGTCTCCGAAACGTCGGGCCAAAAGTTAAATCAAATATACGCGTCTAAATCCGTAAAAAGTGGTTTTATTTAAACGAATGAGACGCGCACTTGCGCGTCTCATTCGTTTAAATAAAACCACTTTTTTTAAATAAAACTCTTATGGTCTTAATATTTTCTATATCTTATATATAAAATTCACGTGTCACAGTGTTAGTTACCGTACTCCTCCGAAACGGCTTGACCAATTTTTATGAAATTTTACATGCATATTCAGATTATTCAGTAGGTCTGAGAATCGGCCAACATCTATTTTTCAAACCTTTTTTTTTTAGTATGGCAAAACAACGTTTGCCGGGACAGCTAGTATTAATATAAAAATATTAAGACCATAAAAGTTTTAAATCATTAGGAGGTCTTAGACACGCTGTTTGCTTTGATAATAACTGCCTCCTTTTTTGGAACACTGTTAGAAATACTGGCGCGTCTGTGGCGAGCCGAGGTAACGCACACGAACACTAATGGTACCGATTCTACGTGCACAACTAAACTAAACTTAACTAAAAAATGAAAATTAATAGTGTCAATAACACAATTCAGCAATGTTAACATAACTTTTCTATTAATAATCTGTATATTATAGACCTTACGATTTTATTGAATAAAAATGTGCACAACGAAATAGCCAATTAATCAAAATACGCCATAGCTGTTTTCATTTTTAGTTCACTTTAGTTGTGCACGTAGAATTGGTACCAATGTCATTTTATTGGTCGCTACGCACACTAATTGAAGATGGTGTCCGTACACAATGAGTGTGATCATTGTTCTCAAACCTTTTTCCGCGGGAGTCGCCTTATAATAACAACTCCTATTTAATTGTATTGATGCTCTAAGATTTTAACAGGCGTTTAGTTTAATAGAAACGTAATTTTTTTAACTTTCTTGACTTAGTATCGACGTCGAAGGACACGTGTCGCTCGATCCGAGCTGATTTTGTATTGGAAATATGGAATACGGGCGTGGGTGTGCGTGAAAGAGGTTGCGGCGACCGCATTGCTCTGAGTGCAACAGTGTCGCCCGACCTGTTTGCGCAGTTAGTCGGTCGTTGCGAGTGCAGCGACTATTATCTTCTTATAGCAATGTGAAATCGAATTTATGGTCGCCGACGCCATGTAGCATGGTACCGATGGCTACCTTTAGACAACAAAACTTAATTTACAAACAATTACAGGAAAACAGCCGCACAAATTAGAAGGCTAAGAGAGTCTATACATGCAAAGGCATTTAAGATGAATAATCCACCAGCGTTCTACGAAAAACGTAAAAATAATATGAAAGCGTCAACAACTACAGCGCAAAAAATTACTGAAGAGGAAAGGCTTGGTCAGGAAAATCAGGTATGTAATTTTTTTTTTGTAAAACTTTTACAATTCGTAGGATTTGTACTCACTGTAAATCTAAACAAGTAAATCTATCCAACTTTCACCTAACCTACAACCTTTTGTCCCTACTTTACATGGGCGGCGGGAGCGCGATCCAAATATGTGGATGTGACGCGCATATATTACTTATCAGCCCCGCATTAGGATCACTTAGATCAATCCTCGCTCAGTGATCCTGGATTGTGGCTGCCGAGAAAATTTTTATAAAATATTTTTCGCTTATAACTTATTTGATTTTCAATTTAGGGCAAATAGTTATGTAAACATAATTGTAGGCAAAATAATTTGCTACGAATTATGTCCATACAAATTTTTTGTAAGACGCATAGTTTCCGAGATATCGCAAAAAAAGTGTTTCCGCCCCTTTTTTCAAGATGGCGGCCGGTGACAAGGGTGGCGACCCCACAAAATTCAAGTTAAGCTTCTATTGACCTCCCCCCACATGTTCCAAAAATAAAATTGCGTCCTCTAAGAAATGCAAAGCTCATGTAACATTTCAATGGCCTACAATTCTAAGTGCACAATTAAACTAAACTTAACTAAAAAATAATTTTTGATAGTGTCGTTAACACAATTCGGCAATGTTAACTGTTTTGTTATAAAAAATGTTTATTATAGTCTAATGGTCTTATTCATAATGATTTATCGGAGGTTTAAACGGAGATTTTATCGGAGAGATAATAAACGTTTTAGCGTAAAAAGACTATTATGAATAACAAGTTTTGACAATTTTCGCAAACCAATTTTAGCGAATACCGATAAGTCATTATAAATAAGACCATAAAGATTTTAATTAACCTAAATATGTAGAACGAAATAGCAAATAAATAAATATAAATAAATAAATAAATAGTAAAAATTGGTGTAAAGTTTAATTATTACAACAGGCTTGGATGGACAATATGGAAGGTGATGGTGAGTTACCTCGTTGTGGTGGATGTGGACGTACGTTTGAACGTCGTGCAGCATTAGCGGCACACACACATACATGTCAGCCGAGATCTAGAGCACTCGCCAGAAGACCACAAGAAACTAAGAAGATTGAAATACAAATACGCAAAGATTATAACAAAGGAACTCCTATCAATTTGAATCTACAAATGAAAAATAATGATATAAATGGTACGTATTTTCATCATCATCATCATCAAGTCTTTTTCCCAGAGTTCTATCTGCTACGATCTAAGTTAATCTAACTTTGAGTATTGAACTAACGTTAGTAGTTCCATACGCTGTTTACTTTGTCAAATATACTACCAAGTCGGTGGTAGTGTGTCCAGTTAACGCACACAAACACTAACGTAATTCAATAATAGGACAATATAGGCACACACAATAAGAGGCGACACTGTTCATACACGAAAGAGTATAAGCATTGATCTCTTATCTTTTTCAACAGGGATGACACTATAATACCAATTACCGCTCTAAAAAGAAAACCCTGCATATGTTTAAACTCCAAAACCGACTCCTTTTACGGCAATAATTTGCGGGCCTCGCGGTCTAGTGGTTCATATACTGTTGATTATGAGGTCTCGGGTTCGATTCCCACTCGGAATTATCATTTGTGCGATGTTTATAATTGGGATATAAATGTTTGTGCTGCGTCTGGGTGTTTACTATGTATTATAAGTATGCATTTACAAAAGAAAAGTAGTATGTAATATATTTGATTACATCATTAATATTTTTTACAGAAAATATACCTAAAGAGGACTCTACTGTTAACAAACCAGAAAAGGACGAAGAAAAAGCGGAAACAGAAGATCAAAAAGATTTAGAAGAAGACACCCCCATGGATGCCAGTGAAGATGAAAAATCAAATGATGCAACAGAGTCACAAGTCACAGAAATGACTAGTACACCAATAGAAATTCCTAAACTAAATGTAAGACTACCTCTAGCACATCAAACAGAAAAGAGTAATCTAGTAACATTTAGACAAAAAATACAACCAGATATAGAATTAAATAAATTAATGTGCAAAAGATGTGAATTAACATTTAATGATGTACAAGAACTTTACGATCACATGGCCAATCACTTAAAATGGTTGCGTTATGCTTGCAAATTATGTAATTTTAAGAGCTACCTATTTAGTGAGTTACCTGAACACGTTAAAGTAGTACATAAACTAAAAGGTGATAAAGACTTTTATTATAGCACTGTAAAAGCAATAGATGGAGTAGAAGCGTTGGAATTGTGTGAACCTTTGGATCCAATACCAGATACAGTTGAAGCAAGCCCAGAGTCAAGACGCCCAAGTCGATGTTCCAGTGATTCTAGTCGCATATCCGACGATAGTTCTTCAAGTAGTACGCGTTTGGAAGGCAGCAGAAAAAGGAAAAGTTATCACAATAAATATGTAGCAAAGAGGAGGAAAGAAATGGCAATGGCGCAAGGTATCATCCGTTACGTTCTTTGTAATGAAAGTAAAAAATCTTTTAACACTTGAGTGTTATAAGTAATTAAAATTTCTGTTTCAGCTGTTGAAGATATCAAAGATGAAGTGTCGCCCGAGAAAAGTCCGCCAGAAATATTGTCTGGAAGTTCAAAAAGCTTTGAAGAGAATTCCTCGGATATAGATGATATTATTGAAAATGTTGCCAAGAAACAAATAATTACCAATGATACGTCAATGTCCGTTGCATCTAGAAGACCAGTTAGAAGAAGAACTAAACCTAAAAATGAAGATTTTGAATATGATCTATCAAATCTGCTCAAAATGGAAGCGCAAGGATACAGAGAAGCCCTTGTTGCAAATGCTAAATCCACACAATCTAAGAAAAAGATTCAACTCGAAACACAAGCAAATTACGATAATTTGAACAAGGATTGTTGTGGAGCACTCATGGTTATGTCGAAGAAATGTGTTGAAAAAGCAACTGCTCACATAAAAACTGATTTCTGTAGTATTAGCTTTTTAAAAGAAGTAAAGCCTCCGAACCCGTTTCTTAAACCAATGTTACCAAAATCCTTTTCTAGAGGTGATAAGGCATCGCCCAAAAAAGACGTTAATGAAGATCGAAAAGAAAGTAGTCCTAACAAAGATCAGAAAGTTAATAAAGTGTTTGTTAATGTTCCCGCAAAACCTATTGATCAACCAGTAAATAACGTTCAGCCACGAAATGAAGAAATACCAAAAGTTAATAACGTAGAAAATTGTAGTGAATCTTCAAAAAATAATGATATAACAGAAAACGATGTATCCAAAGAGGCTGTAGTTGCTGTTGTTCAAAATACAAATGAATCCTCTAATGATGTAACCCCTCCTAAAGATCCAAGTATTGCTAAACCTACAATAGAATTAAAAAAGCCAATAAGCATTCCACCTATCAAATTCCGCCGTCAAAGTTTAGAAGTAATGAAAAATCCGTTAATCAATAAAAACATCTCAGATTTCACAAAAGCTGGAATGAAAACCAAAATACTAGTTATAAAACCAATAAACAGAAATAAAGATGGTACACAATCTGTTAAAACACCTCTTAAATTTCAAACTATAAAACTCAAAGATCCAAATAAAAATTCCTCTGAAAATAAATCATCTGATCAAGTTGTGGTGGTTAAAGTTCCGAAAGTTGAATGTGCCATTGTTCGACCATCTGTTGAAATATCTAGTAATTGTGATAAAACCTCGGATATTTCATCAATAGCAGTGCCCAATATCAGCGATAATGGCGTTCCAGAAAGTACAGCAGCAAATATAGATACAAATACAGATTTAGCACCGACAACCATAGAATCTAACAGAGAATTAAATAATGAGCTTAGTTTAACAAATTCTGATGAAAAGAATATAGAGGAACCAAGTAAAAACGTAGTAGATAATACAACAGAAAATGATCCTACAACTAATATGGACATAGACAATGAAGAATCTAAAAATGATATTACAAACACGTAATGTTAGTGTTTTTTACTTAGATAGAAGTTGAAATTTTATTTGCTGGAAGCCTGTTTTGTTTATATAAAAATATCGCTAAAAAGAGGCATCGAAGACATGACCGTGCTAAATATAAAAGTACCTGCTAGTTACGACTTAGGCCAGAAATCGGTTTATACAAAATATAATTGAAAGCATTTAGTTCTTAGAGTATTAAACCTACAGTTGTTACACACGCTCTTTTCTTTACCAAATATACTGTCGGATCGGCGGAGTGCCGAGATAACTCACATAAAAACGTAATTTCATTGGCCGCTACGCACGCTCCTAATTTTGCTTTACACACACTTAAGGAAACGACATAGTGTCCGAACACAGTAAGTATGAGCATTGCTCTCGTACTTTTTTTTCAGCGGGGATCGCCCGATCGTCAATACCTGTTAGATTAATGCTCTAAGATTTGTAACATACTGAAGCTCAACTAGATAACTATGCTTTACTCGAGTGTAATCAAATCTAATTCAGTCAACTAGTAATCAAATGTAAAGTAATGATATTTTATCATTAACGATAGTTAAATACTTTACATTTGATTACTAGTTGAGTGAATTAGATTTGATTACACTCGAGTAAAGCATAGTTATCTAGTTGAGCTATTTCAGTACAAAATTCTAAAAATACACTAATAAAATTGTAACCTTGACTACTTTGTCATAAGCTGAATAAATTGTACCTGCATTTTCTGTCCTTAGTGATATTTTACTATTAATTACTATGATGTAGGTATAAATAGCTAGTCCTTAAATAACCAATTGTCTCAAATATTAAATAGTTATCTTCAGTTATCTTGAACAAACTGTACTTCGGCCACAGCACAACAATGTACCTAATTAATTGGAATAAATATGTATTGCAGGGCCAAGATCTCACTCCTTGTTCTTATTGGTTAGTGATGCCCTAGATCTATAGTACCTGTAAAAGAATTTTTACTATGATGTAAAATAAATAATATTGCCTTTTTGCAAATATTTATCTATTTATTTCCATTATTCATACACTTTGCTACACCTCTTGGCTTTTAGAGCTAGGAGGATTATAGGAAATGTTTTCTTATGTCACTGAACTACGTACTAAACGCTGGGCCGATTGTGACGAAATTCTGTGTGCATGTTCCTGTGTATGGTTTAAATTGACAATTAGACCTAGTAGGTGACACTAGGGGAAAGTCTTTGAAAGTTCGCGTCACCAAACCCCTAACTCGCCAGCCCATTAACGTCCCACTGTTGGGCACAGGCCAGGCCAGATTATGGTCTACTACGCCGCACTGACCAGGCGTGTTGGCATAGGGTTTATTTTGGATTTCCGTCACTCGAGTATGTTAGCTGTGTTGCACACTGCTAAACTATTCCCAAATATAAAGGCGAAAGTAACTTTTGTTTGTATGTCCTCTTTTACGTCAAAACTACTGAACCAATTAGATTTTTGGGACACGTACTAGTCTAAAAAATACATCTAGGCTTAATCTTATTAATAAATACCTACTACAAAAGTGAGTCTAAATAGTACAGAACATTTGATAGAACTGTATGACATCACTCACCATTCTGATGGCTGGCATAGATGACAAGCCCTGCTTACTTGGTGATTAATGTGTTATATGGTAGTACTAAGCTTAGTTAGGGACCAGAGCGAGTTGTGTGACAAGTTCCACTAATATTATTATAGAGGATTAAGGTCATCAAGAAAATAAATAGTGTTTTCACTAAATTTATTTGGAAATTACATTAGTTTATATATTGAGTAACATTGATGATGCATTCTTAATAAAAAAGAACATTTACGATTTTGCAAGGGTTTCAGCCTTTGCTACAACTTCCTCAATAGGTCCAACCATGTAGAATGCTACTTCAGGTAGGTGATCATACTCTCCTTGCAAGATTTTAGAGAATCCTTTAATTGTTTCTTCAAGAGGCACCAACTTGCCGGCATGTCCAGTAAACACCTCGGCAACCTGGAAAGGCTGTGACAAGAATCTCTGGATTTTACGAGCACGAGCTACAGTCAGTTTGTCTTCTTCTGACAATTCATCCATACCAAGGATAGCAATGATGTCTTGGAGTGATTTGTAGTCTTGAAGGATCTTTTGTACTCCACGGGCAATATTGTAGTGTTCAGCTCCAATAATGTTGGGGTCCATAATACGAGAGGTGGAGTCAAGAGGATCCACAGCAGGGTAGATACCCAGCTCAGCAATGGCACGGGACAGTACAGTGGTGGCATCCAAGTGAGCAAAAGTTGTGGCTGGGGCAGGGTCAGTCAAGTCATCAGCTGGGACATAGATAGCCTGTACAGAGGTGATGGATCCCTTCTTTGTTGTAGTAATACGTTCCTGCATAGTACCCATGTCAGTGGCCAGTGTAGGCTGGTAACCTACGGCTGAGGGAATACGACCAAGCAGAGCAGACACTTCAGAACCAGCCTGGGTGAAACGGAAAATGTTGTCAATGAAAAGTAGCACATCCTGTCCTTCTTGGTCACGGAAATACTCAGCAACAGTCAATCCAGTTAAGGCGACACGAGCACGGGCACCTGGGGGCTCATTCATCTGACCATATACCAATGCTACTTTGGAGGTCTTGTCCTTCAGGGAGATTACACCTGATTCAATCATTTCATGGTACAAGTCATTACCCTCACGGGTACGTTCACCCACTCCAGCAAACACTGAATAACCACCATGGGCCTTGGCAACATTGTTGATCAGCTCCATAATTAATACAGTTTTGCCTACACCAGCACCTCCAAACAGACCAATCTTACCTCCCTTTGCATAGGGGGCCAGCAGATCTACGACTTTTATACCAGTTACAAGAATCTCCTGCTGTACAGACATTTCTACGAACTCGGGGGCTTCGGCGTGAATGGCAGCAGTCTTATCAGTTGGAATGGGGCCACGTTCGTCAATAGGCTCGCCAATAACGTTGATGATACGGCCGAGAGTCTCAGCACCCACAGGGATACGGATAGGTGACCCTGAGTCAAGTACGGGTTGACCACGGACCAGACCCTCGGTACCGTCCATAGCGATGGTACGGACGGTATTTTCTCCCAAATGTTGAGCCACCTCCAGCACAAGCCGGGGTGAGCGGTTTTGTACTTCAAGAGCATTTAGGATAGGTGGCAGGTTGTCTTCAAATTGAACGTCTACGACGGCACCGATAACAGCCACAACCTTACCAGAGCCTTTGCCTGCGGCGGCTTTCGCTGCATAATCCCTTTTGTTGACGGCAGCTACGGCAGCAAGTTTTCCACATTCTGCGAGGGCTTTTTCTGCTACCGACTTTGCAGCTAATAAACCGCTTCCAACTTTACTTACAGCTCCCAACATTTTGGATTAATCAATGCACTTGGGCGAAAAAGCAGAGCCCGTTCGTGAAATTATGTAACCTTAAAAAAATAGTGATGTCAGAAAACGATTATAACATTGCGAGTTTATGCATCGAATAGAATTCTATAATCTTGGTTAAACTTTTGAATAGTTTTGAATAATTAATTACATAATAATATATTAAAAACTATAGTACCTACCTACTTCTCTTCGTTATACGTTCTACTTGCAGAATTATTTTGCTGTTTACTTAGGGCGCGTTTACACGGGTCGATTTTCGCCGTGCGGCGCGGCGGCGAGTCATGCGGGGTTTACACGGGTGACTAAAGCCGCACGATTTCTGCCGCGCGGCGAAAATCAACCATCTAAATGGCAATTCGGCTAAGTCGGAAGTGACTAAAGCCTGTACTGTAAAACCTGACTAAAGTATGTATTTACAAAAGAAAAGTAGTATATGTATTATATCCGTATTCTGGTACCCAGCTTAGTTTGGGACCAGAGGACGTTGTGTGAAATGTCCATGAATATTTATTTATTATTATTTAATTATTCAACAAAAAAAGAGAGAAGAAAAAACAAAAGGAAAGAAGAAACACCTTCATGCGGTGGGCGATCGCCTGCAACTGATCGTTTACACGGTCGATTTTAGTCACGAGTCGCATGCGTCTGGTCTCCGCGCGGCCAAAGTCGGATGCTACCCAACTTTGGGGCTTGTGGCTTTAGTCACTTGCGACTTAGCCGAATTGCCATTTAGATGGTCGATTTATGCCGCGCGGCAAAAATCGTGCGGCTTTTGTCACCCGTGTAAACCCCGCATTAGTTCAAAAGAAGATCGCCGATCTCCTAAAATGTTGCGACTTTCCCTTTTCAATTCTAACTCGATTTTATTCGAATTACTCGCAACTCGTTTATATAAATATGTACATATTTTATAATTAGCCTGTGCTTTTTGGTAGAAATGGAAACAATCTACGTAATATCTATGTCGCCAGATTTAACGAGTTTTTGTAATTTTTGACGTTAATTCAGTTTTTTTACCTTACTCTGAGGTACCTTTTCAAGGCTCCTTTAATACTTTGATAATAATAACCTAGTCGATTTAATATGAAAATTTCGTTTATTAGACTTTTAATACCCTTAGTCTATGCTTTGTTAAGACATCTCGCGACTTTTGACATCAGTCCTGGCGGCATTTGGTGTAGATGAGTTGACATCACCGATATGATGATTACTAATTAGTCTGTGCTATCACATGGAAATGGCGTTATGTGTGAATCAAAATAGGAATTTATGAATTAATTTTTATTATTTTAAACCCTAGGATGTTTCGATTACGTGCAACTAATGTAAGTACTTCTTTACTAAATAACTGTTCTAAAATTAATATTCATAAGATAATGTAATAAGATATTTATTGGCATTATCGGCAGCAGAAGAATTTTTTTCTAAACTTAAAATATAACTTTATAAATCAAATTAAAGTTTAATTTCAGTTATTAATGAGAAGTTTTACATGTATTAAAAAAGAGAACTCGAGAGCAATAGCCGCTGGCTTTTACAATAAAATAAATGCTACACAAACGAGAAATCTAAACACGGTGCCAGTTGTAGAAGAAAGTTATGTAAAGAAATTTATGAATGCTGTAGGTTGGATGGACCAAACGCGGACTGTAAGCAATTTTATTTACTCAATTTATCATATTAATACACATAAAATACGTTTAATAAAAAAGAAAACTAATTCTTTCAGATGTTTATAAAATTTATATATGATTAAATTAAATGTATGTTACGATTTACGACTACTTAATATTATTAAAAGAAAACATATTTTGATTGTATATTTATCAAAAATAAATTATAATAATAGCTGAAAGGATTTTTTTTATCACACAAGTTAATTTTAAAGTTTGTCATCTTTTTCAGCGTTTAAAACTAACTGGATATTTCTTATATGAGAATATACCAGACAAAGTAACTTACATCAACTGGTTTGAGAGTTTAGAATTGCCTGATACATTTACTTCATGGTTTGCTGTTACTGAACTGCATGTATGGATGTTAATGGTCCGATATATGGCAGAGGATATTACAGTCTCAACAAATGAAAAACAAAAATATGTCAAAGGTGATGGATATTTTGTCAGAAATTGTATAATAGAAGCAATGTGGGCAGATGTTGGAAATAAAATAAAATTATTGGAAGTAAGTGTTTATTTATACTTATTTAACAATTGAGTTTTGATATATGTGTAAAACATTAATTTATTAATTTTTGCAATTGACTTGCTATGCTTTTACTAAATAAACTAAATTATAGTGGAAAAAATTATAACCATGAGCGGGACTTGAACCCACGACCTCGGAATACCGTTCCGTTGCTCTCCCATCTCAGCTATCATGGTTCCCTCATATGTTTACCAAATCTTCCACTACAAACTTCTCAATGTGAGTTAAACATCGTGCGATGTTTTGTGTACAACACCATCTATTGAGGGGTTTGCACCAACACGATCAATCAATCACTTAGTATTCTTTACAGAAAACAATTGGACCGAAATAATGACTGTACATGCTCATGGTTATCATTTTTTCCACTATAATTTAGTTTATTTAATATCAGTGTAAAATTTTTTTATAAAATTTTGTAAAAAATATCACCCATAATCAATTGTTGAAATGGTTTGTGAAGTGAAAACTACACCAGTACTGGAGGGTATTTTACGAAAATTCTGAATTTTCTAATATGCTGTATTTTGTGATTTTGTATCAATACTATGTATATGTGGTAAAAACTCTTGTCACTTAACTGAAAAGTTTTATACATATAAATAAAAATATGAGTTTAAATTTAAAAAGCGTCATTTTGAAATGAATCTCTTTTGTACTAAAAATTAAATTTGCTAACCCATCTATAACTGATTGAGCTATGCCCCAAAATACACATTTGAATAAATAAGCTCTCTTTTGAGATTATTTAAAATAATGCATGAGCTAACAATTGCCACATGAATTTTAGGGTGCCAATCCGGCATTAGCAAGAAAACAAGTATCAGAATTATCACAACAGTTTCAAGCATCTCTAGTAGCTTATGATGAAGGTCTTGATGATGATAGAATATTAGCAGCAGCAATCTGGAGACGGTTTTACTCACAAACTGATGATGTGAGAGCAGAGCATGTTGAGAAAATTGTTAAGTTTATTAGGCGTCAGGTATGTTACAAATATAAATAATTCTGGTATGTAATATTTTCTAACACTTGCGCGACTCATCTGTTTAAATAAAACTACTTTTTACGGATTTACACGCATATATTTGAGACTTTACAGTCACCATGGTCACGGGTGAGTCTCACCCGTGACCATGGTGACTGCAAAGTCTCCGAAACGTCGGGCCAAAATTTAAAACAAATATACGCGTCTAAACCCGTAAAAAGTAGTTTTATTTAAATTCTGGTATGTATTGTAAGGCTATAGTATTCCTTCCAAGTATGTGTTATGAATCTCACGAATTAGAATAAATGTCAATTTTTGTTTCCAATATGTGAAATAGGTGTGGCACATTATTGATATTGATCAGCATTATAATAATAATAACATAATCATAATAATATCACTCCTGTAATAATCGCTCGTCACAAGCATATCATCAAGATACTCAAAAAAATATTTGTTCTAGTTGTTAATATTGTTAGTGATAGCAACAACACACATGCCAATTTTATATCAATACTTTTCGCGTCATTGCCTAAATAAGAGTATAATGAATATAT
Source organism: Orgyia antiqua (assembly GCA_916999025.1). Classification (NCBI taxonomy): domain Eukaryota; kingdom Metazoa; phylum Arthropoda; class Insecta; order Lepidoptera; family Erebidae; genus Orgyia; species Orgyia antiqua. The sequence goes on along the minus strand of OU779864.1, from coordinate 11,095,984 downwards.
CTTATATATAAAATTCACGTGTCACAGTGTTAGTTACCGTACTCCTCCGAAACGGCTTGACCGATTTTTATGAAATTTTACATGTGTATTCAATAGGTCTGAGAATCGGCCAACATCTATTTCCAAACCTTTTTTTTTTAGTATGGCAAAACAACGTTTGCCGGGACAGCTAGTTTTAATATAAAATTTTACCCTTTTCAGATAGCAGAGCTCGATAAAATCCCAAGTGAAAAGTTGAGATGGCAACCTTACATTAATTGGTTAAGTATAACTGATAATTAAAATTGTTCTAGTCTAGTGTGAAATTGCTTAAATTATATTATTTGTTGTTTATAAAATAAAATTATGTTTGGTCAATATATCATTTATTTATTAAATTATTGTAAAGTTTTATTACAGTAAAATGTATGAATTAAATTATATTTAGATGATATACAAATCTAATTCCTATACAATATTTTCGTGTAATAACAGACTAACAATACATTCTCTCGGATAATGGTTAGATTCTGCTAAGGGATAATGTACATAATATTTACAAGAGATCGGAAGTCAGGGCCCTGTATTCAAATCTCGCTGCTGTAGACTTAGAAAGCTAAGCATCGAATATTACAACATTTATTTAAAGTAACCACATATTTTAGAGTTTAAAAACAATGTACATTTAAGTATACATTTTGTATTTATCACCATTTAATGTCAATCTTACGAGCGCTTATATTATTACAGTATACTTGTTCCTATAAATAAAATAATCTTCTTAATTCTTCACATCTTTCCCTCTCCCATAAAACCGTGACAACAGTTTTACAAATATTGTCCAACTTACACCCGTCGTTACACCAAGACCAACGAGAATCACTTAGTTTTGAGAAAAATGCTGAATATACGTCAAGTAACTCCTTATTGGTGGTAACCATTCTATGAACTAAATCGTTCATTGAATCTGCAGATAAGTCTGTCAAACCAAATGTATTTTTCATGTCGTAGAGTTGGAACCAATGTGGTCTTCTATTGGGTGTTAGATTTGCTTCAGTAAGATTGTAAACGTAATTCACGATATTTTCTGGTGCCTAAAACCAAAAAATGTAATAAGCACATATCTTTGTTATTGAGTCGACTCTTGTTGAAAAGCCTTATGACCAGTGCAGTCTATAACAAAATATCTAAACATTTATATTGTTACTAGCTGACCCGGCAAACGTTGTTTTGCCATACTAAAAAAAAAGTTTTGAAAAATAGATGTTGGCCGATTCTCAGACCTAGAGGATATGTACACAAAATTTCAGGAAAATCGGTCGAGCCGTTTCGGAGGAGTACGGTAACTAACACTGTGACACGGGAATTTTATATATTAGATATGGATCATTTTTGAAATGGTTCTCTTTATTAGTAAAATAGCTATTGCCCGCGACTTGCGTACCTATAGTTTAAAATAATTCAGCAATAAAATTAAACATTGAAAGTTGTGCCGGTTTTAATGTATCTATAAATAAATATTATAGTTTCTATATATTTTTCGGTTACTCGCCATTTTGGAGTTTCGTCATTTTAATTTGATAAGTGTGATCTGGCCTGAGTAGGAGTTTAAGGGCCTACATCAATATTATCGTATATCATCGCCGACACGTACATATTAACACAGCCAGTAGGCACAGAAAATGAAGAATTAGGGATACTTTTCCTATCTACTCAAAATCTACTAAATATATTTTAATTCTGATTTACGTGTTTCTATATATAATAGTTACTTATGTTTTTAAAGTTATTTCATTAGTTAATACGCGATAATAGACCGACAAATGAAAAAAATGAAAAATTTGAGAGGTTGTTTCGCCAAGATTTTCTATCGAGAAAACTTTTTTCAATCGCGTTTCTGAGTTGATGCGATCCTAGATCATATATTGAAAAAACATATACTTAAAAATTAGAGCTCTAGCCATTCAATCTAAAGAAACAATGAAAACTTCGTACATAGAAAAATGCACGAAGCTATTTTGGTATCGTCTTAATGTATACTTACGTAAGTCTGTGGATTGATATCGACAGTTTTGTAGTTAACATTATAGAATGTGTAGGAGGTTGTACTTCCGGCACCCCAAGCTACGTTTATGGGAGTGCCTTCTGGACTGTAGAATATCTTGAACTCGTCAGAATGTGTATGTCCATTAAATTCTGCTGCTATTGTTGCGCTAAATCTGGAAGTAATGAAAACTTGAATTACATAATGTTGCTAGGTGTATATTTCGATTTCTGATGAGGCTTAAGAATAATTACGAGGTACACAACATGAAAATAACAGTACCTATATGGGGATACCTATAACAACGTATGTAATTGTGACAACAACTCAGTAACTCTCCAAATCCGATAGGTTTATTCTAAGAGGATCATAAATTTAAAAGATGCTATACCATTTACATTAGCTTAGGGATCTGATGTAACTTAGTAAGTTAAAATACCTGTTAACAATACGGTTGTATTCTGTAGTCCATGTCTTAGCAAAGTCGTTTACTCCAGGAGGGATATGACCAAGTATATGCACTTTTTCTCCAGCTCGCTCTGCTTTATATAATTCATCTATCAACCAATCTAAATGTCTCTTCATGTCTAGAGGATCGTGTGCCAGCCACCTGTTCAATAAATTAAGTAGATGCTGTAGATGTATTTGTTTATTAAGATTCGGAGTGGTGATGAACTAATGTCCGGTTCGCTTCATAAGTGTAGTCTCACTTATAAAAGCCAAAAAACAGGAGATAAATATGATTTTAAAATAAGCGTATGATAAGCTAATTATACGGCCCAGCTGTTGAGTTGGGTTAAGTGTTTACTTACCAGTTGTATCTATAGGCAACATTGTTGTTAATAGAAATAACACGCAGTCCCGGTCTTACTAATAAAGAGAAATCTCCTCTGTCTCGTAAACTTTCTTTGGCCTCTTCAGTTAGATAGTAGCTCCATTTTTCAGCAAGAGCGTTGTAAAGCCAAGTTGTATTTAATTTATCCTCGGTCACACTTGATGGTGCAAATCTGAAAGTAAGTCATTGCAAAAAGATGCATAATTGTATTACAACATGATGAAATAATATTCATGTTGTATTCTTAAAATGAAAGTGTCCTAACTCGAAATATGAAATTATATCTCTCTCTTCATATTTCTCTCTTTATCTTCTATCTCTATTATGAAATTATTCTAATATCATAGTATATATAAATGAGAAGTTAAACAAGAGAAATACGGACTCACTGGTTAGTCGGTTGAGATTCATGATTACCAATATTGGGCACAACAAAAATATCATCTCCAAAATTTTTCCTTATTTTTTCTATGACATAGCGGTTCACGTCGTTAATTAATTCGTACGTTGTTTCCCAAACAAAGTGATCAATTGAGTCTCCAATATAATATACTAAGTCTATATCCTGCAAAGAAAATGTCATCACTTATACAAAAATCTGTAGGCACATGTTCGTGTTGGAAGATCCGTTCTAGAAGCTACTACAATGAATTGTGACAAAGTCATCATCAGTTGTTTGTGTGCGAGTAAGTTTAGCTGTTAGCGAAATTAAGTTTTCCAGGTCTACAGTCAGTAGCGCCAAAAATATTTAACACAACGGGTTTTTGGCAAGTAGGGCGATGACATACTTGCGATATACATATTAATTATCAATCAGTTACTTGCTTTTCTTATCCGAATTACTTCGGATTAGTGCTATATTTCTGATTCTACACTATCACGTATGTATTTATCTATTGTTATTATTTGTATACCTTTCTGTTTATAACCTCGTTTCGACAGCAAAACAATATAGTTATTACCTTTGTTCAGCGTTCCTAATTCTAGTAGGTACCTATATTAGATCACGAAATTGTTAACGTAAAAAGGGCTAAGGAGGTGCTCATATTAATAAAAAGCCTAAGTCGTACTAAAATTTAAAACATTAGGTTCGTAATACCATGAATGAATTTTTATTTATGGTAATACTACTAGGATTTGTAGCCAAAGCTAGATAAATAGTTCGACTTACTTTATGTGTTTCTGTGATTGTATCAATGACATCATCAAATGCCCAAACAGGAGAGTCACAGTTTCTATAATCACCCCAGTAGCCAGCCGGTGCAGGGTTTCTAGGTGTTGCAAATCTGGTTTGTGAAGAGCTTCTTAGTTCCCGTATCTTAGGCGCTACGCTTAAATCTATCAAAATTTGATCGCTCGCGTTTACAATACTCTGTTCAATAAAAGACTCGTCGATGTTTGTTTTATATTGGTAACTGTCGGAGACTGTTTGTCCTTTTCTGCAACACGTCGGTTCCCCGCATTCGGCAGCACCATATGCTTCGTACAAAGGATCTATGTGAGCATCAGTGATTAGGACAATTTTAAGTGGTCTTGTATCGGTAATTGGAGGCTGTGGAATTAATAATTATACCTTTAATATCTAATTAATAAAATTTTGCCAAATCTTATTTTGTAGTATTGGTCAAATCATATGACAAACATAAGTATACCTACGTAACTTTCTGGTAGAAAAACGCTTTTCGAGTAGGAAAACTCTCACTTATTAATTTTTATTAACTTTAGTGATAACAGGAGTATTATTCTGTCTCCCTGTTACAGACTATACGTACGATACGTACCGACAGTGATCGGAGTTTTTTACTAAACTGGTGTAAGACAAAACCTTAACTAACTTACGTTATTAACTGGCGCAGGTTCCGGTAGATCCACATGCCAATCAAATCTATCATCGTTGACATTACAACTGTTTGGATTTTCAACATTCTGCATCACAAATCCACAAAAAGATCTTGGTGTTACCTCGGGGGTATTTCTAATTATGTAAGTTATAATAGGCTGAAATGTGAAATTAAAATTTACGAGGAACTCTTAATAAATAGCATTCAAATAGAGCTAACATGTGACTCCTTGTACTTGCCTATTGCCACAAAAACTATATTTAACAAAAATTTATCTAAGTTCTTTCTTGAACAAGCAAGTTTGATTGCGGTGAGACAGATGGGCTTAAATTAGGCGTCGGTATAGATACATAATGGATACCACAATAAATACATACCACATTTAATGCAACCACACCGTCGCAAACATAATGACTTTCAATGCCCAATGTTGAACAGAGATTTCTAACGATATTTATTATCTCTTCATCACTTTGTCCATTACGAACTCCTTCTATTACTGAAGCGAAGGCACTTCGACAAACCAAACAGTCCAGACTCTGAAAAATGGCATGATTAATTTTACCATATTTTTATACGGAAAGAAGGAAATGATAACGCTGAATTTGACGTTGCGATTAGAATTTCATGGTGTCCGATTGTTTGACCAAAAGTCATTTGGCAAAACTACACTTGACAAACAACGTTTGGCAAAATAGTGTATTCGCATATTGATCATTTTACAAATGTTTCATTTTGCCAAATGATCAACACTTTAAATTTACATTTAATTTTTATAAATGATTATTTTACAAAACTAACATTTGGCAACTGAGTTATCACATAAATCTACTATTGGTCTAAAAATTTGGTATTCTTGTTAAAATCACCATCTTTTGCATATTTTTTTTGCAAAGCCACGGCTCTGGATTTTCCTAAAAAGAAAATACTATAAGTAGTAATTGATATATTTTATTAATAATAGATAGATAGAATAAAAAAATATGATATATTACATTATTTGCAAAATAATTACTTATTAACCCGTTCGTCTTTGGAGATATATATCTCTTTTATTAGATTGGGTTAGGTTAGAACTTTAACCCCAGAAGCGACTTTAGGGCATTTCTCCCATTAATAATGATTCATGATGATAATGATATATTTAAAACAACATCATTTACGAAAAATATCATTTCGTGAAATGAAAAAAAGGTCAAATGACATTTGAATGCTTATAGTTGCAAAAGCCGTTTTAGTAAAAGCCTTTTATGAGCCATTTCAAGTTTTCGCACGAATTTCTAATATTTTGGGCTCCATAGTCTGTAATACCTAGAAGTTATTGAATATGCACAAAAAATGGGCTAAGGTTTCGTGTTGACTTTTAATGAAAAACATTTACTAAAAATGACTTGTTTGATCTATAGTAATCAATTTCCCACAACCATTTTATTGAAAAACCACCGCGGAGATGATTTCAGAGACGTAATTCAATCAAAAATACTTATAAATTAAGTTTCAAAAAATACATAACGCATTGGACATATATTTTAATCGTCCTTTAATGTAACAGATTATTGAATAGTATTACCATTATCTAGTAAAAAAATAAACCAATAGGCCAATTTTTGAGCTTAAGTTGCAATTTAATCGTGATTTTTGGTTTAAATACACAGTAATTATGGAAATAAAATTATTCCAAAATAAACTACGTTCATTAGAGAACCCATTTCTACAGTAATATTGGAAATTCTTGCATCTTTTTTTGTCTAAATATTGATAAAACTTCAATCGAAATTCCAATAAATTACGACACACAACTCACAAGTGCTATCGCTTACTATGGCGCGAGCGCCCGTCGACGAAGGACCTGTGTCTCTTTTTCCCGCGTCGCGCGTTGTGCAGTAAAGGTAATATTGTACTGCGACCACATAGTATTGATTCACTTTGTATTTTTTTCATAAGGTAAATCATTCTCCTGTCCTTATCCCATTATTTGGGGTCGGCGCAACATGTCTTTTTCTTCCATAGTCTTCTATCAGCCGTCATGTCTGTGTTAACTCCTCTTTCTTTCATGTCCTCTTTCACACAGTCCATCCATCTTTTCTTAGGTCTTCCTCTAGACTTTTTTCCTTCCACATTTTTACTCAGAACTCTCCTAAAGGCATAACTGTCCTCTCGTCTCATGATAATTATTCATAAGGTAAAGTTTGGTTTATAATCAAGTATAATGTATGAATTTGTAGAATAAATATATATTTTTGTTTTATTCGTTTTAGCAATGGGGCCTCAAATTGCAAGGATTTTGTATATTGTTGTCTAAAAAAAAGGTATCGTGATAATTATCATAGATAGAAATGCAAGATCAATGCCTTTACGCCAAATATTCATATAATCATCATCATCATCATCATCATAACATCACGCCTTTTTCCCATGGGGGTAGGCAGAGACTATAGAGCGCCATCTGCCACGATCGAAGCACACTTCCTTGGCTTCATCCACACTCATACATCTGGTCATACATGCCCGACGGTTGTAAGTGCTACGCACTTGCCCCTTTTGGAGTATCCCAGCGATGACATCGGAGTATATTTTTCTCGGGCGTCCTCTCCCAGCATTTCCACTTACTTTCGCCGTGTATATGCCTTTCGTTAAGCGTCTCTCATCCATCCTCTCCACATGACCAAACCACCTAAGCATACTTTTCTCCACCTTAGTCACTACATCCTCTTTCAGACCACAACGTTCTCTTATAACTTCATTTCTTAATCTCTCTTTCAAAGTCACACCACACATACTTCTCAAAGAGCGCATCTCTACAGCATTTATTCTACTTTTGTGCTTCTCCTGCCACACCCAACATTCGCTTCCATACATAAGCGTAGGTAACAACACGCCATTGTGGATCGCCATTCGAGCCTTTTCAGTAATCGCTTGGTTAGCCACAATAGCATGCAAGGCACCATTCAGCTTATTTCCCGCTAACACCCTTCTTTCCACATCAGCATCAACCTTACCATCTCTTGTAAAAACACTTCCCAAATAAACAAATTCTTGTACCTGTTCCACACTTTCATCATCTATTTTAATATTACATGCAGACATACACTCCTCTTTTTCAAACACCATAACTTTCGTCTTGTTTACGTTTACTTTCATTCCTTTTAGTCTAAATGCTTCATTCGTTCTAGTTACCATATCTTGCAATTCTTCCGCAGATGGTGCAAGTAGAACTTGATCATCCGCGTAAAGAAGACACTTGATAGGCAGCTCACCCATAACCAATCCATCATCACTCTCTCTCAAATCTACCAGACAACTATCCATGTATAGATTAAACAGCCATGGTGACGCTACACATCCCTGTCTCACACCCCTAGAGATACTAAACCAGTCAGTATATGCCCCATTTATCCTGACACAGGCTCTAGAATCCCTATAAAGAGATTTCAGTGCCTGCACCAAGCGCCCGTCAACTCCATACATAGATAGTGTCGACCACAATTCGTCCCTCCACACGCTATCATATGCCTTCTCCAAGTCTATGAAAGCGCAGTATACTTTCTTGTGTTTAGCCAGGTGTTTTTCGGCTATACACCTTAGGGAGAAGACCTGATCCACACATCCCATTCCCTTCCTGAATCCTGCTTGTACATCCCATAATTTTTGATCTGTCATACTCATCACTCTATTAATTAATACCTTAGCGTACAATTTGCCTACAACACTTAAAAGGCTAATGCCGCGGTAGTTTTTGCATTCCTGCTGTGAACCTTTTCCCTTATACAGTGGAACTATAACAGCCTTGCACCAGTCGTCTGGTACACGGCCGTGTCTCCAACACATATTAAAGATCCGGCACAACAGACTTGCTACCACCCCGTCACCGCCTTTCAGCATCTCTGTGGACACTCTATCATATCCAGCTGCCTTTCCAAGTTTCATTCCTTTCAATGCTTTCAGAACCTCATCCAGTTCAATCTGATTTTCGTCGCCCTCACCTATACTCTCACTATATGATTCCACGCTTCTCGCTTGCAACCGCTCTCCTACTTCCTGTACATCACCTTGCAACCTAAATAAACCTTCAAAATAACCTTTCCAACGTTCCAAAACCTTACATTCTTCACTTTCTAAGCATCCATCGTCTCCTCTTATGGCATTCATCTTTAACGTTCCTGTCGATCCACGGGCTTCTTTTACCTTCTTCCAAAATAGTTTGATATTTTCACGAAAATTATCACACAACTTTATGTTTTCTTTCTCTTCCCATGCATTCTTCTTCAATTTTACAAGCTCTTTTACTTTGATTTTTAGCTCTTTATACTTCTCTTTCATTATATCTAGCGCGTTATTTCCATTCCTCATCATTCTTACTTGCGCTTTACAATTTAATAGATCCAGCCATGCTTGCTTTTTCCTTCCTACCAAACCCTTTACTTCATCATCTACCCAAACTCTGCTCATTCTATTCCCACAATTCCTTTTCATAACACCACATACTTTTGTACTTACTTGTATCATACTATCTCTAACCAACTCCCAAGTTTCTTCTAAACTAAAGTCTTTCACCCCATCCCATACTTTATCAGTCATCTCTTTCACTTCTTCCTTATACATCTTTTTGATATCCTGTTCCTCTAATTTTTCTACTCTAATTCTTTCTAGCGGGGTTACGGACGCTCTAGCTCGATGGCGCCAAGTCTTGAATATATCGTTTACTCTGCACATGACGAGATGATGATCTGTCCCCACATTGACACCCCGATATACTCTTGCGTCCGTAACCTTTCTCTTTAGCCTCTCATCCAAGATCACAAAATCAATCACACTTCGACTGTCTTGCCTTTCCCAAGTATACCTGTGAATCTTTCTGTGATCAAACATGGTATTCATCACAGAAAGTTTCTTTTCCACACAAATATCCAGAAGGTTCATACCGTTTTCATTCACTCTATCATCTCCAAAAGCACCCAATACTCCCTCATATCCTTGTCTTTTTACTCCAACCCAACTGTTAAAATCTCCAAGCATAACTATTTTTTCATTCATCCTACATTCATTCACAACATCCCATAACTGACCCCAGAATTCCTCTCTCTCTGGCAGCGAGCTTCCCATATCAGGGGCATATACCCCTACAATAAAGAGGGAGTTAAGCCCCACCTTAGCCCTCACCCATACTATTCTACCACTTATACATCTATAGTCTTTCATACAGTTTCTCATTCTTTCTGATAGGACAATCCCCACGCCCTGACTAGCTCTTTGTGTCTCTGGGACACCAGACCAGATAGCAGTCAGACCTCCGTGCTGCGTCACGTCTACACCCTTTCGCTTGGTTTCGTTCACACACAAAACATCTATTCTCTTGTCTATCACCAAATCACACACTTCATCCATCTTATCTTTTAATCCTCCCTGAACATTCAGCGTAGCTAGGCGGCACTCCATAGCCCGCTTTTCGCCCCGCGGGAACTTACGACGTGATGTGTGGCGAACAACAAATGTAAGCATTTATTTTGTTAACCGACAATAATATGTGATTGTTTTTATGTTAATAAAAACAATCACAAATTATTGTCAGTTATCAATTTTCTGTTTACCTAGTTTAATAATTTCATTAGACCAAATTAATAAAATGTATAACTTTTTGTTAATCTCATCTAAAATCACATTACGGCTCAAGAATGTTTCGTCCGCCTCGGCTCTCGCGTTACACTGTTTGTGTTACGTTTGAGTGCGTAGCTACGCACACATAAACAGTGCTGCAGTATTTTACCTAAACTCGAGCGTAATCATTTTGTGAAATGGCTCTTATCACATTTTGTCAAGTGTAGTGTTTGCTAATGGATTATTTGCTAAGTAAGTTTTTGTAAGATGATACTTTTGTCAAGTGTATTGTTTGCCAAATGATCATTTGGTGAAACGTTGTTTGTCAAATGATCATTTGTCAATAATTTTTTGGTCAATCATTAGGGAACTGAATTTCATACATATTATAAAAGATAAAAGACTAATAGTATTTTTACTAATATGTATTTGAAATATGTCTATTATTGCGTAATATTTTGTAAACTAATTAAACCTCTTTACTTAATGCAAGACAAAGTCGATATTTTTGTATTCAAAACTACTCAAATGATTTTTTTTGTGTAATTTGTTAAGGTTTTTTTACTATCTAAATTCCACGCGTTCGAAGTTTGCGGGCCATAGCTTGCTTTTTATAACTTTTAGGTGCCTGTGAGTATTGAGACAAAATTGTTTAAGTTATCTTTGGCAATTTCTCCATTAGGAAAACCCAGTGGATTATAATTTAACATAACACTTGATTTGAATCATACGAGATAAGAAGCGATAAGATCAACTAGATAAACTGTCCTCGTCTAGTATACGAGTGTTAGATTGAATACTACGATAAGATGACCAGCAGTCATAAAAACCAGGAACACGATAATACACGAGTAACCCGTTACCTGCTTATCTATTTTAATAAGTTTGACGGGCTTCGTGGTGGAGCGGTTTATGTAATGGACTGCCGATCACGAGGTCGCGGGTTCGATTCCCGCTTGGGGCAGTCATTTGTGTGATATCCTTATCCATAATAGTCATACAAATGTTTGTACAGCGTCTGGGTGTTTTCTATGTATTATAAGTATGTATTTACAAAAGAAAAGTAGTATATGTAGTCTATCCGTATCTGGTACCCATAATACAAGCATAGAAATATAGCTTACTTTGGGACCAGAGGATGTTGTGTGAAATGTCCTGCATATTTATTATTATTAATAAGTAGTAAATTTATATACTCGTATTTATAGAGCCTGACTATACATGCATGTCAATCTCTTTTACCGAGAAATATAAATTCATCTCGTGAAGAAATCCAGAACTAATATTCTGCATTCTCTAGGTTCTGTTAAAAACATAACTAAACGATGGATTTGGGGATTAAAACCCGTCGCAAATTCAGTTTTTTTACTACCGGTATTTAGTGTATATGCAATACTAATATTACATATGAATCTAGTGCAATCAATGCAAGTTCTATTATAGGCAAAGAAATAATAATCTCTGAGACGTAATAAAGTTTTCAGAAATCAGCAAATGATCTACGAGGGTTTGGTCCAAACTATGGGCATGATAATCTGGGAAAAGAAAACCGCAAATAATTTAGGCGTATGGAAGCAATATAACGACAGACACACTAATACAACACCCGTTAAACGTAGGAATTGTAACTTACTGTTGTATTTGCACCGGACAGGTCAAAACTACAGAAATCTAAAGCGTGGTCTAGCTTTTATCACAGATAATCTCATAAAATGTCTAGTTTGAGGAACGACCTTTAATAATAAACTTTGGAATTTGAAATATGTGGCTTAATTTATTAAGATATTATTTAGCTTATCTTAAATGTATATTTCATTATCAACAGGTGTTTATATCAAAAACATTAATTAGGTGTAATAATTTATATAGGTGTGTATAAGTAAACACCACGATCGATAAATTAATATGCCACCACATTGGCAAGTATGAGTGAAAAATAAAAGGCTTGTCTAGCAGCACTTATACAGCTTAAGATTGATTTATCGATAATGACGTAAAAGTAATTGGTATTCCAATTACGATTACAAAAAGGAGAGTGCAATATGTGCATGTTCTTAGCGTATTTCACTCACCGTTCTCGCTTGTGAACCGCGGTCAAGGGATTGGCTGGATATATGTTCCGGTCTGTAAAGAATCTCTAATAGATCTTGAAACTCTTGGGATTCAGCTTCAGATAACTCACCCAGCATATGTTTTTTAAATAATTTTTCTACGCCATCTGAAAATATTACATCAATATATTCACCCACATGAAGAAATGGACTGTTGACCATGTTGATTCTAATCTGTCACTGTAATAATTTAAAACATCCGTGTGATGTATTAAATTATTAACTAAATAAAGATTTTATGATTATATTAATTGTTTACCACGCGGCTGATAATATAACATGTGACTTGTTAAAAAATAACATGACCCTCGAAAGCCTCGAAGGCTGCGTTATATAAGAACAAACTTTGTGTTATTTAGCCACTAGCAACGTGGATCTATTGCAAGTGGTAAAATTAAAATACTGCAGCATTATCCTCAGCCTAAGAATTTGAAACAAGTTAACATAAACGAGTAGCATATCGTTAAATTCATCCATCATCATTCATTCATCAAGAAAAGAGGGCTGATGTAATCCCTCTTTTCTTCATTGTAGGAGATCCATGTTTTTCAACACATACGCAATCCACGACCATACATAATACCAGACATAATATATGTATCCACGACCATGATTGAAAACAAACAAGAGCTTGTTAAAAATAAATAGTGAGAATATCAAGGAATTGGTTTCAGTAAAAAGTCGTCACAAACTTAAGTCTGCTATTCCTTTAAATTTTTTTTTATACCTGTACTTGATACGTGTGAGTTGTGTAACAGTTTAACGGGATTTAGAAATAACTGACTAATAAAAAACATTGATTACGAAAGGGACACTACTTTTATTTGTAGATATTTACCTGAAGATATAAGGTTTGTTGCGAAAGCCGTAGCCAAGATTACTGTAAACACAAACGGCTTCATCGTACGCACACGATTGATAAACAACTAATGATAAATGTGGAGACCTCCTTTATATAGATTTTTGATACCAATCATGTGCAAAAGCATTCAAATAATTGAAATGTTCAAGAATTATTATTCCATGGATGCGGGCCTAGCTATGTATTATCATTATTATGTTGTGACGTGACGTATGATAATCTGTATCACACAGATTTGTTACAAACGCAGGTGGGCCTAATATTAAAAGCTGTTATAAAATTGTTTACTTGAATATCCAAAAACAATAAATCACGATCACACCACACACCGCGTAGTTGGCTCTGAGAAAGCTACTCGTCATTAAATTTCGTGTTTTCGTTTATCACCAGTTAATAATCCAATAATCAATTACTTACCTATATCTAAACATTCGATAGTTAATAAAATAATCTACTAGGTACATAAAGAAATTAGCTGTCATTTATAAAACGCGTGGGTTTCATTTATCTTTTGTCACATGTCATGCCGCTTACATCCAACGACACTCGAGAAGGAAATGTGTAATTAATGTATTGATACTTACCTACAGAGCTACTTACCTCGGTCCGCTCAGGCGCATAACTAAGTTATATTATTATGTATTTTTTGGACACAACACTGCCTCGCCTCGAAAGGTGGCAGGACGCACTCCAACCAATACGTATTTTTTGGTAGGTAGGTACTTCGTATTAGCTCTTACTTAAGTTCGACTTAGATCTCTTTAAGACAGTTTAAGGTAATAGTTGTTGACGCCATAAGTCATAATAACCTTAGGTCGGAATTAGGTAGAGTTATTTATGTACTTGCATCGAAATGTTGATATTAATGTGGACTTTCCCGGGATTTCTAATAGACAATCCCGTGTGGCCAACAATATTAAGAATAAATAATAATAATCATCATCATAACATCACGCCTTTTTCCCATGGGGGTAGGCAGAGACTATAGAGCGCCATCTGCCACGATCGAAGCACACTTCCTTGGCTTCATCCACACTCATACATCTGGTCATACATGCCCGACGGTTGTAAGTGCTATAAAAACCTCAGAAATAGACAAATAAAACAAAGATAATTAACATAAAATTTTTATTAGTTTACATTAATTCACAATACAAATTATTGATATCTTAAGCAAGTTGAAATACGCATATTTCGCCTTTTTTATAAATACGAGCGAATACTTTTCTTACTGAATCACTCGCTATCAAATTTTTATTTAAAAAATCACGAATTTTTTTTTCTGCTCTTTAAAATTAATCTCGGGATTTGAGGCAAATCCACTTTATTCTTTCGCTGTATGAAATCAGTGTAAGTACATAAATAACTCTACCTAATTCCGACCTCTGGTCATAACCCGCATAAGCGAGTTGAATCCTAGATAGTAATAATAAACACTATTCCATAAAAATATAGCCCTGATCATAGTATACAGAACAGGGAACAGATATCGTGTCATCGTCCGCCTGCGCATGCATTGGAATGTATTCATTTTGCATTTATTCGTGACGAGAATAAAACCGCAACTTGCTGTTGTATTACACTATCAAGTAAAGACGTTTATCATCTTTGTACTAAAATGTAGTGGCGTATTTACCCTTTGGCCATAAAAGCCATGGCCTGCGGTGGCAGCCTATGAGGGGCGATGTAAGCAGACAGGCAGGCGTCTGGTGGGCCACTTTGCTCATCTCCATTATTTTATTATTTATGGCAAATATTACGGACCCTGTGCGCTAATTTTCAAGATACGTTATTGCTAAAAGGTGGATAAATGATTTAAAAATATCTAAAAACAGCATCAGAAAACATACCGCAGTAGGTTCCAAGTGTCATATATCATATAGTCGGCGTAGGCAGAGACTATAGAGCGCCATTTATTACGATCCAAACATACCTTGTATTGTGAGTGATAAATTGCATTCGATGTAGTTAGCGTATTTTATACCTGGCGGTAAAACCTCAGAATGGACGAGGGGAGCATAGGAAACATAAAAGTGCTGTCAGCTAGGTATAATAAAAGAAAGACAAATTACAAGTATGAATAATGTATTTAATTGTATTTAGATACAAAAATATATACAATGTTTGTTACATAAATTAATCAATCAAAAGTTACAGGGCGGAATAACGTCAATGATTAGCCATTTTGCCGAATTTTTACTTTAGTATTAAAACATAAACAATATTAAACTTCAGTCATTTCAACATCTTCGATACACAGATCGTCCAACATTTCTGCGAGCGTGATACGAGGCAACAAGGGGTCGATCTCATCAGTGTCCACGGCTATCTTGTTAGCATCTTTGAAGATATTCACATTTTGTCTGAACCCTGGATCTTCCTCCAAATCGTCCAAGAAGTCATTGTAATCCCTGTTAACAAATTATAAAATAGGATTAGGTTTAAACTAATTGCGAGATTTTAATATCGGGAATAGTGGCACTGGAACAGACAAGTTCGGAATCAAAAATTCTGAATGTTCGGCGACCCAATTAAGGATGAATAGGGCTTTATCAACAGATCACTGAAAATCGTGGTCTACCTATCCTGTGAATATCTGTCGTCACATTTAACTTTGAGACTGGAGCTAAATTTTTTCAAGTGCATTATACTTAGCTTGGCTTAATCGTACTAATCGACGAATAAACGTTTCATATTACGTATAGCCCCTCTATCGAAGACATACATAGAAATTTACGTGTCCTAGACACACTATTTAGTAAATATATGTGTATATATATAACAAAAAAATACTATTGATTATTATTTCATACTTTATCTTAACTAGATAGTATTGTGTATAAAATATTGACATAGTAATGATGAGTGTCTTTTCAATACACTTCATCACAATGAAATACATCATATTATCTGTAAATAAATGAACTTATCATTGAGTGTGTTTCACGAGAGGCTAATATTTAACTACAATATTGTTGTAATCTTATTGAAATAATTTTTAAAGTAATAAACATTTATGGTCTTATTCATAATGACTTATCGAAGGTTTAAAATTTCGCTAAAATAGGTTCGCGAAAATTGTCAAAACTTGTTATTCACAATAGTCTTTTTACAATAAAACGTTTATTATCTTTCCGATAAAATCTCCCGTTTAACGTTCGATAAGTCATTATGAATAAGACCATTAATCTTTACATATAAAACAGGCCTAATTACGTCACGGAGTTTGGCCCCTTTTTTTTTAAAGGACAGAGTGGTTTAATAGGAATGTTTATTGTTTATATCATTTATTAAGATTTGGTTTCTTAATTTCACGCGGAGAAAGTCGTGGGTAATAATAAATTAATAAATATTCATGGACATTTCACACAACGTCCTCTGGTCCCAAGCTATGCTTGTGTTATGGGTACCAGAATACGGATAGAATACATATACTACTTTTCTTTTGTAAATACATACTTATAATACACTAGCTGCCCCGGCAAACGTTGTTTTGCCATACAATTCTGTGTAAAAATCAACAACAAAAAATTTCATCAAAATCGGTCCAGCCAAATTTAAACTATCCTATCTCTCAAGTTGGATCGAACTGCACATGGTGTGCGAATTTTATTATAATCGGTTAAGTGGTTTAGGAGTCCATTGAGGACAAACATTGTGACACGAGATTTATATAATATATTAAGATAGAAACACCCAGACGCAGTACAAATATTTGTATGACAATTAGAAAAATCACACAAATGATTGTCCCGAGAAGGAATCGAACCCGCGACCTCTTGAACGGCAGTCCGTTACATTAACCACTCAACCACGAAGCTCGTCAAATAGTACCACAATAAATTATTTACAATATATTACTAATACTATCTGTTGCCCGCAACTTCGTACGCGTAGAATTGAGAAATCAAACCTTAAACAAATTCTACAAAAAAAAACCATCCTCTTAAACCCATCTATCTATTAAAAGAAACCGCATCAAAATATGTTGCATAGTTTTGAAGATATAAGCTCACATAAGATATACATACAAAAATAGCGACTTTGTTTTATAATAAGTAAAGAAGATAAGTTCCTTACATACAAAATTGTTAAGAAATACATATTTTATATGTTAATATGTAATACCTTTTTCTCAATCTATAAAGCACCATCTACTACGTTTTAGATATACTTTCTATAAACTCATACATCTAGTCATACATGCACGACAGTTGTAAGAGGCAATGTAATAAACAACACTTACTCGTTAGTAGAACTGAGCCCTTCATGTAATTCTTCAGCCATATGTTTAAGTTTCCAAGCGCGGGCTCGCCTTCTAGCCGCTTTTTCTCCATAGAATTTCTTAACTAGAAACACGTCGGGAATATTGTTTCGATCCAGTTTGTCGAAATTGGAATCATTGACGTTAGAATCACCTATATTGTAGCTGTAAAAAATAAATGTCGCAAATAAGTTTTTAAGTCACGAAATTAGGAAACGAAACACTGAAAACAAGAAATATGCGTTGAAAGAAGCCTCTTCTGAATATACCATGTCATCACCCCATTTCCTCTAATAAAACTGACCTCGTGCTGACCCCGTAGTTGACCTCTAACATTGACGAATAGTTTCAGAAGTGGGATACTTTTTTTATGGCCAGAGAAATCAACGGCCCTCACCTGATGTTAAGAGTAAGTGCAATCCAAATGCGAGAACACATACCTATTTACATACCGAAAACATGGCCCCCTAAGACTATTATGTACAATATCAGAGGTAGGATAAGACACTTACCCTAGCACAGTATCACCAGGTTTTAAAATATGACCCAGGTGTGTTCTAGTGTGAACAGGATTCACATCCAAGCCAAGTTCACTAGCTTTAACAACCCATACATCAGCTACTACATGCTTGTTGGATACCATTCCTTGGCCAGGGAAAGATTTCTTTTCCTGGAAAATACAATTCTCTTGTTATTTTGACCACAATGAACGTGATATTCTAATGTATGAGCTTTGCAGTTGCAGTTTTTCCTTAAAATACAGTAATTTAATGTGATAGACATAAAAAAAATCTTCACAATCTAAGACATTAATAACATTTAAGTTTGTTTGACATTAGTTTCATGGATATCAATTGCAAAAGCTTGTACATATTTAGATCTAAACTAGTGTTTTAAATGATGGGAGCTGAACTTGTCCATAAAAATGTTATAATTTTTTTTATACTTGCCTTCTCTTTCAATATATCAATATCCATAACAATATACTCTACTAATTGTTTTGGATTACATATTGGTGTAAAAGGATTCCTCCAGTAAACTGTTGAAGAAACATCACACACTTGACCAGTGCTAGCATCAATCAAATGAATGCTACTTGTTACTCTCTGCACTAAACAAATAGGTGATATACCACCAAGTTGCTGAGTTAACTTCTTAGGAAGACAAACAACACTGTCCTTTGAAAGAGGTACAATCTCAATACTAAATGTAAACTTGTAATTATACACATTACTGTGTATATCATGAGAGATAAGTTTCTTGGAATGCTGACTTTTAACTGGCAACACAGACTGAATGAAGTCCACCATCTTCCTTGCATGGTTTTCTGATGCATAGAAGAAATCTAATCCATCTGTAAATAAAATGATAATCTATTAATAATATAATTACTTTATATCAGTACATTTTATATATTTCACAGATTTCTTCTTTTTAAAGATTATTACATGCAACTCATTTAATAAAAATGATTTTTACAGATATTGTTTTATGTCCATTTTTAAAGGACAAATTTTTTACATATACATATAATTATGGGTATACTCCAGCCAAACTTTCAATAGAAAATACTATCATCAGTAGCTTATAGACAAGCAAGTAAGGATAGTACTATGCCGTTCAAATGAGAATTGGATTGACCCCGTGTCATGTTGTGACGTTATAGTTGTCAATTTGAACAATTTTGGTAGGATCACCAAAAAAAGACATTTTTATAATATAATTTATCTATCACTTTGTCGTTATCGTTTGCTAATTTTCGACCAATTAGCGAGACAAATACAATTAAAAACAATAACAAATAACGACAAGTTCAAAATAACAACACTAATAAACAAAAACAATGAGAAATAACAACAAATTAATTTTTTAACGGGAAGCAACTACTTAACTAACAGATTTTAAAATAAAATACCATAAAATTCATATACTCGACAAGGCACACCAACAACAACAAAATGGCGGTAATTCAACTTAATATCATAGTATCCAACAACGAAATTATTGAATGAAAATAGTATTTCTTTTTTAATAATATTATAACTATTATTACTAAATAATTTAAGACGTTTTTCGCTTCAAATTACTGAGATTAGGAAAAAAAAAATATTATTGATACGCTAACGTTGCTGACAGTACTTTTCTAATCACTTTTGACAACTAAAGGTCATTGCCAATCCTATTCTCAGTTGAAACGTGTGTTGGGATTGAGGATAAATAAAATTTTAAAACAGCCGTAAATCTGTGGCTAGACTTACTATCTATCTGGCATTATGGATAGTAGCTCTAGACTTACTAACAGAAAAATTGAGTACAACTAACCATGTTTAGGTTTAATACCAAGAGTATTTTCATGAGCTTTATGTTTAAGAATCAATTGTTCCAAATAATAAAATGTCTTTCTGTTGTTGGCTCTTTGTCTGACTTGTACTAACGCACGCCAATAGTCCTGAGCTTCAGAACGATGGCAGGCATCACACATCTGATGTTGAACATTGAACTCAACTATAAATGTTTGTTGAAGTACTGCTCCACCCATTACCTCACCTTGCACTGTCAGTTTTACCTAGAAAATAAGTATTTTATATTATGAGCAGGCATGAGATGATGTATGAATGAAATGATAAATAAAAGGAGTAGGCAAAGATATAACACTCAGAAAAGTGTGGCAGAAAGCCATAACCATATCGCATTAACATGCTCCATTTGGAATTTTAGAAATAAATCATAATTTTAAAAAAAGTTAACCATAATTTCTTAGTATTTTTTGTCTGTTCATATCTATTAAAACAAATTAAAGATCTCACAATTTTAAGACATAAACTAGAAAATAGCATTCTTCTATGAGTGTAATAAGTATATTATTGTACCTTTATCCTTTTGGAATGTGGCTCAGTCCAAGCAAACCCAGCATCAACAAGTTTTACTCTATTTAATCCTTTTAACCTTTTAAGACAAAGTGCAAGTAATTCACGTGATTCCAATGCCGCGACTACCCATTCTACAGGTGGCTGCAAGTACCTATATCAATTTTATTAAAAATCATTTATATTATGACAGTTAAAAAATATAATTTAAGAAATAAAAAATATTACCTCTCGCATCCTCTACAGAAAAATAAGGTTGCCTGTTTAGGTATTCCGTCAGTGATGTCCACATGAGCACGTAAACAAGCTACGCACATATTAGACGGATTAGCTTCTATAGGCACAGCACATTGACAACATAATCTAAACAAAATAACATTGTTATTATAACTTTAAACGTAATCACTACCATGAAATTACCAATAATAATATATGCTCGCATGTTTTTAATTCCAACTATTGTTTATAGAAAGCGAGAAACTAAAATTTGCGTGAGTAAATGTGTATAACCTCAAATTTGAATACTTACATTCGCGTACTATTTGGACCAGCAACACTATCAGGAGATATATATTCCATTTTGCACAATAAGTAAATGAAGATGAAATCACACTAAAACACGCGCAGAAGCTTTTTAAATAAATCTCCAAATTATTGAATGAAACCCCTACAAACACGTAACACACTCTCGTGAAAATATGACAGTAATGACATTTGACATAAGGCTTATTGAAAAATATCGATATATCGTAATTATTTGTCGATTCATCGATATTTTGAGTGATATTTAATTTCCCGATATATCGGTATAAAATTTCAAGTATCAAAAGGTGGATATTTTTTGGATCATTTATAAGTCATCATCCTCCTGCCCTTATCCCATTATCTGCGCAACATGTCTTTTTCTTCCATAGTCTTCTATCAGCCGTCATGTCTGTGTTAACTCCTCTTTCTTTCATGTCCTCTTTCACACAGTCCATCCATCTTTTCTTACGTCTTTCTCTAGACTTTTTTCCTTCCACATTTATGTGCAGAACTCTCCTAACGACATTGCTTTAAATTCCTCTCGTCTCATGACATGCCCATACCAGGACATCCGCTCATTCTTAAATTTTTCAGTCACTGGCATCACTTTCAAACTTCCTCTAATATATTCATTCCTTATTTTACCCATTCGCGTGACTTCACACATCCATCTCAACATTCACATCTCCGCAACGCGCATTCGTCTTTCATCCATCGCTTTTGTTGCCCAGCATGAGGCGCCATAAATGACAGCAGGGCCCTGAGTCGGGTATTTCAACGGTGTCACAACTGTACCATTATTGTACCATTATGGTGCAATAGTAAAGTTTTTGGTAGTCTACTATTAATGTGTCATCATAACGACTTCATCATTGTCTTACAATTGTCAAAGTGACATAAATTGCTAGTCTCGTACACAACTGGGCCCTGAGTCGGGTATTTCAACGGTGTCACAACTGTACCATTATTGTACCATTATGGTGCAATAGTAAAGTTTTTGGTAGTCTACTAATAATGTGTCGTCATAACGACTTCATCATTGTCTTACAATTGTCAAAGTGACATAAATTGCTAGTCTCGTACACAACTGCTTCACAATTGCAATTCAATGACTGAAATGTTTCGGTAGTCTGCTATTTTGAATTTGACAGTAATATTTTTAAATTGTCCTGTGTCGACAGATTGCCATAAATAAAAAATAGATAGATAGAAATATTAGAAATTGTTCTTTGTAATTTATTGCAATTTACTAATCTCCTAAACTTCACATTGCTTTTTATACTAATAAATAGTATGTACAAATATATTTAAACGAAGTCTAGCATGATTAAATATTTAAATTTATTAGTAGTTTTTCGAAAATCACTTCAACTAACGCATTTTTTAAAAACGGCAACACATACATACCATTCTAACACAATCCATAGATAAAAGAGACCGAAAATTCAATGCATAGATAAAAGAGATCGACAATTCTATTACCATTGAAAGACCGTTATGACGGCATATAGCAGACTACGGATATTTGACTTCAATTGCAACGGTATCGTGCCGGTATTGTGCCGGTATGACAATTGTTCCAAAATAGTGGACTTGAGCACCAGGGCCCTGAGTCGGGTATTTCAACGGTGTCACAACTGTACCATTATTGTACCATTATGGTGCAATAGTAAAGTTTTTGGTAGTCTACTAATAATGTGTCGTCATAACGACTTCATCATTGTCTTACAATTGTCAAAGTGACATAAATTGCTAGTCTCGTACACAACTGCTTCACAATTGCAATTCAATGACTGAAATGTTTCGGTAGTCTGCTATTTTGAATTTGACAGTAATATTTTTAAATTGTCCTGTGTCGACAGATTGCCATAAATAAAAAATAGATAGATAGAAATATTAGAAATTGTTTTTTGTAATTTATTGCAATTTACTAATCTCCTAAACTTCACATTGCTTTTTATACCAATAAATAGTATGTACAAATATATCTAAACGAAGTCTAGCATGATTAAATGTTTAAATTTATTAGTAGTTTTTCGAAAATCACTTCAACTAACGCATTTTTTAAAAACGGCAACACATACATACCATTCTAACACAATCCATAGATAAAAGAGACCGAAAATTCAATGCATAGATAAAAGAGATCGACAATTCTATTACCATTGAAAGACCGTTATGACGGCATATAGCAGACTACGGATATTTGACTTCAATTGCAACGGTATCGTGCCGGTATTGTGCCGGTATGACAATTGTTCCAAAATAGTGGACTTGAGCACCAGGTCTTATTACCGATTTATAAACTTTGCCCTTTAATTTAAGGGGCACTTTGGAATCGCAGATGGTTCCCGTGACCTGCCGCTATTTCATCCATCCTGCATCAATCCTGTGCTTCACCGCACGATCTACGTTGCCATGACTCTGTTTTAACGATCCGAGATACCTACAGCTTTGGCATGCTGGCAGAAGTGTTCCATCGAAGTACACGGATGTAAAACTGGAGAGACCACCGAAGGCGCAGAAAATATTATGCTCCGTTTTTTGTCGGCTGCTTTTGAGGCCTACGCTCTCCGGCTTATGCCTCCATTCCTCCGGCATGCTCTCCACTTTAGGCAAATCTTCTCCCACAAGGACGACATCATCAGCGAAGAGCATACACCAGGGCACCTCCTCCTGCAAGTCTCATGTCAACACATTCATGAGTCCATGACCAACAGGAAGGGGTAAGAGTTATAATCGATATTTTATAAATATCGATCCATTTATATTTTTTTCGTTTCCGAACTAGCTTAACTTAAAGGGCGTTGGAGCATTTAATGGCGTTCAACTGGGTTTTGTAAAAAGAGTCTTGATTTATTAATTTTTGCTCTCAGATAAATATCGAAGACGTAGTAAAGATATTTACTGGGTGGACTGGGGTACGCAATAAAATGAAATGAAATCACGTAGACAGATTTTTTTACAAAACTATTGTCAAATTCTTTTTTCCTACCACCGGTTCAGGATATTAAATATTTAATTCTCTTGTATCATTAGCCCATTAGGGAAAGTTTTAGGGGAATAAACATATTTTACAATACCATATTTTCACTATGATACGTCTCAATATGAAGAGATGAAAGAGGTTTTGGTTTTTATGTTCTGTACCAAGAGATAAAACGGGACCCTATTACGGATACTTCGCTGACCGTCCGTTTGTCAGGCTGTATTTCAGGAACGAACAATGATGAATAGAAAACTAAAATTTTCAGAACTTAACAGTTGATGCTATAACAATAAATACTCACCATCATCATTCTTCTACCTTTATCGCTTTATTCGGGGTAAGGAATACGATAAATATATTTTGATAATAACAGTAAATCTGTGGCTATTCACTACTGAAACAAATCAAATCAGTCTGCTGCTCAAGTCCACTATTTTGGAACAATTGTCATACCGGCACAATACCGGCACGATACCGTTGCAATTGAAGTCAAATATCCGTAGTCTGCTATATGCCGTCATAACGGTCTTTCAATGGTAATAGAATTGTCGATCTCTTTTATCTATGCATTGAATTTTCGGTCTCTTTTATCTATGGATTGTGTTAGAATGGTATGTATGTGTTGCCGTTTTTAAAAAATGCGTTAGTTGAAGTGATTTTCGAAAAACTACTAATAAATTTAAACATTTAATCATGCTAGACTTCGTTTAAATATATTTGTACATACTATTTATTAGTATAAAAAGCAATGTGAAGTTTAGGAGATTAGTAAATTGCAATAAATTACAAAGAACAATTTCTAATATTTCTATCTATCTATTTTTTATTTATGGCAATCTGTCGACACAGGACAATTTAAAAATATTACTGTCAAATTCAAAATAGCAGACTACCGAAACATTTCAGTCATTGAATTGCAATTGTGAAGCAGTTGTGTACGAGACTAGCAATTTATGTCACTTTGACAATTGTAAGACAATGATGAAGTCGTTATGACGACACATTAATAGTAGACTACCAAAAACTTTACTATTGCACCATAATGGTACAATAATGGTACAGTTGTGACACCGTTGAAATACCCGACTCAGGGCCCTGGCTGATTCAGAGGTTTTCTCTACTTTCTTTCATTAAAATCTAGGAAGGTTTTAGCCAGTCAAACACCCGTATTCACAAACAATATTTACTTAGTATATGTGTTGATGCACTGGGCCCCGAGTCGGGTATTTCAATGGTGTCACAATTGTACCTCAATGGTACCATTATGGTGCAATAGTTATGCCATTATGGTAAAGTTTTTGGTAGGTAGTCTACTATTAATGTCTTGTCATAGTGGTGCCATTACGACTTCATCATTGACTTACAATAAAATTGTGAAAGTGACATACTCGTAAATTGCTAGTCTCGTACACAATTGCTTCACAATCGCAATTCAATGACTGAAATGTTTCGGTAGTCTGCTATTTTGAATTTGACAGTAATATTTTGAATATTTCGAAAGAAAAACCTGTCAGACAAGAATTGCCGCCTTAAGTAAAGGGGTGGATCCCCACATTCAATTTGTAAGGCATTACATGGGCTAGATTTCATTGCCCCCAGAATAATTCTTAGGGCCTTGAATTGTATTTTGTCCAATCGTACAAAAAAAAATAGATAGATAGAAATATTAGAAATTGTTCTTTGTAATTTATTGCAATTTCGGATCTCCTAAACTTCACATTACTTTTTATACTAATAAATAGTATGTACAAATATATCTAAACGAAGTCTAGCATGATTAAA
This sequence comes from Orgyia antiqua, assembly GCA_916999025.1. NCBI lineage: Eukaryota > Metazoa > Arthropoda > Insecta > Lepidoptera > Erebidae > Orgyia > Orgyia antiqua. The sequence goes on along the minus strand of OU779864.1, from coordinate 11,070,290 downwards.
TGTTTAAATTTATTAGTAGTTTTTCGAAAATCACTTCAACTAACGCATTTTTTAAAAACGGCAACACATACATGCCTTTCTAACACAATTCATAGATAAAAGAGACAGAAAATTCATTGCATAGATAAAAGAGACAGACAATTCTATTACCATTGAACGACCATTATGAACTCATATAGCAGACTCAGACTACGGTCATTTGACTTCAATTGCAACGGTATTGCAGTTGCATCGTGCCGGTATGATAATTTTTAATATTTCTATCTATCTATTTTTTATTTATGGCAATCTGTCGACACAGGACAATTTCAAAATATTACTGTCAAATTCAAAATAGCAGATTACCGAAACATTTCAGTCATTGAATTGCAATTGTCAAGCAATTGTGTACGAGACTAACAATTTATGTCACTTTCACAATTGTAAGTCAATGATGAAGTCGTAATGGCACCACTATGACAAGACATTAATAGTAGACTACCACAAACTTTACAATTGCACCATAATGGTACCATTGAGGTACAATTGTGACACCATTGAAATACCCGACTCGGGACCCTGGCTTGAGGTCAAAAAAATATTTATGGGTGTGTGAAGTACAACGTGAAGTTGCCCGGTTGCTTGGGGCAACATTATTGACGTCCGTAAAAACACGATTGTCATTAAATTATTAAATTGAGTTTTTATGTGAAAATGAATTATTTGAGTTAAAATTACTTGTAAAATCCTATGTTGTGGCATTTTTTAATTATTCTGATACACTAGAACACACAAAGACTGCGCATTTCGTTATTTTTATTTTTTTGTTCGTAGCGGCCATGAAGGTACAGATAAAAGTGGAGTCCAGACTCTGAATACCTACTTGAAGCAAAAATGATGTATGGCTATCTCGCTCACTGTGGTCAAACCCTTTCTTTCTAAGTAGGGTAACCTTTATTGTATTTCTTCCAGGACAAAACTTCAAGTAGTTGTGTTCCATATAGTGTCAACAAAATGTTCACTTCTAAGACCTAGCCCGTATAGATTTTATGTGTCGAGATACTTTATGTACTGTGCGTAAAAAAAATACTCAAAAAACAAACTGTTTGTTATCGCGTGAAAGTTTGGATAATTCTAGTTTTTTAACAGTAACTGGAGGTTCGGTTGTTAAATTTATTATTCTTTTTACATTTATAAACACGTAAAATTTCCTAGTTCGTATGTACGATGTACCTATAGAATATTGGTGGGAAATAGATAATTACTAGAACAAAGGTGTAGTTCCTACGGCAATACGAAATTAATGAATGATTGTGAGATCTGCTTGAGATAAAATAATGATAATTTACCTTTATTTCAGACCTAAATACATGTTACAAAGATACAGAAAAATGATTCCAACGAATTGAGAACCTCCTTTTTTGAAGCCGGTTAAAAATAACAAGGTGTTAGTAATATCTTAGTAAACAAAACAAGTTACACAATAAAATCTATTTGGCATACCTAAGTGGAAACATAACTTTTTGTGTAGGTAGCGTAAAAACGAAAAAGGGTTATTGTACTCATATTTTTAAACATGTACTGTTATTAAGGGACCAACCATGAAATCGCAAAAGATATATGTTTCATTAATTTTGCAGATTAATTAAACATTATGAATACATACTGGACAATAGTTTTTCCTAGATTTCTGGGTTAGCCAATGTATTTCTATTTATTAATGTCAGTTAAAGGGCAAATTCGGTCAATAATACTTCTGAAAAAAAAAATACGTTACGTTGATTAAAATTAGTTTGTCGGAAAATCTGTAGTTAATAGTCATTTTAACTGACAATATGAATGTGGTTAAAAGTGGCTGACGGAAGAACGGAGAATCAGTCAAAATCAATTTTTACGTATATTTCTGTCTACAGCGTTTAAAGGAACCTATCATGAATGGCATGACGGGAGCTAAAAACCTAACCCACCCTTGTCGGGTTGCCCTTGGCTCCCTGTGCCTTGTGTTCCACTACTTGGCGCTAGGCAAGTCAGTTAAAATTACATTTAAACAGCTATATTGGGTAAAATTAGTTTTGAATAATTTCAGTCAAAAGTACTACTGTCGAGAGCTTACAGTCTATTGAGTGGTTATAAGTTTTGACTGTGACATATATCATAGGGGGCTATAATAGGAACGATAATAAAGTTACAAAAAAAGGGCAAAAAAGAAACAACAGCACTTTCCAAATTAAAATCATTTAATAACTTTTCTTTTATACATGACTAAATATTATTGTTTTGTGTAATTTCTGTCTCTTACCACGTAAATCACTAAGTATATTTTCTGTATGACTCTTTAAGTGTTAAAAAATGAATTTGCAATTTTCTTAATTAATACGCTTTCATGCAAATCATTGCAATAAATTGAGTCCGTGATGGGATGCTTAAACATTTCTTGCAACAGAGGAGTAAAATGTTGTGATACAACATTAATTAATTTGTTTTCTATATTGTTTTCTCTGAGTTGGCCCATCAGGAAGGATTACTTTCATAAATGCCAGAGCTAGGATTTGGTACACCCAGAGTAGCTACTTGCCCCATAGACTCTTCCTGTAATGAACTGTCTATCTGAAAATTATAATATATTTTACAAAATATAGCCTTTTGCCATATATTCGAACTACTACATTTCTGAAACATAATAATAATGTAAGGCTCTCATTAGGCAGTCGGATCGGGGGGGGGGCTGGTTCAGAATGCAGAAAGCAGCAATTATCTCTGGAGCCTTGAGCGCCGGTAGTTTGGAAAATGTTCCTGATACTGGTGGGGTATTTTTTTTCATACTAGTTTTTATATTCCTTATAAATTCAAATATTTAACATTGTATAACATGTGAGACAATTAAAGGAGTTTGTAAATAGATACTTGAAATTTTACCTTGCAAGGTGATACTGCTTCTTGATTTGTAATTATAGTAGGAACTGCTGTTTGTTTTAAAAAATCCTTGCACTTTCATAAAATTTCATTTTCAATGGTACAATGGATAACCATAATTTCCTCTGGGTACTATTTTTAGGAAATCTAAAAAAATAATATTGTAGGTAAGTATATTAATGTTGTAAATAATGTGAAATAAAAATTAAATGACTAAGCAAACATGTATAATTTAGTTCAGGTCCCACAGAAAGTCCTAGATATGTCCTCAGTATGGTCACACTATTTCAAAATTACTTCTTGTAAACAAGAAAGATAAAATTGCACTAAGTCCATGAAATTCAATGTAAGACTATTAGATCTTTACATCGTTATCAGTATAGTTAGTTAGACGTATGCTGAAAACATTGTTTAATCATTTTATGAAGTATTTAATTGAAAATACAAAGAAATATGTTTGCAGTTATTCAATGCCAGAAATCACGATCTAAACACTTACGCGTGAAATTGTATATCACCTCCTGGACACCACGTACTACCGCAACCACGCACTACACAAGTTTGCACCATTTCTTTAATTATAAAAATAATTAGAGTCGAAAATTTGAAACGAAGCTGTGAACCGTAAAGTAAACAACCGACATATTGGCACAATTTTGTCGACAACTTGACATATGGTGACCAATGTTGCCAAATTACGAAATCCTTAGGAAATGGGGAAAATAATTCACTGATTCGTCAACCATGAAAAGCATCCGTGATCTACTATTTTATTATTTTTAATTTCATTCATCGTATTTCAACTAGTTATTTATAGTTACGATTAAACACTATCAAATGACAGTGTTTAACTTGTGATTTGATATGTGTGGTGACTCTTTTTAAGAATTTACTAGGAGATTTTAATAAGGAGATAGCAGTACTAAGGCCACACTAAAAAGAGAGGTCAGACCACAGAGAGTGAGATAGAGATACGTAGGTATTTGCCTCAAACCGATGTTCCAAGTATGGTCTCCTTTTTTTTATCTATACCTTCATGGTAGCGGCGACACTAAAAACTGACAACGGTGTCAATTAAATATGGTGTATTAAAACAGATCTTGATTTTAAATGCCATACTTGTATCAGTGTGTTCAAAAGTGACGTTTGCAGATTGCAAAAATTAGGCAAAAATTAATGTCATCACGGTATGTCACATATTAAAGTTCCATATAATTTTAGACCATGAATTCAAGTTAGCCCAGGCTAACTTGAGTTGTCCTCAATTTTAAACGCCAACCCACCTTCTGGTACTTCTTTGTTCTAAGATAAGATAAGATAATTTTATTTGTTGAAACATGGTATTTTTACATAATGGTGTTGATAACAGTTAAAGTTCTGCATGTTCAAATCTTATTCAATTTCAAAATGCTAAAGATGAAATATAATTCTTATTAGAATCACAGCAATTTAAATTCTTGCACAGCCTCGTAAAGCTGTAATTGCCATTGACGGTCGGTCGGCTCGGCCGGATACGACGGTAAAATTTTTTAAGATCAACGTTAGTCTATGGTAATGTCGTAATCAGCCTTGTGGTGATATCCGAACGTCGAGTTGTTACGTAAAGAATCTGGGTTCCGAACCTCTTTCGTGACCTTTCCCGACTAAAGTTACTGTGCATTTATTCGATCGAATTCAAATTACGAAAATGTTCTCTACCGTCTGCAGGGCGGGTCGCCTGGCCACAAGGGCGGTAGTGAATAATACCTCCGATAAGGCTCCTTTGGCTGCTGCACCGGTGTTGAACAAACGTGATTATGCAGCTAAAGCTTCAGCCAAAGGCTCAGGTAAAGTCGTGGCAGTTATTGGTGCCGTCGTGGACGTGCAGTTTGAAGACAATCTTCCACCCATTCTAAATGCATTGGAGGTACAAAATCGATCACCCCGGCTTGTCCTGGAGGTGGCCCAACACTTGGGAGAAAATACCGTCCGTACAATCGCTATGGACGGTACCGAGGGTCTGGTTCGTGGTCAACCCGTACTTGACTCAGGGTCACCTATCCGTATCCCTGTGGGTGCTGAGACTCTCGGCCGTATCATCAACGTTATTGGCGAGCCTATTGACGAGCGTGGCCCCATTCCAACTGATAAGACTGCTGCCATTCATGCTGAAGCTCCTGAATTCGTAGAAATGTCTGTACAGCAGGAGATTCTTGTAACTGGTATAAAAGTCGTAGATCTGCTGGCCCCCTATGCAAAGGGAGGTAAGATTGGTCTGTTTGGAGGTGCTGGTGTAGGCAAAACTGTATTAATTATGGAGCTGATCAACAACGTCGCCAAGGCCCATGGTGGTTATTCAGTGTTTGCTGGGGTAGGTGAACGTACCCGTGAGGGTAATGACTTGTACCATGAAATGATTGAATCAGGTGTAATCTCCCTGAAAGACAAGACCTCCAAAGTAGCATTGGTATATGGTCAGATGAATGAGCCTCCAGGCGCCCGTGCTCGTGTCGCCTTAACTGGATTGACTGTTGCCGAGTATTTCCGTGACCAAGAAGGACAGGATGTGCTACTCTTCATTGACAACATTTTCCGTTTCACCCAGGCTGGTTCTGAAGTGTCTGCATTGCTTGGTCGTATTCCCTCAGCCGTAGGTTACCAGCCTACCCTGGCCACTGACATGGGTACTATGCAGGAACGTATTACTACAACAAAGAAGGGATCCATCACCTCTGTACAGGCTATCTATGTGCCAGCTGATGACTTGACTGATCCTGCCCCAGCCACAACTTTTGCTCACTTGGATGCCACCACTGTACTGTCCCGTGCCATTGCTGAGCTGGGTATCTACCCTGCTGTGGATCCTCTTGACTCCACCTCTCGTATTATGGACCCCAACATTATTGGAGCTGAACACTACAATATTGCCCGTGGAGTACAAAAAATCCTTCAAGACTACAAATCACTCCAGGACATCATTGCTATCCTTGGTATGGATGAATTGTCTGAAGAAGACAAATTGACTGTAGCTCGTGCTCGTAAGATCCAGAGATTCTTGTCACAGCCTTTCCAGGTTGCTGAGGTATTCACTGGACATGCCGGCAAGTTGGTGCCTCTTGAAGAAACAATTAAGGGATTCTCTAAAATCCTGCAAGGAGAGTATGATCACCTACCTGAAGTAGCATTCTACATGGTTGGACCTATTGAGGAAGTTGTAGCAAAGGCTGAAACCCTTGCAAAGTCGTAAACTATTAAAATAAATATTTTCATTGATATTAGATATTGCTTGGGTGGGCATAAGAAGCAGTATGGGAAAATATACATAATGAGAAATTAAAGCAGGTATTTGTAGATAAACACTGTATCGATAAAAAAAAAACAATCTTTAAATTATTTGAATCTTTGTTTTTACTTTCAATCCTGCTGTTTTATTGTGAAAAACTATCCTAAGCCATGTTACATAATGGTGTCGATTCTACGTCCACAACTAAACTTAACTTAACTAAAAAATGAAAACAACTATTGCTGTATATTGATTATTTGGTTGTTTTGTTGTGTAATTTAATATTAATTACAATCATCAATCTATAATAAACAGATTTGCTAACAAGAAAGAATCGTTAACATTACGGAATTGTGTTATTGACATAATCAAATTTCATTTTTTAGTTAAGTTAAGTTTAGTTGTGCGTCTAGAATTGGTACCAATGTCTAGTATACTTTATATAAAAATCTCCAATAGTACCTTTGGGGTAGCGAGCTTATAGGTGGAAGAAATAGCTTATAGGTAGCTGAAAGAAATTAAATAAGGGTTTGTACAAAACCCTAAAAAGAAGCAAATAATTTTTAAACCACATTTTTTAGGGTTCCGTACCCAAAGGGTAAAAACGGGACCCTATTACTGAGACTTCGCTGTCCGTCCGTCCGTCCGTCCGTCTGTCACCAGGCTGTATCTCAAGAACGGTAATAGCTAGACAGTTGAAATTTTCATAGATGATGTATTTCTTAAATCTTTATAAAATAAAGATTTAAGGGGGGCTCCCATACAACAAACATGATTTTTTTACCGTTTCTTGCTCGATACTAATAACGTTGCCTTATGTTGCATAGATAATGGTACGGAACCCTTCGTTAAAATTGGTCAAGTGCGAGTCGGACTCGCCCGACTCGCACTTGACCAATTTTTATTTGAATAATATTTGTTTAAAGCACTTTTATAACTGCTATAGCTATTTCTGGTATTTCACCCAAACTTCAAATACTACTACGCTCCGTGGTTTTTATCATGATCTATACCCTATAATAAACAATTGCCCGCGACTTCGTATACGTGAAATATTGAAGTTTCTCCTTTTTTGCCACTTTTTTAACTGATAGTCCCTTTCTATTAGTCGCAGCCTGATGTTATATAGCTAACAGCCTTCCTAAATAAATGTACTCTATCATTGCAGGAATTTTTCAAATAAAGAATATGAATGTTAGGATAAACAAGTGATAAACAGCTAGCACACCCATTAGCAAGCGCTATTATTTCATTAGAAGTTTCAAAATAATTGATAGTAGTTAAATGGTAGTTTTTAACACCCTTGCTCGTAAAGCTGATCTAATTCCACCGGTTTTAAATATGTAAAGCGGGTCATAAAAAACGCGTGTGTTACCAAAGCAAGTAGGTAGTTAAGTTATAGTCCATACAAATTTCATAACAGTATTATTTGCCATTTCAAATATGGAACTGATCGCCCCCGCACGACTCGAGCAGCGCGCTTTTGCTATTCAAATTTCGAACTAATCGCCGCGCGGCGCTAGTCAGCAGGCAGCGCTGGCGCGCTGTTAAAATGGCGGGAAAGCAACAGTGTGCATTCACAGATTGAGTTTATTTAATGTTTTTTTTCTGTTTCCTCGCAAATGTGTTAAAAAACGTCGTACGATATACGTGCGTATTGGTTATAACATGCTCGGCTAAATTACGCCCTCGCCTTCGGCTCAGTTTTAGTGTTATAACCCCATTTAGACAAATAACATGTAATGCAAAAGTTGAACCTTTAGGCATGTAAGATAAAAACAACAATAGGCATGATGCTCTCTGCTGTGGCGGCTACTGTAGGTACACGTCTATATTTCGAAATAGGTATGCCCACGAACATTTACATGGCACCTACAGTCACTCAGGGTGGGTAGCATTTTCATTTGTTCACACAGCATAAGACGATTCACTACTACATGGGAGTTATGTAGAGCAAATCGGTTCCTAAGGCGCTGCCTCCACGAGCGAGAGAATCGCGGCGATATTATCGTCGTGCCACGTATTTCTATACACTCTAGAGAACCGTCTCCGCACGGCGATATCGCCGCGATGCGACGCGGCGCGCTCTCAAACAGGGTTATTTCAGCGTTGCCTCTCGTTCGCAACGTGTCGTCAAGGAAACGCGGCGATACCGTTGCGAGTCGCCGCGGAAACGTTACGATACGCGGCGGAATTATCGCTCGTTCGTGGAGATTGTCCGACGATATAAGGGCGGACTCGTCGCGATTCTCTCGCTCGTGGAGGCAGCGCCTAAAGTAATGTATTTTTGAGAACCTAGCCTGAAGACGGTAAAAAGCCGAGAAAACGAAATTCGTCTCTATTTTCGTCAAAAAAAATGGGAATTACTTTTTTGGCTATTGCCCTGAAGTGCAACTTGATTTGAAAACCCTCTCAGAAACCAATTACTGCCTACCTCCATGTCTTAGGACAGTTAAATACTATGGTACTACCATTATGTTGGCATGGGGTAATAGTACGTAATTAGTATTGTCTAATTGCTTAATACGTTCAGTGCGGCTAACGCTTATGCGCGTTTTTCTGATCTTCACCAAGTGCGGGCCGACGCGTATACGCGTCCATCCAAAAAAAAAATCTGTAGGCAAGCGGGGTGCGCCGCACCTGTGCGTTTATAGCGTGTATTCTGGGTGTCTATTGTTTTTAATTGTAAAGGACTAGTCAGGTTTCTGCTACGAATCTTGCAGGGGCGGGGGGGGTTTGGTGCGACGACAACAATAACCTAATTTAGTACAATAGATTATTGAAATAATTTTATTATGACTCGCTAAAGTAATAAGTAGTTTTAGTCTATTTATAAATGGTGTCTATTACGAGGCGAGCGAAGTCGTAAATTAAAAAAAATTAAGAATAAAAGGGCTTTCGGGAGAAGGTACCTTTACTATTACTGTTTTATTAAGGTATAACTTACTATTTTAAGAAAACCGAACGAAGATATATTATGGCGTAAACTTCACAAAATCTCTTACAAATAAACACTAGTGTGGAAGCACCTTTATCCCTCCAACAACTTTATATGACCCGTAATTGTTATATGACAGTCATAAAACTCGAAAGTTACCGAACGCACATAAGCGTCGGCCGCACTGCGGGAAGGTAAAAACAACGCGCTATAGCGTCCAGCCGTACTACGCGAGTTTTCTATGAACGCATATAAGCGTTCTTAGCACTACGCGAAAAATTTTTTGAACGCACATACGCGTTTTCAGCACTGGGCGAATGACTCTTTTATTAGCATTGGCTATAAATTCGCAAATTATTCACCATTGAACGCGTTAAGTCGCAGAATAAATCGCACAGCCTATGAAACTTCGTACCTATAACCTACCACATAATTCTTTAGACGGGCTTCGTGGACTAGCGATTCCTGTAACGGACTGCCGTTCACGAAGTCGCTGGTACGATTCCCGCAGGGGACAGACGCTTTTGTTATTATGGGTACCAGGTACCAGAATACATATCGATGGTGGAAGGCAAAATGTATTAACCGCCACTTTTGGGGATATTGAGTTATATCATGAATGAATTGTTGTATTTCTTCTATGTATATATATCGTTGGAATCGGGAGAACGAGCTCTTTCGAACGGTCTCAATTTCAGCTCGATTTGATGACTTTTGTGGTCGTTAATACACCGTGATTTTGGAATATGTATTTGCATAATTTTTTGTGGTTTAACTCCATAGCAAATGGTAATTAGGTAAATAAAGCACCTCCCTACTAAAAAAATACTTTATGCTACTTTGCCTTATTTGACTTTAACCAACTGTGATTGTTAAAAAAAATTACCAAATTTTAAAATTACCATTTTTTGATTTTGATTCATTATACCCAACTTGATTGTACTTTACTAATGGAGTTAAACAATTTTACTCCAATAAAAATTTTTAGTCGCTGTGTCTCTTGTCTTTACAGGTACCTTTTACGTCCCACTGTTGGTCACGGGCCTCTTTCACTTTAGGAGGGACTGCGGTCTACTGTAACGCGCTGACCAGGCGTGTTGGCATAGGGTTTAGTTTCGAGTTTACCGTCTCTCACAATGTATTTGGATATAAAACATTTTACCGATATCAACAGTGGTGGATTTACACTAGGGGCAGTCTGGGCTAGTGCCCAGGGCGGCAAAATTTGGAAAGTGGGAAAAAATGGGCTTAACTCCGTATCTCGTGCAGGGAAACTGTTATAGTGGTATTATTAATTTCATAAAAATGTTAAATATATCTTAATTAATTAGTCTTATAATAACTATAGGACTAAAACATTTTCTGACAATATGTACAGATGGCTACATAGTAAATGTGACCATGAATGAATATATATATTGTATATTTTATTTATGGATGTGACTGGCCCTCATGCTGCTACGACTTCAGATGCGACGAAAATGAATGCCTATATTGAAAATGAAATAAATCCAATTCATTATGTCCTTCAAAATAATGATACATTTGTATTAGACAGAGAGAGAGAGTTTCAGAGACGCCATATCAACCTTAGAGACTTGGGGCTATCAAGCCCACATGCCTCCAACAAAACTTAGAAGTGAACGCCAACTGAGTACAGTAGAAGCTAATAAATCAAGATTAGTTGCAATCGTGAGATGGGTTGTAGAGGTAGTGAGTGGGTGGATTAAGAGCGATTTTAAAATATTCAGACAAGAATATTTTAATCGGGCAATGACGCATTTATTCATTGATATACGCATTGCTGCTGCTCTTTTAAATACTTTTAGAGAGCCTTTAAAAGACCATCCTCGAGCTCACGAAATAATAGAAGTGCTAAATAGGAGAATTCATATGGCTAACAGTCTAAGTGACTATGTTATCGAAAATAATATAAATCGACAGCGAGCTTCTTTTGTACTATCACCGCAGATGACAATCAATTATTGCAATTTCCAATATTAGCAGAAGAAGACCTTTTATTAATTTCATTAGGAACTTATCAAATAAAACTTGCACGGTCTTATTTGAACACATAAGAAACTTATACACAATATAAATATGCATAGGAGCTATTCCAAACCTTGTGCGATACAATATAAACATTTTAGATGGTATTCTTTTGAAGGGGCGGATAAAATCGGGACACGTATCTGGTAGAATTTATTATTCGTACATTTTGAATAACAATAGAGCAGAAACACCGAGAGAATCAATTGCTCATTATTATTGCTCTTGTTTGACTGGGAAGAGAACAGTAGGTACTTGCTCTCACATAATGAGTATCATTTGGTACCTTGGCTGGGCAAGACACCAGCCAAGCATATTGTAACAGGCGACTTTTTTGGACGACATTGTTGTAGATAATGTCCATTCTTAAAGGATAGGTACTACTAATATAAATAAATTATAAATATAAATACTGTGATACGATAAAGAAACTTATTGTTGTATCACAAGTACCAGTGTATAAAGTGCATTGTTTAAGTTATATAAGAGAATTATTCAGCCATAATTGTACCATTTTCAACTGTGTGTTTATTAATAACTGTCTAAAATAACGATTACTGACTGTGATTACTGTACAATTATTATGAACGTAATAAGTACCTATGTGAGTATGTAACACAAAATGTAAAAAAGTCTGTAAAGCATTATTTAATACAAAAACTGTTTTTTTTTTCATTTACACCCCAGAACTTTTGACCTGCACAATAAAAACTTGAATTATTCATAAAAAAAAACTTAAGTGAACATGTTTAAACTAGTCGCAACATGTTACAAGGGTTGGGACGCAACCCAGTGGCGTGCACAGGAATATGACACTGGGTATGCGTCGCAGTACTCAGTCACAAAATTTTTTTCTTTTATAGATTTTTAGCATAGCCACGTGACGGACTCTAAGTCGGAAACCATGCCAACAGAACAAATTTAAATCTGAATATCCCGAATCAGTCCACACTGTACTAGAATTACTAAACAATAACTACGTACGTACATACATGTACGTATGTACATACGTTTCATAACTTTTAACATGAAATTTTCGAGTTACATTACCTACCTTTTTGCTGGCTTAGTTGTCCTCTAGACAATTGAATTTTTTCACTGAATGACAACACAACACTCATTTCACAATCAAATAACATTTTAAAATCAACAAACGAAAATCCATACAATTATTAAATTATAGAAACTCAATATTAAACAGTTCAATGAATCACATGAAAAAAAATGGCCTCTGTCGAACCAAAATATTTCTGCTATTTAAATAGATAAAACTAAAAATGCATAGTAACGAACGAACGCCGAATACTCGCGGAAACATTCGATCGCCAAAGCATACCGCAGGAGATACGGTACAAGGCGTCTTCAATATGCAAGCCTGTGTGCGTTTGTAAACTGTGCACGGACACCAAAATTTCTACACACATATAAACTCATGGCAGGCGGGCGGTGTCGAGCTTACTTTCGTCCGTCTGACCAATATTATTCCTTCGCCAAACGCCTGGCAAAAAGCTCCAATTTGAAAGCACATATTGGTGATATTTATGAATTATAATGCGTTTTTAAGTTATAATATTTTGTTTAATTAATAGTAAATAAATGAATAAAGTCATCTAAAACATACGAACGTTTTATTAAAATATCTGTGAATGGTAAGTAAAGCACTGCTTTTCTGCCTTTATGGAGAGCACGCCGATGGAATGGACTGCCGATCACAAGGTCGCGGGTTCGATCCCCGCTCGGTTGCATCAGGGGCGTGCTCTCCATAAAGGCAGAAAAGCAGTGCTTTACTTACCATTCACAGATATTTTAATAAAACGTTCGTATGTTTTAGATGACTTTATTCATTTATTTACTATTAATTAAACAAAATATTATAACTTAAAAACGCATTATAATTCATAAATATCACCAATATGTGCTTTCAAATTGGAGCTTTTTGCCAGGCGTTTGGCGAAGGAATAATATTGGTCAGACGGACGAAAGTAAGCTCGACACCGCCCGCCTGCCATGAGTTTATATGTGTGTAGAAATTTTGGTGTCCGTGCACAGTTTACAAACGCACACAGGCTTGCATATTGAAGACGCCTTGTACCGTATCTCCTGCGGTATGCTTTGGCGATCGAATGTTTCCGCGAGTATTCGGCGTTCGTTCGTTACTATGCATTTTTAGTTTTATCTATTTAAATAGCAGAAATATTTTGGTTCGACAGAGGCCATTTTTTTTCATGTGATTCATTGAACTGTTTAATATTGAGTTTCTATAATTTAATAATTGTATGGATTTTCGTTTGTTGATTTTAAAATGTTATTTGATTGTGAAATGAGTGTTGTGTTGTCATTCAGTGAAAAAATTCAATTGTCTAGAGGACAACTAAGCCAGCAAAAAGGTAGGTAATGTAACTCGAAAATTTCATGTTAAAAGTTATGAAACGTATGTACATACGTACGTGTATGTACGTACGTAGTTATTGTTTAGTAATTCTAGTACAGTGTGGACTGATTCGGGATATTCAGATTTAAATTTGTTCTGTTGGCATGGTTTCCGACTTAGAGTCCGTCACGTGGCTATGCTAAAAATCTATAAAAGAAAAAAATTTTGTGACTGAGTACTGCGACGCATACCCAGTGTCATATTCCTGTGCACGCCACTGGGTTGCGTCCCAACCCTTGTAACATGTTGCGACTAGTTTAAACATGTTCACTTAAGTTTTTTTTTATGAATAATTCAAGTTTTTATTGTGCAGGTCAAAAGTTCTGGGGTGTAAATGAAAAAAAAAACAGTTTTTGTATTAAATAATGCTTTACAGACTTTTTTACATTTTGTGTTACATACTCACATAGGTACTTATTACGTTCATAATAATTGTACAGTAATCACAGTCAGTAATCGTTATTTTAGACAGTTATTAATAAACACACAGTTGACAATGGTACAATTATGGCTGAATAATTCTCTTATATAACTTAAACAATGCACTTTATACACTGGTACTTGTGATACAACAATAAGTTTCTTTATCGTATCACAGTATTTATATTTATAATTTATTTATATTAGTAGTACCTATCCTTTAAGAATGGACATTATCTACAACAATGTCGTCCAAAAAAGTCGCCTGTTACAATATGCTTGGCTGGTGTCTTGCCCAGCCAAGGTACCAAATGATACTCATTATGTGAGAGCAAGTACCTACTGTTCTCTTCCCAGTCAAACAAGAGCAATAATAATGAGCAATTGATTCTCTCGGTGTTTCTGCTCTATTGTTATTCAAAATGTACGAATAATAAATTCTACCAGATACGTGTCCCGATTTTATCCGCCCCTTCAAAAGAATACCATCTAAAATGTTTATATTGTATCGCACAAGGTTTGGAATAGCTCCTATGCATATTTATATTGTGTATAAGTTTCTTATGTGTTCAAATAAGACCGTGCAAGTTTTATTTGATAAGTTCCTAATGAAATTAATAAAAGGTCTTCTTCTGCTAATATTGGAAATTGCAATAATTGATTGTCATCTGCGGTGATAGTACAAAAGAAGCTCGCTGTCGATTTATATTATTTTCGATAACATAGTCACTTAGACTGTTAGCCATATGAATTCTCCTATTTAGCACTTCTATTATTTCGTGAGCTCGAGGATGGTCTTTTAAAGGCTCTCTAAAAGTATTTAAAAGAGCAGCAGCAATGCGTATATCAATGAATAAATGCGTCATTGCCCGATTAAAATATTCTTGTCTGAATATTTTAAAATCGCTCTTAATCCACCCACTCACTACCTCTACAACCCATCTCACGATTGCAACTAATCTTGATTTATTAGCTTCTACTGTACTCAGTTGGCGTTCACTTCTAAGTTTTGTTGGAGGCATGTGGGCTTGATAGCCCCAAGTCTCTAAGGTTGATATGGCGTCTCTGAAACTCTCTCTCTCTGTCTAATACAAATGTATCATTATTTTGAAGGACATAATGAATTGGATTTATTTCATTTTCAATATAGGCATTCATTTTCGTCGCATCTGAAGTCGTAGCAGCATGAGGGCCAGTCACATCCATAAATAAAATATACAATATATATATTCATTCATGGTCACATTTACTATGTAGCCATCTGTACATATTGTCAGAAAATGTTTTAGTCCTATAGTTATTATAAGACTAATTAATTAAGATATATTTAACATTTTTATGAAATTAATAATACCACTATAACAGTTTCCCTGCACGAGATACGGAGTTAAGCCCATTTTTTCCCACTTTCCAAATTTTTTCCGCCCTGGGCACTAGCCCAGACTGCCCCTAGTGTAAATCCACCACTGTTGATATCGGTAAAATGTTTTATATCCAAATACATTGTGAGAGACGGTAAACTCGAAACTAAACCCTATGCCAACACGCCTGGTCAGCGCGTTACAGTAGACCGCAGTCCCTCCTAAAGTGAAAGAGGCCCGTGACCAACAGTGGGACGTAAAAGGTACCTGTAAAGACAAGAGACACAGCGACTAAAAATTTTTATTGGAGTAAAATTGTTTAACTCCATTAGTAAAGTACAATCAAGTTGGGTATAATGAATCAAAGTCAAAAAATGGTAATTTTAAAATTTGGTAATTTTTTTTAACAATCACAGTTGGTTAAAGTCAAATAAGGCAAAGTAGCATAAAGTATTTTTTTAGTAGGGAGGTGCTTTATTTACCTAATTACCATTTGCTATGGAGTTAAACCACAAAAAATTATGCAAATACATATTCCAAAATCACGGTGTATTAACGACCACAAAAGTCATCAAATCGAGCTGAAATTGAGACCGTTCGAAAGAGCTCGTTCTCCCGATTCCAACGATATATATACATAGAAGAAATACAACAATTCATTCATGATATAACTCAATATCCCCAAAAGTGGCGGTTAATACATTTTGCCTTCCACCATCGATATGTATTCTGGTACCTGGTACCCATAATAACAAAAGCGTCTGTCCCCTGCGGGAATCGTACCAGCGACTTCGTGAACGGCAGTCCGTTACAGGAATCGCTAGTCCACGAAGCCCGTCTAAAGAATTATGTGGTAGGTTATAGGTACGAAGTTTCATAGGCTGTGCGATTTATTCTGCGACTTAACGCGTTCAATGCTGAATAATTTGCGAATTTATAGCCAATGCTAATAAAAGAGTCATTCGCCCAGTGCTGAAAACGCGTATGTGCGTTCAAAAAATTTTTCGCGTAGTGCTAAGAACGCTTATATGCGTTCATAGAAAACTCGCGTAGTGCGGCTGGACGCTATAGCGCGTTGTTTTTACCTTCCCGCAGTGCGGCCGACGCTTATGTGCGTTCGGTAACTTTCGAGTTTTATGACTGTCATATAACAATTACGGGTCATATAAAGTTGTTGGAGGGATAAAGGTGCTTCCACACTAGTGTTTATTTGTAAGAGATTTTGTGAAGTTTACGCCATAATATATCTTCGTTCGGTTTTCTTAAAATAGTAAGTTATACCTTAATAAAACAGTAATAGTAAAGGTACCTTCTCCCGAAAGCCCTTTTATTCTTAATTTTTTTTAATTTACGACTTCGCTCGCCTCGTTATAGACACCATTTATAAATAGACTAAAACTACTTATTACTTTAGCGAGTCATAATAAAATTATTTCAATAATCTATTGTACTAAATTAGGTTATTGTTGTCGTCGCACCAAACCCCCCCCCGCCCCTGCAAGATTCGTAGCAGAAACCTGACTAGTCCTTTACAATTAAAAACAATAGACACCCAGAATACACGCTATAAACGCACAGGTGCGGCGCACCCCGCTTGCCTAAAGATTTTTATTTTGGATGGACGCGTATACGCGTCGGCCCGCACTTGGTGAAGATCAGAAAAACGCGCATAAGCGTTAGCCGCACTGAACGTATTAAGCAATTAGACAATACTAATTACGTACTATTACCCCATGCCAACATAATGGTAGTACCATAGTATTTAATTGTCCTAAGACATGGAGGTAGGCAGTAATTGGTTTCTGAGAGGGTTTTCAAATCAAGTTGCACTTCAGGGCAATAGCCAAAAAAGTAATTCCCATTTTTTTTGACGAAAATAGAGACGAATTTCGTTTTCTCGGCTTTTTACCATCTTCAGGCTAGGTTCTCAAAAATACATTACTTTAGGCGCTGCCTCCACGAGCGAGAGAATCGCGACGAGTCCGCCCTTATATCGTCGGACAATCTCCACGAACGAGCGATAATTCCGCCGCGTATCGTAACGTTTCCGCGGCGACTCGCAACGGTATCGCCGCGTTTCCTTGACGACACGTTGCGAACGAGAGGCAACGCTGAAATAACCCTGTTTGAGAGCGCGCCGCGTCGCATCGCGGCGATATCGCCGTGCGGAGACGGTTCTCTAGAGTGTATAGAAATACGTGGCACGACGATAATATCGCCGCGATTCTCTCGCTCGTGGAGGCAGCGCCTTAGGAACCGATTTGCTCTACATAACTCCCATGTAGTAGTGAATCGTCTTATGCTGTGTGAACAAATGAAAATGCTACCCACCCTGAGTGACTGTAGGTGCCATGTAAATGTTCGTGGGCATACCTATTTCGAAATATAGACGTGTACCTACAGTAGCCGCCACAGCAGAGAGCATCATGCCTATTGTTGTTTTTATCTTACATGCCTAAAGGTTCAACTTTTGCATTACATGTTATTTGTCTAAATGGGGTTATAACACTAAAACAAAATAAATTTGAACTTAAAATCAGTATTTATTTAGGATCTTATCGTTTTCCGCCTACTCTGGGGGCAGACTTCTGACTGACTTTAGCAGCTTTAGCCTTAGGTTGTGCCTTTGCCTTTGTTGGTGGAGCCGCTGCTTTCTTTGCTGCTTTAGTAGATTTCTTTTGTTCTTTTGCAGCTCTGAAAACAAAAAGATAATTATGTATAAAATTCTCATGTAACAGTGTTTATAATCAATCTGTATCGTAATCGTAATTTTATTGGTCGTATACGCACGCCCCGCCCAAAATCGCTTTACACACCATAAGAGACAACACTGTCTGTACACAATGAGTATGAGCTTTGCTCTTATACCTTCTGAAGCGGAAGTCGCCTTATAATGTAAACTCTTGTTGGATTAATGCTCTAAGAACAGGCTGGTGTTGGTACCAATACTGACATTGACAGGCACTCATATGTAATCACAAAAGGTGCCATGTAAATAAATTCAAAATTTTTACTTTTTTAAGCATAATGATATCCATTAATTTATTTATAGCATTCATTCATGCTAGTAATATTTAGTTCTTCTCAATAACAAAATTTGTTTTGTTAATATTTTTACGTCATTTTACAAATTGCTAGGGCATGCTGGGGGGGGGTTCAGGCACTTAAATTGAGAAATATCATAACATCATCTTATATTTTATAAAAGCTCAAAATAGTCCCCCTATTAGTTTATTTTCTTTTACTAAATAAAAAACCTTTTGAACTAAATAAATTCTACACCCGTACAAGAAAAAATGTTCAATTTATTGCTTTTGCTATTTGTTATTTTATACTTTCTTTAGTACCAACAATGTACTGATCAAGCAATCTCTGCACTATAGGATGTTAATTTGGCAAATCAGATATCACAATAAATAAAAATTTAAATTAATATTAGAAAATTAGACATTGTAAATAGTAAAAATATACTGATATAATTAATTTGTTAGTTCCTTGTATTCTGTAAGTCCTGGTTGGCAAAGAAGTATTCACAAAGTCTTTATTCTTTAAAATGCGTTTTCAGGCTTTATAGCCTTATATTATCTACTATATAAAAATAAGTCGGATTTTCCTTCCTGACGCTATAACTCCAGAACGCACAAACCGATTTCCACGGTTTTGCATTTGTTGGAAAGGTCTCGGGCTCTGTGAGATTTATAGTTTTTTGAAAACTGGCCCGGCAAAACAATGTTTGCCGGGCCAGCTAGTATTACGAATACAAAAATTTATTGTATACTTACTTAATGGCCTGTTCTCTCTGAGCCTTACGCACTTCAGGCTTCATGTTACGCTTAGCCATAATATCACTAAGTGAAGCACCAACAATAGCACGTTGATGCTTTTGGGTCCTTCTGGTGCGTTTCTTTGCTTGTTCTTCCTCCTGACCCTTCTTGAACTTGCGTCTGAAAATATATCATGTAAAATTACATTACATTTCATTACGGTAGTAGAGAACAGAAAACAAATCTCTAATAATACAATTTTATCAACATTATGTGAACAGGAGGCAAATTAAGGTAATTTAACCATAGTGCAATACCTTAACTTCATTGAAATTTAGTCTGGTTTCCAAGAACTAACAAAACTATAATCAATCAAATGCAGTTATTACACAGTTCATTTATTTTGTATTAACGAGAACATGCTTATCTAAATAATAATATAACTGAACAAATCTTTACCTGTATAACACGGTCCATGTTACTTTGCGAGGATTCCTCCTCATTAGATGTGCAGATTCACATTTTGAATTCAGAAATGTGAAGGACTGAAACATTTAATGATTCATATAATTAATTGAAAACAAAAAGTTGTATAAATATGCGAAAACGTATACCGTAAACCATAACCTCTTATGTTTACTTCGATTTGTATCTATTAATTTCGTTAGTGTGTAAAATACTTAGATAGGAATTTTAACAAACACAATAGGATCTGGTTGGAAAAGACGCAATGATATAATTTATTGATATAACATTCAAAATTTACCTTGCCATCCACCTTAACCATAGTTTTGCCATGGCCAGGATAGATCTTGTAGCCACTATACGCGCAAAGTCCGATCCTGAAAATCAATCACACACAATGAGCAGACATTATAACACTTGACAATTTCACTTCATATTGAGAAAAATAATATTCGATTAATTAGATAATCAACAGTTAACATAAAATCATGAAAAACATACTTCATTTTGACTTGTCGGTCGAAATCAGAAAGGAAGTTTTATTTAGAGTAGTGATGTATTATAAATATGTGATAACCGAGTAATTACACATCACTATTTACATTCGATTATATTGCTTGTCAGTTCATCATAACGTTAAATGAAATTAACAAAAATAAATCCCTAAACGAAAATAGGTATACTTAAATAATTTTGTGATAATATTTTTAAGAGAACTACTTGCAATTTTCATAAGTGCTGTCGATACTGATAATTTGCAAAAATTCTGTTTCACATTCAAATTTTGCATGAGAGAAATCACACTAGGTATAAGGCCGCCCTTTGTACAATACCTTACTTTAAGAATTAATATGTAAGTTAAATGTATTATTGTTGTGTACAAATAAAGAGTTTTCTATCTATCTATCATCATCATCATCCTAACATCACGCCTTTTTCCCATGGGGGTAGGCAGAGACTATAGAGCGCCATCTGCTACGATCGAAGCATACTTCCTTGGCTTCATCTACACTCATACATCTGGTCATACATGCCCGACGGTTGTAAGTGCTACGCACTTGCCCCTTTTGGAGTATCCCGGCGATGACATCGGATGACATCCGATGTCATCTATCTATCTATCTAAATTTTGTAACAGTCACAATAAAGAAAAATAATTTACAAGGTCACATACAGCCTACAGGTTATACCTACGTTTTCGTTTCGGAATAACCGCTGCAACGACTACTTGTAAATAATAATCGATTGTATGAAGCTAGGTATCGATTTTCAACGAACGGACTGGAGTTATCTCGTTACATCACTATAGTTTGACAGCTGTACATTCAGTGTTACCAGGAATTATGGCTTTCCCAACTTTGCGGCTGAATGCATATTTTAGGGATCCTAGATAATTTTGCACTTAAAAAGTTCTTTCAATGATGATGATGATATAAAGATGAAATGAAAGATGATAAAAGATAATTAGCAGTGGCAAAAGATGCAATTATTCATTACAAATCAAAAATTAGAAATTTAGGACCAAAGATTTCCATTGACAGCTATCACATTTTTGTCTACATCTTGGCTTTCGCCACATTTTAATAAAAGAAGCATTTCATATTTCTTGGAATATTTAAAAAAATCTTCCACACCAGGAGATCTCAGGCATGGATTAATATGTGTAATGGATAATTTATTGCTTCGTTTTAGGGGTAATTTTCTTTTAAATTGGTCGCTCTAATTTATATATAGCCTTAATAGCTGTCACTTTGCTGTCAAACAAAAGCTGATTGATTTGATACGCAACGGAGCGAGTAGTTTTTGATTAAAGTTTATTTGATACTGCTATATTTGATGTAATCGGTGTAGTGGAGGCCGTCCTTACTCAACTAATAAATAGCTAGAAATACTAGCTCATATTGAAATATTAATAAAACATACAGTGGTATTTCATGCTACAACATGAATAAAATATTTTCTTTGCGATCATGTGTATGTTCTATACGTCGAAATTTTTGCACCCCAACCTCAGGCTCGGGTGCAAATCCGAATATGTCGCCCAAATACAGGCCTTCTGAATTCCAGAAGTTCATTTTAGTTTGGACAAAGAAGTACAAGACTAAGGAGGAAATCCCGGCATTAGTGTCGTATGTAATTTTTGTATAGTTTATGTAATTTGATGATAAACACATTTGCTTTCAGCTTAATTTCTCTTTCCTGTATCCTATTTTTTGTTTTTTTTTTTTAATATTATTTTCTGACATTTTTTTCCTTTTTGACCTTGTATAACTGGGATAGATCAGTGTGAAGTTAACATCCTTCTATTATTTTCCTTGTTGACTCCCATTAAGATATTACTGTCAGTATACTATTTACTGTAAAGTTAAACAGTTTAGTTCCAAGAAAAATATTTATGTAACACCAATTTGGCTCACAGATGTTTCAAAGATCAATAGCAGCATCTACAGATAATGTTTTTTGAATAAACTAATTGTTATCTATAGAACAATAAGCCAATTAGCTTCAGTAATAAATTTTCCTGGCCTATTTACTTCTAGTCCACTTGAATGTATAGTGAAAACTATGATTTTTTTTTATAATTTATATTATTATTATTTTTTTTCTAAGCAAATATTTGTATGTGCTACAATGTAAATTATTTAAACATTGGTTTCAGCCATTGAACAGAAAATTATTAATCCTGAAGATTTTTGGCTATGTTATCATTTTTTACTCTTCCATCTGAGATGTGACTGGGATAAGCACATAAGAATAATGAAAAAGTAATATTGAAAGTAACAAACATTTCATTCCTATTAACCTGTTTTTAAAGCATGGTACTTCTAAAGTTGCTATTATGTGTTTACACACTAATTAAATCATTTATTTTTAGCCCTGAAATAATTGAGAGGTCTCGTAGTGAAGCCAGGATAAAGATTTCTAATGTATTGATGCTGCTTACTGCACTTGCTAGTTTTGGCGCTATCTTAGCTGGTAAGGCAGCTGCCAAGAGAGGAGAGTCTGTTCACCAAATGAATTTAGACTGGCATAAGCAATACCAAGAAGAAAAGAATAATGAAGCCTCTGTTGAATCTAAAGCTTAATATTTTGTTATAGATAAGAGAAAGTAGTATTCTGTTGAATCAAATTTAAATATTTATTATTATATTTCTTAGAATTTTACCACTGTTGTTTTTTTATATAAAATAGGTTCTCTTTCTTCTATTTATGCCTCTTTCACTTCTTTTGATTATTTGGTCTACTTTTGAGATTTCTGTCCCTCAGAAAAGAGGTTATCTACTTAATTATCCCTTAGATGCGTTTTAGATTATCCTGGGGAGAAAAATGGAATGGTGATACTTTTATTATTTATCTGTCACTACCTTAGAGCATTTATATTTAGACTTTCATGTTCACTACAAAAAAATAGGTTATGATTGGCTTGGATAATCAAAATGAAGTGTTATCTAAATTATGTTTTGGAGATGTCTGCTCACAATGTATCTGGGCGGGTGTAAATATTTATCTTAACAAGACATGATCAGTTTATTGTTAGGCTATTGTCCTAACAAGTAATATAACCTTAGAGTGACCTTGATGGTTACAAAGACTATTATTGTCATATACATAGTTGACTATAAGTTTGTTGTATTTTTAGTCATGATCTCTATTTTAGTTGCTGACTTAGTGTATATTGCACATAAATATATATTTGGGACCGGAGAATACTTTGTGGAATGTCCATGATGTTTTAATATGTGATTAGAAATTAGACTTGCATCTGAGATATTTTTGAGGATACATGGACTTTCAATCCCACCCATTTAGATGCTTTTCTGACATTTGCTAAAACCACAACTCGTCAGTGGATTAACTTGTATTGATCGAGTTTTGTTTCGTTCTGAAAAACTGAACCATATTATTGTTTTATTTTTTTTCTGAGCTGATATTTTCTTATTGAATCTTATAAGAAATATAGCTGAGATTTTCTGTGATCAGTTGTATATATTAGATACAAATTTATCTACTAAGAATTTAAACACTAAACAAAACAGGCATCTTTAATCATCTGATAAGTAATTTTCTTAAAAATCTCCAAACAGGAAATTTAAGTTCATAATCCTGTTTTTTTGTTCTTTAAATATGTATTCTTAGTTCTATATATAGATTGCAATGAAACAAATTAGTAACAGCTAACTATATAACATTTATGTACACTAAAAATTCCAAAAAAAAATTAGTAAATGTAAGTATGGTTTCAGTCTCTATAAAGTAGTTGGCTTGTAATATAATCTGCATTTTTCTGTAAACAATTTTGTTGTTTTTTCCTTTATCACTTCTTCCACACTGAGTTCTGTCTGTAGTAGTCTTAACTGTTATAAACAAAAAACCCAAATTATTAATTGAAAGTATTTTAAAACTGAGTCTGAAATAGTGTTATTGAAAACTTTAAACACAATATTACAAACCTTTTTTTGTTCAGATTTCAGATTTTTCATAACTTCCACATCATTAGGTTTCTCTTCTTTGGCAGACTTTAAGTTTTTAACCACTTCGGCAGTAGATACGATACAGTTTTTGATAACATTTTCTCTTTCAGAGTGGCCTTTTTGAATCTGATTATACAAATCATGACATGCTGATTGAGCATTGACTTTTCTTGAAAATGACTCTGTTGGTATAGATGTATTTAAAGCGTACACGATTTTATCATCTAATATACGCATATTTTTCAGAATATCCTGGAAACCAGAAGAGAACACATGCAAAAGAAATAGTAATAATTTATAACAATCATACGGATAACGACTCACGAAATGACAATACCTGAAATTCTAAAAAGTCGGGGCACATCATTTGTGTTTATAATATTTAAGATTTTCGTGATTTTAATAATTTTTATGGTTATATTTTCGGAGCACAACAATTTTTTTTTGTTGGTTGGGTTCTTGTTCCAGGGGCGGTTCGCTTAGAACAAGCCTATATTTTCGTCACCTTAGTGCCATCTGTCGTAGTTGCTGTACTATTTTTGCCCGCCATTTTGGATGACGTCATCATGTTGGTTTTTTTTAAACCTTGTAGCAACCCACTGACTAACGGATTATTGCCAGGCTCACGTATGGTTTTTTTTTAGTACTCTGTAGCTGTTTTTCATTCATTTATCTATGATTCGCTGCCATCTTTCTTGTCATATTTGTCAGTTGTCAATTTTAGGGATGTGACATTGGACCTAAAAAATCGATTTTTATTTCATAGATTTTTTAAGGACCAAAAAAATCAAAAATCTAAAAATCGATGTTTCTTGAAAAATAATAGATTTTTTTTACTATCCGATTTTTTAAAAGTTGCTATTTAATTTATATATAAACACCAACTTAAAATCTTAAATATTATTTTTTCAATAAATGAGCTTAGACCTATCGTCCGTGTGGTGATGAACTAAGAATACAAGTGTCACCACCCCATTTTTTCTCCAGGGTACTTGTAAGAGCCAGCTGAGGGATATACTAGACCATTAACCCTCCCAAGTGAAAGAGCCCCGTGCTCAACAGTGCGCCCAACTTAATGGGCTGAAAAGATGACCTAGAATTTTTTGCACCCTGTAAGAGCAAAGAAATTAATACTCTAATCAATATTGCTGGATTATGCCACTCTTGTTGTACTTCTTTGGCATAATCAAATAATCTTTAATGGAACTAGAAGTCCTGGATAGAGGGTGAACAATGTAACTTTCTGTGATGATAAAGAAATATAAAAAAAATATATCGATTGGTTTATTACGAGTAATTAAAAACAAGAAACAGAAATAGTAGGATCTTATAATATAACCAACATAAAATAAAGTTTTTAAATAACCTAATACAATGTAATCTCACTAATCCACTATTAAAAACTGGAGGGTGCCGGATTATTGGAATGATCGGATTACTGGATTATAGTGAAAAAGTCATAAGTAATTATAATAAAATAAAGCATTTCATACAGGGAATATATGTATGTAATGTACATATTAAATTAACATGAAGGTACATAATAATATGTAATTAACTAGTTTTAAAATACCGCGACCAAAGCGCACAGGTATAGAGGGGTGAGGGAGGCGTTGGCGGAGTGTGCCGGATTATTGGACGTGCCGATCTATCGAAGTGCCGGATAAGTGAGATTGTACTGTATATAAAATTCTCGTGTCATTCCCATACTCTTCCGAAACGTCTTGACCGATTCTTATGAAATTTTGTATACATATTCAGTAGGTCTGAGAATCGGCTACTATCTGGTGAATGTATTATTAAATAAAATATCTATAATAATTCAAAAGTACAAAAGAAATGCCTTAATGCCGTCATAGACGCAGAGATGACGTTAATATAAACTTATGGAGGGTGGCAGTTCGCCATAGATTAATGATATGTGTATACTTGTATAGATTAATAAAAGATAAGTTCGCGTTCCAGGCCTAGGTACCGGGTCTGAAAACCAGACTTTATACCGGGGGTTGCAAATAAAAAATCGATATTAATTTTTGCCATAATTATAAAAAAAATCGATTAAGTATTTGAAATAAATATTGCCGTGGGGTGCCGGCACAGAATATTGCACCTCCCCATCACTTCCCGTGGGTGTCGTAAAAGGCGACTAAGGGATCACCAGGAGAACGGGCAGCAGCGTTCTCCTGAGTAACACAACATCTACTGCGATCGCCAACCCGCCTGCCAAGCGTGGCGATTATGGCAATAACCCCCCACATGAAAGGCAAAACCACAACGGCCCCGAGTCACGGCGACCCCGCTATTCCGGCTCACGGTGGCGGGCTTGGTAACGGTGGGGTACGGGGTGCTAAGAATCTCCGGTCGAGATCCGGCCACCAAACAAAAAAGACTCTGGCCCTGGAAACACACAACATCCGCACGCTCAGTACTGACTGACTGACTACCGGTACATCGAAGCGCTGAAGTGTTTGTATAGAAACGCCACTATGTCAGTCCGAATCCAGGATGGGAGCACAAGACCAATTCCACTGCAGAAGGGTGTCAGACAGGGGGATGTAATTTCCCCAAAACTGTTCTCCGCTACATTGGAAGACGTTTTCAAGCTCCTCAATTGGGCCGGACTCGGCATCAACATCAACGGCGAATACATCACTCACCTTCGATTTGCAGACGATATCGTGGTCATGGCAGAATCCCTGGAGGACCTTGGCACAATGCTCAATGACCTCAGCAGTGTTTCCCAACGGGTTGGTTTGAGGATGAACATGGATAAAACCGAGGTCATGTTCAATGTCCATGTCACTCCAGCACCAGTATCTGTTGGGAATGCGATTCTCGAAGTTGTTGATCATTATGTCTACCTAGGACAAACAGTCCAGTTGGGCAAATCCAACTTCGAGAAAGAGGTCAACCGACGAATCCAACTCGGCTGGGCAGCGTTCGGGAAGCTTAGGCACATCTTCATGTCCAAAATACCTCAGTGCCTGAAAAGAAAGGTCTATGACCAGTGTGTGTTACCAGTGATGACTTACGGAACTGAGACGTGGTCCCTGAATGTCGGCCTCATAACAAAACTCAGAGTCGCGCAGCGTGCTATGAAGAGGGCTATGCTCGGTGTTTCCCTACGTGATAAGATCCGGAATGCGGAGATCCGTAGAAGGACTGGTCTGTACGACATAGCCCGAAGAGTTAGCACGCTGAAGTGGCAATGGGCAGGCCACATCGCTCGACGATCTGATGACCGTTGGGGACGGAAGGTCCTCGAGTGGCGACCACGAACCGGACGACGCAGAGTGGGGCGGCCCCCAACAAGGTGGACCGACGATATCGTCAAATACGCCGGGGGCCGCTGGATGCAGTTAGCGCAAGACCGCACGTTGTGGCGTTCTATGGGGGAGGCCTATGTCCAGACTGAGAAAGGTTGATGGATGGATGGATTTGAAATAAAAAAAAACGCGTAAGTAATCAAATTTATCTCAAGAAAAATCGATTTTTTAATAGATTTTTTTATTAATCGATTTTTTTTTCACATCCCTAGTCAATTTAAACTTCAAGTTTGACAGTTATGGCGGTTTACAAATTCGAAACGTTGCTGATTTTATTTTATTTATTAATTATTGATTCATATCAAATATAAAACTTAACTTAAATTTGTCAAATTTACTCTAATTAAAATTTGTTTCCTTATTAGTTTCGTTAGTTACCCAATAAATTAACTTTACTTGCTTAGCTTCGCAATGGTTGAACATCGTAGAAACAAAAGTTTGTGATGCTTTAGGTAAGTTTTGTTTGTGATGCTTTAAATGTGCAGTGGATGAACTAATTAAGCAATATAGTTGTGATTATTCTTATACTTATTAACGTTTTGTCTTATTTTCAGTTTGTATTCGTATATCGATTCAGGGGGTTTCCATATCCGCAAAACATCCTTTCTTATTTGCTGGTTGGAAAAAGGACTAATAGGATAAAAGGAAATATACAGCGGCTAAAGAGTACCTATGTGTTTGTTCACTATTTCGAGTATGTATTCAAGATATAATATGTATACGAGTATATAAATAATGGGATAAGGGCAGGTGGATGGTTATTAATTTGTAAGTAGAAACTTTTCTTTCGAAAGGTAAAATATTTCGTCTACCAAAATTAGCTCTAGTATTACTGACAGCTTATTTTATTGTACTATAAAAAAAAGTTACTAAGAATTTACTGGGTAATTGGTGGATAATGGTCTCATTAGTGGTGGATATTTAGACGAGATTATAATTGATTTTTATTAATTTTCACTGATAAAACAACATTTGTATATAAATATTTAAAACTGTATAAATATTTAAATTTGTAATATCTAAAACTAAGCTAGATTGATTTAAAACATGAGACTTCCTGCATATCAAATGTCATGAAAATTGTTGTAGTCATTAATACGTTAATACTAAGCTTCACCTGCACTGGAAAATTTACAGTATTTACTTATATTAAAATTGAAATGTATTACAGGTGTTTAACGATCACTCAGTACCGTTGTGGAAGTTGATTACAGTTACTGCCCTCTTGTCAGGGATTGTGAACAAGTTAGAACTTCACATGATGTCATAAAAAGAGCCATCGCCAGGTTTATCAGAGTACAAAACTACATCAGTGATGACATATAATGTAGGTACACAATTTACAGCATTAATACAACATTAATTGGATCTTTACAAATTAGACAATGGTATCGATTATATATTAATGGCACATAACTAAACTTAGGTTAACTAAAAATGAAAATTGATAGCGTCATTATCATAATTCGGCAATGCAATCTTATCTTTGTTATAATGAAAACTGTGTAATATAGACTAACGATTTTAATTAATACAAATTTATAGTATGAAACAACCAATGAATCAAAACTTAACTAAAAATTATTTTCATTATTTAGTTAAGTTTAGTTTAGTTGTGGATGTGGAGTTGGTACCAGTATTTGAAAAAAATGTTGTTAATGTTTAGAAGAATTGTGTGGTGTCTGATTAAGAATACTAGTGTTACTACCCAATTTCATCACCAAGTATCAGGCAATTTCATTTAATTTCACTTAGGTATTGTGAAAATCTCACAAAGAAACACCCACTTTCACTTTCATTATAAGTCTGTTATTTATGAAATTAACTTGTTTACTATTTATTTTCAGATAATACTTTCGCTTACCAGAAGAAGAAAGCTCCTAATCATCAGATAAAGATGTGATATTAATTATTTGTATTGTATAATATAAATTAATAAAGCATTCTTCAGATTATGTGGAGTTGTTGACACATTAATTTTTCGAAACTATACATGACATAAGGTACGTATCATTAGTTTACTTGTAAAGCTCACCAAATATTTTAAGATGATGCTGAGCTGTTATCATAATAATACATAATAAAGGCAACAATTGTAAATATTAAATTCACAATTCAATCCATAGAATAAAATGTAATATCTCAGTTTACATGTTATTCCATGAATTAAATTTTAAATATAATATAATATTCACAATTGTTGCCTTTATTATGTATTGTTATAACAGCTCGGAATTATCTAAAAATATTTAGTGAGTTTTGCAAGTAAACTAATGATACCTCTATAAAAAATAAATATAGCTATAGGTACGTCCCTAAATGTCAAAAAAGTTTTTCGGAACCGTCGCCGCGCGGCAACACTTTCCATACATGCACGTTTAGGCATAGACCAGCCCCTCTTGTTATATCTATATTATTATACTCTTTGTCTTGTTCTTGGGTTTACAAACAGAGTAATAATACAATTGACAAGCATATTGGCTATATTGGCAATTATTTCTGTAGACTAATATTTGACTGATATATAATTAATTGTCTATGGTGAAAACATGGGCCCAAGCCCATGTTTTCACCATAGACAATTAAATACTCTAAGGCCAACCTTAGAGTATTAAATCAACAGGAGCTATTACATACGCTGTTTGCTCTAACAAAAATACTGGTGCTCAAGTCCACTATTTTGGAACAATTGTCATACCGGCACAATACCGGCACGATACCGTTGCAATTGAAGTCAAATATCCGTAGTCTGCTATATGCCGTCATAACGGTCTTTCAATGGTAATAGAATTGTCGATCTCTTTTATCTATGCATTGAATTTTCGGTCTCTTTTATCTATGGATTGTGTTAGAATGGTATGTATGTGTTGCCGTTTTTAAAAAATGCGTTAGTTGAAGTGATTTTCGAAAAACTACTAATAAATTTAAACATTTAATCATGCTAGACTTCGTTTAAATATATTTGTACATACTATTTATTAGTATAAAAAGCAATGTGAAGTTTAGGAGATTAGTAAATTGCAATAAATTACAAAGAACAATTTCTAATATTTCTATCTATCTATTTTTTATTTATGGCAATCTGTCGACACAGGACAATTTAAAAATATTACTGTCAAATTCAAAATAGCAGACTACCGAAACATTTCAGTCATTGAATTGCAATTGTGAAGCAGTTGTGTACGAGACTAGCAATTTATGTCATCATTCAAAAGTCGTCGTTTTTGCGATAACACGTCGTCAGATTCACTCTGTACACGATTATATTTATTAATCATTGTAAACAACAAGCTCCTGACACTACTTTTAATAGTTTTCGGCATTATAACATTAAAAAACTCAACAAAAACCGGATTATTACGAGGTTTCAACAGAATTTGTGACAATCTGTTTGACAGATCATAGTATTGCCATTATAAGAAATCAGTAAAAGGGTTGTGGACTCGACTCGCTTGACAGACTCTAACAATAACTTATATAGGTGGCGAGAACAATCGCCTCTATACATTCCTAAATCTACTGACACGCGGCGTCTTGCATACAATGAATCCATACATAATATATTTGTATATAATAACTTAGGCGGCGAGAACAACCGTCTTTATACATTCGTAGATCTGCTGACAAACCTCTTCTTGCACACAATGAAACCATACATACTGTCTCTACAGACTTGACAGTTTCCGTACACAATGAGTCATTGTCCCCCCCTTAGAACTACTCAGCCTTAAAAACAGTGAGAGCTGTTCCGTGGACTGCGTCAACGATTTTTTGCTAATATTGGCTCTGTAGGGACACATTGTATGAATTCATTGTTTGCAAGTAGACGTATGTCAACAAATCTACGAATGCATAAAGACCATTGTAATAGCCACCTAAGTTATTAACAAATATATTTATTACAGTATGTATGGTCCTATTGTTTGCTCGACGCATAATTTATTGTATACAAATATATTATGTATGGATTCATTAGCGTACGCAACACTCTGCGTATCAGCAGTTTTAGGAATATATAGAAACGATTGTTCTCCTTACCTATATAAGCTAATATTATATTAAATATATTGAGTCGCAAATAAACACCATTCAAGTCCGGACGTATTTCATTTTATCCTCTAACCAGACCACACGTCATTTAAACCCTAAAGCTCCAAACTTGCTGCGGAAATACCTGTAAGTAATATAAATGATCTTTCATTAACCGAATCAAGTCCACCAAAAACCTCAATGGTCATTTTGGATACAGATGAAAAAGAAGTCGAAAATATAATAATATTGAGTCTAAAGAGCAAATGTGCAGTTGGTTTTGATTGCATTCCGACAAAAATTCTCAAACTCGCTCGTCACGTTCTTGTACGTCCTATAACCTATTTGTGTAAACTTTGTCTTGCCACTGGTGTATTTCCGGATATTTGCAAAATTGCCGTAGTTAGTCCTATCCACAAAAGTGGAGACAGACATAACATTAATAACTACCGTCCAATCTCTGTGCTTACATCTGTGTCTAAGATTCTCGAGAAAATTATGAACGCAAGACTTATCAATTACTTGGAAGCTCATGAGATCATTGCTGGCAGCCAGTACGGATTTAGGAAGGCGTTTTCTACAGAGGATGCTGTTCCTAATGTAACTGAAAAGGTTGTGAAGTTATTTGACATCAAAATGAAGGTGGTGGGGATGTTTCTAGATCTCACTAAAGCATTCAATACGGTGTCTACTTCCTTGTTGTTAAATAAAATGGAACAGATTGGTATTAGGGGTAACGTCTTGGCTTTGTTTCAAAGTTACCTTACTAACCAATTCCAAGTAGTAAAAATTGGCGACGTCTAAAGTGGTACTTCTAGCCCCAAATTCGGTATACCACAAGGAAGTGTACTTGACCCCACGCTGTTTCTTATATATATAAATAATTTATGCCTAATAAAAATACCTAATTGCGAAATTATATCTTATGCCGATGATACGGTTTTAATAGCTTATGGCACTGATTGGAACAAAGCTCGGATCAACGCTGGAACCGCAGTCCATAGTGTTTTGACATGGCTAAATAAAAATTTATTAACGCTCAACATTAATAAAAGTAAATATATCACCTTTTCTCATAGGCTCTCCACTCAACCAGCCCAAGAAACATAATATAAGATTATGGCACACACCTGCAATGTTACGAGTATGAACTGTCAGTCTCTCTCGTTAACTAGAACTTGTTATATTAAATACCTCGGTGTTATTGTGGACAGCACTTTTCTTGGCACAAACAAATAAGTAGTTTAGTGGGGCACATAAGGAAATTAATACCAATATTTAAACAGCTAAGAACTTGTGCCGATCACAGTATCATGACTATGATATATTCAGCACTAGTTCAGTCCCTTCTGCAATATTGTGTAACGGCGTGGGGCGTTGCCGATACTACGGCTATGCTTCGGTTGGAGCGTGCTCAGAGGGCGGTTTTGAAAGTTATGACAAAAAACCTCGCAGATATCCTACCAGATTGTTATACAAGGAATGTAAATTACACACAGTGAGACAACTTTATATCCTACGTGTCATAACAAAAAAACATTCCACTCTGAAGTTTACGTCGCGTACCACAAGTAGGCGTTTTAATGCGTGTGACATTGTACCACACCGATCAACATTGGCAAAGCGTTAATTCTAT
The DNA here is from genome assembly GCA_916999025.1 of Orgyia antiqua. NCBI lineage: Eukaryota > Metazoa > Arthropoda > Insecta > Lepidoptera > Erebidae > Orgyia > Orgyia antiqua. The sequence continues at coordinate 11,037,245 of OU779864.1, read as the reverse complement.
GTGACCGCACCTTATCTTTATAACAAAGTTGATAAGATTAAAAATATCTACCCGCTTTCTCGTAACAAATGTAAAAATGTTGTGAAAAATTGGCTCCTTGATTTTTGTTACGAAGATACAGAAAAGTTGATCAAATAGTATGTATTTACTTAACACGAATTTGCAGTTTTATTTTTATTTTTTTCTTTTTTTATTGGTTTGATTTTCTCTCTTCTAAAGCTGCTAAAGACTATAGAATAATGAAGACAAAAATCAAGGTTTGTGCAAATCAACTTAGTGTGTTTTGGGGTGCTTATTAGTTTTCAATAGTTTTTGGCCTAACGTGGTGAGTTGAGTTTTTAATTTCAAACTTTATAATTTAAACAACTTGCATATTAAATACCCACTTAACGTGCCCTTTTTTTCACATGTACTTTATATAGCAAAGACATGAAAATTAACAATAACATTGTTTCGACTTAGACGACTTTTAATTGGAAATAGCTATGTAAAATTTAATGAACAATCCGCGTAATCATGGACATATAATATATTATCTTAAAGAAAATCAATGGGTATGTATCCTCTAAAATTTTATCGTTATCTGTTTTCTTTTCTTTTTTTTTTTCTTTTTAGTTTTCCGGTTTCCATTTTATTGGTTTTGTTTTTCTTTTTGTAAGAGACAGGCAATGATTTGAAGTATGAAAATGATGTACCCGAGCTCATAAACATACACACACACACACACACTAACAAACAAGCTAATTTATATGTTATACCAGGGCCCTGAGTCGGGTATTTCAACGGTGTCACAACTGTACCATTATTGTACCATTATGGTGCAATAGTAAAGTTTTTGGTAGTCTACTATTAATGTGTCGTCATAACGACTTCAACATTGTCTTACAATTGTCAAAGTGACATAAATTGCTAGTCTCGTACACAACTGCTTCACAATTGCAATTCAATGACTGAAATGTTTCGGTAGTCTGCTATTTTGAATTTGACAGTAATATTTTTAAATTGTCCTGTGTCGACAGATTGCCATAAATAAAAAATAGATAGATAGAAATATTAGAAATTGTTCTTTGTAATTTATTGCAATTTACTAATCTCCTAAACTTCACATTGCTTTTTATACTAATAAATAGTATGTACAAATATATTTAAACGAAGTCTAGCATGATTAAATGTTTAAATTTATTAGTAGTTTTTCGAAAATCACTTCAACTAACGCATTTTTTAAAAACGGCAACACATACATACCATTCTAACACAATCCATAGATAAAAGAGACCGAAAATTCAATGCATAGATAAAAGAGATCGACAATTCTATTACCATTGAAAGACCGTTATGACGGCATATAGCAGACTACGGATATTTGACTTCAATTGCAACGGTATCGTGCCGGTATTGTGCCGGTATGACAATTGTTCCAAAATAGTGGACTTGAGCACCTGATCTTTTGTTAACTACATTTACTTACTAACATGCATGCCTTTTATTCATTAATGTATTCTTTAATTTATTTGTACACCTATTGTAATAAATGGTGTATGTATTACCTGTTTAAATTCAAATAGTGTAACTTCGCTTACTCATTGTTTATTATAAAATGTTAATTAGTGAGAAGACTGGATCCTGCAATACAGTTTCCACTAGCACGGGATCGGTAGAGTTATGTAAGCAAAAATTGTAATCATTTTAGAAAAAAATAAAATATTATTATTATTATTATCATTCTTTGCTCTTTTCTGAATCATTTGGGGTCGGCGCAACATGTCCTCTTCCTCCATACTCCTCTGTCACACGACATCTGTGAATTTACATCCATCTTCTTCATATTCTCTTTCAGACAGTCCATCCATATTTTCTTTGGTCTGGCTTTGGCCTTACACAATGAGTATAATCATCGTGCCTTTTTCAGCGGGGCACTATGTACTGCTGGACTCTTTTTTCGGACTTGCATTTTTATTTAAAAATCTGATGCTTGAATCGTAGCAGATTGTGCTCTATAGTCTCTGCCTACACCCATGGGTAAAAGACGTGATGTTATGATGATAATGATGATGATAGATAAAACACCCAATTCCCAGAAATGCTTGCCTAGATTTTGAGTAATAGGTTGTTGAAAATCGTCAAAATATCATCATTATAATTAGACTTGGTTATTCTCAATGTTATTGTCCATCGCATTTTTAAATATAATATGGTCACCTTATAATGTCAACTCTGGTTGGATAAATACTCTAAAAGTATGGCATAGGCTAATAAACCATAGACTACGAAATAAAAAGTGTCATTTGACAGAATGATAAAATAAGGATGCGAAATTACGATTATTAAAATTCGATAACTAAAAATCACATCTAGGAATAGCTAAAAATATTTTTTTTGATTAAGTAGTATTTAAAACTGATACATCTGTAGGCTACGGTGACTGCTTATCATCAAGTGAGGCGTACGCTTTTCGTGACCTGAGTGGTTTAGGAAACAACTGGTATGAAATAAGCTAACATCTGGAAATAGTAAGAAAAATGAATGAGTAATGATTTAATTATTTATTACAGTATAGGTACGCCAAGTCAAACAAAAAAACCTTAAGCGACATAAAAAATTCTGACACTGTTTAATGACTATCATACCATGGAAAAGCGCGCGGACATCACAACAAATAGCACATTCAAGCAGGCTTGACTAACTTATTAACTGATCTCAAGTTTAATAATGTTCATCAAAAATTAAGCATCGATTGATTTCGTTAAAGAGTCGATACCCCTACATCCCTATTAATAAGTTCGATAGTATAGTATAGTTAAAGACTGTACCTACGTCCTACGTAAATATAATATAATCTATTAAATTTTCTATTAATCGATGGTGGGTTGAGCTATAAAATTTATTAGTTATTCTTTATTTTTTACACTTCAAGTTCTTGAAATCGTAAGTATTTTCTAGGTACTTTATTAACACTGATTACATTTACTTTAAACGTGAACCTTGTGAGGTTTTCCTCAATGTCGTAGACATTGCGAGATAAATTTTCAGACAATTTACTTTCATGATTTGTTTGTCCCATCCGCATTGGTTTAATTAAATATAACCATGTTGTTCTCCGAGTAGTTTATTATGATCTTATTGGATACTTTGGATCCTAGTTTAACGTTTGTCGCCTTCGTTTATATCGTAAAAATATGTTTTGTGCTGTATATGGATGCAAGAATCAAGTCGTGTGTTAATAAAATTGTGTACCTATAATTACTGCTCAATTTATAATAACTGTTTCATAATTCTATTGGGAAATAAATATAAGCATATAAATTACATTGTTATGACTCATGACCTAGGTCATTCTCTTGAACAAACCTCAGACCGTATCAGTTACAGTCAGATTTGAAACATTTCTGACCTGTGTTTTTAGTTTTTTAAATTGTTGGATAAACAAACAATTTAAATACCTAATTGATTTTATATTATTAGTAGATTGTAAAAGTATAATGGAGTGTTATACATAATAGAGTTATGTTGTTAATTCTTGAATAACTTTTTGATCCCTAAGCATTCTTTTATGAATAAAATGCCATTATTTTGAAATATTCTATAAAACTAGTTCTACTTGTGCTTTAAATTGGCTTTGTCTAGTGACTAATCAATGATAGCTTTTGTTGTTGAACACAATTTAAATGTCCATAATTTCTTCTAGATGTCTGGCGGACACAAACATCGTTATAAGAATGCGGGGCTTAGTGCAGATGAACTGCGGAGGCGTAGAGAAGAGGAAGGTGTACAACTAAGGAAACAAAAGAGAGAACAGCAGTTATTTAAACGTAGAAATGTTAACCTTCCAGCCCCTAATGCGCCAGACATTGCATTACAGGTGATTTAAGTAATTTATTTACAGTAAATGATGGCCTAATATACTATTGATAAGGGGGTAAATTTTGTAACATACATGTTGGTGCTAATCTCTGAAAGTAATGGGCAATCATAAAAAAATATCACTAACAGAAAGTCCTTAAGTGGAATAACTAAGCCGTATGCCAACAAATCTAATGTGGCTTAAATAGACAAAAATATTTTGAATATGAAAAAAACAATTGACAAATATGATATCTGATACAATACTAAGAAAAAGATATGTTGTGCCAGCCAATCACAAATAATCGGTTGAGCAGATGTATGATAAAGTGTTAACTAAATAAATAATATTTCTTACGTTTTTGCTATTATAGGATGATATTAACATATCTCCATCTGATGACATCACTCCAGCGATGGTTGCAGCTCTCTATGGAGATAATCCTCAGGAACAAGTTATGGCAACACAAAAGTTTCGAAAGCTGTTGAGTCAAGAGCCTAATCCGCCAATAGATGAAGTGATACGAACTGGCATTGTTCCCAAGTTTGTTGAATTTCTCACCAATACTACAAATCCAACTTTGCAGGTAAACCACATGTTTTATGTTTATTCTCATTCAAACAATCTTATAATAATAATAATAATAATATAGCTTTTTATTTCCATACCTTTTGATACATTTCAAATGGTGTTAGTAATGTTAATAGTTGCTTATTCTTAGGTTAGTATTTTGTTAGTAGGTATGGTCCCTGTTTGGGTAAAAGATCAAACAATCTTAAAAGCTTTTAAATATTAAGTTTTATTTAAGAATGGGGTTTAAACACCTGTACTTGATCTAGGGTTTATTAAATCAATTTATCTGTTTAAAAGTCATCCACTTTCTAGAGGCCCAGTTAGTTTAGCATCGTTAAAGTATAGGTTGTTATATTTACAGTTTGAAGCTGCGTGGGCGTTAACGAATATAGCCTCGGGTTCATCAGAGCAGACCCGCGTGGTTGTGGAATCTGGTGCGGTGAATGTGCTTGTTGGTTTAGTTGCTGGTGGCAGTAGTGATGATGTTAGAGAACAAGCTGTTTGGGCACTCGGCAATGTCGCTGGAGACTCGCCGCGCTGTCGAGATACGGTGCTGGCTGCTGGCATCCTACCGCCGTTGTTAGAGTGAGTAGCTTAAAATATAATACCATAGGGAAAGAAAAAAAATTTTTTTCTAATATTTAATTTTAAATAATGCAAAATAGTGCATATTGGATCTTTATAGTGAGTAGGATAGATTGAGCTATTCTTATACGCCACTTATTCAGCCTGAATGTGGGATAGGAATAATATAAGTTAGCCAAAGCGTACAACCCATTCTGGAGTTACAATGTCGTCTGATGGTTAGCTTCACTTAACTGCTTGCATTTCTAGCTCTGTCATTCCTTAAAATGGTTTCTTTCTACATTGTATATATTACTTTTTTTCAGGATTTTAAATAAATATACAAGATTGTCGCTAACGAAAAATGCTGTTTGGACTCTATCAAATTTGTGTAGAGGTAAAAACCCTCCAACAGTATTTGAAGATGTTGCACCAGGCAAGTGTTTACTTTAATTTATATTGCATTCAGTAGATTTAGTTTTTTTGATTTGCATTTAGAAGATGAAATCAGTAATTCTCCAATATACTTATATTGTAAGTTAAGGAGTTAATAAGGTAAATTGACACTATAGTTAATGGTATTATGGGAATCAATAAAACTGAAAGTAGAGTATTGAAATGAATACGAACTTTGAATGATGCCGTTGTATGGTCTAACAGACTGGTGTGAAATAGGTTTAGGATCTGAATATAGATATTTCACGCAAGCTCTTCTGGTCCCAAGCTCACCTTATTTGCTTGTGTTATGACAATGCATTATTGCACAAGCTTGCTGAGCAGATGTTTATTGTATAATAATTTAATAATATATTCACAGGTATTCCAGTTTTAGCGCGATTATTACACCATACTGATGCGGATGTCCTAGCTGATGCATGTTGGGCTCTCTCTTATCTATCGGACGGTCCTAATGAGAAAATTCAAGCAGTGGTAGACGCTGGAGTTTGTAGGAGACTCGTTGAATTATTAATGTAAGAATGTGATTTTTACCCCTTTTGAAACGTAGGAGCAAAAAATAAAGTAGGCCTTCTAATGTAAGCGACGCATGACTCGCGACTGTGACGCGTCCAAACAATGTCAATTTTCGTGTTGCCTAATGAAGACAAGAATAAAGTTTACATCGCTTTCGAAATGTCAAACCGTGCGACCCATTCCACACCCCACTTTTGCGTTCAGTCACGCCCACTTTTTCTAAAAAGCAGTACAGCAGCACTTCGATTGCACTGCGCCGGCTTAAAAGAATCTGACTGTATTTTCAGTAGAAAATAGAAGCGGGTCGCGCGGCCGAGCAGCATAAATCGGAAAGCCACCTTAACACTCTTGACTGATGACTAAAGTATAAAATTAATTCCGAAATTTTTAGGAGCAACTTGGCACGTTTCTTAGCTTTTTATGATTAGGACTAACTGTTATATTGCAGGCATAACAAATCAACAGTAGTGTCCGCTGCATTAAGAGCTGTGGGTAACATAGTAACGGGCAGTGATCAACAAACTCAAGCGGTGCTTAATTGTAATCCACTGCCGAACATACACGCCCTCTTGCGGTCCAACACTGAGGGGCTAAGGAAAGAGGCTTGTTGGACATTGTCTAACATAACAGCGGGAAATGCTGCACAGATACAGGTAAAATTCTAACAAATAAGCAAATTATTCAAGTAGGTAGTCGTAAGTACAACAACAGTAATATTGTCGGCTCCTAAAAGGTCCAATATTTTTGCCCCTATCAGAGTCGTACAACGTCTTTCGTAGATAACTTTCTATAATCGTCTGCCATCCACCCCACGTGAGGAAAACATCTAAGCAGCATTTTTGGTTGGTTTAAAACCATTTTATATATTATGTACATTTCAGGCAGTCATAGATGCAAACATATTCCCAGCTCTTATTGAAATATTAAGGCAAGCTGAATTCAAAACAAGGAAAGAAGCGGCCTGGGCGATAACGAATGCTACAAGTGGCGGGACTCACACGCAAATTAGGTATGAACAATAGCTCTAAAGATGCCATTGGGATCGTAGCGATGCGGGTTGCGCGACCAGTCAAATCAAGTCAATTTTCACGTTATCAGAAGAAGACGAATATATTTATGTCGGTCGCACTGCTTTCGCAACCTCAAACCGCTGTTACGATGTAAACAGTTTGTATATTATTCTGTGTCGACGCGAGCATTTTGTTTTTAACCACCCACACATTTCATACAACGCAGTAAGAGGGGTGGTCTCTGGGCGCACTTTTAAAAATCGAACGGTATTTCCAGTACAAAATCAGATCGGATCGCGCGACGTTCGTCGAGACGATCCAAATGGCACCTTTACATTGATAAATTGACAGAACAACCACATTGAATTTAACTTTTGAAATAGGTCCTGATAGATTCTATATTTACCTAATAAGTTCTGTTGTTATAAAAAAATATAATATTCTATTTAAGTACGAATAAATGAAATTTAAATAATCTTTACATAATATAAAAAAGAAATTCGTTACTTTTGTATGTATGTCCCTATTTGAGCTTATATCTTCGAAACTACGGATTTTGATGCAGTTTCAGCAGTTTTTTAATAGATAGAGTGGTTCAAAAGGATGCCTTTTTGTATAATTGATTGAGATTTGGTGTGTATTGGGGGAGGGGTGGGCTTAACAATTATGAGTATCACTCATATATCGCGAATTGTTTCAGGTACCTTGTTGAACAAGGCTGTATACCACCTTTGTGCGACTTATTAACATTAACAGATGCTAAAACTGTACAAGTAGCACTTAACGGTATAGACAATATATTAAAAGCTGGACAACAATCTGATCAACACGACAATCCTTATGCTGTACTCATCGAAGAATGTTTGGGTATGTAAATAAGTATAAATGAAACACTAGGTATACCCCTAGCTCTGCAAATAAACAGATTACAAACACTGAATCTTGTTAGACTTTTCTTAATATTATTATGAAACAAAATCGTTATTTTGTATGTGATATTATATTTTCAAAACTACCCAACGGATGTTGATGCAGATTTTTTTTAAATAGATATAATGGTTCAAGACTATAGATTTTTTCTTTGTAAACAATTTTTTTTTCTTTTATACTCCACGCGTATCAAGTTGCGATCAATAGCTAACATAATAGTAAAACAGGAACCACGGTCATCATACCGACACGTTTTCCTCCCATGGGATAGGCAACCCAACCAAAATGTAGTATTGATGATATTGGTGCTAATTCTATGTGCACGACTAAACTTAAGGGCCTACATCAATATTATCGTATATCATCGCCGACACGTACATATTAACACAGCCAATAGGCACAGAAAATGAAGAATTAGGGATACTTTTCCTATTTACTCAAAATCTACTAAATATATTTTAATTCTGATTTACGTGTTTCTATATATAATAGTTACTTATGTTTTTAAAGTTATTTCATTAGTTAATACGCGATAATAGACCGACCAATGAAAAAAATAAAAAATTAGAGAGGTTGTTTCGCTAAGATTTTCTATGGAGAAATCTTTTTTCAATCGCGTTTCTGAGTTTATGCGATCCTAGATCATATATTGAAAAAACTTATACTTAAAAATTAGAGCTCTAGCCATTCAATCTAAAGAAACAATGAAAACTTTGTACGTAGAAAAATGCACGAAGCTATTTTGGTATCCTCTTAACTAAAAATGAAAACAGCTAATGTGTATTTTGTTTAATTGGCTATTTTGTTGTGTACATTTATATTAAATAAATGATTTTGATTCAAAGATCAGTCTTTATAAGAAAATTTTCAAATTGCCAAATGGTGTTGTCGAAACTATTACAATTCATTTTTTAGTTTAGTTTATTTCTGCGCGTAGAATTGGTACCATTATCTTTTCTCTATTATGAACAATAAATTCTACATTAATCATAGAACGTCGATTATTTATTAGTATTGTTATGTGATCATATGACTAATAGAGAAAGAGATAACCTTGAAAAGGTGATAATGGCGGATAAGATAGTAATGAATCCGGTAACATAATCATTTTTGATTTATGTTATGCAAGATGATTTCAGAATGCCACGGTATTGCGTGTTCCCTTATGAAGTTATTGTGCTTAACTGTATATTGTGTAAAATGTAACATTTTCGTCAATACTTTTCACAAAAGAAACTCAATCAATTTTATTTACGTTTGATTATACTTTGCCAAATGTCGAGTTATATCTTTATATTATACTAGCTGACCCGGCAAACGTTGTTTTGCCATACTAAAAAAATAAGTTTTGAAAAATAGATGTTGGCCGATTCTCAGACCTACTGAATATGCGTGCAAAATTTCATAAAGATCGGTCAAGCCGTTTCGGAGGAGTACGGTAACTAACACTGTGACACGTGAATTTTATATATAAGACTAGTTGACCCAGCAAACGTTGTTTTGTCATACTAAAATTTAAAAAAAAAGGTTTGAAAAATAGATGTTGGCCGATTCTCAGACCTACTGAATATGCATGTAAAATTTCATAAAAATCTGTCAAACCGTTTCCGAGGAGTACGGTAACTAACACTGTGACACGTGAATTTTATATACAGGGTGACTTTGCAAGGTGTTGCCAAATTTTTTAAATAAGCTCTATAGAACAATACTAAAATACGTCTTTGTAGTAACTATTTGTAAACGTAGTATTTTTCAAAAAAAAAACTATTTAAAATGTCCTTAAAAGTAACTCAACAAAGAGACACCGCGTGTGTTGTCATTCATCAGAGACCAGAGCCAAAAACGACCTTAAGCAGACCACATAACGACAAGCGCACCAACAAGTTCTTATGTAGTGGACATACGGTGCAATTTCATCAACACGCCACCGGTCAATGACCCTTCAATAAACACTCCCCCTCCATTTGTCGGCCTACGCTTCCCGCTAACCCTTGCTTGCGCGGGCGCCCGAACCTTATGTTGTTAAACATAAGGCTTATTTTCGCGCACCATAATCACTACTACACTTACAGTTTAACTTTTGCGAAACTATCGTGACGTCCGTGCGTATTTTTCTATGAATGAAGTAAATTATCCACGCGTACTATTTTTAAACAGCGGATAGGATTAATTAAAATGAAAAAAAAAATTTTGATGTTCTTTACGTAAATCGATTAAGTTACTGATTCAGAGTCGCTCCTAAAAATTTGGCAACACCTTGCAAAGTCAACCTGTATAAGATGTATTAGTCCGGTCAATTTAGACATTCGAAGTTACCAAAATTCCCACCAAGCTGAAAATCGGTAAGATTGTTTAAAATATCATTAAAAATAAAATTTGGAAGTTAAATTAAAAATAAAATCTTTCCCCTGTAAGGAAAAAAATTTATTCAAGGTAAAGGTAAAAAAATGAGATTTTCGCAATTTTCAGCAAAACGGTAAGTTTTATCATTAAAATACCTGAAACAAAATTTGAAACAAATTGTTGGCTTAGTTGTCGTAACTACAACAAAGGTACACAGAATCTTTTCACTGAATGACATTTGTGAGAACTTGTTATTTTTAATTTTTAACAAACACACACTATCAACACACATTTCACAATCAAATAACATTTTAAAATCAACAAACGGAAATCCATACAATTATTAAATTATAGAAACTCAATATTAAACAGTTCAATGAATCACATGAAAAAATAAAATGGCCTCCGTCGAACCAAAATATTTCTGCTATTTAAATGCATACGTGATTTATTAGACTTCCGACTATTATATTTATTCGGATTATAAGTAACGAACGAACATTGCCGAATACTAGCGGTAACATCCGATCGCCAAAGCAGGCGGCATGATTTACAGTACAAATCGTCTTGGATATGCAAGCCTGTGTGCGTTTGCGAACTGTGCACGGACACGACCAATATTATTCCTGCGCCAAACGCCTGGCAAAAAGCAATTTGCAAGCACATATTGGTGCTATTTATGAATTATTAGGCGTTTTTAAGTTATAATATTTTGTTTAATTAATAGTAAATAAATGAATAAAGTCATCTAAAACATACCAACGTTTTATTAAAATATCTGTGAATGGCAAGTAAAGCAGTGCTTTTCTGCCTTTATAGAGCGCACGCCCCTGCTATATACTAGTTGTTGCCCACAACTTCGTACGCGTCGAATTTAGAAACTAAACCTTAACAAGTTATACAAAAAAGCCATTTAAAAAAATACCGCCTCAAAATCCGTTGCGTAATTTAGAAGCCTACATAGGAAGGAACATGCATACAAAAAAAAAACGAGTTTGATCCATAATAAAAATAAAATGTTCTTTATTCTACACCATAATAATTTAAAACAAACGAAAAACAAAACTTACTAAATAGACTTATCATAGGTACAAAGGGCGGTCATAGCGCGGACTGCGATCTCTTCCAGACAACCTTAGGATGGATTTGATCGAGGTTGAATAGGAGACTTGTGGTGTACTGATAGTATGCTATTAGATGCAAGAATTAGTAAGAATGCTAATAGCAGATTCAATATACAAGGTGTCCCAAAATTCAACGATAAGCAGGCACCAGAAGTTAGACCTACTCATGACTACTCTGGTGCCCGCTTATCGTTGAATTTTGGGACACCTTGTATACAAATTAATACATTACTTAACCTAAATACATGTATATCTTTATAATATCTTTATATTTATAAATCTCCTGTCACGATGTTTGTCCGCGATGGATTTCTAAACTACTTAACCGATTTTAAATTAAATTGGCACACCATGAGCAGTCTGGTCCAACTTGAGAAATAGGATAGCTTACATTTCAATTTATGGTCGCAATATTATTTTATTGCAAATTATTTATTTGTATTGTATAGCAATATAACGTTTGCCGGGTCAGGTAGTATAATAACAAGTAAAGATTTAAGATTATCACTTTCGTTGTTATATCAATTTTAACAAGGATTTTATTTAGACACACATTTTAAAAATACATGTAGGTACACATTTTAGACTAATTACATAACAAACACTACCAGAAATGCATAATTTTATTTATATTTTCTGTTTAGAAACGCGAACTATTCGTCGCCAATTGTACTCGTAATAATTATGAGTTTATTTTTGTTATTCCTCTATATATACAGTAAAGAATTTATCTGTCATCATCATCCTCCTGACCTTATCCCATTATTTGAGGTCGGCGCAACATGTCTTTTTCTTCCATAGTCTTCTATTAGCCGTCATGTCTGTGTCAACTCCTCTTTATTTCATGTCCTCTTTCACACAGTCCATCCATCTTTTCTTTTAAAGAATTTATCTGTCTATGTATTTATTTAAGAACATATTTTATTTTTCTAGGCTTGGATAAAATCGAATTCTTGCAATCACATGAAAACCTGGATATCTATCAGAAATCATTTGAAATAATAGAGAATTATTTTGGAAGTGAAGAGGAGGACGGTAGACTTGCACCGGCTGTGTCGTCCACCACGGACCAGTATCAATTCAGTACTGACCAGTCTGTGCCGAGGGGCGGCTTTCAGTTTTAACTTTAGATTATAATGCTACTTTATATTGATGCAGTGAGTATTTCTTTGTAATATTTATGACGAGCTTCGTAGTTGAGTGGTTTATGTAATAGACTGCCGATTATGAGGTCGCGGGTTCGATTCCCGCTCGGGACAATCATTTGTGTGATATTTATAATTGTCATACAAATGTTTGTACTGCGTCTGGGTGTTTCTATGTATTATAAGTATGTATTTACAAAAGAAAAGTAGTATATGTATTCTGGCACCCATAACACAAGCATATAAGCTTAGTTTGGGACCAGAGGACGTTGTGTGAAATGTCCATGAATATTTATTTATTCTATTATCATTCCTTTATGTCTGATAAGGGGTAGCCAGAGACTATAGAGCAAGCGATTTCTAAACATACTTCCTTAGCCTCTTTGACACTTATACTATGGAGGGTAGAAGTAGTGAGGACTATCTCAGTATATTAAAAAGTGTCCATTGAAGGGGAGCAAATTATGGTGGCGCTATAGTAGCAAGTGGAAGAATTTTAAAAAGAGCGCCACAAATTATTTGAAAGGAAAGAAAAACTTCCGCTTTGTTATAGCGCAGTTTTTTAAATTATTATATTATATAGACAAACATGAGTATGAAATAAAATTATACGGTGTTTTTAAGTACCCCAAATATTTGTAAATAGCAAATAGAAAATAGTATTAAAGAATTACCGCAACAGTAGCACACTTCACTCTGCTTATAACTGCTACATTCATATCATTTCCACTTGCTACACTAGCGCTATTTCGGTGAGTGTTATTTGCTGTTTACAAGTGGACTCCATAACTTATACATATGGATTCTTGTTGATATTAATCTATGCAATAATAAGTAGCGGCATCGACGGGCGCCATGGTCTAGTGCTTCCTGTACCTGACTGCTGTTCAGGAGGTGGGTTCGATTCCTGCACGGACGGGACAATTGTGCGATATTTATAATTGTCATGCAAATGTTAGTACTGCGTCTGGGTGTTTACTATGTATTATATTATAAATATGAACGTGACTTTTCTTTTTATTTTAAAGCTGTCGTATAGAAATAAAATAAGGTACAATGCATACATATATTTTCATAGGAAATGCTACCTTTTCTTGTGTAATGCTAAATTAATGATTTATCTTGATTAATGATGTAGTTTTGTTTACAAATTTCATCTAAAGGTACGATTCCACCAAAATAGTGTGCAGCACATTTGCTTGCAAACATTTTGTGCAAAACTCCAGCAGTGCAGGTACCAATCTGGTGTCGCATTTGGCTTCCGTCTCCACTGGTAAGGCTGTGCGTAACTTTTGTAAGCGCACAGTTCAGCACACTTGTGCGCGAACATGTTCACTGAGCAGAGTTTCTGCCGAAGACAGTTCAGTAGTTAATATGAACGGGCAGGAAAACGTAGTGCTTTGTGCTGCAGCATGTGTTTTACTATGTAGTCTCCTTAAAAAGAAACGAAGGAAGAAACCGCGATGTTGGGTGAGGCCTTTACTACAGCGACGGAATGAAGAAACGAATAAATTTCTAGAAGAAATAAAAATAGATCCATTGAGTAGATTTAAAAACTTCACACGTATATCTTGCCAAGATTTTGAGTTGCTGGTTAATGTAACTAGTCCTTTTATTGCTAAGCAAGATACCAACTACAGAAAATGTGTCCCTGTTTCAATAAGGCTTGCGATCACCTTAAGATATCTTGCTACTGGAGATTCTTTTGCAAGTTTAATGTTCTTATTTAAAGTTTCAAAAGAACTTATTGCTCGGATTGTACCTGAGACTTGTAAGGCGTTGATAAGCGTGTTGAAAGAAAATATTAAGGTAAGAAAATAAAAATAATATACCATTTTATTTTAGTCACTTTTATTCCATTACATTTCATGCCAAGATATTGTTTCGCCATCATTATGACGTAAAAGATCTGAATAATCATTATCGCGGACCTGAAAACTTGAAGCCGGTCCTTGACTCTGAGAATTTGACGAATCTGAATACGGTGAAGGCATTGGAGTTGTAACATATTTTCCAGTACCAATAATAGCGTCATACAATAAATTATCTATATCCCTTTGTACTAAAATCTTGGTTCGCTCATCTCTAATTTTCCTTAATTTCGTTGCGACGGCTGCAGCAAAAATGTCTTCGTCATCAGGTTTTTTTGCTTCCATCTGCTTGTTTACGTTATTCATAATGGACAAAGCTTAGGCGATTCTCGGGTCCTCATCGACAATACGGCGTTTAAGCGAGTTTTTCGGAGCCTTAAACTTTTCGACTGGCCTTTCATGAAGAGACTCTTGATCTTCATTTACTGTGTCATTCTGGATAATAATATCTTGTGATACCTGAAATAGTAATAAAATTTCCTTTTTCAGAGGCCTAACACTTTAGAAGAATGGATGATCTTAGAGCGCCAATTTGACCATCTTTGGAATTTCCCTCATTGCATTGGGGCTATGGATGGCAAACACATTGTTATTCAAGCTCCAAGTAATACTGGAAGCGACTTTTTCAATTACAAAGGTGATTTCAGCATTGTGCTTTTAGCACTGGTTGATGCAAATTATAAGTTTACGTACGTAGATGTCGGTTGTAAAGGAAGAATATCGGATGGTGGTGTTTTCAAAAATACTGGTTTCTATGCTAATCTTCAGCAAGGAAAATTAAATTTGCCTGAACCTTACCCGTTACCCGGAAGGAACAAACCAATTCCACATGTCATTGTGGCAGATGATGCTTTTGCGTTAGATATAAATTTAATGAAACCATATCCCGGTCAACATGACAAAAGATCAAAAGAGAGAATATTTAATTATCGGTTGAGCAGAGCGAGACGTATTGTGGAAAACGTATTCGGCATTATGTCCGGTGTATTTCGCGTACTCAGGAAACCTATTCTGTTAGCTCCAGAAAAGACACAATTGATAACACTGACATGTTGTTACTTGCATAATTTTTTGATAACACAAAAATCGTCTTCACAACTTTATACTTCTGCTGGCTGTTTTGATACTGAGAACCAAATTACTCATTGCACTATCGATGGAAGTTGGCGGCGCGATGCAGGCATGGCAAACTTACTGCCTTTAAGACATGTTGGACGAAGACCCCCTGGCGATGCGAAAAACATAAGAGAAGAATTTGCACATTATTTCCAAACTGACATCGGAATGGTGCCATGGCAAGAAACACTGGCGTAAATAGTATAGGTATCTAAGTAATAATATTAGAGGTAAGAAAATAAACATTTAAAACGTACCTACCTGTTCATTTATTTCGTCGTGTGAGTTCAAGCTGACATTCGGCTCATCCCTTCCATGAAAGAAATTCAAATATGCATAAGCAAACCATTTCGGCTTATATATATCTAAAATCCCAGAACCTGAAGATTTTGAGTCCGCGATTTTCTTCTTTTCTCTTCGGTATTGAGCCAAAATAATCTTCCATTTTCTCATTACCTCAGTCGAGTCACAATTGAAACTTTGCGCCAACTCTTGAGTGGCGTCGTGTTTTTTATTTTTATTTTTATAATCAGTGTGACTAGAATCCCATAATACAGGATGAGTTTCAATAGCTTGAATAAAATTAATAATTTTATCATTCGTCCAATCCATATTTAACTTGGTTAATTAACAATGTACGCGCACAAATCAATGTTTTCACTCCGGTAGCGGAAGCAAGACTGAGTTCGCGCACAACAGGTTTGTACACGTCGACGCGAGTCCACTGCCTGCATGTGTGCGCGCACAAAAGTATACAGATGTGCGCGAACATTTCTAGAATGTTCGCGCACAATTTGTTATTGTTTGCTTTAGTGAGTCGACCAGAATAAACATTTGTGTCGCACAATGTGCATTGCAGTGCCGCACAGTTCTGCACACTGGTGGAATCGCATCTTAAGATTTTCAAGTCTTTGTAATACGTCACATAATAGGTCTTTTCCTGTACCGATGCTAAATTAATGATAAAATATCAAGGAATTGTGTATGTATACATTATTTAGAGTCTAAAAATATATTTTAAAATTATTTTATTAATTGGTAAGAATTAAGTATAAAAATAAAATGTTATATTTTTTCTTTTTCAGATACCTATGTGAATATATACGGGTGATTCTACGATAAGAGGTTTTTAAATGTTCGAGGATGCGGCCAAGGAGAAATTATCGAGTTTGTTCATGAAACCTCTTTATTATGGTTTCTGTCCTATTTATTAACCTTTTTAACGTAAGGGCAAGTTACCTTTATCATTTTTCATTCATTTTTTTAACGACCAGGGCAAATACATCGATCAGGGGAGAGACATAAGACAAAATATACTTAATAAAATCAATATAATCAACTTTTATTAAACATAGTTCTTAACATAATAATCAGACTATCATATTAATCATTAATATCACAACTTTTTTTGTTTTAACAACAGTGTTACACTTACAAACATACACATATGTTACACACATTATGTTAGTTATCTTGCCATGGTACCTTTAACATTTAAAAATATTAATAATAATAGTAGTTGTAGTATAGTAGACCAGCTTTTGTTTAGTATTTTTCAGACGTCAGGCACTCTGGTCTGCATTAATAAAAAAATAATAATAATTAGGATCAAAAGTTTGCCTTCAAATATGGCCTCGTCAAACAGAGGCTACCGTATTACAAGTACGAGCTGGAAGCCGTACTGGAAAACTATCGCGCCAAGCTCTACTGGGAGTGGCCCATCATCACGGACAGGACAATTCTCGCGAATAAACCTGATATCATACTGATGGTCCGGTCAGAGTCTCGGGTATTTCTAGTGGATATCACAATCCCCTATGACGAGAATCTCGCGCAAGCCTAAGCAGATAAGAAGACCAAATATCTCGACCTGGCGCACGAGGTTACCGACATAGAGAGGGTAGTATCCACAGAAATAATCCCGATACTTGTTTCGGTGAATCGTTTGGTCCCAAAGAGCCTCTCACAATATCTTAGGCTCGGCATCAATAGCATGTTAGTGACAGCCCAGATGCATAAAACGGTCTTGCTAAACAATGCCCGGATAGTTCGTCGGTTTCTCTCCCATTAACCTCCACCTCTCGGACCGACTGTTAACCTCGTCGAAGTGCGGCGTCCCGCCACCTTTTGAGGCGAGGCAGTGTTCTATCCAAATAATAATTAAAGGGACTCTTGCGACAAAGGACTTACCCCGTTAGCCCTGGCCAGAACATAGTGATGTAAACCGGCAATACCTAACCAACTAACCTCTAGACTAGTACCTCTGCCCGTAAGCCATATGGAAAGGGAAAGAACTGCACAGACGCTTCTATCAGGCTCTACATGAGCCACTGTAGACAAAGAAGATCAGATGCAATGCAAGATCAGGTTATTAAGACTTCCAGGAAGTACATTCTGAGGAACGGGACTGCAAACATCTGCAGACTATGCCTCCATCCTAGTGAGTCCCTCAGACACGTCACTTCTGGTTGTTCTATGGTTTCTAACACTGAGTACTTGCACAGACATAACCTAGCAACCAAGATCTTACAGCAACAGCTCGCCCTGAAATATAGTCTCATCGAACAGAGGCTACCGTATTACAAGTACGAGCCGGAAGCCGTACTCGAAAACTACCGTGCCAAGCTTTACTGGGACCGATCCATCACCATGGACAGGACTATTCTTGCGATTATTAGTCCGATGTCGTGACGATGGACCGGACGGAGTCTCGGGTATTTCTGGTGGATATCAACATTCCCTATAACGAGAATCTTAATATATTTTTTCTCGTTCACGTTACCTTCATTCGTGGTACCATAATCTGTATTAAAGACAATAATATTATAACAATATCTTTCTATCATAATAATCTTCAGTTGATACAATTATTTGAGTAATTTAAAACTAAATGCCTGTAGAAATTGACTAAATCTGCGTTTTATATTAACGTCTTAGGTTCAATATTAACTTCCCTGGTCAGTGAGACACTCCCCTGACAGTTGTTTTGACATACAGCCAGGGCTGGGCAAAATACATGCTTTGTTCTAATTGAAATACAAATTACAAAATACTGCGTTTGCAAGTAATTGAAATACAAAATACTAATTACTTTTGAGTGGAGTAATTGAAATACAAATTACAAAATACAGTATTTTGGCTCTTTGTAATAAATTTGAAATACAAAATACAAATTACAAAATACATTTATACTAATATTTTTACCCAACTTTAAAAAACAGGTTTTTTTTAATGTTTGTTCACGAATAACTTTGTCGTTTATCGATTTTAATGCTTCTTTTTTTGTTGGAAAGAAAATGTTTCAGAGGTGGTTCTATGATAGGAAAATTAGGTTTTCGTGATGGCAGTCCAGGGAATTAGATGGCAACTTTCAAAAATCATAGGACACTGTCTAACAGTGTCCTATGATAAAATTTATTGGATAAGGTTGTCTTTATAAACAATGTACTATCATTGCAAAAATACCCGCCACTCTGTCTTGTCGACCAATCTTCATCAGATATTATGCTTGTCTAGTAAATATAGCGATAAAATTTAGATTTAAAATATTATAACTTTCCAGCACATTTACGTCCCACTATTGGGCACGGGCCTTCTTCACTTTGGGAGGGATTATGGTCTGCTGTTCCGCGATGACCAGGGAACACCCAAATATTCCGAAAAACTTTATTCCGTATTTTAATAAGTCCGAATTTCATAATACCGAAAATTTTTAATATGTCTATTATTAAAAATCACGAAATATATTTATCGTAATATCGTTTTACTCTTCTAATTGACTCTTCGGTCGGACAATAATCGGAATCGATAACCGATATCTATAATATCGGATAATCGGAAAAGTAATAAATCGTAAAAATATATTTCGTGATGAAATTTATTAATTTTGCTATTGAATTGCTATGTTTTTACTTAATAAATTAAATTTTGTTGGAAAAGTGATTACCGCAAGCGGGACTTGAACCCACGACCTCGGAATACCGTTCCGTAGCCCTGCCAACTGACCTTATTGCAGTCGTGCTAACAGTACCTCTTCCTGTATTCTGTAAAGAATACTAGGTGGCTGGTTGAGATTGTTGCAAAACATTCTCGATAGATGCCGTTGCACATAAAAATGCGATGTAGACTCAATCGAGAAATGTTGTAGTGGTGGTCTAATTGATTACTGTTAGCACGACCGCAATAAGCTCTGTTGGCAGAGCTACGGAACGGTATTCGGAGGTCGTGGGTTCAAGTCCCGCTTGCAGTAATCACTTTTTCCACCACAATTTAATTTAAAAAATATTTCGTGATTTTTAATAATAGACATTACAATTTTTCGGTATTATATTAAAATCGAATTTCAAAATTCGGAATAAAGTTTTTCGGAATTATTCGGTGTTCCTGGGGTGCTGACATTTGTATTCTTAATCGGTTAACACACGGAGAACCAGCGTAAAAAACCACCATCCGTAAATATTACCAGCCATTAACAGCATTACCTTCCACCAGTCAGTACTTTCATCAAAAGCTACAATCGTTCCAAAATATTTTTTTAACTTGTTTAACTTACAGTAATATAGGTATTGATTTTACAATTAACTTCATATCTGTATATCAATTTACTGTAATTACCCCAAACAGCGTAAAAATATAAGCCCCTATGAGATTATCGTATTTGTGGCAAACGATCATTTTCGGCACCGACTTCAAACTAATGTTGCTTAAGTAAAATTTTATGGGCCGCCGTTACCTCATTGACAATATGCGTTTTGATAACCAATTTTGGCGTACAGGTTAATTAACGGGTACAATGATGCAGCTCCAATAGCTACTTTGGCTACATAAAATGACGGTTGTAAATGTATTTTAAAAATGTATTTTGAAGCCTCAAGTAATTGAAATACTAATTACAAATTACTTCGACGTCTGGTAATTGAAATACAAATTATAAATTACATTTTGAGGCAGTAATTGAAATACAATTACAAAATACGTAATTGTATTTCAATTACGTATTTCAATTACATGTAATTGAAATACTGCCCAACCCTGCATACAGCATGATGTACAGCAGGGGAGTGACGTTCTCATGACAAATTCAATTGTTTTAACTGACTGAATCATTTTATACGTTAATTGTACACCCCACTTCAATTGTTACTATATTGTTTAGTTAAGGCAGGAAAAGCAACTAAATTAAATTATTATTATTATTTTTATAGCTTATCAGGGGAGTGACACATTGACCTTACCCAACCACTACACCGCACGGTCGCGTTACTAAACAATGGTGGCCCTTGAACGGCTTGCGCGTTTAGTATTGCTAACTACACACTAATAAGTGTCTTTGAGAGCTTCTAAGAGTACGGCCATTCTAGAATTTATGTTTGTATTTGCGAAATGAAATTAGCCAAGACTACCCACTAAAGAGCGGGACAAATTTTAATTGAAAAAATATTTGAATTTAACATGATTATTTTATTTTTTGATTAATAATATTAAGTATAATTACTTAAGTTACAAAACATCTGAAACCAAAAATATAAGTATTAATGGAAAATTAAATTAAAACCGGTATAGGGACAGGCCAGGGTGGAGAATTTTTTAGTCTTTTTAAGCAATTTCAGAAAAATGTGTTTTAATTAGGCATTTAATCGTAATGGTATTTAATAAAGTACATTAACATGATGTGATTAATTGTAAAAAATAGCAACATATAGAATAAAAAAACTGTTTTAAACAGATTGCCGCACAAGTTACCTCTTATCGTAGAATCACTCATACAGAAATGGGTGTTACAAGTTAAATGGATTAAAACATTTACCTAACGTCCTACACCATATTGTATGTATTATATTTTTGCACCCATTGTGTACAGGTGATTTTATTAATTTATAACGAAAGGATATTTGCCTTTTTATTTTATTTTTTACTGTAGATAATGGCATATCTAGTTCATTTATTATGTAGTAAATATTGTGTATTTTGTTGGCCTGCAAGCTTTTGTTACTAAAATGATAAATTGTATATTATGTGAAAAATTTATTCTAATGTATTACAAATTGGTACGAACACTATAAAGTGATTTCATTTACAAACTAGTCAATGTACTATGAACTCCTTCCTATAATAACTTATATGTTTAATCTCCTATCTATATGTATCTATCCTTATATATTATCTTTATCAGAATTACCTATGTAGCCTATTTAATAAGACATCTATGTAGATGTCTTCTTAAATATAAATAGAAAATCATTTATTCATGTAGAAATCATTCAATTATTTATTACTAGAACGACCGTACGGTATTTCTAGGTTGTGGGTTTAAGTCTTACCTGTGGTAATCACTTTCCGCAATGTACAATGGCAGACTTAATACCCTAGGCATTATCTACCAGCCAACCAAATGCCAGTGCAGAGATAAACCAGTGTGGGTGCCAGATGTAGAAAAGTATTCTTCTGAATCTTTAGTTTATTAATTAAAAGCATAACAACTCCATTGATACATTGATAATTTCGTGTAGAAAAAGTACATAATTTTTTTTTTTCCCACCTTTTAAGACATGCAATGCAGTGAGAAGAGATACTTTTGCATTTAGTTATTTACATTTTTTATTTCAATTAAATAATATATTATGGTCTAAAAACTCATAAATAACCTCCATGTGCTAAAGTTTTCTCTTTGCATAGCTTTGTTCGGATGTTATTTAATAATGTTTTTTCGTCAACGTCATAATACCCTGTTCAACTTAAAAAAAAATTGGTCAAGTGCGAGTCGGACTCGCGCACGAAGGGTTCCGTACCATTATCTATGCAACATAAGGCAACTTTATTAGTATCTAGCAAGAAACGGTAAAAAAAACATTTTTGTTGTATGGGAGCCCCCCTTAAATAATTATTTTATTTTTAGTATTTGTTATAGCGGCAATAGAAATACCTACATCATCTGTGAAAATTTCAACTGTCTAGCTATCACCGTTCTTGAGATACAGCCTGGTGACAGACGGACGGACGGACAGCGAAGTCTCAGTAATAGGGTCCCGTTTTTACCCTTTGGGTACGGAACCCTAAAAAAGGTTTTAAATTCTAGCAATTAAAACACATTAATTCATAACGATACAATTGTAAATTATTTAATAACAGCTGTCAAAAAATATAAATCTCATTTGTAATAAAACATTACCACGAGACCCCAATATCATTGAAATACACCAATGCTCTGAGGAATTTGTGTTCTGTATGAAGTTCATCCCAAAATTTCATTCTTTCATAAAATGGGTTTCTGCCCTTCGTAAGCTCAGGCCCTATACATAAGTAATTTAGTTTGTCTTTATGTTCAACAGGATCCCATGTAATTTGTAATAGCGGATCGTCGTCATCTGGTGTAGGATTTCTGAAAGATAATTGACAATGATATTGCTTTAATAGTGCCTATCTATATTAAAATTTGGTTACATTACACTCTCTCGCCAGCTCCACTTCGGGAAGAAGTGTTTTCTAAGGAGTCGCGCTGATGGCATAAGCTTTATTTTCGAGATTTCAGTATCTCACAGATGATGTTATCTGCGTACAATACCCCTTAGCTGACTTTTACAGCTACCCGGGAAGAAAAAGGGGTGGTGACACTAGTATTTTAAGTCCGTCACCACAAAGACAGATACACGGTAACATTAATGCTTGCATAAAATTAACAAAATTATTACTATTTTTGATTTCACTACAACATTGTGAATTTGTCTCTATCAAGTCAGAAAATTTAACACAATATTTTTGTGAAATTTCCCTGTTACGTTCAACCTGGGATTTATAATTCATTAGTTTTGTGGAAGCGTGACAATTCTTCAGGTCAAGACGAACTAACTTAAAATCTGCGTTTCACAGCGTTAACAAATTTACAATAGTACAAACTTACCCTGTTTTGTTCTTCAACAAAGTCTTCACTGTGTCAAGCCCTAGCTATAGCTTCATTAACTAACTACGATAAATTGGCCAAAATAACGCAGAATGCTAATCAAACTATACTTAACTTTATGCAGGGAGACACGAACTCTTGAAGCCCTCAAACGACCTTTGGTGCGACTCAAGCCGTGAACTTTCACCAATCGTCTCAATGCAATTATACTATCACAATTATAGTTATCAAACAGTTCAACTCACATTAAATAGTATTAAGTATGGAGACACAAAATTCACTAGTTTTTATAACGCATTTATGTCATACAAAAATGGCGAACATTACATTTCGCGGTGACATTTCAAGGTTTTGTTTCAATTGTAATTATCGATTCACACAACAAGGATAATTAGTTTTATCAACAATTAATTCTAATGACAATTTTAAACTCGCGAAACAGTTGCAAGAAAAACGCTTCAAATCTCAATCAAATCGCGACGTAGTTTGCAAACAAGATGTGTTTTGCGACTGACAACGCGCGCTCGGTAACCGTGTCGCGCGCGCGGAAACGAGCCACGAGGACAGATGCACCGGTCAGTTCTCGACGTCATCGATAGTGACGTTATCAATAATTAGAGATGCCCGTGCGCAGACAAAATATGATAAGTTAATCGTTTGGTACATAACATCTACCCGCCTCGGCCAGGACTACCTGGCCGCTAATTCACTGGCAGTCGCGACAAGGTTGATACAGCTCTCTTCAAAATTGAACCGTCCACCCGGACCTCAGCAAAACGGGGCACTCCATCTGCTCCAAAGACGAGGTTGAGAATGCGCCCCCTGCGCCAACACAGTGGCGGTGAGTTAGCGTCCTTAACCAAAACGAGGTCACCAACATGAGGTGGATCAGTCTTGTCAGTCCACTTAACGCGCTGCTGGAGAATGTGCAAATATTCTAAATTCCAACGTTTCCAAAAGCTCTGAGTGAGTTGTTGGACCAATTCAAACCGCGAGAGACGATTAGGTCTCACATCAACAAGGGGATATTCCGGCAGGGCGTTCAGTGGCTGCCCAATCAAAAAATGGCCCGGCGTGAGGGCTTCCAAGTCGTTAGGATCTGAAGAGATCGGGCACAACGGGCGTGAATTCAAAACGGCCTCGATTTTGCAAAACACAGTTGCGAGCTCTTCAAAGGTCAATACAGACTCGCCAATTACCCGTCGCAAATGTGTCTTAGCAACCTTTACTACGCTTTCAAATATTCCTCCCCAGTGGGGACATGACACGGGACTGAACCTCCAAGTTATTCTACGTGTAGCTAGTCTAGACGCAATTTCAGTCTCGTTAGCCGACAAAAAATCATACATCGCTTTTAAATAGTTGTTTGTGCCTTTGAAGTTGGTACCGCAATCCGACCGAATCAAGGACGGTAGTCCTCGTCGTGACACGAATCTATCTAACGTCGCAACAAATGCCTCTGTCGAGAGGGCTGAGACGAGTTCCAAATGTACCGCCTTGGTGGACAGACAGACAAAGACGCACAAATAAGCCTTGACAGTTTTACTGTTCCTGAGGGTCGAGGTCTTAACAAAAAAGGGGCCTGCAAAGTCCGTACCAACTCCAGCAAAGGGCCTTATCTCAGTGACCCGATCCGAAGGAAGGTCACCCATGATAGGCTGCATGGTAGGGGCCTTGAGCCTATAGCAAGGCATACAACGAAAGACCACACTACGGATCGTCCGACGGGCCGATAAAATCCAAAATTCCCGTTGCAAAATGGCCAATAAGGCATTACAGCCGGCGTGGGAGTTCTTGATGTGACGATCAGTCACCAACAGGTTCACCAAGTGGCCACTCTTGGGCAATAAGAGGGGGTGACGAGATCCATAAGGGAGGTTTGCGTTCCTAAGACGCCCTCCGACACGCAAAAGACCCTCACTATCCAAAAAAGGGTTCAGCTTACAAATGGCTCCAGACAGCTTGGATTTGCCTTTCCTCAAGATGTCAATCTCGTCTTCAAAATGTGCCTCTTGCACAGAACGAACCCAGTGAAGAAGAGCATCTTGGAGCTCTTGTGGCGATAAGAAGGCCTCCAAACATTTGTTCTGTGGATGTCTACAATTTTTCGTGAAGCGCTTGATCCAAGCGGTGACACTCAACAATTTGTCCAATGAACTGTAACGATTAAGTAAGAAATCTGGGTCGAACGGACGGTCCTGCCGTTCGAGCGCAAGCGTTCGCAACCCAGGCAGTGCGACAATGTCTAAGGCCGGAGTTCGCGGCCAATTAGATTCTGATCTGGTCAACCACTCAGGTCCCCACCACAGAGAGTGCTCAACTAAAAGGGGGGCCATACATCCCCGTGACGCACAATCAGCAGGGTTGACCTCGCCAGGCACATGCCTCCAAACCAACGGGGTCTCCGATTTCTGTATCTGAGAGACACGATTTGCTACAAACACCTCTAAGGTGTGAACTGACGTCTTCAGCCAACATAGCACAATTTGACTGTCAGTCCATGCATATATCGTGGAAATGTCAATTGACGTGCACAAGGTAGACATGACGTGATTCAAAAGGCGAACAAGAAGGGCCGCCCCTGACAACTCTAACTTAGGGATTGTCAAGGCAGTTCGAAGAGGCGCGACCTTGCTCTTCGCCATGACCAACAACACTTTCACCTGACCATCTGTGGTCACGGTGCGCAAGTATACGGCTGCTGCGTACCCACGTTCCGAAGCGTCCGAGAAACCATGAAGGGACGCGGTGTGCTTCCCTGGCGGAAGCAGAGCACGGGGTAACGATATCCTATTGATGGCAGGCAATGAGGAAGCAAATAGGAGCCAGTCCTTCAAAACAGCTTCGCGAAGTGGCTCGTCCCATCCAAGACCTGCAGTCCAAAGTCTCTGCAGGAAGCATTTGGCCCAGAATATGACCGGGCA
This sequence comes from Orgyia antiqua, assembly GCA_916999025.1. NCBI lineage: Eukaryota > Metazoa > Arthropoda > Insecta > Lepidoptera > Erebidae > Orgyia > Orgyia antiqua. The sequence goes on along the minus strand of OU779864.1, from coordinate 11,010,935 downwards.
TATCCAGCCATTGGGATCAAAGGTTCTCGCGACAGTCGACAGAACCAGTCGTTTCGTCCAAGTGTGATGCGAATCCAAATTGACATTAAATGTAAAGATGTCCTGGACTGGTCTGTACTGGATTCCAAGCACTGACATCATGGTAGGGTTGTCACGGTTCTCAAATAGGTGAGGATCCTGCTGGTGGTCATCCGGTAGCCCGTCCAAGAGCGCAGGTAAGTTGGAGATCCATTTACGCAACTCATATCCTGCGGAGGCTAGAATGCCAATCAACTCGTCACGCAAGAGCAGGGCCTCTCTCTCCGTGGCCGCGCTAGTGCACACATCGTCAACATATAGGTCCTCCTTCAAAATGGCGGCTGCGCGAGGAAACGACATACGCTCTCGATCCGCGAGCTCCCAAAGCGAACGTATAGCCAAAAAGGGGCTAGACCTCAGCCCGTATGTGTTCGTGTTGAGCTCGTAGACAAGCATGGGATCTTGCTGGTTTTCTCGCCACAATATCAGCTGGTATCGGCGATCATCCGGGTGAATTACCGTTTGCCTGAACATCATCTTGATGTCGGCCACAAAAACAAATTGATGACGTCGAAACCGCGTGATGACGTCACAAAGGTCCTTCAGCAATTTGGGACCAGGATGCAGACACTGGTTCAAGGACACTCCTGAAGTAGTCTGCGCAGAACCATCAAATACTGTGCGTAACTTACCACTGGATGGTTTTATTACAGCATGATGCGGGAGAAAGAAGTGCTCCGTCGAACGCCAATCCAATTTTGACACAGACATGTGTCCCAAATCCTCATACTCCCGCATGAAGTCAATATACTTCTCCTTGAGTAGTGGGTCCCTGCTCATACGGCGCTCCATCGCCAACAAACGCTTCTCTGCAATAGGCCGCGAGACGCCAAGTGGCGGACGTACGGCGAGAAATGGCAATCTTGTCATGATCCGGCCAGAACGGAGATAACTGGTGTTGGTCTTGTAGAACTCCTCACACTCTTCATGCTCCGGATCAGAGCGGGGAGCTTGTGGTGGCTCCTCCACTTCCCAGAATCTCTGCACGGCGTCAGAAAGGGCGGACCCCACCATCAAGGCCGTTCCAAGTTCGGCAGGGGGGGGAGTCCTCAATACAGGCCCCATCAGTGCGAACCCAAATATGGTCCGGAGGGCTACCAAGCCACCTGGCTGCAAAACACGATCCTTGCCGAGTAATATTTTACCCAAAACATCGGCACCAAGCAACAAATCGACCGTGCCAGGCAGGTCAAATTTAGGGTCAGCCAAATTCAAATCCGCGGTCAATTTTACCGCATCCGCAGACAAAGGAAATTGCGGGTGATTGCCCAAGATATTCTCCATCACAATGGCCGACGATTCCAACGTCGGACGTGGAGAATTTGAGGGGGAGAACTCAAACAAAACACGGCCCTCAACCGTGGCCACGGGGGCGTTCCCGACACCCCTTATTACATCTGAATATTTTTCAATAGTCTGGCCAGTCTGCCCTACCAACCAAGACGAGGCTATGCACCCCTGTGAGCCTGTGTCCAATATCGCTCGGACTACAACTGAGGCGCCCGTCCGTCCCCAGACCCTGACATGGGCCGTGGGCAAGAGGACGGTCTCAAAGGGGGGCGGTGCATAGCGGGGGCAGACGCCAACATCCTAATGTTGGCGTGGCGGCGACTGAGCGCCGTTGTCCCGAGACGGCAAATCAAAATGCGGGTAGTGCCTAAACTCGGCCTCCTCTCGGTGACGACTGCCACGAGCCATAGTCGGCGGTTCGTAGCGCCTGGAGCGTCCGTACCGAGGGTTGCGCGTCTCCAAACGGGGACGTTCCGCCAGAGGGGGGGACGGTAGTGGTACCGGACGCGCGTCACGGTAATCGTGGTACACTACTGGAGGTGATCTCGCTTGATCACGTGGAAGCGGGGAGGGCGAGCGGGACACAAAGGTGCGGGATTGAACCCGGGGCCCGCTTTCATACCCGCCCGTGGGGCTGCGCGCCGAACCAACTCGGCGATCAACGGCAGCGCAGTTTGCGCGGCGTGGGGGTGATGAGCCGGACTCCAAGTTGCGGGACTGGTCCCGGTGTCCACTGGTATACCCGCCCGAAGGCGACCCCGCGTGGTCGCGACGGCCATTCGCGTTGGCGCACAGGATTTTCAAATGGTGCCCTCCGCAAATAGGACACGGGTGAGTGTCGGGGCAGGCGCGCTGGTAATGGTCCCCTAGGCAAGAGAAACACCAGCCGCGGGCCTGGGCAATCCGCCTACGAGCGGCCACGTGCAGGACCGCGAAGTCTGGGCACCGCACCGTTTGGTGTCCCTGCGACTTGCAAAAACGGCAGTCCGGTGGCGCAGCTTGAGCGACAGCGAAGCGGGCGGCCGTACCTCCTCTTGGTGCAGGTTGGGCATTGCGCCGTTGGTTGGTGGGTCTGGGACGTGATGCTTCCACCGGCGTGTCGGCGACCATGACGTCACCTATGCGACACTCGTCCTCCAGGAACGTCAGGAGCTGGTCAAAGGTAGGGAGAGCAGATGCCTCATCCCTAGTGTGCCCCTGTTCAAAACGTGCCCTCAAAGACACCGGCAATCGCTTGAGCACAATACGCACTAGTAGGTAAGACCACTTGGCAACCGGCAGTCCTAAGCGGTTGAGCGAATTGGTGGCTATTAGGAGGGGGTTCAGCAGCTCGGTCCTCAACTGGGCAGCATTGCTCACGACGGGAAGGTTCAAAATCTGGTCGACGTGGGTATCTGCCAGACAGCGCTGGTTGTGATAGCGCTTGGTGAGCAACGCCCGCGCGATCCCATAGCTCCCGTCACATATTGGGAGGTGCTGTACTAAGCCCCTCGCCTCTCCATCAAGCACGGAGAGTAAATAGGCCAGTTTTTGAGACGGACCCAAATCGTCCCTCGAGTCCACAAGGCTCTCAAACAAACCAATAAACCCCATCCACGTGTCTAATCGACCATCAAAACGTGGAAGATCCAAATTGGGTAATCTAGTCAAAAGGCCCACGGGAGTCTTCAAGGGGGCCCGGTGAGCCGGTACTCCGGCGCGCGAGGCTAAAATCTCCCGCGCGCGCTGGGCGATGTCGTCGGCAAGGTCCATAATCTGGACGTAGTCCTCGTGGACTTGGTCCCGTCGCTCCTGGGGGAATGACTCCAGGGGCACATCATCCAGATGCAAGATGAAGCGCCGGTAAAGCGCCTCCACCTCCTGAAGTCGTGTAGGGCATTTCTCATGCCTGTCCAACAATGCCTCGATTCGGTTCTCCCTTTTCACCAAGGCGGCAGCTGACGTGAACCATCTCAAATGAGTCGCAATCCCGGAATATGTCTCGCGGACAACATTATACGCGGCGGTAGACATCTTCAAAGCACAAACGGCACGAAACAAACAATCTTATATTAACAAAAAAAAACAAATATCTTTCACAAACAAACATATAAAATAAATGTTGTATTACACAAACGCACAACGCCACAATTTAACTATAACGTTGTTCAATATTAGACAATAATTAAATAATAATTTATATTAAATAATAACCTGAGCAACAACAAATACGATTAGCAATAGCACAAATAATTATCAAATCCTTTAAAATCTAATTGCCAATTCAAGTACTCAAATTAATTATTTAAAACCATACCAACAATTTAGATTAAACAAACAAACAACTAAATTAATCAAATTAAATTAATTAAATTAATTAAATCAATTTTCACAAATAATGAGGGTATAGTTTGTTCAACATGGAACATTCGAGAAACGGAGTTTAAACCACGCTCTGGGTACCAAAAATATGTTACGTTCAACCTGGGATTTATAATTCATTAGTTTTGTGGAAGCGTGACAATTCTTCAGGTCAAGACGAACTAACTTAAAATCTGCGTTTCACAGCGTTAACAAATTTACAATAGTACAAACTTACCCTGTTTTGTTCTTCAACAAAGTCTTCACTGTGTCAAGCCCTAGCTATAGCTTCATTAACTAACTACGATAAATTGGCCAAAATAACGCAGAATGCTAATCAAACTATACTTAACTTTATGCAGGGAGACACGAACTCTTGAAGCCCTCAAACGACCTTTGGTGCGACTCAAGCCGTGAACTTTCACCAATCGTCTCAATGCAATTATACTATCACAATTATAGTTATCAAACAGTTCAACTCACATTAAATAGTATTAAGTATGGAGACACAAAATTCACTAGTTTTTATAACGCATTTATGTCATACAAAAATGGCGAACATTACATTTCGCGGTGACATTTCAAGGTTTTGTTTCAATTGTAATTATCGATTCACACAACAAGGATAATTAGTTTTATCAACAATTAATTCTAATGACAATTTTAAACTCGCGAAACAGTTGCAAGAAAAACGCTTCAAATCTCAATCAAATCGCGACGTAGTTTGCAAACAAGATGTGTTTTGCGACTGACAACGCGCGCTCGGTAACCGTGTCGCGCGCGCGGAAACGAGCCACGAGGACAGATGCACCGGTCAGTTCTCGACGTCATCGATAGTGACGTTATCAATAATTAGAGATGCCCGTGCGCAGACAAAATATGATAAGTTAATCGTTTGGTACATAACATTCCCTATTTAATAAAAATAGATTGATTATTATTTACGTGTACAATATTAAAGTGAGTCAAATAAAATACATAGCTTGTTAAAAAGTTCGCGGAAATGAATTATCGGCTGTTGAACTCGCTGTATAAACAGACACGGCCATGCATCGACAAACTGATTTGACTTGAATAAAATTGTTTGGACAGCTGGCAACATAATTTTTTGCACACTAGCGTCCTTGAAAATCATTATAACGCGTCAGCCATTAAAGTCAAGTTGTGCTGTATCAACTAATAGAAGCTTAGATTATATCTGAATATATTAAAGCTGTAAGGTGGTGTCGTGTGTTAAGAAAAAACTACTTACCCTGTTTTTACAAAATTAGTCCACATTTTAATTATCCTCTTTTTCGTATTTATGGCATCTCTACTACATTTCCAAACATCTGGCAATTTGACACGAAACAGTTCTGTGCAATGTTTAAGTGTATCCACTACGTCAGCTTCCCTCGGGATTGACCACTCCCCAGCATAGTTGACAATAAAATAATAGATTGGACAATCAGGCGCTGCTTGTGTATGCAGCCTTATAGTTTTATTAACGTAATAAGAAAAATAATAGTCACTAATAAATTGTAAATATTGCGTTCTTGTTTCTTTATTTAATTTTTCGTCGCCACCAAGGTAAAATCTCAATATTTGATGACCTATATCCGCCGATAATTTATCTTCGCCTGCCAACGATCTTGGTACGAGTAGGCTCACGTTTTCATTTATTTTTTCAAAGTCGGCATCGTTAACATAATGTAAAGTAGCGCCTTCTATATTATTACTTCCAATTATTAGAGGTACTTTATTGAAATTTCCAGATTTCATTATTAAAAGTGGGCTCTTTGTTAAAAACGCAGGTTGCCCTTCTAAATCTGTTTCAATACATGGTTTGAAGATAGCGTCAATCACGTCATTATGTGTTCTCTTACGTATTTCTAGTGACATATTTATGAATGCTTTCATTATGTCGGAAGCTGAAACAGAACGGAGCTCTTCAACAATTTCTTCTTTTAAATCTTTTTTTATGCCCAATTGATTAGCTAGCTCCATAACTGGTTGGCATGGATTTTTCGTTAATGACCAGTTGTTCAAAGCACTAGCACTTTTTATAATTGCTTTGTGGAAAAGACCAGTCCCCATGGGGGACAGCATCATGAAGTGGATAATAGCACCACCAGTGGCATCGCCAAAAATTGTTACATTATTGGGGTCACCTCCAAAGGCACTTATATTTCGTTGAACCCATTTTAAGGCCATCACTACGTCTTTAAGTCCGCAATTGCCTGGTGCGGCATAATCATTGACAGATAGAAAGCCAAATGGTCCTAAACGGAAGCCACACCGTATAAAGATGATATTTTGATCATTGACTAATGTTGGGTCAAAAATGTCATTTAAATAAAAAGCAAAACCATAACTGCCAATCCAAAACATGATTGGCATAGGTTCTTTGGGTTTGATTGTAGGGGTACTAATATCAATGTATAAACAATCTTCTGATCCAGTTATGTCTTGATTTAGAGAAGGGCACATAGGCAATGGCGCCTCTTCTGTACAATTCCGAATTTCTTTCCATGGTTCAACTGGAGATGGTGGCTGTTAATTTAAAAGAAGAATATAGAGTATTTAGTTAATATTCTAAATTGTCATGATTTTAAGCAGTCTTCAAAAGTGAAGTTTTATTTATGATAAACTATTTTGGTGTTCAGAAGAAAAAGTTAATGGTTCAATCAACAACTAAATTTATTTAGTCACTAATAACATAATCTGGATTCAATGAAGTAGCTAATTAGTAATTTGTAACCATAATTTGATTTATCTTTTTTTTAACAATAATAAAGTATAATAAATATAAACATACCAAAAATCTTAATCTACCAACTGGAGGCTTGGCATATGGAATGGATTTGAATTTGTAATAAGTTCCTTGTTCATTTTCGTCAATAAATCCACAAATTGGTCCATCTTTTGTCTCTACTATGCATTTCAAATGGTCTGGTACTGACATCATTGTTATCTGAAAAGTAAAAGCAGACTGCTCAGATAAATGCTATATAAATGGGTACTACTGTAACTGTCTATGACTTGGCAGTTTATTATTTACACATATTATTAGTACTCATTCCAGTTTCATCCACTCTTATAGTGTTACTACCCCACTGTTATGTTATTCTGATATTATACATACTGTACTGTATAGCTGTTTTGTCAACATCCATTCAGTATTTAACTGTAATTCAGTATAAACATCCAAAATATCTGAACAATTTATAAAGAAATGGTGATCTTAATAATAAATTAGCAGCTTGTTAGCACTTTATTGTACTGCTCTAGTAGGCTGTCCCTTATAAAACATTTTTTATTCTAGTAATTACACACACAGGCTAACCGACATCTTCCTTATTTCTTTTTTCTACATGTCAGTATTTGGCCTTGAACTTTTCTTTAATAAGTAGATAAGTGCCTTACCTACTATAGCATAACTAATTGGGTGGGTACTGTTTGAGTTTTACGACTTCAAATGTTTGTATTATTGATCTGGCATCTCCACTAGTTCCTCATGTAACGCCTATGAGAGCAATTGTTATTTATTAATACATATTTTGAAACCATCATTGCATCATCATTAGTTCAAATTTCTAAGGTTAACAAAATATGCTTATTAAACGTTTATGTACCGCTGTAATGACTAACTCTTAACGACTCAAAGACTATACTAAATAAATTAATAAACAAATAAAATTATCACTAATTACAGTACCTAGATGATCATAAAATTTCTTGAAAATCTTTTCTAGGTGCATGATATTTATGCGAAAATACAGCTATTCTAATGTTTTGGACGTCTAAATATGTAATGTTTGTTAAAAATTATTTGCTGTATAATATTTCAGAAAATAATTAAGTAATTTAAAAATCTAACCAAAAAATAACACAGTGAAACTATTATATACTAACCTGCTAACATTTAGACTAGATAATATTTAATTGTGCGTTCACGTTCACATCTCAACAGGCTTTCTTCACATCCAGTTTGGAATGTTTAGGGATTGCTGCGGCTCTTTCTTTTTATTTATGAAACAAGTGTTTGTGTACGATACTGAAATGTTAAAGAAGTACTGTAAAGTACATAAGTACCTACCTACAGTGAGTGAAGATTATGAAGAACGGTGAAGGATAAACGTCACATCAATGACATTGACTGACAATAATCAGTGTTGCTAACAGTTACCGGGCTATTTACCAGATTAGATTGAAACCAGAAATGAAGAACTCTCAATAAATTAAGTTTTTGGTGCTCATTATCACAAAGATTTAGTTAATATAAATAAATATATATTCATGGACATTTCACACAACGTCCTCTGGTCCTAAGCTAAGCTTATATTGCTTGTGTTGTGGGTACCAGAATACGGATAGAATATATGTACCTACTACTTTTTTTTGTGTATACATATAATTAAATACATACTTTTAATACATAGAAACACCCAGACGCAGTACAAACATTTGTATGACAATTAGAAAAATCACACAAATGATTGTCCCGGGCGGGAATCGAACCCGCGACCTCTTGATCGGCAGACCGTTACATGAACCACTCAACCACGAGGCTCGTCAAGTATAGTCAATATTATTACATATTATCTACTATTTTAATTTGTAAGTTTCTAAAATAATTGGAAAACCGATGATGGTAAATTCTTACTATATGGCCCAGTCATTTAAGCTTATATGAGGTAAAGATCTCGGAATTCGAGATATCCAGCTGCAAGTCTGTAAATACTTGTATATTGACACCCTAAAGTTTGTCTCAAAACCTACAATCATATGGTAGGGTGTACGCAACTGTTGAATTGCAAGGTCTAAAGTCGTAAAATCCGGGGTATTGCGCTTTCGTCACTAACACTAGTTATAGTTTTAGTGGTATATCCATTAAGTTGGCAACACTTGATACTGATAACAGCTAGAGTTGATTACTGATTACAAAAAATTCTAACCTGTGTGTTACTATCGCCATTGTTATGATTAAATAATGAAAATCGCTGTTAGTATTCGAGAAATCTATTTCTTTTTAAAAATTATGAATTTATGACTAATAGGTATGCCATAACAAGTACTAACAACCAATAGCGAGATAGATTCTATAGCGGTGGAAGTGTGGAACACTCTTGTGGTCACAACTTGTGGTGATAAGGTGGTGATCTTAACTTTAGCTACTTTCATTTAATAATTTGTTAAAGTGTAAATAAAATAATTAGGATTGTAGATTAAAATTGAAGTATCCGTATTGCTATATGTATGTACGAAGGTCTTTTTTGCAGTACAAATTCTGGAGGAGGCTTTGTACTTACAAAGCCTGAGAGTTACCCGACGTTTCGATCGAATGAACGATGTTTCGTTCGTGGGTGGTAGGTGTCAAATCTATCAATAAGATAGCAAAACCAGAGGCGATTTAAACTCATGAAATACGAGAATGTCGAGAATGCTATCACTAAAAAGTGATTAGTAATGGTAATCTGTTATCAAACTATAGGTACCTACCTATTATATACCTAGAAACAACAATTCAACAAACAAACTTACCTATGGTAGGTACCTACTTTATGTAAGTTTGTTTGTTGAATTGTTGTTTTAAGATTATGAATTCAAATTCATCGGATGTTGCTATAGCTAATAATGATTATCGCTTTTAATGCCGTCTCATGCCATATGACTTGCCTACTTACATAAAGGTGTTAATGTGTTATTTTCCGTCTACGGCGCATTTCGCCCACTCATTGAGATCTGAGTAATAGCGTTGTAATATTATCGATTTTTAACATCATACTTGTTTTATTTCTGAAGATGATTATAGTCATTATGTAAACAGTAATGTATTTCCGATTTCAATTATAAAATAATCATTCTTATGTTTTACATACTAAATGCGTGTGTAATAAGCGTAGTCTCGCTATCGGTGTGGTTCTCTGACTAATATAATATGTATATAATAATATATCTGTGGGTGTGGTGATCGTGATGTACTGTAAAAGCCAATTATTATACACAGATTAACATCCTCTGTTAGAGAAGGAAACTTCAAAAATAAACCCTGTGTGAACACGCCTGGTTAGCGCTGTACAATTATACCATAACTCCTCCCAAACTGGAGGAGACTCGTGCCCAAAAGTGGGACGTTGATGGGCTGGAGAGCAAGAGAGAACATACCTAAACGTTAAAAAGTAGTTAATTCTCTCTTATTTATTACACATACATATTTATAAGTAGCTAAGTTACAGTTACGTAAAATTATTGTAAAATTGGGATTGTTCATAATTTTTGACCTGCTGTTTTTATATTATTTTATTTTAAACTAGCTGTTGCCCTCGACTCCGTCCGCGTAGAATTTAGGAAATTTTCCCCGTTTTTGCAACATTTTTAACTACTGCTTGAGTGAGAGTATTATAAACGTAAGAGTAAACAAATTTATTCAGAATGAACGAACTGCTAAGCTATCAGGAGTTACACGTGTTATTGTGAGTCAACCATAAAATATAGATAATTATGTGCTGTTTCGGGATATTTTTTAGACAATTTTATGTAGAATATTTTCGTCATACATGATTTCTATGTAACCATTAAGGCTGCACACGCGATGGAAGCTTAAAAAATGGAGCACCTTTTCCCGTTTTCCCAACATTTCCCTTCACTACTCTGCTCCTATTGATTGTAGCGTGATGAAAAGTATACTATAACCTGCCCAGGAGTATGAAGAATAATTGTACCAAGTTTCGTTAAAATCCGTCGTGTAGTTTTTGTCTCTATAAGGAACATACAGACGGACAGACAGACAGACAGACAGACAGACAGACAAAAATTTTACTGATTGCATTTTTGGCATCAGTATCGATCACTAATCACCCCCTGATAGTTATTTTGAAAATATATTTCATGTACAGAATTGACCTCTCTACAGATTTATTATAAGTATAGATAGATAAACTCAATCTGTGATCTGTTCGAAATTTGAATAGCAACAGCGCGCTGCTCGAGTTGTGCGGCGGCGGTCAGTTCCATATTTGAAATGGCAAATAATACTGTTATGAAATTTGTATGGACTATAACTTAACTATTTGATTTGATAACACACGCGTTTGTTATGACCCGCTTTACATATTTAAAACCGGTGGAATTACATCAACTTTACGAGCAAGGGTGTTAAGAGGATACCAAAATATCTTCGTGCATTTTTCTATGTACGTAGTTTTCATTGTTTCTTTAGATTGAATGGCTAGAGCTCTAATTTTTAGGGTTCCGTACCCAAAGGGTAAAAACGGGACCCTATTACTGAGACTTCGCTGTCCGTCCGTCCGTCCGTCCGTCCGTCTGTCACCAGGCTGTATCTCAAGAACGGTGATAGCTAGAGAGTTGAAATTTTCACAGATGATGTATTTCTATTGCCGCTATAACAACAAATACTAAAAATAAAATAAAATAAATATTTAAGGGGGGCTCCCATACAACAAACATGATTTTTTTAACGTTTCTTGCTCGATACTAATAACGTTGCCATATGTTGCATACATAATGGTACGGAACCCTTTGTGCGCGAGTCCGACTCGCACTTGACCAATTTTTAAGTATATGTTTTTTCAATATATGATCTAGGATCGCATGAACTCAGAAACGCGATTGAAAAAAGTTTTCTCGATAGAAAATCTTGGCGAAACAACCTCTCTAATTTTTTATTTTTTTCATTTGTCGGTCTATTATCGCGTATTAACTAATGAAATAACTTTAAAAACATAGATAACTATTATGTATAGAAACACGTGGATCAGAATTAAAATATATTTAGTAGATTTTGAGTAAATAGGAAAAGTATCCCTAATTCTTCATTTTCTGTGCCTACTGGCTGTGTTAATATGTACGTGTCGGCGATGATATTGATGTAGGCCCTTAAAAAGATATTTATTTAAAATTCTGTGACTTCATCGTTGTTTAAAGTTGCCAAGTTGATATAATTTAATAGACCAATTTCAACTCCACCACAGAGCAGCATATCCCTAAGAACGCTTTAATATTTAATCCTTCCTTAATTTTATCCGCCTTAATTTTTAAGTCCTTTATTTCAAGGGCAAATAGAGATCATTTGCTTTTTTGGAAAAATAATCGTTAATATATCAAACTTTCTGAAAAAAACTAATGGATCATGATCAGAAACTCTATTTCCCGAAATGATTTTCGAATTAAGAGTTTAAAAAAAATATGAACAATGCCAATTACTTATTACGTAAAATCACTTGATTACTTAAAGTGATTTTACGTAATAAGTAATTTATATATAATATTTATATATATTTATATAATATAATAAGTATTTATATAAATCATGTTTCAAACTTTTGTACTATCAGATTCTCGATCGTAAAATTCTTTTAATATATTTGGATCCATTACGACTTCATTACAATATTTCATCTTCTTAATCATATCTTTTCTAAGTTCTTTTTCGTCTCTTGCAAGCATTTTCTTAAAACCTGAAGAGCTGATCATGTTAGCCAAGAATTTTCTATTATTGGTGAATTTTGGTGCGAAGCCCACTGTGGTTTTCGCTGGATAATTCACGTAATGTTTAAGATCGTCCATCAGTAAACTAGAATAAAACGTTTTGTAAATGACCAATACACTTATTGGATACTCTCAAGTTAAATAGAAATTTAAAAATAATAACACTAAGCTTACAATAGTTTTTGCATTTTCATTGTTTGTCTACGTCTTCAAAATAATTAATTTTGCATCATTATATAAGAATAGGTATTAAACAAAGTGTAAAAGCAATTCAACTTTTAGGTACATTTTACTTTACAGGATTTTACTTAGAATTTCCCGTCCAGCCCATTTACGTCCCACTGTTAGGCTCAGGTCTTCTCCACTTTGGGAGGGATTATGGTCTACTGTGCCGCGCTGACCAGGCGTGTTGGCACAGGGTTTAGTTCCGAGATTCCATCTCTCACAGAGGATGTTATCTGTGTGCAATATCCCTTGGCTTTACAGCACCCTGAGAAGGAGAAGGGGTGGTGACACTTGTGTTCTTAATCTGTCACCACACGGACAATATATCTCTCTCTCCCTCTCCAGCCCATTTACGTCCCACTGTTGGGCACGGGCCTCCTCCACTTTGGGAGGGATTATGGTCTACTGAGCCGCGCTAACCAGGCGTGTTGGCACAGTTTAATTTCGAGTTTTCCGTCTCTCACAGCGGATGTTATCTGTGTGCAATATCCGTTAGCTGGCTTTTACAGCACCCTTGGGAAGAGATGGAGTGGTGACACTTGTATTCTTAATCCAATATTTATTTAGACAGTATATATTTATTTAGACTTATGTGATTATAATCTAGTAGCTCATAGGACATCGGCTTTCATAGTGATAATTATAAACAAATAAAACTAATTAAATTTAAATTTAATTAAATAAACCTATAATTAATATAATTAGATTGTAATTAAATCATTAAAAACCTATTTGAGACCTATATTTTTTGAAAGCTTACCTAATAAAAAAACAACGTTTATTTCTTGCTTCCGCTTAAGGTTATATAGAAAATGATTAGGTGTACAATGTAACAATATATAATACTTACTGCTGTTCTGGCATTGTTGTTGATATACACGAAAAGAACATGTTATTGAAATTATTAAATGTGTTTGTGGCAGCCAACCTGCCCTCTTCGTACCTGGTAACAAATAGAAACTATAATATTTTCTAACATTTGCGCGACTTATTTATTTAAGTAAAACCACTATTACGCGTGTAATTGTTTTAAATGGTTTAAATCTAAATCCGTAAATATAGTAGTCATAAAAAATAAGTATCTATCTAATCATAAAAAAAAAAATTTCTTTAGCTCAATATGTAAAGCAGAAATATTGTATCTGTTTTTACGGAACTTTAGCACTTTACAGCTCAGTCCCACTTATGACCATGTTGGCTGAACAAGCCTCGAAACGTCGGGATATATTTAAAACAAAAATATACTTGTCAAAATCCGTTAAAAGTGGTTTTACTTGTATTAACTTGTTACTTACTTAACTTTTATTTCATCAATAGCACATAAAGACCGTATAAACAATAATAATATTATAGAGAAAACTATTTTAATAGTACACATTTTCCATTATATATTATTGCTGCCTTTTTCATAATGTGCGAAATGAAACACTGAACTCGTAAAATTTTTATATATTCGTAGCACTAAAACTTATATAGGTTTTCTTTTGCAACTTAAAAACAATAACATTTTTTTTAAACTTATGCTCTTTGCGTTTGGGTTTTTGGATAGAGCAAAAATGAACTCCCAGGAAATAAATTTGGGTTTTTGTTATAACAACTACCTTACCTTCTACATCAAGTACAGTGTACCTAGGTTTTTTTTCTCTTAAAATATTTAATGAATTCTTGTTAAGACCGCGGAGAAAGATTTAAAAAAAAATGTATTGAATAATTTCATCAGGGTGGCAGACCCGTGGGATACTTCAAGTGTATACGATTTTATAGTTGTCGTAATCGATCAAATTGGGATTGTTCATAATTTTTGACCTGCTGTTTTTATATTTTTTTGTAGAAAATATAGACTATTTTAAGCAACTAATTTCAATATTACTGAAATATTCGCTATATAAAATTTAAAAAAAAATCTTAAAGATAGTATTTTAAATGTTGTGACTTCATCGTTGTACGCAGTCTTTGTGTTGCCTTTTCCTGATAGACTTAAGACAGATTGCAATACATCTTTTCAAAGTTGCCACGTTGATATAATAGACCAATTTCAACTCCACCCCAGAGTAGTATATCACTAAGAACGCCTTAAAAATTTAAGTCCTTTATTTCAAGGGCAAATAGAGATCATTTGCTTTTTTGGAAAAATAATAGTTAATATAGCAAATTTTCCGAAAAAAAAACTGGTGGATCATGATCAAAAACTCTATTCCCCGAAATGGTTTTCGAATTAAGAGTTTAAAAAAAATATGAACAATGCCAATTACTCTTGACTGTTTAATTTATGCGAAATACCTGTGTATTCTATTTGTTAAGGGCCCACATCAATATTATCGTCGACATGTACCTATTAACACAGCTAGTAGGTATAGAAAATGAAGAATTAGGGATATTTTTTTTGTTTACTCAAAATCTACTAAATATATTTTAATTCCGGCTTACGTGTTTCTATATATAATAGTTACCTATGTTTTTAAAGTTATTTCATTAGTTAATAAGCGATAATAGACCGACAAATGAAAAAAATAAAAAATTTGAGAGGTTGTTTCGCCAAGATTTTCTATCGAGAAAACTTTTTTCAATCGCGTTTCTGAGTTCATGCGATCCTAGATCATATATTGAAAAAACATATACTTAAAAATTAGAGCTCTAGCCATTCAATCTAAAGAAACAATGAAAACTTCGTACATAGAAAAATGCACGAAGCTATTTTGGTATCCTCTTAACACGCTTTTATAAGTTCGGTATTTAACTTACTATTAATGTATTAATCTATGTAACGGAATCTTTGAAAGTGATTTACACCCACTTGCAGTAATCGGATTGATTTGAAATTTTGCACACATATTAATATGGACCGATGACAATGCAATAATATTAAAAAAAAAATTTGGATTTTCAAGCGTGTTTTTTAGTTTTTGAACTAAACATATTTTTATTATACTAGCTGTTGCCTGTAATTTTGTAAGCGTGGAATTTAGAAATTATAAAAACCTTAGCAAATTATGTATACAAAAAAAACATATGCTTGAACCACTCTATCTATTAGAGAAAACCACATTGAAATCCGTTGCGTAGTTTTTAAGATATATTTTTTTATTTAACACTTCTACACATAAATATTATATACAATTAATTATATATATTATAGTACAAAGGTGGACTTAGTGCCGGAGGCATTCTCTTCCAGTCAACCTTAATAGTAAGCTCACATAGGGACATACGTACAAAATAACGACTTAGTTTTATAGTAAGTAATGTAAAGGAAAAGATAAATTCATGTGATAGAAATAAAAACCTAATTCATCTTACATGTAGGTATGTTTCACAACATATCTTTGCTGTTCGAATTAACTACAGCATATATTCTAAGTAAACCATTATTTCTATTTTTTGTAACTTCTAACTGTAATTTATAGTTGTGACTAAGACACCCATAGCAATGTTTGTAACACTTACGCAATAGGTATACAAACGACTTTACAAACACAGTCTTATAGGCGTAAAAAATCCAACAACTTTGTTAATATATTTTAAAACGGCGTATATTAAAAAATAAAACTAAAAATAAAAATACAAATTTATATTTATTATTAAACAAAAAGATTATGCTATGGTTCCTTTAAATCTATCTTGGATCCACATCTCTATCATAGAAGTCTTTAACTATGTTTTTATCCATCGTCAACTTATCGCAATATTTTAATTTTTGAACAAATTGTTTTCTAAACTCTTCCACGTCCTGCTCTAGCATATTTTTAAATGCACGCGAACTGATCATATTTGCGAAAAATTTCCTGTTGGCTGTAAATTTTGGAGCAAATCCCACTGTCGTTTTAGATGGGTAGTTTACGAAGTTTTTCAAATCGTCTATTATGAAGCTAAACATGTAATAAAATAAAATTTGCTTAGTTAAGAACCTAAAAAACATGCTTGACAATCTTGAGTATTATTTTAAAGTATAGCATCGCCGTCGGTCTATATGTGTGCAAAATTTCAGATTAATCGTACTACGACAAGTGGGTGAAAATTACTTTTAAAGGCAGACCATAACCCCTCCCAAAGTAGACGAGGCCCGTGCCCAATTGTGGACGTTAATGGGCTGGAGTAAAAGAGAGAGAGGTAATGAGCAATTACTACGTACCGTTGACTTGGCATTGTAGACTCTAGACATTCGAAAAACATAATTTGAAATAAACTAACTGTATCTGTTGTTATTGACAGAGCTTCGTCAAATCTGAAATACAAAATATGATGTTAGCATTAATCTTTAACGAATAAAATACTTTAAGATTTTTGTAGAAAATTTAATAAAACATAACTATTGTAAGCCACTTCCCTAGTATTCTAATATTCCTGTTTCATATTAAGCCTCATAGCGGCCGGCAGGTTAGACCGACTTAACCATGTGAGATGAAGGAATTAGTAGTCATTGTTTCTCACTTTGATAACAAATTATACGTACATTGTTCTCGAAAGATTGTTTTTTATCTGAGTACATATAGATAGATAGATAGATAACTCTTTATTTGTACACCTTTTTGCATAATCATTAATTACATTAGGATTAAGTCATTACGTGCTAGTACAAAATGGCGGCCTTATCGCTAGTGCAATTTCTTACAGGCAACATATATAGGTAATCACCACATATCATTGCACCATTTACCCTATTTACCAGTTATACCTATTATATGTATAAGTTACTTCATTACTTGCTTTAATTTACGAAGTAAGTGAATTAAATTAGAGCTTCTCTCACAAAGTATATACTCTAGCAAGTTTGCATCTATCTATATTGTTTATTTTTTTATTTTTGCACTTAAGTCACTGACCTTTACGTTAGTCATTCTAATAATTGGAATATCACTGGTGACATTTGTTTTCTTATCTCTTTACTACGCATACTATTCTTATCTTTCTAATGGGTAAATATTGATACTGATGGTCAAAAATCATCGTGAGTAAACAAGAAATCAGCACGTGGTTAAATGAATAAAAACCGCAACTAATGGAGGTCATACAGAGGCGTATTTTGAAAATGAGCGCCCCGGGCTATTTGATTTGACGCCCCGGGCCAATTTAATTAGCCGCTCTATAAATTAACAGAGACAGAGCAAATTTTAAACTTGAAGGCTTCCGCCACCCTTTTTAGGCTGGCCGCCCCGGGCCATGCCCCCTATGGCCCTAGGGTAAATACGCCTATGAGGTCATAGGTGAGGTAAAAGACAAGTAATTTTTAAACCGAATTTAACAGAAGGAGGAGGTTTCCAATTATAACTAACATTTCGATCAGTATCATTTTCCGGGTCCCATTTTGCCTTTGGTAAGGAACCCTAAAAATTTAGTCCTGATTTATAAGCTATTACTTTTTCAGCCGATTAACGTCTCACTATTGGGCACGAGCCTCGCCTCTGAAAGGAAAGGAAATGGGGTGGTGACATTTATATTTTTAATCCGTCACCGCACGGATTCAGCTAATCCTGAACATAATTAATTAACTTCATACATACCGTTCTTCTTCCGTAAATTGATTAGATATTCGTGTAAAAAATGTTGTTAATATAATTATTCTAAATGCTTTTTTTGTCATATTTTCTATATTATGTTGAACACAAAATACGTTTGATATAAATAAGGAACAAGTTTATGGTGTCGTAAAATCTTATTACACATTTTATTGGTAGTGAGGTTAAAGAATTTATGGCAAAGAACTATTTTCAGCGATTATTGAAACGGTAAAAAATATTTCAATAATAATAGCACAGAATAATAGTAACTTATTTAAAAATTAGCAATGTTGATTTTATGATACTTCCATTAGAAATACGTTTTCTAGTTATGGTTGTGCTATATACATGTATATAATATAAGTTCTAGTTTACGATTAGATATTTATAAGTCATACACAAAATAGAAAACATCTAGATGCAATAGAAATATCTATTCATAATCTTCTCTAACACTTGTGCGACTCATTTATTTAAAACGTCATAGGGCTAAAATTTAAAACAAATATACGCGTCTAAATCCGTAAAAAGATAACACAACCTTAATAAAAAAAAGTCATATTCAAGCGCAGACCTCAACCTCATGCATGGAAGTTACACTACTGGGACACATGAGGGATCAATTCCAGTCATCCACACCCTGTCGTCCACAGTGTGGAGGAATGGGAATAGTGTGGACGAATGGGAATAAAAAGGGTGTGGAGGTTTAATTAGGACTGTTTATGAGATAATAATATCTCATAAACAGTCCTAATTAAACATTTTGAAGTCCAACTCATCTTTCTTAAAAGTTAACTTTTTCGAGTATCGGCTCCTCCACTATATTGTGGAGGAATGGGAATAAACGGCACCTTTCCCTCCACACCCTTTTTATTCCCATTCGTCCACACTATTCCCATTCCTCCACACTGTGGACGACGGGGTGTGGATGAATGGGAACGACCCCACATGAGTCCAGTCTTATAGATAAATTATCTATAAGACTGGACTCAATATTTTTATATTTTTTTTTAATCACTTCTAGAATTAGTACTGAATGTAACAATGGAAGAGCTTTTAAAAGTACAAATATTTACGATCAGGAAATTAATTTTCTTGCCTCGTCTTTGCTTTGGAGCCTTGCATTCTGAAATGACATTTGAAATAAATTTCCGGCGTCGTCTACGTTAGGCGGAAGCTTTCGATTGGAATATTGGCCCGATAATAATTACTTTTTTAAACCACAACCACAGTTAGGGTGTTAAAATGGGTGGGAAATGATATAGGTATTATGTTGTATAAGTTGTACTCAAGTTTAACCCCTGAGGACAGCATACATACAACATTGTGCTAGCAGTTTTTGTTTAGAACATTTAAGATTTAGTGCAATAAATCTAATAATGGTAACAATTCTACATCCACAACTAAACTTAATTAAAAAATGAAAATTGATGGTATCAATAACACAATTCCGTGATGTTATCAAACTTTCTTGGCATAAAAACTGTGTTTTAATAACTAAAGATATAATTAACTAGCTGTTGCCCATGACTCCGTGCGCGTCGAATTTAGACTTTTTCCCGTTTTTGCAACATTTTCACTATTGCTCCTATTGGCCACAGCGTGATGTTATATAGCCTATAGCCTTCCCCTATAAATGGACTAACTAACATAAAAGAATTTTTCAAATCGGACCAGTAGTTCCTGAGATTAGCGTGTTTAAACTAACAAACAAACAAACAATCAAACAAACAAACTCTTCCGCTTTATAATATTATTAGTAATTACTATTAGTATATTAGTGTCAGTATAGATATAAATGTGCGCAACGAAATAGACAATTTATCAAAATACATTATAGTTGAAATACATCATTACACGCTTTATATTAGCTTCACTTGTATGTTTGTTTGTATGTTTGTAACCGACTCCTATGGTCGCTATTTTGACCCACTTTAAACGGTCAGATTCTATTCAAATTTTGTCAAAGACCGATGACAATGCAATAATTCGATTAAAATATCCGATTATCCTGGTTAGATTCGCCAGGATCCATTAATCTCTTTCCGGATCCTTTGCATGAGAGTAAGAGAGAGGGCTAGTACGCGAACTACGCATGCGCGCATTTCCAGAGAAACTCTTTTTTCTATTTTTTAGTTGGGTTTTCTATATGAAGCGTGTTTTCTAGTTTTTAAAAATTTTTTAGTTAAGTTTAGTTGTGCACTTAGAATTGGTACCAGTTACTAAAATAATCAATATACCTTCTACCTACAGTTTTAAATACTAAGTAACATAAAATCATAGTTAAACCATCTCTCTTGTATTCATTTATATACACTACTATTACTTCGTATAACCCTATTCACATAAGAAAACACAAGAATGTATATAGTATATATGTTCCGGGCTCCAGAGATTGTTAAAAAGTTACAAGTTAAAAAACTGCATTGAAATCATGTCCTACCCTGGTACCTGATGATAACAATGCTCTATGTGCGCAGTTCCACTAGGATTCAGTGTATATATTTGTCATATGAATGAACGCAGGATAGAGGATATTGCCGGTATTAATTAGTGAGGCTTTGATCTGTCACATACGTCTGCCTACGAGCTGCCAATAGCATTCATGCCTGTCGTATCGCCAATTAGCCGATCCCCACAGGCTCGCCGACGTTCATGCGTCCGTCGCGTCGTGTCAATTCGATTTGTGTTTTGACACTCATTATACCCAATTGTAATATTACTTATGCTAAAAATTACAATATTCAGCGTAAAATTTTGGGTAGCAAAATACAACTTAGTCACCAAACCTACATCTAGTTATAATCCGCTCTGGTAATAAATAGAAACAATAAATTAATGGAAGTATCAGGCTAACTACCAAGACTTCCATCAATACGGTAGCTATATTGAACTTACAAAAGTATGTCCTACTCGTTTATATTTTAACTGTACTCATTTTACTGTCTTTATCTTCTTCTTCTTATATATAAAAATCAATTGCTGTTCGTTAGTTTCGCTAAAACTCGAGAAAGGCTGGGCCGATTATGGTCTTGAAATATTTGTGAAAGTCCTGGGAATGTTTAAACAGTGACATAATATATGGGGATCTAAAATGCCACGCGTTGTTGTGGTAATATCCAACTTTTAGATTAAACGCTGATTACACTACCGTCCGCCTCGAAAATCAACCGGATGAACTCACCGTCACAGAATGAAAACTCGGAATAAAATTCCGTCTGTTTTGCACTTTACTTTTTAAGTTTCATTGATAATGACTGTGAAATTTGTAAAAACAAATATTTTAATACGTGTTTTTATACACGCACTGTGATTGAGGTAGAACCTTCTACCGTAATCAAAATTTGCAGTATTTTACTATCGTAGGTGTTCGTCAAATTGTAAGGTACCACGGGCGCAAAATTGCGAGACATGTAAAAGCTGTTGCACTTGATTGCGTAGTTTAATATTGGACAAACAAAACAGACGCACAAACGACTAATTCCTTGATATCCATTTTTTGAACAATACAAGACAAAAATATATCGGTATATTTGGTCCTTCCATATATTATATAGCTACGTTGACGAAAATAAAAATCTATTTATGGAACGAAGATTGAAACAATTTTGGCATACGCGAGAACAGCCCATTCAAATTGGATTATTAGCTATCTAATAACAATTTTGTGAGGGGTGTGAAAGCCGGTGATAAATATTTCTCTTCATTTCCTACAGTATTCTGACAACATTCATTTTGAAAATATACAAAGAGTCAAAGAATTAATTATATTTTGAAAAGACTTCTGATTCTATTGAATAAATATTTTCCTTTCATATTCTTAAAGGAAAAAGCAGAAGAATGAGGTTATTAACGTCTTTTATGATCTAAAATGTAATTTTAAAAGAGTTAGAAATCAATAATTAAACATGAAACTAAATCTATGTGCTAATTCGTCACGGCGTCGTGAAGCACAGTTTTCTAGTAATGTATATGAGAAGAGAAGTAAAAAGTCCTACCCGTGATCATGATGGCTACAAAGTTGCCAAAACATCGGGTTAGGCAACTCTTAAAAGTTAAAACTGTAAGCGATAAAAGCAAGAAATACTTCAGAGTCCCTCATACTTTTAATAGCTAATTAATTGGCAACAAAACGTTATTTGTGAAGTTGTTGTTTACGTTTTAATAAATAATTTGATGCAGCACGTACAAGACTCATTTAAATCCAAGTATTTAAGCACAATATTGCTTAAAATATCTTGTAATTATACAATTCTCAAGCTGGAATCTGCCCGTTTCGAATTTCCTTGGGCAATTTGTTTTTGCTTTCACCCCTCCACAATTAAATTTAAAGTGAACCACCGGAGACTTTGGAGCAACGTTGTTTTGATTTAAGAGACGTAATTAATGTAACTTCCAAGTATACGGGCTTTGAATGGCGGGGGTTTAATGTGTAATAAGCGTTATGCTTAGTCTCGATATAATTAAAACGAGTACTTTGTGAACTTTGAGCCGCTTTGGTAAAATTTTTGCACGCCAGTTTTATGAAGGTTATAATGGAGTAGGGTTCATTTATTTCTGGGCTAAGTAACATTTAAGCGAACAATAATCACTTTAGTAAGAACACATTTTGGTAGACAATAAAATTTTAAGTAGTTCTCTAATTAAAAGTTTATTTGATCTTATTATTTGATTTAATTTATGTAGCTGGTTTACAAATATTTATAAATTCATATAGTATAGAGATCATAATTTCTAATTATTAGATACCTAACGTGTAGTATTTAATAAAATATTATTTAGTTTATATGTTGTGACTTTTGATTATGAAGGTTACATTATTATAAATTTGACGGGCCTCGTGGTGGAGTGGTTCATATAACGGATCATGAGGTCTCGGGTTCGATTCCCGGTCGGGACAATAATTTGTGTGATGTTTTTGCATGCTACGCACGTGCTACGAACAAGCTACGCACTTTTACCATGTCCTAAATACAAGCAAAAAAACTAAAATTTCTTTATAACAACAGAAATGAATTCTGATAAAATAATGTAGCAATTTATTAAACTTAAAAAGTTTCGTTGTGCCTCTGTAGTTTTAGATTTCCCCAGACAGTATAAGTTGAAGACGGTTAAAGTATTGCACTAGTTACTAGACTAGTGCAATACTTTAACCGTTTAGGTTTCGCTATTAAGTTTTAAATTATATGCCTAACTATATTCATAAGAATTTAAATATAAATTAGATATATGTTCGAAAGGCTAAAACGTAGATAAAAAAAAAATTTAACACCTGAATGTTAATATGTGTTTGTTTACATGCGTCAGTAAAAAAATAAACTAAAAAGTTCGGTAATCCTTAAAGTCCAGTCAGGAGAATATATTTTTTTTTATTATATGTGTTATGTACTGTTACAGTTCCTTAAAAAGTGTGCACTATTAAATTTAACGCATTGTATGAAGTAAAAATCGCGACAAATATTCTATACTTATAAATGAACCTAAAATAAGTGTTTTCAAACGTCATATTGATTCAAAATTTACATCATTATTATCTCAGTGATAATAAAATGTATTAATGTAACAAGGGCATAACATTTTTGACAGAAACTGCTGCAATGAGACTACATCATACATTGTGTGATAGTAATCTCTCCTGCTGTTAACAGCGAGAGGCTCTTAACGATAACGTTATGTGGCTATAGGGGAACTCAGATTACGTGTTATTCCGTCTATGTCGTTACAGATGTATTATCTTGACTAATGTTAATGCCAAAATAACTGCAGATAGGTTTTAAATGAACTATGGTACTGTAAAGGTCGTGATCATTGAATATAACCTATTCAATGATACATATGGTTTATTTTTAAAGAAAAGTAATAAAATTTTTAAGAAAGGAACAAAAAAACAAAAGAGGATTGGGGATTCGAGAGGACATGAAAGATGATGTAAAAGAAGATGATGGAATTTAAAAAGAATACAATTATTTATAAAGCCTTAAATGTTTTTATTTTATAAATGTAACAAGTCCTAGAAGGGAAATAAATGAATTGTTCTGCAAGAAAAAGGTTTATGTGAAGCAAAGTCTTCACAGTACACAGCTAACCTAAAGCCTGAGAAAGAATATAGGCTACATTTTAATGCGAATAAATTGGGTGTAGTGGTTCCAAATTCCACATAGGTGCAGATAACAGCTAGTTAAATAGAAGTGGCTGTATTTATAAACTAGTTCTTCCAACTCAGGCACATGTCGTCTATTTTGGAGTACCATTTATTTTTTTGCTGCTTACACCAATGCAATATGTGCAAAATCTTTTGGCTGATAGAAACTTTTTATAACTGTAGATTTTTTTGCCCGTATGTACTTTTTTGTAATTTAAAAAGACCTTTGTGTTAGTACCAATACCAAATACCAAAGTAAAAACCAATACCAAAGGATATCGATCGGTATCGATATTTTCTAATACCACAATATTTAGCTAAGTTAAATAAAAATAAAATTACATAAAAACGTACGGCACCCTCCATGCTAATGCATTCGCACTTGTCCCGATTTTTTACATTCTTTAATACACCGGCTAATGAGAAATGAGAGAAATCACCGTAATTAAAAGAATAAAATATGAAAATGTTCTTGGTAAATACAGAAATTAGCATAAATAAGAACCCTTGAGCATTTTGGGTATAAATAATTCCTTATGTTACAGCTTGCAAGAGATTATTTGTTGTCAAAATTTAATAAATATTAACAATAAAAAACTAATGCATGTGAAACCAATTAATGATTTCCAAAATAATTTTCCACAAGATAATTTTATTCTTAAAATCTCAAAACACAGTAGTAGAGCTTAGGAAGGTTTAATCGCAGAGAGAGGAGAGTTTGAAATGTAGCTTGAGAGACAACTGAAGCCATTCTGATTTAGGGCAGGTAACCATAAGGAAGATTATTAATTACACTTAAGTTCTAATACATATTAAAAGCTTGAGTAATAGAAACAGCCTTTTGTTATGTTAATTTTATTAACTGTAATATTTTGTAATATTTGCGCGACTCATTAAATCACTAATAAGTCATCAGGCAAAAATTTAAATTATTAATTATTATTAAGCCTTTATTGCCAACATTATTTACAATAAAAAATAAAAAGTTGTAAAATTTAATTGTAAAAAGCAAATACATAGGTATAGGTGTCTAAATCTGTAAAAAGCAGTTTTACTAACTGTGCTCACTTTTATTTCGTAAATATTAAGAGAAATAATTTTTCATACGTTATTGCTCGAAGACAACTACATTATAACTTACAAACGTTACTAAATTGTTCGTCTACTGAGATTAAAGATATGATTATTATATGATTCCATAGTTTGAGTTTACTAATTTTACAGACGACGAATAAAACTATCACATTAATTAACAAAATTATTATATAATTACATTACATATTATATACACAAGGTCATTAAAATAATAGGTCTGATATTAAGTTACATAAAGTTATATATAACGAAATTAAAATGACATGCAAGAAAGCTTTTGAAGGAGATGACTAGGTCGTTCGAAATATTTTATTGCAGTCTAAGTTAAGCACTGACGCAGACGTATTTTGCCAAAACATCAATTCTGAGAAAATGTTTTACAAATCTCATATATAAATTGTTTTTATTAATTTATAGAGCTTTCCCTTCCGATTAATGATTAAAGGATGATTACTAAAATAAACATAACATAATGGATGATGTAATCATCGACGAGGCTAACTCGTATTTTGTATTTAAAATAATTAAAGTACACTACAAGTTGTAAGACTATTAACACAGAGCGTGGTAGTAGAGCGTGGTCGTAGCTCGTGGGCCAAACAGCGGGTTTATCCAAGAAGTTGTTTAGGTACCTTACAACGTATTCACAATCACCCGCTTTGCGTTTATTACCTAATCCATACATAAGAGCAAAGACACCACATCTGTGACATTGCCCGTTCATTTGAAGCTAGAGCGGCTATACTCCATTAGGACACAGCTGTCACACGAAATTGTAATTGGCAACCCTATAAATATTTCTCTAAAATAATAGCTACTAGGTAGCCACTAAACAGAATTAGACTACCTATTGTAATCCATCAAGACGAGGGTCTAGACAAAATGTTTAATAATATAAATGTAGGTCTTGTAGATACATAATACATAATTTCAGCTTAAGTAGCCAATATACAACATTGCAGAAAATTTTAAAATATATTTTTTGTAAAAAAAGAAATACATAAACGCCAGTACATTGCGTCCATAGACCTATATTATAAAATATTATATAGGCGCGCCACATCACGATTCACGAACTTTTCTGTACAATGATGCTACAATAAAACTTATTTAAACTTTTAATTACTTTTTTTCTTGCTATTGAAGTCAAAAAATTGTACTGAAATCATGTATATTTTATTTTAGTATGGGTTGAACATAACATAATAAATTAATATTCGTAGACGTCCACACAAAGATTTCTGGTCGCAAAATAAGCTTAAAGCTTATGCT
This sequence comes from Orgyia antiqua, assembly GCA_916999025.1. Classification (NCBI taxonomy): domain Eukaryota; kingdom Metazoa; phylum Arthropoda; class Insecta; order Lepidoptera; family Erebidae; genus Orgyia; species Orgyia antiqua. The sequence goes on along the minus strand of OU779864.1, from coordinate 10,984,508 downwards.
ATTAGTAACAGATTACCAGAGTCTGTTGTAATATAAACACTAATATTTACGTAAACGTATAGGTACGATTATACCAAAAATTTTGTATTTTACGTCATCTGCGTTCAATATAAAAAATATTTTTTCTTAAGCAGGAATCAAACCACCAGTCGGGCATAGACTACAAAACCGACCATATTTATTTATTTCATAAATGTTTAGAAAAAAGCTAAAGAATTTATAGGCTGACCGAGGTAACTCTATTCTTATAGATTTTGGTAATACTGACTGCGAACATAGTTATGTAAAGGTATTGATAAAAAGACATTTCGTGGATTCCTTTTCATGCAAAATCGGATAGTTCTGGCTATAAAAGTTTTCGGGACAAAGCGATTAGTTTGCACACCATTAAGTTTTTTTAGTCATAAACTTTTCACAGTCAATATAGTTGGTGGTAAAAATATGCCTTTTTGTTATAGGTTATAACACCTACTCAGGTATTGATTTTTACAGACTTAAGACGGTACGATACCAAGTTATGCCCCATACAAAAGTATGGGTATCATACTTCCGTTTTTTCTTCGCGAAAGTTAAACCGATTTTATTAGTTTTTGCGTTATATTATAGATAAAGAGTATATCTATGCTTCTATCTCTTTCTTTTTTGACGATCCGAAAAACTCACTTTTTTCGGTTTTCTTTAGATAAAGTTGCAGCGTCTATGACACAAATTTGGTAAAGTTTTACTACAAAAGAAAATAATAGAAGCATAGATATACTCTTTATCTATACTTATAATAAATCTGTAGAGAGGTCAATTCTGTACATGAAATATATTTTCAAAATAACTATCAGGGGGTGATTAGTGATCGATACTGATGCCAAAAATGCAATCAGTAAAATTTTTGTCTGTCTGTCTGTCTGTCTGTCTGTCTGTCTGTCTGTCTGTCCGTCTGTATGTTCCTTATAGAAACAAAAACTACTCGACGGATTTTGACGAAACTTGGTACAATTATTCTTCATACTCCTGGGCAGGTTATAGTATACTTTTCATCACGCTACAATTAATAGGAGCAGAGTAGTGAAGGGAAATGTTAGGAAAACGGGAAAAGGTGCTCCATTTTTTAAGCTTCCGTCGCGTGTGCAGCCTTAATGGTTAAAGTTACATAGAAATCATGTATAACGGAAATATTTTCATAAAATTGTCTAAAAAATATCCCGAAACAGCACATATCTATATTTTATGGTTGAAACACAATAACACGTGTAACTCCTGATAGCTTAGCAGTTCGTTCATTCTGATTATATTTGTTTACTCTTACGTTTATAATACTCTCACTCAAGCAGTAGTTAAAAATGTTGCAAAAACGGGGAAAATTTCCTAAATTCTATGCGGACGAAGTCGAGGGCAACAGCTAGTCTATAATATAATGCAAAAAACTATTAAAATCGGTTTAACTTTCGCGAAAAGAAAACGGAAGTACGAAACGTCTTTTTTCAAAGAATTTGTAGGTAAAATCCGCTTTATCTATATTTGTCCCTTTCAGCGCGGCGCTCGGAAATAAGGATAGCAATACCTAAGGCAAATACCTCAATGAGAAGTACAGTACCCTCTTAAGGTCGTTGAAATGTCAATAAAATGCGCCCTTTTGATCATGTCAACGAATGGAACCATTACCTATTTTAAGAATGGTTTTAAAAGATTTTTTGTTATATATTTTATTTTTAATTGGTTATCTATTTATATTTAACTAGCTGATGCCCGCTACTCCGTACGCGTGGAATTTTATTAAATTTTATTTTAATTTTTTAACCGTTTAAACCTTCCCTGGACTTTCACGAATATTTCAAGACCAAAATCACCAAAATCGGCCTAGCCGTTCGCGAGTTTTAGCGAGACTAACGAACAGCAATTGATTTTTATATATATTTAATAAAAGAAATTATAGCTGGTAATAAGACGTATCAAATGGTGTCTACTTTTATTTGGCCATAGACCTAGGCAAGTTTTGCACCTCCGAAAGAACCCTCCTCTGGCTACGTAATGAAGGTACATACGTAATGTATTCTGTATACCGGATATCAGTTCCACACAATAGTTCCCAATAATATAAAAATTGCAACCAACATTTTACCAAAAAAACTGGACAGGCACAGGTGAATAGAAAATATATTACAAATATACTGATACGTTATTTATAAAGGTTAGGCACATAATATAAACGCGTTCCATACTCGCATTGTTACAATCGATTCTTGCTATCCGAGTGGGAACGCGAGCAGCTGGTATATTATCTATATTGCTTTCTTTTCTATATAGAAGCAACAGCCGCGTCTGCTTTGGCTTTTGATTTATTTCAACGAAACTTAACAATGCTACGATTTTATGTTAGCAAATATATGCGAATTAACTTACTGTTTAAATTGCATCAATTTACAACGTTAATACTACAATTTCCGTCAATCCAGACACCAGACAGTGACAGATTAAGAACACAAGTGTCACCACCCCATCTCCTCCCAAGGGTGCTGTAGAAATCAGCTAAAGGATATTGCATACAGGTAACATCCTCTGTGAGAGACGGAAAACTTGAAAATAAACTTACTTTGTGCCAACACGCCTGGTTAGCGCGGCACAGTAGACCATAATCCCTCCAAAGTGGAGGAGGCCCGTGCCCAACAGTGGGACGTAAATGGGCTGGAGAAGAAGGAGAGGAATACTGCAATTTACCTCCGTTTGAAAAAGTCATGTATAAGTAGTGTTATTATTTTCGCAAAAAATAACAAAAGTACTACCAGCATTTAGCACTACAATATAAACTCTTAACGTCGACTTTACCTTGTTTGTTGTAGTTAATGTATAATGTATATGTATAGGGACACTTATATTGCTTGCGTTCACTATTCTATCGGATTTCACTTCAATCTCATAAAGGGAGGAGACATCCGTCCCGAGACACAATATTTCACTTTTTATGATGTAGGTGGTATCCAGAGTGCCGTAAAAAATATATAGAGAAAGAAAGTGTGCCAGCAGTTTTACGACGCTTATAAGACTGTCGCCGGTAGTTGCTGGTATTTTTAATGAAAAATGTATTGTCCCTTGTATTATTTTTCGGTCAGGTATCTTATATATCTTTGCAACAGGCACTACAATATCTTCCATTAAGTTTATTAGTTGTCTATTATGTATTCAAAACGTTGTGCTGCTAGTTTTACAAGAAAAATAGTTTTGCTAACAAAAACAATATAACTAGAAAGTAAATCTTTATGATGAATTACATTAATTTGTGATATTTAGAGCAAATGAATACGATTGTTAAATTATTCAAATACCGTGTTGTTACATGAGAATTTTGTCTTCTAAAGTACATAAACAGATTGACCCATATAAAATCTGATGAGTTATGTTTCTCTTTTAAGGCACAATAAATATACCGCTCAATGTCGTAAAAACATCAAAGCTAGTTAATGACGAGAAGCCAATCCGTATACCAATAATTCACGATTGTCATTACAAGGACAGAATATAAAACATTAGTTCCTCGGTGGCGAGCTCTCATATTTCAAAGAGGCATGTACGTGCATTTTGAAGTAGCCGGGTGTGATTGATTAAAGTGTAGACCTTCAGGATTTCTGTTTGCCACTGACCGATTTACTGCGTAACCCTTGCCCGGGACTAAATTATTTCTTTTCAGCGTAGTTGGCGACCTTTATATAATATAGTTTCAAAATAGAGTTTATTGAGACGTGTGGAGGATGTTATTGATTTCATCAACATGTCAAACGTTAGTATTTCATAAAGCTTTAAAAAATTAAAGTTGCGCAGAGGTACCTACACCTAATAGCAATATGAACAACCGAGATACGGTTGGCGTAGCAAGCGATAGAACATTACAATATTTTTATTGAAGTAATAACACATTCATGTTATGATATAATAAAATAAATAAATAAAAATTTTTGGACATTTCACACAATGTCCTCTGGTCCCAAAGTAAGCTAGATTTCTATGCTTGTGTTATGGGTACCAGAATACGGATATAATACATCCTACTACTCTTCTTTTGTAAATACATACCTATAATACATAGAATAATAGAGCAGTGTATATAATATGAGTAGTTATAGTGTCTATTGATACACGTAGTATATATCTACAAGATAAGTAGGTACATTTTTTGTTGTAAAAATCTTCAGCGCTCACATAGTCGCAAAGATATAGCTCATATATAAAAAGGTAAACGTGAAAACTTTTGAGGTTACCATTACTAAAGCAAGTATCTTGATGTCGGAATGGCAGTCTGTAGAGAACACCTGTGAGTAAAAAGAAAAAAGTTTCTTTATTAAAAATAATGTAGATACTAAATTTCTTTTTGTATGGTTCAAAAATTATGTGAAGATGTTGCATCTTATTTGTATAGAATTTTTTGCGTAGATCAACGACTTTTTGTTGAAAAAATACCTGACATTGATATAAAGTAAGGCAGCAAAGGCGAGGTTAATGAGAATGAGAGTCATTTCGCATCCCGCCTAGTGGGGCGAGCTGGAGCGAGTAATAAAGTTTTACGCCACGACCCTTATTACAGTTGCCACCGCTCAACCATCTCTCCTCCAGACAGGGCGATTAACTATACGTAAACGGGTTTAAATGCTACCAGATTCCTGACCCATTATTGTTTACTTTATCATACAAATTATATTAAGTATAGTGTTTTATATATTCAGCGTTATAGTGTAAAATATAATATGCCTATAAAGTAAAATATAATATGCCGATAAAACCTGTTACATTCCTTATAATACACACAGTAATTACTTACATCTTTAGTCTCTGTAATTGTAACTATTCAGGTGTATCCATAAGTTTAATTAAATAAGCATTGAACAATCTGAACTGCTGAAACTAAATGAGCTATATTTTCCGGTAGAAAAACGTTAAGTTACTACAATCAGTGTTTGGTGTAGGCTAGTTGGCAACGTGAAGCCGGTTCATTAGGTCTTGGAAGCCAACGAGTTAGGTCGGACACTCCCGCTGCGTCAGCGGCCCGCCCTCGTTACCCTAATGACAGCGATTTTGTTCCACTGAAGGCGCACTTTTAGTTCCACGGAACCGTTTAATGTTACTCGTAGCTAATGACATAATACCTCGGATTTTCTACGTATATATTTTATCTCTTGTTCTAAATCATTTCTATTTAAAAGACTGTATGTAAATTTTGTTCTATAAAAAAGGTTTTATTTTTACAACCATAATTAAAATAGATGTTCTCAATTTACAAGATATAAAATTGACTTGTACTATACTGTTTATTCATGCATTTTGCATCTTGTTGCATTTGTGTCACAGGTTGCATCTTCGTGGTGTCATTAATATGCATTAATCCTACGTAGTTCACACATAATTAACACTAAATATAAATCACACGATGATGTTATCTGGCTTAGGGACAATCAAGCACTTACGATCAAGTTGCGAATAGGAAATTGTAGATCAAAACTGTAACTACAAATCTACTAAGCATTTACAGCTACATCTCTTTATATTCAACTCTTTATTTAGTCATAGAACTTAAACGATTAGACTTAAGGGCCTACATCAATATCATCGCCGACACGTACATATTAACACAGCCAGTAGGCACAGAAAATGAAGAATTAGGGATACTTTTCTTATTTACTCAAAATCTACTAAATATATTTTAATTCTGATCCACGTGTTTCTATACATAATAGTTACCTATGTTTTTAAAGTTATTTCATTAGTTAATACGCGATAATAGACCGACAAATGAAAAAAATAAAAAATTTGAGAGGTTGTTTCGCCAAGATTTTCTATCGAGAAAACTTTTTTCAATCGCGTTTCTGAGTTGATGCGATCCTAGATCAAATATTGAAAAAATATATACTTAAAAATTAGAGCTCTAGCCATTCAATCTAAAGAAACAATGAAAACTTCGTACATAGCAAAATGCACGAAGCTATTTTGGTATCCTCTTAATAGTATGATGCATGAGTTTCACGACTCAGTGTTCGTTTCAAGCAATCAAATTTTGTTATAAATCTCCATGTAAGGGTTGTTAACGCGCTGTTATGTATTACGGGCTTAATAATATATCTTTATATGCATATGTCGTGATGTATATATCAACAAGCTTTTCCTTTTCATTCGTTTTACCGTAAAACCCGCCATTTCTTGACTATGATTTATCTTGCGGCGTCTAAGCTGAGGGTCACTTTAATAAATGTATTTGGGAAAGGTGCTCTCAGAAATGGATGAGAAATATTATTCTGGATGCAATAACCTAATATACAGAAGATATATATTCTCTACGCTGTAATATGGTAATATATTACTGACTCAACAGAGTGAAAGAATAAAGTTATTTGTTTCTGATGTGGGAATGAGCTACGGGTAGCGTGACATTTAATATCAAGGGTGGTTTCTATACTAATATTATAAAGCTGAAGAGTTTGTTTGTTTGAACACGCTAATCTCAGGAACCACTGGTCCGATTTGAAAAAATCTTTCAATTTAATTAAAGAAGGCTATAGGCTATATCATCACGCTGCGATTAATAGGAGTAAAGCATTAGTGAAAAATGTTGCAGAAACGGGGATAATTTATTTGTTTAACTTTTTAGGTACTATTTATTTTAAAACTTGTTTATTTTTCTGTCCATAATTTTATGTATTTAGTTATTTATGTTTAGGATTTGTTGGTATGGAGTTAAAAAATTCTATTGTTGTATTTTTAGTTTGTTAATTTGTTTTACAAAACGTCATAAATCTGGCATTAGGTAAGCTCATGGCTAACATATTAATGGTTGAAATACGATGTTTTCGTACTTTTCATCCTCAAGACATTCGGAAAGGGACAAGAAAAGTTCAAATAACCCAAATTAAGGAGCGCAATAAAGGGACCCTTCGAAAAGTCTTGCGGGAGCAATTCATGAAAATGTTAGTCGAATGTTCCACAAAAGATGCCTGAAACAGAACGCACAAAGGATTGAATAGGGTATATATATAGGCTTTGACGCCCTTTTTTTTACTTTCAAATTATCTTTGTAGAATACACCGCATGTAATGAATTGTTAATCGAAAATATAAATAAAATAATCCATAAATAAAAGAGAACTTGTTGACTGATTGACGATTCACCGCGACGTGTCAACAAAAACTGCTAAACTAGGTACTTGCTGCCTGAAGGTATGTACTTTGCATGTTAGTTCCTTTTACACTATAGACATACTAAAGAAAGGCGAAAGTTTGTATGATAGCTTGGAATTTTTTGACATCGAGTTAGGAAATATGTATTTAGTTTTACTAAAAATATGTAATGATGCTATAATGGTACCTACTATTTTGGTTTTTTGAATGGACCCTTAAAGTCACTGTTCACAATAAATACCTAAAGTTGTAAAGGAATTGAAATTTAATTGTATGTACCCATTTTTACAATATAGAGTACAATGCAAAATGTAGAGTTTACCAAAGCGAACCTAAAGCTCATTACAAAGAACTTAAACAGAAAAGTAATGTGACAAAACTCTATATGTAAATACTTTTAAAGTATGTTCGTGAAGTTTTATTATACGCTGACCTCGCACGAGCTGGCTTGTTGGTTTTTGTAGACTGTCTGTCAAAAGCCGGACTGCGCTTGGCGTAAAACGTGGCCCAAGAGAGAATAATTAAGGGCGTCGTGTTAAAGTTTATTAACCTTGTTAATATATGGTATTTTAACATGATTTGTTATCTGAATATTAAACAGTTCCTAGATCAACTATGATACTTGTATAGCGAATAATTTAATGACCTTTATTATAGTTACATAATATTTTTTATACAATGTTATTTTTGTACTAATTATAATATGCGTAGGTTTTAAGTCCATAGCAATATCTTTGATTTATATTTACTTTTATAACTTCTGAAAGAACCTAAGTTAACAAGTAATAACAATTTGTCTTAAATCACCGCGTCCAACCGAGAATGCCCAACGGGGAACAATCTGCGACGGGAAGCCCGAAAAACATACAAATACTGGCGTTCTCAAATATCGTATTAAAGAGTGCCGAGTATGACATAAATAGTGGTGGTGTGGAAGTCAGTTGACTATATAAAAATGAGGTTGAGGGATGTAAAAGCGGCGACAGGGCGCCGGCGCTATGCCTCTCGCCCTCGCTTCATACAGTTCTCGGGCAGACCCGGTGGCGCCAGCAACGTTGCGTGACGCCTTCGCAATCGTGCCGCAAACCTTACGAGTGCAGAAGATTAAACAACACAACACGTACCTACTACTATCACGTGGCTAGCGCATCTCCTTTCTCAGTCCTAATTATTTTCATCCCGTGCCGCGCTGTCTTCACGTTTGTTACAAATAATTAATCGCAGAGTTACGGAAATGTGACTGAAACGTTGCGGACTCGAGTGTTTCTCTAAGTGTTATATTCAAGATGCTTAAAATTAAAATACAATTCATAAGTGACTATGTGATTCAGAAACTCATGTGTCATACCTGGATTTTTCAATACAATTCATAAATAAACCAGCTTAATCAGGACGGTTGTCAGAAATGGCAACATTTTACAGAAGATGTTTATTTCTATGGGTTATGCTTTGGTGGCAGGTAACTAATTTGGGCTCAATTTGCCTCGAATATTGCGGCTGTGATTTAAATACAACTTTGTGTCAAAAATGTTCCTATAACATTACATTGAAAGAAACTACCAACCTTTATCGTGAAATATCGGTATGCTGTAATGAAAATACAACATTATCGACATGGCCTCTAGAATATGAAAATAAGACTCTATTGGACATTAACGTACAATATAAAAGTAATTGTAATACAAGCACAATTCATTTTGACGCACCTTTACTGAACTCTTACTCAATTCATATTAAAAATACGAGGCTCATACACATAAGAATAAATATAAAAAGTCAAAATTTAAGACAGATTGATTTATCTTCAAATAAATTACAATACATCAACAAAGGAATGTTTAATGACTTTGTGAATGTTCAGAAACTAATATTGAGTAAAAATAATATCGTTAATATATTTGAAGAGAGTTTTGCCGGGCTAACAAAATTGGAATCTTTGGATTTATCGGAAAATAATTTGACGATTCTATCGAACGTATTTACACCTCTTAAAAGTCTTCAACATCTCAATTTAAGTAGAAATAACCTTGAATTTATACATGAAAATTATTTTAATAATTGGTTGTTACAACATTTAGATGTATCACACAATAATTTAAGGAAATTAGCACCTGGTGCTTTGCAACTATTACCGAACCTGGCACGATTATTACTTACAGATAATCCACATCTTGGTATAACACAGTTGGACACACAGTTGTTAGTAGGGACTGGACGAAGGTTACAACAGATAGACGCATCAAGAACTGGCCTATACCAGGTGCCTGAAGCATTCACACATTCTGTTAGGTTTTTATCACTCGTTGGGAATAGAATACCGGCAGTAAGATGTGGTGATTTCGATAGTTATCCATTGTTACAATCACTAGACTTTTCTGATAATAAAGTAGCTTCCGTAGAAGATGATTCTTTAGGAAGATTGGAAATGCTTCTCTTTTTAAATATGAATAAAAACTTTCTAACAGTTATACCAAAGTCACTGTCAGACGAATTAAGATACTTATCAATAAATAATAACTTGATAAGAAATCTTTCTATACCAGATTTTAAAAACTTGCCAAATCTACGAATTTTGATGTTACAAAATAACCACATACGTTATATACAAGATCACGTGTTCGATGATTTACTGTCATTGGAAATGCTAGATTTATCAAATAATCCGATACAAACATTATCGTGGAGCACATTTGATGGACCCTTATCTCTGCGAGATTTAAGACTGTGCTATTTGAACACTTCGGTATCAGAACAAGATGGTTCTTTTCCAATTTCATCACCAGAGACCGTGCAGATGTTACACCTTCAATCCAGTCCTGGATTGGCACGACAATTGTTAAAAGATTCGGCAGCTTTAGCTGCTTTTTCTCATTTACAATATTTGGATTTGAGAATGAATAATTTATCAGATATTAGACACGACCTGTTGTTTTATCTGGTCCAATTGAAAACATTAAGATTACACGGTAACAATATAAATTGTAGCTCTGAATTATGGCTAAAAGACTGGATGAGCTGGAATAAGAGCTCTAATAGCGAAAGTTGCTACTACTCTACTCCTGAGTCAAAATCAGAGGTAACCAAATATAACTGCACATTTCCAGAAACATTTACAATCAGCGACAGACTTCCTCCTGTTAATTTATATAGCACGGAGATGATTAATAAGTTACTGAGATACTATGGATATCTAAACAACAAAATAGATAGACCTTATAAACATGGATATAATAAAAATAAACAAGATAGCGCAAACGATTCATTACAGATGAATAATGCAACTTTTAGAAACCAGCAGACAAATAGTATATTGTTGGACGTAATAAAAGGTACCAATAAAAGACAAGAGAGAAATGATAATAAGATGTCTCTAAACGAATACACTAATGAAACTATTAATGTTAAAACTAGGGAATCTTCAAACGTATTAGATTTGAATAAAATACAAAACGGTGAGTTTGATACTGAACAAAAGTCTCCAGGTATGGAGGCATATATAATGCCTGTAACACCACAGAACTATAGAAAGACTATAAAAGAGCTAATAGAAACTAGACGAAATAAATCTAGTTCCGAAAAGCGTTTGAATACGCCAGTAAATATTACTAAAACAGCAGAAATCATTGCAACTAAATCCAATTCAAATATTTTACTAAACAATAGCTTGGCTGAGTTAGAAAACGTTACTGGTCAAGAAAAACAGTCTACTGATAGCAATTATAAATCTGAATATTCATCCTACAGATCATCTCACATCAGTTACGCACCATACATAGGGACAGTAGCTGTTTGTAGTTTAGTACTGATGTCTTTGCTACTATGGATTAGTTTTCGATTAAAATATAAAAGAAGAAGTACTCTCGTCACTGACACTGAAGCTGAAAACCAAATAGAGGTATCGAATATCTCTGGTGGTGTGTTATGGTGACACCTGCGAGCAGCCGACCCAACGCCCTTCGAATATGATTCTCTTTTGACGTAGCATTAAATAAAGTAAGTTGCCGACCTCCTATTTTTTGTAAAATATATTTGTCATCATCCCCTTTCAACCCATAAGTGGTATAAGTAATATGTACTCAAGGGAGCAGTTTGGTTGCGTAAAATGTTTGTATATCCATAAGTGAGAAGGCCTTAATGCAGATGGAGTCCAGCATGGTTGTGAAATATGAGATAAGTTCAACACAGATTTGGTTGAATAGATGGTTGGTTGGATGGAGGAATTAATTGTAATTTTAGCACTAAATATTTTGGTGTGACGTCTTGTTAATATTCGTCTTTCTTTGTTGCAGATCGAAGCGGTCGGCTGTGCAAGAAATAGACGGCGTTTTGTGATATAATTGAACGTACATATTTTTTTATGAAATAAGTACAAATAAATTGGTCAACTGTGCAGTGGGACTACGCGTTATTTAATGTAAATATATTGTCATTGAATTTATTATGACTATAGATTTATAGACATATTTTTGTGTAAAGTCATAGTAGATTTTAATTTTAGGTACCTAACCTAGCTACGTTTCATCTAGGCTTTCAGTGGTTAGGCTATATGATATCGCAATACGTAATAATAAACCATCATATCGTAAAGGTGATGTCAGTAATTTGTGAATATAGGATGAATGGTTATTTCTGTATAGCCGATTAATGTTTTGCACAAAATTGCGAAATCTGATCATGTCTTCCCTATGAACCTTGTAACTATATAAACATTATAAGCAATCATTGCCTAAAAGTTCTGTACAGTAGTGCCAAATATTTTATTTTATACTAACTTATAATCTTAATATTCTTAGGACAAACTTCATTACATTAAGGCATTTTGGATTTGTGTCTAAACTCATACCTATTAAGTATTTTTTATGTTGTTGCATATATATTTAGTGTACCTACCTATTTACACAAGAGCCTTTTTAATATTTTTTATCTAATTTCATAATGTTTTAATTCCCGAACGTGAGCGATGAGGACTTTGCCTTGAAATCTTTACTACGCAAACACTACATTATTATTGAGTTAAATAAATTACATCTGCTTTACTTCAGTTCGAAATTATGCTCACACGTTAGAATATTTTGTTTGAGGCTGAAAACAATGATAAACCGATGGTCAGTGCTGACAGTGAGGCTGCGTAGCAATAAGTAGCTATATCTATGCAACCCATGAATGCGCACACAGCTAAGATATGTATAGGCTATTTATTGCTACGCTGATAGAGCGCTGACCGCCGGCCTAGCACTGTTCGAGATTAAACATTACACACTTACATAATAGATCAGCCTACATTAGTGACTTCAAACATGTTTTATTTAATTTTACAAGAAAAGGCTTTATAAGATTATCAACTTAAATTATTAGGTGTAGTAGGTACTAAAATATGTTTTGCTAATAATTATTTCATTTTTGTCTTATGATTAATCTAACATTAACATATGCACACCATTTCATTTATCATTTTGAAACCAATGGTTGTAACTTGATATATAAACATTTTTATGACAATGATGTGTAGATTATATGTTTTTACGTGATTCGTAGATAATGATGTACAAACAAATAGCCAAAGATTTAATAAATGAAATAGATTGAGGTTTATGTTTTTATTTCCCAACAAAGACACATACGCTAAAGCCATGAGTACAGTAAAATCAATTTTATAACGTTCGGTTTGTTACACGTAAAATTTTCATCTATACAGGTATATAATTCTTGGTATATACATTGGAGTAACAATAAGTGGACTAAAAGGTAACGAGTGAACTGAAAGTAATTTTCTTTAAGACTCATCTAAAGGAAAAATGTGTTCACTTGAAAAGAAAAAGTGAACGTGGGTAATGATTTTTCAATATTTATATTGACTGAGAAAATAAGGGACTGCCAACGCTGTTATTTGCCTACAGGGCGTGTACGTAATGTAACGGGACGTATTCAAATAATTGGCTTTATTAATTTCGTGCAAGTATTGTGTATCTGACATTTCAATTATAGACCTCGCTGAGTTAAAAGCTCCCGTTCTTTTGATTGGAAATAACATAAATTACAATGTGAAAGATTATATTTATAATTAAATTTTAGTCGTCCTTATCACTAACTGTTCAAATAAATTACAAACTTGAGTAAAGTATGATTTTCGGTTGTAAAACAATGTTTACTTAACAAAAACTCTCTAAATTACAATTTTACGTCCGTAAAAAGTTAAAGTACCAATAGATTAATGTAAATACTGGGAATTAGTTACGACTTTGTCAGTATTGTAAGTGTTTAACAACATAACTATCATTGTAGTTCTTAAATTTAAATTTAATTTTCATGGTACATATTTTTATCTTCCGAGACAGTATTTTGTTAGAATTTTTTTTTATCACTAAAATACGACTTTTGGTGCTAACAAAATGTAAAAGAGCGAACGATTACATCACCATATATCTCAATTTGAAGTTACTATTAAATTATTCAGCACAAAGAACTGTGAAAATCGTTCCGTTTATGAAGATCTTTATGCAATTCACTTTCAAATCCTGATGAGACGGCATTATTCCGCTCAGATCAATAGTTGACCTACATTCCTCTATCTAGATTATATCAATATACCTCCACCAATTTTAGGCAAGCCTTAAACAGGGGTAATATAATTTTAATTGAGATTTTATTGCCGATCAATATTAGCATATAGGATAACCTTTGTAGAGACTTCCGGTCTTATTCATAATAACTTATCGGAGGTTTAAACGGAGATTTTATCGGAGTGATAATAAACGTTTTAGCGTAAAAAGACTATTATGAATAACAAGTTTTGACAATTTTTGCGAACCTATTTCAGCGAACTTTTAAACCTCCGATAAGTCATTATGAATAAGACCATTTGTGACTAATTAGATGGCAATTTCACGCAGTAAACGACTGATGATACGCATTGCCGCCAAAAATCGTATTTAGTTTCAATCTGTGGTTTCAATGTAAAATATTAAATCAATTAAATTAAAAAGCTTTGTTTAAATAATAAGATATAATACAAACGGTTCAAAGTGTAGTTGGATTAGACGTGTTTTATGGTGAAAAAAATATTTAACTTCAATCACACAACATGGCTATTGTTTGGAAAATGAACAATTTAATAACTATTTCAATTTTTTTTAAACGAGAATATCTCGTTCTCCAGCCCATTTACGTCCCACTGTTGGGCACTGGCCTCCCCCACTTTGGGAGGGATTATGGTCTACTGTGCCGCGCTGACCAGGCGTGTTGGCACAGGGTTTATTTTCGAGTTTTCCGTCTCTTACAGCGGATGTTATTTGTTTGCAATATCCCTTAGCTGACTTTTACAGCACCCTTGGGAAGAGATAGGGTGGTGACACTTGTATTCTTAATCCATCACCACACGGAGAGAGGATGAGGATTTGAGGATATCCAGGATATCTAAGAGTTTTTGTATGTAAGACTCTACATTAGACAGGCAATCAAACTTACCTAGTTTCCGAAGCGATACATCACGAGTACCCGCCATGTTTTTCCCTCTATTCAAAGTCGTATTGTTATAAGCACCGTAACAAAAAGGCGTGAAGCGAATGATTTCAAAATAGGGTAATAAATGTTAACATGGATAACGTAGTGTGTAGTAAAATGCAAATATCCCTTAGCTATTATGACTCGTGGTGCACAAAGCAAACATCCAAAGAGCCGTGCCTCTGTTTCGATTAAATATTGATATTGGGGCTGACTCACTCGATCCCGGAACTGTGAACCCCAAGCATGCTACTTCAACCCTCCCCTGTGATTTGTACTCAATTATTTAATTTTATTAATTCCAGAATCCATTCATTCATTCGCTTAATTTGTATTTGTATTTTCTAATTGAGGTATTAAATTTTTGTTTAGGTAAACAAGAGGCAAATTGATTAGCTGAAGGGGTAATTCGTACTGAGCAAATGTTATATTCTGAATATATTTTAATAGATTGTTACAAAAGTATGTATAACCTACTTATAAAAATGACGCACATATAGGCAATTTCAACATATTCGCTAAAAAATTCTTAACAACCATAGTACTATTTAAGTACATGTTAAAATAGAATCAGTGGAAATAAATCATCTTATTATTCTTTATACTTTGAAGGGCTTCGTGGTGGAGTGGTTTATGTAATGGACTGCCGTTCACGAGGCCGCGGGTTCGATTCCCGCTTAGGACAATCATTTGTGTGTTATCCATAAATGTCGTACAAATGTTTGTACTGCGTCCGGGTGTTTTCTATGTATTATAAGTATGTATTTACAAAATAAAAGTAGTTTATGTATTATATCCGTATTCTGGTATCCATAACATAAGCGTATAAGCTTAGCCTGGGACCAGAGGACGTTCTGTGAAATGTCCATGTATATTTTTTCTTAATATTTTTTTTCTTTATTTAAGGACTTGGTACACAAAAAGAAAGCGACTTGTATAGTAATTTGGCATCCGCAGACATCGGATCAGATAGTACACTATTGCATCCTCCTACATCATTAAACCTAACCATATTACTTATAGTATCTCTAAACCTCTTATTCCGGACACATTCCACCAATATGTGATGTATGTCTTCAATCATTCCACATGTAGAACAGTTAGGAGATGGAACCTTTCTCATTAGAAATGCGAATTTATTTAGTGGGATGTGTCCGGAACGAGTTCGAAACGCCGTAACCAACACATTTCTATCCAGAGAGCTTACTTGAAACCAGGGATGGTGATAAGGACTTATAATAAATAAATAAATAAAATGTCATGTAAAACGTAATTAACCTATTTTATTTCAAATCTTCTATTTTTGACTCTACATGTAGAAAAACGTGGTAAATCTACGTACTAAAAAAATAATGACTGCTGCAAGATGAGCGAACGCATCATTTTTAGAAATATAGTTCATTTTCCTTTGGATATGTATGGATAGGCATAAAATTTTTGAATGGGTAAGTTCATCTTTAATCAATATACAAAAACCCGTCTTCTTTAAAATACCACGTCAGGTGCTAGTGTACTCAAGTAGGCAAGAACAAAAGAATGAATTGCAACTACAGTGAAAGAATAAATGAATTATTCAGTGGTGTTAGAGTCGGACCTCCACAATGTGATGTCTTGCGGCAGATTTATATTAGACAGAGTAAAACTGCTTTGGTTCTTTCAATATATGAATACATTTTAACCGCCAAAAGTAAAAGTATTTACTTTGAATACACGTTATTTATTTGGTTTGTATTTCTCCATGTTAAATTTCAAATTATTTGCTACACTTGTAAGACTTGTGAGTTCTCAAATAAGTCATGTATCATTACTAAAATTGCTAAATAAAAAAAAATACAACCATGAATGAATGAAAAAAATTTAATAATTTGTCAAGTGCGAGTCGGACTCGTGCACGTAGGGTTCCGTACCATTATTTATGCAACATAAGGCAACGTTATTAGTATCGAGCAAGAAACGGTAAAAAAATCATGTTTGTTGTATGGGAGCCCCCCTTAAATATTTATTTTATTTTATTTTTAGTATTTGTTGTTATAGCGGCAATAGAAATACATCATCTGTGAAAATTTCAACTCTCTAGCTATCACCGTTCTTGAGATACAGCCTGGTGACAAACAGACCCTTTGGGTACGGAACCCTAAAAACAAGCTCTTTTTTGGATGAAATAGAAGAAAATTCTTAAAACATTGGCTAAAAACTTAAAATCACGGGTTTTTGGAAAATTTCATCAAGCATCGTCTTAAAATCACGCCTTTTTTCCGTGGGAGTAGGCAAAGCAGAGACTATAGAGCGCCATCTACTACGATCCAAATATACTTCCTTTTTAAAACATACTACATACAACAGGTATAAATTGTAGAGCTACTTTAATACCAATTGGCATTGTTCATAATTTTTGACCTGCTGTTTTTATATTTTTTTTTTAGAAAATATAGACTCAATATTATTGAAATATTCACTATATAGAATTTTCAAAAAATACTTAAAGATATTATTTTAAATGTTGTGACGTCATTGTTGTACGCAATCTGTGTATTGACTTTTCCTGATAGACTTACGAGTAAGACAGATTGCAATACATCTTTTCAAAGTTACCAAGTTGATAAAATTGAGCAATTTCGCCACAGAGTAGTATATCAGAACGCCTTAATATTTTAAGTCCTTCATTTCAAGGGCAAATAGAGATCATTTGCTTTTTTGGAAACTTAATCGTTAATATAGCAAATTTTCCGAAAAAAAGTAATGGATCATAATCAGAAACTCTATTCCCCGAAATTGTTTTTAAATTAAGAGTTTTAAAAAAATATGAACAATGCCAATTGTATCTTCACAATTAAGGATTCTTTTGTAAGCTACGAAAAGTTAGTTGTCTTTTTAGCTCCGTTCTGTTAGGAATACCTCATTTATAGAGTGTTGTTATTACTTAACAAGCTTAGTTTCTTATTTATCGAATCAAATATTTCTAGTAGGATTTAGTCAGTATTACAAGTTATGAACATTTATCACAGTTGTGATTCATATGTGTTATTTAGTCAATGTCATGCGTAGACATTATAGTATGTAATAAAACGGAACTTTATTATGAAAATTAAGTTCGTGACAAATATCAATGAAGCGTGTACGATCCTTAAATGTCCGTTGGGTTGCCGTAGTCACAGCTGGCTACAACGTTTTTATAATTCGAACAATGACGTAGTAAGAATAGAAATGTCACCCTATTTCACATGATTATGCTAGAAAATATGCTCTTGTATCGTAATAAGTTTTTATAAATATACGTACTATCGGATAACTTAACTTAAAAAAACAATGACTGCTGCGAAATGAGCTAACGCATCATTGTTTTTTTAACGCTTATGACGGGTAACTTAACTTACTTTAAGTTGGAACGACAGGATGTTGTGTGAAGTGTTGGTCGATTGTTCCGACTAAGCACGTTGGTAGAGCTTTTATTTTTATGTATTCTATCTCTCGCAGATGATGTTAACTGCAGCATTTTACAGCGCCCTGTTAAGGAAAAGGAGTGGTAAAATGTGACCACACGGACAGTACAGCGTAGTACAAATTTAATTTAAAGCTCCAGTTTTTACAGAATAATAGAATAATTTAATCCGTCACCACACGGAGCGACGGAGCTCCGCGTGGTGACGGATTAAGAATACAAGTGTCACTGCCCCATTTCCTCCCAAGGGTGCTGTAAAAGTCTGCTAAGGGATATTGCACACAGATAACATCCTCTGTGAGAGACGGAAAACTCGAAAATAAACCCTGTACCAACCGCCTGGTCAGCGCGGCACAGTAGACCATAATCCCTCCAAAGTGGAGGAGGCCCGTGACCAACAGTGGGACGTAAATGGGCTGGAGAGGAGAATAATTTAATAGACAATTAGCAGAAAAATTGTGCATATGCTTTTAAAGACAAAGTGTACAAAATATATTTGGCTATACTTGGTATTATACCTTTAAGGAGTACCTAGCCAGGGTTGACCACAATGGTGACACCCAGGGGACATTCAACGAACCTGAATAATTCAGTGGGGCTATTCTTGTCACGACCTTACTTTATACTAAATAATGCTAAGTTCGATATACTTAACATATTTATTTAGTTGCAGACTATTGTTTATTTAATATTGAGTAAATAAAATCAGTTACAGAAATTATTACAGATAATATGAAATACCTCTCCCAAACTAAGCGATGAGGATTTTTGTTTTTATTACTAAGTTGAAATGATGTAAAATAATTGAAATTGTACCTAGTATATTTGTAATGAAAAAATAATACAGTTTGTAATTATCTTGGCTTGGAATGATAACTTCTATTTTTATCCATCACAAACAAAGCTAATATCCTTTTCGTAAAACCCTTATTTATTTTCCTTGTCAATTACAAACCAATCGTTATCTAATTTTATTGACTATTGTTCCTATTATTTATGATTCGGCTATTGTATTGTGGTCAGACAATGGTTACACCCCACTCGTATCTGTCCTACTTGTACTAATAAATCAGATAGATTTTCTTTTGTTACCATATTTATGCTTAATGGAAGTCCACTAATTTTTCATCGTCGTTTTCATTGTGGTAGGTGGTAGTGTCTATATGGAACATGGGATAGTCCATTATTTTCAATTTATTCGTGTGCCGTGAATCGCTAATTTGTTATTCATGTACTTTAAAATGTGCTTACATGGGTATATCCATGAACTTGTAGCAAGTAAGTAATGAAAATCGTAATTTTGATCATATTTTTTGTTTTAACATGGGCACTAAACCAAACAGCAACAAAATGATGTTTGTTTTTGCTGTACATATTTATAATAGATAAAAAGCGTTAAAAAAGTTTGTAGTAAAAATACTTAATCGTATGATTTGTTTGTTCAAACTTGGTCATGAAAAAATAGTAAAAATGTTGATGCTGGTTTATTTTTCAGGAAAAAAGCTATAAAGCCGTAATGCTCCTGAACTTTGGTACCAGATTTATTGCAAACAATTCTGTCAAAGGATAAATTAACAAAATAACAGCTATCGTATTATCTCTTTTGTGAGCTACCCATTCATTGTGAAATTGCTTTCTAACCAGCCTAACTGTCCCCGTAATTTTAGATTCCTTTATCTTATTCCGCAGAAGTTGGCAATAGTTCTATTTAATTGTTGAAACTTTGCACTGTGAGATAACACGATCAAGTACGACTTGTCGGATTATGGCTGTTCGCTATTTCATTATTAAGGATGACTGCTCATTTTGATTTGGAATATCACAAAGACTGACAACCAAATTAAAACCAATGTACCTTTACTTACTATAAAGCTAAGTCGTCATTTTTATATTTATGTCCCTATGTGAGCATTTATTATGTTCAAAGTTACGTAACGGATCTTGGCGCGTTTTTTTAATAAATGCGGGGGTTCAAGAGTATGGGTTTTTCCTATAGTTTATTAAGGTTTAGTATATATTGGGGAACGAAAGCTTAATAACCATAAACGCGAGTGAAACCGTGAGAATTGGCTAGTAGTCTTTAAAAGATAGGTTACAGGTCTACTTTTAGTGACGTTAGGTATTATCGTTTAGAAAATGAAATATAAAAGTTCTTTACAGGTCACTATCAAAAATTTTTGCAAATCAGATTGACCACGTTTTGGTAATGTTATTACAAAACTAGCGGACCCGACAGACGTTGTCCTGTCCCACGTTCTGTGTAAAATGTTCTAACATCAACAACAAAAAATTTCATCAAAATCTGTCCAGCCAATTGTGAATATAAAACATCCTCAAACCCCCTTGAATACACACAAAAAATTTTAGCCAAATCGGTCAAGCCGTTTTCATGCTATGTCGTGACAACGGAAAACGGGTTTCATTTTTATATCATACATTAAAGTTGCATCATAATACCCCTAAGGCGTGTCAGTGCAAGTAATAGTGTTAAGTCAACGAACCAATGCTAAAGTCGATCGAAATATCTGAAGGCAATTTCGTTAGGTAGCTAACACTCCACAACCCTCACCCCTATACCCAGTTTATAAGGCTGCACTCGTAGAATACTGATCGTACATACTGTATCTCTGTAACATACATATTTGACACTTTTAAATCTAATACTAGGTCAAACTGCGAGCGACATTGCAATCTAAATATCTAAGCTAGAATGTAATCGCTTATTTTCTAAATATATCATTATGTTTAGATAATTTGACTTGCTATTTCACCTCTCAGACTTAAGGGCCTACATCAATATTATCGTCGACATGGTACATATTAACACAGCTAGTAGGTATAGAAAATGAAGAATTAGGGATATTTTTTTGTTTACTCAAAATCTACTAAATATATTTTAATTCTGATTTACGTGTTTCTATATATAATAGTCAAGTATTTTTTTGAAGTAATATCATTAGTTAATACGCGATAATAGATCGACAAATGAAAAAAATAAAAAATTAGAAAGGTTGTTTCGCTAAGATTTTCTATCGAGAAAACATTTTTCAATCGCGTTTCTGAGTTTATGCGATCCTAGATCATATATTGAAAAAACATATACTTAAAAATTAGTGCTCTAGCCATGCAATCTAAAGAAACAATGAAAACTTCGTACGTAGATAAATGCACGAAGCTATTTTGGTATCCTCTTAAGAATTCGTAAAAAAAGAAATAAGTTGATAGATTTTATGATAAAAAAATAAAAATTCGGTAAAAGGTTTTGTGCTTTTTATGATTTAGTTAAAAACAGTTACTAGTTTAACAACACACTCATAATAATATATAAAAATATAAAGTTTAAAATTATATCAATTTCCGCGATTTTTGTGCACTGAAAAAAGCAATGCACTGAAGTTACTAATCTAAAGAAATCTAGCTCCTATTCGTGTGCCAGACTGTCTAATAATTTTCTCATTAACGCTTGAATGAATAAATAATACTGCAAAACAAATGTTCTGTCACCCAGATAAAATTCTTGATATGCTCAATTAGCTTTCTAAAGCTCAAAATCTAATTTGATTGCTCATAACAAAAGAAGTATAAGTACGTTCATTAAAGGATAAAATATAATTGTCAGAGTTGACCACAACACAGACACTTCAAGGATATTTAACGACCCTGAATAATTGAGTGAAGCTTTTGTTGTCATGACATTTCTTGTTAAATAACGTTAAGTACTACTAACATATATTTATTTACTTGAAAAGTAACGTAACACTTAATTTCGTGTCTATTTCACTTAGCTTTTGCCATCAAGGCTGTCTAACTACGTGATGTTATAGTATTGACACAATTACAAGAAGCTCACAGAATAAACCTTTGTTATTTAGTTATCGTTCTATTTATATTAGTCTTTTTGTTTTTATATTAAACACAAATATAAAATACATATTTATGTTTGTACTTAGTAATGGAATTTGGCAATATAATCATCACCGTCACCATAATCATAACATCATGTCTTTTTCCCATGGGAAAAGGTTATAGGGCGCCATCTGCTACGATTCAAACACACTTCCTAGGTTTTATCCACACTCATACATCTGGTCATACATGCTCGACGGTTGATTAAACCTACTTCTTAGTATATTAGGCAATATACTAAGAATATTTTAGGAAAGATTTTAAATTTCTTCAAGTATAACTAACTTATCCACCTACAAGTTTTAGACTTGAGGATAGCACTACTTTAGGTTTAATAGGCGAATCTGTATAGCTCTCTAAGGCGTCATAGCTCCTTAAATAATGCCTTGAACACATTGCTGTCTTTTCTTAAAAGATACACTAAAAATATTTCTGCTGTACCCTTATATAGCGCAGTTTTATAGCGTCTAAATCATGATATTTCATATCCAGTAATTTATTTTAACTTTTTAAAATAACTTTTCAGTTAAAAGCATTGTACTATGACGACGAAATAATATTTGTAATTAGTACGGATACCTACTAACTAATTGCAAATATTATTTTGCATTATTTATTTGTATTATAAGCAGTAAAAATAATTATTTCAAAACTCTGGAACACGTTTTTACATACATCTCTAAACTTATGAGTTTAAATCGAGTTCATATAATGGTAGCTGTTCTCCGAATGCAATCGATACGTGGCCTGGTTCCTGGTTCTAATATAGCCAGACATAATTTCATCTGCCTGCATGTGCTAACGAGGCTATTACATCATCATTAATATTATTAAAGGATTGATGCTATGATTATTCCTTTGTCAAATTCAGGATTTCGTTACTGAATGTGTACAATTGTAAAAAAATTTTTTTTTCGTATATCGTAGTTATGTTTATTCCAACCCAACTAATTTTAAATCCCTATTAAAGCAAAGTTAAAAGCTTTAAACTGTTATTTATTAAAATTCTGCGTAAATATTTACTTTGTAGGTTAACTAAATAGCACGATGAAGTTTAATCTTCTCGTAGTGCAATTATTTGTGTGATAAACAAAACACAAGTACCTACTGCGTGTGCTAAAGTGAGTGTTGTTATGATAACAAGAATTTTATAAACCGTATTAAATTCGTAACTAGGTACTAGTAGCAGCACACAAGCATGAAAAGTGCTTGAAGTGTAAGACTAGAGTAATTTATATAAAATGTAAACGAATAGGACAATATCTATTTTATTAGATTTTTTCCTCTGCCTCCTCTGCAGCCCATTTACGTCCCACTGTTGGGCACGGGCCTCCTCCACTTTGGAGGGATTATGGTCTACTGTGCCGCGCTGACTAGGCATGTTGGCACAGGGTTTACTTTCGAGTTTTCCGTCTCTCACAGAGGGTGTTATCTGTGTGCAATATCCCTTAGCTGGCTTTTACAGCACCCTTGGGAGGAGATGAGGTGGTGACACTTCTATTCTTAATTCGTCACCACACGGGGGTAGAGTAGATTTTTTAATTCTACCCAAATAGTGCCCTAAGATAGTATGCTATACATCGGTGTCAAGTAACAGACCTGATAGACGAGACAGCGCAAAGTCTGGTAACGATGTTATCGTTACCAGATTTTGCGCTGTCTCGTGAAAAGAATAAATTAACAAAATCAGTTACCGTACTATTTCTTTTGTGAGCTACCCATTTACTGTAAAATTACTTTCCAACCAGCCTAACTGTCCTCGTAATTTTAGATCCCTTTATCTTATTCCACAGAAGTTGGCAATAGCTTTGTTTAATTGTAGAAACTTTGTTCAGTGGAATAAAGCGATCAAACACAATTCCTCAAAGTTATGGATATGCGCTTTTTAATTATTAAAGAAGCATTCTTCACTTTTGATTTAATAATATATTAGAACAAATTCCAATATAGATAGAAGTCAGCCACGATGACTTTAGCGGGGATGATAATTGTAATTGGTTAAGCATGTTAAGTACCTAGTTAGTGCTAAATGCGTCGATGTTTTTTAATACAACTTTATTAGAATATTTAAAAGACTACAATCATATCGATATTACGTGGTATAAATTGTTTAAAATACAAGCTTACAAACTGAGTAAATCTCAAAATAAGTTACAAATGTAAGACAGCATAGAATCGTAATATATACCTACGCATATCTAATATATAAAATTCACGTGTCACAGTGTTAGTTACCGTACTCCTCCGAAACGGCTCGACCGATTTTCCTGAAATTTTGTGTACATATCCTCTAGGTCTGAGAATCGGCCAACATCTATTTTTCAAACCTTATTTTTTTGGTATGGCAAAACTACGTTTGCCGGTACAGCTAGTCTTTATATATAAAAATTACGTGTCGCGATGTTTATCCGCGATGAACTCCTAAACTACTCAACCGATTTTAAATTTGATTTGCACACCGTGTGCAATTCGACCCAACTTGAAAGATAGGATAGCCTACATTTTAATTTATAGTCGCAATATTATTTTATTGCAAATTTTGTCTACCCCTAACATTTGTATGGCAAAACAACGTTTGCCGGGACAGCTATCAAATTATAATTTTCATCAAAACGAACTTCAAAATGTTTGAACTTTGGTTGGTTGAGATAACTGCAGCCAAATCGATTTGGCAGATTTAGGCCCTATCCCAGCCACAGCCCACAGAACATTGATCAGATATAGGTATGTCTTTTTCTAATCAATCACTGGATAGATCCCGGGGTCAATCACTGGGCTTAGTGACTGACAAAGCCGCTTTTCTCTTCCCTGTTCGCTCATCCTATACCTACGACTGATTCAAGGGCTGCAATTGAAAATTGGAAATACGTAAAAATAAACATATTAAAAAAACAAATTATTTTGATTTAGTTATGACTAGGTAACTTTGTCACCTTTCAAAAATCGATTGGTTAATATGACACTCTTTACAAAAGACAAAGATGAAGTGTCATATTAACAAAAAAACGTCGACTAGAACTTTGAGGGTTCCGTAGGTTTGAAGTTTCCGTATCTACTAGAGCGGAAATCATAATTAATTTTACCTATTTCAGTTCTTAATTTTTCGCGATACCTTACAAATTGGAGCTTTTTGGAGATTTCCGTAACTATAGCAGCGCGTAAATCTTTGTTGAAAAAAAAAGGTTTACAGTCAGACACATAGACATACAACGAAGTGATTCCATTTAGGTTTCTTTACATACGAAACCCTAAAAAGACGACAAATGTTTCACTATCCTCTGTCCATAAACTCTGAAAGGAAAATTGGGGAATTTATTCAATTTAATAAAGTCTACGTAGGCTGAAATAATTAAATAGGCTAAAGTATTGCAGATAAACCTTCTTCAAACACCCACTGTGCTTATGTACCTATAAAGGTAAATCTTCCAAGGCCAAAATTGTAATGAAAATTAATAAGAGGTAAAATAATTAATGAAATCGTTTTATGAACAATAAACGGCCGGCTAAAGAAAATTAAATATCACATTTTTCTGAAGTGAGATTCGAAAGATTTAGGTAAGGCTTATTTAACTATTTTAGTTAATAAAATTTGGTTTCTACAGGAAATTGCCAAATCGGGAATGTTCTAGAATTGGGCTATTATGTTTATTTTTTAGGTAATTGGATTTTCTACTTAGAACACATGAATAACGCCCAAAGGTAATTCAATTTCCTAGTAATTCCTACGGCGTAACAATCTGGAATACGATATTCGACAATACACTAAGAGCCTTAGCAAAAAGATAGACAACGTTCGGAAAGCTTAAGCAAACTTACTAACTTACTATAATAGACCACAATTCAGTTAAATCTATGTATTATTAATATCTAATATCAAATTTAATTAATACAAATACCCATCGTCATATTTTTTTCTGTGTGTAATTTAAAATTTAAAAAAGAATAACGTTATAAAGAAGCAATAAAAATAAACATGCCGTCAGACCAATTATTTCTAGTTGCTGTTTTCGGTTTAGCTATATTTTTCAGTGATGCCTTGTTCCTATTGCTCGCAGCGTGATATTATGTAGCTTAAAGCCTCCCTCGAGAAATGCACTATCGAAAACTGAAAGATTTTTAAATTGGACAAATGCAACGCGGCAGCGGTTCTTGAAATTAATGCGTTCAAACAAAAAAACAGACAAATAAACTCTTCAGCTTTATAATATTAGTATAAATAAGAGGGAACTAAGGGATAAACATCTTTAAGGGCCTGCATCAATATTATCGTCGACATGTACATATTAACACAGCTAGTAGGTATAGAAATTGAAGAATTAGGGATATTTTTTTTGTTTACTCAAAATCTACTAAATATTTTTTAATTCCGGTTCACGTGTTTCTATATATAATAGTTACTTATGTTTTGAAAGTTATTTCATTAGTTAATACGCAATAATAGGCCGAAAAATGACAAAAAAATAAAAAATGAGTGAGGTTGTTTCGCTAAGATTTTTTATCGAGAAAACTTTTTTCAATCGCGTTTCTGAGTTCATGCGATCCTAGATTTTATATTGAAAAAACATATACTTAAAAATGAGAGCTCTAGCCATTCAATCTAAATAAAAAATGAAAACTTCGTACGTAGAAAAATGCACGAAGCTATTTTGGTATCACCTTCAAAGCTAACTTCTGTTAGGCCCAATTTTGTGTAAGATTGTTTTACATTTAATTTTTCTTGTAAGGGTGCTTTAAAATCTACGATAGAACTGTTTAATCTATCTGTAATTTAAACTGTTTATATAACTCCGTATATTTATCTTCATAGCTTACGCGTTTGCTTTAGTGGGTGATGCCTCAATAGTGACAATATAAATACCATTTTTTACTTACATTAGCTCACGTTATTACACGGGTAGTTGATTGTTTCACCCTCCTAATATAAATTTCAGTTGCTACTTACGACACCCACGGGAGGGAGCTAATGAGAGTGTATTCTGAACCAAGCCCAACCACAATATGACGCGGTTAAAAAATGAAGTTATTTGCAGAAAATATTACATATATATATTACTAGCTGTTGCCCGCGACTCCATACGCGTGCAATGTAGAAAATTTTCCCCGTATTTTGCAACACTTTTCAGCAATGCCTCGCTCCTACTGGTCGCAAAGTGATGTTATATAGCCTATAGTATTCCTCGATAAATGGACTATCCAACACAGTTAAAGAATTTTTCGAATTGAGCCACTAGTTCCTGAGATTATCGCATTCAAACAAATAAATACTCTTCAGCTTTGTAATATTAGTAGTTTTATAATATTAGATTATTGTACGTTTATTGTCTGTATAGAGACGGATTAAGAATACAAGTGTCACCTCCCCATCTCCTCTCAAGGGTGCTGTAAAAAACACAGATAACATCCTCTGTGAGAGACGGAAAACTTGAAAATAAACCCTGTGCCAATACGCCTGGTCAGCGCGGCACAGTAGACCATAATCCCTCTCAAAGTGGAGGAGGCCCGTGCCCAACAGTGGGACGTAAATGGGCTGGAGAGAGAGAGAGAGAAATTGTAAGTTTATACTTTATACTTCTGAAAGAAGTGTGTGGATCGTTGAAGATGGCGCTCTATCTCTAGTCTCTGCCTTCCCATGGGAATAAAGCTTGATGTTATGATGAGGATAAGTTTAAATATAAAAAAAAATACATGCAACATACAAGCAAACGTTAAATTTAATATAATAACAGTCAACCGCTAAGGTTTTTTTGGATCATTATGTACCTAAATTGTATTGCTTACAACATGAAAGAAAGGCCGGCGTCGTTTCGGATCAGTAATAATCCTATTACATTTCCAGTTTCGGCAATTTGAGTGCCCTCTTCGAGGTAATAAAAAATATAACTGAAACACAGGTGAGCGACTTCACTGAAATTATTTCTGGTTCAAAATATACTTAATACTATAATGGGAAAGAAATGGTTTCTATCTTAAATATAGTAAACATTGAGACTTATATTTATAACATTTTGAGATTTGATGTTTTACTTTTAAGTTAAAGTTTCACTTGTTAAGTTTAAGTTTCACTTGCGATGATCACTTTATTCACTATAATTTAATTAAAATTTATTAAGTAAAAGCATAGCAAGTCAATTGCAAAATTAATAATTTACTTAATAAAATTGAACTATTTTTAAACACTGTGCATTATTGTGACTTGTAACTTAAAGTTAGAGAATAAATATAGTCGATTTTCAGCAAAATATTTGTATTTAAAGAGATAAATAGCCGATAGTATTTACACACATTCATCATTCAAAAATAATCACACGAAATTCAGTTAATTTTGAGTTAATGTACAAAAAAGTATTTGATAGCATATTCAAGTACCTAGTAAGAACAAAAGAATGAATCGCAAATACAGTGAGGAATTAATGAATAATTCAGTGATGTTAGTCGGACGGACATTCATATAGAGATGTTTTGTGATAGAATTATATTGGAAATTTGGCGAAACAGATTAATTTGAGAAATAAATGTAGAGTTACTAGAATACTTATTGGTTTACCTATCATTTTAGTAGCAATTCGCCAATTTCAGTGGCAGAGTGTGACTGAAGTCGTTTTAGCGTTCTTAGGTTATTGTATACCTGCTTCAATATTTTTTTAAATATGCCTAATTATATAAATTCTTAGAGATGCAAATATAATACGTGAACGTACATAAAAATTTTTTAATTTTTTTTTAAATATTCATGAACATTTCACACAACGTCCTCTGGTCCCAAGTTAAGCTTATTATGCTTGTGTTATGGGTACCAGATACGGATATACTACATATACTACTTTTCTTTTGTAAATACATACTTATAATACATAGAAACACTCAGACGCAGTACAACATTTGTATGACAATTAGAAAAATCACACAAATGATTGTCCCGAGCGGGAATCGAACCCGCGACCTCGTGATCGGCAGTCCATTACATAAACCACTCCACCACGAAGCTCGTCAAATAAATGCTAAATGCTCGTCAAAATAATGAATTGTAGTAAGCCAGATAATGGTGTGTTAGTCAACATATGGCTACCTCTTTATTATAAGCAAATGGTTTATATTGTTTTAATTATAATGTTTCATACCGACGTCGATGTAGAGATGAACTGGTGCTAAAAAGCATGGCTCATTTTTTGCCTAAATGTCTAAAGGATGAATAACGTGTCAGATATATAAACTTCAATATTTTGTGTATAGATATTGATTTTAAACATCTCATTTGCTCTAATAATCGCACAAACGAGCAGTACGGCTCGTAAAAGATCGAGATAATGGTAGAATGCTTAAGTATCTTGAATGTGTATCATTAAGAAACTTGTAACGTTCTCTATCTTATCCACGTAGTCCTGCTTATGGTGAAACAGGGATTACAGTAATCCCGTAAAGTAAGAACAGGATATGTGCATTTAAGCGAAGGGATATCGAAGGCTATTTGAACTTAGTTCAAAATTCAGAGACGTGATTATATTTATCTAACTTAAATATAAGTCTTATATGACTATGAATGAGTTTAGAAGTCGTTCAAGTTAATTTAATTTACCCTCAGTGAGTTCTTGATAGCAGGCGATATTATAATCGAAGATTGGTGGAGGGAGCGACTTAAAGCAACGAAAATTTTATGTGATATAAATCTGTATAATATCCTCCATATTTTTCAACGAGTAATCGGTGCTTTAGTATTTAGCAACTTTTATTTCATATAAATAACCACATTTTTATTAGACACTAATGATTCCTATATGCCAGTATATACCATAGAAATATTATCCACTATATTAATTAAAACTTTTATTTATACCACGACTAGCAAGACTGCTGTTTACGGGCAAATATACACTAGTATTTCATCCAAGGTTTAGGAAAATCTTATTAATTATTTCGTTTTCAAGGGCTAGTAGGCACATAAATAATTTGTATGTTCTAGTAAGGAATCTATCAATTGTAAAACGTTGGCATGAAATGTGCAAACCTTTACATGTAGAAGGAAGCGCTGACCACAGCAGATACACCCAACGCATATTCAACGACCCTGAATAATTCAGTGAGGCTTTTGTTGTCACGAACTCTCTGTATGCTGAATAATGTTAAATTCTATTTAATAGATTTATTTACTAGTACTGGTATGTTTCAATTGAACCGATTTCACCGTCAATTATGGGCCGATTTTCAAAATTCTTGTTTTTGTATCATTGTAGCATAGGAAAACTTTGCATTCTGAGCATGTATTATACTCGTACTTTTTCATAGAACATACTATGCAATGTTGACGTTTTTCCTGCTACGCAGGTCAATCCAATAATGACTGTTCTGACATAGTTTAAAGAAAAAGTCTTGGCGCATTTTGGGCATTTGCTATTGTAAAAAATTTAGAAGAATTCAGCTGCCTTAATGCAAACAATACCATATATGTATTTTCTTCGTACTGCACTTCAGCCCATATATGGTATTGCCATAAAATAGGATGAAAACAATAGAAAATTGGTAAAATGCGAGAAAATTATTATTGTTAGGTAAAGAAGGCGATGTTCACTTTACAAATATATTTTTTTAATTTACAGTTGTTTACGTTTTGTTCTTATTTTCGGTAATAAAAAATGTCTTTCAAACACTCTTCTTTTGTTTCTTCGACCACCCGCACAAAAGTAACGTTATTTCTAAATATTATCAATCCTTAGACAAACTTTTTGAGTTTTTTTATTGCTAATTACCAATTACATGGATTTAAGAATGAGAAATGGCTTAGTAATTATTTGTTTGGAAATAAAACAACAACAAAGTTGATGTACCATATATGGGCTCTTTTAACCTTTACTGCATAGGGTTAATAATTTGCCTTAATCTATATTTTTGATACTTTTTAGAATCAAACAATGAATAAAACCTTACCATCAAAATTTTTAACATAGTGTCTTAATATTAAATCTCGAGTAAATATAAATATAATTCTTCGACCTTCGTTACAAAGAGTAGGAGACCTGACAGCGGTTTAAGCTCTGGATTATATATATTATCACAAATTGCGTAGCGCTAAGCCATGGGGAAATCGTGCCACATTAAAATAGTCTTACACAAATACCACTGAGTTAATAATTTGTTTTAAAGCTCTATAACGACAATATACAGATTATACAATATACATTTAACACTTAATAATTATTTCTAATCAGCTGTAATAGATTGTATTTTCTTCTAATAATAAAATAACACGCTTCATATAGCCTATTTTATATAGCTTCGCTAATAACTAAATTAATGTTTTTACTATAAAGGCACTGTACTCTTTCTAATAGGTATGTTTCAATGAGTATTAACAGAGCGAAGCAGCGAGTCGCCCGGAGTGTATGGGATGTGCAGAAGACTGGTAGTGTCGTGCACATCTCACATACTTGTAATATAATTGTCGAATTATGTTCTACAAGTAATATTTTGAATTGTAATGCTAGTGTTTTGGTTTGTACTACAAGCTTGCATGTAATTAAATAAATAAATAACACTATTGTTCGTATCTGTCAATGTTATTTTACGTATTGAACATAATTTTCACCTCCTATCAAATATTGAATTAATCGCTCCATACAAAAATATGACTTCGCTGTATTTCCTTCGTAGATATTGCCTCTAGAGGAAACTTTACTTTTGCAAACATAGTAAGAATCGACGAAAGAGCAATAATTATAAAATATACGGTTAGTCTATCTACAATTTTATAAATTGCTAAATTATATATAAATGAGATAAATAATAAATGAGAAAAAACTTCATAGTTATATTTAATAGTAAATAGTAATAAAATAATGCATAAATAAGAAAGCAATAAAAGTTAATTCAAAAGAACGAGTAAAACTTAGAAGTGGTTTCGTATTAAGAGAGCTTATTGCTTTCTGTGAGGAAAACTTGGCCCAATTAATGTATCAACTGGTTGATTTATTAAGTTGTTATTAATACTATGAAATTAATGTATAACCTTTTTAGTTTAGTTATACGTAATAAATTAAAGTGTAGTGGAAAAAGTGATCACCGCAAGCGGTTATTAGTTATAAATAATTTGATAATACACGACACATGGACCTATTGGTACTTATCCTCCGTGCACAAATAAACTAAACTAAAAAATTATAATAAATAAATAAATAAATATTCATGGACATTTCACACAACGTCCTCTGGTCCCAAGCTAAGCTTATTATGCTTGTGTTATGGGTACCAGAATACGAATATAATACATAAACTACTTCTCTTTTGTAAATACATACTTATAAATACATAGAAAACACCCAGACGTAGTACAAACATTTGTATGACATTTATGAATATCACACAAATGATTGTACCAAGCGGGAATCGAACCCGCAACCTTGTGAACGGCAGTCCAGTACATGAACCACTACGCCACGAAGTTCGTCGAAAAATGGAAACAACTATGGTGTAATTTGATTATTTGGCTATTTAGACGTGCACATTTATATTATTTAAAATCGTTAGTCCTTATAATACAATTTTCATAATAAGACAGTTCAGCTAATACTGCCGAACTTACTGCCTACTTGGATGCAATTGGCACAAGATCGCCTGTTGTGGCGTTCTATAGAAGAGGCCTATGTCCAACAGTGAACGGAGAAAGCTGGTGGATGGATTGTATATGAATGACACAGAGTGGCAGGATGTGGTGCTTTCAGGGTGAGAGATATGCCCCATAAATATCAGAAAATAACTGATGGATGATTCCATCAAGCTTAGAACAATTTGGCACCGCCAGAGGAACAGATTTTTGTATAATGAACTGAACCTACTGAAATCCAAACCTTTCAACGCAAAAAAGAAGCTGAAGGAGCGGTGGTAGAAGCTGACTCCCATAGTAAAAAACACTCGGATGAACCTCCCCAACACGGCTGTCATATTTTTTTTCGTTGGCCGGTACTTTGACTTTTGGGCCGAAATTGAATATTGTCCTTTAACAGATTTTTAAATTTTCTTTTCCTTTCGATTAAATGAGCCTTTATAAAACAGTTTGCATTTGCATATTTGAATAATCGAGCATAAATATTTTGTTAGAGTACAATGCAAGAGAAGTAGTCGCGAGTGCAATTTGCGACTCTATTTTATTTATTGAATGAAATAATCATACCCTTAAAAAGGTTTCAATGGTGCAAATGGTTAAATTATTATATTACATTTATTATAATATGTTATTCACTGCATTTATTTGGAGTTTTTATCTAGCTGTAAACAATTG
The DNA here is from genome assembly GCA_916999025.1 of Orgyia antiqua. Taxonomy (NCBI): domain Eukaryota; kingdom Metazoa; phylum Arthropoda; class Insecta; order Lepidoptera; family Erebidae; genus Orgyia; species Orgyia antiqua. Next base: position 10,951,249 of record OU779864.1, on the reverse strand, counting down.
AAATGTGTTAGAATCGGTAAAAATATCTTATTCGAATGAATGGATGACGTAACCGTTAAGTAAAATATTTAATATTATGAAGTAGATAATTTATGAACGTGTAGTGGAATGCAAATATACCTTTCGCTATTATGATACGCATAGTACGCAAAGTAAACATTTATGGAGCTGCTTCTGTGTTTTGATTAAATATTGATATTAGGTAGGCATGACTTACTCGATTTCGGAATATTGAACTACTAGAATTCTTTATTCTGTATAAAATATTTTAATAATTCTAAGAGTATATTTTAATCTTTTAAATCAGAGTTTTTCGTTAAAATGTAAATTTCTTTAGGTACTTAAATGAAATTTGTGGTTCTATTACACCCGCTTAAGATCAGGTGTAATCATTTGCCTAGTTTAGCTATAAAAATAATAAACAATCTAAAAACATGGTTAAACAAAATAATAAATTATATTGTAGATTTATTTGAGAGATATCCATTCAATTCAATAATGTAAAAATGCTATAAAGAACCATATTATTTTTGACGTAATTTGTGCAGCGCATGTACTCGTGCATGTTAAAATAAATTAATTAGAATTGTTAGAGCTGGAAGTTAATTAGAAACAAGGAAGTTTGTGACAGAAAAAGCTGGCAACAACCCTGGATATTGTGAATTATGTTGGGTCGGTGAGTACTCCTCTGGGAATCCTCAATGTTGATACAGCTGACCACACCTTTATCATAGGGCTAGTATTGACGTAGTAATAGTTATGTCAACCCCTTTAACAACAAGTATAACAGTTTATAATATATAATATGTTGCCATATTACAAGCCAATATTAAAATTAGATTCATGAAAGATAGGAAAAATATAGTCCGATATTCATTTCCTAATATTAATTAGGAAAAAATATAATATAATTTATAGTTACATTTATTTAATTATAGTATTACAGAGGAAGTTATCTGCTTACAATATTCCTTGGCTACATATTACAGCTTCCTGTGAAGGAAATATGGTGGTGACACTTAAATTCTTAATCTTTAAAATTTACGTTATACTGTGGTAATATAAGAATTGTCTTTGCTGGTGATACCAATGTAAAGTTCAATAACCCCATTAACATCTCTCTCCAGCCCATTTATGTCCTACTATTGGGCACGGGCCTCCTCCACTTTGGGAGGGATTATGGTCTACTGTGCTGCGTTGACCAGGCGTTTATTTTCGAGTTTTCCGTCTCTCACAGAGGGTGTTATCTGAGTACAATATCCCTTAGCTGACAAATAACTATATACTTATAGGCATCTTATTCCAACAAAAAGGCACATTTATTTTTCCTTGTCAATTACTACCCAATCGTTATCTGATTTTATTGACTATCTATTGTTCCTGTTAGTTATGATTCGGTGAATTGTATTTTGGTAAAAAAATGGTACACTGCCTCCTATTTCTTGTAAATGTACTAATAAATCCGATAGATATTATTTTAATATCAGATATTCGGATAGAGTAGTTACATAACATGTACATAATTGTGTAATATCTTTATTACGGTTTACGGTACTATTGACGGGCTTCGTGGTCTAGTGGTTCATGTAACGGACTGCCGTTCATGCGGTCTCGGGTTCGATTCCCGCTCGGGACAATCATTTGTGTGATCTCTATAATTGTCATACAAATGTTTGTACTGCGTCTGGGTGTTTCTATGTATTATAAGTATGTATTTACAAAAGAAAATTAGTATATGTAGTCTATCCGTATTCTGGTACCCATAACACAAGCATATAAGCTTAGCTTGGGACCAGAGGACGTTGTGTAAAATGTCCATTAATATTTAGTGTTATTATCGAATTTTTTGTCGTGGTTTGTCTTATGGGGATGTGATCCAGTCATTAAGATAAGTATTTATGATACGGGTGTATTGGTCGATACCATGATGGACTATTCGATGCCATAATATCGACCGTTGAGCAATCTATTTACACTTATCTGTGTTATAGAACGGGCATAACAGTAGAGTAAAACATATTGATTAATAAAGCAATATTCTTTTAGGGTATTTTACCGATTGCTCTACTCTTGGTAGGATAGTAAAAAGTTTGATGCCAAAGATATGAATAAAAAGTCTGCTCGTAAACCTGATAAACCTGCCTACCTAAATTAAGAAAAAGATAAATTAAAAAAATCTGTTCATGTTTGAGACTCACACACGTAGGATTCAGTGTCTTTATTATCTATAAAAAGAAGAATTAGATAAAAAAATATTAATAAATATTCATGGACATTTCACGTCCTCTAGTCCCAAGCTAAGCTTATATGTTGCTTGTGTTATGGGTACCAGAATACTAATAGACTACATGTACTACTTTTCTTTTGGAATTACATAGACAATTTTACGTTATTTCATTATTTTGCAATATCAAGAATGTTTTATTCTCTTAATATATAATACAAAGAAATAAAATAAAAATTACAAATTAGATGGTATTTGCTTTTATTCTTAAATTTGATTTGCAAAAAATAAAGCAATCTTTGTTACTACTAAAGTTTAACACAATAGTGTAATATCTAACGTCATTACCAAAATTTGCTTTAATTATAGCCGACATTAAAATCTTAAACGATAATAATAAATAACAATGACCTGGGGATAAGACAGTACTTGACTTGTCAATAGAGATTTTACCTGCACTATAAGAAGATAATGGGAATATTTGAATACGAGTTTTCCGTATTAAAATAATCTTATTATCCTTCTTATATAGTTGAGTGCCAATAAAACAGAAAAAATTGCTCAGGTTTCAATACATGCCACTTTTTTAAGAGATTAGAATAGAATAGAATCTTTACATATTATAAAATGACGTCGTTATTTTTGTATGTATGTCCCTATGTGAGCTTATATCTTCGAAACTACGCTGCTGATTTCAATGCGTATTTTTTTCATAGATAGTGTGGTTCAGGAGAATATTTTTTTGTATAATTTAAGGTTTCTAATTTCCACGCGTACGAAGTTTTCGGGCAATAGCTAGCGCTCTATCTACATATGCACAAAAAAATACAAAATGAAGTTACAAGAAATCAACTTATATTAACATTAGTACAAAGGCGACCTTATCGCAAAATACGACGTCTTCCAGGCAACCGTAATGACCAAGTTTAGTAGACATCAGGGGGCAGTTTATATCTGTACACATAAATCTGTATATAATCTGTATAATAAATACTTATAATTATGTTGAAGTTATGGTATGTCCATAAGAATAATATTTGTATAATACTACTTAAATATGCCACAATCAACTCAAAGCTTAGCGCTACGCAATTTGTGGTAAATATATACGAGTATAATCCAGAGCTTAAATCGAAGTGAGATTTGCTATTTTTCGTAAGAACGGTTTTGTATATTATATTGTTTACTTTAAATTTAAGTGAATAATTATTTCATATTTATTAAATTACGTTAAAAAGAGATAGGTTTTAAGTTTCTTGTTCGTTTAATTTCTCAGTGACTTCTATCAAAAGAGTTTTCTAACTATGTATGAAACAAGTTTATATCACATTTGTATTCTGACTCCTTCATTCGATATATTAAACATGAATATATTAGATATTCAAGCTTTTAAATAAAATAACAATTAAAGTAATTTATTAATTTTGCAACTGACTTGCTATGCTTTTACTTAATAAATCAAATTGTGTTGGAAAAAGTGATCATACGTCAAAATACGATGTTAACTCAATCGAGTGACGATTGTGGTGGTCTAATTGGTTACTGTTAGCACGCCCTTAATAAGCTCAGTTCAAGTCCCGCTTGCGATGATCACTTTTTACACCACAATTTGATTTATTAAGTAAAAGAACAATTCTTAAGTAATCAACTCTGGTTTTATTCAAATTACATCATAACAGTAAAAAAATAAAGACAGTAATGAAAACATAACAACTTAACTTCTGATTATATTAATAGTTTGAGACATTAATTCGCCCAAGTTTCCCGCACACCAACCAATAAACTGTCTTAATATGAAACCACTTCCGAGTTTTGCTCGTTCTTTTGTAATTGTTTTTATCGCCTTTTCCCCATTTATGCACAAGTGGTGGCTCCGTTTTATTAAAATATAAGATTAATACATATTACATTTACAATTTCGGCCTATTTGGAAACCAATTGTAGACACGCAAAGCCAAGTTCAACTAACAGAACTGACGGATAGAGCACCGTGTGTAACATTACATGAGCCTTTTAAAGTGACTTTTGATCTCTTTATAATTATTTAACGCAACAACAATTGAAATTCTTTTTTCTTACTTCTTTATATGAATTAAATATAGGTACAAGAACTTGTGGTACCTATGTATAGTAAGAAAGAAAGTCTTTATATTACTAGATAGTGTAAAATGTTACACACATTCCACTATCCAGTAATATTAAGACTTGCATGTTGTAATTATTCTGACGTTTGCTTCACCAAATATAAAAAAGTTATTACATCCCCCAGGGCACCGATAGTAAAACTACCGTTCGTTTGTTACAAAGAAAAAAAAAACAAAATAAAGGCATTAAATTTCCAACGTCGAATTACGGTGTCACCTGACTCGGTACGCGCTGTTGCCGCCATTTTTGGGTTCTGTAGTCCTATCAAGCAACCCACAAGGGTCATCTGATTCATTCGCTCTGTGCAGTTGTATCATTTCTCGTCATCGGAAGCATCGTAATTATGTAACTCCTATATTAGATGTGCTAACCTATACGTACTTGTATAAGACTAATAAAAACATCGCTCAAATGATGTATATTGCTATTATAACGTAACTACATCTCATCATCATCTTACCGTCACGCCTTTTTTCCAAGGGGGTAGGCTGAGACTATACTATAGATATGCTACGATTTAAAAAGTTTCTTGTGCGCCGCAGTTTCACTTTGATGTAATTGTAGTGAAGGCCACTTTATGATACTTATCTCTATGATATCTTATTATCACATGACTACAAAAGTATCCTCTTTGCAAACTTACAGAATATACACTCAAAATTTCATAATAATTGATTAAGCCGTTTCAAACTTGATTAGTAATCACAGTGTGGCGACTAGCATTGGAATACAAAATTTTTTCAAAAGAGATAAAACATAGATATTAAGTAGGTATAAACATAGAGTAACTCTCTAATCCGTCTCTATGTCCGTACGGAACACAGTCGGTAGCTATTTACGTTCTTGACCAGTTTTTTAACCTATTTTGAGTTAATATTCCAGGAACGCCTGGCAGGAGCTGTCCATATCGCGAACATTGCTGTATCAAGGATTTATGAGTTATTTAAAGTTGGTCGTCTTACATTTCTTGCAAGAATTTTAAGTTTACATCCCGAAACGTTGACATCCAACTACTTATTTACTATGGAATCTATGGGTACTAATATTATATAGCGGAAGAGTTTGTTTGTTGGTTTAAACGCGCAAATCTCAGGAACTACTGGTCCGATTTGAAAAATTCTTTGTTTGTTTGATAGTCCATTTATAGGGGAAGGCTTTAGGCTATACAACATCACGCTGCGACCAATAGGAGCGAAGCATAAGTGAAAAATGTTGCAAAAACGGGGCAAGAATACCACGCGTACGGGGTCGCTGGCAGCAGCTAATTTGCTATTTTGTTGTGCATATTTTTATTAATTAAAATCGTTAGTTATAGATTTTCTAATAAAAAAGTTTTGTTAACATTGCCGAATTGTGTTATAATAAATAATAATAAATATTAATGGACATTTCTCACAATGTCCTCTGGTCCCAAAGTTAGCTATATTTCTATGCTTGTGTTATAGGTACCAGAATACGGATAGACTACATATACTACTTTTCTTTTGTAAATACATACTTATAATACATAGAAACACCCAGACGGAGAACAAACATTTGTATGACATTTATAAAGACCACACAAATGATTGTCCCGAGCGGGAATCGAAGCCGCAATCTCGTGAACGGCAGTCCGTTACATGACTCCATCACGAAGCCCGCCCGTTATTGACACTATCAATTTTCATTTTTTAGTTCTGTTTAGTTATATCTAATATATAAAATTCACGTGTCACAGTGTTAGTTACCGTACTCCTCCGAAACGGCTTGACCGATTTTTATGAAATTTTAGATGCGTATTCAATAGGTCTGAGAATCGGCCAACATCTATTTTTCAAATCTTTTTTTTTTTAATATGGCAATACAACGTTTGCCGGGTCAGCTAGTAATATATAGTTTTAATATATGCTCACTACAATAAAGTAAAAAAAGGTGTATCTAAAATATAACAGCATTTGTAAAAGCAACATTTCATTTGTTTTATCTCAAGGGATGCGATACGTAGTTAGTTGTAAGAGAGAAATGGTGTTGCTAGCAATATGCGGTTGTGTATCCATCATTGTTACGTTATTGACCGACGCAATTTTCCAATTTATGATCTGATCCCAAATTCGACGGACCTTCTGGCGTAGCGGCAGCGGTAAGGCACCTGATTTAAATTCATGAAGTCGTGGGTTCGACTCACTCACTCATAATTATTCGATGATTTTGGATGTCTATTCTATGTATGTATTTACAAAAAAGTAGTATTTATATTCGTAATTTTTTTACTCATAACCCATGTATTAAGATTGGTTTGAGACTAGAGTAGTAGGGTTTTGTTATAAAAAATGTCTATGAATTGTGTTTAAATATTCAAATTTTGTGAAAATAAAATACACTATTACTTAATTGTCGGGACAATGCTTCTAATGTAATGGGCTAATAGTCATTATCCAATGCTACTTATTACGGTGTACACTTACTTTCAAAACCAGTTGCCTAATTTCAGGTACCTATTTAAAAAAAAAATGGGATTGAAATACATTTTTATTCAATTTAAGAGTCAATTAAATGGTTATTATAGTTGAAAGGTTATATTATTATTTAGACCTTTATATAAGAAAGTGTAGACAGCTGTTACCACGATGTAGACCCTAACGGACATGCATTAATGCCCCTAAAATGGGCTTTTGTTGTCCCGACCTTACTTAACTAAATAATGTTTAGTGATGTCCATTCTAAGTATTTACTTGCATCAGTATTTTCACATTACAATGAGTATATAACTTTAGAGGATTCCGGCTGTAAGAAAAGCCTACTGAAAATGAATTGATATGTTACTAGAGGACTTTTTCATATATCTCTCACCTACTTTTTTGGTCTAACATGATTTTATGAAGAGTTCGTAGCGATTATTATATCTTCTTTAACAAACTGTACGTCGTATTTTTGTGAGAAATCTAACAATCAAATCGAAACAAAAAGCTTTCTTCTTTAGCAAAAATCTTACATATTTGTTAGGGGTGCCTTAGGGTGATTAAAACAGTTACTTGATCTATAATGAGAACCCAAACGACTCTAGGTGGGGTAAAGCGTTAGTATTATACGAGGTTTTCAAAACTATCTATCCATATACTGTTACCCATTCATACATATTAATGTCATCCGATTTGAATTTGAAAGTGTTGTAACTACTTTAATAATTAATATAAGGTAATGATACCATTTAAAAACAAACTACTGTTGATTTTAAATATTCAGTACATAACTTATAAGTAGTAGTTATTTCTATCCATCTTATAACATATGGTGAGGCATGTGTACATTAAGCCAGATATTAAATGCAATAAAAGGAAACTACTGAACTACTCCTTAAAATATGAAGTATAATATTAATACCGTTTTTTCCTTACATTATTAACACGCGCCAACTGCTACTGAAAAGGGTATATCTTTGTATAGGAAGAACCATCTGCAAATCAATAAAGAGAAAATATAATGATTGAAATATACAGAGAGCTATCTAAATTCATAGCATTTGTTGATTTAGTTATCCGTGTGGTGACAGATTAAGAATACTTATATTAATAAGAGTCACCAACCCATTCTTATGACGTGCCTCGTGGTCTAGTGGTTCAAATAACAGACTGCTGTTCATGAAGTGTCGGGTTCGTATATTTATTATTTCTTTCCTAAGGAGTACCTACCCTGCTTAATATAATTATTATAATATTATATTAATTAATTATAAGCAGTTAACATCTACTGTGAGAGACGGAAAATTGGAAACTAAAGTCTATGCAGACACGTCTTGTCATAGCAGCATAGTACATCAAAAACCTATTCATAGTGGAGAAGGGGTGTGCCCAACAGTCATCAAAAACTGCATCAAGTTCTGCATTTGTTGCGTAGTTTTGAAGATATAAGCTCACATAGGGCACAGATAAACACAAAAATAACAACTTTGCTGTAAAATAAGTAAAGATACTGGTGATTTAAAAACGTAAATAAAAGAGGTTACATATAGATATACATACGTATTAATGTCCTGAAATACTAAGGACATGAGTTTCCACCATAAATATATCTTGCAGATAATCTGATTATCAAGTTATAAGGATGGCTTTAAAAGCTTCAGAGAACTTTTCTGAATTAAAATAATCCCATTATCCTCTTGGAATTAAGGTAAAACCTCTTTTTGACAAGTGACGTGTGTCCCGACCCCGTATCAACTTCATTGTTGTTTTCTAATACAGCTTAAGCTTTTATTTTGTGTGACTAAAGATAAAAATAAGTTTAATAAAGTCTACTCCGAAATAAAGTGTTTCGTTTATTTTACCGTATAGACTCCATACTATAAATTTTATATAATATTGTATAACATTAATCTAATATTGAATGTGATGCCTAAAATTAAATAATTATCTTAATTATATAAAATTAAATCCCTGAAGTAGTTACACACGTTAAGACGGCACGATACCAAATTATGCTTCATACAAAAGTATGGGTATCGTACTTCCGTTTTTTCTTCGCGAAAGTTAAACCGATTTTATTAGTTTTTGTGAGAAGTGATAGAAGCATAGATATACTCTTTATCTATGATATAACAAAAACTATTACAATCGGTTTAACTTTCGCGAAAAAAAAAACGGAAGTACGAAACGTCTTTTTTCAAAGATTTTGTAGGTAAAATCCGCTTCATCTATATTTGTCCCTTTCAGCGTGGCGCTCGGAAATAGGGATAGCAATACCTAAGTACCGCTACCTAAATGAGGTACTCCTCATTTAAGAGGGTACTGTACTCAGTACCCTCTTAACATTCAGGACAATACTTAGTGTAAGAACAATGACGGACTAAATGCCAATTGCATTCTCTACTGTAGTTAATGGTTTTTTCCCCTAATGATTGGATGTTTTCTATGCGTTATTGGTACCAATTCTCATTGCACAACTAAACTTAACTAAAAACTGAAAACAACTATTATGTATTTTGATTAATAGGCTATTTCGTTGTGTACATTTACATTAACTATAATCGTTAGTCTATAATAAACAGTTTTTATTCCAAGAAAGCTCAGTTAACATTACGGACTTGTGTTATTGACACTATCAATTTTCATTTTTTAGTTAAGTTTATTTAGTTGTACTTGTAGAATTGGCACCATTATAAATAAATAAATAAATATTCATGGACATTTCACACAACGTCCTCTAGTCCCAAGCTAAGCTTTATATCCTTGTGTTATGGGTACCAGAATACGGATAGAATACATAAACTACTTTTCTTTTTACATAGTAAACACCCAGACGCAAGACAAACATTTGAATGACAATTATAAATATCACACAAATAACTATCCTGACCGGGAATCGAACCCGAGACCCTGTGAACGTCAGTCCGTTATATAAACCACTACACCACGAGGCCTGTCAAATTATATTGCCAAATATTGCCTTTTCTATGTGTAAAAACCATAATAAACTGCTTAGCATTAGCATAGAACATTCGTAAATATGTGACTTGTTGTTTCACCCTTCTAATATAAATCCCCAGTCGGTGGTTACGGCTCCCAAGGGAGGTAGCTAATACTCTTGTAAGAGTGAAATTATGTAAACTACATGTTTCGCTCCCGCCCTAGCATTTTATACATTTTGCAACGTGATTTGACTCTGTGATTCCATACTACTGGCATATTTCTAACATGCATACAAGTAGATTATTCTAGAAAGTTTTAAATAAAATTAGAATTTTTAAATTAGCACGATTAGAAAACAATAGGACAAGAACAGAATCATGGCGATCATGAGTATTTGTTTTTGTAGTATCAATTAATATACATAAACTGTAAAATTTTTAGCTCTCTAGCTATTCACTGTTTCAAAGATACGGCCTGGTGACAGACGGATGGACGCAAGGACAGCGAAGTCTCAGTAATACGGAATCCTAAAAGTATATATTTCTCTATTTGTGTAAAGCTAGAACACTTATGTTGTGAAAAACTATTATAATTAGCATTTATTAAGGATTTAAATATTTATTAAAAAAAGGTACAGCAATAAGTATAAAGAAATCCAATATTTTCTAACACTTGCGTAACTCATTCGTTTAAATAAAAAAAATTCGTAAGATCTGATTTTTTATAAAGAAATCTAATTATTATTTCCTCAAATAAATTTAATGTATTGCCCAAAACATTTTGTAACCTCAATCACCTTCATTTCAGAAACTTCTTGACGTGGACAGCACTTGACAGACGTTCACGGAATATTAACTAAGAATGCCGGTTACGGTTACAAGCTATTCTCGCTAAGGTGGCGTAGACATTTGACGTTGGCATCATTATAGTTCATGGTTTTCGTATCCGGTATTTCGACAAGCGGTTAAAAAACTATAGTTTCTAAAGTTATTTCTAAAATTGAAACAGGTGCTCAAGTCCACTATTTTGGAACAATTGTCATACCGGCACAATACCGGCACGATACCGTTGCAATTGAAGTCAAATATCCGTAGTCTGCTATATGCCGTCATAACGGTCTTTCAATGGTAATAGAATTGTCGATCTCTTTTATCTATGCATTGAATTTTCGGTCTCTTTTATCTATGGATTGTGTTAGAATGGTATGTATGTGTTGCCGTTTTTAAAAAATGCGTTAGTTGAAGTGATTTTCGAAAAACTACTAATAAATTTAAACATTTAATCATGCTAGATTTCGTTTAAATATATTTGTACATACTATTTATTAGTATAAAAAGCAATGTGAAGTTTAGGAGATTAGTAAATTGCAATAAATTACAAAGAACAATTTCTAATATTTCTATCTATCTATTTTTTATTTATGGCAATCTGTCGACACAGGACAATTTAAAAATATTACTGTCAAATTCAAAATAGCAGACTACCGAAACATTTCAGTCATTGAATTGCAATTGTGAAGCAGTTGTGTACGAGACTAGCAATTTATGTCACTTTGACAATTGTAAGACAATGATGAAGTCGTTATGACGACACATTAATAGTAGACTACCAAAAACTTTACTATTGCACCATAATGGTACAATAATGGTACAGTTGTGACACCGTTGAAATACCCGACTCAGGGCCCAGATCGCGATAATAACCACTAGTTATTTTTTAATCTTGAAATTTTCTCGTGTTTTAGTGCTTTTTATTATCGTTCGATGAACGACGATCGTAACAAGGTAAAATATTTAGACGCGTATATTTGTTTTAAATTTTGGCCCGACGTTTCGGAGACTGCAGTCACCATGGTCATGGGTGAGACTGTCTCACCCGTGACCATGGTCCCGTAAAAAGTAGTTTTATTTAAACGGATGGGTCGCGCAAGTGTTAGAAAACATTAAGTTGAAATATCATTTAAGTACCAACTTACTCGTAATATTAATTCAGGTGAGAAGAAGCATGAGGTACTTAAAGTAAATACAACTTTGTGATTTCCATCGGTGCGGATAATGAAGTTTAGAAACTTGAAATTAGTTGGGGTCATAATCTCACAACCCACATCACATAGCGTTGTAGCCCAAACTGAATTCACCAGTCCTTTCAAGCGTTGTTTATTGAATGAGCAAAATATCTTATTGAAAATGTAAACTGAACATTTTAACTATAAATTTTAAAGAAATTTCCTCAAGTTGACTGCGCATTGTGGCGTACTATGGGGTAGGCCATGTAAGGATAGATCCATCCATCCGTCAGCCTTACTCTGTCCACTGTTGGACATAGGCCTCTCCCATAGAATGCCACAACGCGCGGTATTGTGCCGCTTGAATCTAATGGCTCCCCGCTACCTTTACGATATCGTGGCTCCACCTTGCCGGGGGCTGATCAGTATTTGTATAAAAAATACAATTTGTAAAATTTTTCCAAACCAATTACACGAAGCAACTGTATCCCAATGTTTTAATGATTTTCTTTATTAGTACTGAGATATTGAAGGGGTCGCGATGAGGGTCGTTGCCCAGCTGTCCTCAGAGGGTCTCTTCTCGGTAATTTGTGGACTATTTAGAGCAGAGATTACGATCGTGGTTTATCCACTGTCCCTAACAAACCTGTTTGTTAATTTTAGAAGATACGACTCACTTTGAGATAGTTTTGATATTTGATATTGAGATAATAGATACAGATACATCTTATAACTTCAGGTCTGCTCTTGTTTGCACAAAGATAGATCAACTAAAGGCCGCAGACGCCAGGTGCTATCAAATGCAATTGTTTCAAACAATCTGTTACAAAATCTATTTACAAAAACAATTTTACTTTACTTTTATAACAGATTACTTACTAGTCTAAGAAGATGAAGATATATTAACACTATAATGAATATTTTGGTCATTTACATTTCTAACTATAAAGTAGTAAACTAAATTATATTAATATGTCTGTGTATATTTTTAGTATTTATGTATGATATAGTTTATGTATTGTTATGTAATTTTGTGTATATATATGTATATATACAGGGTGACTTTGCAAGGTGTTGCCAAATTTTTAGGAGCGACTCTGAATCAGTAACTTAATCGATTTACGTAAAGAACATCAAAAAAAATTTTTCATTTTAATTAATCCTATCCGCTGTTTAAAAATAGTACGCGTGGATAATTTACTTCATTCATAGAAAAATACGCACGCACGTCACGATAGTTTCGCAAAAGTTAAACTGTAAGTGTAGTAGTGATTATGGTGCGCGAAAATATGCCTTATGCTTAACAACATAAGGTTCGGGCGCCAGCGCAAGCAAGGGTTAGCGGGAAGCGTAGGCCGACAAATGGAGGGGGAGTGTTTATTGAAGGGTCATTGACCGGTGGCGTGTTGATGAAATTGCACCGTATGTCCACTGCATAAGAACTTGTTGGCGCGCTTGTCGTTATGTGGTCTGCATAAGGTCGTTTGTGGCTCTGGTCTCTGATGAATGACAACGCACGCGGTGTCTCTTTGTTGAGTTACTTTTAAGGGCATTTTAAATAGTTTTTTTTTGAAAAATACTACGTTTACAAACAGTTACTACAAAGACGTATTTTAGTATTGTTCTATAGAGCTTATTTAAAAAATTTGGCAACACCTTGCAAAGTCACCCTGTATATATATTTGAAATAGTATTTGTTTATATTTTTGTCGTGTATTTATTACTAAAGTGCACCAGAGATTACCAACTTGTCCTGCATTATTAGATTCATCCAAAGGTTGCCTGGAAGAAATTGCTTTAAGCGATAAGGCCGCCAATTGTACGGGTTCTTACAATTATATTTCTTTTTAATCTAAATTTAATGTAATTGGTGTACAATAAAGTATAAATAAATAAATATATTGGAAAAAATTATCACCATGAGCGAGACTTGAACCCACGCAAGTCGAGCAAGTCAATTGGAATAAATAATAAATTTGCTAGATAAAGTAGTTTAACTGATTCCTACTTCAACGGTATAACGCAGATTACTTTGCTAATGATAACTATAAAGGAAGCAGAATTGCAGAATCCACGATGCACTACAGCCTCTCATAATGGGTATCAGTACAAATAAAATGAAATTGCCCACACGATGCAGTATGAAAATGTACAACCCTATTGTGCCGTGGGTATTTTTATAGTGTATTGCTACTATTATGAGGCTGGAATTGCAATATACAGTACCGGCACAGTATTTTTTTTATTTTATTCAAAATCAAGAATGAAATAACAGCCTGAGTAAATGCTGCTATGTAACTGATGTAGAATTTTTGTGGTACCCTACGTAAGGATAAAACAGGATCCTATTCCTGTAACTCCGTTAATCTCGCGTCCGTCTATCCGTCACCAGGCTATGTGTATCTTATGAACAGTTGCAGATAGATGGTTGAAATTATACTACATACTAAGTATCTTTATGGCAACTCCCTAACAGTAGTACTTATGACACAAATGTTTACTTGCAGTACCTAAGAAATTTATTTCCAGAAGTCTCTCAATAAACAAAGATAATTATAGTAAAAAACGAGGTATACATATTTATACCAGATATGTTAAGTGTGCCGTACATACTTAACAAGGTGAACGTGGTACGGTCTTAAGCTAATCTAATGAGCAAGGAGTCACTGAAACAGGTTATTTCTGCTATAACCACTTATAACTTTATAGCTTTAGAAAGAGATATTCATAATATTTTCTAACACTTACGCGACTCATTTGTTTAAATAAAACTAATTTTAGACGCGTATATTTGTTACCATGGTCACGGGTGAGACTCTCACCTCACCCGTGACCATGATGACTGCAAAGTCTCCGAAACGTCGGGCCAAAATTTAAAACAAATATACGCGTCTAAATCTACGGATTTAGTTGCGTATATTTGTTTTAAATTTTGGCCATAAACATAGTCAATATAAACATAGTCGCACAAACTTACAATATCATCTTAAGGCAAGTGAATATCTTTATTTAAACAGATAATAAACAAAAACATTATTTTATTTTGTTTAAACAAAACTACTTTTACGAAAAGTAGTTTTATTTAAACATATATTCAGTTGCATTAAGATGATATTGTAAGTTTGTGCGACTATGTTTATAATCTGATATGGTATTAAATAAAACATGATTATATAAATACAAAAAAAGGTTTTTAATCTCGCCAAAAATACCTGGCAGCTTAGTATTACACTAAATGCAAAAAAAGGCGTGTCATCAAATTCCAAATTCAAATAAACACGTTCTGTTTATTTTTGGATGCTTTGTATGAAATACCTGTAGATGTGATTTCAAAGCTTTTATTAATATTCTTCGGACAGTCAATCAATATTTTCAATTTAAGCTTTTCTTTGCTTACGTAAATATTAATATTGTATAACTTATACATATGAAGTACTTAACTATACACGACGCGTATTAATTGAAATTGCGCACGTGGAAAATTTAATTAGCGTACATCAAAGTACGCCAGAAATAAACATTTTCATTGGAATACTCAATTAATTGTAGTTAATTAACGTTTAACTTTCAACCGTGATTAAAGTTCCTATACTATAGCTTTACCTGTTTGGCATCGTCGTAAGACTAGTATGTTTGAGGTTTATTAATCAAATTATTTATACATCCTATCATTTATACATACGTCCGTGTGGTGACGGAATAAGAATACAAATGTCACCACCCTATCTCCTCCCAAGGGTGCTGTAAAAGGCAGCTAAGGGATATTGCACACAAATAACACCCTCTGTGAGAGACGGAAAACTCGACAATAAACCTTGTGCCAACACGCCTGGTCAGCGTGGCTCAGTAGACCAAAAACCCTCCCAAAGCGGAGGAGGCCCGAGCCCAACAGTGGGACGCAAATGGGCTGGAGAGAGAGAGAGAGACGTCGCGGGCAGCAGACAGTTTTTTATATGTTACTCGATTTCTCGAAAACGCCTGAATCAATTTAGAAAAGATACGATTTATTTCAGTCACACAATTGGAATTCTTCAATGTTTTTGGTAAATTTGATCGGATTACATTCTATCCCATGTTAGATAGTATATTCTTAACGTATCTTTTACCTAAAGTCAAGTCAAAGTCAAAGTATTTTTACATTAATTTATTAATTTTTTGCAATTGACTTGCTATGCTTTTACTAAATAAACTAAAGTATTTTTCAAGGCTCAGAAAATCTACAATCACTTACCAAAGGCCATGTTAGACATTCATAGCTTTAAAACTTTTAAAAATAAATTAAAATCTTTGTTACTCGAAAAATGTTTTTACTCTGTTGATGATTACTTTAATAATGAATTAAAATAAGTTTGTATAACAATAAAATAACAATTGCTGTATTAGAAATCAATTATACTTATGTACTGCATGTAAATATATAAATTTTATTGTTCTTGACACATAAATGCATGTATTTTGATTATGACTGGGATTATTATTATTAATATGACATCAATCATTATTTTTTTAATTTTTACTAAATGCTAGTTTTTATAAAATATTTTTATGTAATTTTTGCACACCGCTGTGACGGTATAATACAGTGATACTTAATATATTTATCTGTAAAACACAATGTTGTGATTTGAAGTATTTTTTATTATGCATCTATTTGTCCACAATAAAAATACTTTGACTTTAAGAACTTCTTACCGATTGCCACCAAAACTACACTGATGCACACCTTAATCTTTCCCATCATCGATTATGCCGATGTGTGCTACTTCGACCTGAATGCAGATCTGCTCAATAAACTCGACCGTCTTCTCAACAATTGCATTCGATTCGTACTACTCTGTTTTCCATTTTAAACAGTCCAAACTCTCCCTTGTGTTTAAAATCACTGTTTCAATTTCTCTATTCCACCCACGATCGAGATTTACGTTCTTCTCACAATCGTCTTCTAACATGTCCACCTCACACCTCTGCTTAGTATATGCTTCCTTCAACATTCAAGCAATTCTTCTCTGGAATGCCCTTCCTCTTGAGATCAGGATGGCTAGGATCCGGGAGACATTTAAAATTAAAGTACGAAACCATTACATCACATTACTGGCGGAATCTACTCATTGAGTAATTCCTCACTGTTTCATTGGTTATATAGGTATATGTAGTATATTATATGTATTATTACTAAGTATGTTTATATTATCTGTTTATGTATGTAGACTATATTTATTTATTATAGTTTAAGTAATATTATTAATATTATAAGGTAAAAACTTCACCTCTCAGTGATAAATTAGCACCTGCCTCTTATTATCTCTGCACCACTGATGGTTGGCTGGTAGAGAATGCCATTGGCATTAAGCCCGCTATTGTACACCATTTTGTATGTGCAAAAAGTTTGAAATAAATAAATAAATCATATTTTTTACATTTTATAATTTATACATTAATCAATAAATCATATAGAATTTTGAATATATTTTTAAACTATTTTAATGATGATGAGGCATAATCGCAGTTTTAATAACTTTGGTGATAAAAGTGAAACTTTTAATATGAGTCACCCTTGATTATCTCCAATTCCTTAACTTTCCTATAAAATAGCTTACGATGACTCAACATTTATGATATCTATTCACCAAATAACTATGACCTCTAACGTGGACGTAATATTCATCCAATACATGAAAAATTCTCAAATCGGAGAGTTCTATTTATTTTAGTTTTATTTCGTAAGCTCCATAAATCACGTGATGGGTGGACAGCTACGATACTTATCTGTGAAAATAGTTGGAATAACACAGTATACGCCGGTATATTTTATTTATTTTGGCTCAAATGAAAAAGGTATTAATATAATTTTCACAAATGTACACAGATTTCTGGTATATTTTACGGCAAATTGGAAAAGTGTTGTCTATTTTACGAGCGCTTAAAAATGATAAGCTCCTAAAATTAATAAACACGATGTACAAGTCTTTTAACTATAAAGAAAATACAAGTTTATTATTACCAGATTAAAGAAAATTTAAAAATGTTAGCATACAATCTTTCAATAAAATACAATTATCTACAATACAATATACAATCTATCAGCTATTGTGTTATCGCCTAAAAGCAAAACGATTTTTTTGGGAAGGTAAAATGTAGGTTTATTTCTTGTAAGAAAAGTTAAGGCCCATCACATATATATCAATAATATTTTTATAACATTGAAGATAGAACTCAAATTGGAGAAACAGGCAATATAATCGGATTACCACTGATCCTAAACGATGAAGATCTCTCGAGTATTAAGCCATAAAATTTACGCAATGCTCCGAAAAAACTGGCTGGCTGTTTACTAAAGAACCTTTGACCTTATCTTTTATTGTGGTTACACGTAATTTTTACGTCACTGGGAATATATATTTTGCAATTCCAGTGAGATACTATATTCCTGAGAAAAAAGCGTAGGTATATTCTTGGTATCGCTTCGAAATGATGTTTAAACTATTCGTTATTAATATTAGTTTATTTAAAAAATTGTAATTGTCGAAGAAGTTGCAATAACATTCTCTCTTTCTACAGCCCATTTACGTCCCACTGTTGGGCACGGGCCTCCTCCACTTTGGGAGGGATTATGGTTTACTGTGCCGCGCTGACCAGGCGTGTTGGCATAGACCAGGGTGTTGGCACAGCAATAACATTACTTTACATTAATAAATTATGTTAATTAGGATTGTTTAATTAGAATAGATTAAAATAATAGAAATACATATTCGAAGAAAATTTTAATTCTAAAGAAAGTTTAACGTTCATGAGATAGATACAGCTGGGTCTCAGATGCACGGATAGACGGACAGCGAAGTTTTAGTTCTCCCGTTTTACCTTTTGTTATGGAAACCTAATATTTAAGAATCAAACAAACTATAATGTCGTCTCACCGATTACGTTGAAACTTCTTTACTCCGTAAAAGACAAATAGAAGTTTAAACAGATATCATAACTCGGGGCCATACCTACGAGTAAGTTCATAGACTAAGCTTGGTTATATGACTTGCAACACACGTACAGGTGAAATACAATGTTGTATTAAGTTTCAATTTGTAGATATGTTCTATTTATTTTTAAAGGATATATTCTGTAGAGCAGACACACGATATTAATCAGAGTATTGTCAAGCTACGTGCAGAACGTGACATGTCTCGGGAGCCTTTTGTGTCCATAGCTGCTTTGATACCATGGTGCGAGCGACGGACGATACGTGGCCTGTTCAAACTCACACAATTACATAAGGAATTTTACCTGACTGCACTCTGATAAAGTGATTTTTATTCTTTGAATACGAACTACGAATGAGTTCTTTTACTTGAATGCGAATAATAATGGCTGTAACGGGTAGTACAGTTAATGGTAGTACTTTCTTTTAAATCTATACGAGAGTTTGATCCTCAGTTTGATTCTTAATGAAATGAAATAAAATTAGGATACCGCATAAAATCAACGTTGTTAGGTTGTCTCATGGACACCCTTTCAACTTTTTGCTGAGCGGTGTACCTTTTTCCCGCTTACGGATGGGTTTTGAGTTTAATTTTAGATAATAAGCTAGTAGTTATATTTTACTCTGTATGGCTGCACCGTGAGTGTGAAATAAATATTTTTCTTTCTTTCTTTCAAATATCATTTAATCAAGTAGACATGATTTATTTACAAAAATTATGTGCTTATGACATGTCCAATTTTTTTTCCCTACCACTGGTTAGATAATCCTACTAATATTATAAAGGCGAAAGTTTGTAAGTATGGATGTATGTATGGATGTTTGTTACTCTTTCACGTAAAAACTACTGAATGGATTTGAATGAAACTTTACCACAATATAGCTTATACATCAGAATAACACATAGGCTACAAATTGGCTGGACCGATTTTGATGAAATTTTATTTTATACAGAATTGTATGGCAAAACAACGTTTGCCGGGGCAGCTAGTAAATAATAAATAAATAAATATTCATGGACATTTCACACAACGTCCTCTGGTCCCAAGCTAAGCTTATATGCTTGTGTTATGGGTACCAGAATACGGATATAATACGTAAACTACTTTTCTTTTTTAAATTCACACTTATAATACATAGTAAACACCCTAAAATAATGGCTAACTCAACAGAGATCGACATAATACTGGATGGTAATAAGCTGGAGTATGTACAAGAATACGTGTATTTGGGTCAGATAATCGCTCCTACAGACCAAATGTCAAAGGAAATAAACAAGAGGATTGCTAGCGGCTGGCGAAAATATTGGTCTTTAAAGGAAATAATGAAAAGTAAAGAGTTAAGTATGACCATTAAAAGAAAAACATTTAATACCTGTACCCTTCCCTGTATTACATACGGAAGCGAGACCTGGTCCCTTACTCAGAACCACAGAGAAAAATTAGCTAAGTGTCAGCGGGCAATGGAAAGAAGTATATTGAGAATAAAGCTAAATGATAGAATTACCTCAGCAGATATAAGGAACAAAACCAAAGTCAAGGATATACTTACCCGAACGGACCAATTGAAGTGGCGCTGGACAGGTCACATGCTACGCTGTAAGACAGAAAAATGGAGCAAACAAGGTACACTCTGGTACCCAAGAGACAGAAGCAGACAACGATTCCAACAAGAAGATAGGAAGACGACTTTCGCTTAGCCTTGTGACCTTACTGGACCAGAGTAGCAACAGACAGAGTGCAATGGAAGCAGTTGGAGGAGGTCTATGTCAAAAGACACACCGAACTTAGGGACATTTTATGATAACAATGTAAATAACAATGTAAATGTTCGGAATAAATGGCTATATTATTATTATTATTTATTATTACCACCGGTTCAGGACGCAATCTGCTGATAAAAACCGGCATAAGAAACTCAGCAGAAATTTTAATTAAATCAATATTTTTTTAAATTAAATGTCAATTATACTTACAATGCTAATAAAACGTTACAATATAGAATATGTATTGCCCCAGAGATTATTATGACCTAATGTCCCAAAATTTTATTTTATATAAAACTATATTTATTTTCATCATCCAGTCCTTTGTGGTGTCCCGTGCGAAGTAATCTTATATGTAGCTAAGGTTGGAACATAGATTACAACGTCCCAAAAATTATTATGTCAAAATTTTTTACGATTATTTAGACTAACAAAGTTCGAAAAAATTAGTTATGAGCAAATTAATAATAATAAATATTCACGGACATTTCACACAACGTCCTCTGGTCCCAAGCTAAGCCTTATATGCTTGCATTATAATAAATATTCATGGACATTTCATACAACGTCCTCTGGTCCCAAGCTAAGCTTATATGCTTGTGTTATGGGTACCAGAATACGGATATACTACATATACTACTTTTCTTTTGTAAATATATACATATAATACATAGTAAACACCCAGACGCAGTACAAACATTTGTATGACGTTTATAAATATCACACAAATGATTGTCTCAAGCGGGAATCGAACCCGCGACCTCGTGATCGGCAGTCTGTTACCAGAACCACTAGACCACGAAGCCCGTCGATAGATATAATAGATAGATAATTAGAAGTTCAATTTAACACGTATAAACCGTGAAATGGTTGCGTGTGAAAATGTTATTTACGAGTACAAGTAGTGAGAAAGGTAGTATGGGACACTATTTTAAGATATTTTATCTTTGTTAAACTCGAACGTTTAGACATGAAATAGTAGCACTTTGCAGCGCAATAACACAACGCTATCCAACGTGAAAAGTGGCCATGCAGCGCGTTTATAAGTGCACTGCACTATTTGCTTGGGTAGAAAACAGTAGAAGCTTTCTAAAGGGGAAACTATATAGGATCGGATATGCATGGATTGCATAACTATAAAATACTTTTTTTGCACATTTAGGTCTATTTTACCAAAATAATGTATGTATTGTATTGACAAAACCAGAAAAACACTTGAAAGTACCTACTTAGAAATTATTGTTTTGTTATCGGATCTTAATACATATTATGTATGAACAATTTCAGATCAACTTAACTAATGCATGTGGTTGAAAACGACTTCCAAAAGATCCCGTTACATCTTTAGGTACATATTATATAATAAAGTTGTTATTTTTGTATGTATATTCCTATGTGAGCGTATATCTTCAAAAATACGCAACGGATAACGACGCAGATTTTTTTTATGATAGAGTGGTTCAAGGGGATCATGGCTTTTTTAAATAATCTGTTAAGAATTGGTTTCTAAATTTCACGCGTACAAAGTTGCAGGCTATTGGATACATAAATTGATTTAAAAGATAATTATACCTTAACGCATAGACACGAACGAAACCAATAAAACCGTACTAATTGTAACTACATGAATTACTTATAAATGTGATAAATTGCTTGCGATATATCTTTACTAACTTATAAGTGCTAAATCCGGATGATGACACTATGATAATTTCGACGAGCTTAAGTATTAATGTGTGGAACAAAACAATAGCGCGATTTAAAAAACGTACAACCTCATCTATTGAGCAGAAGAGTAAACTTCTGTTTGTTAAGGATTGATTTCTAAATTTCACGCGTACGAAGTCGCGGGCAACAGCTAGTATTGAATAAATATAAACCCTGTATGAATCGTCTTAATCTACCTATATAAGACTGATAATATCTTGTCGAGTAACTTTGAATAATGACTGACAAATATATCAATATGTTTGCCAATATTTCAAATTACATCTTATTTAAGAAAATATTGGGAGACTTTTATTACAAGTCTTTATTTTCACTTTATTGAATAAAAGTAATTATTCAAATGGCGACCGACGCTTTTCATAATATCGAGCTCCTGATCATATTGTCGTTTGCCTGAGCAGAATTTATAACAAGGGTAATCGACACCAATATTATCCTTAAAGTTTACTTAGATGGTGCAACCTTAAATTTTATTAAGTATATGATAATAAACTTGACGTTACAAAAATTATACGAACTTGTAGAAAAGTTCTATTGAATTAAATTATATACTTACAGCATAGCTATAAGCAACCCATGACATGACTACGCCAGCTGCTAACTATTGAGAATAAAAAAAAAACGTGTGTTTGTGTGCACAATTTGATAAGCAATAGTCAAACAATTTAATGAAAAATTCACACTTTGTTTACAAGAAATTCACAAAATGATCACTTTTCCTAGGAGAAACCCATGCGACGCTGAAAAAACAAAAAAAGAAAGAAAATAAGTTTATACGGTCCCAGCTCAGCATATTGCTGATTGAAAACCAGCGCTGCAGTGGTATTCAGTAAGAAAAAGTGAAGTGAATATTTGGTGAATCTCGATCACGTGACAGCTCTATTTTTATTGGGTCTTCTGCTGAGCCTCTTAGTGACGTTGCTGTGACGTGTTCAGTTGCTATAGGCTCTTACAGAAGTTCAAAAGTAAACTCGTAAAATAGAATACACTTTAACACACACAATAAAATTAATACTCGTCTCAAAAAGCCATAAATAATAACAGTTTAGTTAAATAATACACCAGTTAAGACAGTAAGGTGTAATGGAAATAATAGAATAATATATCAAAAGATTACTTACATTGGACATAATATAAGTAAGGGATTCGTTTAGGGTTTAGTTGGGTAGCAGTTATTGTTCTCTCATTTGCAACCCGAGGTAAGCTGTGGGACTGTTTCTAACTTAGTGCTTCTTTCCTTGCACTTACTTAAAGGACATCACAAACGGCATATTGTTATATATTAATATAATACAGCGAGAAAGAGACAGAGGTACATAGAAAAACGATGAGGCGAAAAGAGACAAGGGCAAGGGCCTCCTGCACTTAACTTTGGTTGGGATAATGGTCTACAGTGCCGCACTGACCAGGCGCTTTATTTTAAAGCGCGGTTATTTTAAAGATTTCAGTCTCTCACGAAGCATGTTATCTGTGTACGATTTGTCTATTTATATACGGCTATTGATTTTACAATGATATACACAACATGATGCGATGTCAGCTGTCTCTATAATCTAGTTGGAGACGATAATAATGAAGTCCACAGCGCCTGACAATATAATTAACTAAAAGATCAATATGAAATGTTATAGTTAGAGATGTTTGTTGATGCGACAATTATCAAAGTAAATAAACAATCTAGATAGAACACGTACACTTACACACACACACATACACACACACCATACTCACATCATACTCACATAAACATACAAAACACACGCCCGTAGCCATAATTTGCATGTAATCGTTATTTATATTGTAATCGTTATTTGAAATTATTATTTTATTTTATTATTTGAAAATACTATTTTGTTTTTTTATCAAATATCAATTAAATTGTACAATTATTTTAATGGGAGTGGACACTGGCTCCTGGAACATAGTTTTTCCTAGCGTAGGGGCCAAGGATATCCAAAACATTTTGGATTATATAACAAATTTTTGAATTTTTTGAATTTAGAACTTATTACTAAATGCTTTTTCTGCCATCAAAAATTATTTATAAGTCAGTGCCATCAAAAAATTATTTATAGTCAACCTAATATTCTTTTACTTAATACACAACGCGAGTTATTGTCGTCAAAAATATCTACCAAATAAATGGACCGCTTCTTAGCGGAATTTCGATGTAAGTAATTATCAATGCTGTCCGTGTGGAGACGAATTAAGAATACAAGTATCACTACGTCATTTCCTCCCTAGGGTGCCAGCTAATGGATATTGCACGCACGAAAATAAACCCTATGCAAACACGCCTGGTCACCGCGGCATAGTAGACCATAATCCCTCCCAAAGTGGGGCAGACTCGTGCCCAGTAGTGGAAAATTATTAGCTGGAGAGAGAGAATTTAGAATTGTAAAAAACACAAATAGACAAGCCATTGAAATTATGGCGCGATGGCGTAGTAAGAGGAGAAAGGACCACTCTTCACCTCACCTCCTCGCTTTTCACTTCCGTCAATAAATTAGTATATTAAATTTCTATATAGGACAAATTTTATTATTATAGTGCCTGTAAGCTTAGCTTGGTACCAGAAGACGTTGTGTGAAATGTCTAAAAATATTTATTTATTTGTAATAATGACTAAATTTAAAACTAGCTGTTGCCCGCGCCTCCGTATACCTACGTGGAATTTCGAAACCAAACTTTAACAAATTATACACATAAACCTTCCTCTTGTATCACTCTATGTGTATTGAAAAAATAAATTATACTAAGTAAAGATCTCATAACACCAAACGTAAAATACTTCTACGAAATTACAAAGCACATCTTCAATGGTGTTCTATAAATACTATTGAGGCACTCGTTATTCACACAGCACACGTACTTTGATGGTAAACGAAAAAATCCAATTAACTCCATACGAAGAGTTCCAGCGGTACTACACGCCCTTACTTCCACGCCTCTTCGTATTACTCACGTAAATGACTATATTTCAACAGCATTACAGCTAGATCACGTAATACTATCTGCTGTATTACATAATACATAATTTTCCTGTGAAGTTATTTTCAATCTTCTTCAAAAATTGTGGACTATTATATGCAAATATTTGAAATATTCCTTGATTTTTGAAGTCTGTCTTTCATTCGAATGTATTTTTTGTATGTAAATATGCTAATATCCCAGGTTTGTAGCACCTATAATAAATAATGTTATGTGTGTTACTTCAGGACTTTATATGATGATTTCTCTTCAATTCTCTTTAAAAAAAAATAATTATTAAAATATATCAAGACCATAATCTAAATAAGAACTGCATTTTTACATAATTCTCATCTCTTCTCTAATCAATGCAATAACAACAATTATTCCAAATTCAATCTAACATCACTAAAATATGTTTGTTGCTAAAGTAGCACGTATTGCAGCACTTTTTAATTAAAACACATTTAATTAATAGTATAATAAGCTGCGTATATAAATTTGCTTCACCTTTGGAACCTTTTCGTTAATTTTAAAAGCCCTTAATCTGCACATATTGTTTTACTGGCTCTCTGGTTCTTTTTTTCTCTTCAAACATAATTAAAAATAACTCACATTTTTATTATCAGAATATTAAGTTCAATCAAGGTTTGATCTGAAACTTCTGTTATTAAATAAACCCCGGAATGGGGCCCCAAATAAGGAATAAGGGCAGAATAATGATGATGATGAGTATTTGTTGCTGAAGCATCAACTGATATACACAAACTGTGAGATTTTCAACTCTCTAGCTGTCGCCGTTCCAAAGGCAAAGCCTGTTGACAGGTGATCAGTTATCTTTTTAACCGATTTCAAAAAGAGAGGAGTTTCTCAACTCGTCCGTATGTTTTTTTTTTATGTTTTTGACCTAACTGTTCTTTTTTTATTTGAAATCTGGTGGTTTCCGTTTGGTCCCATTGACATCAGGTCAGGATCTGATGGTTATCGCCTGAGAAACCGAGAACAGCTCTCAAATTTCAAAGGCGCGTGAAGTCAGTTAAACTTTTTTTTAAATTACGCAATTATTATATTTAGAATGTATGCTTGTGCAGTAATGCATGATTATTGTGTTTGTGGCAGAATTTGACCAATTGTTTGTATTTCCAACATGATCAGTTCATGTTTTGCAGTCGGCAAGGATAATGCTCATTTATTCCATCCCTAGGGATGTAATAAAAGGGGCAACGAGCCGTGTGCGAACAATTACACTGCTAGCAATATGGCTGAATATAACCATTATTTATACGAGGTTTACTGGTCCAATGTTCTGATTACATTTGATTCATTATGTCATCTTTTGTTTGATAGGTCTTATGTAAATGGCTGAATGTAAAGGTTTTATTTACCAGTACGATTAAAAAAGTTTTAGAAATAAAATATTTGTATCACTGTGTCACAATTGCTTATAATTTTATAACTAGTCATAAGCGTGAACTGCTGGAGTTTTTTCAATTATATAAAAAATTTTACTGCAATCCACTTGATTAATCATAACGTTTCCAGGCATAAGTTAACAAAAATTATTTGTTTCAAAAGCATGTTCGAATAATTATTCGTATTTCAAAATTATACCAAACTCTGTTAAAATAGTTAAAACTGTTACCAATAATCACGGTGAATTGTCAGTATTCAAAATACTTTTAGTAACAAAGTTCTAATTTTAAAATTGTTTTAAATACCATTATCTATGCAACATAAGGCAGCGTTATTAGTATCGAGCAAGAAACGGTAAAAAAATCATGTTCGTTGTATGGGAGCCCCCCTTAAATATTTATTTTATTTTTAGTATTTGTTGTTATAGCGGCAATAGAAATACATCATCTGTGAAAATTTCAACTCTCTAGCTATCATCGTTCTTGAGATACAGCCTGGTGACAGACGGACGGACGGACGGACGGACGGACGGACGGACGGACAGCGAAGTCTCAGTAATAGGGTCCCGTTTTTACCCTTTGGGTACGGAACCCTAAAAAGTTTAAATTAGAAACAAATTTAATCTTCATTAGAGATTTCTTTTAAAAGCTTCATAAAATACACGTTTTACAAGTGAAATTTCGTAAAATATTAATGAGTCATTAAATATTTATGAAATCTGTGTCAAATTTATACGAGCTTTAATAAATCAGTAGCAATTTATCTCTAGAATGAGTATTGATAATTGAAAATGGAATATGTATGTCTGTAGTATCTTAAGAGGATACCAAAATAGCTTCGTGCATTTTTCTATGTACGAAGTTTTCATTGTTTCTTTAGATTGAATGGCTAGAGCTCTAATTTTTTAGTATATGTTTTTTCAATATATGATCTAGGATCGCATCAACTCAGAAACACGATTGAAAAAAGTTTTCTCGATAGAAAATCTTGGCGAAACAACCTCTCAAAATTTTTATTTTTTTCATTTGTCGGTCTATTACCGCGTATTAACTAATGAAATAACTTTAAAAACATAAGTAACTATTATATATAGAAACACGTAAATCAGAATTAAAATATATTTAGTAGATTTTGAGTAAATAGGAAAAGTATCCCTAATTCTTCATTTTCTGTGCCTACTGGCTGTGTTAATATGTACGTGTCGGCGATGATATACGATAATATTGATGTAGGCCCTTAAAGGTTAACTGAATCTCGGTAAGTGAGATGAATGAGAAATCAACATTTAGGTAGGTATTATTAATTACAGTAAAGTTATTAAAATGATTAACTTTTAAAATATACAATGCTTAAATAAAAAATATACAATGACAATTCCTTTATGTAGGTTTGGTATAGGTACCTATTGCAGTTAAATCGGTTTAATAGTTTTGCAATGAAAGAGCGAAAAACAAAGTGGAAAAGTACGAAATTAACTCGCAAGTTAAAGCTAGTTTTAGGGTATAAAAAGACGATAATGGACTCATTGTTGATATTTAATTATCCTTAATGTTTGCCTCGACGGCGACACATTTAACGTTTTTGTTATACAAACGACAAAGTCTGAATTAGACCCTCTTATGCGCGCTACGATTATATCTAATCAAATTTTCTCCTCGTATTTAAACATTTTTTTGTTCATGTTACGATCAGAGAATAAGAATTACAAAGATAGCAACGTGAGCTATTGATTTATATTTATATTGTTGTGTGTTGTTGTTTTTTTAATAACTGCTTGCGTTTACAAAGTCCGTTATGAAACTTCGATATTGTATTACTAGTAGAATATTGCTATTAATTTGTTGATTATATGGTTAATACTTTAATGGTAAAACGCCTGGTCAGACTTCTATGATATTAGGAATAAGCAAGACAATTGTGTAGAAATTAGTGACTAAATATTTAGTTACCCTTTTTATCGACGTCATCTAGCTGAAATATAAATTAAATAAGAGATACGTAACTTTTAATCCATAAAATGTCGACTAAAGTGTAACAATGTATTACAAATTGGCAGTAGAGTGAAACTACGGGTCTGTGAGATGCTTTCAGTACGAATACAATACAGGCTAATTGCAACATACGTGAATTGCGACGTATGTGAATGCATTTATATCCTTTATACGTCATCAAACATTTATAGTGTCTTTGGTAAGTATAAAATATATATATAATTTTATCGAAATGTCTATTACTCTAAGTATTACATCCTGAGTTGTATAAATACGAGTATTATAAAGGGAACAAGTTCGATCCTAGAGGCTTGGTGGTATGAAATTTGTGTCTAAGCTTTTTTAAAGTTTATTATGGGGCTTAATTGTCGCTTAGCGGTCATTATCACTTACTACGTATTACGTATTTTATTGAATCCCTGAATTATATCTTTGATTTTTTTAAATTCGGTTTGGACCTATTAAATTTTTAAAAGAATTAGCGATGTATAAATAGACTACATATTTCAATTTCAATAAAAGAAATAACTTTATTTTAATACTCGTTTAATTTTTCGGAACATACTTATGTTTTGTTGTTAGCCACAATCACAATATATTATCCTTCGGTCACGTTAAATCTAAATAAGCCGATAGTATATTTATGATGTTATGATATCTCCCAAAGGAATTCCAATATCATCTCGCTTTCGAATAGCAAGACATAGTGAACCCAGTCGGTATTATTTCTCCATTGCAATATCACGTGTTTTCTCGTTTCCAATATTGTGCAATATACCCGAGGCGAATAGAAGACAGTGTATTTGAGATACTTTCACAAAAAAATATTCAAATATTGCTTATAGAACCTTGTGGTTGGTGATTTCTTATATAATAACAAATTATGTTACGTACACGAGAGAAAGAATTAACGCATAATTAACCCAGAAATATATTATTAATACATAAACAATATTTAGAAGTCAGGCTTTAGGCTTTGTTAAAGCCAATAAAAATTGATTTTGAAAATGAGATTAAAATAATCTACTCAAGTGATTATTTTTCAAATACCTAGTTGTGATAATACTTCGCTTTTACAGGGACTGGTTAGAAGCTATTAATAAGGGTACTGATGAAATTGCCGTCCTCGAATTATAATATTTCTTAAAGTCGTAGGGATGCTAGGGGTATGAATTTTTGGGACGCTCCCTTTATTAATAAATAGCTTTGTGGTGCTAATGAATGTTGGGTACATTTTCAGATGACTTATAAAATGTTGATTAAATATGTAATATCATACTTCCATTTATCTATTGATACGGGCAACATTCAATTAATTCCTAAAGCATATTAAAGCTTTAAAATTGATCAAAGCTTTCTATATTTGAATCAGTCTTTTGTCGTCGATTTGGTATATCAAGATTTGTTTGGAATTTTCATCGATCGAATGGTTTCACAGCCTCCTGGTTTTTATGTAAGCTAGGCATTAGGTAACGGTTAAGTTTTGTAGAGATTTGTAAGGCCAAATTGATTCTCATAATAAATATATGATCCGTTAGAATATTCACACACACACGATTAAATGTTTTTGCCACGAGGACAGAGATTATGAGGCCATTAATATCTGTGCTATTCTTTTCCTTCCCATAGGAGGCATGCATGGCAAATTACGTTATAGGGAGATAAAAAGTATTAATTTGTCACATACCTTCCTCGTTTTACATTGATCCCGGCATGTAAATCCATTTACTGCAAAGTCTCCTCTGGCCGGAAGCCAACATGGCTACGATGCTTTGGCTACGTTCTGGCAAAACACCAATAGTTGGGATTATCTCGTCTCCGCTAACAGTAGTCGCAACGTAAAACACAAATTTACTACTTGACCATTTACAGTCACTATTACTCGATATAACTTTTTTATTTTGTTAAAACTTCTAATTATTGAAATAAGCAATTCTTTTGATATCCAATACACTAGGGGATATCAAAAGTGGTAGGAAATATTTTTCTTTCTTCACAAGATCTGTATACGTTTTCGATTCAAATCAAATTTTCATAGGACACTGCGTCGCCTCTAAGGCCGTAGGATGCATTAAGATACATAAGATAGATAAGAGAAAGCAGATTGTCAAGACAACTCTCTGCATCTAGGTGGCCACTGACTTCCAATTGATGGAAGCTCTCGCTAGATGTCGTGAGAGATTTTTTTTGTTACTAAGCAATTCACCGATGTAATTATTGTTTTTCATTATTTGGATTATTATGTTTTATTCCTGAAATAATCGCTCTTAATCTTTCGTGTATTGTCTAAGTTTACTTAAGATTAGGAATGCGTTAGACGTCTATAAACAAAGAAGCAGCTCGTTACGAAACCCAACTGAAGGAAACGTGAGCCGAAACCTTTTGAGGTAGTTGCATAGCACGACTCTTTTGACTGCAATTGAATACCTATAGCACAAAGTGCGCCCGTAACTATTTACTATACACATTGTGTAGGCGTGTGTATATTAGAAATTTACTTAGTTACAAACTTTGTCTATATGTATAGACAAAGTTTGTAACTGTTATTACTTGATAAGTTGTGGAAGTAAAATTGAATTCTTAAACACTACTTACTTACAAATAAATACACACTCCATATTTTGTATGACATGATAGGACTGATATGACTGGTTTATTTTATTCTTATATAAAGTTTGTTTCCCAAAGTATTGCATCTTATAAAAAACCGGTTATTGTCTTCTTTTTTGCTTGTCTATTCATACATGTATAATGAGCATCGAATCTGAAAGATATCAAGCTAATTCTTAGCTTTTCATGGATCATAGGCAGCTTATACTATTCTACATGGACAATAGACATCTCTAAGCTAGAAAGGTATTAAAATTTTCACATCATGTCATGGTTATTAATATAAATATGTGCTACGAAAGTTCGTAGCAGTATTTTCCTAGAGCTTTGTATGTTATTAGAACTAACGAAACATGGATCTACAGCATCGATACGATCTGATATAGACGTAAATTACGGAAAACATGTCACTTAGAGTTCACAGTAAAAAAGCCCATAATATACCATTTGTCAACGTCGGCCACTCAACGCTGACCATAATATCATTTTATAAAGACGTCCTCTTTTTGTTAAGTTCCGCTGAGCCACTTTTTACATGGTCATCATAGTGTAATCTATTATACGTACAATTTAAGTATAAAAAACAGTCAATATATAAAATGTGATGAGATATTAATTAGTGGTGACTTCAGCGTGATATAGTAAACCATAATATCCTCCTAATATGGAGGAGACTTAAGCTCAATAGTGAGCTATTTGTACAATCATATGTGGTGTAAGAGGTACATACATTGGATCAGTATTGGATGCGCAAGGAAAAGTTTCATTGCTGAATAACGATCTAATGTTGATTAGCCCCATGCCTTGAGATTTTTACCACAAATACTGTATACGTTTCTCATATGCAGAATAGTTACAATTTAAATCTTGCAAAACTAATTCTTTTTGTTTAGAACATCTTTATTTTTTATTTCTATTCTGTAGATTTTAATGAATAAGGTATGTATGTATGTATGTTGGTTAGTGTAATGTTAATTTTATCATCACAATATTTAACATCTATTTCTACATTAATTTATAAATTTTTGCAATTGACCCGCTATGCTTTTACTAAATAAACTAAATTATAGTGGAAAAAATGATAACCATGAGTGGGACTTGAACCCACGACCTCGGACATCTATCATGGTTCCAACCGCAAGGTTGGTGCAAACCGCCCAATAGATGGCGTTGTACAAAAAACATCGATGCGATGTTTAACTCATATTGAGAAGATAGTAGTGGAGGATTTGGTAAACATATGCGGAAACCATGACAGCTCAGATGGGAGAGCAACGGAGCGGTATTCCGAGGTAGTGGGTTCAAGTCCCGCTAATGGTTATAATTTTTTCCACTATAATTTAGTTTATTTAGTAAAAGCATAGCAAATGAATTGCAAAAATTAATAAATTAATGTAGAAATAGATGTTAAGTAAAAATAAGTAAAACTTTTTTGCCAGGCCAAATAAGTAATCACTCACTTTTTTATTATTTAAAATCTCAAGTAGAAAATTGTTCGATATGAAATCAATCAGGTGTAACGTAGATAAAAGATCAAGCTTTGTACGGGCTTATTACTTTCAGTAAAACAGCTTCGCACGAGGGGATCAGCACGGGCTATAAAAGTAAATTGAATTGTTCACCGGGCTGCTGTATTTCGAACTAATGGCCACTACCAGCTGTGATACGTTTTCATATTTTTTTTTGTAAAAAAAAAATCTTAATGTAGTATAAAGTTTTTTTAAGTTTCATTTTGTAAACAAACATATGCCAACAAAAACATTTACAGGTGTGTTAAATATAGACATGTTATTGCAGTTACGTAAATAAATTTCGCTTCATTTTAATTTCGTCTGTTTGTTGTTATATTATAGAAACAAACGTGCTTAATATTATAATCCAAATATTGCATTAAAATTCTTAAAAATAGTTTCTGGGGTTCTTTATCTTGATAATTACTCAGTATACTTAAAAAGCCTTGTGCGAAAACCAATATTGCTAAGTAATTTATGATAAATACGATTATTAATAACATCTGTATTACTTCTAAAATTATTTGGTATATAGCACAAAGGACAAACGGGAATAAAAATAAAAGGTACAATATTATTCCAGTTTAAGTAATGTAATATAAATTCTACTTTGAAGATTTACATAATGATAAAGGGCGGATCTATAATTTTCGTACTCCTTACTCCCTTGACGAATAAGATACTTTCTAATAAGAATCAATGACGCGACAAATTGGGATTTTATCTGAACTAAGTTTATATTAATACAATCTCAATATAATTATTTTTACGGAGAATTATATCTTTCAATAAACTTAAGCATAAGTTATGCATGAGTCTTTATATTTTGTACTAATAAAATATGAAGAAAATTTCTGTTTTGTACGTGGGTGAGAAAATCGTTTAAAATTAAAGTCGTTTGAAACATGCAAAAAGGAGTTTATTGGAGATTTTTTAATACTGTCATTATTGTAAAATGCTATGTAGTTACATATGTCTGTCTCCTCTCTGTTGGGCTCCGGCCTCCTCCACTTCGGGAGGGATTAAGAGAAAAGAGGGCGATTCGAGTTTACAGTCTCTTACCCTTATCTATGCCAAATATCCCTTAGCTGGCTTTTACAGCACCCTTGGGAGGAAAAGGAGTGGTGATACTTGTATTTTAAATCCGTTACTACACTAAACGGCGTGGTTGTGACTAAGATAGACTATTTGTGTAATTTTTTTTGTTATTGTTTTGCTGTAACGTGATTGTTTGGTTCATGACAAAAAAATTACGAGTTACTATGGTGCTGCTGGTGATTATTCCACATTAAAAATGTTAGGTCATAAATAGTTGCTGTGTGAAATGTCCATGAATATTTATTATTATTTTTTATTAATTTTACCTTCAGTGATAGCTCAGGAAACAGTCTACGTATTTAGTAGTATAGATTAGTTATTGTAAACTTAGTGTAACCGCAACTAGTGAACTGGAAGAGATAACACTGTTGCATACTTCACTTAACAAGGCCTGGGTTGATTGTACACGTAAATACGCATTACATATTTACGTGTACAGCAACCCAGGCTTAAGAGGACACGACTCCAAACTATGCTCCATACAAAAATATGGGCATCGTATTCCCCTATTTTCTTCGTGGATATTACCTCCATTGGAACGCTTTTTTTCACAGTATCTAAGTCTTATATATCTATGCTTCTATTACTTTCTTTTTTTATAAACATAATAACTAAAAGCAATATGACCATCCAAAAATCCCCTTTTTTCGGTTTTCTTTAGATGAAGGTAGTCTATCACACAAATTTGGTAAGGTTTTACCAAAAAAGAAAGCGATAGAAGCATATATATACTCTTTTTTATAATATGTCGTATAAAAAATAAAATCGGTTTAATTTTCGCGAAGAAAAAAAGGGACTACAAAACGTCTTTTTTTCAAAGAATTTGTAGGTAAAATGTGCCTCAACTTTATTTGTTCTTTTCAGCGCGGCGCTTGGGAATAGCGATTGCTATACCTAAGGCAAATACCTAAAGTAGGACTGTAGTCCCCTCTTAAGTGAAGTCCCCTCTTCCAGTTCACATTAAGCAATAATTGAGATTTCCACAATGTTGTAACTATAGATACTTTCGACGATAAACATTTTAGCATTAAATCGTTAGTCAGTTTCTAAAACCGGTATTTTTTTGTAATTCCTTTAAGTGTTCGTAACATACAATAAATGTAGAAATTAATATACATATAAGTAATTAACTAAAACTAATGCATCACATGACAATAAAAAGTTATTACATTATCTAAATCGTATGTTAAACTAGGTAGCTTAAAATGGCAGGAATTTAGCAATAGAGGATGAATATGAGGATGAATATACTCGTATATATCCTAAATCTATGCACAATACCGAATGTTGATATTGGTACCAACCACCATAACTAAACTAAACTTACAAAAAAATTAAAACAACTATGGTGTGTTTTAATTAATTGGCTATTTCGCGGTGTACATTAATATTAATTAAAATCATTAGTCTATATACACAGTTTTTATAATAAGAAAGTTCAGTTAACATTGCCGAATTATGTTAAAAATGCACAATTATATTAAAATCAGTTTTAATCTTTTAGAATTGGTAGCATTGGCACCATTGGCTGTCAGTATTCGTCTATTCATATCGCTTCCTTGAATACTTGTTGGAACTACTAAAAAGAACATTATCTAATAATAACATATATTATGTTTATGTATTGACAGTGTACAATTTAATTCACATCAATAGATTACATAATATTTACATGTAGCAATATAGATTCAACCAATTACTTACTTTGATGGGAACAATAAAGGGCTTTTACTAAGAGTCTCAAGGAGAGGGGCTGTACTCAACGAAGTCAATCCATTAAATTTCATCATTATATCGAAACAACGCGGAAAAGGAAAATTATAAACACAGCTTGCAGGCTAACAATAAAGAAGGACCAATTATTTTAGCTTACCTTTCTAATAAAATATAAATACTTTGCGTAATTTTGCAAACCGTGACATTTCCTTATTTCTATTTCATCAGATTCTATAGTAGATGCTTGATCTGAAGAGTGAAATTTATTTTAAAAAGTCAGAAATTGGTGACGAGAGTCATACTTTCTATATATACGCGTTATTGGTCTAGTTCAGGGGTCTAATTTACTAAATGTAGAGACAAAAGTAACTATTAACGACAAAACATGGTACAATTTACGTTCCGTTTTAGGTACTCAATACAAATGCTGTTTCAAAAGCTAACATGGATAAAATCACTATATATTCTAAATAAAATAGGTACATCTGCTAAATAAGGCGTAACTTCCATGCTCCAAATTTATGGAACGTATAAAAAGAAATACGTTCGATATTTCACATTGCGTTCCTACCAACACGATACTTGCATATCAATCGAATAAAGAAATATTTAAAGTTGCTAATGTCAGTCACAGCTTCTTTACTTATTATAAAACAAAGTCGTTTTTGATGTATGTATGTCCATTGGGACATACATACATCAAAAACGACTTTGTTTTATAGTGTGAGCTTATATCTTCAAAAATACGTAACGGATTGTGATGAGGATTTCTTCGAATGATAGAGTGGTTCACGAGGGTGACTTATTCGTATAATTTATATAGCTAGTAGTATAGTATAGTATAGTATAGTATAGTATAGTATAGTATAGTATAGTATAGTATAGTATAGTATAGTATAGTATAGTATAGTATAGTATAGTATAGTATAGTATAGTATAGTATAGTATAGTATAGTATAGTATAGTATAGTATAGTATAGTATAGTATAGTATAGTATAGTATAGTATAGTATAGTATAGTATAGTATAGTATAGTATAGTATAGTATAGTATAGTATAGTATAGTATAGTATAGTATAGTATTACTATACGAACCTTGACCTTGACCTTGACGATATCGTCGCTCCTACTACTATACTATACTTAGTATAGTAGTAGGAGCGACGATATCGTCAAGGTCGCGGGGAGACATTGGACAGGACCGCGAGTTGTCGCGTTCTATGGGGGAGGTCTATGTCCAACAGTGCACGGAGAGAGGCTGAAGAAGAAGAAGATATAATAATATTTGACTATTTCCTATTTATCACTATATCCATTTCTTTATTTGCTTTATGAATTATGACCGATCTAATTTATATCTACATTTATTAAGGGAATAAATTTACAGATTTTTTTTTTGCTATGTTTTAATTATATTAATTTTATGGTTATGATGTATAGAAGATACTTCTCGTGATATTTAAAATAACCGAGTATCAGATATTTTAAAGACATCACTTGACTACTACAGATATAAAATGAATTTGAATTGACACTTTCAGAATAACAGCTACAGTTTTTACGTTTGTTGTAATTCGACTCCGGTACCAATCTATAAAAAAAGGCAAAAATATTGTCAAAGGACCTGCCTGAAAAGACGGCTTCTTAAGGGTTGGAGTGTAAAGTATCGCTTCACATCAATTCAAGAACATTCATGTGCCGAATAAGACGCTATGTTCAAGAAGCCGGTCTGATTATGTTATTCTGTTTAACAATAAATTTTATGTGGCTAATTTTGAAAGAGACCGAAGCATTTTTTATTTAATTTCTTAAAAAGATTTCATAGTCCATGTGGCCAGTAAAATGCAAAGTATACTTGACATAAATACTTTGTTAATTTATTTATTTCTAAACAAAATTTCAGTAGACACCACATTATGGGGATGGCATATTAATAATACCACATTTATTTTACAACCAAATCTATTATTGTGTAGCATCTTCGTTATAAGAATATAAGAATAAATTAAGATCAAGTCATAGAGCTTGAAATTACGTACAAGACAATATCACATTTTTGTTGGTGTTTTAATTTGAACAAAGGTCCAGTGTTATGAGTAGCCTCCTAAGCTAATTACGTAGGTGAGCTTAACAAGTGCGTACATAACAGTTTGTAAATGTGAAACTCTTCACATGATATAAACCCATACCCACACACTTATACTAACAGAGTTTACTTAGGATAACATGGTTGCAGATAAGACTATCAAATATTGTAGAAATTATTGCTGGTATAAAGATGAAAAACTAGATTTGTATTGGTCTAGATAATATGCAAATTTATCAAAACATTCTTAAAAATTGGATTTAAATGTACTCGCGCTTATATATTTCGCTACGAATCATAAGAATAAGAAATCTATTTTTTATTCGTCTGCTTATTATCAGACTAGACTTAGACTAAGAGTCGCGTCATTAGTCTAGAAATATATAAAATAGGTTTATTTCACACAGGATTCATTGCTTCAATAAATCTCACCACATTGCTGCTATATTAGCTAACGTATTTTATGTTACTCATCTTGTATTCTTTGTAGTGGTCATTTATATGTATACACATTTTTAATTAAACTAGTTATGCATTCGTAAGAAATATTTTTTCTTAGCCAGGCTCCATATTGAGCATGGGCCTTCTTCATTATAGAAGTATCTATTATGGCTATGGCTTTTATCGAAGACTGAACCTGTTGAGAGAGGGTTTAGTTTCCAGTTCCATGTCTATCGTCAATAATATAATTGGCTTAGACTTCATCTTAGGTGATATTTGGATTACCTAAAGATGAATTGAAATAATAAGGCCTAACGCGTTAGAGGAAATGAGGTGGTAACAGATCTATTCCAAATCCGTCAGCCATCAGACAGTATTTAATCACAAAGTAACACTGTAATGAATTAACTATTTATCGCATACTTTTAGAAAATGTTTAATAAAAAATTTATTGAGCATTTAGCTTTCACATTAGCGATAGTCTGAGAATAATTAAATATTTCAAGCACTTTATGAAGAGCTCTCAGCCTTAAGGCATCTTAGCATAGCTGATTTTTTAAGGATTAACGGCTTAGTAGGTAAGCAGTTAAGCCGTTAAGTGTTCGTGTTAACTTGGTAAAGTACCTTTTTATGTCTTTCAAGGTACGCAAAAATCTTATTATTTACGCCATAAAAACAGTTTTATTTAAATGAAATGTTATTTCCAGGTAACATTGAAAATATATTAATACTTAGGCAAATAAAGAGAATAGATTAAGAGGATACCAAAATAGCTTCGTGCATTTTTCTACGTACGAAGTTTTCATTATTTCTTTAGGTTGAATGGCAGAACTCTAATTTTTAAGTATATGTTTTTTCAATATAATATGATCTAGGATCGCATAAACTCAGAAACGCGATTGAAAAAAGTTTTCTCGATAGAAAATCTTAGCGAAACAACCTCTCTAATTTTTTTTTTTTTTCATTTGTCGGTCTATTATCGCGTATTAACTAATAAAATAACTTTAAAAACTTAAGTAACTATTATATATAGAAACACGTAAATCAGAATTAAAATATATTTAGTAGATTTTGAGTAAATAGGAAAAGTATCCCTAATTCTTCATTTTCTGTGCCTACTGGCTGTGTTAATATGTACGTGTCGGCGATGATATTGAATAATATTGATGTAGGCCCTTAATCTGAAAAATTTGCCTTCTACTAAACTATACCATTATTTAAATTTATTCTGTGTCCTGGCTCGAATTTTATCGATAAAAATCTAAATTTACAAATGTTTACAGATTTTCCAAGTTGTCTGTGCTGATTTTATTGTTGTACATTAATTTTGTGATTACAAGGCAAATATCTCATCACTGCACTACCGAGGTAGTAAAGGTATTATGATACTGAAAGTATAGATATCAGTTCAAACATTATACGTGTACTGAGAAAACATATCTAAAGTCCCTGACGCAACTGTTTCGAAAGGTTCTCCTTACACTACACATTTAACGTTGTTACACAGCTTAGGTTATTTTATAAGGTCTCGTGAATATACGTTTAATTTAAACTGCCAGCGCATTGATAATCAGCTTTCAGACCAACGTAAATTGAATCTCGTGAGACGTATACTCTAAACGTTACTTGAGAAGCCATTATTATTTTAAGCCGGATTGTGTCTTGTGACTCTAATAAAAGTCAAGTTTTTACTTTTCATTAAGCGTTAATGATTATAAAAACAAACTCTCTACTACACGTTTCAAATGAGAATAGGATTGGCAATGACCGCTATCTGTCAAAAGTGATTTGAAAAGTACTGACAGCAACGAAACTTAATTTGCGAATTAATAAATCAAATTTTTATCTAATCTCAGTAATCAATTCTAAGTGAAAAAATGTCTAATATTCTTGAGTGATAATACTTATAACATTATTAAAAAAGAAAACTATTTTATTTCAATATTTCGTCGTTGGTAACGATAATATTATGTTCAACTACCAACCGCCATTTTGTCGTTGTTATTGTGCCTTGTTGAGTTTTGAAGCTTGCATACCTATGTTATATTTTTTATGCTGTTAGCTATGTAGTTCGAATTCACAGCTATGA
Organism: Orgyia antiqua; assembly: GCA_916999025.1. Classification (NCBI taxonomy): domain Eukaryota; kingdom Metazoa; phylum Arthropoda; class Insecta; order Lepidoptera; family Erebidae; genus Orgyia; species Orgyia antiqua. The sequence continues at coordinate 10,911,106 of OU779864.1, read as the reverse complement.
CGTCACAACATGGCGCAGGGTCAATTGTATTCTCATTTGAACGGCATAGTACATTCCTTTTTTGTAATTTAAAAACACTAGTGGAACCTACTTGTTCTGTATGTGGTGACGGATTAAGGATACAAAAACCACCATTTTCTTATCCAAGCTGCTGTAAGAGAAGGTAAAGTAAAAGATCTATACTAATATTATAAAGCTAAAGAGTTTGTTTGTTTGAACGCGCTAACCTCAAGAACCACTGCACCAATTTTAAAAATTCTTACATTGTGGAATAGCACCTTTATCGAGGCAGGTTTTAGACTATATAACAAGACGCTGCGACAAATAGGAGCGAAGCATCAGTGAAAAATGTTGCAAAAACGGAGAAAAGTCTCTAAATCTCACATGTACGAAGAAGCGGGCAATAGCTCGTGTGAAAACAAAACTCGAATCAAATCCCTATTTAAAACCACCAAGCATGGCAAAACGTAGAACAAATACAAATCAGGAAAGACCCGCGCTTTAATGTGGTACATTAATGAGCTGAGAACAGAGTAGGTATGTACTGGTTTCTTTGACATTTAATAAATCAAATTATAATTATCTAAAATTTTGGTACTAGAGGACGTCATGTATTTATAGCGCAAACCGCACTTAAAGCACGACTTGACTATTCAGCCAAGGCATTAGTCATTTAAAGCGGACTTCTTCGGTATAAGACCATGACCTGGAAAAAGAAAAGAATTATTTTATAACAAAAATTATTAAGCTATTGCATAGCTTCTATCGAGGGCCTTGAGCGCGGGGACCGAATAGAGAAATTCCGTAACGAAAAAAAACCTCACGCTCCCCACTCCGACGGGCACGGAGGTGTGGCTTGAAGGCCGTGCTTTGTCGTCGTTTCTTTTCGGCAGTCTTCGACACGGTGTTTGTGTGCGTTGTGCGTGCAACTAGCCGTATTGTACGACTCTACGAAGCTCGCACGAATCGAGACGACCTGCTCCGAAATCGGACGAATACATAAGCAGCTGTTTATGAGAAAGTATATAGGTGTATAGGTATTTATGTACAACAGTGAATAGCTGTACTTGTAAAATTTGTTTGTTTTCTTATCGGTCACCACGCTCAAAAAGTGTAACTTGAATTAATATCAAAGAAAAAGAAATACTGCATAAATAAAATAAATAAATAATTATAATTGCATAAGTTGATACAAAATGCTATGCAATAGCTTTACCGCGGTAGTCCCCGAGTGCCACACGTCTTTTTATTTTACGGCAAAGATATTTGGCTAATGTACGTTGTCTATACTGATATTATAAAGCTGAAGTTTGTTTGTTTGTGCGCGCTAATCTCAGGAACTTCTGGTTCGAATTGAAAAAATCTTTTGTATTAGATAGACCATTTATCGAGGAAGGCACACAAACATCACGCTGCAATCAATAGCAGCGATGCAGTAGTGAAAAATGTTGAAAAAAGGAAGAAAAATTTCTTGATTTCGCGCGTACTCAGTCGCAGGCTACAGCTGGTTTGTTAAATACCTACACATCAAATATTTTCACAACTTTTGAGGTCTTTGTATTTGTAGCTCCATTATACATATAAGGGTATCTATTACGTGGGTAGGTTCCTTCATAACGTCAACGGAATATTAACCCAGAAAATAATAAAAATGTCGGTATCTAACCGTCCCGGCTCCGGTGACACAGGAATTTGACATGAGTAATTTGATGCCATTATTTGAGTCACTTTTCCAACAAATATATTATATATCTACATATTACATGGTACTGGTATGCCCCGCAGTTTTTCTTGAGTACTTAACGGAAAAATAGCGAAAGAAATCTTAAATGAAAACCACTTTTTACGGATTTAGACGCGTGTATTTGGTTTAAATTTTAGCCCGAAATTTCGGAAACTTTTCAGTCACCATGGTCGTGGCTGAAACATACGTAAAACGTGGTTTTGTTTAAATAACTGAGTTGTGCAAGTGTTAGAGAATATTATGAAAGAAAATTAGTTTTAGATAAGTGTGGCCCCCTTTCCTACTTACTAGAGATGTCTCTGCATATGAGTCTTATGATCTGTGGGGATAAAAATATTCAACATATTTTGATAGAGAACGTTGTATGTCAAGCTGATTTGAAATTAAAAATGACGAATTTTTACATAACTTTAGTAATTTATTTTACATTTTTGCTTTGAAATGAAAACGTTACAGCTTATCAGAACAAGCTTTATTTAAACCACATACGATATGAAAATATATAGGACACAGATTGTTAATTTGCGACTTATCACTATTATTTTAGTTATGCCTGATTTAATGTTTGCTTTCTTTACGTTTTGCAATCATAGTTCTGTTTTTGAATACATCCACTGTATCTATGTAAGATGAATATTGTAAGTAAAGCAAAGTTAATATAAATTAACATTATGTAATACGTCTTTTTGATTACTTTTCCAGTTCATAACAGTCTGCCAACTGTAATCAAGTTAAACTATCAGTAATGTGGGCTGAGCTGGTGACATAAAATCTTATATAAAGGCTGACACACAAGATAATGGATATTACTTTTCTTATGAGTTTCAAGGCAGCCTACTTTGCAATTTCTCATAATCCGCTTACAACTTCACGTAACTACACTATCTTACTGCTTTTGCATTTGCAAATAAAGCATAACTTTGAAAGTAAAGTCAGAAACTGAAATATATCTCACCAATATACTATAGTTAGTGTAGCTTTAGCTCTATGTTATAAGACTAGCTGTTGCCTGCGACTTTGGACGCGTGGAATTTTAAATCATTACAATATTTTAACTTAGTATTCCAGCCTATGGTACTCAGGGATAATGTAGCATACTAATGGTGACAGAATTATTGAAATTCGTCAAATAGTTTTTGAGTTTATTCGTAACAAACATACAAAATTATAACTTTTCCTCTCTTTATTATTTTTATAGACGAAATATATATTTTTATACGTATATATATATTATGAAGTAGGATTAAAGATACTTTTTATAAACACGTCAGGGAAGACCTATGCAAATCTAAAAAGTTTTAATTAAAGTATCAAATTTTCATCAATGGTTCCCCATATATTGAATAAGTTTAAAAGTAAAATAAAGCTCTGAAACAAACCTTTAACAGGATTAAATGGAGGTGTGTTTTATCACTGCGATGGTTTAACATACATTTGGATTAACGTCTGTGACTAGGCAGCAGCACCTACCTACTCAAAAATGTATTTTAACTCAATTATTATTTATGATATAATAATTGTGAAGTAATCTTTGATCTCCGTCATTTATTTATTAATTTAAACACTTACAATACATATTTATTCTAAAACAAGAAAAAAAAGAGGGTCTTAAAAATTAGGCATCAAAAAATTTCGTCCGCATCGCAGTCATTGGGTAACGTGCCCAAAAGACTGGCCGCATTGCCACGTTGTATAGCAATGCTTATACGAATTGCCAAACACAGGCCAGCCTTTTCGATCACGTGAAACGTCGACCAGTCTCATAGAAAGATCATAATAATGATATAATTATAAATTTACCCAAATCCATTTATTGATTGACAACATTGTTCTTCCTCAACATACTCTTAAAAAGTGTGGATGCTTTTGGAAATTACAATTACAATAAATTCAACAAGAAACATCAGATCATTCCTTCTATTGCAAATGGGTGAAAATCACTTCAAAGATCCTGGTACATAGATAGATAGATATGAACGAAGCTAATAAAAGCGTATTAAAATATCAAGCAAAAGGTTATCGTTTGTGAATGAAATTAGTGTTAAAGTTAGGGTTTATAAAGAGGGAACAGTAAGATTTACCAAAGCTTCCAATTTTGTGACGTCACAAGTTAACGTAAGATGTTGACTCAACAGGATACACAGTTGGATAACTTGTTCCCTTCATAATGTGAATACATTGGTCACTCATACGAGGTTCATTCGACACAACATGACTAAATTATACTGAAAGTGTACGTGACCTCGTAACGTAAACTGTATAATTTTACACGTCTCTATTTGATGGCGTTCTTAGGATTTCACATTCGTTATGTTTTCATTTTAATAAGCACAAGATAAGTAAACGATACTGGTGATGAATCCAATTGATTAGAGTACCAATTAAATGTGGTACCTACGTTTATTTTTGCTTGAGCAACTAGCTAGTAGTATTAATCACAACATATTTTTTATCTGGTCATTCTTAATCTTATCACATGTTTTTGTACTAGTTATCACATTCTTAATTTCACTATAATAACAGTTCGATGAGTGATTCATGTGTAAACACGTCTGGTCAGCGCGGAACAGTAGACCTCAATCCCTCCCAAAGTAAAAGAAGTCCGTGCCCAACAGTGGGACGTTACTGGGCTGGAGAGAGAGAGAGAGTAAATAATTTCAAATTAGGTTATACTATTAAGTTAGGATACATAATAAATCTAATTTATATGTTTGTTATGTTCGTTAAGAGGATACCAAAATAGCTTCGTGCATTTATCTATGTACGAAGTTTTCATTGTTTCTTTAGATTGAATGGCTAGAGCTCTAATTTTTAAGTATATGTTTTTTCAATATATGATCTAGGATCGCATGAACTCAGAAACGCGATTGAAAAAAGATTTCTCGATAGAAAATCTTGGCGAAACAACCTCTCAAATTTTTTATTTTTTTCATTTGTCGGTCTATTATCGCGTATTAACTAATGAAATAACTTTAAAAACATAGGTAACTATTATGTATAGAAACACGTGGATCAGAATTAAAATATATTTAGTAAATTTTGAGTAAATAGGAAAAGTATCCCTAATTCTTCATTTTCTGTGCCTACTGGCTGTGTTAATATGTACGTGTCGGCGATGATATATCAATATCCTTCTATTATCTAATCCTATAGGCCCTTAATGGATAGTTTTTGGAACGGAGATAATTATTATACGAACGAACAAAACTTATTGTGATTAAGTAGAAATAATCTACGTAGTTCTAAAACTAAAAAACACGCTCGAAAATCCAGATTTTTTTTAGTGATTGGATTGTCATCGGTACTTAATGTGTGTGCAAAATTTCGGAATGATCCGATTACTGCAAGTGGGTGAAAATCACTTTCAAAGATTCCGTTACATAAATTAATACATTGATAGATACATACCGAACACAATATTATAATCACAGATTAAAAACAAAAAATTTTTAAAACAAATTCGTCTATTCAGGCTTCGAATTAGAGAATCTGCATTGCAAAGTTAATTCCTTAGCCATAACATTTTAGAGAAAGTAGAATTATTAATATCATTTTTAACTTTTCTACTCTGTTCTGATGCTAATTAACGGACATTTCCTGTGTTTTAGTATTACTTGATTTAATTATACAACTCTGTTATTCTAGGAGTTTTGATCTTCATGAATAAGCAGAATAAAAAGTTGCTAATATCTTTATAAATGTTGTCTTATATTTTTTAAATTTATATTGTACTAGCTTCTGTCCGCGGCTTCGCACGCATTAGTGGCCAAATCGAATTTGAAATCAAATCTAAAATAAAAACTGAAATCCGAACTGAAATTAATAGAAAGAAAGAAGGAAAGAAAATAAGTTTATTTGTGAGGTTACACATAAGTTGTTAAAAAAATGAATAGAATAAGACATTAGAGTATTACTCTAATGTGTTATTCTATTCATTTTTAATGTATATTTTAATGTATACCGTCACAAAACGGTCCCAGCTCAGCATATTGCTGGTTGAAGACCAGCGCTGGTCTTCCGCTGGGCCGGATATATATATAATAGATACTAAAATCAATACTGAAATCCAAAGCAAAATTTACCTCAATCAATAATCGATACTAAATTCGACGTATATCTACTAAAATCAAAGTTTAATAAAGTTAAAGCCAAAATGACAACTACAATCGATTCAAACCAAAAAAAATACTAAGTTCAATTGTTATTCTTATTAAAATTGTAAGAAAATATGAATTCAATACAGTAACTCTTCGTTCTGCCAAGATAAAAATAAATTGATTTAGTACAGAATATAAACACTTTCTAAACTTTCACAACAACACTTCAAAACTATTCCAACTTCGTTAATCATCTCAATTAAAAAAAAGTTGGAATTAAGTCCGTAGTAGTAGGTACCACACAAGGAGTTTTTATTCCGAGCTACCGCGTAAATCGCATGTGTCAGTCTGAGATTAAAACCTTCATGGCGAAATTGAAAAAAAAAACCTGTAAGTCGACGGATTCTATGTGTTGCTATGACAACTGCAAAATAAACAATATGGCTGAACTATTATTTTATACCAAATTTCACAAGCATTTGCGTTTATTATCTCGTACAGAGTTTTTAGCGAAATACTAAATAGCCTATGTTACTTCCAGGACTATAAATTATCTCTATATCAATTTTTGTTCAATTCCATTCAGTAGATTTTGCGTGAAAGCGTCACAAACAAACAAACAAACTCACTTTCACTTTTATATATAAGTAAGGATATTTATATTATAGTGTCAAGTACGGGACTCAAAATATTCTTCTCCCCTGACAAGCCAATAGAAGTTAACACTTTGGCATATAGAATACTAGCTGTTGCCCGGAACTTCGTATGCGTCAAACAAAAAAATCATACTCTTGAACCACTACATCTATTAAAACACCGTATCAAAATCCGTTGCGTAGTCTTTAAAGTTTAAGCTGACATAGAGACATACACACAAAGTATCGACTTTATTATATAATCAGTAAAGAGTTCTAATTTGAGTAACCCTTAACATTATACCAAAGATAAATTGCAATTTCCATATTGCCTAGTTATAGTCTAGAACCACCACGGTTATCTCTTAGGTACTTAGTTACAAATTCTCAGAGGAACTAGTTATAAAATTAATCCAAACTCGATTTATTTATGTTTGTATTATTTGTAGCAATTGAGTAAGTTTTAATTACAAAGCAACGGAACACTAACTAGAGGTGAGGGTTTTATTTGACATTATGATTTATCTTAGTTTTGTTTTGTTTTTAAGTACATACTGCCACATACTGGCAAAGGCGACGCGTACGAAGTCGCGGGCAACAGCTAGTACTTTAAAAAAGAGCGTTTGCTACATATTCTGTTTTTTTTTTAAATATATATATATATATATATATATTTTATATAACATTTATTTATATAGTTATTACCATTTATAAAAGTTGATAGTAGCCAATAGTTTCAATAGCAACAGCTCCGTAACAATTCAATTTATATTTATACGCGATGCTGATCCTCTTATGCGAAATTGCTTTTGCTGGACGTAATAAGCCTCTGCAAAGGTCGAGTTTTTATCTGGTATGCTCCAGATTGATTATAAATCGAAATAATTTGACATAAAATTTTATTAATAACATTATGCAATATTACAAGGCCTAAAAAGCTGGTAACTAACAGATTGCTTTTGTGCTGAAATTTTTTACTAATTTTGTGAACTATATGCAATAAATAACTTACAGTATTTTTATTCTTAATTACATTAATAATAATATCATCTAATAACCATATGAATAAAAATACTTGCACGTTGTACGCATTCTAAATCAACCATCTTCTATAAATCAATAAAATTCTATGCTACGTTATATAATAAGGCTTATGTTATAACATTCGCTAGAGCTTTAAGGGCCTACATCAATATTATCGTCGACATGTACATATTAACACAGCTAGTAGGTATAGAAAATGAAGATTTAGGGATATTTTTTTTTTACTCAAAATCTACTAAATATATTTTAATTCTGATTTACGTGTTTCTATATATAATAGTTACTTATGTTTTTAAAGTTATTTCATTAGTTAATACGCGATAATAGACCTACAAATGAAAAAAATAAAAAATGAGAGAGGTTGTTTCGCCAAGATTTTCTATCGAGAAAACTTTTTTCAATCGTGTTTCTGAGTTTATGCGATCCTAGATCATATATTGAAAAAACATATACTTAAAAATTAGAGCTCTAGCCATTAAATCTAAAGAAACAATGAAAACTTCGTACGTAGAAAAATGCACGAAGCTATTTTGGTATCCTCTTAACCTTGAAGTACAGCACAATATATTATTACTTAAAGAAAAATAAAACATTTGTCGAGTTCGTAATCAAAGTTAGATTTTTACCTCTCTTAATATATTTTATAAGATACTTCAGAATTTTGTAACAAGAAATCTTAGCGAGTTATTTCTTAAATATTAAATTATTCTTGGAACCTTGTTCACCTGGCGCTTGTTTAAAATTCTAGAGTGGTAATACTGCCAAAACTTATAACAACTCTTGGGAATATCAGCCAAAACTTGACACTTTTGTCGACTTATGAACTGGGAAACAGAAACACAATCATTTTCGAAGTTCTTTCACATTTAGAGCAATGACTTATCCAAATGTGAAGGGATTTAAATTGTAAATGACTGCCCTTCTCGATGTCGTGGTTTCGATCAATTCGATTCGATTTATAAAACAATTTTGTATGAATGAGGAACACAGACAACTGCTCTACAATCATACATTTCTATTATTTTCTTATTAGGTGTTTTCTATCTATATTACTTTCTTTTGGAAAATTTGTGCAAATAGTTAGAGAGCCCATGAAACATCAAACCTCATAGTGCTCATCAGCACTATGAGGTTTGATGTTTCATGGGCAAAAAAAATTCATAAAATTTATGTTTCATCTGGTCATCACCAGATGAAACATAAATTTTATGAATTTTTTTTTGAATTCTGTACACCTCTGCGTGGGAAACATTGATGTGTGGTGTCACAGAATAGATAGCTGATACTACGTTGTGGTGTTTAAGACGAGATTCGTAGCATTAATGATAAGAAGTAAGAAAAGAATAAAAAATTGAAAAGTATTTATTAAAATACGCCATTGTGTTATTAGCATTACAAAAAAAGAGCATTTCAAAGCAGCGGTGTTACAGTCTTTATAAAGGTTATCTGACTTTTAAGCTTCGTATTCAAACCGTGGCAATTAAAAACGATATAACTAAGCGTTGAGCTTTAATTTCGCCTATCTGGTGGAAAACAATGGAACGTGGGATGCTAGGATATTCCGCATGACCCTACGAAGTATTATAAATATATTAACTCTTATGGACTTTTATTTATTCTTACCATATACTATGAGTCCGATAGTACCTAACTCTGTTGTGTTTGATTGACTACTGAATTGATTTAAATGTTTGGTAGATCTAGAACTCGAAAAAGAATATGCCCATAGACTAGTTTCTAATGAGAAAGGCTAATCCAAATATCATACGAACATAGTCGTAGGCTACAGCTAGTCTTGTCTAAAATGTGTGATGTAAAATTAATTTTTTTGAGCAAATGTGTAAAGTGTTAAAATGGGTGTTTTCTATGTATTATAATGTATGTATTTACAAAAGAAAAGTAGTTTATGTATTATATCCGTATTCTGGTACCTATAACACAAGCATAATAAGCTTAGCTTGAGACCAGAGGTCGTTGTGTGAAATGTCCATGAATAAAAAAAAAAAGTCTTTGGAGCTTGAATTAAGTGGTTGGTGAGTTGGGCCAAGAATGGCCAAGATTTGTATTCCATTAATTATATGATTATATGATATAATATTTACTTACATGATATTTACAGTATCTATGGCCAGAATATAAGGTGGAGACTTATTTATTTTAAGCCATACGGAAAATACTTATTTAAATAATTTTTTTATTAAATACTAGCTGATGCCCGCTACTCCGTACGCGTGGAATTTTAGATCCTCATATATTTTATCACCGTTTAAACCTTCCCTGGACTTTCACGAATATTTCAAGACTAAAATCACAAAAATCGCCCGAGCCGTTCTCGAGTTTTAGCGAGACTAACGAACAGCAATTGATTTTTATATATAAGACTAGCTGATGCCCGCTACTCCGTACGCGTGGAATTTTAGATACCTACCTATATATTTTGTTTAAACCTTTTAAACCTTCCCTGGACTTTCACCAATATTTCAAGACCAAAATCACCAAAATCGGCCCAGCCTTTCTCGAGTTTTAGCGAGACTAACGAACAGCAATTGATTTTTATATATAAGATAAAGAGGAGATTTTCGTTAAGCCGGAGTTCTTTCACGACAGCCAGCTTTGTTTCATACGTTTCTAAATGGACTTCACCGTGCCTTTAACCCATTGTATACTTTCCTTTTGTTATATATCACAACATTAATTAGCTTTTGTTATTGTTCATTTTCACTAGTAAATTACATGACGAGATTTTTTTGTTAACAGTTACAGTAAAATATAAAAAATGTATATAAATCGAAATTTTATAAAGTATATATATATTTTATACTAGCTGTTGCCTGCGTCTTCGTACGCATGGAATTTAGAAAAAAAATCTTATTTTTGCAACTTTTTTTCTGATAGGTCGCTCGTATTAGTCGCAGCCTTACTTGAAAAATGTACTTTCGAATACTGAAAAAATTGTTCTAATCGGTCTAGTGTTTCCTGAGATTAGTGCGTTCAAACAAAAAAACAGACTCTTCAGCTTTATAATATTAGTATAGATGTAGATCCCCTAAAAAGAAAAATACTCAAAATAAAGTAATCCAAATTGGCTTAGTCCTTTCAGTTAAGGGCCTACATCAATATTATCGTATATCATCGCCGACACGTACATATTAACACAGCCAGTAGGCACAGAAAATGAAGAATTAGGGATACTTTTCCTATTTACTCAAAATCTACTAAATATATTTTAATTCTGATTTACGTGTTTCTATATATAATAGTTACTTATGTTTTTAAAGTTATTTCATTAGTTAATACGCGGTAATAGACCGACAAATGAAAAAAATAAAAATTTTGAGAGGTTGTTTCGCCAAGATTTTCTATCGAGAAAACTTTTTTCAATCGTGTTTCTGAGTTGATGCGATCCTAGATCATATATTGAAAAAACATATACTAAAAAATTAGAGCTCTAGCCATTCAATCTAAAGAAACAATGAAAACTTCGTACATAGAAAAATGCACGAAGCTATTTTGGTATCCTCTTAATTTTAACTTCTTATTGAATTTAAAATTGGTATGTATTTAAAAAGTGGCAGTTAATCTACAATGTTTTGTATGACGCGTTGCCTTCTGCATAATTTTAAACTTGCTCCAAAGAAACAGAACCCTATAAATAATATAGTATTTATTGATAGTACATAACTTCATTATTTTTATATATTTCTGATATCACAAAACTTCTTATGTCTAATTGCAGATCTTTTTCAAATATCAAAGACTTGCATTGTGTCCGTAAAAATTTTGTCAGTTATACATAGGTATTCAAGCAACTTCTGTACTCTTGTTTAGATATTTTTAAAGAAATAGCCATCTCCGTTAACATTTCTAATTTAAAATACCTGATAATGCTATAATCCGAACCATAAATATTACGTTCAATATTTTATTTTTCAGGTACCTAATGCCTATCTAAAAATTCGCGTTTGATTTTTTGGTAAAATATTACGTTCAATATTTTCATATTTTTAAAATAACACTCATAAAACTCTATAATATCCATAAAAAATATATTATGCGTTCTTTGTTTGCTTAGTCCTCTTTACAGAAATGTTTCAAATATGTGTGTAAGCTTAGCAAACATTTCGTTCAAATTGTGAAATTCACCCATATTCCGTAAGCACCCACATACAAATATTCTTACAACCACATTTAGAAATTATTAGCTTATATTTATTTAGTTTAAACAATATACATCTTTCATCTGTTTCAATATATTTGAGTTAATGTTGGAATACAATTTAAAATATTTATAGTTTACTAGCTGACCCGGCAAACGTTGTTTTGCCATACTAAAAAAAAATGAGGTTTGAAAAATAGATGTTGGCCGATTCTCAGACCTACTGAATATGCATGTAAAATTTCATAAAAATCGGTCAAGCCGTTTCGGAGGAGTACGGTAACTAACACTGTGACAATATTATATATAATTTATTATATAATATTATATAATATTATATATTGTATAATATTTTATTCATTTTATATATAAGACTAGCTGACCCGGCAAACGTTGTTTTGCCATACTAAAAAAAAAGAAAAGGTTTGAAAAATAGATGTTGGCCGATTCTCAGACCTACTGAATATGTATGTAAAATTTCATAAAAATCGGTCAAGCCGTTTCGGAGGAGTAGGTACGGTAACTAACACTGTGACACGTGAATTTTATATATAAGACTAGCTGACCCGGCAAACGTTGTTCTGCCATACTAAAAAAAGAAAAGGTTTGAAAAATAGATGTTGGCCGATTCTCAGACCTACTGAATATGTATGTAAAATTTGAGAAGAATCGGTCAAGCCGTTTCGGAGGAGTACGGTAACTAACACTGTGACACGTGAATTTTATATATTAGATAAGACTAGCTGTCCCGGCAAACGTTGTTTTGCCATACTAAAAAAAAGGGTTGAAAAATAGATGTTGGCCGATTCTCAGACCTACTGAATATGCATGTAAAATTTCATAAAAATCGGTCAAGCCGTTTCGGAGGAATACGGTAACTAACACTGTGACACGTGGATTTTATATACTTATTAGAAGATTAAACTAAGTATCAGTACTTATTATAAAAAAAGTAGTTATTTTTGTCTGTATTTCCCTATGTGAGCTTATATCTTCAAAACTACGCAAGGGGTTTTAATGCGCTTTTTAATGGATAGAGTTGTTTAAGAGAATGATACTTTCCTATAATTTGTTAAGGTTTGGAGTATATTGGTTGCATTTCATGCAATTTACGGGCATGAGCTAGTCAGTGTTATAAAAAACCAAACGGTAAACATTTTAGTGTAACACCTATTAATGGAAGTCAGAATATTACCCATTAATGGAGTTTAAATATAACATCAATGATTATGATTGTTTTTAGAGCAATCACGCTGCCGCTGCTCTGTTTAACTGTGATAGATCGATACTGCAATAAAAGGTCAATGGCCAACTATACTGAAGATAAATATACCAACAATAAACTCGTCTTTAGCAAACCTTTGTCTTTATCTATACACTATGCGGTTGGTCATTATCTAAATACCGTTTATAGATATCCAGTGTAACCTGTTGTTGATTCTTTGACGAAAATCACGATTGGGGTTTATGTTTCGTGGTCATTGAGAAGGGACCACAGAATGATATCTATATAATACTAGCTGACCCGGCAAACGTTGTTTTGCCATACTACAAACAAAAAAAAAGATTTGAATAATAGATGTTAGCCGATTCTCAGACCTACTGAATATGCATGTAAAATTTCATAAAAATCGGTCAAGCTGTTTCGGAGGAGTACGGTAACTAACACTGTGACACGTGAATTTTATATATAAGAAGATACTAAGCTATGTATGAATACAAAAATGTAAGTCACCAATCTGTAAAGGTAGTTTGTAATCCAATTACAATAGATACCGCAATGAGAATTAGGATTGGACATTTAATTGATGGCGTAGGCTGCTACGAACTCTGTCACATTATATCGTATGTAGCACTAGTGTGTTCGTGATGGAATTCTGATCTAGTTAGATTTATGTTTGTACTACTAGTTGTGGCCCGCGAACTAACCTACCTACCTTCCACCTTTAGAGTGCGAAATTTCATTATAATCGGTTTAGTAGTTTTGGGACGGAGGAGTTATTGAAAGACAGTGTTATATTTGCATTCTAATGTTTATTACGATTAACTACTATGTTTAGAAAATTATACTAGATAGGGTAAATTTAATATATCATCTTTTCAGCTTATACATGTCACAGGTCACTTCTCTATTCCTCTTCCTAAGGATAACGTAATAATTAATCTAAGCAGATGTCATCTCTTGCAAGAAATTAAAAATTCAGAAAGATGCCACCTTATCAAGGTTGTAATATATGTATAGGCTTAGAAAAATTTGGGTTTGAGGTTTGACAGATGATAAACAATGTTTTGGAGAAGATATAAAATTTACTAAATACAAATCCTAAGAGTAAAAAGAAGGACTTGTCACTTACGTAATATCAAGTAAGATTTATTATTAAATATTCTTAATATTCTTAATATGTAATTTATAATTCCAATGCCGAAAATTTATGGAACGTATAAAATGAAATATGTTTTGATGTTTTATGTCTGTGAAATTTTAATATAGACGACATCGTTCGGCAGCCGATTTCAGTGGAAATGATGTGAATGGATATTGAATTTAACATCCCTAGGTATACGATAATATCACATTTTATTTAGAAAATGTCGCAAGTTTCATCTAAGTAATGTAGAAATATATTTCGAGTGAAGAAGTATAAAATAAAAATACTTTTAAAGTTTTTTCTAAGAGCTTTTATAATGTCTTTCGAATGAGTGTTGAATAATATGAAACATTACATAACAAAACTCTAGCTGTTGTTTGTGACTTCGTACGTATGGATTTTGGAATCTCTACACACTACCCATTTTTGCTTTTAACGAGTAGCCTACGTCTTTCGTCAGGTTTTAAATTATCGGTGTACTATGTCTCATGAACTATTTTATGTATATAATTTTATTATTTAATACGTCTGAGAATGTTGTAAATTATTTACATACTTCTTACTTAAGCCCCATTAAAGCCATTAAGTTACAAGAGTAAGAATGATCATACCCAGTAGACGTCCAGTAAGTACGCGAGTAAAACAGCGTAGCGCATCTAGTCTGTATCTGTACTTAAATCTGACACCAAAAATTTTCGCATAATAAAGGTACTTCCAAAGTAAATCTATCTATTTCCTTATGATAAAATAGCGATAGTTTTGTTTTTCTTTGTGAAAAATAAATTGAGTGAATTGTAGTTAAGGCATATGAGGATAAAGAAAAAAACGAGGGCTTTTCTTTGAAACAATTTTGAAAGAAATTTTACTTCTTTGTTTGTTTACTAACATCAGTGATTTAAAGGAAGAAATACTTTGAAGTTCACAACGTAGTGAAACTGATTTGATTTGTTTATACGACTTAAATGTATCAGAAAAGATTCGAACTGTATCCTTTTATGTTTGTTTTTGAAACTATTGTTTATTGTAGCACTATGCTTATGACACGCAACAATATCACGCACACAGTCCAAGTCTTCATAAGCCACTGCTTAAGACAGATACTCGGAGTTTTAAATAAATAAAATAAAATATTCTTTATTGTACACCATAATAATTTAAAACAAGACTTATTAACTAGACTTATCATAGTTACAAGTTTTCTGGCCTATCTCTAATGAAAACTTATGGGAACTCTGTCATGAAACACCTATCGATCATCAGATCAAGCACCGAAAATGGAAGTGGATTGGACACACTCTCAGAAGAGATCCGGACCACATCCCTAATGAAGCGCTATAATGGTCCCTAAAAGGCAAGAAAAGACGTGGCCGTTCTAAACACATATGGAGGCGCTCCGTTGCAGCGTAGTTGAAGACAATTGGATTAACATGGACCGAAACGAAACGCGTGGCCTAAGATAGACGGATATGAAGAAGTACTGTAGACTACCCCACCTGGGGGACATAGGACATAAAGAGAAAGATATGCTTATGACACAAATACTGTTCACTAACGTACTATGTCTTTGTACTTTATTGGTTTTCACATACCTATACACATAGGTACGACATATATATCACTATCATCATCATAACATCACGCCACTTTCACAAGTCACAGGTCATACCAGTTACTCATGTATGTATGCTATTTATAAGTAGAACTTATATCTATTTTAAATCTGTATATAAATTGCAATTAGTAAAAATCAAACCTAGGACCTCAACTTTAGTCGTTGGCACTTCTTTAAATGTGCCTAGAGCCAATGATTTACAAACTAGGTTATGCTTTTATCAAAAACATTTCTAAAATGCGATCTATTGAAACGATAATATTTGGCAACTATGGGATATCTAATATATATATAAATACTAGCTGACCCGGCAAACGTTGTTTTGCCATACTAAAAAAATTGGTCAAGTGCGAGTCGGACTCGCGCACGAAGGGTTCCGTACCATTATCTATGCAACATAAGGCAACGTTATTAGTATCGAGCAAGAAACTGTAAAAAAATCATGTTTGTTGTATGGGAGCCCCCCTTAAATCTTTATTTTATTTTATTTTTAGTATTTGTTGTTATAGCGGCAATAGAAATACATCATCTGTGAAAATTTCAACTGTCTAGCTATCACCGTTCTTGAGTTACAGCCTGGTGACAGACGGACGGACGGACGGACGGACGGACGGACGGACAGCGAAGTCTCAGTAATAGGGTCCCGTTTTTACCCTTTGGGTACGGAACCCTAAAAAAGGTTTGAAAAATAGATGTTGGCCGATTCTCAAACCTACTGAATATGCATGTAAAATTTCATAAAAATCGGTCAAGCCGTTTCGGAGGAGTACGGTAACTAACACTGTGACACGGGAATTTTATATATTAGAAGATTATAAAGCCGAAGAATTTGTTTGTTTGAACTTGCTAATCTCAGGAATCTCTGTTCCGGTTTGAAAAATTCTTTCAGTGTTGGATAGTACATTTATCGAGGAAACGTATATAATATCACGTTGCCACTAACAGGAGCGAAGCAGTAGACAAAAATGTTGCAAAAACGGGGAAAATGTTCTGAATTATATGCGCACAAAGTCGTAGGCAAAATCCTATGTTGTGACATTTTTTAATTATTCTGATACACTAGAACACCCAAAGACTGCGCATTTCGTTATTTTTATTTTATTGATCGTGGCGGCGTTCACACTACAAACTGACAATGGTGTCAATTAAAGATGGTGTATTAAAACAGATCTTGATTTTAAATGCCATACTTGTAACAGTGTGTTCAAAAGTGTCGTTTGCATATTGCAAAAACTATGCAAAAATTAATGTCATCACGGTATGTCACTTCAAGTTCCATATAATTTTAAACCATGAATTCAAGTTAGCCCAGGCTAACTTGACTTGTCCTCAATTTTAAACGCCAACCCACCTTCTGGTACTTCTGTGATTAGAAGTATGTATTTACAAAAGAAAAGTAGTATATGTAGTCTATCCGTATCTGGTTATGGGTATAATACAAGTATAGAAATATAGCTTACTTTGGGATCAGAGGACGCTGTGTGAAATGTCCTGAATATTTATTATTTATTATTATCATGTTTTGACGGACGTCAATAATGTTGTCCCAGGCAACCGGGCAACTTCACGATGTACTTCACACACACATAAATATTATTTTGACCGCAAGCCGGGTCATTGATTTAGCCGTAGACGTACTGTCTTGTATGTCTATGTATGGAAATTATACTTGTCTTGTTATTGTAAAATGTAATTGATGCAAAGGAAGGAATTAAACTCAAGGTTATGAGCCAGCTGATTAAGGATATTGTTATGAAATGACATCATCTGTGCATGTCTGAAAACTCGAAAATAAGCCCTGTGGCAACTCGCCTAGTCAGCTCGGCATAGTACGAGTAGATCATAACCCCCTCCCAAAGTGTAGTGGAGGACGCCCGTGCCCAACAGTGGGACGTTAATGGGCTACAAAATTTTTACAAAATGACTATGTTAAGTAGATATTACTAGTTGTCCCCGCAGTTTCACTTGTGTACATACATTTCCAGTAAACTTTTAATCTCTGTATAAGAATAAGACCCATTCTAGTACTTCACAGAATAAAAATAAAGAATTATTAAAATCCGTTGAGTTGTTTTTGATGTCCACGCTCGAATATACATATGAAGTACCTATTTATATGAAGTACAATATTGGCTAGCATACAATATTAAAATTAATTGACTTGTAATTTGCTGGGCACTTTATAAGAGGAAGTTTCCTTTGACATTAATATTACATACAGTTTTCTATTTAATGTAAATACAATTTTCAAAGAGCTTCATTGGTTTAGATTGGAAGACTACATATTTCTTTTTGTTTTAAATATGAACAAAAATATTATTATATAAAATTAGAGTGCGTATAAAACGATCTTATTTCCACTTTGTCCTTTTTAAATAAAAGTTGTAAATATTTCGCCTTTAGATAAAACACTAAGAATAATTTAATATAACAACGAGTCCATTACTGTACCTTTTATTTTACGAATTCTTTTTATTTCTTTCTATTTTATTTAACGTTTTTGTACTGAAAAATAATATAATTATTTGTTTGTTTGTGTCGGTTATTTATGTTTGAACTATTCTGTGCCCGTTAATTCGTCTGCCTGAATATTGATTTTATTATTTAGTTAGAGGTTTGGCTCTGCGTTGAAATGTCACTCAATAAAACAGTGTCTTCTATATATATACATACCTATAAATAATACTACGTGATCGCCTAATTTATGCTACCTTGGATAATGAATATTATCCGTGTGGTGACGGATTAAGAATAGTAGTGTCACCACCCCATCTCCTCCCAAGGGTGCTGTAAAAGTCAGCTAAGGGATTTTGCACACAGATAACATCCTCATGTGGGTGATATGATAATCCAAACTAATTTCAAGTTTCTAAAGTCCATTATGCGCACCGATGGAAATTCAAACTGAAAATAAAGATGCGTGGGTACTTGCTATGATGTGAATGTTGACACAACCCTTCTCTCATCTCATGCATGTTGAGCACACGTAATTATTAGACCCTTTTTAAGTAGTTATCTGTGTGGTGACAGACATAGTATGTTGTTACCCATCCCACTAGAGATAAAGTAGAAAAATGGTAAGAGATATGCTACGCAGATAACTATCTACTGTTGAGGACTGAAAATTTGCCATAGTACACACAGTGGCAGTTACCGTCGCCTGACCAATGCAAATGGCATTTGCAATAAAAAGACAGAGGCTTGCTTATAAATGTCGCCGCTGCGTGCTGTACAGAGGAAAAATGCTTAGAAGGTAAGTATTTGAACAGTGTCATAGTTTTCTTATTGATATTAGTGATTCGAGTACAATACTTTGGTTATAATTTATAACAAGCTTTAAGAAGTCGGACGTCTTTTAAAAACTTGGTTCATAATATATTCAAAAATAAAATATATTCTTCGGTACACGGACATCAGCACGCTTTTGAAAACCTGGCATTAGTTCACAAACTAAGGTAAAGGTCCGCAAAGGCAATAAATCCGGTGGGTCAAACTTGAAGGGTGCAAATCCCCTTGCAAATTACAGGGTACGTGACCTCATCCACAGCGATGTATTGAACAGGCTATGTTTTTGAATACATGTATATAAACTTTACTTAAGTTTCATTAATACAATTTAATACATATTTCCCTTAGCATAATCTATATCAATAAAGGAAGAGAGTGATTATCTGACTGAAATATCAACATTCAACGGAAATAACGGGAACCTTAAAGTTTATTTACTTGTTTCTTATATACTGTTGAAGAGTACTATAAAAGAAAGCTTTGGATATTCCGTCCTCAAGGGGGTAAAAAAGTTCAGACACGTAAAATATTAATGTACAACAGTAAAACCTATAACTAACTCTACATTCCATATTTGATAGTGTCACTGTCCGATATAATGTCGTGCAACGTGGAGCAGAAGATGTAGGAAAGCGGACCTAGGGAAAAGACTGCTAAGCTAAGGATGTTACCGGGAAAAATAAAAATTAAAAATAATAACAGATACAATGAATAAATCCTAGACATTTAATTTAATTTCAGTTAATTTCATGTTGATTTAGTTACGTGTGTATGTATAGTTAACTCTCTATTATCGCATTAAATCTGACTCGTCCCTTATCATATGGCCCCTATCTTAGCTCAGCGAGTGCTCTGTGATAATCTCGGGCTCCAGTGTCTTGTCTACAAAGAATTACTAATCTTAACAAAACATTTTATTCTATAGGAAGGTTATTATTATCAGAACATTTTTACAACTAAAATTCTTGTTTATATCTAAACTATTGGATTTCAATTAAGTTTTACCGCTCACTATATACCACATTATATTTTTCCTAAATTTCATTCCTCTTCAATTATAAAGTGACAAAAAGTTAATATTTTTAACTACACTTCCTATCTTTTGATGATTAATGTACATTATAATTGTCTAAGACGTGAATATCACTTTAAGATGTCAAAGGGTGTTACATAATACTCTTTAGGACTCCGTATTTTTGTAATGTAAATACCCTTTCTCGTTCTACTCTAATTATAATGCCATTATTCTTTTAAAAATAATTTCATCCCTCCTATAGTTGAAACTCTAGCTTGACATACTTGGTTACGTTATTAATTACGTTTTCTTTGAAAACCAACACTGTTATTTAAAAATAAAAATATTGTTACGTCTCACAAATCGCAATTAAAATGCAAATAAGAATAGAAGTATGCAAATAAGAATCGTGGATAGATAAAATATCTACTGAATAGGCCGTCACCATAAAGAAAGATTTAATATTATTATTTAGTGTAGAAACATTCAGATATTGTATAGTTAGTTACCACGCCGAATGATGATCCCTATGACGTTTCAACTGACAGTTGTATTAGTTATGCGAAACAATTTCGATAAAATACTGTTTTTTTAGGCAAATGTCATGTCATTCAGCCAGGTCATTCAACATAATAAGCAATATTTATTTATTTTGAAAAAAAGACTACGCGCAATGATGGACATAAAACGCTAGATAAAAAAGTAACAGCCTTATTATATTTTATTTTACTATACTTTCATTTTTATTCAAATTGCATAATTTAAAGAATTTTTCCAACAAATTATCGATATTTTGTTTATCGATGTGTCCCTTCTTAGTCGATAACAGCTTGACGACGTAACTTTTGCAGCACGTACCATGTACATTTGCATTGAGTTTTTTTCTATTATTTCCGAACATTACGTAATAATTTCTTAATATTTATTTTTATAATTTACAATTGTACACAATTATAATTTTTTCGACTTTTTAATGGACCTCTAAAGGATTTGATGTGATAGGACGTCAGTACAATGTTAAGCGCTAACGAACTGTCATAGGGATCATCATTCGGCGTGCGGAGTATAGTCATCGGAGTAACCTGTACCGAAAATTTTCTTTCAAAGAAGAAGGAATGTATTCTTCAGTAAGTTATATTAAATCTTTCTATATTGTAACGATATAACAGTATTCATTGTATTAATATACATATAAAGAGTATTTTTCTTTTGTTATTTATATAGGTACGTTTATCTTATTTGTCAAAATCTATTTAGTAGTTAGTAAATACGAGTTTCTTAGTAACATATGAATAAATAACAAAGTTGGCAAAGCTTATCTTGTCGTTTCAGTAACATAAATATTGACATAATTAATAGAAACGGAGCACGTCCGCTCCTACTCGCGTTGAATAACAACAAATAGTTATGTGCCTTTACAAATATATCGTTGTTTTGTAGATTTTTTTGCAGATAAAAGCTTTCCTTACATATGTAATGTTAATGCTTCACT
Organism: Orgyia antiqua; assembly: GCA_916999025.1. NCBI lineage: Eukaryota > Metazoa > Arthropoda > Insecta > Lepidoptera > Erebidae > Orgyia > Orgyia antiqua. The sequence goes on along the minus strand of OU779864.1, from coordinate 10,889,654 downwards.
TTGTGACACATTTATTATATCGCTTATTAATGCTTTTATTTTTCAACGAATTGTATCTTTGACGTAATAAACTTCTTTAGTTTTGCAATATTCTGCAATTGCAAGAGTTCGCCTGTGTGACTAGAAATACAAAAGATTTCCGTAAAGTATCTCATACTACAATCGTTTCCATAATTTAATTTAAATTTTGTTTTGAAATATTTTTTATATTTTTTTATCACGAAATTTCGATATACATATTTTTCATTCCCGCTGTTTTAAAAAGTTATATTCTTAGTTACATATGAAACAGTAAATTCAAATACAAGCTTTTAACATTTATAACATCCCCATGATTCTCTTTATTCATTTGTAAAAGATCCGATACAAAGATAAAAAAGTCATTTGCGATAACAGTTTGTGCCTGAGTGAATGGAAAAACAAACAGAATTCATTTTATGTTTCCATAATACACAAGCACATGTTTGTGAAGATAATTTTGTCTCCCTCTGTTTTATTTGACACAGATTTTTAACAAGTATACCATTCGTGTCTAACTGTTAAATATAGGTATTCTTTTACTCATAACGAAAGCAATAAGTAAAGCTTGGAACCGAAGGACGTTGTGTGAAATGTCCGCGAATATGTAGGTATATCGGAAAAATATTATAGACATTACCTGTATTTACAGCCAGAGCAGTCATCTATCTAAAGATCTTGTAATACTGGAGAAACTAACTACGTTAACTACAACGTTCTATTAACTACGATGAGATTGATCCGTGGCTTACGACACGTGTAACTGGTTTGGAAGGATCCTTTTATGAATATTCAACGGGTCACCATTCAAACTCATCAGATAAAGGAATTACTCACCATTGACACCATTTGAGGACCCACTAGTCAATCTTGCAACCTAAGTTAAAACTAAAAATCCTTATGTAAACTATTTTAATCAAGTCTCCTACGATATGTATTTTTTTATGCATTACGTCTTCTGATGGACAATTATTATTTAATGTTTATTATTCAATTATTAGTGATTGATTGATTATTTAAGTACCTACTTTTGATTCTAGGATTTTTCCTTTTTTATTTCCCGCAATTGTATACTCCTGATGTAAAGATATTTTTAAATAAGCCAGACGCTTTGTCAGTAGTGATATAGATACGGTTTAGACAGAGGTTATCCCAAGAGGTTTTATCTCACATACATCTCTCGCTTTTCAACACTCATGACGCTCTACGGGTCTAGGGACTCATACCTATCCCACCTACATTTAAGACGTGACCAATTTTAAAGTAAATAAGTACAATGCCGACAGCGAACCGGGGGAGGTTTCTTTATTACTAAGTACTTCAATATCTTTCGGTGATCATAAAAATAAAATACATTCGTCCTCCGCAAATACATAGAAATAGAATCGAAATTAAATAGTGAACATTCATATTTCCCGTTTTGATTTTAACTGTATGTATTGGAACCTGTCAGAAACATGTACGGCAATTTCTCAGCAGGGATGAATGTAATGTAATGCGTTTATTTACTAACTAGCTGTTGCCCGCGACTCCGTCCGCGTGAAATTTAGAAAACACTTCATCCCTTTTTTTCGCAATAAAGGTAGCCTATGTCCTTTCTCAGGGTCTAAAGATTGTCTGTGCCAAATTTCATCAAAATCGGTTGTGAGGTTTAAACAGGAAAGCGTAACAGACAGACAGACAGAGTTACTTTCGCATTTATAATATTAGTAGGGATGACATAAAATATGGATTAAGACGTAAGACATACAAAAGTATGGTTATCGTAGTTCCGTTTTTTCTTCGCGAAAGTTAAAAAAAAACGGAAGTACGAAACGTCTTTTTTCAAAGAATTCGTAAAATCCGCTTCATCTATATTTGTCCCTTTCAGCGCGGCGCTCGGAAATAGGGATAACAATACCTAAGGCAAATACCTAAATGAGTAGTACAGTACCCTCTTAAAGTTGTAAAAAACTTACAATTTGTAATAGCGACTAGTGCAGTTAAAGTTCGACTTAACTTGACATGTACACTCTATTGAAGTTAACTAATACTGTAGTTGAAATTTAGATTTCTAGAATTATATGAAAACCATATACATTTAATAATTTATTAAACCAAGTATATAATAATTCTGTGACACTATTTACAAAACGTACACACAGTTCATTCGAACTAGGCTTTGGTTCTAAATCTGTTTAGTTGCCCTAATCAAATCTGTGTCCTAGGGTCTTTTTTTAAGAATTTCTATAGAGCGAGTTCTTTTGAAGAGTCTTAGGATGATATTTTGTTTGCAAGAATACAATAAAATAAAACGACAAACAACAGATGAGGCTCAATAATCCTTTTTGAAAATTGAATTACTTTTCCCCGAAACTAATTAACCTTCTATGGTTTCTCTGTATTACAGAATTATTACATTTGTTCTGATCAGACATAATAAATTGGCTTCACAAAGAGAATGGTCCATCTAAATATCATGCAAAATTTACAAACCACACATGTGAGGAAATCGTTGCAGCAATAGATCATTTAATTTATGAATTTTACCTTATAGAGGTTCTAGGCTTCAATGCTTTTTGGAAATAAAATTACTTTAATAACTGAAAGGTGAACAAACTGACTTGACTCTAAAATCTCAGATTTTTTAAAATATTGCATTGTCATAGTTACTTGATAAGATTATGTACAATCTTAAAGTTATCCGATGTTTAATCAAGTTAAAAATTTAACTACCGTTACCTTGATTGATACTTAAATTCTCGATTAAAATATACTCAAATATCTGAAATATGTAATAAATACTTGAAAATGATTAAAACATCATTTTTCATTGAATTTTCTTCTTAGAATCTTATATGTTTACACTAAGCAATAACATTTGCATGCGCTTCTTCAACTGCGTGGGTACTCATAAAAGTAATTTTAAAGGGATCATGCTTGCTTAGCGTTACAGCGAAACTTTACTGAGGATCAACTAAATTAGCTAAATTCCTTTGACTTTACTAAACACGGTTCGTAACAACCCATTTTGTACTCTGAAGTCAAGCATCTGTAATTATAAGACAACAGATGCTAACAACTTTTTAGAATTGTAACATTTTTTTATAAGAAAGCTGTAGTCTTTTTTTTTTTAATCAAGTAGACACCATTTTCAGAAAAAATATGTTTATGACAGTCTTAAGATCATTCTAGGTTTAAAAAACAAAATAATATCTATGGGGATATACGAGTATATGGGGATAAATATATGGGGAGATTTTAGTGTGCAATTTAGATGGTTCAAATATAAGTGTAATTATCTTATTTTTTTCAAGGAAGCTGTAAGAGGCAGCTGAGGGACAAAATAAGCATAAATATATTATACGAGGAAAGAATACTTAAAACTAAAACATATGCCAACACGTTCGATGAGCGTGGTATAGTAGATAACCTTTTAAAGTGGAGGAGACCAGGTCAGACAAAGGGATGTGAATGGAGGGAGACGATTTTTTTTTAAATATTGATATGATGCATATTTCAAAAAAAAAATTTATTTTACATTGGTGCCTATTCTATGTGCAGAACTAAACTTAACTTAACTAAAAAATGAAAATTGATAGCGTCAATAACACAATTCGGCAATGTTAACAGAACTTTTTTAATATAAAAACTGTTTATTATAGACTAACGATTTTAATTAATATAAATGTGTGCAAAAAATAGCCAAACATTTAAGATACAGCAATAGTTGTTTTCATTTTTTAGTTAAGTTAAGTTTAGTTCTGCACATAGAATAGGCACCATTAACTTTATCACAATTTCTTATCTTTATTTTGTTATTTTTTATACAGTTTCACTATCCCATGTGAATAAACATTGGACCTGAATAGAACAAGTTTCTTTGTTATGGTGAATGTGTGCTTTTGTTGCGGCCAAATCTTATTTCAGTTAGGTATTTTCAACACCTTTTCTGAAAATGTTAACGCAAAAAACTATACTCAAGTATTTGAAACGGTTTCGAATGAAATTAAATGTAAATCTTTTAGTTAAAAAATAATAATATACCAATTATTGTTTAAGAATGTATTATTTTATCTGATGTAAAACTTGTAAAAGTCACATGTGAATGACCCGGCTCAGCTTAATGCTAATAAAAAACGGCTAAGTACGAGTTGGATGACCCCGGTGATGTACGTACGGTTGGACGAATGGACAACGACGTCCCGGTAGTAGTTTCCCAACTTACTTTTCGGTGCGGAACCCTAAAAAGCGTTTAGCTTTCACCATTTGTGGACGTCACAATTAAATTAAATAACTAAAATGTAATAATTAGACGAGAATTTTGGTTTCATATTTTCAATCACGTCTAAACAATTAGGGTTCAAATACCTTCTAGTTGCCTGATAAGTGTTACTAAGCCTCCCCACATTGTCCCGAGCATGATATAGGTGGGGTATGATTCTTTGGCTACTATCTGGAGATTACTGGAAATAACATGCCAAAGATTTATTGTATGATGGACATTTTTTATTTGATTCCGGATTAATAATGGTACCAATTCTACGTGCACAACTAAAAATGACACTTGTTTCAGTATATGTATATAATAGCAGAAGTATATCCAGAACTCCAATAATGAGATTGCTGTAGAGTTCTTGAATTGTTGCAACTGGTAACTTAAGGGGTGTAAAAGATTAAAGGGGCCCGTAGAACCGTTATCTTGAATCCCTATCTTTCACTTTTAATTGACACCCAGCCAACCAAGTAATGAGATCTAATTTCTATTCATCAGTTGTTAAGTAAGGGAAATGACTGGTTATTTTTGTAACTTAATGTTTGGTCTTCTATACTACGCTTTACACCATGCAGTAGGTAATTGTAATATGATGCTAAATATCTTTACTTATTATAAGCATATACACCGCGGAGGTGAGTGGGAATGCTAGGAGAGGACGCCCGAGAAATGTATACTCTGATGTCATCACAGGTTTACTTCAAAAAGGTCAAGTGCGTAGCACTTACAACCGTCGAGCTTGTATGACAAGATGTATGAGTTTGGAAAGTCAAGGAAGTATGTTTGGATCATAGCAGATGGCGCTCTATAGTTTCTGCCTACCCCCATGGAAAAAAGGCGTGATGTTATGATGCTGATGATTATTATAAAACCAAGTGGTTATTTTAGTATGTATATCTTTATGTGAGCTTATATCTTTAAAACCACGCAACGGATCATAATGCGGTTTTTTTAATAGATGGAGTGGTTTCAGAGGATGCCTTTTATTGTACAATATGTTGAGGTTTTGGTTTCTAAATTCCACGCGTTGATGAAGTTGCGGGAAACAGCTAGTGCTTTAAATAACAATGTCTACATTGAGATTGATTACCGCTGCATTGGAAAACGTGTTCAGGCTTCTGCACAAGATTCGATATGACAATAACTTAAAGAAGCGGTGGTTGTCTAACTAATACTGGATGTAGGTATTGCCAAACAAGGATGGATAAACTACGAATAACTATCGAGAAATCTATATAATATTATGTTGTGACTGCTCTTAATGATTCAAAGTTCAGAAAGATTTAATTCCGCTAAGTTTTAAGATGTTCTATTTTCGTTCTGTTGATTCACAGATTCACTTCAGCCGAAAAAACATGTCACTTGAAGCCAGACCTTACATCATTTATCAATGTCAGCTATTCAACGCGGGGCATAACGTAATTTAAAAAAGATGTCCTTATTTTGTAACGTTGAACCACTTTTCATAATGTCATCATCGTCGAATTTCTTATTTGATAAGAGACACCTGAGAAGACATGAAACAATGACTAGCTACTCGTACGTGTTTTTATAACACAAACAAAAATTCTCGTGTTACATGAAGTTATAGTTGTGAATATATGATTAGAGTAGATTCTTTAGTTAGCCAGTAATCCAAAACAACAAAAGTCGTGTTAGTTTTACCGGCAAATGATAGCAATACATTTTTGTTCACCAAGAAAGTTTTTTCTTCAAAAATTCCGCATAGAGCGTAATTTTCATATTAACCTGAGTTATTTTTGTTTTTATTAGATACATTTCTTATAGAGTTTGAACTGTGACTGTTATAATGACGGATACCACTAGTTCATACATAGTTTATAAAATAAATATAGATAAAGTATATTGCTAGCTCACCTTAACATAGATATTTTAAGTAAATTCGTCGAAATTTCAATAACTCTGTCAGCGAAAACGTTATCCAATAACAAAGTATATTTCTGTGTGAACTATAAATGCGAATAATGCCATCTAAAAGAAACGTCAATTGAGATGTTATCAGCAAACCTTGTGTAACGTAAACATATATTGAACAGTATTTCAAAAGCGCAAGGTGAAAAGTCGATTGACTTGACATTACCTTGCGACATATAATCCCTATGAAACATTTATTTCAAAGATTGCCTTTCTGAAGCAAAAGATCTTCAAAAGATTTGCATAATACCGATGAATTTACTTATTGCTATCTAAACGATGTCACTATGATGTCAGAAATCAAATATTTATACATTGTACGTATGAAGGACAAAAGTGATGAATGTATAGCCTTTTTCTTAATTTTTTCGCAGAGGAATGCATTTACGCACTATCACCTCGGTCAACACCGTCAAGGTAGGAGTAGGTAGTGTCAGATTCACCGATGAACGAAATACCGAGTACACCTAACTGCGGCGCTCTGCGCGTCTTCCTGAAGCGTCAGTCGTTCCCTATTATAGACTTCTCTGACACTCCGAAATGAAATTAAGAGTATAATGAAAAGATGACTGTTTAATCAGCAAAGTCAAACTACTTTTTACGGATTTAGACGCTTTGATTTTAAATTTTGGCCTGACGTTTCGGAAACTTTGCAGTCACCATGGTCACGGGTGAGACTGACCTATAAAGTATCCTCTACGATCAGTTATTACAGGGTTTACCCACATTCGATTTTAATTTTACATTGACCATAAAGATAGACTTTTACCATAAACTAAAATGTTATGCTCAGACTACATAAAATTAATAACATTATTTTAATTTTATAAATACAATATTACAGTAACGAATTATAACAATATGAAGAATTAAAGTTATATAAAGGTAAAACTATCCTTATACTAATGTCAGATATTATTATTAGAAAATAATAAATAGTATTTATGGTTTTCACGATGCTAAAATAATTTATTTCGTAGAGATAATGGCTTATATTAATTGCATTATTCAGTGACAGAAGCTTATTAAGGAATAGTCCTTAATATAATGCATACTATACAATATATCAAATTGAATACCTGTATGCTAATCTTCGCTGTGACTACCACAATTCCCCCATTCACAGAAATTCATCATTCTCTTTGTGATAATTGGGCAGATTTACGCTGTAGCGCACGAACTATGCGGAAGCCTTTAACACATACGTGCCGGCAGTGCTGCCAATTAGTATCGCATTGTTACAGTCAACTTGCGATTTTAGCAGATATACATGAATCTCTGAATATTATTAGAGGAACAGCGTAAGATATGTTTTGATCCAAAATTTAGACAAAATATTCGTAACCAACTTTTAATTTATCTCGTATTTAATATTCGAGCTTATTATTTCTTTATATCATTATGTATATACAATCTGAAATTAATAAAAGTAGACAAAAACAATAAATGAGTTTAGCAAAAAAAAAAATGCCAATGTACTCGTATTAGCACCCCCTATTCCATTATCTCGATTACGCAAAAGGTGATTTTTCATTACACCCCTGCAAGTATAGTGCAATTTATGATATGAGGAAAGATTTATCAAAATCCGTAACCGACACTTGAAAATTGCTTTTGCAAAACATTGATAAGGGGGACATCAAAAGGCTGAATTTTGTATCCATCTTGTAGAAAGGAAACCGTAGAAAGGAAACCGAAGAAAGGTAAACAGTAATCTCTAAAAACAATATTAAAAAAATGTGTTAGAATATAGCTATTTCTAATGTGATATAACTTCAAATTGTAAACTTAAAGGTACTAATTAAACCATTGCAAAGAGCTCCGTAAACAGAGTTACGTTTTCATACTTATTATAAAGTATCTATGGTTTGGATTATAGGATATGAAGTAACAAAAGACAAAAAGTAAAGTAAAATAGCTTTTAATTTACGCAAACGTGATTGAAATTCGCTACAAATATTATTTGAATTCAAAGTATTTTATAATCTACCTATGAATTAACAGTAAATTGAATGCAGCAAAAATATTTTGATCTGTATCAGTCCTGCGCGCGGTGGTTGATTGCTCTTGAATATTTATGGACTGCTTACGCAAATTGCTTGCAGTGAAAAAGCCTCTCATTTCCTGCTACTAGGCTTTATTTTATACGTTTTTAGATGTGAAGTACGTCATCATTTAACCTGTGCTATAAGTCTGAAAATAGTGATATATATAATAACAACTCACAGACACACTATATGCATTTAGCATATAGTATTGTAGTAATAAATATACGAACTAAGGGTCCCAATATCATAGTGTTTTGTGGATAAGCGGTGACATTTATTGCCTTGTCGGCATGTGGACTCAAAATTTATAGCTCACTGCTTAACTAAGTTAATTTATCATGGGGTGAGGAGGTAGAGTATGTTGTCTACTCTGACAGCTGACTGCTACGAATACTATATACATATACGATACACTTCATTTCGGGCTAAAACTAAAATAAACAGTTTAAAATCCTATTATACAAACAATTTAAAATTATATTATGTCCAAAAACTCATACAAATATTCATTCAGAAAAAACAAATACGATAGGGATTAATGATAATTACTTTCAAAATGGTTTTTTCCTTTGAGGAATATTTTTTAAAGTTCTTTGAGAACCTATATAGACTAATGCTGCAAGAAACGGGTATTGTGTTATATGCTAAATGTGGACTTTTATATTCATTTCATTATATGTAATTACCACATTCGTAAGGCTTTACGTGCGAAGCTTAAATCTACTCATTTTTATCTTGGCATAGAAAAATTGTCTTCGTATTTCTGGCAGACTTATCCGTAATCCGCCAACGAGATTACGTACTGGGAAATAAAATAGAGACACAAAAATCATTAATCTTTCTGATGTAATAAGTTCAATAGATTTATTTTGTTTAATTATTATATTCATACATAAAATATCATAGAAGAAGAGGCCTACTGAACAATGTAAACATTTATTAAGAAACTAGCTGTTGCCCGCGACTCCGTCCGCATGGAATTTAGAAAATTTTTCCCGTTTTTGCAACATTTTTCACTACTGCTTCGCTTCTACTGGTTGTAGCGTAATGTTATGTAGCCTAAAGCCTTCCTCGATAAATGCCCTATCTAACACGGAAAGAATTTTTCAAATCGGCGCAGTGGTTCCTGAGATTAGCACGTTTAAGCAAATAAACAAACAAACAAACTCTTCCGCTTTATAATATTATATAAGTATAGATGTAGTTGGTATTGCATAGTGTAGGTAAACAATTTTTTTGTTACAACAATGCATTGCAGCCGTGCAGCTAGCTTTTCTATTCATAATAAAAAAAAATACAAGCCAATCACAACTTGTATCAGGAAAATAGATACTACGAGTGTTTTTAAAATAAAGCCGCAAGCAATATGTTTGATTTAACAGCTGCATAATATGAACTTCTTATTAAGTTGTTTTGCAAACTATGAGTCTTCGCTTGTTGTTTTACAAACTAAAATCACAAATAAATTTCAAAGTCTTTCTTGTATTGTTATGAATACCGCCTCCTTGCGTTCGTCATGTTATAAATAAAGTTTCGATAAAATTAGATCGGTTTTAAATGTGTATATGTATGTTTATATATCTCTCGTTTTGGACTATTAAATATTACAGAGAAACCTATATACGAGTATACTCACATCAATATAAAGGTAAACAAAACTGTTTTGATTACTTTGATTTTAAAATACAAGTACAATTATTTGCAGTTCTACTGGATTTTGTAACTCAAAGCAGTGCAAATTAAATTGAAATTCACAGACACAAAATATGAAAACATACTTCATTTAATTTGCTTTCTAAATTTGTAGTGTTGAAATTCTGAAAATTTAAGCTTTATTTAACAGATGAGTGTACTTTATTCGTAGTAGTGCCTACTATTTTGCCATCTCTTTTAATATTTATTAGACTGTAAATTGTTATATATGAACGATATTGACCCGTATCATGTGTATAGTACATGCATAGGTTTTAACTTGGGTTGCTTTTTTTTCGTTTAGTTCCAACGAACTTCTAAAAAGTTTGAGGTATTTATCTAAAATCGAATAGAAGATTTTTCGAGATCCAGATCTTTAAACTATAAGTTATATTTTTATGCTTTAGACAGTGAGTTCGTCTTCTGTTTTATTGAAGAAAAATACGAATGGGGTTTTAGATTAAGTATAAATAACACGCTTTTATATGTTCGGTATGGATCTATCAATGTAATCTATGTAACGGAATCTTTCAACGCTATTTTCACCCACTTGCGATAGTCGGATTGATGTGAAATTTAGCATACATACCAAGGACCAATGGCAATGCAATTATTTACAAAGATATTCAGGATTTTGAAGCATGTTTTTTAGTTTTTAAACTAAGAACATTTTAATAATAATTATCTTTTCCATATAGAGTTTGATTTACACAGAAATTAGTGGTTTATCTGAAGCACAACATAAAATTTTACAACCACATTTGAGGCGCCACTTACTGTATAAAATTTAATAGAGCTCTGAATCGTACAGTAACATGTTTAACGGCTACATAATTTGACGATTCAGAGAACTCTCCGTTTTCAGCTGCCTAACATCATACCTTCTCCTTATCGTTATGGTTATGGTGTTATCAGTTTACTTACTTCCTTAGAGCATTAAAGCTTTCAAACTGTGTACCAGATAACTGCGGTAATCACTTTGTAAGTGCTTAACCGTTCATCTTTATGGTCTCATTCTTTTATCTCTAGTATTTTTCTACAAAAAATGAATTTAAAGTAAAATATAAATATATATTTAAAAGATATAAATAATGGCACGGTGCTCAGTTTTAAGTGCAAAGTTATGTACCAAAAGCCTTAACAATACCTTTAAAAGTACTCGCCAAAAATTGAAAGAAATTTTATTTTGTTATTTGTATTATAACGATTGGGAAACGTCTAAGTAAAGTTTCGTTTCAAAACTTGACGAGCACCTTAATTTAGATATGAAAGAGGTTTAATAACACTTGACTAACAGTTTAAGAGCTTATAAAACTAAATATACTGTATTCTTGTGAAATTATGGAAGAAAAAAAAAATGTATTTAGATTAATAATTTCCAAACATTGGATAATATTTGACCCTAACGACGTCTTAAAATGTACTAAAGTCACATGTGAGCATAAGTTTAATTTGACTTTATATATTACTAGCTGTCCCGGCAAACGTTGTTTTGCCACACCAAAAAAAAAACAAAATGTTTGAAAAATAGATGTTGGCCGATTCTCAGACCTAGAGGATATGTACACAAAATTTCAAGAAAATCGGTCGAGCCGTTTAGGTGGAGTACGGTAACTAACACTGTGACACGTGAATTTTATATATTAGATAAGACTAGCTGACCCGGCAAACGTTGTTTTGCCATACTAAAAAAAAAACAAAAAAAAGGTTTGAAAAATAGATGTTGGCCGATTCTCAGACATACTGAATATGTATGTAAAATTTGAGAAGAATCGGTCAAGCCGTTTCGGAGGAGTACGGTAACTACGAGTAACACTGTGACACGTGAATTTTATATATTAGATATATATTATTTCAGATTTTATTGTATATTAACTTCAAACTTAATATTGATAAATATATTATGATAGATTAGGTTTATCGCTCGCATCGTTAAGACCACACATTAACAAGTGAATTAACTTAATAATCTAGAGAACGCAACAAATTTTCTGGCCGCATTCCGGTCCGGTAATTACTGTACTGTTCATCCACAAAATGATGTTAATAGCCGTTTCAATTGGCTAATATTCTGCTAAATACTGTGTATTTCCATTAATACTATAGCTTCATTATGTCTTTCTACGTGAAAAAGTTAAATTAACTTATAAATACTCAACAGTATTACATATGCTTCGTGGTGGAGTGGTTTATGTAATGGACTGCCGATAACGAGGTCGCAGGTTCGACAATACAATCATTTGTGTGATATCCATAAATGTCATACAAATGTTTGTACTGCGTCTGGGTGTTTTCTATGTATTATAAGTATGTATTTACAAAAGAAAAGTAGTATATGTAGTCTATCCGTATCTGGTATCCATAATACAAGCATAGAATTATAGCTTACTTTGGGACCAGAGGACGTTATGTGAAATGTCCTGAATATTTTATTGTACTTTACTTGAAGTTTAGAATGTGTATATATACTACTCGTACAATTAAATGGTCTATTAGTAATAGTGTAGGTAGAATTTACATTTCATTAAAGGTTTGTGAACAGGTCCTCTTTATCGATAAAATTGTTGTCGCCTGCGACACGTTTTAAAAACATTTTTCACTGATGGTTCGCTCCTATTAATCGTGGCGTAATGTTATATAGCCTTAGTCAATAAATATGCTATCCAAGACTGAAAGATTTTTCAAATGGGACAATAGATTCCTGAGATTAGCGCGTTCAAACAAACAAACAAACTTTTTAGCTTTATAATATTAGTACAGATAGAAGAAAAATATTTGTTAAATACTGTAGCATTGCAAGAATTTTTTAAGAAGTAATTGTTAATAATATCGAATGAACATGCCAAAATCATTAAGTTACCAATACGCAACAAAAGTATTTTTAACTTCCTACTACATGTCATAGGCAGCCAAACAAAAATATTATGTCAAAAGGATCTACAGTGGAGACACGCCTGTTATTTGCATAAAATATATAAAAGTAAGCAATGATTGATCGTCTCTTCAGAAGTCGAGTATATTAATATATATTTCCTTCGAGGAATACGAATTTCTATTGACAAAAAAGCGCTTTGAGTGATTTAATCTTTCAGTTTCATCGTATACTTTTAACTTCATTTCTTTTCAATGACAGCTGTTGAAATTTACATCACTAGCAAAATAGCGCAGGCTTTTTGATAAAAATAACGGATCAAAGAAACAGCCAAATTTAGAGTAAGTCGAAATATTTAAATATTAATGGATATGTCGCTTAACATGGTATAGTAGTTACATCGAATATTATACTGATATATTGTTTTAAAAAATAAATAAAATAATTAACACCATATAAAATATACGTAGACGTGAAAGTAAGAGGATTCGACATAGACGACGACGACGTCGTCGACGACGACAAAAGACTACGGCAGAAAAATAGATGTTGCGCCGACCCCAAATAATGGGATAAAGGCAGGTGAATGATGTTATGTTTAAACTCAAAACAATTGGTAAAGAATGCAAGTATCACCACCACATTTCATCCGTTGGTGTAAAAACCAAGAGATATCTTAATAGACCAAATACCCCCATGAAGTTGGAGAATCATGTGCCCAAGACAAAGACATTAATGGACTGAGAAGAAAAACAAAGGAAAGTAGATGTTAACTTAAATGCAAGATATTCGTTCTCAAACTGCCATCTTATTATGATTAATCAGCTTATATCGCTTATTATATTAGAGCATGGTTTTGTGACTTTAACCGCTGGAACATAAATCGTCTGAAAATGTCAGCAGCCTTCGTACCAAGCAGATATTTATTAGTAAAGGGATCAGCCCAAAATTTCTATCCCAGGTGATACTATAATACGTATGGAATCAGCTGGGAAATTCCAGCGTTTATAACAGCTGCTCAATTTTCTTATTTCTTACATCAAGTAGGTACCTACGAAAGTAATAGATTAAATATATACATATACTTTAGCCATTACCATTAACATTTAGATATTTCTATACTAGTGACATTCCCCTTTTTAAAAAAAATAATTAAGCTAAAATCTACCGGAGCAAAGCAGTAACCATCATGGTTAACGATATGTCTGAGTTGAAATTTCACTCTACTTTCCAATATAAAAATAGTTCAACCATTTCAAAAACAAATCTTTACAATTTATATCAAAAGAAAATCTCTAATGGTTTGAACATTAGCTTCAGTCTTAAATATCACAAATACATAATGAAGATCAAATGTATGCTGCAAATGTTACTTTTTGTTTCCAACAGTCTCTTAGCTGAACTTAAACAATATTTATTTTTCTTCTTTATATGCCTCGAGTGATAAAAAAGAATGATAAACGAGTTAAAGAGTAATGGAAAGTAAATTAAACAAGCAAAATTACTTTCAGCTGTTTTCTTCATATAAAGTTAACATTGAGAATGTTTTTGAAAGGTTTGGAGTACACAAATTCTGAGTTATGATACTTTAAGAATTCAAGAAAGGAATTTGTGTGAAATTCAGGTAGGCATAAGGTACGAGAAGTATTTTGTTTGAAAGTAAAATCACAGTTTACCGGTGTAGAAGATGAATGAATACTGTGTCATTATACTTCGATCAGTCAAGCTGTAGGTACCGATACATATTTAACCATTGCAGCACTGTGTAAATGTTTCTTTATACTTATACACATAACATGACTATTTCAACAGAAGAAGTCGTTTAAGAACCGGCTGAGTTTGAGTCGAACTCGTGTACGAAGGGTTACGTACTTATTCTCATAGTATTATCGTCATACCGTTATAATCATGTCGTTTATGTCTATCACCAAATTACTCTGAAAACGTTCGTTGTACCTATGGGAGTCCTCTTATATATTTGTTTTTTTTTGTATGCATCATCTGTGAAAAGTTTAACTCTCTAGCTAAGTATTATTGTTACTGAGTTATAGCCTGGTGACAGACGGGCGCACGGACGGACGGACATAAGGACAGTCCCATTTTACGTTTTGGTACTTTTCTTTAATTTTCAAGGTAATTTTAAGGTGTACAAAAATGTTACTTCAAAATATCAACGAACGAAGTTTAATTAATTTTCTTTATATTTAGCACAACTTGTTTGCTTAGTAACATTAGATAGATATACTTTGTAAGTTCTATTAATAACTGGAATTTCATTAAATCTAAGTATTTCTAATATTTACGAAAAGATAAACACGATTTAACCATAACTTTAGTCAAATAATAAAATCTAATACAATTCTAGAATATTTTAATGAGACACAGTTTGAACTACTTTCTTAGAACTTGAAGTGATTACAAGTATGTCTTTAGAGAGCTGACCGAGATGTTTATTTGCGTAATTTAGAGATTACAGTTTGTTAGGTACCTACGTATTTAAAGAACAGATATTAAATAGAAAGGTTTTTATATTACAAATTAAAATATATTTAACTTCTTATAACATTAGACACAAATGTAAACAATAGTATATTTTATCATTAGTTTTTTGTTAATTAAGACACGTCTGTATTTTCACTTATCATAAAACAAAAGTCGTAATTTTTATATGTATGTCCCAATGTGAACCTTCAAAACTACGTAACGGATTTAGATGCGGTCTATTTTAAAATAATAGAGGATATTTTCTTAAAGTTTGGTTTCTTAATTCCACGCGAATTGCCGGCAACAGCTGGTAGCTCATATTTTAAAGATTTTTTTTAAAAAGAATGGAAAAAAATGTTTTTTTAGTTTTCATATTTTTCGTCGCTTTAATAATGTTTTAACGTATTGTTTTATTGGTCAAACTCACAAATTTCCAGATTGCTGTTCTTAATTTCGTAATTTCATATCAATGTATTGTTTTTATAAGTTCGCTTTAATTCACACAGTTCCGAGCAAAGTTAAAAAGCGAAAACCGCAACTGATTCTATAAAGCTGCATTCAAAGCGGTTACACGTGCTCTTTTATTTACTGTTTTAATTGCATTACTTACGCTCATATTGCTTTCACGTATTTAGTACTTTCATTTTTTATGTTCAAACGATTTTATTCAATTAAATGTTTCTTTATTTTTATCTCCAACGAACTGTAACTACTGTGTCCGTTTGTATCGTTCCGTGTATCTGCTACGACACTGGATGTCTTGACCTGGCAATTCATTCTTTTTTTTCTATTTCAATGTTTTCTGTCTGAATGCCAGTGTGCTGACAACGGTTCTTTTGAGATTTATATTTTATCTAAACTGATTAAATTAAGCTATTTGCAAGCTTTAGGGGTGAAAATGGGGTAAAAGGATTTTAATTATAGACAAACAAAGAAATGTTTGTGTTTCCTTATAAACGTAGTTTTATTAACATTATGAAAAATACTGTTGTTATTTCAATCTATAGGCAAATGAAAGTTGTACGTCGGGTTTCGATTAACATGTATTCTACCAAATTGATTAGACAACAATCGTGTTGGTAATATCAGAGAGTACGAATTGAACTAATTATGTTAATGCGGACACGATATAAATGTGGTTTGGTAACCTGTTTAGGGAATTACTTGTGAGAGTCTTGCAAGGAACTGAACTAAAACTCGGATCTGAATACTGATAAGCCATCCCATCCCACCCTTAATCAATTATTCATTTAAGGTGACCTTTCATGAGCTTTCTGGTAATTTATACTAATTTATACTTTGGGGATATTGGAATTTTTATATATGTTTAGTCGATTACGTATAAGTCCCATGACTGCCTGCTTTAATTAAAGGCGAAAAAAAAGTTAAGCTTAAAATGATTTAGTTTTAACGTTTTACATGTTTTTAGCCGTGTGGTGACGGATTAATAATACAAGTGTCACTACCCCGTCTCCTCCCAAGGGTGCTGTAAAAGTCAGCTAAGGGATATTATACACAGATAACACCCTCTGTGAAAGACGGAAAACTCAAAAATAAACACTGTGCCAATACGCCTGGTCAGCGCGGCACAGTGGACCATAATACCTCCAAAGTGGAGGAGGCTCGTGCCCAACGGTGGGACATAAATGGGCTGGAGAGAACTTGTTTTTAAATTTATTATCACTTTATAAACAAAATTAATTGTTCATGTTCCTTTATTATTATTGTTTAGATTTGATATGTCAATTTTAACTTGGTGTTTTGTTGTTACATTGCAATCATATAAATTAATTTGTCTTTGAATAAATGTTATACTGAGGGCCTCTTTCACCATTCTCAAGTAAAGCGCCAAGTAGATTAATCGCTAGTTAAAGTCACCAGTAACTACACGTGCGACGTTCACGACGTTCGAGTAGCAGTAATCTTAAGATAAAAAAATTGAAATTGACAGAAGATACTCGTAACTATTACTTGACAATTAACGCTAATCGATAAGTAACTAATCAACGCTTTACTTGAAGATGGTGAACGAGGCCCTAAGTTGTATTAAACGTACGATCAGTGCAGTAACTCGTAGTGGTTTCTCTTTATTTCTATCATGAATAAATAAACGCAAAAGGTATGAATTAATCATTTTCTAGCACTTTGTTCTCTCACACCTAATTTAATCACTGATCACAGTGATCACTTAATGGATAGACCTGATTTAGCTTCAATACATAATAACAGGGGCGTAGCGTGCCTTGGTGCGGCCCCGTATAAAAATTTATTTGGGGGCCCTTATGAAGGATAAAGATTTGTCACCAAAGAAAAAAAAGTGTGCATAAAATCGATAGAAATATTTATTCATAATATGGCACTTATTCCAATATTTTTACAAACAATTCAAATTGAATACCTATACACTCTCCTTGCCTTTTTCGGCAAAACGATTTATTAAATCATTTATACCTGATAGTGGCTTTAGTTTTCTATAATAACTTTTTTTATTTTGTCATTTCTGAAATAATAAATATAAATCTTAATTTTTGCTTACGCACGTCGAGGGCCCCCCGTGGCCTAAGGGGCCCCGTATAATTGATACGGCTGATACGGCGGTAGCTACGCCCCTGCATAATAATGTCATAATATTTTACAAGAAAATTACATTTAACTTAATCCCAATATTACAGTTTACGTTGAACAATAAAAGTAATTTTCCTAAAAGCAACTTTTGTTAAGATTAATTTCTTTTTGGATTTACAAGCATTTCATCAAAATTATTTGTACGTTACAATTTGCGAATTGGATTTATAGCGTACAGCTTAGAGAATATATAGACTATTATATTGCTTTTTTTTTTTCAATCTAAATTGTGATGAAAATTGAACAATGGGTATAAAATATGTCATTTAATTTTACTTAGTAATAATCTAGTTACAGATCTCTGATCGTATTTATTTAATAATGAAATTAACGCTAAACTTAAAAAAACGATTATCGCAACGAATAAATAGTTACTGTATATTTTACAACTACATTTTCTTTTTCCCAATCTTTCAGTTCAAGAAGAGGAAAAGGCGCTTCGGGATTCCTTGTCATATGGTGCAATTTTTCGTCTCTTACAAAAGTGGTTACTCGCTTATAATATTCCTTGACTGGCTATAACAGCGCCCTTGGAATAAAAAAGATGATGATACTCGTACTGTTAATCCGTCTCCACACGGCCATATCCCCATTTACTTGAGTATAACAATATCCCAAAGGACACGTGTATGTTACTTCCATGATTGAGATTTAAAATTCTACATACCTACCAAAGTATAGGGTACTAAAATATTAGAATAATATTATCTTACGAAGATATCCAGGGGTTCACAGAAAGCACCCTCAGGTAAAAACCAAATTGAATTTTCCCTAGAGCAAATAAAACGATATCGCGTTGATATAAATCTCCTAGCTGTCTTATCCGGCCTCTACAGGACACAAAGTTTAATAGAAAAGTAAATAGAAAAGTAGAACTGGAAGCGGTGAATTTTGAAACTTTTATTTTGTTACAAATTAATATGCCTGTTATAATTCATATTCAGATTCAAACATTTTTGTAAAAATTGATTTTGTATTTCAGACTTGGTTTTAAAGATATTATTCTAATTCAATTATTGAGCATCATTAAATCTAAGTATACTAATGTTATTTCGTTCATAGTCGCCGTCGGTTAGCTACCTTATATTATACCCCAGGTAAATTAAATATTGCCTCAATGAACAATGTAAACCAAATTAGCAAAATTATTAAAAATATGTATCAAGGTCTGAAAAAGCAATGTTGCCCGTGCTAAACTGGGTGCGGATTTCTAGTGTTCTAGTTTCTAGATGTTATCTACATATTGTACATGGGAAATAGTTAAGTAAAAGTTGCGATGCCTTTCACAGCAAATAACACTAGAGTGTTATTTGCTGTGAAAGGCATCGCAACTTATAGATAGATCTATAAATATAATATAATCTATAAATATATCGCAATAGATAGATCTATAAAGCGATGTCGACGCAACAAAGTATAGGGTTTTCGTGCCAAATCGCCTGGCAACCTCCTCAAATTTCCTCTTTGAATAATATTATAATGACATATTCAAACATATAGAGTACTCTATTTGTATAAAAACGTAGGTATCAATTTAAAAAAATCTATGGGACATTTTTTATAGTAATAGGGCGACAAACAAGCATAATTATGTCTCGCCTGATCTTAAGCGATTACCTAGTTTAGGCATTAGTGTTTTTTTTACCGTTTGTAATACCGGGAGTGTACCTCTCGTGTTGCCGGCTGCGGGTCTCGAGCTGCTAAATACTTTAAAATAAATAAATATTCATGGACAACGTAATTTGGTCCCGCTTCGATCGTAGCAGATGGCGCTCTATAGACTCTGCCTACCCTGATGAGCTAAGCTTATATGCTTGAGTGCTTGTGTTATGTGTACCAGAATACGGATAGAATACATAAACTACTTTTCTTTTGTAAATACATACTTATAATACATAGCAAACTCCCAGACGCAGAGGTTAGTATAAGTACTTTTAAATGTTACTAATCCTGGTAATAGAAACACAAGATTATTGTTTAATCAGCAAATTATTTTTATTCGATATACATTTAAATAGATATTCTCCGTGTAGTGACGGATTAAGAATACAAGTGTCACCACCCCATCTCCTCCCAAGGCTGCTGTAAAAGTCAGCTAAGGGATATTGCACACAGATAACAACCTCTGTGAGAGACGGAAAACTGGAAAATAAACCCTATGTTAACACGCCTGGCCAGCGAGACACAGTAGACCATAATCCCTCCCAAAGTACAAAAGAAGGCCCGTACCCAACAGTGGGACGTAAATGGGCTGGAGTTAAAGATGGAAATAAAGTAAATAATAAGTTATTTTACATTGCAATAAACTCAGAAATGAGTGTACCTTTGTCACAGATTAAATCTAAATAATGGTATTAAACAACAATACCTTCATGAAATATGTCAGTAGGGAAATGTTTTGAGATCGTATCGTTATGTTCTGGAGAAATACAGCTTTGTATATTATGAAATAAACGCAATACATAACAAATACATAAAACCTTTAAAATGCACTTATAACTAAATTTTGTTGCAAACAGACCATCACAAAATTTTATAAACTTTTCCAGTCATAAAGTACGTTCTTACTATAAAACGCTTTTGTATTATTCATTTGTTTAAAAAAAATCGTCAGATTAACAAAAATTTTGCAAACAATACAATAATAAAAAAATCTGGAATATTCAGAATCAATCAATATTTTAATCTGTTTTTAGTTTCAAAACTAAAGAGATTAGTTACAAATAATTGAATTCTAAAAATATATAAAAATGCTGGACTCGCGTTACTCGCAATCTGACGGGCAATTAACGGGCCTCCTGGTCTAGTGGTTCACATACCGGACTGCCGTTGCCGGACGAGGTCTCGGGTTCGATTCCCGGTCAGAACAATCATTTGTGTGATGTTAATAATTGTCATACAAGTATTTGTACTGCGTCTGGGTGTTTACTATGTATTATAAGTATGTATTTACAAAAGAAAAGTAGTTTATGTATTCTATCCGTATTCTGGTACCCTTAACACAAGCATATAAGCTTAGCTTGGGACCAGAGGACGTTGTGTGAACCACTAGACCAGGAGGCCCGTCAATTGCCCGTCAGATTGCGAGTAACGCGAGTCCAGCATTTTTATATATTTTCCTCCTTGAACCTCTTGATCGGCAGTCCGTTACATAAACCACTCAACCACGAGGCTCGTCTTCTTAATTAAGTGCTTCTATTAAAGCGGCTTTTTATTGTTATTACCCATTTATTGTAATTTCATAATTAGACAAAAGATGGCGAGTTCACAATTAAATAATAAATAAATTAATATTCATGGACGTTTCACACAACGTCCTTTAGTCCCAAGCTAAGCTTATTATACTTTATACAATTAAACAAAATAATTAAAATTTACATGCACTGAAACTTAAACAATAAGGAACTACCTCCATCGATTTTAACTTAGAGCATTAATCCAACAGGAGCCGACATTATTAGGCGACCCCGCCGAAAAAGGTTTTTTTTTAAATATTCATGGACATTTCACAAAACGTCCTCTGGTCCCAAAGTAAGCTATATTTCTATGCTTGTGTTATGGGTACCAGAATACGGGTAGACTACATATAGGTATTACCTACTTTTCTTTTGTAAATACATATACAATAATACATAGTAAACACCCAGACGCAGTACAAACATTTTGTATGACAATTATAAAGATCACACAAATGATTGTACCGAGCGGGAATCGAACCCGCGACCTCGTGAACGTTACATGAACCACTCCACCACGAGGCCCGTCGAAATAAGGTAAAAGGTACGAATACATTGATCATAGGTCGGCATCCTGCCGACGCGGCAGTATTTTTGTCAAAGCAAGCAGCGTGTGTAACAGCTCCTCTTGATTCAATACTGAAATGAAAGTCATACGATTACGTAGACACAATTTTTAGGGTTCCGTACCCAAAGGGTAAAAACGGGACCCTATTACTGAGACTTCGCTGTCCGTCCGTCCGTCCGTCCGTCCGTCCGTCCGTCTGTCACCAGGCTGTATCTCAAGAACGGTGATAGCTAGAGAGTTGAAATTTTCACAGATGATGTATTTCTATTGCCGCTATAACAACAAATACTAAAAATAAAATAAAATAAATATTTAAGGGGGGCTCCCATACAACAAACATGATTTTTTTACCGTTTCTTGCTCGATACTAATAACGTTGCCTTATGTTGCATAGATAATGGTACGGAACCCTTCGTGCGCGAGTCCGACTCGCACTTGACCAATTTTTAAAGGAAATTGTGTACGTACTTTTGGTAAGTTTAAAGTCCAAATTTTGTTTTCCTACCAACGGTTCAGGATTTTAACCTTGAAAGTAGATACAAATTAATAAAGAAAGCATACAAGTATAGATGTATGTGTGTGTATTAACACAAACGTGAGTTGTTACTTAAATTAATAACTTGAGAGAAGATTTCATAGATATTATTAGATTCTAAGAAATTAAGAAAATATTTGAAAATTTTATTAGACATAATAAATCATTAATTTCAACGATAGAAAATTCTTTGAAGTTTAGTTTATGAATCACTGACTTGTTTTTAAATTATATTTCAGCAACTAATAAAACGGTCGTAATGTGACTTAAATTTACTTTACAAACTTTATCTATAAATATACTATGAATAGAAAGTATTCAGAATTAATATTCAATAAAAATTATGTTCAAATATAACTTTTAATGAATAAATTTTATGAAGTCTTAATTAAATAAAATTTATTGTATTCTACTACCTACTTAGTTTCAAAACTAAAAATACACTCTTAAGAGGGTACTGTACTCCTAATTTAGGTATTTGCCTTGGGTATTGCTATCCCTATTCCCGAGCACCGTGCTGAGAGGGACAAATATAGCTGAAACAGATTTTACCTACAAATTCTTTGAAAAAAAGACCTTTCGTACTCCCCTTTTTGCTTCGCGAAAATTAAACCGATTTTAATTGTTTTTACGCTGTATATAGATGAAGAGTATATCTAATAATATCTATGCTTGTATCACTTTTTTTTTTGTAAAACGTTACCAAATATGTGTGATAGACGCTGCAACTTTACCTAAAGAAAACCGAAAATATCGGGATTTTCGGATGGTCATATTTCTTTTAGTTATTATGTAGGTATTGAAAAAAAGAAAGTGACTGAAGCATAGATATACTCTTCATCTATAATAATATATATAATATAGCGTAGAAACAATTAAAATCTATTTAACTTTCGCGAAGAAAAGAGGGAAGTACGATACCCATATTTTTGTATGGACCATAATTTGGTATCGTGCCCTCTTAATTAACGATTTTTGACGGGCTTCGTGGTCTAGTCGTTCATGTATCTGCCGTTCACAAGATCGCGGGTTCGATTCCCGCTCGGGACAGCCATTTGTGTAATGTTTATAATTGTCATACAAATGTTTGTACTGCGTCTGGGTGTGTTCTATGTATTATAAGTATGTATTTACAAAAGAAAAGTAGTATATGTATTATATCCGTATTCTGGTACCCATAACACAAGCATAGAAATATAGCTTACTTTGGGACTAGAGGACGTTGTGTGAAATGTCCAAAATATTTATTTATTTAGTTATAAGTCGATTATGAAATTCTCAGAGATTTAAACATTACATTTCTTGATACGTTTGCAACACATCGACTTTATGAGGGGGTGAAAATTGCGTTCAAAGATTATTAGTTACACAGATATATGCATATTATAGACACTACTAAAGCTAATAAAAGCGTGTTAATAAAAAGTATAAGGGTAGTAACTACTCTATAGATAATAAGCGCTATGAATGAGACATTTTCTATTGAGAATCAATGACGCGGGAAATTAGTTTATTATCTACACTCCGCCTTTTTACGATCTCAATAAAATTATTCTTACAAAAATTTTTGATAAGCAAACTTTGCATTTTACTTTATTTAATAACTTTTTACAGTTTTAGCTCCTTAAATTAGATATTAGGGTTTCCTAATTAAATAAATAATAAATAAATAAATATTCATGGACATTTCACACAACGTCCTCTGGTCCCAAGCTAAGCTTATATGCTTGTGTTATGGGTACCAGAATACGGATAGAATACATATACTACTTTTTTTTGTAAATACATATTTTTAATACATAGAAACACCCAGACGCAGTACAAACATTTGTATGACAATTAGAAAAATCACACAAATGATTGTCCCGAGCCGGAATCGAACCCGCGACCTCTTGATCGGCAGTCCGTTACATAAACCACTCAACCATGAGGCTCGGCAATTAAAGGTAAAACGGGTCCCTATTACTAAGACTTTGCTGAAGGGTGATAGCTAGATTTACAGTTTTGTGTATCAGTTGATGCTATAGCAACAAAGACTCATCATCATCCTGCCCTTACCCCATTGTTTTGGGTCGGTATGACGAATATATTATGAAAGAAACAGTATGCCTTACTGTTTCTTTCATAAGTTCCCTTCCCGTTCCCTTCTTGTACGAGTCTTACTCGTACTTGACCGGTATTTTATTTTTAAATTTGTAAATCTAGTATACCTACCTAGTATAGGGATTTGAAGTAGCTAAAAATAGTATATTATATTATGTTGTTTCAGCGCTGTATTCGGTTGTTAATAACTTTTGAATATTTTTTTGCGTAAAGCCAATCACTTTTAGAATGAGTTTTTAATCGCTTTAGTTTTTTTGAATACATCAATGTTTATTTATATGAATAATAAAAATATGTTGAAATATGGGTACAATTAACAGTAAAATGGTTTAGATTTTTGCAAGCGAATTTTTAAATGATATATCTATGAAATTATTTAAGCCTTAGCATATTATCAATCAGGTTGGCCATCAAACGTTTATGCCTAGAAAATCTAACAAACTGGGATAAAAAAATTACAGGCCATAATAATTTATGCCAACTCAAAAAAAAAAAATGCTTTTACCAATTGGTCGTACCTATATAACTATTTAATGAAAAACTTGATTTTTCTAAATTAAAATTCAAAGTTAAAGTCAATTATTTTTATTTCAATTAGGCAAGATAAACATGCTCTTTTAAATAGTCAGAAGCTAGGCGTCTGTTTTAAAAGGAAATCCTATGGAGCGAACAGACAAGAAACTCTATGGATTTTTTTATGTTATAAAAAGTTCTGCATGGTTTAAAAATTTTATTAAATTGATGAACTGTCTTTCATTGGGTCTATCAGTTTCTTTAGATTACACATTCCATATTTATGTAGATATATAAAAATTGTTACAATTTACTGTTATGTCGTACCTTTTATTATAAACAAGATCACTCTGTCCACATACAACGATTTGTAAAGAAACAAAATATTTCAATACAAAAACCATAAGATTGTTATTTAGGAGCACTACTGTAACATAGTGTTTAAGTACAAGTTACGATATGACCTCGTTTGCGACGACCCCTGTAAATAACACTATCTGCAAGGTGCCTCCATATATTTTACCAAATTACTTGGTAGGTCTCCTTACAATAATGTTGTATGAAACTGGAAACAAAGAAAATGTGCGATTCTTTACGTTACCTTATATTTACAGTATACATTCAAACAAATTCTGATAAGAATATGTAATACTCGTACATATACAAAATTCTCGTGTCATAGTTTTCAAAATTCACCTCCAGTACAACTTGATCGGATCTTATGAAATCTTATTCAGTGGGTTCGATCATTTAAATCACAGATGCTGAAGACCGTGTGAAGTGAAGCCTAATCCGTGCGAAGATATTGGAAGGGCCCAGAGCATTAGCTCTGGGCCCTTCCAATATCTTAGTTATCTAAGTTATTATATTATCTATCTAAGTTATTATATTAATAATGAAAAGAACACTTCTTAAAAAACGGCCAATCCATGTCCACTAAATGGCAGCGCAGCTACAATATAAAATGTAGGACTTAAACGACACTAGGGTACCATTTTTTATAATTGTAACTATGAATCCAATTTTTTACAATTTGAGCCTTATCACGTACTATATGTATTGTATTCAATAAATTATTCGATAGGTGTAGCCAAGCTTTGAATGGTTCAAGTATGCCTCTACATTACCTACTGTTAAACTTCCGGGAAGCCATTTCAAAGAGCTATTTCAAAACCTGTTTAAAACCACTTTATGTGAAAACATGACAATAATGTGGAACTAAAATAGGAGCGAAGTGGGTATGAATATAGTTGGAAATATTACTTGAAACAGTAAACTAATAAAGCAGCTACAACTGAACAAACATAAAAGTTATGTATGGAGCCGTATAACAATAGATTCTGGTCCGTTTAATATAAACTATATTTCAAACAGAATACAAATTTGTAATGCTAGACTTATATTGTAGTGTTTTTATTTGTTGCTCATAATGGACAAGACAGATATGCAGTATGTGGTTAAAAGTTTGTGGTTTGAGGGCTTGAGACGGGGATACCTTAGTCTGGTGTTGCCTTTAAAGAGACCGTAGACCACAAAAAGGAATTACTAAGTCGATCAAGAAAAGTAATAAACTAAATAGATTATTATTTTAATTTAATAAAAAACAGACCTACCTTTACTATTATAAAGCTAAATGGGTGGTATCTTTATTTATTTCAGCGTATTCCTGGCTAAAAGCCAAAACGTCGACAATGCTCGGGCTACGTTTTGGCACAAAACCAGTGGCTTAAATATACATGTTCCATTGGCAATGACCAAAATGCGAAAATTTAGATTTACTACCTGATTCGTATTTAGCACACTGTATGTTTTAAGACCAGCAGTGGTTAGTATTTCCTTGATACATGATGCGATGTCAATACAAGTGATTGATATGCATTTATTAAGTATAAAAGAACATATTATTTAAATACAAACAAAAAACTATACAATATTATCAGTAACAGACATAAATAGGAACAACAACAATAAGGCTAAGACTATTGATGATACATTGTATAGTATTTTAACACATAAATTGACGCTCAAACAGTAGGTAGTATTTGTCCAAATCCCCTGTCACTGTAAACGTTATCATTCTTTATTTGTGTTTTTAAATGGAAACATAAATTTAGATATTAGCAAGATAAAGACTATGTTGTTTATTGTTGCTTACTTTAAGCTCAGATGTATACTTGTGGAAACCACCAATCCAAAACACATTTTTGTATTTAATTTTCTTATAAGAGATTCTTTATAACGAATTACTAACTACTTAGAATGGATTTCAAATGAGATGAGCTATATATGACTATATATATATATATGTCGTAGGAGACTTGATTAAAATAGTTTACTTAAGGATTTTTAGTTTTAACTTAGGTTCCAAGATTGTGATGTGGGTCCTTAAATGGTGTAAATGGTGAGTAATTCGTTTATTTACTGTAGTTGGTGAGACTGAATGGTGACCCGTTGAAATTTCATAAAAGGATCCTTCCAAACCAGCTACACGTGTCGTAAGCCACGGATCAATCTCATCGTAGTTAATAGAATGTTGTAATTATCGTAGTTAGCTTATTCAGTATTACAGGGTGTTTGATTGGAGACTACCCTGGCAATAGTTACAGGCGATGTCTACGGTGATTTTCTCCGATATCAGAAGTGGGATCGAATAGTCGTTATTCGATTTTGTTTTGAAAAAAAAAAAAAAAAACTAGAACAGTAAAATTAAACGTAACCGGCGTTTTAGTAAAAATTTAAAGATTTCGCAAAGTTTCTTTTTGGTAAAAAATTGCTTTGATTACATTAACAACCCAAGACTGATAATAACAAGTTATAGGTAATTAGTTAATTACCCTAAAACATTGTAACTACGTAACATAAATTAAATGACAATGATTTGTTAGTAATTTAATAAATCTACAGTGTTCACTTGCTAAATTTATCTCGTGTATCAATCAATAAGTAATAGTAAAATCGTTTTACTTGATTGCGAACAGAAATATAGTGTGGCTTTATGAACATTCAACACTTCGTTTTAAAGTGTTCGGTTCCCTTTTTATAAAGTTGGTACATGATTTTCGCTTATTTATTTATAAGCGTACTTGATAACTAAAAATAAAAGTTTTAAAGAAAAACAAAGATTTAGTCTCCGCCGTGTAATAATGTGTTCTTACATATTCTAACGCGTTATTAAAGTTTGTTATTTGTGACTGGCAAATAATATCGCAACAAACTTTCACCTAGATGAGAGGTAGTGAGAAAATCTAAATCATGGTTAACTAAATACTCAAGATTAGACCAACATGTAGTTACATGTAGAAGATAGAGTTGTGATAAAAAGAGATTGACAAAATATGCGTTTAAAATTTTAAATCCTTAGACAGCGAAAGAAAGTTTAAGAAATCTATATACGTGCCAGTCGTTTCAGAATTACTGTTTCGAAAAATCTATTTACCATTATGATCTCGACTGTGCTATTGACGTATGCAGACGTCCTGTAAGTCGTTAATAATATTGCCAACGCAACTTATTGTAGTGTACCTATAATATGCGGTTAAATTCGTCCTTTCTAAAATATCTAGCTACAAATACGAACCTGACGGTGCTATTGACGTATGGAGACGTCTAGCAACCATTAATAATTATTAACATCACTTTTTGTGGTGTATAATGAGTTTTTGAAATCTTTAACTTACTGACGTGTGAGACGTCTAGTGAGGCAGTAATAATATTAACCACACGCTTTATTGTGGCTTACTTATAATCAGTTCGTGAAATCTTCTTTTTAAAACATTTACTTACAAATATGATTTTGATAACGCAGAGACGTCTTGTAAACTATTAATAACATTAACCACACGTTTTATTGTGGTTTACCAATAACATGTTTCTAAAATTTTCATAGAGATGTCCAGTATAGCAGGTTCATCTTATTACAAATATTTAATTCCAAAATGCCTTTAATGCCCATACAATACTTCAGTTGTATTTTGATTTAAATGTATGCGACTAATATTATTGGTCTATCCAGGCTGAAAAAAATAATCACGAGCAATCTGCAACTGTTTCGCGTGGTTCTCATTGTAAATGAAGTCTACCGTTTGTTTTTAACTTTATTACTTTCCGTTTATTCGCGCATACGACCCTTATTACAAATTATCGAGGCGACAGGAGATCACCTCTGAGTATTCACGAGCATAACTTTTGACCTTATTTACTTGAACAAGAATCTGTTGTAGTGGATTGACTATAGCAGATCTACATACCGTAACAAATTATCTACCTCTTAAATTTTAATTTCCGAGCGTTTTTGGTGTACAGAGACGTTCAGTGAACTATTTATAGTATTAACAACGCAGTTTACCGTGGTGTATCCACGAGTAAACTAATTATTATTATTAAAAGAGCTGTTGGCGCGTGGAGCGTTACAGTAAGCCAAAAATAAAAGATGCTATTGGCGTGTGGAGCCGACCAATAAGCCAAAAAAAAAAAATGAAAATAAATCAATAAATAAAAGATGCTAATTGGCGTGTGGAGCCGACCAATATAAGCCACTATAATTATCCTATCCTGAAAGAATAATGGTCCCCTGTGTACGACGGCGAACAGGACCGCCTATGGCACAGCATCAACCTATCCTTTTATTCCTAGGGCCCTTGCCTACGCGGCAACGTCGACCTTTCCCTTACCTATCCTTCCCAAACCCTTTATCCTTCCTAAATCCTTAATCCTTTCTATCCTTAAGACGCTATACGCATAAATATACCACGTTACGATACTATGCACCAACGGTTACTATTCACGATTTAGGTGTTTAGTAGCAACAGCTAAAAGAGTTATGTAGGCTTAACTTCTACTTGAGCTACAAGTAGGAGGTAAAGTAACAGTGTTTATTCGTATGCCAGTACGAAAATTCTAAATTCAACTTTTTATTCACTGATAGTTTAATCATTAGCATTTAAACTAAATTAGAAAATCATTCCTTTACTGTTGAATCCGTCTAGATCAGCAGGATAGGCCAAACGGAAACCCTTCTATTTTGTTTCAAGTAGATAGGGAACACACAAGGACGTGTGCCTTTGCAGAATGGCCGTGTGACAGTTAAGAAAAAGAAAACAAAGTAAAGAAAGGAAAAGAAAAGAACGAAAAAGAAAAGAAAGAAAAAAAAAGAAAGAAAGAAAAAGAAAAAAAAAATTTTTTTTTTAATGTATTTGCCAACGTAGCTAAAAATCTTTTTCTGAGTAGTTTACGATTAATTAGCTAAATTCTAAATAATTCGTTATCAAATTACAGCCGAGTGGTTGTCTTTATGAAAACACAATTTTAATGTGTAGTGGATTTGATGATTAGAAACCATCTATTGAATGCTACAATTATATTTGGCTCGATAAGTCGATACGAACCCACTACAACTTAAAGTTCATTAGCAAAAATGCGAAAAACCTGACAACTAGAGCAGTCAGTATTATACAGGTCGTTACGCTGCCCAGTTCTATAACTTAAACAATTAGAATATCCTCCAAAGTGTTATTGCTTAGTGTGTATTTGTGAGAACGTGCAAAGTAACGATAATGCGGAATTAATGTAACTGACCGAGTGTGAATGTTGAATTATTGTGGAAATTGTTGTAACTGACCGAGTGTATGGAAAAATCTTAGTTGTGGATTTCTTTATTTTGCGACTTTATATTGGGTCAGAATTAGCCGAGCGGAAAAACTTAGTTCTATTGCAGATTTACACACGGGGACGCGTGTATTCGCAGAATGGCCGTGTCGTAGGAGACTTGATTAAAATAGTTTACTTAAGGATTTTTAGTTTTAACTTAGGTTCCAAGATTGTGATGTGGGTCCTTAAATGGTGTAAATGGTGAGTAATTCGTTTATTTACTGTAGTTGGTGAGACTGAATGGTGACCCGTTGAAATTTCATAAAAGGATCCTTCCAAACCAGCTACACGTGTCGTAAGCCACGGATCAATCTCATCGTAGTTAATAGAATGTTGTAATTATCGTAGTTAGCTTATTCAGTATTACAGCGTGTTTGATTGGAGACTACCCTGGCAATAGTTACAGGCGATGTCTACGGTGATTTTCTCCGATATATACATATGAGCTATATATATATATACATATGACTATGTCATTTCAAGTAATAAATAATTAGTAGCAGTAGAAACCAGGCGAATTACCGAGAAATTCTGTGACGAACAACTCTATTCTTGCAGACAAATTTCGTGTCCCAAAGCGCGGAGGTCTTAATACTCACAAGTAACCACGTGCGGTGTTGAACGTTACTCATTTGTCTATACTTGGAAGAAAATTGCACTCGTATATTCGCCTTACATGCCCTTAAGCCGGTGACGGGATTATCTGTGGGGAAATAAAATAAAGACACGACAATCATCAATCTTAGCGGTAATCCTACTTATGAAAATAAATTGATCATTACAAAAAAATCTAACGCTGCATTGACTTAGATTGAGTAGAAATCTTCACTTGGCTTAGTAGAGGTTTAAAAATAGAATAGTACTTTAAGTAAATATATTGATTTGAATAAAAAAAATTCACCTGAATTTCAATTGAATTTTTCACTTATTCATTATATTTTTTCTCTAATACAAAATTTTATGTAGCTAATGTTAAAGATTAAAAAAAATATATTTTGTCTCAATGATGATATTAAAGTACAACAAAAGCCTTTAAATATTTTTTTACTTAATCGTCTAGCGCAACTTTAGTAAATAATACTAAATAGCTTTTGCGGTAAAAAGTTATTCTTACGCAGCTTATTAATAGAACATAGGTTCTATTTATTTATACAAATCAGGCCATGTGAGTTAAGCAATTATTGAAATAGCAAAATAACAAAAATTAAAAATCTGCTGACGAATTATCAAAATAAGGATTTATCCGCTTCAATGTTGACTGCTAATGGATTTTCAATATTTGTTTTGACAAATAATATGTAAACTGGGAGTGTTCTCAAACAATCAATTAATATCAAGTGAACTTTCCTATTATAAAAAGTGTGCATATGACTAACGATTTTGATATTATAGACTAACGATAGATGTATTGCCACTACCCATTTTCATTATTAGTTAGGTTTAGTTGTGCACATAGAATTGGTACCACTGTTTTCTTTCCACTTGAAATATTCACACTTAAACACACACCCATAGGATATTGCTAAATATGGAAATGGAATATGGTTCAATATAACCCTGTGAAATTGGAAGCTTGTTTTTGCTATTCTGCCAATGTTTATTTGAGTGAGAACAATAATATTATTATGCCACTTTTATGAATTTCTAAACCAAATTATTTATTTATTTGGATTTGGTATTCTTTTATACAGAAACTGTTACAAATTCTTTACCTGTACAGATACAATGCTTTGCAAATTTATATTTCTTATTAAGCTATTGCATAGCTTCTATCGCGGGCCTTGAGCCTGGAGACTAAATGCACAAAATTCGAAATTTAAATTCGTGGTTCAATCGCTATTTTATCATAATTACCATAAACAATGGACAGATGTAAGCTTCAGTAAATAAGGATTATTAATCTTATTTTAGTTTATGGTATTTAGATTCTTCCATAACTAAAATAAATAAATAATTATAATTGCATAAGTTGATAAAAAATACTATGCAATAGCTTATGTTGCAATAGTATGTAGATATACTATATTCAGTTTTTTTTTAGTAACAGGATATATCCGCCCGTGGCTTTTCAAAAATATCTTCATGTCTGCTTACCGCAAGCGATGAGAATTGTTAAAGCCGCATTATTAAGATATATGAGCACTGCTCGGATTTCATGACGAGCCTCGTGGTCTAGTGGTTCAGGTAACGGACTGCCGATCAAGAGGTCGCGGGTTCGATTCCCGGTTGGGACAATGATTTGTGTGATTTTTCTATTTGTCATATATAATATAATAATATAATAAATATTCAAGACATTTCACACAACGTCCTCTGGTCCCAAAGTACCTAAGCTATATTTCTATGCTTGTATTATGTGTACCAGATACGGATAGACTACATATACTACTTTTCTTTTGTAAATACATACTTATAATACATAGAAAACACCCAGACGCAGTACAAACGTTTGTATGGCATTTATACATATAAATGTTTGTACTGCGTCTGGGTGTTTCTATGTATTATGAGTATGTATTTACAAAAAAAAGTAGTATATGTATTCTATCCGAATTCTGGTACCCATAACACAAGCATATAAGCTCAGCTTGGGACCAAATGTCCATGAATATTTATTATTTATTTATTAATTAAAACAATGAAAAATGATGATTTGCATGCTAAATATAGATAGGTACAACTTGTACAAATTATACTTTAAAAAGACTTAATATTATAATGAAATTAAGGATATTGTATTGTTTTTATTACTAGTGTTATCTATACGTGTTAACTTTTATTCTATTCTTTATTACATTCTTATAAAAATGAAAGATTTGATTGTTCATTTGTTGATTCAAAATATTAAACCGATTCAATTTCCCCGTCGCCGTCGGATAGCTACATTATCCCCGGTGAATATAGGCTATCACTCTTATGTGAAAAGACAACAAATATGCAAATCCTATTCATCTATACATTGATACTTACATACTTTCAAGATTTAAATATCAGTAAGAATAATTTTGATGATAAATTTTTTTTTTTTATGTTAAATGTTATAAATATCTTTAATATTCGACAAGTCACACTCCATCTGAAATACAGGATGCTTCAAAAAAATGTATACACACTTTGAACTTCAATAGAAAATTTATTTACCGTTCTACAAAGTTAACTTTCAGGAAAATAGAAAGCTGAAAGTCCAATGTAAATGAAACATAAATAACAAATGTTAATACTGTTCTCTAGGTTACGTGGTTTACGTTTGTACACCTCATCTTTTACTGTGCCCCACAAGAAAAGGCCAGTGGATAGGACGCAGGGGGCCAATCGAGTTTCCAGCACGCTCTCCAGACCTTACACCGCTGGATTTCTTCTTGTGGGGCACAGTAAAAGATGAGGTGTACAAACGTAAACCACGTAACCTAGACATTCTTTGGAATGAGATTCAAGCAGTGTGTAGAGAAATCTCATTGGACGTTTTGATACGATGTACAGAATCAGTGGTGACTCGTACTCAGAATTGTATTGATGCTGCAGGTCACCAATTTGAACAGTATTAACATTTGTTATTTATGTTTCATTTACATTGGACTTTCAGCTTTCTATTTTCCTGAAATTTAACTTTGTAGAACGGTAAATAAATTTTCTATGGAAGTTCAAAGTGTGTATACATTTTTTTGAAGCACCCGGTATAAACCAGTGATCTATCACAATCGTGTTATCCATCATATACTTACGAATGAGATGATATTAAGATTAATATTAGTTCGTATTATTCGCTTAGTAAAACACCATTAGATATTCTGTGAAGAAAACCTAAGTTTGAACGTATAGTATTTCTTTGCACAGCTATTTTCGGTATCGTGTACAACTAGAAGTTACTGAGGTTTGTAAACGCAGAAATATAGAAAATAGAAGCCCAAAAATTAGACTAAAATTTGTAATTGATACATATTTGTATTGCAAGGAAACGGAACACCTAACTCTTGAAATCCTTTTGTTGTTATATTAAATGAATAGTAGCGAAAGTTCAGTTGCAAATTAATCAAGTAAATATTGAAGTTACTAAACAACTGAAAACCTATACTACTTTTACAGCTAAATAACTTGAAATTATTCGTTAGAAAGTTACATTAAAATAGGTTTTGAAATACTCTTTCAGAAGTCTTTACCATCTATTTTCTGTCATGGGTCTGTGAATAGGTAATAAATGTGTAATACGAGTATTTGCCAAAATTGACTATTATTTTAAAACTCCATTCAGCTGAAAAGGTACCTCAATTTCTTCCACGTAACGCGACGCCTATTAAGTATTTAGGTACTCTGTTATGCATCATGTTAGTTTAGTCGCCAAAGTCAAAGTCAAAGTCAAAGTATTTTTTATTGTGGACAAATAGGTACATAAGATGTTGACATCAAATTAACAGGTTTCACTATGTCCTGCCATTTAGGAATAATACAGTACAGTACAATACAATAATGGTAGTGATTATAAATATATTATGCATGCAGTTTTCATTTTGTCATATAATAACAATGTCTTATGTAATAATAATATTGGAAAAAGAAAATGTCGAAATAAAGTTCAAGATTTTTTCAGTAGGATTCAAATAATCTTATTTATGTAAAAAATATGGTGATTTAAGCAAATATATAATATTTGACGTTGGCCCCCTACGACTGGTCAAAGGATATTAGTATGTTTAGGTCAAACCTCGACACTATATTGACTTACTTTCAAATATTTACCTACGTAAAACGGTATTGGATATAGAAAATTATTTCGTATCAAATGAAAGCCCTTACGTGTCTGAAAAATAGACATTCGTTCGCAATCTGAGGTAAAGGTTCTCAAAGCCAATAAATCCGACGGGTGAAGTATTGAAGGATACAAATCCCCCTGCAAATAACAAGCCACGTGACCTCATCGATGGCGATGCTTTGAATGGGCAGCCATATTTATGTATAAACGCTACCTAGAGCCAAGTTATATTGGGAGTCAAATCATAATATATAGAATTATTAACAAAGAAATAGACAGTTCTGAACTACTAAATAAATTATTATTTAATGTCAAAAATTATAGGCAGAACAGTTGCATGGTGAATGGCCCCAGTAAGCAGACGCGCTATATACGCCTTTAAATTTACCGCGTGTCACTTCAAATTATAGGCACAACAGTTGCATGGTGAGAGCTATCATGACTTTCAATAGGCTTTGCAAAAAACACGACATAGACCCTTATTCCACTAAGGTTCACCGAGAAGGCTTTTGGGTTCCATCTTTTTCAAGTAGGCATTCTTTGCTTGAGGTTGTTGCTCCTACGAGTGGTACACAATTTATTTCTACACTGTGTTTTACATTATAAGCTCACATTTAATGTCATATTAATTACGTTGTTTCTAAAAGTGAAGACTTTTAATTGGCTCTATGCTACATAATGTCAAATCTAATGAAAGTTTACCAATATAACGTGCAGCTAAAAGAGTAATGAGTATCACAATAATTCACGGTAAAAATAACATTTGCGGAATTTCGACAAGATAATTACATCATTTAATAGAGATAAATATTAAGGTTCTGTATGGGATCGTATTAGTGAGCCTTTGCTGGACTGAGGAATCGCTGTAGCTAAATAGTTTATTTTTTATTAATCAAAAGTATGTTTTAGAGAAAAGTCTAATTAGTTAAGCAATACAAAACAAATCCGAGAAAAGATTTGTAGAAAGAGCGTGTTGTGTAGGGATTTCAATTCTTGTAATTAAAAGAGGTTATAATAATAAAATTGTATTTCACGTTTCACAGGTGCACCACAAGTATATTAACTGATAGGTAATAATAGGCATAAAAATATAATTAACTCTAAAACATTCCTTAGGGATACTGACGTCCTAAGGGAATATAAATTGGTACAATCAGACTGAACTCTCTATCCGGAACACAGATCCGGAATAAATCATGAAAATTACTAAGCTATTAAGTTGACAATTAATATTCCTATTTTGAATATTTGAATTTAGATATGTCAAGACCGAAACGTTTTAACTACAAAGTTTTATAACTATTTTAACCAAAAAGATATTAATACAAAACAATGTTCCCACATCACCCCCCTAGGGAGAGAACAAACCTAACTAAAAAAGAAAATTAAACAAAATTAAACGATTGCTAAACTAAAATCTATACTTAACACGCCTGCCCGAATGGATCACATAATTACGTTCAGAAGACAAACTGGACTTCGCCGAAACAGCACCGGAGTCCTTGTCAGCAGGGGCAGGATGGCATGGAAGAGGAGAAGAAACCTTTGCTGGTTGTGGTTCACACTGAGACAGTTCTGCCTCCAGGTGTGCAGGCTTTACTCGATCCAGGCCAACTTCTTTTTCCTTATTTCCTATTAGAATTTTAATGGTTTTACAATTATTGCTTCTACTAATTATTTTATAAGGGCCAGTGTATGGAGGTTGAAGAGAGAGTCAAAAAGAATAATCCCTTAAAAATACATAAGTTAATTAATGATTTATCACGTCGGTTACAATGTTCCCACAGATTGATCATGTATTATATGTACAGATTAAATCATTTCCTTTTCTTACGTTATCTTTCGTAATTAATTTAGTAGTTAAGAAATCAGACGTTTCTTAGCTTAGATATAAACAAATAACAAAGTTACTCACGTTTATCTTATCTTTCACTAACACAAATATTGACTTAATTAATAGCAATGGAGCACGTTCGTTCTGACTTGAGTTGAATAATACTAAATACATAGTTATCTACCTTTTACTTAAACATTATGGAAATATGTACTTATAGTAGATGTATATAAATGTATTACATAATCTAATTATGGTTGTGAGTATGTATGGTTATTCTTATAAAACAGATAAAACAACAAATGAATTGCCCAAAATAAATACTTTTTAGCAGTTCTCATAACAGCATGATAAGAGAAAATAGAGTATAAGATTTTAGCGTCGAAAATCATAGTCTAAAGCTGTGAGAGATCCATCATGGACGTCATTTACATTATGCTGTTGTAATAACTATTACTAAACTTTTGCAAAATAATAATCCTTTAATAACATTTTGACGTAATACGTAGGGTATTACCCTACCAACGTAATACCAATATAATACGTAAGACGTAATACCCTACCAATATCAAAAACTCAAAAGTTTGTAAGAATGTATGGGTCGATTTACAATTGTTTGTTGATTTTTCACGTAAAAATTGTTGAATGAATTTCAACAAAACTTTTAAGATGCACAGATTTATACATAAGAATACTATAAGCTGCAAGTCAAGGAGTGAGGCGTTAACTATAAACGCGGGTGAAACAGCGTGCGTTATCTAGTTTATCTATAAATAGACAAAGGGTAGTTAATCTTTGTTAGCAAACTTTCGAATGATTAGCGGCACTACACCGTACTTATCACCAAGCAAAACAACAATTCACCAACTTTATCAGCTTATACTTAGAGAATTACGTAGAATTATTCACTAACTTACGTCTAAGTAAGTAATTTATGGTAAATTTACCACGAAACTTCTCAACAATGGTCGGCTCACCTGAATGTTTAACTGTCTGTGTATAATCGCGTCTTTTGTTGTTTCTTATTTTATAAATATTATCTAATTGAATTTTGATCTGTAGGTGAGTATAATAAATATTTATGTGTTTCCGCTGCAGAAAATCGTATATCGCCGGTATACTTCAAAAAGGTCAAGTGCGTTGCAATTACAACCGTCGGGCATGTATGACCAGATGTATGAGTGTGGATGAAGCCGAGGAAGTATGTTCGGATCGTAGCAGATGGCAGTCTATAGTCTTTGCCTACCCCCATGGGAAATAGGCGAGATGTTATGATGATGATGATAAAATCTTCGCAAAGCTGAACATTGATTGAACAGCTTACATATTTAATCCCAAAACATGTGTGTGATAGTAGGTAATAAATTATAAGTGAAATAGTAATACAAATATTGTAAGTGGAATTCGATCAGTATATAAAACATTTCTAATAAATTACATGTTAACACATAATAAACGGGCCTCGTGGTGTAGCGGTTCATATAACGGACTACCGATCATGAGGTCTCGGGTTCGATTCCCGGTCAGGACAATCATTTGTGTGATGTTTTAATTGTCATACAGATGTTTGTACTGCGTCTGGGTGTTTACTATGTATTATAAGTATGTATTTACAAAAGAAAAGTAGTTTATGTATTATATCCGTATTCTGGTACCCATAACACAAGCATATAAGCTTAGCTTGGGACCAGAGGAAGTTGTGTGAAATGTCCATGAATATTTATTATGATTATTTATTTATTATTATAAAATTGTATTTTAAAATTATTTTGATGAGGACACACGTGGATGCAATAAAATACATGACTATACTAGTTCTTTTAGCAATGCGTCGATGGAAAGTACCAGAGTAGTAAAACAGTAGAGCGCTTTAGCATAGGTTGCGTTGCATGCCCACTTTTCACGTTCCAATGTATTGTATTGTCGTACTAGGGAGTGCTGCTGTTAAACGGGCTATATCCTTTCAACATAACAAACGTAAAACATTTTAAAACTGCGATAGTGTTTGTTTCTAAAACCACTTTAAATGTAGCTTTGCCTGTATACTGATAAGTTACAGTGGAGTTTTCTTATAATCTAAGTTTACGTTCAGGTTTTTGATGCTGGCATAATAAATTCGAGGGTAAAAAAGTAAAGAATCAATAAAACCTGTTTCATTATAATTACTTAATGGGTTCTAATAATTTTATTTAAGGTGTAACCGCAAATAATAGAAATGTGAGAAAAGATAAAAGTATTGTGTTATACTTATAAAATGATGTGCAATAAATTTTAGTTTTATTAACTACTAGCTGGTGCCCGCAACTTCGTACGCGTTAAAAAAAAAAATATACAAAAAAGCCATCCTCTTGAACCACGTTATCTATTAAAAAAAAACACAGCAAAATCCGTTGCGTACTTTTGAAGATATAAGCTTACATAGGGACATACATATAAAAATAACGACTTTGTTTTACAATAAGTAAAGATAAAGAAGTGCCTATGAAGTTTTTATTGGACCTTTGTGATGACTTATTTAAATAAAGAGATTTACTTGATTAAATCACAGTGTAGTAAAATTCTTTGTGAGTGGTCGGGTCTAGTACAGACCTCGCTCACTAAGCGAGTTTGTTTCAAAGCATCTGAGGAACTGAGGATACAAAGGGTATCCGGGACATGTCACGTTCTGCACATACCTTGACAGCATTTGGATTGGAATACCTACTTTGTCGATGAATAAAAATTCCAACTAAGCTAAAACTTGACGTATATATTTATTTGCTATTAAAATAAAAGTCATAATGAAGATGACCATCGAACATGGTCAAAAGCTGGGTTTAAATATTGAATAGGTACTTACAGTAAATAAATAAAAAATAAATATTTTATTAAGTTATTGCATTGTCGTCGGACCTTAATGTGTGTGCAAATATTCAGATAAACCAGTCTACCGCAAATGTGTGAAAATTACTTTCGAAGATTCCGTTAAATATGTACATCAATACTCGTACATTGATAATCACGCACTGAGCTAATAAAAGCGTGTTAGAAAGACTGTAAGTGTTAATAGGTGACATATATGAATGTATGGATAATATATACAAAATATTTTTAATAAAGTAATAAAATATGTATTGAATCTGCTATTAGCATTTCTACTCATTCTTGCATCTATTAACATACTATCAGTACACCACAAGTCGCCCATTCAGCCTCGATCGCAGTACGCGATAAGACCGCCCTTTGTACCTATGATAAGTCTAGTTAGTAAGGGCCTCGTTTACCATCTTCAAGTAAAGCGTTGATTAGTTACTTATCGATTAGCGTTAATTGTCAAGTAATAGTTACGAGTATCTTTTGTCAATTTCAATTTTTTTATCTTAAGATTACTGCTACTCGAACGTCGTGAACGTCGCACGTGTAGTTACTGGTGACTTTAACTAGTGATTAGTCTACTTGGCGCTTTACTTGAGAATGGTGAAAGAGGCCCTTGTTTAAAAGTAAAAGTAAAAAAAAAGTAAAAACAAAAAAAAAAGTTAAAATTTTTTAAAGTCTTGTTTTAAATTATTATGGTGTACAATAAAGAATATTTTATTTTATTTTAAAATAACTTAATCTTCGAAGTATCTATATAAGTATATATGTATGGTTGACTTAAAGCCCGTAGAGTTTCCATTTACGTTTGTCTAAGTAGTCACACTACAAAAGTAGTACTATGAAATAATATCTGGTCGATCAAATATCGGAAAATTATCACCAGGGAAAACATCGTAAAGATATTTACCCTGGTGATAATTTTCCGTAAGGTATTGACATAAATATCGATTATAATAGTTTCTGTCGAACACTTTTAGTTTTACGAATATAAATATTAACTTTTCGCAGTAGTTAGTTAAAAAATTTTTTTTACGTGGGGAATGCATTTACGCACTTTGTGTGGGACTCCCGGGTCAGAAGCGGACCCGAACTACCCACTAAACCCCACGGTGTTCCTCCTCGCCCCTTAGCCGGGCCATGGTAGTCACTCAGGTATTACCATGACCCGACCAGGGGTGGCCCCCTATCGGTGGGGGCTCACTGTGACGGGGCGGGCCCTAGGCCCCCCCGTCAGACCGACGCCTCTCCCCAGAACACGTGGAGAGTGATCGTCCGCCACTGTTGGCGCGACAGGCCCTCCGACCTGCCGCGCGCGGCCTCCTCGTCGGGTGGGGCCGCCTGCTATTGCGCGCCGACGACCCCTACCCGGGGCCCTGCGGGGAGGCAGCGTGTCGCCCGAGCGCTCGCGCTCCCGCAGGGCCTCTCTCTTTGCCGCCATCACCTCTTTAGCGAAGGAGGTGACAGCGGCCCAACTCTCTTTACTGCCGGCCATCGATTCGATGACGGCCGGCAGCGACAAATTTGCGCCAACCACGCCAGTAAGTCGGGCGCGTTGAGCAGTCCAGGCCGTGCACACGGCCAGTGTGTGTTCGGCCGTATCCACGGCCCCGGATGCGCAATTTTTGCACCCGGGTGTGGACTCGACTCCAACCAGCTCACACAGGTATTTGGCAAAGCAGCCGTGGCCCGTGAGGAGCTGGGTGAGGTGGTAGGTCGGCACCCGGTGCGGCGCCTCGACCCACTGACGCAGGACTGGGCGCACGGCGTCAACCAGCCGCTTGCCCCAGGTCACATCTTCCAATCTCTCTGACCATCTCCCGAAGAGATCGTCGCGACATTCGCTCCTCCAGCGCACGATCTCCTCGGGGTGGGGCTCAATTGCCGACTCATTCCGCATCAAGGCCCTCCTTCTGTACACCTCAGCCAGGACCTCCGCCTCGAGGTCCCACGGGAGGCTCCCGGCAATAATGCATGCCGCCTCAAGCGAGACGGTGCGGTACGCCCTGGCAGCTCTCTGCGCCAAAACCCGCTGCGAACGCCGTAGCAGCGAGGCGTTTTCGACGCTGAGAGCCGCCGCCGCCCAAATTGGCGCTCCGTAGAGAGCTTTAGAGCGCACCACCCCGTCATAGAGACGGCGGCTGACAGCTCCGGCCCCCCCGCAATTCGGGAGCAGCCGGGCAAGCATTCCGGCGCACGTCACCAGCCTCGGCGCCAGCGCCCGGAAATGCTCGCCGAACCCCCATCTGCTGTCGAGCACCAACCCGAGATATTTCATTTTAGCTCCGACAGCGATAGGGGTTCCTCCCACGATGATATTGTAGCCGCGGGGGGGCTTAGCCCGAGACCCGTGGAAAAAGAGGGCCTCGGACTTTTCAAGGGCCACCTTCAGGCCAAGAGCCCTGATGCGGCTCACCAAAAGCGCGGTGCCCGCCGTAGCGAGCACCCCAGCGTCACGGAATGTGGGGCCCCGCGCGGTCACTAGGGTGTCGTCGGCATAACAGATGACCCTGACACCCGGGAGATTGGCACCGCGCAGGACCCAATCATAACCAATGTTCCACAAGAGCGGCCCGAGCACCGACCCCTGTGGAACGCCACATGTCATATCCCGGCGGACTATGCTGTCCCGGGCCGGGTAGAAAATGGCCCGGTCAGCGAAGTAGTCCGCCAGGACCCTCCTCAGGTACCATGGAACTCTGTGGTACCTGAGGGCCTCTGCGATCGTCGACCAAGGGAGGGTGTTGAAGGCGTTGGCAATGTCGAGTGACACCGCCAGCAACACCTCCCCCCGGGAAACCACATAATGGACTTGGTCCCTCAGTCGGGCCACAGCGTCCATTGTCGACCGTCCGCGGCGAAACCCGAACTGGTTATCGCTAATATCGGGGCCTACCGCCTCCAAATGCCGGACGAGGCGTGCAGCGACCACTCTTTCAAACAATTTGCACGCCTCGTTGAGTAAGACAATCGGGCGGTAGGCCGACGGCGAGTCGGGGGGTCGCCCGTGCTTTTGAAGGAGCACAAGCTTCCCTGTTTTCCACCGCTGCGGGACTCTGCCGGACGCCATGCACTCCGACATGAGGGACACGACTTCCTCCTCTAGGACTGGCATCACCTGGGCGAGGAGCCGCCCAGGAACGCCGTCCGGTCCCGGGGCGCGGTTCTTCAATTTGAGCTTCAGAACCGCAGCCCCTAGCTCGGCCTCGGACACGGGCGGAACTTCCTCGCCCGCTGCCGGTTCCTCTTCAGATAGGGCCGCCATTTGTGGCGGCGACCATTCTTCTCTCACAGGAAAGAGGGAGCTCACCACCTGCTCCACGAAGAGTGGCTCGAGGGTTCTCGTCAGGGGGAGCGCCGAGGGGCGGAGTTTTTGGGTAACCACCTTGTACGGGCGCCCCCATGGATCTCGATCCAGACTCCCGAGCCACTCCTGCCAAGCCTCAGCTTTGGCGGCCTTGATGGCAGCGGTAAACGCGTTACGAGCGGCCCGGTACGCGGCGAGCAGTACCTCTTCCTGGGTGAGGTCTCTATTGGCCCTCCGGCGACTGCGGGTGTACCGGCGCCGAGACATTTGACATTCGGTGCGGAGGCCAGCGAGGTGAGGCCTCCACCAGTACACCTGCTTGCGCGGAGGGATCGGACCCGCCCGATGCATCGCCGCGTCGCAGACACGAGATAGTGCTCCTGACAGTCGCTCACATCTCGCGTCCACGTCCAGGCCGTTCTCTGCATTTACAACATTGTGGCCGTTAGGGCCAGCGATCCACCGCTCCACGATGGCCGCCTCGGTGGCCAGCTCCGGGTCCAAGGTGTGCAACCTCCACCGAGGACCCTCTCCCGGTAGGGGACGGTCCAGCTCGGCGGCTGGGGCGTCCGTGGGGGATGGGACTAAGTCGAACCGTATGTAACGGTGGTCTGACAGCGTCTCCACCCCCTCTTCCACTCTCCACCGCCTCGTGCGGCAGGCCAGGGCGGGACTTGCGAAAGACAGGTCCACGATTGACCCGCCATTGTGCCGGACGCACGTCCAGGCCGTCCCCCTATTTAAAAGGACTAGGCCACTAGACACAGCCCACTCCTGCAGGGTGTCACCCCTAGCATTGGTCGCCGGAGATCCCCAGGACCGGGATTTGGCGTTGAAATCTCCGGCGACCACCACAGGGGTGGGGTGCACTTCCGCCGCGAGGTCACTAACCTCGGCGAGGAGACGCTCAAACTCGGCGAGCGTCCTGTTAGGCGAGAAGTACACCCCGATTACTGCAACGTCGCCCAGCGATGCGAGTACGCACCCGTGGCCCCTAGATACCCTCTGAAAGGGACGGGGGGCAGCACGACGTTGCCAGGCGACGATAGCCACCGAACCATCGTGATCGCCCACCCAGTCATCACGGGCTCGGACGAAGTACGGCTCGGCGACTACGGCTACACTTACTTGCCACTGCGCAGCGGTCTGGAGTAAGAGATCCTGGGCCGCCGCGCAATGATTAATATTCGCCTGCAGTATCGACACCCTATTGGCCATTTAATTGGTGATGGTGTCCATGGCCACCGGGGCAGCTGGTTGCGTAGCTGCCTTTTAGATTTTCCCCCGCCCATCTTTTTCGCCGTTGCTTTTGGCTTTTTGGCCATCGCTGGGCACTTTTTGTGGCCCAGACGATGACCTGCATCTACACCCT
Organism: Orgyia antiqua; assembly: GCA_916999025.1. Taxonomy (NCBI): domain Eukaryota; kingdom Metazoa; phylum Arthropoda; class Insecta; order Lepidoptera; family Erebidae; genus Orgyia; species Orgyia antiqua. The sequence continues at coordinate 10,845,011 of OU779864.1, read as the reverse complement.
CCGACGCGCAGACTGCGCAGCGAGGGTCTGCAGTGCAGACAGCTGCCTTGTGGCCAGGCTGTCCGCACCTGAAGCACAGTGCACTGCGGTCAGTTTCGCAGGTACACTGTACTCCAAAATGACCCGGGACGAGGCAGCGGAAGCATCGCTGCGGCCGCGCGTCAAGCAACGCAGCACGGGCCGTCGACCAGCCTACCACGAGGCGGCCGTTCTCTGTTATCTTTTTAGCCGCCGGGACAGGGCACTTGACCCAAACGGTCCCCGGGCGGCCAGGTGGGCGGATGATATTGCCCACCTTGACAAGATCGGGGCGGCAGCCCCCCACATTGACGACAGCCGCGGCCACCGATTCGCTGGTGGCCGCGTCCCCCAGGCCGGAGATGCGCATTTCGGCGCATTGCTCCGGTCTGGACACTCGAGCCTCAGAGCCGACGACCTCCCGCAACTTTGCGGCTAGCTCGTCAGCCTTCTTAGCCTTCTCGGCTCCAGAAACCTCCATTACACGGCCCCCAGTTCGGGCCGTGCGGAATCGAACACCGTTGATGCCTAGAGCCGAGAGGTTAATGGCCCCCTCGGCCTTCGCCATAATTTCGCCATATGTGGCCACAGAGTTTTCCGGCAGGGTAACAACTACAGCGGCGGTTTTGGGAGCGCGCAGTTTCCGGGCGCGCTTCGACTTTTTTTCCTTTTGTTGTTGCGTTGTTTGTGCAGCCGGCATGGCAGCGGTTGGGGCTGCTGTTTTGGATGGCTTCGTTCTTCGTGCCACAACATTCCACGCCTCCATCTGTTGTTGTTGAGGAAGCGGTGGTAGTGGTGTCGTTTGAGCCGCTGTCTGGGTCGCGGGTTGAGCCACTGGCGCCGAGGGAGGGGCAGCCGTTTCTTTGCGGGTGGCTAGAGCTTCGCAAGCCGCCAGGCTCTTCTTCTTCTTTCCTTTCTTTCCCGCAGTCTGAATTTTGCCGGGGGCGGAGGGAAGGATGTTCGTCGACTCCGTGGAAGGAGCAGTAGGCGCCAGAGGCGTGACATTGTCGACATTCAGTGTGGACACAGGAGCAGGTGATGTGTGCTCCGGTGCCCTACGCTTATCCGCAGCCAGCAGAGGGCGGGTTTTCGGTTCCGGCAAGAGACGATCATTGATGCCGGCGAGCCGGGAATCGATGTAAAACGCGATTTCGTCGCGCGACATTCCAGATGTGGTGGTCGCCTGATTATGGGCCTCCTGCCGGGCCCGGAGCTCCGCTATTTCGGCGCGGAGGAGTCTTATAGTCTCCGCGTCTCTTTTATTTCTCTCCTCCAGCTCGGCGCGCAAAAGTTTGAGGTCCTCAGATTCGACCCTGTGTTCCGCGAGCTCGAGGACCGTGTCGGTGATTAGTGTCATTGCGCTTCTCACTGATGACTTCTTCGCAACGGACCCTATAACATCTAGCGCCGATTCTACAATGCCGAGCAGCTCGTCCTTACCTCTTGGCTTTCTCTGGCCAGTACTCGATGGTGCTACAGTCTTCGTTGCAGCCTTTTCCAGGGCCTGCAACTTCTCGCTTGTGGCAGCGGCTTCGGCTGCCAGCTCTCTCTCCGCCTGCAGCTCCATTTCGCGCTGGAGCTGCTTGTTATACTCTTTCTTCGCACGTGCCACGCCAACGTACGCCCCTGTGGTCGGTGGTCGACCGCGTCCCTTCTTCTTTCCAGTTGAACTTGAAGGACCTTCTTGTTCTTCCAGAGGGCGTTTTCTCCAGAACCGCGGGTTTGATGGGGAGAGCGAGCGTGCAGGAGAGCACGAGTGCGATCGCTCATCCACTGACATGCAGCTGCTGTCAGACTCAGACAGCCGCCGTGATTCGCCGAGGTAGAGGCGAGTGAGCCTCTCTCTTGCTTCCTGGTTGACCAAAGCCCGAGTCCGGATTCGTTGGTCCTCGCCATTGATCGAGGAATCAGTAATCATCAGATCGTTTGCCAAGTTATCATTTTGAGCAGGTTCGCCAGTAGACCTAAGATTATCGCCAAGGTTATCATTTTGTGAAGATTCGCCCTTAGTCCGTGAGAGTTTGCCTAGGTCGTCATGTTTAGAGATATCAGTTTGGGTTTTGTTTGGGTTTTCGAGATTTTCCATATTAGTCCCACGAGTATGGGGGAAAGGGTGGTCGACGTAAGCGGAGCCCCCTGCACTTACGCAATCCTATGTACTGAGGCGAACCTTGCGGAGGTCGGACAGTTTCCGCAGGTTGTAACGACTTGACTGTCGGGTATTATTGACTTTTCCTTGTCTCGGGCCGGCCGGTTAAGGCAAGCCCCCTGTCCCAGCCATCACGCCGCTAGACGTGATCAACGACACGCAACGGCTGAGACAGGTTGCTCGACGTTGCCCACATTAGGGGGCATCCCTCCAGACACGAGTTAACGCATCCAGAAGGACCGCCAAGCCGCGGGGTATTCCCGCCCACAGCTACGTCCGAAGACCGCTGCCCATGAAGAGCCATCAAAAACAGAGCCTTACAGAGCTCACGCACCGGAGTCGGTGCCCAACGCCGAATGTGATCACCCACTCATCAGTCAGTTCTGCGGATCAGAATAGTACCGGGAGTAGGGGGACGGTACGGCACTCGCGACGCTCGAGGCAAGGAACGCCGTCGCGGACCTTGCAGGTCCGCCATCCCACGACCCCCTCTTGGGGTCAGCAGGGGCAAGACATCAGTCTACGCCAAACGCGGTCCCTCCATAGCTTGGAAAGGAGCGAGCTTGACGCAGTCCAGGGAGCACCAGACACAAGGCTTCCAATCTCCAGGGACGTATCTCAAAGACAAAAGAAACTATGCGCCCAACGTGGAGGTTTCCTGCCGTGGCTCCCCTCGCAGTAGTTAGTTACTATTAAAGCGGAACTAAACAATGATCTCTCTGTGCGGTGACGGATTAAGAATACAAGTGTCACCACCCGATCTCCTCCCAAGAGTGCTGTAAAAGTCAGCTAAGGCATATTGCACATAGATAACATCTTATGTGAGAGACGGAAAACTCGAAAATAAGCCCTGTGCCAACACGCCTGCTCAGCGAGGTACAGTAGACCATAATCCCTCCCAAAGTAGAGTAGGCCCGTGCCTGGAGGCAAGGTGCCGAGGCTGGAGAAGAAGGAAGAAGAAACAATGATCGTGATGAGTGTTAGACATTATATTTTCAAGCATTCGGAAACCATAAAGTACATGTTTAGATCTCGTAAAAGGTTTTATCACAAAACAAATGCTTTAAAATTGAATATTTCACAAGGGCTTAATTAGCTAGATGTTATATTTGCTCGAAAATTTTGTATCTTTTGAATATTCTAACACAATTATTTAAATTAAATATTCCTTTTCTGTTCACAGAGTTTTGAGATTTTCGTCCCTAAGATATCAGAGTTAAAAACATGATTTAATACAGGCGAATATGTGGAAGTTTATACGAATGCATAAAAACAAGGTCCCACACAAAATTATATATAAAAGACTGTAAAATATTTTACCACATTGTTAACAACATGTATGAATAAATGAAGCAGTAGTGAGCTGAGACAGTAGCTACGAGCTTTTACCTTACGTTTAGGTATGCCATACCTAAAGATAACGGGGCCAATGTTGTGGTCTAATTATTCAAGCAAAGCAGATGAAACCACAAAAATAATTTGCTTATAATAAAACTACTTTTTACGGATTTAGACGCGTATATTTGTTTTAAATTTTGGCCCGACGTTTCGGAGACTTTGCAGTCATCTTGGTCACGGGTGAGACTCGAAGACAGTCTCACCCGTGACCATGGTGACTGCAAAGTCTCCGAAACTTCGGGCCAAAATTTAAAACAAATATACGCGTCTAAATCTGTAAAAAGTAGTATTATTTAAACAGATGAGTCGCGCAAGTGTTAGGAAAAAAAAAAAAAAAAAAAAAAAAAAAAAAATTTGCTTATGTTTATGTACTTGTTTTATAATTTTAATATTCTGTCTAAATTGAAAGTACTCTATTTTATTACAGTGTAACCGTGAAACGAATTGTATATAGGAATATAAGAATACCTATAAGTCGGCGTACAACAGATGAGGCGCAGTAATCCTTTTTGAGAATTGAGTTACTGTTCCCCAAAACTAATTTACCTTCTATTGTTCCTCCGTATTTTCGAAGTTATTACATTTGTCTTGATCAGACATATTAAATTGCCTTCTCGAAAAGAAGGACCCTTCCAATTCTCTTATACAATTTACAGACATTATTTTGTCAACTGCTTCAAGCCCTTATTTAATATTTGCCTAGTTACTTACTAACTATCGTAGCTCATCATTGCATAGGTTATTACACTATTAATAAATAAGTACTATCTGTATTAATCATATTGAGAGAAATAAAGAAACGAGTATGCATTTTCTAAATATCGTTTAATTAAGCTTAACATTTTTGAATTAGGTTCCTTTATTGAGACTAAGCCCGATAGAACAAATAAATTAACTCCCAAATTCAATGTAGGTAAATAATTTGATAAAGCAAATAATAGCTAGGTACTTAGGCATAAAGGTTATTTAATATCATAATATATACACTGTCTCTCTCTACCCCATTTACGTCTCACAGTTGGGCTCAGGCCTTCTACACTGTGGGAGGGAGTACGTCTACTGTACCGCCCTGACCAGACATGTCGGCACAAGGTTTATTTTTGAGTTTTTCGTCCCTCACAAAGAATGTTATCTTGTCTTTTACAGGATCCTGGGAAGAAAAAGGGTTGGTGTTGGTGACTCTTGTATTCTTAAACCGTTACCACATAGACATAAAAATAAACACTACAGGTAAATATGTTTTAAGATCCATCGAGGATTTCTATAATATGTACCCAGTAGGTACATATTATAGGTAGGTATCTACATTTTAAAAGTAAAACTGTATTGTTAACATAATATTTTACCTCGTGTATTTCTGACTTCTTAAGTACAAAAGCCACGTGTCGTATTTGGAGCACACTTAAATATTTATTTAATTGTTTTATTAGTATTTATTGTTATAGTAGCAATAGAAATAGATAATTTTGAAAATTTTAAAATAGACGAACGGACGTGCGATTGAGTCTTAGTAATAAATGAAATTTTTGGTACGGAACCATAAAAAGAAGTAAAAAGAAGTCATAGTTTGAAAACCGCCTTACGATGTCGAATCTCAAATTAAGTGCGTAAGAAATTACATTATGACGAAGTAAGTAAATTTCACCAAGTATTACAAACACACTTTTCCAATATTAGCTTATGCTTCACAATATTTATTAAACGAGGAAAAAGAGTTTTTGAAAACTGTTTATAGATGTCTATACGCTCTATATAGTATCTATTAGCTATAGAATAGTAGGTATTTCAATAACAAATATCTGAATAATATTATATTATACTAGCTGACCCGGCAAACGTTGTTTTGCCATATAACTGTTAGGGGTCGACAACCCTAATAACTTAGGGGTATGAAAAATAGATAGTAACCGATTCTCAGACCTTTTGAATATGCATACAAAATTTCATAAAAATCCTTTAAGCCGTTTCGGAGGAATATGGGAATGAACACTGTGACACGAGAATTTTATATATTAGATTACTTTCGAGTAATGGTTACCATTACGCAAAAGATGTAATCCCTACTAATATTATAAATGCGAAAGTAACTCTATCTGTCTGTCTGTTCTGTCTGTTACGATTTCCCGCTTAAACCTCTCAACCGATTTTGATGAAATTTGGCACAGACAATCTTTCGACCCTGAGAAAGGACATAGACTACCTTTTATTGCAAAAAAAAAAATTCCAAATTCCACGCAGATGGAGTCGCGGGCAACAGCTAGTATTTCATAACCACGGGCAAACCATTTATCTATTATGTGTATTAAGTAAATAACCATTTAATTACATAATATATTCAATATTTTATGTGTTATTGTGTTATATGAAGTAGATACAAGTAATATAACGTCAAAAATTCCATGCACCAGAAATTCCTTTTTCCCCATTTCGCGTTCTCAATCAAATTGCTTTGCAAGGTCTGTGGGATTTCTCATTGAATAAAATTATTACGACGAGTAAAGGGTAATAACAAAAAATGTTATGGCCTGATGTACTTCAAAAATAGAATCATTGATCTTATTGCATTATGAATGAGGACAATATCTTATACCATGAAATAGGTTATATTAAATATTCTTTAGTCTCCCTTAAAAGTTTGGATACCTTTATTCCATAATAGTTATTACTAATAATTATGTATTTATAAATTGATGGAAGTTTTTGTAGGTACTTAAATTAGATCAAGTAGTAAAAATTTTCCGTATGGTGACCCTTGCCATCTTGCCCCTCTATTTTTATTGGAGGAGCGCTGTCACGTGATCAAGATTCACCGAAAATTCACTTCACTTTTTCTTACTGAATACCACTGCTGATCTGTTCGCCTGGTCAGTAGACCGTGATCCCTCCAAAAATAAAAGAGGCCCAACAGTGAGAGTAGCATTAATTCTAATAAACGAATTGAGATGGTTCTTTTTTATCTAATGGCTTTCACAAAGTCATCGCAATAGGTGTTCCTCCTGGTGTGTGTGGTAGGTAGACCGTCAGCACTTCGTCACTCTACTAGAAGTGGCCGCTACTCATGAGCATTCGTATCTCCGTAATTCTCCTCAAATCAGACACCCCGAAGACGAATTGAATTAATCAATTGGGATTCTACCAATGATATTCCCTCGTCTTATATTAAATTATTATATAGAAGCGCAATTAAGTATAGATAATTAAATAGAAATAATTAAAATAACCATTGTCACATTTTCATGGAAGAAAATAGCTGCTGATATATATAGAACAAATTCTATTTTCAGAGCTTCTCTAATGAGGGATGTAAAGATAAGAGGGGTTGAGTTGCGACATAAGGGATGAAGAGACAGGGTGGGCTCTGCTTCCAAGATTTGTAGTTATATGGAACTACATCTCTAAACTAATTAATCTTACAATTTACTAACATTAGATTCATTGGCAGATATTTCGCAGTAGTAGTACTAGTAGATACTGTAATGTACTGTAACTTTTACAAACAGAAATGTTTCCAAAAAAATTTTATTATCGTGTTATCGATGATTTAATTCTGACGCTTTTTAACTGTGATATATAGATGTATTCAAGGATGTTGAAAAATCATTCTTTGCGTCATAAATTGTGCTGTAACAGCAGGGGAGGGCAACTTTGAAATATTGCCTTCCATGTAATCGTTGTGTCGAACTAAGGGGCGCTAATGCTGTAACGTACAAACCAGCTAGTGAACATTTATCATGGAAAAAGTCAAGTGAACAAATTTTATGATGCTTTTCAGATCATTTAACTTTTAAAAATGTTTTTAAACCCAAAATATTCAATTTTTTAATTGCTAGGTTAAAACGGTTAATCCTTATCATGGTTAGATTGTGCAACTTTATTTCATTCTAAAGAGCATAGCAGACATTTCTATTAAGACACTGTACGGCTTATTATTACAAACTAGCTGTTGCCGGCGACTTCGCACGTGTAGAATTTAGAAAATGTTCCCCGTTTTATAACATTTTTTACTACTGCTTCTCTCCTATTAATTGCAGCGTGATGTTATATAGCCTATAGAGCCTTTCTCGCTAAATGGACTATCCAACACTGAAATAATTTTTCAAATCGGACCAGAGGTTTCTGAGATTAGCGCGTTTAAACAAACAAACAAACAAACTCTTCAGCTTTATAATATTAGTATATATAATTATATATGGAAGTACTTACAGTTTTTATAATTTTCTTTAACCAAGCAATATTTTCTATTGATTAGTGGTTTGCTAAGTGCACAGTAATTATTATCATTAGTAACTACTTAAAATTTGAAATATAAAATTATCTGCGATACACATAAATGCAAATACAATGTTGTGATTCACAGAAGCGGATAGGACCACAAAATAACCAGTGATTTAACTTAATTATTGCAGAGAACGTATTAATTTTGATTCTCACATTCCTAAGTGATAATAGCTGTTGTTGTTTGTCTAAAATAATATTAATAGACTTTTGTATTTACTGGTACCTGGATGGTTCTATATATTTCAATTATTAATACTGGTTAGCGAAGTTTGTCCGGGTGGTGACAAATTAAGAATACAAGAGTCACCACTGCTTTTCTTCCGAGGGTGCTGTAAGAGCTTAGGAATATTTTACACAGATAACATCTTCTGTGAGAGACGGACGTGACGTGTGGACTGTGTCACACGCTTGGTCAGCGCGCCACAGTAGCCCACAACCCCTCTAAAACCAAAAGCGGAGGAGGCCCCTGCTCAACAGTGGAACTTTAATGGGCTGGAGATAGAGAGAAAGAGAGAAGGAGAGAGAGAGAGAGAGACAGAAGTTAATCACGTTTGCTTACTAATTGTCTTACTCGTATTTATAAAGGTCCAGTGTTGTACTTAATGAGCAGATGATTGCAGCGAGTTTGAGTTTGATTCATGTGTTATTTATGTAACAAATGACATTGTTAACGCAAGAGTAAACAGGAAATCAAGTATATATAATAATTTCGGAAAAAAATAAAAATTGTAGAAAAAATCGATTTTGCAGCTAGGTCAGGTAAATAATTATTTTTAGCTATGATAATAAAAAAATATATAATTGTTCCTTATTTCATGAGTTTAACAACATATTGTTCATCTCACCTAAATAAATAAGACACGTCAAGTATATTTGTGATAGAGTGTGTTGAGTAATGATTCAGATGCCTTAACCATTCTTAGATGATAAAGTGAGTCCAAAAATGTACCAGCAGTGTGATGATTAATCGCTGTTTATGACAACCATTTCAAACGTATATATTCTGTACAATATACCATAAAAACTTAATCATAACTGTGTTTCCCATACATGAACTTTTTACGAAATTTTCGGGAGCTATTAGCTATGAAAACGCTTTCAACAAACTTTGAAAAAGAATCGAATTGAACTGTGCCTTTTATTTGTTATTGAAAAAGGTGAATATATATGTCTTTGTCACGAGTTAATACTTTCACAGATACCAAAACTTAAAAGACATTACATAGAATGAGGGTAAATAATAATAAATAATGAATATTCATGGACATTTCACACAACGTCCTCTGGTCTCAAGCTAAGCGTATATGCTTGTGTTATGGGTACCAGAATACGGATAGAATACATATACTACTTTTTTTTGTAAATACATACTTATAATACATAGAAACACCCAGACGCAGGACAAACATTTGTATGACAATTAGAAAAATCACACAAATGATTGTCCCGAGCGGGAATCGAACCCGCGACCTCTTGATCGGCAGTCCGTTACCAGAACCACTACACCACGAGGCCCGTCAAATAAAGGGTCAAAGGGTAATTGTGATGTTTCGATTACTTAACGAAACTTAAAAAAAATAAAAACAACTATGGTCTATTTTGAAATATTGGCTATTTTGTTGTACACGTTTATATTAATTCAAAATGTAAGTCTATAATACACAGTTTTTGTAGTTAGCAATAACATAGCCAAATTAAAATTGGTACCAGTGAGGCAAATGTTAGATACATGCAGTGAATTAGTTCTAGGAGTTGGTAATAAATTAATTAGCCATAATCTAACTAATTAAGACGAATTGTTGTTAGGTAGTCTTAATTAGTTTTATCGTCTATAAGAATTATCTCTCTGGTGAGACACAAATGACTGAAATGGTAATGACAGTACATACCGACCTGTTAATTAAATTAAATCACATGTCTAGATATTATAAAAGTGTTCAAAAATTGGTCAAGTGCGAGTCGGACTCGCGCACGAAGGGTTCCGTACCATTATCTATGCAACATAAGGCACGTTATTAATAAATGAGCAAACAACACACACAATACTTAATTAATCACGTTTGTTGTATGAGAGCAAGAAACGGTAAAAAAATCATGTTTGTTGTATGGGAGCCCCCCTTAAATATTTATTTTATTTTATTTTTAGTATTTGTTGTTATAGCGGCAATAGAAATACATCATCTGTGAAAATTTCAACTCTCTAGCTATCCCCGTTCTTGAGATACAGCCTGGTGACAGACGGACGGATGGACGGACGGACGGACAGCGAAGTCTCAGTAATAGGGTCCCGTTTTTACCCTTTGGGTACGGAACCCTAAAAATGAAATAAATAGTTTAATTTTTAACCAGGATGGTTAAAAGTAAAATACTAACTGATAGAGTTATGCTTTACTAACTTTATTGTTGTCAACTCTATCAAAGTAGAGATAAAAAGAAATAAAATGCAATAAACGTACTTACCTACCTAGTCATACAGAATAAGTTTTGTTATGTACGATATATATCTGCTACATTTGTAATAACGAAAAGAAGCCCTATACCATTTTCTAAGCTCATTAAACAAAGTCAAGAAAAGTTAGTTCTCTACAGAAAATATAATCACATTAAATTAAAAAATTTCTAGAACGTGTATTACGTTCTAGAAAATTCTAATAAAGATTTTTCTCTCTTATAGTGAAAGAGTCTCTCAAATTAAAATAATGTGTTTGTTATGTAGATATTAACCACAAATAAAATTTATTTCATCATTTTATGAAGCAAAGCCGTTATTTTTGTAGTTAAACTAGTCAACAGATTTAGATGTGTATTTTTTTATTAGGTAGAGGGGTTCAAGAGAATGTTTTTTGTCAATGATTTTTATTTTTATTTTATAAATTCTGTCCGTACGAACATGCAGGAAGTCGTTAAAGAATATTAGTGTTTTATAATAGTGTACAGATAGTTTGTATTTATTTTGTTGTAATATAGTCCTGATTCTCCTCAATAGTTAGACATATTGTTTGAAGCGAATGTGACTTATGTACGCAGACGACGTCGAACTGGCGGATTCGGATGCCGGGAGACTGGTGAGACGTGTGAATGCGTGAAAAGATTCGCTTGAGAACGGTGGTCTGAAACTAAATGTGGCGAAGACAATGTATATGGCCTGTAACACCACCAATCCCGTATCCGTGAGTATGGATGGAGATCCAATTGAACGTACGGACCAATTTAAATACCTGGGATCGGTACTCCACACATCCGGAGACATCGATTGCCATGTACAAGCCCGTATATCCGCCGCTTGGGCTAAGTGGCGTGAGGTGACAGGTGTCATTTGTGACCCAAAAATGCCGGTAAGTTGAAGGGACAGGTCTTTAAGTCTATCATTAGACCGGTCCTACTCTACGGCAGCGAATCGTGGCCCATACTTGAGCGAGACAAGCAGCAACTGCGTGTCACGGAGATGAAAATGCTGCGCTGGATGTGCGGAGTGTCACGTAAGGACCGCATTAGAAACTCCCGTATACGTGGCAGTCTACATGTCCGTGACATAGCAGACAAACTGCAGGAAAGTCGCCTACGTTGGTTTGGTCACGTTTTGCGACAACCGGCAAACTACGTGGGAAACAAATGTCTAGACATGGCACCTCCGCCAGGCCCCGGTAAAAGGGGTAGGCCTAAGAAGTGCTGGCTTGAGGTCGCCAAAGATGACATGCGTGCAAATGGTTTTACAGTCAGAGATGCCGCAGACCGAGCAAAGTGGAGCAGAAAAAGCAAGAAAGCGGACCCCGGGCGCCAAATTGACAGCTTAGGATGTGACCGGGAAAACGCTCAGATGATGATGATCATTGTTTGAAACGAATAAATCAAAACAAAATTGTGCCTTATGTTGCCTAGCAATACAAGAAAAAATTATACTAGCTATACAAAGACTCCTTTTAGAATCAATTATCCAATCATTTCGTTTAATTCTTAATTACTAAGAAATTAATAGATACTTTTGATATTTGGGTTTGCTGTCATAAATATTCTGAAGGTGTGTGCATCGTTCTCTGAGGGGTGAATTTAGTTTCCCCTGCTTAGTATTCTGCAGTTGTAACCTTATAATTCGAGGCAAAAATCTTAAAGTTTACTATGTAGGTGGCATGTGAAAATAAAGTTTATTTGGGTCCTTTCACTTTAGCGTCAAAGAGAACTGAAATGAGGTTATATTTGTGTTTAATTTTATAATAATAATTTTTAATAATATTGATTTTATATTTTAATTCAAAGAACATTATGAATCAATTCCAAACTCATACTAATTTTATTTTTTGTAAAATTTGTGTTTCTCATGTCGTAAAATATATGTATTTATGTGCTTTTAACTTAGACCTTTTGTAGGCATAGCCATGTAAGTTTATTGGTTAGAATTTTGTTAGTACTTACCTATCTATCTACTAACCTTGAAGCGAAAATTACAAAGCAAATTAATATAATATCACGTTAGATAATATCACGTCCTGAATTTTACCTATTTTTATTAATCGACATTCCTTTTACCCGCTTTTGGGTTTTATAAATAAGTACAAATAAGTTTGCAGTAGTTGAAAGCAATAACTAGAAAGCCGTTAATTATGTAATGTTAGAAGGTCAAACAATACTATACAAAACTATACAGGCGAGGACACAAACTTATGCATTAACTTTTCATTTGAAAGTTTTGGGACAAATACCCCCGAACTCCCGGGGTATATTAGCTATTTTCCATTATTTTTAATGTTGGTTGAAAACTAGGGATAGAGCAAGGAACAATGAAAAAAGGTGTTGAAAAAGAGCACCCTTATTAAAGCTTTTTCAGATCATAAAAAGTTAGCCATATGGAAAATAAAAAGCTAGTTTTAAAATTTTATCAAAATCATCAATCCTTGTCAAGAACGAACATGACTTACAATATTTTCGAATTATTCGGTAAGTATTGCGAGTCAAAAATATCTCAGTAAGACGAGAAAGCTATGTTTTGACTAGATGATTAATTCTTTTATTGTGAAGTTTTTACACAGCCATCTTGATTATCATTTTCTACAAGATATTATTAAAAAAAATATTTTGGTTATAACCTTTTGGTTCTTTTAGTGTTACATAATACGTTTATCGCTTTAGGCTATATAACATCACGCTGCGACCACTAGAAGCGAAGCATAAGTGAAAATAGTTGCAAAAACGGGAAATCTAAATTCCACGTGTAAAAGATCCCTGGCAATAGCTAGTATCTAAAAATACAATAGTGATTTGCATTATCACAAGATAATTCCTATGCTAATGCGGCTTTAGTATATTGTATCTTCTTAAAAGTATCAATTAAATGGTTTCAAAAACATTTTAAAAGGGGTATTAGTGTTTATTTACATAAACAATATCATTATGTGGGCCAAAGTCGACTGTTTTTGTAAACATAAAAGGAAACCCTTTTTATATGTACAAGGGTCGTCGTAGTCGTCTTACTTATAAACATGATAGCCAGAAATGTGACAGTAATAACCTTGGAACTGCAGAAAAACGAATAACTAAGCTCATGGCTTTACCATGGCGTTACGGATATGAGCTGCAGGGTTCTATTATTATATTTTTCTTGCAGATTAACTTGTGATTTTTGACACAGACTTTTTGTTATTGCATAAAAATTCTTGTGGTACCATGTAAAAGCAATATTTATCTTAGCATCTGTTTAACCATGTTATGTAATTCGTAACCTAAATGTTAATAAATTTATAGTAGATATCATTGTAAAGAACGCAAATATAGCTAAATATCCTGCTCTAATGTTAAGTAGTGAAAAGATTTTTGCAGGATCGGCGACGCGTGAGTGATACCTGTGATGTTACAGACGTCTATAAGCTACAGTAGTAGCTTACCATCCAGGTGGGCTGTAAGCTTGTTCGCCACCTTAGTATAAAAACAATATACTGTAGTAAAGTGTGAAATTTGAGATATGTTTTCATGAGTTACATGCTGTCTAAAAGTTAAACTCGTTTCATAAGAAGAAATAAAAGATCCTCTAATTAAAGTACCTGCCTGCTTTTCTCTGCATAACATGTAAGAGATCTAGAATGATAAGTAAATATTTTGATGTATAACTTTGGAACTAATTTTGTAGAGATTTTATTATTATTTAACATTAGAAAATGTATCTTGAATATCATAAAACATGAACAGATAATCTGTTCTGCTGTTCTTTTTCTCTTCCCAATAGAAAACTGTAATCAAATATAACACTACCATTTTTCTTCGCATCGTGCGTGAGTTTTGAGAAAATAATGAAGAACGAGTCAAAGAATAATGGAAAGTAAATAAAAACAACAAAATGACTTTTCAACAGATTTTCTGCATCAAGTAAGTTTTCGGAAAACGCAGTAAATACGAGTATATACGTATTCAGAGTTGTGGTACTCAAAGAACCGAAAAACAAAATATATGAACAACATTTTTCAGGTAGTATTATGAAAGGATCTTAAATAATATTATTATGTTTTATAGCTACGTTTTACGACTTTAAGTAAGGCTTTTCATACTTCTTAAATAATATTTAATTTATAAAAGCGCTTTTGATTTAATTTCATTTTTAGGGTTCCGTACCCAAAGGGTAAAAACGGAAACCCTATTACTGAGACTTCGCTGTCCGTCCGTCCGTCCGTCCGTCCGTCTGTCACCAGGCTGTATCTCAAGAACGGTGATAGCTAGAGAGTTGAAATTTTCACAGATGATGTATTTCTATTGCCGCTATAACAACAAATACTAAAAATAAAATAAAATAAATATTTAAGGGGGGCTCCCATACAAAAAACTGATTTTTTTTACCGTTTCTCTCTCGATACTAATAACGTTGCCTTATGTTGCAAAGATAATGGTACGGAACCCTTCGTGCGCGAGTCCCACTCGCACTTGACCAATTTTTATTAACGGATTTAGAAGACAGTACAGCATTTTATTCCACTTCGTAAACACGCCTGGATTGATTTAACTATTTTTGTCTTTTTTATACATACATAAAATAAATCTTTGATAATCAAAATAAACACTAATTAACAAATAATAAAGTTAAAAATAAATTTAATTAAAGTTATTAAAAATGTGTTTGACATTTAATTTTAATTATAAAGATTTATGATAAAGTTAAAATGTTAATATTTGTCATTGTCACATAAAAGCGAGTAATGCCTATTGTAGGCATAAACAAATTAAAACTTCCAACATCACAGTTTTCACTTCAACTACTCTATTTAATTTTCTATTAAACTTTGTTTTCAGTGGAGATCAAACAAAGCAGTTGGAGATTTATTTATGCGATACCGTACTATTTGGCCGAGGGAAAATTCAATTTGGTTTTTACCTGAGGGCGCTTCACACAATCTCTATCTAGAATCTTCACAAGATAATTTAATCATGGTGTAGAATACACGTAGGTACTGCAGCTTTCTTAAACTTGTCATGATATTACATTTTCTCTTTGTTTAAATAGAAATAAACATTACTTACTTCATTACAACATTTCTTCTTCTATTCAGGTTGTTAGCGTTCCACTATTAGGCGCGGAACTCTTTTTTTGTGGGAGAGTATCAGGTCTACTAATGCCACGCTGAGTGCTGACCAGTGTTCAGTTACGAGTATTCGGTATTTCACGGAAGATGTCTTCTCCTGATATCCGTTAGCTGGCTCTTACAGCATCCAGGGGAGGAAATGAAGTGATTCTTGTATTGTATTAAAACTTACACCTTCCCTAGACGCAGCATAACTTTCATTTATTTTAAATGAAACTGAAAGATCTTATTGTACAGAATTACATTTCGAGTTTGAGTTTTAATATTACAACAGGCTAAAGCCTAAAACTAAAGCCTAAAGAAACTAAAGCCGCAAGTTTGATACAATGATAAAGTCTAGTGTGATTCTCGGTAATTTCAACGAGTCTCGGTTCTTAAATTACTCTTTCTTAGAAGTTGAAGCCGTTATGAGCCTGTCTTCAGATAGCTAACAAGACAAAAGTAAGTGATTACATTCGGAGCTCAGATATGAAATGTAATTTAATTCATAAAATACGTCTAGAGAAGCTTTGCTTGCCAAACTAATGCTTAGTCTAAAAGGATAATAAGAAACCTTTAACACACAAGAACTCTATTGAAGTGAAACTATTTTCATAACTCTGTTAAAGGAAAAAAGGTAGAACTTTGATGCTGAACTTAGTCAAGTAGCTGTTAGAAAGTTT
This sequence comes from Orgyia antiqua, assembly GCA_916999025.1. Lineage (NCBI taxonomy): Eukaryota > Metazoa > Arthropoda > Insecta > Lepidoptera > Erebidae > Orgyia > Orgyia antiqua. The sequence continues at coordinate 10,828,947 of OU779864.1, read as the reverse complement.
AAGAACAATCTCAATTAAAAAGTTTAAATGATGCCGCCTGTGTATATTGTGATATACCTATTTGATATTCAAGTAAACTACTCTTCGGAAGGTATTACTTTTACTTTTTTCATTAATAATCCAAATTCTATATTTGAACACTAACGCGATAATCAATAGGTAATAAGTAAATGTTCTTCTTGATGCTATATTGCTGTTATTCCTTAGTTGATCTACAGTACTACGATCTAGAAAAAAAAATATCTCTTTTAAAATACGTAATATAGAATTTCCTCCAAATATATAGGATACAAATTATTCTTAAGAAATAATTTTATGTATAGATTACAGATTTTGTCAACATTTATACCTATACTTTTGTCAATGAAAATTAGTTCAAAATAAAGCATATTTTAAATAAAGTAGATATCACTAAATAAACCAAATTATAATGGAAAAAATGATAACCATAAGCGGGACTTGAACCCGCGATCTTGGAATGCCGTTCCGTCGCTCTACCAACTGAGCTATTATGGTCCACGCAAATGTTTACCAAATTTTCCACTACAATCATCTCAATGCGAGTTTTAACATCGTGCGATGTTTTTTCGTACAACGCCATCTATTGAGCGGTTTGCACCAACTCCATCAATCGATCAGTTAGCGTTCTTTACAGAACACAATTGGACCGAAGTAATGGCTGTACATGTATTTCTACATTAATTTATTAATATTTTTGCGATTGGATTAATCGCAAGTTGGTGCAAACCGCTCAATAGATGGCGTTGTACGAAAAAACATCGCACGATGTTAAAACTCGCAATGAGATGATTGTAGTGGAAAATTTGGTAAACATTTGCGTGGACCATAATAGCTCAGTTGAGAGAGCGACGGAACGGCATTCCGAGGTCGCGGGTTCAAGTCCCGCTTATGGTTATCATTTTTTCCATTATAATTTGGTTTATTTAGTAAAAGGCATAGCGAGTCAATCGCAAAAATATTAATAAATTAATAAAGTTAAAAGTAGATATCTTTAAATAAAACCTGTGCTTTTAAAAAAACATGTTAAGTAGATTTAGGTGTATTTGAATACCTCATATAAGGATAGAAAGTATAACGAACAACAAATAAAAATCCTATTAGACAAATGGACAAAACCGAGGACCTTCCCGAGGAAATGACGGATATTTACTTTTCCATAATGTCCTAGTCCACTTTAGCTACTTTCTGTTATGTCATACATTAAACGTTTACTCTTATATGTGTTTGTTATTATGTGGAAGGGACAATAATGAGTGTATTAAATTTTATGACATCCTAACATGCAAACACATCTGATTTGAAATGTACACACACCAGAACCTAGGATGAAATTGTCATCTGGTGTCGTACTAACGCTTGATAACTGTGTCTAAAAATAAATAATTATTAGTTATTTTATATTTTTTATGGATGTTACTGTTATTATCTGGATAAACACCTTTACTTCAAAATCTTTACTTTGAAAAATATGAAACGGATAAAGTTAAAAATATGGATCTTTATTATTATCTTTACATAATACAAAACAAAGTCGTTATTTTTGTGTGTATGTCCAAGCTTATATCTTCAAAACTACTTAACAGATTTTGATGCTGTATTTTAATAGACAGAGTGGTTCAAGATGATGATATTTTTTTGTATAGGTAATTTGTTAAGGTTTGGATTTTTAAATTCCGCGCGTAGGAAGTTGCGGGCAACAGCTAGTGTTAAAAAAACCTACCTAATGAATATGATAATGAGCAGCCCCAATATAAGAATTTAAAACACACTATATTTTTGAGCTCGTCTAATAAGATCTCTATGGGGGGTTTAAATTATGGCAAGAAGGAATCTCAGAGGTCTAAACAAATTGCTATCTTTTAACGTTATCTTTTACGATTCATTTACGCCCACCCGTCAACTAATGAGTTCTAATTTTTTTTTATAAAATTATTTAAGATTTGCGTAATAAGATTTGTTATTTTTTGTAACTTAACCTTTTATTATTTTCTCTGTAATTTATTCCGCAGTCCAGAGAGAGAGAGGTATACAAAATTAAAAGGTAAAAATAAATGATATTTTAAACTCGTACATAACAAACAAAGGCAAATAATATGTCGAAATAGTATGTTGAAACATAAATTCAGTACACAGTTTAAATCTTGAAAAGGACATAATATGCTACTTTAATAGCAATTTAATTTCAATTATACGAAGACGCGAGCAAAACCAAGTGTTAATAAGAATAAGAACTGCCGTTCACGAGGTCTCGGGTTCAATTCCCGGCCAGGACAATCATTTGTGTGATGTTTTTAATTGTCATACAAATGTTTGTACTGCGTCTGGGTGTTTACTATGTATTATAAGTATGTATTTACAAAAGAAAAGTAGTTTATCTACTATATACGTATTCTGGTACCGATAACACAAGCATATAAGCTTAGCTTGGGACCAGAGGACGTTGTGTGAAATGTCCATGAATATTTGTTTATTTATTTATTTGCAAGAATATATATTAACGTAGTAAAAAGAGTAATATTACATAAAATTACACGTTTTACACAACAATATCCAGTAAAACCACAAATAAACTGTATTTTAAACGTAATGGGTCAGTGGTTGCGCACAAATAGTAATATATTACTCGTACCAACATTCATTTCCTACTCAGTTCAATTAATTGAGTGTGTATGGGCGCCAAGCTCTGGATTTAGTTTCGTTTACTGTTTTATGAGCCATAAATTTCAAATTCTAGTAGTGTTTTCGAGTTTTATATTTATTTACAATTGGTCTGCACTTGCTTGATGGAATGTAAGTTAACTGCGGAATACACATTTTTTAATTTTCCTTTTTTGGAACTACGCAGAATACTTAAGTAAGCCATACACGCTACGGTCTACCGTAGAAGTCATCTGTGCAGCTATGTCTGTGCAGGTCAACCGAACATTGGTAGCGTGTATGGGGACATTCCGGTGTACCGGAGCGGTCTTCAGTTCTTTTTGCGATGGCATCGAATGAGGACGATGACGCGCTGGTATTGCTAGGCCTTGCTTTAGTTTTGAAGATAAAAGATACAAAAACAGTGAAAAGGAAGCGAAAAAAGTGGTGTAAGCATTGGTTATTGAAAAAGAAAACATATAGTCATGTTAATTTATTGAATGAATTAAAATTTGAACCAGAAGTTTTTAAAAACTATAAATAAATAAATAAATAAATGATTTATTTTCTCACAATGTAGACACAGTAACTTAAAGAGGATTAACAAAAGAAGAACAAAATTTCACAAAAGGAATCAACATTGTCAACAAGAGCTGGTGCCTATTATGGGTTTATTTAAAAGCCTGTATTACAGGTCACCAGTGCCCACTCCGTAGTGATATACGATAGTGCGATTACAATTGAGTTTGCAATTCCACTCGGTTTTATACATTTATAGTATGTTTGTGCTTAATATTAACTAAATAGCGAAACATAAAAAGGAAAAAGAACAAACTAAGTACCTACCGCAAAAACAAAATATATATATTATTATAAATAAATAACGCAGAGAGCAACATGAGTAGATATTACTACCGTGTGATAAGATGTGTGTGTGTGTTTATGTTGTTCATGAGTGAAAAAGTGTGTGTTAGTGAGTGAATGAGTATGTGATTGCTTGTGTGGTTATACTGGGAGTGTGAGTGAAGTATGAGGTTATGAAATAACTTTGGCTGAATGTATAAACGATATTAATTTATTTATTGTATTAAGTGCAAAAGTGTAAATATATAAATATTATAGACTTGAAGGGATCGATTATTGCAGTTATTATTAATAAAACATTACTTAATATTATTACATGTAGTTTTATTTCATTATAGTTTATGTAGTTAGATAATCTGTTTTAGCAATTTTTCAGTATCATTATATGTAAGGGTTTTAAGAAATGATGATATTGACTTTTTACAGCGAGTTTTGGTAAGTGGATAAAAATGGAGCTTAGCGTTCAACTTATTGTATAAAGAATCACCTAAGTAAGAATAAAATCTTTGGGCGAAGGCAGTGTTACATTTTGAAATTTGGCAGACGTGGTGTTTACGTCTTTTGTCTTTGGCAAGATTAGGATCGTACGTTAATTGGGAGTGTTTTTTTAAAATAGTATACAAAATGAATGACTGCCTAACGGTCAAGAGATCCCATTTTTTATAAAGACTGTAAGTGGGGAACCGAAACGACAGACCAGCAGCAACCTTTAATATTATACGTTGAGCGCGCTCAACCTGTATTATATGAGATTTGGCTGCCCCGCCCCAAGATGTGATGCAGTAAGTAGTAGAGTCGCTGGCGGTAATAGGTTAGATTTAAGTCCAAAAGCAATATAGTTGGTTTTATCTACATTCAGCGTTAGTAAATTGGTGTGCAACCATGCACATATTCTATCGAACCCGGTCTGAGCTGTCATGAACACCTCTTCCCAAGTGTCGCCAGTGAAAAATAATGCCGTATCATCAGCAAAAGTTAGGATTTTGCCGTTATTCAAGTTGGTTGCGCAGAGGTCGTTGATGTATACAAGGAAAAGTGTGGGTCCGAGTATACTACCCTGGGGTACACCACAGTTCACAGCTAGTGGGTCACTTATCCAATGTTCAATTTTTACTCTCTGGATCCTGTTCGAGAGAAAGCTATGGAGGAGTTTAAACGGGACCCCACGAATGCCTATCTTGTCCAGCTTATGTAGGAGCAAGGGAATAGAGACTGTGTCAAAAGCCTTGGCAATATCAAGGAAAACACTCAAGCATTTCCGTTTTTCATCAAGGCAGCCAACCACAGAATCAACAAGTTCACCAACAGCTTCGTTCGTTAGCTGACTTCCCTTGACGAAATCCGAATTGGGAAGATGATAAAAGGTTATTAGCCTCCAGATATTGAACCAGCCTAATGTTAATTATTTTTTCTAATATTTTTGATATTGTAGGTAAAATTGAAATTGGCCTAAAGTTGTTGACACAGTCTCTACTGCCCGCCTTATGAATAGGTTTAACAACGGCGGATTTAAATGCAGCAGGAAACTCTCCGGTAGAAATGGCAAGGTTACAAATGTGTGTAATAGCCGGGGCGAGATGATGAAGGTAACGCTTTAGAATTTTGCCCGAAATCTGATCGTCACCAACCGCACAATTGTCCCTTAAGTTAAGGATGAGCTGACTGACTTCAGTTTCTGTTGTTGGAAACAAGACAAATGAGTCAACAGGTGGAATGAGTGTAGACTCCTCAGGTTGAAATCTACAAGAGGTAGCGGTTGAACTGGCTAACTCAGCGAGTCTCCTACCAGTGTCCACAAAGAATCCATTGACATTATTGACACCACTTATTCTACTATTGCTCGATATGAGACAAACTGAATGGTCGGGTGATTTGCTAGTGCCACTGACATTCTTTATTACACTCCACAGGTTTCTTCTGCTATCCTTAGCCTTCTCTATCTCTTGTATTTCATAATTATGTTTAGCTTTTTTTAGGCATGCTGCACAATAATTCCGATACCGTTTGTAAGTGATTTGAAGCACATTATTGTTTGGATCCCTTTTATATTTTTTGTAAAGAATGTCTCTATTACGCATGCATTTTAGGAGGCCTTTAGTAATCCAAGGCTTGCTAATACGGTGTCGTCGCGGCAAGTTAATCTGGTATGTATTTGACCTAACAGCACGAGACACAAAGCCTAATAGCAATTCAGTGGCTGAATTAACGTCGCTACTCTCTAGTACAGACTGAAAGTTAAGTTCAGAAATTGCTTGGTCTAGATTCAAGTAGTTAACGCGGCTACTGGTCTTATTCGCGTATTCCGGATTTTTATTATATGTTAGACAGAGGGCTACACCGTAGTGATCTGTAAGCGACGATTCAATAACAAAACAAGAAGCCTCGAGTTTTGTTTTGATCATCATATGGTCCAAACAGGTTTTACTGTGAGTGGCTAAAACTTGACCGGGCAGCAAGCCATAAGTAACCAGAGAATTTAGATATTCGCAGGAGCGGTTATCAGTGTTGTTATCCGCAATGTCTATATTGATGTCGCCACATATTATAATATTCTTGTAAGAGCTTTTCCTAGCAAGAAGGGTTTCAAGGGAACGAAGAAAATTTAGTATATTTTGTTGACTGGGCGGACGATAAATACCTATAATACAAGTATCCGAGATATTAAGCAATAGACAGTTAGCATCATCAATTTGTGGTTCTTCAAATGTGACATTTAAGTGTTTACTATAGTATATAACAACCCCTTCGTTCTGTGTTTTGTGTTGTGACGTAGCTATATAGTTATAATTGCTGAGGAGCGGGATATATCCAGTTGAGTGTAACCAACATTCGGAGAGAACTAATACATCCCATGCTACGTTGGATCTGTGCATTAGAGTGATAAAATTTGTCAGGTTACATGAAATACTACGTATATTTTGCGAGAATATTTTTAGATATGGTTTTTTACTACATATATATGATTTAAGTTCATCTACACCACACTTTACCGCCTGTGCCACCGAGAATGCGTCCAGTCCCGAGTTTATTACATCAATATCTTGCATCATCTAATGTAATTAATATCGTAAGGAAACCACAATGTCACTAAAAAGTAACATGTGAAAGGCAAGATTGAGGAATTCAAGCCCAGAACCGGCATTCCGATGTAAAGCAGCAAGTGGCGCAGATAAGATAGTGTCATATATTTATGTAAGTAGTAAAATAAAGTTAAGGTGTTATGTTTTAATGCAAGTGTTATTATTATTTTGTACTGTATTGTTTTGTTGTTGCGAATGGTGATTGGGATGAATGTGTGATATAAGGACTCTCTGCGGAAGATAATACAAACTAATCTAAAAGATAAACAATTGTAAGAATGTTCCAACAAAAAGAAGATGTAAAATAAAATTATTTTAAGAAAAGACTTACATAACATTAGTATATAAGGCCTGTAAATTATAAGTAAGAATAAACTAGAACTGCAGTGAATAGTTAACACGAGGTCTAGTCATGCCGTAAGGCTGTTCAGTTGAGATTCATGTACAATGACGATGGGAGTGTCACCGAATTCCTTCTTTACGAACACCTTGCCATGGGAAGTCCAAGCCGAGATCCATTTCTTCTCTTTTACCCCTTCACGGGCCATGTAGAATAATCGTTTTGCTTTATTTGTCAGATAGTCCGACAAATAAATTAATTTAGGTGAGCCGGGTAAGTCAAGATGTTCTGTACATAGTGGAGGCTGTTTATTTTCGCGACGAGACCGATAAGTGTTTCTATATGATGTAATGACGCATTCCTTCCTTCCACTATCTCCGAATGGACGAGAAAACATACCTTAAAGAAAAGGAAGAAAGAAAGAAACACTAGAAAACAACTGACGCGATCTGCGCAGGCGACCAGAGTGCACGCACACACGCAAAGGTACACCGTACGGCGTCACTCGAAAGAATTGATTTTCGATCTTGCGCCGGTCGCCTGCGCAGGCTCAAAAAACTGCACAGGTCTATTCCCACACACATTCCGGTCTACCTGCGCAGGCATACTTGCTCAGGTGGACCTTTCCGGCAGACCGTAGCGTGTATGGCCGGCATAAATCTTCTCTTTTGGAAAATTATGTCAAAAGGTACATGTCACAAGCACAACGGCAACGTCCTGAATCTATTCATACAACTTTTCAAAATTTTACATAATATTTTCGCTTATTTTTACCTGCAAAATATCACAATTTTCTAACGACTATAATGAAAGCCTTCAATCCAGCAATATAATGTTTATATAAATATGGATAGAATTTATTACAACACGTATATATACCTACTTACTTATTCTTTAATTTTAATTCTAACTTCTGAACGGTTTCTGTATCAATCTAGACAAATATAAGCTTTCCGAGTATACCTAATCTATCAAGAAATGTTTCATATTTAAGATGTTTGTAGTTGATTACTACTCAAATTTATTCTCCAGTAGCTTTTGCTAGTGGTTAGTAACAAATAGACTTCAAAATTTATACTCGAGTGAATTTACCTGTGGTTTCACTCAGGTGGAAATGTAAATTTTATTTAAGTAGCCTGGAGAGATTTTCATTGAAGATTATTCAAGAAAATTGGGTCAACTGTTAATAAGTAATAACTTAATGAGTAAGCAATTATATTCTAAAGGATTTCTGCGTAGCCATCCTTATTTTTCCAGTAGTAAAGAAGGTAGTAACCGCAACCTTATGAAACGGGAGCTAAAATTTCCATAGGTAACATTGTTACTACTTCCGTAAATGTCCAAAACGGTAAAAGAGTTCGAGTAACCGGAGAACATGCATAAAATGTTGCAATTGAGAACCTCCACATTTTTTCTAAGTAAATTTTGTATCAATAATGGTACAAAATTAATATCCTTGTATGCGCTATTAAAAACTTCAGGAGTTAATGTCAAGCTTTCAAGAAAATTAATTGTATATCCTGAAAGGTCGACCATGTGCTCAAAGCAAGGAGGATAGTTAATAAAACGAGAGGAAAACACATTGTTTTCAAAAAAAACTTACGTCAGGGAACAACAAAGCATTACAACAGTTTATAGCAGCCTTCTTTCTTATTTTGCTAAATCCCTAAAATTTGACATTTTCAGAAGCAATGCATTTGACATAGATTCAATCTTTCTTCAGGCCACCCCATATGCCATCCCAATCTGGGATGACATTTCGTTTAAGGCCTGTAGGGTTACTCTTGAAAACAATCGCAATACCACTATAATTCCAATTCAAATCCAAGGATAACCTTAAAGTCTTACTCTTGAACACAATAACGTTGTTAAGAGGATACAAAAATAGCTTCGTGCATTTTTCTACGCACGAAGTTTTCATTGTTTCTTTAGATTGAATGGCTAGAGCTCTAATTTTTAAGTATATGTTTTTTCAATATATGATCTAGGATCGCATAAACTCAGAAACGCGAATGAAAAAAGTTTTCTCGATAGAAAATCTTAGCGAAACAACCTCTCTAATTTTTTATTTTTTTCATTTGTCTGTCTATTATCGCGTATTAACTAATGAAATAACTTTAAAAACATAAGTAACTATTTTAACCTCTCAATTGGCACTTGACCTTGATTTATAACGGAACATCTGGCACCGCCCCCCGCCCGGCCCCCCGCTAGATAACAATAGATGCATTGTTTCGAAGATTTCACAATGATTTTGTATAAACACCTAATAAGATGTATATATATTTGGCTTGAGTATAAAATTCTTTACGAATTAGTATTTAACAATTCTAAAGCTTAATACATAAATGTTTTTAAAACTTCCGGTAATTAGTAGGGTAATAAAAAATTACGATAAATTTGTATAAAATATGGTATATTTTGAAATTGAAATAGTTTCATATTACAGTGCTTATTTTTTCTTATAGCTAAATGTTATAATTACGAAATGTAATAACCACATAACACGTTCACAAACATTTTTTTTACACCACGGCTATTAAAACTAACGGTACAATCTCTCACAATGGCGGGCACTTAAGAAAAAAAACACGGTAGTTTCAAGTGGCTTTGTTATCGTACGGCTAGGGTTTCGAGTACCTAACATGTGTTGAGCCACAGTTTGGTTTATCTACTGTTTATAATATAAACAACAGATGTTTATCTTTGTTTATTTTTAAATACGATTCAAATAAAGCGACCCATTGTAAGTTTGGGACTCGAATCACCGACTTTACTACGATAATTTTTATTGAGAAATGTATGCCGTAATTCTTATTAGAATTTTTTTATATAAATAGTATATAATATTTTCTACACAATTAAAAACGCTTTTATGTACTTACCATATAAGAATAATTAGAAAATAGCAACTAGAATTCTAGAATTCTAGAATTTTCCATACAAATACGAATGCCATACAAAAATGAACCGTATTTACATAGCGCAACGAACAACTGGCACGCGTCCATAATATGGCCGCTTGCCAGTCAAGGTGCGGAGCCAATTTCGGGATTGTGACATTTGTAACACACACAGAAACACAAATAAAAGGTATTTTTTGGTACACTATTAACACAGGCACAGAATAAATATAGAAAACCACGACGATTTCACATTAAAACCTTTATGAACAATATAAATACGTAGCACTACTAAACACGAACTGTCGCGCCGCGCATTTAAACTTACACTGACCACAGTATAAAATATTTATTACTATGTTAGACCACATTATCGGCTTGCCTGCTGGCCTATTCTTTCCCGTACACATTGCAATAGATGTGAGTAAGAAAAGTATAATATCGTCGTACTTATTCGCTATGTAACGGGACACGGAAACAGCGACCACAATGTGGCCTCTTGCCAGAAGCTCGGAATTTTTATCGACCACATTGTGGTCGCCTGCCAGTCGTGAGGATATATAGAAACACGTAAATCAGAATTAAAATATATTTAGTAGATTTTGAGTAAATAGGAAAAGTATCCCTAATTCTTCATTTTCTGTGCCTACTGGCTGTGTTAATATGTACGTGTAGGCGATGAAATACGATAATATTGATGTAGGCCCTTAATGGATTAACATCTGAATCACTCAATAATTGGCTACATTCGACGTGAAGTGAGCAGCGTTAACATCTATCATAGTGCTGTGGCATAGGGATCGATAAACTGTTGTTTAACTATTTGTAGTAAAATTTAAATAAAATACTGTTATTTCAAGGTAGTTTCACCTTAAAATTGCGTAAATGGAAACTAATTGACAATATTTCATTGTATTTTACCTAAAAAGACCTCAATTATGTAAAAAAAATGTCCGCCCGTTGCTTACAATTATCTACAATTTAAAAAGTACTGTGATTGTGTTGATAAGGCGCGAGATTCGAATTTCAAAACTTTGTTTGCTTATATTCTTGAGTCCCTGTTGAAAGAAATCTTTTCAAGTCAAGGACAAGGGTCTCAATTAAGTGAAGTGTTTTATTTGTTGAGTGGTTGTGGTGCCAGTGAATCATGTGCATGGATGTTCGTACTTACAAATTAAATCCAGAGATTTTAAGTTTAAAAAGCAACATAAAGCATAAAGGTATGTTTATAATATTAATTTTATCAACTATACTACAAGGAAGTTTTTATTTAGTTCTCTATCTTTATCCAAGCTATCCTTTGTACATACTAGTTTATTTAAGATGTGCATAAAAATATACATATAACAAAATACTTGACTGTATGAAAAATGTAAATAATGATAATAGGGTATAGATAATAGATTTTAAGAAAATCCTACAGAAATACCTAGTTAATAAATGTTATTATAGTATTAATGACTTTTTAAATGATAGATGTTAAGGTCGCTTATTAAAATAATAGTTAGTCTATTAAATGAAGTAGTAATAATAGAGAGTATTATAGTATGATAATAGTTTACTATTTAGAAGATTTATGATTAGGTAAATGTTATGTTTATTTTGAGTCTAATTGTTTAGTTTGAAGCCATATTGCTGTGCCCTAAGGGCTCATGTTTCAGTCCAAACATGAATGCAATAAATAAATGGATAAATAAATACCTAGGCACCTATTTTCCTGTAAGAGTATTAGATAAATAGACGGTTGATACAATTTATTTTTATTTACATCATCATTTATTATATCATTTATTTTATTACATTATTTACTGTACAACATTTAGTAAAACAATATAGAACATTTTCATCATAAACATCACGCCTAATATTTCACAATTAGAAGTCCAAGCCAATTTAATTAAATTTCGTAAAATAACTCTGCTTTCGCTATAATTGGCTGTAAATTCATCGTCACCCATAGCAAAATCATTGGTCATATAATGTGCGTAATGACACTCATATCTTCGTTGTTTCAACTCATTTCTATAAGCTGCGCGAAGAATGAGATATGGAAGAGACAGTCAAGCCATTTTTGTATATTACTTTACACCTTTAAACAGTAAAATCAATCGAAATCACCTTCACAATTTCAAAAAAGTTACTCTTTGGTTATTGTGCTAATCCCAATCTCTAACGCAATTTCTATTTCAATACGGAGCTGTCAAAAGGCGTCAAGAGTACGGTTTTGTCGACATTGACCAATCATGTTTAGTTCGCTCAATATCCGCTCAGTATTAACACAATATGGCGCTAGTGTTGTGTTCAAGAGTACGAAACGTGATGAAACGTCATAATCTCAATGCTAATGGATCGGAATTGTTTTCAAGAGTAACCCTACTGATTGTTGAACCTGACCCAAACCCGTGTTTGAAATTAAAAAGGCGGTGAAAATAAATTTTAAAGATTCCATTGGGTATATAGAATAAAATATAAATACATACATACGAATAAAGCTAATAAAAGCATAAATTAAATAAAAAGATGATCTCCTTTTAATTCTATATACTTACTAGTTGTTGCTTTCAAATTCGTACGCGTGGAAATAAGAAACCATAACAAATTATACAAAAAAGCCATCCTCTTAAACTATTCTATCTAGGTATTAAAAATAAACGCATCAAAGTCCGTTGCGTATCTTTGAAATTAATAGCTCACATCGAGACATACATACAAAAATAACGACTTTGTTTTTTAATAAGTAAGGTAAGGATAAAGATTTCACGAAATTATTTATTTAACTAAACTTAGTATGTACCTAGGTACGCCGCACAATTAAATAGAGTCAACGTAATTTAAATTCATATCTACTTAAATGATTTCAAACAGTATTTAGTTTCAAAGCTGTTAGTTAGTAGTCTATTAATGCCAGTAGCTTTGTTTATTATATCTAAATGAAACATTACAGGGGTGTAGTTCGGTAACACGTTCCGATGCTATCGCGTTAAATTACCCTATACACATGTTGACATTGTAATATAATAGCATTGTTTATATTATATTTGTAATAAAGAAGCTTTTGTTTTGCACATCGCTTTATAAGCTAAATAATCTAGGTATACAAACCAATTGAAGGGTCTGTTTTGTAACGACGCGGCCAAATAATAGATAACGTTTTGCTTAAGAGGATACCAAAATAGCTTCGTGCATTTTTCTACGTACGAAGTTTTCATTGTTTCTTTAGATTGAATGGCTAGAGCTCTAATTTTTAAGTATACGTTTTTTCAATATATGATCTAGGATCGCATAAACTCAGAAACGCGATTGAAAAAAGTTTTCTCGATAGAAAATCTTAGCGAAACAACCTCTCTAATTTTTTATTTTTTTCATTTGTCGGTCTATTATCGCGTATTAACTAATGAAATAACTTTAAAAACATAAGTAACTATTATATATAGAAACACGTAAATCAGAATTAAAATATATTTAGTAGATTTTGAGTAAATAGGAAAAGTGTCCCTAATTCTTCATTTTCTGTGCCTACTGGCTGTGTTAATATGTACGTGTCGGCGATGATATACGATAATATTGATGTAGGCCCTTAATTTGATTCGTACAAAATCGGGTGTTCATAAAGAGTTATCGTAATGCCAAGAAAGCGTAGATATTTGGAAACATTTTAACGTACTTGTGTATATTAAAATAAACTCTTTACTGAAATTGTTTCAGTAGTTTTATCGACGCTATGGCTCAATTAAAAGTTTTGAAGCAAACTCTCGCATTCATGTAGTTTGTTTTGTTGGCACCTACGCCAGCAGTGGTTATTAATTTAGATTTGCAAAAAAACAGTAGCAGCATGTTAAAATTTTGCTTATTTAAAAGCTCATTTCTATTTATAACTTTTTGTTTTATATTTTTAACTTCAAACAGAAATTATCTTGCTACCTAAAATTTCTCTTTCAATGATTGTTAACGTCAGTCTCTCATGAAGAGCATGCCAACATAAAAGACATCCTCGTTCTTCTATCCTTGACCTGAACAGCTTTATACACCTACTTCTGCACCACCTGGAAAATCGCAAGACCGTTTATATTATTATAAGATTGTATAAAAAAGAAAATCGCCTGTATCTCCCATGCCTACACGATTATGATGATAATTTTTTTCACATTTTTTTGACTGCTTTTGAAGAAAATCAAGCACAAAAATATGTACCTACTAAAATCGTGTTATTGGAGACAGTAAAAATGAATTTAAAATATTGATTTTAGGGATAAACAAATCCGTATTAGATACCTATATTTTAAGTACCTACCCTACAATACTACGAGGCTCTATCAAAAAACAATTGCAATTGCCACGGAGTTCTATTAACATGTATTGTAACAACTAAATTAATATGACAATGAGGGAGCTTGAACTATTGGAGCATACGAATTGAACTAATTATGCTAATAATTATGTTACGGGCACGATATAAATGCGATTTGGTAACGTGTTTAGGGAATTCCTTCTGAGACTCCGTAGAGCAACTAAACTAAGACTATGAGGACAGAATACTAATCACACTCACTCCCATAATAAATATTTAATCAAGGTGACTTTTCTTAGGCTTTTGCGTAATCTATAAATACCTATTTTTAGGCTCTAATGCGATTTTTCTTTTCTCACAAAGAATGATACCTAACTGTGTAGAATATCCCTTAGCTGGCTTACCTATAAAGCACCCTGGGGAGGAATTGAGGAGGTGACATTTGTATTCTTAATCCGCATCAAACCAGATGCAGATGTCGTTATTTGGTTTTGAAAAATGACCACACTCAGACCGTCATCGTTTACACATATTAAAAAAATATTTGTTGCTATGTATCCCAAATAGCATTAGGTAACATTGTTAAAATCGATCAATAAAATTACCAATTATCCTTTACATTATTAGGAAAATAAATCTGAGTAGATACGTATTAGGAAATAAGAGCAGAAAGTTTTATTTATTTCCACAAGATTATTTCAGTACAACACCGCCCGCGTCAACAATGAAAGTAATTTTACTAAAAGCACCGTTCTTTTGTTAAAATGGATTTCTTTTCGATCTCTAAAGATTTTTATGAAAATTATGTAGATATAATATTTCTTGCATTTTCTTCGCTAATCTGGTTATAATTTCTAGTTATGTGAGTACTATATAAATATAATATTTATTTAATATTGTGGTTACAAAATACGTTGGCCTCAAAATATGGATCAATATTGATTTGCTTTACGTTTATAATAATTTAATGTAAGTATTGTAAACTATGGCAAATCGATATTGATGCACACATTTTTAGAAATCGATATTGATGCACACATTTTTATTATTTCGTACAAAGTAGGTATTCAAAGCGTTGCAGGTAAAGTTAATTCTTCTGAAGAATTCGTTAAGGGCCTACATCAATATTATCGTATATCATCGCCGACACGTACATATTTAACACAGCCAGTAGGCACAGAAAATGAAGAATTAGGGATACTTTTCCTATTTACTCAAAATCTACTAAATATATTTTAATTCTGATTTACGCGTTTCTTTAAATAATAGTTACTTATGTTTTTAAAGTTATTTCATTAGTTAATACGCGATAATAGACCGACAAATGAAAAAAATAAAAAATTTGAGAGGTTGTTTCGCCAAGATTTTCTATCGCGAAAACTTTTTTCAATCGCGTTTTTGAGTTGATGCGATCCTAGATCATATATTGAAAAAACATATACTTAAAAATTAGAGCTCTAGCCATTCAATCTAAAGAAACAATGAAAACTTCGTACATAGAAAAATGCACGAAGCTATTTTGGTATCGTCTTAAACAAAACATATAATTTATAAAGTTCAGAAAAAAGACATTTATTATAATACCATAAAATACCTACATAGGTACCTATTTAACCTATTCATTCACTCATAGAGGTGATGGATGATAGTCACCTTTATTATTATTATTGTTTTGTTTAATGGCAATCTACATAGTATCATATCATAGTCACCTTTAAGAGTGAATGAATAGGTTGTCATCGGACGACGCACGTAAAGTCTTGAAAAAGTTGAACGCACTTGAGCCGTGAGCCATTGCTTTCGCGGGTTTTTAGACGTCACTTAAATGTCAATGTCAAAATTTAAAAGTTTCGCAAATCAAAACAAATGAAATGTGAAATTAATAAATCTTGGATTTAAGTACTTAATTAATAATTTGATATATTAAAAAAGTGAACGTATAAGTATTTATATTTGTTTCCGTCAAGTGTTAAAACTTAAAATATGACGTCACTTTTGTCGGCTGAACTTTCTGCTACATGTAATGCTTTAGGAACATACGATAAAAGAAGTGGTAAATACTTAATAGACGATTACACCCTTAACACAGTTAAAGATTTGATTAGATATTTACGTCGTGATGGAGAAGATCATGAAATTCGTCGACATTTTGGTCAAACAAAAGTGTTACAATCCGATCTTCTGCCCATGTTGGTTGACCACTGGGAAAACTCTGAATTATTTGATGTTACTCTCAGGTATTTAACAATTTTAACATTACAGTAATAATTGTTACGGTGCGATATTTTACTTCAGTAATGTATTAATTGTTTTAGGCTCCTAGTTAACCTAACAAATCCAGCACTCCTGCTATACCGAGAGGAAGTACCTACCGAACGAACAGCTAGACATATTTATTTACAAATTTTACAACATCTACAAGCTTATAAGGAAGAAGCCTTCACCAAAGTTGAAACATGGAATATATTTGCTAAGAAATTAGCTAAAATATTAGAAATTGTAAGTTTGTTACAAATGTTCTAAACATTGAATATCGGTAACTTCCTACATGCTGTAAATCTATAATTCTGTCGCATAGTTCCAAAATTCATTAAATCTGCTTTTTAGTACAAGTTTGTAACTTTTACAACATTTTTAAAACAAATTATTTATATTTATACATTCCTATAATACCTAAAGTTAAAATGTATTACTAGACTTTATTTACATTGGTATTTGTAGAAACTGAATGAATAATATGGCATGTTCTGAAAACATAATTTATGACATGTGGAGTAAGCCGATATCAGAATTATATGACTCTGTTGTAATCTGTAATTTATTTATGTAACATAATTTATTTGAAAACTTGATGGCTAATGATTCTATTATTGTGTACATTTGTTGACTTAGGCCTACACTGTAACACCCCTGATGACTATAACAAGTCTGACTTTTTATTTGCCTGAATCCATTATATATTTATTAACTACTTAATTACCTACCAAATTGTTTTTATTAGGATTGGACAGAAAGAGATGAAGATACAGGTTTGATCATAGAAAGGATTCTAATTCTAATAAGAAATGTTCTTCATGTGCCAGCAGATTTGGATAAAGAAAGAAGACCTGAAAATGATGCCAGTGTACATGATCAAGTAAGTTTAGGCATATACAGAATGTCCCAAAAGTCAACGACAAGCCGAAGTCGCATGATAGGCAAGGTCATAACAGTTATCAGAAAAATATAAAAAAATTGGTCAAGTGCGAGTGGGACTCGCGCACGAAGGGTTCCGTACCATTATCTATGCAACATAAGGCAACGTTATTAGTATCGAGCAAGAAACGGTAAAAAAATCAGTTTTTTGTATGGAAGCCCTCCTTAAATATTTATTTTATTTTATTTTTAGTATTTGTTGTTATAGCGGCAATAGAAATACATCATCTGTGAAAATTTCAACTGTCTAGCTATCACCGTTCTTGAGATACAGCCTGGTGACAGACGGACGGACGGACGGACAGCGAAGTCTCAGTAATAGGGTCCCGTTTTTACCCTTTGGGTACGGAACCCTAAAAAATATGTTTTTTATTTTTAAAATAATTGCAATAACAAAATATTCAGGAAAATGTACACTTCCTGTAACAGTTTTTATTTTCCTGTTGCTACAAATCTTTACTTTTTGACATTTTTTTTTACTTATATCATCCTGAATAGTGGTTCTGTAATTTGTTACTTTAAAATCTGAGCTAACTGCTCCAGCTTGAAAGAAGATGTCATGTTTTGTAGAACCATGTTTCGAAAATCAGTATTTCAATGTTGTGCAATTATTTTAAAAATAAAAATTAAAAATTTTTTCTGATAATTATTTTTACCTTACCTATCATGCAACTTCGGCTTGACGTTGACTTTTGGGACATCCTGTATGTTGAAGGGATTAAGCTGTTACCCAAAAATTTGAATGCATGGAATTATACAAAAAGCTATCTGGGTCATCATCAATCCATTCCTTTTGTAGTTTTGAAGATATAAGCTCACATCGGGATATACATATAAAAAACTACTTTGTTTCATAATAAGTAAAGATTGTATTGAGTTTTGGGAGTAAATGGGTATTTATCCCCAAACCCAATAGAATAACCTCACACTCTCAAGAGTCTCTGGAATGTTTGAATGATATCAAAATCTAACTACATACATACTTTCCTGCATTTTTTAGCCTGTTCACCCTGGACCAGGACAAATCTGGAGAAACCTATATGGGATGCAACCATTTGTATGTTGTATGACTGTATTAGTTATTCCATTTCAGGTATTATGGGCTTTGAACCAGTCTGGTATACTGGACATAATATTGTATATGTCATCTGAAAATGAGAAACAATACTTTATGCATATTCTTGAAATAATATCACATTTGCTAAGAGAACAAAATCCGAGCAGTTTAGCAGATGCTGCATTACAAAGAAGTGTTGATGAAAAATTGAGAGATGACCAAGAACTGCTGTCAATTAGGCTGGCTGAAAACAAACAGAGAATTAATAAAATCAAACAATATTCTGGAACTAGGTAAAATAGTGTAGAGTTGTAGAGCATAGAATCTAGACTACACAATATTGCACAGGACTTAAATCAAGCACCAATTTTTTTCTTTCTTTTTTCAACAACTGGTACTCAGAGTACGCATTACAAAAATAGTTTTACAATTCATTTGAACCCTGCCTCCTGAACTAGGTAAATACCTATATCCCAGGAAACAGTTCTTTCCCCAACACTTATTTAGTTACTTTATTACACGCACGGAACTGGTAAACGATTTTTTTAGGGTTTCGTACAAACCCTTATAGTCTCACTACAGTGTCCGTCTGTCCGCCAAACTTTTTTTACTCAGCAACGTCTGAAGGTATCAACTTGAAACTCATGCCAAATCTAAATCTATGCGGTCCCTTGGTGCAAAAAATACAATCATTATTTTAGATCTACGCATTTAGAAGATATAACCGAATTACAGCCATGTTTGAGTATTTTCGACTTACGTACACTGTTATTTTGGGTTGTTAGGGGTCGATATGATGAAGTGATATAATGGTACCAAATCCTTTGTGCGCGAGCCCAACAAGTACTTGTTTTCAGCAAACTAGACTACTCAGTGTTTCATAGGTCTCAACTCAAATCGAGCGCCGCGCGTCGTATCGTCTATTCTTCTTACTTATTTACATACTAGCTGTTGCCCGCGACTTCGTACGCGTGAAATTTAAAAGTCAAACCTTAACAAACGGAAGTTTACTATAACAGTCGATAGATGGCATTGTACCGTTTTTTAAATCGCACTATCATTTCGTTACACACATTAACACTTAGCTCGTTAAAATATTTTTATTGTGTTAATTATTATTATTATTGTGTCATCATCCGGATTCCGCAGTTATTAAGGATTATTAGTAAGGATGCTTACATTTTTAGGAGCAGGCGTGTAGATTGTTTTTACTATTTTATTTTTATTGCGTATACTTTTACGACTTAGACATTAGTTGTAATTAATAAGTTTTGAAAGAAAAACCTAAACTAATACTATTCCGCTCATTATTATATCCCTGGAGATATATATAAATGAGCGGAATCGAGGCTTGTTTTGTCAATGTCTGTTGAAATTTCTAACTTTATAAACGTATACTAAAGTAATTTATTAATTTTGCATTTGACATGCTATGCTTTTACTTAATAAATCAAATTATGGTGGGAAAAGTGAAATGCCGCAAGCGAGACTTGAACCCACGACCTCGGAATACCGTTCCGAAGCTCTTCCAACTGAGCTTATTGCGGTCGTGCCTGCAACATCTCAAATTATTTATTATTTTATTTTATAAATTATTTTATAAACGTATTTTAGGCATTCACGTTTCGGTGGCACGTATGTAGTACAAAATATGAAGTCTATATCCGATAACGAGATTATTTGCTTAAAACCCCTGAACAAAATATCCAATTTGGACTTCAGTGGTAGCAAAAAATCTAAATTGGTGAAGCCTAAAAATCGTCGGCCCGTTGAGAGTGGTATTTTGGAAAGGCGATCAGCTTTTGCGATTCGGTAAGTTGATTTTACCCTTAAAGTAATGATCCAGAAAGTCTCACGCTTGACTCCTTTGAATATACTTACTGTATACTTCAATATGATATTCATAATTCAGGAATGAATTAAACAAAAAAAATAGTCAAAATAGATATTTGATATACACTTAAGTATATATTTTAATTGTGCTGAATTTCGTCAAAACATTTGTAAAAACAATCAGATATTATTACAAGCTCTTGTTATTGTTTGTTTCAATCCTAAATACTTAAATGTATGAACTTTCAATTGACTGCGTCAAATTAGGTAATATTTTATTTCGTGTTTGTTATTTAATTATATCCGAGCAATCTAATTAAATATTTTTCTTTTCTACACAAACCACTATAAAAAAATAATTGATATTAATATTATTTATTGCCTATTTATGTGGAGCTTAAATTTGCCTGGAATAAATACTTAAGTGTTTCGATGTAGACGAAAACTTTTATTCTAGGTTGTTTCTTAAAGAGTTTTGTATAGAATTCTTAAACAGTGCATATAATCCCCTTATGCATTATGTGAAAGATGTATTAGTTAGAGCGAAGGCGCAACAAAACGATGAATCCTACTACTTGTGGGCTGTTAAATTCTTTATGGAGTTTAACAGAGGACACAATTTTCAAGTCGGCTTGGTCAGGTAAGATTTTTAAAGTAATAATCATATTTGTGTATAAAAACTTGTAAATTACTTGTATTTTCTGTTATCGTCATCTTCCTGCCCTTATCCCATTATTTGGGGTCGGCGCAACATGTCTTTTTCTTCCATAACCTTATATTAGCCGTCATGTCTGTGTCAACCCCTCTTTCTTTCATGTCCTCTTTCACACAGCCCATCCATTGTATTTTCTGTTAATTAGCACGATTTCGTAGATTATGCGTAAAATTTATAACAGGGCTTTTGAAATTGTTAGGATTGTGCTTTACGCGTTTTATCTATTGAAAAAACCCGATGCTTTGGAGACTTGTAGGCACCATAGTCACAAGTAAAACTGAACTGTACGATTTCCTCTCTGATAAGTAGTTCGTGAAAAGTGATCCTATTAAAAAAAGTTTTGCACAAATTCTACCACGTATGTGAAAGATCTGGAACGATCTTCTTGATGCGGTGTTTTTGTGTACCCTCCTCATAGGTTTAAGAACAGTAGGCGGTTTGGTTGTGCCTTGGTGTTGTTGACTCACAAAGGAATTAATAGATGCTACAATAAAATAAAAAATTCTGCTAGTCTAATGACGCATTCTGTATCTAGCCCATCAACGTCCCACTGCTGCACGTCCTCGTCCCCCACTTTGGGAGGGATTATGGTCTACTGTAGCGCGCTGATCAGGCGTGTTATCACAGGTTTTATTATAGAGTAGTCTGTCTCTTACAGAGGATCTGTATAGGTTTAATATAATATTCCTTAGTTGGCTCTTACAGCTCCCTGGGAAGAAAAAGAAATCGTGACACTTGTATTCTTAATCCATGACCATACGGACAACATTATTTAACTTAAATACGCATTATTTAGAAAATTTAAATTATTTCAGTGAAACAATGTCAGTACCAATGTTCCATTATGTACAGCAACAAATGGAAAAATATTACGATATGATTAAGGTTGAGAAAAAGAAATATACAGTTTGGGTGAGAAGATTACACTTAGCTTTGAGAGCGTACAAGGAATTATTGAATACATTATTAGCTATGGATAAAAGTGTCGATCCTACTGTTAAAGAGTCCGCTAAAGTATTAAAAAGTAATATATTTTATGTATTAGAATATAGAGAGTTTATTCTGTATACATTTTTGAATTATGATGAAAATAAAATGCCAAGGTTTGTATTTTCAAATCTATTAATTATTTTATATCAAAATCAAAAATAATTTATTCACGTAGGCATATTCTTTTTTTGCCAAAAAAAATAAGCTCCTATGATATGTCCAAAAATTTTTTTCCCTACCACCGCTTCAGGACTTTCAATCCGCTGAGAAGAACCGGCGTAAGAAACTCAGCAGATAGATATATCTTTTTTTTAAATAATCATTACAATGTTTCTTGCAATTTATATAAATAATAATACCGGGTGCCCGAGAGGTCGTAGACATGGAATTTAAAAAAAAATCCTCGTTTTTGCCATATTTTTCACTGATGCTTCGCTTCTATTGGTCGCAGCGTGATGGTATATAACTCAAGCCTTCCTCGATAAATGTACTGTTCATCTTTGAAAGAACTTTTCAAATTGGACGAGCGCTTCCTGAGTTAAGCGCTTTTTAAACAAACAAACTAACTTTCCAACTTTATAATATATTTTATGTTTTTATTAATTTTTTGTATTAATAATGATACGAAAGAAACGCTTTTATGTATTTACGTTCTTATAAACACTCAAAGATTAGAAAAAAAGGAAGACATTTGGTATGTCTCGTTTAAATAGTTTTAAATGTTGAAAAGCAAAATAGCTCTACTGTGTTTCTAACACTGGTTCTGCTCAAAAGATTATATTATGTTCTGAACAACTGGTTAAGATATACATGCACTCCCTACTAAGGGGAAAAATTTGGATGTTTCATAAGACCAGCATTTTATTTTTTTAAACTAAAACATATATTTTAGTATTGAATAATAATGATAAATAATAATAATATAAACATATAAGTATCTACATGCAAAAAAATATTTTATTTTATTATGCTCTTGATTGTTAACATTTAAATTTATTTTTTTATAATGCAAACATTTTTATTTCTATGTTATATAAGACCTTTTAAGGGACAGTTTAGATGTTTTATTTTTTAGATCTTACGTAGTAGACTTAGTTGAAACAGTACATTTATTTCTGAAAATGTTAGAACATTATTGCAAGAAAACAGGTTTGGTAGTGCAGAAAAAAGTTAGGAAAAAGACGAAATCGAAACCAAAAAGTAAGTAAACCATTAATTTTTATGACTATTGTACTTAATTACTGAATTGACATTTGATTTTGGCTTTAAATTGTTTAACATGTTATTATATCACTAGCTATTGTCCGCGACTTCGTACGCGTGGAACTAAAAAACCAAATCTTAACAAATTATACATATAAAAATCCCTCTTGAACTACTCTATCTATTAAAAAACTGCATTAGAAACCGTTGTGTAGTCTAATGGTTTTATTCATAATGACTTATCGGAGGTTTAAAAGTTCGCTAAAATGGGTTCGCGAAAATTATCAAAATTTGTTATTCTTAATAGTCTTTTTACGCTAAAACGTTTATTATCTCTCCGATAAAATCTCCGTTTAAACCTCCGATAAGTCATTATGAATAAGACCATAAGGAATTTAAGCTCAAACAATGACATGACGAAAAAGCAACTTTGCTTATTATTCAGTATAATAAATTGCCAAAGATAAATTATTTAACGATTTCTTAACAGTATTTAAACAGAATTATCTAAATCTCTCCATAAATTAAATTAGCTATGCCTTTAAAAACATAAACAATCAAATTGTAAATCTTATTAAGTCTGTTATAATTAACAAAATTATAAAAATTTCTGAAAGGATTTTATCTTTTTCTTGTAGTTATTAAATTTTATAAATGATAATATGATACGACCTTCAAATTATAATTACGTAATTTTCATGTAAAAGAATATTTTTTTACCAAATACTACAAAAAACACCTTTTCTTTATATTATACTAGCTGACCCGGCAAACGTTGTTTTGCCATACAAATGTTAGGGGTAGACAAATAATTTGCAATAAATTAAAATTGCGACTATAATTTGAGATTTAAACTATCCTATCTCTCAAGTTGGATCGAACTGCACATGGTGTGCGAATTTTATTATAATCGGTTAAGTGGTTTAGGAGTCCATTGAGGACAAACATTGTGACACGAGATTTATATATATTAAGACTAGCTGACCCGGCAAACGTTGTTTTGCCATACTAAAAAAATAAGTTTGAAAAATAGATGTTGGCCGATTCTCAGACCTACTGAATATGTATGCAAAATTTGAGAAGAATCGGTCAAGCCGTTTCGGAGGAGTACGGTAACTAACACTGTGACACGTGAATTTTATATATTAGAAGATAAAGATGGCTATCAAAGTATCGGATAATAGTTATAGTATTAAGTTTGAATTAAGAAAAAAAAAATTAAAGTCGTATAGTAGGTACCTATGTTAATTGCCAGAATGACATCATCACAATATCACGCCTTTTTCCCATTAGACCCTAATCATAGGCAGCATGATATATCGTTTAATCACACGATCAAAGCAGCTTTTTTGGAACATAACCTCGCTCCAATCAATCTGACTATTATTAAAAACTGCTATGAATTTTTAACGTGATTTTGGTTTCTAATCACAATTCTGAGTAGTTTATATTAATAAAATGTATTTATTTAGAACAAAAGGTGGTAGAAAAAGTTAAAGAAGTGAATACAAACACACCTACATGGGAGGAAGTGAGGGCACAAATAGCTGCCGTGTTCACTTCAGGTATTGATGAATATCCGCCGCCATTTGACGCCGCATCTGACGTACCAATAGATCAACAAAAGTAAGTTTAAATAAGTAATCTCTTATTTTCATAATAATACTAGAATTGCCCGCAATTTCGTTGGCGTGGAATTCAGAAACCAAACCTTATCAAATTATCCAAACAATCCATTCAAAAATCCTCTTGAACTTATAAAAAAAATCTCATCAAAATGAGTTGGGTGGTAGTATTGAAGATATAACTTCTGACTTCATGAACAGCAGTCAGTTAAACTATCATGTCAAAATAAACATCAAATCTTCAGGAGACGGAAAACTGAAGTAAAACTAATGCAATAAATCAATACGTGCGCTCTTTTCTTTTTTAAATGTGCTGTCGAGATCGGTGATGTACCGAAATAACTTACTTAAAGACACAAAAATTGTTTCAAAACTAATTTGTAAGTGCTTGTTTCTTACGTAAAACTTCACAAACAGCTTTGAATATCTAGACCATTTGAAAAATATTATTATATGCACAGATTATATGGGATTTATAATCGATTGTTCGATAATTGATTTTAAACTTACGCGATTTGAACTCATAATTTGTTAATATTACCGGGACTATAATAACTTAAAAAGGCACAATATTGCAATACAAAAATTTATTGGAGGCAGGAGCCAATCATTGGATCGAACTACACCAACCTCGAGTCCTATCTACTGAGCGTCACTACTTTCCCAGAATGGTACGTGAGGCAGTTGAGATAAAGAAATACAAAAATTTCACTACTAGCCTGAAGCCTTTCAGTACTAGCCAGAAGAAGAGTGACGTAGTTAGTGTTGTGTGTCGAAGTACAGACTATAGTGAACATTTACATGTGCAAGACCAGGCGAGGGTAGTTCGCGAAACCCGCGCCTCCCGGAGACGTCGCTAGCAAGACTCCAGTCGACCCGTGACCACGATCGATGCAGTCGAAACGTCGGGAGCAAAGGTATTGTGCCTTTTTAAGTTATTAACGTGATTAAAGTCCCGGTAAAATTAACAAATTATGATTGTTCGATAGTTATATTTTTACAGTTCATCTGCTAATCAATTTAATTGTCATAATAAATGGCTTCCTTTTTAGAGAAAACTGTATGAAGAATGTCCAAAAACTGATGAAGGAATGTCAATATGAAGATGCAGTTGGAATGTTCAGAGCCGCGAGGTTTGTTTATGTATTTTATAATTATGTTGAAACAAGTTATACTGCTCAAAATTTTATTTTTATATTGTTTTATGGTCTTATTCATAATGACTTATCAGAGAGGTTTAAACGGAGATTTTATCGGAGAGATAATAAACGTTTTATCGTCAAAAGACTATTATGAATAACAAGTTTTGACAATTTTCGCGAACCGATTTTAGCGAACTTTTAAACCTCCAATAAGTCATGAATAAGACCATTACCGCCTTATTACAAAACGTGGACTAAGTTTAAGCCACAGCTTAAGCCTGGCTTTTTAAACACTTCAATTGCGCATTTCAAGCAGATTTTTCTCAAATCCTAGATCTAACAATGACCTTAGTCTTAAACCGACGCCAAACTAGTGTCAGAGCGGGTCTAACTATCCGATTCCTCGTAAATAAATTTTGTTAAATCTGGATTTAACGTTGAGCCGCGTTTTGTAATAAGGGGGTTTGAGTTTTCCACAAAAATATCACTTAACTTTAGTTTAAAACTTTAAAATCACTTACGTGTCCACCAAACCGCCAGTTTGTCAAATTTTTTTATATGTTGTATTAATAGATGTTTGTACTATCTAATGTTACCATTGATTATAATTTTTTTTTTATAAATATAGAGAAGTTTGGCCAGAAGAAGGCATTTTTGGCACAGTTGGAATATCCGAAGTTGAGGAACTAACAATGCTTGAAACTGTTTTTAATGCAGATTTAGGCGTGGAAATAACTGGTAAGTATATATAACTGATGTGAAATGATGAAGAATGCCTATTTTGTAACCATTTCCATACTAAGAAACAAACTCGAAACGAACGCCCTATATATAAGTACATGAGATTGGTGTGAAATGGCTTCTACTTTTTATATGCTTTTTGTTATGTTATTATCGTTCTATCCGTTTGCATATTGGTTTTAAAACCACTAAATCTTAGGGTGAGAATTCCAATTAAACTGATGAAAATCCATGTAAAATAGTTTCATGAAATAGCTTTTTAATATTCCTTATTTTAAATGTTTAATTTCGATTCCTTTTACAGAAAATATCCAAGAAGTAGATGATACACAAGAAAATTCCGAGTACGATGAAAATGGTAAATATAACTACTTTTGTATATTGCAGCCTTCTTTTCTTAATCAATCAATTTGAAATGGTTTCAATTTGGTTTGACATACTTATGAAACACTCGATAAATATATAGGTCATCGTGTTAATATATTAATGTTAACCCGATGACTTTCTAAGTCGCCCAATTTAAAACGTAAGAAGTTAAACGAGGGTATCCAATTAATATTAGTATTAGTTTTGATGCCTAAAGAAAAAAAATAAAGAAAACACGTTTTTATTGGTCCAACAAAATATGAAAAATGTAGGTCTTTCCAAAATGCACCCTAACCTGCAATTTTGTCTATATCTTTCGTATGTATGGAACAAACGAATGTTCTTATTTGGCAACACGCTTTGTACAGTTACTTATATATTGTACTGTGCCCGCGACTACGTACGCGTGAAATTTAGAAATTAAACATCAAGGAACAGAAGTTTACTATGCCTGTCAATAGATGGCGTTGATAGTCTTTTAAATCGCGCTATAGTTTCGATTAAGCTCGTCAAAATTTTTATAGTGTCATCAGCTCGTTTTCACATTTATAAATTAGTTAGGATTAGGATATATCACTATTTTAGTAGCGGTGATGATTTTAGTAGAGCTAGCGATGGGTTATAACAGCGAAAAGGTGATCTGTTATTCCTGTCACTGCTATGCCAAAATAACAGGTGCCAATACAGCCTTGCACTTGCTGTGAAAAATTAACAGTCATGGTTGTTCATTCTAAATATTATAACAGCCCCATTATTAATAACGTATTGGCACCTGTTATTAAATAACAGGCTGTTATATTTTGAATGAACAACCATGACTGTTAATTTTTCACAGCAAATGCAAGGCTGTTCTGTTACTAGTTTGTTATCGAGTATCTGCGTTGAGTATTGACAATTGATAGTGTTTGCCTGTTATTTTTAATAACAGGTATTTTTTAATCGCAGCAACAGCTAGTATCTGGTATCTTAAAATACCTGTGACATCTACCTGTTATGATAAATACGCCTCACTTCTAGTAAGAGCTGTATGTATTACTTTCAGAAGAAGATGAAGAAGAAGAAGAAGCTAGAAATTCGTCGATAGTAGAAACAGATTTTGATTTTAATGATTTTGTTAATAGGTATTTGAGAACTTATTTTATTTATTTTTATTTTTTAATTTTGCATATATTAAAAAGTTTACTATTTAATTTATTAATTGTTTAAAAATTAAACAATAGTTCGAACCTAATATGAGGTTGAAATGTAGTTAACTTATTTTACACGATTGCAATTTAATTCAATTAATAATTTTTTTTAGATATACCGAATTTGATAAAAACTTAACTCTTAACTCCATTTTTACAGTTTCTTAGCCTTGTAATTTAAGTTGGTTTATTTTTAACCTTGCTTTGATAAATTTTTCAATGTGCATGGTGGCCTTACCACTTTTTACCTTAAATAAAACTACTTTTTACGGATTTAGACGCGTATATTTGTTTTAAATTTTGGCCTGACGTTTCGGAGACTTTGCAGTCACCATGGTCACGAGTGAGACTGAGCTGTAATGTGTCTTCTACGATCAGTGTTTACAGGGGCTTACCCACATTCGATTTTAATTTTACATTTACGATACGCGTATAAATCCGTAAAAAGTAGTTTTATTTAAACAAATGAGTCGCGCAAGTGTTAGAAAATATTACACTTTTTACCTTTTTTACATGCGATTTTTATTTCATAAGTATTCAAAGTGATGGTGATAGCCACTGTAAGTGTAATATTCTAGTATAATATTCTTATATATGTATTAACTTTATACTTTCTTTTAGGTTTTGTAGTCCAAGAGTAGTGAGTGCTTGTGCGACTTTATTAGAACGATATGACAAAAACCTGCCTTATACCAATCATTGCATTGTAAAAATGTTGCATAGAATCGCTTGGGATTGTAAGCGACCTGCCATGATGTTCCAAGCGTCGTTATTTGTTATATTTCAGAAAATACTTGATAATAATATGCCGCAGTTCAAGGTACATAATAAAGTTGTATGTTAAAAGTTATAAACTTCACAGATATTACCAAACATATTGCGTTTGCTATCGATACTAGATACAGATCACTAATAGATTCCGCACGTGAGGTGTTCAACCAAACTTTTGCGCTAACGAGCATATGTATAAAAACTGAATGTATGAGAACTCGTCGTGTGACGACCTGTGTTTGCTACCACCAATAAAAATGCATTATTCCATACTTCCTCCAACGTAAAAAGAAAAGTAGTATAATTATGTATTCTATCCGTATTCTGGTAAACCCATAACACAAGCATAAAAAGCTTAGCTTGGGACCAGAGGACGTTGTGTGAAATGTCCATGAATATATATGTCGGCTAGGCGTAAAGGATATAGGTTTTGGAGGAGTATTAAGGTGTTTATAACCAATTTGTGGGTATACGAAGTTGGTTCCTGATTTACTTACGCCTAATTAGTTAGTTAAATCACATTTAGTTTAGTATCTGATTAATGTCGAGATATTAACTAAGAATATGCCCTAAAGATATTGAAGATTACATAACTCGTATCATGGCCGTAATGTTAAGATTGTATTATGTCGCAACTCCCCCACTACCCCCACACACAAGTTGCTTTAAATACGATAGGCGAACGTGGCTGAGGTGCAGTATTATTCGAGAATTCGTGCTGTGCACATCACGGCGTATTAGTGTGTGTAAAAGTCGGTATTGTACGAGTCGTCGCGCTGCTCAATCCCAGACGTATCGGCATTGAGCTGGTCCTTATAGGCGTCGGCGCGGCGTGTATCTGTGTGCGCGTGTGTACGTGTATTGTGTAAAGTCGTCATGTACGTGTTTGCGCGTGCATGTATTCCTCATTGTGTGAACGTAGTGATGATTCTTCGTTGCGAGGCTTGGGCACTGGCTATAAGGGGTTGATGTGGAGGCCAGTTATCCTTATAAGTGTGCAAGAGTATGATAGATTGAGGTGTGAATATCGGTAAGACAGTTCTTACGCTATGTGCTCGGATTCCTGTTCAGGCCTCTGGTCTATTCACCGACATATATTTATTTATTTATTTATAGGTATTTTCGACAAGGCTTGTTGGCATTATCTTTAGTTTAAAATGTAAATATTCCTTCTCTCACTGTAAGGGAAATAAAATGCCTCTGTAAGAGAAAATATTATCTGCTGTAACAGTCTTAAGAAGATATTTTAAACTTATAGTGTTCCGTAGTCCCTTTTAGCCAGTTAAGCAACAATATAAGTAGAAAATATAAGTCATAAAATGTGGTGATGACCATTTGCATCAATTCTTAATCCGTCACCACACCGACAATTTATATCCGTACATAAATGAAAAATTTCAAGAGCTAAATATAAGAAAATGTAACAAAATCGGAGTTAGATTTTCCTCATTGTATGTGTTTTAAGCGTTCTTTCCGTGAATACGTCGCGTGGAAAAAAGTTGGGGAGAGATTTTATCACCGAACAAAATACGTTTGACACGCTGAATTGTGTTCGACGATAAAATCTGGCCCTTATACCTTCCATTCTATATGTATTGGGAATATATAAAAGTCGTGTGCTGAATTTGATTTGTCAGTAAAAGCTTCATACCATCTGTCTTTGATCAAGTATTATTTATACATAAATCAATGTTTGCCAACTCTATTTCAAGTGTTTTCATTATTTATTATTTGATTGACGACGGGCCTCGTGGTGTAGTGGTTCTGGTAACGGACTGCCGATCAAGAGGTCGCGGATTCGATTCCCGCTCGGGACAATCATTTGTGTGATTTTTCTAATTGTCATACAAATGTTTGTACTGCGTCTGGGTGTTTCTATGTATTATAAGTACCTATGTATTTACAAAAAAAAAGTAGTATATGTATTCTATCCGTATTCTGGTACCCATAACACAAGCATATAAGCTTAGCTTGGGACCAGAGGACGTTGTGTGAGATGTCCATGAATATTTATTTATTTTATTTATTTAATATTTGTTAAATAAAAGCATAGCAAGTTAATTGCAAAATTAATAAAATAATTGTTTTCATTATGTTGACTAATAAAACACATAAACACTTACAAACGTATACGTACGTACGCAGCTACGTATGCACACCAACAAAATACTTGAATACGTACTTTATTAAACACACATGCTGAAGCTGACACTGTTACAGCGTACATCTGAGAGTATGACCATTTTTCGGAAGGGAGGATTAAATCAGACTCACATAAATACCAGTACCTTAATTTGTAATTAAATATAAAGCCCACATTTCTTTAAAGAAATTGCTGGGCGTTTTCTGTTTCATCCTTCCATCCATTAACATTTTTCTGTCCACTGCTGGACAAAGGTCTCCACATAACCGCTACAACACGCGGTTTAACGCCGTTTGCTTCTAATTGATAGTTTTTCAAGTGAATAAAATAATATAACTTGTTATCAGGAATTAGAAAAGTTCGCCATTTATATTCTGCGTCAATTTACCGAAGTAGCACAAAAGAGTCCGAAGGTTTTTATAGAACTGTTGTTTTGGACAAACGCAAAGGACGCGACTGATGTTCAACACGGATATGATTTATACACAGATAATAAGTAAGTTGAATTGTTTGTAGTTCGCTAGTCCGTAGGTAGGTACTATTGCAAAATATGTAAAGTCATTTTGAAAATGTGCTATTTTTGCAGATGATTCTTTCCTAAGACATGCGTAGAATAAATTAGTTGTCGAATTTTATTTGTGGCATATTAAAGAAATATATGTCCGCGTATAGGTTTCAAACGAAGACTAAAAGTCCATAAGAAATCTAATTATAGCAGAAAACATGATCACCATCAGGGGAACTTAAACTCATGATATCGGAATACTGTTCCATGCCCCTGCCAATTAAGCTATCGTGGTCTCCTTTTAATTAAAGTCAAAGTCAAAATTTTTTATTTCAAGTTGGCATGATTTACAAGCTCTTTTGAAACGTCAGAAACTAGGTGTCTGTTCCAAACGTGAATCCTATTGAGAAGAACAGACAAGAAACTCCATGGATTTTTTTTTAACTTCTTTCCTTTTTTTTTTCAACAATATTATACATAGTTGTATCAGGGGTGTGAGAATAATGCCGATCAGTACTATCACGACTAACTAAAACTAACTTAATAATAAAATAGCCTTGTTGGAGCAAATCGACCAGTCCCAGCAGAAGGCACCCGTTCACGAATATAACGCACACATCTTTTTTAGGGTTCCGTACCCAAAGGGTAAAAACGGGACCCTATTACTGAGACTTCGCTGTCCGTCCGTCCGTCCGTCTGTCACCAGGCTGTATCTCAAGAACGATGATAGCTAGAGAGTTGAAATTTTCACAGATGATGTATTTCCATTGCCGCTATAACAAAAAATACTAAAAATAAAATAAATATTTAAGGGGGGCTCCCATACAACAAACATGATTTTTTTACCGTTTCTTGCTCGATATTAATAACGTTGCCTTATGTTGCATAGATAATGGTACGGAACCCTTCGTGCGCGAGTCCGACTCGCACTTGACCAATTTTTATTACTATAATATAAAATGTAGACCATGATATTATTACTCGTGCGTTTTTAATTTTATATTTAGAGGTTTAGTTTTTAACATTGTTATTATTGCAATAGGGACAAACCAGGTAAAGGTATTTGGAGTGAAGAACAAGAAGAAGAGTTACGTAGATTGTATATGGAGAATCAAACTAACCCTCAAACCGAACAAGGTAAAAGATTAATATTTTTTCTAGGTGTTAACTTTAACTTCCCAGTCGTATTGGGTGCGTATACATTACGTATAAACAAAAAACTCGCCTCGTTATTTTGTAAAGAAAATTAATACATAGTGTTTTAAAAAGTTTTTGGATTTTTCCCTATATCAGCATTATATAGACTTGATCTATGCCAAATTTCAAGGCTCTAGGGCAACGGGAAGTAACCTGTGAATTTTGAATCCCTAGCATAAGTCGAAAAATTCTTAAAAAAGGTCGTAATTCGGTTATATCTTTTAAATGCGTAGAGGTGAAAGGTTTTGCAGCAAGGGACCGCATAGATCTACATATCGTATGAGTTTCAAGTTGATACCTTCAGCCGTTGCTGAGTAAAAAAAGTTTGACAGACAGACAGACAGACACCGGAGTGATCCTATAAGGGTTTGTACGAAACCCTAAAAATAGAGAATGATGTTATTCCCGCAAACACGAAACGCGCACCCGCTTTTAATTTGTTACAAAAATTATAATAAGCCTGTGCCTCAAAGTTATAACCAGTTAAATAAAATATATTCAAACACACAAACAACTAAGAAGCTTCAACTTGCTTTAGTGATGATAAATAGCTCGTACTAATATATGAAATAGTGCGAATTAAGTAAGGACTTGTTTTGTACATATAACACTAACGAAGTTTACTTAGGAGAGTGTTTGTTCACAAAAATTATATTATATACGTAATTTTCACTGACGTGATGCTGAGTAAGGGACGTGTTAATGAAACATTAGCATAATATATTATTTGTAGGTGTATGAGACAACTCGTTTTGTACATCAAAGAGATCGTCTACTGGATAATTGTGTAGGAATGTATTGTTACAAAAGGCTTCTGTATTTTTTATAAACGGTAGCTAATTTAGAATTACTTGGTTAGTCATTTTGGTATAAGCTGACGTGAGCTTTTCAGATTATTGTATTTATTTCCGCAAAATTTGAGTAGTCACAATAGATAGGTAAAGTTATTTAAATGGTACCGACGTTAAAGCGTGGTTAAAAAACCAGCTAGTGTAATGTTTGGACTCGTAATACTACAAGTTTAATCCTCTCTCTTTTTAATTTCTAAGCATCTTGTCTCAATGGTACCGCTTCTACGTGCACAACTAAACTTAACCTCAGAAAATGAAAATTCATAGTGTGGATATCAAAATTCCGCGTTTTAATTAATATAAATGTGTACAACGAAATAGCAAATAATAGACAGACACTTCCTCCGTGTGGTGACGGATTAAGAGTACAAGTGTCACCACCCCATCTCCTCCCAAGGGTGCTGTAAAAGTCAGCTAAGGGATATTGCACACAGACAACATCCTCTGTAAAATACGGAAACCTCGAAAATAAACCCTGTGCCAACACGCCTGGTCAGCGCGGCACAGTAGACCATAATCCCTCCAAAGTGGAGGAGGCCCGTGCCCAACAGTGGGACGTACATGGGCTGGAGAGAGAGAGACAGCCACTGCCAATTTTAATTTTTAGTTTAGTCATGCACGTACAATTGATACCAATGTCTTGTTTTTCGTCTGGGGTTATAAATGGTCTATAATGAAACGCAGTCTAACAAGACAAGGAATGTTTATAAAATATTTGTTATTACTCAATATTCCACAATTGAGAAAAGATTTATCCGTGAGGAGAGGTAGCCTAATATTAAAGTGTCTAGACAATTTAATAAAAAACTTAAGTTTGCTTACTTTACGAACGATAACGTCACTCAAAGAGTATTATAGCATAAAATAAGATTTTATTAGTCTTCAAAGTTGAAATATTTGTGCTTTTGCATTAGTTTGTAAAAAAAATTATTTGATAATGGCAAAAGTTAAACCCGATGCCAAAAATTGGCATGGGATGCCAAAAATTGGCATGGATCTATAATCCAAAATGGACATTAAAATGTCCACCTCAGTTTTTAGGGTTCCCTAATTGTTATCTTTTTTTGGCATCGGGTTAAACTGTTGCCATTTACAAATAAAATTTTATGAAATAGTAGATTACATGTAATGAAATAGTAGACAAAGGAATAAACGGAAAATTTGGAAAAGGAACTGATCAGAAAAGTTAAATAAATAGAATATACATTTTATAATACAGGGAACAAACACAGAAACAAGCCAATAAATATGTACAAAAATAAGAGAAATATTGAACCAGATAAATTATATTTATAAATTTAAAAAATAACGTTTATATTACAAGAATTGTTATCTTTTACGTTTAAGTCTGACAAGCTGTTGACCATTTTAATATTTCTCTTCCAAATAGATGTTATCGACTGGATATTAGAGAATCTTATAGATCAGACTCGAACGAGACGAAGTGTTATAAAGAAGTTAAAGGATCTTGGTCTTATATTCCGAGCACCAACTAAACGCAGCTTTAAAGAACGAACTAGAGAGATAGTACCCAAGATCTTCAGTGAGGAAGAAGATGAACTGCTAAAGAATCTATGGGAACAGTATAAAGATGTACCTGGTAAGTATTAGATGTTCTATATCTATGTCCATGTATACTTAATATATCTGTTATGTCTTTTGAATATTTATAACTAGCTGTAGCCCGCGACTCCACTACACGACGACACGAATTTAAAAATGTTTCCCCGTTTTTGCAACATTTTTCACTACTGCTTCGCTTCTACTGGTCGTAGCCTGATGTTATATAGCCTAAAGCCTTCCTCGATAAATGCCCTATCTAACACTGAAAGAATTTTTCTAATCGGCCCAGTGGTTCCTGAGATTAGCACGTTCAAACAAACAAACAAACAAACAAACTCTTCAGCTTTATAATCAATGATCGGAGTAGGTAGAGCTATTTAGGTTCATTGACCACAAACATTGATGTTAATATGGACATTCCACGGGATAAAACTACTTTTAACGGATTTTAAAAATTCTCACTATGATATCCTGAGAGAACACGAAGAAAAATTGTCGAATAATGTACTAAATGACGAAATTTTATCATTTAAATTTGCTCCACTAACATCTACAGATGTCGAACGCTCATTTCCTACTTATAAATGGGTGTTAAATGTAAAAAGAAATAGGCTCAAAATAGAAAGTTTTGAAAAAATAATGGTCATTTATTTTAACTTGGGTCGTAATCAGGCTTCTAGTGACGCCGTAGACGAATCACACTTAGAAACAGACCAATGACAGTTTTATTTAATTATTGTTTAAAAGTAAACATGCTGAGCATTTAAATAAATATCTTGTAAATAAAAATAGTTCAAAGAATGAAGACATGAAAATAATTATGATGAAACAGAAGATAATACTTTGATTTTTTGATGAACATGTTTGAATTAGTTTGTATGTAATATTATGTTCTTGTACAACTGCAAAATAAAGAAAAATGTAAATGATTGTTGAGTATTGTATAAATATAAAAACTGTTATATAAAAAATATACATGGTTTATTGACTCAACTTATACTATCTTTAAACCCATCCTTATACTTATCCATCGTAAAGTAAGTGTATTCTGTCGTTACTCCTTAATCCGTATTATGTAAATAGCTTTTTATTAATTTACTACTTCAAAAGTAAATCCCGGGATTTTGAGCATATCCATATTATTGTAAAATATGACTAGTACATA
The DNA here is from genome assembly GCA_916999025.1 of Orgyia antiqua. Taxonomy (NCBI): domain Eukaryota; kingdom Metazoa; phylum Arthropoda; class Insecta; order Lepidoptera; family Erebidae; genus Orgyia; species Orgyia antiqua. Next base: position 10,792,565 of record OU779864.1, on the reverse strand, counting down.
AAATAGCTCTACCTATTCCGATCACTAGTTATAATATTAGTATTGATGTTATGTACAAATAAAACCATATGGCTGATGTTTTTCAGATAATGCACAATTTAATTAAGAGTTAACTGTTTTTAATTTTTTATTTATTTCATGGACATTACACACAACCTCGTCTGGTCCCAAGCTAAGCTTATATACTTGTGTTATGGGTACCAGAATACGGATAGAATACATATACTACTTTTCTTTTGTAAATACATACTTATAATACATAGAAACAATAGTACTGAAAGTATTATTTCAGATCCAATGGGTGTAATAATAGCTCGTATGCCACGGAAGCGTCAAAAGCGTAGCTACATCGATAGATTACTGGAGTTGGGTTTGATTCACGACAAAAAGGAATGTCGTAAAAAGAGACAAAAGAAATCTAACGCTAAAAGTGTGGGCGAAGACGATCAATCGAATAGTAAGTTGCTTATCTTTTGAACAATCTACTTTCACCTTTAGAAATATCATATGTGTTCAAATGAACTTTTCAGGTGTAAAATTAAACCACTTTTTATGGGATTTAGACGCGTATGTTTGTTTTAAGTTTTAGCCCGACGTTTTTAAGTCTCCAGCCACAATGGTCACGGTTGAGACTGAGCTGTAAGGTGTCCTCTGTGATCAGTGCTTATGAGGCTTACCAAGCATATAAGCTATATATGTGTGTGCTTTTATTCACACATAAAAAGCGGAAGAGCGTATTGTTGTACTAATACAGTCAGTGCACTCTTTACCTTTGTAATAATATTTTATATAAATAAAACTTTCAACTAAATTGTCTATTCACGAACCCTTTAAAACATCTTGGAAAAATATAACCAACTTTTCTCATTTTTATTCTGATGACAAACACAAATTATTGTTTGTGACATTTATAAATCTCTACATTTTATGAACAAAGGGACAAAGCTCTCACTGTTTTACCCCAAACTGCTGTGTCATTAAACAAATTCCGTATTTTATTTGTACTACAAAAATAATGTGATAAAATATACGTATTTCGTACAATAATATTGAAAAATCAGCACGTTTTAATGCGTATTAAAATGTTAAATGCGAACTTATTACTGAGATTCTGCTATTCGTTCGTCTTTCCGTTACCAGGTTGTATTTTATATACGGTGATAGCTAGACAGTTGCAGGATTAGAACTACAAAATTATGTCAATAAAGTGGTTCAGCTTAATTAACTGCTCATTTTTTAAAGCAGTCAATTATACTTTTCGGTCTAGTAGGTAGGAAACCCTAAGTATGCGAATATATGTCGCTCCTGGCAAAATTTCTTTTAGGTATATCATCTCTCACGCAGCTATTAAATAAATTCATAGTTTATTTAATAAAGGCCGTCACAAACGGCATATTAAAGAGGCAGATAAATAATAATTTATATTATTATGCCGTTTGTGGTACCCTTAAAATCTATGGCAAACGTTACTAAAACCTTTACTTGTCATAATTAAATATTTCTTTTAGTTCTGTACCAACCAATGGTTGACTGGCAGAAAATACCTTGGGCAATAAGCCCGCCTAGCCATATATTGTAATAGCATGAAGTGTAAATATAAATCGATAGGTACATATATCGTATCGTGTCAAAGGCATATTTGATTATTTGTCGATACACACAGATCTATTCCTCAAAGCAAAACGTTATTTATATAAAGTAAACATGTAGAACTTTATTTTTATTCCAATCTGGCGTTTCTAAATCGTTGAGCTCCCTTCGTCTTTGCACAAAAAAAAACATGCGACGGGGATTTAAACTATGTTACGACGAGGAAAAGAATCGTTGAATATAGAAACTAAATGATGTTATAGGTTGAATCTTTGATTTATTTGTGGATTTTAGCTTTGAGTCTCTCATTTACGTAGAGCGTGTTCAATCATATATATTTATTTATTTAAAACTTTCAGCACTAAATTGTACAATAGGCGGACTTAATGCTAAAAGCATTATCTACCAGTCAACCTAGAAATATATATAGATATTGGTACTAATATTACTTGCACAACTAAACTTAAGGGCCTACATCAATATTATCGTCGACATGTACCTATTAACACAGCTAGTAGGTATAGAAAATGAAGAATTAGGGATACTTTTCCTATTTACTCAAAATCTACTAAATATATTTTAATTCCGGCTTACGCGTTTCTATATATAATAGTTACTTATGTTTTTAAAGTTATTTCATTAGTTAATACGCGATAATAGACCGACAAATGAAAAAAATGAAAAATGAGAGAGGTTGTTTCGCTAAGATTTTCTATCGAGAAAACTTTTTTCAATCGCGTTTCTGAGTTTATGCGATCCTAGATTATATATTGAAAAACATATACTTAAAAATTAGAGCTCTAGCCATTCAATCTAAAGAAAAAATGAAAACTTCGTACGTAGAAAAATACACGAAGCTATTTTGGTATCCTCTTAAATAAAAAATTAGAATTGATAGTGTCAGTAACACAATTTCTCAATGTTAAATAAAGTTTTGCAGCGTCTATCACATAAGGTCTCTTTTTTTTTAAAAAAAGAGTCGATTTCACGAAGAATACGGTATTAACAAACCCCACCCCTTCTTTTTTTCAAAGACGACGCAAGGCAATAGGGATAACCGTACCTCACGCAAATACCTAAATTGTGAATTTGTCCTGACTGCAGTCCGCTCTTACGCTATTTATAAATTTTAATTATATTTACTTCGTTATTTTAGGTAGCTTATCAGGTTCAGAATCATCAGAACAATCAGATACAGATGATGATACACCAACACAAACAAAAACAGTAAAAGGAAAACATATTAAAAATAATAAAGAACCGAAATCAAATAAAAAACCACAACCAAATCGCGTGGAACTTACTGCTGATGCGATCGCTAAACTTATGGTGCAAGCTGTGGACAATGGTAAGTATTTATTATTTGTACTCAATTCAAAACATTCAAATAATTTCAAAGTTACGAGACATAAGTGTATACTTTTTTCGAAATTGAGTTTATATTGTTTAAAACAGGTTTTACAGAGGCTTTGAAATGGCTTGCTGAAAGTTTAGAAGAAGTTGCATTAGACCAAGAAGCGGAAGGTTATGATCCGAATGCTGAAGGTATTCCTCTATTACCACTCTCTCAAGAATCAGTCGAAGCAATGGATACCGAGTTATTCAAAAAGCTATTGTTGGGCGTAGGAGTTAATCCACCATTTGATGAACAGGTAATATTTTCAGCTCCAACAATCCAAACTTAACAGTCCTTTGTTTTCGTCTATGTTAAATAATCTTATATTTTTATAGGAAATGTATTGGAGAATACCAAGCAGTTTACATTTTGAGACAATTAGGAAGAGACGCGAAATTATAGTGAAAGCAATTAATAAGGAACTTATCATCGACGCTAGCGACGTTACAGAAGATGAAACTAACTCGGAAAACGTGACTAACTCGGAAAACGTGACTAACTCGGAAAACGTGACTAACTCAGAAAATGTGCCTAACTCAGAAAATGTGACTAATGCAGATTCAAGTGATGACGATGATTTATTTGATAATTTAAGGAAAATGAGAGAAAATAATTCACCAAACGTTCCTACTAAGAGTAACAGTAAGACTAATGATGATAAAAAAAATAATAGAAAGCGCATACGTAACGATTCTGATGAAGAAGATAGTAGAAAGATGCAAAAAATTGTTGAAGATGATGAAAATGATAGAGATGATGATGATGATATATTATCGTTTGCTAAGAAAACTTTGCAACATGTAGATTTACCTGATACTGACGAATTAATCAGTACTATACCTAAAGATTTCAGCGGTAAGATATTTTATTAATTCGATTATGCCTTGACGATAAATAGAATAAAATACTGATTGCTCTCACTCTGTTGTATTGTAATATTTCTTTTAATGCTATGGCATAGATAACATTGTTGTTTTTATAATATAAAAATCGATACTAATATTATAAAGCTGAAGAGTTTGTTGGTTTGTTTGTTTGAACGCGTTAATCTCAAGAACTACTGGGTTGATTTGAAAAATTATTTCAGTGTTGGATACATTTATCGAGAAAGGCTATAGGCTATAACATCATTATAAATAAATATTACTTAACAAATCAAATTATGGTGGAAAAAGTGAATTGCCGCAAGCTGGACTTGAACCCACGACCTCGGAATACCGTTCTGAAGCTCTTCCAACTGAGCTTATTGCGGTCGTGCCTGCAACATCTCAAATTTACCACCACATTTTCATTCGAATGAGTTTATATATTTTTTCGTGAACGTCGTCATTATTTCAGCCCATTCGTATTCTGTAAAGAATACTAAAGTGTTGGTCGAGATGTTGTAAAGCAATCTTGATAGATGGCGTTGTACGAAAAAATATATAAACTCATTCGAGTGACAAATGTGGTGGTTAATTTGAATGTTGCAGGCACGACCGCAATAAGCTCAGTTGGAAGAGCTTCGGAACGGTATTCCGAGGTCGTGGGTTCAAGTCCCGCTTGCGGCAACTCACTTTTTCCACCATAATTTGATTTATTAAGTAAAAAGCATAGCATGTCAATTGCAAAGTTAATAAATTACTTTAGAAATAAATATCAATTAGACATTTTACATAACATCTTAAGGATCCAAATTAAGCAATATTTGGTTGTGTTATGGATTCCAGAATAATACCTTCAATAAATCTTTTTGTGCACATAGATACATAGATCCATGGAGGTAATAAAATAAATTATTTTTATTTGATAGCCTATAAAATAACAATATACACCCAGGTTTGCTCCCATAGGTTATTAATCGGATACCTTATCCATTAAAGTCAATCAAGGGTCATCTATAAATTACGTCAAACTTTTATGTTGTAAGGAGTGCTTCACAAATAAGGGGTCGTAGGAATTTTGTGACTTCACATCACCTTACAATGAAAGATTATATTATATCAAGACATATCTTAGAGCGACAATATAATTAATTTCCTATAGTCCCTATGACGGGTGACGGGTTAATGAATGCCAATGTCACCACCCAATTTTCTTCTCAGGGTGTTGTAAGAGCTAGCTATGTGATAGTATCTTCTGTCATATCTTCTGGGAAATGTATAAGAAAAAAAAATTAAGCTTGAGACGTACTTTTGATTTTTACAGATAATAGTGAATCGGAAGCCAATGAAGATGTAATTGTAGCGAAGAAAAGTAAAAAGAAGCGCAGAATTATCATTGACGATGACTCAGAATAATTGTTGTATATAAAAATATTTAGGTACAACAGGTTATTTTGTTTCTTTTCTTTACTAAAAAATGTACAATCTATGATTCAAAAGACTTGTAAATATCAAATATTGGTCGTGCGTGTGTATTGTGTAATGAAATAATATTAAAAACTATCACGATACATAAAGTGTATTTTTATTGACTTCCTTTTCATATTGTTATTTTCCGTTCATTTTCAGTAAAAAGTATTCTCGCCATAGGATAGCAATACTGAGCTCGGGGATAAGTAGGTATCCTTTATTACAAAGGAGCGCGCTAGATTATGTCCTCTCGCTTCCAATAACGCATATATTGAGTTTTCATATCCGAGTGAATTTGCCAAGTACCTAGGTATAAAACAGCCTTCTGTTGAAAGTATTGGAAAAAATGTTTACTACACGGTTCAAATGAGAATAGGATTGACCCCGCGCCATGTTGTGACGTCATAGCTGTCAATTTGAGCAATTTTAGTAGGGTTAGTAAAACAAGATATTTCTATTATACAATTTGTTTATCACTTTATCGTCATCGTTTACTGGCAGCAGGAGTTAGCGAGGCAAATACAAATAAAACAATAACAAATTATGACAAGTACCAAATACCACCACTAACAAACAAGAACAATGACAAATAACAACAATATTTATTTATTTAATGGAAAACAACCACATAACTAACAGCATCAAAAAATAAAACGTAGGTGGGCCTCTTAAACTCGATAAAGCACACGAACAACGACAAAATAGAGGTTGTCAAAATAGGTTGACACTTAAACTTATTATCATTCGACAACGAAATTATGAAAGAAAGTGTTTCTTTTTTAATAATAATATGGCTTATACTAATAAATAATTCAAGACATTTTTTTTTAAAATCAACCTAGGTGGTAGGGATCTTCCTCAAAGCGATAATGTCAGATACCTGCGGCCGTATTATGAGCTTTTATTTGCAGGCAGTTTACGCCGTGAATTGAACTGTCTGGCAAATTCGTATTATGAACAAAATTCTTAGTCCGTCAGTTCGCTAAACCAGTCATACATTAATATGTTTAAGGAGAAGGTACAACTAAAAGTTAAAGTACTAACAAAAAATTTTTAAAACTTAAAGTTTTATTTCTGCCATAATACTTACCTAATTTAGCCATGCAGTTTACGGCCTGCCTGGAACTTGAATGATTTTAAAAAGCTCAGAATACGCCGGCTGGGCTTACATCTAGATCGCCGCTTGACCTGGAGCAAGCACATTGAAGCCAAGAGGAATGAGGTTAACATTAAATACAGAGGCCTATATTGGTTATTAGGCAGAAATTCAAAATTATCCATCGATAACAAGCTACTTGTTTATAAAACCAGCATTAAACCAGTCTGGGCCTACGGCATTCAGTTATGGGGTGCTACATGTGCCTCAAACATAAATAAAATCCAAAGAACTCAGAACTACATACTTAAACAAATTACTAACACTCCCTGGTTCATAAGGAATTCTGAGGTTCACATAAATCTAAAAATGCATACAGTACGTGAGGAAATAACGGCATATGCAAAGAAGTATAAAGCTAGACTGGATGACCACCCTAACCAGCTAGCTCTACAACTTACACTACCAGACTGCTTCACTCGACTGAAGCGGCGTAGAACTCTGGATCTGGGCAATATACAATAAGCCACTATATTAATATAGGTGTATTCCCAATGGGGGTATACGCCTACCCGTAAATTAGAATAAAACACATCTGCTCATAGTCACAGGACTGATCGCACGATAATAAAACAAAAAAAAAATTTTTTTTTTAAATAAGTGAAATTAGATTAATGCTCTCGGAGGCAATATAAATAATAAATATTTTGGACATTTCACACAACGTCCTCTGGTCCCAAAGCAAGCTATATTTCTATGCTTGTGTTATGGGTACCAGATACGGATATACTACATATACTTACTACTTTTCTTTTGTAAATACATACTTATAATACATTGACGTAGAACAAACATTTGTATGCAATAAGTTGGTTATTTGGATTATATTTATCCCGTTATATAATTCGATACATCAAAAACTAGATAGATAGCGTACTAGCTAAAACACGAATACTAGAATATAATATTTTAACTGAACAAACCATTAATCTTTATAAGGATGGAACAGCGTCGCTCATTAGGGCTGCTCTGTAACAATTATACACTTGGATAAAACGTTTTGCGTGTTAAATTAACGATTGCTCAGTGAATCGTGAAAGCTATCTTTTAAGTGATTAATGCCAACTCCGATAAATTATTTAGGCATAACTGAACAAACGTCTATTCCACTAAGTGCTTATCCGATGTTATCTATATATATATTCTACCGTACCTACTACGTTCTAGAGTAATCAAGAGTACCTTAACAATAGGTAAAACCGGGCCCTATTAATAAGAATTCTCTTTCCGCCCATAGAAGCAAATCCCATCAGGTAACTTCAACTTCCTACTGTTGAGCAGAAGCCTTTTCCACTTCGGAAGGGTTTAATTGAAACACCTAGGCCAAGAACTACCGTATTTTGTTAGGTAGGTATCTGTGAATTTTCAGGCAGAGGGTTTGAATAGGTAAAAACCACGTTAGACTGTAGGTACATGTGGGTAGGTAGGGACATGATCAAATCAAAATGGCCCGTCAAATTTAGCGCGCACTAGAATAATTCTGTTAAAGTATCTAACGAATTTTATAGTACCTATAAAGCTTTATGCAAATCTAGAAAATTAGATACTTGCAATGAATAGATACTAAAATATTACGATAATATTATCTTACGAAGATTCCAACGAGGGTTCGCAAAGTACCCTCAGGTAAAAACTAAATTGAATTTCCCCTTGAGCAAATAGAACGATATTGCGTAGATATAAATCTCCTATCGGCCTTATCGGATCTTTGCAGAAAACATAGTTTAATAGAAAAGTAAAAATAGAATAAGCAAACGCGATGATGAACCTGAACATTTTACATTTCTGTCTGTGTTCCCCGAGAGTTACAATGTAAACACGTTCAAAAAAGGTTAAATTGACTTCTTACACAGTTGATTCGCTTTACCATCAAAGTTTCCATTGCCGGTTACCATCAGTGGCTTGGGATCAAGTGCAGGGGCGTAGCTACCGCCGTACTAGCCGTATCAATTATACGGGGCCACGGGAGCCCCCGACGTGTGTAAGCAAAAATTTATAAATACTTCCCATTTTTTTTATTATTTCAGAAGTGATATTTTTCTTTGGTGGGAAATCTTTACCCTTCTTATAGGCCCCCAAATAAATTTTTATATGGGGCCCCACCAAGGCACGCTACGCCACTGATCAAGTGCCAACATGTTTTATTTAAAAAAATAAAAACATTTTCCTACACGCAAATCATTCTAATTTTAAAATGTACTTATTCGACGTGTGCCTACTTATATACATTAATTTAAGTACCTATCTATTTGTGTAAATACCATGCATATGCCGTGGGATTCCTGCCTAGAATGTCGCCTCTCATATCTACCCGTTGGTAGTATATACGTAGGTACATATAATTTTTATGAGCGGTATTATTTTCCTCTAAGAAGTATTTCTTCTAAAGTTTTCCTCTGATCCAACAAATATCGAGCGTGTCTTTCAAACTCGTAAAAATATCGTAAATGCCTCTGTGAGAACCCAATAATTTATGATATTTTTTTGCGTTTTTTGGTCAGTGTAGAGTTATATTTTATTTTGTTTATAAAATTATAGGAATACCTATCTACTTGAATACAAATATATATAACATTGCTTATATTTAAAAATGTTTATTTTGTGATACTATAACAAAAATAAATTAAACCTATTTAATTTATCAAACTTTGTGTAAACGTTTTTAGTAGAATGCGTTTTCTATAAAAGCTGCGTATTCGTTATTATATAGGATAGGCTGGAGATAGTGTCGCTAACTAAAATATTATACCTATTTAAATGATTTAAAGTAGGCGTTACAAACAATATTTTCAAAAGTACTTTACTTCGGGCATGTGTTAGGATAAAAATAAAACAACCAAAATATATCCAAAATGGAAAATAAGTAGGTACTGTATTAGCGCTACGGTTTTCATTTCATTTTCACAGTACAATAAATTTGTTTATAGCCTTTGTATTATTTTATAGGTAGGTCTTTTACCTACCTATAAAATAATACAAAGGCTAGGTGTAGGGACTGTAACTAATAAGCAAAAGTGAAGTTCAATCCTAACGCGACAGTAAGTTTATTACCTTTTTTATTGCAAAGAAATAATGTGTAAAAGGAACTTTGGTACAAAATTATCGATAATCGCAAGTATTTCTATATGTATAAACGCATATTAAATGATATCATGGGTGCGGAACATATAGGTTTTTATATTTTTAAATAGTTGATGTATAGGTATACATCAACTATTTAAAAACATATTGTTCTATTTTTAAATTAAAATGTTACATAGTTGCTATAAAGACATGAGGTATAGCTAATAAATACTTATCTGTCGCTGTAAACTATATTTTGAGGCACAGCGAAGAAAAAAGTTCCAAGAATCCCTGTTTTATATTTGACTCAATAACGGTGGTTAGCAATGTAACCTAAAGTTGATATTGTACCTAGATGCATACAACAAAATGTTTAATAACTACTCGATATAGTTTATGTTCCGTGTGGTAACGAATAGGAGTATAAGTATCGCCACCCTGTTTCCTCCCCAAGGTGCTGTAAGAGTCAGCTTAGGGATGCCATGCTCAACATTGGGACATAAATGAGCTGAGCATAAGAAGATACGATATGACATTTTATGATATCAAAATAACAGTTTCCAATATTACCAAATGTATCTTTTGGTAAAAGTTCCAAAAGCTGAACATTGTTATGAAGGTATTTACGGATAACTTTTCACTTTACGTTAACACATATATAATCTTAGTTATATAAAACTTTTATGCATTGAGACAGGATGTCTAAAAGCACGTAAGTATATAAAGCGTATTAAAACCTTAAATTCTTATTACAAAATGCGAAAAGTTTATATTTATACTTTGGAAAATATGACTTATGAGACGATCAAGTATATAACACAATAAGATGTGATATCATTACAAAATATTTTTGTTAAATTTTAGTGATTTTTTACAGAATATTCCCAGAAGAGGACTTATATAAAATGCAAGCGTTTACTAGTTTTTACTAGCCTTTGTACCGGAAGTTCGTTTGCTTTAACACTAATTTGATTTTCATAACTCTACATTTAAAATGACAGTTATATAAACAAGTTCTCACTATCGCTTTTACACAATAAAGAAATTAAATTGAAAAAAGAACTACATAAACAGGTTAATAGAAGTTTAGCTTTCAGTGCTTTACATGAAATGTATTAATGACACTACAATTTCATTATTTTTCATTTCCTTATTTTGCTTTTAAAAAACTAGCTGTTGCCCGCAACTTCATACGCGTAGAATTTAAAAAAAATCCCCGTCTTGCAACATTTTTCACTAGTAGTAGTAGTATATTGTTAGTAGTATGTTTGGTTGTTTGATTGTTTGAACGCGCCATTCTCAAGAAATTCTGGTTTAAAATTTCTTTTAATTTATCGAGGAAGGTTAGAGTCTATAACCTTCAGCAAACAAACTGTTCAGCTTTATAATAAAAGGGGTAACTCATCATCAGATAAATAATACTAGTATACTTCCAGTATCATTCTATACATTTAATATCAAATATTTATGAATCTTCACTATTAGTTGTTACTTTTTACTAGCGTAGGGGCCAGGGATATACTAAATGTAATAATTTTGAGATAATAAATAATTTTTGAATTTTTGAATTTTTTTTTTTGAATTTTATAAATTCAACACAAACAATGACAACTGCCAAAATATTCGTATTTCGAAAAAGACTTCAACGCATAGACGACCTCCTTCTTAAGATTGTTAATTAAATGATATTCTCCTTGGTGCACCCACAGAATAATTTATCAAATCTTTTTTTTTGTATGTCAAAACAACGTTTGCCGTGACAGCTAGTAATTTATATTTATATCTGCAAACGATAATCTTCTCTTTAGTAGGGTTGTCTGTACATTGTCAGTTAATGATTGTATCTATAGGTACATTTATTATATACGTAACGTTAGAAGGGTGTAATTTGGCAACACGTTCCGACCCGATACTATCGCGTCAATTGTCCTACAGATATCACGTTGATACTGTTAATTAGTAGCAATGATTAGATTATGTTCGTAACAAGCAAACATTCGAAGTTTGTTGTTGCTTAGAATAACCATAGATAAATATATAAGCACGTAATTGTGAAGGCTTCACACAGAAATAAGTAAATAAAATGTTCATATAAATTTTGCACAGTAACATTTTTAGTCATAAACTAGCTGATGCCCGCTACTCCGTACGCGTGGAATTTTAAATTCCCATATATTTTGTCACCGTATAAACCTTCCCTGGACTTTCACGAATATTTCAAGACCAAAATCACCAAAATCGGCCCAGCCGTTCTCGAGTTTTAGCGAGACTAACGAACAGCAATTGATTTTTATATATAAGATAAAAAATAAAAATGTAATGCTTATTAATGCTTTGGATATATAAGTATAATATAGTTGTTAAGAGTTAAGACGTTAAACGATTTGACGATTTTCTGCAATTGTACGGATACCTTCCTATTATCACCTCGATAAATTGCAAAAACCAAAAAGGATAGCATGATCCGCATGTTATATGCTAAAGGTAATCTATAATACGCAGATATTAAATATCATAACATTAACAACTCCCCATAAGCGCTACATAATTATGTAGAGCTTGCCGTAGAGTAAGTCCGCTACTCCGTACGCGTGGAATTTTAGATACCTACCTATATATTTTGTTTAAACCTTTTAAACCTTCCCTGGACTTTCACCAATATTTCAAGACCAAAATCACCAAAATCGGCCCAGCCTTTCTCGAGTTTTCGCGAGACTAACGAACAGCAATTGATTTTTATATATAAGATAAAAAATAAAAATGTAATGCTTATTAATGCTTTGGATATATAAGTATAATATAGTTGTTAAGAGTTAAGACGTTAAACGATTTGACGATTTTCTGCAATTGTACGGATACCTTCCTATTATCACCTCGATAAATTGCAAAAACCAAAAAGGATAGCATGATCCGCATGTTATATGCTAAAGGTAATCTATAATACGCAGATATTAAATATCATAACATTAACAACTCCCCATAAGCGCTACATAATTATGTAGAGCTTGCCGTAGAGTAAGTACTATTAGAAAATTAGTACCTACATAACTGAATCTTGTACATCCGTGTGGCGACGGATTAAGAATACAAAACAAATGTCATCAACCCATTTCTTTCCCAGGTTGCTGTAAAAGCTAGTTAAGGGACAACATAAGCAGTTAACGTCTACTGCAAGAGACGGAAAACTCGAAAGTGAAACTAAATTATGTGCCAACACGCCTGTTTAGCGTGGCACGGTTGACCATAATCCTTCCCAAAATGGAGGAGGCCCCTGGGCAGCAGTGGGATGTTATTGGGCCGGTAGGAGGAGAGAAGGAATACTTTAACAAACGAAGTCCTACTGAGCCTCAAAATTTCACATTACATTTTCTTAGCTACGCTGTAACGCAAAGATTATGAAATTATCAAATGGTATAAATATGTTCATAATAAATATCTAATTGCGAGTACATCAGCCAAGTAGTTCTTTGATTCCCAATCTTACGGTAAAATCGAACGAATAATATTGCTATAAAAGCTTACCGTAGTAATCCCCAAGCTGACTATACTGTACCCTTAATAATATTATCATTAAATGAAAATAGAGCAGGTAATGAGTTGTGTAACTATATAACGTAAGGATAAATATTCTACGCAAAGGTTCACACGAGTTGGGAATTAATTATTCACAGTTTTACAGGTGAACTAACAAGGCTCACACAAATGTCAGCCTTATTTATAGCTGTTCGCGTTGCAAGCAAGTATTGATATAACTGTAAAAGCAAACTTACGAATTACGACAGAAATAATCTGATTTAAATAGATATCTAATAATTGGTAGGTTAGCAGCATCAACAACGGAAATTTTACTATCTTTGTTGAATATCAATTTGATAGTAAAATTAAAAAATATTATGTAGGTGCTAAAAATTTGTTAGTAAATGTTGTAAAAAATGATTCAATGGTGCCAATTCTACATGCACAACTAGAAAATTAAAGCAACTGTTTTTATAATTAGCTATTTTTTTGTGCACCATTTTGTTTTGTTGTGTTGTAATTAAAATTTTTAGTCTATAATAAACTGTTTTTATACCAAAACAATTCAATTCATATTGCCGAATTGTGTTATCAAAATTAATTTTTTGGATAAATTAATTTTAGTTGTGCACGTAGAATTACAATTGTCTTCAATGTATTATTTAATTGGTTGCCTAATGAATAAATAAGTAATTACTATAACAGTATTTTGCCAACGTGCCATGGAAAGGAGCATGCTAGGGCTAAAAATCAAAGACAGAGTGAGGAACGTAGACATAAGTTCAAGATCAAAACTCACAGATATTCTTACACGGATTGACCACCAAAAATGGAGATGGGCTGGACACACTATACGCCACACCATTAACAAATGGAGCAAACAAGTCATCCTCTGGCAACCAAGAGACGGAAAAAGAAGTAGAGGACGTCAAGTCAGGAGATGGGAAGATGACTTGAAATAGACACTGGGACTATTCTGGTTGAGAGTGGCAAGGGACAGGACCCATTGGAAGGAATTGGAGGAGGCCTATGCAAAAAGGCACATCGAACTTAGGGACCTCTTGTAACCCTATGTTTAAGGAATAAAAGGCTATTATTATTATATTATTATTATAACAGTATTTTTATGCTTCTTATGAACAATGTATCGTTCTCTGAAAATATCTACAATTAGCGTAATAATGCTGTGTTCTAACCCTATCATGTTTATTATTAAGCAAACATTGTTTTAATCAAGCTTTGTTAATATTCAACTTAAAGTTTAGTTATTCTGTTTGTAATATAATCTACCAACATTTTAGTTTAAAAAAATAAATAAGGCACAAATATAAACCCGAAGTTGTTAAAACTTTCTAATTGAGACCGCTCTCAAACCATTCTAGCAGCTGCTTCACTAAGTTTAGAAAGTTTTTCTTTTTCCTTTACCAAAGTTATGGTACTGATATGACTTATGAAATGTGGTTTAGTCAGATTTTTATAAAGGTGCTGTTTGTTGATCTCACAATTTTTTTTCTTATTTTCTACTAGCTAATGGCCGCGATTTCATCTGCGCATATAGTGGATATTGAGCCTCCCGGTGCCCAATATCCACTACGCCTTAATAAATTATTACAAAACGTCATCCTCTGATATCACTCTATCTATTAAAAAAATCTGCATCGAGATACGTCACTTAGTTTAGAAGATATGAGCTCACCTAGGAACACACATACAAAATAAGGACTTTGTTATATAACAAGTAAAAATACCGCCTAACCGTGATATTCGCGTGGTGATGAATTAAGAATATATTGTACACAGATAACATGCTCTGTAAGAGACGGAAACCTCGAAAATAAACCGTGTGCCAAATGTCAACACGCCTGGTCAGCGTGGCGTATTATCCCATAATCCCTTCCACGCTGGAGAAGGCTCGTGCCCGAGAGTGAAGGTATAAGCAAATTTTATTTTATTTATGATATCTATTAATTTCACCCTCCCAGCTCTATATAGAGGGTGTGGTCTGTTAGAGAGCTCGCTTTACTCGAATACATCTTTCTGTTCAATTTGTTATTAATTAAGTCAGATAAGTATCTCACATTTCAACACTCTCCCACCCTCATCTATTTCCCCTAACATTTTGGAATTGTATATCTGTTGAGTCACTACATGATGTGCCATTATTTTTTCTAATATTTGTACTAGATGACCCGACTTCGTAGCAGCGTGGCTGCTTTTTTGGCTATAATTTGCTTTTATTCAAACCCAGTCCTAATAATAAAAAGAAGTCTAATTTCGTCCATGTTCTTTAGCCAGCGCATTAACGTCTCACTATTGGGCACGGGCCTTCTCCAAGTTGGGAGGGATTATAAAAAAATAAAAATATAAATATTCATGGACATTTCACACAACGTCCTCTGGTCCCAAGCTAAGCTTGTATGCTTGTGTTATGGCTACCAGAATACGGATATATACTACATATACTTACTACTTTTCTTTTGTAAATACATACTTATAAGAAGAAGAGATCGCAGCTCGCGATAAGACCGCCCTTTGTACCTATTATTAAGTCTAGTACCTAAGTAAGTTCTGTAAATTAATATGGTGTGCAATAAAGAGTATTTTATTTTATTTATTTATTTACTTATAGTAAACACCCAGACATTTATAAATATCACACAAATGATTGTCCAAAGCGGGAATCGAACCCGCGACCTCGTGATCGACAGTCCGTTACATGAACCACTCCACCACGAAGCCCGTCAAAATTATGGTCTACTATGACTTGTGAAGGAGGCCCGTGCTTAGCAGTGGCATGTTATTGGGTTCGAGAGAGATGTCGCGCTGAACAGGCGTATTAGCATACCCTCAGCTGGCTTTTACAGCACCCTGGGGTGGTGACACTTGTATTCTTAATCTGTCACCACACCAATAATTCACACTATTAGGTATGCATCTAAGTATCTACAGATTGATAGCTTTATATTAATTGTTATTCACAATGAGTAATGAGCGTATTTGCTACGTTGTTGTTAATTAAATGCACGTCAATATTTGTTATACCAAAGACTACATCTACGAGTAACTGTTATTTATTTGTCTTAGCAGCGTCTATTAACTAATTTGCGTAAGGATTACACGACTGAATATTATCGTCATAAATATTTTAGATATTACATACCTATGTGTGTGGTTCAGGATTATAATAGAACCACACACAACCCATAGAACGTCACAACGTGCTGTCCTGCAGAATTTAGATCCAACGGCTTAATTAAAAATAAAAATTAGCATCCCTTTTTAATAAATAAAATAGTTATTTCTTGTTTTTGTAAGTAATGACTAATTCTGATATGATTGTTATGAACCCTCTTCTTAATGAATTTTCCCCGTGACCAATACTGGGAAAATTTGTTATACGTTATTTTTATTTATTAAATAATCTATTTAGTTCAAAAACTAAAAAACACGCTTTAAAATACTGTTTTTTTTAATTATTGCATTGTCATCAGACCTTGATGTATGTGCAAAATTTCAGATCAATCCAACTACTGCAAGTGGGCTAAAATCACTTTCAAATATTCCGTTGCATAGATTAATACATTGATAGATACATACCGAACTTATAAAAGCGTGTTAAAAAGGATGCAATTTTTTATTTTTTAAGTAGGTAGGTATTACTTAGTTATAATGTGGGTAGGTATAATGTAATTTATGGATAAAGAAAAAAATATATGTATAGAACTGTAGCTAGTATAGACTACGTTGTTGGCTATGAAATCTAAAAAGCGCTACAAAATAAACGCGGGAGTATCGATCGCCTACAGTAAGGAGACATTATTAAATTCAATATACACCCTGACATGTATTGCATCCCTAGTCTCATAATAGCAGCAATACGTAGCATAATAAAGATCAACTTGTGGCTTTTATTGAGAATCGATATAGTATTTACGATACTATTATTTTAAAGTCTGAAGTAATTTCTTTTACAACATACGGTTTGATTTTATTCGGCATTAAAAATAAATGAATGGGATTTGCAAAACGATGTTGTTCATTACTGTGAATTACTTACGTAAATATTTTATTAATATTGATACAGAAAATGTTTTATCTAGTATCTATTCATTTCTTTTTTCTTTTTCATATTGACGAAATAAGTATATCGAAGCAAATAAATATTCATAATGTGATATTAAATAGCAATTTTAATAGTTATAAATGTGTACAATGTTATAGCCATGAAATCAAAATACACCATAGTTGGTTTCATTTTAGCTTATTTTAGTTATATTTAAGATGAAATAGAATTGATGCAATTGTCTGTAGTTAACAGTTTTGTACTATTATTTACATCGTGATAAATTAAATAGCAGCCTTAATATATACTAGCTATACACCATCCTTATAGCACTCGACAGTATATTACTGCTTCTATAAATATTAATATATCCGTATGAAAATACAATATTACGGTACCTAAATAATGGGGTTCATAAATTAAGAATTTAATATTATCAGGTTACGGAACCACATATTCTACTTTACATTTCTTTGCACCATCATTTAAGAGTTTATTAATGTTAGCTTACAATAAGCTGTAAGTTCGTTAAAACCATAAATATAAAACTGCTCTGGCTTAGTTTAATGAAGTTATTTTAGCAAAATGTATTTGTGATGTCTTTTGGAAGTCACGTAACTTTCACAATTTTTTTTTATTTTTACATAACCAGCCCATGCCAGCGGTTAAACCCGCTGTTGTAATTACTACTGTGCTCCTTGACCTTTACCGTGTTGATATAAAATATTTAGTCTATGCGTTATTCTCATCTATAGCCTAAACAGCTGTAAAGTGTCATTAAAATCCATTCAGTATTTTTGGCCTTAAAAAGTAATTGATGATAACTATTTTTTTTAAACTTTATCGTTTATGATATTAGTAGGATTAAACAGTCACCATAGCAAAGGAATTTACAAAATTGATACTGGCAGTGTAAATATGAAAACATTTTTCTTTTGAACCTATTTTTATCTACAGGTTGTCCATATCTGATCTAAATTTATCGGAGACTTTATTACGGCGCGTCAGCTGGTCAATAAACTAATTTCACTAGGAAAGGCGAGCTTAATGATATTATTATATTATATATTATTATATTATATATAAAGAAAAATATAAAAGTCAAGATCTTTTGATGAATTTGTAAGCAAAACCTAGGTTTATAAGTATTTAGTCATAACCATTTTAAGAATAACAGAGTGTTTGTTAATATAAAATTGTATTAATAAATAGTCTCGTGTGAATTTCAAAAATTTATATGCTATTTTACCTTATCAATTTTACTACTTTTGTTAAGAAAACATTCTATATTCCTAAGCCTTTCTTAGCCCTTATAATTTTATTCTCATTGTTATCTTTCCTCCAAATGGGTTTCAGCGAAAGTTCTATTTTCCACAGAATGCAAATGAAAGTCTCGGTCAGCTATCTTTGGACAAAGTCGTAATAACATGAACTTCTAACAAAGTAAGTTAGAGCCAAGATTCGTCGACATTTTCTGTAATTGTACCATATTTTATTGTATAGCTAACTAGGGTTTTAGTTTTTTTATCTTGCCGCATATTTATTTATTTTTGTTTATGTCGGCAGGCAAAGTACATATATGTAAGGAAGGCTTCAAAACAATGTTTTTAATCTTATGATGCATGTATTTTATGGTGTATGTTTCAAAGGTATCTGAGGGTAAGTCAAAATAAGTTAAAATATCAACAATTTAAAGAAAGTATATAAACCATCCATCCATCCTATATGTATGTATATACCTAATATCAGTTGTCAGTATATAAAAATGTAACTTAATTAAAATGCATAATATTTTAGGATATTATATAAGATATCATATTGCAAAATTTTGTTAAGTGTACTTTTCAAAATAAATTGTTTAATAAACGCTTTGAGAAGTACCCACTATATGTAGCTACTAGCTGCTTAAATATTATAATTAAATTATCTTACGTGAATTATAGTTTGGTTGCACGTGAAATATTCTCAGGTAAAACAATATTAAATTTTCTCTCTTCTCTTCCAAACACAACGGTATCGCGTAAATAAATCTCCAAGCAACTTTGTTCCGTCTACATAAAATACCGTTTATTTTTAATTTAATTTTCTAATTAACTAGCGCTACGAATGTGAAAACAGTACTATTAAAGGTTTAATTTGTTTCAATACCATCCTAGCTTTGCATTAGTTTATTTTAATGTTGATTATTTTGTCACTTTATTATTGTACACTATTTTAAATCTCTTATTAAACTAAACGGCCGCGTTGTAAGAAACCGTAAAAAGCATCTTTCATGCGACTTCTTATAAGAAAAATCCTTTGTTATTTCCCGAGGTATTTTAATTTCATAATAATAGTGATATGTTTAAGATAAATTCCCAATAAGTTGCTCCTTTATCGTTAGCAGCGCTTTCATTTAGAATTGTATGAAATAAAACGCACAAGTATTTTTATCGAGTATCCATGCTTCAAATTATTCTTTTTAAGTTCTTTGTAAACACAAAAAATCAACAATATTGTACAACATATTTGGAGAATTTAGCCACGTATTGTACATATAGGTATTACAAAGACATAACTATAAAAATCAATCTACAAAAGAAACTACAAATAAACAAGACTATAAGTGAAAATAACATTACTACATGTTAAAATTAGACTCGTGTAAACAATAACATCTACAGTTTGAACACGAAACCTCAAGTCTTTTGCTTTTGAGTTGCCTCAAGCTCGGTTACGTAACTACTTCATTGTTAGTAGGCATCACGTCTTTGGAATGTTGCCAGCGTATTAAGATATTGTTAGTTTGTGGTGGTCTACCACAGAACGAGTACGCTACACTTATTCTCACAACAGAATACCTATTATTATTCATACTTTCATCTATATTCTTTGACTGCTCTATAAACAACTAGTTTTTGCCTTTGAAATATATCGAATATCGATTGTAAATGTTTATTGCATAAAGGCCTGTTACATATTTTGAAATTCCTTTAAATTCTTGTTCCTTAAAAAGAACTTATTCGCTTAAACCTTCTAACAATACATTCTTACTGTTGCCATTCAACGAAGAAAAACAGTAAAAGCGATTTGCTGTTTTCATTTACTTTCCATTATTCTTTAACTCGTTTATCATTTCCAAACACTCAAGGCGCATAAAAAAGAAAAATGGAAGTTGTTTATATACACGCGGCTAAGTGATTTGTGCAAAGAAAAAGTAACATTTGAAGCATGGAATTGACGTTGTCTGTTTGTAACCTTCTGAGACTGGAGTTAATTTGTTAAATATTAACACCCTCGGAAATTTATTTTAGGATGCTAAGTGCCTATATTTGTTGTGTATCTAATGCGAAATAATATTAACACTTATTAGAAAGGAAATTTGATAAAAGGACAAATTTAATACATTAAAATGGTTTAAAAATCATTTGAAGGAAGGCTACTATTATATGAGTAATTCTTAGTATGAAACATAGACACCTACCAGTTTCATTTAAAACCTGAAAATCGAAGCAATAGTGAGACATGGGCCAGGCTAACATAGAAAGTTTGACACTTGTAGCAGCGCAGCGTGAAATTGAATTTTCACAAGCAATGATCAAAACTTATTTCAACTCTTATATTTCATAAAGGTAAAGCAATATTCCCTCAATTTGATAAACGAATTTTAGTTGTTGGTGTAGATTTGATGGTAATCTTTGAGTTGAATATTAAGTTAATCCAAAAATACCGTCCAGTATTTGATAAATTATTAATATTATAAGAGCAAAAGTACTATTTGTCTGTCGTTCTTTCACGTTAATACCGCAGAACCATATATGACATTACCAAATGTGATATATGGTTATGCGGTACAAAAAAAAACAGCTTTAAAAGTTTAGGTATGTACCTACAAAAATTCCGAGATTCTGTAAGAACTTCATGATAAAAAGGTCATAGCTTAATATGTCCGTGTGGTGACGGATTAATAATACGGGTGTCACTACCCCATTTCTTTCCCTGGGTCCTGTAAGAGCCAGCTAAGGCAGTTAACATCTACTGTGAGAGATGGAAAACTCGAAACTAAACCCTGTGCCAACACGCTTGGTCAGCGCGGCACAGTAGACCATTATCCCTCCCATAGAGGAGGAGGCCCGTGCTCAGCAGTGGGACGTTAACGGGCTGGAGAGGAGGAGGAGAGGAGCTTAATATTGAGGGTTTTTACGCTTAACATACAGTGGATTCGGCTTTTTAGTCTAGTGCCTGAAAAAGGATAATCAAGCTACTTCTTAACGTAAAAAGGTGATTTCGAATACTACGGGTAAAGCCGCAGGCAACAGCCAGTAAATATTAAATAAAAACTTAGTGATAATCCTCAGTTGAGTATTCAAAATAATGTAAATATAGTTTGATGGAGTTCAGTGACCAGAAGCAAGGGTAAATTCAATAACAAAAAAAGTTCTGTGGGGAAATCACGAGTTAATCTGTATTAAAATATAACAATAGTCCCCTGCTTCAACGTCCCCTACTACGAGGATAAAGCCCTGTACTTACAATAATTCGTTTCTCAGCAGTTTTGGGGAAAATTACAGTTGAGTTTTTGGCTACCCATTTCTAAGAATGGCACGTGGGGTTGGATACCTTATAGAAATAAAAATGGTCTCTGTTTAATATCTATTTTGTTTCCAACTTTAATTCGAAAAATATATATAACTGATGGAAATACCGTAGATGTTTTAAAAAATATTTTTTGTATAGATCTCTATACATAAATTTTCTTCAATCGGTTATATGATTGCTACAAAATTGATTTAAAAGATTTAAATTTAACTTAATGTACATAATCACATTCCAAATTCTGTATAGCATTTATTTGTTGAAGAAAGCGTTAAATTAATGTGTTGCGTGTTATATCCATTAATATCTGTGTTTTAAGATACTGAATGGAATTTATTACCTATATTCGGCAAACTACTGCATTCATACGGTTCATAGACTTTATGTTTATTTATGATCATTCGTAAATGTTACAGCTTTTACAAGAGCGATAACATTTACATAACTTCCATTTGCTGTTCACGTATTCGTTAAAGTTATTACTTTTAGGGCAGACAACATTTGGAGCCCCTATACTTTCGATATGGATCACTTTTGCGCTCAATTGGTGCGCAAAGCTTGTATAAGGCAACAGTCAAAGTTTCTGGAGAATCGGCAAAAGTATTTCTTAGTCAAGCCAACTATTCAATAAACACAAAAAGCATTAGTTATAAGTAAATTTTCAAAACGTGTTGCAATATTTTCTTCTAATTTTCCTTTTTGCTGCTTGTTCTTGATTGAGTTTATCTTTAAAATAATAAGTAAACTTGTACTTAGTGTGAAAATCATACATTTGAATGACTATTGTCACACTAGACGTTGTATGAAATGTCCATGAATATTTATTTATTTATTGATGGAAAAATAATATTTGATAAAATAAATTAAGTAAAAAATAATAACAATTAACTTACATGAATCGGATTTAACCTGCACGTCAACTAAAACAATTATGTATGTAGATCAAGTGCGGGTAGTTGAGAAAAAATTCACGCCACAAACTCTTCAGGTCACCGCTGCTGTCGCTTAATTATTAGTTCACTGTTCACCCGTGACCACTATCGATACAATTCGATCAATCGTGCTCACAAACATGTAGCTTTGAATTTATATCGCGAAGAAGATACCATCTTTATCTAACAAGTAAAATAACAAGTGTGCAAGTCGTGAAAGTTTAAAAACATTAATTATGCTAGTTCACTACTTCTTCACTTCGTACACAAGATAAGACACTCTTTCCGTGTTTAAGGGAACCGTAAGGCGAAAGAAAATTCGGCACAAATTATGGTCCGGGAGCCAGGTACATTTTTGGTCAATGATTTCTTCTCGAGTGAAACTTTGTAAAATACATAAGGGACTTATACTATGAATACTCACGACCTTCAGCTGCGACTTCGTGGGTGGGTTGGGCAGTGGCAGCCTCCCAAACATGGAGAAAGAAAACTTTTTTTCAGTCATTTCCTCTCATTTGAAAATTCATTCATTCATTCATTCTTTTTTTTCTCATTTGAATTTTTTCATTTCTTTTCATTTGAAAATTTGTCAGATTATAGTTTATTAAGTGCTTTGATAGAAAAACAAAGTCAGCTGACCATAACACGGTGGATTTATACATACGTCAGCTGGCTACTTGAATATGAAAAAAAAAACATTTTCAATGATTTCCTCTCAACTAATAATTTATCTGGTGATTGTTTATATACTACTATGAATGAAAATTATTGTCAGCTTGCTGTATCTCAGTGGAAAGTTTGTCAGCTGGTACCTTGAAAGGTGTAACGCAACAGCTTTAGATTGATAAATTTACACGTACATAATGTAAATTGCTCTTTTATTTATTCTATCTAATCTGATCGGACTTTTCGTTTAATATCACGGTCTGATTAAATAGCAACGCTTTATTTTTAGTGCAAATGGCATAAACTGTGTTCATTATTATATTTTTCTGGAAGAGGGAGTCTTCCAGAAAAATATAATAATGAACACAGCTTATGCCATTTGCACTAAAAATAAAGCGATTTCTTGCAATTTGTGGTTTTATATATTATTATTAATGAATATCAAATAATGCTAAGTGGGTGGGTACTACTGGGTACCTAGTACCTACTATGACTAGTGAGGAATTATTTATTTTAAAACAATTTATCTATTAGCCTATGAACAAGAACTGACATACTTGCTTAGTAGTACTTAAGAGGGCTCGATACCAAATCATGCTCCATACAAAAATATGGGTATCGTACTCCTCATTTTTCTTTGCGAAAGTTAAACCGATTTTGATTGTTTTTAAGCTATATTATAGATGAAGAGTATATCTATGCTTCTATCACTTTCTTTTTTGGTAAACCTTACCAAATATGTGTGATAGTCGCTGCAACTTTACGTAAAGAAAACCGAAAACAACGGTGTTTTCGGATGGTCATATTTTGTTTAGTTATTATGTTATGAAAAAAAGAAAGTGATACAAGCATAGATATACTCTACTATAATATAGACTACTCTACTATATAGATATACTATAATATAGCGTAAAAACAATTAAAATCGGTTTAACTTTCGCAAAGAAAAATGAGGAGTACGATACCCATATTTTTGTATGGAGCATAATTTGGTATCGAGCCCTCTTAAGTACTACTAAGCGAGTATGACAGTTCTTGTTCATAGGCTAATAGATAAATTGTTTTAAAATAAATAATTCCTCATTAATCATAGTAGGTTTTTTTCTCCATGTTTGGGAGGCTGCCACTGTCCAACCCACCCACGGAGACGCAGCTGACGGTCGCGAGTGTTCATAGTATTAGTCATGAAAATCTGTCACTGGCTCCCGGACCATTAGAAAAATTGAGGCGATTGGCTCCGTGAAAAGGTACTTTCATGTTTATCGTAATATTCAAAAATAGATATTTGAAATACAAGTTTAGTATAGACAGTAATTAATCATCACGTCACCGGTACAAGTTCAGTCTCGCTTAATCATCTGCGAATGTTTGAAGCATCTGTGTCATTACTCAACACGTTGCTTTACAAATTCTTGTTTGACGTGTGTCCTCCTTATTTCAGTTTACTGAACGTCATCTAATTGCTATTTTGTATACAACATAATAGAATTGCTGAAATTTATTTACGCGCGTAACTTTTAAGAGCGCTTATAATAAATAACGTGAACCCAATCTGTGATTTTCTGTCTCCTAATTAAGCTCCTAATCTGCAAATGAAATTCACGTTTATAAAAATACAGCTTATTTAATGTATTACTAATTTTCCACCATCGATATCAACGGTAAAACCATTATCAAAATGATTATGTAGTAATTCACAAAACATGTCTTAATGCCATTAGGTTTTATGATAATGGTAGGAAATTATAAGAAGTTGTGACATTAAACAGCTCTCTTCCGAAGTTAGGACATTACAGACTAACTTTCGTAAAATTTCGAAAGTCAGAAGTAATAATAGAATTACAATTTGTATCTGATAATACGGTTAATACAGAAGTTAGAAAAATACTAATAACATTGTTTACATACAACACGTGCTTATTGGCATAGACAACAAAGTATTTCACAAAATTAATAATTATTAATTTAGTTAATAACATTAAAAACATTATTAAAGAATGATAACTACAACAAGCAAGCTGCTGTACCAAATAGAAGTATAGTACTGACTAAAACAAACAAGCTACTACACTAATGGGCATTGTTCATATTTTTTTAAAACTCTTAATTCGAAAACCATTTCGGGGAATAGAGTTTCTGATCATGGTCCATTAGTTTTTTTCGGAAAATTTGCTATATTAACGATTATTTTTCCAAAAAAGCAAATGATCTCTATTTGCCCTTAAAATGAAGGACTTAAAATATTAAGACGTTTTTAGGGATATACTACTCTGAAGTGGAGTTAAAATTGTTCTATTAGATCAACTTGTCAACTTTGAAAAGATAAAGTGCAATCTGTATTAAGTCTATCAAGAAAAGTCTATACACAGATTGCGTAAAACGATGGCGTCACAACATTTAAAGTAATATCTTCAAGATTTTTTTTTAAATTCTGTGTAGTGAATATTTCAATAATATTGAAATTAGTGGCTTAAAATAGTCTATATTTTCTGAAAAGAATATAAAAACAGTAGGTCAAAAATAATGAACAATCCCCATTTGATGTATAGCAGATAGGTAGTGTGCCTGTTTTAAGGTATAACGTCAAAGTTCAAATATTTTTATTTATTGAGTTACTATATTAACAATCATTTGTGTAAAAAACCACAAGTCATTGAACATATTAATACGTGGAGTATTTATTATTACAGAGTCTGAAAGAATAAAATGATTTAATGATTGATTTTTATCTGCCTAATGAGCTGCGAACAGTTACAAAATAATGTAGTAAATAAAAATGCTCTAGAATGTTCCTCTTATTATTTTATATCAGTTTACCGTCATGTAAAGTAAAATAATCGTTACTTTTTCTTTTAAAATGCAATATCTCTCTACTTTGCAATTTGTGTACATTTTATACTGGATTTAATCAAAGCGAAGTGTGTTTAGATATTCAGCATAACAATGCGAAATGAAGAATATTTTTAGTTAATAAATTTGTTAGCTTACAATAACGACAACTCGGAAAATTTTATTAAAAATATAAATCCTTTGTGAAATGTCCCGAAGTTAATCTTTCAAAAGGAAATTAAAATTATATTATTTAATTTAATGTATGTTATAACAGCAGTAAGACTGCAGCTGCGGGAGTTCTTACATCGGACAGACAAAGCGTACCATCGCGGAACGGATGAAAGAACATATCGCAGCTGTCAAAAATAGACAAACAAATAGGTCTGCAATCGCTGAGCACTTGCTGGAGGAGGGTCCAAACCACTGGATAGAACTACACGACCCGAAGATCCTCTCCACTGACCGTCATTATTACTCCAGGATAGTACGGGAAGCGATTGAAATTAAAAAACATAAGACCTTTAACCGTGAGGACGGATATCGGTTATCAACATCTTGGAACCCTGTTAGCTGATAACAGGGTTCACACGTTCCCATAAAAACGCGGCCAGTGGTAGGACAGATGTCGTTAGTGTTGTGTGTCGAAGTACCGACAAAATGAACAAAAATAGTTATGAAGACCAAGTGCGGGTAGTTTCCGAAACTCGCGCGCCACGGAGCCGTCGCCGCTGCCGCTCACCAGTTCACCCGTGACCACGGTCGATACAAGTCGACCGAAACGTCGGGACAAAACAGGTATCGTACCTAAAATAAATTATATTTCCCGCGGAGTAGACCCGGTCGTTATATATTATTAGATGTTATAACAGTTTAAAATTGAGCGAAATGTATCTTTGTGCGCATGTGAATGTTTTAAGTACTAATTAATTTTCACATCGATATCCTGACATCTATAAATGGTGGAACCCTAAAAAATTATATACATATCGGAGAAAATCACCGTAGACATCACCTGTAACTATTGCCAGGGTAGTCTCCAATCCAAACACGCTGTAATACTGAATAAGCTAACTACGTTAACTACAACATTCTACTACGATGAGATCGATCCGTGGCTTACGACACGTGTAGCTGGTTTGGAAGGCGCCTTTTATGAATATTCAACGGGTCACCATTCGAACTCATCAAATAAAGGAATTACTCACCATTGACACCATTTAAGGACCCACTTCACTGGAACCTAAGTTAAAACTAAAAATCCTTAAGTAAAGCATTTTAATCAAGTCTCCTACGACACGGCCATTCTGCGAATACACACGTCCCCGTGTGTAAATCTGCAATAGATCTAAGTTTTTCCGCTCGGCTAAATCTGACCCAATATAAAGTCGCAAAATAAAGAAATCCACAACTAAGATTTGTCCATACACTCGGTCAGTTACAACAATTTCCACAATAATTCAACATTCACACTCGGTCAGTTACATTAATTCCGCATTATCGTTACTTTGCACGTTCTCACAAATACACACTAAGCAATAACACTGGAGGATATTCTAATTGTTTAAGTTATAGAACTGGGCAGCGTAACGACCTGTATAATACTGACTGCTCTAGTTGTCAGGTTTTTCGCATTATTGCTAACGAACTTTAAGTTGTAGTGGGTTCGTATCGACTTATCGAGCCAATATAATTGTAGCATTAAATAGATGGTTTCTAATCATCAAATCCACTACACATTAAAATTGTGTTTTCATAAAGACAACCACTCGGCTGTAATTTGATAACGAATTATTTAGAATTTAGCTAATTAATCGTAAACTACTCAGAAAAAGATTTTTAGCTACGTTGGCAAATACATTAAAAAAAAATTTTTTTTTTCTTTTTCTTTCTTTCTTTTTTTTTCTTTCTTTTCTTTTTCTTTCTTTTCTTTTCCTTTCTTTACTTTGTTTTCTTTTTCTTAACTGTCACACGGCCATTCTGCAAAGGCACGCGTCCTCGTGTGTTCCCTATCTACTTGAAACAAAATAGAAGGGTTTCCGTTTGGCCTATCCTGCTGATCTAGACGGATTCAACAGTAAAGGAATGATTTTCTAATTTAGTTTAAATGCTAATGATTAAACTATCAGTGAATAAAAAGTTGAATTTAGAATTTTCGTACTGGCATACGAATAAACACTGTTACTTTACCTCCTACTTGTAGCTCAAGTAGAAGTTAAGCCTACATAACTCTTTTAGCTGTTGCTACTAAACACCTAAATCGTGAATAGTAACCGTTGGTGCATAGTATCGTAACGTGGTATATTTATGAGTATAGCGTCTTAAGGATAGAAAGGATTAAGGATTTAGGAAGGATAAAGGGTTTGGGAAGGATAGGTAAGGGAAAGGTCGACGTTGCCGCGTAGGCAAGGGCCCTAGGAATAAAAGGATAGGTTGATGCTGTGCCATAGGCGGTCCTGTTCGCCGTCGTACACAGGGGACCATTATTCTTTCAGGATAGGATAATTATAGTGGCTTATATTGGTCGGCTCCACACGCCAATATAGCATCTTTTATTTATTGATTTATTTTCATATTTTTTTTTGTTGGCTTATTGGTCGGCTCCACACGCCAATAGCATCTTTTATTTTTGGCTTACTGTAACGCTCCACGCGCCAACAGCTCTTTTAATAATAATAATTAGTTTACTCATGGATACACCACGGTAAACTGCTTTGTTAATACTATAAATAGTTCACTGAACGTCTCTGTACACCAAAAACGCTCGCAAATTAAAATTTAAGCGGTAGATAATTTGTTACGGTATGTAGATCTGCTATAGTCAATCCACTACGACAGATTCTTGTTCAAGTAAATAAGGTCAAAAGTTATGCTCGTGAATACTCAGAGGTGATCTCCTGTCACCTCGATAATTTGTAACAAGGGTCGTATGCGCGAATAAACGGAAAGTAATAAAGTTAAAAACAAACGGTAGACTTCATTTACAATGAGAACCACGCGAAACCGTTGCAGATTGCTAGTGATAATTTTTTTTTTTTTCAGCCTGCATAGACCAATAATATTAGTCGCATACATTTAAATCAAAATACAACTGAAGTATTGTATGGGCATTAAAGGCATTTTGGAATAAAATATTTGTAATAAGATGAACCTGCTATACTGGACATCTCTATGAAAATTTTAGAAACATGTTATAGGTAAAGCACAATAAAACGTGTGGTTAATGTTATTAATAGTTTACAAGACGTCTCTGCGTTATCAAAATCATATTTGTAAGTAGATGTTTTAAACAGAATATTTCACGAACTGACTGAGTAAGCCACAATAAAGCGTGTGATTAATATTATTACTGCCTCACTAGACGTCTCACACGTCAGTAAGTTAAAGATTTCAAAAACTCATTATACACCACAAAAAGTGATGTTAATAATTATTAATGGTTACTAGACGTCTCCATACGTCAATAGCACCGTCAGGTTCGTATTTATAGCTAGATATTTTAGAAAGGACGAATTTAACCGCATATTATAGGTACACTACAATAAGTTGCGTTGGCAATATTATTAACGACTTACAGGACGTCTGCATACGTCAATAGCACAGTCGAGATCATAATGGTAAATAGATTTTTCGAAACAGTATTTCTGAAACGACTGGCACGTATATAGATTTCCTAAACTTTCTTTCGCTGTCTAAGGATTTAAAATTTTAAACGAATATTTCGTCAAACTCTTTTTATCACAACTCTATCTTCTACATGTAACTACATGTTGGTCTAATCTTGAGTATTTAGTCAACCATGATTTAGATTTTCTCACTACCTCTCATCAAGGTGAAAGTTTCTTGCGATATTATTTGCCAGTCACAAATAACAAAGTTTAATAACGCGTTAGAATATGTAATAACACATTATTACACGGCGGAGATTAAATCTTTATTTTTCTTTATAACTTTTTTCACGAACACTTTGAAACGAAGTGTTGAATGTTGATAAAGCCACACTATATTTCTGTTCGCAATCAAGTAAAACGATTTCACAATTATTTATTGATTGATACACGAGATAAATTAAGCAAATGAACACTGTAGATTTATAAAATTACTAATAAATCATTGTCATTTAATTTTTGTTACGTAGTTACAGTGTAATTAACTAATTACCTGTGACTTGTTATTATCAGTCTTTGCTTGTTAATATAATCAAAGTAATTTTTATCCAAAAAGAAACTTTGCGAAAACTTTAAATTTTTACTAGAACGCTGGTTACGGTTAATTTTACTGTTCTAGTTTTTTTTTTTAAAACAAAATCGAATAACGACTATTCGATCCCACTTCTGATATCGGAGAAAATCACCGTAGACATCACCTGTAACTATTGCCAGGGTAGTCTCCAATCCAAACACGCTGTAATACTGAATAAGCTAACTACGTTAACTACAACATTCTACTACGATGAGATCGATCCGTGGCTTACGACACGTGTAGCTGGTTTGGAAGGCGCCTTTTATGAATATTCAACGGGTCACCATTCGAACTCATCAAATAAAGGAATTACTCACCATTGACACCATTTAAGGACCCACTTCACTGGAACCTAAGTTAAAACTAAAAATCCTTAAGTAAAGCATTTTAATCAAGTCTCCTACGACATACATATTAATATTGCGCGTATTTTATACTCCCGTTGAAAGTAAAACTATTATTAAACTATTATCAACATCTTAGTTAGTTTTTCCCCCAAAATAGTTAAATAGTAATATAGTTTGTAGTTATAATAATATAGTGCAGATAAAGATCGAAATTAAATTTGTTTATAACCCGTTATAGAGGCAGAATTATAAAACAAAGTAATACCTAACAAAAAATAATCCTATCAAAAATACTATAAATAAGCTCATTCAAACCCAATGAAATCATCCTACATACTTTCATATGAGTATAGATAATTTTTTATTGATACTTTATTTGGTACAGCCAATGGTTGTCATTAGGTCCATTTTTAGGGTTCCGTACCCAAAGGGTAAAAACGGAAACCCTATTACTGAGACTTCGCTGTCCGTCCGTCCGTCCGTCCGTCCGTCCGTCTGTCACCAGGCTGTATCTCAAGAACGGTGATAGCTAGAGAGTTGAAATTTTCACAGATGATGTATTTCTATTGCCGCTATAACAACAAATACTAAAAATAAAATAAAATAAATATTTAAGGGGGGCTCCCATACAAAAAACTGATTTTTTTTACCGTTTCTTGCTCGATACTAATAACGTTGCCTTATGTTGCATAGATAATGGTACGGAACCCTTCGTGCGCGAGTCCCACTCGCAATTGACCAATTTTTAAATATTTCAACGTTGACTTAACTTTTCAATTAAAGCGCTCAGCGCAAAATAGCTCAATGACTTATTGACATGCGTATTAATTGATACAAATCTCTCAATTATAAAATATTCATGTTTTGCGTACGTCAATGCTCTTAATATCATTAATAAATGTCACTTGCAACTGATGGCATCAACTAAGCGTATCAATATATTTAAGTGACTTTCGACATCATTAATTACGATGACACGTTAAGTTAATAGATTTTTAAGGCAGTGAACCCCCAGGGTACGTACACACAGACTGTCAATGACCTCAAATTTAAAATAACAGTTAATGAACCCCTAATTGAGGTTTTCTTAATTAAGTAATCAATTAATAGTTACCAGGGTGCAGTGGCGTGTTAATCCTTAGGCCCATAGAGTATTAAAACAACAGGATTAATTAAATACGCAGTTTTCTTTGACAAATATACTGCTGCGTCGGCGAGGTGCCGCGGTAACATACTATATATACATACACCTGACGCAATTTTATTGATCGCCACACACCCTGCACTAAATCGCCTCAAGCACACTAAGAGACGACTGTGCTCGTACGCAATGAGTATGAGCATTGTTCTCATACCTTGTTCAGCGGGTGTCGCCTTATAGTGTCTACTTCAGTCGGATTAATGCTCTAAGCTTATGCCATAAGGACCATGGCGTGGGAGGGGTGGTGTAAGTACCTATACTGAGACAGGCGAGGCAATTCTTACGGATACATGGCAATAATTTTCAAAATAAGCTACTTATTGTTATCACTTGTCAGTTAAGGGCCTACATCAATATTATCGTCGACATGTACATATTAACACAGCTAGTAGGTATAGAAAATGAAGAATTAGTGATATTTTTTTTGTTTACTCAAAATCTACTAAATATATTTTAATTCTGATTTACGTGTTTCTATATATAATAGTTACTTATGTTTTTAAAGTTATTTAATTAGTTAATACGCGATAATAGACCGACAAATAAAAAAAAATAAAAAATAGAGAGGTTGTTTCGCTAAGATTTTCTATCGAGAAATTTTTTTCAATCGCGTTTCTGAGTTTATGCGATCCTAGATCATATATTGAAAAAACATATACTTAAAAATTAGAGCTCTAGCCATTCAATCTAAAGAAACAATGAAAACTTCGTACGTAGAAAAATGCACGAAGCTATTTTGGTATCCTCTTAAAATGAAAAATATGCATATTTAAATATAATAAATATTCAACATATTAGCACTCTGTCTGCATAAGCTTTTTGAATGTTCCTCGCATTTCAAAACTTTTTCGTTAAAGATGATTGATTGCTAAATGAACATGAAAGTTTGTAATCAATACTTATTTTCATGTTCAAAGCTTCTCTAAGGCGATATATTCGTAAAGTAATAAAGCGCTTTAATTGAAAAAAAAAAGCTCTAGTGGCATGTCTTATTATGGTTGAATTGTCGAGATAAGACAGCTTCAAAATAATCTTACGTTAATTAAATCTACTTATCTACCACAATTAGTTAATTAACGTTACACTTACATAGTACTAACAGATGTTTGTTCCAGACGGTCTACTTAAATAAATTCATACAGACCGTTATTTAAGTCAAGGATGGTCCCGAACCCAGGTCGCTCATAATGTTGTGTTTTCATATTCAGATTTAAATTAATTGTTAGAATCTTTTTCTACTCTACTTCTCTGTACAAGTAATTCTTATTTTTAATATCGTATTTTGCTTGTAAAATGTAGTACTTTACTTATATTATGGTTGATTTATTGGCACCTTAATGTGACAAAATTCTAGTATTTATAGTATAGTACACTGTAATCGCTAGACTGACAAAAGCTTTATACACTTTTAACAAGAGTGATATTGTAATGAATGGCAAACAAAGAAATATTAGCTATCTTCCCAAAGATGATAAAATTTGCAAGAGAACGCGTTGCTTCACTCGTAAAATTTGGTCCGACTTCATAAGCAGTGCTGAATCAGTAATTGTTTCATTGTAAGTTTATACGCAGACCACGTGAACATCATCGCCTACGATGAGCGTTATTTAAGGATGGATGTAATGTTGATTACTTACTTGTGCCGAATTACATCTGCTATTGTTATTTTTAGTGCTATTGTTATTTTTTGTCGTCTTGCTCGTTGACTTTATTGATGATTTAGTAATAGATTTTCACTTCAAGGGACTTATACCTTTTCGAAAAACATACTATGGCGACTCTGCCTTGACACCCCAAAAAGTATCAAACGTACGTCGACTCGAGTGCTAATAGAAGAGTACCTACGTACCGAAGTTGTTTCTTATTGATAAAGAACGCATAGAAATGAAACGAATAATACTTGTCAAATATTTGTAACGTAAAAATATAAAAGATATTTTTGTAAGACATTTTGTAACAACGCACAATGTTGTTGGTCGTTGGAGTGATAAAAGTTCGTGACGAATGTCTTGATTACATTCCTGTGGCCCATTTGTGCGGCTGATTGATGACCTCTTCTTTTATTGCTGGCACAAAGCAACAACCGTAAATAAAACTCTTTAACTAGATACTCATGAAACATACCTTTTTCTTTGCGGATTAGCAAAGAATGAGAGAGTTTTTCCGTAACGTAAAGGAAGCCGATAATAAGTCATTTTCAAGAATCAAGACTTAACATTCAATCTGACTGCGTAGCACCCTTGAGTTTTAGGAGAGCTACGCCGTAGACATAAATGACGAAAGAGCCGCCCGCTGTGCTAATCAAAATTGTCTATAACATTTTCCTAGATACATAACTAATTAATAAGTTATCTCACTTGCACATAATACCATCGATTTCATTTCGCTTAATTTACCTAAGTTAATATGTATGCATTGACTTCATTTTATTCAAATAAATAGTCATGAACTATGTTTATTTAGCAATACTATTGGCTTTGGAGCTTTTATTCCTTTATTGATATTTACTAAAACGGTTGAATAAAATTACAATGTTGGCAACACTATTTGCAATATCACTGGCTTGCATTGTACAGTATTAAAGTCAGAATGTTTCAGTTGAGTTCAAGAGCATTGGACTATATAATCTAATGAAACACATTCTCTAAAATTTCGTGTTTTAATTGAAGTAATTTACTTCAATAAAAATTTTGATATGTAAGACCTGTGCTGTCATTCTATGCTAAGAAAATATATTATTGAAAACAAAAATATATATTCTGAACTGCAATAAAACCATCAATTGCTTTTTGGTACTTCCGAAAATGTATTCTGAGCAAAAAGGTTTTGTTGTTTTTGTTTGCCTTTAGACAACCAATGCAAATGGTGCTCATAAATATACAATACTTTTGTTGCTACTACTTCGACCTTCTTATATATGCCCTTTACAATGTTAATTAAGGTGTATAAAGATGGTATAGGACAAAAATAGATACAACTTACTATACATTTTTCTAAATAATGTAAGGCAAACATTCCTCCGGGCCTCGTAGTCTCCCTCTTCGAGTAGACGACAACGGGCCTTGTGGTCTAGTAATTCAGATAACGGAGTGCCGCACTATGTATGGAAACTTTGGTATCACATAGCACCAAAACTAGACTGGATTGGCATCTGGGTGTTCTACTCTCGCCTTTTACATCTTTATGCCAGTCCATAATTGAGCAGAACAAAGAATTTCCGATTTTAGCTCCCAACCGTACATAGTGTGCCGTACACGAGGTCGCGGGTTCGATTCCCGCTTGTGACAATCATTTGTGTGGTATTTACAATTGTAATGTATTATAAGTATGTATTTATAAAAGAAAAGTAGTTTATGTATTCTATTCGTATTCTGACACCCATAACACAAGCATAATAAGTTTAGCTTTGGACCAGAGGACGTTGGGTGAAATATCCACGAATACATATTTATTTATTTAAAGGTCTGTGTTTTTTATTATATGTTTGATATTTATTTCTCACACAAATATTTGTACTGCGCCTGGACATTTCTTATATGTTATAAGTATTTAACGGAAAACGGAAAGAATGGGGTACATCTGTAGGTATTCTGGCATCCATTCCTTATGCAAATAAGCTTAGCCTGGTACTAGATGATGTCATATGAATGTTTAGTCAGATGTAATACAGACTATATTTTGTAGGCTGTCATTTCAATTAGTGGCGCAGAGCACAGACTGCATAAACCACAAACAGGTGCGAACGCTCCGTGACAATGCTTGTGGCTTCCATCCCCACTCAACCACAACGTTACATAGTGCCAGCCATGTACACTCGTGGTTTGAAGATGTTTATCAGTTTTCAAATTAGGTCCTTTGTCACACATTGGACAGAAGTTTGAATAAATTAATGCTTCATATTACCTTTTAACATTTATGTATAATACAGGGTGCTTCAAAAAAATGTATACACACTTTGAACTTCCATAGAAAATTTATTTACCGTTCTACAAAGTTAAATTTCAGGAAAATAGAAAGCTGAAAGTCCAATGTAAATGAAACATAAATAACAAATGTTAATACTGTTCAAATTGGTGACCTGCAGCATCAATACAATTCTGAGTACGAGTCACCACTGATTCTGTACATCGTATCAAAACGTCCAATGAGATTTCTCTACACACTGCTTGAATCTCATTCCAAAGAATGTCTAGGTTACGTGGTTTACGTTTGTACACCTCATCTTTTGCTGTGCCCCACAAGAAAAGGCCAGTGGATAGGACGCAGGGGGCCAATCGAGTTTCCAGCACGCTCTCCAGACCTTACACCGCTGGATTTCTTCTTGTGGGGCACAGTAAAAGATGAGGTGTACAAACGTAAACCACGTAACCTAGACATTCTTTGGAATGAGATTCAAGCAGTGTGTAGAGAAATCTCATTGGACGTTTTGATACGATGTACAGAAT
Organism: Orgyia antiqua; assembly: GCA_916999025.1. Taxonomy (NCBI): domain Eukaryota; kingdom Metazoa; phylum Arthropoda; class Insecta; order Lepidoptera; family Erebidae; genus Orgyia; species Orgyia antiqua. Next base: position 10,756,211 of record OU779864.1, on the reverse strand, counting down.
CAGTGGTGACTCGTACTCAGAATTGTATTGATGCTGCAGGTCACCAATTTGAACAGTATTAACATTTGTTATTTATGTTTCATTTACATTGGACTTTCAGCTTTCTATTTTCCTGAAATTTAACTTTGTAGAACGGTAAATAAATTTTCTATGGAAGTTCAAAGTGTGTATACATTTTTTTGAAGCACCCGGTATTTATCTGTGAATTAATAGAATACGTCTAGTACATCAAAGCTGAATGTATCAGAACTGAATAGATATCAATATACAATCAAATCAGTATTTATTTGGAATTAATAATATTTGGAAAGTAACTAATTAATCAATTGAAATTCTTTTTCTTAGATTATATAGCTTTCTTTATAAAAATTGTCTAAGTATATTAACGTTTTCCCTTAAGTGACAGTTTAAAGACAAAGATTGGTAATATAACATCTAATGGAAAAGATAAGTACCGCTTGATAACTGCACTTACGATGTTTTTAAGAAAAAATAAATCTAAATGCCTCTGTTACAGAATAATGTCCAGTGAAAGTGAATTAAGGTGCTAAATATGTGTACTATATAAAAAAATAAAACAATAATATATAAAAAAATAATATATATAAAGCTTAGCTTGGGACCAGAGGACGTTGTGTGAAATGTCCATGAATATTTATTTATTTATTATTTATTTACTATGAGGACATTGTTATGTTACGCGATTTCTTATATTATGTTAGTACCGTCTGTACTAACTTCTCAAATGTCAGCAGTGAAATTGTGTGTATAGAACGTATCTGAGATAAATGTACGAATCAAGGGGCAATTAACAGTGTTTTGCGGATGAGCAGCAACTGTAATAGCGGTCTCGGCTTGCGGACGCAGAATTTATGGCAACCCACTGCAAATAATTGAGTAGACTCGTGCGTTATTGAGTGGTCTTATCGACACAGACTTGCTCACAATATATTTTATTAAGATGTATAAAATAGAACAAAATAAATGTCTAAGAGGAATAAATTGTATCATAACACCCCTTATTCTAGCAATGAATCGATCATGTTTGATTTAAAATATGCCTATTTTGCCTAATCTTTGCATTCCCTAGATAATGTTGTCTCAAAATTAGGATATTTATAAAAATTACATCTAAAGACGAAAAAGATTCTGTAATCTAATCTTGTTATTACTTTTTTATTTATTCCATAGAAAACTTATTTAATTTCCGTGTTTATTTTAAACACTTGAGGAATTTTAAATTGAAGAATATCTACTGAGCGTTTAATTGAGGACGCTTGACCTCAATATATAAAATGGGTTGATCTAAACAACAGCCCCTTGTTTCGCAAAGTCAAAAGGATTTATTTTCTTTCACTGAACTTCAATAAAGTTACACTATTACGTAGAGCGAGCGTGATCCCTTTCCTATTACTTTTATGAGTACCCCACCAGTTGACGCAGCGTATGCAAATGTTATTGCTTTTGTTAAGAAAACAACGTTCGAGATGAAAGTTCGCCATGTATTATTTTTATTACCAAACCGGCTACAAGTCACTTCATGATAGCAGCTAATCAGCCTGTTTTGGTTTATGTCTTCACTTAAAAGGGTACTGTACTCCTCATTTAGGTATTTGCCTTAGGTATTGCTATCCCTATTTCCGAGCGCCGCGCTGAAAGGGACAAATATAGATGAAGCGGATTTTACCTAGAAATTCTTTGAAAAAGACGTTTCGTACTTCCGTTTTTTTTTTCGCGAAAGTTAATACGATATCAATAGTTTTTGCGTTATATTATAGATAAAGAATATATCTATGCATCTATCACTTTCTTTTGTGGTAAAACTTTACCAAATTTGTGTGATAGACGCTGCAACTTTATCTAAAGAAAACCGAAAAAGTGGGTTTTTCGGATCGTCATATTTCTTTTAGTTATTATGTTTTGAAAAACTGGACGAGTATGAAAGGAAAAGACGTGTTACGCCGACCCCAATTAATATAATAAGGAAAGTAAAAGTAAATCTTAGCATTGTTAGTTAATGTTTTTATTATTTAATATTGAACTAGCTGTTGGCCGCAACATCGCGCGAATTTAATTTAGAAACCAAAACTCAACAAATTATACAAAAAAAAACATTCTCTTGAATCACTTTAATTATTATAAAAAACCGCATCAAAATCCGTGTTTGTGTAGTTTTGAAGATATACGTTCACGTAGGGACATACATACAAAAATAATGACTTTGTTTTTTAATAAGTAAAGATGTGTAAAGTCGTTGCAGTACGTCACTACTAAGAGTTAAAGTTAAAAAAATCCCTTAATATCGTTCATAATTAAACTACTATTACAATTAGGTAACAACTGATTCAAATAACAATCTATTAATCTCAATATCATAACAAAAGAAAATCAATATGATTTATTAGCACAATTATCGAAGGCAAGGTCCAGTGAGTGATCGAAACACAATGCGTTGTATCGTAAATAACAAGAATAATGGCCAAAGAAATTAATTGGTTGGGATTTAGGGAAAAGAAATAAATATAGTTTTACGGGTGTATAAGCTTTAAGTTTCAAATACTTCTTCCTACGTTATTACATTAAAGCGACCTTTAAAGCGGATTTTAATAAACCCGCTTTAATTTTACGTTTTAGTAATCTTTAAAAAAGTACAAAGCTATTTTGCAATTCAATTATCAATATTAATATTATAAAGTATGAACGAGCTTATTTCAGGTTTGAATAGAAAAATATTTTTATGTTAGTTAGTCTGTTTATCGAGAAAGGCTTTAGGCTATATAACATCACGCTGCGACCATTAGAAAGCGCAGCGTCAGTGGAAAATGTTGCAAAACAGGGAAAAGTTTCTAAATTCCACGCGTATGAAGTCGCAGGCAAAAGCTTTATGTTATAGTAAACAACCTGTTATATATTTTTAGCAGATATAATGTGTTAAATATTCATAATATTATTACTAATAGCACGATAAGCCTGTGGAACTATTTGGTAGTTCGGATCGGGACTACTCACAATAGAGTCGGCAGTTCAATTAATAGCCGGAAATCCCTAAACCAGCTCTGTGTTTCGCAACACAATTTGTTGCTTTGGTTACAATATTGTACAGGAGCATCAATCAGCGTCAGGGTCATTTATCGTAGAATCGGCATGTAGAGGGCATATCTCAATCTCTTACTAGTGCAATGTACTAGACACTTGGTAATAACTAGCTGTAATAGAAACTAAAGATTACATGAAACAGTTTTAAATTTAAATGTCAGTATGACTTTGAATACCAACATTTTTTTTTATTTTGATAATATGCGTAGAATTGTATAGAAATTTTACCAATGCAACCATCCCGAAACTCGTATTTACAAAAAATTCAAATATTTGGTGCAGCAATCTGGAAAATAAAGTCAAATCATTTTAATGTGGCTCCTAAACAGGACCTTTCAGCTAAAATAAAGTTGTAAATATCATTTTATAAAAGGTTATTTGAAATGTTTATTCGTTATTTAACACAATTTTGACCTTCACAATTTAATTATTCTTATTAGGTTTAATATTTTTACCAACTCTACACAAATTTTGAAATATTCTGCCATACAATTCGAATCGAATATCCGAACCAAAGGCTAAATTAACAAAATAACTGTTATCATATAGCCCGATAGTTTGTAATAGACTAGCTTGTAATGAAATTGCTTTCACCAACCAATTTAACTGTGTCCTTAATTATCGATCCCTTTATCTTGTCCGTATCGAGAGAAGTTTAAGATACCTTTGTTTAATTGTCGAAACTTTGTTTAGTTAGATAAATTGATCAAACACAATTTGCCAAAATTAAGGATGTTGGTATTTTAATAAAACTACATAACTAAATATCTTTACGATGGTAAATTTTATCAAATTGTAGAATTTAATGAACTCTTTGAATAAGATGGACCAGCACCCATATACCCAACACAAATACATAAAACATTGATTTAAGCCACTTTGTTGAGATCCCTGTGATCTCTTCCTTATATTAATTATCATCCAAAATATTATTAATATTATGTTAATATGACCTGAATCGTATTTTAATTTATTCTGGGAGTTACATCACAGTTCTTAGTAAAAAGAACTTTAGACGCTTGCGAATGATGATTCACCGTATGAAATAACTGATTGCCAATTTACTATGGTCTCTATCGTAGCTGTAATATTCGCTTAATATGTGAAACTTTTTCGAATGTGAGAGTTCTCTTTGGCCTGGTTTTATTTCCTAAGCGCCATAAATCACGTGATGGGTGGACAGCTATGATACTTATCTGTGAAACTAGTTGGCAAAGCATAGTACGCTCTAGTGCACATTTTATTTATTTCACTTACTTATAAAGTTTACAGATATCAATTCAGTAGGTGCTTATTTTATTTCAAGTTACAAATTTATTAAAAAAATAAAAGCTCTCTCTATCTTTCTATTCAGCGAATTAACGTCCCTCTTGTGGATTGGGCCTAGATACTATGCCGCGCAGACCAGGTGTGTTGGTAGGGTTTATTTTCGAGTTTTCCATCTCTCACAGAAAATTTCATCATGTATATTATTTTGCTAGTTTTTATAGCACCCCGGGAAGAACGCTTGGTGGTGACGCTTGTATTCTTAATCCGTCATCACATGAACAATCGTTAACTTACACATAAAATGTTATTTTAACATTATCTAAAGTAATATATTAATTTTGCAATTGACTTGCTATGCTTTACTAAATAAACTAAATTATAATGGAAAAAATGATAACCATGAGCGGGACTTGAAGCCACGACCTCGGAAAATCGTTCCGTTGCTCTCCCATCTGAGCTATCATGGTTCCCGCATATGTTTACCAAATCTACACATCGCACGATGTTTAACTCACATTAAGAAGATTGTAGTGGAAGATTTGGTATAACTCGTGCCCGTCGTATTATTAAAAATAACCTATTAATAGGTATGCGTTTGGTGGAATATTTTCAAAAGACCTATCTAAAAGCAGTAAAAACAAATGGAGTCGTAGTATTTATACAGCTGTGTTATAAAAATGTTAATGTATCTGTAAGCTTCACTTAAATGTATTTTAACGATATTTTATATACCAAATTTAAGGGTTGTTGAAGTTTAGTGTTCTCATAAAATCTTAAGTATTTTGCAAAAGGATGTACTACGAGTATTTGAAAATATTAAATCTTGCATTAAAACAAATAGCGATAAAGTGATTTATTAAATAGATTATTTACTTATTTTTTCCGTGTTTCATCGTAAGCGTGAAGCACAAAGCGAAAGTTTAACTTGAATCTGTATTTTACTTTATAGTCCTTATTTCGGTATTTTTACAAGACATCCGGCAGAAAGGGGTTATAAAACAAGAAGCTACACATCCAGATTGCAGAGATGATTTAATACAATTCATAAAGTATGTTTTATTACTCATAACTTTTGATCGTGTTGTAGAGCTGAAGCTAACTTTATAGTATATATATTACTAGCTGACCCGGCAAACGTTGTTTTGCCATACTAAAAAAAAAGTTTGAAAAATAGATGTTGGCCGATTCTCAGACCTACTGAATATGCATGTAAAATTTCATAAAAATTGATCAAGCCGTTTCGGAGGAGTACGGTAACTAACACTGTGACACGTGAATGTTATATATTAGATATATACTGAGCTTATTTGAAGAATGAAGAAGGCTATTGTTTAAATATTCTTTTTACATGTAGGTACACTAAAGATGGTGAAACTTGAAACTATTTAAGTCACATTTACATAGCAATGGCTAGTAAATAAGTACCTAATATTGTTTAAATTAACTATCAAAAAATACAATATTGTTCAAAACAACGTATTCTGGTGCAGTTTACATCATAAAGCAGAATGCATGTTTATGTAATAGACCTTGGTAATTGCGATTTTTTTGTGTATTGCCGATATTTCTTAATCGATATAAGTGCTGAATTAAAATTTTAGACAAAATCGGTAAAGCTCTTGAAGTTATGAAGCAAAAGAAATCTATACTACACGTTTCAAATGAGAATAGGATTGGCAATGACCTTTAGTTGTCAAAAGTGATTAGAAAAGTACTGTCAGCAACGTAACTTTATTTGCGTATCAATAATAATTATTTTTCTTTTACCTAATCTCAGTAATTTGAAGTGAAAAACGTTTTAAATTATTTAGTAATAATAGTTATAATATTATTAAAAAAGAAATGCTATTTTCTTTCAATAATTTCGTTGTTGGATTCAATGAAATTAAGTTGAATTGCTAACCGCCATTTTGTTGTTGTTGGCGTGCCTTGTAGAGAATATGAATTATAAGGCGTTTTATTTTAAATTCTGCTAGTTAAGTGGTTGTTTCTCGTTAAAAAAATAAAGTTGTTATTTCTCATTATTTTTGTATGTTAGTGTTGTTATTTTGAACTTGTCGTTATTTATTATTGTTTTTAATTGTATTTGTCTCGCTATGTGCTCGAAAATTAGTAAACGATAACGATAAAGTGATAGATAAATTATATTATAAATATGTCTTGTTTTGCTGACCCCACCAAAATTGTTCAAATTGACAACTATGACGTCACAACATGACGCGGGGTCAATCCTATTCTCATTTGAACGGCATAGTACTAATATTAGAAAGCGGAAGAGTTTGTTTGTTTGTTTAAACGCGCTAATCTCAGGAACCACTGGGCCGATTAGAAAAATTCTTCCAGTGTTAGATAGTACATTTATCGAGGAAGGCTTTAGGCTATATATCATCACGCTACAACCAGTAGAAGCGAAGCAGAAATGAAAAATGTTGCAAAAACGGGGGAAATTTTCTAAATTCCACGCGGACGGAGTCGCGGGCGGCAGCTATATTTTTATAATTATATGTAGATCTTAATTTAAAATTTTTGAAAAAAATATCTGCTAAAAACTGATTGTAACTGTAACGTATTAACAAACACAGCAGCCTTTTTATTTAAGCATTTTGTGCTTCCACATTTTATAATTTACATAATAATATACTTACATTTAATTACGGCAAAAGTTTCTTCATAATTTATTATTCAAAACATTTAAAACTTATTAAGTAAACTTGTGAAAACTGCCGGCATTATGTTGTAGAAACTAAACTGGCGGTCTAACTAAGAGATAAGTCCCGTTCTACGATAAGAAAGTTTTAAAGACAACCATTCATTCTTATTTCTACTTCGAACTAATTATCTTACAAATTAAGCATAATGGTATTATAAAGTTAAGTGTACTAGTTTTATAAGCTAATAGCTGCAGCCCGCGATTTCTTACGGGTGGAATTTAGAAAAAATTTCCCGTGTTTGCAACATTTATCACTACTGTTTCGATTCTACTGGTTGTAGCGTGATGTTATGCAGCCTAAAGCCTTCCTCGATAAATGCCCTATCTAGCACTGACAGAATTTTTCTGATCGGCCCGGTGGTTCCTAAGGTTAGCGCGTTTAAACAAACAAACAAAGTCTTCCGCTTTAAAATATTATTAGTATAGATTTAAGATAAAAGCAGGTTTCTTTTTAAAATCTGAAAAAAAAACTTTACAGTGCAGTGGTAAAGACATACATTGGTACCAATTCTAAGTGCACAACTAAACTTAACTAAAAAACTGGTCAAGTTCGAGTCGGACTCGCGCACGAAGGGTTCCGTACCATTATCTATGCAAAATAAGGCACGTTATTAATAAATGAGCAAACAACACACACAATACTTAATTAATCACGTTTGAGCAAGAAACGGTAAAAAAATCATGTTTGTTGTATGGGATATTTATTTTATTTTATTTTTAGTATTTGTTGTTTTAGTTGCAATAGAAATACATCATCTGTAAAAATTTCAACTCTTTAATTATCACCGTTCTTGAGATACAGCCTGGTGACAGACGGACGGACGGACGGACGGACGGACAGCGAAGTCTCAGTAATAGCGTCCCGTTTTTACCCTTTGGGTACGGAACCCTAAAAATGAAAACAACTATGGTGTATTTTCATTAATGGACTATTTTGTTGTGCTAATTATTAATTAAAATCTTTATGGCTTTATGCATAATGACTTATTGGAGGTTTACACGGAGATTTTATCAGAGAGATAATAAACGTTTTAGCGTAAAAAGACTATCATGAATAACAAGTTTTGACAATTTTCGCAAACCTATTTTAGCGAACTTTTAAATCTCCGATAAGTCATTATGAATAAGGCCATAAGTCTATAAACAGCGTTTTTATCAAAAATAGTTAAGCTTACATTGCCGCTTTGTGTTGTCGATACTATGACAATAAATTATTTTTTTAATTAAGTTTAGGATAGTTGTGCACGTAGAATCGGTACCGTTGTAATACAGGATTTGGCTTCAAATCTCCAGAATTCTGTTATTTTAGAAATAGTTACTAGACTAGACTTATAAAATATAAAGACAATAAAATATAATTTCGCTGTCATCGTTAATATTATTACATTACAGAAAAGTTCTAACGAAGTGCAACGGTATTGTAAATAACTATAATTTGCTGGATCGATTTACGATAGGCGACAAATTTGAATAAAGAACACGGATAACTCTACTGCATCTAGGTGGTTTCTATCCTTTAACATGTACTCAAATGTAGCATCATCAGTCTGAGGACACTGTATAAAAATAAATAGGTACTGAACTAAGTTATATTATTGTTTTATATGTATTATAAGTACACTATCTATCAATTTAATTCTAATAAATATCATTTGATACGCTGCGCTGTGCCAATTATTACTACGTTTCACTTTATCGTTCTATTAAATTTGTAGTTATGTATATATGTATGTGTCTATCTTATGTATATAATTATGTATGAGTTTAAGTATTTATTTAGTAACTTATGTAGTTTTTAATAATATTAGTTCACCACTTATAATATATGTTCAATCTTAAAATTCCATCCCAAGGTTGTCTGTAAGAGATCACAAATAGTGATAAGACCGCCTTTTGTACCTTATAAAACTGTTAACACTGTTAATCTTTTGTAAAATTTTGGTGTACAATAAAGAGTATTGATTTGATTTGATAAGTAGGTTTGTATTTACAAAAGAAAAGTAGTATATGTATTCTATCCGTATTCTGGTACCCATAACACAAGCATATAAGCTTAGGAGCAGAGGACGTTGTGTGAAATGTCCGTGAATGTTTAATTTATTTATATTTTTTATTATCCGCTGCTAAATATTGAATAACATTATTTAGTTTAAAACTAAGTGGCACAGAACTTTATAAATGTTTATACACATCCCCGCAACTGTTCACTCATTTGCATTTCATAGTCTGTTAGGTAAGCTTTTAGTAGACAGTATTCTCGTTTGTTCACTTACTCAAGCATGACACTCATATATATACGTACATACATAATCTTGTAGATTTTGCACACATTCTTTTGGTATGGTTATATTTTAATACTCAATTTTAGTTTTAATATTATAGTATATTAACACAATTAGGTGTAGACAAGTTATTATGCAAAAATACGTTGTTTTATGAAGAAAAAAACTGTATTCAACCATTTCATTTGCTCAAACTTAGCCCAAACATCGATTTTCATACCTTAGTATTGAAAAAAGTTACTAATTTTCATTCAAATATCTAAACCACTTTTTAAGTAGGTAGGTACTAAATTTTATTTCTCACACTTTCGACTTGTGAAAAATTATGAAATTTTATAGAAACATTGTCCAATTAGAATCAAATTTACAAAAAATCTCTTCTTAGTGATCACCTACTTACTATGGTTCCCTAATGATTGACCAAAAAATTTTTGACAAATGATCATTTAACAAACAACGTTTCACCATCTTATATTATTTGTATACGGCTATAATACAAGAAACAAGCATACTATCTAATAAAAGTAGGTACCTCAATTTGGGACCGGAGTATAGTCTTAAATGTTCGTAAACATTAAATAAATAAATATTCATGGACATTTCACACAACGTCCTCTGGTCCCAAGCTAAGCTTATACGCTTGTGTTATGGGTACCAGAATACGGATAGAATACATATACTACTTTTCTTTTGTAAATACATACTTATAATACATAGAAACACCCAGACGCAGTACAAACATTTGTTGTAAATAAATAGATACATAGGTATTAATGACGGGCTTCGTGGTCTAGTGGTTCTGGTAACGGACTGCCGATCAAGAGGTCGCGGGTTCGATTCCCGCTCGGGACAATCATTTGTGTGATTTTTCTAATTGTCATACAAATGTTTGTACTGCGTCTGGGTGTTTCTATGTATTATAAGTATGTATTTACAAAAGAAAAGTAGTATATGTATTCTATCCGTATTCTGGTCCCAAGCTAAGCTTATTATGCTTGTGTTATGGGTACCAGAATACGGATAGAATACATATACTACTTTTCTTTTGTAAATACAAACCTACTTATCAAATCAAATCAATACTCTTTATTGTACATATTGTAAACACCCAGACGCAGTACAAACATTTGTATGACAATTAGAAAAATCACACAAATGATTGTCCCGAGCGGGAATCGAACCCGCGACCTCTTGATCGGCAGTCCGTTACCAGAACCACTAGACCACGAAGCCCGTCATTAATACCTATGTATCTATTTATTTATATAATTTAGGTAATATTATCACCTTATGATAAAGAAATGATCGATCACATGGATCTATCACAAACATGTCATCCATTATTTATATGTTTGTATTTTCCAAAGTAATATGTGTGACTTTTCAAATAAAAAAAAAGTTATATAGCAACGTAAGGATAATGGATTGGCTAAATTTCACATGATGAATGGTAATCTCTTATCTGTCACATTCATCCTAATTTAAATAAGATATACATAATTTAACTTTTTTATGTTACAATAGCTTATTTATTATGTACATACTAGCTGTTTGTCGCAATTTGATTTGAACCAGACGCCTAGCTTCTGACTGTTTAAAAGTACATGTTTATCTTGCCTATTAGAAATGAAAATATTTGACTTCGACTTAGTAGAAGTGGAATTTAAAAACCAAGCCGCAACATATTATACAAAAGGCCAACCTTTTGAGCCACTCTATCTATTAAAAGAAATCGCATCTAAATCCGTTACGTAGTTTTGTAGATATAAGCTCACATACAGACTTTATTTATCCCTAGGTACTTATATTATAAATGCGAAAGTAACTCTGTCTGTCTGTCTGTTACGCTTTCCCGATTAAACCTCTTAACCGATTTTGATGAAATTTGGCACAGACAATCTTTAGACCCTCAGGAAGGACATAGGCTACCTTTTATTGCGAAAAAAGGGATGAAGTTTTCTAAATTTCGCGCAGATTATTTTTAACACGCTTTTATAAGTTCGGTATGTATCTATCAATGTCTCAAATCTATGCAACGTAAATAAAATAATAATAATAAAGAAGTCTTTGAACGCGATTTTCACCCTACTTATAACGTTCACCTTACGTATTGTGTATATATATTGGATCACACGTAATAGAATTACGTCACCCATTCACAGTATATTTTCATTCAGAATTCAATATGGTATGAAAATAGCTTTAATAGAAAACCTAAAACAATATACTATGTCATTGATACCGTAAAATAAGATAACCTTTCACTTAAGTTGATACAAAATCAACAGGATTATTACGCTATATTTTGGATCTAGGTAGAAATAGTTTTAACAGCGGTATATCTTAAATATTGTAATTATTAGCTGTTGCTCGCGACTCTGAACGCGTCGAATTTTTAAAACCAAACAACAAATCATACAGAAAAAAAACTTAATAAAAAACTGCATTAAAATCTGTTACGTAGTTTTGGAGATAAGCGACAAAAAAAAAACGACTTTGTTTTATAATAATATATAAAAGCTCTATATGATTACGCTAAAATTCAATGAGCAGGGCAGTAATAATGTCAACCAAACCAACATTTAAATCAAGCAGCCTCTCTACTGACTGTTCATTCTGTTCAATAATGCCTGTCAAAATATTAATAATTTCTTTAAATTCTAAGGTGTTATGACTACAATGGGGATTGTTCATTATTTTTGACCTACTGTTATTATATTCTTTTCAGAAAATACAGACTATTTTAAGCGACTAATTTCAATATTATTGAAATATTCACTATACAGAATTTTTAAAAAATTCTTGAAGATATTACTTTAAATGTTGTGACGTCATTGTTTTACGCAATCTGTGTATAGACTTTTCTTGATAGACTTAATACAGATTGCACTTTATCTTTTCAAAGTTGACAAGTTGATATAATAGACCAATTTCAACTCCACTTCAGAGTAGTATATCCCTAAAAACGTCTTAATATTTTAAGGCCTTCATTTCAAGGGCAAATAGAGATCATTTGCTTTTTTGGAAAAATAATCGTTAATATAGCCGAAAAAAACTAATGGATCATGATCAGAAACTCTATTCCCCGAAATGGTTTTGTAATTAAGAGTTTTAAAAAAATATGAACAATGCCCATTGCTAATAAATCGTGTGTTTGTTATGTTTTTGGAATAAAGATATAGTCAATCATACAAGCTAAATAATACAATCTTTGATATTGATCCCCTAACTAATCGTATTGTCAGACATTATAGAGCCAATCACTGAACACAACTGGATTATGCTCTCCAAATGTGGGCGAGCTACATAGCATTAATACACAGACAAATGAACTAAAATTGAATGAAAAGTCAAACAAATAGACAAATAACAAAGACTGTTAAATATTTAAATATATATGACATTCCACACAACGTCCTCTAGTCGGGTACACTACAAAAAGACGAAAAACTTTATTCCGAAAGTCAGAAATACGAATTTCATAATACCGATTTTCATAATTCCGAATGGTTCAAAATTCCGAATATAACAACTCCGATGTATCATTACTCCGATTTTCACAATTCCGAAACTTCAATATTCCTAACGATTATAATTACTATTCTCAAAATTCCGAACTTCAAAAGGCCGAATAATAAAAAATACGAATTATTGATAATTCGAAATACGTAATAAATAATTTAAATTCTGATTATTAAAATACCGTTAACACAATTAATTTTAAAGAAAAATCTATATTATGAAGTACACTTTTTGCAGTGTATTGGTTGTCATTTAAAAATATGATTGTTTACTTTTTAATAAAAGCATTTTGTTTCGATTAAAAATATTTTGTTTCCTTGGTCACAGTCCTAACATAACCTAAGGGATGCATCCATAACATAGGGGATTTGCAGCATGCAAACAAGCAGACAAGCACGAAACACGCATGCATGCAGCATGCAAGCAGCCATGCAGCATGCAAGCAGCGATGCAGCGTGCAAGGCGCCATGCAACATGCAGCATGCATTATTACGTCACGGCTCCGGCGCTGCGGGGTATAGGCGACCCACGCAACCTTATCGTCGCAAATGACCAATGATCGGAGTAGGTAGGTTCATTGACCACAAACATTGATGTTAATATGGACATTCCATGGGATAAAACTACTTTTAACGGATTTTATCGCGGTTTATTTGGTATTATTTACTTAAAAAATGGTTTATGTACGCTAAATAAGCCTAGGAGCGCACGAGAGACGTTGTAAATATTACACGTTGTCAAACAAATAAATATCTTGTAAATAAAAATAGTTCAAAGAATGAAGACATGAAAATAATTATGATGAAACAGAAGATAATACTTTGATTTTTTGATGAACATGTTTGAATTAGTTTGTATTATGTTCTTGTACAACTGCAAAATAAAGAAAAACGTTAATGATTGTTGAGTATTGTATAAATATAAAAACTGTTACATAAAAAATATAAATGGTTTATTGACGCAACTTATACTATCTTTAAACCCATCCTTATACTTATCCATCGTAAAGTAAGTGTAATCTGTCGTTACTCCTTAATCCGTATTAGGTAAATAGCTTTTTATTAATTTATTACTTCAAAAGTAAATCCCGGGATTTTGGCCATATCCATATTATTGTAAAATACGACTAATACATAAAATAGCTCTACCTATTCCGATCACTACTAATGTCTTGAAGGCGGCTTGACCGGCGCTGTTTCGGCTTACTGGCCGGCAGAGTCGGCCAGCCTCAACCACTGCAGCGAGCCTTCAAATCACTTGCTCCTCAGCTCGCCGGCCATCACACCCCTCCGCGCCTACACGGGCTTAAATTGCACTCTAGCAAACAAGTCTACGTTACATCGGCTTTGCAGCGATTCGTTTAGTCACAAAATTTTGTAGCTATTTTTAGTTTATTCGAAGTATTAAAAATCGGAATTTCGTTTTTCGGACTAATAACCCTTCGAGCATTTGACTCTTCGGACAAATGAAAATCGGAAAAGTAACAAATCGGATTTATGACTTTCGGTAAGATGTTTTTCGTGATTTTGAATAATAGACGTAACAATTTTTCGGTATTATGTAATTCGGACTTTTGAAAATCGGGATTTCAAAATTAGGAATAATGTTTTTCGGAATTTTGGGGTGTTCCCCCTCTAGTCTCAAGGTTAGCTATATTTCTATGCTTGTGTTATGGGTATCAGAATACTGATGTACTACGCATATACATTTTTTTTGTAAATACATATTTATAATAAATGGAAAACGTTCCAGACACAACACAAATATTTGTGTGATAGATATTAACATCACACAAATGATTTTACTGTGGGGTATCGAACTCGCGACCTCGTAAACAGCAGTCATGAAATACTTGACCATAAGGCCCGTCTCTTTTAATAAAGAGACGGGCCTTATGGTCTGGTGTAATAAACACAAACAAATAAGTAAACAATATTTTAAGGTGGTGTTTTCGTAATACTTTTGCCTCTGTATTGCTTTTTTATCTCGTGTCAAAATGCACGCAATTGATTTTATTATCTTCGTCTATGAGGCTAGTTATACAATATAGTCGACACTAAAAGCTACAATGATGGTAACTAATGGATTTCCAATAATATTGTTGACAGATAAACAAAGGGCTGCTGAAGGAAACTCTGAGTTTACTGTTATTTTACTGTCGTCATTCTAACGACATAAAACCTGTCCTTAATTAAAGCTCTTTGAAGGTGTACTTACCGCCATTTTGTTTATTATATTAATGACTTCTAACTGCTTAATGCATATGGTTACCATAAACTTTACGCATGTAAGCGTGTATTTATAAATATAGTCCATAATATGTTGTATGCAACATAATCATAAGCTAGATAACTACGAGCACTGCTTACTCTCCCTCCAGCACACTAGCGTCCCACTGTTGGGTTCTAGCCTCCTCCACTTTAGGAGGGATTATGGTCTAATATGCCGCGCTAAACGTGCATGTTGGTACAGGGTTTATTTTCAAGTTTTCGGTCTCTCACAGAGGATGATATCAGTGTAATACCCCTTAGCTGGGAGGATTTAGGAGAAAAAACTCTCTTGAATTGCAATCACGATGCACATAAAATGGGCTCACACGAGATCAAGTAATGTATGACCACGTGGAAGAATCTCTTGAGATGGAAGAGGCATAGTATAAACCTATTAAGGTTATTGTTATTGTTATTACTATTTCCCGTTTAATTGAATGTAGTTTATCTTTTCATTTTTCTTTAGAATTGTTTATCTTTTGTCTTTTTACGTATCATTTTACAATGCAAGATCGTTTGCCACAAAGGCTGCATCATTAGACTTCATTAAATTTATTCAGTATTTTTATTCAGTCACGCATGTCACTTGTTTTCACAAAACACAAGCTTTTCCTAACTATACACATTTACAAAACTAAATTGAAAACATTAAAGACTGTAAACGAGTTTAATATTAAAACAACTCACGTTAAAGTTATTTAATGGAAAAAGTTTTGTTATTGATCTAAATTATAAAACAAAGTTTGTGAAACATTTTAACAATAAAGTTTAAATAAATTAAATAATACAAGCTTTGAGCTTCCTTATTAAGTAAATACGTAATTATCTTTAAGAATTCGTTTTCGTTTACATTACAATGTTATATGAGGGAGTCGGTTTGCCCCACAGCAGTTAACTTAACTGTCATAAAAAATGTTCAGTTTTCTAACCGACAATATGCCATACATAAACTACTGATATATTCAGATATACAGATAACATTAGTTTTTTACATAAAACTATTACAAAAAAATATATGTGGCTATTATTTTTTTTTCGTAGTATTTTATTTGATTACAAAATATAATAGCCTCATTGGTTATATTTAATTATCCTTGTCGTTTTTCCTAAAGGCGAGACATTTACAAAATTTTCGCTGTAAAAAAACAACAAAGTCCGAATTAGATCCTCTGACAGGCGCCCTAATTATATTTAATCCAATTTTCCTCGCATTTATAACAAGGGTGAATATGATATCATGAGCAGCTGAAAGTGCCTGTAAATAAGAAATTTACTGAAAGGAAAAGAAACAATTGCTGTGTATTATTTTAAATACAATTTGTTGATATTAGAAACAGAATTATTAAGAATACATTTTGGTACGACCATTAAAAAAAAATTCAGTGACATGTATTGGTGAGAAGTGTTGGTGTATCCATTCGGAATCCATCCATCCATCTATTATTAGCCTGTCGGCGGCTACAATCTCGATGATGTTGTTAAGGACAGCCAGAGCTGGACGACGCATCATCCAGTTCTTGGTTGCTGAAGAACTTTTGAGATGTAGCGTGCCCATTGCCACATCTACAAAGTAAATGTATACGTAAATCATCTAAAAAAGGAGTGAAAAGAGAGTATTGCAGACGTCTAATACGGCTACGGTAACCGCTTGCCATCATGTAGGCTGTAGGTATATCCTAATTCGTCAATACACTGATGTTAAAAAATTTAAGGATTACTAATTGATATGCCTAAAACTAAACGGGAAACAATAATATAGTTGCAATTAAAATGTCTTCGTAGAGCGAAAACTTCTAAAATACATTTAATAAGTGCCTCTGCACTCAACAATGTGACAGCACATTAACAACGAAACTTTCTTGTGTGGAAGGCGGAGAATAATTAAAATTGATGTGTTTGTTGTTCAATGTACTGTATGGAGCAATTAAATACAGACAAGTTTAAATACTTAATCATATATATAGTAATTTTTTTTAAAGTAAAGTACAATAGTTCTTCACTTTTAAAATATTCTCTTCAAATGTTTTTTTTAATTTATTAACCATAATAATGATTAATTAAATAAAATAAACATTTGAGGACATTTTACACAACACCAATACCCTAAAATAAACTTATTAATTATGATTACCAGATTAGGGCGATTTAAGGGATTTAAACAACTAACCTAAATTCCATACACAGTATTTGTATGGCACAACATAATTAAAGTATGACATGTGCTTTTAATAATGTAGCAATCATTTCAGTATTTATAGTATCTTTTATTTTTCTTAACATATATTAATATGGCAAGCTTGATTCAATCTCTTCAGAGTTAGCTTAACAATGTGCCGTCTTGATGTGCAAAGGCGAAACTTTGCTAATGAGCAAATAAAGGAAATTTAAATCACGTTCGTCTCGACATGAGAATTCACAGCCTGCCTATGTACCTACCTACTATATCATGCAGATAACGCGTCTTGCCTTCTTTGTATGCATATAAAATAAAAAAGAAATGCTAATTGTATTGAGTGGAAGTATTGCAATTTAATCTGATTTCTCTAAGCTACTCTTCGTAATCGTTTAATATTTCATCAAACTTTCCTTATCTTATACATATATATTAAAAGCGTAAAGTTTGATTACAATATTTATATGATTATGGATGTCTGGATGAAAAGATGGATTTACGGATTTTATCCATTTTACGCAAAATCTACTAAGTGCAATTTAAATAAACTTCAGCTCTATCATTAATTGAACACGAAAATAACTCATGGGCTATAGATATTACGTTAGACAGAAGAGCATGGAAGAAATAATTTGCTTGAAACCAAAAACACGTTTGCAAATTCTGTATATTATTATTTTATTGTTGCATTTCATCATTGGTCCTTAATATGTGTACAAAATTTCAGATCAATTCCACCACTGCAAATGGGCAAAAATCGCTTTCAAAGAGTCCATTACATAAATTAATACTTTCATAGATACATACCAAACTAAAGCGTGTTAAAGTTATGTACGCGCCAAGTGAAGGGATAAACAGGGATATGATGATGATTCAATGCTAAGCCCATAATGGTAGACTACAGAACTAACATAACCACCGTATCTAAACTATATTCTGGCAAAACACCAATAACATGGATTATCTCGCCCCATTGCGACATTAGCCTGTAAGCAAAATACAAGATTTATCACCGGACATATATCAAGTGCATTTCTATACACTTTATGTTCGGTACAATACTGCCGTGTAAAATTGATCGCATCGATGGTAGGTATATTAGTTTAACGTTATAATATTTTAAAGTTTAGAAACAAATTTTATGGTAATTTATACTACGTACGGTAATGTTTTGTCTTGAATAGTCAAATATACAAGCAAAATATTAAAAATATGTATTTCTATTAATATGAGATAATATGAATAACACAAATAGAAAAGCAAATATAAGTTATAGAAATAGTTTTAACAAAGGATTAACACGACATTTCACTTAGAGCTTTGGAAAGCAGCATATCTTGTACCAGCTTAAATAATTAAAGTAGAGCATACAGAAATACATTTTGTTTGTTATTTAGCTGCCATTTATTATTTGTATAATAATTTTCATTCTTTCACCAAGAAAAACAAAGTTGTATAAACAGTTAAAACGGCAAGATAAAGAAATAAGTATCATTTGCAGCATAGTTTTGCCGTTTGTAACACGCGAGCCTGAAGTTAATGCGAAGACCATTAACTCCGTGAAACTTACTTCATAAAAACAATATTTCTTTTGTTAAGTATAAGTAACATTAAGACAAAATTGTTACCTGTTTTTGTAAAGTAAGGACTTAGGTACCTGCAGTTCATTCTGCGCTTCAACTTGTTTTGGTTATTTGATAGAGTCTACAAATAAGACGCATTAAAATTATAATTTTCATGGTGAACACCTAAGTGTACCCTGTAATAACTGATCGTAAAATACACTTTACAGCTCAGTCTCACCCATGACCATGGTTGGGTCCTGCGCGGTGCTAATCTCCCGGGTGTCAGCGTTATCTGTTACGCTGACGACACCCTGGTGACCGCGCGGGGCCCAACGTTCCGCGACGCCGGTGTGCTGGCTACGGCGGGCACCGCACATTTGGTGAGCCGCATCAGGGCCCTCGGCTTGAAGGTGGCTCTCGAAAAGTCCTCTTTTTCCACGGGCCTCGGGCTAGGCCCCCCCGCGATTACAGTATCACCGTGGGAGGAACTCCTATCGCTGTCGGAGGTAAAATGAAATACCTCGGGCTGGTCCTCGACAGCAGGTGGGGGTTTGGCGAGCATTTCCGGGCGCTGGCGCCGAAGTTAGTGGCCTGCGCCGGAATGCTTGCCCGGTTGCTCCCAAACTGTGGGGGGGCCGGAGGTGTTGCCCGTCGTCTCTACGACGGGTGGTGCGCTCTAAAGCGCTCTACGGAGCGCCAATCTGGGCGGCGGTGGCTCTCAGCGCCGAGAACACCTCACTGCTACGGCGTTCGCAGCGAGTCTTGGCGCAGAGAGCTGCCAGGGCGTACCGCACCGTCTCACTTGAGGCGGCGTGTGTTATTGCCGGGAGCCTGCGCTGCCAGCGCTGGAGGAGCGAATGTCGCGATGATCTCTTTGGGAGATGGGCAGAGAAATTGGAGAATGTCTCCTCGGGCGGGCGGCTAATTCAGGCCGTTCGCCCCGTGCTGAGAGAGTGGGTCGAGGCGCCGCACCGGGTGCCGACCTACCACCTCACCCAGCTCCTCACGGGCCACGGCTGCTTTGCGAAATACTTGTGTGATCACACACTGGCCGTGTGCATGGCTTGGACTGCGCAGCGTGCTCGACTCACCGGCGTAATCGGTGCTAATTTGTCGCTGCCAGCGGTCATCGAATCGATGGCCGGCAGCAAAGAGAGTTGGGCCGCCATCACCTCCTTCGCTAGTGAGGTGATGGTGGCAAAGAGGGAGGCCCTGCGGGAGCGCAAGCGCTTGGGCGATACTTTGCCCCCCCGCAGGGCCCCGGGTAGGGGTCGTCGGCGCACAATAGCTGGCGGCCCCACCCAACGAGGACGCCGCGCGCGGCAGGTCGTAGGGCCTGTCGCGCCAACAGCGGCGGACGGCCTCTCTCCACGTGTTCCGGGGAGAGGAGTCGGACTGGCGGGGGCGCCTAGGGCCCGCCCCGTCACAGTGAGCCCCCACCGATAGGGGGCCACCCCCGGTCGGGTCATGGTAATACCTGAGTGACTACCATGGCCCGGTCAAGGGTCGAGGAAGAATACCGTGGGGTTTAGTGGGTAGTCCGGGTCCGTTTATGGCCCGGGAGTCCCACACAATGTGCGTAAATGCATTCCCCGCGTAAAAAAAAAAAAAAAATCCCATGACCATGGTGACTGCAAAGTCTCCGAAACGTTGGGCCAAATTTTAAAACAAATACACGCGTCTAAGTCCGTAAAAAGTACTTTTATTTAAACAAATGAGTCGCGCAAGTGTTAGAGAATATTACCTAAGTGTTATATACTCTTACAATTTCTCGTAATTATATCAAGACACTAGCTGTTGCCCGCGACTTCATACACGTTCGTTTTTGCAACATTTTTCACTAATGCTTCCTTTTTATTGGTCGCAGCGTGTGTTATATATCCTATAGCCTTTCCCCATAAACTATCTAGCAATGAAAAAATTTTTCAAATCGGACTAGTGATTCCTGAGATTAGCCTGTTCAAACAAACAAACTCTTCAACTTGATACTCGTAATATCGGTATAGACCAAGCACATGACATATAGTTAAAGATTCTTCTACTATGATAAGTAAACAATATATTAAAAAGTAGGCATAGTTTCTGATGTAAGTACACAATACATACCAATAATGTATCTATGAATATAAAATACATACCATCTGAAATACACATTGTACTGTTTCTGGAAAATTTTCTAAAATAATTCAAGAACGTAAGCACGTGGCCCTCATTGTTTCGAATCAGCGATAATCCCATTACATTTCCAGTTGCGTAATTCAATTGCTTTTAGGTTATAAAAAGTTAATATAGTAACTCAGGTGAGGTCTCCTTTAACTTAAGGTACGCAATTATTTCTTCCAAGTTGGCATTTTTTCACAAAAGAATCGTCGAAGTCAGCAATCAAATTTATGCTTCATAGCGCTGAAGAAAATTTCTTTTGTATAATAATCTACAAGTGCTCTTTTCTTAAAGGAAAGTCAATGTTTCAATTTTAAATGACCTAATTTCAAATTTTAATCAAGAATATCATTGAAATATTATTTGAGAATGAGCTATCTCGAATCCAATAAAACCGTGGTGCCTGTATTTCCATGTAGATTGATAACATATAAGAAGTCGTTACCACTAGGGAGAGTTATAAAAGTCACATAAAGGTTTTCTTATGTCTATTTTCTTCAAGATATTGCTATATTATGATATAAGCTATTGCCCGCGTCTTCTTACGAGTTAAATTTGAAAACAGAGATTTATTTTTGTTAGAAATAAAACAAACACTAAATGTTAAGTAAAACTTGCCACAATCATGGCTTCTATAAGATTGTCTACCGAAAAAAGTATTATTACTCCTTTGTCTTTGAAACACAGAATCAATCAATTAGTTATATTTTTACCCCAGGGTAGTTTGAAGTTCCTTAAAAAAACACATTTATATTTTTTATAGATAAGCATAAAAAGTTAAAAACTACCTATTAATCGTCTCTACTATTCTGAAAAACATTGGTTATTGTAGTATCTGTTTTGAAGTGGAAAACGATTTGACTGTAATTACGTTACATGAGTTAAGTCTTTATTAGTTAAAGAGAACCAAGTGTGATGTTATAAAACGTCTCAATTTTATAACGCACGACATGACTCTTATGCAGTTATTAAAATCATAATTATGATTAAAGGATGTTGAAGGATAAGAACACGACACAAGACGCTAAGATAACTCAATCACTTACGACTAGTTGAAGTTAACTCTGTTACCAACTACCTGTGCCCCGCAGTCACACTTCCGTTTTACAAGTCATTTTTAGAACATCCGTATGTAAGAACGTGGCTCGTACCTCAAGGATTTTTTTTAATTTAACTAATTCCATTCATCTGTAGATATGAATGAATGAATGAATAATTTGAGCTTAATAACACTTACAGCTATTTTATATTGTAGATATTTAAAATAAACTTGCTTCTTAAAACTTAAGATGTTGTCGTTGCTTCTTCACAAATCCCTAAATAAAAACCCGTAAGTTTTAACCCAAGACTTTTGACCGGATTATGAGAGATTTCCAAAAGATCTGCAGGCTTACTCTTGAAAACAATCGCAATACCAATAAATCCAAGAATAAACTTAAAGTCTTACTCTTGAACACAATAACGTTGTTATTGGATTAAAATCTGAGTCTCTCAATAATTGGCTACATTCGACGTGAAGTGAGCAGCGTTAACATCTGTCATAGTGCTGTGGCAAAGGGATCGATAAACTGTTGTTTTACTATTTCTAGTAAACATTTAATAAAATACCGTTATCTAAAGGTAGTTTCACCTTAAAATTGCGTAAATAGAAACTAATTGACAATATTTCATTGTATTTTACTTAAAAAGACCTCAATTACGTAAAAAAAATAATGTTGGCTTGGCTGTATAGGGGCCGCCCGTTGCTTACACTTATCTACAATTTAAAAAGTACAGTGATTGTGTTGATAAGGTGAGTGATTGTGATGCAAGTGAATCATGTGCATGGATGTTCATACTTACAAATTAAATCCAGAGATTCTAATTTTAAAAAGCAACATAAAGCATAAAAGTATGTTTATAATATTAATTTTATCAACTATACTACAAGGAAGCTTTTATTTAGTTAATACCATGGCTCTATCTTTATCCAAGCTATCCTTTGTACATACTAGTTTATTTATGATGTGCAAAAAAATATATAACAAAATACTTGATTGTATGAAAAATGTAAATAATGATAATAGGGTATAGATAATAGATTTTAAGAAAACCCTACATAAATACCTAGTTAATAAATGTTATTATAGTATTAATAACTTTTTAAATGATAAATGTTAAGTTCATTTATTAAAATAATAGTTAATAAATGAAGTAGTAATAATAGAGAGTACCATAGTATGATAATAGTTTATTATTTAGAAGATTTATGATTAGGTAATTGTTATGTTTATTTTGAGTCTAACTGTTTAGTTTGAAGCCATATTGCTGTGCCCTAAGGGCTCATGTTTGAGTCTATTTAAAAATTATATTATGTACCAACTTGTGAACATGAATGCAATAAATAAATGAATAAATAAATACCTAGGCACCTATTTTCCTGTAAGAGTATTAGATAAATAGACGGTTGATACAATTTATTTTTATTTACATCATCATCTATTATATTATTCATTTTATTACATTATTTATTGTACACCATTTAGTAAAACAATATAGATCATAGTCATCATAAACATCACGCCTAATATTTCACAATTAGAAGTCCAAGCCAATTTAATTAAATTTCGTAAAATAACTCTGCTTTCTCTATAATTAGCTGTAAATTCATCGTCACCCACAGAAAAATCATTGGTCATTTAATGTGCAATATGGCACTCATATCTTCGTTGTTTCAACTCATTTCTATAAGCTGCGCGAAGAATAAGATACGGAAGAGACAGTCAAGCCATTTTCGTATATTACTTTACACTTTTAAACAGTAAAATCGATCGAAATCACCTTCACAATTTCAAAAAAGTAACTCTATGGTTATTGTGTTAATCCCAATAATCGCTCTATTCTAACGCAATTTCAACTTCAATACGGAGCTGTCAAAGGGCGTCAAGAGTACGGTTTTGGCGACATTGACCGATCATGTTTAGTTCACTCAATATCCGCTCAATATTAACACAATATGGCGCTAGTGTTGTGTTCAAGAGTACGTAACGTCATAATCTCAATGTCAATGGATCGGAATTGTTTTCAAGAGTAACCCCGCTGGTTTGAAACTTGGCCTAAAGTTACAAGAAAAGCAATATCCACGTCAGACTTTAAACATTTTAAGTCGCAAACCCAACCCGCATTACTAATAGTTTAACTTTATTGATGTTAGAACTCCTATAATCCTCGGCAAATGAAGATACATCTGTCTCGGTAATATCGTGTAAATTTAATTTGTAACATACTAGTCATATCTTGCGACTTCATTCGCGTGGAATTGTGAACCGGCCGTTTTTGCTTAAAAAATATTTTCTTAGAACTTGGGCTACTTTTGTTCTAACTTCGTTGTCAATATCATATAAACGAAATTTTATTTAAGTAAGTAGTTTTAGCGTCAAAGAGCGACAATTACATAGACAGAGCTACTTTCAATCTATGCCTTGTCTTGCACAAAATATTGCTACAAGGTGGGTAATGCGATGGTTATATACTCTCACCTATCATGTAAAAAAATACAGACGAATTGATAACCTCCTTCTTTTTATAAAGGCGCATAAAAATACCGAATTCTGTGCATGCGTTTATTTAAAAGACCTACTTTTATGTTAAACCGAAACTAGCCTGTTAAAGTCACTAAATTAATGTTTACAGTAGTTAATTTGATGTTTCTTTATTGTACATCCCTATGTAGTAAATACCAACGCTGCAAGGCAAGGGTGTGATTACACAACACGTACGATACTATCTTGTCACAATTCCCTACAGAAACATTACACATATGTATTGTTATTTAAAACCATTATTTAGATTTTATCTGGAACAAAGGAACACTCAAATTCTAGTTTGTTATTGCTTTTATGAACTGGTGTACTGTTTTGTTTTACTTCTTATTATGTTTGGATAGTATAAGACAATTGGTAAAAGTTTTTAGTATGACCATAGACTACACGGTATTCAAACAACGGATAATATAGACCGTTAAGAGGATACTAAAATAGCTTCGTGCATTTTTCTATGTACGAAGTTTTCATTATTTCTTTAGATTGAATGGCTAGAGCTCTAATTTTTAAGTATATGTTTTTCAATATATGATCTAGGATCGCATGAACTCAGAAACGCGATTGAAAAAAGTTTTCTCGATAGAAAATCTTCGCGAAACAACCTCTCTAATATTTTTTTTTTTTTATTTTTCGGTCTTATATCGCGTATTAACTAATGAAATAACTTTAAAAACATAGGTAACTATTATGTATAGAAACACGTGGATCAGAATTAAAATATATTTAGTAGATTTTGAGTAAATAGGAAAAGTATCCCTAATTCTTCATTTTCTGTGCCTACTGGCTGTGTTAATATGTACGTGTCGGCGATGATATACGATAATATTTATGTAGGCCCTTAACATTTACTTTATTTTCTATGATTCTAGTATTAAAGAAATTTAAGTTAAAATGGTGCTGACTTTAAATATTGACTGTTGTATCTATTTATTCTTCTCGGCGGCACTTTAGGACGATATAAAGCCTACTGTTGATTGTCACTCCGACCAGGCGTATTGGTATAGGGTTTAGTTTCGACATTACTATGCCCTGCATATAGCTTTTTCTTGCTGCCCTGTAAGTTATTCGTTTGGAAAGTATTCTGTTTTCGTTCTTTTAAAATATTGTCGGATATTTGTTAAAAGTTGCCGAATGTCGAAAATATTAGCAAAGCTAGGTTACGACGACACAACATCAAAATGATAAATAAATATTGAATGTTACAACACAATTACAATACCTACTCGGATAGTTACTAATCAAGGGTGTTGTTCATAAATTTAAAAGCGAATCCTTCTTTTACGACATTAGATTTGTTGACTACAAGTGCTCTTCAGTGGGGTGGGACGCTTTCATTTCATACAAGTCAAGTAGCTACATTCTTCAGCCAAATAAAGCGTATCTTTATCGTTGCCGCGAATTTATGGAACGTAAGAAGCGAAATACGTTTGGTAGATTTATTTCTGTGAAATTTCAATTTCACACTGCGCTGCCTTAACTGTTTCAATTCGATGTGAATGTGTGATCAATTTAACATCTTTGCCATACTTACTTTAATAAACAATTCAACAACATTAACAAACTTAAATTTGTTATATATTACGTTATTATGAGTTACGTGATTTCTGTAGATTTTTATCGCATGTCAGGTTAGGTAACAAAGAAACCAATGAATTGAAATTAAAAGACGAACATTTAGCACAAGTGACAGATCTGTGAATTACCAGCCGCTCAAATACAATTTAATGTGGCACAGATCTATATAATATTAAATTCTTTTAAAAGGTTTTCAAGATATTTTTTTATAACGCTGCGAAACAATTTAGTAATCTGTGCGTCATCGCTGGCGATATCTAAATAGTATTGTAAAAAATTATTTAAAAACACAATTAAAGCGTATCATAGAACATAAATTTTTTATAAGAACGGGTTGCTTTAAAACTTGCATGAACAGCGATATCAACGACAGACTTTTATAAGTCACAAACTTAACCCGCATCACCAATAATTTAACTTTAGTGGAGTTACAACTTTCATAATACTCGGCGAATAAATATAATATAATATAATATTCATGGACATTTCACACAACGTCCTCTGGTCCCAAGCTAAGCTTATATGCTTGTGTTATGGGTACCAGAATACGGATATAATACATTGTTAAATTACTGGGTCATTATTTTATAACATGGAGACAAAGCTTTTGATTGGTGCTTTGGTTATATCTAGTCTAAAATTTCTCGCATATACCTACCTAAAATAGCTCAGTGTAGGTCGGCTCCTAAGAAGTCATCGCGTCGATATTCCCAAGATCGTTGGACACCTATATCCAGCAGTAGGCGAAAAGGCTCATCTACAAATGGATAGTTAAAATCCAATAAAGGAACATAAATTCGGTTTGAAAGGTAAACGTATACCACTGTTCGGTTAAAAACGGTATCAAATATGCAGCCCAAACTAACGGTCCGTGGCTCATAAAATAAAACCTGAGTTTTTTATTTTCTTTGCCGTCACCCGCTATATGCGTTTTATTTTTTAAAGTAAAAGCCGTTGGTACCAAATGCACGTGCATAAACTTTTTTTGATAGAAAATCTGTATACATATTATTATAGACTAACGATTTTAATTAATAAAAATGTATACAACGAAATAGCCAATTTATCAAACTCCGCCATAGTTGGTTTCATTAACACGCTTATTATACGAGTATGTTGGATATGTATCTATCAATGTATTAATCTATGGAATCTTTGAACGCTATTTTCACCCACTTGCAGTAGTCGGATTGATCTGAAATTTTGCACACATATCAAGGACCGATGAAAATGCAATTATTTAAAAATATGTTTAGGATATCCGAGCGTTTTTTTTTTTAGTTTTTGAACAAAGTAGATTATTTTTTAGATAAGTTTAGCTGTGCTATCA
Organism: Orgyia antiqua; assembly: GCA_916999025.1. Lineage (NCBI taxonomy): Eukaryota > Metazoa > Arthropoda > Insecta > Lepidoptera > Erebidae > Orgyia > Orgyia antiqua. Next base: position 10,728,678 of record OU779864.1, on the reverse strand, counting down.
TTTTCATGACAATGCTTTAAAATCAAAACTAACTTTGTTAAATAGTGATAGTGTATTGATTTATCTTAATTAACACGAATATTATTAAGCACTATCTGTTTTATCTACATACAAATACATATAAATACATTTACCTGTAGTAAATTAGTGGGAATATTTGCACAGGTGTATCAACTACAATTGAGTTCAAGTATAGGGATTCAGACAAATAGCGATAAATGTTATTTATTTGACACAAACAGAGCCGTAATGGTATGCGATTACGTGAATACGTTGTGGAAATGCATACGTATGGTACGTTACATTGTGGACCGACTACTATTTTCTGTTCTAGGGACATAAATTCATGTATTTTTCGTGAACAGAAAATAGTAGTTTTTTTATTACAAGCTTATTTATTGTCTTTACAAAAATTAAATTCAATTAGGTACCTATTTGTAATGTCAAAAAAAACAATGTTAATACATCGCATATTTTTGTCTGTCTGTCTGTTCGTTTGATTGGATTGGCTGGTCTTTCTCGTATCGATATGATCACTATGATGCAACATATAGTTTTTCAAGCGTCTTTATTGATCTTAATTTTATTGAGACGAAATAGCATGATACAGTTGGTATCTAAATACATACTTAGCTAGCATTTAATTATTATTTACATTTCAGAGATATTTTGAATATAATAATGAATATATTAGAGGAAGTCTGAAAGTGATGCCAGTGACTGAAAAATTGAAGAATGAGCGGATGTCCTGGTATGGGTATGTCATGAGACGAGAGGAAAGTAGTGTCGTTAGAAGAGTTCTGCGTATAAATGTGGAAGGAAAAAAGTCTAGAGGAAGACCCAAGAAAAGATGGATGGACAGTGTGAAAGAGGACATGAAAGAAAGAGGAGTTGACACATACATGACGGCTGATAGAAGACTATGGAAGAAAAAGACAAGTTGCGCCGACCCCAAATAATGGGATAAGGGCTGGAGGATGATAATGATTTCAGAGATATTTTGAAAACTTTTTTAAATTTTCATTTTCTTCAAACCTATATATTTCTGGTGGTTTAAATGGAAAACACTACAGAGTAACTAGTGAGGAAAATGCATTATCCCGCAGCAGGATACCATAAATTTACGTCCACAACCGACACGCCCGTTTCTGTCGCCTCTCATCCGGAAAACGATGTTAATTGTCCTTTGATTACACAATTATACATTTATCACATCTGCGTTCTAGAGAATTTTAATTATTCGCAATGTGCACTGATACCGTAATAACTTGTTGCTAACATTTAAAAGATTGGTTTATATTTTTCAACACAGTAATGTTTTTTTATTAAAAACGCTTTACTGGCCTTTATCCTCTCAGTTTTTTTTTTGCAGAACTATTGCTCATCAATAAACCTGCTTTAGAGTAAACGCACGCGAAATATGTGATGTCGGCTAGAACACCGCCACTTCACATTCCTTGATACAAAATAATCTACTTAGTTTAAAAACTAAAAAACACGCTTAAATATCCTGAATATTTTTTAAATGATTGCATTGTCATCAATACTCAATTCTATGCTACCTACTTACGAAACGTTAACAGTTTATGTTCTCAGAGACAAGTTTTTGTTGTCACATGTTGTCACAATCGTAGGTAAACACAAGTAAATAATTATGATATTTTTACCTAATTTTATAAACAAAGCGTTTTTATGTGAAATTATCTGACTGTATATGAAAGGCATACGTATAAACACAATAATCTTGGTGAATCTACTCATATACAATTAAACTATTAGGTACGTGTATAATTAAAAATACAAGCGTGGTCATAGTGATACTTCAACATGCTATTCTAGTAATTCTGATCTAGGAATTGGGATTATTCTTTTAAATTATTGCGTTGTCATCGGTCCTTGTTATGTGTGCAAAATTACAGATCAATCCGTCTACTGCAAGTGGGAGAAAATCGCGTTGAAAGATTCCGGTACACAGATTAATACATTGATAGATACATATCAAACTTATAAAAGCGTGTTAAAAACTCCCTATTAATAACATTAAAAACGTAAAAGTTTATTTAGATAGATGTACGTGTTTTTGTTGCTCTTTCCCAAAAAAAAAATCGGAAAGTATTATTAAAGAACGAATCCGATGTTGTGTGCATATGGGTTAGGTCAACTTCTAGGTCATAACTAGTCATAAGAGAGAGTTATAATAGGTACACAAGTAAAATTGCAGCTAGTGTATTTATAAGAAGTAAGTGTAAGTGTCCGTAAAAACTTTGCATTAGGCAAGAAATTCTGATGGAACATTCTAAAACTCTCATAGAACATGTTTCTCACATTGACTGTGTGGTGAAATCTCATTTCAACATAACAATGTACGCTTATTGTCCGAAGCGGCGCGGCTATCTCAGAGGCACTTACTAACAAATTCTCCGAGGAACGAGTTTGAAAATTAATCTTAACTCAATTTACTTATGTTTGTATTCCCTGTAGCAATTGAGCAAGTTTTAATTACAAGGAAGACGTACACGCGCTATAAAGATGGGAGGTGTATTTTGCTAGACATGTAGCACAATTAACAATTCAAGTACTTAATATAGTGTCTCTTGTTTTATTAAAACACGGTTTAATTTTATAGGATAGGTTCAAGAGGAGCAATATTATAACAAGAGAAGAGTTTCATTCGTTTTAGCTTTTACTTTATATTTATGTCTAGTGAATCTGATATAGTACGGAATCCGTAGTACATTTTTTTCACTTGATTACTATCAAGCTGATTTTCCGTGAGTAGCTTTATTATGACGAGACGCCCAATAATTTTCTATTCCAAAATCTCGATTATGGTAGCTAACAGAGATAGCAAGGATAAAATATCATACTATTACTGGAAGAAAGCAGTAAGTGATTTTTTTGAAATTTTTGTTTGAAATTTTTGACTTTTCTTTTTTTTACGGGTAGTACGATATTTTATATATAATTTTTATTTTAAGGAATAATATGTTTTAGAAATCACAAACACCTAATTATAAATTTTCTAGAACTATTTATTTAGGCAGGAATCACAAAATAAATGTGTTAATCTAAGTAACGGAAACTTTGAAAGGGATTTTCACCAATTTACTATAGTCGGATTGTTCTGACACACACATATTAATGGATAATTTGAAATAGCTAATTTACGCGCGTTTTTAATTTTTAAACTAAGCAAATTATTATTAGTCGTATTTTATTTTAATGTGAAAAGTCTTAAGTATATGTATCTATTGTGTATTACAAGGTTTTGACGTAGTAATGAAATTAGATTTTTTTAGTTCTTTGTTATCCAATATTAACTTAAAGTAAATTGGTAACAACTGCAAAAAGATGTTACCTATATTTATTAGACCATATCTATTGCTTGTACATGTTGCAAACCTCGTAAGCGACTATCAAATGAGTTTTTGATTACATAAAATAAGCACGTCAAGCAAAAATGTTTAAACGAGCGTTTTGAGTAATGGTTCAGCCACACAATTTATATGCAATTAATTAAGCGTATACTACTCGTAGCAGAGTGATAAATCATCAATGCAGATGTTGTAAACATACTTTTTCAAGCTGTTCCTAAGCATACGCTATACATACGCATAGTGCAGAAAACAAACGAAGTTCCGAATATTTTTTTTTCTTTAAATATTGTCGTAATACATAATAATATTACAGTACTAGCAGTGCCCGCGACTTCCTACGCGTGGAATTTAGAAACGAATAATTACAATAACGCCTTTTTACAGCTAACTAATAAATCGTCCGTTTGGTTTACTTTTTTTGCACAATTCTAAAGAAGTAACACACATGGCCCCAATGTCATTTTAGTAAATGATATCTCAGAGTTTTACCTTTTTAAGGCTTCGTACAAACCCTTATAGTCTCACTACGGTGTCCGTCTGTCTGTCTATCCGCCCGTTAAACATTTTTTTACTCAGCAACAGCTGAAGGTATCAATTTGAAACTTATACCAAATGTAGATCTATGCGGTCCCTTGCTGCAAAAAATACAATCAATAATTTAGATCTACGCATTCAGAAGATATAACCGAATTACAGCCATTTTTGAGTATTTTCAACTTCAGCACCTATACTTACGTCGGGATTTGAGCAGCGTAACCACCCAACGCCGACGCTGACGCCGACGCCGACGCCGATGCCGATGCCGACGCCTATAAAAACCAACTCAGCACCGATACGTCGGGATTTGAGCAGCGTAGTGACCATACGCCGACGCCGACGCCGAAGCCGCCGCTGACGCCTATAAAAACCAACTCAGCACGTCGGCATTTGAGCAGCGTAACGACCATACGCCGACGCCAACGCCGGCGCCTATAAAAACCAACTCAACACTGATACGTCGGGATTTTAGCAGCGTAACGACCATACGCCGACTCTGATGCCGACGCCGACGCCGATGCCTATAAACACCCACTCAGCACCGATACGTACGTCAGGATTTGAGCAGCGTAACGACCATACGCCGGCGCCGATGCCTATAAACACCCACTCAGCACCGATACGTACGTCAGGATTTGAGCAGCGTAACGACCATACGCCGGCGCCGATGCCGATGCCGATGTCGACGCCGACGCCTATAAAAACCAACTCAGCACCGATACGTCGGGATTTGAGCAGTGTAAAGACCATACGCCGACGCCGATGCCGATGCCAACGCTGACGCCTATAAACACCCAGTCAGCACCGATACGTCGGGGTTTGAGCAGCGTAAAGACCATACGCCGACGCCGATGCCGATGCCGACGCCGGTGCCTATAAAAACCAACTCAACACCGATACGTCGGGAGTTGAGCAGCGTAATGACCATGCGCCGACGCCGACGCCGATGCTGATGCCGATACCGACGCCGACGCCGACGCCTATAAACACCCACTTGGCACCGATACGTACGTCGGGATTTGAGCAGCGTAACGACCATACGCTGACGCCGACACCTATAAAAACCAACTCAGCACCGATACGTAGGGATTTGAGCAGCGTAACGACCATACGCCGACGTCGACGCTTATAAAAACCAACTCAGCACCGATACGTCGGGATTTGAGCAGTGTAACGACCATATGCCGACGACGACGCCGACGACGACGCCGACGCCTATAAAGGTCAACTCAACACCGACACGTCGGGGATTGCGCAGCGTAACGACCTGTAATCTATATTATTGGAAAGTTTTATGAAAGTCCATCCAGCAGTCTTTACGTGAAAGAACCACAAAAATCCTTAAATTTATACATCCAACATTAACCAAACATCAAAACATTGGAGTATGGATAGAAGACCGAGGAAACGTTCGCGTTGCTCAGCCAACAGTTTAAGTATTTTATTTTGCCGCGCGTAATTCTTTTTTCGTCATATCTCCTAAGATATTCATTTAAATTGTATGCTGTAAAAAGCAGTTATAATCTATATTAAATGCGTAAGCTAACTAAGGTATTTAGTCTGATAAAAAATATTACCAAATACATGTGTATTTGGTAATATTTGAATGCTATTTATGTAAATAGCTTTCAAAAACACCCTATTTAATTTGATAATTTTTTTGACGTTCTTATGGGTACAGCAGGTTTTCCTTAAAAGATAGACATATGGCCTCTAGGACTTTTTTAAAGATCTATAGATAACAAACAATTTCTTCATACATTACTTTGTTGTAACTCACATGGATAAGGCAGCGTTTTCATTTAAAGCTCTCGCGCGTGACTATTTTCCCCGTTTCTTGCAACATTTTACACTGATGCTTCGCTTCTATTCGTTGCAATAATAATAATAATAATAATAATAATAATTCATTTATTTAAGACCATAAACAGCCCAAATTGTTAGTACTTATACATAATTTTATCTTAAGAATAATGTTAGTACATATAATAACTAGTTACTTATATTTATTACATTTAAATTACAGAATATTTTACAACTTACTGCACAAATGTCACAGTGTGGTGTGCAGTCGAATCCAATGTATTAACATAGGATTGTCCCACCGCTGTGCTATAACGTTTAGGATGGTGTTGGGGCTGGCGCGCACCCTGCGCATGATGGACGCGCAGCGTTTACGTACGATGGCTTTGTAGCCATCAACTCGTGCCTCGGCGAACATACCGGACGCGCTACAGTATCGCGGCAGCCCCATCAACATCCGGAACGCATTATTATATTGAACACGAAGAGCGTTGTATGCCCTCTGCGTGTAGCTGATCCACAGATTGCAAGTGTATAAAGATTGGCAGTAGGCTGTGAATAAAGTCTTTTTAACATTTCTAGAACTGTGTGCAAATCTGCGGACCAACATATTGCATCGGACAGACAACGCCCTTCGCTCACGCTCGATGTCCAAGTCATCCTTGAGGTCCTCGGTAACCCAGTGGCCCAGATATTTAAAACTTTGGACCTGCCTTAGACTACTTTCGCATAGCTTCAATTGTGGTAGATGGGAGTAGCATTTATTACCTGCCTTAAAAACGAGAACCTCGCTTTTGTTGACATTGTATCTGAGCCCATGAGCCCCCGCATATCTCTCACAGATTCTAAGTAGAATCATCATCGCGTTGATCGATGGAGCCAGCAACACCATATCATCAGCGTAACTGATATTATTTACACACACTCCATCTATGTGACAGCCTAGATATGTATTGCTGAGTTCATCAATCAACCCATTAACATATAGGCTGAAAAGTCGAGGGGACGTTAAACCACCCTGCCTCACTCCGCACTCCATCCTATAGGCTCGTGACAACGTACCCGACCACCTCACCTGATTGCTTTGGTTCCCGTACCAGTACTGCAGCAAAGATATTACTCCTCTGTCAACAGTTGTATTACTTTTCAATTTTTGCCAAAGCAAGTCATATGCCACCATATCATATGCCTTCGATAAGTCCAGAAAACATGCAATTATAGGTGTTTTTCTGGACGTATAGTACCGGACCGTATGCTTGAGGGCCAATATTGCGCTCTCGGTAGACAGACCTGGTCTAAAACCAAACTGAGCATCGTTTAACTGTATCCGAGGCGCCATATGGCCATCAAGCAAACCATCCAACACCTTAGCCATCACAGTAGCAAGTGATATGGGCCTATAATTTGATAGGTCTGACGCGTCACCTGTTCTATTTTTAACAATAGGTACAACTATAGTCTTAATGAGGTCGTCGGGTAAGTAAGAGTGACCAAGACACAGAGAATAGAACATCGCCAGCAACCCCGGGAGACTTTTCCCAGCATGCTGTAGATGCTCGATGCTGATACAGTCATGTCCCGGCGACCTACCCCTCCCCATGTTCTTGATAACCAAAGCCACATCCTTATCTGAGAAATTTACATATGAATCCACAGAAAGATTCACAGTCGTGTCCTCGTCATCGTCCACACACGATGATGGTCCCTGACAGGGTGGGACTCGAAAGTGTTCAACAAAAGAATTAGCTATCTGCGTGGGATCGTGTTGTCCCGCAACACTCACGGGGAGACACGGCCTCGAATTCAACTTATTGGTGCTTTTCCAAAACCTAGAAAAATCCCTAGAATTATGATGCATGGCTATTATATCCATTTTTATTTGATTTTGATTATTCTGACACCATTTTAATTTATTTTTAAAGACTTTTCTTGCCTCTTTCATTTTATCATACACAGAGCCTGACATAGGTTTCCCACACATATTCCAAATTCGAAATGAAAGCCGTGCCTCCCCGTGGGCTTGTTTAACATGTTTATTCCATCCTATTATTCTTTTAGATTTTTTACACAATTTTTTATTACTAGAGTGCACAGCCGACTCAGAAAGTACACACACAATATTTTGGTACAAATCATTTATATCTTTTTTATGATTAATATCCGAACATAATTTATTACAACATTCTTTCAAAGTCACAGGAATAATAATCTTTTTCAAACGAGTTTCACACATATCGCAATATTTCTGAATGTCACTATAATCCCGTTCCCCCCAAATTACTTCACTTCGATTTGATCGCGGTGGCATAACTGATGGTTTTATTTTACTAAAATTAAATTCAAATTTAATGGGCATGTGGTCAGACCAGTACGTATCATACAGCACGGCCGCACTTAAAAGAGTACTCATAGCAGCCTCGGTCACCACACAATGGTCTAGCCAGCGCCTACAGCCATGGGCATCACTAATATATGTATACGTCCCTTGAGGTAGCAGGTCTAGATCCGCACATATCCATTCCTGTTCCTTACAAAAATCCAACAATTCTGTAGCAAAAAGCTCACCTGGGTGTGCATTAAAGTCGCCTAACATAATCACTGATTGCACATTACTCGCTTCTACTATCGCACTGATTTCACTGAGACAGCTCGTATACTCCGTCAGGTTGTCAATCGCGTCTGTGGGCATGTATATGGAAAAGATAACAACGGAACGATTCTGTGATTCAACTTTAATCGCTGTGAGACGAACACTTGCGCATTTTATAAGTGTAACCGACTGAAATAGACTCTTCCTCCATAGCAATGCGACGCCTCCATATGGCCTACCACGTATTATACCGCTTGAAGTATCGACAGCTGAGCTACCTGTGAATGCAAAGTCACTGTCTATTTCTCCTAAGAAGCCGATATCGTGCGGCATAAGCCAAGTCTCTTGTAGTGCTATTATATCAGACACTACACACAGTCGCCTTATGCAGTCAACCGACCTTTTTACACATTTACAATTAAATGATATAATTTTAATACTGTTATCCATTATGGGCTATCTTTTGGTATCTCTTTTTCAGAGGTTTTTCTCTGTCTGCATTTTTATTTGCAAAATTAAAATATTTACGATAGGATATACCCTCTGGCCAAAAATCATCCTTCATAAATAAATCAATCCTATACTTTGGCACAAATACCTTATATGCATCATAGTTTTTCGTAATTTTCATGTTAACTTTCTCTATATCGACATATATATTCGTCTTATCTTCTACATACTGTTTGATGTCCTCAGTGCATACTTGTTTATCAACATTATATATATATAAAGGTACTTTTTCATCCACAGCCTTAAATTTTCCTTGCGGTTCAATCACTGCTGTACCTTTATTTCCCACAAATCGATTTTTAGCTCTCTTCTTCTGCACCACCTTCCACTCACCCTCACCCACAACTTCTGCCATAGTTTTAACTTTCGTTGATTGAGCATGTTGATTAACCTTTGCGGCTGTGTGTCCCGGTACGCTCGCTAATGCGTCATTCTCGGAACACAGCTGTATAGGTATAGTTATGTTAAAACCGGTTTGCTTATTGTGTTGATTATTACTATTATTTAAGTTAGGCATGCTCCGATCAGCTGACGATAATTGAAGGGTAGGTGAAATATTTATCTTCTTTATGGGTGTAGAAATTAAACTTTCGTTTTCGCTTGAGATGTGTTGCATTCCCATCGGCCCACTATTATGATAATCATAACTCTCTAAAGCAGGTACTCCACCACCGCGTTTAACGCTAACAAACGAAGGGCTTGGTAGCTTTGTTGACTTATTTTTCAACTTTTCTACGTCGCTTCTAATACCCTCTAAATCACTAGATGTTATATATTGTGATTTTATTTCTAAAATATCTCTGTTAATTCTTGTAATATCTTTTAATAGCTTCGTAACGTCTACGTGATCAAAAAGTACGGGAGGCAATTTATGTAGCTCTTTTGCAACAAAAACGGGCCGCTCATCTGGATGTGTTGCTTGCAGCAGAGAAATAATATCCTCAATTTCCCGTACCTGTTTTCCATCCCTTTTTCTTTTTATGTTTCGATTCGACGATGTTATAGCTTCAAACAAAAGATTTTTCGCTTCTAAGATATCAGTATCCGTGAAAGCGCTAACACAAATTCGACTAAGACTTTCTTCGTCCATAACATCCAGCTTGTTACAAATAAAGGCTAATACTTCATTTATAACAACGTTACAACTTGCACATTTTAACACTTTAGAGGAATTCATCCTGCACTAATTTAAATACACATTTATAAGCACGCGATACGTCCGATCGCTACGATCGATGCTACGCACTCCACGCAATGTGATGTTATATAGCCTATAGCTTTCCTCGATAAATGTACTATCCAACACTGAAAGAATTTTTCAAATGGGACCAGCGGATCCTGAGATTACCGCGTTGAAACAAACAAACAAACAAACTCTTTCGCTTTATAATATTAGTATAGATTATATTTTTCTAAACATAACCACACATATCTTGTACTAAAGAAATGTTTTTCTGAATGTTTGGCTATGATAAAGGCTGCGAAATATACACACCGGCACAATTAGCGGAACAGAAAAAAAAGTGAGACTATGAGATAATAACGCATATATTTGACGAAAATGTAATTAGACACAAAATAACTAATTGATTAACATCTTTTAACAACGACTTTGAAAAGTCTTCGTTATTTTTTTATGAAAAATAAAGAAATTTGAAATAAGTGAAATTTTTAGATGATTATGAACCATCACAAAAAATAATAAAAAGTAAGCATTAAATGAATTAACTATAAAATTAAAGAAAAATTAATAACGAGTGTTTCCCCCTCTTGCTCTGATTACGGTTTCCATTCGTCTGGGCATAATACAGATTATGTTATCGATGATTTTTTGAGGCAACCGCTCCCACTCAAGTAATGCGTTTCCAAGTTCATTCAGACTGTTGGAGGTGGCATTCTGGATTTAACCCTTCTTTTTAGCAAGTCGCAAACATGCTCTATCGGATTCATATCGGGGGAATTTGCTGGCCACTGCATCACCGGTATACCTACGTGGCTCAGATATGCCTGTACCGATTGTGCACTATGAGCACGAGCATTATCTTGCATTAGAATAAAGTCGTCACCAATAAATGGGGCAAATGGTACAACATGTTCTTCTAAAATGTCTCCGATGTATCGATCTGCTGTCATGGTCCCTCCTGTGACTATCACTAACTCCGTGCGAGCTCCCAAACATATCCCTCCCCAAACCATAATCGAGCCGCCACCATAAGCCACTGTGTGTTCAAAATTAGACTGTATGTGGCGTTATCCTTTGCGTCTCCATATTCGCTGTCTCCCATCGATCTGTTTTAAAAGAACTCTGCACTCATCAGTAAAGAGAACCTGCTGCCATTCGTTCAAATCCCAATGACGATGTCCTCGCGCATAGCTTAATCGGTTTACGCGGTGACGTCTCTCAAGTTTTGGGCCTTTGGCAGGTATATACGACCCTAAACCAACTTCTTCAAATCTCCTGCGAACTGTACGCTCACTTACTCGTACTCCTCGAACGTCTTCCAGTTCATTTCGAGCTTGTACAGCCGTTAATCGCGTATTCCTACGAACTCCAAGTTGTAAAAAACTGTCATCTCGCCTCGATGTACATCTTTTTCTACCTTGACCCCTCCTCCTCACAAGAGAATTAGACGATCTGTACCGCTGGATGCTGCGATGAATCGTTGATACTGGTCTACGAAGCCTTGAGGCAATCGATCTGTAGGTATTTCTTCCATTTCTTCTCATTTCATCAGCCCTAATGATTTCCAGTGATGTTAAGTCAGGCATAATAAAGAGCTTTTAATAAACAAAATTGCCTATAGAATAACAAATTTATAAAAAACCATTAAGTGCAATTTTTCAAAAAAATTACAGTTACGTAGTTATTACTCGAACAAGTTGACAAAACGTATTGTTCGGGAAAATAAAACAAATGAATGAAAAAGTGTATGTCATCTAATTTTCTATTTTCAAATTTGACAATAAATTAAAAAAATATCATAACTGGCCAGTTCCTCAAGTAAAAAATTTTAAAATCCTGCTTTTTTTGTGTTCCGCTAATTGTGCCGGTGTGTATATATGCCATGCGTGAAGAAAGATTTGACAAATTTGAATGCATTGAAATCAAACTAAAGCATTATTATTTTGTCAAACTGCATTGCACTTTATTCCAAGATGTGTTTAATTTAAAAGAATGACTACATTATACACTTAAAGACAGACGGACGGCTCCTTACTAAGTATGCTTGATAGCAAGGCGTTATTTCATACAGGTGGTGTAAGGATTTTCTTAAAGAAGAACCAGAGAGAAAAAGAAGAGAGGATGACTGATGATGAATGGATAATGACAGACGGACGGCTCATTACTAGAAAGTAATGAGCCGTCCGTCTGTCATTATCCATCAACATAATCTTTCTTCACACTGAACAATAGGTACATGTTATGTATTATGATCAGTTGAATAAAATTATTCATAATAATAGACCAATTTTCTAATTATGTGATTAATAACGTTTCTTTTGATATCAATTTAACATAAAATGTCTTTGATTAATTAAAAATAATAATGAGATACCGTCGACTCTTAACAAGACAATTGTTACGAATTATGTTCTCTGAGCGTTTGATGAAGGTTAGGCACCAAAAATAATTGGTCGAATTCAAATATATAAAATATCACGTTTACCATATTAAAGTTTATAAATATTATAACTAACTAATGCCCGCGATTTCATCCGCTTTTATAGTTATTGAGCTTCCCGTTCTCCAATATCTACTTAGTATCTAAATTATAAAAAAGTGTTGTAACAGGTTGCATAGTTTTGAAGATTTAAGCTCACATAGGCACATACATACAAAAATAACGACTTTGTTTAAATGTGACGTTATAACGTTATGACATACTGTAGTAATTTGATACAAACATCTGCGTCATTAGGTTAGGTTAGTCCATCTCATATCTTCAAATTAAATTAAATATTGAAAATAAAAATATCTCCTTTGTTTAAAAACTCAAATCTTTACAAATGTAAACCTTTACAGTTGTTACGATTTAAGTAGTCACTTTCATTCAAGAGAACGTTATATTTAACAAACCAAATTATGGAGGAAAAATTGTTCACCATGAACGGGACTTGAAACCACAACCTCGGAATACCATTCCGTTACATTGGAATCTGCACATGATAACCAAATTGTCCACTGTTTTGTTTGTTACAGTCAATATTTCGGTCCAAGTGATCGATTGCGCGATGTTTATCTCACATTGAGAAATATTGTGGTGAAAATTTTGTTATCGTATGCAGATCCCATAGTAGCTCAATTGGAAGAGCAACGGGACGGTATTCCGATGTCGTACGTGGGTTCCCGCTCATGATGATCATTTTTCCACTACAATTTGATTTGTAAAGTAATAATTAATAAATTAATGTAGATTGTTAGATATGATCTATGCCGTTTGCATAAATAAATTATAAAAAAAAAGTGTGTGAAAAAATTTATATTTACCTAAAAAAAATAGTAGATACGAAAAACCAGATAAAACTAAAATATACCAACCGAAAAGATGCTTTTGTAACTAAGAGAATATTTATCTATTATTTGTATGGTCTTTGTTAGTCCACCTGTAAAACTAAGCATAATTAATTTTATACCCATGTGAACCATTACAGGTAATGTTTATCCTAACGATACACTCATTGTTACACAACACATTACCAACCCGATTTTCATTTAATGATAATAGGCCAACAGGGTTGTTGTTGTAAATATTTGAACCTTTATAAAACCCTACTAATCTAGGTATTTACAAAATGTCAGTTTACTTTCATGGATTTTATATGGTTCTAATAAAATAAAGTTTTCATATTTTTGTCGTATTAACGCAATTTACTTAATCTATATATCTGATACGTCATAAATACTTAATCTGAATGCATTATTTCAATGTTCTTACCTCATAAACATTATAAAAAAATTGGTCAAGTGCGAGTCGGACTCGCGCACGAAGGGTTCCGTACCATTATCTATGCAACATAAGGCAACGTTATTAGTATCGAGCAAGAAACGGTAAAAAAATCATGTTTGTTGTATGGGAGCCCCCCTTAAATATTTATTTTATTTTATTTTTAGTATTTGTTGTTATAGCGGCAATAGAAATACATCATCTGTGAAAATTTCAACTCTCTAGCTATCACCGTTCTTGAGATACAGCCTGGTGACAGACGGACGGACGGACGGACGGACGGACGGACGGACGGACGGACGGACGGACGGGCGGACGGACGGACAGCGAAGTCTCAGTAATAGGGTCCCGTTTTTACCCTTTGGGTACGGAACCCTAAAAACTGCGGTGTTGTCGTAGCATCTCTATTTCTCAACCCTCAGGTAAGTAAGGTAACCGCCTACTCAGATGGATCATCATCATTATCATAGTACTACGCTTTTTCCCCATGGGGGTGGGCAGAGACAATAAAACGCCAATGGATCTGAAGAGAAAATCCTTATTAGGAAAGAAGTCTTTCTCCTTGCTAATTTTCCTCTCTTTTACATATTTGCTTAAAACACGGATATTATAAGGCAGAATTGAAAAGCAGTATGGCATATTATTTTTGCAAAGTGTCAAAAATATTTCAACTTATTCTTCTGAAATAAAATTCCCAAAGTATGAATAAGTCTGTTTTACAAGAAATTGTACAGTCAAAACATCACTAATGAGATACCAGAGGGGTGTGCTCGAATTTTGGCAGAAGGATACGGAGGGGTGTAAAATAGGGGTCGTAAGGCACGGCTACTTTAGGATTATATTTAATTGACACACAGATTTGTAAACTTAGAGAGTTAATTATTTGTAAATATTGAATAACATTACTTAGAAGAGAGAGTTATGATTAAGTGTTTTTTTTTAATTTAATTATTTTGTGTGTCAATGTGTAATCAAATCCTATTCTTTGAGATTTGATTTTAACACATGTCTTTATTTAGGCGTTATCCCTTAAATAAAGCAATTTTTTTGAGATTTGATCATAATAAATCACAGAGCATTGTAGAACTATACTAGTAACTAACCAATTATTTAATACATATTGCCGTAGGAATTTACTATAATTTTAACGACCATTTTATGCAATATGGGTAGGTGGGTAGGTATCCCTGTGCCAACACGCCTGGTCAGCGCGGCATAGTAGACCATAATCCCTCCAAAGTGGAGGAAGCCCGTGCCCAACAGTGGGACGTAAATGGGCTGGAGTGGAGGGTAGGTGGAGTGACAATCCGAAAAAGGTGGTGGTGGAACTGGATAAGAAGGATATATGCCTTTGTCCTATGTCTAGCAATGGCCCTTAGCAGGCTGACTTAACGCCTTCATGACACTACATTTTAACATACTATATATCTTCTAATATATAAAATTCACGTGTCACAGTGTTAGTTACCGTACTCCTCCGAAACGGCTAGACCGATTCTTATGAAATTTTGTATGCACATTCAGTAGGTCTGATAATCGGCTAACATCTATTTTTCAAAATTTTTTTTTTTAGTATGGCAAAACAACGTTTGCCGGGACAGCTAGTCTAATATATAAAATTCACGTGTCACAGTGTTAGTTACCTTACTCCTCCGAAACGGCTTGACCGATTGTTCTCAAATTTTACATACATATTCAGTAGGTCTGAGAATCGGCCAACATCTATTTTTCAAACTTTTTTTTTTGTATGGCAAAACAACGTTTGCCGGGTCAGCTAGTTTAAACATAAAATAAGTAGATACAGACAGATTTTTCGACAGCCCTCAATTCAGTATTGACTCCTGAAGACGTTAATTTATTTTATATTTATATAAATGTTATAGAACAAAGTAAGTATATTAAGCAATATGATTATGCTCACATACAAATACGATAGCTAAACTGTTTTATATTGTTTTGTTGTTTAGTTTGTATAATATTATTCAAAGAGGAAGTTTGAGGAGGTTGCCAAGCAATTTGGCAACAAACGTGCAGTTCCCAACATCGCTTCACAGATAGAGTTTTATTTACGATGACTACTGAAGCTTGGCGTATATCGTAACTTTGGCTTAACTACTTAGCACTTTATATTTCTGGTATCATAACCTTTGCATGTACTGACTATATGCAAATACAATATGCATCTAACAAGAACATTCTTGTCGCTGAATTTGCAAAATAAAAAATAGATATCGTTTTGAAAACCTAGTAATCACATTAAGTAATACTAATTAACGGAATTAATTTGTTAGGTTTTATCAGTTTTTATAAATAAATATTACTTATTTTTTTATTTTGTGGAAATTATTATATATACCTGTGGTATTTTTATTATAATAATAATAATAAATCTTTATTTTCAGACAAGGATCCATAGTAAAAATTACATGTTTAATATTTGAGTTGGTTTAGTTATAAAGTTATCAAGCTCACGTTTTTCATTAAAATTTTTACAGCGTACACAATAGGCAGTATTATTATTTATATTATTTTAACTGTTCAGAGTATAATTAATGTTTTGTTAAAAATATTCTTGGTTATAAATAAAGTATTATCAATAATTATATTTAAGCCCAAACCAAAAAAATATTTTAAATATTTTTCGTATCTAGGTAGTAGGTATTACTCGTCATGTCATATTCCCATCTGTACTATATACTATTCTGCCCATGATTACAATTAACACTCATTGAAATTAGGGTGTTTCATAATCTCAATAGAAAAATTAGCAAAGACTCAAGACTAGGCAAAGTTTCACCACAGTCATTGCGAAATGAGTGAACTTTGAAAAGTTTTAATTTCTGATAATCAATTTCAAATTATGTTGTAAAATGCAAAACTTCAGAATTTTAACTTACAATTAACGCAATCAAATGTTACAACACAAAGTTATATTTAAGTAAAAAGCGATTTTAATCGTTGTCTCTCTTTCTTTCTCCCCACCCCATTAACGTACCACTGTTGGGCACGGGCCTCCTCCACTTTGAAAGGGATTATGGTCTACGATGCCGCGCTAACCAAGCGAGTTGTTATATATTACATATTTTTGAGTTTTCCGTTTCTCATAGAGGTTTTTATCTGTGTACATCATCCCTTAGCTGGCTTTTACAGCACCCTGGGAAGGAAATGGGTAAAGGAATGGTGATAATTGTATTCTTAATCTGTCACCACACGGACAGTCGTTCATGTAAATATAACAAACAATTCCATTGAGCGTTATTTTCCTGATATCCAACTAGTGCCTACACTTCAATTTAGATATGTTTACTTATATCCAAACATCAAAAGATTACGGCTCCCTGCTCTTTATACGTATATAGAAGATACATAGATAATTACTGCTACCATACACTACCCTGCATCATCCTCACACCCCTTTTTCGTTGTAAACATGAATTAAATTGAAAAAAAAGAAACAATGAAAAAACAAAAAATCCATGGAGTTTCTTGTCTGTTCTTCTCCATACGATTCCCTTTTGGAACAGACGTCTGACTTTTTAAAAGAGCATGTATATCCTACCTACTTAAATAAAAATCTTTGACTTTGACTTATGCAATCATAATTTATACTATTCAATCACAATTAAAATATAAGACATCAGATATTTTAGACCAATTTATTCAACAACTATGTATAAACAGCTGTCAAACAGCAGTTAACACTGAAATGTATTCATGTTGTAGGACAATGTGTCATTAATGTGATACTATTGTGAATGTTTTGTGGTGTTATACAGATTTCTAATGCAATTTCATAATATGATTTCAGTTGTAAGCCAACATTTCATTTTAATATGAATGAGGAGAACTCAATATTATGCTTAGCATAATTGGAACCCCATGGGATGTAAGATCTAAACGTACAACGATCTAATTAGTGCTGTTCGAGTAATATGTTAGGGTTGTACATCGGTCCCTTGTCATTTGAATTAACAGAGTAACAGTTAAGTTTATGTTAATATAGGTACATGTACATGTCATTATGTAATCACGTTTCTACATCTCAAAGGCGAAGTGAGGAGAGCTGTGATACTTAAAAAATATAAGTAGTAGTTTTATCATTATGACAGTAGTTACTTACATGTACCTACTCTACTATACCTACGATTTCTTATATACCACGATGGACCTAGCTTAGATTTTTATTAAAATGAGTTTTAAAGCACTTGTTATTATATGCCTTTGTAGGTATGTCTTTTTTCAAAGCGCCCGTTGGTGTAGAAGACGTGGTGTAACTGATGACCGTGATGTCGTTGGAATTTATAATTATAACTTAATTATAGAATTGGCGACCCGCATTCAGGTAGAATCATGATATTGTCAAGATTGCAGTGAGTAGTTAGATGAAGGTGCCACAGTGTGGCTGTTAAATTGATATGCCTATGTCCAACATAAAGGCGGATGGGCGCAGGAAAGCTGATGTATTAATGAATTCAAAGAATTGTATTTATATTTCTGAGCAGGTTTATTTTTCATCAGCTAATGGTTATTAAACAATATGGTACTAGATAGTCATTACAATGAGAATTGGGTGCTTTATAGCTGAACTCTAAATTTAATTACTAATGGTGCGCCGTCTGCATATCTCTTTCTTTTACACTCGGCATTAATTTTGTACCCCATTGCGAGTTATCTCCTCCTCGCAGCCTTCCAATATCCGCATACAATTATTAAGTCACAGGCTAAGAATATATTTTATGACATAAATCGGAACTTATTCTTTCAATAACTCTGTAATATTGCTTAACAGCTGTCGTCGTTTTTCATCAAAATAAAATACCTTATAATCAAAAATGGGTTTGTGTTAGTTTAAGAACTTAAATAAATAAATATTCATGGACATTTCACACAGCGTCCTCTGGTCCCAAGCTAAGCTTATATGCTTGTGTTATGGGTACCAGAACACGGATATAATACATAAACTACTTTTCTTTTGTAAATACATACATATAATACATAGTAAACACCCAGACGCAGTACAAACATTTGTATGACATTTATGGATATCACACAAATGATTGTCCCAACCGGGAATCGAACCCGAGACCTCGTGATCGGCAGTCCATTACATAAACCACTCCACCACGAAGCCCGTCTGTTACCCCACTTAATACTTATGTAATCATGAT
This sequence comes from Orgyia antiqua, assembly GCA_916999025.1. NCBI lineage: Eukaryota > Metazoa > Arthropoda > Insecta > Lepidoptera > Erebidae > Orgyia > Orgyia antiqua. The sequence continues at coordinate 10,709,747 of OU779864.1, read as the reverse complement.
AAACAGATAACTATCAATGTATCTACATATCTGCAGTATGCACAGTCTTAAGACTTAGAGTGTTATAAAGATGACTAATTATAATTTATATTTTACAGGGCGACGTAAAGTAGGCTTTTGCTCAGATATAATTTCTCGACGTCGGCATTAATCACTTAGAAGATAGCTTTCTCGACTCACTGAGATATCCTTAATTTAACACGCAAAACGTTTTATCCGAGTGGATAATTGCAACAGAACAGTCTTAATGGGCCACGTTCGGTTTTTGCAAAGATTGATGGTGGGCTACGTTGAAATATTTAAGTATCCTGGACGTTTGAATAAGAAATATTGGATTGCTCGAGGAATAAAACGATCGTATAAAGACCTGAATTTTATTGGCTTGCGATTGAAATATATTCTTGTGAGATTTTCGTCGGCACAAAACGTTTACTTACCATAGAGGAGATGCAAATGATTCTCATAAATATGATATGATGTTCGTGCTAGTACTACGTAAATCATGAAAAGATATAAATACAGCTGAAGGCAACTGTTATGTTCACTCTTATGACTTCGTCTCAGTCATATAAACTTATAAGTAAATCGTATAGTCTCAGTAGACAATAAAATATTTCAAAACAGATAAACAGGAAAAATTCCTTTTTTTAAGAAATCTCTGTGTTATGATAATTTAATATTTAACTTATGGTAATGTACTCAATAATAGTTAATATAGCACACATTTAGAATTGCGCTTTTTACTTTTAAAAAGCGTCCGGCTGCTTAGAATTTCGTCAGAAGGTACAAAGCTGACCAAGGGACATATTCCAAATGTGTGTCTTCTGCTATAATTTCTTTATCTGAGTGTTAGCTAATCAAACATTTATGAGCAAAAGTCGTAAACGTAGAAGATTTTATAGTGGTCTGTGCAAGCACCTACTCTTATATAACGCCATGAAAATCTCGTAAATGTTTCATACCTGTGTTTGCAAGTAAAATTTTCTATTTGTGCGTGCACGCTATCCAGGTAACATGTAACATTTTATGTCTTACGTCTCTCTGTAGGGGTTTATCCTCTTACCTACAAGTTTTATATTGTGACAGCTGCCAGTTACTACGTGAGCTGAAATCTAAACAAGACACAATAATTTGCTTTTTTTGTTTAAATTTGTTTTCGTCTTTAAATCAGATGTTTAATTAAATAATTCTGTTATGGCAATGCGCTTTGTACGTTTTCACTTCACGTTTATCCTAAGTTTGCATTATAATCTGCACAAAAGAAACGTTTCCATCATCGCGGAATAAGTTGCTATAAAATAGGGGTTATTAACAAATCTAGTTATACCTATTAAATCTTTTTTGTAATACTTAGGTATCTAATTTATAATTTCGGCGAACGCGTTTCTAAATAGATGCTCTCTATTTTTAACACGCTTATTTTATTTAATTATTTTTTTTTATTTTTTTTTATTTATAGTGCTTGGTCGCTTTGCGACTGTATCGCCCTACGCTTATTTTGATAAGTGAAAAAAATATCTAATTAATCTTACGCGTTTAAAGTGGTATGAATCGAGTCTTTCGACGAATCGAAAATATCGAATCGACCTATACACAATATATCGATTGTTATTGATACAAACGATACTAATAACAGTGTGAAAACGTATTTTCTTTTATCGTAGAAGATATGTCAAATAATGCTGATTTGTAAATAACTTTTGCCATGGGAACGTCGTTAGGAGTCAGCATTTATTTCCCCTTAGCCGTGATTAACTGTACTGTGGTCATAAATTGTGCTTTAATGCCAATAGTAGACATCATTCTGTGTAATCGAGGGTGCACCGAGAGGAGTATCTACATACTTTAGGGTTGTGTTTATTTTAAGTACTCAATATTTTTAATATTTTCTGAATTAGAAGATAACTTTCTTTACTCACTAAGATATCCTTAATTTAATATGGACAATGAACAAACAGAAATTTACTTGCAGTACACCAATTGTCACCGCATTTCAGTGATTCAGTGGTAGTTTTATAAACATGACACAAATGATTGTCCGGTGCGGGAATTGAACCCGCGACCTCGTTAACGGCAGTTCCTTACATAAACCACTAGACCACCAAGCCCGTCAAGAATAAACATCATACTTGGATTACGTTGATAAACTATACGATTGTATTGTGAGAGAATATTTCAGCAACTATAAGCCATAAAGAAAATACTGCCAAGTAGAGTTTTGGACAATCACGTACATTTATGTATAATTTAGTCATGTTGTGAAGAACGAACCTCGCATGAGTGACCAATGTACTCACATTATAGAGGAAAGGCACGTAAGATATCCATCTAACTTGCTGACTCAACATCTTACCATAACATGAGCCGTTACGAAGTTAGAAGCTTGAATAATTCTTGTTGTCTCCTCTTTGGATACTCTAAGTTTAGCAGTTGTGCTCGTTTCATTCGCAAACGACATCGTTTTCGAACCGATTTTACGTGCACAACTAAACTAAATAATGAAATTTGATAGTGTCAAGTGCAAATAATAGGTATAATGTGTTTATTATTTGCTATTTCATTGTACACATTGATCTAAATTAAATTCATTAGTATAGAGAACACAGTTTTTATAATATGGAAGATCAATTAACATTGGCGAATTGTGTTATTTTTTTAGTTTAGTTGTGCATGTAGAATCCGTACCATCGTCATGCTGCCTTCAACAATGGTTCCACTGAAGTCATCTAATATCATATTTTCCAACACTAATTCGTTTATTCAAATAGATATAACTTTGTACCGATATCGTTTGACCGACCTCTTGATCTATTGGTTCATATAATGGACTGCCATTCACGCGGTCGTGGGTTCGATCGGGACAATCACTTGTGTGATATTTATAAATGTCATACAAATGTTTGTACTGCGTCTAGGTTTTTTTCTATGTATTATAAGTATGTATTTACGAAATAGTAAATGTAAATGTACTATCCAAAGTACATTTTTCGAGGAAGGCTATATTGACGGGCCTCGTGGTGTAGTGGTTCATATAACGGACTGCGGGGTCTCGGGTTCGATTCCCGGTCAGGACAATCATTTGTGTGATGTTTTTAATTGTCATACAAATGTTTGTACTGCGTCTGGGTGTTTACTATGTATTATAAGTATGTATTTACAAAAGAAAAGTAGTTTATGTATTATATCCGTATTCTGGTACCCATAACACAAGTGTAATAAGCTTAGCTTGGGACCAGAGGACGTTGTGTGAAATGTCCATGAATATTTATTTATTTATTTATTTATTTATAACATCACGCTGCGACTGACAGAATGAACAGAAGGATTTTTCAAACTAGTAGTTCCTGACATTAAACAAACAAACGATCAAACTTTTTAGCTTTTTAATATTGGTATAGATTATTTAATTATGTAGTCTTCACAAGTGGAACTTTTATAAGTTGTAATTAAAACATAATTAAAATGAAAGTAAATATCTTATTTCCCTTAAATCTAACAGACAGCAAATAAATCACTTATTACTGTGATAGTGGTTTGCTCTATTACAATATTAAATAATTGTTTAATAACTAGGACTTACACAAGACAGTTGCAAATAGGACACTGTTCTTGTAACATAAATACATTACTCAAGTTTCTCCACAAATAACAAATCCTTTGATGTATTAAGCGAGTGATATCTCGTAAACCAACTACAATGGTAATGTTTCATTAACACGTCCCTTACTCAGCATCACGTCTCTGAAAATTACGTATAATATAATTTTTGTGAACAAATACTAGTATAGTACAAAGTAAACTTCGTTAGTTAGTGCGGTCTGTATACGGCTGAAAACAGGCTAACATAATAAATAAATATTCATTGACATGTCACACAACGTCCTCTGGTCCCAATCTAAGCTTATATACTTGTATTACGGGTACTAGAATACGGAAAAAAGTACACAAGTTTACAAAAGAAAAGTAGTATATTATATTATTTTGTAATACATGCTATACTACTTTTCTTTTGTAAATACATACTTATAATACATAGAAAACATCCAGACGCAGTACAAACATTTGTGTAACATATATAAATATCACACAAATGATTTTCCCGAGCGGGAATCAACCCGCGACCTCGTTAACGGCGGCAGTCCGTTACATGAACCACCCGACCACGAGGCCTGTTACAACTTGTGAAACAGACATGATCTGAAAAACTTTAAAATAGCTATATGTATAATTATTTTAAAAAATCTCTTTCGAAGGATGTATGCAAAGAAAATATGCGTCATAACCGTGATAGATATATCATTCCATTACTGATAGAAATCAAATTTACCAAAATGTTGGTAAAGGTACATACATTTACGAGTAGAATCAGGTAGGTAACAGATTCTATCATAGAGCGCCATTTTGCGTGTACCTATAGCGCAATACAAAATTGTGTTCGATAAAGTCTCTCCCTTGGCTTTTTATTTTCTTTGCGCGTACAAAAGTTTCAAATTCTATATCATACATATATGGCACGTGTAATAATGAGAACATATCACGCTGAATAAGTTAGCTTATCGAATACAAACCTCCAGGTATAGGTTATTTTTTGACGGACCTCGTGGTTGAGTGGTTCATGTAACGGACAACCGATCGAGAGGTCGCGGGTTCGATTGCCGCTCGGGACAAACATTTGTGTGATTTTTCTAATTGTCATACAAATGTTTGTACTGCGTCTGGGTGTTTCTATGTATTATAAGTATGTCTTTACAAAAGAAAAGTACCTAGTAAGCTTAAATGCTTGTGTTACCCATAACACAAGCATTTAAGCTTAGCTTGGGACCAGAGGACGTTGTGTGAAATGTCCATGAGTATTTATTTATTTATTTTCCGTGTGGTAAGGGATTAAGAATACAAGTGTCAACACCCTATTTCCTGATACTGTGTACAGATAACATATTCTGTGAGTGATGGAAAACTCTAAAACACCCGGTTAACGCGGCATTGTAGACCATAATACCTCCCTAAAGTGGAGGAGGCCATTGTCCAACAATGGGACGTTAATAACCTGGTGATAAAGAGACAGTTTCTTTATACTCTAAATATGTAGTCGTATTTTAATAACTAGTAGTAAAAAAAATGAGTGTAAATTAATTGCGCACTGAAAATCCTACGTCCCGTGGTCCACAGAAACAAAGGTTTTGAGATTGGGAGTCTGGCTAAAATGTTTTTGAACTTAATTCAAAAATTAAACGGATTTTAGCAAACTACAACGTATTTGTTTATCCTTTTTATATCAGTTCGGATATAGTGCAGTAAACTGCTTTTAGAAGAGGATTCTACGTCTTTCTTTTAAAGCTTGAGTTATGCTACCTGCCTTGTTTACGGCTAAAAAATACTTTTCAATCTTTTAAAGGGACAGAGGTCCCTAGCGAGTAGGTACTATCTTTACAAACGTATCCTCGTTTGGTGTAACAAATGGCACATCCTATCGTTGTGTTCACTGCATTAGATACATGCGTTAAATTACCTGTGAGCGTCATTTTAGCAAAGATTGCGATGTGCATTTTATTTTCTGGCATAATCAGTGCTGGCCTAACGCAGTGGGAATAGGATGAGTATTGTATCAGAAATAAAAAAGTTAACCTATTCAAAAGTACTGACTGGAAAATATATACCTTACAGTATTGTAATGAAGTGCGAGACGTTCTGGATCGTTACTTTAAGGGTACAATGAGTTTACCAAAAAGAGAATGTTGATCGCCTTTGCAAAATGCTACTTTCCGAGAAGTCTTATATTTAGCATTCAACAGTCAAGGATTTTTGTGACCTTTGATGTTTAAATTGAATAAAGTTTAGGGGTTCTACCTAAGAAACCTCATAAAAATATGGGCTTCACATTACAATATATAAGCAAATACAGAAAGCATATATCAAGAAGTTTTAGCTTGAAAATTATGAATGAATGAAGGAATTAATAAATGAAACTCTTTATTGTACTCCAGAAAATAGCTTACAAATATTAATAACAATAAATCTTATATTAGGTACAATATAAATAATCTCAGTACTGCTAAGGTATGGCAATTCCTCAAATCTCTTGGTGTCGGCAAGGATAACACCGAAAAAACTACGGTAGATACCATATACTTAGAGGCACTAAATGCTCACTTTGCGAAACCACCTGTGACACTAACGACTGAGGCTAAATCCTCTACTCTCCAATATCTCTCTAACCTTTCTAAGCCTTGGGGCACCTGTTTTTCCTTTCAATCTATTACCGAAAATGACGTTATAAAGTCCATCAAGTCTATCTCCTCGAAAGCCGCAGGTGATGACGGTCTCCAACTCCAAATGTTTACGCCGATTGTGGAGGAACTTGCTCCAATCATCACGCATCTAATTAACTTCTCTTTTCACTCATGCTCTTTTCCTGCTATTTGGAAAAGAGCTCACGTAATTCCTTTCGCTAAAATTGCTAATCCTTCTTCTTTAACTAACTATCGTCCTATTTCTATTCTACCTTTCCTCTGCAAGGACCTGGAGAGTATTGTTCACACACAACTTTCACACTATCTCTGTTTCTACAATCTCTTGAGCCCCTTTCAGTCTGGCTTTCGTCCTGGCCATAGCACAGTCAGTGCACTTGTGAAAGTCACTGACAACATTCGCTTGGCCATGGAACAAAAACTCCTCACTATTTTAGTCCTATTGGATTTTAGTAGTGCTTTTAACTCGGTGGACTTTGATATTCTTCTTGGTATCCTATCCTCCTTAAATATTTCATCTCCCGTGCTTCAGTGGTTTAACTCGTATCTGCGTGATCGTACGCAATGTGTTTGCTGTGGTGATAATTCATCCCAATGGTGTGAGCTGACTGCAGGCGTCCCCCAGGGTGGTGTTCTCTCCCCACTTTTATTTTCTGTTTGCATTAATGCAATAACACAAATTATAGGATCCAATTACAATCTATATGCTGACGACTTGCAGCTCTACCATCATTTAGCAGTTGCCGATGCCAAGGATGCCATTTCTACCATCAATAAAGATCTTGGAAACATTAGCCAGTGGGCGAAATCGTTCGGTCTCTTGGTAAACCCCTCTAAGTCACAAGCTCTCATTATTGGTGGCAGATATATGTGCTATGCTATAGAATCTGGCACACTAAACCCTGTCGTCTACGACGGTATCCCTATAGCCTTCACTGAATATGCCAAAAATCTAGGTGTTCTCATTGACCGAAACCTTTCCTGGAAAAATCATATAGCAGAGATAAGCAGAAGAGTATTCTGCTCTTTTCGGTCTCTCAGGCGTCTCCAATATTTCTTGCCATATCAAAGCAAGGTAACTCTTGCCCAAACGCTCTTACTTCCCTTTCTTGATTACGCGGATGTTTGTTTCATAAACGCCACAGAAGAACTCCTGGATAAACTCGAACGTCTACAGAACCTATCCATTCGGTTCATTTTTGGTCTCCGAAAGTATGACCATTTGTATACTTTTCGGTCAAAGCTGGGATGGCTACCAATTCGACGGCGACGAGACTGTCACACCCTTAATCTTCTCTATTCTATCCTCCATACTTCTAATGCACCTATCTATCTCCGTGAACGCTTTGAGTATTTGATTCCTAGAAACAAACCATGCCGCACTGTAACTTCTCTTCTTCTCAAAATCCCGAGTCACACTTCCAGCCGCTACGCTAACTCTTTTACTGTTAGTGCTATACGTCTGTGGAATGCCCTTCCACACTCAATACGCGCCAGCTCATCCCTAGACGTGTTCAAAAAAAGGACGAAGAAACATTTCTTATCACTGCTATAATATTATATTTATGTATGTGTTGTGTATGTACTATATTATAAGAAAGTATCAATATATATTTTGTATCGTATTGTTTGTTATGTATGTAGTAGTATGTATGTATTTATATGTTGCTAGATAGTAAGAATGTTAGTTTTTAAGCTAGTAATTTTGTTGTGCACTGATTTGCCCATATTCCTCAATTTTCTCCATCATTGTGGTTTGCTGAAAGAAAATTCATTATTGAATTAAGCTCGCCTTTGTACATGTTGTTTCTTTTATGTCTGTATTTTTTTTTCTGTTTTGGTTTGTATGTGTGCAATAACGAATAAAAATAAATGAAATAAATTGCAATCTCTTACAGACAACCGTGAAATGGAGTCAATTGAATTTAAAATTATGTTCTAGTTAGGACATCAATAGATGCAAAAATCAAACTACAAGTACCAGCACTGGTGGGCTTCAAATAGTAAGTAAGTAGCAAGTAAGTTTGTCATCGTCATCGCGATATACTGAAGTCAGAATACGAACTAAATCTATATCAGCGTTCTTTTGATGGTGCCACATGCTCTACTTTTGGTGTAAATACAAAATCTTTTTACCTCATAGACGCTCATTTTTTTAAAATAAAAGATATGTGTCACTGCAATTTGCTCAGGCAACTCAAAGCAAAGAATTCTTTGCTGACATAACTATTAGTAATACTATTATTATAGACCACTAACAAAATAACTTTAAAAAAACAATTTCACTGACACTAAAACAATTACTTATACAAGAATATTATTACAAACTAAAAACTACAGAATAACGTCCGCACGGTATGACGGTTTGCGAAAGAATGAGTAACAATGCTTGATTGTTCGCCTTTTTATATTGTGCAATAGAAGTGGGGTAGAATAATATCCAACACGGCTTCTCCTGACACATCTGGCGTCTCGACAGATTCATCGTTAGAAGGTCAAGTCATGAAGGGCATGTCTGGTAGTTGTGATGGGCCTGGGTGCTGGATATCGGGCTGCAGAGTCACTGCTTGTCTCGTTTCGTGGTTGGACGTTGCTGTGCAATCATGGGGGTCAGGTATTGCAACCTGTGGCTGGTCTAAATCATTATCAACATAATCATCATTGCTCATAGCTGCGGAGAAGACAAAGAAAAACGGTCATTAATAAAATATTTCTAAGATTTCAGTAGGGCTTACTTTAACATGATTAGTTAGGTTGTTAGTACAACAAAATTTAATTATAGCTAGATACTGCTTTATTATGAAATTGAACTTTATTAAGTTTTCGACCATTAGCCATACCATACCACACCAACCATTATTACCATAAGCTCAGAGGTAAGCCACCAGTCACTATAAAATAAAAAATAATAACCCAAACCAACATGCTAAAAAATATTACACTGTGTGCGCACATCACACAGTGACTGGTCGGTTTGCAAAGCCGACCAGCTTCCATGGCCAGAAAAGACACTGTCTCCAAAGACCTGTGTCAACGCCTCAAGGGCCACACAGTACTGCCTCAAGGGCCACAAGGTACGCATACCTTCAAAGAAGGAGGAGCACGACTCACAAGTCCACTCGCCTCCCCACGGCACCATTAACCTGGTAGCTGCTTGGTCATTACCAAAAAAGCCAGCCGTTATTACTAGTTCGTACTCATTACGTAAGCAGCACAAACTTTCATCCTCCGTGGTAAGGCATACACCTTACTAAGTCACAGCCTGAGCGCTGGCACCAAACAGAAGGCGTTGCTCATACCGCCTTTGTGGCCGCATTCACAGCAGTGCGTTTGTCACCGCAGTTTCACTGGCTAGTCAAAGACCAACACACCACAATTATTCACATCGGAATCTAGGAAGCAAAACGATAGAATCAGTGTACTTCGTAACAACGAGTACGTTATACATAAAACACAAAACAATCAAGTAAATAAGCTGATAACAACAAGTACTTTCATTTAATATCCATATTGTAGGACATCATAAAAACAATCAGTCTACTACTTCAAGCAGATTTAAAATGATGTCACAGATTCAACTGTTCGCTGTCATCCTGTCATCCACACCAAACGTGTGTACATAATTTCAGCTCCATCTATTGAAGATAACTACTGTAAAATAATTTCAGATTTTACCCCAACTTGTACACACACTGCGTTGCAAGATAAGTAAAGATCTGTAACATGTTAAGAAGACATTAATAATAATCACTTTGTCTACATTTTGTAAACACAGAAAAACCAACTCAAAATTGTTTCACATTTGTAGGTATCGGTGCATTTAGTAACATCACGACGTTAATGCTCGGCCTCGCCTGACCATAAATAACTCAAATATTAAATTTTACAATACTCGCCACGTCATAATTAGGCTTACTAGAACTCATTATTTGTATCAGTTTTACGTTTGAACTGAACATGACCTGTAAGGTTACCAAATACAAAAAGCATCGACCTTCATCAAACAATTCTATCGACATTTTCCGTTTGAATTAAATGACATAATAATATTCTGCTCCTTAGCATTACTACACACATTTCATAAGTACGGCATTAATTCAGATTGTAGACTTTAGATCTATAGAGAATAATTTAATTAAGTCGTCAGTTATGCATATAAGAGGTTAGCATTAGTAGCGACGCTCAGATAGATCGTGTCACAGGTCATTCCTGCGCGTTCGCTCCTCTAAATCTTGAAGTCTCCTCAAGATCTCGTCGAGCTTGTTAGGTGGCGAAGAAGATCGTGCAGGACGTCTCTCTTTCCTTCTACTATTGGAAAGCATCGTATCACCTTTATACTTAAAACAGTTGGTTAACACGTTTACCCACACGTTTAACACGAATCACTTTTAAATCAGAAAAATCACTTTTAAATCAGAAAAATCACGGTTAGAATATCAGAGCAGATTAGGTGTCCATAGCCACCAGATTATCAGACAACCGTTCGGCCGTCCTCTATCTCGTTATTTCTCTTCTTGCCTCACGATTTGGAAAGCTAACTTCCATAGAAACATAATTATTGCTGTGAATTATACTCACAATCACAGCCACGTTGGCCGTTGGAAATACTACGCGATCGACGTCGTGGAGAACTTTCTCCACTCGAATCATCAGATCGGCAGTGTCTATCATGCCGTGAGTGAGAGCGGCTTGATCGTTCCATTTATAACAAAAATGTAACGTAACACTGGTGCACTAAGTTTGTAGAAGTTCAAAAACTTTTTCACTAAAAAATATCACTACCCACACACGTATTTTGAATGAATAAAAATTTTGTCAGGACACTAGTGGAAGTGTTTTCTTTATCCCACGCCTGATATTATAGACCACTAACAAAATAACTTTAAAAAAAACAATTTCACTGACACTAAAACAATTACTTATACAAGAATATTATTACAAACTAAAAACTACAGAATAACGTCCGCACGGTATGACGGTTTGCGAAAGAATGAGTAACAATGCTTGATTGTTCGCCTTTTTATATTGTGCAATAGAAGTGGGGTAGAATAATATCCAACACTATTATATAAATGGAACGTTTAGATACCAGTATTTATATTTATAGTTCACACAAGAATACACTTTGATGTTGAACAAATTTTCCACGACAATATTTATTGAAATATCGACAATTCACAACGAAATGTATGAAAGTTTCACGATATATGAAATAGGTTCTTAGACCTACCCAATATGCACACAAACAAGTCAAGCCTTTTCGGAGTAGTTTGCTAACAAACGCTTCGGCATAATATGAACCTTATTCATTAGATTTTGTCATGTTTAGGATTAGCTGCCTAGTCTGATCTGTAAACACATTAAGGACTGATGGCAATAAAACAATGTAAAATAATATTTATGATTTTCAAGCGTACTTTTTAGTTTTACTACTGTAGCATAAAGGGTGGTTAATTGGGTATATTTCTTATCCATGGCGCACAGATTTTGCACATCTCTCCTATCAACATCTATAAACACCTCTTGCATTTTCCTTTCTTTGCTTCCTGTTCCATCGAGAAACTTAAATGTTCTTTATGATTCTTTAAATTAGGGGTAGATAAAACTCATCCTGTGCATTTAGCGCGAGCGGCTTGCCAGTAGGTGTTTATGGTCCAGATTTAATCTAACGAGGATATACGTTTAGAAACATTTTCCATACCTATTTGCTAGAAAATTTTATATAACTACGTCATCATCATCCTCCTGCCCATATCCCATTATTTGGGGTCGGCGCAACATGTCTTTTTCTTCCATAGTCTTCTATCAGCCGTCATGTTTGTGTCAACTCCTCTTTCTTTCATGTCCTCTTTTATACAGTCCATCCAAAGATATGCGTTTGTGTGTATTAAATCTACAAGACATAAAATTAACTTAGTAAACAAGGAACTAAAAAACATTAGCTTTACTGTAGCCGTACATACAAGAAACAACATCCTCAAGCAGTAAGTATAAACGATATACGCCCAACTGTAACTACCTCAGTAAATAACATGCTATCTACGAGGTGCCTCAACATACCCTGCCAAATTACTTGGCAACCTCACAGACTTCTTTGAATGATATTATACGAAACAGTACTACAAAGCAAAATAAAGTTTTATTATTTTATCTACAACTAGCTATTCCCGGCAACTTTCTACGCGTGGAATTTAGAAACGAAACCTTATCAAATTATACAAAAAAGCCATCCTTTGAAACTACTCTATCTGTTAAAAAAACCGCATCAAAATCCGTTGCGTACTTTTGAAGATATAAGCTCACTTATGGACATACATACAAAAATAACAACTTTGTTTTATAATAAGTAAAGATAAAGATAGAATAGCACTATACAATGTAAAAACTAGTACGATATTTATAGATTATTAGATAGATTAATACATTGACAAATACGTACCGAACTAATATAAGCGTGTTTACATAATAGATAGGCACAAGTACATATATATGTTTATATATATGTATATATATATGGTTAGTTTACTGATAAGAAATGACGCTCAAAAATGTTTGTTATAAATACAATTCGCAAAGGAATATTCAAAAATACATACTTTTGATGTTGCTGGGTTCAGAAAGGAATTATTCAACAAAAGAACTGCGCTTTTAGGAAAATTACTTTCGTTGCTAACATGGGATTATATAGGAGTAATTTTTACACAAACAAACAATATTTATGGTCCCATCTAAATAAATAAGAACATTGACATGCAGAATTTCCAAAAAATTTTTCTTAGTGCTAACCTACGAAGTAAGTAAAAGGAACTGGTAATGCAAACTTTCAGCTTCTGTAGTTTCAGTTGTGAATTGAAACATCAGTCAGTTTTGCGAGGAAAGGATTATATTATAATATAATATTTATTAATACGCGACCTGACGACCGTTGGGGACGGAAGCTCCTTGAGTGGTGACCACGTACCGGACGACGCAGCGAGGTGCGATCCCCAACAAGGTGGACTGACGATAACGTCAAATGCGCCGGGGGCCGCTGGATGCAGTTAGCGCAGGACCGCGCGTTCTGACGTTCTATGGGGGAGGCCTCTGTCCAGCAGTGGACGGAGAAGGGCTGATAGATGGATGGATGAATTTATTAATAATCGGTTGACGCCTATTGGTTTAAATTCGACCATATATGTATAATTTCAATAACAATTTGTTCTGATATTACATATCTTTGAACTAGCTGTTGCCCGCGAATTCGTGCCCTTAAAATTAAAAAAAAACTGTTCCCGTCTTTGCAAATTGTTTTGCTGATGCTTTGCTCCTGTTAGCCCCAGCGTGATGTTATATAGCAGATGTGGCCAACTTATGTGCAAATAAGATCTACTTTTTATTTTAAAATTGAGTCGCGATCGACTTATTTCTGAGTTAAGAAGGGGGACGTTTATGCAATGTGCTTTTATACCGCCGTGCACTCTTGAAAATAGTAGAAAACCACTAAATGAGGTCACGCTGGACGTCTCCCTACTCGAAGCATGAGCTGCGTACATGTTCATTCCTGTATCAAGTACTAGAAACATTTGGCATTGAATGCGTCCCCTCATGGAACGACTCGTTAGCCACTCCTGTTATATAGCCTATAGCCATCCTTGAGAAATGGACTAACCAACACTGAAAGAATTTTTCAAAACATATCGGTAGTTCCTGAGATTACCGCGTTTTAACAAACAAGCTCTTCAGTTTTGTAATATTAGTAGTATAGATGTAGAAGCTTACTCCACAATTTACCATACAATTTTCGTAGAACAGGGTACAAAGCGTTTGCTTTACATATTAATATATAGATAAAAGAAAGCCTTTCCTTTATGTTAATAAAATTAAATAACATAATTCACACAAGAAACATAATGTGAATGTGGTTTAAGATAGTAACAGTTAATAAAAGAGCAAAATTAAAGCTTTGACCGCAGCGTTACAGCATTTACTCTGGCTTATCAGTTTTTTAACTTTAACTTTAAGTGTATGTATTATAAGGGACGACATTAAAACGATGTTTAAAACGACAATAATAAACGTTGATATCGTTAGTCTCTCACGGAACAATGGGAATATAAAGCTTGTAACAGCCTCAAGCGGTAAATATTTTCATTTTATAAAGCAGAAATACTTTGTTTGTTTATAAAAATACGTATTTAAATATTGTCTATATTCTATACCTACTTCAATGCCGCTATATAAGTTTTAAAAATATGAAATAGTTATAACACGTTGTTGTCATATTTATATGAATACTAGCTGACCCGGCAAACGATGTTTTGCCATACAAATGTCTGTTTGAAAAATAGATAGTAGCCGATTCTCAGACCTACTGAATACGCATATAAAATTTGGTAAAAATCGGTCAAGCCGTTTCGGAGGAGTACGGTAACTAACTTTGTGACATGGAAATTTTATATATTAGATGAAGTTTTTGTTTGTGACGAAAATTGTATTAATTTTATAACATGTGCTACGTATCTATAAGTATTTACGTCGAAAATAAGGCACAGTAAACCCAGAAATATTTGCAGAGTCAAAAGCAGAACAATGTACTTGTGAGGAGCTGTAAGCGGATTATAAGAGATTTCAAAGTAGACTTCCTTGAAACTCGCAAGAACAGCAATATCCATTATCTCGTACGTCAGACTTTATACATTTTATGTTGCTAACTGAACCCACCTTACTGATAGATTAACTTGATTGGAGTTGAAACATTAATCTGTGGCAAATAAGAAGTACGTATGAGGGCAAGAAATTGAGATATTTTAACGTAAACTGTTTTAACACGACTTGCCAGAACAAGACTTAGCTCTCAATGTTTGTATGTTTGTAACCGACTTCTTTGGACGCTATTTTGACCCACTTTAAACGGTCAGATTCTATTCAAATTTTGCACACCTGTCAAAGACCGATGACAATGCAATAATTCGATTAAAATATCCGATTATCCTGGTTAGATTCGCCATGATTCATTAATCTCTTTCCGGATCCATTGCATGAGAGTAAGAGAGAGGGCTAGTACGCGAACTACGCATGCGCGCATTTCCAGAGAAACTCTTTTTTCTTTTTTTTAGTTGGGTTTTCTATATATAGCGGGTTTTTGAGTTTTTTTTAAACTATTATTTATTTTTAATAGTAATTTAATCTTAGAATCTGATGACAGTTTCCTGAAGGAATTAAGTAACAAGTGACCTAAGTACTCAAAAGAACAGCGAAAAGAAATCAATAGCGTCGAATTTATTTTTTCATATCTAAAGTTAATTAAATTTATTGAACAAGAACAATTCTCACAAACACTTTTACGGATTTAGATGCGTATATTTGTTTTAAATTTTGGCCCGACGTTTCGGAGACTTTGCCGTCACCATGGTCACGGGTGAGACTCACCCGTGACAATCAAATATACGCGCCTGAATCCGTAAAAAGTAGTTTTATTTAAATAAATGAGTCGCGCAAGTGTTAGAAAATGTTATAATTCTCCTATGGTCTAAATTATGTCGTTATTTAAATTTCATAACACGACCAAGTTTTAAGTCCATTGCTTAATTTTAACTTGTAATACTAATTATGTGATGTTACCATGACTGATGTGGTTGTACTGGATTAATTAAGTTTATCCAGGACAACCCAAATTACCGCTAATGTATGCTTCAATAAACTTACAGCTGTTAGTTGCTAAGTTTTCATTCATATTTATATTTATGGTTGATCCTACGTAGACTCATCGCATCGGAGACGCGCGAAAAACGCAAGCAACATTATGCTTTTGACGCTGAAGCTAGTGACAAACGCAAGATGACGTGAAAGATACTTAGAAAGAATAAAGATAAGATACTTAGAACTCTTTAACTACTTTGTTTAATATTCACACTTGAGGTCCGTATAAAATAAAGTCAAAGTCGAAGTTGGCATGTTTTACAAGGTCTTTTGAAACGTCAGAAACTAGGTGTCTGTTCCAAACGCGAATCCTATGGAGAAGAACAGACAAAAAACTCCATGGATTTTTTTTTAATAGAAACGCTTATCATGCTTCAAAAGGAAAATTGTGTTCTCATTTAATTTTTATGTATTCCTTTCACCACGCAATTTTTCTATAATGGGATCTAAAGTTTTCTCTTTGCGTATCTTTACACACTTATTATGAAAAAAGTCGTTATTTTTGTATGTGTGGACATAAATCCTTATGTGAGGTCAAATCTTTAAAACTACGATTTTGATGCGGTTTTTATAAATAGATTTTTTTTTCTATAATTTGTTAAGGTTACATTTCTGGATTTAACGAGTAAGTTCGAAGTTGCAGACTTTTGCTACGCGACATATAAATAACCTTACATGAAAGTAATCAAGTGTCGTAACTACGTTAATTGTCGAAAGTCGTCTACACAGCCAGCACTAATCTCACAGAATACGAAACAACTGACAAGCTTAACTCGCACGTGATAGATACAGATTTAAGCTTCTATTTGAAGCTGTTTGTAATGTTTTCTTGGCTACATTCAAAAGTTGAAATATAAATATTGTTACTATACTACAAATTATGTTATGCCTAAGTATTTTATGTTTTGTATAGGCTTAACTAATTTAAATAAATTAGAACGGATTAAATACATTTATACAAGTAATCAGCACGTAATTCGGTTTACTCTTTATTAAAAACTACTTAAAGTAAAATTTACTAAAAGCCTTTTTTAAAAGCTCTTTGACTTTTATCGTAATGCTAGTAAATACAAATTCAAATTCAATTCAATTCAATTATAGCAAATTCTCTGTGTGGTGACGGATTAAGAATACAAGTGTCACCACCCCATCTCCTCCCCAGGGTGCTGTAAAAGTCAGCTAAGGGATATTGCATACAGAGATAACATCCTCTGTGAGAGACGGAAACCTCGAAAATAAACCCTGTGCCAACACGCCTGGTCAGCGCGGCACAGTAGTCCAAAATGGAGGAGGCCCGTGCCCAACAGTGGGACGTAAATGGGCTGCAGAGGAGAGGAGTAAATACATAGCTTGTCTTATGCTAATCGATAAGCCATGTAGCTATAAAATTTCATTACAACCTATTCAGCGTTTTATCCATTCAGCATTCTTACAAACTTACCGTTAAGCAGGATAATTCCATCTTATTCTGATGTTGATATTATATTTACTTTCAGAATATAAAATATTTTATCCAAACTAAATATAGACGTTCACATACAGCCAATCAACTAAATTGAGAGCAAAGTAATGTAAGGTCCCAGTTATTTATTACTATATGCGCCAAACGGCCTCACCCATTATATATAAATCATAGTGTTCACGCCAAACATAATATACGAGTATGTTTTATACCTCTTTAAATTAGGATATAAAACGCCTATGCAAGTAAGGCGTTTTCTATCCTAATTTAAAGACTTATTTTTAACTAGCTGTTCCTCTCTACTTCGTACGCGTGGAATTTAGAGTCTAAATACTAATGGTCTTATTCATAACGACTTATCGGAGGTTTAAAAGTTCGCTAAAATTGTCGAAAATTGTTACTCATAATAGTCTTTTCACGATAAAATATTTATTATTATCTCTCAGATAAAGTTGCTCAAATGTTTAAGCCTCCGATAAGTCATTATGAATAAGACCATTACAATTTAAACAAAAAAGCCATCCTCTTGAACCACTCTAGTAAAAAAACCGCATCAAAATCCTTATCGTAGTTTTGAAGATAAATAAGCTTACCACAGCTCACATAGGGATACATACAAAAACAACGACATGTAGCCTCATGATTTAGTGTTTGGCGTAGCGGATTGCTGCTCATGAGATCAGGGGTTCGATTTCCACACACGCCATTATTATTTGTTGTTAGTAATTGTTGATTTATTTCTATCCTTATATTATTTTCCTCTTATAATCAATACAAGTAATGGCAGATTAAGTGTCTGCCAAAATGATAGTTCTTCATTCAGCATACTGTGTTATTTATGTCCTTTATATTTTATGGATTTTTATTTATTTATTTAACACTTTAATGCTATTAGATAGATAGATAGATAGATAACTCTTTATTTACACAAACACCAATTTTACACAGAATTCGAAAAGAAAATACAGTCTTAAAAGCTATTGTACAAAGGGTGGCCTTATCACTAATGTGATTTCTTCCAGGCAACCGTATAATGGATAGAATCTAGAATAGACATCGCGGTGGTTGTTGGTGTCATATATATTAAATATTAAATTGAATAAATGAATAAATACATACCTAAATCTAATCAATGTACATACTTATAAATAAGTACACTAATAAGTAAAAACTACTATATAATATACATACACACTATAAAAATACTAAAATTTATTTAAACACTACTATAATGATAGATAATATTTCGATAGTTTTAACTTAAAATTAGAAAGAGATTGTGCTTGTCTAATTTGTAATGGTAGTTTGTTCCATAGTGATATAGCTTGCATAGGCGGGCTTAATGCCTAAGGCATTTTCTACCTGCCAAACATTAGGTGATGCAGAATTAAAGGAGGCAGGTGTGAATACAGAGCCGAGGAAAGGAAAAGAAATAATAATAATTAATAGGAAAATGAAAGTTACAGTATTTATTTATTATAAAATGGATAGGAGTATAGACATGGATATATTGAAGTAATGATTTACATGATACATTTTTATTATATCATCATCATCATCATAAAATCACGCCTTTTTCCCATGGGGGTAGGCAGAGACTATAGAGCCCCATCTGCTACGATCGAAGCATACTTCCTTGGCTTCATCCACACTCACACATCTGGTCATACATTCCCGACAGTTTTGCTACTTTTATTATATATATATATATATAGGAGATACAAGTTATAGAGATACAAGATAGATACAAAGATTTTTATCACTACTTAAATAGGTATACATAATTATGTATCTACTAGCTGTTGCCCACGAATCCGTACGCGTAGAATTTAGAAAATTTCCCCGTTTTTGTAACATTTTTCACTACTGCTGCGCTCCTATTAGTCACAGCGTGATGTTATATAGCCTATAGCCTTTCTCGATAAATTTACTGTCCAACACTGAAACAATTTTTCAAATCGGACCAGTGGTTCCTGAGAATAGCGCGTTCAAACAAACGAACTATATATATATATATATATTAAGTATAGAAGTAGAACACAGTTATCGGTGTATAGGTTAAATAATATATATAAGGTTGAACTATTTAATTATAATGTAAAGGTAGTCCCTTGATAAACAATAACGTAATAATAGGTCACTCAACAAACTAAATCGTTGTACGTTTATAGTTTGCATCCCATGAGGTTCTAATTGCGTCCGGCCGCAAAACTGAATCCCGTAATACTGGCAGTTTAAATTCCACGTACACTCACGAGACCCTATATTCCTGGTATAATATAATGAGTTGACAGTATTTAAACAGGTCGTTATAAATAATTAGTCTACAAAGATATCACAATTTATAGAAATTACGTTCTTAATCAGGTTGTAGTTGTTCAGTCAGTTGTTGGGAAGAGAGCTGCTAGAATAGTTACTTTAAATAAATAAATATCACGGACATTTTACACAACGTCCTCTAGTCCCAAGCTAAGCTTATATGCTTGTGTTATGTACCAGAATACGGATATACTACATATACTCATTTTCTTTTATGAATACATACTTATAATACATAGAAACACCCAGACACAGAGCAGACATTTGTAGACATTGAACCCGCGACCTCGTGAAGTCCGTTACATGAACCACCAGACCACGAAGCCCGTCTACTTTAAGATGATATATCCATAATTGAAATGAAATATAGGTATAAAAAGCTGTCCGAGTAGTGACGGATCAAATGTCACAACCCCATTTCCTTCCCAAGAAGCTGTAAAAGCCAGCTTAGGTATATTGTACACAGATAACATTCTCTGTGAGAGACGGAAACCTCGAAAATAACCCTGTACCAACACGGTTGGTTAGCGCGGCATAGTAGTCCATAATCCCTAACGAAATATAGGAGGCCCCTGCCCAACTGTGGGACGTTAATGGGCTGGAGGGTGATATCTAATATATATATAAAATTCTCCTGTCACGGTGTTTGTAATTATGATCCTCCGAAATTGGTCGACCTTTTTCGTGAAATTTTGTGTACATATCCGTAGGTCTAAGACTTGGACAACATCTGTTTTTCATCCCCCTAAATGTTAAGGGTTGTCCACCTCTGACATTTGTATGGTAAAACAACGTTTGCCGGGTCAGCTAGCATATATAAAAAAGTCTTAGATGTACGTATCGAGTAGAAAATCTAATATATAAAATTCCCGTGTCACAGTGTTAGTTACCGTACTCCTCCGAAACGGCTCGACCGATTTTCCTGAAATTTTGTGTACATATCCTCTAGGTCTGAGAATCGGCCAACATCTATTTTTCAAAACCTTTTTTTTTAGTATGGCAAAACAACGTTTGCCGGGTCAGCTAGTAATAAAATAAAACTTGACATTTTTTGGAGTAATAAACCTTTGTACGCAGTGGTCTTATTTCACGAACATTAAGTATAAAATATTTAGTATTCTAGACTTGAAGATCTTGAAGGTTGGGTGTCAATTAAACATAAAATACAGCGATCGTAAAGATAGCGATTCCTTTAGCCTCACTTCTCTTTTACAACCCCCAAGTTTCCTTTGCCACAAATTCAAAGGTCTCATTAGTGGACCTTTTAATATTAAGTTTATTTTGAGGCAGACGTTATATTTTATTTCAAATTTGTAACGAGTCATTAAAGCTTCTTCTTTTTCTCCAGTGTATCTATATTTCAAAATTCTGAGAACTTTAGCGTAGCTATCAGGTAATGATTGCGCCTGACTGCTACATAGTGATAAGTCTTTTGTACAATTTTACGTTTTGAGGCTGTATTTTTCTTTTGTTTTTAAATTCTGTGTAAAATTGGTGTTTGTGCAAATACAGAGTTATCTATCTATCTATTATAATATTTATGCATTTATATATAATAAAAAGCTGAATATTATTGATAGAGTAATAGATTATTAATATTTATTGTAATTTAAAATTTATTGTAAAATATTTATTGTAAAATATGTATTGATAGAGTAATAGATTATTAATAGATTATTAGTATAGTATTATTATTAATAGAGTTTGTTTATTTGAGCGCGCTAATCTAAGGAACTACTGGTCTGATTAGAAAAATGCTTTCAGTTTTGGATAGTACATTTATCGGGGAGGGATATATAACATCACGCTGCGACCAATAGCTGCGAAGCATCAGTGAAAATGTTGCAAAAACGGGGGAAGTTTTCGCGGGCAACAGCTAGTCTTTTATAATAGGATTATTCGGCTCTTACCACTAAGTGCTAGAAAGGTTCAAATATTCATTTATAGTGACGCTCAACCTGATTGTACTCTATAAGCATTACTATTATCATTAAATGAAAATAGGGTAGGTAATGTGTTGTGTAACTACGTATCGTAAGAATAAATATTATACACAAAGGTTCACAGGTGTATTGTAAATTATTCACGGTTCTGTAGGCCAACTGACAAGGGCCGTGCAAATATCTGCAATATTTATTACCATTGCAAATGAATATTAATGGAACTTTGATAACAGTTTTACTACAAAATTAATCTGTTACTGAAGGTGGCTAAAATGATATAGGTATTTATAAAAAACTCGGTCAAGTACGAGTTATATTGGCACTCAAGGTGTTCTGTGCCATTATTAGCATAATAATATCATGCCGTAATAATTACGTTGTCTTAAGTATATAGTTTCGTTGTTTTGAACACTACTAAAAAATTGGAAAGGAAACTGTGAGAAAGTTTAAGAAGCTCTTTTTTAAATGATGCTTGTTGGTCGTTGATCCTATTCCATCTGATAGTAAACGGCAATGAAATCTATGATGGTAAGGCAACTAAATATGTATGAAGCCTATTTCCTCTATTTTTGAACGCGTCTGTGTGATAATATAATAAACTAGCTGCTACCTACGACTCTGTACGTGTGGAATTAAGAAAAAATCCCCGTTTTTGCAACCTTTTTAACTAATATAATTTCATCGAGATTAGCCCGTTCAAACAAACATACAAACTCTTCAATTTAATTATATTAGTATAGATACGATATTAGATAATATTTTGACTCAGGTAAATAACTAATTTAAAATAAATACGGCAATGCCAACAATATTTTACATTTAAACTTTCTAATTGAGACCGCTCTCAAACCTATTCAAGAACAACTTGAATAAGTTCCGTATCGCAAAGTTTTTCTTTTTCCGTTATTAAAGTTATAGAATTAATATGACTTCCATTTTTTCAGATAGATTTAGTGAAAATCTTTCTTATTTCGCAATAATTATATAGGTACTTAAAGGCCATTCAAATATAACGAAGTCAAGAAAATTAAGAGAAATAGTCACTTTAGAGGTATTTTAGTTATTCAAAAATGTTTGTCGTTATCTTCTCTTAAAACTCGAAAACGGCTGGGCTAATATTGGTGATTTTTGTCTTGAAATATTTCTGAAAGTCCAGGGAAGGTTCAAAAGGTAACAAAATATACGGAGATCTCCACTAGTTCATCATTACTAGTACCTATATAGTCCTACCTACTGACACTGATTTTACGAAGCTTCAGAACTACAGCAATCTAACAAATTATTACAAAATTTTGTATCGTATCTAATATGCAGCAGCTAAGCGTTATAAAAACGTGGCTCAATCCGTACCGGACTATTCTCGTACCAGCATAATTAATAGCTACTCTTATCCCAGTTCATAAACTAGAATTAGTGTAAACGCAGTGTAAGATTTATAGGATTCATGTGAGAACTTAAATGCATTATGCTAATTCTTATTTACGTGGACAAGGATTTTTTTTTTACTTAAATGGCTTGGTCGCTTTACGACTATATCGCCCTAGGACAAGGATTATAGTAGGTACCAAATTATACCAACTAGGTTTAGGGCATAAAAAAAATTATAAAAAATTAACGTTCAACTTTTTATTATCTATATTTTCTGGGTTAGTTTATCAAAACTGTAGTGACTTACAGTGACTTACTTCATTCAACGTATATAATATTTAGTTATAATGACTGTCATTCATAAAATATTCATCGGTTAGAAATAAAAATGGCTTTTTTTAAAAGCAAATTGTAGCAATTCTTGTAGTAATTTATAGACTTAAAAAAATATCTTAATACCTTGTTTATTACAACACTACCCCGTCGCCCGCAACTTCGTACCTACGCGTGGAATTTATAAACCAAACCATAATAAATTATACAAAAACAGCCATGCTCTTGAATCACTGCGTTGTTTTGAAGATATCAGCTCACATAGGGACATACATACAAAAATAACGACTTTGTTTTATAATGAGTAAAGAAGATTACATGGCTTCATAATTACAAAGCATTTATAGGCGTAAGTAATTCTATAGTATTCCCTTTAAATGTTTGCACTAAAACCTAACAACTTACACGTAAGCGGATTAGGAGAAGTTCTGAAGTAGGTTGCTTTGAAACTCACAACAAAAGCAATATCCATTATCTTGGTGAAGCTTTGTACATCGGCCACCGCATTATTGGCGGTTGGTACTTAGTACTCCTCTTAGGCTCAGGCTTTAACATTAGCGGAAAATTAAAGTTCTTATTATTAAGACTTATCCCGTTTAATAGGAATATAACCTCTCTCTTATTAACAAACTTTTACAAGCTCAGTTCTTATCTACATTTATTTATTGATTTACCACTCATTCTTACATATATTATTACAGGCCATACCTGTTGCGATTATGAAGACATAATATCTAGATATTCGTGTATGGTCTATCTAGATAGTCGACGGGCCTCCTGGTGTAGTGGTTCATATAACGGACTGCCGATCATGGGGTCTCGGGTTCGATTCCCGGTCAGGACAATCATTTGTGTGATGTTTTTAATTGTCATACAAATGTTTGTACTGCGTCTGGGTGTTTACTATGTATTATAAGTATGTATTTACAAAAGAAAAGTAGTTTATGTATTATATCCGTATTCTGGTACCCATAACACAAGCATATAAGCTTAGCTTGGGACCAGAGGACGTTGTGTGAAATGTCCATGAATATTTATATTTATTTATTTATTTATTTATGTGTGTATTAATCTATGTAAAGGAATGTTTGAAAATGACTTTTACTTACTTGTAGTCAGAGTTGTCTAAAATTTGGCCAATATGTCAAGGACTTATAACAATGCAATAATTTCAATATTCAGAATTTTGAAACGTGTTTTTTTAGTTCTTAAAGTAAGCAAATTATACATTTTAGCTTATGTTTGTAATAGTCAGCTAAGGGGCAATATCAACAACTTTTAATTATAAAATCTTAAAACTCAATCCTACTGTAACGGCACTAGTCAGCATGGCAAAGCAGACGATACCCTGCTAAAAGAGAAAAGGCCCGCGCCAAACAATGGGAAATTAATGGGTTGAGAAGAACACTACATCAAGTGAGTGTGAGTCTTATATTTTGCAAAGAATTGTATACTACTTACATTACATTGCATTTAGTGACTCGTAGGTATAGTATAGGCAGACCCTTGTTTGATATCCTGATATTCTATCAAATTGTGGCCACCTGTTTAGATGCTACTGTCATGTAGATGAAACACAAATGTATTGTTTGCAAAACATTTACGAGTTCTGCAGGAACTTTTGTTGATGCAACCACATAAAAAAATAAACACTACGTTGTTATTCTAAAAGAAGATTGGGACGGGCAGCACAGTCACCACATTAAAATATTTTATGTCTCAAAAAAATAAACATCTCAATGTCTCAATACACTTTTGATGAGTGTATGTATGTTTCAACATATTCCAAGCCTGGAAAAATACGGAATGAAGTACATCTTTCGTCTCTCGAATTATGATATGATTTTTCTTTCATTCCAGCGAGTGCACCGAGGAATACTACGCAATAACGTTATGCAGCAAAGACGTTTCCTTCAAGAAAACTCACGCACGTACCTACTTATAAAATGCTATGTCCTCATTCTCTTAATAGATATCATATCTAGTAACAACATTTTAAACTAAATTTTTATTGAAATCTTCAAATTATCGGTACATTAACTTTGGCTTTAATTGCATAATTATTGAGCTCAATATTTTATTTATTTATTTATTTATTTAAAAACTTTTGCACAAAAAAAATGTACATAGGCGTGCTTAATGCTAAAAGCATTCTCTACCAGCTAACCTAGGGTGGTGCAGAAAACTTCAAGGTAGGTGCAATGAGGAATTAGAAACTTAGTGCGTAAAATACCATGATTACAATATAGACATACATACATACCAACATACACGCAAATATATACATAAACATACACAGACACATATACATACATACATACACATACATACATATATATATATATATATATATAGATACATCAACACATTAACATAATATACAGTATAGATAAATTATACATATTATTATATTCTAATAACTACATTTGTTGCAATGAACCAGCGATTTCTTTACGAAGATATTCACGTACTTTCCGCTTAAAGGTGAAGCGACTCTTGGAATTCCTGATATCAAGAGGAAGCGCATTCCAGAGTTGTACCGAACGAACAAGGAAAGAAGATGTTACAGAACCTGAAGTATGTTTTGAGCATAGGAGAATTGAATTATTAGTAGAACGGAGGTTTTTAGTGTGGGTAGAAGACAAATAATTAAAGCAAGAAGTCAAATAATTAGGAGCAGAAGGATTTGTAAGGATAGAGTAGAGGGTAGTGAGAGAACGCATATCACGACGTTGACGAATAGGCAACCATTTCAATTCGGAGCGATAAGTAGAAACGTGATCATACTTGCGAAGATTGAAGATGAATCGAATGCAGTTATTGAGAAGCCTGTCGTATTTATTAAGAATATCTGCATTCAGGTCTAAATAGCACACATCACCATAGTCGATGATAGGAAACACCAAACTCTGCACAAGCATTATATAATATTTTATATCACAAGAAACTTTCCTTAAAATAATCTTTTCTAAATTATTTCATGTACAAAAGCGTAGTATTTGTAAATGGTGTTAAGTTACAATTGATAATAAATATGATATTTCTACTTTCTTGTGATGTTTTACGTAGTTTGTAATTTTTACACGATGACGTCATAAGAAGCTATCCGCTAAACGTTGCAAAAAAACAAGGTCGTAAGGTCGTCCTTATAAAATTATATTATGGCCCGCGTTGAGAGGCTGACGTTGACAAATTACTAAAAGCTTGATTTCACAAAGTGGCATGTTTTTCCGTTTGTCATGGATCTGTAAATTAAAATGAGAAAAATACGATTCGCGAATAGGACTCTTTTAAAAAAGAGTCCAATTTAAATAATTATGCTACACTGTTTACTGTTTCCGCAATATTTTTCGTGGGGTAAGTGTCATAAATATACTTTCCCTACTTGTCTACTGATGTGAAGAAAATCTAGAAACGTATCATAGACCGAAATTCTGTGATAAGCGCATTCCAAATTATGTGGGAAAATTGCTAAAGAGCTCTCTATCTCCAGCCCTACAATGTCCCACTTTTGAGAATAAGACTCCTCCGCATCGGAGGTATAGGCTATAGACATAGAATTAACAAGAAGCAATGTCAGGGAGGAAATGGAGTGATGAAGGTTTTTTTTAGAACTACTTAGTGATAAAATAATATATAGATAATATTCTTTATGAAAAACATTTAAACCAAAAATATTACCAACAGAAATGAATATTTTTATTAATTTCGATATAAACAAAATAAAAAGCATATGCTTCTTAAATAAAAGCACACAATATGAATGTGAGTAATGTAATACCTGTGCGTAATACCTAAATAAAAAATTGTATATTTAAAAACTTTAATCACAGCAGGTGCCTGTTGGGGCTTATCAGATTTTTAACATTACTTTTAGCTGCCCGAATTAAAAGCAAAAATATTAAAACGATGCTCTCTACTAAAATAATAAATGTTGATTTCGTTGGTTTCGGATGAAAAAATATGAATATGAAACTCGTAATTTTAACATTCATAAATGTACGGCAAAGTTTTTTAACGTAACATGAAAAATTCTCTGTACCTAGTTAATTTGGGTTGAACTAAAATGTATGCATTTTTATGGAGCTTTTCTAGCTGACTACCTTCTACTACATACGTAGGTCAATAAATCTAATGTTTTATACATATTGAACCTAAGCTAGTTAAAGTATGAATTAGCTTATTTTTATTATTATTAGCTTAATTAATGATTCTTCTATTGGTAAGAGCAGTCAAGTAGAGACTAATATTATAATTTGTTTTACTTATGATGTCTAGGACAGTCATAATTTTAATTTTACCTCATTTAGTCACCAAATGGCTGAAAAGAGGTAAAATTATCTTTAATGTTATTATTTTGTGGTAGTAAACCATGAATGCATCACTCTGTGCTTTTTGATAATAGAATTTTATAAGAAACTATAAAATACAAGTCAAGAACCTTGAAACAAAAAAGTCTTAAAGCATAAAGTATAAAACATTAAGATGCTACAAATAAAATCTTTTTGCCTGGTTTAACTGTTATAAAAAAATTTAGAACTCATTACTCGGCGGAGTGTCAATTAAACGTAAAATATAGCGTTCGAAGATAGCGGTTTCCTCTAGCCCCTCATCTCCTTTACACCCCCAAGTTCTGTGTTGCCACAATTCAGACCCCCACCACGGACTCATTAGTGGAGCTGTGAATTTACAGTTTGTACTAAAACAGACACCAATTATTTATTTTAAAATTGTAGCAACACTTTTAAAGTCTACTAAACTTTTTGCTTCCACATTTTATCTGCCGTATACCTACTTAGGCCATATAATTAATTGTATGTGTCAAAACATTAAAAATTTATTAGGCAACACTAAAAGTGACCCAAATGCACACTAGACAGAACATACGGTATCATACCTAGGAGACAGATCTGTGAGTGATTTCTTGCAACTACAAGTCATTATATTATTGTCATTATCTAATATATAAAATTCACGTGTCACAGTGTTAGTTGCCGTACTCCTCCGAAACGGCTTGACCGATTCTTCTCAAATTTTACATACATATTCAGTAGGTCTGAGAATCGGCCAACATATATTTTTCAAACTTTTTTTTTAGCATGGCATAACAACGTTTGCCGGGTCAGCTAGTCCTATTATAAAATTAACAAAAACTTTACTATATCGCCAAAAATAACACTATTAACATGTTTTTTTGGTTTCGAACGTATCTATCAATGTATTAATTAATCTATGTAACGGAATCTTTGAAATTGATTTTCATTCGCTTGCAGTAGTCATATTGATCTGAAATTTTGCACACATATTAAGAACCGTTGACAATGCAAAATTAAAATAAAAATTCTAGATTTACAAGCATTGTGTATTTTAGTGTTTCTTATTTAAATTGTTTTGATATTTTATAGAATCTGAAATAAATTAGATATTATTATTTAAATAACGAAAATGTAACTTTCTCTATAGTACTCGTAAATTATACGAGTAGGTACATCACTATAGACTAATTTCTAAAAGGCTTTCGTTGTGTGCGAACAATGAGGTAGTTGCCGTGATAGAAGCATCCGTGATCTGAATCTTTTGAGTTTCAGTCAAAAGAAAGATCGTCGAGTTTTCATGTTTAAATTATAACTAGATGTTGCACGGTTACAAGTACATGCGCTATATACTTTGGATTATGGTATTTCGGTTTATATATAAAGTGCATTCACTTATAGAATTATAAAATGGAAAGTTGATTTTTCTACTATCTAATTTTTGTTAATTTTTAGCTAAATAGTCAATACAAAATATTAAAAAGGATTACAAAAGTTGGTTGGCTGCCCAATAGAATAGGTTATTGTTACAAATTGAAATGTCAAACGAATTCAACTACTATTTTGTCTCTACTACACTGTTTAATTTTCTATTAAACTTTGTTTCCTCGTGAGACCAAACAAACCAACTTGATGATTTATTTATGTGATACCTAAGCCTTTCTATTTCGAGTCGAGAGAAAATTTTATTTGGTTTTGCCGGTGGATGCCTAACAGAAACCCTCTTTGGAATTTTCAAAGGATATTGTACCAACATGTGAAGTTGATATTTTACTGAGTATTTACAGATATTCCTTCATCTCAACTCAACAATTTCTTTTCGGTGAAGTGGACAGGAGTCGAACAGCTTAATACTATGGCCTTGTTGGAAGAGATGTCGTTTAAGAGAATTTAGACAGATTCTGATGAGCTCTGCAATAATTCTGTTTCGACCTCAGTAGGCCTAATATCCCAAAACGAGATCCTACAAAAAAAACGAAAACTACAAACAATGTTAATGATTTCTTTTCTATTCAAAGAGAGAATTATTATAAAAAAATCGTATGAAATTTTAAATCTGAGATACTTGGATAATGAGCCCTAAGATTTCACACAAATAGACAATTTTTTCGCGAAAGAGGCAAGAAAGCTAGTTAATATTACACAATATTAACTAACTTTCATACACTTTTGAGAAATAACTTCTCGTTGAGCGAAATGTTTACAACTTCAAGCTCAGGTAAAGTTTTAAATATTTAGACCACGAGAATTTTAATTCTATTGGAACACATTTCTAAAGATACGCTTAAGAGGATACCAAAATAGCTTCGTGCATTTTTCTATGTACGAAGTTTTCATTGTTTCTTTAGATTGAATGGCTAGAGCTCTAATTTTTAAGTATATGTTTTTTCAATATATGATCTAGGATAAACTATATATAGATAAACTCAGAAACGCGATTGAAAAAAGTTTTCTCGATAGAAAATCTTAGCGAAACAACCTCTCTAATTTTTTATTTTTTTCATTTGTCGGTCTATTATCGCGTATTAACTAATGAAATAACTTTAAAAACATAAGTAACTATTATATATAGAAACACGTAAATCAGAATTAAAATATATTTAGTAGATTTTGAGTAAATAGGAAAAGTATCCCTAATTCTTCATTTTCTGTGCCTACTGGCTGTGTTTATATGTACTTGTCGGCGATGATATACGATAATATTGATGTAGGCCCTTAAATAATAGTCTTGATTTTCAATTGAGCTTGCATTTTAAATTACCTATTATTAGAACTTCTTTGTAACCGGAGTTATTAAACTGCCTATTTACACAGTAATAGATTTATGTTCTGTAATCGACGTTCAAACTCTTCGTTTTCTTCTAATATGTACTTCTAAATTGTAATATATCATATTATCATTTTTAAATGGCACAATGGTTTAATAAACTAGATTTTAATATCTAGCTAATATTTCATTTTACTAAAGGCTTTGTCACTTGCCACCACGACACAGATAGTTACCAATAGAACTAGCTGTTGCCCGCAAATTTAAAAACAAAACGTTATCAAATTACTCAAAAGTCCAACCTCTTCAGCCACTTTATCTATTAATAAAACTGCATCAAAATTCGTTGCATATTTTTGAAGATAATAATATAAGCTCACATAAGGACTTACATACAAAAATAACGTCTTTGATAATAAAATAGAGAAATAAAATAGAATAAGTAAGGATTTGTAATAAAAGATGTTTGGTCATATATGTCTAGACACATAACATACTCACCTTCAAGATCTTAAGTAGGTGAATTGCTGTCTACAAAATACGTCTCAACCAAGTTTTATTAAATAAACTCTCTCTCTCTCTCTTTCCAGCCCATTCACGTCCCACTGTTGGGCACGGGCCTTCTCCACTTTGGGAGGGATTACGGTCCACTGTGCCGCGCTGACCAGGCGTGTTGGCACAGGGTTCATTTTCGAGTTTTCCGTCTCTCACAGCTTATGTTATCTGTGTGAAATATCCCTTAGCTGGCTTTTACAGCACCCTTGGGAAGAGATGGGGTGGTGAAACTTGTATTCTTAATCCTTAATTAAATAAACTACTTACTTTCATTTACATAAACTTGCTTCTATTCTACATACAATTGGTATTTCATTAAACAATTTGACTCGGGTTTTAATATAAGACTAAAGGAACCAAAGTCGTAAGTTTGCTATAATGATAAAATCTAGCACAATTCTACGAAATTTCAACAAGAGTTGGTACTTTAATTACATCTTGAAAGTTCCAGACTTTACGGTTTGCCGTAAGATAGCTGAACGAGACTTTCATTTTGCTTATTGTAGAACGTTGAATTATTGTTTGATTACATTTGAGGGAAGATATTAAATTATAAGATGATTTTTATAACACAGAAGTACCTATAGAATTTTTTTTTTACCTCCTATTCTTGTTTTCGTAATTCGATATTATTTGAAACAAGCGCGTGTTTTTTGTCCTAACTGTCACTTGTCAGGCTGGCACACTCCTTTTGCTTTCATATTACGCTTCCCACAGTCCATCCGCCTTTTCCTTCTGTGTTTGTTCCTCTCTTTTTTTCGGCCGTCACCTATTTCCCTCACGCTTTAATCGCCTTACATATCTCCTCATTACCGATAGGTAAATGCACAGGGTAAATGGCACCACAAACGGCATATTAATATACTAGCTGTTACCCGCGACTTCGTCTGCGTGAAATTTAGAAATAAAACCTTAACAAACAGAAGATTTCTATACCGCTCGATAGATGGCGCTGTACGTACGTTTTTAAATCGCACTATGGTTTGGTTACACACATTAACGCTTAAACTCGTCAAAATTATTATTGTGTCATCATCCGGATTTCGTATTTATAAATTAGAAAGGATAAGGATATTAACATAGCGAGAAAGAGACAGATGTGTATTGAAAAATATCAAGGCGAAAAGAGACAGATACTGATAAATATTAATATACCGAGATGTATCTATACTACATGACTACATCACCGACAGATTTATATGTCTCTATCTCGCTTTCTATATTAGTATATATTAATATGCTGTTTGTGACGCCCTTTAATGATAAACTCATATTATTATTAGTCTATGTATTGTTGGTTACATAAATATGCTTACAAATTCCGCTCATGAATTGTCAACTAACATAACTCAGAGTTCGTACATTTAAAAGCTTTTAAAGTAAGTATTTTTAATGTTTACGTTAGATAAAGAAAAACAGTTGGAAATGCGATTTTGCTGTTTTCATTTACTTTGCATTATTCTTTAACTCGTTTATCACTCTTTTCTCAAGAGGCGCGTAAAGAAGGAAAATGAAGGTGGTGGTATATTTAGATAGTTTACTGACAGATTACATGGAAAATAGCTACCATATGGGTAGATTTTTTGTTTAAAATATTGTAAATTTTACACCCAATTAAGCTATTTTTGGATTAGGTGGAGCAACCAGGTTATAGTTTTTATTAGGATCGCTAATACCAGGGGATACAAGTGACGCAGATTCACGCCCTACAATTTCCAAAGGTTTCGTTGTTAGGTATTGCTTTAATAGGTAAAAATAGCCAGAAACAGTTAACATTTTTACTTTGAAGCGCATGTAATAATTTGATCATTTTATATTAGTGAACGTGCGTAGCAAGTAATTGATAAAGTCCATAGCAACGACGTCCCTTCCTTATATCTTAATCTAATTGCACGGGTCAATAATTCAACGCACCGCTGCATCTTCAGGTATAAGATAAATTAAATAAGAGTAAGAATTGGAATTGAATTCACAACCTAATAACATTTTATCAGGATTTTTATTAGGTTACTGCGAATTGCAAATGTACAGTGATTCCAAATTCCATACATACGAACATCTAGTTGAAATATAATAAAGTAATTTATTGTAAAAGTTTTTGACTCAGAAATATCATATTATTATGTCACTCAACTTCAAACAAATCAAATACCTACTTAATGTGAATATGAAGAAGAAAAAAGTATTTTAAATAAAATATGTAACGTTTTCCTTTTTTTAGGGTTCCGTACCCAAAGGGTAAAAACGGAAACCCTATTACTGAGACTTCGCTGTCCGTCCGTCCGTCCGTCCGTCCGTCCGTCCGTCTGTCACCAGGCTGTATCTCAAGAACGGTGATAGCTAGACAGTTGAAATTTTCACAGATGATGTATTTCTATTGCCGCTATAACAACAAATACTAAAAATAAAATAAAATAAATATTTAAGGGAAATATTTATAATACAAAATACAAAAAACTGATTTTTTTTTACCGTTTCTTGCTCGATACTAATAACGTTGCCTTATGTTGCATAGATAATGGTACGGAACCCTTCGTGCGCGAGTCCCACTCGCACTTGACCAATTTTATCTTAATATAATATTTGCAATTCCGAACGTAAATAGGAAAAGCATTTTTAACAATAATCTTCTGATGGTGCTTCAAATACGGATAAGGTAGTTATTATTCACATCGCATACGACGACAATACGACTGTGGTGAGCGGAATAATCCAATTAACTTCCTACATGGATAACTGAACTTGACGCCTGTGCTCTCAAATTACTACAGTGGCTACTGTCATCATGTACATCTATAGTTATTATAAAATATGCGGTTTTAAAATATCCTCGCACTTTGCAGTTGCATTAAATATACTTGTAGACTAGCTGCCCCAGCAAACGTTGTTTTGCCATACAATTCTGTGTAAAAAAATTTCATCAAAATCGGTCCAGCCAATTGTGAATCTAAACCATCCTCAAACCCCCTAGAATACACACAACAAATTTCATCAAAATCGGTCCAGTCGTTTAGGAGGAGTTCAGTCACATACACACGCACACAAGAAATATACTCGTATATATTAAGATGTACTCGTAGCATTCGGTTGATGGGTGCATAGTAGCTTGCTAAACCAATTTGACAGTCCTAAAAGTTGGTAATTTCAATAACGAATAATAAAGGGCTTACCCCTTTATTATTATTGTTCAGGGTGCTGTAAAAGCCAGCTAAAGGATATTTTAAACAGATGACATCCTCTGTGACTGTGAGAGACGGAAAACTCGAAAGTAAACCCTGTGCCAACACGCTTGGTCAGCGCGGTACAGTAAACCATAATCTCTCCCAAAGTGGAAGAGGTCCGTGCCCAACAGTGGGACTTTAATGGACTGGAAAGAGAGAGAGACCTGTATTTTAAGTAACAGTTTGCTAATATGTATTCTTAAGGGCTTCTATTATATGATTATAGCTTAAATATTGGAAGATTATTATTGTTTCTCACAAATTAAAAATGAATGATGTTGAGCTTCACGTTGGATTTACATTGAGGCTTAAGAGGATACTAAAATAGCTTCGTGCATTTTTCTACGTACGAAGTTTTCATTTTTTCTATAGATTGAATGACTAGAGCTCTAATTTGTATGTATATGTTTTTTCAATATATAATCTAGGATCACATAAAATCAGAAACGCGATTGAAAAAAATTTGCTCGATAGAAAATCTTAGCGAAACAACCTCTGTTATTTTTTATTTTTTTCACTTGTCGGTCTATTATCGCGTATTAACTAATGAAATAACTTTCAAAACATAAGTAACCGGAATTAAAATATATTTAGTAGATTTTGAGTAAACAAAAAAAATATCCCTAATTCTTCATTTTCTATACCTACTAGCTGTGTTAATAGGTACATGTCGACGATAATATTGATGTAGGCCCTTAACTATTATACGCCGGAGCTTTATAGGGGAACACTTAATATTCTACCTGTGTAGAGATTAACGATAAATCGACGGACGCTAAAATTATCCGGCTTGTATCGCCGCCGAGCTCTCAGTGCTTTATTACTCTTTAATATTTATATTAGATTTTTAAGAAATTTTTTTTATAACTTTAGGGTTAGAGTTTTATATTTTTATCGCTTACATGTATCAAAGTATTCATAACATAGTAAAAATAAACTAAGTCCCATTTTAATAGACAGGCTGATGTTTGTAAAAATGTCATTACGCACTTAATTGAAACAATTAACAAATTTTAACTAAAAAAGCATTTAATTATACAGGCACATTTCTCACAAAGTCCTCTGAAAGTTATATTACTTGCATTAACACTTTATTTCTTTATAGAATGCCTAAGAAAATGAACTATTAAGCAACACCCGACCTATTATTTCTTAATACACAACGTAAAGTGAAATTTATGACGTAACTTTCAAGAGAAGTCATCAGTTTCACTTGCAGGACGAAAAAGTAATATCGAAATAGATTGGGAAGTAGCTCTTTCCGTCTGATAAATACATACTTAGCTTAAAAAAGCATTGAACATTTTTTGATAGCAACATAAATTGTCTTCTTAATGTTAGGGGAGAGTGGTATAAAGAAATTGCAATCTGTATAAATTGTACAAGGAGGGTGCTAATGCAGTTATGTTGCTACAACTTAAAAAGTATTTACGTAGATTATTTTTTTAATTTTTGATCTAAAGATAATTAATTGCCAGCTTTTTTTAAACTTCACTGTATTTCTTCTTTTTCTAGTTCCTTCTCTCACCGAAGGTTGGCGATCATCATTGCAATCTTTATTTTATTAACAACAGCCTAGGGACCTAGTGCTCATCCCAAACCAATGTCTTAGATTTTTCAGCAATGAAGTGCGATGTCTGTCGGGTCTACGGCGACCCTGAATCTTCCCCTGTATAAAGCTGTAGAAGACTAAATGTAAATGCTGTACTTATATACTATTCTTTTAAAACCTTACTTCATTATTAAATCTTTCAAGATTTATTTGACACCAGTTTTAGCTGTTTTGACAACAGAAGCCCAAAGGAATTTAGTTTGGACGTGAAAGCGCACCTCAATTGCGCAACTTTTGTGTCTCTCCCCTAAAACGAATTATAAGATTATACACCTATAGAATACTAAGTGAAAGAAAATAAAATTCATCCTGAGTTAACAATACCTGCCGAGGGATCTGGTAGTGAAGTGTTTCTTGTATGTATCACGTACTTAATTCTTTTGTTATGCTCTGTCTTTCTCTTTCTGTCTCTCTCTCTCCAGCCCATTATCGTCCCACTGCTGGGCACGAGTTTCCTCCACTTTGGGAGCACTATTTCGTTATCAATAACACTAGCAAATAAGCTTAGCTTGGGACCAGAAGACGTTGTGTGAAATATCCATAAATACTAAAACAAGACAAGGACACCACAGACTTAAAAGAATATAATCAGACATAATATATGAATGTTAATCCACATTTTACTAATATTATTCTATTTGCTTCTTGTTTCATACTACGATTTTTAAAAATACCTGCGTCATACTTGGCTTAAGTAAAAATGCGATTTTTTTGTTCTCATTCTTAACAAAATAACGTATAAACAGATATAATATAAGTCGCTAACTGTATCATAAACGAGTGATCCATCACATACAGCTTAAAGTATTTACGATGGTATTAATTAATGTCGACATTGGTAAGGTTCTTGTTATTTCACCTGTGAAACTGAAAATAATGAATGCCATACATCGTATGACCCTTTATAGAGACGGTTTAAGAGGATACCAAAATAGCTTCGTGCATTTTTCTACGTACGAAGTTTTCATTTTTTCTTTAGATTGAATGGCTAGAGCTCTAATTTTTAAGTATATGTTTTTTCAATATATAATCTAGGATCGCATAAACTCAGAAACGCGATTGAAAAAAGTTTTCTCGATATAAAATCTTAGCGAAACAACCTCTCTTATTTTTTATTTTTTTCATTTGTCGGTCTATTATCGCGTATTAACTAATGAAATAACTTTCAAAACATAAGTAACTATTATATATAGAAACACGTAAATCAGAATTAAAATATATTTAGTAGATTTTGAGTAAATAGGATAAGTCCCTAATTCTTCATTTTCTGTTCCTACTGGCTGTGTTAATATGTACGTGTCGGCGATGATATACGATAATATTGATGTAGGCCCTTAACCTAACAATATATTACAGATTACCAGAGCTGTTTCGAATTAACACAAAATCTACACTTAGAATTTCACTGATAACTCGTCAATGGATTGTACGTAATAAATCAGGATGATTATAGTCAAAATTTTTTTTCAGATTTACAAGTCGTTTAATATTAAAATCGTTAGTCTATATACAAATACCTACACACCTTTTATAACGAAAAAGGTTCGTTAACATTCCCAAGTTGTGTTATTGATACTATCAATTTTCATATTGGTACCAATATGCACTATTATTATCAAGTAAACAATATCATCAGACATATTATTATACGTTTTGAAAAGGTTGTCATAAACAGTCATTAATCATCATGTCACCGGTACTGCTTGAGACTCGTTAAATTATCTACGAATGGTTAATGCGACTGAATCATTACTCAACACACTCCTTTACAAATTCATATTTCTTGTTATTCCTTATTTAAGTTTGCTCAAGTTCATCTTTCATCTTTCTCTAATGGGTATTTAACAGTGGCGATAATTTTATCAACTGATTTTATTCCAGAGACGTTTTCTTAAACAATTAAAAGAAAAGTACATATAAACATTAAAAACGTATTCTTTTTAACTGACTTCAAGAAAGAAGGAGGTTCTCAATTCGTCTGTATGTTTCTTTTTTATGTTTGTTACCTCATAACTTTTAACTAGGCGAAGCGATTTTAATGATTCTTTTTTCTATTTGAAAGCTGGTGGTTTCCGTGTGGTCCCATTGATTGGCACCAGGTCAGGATCTGGTGGTAATCTCCTGAGAAAGAGTGGAAAACCCTTAAATTTTAAAGGCACATGAAGTTGGTTTTACTTTTTTTTTAATATTCAATTATTTAGATCCCTTTACATGCATCTACATTTTTCGACAAGTCCTTCACTGTGCAGGTAGCGCGCCTGTGGAACCAACTGCCATTAACAATTTTTAATCACTGTCTATTTTCAAAAGAATGGTGATCGAACACTTCAGCACTAGTTCATTACTTATTTACTTTCTTCATACTATATTTAAGTAGTTTTTACACAGATATTATGTACATCTTATATATAAAATTCACGTGTCAAAGTGTTAGTTCCCGTACTCCTCCGAAACGGCATGACCGATTTTTAGAAATTTTTCATGCGTATTCAGTAGGTCTGAGAATCAGCCAACATCTATTTTTAAAACTTTTTTTTTTAGTATGGCAAAACAACGTTTGCCGTGACCCGGCAGTTAGCTAGTTAGTTATTATATGGCTAGTTATTATATATATTTATATTATGCTTCATACACATTTATTAGTATGTATTTGTTTTTATATTTACACACCATAACACCGTCTATCCAATCGACATGTCCATGCAGGTTGTCTGGAAGAGATCGCTGACAGCGATAAGACCGCCGATTGTACATTAATTGTTTGTAGATAATTTAAAAACTCTGTATTATTTGTATTGTATTGTAATAATTTATGCAGAAGAGGTAACATCACATTTATTTAGTATGCACAGAAAATTATAGCGATAAAATAAAAAGAGACTTAGGAGGTAGCTTAGAGTATTAAACCAACAAGAGCCGCTACATACAATGTTTTCTATGACAATTATACTGCCACGTCGCCGCAGAGGTAACGCACACAAACTCTATGACGTAATTTCATTGGTCACTATGCAAGCAACGCCCAAAATCGCCTCACGCTCACTAAGAGACTACAGTGACCGTACATAATGAATATGATCATTGTTCTCGTACCTTTTTAGTAGGGATTGCCTTATAATGTCACCTCCTGTTGGATTAACACTCTAAGAAGAGTAGCGATAATCGAAGGATGCAACTGGTCTCAAGTTACCGCCCAAGAGATTAGAAGTTATATCTGTGTTTAATTATCGTTTATTTTAAGGCAAAGACGTAATTATTGAGACACTATAGGCCTTAAGGGAATAATTATAATGGTTGGCATTTGGTGTTTTTGTTTACTCACGTTTACTTCACGTAAACAGAAAATATCTACTGAAAATTGGGAGCCATAAGACGAATCTGCTGTAGTGCTAGTATAAGCTAAGCGTGTGTCCTAAAATAAATGGAAAACAGAGAATTATTTATAATCAGAACACATAATTTATTAACATTTTACCTCATATTAAATTAAAATGTTTCTTATCTCAGAGAAATGTAGCATATTTATAAATTCATTACCCATAGCGGAGAAGAGTTTTATTAAAACTATAAATCCTTTGTCAGATGCACCCGTTGTGTCTCTCTTAAGACCAAACAAAGAACAGATATACTTAATGGAAATGTTTAAAATGGCAGAATGAATCATGCCCCAGTTCATTGTCATCATTTCTCCACTATAATTTGATCTAATAAAGGCCATACCCGCGTCTTCATATGCCTGGAATTTCGGTAATATATAGCCTTTAGTACTCTCGGAGATTGTAGCATAGTATTCTATTACTTTAAAAAAATCTAGGATCCATGGTCCAACTGTTATCTTCGAAGATTACCTTCTGCATACAATACATGTTACTATAGGTGTACTGAATTTCAAAATAGTGTAGGTAGATATGCAAGAAACAATTACCTATGAAAATTCAATAATATTTTTGTTATACATGACTATCCAAAATAAAGAATTCTCTTTCAACAGGGGTTTGCTGTAAGAAAACTCATGCTTTATATTAACATGAATTTTCTGTTTTTAATTTTTTTATCTGTAACTGTATGTTTATTGTAGGTACAATAAAGAATAAATAAATATTCATGGACATTTCACACAACGTCCTCTGGTCCCAAGCTAATATATACTACTATGAATACATATACTTATTATTATAAGTATGTATTTACAAAAGAAAAGTAGTATAAGTAGTCTATCCGTATTCTGGTACCTATAACACAAGCATATAAGCTTAGCTTGAGACCAGAGGACGTTGTGTGAAATGTCCATGAATATTTATTTATTGATATACTACTTTTTTTGTAAATACATACTTATAATACATAGAAACACCAGACGCAGTGCAAACATTTGTATGACAGTTAGAAAAATAACACAAATGATTGTCCCGAGCGGGATTCGAACCCGCGACCTCTTGTGTGGCAGTCCGTTACATGAACCACTCAACCACGAGGCTCGTCACATATTTCATTTTCACCTGTTTGTCGATTTTCTTTCAATACAAAGCTAAAATTTATTAATTGCTTAGAAAATAATAAAATTTGACGGTTGTATGAATAAAACCGTTCAATGTATTTACATACTTTGAAATTCAATCAGCGTATTATTTGAAGAATAGTAATATGCAATCTTGATCCTATCTTGATCCTATCTTTGACGGGCTTCGTGGTCTAGTGGTTCATGTAACGGACTGCCGATCAGGAGGTCTCGGGTTCGATTCCCGGTCAGGACAATACTTTGTGTGATGTTTATATTTGTCATACAAATGTTTGTACTGCGTCTGGGTGTTTATATGTATTATAAGTATGTATTTACAAAAAAAAAGTAGTATATGTATTCTATCCGTATTCTGGTACCCATAACACAAGCATATAAGCTTAGCTTGGGACCAGAGGACGCTGTGTGAAATGTCCATGAATATTTATTTATTTATTTATTTATTATCTTGGGAGTATCATAATTAATAACATGAAATAATACCTGTATAGAGATTAACGCAAAACTGACGGAAGCGAAAATTATTCGGGGTTTGTATCGACGTCGACGCTCACCGCTCTGTGGTTCAATACTCTTTAATATTCATTAGTTGTTTACGAAAATCCTTAGTTATAGTATGTATACCCCATAAAATGATGATAGATGTGAAACTCATATCTCTAACAACTTGTGCATTAAATAAATAATATCTGCTTCTTTTTAGCCAACTAATGTTTGCCACAGACCTCCTCCACTTCGGTAGAGTGTTTTACCATCACGCCTTCTTCCCATAGGGTTGCATGCCATGGCATGTCAACTTTTAAAAGAAAGTAAAAAGGCATTTCCTCGAAACATTTTGGAACAAATATTTTACTTTTTATTTCTACTTATTCCCAAATAAATGTTGGTTGTTCCTTTGAACCGATTCATTAATTTCCTCCAAAAGCTTGTGGTGTCTATTGTTAGCGATGTAAATTTCCACAGCTTTTGAGGATAAGTTGTGGAGTTAAAAATATACGAAGTAAGCAACAGATAATATCACTGGCAGCGCTGATGTCAATGGAAATTCGTATTCCCTCGAGGAAATATATATTAATATTCCTGACTTCTGAAGAGACGATCAATCATTGCTACCTTGGTAGTATATTTTCGGAAATAACAAGAATTCCTTTTTTATGAAACAAAATATTTGAATGCGTCTTATTTATGATGTATTACAGAAATGTTGAATTACATATAAGGACGTAATGTCCAGAAAACGAACATCAAAAGGATATTACAATATTCATGTTTATGTTTATTATATTAAACCCTAGTACTGCTTTTGTTTTTGAGAAATTTTGTGCGGCATAATGCACATACTGGGGATAGTGATAGTATTAGGATTTTTTTTATTTTTATGATTTATTGTAATCTGTTTTTAACAGTTCAAAGAAAAATTAATAAACATTTGTTACACGGTTTTTTTTTCAATTCCATACCTACTTAAGGGTAGGTATAGCTTACAGAAAAAAATTGATCAAGTGCGAGTCGGACTCGCGCACGAAGGGTTCCGTACCATTATCTATGCAACATAAGGCAACGTTATTAGTATCAAGCAAGAAACGGTAAAAAAATCATGTTTGTTGTATGGGAGCCCCCCTTAAATATTTATTTTATTTTATTTTTAGTATTTGTTGTTATAGCGGCAATAGAAATACATCATCTGTGAAAATTTCAATTATCACCGTTCTTGAGATACAGCCTGGTGACAGACGGACGGACGGACGGACGGACGGACAGCGAAGTCTCAGTAATAGGGTCCCGTTTTTACCCTTTGGGTACGGGACCCAAAAAATACAATAACATCGAAATTGGAATAAGCAAGTTCTTGCTGAAAATTCTTAAATAGTACGGAAACCATTAAATATATTGACGGGCTTCGTGGTCTGGTGGTTCGTATAACGGACTGACGATCATGAGGTCGCGGGTTCGATTCCCGCCTCGGACAATCATTTGTGTGATGTTTATAAATGTCATACTAATATTTGTTCTGCGTCTGGGTGTTTCTATGTATTATAAGTATGTACTCGTATTTACAAAAAACAAAAGTAGTATATGTATTCTATCCGTATTCTGGCACCCATAACACAAGCATATAAGCTTAGCTTGGGACCAGAGGACGCTGTGTGAAATGTCCGTGAATATTTATTTATTACTTTTTTTATTTATATACGCATAGATTCAATACTTTGTATACGTTTAAAGCGATAATTAAGTTTCTTTAGTATCGTAAAAGTATACGCCGGCTGATTTTCTGTCATAAACAGTCATTAATCATCATGTCACCGGTACTGCTTGAGACTCTTTAAATTATCTACGAATGGTTAATGCGACTGAATCATTACTCAACACACTCCTTTACAAATTCATGTTTCTTGTTATTCCTTATTTATGATTATGGGAATTGAATGTTAACTAATTTATACTGAGATGCACGAAATAAAAATATCACACTTGACAAGAAACTATCTGATCTAAATTCGCCTCCAAATTCATAGTAAACTCAAGATATGATTCTTGATTTATTTTTAGTTGTGAATTTAATCAGCTTAGCAGATATTGAAATCTTGATTGTATACATGGAGTACAATAATAATATCTAACATCACAGAAGTACTCTAACATGCTGATCCCGATGACATGAATAAATCTATGGGTTATGTAATGGTATTAAAAATGATACTGCAGAAAATCAAGGTTTAGCCTATGGGTTTAGCAAACAATAAGATACAATTATGGTGTAACTTAGTATATTTTTTACGGTGTAAATAGGAAGTCCACCGGAAAAATATAAATAATATACATAAATGCAGATGATTAGCTGATACAAAGGGCTATTAACATGGTTTTGCGGATGAACAGCAACGGTAATGGCCGCCTCAAAATGCGGACGTGAAATATATTGCGTTCCCTGTATAATTGAGTTGAATCCCTTGTTACTATGTCGTCCTAACCATCTTTTAAATGCATTAAGCTTTGTTTGAAAAAATTGACTTTTATATTGTAAACTAGCTGTCGCCTGCATCTTCGTACGCGTAGAATTTTTGAAATCAAACCTTAACAAAAAATCTACTTAGTTTAAAAATAAAAAACACGATTAGAAATTCTAAATATTTTTTTTTATTATAGCTTTATCATCGGTACTTAAAGTGTGCAAAATTTCAGATCGATCCGACTAATGTGCCTAAGTGAGTGAAAATTACTTTCAAAGATTCCATAACATAGATTCATACAATGATAGATACATACCGAACTTATAAAAGCGTGTTAATTATACAAAAAGCCATCCTCTTGAAACACTCTATCACCGCATAATAATGCGGTGCGTAGTTTTGAAGATCTAAACTCACATAGGGTCATACAATCTCAGATAGACGAATATTTTCATTACTTCTTTACAAACGATTAAGATTTTTATTAAAGTAGGAGATTTATTTACTATATTCCGTTACTTATTAATGCTCTAATTATATCAAGTATTAAAAAACAGAATGCAGACATGGTACTTCTCTAATCTCCAGCCCATTTACGTTCTACTTTTGAGCACATGCCTCCTCCACTTTGTAAAGGATTATGGTCTACTGTGCCGCGCTGACCAGGCGTATTGCCACAGGTTTTGTTTTAGAGTTTTCCGTCTCTCACAGAGGTTGTTATCTGTGTGCAATATCCCTTAGCTGACTTTTACAGCACCCTTGGGAGGCGATGGAGTGGTGACACTTGTATTCTTAATCCGTCACCACACGGAGAGAGACATGGCACTTAGTTGAATTGTATCTGTATCTAACTAAAACATTTATTTGTCCTTACAGATGTTTGATAAGATACTTACGAGTATATCTGGTAAAGAAGGTAGGGTCGATATCAGGTGGAATCCAGTATACTGTTTTAGTTATTAGTCAGCAGAGAGACAACAGGTGTATTTGACAAAGGATTTATAGTTTTAATAAAACTCCAGTGTCGACGCTCTCACCGTAATGAATAAATAAATATACTCCATTTGTCATTATTATTCCTCGTCACATTCAAAAATCATAATTTCTGATAACGAAAAGTCAGTAAAAGTTTTGTGACAATTTATTGCATAAAAAATTTGATTGGTATTTTGAGATTTTACTTCATGTTTATTTAAAACTAGCTGTTGGTCGCGACTTCGCATACATGAAATTATGAATGACTAGGCAATAAGAAACTTAAAGCAGGTTCTCCCGAAAGAATTAAATATCTGACGAGCTTCGTGGTTGAGTGGTTCATGTAACGGACTGCCGATCAAGAGGTCGCAGGTTCGATTCCCGCTCGGGACAATCATTTGTGTGATTTTTCTAATTGTCATACAAATGTTGGTACTGCGTCTGGGTGTTTCTATGTATTATAAGTATGTATTTACAAAAGAAAAGTAGTATATGTATTGTATCCGTATTCTGGTACCCATAACACAAGCATATAAGCTTAGCTTGGGACCAGAGGACGTTGTGTCAAAT
Organism: Orgyia antiqua; assembly: GCA_916999025.1. Taxonomy (NCBI): domain Eukaryota; kingdom Metazoa; phylum Arthropoda; class Insecta; order Lepidoptera; family Erebidae; genus Orgyia; species Orgyia antiqua. The sequence goes on along the minus strand of OU779864.1, from coordinate 10,664,910 downwards.
GTCCGTGAATATTTATTATTATTATTTATTTATTATCCCGGAAAAATGTACTCTTCACTTTAAGTTAGATCTCTACGAACATATCACTTAAAACGGTATTCAATTCCATGTACTAGTTTTAACATACAGACAGAATGCATACAGACAGACAGACAAGTTCTATGAACCATTGTTTTCACTTTAAGTTCTATGAACCATTGTTTTCACTTCAAATTCTATGAACCATTGTTTTCACTTCAAGTTCTATGAACCATTGTTTTCACTTCAAGGTCTATGAACCATTGTTTTCACTTCAAGTTCTACGAACCATTGTTTTCACTTCAAGTTCTATGAACCATTGTTTTGGCTCCTATTAGGTACGCCTATAAACACCGTCTATCCATTTTTTTGTTCGATATCTTCAAAATACAGACATAAAATTTTTGACTTTTTACTGTATGTATTTATTCAAATAATCAGTTTATTTTAAGAGGTATCATAACTGAAATGGTAAATTATTATTCATAACATTGTGAGGAGAAACAAAAATCGTATAAATCTCCAAACTGCTTTATCTGGCTGTTACGAAAACAAAGTTTAATAGAAAAGTAAATAGAAAAAGTAGAAAAATATAAACAGAGAACTTCTGAAGTTTTGATTTGTATCAAATAACTTTGCCAGCTACCATTTGCGTTTTGATTTGCATTCGTTGAATAGATTTGCATCTTAAGACTCTTGTCATGGACAATCGTTTGTACCCTATTCTTACTTACTCCCTATTGGCCTTTTTCAGGAAACCAAGATTTAAGTATTATCATAAAATACCTAAGAAATACTACTAATAAATTTATTATAAATTTATAACGGTGCTAATTCTACGTGCACAACTAAACTTAACTCAAAAATGATAACAACTATTGATGTATTTTGATTAATTGACTATTAGGTTGTGCACATTTATATTAACTATAAGCTTTACTAAATAAAATAGGTTGTAATAAATGATTATTTTACAAAACTAACATTTGGCAACTGAGTTATCAGATAAATCTACTATTGGTCTAAAAATTTGGTATTCTTGTTAAAATGACCATCTTTTGCAAATTTTTTTTGCAAAGCCACTGCTATGGACTTTCCTAAAAAGAAAATATTATAAGTATTAATTGATATATTATATTAAATATAGATAAATAGGATGAAAACAAAATATTTTATATTATTTGCAAAATAATTACTTATTAACCCGTTCGTCTTTGGAGATATATATCTCTTTTATTAGATTGGGTTAGGTTAGGTTAGAACTGTAACCCCAAACGCTTGCCAGAAGCGACTTTAGGGCATTTCTCCCATTAATAATGATGCATGATGATAATGATACATTTAAAACAACATCATTTACGAAACATATTATTTGGTGAAATGAAAAAAGGTCAAATGACATTTGAATACTTAACACATTTGTCAAGTGTAGTGTTTGCTAATGGATCATTTGCTAAGTAAGTTTTTGTAAGCTGATACTTTTGTCAAGTGTATTGTTTGCCACATTATCATTTGGTGAAACGTTGTTTGTCAAATGATCATTTGTCAAAAATTTTTTGTCCATCATTAGGGAACATGTTTAATGTCTATAAGTTGTTTCCAAAGTCTTTAATAGGTATATACATAACTTCCATTAGCCAGTGGAGTATTCATATAAGTTATTAGTTTTGGGGTAACCTATAATCGGAGCCCCTTACAGACTGCAAATTTGCGCTCTATTTGTTAGTTTTCACAAGTTTATTATTAAAGTTTTGTATGGGTCAACAAAAGCAATTCTCTGTTCTAAACTTTACCAAAACAAAATTATTTACTAACCCACACTGTGTATTATGCAAATCAGCAATATTACCAAATTTAAGGTAATAAAGTATAATTCTTTTAGGTTTCGACCAAGATAAATTTTACATATAGGGTTGCCATCTGTTCCGAGCTAACTCTAGCTTTACAGTAGTTTGGAAGGCGTCCACACTAGGCGTACACTTTAGATATAAAAAAATATTTATTAATCATTTTAAATTTTTAGAGGTGCCCGTGGAGATAACCAACCATGTTTCGCTCAAATGTCAGGAATTTTTGGTGTATTCTTTCGGCGTCAGCAATTTAAGTGCTGGGACTTTAGATACATACCTACTGTAGATATGTATCTAAGGGTTTAATCTGACGTCTTTACAAACTCAACTAAAACCAAAGACCTTAACTAGTACAGTAATAACAACAAATAAGAAGATATTAATTACTAACAATGTTTGTTTTAAAAGTACCTACGTTTTATAAATTTGGAAACAGCCGATAAAAATAAAATTGAAGTACAAAAATTATTTATACTTTCTAATTAATAATGAATTTTACGTTGAAGATTCATAGACAAGGGAGCACTTTATTATTCTACAAAGATGGAGTTAATTTTAGCTATCTTCGTATTTGCGATAAAATCGACAGCAACTAAAGTTTGCTTCAACGCCGCGGTCAGTGGTTAATTACTCTTTAATATTTATTAGTTGTTTGAGCAAATTCTTTATATACCTACTTTATTTTTAGCTTATATATTGTTCTCATTATTTACCGGTGACATATCTAACTTTGGGCCAGAGGACGTTGTATATAATGTCCATTTAAATATTGATTTACTTAAACAAATCAATTAAAAGTTTCAACGGTAATTACTGCAATATAATAATCACACATATTAATAATTTTGGTACAACTTGTTCTAAAATAAAGCTCGGCAACATAAAAATTTGTTCAAACTCACAAAAAGCTTATGATATACAATATTGTTACCGATGTAAATTCCAGCAGCTGCTATTGTAAAGTTGCCGAGTTATTAAAAATATACGAAATAGACGACAGATAATATCTGCGCACAACTTACAGAGCGCTTCTTTGTCACAGAAAATTCGTATTCCCCGGAGGAATTATAAATTAATAACGTACCCGAAGAGACGATCAGTCATTGTTACTTCCTCAGTATATATTTTTTAAAAATGATCTGAATTCTTTTTATCTTTCATTAGAAAAGATTATATATTTTCTTGAACACGTCTGCATTATGTTAAATCACAGAAAGTTAGATCTAGGTATTGGATTTAAATAACAAGAACAATAAACAATACCACAAAAAGCTATTTTTATTTTTTCAATAAAAAAATCTACAAAAATTCGTCTTCACTGGTCAGAAAGTAACAAATATGTTTACTTATATTACGGCACCTAGAAATCTACATGTAAGTGAGCTAAACTTTAAATAAAACTACTTTTTACGGATTTAGACGCGTATATTTGTTTTAAATTTTAGCCCGACGTTTCGGAGACTTTGCAGTCACCATGGTCACAGGTGAGACTGAGCTGTAATGTGTCTTCTACGTGACTGCAAAGTCTCCGAAAGGTCGGGCCAAAATTTAAAACAAATGAGTCGCGCAAGTGTTAGAAAATATTATGAGCTAAACTTCTTTATTTTTGTATGTGTGTCCCTATCTGAGCTTATATCTTGGAAACTACGCGGATTTAGATGCGGTTTACTTTGAATAATAGAGTGGTGCAAGAGGATGCCTTTTTTGTATTATTTACTAAGGTTTGGTTTAAAATTTTACGCATACAATGTTGCGGACAACAGTTAGTATAAAATAAAACATTATAATGATAAATCAAATTGTGGTGGAAAAAGTGATAACCGCAAGCGGGACAATCTTTCCACCACAATTTGATTTATTAAGTAAAAGCATAGCAAGTCAATTGCAAAATAAATAAATTACATTATAATGATTTCAACTCTCCCAAAATAACAATCTGTTTATTGTAGGTGTATGTCAGCGACAGTCGTTATTATGTTAACTATCGTAAAACGCGTATAAAGGGTATAATTTGGCAACTCCCTACATTGTTATTGAAGCACATATCTCAAAGTATATCGTGTTGTTTGCTACCAGTTTCACCATACTTTTGTAACAAAGAAAACATTCCTTTATTCCCTTTTATTTACTTTATTTAGTCAGAAACTCGCTTATAAACATAAAAAATTAAAAATATGTACGCAAGGTTTTAAAGTACTACCTTAATACCTTACCGACTGTTGTTAAAAACGTATTTATTAAGTTTTATTGATTATAGATTCGCTTTACCACAAAACATAATTCAAAGCAGTAATTATAAATTAAACGAAAAATAGAACTTGATGATGACTAAGTAAAATTAATTTTTCTTCATGATGATTGTAGGGGAAATCCCGAAACGTTAGGCTCAGTGTGCTTTTTTTACACTTATACCTTTATATCTGAGTTTAACGATATTTCCAGGAATATAGTATAACATATTGAACAATATAGTACTAACAATGTCAAGTTCAAAAACTTTCGCTTTTCTTAGCACTATTTACGAATAAATCGTAGATCTGAAATAGGTGTAACATGTTTCTTTGTTGAATAGATGTTTTATGTAACCGGTAAATCTGATTTTACTAACGTATCTACATTGTAAGGCTTACTTAAAAATTGTATTGCAGGGAAGTTTATTCAAATGGCTTTAGACATACAAATGTTTCAAAGCTGTGGAAAGCTTTTAGTAATTTTGATACTAATTATAGGAATAGGGGTAAAAGTTAAAGGTTTTCTAAAGCACCGTAACCCGTTTAGTATTAAAGAAGAATGGGAAAAAATACTGTTTGTTATTATATAATATATAGGTATACCATTCTAATACGAATATCTAAAATTGTGATTGAGAACTTAATTATTAGTGTATTTGTTTTAAGTGTAACCTGTCAAAACTCGAACATCAACAACTTGCCTACTTAAAGGTATTCATAACCTATTTATTTTATGATATTCACTAGAATCCAGTTTTAATTAAATCATGTCATGACGAATCTTTTAAACCGTCGCGCGTCGTTATATCGAAGGGCATACACCAAACGGAGTGGTTTGAAACCAATTAAAAATAGAATTCAGTGGATAGCGCGCCACTGCACATACCACAATAACACGAGTTATCTTCATCCCACAGATTCTACCTCGCGCTTACTAGACTAGTATGTCTGAATACAAGAGAAGCGTTGATTGAAATAATTAATTCTTAAATATTTTACTAAATAGTAATAATAATTTGTGTTGATCAACTAAACGCTTAGTTAATGAGACATTTTACTCACTCGTCACATTTTACTTGTAGTTGCAACTTAACTTTTCTTTAATTCACGTTCGTCACCTTCGTCATGCAATTATTCATTCCTTTTTCGGTCATAAACCCCTCATAAAATTCGTTCATTTTTTGTATTCTCGCTTTCCTTCCATCAACATCCAAAAAATTATTCGTCACCATCATGGAAAAATTTTAAACAATTTTCCTCACAGACGCAAAGAGCAGTAGGCATTTTACGTTGCCAATTATAAAATATGAGCACAATTATGAGACATGATCACTATTAGGTCAAATAGAGTTCAGAATAACAGCTGATTAGGGTTGCGCAACGTAAAATTTTTGCAAATATGTAATTACAATATCAAAAATCGTGTTAAATTATAATGTAAGTTAATTTCTAACTTCACGTAGTCTTTAGTGATGACCTAAAGAATGCCTGGTTTCAAGCATAAAAATAGATTTGTTTCACGCTGTATAACACTGGTATCGCTACCACTTCGGCATTTTGTTTGGCCATTTCTTTATATAAACTGTTAGGAAAGAAAGGTAGAACTACAAAGTCGCGTTTTATTTGTGAATCAAGAAAATAACTCTTGATAAATAAAACTGTTAATTCAAACAAAACTGGTAATTTCAACAAAACATTGTAAAATAATACTAGCTATACTGTTCATTCATGATTTTACTACAAAATCATACAATCATGGTCAAAACCGAAATCTTTATTTGCGTACTCTACTAGAGACTTAATACATTAATCCAGAAGACAACCCTTTATGATGTATGAGAACAATGCTCATACTAATAATGTACCTACATTGTATGGACAGTAGGTATCGTCTCTTAGTGTGCTGGTGATGACATTGTGCACGGCGTGTAGTGTTAGTGTGGGTAACCTCGGCACCGACCTGGCAGCTCGTGAGGCTAACAGCATTGGGAACTACTTCCTTTAGTTTAATTTAATATACTAAGACTAGAGAGAATGTATCCTGTAGAGTCTCTACAGGATACCGAATCTTCTTATTAAAAGTTATAAACGCTGTGTTGTCATAAATCACATTTCTATTACTTTTGTGGCTAAGCAAGGGGAGCTCCTGCTGGCAAATTGTATCCACCGTTTATTGATATTGCGCTACCAAGCTGCATTATTAATTTTATGATCGACTTATACCCCGCAGTTTCACCCTCGCATAATTAGATTACATGAATACCGTACGATGTCCAACGAGCCTCCGTGCCTTGCCTGTAAACTGTTCTAGTAAATCTCTTATTATCATTGAAAAATATGTAAAATTAATACATAACAGAGATTTAGGACTTAAAGATTTAAATCTCTGGAAAATTATTGCAAAACATGACTGTACTACATTATATATTAGAAATTACGTTTTCTAATTATTGTAATTTTTAATCAGTATTATATAAGCTATAATAAAAATTATTAGCTATTTATAGGTATCTGAATTGTCCGCTTGGTGACGGATTAAGAATACAACTGTCGCTGTCCTCTATTTCCTTCCCAGAGTGCTGTAAAAGCCAGTTATAGGATATCACATAGATAACATCCTCTGTGTGAAATGGAAAACTTGAAAATAAACCCTATGCCAACACGCCTGGTCAGCGTGGTAAAGTAGACCGTAATCCCTCCCAAAGTGGTGGAAGTCTGTGCCCAACAGTGGGACGTTAATGGGCTGGAGAGAGAGAGATATCTTAATGTAGAACAACACGACAGCTACACTGCTACGACAGCTACGCAGCTACGTCGCGTAGCTTCAAACCAAAAATATAGGAAAGTAAAGGATTTTCTCCTAGAAGTAAATGTGTAAATAGAAACATAAAAGTATTACTTATTCATTACGGATGCGCTTGTGATTTGTGTAATATGCCACATCATGTAAGTAGATATGGAATACTTACATACTGCTACGTATCTACTGCTAGCATATTATATACGCAACAACGTTGAAACACTTATGATAAACCAGATAATATTGTGTAAAATTAAGTTTAACAGAACACAGAACCTTATAATATAGATAATTCTTGGGATCTTAACTCAAAACAACTGTTTAAGTAGTTTATATTTACTTGGAGAATGATCGGTTCCATGGATCCATTCCGTATTCGGTTGTTCTACATCGGCAACCACAAGACCACATAGTAAGTTACGAGTCTACTCAATTATTTGCAGTGGGGTGCCATAAATTTTATGTCCGCAAGCCGACACACCTATTACTGTCGCCGTTCATCCGTATAACGTTGTTAATTGCTCTTTGATTCGTGCATTTATTTTAGTTACTTCCCATTTAACTACAGTCAGTTACGTAACAAAAATATAAAGGACTGCAATATGACTAATATAAATATTCTATGTCAGAATTGAAACACCGAAATTATGGACATGGTCAAAATTATCCCAATAAATAATATTTTCGCTATAAATTACACAACGAAGCCTGTCTATTATACCAAGATTATCTTTAATAATAGTATGTATTTTAATCGTATTTTACGCCTGGAAAACATATAATGAGACAGTATTGTCAGTATGTAATAGTCATATTGTATTATATTTGTGCGTGGAGTGACGTACAAAAAAAAATACAAGTGTCACCTCTCTGTGTCTTGCCTGCAGGGGTCGTAAAAACCGACTGAGGGAATCACATTGCATGACATCTGCACATATATGCCAGGCGAGTTGATGTCAGGTAGGCGAACGGTCATAAAAATCAGCCCCAACATGAACAAGAAGTCATTTGCCGCCAACCCCGAATAAGGGGAAAAGGGTAAAAGAATGATAATGATGAGTGTATGTAGGTACAATAGTTAAAATGTAATTATATTTTACCGAAATGAAATGGTTTGTTGTATTAAAATATCACATAAATAAACATATAAAACTGTTGTTACATAGAGTAGGTTCTGGACATAAAAGCATGAGCGTAAAATGTATACTCTTTGATCTCTATAATCTCATGTTTTTGTTGGTGTAGTAATTTGAATAAAGGTCCAGGATCATAACCTCGCAACGTAATTACGCGAGTAAGCTTAACAAGTGCGCACATATATATCTGTTTGTTTGCGTTAAATCCTTTGTATACAACACACCATATGAGTAGCCTCTTACTTACTTAAACTAACCGAGTTTATTTAGGATCACATGTTTTTGACATGATAATATTATAATAAAAGGTGGGTGTATGCTGATTCAGAAGCCAGTCTTTACAAACATAAAACGAATTGTGACAAGGTTCCACGCTCTCAACCACGAACACATCACCAAGCAAACAATGTTATTGCTACGACAACATTTATGTATTTAGTACGCTACGACGTAGCACGTGGGTGTATCCTTTATGTAAGGTTAATAATATGTGGGTAGATTATATATATAACAAAATAAACACTTTGAAAGTAGATACTAATAAAAGTAAGTTTAAAATCCGTTTTGTTAGCAATTGCTTGATATTTATTTTCAGTGACTTTCGATCTCAAAACGTTGTTTTCTTGCCAAAAGCAATAACATTTGCATACGCTGCGTCAACTGGTGGAGTACTCATAAAAGTAATAGGAAAGGGATCACGCTCGCTCTACGTAATAGTGTAACTTTAGTGAGGTTCAACGAAAGTAGATATATCCTTTTGACTTTACTAAACAAGAGCCATTGAAACCAACTCTTTTTAACTTTGGAGTAAAGCATCTGTAATTAAAGGGCAGCAGATGCTGATAACATAAATTAAACTTTAAAACATTCTTTTCTTATAAAAATCTTGGTCTTCAGCTTGAAAACAAATGAGCCCTTTGTCTTAACAAATTAAAATTCAAGAACACATTACTTGGAGCAGCTGTCGTCGTAAAAATGTTAAAATCAATACTTTCATAATAAACTTTAAGCAAATATAATCTGTTTAGTGAGAATGTTTTATCGAAATAAAACAAATTGAGCTAGTAATTATGAACAATAATATTTTTATTTGAACAATAAAAATGTATTAACTTAACCTATTTCAACTTTTTACTTCATCAGTCAAATAGATAAAAAAAAGAATACAAACGAACTCTGAAACCAAATTCTAGCTACGGAATATCCTTTGGAAATTTGAATTCCAACACTAAATAATAATAATAAACCCCTCTGGGGTAGTCGTTACCTCACCATGAGGCTAACGCAAAACCTGGAGGCAGATTATAGGCTTTCGAAAGTCTTGTGGTATAAACAAAAAATGTGTCACAGGACCTAGGGAAAGCCTACAGACCGCAGGGCAGCTTGTGCCGAGCTGAATGTGAGTGGCGACACTGCGGTCCCGAGTGCCCCTGAGAGTCGGTAGTGGCCTCGCCTTCGGCTTGCCTATGTTGGCTGGCCGAACTGGAAACCGAGAGTGCCTGGACTCTCGCCTCTGTCTTGCCTTCACCGGCTGGACAGAGTGGGGTCGCCAGAGCTATATGCCCGGGGGTGGAAGTGTCAATGTCAAGGGCGTAATTACGGGGAAACCCGCTCCGGGTCTTGACCCCAAGCCGCTCACACCGGTGTTGCTCCCTGCTGCCTTGTCTGGCGGCTGTGTGTGGGGCCCATCTAGTGAGTCGGCGAGTCACCGTCTGCCACGGTTCAACAACTATTGGTTTTGAAGGCAGGCGACCGTATTATTATTTGCAATAGTTTTATATATAACCAGTCCATCAAACACCCAACACAATAAACCAGTTCGTTTTTTTACATTATTTTGCAATAGATCTACAGCTACCATTGGCACTCTATGACTCCACTTCTATAATGCAGGTGTGGAGTGTCGGTGGTAGTTGTCCCACCACATTTATTTATTCATTAAAATTCTCAAATTCTCTCTGCATGTTGGACCCATGTCCCCATGTAAGCCTTACAAAGGACCGGGTATTTCTTATAATAGAAATAACCCGTGACTATCAGAGTGAGATACAAATAATAGTAATAAATATTCAAGACATTTCACACAACGTCCTCTGGTCCCAAAGTAAGCTATATTTCTATGCTTGTATTATGGGTACCAGATAAGGATAGACTACATATACTACTTTTCTTTTTGTAAATACATACTTATAATACATAGAAAACACCCAAAAAAACTAAATTATATAATTAGATAGAAAACGTACACAATAATGAATGAATGAATGAATGAATACTCTTTATTGTACTTACATACTTACTTATATAAACAATATTTATGTGGGTTACAATAGGCGGTCTTATCACTAGTTATCTACTTACCATATACTTAATAATGTTACCTACTTACTATTAAACAACTGAAATAGCAATTCAAATTAAATTAGCAATCGCCTCGCCTACGCGTTCTCTACATGCAACCCTTGGGGCTATTAATTTTCTATCCAGGTAGGTAGTACTCTATAGTAGTACTACATTTTGTTGCATTGTAATCAAAACACCTAAATAAAAACTTAAATAATAAAATGTTCTCAGTCTTTTAGCAGCGTAATACTACTTACTGCTGCGTACTAATAAAATTAAGCTGTCACAATTAGTACTTAGTTTTACACATTTAAAAAATAAGGCTACACCCTTATCCCACCTGTATGTTGTGTACTGTATTTACAGTACAACCATGAACAATTTATTTATCTAATTAATACTTAATGTACAGTAATGTACACCTAAGTACCTCAACCTAAATAGGTATTTATTAGTGTCCGACCGAAACTGCTTTTCCGGCCGAAACCGAAACCGTCATTTATTTAATTTAAATCCGAATCATTTATTTAATATAATTTGAAAAAATATTAATAACATTTTATTTATTTTTTTAAATAATGTTGTCATAATGCATGGGTGTGCGTGAACCATAGGCGAATTATTCGCCTATGGCGTGAACTGCGACACAAGTTTGCAAATACGTAACTGATTTTAAGAGAACGAAGAGGTGCCTAATCTTAATAAGTTAATATCTTAATAAGTTGCCGAAACCTCTTGGTTCTCTTAAAATCAGTTACGTATTTGGAAAATAATTATTGTTACAATGCTACACAAGTCTCAATCAATCAGTGTAGGGGTCATTTATCGGTCGGGCGGCATCCATCCATTACTTACTGATGCATTGTTCTGGATAATTGTAAATGACATAGTAGCTCTTGCTGTCTTTAAACTTATGAGTTTAATTTATTTACGAGGAATGATATCATATTATTGATAGCTTAACAGGGAAAAATTACTTGTATCAAACTTAGGAGCGGCACCTTAAAAATCATAATAAATTCTCAATACGTCTCTACATCAGTTTCGATAAGTGCAACATAAGTAACAAAAGCGTGTTATGGTATTAGCAATGCCAACATTGCTATAAACTATATGTATCAATAGGTACCTATATTGCTATACCTAAGTTACATAGATAGAACATCGACATAAATATCAGCTGTAAAGATGATCTCTGATCAGGCTGAAAATTTAATTAAACCCATTGAATATATTGCCTTATTTTTAACTTCCGGTGAAAACCAAGAAGGCAGTTTCAGTTGTCTGGTAAAAGTAAATAAAATGTCCGAGTGATTTGTTTGCTCTATATGTCTTCATTTCAATGACCATCCATTTGCGATCGATGCGGCCTCCGACCCGTCCCTCACTAGATTGATGGCAACCCGATTTTCTGTTCTCGACAGGGTTACGAGATGGACACGATCCATTAATAAAGATATCATGGCTTGATGGAAAATAGAATAAAAACGTATTACACATTTACTTATGTAACTGATAAAGTATTCGTTGATTCTCAGGGTCACCTCTATTACATTCAACCATTTGCATTTTGTGGTGTGAGTCTGTAATTATAATTACAGACTCACACCCAACTTCACTTGCATTATCGGTAGCGACATATCGCTACCGATAATGCAAGTGAAGTTGGGTTGAGCAACTCAGTGTTATTTAAAAAGCATATAATGGATTTGATGGAACGATTAAGTAATTTTTAAGCCACTAAGTACATACCGGTGATGAAACACATTTTTGAGATTTTTTCTCCACTGGGCGTTGTTTTAACGTAGAGTAAATACACTGATATAATATTTTATGCTATAGAGATAAAAGCATTAAAAGCTAAACATAAAAATAAAACCTACAAAGAATCTGAAAGTTATGAGAACAGATACTTTAGAAAAAAACCGCCATTTCAAATTGTTTCTGAATGTCTATTTACGTATCAAACCAAAAAAACATTTATGTTGCTTCATAAAAACCAGAACATAGAAAAGACCTCAATGCAACAGCAAACAAACTGCATATTATTATGTAATCCGAACATATTGCAGGCGGCTATTTTTCTAGGACGTACCAGAGAGTTTGTTTATCATCTGAATTTTCAAATGTTTGCTAAAAAACATGCTCGGTACGAATGCGGAACTATCATCTGAACATTGAATTTAATAGGTAGGTACAGTGGTGGATTTACACTCGGGGCAGTCAGGGCTAGTGCCCAGGGCGGCAAATTTTCTAGGGCGGCAAAATTTGGAAAGTGGGAAAAAAAATTCTATACAACATATAATTAACTAATTCTTTTCAATAAACATTTTATCTTTCAAGAAATATAATTTAAGTATTATGTATCAAATTAAAATTGTGTATATTATAATATAGGAAATTTAAGTTACTTCCTTAAAGGTTTAAAAAAATTAAAGTTGATATTTTTATTTTCTGGAATTAATAAATTTATGTTGTTTTTTTGAAGAATTAAAAATATTTTCAAATTATGTATGTCTTTTAGATAACAGAAACTTTTATTGATAAATGAATTTTTCTAAAATTGGAGAATTATCCAATAACACTAATTAATTTTAATTTATAAGAAAAATTTTATATTTTTTAATCAAATCAACTGTCACACAACAATGTGGCACAACTACACATGCTGCCACCTACAGTTAGTATACAAATGTAACTAGATTTCTGCAATATAGGTGCCGATTCTGTGTCCAACGACTTAACTAAATTTTAGTTTATTCCTTTCAAACGTCACTTTCTTATTCTACAAGACACCAACTAAACTTAATTTAAGTTTGACAGCGCCAAAATAAGTCAATCCATACAATTTAGTGAAAATGCTATTAAGGTGTACATCTAAATGTCAAATTTTCACTTAATTTTGTGAATACTCGACTTATTTAGTCGGGATGTAAATATATGCCGACTTAAATTCACTTAATTTTATCATGGCTTTTTGAACAATAAAAGTTGATTTTCTGATTAAATATTGAATAATAAATGTTTGTTAGCAAATAAATAACAATTATAAATTAAAATTATACTTGATAAATTAAATATTGGCGCCAAAATTGAGGTTAAACAAAGCGCGAAAAAACGGACGAATCACAGTCAAGTGCGGAGATTCGTAGAACTAATTATTTAGGTACTTCTTTCTATGTTTAAACATCATTTTTGTCTTTGTCGAAATAGTATTGTAATTTACATACATAATAAAATATGTATTTTTACTTTCCCATAGAATTCCAAGTCATCATATATGTAAGTATACAAGTTATCGTAAAAAAAACTATAAAACTATAAACTTATAAAGTTAAATGAAAAGTGAACGATTTTGAGGTTAAAGGCGTCTAATGATAAATACATATAACTTTTTTCCAGGCCAGGTGGAAAATAAATGTCCAGTTGGTAGCCTAATGGAAAATTGTGGTCTAGTACCTATAAATGCAGTTGCTACCAATTATATTAAGTGAACCACAGGAAAAATCTTTGGAAATCTTTGGAACCATAGTTTGGAACATTGAAACTAGTGATAAAAAATGTGTGTTTGTGTGTGTGTGTTTACCTAAAGTTATGTAAATATCATTAAATAGTAGAAATAAGGCGGCATTTTCTTCATAGGGCGGCATTTTCTTCAGTGCCCCAGGGCGGCACAAATTTAAATCCGGCCCTGGGTAGGTAGGTAACAGTACTATTACATATTGCCATAAATACGTAGGCATAGTCAGAGCCGTATTTTGAAAATTAGCGCCCCGGGTCACTTGATTTGACACCCAGGGCCAATTTAATTAGCCGCCCTATAAATTAATAGAGGTAGAGCAAAATTTTAAACTTCAAGGCTTTCGCCGCCCTTTTCAGGCTAGCCGCCCCGAGCCATGGCCCTTATGACCTGAGGATAAATACGCCTCTAGGCATAGTGTTATTTCAACTTAATGGTACCACTTTGGTGTCAATGTCTATTACTTGCTAGTTCGTTGTAATCATAATATTTGTTTGTTGTGTTCATAATCATTAATATCACAGATTAATATTAACTATCTTATAATTTTTTTTGAAAATTGACTACGGTCAATAATGAAGTTTTTATGATAAGAAAGTTCAGTTAACTATGCCAAATTTATTGTGCTATTGACACTTATGAATTTTCATTTTTAGTCGTGTGCGTATTTAATCGATACCAACGTATACTGTAAAGCTTGTTCTTTACATTAATTTATAATAATAATTTAAAACACATTTAATTAACTTGTTATATTTTTTATATTATAGAAAAACTATTTTACAATCATTTTTCCAACATCCTCACTTCATGTCCCTTTTTACATCCCCCATTCTTTTTTATTCATTTTCAAATTTTTTTTTATTCCTTTTTTAAAAATAAATGTTAAGTGGCCTGTATCATTGTATAGGTTATATTCAATGATCACAACCTTTACATTCTCCCCCCCTTAGAGGATAAAAAAAAATTTTTTTTTTTCAAAAAAAAAAAAAAATTTTTTTTTCTAAGTTACAAAATACTGGACACCCTACCTAAGGTTGGAAAGCATGATAACAAACTAGAATGAACCAGATTAGATCCAGCTAGGACCTAGCTTTTCGAAGCAATACATTTCGAAAAACTTGAAAAGCAAAAAACCAACCAAAAATTGCCTTTCTAATCTTAGTCATCCGAACCACACTAACTACGATGCCCTTATATCATATCACTCTTTTCATAAAATATTAAACTACTTCATCTTTAAAATTGATTTATCCAATAATAAACAAGAGTGATAAGGGATCCTTAAAACTATCACACCAAGACACAAAGCATAAATATATCATCAACAATCAATCAGAAAAATGTTCATCACCAAACAATTAATGCTCTTATAAAAACTATCGAGCTTCAATTATGAGGTCAGCATCATAGATCCGAAAGATATGCTAATTTAACAGCTTTCCAGCTTAATGAGAAAATTTACATAAGAAACCATTATAATTGATAGAATCCAGAGATTATCAAATTAAAATTTAAAGTATGCTCAGATAATACTCAACCTTCTTTTCAATTATTTAGGTATAATTTCTACTAAGTAATTCTGAATGCTCGGGAATGACCAATTTATTCCACATTTAGAATTCCTTCTCGTGAGATAAATTTACCAACCATTCTTCTACCACAAGTAACGTTTTAAATAATCAATCATTCTATTATCTAAGTAATTATAAACTATTCGCTAATCATTATTATCTAATTATTACCCAATAAATAAAATAAAAATATTATCAGCAACCTCTCACTATAATACAACTTCTTTCAATTTTCAACCTTTCACATTTCTCTCCTAATGAACAAATACTTTACTCTAGCACCTACTTTCCTAAATCCTATCTTATGAGTTCTATCTCTAAAATGCGTGATATCCCAAAACAGGATTCCATGACAAATAGCCTATGGCCTTACCATGTTGCATTCAAAGATATTACCCGTTGATACGACTCATCCAACTAACTCTACCAAGCCACCACCTTCGACATTACAACTCAATACAACCCATTATTATACCTATTAATCGCTCCACCTCAATACTATAATCATAATCTAGTACGAAATACTCACCATCCAATTACTATGTTAATATATTTATCTCACATTTTTAACTAAACATTCAAAATATAAATATGAAAAAATAATTAAATTTTTGATGTGGTTCCTTTTCATTGCATCTTTCTTATGTACAAATATGCTGACGTCATTATGAAGTCTCGCCGATCCCGAACAATATGAAACACACCAAAATAAAACAATATTAGTAAATTATAATTATCACCATATATATAACCTTAATCTAATTGAATCACTAAACCAATTTACATCATTATGCAAATAATTATTGCGAACATTCTTGGTAATTTACTTCTTGGAACTCTTCCCTTAGTCCATCAAATACCTCCTGCACGCTTTTGCACGTGTCTTTAATGCCCCGGAAGAAAAGTAAGGCGTTACCCCTTAAAAATGAGGGCAATAGTGATAATTTTTCTTCTTCAGACGAGCATCTCTTGAAAGTTATTAAAGCGTAAAACATTTCTTCGAATTCATCTAGGCACTCCTGTGCGCAACCACCGAAAGTTATCGTGGCTAGTTCCATCTTAGTTATAAATAATTTATAAAAATTTAATAAAAAGATACGGCTACTTCTCTGATAATAAACATTTATCCTGTGTCGACCCTTTGCTCGTCAACACCTGGGCATAGGAGCTGGTTTACCAATCGGGCCGCTATACCCGGCGCCTCCACCATTTGTAAATCTTATTCTTCTTTACATTAATTTATAATAATAATTTAAAACACATTTAATTAACTTGTTATATTTTTTATATTATAGAAAAACTATTTTACAATCATTTTTCCAACATCCTCACTTCATGTCCCTTTTTACATCCCCCATTCTTTTTTATTCATTTTCAAATTTCAAATTTTTTTATTCCTTTTTTAAAAATAAATGTTAAGTGGCCTGTATCATTGTATAGGTTATATTCAATGATCACAACCTTTACAATACATACACATGATATGTAGATCGATGGGTGGCTAGTTAGATATTTATAAGACTAAATACTATAATAATACTATGGACGTTTGAAGATTCGACTATTTGATGTGCCATAAAATACCTTTACAAATAATTAACACGTACTTAGCGCATTTGGACTATGAACTGATGCACATTTACAAAGACGAGATCCATGATATTTTATTCGGAGTAATATACTTACGGTTTAATAGCTTAATACAGGTTTAATAGCTTAATGCTGGAGCATGCTGTATTAAGCTATTAAACCGAATTATTTTAAAGTTTTTCGAACTATTTTAAACTTTTTCGAACTATTTTAAACTATGAGCTATTTTAATTAGGTTTTGTGATTTATAAGCGTACCAGCCTTTTAATCACAGACTAAGAATAAGAATAACTTTATTGAGCAAAATTTAACAAAACAACTGATATATGAACATTAGCATCTGTACTTATTATAATAATTGTATCACAGATGCCAAATCACACAATTTGGCCTTCAAGACACACGAGTTTTTAACACTCAGGGTAGGCTCTGAATACTGTATGTAGAGGTAATTCATAATGCCATGGATTATGTAGAATTTTAATAGGTAAACACAAGGATAATAAAAAAGCTTATAAATAAAACAGGTACATTTTATTGAAAAAAAATATGTACACAGCAAAACAAATAAATAATCTTATGTTGTATATTAGTCTATAAAACATTAATTTCATTGAAATAAAATACTATACATAACTACATTAAGATTATGTACATAATACCATTTCACAGGGAAGTGCTATATCCGACTATAATATATAATAAACAATATCAATATAACATTTAAATACTATGTCGATATTTGGATTCACATTTATTATTATGAAAAATTCTAATTGGAATCTCTAATTTACGATAAAATACGATAGGCAATATAAAACAGTGAGTTATGATAATCCCTTGATATAATATCTACTTTATCGGACATCTAAAGATCACAAATTAATTTTTCACATCGATAAATCTAACAATTATTGTTTTCAACAAATTACCTATCAAATGTACTCATGGCATATAATACTTAATAATTAACTACATTTTTTTAAATCTTCTCTTATCTAAATATTATTTGCATATTGTGAATAAAAAGCATTTTAGAAATGGTTTAAATCAATCTCTCCCTTGTACCAATCAATTGTTTATCAATAATAAACGACACTTACACAGATATCTTAAATTTAAATAACGAAATGATGACGAGATTAGTTCCTAACATTGCTAACTTATGTGATGTCGCTGTGATGTATAACATTAAAACAAAGTCAAATTGCCACCACTTACTACACGAAAATTATCTTTATATATATAAATAGGCCTACATAAATGGGCGGTCTTGTAAAAAATGTCTTTGCTCAAGGTTTTGTTTTATTTAAATTAAAATTATACCAAAACTAACTTAAGTCAGTAAACTTAAATTTTTTGAGGGTATCTTAGAAACAAAATCATAGAGAATAAAAGAAATTACTATTAGGACACAATACATGATAATATGATCGTGTATTGATTGAAATCTATTTGACGACAAAAAATTGACATGAAATTCTTTCATTGCAATAAATTGTGACTCATAGAAGTGTTAATGGCTGAATGTATTATACTTTTTACAAGACAGCCCATATAATTCGAAGATAGTTTTATTAAAATTGTGTACAAAATGTATAAATATTGCTGCTGCATTTGTCCCTTACGTTAATATAAAATCTGACTGTTATATGAAGTGTTAAGTTCCTCATACCAATAGTTTATCTTTTTAATTAAAATTATTTCTACAATATTAACAAAAGTATAAAATTATTAACGCATACAAGTACATACCACAATATCCCAAACTAATTATGTACTGTACTTACTTAATTATTGAAACGAAACAAATTTGAATGCATTGTCGCATCGACTTGCGCCAGGCCAGTGTTATTGTCAATTATCTCATCTATAATATCTACATTTTAATATGCTCAATATTTTGACTAGAAATCATGTTATACTCATTATTTTCTAATAAAACACATAAAAATTTACAAGATATATATAGCATAATTTCTTATCAATTTACAGTTCACTAAAATTGTACAATACATCGATGACGGGTGTGGAATTTTAATATTTCAATACCGAGAGAAACCTACTTAAATATTTACTTAAACCTAATACATTATATATAAGGTAAAACAACAACGATTTTAAACCATTGATTGCTAAACAATACACACTTTATAATAATATAATTGTGATATAATCATTGTGTATCTCGTATCAATAATATCGAAATATAATGCATCTTTTAGGAACATCTAATGTCTAGAAGGAATTTTGTTTCCGTAAACTTGATAAACAGTGATCCCAATTAAACGATAGTTAATACGGAATGGTATTAACCACTGACAGACAAACACACATTTATATAATGATTAATATAATGAATCTCAACATAATTGTTCTAACTATTATTAGTTAATATTGTAATATATCTCGATGTATTTTGATTATTTTAAAGTCACAATCCAGTATAAAATCTCTTAAGTTGGGATAGTCTATAATACAAAATTCTTACTATATTATAAAGAGACATTTTTTTTGTAGTAATCCCAAACTAATTTGTTATAGTCATTAGAGGCATACAGTCGTATAAGTAGAACATGTTTTCAATACAAATGATTCGCCCCAGCGAATAATCGACAAAATTTTTAAAGGCAATATTATAATATACCGATATTATAATAAACTAGCTTTTAATTCTTAACTCTTTATTTTATTCTTGATATTAAATAGGGTCATCACATAATTATCGCGTAAAAAGAAGCGGCGCTTATTGCTACCATTTACTAAGTGAAAATCGCATTTAAGGTGTTTTTGGCGACGGGGATATAAATATTTTATGTTTTCACTTAAACTCTCAAATTGGAAATCCATATATTCATTGACAAGATTAAAAGTCAGTGCAGATCTTTTGCGTGTGCAGAGCGTTTACGAGCACGTTAACGTATGTACGTATCTACAATTGACTTAATGTATGTATGGTCTTTGTACGTAAATAAACGTCGTCTGCCTTCTGAAGCTGAAGTTGTTTGTAAGTTTTAACACGTAACATGTATTTGTTTGTATGTATGTTGTTATATTATAAAACATTTAACTTTGAGGGTATATGTTGTGTGTTATACGTCGACATATAATATAGTTTTAGTCAACTTTTAGAATGTAGAGTTACAATTAGGTACGACATTGCTATAGAGTCAAACTAATGAAAACTCCAACTCAATATCCAACAGGCTCACATTGTCTTTTAACATATATTCAATCCAAATAATTCCATTAGTTCCAAGGTTTATCATCGCAAACTACGTAGTCTTGTGACGTCACTAGACTTAGTCGGACTAGCTACACGTCTTAATGAATTTTTCTTACTTTTCTCCTTGTTCTTCTGTTTGTCCTGTTTGTTGCACTCTGTGGTGGATGGTTCTTCACAAAGTGCATTGTCGCTCTCACTCTTCTTATCAAGTTCCGCCATAGCCTCTTGAATCGCATTCTCGAGAAGTGTGTTTAATTTTCTACTCCTGTTTAATAAAGCATATTATATGTTAGTGATCAGTGACGCAATCTGTATTGTGGAAAACAGCTTTAGCGATAATAATGGACATTCTTCGGTTGGATTAATATCATATTAAAAACTATACAGATACAATGAGAAAAACGACGCATGATGATTGAAAATACCTAAATGTATCGTTTTTTGAAGTAGTAAATCAATAAAATAACTACTAAAAGCTGAAATAACGTAGTTACGAAAATTAAACTGCTTATTGCTTATTTGTAAACGCCGAGAACACAAAAGGGCGGGCCATAATTTATGAGTCCTTTCATACATTTTATTGCAATAGTTAAATTAGTTAGTTAACAGGGGCGTCTAAATTATACAGATCAATTTTTGTAGCTTATGTAAATTATGACAAAACGAAACGTTTAAGATATATCTTATTTTTACTAAGATGGCACGCTATGTTCTTTTCTATGAAATGAACGAAAAACGACGCGATTTTTAACGATCAACCACGCGTTTCAAAAGTTAACCACTATAAATAGAACAGTCTCAGGTCTGTGCTGTGTACAAGTAATTACTTTGAAAAAACAATTCCCTGATCATATTCGATTTCGAGGAGACATTCTTGGGCCCCTTGGGGAGGAAATCAAGGCAGGGACAGCTAAGAGTTAATATAAGAAGATATCATCCTCCGAGTGATGGAAAACTATCAACAAACTCTATGCCTGGTCAGCGTGGCTTAAGCGGTCCAAATTTCCCTTCCGAAATGGAGGTTATTAACAGTACGATGTTAATATGCTGGAGATAGTTAGGAAAAAAATTATGGGTAATTTTTAACACTGATTCAGCTAAAATATATAAGCAATAAACTTTTACTCTCAGTGTGGTGATGGACTCTCCATCTCCTCCCAAGGGTGCTGTAAAACTCAGCTAAGGGATATTGTACACAGATAACATACTCTGTGAGAGATGAAAAACTCGAAAATAAACCCTGTGCCAACATGCCTGGTCAGCGCGGCACAGTAGACCATAATCCCTCCCAATGAGGAGGGGGCCCGTTCCTAACAGTGGGACTTAAATGGGCTGGAGAGATATCTTTATAATTTGACGAACCAAAACTTGAAAATAATATTTTATAGCAACACGATCCGAGAAGTATTGTACACTAGATACCCTACCAATAGTTTTAACAATGGACAAAGACCAAATTTATGTGGGCAGCTATTTATGATCATGACTGTAAGACATTAAACATGTGGATTCGTTACATGGACAATACGACGACAGTCCTCTGGAGAGCTTAAGAAGAAATCTACGTATATAATAAAAGACTAAGGTAAACTTAAGTAATATACGAAGTCAGTAGAGTAAATCAGGTATTAAATGCAAGCAGTAAATATGACTAAATACTAACTGGTATTGAAAGTAGATGTCATACGTTTTTAAGAAGTATAAAATTGTATAAAAATATTATATAAGGACGTTCATATGTACATAAATATAAGGACGGAACACCACAAACAACAATAACGAAACCTTGACAATTAACGTGTTGATAGATAATAAAATGTTGTAAACGCGTAACAAATTGTGGTCAAAAATTGTGGATTGCTGACTTTGATTTTTTTTTTGACTTTGCAGTAACTTCTAGTTACTTAAATGATGGTATATGGATATATGGATCTTGAGGTATACAAATTACAATGTAACCTCATAGAAGTGAACAATAATCAAACTAGCTGTTCAATATAATTTTGTGTTTATGGAAAATTGTGAATTTACGTTATTAGTGTGTGAGTGAATGTAAGGCACAATAATCTATGTATTCAATAAATTGTTGTGTGTGTCTGTAACTGTGTTAGTATATTTATTTAGTATCGAGTGTATGTGAGCCGTACGACTCACTTTCTATGGTTGGTCCGTGCGGCGTGATGCGCCTCTAGTCCCTCGCTGAGTGTGAGCAGTCGCGAGTGATGCAGCGCGGCGGGAGGTCTCTCAGCACCGAACCAGCGCACAGCCCAGCGACCGCCGTGAGCCCTCGCACGGAGCTTCCCCGGCCACGAGGCGTAGCCCTTCACCGGGCCCCACACTAGGTCACCCACCTTGAACCTGCCACCCCCCGCACCTTCTTCACCTTCCTGCCTCTCGGACTCATCCACTTCATCCTCCTCATCCTCGCTCTTCGAATCTATCGACCGATTATTCCGGTTAACAACTCCATACACTGCGCGATTATTAACCACCACCATACCACCACCCATATTATTATTATATATACAAAACTTCTTACACTTCTTGATCGTTCATTTATGTACAAGGTTGTTATCATACACGAGGCTATCGTGAACCGTTTCATTACATAGAAGGTAAGCTGATCTTTTAAAACTGAACACTATGCGAATTTAGTACGGATACCGTTTTGACGCGCACTTAGTATTTTTAACCACTAAAACAATAATTTATTTGACTAGAGAAGAAATAATACATAAAATAAATAAAACAAAAATGTAAATAGAATGTTTTTTTCTACGGGTGTGCAATTTATCCCGACACCTATGTATGTAGAGTTATAGAATAATATCAATATAATTTGCTTTGTGTAATAAATAAATGTGCTTACTTACAATGATGACAGATGAAATGATGATGGCTTTACAATGATGCGTTAGTAATGGAATCCCAATTTGTGAGCCAATTTGTTACTTCGAATGTGGTGCAATGGAAAGCGACAGAAAGCCGGGTGAAACGTTTGTACGCTGCACATCACTCATTTATTCTGATTAGTTTCCAGTACACCCTTTATTAACAGCTGTATCTTGTATTAACCCAACCAAAAGAAAACCAATGACCAATAGTATCGCATTATGTAGAAGCTGAAATATACCACAATACAAATCATTATATGTATTCGTCGTCGAGTGGTTCTACAAATATCAGAATTTAGTAAATCCGCTTGTTGATACTTAATCCAAAACCAATACAAGACACAACATTATGGTAAATTTTGAATTTTGTTAGCTGTGACTGAAGCGTGAGATGGTATCATAATATATATTAGTATTGAGACGAGCAATTCCATGAATGCTCAATTCATATCGATAGAAATGTAAGTTGTATCAAGAGTTCTTGCAATAAAAATTATAAAATAAAAATTGTGTATATTTTTAAGGTTTGAATTTGTTTAAAATTGCAAAAAGTTTAGAAGAACATTAAACGTTAAATAACACCAATGCCACTAACAACGAAATTATAGACATAGAAATAGCTACATTTAAAAGATTATGAGCGACAGGATTATTTGGATTACATTGAGCACAACAAGGCGAACATAGAGTCTCACTCGAATGCATACAATTTTGAATCGTAATAGCAAAGAGTCAGAAAGCGTTGCAGCAAGAAGTTTATAATAAACAAATGGACTTACCGTCGCCAGAGCCCAAATTGTGACGATCGTAAACTTTGGGCATTGATGTATCCGAACTTGTACCGGATTGAGGGAAATGTCTTGGTTGTGATTTATCTGGAGAAGTCATACCCATAGCGTAATCCGACTGCTTCGGATGTCCGTGAACCATATTGTAACTAGTTCTCATTATCTTTTCAGGTTTATACGTTGAGGTATCGCCAAATTCGTTCTTTCTTTTGTAAGTTGGCGTTCTATCATAATAGTTGGAGGCCATAGGAATGACTTGCTGATGATTAACAGGCGATGTATTCATGTTTTGAGAGTAGTGCATGTCCGTGGATTCTACGGGATGGTTGTGTGACCGATATTGACGCATCACTGGGGTATTAGATATCATATCTGAAATTGTAACAATATAAATAAAATGTTTAGCAAGCTTTTCTCTTACACGTACCTACATTTTAGAGTAATGTAAGTTTACTGGAATATAATAGTACAGTCATACTCTACGTGTATATTATTAGTATGGCAAAAACGAATCTAATAATTATATCCAAAACAAATGCAATGTTATCGAAGAATTAGACTAAAGATGACGCAATGACGATGAAATAAACAACTTTTAGCATTAAGAGGATACCAAAATAGATACGTGCATTTTTCTACGTACGAAGTTTTCATTGTTTCTTTAGATTGAATGGCTAGAGCTCTAATTTTTAAGTATATGTTTTTTCAATATAATATGATCTAGGATCGCATAAACTCAGAAACGCGATTGAAAAAAGTTTTCTCGATAGAAAATCTTAGCGAAACAACCTCTCTCATTTTTTATTTTTTTCATTTGTCGGTCTATTATCGCGTATTAACTAATGAAATAACTTTAAAAACATAAGTAACTATTATATATAGAAACACGTAAATCAGAATTAAAATATATTTAGTAGATTTTGAGTAAACAAAAAAAATATCCCTAATTCTTCATTTTCTATACCTACTAGCTGTGTTAATATGTACATGTCGACGATAATATTGATGTAGGCCCTTAACTGTATTCTATATACAATATACATACTATGCGTGTCGGTGTCACAGTTGAAGTCGCTCCGTGGTGCGGGCCAGGCGTGGTCACGTGACTCGGCTATATCTGGCTCACTGCTAGACACACATTGCACCATCGCCTAAAAATAATAATAGGTATCCTTTATAATAAACGTTGATGGGTGAAATTCTTGTCAACTATAAAGTAATCTATACAGTAATAATAATCTAATCTATCTACTATATAGTATCCGATCACGAGGTCGCCGGTTCGATTCCCGCTTGGGACAATCATTTGTGTGATATCCATAAATGTCATACAAATGTTTGTACTACGTCTGGGTGTTTACTATGTATTATAAGTATGTATTTACAAAAGAAAAGTAGTATATTTAGTCTATCCGTATCTGATACCCATAATACAAGCGTAGAAATATAGCTTACTTTGGGACCAGAGGTTGTGTGAAATGTCCTGAATATTTATTATTTATTATTATTATAATCTTTATAAGTAAACTAGCTGCTACCCGCGACCCCGTAGCGTACGCGTGAATTTACAAAACTTTTACCCGTTTTTGTAACATTTTTCACTTATGCTTTGCTCCTATTGGTCGCAGCGTGATGTTGTAAAGCCTTCCCCAATAAATGGACTATCCGACAAAAAAAGAATTTTTCAAATCGGACCAGTAGTTCCTGAGATTAGCGCGTTTAAACAAACTCTTCCGCTTTATAATTTTATAAGTATAGATAGTAGGTACATATATTTACAACTTTTCTAAAAGGGTCTCATAAAAATAGAATTAAAGTGACAAGAAAAATTGTAGAACAAACATTTCAAAATCAAATTATCACAATCATTTTTATTTGCGCTCTGCTCTTACTGTTTGTAGCATGATGTTAAATAAATAGCCTATATGCTTCCCCTATGCGTATAAAGTCGCGCGCAACAGGTAAGTGTATAGATAAATGAATAGATAGATACGTTAAAATATCTAATAGTATTGAATGAATTCAAAACTCAACAAAACTTAATAAATATGTAATTGGTATGCATGTTGTGATATAATAAAATTGTACAATGTCAAGTGATGACAAACAAGCGAGAACTTTATTTGTAATAATTTATATGCAAATAACAGTTATGGTAATAAAACAGTATGAAGGATGAACATTGTATTATAATTAGAAATATATTGTGTTACTTAGAAGTAATCGCAATAAATTTATTACACTTTAACCGACTGACCTTATTATTAGGTGTATTAAATAGGTATATATATTTCTAGAGAAATCAGGAGTTTTTCAGACTAAAAAGCTTATGAGATATATTTACTAAATATCGATTACCTATATTAATAATAATAGTCAACATAATACGGGCCTCGGGCCTCGTGGTGGAGTGGTTTATATAACGGACTGCTGATCATGAGGTCTCGGGTTCGATTCCCGGTCAGGACAGTCATTTGTGTGATGTTTTTAATTGTCATACAAATGTTTGTACTGCGTCTGGGTGTTTACTATGTATTATAAGTATGTATTTACAAAAGAAAAGTAGTTTATGTATTATATCCGTATTCTGGTACCCATAACACAAGCATGATAAGCTTAGCTTGGGACCAGAGGACGTTGTGTAAAATGTCTATGAATATTTATGTAAAAAAAAAAAATAAAAAAAAAATACCAAATATTTTCGTAGTGCATTCTTTCCAACGGACAGATGTGTTTGTCTAAGATTACTTTCGCATTTTCAGGCTCTCGATATAGGTATATGTTTAGATTTACTTAGCTATAAGTAAAGAATACACTCTCGTCTATATTTGTTACTACTATAACTAGTAGATACCATTGCTATAAATGGATGGAATACGAACAACACATCAACCAATTAGCTATTCTCGCGTAATAATTTTCAGTAACGCCTCATTGACTAACTACAAATAAGACTTTCAATTACTTAAATAGAGCGAATCTGTTCCGCGTGAGTTACAATATTCTATTGAAAGCTAATGACCCTTGTAAAGCTTTGGATATTTTCTACCATTCTTAAATGAATAATTATGACATACACTAGAATTATTAAAAAATATTAAATCAATAGCGAATCAGAATTTGAATAACTGTCCGATTTGTTGCAATTATCGTCACACTTTTAGTGTTCACAATGATTAGTTCAAATGGTACACAGTAGAGATCTAGTACGTCACAAAAAAATATGACCCGTTACATTTAACTCATTGCAGATAAAAAATTACCATAAGTATTATTTTGAATGTAATTAGAAATTGAAATAGGTAACACTTACAGAAGACGAAGCGTCAGGTGGTTCTGGTGAAGTAGTGGTGGTGTCAGCGTAGGTTGGATGTGTGGACATACTGAGACGAGGACTTGCGGCTGCCTCCAGGGGACCCAACGGACTGTGCGTCGTAGTGTCTGGTGGGCTACTGCCTCCCGCCGCACCGCTCGGAGACTTGCCACGATTAACCAAAGTCTGCGTCGACACCGAATGTCGCACGTGCGAAAATCCCTGCCCAACCATTGGGAACTCATTCATAAACTTCATGTAGCCGTCTGAATTATCCACCTTCGCTTCACCCTCAACTTGCCCCCGAAACACAACATTCTGATGCTTTACCTCTCTACGCTCTTCTGCTTGTACGCTTTCATCGTGCGATTCACTAAACACTCTCTTTTGATTTATTTGTTTGTTACTAGCTAGCAAAACGTTAGGATCTATACCCAGTCTTGAAGTGTTTCCGGCCTGCAGATTTGCACTCATTGATGACATTTGAGTGTTATGTGAATTTGAGACTAGAGTAGTTTGTTGTTGAACAATTGTAGTGTTTTGGTGAACAAATGTTGAATTATTCCGGCTATTTGAGCCGGATGGTAAAGCCGGTTGTTTAGGTGATAATGGCACCATTAACGCTTGACCCATTTGATTTGTTTGTATATATTCCTGAGCTTGTATGTTACCGCTTCTCACTTGAGGAGTATTAAACGTGACATTAGTTGGACTCAAATTAGCCAGTAGGGGACTTAATTGGCCATTAAAATTAGGACTATTCATCATAACTTGACTATTAGGCGATAAGAACTGAGCACCCGGGCTATGCTGTGATTGTATAATTTTGCCCTGTTGGTTTTGAGCACGTATGACAACTCCGCCATTATTACCAGTAGCAAACATACCCGGATTTTGCACAGGTGTTAAAACATTCTGACCATTCACCGTTTGTAATTGAAGTTGCATAGGCATACCAGTTGAGTTATCTTGTATTATTGCAGTTCCATCTGCAGTCACTACCATACCACCTAGGTTTGGAACAATAAATTGTTGGAAAGAAGGGAAATTTGGCACCACACTACTTGCATTGTTTATTAAATTAACAGGTTGCAAAAGATTTATTTGTTGTGATGGGGATGTATTTGTGATTATTTGTTGTGATCCAAAGTTATTGGTGTTTCCTTGTCCATTCATAACAATGTGAGCTGGTGTGCCCGACTTCCCGGGAACGATAGTCAAAGCTTGTAACATTGGTGTTGGTGATATATTATTGTTAGGAGATAATTGAAATCCTCGAGGTGAAAATTGCGGGCTAGTGTTGTGTTGAGGTGAAGTATGGTGCACCATTATATTGCTAGAGTTTTGTTGCGGTGCCGAAATTTGTAGAATGTTCGATATGTTTGTAGTATTTTTCTTTTTCTTACTTCGTTTCTTCAAACTCTCAGGTGACAACATGGCCACGCCCTGGACAAAGCTTTGTGATGTTTTCATATCTATTTGTCGAGGACTTTGGTTCGGTGACTGTCCCGGCACCATACCACCTGTAACTAATTGTGGAATCACTGCATTTTGTTGCATTACTTGACCATCGACTGCCATCATCGGAGGCTGAATGACAAACGGAGCAGGTAATGTGTTAACAACAACAGTTGGTTGGTTTACTATCGGTTGCATCCCGCCTACAGCTGGTATCACTTGCGTGACTGATGTCGTAACATTTGTTACATTCCCTTGTATGGATGCTACAGTAGTCGATGTTTTCGGCGGCGGTGGTGGCATTTGATTGTTTGATACTAATATATGACCAGTCGATGATATAAGTATTTGACCAGGAGTTGTGCATGTTCTTCTGTTTAAATGTGTTAATGGCGTCGACTGGGTACTCGTCTCTGGTTTCGAAGGTAGATTACCAATGACATTCTGAACCATTTCTAATGGAGATTTAGATATCATATTTTGAGCTGTTGTTCCTGCTATGTGTAGTGGATAACTAGTGGGTAAGTTAACAGAATTTAGAAAAGGATCTGGCTGATTATTTGGGATAGCATAAGTTGTAGCAAGGTTTACACTCGGGGGTGGTGGAGGTCTTATGAAATTAGCTTGAGAGGCGTTAATAGATGTTGTTGCCGTGTTAGCTTTTCCAGCCAAAACTGATGTGACTGTATCTCTTGTAACTGAAAAACCACTAGCCATTGTGGTAACAAAAGTTTGTACATAACAAGCCTGGATTAACGTGTGAGCTGGACCACCACCTAGATGTGGCGGCGGACAATAACCGGGCATTGTGTTCTCAATTCTTCGCCGAGGTTCAAACCTAAACATATCTGAAGAAGTTTTCAAAGGAGGTTTCACTCCTACCATTGATATGTTATCAACTTCCATTAGATTTTTATTAACGTTATGATTTGATATGAAATGCATCACTTGGGTACCAGTCATTGATTGGTTATTGTTAATCACTCCTGGTGAATTGTAAGAATATAGTGGATTACTAACAGGAGTTGATGGATTACTGTTAAAATTACAAGATCCAGGATTAGAGTACACTGGACTGGGCATCGAGTATGCGCAGTTTTGGTTTTGCACTTGTGAATTATTGCTACCATTACTATGTGGGGTATCAGTACTCCTTGAGCTATTGGATAACGTCGGTGATGGCTCAGGTGGCTGTAACGTCTCCGTAATAGATACATTACTTGTGCTCACAGTTGCGGCTTGTATAGGCCCACAGTTATCATTACCCATTGAGTTTCTCTCAAGGAATGTTGAAGACGTAACAGGATTATCATCAAATCCATGTTTCGGGCTAGATGTTGAGGAATTGTTGTCCATTTCCAATTTATACATATGTTGTTTCATATATTTTAAACGCGTCTGATTTTCGGAGTATTCAGGACTATTACTTTTCATTGGTGTCGTACATCCTTTACAGCATTGTGACATCGCATTGTCTATTCCCTTTTCTAATAAAACACTACTGTCTGGTGTGCTAGCAGGTGATACAGATGGATTTGGCACATTACTTCTGTAAATGCTTTGCATTTCACTCGATTTACTTGTTGATTTCATCTTATCGTTTTGACTGTTATGCTGTGTTACATTAGAGTTGTCATACCGACCACTTTCGTATGATGAATTGGAACCTACTTGTTTCGATATAGTATTATTTAACAACACCGTTTGTTGTGCTAAATACCCGTTTGGATCATCCATAAAAGATGGAACATTGTTAGCCGTACTTTCATCACCAATACTTTTGGGGTCTTGATTTACTCTCATGCCATTGCTACCAAAGTTGATTACTTTGTTTTCTGTGGAACTGTTCTTTTTCTTATTCTTACTGTTATTACCTTTGCCCTTTTTTTTCTGCGTATCTATTGCTGGCCATTGATGATTCACTAGATTATACTGCTGAGGTAGAGGGGGTACGCGAGAGCATATTCCTGGATTATTAACTTGCTCATTACTAGAAAACGAACTATAAGAGCCAGAAGAATCTTCCGATATACTATTATTAATATCTTCGTAGTCGTTGTCATTTTTCTGAAGCTTTGGACTAGGACTGGCCATAGGGTTTGAGATATTAGATTCGTTTCTTTTAACTTGCCATGGGGGAGTTTTAGCGGGATTTGTTTTTACTACAGCACCGTTCTGTATAATCAATTGCCCTTGAGGTACATATTGAGTAAGACCTGGTGGGGCTTTATTTTGATTTATATTTTCAGCCAATTGCGATCTGTAACCCTTCATTGCCATTTCTATCTGTTTTTGATTCTGTTGTATAAATATTTGTTGTTGTTCATTAATTTTTTGCATGACTTCAGGTGTTAGAGCTTGGTTTAAACCACAGAATACTTGGGAATCATCTTCCTTAGAAGAATATTTTAACCCTTGAATATTTGGCTGTTCAGGTATCAGTTTCTTCTTTTCTTCGTTTGATTCAGATTCATTTAGGGACATTCCAGTGACATTTTTATAATTGTTTGGTTGTTTAGCGTGAGATGTATTGACGCCAATGATTTGTCCATTGGTTCCTAGAACAGGTAATCCACCACTCAGTGCCGTATTCATAGAACTTGAGGATGGAACCATTTTTTGCGTGGCATCGTAATTTTCTAAATGCGGTTGAGAATGTTGTGAAATCCAACCGCTATTTACTGTGAGATAATGAGAACTTTTTTGTACATGTGTCTCCTGCTTTATTTCAGCATCTGATGTCACATTCATAACATTTTGCTGTTGCACTACGTAAGGTGATTGAATGTTGTTGACACGTTGTACTATTCCTGCACTAAGTTCCCGATTCATTTCCGAATCCTGTGCCTGTAAATAGAACAAAGTTGATTAAATAACTAAATTACATAACAAAAGACGTAGATGGTACCAAAAGGAGCTTAAATAATTATCTTGTAAGCTGTGGAATTCGTCAAAGACGAACGTCATGATAATAAGGCTTAAATCTCTAATGCCTTTGGCAACCTTTTAAATCTTATAGTGTCTATGAATTGTTAATGATACGCTACCTTGAACTCGTTAAAAGGTCGCTCCCTTTGTACCATTAGTTGAGAGGCATTGACGTTGTTTGAAAATCCTTGACGTTTTTTCGTTTTTCCTTTCTTCATGACGGCAATCTCAGTATTCGTAACTGAAAATAGACGAAAATTACGAATTGACTACTATCATCAAATATTCATGACATAATTTACGAGCAATACTAACTTTCATAGTAGCATTACTGAAATCTTTTACGTTATCATAAAACCTAACCTTCAAGTCAACTAAGCCGTAAAACAGAGTTTAACTTAAGTGCTCAAATGTAATCAAAACTTTGCGTATTGAGCTAGTATATAAAATAAATAGATAAAATATATAAGTTAAGCAGATTTATTGTTCACAATGTCATTGAGTGCGGGAGACCGACCGGGTGACTTTGGGCCGCTCTCCAGACGACCTAATAATTGAAAACGATAATATACAATAAAAAGTCAGAAGTTCATAATATAATGGCTATAATATCTTTATTATAAATGTTTACTTTAATTTATTTTTGGCCGATGTAATAAAAAGAGTAATGTTAAGAGAATGAAACATGAATAACACATCTAATGTATTTTAATGGATATTTTTGATCAGCATTTTGATAAAAGCACCCAAATCATCTAAGATGCATTTAATATCATGTATATGGATACTATGATGCATAGAATATCCATACACATTCATAAAACATCAATTATTAGGTCGTAATAGATAAAAATGGAAATTTAAATACATTACTTTAATTTCGCATTTTGTTTAAATTTTGACGTTAAACTATATAAACTCGATAGTTTTAAGATAATATGACAATGTTACTTTTAGCCACACATAAAATACAAAGTTCATTTAATAAGTTGTTCAGTTTATAAATGAATAGTATTTTATAATTAGTTATCAAGCGGACTATAATACTGTTATCTATTTGCACATTATCTGGCAGATTTGCAATTAAAATACGGGTTGTGTGCGAGGCAAGGGTGGTCTTGGAGGCGCTTGGGCGCTAGGTGGTATGGGAACGTGGCGCAGGGTGGCCGCGACTCGTCAGATCAATAGTCGGCGGGGCGCGCGCCACCGGCCGTTCTGCACCACCGCCGATTGTTTCAAATTACACCGCCTTTGTTCCCGCCACTGCCGCTGATCGAGTCGCCTCTGTTTTTGTTTGCTCTAAACGGTCGACTTCCGTTACACTAATTAACGCGTTCTGCTAACTTCTTTACTACATTACCAGATTTTGTGCGCTCTACATCGCCTAGTTGTTTATAATCTCCCTCTTTATTCTCCGTAGAAGTATGCAAATGTATATTAATACAAACAATAATACACTAAAATTGTATGTTCATAGTTTTATTATAAAAAAAATATGTCTGAATCGGGATTCGAACTCAATTCTTTCATGTTTAGGGAGCCCTTGGACAAAAAAACCAGTTTCGTTTAAACTTTACAGTTATACAATCGTAAAACAATTTAATTGCTTTTTGGCGTGTACAATATTATTGCTTTCACTATAATTTCATGTCACATCTAGTAATTAAATTTCAATTACATAAATGTTGTTTGCTATTGTCAACGTCCATTTAATATACTAAGGGAGCAAGCTTATCATTTGTTTCTAACGACATTAACATATGAATATGCATATTATTGTAGTCAATTGTTTAAAAGATTAAAAGTATTATAGAAGAAAGTAAGCATCAAGTCAATGAATAACTACTAGGAGTGGGCGTCAGTGCAGGTTGTTACTCCCACACAGACGACTGACGAAGTGCAGTTATCCGTTATTCATAGTACACTAAATGCACCCCGCACCCTTTCCACAGTTACTGCCACTTAACAACAAAGAGACCGTTCTACCCCTCTTTGTTACAAGAAACAACTTCGCTCTATGAACAACCACTCTTTTACTGTTAGTTTAGTGCTTTAAATGTACTGCGAACGATATAAACATCCTACTAATATTATAAAATGAAAGTTTGTGCGTAATTGAGTACACTTCTAAAAGAATAGATTTTAATGAAACTCTACAGCTATTTAGCTTGACAAATCGGAATAGCAATTATCACAATAACGTTATGACATTAGTTAAGAAAGCCAATGATCGGGACTGTTATTACATACGAGATTAGGACCATCCATGACTATCATAATATGCCAAATCGACTTTTATTTTATCATAAACAAAGACTATATTTAAATTCAATTTATAAACGCATATCAATTTTAAAAAATATAAGAAACTTTATAACTCAGACGAGAGTCTAGATATCATATCTAACAACTCGTTTAATCAATTTAGAATCAAGGTAGAACTTCTAGCGAGGAAATACTGGAGCCGGTAAGGCGCGGGCCGACATTTTCCCGGTTAATCCCGTTCGGTTCACACTCGTGTAATTGGATGAAGGAGGGACGAGCGCGCGGAGATTGCGCCGGAACACCCGCCCGCTAATCGGATAATAATGACCCCGATCAACCTACTGTTATTCATCAACAACATGTTAGCTAGATTATTTATTTCAATATCGTGCTTTACTTTGGGTTTATGTTATTTACACCATTATGGAGGAAATTGTGGGTCTATAATTTTAATGCAAAGATTACTGTATTATGTTTTTATGATGATGGCATCTAGAATTTATCTATTTTTTATTTATTTATTTATCTAGAAGTTATCTGAGAAAACTACACTATAGCCAAATCAAGAATATGGAAGAAGTATAAAATATTTTCCGCAAAACGAATCTTAGCGAAAATTCTGTGAAGCACGACTAACCACCACCTTTAGCCATCTACATAGCAGTACATGTAGATTTCAAAAAAAATATGGATAAAAGAAGTTATTCCATTAAAAATAGTCTTGTCAAACATACTTCTCATTCTATACTTAAATATTAACAAAACAAATGAATTTAAAGTTAAACTATATTACATTACCCAAATATGCAAAAAGATACCTACCACCAGTAGAGTTAGCATTTAATTACCTCGTCAACGATTTTCTATGTCACTCATCCCCCTTCGTAACAACATTAATAATTTGTTTATTGTGTAATTCCTTCGCAGCTCGTCTAATTTAAGATTGAGTTATGTTCCGAAAATGAATGGTATTTCCTTTGTAATTGATGAGTAACTAATTTATAAGTTATTTCGGGTGTTTGTAGATAATGGTTCTGATAGACATTCAGCTGATTCTGTCAATATTATGGATTCAGTCTATATCTGTACGAGTAGCTGGTCATTTGATAGGTGGTCTGTCATAAACAGCAGAGAGCCTGAAGAGTTGGTATAAGACTTTTACTTTATATTAGTGTAGTTTACTTATCGCATCCATCAACATAAAAGAAAAATCTAAGGGAAGGATTCGGGAGAGGCGTTAAAAATTCTCAGAAAGGCCTCACATCACGATGGACAGACATCACGAATGGACAGCCCCTAGATGTGAAATGAAATTGATAATCCTAAATCAATTCTAAATCAAATCGATTGTGTCCTGCTTCAAAATTGATTCACTGTTTCTATACAAAGGACTCTTTTCATATAGCATGATAGAGGACAATATATACGCGAGAACGCCTTAAGTTAAGCTCTATTATAATCAATCGGAAATTAACGTTCTATGAATTAGCATTTGGTGGCGCTTTAGAATTATTAAATACTCACTCGATACATCGAGCCATTATTACGAGAGGAAGACACGAAAACATATAACGCAAAGAGCTTTTACCTTTCTTCTGTTCAGCGGTTTGTGGTGGTGGTGTAGCAGGGGATTGTGATCTCGCCTGCAGGTTCGACAGAAGTTTCCGTTTATGGTTGCAGAGCTTTGTCAACTCAGCACCAGACGCTACTTGATAAGGTTTGCTCACTACCTGTAGACAACAAAAATTAGCATTTAAATAAACTCATAGATCACAAACATGATCAAGTTTTTAACGACCTAATCACGTAACTGTATTTTATATGATAATGCGTTCATGGTCTCTTTGTTCGATACATAATAGGCGCCCACATTGTTCATACAAAACATTGAATACTCGGTTACAAATTGAGCCACGAATTACAATGCAATATAAAAATAATTATATTTTGTAAACAAGATAACGGTGAGTGATTTATTGTTGTGGTTAAAAGTGGTTTATTACTTGTGTCATGACAAACTAATGTCCTATGTTTATTTTAACCTTAATAAGTAACGAGTATCTTTGATAACTGCGAGTTTCAATGTTGTGAATCTTTTTATATTGAGCTAAAATTTTATCGGTCTGAAAATAGATACTTAGAAAACCTCTCCGTCTAGGAGACTGATGCTATAATAAAATATAGTTTCCAATGAATATAAGTATCCACATCGAATTTCTTTTCTAATTCAAACATAGAGCTTGCCATTTAATACAAAATCTGTATATTTATATAAAAAAAAAATTAACAGCTTTGTTATCCTGTTATAATGTTAAAATTAAGCAGTAACCCGAAAACTAGATGTAGCGATAGTCTGTCCTATTACCTTATATGTAATATGTTATTAGTAGGTAATAAAACTCAAATATAAACCCTGTGCCAACACGCCTGGTCAGCGCAGCACAGTAGATCATAATCCCTCCCAAAGTGGAGGAGGCCCCTGCCCAACAGTGGGACATAAATGGGCTGGAGAGAGGTCATAAAACAGACTATCAATACCGTGAAATAAACAACATAGGTACTTACTATCACAAGTAACTTTTTGTTGCTATTTACTCTTTCGTACTGTAATTCAAAACTATACATTCAAAAGTAAGGTGCTCAAGATTATTCTTATTATTTTCCTTTTAGTCCAGTCAAATTACGGCTGAGAATGGGAAAAATAATCACTAAAATACCTAGTTTGGGAATTATGAAGGATCGATCGGGGGGTGTATTCTGAGCTTATATTCCAATTTGAGGGAATCTAGGGAGGTCAGCTCAAGGTCATTTCGATGAAAATGCGTTTAATTCGATATCTCGAGAACGGTTAGTGTTAGGCAAAAAATTGTAGAGACCTTTTCTCTTTTAAATTAAATTTACTAACTTTTTTATCCGGAACTTTTTTTTTATCATCAATATTTTTCAATTTATTGCTTCTGATAGGCAAAAATTTTACATTTTTTCCTCCCTTTTTTATTTTTCGCCATTTTCTCCCCAACCGTTCAATTTTATTAAATTTTACCCGAATATGAAAGTGTTGCTCTTTTAATTATGAACAACTTTATGTATAAACTTTTTTCTGTAATGCCAATACCTTCGGAGTTATATATTACTTTACCGAGCGAAATCCGTGCCACTGTCGCAATATCATCGACATCAGTGGGTATTTAGTATTTGAAAGAAATATTAAAGTATTTCCATGATCATTTATTAGCCAACTTACCTGTATCAAAAGGTGAATCGATTAAACTATTAAAAAATTGAACTTCAAATAATTGAAATATCATTTAATTAAATAAAATAACAATTTGACGAGCCTCGTGGTTGAGTGGTTTATGTAACGGACTGCTGATCAAGAGGTTGCGGGTTCGTTTTCATTCATTTGTGTGATTTTTCTAATTGTCATGTAAATGTTTGTACTGCGTCTGGGTGTTTCTATATATTATAAGTATGTATTTACAAAAGAAAAATAGTATATGTATTCTATCCGTATTCTGGTACCCATAACACAAGCATATAAGCTTAGCTTGGGACCAGAGGACGTTATGTGTAATGTCCGTGAATATTTATTATATTTATTATTTATTTATTTAAATATTGTACTTTTTCAATTTGGGTATTTTTTATTCCATTCAATGGGATACTAATGTGAATAAGGATTAGAAAAAGAAGTAAACGAATAATTGAAACTGTTTCACACATTTATTGATAAAAAAATAGGTCATATATTTATTTTCCACTTCATATAAGTCTACAAATAGGTGTAATAAATTTGGTGTGCCACAGGGGAGTATATTAGGCCCATTACTGTTCTTATTAAATATAAATGATCTTCCAAATATTACGAAACAGAAATGCGTACTGTTTGCCGATGACATATCACTTTTGATTGCAAAAAAATCTAATTTAATTGACTATGAAAACCTAGTAAACAAAGAAATTTTATCAGTTACCGAGTGGTTGTTTTAATTTTAATCTCAGAGTAAACACAGCAAAGACCAATTACATACAATTTAGTAACTACAACAGTAATTATAATTCAATTCTAAATTTGACATGTTATAATAAATTAATAGAAAAAACTGACAACGTAAAATTTTTAGGCATAACAATTGACAAAAACTGTAACTGGAAGTTACATATTGATAGTATTTGTAAAAAACTTAATAAATTTATCTATGCTTATAAAACGCTAAGACGTATTTCGGGACAAAGTACTGCTCTCACTGCGTATTATGGATATGTAGATTCAGTTTTGCGATATGGACTTCTTCTTTGGGGTAACTCAACCGATGTTAACAGAGCTTTCATAGTGCAAAAGAAAGCCATAAGAGCTATTTGTGGTATCTATCCTTTAACGTCATGTAAGCCATTTTTAAAAAAATTAAAGGTATTAACATTGACCGGTTTATATATTTTCCAAGCAGTGTGTTTTGTGAGAGATCATAGTTCATATTTTAGTACATTTAGTGAGAAGCCTAACTCTGTTATAAAAAATAGGGACCCTTTAAGGCTACAAATGCCCAGATGCTCAACTACTTTGTTTCAGAGAAATTGTTACTTTATGATGATTAAAATTTATATAAACTACCAAAATCAATCAAACACTTACCTAGTAAGAAAATGAAAACAAAACTAAGAGAATGGCTTATTGGAAAATGTTTTTATAATATCAATGAATATTTCATTAATGCATGAATAAACTACATAATTGAACTTTAATTTTATTAGATACTAATAATGACATTTGCATGTTGGTATCCCCAACGAAATATGTGAAACTAATTGTATGCTATCATCTACATATTATGTAAACCATATTTCAAGCAAATAAATTTCATTTCATTTCATTTCATAAAATTGGTAAAATTAAGTACGCGAGGTCGATGGAAGTGTATCGTCAATATTAAAGGCCCACACTAATGCACGCGACAGTGTGTCTGTGAATACGCGTCGCGACAGTGGCACGGATTTCGCTCGGTAAAGTAATATATAACTCCGAAGGTATTGGCATTACAGAAAAAAGTTTATATATAAAGTTGTTCATAATTCAAAGAGCAACACTTTCATATTAGGGTAAAATTTAATAAAATTGAACGGTTGGGGAGAAAATGGCGAAAAATAAAAAAAAAGGAGGAAAAAAAGTAAAATTTTTGCCTTTCGGAAGCAATAAATTGAAAAATATTGATGATAAAAAAAAAGTTTCGGATAAAAAAGTTAGTAAATTTAATTTAGAAGAGAAAAGGTCTACAATTTTTTGCCTAACACTAACCGTTCTCGAGATATCGAATTAAACGCATTTTCATCGAAATGACCTTGAGCTGACCTCCCTAGATTCCCTCAAATTGGAATATAAGCTCAGAATACACCCCCCGATCGATCCTTCATAATTCCCAAACTAGGTATTTTAGTGATTATTTCTTTCGGTAATTTGACTGGACTATTTACTAAACATACAAATCACGACGCAGATGCTATGTTGTTCATTAATGCTAGAGAGTGCAACCAATCGTGTAAGCAATATATTTCCTGAATCCACACCAATAAACATCTATTTCCGATCTAGTTCACGAATCTAACAATTCCTTTAAAAATATGTAATTACCAACTAAATTCAAATATTGTACGTAATATTTGCCTTATTTTTTTCCGGCTAACTAACTATACTAGAACATTGTACATTCTGTTTCTTTAAAATTGTTTGTATAATATTGTTTTTTATTGGTGTACAATAAAGACTTTATAAATAATAATAATATACTAATACTTAGCGAACTAATAAGCTTTCCCAAAACAAGTGATGATATCTGTTAGTTCTCCAAAATTCGCTATTCGCATTAGCGATCGCAAATGTAAGATTATTCAACTGTATACATAAGCTTTTGCGAATAAGAGATCTCTTGCACTCACTACAGTAGATTAAATGTAATAAAACTCTTTCGAGACTATCGCCATCTTTCCACTAGATTTGGTGATAAGAATATAAATAAGTATAAACCTTTTTACAGTGCACATTTATTTTAATGTCTACAGTTAATAAACAGATCAATTTAATTCAGAGTGCTTTTAGTTTACTGACATCTGTGCGCAATAACAAATTAATATATCGTTTTGGTACGATGCAATTACATTAAACCGTTTGCGGCCAATGTTATTAGTGTTGAGCTATGTGTTCATAATACAACAGAGTATGCATTGAATACAGTTAGGTGGCAATAATACTGTGTTCGATTTGTGAACACGTCTGCCATTCATTATGGACGAGCGCCCACTGTGCACGGCTGCACACGCAAATTGCTCTACGCTTACCCACTGACAGTCTGACTCAACTGTATAGCATATAGTGCATAAAACTTGTAGCCAATATTGATGTACAGCACGAGGAAATTTGTTGTTCCTGACGCTCTCTAAGTAACTACCTTATTAGCACTACTGTGATAATGAGAGAGTATTAATGGGCAGATTTGTAGAAAACACAGTTTTACACCGTTTGTGCACATTGTCCGTGAAAAACAAGTTAACAGCTGATACTTAAATGATTTATATGCATTGCTATACGCATACAATACGGTCATTAACTTTGTTGTTTCCGTAGAACTGATCTTTATAAATATGAATTTACTGCTCAGCTATTTTTATGTCACGTTGCATTAGCGTTTTTCTTCCTTTCAGCTCATAAACGTCACACTCGTTTGAGGTTTTCCATCTCAGACAGCAAATGTTATATGCTGAACTAGACAAAATTCCCATATTATTGGTCTAGCTAGACTAATAATAACTTCAGAGCATTTCGTTAGAAGTTTTCTCTAACTGAATTACACACAGAAAAAGCATAAACTAATGCACATGTATCAAAGAGACCAACCTCAAAATAATATGTAATAATATTCATTACACCAATCTGTACTTTATTCTGATCAAAAGACGTCTCTTTTATTGAGAACAAAAAGGCATCGAGTAGTAGGTTCGTGCAGCTCAAACAGAAGGTCGTATCCGTCCTTGTGCCAGTTACCGTCCAATCACACTCGTAGTCAAACGTCAAATTATGACATTAAACCACGTGAGCATATATCAATAGTGTCCACATTTATGGCATTGCTACGTATAATTAAATCGAGATTGATTTTAAATGCGTATTTTATGGTAACAGAAGGCTAATGAAAGCGACTTATGCCTCATAATGCTGCCTGCATTGGTTTTATGATGCAAGGCATTCAAAAAAAGGTCAAATTTTTTTACCCAACCTTTGGTTTCAAACTTCCTTTACGTTTGTGATACGTGTTCTAAATTATTGATGTATTAATTATGGT
Source organism: Orgyia antiqua (assembly GCA_916999025.1). Lineage (NCBI taxonomy): Eukaryota > Metazoa > Arthropoda > Insecta > Lepidoptera > Erebidae > Orgyia > Orgyia antiqua. The sequence continues at coordinate 10,623,645 of OU779864.1, read as the reverse complement.
ACTTCTTTTATGAATACATAGTTAATACCTGCTTACACGATTTCCTAATAAGACCATGAGAACACCAGTCTGCCAAATGTAAATAATTACGACTACCAACTACTTAATATGTATCACACATTTATCATGCACATAATTTGCTAACACGTTCTAAATTCATAGTTGGGAAATTCCAAACATTCAGAATTCAATGCCAACGCCAATAGGGTAGCATTGTATATTGAAACTGACAACCAAAGTACAATACGTTCTATGTCACAGTTAACAGTGAGCCTCCCTTAATGGGATGTACGGCAGATCTGAGTGGAGAGATGCAACACAAAGAGAACGCCTACAATATGAAACCAATCAGCTTGATGGACGCGTACATCGATGTGACAGAGATCTGAGCTGAACGTTCTAATTACTGGTGATTAATTAATGGCCACATGCCGTGATAATTAGATATAAGAAAACATAAGAGAAGATATAAGAAAGAATAAGAGCAAGGCAGCGGTTGCCCAGAGTGTAAGGGAAGTGCAGAAGACTGGTGATATGTCCTGCACATCTCACATGCTTAATACAATAAATAATACAATTGTCGAATTATGTTCTACATGTGATATTCTGAATTGTAATGCTAGTGTTTTGGTTTTACTGTAAGCTTGCATGTAATTAAATAAATAAATAAATAAATAAATAAATTAATTGAGTCGAGAGTACAGCTAGAGAATTTACTGTTAATTAGAAGATAATGCAAGTCTATTACCGGTATTGTAAAATTGAAAATGAACTGTTTTACTTCATGGAAATTAGCGTTAAACTTGAGTTTTCATTATTATTACCATCCCACTTCTGATTATGAATGGATCCATTCAAAGTCTTTAAATTCTGCCTGGTGTTAAAAGTGAAAAGAAAACCACGTTTTTTAATCCCCAAACAACCCTATTACTTTTTTTTTGTAATTAGATACACTTGTAAACCAGAGCTCTATGTAATTCAATTTGAGGTTTAAATAACAAGCTTACCTGTGTCTATATACCAAGTAATAGATCTCCCTACATGTTCACACCCCTCGTGTAGCAATCATGCATTTAGTGTTGGTGTCCACTGGTATCACTTCCAATATATTACACTCCTACACGCTATTCAATTGAGTATTGGCTTCCTCGTAAAATTTATTTGTCTATTATTGTCAAGATCTGTTCAATTAAGTTAGTCTTATAGTTTGTATACTTCAATGAATTGTGTAGTTGTTTGATTTCGTAGTCTTTATCAAAAAGTAAGAACTATTGATACCACTTTCACATGAAAAATCGCAATGACCTTTACCCGACATGATTCTCTAAACTGAAAATACCTAATCCTAACAAGTATACTGAAATTCAGGTAATAACGTAATGTATAACATCTAACAATCCTTATACTAAATCTCTGGATAATAAACGCACGTATAAAAGAGATCAAACAGGTTATATGGTAAACATCTAATTTGCATAAAAGAAAACAATTTACTACGTGAAGCTTTGAGAGATTATCATGTCGTTGAACGGTAGGCAAGGGGCCGTAAAAGAAAATTAATGTTTTCATTCTGAAAGAATCCCTTACGTAATTTAGGTCAAATTCTCGGGGTAATACTCATAGACTAAGGTATGAGGACTCCAGTCAATTGGTTTTGTAGCTTATTTCAAGCCAATTTTTATTGTCGTATGATAATCGCAGTAGGCATAATCTAACTAAAGAATCATAGGGGCAATCATACCTTTAAAAACTGATCAGTAAAAAAGACCAGTAAAAAAGACTAGGTACCACACAGACCAGTTAAACAAGATGCTTCACAACTGTATCGTGAGATAATTGATCCCGACTTATTTTAGTATGGCAACAATAAATCCTTCGGTCTAAATAATAAACATTAGCTCTTCACTTGGGGTGAGGGAAGTATGTATAATGTATATTGAACATAGAGAGCCTTGACCTCGTTAGCGAGGACGGGGGTCGGTTGTCGTAATCCCCTCGTCACAAAATATTTACGTTGTCATTTGGTAAAGCTATTGCGCGTTAATATGCCAATTAAGCAACATTAGCAAGGACATAAATATTAAAGAAACAAGGTTCCAAACTTTGTTTAGTGGCAAATAATATTGTTTGCTTAAATTTTAACGTATTAATAATTTCAAAGAAGGATGATGATGATGATCTTACATTTAATGTATTAAATAATCTTGACAGTATTTATCCTATTTTTATCGACTAATAGATGATTATGAAAACCTTCGCAGACGTTTTGTCGAAGACATACAATGTAAGATTACAAATGAACGAAAATTAATTAGTCAAATGCACGCGCAAGGTAGCGGCGCGGTTTGGTCCATAATTTAAAATTTGAATATGTAAAAGTCGTAGTTGTATATTGTACATACCTAATTATAATTAACTTAACATATTATTACGCTATTAACCGCGGGCTTAGTCACTAAATTACGTAATGCAAATACAGACAATTGAATAGTCGTGTATATTTTGTACGTCAAATATAATGTCTAACGCAAATCATGTAAATGATATTAATGAATTCATTACATGTTTGAATCAAGTCGAATAAAAGACACCACTAATAAATTTACTTGTCTAATACATTGTATTTCCTGTTATTATGGAATGACTATATGGCTAGACAAATCGTAATTTGATCAAACTAAACTTCCAATCTGAAACATGGTTGCTTCTTCTTCCAACCCATTTACATCTCACTTTTAGGCATGGGTTTTTGGTCTACGATGCCGTGCTGATGGCCTCATCAGGATGTAACCGATGGAAAACTTGAAATTAAACCCTATGTAAATACGCCTGTATTTACATAGGGTTTAATTTCAAGTTTTCCATCGGTTACAACATCCTGAGGAGGAAATGGGGTGGTGACTTGTATTCTTAATCCGTCACCACATCGACACCCAATTATAACAAACAAAGAATTATTAGCTATAAAAAAAGTTCTGGCTATTAATATCTCAGTCCTGCATGTACCTACGAGTAAGTACAGTCGCAGTGCGAGCGAGAGTTCATTTACGTAACAACTTCGCAACTCACTTCTGTTACTTAATGTGGGAAAATACTGGACTACGTATTGTGATAGTTATTCAAGCCATATGTTAATTCAGCTGTAGATTCCCAACTAAATGCATATTTATGATTGTTTACGAAAAATGTTTGTAAGATTAACTGATGAGCCGAAGATAAAGTCAAGACATTTCTATACTTATATGGTGTTACTTATAACCATTGTAAAGAAATACCTCTGGTACGTCGACGAGGCATAGTATATAGCTCTATTCTGTATTGAGTAGCTGATCTCAAGGTTTACAATGGTCAATAAACAAAGCTCGTAGATTGTAGACAATGGCAGCGTCGGTGGCTACCTCGCCGTATCTTACCACCACGATCGCGGCAACCAAGCGTGTCGCTTACGGATGTCGGTGAACACATTTTATTGTGCTTTATGCACACATGTTAACTTATATCCATATATTATATTTAAAGCATCCTATGTATAACTAACCCTTACTATCTTTATTAGAGCGCTTAATAATTTTGTAGTCAGAAGAGCTAATGTAATGTAAGAACGACTAATGAAGAAATATTACTTAAAATTATATCATCGAATAAAAAAAAAAAAATTATGTATTGCATAATATTGATTCTTGTCAGGGATCGTCTTGTCGCCTCAAATTACATCAAATCTAAACTTGTTATGGGCTTATAAAAAAATTCCTAGTGCTAAAAACTGCTGTTTAAGCTGGCTATTTTAACTAAATCAGCAACTTTTCACGGATGCGGAGGCCGCATCCGTTAAAACAATATCAATCCTCCTCCGCGAAAAATTTCCATAGAGTTGTAATTTTCCACAGGATCTCGAACATTGATACTTCAACACAAAGTAAGCATTGTTTTAATCGTAATTTGACATCTATGCAATATCATGATGAATTATAAATTACTTTACAATAGTTGTAGGCTTTATTAAAATCTTTATTCTGATGGAAACTAAAATCCTCAAATAAAACCACTTTTACAGATTTAGACGCGTATAATTTTTTAACCAATAACAACAAATATGTAATACAACAAATAAGAATAACAACTATACCCATGCGTCTAAATCCGTAATAATAGATTTTGTTTAAATACATTAGTCGCGCAAGTGTAAGAAAGTTACATGTTGGAATTGAGATCCATAAACTTTCACATTATAAACAGGATAATAAGATCGTCCAATATTGACTTACTTCCAAAAATGCATACATAGATCCGTATACTGAAAGTGCGAAGTCAATTTATTTAATGCTGTAGTTCTCGTTTTATACAGTTTGTACCAAACGAGGTTCCTATCGGATCGGAATGTTACGCAGTGCCCTGCGCGCTCGCCACTTTCACCTCGCGTTGGAAAGTTGGCAGCGTTTAAAGGCCGACTAAATATTTGTTTAACTTGCTTGCACATAGTTAGTACTTACTCTGTAAGCACCTGTTACAATGTCTCAATAAATCAGCAACCTGACTACAGATTATAGATAAGTTTACTAGGTAGTTTATATCCTGAAAACTTTTCACCATTTTACTTTTTAAATTCCCGTGTAGTTGGTAGTGAGATGGTAGCTATATGCTTTGGCATACTTTCAGTATGCCATAATTTTTTTTAAATCGCACTTAGAACTTCCCCATCGATCTCTAGTAAATATAGGATATAAGAAGTCCTAAGTTAGGCGTTGCTATGCGCCGATTTTCTAATTACGAATTTAAGTTTAGTTAGAATGATCCTTGTCAACATCGTAGTAGTAAAAGCAGATAGGTACGCAATGAACCAATGAGATGTAAATTAACATAACTTTGTAAACATCAACAATCACATGCAAAGAACACTTGAAACCAGACATAAACAAACAAAGAAACACAAAATACATAATATACCTAATATTCATCATCGTAACACTTAATGTAAAATGTAGTAATGGATACACCAAATCACGAAAAAGAAGACGCTTGATGTTAAAGTAAAACGACACACACCGGCATTACTGTACAATACGCATAAATCCTTTGAACTGACCCAAATCATTGTAGCTTTAAGAATATTGGGTTTATTGTCAGTTGCTCGCTGGCTTACGAGGTACAAAAAATACAAAATGATCGATAAATTGTGAAACAATAAATATGAGATTTCCGCAAGAATTAATATAAAGAAATACGCATACCAATTACGGAATTGAAAGTAGTGATTTATAACGTATAACACTGGATCACGACCTCGATCGATCGTTTAAATGTCACTTGGAGCGGTTGCCACGCGGAAGAGTCGTGTCTTGCCTCTTTGTTCTCGAATGAGAAGACCTTAAAACAATATGATGGTAGTCACAGCATTGTGAAACTTTCGACAAACGGAAATTGTGTACTGGAACAACCAAAAGGACCTACCTAAGTATATATAAACACAACTGTCATGATTGTATTGATTAAAATCATTCATCAAGCTTTTGAACAGCTTTTAGGGGGCAAGTGCTGTATTTACGTTTTAAAAGTCATTATATCTGTGATAATTTATAACAATACACAGATTTTTTAGTCTCACAAGGATTATTTTAATTACTGTGCTAATTTTGCTTCGCATTAACTCGGTAGTTCTTTGTTCTTTATTACTGGACTGTGTCCTATCAACTTTCTACAAACATTAAGAGAAAGCCTCTAAAAACTTTTGTAACAGATGTAATTTAATAGCGTTGGTACAATCTCCAACAGATATTTTATAGTTGGAATGACCAATAAAATGAATACTGCGAATCATATTATAATAAATTACAACAAAACTGAATAAGACAAACTGAAACCTTGAAGGTTAACAAAAGACAACGTCGTTAAAATTAATTGATTATAAAACTAGTTTGTGACAAGACAATTGCAACTTACTGCACATAAAGTGCGCTAACAATATAACACACCTTGAAACACTTTGATATTTTATTAATATTTGGTTTTAATTTAATGGTTTTTGGGTTATGAATTTACATAATTTATATTATTAAAAATTTTCTTATGTAATTAAGCTTCGGTTTGACATACATTAACATTCTTACGAGCTCTAGAGAGAAACTGACAGAATGGTTAAAAGCATTACGGTCTCATTGCATAAAATTTTGTAATAAATAAGGTTGCGATAATAATGTGCTGAATTTATCACATCACAGTCAAATAAACAGAGAAAGAGTAAATAAATCAATTGGATGCTTCGTGTGAATGTGTAATCGAGATCCCTCCGAGTGCATCTTAAGACGAATGCAGTGCACAAAGAGGAATCGATGACAGTACAGGAGTGTGGGGATACAGGCGAGTTCACCGACCTACCCCACCCCCTAGGGGCGCGGTGCAATTTGTACATTTCAAGTGCACACAAAGGCAATGCGAGGAGGTCGCAGCAAGCTTTGACAGAATTAACTTGTCCGTCGCACAACTGAAAAGGCTCACCTTTATTGGGTCGCTTGCATAAACGAGACTTTAGATGTGTGTACTTGAACATTTAATGTTTGTTTAAAGCATCTAAATGATTGGTATATTTAGCGTAACTTCTCTAAATGTCTACATACTCGTAGTATGTTAAATTGGGACTACATAACTAATCATTATCTGTCTTTATCCCAAATCAGTCGTGGTTAGCGCAAGATGCCCGTGACGCTATTGAAATTATTCAAAATTCAAAATTTTCTCTTGGTTTTAGCAAAAATTAAAAAACATCACATTTAAATTTCAAAATAAATTATGCAATAGGGGTAGATAGAGCTTAATAAAAACAAAATTAATGACGCCTCGCAATGCCTGCTTTAAATGATAAGTAATACGAGACAGAAAAACTTTTGGCCGTTGTTTGCTAATGTTATAGGCACATGTTATAGGTATCTAGCCTCCACACACACATACACACTTTCATGCATGTTTATTTAAAAATAAGGTCAAAAGCACATAATTATTGTCTTGTTACTTTTATTATGTATGTTAACTTTGCCATAGGTAATTTTGCATGCTAGAATACAGGTGTATAAGCCTAGCCTAGCTATAATTAATCATATGTACTAAGTTTTGTTTAGGTCATATTATATTATGTGTTTATTACTGCCGTTTTGTATGTTATATATTGAATAAAGCATTAAAGAAAAAAAATATTAAAATACTATAATAGTTATTTATAAATAATATGTATAAATAAAGATGATTGTAAACGTGGCCTATAGTGCTCTATATATGAAAAGGCGGTAATGATTATAATATACATCAAAACCGCTAGTCGGTATTATCTCTCTAATAAAGTTATGGTAAAAATAATAATATTCAAGTATACTACTAACACAAATATTCCAACACAAAGATAGCTTTGTAAACAAAGTAGGACAAACTAGAACATAATAACAAATTACATGTTTAGGCGTCCATAAACGTAACAGTATATCGCTACGAACTACTTTTCTGTGAAAAAATAAGTCACGACATCTTGACATGACACAATGTCTTATTAACTGAATCTGGTTTTGTTACCGGATAACAAAATCGAAATAACTATTCTATTTCACAACACGTCCTAATGAGGTACACCGTATCACTGAAGTGTTTTTGGGGGACCACAGATATAAAGTTCTTTAATAAGTGTGAAAAGAAAATGATTTGATGATCATTATTTTTTTTATTTTAAATGTATGCTATCACAATTTAATTTCGATCTACATTTTTATGAAATTCAGTTATTATATCAGTGATTAGACACGCTACCTAGAGTTAAACAATTATTTTCAGAAAAAAGTATTTACTTTGACCAAATTATGTATTTCTCTATGACAGTTAAAAGATTAGGAACGAGTTCTTGTCTATAAATAGCAGTGCAGTTTAATATAAAATTTAATGTATAGTAAATCGTGTCGTATCGTGTATGGATGACTTGCAGTCACGTGTGTATGTCCATTTCAGACAATGGCAATGTGCTCTGAATAAATATAAAGTTGCCTCTCTCAACTCAATATACAATACTGTTCTTGTTAGAGACTACACGTGCCTCGAGGTCTGGGAATATTCTAACAAAATACTATAACGTTCAAGGACTGAGCTTTATCTATTGCGAATGTAATATTTTACGTCACATTGTGGAGGTACATTATAATAGAAAAGATAAGTTCAAGGATTTATGAATGTTACCTTGTTAAACTACAGAAAAATATTGGGCATATACCTTTTTCTTATTTCATTCTCAAAATACTACTAAATTCACATAGTTACAAACTTTTTGTAAATTAGACAAGAAAACTGAGCCGAAAGTCGGGATAGGTCTGAGAAATTAACTACGATATATGTATTTATGCAACTATGGAAAGAAAATATAATTTACCATAATATAATATATACTGACCGACTCGACTATATAACTGAAACGCCTAAATTATTTTCTTAATAGCTGTTGCCCGCGACTTCGTACGCGTACAATTTAGAAAATGTTCCCCGTTTTTGTAACATTTTTCACTACTGCTTCTCTCCTATTAGTCGCAGCGTGATGTTATATAGCCTATAGCCTTCCTCGCTAAATGGACTATCCAACACTGAAAGAATTTTTCAAATCGGACCAGAGGTTCCTGAGATTTGCGCGTTTAAACAAACAAACACTCTTTCAGCTTTATTATATTAGTATAGATAGAATTCTGAGACATTCAATGTTGTTTGACATTTAGTAGCTATTATTTCCTCCTTTCAAATTTCAAAGCTCTACTTTAACTACTACTCTACATTATTTGCAAATCAGTCATAGAATAGTGTTATGTACTAAACAGCATTTTATTATTTTTTTACTACACAAGTATACACGATGTTTATATTTATAGTAAAATCTAGCCTTTATATTTGCAATAAAGTCTAGCCTAGATCTTCCTTTCGATATGTTTTCCTTAATCGATGAATTGTTCCGTAGTAGTTTTGTAGAAAAAAATATAGATTCTGATGCATGTATTAATCTGTCAAACAATCTGCTTTAAAACATCAATGCCTTAATAGTTATATTCTAAAATGATGGCTGATATCAGTTTATTACCAGATATCGCATAAAAACTCAAGACTCAATATAAAAATTACATTCCTATAAAAAGTATTACTTGTAATTTAAAAAAGAAACTAAGCACAAAATACATTTAATTATACTATTAAGCTCCCCCAGTCATTAACAACGGCAGGCTTATCTCAACGGTCCATTGAAATGTATTTGAATAATATAACTCATATTTTGGGGTAACTTTAAATATTAAATTAATGAATTAACATATTATCAAAAGTAGAAACATGCAATACATGAAAAGCACGCACTTAATTTATTTGTGTCACGGAAGGGATCCCTGCCGTGGTTACACATGGCAGTACCTACTTCCCTATAGCAACAATAATCGAAATAATTATTCTAAAGGACATTTCCTCAATCGGCAATAATACAATAATAAGCATTTTTTTTTATGAATATATCTTTTGTCAAATCTGTACTTATTATAAAACAAAGACGTTATTTTTATATGAATGAATATGTGCACTTACATCTTTAAAACTACGCAACTGATTTTGATTCAAATTTTTATTAGGTAGAGTGGTTTAAGAGGAAGATTTACCATATAACTTCTTAAAATTTGGTTTCTAAATTCCACAGAAACCATCTTCTTCTGAAGAAAATAAAGTAGAAATCTCACTTTCATCAGACGTTTGTTTCCAATTTATGACTCAGATTACAGAATTTCCGAGACAACAGAAATATCATAAAGCTTTATCACTATACTCTTATCGTTCTGTTCAAATTTCTAACTGCCTTTTTATGTGGATGATAATATACCAATAATGGATTATGATTAATCTTTAGTCAAATACAAATGTGATTTGTACTATCTACTATATTTATAAGAACTGCATATTGCAAGTGAAGGGCTGATTCCGCGCAAAATCAAGGCAAGTCATTAATAAATTAGGGCAATTATCCTGTCAATGTCGCCTGGCATATAGAGATGACGAATTATTCTAGAATATTACACCTAGTTATTTTAAAAGTTCGTCGTATTCTTTTGTAATACATTTTATAAATCCAGCTCTGATGTTGAAACAGAGAAAATGTTCACCCATAAAAGCTGATTTCAAGGATCCAAATTTTGAAAATTAGTGAATAACAATGTATCACTTGCAAACGTTGGAAAAGTGGACGGAATGTGTAACTTTCTTTACACCATTTTTTGCACCAAGTTAAGCAATTATCGTTTTCAAAATTGTTTCTTTAACTTAATTTAACAATTTAATACAACCACATAAAAGTATTATTGATATCTACAGTATTTTAATTCAATAAAAAGTTCCTTAAGCTATACATTTATAGCATGCGAAAGAAATAAAATTTTACAGACAATATCGGAGTAACTGCAATTTTTGCCATAAACAATCATAATATGTGCATAAATGATACATTTTCGCTTGACTTTCATTGTCGATGTAATGCAAAAACGTTTTAACTGAGCTCACTAACCGGCTACGAGCGAAGCATTCCCAGAGATGAAAAAGTGGAACGGCTTGACAACAAACATTCCATATGCCGATCAATTTCTTTATGGAATGTATCGAACTGTATCAAATACAAAGTTACAATCAATACGTCACAATAAATCCCGGAAAATGAGCAATTTTTCTGCACTAAGTTTATGTTCTGTATTGCATATTAACATGTATTTTTTGTATAATATTGATTGCCCGACTGCTTTAAAGAATATTTATCCAACATGCTGAATTAGAATCGTCGTCGTCGTCCGTCCCTCTACCGACTGAACTATCATGGTTTCTGCATATGTTTACTAAATCTTCTACTGCAATTTTCTCTCAATGTCCCGCTCATGGTGATCATTTTTTCCACTATAATTTAGTTTTTTTAAGTAAAAAGCATAGCAGCAAAATTAATAAACTAATGCCGAATTAGAATTTCCCGGTTTTGTTCAAGTCGGTAAATCTTACCTTGGGATCAAAACTAAAAGCTGTTTCTGGTCTCAGTGGACAGGGTAGTCCACATTTGCAAGTACCAGACGTCTGTAGATAATCTCGTAGTTGAGGTAGGTTACTCAATGCTGTGCCGCTCGGACTGTAACAAATAAGTTTTGGTTAGTCACAAAATAACAATCAATTATAGAGACTCTTCACTGTCTGTGTGGTGACGGATTAAGAATACAAGTGACCACCCCATCTCTTCCCAAGGGTGCTGTAAAAGTCAGCTAAGGGATATTGCACACAGTTAACATCCTCTGTGAGAGATGAAAAACTCGAAAATAAAACCTGTGCCAACACGCCTGGTACGTGCAGCACAGTAGAACATAATCCCTCTCAAAGTAGAGGAGGCCCGTGCCTAACAGTGGGACGTAAATGGGCTGAAGAGGGGGAGATAATTAATAATCTTAACTGAAATGGAAAACTTGAAAATAAACCCTGTGCCAACACGCCTGGTCAGCGTAATAATCATAATCCCTCCCAAAATGGAGGAGGCCCGTGCCCAACAGTGAGATATAAATGGGCTGCAGAAATAAAAGAAAAAATATAGACTTCAACACATTACTTTTAGAAAAAATACGACTCTACATTGCTAATTGTTATTCCGACAAGTAACTAAATAATAAAAATTACAACAAATATCAAAATAAAAACCTTATATAATGAATTTGCTTAAATATACAATGGTAGAAATTGAGTTGCTGACGAGCTGAGTACGGAACCTGAGAAACTGTTAGTATCAAAATCATAAACTATAAACATCAGTTAATCAACGTTTTGCTAGGAAATGTTTACGTTTTTTAATTATAAAATCGACTATAAGTCAACATTAAAGTTCGGTCTAACGAGTACAAGTTTACATTATATAGACATGCACATAGGTACTTGTTCTAACCAAACAGTTGCGTGATTAATATAGTAATTAGTATCACGCTGACAACCACGCGACATTCAAGTATTAAAACTTCCATATTAAAAATTAAAGTCATGTGATTTTTATGACCGTATTATTTGAAGGTTTCGTAGTCTATGAATCACTCTTACTTAGGTATAAAACGTGATCTATTTTTATTAATAAAACGACAGTATGAGTCAAGCAACCACGAATATTTACAATTCTTTATATTACAATCGTGTGCTGGACTTTCCAGAATTAACTAACTAGTTAGTAAAGATTGAAAAATATTATTTATACACTGAGAGCTACGTCGATAGCTTTAACTCCCAAATTACTCTGTTTTTCTAGGTTTTATTTTTTATTTTACTAAAATCCACGCAAAACTATGAAGTTAGAGTGGATTTTATCACACATACCGTAACCCTCCTTACAGTGAAAGGTAGAAATAAGCTTCCTAACAAAATACCAGTTATTAATTTCCATAATCTGTTATTTATACGTTCAACCCTTTAAATTATAAGTGAAAGGAACATATAAAACAGAAAATAGTTAATTGGATATTCAAATTACTTATAGGAAGGCGACTGATTACACGACCACAAACCTAATCTTCTAGTTATAATAAAACAATAAAAAGCCATGCGTGTCTGGAATCCATCTGTTATCCGAATTTGTTTTTACAGCTGTTCTATGTACTGGTAAAACATATTAAATTTTAAAAATATTGACAATTATTATAAATATCATCGCGACACTGTTCACATAAACGATGTGTTAAACGTGTATTTCCCCAGCTTTAAATTAACATAGCATTTTAATACAACTACTGGGATCTATGTTCAATAAGATCGACTTGCTGGCAATACATATTATGCTTATGTTACTATATTGAAATCGAAGGAAAATATACACACCGGAACAATTAGCGGAACACAAAAAAGCAGGATTTTAAAATCTTTTACTTGAGGAACTGGCCAGTTATGATATTTTTTAATTTATTGTCAAATTTGAAAATAGAAAATTAGATGACATACACTTTTTTCATTCATTTTCATTTGTTTTATTTTCCCGAACAATACGTTTTGTCAACTTGTTCGAGTAATAACTACGTAATTGTAATTTTTTTGAAAAATTGCACTTAATGGTTTTTTATAAATTTGTTATTCTACAGGCAATTTTGTTTATTAAAAGCTCTTTATTATGCCTGACTTAACATCACTGGAAATCATTAGGGCTGATGAAATGAGAAGAAATGGCCATACCTACAGATCGATTGCCTCAAGGCTTCGTCGACCAGTATCAACGATTCATCGCAGCATCCAGCGGTACAGATCGTCTAATTCTCTTGTGAGGAGGAGGGGTCAAGGTAGAAAAAGATGGACATCGAGGCGGGATGACAGTTTTTTACAACTTGGAGTTCGTAGGAATACGCATGAACGTCACATACAGTCTAATTTTGAACACACAGTGGCTTATGGTGGCGGCTCGATTATGGTTTGGGGAGGGATATGTTTGGGAGCTCGCACGGAGTTAGTGATAGTCACAGAAGGGACCATGACAGCAGATCGATACATCAGAGACATTTTAGAAGAACATGTTGTACCATTTGCCACATTTATTGGTGACGACTTTATTCTAATGCAAGATAATGCTCGTGTTCATAGTGCACAATCGGTACAGGCATATCTGAGCCACGTAGGTATACCGGTGATGCAGTGGCCAGCAAATTCCCCCGATATGAATCCGATAGAGCATGTCTGGGACTTGCTAAAAAGAAGGGTTAAATCCAGAATGCCACCCCCAACGATCTGAATGAACTTGGAAACGCATTACTTGAGGAGTGGGAGCGGTTGCCTCAAGAAATCATCGATAACATAATCTGTAGCATGCCCAGACGAATGGAAACCGTAATCAGAGCAAGAGGGGGAAACACTCGTTATTAATTTTTCTTTAATTTTATTGTTAATTCATTAAATCTTACTTTTTTTTATTTTTTGTGATGGTTCATAATAATCTAAAAATTTCACTATTTTAAATTTCTTTATTTTTCAATAAAAAATAACGAAGACTTTTCAAAGTCGTTGTTAAAAGATGTTAATCAATTTGTTATTTTGTGTCTAATTACATTTTCGTCAAATATATGCGTTATTATCTCAGTCTCACTTTTTTTTCTGTTCCGCTAATTGTGCCGGTGTGTATATAATTACTCAATATTAGTTATTATTAAAATTAAACCGATTAGTTACTTTTTACTGCATTTTTAATTTCAAATAAGTAAGACTGTTTTAAATATAGGTAACTACTAAAGAAAAGAGTAGCAATTATTTAGTTTAAGTGAATCAGTCAAAAGATGTTGTTATGGAGGTTATAGAACACGCCTTCCATTGCCCGTAATTGGACATGGATAGCAAAAATGTTGTATTTAAACTGCCACGTATGAACAATTATTAAAGCATATAACGTTTTGATTATACGGTCGTAGCTCTAGTTTTTAACTTTTTAAAGATAAACCTCAGCAAGCCGTTCTAAATAATCCGTTACTACATTTTCGTTAAATTATAATTAGGTCAACACACAAATGAGAGCGTTAACTATTCAAACTAGCGATACATCATGATACATCCTATTTAAACTTGTTTAGATTTCAACTATGTATTCATAAGATAATAATCTATGCTCGTTCTTTATTACGAACAAATGATTTGTTGAAAACAACACAATCATTGTGTGACGACAACACCCAATCTCGACGTCATTATTACTACACCTTAATTCGCTTTACAAACCAGCCTTTTCATAAATGCTCTACATGATAATTTACGTCGATTGTTCACGGTCTGGTGCACATGGTAAAGGTAAACCGCGACCGCAAAAAAGATTTTGTTTGCCAGCTTTATATTCATGCGCGGAGTCTGCGGCTTTGACCACTATACGGTGTTCGTGGTCGGATAAGAGTGTAAATGGGGAAATTCGCCTTTTGCAATCGCGTGTACGTTTGTTTGGGGGAGCATTTATGTAGACAGCTGCCGATAATAATAACTCTACACGCAAACAAGAACCCTTTCGCACCTTGTTGCCTCTACTAAATCAATTCCTCAATTGTATTAAAAATACTTGGAAACCTATCGAATTTTACAAAATATCACACCCGTTGGAAACGCAAATATTGCATACAAATTACATCATTCTGAACTACTATCAGGCCGTAAATCACGTAATATGGAATCATAGTTACCTAGTTACCTTAATATTGCAGTATTATATCATAACTGTTAGATTATTTAAATGTTCTATAAACAATCTTATTGCAATTCCTATCACGCTTCCTAATGAAATGTGACAAAAAGACAACATGAACAAAGCAAAATTCTAGAGGTTTTATTTACATTGTCTAAATTAGCGAATTTCTAATCAAATGTGTAGTTAAAATTTTCAGTAAAGTCTTTCGGAAGCTCTGTTAAAACAATTTTATTGGTTTGTGTCTCCAATATAGTTCTACCCAAAATAACTATCTGGGTGATTCTTCGTAGAATATCGTTATCTTATCGGTTTTAAATGTTCGAGGATGCGGCCAAGGAGAAATTTTCGAGTTTGTTCATGAAACCTCTATATTATGGTTTCTGTCCTATTTATTAACCTTTTTAACGTAAGGGCAATAATAAGGTTACTTTTTTCATTTTTCATTCATTTTTTAACGACCTGGGCAAATACATCGATCAGGGGAGAGACATAAGGATCAGGGTTGATACATTTTTAACCAGGGAAGAGAATTGAAGACAAAATATACTTAATAAAATCAATGTAATCAACTTTTATTAAACATAGTTCTTAACATATAATCAGACTATCATATTAATCATTAATATCACAACTCTTTTGTTTTAACAACAGTGTTACACTTACAAACATACACATATTCATACACATATTCATACTTACAAACATATACATTAATCCAATTAATCAAATAAAGTATCAGGTTATAAACTGTAATGAGTAATTATTAAGATAGATGTTAAGGTTGTGTATCCTTCTGTATTATTGTCTGTTTTTCGATCAAACGATAAGTGATCGATTGATCGAGTTGGTGCAAACCGCTCAATAGATGGCGTTGTACACAAAACATCGCACGATGTTTAACTCACATTGAGAAGGTTGTAGTGGAAGATTTGGTAAACATATGCGGGAACCATGATAGCTCAGATGGGAGAGCAACGGAACGGTATTCCGAGGTCGTGGGTTCAAGTCCCGCTCATGGTTAACATTTTTTCCACTATAATTTAGTTTATTTAGTAAAAGCATAGCAAGTTAATTGCAAAAATTCATAAATTAATGTATAATTACTTAAGTTACGGTAAACCATATTTTTGTTAAACATCTGATACCAAAAATATAAGTATTATTCGAAAATTAAATTAAAACCGGCAAAAGGACAGACCAGGGAAGAGACTTTTTAGTCTTTGTAAGTAATTTCAGAAAAATGTGTTTTAATTAGGCATTTAATCGTAATGTTATTTAATAAAGTACATTAAGATGATGTGATTAATTGTAAAAAATAGCAACATATAGAATAAAAAAACTGTTTTAAACAGATTGCCGCACAAGTTACCTCTTATCGTAGAATCACTCATCTAGAGATATTTTGCATTACAAATGCTTGGAATTGAGATGGTAAAGCGGAGGTGTCTTCAACTATACACAAATAAGTAAATGCCTTTTCTATTAATTATGTAAATCAAAACACCATTTAATTTATTACTGAACTATTTTATCTGGCAATTAACATTTCCACACAGGTGTTTAATGTCTGATATTACCATAACAAATATATACCAAGCAGTTAGCTATAATCAATAAGAAAAAACATCACGAAGCTATTAATTTTAACATAATTTAAATGAGTATATCAATAAAATTTTAAAGGTCTATCATTAAAAATCAAAAGATATAAAATGGATGAACATTGATTTTATGAAGGCAAAGTGACAAAGAATATTCTAAGAAAACTAACATCAGAAAGACGGTTATTATTCATAGCCATCTTTCATAACCTTGAAATATATTTATGAGTAATCGTTGTAGAACCATTTATCCTCATTGACAATAATAAAAACAGATAGGTATAGATACATTCTGTTTTTTTTATTTCATTATTAACTAAGTAAAAACAAGTCTGGCTACACTTTAAGTCGCAATTCTTGTCTTGTAAACAAGCTATAAAGTGCTCACTGAGTTATATTAACGATGTATTTTATATGTACTTCACGTTGGTAACTAACTTCGGAGTATCGTAACTTCGCGCATCGTAATAACTACCTACTATACTTTACTTTCATCCTTTTTCCATCATCATCATCATTATTATAATCATCGTTATCATAACATCACGCCTTTTTCCTAAAGGGCTAGGCAGATAGAACGCCATCTGTTACGATTCAAACATAACTCCTTGGCTTCATTTACACTCATACATCTGGTCATGCCTGCCCGACGCGACGGTTCGAAGTCTTTCTAGGATGTGCTTACAGAAGTGAAACTTTAAAAACAAACAAATTTTTCAACTGTACTGCGATGTCATTAAGTCAGATAATATTATTTTTCGATGTCTAACTAACCGATATTAACCAAGTGATGTAGGTATTCTTATGAATTTCATATTCCTTTAACCATTGATATAAATAGGTAGAGTAGCAATAGCGAACAAAAATCTTACAAAAAGCGTTCCCATGAATCCGTATGAAGAGAAGCTTTGCAACTGATACATAAGCTCTTTATAATCCAAACAATCGTCGTAAGAAAGTTAAAGCTATGCTTGGCTCGTTCCTACCGCCGTCAAATCATACAAGTCAAAAAGAGACATGATATTGTCATTAGTAAAAAAAGGGAAAATTGCCAGAAGTCAGAAAATTTTCCCTGCAATGAATGAATAAGTGAACGTATTTATTGATCAATTTACTAGGTCTGTATTTAACAAACTTTCAAGAGATTCAATACAAATCTCAAGAAATAAATAAAGAATAACGATAGAATGAATAAATTAGTTATATAAATTTTGTATATGTATATGTTTAATATTATATTATTTGGGGTCCTGTTACTTTTGGAACGGCGATAGCTGGCTGGATTTTTATTTTCACAGACGAATTGAAAACTTGCTCTTTTAAAATTATATCGATTGTCGTCTTTTAGCGCCGCCTCCTTGCCAATCAATTAATTATATACAATACAATACATATTAAACGTTCCATTCCAATAACGAATTTAAGACGTTGAGTGCAAATAAAATAAAAATTCAAAGAAAAAACAAACTGAGTTATTTATCATTTATATTTCAGAATTACGAAAATAACACAAATTTATAGTAAAACTTTGACTAAGGGGCCCACATTTCACATCTCAGTAAACTCCCTAAAAAGGTTGGGAAAATATTAAGCATGGCCTGACAACATTGATGACGTGGAAAATTTTATCATAAATTTTAATAATAATAAAAAAATATATATATATATATATATTGGTAACTACATATTTACAAATTAGTGGGTACAACTATAATAATTGTGCGATAACAGCTGCAGTAGTGATACACTGTGGCGCAGCTATTATCTACCTCTTTTATAGTAACAAAAATGTGATGACAATAAATTTTATAAAAGAGAGACATGCTTATATTTAACTAATAGGTAAGTGATTAACTAAGCAATAAAAAATCGTGTGTACGTGTGTGTATGTGTGTATAGTGCATGTGTGTAAATATATATATGTCTATTATGTTATTAATAATATGATAAATAATAAATATTCATGGACATTTCACACAACGTCCTCTGGTCCCAAGCTAAGCTTATATGCTTGTGTTATGGGTACCAGAATACGGATATACTACATATACTACTTTTCTTTTGTAAATACATACTTATAATACATAGAAACACCCAGACGCAGTACAAACATTTGTATGATAATTAGAAAAATCACACAAATGATTGTCCCGAGCAGGAATCGAACCCGCGACCTCTTGATCGGCAGTCCGCTACATGAACCACTCAACCACGAGGCTCGTCAATTGACGGTTATTATTAATTATCTACTATATAAAAACTAGCTGACCCGGCAAACGTTGTTTTGCCATAGTAAAAAAAAAAGGTTTGAAAAATAGATGTTGGCCGATTCTCAGACCTACTGAATATGTATGTAAAATTTCATAAAGATCGGTCTAGCCGTTTCGGAGGAGTACGGTAACTAACACTGTGACACGTGAATTTTATATATTAGATAAGTCGGGTCTTCCTTCCTGACGCTATAACTCCAGAACGCACGGACCGATTTCCACGGTTTTGCATTCGTTGGAAAGGTCTCGGGCTCTGTGAGGTTTATAGTTCTTTTTTTTTTATTTTTTTTTTTACTATTTTTTTGGTATGGCAAAACAACGTTTGCCGGGCCAGCTAGTATGTAATAAATAAATAAATTGTGAATGTGTGGTGTAAGTGTTATGCGAAATAATTGGAGATAGGCACTAGAAAGTAGTTGTTTTGCACCGTGGTTGAGTACTGCGAGACGGTTAGTTAGAATGTATCCTTTAAGGTGTGGGAATAGGGGATGATTATATACCTAAAGTTGGATGATTGAAAAGATATGCTAAAACTGTAATTGATAAAATGTTCGAGTTGTTAGATATTTTATTCATCGAGGGATTTTAAGGTATAGTGCATTGTTATGAGATATATAACGTCAAAATCTGTTGGCTATAATATTATATATAAATTTTAATGTTATTTTAACAAACTAACGCGTGAAAACTAATTCCACATGCTCTGTTCACCTTTTCCGATCGTGACGTACACTTTTTCACCGTACATTTCACCATTTTCGATCACTTTTTAATTATTTTTGGCGTTGTGTTCGCGTTTAGTGACTGCTAGTGGACAACTGTTGTTACTGTCACGGGACAACTCTTCTATAGGCGCCTATAGAAGAGTAGGCGCGACATACTTCGTATCTAGTGTTTTAAAAAATCATTGCCTTCAGCAATCCTTATTTTTCCACAGATGGCCAAATACAACTCGGAAGAATACTACAATGGTTATTTTATGGCTTCCTAAAGGCATTTGTCTACTTAAAAGCTGGCCGTCCTATAAAGAAAGACTTTTTCTTGGAACGGTTGTCTTTTGTAGGTAGCGCAATTATTGAAAAAATTAGGTAATTAGGTAACTAGTTAAAATTAATGTCATTTGATACTACCCTCTGTTGGTAATGTGCTCAATAGACAACAGTATTATTGGCCTCTAGTATTGTGATTGATCTCATTTCCTTTGTGACCATCGGTCGGAGCAATGTATAATGGGTGAAATATTCTGGCGCCAAGCCAAAGCGCGCCACACAAAACATGAGGACGTTTTGTGCCAAAAAAACTCATTCTAACTGCATTATCCAAATACAAGATACTTTAAATGGCAAATAGTTCAGTTCTGGTAAAATAATTTATATCTAGAAAAAGTATTCTTCTTAAAGTAATTCTTTAAGAATAACCGTAAGTCTCTGGTTTTAGTTAATGCAGGAAAACAATATTATTAACTAATTGTTATCTCGTGTTAAATTAAAACAGTATTAAGACGCTCCCAAGCGTAACGATCTAGCTATTTTAACTTTGGGTTTTACCATCATCTTACCTAAAGACACATTTTATTGCCTCTATCTAAGTAATAAATAACATTTGCCGAAAGGACAACTCCATTACAATTTATGAATAATAATAGTAATAATGGGTGCCAATGAAATAAGTATATTTACAGAAAATGTTCTCAAACAACTTAAAAGTCTTTAAATAACATACAATTTGTGGGGACAATAACTACATTATCAATATGAACAGGGTGAGTGTCGACTCGATGCCTGCGGTTCGATAACAACTTGAGTCACGAAAGGGTTTCCCTAAGTGACTCACTGTATTGCCCGATGTAACTTCAATGTTCTTCACATGAAATGTCTGCCATTTATCCTATTATTATACAAATAAATAAAACTATATTTTTATAGTTTCCTAAACCGATAAATAAAGTTTATTGTAACCAATATTTTTGTGGTGGCGGATAAACAATAAACGTGTGCTTGTGCACTAGCTCATGTAAAATATTAACAGATAACTTCTAATTAACTACTGTTAGGCGATACTTGTCTAGTTTAAAAGGTGATACACCAAACACTCTCCCCAAATGTTGGGCGGATCGGTAAACTTACCTAATTAATAAGAACCAGGATAGAATTTTACCTATCATTAGCGTAATTTTATCTAACTTTTAATAGTTACTATTAGATTACTCCAAAAATCTTGTGGTGTTCAGTGTTGGGGTCAGTTTTTTTGATCACATTTAGTCTCGATATCTAATTGCTGGTATCAAATCTTTCGTATGCAATTTTAGTTAAGTCTACAAAGATATCTACTTTGGGCGAATTAAATAGCAATCTAGTATTCTTGTACATCATTAATATAGTATTACTTTCATTTTATGTTCCGTTTACTCTGTGTATCGTTGTGAGAATTTTTGAGTAAAACTTAACTCTTCGAAGATTGCAATAGACAATGAGGATGCGTTCGAAGCAATTTCAGTATTAACACAGTTCTAGCAAAAAACTGGTTGCCAAACAGTTAAATGTAAAACGGAAAGATATAGCATGAAGTGAGAGGCTACAGGATGCATACTTTGGCAAAGAATACAATCCTTGAAATGAAACGAAATGCAATATATGCAATATTTTAAGCATATAGCTATTAATAACCACATTATCACTTGTATAAACTATAAAATGAAAATAAATAAAATATTTATCGCTGTGATTATAATAAAACGATTCACTGGTTATTATTTATTTTTGGGTGAGAGTAAAAAAGGAGTGACATATTTAATAATGATTGTCTCACTAGGAACACAAAAAAGACATCGACCTTTTAATTAAGGGCCTACATCAATATTATCGTATATCATCGCCGACACGTACATATTAACACAGCCAGTAGGCACAGAAAATGAAGAATTAGGGATACTTTTCCTATTTACTCAAAATCTACTAAATATATTTTAATTCTGATTTACGTGTTTCTATATATAATAGTTACTTATGTTTTTAAAGTTATTTCATTAGTTAATACGAATGAAAAAAATAAAAATTTTGAGAGGTTGTTTCGCCAAGATTTTCTATCGAGAAAACTTTTTTCAATCGTGTTTCTGAGTTGATGCGATCCTAGATCATATATTGAAAAAACATATACTAAAAAATTAGAGCTCTAGCCATTCAATCTAAAGAAACAATGAAAACTTCGTACATAGAAAAATGCACGAAGCTATTTTGGTATCCTCTTAATGCAGAATTAGTGCGTGTTACTTGCTTGAACAAAATCCATAACAAAGATTATGCAATATTTAGAATGTAATCTTAATAAAAGCTGTTATTACGTCAGGTTATGAAAGACTGTAATCATATGTTGTCAGATAACTATTAAACTTTTAGATGTAAGAATGATATTGTCTATGTAGAACGACTTTGTAGTACATATATTATACTTATAACAATTAAAGTGACCAAATGTATCATAATGGGTGTAAACGCCAGATGTACGAGTGTAAATAAAGTTAGGGAATGTGTTTAGACCATAGCAGATAGCGCTATATATAGCCTTTCCCTAATCCATAGGAATTGGGCGTGATGGTATGATGATGAAGATAACGTAAAAAAACAATGTGATTAACTGATTATTTAGTTTTTCTAACTAAATATGAAATGTAACCAGTTCTGTTTGGTCATGCTTAATGCTTATAAATTGCAAACCCTAGATGATCACAATTCAATACGTAAATCGATAAAGATGAGTTCTTTAAACGAATAAGCAACAAATTGAGACTTTATTTATTCAAGCGAGGGGAACGAGGTTAATATGGGTCGAGGCCGTTACACGAAGGACACTTTCAGCTCAGTGTTCGTTAAAAGGTTCAAAGAGCTTTATTATTCTGCTTGAGTAATGTATACTTGTATCTATTATGCATTCAAATAGGAGTCATTTGAATTGATCTCTTCTATATGGATCAATGAAAAACTTGCCATTTTAAGTTTTTATAAGTCGTTACCTTTGTCGGGTATAACGCCGATCATTGTAATGGGAAAAGAACGTGAAAATAATGATAATAAAACTACCTGCAACTAATTCAGAGATTAGTTATAGCGAACGGTAGTATAACTGTGGTAGCGTAATTGCTTTTTAAACCTAACTATATCTGGTATTACTCAATACCTAATGAACACTATTATATAGTTAGTTAGTTACGAAGTTAAAATATGTAACAATAAGACATTATCACAGGTGAATGAAATGCTGTCGTGACAAGATCAGGTTTGAGACACCTGCTACATGCCAAGCGAAGCAAGGCACAACTAAAAGCAAATAAATTCACTTGAATACTGCCAGGGCGCTATTCGCCTAGTTTTTGCGAGACATATTTCAAACAGTTTTTCTTAGATTCGCATGGCAACCTTGACTCGAACCCCTCGGTTACGCTTCTGTGGGAACGATTGAGAACACACGTTTTATTCTCGTTCAGGCCGTCTGGGACCCATGTGAGCTGACGCATCCGGCGCCTTCTCGCAAAGGTTGTACGCCATTAATGTTTATTTATCCAACATTATAGATATCAAATTCATTACTGTCGGATTAAAAAGCTCTTGAGCTATTTACACAATAATTATGGTATTATTACTGTATGTTGTTTACTGAACAAAAAACACAAGATTAAATAAGTAAGCTTGCAATAAATAATTCATTTAAATACATATATAAATTAATTAACGTAACACAAAAATTACCTTCTAGACAAAATTAATTCGTTAATTGCTCTGTTTGTGCAAATTAAATAACTATGATATTTTCTTACCGTAGTGTACAAATTTAAACCGCACTTATTTTCTAGTTACAAATTATAATGACCGTAACATTTAGACACGGCATTAAATTTATTTAACTTGGAGTTCTAATGGACTTATGTAAACGATGAAACTCTACGTGTTTTTGTTGCGTTTATGTCTTTTTATCTTGAGCGCTACAATAGCTATTATTATATATCCACTTTATAAGTTACTATTTTTTAAGTAGTAACATAAATAATTAGTTACTCTCTGAGCAAATATAAAAAACAACGGTCAAAAACGAGTAGAACTCACAAACGAAAAGTTCCGCACCGTTATTATCATAATATAATAATTGTCAAACCAACGCCAAATAACACCAAATAACAGGATGAGGGCAAGAAAGTGATGATGATGATGTGCATTTTTGTTGTAGTATCAACTGATACCTATACATACACAAACTGTAAAATTTTCAGCTCTCTAGCTATTACCGTTACAGTGATGCAGCTACTTTTGGTACAGAAATATAAAAAATAATTTTAAAGGACAGTCATATTAATTTAAGTGTGTTTAGATTTGATTGTTTTTTTTTTTAAATCCCTGGAATTATTATCGGTTTGAACTATAACATCAAGTATACAAACAAAACAAAATAAAACTCAATACATATATATGATTAAATGAATTTCCTTTAATGTACATAACTATACCATCTTGATTTGTTTTAGAATAAAAATCTCATATCTAAGCCTCGCATGTTAATTAACAATCGGTAGATTAGATAATAGAAAAAACACGATAATTTGTACATATCACTACATTAACTAGACAATAAAACCAAAATCTTTGCTTATTATAAATTAGATATTTTTCTCTGTAACTATGTCTCCATGTGAACTAGGTAGTTATCTTCAAATCTACGCAATGGATTTAAAATATTATAGACTAGCGCGACTTTGTATGCGACAAATTTAGAATTTTTCCCCCGATTTGCAACAGTTATTACTGATTCTTCGCTTTTATTGGTCGCTACGTGATGTTATAGAGCCTATAGCCTCCCTCGATAATTGTACTATCTAACACCGAAAGAATTTTTCAAATCGGATCAGTGGTTCCTGAGAAACAAGCAAACTCCACAGATTTGATGAAGCACATTTCAAATTAAGTTACAAATACGACTAGACTTGATTTAGTAACTATAGTATACAGTAGATCAATAGGAAGGATTTTTAATGTACAATTAGTTAACCTAAATTCCGCGCATACGAAGTCGCGGGCAATAGCTACTTTTTAACCGACTTCAAAAAAGGAGGAGATTCTCAATTCGTCTCTATGTTTTGTATAAAACGGCATTCGAATCTCGCATAGCTGTTAGTTTATACCACAAACACCCAAGGCAGTTTTAAAAGATGGGTACTAAATATTTAAGAGAAAGTTCATCATCCTCCTGCCCTTATGCCATTATTTGGGGTCGGCGCAACATGTCTTGGCGTTTTCCCTTGTAGTTATGTACATTGTATCATATAAGTTTATTTTTAAATAACT
Source organism: Orgyia antiqua (assembly GCA_916999025.1). Classification (NCBI taxonomy): domain Eukaryota; kingdom Metazoa; phylum Arthropoda; class Insecta; order Lepidoptera; family Erebidae; genus Orgyia; species Orgyia antiqua. The sequence continues at coordinate 10,598,255 of OU779864.1, read as the reverse complement.
AACTAGATGTTTACAAAACAAAAATAGTTTACCTACTAACTATGAACACCGTTTTTAAGACGAGATAAAAATATAAAACAAATTTATCGTTATAGTTATTTTAACCAATTTACTGAGTACCTTAACCCGTTAGTTCCTTGACATAAACATTCTTCAGTAGACAGGCCCGTCTTCTTAATTGGCCACATGCACAGGTCCTCACGATTATTCGGGCAACCTAGACCTTACTTCGACATAAAAAAGGGGTAAAAGACAGCCCTGACAGGAATCACACTGTTAGTTGACGAAAATTAAGTGAATGGCTTTACGAGTTTTTAGGTACGAACAGATTAGCTATAAAATGGCAATCTAGACGAAAATAACTAAATTGGCTATAATACCAAATGTGGATTCCATAACAAACCATTTAAGTTATTATTAAACAGGTTGCGAACTCCGTCCGCCATTGTACTACGTATTTTGTGCAAAAAGTTTAAAAATAAATAAAATAAAAAATAAAACTATTTCAGAAGCCGGACTAAATTGTTTATCTCAACAAATAAAAACCATTAGCAATTCATTCCACCGTCCATAAAGTTTAACGTTCTAAAATCTGACAATCAATATTACATGACGTGGTAAATACAAGCTGTAACTCGTTGTTATTATTATAAGATTTAAATAATTACTTGTCACGGCGCGAGCGTTCAAACACTCCAGATTTAACTTTAGCAATTAAGAATAGTGAGACTAATGGCCATATCATGGATGTTAAATTCGTTTATTTGTTGTTGAGATGCTCTCCACCCAGAGGCGGCAGCGTGCCTCATTTAATGGACCAATAAAAAATGTTCGACTCTGCTTACGTAATCTATATTATTTCCGTGTCCGAGTTGCGGAGGTCAACACGTGTGTACTCTCGTCGCTAAATCCCATTGTGATTATAATTACTAATAGTTAAGTACCTTCATAAAACCCTACAAACACTACTAAACTTCTATGCCTGCAGGCATAGTTACCTACCCTACGTAATACATCACCTAATAGACTAGTACAATTAATGCAATCTACATAAGTAGCCGTGAATAAACATAACATTATTAATTAATATTTAAGGACGTAATATATATTGAGATATTACTTAAATAGTTACACAAAATGACAATTGAGAAGTGCATGTACGCACAATCTAAGCAACGCAAGTAGTTACTATTTTATTTTTAGAGATAAACTGTTGATAACAGCACGCATACGAATTAGTTTACGATGAGCTGCTAAATTATCTGACATGTCGGAACTCTTTAACGCTACAGGTAACTGTCTTAAGGCAAAGAATTTGCTGTATGGCCAGAGTTGACGAGAGCTACAAGTGCTTTTTGCCATGAGGTAGAAAGAAAACTTCCTGGTTATGTTTTTTTAGCCATTTAGTAGTTAGTAACTGTTCTATTTACCACAGTCTAGTTACTTGTTTTGGCTGGCTGCTATATTCATGCTTCAGTTTTTCAAATAAAGTACCATCCTAAATTTGACGCAAATAGTTACGAAAGCCAATCTAAACCTGGCCTACATACAAATCACCAACTAACTAAAAAGACACTGAAAAATGATGAAATTGAGATCGACTGTTACCTTAGTCACTCCACAACTCTAGTACCTAACTAACTAATACCTATAAATTCACAATGAAATATTATTTCCGCTATGTACTGATCACGTATTAAGTATATTGCTTGAATCTCACTAAAGATTTGATTTTGAACTTACTCGTATATACATACCATAAATTGAACTATTGTTCAACACAATGCATACGCAATATAATGGAAATCAGTGTGGTCTTTAAACTAAAAGAAAGTCGGAACGAATTGTAAATCTGATCACAACGCCCGGTACCGCCCATCAAATCCAACAGAACAATTGTAACTGGCCGTATGAATATCAGTATCGACAATCCCAACATTGTGCAACCTCACAAAAGAAGGTCAGAGAAATCCATACACACACCAAAGAGCTTTTGAAAAAAAATGTTCACACTGTTCTTTATCTCATTTACGACGATGGCTGTAAATCAGTCTGGCCAATGGTTAGACCTACGTCAATAAGCACAGTAACAATTGACTCTAAAGATTTTTTTTTATTGTGCTTGTAAAGTAATTTACGACCTAAGAGCATCTGTTCTTAAAATCTTAGTGTATACTTTAAAAGAATTGGTGTCTCACCGCTATTATACAATACTAGCAATGGTATGTCGATTCACTTGCTTTTCCTTTAACTATTTCGCTGCCTTTGAACATCTCTTGCGCGTTTTTAGTCCAAACGATAAGGCGCCTGAGTTCAAGGGAGAAAGCATTTAATTTACTAGTTAATACTTTTAAATGAATTTCTCTTTTATCAAAATGGATCCTTATCACAACTGACTGATATATGTAATACGAAAGTAAGTCAAATTTTTGGGTTAGAAGCTGTCATAGGACTAGTTCTTTATTAATCGCACATTATTTTTAACTAAAATTTGTTAATGATCTATATAAGCTTAGCTTGGGACCAGAGACGTTGTGTGAAATGTCCATGAATATTTATTTATTTATTTATATTTATTACTAAGTACAACCGCCAAATTACAACGTCCTCTGGTCCCAAGCTAAGCTTATATGCTTGTGTTATGGGTACCAGAGTACGGATATACTACATAAACTATTTTTCTATTGTTTTTTTAGTAATATGTATTAAGTTTCTTTGAGTACCGTTAAAAAGCTCTTAACCCTTTGACAACCAAGGCTAATATTTTCCCATCTTTAAAATTCGTAAATGTTTATTCAATTGCTACTTAATTAATATTTTTTGATTGAATATCAAAATAGAAGATATGTAGTCAGCTTATAATGCATTTCAGAGCGTTTAGAAAGCAAATCACTATCATATTTCTTTTGCGCAATAGTCAAAATTTTCACGGACTGAACTGCGTATTTCATTAAGTTTTCCTCCGAAACGGCTTGACCGATTCTTATATTTTTTTTTAATGCATATTCAAGCTATATGGATACCTTATGATCCTAAAAGGGTTAAAGGGGTAAACGCAGAACGAATAATCCAGTAAATTCATTTCAAGACAGGTAATCTATGACTTTTTAAATTCTTCCAGCTACTTTACAAGATAAAGTTGTGAGAATGACGAAGAACAAACGTTTAACAAGTTTGCTAGAGTAGCAAAAAGATAATGTATTTATTACTTTGCTTTGGCACATGAAATCATGCTTACATTTTTAATAGGCTAACGCTACTAATAATTTATTTAATTAACTGACTTATGATAATTTCTTTCAAGAATTAATTTTTGTTAACTAACAAGCGTTACCAATTCGATGAACTAGTTTAATGTAGTTAATTTATTTAATACATTTGACTTTACGTGGATTCTCTGTAAAGCACCGTATTAACTTGAAATAAACTACGACCTAGGAGTTGGCCTGAACTAAGAGATAGCTGCTGTGTTATCAGTATTATCACCAATTGGAGAGTTAACAGAGTTAAAAGGCAGTTTCAATAGTAACAATGTTATAAATTAGTCTTTAACACATAATAGCATCGACCTTATCTATTATCTGTTAATCTATGTAATGTATCCATATAACGTTTTTAGCCGACCCTCAACGGAAAAAGGCGTGATGTTAAATAAATTCATATTCATGGACATTTCACACAACGTCCTCTGATCCCAAGCTAAGCTTATTATGCTTGTGTTATGGGTACCGGAATAGGGATATAATAAATAAACTGCTTTTATTTTGTAAATACATACTTATAATACATAGTAAACACCCAGACGCGGGAATCGAACCCGCGACCTCGTGAGCGGCAGTCCGTTACCTGAACCACTAGACCACGAGCCCCGTCAACGTGTTATGATGATGATGACGGTATCTTTGAAAGTGATTTTCACCCATTTGCAATAGTCAGATTAAACGAATATTTTTGCACTTACATAGGTATCCTGGATTTTTAAGTGTACTTTTTGGTTTTTTAACTAGTTAAGCAAATTTGTTATAGGTGAACGCGTGGGAATGTACAAAGTTCTCCAACTAACTAACTAACTTCATTTGAAAAACATTATAGTTTGTTATTTTGCCTCTGTAAAAACCGTTTTAAAGTACAATTGTAATGTTTGACATTGCAGAAAAACACGCTAGATCTACCGTGGACTGGAGCTGGAACCATGTAATAAATCCGCTTTTACAACTTTTAACCCTCGTTAAAAGCTTGTTGACAAGCGAAAGTTCCTCATGATCATAATATAAAATAAAAATAATATCGCATAATAAAGATTTTTAAACATTAGCGTCAAAGATGATTTTATAACTTACGAGCTGTTGCCCGCGACTCCGTACGCGTGGAATTTAGAAAACGGAATTTAAAAAAATAAATAATATTTTTAGCTTTAATACGAAGACAGGCATGGTTAGACAATTTAGACATTTTAAAATTGTTAAACACAGTTATATAAAAAATTGGTCAAGTGCGAGTCGGACTCGCGCATGAAGGGTTCCGTACCATTATCTATGCAACATAAGGCAACGTTATTAGTATCGAGCAAGAAACGGTAAAAAAATCATGTTTGTTGTATGGGAGCCCCCCTTAAATATTTATTTTATTTTATTTTTAGTATTTGTTGTTATAGCGGCAATAGAAATACATCATCTGTGAAAATTTCAACTGTCTAGCTATCACCGTTCTTGAGATACAGCCTGGTGACAGACGGACGGACGGACGGACGGACGGACGGACAGCGAAGTCTCAGTAATAAGGTCCCGTTTTTACCCTTTGGGTACGGAACCCTAAAAACGAGCATAACATGAATAAAATCACACATAAGTACATACTTTCGAAGAAAATGTTTTCTTATTGCGAATAAATACAAGTATCGTGGTATTAATGTTTCAACTTTCAAGTAATACTCTCAGGTCATCGACGGCAAACATAACGAGATATCGTAAGAGGATTAAGAAGCAGGAGTAAGCGTTATTTGGCATAATTGAAGTAATAATATTAACACAATCCTCTTCTAGTCACGTTTAATTGCAAGTATGTTTTAAATGACCTAGAGTCGTAATTAATGAATGACAAAAAATCAATTCAATTGCGCTTGTGGATGTAATTTAGGTATGACAAACTGTTCTGTTTTTTTTATTTTAATGGACCATTAATGAACATAATAGTGCTATTATGTTTATTATTGGTTAATTCAAAGGTACCTTTGAATGGAGTTAATACTGAATTGATAAATTCTATGGGATATTTTATGTCAAAGCAAGGGGCACCTGTAATGACATTATAGTTATCTCATATTCTTTTTTATTGAAATCTCTGCAACTAGTCGTAAATCTCCTTACTTGGAGTCGGCACAATGTCTTTTCCTTCACGCTCTTCTCTCTCTCTTTGTCAGACGTCATCATAGTTACCTCAAACATGTATTTTTTACAAAGTTAGGGTTAGGCCAAGAGAAAACTCCACCTAGAATTGCAAGAACTCATGTATTTATAAGTTTTTCTCTTTTTCATGCAATCAAACAAACTTTTTTCAGAAACCTTTCGTCATTTTTTCGCAGGCAGAATAGTTAACTATTCCTAGTAATACATATTACTATCCTCGTCTATTACATCTTAACCTTACAATAATTTCAATACAAGTGCATAATCCAAAACTAAAGAATTCTAAATCATGTTTTCGGCCTTTAATTAACTAAGTATGAAAAATTCTATTAAACTTACAATTATTTCACACAGAGAGACTCTATTATTTTTATCTTTATAGATATAGATTAACTTAATTTACGTGTATAATTACGTGATGCGTTTATAACGATATTTTGTTGTAGCACATAAATTATGGAGTAGACGTCTTAACTAATTAAATTAGTAATTTGATTCAAATTCTTATTTCGTATGTTATAAAATTACTTTCGTCGCTTACGTCGAGAATTACGTTCGTACAGCTGCCGGACTGGTTTGTCCACTTGTACCGGATTGATTTAACGTTAAGGCACGATCCGCGGTGCTCATACGCACCAGAATTTTATCAATACTTCATTACCATTTAACTATCTCGAACATTGATTAAATAATACCACAAGTCATAAAGATAATAGTTAGTATGGATACTGATCTTTAGAGGGACTTTGCAGTGTCTTCTTTATTTTAGCACATACGTATATTCGTAATAACTAGTTAGCCAGAGATTATTATACAACATTTTTGGGTGGTATCTTAGCTATTCATGGATATATCAGACAACGTTGTCAGGACCAAAGCTAAGCTTGCTGGTGTTTGTCTTATGGGTACCAAAATAAGGATTAATAGTCAATTAATAGATTTTTTAATTATTAATAATTAATTTTGTAATTAGGTAGTATTTTTTGGATAGAAAACACCCATATTAAAGATACAAACATTTTTATGGCTATTAATTGTAAATGTCGCACAAATAATGGCCCGGCACCAGAATTGAAACCGCGACCTCGTGAACGGCACTCTTCACTGAGCACCACTTCACGGGGCCCGTCAAATTGTCGTAATTTTATGAAAATCAAATTTTTGGGAGAACAAAGCAGCCATAACAGTAGTAATCAAGTATCAAGTAAGCTGTTTACTCTGTACTAGCTGCTGCCCGCGACTTCGTACGCTTGGATCTTTGATTTTTTTCCCGTTTTTGCATTATTATTTACCGATGCTTCGCTCCTATTGGTCGCAGCGTATTGTTTAACTTTTATAACTAAATAACTACATATTTACTGCAGTTTCACCAGTATTTATAGTCATTGTTTTGCTTAGACATAATAGAAAGTTTCACATTTAGTTATACTATAATTAAAAGTCTAAAGTTACATTTTAAGTAGTAATAAAAGAATAACAGGACCCTTTTACTGAGGCTTCACTATCTGTCTGTCACCACTCTACATCTCTGGAACGGTGAGAGCTGACATTTTCAGGGTTTATATATCTAGTAACATCATCAGATGTCATAACAACAAATAACTACTCATTATCATCATTCTTCTGCCTGCCCGTTATTTGGGATCCGTAGTAAGATTAATGTGGTAATAATAGTGGGAGTCTAACTCAAACTTGACTGGTTTTGATTTTATTAAAATATACATTTAGAAGCAGAGTTTTGTTGTCAAGATGGACAATTATACTATATAAATATAATGTCATTCTTTAAGTACATTTTTTGGCATTACGGGGTTTAAGGATCCAGTTACTCTAACGACAATAAGCATGTCAATGCTGTCCGGTAAGATATCTCTCTCCAGCCCATTTACGTCCCACTGTTGGGCACGGGCCTCCTCCACTTTGGGAGGGATTATGATCTACTGTGCCATGCTTTCGAAACGTATTGGCACAGGGTTTATTTTCGAGTTTTCCGTCTCACACAGCGGAAGTTATCTGTGTGCAATATCCCTTAGCTGACTTTTACAGCACCCTTGGGAGGAGATAGGGTGGTGACACTTGTATTATTAATCTGTCACCACGGGACAATATTACATAATGTAATTTATTACATTCTGTTTAATGCCGTTCTCTGACCTTGTGTATCAACAGGTATAAAATGAATAATTTGAAAAGCATTAAATTAAAATGTAGACTTACCTGACATAGAGTACTGATGTGCCATTTACAATTCTTTTCCAACCTAAGGGCACTGTTATTGTTTGTGTTATATCACTTTGCACATTAGTCCTAGAGCTTAGCTCAAGATTTTCAGGTGGATGGGGTAACACAGGCGTTGGTAGTACAGCCAGAACTACTCCATCAGCAGTTCGCACAAGTTGAGGAGCACCACTCTCACCTTCACTAACTCTACTAACTCCAACTTGCTGATTCAGTATACTTATGCTTTGATTTACTATAGACTGATGAGATACACTCTGTTCTAAGAATTGATAGTTCACAAAACTTTTACACAGAGACACCTCTCTATCACTACAGTTTACCACTTCACCTCTGCTTTGCACTGTTACATTCTCACTGAACTGACTATGCCCACTACCAAATGCACCTGGGTGCATACCACTACTATCAGAGCATCTCGCTTGATATGTTGCCAGATCTAATGTTTCCACAGGTAATCTACTATGATAATTTTCAACACTGTTATACTCTACACTAACTTGTTCTGAGGAATCTCTCTTTAAGCTAGAGCGATCACTCCTATTATCCTCATTCTTGACACTAGTTTCTTTGACATATTGAGTTATTGGATAGAAATCTGTCCTTTGATTTACACTATCAGCTGTGCTGTACACATTACCTTTTCTATCATTCTCATTCAATTGTTTATAAAATATGGTACCAGAAAGATTTCTCTGTTCACAACCATCCAACTGCGTTCTGTAGACTGTGCTCCGTGGAAAATTGACTTGATGGTGGAGGTTATCAGGTATATAGAGGGCATCTAGGGGAGGAGGCGGAATGTTGGCGGCGGCGGGCGGCGGGTCCGAGGCCGCGGCGCCGGGCTCTAGCTGGCGCGGGTCCGCCACGTACACCACCACGCGCGGAGTGCCCGGCACGCCCGCTCGCGACGCGCCCACACTCGCGGGCTTGCCTGACATCTCGCACAAACATCACACGCCGCGTAACTCGGCTGCTCACTAGCTGAAAGCGCCGTGACGCGATACACCGATGGGATTCCACCTGGCATCTCTTTCGAGCAGGCTCGAATCATTGCTCGGTGGCCTCCTTTGCGCTACAACCCGCTGGACCATAATCGGCGCTTAGCTTTTTTGTGCTCCAGTCCTCTATTTAATTGTTTTACGATGGGCTGACGACGAACTAATAACTTTATGGCGGAGCCCTTTTGGGCCCCATTGTAAAACTTATCACCTATTGTAAAACGAATAACAATACTTTGACTACTGTTTTTGTATTTTATTATTGGTATTGAAACACATTTTGACACACTTCTGGCTACGTAAAAGGTTCACAATATTACTAGTTTTGGTTTTATCTTCATGTATACACGACTTTCACAATCACATAATTATCCAATCCAATTCCAATTATTTCAACGAGCATTAAACATGAGACATGTTCCTCAGCAATATCTCACATTGAAAGTCTGATGCTTTGGTTTTATAACGACAAGACTTGCACATATTACGATACGAATGCGACATGATGATAAATACCTACAAACCTGTACATAAAATCACAGTTCACTTCTTTCAAGTTCTTTCTTTTCGCGACTCGCGTAATAATTTACTACTAGAGAAACAAGGATGCACGCATATTAGAAAAGCATCGACATCTATGGCAAAGAATATACTACTCTCTAACGAGAGAAGAAGTACATCTCTATAGTAAAAAAATGCAACCACAGCCAATACACGTACGAGACGCTAGCGCCATTGCGGAATAGCAATAAAACAACACGCGCGGGAACTTTCAAACGTTGTAATATTTGCTCTTGGCTGTACTATATATTATGATCGTGAACCATTTTAAATATATATTGTTCCTTAATATATTATTAAGGATCGTGCTTCATATTCTTGCCTACAGGAAGTAATTAAAACAATCATATTATTATTTTATTTATTCTTTAATATTTTCATTTTGCGTTCAAAACTTTTCTTTTTCTCTTCGTCTTCCATAGCTCTATTAATTAAAACACAATATCTTTAAATTACAATAAAAAATGAGCTTATTTTTAAATGATTTTCATTTAATTCTAAATGATTTATACATTTATTTAAAAAAACAAAATTCACACATTCTAGATTTTTAACAACATTAATTTTAAGTTGTTGCCTAAAGGCATTTGTTTTCATGAAATCATTAATTATAGTTGACATCGTTTCTACACACGTCACCATATCTTTGTTAAGACGATACCAAAATAGCTTCGTGCATTTTTCTATGTACGAAGTTTTCATTGTTTCTTTAGATTGAATGGCTAGAGCTCTAATTTTTAAGTATATGTTTTTTCAATATATGATCTAGGATCGCATCAACTCAGAAACACGATTGAAAAAAGTTTTCTCGATAGAAAATCTTGGCGAAACAACCTCTCAAAATTTTTATTTTTTTCATTTGTCGGTCTATTATCACGTATTAACTAATGAAATAACTTTAAAAACATAAGTAACTATTATATATAGAAACACGTTAATCAGAATTAAAATATATTTAGTAGATTTTGAGTAAATAGGAAAAGTATCCCTAATTCTTCATTTTCTGTGCCTACTGGCTGTGTTAATATGTACGTGTCGGCGATGATATACGATAATATTGATGTAGGCCCTTAACATAATTTAATGACTCATGACTTGAGTCATATTCCTTGAAACTTGTAAACATGTGTATGGTTTCTATATTTTGGGACAAAAATGCCTTTCGGCAATCTAGGCAGTCATTGTATTTTATTCTTTTAAATATGAAACCACACACATATCCACAAGCCTGACTTTCGGATGTCCCTTGTTCAACTGCTTCAACTGCATCAGATAGTAAATTTGCCATCTCTTTATTTTCGTCAAATTTGAAGGAAGACGAGTTTGGTTCACACGACGAAGGGATGGTTCCCGTTAAAAAAGTTAATAAATTATTTGCAATTAATGCTGAGTCATTTTCACAGTTCCTTTTTTGTCCAGCATGTTTTAAATTGGATATTATAGCAGTTTTGATTCCCGCTATAAATTGATTAATTGTTGGATTATTATTGGATCCACAGCTATATCTGATGCAGCCAAAACAGTTTTCCAAGGGATCTTGATTTAAGCGACGTGTGGAAAGACTCTTAATGCCTATAGCCCGCAAATTATTCCACAATCTTTCTATTGCATTTAATGAATGAATCCACCCTTCTTGGGACGGAGGATTCGATTTACTCCCTATGTATTTCATATTAGCTATAAAAAATTTCATTTCTTTAAATAAACCTAAATGGGGAGTCCACTTTCTTAAATTTGTAGAGTATTTTTTTCCTCTCCTCAAGTCCGGGCTGTCTGCGTTGACAGCATCAAAAAGCTCGTCAAATTTTTGCACGAAAGTGGCTGTTGCATGGGCTTCAGCTGGAAGTTCATCTGAAATCACAAAAACAATGTTAATTTTTTTTTCGCCCAGATGTTAAGAGTCAGTCTCAGGATGTAACTAATACTTACTAACTTTGAAATATTTACCCTTATGCTTATTTACAATCTATGCGGAATAAAAAAACGTCTTGCAGCAATCATTTGGGCTCATATTAGGGAATGGGCTTAATTAATATAGATTTTGTGTGTAAAAGAAGTAAATAAGATAAGAAATGATGATTTTTATCATCCTCTTATATTTTACATCAGTAGATCAAATCTGTATTTTATAATTATTCTTGTGTATCTTTGTAATTATGGGAAGCAATAAAGCTTTTATTTATCTATTAATATTGATACCAGGCAACAAAAGTTGACATTATTTTAATATACTCACTTTGAGCAATTTTCATCAACATGCCACTTGTAACTGAGTGGCTAAAAACTTGTGCTGCTAGCTTCACCCACATTCGTTGCTGGCAATTTGGATGCAAATGATGATCTGTTAGCTGAGGAGCATATACAAAATACGGATTGTTCTTGTCCAAGTTATAAAATGCTTCTATATGACTCCATTTAACAGTGCCTAAAAAGTAAATTTAATTTAGAGATACTGTATAGGCTAATAATTATAACAAGTAAGGATTATTTATCTGAATAGTACTTAAAGTTGTAAAGTAGTAGTAGTAGCAGTTGTAGTAATTAAAGTTGTTTATGTCACATCACATCTGAATGTGATGTGACATAAACAACTTTAATTCGGAATTTGAAAGTACGTCCTCATACACGCGCGCAGACACATCCTCCTACCATTAGTATGTAGCGGACACACACACATACACATTCCGCTTATCTTATGATGTCTCTAGCATATTATCTGCAACAAGGAGAAATAGGTATCCCATAGCACAGGTTTTTAACCTAGTAAGGATGCCTATCTACCTTTAATGCTCAAGTTTATTTATGTTTTTACTTGTACATTAGTGTGAAATGTGTGAAATAAATTATTATTATAAATGCTAGTTGTGCAAGCCTACTACAATGCCTACTATTATGTAGAACTGTATATCTAACAACACAACACTAAAGTTATTTGTGTACCTTCTATAGGGTTTTCGTTGCATTGAACATCTGTACTTTCTCTGCAAGTCCGCTATTATCAAACTTATAATAAAGATTAAAATAAAAATCTAAAATTAATTACCTGCGTAGGGCTAATGGATTCAGTTGTTCTTATGAAATCTGCAAAAGTGTGTTGTTTTGATGACCCTGTACTGGTACTAGGTTCCATCACAACATTTTCTATTTGCGACATAGGTATTGTTAACTTTGGCTGTGCAGCAATTACATCGGACTGATTGACATTCTGAAATTAATGATTAATTTTAAACTTTTGCAAGTGCTATCATAGTAGTGTAAAGTTTTAGAATCTTGATCCATTGTGCTAACTTTGGACGCATAACTATTATTGTATCTATAACAATAATAGTAACAATATTGACTAGATTTATAAAGTAAAACATGTTGGTCACTTCTAGGCTGGTTCTACCGACTTCCCTATATGCTTCACCACTGCTATTTAGAACAATCCTTCATCTGATCTCTTTCCAGCAGTGTTCGATTGTCATCCCATCGGATTATGAGAGTGAGCGAATAGTGTACGAGGGTGTGCGCAAACATAGGTGTAATCTCACACCTATGTTTGCGCACACCCTCATACACTGTAATATGTCATGCATAGTTGGCTGAACCCAACTGAGATTGGTTGCTTTTGTAGGAATTTGTTCGGGAGACTATTACTAGAACAATCTATATGAATACAATACCTGGTTGAAAATATTTTCTCTTTCATTTAGTATTTCTTCCACTATAGTTGACTCAGGAACGGCAAACTTACTCAATTTTTGCCTTTTATCATCCATAAATTGAATTGAGTTGAAATGTCTTCCACACAACACCTTATTCCGACTATAGAGTGAATGTAATGATTCAATGGAAGTCCAATCTTCATTTGGCCAACAGTATTTAGCCCAAACACGAGCCCTGTAAAATGTCCATATAAAATACTGGTATTCAGTTGAATCAGGTAATACTGGAAGCCCACTCCAACATAGTTTTGGAAGAAAAGGTAGAAGGATGATGAGTACAGTAGGTGATAGTATATGATGATGTAAATATAGATTAAAATAGTATTTTGTTTAATAAACGCATGAGGTCTTAAATATACCGGGTTGTATTTTGTACTTACCTAGTAACATTGGTTATTCCTGGATTTGGAAACCTGTGATAGGTCACCGTCATGTCTTCGGCACGTGTTCTGCCGCACTTAGCACACTTTCTATGGTTATTCACGGACATAATTAAATAACCAAACTTAAACAAAAATAAGAAAAAGTAACCTAACAATAAACGTCCTTTCGTAAATAATGTTCTCTACGCACATACACATAGAATTCACTCCAAGAACGTAGAATATTCAGTCAAAATTACTATAATAACTACTAGAGAGTATATTTTAATAATATTTTGATTCTTTGGATAAAATATTAAAAACCACAATCTTAACATAATAAATATTATGATAATGGCGGCCTCATTGAAGCGAGTGTGACCAGACCAAAAATTTTTAAATTTTTTCCTATGCAATACTGCTACAATAGCAACGCACACATACATATTTGAGCATGTGTGCAAGAGCAAAATCTCGTCATACAACATAATAGACCCTGATCTATGGCCAATGCCAATGCATCAAAACTTTTCTAAACTGGTGCTCAAGTCCACTATTTTGGAACAATTGTCATACCGGCACAATACCGGCACGATACCGTTGCAATTGAAATCAAATATCCGTAGTCTGCTATATGCCGTCATAACGGTCTTTCAATGGTAATAGAATTGTCGATCTCTTTTATCTATGCATTGAATTTTCGGTCTCTTTTATCTATGGATTGTGTTAGAATGGTATGTATGTGTTGCCGTTTTTAAAAAATGCGTTAGTTGAAGTGATTTTCGAAAAACTACTAATAAATTTAAACATTTAATCATGCTAGACTTCGTTTAAATATATTTGTACATACTATTTATTAGTATAAAAAGCAATGTGAAGTTTAGGAGATTAGTAAATTGCAATAAATTACAAAGAACAATTTCTAATATTTCTATCTATCTATTTTTTATTTATGGCAATCTGTCGACACAGGACAATTTAAAAATATTACTGTCAAATTCAAAATAGCAGACTACCGAAACATTTCAGTCATTGAATTGCAATTGTGAAGCAGTTGTGTACGAGACTAGCAATTTATGTCACTTTGACAATTGTAAGACAATGATGAAGTCGTTATGACGACACATTAATAGTAGACTACCAAAAACTTTACTATTGCACCATAATGGTACAATAATGGTACAGTTGTGACACCGTTGAAATACCCGACTCAGGGCCCTGCTTTACCGACGTAATGGGTATGTAGAGATGGGAAAGTTTTCAAGAATTGGTGTTACCGCAAGTTATATGAGGTTTTAAATACACACATTACAATATTAATAAATCAAGTCTTATTTTCAGTTCTTGATAATTATATAATCAGTGATAATTAAATTGTAAGAGATTTCGTAAATAGTTTCGTTAGACTATTAGTGCGTATAAGATCGAGCCAAGTCGTTGAAAGTGTTTTCTAATAACTCCATGCATTTAGATTCGAAAAACTTCTTAATAAGTTCACCACCAGGTTGGTGGAGCTTTTTAGACAGTTATAAAAATTTACACTTGTTAATATCTAATTAACTATACCACATCTATTAAATATTTGGTAAATCCAATCAATACTACTCCCAGAAAATTAAATCAACGGGAGTTTTTACACACTCTCTTTTCTTTATCATTATAAAGTAAAGTAGGAGGGATGCCGAGGTAACGCAGTAACAAACACTAAGAGAACAGTATCAGTACATTATGAGCATTAGCCTTCCTTTTGCATTTTTTAAACGGGGATGCCTGACAATGATAACTCCTGTTGTATTAATGCTCTGATATTTCATCTGAAAACGTAAAAATCACTCGAGTAAAAGTAGGGTCCTAGTCACGTCACTACAAGTATACTTCATGAATTAACCTTTGATTATTAACCTGTGATATTATGGTGATACTCTATCTTACTCTATGTAACGTAAATCCGAACCGAAATACATAGAGTGTTATTTTGTCTATGATGTATAACGAATGGTCGTGATTGGTGGAACTGATCCGTGCGTAGTTCACTCTTAAGTTTATAATTGTCTATGATTCCGCAGTCGTGGTGTATTTCATTCAACAATCAAAATATAACCTCCAATTCAACAATAACCTAAAGTTTCACAAATTAGCTAAAAATAACAGCTTAATAGTGCAATGAAACGAAAGTCTAACTCCGAAGATGAAGAAACTAAGTATGTATAAAAACCGTTCTAACTGTTATTATACACTATCTTTGTTTATGTTTATATTTGTAAATAAAAGTAACATCGAAATAAGTTTGTTCTTAATTTCAGAGTATCAAAGCTACTGTTTAATAATTCTAAGCAATTTGTGGAAAATTTCCAAACCCAAAATGATCTGGAACTGGACTTGAAACCTGCGTGGGTTGACGAAGACGATGATCAATTTCGTGCAAATATTATACCTAACGTGAAGAGTGATGTTCCCTATACTGAGAAACTTAAACAGAAGTATGAAACATTAATGGGTACACCGAGCTGGGCGCAATTGAATAAAAAAGTCAAAATAGATGAACAAGATGAAATATTAAGAACTGTAGGACATTTACATAATAAGCACTCTGAAAGTCTACCAAAAGATTTTATTGAAATTAAAAGATTACCACAAGTTAACGCTTCCACTAAAAATGAGGGTGCAATAATATCTTGTGTGGAATTTCATCCCAAGATCAGTGCCGTACTGGTGGCAGGCAATTCTGGCACTGTATCTCTTTTTTCTGTTGGTGGTGATGTAAATGAAAAAATTCATCAATTCGATCTACATAAATGGAAAATTAATTCTGCTGAATTCACTCCTGATGGTTCAGAAGCATTTATTTCTTCTAAACTTAGCCACACATACTGTATTTATAACTTGGCCAAGGCTCAGCCTCAGTTGATCCAACTGCCAAGAGTAGTAAATAAACCCATTATTTTCAAAATATCACCAAATGGTAAATTTATTGTTATGTCTGATGGATATGAAGAAGTTTACTTAATATGTATGACATCCAGAGAATTGTTAAAATCCTTAAAACATAATGTGAATATTGTGGCAGTAACTTTCAGTGTTGACTGTAGTCATTTGTATAGCTACAGCAGTGATGGCCAAATAATTGTATGGGATCTCTCAACCTATAGAGTTTTGAAAAAGTTCTATGATCATGGTTGTGTCACAGCATCATGTTTAACCACTAGCCCATGTGGCAAGATATTTGCTACAGGCAGTGGAGAGGGTATTGTCAATATATATAAAACAGAAAACTTGACCACATCTGATCCTTTACCATTTAAAGTTATATCAAATCTGACAACAAAGATAACCAATTTGAAATTTAATGCAACTTCCGAAATATTGGCTGCTTCATCATCATATTATCCAAATGCAGCCAAACTAGTACATATTCCTTCATACCATGTGTTTGCCAACTTTCCTAGGCAAAATGATAACATGAATGTAGTAAACACACTTAGCTTCTCACCTAACAGTGGTTATATGACTTTGGGAAACAATAAAGGTAGTGCCAATCTGTATCGGTTAAAATATTATAAGAATTATTAATAAATTAATTTAACTAATCTGCGTTCTTATTTAATAATATACTTTCAAACCCAGTTTCTTGGGCGGGTGTTTGTTTGCGTATTTTACGCTTCGAGCATTTATTTTATTTATTTCAAACTTTTTATACAATAATTGTACAAAGGCGGACTTAATGCCTGGGGCATTATCTACCAGTCAACCTTGGGAGGTTTAGAGAAGTTCTGTAGGTGTATTCAAAAGTTATAATTTAGAAAATATAAAACCTAATAAAGTAACACTATAATGACATTATTATTCCTAACTAACTTATACACTACCTTATTACACATATATAAACAAATAACACAATATAATACACATAGGCAATACAAACATACATACTAATACATACACTTACATACATACATATAATACATACATATATCTACATAGATGCAATAATGACGACAGATGTTCTAATCATTGTCGAGACATGCCAGCAATTCTATCAAGCAACAGTTGCTTGATTCTTTTCTTAAAAAGGAAACGGCTGTTGCAAGTTCTTATTCGAAGGGGGAGTGCATTCCATAAGATAACAGATTGGACGGGGAAAGACGAGTGGACAAAACCAGTTTTATTGGGAGGGCAAATATGAAGAGGATTTTTAGATTAGATTATTAATTTAGATTTAGACTAATAAATAATATTTGACTATGCCGTTCAAATGAGAATAGGATTGACCCCGCGTCATGTTTGAAGTTGAACGTCATAGTTGTCAATTTGAACAATTTTGATAGGGTCAGCAAAACATTTTTATAATATAATTTATCTATCACTTTGTCGTTATCCTTTACTAATTTTCGAGCGACTAGCGAGACAAATACAATTAAAAACTATAACAAATAACGTAAAGTTCGAAATAACAACACTGACAAACAAAAACACAGAAATAACAACAAATTTATTTTTTTAACGGGAAACAACCACCTAACTTACAGAATTTAAAATAAAATGCCTTATAATTCATGTACTCATTATGGCACACCAACAACAACAAAATGGCGGTTGGCAATTCAACTTAATATAATAGTATCCAACAATGAAGTTATTAAAAGAAAATAGTATTTGTTTTTTAATAATATTATAACTATTATTACTAAATAATTTAAGACGTTTTTCGCTTCAAATTACCGAGTTTAGGTAAAGGAAAAAAAAAACATTATTGATAGGTAAATAAAGTTACGTTGCTGACAGTACTATTCTAATCATTTGACAATTATAGGTCATTGCCAATCCTATTCTCAGTTGAAACGTGTAGTATGTCCTACCAGGAAATCTCATAAAATTTACCTAAATCTCTAACTTGACACTATTGCTCACGAAATTATTTATAACTAGCTGTCGCCCGCGATTTAGTTTAGTACGCGTGAAATCACTACATTTTACTTATATCAATATTATGTTACTCTGGAATAATGTAGCATTAATGGTGAAAGACCCCGTTTTCCAATGGCAGAGCATAATGCGACTCAGTGCCGCACAATGCTGACGCTTAATTGGAACGTGAATTAGTTTTAAAATGCGCCAGCAGAGTGCGCTAAGTTCAGTGTTGAAAAAAATTGGTCAAGTGCGAGTTGGACTCGCGCACGAAGGGTTCCGTACCATTATCTATGCAACATAAGGCAACGTTATTAGTATCGAGCAAGAAACCGTAAAAAAATCATGTTTGTTGTATGGGAGCCCCCCTTAAATATTTATTTTATTTTATTTTTAGTATTTGTTTTTATAGCGGCAATAGAAATACATCATCTGTGAAAATTTCAACTGTCTAGCTATCACCGTTCTTGAGATACAGCCTGGTGACAGACGGACGGACGGACAGCGAAGTCTCAGTAATAGGGTTTCCGTTTTTACCCTTTGGGTACGGAACCCTAAAAAGCATATAAAGCATATATATAGCAGTTATATCTATATTATTTTACTCTTTGAAAAAAAGTCATTGTTTATACCTGCATCCTGGCATCCATACTTATATTTATTTATTTTTTAACACAGCTTGAATTAACTTTGAATATTTCCAGAAAACTCCGACGAAAAGCCTTAAATTTTTTTTTAACAATAAATAATATTACTAACGATATTACATAAATAAAATTTCAATCAATGCCAATCTAAAGAAAAAACACTTGTTAATTTTCTGTCGCTGAAGTTGGTATGGAATATGGATTGCACGCATCACTTTTGAGAGTGCTCGATTGTGCGATGCGTTGCTGTAGTTGGAACACTCAACGTTGAGCATTGTGCCGCATAATGCGCTCTTGTGCTGTAATTGGAAAACCATCACAGACACGCAAATGTTAGTAAATTTCGTACAAAGGACGACAGATTTGGGGCAAAAAAGAACAAGTTAATATTAATAAAACAACAGTTTAAAAGAAGAAAGTGTATTTATTCAAGTCAAATAGCTATTTCTCTTTATAGAGAATATATCATAAGCCAGTGTTTTCAAACAATAATCACCAATAAAGGGAAAATAAATAAAATGTTCATCATTGATCCATTACACTGTTCACGAGGTCGCGGGTTCGATTCCCACACAGGACAATGGGCATTGTTCATATTTTTTTTAATCTCTTAATTCGAAAACCATTTCGGGGAATAGAGTTTCTGATCATGATCCGTTATTTTTTTTCGGAAAATTTTCCAAAACAAATGATCTCTATGTGCCCTTGAAATGAAGGACTTAAAATATTAAGGCGTTTTTAGGGATATACTACTCTGAAGTGGAGTTGAAATTGGTCTATTATATCAATTGTCAACTTTGAAAAGATAAAGTGCAATCTGTAGGTAATATGTCTATCAAGAAAAGTCTATACACAGATTGCGTAAAACGATGACGTCACAACATTTAAAGTAATATCTTTAAGAATTTTTAAATAATTCTATGTACTGAATATTTCAATAATACTGAAATTAGTTGCTTAAAATAGTCTATATTTTCTGAAAAGAATATAAAAACAGTAGGTCAAAAATTATGAACAAACCCAATTATTGCGTGTTACTATTTACTTTTACCACACAAATATTTCGACCGTATCTGGGTGTTTATTATGAATTTTTTGTTTACAAAAAGTAGCAAGTATATACGTAGTAAATCTGTACTCCAGTACAAATAACACACGTAAATAAACTAAACTTAGGACCAAAATGACTGAATCTTTATTACTATTTGTTAAACACAGTCTGGTTTGATATGAAGACATACTGGAGTCTTTTTGTATCTTTTAATACTAGGCCTAATTATATTTATAAATAAAAATATTATATATATATATAAGTAAATAAGTACCTTTTCTATACATAAAGGATAAAAATCTACATGTCTACTTATTACTTCTAAGTAACATATTTCTGTAAATACAATTTGTATGTGAGCACAATTATTGTAACTCCTTATCTAATGATGATAAATTTGCAATTTTAATTACTTGTTCTACATTGACCTAGAATTGTTTAGTGATAAAGTTTATCAGGTTATAAATTATATAAAGCCTAGTCACGCTAGCAAAGTGTAAAATAACAGATTACTCTTCGCCTATTATATCTGTAATATGTATATTTATTAATGAACCCTTGAGAATTTTGTAAATAGATCAAACTGAAGCATTTTCTAATTTTCCTTAATTTATGGTCGAAATATTTTTTGCAGAGGAAATGAAAAGACTGGGACCTAATTATTAATTGGATTAATTTTGTAATATAACTTGTGTGGGTGTGTGAACAACGATTTGCATATCTTTATAGATTTTCAGTTATGATCGGAGTAGGTAGAGCTATTTAGGTTCATTGACCACAAACATTGATGTTAACATGGACATTCCATGGGATAAAACTACTTATAACGGATTTTATCGCGGTTTATTTAATTGAAATATAACTTGGGTCGTAATCAGGCTTCTAGTGACGCTGTAGACGAATCACACTTAGAAACAGACCTATGACAGTTTCATTTTATTATTGTTTAAAAGTAAACATGCTGAGCATTTAAATAAATATCTTGTAAATAAAAATAGTTCAAAGAATGAAGACATGAAAATAATTATGATGAAACAGAAGATAATACTTTGTTTTTTTGATGAACATGTTTGAATTAGTTTGTATGTTAATATTATGTTCTTGTACAACTGCAAAATAAAGAAAAATGTAAATGATTGTTGAGTATTGTATAAATATAAAAACTGTTACATAAAAAATCTTTAAACCCATCCTTATACTTATCCATCGTAAAGTAAGTGTATTCTGTCGTTACTCCTTAATCCGTATTAGGTAAATAGCTTTTTATTAATTTCAAAAGTAAATCCCGGGATTTTGAGCATATCCATATTATTGTAAAATACTACTAGTACATAAAATAGCTCTACCTATTCCGATCACTAGTTATTACCACTATAATATGTCCTGTCAATTCTAGTGTAGAGAAACTAAAAAGTGTGTACATAAATAAAGTAGTCAGTAATCAGGATATGAAGACAATAAGAAAACAAAAGATGCAAGTCACAATAGTTTATTAATTCAGATTCTAAAGTTATGAATTAAAGTGTGATTATTTATAAGTAGTACAATATTGCCATCACATAAAGTTTGTCCCGCAGCCAATGAAATTCCTCCCTGTGCCCAACAGTTTTACAACATCCAAATTCAGCATAATCTATATAATACTTAGTAATTGTTAGATCATAACTGACAAAGTGATCACCTCTACAAATGGCAAAGGATTGTATTCAACTTTTATAGGTTACATCAAAAATTCATCTACACAAATTAATAACAACCTAATAAAACACTAGAAAATAGCAAAGTAATCATAAATATTTATAATAATTATAAATTACAATGCTTGTAATATTGCTACAAAGTATTCTAATATAATTGTGAGGTTAAGATCAATCAGCAGTGTTTACGAAATTTCGGGACCTATTTTCTTTTGTCAAATAAAATGACAAAAATATTAAATAAGTTCAATCGCACTCTATACTGCAATCACATACATACTAACAGTTAGCATTCGAGAAATTATGTTCACGTCATTTATACAACATATTTAGAACTTGGTTAAGCTGATCCAATCTTTCCATATTCTGCAAGACTATTCAATATCATCAACGCCGTGTTAAACCGATAAAAGTCACTGGGCACTAGGATAATGGAGCTACGAGTACACTATCAGTTATCATTTCGTTATACTGTAGAAAACAATGCAATGCGCTTTAGTGCAATCGCATGGCCCAGTGAATAAGGCCATGTGTGGCCAATAATTTGAATATTTATTGCAAGTCCTGCAAAATTTGGGTAATATCCTGCATGATATTTAAATAATACAGACATCTAAGGAAACCTAACTGAAATTAATAATCAACATAGATAGTCATAGCTATGACAATGCTATAAAACTATAAAAGATTTAAGAAAATCTACTACATCTCCGATATAGTTGTTAAGTTCATTTGTAAGTTAAGTTTTTCTACATGAAACTAATTATATCCAGAATATTCCATGTTGAGTTATCAAAGTTTAGTGACCTTTAGCGTTATTATAAAAATGTAGGCCCAAAATATTCCATAAACACTTATTTGAAATAGTAACCGTCTTAACTAATATTTCTGTTGGTTGACATTGCAAACATCATTTAAGCATACTATGAAGGGAACAAATTTCAAAGTAAGTAACCAACAGAAATAGATAAAGTTGCTAAATAAAGGGACATTACGCATTATGACAATATGTCTAGCTGGTGGCACATTGGACTCTATTCATACCAGGATGGTCGTCATCTTCATCGTGGGCGTTCGACTGGTTGTGTCGCCTACGATTCTCTTGTTCAGGGTCCAAATCCATCAACTGACATTCTTCTGCAAGTTCTGGAATCTCCTCCTAGAAATTATCAGAACACAAATAATAAATATATCAATACATATAGTAATCTCTCTGTGGATTATTTGTTTGAGCTGTTTGGGGTCGAGACACTTGGATTATGGGGCCCGAGTGCGCAGTCTCTTTATAAAGATCTTTCTAAGAGACTGGTCGACGTTACACGCGACCGAAAGGCTGCCCTGTATTTAGCAATTCGTTTAAGCATTGCTATACAACGTGGCAATGCGGCCATTCTTTTGGGTACGTTACCCAATGATTGGGATGCGGACGAATTTTTTTATGCCTAATTTGAAGCCCCCCTTATTTTCTTGTTTTATATTAAATATGTATTAAGTGTGTCATTATGTTATAATGAATACAAATAAATATTACAAGACAAAACGATTTTTTCTGACATGGCACTTTATTTATTTTCTGGGAACTTTACACGTAATTTTAGATTGAGTGAATTGAAAGCTCATTAGGGGTTTAAAATATGTTTTGTAATCAACTAGTGATAACAAAACATGTTTTTAACAACTAATTAATTCAGAATTAATGTTGTACAGGCTTAACTATCAGTGTTCAATTCTATTGAATGTAGTAAAATCAAAAAAAACCTAATATGTAATTTTTTGTTTGGAATCAAATAAAATAATTTACTCTGGTATCTTTATTAGAATTACTAAAGCCAGTATTAGCATTGAATACGAAGCAATCTGACCTTGCATAACCTCCACACTAATGAGATGATGCAATAGTCAATACAAAATTAGACTTCTTTTATAAAATACTGGCTGGTACCCACGACTTGCTTCGCTCCTATTGTTCGCAGCATGACGTTTTATAAAAAGCCTTAAAGCCTTCCTTAATGAATGCACTATCCAACCCCAAAGGTCTTTCAAAATTGGACCAGCAGTTCCTAAGATAATCGCAATAAACAAACAAACTTTTCAGCTTTATAATATTATACTAATACTAAAGATCAGGAGTGGCCAACAAGTCGATCGCGCGATAAATTTTGATCGATCACTCACACCATGAGGGGACGCATTCAATGCCAAATGTTTCTAGTACTTGATATAGGAATGAACATGTACTCAGCTCATGCTTCGAGTAGGGAGACGTTCAGCGTAACCACTTTTAGTAGTTTTCTACTATTTTAGTAGATTTTGAGCATGGATTTTAAATTTTAATTCCCCTGGACAACATTTTTTAACCCATTAAATAAATATTCATGTATGTTGCTGGAACTCGCAAGAGTGCACGGCGGTATAAAAGCACATTGCATAAACGTCTCCCTTCTTACCTTAGGGTCGTTAGGTCGATCGCGACTCAATTTGAAATAAAAAGTAGATCTTATGTGCACAAAAGTTGGCCACACCTGTTATAGATAGATCAATCAATGGTCTAAATTTGACCATAATTAAAACTTTGTTTTAACCATGACTTGATATATGTCGAGAGTAACAGGAATACATTAATAACTTCATTGGTAAGAAACAATTTGTCATTTTCTCTCAGCATTGAAAAAAAATAATAAAACTTACCCTTTGCCTAGGTGGCAGACAGTTCTCTAAAGCTGGAATGACTTCTGGTGGAATGGAACTAGGAAAGTCAACATAGAATTGTATAATTAGTTGACCCTTTTCAAATGGATTCTTGTACATTGGCATACCTGAAATTGAAATATAAGATATATAGCATCTATAATTGTCCTTTATGAACAATAATAATATTTATGAACAATAAGGAAGAAAAAACATGATGCGCGATCCCAAATAATATGGGATAAGGGCAGGAAGAAGAGTAAAGATATACATACATACATACATAAAGATATACAACTGATGTCATCAACTACAACACATGGAATTTGGAGCAACATATTTTCGCATTTGAAAATAGTATATGCCCTTTCTCAGGAAGTAAACTCTTTATTTATTTATTCATTTACAATTAGTATATAAACTTTTTATATAAATCAGTTAAGTAGTTGTAATGTGACAAATAAACAGAGACAGTTATTGTCACATTAGTATGGGTTACAGGAGTTTTGTGGCGTTCTTTGAGGTAGCCTATGCCCAGCAGTGGGCAGAAATTACATACCTTCATTCAAAACACACTTGACTTTGCCATGCTTTATAACTTCGCCTGGCAACACAGTAATTACAAGATCTCTTTCGTCAAGAGTCCGAATCACCTTTTGGAAGCCACACAGAGCTTCAACAAGCTGAATATTCATCCGCATCATGAGATCATTTCCTGCACGTTTAAATACCTGAAATAAGTAAATAAATATTCATGGTCAATTTGCACAACGTCCCCTGGTCCCAAACTATATGCTTGTGTTATGGTTACCAGAATACGGATATGCTACATAAACTACTTTTCATTTGTAAATACATATTTATAATACATAGTATAAACCCAGACACAAAACAAACATTTGTATGACAATTATAAATATCACAAAAATGATTGTACCATGCGGCAATCAAACCCATGACCTCAAGAATGACATATGAACCACTAAAACCACTGAGCCCCATCATACACAAAATTTTATATTAAACACAAGTTGAAGTGTAGACAACCTAGTCCTTTCTCAAGCTCTAGATCATCAGTGTATTAAATTGAATTTAAATTGTTTCAGTAGTTCTTTCAAGACAAATGGTAACTATAAGCATACATAATTATGTTTTCTACTAATACTTACATCATGGAATTTTTCTTCTAAAACAATTATAAGATCCCCAGGTTCAAGGCCCGGTTCTTGATCACCCTCACCACTGAATACAATTTTTTGTCCATTGGTCATACCCTTGTCAACATGAACCTCAAGTATTTTACGGTCACGAACAGTTTTTCGGCCCTGAAATTAGTAAATTATATCTGAATTAATCTCTAAGCTGCCTAAATAAATTTTCGATTTTGTTTATGAAATTTTACCTTAAATGAATATGTAAAAAAATTGGTTTATACTCTTACTAGCTGTTGCCCGCGACTCTAACTTTTATTGCGGAATTTTTTTTTCGCAATAAAAGTTAGCCTATGTTCTTTCTCTGGGTCTAAAGATTGTCTGTGCCAAATTTCATCAAAATCGGTTGAGAGGTTTAAGCGGGAAAGCGTAACAGACAGACAGACAGAGTAATTTTCGCATTTATATTAGTAGGGAACAAGGGATGAAATATAAAAATATGAAATATAAAAACTTGAGGGCATTAAGCCAACAGGATTTCGCATGCCAATTTCGTTGCCAAGTTTACTGTCAGGTTGGCTGGGTGCAGATGTAACCCATGCAAGCACTTATAACGTAATTGATTTCGTTTAAAATCTCACGCGCAATAAGGGAACAGTCTCCATATACAATGAGTATGAGCATTGCTCTCGTACCTTTTTCAACCAAAGAACTGCTGTTGGATTAATTCTCTAAATATGAAAACATTAATTGAAATCATCTCAGTAATTTTAAGAGAATTTAAGTAAAATTGTGTATCGCGCCGGGTCATGGTAAAGCTCAAGGCACCATCATGGCCTGGCAGGGCAAAAAGGAGGAGGGGAAAAAAATAAATAATTATAGCGTATTGATGTACTTACCTGACAAACCTTGCAGCGATCTTTGGGGTCAATAATCTCTCTTTGTCCCCGGCATGCACTACACACAGTTTGTATTTGATGTATCATGCCCGGAGCCAACTGTTGAATCTGAACTTGCATACCTGTACCTCGGCAAGTGGGACAAGTTTGTACTGCTCCCTGGTGAAAATAGAACACTTTATTAAACACATTGCTTACAGCTGTTGTAATCATTATTTTTAAAGTTAAGGAGCTAATACAATTTGAATATTTTGAAATGCTAGCAACAGCCCATGACTTCTTACACATTAAATGTAGACTTTTTTTTACATTTTTCCTTGATGCTCCGCCCCTAATGGTCGCAGCGTGATGTTATATGTATAGCCTATATCCTACCTTGATAAATGTACTATCCAACACTGAAAAGTTTTTCAATTCAGGGCAACAGTTCCTGAGAATTGAATGTAAAAAAAAACAAACAAATTCTTCAGCTTATTATATTAGTATGGATATGTCAGTACCTTCTTCCCACCACGACCTTCACACTTCTCACAAATAACATTCTTCTGAAGTGCAAGTTTCCTGACAACACCACAATATAGCTCGGGTAGTGTTACAGACAGCTGATGTACAACATCTTTGTACTTCCTTTCACGTTCACGGCTGCGACCACCACTGCAACCTCCACCAAAGAACATATCAAACAAGTCCATAGGTGATGTGAACCCACTGCCACCTCCTCCTTCCTTCAAGGCTTGTTCTCCACCTATTAAAACAAATGTATCACTTTAAATAAAGTTAATTATATGACTTCACACCTTTTCCAATAGGGGTAGGCCAGACTATAGAGTGCCTTCTGTTATAATTTAAATCATATCCTTAGCATCATTTATACTCATCATCATATTTGTTTTTATTTAAGGTTTGTTTGTTTTGTCACCCTTGTAGTGTAAAAAAACACACAAACATACAAAAGAGTGTATGAGTTAAATGTACATGAAAAAAAATTTTCACTCAAAGGTAGTTTTTATGAGCATACATGTGTTTGTGTGTGTGTGTGTATGTATGAAATACGGGCTTGCTTTTAAGCAAGAAAAAGGTGAAATTATTGTGTGATAAATGATAAGTCCAAATTCGATTTCAAGATTGACAATATGGTCTTTCCTGGGTAATCATAATGTACCTATCCAACATGTATTAAACAATGTTACTATTGCATAACATTTTATTTTGTTGTCATTCCATTAACACTAAAACATGACTTTGCAAAATATAAAGTTAATGATTAGGGGAAATAATTAATAAAAGTAAACTTTTCCTTTGTAAAATCTACACTGTTTTGGTACAACAATTAAGGATAGTGTAAGTAATAAGGCTATCAGCCTACCCTCATTGAAAAGCAGTGTAAGAATACGATATTAAGTTAGTATCCAAATGAATAGTGCAAACAAACCTTGGTCATAGATTCTTCTTTTGTCTGCATTAGACAGAACTTCATATGCTTGAGAAATCTGTTTGAACCTTTCGCCTTCATTAGGATTTTTGTCAGGGTGGTATTTCAAGGCTAGCTTCCTGTAGGCTTTTTTCAATTCGTCTGTAGTGCAGTTGGTTTTAACACCCAAAATGTCATAATACGTCGTTTCCTTCACCATCTTTATTATTTAACCTATGGATACGTCAAAGGAATATTTTAATTGTTAAAGAACGATGTTAGTAACAACGATACAATTGTATTAAATTATTTAGCGTTTTAATTAGTACATCACATGTCCGATTAGCTATTCCATGACAAAAATCAATGAAAATTTGTGATGCGACGGCTATCTATATGCGAATAGGACAAACAATTAAGCAACAAAGGAATTGCTAAAGTTCATGATATTCATAGACACGTTTACATATATTGTACCGATTAAATTAGCAACACTTCTTTTAATGGCGTTTTCAAAAAGCGGAAAAGATTTGTAACTTCCAGAATCCTCACAATATCATTATTTTCACGAAGGAAAGCAGTAAGTAAAAAAGAGTTACCTCTATAACCTTACTCAATATTTCTCTTCAATAAAAGTCGGAAAACTTCCAGAAACACTGATTCACTGAATTCACAAGCACAATCGGAAATACACGTTATCCAACGGGCACTTTTGCACGCGAACGCGATTCAAATGACGTTTGTAAGATTTTTGATTGAACTCATTGAACGAGAATGCTTGGAGCAGGAATGAAAATGAAATCCCGTTGTTTCGAGAACGTTCTCCATGTTCTCAAAGCACAGACTAGATAGATACCTGTAGTAAAAATGTAAGTTCTCTAAGTAATCTGTGACTTCTCATAAACTCACCGCTTATTATCTTCTGGTAGTTTTCCAATTACAGCACAAGAGCGCATTATGCGGCATAATGCTCAACGTTGAATGTTTCAACTACAGCAACGCTTCACACAATCGAGCACTCTCAAAAGTACCTAATGTTTTTGCGTGATGCGTGCAATCGATACCAACTCAGTGACAGAAAATTAACAAGTGTTTTTTCTTTATGTTGGCATTGATTGAAATTTTATTTACATAAATATTATAGTTACTAATATTATTTATTTTTAAAGAAAATTTTAAGGCTTTCGTTTCGTCGGAGTTTTCTGGAAATAATCAAAGTTAATTCAAGCTGTGTTAAAAAAATAAATATAAGTATGGATGAAGATACAAACAATGACTTTTTTTTTATATTCCACACTTCTAATGTGAATACAATTTTATTTTAGTATTTTTATTTCAACACTGTACTTAGCGCACTCTGCTGGTGCATTTGAAAACTAATCCTATCCAGGATTTCTCCTTTCATTGTTTCCAGATCCTGACATCATTCATACTTTCATCAAATTTATAGAGTTGAATAACATAAAAATCTAATATCTTCATAAATATCATGTCATAACAAATATTTTCTAACACTTGCGCGACTCATATGTTTAAATAAAACTACTTTTTACGGATTTAGACGCGTATATTTGTTTTAAATTTTGGCCCGACGTTTCGGAGACTTTGCAGTCACCATGGTCACGGGTGAGACATGTTAAAACAAATATACGCGTCTAAATCCGTAAAAAGTATGTCATAACAAGTTTAGTATCTAGTTTAGTAGTATGTAGTTAGGATAATCAAGTGTATTATTTGGCGCCATCTCATTGAAATAATATCAATTATCAACCAATGTTATTAACATATTAAGAAAATAAAATAGAGATTACTGTCCAGAAAAAAAAAATCTGCGTCGCGCTTAAGTGTCATGTTACGACTTTCCTCCCACTGACCTATCATTTGTGTCAATTCCATTGTGTCAAACAAAATGTCAAATCAAATTGTGTCGTTCGTTTGTGACAGTTTGTGATTCAGTGTGGTTCTGTTGCGTTTCCACCAGTTATTTACGTTTCTTAAAATAATTTCAACATAATATTCACTTAATATTAAACGGATAATGGCAGAAAAGCAGTTAAAAAATAGAGTTTGCATTATCGGGTCTGGTAATTGGTAAGCTGACACTAAAGACTTATTTTAAAATACCCAAGCTATGGAACCAGATAAATTAACTAGCAAAATAAATTCCTCGGTGACCTTTAGTGTATTGATGACATAACAAAAATTAAATATTAGTTAATTTTGCATATCGTATAATAATTAGTAAAATAAAATATTTTTTTATTTTATTTAATGGGCTTTGTTGCTTTGCGACTATATCGCCCTGAACCAAAAAAATATGTTGCACTTACATTCATTGCGAATTTATAAAATATATTTGCAAAGCAACAGGGCATGTTGCTTGAATCCCAAAGTGTAATAAGGCCAGAGAAATGATGGTCTACTGTATATAAGATATGCAAATGCTGTTATTTACATTATTATATATTGTTTTTAGGGGTTCTGCAATTGCTAAAATTGTTGGTCGCAATGCTGCTCGATTACCAAATTTCGAAGATAGAGTCACCATGTGGGTGTATGAAGAGATCATTGAAGGAAAAAAGCTGACTGAGATAATTAATGAAACACATGAGAATGTTAAATATTTGCCAGGACACAAGCTTCCTGATAATGTGGTAAGATATTTGCATTTGTTTTTGTATTTATATCTCTCCAGCCCATTTATGTACCACTGTTGGGCATGGTCCTCTTCCACTTTGGGAGGGATTACGATCTTTTGTGCCGCGCTGACCAGGCGTATTGGCACAGGTTTTATTTTCGAGTTTTCCGTCTCCTGCAGAGGATAATATCTGTATGCAATATCCCTTAGCTGATTTTTACAGCATCCTTGGGAGGAGATAGGGTGGTGACACTTGTGTTCTAAATCCGACTCCACACAGAAAATATTTTGTATTTATGTTAGTTGGTAATTAGAAAAAATATGGGTATGAAAGCAGTGGCTTGGCCAAAGAGATGCTTGATGAGACTTTATGTTGTGTGAAATGTCCATGAATATTGATTTATTATTTATTTATACATTTCATTTATTCCTCTTATCACTTACATTTTTAAATATAAAATAATAAATTAAAAATACATTTAAAAATATAAAAAAATAGAAATCACCGAGTGGCAGTGTGCATAGGTGCCAAGCTACCGGTGGTCAAGGTTTCAGAACCGGTTATTTATTTATTATTATTATATTTATTTTTTTAATAGATTTTTTTTTCTTTATTTTTAAGTAGGGGTTTTGTCACACAGTGACTACGTCACCCCCGTAAGGTAAACAATGCCATTTTTAAATTGATGCCAATTTTAAATAGATACCAGAGTGCATTAGATACTAGCCCAGAAGAGCTGTTAATTATTGTTTTTTATCCTTCTAATATGTATAAACTCTTGAAATCATAATAATACTAGCTGACCCGGCAAACGTTGTTTTGCCATACTAAAAAAAAATGTTTGAAAAATAGATGTTGGCCGATTCTCAGACCTACTGAATATGTATGAAAAATTTGAGAAGAATCGGTCAAGCCGTTTCGGAGGAGTACGGTAACTAACACTGTGACATGGAAATTTTATATATTAGATTATACTATCAATCTATGGCCGAATTGAAAATGTAGCAAATCTACAACATTTTCTTTGACACAATACTTAGTCCTAAACTAGTATCAGGAATGTTATAATTAAAAAAAAATTACAATAAAAACTCCTGAGTCTGACAAATAAATCAGCCTCATTCCAGTTATTTAATAATCTTGAAAATTTATGACTGTGGACACTTTGGCCTCCTTCAAAAGAGTCTAGTTTGTAGCAGTGTAGCACTTACAAATGTTCATGTTTACCTAGATGTATGAGTGTATATGAAGTAGAGATGAAACGGATAGTAGTTTGGCCGGATACCGGATATTCGGCGAGCTACTAGGCTGGAGCGCCGAATATCCGGCTGCCGGATATTCGGCCCTTTATTGCGGTGACGCGATCAGTTTGATTTGGTGAACGAGATCGGGAATATTCAGGCGCATTCGGGTCGCACGTAAGCGGAGATCGGGTCGACTCGGGGGCGTTCGAGTGTAATCGCGCGTGTCAGTTTGTGTTTGTTTCTCAGTTCGTTTGTAGTTTATTTCATTGTTTATCACTTGTTGTCGTGATTTTATGTTTGAACTCTGATAGATTAACAAGAAATGTCATCATCAAAAACACGAACGCCAATATGGCAATATTTTGATTTAAACAGTGACGATAACAAGTACGCGGTATGTTTATTGTCAGGTTAAAATTTCTCGTGGTGGTGAAGGAAAAAAGGCGTATTAAACTAATAATTAATGAAACAAACATTTTTGATGTGCAATTATAAAAATAAACGGTGTCCATAACCTATTAGAGTATGATTTGCCTTGTGTAAAATACTGAGATTTTTTTTAAATTTTACTATCCGGTATCCGGCCGGATAGTGAAAACAAGGCCGGATAGGCTGGATACCGGATAGTTACCGGATATCTTGGCTTCATATTATGAAGCCAAAGAAGTGATTAAATTGTAGCAGATAGTGCTCTATAGTCTTTGTCTAAAAAAATTGGTCAAGTGCGAGTCGGACTCGCGCACGAAGGGTTCCGTACCATTATCTATGCAACATAAGGCAACGTTATTAGTATCGAGCAAGAAACGGTAAAAAAATCATGTTTGTTGCATGGGAGCAAAGATGACAATAAAGATGATAATATAACAGACATGGCCATAATGTATTTTCTCAATCCTTATCACTCTGATTAACTATTTCAGTTATCATTCAATCTTGAATTAATTAACTAGAAAGTTAGTAATCTTGGCTATCATTCAATACATCAACAGTAAATTAGTACTGAAAATAATACAAGGTATACACACATTTTATTTTTAATTTCTCCTAGTAAATCTATCTCTTCTTTAACTTTACTAATTATAAAACGTAGTAGCTATTTTTGTATGTATTGTTGTATTGTATATTTGTATTGTTGTATTATAACTATGTAAGCTTATATCTTCAAAAATACGCAACCGATTCTGATGCGGTTTTTTTAATAGATAGAGTGGTTCAAGAGGATGGCTTTTTTGTATAATTTGTTAAGATATTATTATGGTTTATATTTCAAATACCGTGCGTACGAAGTTACGGGCGACATTTGTTTTTTTATAAAAACATGTTTTTTATTCCTTTCTACCTGACGTTAAGCCAGTAAGGTTATCGGCGAGCTTCGTGGTCTAGTGGTTCATGTAACGGACTGCCGATCACGCGGTCGCGGGTTCGATTCCCGCACGGGGAAATCATTTGTGTGATGTTTTTAAATGTCATACAAATGTCTCTGCGTCTGGGTGTTTCTATGTATTATAAGTATGTATTTACAAAAGAAAAGTAGTATATGTAGTATATCCGTATTCTGGTACCCATAACACAAGCATATAAAGCTTAGCTTGGGACCAGAGGACGTTGTGTGAAATGTCCGTGAATATTTATTTATTTATTTAAGTGGTAATGGAATCTTCAATGTTTACCACCAAAGGTTGATGCATTGCATCAACTATGTAAGAAGCCTATTTACCCCATTTAAATAAACTTTTATCATGGGGAGACATTGGATGCAAGCGGCACATGACCGCGCGTTGTGGCGTTCTATGGGGGAGGCCTACGTCCAACAGTGGACGGAGGAAGGCTGATGGATGGATGGATATAAACTTTTATATCACTTTTTAGTTCTATAACAAAACGTACAATGGGACGCTATTACTATGACTTTGTTCTCCATCCCTACGTCTATCGGTCCGTCTATCAGTCCGTCTCGTCACCAAGCTGTATCTCAGGAACGGTGATAGCTAGAGAGTTGAAATTTTTACATAATTATGATGTATCTGTTTTGTTTAACAGGTGGCAATTCCTGACGTAGTTGAAGCGGCGAAAGACGCTGATGTATTAATCTTCGTGGTTCCTCATCAGTTCGTCCGAACTATTTGTTCAACGCTTCTAGGAAAAATTAAACCAACAGCAGCTGCACTTTCACTAATAAAGGTAAGTAAGCACTCAAAAACGATCAACATTTGCGCTACAAATCTAGTGTATAAATCTATGCAATTAAATCAGTAACTCTAAATTGAGAATGATTTAAGTGTTTATTTTTTATTTTAGGATGCTAAAAGTTTTACTATCAACTTCTAGTTTAGAGTTCGATTTCACTTGATAGATGCGTAATGAAAGGTTTGCTGCTCATAAAACTATTTACAAAAATCTAATGCTCAATTTCGTTCATAGGGCTTTGATATTGCCGAAGGTGGTGGCATTGATTTAATATCACATATCATCACAAGATGTCTGAAGATTCCTTGTGCTGTTCTGATGGGTGCAAACATCGCTTCAGAGGTAAGGAAACATTCAGATTTACTCTTACTGTACTGTATTGAACTTTTATTATTACGGTCGTTCAGAATCTTTTAAATCGCTAACTAACGATTTTGCAATGAACTTCCTGTCGTGGTTTTCCCACAAGGCGTATGGGGCTCTTCAAAAAAGGCGTATAAATGTCCTAAATGGCAACGTCGTCCATAGCCAACGCCATGATAACGGCTTCCCATCAAGCGAGCGGTATACTTGTTTTCACCCTTGTAATATATAAAAATATTACCGCCAATACATTGTATATATTTAGATCATCATATAATTTTTTGGCCTAAAAAGCGATAAAAGATAAGTGACGCGTCACATAATAATATCTTTTGGTGTCGTGCGGAAAGTAATGAAATGTAACTATGCACAATTACTGATTTAGTTACATAACAAATAGTGTATGTATTATAAAATATGGTAAAGAAATGAATAGGTTTTGTGAAAGAAATAATTTAGTGTTTTAACAGTTCAAAACAATCACTATCGCTAACAAGTACATGTTATGAATTATGTAAAATTTGTTATATAAAATGTTAATATTTTAGATTTTTAATAGAAATAAAACTACATTTTACAGAATAAATCAAATAATTAATAAATTACTGTAATACATTTTACAGATTTAGACGCGTGTTTTTTTTTTAAATTTTAAGTAGTTTATTAAAAGTAATTTTATTTAAACAAATGAGTCGCTCAAGGGTTAGAGAATATTTGTTATATTAAAATAATAAAAAGTAATGTTCATAATACGCGTAGCGTAATTAGTTTGCGTCTCGAAGCATTTCAATGTCATTGATACCAAGGTTTTAACCTAGTAGTTGCTAATTTATTGTGATAAGATGGGATAATAGCCGTCATCAAATGCAAAGATATCAAGTATACAACTTCTTTAGATACCTAGAACAAAATAGGTAGCACATTATGGGATAAACATAGATGATTGGCAGAAGACAACGTTAAATAAACCCTTAACAAAGCAGAATAAGGCATAAGTGTCCATCCAGTCCTCTAAATAGGGCTGAATAGAAGAACAATGAAAGATTTTTATAAACTAAAAATAAAGTCTTCCGTATTTTCGATAACAGTTGTAGGCATAGTAACACTTTACAATTACACTGTCGATCTTTTTTTCATATTGGCATTGTGCCCAGAAAGTGACTGAATAATTTTCACCTAGTTACCTTTTCATTTCGCTCAATTGTCAAGCTGAAATTTTGCATTACCGATTCTCAATGAAGTCGCTTATCCTAGCTAGATCAATAACGTCTTCGATTTTTAAATTACGGCATTGGCTCATTCCAATAGTCCTCTAACCTTGTCGCAATGTCGTTAAGCACTGTTATGAATTTCAAATAAATGCGTCGAATGGAAATGCTAAAATGTAAAAACTTGGACTGTTTAGTCCAAGGTCAGCACTAGTTTTACTTGCGCGATTAATGAATGGTCCTTATGACCTTGGAGTTAAAATGTATATTAAAATCTTAGATTCACTGAACATGCACACAATTTTTTGTAAAAATTATTGGTCTAGTCACTTGAGAAAAGAATAAATAAATAAATATTCACGGACATTTCACACAACGTCCTCTGGTCCCAAGCTAAGCTTATATGCTTGTGTTATGGGTACCAGAATACCGATAGAATACATATACTACTTTTCTTTTGTAAATACATACTTATAATACATAGATACCCAGACGCAGTACAAACTTGAGAAACGAAAAATTTGAAAAACTCGAAAAAATTTCTTCAAGACAATACGATGTTTAGATACTTTGATATTAAGTATTTATTATGTTTAAGACGTATTTTAAGATGTGATTGCCATGTCTATTATATTGATAGGTAGCCGAGGAAAAGTTTTGCGAAACTACTATCGGATGCCGGGATGTTATGCTTGCGCCGACTATGCGAGACATCATACAAACAGACTATTTCAGAGTAGTTGTTGTAGATGATGAAGACGCCGTAGAAATTTGTGGAGCCCTAAAGGTAAGTCACTTGTAATAACACAACATTTTTGTATTGTTTTTCTAGCTTCATTAAATCGAAACTAAGTTTTCCCAGTGGGTAATACGGATGTAATATATTATCCACTGGGAAGTTGCCCAATAATATAAAAGAAAAACTTTATAGTCACATCCTATTATCAGGTGAAATTAATTTTAAGTGAAAATGTCCGTAAATTATGTTTGAAGATGTACATCACGTGAAATGCCAGCATAATTGGTTCATTTGCTTAATTTATGATGGAACTGCCTAATGTGTATGTTGATTACGGATGGCTAATATTTATTTATTGATTAGACTTTGATCGGACTTAACAGAATTACGGATAAAAACGTTGGTAAACATTATTTATAGTACAAATACAGTACGGTAATAGTATTTCGTGAAAGTAGAATTTATAAATACCGAGTGACGTTCCGAGCTATCTTTAAAGTTGTATCCCGCCACAAGTACTCTCTATAAGTAAATATATATTTATGGTGGACGTAAAGTTTCCGTATTTTTTACTGTTCTGGCCAGCACTAGGACAAGGGAAAAAGTTTCTGGAACTTCAACACAGAAAGGACGTTTGTATGAAAGTCCGTTACTATCAAATTAGGGATAAAGAAATCGATCTTATAGCCGACGAAGTTTCTAAAGCTAGTCGTAGCATAAATGTTAATTGAATTTGTGTCTTTTAGAATATCGTAGCAGTGGGAGCTGGCTTCGTTGATGGTTTGGGCTATGGTGACAACACAAAAGCAGCTGTGATACGTTTAGGACTTATGGAGATGATCAAATTCGTTGATGTATTTTACCCTGGCAGCAAACTTAGTACATTTTTCGAATCGTGCGGAGTAGCTGATCTTATCACGACATGTTATGGTGAGTACTTATTTATTGTTTTATTTTTATAGTTTTATTTACAAGTCAATATTCTATAGTTCTATCCCCATAAGAAAAACGCATAACGGTATGTATGATAATGATGATAATATGTACAGCATTTTTTGTTACTTCAGACAATTTGTCACTCACACATCTAGTTAAGACGATACCAAAATAGCTTCGTCCATTTTTCTACGTACGAAGTTTTCATTGTTTCTTTAAATTGAATGGCTAGAGCTCTTATTTTTAAAAAACATATACTTATATGTTTTTTTCAATATATGATCTAGGATCGCATAAACTCAGAAACACGATTGAAAAAGTTTTCTCGATAGAAAATCTTAGCGAAACAACCT
Source organism: Orgyia antiqua (assembly GCA_916999025.1). Taxonomy (NCBI): domain Eukaryota; kingdom Metazoa; phylum Arthropoda; class Insecta; order Lepidoptera; family Erebidae; genus Orgyia; species Orgyia antiqua. The sequence continues at coordinate 10,560,863 of OU779864.1, read as the reverse complement.
CTCTAATTTTTTATTTTTTTCATTTGTCGGTCTATAATCGCGTATTAACTAATGAAATAACTTTAAAAACATAAGTAACTATTATATATAGAAACACGTAAATCAGAATTAAAATATATTTAGTAGATTTTGAGTAAATAGGAAAAGTATCCCTAATTCTTCATTTTCTGTGCCTACTGGCTGTGTTAATGTTAATATGTACGTGTCGGCGATGATATACGATAATATTGATGTAGGCCCTTAAGAATATGATGTTATGTTTCGGTTTACGAATGGTATAAATAAAAAACAAATAAATTACAAAATAAAATTAGCAAAGAATATTTATAATTCTTAGATCTTTTTTTTTCTCGCTATATTAATATAATATAATTATAGGAAACTCTCTAAGCCATAATATTATTCTTGTAATTTTATTAAGATATTGTTTAGTATTATTTGCACTGTAAGGAGCTGGCTATGTATTGTTAAATTTACGCGTCGATAAATATGCGATACAATGTTGTTGATTTAATTGTGCAACTAATGATATTTATAAACGGGCCGCTATCCAAGGTCTGTTCTACAACTGCTTGTAACCTTATTTTTTTATAAATACCATAATAGATCAGAGTTGCAAAACTACAAAGTATCGATTGTGCTAAATAGACAACTCATTATTTTAGATTACTTTTGTTGCAAATATGGAAAAAATATATATAACAATAGTAATGTAGAGTTTTTTTTTTGTAAATAAATACGTAGTCAAAGCTTACAACATAATACATGTGTTGCATACTATATGTAATTGTATAAAACTTTCGACTTTATTTTTTAATAAGTAAAGATAAAGAGGTTTAAAGTCTTCATTTATCTTTCAAAATAAGTATTGGTTTTTAAAATGTAATTCTACCACTTGGTCGCATAATCCCGGAAAAGCGCGACTGCCTGTGACATTTAAAACTCTGAACGTCTGGCAACGCAGACAATTACCTAATTATATTTGTAACTCATATACTAGTCTCGTGATAATAGCACGCATAGTGCGTGTGACAATGATGTCACGGTTTCGGTTCCCAGTTCAAGATGTTCACATTCACTAAAACTTAATATTCGACGTGTAATGTTCAACATGTTTCGTTTTCATATCATTATTAATCCACCATCACATGGACAGACAGTGTGATTAAAGATTAGTATGTACACAAAATTTCAGGAAAATCGGTCGAGCCGTTTCGGAGGAGTACGGTAACTAACATTGTGACATGGAAATTTTCTATATTAGATCTAACTATTTATGATGGAATTTTGCATTATTTATTGCGAACGATTACCGTTGCTATTCAGGAGTTCCGTTTATGTAATGTAACTTTTATCTAAATAGGACGTATACTGTGGACTTTGACTTAACTATGTTTACAGTTTGACGTGCAATGCAATATGCTGTAGATATAGATATCGTAATAAAATTGTTATAATATAAACACTTTGGGAATTAGTCGCGAAAAATATTATAGTTTATGTATCTCAGTTACTTGAATTTTTTTGGGACTAACGAAATATACATATAATGCTTACGAAAATTAGAAAATATTGGTAGCTACCAGGTTTATAAACTCGAATCAGTTCTGCAGTTTAAAACAGAAATAAACTGACACCATGATGTTAGTGGCACACGTAAGAGATACATACATATCGCAAAACAAACAAAGAAGCATAACTTCTTACGTGCCTACATGAGTATTCTCTTAAAGGTCTATGGTCTTATTCATAATGACTTATCGGAGGTATAAAGTTCGCTAAAATAGGTTCGCGAAAATTTTCAAGACTTGTTATTCATAATAGTCTTTTTACGCTAAAATGTTTATTATCTCTCCGATAAAATCTCCGTTTAAACCTCCGATAAGTCATTATGAATAAGACCATTACAGTTTATCCACGTAAAACTGCGTTTACGGTAGTGTTGTGTTCACCGTAGTGCAAAATAGCATCGATCTACATGTAACGATATTAATAGCTGGACTGTACCATAAGATTTTATATTTAGCTCCAACGAAATAAACTTGGGTGGACGACAGATGTTTTTACAAAAGAAACCTGTCTTTCTCTATCTCTCTCTCTCTCTCTCTCCCCCCCCCCCTGTCTCTTCAGTCATTAACGTTCCATTGTTAGGCGTTAATGGGCTGGAGAATGAGAGAGAATTCTTAAGCCGTCACCACACGGGCTAACAGAAAAAGAAAACTTAACTAAAAGAAAACTTATCATTGCAGTATTCATAAAAGATAATGTATAAATATTTGCATTTGATTACACAAGTGGTTGCGTTTTTTTTTAAACTAATGAACAAGACTGGCAATCAGCAAGGTTAGTGACAGTGACCTTGTTGCGTTATAATGAAGTATTTATAAATATGTATGTAGGTATACATACAGTTAGGTTAGATGGTTAAAGAGAATGCGTTTGTATTTAAGGTCAAAGACACTATCACAATAAAGAGTACAATCGACGCGAAATGTTTTTAATTTTGTGTAAAACATTTCGGAGATTTTACAGACAGTCACCATAGTCACGCACGGGTGGGACTGAGCTGTAAGGTGTCTTCTGGGTCTGTGATCAGTTGACATCTGTGTGCGTGACCATGGTGACTGAAGTCTTCGAAACGTCAGGCTAAAATTTAAAACAAATATACGCGTAAAAATATTTATGTAGAGAAAATTATGTTGAGGGTGCTTTTCCGTCCAAGTTGCGTAGCAGCGATGCGTAAATAATGAACGCACGCATCCAACAAATTAATATTTTTTAATAAGTAAAGATAAAGAGGTTTAAAGTCTTCATTTATCTTTCAAAATAAGTATTGGTTTTTAAAATGTAATTCTACCACTTGGTCGCATAATCCCGGAAAAGCGCGACTGCCTGTGACATTTAAAACTCTGAACGTCTGGCAACGCAGACAATTACCTAATTATATTTGTAACTCTTATACTAGTCTCGTGATAATAGCACGCATAGTGCGTGTGACAATGATGTCACGGTTTCGGTTCCCAGTTCAAGATGTTCACATTCACCAAAACTTAATATTCGACGTGTAATGTTCAACATGTTTCGTTTTCATATCATTATTAATCCACCATCACATGGACAGACAGTGTGATTAAAGATTAGTATGTACACAAAATTTCAGGAAAATCGGTCGAGCCGTTTCGGAGGAGTACGGTAACTAACATTGTGACATGGAAATTTTCTATATTAGATCTAACTATTTATGATGGAATTTTGCATTATTTATTGCGAACGATTACCGTTGCTATTCAGGAGTTCCGTTTATGTAATGTAACTTTTATCTAAATAGGACGTATACTGTGGACTTTGACTTAACTATGTTTACAGTTTGACGTGCAATGCAATATGCTGTAGATATAGATATCGTAATAAAATTGTTATAATATAAACACTTTGGGAATTAGTCGCGAAAAATATTATAGTTTATGTATCTTAGTTACTTGAATTTTATTGGGACTAACGAAATATACATTATAATGCTTACGAAATTTAGAAAATATTGGTAGCTACCAGGTTTATAAACTCGAATCAGTTCTGCAGTTTAAAACAGAAATAAACTGACACCATGATGTTAGTGGCACACGTAAGAGATACATACATATCGCAAAACAAACAAAGAAGCATAACTTCTTACGTGCCTACATGAGTATTCTCTTAAAGGTCTATGGTCTTATTCATAATGACTTATCGGAGGTATAAAGTTCGCTAAAATAGGTTCGCGAAAATTTTCAAAACTTGTTATTCATAATAGTCTTTTTACGCTAAAATGTTTATTATCTCTCCGATAAAATCTCCGTTTAAACCTCCGATAAGTCATTATGAATAAGACCATTACAGTTTATCCACGTAAAACTGCGTTTACGGTAGTGTTGTGTTCACCGTAGTGCAAAATAGCATCGATCTACATGTAACGATATTAATAGCTGGACTGTACCATAAGATTTTATATTTAGCTCCAACGAAATAAACTTGGGTGGACGACAGATGTTTTTACAAAAGAAACCTGTCTTTCTCTATCTCTCTCTCTCTCTCTCTCTCCCCCCCCTGTCTCTTCAATCATTAACGTTCCATTGTTAGGCGTTAATGGGCTGGAGAATGAGAGAGAATTCTTAAGCCGTCACCACACGGGCTAACAGAAAAAGAAAACTTAACTAAAAGAAAACTTATCATTGCAGTATTCATAAAAGATAATGTATAAATATTTGCATTTGATTACACAAGTGGTTGCGTTTTTTTTTAAACTAATGAACAAGACTGGCAATCAGCAAGGTTAGTGACAGTGACCTTGTTGCGTTATAATGAAGTATTTATAAATATGTATGTAGGTATGCATACAGTTAGGTTAGATGGTTAAAGAGAATGCGTTTGTGTTTAAGGTCAAAGACACTATCACAATAAAGAGTACAATCGACGCGAAATGTTTTTAATTTTGTGTAAAATATTTCGGAGATTTTACAGACAGTCACCATAGTCACGCACGGGTGGGACTGAGCTGTAAGGTGTCTTCTGGGTCTGTGATCAGTTGACACCTGTGTGCGTGACCATGGTGACTGAAGTCTTCGAAACGTCAGGCTAAAATTTAAAACAAATATACGCGTAAAAATATTTATGTAGAGAAAATTATGTTGAGGGTGCTTTTCCGTCCAAGTTGCGTAGCAGCGATGCGTAAATAATGAACGCACGCATCCAACAAAATTATTACGCGTGATAGCGTAATTTTGCTGTCGTAAATTTTGTGAAATAAAAAAAAAAGAAAAATGATGACTAGGTTTTGAAATAATATCTTCATCGAGAAAATCACACATTTTATCATCTTTCTTTAACCTTTTCTCCTTCAGTTTTATTTAACCTAATAACGTAAACAACTCGCGAGTTTAGGAACTTTTTAAAATATTTTTCTTCACTAATGTTACAAAAGTGATCCTTTTAAAATCTGACAATAATTTTATAGTTATTATTCACACGAATTAATGCTTGAATTATTTCTAAATTTTATAGGTGGAAGAAATCGTAGAGTAGCCGAAGCATTCGTGAAGACTGGTAGATCTATCAAGGAGCTAGAGGATGAGATGTTAAATGGACAAAAACTTCAGGGACCTATTACCGCTGAAGAAGTTAACCATATGCTTGCCAACAAAAATATGGAGAACAAGTAAGTCGATACGATGCATAAAGGTTGCCATCCACCATAGACTAAGTCAGAAGGCACTTTGAATATCTTAGTAAGCGTTGATGGGATAACGTGGGTTATTGGCCTCCTCCAAAACCCCTATTTCATTAACAAGCCCTTAGGAAGTTTTCTTGCCTGGGAATTAGCTGTGAAGTTAATTCATGTTGTGTAAAAATGATATAATTCTATGCTGCCGATTCAAAAGTAACAAATATTATTTTATGTTTCGTCTTTTCCGCTTAATTTCTTATTAGTATTTTTTTGGTATTTTTGTTCAACGTAGGTCGTTATGTCTATATTTAGGTAGGTAATGTATGGCTATTGCTGTTTACTAGACTAATTTATAATGCTAGATAAAATTGACGGAGCACAATTCGTTAAATATATTTGCGGAATATTGAGGCACTACAAGCAACAGTTTCTACCTCCTTATCTATGTTGTTCTGATTACGCGTTATATAATACAGCAATATCATTTTATAATCGCATTGATATCTACCGTTGTTGATAATTATAGTTAGTTAATTAGCTGAGTTGGCTTGTATCCACGTGTGGGTTGAGGTCATTACGTATTGAGGTCATTTCTGCGTTATACGAGTAAATTTTTGCAATTTACAGTGTTACATGTTTGAGGCAATATTATATTACGTTACGCAAATCTCACACGTTAGACTCTTTCCATGCGATAAACATGCCTTATTTTTGTTGCCTGTGACTTCCTACGCGTGGAATTTCGAAAATTTTCCCCGTTGTTTTAACATTTTTGACTGCTGCTCCGCTCCTATTAGTCGCAGCGTGATGTTACATAGCCTATAGCCGTCCTCGATAAATGTACCTACTATGCAACACTGAAATAATTGTTCAAATCGAACCAATGGTTTCTGAGATTAGCGCGTTCAAACAAACAAACTCTTCAGCTTATCATTGAAGTGTCAACATTTAGATCAATAGTTTTTGTATTGCCCATGAATTCAATACAATATTGTGAGTAATTGTTTCTGATGCCTAACATATTATTTTAAATATTAATTTTCGTATTCTATTAAGAGGATACCAAAATAGCTTCGTGCATTTTTCTATGTACGAAGTTTTCATTGTTTCTTTAGATTGAATGGCTAGAGCTCTAATTTTTAAGTATATGTTTTTTCAATATATTATCTAGGATCGCATAAACTCAGAAACGCGATTGAAAAAAGTTTTCTCGATAGAAAATCTTGGCGAAACAACCTCTAAAATTTTTTATTTTTTTCATTTGTCGGTCTATTATCGCGTATTAACTAATGAAATAACTTTAAAAACATAGGTAACTATTATATATAGAAACACGTAAATCAGAATTAAAATATATTTAGTAGATTTTGAGTAAATAGGAAAAGTATCCCTAATTCTTCATTTTCTGTGCCTACTGGCTGTGTTAATATGTACGTGTCGGCGATGATATACGATACCTATGTTTTTAAAGTTATTTCATTAGTTAGTACGCGATAATAGACCGACAAATGAAAAAAATAAAAAATTTGAGAGGTTGTTTCGCCAAGATTTTCTATCGAGAAAACTTTTTTCAATCGCGTTTCTGAGTTCATGCGATCCTAGATCATATATTGAAAAAACATATACTTAAAAATTAGAGCTCTAGCCATTCAATCTAAAGAAACAATGAAAACTTCGTACATAGAAAAATGCACGAAGCTATTTTGGTATCCTCTTAACTATTTGTTTTGTTTTGAATGCTCACGTGGAGATATGAATCGTAATTTTGACTTTGCTTTGTTCATTTATTCACGAAGTATTTGAACTTGTGCCTAATTTAAGATAACTTTGTCTGCGTAAAAAAGGCTCGAAACTACCTATTATAATAATGTCTATCTACAGTAATCTACATCTTTCGACTGATAACTACTGAAAAAAAAGCATTTCTACTAAGCGGCCACGAACGAGTTAGCGCACTATTGATTGATAGAGCATCTTTGTACTCTTTGAAAGGTCAACTATACTGTATTGATATTATATCTAATCTATTAGTCACAAATGAGAGAATCCTAGGTGATTGATGCATAGTCTTTACTTATACAAAGTCGTTATCTTCTAATATAAAAATAAGTCGAGTTTTCCTTCCTGACGCTATAACTCCAGAACGCACGAACCGATTTCCACGGTTTTGCATTCGTTGGAAAGGTCTCGGGCTCCGTGAGGTTTATAGTTCATTTTTTTTAAATATTTTTTTAAACTTTTTTATGGTATGGCAAAACAACGTTTGCCGGGCCAGCTAGTCTTTCTTCTAATATATAAAATTCACGTGTCACAGTGTTAGTTACCGTACTCCTCCGAAACGGCTTGACCGATTCTTCTCAAATTTTGCATACATATTCAGTAGGTCTGAGAATCGGCCAACATCTATTTTTTAAACTTTTTTTTTTTAGTATGGCAAAACAACTTTTGCCGGGTCAGCTAGTTTTTGTATAAATGTCCCTATGGTGAGCTTATATCTTCAAATTTACACAACGGATTTTCATGCGGCTTTCATTGCTTTTTAATAGATAGAGTGGTTCACGAAGATGGCTTTTCTGTATAATTTGAAAGGGTTTGGTTTCTAAATTTCACGCAAACAAAGTTGCGGGTAACAGCTAGTTTAAATATAAAATCGTGTGTTTCTGGTCAAAGAAACAAGTTTAACCTTAATTATTCAATTAGAATTAAGGTCAAATCACTTAGAATCATCTAGGTAACATTGTATTAACTCTATTTAAGCAGTTCGTTGTGTTTTATTTTTATAAATGTTTGTTCCCAGGTTCCCATTGTTTACAGCAGTGTTCCGCATATGTCGTGGAGAATTAAAGCCAAGTGATTTCATTGATTGCATCCGCAGTCATCCAGAGCATATGTAAGAATACTTTCATCCGCTTCCTTCTGTCTAGCTTTGAACTAGATATAACTAGAGCATATTTTATGTAGAATATAGCAGATTAACTTATTGTTATTGTGTATATAACATGATATATATGTATGTATGTTTATTTTACAGGGTGCTAGTACTTAGTCTGTCATAAGTAAAAAATACAATGTATTTTATGACTGCACTTGTTTTGAACTAAATTAATTTATATTTTTGTTACTAAGGCAGCTTATATTTTTTGTAGCATTGTTATTGACATGCGAATGTTTCGTGAAAGTTTAATTTTTTATTATTTTTTTAAAAGTTAATTAAGATCTATTAATACGTATCCTAACAATTGTTTCTTTATAAGAACTAATCCTAAACTCTATCCTAGTCAAAGTGTGCAAACTATTTATTAAAACTTAATCGCAGTTTTTTTTATTTGTAAATATCATTTGAATCTAAAGGATTCCAACAATATATTGCAGTAATTTAAATGTATTTCTATGACTATCCTTCTTAAGACAGAAATGCTGTCTATTTCAGCGTTTTTCGATTCTTACTTGTTGAGTTTGAGCTACGAGGTCAAGTCTCCGAGATTCTATCGGAGTTCCAATTAGGTATTGTATAGGTACTATCATACTATCTACTGAAAATTAAATAAATGATATGTGAATAGTTCAGTGGTGCATGTTTTGATTAATTTATAGGTATATAGTCCATCAGTGCATTCCACAGAGGTTGTAGTTAGGTATATTGATGAAACAATGTGATCGCGCGCATATTTGTCCTTGCTCTGTTATTTACAACATTAGTTTGTTTGGTTTTGTTGTTGTTGTTATCAATTCGATTTATAATTATTTATTTTTGATCGTAGAAAATATAACCGGAGAAAGTCCATGTACTGTAAAAAGGTCATCATTTTTAATGACTTGTTTTAGCTATAAGATTCTTACATTTATAGTCTTCCAGAAAACAAATGTTTTTATCAAAACTAAACACATTTGAGTGCAGTCATAATGATATAGTCCCAAAATTGTTATTATATTTACATATTTTATAGTAGGTATATAAAAGAGACGCACGTTGTTATATTAAGTGTTGCTTACAAAGATATGATGGTATATCTTTAGTTTGTAATGAGTAACCGTCATTACTATTATCATTAGTGATGTATTATCTGTCAAATAAGCTAACAAATATCGGCGGTGCGCAGCCCCGGTCTGTTATCATATTTAGGCAAAATAAATGAACATATTCGAGTGCTTTTTGGACCGATAACAACGTTTATTGGAGTCCAACGTAGGCGAAAAGTACAAACAACCTGTTATATGATAGTTTATGTGCGAAATGTAATATATCGAATGTTATCTTTTCTATATATTAACCTATTTTTACTTACTCTGCACGTTTAGTGTTAGTTTAAACACAATGTTTTGTATTTAGTACACTAACAGAGTTATTTCTTGTTTAATAAATATAGTATTTAGAAATGCTAATACTTTTAATTATCCTTCACTTGTTTCTGTACTAATAACTGTTTTATAACTTGTCCATTCAAATCAATTAACCCGTTTGTGTGACATTGTCCTACGCATAGTACATGCTATGAATTCCAAATTCAAAAATATTTTGATTTCATCGAATATGCAGCTACGCTAAGAGATTATAAATAACGCTTTAAGTATTTGCATTCAATATATTAACTACAAATAAATATATTTTCATAGATTTGGAACAGTTATTATTCTTCATGTTGTGTGTGTGTCTTCCTGATTGTATATGTATTCTTTAAAAATCCTGTACTAATAAAAGAACTTCAACCTTTCAGATTTGCCCCCAAGAATATTAGTATTTATTGAACGCAATGTTTTAAATTTTTTTTTACTAACGTTATTTTCTTTTTAAAATATTATTATGCTTTTGTACGCATGTGTTATTCATCATTATTATTTTGTTTATATGCATGTTTTTGTTATGTTTTGAATGTTTCTTTTGTGTAATAAAATCATTTTTATGGGAACGGCTGTATTTTGTTTACATGTAAATACGTTTACTTGTAACTTGCAATTCATTATTTCCTAACGTTTTATTTTTGAAGTAACTTTTTTTATACAAATATTTTAGGAAACAGCCGACGCCCAAATGTTCTCTGTGATCAAAGTGAGGTGCCTCAACAGTGTTGTCAACTGTAAACTGTTGCATTTGTCGTCTGCTACATGAAAATTATCATAATATCACAAGAATTAAGCAATACGATTACAACACTTTCCAATTAGACACCTCCAAAGGGTAAAAGTTCCAAAATAAGAATAAAAAAAATAGACACGTTTTCTCATTTAATTTGCAATACAAACTGAAAAAGTAAATATGTAGACATAGTAGTGTCATAGATTATGAAAGCACTAGATAGGATAAATTTTGTGTCTAATTGGAGATTGGTCTGTACTTAATTTCATTAGTGCATGTAAGTCATTTTTTGTTTTCACTTTGAATATTAGGTTCCTAACTATGAAAGGCGTGTAAGTGGTATTTTTGAATATTTTTGCATATAAACTCCTGGGAACTGCATTTATTTGTTCATATAAAATTTTTATACGGCGAAAGATTGGGTGTTGTCGCCACAGACATATCAGATGGTTGGTCGACGTTTAAATTTGAGGACAAGTAACTTTAGCCTGGAAATATCGTACCTCATAGAATAATGACGTATCATATAGCTGATAGCCTGTATCACAGACAAACATAGACACATTTTCACGCACACAAATATACAAGTGGGTTCAAGCCGGCTGAAGTTGTAGCCGTAGACACTACATCTGTTAAATCTGTAGGTGTCGCATTCTATAAGCGATGCTTGTCCAACATTGGGTAAATAAAGCTGATGGATGGATTTAAAAATGGATTATGATAAAAATCTACTGGGGTTGGCAAGTAGCACAAATTACCACTGATGTTTAGAAGCACTGCTTTTTGCACTAGTGTGAATTTTGTCAGTGATGCAAAACGCTTTTCATTGTGCTTCTTCAATAAGGTAAGCTACTTTTAATATTTCGTTGATTTTATTCAGAAGACACGTTATATTTTTATTATAAGCCACGCAAATTGGTAATGCGCTGGAACCTTGTTAAATTAACGCCCTTGTGACGTAAACGACAAAATACAGCTACAAAAAATACAGCTAACAAAATGTAATATTCTCATCTATACGTCACTATGACGTCACCAACATGGCCGCCAGGCGCATTAACAATTTGTGTGGCTTATACCAATCATGTTACAAATAGATTACACTTATTTTGAGTTGTTTTAAATTTCGAAGCGATTTCTCCCTTTATTAGTTTCATTTCAGACCAGCAACCGCGGCTGGTCTAAAATGAAACTACTATAGGGAAATTAGCGCGTTCAAACAAACGAACTCTTCAGGTTTACAATATAAATTTAAAATAATATTTCTAAATTAAATAATATTATAATATTTCTAAAGAGTACCTACCAATATTAGAAAAAAAAAAGAGTACCTAGCTATGTAATGTAGTGCCAATATTAAACATTGGAAATTTCATAGTTAAGGACCTAATAATTCTATGAACAAAGTTTGTATTTTTAAGCCAAAAAATTTTTTTAAATCACCTTTTTTACTAATTGGTAACTAGATCTAAGAAAATTATATCACCAAGCAAACAACATATTATTATTTTAAGAAATATAAACAAAAAAGGTTACAATATTTAGAAATTTTACTTTAGGTATTTTTAGATACAAGCTTGAAATTCGTGCCATGTAATTCTTTTTATGAAGTGTTTTTTTATTTTTTGTTCAAGTTTGATTAATTAATAGTTATAGTTGGTCGTTATTACTTGTTTTTAGAGCACATTCAATATGAAAAAAAAAGTCATATAAAATAAAGTGAAATTTACAGAATATATAAGTACCTAGGTAAAATATGAAAATTATAGACACCAAAATTTCCTAAGAATATTATTAAATAACTACATGTTACATTTATGTTTAAGCTCCTTGAAATGCTACGGGAATTTGATAGATCTTAAATTTCCATTCAGACACCTATTATTTTTCTTTCAATTCATTATGAATAACAAAAACTTTTGTTTTTTAGGTTTTTTATTTTTGGATATAAGTAAATGCATATATCCTAAATGTTTCCAGTTTTTATTATGAGGGAATACATTTTTAATATAATTATATTCCTATTTTCTTAGGTTTGTTGATATTTTTATTAATTACAAGGTATGATAAAAATTTAGTAGTATAAACGGTTAAGTCAATTTGTTTCCGAAAAATCTGCACGCATACAAATTGTGGAATTTGCAAGCTAATTTAATAGAGAGTTATTCAGCGTTCGGCTGGCTTGCATATATGATTTTTTTTATGGAACTATCTTTGCTATTAGTTTAGTAAGAGCCAGCGTGGAGCTTGCTATGCCATTTTAAAAGACTTCTTTCGATATGTGCCACCGATTAAAGAAATTGTCACCTTATTCATCTGATTTTACTTACATTAGGTATTATGCATTTTAATCAGCAAAAATTTTAAAAAGTTACATTTTTCATTGATTTTTTTTGTTTTTTATTGTTACCTGTGTACATATCCATATCATATTATAAGAGTTTTAAATAGTTTGTAGTTGTTATTCAAACATTTATTTAACATCGTCTATATGTACGGTGCATTCATTGAACAAAGGTCATCATAACAAAAACAGAAGCCTCTGTTATTCAATTGTAAAATTACTTGACAAGGCTAGGGCTTGCAAAATACTGTTCTTTTATTCGTCTGCTATATATCTGTTTACAGAACCAATAATAAGTGATTCCATTGGTTTACTGCAAATATGAATAACGTTGATTACATTCGATTTCAATCTTATAAGCACGCAAGCCTACATTTTCTATAAATTGGGTTGCGTGCTAATTGATAGACAATTTCTCTTAGTGTATTTCTTTGACGATGCTATTTGATTCTTTTATGTGAATAAAGGTGATTATTAAAAGCAAATATTTACTTAGTGACTTGGTTTAAAGTTTCGTTGCCTAAATTATTAATAACATTTAATATTGAGCAAGCCCTATAGATCCTAAACATTTATTTTTCAGGATTCGGATAATTAGAAAAACACAAAAAACACATTGCTGTATAAGCTAGTTTTGATAGCGAAGGTAAGATTAGGCTTCTGTTTTTATGGCAATCATAGTCTCTGTATAACTCATTTTGTTTTATAAAAATACAGTGCATTTTTGGAATTATTTTATTGTTTTAATAAATATAATAAGTATGTATTTTTTTGCATAAATAATTTTATTTTGGATTTGCTTCTTAACATCGACGTTTTTATTACCTACGTTATTGGTAAGTACATGCTTATTAAAATTATGATGCAGTAGATTAGTTCCTAACCGCTGATCCTAAGTCCTTGTAAATAAAATCATATTTATGAAGAACGCAACATCATGGAGAAGAGTAAATCAGAGAAGCACTAACTTTTTTGGGATATTAAGATAATTAATAATGCATACTGCTATTGTAGTGACGGACTAAAACCACATGCCCAATTTTCACTCATAGGTGCTGTAAGACTAATAAGGGAATACTTAGTAGGATGTCTGCGAGGGACTGAAACCTAAAAATTAACCCAATACCAACAGTCGCGTCTAGTTAGCGTAGTACAGTATACCCTCAGAAATACCCTCTAGAATATATTCTGTGCTCTAGAAGTTGAAGAGTATTTAGTCCAGCCTAGCTGAGAATACTAGATATAATGTTTTTAAATTGCTATTATGAAATCTTGTAATAAAATTTAAAAATGAATCCCTAAATGTGTTGCTAAGGGCAAATCTTGTAAACAGTTGATCCGATTTCGCAATGAAACTGCAGTTTGATAAAATTTTAATTAGATTATTTTTTATTTCGAAGTATTTCGTCCTTACATATTTTATTTTTTGTTTACTCCCATTATTTTTTCTTGCAGGGTAAAAGTATGGTGAAGTCACAACATTTAGCAAATTAAATAATTTTAGATAATGTAGCTATTGAGCTAGTATTTAGTGTTCCTTCATATAATATATAAGAAAAGTCAATTTGATCTACTCACCGATAAAATTCTACATTAGAATATTTTCTTATGGCACATTTTGTATTGTATGTAGTTATTATTTATATTCTATTCTAAATAATAATTTATATTTTAATAATGTTATAATTTATTTCTGATAGTATAGGCCACGCAAACTGGTAATGCGCTGGAACCTTGTCAAATTAACGCCCTTGTGACGTCATCAGCAAAGAAAAAATACAGCTAACAAAATGTAATATTCTCATCTATACGTCACTATGACGTCACCAACATGGCCGCCAGGCGCATTACCATTTTGTGTGGCATATAACACTAAAGTCTAACTTTTTATTAGCTGCAGTAAAATGACGTTTCTAAATGACATTCCGTAAAATAATGTTGACAGCCTAATCTCAATAGGGATGTGATTCAGTTCACAAAAGTTAATAATAACAAAATTAAATAACATTATTAAGAACATTATTAAGACGTTTTTGTTTCATTTTGAATGTACCTCCCTATACTTCCACTAAAAAAGATCAATCCTCTAGTATAGTAATAATAATAGGTTAAAAAAATACATTACAACTTAATATTTAATCTCAAAAAAAAACCAAACTGATTATTCATTTATGATTCACTCATTTAGCTACATCCCTATTTATTTTTCTTCAAAAACCGGCAACCCACAAAACGTCATTTTACTGCAGCGAATAAAAAGTTAGACTATAATATTGTTTATTTATTTATATTTATTAATTGTCTATACCTGTTATATTTCTAATTATTTTATTTAACCTAAGGTTACATTTTCTATATATTTAATGATGAAAAGTTTACATAAGTATACTAATATATAAAAGCCAAAGAGTTTGCTTGTTATTTTTTTACTAATCTGCAAAACCTATACCTAACTCTTGTAGTTTTTTGTCTAGTTACATATTAGCTATGTGCGATGGTGGGCGGAGCGTGCGTCCAATGAAATTTATTTTTAGCGTTAGTAGGCTAAAAAGTTAATAGATTGGATGTCCAGATTCCAGTCTATTCTGGCGAATTCATCTGGTGGAGGAGCCCTTCTTGTGTGTAGTTTTGTGGATTGAACCTAGGATTTAAGATGACCAAAAAAGAGGGATGTTTGTAATTATTCTTGGTAAGGTTACAATGGGACTGGCATATTGTCACTACAGTAAAAGTCCCTAAATAAATAAGAATTAAAAAAAAAAGCGTTAGTAGGCACCCCTAGACGCGGCAGTATATTTGTCAAAGGAAAAAGTCACTAGTCCTGTTGGTTTAACACTTTTAGCTTAAAAATGGAATAAAAAATAATAATTGATAACTCGAAATATTTTATTAATTTTTAACAATTATATATTGCCTACTTTCTAAAGGTACATTTTTGATGTATCCATTATAAAAGTCGATTGCGGATATTTTTCTTTTCCCTAATATTCTAAGTGATTTAAAATGAATATATTTTTTATCTTTACATAATATTTTGATTGATTTTGTTATTTCACAGTACTCTAGTGTGCCTACAGGTTTATGATGTTGGATTTCTTCACCATTGTGGAGAAATGCGTCAAATAATTTCATCTGTTTGTTTTGAAATGTCGTAGTGAGAGGGTATACTCCGTATAATGCCCTGTACAAGTTATATACATCTGTGGCTGTCATCTGCGTCCATCTAACTTCACTGATATTTTTACTGATTTTTGGTGCTGAAAATAATAAATTACAGTATATATAGTTTTCTCAGCTAGTAACACAGACCATATCCAATAAATACAGCATTAAGAGATATTTCTTAACAACTAACCGCACCAACGTTGGAAGAAGGCGCAGGTTGCGGGGTTATATTTTCATTGGTCGTAGCAAATTCACACGCCAAGTTCTCTTACATTACCTATGCGGCAACAGCCTATACATTCAGTGAGCGTCACATTATATGCAGAATCTGTTAGTCGTGATACTGTGGCTGTAAGCAGTTATTCTGACCACCTCTAACTGCTTATCGTAATGTCAAAATGATATAAGACACAAGGATGCATATTATTAAAAAAAAAATACTTTTACAAGTCAAGTAGAATAACAAATAAGACTAAATAACATGTAACTTTTCTGGAGGTTAGTTTCAAAGAGAAGTAACAGTGAGAAGTATTTAATATTAAATAGTTATTATCCTATTTTATAATTTGAAATTAGAATCGTGGATTAGTAGGTATCCATCCATTTGCTAGTGCTGGACTTAACATAGTCATCAATTACATAGCAATAAAAAATAAAAAAAATTTGACTTACCATAAGTAATTCCTTCAGAATTTTGAGAGTGAGTATTTTCTAAACTTGTTGGTAAAGATTGAATACAGTCCACTAACATATTTGCACCAATTTCAGATAGCTTCTCAGTTAATTCTGGTAACATAACATTATTACATACTGGCACTTTTATTTGGCTTATAATCTCACCTGGAATAGACAGTAAAGTTTTATTAAAATAACAGATATCAGTCATGTGCTCTCCATCTTATCCTTTGAGAGTTACTACATTCAAATTATACCAGTTATCAGAATAAATAACCTAAGAAGACATATTCATTTATCATCATCATAACATCACGCCCTTTTCCCATGGGGGTTGGCAGAGACTACATTTATTTAATGCGAGTAATAAACACAACTTCTGTTCTTTGTTTGGATTGAGAGATAATGTCCAGTCTACTAGATTTATGAGGAATTAGGTAAGTGAGACAATGACACTAGTCAAGAGAAATATCCATTTTATCACCAAATCATAGCATATTGTAGCTTATTGGAGTATATTTGGTCTTTGGACTAAACTGTTTTAGATTGCCTAAAACAGTGGGACTTGTGTGGTTTGGGAAAAATAAACATAAGCATCGAGATAGATGCTTACCCACATCAAAGATATCTGCTTTGATCTTCATAAGTGTGACACCTGTCATTGTGTCTCCATGTAGAAGTGTGTGTATGATTGGAGCAGCTCCTCTCCAGCGTGGCAACAGACTTGGATGAACATTCACCATTCCACTGTAATGTCAATTACAATAATATAAAACAAAGTAGCCATTTTTTTCACAAAAGTAAAGATAAGTTTTACCATTAATACTCTATCTATACTACACTATAAAAAAATCAAGGTTATTAACATATAAACATTTTAGAACTGGTAGGCATATAGTTATCTCAGTTGCAATGAATTAAAAATATGTGTGTTTATATCCTTCCCAGGCAGCATAAGAGTCAGCTAAAGTTTAATATAGGTATCCAAAAACATCTGGAGAGAAGGTAAACTTGAACATAAAATGTAAAGACTGTTGACATTTCTGGGCAGCAAGACATAATTAAGTAGACCAAAACCCTTTCCGAAGTAGCGACGCCGGGACGCCCGTACTCAATAGTGGGACAACGTGCGCTGAATAAGGAAGGTAGTGTTATATTGTTATAATAAATTATATGAATCTTACTATGGAAATTTCTTCAACAGGTCTTCTTTAATCAGGTGGCCAAATGCAACTATTAAGCCCAAATCGTATTCTCCTGACTTTATATTGTGAAGAGGCCATGATATTGTTCTAATATTCTCCTTTTCAGCATATTTTATTACGTCGGTCTTATGTTTTGTGGTTGTAGTAACTAAATCAAGACGATCTATCAGGTGGTTTTCTTTATTTCTAGAAGTGTAATAAATAAATTTTATTCACTGAATTTACAATATTAAATGTTGTAATGTTAATAATATAGTTCAATGAAAACAGACAGGAAAACTTACCTAAATTCATTGACTTTTCGTAAACTACTAAGCGCTATTCCATCTGATCCAAAAAATAATAGCTTGTATGATTTTCCAGTAGAATACGGTTTTCTAATGATATTGCAATATTTTTTAGTAATTACAAATCTAGTTACGTGATTAATTAGGTTAGAAATTAAAATCATGGTTGCCAACATAATAAAAAATATTTGTTATGACAATTGACTGACACTGACAACCACTAAGTGTCACTGTAAGCATAGAGTAGTATACATTTTGTATAGATTTATTATGTTTAATAATTTATAAATCACTAAAAAAACATTTAAAAATGATTTATTAAGCTAGTTTTCCAATTGCAGAATATAATGCGACTCAGTCAGTCCCGCACAATGCTCAACTATGCTGACGCTTAATTGGAACATGAATTAGTTTTCAAATGCACCAGCAGAGTGCGCTAAGTTCAGAGTTGAAAAAAAAATACTAAAATAAAATTGTATCCACATTATAAGTGTGGAATATAAAAAAAAGTCATTGTTTGTACCTTCGTCCATACTTATTTTTTTTTTTAAACACCGCTTGAATTAACTTATTATTTCCAGAAAACTCCGACGAAACGAAAGCCTTAAAAATTTTTTTAACAATAAATAAATTTACTAACGATAATATATAAATAAAATTTCAATCAATGCCAATTTTAAGAAAATACTTGGTAATTTTCTGTCGCTGAAGTTGGTATGGATTGCACGCATCACTTTTGAGAGTGCTCGATTGTGCGTTGCTGTACTGTAGTTGGAACACTCAACGTTAAGCATTGTGCCGCATAATGCGCTCTTGTGCTGTAATTGGAAAACGGGGAATAATACAAAAAATCGCTGTGTGTTCGCTCGCTAGCACAAGTCATGGTGTCGCCGCGTCGTTACGTCTAGTCTCCATGTTACGTACACACTCGCGGTCATTCACAAGTTAAGAGAGAGAGAGAGATGACGCTATCTTCACACGTTTGTAAGCGTGGTCAGCGCGCTGGGAGCTAATGCGTGCCCTGGGCAATATATCAATATCGATAGGTACATCAGTTTGGCAAATCCGGTATCGAATCTAAAATCTAAACACGATCTCTCTCTCTCTCACCAGTCCATTAACGTCTAACTGTTGGGTACGGACCTCCTCCGCTTTAGGAGGGATTGTGAACTACTATGCCGCGCTGATCAGGCGTGTTGGCATAGGGTTTGTTTTCGAATTCTCTGTCGCTCACAGAGACTCAAGGGCGACACTTGTATGCTTAATCCGTGGTTAATCTGTCACCAAACTAAACACTATTAAGTTTTAATAGGGAGTCAAAGTTCAATAAACTAGGTCTGTAGTCCATCTCTGAAATAAGCGCCGTTTGTTAGCTTGCGAGCGGAAGTACATAATAACAATTGGATTTTCTAGGCTGACTGGTAGATGATGCTTATAACATTAAGCCATCCTATGTACAGACAAAAGAACTCATTAATTTCTGTGTGTTAATTGGCCTCATAAGTATAACTGAGTACAAAAAACTATTTACATATTTACTTTTATTTCATTTTATAATTTGACTTAGCACAGTTACTTAATTTAAGCCTTCAATATAGTCCTTGCTTGGTAGTATACAGAGATCCTTGTTCTTGTTAAGCATGTAATATCGTGGAGTTCATGTTCTTGTGGGACAAATATTTACCCTATATACAGCCTCCCTGCAGCATTTCCTTTGTGTTTGGTGTAAGTAGGCAGTTTATTGCGGTAATGTTTGTTATGGACGTCTATACACGTAGTTACCTATCCCCTTATTTTTATTGAACGGTAGGTAAGTTCTCAAAGACCTACAAAATAAGACAAATATTAAGAAGTTACATTTTATATTTAAAATGAATATCTTACTCAAGTATAATCCAGGCGCATTCATGAGATTTGTTTTCTGTATAGATTTTAATAGTTTTTTTTCAGTTACAGAATTGTTGAACTTTACTAGTTTTGTGAGGATCTTTCCCTCTATCTCTCTCTCTCTCTGTCCAGCCCTACTGTTGGGCACAACCTCCTCCACTTTGGGAAGGATTACGGCCTACTGTGTCGCGCTGACCAAGCGTATTGGCACAGAGTTCATTTTCGACTTAACCGTCTCTCACAGAGGATGTTATCTGTGTATAATCTCTTAGCTGGCTTTTACAGCACCTTAGGAGGGAAAAGGGGTGGTAAATCTTGTATTCTTAAACCGTCGCCACACGGACGAAATAAGGATCGCACAGATGGTTCAGAAAATGTGAGATTTGCCATCAGGATATTCTCCAAACGATATAATTAATTATTATTATATTTAGTTAATTACGTGTTACTGGATCCATTGCACTACTACGTCTAGTCGTCTAGTATGGAAATCGCTGTCTACATAAATAGTCTTAAGATATCAGCGTACTTAAGTCAAGCAAGTCAGGTACATCTTGTTATCTTGCATTTGATTATGTTGTTGGCATTTCTAATGTGACTTGCTCTTGAGTCTTACGTGTTTGAGACGAGTACTATGTAAAGTAATCTCACAGCTAGCATTTTCTTTTGGAAAAACTTAGATACTGGTAGCACTTCACATTATTACATTTCTAACAAACAATTTCCTTAGCATATCTGTTTTTCTGAGTTTGTTTTCCTATCCCTTATACATACTATACATATGGTCCATAGGAAGACAAAATATAAAGCAAGCGTCTGTGTGTTTCTAAACATCATGGTACATTGAACGTGAAAATACAATGACGATAGTTGGATATTTTTTATCTAAGGTTTGGTAATAAAAGCCATAAGTACCTATTTGGTATAAAAAATAATATATTTCATTTCAAAATGTTGTTTCAAATTAAATCCGAGGTCAATAAATCATGTTAGCATAACAAGTCAATTTTAAAATTAATAAATTAATATAAATCCGAGGTGTTGACAATTTTTAAAGAAACGCTTAAATAAACGCAAGTAACATTATTATTTTCTATATCGCACAGAAATTCCTAAATTAATAAAAATTATGCTCAGTATTTGTTTACAATTTAAAAAATAAATTAAAAACTATTAATTAAAACAGTAATAGGAAATCATAAAATCGGGAATGAATCACATCTTTTTCTACGAGTAGTATCTACATTTACTTGCTAATTTAATCTCGTATTTTAAACTATATACTCGTAGACTAGTACACTTTTTGACTAGTTTAAAATAGTAACAACTAAAAATGTTTTTTGTATAGATACGCCTTCAAACTGTAGTAACAATGCCACAGTCGATTAGCTCATAAACCTAATAACTAATTTGGAAATCCAGATACATATACTACCTAAGTATAACTTATTATATAGGAAGCCTTTTACAAGTGTTCCTATAAATAACAACTTTATTTAATTCCTAGTGTATTTAGTGATTTACTTGTTAATTAATACTCAGTTAATCGATTAAAATGCAATTTAGGAAAACTAATACAAATTGTAGAGAATAGAAACCCGACACTTGAAATAAACTTATACGGTAGGATCAGTATTTGTTGATATATTGCTACGTGTAGAACGTCGATGAAAACTTTTCTTTTTAACAAATTGAGGCTTCGAGTACCACGAAGGAGGGCTAACCACACAACCTTCAAAGCTCTTGATGCTAATGCTTTTTTGTGAGTGTTCACGTTCGACTACTCTTGACGATATCGTTTTCACTCTGTCAACTTTTTCCTCATTTTGATATGGTATATCCTTCATCTCAAGTACTTCGACATCCGTATCGCTTAAATCTTTACTTGGTCTGTGCATCTTTGTCATATCACCACAATAACCGAGCGATTTAAATGTATCACGTCTACGTCTAGATTTTTCTCGGAATAAAATTTTCTTAAATTCTTTGCGAAACTTAGGATGAGTTATGATATATATGAATGGATTTATGCAAGCGGCAGTCTTGCAAAACAATGCCGGAATCATTGAAGTTATTGGCGTCAGAAGATGCTTATTGCCTGTTATTCCTAACAAAGCGACGACAGCATAAGGTGTCCAAGATACAAAGAATAATGCAATAACAGCCATTACTAGGAATGCTAATTTTATTTCTGCTTTACGCTTCGTTTGCTCCTTGACATGTCTCGAAGATAAATTATGCTCTTGATTATGTGAAACCATATTGCTGTTACAAGCTACAACGCGAAATATGCTTATGTAACAAAATGATATTGTACAGAATGGAGCTAGCCATGCTGCACAGAAAAATATAAAAATAAAACAACGTGGTTTAAACTCTTCTGTAAGGTAATCAAAACTGCAGCTTGTAAGATATCCTTCTGGTACATATCGACCATAACCAATATTTAGTGCTGGAATTATAGCAAATATACAGGCATATATCCAAGATCCAATAGCTAGGAGACGAGCTCGAATTGCTGTGAGAGCGCGCAGTGGTTCCAGAGGTCGTACGACCGCCCAGTAGCGATCGAGAGCAATTGCGGATAACGTTGCTATTGAGGTGGTGCCCGTCAGTCCACCAACAAATCCGTAGAGGACACAGCCTGTAACCAAAAATAAATTAAATTTTTGACTTGTAATAGTACCAAACTAATAAAATTTTTATATGGAAAGAAAAGAACATGAATGGCAACACATAATAAAAATAATTCATATAAAAAGCGTACGATATTGTAATACAGTATTAGAAAGAGAGAGCGAAAAAATTAGTTTTGAACTTTTTTGTAACCGATAAACTTATTATAGTCCTATGTCTGGATCTGATTTACTCTTAATCTGTTATAGTTAGCGTACATCGCACGTGTGTTTTATGTTTCTAATGACCAAGTTAGGCTTTCTCACTCACCAGATTTTCCTAAAGCTGGTCCTAGATTGAAGGAATTGATGATGAAAATAGGTGTTTTTGCTAGCATCAAGAAATCACTAAGAGCTAGATTGGCTACAAGAATGTTTCCAGGAGTTCGTAGCGTGCGGCATCTGTAACATATTAAACAGTTCTCTTTGATATTTTAATTAAAATTAATTAGGGCCTTGATTTCTCGATTGCGCCAGCTCACTACCTACTACCAGGTTTTGGGTATAAAATTAATTAAGGAGTACATAATTCGTGTGAATGAAGTCTTTCATTACTAAACCGAGCTGACTGTGTAACCTAAGTGCTACGCTTTCTTGCCGATTTTTGTCCTTTATGTGTGTTAGGATACTTTAACTTAGCGTGATGTGTCACTAAAGTTACATTTTGTTTCTTTATGAGTACAGTATTTATGAAGATACAAAAATAAACTTTTGTGTATTTGAGAATATACCTAATACAGAGTTAGATTACAGCGTGCGAATATAAGAAATGAATGAAGAATGTACTTAATTAAATATCGAGTATTAATACTAAAACTGTTTTTAGCATTTCTCCTCTAGGGCAAAAGATCTGAACTGAACTCATACCTATTACAAATTTAATATAATGTAGATTATATTATCTATAATTTTAACTGATACTTGTGCGACTCATTTATTCAAATAAAACTAATGTCCGACATACTTTAAAATTTAGGCAAAAATCGACTCTACATAGTATTTCCGTCAGCGTAAAAAAAGACCGAAACATTTTCAGACATGAGATCTAACTATATTTACTGCAACCTAGATACCTTGTAATTAATAAGATTTGTAGTCAAACTTCGAGACCCGGGCAACCATTATAAATTTCGGCACGTGTAAAACAATAATCGACACCATTGTGATATTGATCACCGATTTCAAGTATATATTTAACTTTGTTTTCCTTGTTATAGCTTTGTAATAAACACTTCAGTTATAACTTTAAAAGCATTTACTGAACATTAATTTATTTGTGTACAAATTTTGCGAATAACAAGCTTGTACCTTCGACATTAATTTTA
This sequence comes from Orgyia antiqua, assembly GCA_916999025.1. Lineage (NCBI taxonomy): Eukaryota > Metazoa > Arthropoda > Insecta > Lepidoptera > Erebidae > Orgyia > Orgyia antiqua. Next base: position 10,537,026 of record OU779864.1, on the reverse strand, counting down.
TTACGCCCACTCGAAAGTTTAGCACACCGTTTCGTTACGTACTTCTCGCGGTAAGCGCTGATTTACGTTGGCAATAAATGTTAGGATTAATATACAAAGGCAATAACTTGTGTGTACTCAATCTTCATTTCTTCACAGCTCGTATATACCGTGCGATGGGGCACATATTTTTTCATAAAGAGGTGCTAAGTAATTGGTTTACATAAAACTCTATCAGTTAAGTGACAGAATAAGGAACGTTATCTAGTCACTACAGTAGTACCGATTAAACGTGAAAAACTAAACTTAACTAAAAATTATAAATTTATACAATAATATTAATAACACAATGTTAACTGAACTTTTTGTTAAAAAATCTGAATACTGACTGATGACTAACGATTTTCTTATATATAAAATTCACGTGTCACAGTGTTAGTTACCGTACTCCTCCGAAACGGCTTGACCGATTTTTATGAAATTTTACATGCATATTCAGTAGCTCTGAGAGTCGGCCAACATCTATTTTTCAAACCTTATTTTTTTGTATGGCAAAACAACGTTTGCCGGGTCAGCTAGTAATTAATAAAAATGTGCACAACGAACTAATATTACACTATAGTTGTATTAATTTTGTAGTTAAGTTTCGTTGTGCAAGAAGAAATTGATAACATTGTTCACTATTGTTAAAAATGTAGAGAAGATGTCTCTTGCTAATAGAAAGCTAAGTGCAATAGGCTTTATATTATTAAGTAAAGCAGAGTTTAGGTAGATAAAGTAGCCGACAAAGAGCTAGTTACATATAAAATTACTTTAAAATGTGTCGTAATAATGTTTGGAGGAGACAGATAATTTTATTGAATTTGGTAGCTTTTAACACTACCTATATTAATTTACCATTACTTAAAAAATAAATAAATAAATAGTAATATGTAAATAGACCACGTACCGGACGACACAGCGTTGGGCGGCCCCCGACAAGGTGGAGCGACGATATCGTCAAGGTCGCGGGGAGACATTGGATGCAGGCGGCACAGGACCGCGCGTTGTGGCGTTCTATGGGGGAGGCCTATGTCCAACAGTGGACTGATAGAGGCTGATGGATGGATGGATGGATGTAAATAGCATCTATACTATCGGTCTTATTCATAATGACTTATCGGAGGTTTATACGGAGATTTTATCGGAGAGATAATAAACGTTTTAACGTAAAAAGACCGTTATGAGTAACAAGTTTTGACAACTTCCGCGAACCTATTTAAGCGAACTTTTAAACTCCGATAAGTCATTATGAATAAGGCGGTATATCTTTACTTATTATAAAACAAAGCCGTATTTTTGTATGTAAGTCCCTATGTGAGCAAAATTACGCAACGGATTTTGATGGGGTTTTCTTTGATAATGTGGTTGTGTGGATGGCTTCTCTGTATGATTTATTAAGGCTGGTCTCTAAATTTCATGCGTAGGAAATTGCGGGCCACAGCTAGTTATATTATAAAACCTTATTTGTTTGTTTGAATGCGCTAATCTCAGGAAACAGTGGACTGTTTTTTTAAATTTCTTTCAGTGTTAGATAGTATATTTATCGAGGAAGGCTATAGGCTATATAACTGTATAACATCACACTGCGACTAATAAGAGCGAAGCATTAGTAAAAAATGTTGCAAAAACGGGAAAATTTCTTAAATGCCAGGCGTACGAAGTCGCGGGCCACAGCTAGTCCATAGTCCATACTAATTTATAAATGCGAAAACAGGTATTAATACTATAGAAATTTTGACGAGCTTAAGTTTTATTGTGTCGAACAAAACTATAGCGCGATTTAAAAAACGGTACAACGCCATCTATCGATTGTCATAGTAAACTTTTGTTTGTTAAGGTTTAATATCTAAATTTCACGCGTACGAAGTCGCGGGAAACAGCTAGTATGAAATAAAATGCGAATATTCACAAAGATTCCTGTCAGCCAACTATTTCACGATTCTGAGTCGACACTTTGATTAGTTGATATTTCAGCTGTTCTCATGAGATAGTCATGTAATTTATTTTTAAATGCTTTTTATGTTATCTATCAAACATGCAAATAGTCATTTGATAGAGTTGGTAGCACTAACTCTCGGACGTTTCAAAAAACGTCAAAGAAAATTTTATAATTTATATGTTGAAAGCACATGAGCAATAAACTCAATGTAATATTGTCATGTGGTTGAAAGTTGTTTTAAAAATAAAACAATGTATATTTAACTTAATATTTAGTGAGAAAATGTATTACTTGAAGCGACACTAAAATATTTAGGTTAGCTCCTAGGTAGTTGTAAAGAATTTTAAGACACGAGATAAATAAAATGTTGCACTTAGGTTTACGTCTAAGTCCTCTTAGAAGACACTGGCTTTGTGATTGGACAGGGACTATAACAGTAGAATGTCATTCTTTTTAGGTAATAGCTACTTACAATCTAAAGTTATATGTGAGCCTTAAGCCGGGAGGTAACTTCCTTAACTGTTCCATAATATGAAATTGAAAAACATATGACATCACACTAGGAAAGGGGGAAGACGTCTCCAAGAAATATGACCACATAAGGGCGAGCTAAATGGGATGCATATATTTGTATTCTTATCTTATTCTGATAAATAAATTATTCATAAATGGTATCATAAATTGTGTTTACTGAAAGAATAAACAACTAAAAAAGAACAAGCGTAAAGCTAAAATATGCCAAATGACGTATTATTTCGGTCGTATTGGATTTATGGTGAGGCCCCTTACTTTGTGTTGACATCGGATCAAGGATTTATACCACTTAGGAGTAGGAGAATATCCTTGTGGCAAACCTTGTTTGCATAAGTTATTTCAGATCTCTGTGTCACTAATTGAAGTTATTTTTTACATTATTTACCTTTGTTTCTTGCATAGTGGAATCACTTTACTAATGCATAATTTAAAGGGCCCTGGCAAACTTTTTCACGTTATTAATTTTTTTTTTTTGTAGTTACAACAGTATGAAAAAAATTATTCAATTGCACTAATTATAATAAGAAATTAACTTTTTAGGTGTAGAGTTAAGCTACTTGCCGGCTACAGGGATGTAGGCAATATAAAGTATAAGAGTTGAATGCTTAGGTTTTGGTAGCACCGTGAGCATTTTCATTTTGAAAATTTTCAGCAATAATTTTATTTATGAAGAATTAAAAACATAAATGTCCATATTATACATGACGGAGCAGGCTCGCCGTGGTTGTTTTTAAAAAACGTGACGTCAGCATTGCTGACGTCACGGCCTCCATGGGCAGGGCTGTTGTCCATAATCGGTGGTGAATATAAACACTGTAGATACTTTTCTTCACTATATTTTACAATTTGCAAGAGCTCCGCTCGCTACAACGGACCGAGGTAGACTGTGTTGAGCCGTCGTGCGATCGGGCTTTTTATAGCAAAACTGGGTGCGTCATTCGTATGAACAAAACACCAAACTTTGCATCTAAAACTAAGTTTTTACATTAAAAAAATCTTACTAATATTACAATCCAATATTTTAATTAATTTGAGAGTAATTACTGAGTGTAAATCAGTTTTAATTGTAAATACGTGGTTTTATTTTAGAAATGAGGGTATCTATCGTCAAAATGATCCTCACATTAATAATCTGAACCATTAATCATTACTAACTTAATAATCAATAAATTTTAAACGCTTTTTCGCAAGTAATTACAGTTGATAGATCGAAATAGTTTTTAAGGTTATTCTGAATGCTTGTTTTTGTAGTTTGAAGTGCGGGTAGCCGCCGACACGGCCATTCTGACAGGCGGCGCGTGCTCTGCGCCTGGCTGCGATGTGATGTGTGTTATCTGAAATTAAGAGTTTTCTCTGAGATCGGTGTCTGTAAGCAACTCATGTTGCTCATTTTGAAAGGGTTACTGTTAGGACAGTACACAAAGACATCTCCAATGTACTGACTCATTCATTTAGTATCTGTGGTGTGTACGTGTCCACTCATGGCTCCACAAGGCGTCCCAACGGTATCTCATGGTTCACTTATGGATGCATCAAGGATCCGTGGTTAGCTCAAGGGTAACACATGGTTTAGCTCAGAGGTACCACTCTCCAGATTTTTTTGTTCTCGTAGATTATTATTACAGAGATGTAATTGTGAGTATTGTGAAAATAATGAAGTAATAAATTAATGTTTACTTAAAATTTATTCAGATGATAACTGCTCATCGCTGTGGGCCAATCGGACTGGTTGGTGGGCCCGAGATGTGGATGGCACCGGCTCGTCAGCGGTTGTGATGTCATCTGTATCAGGATCTTCTACCGCCGACACGGCATCTTGATCTCCTGGCTGTGGCGCACGACGAAGTTGATCATGGGCGACTTTTCTGGGGCGCCCTCTACCGACCACCTTTTTAACCATATAGCGATCATTCTCCAGGACCCTGATGATCTCATAAGGCTCACTGAATTTGAGATCTAGTGACGTTTGATTGCGCGGATTGTTTTTAATCATCACGTAATCTCCACGCTGGAAGTGATTGATTTTAGCTTTGCGCGAGTTGAAACGTTGCCTGTCATACTCAGCGCTTTGGGTCATTCGTTGCTGCACTTGTCTGGTCAGTGCATCTATGTCAACCATTTGGTTATCTATGTCAACCAGGTTTATTAGCTCTGGCGGCACGCAATGCCTTCTTTGAGTGATGAGTGTGAGTGGTGCTACTCCTGTCACGCGATGAGTGGTACAATTCATTGCTAGTTGTAGCTCTTCAAGAGTAGTGTGCCACTGTTCAGTTTCGTAGTTTTTGATCATCACCAAAGCATTTTTCAGTGTGGCTACCACCCTCTCCACCTGGCCATTCGCTCGGCTGACACCTGGCGCTATAGCATGAATGTTTATCCCAAATCGTTCACAGAAGTGTGCGAATTCGCCCAAAAATTCTCTACCTCCATCTACAACTATCTGCACTGGTGTTCCAAATAAATGCAATGTACGTTTCAATGCAGCAAGCGTACTATGTGGGCTTTTATCTGTTGCATGATACAGCAGTACGTATTTTGTGAAAGCGTCTACTGTGACAATAACGCACTGCTGGTCATCTTGAGTTCCCAACTTTCCCGTGATATCCATGTGGATTACTTGAAATGCACATGTTAGTTTTTCAATCGGGTGTAGCTGTGCTTGTACGGCACCCGATGTTCCTTTAGACGTTCTACATACCACGCAGTTATCAACATGTCTTCGGACTGTGGTACTCATTTTGTCGAACCAGTAGGTCTCCTTGATCTTCTGCAGGGTCTTCTCCCAACCTGGGTGTTTAAGTGCCGTATGAAAGGAGTTAATCAAACTCCACTGGAAAGACTTTGGTACTACTGTTCGCAGCTGCTGTCCGAGTACTGGATCCAAGATATGCTTCTTTAGTACACCATCTTCCAAGGCGAAACCTTCCACTGGATTGTTGTCGATCAAGTCATTCAATATCGGCCGAAGTTCATTATCCCGCCGTTGTTCAACCTTCAACCATTCCAAGTCCTTTTCAATTACATTCACCATAAGGTCGCTGTGATTCCTGCTGAAGAAATCAGCATGCTGAAGCCGGTTTCCTTTTCGATATTCCAGCTCGAAATCGTAGTTTTGAAGGAACGCCCACCAGCGGTGAATCCTTGGGAGCAGGTCCTTTTTGTGTTTTGACGCCTTAAGTGAATTACAGTGTGTAATTACTGTAAGCTTCCTTCCGTACAGATATTGTCGAAAATGCTTTATAGCTCTGACCACTGCTAGCGTTTCCAGCTCGTACGAATGATATCGGCTTTCGGTATCAGTGGTTCTCATGCTCATGAAAGCTACCGCATGTTGTCGCCCGTTGAAAATTTGCACGAGGACCGCCCCAAATCCAAGGCTGCTTGCATCTGTATACAACTGTATCGGTGCTCCTTCTTGGAAAAGGGTCAGCGCTGGAGCCGAAGTCAGACATTGAATAATCGTAGACCTGGCTTTCTCGTGTCGATCTTCCCATTCCCATTTAGCTCCTTGTTTGGTCAATTCGTACAGAGGTACCATGATGCGCGAGAAATCTGGGATGTACTTCCTGAAATAGCTCGCGAGCCCATTGAACTGTCTGACCTGCTTGACTGTTTTCGGTACTGGAGCCTTGACAAGTGCTTCTACCTTTCTTGGACTAGGTCGTATTTGGCCGTCAGACACCACGTTGCCCAAATATTCAATGGTGCGTTTGAAGAAGCTGCATTTATCAGCGTTGATGGAAAAGCCAGCTTCTTGTAAGGCTATTAAGATGCGTTCAATGTTAGATAGCCCTTCGCTGAAAGTCGTACTTTTGCTTAGTACGTCATCTACGTAGACTTGCGCAACTGTGCCTAATAGTGGGTTCAGTGCTCTGTTGATGCACCTCTGGTAAACAGAAACGGCATTGCTCAATCCAAACGGCATGGTAAGGTATTCATATAAACCATCTGGCGTAACAAATGCAGTCTTTTCGATAGATGTCTCTGCAATAGGTATTTGGTGGAACCCTGCTGCCATGTCAAAGCTAGTGAAGTAATAGCCATTGGCTAATTGATCAATTTGATCAGCAATTAGTGGCAGTGGGTAATGATCTCGCAACGTGTTCGCGTTGAGCTCCCTGTAGTCCACACATAGCCGATTGTCGCCATTTTTCTTCTTTACCAATATGATGGGACTTGAGTAGGGAGATTTGCTTTCCCGTATGATGTTGTGATCAAGCAAATCTTTGATGATATCCCGAACCTTTTCGCGTTCCACAGGACTAAGGCGATAAGGTCTTCTTTCAACATATTTGTCAGCGTTCTTCAATCTTATCTCCAGTTCTCCAGTGTTAACGCGCGTTTTTGGAAATCCCCGGATAAACAGATGCTCATATTTGGTCAATAACGTATGTAACTGGCTTAGTTCTTCAGGATTTGTCAGATCACAATCCAACTTCTCAAAGATGTTGCTTTTTGCTGTCACATGATGGACCGTATGCTGGTGTATCAGTCTGGTACCCTTTGATGTTATCACCATGCTTAAATCGGTGCCATGGATCAAATTCATACCAATCAATACGTCAGATGACATCTCATGATCAGGAACCACGAAGAATAAAATCTCTATCCTTATGGAGTCAATGATGCAAATCGTCTTCATCTCCACTAATGAAATTACCGGAAATTGGCCAATTCCTTTGAGGTAGTTAACCGCAGAGCGTCGCTGACCCGGTAATTTTGCAGCAATTGACTCTCGAATCAACGAGCATTCTGCTCCACTGTCGAAGATGGCACGTATTGTTATTGCACCAACCGTAATGATGATGGGTGCTTGATTGGGTCCAGCTACACAGTTCACATTCGATGCTAGTGCGTTTTGACGTTTGTAACATGATTCAAATGTGTGACCTGTTTTTTTGCAGAATGAACAGGTAATCACGTTTCTAGGTGTCACAGTCGCTGGAGTATTTGCCTTCTGGACATCTGAAGTAGATTCCGAGGGTTTAAATCTGCACTCACTGGTAATATGGTTTGTCCTCTTGCATATTTGACAACGTGTTGCAATCTGAGATCTGTCCTGGTAGCGCGCACGTTTCGGTACTGAGGTTATAGGATTCTGGTGAGGGCGTTTCTTCCGCAATGATGAAGCCACAGATATGAGTTCAGGAACTGTTCTAGCTTTCGTGTTTAACAGCTCAATGCGTAAGCGCTCATCGTTTATACATCCTATCACTGCTTCTACTGAGAGTTCATCATCTAGTTGGTCCTTTGTGATTCTTTTCCACAGAACCCAGGCGCGTGATAAAAATTCAGAAATATCCTTGCTTGAGTCGTACACATGCTCCCGGAACTGGAGAACATCGCGGGAGTATCTATTCTCCGGCTCAAATGTGGTAATCAGCTTTTCGCGAAACTCTTCCCACGAAGATGTAGTCACCAACCAATCATCAATCCACATTTTAGCACGTCCTTTTAATAATCCACACACCTTGGTGCGCAAGTCCAGATCATTTAGCTTGTAGTTAACAGCGGCTTTGTCGATATGCTGGCACCATTCCCGAACTCCAACATGACTGTCAGGATCAAATGACGGTAGATAGATGTCTTTGATACCGATGCGTGGTTCTGGTGGAGCGTATAGCCGTTCGGACATTTTCTGCATCATCTCCATCATTTGTATCATGAACTGCGGAGGATATCCAACTAATGGGGTAGCTGGCATAGTCATCATGTTTGCCGACGTAGCGTCGATGGGCACCCCTGGGTGGTATACTCCTTGACTGCTTGAAGTGTGTATTCCTGATTGAATTGACACCATAGGGTGAGCGGGTACCCCATGGGTTACTGGAACTTCCACAATAGTTGACATACCAGTTGGTGTATTTGTCCTAGCTGCAGGTACTCCCGTCGTGATGGATCCTGCAGTGTTGTTGAAGCAGTTCGTTGGTACACCCGGCAGTAAGTACGACGATGCAGCGGCCACCATCGTAGTGCTGTCCTGAGCTGTTCCATGTGTCGCAGGTGGAACCGAAGCTATTGAGGTCGTGGTTGGGATGGGAGCTTCTTCCAATCCCACTTCTGATGACGGAGCAGGCTCGCCGTGGTTGTTTTTAAAAAACGTGACGTCAGCATTGCTGACGTCACGGCCTCCATGGGCAGGGCTGTTGTCCATAATCGGTGGTGAATATAAACACTGTAGATACTTTTCTTCACTGTATTTTACAATTTGCAAGAGCTCCGCTCGCTACAACGGACCGAGGTAGACTGTGTTGAGCCGTCGTGCGATCGGGCTTTTTATAGCAAAACTGGGTGCGTCATTCGTATGAACAAAACACCAAACTTTGCATCTAAAACTAAGTTTTTACATTAAAAAAATCTTACTAATATTACAATCCAATATTTTAATTAATTTGAGAGTAATTACTGAGTGTAAATCAGTTTTAATTGTAAATACGTGGTTTTATTTTAGAAATGAGGGTATCTATCGTCAAAATGATCCTCACATTAATAATCTGAACCATTAATCATTACTAACTTAATAATCAATAAATTTTAAACGCTTTTTCGCAAGTAATTACAGTTGATAGATCGAAATAGTTTTTAAGGTTATTCTGAATGCTTGTTTTTGTAGTTTGAAGTGCGGGTAGCCGCCGACATACATATTAATTCATACCTACACACTAATTTCTTTAAACTAAATTGGCTTCTACACAATCTAAACTGACATAAATTTGGCGTCCCTGTATTTTTCTTTCTCTATTCATTTATACTAGGATAGGAAAGTATATATAATTTAGTGTCCGACCGAAACTAGTTTTCCGGCCGAAACCGAATGTTCGCCCGTGGCTTCAGTTTCGGCCGAAACAGAAACCGAAACTCACGTGGTAAAGTATAAAATTTCTTAAAATACCTACTGAAATTTGGTGCATTTTACCTAATATTTTGCATTAATTAGGGTATGTAATGGAGACACAGTATATTAAGTTCGTTGGAATCATTTTGTAAAATAATTAAAAAAAATATTAATAACATATTTATTATTTTAAAAAATTATGTTCTCATAATTCCCGAACAGGGCCGTCAAAGCGTTGCCGCGGGAAACGAAGTTAGGCGGGCATGGGCTGCATGGGTGTGCGTGAACTGCGATACAAGTTTCGGTTTCGGCAAAAATTTCGGCCGATTTTGGCCGAAAGCGAAACTCCCGCCGAAGCTTGATTTTTGGCCGAAACAACCGAAACTGAAACCGAACTTTCGGTCGGACACTAATATTATAATTATATAGTAAGTTCTTGCGTAACTATCAGTGACCATAATATTATTTATTATTTATTTAGAATATTACATTACGGAACTGAAGGTTAATTAATAGTTGCGGTGCAATCTATCTTACTAACCAATCCTACCAACTATGATTATTTTTATAACACTGATGACGTGTGTCCATAATCTAAGTGTTACAATGAATGATAGTTTATTTTTCTAGCAGCTGTCATTAAGACGTCTTACCTTATTAATAGCACTGAACCAGTAAAAAGCGGTAAAAAAATCCAATACCGAATCATAACACTTTTTTTTCAGGAGTGTACAGTTATATTTTATTGAAATTTATGTCAATTGTAATATAATTTATTGGTACTGAGTATATTTAATGAATGACGGTGCGGTGTTTTTGATGGAAGAATTCAACAGAAGACCTTTCTATTGAATGTTTCGTTTTTCCACAATATGATAGTATTGAAATTAATGTCACATGATAACTATAATATTTATTGGACTTCGACAATCTTATTTTATGACGACACAAGTTTAGATATAGTAAACATTTTAATGATAATCATGATAATATTGATAATCATGAAAAATTATTGCAGTTTGACGTAATAATGTTAATAGACATCGTTAAACCTCTAAGTTTCTAATGAGTATTTAATGTCCCACCGTTGGACATGGTCTTCCTCCAGAGGAATATTTAGTCTACTATGCAGAAGTATTAACATAGTGCTTAGTTTCGAGATATTCTTCTCTTACAAAAATATGCTTTGTACAAATATGTCCAAGTAGGAAACTCTAGGGACACAATTAGTGTTGTTGACATACTTTTTCTGAAATATCGTTATTTTTATTGCTGTATCAGTTTGAGATTAAATCTTTGGCCAAAACAGGAAAACTGTTTGGTTTCCTGTGCGTTAACGAAAAAAAGCCGAGACTGTCATGTGAGATATAGATCAGGCGGGGAATTGGGTAATATTATATTTTACAAACCAATAGTATAAATTGAATTTCTTGTACTCACTTATATCTACTATTTGTTTATAAATATTAACAAAATACGTTAAACGTTTGTTATACTTTTTAGAGGTGCATTTTTGTTAGAAATTCATATTTAGTTTGTAGGTTTTCGTAGTTAAATGCACATGGGAGAAATATTGCCAATATAAAATTTGCTTAGTAATTTACATTTTTGAGTAAAGTAGGGGTAGAAGGAGATGTGTTTTTACCAATTACACTATGTAGAAAATTCTTCTTCTTAAAATTCATAAACTGTGATAGCGTGAAAATGTGATAGCTAATGGAATGAATAGCCAATGTAGATTCTCGATTTGATATATTATTTCGTATTTACCGCCTATTATTTCGAATTCCGTTTGAGATGATTTATTATTTTATATTTCACATAAACTATGAGTTTTATTTTTGAACGTACGAAACTCTGCCAATGCACGGTTACTTGGCCGATATTTGTCAACCCGTACAATTAGAAGATAAGATGTTTTATATTTAATTCTAATAACACCAATTACATTTAAGTATTTAGAAAAAAAAACTGTGTTAATTGTTTTTTTTTCTAATAACAACATGAAAGTATTTTAAAACATCAACAAGACTTTTAGTTTTATTAAGATGTTAATTTTGGTAAAGCTCCAAAAATATTCAATATTTAAAAATGGATATCTCTGGGAACACTTTTGTTATTGTGTAACTTTCTTTTGTTTTCAAGGTTAAATTGTTTTGGCAATCAGTCGTTTGAATTTAATTGAACAAAATTTCAATGTTTTTTACCCAACTAGCTTAAAATTGTTACAATAAAGTAGAACAGAGTAGAGCTCTTTAGTGTTAAAAACGATTCACAAGTAGTTAAATATACAAGGAAATTACGTGTATGTTATCTGTGCTCCTCTATCTAGTAGTCATGGTTTATATTATTATTGTCTAAACTTATATATGAGTGTCTTGTATAATTGTCTAATTTAACCTAGAGATAATTTAACACTGCACAGTACATAGTAAAATTGAGTAAATTAGCTAATAAGATTAAAATCAGCCGTCTCATTAAGAGGGAGCTCAGGTAGCAAGTAATACGCAAGATTTATACGGCTCAAATTCTCGTGAAGAATACAATTACTGAGCTGTGATTATTTCTGTAATTAAAAACTATACCTACAGGTAACAATAAAATTTCTATCAACTTTATTACCTACTTCATTTTATTCTCTAACAAAATATTCTCTAACATTTGCGCGACTCATTTGTTTAAATAAAACTACTTTTTACGGATTTAGACACGTGTATTTGTTTTAAATTTTGACCCGACGTTTCGGAGACTTTACAGTCACCATGGTCACGGGTGAGACTGAGCTGTAAAGTGTCCTCCACAATCAGTTATTACAGGGTTTACTTTCTTACCAACAACGTAGGGGACACTTTACAGCTCAGTCTCACTTGTGATCATGGTGACTGCAAAGTCTCCGAAACGTCGGACCAAATTTTAAAATAAATATACGCATCTAAATCCTACTTCATTTTGTTTTTGATTTCTTCATTTCTTTAATCACAGAATGCCCCAGCTTTAATCGCTTATATTCTGTTTCCATAGAACCCGTTTTAGACAGGGGGTGTCACATAAGACACGCTTTTGTTTTATTTATGTATATTGTACATGTACATGTTCACTTAATGAAAATGGCGCCGCGTAGAAAGCCTTCTCTTTTTAGCATATACGATGTAACTTTAAATAACAAGGCCTGGAGACTCATAACAAAGAACTTGGACACGTTATTACTTGGTAAAAACTTAAGGTTATGTTTTAAGTTTCATAACAAGTGAAAAGGCGGAGATGCACAGAAGTTGAGATTTCTGCATTGCTAAAATTTCTTTGACCCCGTTTCTCTTGTAGTTAAATAATAATTAAACGCGTAGTATTCTTTTGGAAAATACTTAAACCATAACTGAATTATTCAATTTACTACTTAATTTCTTTCTTGTTAATATTTTAATAAATCCAAGTTTTACATATAAATAAATCTTTAAAGCCAATATGATTGGAAGTAGGTATTACACCACTTTTACATAAGCTTAGCTTCCTAGATAACATATCACATAGTTTTATTTAGGTATACTTAAATAATGTATACAAATTAGTTTCTAAAGTAAACATAGTAAACTTTTCTGTGTTCCAAATATGGTCTAAGTACCCTTGTTTGCGTTTACCGACATCCAAACAAAATTTTTCTAGTTAATTTTTAGACCGGTTTCTTATTTAATATCATAGTTATCTACATAATTACCGAATTTTAGTTACTTGTGCTTCCTTTCTTTATATTAAAATTAAAGCTTTATTATGTCAGCTTTTAAAACTAATTTTGCCACAGTATAATATTTTAATTATAAAGTAAGAGTCTGTCCAAATTTTATCTCATAAATTGTGATGACGTCAAGTTAATTTTATTCTTAATTATTGCTTTCGTTTATACGCATTCTCTTCATTAACTCGGACACATACGAATGCTTAATTTTTTTTTATCTTCGATATTTGAATATTTATTGGAGAGAAAAAATATTTTAATGATTTTATACGTTTACGTTGTGATATCAGGATGTTGGCGTGAAATGTCCGTAATAATGTAACTTATTTTGTGGTCGGAAAGAACACAGATTTATGTTGACGAAGTCCTTGATATAAATATCAGGTCAGATGAGGAAAAATATTTCGGAAATCATAAGATATAAGAAAAACTCCCTTTTTCGATGTCGTAATTTATTCGATATTTTCGAAGTTATAATCAGATTTTTTACTTTTTTATTTATGAATTTATGCATGTGCCATATTATACATAGGTACATGATTTATGTAAGCACTTAGGTATCATATATTTTGTCTTAGTTTTGGTTGAGTTGCATTGGATCTCTCGTCAGCAAAATATGCGAGACGCATAATTGAAAAAAGGCAAAACATTAATTTTACTGTTTCTCATCGTCCATTATGAATAAGTAATAATAAAATGATAAATATTCATGTAAATGACAAATACAATAATTAAGTATTTTTTTTAAAAGTCCTACTGACTTCACGTGTCTTTGAAATTTGAAGATTTTCCTCGATTTCTCAGGAGATAACTGTCAGATCCAGACCCTGGTGCCTATGGGACCACAAAGGAACCACGAGCTTCCAAATAAAAAGAGAATCATTAAGATCCGCCCAGTTAAAAGTTATGACATAACAAACATAAAAAACATGACGAATTGAGAACCTCCTCCTTTTTTAAGTCTGTTAAAAATATGCAATAATACATACAAAGTGCTTTAAAAATGGGTCAAGCCGTTGAAGTGAAGCCGTTTAGAGGCGTTGGCTACAATGCCTACAATATAAAATGCACGTGATAGGTCCATTAGTATGAGTATTAGACGAAAACATTAATTATCTGCATTATTTAACTTGTATCTTACAGAATTAAAATGGTGTAAATCGCTTAGTTAGAAAAACTAAAACACACGCTTGCAAATCCAGAATATATTTAAATTATTGCATTGTCATCGGTACTTATCATTTCAGATCACAGATTGAACTGAAATTTTGCACACTTTTGTATCGCATGTCGGTGAAAACCACTTTCAAAGATTCCGTAGCATAGATTAATACACTGATAGATACGTATAGAACTTATAAAAGCGTGTTAAGAACTAATAAAAGCGTGTTATAAAAAAATATATCGCTGATAAATTTATTTTGCTTTGCTGTGTTATTTGTATTATTTATGTAATATTTATGAATCAAGACGTCATAACTCAAAAATCATAAAGTGAATAAATAACTCGTACAGGAAATTGGTTTTTTTAACAAGACACATTTTGTAAGAGTGTCTTTCTATATCTTCAAACGAATTTATTGGATAAATTAATATATTGTGACATATGTCAAGCAGGCCGTATTAACATTTTTTTTTAAATATAGCAACTATGCTCATGTTAGGATGACATCAACAGAATTCACGTGGATCTTAATATGTTATCTTGAAGCTGATGAGCCATATTATTATGAAAATCAGAATTCAGGCGGACAAAGTCGCAGGAAACAGATAGCGGCACGGGCCTCCTCCACATTGAGAGAGATTTTGGTCTACTGTACCACGCTGACTAGGCCTGTTGTCACAGGGTTGATTTTCGAGTGTTCCGTCCCTTACAGAGGATGTTATCTAGCTGGCTCTTACAGCACCCACGTTGATATTTGTATTCTTAATCCGTCACTACACGAACCACCACACATAAAATTTTGATTTTATGAAACCAGTGGCGGATTAGCAGTATCAGCCGCCCCTTTCTCAGCATCCACCATATAGACTACATAATGAAACTACTTCATTGCCAACTTTTATCTAAATAGATTTAGTAATTTAGGAGAACAAATCAGTTTTATTTTTCAAGAATATGGTACATAAGTTGTTACAACTATGTAGTTATTTGCTCTAACATACTCTGCCAACTTGGCATACTTGGTTATAAGCAAACAAGCAAGTAAGCAAGCAAGCAAACATACAGGTGAAACTAATTAAAGCGTGTTAAAACATATAACAGTATTAGAGGATGCGGTATAGATTGCAACATGCAGTGCAGTCCGCCCGTAATACGTCATAAAAAGTTTTTGATACGATTGGGGCCGCCCCTAAATCTGACCGCCCTAGGCCTGGGCCTACCGGGCCTTAGGGTAAATCTGCCACTATATGAAACGTTCAAGTACTTAATTATCCTTTAAGTTAACGAAATAACGTAATAGTGTATAGTGTGGCTATATTTACTCCTAATGAATAGTTATGATATTATTATCACTGTACGGTATTACTAAAGGTAAATACGGGTCAATACGGGTAAACAAAATCCTTGTTAAACTTCATTTATTTAAAAACTTCTGGTGGTTACAATACAATGTAGATGTAAGCCCGTTACGATTGGATTCATTAATGTATTTGGGATAAATAAACCATTTGTATACGTAATCAATGTTCTGTAAACTTTACTTGTGTAATGCAAGGGATCACATAAATCTAGTAGATAATATTAGGTATGTACTTGTTAATCCCCGCTGTTTCACACATGCGTTCATAGTAACCCGTTACTTGAATTTCAGCATGATAATATGTAGCCTATGCTGTTGTTCTAATCTATAAGCTATATAAATATGTATAAACTTTAATTAAAATCTATTCAGTAGTCTTTACGTGAAAGAGCCATACATTCATCCATCCATACACGCTTACAAACTTTTGATATTAATAATTTTATTAGGATACACGGCCAAACATCCTCTGGTTTATAACTAAGCATAATATTTTTATAGTAGGTATTTTTGGTCTTATAATCATGTCATTTGCGCTGGAATCAAATTTATGACCTTCTATACCAGCAGCTTCACTACCGCTATGCTACAAAACTTATCGAATGATATTAAAAAGCATAGTTACGAACCTGAAATACATAAGTAACACTAGAATGTTACCGAAGCATCCAATACTTCCTAAAACTATATGAGAGCTGCCAAAGGCGTATTGTATTCGCGGATCTGGAGGTGGAAACTGCAGCCAGTGTTTATTTATGATTAATAAATAATCATCCGTAAACAAACCAAGAGATCGCCACTTATCAACTGGCCACTGTTCAACAAACTTAGCTATTATTGCCACAGATGTTTTAGACACAGACACATTCACATCATCACTATCCTCAGGTGTTTTAAATTCAAAGCTTTCAACGTTTAAATTCCTTTGAATCACATCCGCCATCCTTTTCCGTCTTTTCCACTGTTTCAAATTATCCAAACGACGCGACAAATAATCACTGTCACATTTAAATAGCTTTAAAGTCACTGTTTTTGCTAAAACACTATTTTTACACCTATATTTAACACTATGCACTTGATTCAAAAGGTTAAATTCTGTTGTTGATACATTTATACAGTACATATTTGATAACGAAATTAATAAAATAATAATTATGTTTAACATTGTTTATGTTTTGACGCGAAATGTTACGAATTTTCTATATGTAGTACACAACCGTTCACGGTGGTTTCCGAGACAAAATGTATAAAATACGTCCAGAGACGTTACATCTTACGGGCAGGATATGTACGTACTATTGAAGATCGCGTAAACTTGCATTGTCCGTCAATAAACTTTCTCATTTAGATGAGAAATACAATAATAGAAAACCTTGCGACTACATCTATAATTAGAGGTACAACACTATCGTAAAATCTCCGCTAATTAGTAGACATTGCCCAGTCTGTTGATCTATATTGTATCTTATAGAATTTTATACAATTAGGATTTGTTTGTGGCGTAATTTGTTGTATTATTAAATAGTGCTGCCTTCTTTCTATGCATGTCAAGGGTTCGATTTCCAATTTCTTTAATTTATTAGTGTGAATAACATGTTATATCAACTTTAATAACTAAATTGGTAGAAAAATTTAACACAGGTGCTCATTTTAGTTACTGGAATAGCGTATAAATAAAGAAGATTCATTTATCGTGGAGATTCCATCCGTCCCAACGAATTGCGCTCAGAATAATAATCGAGTTACGTGAGTTTTTCTGTGTAATATTTACGTGTAGAGTTTGTGAAGTAATATTACGTGGAAGTATTTAACGTAAGAACAGATAGTCTTTACCCGTGTAGGTACTCTAGTATAATATGTATAGCTTTTTCATGTATCACTTAGTAATAAGCGATTCGTGAAAAATCACTGACAATTTTAATGAGAAAAGTTTCTCAAATTCGAGGTATATTATGTGTAGTTAGTCAGAGAGATCGCAATAATCGTTTGCATCTAAAATATTTTTAAAAATATATATATCTCGTAATAGTCTTTCAGCTATTAATAAAAAATATTCTTTTCTATTTTGAACTTAGATTTATTCACTCTTCAACTCACACTATTAAATCTCTTGATATTCTGAATTCTAATAATGTAGCTATAAAATAAATGCCAGGATTAGCGTTATTTTTAGCAGTCTACTATCTTTTTATTATTGTTCTCCTGTTTGTATTATTGACACATAACTACACGAAGAACAAGATAATTTTTTATTTAAACGGACGGATTACTAACTAGACATAAAGCAAATATGCGATTTATTGACGGAATATCTACGAAATATAATCACTTTTTTATAAAACTACTGAAGGGATTGATATGAAATTGGGTTCACATGAGTCTCCAAAAAGAACATAAATAGACTATTATTTAAAGTAAAAAGGATTTTTAAATTTTACCCTGAAGAGTGTTTTTTTTAAAACAATGCTATACAAAGTCAGTGTCCCAGGCGGTCAAGTCGCGGGCATAGCTAGTACAATATATAGATATTTGAAATGACGAAGATTGTGATGTATGGCCTATTAATATTAATAGTGTTTCATAACTAAGTTAGCTTCGACACCGTCAATTAATACGCATTATGAGTTCATAAATCAATGCCAGCCTGAAGCGTCTGGCTTGCAATAAAGGACCAATTACGTGTTTAACACTGTTATGGGTATTATTTAACCCATTAACGAAGGCGCGCGTTGTTATTAGCCTATTGTTAAGCATGTTTAGTTTTTACTTATTATAAAATTGATAATTGTCTTTGTATGTAATTATGTGAGCTGAAATCTTTAAAACTATGTACGCAACGGATTTTAATTGGGTTTTTGATAGATATAGAGTGCATTAGCTGGCTTTTACAGCACCCTGGTAGGAGATAGGGTGGTGGCACTTGTATTCTTAGTCCGTCACTACACGGACAAAATGATAGCTAGTAAAGTCAATTTTGTTTTGAGGTGGTTGCAGTATGGATTTATTAAATTTTGTATTCTAATTCTTGCTTAAGTGACCCCCATATTATCTCTTCTTCCTTAGCTACCTACTACCAGTACCTATGGTCCGCGGAATCTTCTGCAATTATATTTATTGTCCTGCTCCTTGACTTTCTTTCTATTATTCTGATGTATAGGTTTTATACAGCTCTAAAGATCCATTACCATCCATTCACCAGCATTTTCGTAGAAGAATAACAAACAAACATACAAACAGACGCGTTTATAATATTAGTAGAATTTGTCTAATTCTATTAACTTAGCTATAAGATTTATTTATAAATGTCTAAATCTAAAAACTCTTAGATAAAATTTAGATTATATTTTTATTAGTAGCTGCAAGAAAATTGGTTTCTAATAGATGATCATAAACAATATGAAAACTGGCAATACAATACGAGTTTATTCATATTGTCTGAAGACTAGCTGTTGCCCTCGACTCCGTCCGCGTAGAATGTAGGAAATTTTCCCCGTTTTTGCAACATTTTTAACACTGCTTGAGTGAGAGTATTATAAACGTAAGAGTAAACAAATATAATCAGAATGAACGAACTGCTAAGCTATCAGGAGTTACACGTGTTATTGTGAGTCAACCATAAAATATAGATAATTATGTGCTGTTTCGGGATATTTTTTAGACAATTTTATGTAGAATATTTTCGTCATACATGATTTCTATGTAACTTTAACCATTAAGGCTGCACACGCGACGGAAGCTTAAAAAATGGAGCACCTTTTCCCGTTTTCCCAACATTTCCCTTCACTACTCTGCTCCTATTGATTGTAGCGTGATGAAAAGTATACTATAACCTGCCCAGGAGTATGAAGAATAATTGTACCAAGTTTCGTTAAAATCCGTCGAGTAGTTTTTGTTTCTATAAGGAACATACAGACGGACAGACAGACAGACAAAAATTTTACTGATTGCATTTTTGGCATCAGTATCGATCACTAATCACCCCCTGATAGTTATTTTGAAAATATATTTCATGTACAGAATTGACCTCTCTACAGATTTATTATAAGTATAGATAATTGGATTTTTTATAATGCAACATAAATGGATTTGATGGGACATTTGCTTGTCTATTATTTACAATAACGCTTTAGTCTAATGTACTATATTATATCAGTATACACTTTATACATAGGGCTACCATTCGTCCGGGTTTTCCCGGATTTATCCTAGTTTAAATGGCGTCCGGTAGATGTCCGGTAAGGGTTTATAAAGTAGTGTACATGTATCAAACAAATTTTAATATAAATTAAAAAATAACAACGATTTGTAACAAAATGACTCGAGAGATTACAGAATTTATGCATTCGGTTTATTTTTAATCTTAGAAAATATGATCATGTTTCTCACTATCGCAAAAAACTGAAATGGCTCCCTATACGACTACGTAGGAACACTCGAATTCTATGCATTCTCTATAATATTCTTCACAACCCTGCTTCTCCCTCTTATCTACGTGAGCGTTTCTCTTTCGCTCATTCTTCCGATGCTAGGACAAACCTTCGCACACTACTCAAATACTCTGCTCACAAAACTGACTTTTTCTCCTACTCCTTTACTATACATGCAGTCAGATTGTGGAATTCACTACCGTCCCACATTAGAGAGTCCCGTTCCGTTTCTACATTCAAACTGAAGACCCGTCAACATTACTTATCAACAATCTCGTAATTGTGTCATCGTATTGTGTTGTCCAACTAGTATGTTTGTATTATGTGCTTTTATAGGTTTGTATGTATTGTATGTGTATGTTTTATGTATTATTATTATTGGTCGATATATATATTTATGTACTGTGTATTTATTGTATATATTATGTAGGCTTGTTAAGGATCTATGTATGTTTATGTATTTAGTATAAATTTATTTTAACTTAAATAGTTCACCGTATCTCTGTCACCCTACACTACACACCCATGGTCAATCTTTTTTTTCACAATCTCCTCTCGCGGGTCTACAGGTAGAGATTTCTTTTAGAAATATGTGGATCCCTACACTACTTTTCTTATGTCTGTATTTACTATGGTTTCCTGGTGTAAAATCTTTTAAATAAATAAATAAATAAATAAATAAAATAACTTTTCAGAGATGCCCAGAGAAAAATCATGTTTCGATGGGTGTTGTGGAGTTGCTGTGCGGTTACATGCATACATCGGTTAATGCGGTACAAAATAGCTTGTCTTCTATAAAATGTAGAATGAAACATTTACAACTACAAATTACCAAACTACTTAATTAAGTTAATATGAAATGTGAACTTCGGTAAACTTTATTGTTATCTAGCACTTGTTAATTAATTCTGTTTATCTTAGGTTTGATCTTAGCAAACATAAATTAATTTGTATATTCATAATCTCTTGAATAAACTCGAAACTCGTACTTGCAAGGTATTCTCATCAAATAGGGATCTGTGTCCAAACTGTGCTTACGTTTTCATCATTATATTTTCACGTATTCATACAATATGCATGTAAAGTGCAGATGGATACGTGCATTATTAAATCAATTGGCTTCAGATTTCAGTAAGTTTCACTGCTGTGATATCATATCAAATCAAATCAAATATACTTTTATTTCAGACCAGGGATCCATACAACTCTGTTAGTAAAAATTTAAAATTGATTATTTTAGAAATATAGAAATTCTTTCGATAACACAAAAAGAATATTTTAATTCGAAATACCTAGTAGTTTGTGAGAATAGCATGGTCAAACAATCAAACTTTAAAGGTTTACTAAGGAATATACATATATGTACATTAAAAAACCACCTACTATAATAAAACAGTAAGCCATATGTTAGTACTTATTTTTTTATTTTCTTCTAATCTAAAGAAATTTTATTAATAGGATAGCATGAATTTATGGGGAGTGAAATTCATAGAAACGCAACATCAAAAGCGTCACACATTTGCGTAACCTTGCTAATTTATTAACGCGCATAGTAACAATATTTGTGTTTTGTCACCTGAGATTGCTGCTGTTATTAATAATAATGACGAGAGTATCGATGTAAATAATATTCAAAGAGAGTAAATCAACCATAGATTGTATTCATGTATAAGTAACAAATATTTACGTATCATGATTGATATACGCTGTGCCGTATCAGTTTGAAACATGTAGGTAAATAGAATAAAATATTATGTAGGCTTTCAATATTACAAGCAATGCATTTCTTTACCCTTTTCCTGTTTACCTATTTTTATTCATCAATCACACGATAAATAAACTCCAATTATGTGTTGGCGCAATTACACTTTGTTATATTTTTTTGCATGTTAGGAAAAAAATAATAATATTAAGTAAATTTTTAAGACACAGTCACGAATAATTGAGTATTTAAAAAAAAATTACTGACTTCAAGTGCAGTTGAAATTTGAGGCCTTTCTTCGATTCGTCAGGAGATAACCATCTGATCCTGATCTGGTGGCAATGGGACAACACGGGAACCACCAGCTTTTAAATAAAAAACAAATCATAAAAATCGCTTCGCCCAGTTAAAAGGTATGAGGTAACAAACATAAAAAAAATTTAAAATAATTGATCAAGTGCGAGTCGGACTCGCGCACGAAGGGTTCCGTACCATTATCTATGCAACATAAGGCAACGTTATTAGTATCGAGCAAGAAACGGTAAAAAAATCATGTTTGTTGTATGGGAGCCCCCCTTAAATAAATAAAAAATAAAATAAAATAATGATTTATTTTCTCACAATGTAGACACAGTAACTTAAAGAGGATTAACAAAAGAAGAACAAAATTTCACAAAAGGAATCAACATTGTGAGAGCTGGTGCCTATTATGGGTTTATTTAAAAGCCTGTATTACAGGTCACCAGTGCCCACTCCGTAGTGATATACGATAGTGCGATTACAATTGAGTTTGCAATTCCACTCGGTTTTATACATTTATAGTATGTGCTTAATATTAACTAAATAGCGAAACATAAAAAGGAAAAAGAACAAACTAAGTACCTACCGCAAAAACAAAATATATATATTATTATAGATAAATAACGCAGAGAGCAACATGAGTAGATATTACTACCGTGTGATAAGATGTGTGTGTGTTTATGTTGTTCATGAGTGAAAAAGTGTGTGTTAGTGAGTGAATGAGTATGTGATTGCTTGTGTGGTTATACTGGGAGTGTGAGTGAAGTATGAGGTTATGAAATAACTTTGGCTGAATGTATAAACGATATTAATTTATTTATTGTATTAAGTGCAAAAGTGTAAATATATAAATATTATACACTTGAAGGGATCGATTATTGCAGTTATTATTAATAAAACATTACTTAATATTATTACATGTAGTTTTATTTCATTATAGTTTATGTAGTTAGATAATCTGTTTTAGCAATTTTTCAGTATCATTATATGTAAGGGTTTTAAGAAATGATGATATTGACTTTTTACAGCGAGTTTTGGTAAGTGGATAAAAATGGAGCTTAGCGTTCAACTTATTGTATAAAGAATCACCTAAGTAAGAATAAAATCTTTGGGCGAAGGCAGTGTTACATTTTGAAATTTGGCAGACGTGGTGTTTACGTCTTTTGTCTTTGGCAAGATTCGGATCGTACGTTAATTGGGAGTGTTTTTTTAAAATAGTATACAAAATGAATGACTGCCTAACGGTCAAGAGATCCCATTTTTTATAAAGACTGTAAGTGGGGAACCGAAACGACAGACCAGCAGCAACCTTTAATATTATACGTTGAGCGCGCTCAACCTGTATTATATGAGATTTGGCTGCCCCGCCCCAAGATGTGATGCAGTAATTGATAAGTGATTGGACCATTGCGTGATATACCATTTTGATAATCTTACTATCGGCAACGTGTCGTATATTTTTAAATATATAGATGAGTTTCCGCAACCTACGAGCTAAAATAGCTACATGTGGTCTAAAGGTTAGTTTTTGGTCAATGAGCACACCGAGATACTTGACTCGGTCAGTTCTATTTAGTGCTTCACAAGAACATTCGTTGGTAGATGACAAGCAGGTGTGAGCGGTGATGGAGAGAGTCGCTGGCGGTAATAGGTTAGATTTAAGTCCAAAAGCAATATAGTTGGTTTTATCTACATTCAGCGTTAGTAAATTGGTGTGCAACCATGCACATATTCTATCGAACCCGGTCTGAGCTGTCATGAACACCTCTTCCCAAGTGTCGCCAGTGAAAAATAATGCCGTATCATCAGCAAAAGTTAGGATTTTGCCGTTATTCAAGTTGGTTGCGCAGAGGTCGTTGATGTATACAAGGAAAAGTGTGGGTCCGAGTATACTACCCTGGGGTACACCACAGTTCACTGCTAGTGGGTCACTTATCCAATGTTCAATTTTTACTCTCTGGATCCTGTTCGAGAGAAAGCTATGGAGGAGTTTAAACGGGACCCCACGAATGCCTATCTTGTCCAGCTTATATAGGAGCAAGGGAATAGAGACTGTGTCAAAAGCCTTGGCAATATCAAGGAAAACACTCAAGCATTTCCGTTTTTCATCAAGGCAGCCAACCACAGAATCAACAAGTTCACCAACAGCTTCGTTAGCTGACTTCCCTTGACGAAATCCGAATTGGGAAGATGATAAAAGGTTATTAGCCTCCAGATATTGAACCAGCCTAATGTTAATTATTTTTTCTAATATTTTTGATATTGTAGGTAAAATTGAAATTGGCCTAAAGTTGTTGACACAGTCTCTACTGCCCGCCTTATGAATAGGTTTAACAACGGCGGATTTAAATGCAGCAGGAAACTCTCCGGTAGAAATGGCAAGGTTACAAATGTGTGTAATAGCCGGGGCGAGATGATGAAGGTAACGCTTTAGAATTTTGCCCGAAATCTGATCGTCACCAACCGCACAATTGTCCCTTAAGTTAAGGATGAGCTGACTGACTTCAGTTTCTGTTGTTGGAAACAAGACAAATGAGTCAACAGGTGGAATGAGTGTAGACTCCTCAGGTTGAAATCTACAAGAGGTAGCGGTTGAACTGGCTAACTCAGCGAGTCTCCTACCAGTGTTCACAAAGAATCCATTGACATTATTGACACCACTTAAAGGACTATTGCTCGATATGAGACAAACTGAATGGTCGGGAGATTTGCTAGTGCCACTGACATTCTTTATTACACTCCACAGGTTTCTTCTGCTATCCTTAGCCTTCTCTATCTCTTGTATTTCATAATTATGTTTAGCTTTTTTTAGGCATGCTGCACAATAATTCCGATACCGTTTGTAAGTGATTTGAAGCACATTATTGTTTGGATCCCTTTTATATTTTTTGTAAAGAATGTCTCTATTACGCATGCATTTTAGGAGGCCTTTAGTAATCCAAGGCTTGCTAATACGGTGTCGTCGCGGCAAGTTAATCTGGTATGTATTTGACCTAACAGCACGAGACACAAAGCCTAATAGCAATTCAGTGGCTGAATTAACGTCGCTACTCTCTAGTACAGACTGAAAGTTAAGTTCAGAAATTGCTTGGTCTAGATTCAAGTAGTTAACGCGGCTACTGGTCTTATTCGCGTATTCCGGATTTTTATTATATGTTAGACAGAGGGCTACACCGTAGTGATCTGTAAGCGACGATTCAATAACAAAACAAGAAGCCTCGAGTTTTGTTTTGATCATCATATGGTCCAAACAGGTTTTACTGTGAGTGGCTAAAACATGACCGGGCAGCAAGCCATATGTAACCAGAGAATTTAGATATTCGCAGGAGCGGTTATCAGTGTTGTTATCCGCAATGTCTATATTGATGTCGCCACATATTATAATATTCTTGTAAGAGCTTTTCCTAGCAAGAAGGGTTTCAAGGGAACGAAGAAAATTTAGTATATTTTGTTGACTGGGCGGACGATAAATACCTACAATACAAGTATCCGAGATATTAAGCAATAGACAGTTAGCATCATCAATTTGTGGTTCTTAAATATTTATTTTATTTTATTTTTAGTATTTGTTGTTATAGCGGCAATAGAAATACATCATCTGTGAAAATCTCTCTAGCTATCACCGTTCTTGAGATACAGCCTGGTGACAGACGGACGGACGGACGGACGGACGGACAGCGAAGTCTCAGTAATAGGGTCCCTTTTTTACCCTTTGTGTACGGAACCCTAAAAACATACCGACAAATTGAGAACCTCCTCCTTTTTTGAAGTCGGTTAAAAAATAGTGACACTAGTCAGTAAAAACATAGGAAAACGCGGCGGATAAACGTTATAAACGTAAATAAAATTCTTTACATGCATATACCTAAGTCTTATACGTTACTACCAGTAAGTTGCAAATAAACCTTTGTTTCTCTTGCACCCTGATTTATAAAATACGAAATCCATAAGTTAGCCTTTGAAAAGTATTATTACATATTATACGTTTGATATTCGTTAGTTATATAAAGTTTTAAAAAACTTTACGCACTTCCGTATAATAAAGTCCTATCCTAGTGTAGTGATTTATTTTCATTAATTTTCACAACACATCCGAACCACTAAAAATTTAGCGATGACAACTTTCAAACAAAAAGGGTTTATATCTAGGGTCTGTGGGACACATTGCATTTGAATTGTGTAAGTTTTTAACAATAAAACTTAACGTTCTATTATTCGTAACAGTTGTACGAATGACATATTACATTCCAATGTTGTTTCTCTCTCTCTCCAGCCCATTAACGTCCCACTGTTGGGCACAGGCCTCCTCCACATTGGGAGGGATTATGGTCTACTGTGCCGCGCTGACCAGGCGTGTTGGCACAGGGTTTACTTTCGAGTTGTCCGTCTCTCACAAAAGTGAGAAGATGTCATTAATCTGTGTAAATATCCCTTAGCTGGCTTTTACAGCACCCTTGATACTTGTATTCTTGGTCCGTCACCAGTCACCCCAGTCACCACACGAACCAAATAACCAATGTTTTTTTGTTTATTAAATTGTTAATTGTTATCAAAGTTATCATAATCTTTACTTAATATATAAACAAAGTCGTTAATCGATTATTTATATTTTATTTTGTGTATGTTTATGTGAGCTTATCCTAATCTTAACTAATTTATAAATGTGAAAACGATATGATGACACTATAGAAATTTTGATGAGCTTAAGTGTTAATGTGTCGAACGAAATTATAGCGCGATTTAAAAAATAGGTACAGCGCCATCTATCGACTGTCATAGTAAACTTCTGTTTGTTAAGGTTTAATTTCTAAATTTCACGTGTACGAAGTCGCGGGCAACAGTAATAATAATAATAATAAATATTCATGGACATTTCACACAACGTCCTCTGGTCCCAAGCTAAGCTTATATGCTTGTGTTATGGGTACCAGAATACGGATATAATACATAAACTACTTTTCTTTTGTAAATACATACTTATAATACATAGTAAACACCCAGACGCAGTACAAACATTTGTATGACATTTATGGATATCACACAAATGATTGTCCCAACCGGGAATCGAACCCGAGACCTCGTGATCGGCAGTCCATTACATAAACCACTCCACCACGAAGCCCTATACGTAGTATTTATATAACTACGCAACGGATTTTGATGCGGTTTTTTTATAAATAGAATAGTTCAAGAGGATGGTTTTGTTGTATAATTTGTTAGGATTTTGTTTTTCAATTCCACCCTTATGAAGTTGCGGGCAATAGCGACTCACAGACGATTTAAATAATTATTGCTTTATTTCAGAAATTATTTCATAGTAGTAATAAATTACAACGATATGAACAATAACTATTGAGCTGTAACAAAGAGACGAGATGTTCATGAAAGAGCCTTTTATTATTTAAAACTTTCAAATGATCCTCCTTCAGTTCGTTGAATTAGGGATAAAGGTTCACTTAATTTTTCAATGTTCACGGTTGCATGAGTAACATTATAGAATACCCTTTTTGGTAAATTTTGTTACTTATAAATCTTTACTTATTATATATAAGAAAGTAGTTATGTTTGTATGTGTCCATATATGAGCTTATATCTTCAAAACTACGCAACGGTTTTTGATGTGGTTTTTATAATAGATAGAGTGGTTCAATCGGCGTAAGTATTCGTCAACTAAATACGTAGAGGAGACCTATACTCAATAATGGTTTATTAAGGGACTTAGAAGAAAAAGATATGAATATTAAGAGATAATTATATTGAAGAATGTGATGAATTCCAAC
Source organism: Orgyia antiqua (assembly GCA_916999025.1). NCBI lineage: Eukaryota > Metazoa > Arthropoda > Insecta > Lepidoptera > Erebidae > Orgyia > Orgyia antiqua. The sequence continues at coordinate 10,509,233 of OU779864.1, read as the reverse complement.
CAAGCTCTGCAGCCTTAAATGGTAACCGTTTTTAGTTCAAATTAATTTCTCCTTAAATGCTTTGAAGCATAATTTAAATCAAATGAAATATTACATTATCAACACTGGGGGAAAAGTCTTGAAACCGCACCGGTGTAACTTGGGATTGAGTTGCGGTGCCCTCGGCGTCTCTCTCATTTCAATACAAATCACAGTTAAATAGAAATCCCATGTGATTTGTATTGAAATAGGTACTTATTAGGGAAACTTTGCTTTATTTTTCATTTTACTGCTACAGTAGCAGTAAAATGAAAAATAAAGCAAAGTTTCCCTAATAAGTACCTACAAATAATAAAAAGTTTAGAATTTAAAAATTTAATAATTTGTTCGAATTGAAAAAGCCTTTTTGTTTTGGATAGTACATTTGCCATTTTCATCATCATTATCTCTTTTATCAGTACATTTAACATCATCTGTGAAAGACAGAAAAATCGTGAATAAACTCTGTGCCAACACGCCTGGTAAACGCGTCACAGTAGACCAAAATCTCTCCCAAAATAGGAGAAGGCCTGTGCCCACAACATTAATGGGCTGGAGAGAGAGAGAGAGAGATAATAAATCCTAGGTAGGACTTGGTATTTATGTTTTTAGGACATAAGACATAAACACAAGAGCAATCAGGGATATATAAAGCTCTCCTCACTTCAGTATATACCTTGACGAATATCTCACTATGACTTTTGATGTTACCCATTCTTTTGTAAGTAAATAATGCACAAAAGAATAAGGACTCATGCTAAGGTGGTTTTTAAGAAGAATTCTAAGATGTCCTTAACTTTGGAGCACATACGACTTATGAAAGAATTCACTTGTTATATATTTTTCTTGCATTCTCTTTGACGTTTTGTTTCTATACCTGGTCTCAAATGAAATACAAACGCGTTATCTATAGAAAAAAACAGCTGTAAAGTTCTAAATATGCAATTTTTTATTACAGTTAATCAGAATTTCAGTTTTTGTTTTAGTTCGCATCTTGCTTTAGAATTAATATTTCGCAAACCAATTACATGATATCGGATTTGTATCCAATAATCTGCCTCGATTTATTGCCACTCCTATGTGCTCAATGCAAGCTTCTGATTCCCTCGTTTAATGTTAATAAAAAGACCTTGGTAGCCCAGCTAGTCATAAATGGCTTTCAGAAGAGTACGTTCTTTTGTCCTAACATTGTTCCTCGCCTATCACTACAAAAGTTAATAAAAAAATTAATACTAGCAAAATAATAAAAATACCTAGTTTAAAAAAACTAAAAAACACGCTTTATTTAATCGAATTATTGCATTGTCATCGGTCTTTGACAGGTGTGCAAAATTTGAATAGAATCTGACCGTTTAAAGTGGGTCAAAATAGCGTCCAAAGGAGTCGGTTACAAACATACAAACATACAAACAAATATACAAACAAACATACAAACAAACATACAAACAAACATACAAGTGAAGCTAATATAAAGCGTGTAAAAATGATACAAACTACTAACTGAATGGAGTAATAAGAAAGTTTACGTCTCCATAAACTAAATTATATTCTGTATACCTAAAGCAAAAGAATTATGGAAAATTTCAGCCTTTTATTCTCGTTAATTTTATATTCATTTGCAGAATAATATTTGTTAGTACTTAATATTTTAATTTATGATCTTAATAGTATTTAATCGTAACTGTATGAAGCACCCACTTAGCAGATTATTCTAGCTATATTGAAACTTTATCATACCTTACCTTTCGAGTTATAAATTCAATCAAAACTTTCATATCTTCTATTTAGAGCATAGCAGGGAAAGTGCCTGGGATAACTTCATTTATTGTCTAAGCGTACCTATATACTAAATTTCCTAACAAGGGATAATCCTATTTCATATATAAATTAAGAAATTATGCAAATTTTGTTCATATTATCGCAATACTAATTAGGTAGGTACTTAAAATATAAGGTGAACATTAATACGATTCTTTTAAATCTAAATTATTACTTTTGTTCTAACGCCAAATCTCGAATTAGATTAGATTTATATATTTACATACCTACTTAAATGTTCCTGTCACCATCCCATTTCTTTCTCAGAGTGCTGTAAGAGCTAGCTAAGGGACAATATAAGCAGTTAACGTCTACTGTGAGAGACAGAAACGCCTGGTCAGCGCGGCACAGTAGACCATAATCCCTCCCAAAGTCAAGGAGGCATGTGCCCAGCAGTGGGACGGTAATGGATGAAGAGGAGGAAGTATTTATCTAATTTTCATCTTAGATTTTCATCTCCTTATTAACCATTTTAAAGCTATAAAACTCGTAAGGATAACCGTACGTTTTAATTAAGTTAATTCCACCTATTATAAACGAACACGTTAATTACTTTGTCGGTTTTAAGATTCATTATTTAATCTATATTCTGTAAGGTTCTTGTGTCGCTAATAAGGTATTAAAATCAACGTTAATTGAATGTAATTAAATATTAAAACCTATGGAGCCAAGGCGTAAGTAATTATATTTATTAAGTTTACCTCTCCTGACGGGCTGAGTGGTGTGGTCGTTCATATAACGGAATGCCGTTCATGAGATCGCGTATTCGATTCCGGCACGTAACAATCATTTGTGTGATATTTATAAATCTGTGGGACGTTCATGGGCTGGAGAGAGCGAGAGAGCTAGAGAGAATAAATAAAATGATAACACATATTGGTATAATACGATATGTATGTAGGAAATGTATGACATTAATCGATAATGCTCCCAAATACTTTTACGTTGTTCTAAACAATATACAGCCCCACAAACAAGTAAAACTTTGCGAAAATGTCAATGTCGGTGACTCATATATTAGTCTGAGTTTCTTGAGTAAATAAAACAAGTAAGAAACAACTGAGCTTACTGTTTCTTATTGAGTTTATTGTGTTTAGTTTGTAATTGGCAATATCTGTGCCACAGAATTTAATAAAAAATCTGTTTATCTATTATAAACTTACTCAATATACAGTTTTTGACAAAAAATTTTATTGATTCAAAATTTTGTAGAAAATTTATTGCTTACGTGAATAAATGCTATTCATTTCATATTTTTATTACCAATAATTTAAGTCAAATTCTAGACATAGGTACAATTTGAGGTACAGTTAATTTACACTTACCTTTTCTTCTATTTCTTTAAACTTTAAACTAAACAAAGACGGCATCTTACGAATTAAATCCGCTTTCTTTGGCTAGTGTGGAGATAGATAAAGCATGTAGTACTAGCTGTTGCCCGCGACTCCGTCCGCGTGAAAATTAGAAAATTTTCCCCGTTTTTGCAACATTTTTCACTATTGCTTAGCTTCTACTGGTCGTAGCGTGATGTTTTAGCCCCTTCCTCGATAAATGTTCTATCTAACACTGAAAGAATTTTTCAGATCGGCCCAGTGGTTCCTGAGATTAGCGCGTTCAAACAAACAAACAAACTATTACATACATAATTAATTTTCCTAATTGTAATCGTAATGATATTATATCATAACACATTCAATAAAATCGGTTTTATTAACACGAGTTTGCTTTTATGTTTCTTTAATAGAATTCGTCACAACGGGGTACACAATTGACAGAGATTTTCCATTTGCTTGACGTTTTACGCCATTTTCAATAATGAAGCGGGTTACTTAGCCCGCGTGTTAATAAATGCATGCTGGAAAGCTAATATTGCGATTGACATATTTTTTAATCATTTTGATCAAACATATGTCGTTTTTTTTAAAAAGGTCTGAAAGTAAATAAACTTGAGATGGCTATTCCAATAATAATACTCTTAGTTTAAAAACAAAAAAAAACACGCTTGAAAATTCTAAATTGTTTTTTTTTGTTACTGTCATCGATCCTTATTATGTGTGCAAAATTTCAGATCAATCCGACTACTACAAGTGGTTGAAAATCACTTTCAAAAGTTACGTTATATAGATTAACACATTGATAGATATATACCGAACAATTAAAAAAAATCTTTTTCATATTTAATTTGACCTCTTGAAAAACCATGAGGGTTTTAGGAGTAGTTTCTCAAGAGATGAAATTTAATTTCAATTCAAGCTAATTTTATACTCTTTATAGGCTATCTCATCAAATCCTAATTAGGATAAATGTTATACAATATTATATCCCGTGGTATGAATTGCTGGCATGCTAGATAAAATTAATATTGTGGTATTCATTTACTTGTTTGTGGTTTAATTTGATTTCATCACTATACATACTCGAGACTACGAATATCGGTGTAATTATTAATAGACAATTATTTTTATTAATTAGACAATTACTTAACATTTCTAATGTTTGTTTTCATCATAGAATAACGATATTTACTTTTAGTTTGCATATGTTAAAGAGGGGCTGTTTCAAAATCTATTTTATGTCGCATTTGTCGTAGCTATAACCTGTAATTAATAACCTTTTTTTAGGGTTCAAAATGTTCCTAACCGCACACCCCACTGTGAGAGTAATTGGGCAGCGGTTGCCACATTCTGCGAGACCGTCATCTCGCGGAAGGAAGCGGCGGAGCGGCTCAGGGAGGATAGTGTCCTGGCTGAGTCGATCCGTCGCAGGCGCGTAGGGCGACGTAGGCGCGTCTATGCGCACCTAATGCCGCCCTAGTCGGAGCCGCGGGTGATTGGACCGCGGACTAATATCCGTCCACCCGCGTTAGGGCTCACCGCGAGGGGTGACGTGCGCCTCGACGTCGCCCGTGAGAAGGTGCTCACGGAGCAGCCGCAGGGCTGTAATTAATAACCTAGACTATCCGTGTGTACCTAGAATACAAGTGCTATTACGCTATTTGCTCCCCAGGATGCTGTAATGTATGATGCAATTAGATATCAGGTTTTATGTGTAAGTGACAGAAAACTCTAAACTTAACTCTATGCCAACATAAAGTTATGGTAGACCCTCCTTAAATTATTACATGTTATAGTTACGTATATCGTTTCTCCCTTTCTCTCACTCTCCAGCTCATTAACGTCCCACTGCTGGGCACGGGCCTCATCCACTTTGGGCGAGATTATGGTTTACGGTCCCGAGCTGACCGGCTTAGTTTGGAGGTTTACGTCTCTCACAGTTGACGTTAACTGCTTATACTGTCCCTTAGCTGGTTCTTATAGCACCCTGGGAAGGGAATAGGGTGGTGTCATTTGTATTCGTTATCCTCACCACACGGACGTACATATATGTAGATTCATATCCATATCGTTTATGTAGATTTTATTCTATTTTCGTCTAAACTTCTAAAATTGTACCTATTATTCTTAAATTCTATTTTCCTACGACAAAATATCAGCATTCAAAAAAAATTCAATCAATTCAAGAAAAATTAGCATTCAATAATCACTCAATTATATTCGATTTGAAAATGGCCGTCTTCAGTTGATTACATCAGAAACAAAGGAACGTTTAATTAATTTTATCATTGACGATTGCTTGCCGGTTCTTATGTATTTTGGAAAGGAATGCCGTAACAGTATTGTAATTGTCTTGTTATAAATATTCAATCAAAAGGAGGGATCCATTACGAGCAAGGTATTAAGGTCTTTTCCTTAAAGTGTTATAAATAAGAACGTAACTTTTAATCGAAGTATTTGATAATTTCTCATCAATTTTATTAATTAAATTTGTATGATTTCTATCGCGCCGACGCGGACGATGCAAACACGCTTGAAAGAAGTACGATTTTTAAGCGTTTAAAAATCGCCGTTATTAGGTTCAACAGGCTTATAAGTATTCTTCTTTTCAAACCATTAACACTGATGTCCTAATAGGGCACCTTTTCCTCTTTAGGAGGGTATTTGGTCGGGTTACCCAGCTCAGGCGCGTCTTGCCATAGCATTTTGTTTTGAGTTTTCCTTTTCGCAGAGGAGATTTTTTCTGCTTATATGGTCCGTAAGTTGGTTTTAAAGCTCACTCTGAAGGAAATGGGGTGATGAAACTTGTAATCTTTATCCATCACTACACATTCATGGGTTATTATATATCTAACTAAAAAACAACATAATATATTTTACAGAAACGACAGGGAATGCATAAATAAGATTTAACTAAGGTGTAACAGCTGGGTGCTAGAATTATTGTTATCTTGCACGTAAATAAAGGGAGATAGTGTTATTTATATATCATACATTAAGCGGGTAAACATATTCATATATAAAGAATATACGTGTGTAGCTGTTATTAAATTACTTTCTACTGTCTATGAAAAAGATTGAATATAATAATAGAAAAAATAATGGTACCAATTCTAAGTGTACACCTAAACTCAACAAAAAAATTAAAACAACTATTGCTATAATTTGATTAATTCGCTATTTTGTTGTGCACAATTATATTAATTAAAATCTTTAGTCTATAATAAACAGTCTTATAACAAAAAAAATAAGTTAATATTGCCGAATCGTGTTATTGACACCATTAATTTTCATTTTTTAGCTAAGTCCACATAGAATCTGTGCCATAATCGATATAAAAAAAACCCTGTAAATTTAATTAGTTTTGCAAACATCATAAGCATTTACAATTACTCTTATTATTTTTATCTAGAAGAAATTGTTGAATTACTCTAAAACTACTTTTACTACTGTAGTAGCTGTTCTATAGACCCTTAATGGAAGAAATTAATCAGTAATTTGTAGCCATTATGCAATAAGAGACTAAACTCTGCATAAACGTCACCTACTTTACTACCTTTTATCATGTTGAGTATCTAATTTTGTATTTAATCTCCTAGTCCAGGTGAATTATTATGTTAAAGTCTCACTGGGTCGAGGCCGGGCTAAGTTCATTACGTAAAATACCCGCAATGAAACAGGTTTCATAAAAGAGGAAGAGAAGCCTGCTGACTAAACATCAAGATGTAGGTACCTTCATTTTGACGAAATTAAAATCTCAAAGCCGCGAACAACCCTAAATACACAACTTTTCTTTATTATCTCTGTAAAAATTATTAAAAATATGTTGTTATTATATTATTACTTATTGTTTTTAATATATATTAATTAATTATAAAAAATTTAAACGTATTTATAAAGAGTTCATTTTAGCTGAATAATTTTGTTTGTAAGAATTTAAAATTAAAGCAATCAACTTAGATCAGCTTAGATTTTATAAATTTCTTTAGATGTTGTGCCCATTATCAGACATCAGGTTAAATTTCTGTTGTGAAGGTTCTAAAAAGTTATGAAATTAATAAGTTTTAATAATAAATAAGATGCGAGAGGTAACAGCTGAGAATTTTCTTCATATTGTCAAAATTTATACATCAAAGTCTTGTAGTAACTTATGTAGAGAACATTATAAAACATAATATTTTCTAACACTTGCGCGACTCATCTGTTTAAATAAAACTATTTTTTACGGATTTAGACGCGTATATTTGTTTTAAATTTTGGCCCGACGTTTCGGAGACTTTGCAGTCACCATGGCATACAGTCACCAGTCTCACCCGTGACCATGGTGACTGCAAAGTCTCCGAAACGTCGGTCCAAAATTTAAAACAAATATACGCGTCTAAATCCGTGAAAAGTAGTCTTATAAAACATTTTTTTGCAATGAATTAATTCTTATTCTTTATCTACTATATAAAAATAAGTCGGATTTTCCTTCCTGACGCTATAACTCCAGAACGCGCGAACTGATTTCAACGGTTTTGCATTCGTTGGAAAGGTCTCGGGCTCCGTGAGGTTTATAGTAAATTTTTTTTTTTTTTACTTTTTTTTGGTATGGCAAAACAACGTTTGCCGGGCCAGCTAGTTGTATATATAAAGTATATTTACAAAGTTTGAAATTTAAATCTGCTGTACACAGGCGAGCTTAATTCACTATTGAATATTAATACATTTTTATTATACGAGCTCTTTTATCAGCCTCCTTGTAATCAAAGTGTCTTACTTTGCTGCAATGATATGAAAGAATGCTCTAATAAGCCGTAGGTATACAAGTTTTTTATCCATCAGTAACATTTGCCGCAGAAATTAATTAAATTTATCTTAGATATTCCTCCCTTTTCCGAACATTTCAAGCTATAAAATTTGCGAAGGTAACCACGATGTAATTAAGTTAATTACATCTGTTTAATAAGAACATGTTAATTAGTTAGTCGATTTTACCATCTATTATTAATTTATATTAACCAACATTCTTATATAGTATATAACAAGGTGTTAAACAGTACAGTACATTTAATATGAAGGAAATGACGAACTATTATTATTTATTAACGGGTTTTCTCTTAACTTATCTCACTTCGCAGGAAAGGATAAAGTGTGGCGATAAAGATGTGTAAAGATTAGCGATAAACTTAATCCACCTTGGAAGGTACTATGGTTTACTGTCCCGAACTGACTGGGGATGTTAGCACAAGTTAAGGTTTCGAGATTTCCGTCTCTCACAGACCATGTTATATATGTACAATATTTCTTAGCTGACTTTTACAGCACCCTGGGAAGGATGGTGATACTTGTGTTCTTGATCCGTCACCAGACGATAATAAAATTTATTACCTCAATTTAATTCAGCTTTCTATAATTGCGATAGTGGGCTAATAAATCTAATATTACCATTATATTATATGATATATAATATATGATAGCATGTACCTACATATTACCTATATCTGAATCTCACTACAACGTGATTTTTTTAATTTGGCTTCATTGTTTACAAAAAATACTATCAGAAAGTCCTTTTCTCAGGGCCAAGGTATAAGATATGTACCTACCTACCTACTATTGTATGGAAAGTCGATATTGACGTCAACAAATTTTCTCACTTAAAGGAAAATTGCAAAAGTATAAAACGAAGGCAGCGGATTGAATTTATGGGGAACCGTCAAAGAAAATATGTCATAAAAATGTCTTTTTTTCTTTTTGTTATTTTGCTTATCATCACGCCAGATCACTCACACTCCGTAATGCCTTACGTTATTTATAGGAATCTTAAAAATTTACCATTCAGTCCTTGTAGAAGGTGAAGCTTTAAATTATAGTTAGTTATTAGAGGTTTATGAAATTCTTATTTGCGTGAAGTAGGGCATATAATATTCTAAAGAATAGTGACATTTAATACACTGTCTTTTGTTTTAAAGTTGAAGTTATTATTATAATATTTCTACAACTAAGAGATTTATACTTTATTGCCTGGAGTCTGGAGTTGGAGTTTTGTATTACAGGTTTAGGCCTAGTTCAGACTCCAGACTCTCACAAGAATAGATTAAATTGTATATTTAATTTTATATATATGAATAATTGTTACCTTGTGAGATGTCAATAAAATTAATATTATTAGAAAAAAAAAATATTTGAATTACTCACCTGAGATACATCAGCAACACGATAGCATTTCCCCCGAAACCAGTTGTTGTAAAAAATACATAGAATCCACCTAAAATTCTTTGGAATGAAGCATTTGGTGGAGGAAACTGTAGCCAATGGTCGTCAATCAAATCCAAGAAATCATCTGTGAAATATCCGAAGTCTCGCCACTTAGATACGGGCCATATTTCCTTGAAGTTTTTAAGCAATTTTTCATGATAATCCACAGTTGAATTATCAGTTAGGTTTGACAATATTGTTGCGTTTCTACAATCTAGATCTATTGCCGTTTTATTAGTTGATCGTTTTTGTCTACACATCTTTAGCTCAAAGTTCGCTTTACAGATAAAAGCCTTTTTCTGTGTGTAAATTTCTGCAACATCAAGCGCGATAGCTGAATTCGGAATTTGTTTAATTAATTCGCTATAACATGTTATCAGTAAAGAATAAAAAGTAATCATAAAAGTTATGTTCATTTTTTTAAACTTAAAGTAGACGCGACGTGTTCGTATGAAACCTAATTCAGTTTTACAAGGCAACTCTATTTACGACACTGTCGGTAACCTGAAGACATTGGACTCTTAGCGGGTATTCTTTAGGGACTACTATAATTGGTGCTTAAGTGGATTAAATTGGCTTGCTTTTAAGGAAATCTGTATAGAATTGACGATCGATAAATCATTATTGAATTGACCGATGACCCTCTAGTATATTCTAAAATTATGGTGATTAACAATTGCATAACACATTTTATGTAAACTATCTAGAGTAAATGTATAAAAGAAGTAAATTAACGCCTATACTGAGATAAGACATGAGTCTTTAGGTTGTATGTTTATGTTTTAGATGTAGTGTAAAGAATTTCACACATATTTACATAAAAATATGAGAAAAACGAATTACGATCTATTTCCAAGAATTTCTTTGATAAGTTCACACAATTGTTGAAGAATAGAATGTAAATCTCCCGATGTGACTTCAAATTTATGACCGAATGCATTAATTATTATAAAGGTAATATCTTCTTTGTTTACCCGGCGTTTTGATCGCTTTGCACCAACCGTGGTCACGGGCTGACTGAAATCTTTTTTCCTTAAAGGTATCCCTCCTGCTTCTTCTCTAACAAAAAAAAAATACAAATATTTAAATCGAGTTGTAAATTGAAAAGTTACAACAAATGAATTGAGAACTTCCTTTTGTTTGAGTCGAAAAAGTTAAAATTGAAACAATTAACATTAATTTTTAGAAATATTGCAGGAAATAGTAGATTTTAGGAGGATTTCGCTCACATATATTGATTTTATTTTATCAACCGCTATTGACAATATCCCTGGGGTGTAGGAAGTTAATGCCCTAAGGGCACAATATTTCTTTTTCGAACAGTCGAACAGTCACTGTTTTGGTCTCCTTACGCTCAGTCATGTTTACTTGCTTGTTTACAAGCATATCTTTCATTAGGTACATATTTTTGTACTAGGTCTAGGCAATTATGTATTTCATTAAATAGGTAATTTAAGTAGCACCCTTATTTCGATCATATAATTCATGAGAAGAGTAAAACTTTTGGTAAAACTCCCAAACCATACAATTATGAAATGTATTTTAACCTAACAAAATATGTATGTGTACCATATTGTTCCTAATAAGATTAATATTATTTATTATTTAGATATAAGTATAGGAAAACATGAACTCCTTATGTACGTCTTAAATAATAAACCTCGTTAATTCCAATAGGTACACCTATATTAAACAATGACAGTTAATTACTTAAATCTTCCAAACTGTGCTGCGAACAATTATTCCAAATCATCTCTACAATTGATCCCATTATAGCTATATTAGTAATTTAGGGTATTGCATTGCTAATCCCATAATTGATTATTTGTGAGGCCTGACGCAATAAACCCATTTTCATATTATAATTAATCAAATTAAAAGCTTATAAGTTGTTCATGGAAGTTGTTGCAGGGCAACAAAAGCGATGGATGAAAGACGAATGCACGTTGCGGAGATGCGAATGTTGAGATGGATGTGTGGCGTCACGCGAATGGATAAAATAAGGAATGAATATATTAGAGGAAGTCTGAAAGTGATGCCAGTGACTGAAAAATTGAAGAATGTTATGAGACGAGAGGAAAGTAATGTCGTTAGGAGAGTTCTGAGTATAAATGTGGAAGGAAAAAAGTCTAGAGGAAGACCTAAGAAAAGATGGATGGGCTGTATGAAAGAGGACATGAAAGAAAGAGGAGTTGACACAGACATGACGGCTAATAGAAGACTGTGGAAGAAAAATACATGTTGCGCCGACCCCAAATAATGGGATAAGGGCAGGAGGAAATTCTCAATATTTTGGTTTAAGGAATAATGGTTTTTCTTATAACAATAATTTCTTTACTTCTTAATTTAAATGCTGTACATACTGCCCAGGGGGTAATGTAACCACATAATATAAATCAGTGAGACACAAAAGCTTTAAACTAAATGCCATAACATCCCTAATCGTCTAGCGTGGTATAGCAGACCGAATGACTTCTGAAGTTGGGAAGGTCCGTGTCCAATGGTGGAATGTATGGTGTGGGTTTAGTAATATTTGTAGCATGTATATAATAATTTCTGTGTAGAAAAATGCTACATTTAACATTATGTAAACAGGAGTAAAACTGCTTGTAGTATTATTAAAATATATTCAAAAGTATTTGTTGTCTCAGCTAGAAAGGTGTATTTACACTGAAAGAGATTATTTTAGTATTCAGTTCATTGTATTCCTTTAGCTCTAGACTATTTGAACATGAGAAACACGTGTACGTGACTATATTACTTGGTCTTATATTAAAGAATATTTTGTTGAATAAATAGAAGAACATTCTTACATACTGAGCATACACCTAGCTAAACATTATTGCAATACATTTTTAATCATTCTGTCCATTATTAAACACTGTAAATCGAGAACTTTTTTTAGTCGTATATGCAGTGGGTTTGACTTTGTTAAACTAGTACTGCCTACTATTGCAGAGAAGTTAAGAGGATACCAAAATAGCTTCGTGCATTTTTCTACGTACGAAGTTTTCATTTTTTCTTTAGATTGAATGGCTAGAGCTCTAATTTTTAAGTAGGTATATGTTTTTTCAATATATAATCTAGGATCGCATAAACTCAGAAACGCGATTGAAAAAAGTTTTCTCGATAGAAAATCTTAGCGAAACAACCTCTCTTATTTTTTATTTTTTGCATTTGTTGGTCTATTATCGCGTATTAACTAATGAAATAACTTTCAAAACATAAGTAACTATTATATATAGAAACACGTAAACCGGAATTAAAATATTTTCAGTAGATTTTGAGTAAACAAAAAAAATATCCCTAATTCTTCATTTTCTGTACCTACTAGCTGTGTTAATAGGTACATGTCGACGATAATATTGATGTAGGCCCTTAAATACGAACATTATTAGTTATTGAAATTATTGAATTATAAACATTATAAATAGTTCAAAGCTGGTTATTCTGGAGATCACTTAATTATTACCAATTTTGAAACGACCCACTTCAGTTGATTGCATCAGGAACAAAGGATAATTTTATTAAACGTTCACGGTTGCGTGACGAACATTGCGTGACTGTTTTAACATTCTCTCTAGAGGAATGCAATAAGAGTAATGTCTATTTTTATTGTCTTGTAATATTCAATCAAAAATAATGACTCAATTGCAGTCAGAGTTCTTAAACGTTTTATTTGTGGCAAGTTGAAAGGGACATCAATGAACAGACTATTATCTAATAAAGAGGTAAGCTTTATATATATATGTAAGGATTAATTTGGGGTTAATCTCCGAAAGTAAAGGTTCGATTCTAAACACAATTTACTAATAAAAAGCTATACATTTTGATACTGCTATTGACTTTATAATTTATAAACTTGATAAAATTTATGTCACTGTGTCTGTGAACCTGCCCACTATAGTAAAAATATGAAAAAAGAGTTTAAAAGAAATTAAATGAATAAAAATTTTTAACAAATTAAAATTCAACCCTTAAATTCTAATCAGAACTAAATAAAACAGAAACTGGATTCAAGAATATTGACTGGTGCTTATTCATTCAAATCATAACACAGAATTGTCTCGCATTAATGTTTCAGATTAACAATGGGTTTCTACCAAGCATCGTATAATACCATTAATTCAAAAATTAATGCTGTTTTATACACAAGTCCACGCCATTTTCAACCCTTTAATAACCCTTTTGTGGGGATAACTGTGGCTTTGTCAATGGTTTCCTAAAAGGTATGACCGCACTTGACTCTTCAAATTTTATTAATCCTAAATATCCGTTCAATAGCCCTAAGTATTTTGCTGAAATGTTAACCTTTTATATTAAGTAACAAAATTGCGTTGCTACATATATACTCTCACATATGTTTATATTAAATTATTTTTGTAAATATTGGCCTCAATCCTATGTGCACTTGACTATAAAATGGAACAACTTTGGCGTATATTGATTAAATAAATAAATATTCATGGACATTTCACACAACGTCCTCTGGTACCAAGCTAAGCTTATTATGCTTGTGTTATGTGTACCAGAATACGGATATAATACATAAACTACTTTTCTTTTGTAAATACATACTTATAATACATAAACAAACATTTGTATGACATTTATGGATATCACACAAATGATTGTCCCGAGCGGGAATCGAACCCGCGACCTTGTGAACGAAAAAAATAAAATACATATGATATGGAGTAACTATTTAAACTAGTAACAGTTATTTTACGTTTAATTATATCAATATTGTTCAGCCCAAATTAATTGTTAATAGAATTATTATATACCTACATTAGTTACCTTCAAGCTTCAAGGATGTTCCGGCGACATATTAATATATGAAGCCTCCAAAAGTCATAATAAATTTAAATAGATTCTTATCACAAGTTCCATGTAGACGATTTGGTACGAGGATAAAGCGCTCGAGGACAACTCTTATCTATTTCCAAGACCATATTTTATTATTCAAAAGGTGAGATTGGATGAATCTTAGAGTAATTCGTTAAAATTAAAGTTTCTTAGCTAGGTCCTAGCATTATATTAAAAATACCCTTTCAGAAAAATCATTTATTTTAGAGCAGTTTTATTTCGATTTTTGGTAGTAGATATTATGTTTATGTACACTATTTACTATCCGTGTGGTGACGGATTAAGTATACAAATGACACCAGCCCATTTCTTAAAATAAACCCTATGCCGACACGCCTGGCCAGAGTGACACACTAGATCATATACCGTCCCAAAGAGGAAGAGTCCCGTGCTTAACAGTGGGACCTTAATGGGTTGGAGAGAGCGAGAGAGAGAAACTATTTATAAGTTAGTTGTATTAAAGTCATAAACAGAATTTCATTAAAAATGAAAGCTCCCACTTGTCACAATCGACCTTTAAAAAAGGTAAGCCACGCTTACATTAAAAGTCCGAAGTCTATAAAAATTTTGATTATAAAACGTTTTTTGTATAAGCTTCGTAAAATATTATTGCAATTAAAATGCCGTCCTCACTCCAACAGGTTTTTATATATAAAAATATATAACACCTAATCCGCTTATGAATAACACACGAAGAGAAATTATACGGGCCACTTGTTGACCCGAGCATGTTACAAAAGGGCTATTAAGACAATAATTGCTGCAAAAAAATGTCTCGGCAATTTCAGCTCCGTAAATTATTACTTTTTGGCTAAAAAAAGATCACTTAAGTAGCTACAATATTGTGAGAGGTTTGCAAACTTAAGTCTTTATGACTACAGTTCATAAATATCTCTAAGATATGCAAGGTAATAATTTCAAAGCTTGAATCATAGATTAATAAAAAGAACACTTCGGATTTCAAACTTCAACTATGAAAGCATGGACTTTATGTTATTATCATTCTCCTGTTCTTACCCCGCTGTTTGGGGTCGGCGCATAACTACCTGTTCAAGTTGTTATGGGATTTGCCTTGATTTTCACTACCGGCTGCCTGCCTGATGTCAATCCCCTTTGTTTTTTTTTTCGCAGGGGAATGCATTTTCGCACACCCACTCCTGTCACCCCGGTCAAACCACGGTCATGGTAGGAGTGGGTAGTGTCGGACTCACCGATGAACGGAATACCGACTAAACCTAACTGCGGCGCTCTCCACGTCCTTCTGGAGCGCCAGAGGTTCCCTGTTCTGGTTGGGTATGAGGGACGTGGTTCCCTCGGTTAGTTCTTACGTTAGACATGGGGAGGTGACACCATTGAGTTAATATGTACTACGCTAGTAATACAGTTCAATGGGTGACACTTGTATTCTTTTTGTTCGGTACCCCACGGATAAAGTATAGCCTCTAAATTTGAGACTTTCTTTTTGACAATTTTGTGAAATTCTTCGATTATTGGATAAAACGTTTTGCCTTCAATTAGAAGAAAAGAAAGAAAAAAAGCTTTTGCTCCTAATATAAAAAGTATGAAAGAAATAATTACACGCTTGTTTACTTATGAATTTTATTCTTAGGGTAAATTCTCTTTAACTAATGCCAAAGTAATATTATTTATTTCATTCTTAGAATGGCTTCGTAATAGTATTGGATTTTCTAAATAATAGAAAATTTATAATAAGTTGTAGTTTTTATGAGTTAGACAACAATAAATATAAGGGTATATCTGTATCGTGTGAATTCGTGTGCGAAACTGAGTGTGCAATCACTTGATATGACAACAAACGGCTGAAGGGCTTTTGAGATTTTTCCGGTGCGCGTTCATTTTATAGACATCTCATAGTTGGATTAAATGAAATAAAGTCCTCTTTTGTAACTAATATTTTTGGTATTAACATTAGTTTTTTTATTATATACTTATACATAATTCATAGCATTCTTTGTTAGTAGGCTACTGTAAGTGATACTTATGTCTAATATAAAAATTCCTCACATCTTTCTATTGTGGGAATATTTTATACGAAATGTAATGAAGTTTTTATGTGCATGTAGGTATATTATGTTTAGCTTTCTCGGCTCTAGAACTTACGAGTATTTAAATGTACATACTTAATATTGCTGTTGCTGCTAGCATTCCGTGGGTAGGTAAAACCGACTAAGTACAAGTTGACCTGGCGAAGGGTACTGAAATACATCTTCTGTAGCAATTCTAATTCTCGAGCTATCACCAGTTAGAAATTTGATTTGTATTTTCGCATATGATGATTATTTCTGTTGCCGCTATAATAAAAAACACTAAAAACCAGAATGAAATTCATGAATCATTTATTACTAGCCGTGCCCCGCGGTGTTACCTGCGATAAAAAGGATAAAAAATTTGTTCGTCTTTTATTATCCCACAAGAACATTGGATTATTTCGAGATAAAAAGTATAAATAATCTGCTACTTTATTGTAGAATTTCATTAAAATCCATTAAGTAGTTTTTGCGTAAAAGAGTAACAAACATGCAAACATCCTCACAAATTTTCACATTTATAATATAGAATCAAGAGTTCATTCTAAAGTTCATGAGATATAGCTTGGTGACAGATAGGCAGACAGAGCAGTCTCAGTGCTATTTTATCTTATGTCACGGAACCCTAAAATGCTTTACCATAAAGTGTGTGATGTATCGTTCGTAGAGTGGAAATTACCCTTACGTGACAATAAATTGGGTGAAGTGCCCTCGAGATTTGTCCAATGATACTGCCTTCCGTTTTATTGGTAGACCCTTATCAAGATTTAGTTTAAAAATACAAAGGATTTTAGCATCAAGTATGTAAGCATAATGAGTAATAAATAGAGAATAAGTAAACACATTTCATGGTCTTGGAGGTCGCGCGTTCGATTTTCACACAGGACATTTTATTTGTATTATATTTATATGTATTTGTCACAAAATTATTTGCCGTTTTGTTAACAAGTACGTACTGCATTAGTAAGTGTAACCGTATTCTCATACTTACAATACAAACAATAAGCTTAACTTGGGACCAGATAACTTTGTATGAAAATTTCGCGACTTCAATCGCATAAACTCTAATTTTCATAATATCTAGCCTATGGCAAACAGGAAGACTGTAACAAATTAAAAAATATATAAGATCGGACCATTAGTTTCAAAGATTAGATCGGAACATTTTTCACTAATACTTCGCTCTTATTGATCGCAGCGTGAAGCCTTTAGCCTTCCTCGATAAATGTACTATCCAACACTGAAAGAATTTTTAAAATCGGTCCAGAGGTGCTTGAAATTTGTGCGTTCAAATAAACAAACAAACAAACTCTTCAGCTTTATAATATTTGTACAGATTTTACCTCTACAATATTAGTATTAATATAATATAATAAAAAATAAAATAATAAATTAATATGTAATAATGCAAGACCAGCAAATCGTTTAGACCAGGGCTGTCCAAACTATACACCTTCGCGGGCTAATTAAATTTCATACAAAAGCTGGAGGGCCAGAAAAATATTTTCAGTTGTCAAGTAAATATAATACAGGGTATTTTTGTCTTTCTATGTTTATTGATTTTTCGTTAATTTATCTTTAACAATAGTATCGTAGTCTTTAAAATGCGTGTCGCGGGCCGCATGAAAACAAGCCGCGGGCCTTTGTTTGGACAGCCCTGGTTTAGACTATAGTTAAGCAATTTACTGATCATTTGATCATTTATTAAGGCTTATAAACCTTTTCCACGTACATATATACACTACGGACACTACGGTAGGTAGATGAATACATGAATTCAAAATCGAGTGACTGTATCGGATGCTAATGGTTTTCTAATAGACGTTATTTTATTCATGTACCGGTATTATATGGTAGAGAAAATATTGATTAGAAAAAATAGCTAAATCATTTTATTCTCAGTCAACTAATATTTTACTGTTTAGCATATCAGAAGTCCACTTATCCTAATAGAGGGATAAGAAGTGGAGTCAGGAGGGGCATTTTGTGAATGATCTTAAAATGTATACGTTTTTTTATTTTATCACGCTTCTTAGCTCGGTACGTATGTATAAATGTATCAATCTATGTAAGAGAATCTTTAAAACCTTAAATTTTCACACACTTTCAGTAGCCAGATTGATCTGAAATTTAGCACACAGGACCAATGATAATGCTATAGTAAAAAAAATCAGGACGTTCAAGCGTTTTTTTTTAGTTTTTAAATTAAGCAAATTATTACCAGGTTGACTTACCGATTGTTATTACTATGTTAAAAATATTAATTTACTTTCTTTTGAAATATATATAGCTATATATATAAAAGATAGAAATAATGGTAGAACGGATTGACTTTCTGTTATAAAGTTGATTGCCTTGTCAGTTACAATCACAACTGCGGTAAAACTCGCAACATGAGGTCCTATTCCTTTGTTAGACCCACGTAATTGGATTTTAAAACTGATCGGATTTGAATTTAACTTATATAAATTAAATAACCGGGCTTTGTAATATCCAATTTTAAGTATATCACAACAAAAACAAAACTAAATAATCATACTCGTTATGTACCTATTTAAATATCCTACAATTACTGGTAGTTTCAGCCGATTATGGATGTTTGTTCGCTATAATTTTACTCACAGCCCATTAATGTCCCATTGTTCGGCACAGACTTTCTCAATTTTGGGAGGGGTTCTAGTCTTCTTATCCCGCGCTAGCCGGTTTTGATGACATAAGGCTTAGTTTCAAATTTTCCATCTTATACATAATGATGTTATTGACTTGTATTATCCCTTGGCTACCTCTAACAGCACTCTGGGGAAGAAATGCGGTGATGATAAATATATTCTTTATCTGTCACCATAGGGATATGTTCTTATGTATATAGGTATACGTATACTTTGTATCTCATACCTTATAATTATAATTTATATCGTTATAACGTAAACCTCAGTTTTACTATCTTATAGTAACGATAGAATCTTGTAGTCGTTGATAACAAAGACACTTGAGAACCGATAATTCAGAACGAAGTTGTATAGGGGGACAAATTAGTATAACATCATTAGTTATTGTGTTCACCTACATAACTTACAGCTACCTATAGTTACTGTACCTACTCACTTTTCCTCTCCCGCAATGCATTGATGTATTTCAAATCCCAGTTACCAAATTCGATATATAACTATGTTACGTGTGATGGAGGTGTAGATCCACTTTGTGTTAGTTGGAATTCACGAGCGAACTGTGATTTGATCTGCGATCTTCAAACACATATACCTTTAAAATACAATTCGACGCTCACATTAAATTCTCAATCGGAGTATTGCCAACTGGAACTGCCTAATTTTCGTAGAAACTTAATAGAAGGGACCAAATGGTACTTAGTAGATAGATAGAAAAAATTTGTTCCGCTTGTGACGAAACTTAATTTAGATCATATAATAAACCTCTCTCTTCCTTTGCTTTTTTCTCCTCTCTATTTAATCTTATTTTGTGTTTTTTTATTTAGTCAAACTTATGAGTTCTTTTTTTTTCATTGATTTTATATGACATAAAATTTTATTACTTCAGTTTAATTGATTAGTGGATTGAATGATTAGGGCTTAAATAACGAGCGACCAGTGAATGTTAATTTTGCATGGTAAATGGTATTGTAATTTCCTTTTATATCCGCAAACACCTGTAAAATTTAGACAAAGAAGCAAACAATAAACGGTCCATTCAGTTTTAATTATTATGTAGGGGTTCCTAAAAATTCTCAACAGTATAAAAACAATGGCGGTAAAACAATCATTTGAACGAATAAAAACCAACAATTTTGTCTGAGCTTTGTGTAACTTGGAACATAAATTTTATCTGGGTTGTAAGCCGTCTAATTCTGGGTCGTAAATTGTAAGATGTTAATTTTTAAGTAAACAGCTCACTAGAATCTTTTCCGCAACACTAATATTATAACAATTGTAAAAAAGCTCCTTTTGTATTTATTCTGTTGAAGTAATCTCGAAATATAATTATCTAATTAGAGATTTTCTTAAAAATGTGTTGTATAATCGGTTCGTTATTGCACAAAATAATGTAATAAAAAAAGGTTTAGCCAGTCAATACAATAATTAAAGTTATTCTCTTCTAATTTTTCAATTAGGTAACTAACTTAGACCATCCGATTTAAATAAAACATTATTGAAGCCGGATTTAAGAAATAAAGCGCCTCTGTAGTACAGTCATAACAAAGTAATATCTATCATAGTATTGACTATTGTGTAGTTTCGCTATGAAAGCAATTCCTGTCTATTAGTTCTTATTGTTTTGTTCAAAACATGGCAAATACAGGTTGCGGAAAACTCTGCACAGAGAAATCGGATGAACACAATTTAGTGTATTGTATAAAGCTCTTCGTTTAATTAAACTTCATATTATCTATTTTATTATTTGTTCTCGAATTATAAAAAGAAATACTTATGTTAGAAACTTAGTCAAGGCATTGTTTTAAAGAGACACTTAAACTTATGGTATGGTAATCAATTTTATTCCGACCGTGTCGATCGTTGCAAGATGTTGTAAAAAGAAGTTTTTGAAATTTACTTTGAAGATAATATCAAGGGCTGATGACGCCATATAAGTGCCAATTAATAATATACTCTAAGAACTCTATTTTTATATTTGTTCATACTTCAAGGGTGTTATCAATATATTGACGATATAAATAGCACTAATCTGCAATGCAAATCTGATACG
This sequence comes from Orgyia antiqua, assembly GCA_916999025.1. Taxonomy (NCBI): domain Eukaryota; kingdom Metazoa; phylum Arthropoda; class Insecta; order Lepidoptera; family Erebidae; genus Orgyia; species Orgyia antiqua. The sequence continues at coordinate 10,488,187 of OU779864.1, read as the reverse complement.
AGTGCTTTGGAATTTTTAAAAGCTCTCAATCTTGTCCTGTTCTCTATCTTTTGAGACAAAAAATAATTGTACTATTTTTGATATAAAGTTTAAGTATCGTTTGTTCTGTTTTTACAATAATGAAGGGTTTGAAGTACCCTGTGTCAATCAAAGTATTCCAGTACCCTTTGTTTAAGTTGTTTAAAAACCTCTTTGTTAAGAGGCTGATCAGTATACTGTTTGATTAGAAATAAGCTGTTTCATCTTGCTAGACTTTAGGGATCTTATATTCTTTACGAAAAAGAGCTTAATTGTTAAAGTAATTTATTGAATTTGCAATTGACATGCTATGCCTTACTTAACAAATCAAATTATGGCGAAAAATTTACTGCCGCAAGCGGGACTTGAACCGGAATACCGTTCCGAAGCTCTTTCCAACTGAGCTTATTGCGGTCGTGCTAGCAACATTCAAATTAACCACCACATTTGTCACTCGACTTTATTTTTTTTGAGTTTATATATTTTTACGCACAACGCCATCTATCATATTTTGATCATAATTTGATTTTTGATAAAGATTTATGATCATAATTGATCATAATCATAATTTGATTTTTTAAGTAAGGCATAGCACGTCAATTGCAAAATCAATAAATTACTTTAGTAATGAACGTCGCGTCATTATTTTCAACCCAATTGTATTCTGTAAAGAATGCTAGGTGGTTGGTCGAGATGTTGTAAAGCGGGCAACAGCTAGTATTATATTCAAACATCGTACCTGAAATAATCATGTGTTGTGACTTGTGAGTCGTACACGTGCGCATTTATCCCGAGGGGGAATTTTGCAGATGAAATCTCAACGCTGTGACGCCGATGTAATGTATAACAATTTGTGAAACTTTATGTAACATGTATTAATATTGCACAGTAATCTAAATTTATTTTTAATTGCTACAGGATCTTCATTTTCTGCAGAATGTATAATATTGTCATTTTAGGGTTATATGACGTGTGGTCGGTTAGAGGATAAAATGAAATACGTCCGGACTTGCATGGCGTTTATTTGCGACTCAATAAATTTAATATAATATTAGCTTATATAGTTAAGGAGAACAATCGTTTCTATATATTCCTAAAACTGCTGATACGCTGAGTGTTGCATACAATGAATTCATACATAATATATTTGTATACAATAATTTAGGCGTCGAGCAAACAATAGGACCATACAATGACATACTGTAATAAATATATTTGTTTATTATAACTTAGGTGGCCAGCATAATGGTCTCTATGCATTCGTAGACTTGTTGACATTACGTCTACTTGCAAACAATGAATTCATACAATGTGTCCCTACAGTAGCCTCCCCCTTAAAAGAAATGCACTTTATATTACATTAAAAACACAAAATAAAAATGACAATACAATGTATACTTATAATATAACCAAACAATAAAACAAAAAGTAAACTCGGACAATATGTAAAATGTATATAAGGCAAAAATAATTAAAACAGTGTTTACTAAATAAGCTGAAAATTCATTTCGCAATAAATCCGTACTAATTACCATATTTATGATATAGTAAAAATATAACCTAAGTCATTGAATACATATAGTTTTATTTTACCTTACTGATACAGTTAAGTATTTAAAACTAAAAAAGCATAACGTAATGCATAAACATAGAACATTTAAACAAACTAGTCACAATAATATACGATAAGCTAAAGTAAAAATCTTATTGGTCGTTTGACCAACCTCTCCAAAGAGTAAATCTCCCACTGCGCGTGGTACGACTTAAGGCCTTATCACTAGGTAATACATTCTTAGATTTCTTCTTCTTGGCTGTACGGCACTAATATCTTATAATTCAAAAGCGTCAGGTCAACCAGTTGCCCCATCTATCACCGTAAATCAGTATCTATGATCACTAGCCGCTGTCGTAAACGGTCCAACATTGTCAGCGTGGATATGTTCGTTTAAACCGGTCACACGCCTCAATTTGTCCTAGTCCCGACAGTGTCTCAAATAACCTTCGACCTTTGACATTGAATGCAGGTTTTGGTCCAATTCCTAACGTCTACATTCATATTCGGCCAAACGTACTTGGACGCAACTAATTTTGTAGTTGCTCGTATTCCTGGGTGAGATAAATCATATACTGAGTGAAATGCCTTTTTCCTTAACTCCGTAGGTAGATAAGGCGTAACACTATTCGTATAAAACTCACACGTAAGCTCATTAAAAGCATCTGGCAAAACATTGCGCTTGAATCATAAACTATCGTTCTTATCAGTTAACAACTTCGTCAGTTCTTTGTCCGACCGTTGCGCTATTGCTGTCTTCAAATTCGAGTGTTGACGGATAATTAAGGGTCTCGGCACGTGAGTGTTCGCGACAACATTATCGCTACCACTTATGTGTTGAATATTTGTAGCAAATTATACGTACATATAAATATAAGTTAATTAGTTAAAGTTCCGTTTGCTCTGTACAAGTTATAATTTCACTTTTTATCGGCACGATCACACAACTATTTTTATACACAGGAATCACTGATAAATTAGCCCCAGTGTCTATTAAAAATCGCATGTCTGTCTGGCGCAAACTATAAGGCGGTTGTTTAGTGACGACGAGATTCAACTTGGCTTCGTCACAGCGCCACTGGTTTTCGATGACGGCTTCAAACTGGATGAACCGGAGTCGCGTTTGGTCCACCCAGAACTTCGGAATTCGTGATGCTACGGTTATGGCTGCTAGAGCTCTGTCTCCATCGTTGCTAATAGTACTGGCAACAAGTTGTTCAGGTTTCGCCATGTTGCTTATAAATTTCCTAATCCGGTATTACTTAAAAAAAATCGTCTCTAACACATCTAGGTCAACAACGTCATCTATGTCTGTGTCGTATATAGTTTTATCTAGAATATATGATATTACCTGTTACCCACGACTTTGCACGCTTGGAGTTTAGAAAAAAGTTCCCGTTTTTGCAACATTTTTCACTGATGCTTCGCTCCTATTAGTCATAGCGTGATGTTGTGTAGCCTATAGCGTTCCCTGATAAATGTACTATCTAAAAATTTCACATCAGACCAGTGGTTCCTGAGATTAGCGCCTTCAAACTAACAAACAAACAAACCATCTCTTCAGTTTTATGATATTAGTATAGATTGTCATCTCTTTTGTATATGGTAGAAGGCTTCTAGTTGTACCTACTTTTAAAACTAATTAAAATACTACCAATAGAATTAGTTATAGAGTTTAATAGAAACTAATTGTACTAGATGTTAGTAGTTGTCGTACCCATATTGGGTAGCTTTATACATTTTTTTTTTCATTTTTATGCGTTTTATTTATAACGTACTATATCTATCATATTTTTCAGCATAGTAAGCTATCATAACTATATCATATTGATAAAACTATTCTCGAATGTAAAATATACCCTATCCTAAAAGTTACATTTGCCAATCTCCTCTAGTGATCCATTTATGCAATATTCAGTAAATTCAGCACATGGGCAATAAAGTTATTATCACTTGTCTAGTTAATAGCCATCCATCTGTTAGGTGATTTGTGTCAGTGGTACCAATTTTATGTGCACAACTAAAAACTAAACTAAAAATGAAAACAACTATGCTGTATTTTTGGCTATTTCGTTGTACACATTTTTATTAATTAAAATCGTTAGTCTATAATATACAAATTCTGTAATAAAAAAAAATCAATGAACATTATCGAATTGTGTTATTGACACTATCAATTTTATTTATTTAACACTTCTATACACAAATAAGGTACAAAGGCGGACTTGTTGGTTACACAGGTTGGACAGGTTGGACTTAAATGTTTGTGTTATCATCCATTTCACTTTTAAAAATATCTATTATGTTTTTGAGATTAAAGGCATTACTATCATTAAAGTGGAAAGGTATGCCCTAATGACCTATCTCAAATTGTAGAGAGTTCTGAAAATTTAATTTTCCTTGAAGCTAGCAAACTCAGTCAAATATCTTGTTTGGGAACCAGCTTTTAATTTATATGTTAATCTGAGCAATAGAGAGTGGCGGGGCCCGCCTTAGTTATATTTAAATCACTTTTATCCCTGTAGTATTATTCGATAACTTAACTATACTTTATTTTGTTAAACGAAAAGCTATTACTAGTGAAATAATCTCTCAGCAAATTGTAGGTACGTTGATATAAAATTAATCTCTATTAATCTGGTAATCATTGTTCTACTAAGACTTAGTATGAAACGAATTCTTGACAACTGTATAACACAGCAAAATAAAAATTAAACCTGTCTGAAAAATATGATAACGCAAAAATATGTTAAATATAGAAATAACATCGATAGTAAACAAAGTATACCTACTGTATGTGGACTATTTAACTAAAAGTCAAAGATGATATACCGCACTTACGAGTATGTTCTCTAAGAGAAACCCATTCGTCCGATTTATAATTCTAATTCAAGTCAAATCCCGATACATTAGATGTAAAATATAAATATAGATGTAAATAGATAGATACTTTAGATGTAAATAGAGGCACTTTATTTTATTACATTTTTCCATCACCAAAATAAAGCTTTGTGTAAAAGAAAAATTGGTCAAGTGCGAGTCGGACTTGCGCGCGAAGGGTTCCGTACCATTATCTATGCAACATAAGGCAACGTTATTAGTATCGAGCAAGAAACGGTAAAAAAATCATGTTTGTTGTATGGGAGCCCCCCTTAAATATTTATTTTATTTTATTTTTAGTATTTGTTGTTATAGCGGCAATAGAAATACATCATCTGGTGAAAATTTCAACTCTCCAGCTATCACCGATCTTGAGATACAGCCTGGTGACAGACGGACGGACGGACGGACGGACGGACAGCGAAGTCTCAGTAATAGGGTCCCGTTTTTACCCTTTGGGTACGGAACCCTAAAAACTAATACATCATAATATTATCTTTATTAACCTATCACTAATAATCTTATGTGATACTAAATGTATAGACTGGATGTTATTCTTGGTAGACATTCTATCAGTAGAATTAATTATCTTACGTTGGGCATATAAAACCACCTTTATTCGACCTTTAATTCTATCAAGGGCAATATTGTTGATGCTTGGTAACTACTTACTTAAGATTATGTCGATCTATGAAGTTCATAAAGACGATATCCAAATAAACATAATATTATGTTTGTTATCTTCCTATATATGAAGATTTGTTAAACTATCTATAGCATATTCCCGTAAAAACAGAAGCGCTTTACCTAAATCAATTTTGTATTTGGAAATCGGGAGATAATAAAATATAACAAAAAACCACAGCTGTATTGTACTTGTACAGGGAAAAGTTGTTTCGAAAGAAAGACCAATGAAACAAAGAAAACGCGTTAGACATAATTTCTCAATTTTAATGTTTTCAATTTTTTTCATATTTCGTAATTATTTTCAGTGAAGTAGGGGAACCGACGAGTTATCAGTTAGAGGTTTTATAATGAAGTTAAAAAGTTAAAAACGAGTAAAGTTTTGTCTTTTGATGACGCTTAAACAATTACAAATTGGCCATTCTTTGTCGTTGGAGATATTTCGTAGTCGTTCAAAATATTTTACCGTTTTTGAATAAGAATCATTTGCATTAATTTTGTGAACATATTTATTCTATGATAACGTTTATTTGTAAACCCAATTAACGTAATTAGATACGCCAAAGTAGCAATTTAATAGTCAAAGTAAAAACTGGTCAAGTGCGAGTCGGACTCGCGCACGAAGGGTCCCGTACCATTATCTATGCAACATAAGGCACGTTATTAATAAATTAGCAAACAACACACACTTTTCTTGTCTTTTTAAAAAGAAAGAAAAATACATGTGGACTTGGCTTTCGCCAAAAAAATGTAAAAGTCAAATAGACTACATTTTGTCAAACATGGCTATCAAATGTATAAATATTGAAATTTTAAGTAAACTGTCCTTCCCAAGCGATCATAGATTCATCAGAAGCTCCTTTCTTCTAAAAACATCTAAGAAAAGTAGAGCCAAGTATAGAAACAATAACATCACTAAACTTAGTACAAAAGAAGAACAAGCTCAATATACAGCAAACTTAAGAGAAAACATGGATGCCATCCACTTCAACGAAAGTGATGTTGTAGAGTCATATTATAAAAAAGTTAAAAGCATAATAGATAACAGCTTATTAACTATAAAAAGAAAAAAGGGAAATAAGGCTTTCTTAATTCCAGGCTACATAAAAGACCTCATACGCAGGAGAAAAGAATTAACACATAAGAAAAACTTAACCAAAGAAGAAAAGGAAGAACGTTCTAATTTATATAAAAATATCCCAAAACTCATTAAAAAAGAATGCCTAGATTATAAAATAAAAGTAATAGAGGAATATTTAAAGTCCAAGGGAAGCGTAAAGAAAGGTCTAAACGAATTAAAGACAACAAAACAATGGATTCCGTGTCTTAGAGAAGCCGTTACAAACAATAAGACCTTCTCCAGAACTGGCATCATAGAAGCAGCCACAACATACTATAAAAACTTGTATGCAGCACAAGACCTCCCAAGTCAAAAAATCTTATATGGAAATACCAAAAGATTGGGCGAAATCTGATATTATTCTACTGTATAAAAAAGGAGATCCGTCAGATATTGGTAATTATAGGCCAATAAGCTTACAATCCAACTTATATAAGCTATTTACATCATGCTTGGAAGAGAGACTGGCCTATTTCATAGAAGAACATCAACCAGTGGAACAAGCTGGCTTCCGAAAAAACTTCTCTACCATTGACCATATTCACACTGTGAACCTTATCATGGAAAAATATGAAGAACAAAAACGCCCACTCTACCTAGCATTTATTGATTACACCAAAGCATTTGACTCTATCTCCCATGATAGCATGTGGCAAGCTTTGTATGAGTGTGGGATACCACTAGAAACAATAAAACTAGTTGAAGATATTTACAAGAAAAGTGTAAGTAGAATTAAACTTGACAAATACAGTACAGAAATACAAATATGTAGAGGTGTTAAACAGGGAGATCCTCTGTCACCAAGAATTTTTTGCACTGCACTTAGACAGCACATTAAACTGGCAGCCTCAAATCTCCAACATATGCGCTAAAATAACGGGGATCTTAAGGATTCTATATCGCCTGAAAAATTTTCTTCCAACAGACACTAAGGCAATGCTTGTGCAGTCATTAGTTCTTCCTGTTATCGACTATGGTGATGTATGCTATCTCGACCTGAATGCAGATCTACTCAACAAACTTGACCGACTTCTCAATAATTGCATTCGATTCGTTTTCAATCTCCGCAAATATGATCATGTTTCTCACTTCCGAAAAAAGCTGTCATGGCTACCTATACGACAGCGACGTGAAATGCGTGCGCTGAACACTCTCTTCACTATTCTCTACTCTCCCACTGCTCCTACGTATCTATCTTCACATTTTCAATTTTTAGGCTCAACCCACGACCGAAATCTTCGATCTTCTGACAATCTCTTGCTCACCTGTCCACCTCATAGCTCATGCCTCGTTCATTCTTCTTTCTTTGTTCGCTCCATTATTCTCTGGAATACTCTTCCGCCGGAAATCAGGATGTGCACCTCCCGTAAAGCGTTTAAGCGTAAGATACGTGAGCACTATCTCCGTATATCAACACAACCTCACGTTTAGCTGCATCCACATCTGAGTCTATGAAGCTACTATACTACTATCTATCTGTATTTAAGTACCTGTATTATATGTATTTATGGTATGTGTAATGTGCGTATATATCTGTGTATGTATGTATGACATGTATGTATCTGTTTAATTGTATTGATTTACGTGTATCTCTATGTATGTGTATGTAATGTATTCTTTATAGGATTTATCTATGTCAATAAGTCTTTAACAACTATAATCTTTGATAATCTAGCTTTATTTGTTACACTTCTACCTTCCCTTTTTCTGCACCACCCTATGGTTGACTGGTAGAAAATGCCTTAGGCATTAAGTCCGCCTTTGCATAGTTTAAGCATAAAGTGTAAATAAATAAATAAATAAATAAATTTTTATCGCTGTTCTCCAAAATATAATGAAACATCTAGACTGGAGAAAAAGAGGAATAAATATAAATGGTCAGTACCTGAGCAATCTGAGATTTGCTGATGACATTGTGCTCTTCTCAGAAAGTGCCACACAAATGGAAAAAATGATAAACGAGCTGCACCTTACTAGTCACAAAATAGGCCTAGACATGAATAAAACAAAAACAAAAATAATGACAAACAGTGTAATGAAACCCATCCACTTAAACAACACTCTTATAGAATATGTACCAGAATATATATACTTGGGAAAGCAAGTCTCGTTCAAGCATTCCAGACACCGTGATGAACTAAACAGAAGAGTAAATATAACTTGGAATAAATTTTGGAGCTACAAAGATATACTTAAATCAAATTTACCTATTAATCTCAAGAAAAATGTTTTTGACTCTTGAATTCTACCATGCCTAAGCTACGGATCGCAAACCTGGGTATTCAATAGGTACACCCAAAATAAAATACAAACTAGCCAGCGGTCGATGGAACGAAGTATGCTAAGTATAAAAAGGAAAGACAGGATAAGAAATAAAGACATAAGGAACACCTCGCAAACCATTGATGCCCTTTAAGTCACAAATGGAGCTCATTATGTTGGGCCTAGACAGACACGAGATGGCCTCACGCAGGAAGGTGCTACTCTTGCATGGAGTCAAGAAGCAAGAAGATCCTGTTGAGACAGTTGTGAATATACTACACAATCAATTGCAGTTGCCTGGTGTGGCCTCTGGAGATATAGCTGCTTGTCATAGACTAGGTTCCAATAATAGGAATAGGCCGCAACCTCTTCTGGTTCGCTTTAAGCAATTCGGTGTGAGAAATGACGTTTGGAACGCCAAAACCTTGCTCAGGGGATCCGGTATGACGCTTACAGAGTTTCTCACGAAGCCGCGTCATGAGGTCTTTGTGCAGGCTCGTAAGCATTGGGGTATTAAAAACTCGTGGACATCAGACGGAAAGGTGGTAATACTTTTACCCAACCATACACGTCGGAAGATTGAGACTGTTGCCGAACTTAATCAACTGATCGATCTGTTTCCCAAAACTAAGCAGTCACAGATCGATACACCCGAAGAGACGGCGTCGCAGGCTCCGGATAGGCCGGCGGTTCCAGTTTTAGATAAACGCACTCGTAGACAAGCTAAGTGAGAAGTGCTTTATACCCGTTTCGCTTTAACCTTCTTTATTTGGTAGATTAACATGTCGCAAAATGTCTCACATTATTTTTTATTATGGTAATATATCATACAAATTATCACTTTTGACGGTGTTTCTGAATTATTATCAGTGTTGTAATTAATAATGTCATAACATAACCTCTGTTTGTTTACGTTTTGTGCCGACTGACAGGACATTGACATGACATTGACATTTGTCTATGCTTAAAATAATTCTTTTTTTTTTTGTTGTCTTTTCCTGTTATGTAACCCTGGCCTTTTGCCTGCATTTTGCTATTTAAAAATAATTATTTTTCTTTTTTATATGTTTGCACAGTGAGTGTATCGGAGTTATTGGAATTTGTTAGATTTTAGTTCTTATTATAGGACTCTATTATATTTAAGTATATTAAGTATTTATTTATTTAAATTTTTATATTATAGTAATGTCCGATGACAGTGATAGTAATATTTTTAATTCTTGTTCTTCGTCTATTACCTCTGATGAACAGTACGCTAGTGCACTTAGTGATGATGAATCACTTCAGCTGCGGGATCAACTTTACGCTCAATTTTCTTTTACTTCCTCTAAATGTTTCAATGCTGTTCACATAAATGTTCAAAGTGTTCATTCCCATTATCCTGATCTTCTCTCTTCCTTCGACGCTAGCTTCATCCATGCTGTTCTTGTATCTGAAACATTTCTCAAACCTACACTTCCCTCTGCCTCTTATCTTCTACCTGGCTATAAGTTGCTGCGGAATGACCGAACAGGAAAGGGTGGCGGTGGTGTCGCTATTTACCTTCGTGCGGATCTTAAGCATAGGATAGTTGATCGGTCTCCAAGCGAGTACTCTAAATGTGCTGAAAATCTCTTTATAGAAGTAACTGTTAACTGTACAAAGATGCTACTGGGAGTTTTTTATAATCCTTCGTGTCAGATTGATTACTACGGCTCATTGGAGGCTAAACTTGAACATATTTCCTCTATATATGATCATATAATAATACTCGGTGACTTCAACACTTGTTTGCTCAGGGATGATACGCGAAGTCGTCGACTTTTGTCACTCGTTTCTTCCGTCAATATGCACATACTCCCGCTCAGGGCCACACATCACGCTCCTCATTCTTCCCCTTCCCTTTTAGATATTATTATGGTTTCTGACACTGCGAAAGTAGCAACCTATGGCCAACTATCGGCTTGTTTTTCTTATCATGATCTCATATTTATTGCTTATAAAATACGTTGCCCACGACGAAAGTCCCAATTTCTCACTCTCCGCAGTTTTAAAAATATTTCCATGGACAGCTTGAGGATTGAGGTGAGGAGTATAGATTGGTCTCCTGTTTACAGCTGCAATGACTTGGACGGCAAGGTAGCTATCTTTAATCAACTACTGTTGGACCTATATGACCAGCATGCTCCTCTGAAGAAGGTTAAAGTTAAACATTTACCGGCACCTTGGCTTAGCGACGACATCAAAAAATGTATGTCCCAGAGGGATAGGGCGAAGAGGAGATATAGGAAAACGGCTACTGACGAAAACTGGACTCTATTTAAAAAACTTCGTAATCGTTGCAATCGTATGTGTAGAGATGCAAAGAGGCGCCACATTCATGATTCTATCAATAACCTGGGTACGGCACAAGTGTGGCAATTCTTGAAGTCTCTCGGTGTAGGCAAGGATTCCAGCGACAAAACTAAGGTGGATTCCATAAATTTAGACATTTTAAACACTCATTTTGCAAAACCACCTACGACCCTGAGTGCGGACACTAAATCTTCGACTCTTCAATATCTTTCCAATCTTTCCAGACCTATAACTACTTCCTTTTCTTTCAAACCGGTTGCAGAGAGTGATATTATAAATTCTATCAAATCTATATCTTCCAAAGCTGTAGGTGATGATGGTCTCCGACTACAAATGTTTTCCCCAATAATTGATGAACTTGCTCCTATCATTACTTATTTAATAAGCTTTTCTCTCCTATCATCTTCTTTCCCTAGTGCTTGGAAAAGAGCTCACATTATCCCGCTTGCAAAAACTGCCAATCCTTCTTCCTTGAGTCACTACCGTCCTATATCCATTTTACCTTTCCTCTCCAAAGTTCTCGAGAATATTGTACATACGCAACTATCTCACTACCTTTCTTCCCACAAACTCCTTAGTCCTTTCCAATCAGGTTTCCGCCCTGGCCACAGTACTGTTACTGCACTTGTGAAAGTTACAGACGACATTCGCTCGGCTATGGACCAAAAACTACTTACTATTTTAGTCTTGTTAGATTTTAGCAGTGCTTTCAACTCTGTAGACTTCGATATTCTCCTTGGCATCCTCTCCTCCTTAAATATTTCTACTTCCGTAATTGACTGGTTCGACTCGTATCTCCGAGGTCGATCCCAGGCGATTCGCTGCGACGAGAATTGCTCTCAATGGTGTGAGCTTACTGCAGGCGTTCCCCAGGGTGGTGTGCTCTCCCCACTGTTATTCTCTGTGTTTATAAATGCGATTACTAACATTTTAACTTCTAAATACCATCTCTACGCAGACGACTTGCAGATCTATCGGCATTTTGCACTTGTCGACTCTGGGGGGGCTGTTTCTGCCATCAATAATGACCTTGAAAACATAAGCAAGTGGGCGAAATCTTTTGGCCTCCTGGTGAACCCTTCTAAATCACAAGCTCTCATTATTGGTGGTAGATACATGTGCAACGCTCTTGATACTAACACACTATCTCCTGTTACTTATGAAAATGTCCCTATAGCTTTTTCCAAGTGTGCTAGAAATCTGGGTGTTCTTATAGATCACAATTTATCTTGGACCGACCACATTGCGGAGGTAAGCAGGAGAGTGTTTTGTTCTTTCCGATCCCTTAGGCGTCTTCAAAACTTTCTTCCATTTCGTACTAAAGTCACTCTTGCTCAAGCTCTTTTACTTCCTCTTCTTGACTACGCTGATGTTTGCTTTATTGACGCAACTGAGGAGCTCCTGAATAAGCTGGAACGCTTGCAGAATTTATGCATTCGTTTTATATTCGGCCTCAGGAAGTATGACCATGTCTCACGTTTTCGGTCACAGTTACAATGGCTGCCTATTCGTCGGCGTCGAGAATGTCATATTCTTTGTCTACTCTACTCTATTCTTCATAATTCTAATGCTCCTGACTATCTTCGTGAACGCTTTGAATATTTAGTACCAAGAGACAAACCTTGCCGCACTACTGTTTCTCTGCTTCTCAAAACTCCATTTCATACTTCCAGCCGTTATGGTGGGTCTTTTACTGTTCGTGCAATTCGTTTGTGGAATTCTCTGCCACATTCAATACGAGCCAGCACATCTCTTCATATCTTCAAAAGGAGAGTTAAGAACTATTTCTTGTCATTGCTATAAGTTGATATTATATTTATGTATTGTGTATGTAGTTTATTTATAGTAACTTAAATATATATTTTATTAGGTAATCGTGTGTAAATATTAGTGTTTATGTATTGTTATATTAGAAATAAGTAAAATTTTAACAATTTAATTAGTAAGTATTTGCTATAACTTTGTTATTGTTTATTGTTGTGCATTACGTGCCCATCTTCCACAAATTACGTAACAATAAGGTTTGCTGGAAGAAAATTCCATAGTGAATTAAGCTCGCCTGTGTACATTAGATTTAAATTTCAAACTCTGTAAATATATTTTATATGTACAATAAAGAATAAGAATAAGAATAAGAATGCCCTGCACCACTGCAAAAAACTAAAATGGAAGTGGGCGGGTCATGTTGCTCGTATGAGCAACGACAAATGGACAAGAAACGTTACTATGTGGAGCGGACCACTTGGGAAGAGAGGCAGAGGAAGACCAGTGGAGAGATGGAAGGACGAAATAATAAAAGTCGCAGGAACAAATTGGACAGAAAAGGCAGAAGAGAGGGACACATGGAGACAACTGGAGGAGGCCTTTACTCGTAGAGAGGTCCTTAATAATACAAATTAATATAATAACATAAATATGACGATTTAAAAAAAAGAAAAAAAAGAAATGTATTTGACGTATGAAAAAAAAAAAAAATGTATTTAAGGAAATAAATGAGGCTTTATTATTATTATTATTATTATTTGTTGTTATAGCGGCAATAGAAATACATCATCTGTGAAAATTTCAACTCTCTAGCTATCACCGTTCTTGAGATACAGCCTGATGACAGACGGACGGACGGACGGACAGCGAAGTCTCAGTCTCAGGGTCCCGATTTTACCCTTTGGGTACGGAACCCTAAAAATGTAACTAATTTAGATGTTTTATATAAGATATTTTTAATATTTAATTATATGAATTTTATGGTAACTCATTTACTGTAGAAGCCGTTATTCTGTGGAATAACCTCCCGGTAGAGGTAAGACAGGCAAAGTCACTCGCAATTTTTTAAAATAGACTATCGCAACACTATTTAAACTCACAGTAGTATAATTTCATTTTCCTAATGTGTATTTATTTATTTGTATGTATGTATATATTTATAAATTTATATGTAAGTACATATATACGTATGGTTAGGTAATTTATGTATGTTTATTAATTTTGTATAATTTTGAGTTAGATTAAAGTGTATTTATATAAATCTATACAACACCAATTGACTACCTCTCTGTCAGTCAAATACATTCCAATCCATCCCAAGGTTGCCTGTGGTAGGGGAGCCCACGATGCTAAATGGGGATTTACTCGAGCGTCATAGAGACCTATTGAGTTGCAAAGCTTAGATGATAAGAAGAAAAAAATGTTATGTGATTTTTCACTTTTATCGGTGGGGAAAGCGGCTATAGATTTTTAAATATGTAAAAAAAAACTGTTGCATGGACATCCTTGAGCGCGTCAGATATTGATAGCATCAATGCCCTACGTATTTTTAATAATGTACGTATGTTAATCTGATCGTTTGCATGATGCGGGTGGTTATATTTAACGGTTGAAAATGAAAAAAAAAATATTTTGTCGAGCGCGTCAGATTTTCTAAGGGAGTGTTAAGTGCACCAAAAAAAAGCTCTCATTCACTAATCTGACGATTTCGATGGGACGCAAACTCACGGCCAGTTTCATAATGTGCAAAAAAAATTCGCCATTTTGAAATACTCAAGCGCGTCAGATTAAGATATATATGGTTCATCTTTATGTTCTAAACGTACTGTCTCATAATCTGACGATTATCTAGAGGGATTCGCCTAATCTGACAAAAAAAAAATCGAAAAACGGTTCACCTTAAAGGCCATCCCTGCAACTTCCCGCTAATTCCATTCCTGGGCGCTTAAAATTGTACTTTGAACTATATTTTGAACTCAGCGGGTCATTCCCAGTCCTCCACACCCCGTCGTCCACAGTGTGGAGGTATGGGAATAGTGTGGACGAATGGGAATAAAAAGGGTGAGGAGGGAAAGGTGCCGTTTATTCCCAGTCCTCCACACTATAGTGCAGGAGCCGACACTAGAAAAAGTTAAATTTCAAAAAGATGAGTTGGACTTCTAAATGTTTAATTAGGACTGTTTATGAGATATTAAGCCATCAAAATATATCGTAAAAAAAGTTGCAAAGTTATACTGTCGGCTTTTATATTGTTAGATTTACCAGCTGCTCTGTGTCTAGCCAACCGGAGTCGCCGATAAGAGATAACAATAGATTTTAAGGACAATAGAGTCGTAAAATCTCATCTCCATTGAATCATAGCTAGACAAGAAGCACAATTAAAAAGCTCTTAGGAATATTTATGAGTATGTTGTAAAGATAAATCATACAAATTTTTAGACAAGTATAAAATATTATTTCTATTACAGCGTGATTTGAGAAAAATAAAATTGAAGCGACTATATTCAATACTAAAAGAAAGTTAGTAACTTCAACGTTTCCTTGTGTACCAAATACTTACACCTCAAAAGTAAATAGTTTGAAGAACGAAAACATTAACGAAAGTATTTACACTTTCAAATTATTGTCCATTATGTGATAAAACTATTCTGTGATACAAATTATCTTAGGTCATAATATTTACTTTCTTTTTAATTGTTGTAAATTATAAATGATCACGCTGTAATAGAAATAATATTTTATACTTGTCTAAAAATTTGTATGATTTATCTTTACAACATACTCATAAATATTCCTAAGAGCTTTTTAATTGTGCTTCTTGTCTAGCTATGATTCAATGGAGATGAGATTTTACGACTCTATTGTCCTTAAAATCTATTGTTATATCTTATCGGCGACTCCGGTTGGCTAGACACAGAGCAGCTGGTAAATCTAACAATTTAAAAGCCGACAGTGTAACTTTGCAACTTTTTTTACGATATATTTTGATGGCTTAATATCTCATAAACAGTCCTAATTAAACATTTAGAAGTCCAACTCAAACAAACCCAAATGTAGGCATCACGCAGCTGCACGCATTTAACTTTATCGACGAATTTTTGTTATTTCGGCTTGCGGAAATTGTCAGATTATATATTTTTCATTATTCTTGAATTATTACCTTCAAAATAAAAAAAATTTAGCTACGCTCGAGAATGTCGAGATGACGTTTTTTTTTTACAACTTTGTTGCCCTCCCCTTTTTTTACGTCACTCTCAAATTGTCAGATTAGTGGAATATACACTTTTTAGGATGTAATTAACTCACCCTACCTTAATCTGACGCGCTCGAGAATTTCTGATGGTCAATTTTTTTTTACTAATCTGATCCTGTATCCT
Source organism: Orgyia antiqua (assembly GCA_916999025.1). Lineage (NCBI taxonomy): Eukaryota > Metazoa > Arthropoda > Insecta > Lepidoptera > Erebidae > Orgyia > Orgyia antiqua. The sequence continues at coordinate 10,472,196 of OU779864.1, read as the reverse complement.
TCACGGGCGGCCTTATATATGGGTCTCATATTTTGTGGAGGTACTTAACCGGGTACAAGGTATCCTCCTGTATATTAATCTGACGCGCTTTAGTAAATCCCGAAATCCCCTCTTCGGCTCCCCTACTACTGGCAGAGATCGCATTAGCGATAAGGCCGCCCATTTGTACAATAATATTAAGGCTAATAATGTAATTTTGTTTCTTTGTGTATTGGTGTACAAATAAAGAGTTATCTATCTATCTATCTATCTATTTTCTTTTTAATTTAGGTAGATATGAAATGTGGTGTAACACTGCCTGTTTTCTTTATTCAAATGAAATTTAGAATTTTATTACTTGTTTAAGGATTTTGTAAGAGAAAATACACAAACACTAAGCACATAAATGTAAAGTTCATGTTATTAAGGCGATTTGTCAAGTAAACTCTATTACACTCACAATAACACGATTACAATATTTTGCTTGTAGCAATAAAACTTGGCTCTACTTGATATTTTTAATGACATACTTTATAACAAATTGTATACAAATTCCTTATTCAAGAGTTTGTTCAAGCATATTTTATTCCCATTCCGAAAGCAAAGCATTTACTGAAGTAATTTATGAGAAGAATATTTTCGACGCATCAACTTATATTTTTCTTTACTACAAAGGACTTAACAACTGTAGAAACGTGTCTTAACATAAATTTTACATATAACATGAAGCTTAGAAATTGTGTTGGATTTTTGCACTTTTTGAAGCAAATTATATTTTGAGGTGTAAAGAAAATGAAATAAATAAATAAATAAATTTTCACGGACATTTCACACACAACGTCTTCTGGTCCCAAGCTAAGCTTATTATGCTTGTGTTATGGGTACCAGAATACGGATATAATACATAAACTACTTTTCTTTTGTAAATACATACTTAAAATACATAGAAACACCCAGACGTAGTACAAACATTTGATGACATTTATGGATATCACACAAATGATTGTCGCAAGCGGGAATCGAACCCGCGACCTTGTGAACGGCAGTCCATTACATGAACCACTACGCCACGAAGCCCGTCAAAATTACTGTTTATTAAAAATATATTCTTGTTTGGTGATTTCTATTGAATAATGATACTTAACATTTCGATAAGATTGAACAAAGGCTTGGTACTTTTAGTCCGATTCGAATTTTATATATTCCTTTTGGTCCAACTTTGAATAGCGGCTTAATTTGACGACTTTTAATTTCGCACACATACTTTTTAATAAATAAACGTTCATCAAAATTTACATGATGAAATTAACTCGTTCAAAAACTAAAAAAACAAAACTCGTGCAAATTATTTTACATTATTACATTGTCATTGGTTCCTAACATGGTTCCAAAAGTACAGATCCATCTACTACATCTACTGTAAGTGGGTGTAAGTCACTTCCAAAGATTCCGTTACATAAATTAATACATAGACAGATATGTCTATGTATGTGACCAAACTAATAAAAGCGTGTTAAAAAGATATTAAAATCAACCAAGCTTGTTTTAATTTCACGTTATGAACGGACATCCATTATTTTCAATGTCTGTGCTGATATATATTCCGACAGCGGAAAGTGGAATCTTACTCAATCGATTCGGTCGGGTACAAAGTATCCTTCGCGGCTTATTGGTTTTTGTGGGAAAATACTCTCTTTCATTGAGTTTTATGGATAAGATTGTAAGTAAATAATTTCAGTAAAAAGCTTTGTTGTTGTGTTGATTTTTTTGCCTTAGCAATATGTGCCTTGGGATTCTAAATAAATAAATGAAATAAATATTTATTCCTGGAGTTTTAGACCTACTGTTTTAGCATTGTAGATAGTCGGTGGATGCTTTGGAGCTTGTTGCAGTACATATCAAACAGTGAGTCAATAAAAGCTGCTAGATGTATTACAATTTCTTTACAAGTAAATCATATTTAGAATACATGTAGTATACAATTAACTGCTTAGGTTGTACGAGACTTCGTAATATCGGCTATTTTATTCAGGATATATATATATATATATATGTTGGAGTAACATAGATGAGGATGGAAATGCCATGTTTTAAAATCAGTCTACAAATTGTAGACACTGTCTTTAAGATGTTCATACATCAATCTGACATTCTCTTTCACACATAAAAGGTTCCACAGCAGGTCTCCAACCAAATCCCCTATAACCTGCGCCTCTACCACCAACATGATGTTCACACAAAACGTCACCTCTCAATCGTCACTTTACACTTTCTCACAAATACACACTTTATAATTATACACTCGCGATTATGACCGGAATAAACTCTTTATCACTAACTATAAATAGATAAATAGCAACGAGCAGCGTAACGATTCCCAAGAAAGGTCCGTACTGTACGGCGGCTCGAGTGTAACTGCTTCGATTGCCCACCGTGCGGCGGTATTTATAGTGCCGGCGCACGTGCATGTCATTCGGTCGTACCTGCACGTGTTCGTAAGTTTTTAGGTTAAGTATTGAATTTATAATGACGTTATTTTTACATCGTAATAAACCCTAAAGTAATCAACTTGGTGGTTTATAAATTAATATTGGAACAATGAAATGGTTTAACTTAATTATTATAGGTTCTCTAGACTAATTGTTGTGGTTGCGCCGATACGGCCATTCTGATAGGCGGTGCGCGCTCTGCACCTGGCTGCGATGTGATGTGTGTTATCTGAAATTAAGAGTTTTCTCTGAGATCGGTATCTGTAAGCAACCCATGTTGCTCATTTTGAAAGGGTTATTGTTAGGACAGTACACAAAGACATTTCCAATGTACTGACTTATTCATTTAGTATCTGTGGTGTGTACGTGTCCACTTATGGCTCCACAAGGCGTCCCAACGGTATCTCATGGTTCACATGTGGATGCATCAAGGATCCGTGGTTAGCTCAAGGGTAACACATGGTATAGCTCAGAGGTACCACTCTCCAGATATTTTGTTCTCGTAGATTATTATTACAGAGATGTAATTGTGAGGTTAATAAGTATAGTAAGGTTATTAGGTTCTCGGAGATTATAACGAAAGGATTTCGAAGGTTCTCGTAGAGTTCTCGGAGGTTCTCGTAGCTTTTCGTTGGATCTCGTCGATTCTCGTTGACCTGAAAGAAGAGAAATAACTCCTTTTGAGTAGTACATCTGTAAGCAACTTATGTTGCTCATTTTGAAAGGGTTATTGTTAGGACAGTACACAAAGACATCTCCAATGTACTGACTTATTCATTTAGTATCTGTGGTGTGTACGTGTCCACTCATGGCTCCACAAGGCGTCCCAACGGTATCTCATGGTTCACATGTGGATGCATCATGGATCCGTGGTTAGCTCAAGGGTAACACATGGTTTAGCTCAGAGGTACCACTTATTATTATTATTATTGATTATTATTACAGAGATGTAATTGTGTACTGATATCGGGGTAACATAATAGTAAATGGAATGAAATGAATGAATGAATCTCGGAGGTTCTCGGAGAGTGAGGAAGGTCGATGCTGGGGTCTGGGCCTTATCATTATGACCGTGGCCCCAGAGGCTCTAAAGATCAATAGGATAAGAAAAAGCTAATACGAGCAGATAAAATGAATCTGACCAAAACGATGTCAGATACAACACAACAATTTAACGCTTATATCCTCAAAGATATAGTCAGAAGACTCAGGAGCGCATCAAAACTATTTGATTCGTGATTTTGATTGTTAAGAACTCTTAACATCCATTATTAAAATTATTAGCTTAAGAATTTCTTGTATTGCTTTTTTTTTTGTTTGTTTTTTTTTTATCACTTTAATATTTTCGATAAAATTGCTATCACTAAAAGTTGTCAACACTGACTTCATTATTTGTATAGAGGTAAAAATATTAATCACACACCGGAAATCACTGTCTATTAGTTCCTTATTTGATTTAAGAACTATTTTTAAATAACTGACCGTAGATTTTAAAGAAATGGATTATGTGGATTTGTTATGAAATCGTCGACTGTAAATTTTAATCAATCTATTCCAATTTCTTTTAAAAAGAAAAATGTTTAAGGTTGAAGCGATTTTTAACTTGTTCTAAACATATTGATTTAATTGGCTATTACTAATCGACTCGACTCTTATTCGAACAATGTCACGATGATAAAATTAAAATAAATCAAAACGTTATCTATAAGGATTGAAAACTGCACTATATTCTAGTTACGGTAATGTCTTCGTTATCAAGATGAAATTCTCAACTTTGTTTATCATTTTACAATGTGTGTGTAATTGTTGAATACAAAATCTATCGATTTAATCACAATTGTTAACTTTTCTACCAAGTCAAAATTGATGACGGTAGTTCAACAAAATCATATTATTATAAAGTTCATTTCGGTAGTGTAGCAACCGGTAGTGAAAACGTTGATTACAAACGAAGCGCATCTAAGCGATAAAATTACGTGGTGTTATTGTGAAACTTATTCAGTTTTTAAAAGATAATCAGAGAACATTGTTTTTTTTTTTATAATGAGTGTACTGAATATGTGGTGATCTATCAACTAAGTGTTTTGTGATAAATTTTAAACAAATTGAGTAGTTTTATGGAAAGAGATAAGTGAAGTGAAAAAGCATTGTGAATACGTTTTAATTTACGCAGTTATAACATGGGGTAAGTACTTGTGGCTTGTTTTTATCAATCTTACTTTGAAGATAATCAAAGCAATATAAAAAGTGTCTATCAAATCTGTGTATTGCACAATTTTACAATAAACTCAGCTTTGTTACGTGACGTTTTATTTTCTTAAAAGGTGAACTAGGCATATGAAATGTCATAACAATGTGAAATTTTATGTCGAATTTTGGTATTTTTATTGCACCACAGCTTATTATTGCAAATGACTTTTGTTTTTATCTTTCTCCCTCTTTTTTTTTTTAATTAATAGAAGAATGATACTGCTTACCGAGTATGATGACGCGGTTCCATAGCTACAAGTTGCTGCTTTAAATATCACCTTTGCTCACTATGACGACTATTTGAAAGTAATAAATTTTACTCACTTGTGGAGACACGTTTTTAACTACTTTTAATTATTGGTAGGAACGCGGTTATGCGCACATCCTACTATTTATTATTACGACGACAAAATTGCACGATATCTTTACTTTTGATTTTAACAATTTAAACGTTTTACACTTATTGAGTTAGTCGTAGGGGCCGCCTCTTGGGTTTTTTATCCCACACTTCTGATGTTGGAGTAACATAGATGAGGATGGAAATGCCATGTTTTAAAATCAGTCTACAAATTGTAGACACTGTCTTTAAGATGTTCATACATCAATCTGACATTCTCTTTCACACATAAAAGGTTCCACAGCAGGTCTCCAACCAAATCCCCTATAACTTGCGCCTCTACCACCAACATGATGTTCACACAAAACGTCACCTCTCAATCGTCACTTTACACTTTCTCACAAATACACACTTTATAATTATACACTCGCGATTATGACCGGAATAAACTCTTTATCACTAACTATAAATAGATAAATAGCAACGAGCAGCGTAACGATTCCCAAGAAAGGTCCGTACTGTACGGCGGCTCGAGTGTAACTGCTTCGATTGCCCACCGTGCGGCGGTATTTATAGTGCCGGCGCACGTGCATGTCATTCGGTCGTACCTGCACGTGTTCGTAAGTTTTTAGGTTAAGTATTGAATTTATAATGACGTTATTTTTACATCGTAATAAACCCTAAAGTAATCAACTTGGTGGTTTATAAATTAATATTGGAACAATGAAATGGTTTAACTTAATTATTATAGGTTCTCTAGACTAATTGTTGTGGTTGCGCCGATATATATATATATATACTAGCTGACCCGGCAAAATAGATGTTGGCCGATTCTCAGACCTACTGAATACGCATGTAAAATTTCATAAAAATCGGTCAAGCCGTTTCGGAGGAGTACGGTAACTAACACTGTGACACGTGAATTTTATATATAAGACTAGCTGACCCGGCGAACGTTGTTTTGCCATATAAAAAAAAAGGTTTGAAAAATAGATGTTGGCCGATTCTCAGACCTACTGAATATGCATGTAAACTTTCATAAAAATTGTTCAAGCCGTTTCGGAGGAGTACGGTAACTAACACTGTGACACGTGAATTTTATATATAAGATAATATACTTGCTGGACAGTTCCAGCAAGTATATGGTGTATAGACTTGTGACTTTGTGTTTCTATAGCTGTGTCATTAGGTGATATCATGTTTGTGTTGCTAAATTGTATTAAGTATTTTTATATGAAAAGAACAATAGTGGAGTTTATTGCCAGTTCTTCTCCACTAAACCTGTATTCCGAACTGGTGGTAGATTAAAAGATATTTAAAAGGATCTATACCATCTTTTATTTAAATATATAGAAAACCTTCCTGTTAGGTTACACCTTTGCTATAACCTTCAAATCAAAGGGAGAGTAAGTAGAAATCAATCCGTTACAATAACCTATTACATAGTTCAATAGGTTAGCAATAGGTTAGATCAGAGTACCTCATAGTCAATCCGTTACAATAACCTATTACATAGTTCAATAGGTTAGCAATAGGTTAGATCAGAGTACCTCATAGTAACGTCAAATCTAACACCCGCGACTCCGTACGCGTGGAATTTAGGAAAGTTTCATGAAAATCCATCCAGTAGTCTTTACGTGAAAGAACAACAAACGTCCTTACATTCATACAACATTAACATTAACCAAACATCCAAACATTAGAGTATGGATAGAAGACCGAGGAAACGTTCGCGTTGCTCGGCCAACAGTTGAAGTATTTTATTTTGTCGCGCGTAATTCTTTTTTCGTCATATCTCCTAAGATATTCATTTAAATTGCATGCTGTAAAAAGCAGTTATAATCTATATTACACTTGCAAGCTAAGGTATTTAATTTGATAAAAAATATTACTATATACACATAAATAGCTTTTATTTTGAAAACATTGAATTTTAATATTTATATGTTACCGGCTAACACTCGCTCGTCCTGATGATGAGCATGCCGAGAGCCGAAATGCATGCTCGAAACCTGGGTCGACATCATCGATCCTATAAAAGTGAGTGTTAGCCGGTAACATATAAATATTTTTAAGATGACTCAAACTCACGAAAATTTCAATATTATGGGTACAGCGGGATTTCCTTAAAAGATAGACATATGTCTATCATTTAAGGATTAGCGGACTTTTTTGAAGAACTAAAGGTAATACACAATTCCTCCATACAGTACTTGGTTGTATCTCACATGGATAAGGCAGCGATTTCATTTAAAGCTCGCGCGCGTCCGTAATTCTCAGCAAATTTAATCATATCTCATCCAATATACAGCAAACCCCAACAAATTATGCAAAAAAGCCATCCTCTTGAACCATTCCATCTATTAAAAGAAACCGAATCAAGATCCGTTGCGTAATTTTAAAGATATAGGGACATAGGGACATATATAGGCACATAGGGACATACATACAAAAATTACGACTTTGTTTTATAATAAGTAAAGATAAAGATAAAGATGAAAAGTACCTATATGATACTATGTGGTGATGAAATAAGAATACCCGTGTCCACTTTCTTCTACGTGCGCTGTATGAGTTGGCTATGGAATGATTCAAGCAAATAGCCTAGACAACATTATTTTTCGAAGAAATTCGCTAACTCCGAAACTCACATAACATCTTTTGTGTAAGACAGTCAACTCGATATCAATCGGTCAGTGAGTTAGTAGAATAAATCAATAGCGAAATGTTTATGAGGACGATCATGTAAAAACTAGCAGGTATAATAAACAACTTATTCTATATATAACGATTTTATTAACAATATAAATAGGTACATACTTACAAACTTATATTCTACAATTGAGCTGCGCTAATCTACTGCGAGCAGTCCAATGTGCTTAGTTCTTTACACTCTATCATTGTATTTATTATAGGATGCTATATTACGTACCAATATAATCTAGTCGTTTCATTAAGAAAGTGCACTTATAGACGAATATTAAAATTATAGGTGAATGTGACTTATAACTGCTTAAAATGATTTTGTGTTTAAAATATAGTCATACGAATACTCACCTCTATAGTTTTTAAAACATTATGATGACGATTATCTTTTGAAATTAACTACAGACCACTTTTATATTTACAAAACAATTTTTTTTTCTATTTAGAACTATCTTTCTCGGAATATATTCCTTTTAATATTCGACTATAGTGAACTAGATACAGTTTACTTTCTTACTGTATTTCATTGTTTCTTTTGGCCTCAACATTTTAAGCTTTTATATCTTTGTAATTTATATTCGATTTTTTAATTTTGTACAAACGTCATTTAAATTGGTATTTATTGTTCATATAAAATTAACAATAGATTCAATTCCTGTCCAAAATTTCTGCACGATTGCTCCAATGCGTGCTTATATCTATAATATTAATATTTACAATGATATAATTAATTTTAAACGTAAATTCAAATTAAATTAAAACCTGTATGCGTCTTAATTGTAGAGTGGAATGTATTTATAATTAAAATATAAAACAAAGAAACTAATATTATTAATCTGTACCCAAAAAAAATAATAATACGGGCTGTTAAAATTGAGCAATTATCTTCTTAAAGTAAATTGTATGTTGTACTTATTATCATAAGGATAATTTTCATGTTTTGTATATTTTTTATTGTTATATTTAGTGAGTCTACTAAAAAAATTTACAATAAAATTGTTTACAAATACTTTCTGAATTTTAATGTTTTGAATTCTATTTTTTCTTTCTTATAAATAATAAAATCGATATTAGTTATGTTCAAAAAGTACATGTTCTATTCTACGACATAAATATGTGAAGGGATAGAAGAGTAGAAGAATATCTACTTGATAGCATGATTTAAAGATAGACTTACACAAGCTAGTGTCTCTATGACTAACTTAAATTTAATATTGATTCGATGTCTACTTTTATTACTAGGGTTTTCTTAGTAAACATTAAGTAAACTGAAAAACATAATTTAGCATTGCATAGTACAAGAAAGATTTTTAGGCGCAGTAATTTCTTGAAAATAAACAAACCAAATTAGATTAAGATTAAATTTCAAATTAAGGTATCGAACACTATTTGTTAAATATGATATAAAAAGAGCTATTTTTATGTTAATTAAATAATTATAGTTCTGAGAAATAACATTTTTCGTAAACATAAACCGAAACGTAGTGACTTTCTCATAAGACAAAAATTAAAATCTTTACTTTTTCACTGAACTGTTAAATTAAACTGCTTATTAATATCTTCCTTAAAATTATTTTATATTTAAGGTGATGTTTTAGTATACATAGACATTGGTATACACTTATACAATGTAGAAACTACTTGTTTGTATTAAGCAGAGGCGTATTTTGAAAATTAGTCAATTTAATTAGCCGTCCCATTAATTATTAGAGATAGACCAAAATTTTAAACTTGGAGGCTTTCGCCGCCCTTCTCAAGCTGGCCGCCCCAGGTCATGGCCCCTATGACCCTAGGGTAAATACGCCTCTGGTATTAGGTGAAACTAAAGACGAGGTAATCTCTCTTTAAAACTGTTACTAGGACTACAGAACGTACAATCGCTATGTAAGTTTATTGAACACAGACAAATACATCTTGGTGGTGTTTCGTTCTTTTACTTATCAGTTAATATTATATTTATGTAGATTTTAATATCCAGACTAATCTTAGTGAAAATGCGTGTAAGTGTAACTACGAAGGAGAACTACTACATTATTGTCAAATTAGATACACACGCATATAATTTTAAGTAAAAATGATTTCTGTGGTTGATGATAGTTGGATTTTTTAATAATATAAAAAAAATAACCTCTGATTCTAACCTTCATAGCCAGTTAATGAGGTTGCATAACATTGTATGAGGAGGAAGGGCGTACATGACTTTTATATGAATGTTTTGTTAATTATTATTTTACATCTGCAGCGATTTCGAGCAAATAAATATCAATTTATTACACACGTGAAATGAAACTGTAAAAAATACAAAAAGCATGCCAAAAACTTTAAACATTCCGAAATCTTTTTGTTAAGAAAAGATTTATTGTTAAGAATTGCTCCTGTAAAGCCATTTTAATTAGGTAATTTATTCTGTTTAAATAAAACTACTTTTTACGGATTTAGACGCGTATATTTGTTTTAAATTTTGGTCCGACGTTTCGGAGACTTTGCAGTCACCATGGTCACGGGTGAGACTCACCCGTGACCATGGTGACCAATATACGCGTCTAAATCCGTAAAAAGTAGTTTTATTTAAACAGATGAGTCGCGCAAGTGTTTGAGTTGCAAAATATTAATTTATTCTGTTTAATATAGAATTTTTACAACTACATATCATAAACATATCGTTGCAACAAGCGCTATAACTGAATGAGACGGAAAACAGAGAGGTTAAGTTAAATAAAAGACGAAATATTCATAAAAAAAGTAAACAGTAAATAGCTAAATTAGGAACTATGAGTTATGCTTATGATGTTGCGCTAATACTAACGTTGTGTGCAAGAGTAGAATAATATGAAAGATATGATAGTACTTATATACTAATACGTAATAGTAGATAGTTAAAGTGCCGTGTCGTGGAATAGAACAGGTTCCTGGCGGGACGGGTGTGCGTTGGGTTTACTGAGCAACTAGTGAAAAACTCACCAACTGCAATTTGTAATTTTTCTCTAAACAAATTGCAGCTTTACACCGTTGCACCATTATTATTGATTAATTACTTTTAAGTGTTCACAAATATGACGTCAGCAGTCTTACATGTTGTAAGTATTGATACATAGCATATAGATTTGTGCACATAGCATTATATATTTATGTATAATCAAATAAAATAAAATAAAATTATTCACTATAAATAGAGTAGGTACATGAGATGTAAACATACATAATAATTATGATGCGTAGACCTAATACCTAAATATACTATTATTCAATTTCTAGGTAGGCCTGACTGTCTTAGGCAATATTAGGCCGGTGATCGTTATTGGGTTAAAAATATCTTTCTAATTTCTCAAAATCACTGAATACTAATAACAACCGCAGAAACAAAATAGTGTAGCAGATCTCTGACGTCATATTTTAGTGATTCTTTTGGAATTATGTTCCCAATTACGTAGGCGGTGGACATCGCACTAGCGATGAAGTGGCATACTGATTGAAATGTTTGTCTATAGGCACCCTATCATCGTAGAGTGTGGGCGCCTGCAGGATGATACCTGCCGTACCGACTAACACCGCCAATGTAAATATCCACAGGAACAGACGATCAAGCACCATTGCTACATATTTCCAGTCCTCTTTTACCTGCAAATTGTCGATTTTATTACCCAATTTACATCCATCAGCTATAATATGTACTAACTGAACTAACACATTAGAATTTCCAAAAGGTTTAATTACTGTTATGTACTAGTTTTTATATCTTCTAAATAATAATAATAAATAATAATAAATATTTACGGACATTTCACACAACGTCCTCTGGTTCCAAGCTAAGCTTATTATGCTTGTGTTATGGGTACCAGAATACGGATAAAATACAAAGAAACACCCAGACGAACCTTAACGAATAGAACCTTAGGTAGGTTCTTTAGAGGTTATATATTATATTATTATTAGGTACTCAAATATGTATATTCTAGTCCTAAAAAACCTACAGATATGCTTTATATGTGTTTGCTTTATTCGTAAATACTGATAGATATCATTTACAATATTTTATTACGTATCGTAGCAATAAAGTTCTTACCTTAGTAGAATCTTCGAGCATCCTAGTATGTTCAGCAATAAATCGCACACAGAAGCATGTCTTATGCACTTCAGGTGGACACGCTGAATGACTAAATCCTGGAGGAGGGTCGGGAACAGGACTTAATGTTTCTTCATCAGTTGCTGGTCCTGCTAGACCACCGAGCCCTGTCCCAGCCCCACCTTCACTGGACCCGTGCACCAGACAACTGCCACCAAACCTATTACTTTCACCCATACTGGAACGAGAAAACAGTTTACAAATCTTGTTACCTTTGGGCTTCTCTATGGATTACCACGTTGATAAGTAAATTTTTTCTCTTCAGGTGATACTTGACAAGATTCATTCTGTTCCCTACGCAAAATATAAATAAATATCCTTGGACATTTCACACAACGTCCTCTGGTCCCAAGTTATATGCTTGTGTTATGGGTACCAGAATAAGGATATACTACATAAACTACTTTTCTTTTGTAAATACATACGTAAATACATAGTAAACAGAGACAGTACAAATATTTGTATGCCATTTATAAGCATCACACAAATTATTGTCCCGTGCGGGAATCGAACCCGCGACCTCGTGTATGACAGTCCGTTACATGAACCACTGTGCACGAGGCCCTCAATAGACCTTGTTCTAGTATTTTAGTTTATGTCTTCTACAAGAAAGTGTTTATAACTTTTATCAATGGCTTTCTTAGCAGTATTTTACATAAGTCGTTAGGTAAATGCTTTAAGGAAGTTTGATCGAAACTAAGCTTTAACTGAGTTAAGTAGCGTACTTAATATTCTAATGCTTAATTTCACTTCAATGTTATACTAAACTTATAGAATCCAGTAATATGTGTATATTTTATTCTCGTTAATTACTTTTATCTGATTGTATTGCTTGTACTACTGTTATCATAAAATTTTATTAAGGTTCTATATTTATTCAGATGCGTGAACAACACGCATATTGACTATTACGATCTATCTGAGCAGTAATAAAAAGCCACGCTGCTAATAATTTTAGAAGTCTGTAGGTACTCTTTTGGGATTGATCTTACTATTAAGATAACGATACGAAAAGTACAGCTATAATATGAAATAAGCTTCTGTATGTTATGTAAACATAATTTGTTGATGTTTGAGAATGGTTTGTTATGGCTATAATATCAACAATATACATAGATGTACCTGACTATTATCGATTTGCGGGTTATCTAAAGCATATATAAACTTGAGACATAAATTATTACCCCGAATTAAGGTAAGTAGTATGTGTCAGGTCCTCCTTACTAGGCGTTCTAGTAAGTGGCCTGGGTGGTGGCGCCGCAGGAGGGGGCCAGGCCCCGGGTGCGCAGCAGTCGTCATCTGCGGCCGCTAACCGGTAAGGGTATAAAGGTCTCGCAGCACCCCCACATCTAACCACCACGCCGCAAGCCGTGTACCGCGATCTGTGGTAACCAATACTATATAGGATTCACATTTTTTGTCTAACACTAGTACCAATTCTACGTGCACAACAAAACTTAACTAAAAAATTAAAACAACTATGGGTATTTTGATTAATTGTAAAATCGTTAGTCTATGATATAGAGATTTTCTAATAAAAAAATCTGTTAACATTGCCGAATTGTGTTATTGACACTATCAATTTTCATTTTTTAGTTAAGTTATCATTTAATAGTGCACGTAGAATCGGTACCACTATATGTCTATTTAATTCACTAGTACTTAATAAAAAAAGGATAAAGTTTTTGATCAAGATAAAAATAGGGATGCCTCGTGTATCTATCACAGCCAATTTACTCTAAATCTGTAAGAAGAATTTACATAAAAATTTAATACATAAATATATATCCACTACCGTGACTCAAAAAGGGCTATGTAGAAGCCTAAGATGAAAAATTTATAAAATCATAAGATATCGATAACGATCTCTTCGCGAGTGCAAATTCAAATGCAAATTCAATAAACATTACTACTTAAATTTTCATGGAAAAAAATGTTTCTTCATTGTAGCATATTGGTAGGAAATGTATCATACTTAACTTAATTATTTTATTTGGTTATATTTATTTTGATATACTCTAATAACGTAGGTATCAGCTATAGTCTTTAATTCTTCACTGTTATACATATAGTATACATAGTTATCTATTATTAAATATTACAGTACTCGGTACATAACTAACACACAAAGATAAAATAAACGCAAGCTCCGTCGTAAAAGTTACATTCGTAAACAGATTTACTACGTGCCCAAAAGATTTGAGCATCTAATCAGCTTTAGTGATCCAGTTACGCAATGTTCGGTAAATACGCAACCGCATCAGGCAACACTTAAGTTCTATTATGCCACTTGTCTTGTTAATAGCCATCCATTCACTAACTGAATTACAATGCTGACGAACTATCTGCATGAATGAATTGCAAAGTGAGTGAACAGACCTATTAAAATAGCCCTTTCGGATTATTGGGTAGTTAGAACTTTAAATAGTGTCTATAAATTGCCTGGAGGCATATTTTTTTAATTTTTTATATTTTGAACACAACATTCCACACAACGTCCTCTGGTCCCAAGCTAAGCTTATATGCTTGTGTTATGGGTACCAGAATACGAATATACCACATATACTACTTTTCTTTTGTAAATACATACTTATAATACTTAAATGTCTGCGTAACAAGGTATCATGCCGCAGACTTATAATTCTTGTTAATGATAAATATTAAGTTGAAGTTAAACATGTATTTTGTGCACGTACGTAATTATTATAACTTCCATTGTTGACTTTATGCTAAATATTATAATATTTAGCAACAACAAGAAACTCCAACCGACGCGTCTTTTCAAACTTATAATTAATTTTGAGTTGTAACTGATTTGTGGTAGGATTTACGACGATCAGTCAATTTGAAGTAAACGTTGACTTCGGCAAATTATTTTAATTATAACGAGTAAAAGTTTAGGCATTGGACTTCAGTCATTAGTAACAATTCTACTAGGATAACTAAACTGAAACATAAATATTAATAGTGTCAGTAAGACCAAAATATTTCATAGTTGGTTTGGTTTCAAGTTTAGCACTCAACATATCCTATATAGTTAGTATTTTATACTCACCTCGTGGTATCGAACTTGTATTGCGGTCGTTTCATAAATAGCAAACGTGGCAGGATATGGATGAAAACTCGTTTAACCCAGGGAGCCATCCGGTGTGTCTGTGGTGACCGGAAGTGGACGTTCAAGACCACCACAGTTACACATATACTACAAACAATAACAAAATATCGACTATGTATCTTAGTTCGGTATATAAGTTAGCACATAATTGTACACAGGCGGAAATAAAGCTAAAATATCACTGTTTACTAGTCGACCTGGTGAAATTTTAATCTTTTAAATAGTACCTATAATGTTATAAGTTACTATTTAGTTAAGACATAATATGCGAACCCCGAAGTAATAAACGCTACATTTAATAAGTATAGTTAAATTAAGATTTTTAAAACATAGTTATAGCACTGGAATTTAGAAATTTTTTCCCGTTTTTGCAACATTTTTCACTGATGCCTTGTTCGTTTTGGACGCAACGTGATGTTATATATCCTATCCATATATCCAACACTGACAGAATTTTTCAAATGGAACCAGTGGTTCCTGAGATTAGCACGTTCAAACAAACAAACTCTTTTTAGATTTATAAATTCAAGAACATTTCCATCCATCTTTTCACTTAAAAGATATTTTCCAATTACATCTTTTAAATTCCAGAGAGTTCAAAAAATTTAATTTTCTTGTAGCTAGCAAACGTAATCAAATATTTTGTTTGTGAACCAGGTTTTAATTTGTATGTTAATGTGAGAGGGAAGGGCGCTGTGCGTCAGACCAATATTTAAATTACTTTTATCTATAGCTATGTTTTTTAATTATTAATAATTATGACCGGAACAAAATTTTTATTTTGAGGAAGAACTTTTTGATGTTTGTCATCAAAAAGTTCTTCCTCATACCAAGTTTTTTTAAAATAAATACCATATATGTATATTACACAATATCGTGCTATATAAAACAAGTTTAGAAATTAAATGAATAACATTATAATTATATGAACTCTGTAGTTGTGAAAATTTTCTAAATTCCACGCGTACGAAGTTGCGGGCCAACTTCGTACCTACGCGTGGAATTTAGAAAACTTTTTCCTGTTTTTGTAATATTTTTAACTGATGCTACGCTCCTATTAGTCGTCGCGTGATGTTATATACCAAAAGCCTTTATTTATTTATTTTTTTTTATACCACTAACGGGTGACGAACAAGCATACGGCCCGCCTGATGGTAAGCAGTTACCGTAGCCTATGGACGTTTGCAACACCAGGAGTGTCGCTCTCGCGTCGCCGACCCTGTAAGAACCTTTTCACGCCCTTTTTGAAGAGCCCCATGCTGTAGTCCTGTGGGAAAACCACGGCAGGAAGTTTATTCCACAATCTGATCGTGCGTAGGATGAAGTTTCGCTGAAACCGCACACACACGCAAAGAGAGAGAGAGAGAGAGAGAGCACTTTATATTAATAGCCTAAGATAAATGTACTATCCAACACTGAAAGAATTTTTGAAATCGGGCCAGCGGTTTATGAGATAAGCACACTCAAACAAACAAACTCTTCAGCTTTATAATTTTAGTTTAGATGTCTGACACGTAATCTACTCGTATTTCAATCTCAATCTCTTCCTTTTATGGTTATAAAAAATTAACATTAGCCAAGCACCTAACTATGATATTTGTTAACTAATTTTTGTTCTCATGTTTAATAAATGTAAAGTCTACAACAATGATAAGCTATGGTATATTTTCATTGGCAAACGAGTTGTTTGTAAACGTGTTTATTGGTTAATAGGCTGGATTAAAAGCATAATAGGAAATGAGGTACGACTGGAGGCACTGTACGAGAAACGTTATTAAATTTATACCAATACAAGTGTTATTTAAAACCTTACCTTAACAAATTATACAAAAAAGCCATCTTCTTGAACCATTCTATCTGTTAAAAAACCTCATCAAAATCTGTTGGGTAGTTTGGAAGATATAAGCTCACATAGCGACATACATATAAAAATAATGACAATGGTACCGATTCTACGTGCGCAACTAAACTTAACTAAAAATGAAAATTGATAGTGTTAATAACACAATTCGGCAATATTAACAGAACTTTTTTATTAGAAAATCTGTATATAACGACTAACGATTTTAATTAATAAAAATATGCAAAATGAAATATACAATTAATCAAAACGTGTCATAGTCGTTTTACATTTTTTTGTTAAGTTAAGTTAAGTTGTGTACGAAGAATTTATACCTTTGTTATTTAGAAATAAATCAATTTATTTGTTTGTAATGTTGTTACCTTATTGATACGAGTATCATAGCGAAGATAAGATATTTCCCAAGCAGTGGTACCACCAGTGACGTAGGTGGAATAATTTCCACCACCAGCAAGAAGAACACGTGCAGACTAATCAGGATCGATATGGACAAGGTCACCTAATAAAAATAGAAAAACATAAGCACAAAATTACGTAAATAATATATTTTGCTTAATAGCATGTTTTATGGGCATATTTTTAAAAGAATGGCTGTACGGAATAACTATTTGCAAAGTTCCTCCTCCTCAGCCACTTACTGTCCTACTGTTGGGCATGCCTCGTCCGCGTGAAAGGGTACTTGATCTCTCTTTTCGTTTGGGCAAATTTATTAATAGCTCGTTATTTAGGTATTAAATTTGAAGCACTCTATCTAGTTCTCCATTAGTTTATTAACACAAAAAAATCAATCGCGATATTAGGGTTCTGCTTCTAAGAATGTGAGTAGTTTCGATTCCATTGCGCAAGTAGCGATAACTGTCCTATTTTCTGAAAGGACACCAACTTTATCTTTTGCAGTAAAATAAAAGGATACCTTTTTACGAAACTCTTTCCCTTTCCAGGCCATAGAGGTACTCTTGGGCACCGACCTCCGAATTTGGGAGGGTTTTAGCCTACTACCATACCACTCTGACTAGGCGTGTTGGCATATAGTTTAATTTTGGCCTTTCCGTCTCTCACAGAGAATGTTATCTGTCTTACCCTGGGGAGAAAATGTGATGGTGATATTTGTATTCTTAATCATAAAGTGTACATTAAATAAAATTGTGAAGCAAAGAAACGTACATAGTAGGTATATATGAAGTATATTAAATGGAGTATAATGTATTCCGTTTGTCAATACTAGCGAAATTCAGATAACTTTGTTGGAGTGTATTATCTTACAGAACTAACAAACTTATACATATTACAAATTCTGAATAGTTTTGGCATAATAGTGAAGTCTGTCTCAGTTAGGGCCCTATTATTACGGACTGAATCGACAGATATCAAAATTCATATTTAAATACAAAACAATGTTAATAAACTAACAGATTAGGAATATAAATGTAACCAGCCCACTTCCATAAGAACTATTTGAGCCAGCCAAGGAACAGAATTAGATTACATCTTCTCTAATTGGACTACGTATGGCACGCAGACCAGGGACTGTCCAAAGTGGATGAGGTGTGCCCAAAAGTGGGACAGTAACATGCCGAGGAGAAACAAACCTCCCCTGTATTAAAATAGATCTGTGCAGCTTTTTATTATGAAATTTCAACATTAGTATTCACACAAGTAATTTGCTAAAGTGAACATTACTAAATATAAGTATGAAATTCATGAAAATCCAATCAACCTTTAAATAAAAATTTGCATTAAAGTATTAAAAATGCATAAGGCTTGCGAAATAAATTAAACTTCAGATTTATCTTATACTAGCTGACCCGGCAAACGTTGTTTTGCCATACTAAAAAAAAAACAGATGTTGGCCGATTCTCAGACCTACTGAATATGTATGCAAAATTTGAGAAGAATCGCTCAAGCCGTTTCGGAGGAGTACGTTAACTAACACTGTGACACGTGAATTTTATATATCTTATATATAAAATTCCCGTGTCACAGTGTTAGTTATCGTACTCCTCCGAAACGGCTTGACTGATTTTTATGAAATTTTACATGCATATTCAGTAGGTCTGAGAATCGGCTAACATCTATTTTTCAAACATTTTTTTTTTAGTATTGCAAAACAACGTTTGCCGGGTCAGCTAGTAACAATCTAAAGTTAAAATTTTTATGCCAATGAATTTTAAAACAGGTACTTAATGCAATTCGAAATACACAAAGTATCAGAAACTAAAAACACGTTTGAAAATTTGAATATCATTTAAAGTTATTGCATTGTCATCGGTCCATAAAATATGTGCAAAATTTCAGAATAATCTAAAGACTGCAAGTCGGTAAATCCTCCGTGTGATGACGGATCAAGAATACAAGTGTCACCACCCCATCTCCTCCCAAGGGTGCTGTAAAAGTCAGTTAAGGGATATTGCACACAGGTAACATCTTCTGTGAGAGATGGAAAACTCGAAAATAAACCCTGTGCCAACACGCCTGGTCAGCGCGGCACAGTTGACCATAATCCCTCCCAAAGTGGAGGAGGCCCGTGCCCAACAGAGAGACGTAAATGGGCTGGAGAAAAAGAAGCAGTCGGTAAAAATCGCATTCATATATTCCGTTACATAGATTATAATTGAAAGACAGAGAATGCATAGATAGATACGAATCGAGCAAGTAAAAGCGTGTTAAAAATACAAATATAATGAAATTGAGAATAACCTCTTCCTTTGAATATAGTTACAAAAGTTTATAAAAGTGTTTATCTGAACTGTAGCAGTATAACTGAGAATAACAAGTTTATTTTACGTACAAAATTTTAACTTTTAACATAAGTAGGGAACATTTTATTCGCCTGCTTAAAAGTTCGTGACTTTTGGCGGCCAGAATTATTCATAGTTAAAGAAAACAGCGTGTAATACCGGATATCTTAAATACAAACCACATGTTTTTTCCCGCTAAAAATCCTAAAAACAAGTAGGCATGACAACATTTGTAAGGATTACTTACCGCTATGATAAAAGAGACGCTGACATGTTTGCGGAACGACAAAAAGGGCAAGAATAAACAAGACCTTGCAAATGTTCTATTTTTGGACACATTATTCGTAAAATTTCGTAATAATTTTTTGTATTATCTAATGATATAACGTAATATTGTTTAATGTAACTGGTTGTATACCAATATAGTTAGTTAAATTAATATTTTAATTAGTTAAAAACTAAAAACAAACATATTAATAAATAATAAAAAATCTAAATGTCTTTTTAATTTATTGCTTTGTCAATGGTTCTAAATAAGTATAAAAAAATTCAGATCAATCCAACTTTTGAAACTGGATTAAAAATCCGTTACATAGATTAATACATACTCGTAGATGAAGCTAACAAAAGGGTTTAAATCCGTGTTTCATTTACCTTCTCTCCGCTGTCTGAAGGTAGATAGAATGTAAGCACGGTGAGGAAAGATATCCCCATACAAGGAATGATGATGTTCACAGTGTAGAACAATGTCTTCCTTCGCATCGTGATGTTGAACGTTATATCTAAGTAGGGCTCGTCGCAGCATGTGTAGAATTTTTCATTCCTGTTAAAAAATCGGTTTATACTATATAATAAGAAAACACCCAGACGCAGTACAAACATTTGTTATGGCATTTACATTTATCCTAGAAATAATAATTTTACTACGCGGAGATCGAACCCTCGACCTCGTGAACGGCAGTCCGTTACATGAACCACTAGGCTAGGAGTTCGTCAATCCACTATTAAATTTAAAGTGAAATAAAAATTTATTAATTTTTGCATTTGACATGCTATGCCTTTTTACTTAATAAATCAAATTATGGTGGAAAAAGTGAATGTGCCGCAAGTGGGACTTGAACCCACGACCTCGGAATACCGTTCCGAAGCTCTTCCAACTGAGCTTATTACGATATGAGTGTACGTAAAAATATATAAATGGTGGCTAATTTGAAGGTGTTGCAAGTAGACCGCAATAAGCTCAGTTGGAAGAGCTTCGGAACGGTATTCCGAGGTCGTGGGTTCAAGTCCCACTTGCGGCACATTCACTTTTTCCACCATAATTTGATTTATTAAGTGAAATAAAAAATTTGCGTTATTCTAGTTACTTAAGTTATAAATTTATTAGCGATGAGAAAGCTTATGACACAGTAGGGTAACTTGTGTCTGACTAGTTTTTATACCAAGACGTTTGCAATGCGCTTAGTTAATGCTCACTATTTCTCAAAATAATAAAAGAGTGTTAATGATAACTAACTTAAATATCGCCAAGCTGGTCAGGTAGGTTATCATAATGTTTGAAACTTTTCTTTTATAGCTCTATTCTATAATGCAAATATACAAAAGTTTCAACTACTAACCTGTAGTTGATAGTTTTAAGTCGAAATTCGTCAGCAATTTGTAAAAGTTAAACTTCGCCAAGAGACGAAAATATCGTTATAAAAGTTTGAGTTGGCAAGTCTGCCGTAAAATCTTGTTACAGATTCTTCATACATGCTCTATTTGACATATTCCGACCATATTTATCGGAAATAATGCTAAGAACAAACTCCAAAACGAAAACTTTTGACTGGTTTTGGGACTAAACTAAAAAGACTAAAAAGTATTCATTACGTTTACGTAATTTTGGAACTAACGGTATACAGCAATTTTTACAACAAGTTTAATAATTAACTTTTAAACAACATCGTTAGCTAAAAGCTATAATCATTTACAATATGTTCACTTTTATCAATTTCATAGCACAATTTAGGACTCGGAATACAGCGTTTTTATACCTATTTTTACATTTTACTTTTCATGATTTTGTATTACTTAAACATTCACACTACGAATTTCGACTACAATGGAGAAATGAGTAAGTAGGCAAAAAGTATGTAGGCTCTCTCTCCAGTCCATTAACGTCCCACTGTTGGGGAGGGGCTCCTCCAGGGAGGAATTATGGTCTACTATGCCGCGCTGACCAGGCGTGTTGGCACAGGATTTAGTTTCGAGTTTTCCGTCTCTCACAGAAGATGTTATGTGTGTACAATATCTCTTAGCTGACCTATTGATTTAGATTTATTACAATCGTTATATATCGGTATTATTTACTAACATAACCCTATTTATATTAATAAATCATTTATTCTTTTAAAATAGGGCTATGAACCCCTAAATTTATGTTGTGACAATATTTTATGAGATGTATTGAAATTGTATGCAGAAGCAATTTCATATAGTACCTCGTAAAAGGTTTGGAGAAATAAGAAGCAACATTTATATTTTTTTAGTAGAAACATATTACTGGATAGTCGTAGTTTGTATCACATCTATATTACAGTCTATACGTGAATTATGTGGATATTTTTCTTAAATTTACAAAACTTCACAAATGTTTTTTGTTTATATTACTTAGTTTTCTAATTTTAACAAAAATATTGGTATATATATTTTCTTATTATAAATAATAGTAATTCGTTTCGGTGTTAAGTTGTGAATGTGATTTTGAGTTAAGTGACTTCAGTTAATGACTCTTGAATATTGAGGAGTTGTACAAAGGCTCACGAGCGCTGGACAAGTAGTCTAAAAACTAATGACATCCACTCAAATTAAGGCTTTATTCACCACTTTATAAGTTTATACATTTGAAATACCATTAATTAATAAAACCGGTAACAGGGTAACTAAGTTATAGTAATTCTGGAGTGAAATTAATGTATTGGTACTTGTGATTTTTTGAGTAAAATATCGTGTCAGAAAAGAATAATAATAAATAATAAATATTCATAGATATTTTACACAACGTCCTCTGGTCCCAAGCTATGCTTATTATGCTTGTGTTATGGGTACCAGAATATGATGCATGAATGCATCATCATAAAGATTTTTGATGGATGCTAATAAAATGACTGGAAGTTTTACTGAAATGTTGCACCATATATATTTTAAAATAGTAGCTGTATCAATGCAATTACTATTTGTCGACATAAAAAGCTTACTCCTATATTATCTGATAACGAGCAATGTTGAACTTTGCCCAGTGAGCGCAACTCACAACGCAACCGTGCTATCGTTTCCGGAAGTATTTCGCAGCACTTTCAAATAACTAAAAAATAATACTACCATAAGCCGTTATTTTTGTACGTAGGTCTCTATGTGAGCTTAAATCTTCAAAACTACGCAACGGATTTTGATGATTTGAACAGGTCCTGTTGCGCGCAACTTCGTACGCGTGGAAGTTAAAAACCAAACGCTAACAAATTATACAAAAAAGCCATTCTAACAACTCTATTTATTAAAAATTACCGCATCAAAATCCGTTGCGTAGTTTTGAAGATTTAAGCTCACATAGAGACCTACGTACAAAAATAACGGCTTAGTTTTACAATAAATAAAGATGTTACTAATAATAATTTATAGTTAACTTACCTTACAGCCGGCACCTCAAGAATGTCCCACTCCACTGACATGTAGAATTCAGATAGATCGACACCCACTGATACCACATTGCTGCCAGCTTTCTCATCCATATGCCTCAGGTCCACCTGTGTACATAGCATCTCAGAAAACTATTTACTTGATTCATATATCAATACAAAAATATTCACACAAGAAATAGTACAGACGTCAACTTCAAATGCAAAACTAAAACAGCATTGAATAAATATAAATTTTGATTAACAGCAATGCTTAATATTAGGCTTGTGAATGTATTAGTAAACTTTTCATTTATACAGGGCTATTACTATGGCCTTTGGGAAGTGCTTTAAGTATTAATATTTGTTGTTTTTACTTAACTGCTTTTAAAGTTATCCTGGTTTTAATTCAGACTAACTGATGTTTTGGAGATGTTACCACTTTAGTTATTTGCTATAAGATGTTAAATTATACATTTGAAAATTGTTATTCATGGAGCTAGTAGTATTCTGGTAGAAATAAATTTATTAGACCTAGTCTGTCATATTCAGTTACAGCGCCTGGAGGAGGACAACCCAAACTTAGTTCTTCTAGTTATAAGACTCGTTGAAGCTTTAACGTGAACCTTGTACTAGCATTAAATTGAGATACTTTTACTGTCTTCTCGTAGTTTAAACCTTATAATTGTAATTACCTTCAACTTAAAATTAACAACACTATTACAATACACATCAATAACATTGAAAGACACATAATAAGAAAATTTAACTTACTTTGCTTTTATCAGTTGAATCTTATGATATGCTTTATTTATTATGCGGTTATTTGTTCTACTTGGAATCTTATAGGAGCAAATATTATCACTACGATCATTAGATACAGTCACAGTAAAAGAAAATATATAATATCCACGTCGATATTAGATATTACGCGGTACAAGTAAGACCCTGATAGTGATATATTTTTTGCCCCAATAAGGATCATGTTTTTATAATATCTATTTATTTCATGTATTATACCTATTTATTCATAGTATTATTAGTTGATACATGCACCCTGTCACACAATGTGTTAAATTAAGTAGTTTATTATTATTTGATGACATCTGGTCAACGCAGACATTATTATATGACTAAATCTAGCTATCCAGTCTAACCAAGTCTCATAAAGTGAGCAGTGATACGCTAACTGGTCGCCGCAATAGATGGCTCTAAAACAGTACCACACAGTGTGCCAAGTGGGATGTACCTAAGTACAAACTGAGATCAAAACCTTTAAACGACAAACGACACATTTATCTTCAATGTAGACATGTCACAACAATATCTCAATACATGCGAAGAAATACAACGCGAAAACACTTATAACACCGAATGACGAGTGATTGTGGAGTTTACGACAAGAGTAAATAGGATGAGGGCGACCTTCTTTGTAAGATTTCTTAACGAGACCATACACAAAATACGCACTGTCTTATGTTTCTAATATTTCATAAAGAAGTAAAATAGCTTCAATTTTAATGTCTCGTTAAATAATCTGCTAAGGTCGGAAGCGCCGGCTCCGCCGCACGTGTGTGTGTCGCGCGGATGCAGCGTCTATCCATACGGCCTCATACCAACTTTAACAACATTAATTTTTAACACGTTTTACCATCGAGGAAAATTTTTCTATTATGCTTATGTTGGTATTAGGCGCGTGCTACGTTTGAGTGTACAGCATGCAAGTACCATATCTTCGATAGCCACAATAATCGTTCGAAGCATCGATGGGACGGCTACGGCTAACATTTATTTTTCTGTGCATATGGATTCCGTGTCAGATTCAAGGTAGTTGTTTAGTCTTTCTTTGGAATGACAAACATGCAATGGACTGCCAGCGACACCACACTATTACAGCCAGTATGAATCTAATAGGGAAAGGTATAAAATATGCAACATGATGACTGTTTTATGCTCGAAAGTGTACAGAGCAATAAGTGTGAATTTAATCTTTAATTGGTCTCACGTGCTGTGCTTAATCTGTTCGCGTGTATCATGTGAAGCTGTTCAGAGCCGTAACCGCGTCCTGCGGTTAGCGACTGCCGTGATCGGGAATGCAAGGGATTCGGAGACAAGCTAGACTCATGCGGTGAGTGGAGTGTAGGTAGATTGGTGGGGGAACATGCAGCAAGCTTATATGTGGGAGTGTATTTGTATGTGTGTATGTATTTGTGTGGCGCGAGCGGAGCCAGCTATGGAGGGGTGGGTTTGTGAAAGCTCCGAGTGACGCCGCTCCGCGCATCGATGTCAACGTAATATCAGCGACTCTCTATGGCTTTATTTACCTTTGTGCTCGTTTTGGGCTTTTCAAGAAGCACGGAAAGGCTCAATCGGAGCGGGATGTGTTGTCGGATAGGAACGGATCATGTGAAATTGCATCCCATATCACCTGGCTGTTAAAATTTTATACCTTTCCGTGTCGAGCGAGGAAGGCCGAACGAGCTAAGTGGTCTGGCCGAGGATATTCTGGAGCATTCGTGATCACGCACGTTGACATACCGCTACTCCACATAAAAGGTCACCATCGCAATAGAAAGTAAAGTTGCAACATTTCAGAACTAAAGAGCGAGCTGAAGTCGGGGAGCGTACGCCTGAAACGCGCGCTCTACGCCTTCACTAGCTCAGTCAATCGTAAAAGTGTGTATATAACATACCACATGGACAGAAAAGTAATATAATTACACGACGAATTACGTTCGAGCCAACAAGCTATTGCATGGACATCGGCCGGGGCGGCGGGCCCTACGGCTACGGCCCGCGCGCGCGGCGCCAAGCAGCATACAGCGGGGCGTCACCTTGAAGCCGTCATACGTCCAGCTGCCTAACTTAAGCACACAGGTTTGCACGTCGTAAGGAAAGAACTCGACGTCGATCGAGCACGAGGACTTATAGACGGCGGGCGGCTGCCACACCACCATTCCGTTGTAGTAGACCGTGGCCTTGGTCATCAGCGTCACCTCGTAGTTGCCGTCGGCGCTGCGGACAAACAGAGCGGTCAGCGAGAGCAATGACGGAGCTCTGATCAATTACCTTGAATCCGTCGTACGTCCAGCTACCGAACTTAAGAACGCACGTTTGCTCGTCGAAAGGAAAATATTCCACGTCTATTTCACAGGAAGACTTGTAAATGGCAGGTGGTTTCCATTCCACCAGCCCCTGGTGATAGATGGTCGCCTTGGTCGCCAATGTAACTTCGAAGTTGCCGTCGGCACTGCAATGTTAAGGTACGTTTACAAGCCGTCACGCGGCCCTACTGTCCTACCGCTCTGTTCTGTACAGCCGTGTCACCAGATACCCCAGTGCCTCTTATTTTGTGTGTGATAGCATTGTGCGCTGTGCGGTGTGTTCAATCCTTTCAATGTATTATATAATTTATAAAAAAAAATATTTAAATCTGTTGTCCTTTAATGCGACTGTGACTCCACTCATTCTCATGGTATGATTTTAATGAACTTCTAAATTTTACACCTATTTTATACGATAATATGCTGAATTGGATAATGTGTATGCTTTGTTTGACAAAACCTTTATTTTTACAGATGATTTATTTATATTCTGTGAAAGAAATAATTAATGCTTTATTAATTTGCTATTTATCACTTACCTACAAGGAATAATTAGTTCAATAACTAATTGCAGGATCACATAGGAGTTTAAAATAGTGAGTCAGTTTAAGTTTAACACAAAACAATACGACAGTTAACAAATAACATGCATTAACAACAAGAAACAATTTAAATCTTTATTTAGATCTGAATATTAATAACGTGAATGAAAATGTAAAATCAAAATGATATAAAGAAAATAATAATATAAAGAAAAATTAAATAGAAATAAAACATCAATACCTACAGTGAATGGACCTCGAGAGTTATCTAATAACAATCACAATGGAAAGATAGAGTAGTTCATTCATTTATTCAAAGGGCCGTTATTGAAGATTGTCCAGGTTTGAGGGTGTGCGCAAAAAAAATGTACATTAGAGAGGGCGAAGAATGGTGGTGGGAGGGACAGGAAATGAGTAACGATTGCTGTCCGGCCATTTATCAAAGTCTGACGTCTCAAGGAGCTTCGCAGGACGAAATGAATGCCAACGACAATACAAAAAAAATGTGCATTTTCCATCTCTTGTCTGTAATCTTGAAAGGTTAATAAACGTTTTCTTTGTCCAGTATATGATGTAACTTTTATTTCCCATGCTATTTTAAAGTTTAATGTCTTTTGTAACAATATGTTTTATGTGGGGAACTTGATCACATAATTCCATATTGCATATAGATGATTACTTTGTTTCTTTTCAATTGTATCGGTTCCATTTTAGGACTTATTTACAAATTAAAACTTGAATGCCAAATATTGTGCTGTATAAATAGAAAGTTAAATAGTGTATCGTCGTGAGGGACTGGCTTATTTTAACCGAAATTACAAAACATAGCCAAGTTGAGCTAAAACTTCAGAATGCCGGTGTAAACGTTGAGTGAGGGACGATTCCACCCTTGGGAATGTTATATTCATATTCTTACTACGACGTCGCAACATTTCGAAATATATTCAAAGAAATAAAATAAAATAACGAAGCATGAGTTTGAAGTTATATTAGCAGAAAGTTATTTCATAATAACATAAACTTAATAGGATTGAATGACAGATAAAACAGTTGTAATATGTAGTATTTCTGATGATTTATTGTATTTACTAAAACATAGCAATTACTACGACGTTTAAAGTACCTAATTAAAACAATTTGTTTATTATGACGATGAAGCATTAATGTATCTTTATAGAAAATGTTATTTTCAATTGAAAATTATCATTTTTATTTACGAACTAGCCCGCGATTTCGTACACACGGAATTTAGAAAATTTTCCTAGTATATGCAACATTTTTCACTAATGCTACACTCTCATTTGTCGCAGCGTGATATTATAAAGGCTATAATAGCCTTCCTCAATGATTGACATTGATTGGCATTAGATTACTCTAGTTTGGGAGGCAGAAGATTTACTCTTTGTTATATTTCTGAAAAGTCAATTATTTGTATTTTCCTTTGTAATTTTGCTTGTTTATGTTTAAATAAATTTTATTTATTTACTAGCTGACCCGGCAAACGTTGTTTTGCCATACTAAAAAAAAAGGTTTGAAAAATAGATGTTGGCCGATTCTCAGACCTACTGAATATGTATGTAAAATTTGAGAAGAATCGGTCAAGCCGTTTCGGAGGAGTATTTATTATTATTATTGGAGGAGTTATTATTATTGGACTCTCCAACAAAAAAAAAATTTTTTTCAACTAGAAGCAGTACTGAGACTAACGCGTTTAAACATACAAAATCATAAGCTTTATAATATTAGTATAGAAGTAAAACGAATAAAACTACTCAAAATAAATTTATGAACATTTTCCGAGCGATTTTTAATTTCACGCTATGAACTGGCTTCCGTTGTTTTCAATGTTTGTAATGATATTATATTCAGACTGAAAACCGGAAAGACGACGAAATCTCCGTAGAAACGGTCGGGTACAAAGTGCTTCTTGGCTTATTGGTTTTTGTAGGACGGTTCTATGTTTCAGTGAGCCGTTATGAATAAGATCGTGAGTAAATGGAGTCAGCAAGACGCCATCGTTTTGTTTATGTGGACTGTTTCTTTGGCACATTTGTAATTAATAATAAGTCTTAACTGCAATTAATACTCATAAACACATAGTTTTCTCAAAAAGTTATTTTTACATGATTAAATGATTTTTCATTTCATTTCATTACTACCTGTTTGTCATCATAACTTCTAAATTCATAGCACTTTTAACCCCCAAGTATAGTTCAGTGCACCATAGGAGCTAACAGATACGAAAGCATTTAAGTTTGCATAGATATGAGTGGAAACATATACAAAAAAGATACTCTAGTGCATTTGTAATTTAGAATAGAATTAACGATACTAGACTCTAATAGATTGATTTACAATTAATCATATCGCAATCCCAAAACAGTGATTTAACAGCAGTATAAAAAAGAAATGACATTTTTTTTGATTTAAATAACCCAGTGGAAATAGTCTGCGATATTAAAATTCCTGTTCAATGGACGAATTAAAAGGTATGGTACTACTTAATATGAGAAATAGTGTGAATGAAATGTAATTTGGTATTATTTTTACATTTTTTAAAGTGTAGAGAAGTAGCAATACGTGGCTCACAAGCTGAATCTTAGCGCAGAGTAACACTCGACTTCTGTTGTAAAACACTTATATTTCTTGTTGTGGAATCTTACACAGACCGTTTGAAATGAGCTTGTATTTTTTTTATTTAGATACGATATAACTTTATTATATCTATTGTTGCAACTTTTTCTTTAACCTGTAGCAATATTTAATTTTTGATTTCCTAACTTTAAATAAGTTTAATAACCGGATTTCTTGGATTGTTCTTCGTTGGAAATGAGCACAGTAACAACTCTAGCAATGCTTTGTAGTGATACATAAGCATAACAGATAAACAATTAGTAAATTTAATCTGAATCATGCATTGACCACTTAGTTGTATGAGAAAACCCGACTAGTTTAGAAACATAAGTATCTTCGAGTATTCATTCATAATTGATTTCAAAATCTCAAAATGGATTTTTAAACAACTAGCTGACCCGGCAAACGTTGTTTTGCCATACAAATGTCAGGGGTGGACAACCCTTATTATTTAGAGGTTTGAAAAATAGATAGTAGTCGATTCTCAGACTTACTGAATATGCATAAAAAATTTCATAAGAATCGATCAAGCCGTTCGGAGGAGTATGGGAACGAACATTGTGACACGAGAATTTTATATATTAGATTTATTTCTCGTTCTGTTATGAACACGTTATTTTATGAAAGTTATTATTCAAAAATTGGTCAAGTGCGAGTCGGACTCGCGCACGAAGGGTTCCGTACCATTATCTATGCAACATAAGGCAACGTTATTAGTATCGAGCAAGAAACGGTAAAAAAATCATGTTTGTTGTATGGGAGCCCCCCTTAAATATTTATTTTATTTTATTTTTAGTATTTGTTGTTATAGCGGCAATAGAAATACATCATCTGTAAAAATTTCAACTCTCTGGCTATCACCGTTCTTGAGATACAGCCTGGTGACAGACGGACGGACGGACGGACGGACGGACGGACGGACGGACGGACGGACAGCGAAGTCTCAGTAATAGGGTCCCGTTTTTACCCTTTGGGTACGGAACCCTAAAAATCATTAATTTATTATAATGTCTACTTTTACAATATATAAGTTAATGTGTTCTAAAGAATTTTCTAGGCTATCTATTTTCACAATATTCCTAATAAGTTTGTAGGTACACTGTACCTACAGGTTATTCATATCATATAGGTGTATGTTGCTAAAAGTTAAATAAAAAAGTTTTTCAGTATAAAATAATTAAACGAAAGTCGAGTAAATTTGTTCAGACAGCTTGCGTGATGTTAGAGAATTAACACGAGGTCTGAGTTGTTCCACATTTAATTATTACGTTACATAATTGTAGCGTTAAAATAATACCACGCATTGCCACTCCCCTGAGATTGTTTATCCATGTTCAGTTTAGAGTGTATTGTGATATAAATGATTTAGTCTCACTTGTTGTAAAGTACGATGTCTGGTCTCCAGATGTGATCGGAAGGTACATGTAGCATGTGCACTCCACCATACTCGCGTGGCTCCCAGCGAAGCTTGTAGTCATACCAAGACTGCTCCACCCACAAGTTTGTTGTCATTATCTGGTTCTTTAAGTTCTGTTAAAGAAAAAATTACATTAATTTAATATATTTCTTTTAAACACCTGTCGTGTTTAAAAGAAAATATATTAAATTGTAATTTGTTTCCATTTCCTTGTATGGCACTATGAACAACATTCATTCATATGTAGACCCCTTATATCTTATAAAGTAATGTTGCTTATATATTTTTCGCTAATTAACATGTACTTATTCGTAATATGTAGACAACATTGAAGTTTAACTTTGTTGATTACGAAAATTACAAGCTGAAAATTACAACTAACTTTGGCATTAGACCCGAGATTAGATTCTCAAAAAAGCGTACTTTCAGCGGAACTTTTTCTCTTTGTAACCTGCGAAGGTAAAGAAAGTTTATTTTAATTTGTATGTACCTAAATGTTTTAGTTGTACATTTCTTTATAGCGTGGTAGCTCACAAATAGCTGAATCAGTTTATTTCAATTTTAAAATATCATCGATCGTGTTACCATCCATACATTTCTAAAGGCTATTTAGTTGCATATGTAATTTTTATGCCAGACATATAGTCTGTGGATTTTACGTACATTAAATACTAAATCTGTTGTTTTATTTACAACAATAGCGTATCCACCAAACCTATCGGTGCCACTAAAAACTTTTACCATAAAATAAAACGGCTAATCATATTACTTATAGAGAACTCATTACCATAATATGGTAACAAGATAAGTTTGTAGCACATAAACGCCTAAAAATAATCCGCTACCGAATCTGTTACATGATACGATATTCGTTTGAAAACCACTGCTTTTTCCCGAACACGTGTTGACCGAAAATATTTTACCGGGTCTTGTGAAAATATTTATGAATCTGTAATTCGTTGATTTATATTAATACCTTGATATAATATTTATAACAATTGAAAAGATATGCAAAATAGATTTATGTAGATTTAGTAGCTACATACCTGCTACTATATTTCTTATTTCAACCATTGGTTAGCTGGTAGAAAATGCCTTAGACATTAAGCCCGCCTTTGCACGGTTTTGCATGAAGTGTAAATAAATAAATGCGATAATGGCTGGTATACCTAAGTACGCGAACTATGTATAGTTATACTCGTAGACATCGTAGGATCAATACACATTGCTACATTTAGCTTGGGTGAAAGCAAAAAAGTTTAGAGGAAGATCTAAGATAGGATGGATGGACTGTGTGAATCAGGAATAATAAAAACAGGAGTTAACACAGATTTGACGTCTGGCAAAAGACTATGGAAGAAAAAGACATGTTGCGCCAACCCCAAACAATGGGATTAGGGCAGGAGAATGATAGTTATCTTTCGGTATTAGTTATATTATAGGTACTTGTTTATTCGCAAATAAGCTTACAGGACAGGATCACATTTTATTCGTGTTAATTGCTTTATGTAGGTACAGTTCAGACTGTTAAAATCTTGCTAAGCTGTACATGCTGATTTAAAACATATTGAATTGAGTTATGAAAAACATGCTCATGTCATTTCTCCTTACAAATTCAAATATGAATATTTTTTTTACATGAACTCGTTATTATGCGTATTTTTTTGCAACGATAGAATTAATTTTCCATAAAGAATCGTTTTCAGAACATTGTTTTCATAAATTACTTTTATTTCATTTCATTTTCAGGAAATACACAGTCACAGTGCAAACATTGATCTCATAATTACCTAACGTCCTTGGGTGGCAGACCAAGCGGTCTTTTAATATAAGCGTGCTGTGATTTTTTACTATTGAATTTATGTACATAAATAAGTATTCTATTGTCGTTAACTTTAATCAAGGCCTTAATATTTTTAGAGATTATTAAATTAATTAATCATCGTTAAAGAAACCAATATTTTTCTCTCGCAAAACAAAACACTTTTAATCTGTGACAGCAATGTTCCGTGAAGCATTACCCCCGGCACTTCCCAAGTTTTACTTAGAGAAGATTGTCAAATTGTCACATTGGATTTCCGTCAACAGTACGCAGGCGATAGTAAAAAGCCGACATCCATCATAATTTTTGTCGGGCGTAAGATTTTGCGAAGGCTTTGCTGTGATCCCTTGTGTGTTGTACTCAATTCGTTCTATTGTCAGTAGAAACAAAATGTTATTGTTCATTATATAAACATATAATATGTTGGTTAATTGTTACTAGTTTTCTAAAGTGTCTAAGTAAATATTACTATTATAAGCTACAACTTATTAATAAACCTATCCGATTTAAAAAGCTTAACAACTAAGTTTATCACCTCATCGTACCACTCTCGACGGGCTTCGTGGTGGAGTGGTTTATGTAATGAACTGCCGATCGCGAGGTCTCGGGTTCGATTCCCGGTCAGGACAATCATTTGTGTGATATCCATAAATGTCATACAAATGTTTGTACTGCGTCTGGGTGTTTACTATGTATTATAAGTATGTATTTACAAAAGAAAAGTTGTTTATGTATTATATCCGTATTCTGGTACCAGGACCAGAGGACGTTGTGTGAAATGTCCATGAATATTTATTTATTTATTCATCATCATCATCACCATCATCATCATCATAATGTTACGCTTTTTTCCATGGGAATAGGTACAGACTATAGAGTGCCATCCGCTACGATCCAAACACACTTCTTTCATATACTCTGTCACATGTATATTCTTTAAACTTAAACATTTAAAACGTATGTAAATATAATAAAACCAATATGTTTATTAGCTACTTATCGCTCTGCGTCGTATTATAGAACGCTTTTATCTAAAAAGAATCTTTGCAGCTGAATATTTTATTCTCCACCGGGCTGTGCTATCACTGACTGTATTCTCCCAAAGGATATTACATTTCTTTCATACGACAGACGTCTGAGCCGACTTGATAGGTGTAGAGATGTTTATATTTGCTCTGTGCCGTTTTCTACCGCGTGTTGTATAAAGAATAATATTTTATAGATAAAGTAGGTACCCTTTTATGATTAAGCGATTTAAAGGACAGTGCAATTACCTACTGGTTGATATTCTAGGTGAAATGAAACTAAAGTAGATTGTGAGTATTGTGACGTAATATTCTTCTTTAGTTAAAACAAAGTCGTTATTTTTGTATGTCCTTATGGTGAGCTTATATCTTCAAAACTACGCAACGGCACAAGATGGTGCAGTTTTTTTTTAGATAGTGTTTCAAGAGGATGGCATTTTTATACATACGAATAAGTTTTGACGCAAATTATTCACAAAAGGGACATTTTTTGCCACTAAGATCGTCAATGGTAGCTTACTTTATATTTTCCTCCACAAGATATTTCGCTCAATAATTGAGTGACGTAATAATACCACTTGAAACGGAAATTAAAATCACCCTCTTCTTGATAATGTGGTTGCAATAGCTATTAAGAAATAACTGTTATATATGACATATGTCCTTAAGATTTCAATTACACAGCTTCCTATCAAGTTAACCCAGTTACAGTGTTAGACACAAAGTTGATAGAAACTACATACAAGTTCAGTGATATATTGTTTAGTTATTTCATAATAATATCTTCGAAGTGGTACACAGTACATAATGCTATAGTAAATTAACTTAACTTTTACTTATTACGTGCGTGCTTTATTAGGACATAACTCTTACTAATACTATTTATTTGTTTGTTACGTATTTACAACTCAATTACCTTTGTTTTTATTAACACGTTCTTATTAGCTTTGTGTGTATCTATCAATGTATAAATTTATGTAACGGAATCTTTCAAAGCGATTTTCCCTGGCTTGCAGTAGTTAGATTAATTTTATATTTTGCACACATACTAAGGGTCGCTGACAAAACAATAAACATATTCAGGATTTTCAAGAAAACTAAGCACATTATAATTTATTTTTTACGTATCTACTTTTTAAAGTTTTGAGTTTTCATCTTGATTACAACATTTATTTACTTAAAACTTTATGCACTTTTTATGGTACAATGGCGAACTTAATGCCGTCAGTGGCATTCTCTACCAGTCACCTAACGTTGATGCAAAGACAATTTGGGGCAGGGGCTATATTTACCGTGTATAAAAATTAAAAATATTTACTATCAGAAATACACCGGCAGTACCCACCAAGCGTAAATGAAGAACATAAATATTCAAAGTACCATTGTAAAGTATTCGTAAATGATAAATCTCTGAAAAAGTATAAATAAATAAATAAATAAATATTCACGGACATTTTACACAAACATATAAGCTGAGCTTATATGTTTGTGTTATGAGTATCAGAATATGGATAGAATACATATACTACTTTTCTTTTGTAAATACATACTTATAATACATAGTAAACACCCAGACGCAGTACAAACATTTGTATGAAATTTATGGATATCACACAAATGATTGTCCTGACCGGGAATCGAACCCGAGACTTCGTGATCGGCAGTCCATGACATAAACCACTCCACCACGAAGCCCGTCAGTCAGTATTTATTGCTAAATGTAATTGGATCTAAATGACAAAGGGTCATTCGATATATGGAACTCAGATTAGTCGATTTATTGCTTAACTAGCACCAGCTATAAATTCTGTAAATTCCATGGAATAAAATTTTCCCCGTTTTGCAACACTTTTCACTGATGCTTTGCTCGTATTTGTCACAGCCGTGATGTTATATATCTTATAGCCTTTCTCAATAAATGTACTATTTAACATTGAATGAATTTTGCAAATCGGATCATCGTCTCCTGAGATTAGCGCGATCAAACAAACAAACAAACTTTTTACGAGTAGCTGTAGAATATTAGAATAGATTATAAAATGAACAGAACTTCGCTGTACTAAAAAAGATTTTTAGAAAAGATTAACACAGCCTCAGTGGTTATACATCGTAAGCAGATTATATATTATCACATATCGATTCATGTATACCCTATCAGAGTAACAATTTTATATGTTCTTTCAACGCGCAAATATTCATCCATCATTCCCACATTTAACGATTGAAGTGTGGTGTTTACGCGATAAGTCCTTACCGATTTATAGCCTATAGATTTCGTTTAATCGCTGTATTTAACTAAAGACTGTTCCATATTTCTGAAACCCAAATGGATTAACGTTTCAATAAAATCGATATGCTTATTATAATAAGCATATCGATTTTATTGAAACGTGTGTTTCTTCGTAACAGGAAAACATGAAAAATGAAAAAATGCTGGGAGAGGACGCCCGAGAAAAATATACATACTCCGATGTTATCGCCGGGATACTCCAAAAGGGGCAAGTGCGAGCACTTACAACCGTCGGGCATGTACCTATGACCAGATGTATGAGTGTGGATGAAGCCAAGGAAGTATGTTTGGATCGTAGCAGATGGCGCTCTATAGTCTCTGCCTACCCCCATGGGAAAAAGGCGTGATGTTATGATGATGATGATGATGAGGAAAACATTTGACTATTGCATACGAGTATGGCAATGGAAATATGGTCAGCTACTCTACGCTTAAACTTGGCAATGTACTGGAGATATGCATTTTCCTAGTCACCACTTATTGTTATTTCTCTCATTAGTTGCACATTTGATTATTATTATTTATTGACACAGCTATTCTAATGACAAACTCTAATATGTAGATAATGGTACCAATTCTAGGTACATACAACTATACATATAACCTAAATAATAAAATTAAAACTGATAATGTCAATAACACAATATCATATATCATTGACTAACGATTTTAATTAATATAAATGTGTACAACGAAATAACCAAATAATCTAAATACACCATAGTTATTTTCAATTTTTTGTTAAGTTGTGCGCCTATATTTGGTAGTAATATATTATAAGATTTTAGATTTAGTATAGTGTATTTAAAATGAACCAATATAATCTCATTGGTAAAACACGTAAAATATGCATGTCCAGATATTGCAACCGGATTTTTATGTCGTGCCTTGGGGGCAGTTATAGTATCGACTTGTGACACATAACTGGGCATCCAGAATTTTCTGTTTTTAACCGGTTTCAAAAAAGAGGTTTTTCAATTCGTCTGTGTATTTCTTTTATGTTTGTTACCCCATAACTTTTAACTAGGTAAAGCGATTTTAATGATGATTTTTTTATTTGAAAGCTGGTGGTTCTCGTGTGGTCCCATTGGTATCAGATCAAGATCTGATGTTTATCTCTAAAGAAATCAAGAAAAACCCTCAAATTTCAAAGGCACATTAAGTCTGTTTAACTTTTTTTTAAATAGGTACCTATCTATTATTTGTATACTGCTTGTTTATTAACGCTGGTATAATAATGTACTATCTGTTGCCTGCAACTTCGTACGCGTGGATTTTACAAAATAAGAAAAATCTCAACAAATTATACAAAAAAACCATCCTCTTGAACCACTCCCTCTTACAAAAAACCCCTATCAACATCTGTTGCGTAGTTTAGAAGCTCACATACAAAAATAACGACTTTGTTTAATAATAAGTTATGATTAAGTTATAGAATATATAAAATAACATTATATACATACATATTATAAATTAACCTTTTTGTTTAAATTAATAAAATATTTATTTAACAGACACTAAGATAATAGTAGATTTTCTTCAAATTATAATTAAGTAGGTAATACAATACTCCGTGTGGTGATGGATTAAGAATACAAGGGTCACCACCCCATCTCCTCCCATCGGTGCTTTAAAAGTCAGCTAAGGGATATTGCACACAGATAACGTCCTCTGTGTGAGACTAAAAACTCGAAAATAAACCCCGTGGCAATACGCCTGGTCAGCGCGGCACAGTAGACCATAATACCTCCCAAAGTAGAGGAGGCCTGTGCCCAACAGTGGGACGTAAATGGGCTGGAGAGAGAGAGAGAGAGAGAGAGAGAGAGAGAGAGGTGTAATACAACTAGGCAAGACGGCATCTTTATAAAGAGAAGATTATTGGTCTTGTGACCTAATGTCCAGATCTGGCTCATGAATATCGTTAACTACTCAATACGTAAACTACATTCTCCATCACTATGCTAAATTTAGCCCCTGTATGTCAATGAAAATAGGTAACATAGTTAATCGTTACAATATACCTAATAGTAGATTCATAAACAACAATAAGGGCCAACACAAACCGTAATCTGTCCCAGAAATAATGACGTGATGTCACCAAAAAAAAAGTTCAGAGAATAAAATTGCTGAGGGAATCGCAAAATTGCTGTTTGTACTTAGAAAACGTTTCCTTAATTGTGAGGATCGGACTTAAACTGAGAT
Source organism: Orgyia antiqua (assembly GCA_916999025.1). NCBI lineage: Eukaryota > Metazoa > Arthropoda > Insecta > Lepidoptera > Erebidae > Orgyia > Orgyia antiqua. Next base: position 10,433,906 of record OU779864.1, on the reverse strand, counting down.
GAAATAAGTTTCTTTTTTATGGCGTAGGAAAAGCAATTATTATAAGGCCGCGTATGTACCTTCGAGACTTATTCAAAGTTAGCAAGAGTTTAAAGAACAAAAAAAAATTTCCTTTATAGCGAACAGATATACAATATGTTATATATCAGTTTTATATAAATTGTGTTAATAAATAATTTTGTTCTCGTATAAAATCTCTTGGATAACTTTAATATATCTATCGGGTATGGAATTTAAAACGCTTTTGACTCCCTTAAGTAAAGGTGTTGAAAGTGAATAGGTTCGCTGAGCAAAAGTAATCTCACAAGGGAAATGGCGATATTTTAACGGTTGGGCTATCTTCACTTTTGTAATAACAGTACCTATTAATGTAGATAAAGGAAGGGGGATGATTACAAAATTATAGAAGATAAAGATCTACTAAAAATGGCCTCCCACAGTAAAGTTTAGACTTACTTTATTTATATGTATATCCTTTATTGTACACCACAAAAAACAAGTTACAAAAATTATCTTAAGACTAAGAAAAATACAATGGGCGGCCTTATTCTAAGAGCGATCTCTTACAGGCAACCTTTGGATGGAGATTATTTATAGGAAATAGCAGTAGCTGTAGGTGCACAAAAATAATTTATGTTATAAATTTACAGATAAATATAGACGATATATGTAGTTAAATATATATATATACTAAATTACATACATTCAGATAAACATAAGTACTCATATAAAACAAATACATACATAACAACACTTACATACAAACAAATATAACACAGTTTATATATTTTTTAACAAATTTTTGATAAAACTGTCTAGAAGTTTGTCAATATTTTATATTTCTATTTAAGTGTGACCCAATTCGGTATAATGCAGCACTTCAAGGTCTTTCATTAGGTTGTTTACTAGAAATTTCTCTATGAGATGCAGTCTAATAGCTGCATTATATTAAAAGCTGTTAGTGCATCCACCACCGACCGTTTATAGGTACTCTACCTTTTTAACTATATGATGATTTTACTATAGTACCTACAGTAGGTACCTATATTTGTTCGGTGAAATCCAAGAAATAACTAAACCAAAGGCAACTAAATACCGGGGATGTTTACAATACCGCAAATGTAGTGAATTTCAAACAGATTAAGAACATAAATTGCAAGCAGTGCCAAAAATGTCTTTGATTCATTTGGCTCAGTGAATAGATAAATTTTCTAACAGGAAAATGGTTGCGAAAAGATTACGTAAAGCTGCGACATTACGGACCGTGATGACGCAGCATGGTACATTGGATCGGAATTACTTTATCCATTCTTCTCGTGTTACGTGAGAATCTTATCTTCAAGGAATGAATAAAAAATTTACATTTCATTTTTTCTACACTTAGTAACCCAGAATGGAGATTATTATGTTGATTCTTAATATTTATGTTTCATTTTCCAAATAATATATATTAATATCTACACCGTATAATAAACCATTTTTAATCTATAGGAGGAATTTATATTCCTTGTATTCCTTGGAGGGAAAATTAGTGACTTAAAATGCTTGCAGGCATGGAATCGATATTTTAAGGATGATAATAATAGTACCGTTCTATAGGTAACTATGTTGTACAAACTAATAAATATATAGTCCATAAATAAGGATAAGAAGTAATGGATAGTTGAGGAGACCTAACTTCGCAGTCAACCTTATCAAATCAAATCAAACTTATCTGTTTATTATATGTTTTAAAATTTAACCCTTTAAATACTGAATGTTATTCGAATCTCCTAGAAATTGATAGAAACATGAGATTAGTTATTTTTCTACTGTGCTATTTTTGTATCGTTTGTATTGTACGTAATCCTCTAACTCTATTGAAAATAAAAAAATATCTGAAGCTTTGAAATTGAAGCCTTTGTGAAAACAGTCTAGACGAGACGACTAACAATCAATATATTCTATTTCCATCATTGAGAACTCGAGGATTTAATATTCAGTCAGGTTTCAGGTTTGCTATTTTGTTACTACTACCAAACATAATAGAAATCACTTCATTCGTTACTTCTTGCCAATGAAATCTGATTATAAAGATTATTTTGCTGGTGATCTTTTTGCTATTATATAAATTACAAGCAGTGCCCGCGACTTAGTATGCGTTCGCGTTGCTCAGCCAACAGTTTAAGTATTTTATTTTGCCGCGCGTAATTCTTTTTTCGTCATATCTCCTAAGATATTCATTTAAATTGTATGCTGTAAAAAGCAGTTATAATCTATATTATATGCGTAAGCTAACTAAGGTATTTAGTTTGATAAAAAATGTTACCAAATACACATAAATAGCTTTTAAAAACCCCCTATTGAATTTGATAATTTTTTTGATATTCTTATGGGTACAGCAGGTTTTCCTTAAAAGAAGATATGGCCTCGCGGACTTTTTTAAAGATCTATAGATAACAAACAATTTCTTCATACATTACTTTGTTGTAACTCACATGGATAAGGCAGCGTTTTTATTTAAAGCTCTCGCGCGTGACTATTTTCCCCGTTTCTTGCAACATTTTACACTGCAGCGTAATGTTATATAACCTATAGCCTTCCTCGATAAATGTACTATCCAACACTGAAAGAATTTTTCAAATCGGACCATCGGATCCTGAGATTACCGCGTTTAAACAAACAAACAAACTCTTTCGCATTATAATATTAGTATAGATTTTTATTAAGTATTTCGTATTTTATTTTATAAATGCCGGGTTATAAGAACCTTTTTATTTACTTGATTATATATAGATTTGTGAAGAAATGTGGACCAAGAAAGTTTTCATGTATTTTGTGTTTTATTATGTACTAGCTGTTGCCCTCGACTCCGTCCGCGTAGAATTTAGGAAATTTTCCCCGTTTTTGCAACATTTTTAACTACTGCTTGACTGAGAGTATTATAAACGTAAGAGTAAACAAATATAATCACAATGAACGAACTGCTAAGCTATCAGGAGTTACACGTGTTATTGTGAGTCAACCATAAAATATAGATATATGCTGTTGCGGGATATTTTTTAGACAATTCTATGTAGAATATTTCCGTCATAAATGATTTCTATGTAACTTTAACCATTAAGGCTGCACACGCGACGGAAGCTTAAAAAATGGAGTAACTTCTCCCGTTTTCCCAACATTTCCCTTCACTACTCTGTTCCTATTGATTGTAGCGTGATGAAAAGTATACTATAACAGCACAGGAGTATGAAGAATAATTGTACCAAGTTTCGTTAAAATCCGTCGAGTAGTTTTTGTTTCTATAAGGAACATACAGACGGACAGACAGACAGACAGACAGACAGACTAAAATTTTACTGATTGCATTTTTGGCATCAGTATCGATCACTAATCACCCCCTGATAGTTATTTTGTAAATATATTTCATGTACAGATTTGACCTCTCCACAGATTTATTATAAGTATAGATATCCTATCCTACTAGTATCATAAACATGATAGTTTATAAAAATGTATAGATGGATGAATAGATGTAGTGATGGGTGTTCCCATTTTAAGCAAAAACTACTGAAGGAATACTGTATAACTGCTGTATGTGTATAACTTATACATCAGAATAATACATAAGCTATAAACACAACGCTGAATTTTTTATATTAATTTTTTTATTAACATGGTTAAGGCGGTAACTTGTTTGCATTTAAAATTTTTACCGTGTAAACAACTTTATTCACAACCATCGCACAGCTTAATATTTTTTACTTTATTAAGCTATTGAGAGATATATTATAGACGAAATAGACGCTTCTAATTTATGTATTAGTGAGTATCAGAGCACATTTAATAGTAAAGTTATATTTTCTCAGTAAGGACATAAATTGTACATAATATATATTGTCATATGCTTAGGTGGTTTGGTCATGTGAAAAGGATGTATGAGAGACGATTAAGAGGATACCAAAATAGCTTCGTGCATTTTTCTACGTACGAAGTTTTCATTGTTTCTTTAGATTGAATGGCTAGAGCTCTAATTTTCAAGTATATGTTTTTTCAATATATGATCTAGGATCGCATAAACTCAGAAACGCGATTGAAAAAAGTTTTCTCGATAGAAAATCTTAGCGAAACAACCTCTCTAATTTTTTATTCTTTTCATTTGTCGGTCTATTATCGCGTATTAACTAATGAAATAACTTTAAAAACATAAGTAACTATTATATATAGAAACACGTAAATCAGAATTAAAATATATTTAGTAGATTTTGAGTAAATAGGAAAAGTATCCCTAATTCTTCATTTTCTGTGCCTACTGGCTGTGTTAATATGTACGTGTCGGCGATGATATACGATAATATTGATGTAGGCCCTTAACCCAAGCCATATACACGGCGGAGGTAAGTGGAAATGCTGGGAGAGGATGCGCGAGAAACATATACTCCGATGTCATCGCCGGGATACACCAAAAGGGGCAAGTGCGTAGCACTTACAACCGTCGGGCACGTATGACCAGATGTATGAGTGTGGATAAAACCAAGGAAGTGTGTTTGGATCGTAGCAGATGGCGCTCTATAGTATAGGCGCCTACCCCCATCGGAAAAAGGCGTGATGTTACGATGATGATGACATACTTATATTGAAAAAGCGATCCAAGCAAGATATCTAAAAACATCTTTATGAAGTAGTACTTATATAACAAAAATCTTATAGTTTCATGGCATGCATGACGGCGAAACCATGATGCACTTTATAAACTAAACACCAATTCATTGTAAACATGTTTCAAGCAAATAAATAATTTATTATTTTCCGCCTCACTATTACTAAACAAACTGTAAATATGACTTCAAACTTATCAAAACTGACATATAATATGTAGGTAGGTACGTCATATATGTGTACCGTATAATTGTTATTTCTGTCAACACTCGAAGCAAACTAAACGAAAACGTTATAATAAACAAAACATGAAAACAAAAAGCTTCTACAAACTTATTCATAATTCAAGACGAATTATACGTTTCCAGTTAAAATCAAGATGAGTGAATGAGTCACACCCTTTTAGTTTATTATTATTAACAAAGTGGAGAAAAGTATACATAAGTGGTGTGGTCATGTGGAGAGGATGGATGATAAACGATTAACGAAAGACATATACACGGCAGAGGTACTCGTAAGTGGAAAAAAATACACTTCCAACCGTTGGGCATGTATGACCAGATGTATGAGTATGGATGAAGCTATGGAAGTGTTTTTGGATCGTAGCAGATGGCGCTCTATAGTCTCTCCCTAACCCTTTGGAAAAAGGCGTGATGTTATCATGATGATGATGATTAACACTCGTATTAGGAAAATACCCTTTCCGAAAAACACTGTCGTATTTAGTTTCTTTTAGACATTTACCATCGGAATAAAGAAAGGGTTAATTTCAAACAGGCTTAATATTGGTAATAAAAACAGCATTGGTGTACTTGAATTTTACTCGTTAAAGTAGCCAAAAGGTACAATTTTATTTGTATAGGGGAATCCATGAATAAACCCATTATCCGTGAACGTGAGATGACATCGTACCTTGGTCACGTAAGGGTAGGTAATGCCTGGGATTAGTTATATAAAGAACGTTGACCGTTTCCGACTTTCTTGTGACTGCTTATGTATGTGGTCAATCCGTATATTGTGGCATTATTGTCAACTTGATGACTATTCAATAAAAACACTTAAAATCGAACTATTGTTCTGATAAAATCACAATTAAGGTATTTGTGTTGTTAAGGTATAGCGCTGCGCCGAGAGAAGCAACTTATCTGTAAGCCAGATTTGAACTAGAAAATCTTTGAAAAAAAAAGTCGTTTCGCACTTCGCTGTTTTCTTGGTAATAGATCGATTTCACAAATTTTAACACAATGAAGAGTAAATTTATGCTAGTATTACTTTTTTGGGAAAGTGTTTACCAAATTTATGTACTAGATGCCGCAAATTCATCTCATGACGATCGTAAAAGACAGATTGTTTGGATGATCATATTAATTTTAGTAACCATGTTTTGGAAAAAAGAGAGTAAGAGAAGCATGCTCTAGAGCCATTATCCATGGAAAAACAGTGGAGTTCGATGTCCATATTTTTGTATGGACTTGGCATCGTGCCCTCATAAGGTTTTGTACACTTTAGTATTAGCTTTGACTGTCCGTGATGGAATAACTATACAGTATTTTATAAAATATATGCATGATTCTATACGCCTTTCTCGGTCCATTGCTGGACAAAGACTTACTAGAGTACGCAATCTACACAGATGTTATGTTAATTTAAAAAAGCTTTAATTTGGAAAAAATGGTAAAGTAATGTAGTTACGTGAAAATTAATTATTACGTTATACAATACTTGCGAAGCCATAACCAACCAATTGATAATATTTATAAAGCAATAAAATTTTCATTTTGTATGTCAATATTTTAACTATCGACCATTTAAATAGGCGTGGAGTTGGAATGTATACATTTAATAAAAAATACACCAACTTATTTCATGATATATTTGGCTTTAAAAGCTTTAGTTAATTAGTGTTTTCAAACAATCCGAAAGCTGTATTTCTTTTCCGAGTTGGAGTGAATCATTTTTAGCTTTATGTTTTATCACGTACCTATCATTGAGTGAAATCTTTATCTAAATTATATATTCTCTTTATTTATTCATTATCTTATTATTTACATTTTTAAAAGATTACTATTAAAACATATTCACGCATAAGAAAAACTAAACTAAAAACAAATATTTAACACAACAAAATAATTAACAATAAATAAAATAACATAAATAACATCCACACAATAATCTTTTAAAAATATAAAAAACAGAGCTCCACTGGCATCGGGAACAAAGTCCAAGGCTACCGGTGATTAGGGCTCCAGAGACAGGAACCTCCTCACGATACCTGCCGTGTCAAGAAGAACTGCCTTCTGCATCAGACCCTTGATCCAGCTACCCAACGCGAGCCTTTCTAGGCCTTTCTTTTAAATTATATATATTACTAGCTGACCCGGCAAACGTTGTTTTGCTATACTAAAAAAAAAAAGAGGTTTGAAATATAGATGTTAGCCGATTCTCAGACCTACTGAATATGCATACAAAATTTCATAAGAATCGGTCCAGCCGTTTCGGAGGAGTACGGTAACTAACACTGTGACGCGTGAATTTTATATATTAGATTATATTATCTTTATTTATCTTTATTTTATTGAAATCTTTATTTTTTTTGTATCTATTAATTTGTCTTGTTTAGGTCTAACATTTATCAAAATAATGAAGCATTGTAATTTAGATAAAGTGAGGTTTACTTAAATATAAAGTATTATTATTATTCTTTAGTATTATCTAGTGTCATAATGGCGCATTTTAAATTATTTTTGGTATGTTTTTAATAAACACACTAGGTACCTAAAAAATCTTTATAAATAATATAACATTTTTGTTTTGCTGAAATGGGCACATATTTGAGCGTTGAATCAAATCAAATCAAATTTATTAAACCTATATTGAAAAATAAACTATTTAATAGCTATTATGATAAGAACGATCTCATTTCTGCCTTTCCACATAAGTGCCAGATGCTACTTTAAGAACCCCTAAGTAGCCCTTAAAAGTAATATTTTTGTAACTCAATTAAGCGTAGATCTATAAGGCTATAAAACGGGTGATTAATGAGATCAGATGTGAGAAGAAAATATCAGGTATAGGGGCGTTCGGAAGGCTCGTTAGAAGTTGCTATCACTTTCTAGTCTATCATTGAAATTTATCCTGATATTTTCATAACATAAAGTAAGCTTTTTTGTAAAAATTGGGTCGCGCTAAAGACATTACAGCAATTCATGTCTATTTAAATTCCAAATGCGGCGCGCAAGTGCAAGGTATGCGTCCACACTGCACCCTGTCCTCAATATAGGTCAGTTTAGTCCCAATATGTAAATCAAAGACTGTATTATTATCGTATTATCACAAATAGCGCTAGTACACTTACAACGTCGATGAGTTGACTAAGTTTGAGCTTGATACAGACGCGCAGCACGTCTGTGGTGTTGACGACCGGTCGCACCAGTTTGTTGTAGTTAGAGAGAAGATCATCGTAGAGACGTTTCGCGTCAGGGTTGCCGGCGGTGGCGGCTCGAAATAGGCAGCAGGCCGCCAGCCACCACACAAGCGCGGCCATCAGCTCACGGGCTCGGCCATCGTTACGTAAAGGCTCGTGGAGACGAGGGCGGGCGGCCCGGGCGCGACGCGACGCTCACTGCCGCCCTGCGCGCCGCCTCGCCCCCGCGCGCCCCCTAGCCGCACAACCAAACAATATGCGGCAGATGCGACGTTTCTCTCTTCATGTACATTCAGCTGATAACATTTAACACAATTGAATATTATCTTTGTAATAAACAACGAGGAGAATGATAACTTCTTATTTTAAAAACATTTTTCCTCGCTTATTTTTTCTGACTTTTATATAGATTTCTTTAAAAAAATGTGAACTGCAAATACATACAAAAACATCTGGTTGATAGTTTCTGTTATTAAAAATTATCGTGATATTTGTCTAACTTAACGCATTTATATTTTGATAGCTTTGAGCACCTGTATAAGTGTATACCTCTGTTAATATTTATAATTTTTTTACGTTAAAGTTAATCAAAACTTACAATATCTATGGCTTATCCCTTCTTTATAAACCATCTATGACGTTTAAGTTATGTTAAAGTAACGTTACAATGACAGTGCAGAAAGAATGTTCGCAGTTTTAGATCCTAGGGGGGCTATGTCTGATCTATGCTCGAGTCTCGCCACAGCCTTCCTCTATAAATACACGAGTCGATAGCGCATAGCATTCATCTAGCCGGAGTTCTTAACACTTACAGAAAAAAATCTTTTAAAAAACACAACTAAACAACTACTAAAAAGTACGTAGTAGTGTCTAAAATTGAAATTAGGAGAAGCACTCCTAATTTCAGTTTTAAACTCTACTACGTTTCTAAAGGTTTTCTTTATTTCAATGTCCAGAGCGGGAAGCGAATACGCGCCCTCGTGAACGGCAGTCCGTTATATAAACCACTCGACCACAATTTCCTTCAATTCTAATGACATTAAATAAACTAAATTATAATGGAAAAAATGATAACCATAAGCGAGACTTGAACCCGCGACTTGACTTGACTTGACTTGACTTAATATTAATATATTAATGTAGAAATACATTTACAGCCATTACTTCGGTCCAATTGTGTTCTGTAAAGAACGCTAACTGATCGATTGATGGAGTTGGTGCAAACCGCTCAATAGATGGCGTTGTACGAAAAAACATCGCACGATGTTAAAACTCGCATTGAGATGTTGTAGTGGAAAGTTTGGTAAACATTTGCGTGGACCATAATAGCTCAGATGGGGGAGCGACGGAACGGCATTCCGAGGTCGCGGGTTCAAGTCCCGCTTATGGTTATCATTTTTTCCATTATAATTTAGTTTATTTAGTAAAAGCATAGCGAGTCAATCGCAAAATATTAATATATTAATCTAATGACATTAAATTAAATAAATAAATATTCAAGGACATTTCACAGTTTCACACAACGTCCTCTGGTCCCAAGCTAAGCTTATATGTTTGTGTTATGAGTACCAGAATACGGATATACTGCTTTTCTTTTGTAAGTACATACATTATAGCAAATTTTTATTGTTGAGAAGCATAATGCACTGATAAATTATTCCGTTGCGCTTCAATAAAAGTAGAATTATAAGCTAAGAGCGAGCCCCATGCTTACACCCAGCGAGGAATGTGGAATTACTGAAATTCACAAAACTTGAGGATAACGCCTCATTTGTTTTGTTTATTTAGGTATTAAACAGCCAAACAAATGGTATAGGACAAACAGTTAGGCCAATTTTAATCCAACTTCGAGAAAGAGGTCAACTGAAGTGTCCACCTCGGATGGGTAGCGTTCGCGAAGCTTAGGCACGTCACATCCTCAAGTCCAAAATTCTTAGAACTGGGGAGTGGTCTCTGAATGTTGGCCTCATAACTAAATTCAGAGTCGCGCAGCGTGCTATGGAGAGGGCTAGGCTTGGTGTTTCTCGTATTTACGTGATAGGATCCGTAGAAGTACGGGTGTATACAACATAGCCCGAAGAGTAAGCACTCTGAAATGAGAATAAGCAGATTATAGCATTTGACAAAGGCACAGAACCCTTTATATGCGAGTCCAATTTGTTTTTCCTCTTTTTTATATTAGGTAGGTAGGTATACAAATTCGAAAATCTGTTTTAAAATGATTTTTACAATAAACTGGTTAACATTGCCGAATTAACACGAACACAGAAACAGATCTTACCTAGTTAAAGCTATAGGTATTCTCTCAAATGTATGATATCGTTGTTACTAACCAAAATATCTATTACCTACTGCTTTCTTATTTTGGCAATACTATGTATCACTTCTTTGCTTAATAAACAATCTTGTTTCATAATTAACAATTTCATTTCATTTCAACAATATTTCTGATTCAGTATAGTAGTATAGTTTTTGTTGTGCATATATTATAGGTATTACTTTACTATTTTTATAGGTATTACTATACCTACATATATATATATACCTATATATATAGGTATTACTTTACTTTACTATTATTGAATTGGCACATATATTATAGGTATTACTGTTACGCGCAACTTCGTACGTGTGGAATTCACAAAATTTTCCTCGTTTTTGCAACGTTATCCACTGATGCTTCGCTCCTATTAGTCGCACCGTGATGTTTGGTAGCCTTTCTTGAAAAATGTACTATACAACACTGAAATATTTTTTCTAATCAGACAAATAACCAAACAAACAAACTCTTCAGCTTTTTAATACTAGTATATAATTAATAAAATGATGTCTCATTAATTAATAAGTGATCAGTTTTCCCTATTTTGGTCAATTAAAGAGTGTTCGAGGTTTTCCTTTCATGTTATTAATTTATATTATTAAAATAGGTATTATAAATACATTATTATTGTACATACTAACATTGTGTCGATAAGAGTTCCTGATTTTAGGGTTCAAATTGAGCATAGCACGTACCAAAACGACAACTGGTTAAGTGATCACAAACAATGGGATAAGGGCAGGAGAATGATGATGTTGGGTATATTGTTGTTGCATCAGTTGATATACACAAACTGTGAAATTTCAGCTCTCTAGCTATTACCGTTCTGGTTCTGGTGACAGACAGACAGACGGACGAACAGCGAAGCCTCAGTAATAGCATCCCGTTTTACTTTTTTTCTACGTAACCCTAGTGGTTATAATTTATTTGTAATAAGTAGTGTTATACGAAAAACTGTTTTATGTGTATATTTTAGCCAAATAAAATGTAGGCAGCTGCTTGGTTTTTAACTGCAAAAATTGGGTTCCTCGTATTAAATTGCTACAGTAAATTATGTTTATATGTAGGTATCAGGTACGGAACCAATAGTATTCTTATCGCCTCTTATCACTCTTGACTGGGTTTAATATTTCCTTTTACATCATCATATTATTTGGTAGAGCATTCAAATTATTGTTTATCTATAGACGTGTTTCCAATGTAATTATGAAAATTATAAACTTGCGATGGTAAGTGAACAAGACATATAATATAAAAATTAAAAAGCTTTATTGCAAAAAGTAATGTCCTAAGATTGTTCCTAATTAAACGTAAACAACTTTTACTATCTTTATATATATACACACCGGCACAATTAGCGGAACAGAAAAAAAAGTGAGACTATGAGATAATAACGCATATATTTGACGAAAATGTAATTAGACACAAAATAACAAATTGATTAACATCTTTTAACAACGACTTTGAAAAGTCTTCGTTATTTTTTATTGAAAAATAAAGAAATTTGAAATAAGTGAAATTTTTAGATGATTATGAACCATCCCAAAAAATAAAAAAAGTAAGCATTAAATGAATTAACAATAACATTAAAGAAAAATTTATAACGAGTGTTTCCCCCTCTTGCTCTGATTACGGTTACCATTCGTCTGGGCCAATCCACCAATCTGTAGCATAGATTATGTTATCGATGATTTCTTGAGGCAACCGCTCCCACTCCTCAAGTAATGCGTTTCCAAGTTCATTCAGATTGTTGGGGGGTGGTATTCTGGATTTAACCCTTCTTTTTAGCAAGTCCCAGACATGCTCTATCGGATTCATATCGGGGGAATTTGCTGGCCACTGCATCACCGGTATACCTACGTGGCTCAGATATGCCTGTACCGATTGGGCACTATGAGCACGAGCATTATCTTGCATTAGAATAAAGTCGTCACCAATAAATGGGGCAAATGGTACAACATGTTCTTCTAAAATGTCTCTGATGTATCGATCTGCTGTCATGGTCCCTCCTCTGACTATCACTAACTCCGTGCGAGCTCCCAAACATATCCCTCCCCAAACCATAATTGAGCCGCCACCATAAGCCTGTTGTGTTCAAAATTAGACTGTATGTGGCGTTCTCTTTTGCGTCTCCATATTCGCTGTCTCCCATCGATCTGTTTTAAAAGAACTCTGCACTCATCAGTGAAGAGAACCTGCTGCCATTCGTTCAAATCCCAATGACTATGTCCTCGCGCATAGCTTAATCGGTTTACGCGGTGACGTCTCAAGTCTCAAGTTTTGGGCCTTTGGCAGGTATATACGACCCTAAACCAACTTCTTCAAATCTCCTGCGAACTGTACACTCACTTACTCGTACTCCTCGAACGTCTTCCAGATCATTTCGAGCTTGTACAGCCGTTAATCGCGTATTCCTACGAACTCCAAGTTGTAAAAAACTGTCATCTCGCCTCGATGTACATCTTTTTCTACCTTGACCCCTCCTCCTCACAAGAGAATTAGACGATCTGTACCGCTGGATGCTGCGATGAATCGTTGATACTGGTCGACGAAGCCTTGAGGCAATCGATCTGTAGGTATGGCCATTTCTTCTCATTTCATCAGCCCTAATGATTTCCAGTGATGTTAAGTCAGGCTTAATAAAGAGCTTTTAATAAACAAAATTGCCTATAGAATAACAAATTTATAAAAAACCATTAAGTGCAATTTTTCAAAAAAATTACAATTACGTAGTTATTACTCGAACAAGTTGACAAAACGTATTGTTCGGGAAAATAAAACGAATGAATGAAAAAAGTGTATTTCATTTATTTTCTATTTTCCAATTTGACAATAAATTAAAAAATATCATAACTGGCCAGCTCCTCAAGTAAAAGATTTTAAAATCCTGCTTTTTTTGTGTTCCGCTAATTGTGCCGGTGTGTATATAAATCTTCTGTACGAGTGTTTGTAATTGAACTCCTCCTAAATGGCTGGACCGATTTTGATGAAATTTTTATAAGTCCTCTGTACGAGTGTTTGTAATTGAACTCCTCCTAAACGGCGGGACCGATTTTGATGAAATTTGTTGTGTGTATTCAAGGGGGTTTGAGGACGGTTTAGATTCACAATTGGCTGGACCGATTTTGATGAATTTTTTTGTTGTTGATTTTTACACAGAATTGTATGGCAAAACAACGTTTGCCGGGACAGCTAGTATCTTTGTAATTTTCTACATTTTGATCAATGACTAAAAAATTAAAATGGTGGACTTTTGGAGCGAATTTTAAGATTTTTAGGTACTCGCTAAGTTATATTTTTTCATTTCTTTATTTTCTTGATGACAGCTCCTTATGTAATGAATGGATTTCTTACATTATTTAAGCGTCATTTTATAAAAATAATACGCTTACGCTCGTAACAAGGTTATATCGGAGTTGGAGAAACCGATAGGGATGTAGCAAATAATAAATAAATGCATAAATTAGACCTTTTAACAATTTTTTTTCAGGTGCAGCACATGTCATCTTTATGTTGTAATACTGTTATTTATCCACATTCATATGATGGTAGCTTTCAACTCGTGCCCATATAACTGTCGCTGTAATTATGACAACTCATACAGAAATGCTTCATGTGACTTCGGAGATTCTACAGTAAATATGACAACTAGGTTTTGGGATACAAATTTATCGACTTCTATAGATTGTAATGTAAGTTTTTAGGGTCCTATACCAAAAGGTAAAACTGGATCTTATTATTGAGAATATCTATCTATCTGTCTTATTATTGAGAATATCCATCTATCTGTCACCAGGCGGTCCTACAATATGCCATTACATTGTTTTCAATCGTTTTATTTTTTAAGAGGAAAACACCGGAGTACGCAACTTCTTTTTTTTGCAAAGATTGTTGTTGTCCCTTGCGACGCAGTGCTCGGCAATAGCGATAGCAATACGTAACAAATTACCAAAATTGTGACCTCGTCGGCTCTATAGTCCGCTCTTAAAAACTAAATAAATGAATTACAACTATTTTTTTACATCTTGATGATACGCTTATAATGATGTTTGGATGATGTTTTTACGGCATGTTGATCATTATGTATGATTATGTTCGGGACCCTACCTGCGGGAGCACAACTCGTGCTTAGTTTTAGAATAATGATATAAAAGCTTCATTTGTTTAGGGCACAATCTTTACGAGTGAATGTGAAAACTTACCAAAAATAACAACAACCAAGAAATCACGCGCACAAGTGAAAGTAATATCATGTCACAGGACAATTTTGACTTGTATTAAAGACACACTTAATACTTATATAAGTAACATACCGCTTCTCTCAGTTCAAGATATCATTTTGGATCGCTTCAAGAGTTACGAAATATATTTTGAAGTATCTATTGAAAAGTTACAAGTGATTACAACAGGTGAGGAATTATATTCAAGAAATTTACAATAAGTATAGCTACAGGGCTGCAAATATGGTGCTGAAAATGTCACAATTTGTATAAATTGGGTGATGCAACAGCAACAAATGCGATGAGCACTGTCATCTAGCAACATTATAATTCGACGGGCTTAGCGGTCTAGTGGTTCTTCTAACGGACTCTCGTTCATGAGGTCGCGGGTTATGACTCCATGTGATATTTATAATTGTCATACAAATGTTATGCCGCCTACACACGTTACGATAAACCATAACGAAAAAACTGCGCAGTTTTATCGAACGATTTTTATGGACGACCGCGGTCGTCAGTTCTCCTCACAAGCTCGTGCAAGTAGCATGTCGTCAACAGTACAGACGATAAATTATATTATTAAATAAACAAATGTCACAAGAAGTTTTTATCCGACTCGATAGATGGCGTTGTGCCGTCTCGCTACATCACGCTATTATTTCGTTTGACGCATTTACGTATAACCTTGACAAAATATTTGTTTAGTATCACATAAGTATATAAACTGCATAATGCATGTACTTAATAGAAATTTTATGTACATTTCACACATTGTCCTCAGGTCCCAAGCTAAGCTTATAAATATGCCTGTGATATGGGTAGATAGTAGATAGATAGTTATTAGAATAGTTTACGGAACTGTTATTGGCGGTTACACCAGGCTGAGTGGCGCCATGTGATACGTTGTTGTAAACATTTGTGAAATATGACCAACTCTAAACAGCTGGTAGTCTGGTACTGACATCTGTTGTTTTTCTAGTGTAGTATTTCATACGGTACCAAGTAATATTCTTCAAGCGTTCAAATAGTAATGCATTTTTGCGGTAGATGGCATTATTTACAACGTTTTTTACAACTTTTCGTGTGGCACCGAGGGTTGCCGGGGCGCCATCTAGTTTAATTATAAAACATCAATCACTTAACAACATCCTTGAAACTGCGCGGCTGTCCAAAACCAAAACCTAGCAAGTGACGTTTTTATAATTCGTTTTCTTAAACCAATTATTCCCCAATTTTCTTACTGCGTCTAATGCAAAAACAACTGTATTTCTATCTTACATAGAATCACAGATACAAGCATGTATAATAAACCTAGCAACCAGCACTTCATACTTGTTGATTACAAAATGAAAGAGCATCTGCTGAAAAATTTACTCAAATGTAACTTGCTAGGTTTGGGTTTTGGACAGCCGTGCGGCGGCGAACACACCGCCGACAGCGTGACGTCATTGCTGCGTGTTTCGCACGGAAGCAGGAAACAAACGGGCAGGAACGGTGTCGCGCACGACAACTACATCAGCAGCCAAACCCGTAGTGACCTTTGTCGCTACGGTAGACAGTGCGCTTAACTCATTGGTGGCGGCAGCAAACGCAGCCGGCGCCAATGCAGCCCGCCCTAAAAGGAAGAGAAGAAGGAAATGCCGCCGCAGCGAAAATCGAGTCCGCACCCCCCGCCAGAAGGCGCCCAAACAAGCCGCACCGCCAGTAACGGCGCCCACTGATCAGTCCGCAGCGCCCGCCGTGTCCATCGCGGCGCTCGCCGCGAAACAGGCGCCTGCCGCTCCGCACGGGAATCAGCAGATTTGTAAAAAAATAATCATTATAATCGCTTTGCCCAGTTCACTTCTGTATCTTAAAAGTTGAGATTTGTTTGATTTGAAAACCTCCTCATTTTTTTTAAGTCGGTCAAGAATACCCAGACGCTGTACCTACTATTTATTATTATAGTATTTGTGTAACAAATAAAAACAAAAATTAATTGGCTGTCCCGCGCAGGAATCGAACCCCTTGACCTTTTGAACGGCCGCAGTAGTCAAATACATGAACCACTAGACCACGAGGACCGTCGATCATGCGGTCAGAAAATCGAAACGATTTTAAGAAATAAAAATTGTATCTTCCTTCGACGAACGATAATTCGCAGCAAATGTTCTACAAACGAACGAAAAATCGAAGATCAAGAGATCGCACAGTTTTATCGTACGATAATTTAGTGCGCGCTAAACAACGCACATTTGACGAACGATTCGATTTGCAGCGATTTTACATACATTTTTTAAAAAAAGATACCCAAATTGAACTGCACAGTTTTGTCGGCTGACTTTTCGTTCGATAAATCGTAAGGTGTGTAGGGGCCTTTAGTAATGTCCCTGAATATTTATTTATAATGTTCTCTTTTCAGATGATAATATGGAAGCAACAAGTCGTGTTTTTTTTTCAATTCCTTCCATTAATAATTACGAATTTATAGGAGGCAAAATAAATGCATCTAACTTTATGGGTAACCTTTATGAAAGCACTTGGATGAATTTGACTTTACGTAATAACATTATAACTAGTTTGGCATTTGAAAAGTCATATTATAGAATGTTTCATACACTAAATATTATAAATAGTAATACTGAACGTATTACCGTAAATATGATCGGTGGTAAGTAGCACTTCGAATATCTGCATACTTTAACATATTTCTGGCTTTAATTTTATGTTTCATTTCAAGGCCTGAATACACTACAATCGTTGATATTAAAAGACAATAAGAGACTGAGATCTATTGAGGTTGAAGCAATGTCAAAACTTAAGAACTTGAAACATTTACATATTGAGAACAGCGCGATAGAGTGGTTACTACATGGAACGTTTAATCAACTGTCCCACTTGCGTGAGGTAAAACTGTAAAAATAACAACATTTCAAGCTCCTTTTGAAAGGGTCAAATATTTTTACCACTTCAAATATGGTTCATATCGTCCTAAAAGTACTGTTGAACACTTCTTATTTCTTGTCCGTGTGACGGGTTCAGAATACTGCAAGAGCCAGTTTAAGGGTATTTCTGGGAGTAATAAGACTGAAACAGACAATAAAACATCTAAAAACCGATCAAGTACATTTTGAACTTGTACACGAAAGGTTCAGTACCGTTATTGCCTTTTTTTATATATTCGTCATGCCGAATAAACCCGAAACCCGAAATAACAGGATAAAGGAGCATAGTGACAATAATGAGTATTTGTTGTAGCACTTGTAGCTCCCAACATACGATATACACAAACAGTGGAATTTCCAGCTCTCTAGCTATCACCGTTCCAGAGATAACGGGACCCCAAATAATGTGCGGATCCCCCAAATAATGTGCATCGAATCGAAGTCTCAGTAATACGATCCCTTTTACCTTTTGGTGTGTAACTTCAAAAAATAAATGAAAGCCATACAAGGACTTATGTCTAATCTATACACACATCAAATATGTGAAAATAAATTTATTTTACACACAATCGGGGCAATAACAATAAATATATTTATGCCAAATTACCGCGCCAAGCTCTACTGGGATCGCTCCATCAACAAGGACAGGAAATTTCTTGCTAATAAACCAGTCTGGCTGACTGTTGCCAACCTCGTCGGAGTGAGTCCTGCCGCCTTTCGAGGCGAGACAGCATTGTATCCAAAATATATTTTAAATGGTGGTGTGTCCTTCAGCCAGGTCAGCTAATTTCTATATATGTTTCAGGTGGTTATTGAAAATAACATAGAAAATATTAAATTGGGCTATAAATTGTTTGTTAATTCTCTAAATCTTAAGAGTTTGAAAATAACAAAATCTAAATTATCTATTGTACCTGAAGATATGCTTCGATTTGGGTCGTACTACTATGTTTCAGACTTTGAGTCGACCTCTTTTACGCATCTTGACCTAGCCGACAACATGATAAAAATTATACCGGAAAACTTATTCTCAAATACACCATCGTTACGAAATGTCACCTTAAAGAGTAATAGAATTATAAAGTTACCTTTTAATTTGTTTCATAAAACGTTACAATTAGAATATTTAGATTTGAGTGATAATTATATTTTTGAATCACCATGGTGAGTCTACCCAGTTTATTTTTATGTTGTTATTTTTGCATTTTCATTGAAAAATATCAGCGTCGCTAGGATCTATATGTTATTTATATTAAGGGTTTTAATTAACATAAATGTGAACAAAGTAATAGCCATTAATTCATAATACACCATAGTTAATTTAGTTTTGGTTAAGTTAGGTTAAGTTTTTGACGTACGAATGGGCTTTGTTCATATTTCTTTAAAACTCTTAATTCGAAAACCATTTCGGGGAACAGAGTTTCTGATCATGACCCATTAGTTTTTTTCTTTCCAAAAAAGCACTTAATCTCTATTTGCCTTTGAAATGAAGGACTTAAAATATTAAGGCGTTCTTAGGGATATACTACTCTGTGATGGAGTTGAAATTGGTGTATTTTGGCAACTTTGAAAAGATGTATTGCAATCAGTCTTACTTAAGTCTATCAGGAAATGGGAATACACAGATTGCGTACAACGATGTCGACACAACATCCCTACTAATATTATAAATGCGAAAGTAACTCTGTCTGTCTGTTACGCTTTCCCGCTTGAAACTCTCAACCGATTTTGATGAAATTTGGCACAGACAATCTTTAGACCCTGAGAAAGGACATAGCCTACCATTTAAAGCGAAAAAAAAATTTTCAAATTCCACACGGACGGAGTCGCTGGCAACTGCTTGTTTAAAATAATATCTTTAAGTATTCTTTAAAAATTCTATAAAGTGAATATTTCAATAACATTGAAATTAGTTGCTTATAAGCACATTTTCTAAAAAAATATGAATACAGCAGGTCAAAAATTATGAACAATCCCAATGAACATTATTATGAACAATCATTGTTGTTAATTATAATATGCTTTAAATCTACCGAAACCCACTGTTTGCATATACCCATATACCTCTCTTTTGACTGGCTTGTTTTTTTATTTATTTTATTTATACAGGTTATTTTTAGTTCCACTGGAAAAACCATTGCAAGTGTTGTTAGATCATAATAATATTAAGTTATTAGATCTGGATAAGTCCAAAGATTTAAAAATCGACCTGTCTGTAACATCAAATCAAATAGAAGGAGTAGTCTCAAGTCACAAGGAATCTCTAAGAATAACAAAATTAAACTTAAGCAACAACAGTATTAGTACATTTGAACATTGGTGGAATAATATAACCACATTGCAGAAGTTAAACTTATCTAGTAATAACATTATGACAATTAACGTAAGTATATCATATTTTATCTATATGTTTTATTCTGTACATTAAAAGAAGATAATAAAAATTTAGAAGAGCAGTGCTCTGTCTTTTCTCTTTTTGATAGTCTTTGTCGTTATTCCTATCATCAATAATTTCTCCTATCTTATAGAACAAGAAGTATATTAATACTAGCTTCTGCCCGCGACATCGCACGCATGAAATTAATGTAGAAAGTTTAACATATTGTTCAAATAAACAAAAAACCTTCCCCTTGAATAACTCTATATGAAATATTAAGAAAACTAATAATAATCCGATGCGCAGTTTTAATGATACGAGTATGAACGTACTGAAAAGGCGACTTCGTGTTATATTAAGAATAGATTTTAAAATATTTAACTCGGTATGTATGTAAAATCACTTTAATCTCTTTATCTTTTACAGGACAGTAACTTATACATGCCGTTTAAAAAACAAATGATGGAAATCGATTTGAGGAACAACAATATTACTAACATAATGTTAAACGAATTATTTTTAAAAATCTCGTATCACATGAGGACTAGAAATCGTTTATATTTGTCAAATAATCCCTTTAATTGCGATTGTAATCAAACCAGGTTATTAAAAGAAATGAGAAATAGAGGTATTCTAGTTGACTATAAAGATTTAATTTGTGACAATAACAAAGAATTTTTGTCTCATCTATACACATATCAAATATGTGGAAATAAATTTATTTCATTTTACACAATCGGAACGTTCGCTTTCGCTGCTATGGTTATTTTAATATTAATCTCATCAATATGGGCTCGTCGGAATAAAATACTGAAATGTGTGAAAAATATTAAGAATAACAAAAGAAATGATTTAACATTACAACAAATAAGACAAGATGAAAGTAAAAAGTATGATGTATTTGTATCGTACGCTCATGAAGATGTTCAATTCATTGCAAATGTACTACTACCAAAATTAGAGAATGAATTAAATCAATCAGTGTGTATACACAGCAGAGACTGGATAGTGGGAGAATTAATTCCTGATCAGATAATTAAATCTGTCGAAAGTTCTAGAAAGACTATGATAATACTGACGGAGGATTTTCTATCGTCTGATTGGGCAATGCTGGAATTCCAAACAGCTTATAGTTTGAGCAAACAAGAGAGGTCATCTAATATAATAATTTTAGTACTAGATGAAACTATTGTGAGAGATCCACAATTACATGATGACATCAGATGTTACGTTATTAATAATGGGTACTTGTGGTTTGAGGATTATGATTTTTGGGCTAAATTGCAAAAAAAACTTCCTAAACGCGGGAAGAAGTCTAAAAAACGAAAGAAATTAAATGTGTAATATGTATTTAATATAATCGCTTTCTTTACATATTATAATTATAATTATAATCTACTATATAAAAATAAGTCGGGTTTTCCGTCCTGACGCTATAACTCCAGAACGCACGGACCGATTTCCACGGTTTTGCATTCGTTGGAAAGGTCTCGGGCTCCGTGAGGTTTGTAGTTCATTTTTTTTTTAATTTTTTTTTTTATTACTTTTTTTTTGGTATGGCCAAACAACGTTTGCCGGGCCAGCTAGTAATATGTAAATATATAACAAGAAAGAACAAATATATACGGTGTTGAGTTTAATAAGTCTGACAGTTGGACGGACAGACAAACACCGAATTGATCCTACAAGAGCTTTTTTGTACGATACACTAGAAAGAAAATTAGTTCTTAGAATAAGGTTTTTAAATATTAGTTATTAAGTTAAGTTCAAAAATATTTAACTAATCAAATTATGGTGGAAGAAATTGACTGCCGCAAGCGGGACTTGAACCCACGACCTCGGAATACCGTTCCGAAGCTCTTTCAAGTCCCGCTTGCGGCAGTCAATTTTTTCCACCATAAGTTGATTTGTTAAGTAAGGCATAGCATGTCAATTGCAAAATCAATAAATTACTTCAAAAATATTTCTAATATTATTAAAAATTATATTATGTCATCTTTCATATAAAAAACAATAAAACCAAATAACTACTGGCATATAAAATATTAACACCGATTGAAGTATTTTCACTACCACCCGGTAGTGACTTCGTATTTTTCAAAAATATCCTAAACTTTACAGTTAGAAAATTATGTAATAACTAGCGGTGCCCACGACTCCATCCGCGTGAATCGATTTTTTTTCGATCAACCCAATCAATGTTTTATTTCTTTTTTTTGGCCGCTAGATAGTGTTACAACAAAATTAAGAAATTTCGTATTATGTAAATATTTTAAAATAAAATATTTTATTTTAATTTTGTGGGCCGATTGTGATCAAACAAAGACTTAAGTAATACCTTGAGCTGTGTGCAGTTTTTATATATAACATTTATGTTTATGAGTGTTGTGCATTTTACCTGCGTGATGCGTGCACAGATAAACAGACAAAAATTTTGGAAATGGGTTCTGTTGGTTATTCTATAACCATCTGACTATTTTTTTTGAAAATATATTCTATGTACAATAATATTTATACAAATTTATTATAGATTATATGTATAGATTTAGTAGTGCTACATTTATATTTTATAGGATTACTTGTTAAGTGTATACCTAATAAAATTAGTATTAATTACATGTAAATCATTATTTTCAATATCTGTTACTTAAAACGTTAAATTTATTTAAAATGTATATTTGCCTGAAATAAAATAAAAAAATGGTCAAGTGCGAGTCGGACTCGCGCACGAAGGGTTCCGTACCATTATCTATGCAACATAAGGCAACGTTATTAATAAATGAGCAAACAACACACACAATACTTAATTAATCACGTTTGTTGTATGAGAACAAGAAACGGTAAAAAAATCATGTTTGTTGTATGGGAGCCCCCCTTAAATATTTATTTTATTTTATTTTTAGTATTTGTTGTTATAGCGGCAATAGAAATATATCATCTGTGAAAGTTTCAACTCTCTAGCAATCACCGTTCTTGAGATACAGCCTGGTGACAGACGGACGGACGGACGGACGGACAGCGAAGTCTCAGTAATAGGGTCCCGTTTTTACCCTTTGGGTACGGAACCCTAAAAATTAAAAATGTGTATGATCCTTTGGATAGGTATAATATACAGGGTGTGGCGTAATTAATGGATAAGCCTGTGCCTGTGGATAAGCCTCCTACTGCGCTATACGAATATGTATATTTTTAATTAATCCTATGTATGGTCTTGAAAAAAATGGCATAAGTCATGTTTTTCATAAAATGACTACTTTCACTAACCAATTATGCTACTGTTGCCACAATTTTCAAAAATTTTGCATTCTGTTTTTTTTATAAAACAGCTTAAGATGTGAGCTATTGAAAGCAATAAAGAATTCCCTATTCGTAATACAAATTTTGGGAAAAAATACATGAGATATCAAAAAAGTGTTATTGATTATTCAATTTGTTGAATTTGTACATCGTCTAGCTTAAAAAATCTTTATGGGAGTTGATTTGCCCAATATCTTAAAAACATGCTTGTTTTATGCAGTTTCCGAAATGGTATAATACTTATTACATTTCACGAGGTTTTAAAAAAAAACGACAGTTGTAAAAAAATACCCTAATTTTCTTTAACAGAATTATTAATTTATCTTAAACATGTCTTTGTAAACAGTTTGAATGGACCCTTTTTTGTGTGCTTCGGAGCAGGTAGTCATTCACAATGGACCCTTTTTTGGGTGCTCGGGAGCAGGTAGTCATCCACCATGAATAGGGTAAGCAGATAACGACTCTAAGTCAACTACTTGTGGTTGTTTATCGCACGGCAAATCCAGACGGTTAGTCTTATCATAAGACAGAGACAAAGCATTTTGATGTCAGGTAAATAACAGTTGTGCGACAGAGATAGATTTTTATTATTCTCACAAACAACAAAACAGCTTTTGAACTTGTTTAACAAAGTTAGTGCTCTTTTGACTATCGTCTCTTGCGCACATATCGTTTGCTCTATCGTGTTTGTTATTGTGACGTGAATTTGGCTTATGTACTACGGACTCTGTTTTTGCTATACGAATTGGACAATTGTGATATTATCGACGACTTCTACATATCCCTGGACTACTGATCATGCCGCGTCATACGTACACTCCTCAAGAGTATGCAAATATGCATCTTATTTACGGCCTGTGTAACTGCAATGCAAATGAAGCTGCACGCGAATATCGTCGAAGATACCCCGATTTGCGACACCCAGACTACCGGGTGTTTACACGTGTGCACATCGCTTTTAGCGAAGGGCGAAGACCTGGTACCGGTGTTGGTGGTGCTTCGGAAGGCAGACCTCGACGACATCGTGATGACGAAGTTCTAGAAGCTGTGCGTGCTAATCCAGAGTTATCAATTCGTGAGTTAAGTAGAGGAACCGGTGTAGATACGCGTACTGTGGGCAGAATTCTGCACAGGCATGAGCTTCACCCGTATCACTATCAAAGGGTGCAAACACTAATGACACGAGACTATGAGCCTAGAGTCCAATTTTGTCGCGTCATGTTGCGAAAAATACGCGAAGATTCGGCGTTTTTTGACAAAATACTGTGGAGCGATGAGTCATCATGTAAAAGAAATGGCTACGTCAACATGCACAATCTTCATAGTTGGCAGGCAACCAATCCGAGAAACATAAGGCAAGACCGAGCTCAAGTCCAGTTTAAAGTGAACCTTTGGACAGGAATTTTAAATGGACAAATAGTTGGGCCCGTCGAACTATCCGAGACACTAACAGGTCCCAATTATTTAAATTTTCTGCAAAATACGTTGCCGGAACTATTACAAAGTTTAAATGTGCCAGAAAACTACTGGTTACAAAATGATGGTTGTCCCGCTCACTACGCACGAATTGTACGGAACTACCTCAATGATGAGTACAATGAGAGGTGGATAGGTCGTTTGGGTCCCATTTTGTGGCCACCAAGGTCCCCTGATTTGAACCCTCTAGACTTTTTTTACTGGGGGTGTTTAAAAGAAAAAGTGTATAAAAAAGAAATAGCATCCCTGGAACAACTAAAGGCCCTGATTTTTGAAGCCGCTGATGAAATCAAGAGCTCCGGCTTCATCCGACGCCTAAAGCGGTCATTTATCCGTCGATGCAGGGCCTGCATAGCCGCAGGTGTCCGCCATTTCGAACATTTTTTGTAAAATAAAATTTATGTAGTGTTTGCATCTTTAGAATAAAAAAAATAAAATAAGTTGTTATTTTTTTTCAACGACTAACATTCCCACTGGTAAACTCAGACAGATAAGTTAAAATACCACTGACAGTTTGTTTAAGTTAACAGTATTAATTTGATTAATTAAATCACAATAAGAACATTTTTTTACGAGTGTCATTTGGTTCTTTAATATCACATCAAACTTAATAAGTATTATAATAAGTATTATACCATTTCGGAAACTGCATAAAACAAGCATGTTTTTAAGATCTTGGGCAAATCAACTCCCATAAAGATTTTTTAAGCTAGACGATGTACAAAGTCAACAAATTGAATAATCAATAACCCTTTTTTGATATTTCATGCATAATTTTCAAAAAATTTGTATTACGAATAGGGAATTCTTTATTGCTTGCAATAATTCAACTCTTAAGCTGTATTATAAAAAAAACAGAAAGCAAAACTTTTGAAAATTGTGGCAACAGTAGCAGAATTGGTTAGTGAAAGTAGTCATTTTATGAAAAACATGACTTATGCCATTTTTTTCAAGACCATACATAGGATTAATTAAAAATATACATATTCGTATAGCGCAGTAGGAGGCTTATCCACAGGCACAGGCTTATCCATTAATTACGCCACACCCTGTATAGTATGCCTATGCAAGTACTCTCCGTTAGCAGGACGAGAACAACCAGCCAAATGATATTCTAATCATATAACATCGTATGTATAATACAGTGCACGCTGTCGATTCAGTGGCGTAGCTAGGTAACCAAGGGACCTGGGGCAAGTAAAAAAATGGCGCCTCACTGCTATACAGACCGACTAGGTTTTATCAAATAAAAATATGAAATATTTTTAAAGGTAATTCAGTTCGATCAAGATTTCTGGTAAGGATTCGAGGGCCCCCCGAGCTTGAGGGCCCCGGGGTACTGCCCTGCATAGCCCCTTGGTAGATACGCCACTGTGTCGATTTAATATTAAGATACAACAAGTAAGACTGATTAAAGTAAAACTTGAGTTTAAAGTTCGCATTCCTCAGCTCGTATTTATGAGAATATCCGATAGTTATCTGAGTTTGAAGCAAATTCAATTTACTTCAAGCTTAAGGTCATTGAGAGAACAGTGCACAGAATTTTAAAAACATTTCTTATTTTTATATTTATCAAGATTCCAGTTAAGTTTCCTATTTCCTGATGATTATAATCTAGACTTAATAACAATCTGTTTAATATTTGATTGTATAAATATATAAGGATAATATGGCTCTATTTCACGGTAAGTACATCTACTTACAAAGGCTGTCAACTCTGAAAGCTTTGTCATACATAATCTTAAGTTTTTTGGAAAGTAAAAAGGGTCGTAATGTTGGAAAGTTCTGTGGATCTAACGCCACTGAGGCATAAATCAAAATTACATGAAAAACGTCTTAGATTCATAACAGGCAGCGGTTCGACGACCGTTGAAAGAACTATCTATATAACCAAAAGTTTTTGTCAGGAGCTCTCTTGTGGAGAATAATATACTTACTACTAAGTGTAGAGAAAAAAAATGTATTAGCGATAATAGGTCACACATTAAACATTTTCCTAAAACATTTAGTAGGTATTGTAGTTGCAACTTCGACGGTTTAAACCCTCCCTTATACCACTGAAACAGGCATTGACCCATAAAAAAAAAGTTCCTTCTCTAATAATAAATAAATAAATATTCATGGCACTTCACACAAGGTCCTCTGGCCCAATACGGATATATTACTTTTCTTTTAAACACATACTTATAATACACAGAAAACATACAGACGCAGTACAAACACTATCATGGCAATTACAAATATCACACAAATAATTGTCCCAAGCGGGAATCAAACTCGCGACCTCGTGAACTCCAGTCCGTTACATGAACCACTCGACCACGATCAATCTCATCACCGTCAATTCTAAGGACATTATGACAAATTTTTATTGGTCAAAGCTTAATGCACTGGTAAATTATTCCGTCGCACTTCAATAAAAGGAGAAATAGAAGCTAATAATGCCCCATACACACCTTACGATTTATCGAACGAAAAGACGGCCGACAAAACTGTGCAGTTCAATTTGCGTAGTCTTTTTTGAGCAAATGTATGACAAATCGCTGCAGATCGACTCGTTCCTCAAATGTGCGTTGTTTAGCGCGCACCAAATTATCGTACGATTAAACGGTTAATTTACCAGTTTAATGCGCTGTTAGCTTCTATTTGGGTGAAAGAAGCGAGCTTCTTAGTAATGTGTAGTAATGTTTAATTAGTAATGTGGATTTATCGAAAGTCACAAAATTTAATTATTGACTAGTCAAAAAATTGGCCAAATGCGAGTCGGACTCGCGCACGAAGGGTTCCGTACCATTATCTATGCAACATAAGGCAACGTTATTAGTATCGAGCAAGAAACGGTAAAAAAGTCATGTTTGTTGTATGGGAGCCCCCCTTAAATATTTATTTTATTTTATTTTTAGTATTTGTTGTTATAGCGGCAACAGAAATACATCATCTGTGAAAATTTCAACTGTCTAGCTATCACCGTTCTTGAGATACAGCCTGGTGACAGACGGACGGACGGACGGACGGACGGACAGCGAAGTCTCAGTAATAGGGTCCCGTTTTTACCCTTTGGGTACGGAACCCTAAAAAACTTTTTTCCCTACCACCAGTTCAGATTGCGTCCAGGGGCCCAAATCTACTATTACTATGTCGTCATAATGATCAGTCACTGATTGCATAATGGCAAATTACAGACATGGGCCCCTAGATGCAATCTGCAGCGAAGAACCGGTGTATGAAACTCAGCAGAGCTTTTGATTAAATAAAATTTTTTTTAAATACTTTGTAACTTACAATACTTACAATCCAAAGAGAATGGAACAACATACAATATGTATTGCTCCAGAGCAACCTACTCCCAAGCTTTATCATCTTTGATATAATCAGAAATTTTACAATACGCCAATTTGCATAATTTTAGTTTAAGTATTTTTTTTAAATTTAGAATTATTTAATTCTCTTACATTAATAGTGAGTTTATTATAAAAATGTTGACAATGCCCCATGAAAGAGCTCATAATTATGTTGTGGAGACGGGTTACATGCATTTACAAGATTGTGTTTATTATGCCTTGTGTGAACATTATGGTGGTCGCTTTTTTGTAAAGTTATGAAAATTATAATGAACATACAATAAATTTCCACATGTATATTATGCAGCGACCGATAAGATATTTATGTCTTCGAATTTCTCCCTTAGAGAATCCCGAGGACCTAGGTTATATATAGGTCTAACAGCGCGTTTCTGGAGCACAAATATCCGATTAATGTCCACACAGTTTCCCCAAAGAAGAATTCCATAGCACATTACACTGCGACTCGCACACAAAGGGTCCGTCCCCTTTTTTGTTGTTGTTGCATCAACTGCTTTACACAAACTATGAAATTATGGCTCATCATTAGCTATCACCCCTACAGAGATACAGCCTGGTGACAGACGGACAGACGGACGGACAGCGAAGCCTCAGTAATAGCGTTCCGTTTTACTTTTTTCTACGTAAGCCTAGTTGTATAAGCCTTCAATGTGTAGTAATTTTATATGAAAAACTATTTTAAGTGTATGTTTATCCAAATAAAACGTAGGCAGGTACTTACATTTCAATTGCAACATTAGGTTCGTCGTGCAAAAAAACAGTGAATTATGCTCCTATGGTAGGTATCGGGTACGTGAGCGCATTCTTATCACCTCTTATCACTTGTGACTGGGTTTAATATTTCCTTGTACCTCATTGTATTGTTTTATAGTGCATTCAAATTATTATTGAACTATAGACGTGTTTCCAATTTCATTATGAAAATTATATACATGCGATGGTAAGTGAACAAGACACTTTATTAAAAAATTAAAATGCCTAACTGCACAAAAATAATGTTCTAAGTTTGTTCCTAATAAACGTAAACATGTAACTGTTACTATATCTTTGTAACCCCTTTTAAAATTTTCAACATTTTGATCAACAATAAAAATAATTGGTCAAGTGCGAGTCGGACTCGCGCACGAAGGGTTCCGTACCATTATCTATGCAACATAAGGCAACGTTATTAGTATCGAGCAAGAAACGGTAAAAAAATCATGTTTGTTGTATGGGAGCCCCCCTTAAATATTTATTTTATTTTATTTTTAGTATTTGTTGTTATAGCGGCAATAGAAATACATCATCTGTGAAAATTTCAACTGTCTAGCTATCACCGTTCTTGAGATACTGGGTACGGAACCCTAAAAATCATGTTTGTTGTATGGGAGCCCCCCTTAAATATTTATTTTATTTTATTTTTAGTATTTGTTGTTATAGCGGCAATAGAAATACATCATCTGTGAAAATTTCAACTCTCTAGCTATCACCGTTCCTGAGATACAGCCTGGTGACAGACGGACGGACGGACGGACGGACGGACGGACGGACAGCGAAGTCTCAGTAATAGGGTCCCGTTTTTACCCTTTGGGTACGGAACCCTAAAAATCAAGATGATGGATTTTTGGAGCGAATTTTAGGTGGTTTTTAGGTATTCGCTAGGTTATGTACCATAATATTATTTCTATTTCTTTAATTTCTCGATGACAGCTCCTATTTTTCTTCCTATTTTGCCTTGCTTACATTATGTATGCAGCATTTTGTAAAAATACACTTACACTCGGACAAGTTCATACAAGAGTCAAAGAATCCGATAGGGATGGAGCAAAACAAATATATGCATAAATTGGATGTTTTAACTACATTTTTTTTTATTTTCAGTTGCAGCAAATGTCAGTTTTGTGTTGTTATGCTGTTATTTATCCACATTCAAACAATAGCGTTCAACTCGTGCCCAGATAACTGTCGCTGTAATTATGACACCTCTTACAGAAATGCTTCGTGTGACTTCGGAGATTCTACAGTAAATATGACAACTAGGTTTTGGGATACAAATTTATCGACTTCTATAGATTGTAATGTAAGTTACTGAGACTCCACTATCCATCCATCTGTCACCAGGTTGTTTCACATTGAACGATAGTTGGTATACAGATGATATTTTTAGAGATGACATATATCTGTTGATGCTATTACGACACATAGGTACTAATAATTTATGTTTTAAAAAATACGAAAACAACTTTAAATCGACGTAAACACATAAGCAATTTGAAAATTCTTGCCCAACTTGAAGGACGTCTTGCGGGAGTACAATTCGTGCTTAGTTTTAGAATAATGTTATAAAAGCTTCATTTGTTTTAGGGCACAATCTTTACGAGTGAGTGTGAAAACTTACCAAAAATAACAACAATAAAGAAATCGCGCGCAGAAGTGAAAGTAATTTCATGTCACAGGACAATTTTGACTTGCATTAAAGATACACTTAATACTTATATAGGTAACATACCGCTTCTCTCAGTTCAAGATATCATTTTAAATGACTTAATTCATGATAATTATATTGAAATATCTATTGAAAAGTTACAAGTGATTACAACAGGTGAGTAATTATATTCAAGAAATTTACAATAAGCATAGCTGGAGAGCTAAAACCCAGTTTTCATTTGTTGCTACTGCAACAAATACTCAATGTCATCACTATCCTGCCCTTATCGAATTATTTGGGGTCCCGTTATCACCGGAACGGTGACCGCTAGAGAGCTGAAAATTTCCCAAACATTAGTTCATGCTACAGCAACGAATACATGAGTATTCGTTACATCATCATCACTATCCTGCAAACAGTAAAACAATTTGCCATATAGTAAAGTTATGATTCGACGGGCTTCATGGTCTAATGGTTTATAAATCGGACTGCCGCCGTTCACGAGGTCGTGGGTTTGATTCCCGCACAGGACAATCATTTGCGTGATATTTATAAATGTCGTACAATAATAATTGTTAGTACGAAGTCTGGGTATTACTATGTAATATAAATATATGTTTACAAAAGAAGTTTATGTAGTATACCTATCCTTAATCTGGTACCACTAAAACAAGCATATAAGCTTAGCTAGGGACCAGAGAACGTTGTGTAAAATATCCATGAATATTTAATCATTATTTGTTTATCATGTTCTCCTTTTAGATGCCAATATGGAAGCAACAAGGCGTTATTTTTTAACATTTACAAGCGTCCAGAATTACGAATTTGTAGGAGGCAAAGTAAATGCATCTAACTTTATGGGAAACATTTATGAAAACGCTTGGATGAATTTGACTTTACGTAACAATATTATAACTAGTTTGGCATTTGAAAAGTCATATTATAGAATGTTTCATACACTAAATATTATAAATAGTAATACTGAACGTATTACCTCAAAAATGATCGGTGGTAAGTAACACTTCGAATATCTGCATAATTTAACTTATTTCTGGCTCTGATTTTATGTTTCATTTCAAGGCTTGAATACACTACAATCGTTGATATTAAAAGACAATAAGAAACTGATGTCTATTGAGGTTGAAGCAATGTCTAAACTTAAGAACTTGAAACATTTACATATTGAAAACAGCCCTATAGAGTGGTTACGAAATGGAATGTTTAATCAACTGTCCCACTTGCGTGAGGTAAAATTGTAAAAGTAACAACATTTCAAGCTCCTTTTGAAAGGTTCAGATATTTTTTTCCACTTCAAATATGGTTTATCTCATCCTAAAAGTACTGTTGAACACTTCTTATTTCTTGTCCGTGTGACGGATTCAGAATACTGCAAGAGCCAGTTTAAGGGTATTTCTGGGGTAATAAGACTAAAAAAGACAATAAAACATCTAAAAACTGGTCAACTACGATTTGAACTCGCACACTAAGGCTTCTGTTCCGTTATTATCATTTTTTTTTAATATTTGTCATGCCGACCTAAATAAGGAACCCGAAATAACAGAATAGGGGCAATTAAAAATTCGAAATATTAACAAAATATTTTGATTCGAATAAAAATATTTAGTTTCCCTTAAACTGGCCGAAGTCATTCATCAATAGTACTGGGGATTTGCAGCATGCAGCATGCAACATTCAAGCAGGCATGCAAATGGTCATGCAAGCAATCATGAATTTCGGTAAAATAAATTTCGTGATGTTTAATAATAGACATGAAATTTTTTCGGTATTATGAAATTCAGTCTTTAGAAAATCAGATTTTCAAAATTCGGATTCTTTTTTAAGATATTGCATATTTTTTGGAATATTTGGGTGTTGTACCTTTAGCCAGATCAGCTAATTTCTGTGTATGTTGCAGGTGGTTATTGAAAATAATATGGAAAATATTAAATTGGGCTATGAATTGTTTGTTAATTCACCAAATCTAGAGAGTTTGAAAATAACAAAATCCAATTTAATTAATTTACCTGGAGATATGCTGAGCTTTGGGTCGCACTATTTCCTAGACTTTGACTCTTTTTCTTTTACGCACTTAGACCTAGCCGACAACATGATAAAAATTATACCGGAAACCTTATTCTCAAATACACCGTCGTTACGAAATGTCACCTTGAAGAGTAATAGAATTATAAAGTTACCTTTTAACTTGTTTCATAAAACGTTACACTTAGAATATTTGGATTTGAGTAGTAATTATTTTTTTGAATCACCATGGTAAGTCTACTCAGTTTATTTTTACATTGTAATGTTGAAATAATAGATCCGATAGTATTTTCATAAAAAAATCAGCGTCGCTAGGAACTTAATGCCTTAAGTAGCCTTATAAGTGGCTTTCCAATATACGCAACGTGTGACCGCGACACGCTATCGTGCCAATTTTAACGTTGCCAGAAGAAGACAAGCATACATATTTTATCGGTCACACGGGTCTCGCAATGTTAAAAGTGAGTCGCGCGATCGTGAGCGGTGCCAATTCTGCGGTCACTTTTGCATTTTGCCATGTCCACTTTTCATATAAAGCAGAGAGAAAGTATGAGAATCGGACGGCATTTCAGTACAAAATAAGAGAGGTTCGTTCGTCCCGGTTGCAAACAATGGACTTAACTACAAGCGTATCTGGCTGTGCATCATATTGATGTAAGTTGAGAACAATAATGAGAATACTAAATAAGGGGTGAATGTTCATGTTACAGACATTCACGAGGTTGTAGGTTATTTTATTGTTTGATTGTTTGATTGTTTGAAGTGAATAAAGTCTGAAAATAGAGGATCGATAAAAAAAATTCTTTCACCTAGTAGCTGCAGTATCCCTGGTGAACATAGGTTTTATTTTAGTTTAAAAAAGATAAAAGATTCTTGTCTAAATAGAAATAATGTAGCCCAAGGTAGTATTAAGTACTTTACGAAAATTACAGGTGGTATGTAAAAAAGGCTTAGGTTTTCCTTTAGACTTTACTCTACGCTGGACTCTCTTAACGACATTACTTTCCTCTCGTCTCATTAAATGCATGGGCAATCCTGGTATGGACCAGGATATGCGCTCTTTCTTAAATTTTTCAATCACTGGCAACACTTTCAGACTTCCCATAATATGTTCATTTCTCATTTTATCCATTCGGATGACGCCACACATTCATCTCAACATTCGTATTCCGCAACGTTCATTCGTCCTTCATCCATCGCTTTCGATGACCAGCATGAAGTACCATAAACAACAGCAGATCTAATAACGGATTTGTAGATGTTGCCCTTTAATTTAAGGGGCACTTTGGAATCGCATATAGTCCCTATGACATGCCGCCATTTAATTTATCCTGCGTCAATCCTGTGCCTCACCGCGCGATCTACGTTGCTATCACTCTGTATAAAAACTTTATTATATATGAATACTAGCTGTCCCGGCAAACATTGTGTTGCCATACTAAAAAAAAAAGTTTTGAAAAATAGATGTTGGCCGATTCTCAGACCTACTGAATCTTCTTCTTCACCGTCGCTTCCTCATGTCTGAGGGTCGTGACCACCATGGTCAAAACTGTGCACCAATTCCCTCCAGGCGTCGCGGCTTTCAGCGTGTCTGATAGCAGCAGGGATGCCGGTGTTCGTGGCCTGCTTCACGGTATCAGACCATCTCATCGGTGATCTGCCTCGACTCCTCTTGCCTTCCACGTGACCCACGACAATTAGTTTTTCTAAATTGTCAGGATCACGCCGAGCCACGTGTCCTACTGAATATGCATGTGAAATTTCATAAAAATCGGTCAAGCCGTTTCGGAGGAGTACGGTAACTAACACTGTGACACGTGAATTTTATATATTAGAAGATAACGCTTAACTTAATTAAAATATAAATTTTGATAATAACACAATACGTCATCATCAACTTAACTTCCTTAAAAAAACATATTGTAGTATTTAGATATAATAAGTGTTTAAATAGCATAAATGTGTACAAAGTACTATTAGTTTACCATTAAATTAAAATACCCATGGTTAATTTCATTTCAAATAGGTTAAGTTTTTGACGTAACACAATTGGCCTCTTTATTGTTTATCCTTTATATTCCTTTATTTATTTATCCTTTATGGGAATTTATGGAACCCTCTGTTTGCATGTATACGTCGGCTTTGACTGGATTGTTTTTACACGCTTTATATTAGCTTCACTTGTATGTTTGTTTGTATGTTTGTTTGTATGTTTGTAACCGACTCCTTTGGACGCTATTTTGACCCACTTTAAACGGTCAGATTCTATTCAAATTTTGCACACCTGTCAAAGACCGATGACAATACAATAATTCGATTAAATAAAGCGTGTTTTTTAGTTCTTTTAAACTATTTTTAATTATTTATTTATCTTATTTTTACAGGTTATTTTTAAGTTCGTTGGTAAAACCTTTACAAGTGTTGTTAGATCATAATAATATTAAAGTATTAGATCTGGATCTGTCCAAAGATTTAAATATCGACCTCTCTGTAACATCAAATCAAATAGAAGGAGTAGTCTCAAATGAGAAGGAATCTCTAAGAATAACAAAATTAAACTTAAGCAACAACAGTATTAGTACATTTGAACATTGGTGGAATAATATAACCACATTGCAGAAGTTAAACTTATCTAGTAATAACATTATGACAATTAACGTAAGTATATCATATTTTATCTTTAAGTTTTATTCTTTACATTACAAGTTCCTTTATAAGTATAATAATAGAAGCGCAGTACATTGTCTTTTCTAGCCTAGATAGTCTTTGTTGTTATTATGTAGGTACTAAGTCATTTCATATATCCATAGAATAAAAAATCTATAAATACTACAAGCTGCTCGCGACGCATGGAATTATTATAGAAAAACCGTAAGGGCCTACATCAATATTATCGTATATCATCGCCGACACGTACATATTAACACAGCCAGTAGGCACAGAAAATGAAGAATTAGGGATACTTTTCCTATTTACTCAAAATCTACTAAATATATTTTAATTCTGATTTACGTGTTTCTATATATAATAGTTACTTATGTTTTTAAAGTTATTTCATTAGTTAATACGCGATAATAGACCGACAAACGAAAAAAATAAAAATTTTGGGAGGTTGTTTCGCCAAGATTTTCTATCGAGAAAACTTTTTTCAATCGCGTTTCTGAGTTGATGCGATCCTAGATCATATATTGAAAAAACATATACTTAAAAATTAGAGCTCTAGCCATTCAATCTAAAGAAACAATGAAAACTTCGTACATAGAAAAATGCACGAAGCTATTTTGGTATCGTCTTAACAAATTGTACAATATACAAAAAACCTTCCTCTTGAATCACCCATCTATTAAGAAAACCAATTATAATCCGTTGCGTAGTTCTATCTATAATACTATACATCACTTTAATCTTTTTATCTTTTACAGGACAGTAACTTGTACATGCCGTTTAAAAAACAAATGATGGAAATCGATCTAAGGAACAACAATATTACTAACATAATGTTTAACAAATCATTTTTAAAAGTCTCGTATCACATGAGGACCAAAAATCGTTTATATTTGTCAAATAATCCCTTTAATTGCGATTGTAATCAAACCAGGTTATTGAAAGAAATGCGAAATAGAGGTATTCTAGTTGACTATGAAGATTTAATTTGTGACAATAACAAAGAACTTTTATCTCATCAATACATACATGAAATTTGTGAAAATAAATTTATTTTATTTAACACAATCGGAGCGTTCGCTTTCGCTGCTTTGGTTATTTTAATATTAACCTTA
Organism: Orgyia antiqua; assembly: GCA_916999025.1. Lineage (NCBI taxonomy): Eukaryota > Metazoa > Arthropoda > Insecta > Lepidoptera > Erebidae > Orgyia > Orgyia antiqua. The sequence goes on along the minus strand of OU779864.1, from coordinate 10,397,642 downwards.
TCAGTATGGGCTCGTCGGAATAAAATATTGAAATGTATGAAAAGTATTAAGAACAACAAAAGAAATGATTTAACATTACAAGAAATAAGACAAGATGAAAGTAAAAAGTATGATGTATTTGTATCATACGCTCATAAAGATGTTCAATTCGTTGCAAATGTACTACTGCCAAAATTAGAGAATGAATTAAATCAATCAGTGTGTATACACAGCAGAGACTGGATTGTGGGAGAATTAATTCCTGATCAGATAATTAAATCTGTCGAAAGTTCTAGAAAGACTATGATAATACTGACGGAGGATTTTCTATCGTCTGATTGGGCAATGCTGGAATTCCAAACAGCTTATAGTTTCAGCAAACAGGAGAGATCATCTAATATAATAATTTTAGTATTAGATGAAACTATTGTGAGAGATCCACAATTACATGATGACATCGGATATTACATTATTAATAATGGGTACTTGTGGTTTGAGGATTATGATTTTTGGGCTAAATTGCAAAAGAATCTTCCTAAACGCGGCAAGAAGTCCAAAAAACGAGAGAAATAAAATGTGTAATACGAGTATGTATTAATATAATATGTGCTTTCTTTACATATTATAATATGTACGTTCATATATTATACGTTATTGAGTTTAACAAGACTGACAGACGGACGGACAGACAACCACCGAAATGATCCTATAAGAGCTTTTTTTATACGATACACTAGAAAAGGAAATTAGTTCTTAGAATAATGTTTTTAAAGATTAGTTATTAAGTTCAAAAATATTTCTAATATTATTAAAAATTATGTCGTCTTTCATATAAATAACGAACAATAAATTAATAATAACACCGATTGAAGTATTTTCATTACCGGATTCTTTATCTTCTGATTTTTTTGAAAATATACTCAATGATTTCAGTCAAAAATGTTTATTTTTGATGCATTACGTATAGGCTTAGGTGATGTTATCGAAGTCTAACTCTATATTTCATATCTGTACCATTTATGCAATAAATAAGTTACTATACAAAATTAGTATTAATTGCATATAAATCATTCTCTTTTTTAAATATTTATTTAAATATAAAAAGGTAGGTTTTATCTTACAAGATAATGTCGCCCCATTATTTTTTTTATCTGTTGTTCTTATTATGTCAGATACTTAATATGTTAAATTTATTTTAAATGCATCTTTTCCATGTTTAATGTAAAATAAAAATTTAAAAATGTGCATGTACCTTTGGATTGGTATAACACAGTGGAAATGGCAAATGGTCACGTGACTTACTACTTCCTACTCGTCGTTAGCGAGACGAAAACATGATATTCTAAGCGGGTACACTACATAAAGACGAAAAACTTTATTACGAAAGTCACAAATACGAATTTCATAATTCCGAATGGTTCAAAATTCCAAATATAACAATTCCGATGTATCATAACCCCAATATTCATAATTCCGAAACTTCAAACTTCCTAACGTTCATAATTACTATTCTCAAAATACCGAAAGTCAATAGACCGAATAACGAAAATTCCGACATATTGATAATTCGAAACATCAATGAAATTTTTTGTTTCGAATAAAAATATTTTGTTTCCCTTAACCTGACCGAAGCAATTCATCAATAAAACAGAGGATTTACAGCATGCAACATGCAAGCAAGAATGCAAGATTCAAGCAAGCGTGCAACATGCAAGCAGGCAGCAAGCATTGTTTCTGTCACGGCTTCGGCGCTGCGGGCTTTGGGTGGACCCACGCGGACTCCGTACCTACGCGGGCTTAAATTGTACACTAGTGTAGGGCAAACAAGACTACGTGAAGTCGGTTTTGCGGCGATTCGTTACAGACGCAAAATATTGTGACACAACATGTTGAACTTTAGTCTATTCGACGTATCGAAATTCGGAATATCGTTTTTCGGAATGAGAACTCTTTGAGAATTTGACTCTTCGGACTAATGAAAATCGGAAAAATAACAAATCGGATTTATGACTTTCAGTAAAATGTATTTCGTGATTTTGAATAATAGACATTACAATTTTTCGGTATTATGAAATTCGGACTTTCGAAAATCGGGATTTCAAAATTCGGAATAACGTTTTTCGGAATTATAGGGTGTTCCCATTCTAAGTAGATAACATCGTCTGTATAATGCAGTACACGCTGCCGATTTAATATTAAGATACAACAAATAAGACTAATTGAATTAAACTTGAGTTTAAAGTTCGTATTCGTCAGCTCGTGTTTATTTCTCATAAACACGAGCTGACGAATACGAACTTTAAACTACCCGTTTTACTTTTTTTCTACGTAACCCTAGTGGTATAAGCCTTCAATTTGTAATAATAGTATACGAAAAACTATTTTATGTGTATGTTTATCCAAATAAAATGTAGGCAGGTACTTACATTTCAACTGCAAAATTAGGTTGGTCGTGTCAAATACAGCGAATTATGCTCATATGGTAGGTATCGGGTACGGAACCAATATTGGGAGCATTCTTATCGCCTCTTATCACCCTTGACTGGGTTTTGGTTTTTTTCATTTTGTTTCCTTCTACATCATCGTATTATTTGGCAGCGCATTCAAACTATTGTTTAACTTTAGACGTGTTTCCAATATAATTATGAAAATTATAAACTTGCGATGGTAAGTGAACAGAACACATTATAAAACACATTAAATAAGTGAACAGAATACATTAAAAACATAAACATCAAAATTTTACTATATATTTGTAAGCCTTTTTAAATTTTCAACATTTTGATCAACAACAAAAAAATGAAAATGATAGATTTTAGGAGCTACTTTTAGGATATGTAGGCCCATTTCATATTAGGTACTCGCTAGGTTATGAACCTTATTTTCATTTCTTTATTTTCTTAACGATTTTGTTGCTCCTGTTTTTTTTAACGAGTGGCTTTCTTACATTATTTATGCATCATTTTATAAAAATAATACGCCTACGCTCGTACAAGGTTATATCGGAGTCAGAGAAACCGATAGGGATGCAGCAAATAATAAATAAATTCATAAATTGGACCTTTGAACTATATATTTTTTATTTTCAGCTGCAACAGATATCAGCTTTATGTTATTATACTGTTATTTATCCACATTCAAACGGTGGTAGCATTCAACTCGTGCCCAGATAACTGTCGCTGCAATTATGACAACTCGTACAGAAATGCTTCGTGTGACTTCGGAGATTCTACAGTAAATATGACAACTAGGTTTTGGGATACAAATTTATCAGCTTCTATAGATTGTAATGTAAGTTACTGAGACTCCACTATCCATCCATCTTTCACCAGGTTGCTTCACATTGAACAATGATTGGTAGACAGTTGATACTTTTACAGATGACGTATACCTGTTGATGCTATAACAACAAAAACTAATAACTTATGTGTTAAAAAATATGAAAATCAACTTCAAATCTACGTAAACACCTAACCAATTTGAAAATTATTGCCTCTGAGAACTTTTAATAAGCAGATGACAGCTTTTATTGATGGGGTTTTGTTCAAAAAAGAAACCCATATAGTCTCACTTCGGTGTCAGTATGTCCACCGGTTAAACTTTTTTTACTCAGCGCCGGCTGAAGGTAGCAATTTGAAACTCATACGACACGTTGATATAATTATGTGGTCCCTACTGCAATAATTTTAGTCAACCTTTTAGAAGATGTAACCGAATTATAACCATATTTGAGCATTTTTGGCATTCGCTAGAGAGTTAAAACCTAAAGGCTACTTTTCACTGCCCTCGAAAGTCGACTTGAAATTTGGCAAGGACCTTAAATAGTATCTACTGATATAGGGAAAAATTTAAAAACTTGTAATTTGATGTCACATCACACGATAAAATGTTGTTTAAGCTAATACCAACTTTCAACCAACTTTTGAAGTAGCTGAAATATAGGTGATTTCTTATATTTACTTGCAACAAAATTTATTTATGTCAGTGAATCGGCTTAGTCAGTTGTTAAGGATTTTCACAAAAAGAATAATAGAAGCATAAGTTACTGTCATCTACATTATGGCATTAAAATTTTTAAAATCGTTTTATTTTTTACGAGAAAAGCAGCGGTGTACAAATTCTTTTTTTAAGCTGAAGCATGACTGATTATTGTTGTCTCATACGGCGCAGTGCTCGATAGCGATAGCAATAATAGGAAATTACATTAATTGTGACATCTCCTGTCTCTTTTTTTCCTTTTTCTAGCTCTATAGTCCGCTCTTGAAAACTAAAATATAGTAAATGTCATACACCATTTATTTTACATCTTGATCTTATCATCATCCTATCATCTTGAACCTACGCTTATAACAATGTTTGGATGATGTATTTACGGCAGAAACACCCAAACATTCCTCTCGAAAAACCTCTATACGGATTTTGAAATTCCGCGTTTAAGAAGTCCGAATTTCATAATCATTCCGATTTTCAATATTTTAACAAAATATTTTGTTGATGTTTCGAATTATCAATAAGTCGAACTTTTTGTTTTTCGGTCTATTGATTATTTTTTTATAGTACCTACAAGGGTGACAAACAAGCTTACTGCTCGCCTGATGGTAAGCGATTACCGTAGCCTATGGACGTTTGCAACACCAGAGGTACTACTTGCGCGTTGCCGACCCTGTAGGAACCTTTTGACGCCCTTTTTGAAAAGCCCCATGCTGTAATCCTGTGGGAAAAATTGGATTATTGAATCTCGGTATTTTAAGAATAGGAATTCTAAACGTTCGGAATATTGAGGTTTAGGAATTATGAAAATTCGGGTAAATGATACATCGGAGTTGTTATATTCGGAATATTGAACTATTCGGAATATTGAATCATACGGAATTATGAAAATCGGTATTTTGAAGTTCTTATTTGTAACTTTCGGAATAAAGCTTTTTGTGTTTATGTAGTGAACCCATTTACGGCATGTTGATGATAGTGTACGGGACCCTTCTTGAGGCAGTACAACTCGTGCTTAGTTTTAGAACAACGTTATAAAACCTTCATTTATTTTAGGGCACAATCTTTATGAGTGAGTGTAAAAACTTGCCAAAAATAACAAGAATCAGGAAATCACGCGCAGAAGTGAAATTAATATCATGTCACAGGACAATTTTGAGTTGTATTAAAGATACACTTAATATGTATATAGGTTATATATCACTTCTTTCAGTTCAAGATATCATTTTAGATGACTTCAGTAGACATAATATCCTTTTTGAAATATCTATTGAAAAGTTACAAGTGATTACAACAGGTGAGGAATTATAATTATTCAAGCAATTTATATTAAGCTTAGCTGGAGAGCTGAAAACCCAGATATGTTGATGTTGATGCTACTGCAACAAATACTCATCATCATCACTATCCTGCAAACAGTAAAACGATTTGAACGAATATTGCAATTTCGTAGAGGACGCAATTTTATTTTTGGAACATATGTCCCCCTCGTAAAGTAATACGAATTATTAAATAAGTAAAGTTATACGAATTTTGTAAGAATATATTAAAAATATAATAAAATAAATAATATGTTCAGAATTTCATTTTGATCGGATTCTCATGAACATTGACGAACCTGGTCAACTTTGGAGCGCTTTTTCTCAAAAGTCCTCTACAAGATTGGTTTGAGGTGTTTGTTTAGTAAAACGTATAAAAAAATGTTAAAGAGCAAAAAGAAAATTTTTATAAAAAAATTCAAACTTTTTCGCTTATTATATAAACGTATTTGTAGGCAAGATAATTTGCCACTAATTATGTCCTAAAAATTTTTTGTAAGACGCGAAGTTTCTGAGATATCGCGAAAAAAGTGTTTCGCCCCTTTTTTCAAGATGGCCGCTGGGTGACAAGGGTGGTGACCCACAAACATCAAGTTAAGCTTCCATTCAAAAAGGGATCGGAACTGGTCTTTGAAACACAACACTGTTAGTTCAAAGATCAGGGGTTTCAATAAAATGTAAAATATATATTTTATGGTATTTAAGATATTTCTATTTCCATTATATTTGTGTATTTACAAAGAAAAGTAGTTTATGTAGTATATCCGTAATCTGGTACCCCTAACACAAGGATATAAGCTCAGATTGGGACCAGAGAACGTTGTGTAAAATGTCCACGAATATGTAATCATTGTTTATGTATAATGTTCTCATTTTAGATACTAATATAGAAGCAACAAGGCGTTATTTTTTAACATTTGCAAGCGTCAAGGATTACGAATTTGTAGGAGGCAAAGTAAATGCGTCTAACTTTATGGGTAACCTTTATGACAACACTTGGATGAATTTGACTTTACGTAACAATATTATAACTAGTTTAGCATTTGAAAAGTCATATTATAGAATGTTTCACACACTAAATATTATAAATAGTAATACTGAACGTATAACCACAAAAATGATCGGTGGTAAGTAGCACTTCTAAAATAAAACTTCGAAAAGCTGCATGCTTTAACATATTTCTGGCTTTAATTTTATGTTTTATTTTAAGGTCTGAATACACTACAGTCGTTGATATTAAAAGACAATAAGAAACTGATATCTATTGCGGTTAAAGCAATGTCTAAACTTAAGAACTTGAAACATTTACATATTGAAAACAGCCCGATAGAGAGTTTACCAAATGGAATGTTTAATCAACTGTCCCACTTGCGTGAGGTAAAACTGTAAAAGTAACGAAATTCCAGGCTCTTTTGAAAGGTTCAGATATATTTCATGTGGAAATATATCTGAACCTTTAAACTAGGATAGTTCATCTCATCCGAAAAGTACTGTTGAACACTTCTTATTTCTTGTTGGTGTGACGGATTCAGAATACTGCAGGAACCAGTTAAAAGGCAATACCCTTAAACCGGTTCCTGCAGTATTCTGAATCCGTAAATTGGGGGTAATAAGACTAAAAAAGACAATAAAACATCTAAAAACCGGTTGGAAAGTACGATTTGACCTCGACCTCTAATAATCTCAAATAAACCCGAATAAGGGTAGGATAGTGACGTTGATAACTATTTGTTGTTATACTCATAGCTTCACAACATACGATATACATATAACTGAAATTTTCAGCTCTATAGCTATCACAGTACTAGAGATAACGGGACCCCGAATAATCTGAAGTCCTTAAAAATACACTAAAACCATACAAGGAAATAATAACTTTAATATATTTTATCTGGTGGTGTGACCTTCAGCTAGCTAATTTCTGTATATGTTTCAGGTGGTTATTGAAAATAATGTGGAATATATTAAATTGGACTATGGATTGTTTGTTAATTCACTAAGTCTAGACTAAAATGTATTTCGTGATTTTGAATAATAGACATTACAATTTTTCGGTATTATGAAATTCGGAATTTCGAAAATTGGGATTTCAAAATTCGGAATAACGTTTTTCGGAATTATAGGGTGTTCCCATTCTAAGTAGATAACATCGTCTGTATAATGCAGTACACGCTGCCGATTTAATATTAAGATACAACAAATAAGACTAATTGAATTAAACTTAAGTTTAAAGTTCGTATTCGTCAGCTCGTGTTTATTTCTCATAAACACGAGCTGACGAATACGAACTTTAAACTACCCGTTTTACTTTTTTTCTACGTAACCCTAGTGGTATAAGCCTTCAATTTGTAATAATAGTATACGAAAAACTATTTTATGTGTATGTTTATCCAAATAAAATGTAGGCAGGTACTTACATTTCAACTGCAAAATTAGGTTGGTCGTGTCAAATACAGCGAATTATGCTCATATGGTAGGTATCGAGTACGGAACCAATATTGGGAGCATTCTTATCGCCTCTTATCACCCTTGACTGGGTTTTGGTTTTTTTCATTTTGTTTCCTTCTACATCATCGTATTATTTGGCAGCGCATTCAAACTATTGTTTAACTTTAGACGTGTTTCCAATATAATTATGAAAATTATAAACTTGCGATGGTAAGTGAACAGAACACATTATAAAACACATTAAATAAGTGAACAGAATACATTAAAAACATAAACATCAAAATTTTACTATATATTTGTAAGCCTTTTTAAATTTTCAACATTTTGATCAACAACAAAAAAATGAAAATGATAGATTTTAGGAGCTACTTTTAGGATATGTAGGCCCATTTCATATTAGGTACTCGCTAGGTTATGAACCTTATTTTCATTTCTTTATTTTCTTAACGATTTTGTTGCTCCTGTTTTTTTTAACGAGTGGCTTTCTTACATTATTTATGCATCATTTTATAAAAATAATACGCCTACGCTCGTACAAGGTTATATCGGAGTCAGAGAAACCGATAGGGATGCAGCAAATAATAAATAAATTCATAAATTGGACCTTTGAACTATATTTTTTTTATTTTCAGCTGCAACAGATATCAGCTTTATGTTATTATACTGTTATTTATCCACATTCAAACGGTGGTAGCATTCAACTCGTGCCCAGATAACTGTCGCTGCAATTATGACAACTCGTACAGAAATGCTTCGTGTGACTTCGGAGATTCTACAGTAAATATGACAACTAGGTTTTGGGATACAAATTTATCAGCTTCTATAGATTGTAATGTAAGTTACTGAGACTCCACTATCCATCCATCTTTCACCAGGTTGCTTCACATTGAACAATGATTGGTAGACAGTTGATACTTTTACAGATGACGTATACCTGTTGATGCTATAACAACAAAAACTAATAACTTATGTGTTAAAAAATATGAAAATCAACTTCAAATCTACGTAAACACCTAACCAATTTGAAAATTATTGCCTCTGAGAACTTTTAATAAGCAGATGACAGCTTTTATTGATGGGGTTTTGTTCAAAAAAGAAACCCATATAGTCTCACTTCGGTGTCAGTATGTCCACCGGTTAAACTTTTTTTACTCAGCGCCGGCTGAAGGTAGCAATTTGAAACTCATACGACACGTTGATATAATTATGTGGTCCCTACTGCAATAATTTTAGTCAACCTTTTAGAAGATGTAACCGAATTATAACCATATTTGAGCATTTTTGGCATTCGCTAGAGAGTTAAAACCTAAAGGCTACTTTTCACTGCCCTCGAAAGTCGACTTGAAATTTGGCAAGGACCTTAAATAGTAACTACTGATATAGGGAAAAATTTAAAAACTTGTAATTTGATGTCACATCACACGATAAAATGTTGTTTAAGCTAATACCAACTTTCAACCAACTTTTGAAGTAGCTGAAATATAGGTGATTTCTTATATTTACTTGCAACAAAATTTATTTATGTCAGTGAATCGGTTTAGTCAGTTGTTAAGGATTTTCACAAAAAGAATAATAGAAGCATAAGTTACTGTCATCTACATTATGGCATTAAAATTTTTAAAATCGTTTTATTTTTTACGAGAAAAGCAGCGGTGTACAAATTCTTTTTTTAAGCTGAAGTATGACTGATTATTGTTGTCTCATACGGCGCAGTGCTCGATAGCGATAGCAATAATAGGAAATTACATTAATTGTGACATCTCCTGTCTCTTTTTTTCCTTTTTCTAGCTCTATAGTCCGCTCTTGAAAACTAAAATATAGTAAATGTCATACACCATTTATTTTACATCTTGATCTTATCATCATCCTATCATCTTGAACCTACGCTTATAACAATGTTTGGATGATGTATTTACGGCGGAAACACCCAAACATTCCTCTCGAAAAACCTCTATCCGGATTTTGAAATTCCGCGTTTAAGAAGTCCGAATTTCATAATCATTCCGATTTTCAATATTTTAACAAAATATTTTGTTGATGTTTCGAATTATCAATAAGTCGAACTTTTTGTTTTTCGGTCTATTGATTATTTTTTTATAGTACCTACAAGGGTGACAAACAAGCTTACTGCTCGCCTGATGGTAAGCGATTACCGTAGCCTATGGACGTTTGCAACACCAGAGGTACTACTTGCGCGTTGCCGACCCTGTAGGAACCTTTTGACGCCCTTTTTGAAAAGCCCCATGCTGTAATCCTGTGGGAAAAATTGGATTATTGAATCTCGGTATTTTAAGAATAGGAATTCTAAACGTTCGGAATATTGAGGTTTAGGAATTATGAAAATTCGGGTAAATGATACATCGGAGTTGTTATATTCGGAATATTGAACTATTCGGAATATTGAATCATTCGGAATTATGAAAATCGGTATTTTGAAGTTCTTATTTGTAACTTTCGGAATAAAGCTTTTTGTGTTTATGTAGTGAACCCATTTACGGCATGTTGATGATAGTGTACGGGACCCTTCTTGAGGCAGTACAACTCGTGCTTAGTTTTAGAACAACGTTATAAAACCTTCATTTATTTTAGGGCACAATCTTTATGAGTGAGTGTAAAAACTTGCCAAAAATAACAAGAATCAGGAAATCACGCGCAGAAGTGAAATTAATATCATGTCACAGGACAATTTTGAGTTGTATTAAAGATACACTTAATATGTATATAGGTTATATATCACTTCTTTCAGTTCAAGATATCATTTTAGATGACTTCAGTAGACATAATATCCTTTTTGAAATATCTATTGAAAAGTTACAAGTGATTACAACAGGTGAGGAATTATAATTATTCAAGCAATTTATATTAAGCTTAGCTGGAGAGCTGAAAACCCAGATATGTTGATGTTGATGCTACTGCAACAAATACTCATCATCATCACTATCCTGCAAACAGTAAAACGATTTGAACGAATATTGCAATTTCGTAGAGGACGCAATTTTATTTTTGGAACATATGTCCCCCTCGTAAAGTAATACGAATTATTAAATAAGTAAAGTTATACGAATTTTGTAAGAATATATTAAAAATATAATAAAATAAATAATATGTTCAGAATTTCATTTTGATCGGATTCTCATGAACATTGACGAACCTGGTCAACTTTGGAGCGCTTTTTCTCAAAAGGTCCTCTACAAGATTGGTTTGAGGTGTTTGTTTAGTAAAACGTATAAAAAAATGTTAAAGAGCAAAAAGAAAATTTTTATAAAAAAATTCAAACTTTTTCGCTTATTATATAAACGTATTTGTAGGCAAGATAATTTGCCACTAATTATGTCCTAAACATTTTTTGTAAGACGCGAAGTTTCTGAGATATCGCGAAAAAAGTGTTTCGCCCCTTTTTTCAAGATGGCCGCTGGGTGACAAGGGTGGTGACCCACAAACATCAAGTTAAGCTTCCATTCAAAAAGGGATCGGAACTGGTCTTTGAAACACAACACTGTTAGTTCAAAGATCAGGGGTTTCAATAAAATGTAAATTATATATTTTATGGTATTTAAGATATTTCTATTTCCATTATATTTGTGTATTTACAAAGAAAAGTAGTTTATGTAGTATATCCGTAATCTGGTACCCCTAACACAAGGATATAAGCTCAGATTGGGACCAGAGAACGTTGTGTAAAATGTCCACGAATATGTAATCATTGTTTATGTATAATGTTCTCATTTTAGATACTAATATAGAAGCAACAAGGCGTTATTTTTTAACATTTGCAAGCGTCAAGGATTACGAATTTGTAGGAGGCAAAGTAAATGCGTCTAACTTTATGGGTAACCTTTATGACAACACTTGGATGAATTTGACTTTACGTAACAATATTATAACTAGTTTAGCATTTGAAAAGTCATATTATAGAATGTTTCACACACTAAATATTATAAATAGTAATACTGAACGTATAACCACAAAAATGATCGGTGGTAAGTAGCACTTCTAAAATAAAACTTCGAAAAGCTGCATGCTTTAACATATTTCTGGCTTTAATTTTATGTTTTATTTTAAGGTCTGAATACACTACAGTCGTTGATATTAAAAGACAATAAGAAACTGATATCTATTGCGGTTAAAGCAATGTCTAAACTTAAGAACTTGAAACATTTACATATTGAAAACAGCCCGATAGAGAGTTTACCAAATGGAATGTTTAATCAACTGTCCCACTTGCGTGAGGTAAAACTGTAAAAGTAACGAAATTCCAGGCTCTTTTGAAAGGTTCAGATATATTTCATGTGGAAATATATCTGAACCTTTAAACTAGGATAGTTCATCTCATCCGAAAAGTACTGTTGAACACTTCTTATTTCTTGTTGGTGTGACGGATTCAGAATACTGCAGGAACCAGTTAAAAGGCAATACCCTTAAACCGGTTCCTGCAGTATTCTGAATCCGTAAATTGGGGGTAATAAGACTAAAAAAGACAATAAAACATCTAAAAACCGGTTGAAAAGTACGATTTGACCTCGACCTCTAATAATCTCAAATAAACCCGAATAAGGGTAGGATAGTGACGTTGATAACTATTTGTTGTTATACTCATAGCATCACAACATACGATATACATATAACTGAAATTTTCAGCTCTATAGCTATCACAGTACTAGAGATAACGGGACCCCGAATAATCTGAAGTCCTTAAAAATACACTAAAACCATACAAGGAAATAATAACTTTAATATATTTTATCTGGTGGTGTGACCTTCAGCTAGCTAATTTCTGTATATGTTTCAGGTGGTTATTGAAAATAATGTGGAATATATTAAATTGGACTATGGATTGTTTGTTAATTCACTAAGTCTAGAGAGCTTGAAAATTACAAAATCTAATTTAGATAATTTACCTGAAGATATGCTTGGCTTTGGGTCGTACTACTATGTTTTAGACTTTGAGTCGACCTCTTTTACGCATTTAAACCTAGCCGACAACATGATAAAAATTATACCGGAAAAATTATTCTCAAATACACCATTGTTACGAAATGTCACCTTAAAGAGCAATAAAATTACAATGTTACCCTTTAACTTGTTTCATAGAACGATACACTTAGAATATTTAGATTTGAGTAATAATTATATTTTTGAATCACCATGGTGAGTCTACCCAGTTTATTTTTAGATTGTAATGTAAATAATAGCTCCGATTGTATTTTCATAAAAAAATCAGCGTCATTTGGAACTTAATCCTACAGACCTGTAGCCTTACAATGTACGCAACGCGCGATGTGCAAACGCGACGCGCTATCATGTCAATTATCACGTTGCCAAAAAAACCAAGCATACATAAATTATATTGGTCACACCGTTCTCGCAATGTCTAATGTGGGTCGCGCGATCGTAAACGGTGCCAATTTTACGATCATTTTTGCATTTAGTCACGTCACTTGTCATATAAAGCAGAGAGAAAGTATGAGAATAGGAATACATTTCAGTACAAAATAAGAGCAGTTTGTGTGACCCGGTTGCAACCATCGAACGGCTATATTAACTTTAAGCGTCGGTGGCAAGCAAGTGAACAGTCATCGTTCTATATATTAATCTTATTTGTACCTTCTCATGTTTGCCTATAAAAACTCCACTGCTGGGCACAAGCTTTCTTAATTTCGAGAGGGTATCTAACTAGTATACTTATGCCACGTTGACATAAGTAATCTAGATACCCTATAGAGGTTGGAGGGAGGTGGATTGATATGGGGCTTAGTTTAGAGCCTAGCACCCTGGGTGTGTTGATATTTGTATTCTTTATCAGTTACCACACGGACAATGGTGCCAATTCTTCTGATCAGATAGGTTAAGGTTTTTTATGTAACACAATTATCGTCTTTGTTGTTTATTATAATATGCTTTAAAAGTATCGAACCCTCTGTTTGCATGTCTACCTCAGTTTTGCATGGATTGTTTTTTAGGGTTCCGTACCCAAAGGGTAAAAACGGATACCCTATTACTGAGACTTCGCTGTCCGTCCGTCCGTCCGTCCGTCCGTCCGTCCGTCCGTCCGTCCGTCCGTCCGTCCGTCTGTCACCAGGCTGTATCTCAAGAACGGTGATAGCTAGAGAGTTGAAATTTTCACAGATGATGTATTTCTATTGCCGCTATAACAACAAATACTAAAAATAAAATAAAATAAATATTTAAGGGGGGCTCCCATACAAAAAACTGATTTTTTTTACCGTTTCTTGCTCGATACTAATAACGTTGCCTTATGTTGCATAGATAATGGTACGGAACCCTTCGTGCGCGAGTCCCACTCGCACTTGACCAATTTTTTATTTATTTATTTTGTTTTTACAGGTTATTTTTAATTCCGTTGGTTAAACCTTTACAAGTATTGCTAGATCATAATAATATTAAAATATTAAATCTGGATAAGTCCAAAGATTTAAATATCGACCTCTCTGTAACATCAAATCAAATAGAAGGAGTAGTCTCAAGTCATAAGGAATCTCTAAGAATAACAAAATTAAACTTAAGCAACAACAGTATTAGTACATTTGAACATTGGTGGAATAATATAACCACATTGCAGAAGTTAAACTTATCTAGTAATAACATTATGACAATTAACGTAAGTATATCATATTTTATCTCTTTGTGTGATTCCGTACATTAAAAGTCCCTTTATAAGTATAAATTTTACGCGTACGAAGTCGCGGGTAACAGCTAGTACCCGCGACTTCGTACGCGTAAAATTTAGAAATCAAACCTTAACAAACAGAAGTTTACTATGTCACTCGATAGATGGATATGTACTATCATCAGTCATTTCTTACATTCATACAATAAAAAATTAACATAGAAAAAGTTCTTACCAAATTGTACAATATACAAAAAAACTCCCTTTAGAATCACTCATCTATTAAGAAAACCTTAGCTTTTTTAATTATAATCCGTTACGTAGTGTTAACGATAGGAACGTACAGGCCACTTAGTTTTATAATAAGTATACATTTTAGAATATTTAACTCGGTATGTATGTAAAATCACTTTAATCTCTTTATCTTTTACAGGACAGTAACTTATACATGCCGTTTAAAAAACAAATGATGGAAATCGATTTAAGGAACAACAATATTACTAACATAATGTTTAACGAATTGTTTTTAAAAACCTATCACATGAGAACTAGAAATCGTTTATATTTGTCAAATAATCCTTTTAATTGCGATTGTAATCAAACCAGGTTATTGAAAGAAATGCGAAATAGAGATATTCTAATTGACTATGAAGATTTAATTTGTGATAATAACAAACAACTTTTATCTCATATATACACTCATCAAATATGTGACAATAAATTTATTTTATTTAACACAATCGGAGCGTTCGCTTTCGTTGCTACGGTTATTTTCATATTAATCTTATCAATATGGGCTCGTCGGAATAAAATATTGAAATGCGTGAAAAATATTAAGAATAACAAAAGAAATGATTTTGCATTAGAAGAAATAAGACAAGACGAAAGTAAAAAGTATGATGTATTTGTATCATACGCTCATGAAGATGTTCAATTCATTGCAAATGTACTACTGCCAAAATTAGAGAATGAATTAAATCAATCAGTGTGTATACACAGCAGAGACTGGATTGTGGGAGAATTAATTCCTGATCAGATAATTAAATCTGTCGAAAGTTCTAGAAAGACTATGATAATACTGACGGAGGATTTTCTATCGTCTGATTGGGCAATGCTGGAATTCCAAACAGCTTATAGTTTCAGCAAACAGGAGAGATCATCTAATATAATAATTTTAGTATTAGATGAAACTATTGTGAGAGATCCACAATTACATGATGACATCAGATATTACATTATTAATAATGGGTACTTGTGGTTTGAGGATTATGATTTTTGGGCTAAATTGCAAAAAAATCTTCCTAAACGCGGAAAGAAGTCCAAAAAACGAGAGAAATAAAATGTGTAATACGAGTATGTATTAATATAATATGTGCTTTCTTTACATATTATAATATGTAAAAATATAACAAGAAAGAACAGATATATACGTTGTTGAGTTTAATAAGTCTGACAGTTGGACGGACTGACAAACACAGAATTGATCCTACAAGAGCTTTTTTTCTAAGATACACTAGAAAAAAAATATTGTTCTTAGAATAATGTTTTTAAATATTAGTTATTAAGTTAAGTTCAAAAATATTTCTAATATTATTAAAAATTATGTCGTCTTTCATATAAATAACGAACAATAAATTAATAATAACACCGATTGAAGTATTGTCATTACCGGATTTTTTTTTCTTCTGATTTTTTTAAAATATACTGAACTTTTTCAGTCAGGAAATTATTACTTTTGATGTAGTTAGCGATTTTATTTCGAAATAGGTATGCTTATTATAGACTCAAATGATGTTATCGAAGTCTATCTCTATACATAATAAATAAATAAATAAATATTCGTGGACATTTCACACAACGTCCTCTGGTCCCAAGCTAAGCTTATATGCTTGTGTTATGGATACCAGAATACGGATAGAATACATATACTACTTTTCTTTTGTAAATACATACATATAATACTTAGAAACACCCAGACGCAGTACAAACATTTGTATGACAATTAGAAAAATCACAAATGATTGTCCCGAGCGGGAATCGAACCCGTGACCTCTTGATCGGCAGTCCGTTACATGAACCACTCAACCACGAATCACGCTCGTCAATATTTCATATTTGTACATTTATGCAATAATTTAGTTACTATACAAAATTTGTATGCATATAAATCATTTTTTTCTTTTTTTTTATCTATATTTAAATATTAAAAGGTAGGCTTTATCATAAAATATAATGTCGCCCTATTATCTTCTTTATCTGTTATTCTTATTATGGCAGATATTTAAAATGTTAAATTTATTTTAAATGTATCTTTTCCATGTCTAATGCAAATATCGCTTTCCTGTAAAATAAAATTGAAAATCAAAAATGTGCATTAACTTTGGAAATGGCAAGTGGTCACGTGATTTACTACCTCCTGCTCACCGTTAGCGAGACGAAAACAGCCAGTTAAATGATATTACAAGCAGATAACATCGTCTGTATAATACAGTACACGCTGTCGATTTAATATTAAGATACAACGAATAAGAATGATTAAATTAAAACTTCATTTCAAAGTTCGTATTCCTCAGCTCGTGTTTATGAGAATATTCGATAGTTATCTGAGTTTGCAGCAAATTCAATTTACTTCAAGATTAAGATGGTTGAGAGATAGTGCACAGAGTTATTAAAACATTTTTTTTTTATATTTATCAAGATTCCAGTTAAGTTTCCGTTTCCAGATGTTTATAAGCTAGACTTAATAACAATCTGTTTAATATTTGATCGTATACATAAATAAATATACATAATGTGGCTCTATCTCATCGTAAGTAGCTACACCTACTTATAAAGACTGTCAACTCTGAAAGCTTTGTCATAATCTTAAGATTTTGAGGAAAGTAAAAAGGGTCGTAATGTTGGAAAGTTCTGTGGATCTAACGCCACTGAGGCATAAATCAAAATTACATGAAATACGTCTTAGAAAACTATTTATGTAACCAAAAGTTTTTTGTTCTTTTGTGGAGAATAAAATGTTTACAACTAAGTGGAGAGAAAAATAAAATCTTGTTTATACATAAATTTCTTCTGCAGGACTGTTTGTCTTTGAACTCCTCCTAAACAGCCATGCCAATTCCTGAAATTTTGTGTGTAATAAATCCGAAAATGGTTTAGTTTCACAATTGGACCAGGCAGGAGACGTCGAAGTCAGAATGTATTTTACTAAAGGGGGAACGAAGTTTGCGGGCACTGCTATGTTTATTATTATCCTACTTAACATTTTTAGTTCGACTACTGTTCTAGACATCAAACTTGTGTTCCTTCATGGTCCCAATTTTAAATAACAGCGTAGTGCTTCTGTAACTGGATGAATCGCCATATTGTATGGTACCACATAATAGGGCACGTATTTGTCATATTATAATGCGCATAGTTACTCTGCTACTTAGAGTGTTTCTCTTCGAAATATATTTTAGTCACGTCAGTAAAAAGTTCTCTGAGGTTAATCACACAGTTTTTAGCAAAGGTCCTGCAAAACTTACTCATAGTGAATCTCTACGAGCAAGTTTTGTAGGACCTTATCACCATGGAAGTATGCGTTTATATTGGAGTCAAGAAACTTTTTATTAACTGCATGGGCAGAGACTATACAGCGCCGTCTGTTACGATTTAAAAACATACTGCCTTGGCTTCACTTACATTTGATCATATGTGCTCAACGGAATTAGAATATTCAAAACAAAGATTTCATAATTATATTTTCACCATTTTTCTGAAATGTACGCCTTATATTAAGTATTTATATTAAGTGTACATTACAGCAAAATAATAAACATACATTTTTTTTCTATACACATATTTTACATAAGCTGCCTGTTAGGTAAAGCTGTTGTCACAATATGTAACGAAGCAAGACAACTAAACATTTTATAAGCTATTTTAATATGTGTTTCATATCGTGAGTAACGTAATCAGATATTATCTCAGAGAAAACGAATTCTTTTTAATGAAAATTTCTGTAATATTATTCTACATTTTCTATTTATACAAAAGTGGCTTAACAAATGATTTTGACTACATTATTAAAATAATATTAATTTTTTGAGGACTGTTAACGCTCTGGTTGGATAGCGACGTGAAACAATGGTGACTTGGGGTAAATAATACGTTAATGAATATTACAATATTTTAACTAAGCTCACAGAGATAAACGAGTTGAGTTGATAATTTTAATAACCCTTAGGATTTAAGACAATTGGAACTTCTATTGTCTTTATTATTTAATTATTTCTATATTTATGAAGCCCGTTATATAATTTAAAATTCAACGTTGTAATAATTATCTTTTATATATACAAGCTGTTAAACTTTAGAAACCAAATCTTAAGATTATATATGAAATTAATAAGATTTAAGATCACATACAGAAAAAACGGCTTTTTAAAAAGATAATTAATAAATAATAATAAATATTCATGAACATTTCACACAACGTCCTCTGGTCCCAAGCTAAGCTAATTATGCTTGTGTTATGGGTACCAGAATACGGATATAATACATAAACTACTTTTCTTTTGTAAATACATACTTATAATACATAGTAAACACCCAGACGCGGTACAAACATTTGTATGACAATTAAAAACATCACACAAATTATTGTCCTGACCGGGAATCGAACCCGAGACCGAGATGGGATGGGATTTTAAGAAGAGCGTCAAAGATGGGATCTAATAAATTAAGTTAATTTATCGGATCCCATCTTTTACGATCATTGTTTTCTAATGTGCATTATCTTCTTAATACGTCTGTGGTAACCTAGCATGGGATGACATATTTATGTATTGCTATTACGTGTGTAGTAATGATAATATGTCAACGTAATTTAAAAGAGCAAATCGATAGTTATAGATAAAAATAAAACATTACAGATAGCTAGACTAAATCTTGTTTAACTTTACGCATGCCACCGGCGACACGGAACGCCGAGATTTTATATGTAAGGTTTCCCCTCAGGACAAATACATACGTGTACGGTTCACACATGATTATTTCAAGTTGCAGTGTTACAACATACACTGGACCAGTATATAGTTTTACACATACTTTTACTTTTGTTTGCATGGAGTTTATTTGAAGGTGAAGGCAGCTATCGCTTTCACACTATACTGTTTGGATTGCACTTCCACTTAAAAACCAGCAAAGTAGTCATTTGCCTAGCCCTAACCATAAAAAAGATTATTGAATTGAAGCATCCTGTTTGCCTGGGAATGAAAATTAAAAGTAAATTAATTCACGTTAAAATTTTGTAGGCTATAATATTATTATCAATATAAATGGGGGGCAATATAAATATATTGCAAATATTATGTACCTCGTACACATCACACTGCAATGCTTTAGATAAACGAGTTCCATACCAAAAAACGATAAGGTTTTGTAATATCTCTGCACACAATGCTTGTCGCATCTCGTAGTTACAATGTATGGTAATAAGCACACCTATTGTGTGGAACAAAATACACCAAGGATATAAAAATCCTGGGTATATTTTGTGAAAAAGATATACCAAAGTTCTTCTGTTTATTTTTTGCGAACATATAACATATTGATATGTATTTCTTTATGTTTTTATTACAAAGGATATTAATCCTACTAACATTATAAACATGAAAGTTTGTAAGAATGTATGAGTCGATGTATGTGTGTTTGTTACTCTTTCATTATCTTACAGATCCGGATAACACATAGGCTATGTAATATATCCCTAAAAGCCAACGACAATAAGGCGAGTGAGACCGCAGGAAATAGCTAGTATATTGAAGTACATAGATATATTCATAATATTGTAGTCCATCCTAAAGACATCTGATTTCAATCTAAGACAAATCTTTCGCCAATAATAATGAAATAAGGTCAAACAATTCGTCCTAAACCAACTAAATAACTCGAAATAAAACCAAGTCATGTTTGTGTAGATCCTTGAACGTGATGACTAGTAGGAAAAAATGTTTCGACAAATAAGAAATATATTGCTACGATTATTACTAAAGCTGACGGAGACAAGATGACATAGCAATAATGAAAGTTTTTTATATCTTATGAATTTAACAGAATATCTTATTGAATGGACGCGAAAATGGAATTAGATGGGTATGGAGTTTTTAGAACAAATTTTAAAACTCACAAATTTAATTTTGTACGCGGAATTTATAAACTATACTTTAACAAATTATACAAAAAAAACCTTTCTCTTGAACCACGCTATCTGTTAAAAAAATTGGTCAAGTGCGAGTCGGACTCGCGCACGAAGGGTTCCGTACCATTATCTATGCAACATAAGGCAACGTTATTAGTATCGAGCAAGAAACGGTAAAAAAATCATGTTTGTTGTATGGGAGCCCCCCTTAAATATTTATTTTATTTTATTTTTAGTATTTGTTGTTATAGCGGCAATAGAAATACATCATCTGTGAAAATTTCAACTCTCTAGCTATCACCGTTCTTGAGATACAGCCTGGTGACAGGCGGACGGACGGACGGACGGACAGCGAAGTCTCAGTAATAGGGTCCCGTTTTTACCCTTTGGGTACGGAACCCTAAAAACTGCCACAGTTGTGTAGTTTTGAAGATTTAAAATCACATACAAAAAGAACGACTTTGTTTTATATTAAATAAAGATATCAATGACGACACTCATTATGTAATAACATATCTACGTAGGTCCGTAATTTTTAACATAGAGTACCGAAAAGAATATTAAATTCCATTGTTTCCAGGAACATAATTACAATACATGAAAATGTCTGTTTATTTTTACCATTTGCTGGATAAATATGAACCTACCATAAGGTTTTCATGTACCATACCTAACTAAAAATATTAATACGAGCATCAAAGAAGTAGGAGACATGAACTTGGGCATATTTATATAAGTTTCCAAGTTCCAAGTTTAAATAGAGACGTGACCTCACATGACTGACATGCAAATAGAAATAATCAAGGAAGAAAGTTTTTCGTAGCAATCGTAGCATAACTCTACAGAATGTGATTAACTTTTTAGAGAAAGCCTGAGTCGAATATTAAACGGCATATTTCAAATAAATTATTTAGACTGGTTGATATCGACTTCTATAAATGCATCATTTTCTTGCACTTGGGAAATTTCCACTACATATTACGTTGAAAAAATACAATAAAGATTATAACGCAATGAATATTCAAACAATAGAATGCCAACATTTTAGTATCAAATGTGTAATATATTGTACAATATTTGAAAATCCATTCACTATACTAAGAGGATAATGTAGTGGCTAATTGTAGCACTCTACAAGTTTAATTATACGTAATATCGATTACAAGTTCGCGTTGTAAATTGCTACGTAAGGATAAATGAGGTTTGGGGTAAAGGCTACGCTTTACATTTGTGTGCACTGATTTGTGTTTTATACGATAAGTGATATCAAGATGGTAACAAAATAGATTTAGATTTTAGTATTCCTATGTAGTTTTACTATAAGTCTTCCTTTCGTGTAGTCGTTTTTATATCTAACTAAAACTAAGCTTCTATTCTAATGAATTTACAAACTTAGTTTGTACAAAATACAAGAAAAATATATATCAATCTTATCATGATTTACATAGTAGTTGAAAATTATGAGCTTTATTAAAGTACTTTCTTAAAGACCGAGATAATCATTTGTTTTAGTAACGGATAATCTTACACATAATTTAAACAACTAAACTATTTACAGTAGCGTCCGCCATTGTCTTACCAATTTCAGAACAGTATCACTTGCATAGAATTACAAACGTTTGACTAAGAAGCGACATTTATTGCGAACGATTGCTGAACAAAACCGCACTTATCGTTTACAAGAGTCGTGTCTTCGACTGTACTTATTTGAGTACATAATATTATACGGATTAAGTTTCGCAGAGCGACGTGATTCAAAATTTCATTTAAAATTCTGTGGTGTTGTACCTTTAAATAAATATAATAGCCTTTTATTCAGAACCATCAAAAGCACAAAACAAAAGATTTTATAGATAAAGTTATTATTAATATTCACTCCAGTTTGCGTATTTTGTTTGTTTTCTTTTGGATCTGTTTGCCAACAATGGACAAAGGCCTCCTCCAACTTCAATATTTGTTGCTTTAATACCTAAGCATTATTTTAAGTATTCTTATCTATACATACAAATTCTTTGTATAGGTAGGAACATATGTCACCAAACATTTCCTAAACGGCTAGACCACAAATGATGAAATTTTGTAATTTTGCATGCGTGTGCGTTAAGGTGAACGAAGTCTACTTTTTGTATAATTGGAGGGTAGTGGTCTCCTTTCCCCACGATGACCAGTCGGCCTAGGGAAGATTTTTTGTTTTGTAATTCTCAGTTTTCATTTACATATTTTTTGCATTAATTTTATTAATATTTTGCGATTGACTCGCTTTCCTTTTTTTACTAAACAAACTAAATTATAATGGAAAAAATGATAACCATAAGCGGGACTTGAAACCGCGAAATCGGAATGCCGTTCCGTACGAAACGAAAAAAACATCGCACGATGTTAAAACTCGCATTGAGATGATTGTAGTGGAAAATTTGGTAAATACATATTTTTTATTTATATTTGGGTATGCCGTTTTCATTTTTGGACTTTTCTATGTGGATTTTTTGTTAACGAATTGGATCTGGATCTCATTACATCGAAAGCATTTGTTTTATTATCTTTAATAGAACCATCCGCTTGTTGTTTTTTTGGGCACAACTGTGGTGATGTAGACAGTTCTCTTTTTCTTTGATTATTAATTTATCGTATTTCAAAAATGCAACATTTCCCTTTACTCGTGGGCAGTTTTAGAGAAAAGGAAAGCGTTACAACTACAATAACTTGAAGAAAAGAAAAAGGGAAATGGTGTACCATTAAATAATTAATATAATACGCAGATGTAATATTTGAAGATCAAACATAACATTTAATAACAGAATTTGTTCGTTTTGACATGAAGTTGATTGGACATAGAACTACTTCGTCGTTATTACGTACCTATATCATAAAAGGTAACTGGAGTATTATCATATCATATATTAAATGACATATTCCTTATGTACGGGATAGAAAGAACAGTGTAGACGCATTCAAAAATAGAGTAAATAGGCTTCTTACACAGTTGGTGCGCCTTGTATATTTATACATATAGCCTCATAGAGTGCATCGCGCTTACCATCAGGTCAAATGGGATCAAGAACCAACATGCATTAATTACAAAAAACACTGTGCTAGGAATATAGATGCCAAAGAACATATTTGATGAACGCTGTTCTGTTCCGTTTATATGTCCTGATTTATTGTCAATAAACCATTTGAATTTAGTAAAAAAATTACTGAAAAGTGACATATAAAAATAATTAATATAGTATAAATATAATATATAAATGTAGGTATAGATTTAAAGCAAAGATTAAAGTTATTATAATCATTCAAGTATTAAAAATAATTGAAAATGCCTTATATTTTTAAGTAATGAAAATACAATAAAAAAGAAAACTATATTCTATACAAAATAAAATTTTAGTGTTCATTTATAAATGGAAAGAAAAAAATACAGGCGAATTGAGAACCTCCTCCTTTTTTTGAAGTCGGTTATTAAAAGAGATTTGCCATAAACGTGAGAATTCACTTTTCGGAGCTATGATAATTTATTCAAGGGATGAAAATATTTCAGAGGCGGTCCAAAGGGTGAGCGTGTTAAATAGATAATTTTATGCAAAAGCTAATAAATTTGAATTTTCAATTGCATTTGTAATTTATGACTTGAAAATTAATATTATTTTAAATTTAACTAAAATTTATTCTTCTTGTTAAATTATTTTGATAACAATTTTTAATATATTGGAAATACATTCCTCTCCAGCCCATTTATGTCCCACTGTTGGCCACGGGCGTCCTCCAATTTGGAGGAATTATGGTCTACAGTGCCGCGCTGACCAGGCGTGTTGTCACAGGGTTTACTTCCGAGTTTTCCGTCTCTCACAGAGGATGCTATCTGAGTGCAATATCCCTTAGCTGACTTTTTACAGCACCCTTGGAAGGAGATGGGGTGGTGACACTTGTATTCTTAACCCGTCACCACACATGTAAATATGTACATTATATACAAGTGATCAAATCTTAATCTTAACTTTTATGAAACAAAGTGTTTATTTTTGTATGTAGGTCCCTATGTGAGATCATATATCTTTAAATCTAAACATCGGATTTTAAAGCGGTCTTTGTTTTTAGATAGAATGATTTAAACTTTAAAAGGACAGCTTTTTTGTTAAGGTTAGGTTTCTAAATAACTTGTGTACGAAGTTGCGGGCAACAGCTAGTGAATAAATAAAACTAATCATAAAACAATTACTGTCACTTGATTGTTTTAGTTAATACCAAAGTAAAAATAACTTGTACTCAATTGCCTTTTTAACCGACGTCAAAAAAGGAGGTGGTTCTCAATTCATCTGTATGTTTCTTTTTAATATTTTTTTTATATTTTACCTCATAACTTTTAACTGGTAACGCGTTTTTAATGATTCTTTTTTATTTGAAAGCTGGTGGTTCTCGTGTAGTCCCATTGGCACTGAGTCAGAATCTGATCGTTATCTCTTGGGAATTGGATGAAAACCCTTAAATATCAAAGGCACATGAAGTCGGTTGTACTTTTTTTTGAAAATACCTACTCATTTATCTCTTAATTTATATTTTGCTTCATACCTATACCACTACTAAAGTCTGAGTTAAAAGAGTCAGTTTGGAGACTCTCAATGTTATAGAGTTAAGAGTTCTTCATCTCACTCAAATGTATTTTTATTTTTTATTTTTTTATTTATTAAGCTTTATGCACAAAATTAAGTTGTACAATGGCGGACTTAGTGCCAAGGGCATTCTCTACCAGGCAACCATTGGTAGGTGCAGAAAGTGCTACTGGTAGGTGCTATTAATTTAACGATAGTAATAATATTTAAACAACAAATACATACCTACAGCCTAAAAACAATATACATTACATAAAAATACACAATATAATAGCACACAAATACATACACGTAAATCTAATATATAAAATTCACGTGTCACAGTGTTAGTTACCGTACTCCTCCGAAACGGCTTGATCAATTTTTATGAAAGTTTACATGTATATTCAGTAGGTCTGAGAATCGGCCAACATCTATTTTTCAAATTTTTTTTTGTATGGCATAACAACGTTTGCCGGGTCAGCTAGTATATATATATAAATCATATATAAATAATATTAATGTAGTGCGAGAAAAGCTACTAAATTTCTGCCGAAAGGTTAAAATAGATCTGACGAACTCTGCGTTTAAAAAGACTACGAGTGGTAGACAACCTGACCTCACGAGGGAGTGCGTTCCAGAGGAGAATAGATTGAATTATGAAAGAAGAATGGACGAGACTAGTACTATGCCTATGGCAAGAAAGAAGAATGTCGTTTGAAGAGCGAAGGATTCTAAGATGTAGTTCTGAACGATTTTGGAAATAAGATTATTGTATATACATATATATGTATTTTCTTTTACCTATTTGAAATATTTGAACATTAGAAGTATTATGATGACAATAATGTAAAACATCCTTTGTGTTTTAACAATGACTCTTTGTGAGGAACTGTGAATATCTTCAAACAAATCTTAAGGGCTCTCTTTACCCTTTTTTGTCAGAAAGAGTAAATACCCTCTATAACTTCACATGCTTTTTTAACAATTCATCATAACATATTTCATAGTATTTTATTTAACAAATGTAATTTAAATCATAATAAAATTGGTTATCACGTGATGATGAAAATAAAAAGCTTAGCGTATCAATTGCAACATAAATATGTTGCGATTTTTATTAGAACGCCGATAAGCATTAAAAATAAATAGATAAATATTCACAGACATTTCACACACAACGTCCTCTGGTCCGTAAGCTTATATGCTCGTGTTATGGGTACCAGAATACGGATAGAATACATATACTACTTTTCTTTTGTAAATACATACTCATAATACATAGTAAACACCCAGACGCAGTACAAACATTTGTATGACAATTAGAAAAACAACACAAATTATTGTCCCGAGTGGGAATTGAACCCGCAACCTCTTGATAGGCAGTCCGTTACACGAACCACTCAACCATGAGGCTCGTCATTGTATTCGTTTTCTTACAACAATAAGCTATTTGATATTTCGATACTTGTTAATTCTATCAGCTTATGTTTATGGCATGATAACGGACAATAAACAAGTCTTATTTTATTCGAAACTTCTTAAAGTAATTGTTATGTAAACGAGCTTCACACGAGCTTCGTTTAAAAATTTACCAACTTGAAATTTACGTCCCAGGATTGGAAGGCGTGCAATCCTTATCTGGATTATTTATGTTTTAAGTTATGTAAAGTACAGCTCGAATGAAAGAAAGGTGTTAGTTTTATTTTGTACAAATTATTATTTTACTTTTATGACTACAATCATTCTAAAAGACTTCTGTAGGAATGGAGGTTTAATGAAATTAAAAAAAAAGCAACAACCAACCAAAATCATAATAACCTGCAATTGACTCTGATAAAATACTTTATCAACAGTTGTTATATAAATTAGCATTAAAGATGTAAGTAAAGTTACAAACTTTCACTGAAGAAGAATCCAATTAAATCAATTGCAACAACAGTCAGCGTAGGATAGGTAATTTGTCGAAGAAGGCTATCGGCTATATAACATCACGCTGCGGCTAATGTAAGACATCAGTTAAAAAAACGGGATTTTTTTCTAAATTCCTCGCGTATGAATACTTGCTGTATCAGGAGTGAAATTAAAGACCTACATGATTAAGTAACAATAAAATAACTGACTAATTCTATAGACAATCTAATTTAACTTGAAATAAAAATAATGTAGGTAACTATAAACTATCACGCTTTGGTTGAAATAACAATACAAAAGAGAGACCACATTGACCACACGTCCACGTTCGTCCTGAATAGCAAATATTGGGAGAACGAGAGTAACACTGGCCGTATTTTATCGAATATGTACGTTTATGCATGTGTAGTACATATTACGTGTGCATAGGTCGTATGCACGTATTATTACTGGCTAAAGAGAGAAATAACTACTACTGCATTTGTATTTTTGGAAGCCCGTTATCATTCCTTTTACAATGGTTAAAGAGTAATTCATGATTCTCAATATTTACCAGATTTGAAATATTATTATGTTTACTGATTATAATTTTATTTTCAAAAATAAAATATAGTAACTATTGCGACGAAAAACTCATCTTATTGTTCAACTAAATATTGATACTGAACTACTGACATGCAATACAAAAGTGAGAGCAGTATCGCGAGATAAATCTCGAAGACACTTTACCCTTTTGTGTCAGATAAGTATAATGCCTACTTTCACGCTTATGCTATGCTGTTACATATTTTATATTTATACTAAATGTTGCCATAGTTCTTGCATTTTTGAATTTAAAAAAAAATAAACAAAATCAAAATTATTTACATTTTAAGTACTTATAGGACGGGCAGACTTTTAGCTCAAACAGGTCAGACTAGTATATAGTTATAGTTTGGTAATAATATTTTTTATATAATAATAACATCTAATATTAGATAGGAAATGGTTTATTTTAACTAATCTGTACTAATATGAACTAATCTTAAACCAGTGTTTCCACAGACAAACAAAATTCAACCATAATATTTTGTTACACAATGAAAAAAAACTATTTACCATATTTCGGCGGTTTTATCAACAATAGTGATGCGCATCTCAAGCAAAGATCATCTAACTTAATCTTTATACACGTAAATATACTTTTTAAAGTAGAAAAGTGCTAGGAATTTCATCCTTGACGTATAATAACGCTTAATATTGCTCATGGAACTCCTCTGTAAGCGGCCTATTGTAAACGATATTCGTATAAGTTATTGAAATTTCCGACGACTTTATGAATATTTTGTATAAACATTAATGCAAAATATTTGTTTAAACATAGAAGTTCGTCTATGTAGTCTTTATCCAATATTTGCAGTTGTTTCATAGTAGGTGAAAGATACAAACATTTGAAAAAAGAAGGTCAGTTTTCAAGTATTATGTTCGATTAAGTGTATTTTGTTACGTTGTTTATGCCTTCAGTAACACAAATGTGTTAGTAATGTAAGTAGCAGCATAAAAAACATTCTATATATTATTATCTAAGCTTCATTGGATGTTGAATAAAATAAAAATACACATTTTTCAACATTCCATTTTGAACAATGAACTGAAAAATAATTTATTTTATGTCACAGAGGAACGTCGTAACGAATGTAGTGTACCTTTATAATAAAAATTTTAAACAATTATAGACCCAGTATGTATTACAATTATAAGACCAAGTCGCGAAAATTTAAAATCGGTTAAATCCTGTATCATCACACCTGGTAATCATCGTATAGTAGACGCGATACTCTTTGTTTTAAAACAGTTTTGTCTTTAAATAAAACTACTTTTTACGGATTTAAATGCGTATATTTGTTTTAAATTTTGGCCCAACGTGGATGTGGGTAAACCCTGTATTATCTGATCGTAGAAGACATATACAGCTCAGTCTCACCCGTAACCATGGTGACTGCAAAGTCTCCGAAACGGCGGGCCAAAATTTAAAACAAATATACGCGTCTAAATCCGTAAAAAGTAGTTTTATTTAAACAAATGAGGCGCGCAAGTTTTGTCTTTGCCAAAGGTTAATGAACAAATTTTATACTTATCTACACAATATGTTTATCACTACTAGCACATGAGCTAAGAGAAGTAAAGTAAGATTAAAGCTACAGAGAGCAGAAAGTACTTACAGTACCTCGTCAATTCAAATGAATAAACCGTAGAACCCTTATTGTGGTAACAACATCAGGTGGGCGGTTCTGCTTGAATATTTAACAGTTTAAATGTTATACACGCACTTACCTACGTAATAAAATCACTGCAATAGGCAGTAATGATTACTGAACGCGTTTATAAGAATATGAATACATTTCATTTATGACATGCCAGCTGTGCCTTGCGTATACAAAACGTTTCATAATATTTATGGTTATTGCTCCAAACTCGTGGGTTACACAGTAATGAATATCGCCTTCAATGGTAAACCAACCACAGAGCGCAAAACGTTTTAATATAAATCAAAATAAGTTTTTCGAATATTGGCACTTGAAACGAAGAAAAAGCTACTTCAGAATAGTTAGTTTTAGTGCGTAGCAGCGGTCCGTGTGGTGACTGATTAAGAATGCAAGTGTCACCACCTCTTTTCTTTCCCAGGGTTCTGTAAGAGCCTGCTAAGGGACAATATAAGTAGTTAATGTCTACTGTGAGAGATTGAAAACTAAAAACTAAGCCCTGTGCCAACATGCCTGGTCAGCGCGGCACAGTAGACCATAATCCCTCCCAAAGTGGAGAACGCCCGTGCCCATCAGTGGGACAATAATAGGCTTTAGAGAGAGAGAGAGAGAGAGAGATGCGTAGCAAATTAACAACATTTCTTCTTTTGTATGGTTTTATATTATGATGTCTAGTTAATTTCTGTAGTACATCTACGTCGTAGCACTTCGTGTTGCAATTAAGCTACGCACAGAAGCTATTAAGGGCCTACATCAATATTATCGTATATCATCGCCGACACGTACATATTAACACAGCCAGTAGGTACAGAAAATGAAGAATTAGGGATACTTTTCCTATTTACTCAAAATCTACTAAATATATTTTAATTCTGATTTACGTGTTTCTATATATAATAGTTACTTATGTTTTTAAAGTTATTTCATTAGTTAATACGCGATAATAGACCGACAAATGAAAAAAATAAAAATTTTGAGAGGTTAATTCGCCAAGATTTTCTATCGAGAAAACTTTTTTCAATCGTGTTTCTGAGTTGATGCGATCCTAGATCATATATTGAAAAAACATATACTTAAAAATTAGAGCTCTAGCCATTCAATCTAAAGAAACAATGAAAACTTCGTACATAGAAAAATGCACGAAGCTATTTTGGTATCGTCTTAACTTACCCTAATACAAATCTACCTACATTTTGTAATAACTCATCATTACGGTAATATACACAAATTTATGTCTGTGTATTTATGTTTAGTTATGGTTATTTCATCTTACATTAAGATATAAGGTGAAATCATGGTGAAATATATTAAGACAAAACAAAATTATTTCAGTAAAATTCATTTATAAAATATGCTATTAAATAATTCCTTCTGTAATTAAATATTAAGTCTTTTAATTACATTAATATTCTACAAAGTTTACAAATACACTTTTAATTTGACGGGCCTCGTGGTGGAGTGGTTTATATAATAACGGACTGCCGATCATGAGGTCTCGGGTTCGATTCCCGGTCAGGACAATTATTTGTGTGATGTTTTTAATTGTCATACAAATGTTTGTACTGCGTCTGGGTGTTTACTATGTATTATAAGTATGTATTTACAAAAGAAAAGTAGTTTATGTATTATATCCGTATTCTGGTACCCATAACACAAGCATAATAAGCTTAGCTTGGGACCAGACGACGTTGTGTGAAATGTCCATGAATATTTATTTATTTATTTTATAAATACGGGAAAGTTCTGCATTTTTGAGAGCTTCTCTAAGAGTTTGCGTATTAATTTCATGATACTAAAAGTAAAAAGCTTGCCAAAATATGTACTAACTAATATTAAACTAATTTTCATATCTTCTTTTTTTATTATAAAATTTTAACCTCAACAGACATCTAGATTTTCAAACATCCGCGTAGTGAAAACAAATTGAAAAAAAAACGATTGTTTTTTTATTTGTTCTCTTCAATTCTATTCGTTTTCTTATACGGAATTTTGTAAGTGGTTTCAAAACAGATACATTGTGAAGAGTTAGATTGTAAACTATAGAATATTAATATTAATACCATCTGATAATCATTGCGCCGTACTGCGATAATGTGACGTAGTCTCGTAGATATCTTTGACGAGAACTCTACATAGCGCTCTACAATTTCTGAATATATTTAGGTATTATATAAAATTTATTTTTATCACAAGAATAACGTATGTCTTAATTCAGTATCTCACATGGTAACATGTCCAATGTATTCTGTTGTGATCTTCTAAAGTGTTTATAGTTACTGCCCTACCTGATAGTTCTAAATGTGGGCTTTTATGAATTGTGGATTTTTTGATAAAGAGCAACAAATATTCCGTCCTGCGGATGGACGTTAGGATGTATTTTTTTCTTAGAATCTTTCTCGTTCATAATATTTGTAGCATTTTATTCACCATTGGGTTATACTGGCTGTATTATCTCAAGGGATATTAAATTTCTTACATACGTAAACCGCTGAAGCCCCTTAACAGGTGTAGGCACGTTTGCTGAGTGCCTTTTTCTATTCTACTTGGATAGGGAAAATAAAATAGACAAGTTTTGGCAATTTTAATTAAGACCACTTAACTAAACATATGTAGGTACTACAACGAAAAACACCAAAAGTATAACAAAATTGTTGTTTGTACCTCGAATAACATTACCTTAATATTATAAGATACGGACCTAAATTGCGTAAATGAAATAAGGACCCTTTTTATGTTGTACGAAAGCACTTATTATTTGGAAAGTTATGTACTTTAACTTACTTCAAATAAATAAAAAAGACCTAAAAGTAACAACACGTTTTCCTAATCATGTAATTAACGATAAAATCATTATTCTCTCTCTCTCGCTCATTAACGTCCCACTATTGGGCACGGGCCTTCTGCACTTTGGGAGGGATTACGGTCTACTGTGCCTCGCTGACCAGGCGTGTTAGCATAGGGTCTATTCTTTTACTTATCTAACCTAAATACACACACACACACGCACACACACACACACACACACACGTACACACACGCACACACACATCTATTATGCCGCACTGACCAAGCGTGTTAGCACTGGGTATATTATAGAGTTTTCCGTCTCTCACATTAGATGTTAACGGCTTACAATATTCCTTACCTGGCTCTTACATCACTCTGAGGAAGAAATGGGGTGGTGACACTTGTATTCTTTATCCGACACCACACGGACATAACTTACTATTGTGTATAAATAAATTATTTTATATTTGAAAGCCAGTTTTTTGAGAAATAGAGCCAACTTTTCTGTTCTAGTATTGCAGCGTAGCATTCTTAAGAAATGTTTTTGTTTATTTATGTGCTCACAAATATCTTTCAATAACACAAAATATGGCAACAATTTTCTCAAGAATGTTTCCGTCGCTATGAGCAATAAGGTTTTCTGTTTTTGTTATGTTTATGATGATCATTCACTTTTAACTTCTTACTATTTAAGTGCTTTTAGCTGTTATAACAATACAGTTATCTTTGATAACATTTAAAATTTATAATAGTGGCAACATCACCATAAAACCTCTATTTTATATTTTAATTACTGAGCTAATAATATTAATGATCATCTAAACAACAGTAAAAGCATTCTTGTTACAGCGAATAAACGTTAATTGGATTAGATGTTCCTTGGTCGTTTGTCCTTAGACTATTTTACGCTCAAGAATCTTTGTCGAAATGTCGAGTCAACAATATTTTATGACCGTTATAAGCCTATTTTCAATGATTAAGTACATAAAAATCATAATCACAAACAAAATGGAATTGGAGGATTGAAATTTTTCATGTTGTAATATTGTTGAATAATCTTTGTTCTATAATAACCGCTATGCGCAAGCGGTGTTAATCTATAATTAATAGGTTGTATAACCTATTAATTATAGATTAACACTTATTACGATTACACTATAATTAACTTGTATATGAGTGTACCTATACACATTACACAAACCTAAATTATCAATTTAATATAATAATGTTTTTTCTGTACATTGTATTAGATTTTTAATGTGTATGGTTACATCATAACTCTATAGTCTTTTATACGTAAAATATCGTAATTTATTTTAGAGATATCACTTTTTTTTTTGTTTTTCTTGAATAGTCATGAGTAGGTCTAACTTCTGGTGCCCGCTTATCGTTGAATTTTGGGACACCTGTATAAGTTTGACCGAGTAATTTCTAGATAGTTTTTTGTAAGCCCGCTCGGTATTGGTTTTAAATAATTAATTGACTTCAAAAAAAAGAGGAGGCTTTCAATTCGTCTGTAGGATTTTTTTTTTATGTTTGTTACCTCATAACTTTTAACTGGGCGAAGCGATTTTAGTGATTCATTTTTTTTAAAAACTGGTGTGTTTCCGTGTGGTCCCGACACCGGGTCAGAATCTAATGGTTATGTCCTGATAAATCGAGGAAAACCGTCCAATTTCAAAGTTATATGAAGTTGGTTGGACTTTTTTCAAAAATACTCAATTATTTGAATGCCGCCTACACACGTTACGATAAACCATAACGAAAAAACTGCGCAGTTTTATCTAACGATTTTTATGGACGACCGCGGTCGTCAGTTCTCCTCACAAGCTCGTGCAAGTAGCATGTCGTCAACAGTTACAGTTAAATTATATTATTACATAAACAAATTTCACAAGAAGTTTTTATTCGTCTCGATAGATGGCGTTGTGCCGTCTCGCTACATCACGCTATTATTTCGTTTAACGCATTTTACGTATAACCTTGACAAAATATTTGTTTAGTATCACATATGTACAATATGTACATGAACTACATATAAATATAAATTTATGTACATTTCACACATTGTCCTCAGGTCCCATGTTAAGCTTATTTATATGCTTGTGATATGGGTAGATAAATACTAGATAGTTATACGGAACCGTTATTGGCGGTTACACCAGGCTGAGTGGCGCCATGTGATACGTTGTTGTAAAAATGTAAACATTTGTGAAATAAGACCAACTCTAAACAGTTGGTACTGACATCTATTGTTTTTCTAGTGTAGTATTTCATACGGTATCAAGTTATATTCTTCAAGCGTTCAAATAGTAATGCATTTTTGCGGGAGATGGCATTATTTACAACGTTTTTTACAACTTTTCGTGTGGCACCGAGGGTTGCCGGGGCGCCATCTAGTTTAATTATAAAACATCAATCACAACAACATCCTTGAAACTGCGCGGCTGTCTAAAACCAAAACCTAGCAAGTCACGTTTTTTTAATTCATTTTCCTAAACCAATTATTTCCCAATTTTCTTACTGCGTCTAATTCAAAAACAACTGTATTTCTTTTTCTATCTTACATAGAATCACAGATACAAACATGTATAAACCTAGCAACCAGCACTTCATACTTGTTGATTACAAAATGAAAAAGAATCTGTTAAAAAATTGTAACTTGCTAGGTTTGGGTTTTGGACAGCCGTGCGGCGGCGAACACACCGCCAACAGCGTCACGTCATTGCTGCGTATTTCGCACGGAAGCAAGAAACAAACGGGCGGGAACGGTGTCGCGCACGACAAGTACATCAGCAGCCAAACCCGTAGTAGTGACCTTAGTCCAGTCAAATTACGGCTGAGAATGGGAAAAATAATCACTAAAATACCTAGTTTGGGAATTATGAAGGATCGATCGGGGGGTGTATTCTGAGCTTATATTCCAATTTGAGGGAATCTAGGGAGGTCAGCTCAAGGTCATTTCGATGAAAACGCGTTTAATTCGATATCTCGAGAACGGTTAGTGTTAGGCAAAAAATTGTAGAGACCTTTTCTCTTTTAAATTCAATTTACTAACTTTTTTATCCGAACCTTTTTTTTTTATCATCAATATTTTTCAATTTATTGCTTCTGATAGGCAAAAATTTTACTTTTTTTCCTCCCTTTTTTTTATTTTTCGCCGTTTTCTCCCCAACCATTCAATTTGATTAAATTTTACCCGAATATGAAAGTGTTGCTCTTTTAATTATGAACAACTTTATATATAAACTTTTTTCTGTAATGCCAATACCTTCGGAGTTATATATTACTTTACCGAGCGAAATCCGTGCCACTGTCGCAATATCATCGACATCAGTGGGTATTTAGTATTTGAAAGAAATATTAAAGTATTCCATGATCATTTATTAGCCAACTTACCTGTATCAAAAGGTGAATCGATTAAACTATTAAAAAATTGAACTTCATTTAAATATTAAAAATTGTAATAATTGAAATATCATTTAAATATTGTACTTTTTCAATTTGGGTATTTTTTATTCCATTCAATGGGATAATAATGTGAATAAGGATTAGAAAAAGAAGTAAACGAATAATTGAAAGTGTTTCACACATTTATTGATAAAAAAATAGGTCATAAAATTGATAAAATTAAGTACGCGAGGTCGATGGAAGTGAATCGTCAATATTAAAGGCCCTGACGGTATCGAGGCATACGTCGTCCTCGTCCATTGCGTCAAAAATATCATCGTTGAGAACATTGGCGATATTAGAACAATAGTTCTCTTGGCAATTAGTGCAAATTACTGAGCAAAACAGGCCGGCCTTTCTACACCCGCACGCTTTGCCGCAGTTGGTTTTGCATTTGCACGCAATTGATCTAAGCAAATCTTCCGGAGCTGGTTTCAGTGACATCAGTATCGGCTCCAATCCACGGGGGGTGCGACGCCAGCCCCACTCCTCGGGTTCCAGATAATTTTCGAGCTAGTATTATATTTGGTAGTAACACCTCAACGAGTGAAAAACTGCGGCATCGGAGGTAGGAGGAAGGGATTGCAATTTAACCCTCCCACTGCTTGCCAATTTTCCTTGCCTTTCGGAAGCAATATATTGGAAAATATTGATTTTAAAAAAAAGTTACGGATAAAAAAGTTAGTAAATTTAATTTAGAAGAGAAAAGGTCTCTACAATTTTTTGCCTAACACTAACCGTTCTCGAGATATCGAATTAAACGCATTTTCATCGAAATGACCTTGAGCTGACCTCCCTAGATTCCCTCAAATTGGAATATAAGCTCAGAATACACCCCCCGATCGATCCTTCATAATTCCCAAACTAGGTATTTTAGTGATTATTTCTTGCGGTAATTTGACTGGACTACCTTTATCGCTACGGTAGACAGTGCGCCCAACTCATTGGTGGCGGCGGCAAACGCAGCTGGCGCCAATGCAATCTGCAATCTCCCCTAAAAGGAAGAGAAGAAGAAAATGCCGCCGCAGCGAAAATCGAGTCCGCACCCTCCCGCCAGAAGGCGCCCAAACAAGCCGCACCGCCAGTAACGGCGCCCACTGAGCAGTCCGCACCGCCTGCCGTGTGCATCGTGTGCGCGCTCGCCGCGAAACAGGCGCCCGCCGCTCCAACCGTGGCGCCTGCCGCTCCTAAACCCCCTATCCATAAAATGAACGCTGAGACCGCCAAACTCGTCATCGAGTCATCCGCCGAAATAAACTAAGTTCGACCGGCACCCCCAAGTCCCTTGCAGGCCCTTGAGACGACCCAATTTCTCAGGACATAACCATCAGATCCTGACCTGGTGCCAATGGGACCACACGGGAATCAGCAGACTTGTAAAAAAAGAATCATTATAATCGCTTTGCCCAGTTAAAAGTTATGAGGTAATAAACATAAATAAAAAAGAAAACATACGAAAGATTTGAAAACCTCCTCTTTTTTTTAAGTTGGTTAAAAATACCCAGACGCAGTACCTACTATTTATTATTATAGTATTTGTGTAACAAATAAAAACAAAAATGAATTGGCTGTCCTGCACAGGAATCGAACCCCTTGACCTTTTGAACGGCCGCAGTAGTAGAATACATGAACCACTAGACCACGAGGACCGTCGATCAAGCGGTCAGAAAATCGAAACGATTTTAAGAAATAAAAATTGTATCTTCCTTCGACGAACGATAATTCGCAGCAAATGTTCTACAAACGAACGAAAAATCGAAGATCAAGAGATCGCACAGTTTTATCGTACGATAATTTAGTGCGCGCTAAACAACGCACATTTGACGAACGATTCGATTTGCAGCGATTTGCCATACATTTTTTAAAAAAAGAATACCCAAATTGAACTGCACAGTTTTGTCGGCCGACTTTTCGTTCGATAAATCGTAAGGTGTGTAGGGGCCTTAAAATACAAGTCTTCAGACGTAGTATCTCATTAAAATGACACAGTGAATTCCATTTACAACTGAATATTTTTGCAGTATTTGACTCTTGGCACTATAACGTTAAATTTTACTTACAAAGGCAACCAGCAATGTATTTATATTAAAGCTATAGGCATTACGTCGCTAAAGGCACACTAACTCCTAGTTATTTTAAATAATAATGCAGTTATTTTTCCTTAACAGAATACAGAAAGCGTTAAGTTGGAATGGAACCGCAGAGATTTTAAAGAAATATTTTAAAATGCCCGTGCGGTTTATTTCAAGTAGCTTTTAGTAAAATGTGAATAACGCTACAGTGCATATTTTAATGATGTTTCAATGTTAAAATCAAATGAGAAGTAGTTTATGTTCGGGTGAAAACTAACATATCTACTTACTAACTGTGCTATCTAAATACTATAGATACACATTTAATTTACAGAAAAACGTCGTAATAGGTACATATTACTGGTAAACATTCACGGGTAAATAATTTTGCGATGAATTTAAACTTATCAGTGGTTAACTACAGTCGAAAATCGGGGTATTTGTTAGGAACTGATAGATTTTGTTTTTAGGGTTCCGTACCCAAAGGGTAAAAACGGGACCCTATTACTGAGACTTCGCTGTCCGTCCGTCCGTCCGTCCGTCCGTCCGTCCGTCCGTCCGTCCGTCCGTCCGTCCGTCCGTCCGTCCGTCCGTCTGTCACCAGGCTGTATCTCAAGAACGGTGATAGCTAGAGAGTTGAAATTTTCACAGATGATGTATTTCTATTGCCGCTATAACAACAAATACTAAAAATAAAATAAAATAAATATTTAAGGGGGGCTCCCATACAACAAACATGATTTTTAGGGTTCCGTACCCAGTATCTCAAGAACGGTGATAGCTAGAGAGTTGAAATTTTCACAGATGATGTATTTCTATTGCCGCTATAACAACAAATACTAAAAATAAAATAAAATAAATATTTAAGGGGGGCTCCCATACAACAAACATGATTTTTAGGGTTCCGTACCCAGTATCTCAAGAACGGTGATAGCTAGACAGTTGAAATTTTCACAGATGATGTATTTCTATTGCCGCTATAACAACAAATACTAAAAATAAAATAAAATAAATATTTAAGGGGGGCTCCCATACAACAAACATGATTTTTTTACCGTTTCTTGCTCGATACTAATAACGTTGCCTTATGTTGCATAGATAATGGTACGGAACCCTTCGTGCGCGAGTCCGACTCGCACTTGACCAATTTTTTATTTTGTCGCCATGCCGGTAGGTATCAAAATCGATCAACATACACATTGTGAACCGTTTTCTTTCCTTCTACTATTTAATATTTATTTATTTAAATATAAATAACCATTTTACACAAACATTTTAGATTATAAATAAAGACATTAATCTTTATTTATAATCTAAAATGTTTGTCAAGCAGACTCTATCAACGTTCAGTCTTGATGTAACTACTTAAAAGTTTCAACTGCTCGCCTGTAAGTGATCTTCTAAGATGAAAAGCACTTGTCATTTAAAGTAAAAAGTTTAGATGTCATTGTAAGACGAAAGTGTCGTTATTGATGTTTAACTTTTCAACTTGTAGAACTTGAAAAGTTAAGAAGAAGAAGTTAAGAAGTTAGAACTTCGCTATAAAACCTTGTAACTGATTCTTCAGTTGCTCGCCTATTTCGAATATTTTAACCAAAAACAATTTCAGTAAATAAACTGAAGAATGAATTACCTACGAATTATTATACTTAACAGCGGTCAAAGCTTTATGTCGTAGCTATGCTATTACTCTTTTGTTACACAAAAATGATGAACTGCCAGTTTGGCTGCTGACTGGAAATCACATTTTTATATATTATATGTATCAAATTTCTTTACTGTAACCTCTGTGCTATAACCAAATCTTTTTAAAAACGTGTGTTTTTTCGTGCAATCACAGGCAATGAAAGTTTTACTTTCTTTCTTTCAATTAATATAAAAGTGAGACTTACGCCAACGGCTAGCTGATTGAATAATAATTGAAACAAAGGCTCGTAGCAAGATTGGTTGGTAGGTAACAATACGAGCCTGACATACCTTAACATAGCTCTTTTCTCACTAATTACACTGTCAGCTACAATTAGGTCTTTGTTACACTTTAGTTGAGTAAGTAGAAAAAGTACCCAATTATCTAAATGAATTGATTTAATAGTTGGCAGAAAAATAAGAAAAATTATTCCTGCTGATACTGAATTTAAAAAAAACATTCCAATCTGTAAGATCGCTTTTATTATTTTTCATATTTCAGACGATATATTTTTACAAATAGCAAAAAGCAAGAGAAGGGATAACTCTTCATCGATTCTGTCACATAAAAAGCACCGTTCGCGAGTTATTTGTTTTTATAGGACAATGTTTTGTTTTAGTGAGGCGTTATGGATAAGATTGAAAATAAATAATTTTAGTAAATCCGTTTTAGTTTATGATTCTTTTAAATTTCTATAAGTTTAAATCTTTAACCTAAAGTAGAATTTTGGTGTCCGTTTGTTTGACCAAAAGTCATTTGGCAAAACTACACTTGACAAACAACGTTTGGCAAAACAATGAATTCGCCTATTGATCATTTATATTTTTATTTTATTGGCCAAATGATCAACACTTAAATTTTCATTTTATAAAAGATTACTTTACAAAACTAACATTTGGCAACTGAGTTATTAGATAAATCTACTATTTGTCAAAAAATTTGGTGTTATTGTTAAAATTACTATCTTTTGCATATTTTTTTGCAAAGCCACTGCTCTGGATTTTCCTGAAAAGAAAATACTATAAGTATTAATTGATATATTTTATTATATACGATAGAAAAAAAAGATAGAAAAAAAAAGATATTTTACATTATTTCCAAAATAATTACTTTTCTCCCTTTAATTCATGATAATAATGATACATTTAAAACAACTTAATTTACGAAACTTATCATTTGGTGAAATGACAAAAAGGTCAATTGACATTTGAATACTTAACACATTTGTCAAGTGTAGTGTTTGCTAATGGATCATTTGCCAAGTAAGTTTTTGTAAGATGATACTTTTGTCAAGTGTATTGTTTGCCAAATGATCATTTGGTAAAACGTTGTTTGCAAATGATCATTTGTCAATAATTTTTTGGTCAATCATTAAGGAACCTAGAAATGTACATATTGCACTTGTTTTCGAGATCTTGTAAAATCCCTTTTACGCTAATTATGCAATTGTCGATTTATGGTAATTACAAAATTAGTATATTTTTCTACGCTATAGCGCATATGAAGCCTATGGATGAACGTTCAAAACATAAGTAGAGATACATTTTAGATATTGAAACAAAAATAGCTGTGGAAATGGAATGATATTTTAATATATTTTTAAGGGCAGTGAAGTGGCTCACAGACTGAAAACCGAGAAGCACTCGGTTTCTTTCATAAAAGCACTCGTATGGCTTGTTGAGAGATCTCACACTGGCCTTATGAAAATATGATTATTTTTATTTCTTATTTTGTAAGTGTCCACATTTTGAAGTGTACGACGAGGATTAGCACCTTTTGAGTAAATTTTGAGGCTTAGATTTATTCAGTCTAGTGATAATTAGAATTTGAGTTAATACAATTAGAAGTTGAGTTGAGTTAATAGTCAACTTCAAATTCAAATTCGGTTTATACATAAAAAGAATTTGAATTTTTGGGGTTGCGTGGGGTTAATAACTATGTTTTTATCAAGGGTTTAACTATTTTTAGAGGCTACTACACTTTTATTGACGTTTGTGTACATACTGCCTCATAGATATAAAATCGCTTAACAGCCTTAATATAGCGATTTTTATGGCTTTTGTCTTTTACGATAGGTAGGTACTTATTATAAAGGATAAAGTTCTAGCCGCGCAAAAATAAAATTTCTAAACTAAAAAAACCGAAAAATCTCTATTTCTTAATACATCAAATGATCTAAATATTTTTTATTTAACATTATTGAACGTCGTAGTATATACATTACCTCAAATATGGCTGTTGCTAGTCGTCCGGTTATACGGACGACTAATATTCAATATTTGTCCGGTTATCGGATGAATAAAATATATTAATCGTCCGGTTATCGCATTATTACGCATTATCGCTGATGCTGTTGTTTTCATCAAATTAGAAGGCTGTTGATAATCGCACGACAATCGTATGAATAAAAAATAATTATTTATACGACTACTTTATTATTTGTACTAATTACGTTTCATATAACTTTAGAAATTAAATAAAATAAGGTTTTCGAAATAAAAAAAAACCCTAACCTAACCTTCACTCGGTTAGCTTCGAGATCTAGTAACTCCGCAATTTTTTCCTTTTGCTCCTTAGTTAATCTTCTGCTG
This sequence comes from Orgyia antiqua, assembly GCA_916999025.1. NCBI lineage: Eukaryota > Metazoa > Arthropoda > Insecta > Lepidoptera > Erebidae > Orgyia > Orgyia antiqua. The sequence goes on along the minus strand of OU779864.1, from coordinate 10,355,767 downwards.
CGTGGACAGTGTCGAAAAAGATTTTCACTTTTTTCACGAAAAAAATTCTTAGTAATAAATTTAATAATAAAAAAATAATAATATCCGTATGAATATACCTACGCATTCAAAAAAAAAAAAAGCCGTACAAATAGTCGCATCCACGATTGTTACCGGACGATTCATTAATTTTAATCGTCCGATTAATGGACGATTAGACACTTCGTTCAAATATAGCCCTTTCAAAACAAAATATTCTGTGAAGCTTTATTCAAGAACTTTCTAAAAGTTGTATTCAAAGAACGTTTTACTTACGAGAAAATTGTCAAATTGTCTCATTTGATTTATGTTAGCAGTACCCAGCAGATAGCAGGGATGCGACATCCATCATAATATTTGCCGGGACGCAAAACTTATTGTCATTGTTATTCGCAAAATGGCGATCGATCGATAGCACTATCACAATAAATAAACTGACTAGATATGACTCTATTATTTTTATAACCCTTTGATTGAGACGTTAAGATATATTGGTACCGATTCTAATGCATTTACGACATAATTAAACTTAACCAAAATGTTATAAATTTAGTGTAGTTAAGTTGTTGGACACAAATTAATCAGAATCGGCACCAATGTCTATCTGCTAACTTAACAATCTATCAAACTATAACTACACGTGCACATTTAAGATGAAAGTACTTTCAAAATTCTAATAAACATAAAGATAAGTAAGTACATAGGCAACAATATTATTACCAATTCTTGTTTTATACAAGAACAAGCTGTGCTCCGCAGTTTCACTTGCGTATATTTTTCAAGCAATTGTTCAAAATTTTCTGTGTTAGTATAAAAACAATCATTATAGTGCAAGAAATATTTAAAAAAAAAAGGAATTAGTAATATCGATTCAGCTATTTTCGCAATTTGAAAGTCTGAATCTCAGAAAAAGTTTTAACGATTTTCATGCAAATGAGTATGAAATTGAATGTATTCAAGGTCCTAGCTAGGTTTTGTTTTCATGAAACATCATTTACTAATTAAACTAAATTATAATAAAAATAAAAAAAGCATAGCGAGTCCATCGCAAAATATTAATAAATTAACATCATTTACTAATAAAAATACCAAATAATCAAGTAGGTAGGTACTTAATTTATGCATTCTAAAAAGCTAGTTATGCCTTAACGTATATCAACGTGTTATCGACAGCTCGTAAATAGGACATATGTACGTGCAATAAGTAATTTAATATAACAGTTAAACCATGAATATTGTCAACTATCGTAATCGCAGCAAATATTCTAGATTTCAATTACACAGTTTCTTATCTAGTTAAACTAGTTTAGGATATTCTACATAAAGTTTCCACAATCTTCATAAATTTTGCGAAATATCGTTTTAAGTTACTCTATGGGTACCCTCGAAATATATTAATGGCAATGGTAAAAGGGATTTATATTAAATGCTCGTTACATCTCAGACCATAAACCCTCCTTTCAAACAGTTTGTGTGATATTCATAATTGTCATACAAATGTTTGTACTGCGTCTGGGTAATTACTATCTACATATTATAAGTATGTATTTAGAAAAGAAAAGTAGGTACCTAGTATAATGTATTCTATCCGTAATCTGTTACCTACCCATAACCATAACACAAGCATGTAAGCTTAGCTTAGGACCTGTTGCCGCCATATATCGGCGCAATTATTAATCACTCTTTTTGTAGGTAGATCTATTTTCCTATCCGTTGCCCGCGCCCTCTCCCCGACCTAATTGCGTACTGACTCTCGTTCAAACCGCCGCCCGGGAGCCACGCTATGCTCTCGTGAGAAAAGAAGTCACGTACTCGCCGCGACACGAGGACTACGCTCTGTTCTCGTGGAAGAAGACTCAGAAGAAGTCGCTAACCGCACCACGGAAGACCGCTACGTCTTTCCGTGGAAGAAGAAGACGCGCCTAAGGTCATTGTCGGACCAGTGTGTGTCGCGAACCGCACGAAAGACATTGTGTCGTCGTTAATAAACCGCGAGTGTTAAATTACTAAAATCGCTGCAATATATGACGTACGTCATGTTGCCTAAAACTCCGAATTGTGAACTATTAATGATATTCGCGAGTGCATATGTTTAGACCAAACTGTGCGCCTATAACCGCAAGAATTACCTGTCCTGCCTTACAACCAGGACTGTGGAGATCAGAATAAGAAGACGAACAAGAGAAGATTGTGGTGAGTCGCATGTCTCCATTTAATATCCTTCCTGTTTCCGTCTATAGGGCAACGTAGTTTGATCCTCCTTATCTGTATCTTCTTATAATTTAGATCCTAGTAAGACCTACCACAAACCTCTGTGGCTTTATACGGCAAGGGTCTGGATTCCGCACCGCCAAACTCTAGTTCTTCTGGACGAGTTTTGTACCCCCCGCGCACCTCTTTCTTATATAGGCAGGGGCGCTAACAACTTTGGTCCTTTCGAGCCGGACCTGGTTCTTCTGGACAGGAACTTTATGTCCTGTCATTTGTTCCATAGAATCGGGTTACTAGAACCCTCATACTTCGGGTTCCCCCCCCCCCGCTTTTTAATATTTTCTAAATATAAATTCATATACATATTTAACTTAAACTATTTAATCAATTATATACTTTAACGTTAAAGATCCCGCTTCGTTAGTGCACCTGTTTACTAACGCATGTTCATTTCATAAAATCTATAAATAGATCGCTGTTATTACCTTTATTCATTCAAGGTTAATCATTTGTTATAACTTTGAAATAATATCGCATTCCCTGTGGTTACATTTTTATCAAGCTACCCGCATTTCAAGCCCCCGCGATTTAAATATCGCTCGCATAGATTCTAGAAACTGATTCTAGAAGTTTCTATTTTTAAATACCTTCAACTTAAGTCAATAGTTATATTACAAATACTATCCGCGTATTGCTTATGTATGTTTAGGTATAATTGCGTAGATATTACAATAAGTAAGCTGTAAATCTATCACTATTCATATTTTAGAAATAACGCATTATTTTTCTGTCTCGTTTGGTTATTATAAATTAACATGGAGACTCGCGCGACAAAGGAACGCGACCACAAAGGGCCATCTACTTTGTCAGATGAAATTAAGGATCCGCAACTATCGTTATTGGAAGCGAAGCGAAATATTCTATTTGAACGCGTACAAAGTATATACGATTGCGCTAAAACCGCAAATACTTCCGCATATGATAAGAATGCATTTCTTAGTTCTTGTATGACAGTCGATGAGATTCGAACTAGCTTTCATAAATTATTAGACGAGTATAATATAAGGTTAATGACCCTTAATCCTACCGCAAAGCCTAATTATCAAGCATATACCTCATTTGAGGATTTGTATTGTTACATAAAGAGGGTAATGTCCACTTTTATGACAGAACCTTCATCTAAACATCGCAATGAGGTCATGACATCTAGTACTCTAAGATTACCCGCTTTAGAGTTAGTCTCATTCGATGGAGACATTCGCAACTGGCCAATATTTTATGCCAGCTTTAAAACTAACGTACACGATAATAAATCGTTAACAGACGCTGATAAGTTGTATTATTTAATGGGTAAACTGTCATTTAAAGCGCAATCGGTTTTCGCAGGCATCACCGCTAATGCGCAAAATTATCCAATAATAATTCAGTCGTTAGTAGATAGATACGAAGATACGCGTACATTAGGTCGCACTTATTTAGATCAAATTATAAATCTTAAATTATCAAACACCGCTTCTATTACAAACTATCAATCCTTTGTTGATCAGTTAATTACCGCAATCGAGTCGCTGAAAAATCTACGATTAGATGATCTCGCTGATTTTATTTTACTGCATATCGCTATAAATAAATTCGATATTGACACAGTCCGTTCATTTGAAATGTCTGTACGTCATAATAAATTACCTACACTTAATAGTTTCGTGTCATTTATTAAAGATCAATGTCGAGTGTACCGCAATACTCCAACTGTATCGCTTAACAATAAAACTGTGATTAATAATAATATAAAAATTTCTAAAAATAATTACAGTCAACCTCCGAACCCGCGCGCTTATGTAGTATGTTCGGATACCGCTAATAATAATTCGCTAACTTGTTTATGTAATAATATTTTGCACAAACATTTATTTAAATGTCCCGCTTTCAATAAATTAACTCCCATGAATCGCTTTCAAATTGTTAAAGATAAAACCGCGTGTGTTAATTGCTTAAGCATTAAACACTTAACAAACAAATGCATCTCTAAAAATAGCTGATGTCGCTTTTGTAACCGCAAACATCATTCTTCCTTACATAGAAATAATATTTCACCGCACCCGCTAATTAATAATAATATTCGCAATCCTACCGTTCCAACCGCTGAGCCTTCGCCGCCGCAGCAGCCGGTCGCATCGCACGCGACATGTACTAGTTCGAATTCTCAACGCGAGGTCTCGCTATGTTCAACATGCATTGCTCGCTCGATGCCAACCGCGCCGTATAATACCGCACAAAACGCGCCGTGTACGACGAGTATATCTACTGTCTTGCTCGCCACGGCCCAAGTAGTTATATACGATAATTACGGCAAGCCTCATGTCTGTCGATGCCTTATAGATTCCGCCTCGCAAAGTAATTTTATTACTTATGATTGTTTTAAACGCCTAGGATTATGGGATAATTTTCAAAATTCTTCCTTACTAGTTAGAGGAATAGGTGGCTCACAAAAATCGGTTAAAGGATTGGTAGATATTAAGATATATTCGTGTTTTAATAATAATATTTGTTATGATTTATCCGCATTAATAGTGGAACAAATTACAGATAACTTACCGACTGTTCAAGTAAATGTTTCCGCGCTTGAACATTTTAAATCGTTACAGTTAGCTGACCCGTCATTTTCGATACCGGGCAGCATAGACATACTACTAGGAGCTGAGCTCTTCCCGCATCTACTGTTGTCTGTCGCTGGACATAGTAGACAATTAAATATGCCAACCGCGATTGAAACAACTCTTGGTGTCATTGTTATGGGTAGGGCACCCATTTTTAATAACGTTATGCATACAGCCTCGTATTGTTCTACCGAGAGCGATATAGATGCGCTTCTCAAACGTTTTTGGGAACTTGAGGAAATCTCCGTTCCTCTCGCTATGAGTTGCGCTGACCGCGAATGTGAAGAATTCTTTCGTGAAACTACGACTCGTGAGGATCACGGACGGTACATAGTAGCCTTACCTTTCAGTGGTGATCCGTATTCTTTAGGTGACTCTTACGTCTCCACCCTACGACGTTATCACTTCTTAGAACGTAAACTCGACGCGTCTTTAAAGTTACGCAACGCTTATAACGACGTCATGCGCGATTATATAAATAAAGGATATTTAAGTCCTGTGATAAGAGACAGCGACGTTAAGCCCGCGTATTATATTCCGCACAGAGCAGTTATTCGCGACGATAAAATTACTAGTAAACTTAGAGTAGTGTTAGACGCAAGCAGCCCAACTAGTAGTGGTCTGTCGTTAAATGATATTTTACATACTGGCCCTAACTTACAGGGTGATCTATTTAATATTATACTTATTTTCCGCCTGTTTAAAGTGGCGCTCACGGCTGACTGCCGTCAAATGTTTCTCAATATAAGTGTACGTGATTCCGATCGCAGGTATCAACGTATATTATATAGATTTGATAATCACGAGCCTATTTCTGTTTATCAATTTAACCGCGTATGTTTTGGATTAACTTCCAGTCCGTACCACGCATTGCGCGTTGTACGTCAATTAATCGCCGACGAAGGTGATAAATACCCCGCTGCAGCCCTAGCGGCGTCTTCCGCGTTATATATGGATGACATCGCTTATAGTGTCATGTCCGAACCGCAGGCCATAAGCCTTTGTGAAGAGCTTATACAGCTTTTCAAGCGTGGTCAATTAAACCTCGTCAAATGGATGAGTAACTCAAAGGTGGTTCTCGAGAACATACCTATATCACATAGGGCCTCTCCTGACATTGTGTTTGGAGAATCCGTACCGCAAAAGGTCCTCGGTTTACGTTGGGACCAATCGCGTGATAGTTTCCGCTATGACGTCACATTACCAAATGACAAATGTACAAAGCGCACAATGCTTTCCCTTGTGGCTCGTTTGTGGGATCTGATGGGTTTTGTGGCCCCCACTATTTTATATGCTAAACTCTTAATAAAAGACCTTTGGCTAGCTAAATGCGATTGGGATGATACACCTCCCCACCATATCGTAGTCGCTTGGAAACAGTTTTGTGCCAAGCTTTCTATACTTAACGAAATCATTATTCCGCGTCATCTTGGATTGGTTGACGGATGTTCTATAAATTTAGTGGGTTTCGCTGATGCTAGCGAACGCGCATACGGTGGTGTCGTCTATATGACGGTAGCGTCCAATAATAATATCTCCGTGAGATTAGTGTGTGCCAAATCGAAAGTCGCACCGGTAAAAACCGTTTCAATAGCGAGATTAGAGCTATGCGCCGCGCTCCTGTTATCACAATTACTGTGTAAGGTAAAAGACACAATTGCGTGCCGTTACCCCATTGATAAAATAATCGCGTTTACTGATTCAAAAATAACACTCGCTTGGATAAATTCATCTCCGCACCGCTGGCAAACTTTTGTAGCCAATAGAATTACAAAAATAATAGAACTTATTCCCGCTTCTTGCTTTAATCATGTCACAGGCGTAGATAACCCCGCGGATTGTTTATCGCGTGGTGTCACTCCCGCTCAACTCATAAGCCATCCGCTATGGCATCACGGTCCTACGTGGCTAACTTACCCCTATTTTCAGTGGCCGATAACTGTTTGCGACCTAGAATCGCCGAGCGCGGACGCACCCGAACAAAAGACCGTAGCATACCCTGTGACGTCATCCGTTACACGGCCTATGATCTACGAACTCGCGCTACGTATGTCCGCGTTTCCTAAGTTGTTACGCGCCATCGTCTACGTTTATAAATTTATTAAAATATTATCCCGCGTTATTCAAATTAAATTTATTCCAACCGCGTTGTTAGAAGTTCACATTAGCTGTGACATTCTAAACATTAAAGATAGTATATCTCAATTGCCCGCGTTAAATAAACTTAAGACCATGCTTATGCAAAATCAAGTATTGGTCAATCCGCGACCGCTTACCGCTTTAAGTAGGTGTCCATCGAAGCTTTACGCTTTGGCTCCGCCTGCAACTCTATAAAGCCCTTATAGACAAAGCTAATTAGTTTAAGTATTTAGTTATAAGTTTTAATAATATTAAATAAACCCGCCATAAAAATTAATCACCTAGTCTAGGTACCTACCGCGTCCGCCGATGGAGTTATTCAATTAAGAATATTCCGCTTCCGCTTAATTTAATCATTAAATCGCTCCGCTTACTTAAGTTGTATTACCTATGCCGATTCGTAGTCGCATAGCCTGTTGGCTAACTATTGCTAGTATTTGTAATATGCTTAAGTTATTTTTCATATTTCTTTCTAAAGTACCCTTTAGGCCCGGGGGGATGTTGCCGCCATATATCGGCGCAATTATTAATCACTCTTTTTGTAGGTAGATCTATTTTCCTATCCGTTGCCCGCGCCCTCTCCCCGACCTAATTGCGTACTGACTCTCGTTCAAACCGCCGCCCGGGAGCCACGCTATGCTCTCGTGAGAAAAGAAGTCACGTACTCGCCGCGACACGAGGACTACGCTCTGTTCTCGTGGAAGAAGACTCAGAAGAAGTCGCTAACCGCACCACGGAAGACCGCTACGTCTTTCCGTGGAAGAAGAAGACGCGCCTAAGGTCATTGTCGGACCAGTGTGTGTCGCGAACCGCACGAAAGACATTGTGTCGTCGTTAATAAACCGCGAGTGTTAAATTACTAAAATCGCTGCAATATATGACGTACGTCGTGTTGCCTAAAACTCCGAATTGTGAACTATTAATGATATTCGCGAGTGCATATGTTTAGACCAAACTGTGCGCCTATAACCGCAAGAATTACCTGTCCTGCCTTACAACCAGGACTGTGGAGATCAGAATAAGAAGACGAACAAGAGAAGATTGTGGTGAGTCGCATGTCTCCATTTAATATCCTTCCTGTTTCCGTCTATAGGGCAACGTAGTTTGATCCTCCTTATCTGTATCTTCTTATAATTTAGATCCTAGTAAGACCTACCACAAACCTCTGTGGCTTTATACGGCAAGGGTCTGGATTCCGCACCGCCAAACTCTAGTTCTTCTGGACGAGTTTTGTACCCCCCGCGCACCTCTTTCTTATATAGGCAGGGGCGCTAACAGGACCAGAGAACGTTTTTTGAAATGTCCATGAATATTTTTATTTATTTTTTAGGGAGGAAATGGGGTGGTGACGGGTATTCGTAAACCGTCAGCACAAGGACTACAAACAGATAAATTACTCACACCCATTCAACATGGAGATAATGTAGATAGACTAAATAAACCCGCATGGATAAAATATCATGTATTTGTACAGTAAATTGTTCAGAAGTATATAAAAATTGTTGTTTATACCTCGGAAACATTTCCCTTAATTGTATGGAACGGATCTAAATTGCGTAGATGAAATAAGGTTTCTTTTTATGACGCACAAAAAGCCTTCTATTTGCCGGCTTATGGATATTGTTACTCGACCTTACTTGAAGTAAAGTTTTTCGAAGCTTTTCGTAATTCGGTACTTGATTTCTATTTTTTGTTGTATTATGAATTTATGAACGTAAGCAATAAAATACTTTTAAAAAATACAAAAGTATAAAGGTTTGGAATATTTGATGTTTGATATAAGATCAAACACTAATCCTAAACTCTGAAAATAATAGTTAGAAAAATATGTTGTAATTATTAATTTAACTTAAAAGTTAATTGTTGGGAGAAGGCGTATTTTTTTAGTGTACCTTATGAGTATTTTTGGCGTAGAAAATAAGGCAAGGTGACTATAAAAATGTTTACGGCAAAATAAAAGCTCTATCTGTTCTCCCAAAAGATGATCCTCTGGGAAAAAATAACCGGTTGAGGTATAACCCAACAGGGTATATTATATATAACTATAATATAACTCAAGTATCGTCTAAAAGTTACTTACCTCAAACTGGTCAAATTACAACGCAAGTGTAGTTTACAACAACTGTTATAAAATAACTTTTATAACTTTTAAAATGGCAATAGAAGAAAACTAAGAAAATTCGAGTGACCAATCATTCAAAAAGTAGCAGTTGGCGATGCTGCTACAATAATACTTATAAATAAATATTGTTATGTTCAGCTCAAACAATGCCAAAATGAGACAATAGAATTCGTATTTTCAGTCTGTAACTTACAAACGTCACTTATTAGGTATGTAAATTTTCTACGCTACAGAAACATTATTACATCATTAAAGTTATTTATTAATTTTGCACTTGAGATGCTATGCTTTTACTTAATAAATTGAATTATGGTGGAAAAAGTGATTACCGCAAGTGGGACTTGCTCCCGCTTGCGGTAATCAAAATTGATAGCGTCAATAATAACATATAAAAATATTCGGCATTGCCACGTTGTATGGAAATGCTTATTTTTTGTACAAAATAAAGGCCAGCCTTCTGGTCACGAGAGGTGTCGATCAGTCGGCCCGCTAAATCTTTATAAAGATTTCGGGCACTCGGGCCCCATGAGCCTATAGCGTTTCGACCCCAAACGGCGCAAAAATATAATCCCTTAAGATTAAGTAATTTATTAATATTGCAATTGACTTGCTATGCTTTTACTTAATAAATCAAATTGTGTAAAACTATTTGATTTATTAAATAGAGTTTTTGTATAATTTGTTAAGGTTTGGTTTTTAAATGTCTAGCGCACGAAGTTACAGATAGCAGCTATATATAGATATTATTTATAGATACATATATTATTGTAAAATTTATCATCGTATTTTAATTGACATTCATTTTCTCTCAGAAAGCCCATTCTCCTTGAGACGACAGACGTAATAAATGGCCGGATTGCAATATATATGTACACTAATTTCCTGTACCCTGCCGTTTCTGTCGTCCTTTCTAATGTGCACCTTTTTGGTTCCACTCTCAACTTGTACTATCTTCAAATAACGGTCCTTTGAATAAATTAGTGAGTCACCTACTCCTTTTACTGTAATTTATTATCGGATTACAGCAGTCCTTGGTATATTTTATATTTAATAATTGTATTTCATGTTATTTTCTTTATTTATCTCTTTTACATCACAATATCTTACATTTTTAAATATATAATTAAATGTAAACTAAATAATAAAAAATATACATTTAAAAATATAAAATAAATGTGAGCTCCAACAGGCGGCGGGCACAGGGGCCAAGCCACCGGTGGCTAAGGATCCAGGGAGAGGAACCTCCTCACAATCCGAGCCGTATCCAAGATTACTGCTTTCTGTATTAGACCATCCGATCCATCTGATTATCCAACGCGAGCCTCTCTAGATGACGGTCGAGGCTCTTGGCAATTAGGCCATTGACAGACACAACGATTTCATGTTTATTATTAACATTTTTAAACTGTATTTTAATTTTTTTTCTAAATATCGATGTGAATAGTCTTCACGATATTCCTCCCTGTGGTGACGAATTAAGAATACAAGTGTCATCACCACATCTCCTCCCCAGGGTGCTGTAAAAGTCAGCTAAGGGATATTGCACACAGATAACATTCTCTGTGAGAGACGGAAAACTCGAAAATACACCGTGTGCCAACACGCCTGGTCAGCGCGGTACAGTAGACCATAATCCCTCGCAAAGTGGAGGAGGCCAGTGCCCAACAGTGGGACGTAAATGGGCTGGAGAAGGAAGTCTTCACTTCTATTAGCTTATCGAGGCTTGAGTAGCCTAACATTTACTTAATTAAATATATGCGATTAAATGGACAGTGAAATTAAGTTTTGTTTTTGTTGGGTATGGCGGAGTACCTGCCTAATAAAAAAGAACATTTTTGTATAAACTTCAAAAGAAAAATGATTTCATCTGGATAAATGATCGGTAATGTAATGTATTGTAGTGTAATGTAATTTTTGTAGTCTTACTACTGCTACAAGATATTTAATTTATTTCTTGTTATTCTTTCATTAAGTGGTATTTAGATAAATAAAATAAATATTTACAATATATATAATAAAAATAAATGTAAGAGTTAGTATTCCCGTAGCGGCGTAATGGCTATATCTGTAATGTACGGAGCGTAGAGCACATTACGGGATGTTTTTGTACGTCCTTTTGCAGATATTTTTACTGTTTATCCTTATTCTGTAAAATAAAGCAGGTAAAATTGCTGAAGTGCCTAGCTAAGATTAGATTTAAAAGAACGATGGAATATTCAAAACAAATTCTCTTCTAAATAGGTTCTCCTCTTATTCCACCTTCGAGAGTTTACATACTCGTATATAAAGGCCTGGGAAAATGATCTCAGATTTTATTTCTCAAAGTATTTCATTTTAAAACATTTGCTAATGCTTTTAAAGCTCTCATAGCAGGTAATTCTTACATCTGAAATTCAAATTTTGTGTGCAAGTTTAAGTGCACGCGTATATCTTTAATTATTTCAAAACAAAGTCGTTTTTAGGGTTCCGTACCCAAAGGGTAAAAACGGGACCCTATTACTGAGACTTCGCTGTCCGTCCGTCCGTCCGTCCGTCTGTCACCAGGCTGTATCTCAAGAACGGTGATAGCTAGAGAGTTGAAATTTTCACAGATGATGTATTTCTATTGCTGCTATAACAACAAATACTAAAAATAAAATAAAATAAATATTTAAGGGGGGCTCCCATACAACAAACATGATTTTTTTACCGTTTCTTGCTCTCATACAACAAACGTGATTAATTAAGTGTGTGTTGTTTGCTCATTTATTAATAACGTGCCTTATGTTGCATAGATAATGGTACGGAACCCTTCGTGCGCGAGTCCGACTCGCACTTGACCAATTTTTATTTTTGTACGTTAAACTATACACTGTTTTTTAAGATTCCACATATACCTACAAAGTTACGGGTGATAGCTAGTACATAATAAGTGATAGCAATCTTTCACGTGTCGCTCTTTCTAGATTTGTGTAGAATATTATAGGAATTTACCATTTTCATGTACAATTATTTGTGCGAGTTTTATGTGTTCCACCAAATGTTAATATTATAAATGCGAAAGTAACTCTGTCTGTCTGTTACGCTTTCCTGCTTAAACCTCTCAACCGATTTTGATGAAATTTGGCACAATCTTCAGACCCTGAGAAAGGACATAGACTACCTTTTATTGCAAAAAAAGGGATGAAAAATTTTCTAAATTTCACGCGGACGGAGTCGCGGGCAACAGCTAGTATATTTTATATCTATCTAACATTTAAATTCGTGATCTGTAGGTACTTTCTAATTACTGAGCAAATTATATTAGATAATGATTTCTAAAACAAAAGCAAAATATAGCTGCAAATAAAAATTAATTAAAGTAGATGCTAGAGGTCGTTTGTCTTTAAGCTACTTGTCCAGCGCTCGTGAGCCTTTCATCAAACCCCTCGAAATGTCGAGTATCATTATTCAACGGACGTCACTTAACATCGCCTTTACACCCAGTTTATGCTAGCCATGCGCCATGTTGAAATGCACTTTGCTACAAAAATTGCCCCATGACTGTAGTTTTTGTAGAAAAACAAAATTAAATGATGATAAGTAGATATGTAAGTACCAATATTTTTGCAAAAAAACTTTAAACTTAATGCCTAATTAAAGACTTAAGAACCGGGCGACACTACCTTCTTTTTAACAACAAACATGTTATAACCTGAAGCTTTTTTGATGTTATTAACTTTCGCAAATTATTTGCTGGCAAAATAAGGATAAAATATGCCTAAATAATAAGACTCACTTAACTTTGTTTCAATTTGTTTGAATTTAGCTGGAGATTTCGCTGTACTTTGTAAACAGGCAGAATATTGTAGCAACATTTAATTTTAACAGTATTAAAAAATATGGTTAACCGTCATGAGAACTGCAAAATGGATTACAAAAACGAATTCCAAAAAACCTTGTTTGCTATAAGCAGTCTATTGTCGTTATAGCAGTAATCTAACATGTAATCTCTTATTTTGTAACTGTAATACGTAGGTAGGTAATAATCTCAAAGAAATGCTAAGACAAATTTTAAAAAGCAAGCGACTAATATATAAATTTGGTGACTTGAAGTTTTATACATGTTGTTGTTCCTACCATTTTTGTATTTGTTAAGTGACACAAATTTTAGGACCTGTGGTTATACCATGATATGCTAATAAATTCTACTAGAAATATTGTACAAGTCATTTCTCCAAAACTTGTACAGAGTAGGTACTTTATGAAATAGCTTCAACATACAATTTCAATGTGTCACATAAAATATTGTTAAATATGACATATTTATGGCAACATGTATATCTACTGCTCCTTCGTATATGTAAACTTGTGTAGTAGTATCTAATATGTGAGGAGAGTTTAAGGTTTCCTCTATTCACCAAATAGACCAAGCGTAGAGATATCCTCGACCTAATATCTAATATATAAAATTCACGTGTCACAGTGTTAGTTACCGTACTCCTCCGAAACGGCTTGACCGATTTTTATGAAATTTTACATGCGTATTCAGTAGGTCTGAGAATCGGCCAACATCTATTTTTCAAACTTTTTTTTTATAGTATGGCAAAACAACGTTTGCCGGGTCAGCTAGTTTTTATATAAAACTAGCTGACCCGGCAAACGTTGTTTTGCCATACGAAAAAAAAAAATTGAAAAATAGTTGTTGGCCGATTCTCAGACCTACTGAATGTGCATGTAAAATTTCATAAAAATCGGTCTAGCCGTTTCGGAGGAGTACGGTAACTAACACTGTGACACGTGAATTTTATATATAAGATAATAAGAGAGAGAATAAGAGAGGATTGCCCCAATCTGTTGAAAAGAATTAACTTTAATGTTCCATCGAGATATCCTCGTGAAGCTGTTTTGCCACTGGCCGCTCCATTTAGGAGGACTGTACACGGAAAGAATTCCATTGCGCGATTGTGTCAACTAATAAATAAGAACAGTGAATCAGTAGATGTCCATTTTGACTCTCTCGCCAGGTTTCGCTTAAAAGTTAGCAAATAGAAGATATAATATTTAAAAAAAAATTCCTTGTTTTTATCTTCTAAGTTTTACATATTAACGGCGTGTCATCTCGCCACGTTTTTGGTGCATTTTCGGTCTGGTTTGTTTATTGATTCCTAATGTAATGAAATGTCTTCTTTATGCTTATTATTATTTATTGCTTTATTGCTTTTTATTTTTCAACTAGCTGTTGCCCTCGACTCCGTCCGCGTAGAATTTAGGAAATTTTCCCCGTTTTTGCAACATTTTTAACTACTGCTTGAGTGAGAGTATTATAAACGTAAGAGTAAACAAATATAATCAGAATGAACGAACTGCTAAGCTATCAGGAGTTACACGTGTTATTGTGAGTCAACCATAAAATATAGATATGTGCTGTTTCGGGATATTTTTTAGACAATTTTATGTAGAATATTTTCGTCATACATGATTTCTATCTTTAACCATTAAGGCTGCACACGCGATGGAAGCTTAAAAAATGGAGCACCTTATCCCATTTTCCCAACATTTCCCTTCACTACTCTGCTCCTATTGATTGTAGCGTGATGAAAAGTATACTATAACTTGCCCAGGAGTATGAAGAATAATGGTACCAAGTTTCGTTAAAATCCGTCGAGTAGTTTTTGTTTCTATAAGGAACATACAGACAGACAGACAGACAGACAAAAATTTTACTGATTGCATTTTTGGCATCAGTATCGATCACTAATCGCCCCCTGATAGTTATTTTGAAAATATATTTCATGTACAGAATTGACCTCTCTACAGATTTATTATAAGTATAGATTGGAGAAATACATATTATATAAGTACATTTTTTTTTAAGTCATGAAATGTTTATAATTTGATGTAGTTTATAATATTGTCTATTTATTAGATATTAGATTTTAAGTTTTATTTTTTAATTATTGTAATTTTTTGATTATTCTGACAGAATTATTGTTTGGTATTGATTTCAATTTTAACCAATTTTAATGAATTTTTGTCAAGTCAAATTAGGTAAATAATTATTTTTATAATGTTTAACAATTATTGATGTTGTTTTTAATAGAGCTCGATGATCTGTGCATGTCGTGGCTGCCTTTAACGGGTACACAACTGCATTGTAACCCCATGATACTGTATGTAATTATTGTATTGTTGACGTGCCTAACCAATGGCGGTCCTTAATTAAATTAAATTAAATCCATTAGCAAACTTTAGCCTGGCTAAATCGTACTTCATAGTATAATGACGTATAGCCTGTATCATAGACATACATAGATACATTTTCACGCACACATAGATATGTAAGTGGCTTTAAGACGACTGAGTGAAGTAGCCATAGACTATACATGTGTTAAATCTGTGATAATTAAACTTGGACATGATCAATTCATATCGCAATGAATTTTCTTGTTGATCTCTACATTTTTTATTACTTGGAATGAGTTGCTCTTGTTTATACGGAGCTTGCCGCATAGCCAGGAATGTAACTAGCTTCTGTGCACGAGGTTCGATTCTTACACAGGTCTCTCAGCTGCATCTAGCTTCATTTATTCTCCTGCCCACTATTTAAGGTGTGTCACTATGTCTTATTCTTTACGTAACTTATCCAGACTTTATTGTACTCAAACACTAGATTATTTAACTAAAACTTTTAACAGACTCAACCTATATCAAATCACAAACCTCGATTCGATCAACCTTTATAACAAAGCCTAAGCCTAATGTGTGGAGGGGAAGCATTAGATCAAAGGAACACTTCACCATAATGCTATTACGAGAAATCTCTACGTATTTCTTTATGTTGTACATTCAGAACCTTTAGAAATAAAATCTGAGCTAAGAAGTGGCTCCAATTCTGTTCCGTCAAGAACTAAACTATAATCAACTAAAATTAAACCGATTAATACTATAAAATATATTTCGCGTATTACGTGTTACACCTTTGTACTGATTAAAAACATTCGAAACGGCAAATATTTAAAGTTTAGTTATCATCATGAGTCATTCTATTAACATTCACGTTTTGGTTGTACACATAGAATTGGTACAAATACATGACCTATTTACTCTACATCCTATTTAGGTCGATATCGCAATGGCATAATTGTTTCAACAAATGTATCTAATACTATTCTACATTATTCAGTATTGATACCGAATTTCAAGCAGCAAATTTTATTTGTTATCCTAATTATTGGCAAACAGCGTAGCCTTCAAAGTACAATAAGAAATGAGTCATTATTCCGTATTATTGATATTTTCATAACAATGGTACCGATTCTTCTGGTTAAGTTTAGTTGTGCACGTGCACAACTAAACTAAAAAATGAAAATTCAGTGTCAATGACACAATTCGGCAATGTTAACAAAACTTTTTTATTAGATAATCTGCATATTATAGAGTAACGATTGTAATTAATAAAAATGTGTACAACGAAATAGCCAATTATTCAAAATACGCCATAGCTGTTCATCTTTAGTAAAGTTTAGCCGTGCTTGTAGAATTGGTATAATTATTTTTCTTTTATTAAGTTAAGTTACAATAGTAAGTTCGTTCATCATATTAGTAGCTGATCAATAGGAGAACGAACAGATACAAATTTTATTGCGTAACCGTTATGTATGATATATCGTATACAACAAACAATATACATATTCCAAGAGTTTGCTTAGCCCTACACCTAAACCTAATACCTAATATATAGTATGTCCTTTATTTATACAACACTTCTAAAAGGTGAATATAATAAAAAGGAGATGGTAAATTTAGTTGTGGCTTTATGAAAAATTTTGTATTTATAGTAAAACATAACTCGTAACTGGAATATCATAATTTACTCTAAGTAAATTTTTAACTTACGTTAAGGAAGGTTTAGATTTCTTTTTTCCATAATTCTATTTCTCTCAAATTCGGTAACGAACGTTACAAAAATATGAAAATTTAACTATCAAATTTTTAAAGTGTAGAAGCTACACAATGCCAGAAGCCAGTTATAAAAAGGTAATTTTTCAGTCTAATCGCCATTTAAAAATGTTATATGAAAAAAGTTTGTGTTACGATTAGCATCGAGCGAAAAAATGTTATTAAACGAGAAATTATTACATCAGTTAATTTTTACCATTTTTACTCAACTTTTTACGTAACTTTCGACAGTGAAATTACTTTGGAGCTCTTTTATAATATGTCAAAAAAGGTTTTCTGTTTTCCCTGATTACCTATACTTACATGATAGAATAATAGAAAGCAAAACAGGTGTAGGTTTTGGAATTGCCTCGATAAGTTAGCGCGTGAAAATAACCTGTGTACCTAAAATCGTTGTGAGCCCCTGAATACCTAGCAAGCATTTTAGCGTTGTTTGTTCTAGGTCCAAAACCAACTGTAGACAGAATGCCGTTGAATGGTTGAATGTACTGATACGGTTGAGCATCTTTATGCTTATTTTTACAATCAAAAGTGAGACGAGAAATGGCTAGCTAGGGTTTCTGTAAAGACTTCTCTCCATTTGGCTGGCTAAACCGGCTTGGCTGCTTGGCGTGGAGGGGATAGCAACATGGCGGCTCGGCTATGGCGCGCTGTGATGTCGGCTGACGTCACGTCCGTTACAGTACTTTTAATTATTTAATTCAATAGCTTACCAAGAAACTATGTTTATCAACTGTATTTATGTTTACTAATCATAAGGCGCCTCTGTAAATACATACACACAAATTATGTAGATTGCTCGTCAGTATCGTAATTCAGTTCAGCGAATAGGTGGTTATTAACTAGGCTAGTGGTTTATTAGAACTTAATATGTGCCTATTGCGGTTGTGAATTCACGGAACATTGTGTAAATGGATCACTAGAGCTGATTAGACGCTCAGATCTGTTAGGAACGTAATAAATCTGTTTCTGGGTGTAACTTTTAGGTATACAAACGATTCAGCGTCTATCAGTGTCTATTAAGAATTTTCGTTATCATATTGTTTTAGTTGTATTAATTGTGCGACAGATGAAACAATAGCAAAATAAATTCTTAAAACTATGTTCCACTAGTAGGTACCTAATTTATTGTGAAATCTTATGCCGATTGCCGACTAACAAGTCTTCATAAAATAGATATTGTAAAGGTTGTGATCATTGAATATAACCTATACAATGATACAGGCCACTTAAGATTTGTTTTTAAAAAAAGGAATAAAAAATTAAAAATTTGAAAATAAAAAAAAAAGAAAAGGTGAAAAGGGCATGAAGGGAGGATGTTGAAAAATGATTGTAAAATAGTTTTTCTTTATTATAAAAAATATAACAAATTAATTAAATGTGTTTTAAATTATTATTATAAATTAATGTAAAGAAGAAGCTTTACAATATTTACTTATTTAAGTCATAAGAGCGTTAAATAAAAAACGTTTATATTAAGCTAAAAAGTGTTAAACACGGTTATGCATATATTACATTATCTATCGGGTTATGATTGGACATTTAGGTGTAAATGTCGTGTGCGTCGGTTAGAGGATAAAATGAAATACGTCGGACTTGAATGGCGTTTATTTGCGATTCGATATATTTAATATAATATTAGCTTATATAGGTAAGGAGAACAATCGTTTCTATCTATTCCTTAAACTGCTGATACGCTGAGTGTTGCATACAATGAATTCATACATAATATATTTGTCTATAATAAATTAGCCGGCGAGCAAACAATACATACTGTTATAAATATATTTGTTTATAATAACTTGGGTGGCTAGCACAATGGTTATAGATTCGTAGACCTGTTGACATTACGTCTACTTGCAAACAATGAATTCATACAATGTGTTCCTACAGACGTTATTTACATTAATAAGTAAAGGATATAAATTCATAATAGTTATGGGCTAACTTTTAATAAATGCAAACTTAATATGTAGTCCGAACCCAAATTCTCCTATCGACATTGACCCCGAAATAGGCATTTAGGGCTCATTTACAAATATCAGCAGGACGTTTATGAGCGGCGATTTAATGTCTATAGTATCCAAGTTTTATCGATTTGCTCAACTTACAGTATCCTAAAGGGGTTTAAGCTCGTTATACTATTAATAGTATTGTATAAATAATGTGACCAGACGTCCCGTTTTATACGGGACTGTCCCTTTTTACAACTACGAGTCCCGGTGACCCCGAAACTACCTCTGAGTCGCAAAATTGTACCGTTTTCAGAAACCGAACTCCAGTAGAAAGAGTATTTTCCGTAATGAACACATTGTGGACGTCTGAGAAAACTCAGTTACAGGTATCAGTTTTAAAGTTAATCAGGTTAATTTAACAAAAACATGCCCAGAGTATCATTCCTATTTGAAATCTTCACCAGTATATATATAATTAAATCTAATATTTTGTGACACTACTAGCTTTTTGTGAATAAATAACTTAAAAAGTGTTAGTTTTTTTATTTAATTTTAGTTCAACGACCTATAAACCGATGTCCCGTTTTGAGTCAAAGAAAAAATGGTCACATTATGTATAAAGTACTTTGAAGATAAATATTAATTATGCATTCAAAATCTAAGTTTATGGTTTTGTCTAGTTTATCTTGTGTACTTTTTAGAGTAAACAGGCCTATCAAAAGGTAAAACAAAACCCTATTATTGAGACATGGTTTAATAAGATGTTGTTCTCTCTTCTCATTTGTAAATACTAAAGAAGCAGCTACTTGCTAGTTGCCAGAAGATACTCAAAACATTTTTTTTTTTAAATATTGCATTTTCACTTACCATTTCCTTTTTCCATAAATTTTGTAATGCTGTATTCGATCCAACTGACACCTCATATTCTTCTCACGTAACACTTAAGAGGATACCAAAATAGCTTCGTGCATTTTTCTACGTACGAAGTTTTCATTGTTTCTTTAGATTGAATGGCTAAAGCTCTAATTTTTAAGTAAATGTTTTTTCAATATATGATCTAGGATCGCATAAGCTCATAAACGCGATTGAAAAAGTTTTCTCGATAGAAAATCTTAGCGAAACAACCTCTCTAATTTTTTATTTTTTTCTATTTTCGGTCTATTATCGCGTATTAACTAATGAAATAACTTTAAAAACATAAGTAACTATTATATATAGAAACACGTAAATCAGAATTAAAATATATTTAGTAGATTTTGAGTAAACAAAAAATATCCCTAATTCTTCATTTTCTGTACCTACTAGCTGTGTTAATATGTACATGTCGACGATAATATTGATGTAGGCCCTTAATAAACGGTATAACAGTCATGTATTTTAACAAATGTCCTATTATCTCTCTATCCTATACAAAAATTACGAAAAATCTAATAACATCAGTTACTGAAAGCTTTAATAACAGCAGCTCTTCTCTATATTCTAATACAGCACAACTGAAAGCTAAAATACAAAGTTTGTGTGTATTCTCTAGAATACTGTCCTAAGCCTACCATCCTGAGAGAGACCCGTATAGCTAATTTCGTTTTATTTTAGGAAACCAAAACGCCCCCTGGCCATACCAAATGAATGCAGATATTAGTGCTATGTTAGGTTTGTTTATATTATAGGTAAATGTCACAAATATAGGCAAATATGTTTCTAACTCGTGTAAAACATTTTATACATTATTTTCGGGACATTACTTGAATTAAGTTTAAATTTTGAAACCAAATCTTAACAAATCATATGAAAAAACCATCTTATCTCGCCACTCTACCTATTAATAAAAAATAAAGATTCATATGCACTGCAATAATACAAAATTAATTATTTTCCAAATTTTAATGATGATGGTAAATTATACGCGTTCCTTCCTTTTTTATTCCTACTAAGAAGCCTTTGCATTACACGATGAGCCTTTTGACTGTCTTCGATTAACTTCCTGGCTTCCCTCAGCGCTCTTTCGTGCTCCGCGTCTTTAGAAGGTAGGTGAAAGAATGAGTCATAATCTGGATCGTCGAAATTGTCACGCTTTGGCTTCGTGCTTCTGTGTGTATCTGATTTGTGATCAAACATATCGAATGGACCTTTGTTATTCATAACAGGTGCCGGAACTTCGTGTCCTGTATGAGTTGGATTAAGAAGAGAAGAACGTGGCATATTTCTTTTTAAAAATGGATTATCATTATTAATTCTGGCGTAGGGAAAAGGTATATTACCCTTATTGAGCGAAAACCTTGAGAGCAAAGAAATATTAGAATCAGGAACTGATTTATTTCTATCACGGGCAGGAAGTATCTTTTCTTGATTCATAAATCTACCGTTCCGGGCCAATAGAGAAGGGTCTTTATAAGCAGGTTTAAGCGACTTAAATGCGGTCAAACTAGGTATATCTCTATTCAAATGGCTATCAGAGTGATCATAGGGACGAGTAGCAACTTTATCATTCAGTGGAGCTATAGAGTTACTGTTTATGATGTCAGGTGTAGCTCTACTTAATATATTCTGAGAATGCGTTAGCCAAGGATCCTGCATTTCTTTATGGATGTGGCTGTCAGGAATATCTTTAGAATTTGTTGTTGATATAGGAGTAGATGTAATTATACGATCCACATATTTCAAGAAAGCATCTAGAGTTGGCGTAGTAATGGTATGGTGTTTAGATAATTTCAATGTTACTCGAGAAGGCGTAGATTCAACAGTAGATTGTGCAACAGTGCTGCTGAAATTGCTATCGTTAGCATGGTATTGCTGAGTAGTAGGAATATCAGTTGAAATATCTGGAGTAACATCTGTAGTAGCACTAGTAGTCGAAGCATCTTCGTCAACTATAGCCATTTGTTCCGTTGTGGACGGCGCAATTGTCGTCAAGGTCTTATAATCAGGTTGTAAATCTTGATTTAATGTGTTTGCAATAGAATTAATCATTGTCGATGAGTCTGTGTTTAATATTGTCTCAGTAATGGAACTTTTTTGTTTGTTTATGTATGGACTTGTAGTTATCGAAACAGGTGTAGTATTAACTTCGTCATCTATTTGTGTTGTAGTAGATAGTTTATGTCTTCCTATTGGAGTTGTTATTTGTTCAGCAGTCACTATTGTAGATTCCACTGTTGTAGGTGACTTCAATAATAAAATATTACTTTCTGTAGATTTGCGAATAATAGAATTATTATTTTGCTTAGATTTTACGCTATCATTAAATCTGGTACTAAATGTGTATGTTTTTACAGTAGTTTTGAGTTGGGGCGATGACATTTTCGGAGTAAGCGAAACAGACAAAGATGAGCTGAGCGCTGGTGTAGTAGTTCTGTTGACAAGTAGTAGCATATTGTGAGATAGGGATGGCAATGAATGTACGCCGGTGCCTGTGATGCTATAGTTTTTAACTATATTTTCTTTAGTTCTGACTTCAATATTAGGTGTCGTTGTACTCAGTGATGCAATAGGTGTATCGGACGTTAGAGGCGTAATATCAGCCAATTCATTGGTAGACGAATTCTTTTGCAATGATTCTACAATTGCAACTGTTGTCGAAATTGTCGATATATTAACATTTGCTGAGCTTGTAGTAGATCCATGTGATGGAGTGGCATTTAAAGTTCTAGAATTTGTTGTACTAGACTCTGTTGTATATTGAATTTTAGGTGTTTCATTCGTTGTTGCAACCGGTTCAGCCGACGCTACATGTGTAATATGAACCAACTCACTAATAAAAGAGTTCCTTGCTAATGATCCTGAAGTTCCAAGTGTTGTAGTAACTGTCGATGTAGTAATATTTGGCAAGCTTGTAGTAGATCCATATGATGGAGTAGCATTTAAAGGAGCTCTGGAATCTGTGGTGTTAGATGCGGGTAGTACGTTTCGCTTTGAACTAAGTTCAATTTTAGGTGTTGTCGTACTTATTAAGGCGACAAGTTGATCAGACGTTGGAGGTATAATATGAGCCAATTCGCTTGTAGAAGAATTCTTTGCGATTGATCCTGCGGTTGCAACTATAGTAGAAACTGTCGATGTAGTAATATTTGGCAAGTTAGTATTTGATTCATACGATAGAGTTGCATTCAAAGCTACTCTTGAAACTGTGTTAATAGAGTCTAATGATTTTCCTTTCGTGCTATGTTCAATTTTAGGTGTTGTCGTACTTGTAGATGCAACAGGTTGATTAAACGTTAGAGGTATAATATTAGCGAATTCTCTTGTAGAAGACTTCTTTGCCATTGATCCTGTAATTGCAAGTGTTGTAGAAACTGTCGATGTAGTAATATTTGGCAAGCTTGTAGTATCTACTACAAGTTCAAGTGTTGACGTACTTGTAGATTCAACAGGTTGATCAGATGTTAGAGGTATAATATGAGCTAAATTACTTGTAGAAGACTTCTTTGTTATCAATTTTTCAATTGCAAGTGTTGTATAAACAGTCGATGTGGTAATATTTGGTAAGCTTGTAGTAGATACATAAAATGGAGTTGGATTTAAAGTACCTCTTGAATCTGTGGACCTAAACGCTGATAACGTATTTTCATTCGTACCAAGCTCAATATTAGGCGTAGTCGTATTCATTGATGCCACAGGTTGATCAGACGTTAGAGTTATAACATGACTTAATTCACTTGTAGAAGATTTCTTTGCCAGTGATATTGTAGTTGCAAGTGTTGTAGAAACTGTCGATGTAGTAATATTTGGTAAGCTGGTAATAGATCCATGTGATGGAGCTATATTTAAAGCAGCTCTGGAATATGGTGTCCTAGACGCTGATAACATATTTCTTTCAGTGCTAAATTTAATTTTATCTGTTGCTAAAACTGGTTGATCAACCGGTAGAGATGTAACATGAGCCAATTCAGTTGTAGAAGAGCTCTTTGCTGATGATCCCGCAATCGTTAGTGTCGTAGGAACCGTCGCTGTATCAGCATTTGCTAAGTCATAATTCAATTCACTGTCAGAAGAGCTTTTCTGCAGTGGTAGTGCAATAGGACGTGTTGTGGATATTGTTGATGTAGTAGCATTTACTAAGCTTGTGATAGACCCATATGATAGAGTTGCATTTACAGCAGCCAGGCTACTTCTAATCATTTTGCTGCTATTATACATAACGTCAGATTGTGGTGTGTATGTCGACGTATTTATCACTTCTGGGCTACTATTACTGCCAGTGTAATTGATGAAACTATTAGGCTGATATTGAAGTATGTTGTCTAATTTATTTTTTTCAATGTAAGCAGAATGTTCAGGTTTAGATTTATGCTCCTCTATTTTCTTTTTAATCAAATCCAAATGTCTGTTTTCCTCATTTTTCCAATCTTCCAAACGCTTTCTTAAATCTTTATAAGTGCCATTAGAATTACTTTCTAAATCTTTCAATATTTTATCAACTTTTCCGTTTTCTGATACTTCTGATGCTTCGATTTCGTTCAATTTGTGTAACACATTTTCAACCACTTTATGAATCTCATTAGCTTCAGAAGAATTCCCAATATTTTGTTCTACAGCTTCCAACAACCGCAGTTCTTGTAAAATATTATCTACGGAGGGCTTAGAGTCATTTCTGTGCTGTCTAGTTAAATCGATGTGAATTTCTGCCGATAGTTTTTCTAATTCTTGTTTCACCAAATCACTAATACCAGCTAATCTTTTAGTTTCTTCTGCTAACCCTCTTTCTACGTCTGCTAATTTATCATGAGGATTATAACCATGAAAAATCCTCATGATCGTGTCGTTAATTCTTGTATCAATATCTTCAGGTAACAGTTTATTAAGATAGTCTGGATTATTTAAAAAAGATATCTCCAGAGTTGGCGCATTATTCTCTTTTGGTTGATTAGCCACTGTAGTATTACTGCCATTTCCACATTTGTCATTGTAAAGCGCAGTTGCATCTGCACTCAGCGAGAAAACATGTTCTATCGCCAATATAGTGCAATCAACTGTTTCTTTGACATCAGTAACTACATCATTTAAAAGTTTGCCGAAACTATTCTGGACCGTGTGCATCGCTCCTTGAAATACATCTAAGAAGGACGTAGACACCTGAAATTAATAAAGTCATTTAAAATGCTTACCTAAATACTTCGATATCACTTAATATGTATCTCTTCACATAGAAACTAACCTGCACTATTAATACGAAGAAGATAATCAATGTAAATTTCATGTTGTTTATTATATGGAGTGTCTTACGTATCACCACCGACCTTCTGCAGACACGCTCAACGACTCGTCGACTCTATAATAATGCTACTTAAATAATATTACAATTAGTTATACGTCTGTTTGTTCAATCAAGAACGACGCGCGTTATTATTGCAACTACCACCTGTACCAATATTTAACGTCACATTGTTATTAACCAATTCCATTGTAACCAGTAAGTAACAATAGCAATGATAAAAAAAAGATTTTGTAGTAATAATGAAAGTTCATTTATTATCTCAGTAGCATAATACAATATATCACAAACACATTTCTTAACTTTAACACTTAATATATAGCCAGCATCTTTAAAGTTCATAAACCTATATTTTTTCTACATGAAACCAAATTAACAGTGTTTAAAATAAATAATAATTGTCAAGTGGACTAAAGTTAAATACTGTCAATGTAAGTGATTTTTGTAATTGTTATAATTTAAATATATCACTTTTACTTTTAAAGCAATTATAGTGTAAATAAAATGCAATTGTATTTTCAAAATATTGCGTTATAAAAAGTAAAATTACTTTCTTTGTTGCAATGCTTTAATAGAGTAATTAATATTCTAGGTATTTATTATATGCTGCATACACTGCATACACGTACAGGCTATCACCAATAATATTCAACACATTTTTGAGCAATATTTTCGAGTGCGAAATTTCTTTTATAAATTTTTCTTCAATATACTTCTAACAATTTTAGTGTCAGTAATTTTTCGTATTCACGTGTATAATAAATAATTACAAATTTTATAAAAAGGTGAAGATAAAAGGATAAAATTTATAATATAAATAACAATTCTAAATAATACAAATAAAAAAAATATCAAAATATAAATAGTAAAAAATACGAGTGGAATGTATAATATTACTGAGTATTTTCCACACGTTTATATCAAACTAACTATTTACTTGTTACAAAAGGGAATATTATTAATATACATAAATATTTACACATTCACTACGTACTTAATGTCAAAGCTACCGTTGTACAATAATACAGGTGTAGAGATGATGTTTTAAGCCAAGTGGACTATTACAATACATTACATAGAATGCTAGCAACAGTTATTGATGAACATAAAAAAGGGGCGTGACCACGTGTTTGACTCCATTAAACTGCCAAACCACGCCTCTTTTTTATGTTCATTAATAACTGTGCATAAATAATAGCGCATGTCACTTGACTTGCGACAAGTCAATACTTATTTTAATTATCTAGTTACACGCTGTTTAACTAGTAAGTTATTTCATTAACTAGTAAGTAATACATATAAATTTTCTGCAACATTAAAATTTCGAGCTATAAATTAAAGGTGTTTTAGTGGCAAATATAGGCATTTAATTTAATAAGTTGTCCAGTAGTTTGGTAGAAGCTTTAGGTAAGAATAGCTGTAGTAATTTCTCTAAAACTTGTGAGCTCGTTTTTAGTAGCATAATTATAAAATTACCTAAAAGTTTAACTCCTTATTTTATTATCTGTATTACGAACACATAATTAGCCACCTTTTTATAAACCTAACACTACATGTCACTAAAGATAATTACTATAAAAATTGTCATATAAAGGTGAGTAGCCACATTGACGAAATTATCGCCCATAGTTTACGTAGTGAGAGCTATTATCAAGACAGCTAGTTTTACTTGTATTGCTGCTACTATAACACGACCAATGACAGATAGGATTAATGTAGACTAACTTTGTGAGATTCTAAACCATTTAAACTTAAGAAAATAATTTAATTTTTAAAAACATAGCGGTCCCAATATTGATAACGTAAGCTATCCTGCATTAATAATGTCATCATCGATTAACTGACGATATTATACAATATTAAATAGTAGTCGACGATAGATATAATTTATTTGTGATTGTTTACATTTATTCCCTTGTTATCTTGGTCGCATTATAGTTAACTGGTCAATATTTGTTTCTGATAACATATTATTTATTGTAATTAATTAATTCCTATATGTTTTTATATTCACAAGGTATAAGCGTACACTAATAATCCAACAGTTGTTTATATAAGCTAACTGGTAAAATATCTCACATAAATTTGACGGGTCTAATTGTTAATTTTACGGACTGCCTTTGACAAAGTAGCGGGTTCGATTCCCGCGAAGTACAATACTGTGATATGTATTTTTTCCACACAAATCTTTGTACTGCTTCTGGGTGTTTTCTATATCCGTATTCTGGTATCCACAACACAAGCAAACAAGTTAAGCTTGAAACCAGACTGTGTAATAATTTCCATCATTATTTATTAATTACAGTTAATAAATATTTTCTTTCAGATCAATTTGTATCTCCTTATCCTTCTAATGTGTCCGATTTTTTACCAGTCACACACTATATTTCTTGTCATCATATACATAAAAGAACTTTCAATACATAACCTACATAATATATTAACTTATTGACTAATATATGGTTTACTTATTATATAAATTATAACTAATATACATTTCTATATTGATATATTTGTTAGTATTATTTTATAGAGATAAGAGCATGCGATTGAAAATTTAAATTATTGCGTTTTATATCTAAGGCTAAATAAATATTTGAGCAGTAAAAGTACTGATTTAATCATCAGAGTTGGGTATAGAAGACTTGATAAGCCAAAAATTTGTCGTAATCTTTTTATGAATATCAAATATCAAAATCACATGAATAATTTTGTTTACGATCAAAATATATTTATTTATTTTTTCATATATAACTGCCACTCTAATGAACACCTAAATTACGATGAACACTTTAATTTTTCACAAATATAATTGGCACGATATCATATCACAAAATTTTGTTACCCAAATACCAAAAGCTGGTTATTAGAGCCAGGATTGCATCTAACAACCATAAAATATTTTTTCTTCTTGCTAAAGTATTATAATTAAACAAGAAGTAATATTTAATACATTTTTTCATTTTGTACTTTTTCTAATTTGTTACATGTCAATGTTGGTTAATTTATAGAAATAATGCTAATATAATAATATGCTTAATGTAGTGCATACTTTTGGTGGCAGTCGCTAATGTACAGAATAAAATGGATACTTTTATTATTCCGAAATAATCCCGATGATATAAACTAATATTAATATTTTGAAATTTGTTGACTAAAGTTTTTAAATAAACAAGCTTTAGAATTTCAGAGAGTCGCATTGGACGCCTCTAACAAATATTTTTAATTTTTTGTCTTTATTTGGCCTGATTGAAAACTGCCGTATTCAACTATTGAATTAAAATCAATTTAGCTATAAACAAGTTATGAGATCCTTTGTGGGATAAGTTATGCAAAGCAATGTAAATTAGGATAATTATATTTTTCATAAATACAAAATGTATGTAATAGCAAATGTCCGTTCACATTTATATAAAAATTGAAAACATTTTATAATATATGTTCATAATCAAATAGATTGTTATAGTTCTTAATATCATGTTATTTATCTTTGTTACAAACTACGTATTCTATATTTTGAACACGACTATACAACCATAATTAAATTAACAAAATATAAAATTCTAAAATCACGAATAAATGGCATTTAGATTCGATATCTTTTTGAGGTCTTTCGATAAACATACCCGTTCTATGAGAATTACTTTAAATGCAAGGATATTTAAAAATAAAAAAAATTGAGTTACTTTGATAATAAACAGATTACACGATAAAAATACAAGATAAATGATAGAGAAAAAGGCATCCAAGAATTGTGAGTTGTATTAAAATTTTAACTTTTAAAAAAACACGGCGCATTTTTTAAGAAATATTGACTAAATGCATATCAAAAAGTAAGTAAACAAAACAACATAAATCGATTTTCTTTTTACTTTGCACAAAAGTCGTATTCGCTTGGGGGTAGGCAGATACTATACTTTATTGCTATACCATATTGACATATAATTGCTTTAATGGTTATTAATTTTAAACTCATTTCAACCTATCGTAACTGATATTGCTTACTTTTATATGTTGAGCTATGATTCTATAAGCTACGATTTAATAAGAGATTTCGACAAAATTATAAAACTCCTTCCCTTAATCTATTTTCCGATTCTTATTCAAAATAGTATTAACTACAAAATTGTAACAATTATATAAATTGGGATCAATAGATCATTTTATCAAAATATTTTTCTGTCACATAAAAATTTCATAGAAAATAAAATATAGCTAAATTTTGTAGCTACTTTACGAACTTTACACATAATTGGGCAGCAGACAACTTTAGCTAATGTTTCAGTAATGTCTTGTTATTTATTTACCAACCATGATAGCTCTGATAGGAGAGCAACGGAATGGTATTCCGAGGTCGTGGGTTCAAGTCCCGCTAATGGTTATTTGTATTTGTTTATTAAATGTCTTGTTACTGTCGTATTATCGACAGATAAACAATATTCTCTACGCAAATAGAAAAAACATGTTTTTTTTCCCTTTCATCTCTACCACTTTATCTTCAGAGATTGTGAACCATCAAAACAAACAAGTGCTTGAGCATTTTAATTAGGAATTACGCTGTTTCGATCGTATTATAACTTCTCACAAAAATGCTTATTAAAAACGTGATTAATAAATAATATAGGTTAAGCAGTGCTCTCGGTGGCTCTTGTAATCAATAGCTTGGTGTTATCAACTACCCAATAACAATAATACTAAACAAAATTTACCCAACGTTTTGATTGGCTTGTACATCATTATCTTCTACCTTCTCAGTAACAACTTGAGGTTCATCACGTTTAGGTGGGATTGGTAGATTGATAGAATCATTGTTTGGTGGTAATACAGGTACCATATTTAATTTAGGCAAGGGTGGTATAGGGGGAGTGGTGACGTCATCCCTAGGTGGGGACGCTTCCCCATTAGATACAGATCCAAAACCATTGTTCATCCTTTGATAATGTGGCTTCCATTTATTAGCTGGTGGTGTGTAGTTCAAACGATCGTATTCCATTTCTGTAATACAAAATTAAAATATTTTTTAAAAAGGCACATTAACCTAACCTTCATCGAAACGATTCTATGGAGTTGTACTTAACGATTACCGAAATAGGTATATTTTAGAACAGTATGCAACATGTGGAAACGTTGTGAGAGGACATCCGAGAAAGACACTGAGCCAACAGTTATGTCCTTTAAAAGAGTCAACTCGTGCATGTACAACCAAATTATGAGCGTATAAGAAAGTCACCTTGGTGTGACTTTCTTATATCTTCAATAGAGTAACTGTCTTTGCTTGTAAAATATATTTACCATAGCCCTCCTTATGTTTGATCTCGTCGTACACATGGTCCAACTTATTGTCATCATACTGGTACAAGTTAGGATTGTACAAGTCTGCGTCTTTATTCTTCATCGAAGACATTGGGTCGTAACCTTTAAATTTAATACATTTGTTTACAATAACTAAATATTTTTATATGTATAGGTATTAAATTATCGTGTCGAGTGTTTATCGCTATTCTTCTTGGAAAAGGATTGATCAATTGTATTTTATTTTTCTGTGTATTCAGTTAACAGTATGTGTGAAAATAGGATGTAAACTATTTTTATACCCGTATGTGGCCCTTACCATAGTAACACACAAGTGAAACCCGCAAAGCAAATCTAGTATATTGTAAAATATTAATGTATTTAATGATGTAATTATATCTAACTCACACTTATGATACGCTAAATGCTGGCTAGAATTTATTGATATTTATGATTCACGTCTTAAAATAAAATGACTGTTGAAGACGACAAAAATTCAAGTATATAACTTTCATATGCACGCTGCTATTATCTGCCTACCCCGTAATGAACCTGATGTGATGATAAACAATTATATTAAAAAAAACTTACTATCATGTGAACTAGAAGCGTTCATCCTAAGTTTCTCCATAGTTGTGTTATTAAGTTTAATACTGCCTAAGTTGTTTACAATATGAGGTACATTGTTCAACAGTGTTGTTGAATCATCACTACGGGTCGAACTTTGG
Organism: Orgyia antiqua; assembly: GCA_916999025.1. Taxonomy (NCBI): domain Eukaryota; kingdom Metazoa; phylum Arthropoda; class Insecta; order Lepidoptera; family Erebidae; genus Orgyia; species Orgyia antiqua. The sequence continues at coordinate 10,324,517 of OU779864.1, read as the reverse complement.
AACGAATACACAGGGTTGTCGAAGTGCTGTTGTTCTGTAAATATTTAAAAAAAATTAAAAAGAAACGGGCTTATAAATAAAGGCGGCAAGCATGTGGACTTTCGCATTTACAACATTAGTAAGTAGTACTCATAATTTGGCGACATTATAACATTACTAATCCAAAGAAAAGTCAATAATGTAATTATGTAATGTGAATTAAGTGACATCATCTCCTCTGTGTGGTGACAGATTGAGAATACAAGTGTCACCACCCCATCTCCTCCCCAGTGTCCTGTAAAAGTCAGCTAAGGGATATTGCACACAGATAGCATCCTCTGTGAGAGATGGAAAACTCGAAAATAAACCTTGTGCCAACACGCCTGGTCAGCGCTGCACAGTTGACCATAATCTCTCCAAAGTGGAGGAGGCCCGTCCCCAACAGTGGGATGTAAATGGGCTGGAGATGAAGTGACATCTCGCGCCAGACCAAGAGACGGTGTGTTAGAGAGTAATTTGATATAACGGACTACCATTCAAGAGGTCGTCGATTCAGTTCCGCAGAGGACAATCATTTGTGTTTTATTTATATTTATCATACAAATAAATTTTTGTATTGCACAAGGGTGTCGTCTATACGTTATAAGTATTTATGAATTTACAAAAATAAATAGGGATTAGAGCACATTGTGTAAAATGTCCATGATAGTTAAGTCCAAAAAAAGTTAAACTCACCAGGTTGTGAATTCGGGTCAGCTGTATAGTGCACATGTGCAATTTCCCTTTTAAGGTTATGCACTCTCTTACGATAGTATAATAGAACCAAAATAGCTGTCACTGCGCATACAAACGCTAATATCACCATGACAACCGTCAGTCCGGAACTCGAAGTATCTAAAAATTAAAATAATAAGAATATAGAACATTAATTTATGAATTTTTGCAATTGACTTGCTATGCTTTTACTAAATAAACTAAATTATAGTGGAAAAAATGATAACCATGAGCGGGACTTGAACCCACGACCTCGGAATACCGTTCCGTTGCTCTCCCATCTGAGCTATCATGGTTCCCGCATATGTTTACCAAATCTTCCACTACAACCTTCTCAATGTGAGTTAAACATCGTGCGATGTTTTGTGTACAACGCCATCTATTGAGCGGTTTGCACCAACTCGATCAATCGATCACTTAGTGTTCTTTACAGAACACAATTGGCCCGAATTTAGTTTATTAAGAATATAGAATCTCCTTTCTAAGTTAGTTTAAATTATTTTTAAGGGTAAATAATCGAAACAGAGCATTTTTTCTGATTAATTTGGCGGTTTTGTTAAGGATTTTTACCATGTTCATGATATAAATAGTACATCTAATTCGCTTCTGAATCTGAATCTTCGGAATCTGAATACCACACAGTAACTTGGACCGGATTGTTTTTAGACGAAACTGAGAAAATTTAGCTTGTATTATCTCTGAATCTCTGTAAACTTAATTAATATAACAAAAAAATACTTACCATGATCAATAGATTTAATAATAGCATCAGCTGCGTGCCTATCACAAATATCACCGATGAATCCACGTTGACAAACACACCCGGCTACTGGATCACACACCCAGTTGCCAACAGACGAACAGTTGCAAGCTTCCATACAATGATCACCAAAGTAACCCTCCGGACAAACTGAAACAATTATATAAATTAATACAAAAAAAAAGGTGACTAAAAACGCCACTGCAACTAGAGTACTTTAGTTTAAGTGAAAATCAAAATAAATACTTACTACTTAATTTGAGAACTTAATACATAAAAATACACACGGGTTTAAAACAAACAAATATATTATAACTAGCTGGCCCGGTCTGGAGTTATAGCGTCAGGAAGAAAAATCCGACTTATTTTTATATAGTAGATGATAGTTAATATATTATCTCTGAGGATACTCTCATTGTGGATTTTCTATTAAATAATTAATCATATTATACATTAACATATACCACAAGTACAGTATATGTCAGTAAATAATATGATTGTGTATTAGTCGGAGTAAAGGTCGTTAGGAGATAGTTATAAAATAAATAAGTATTTAACAAACTAATGTATTTATGTTTCATTACACTATCACACTAAATCAATTTGAATCAAGGCATTGTATTTAAGATGCTTATTTTAAGATTCTTCCATGACAGGCATGTTAACAAACACAACCTCTCTAAGTAGAAGAGGCCTGTGCCCAACACTGGGACATTAATGGACAGAGAATAAGTATGCTTAGATTGTACATTGTTAATCCTTGCCCACACTAATGGGAAAAGCTTGATATGTGCCTTAATATACTGTATATACTTTTAGCATAATGTTAAGTAGCCCATGTGGTATTCTGATCTTTAAGCTACACAGCTGTAAAATTTCTTTAAAAATTCATTCAGTATCCATTCAAACATCCATACACTCTTAAATACTTTCCCGTTAAGTATACTTACACTGTGTACAATATAATCCCGTGTATCCCGGAGGACATCTACAATATCCGTCGTTAGGTCGACAAGCGGCGTGCGCGGCACAACGACAAGGCTGTGAACATCCCGCGCCCCACCAACCCATACCGCATGCATCCTTGCATAGTTCACCACGCCAACCGGGGAGACATTGACACTCACCTGTTGCCAAATATAACTAGTGTATATAAAACATTACATAAAACAGTATAAAGTAAATACGAGTTAGACCCGTACTATCATAATAATATATTCGTGATGCTGTTATCATTACATCATCGCAAACCTTCATCAAAATACTCAAAAAATGTGAGCTGTCCTAAATATACATCGTAGTCTAGTCTTTTGTATTTGTGTATCTGTAAAAAATTCAGCTATCTAGCAATCACTGATCATGAGATACCGCTTGGTGACAGACGGAAGGACAGGCAGACCTAATAAAATAACCGATCGTATAACATCTGTAAATAGTGAAAAGGTTCAAAGAAAACTCTACAGAAATAATATTCAAGATTTTAAAATGTAATACTGACAAACAGACAACCAGATAAAAAATATTCCATTTTAGTGTACTATACCGTTCAAATGAGAATAGGATTGACCCCGCGTCATGTTGTGACGTTATAGTTGTCAATTTGAACAATTTTGGTAGGATCACCAAAAAAAGACATTTTTATAATATAATTTATCTACCACTTTGTCGTTATCGTTTGCTAATTTTCGAGCAATTAGCGAGACAAATACAATTAAAAACCATAACAAATAACGACAAGTTCAAAATAACAACACAAATAAACAAAAACAATGAGAAATAACAACAAATTAATTTTTTTAACGGGAAACAACTACTGATTCAGTCATTTGGTTGAAAAAATAAAGGGTTACCTGGAAAGTTTTCCGGAAGTTTTGAAAATTGGTAATTTTATAGATTTTGATGTGCTCTTTCCAAATTTCAACTTTGCCACCCCGTATGTTGCCCGTTAGCGCCGCCATATTGAAAAAATAGCGCCCAAAATCAGTTTTGTGATAATAACTCCTTCCCGACGCATTTTACAGGAAAACATATCTATACAATACTATAAAAGTGGAGGAAATTTCCTACAGTTATGTCATAATCTATTTTCCCCAAAATCAATAGTTCCTGCGTACGAGCGCCGTAAACCATTATACATCCACACCAACGTGTATTATTTATTTTAATTATACGAAGGTTAAATATTGTTCCATAGAATGAAAACCCTGTTCAACAACAACAACAAAATGGCGGTTGGCAATTCAACTTAATATCATAGTATGCAACAACGAAATTAATGAAAGAAAATAGTATTTCTTTTTTAATAATATTATAACTATTATTACTAAATAATTTAAGACGTTTTTCGTTTCAAATTACTGAGTTTAGGTAAAAGAATTAAAATATTATTGATACGCAAATAAAGTTACGTTGCTGACAGTACTTTTCTAATCACTTTTGACAACTAAAGGTCATTGCCAATCCTATTCTCAGTTGAAACGTGTAATAAACATTGACATACAACGTTATTTATTAGTTTAAAATAGTTATAGCTAATACTTACCAGTAACATGATGACAATCAGCTCCATTCTTACACATACACTTCTGTTTACAATCCACTCCGTAAGTACCGAGCGGGCACGGGTACTCGCACGTAACTCCAGTGTATCCACTAGGGCACGTATACAATCCCGTAACTGCATTGCAAGTGGTATTACCTAAGAAATTTACAATAAACATCATAATACCACTAACATTTGTAAACATATTTATTAATACTAACGTTTAATGTAGGTACATGAAACTTTCGGTTTCCACTACAATAGTTGATTTCTAATGACTCAATTACGGGGATTGACAACATAGTTTCGGACTCACAAACAAGTAAATAAAAAGAATTGTCTGAAGTCTAGGTATTTTGTACATTTTGTATTCTTGATTTACACAGTATTCGTTCATATTTTCTAAGTAGATTTCTTGGATATTATCCTTACATTTGCATTACAGATTTTACAATGTGCTGTACTGTAAAAAGATAATACTGCGCACTCGTCCTAAAGATGACCATCGGATATGCGCGAAACTTGAGTCAACATCATCGATCCCATAACAGTGAGTGTTAGCCGGTAATGTAATATTTCTAAGGTAATACAGGCATAATTTAAGCCAATAAAAAGAAGTCTGTGACATCTCAAAATTATAACCTATTCGAAATATAACGATAATAACGAATTTATGTAATAGTATGTATGTATAAAGCATAAATAGTAGCTATAAATACCTGTTGCAGATTCAGGGCAAACTTGCGCGCATCCAACTCCATAAGTACCGGGCGGACATGAGATAGAACAGTTATCACCGGTCCATCCTGCCGCACAAACACACCGGCCAGTCGACGCATCGCACGACGAGTTGTTCACACAAGGACAACGCTCTGAACAATTCTCACCATAGTGGCCGGCTGAACATTGAGTCTCGCAACGTACACCTAACATTATATACATAATCTTAATATAAAACATTATGGTGCATAACTTTGATATGACAACATATGGTGGCAGGGGAAAAAAATAACACGACCACTTTTTGGTAAATAAAATTTGTGCCTACATGATTAAATGATTTTCATTTCATTTCAATAACAAATTTTTAGATTTCCTCTACATCAGTGCTAGGGTTTGGCTTAATAGGCATAATCCAGGCAAAATTTTACTTCTGCATCATAATGTAAAGAAAATTTTTTTATTCTTTATATCTATCTTCGATTATATTTTCGGCAGAATGAGAGAGCTTTCAAAAAGGTTTGACAAATCCTAGAAGACCCTAAACAGGCCATATCTTCGAATCCATTCAAGGCTTGAAAGAAAGCTTGTCGTAAATAAGTCCATACTGTATGTACAACCAATACAAATAGTAAAGGAAAAACAACGGTTCCTGTTACAACATATCTATAACAGGAAATTGTTTAATTACATATTATCATGCAATTAAGCAATTACACTATTAATTTTCCTCTATAATTCTCTCGCAAACTACTGAACCGATTTAAAAAATCTTTCGATTATATTATTTTTTAAAAACATGCTATATTTTATTTAAAAAAAAATATAGATCATTTAAATAAAACTTCTTTTTAGGGATTTAGACCCTGTAATAATAACTGATCGTAGAGGACACTTTACAGCTCAGTCTCACCCATGACCATGGTGACTGCAAAGTCTCCGAAACGTCTGGCCAAAATTTAAAACAAATACACGTGTCTAAATCCGTAAAAAGTAGTTTTATTTAAACAAATGAGTCGCGCAAGTGTTAGAGAATATTATATATAGATCCTTACCTAAATAGGAACAATCTGACCCACGGAAGTGTTTGGATCGTAGCAGATGGCGCTCCATATTTTCCATGAGGTTAGGCAGAGACTATACTCTGCCTAACCTAATGCCTAATGATGATGTGACCCAAGACACCAAAACTTTGAAATATATATAGGAAGGTCTGAAGAAATAGCGACTTCTTATGTATAATGCGAAGCTGGGGCGGATTACCGGTAATAACTATTTATGTAAGTAACGACTTACCTTTCCTAGTCAGACCTAAACCAAAACAGTTTAATGTAAAATTGATGTTTGATGTACTTTTTCTGTTTACTGCAAACGTTCAGTACATGGGCTCCCTCAGAAGAATATGTTACTATTTTAATCGGCTTCAAAAAAGACGAGTTTCCTCAATTCGACCGTATAAATGTTTTTTTTTTAAATTAAAGAATCGTTACATAAGATTTATCTGTATTTAAAGAGGTAGAATTGCGTTTAAACTTTGGTTAACAGATATAATAATAGAGCTAATAAAAGAGTGTTATGACGGTACGATACCAAATTATGCTCAATACAAAAGTATGGGTATCGTACTTCCGTTTTTTCTTCGCGAAACTTAAACCGATTTAATTGTTTTTGTGTTATATTATAGATAAAGAGTACATCTATGCTTCTATCACTTTCTTTTTTTCAAACATAATAACTAAAAGAAATATGACGATCCGAAAAACCCACTTTTTTCGGTTTTCTTTAGATAAAGTTGCAGCGTCTATCACACAAATTTGGTAAAGTTTTACCACAAAAGAAAGTGATAGAAGCATAGATATACTCTTTATCTATAATATAACGCAAAGCTATTAAAATCGGTTTAACTTACGCGAAAACGGAAGTACGAAACGTCTTTTTTCAAAGAATTAGAAGGTAAAATCCGCTTCATCTATATTTGTCCCTTTCAGCGCGGCGCTCGGAAATAGGGATAGCAATACCTAAGGCAAATACCTAAATGAGGAGTACAGTACCCTCTTAATATCTACAAACACACAGAATATATTAGAAAGTTACTACATACCTCTCCATGAAGTCTCACAGATACACTGTCCGGTGACATGATGGCATCCGTGTGCGTTCTCTGAACACGAACATTCATGTTGACAACCCTGACCGTAGCGACCGAGTGGACAACGTTGAGAACAACGCTCGCCTGTATACCCGGGCAGACATACGCATTCACCTACACAATAACAAATAACAACATTTATTTTATTAATATCTATTTCTAATCTAAAAATAAATACAGCATTACGAGATTTTTGACGACCAAACGCACTAACGTTGGAGCAAGGTGCGAGTTGCGAGATATTGAGTAATGCATATTCATTTGTTCATTCAAAACCACACGCAGAGTTCTTATATATCCAGTTTTCATACAAATTATGATCGTTAGTGCATACGTTCGGTGTACGTTAATCGCCTTATGTATGGAACAATTGGAGGTGAACCGTACTTTCTAGCGATGCATAACCTAAACCAGAAATTCTAGTCTTTACGTTGCTAGAAGACAATAATAAAATGTAGGTCGTGTGACACCGGGGGCCAGTGTTTTTGGTTTTGAAAGCATAATGATAACGATAGCAGAAAAACCAAAGTATACGCTATTCAAAAACAGCGGGTCGCGGTCACGCGTTGCTAGTAACCGAATGGTAACATAATATAATATAAACCTATACTAGGAATTTTAATTCGATTCCAGGTTTGACAATTTCAGTGTTGCAACGTTATGACAAGTACTAAATAGTGACGTTGCGAAATTATTCGATACGGAAATGGAATATTTCCGGATCGATTCCTCTCGCTCATAGTAGTATACTAAACAAATAGATGTATTATGGTAATATTTTATTTTATAAATCGCTGCCGTCATCGCTATCGCTGTCACTTTCTGTAACATTTATTATAAATGTGTCTGTGATATTGTCAATTAACATATCTAGGCTACTCATTTTTTCCTCTTCTTTGACAACATGGGATACGCATTTAGACCATTCGGTAGATGTAATTTTTTTATGCCTTCCTCAAATAAATTTATCACGTCTGTCAATTTGAAGGTTTTATTATTTTGAGCTACATGCCCCTTTACCTGGGCCCATATTAATTCGATAGGGTTCACCTCGCAATGGTAAGGGGCATTGCCAATACAGAAAACTATCTAGGCTCTTTTATTACAAGTTTTGTTTTTAATAAAAATAATAAAGCAGTGGTTACTAATTAATAAATAATTATTATGAATAATTATGTATTTATTTAAATAAAAATCATTAATTTAGTCTTTAATTGGCACACCAATATTATGATTACATAAAGATAAATCGCGATTGTTTATCGATTTTTGTGTTCATCGCTACATATATACATATGTGGTATCATTATTTTACAAAATGACAGTAGCTAATGTCAAAAGTGGAATCGAATTATAATTCCGACTATAGAAACTAGTCTAACTAAAATTGTAAATGCTTATTAACCGCTATTTATATATTTTAGTACATATGTGATTAGTTTTAAAATGATACGAACCATTGACCGGGTCGCAAGGTGCGTTGTTTTCACAATTACATGGCTGACGACAATTCAAACCGAATGTTTTACCGTTGCATGGACGATCACATTTCAAACCTTCATATCTGAAATAAAATAGAAAGAAAAACCCATTTAATAATATTCGCGTACACATTAATAATATCATTTAATACAAGAGTACGTCTAAATTTACTTTTTAAGATTTTTAAGTGATATGTTCTTGTGGGAGGGCAAACCGCCTTCCTTTTCTTGATATTTTTTAATATTTCGACTCAATTATTTAAAATACAACTCGAATCACAAAAAAAATTTTCAATTAATAAATATATCGCCCTGTTCATGGGAATTCCCATGGCGGAGTGGGCAGAAACTATAAAGATAAAATATGATACATAATTCTAAATCAGGTTTTTTTTTTATATAATACAAGGGGTACTTACCCCGGTTTACATTCACAGTGTCCGTTCTCGTGACTACAAGTAGCATTGTTGAAGCAGTGACATGTATCTGAACAGTTGTCGCCGTAGTATGGATATGGGCATTTCTCTTGACAACGTATACCACGGTAACCCGGTGCACATAAACAGGAACCTGGGAATATTCAATAATAGTTCAATTACTCGTTTCGTTTCTCTTAAACTCTTAAGCTCTTTTTGAAAAGAGCTTAAGCTACCCTTAAGCTCTTTTTAAAGTTTTTGAAATAAAAATTGTATACACCCGCTTCACTTGAAGTGTATGTTGGAGAATGTGTAAGGAGAGCTTTACGTAAACTGTGATCGAGTGAATCGACTGATGGAGCTAAAGAAGTATAACTTTAGTAGTGTTTTTAAAACATCTCTTTTTTTTAAAATACTTTCTGAAGTTGTTTAAAGCACAATGGTATAACTAAATTAGGTGCTGCCCGCGACTTTGTACACGTGGAATTTTGAAAATTTTGCCCGTTTCTGTAACATTTGTCACTGCTGCTTCGCTCCTATTGGTCCCAGTGTGATGTTTAGTATATAGCCTATAGTCTTTCTCGATTAACGTATTAGCCTACGCTAAAAGAATTTTTTAATCGGACCAACAGTTTCTGGGATTAGCGCGTTCATACAAAACAAACAATCAAACTCTTCAGCTTTAAAATATTTGTATAGATACTTTTTAAAGTTTAAGTCACGGCTCATTATGCCGTAAAAGACCAAATACATTTCTGTTGTGCAATAGACATATTCTCAGCAGTGACATGTTTTTAATAGAGAAAAAGAAAATATCAACAGGATGACCTTTTGGAGTGTAGCCATTTACCAACGAGTTATAATAATAAGCCCAAGATCGCAAGTTACAGCTTTAGTAAAAGAGATCTATTCTAGAAATTGATGGTGAAATTAATGTATGATATTTTACCATTAACAGGTGAACACAGTCCGTTGTTCTCACAGCGGCACACAGAGCGACATCCTTTGCCGTAAGTCAGTAAAGGACATTGTCGATCACAAGCCGCACCGCTCCAACCGGCCGTACATTCACATACTCCCGCCCAAGGATCACACCTATAAAATAAAATAATATTGTTATGGTCTTATTCATAATAACTTATCGGAGTTTTAAACGGAGATTTTATCGGAGAGATAATAAACGTTTTATCGTAAAAAGACTATTATGAATAACAAGTTTTGACAATTTTCGCGAACTTTTAAACCTCCGATAAATCATTATGAATAAGACCATTAGTCTTTAAACCGCTACCCTGCATTATCCTCACACCCCTTTTCCGTTGTAAACATGAATTTAATTATAAAAATAGGAAACAATGAAAAAAAATTCCATGGAGCTTCTTGTCTGTTCTTCTCCATAGGATTCCCTTTTGGAACAGACGCCTAGCGTCTGACTTTTTAAAAGAGCATGTATATCTTGCCTCCTTAAATTAAAAATCTTTGACTTTGACCACACGCGATCTTTTGCGAATATGATTGTTACTTATTCACCCAAAAACTATTGAAGAGATTCTAATAAAGATTACTACAATAATTGTTTTCAGGGTGCCAGCTACTCGATAGCAAATTTTATTGAATTTCTAGCCGTTTTAGCGATAAGAAATAATCAAATGTACACAGAATAGGTACTAAAAAACCTTGTATTGTTTGTATTTTGGACAAACGTCCATAATAGAAATAAAGATATCAATGAATAAGACACTAACATGTCTGTGGTAGAGGGGTTACACTCGCAGTCCTTTTCACAGGTGGTTCCCCATTTCCCTTCAGGACATGCCCTCATCTCGCACCGGTCTCCTTTCCAGCCAGGCTTGCAGTCACACGAACCGTCGCGCGGTGAACATTCACTACCATGTTCGCATCGACATTTGTAGGCGCAGTCCACGCCGAAGGTACCAGCAGGACAACTCTCTAAACACTAACAATAAAAAAAAATCAGTAATATAGATTTGTACGTTCATGGTACTGGTAGAGGCTTAAAGCATTGATTCAACAGGAGTGGATATAGTCCGGTGATCCCCGTAGAACAATGCTCATAGTGTACAGAAAGTATCGTCGTGTTTAATAGCTTGCGCAGTTAGTATGTGAAACCATAAACATCCCACTGTTGGACACGGGTCTCCTCCATTTTGGGAGGGAATATGGTCTACTGTGCCGCGCTGACCAGGCGTGTTGGCACAGGGTTCATTTTCAAGTTTTCCGTCTCATACAGATGATGATATCTATGTACAATATCCCTTAGCTGGCTTTTACAGCTTTTTGACATTTGTATTCTTAATCCGTCACCTCACGGAAATGTGCATGTATCGACGCAATGAAATTACGTTAGTGTTATTACGCGTTGTATATGTGTGTGTATATCTTGGTATTACTTGGTTTAAAACTCAAAAACATAGCACAAAAGTTACCTTATGTCCTGTAAAGCCAGCCGGACACTGACACCGACCAGTCACGTGATGACATCCAGCGCCATTGGCACATTCGCATGTTTGTTCACAACCCTCGCCCCATCTACCCGCTGGACATCTAAAACAAAATCATTAATATTAAGTATCTACCCGCATTGCAAGATATTTATTATGACACTAGACGTCGCTGAATTACGCACTTTGAATACTCTATACGGGCGCTAAGTTTAAAGCCAGTCAATAGCGTCATGTTTTATACAAAACATCGTCGGTAAACAAAAGAATCGTGGCTTGAGCTTTCTACAGTAAGCATAAAACCCACATTAAGTATATGTTTGGGTTAATTTAGTTCTATAGAATTTATATAATAATTCTTGTCTTGCATAAGAATTACAAATATAATTATATTAACTGGTTTTCTTGTGACTCTATCATACCTAGGTATGTCGCAACATGTTGTTACCATCATCAATAAAAATAAATCAACTTACTTATTAGCACACACTTGTCCAGTCCAACCCGGAGGACATTGACATCCTTGTAATTTGCATATACCACCGTTTTGACAAGGACATCTGCGAGGACAAACCTCATTCGGTGGGCAAACTTCTTCACATCTAAAATATTAAAGATTTTCGATTACTATATTAACAATCAGATGATACTCTGCTTCTTTTATCAGAGTGGAAATCTATGCCTATGTTCTAGCCTATGTTCACCGGGGATAATGCAGCTACCCGACAGTTAAAGAATTTTTTAAATCGGTCCAGTAGTTTCAAAGCCTATTTGATTCAAACAAACACATAATGAAATCTCTCCGAGTTATAATGCTAGTATAGATCATTATCATCATCTCCCAAAGTGGACCATAACAGCCTTTTGTGGGCGCTGCGTGCCTAAAGGGGGTATGGTAAGAGACCCAGAAAACAATGGGATTATAGTGGTTTTAATGAAGGGGTAAAATGGGGGCGCTAAAAATTATTTATTCTCAAAGTGGACAGTAGACAAAATAAGTTTGGGAAGTTCTGGTATACATTATTACGGGATACCTTGAAAAAGCAATATTTTTATTTATATAGACAAGTAATTCCCGTTTGCCTTTGATCAAATATTATTTACGTAATAATATTATTGCAAGTGATATTATCACTTACAATAATATTGTTGTTTTTTTTTTAAATATAAAACCACGAAATAAAAATCAAGTGGAAGTGCAATGTAACAAAATTACTATAGAAACCAGTGACGCCAAACTCACACAATTATACCGATAATCATTTAATGTACTACATATAAACAAATCGTTTGATTGGTCGTTTATATTTTATAGTAAACTAGCATAAGTCATATAACCTACATCTGAACATAAACTATATAATATAACTATATAATACTGATTTCTATTCAGTGTATAAAACACAAATAAAACGGAAGGCCACAGCTGAATTTAATTACCATAACGCGATACTTGGCGAACAAATAATTGTACACTATGTCCAGTACGGACGACATAGTACCTAGTACCTACATATTATCAAAAGCATAAAAATATAACATACATATGAAAACAATTATTAATGATTAATTAGTAATTGCACTTTGTCCCGAACTTATTATTTTGCTTTATAAGCACGTTTTGTGCGAATGTGTTAACCTCTTAGCGTTCTCATTATAAAACTGTGAGGTCATCATGTAAAGTATTGACAATCATAATAATATTATTTTTGAGTTGAAGCTGTAATTTACTCTTAGTAAACAAAATTTTAAATATCGGTCACCTTACGCAACGTAAAACAAGCAATACGATTAATAATAATTTTTATACACATCATGAGTTTTGTAAAACAGAATATGACTTTCAAAATTATTTTAGACATGGTTAAAATGTAATAATTTATTGTTACAGTGTCAGGCTAACTTGGATGTTAATAATATTAATTACTAATATTATAAATCTGAAGAGCTTAGTTTGTTTGACGGCGTTAATCTTTAGAAACGCTCTGGTCTGATTTGTAAAATTTTCTTTCAATTTTGAATAGAACATTTGTCGAGGAAGGCTCTTTTAGTCGCGGTATTATATAATGGTGTTAGTATTTCTTTCCGCACAGCATTACGAGCATTTTGTAAACTACGAAACGCACCAACGCCAACGTTGCGTTGGGGGAAGACGCGGGTTGCGGGGAATACAATGCATTTTCATTGGTTATACTTTATTCAAAATTCACACACCGAGTTCTTATACAATAACTGTTCATAACAAATCTGAAGAAACTGAGGTGATCATATAAAAAAAAATAAAAAAGTACCATACATTATACTCTTGGTCCATGACTAAAAGGATATAGCAATGTAGGTACAAAAAATCACTTACAAAGGTCCAGTAAAGCCAGTAGGACATGAACAGGCTCCAGTAGCAGGGTGACATGTTCCATTGTTATTACATTGACACAGTTCATCACAGTTGTCTCCGAAAGTAGGCGGAGTACAGGCTCGTTCACAAGCGTCTCCTCTCCAGCCGGCAGTACAAGCGCATTTGCCTGACAAAGGCTCGCAAGTACCACCATTCAAACAAGCACATTCATTCTGGCAATTCCTACCCCATCTGCCATGGGGACATGCTGTGAAAAGAAACATATTGTTAAACTAGCGTTTATAGTTACAGCCCCCTCATTGGCATTCGCCGTGATGATAGAAAGCCTATGTTTTTTTACGATCTATATAATCTGTCAAATTTCATTAAAGTCATCTTTACTTATTAGGTATAAAATAAAGTCGTTATTTTTGTTTGTATGTCCATAAGCGAGCTTTCAAACTACGCAACGGATTTTGATACGGTTATTTAATAGACAGAGTGGTTTTAGAGAGTGGCATTTTTAGATAATTTATTAAGGTTTAGTTTTTTGTTTGCTTTAGTTTTTTGTTTTTTTTAGTTTCTTTTTTTTTACACGCGTTGAAGTTGCAGGCAACAGCTAGTATGAAATAAAAATCAATTCAATTTTTTTCACATGGATGGTAAATACACAACAATACTGTAATGAACAGTTTCATGATAAAGCTTCCGTTTTTATCGCAAAGCTCGCTGAGGGCTGAATCATCCACTGTCAACTATCTGTGTTTAGGTATATTTTCAACAACAATAAATTATTATCACGAGTCAAAATAAACTTGATAATAAAACCTGTACTACTCTCATAATACAAGCACAATGATATAGGTATAGAACCTCATCAACATCCTGTTTAAAAGATTACTCATATACGTCATAAGTGTTACAATAACTCATCAAGTACTTACTACAAGATACTAAGAACTCCCTCCAAATTAATATGACACTATGTACAATAAAAATATTTGGATGTATCATAACATACTACAATTGTAAACAGAAGTATAATGAGCCTCTGAGCAGTTTATGACTTAGTTTAAAATAAGGAGATCAAATATCATCTTTTGTGAATCAACCACGAGGGCTAAGCTTTGAGTAACAATAATTACTAACAACCGATTTATCTGAGAAGTAGATAACAGTAACACCGCGACAGTGATAATTCTTCTTGCATTCCCCCCTCAATACTCGCGCTAACAGGAAACCCAATTGAATTAAAACGTAACATCATCGTGAGACAACAACTCGTTTCGTATGTAACATTCAATTTCAATACATATCTTGTGTATGGTACAACAACTAAAAATAAATGATAGTGCGGAAATAAATAAACTAGGTACTTACATATATCACAGGCAGGGCCTCCATAGCCATGTGCGCAGGCGCAAGTGTTTGGTGCCACACATTTGCCGTGTACGCAAGATTCCACACACACCGGCAAGCAGTGCTCTCCAAGACTATCTGGAGCGTATCCAGCACAACATTCCTCCACTGGCCTATGTTTCACCAATGTTTCATTCTTGAACACTTCACGGAATTTTATTTTATACTTTGAACATTTAGGCGGTACGTTGAAGCACCAGGTATATTCTTTCACTTGATAAGGCTGCTTCTCTGATACACGTATCGTCGTTGTGTACCTAAAAAGTACATAAACATAAGATAGACAAACATTCAATATATTTTTGTTCAGCAAGTACCAACAACAATCACAGGAAAGAGATAATAGTTTCCGATACGCTTCAAACAAAACATTTGTTTTGCATATATGACATCTTCTTAATAGCCATATACAGAGTACTCAACCAGTTTAAGCACAAATATACAAATTAACCTATTTTGCTTTTGAAAAACCACAAAATACAAGTTTCAAGATGCGTTCAATGATATCATCTGCCTTAATAACGAACTCTCGTGAATACTGTCAAAAAAAAACGCCAAAACAATAAATTTTCTCCGTGTTACTATGTATTCCTTGGAATCAACGGTAAATTGGGTGTTATTATTACGACAAAAATTACAATTTTAGTGTCGCTTATGGTAATAACTACTATGACTTGACTGCGTTCACGTTTAGCAACACTTCCTGTGGCCATGGAAGCCTCTCGGTTTGTAAGTAAATGGCTTTTCATACCTTTGAAGAAAGGTTTTTTTTTTTTTAAATAAATAAATAAATATTAATGGACATTTCACACAACGTCCTCTGGTCCCAAGCTAAGCTTATATGCTTGTGTTATGGGTACCAGAATACGGATAGAATACATATACTACTTTTTTTTTTTGTAAATACATACTTAAAATATATAGAAACACCCAGACGCAGTACAAACATTTGTATGACAATTAGAAAAATCACACAAATGATTGTCCCGAGCGGGAATCGAACCCGCGACCTCTTGATCGGCAGTCCGTTACCAGAACCACTACACCACGAGGCCCGTTTTCTTAGTTTATATGCAAAACTCGTTTGCGGTTACAGAATACGCTACAAAGTGAATTTGTGAACTTCTTTTTTAATCTTTTTAAAACAGTTAGTACAACGGGAAGGAAGTTTGAACACAGAGGGGCCGTGATTGATTGCCTTGAGCTGAATAACGGATACCGATAATACATGAACTGAACTGTTTTATTGGTGTCGAGAACTAAGTGGACATGACTGGTCGAGGGACGAAGTTAACTTGGTTAAGTTAACTGACCCGATGAGTAACAACCACTATCAACAAGCGTCAATGTTTCACTTCATTATAAAACAAAAGCAAATAATTTGCAAAGATTTTTCCTGAGTGTATGAACAAAGAGTTCCCACAATACAAATTATGTAAATATAACTGAAGCCTGTCTTGTTGATTCTTTGACATAAGCTAAAATAGCTTGTGTTCATCTTGCATAGGATTACGTAGTCTCGGGATAACAAGATGTTTTCGCAATCAAAACTACATTTTTCGTACATATCTTCCAAGTAACAAACCATTGATCACAAAGAATATCTTACAACTTAATGTAATGACATGATAGATAGATAACTCTTTATTTGTACACCAATACACAAAGAAACAAAAATTACATGATTTGCCTTAATATTATTGTACAAATGGGCGGCCTTATCGCTAATGCGATCTCTACCATGATCACAATTACAAAAAGTTTGGGATAGAAAAAAATCTAAATAAACACCATAGAATCCGTATAAACCAGTATCTAATTTAGTACAATAAGGTAATAGAAGTGTACAATAA
The DNA here is from genome assembly GCA_916999025.1 of Orgyia antiqua. NCBI lineage: Eukaryota > Metazoa > Arthropoda > Insecta > Lepidoptera > Erebidae > Orgyia > Orgyia antiqua. The sequence continues at coordinate 10,307,627 of OU779864.1, read as the reverse complement.
TATTAGTGTATTTTCTTTCAGTCAACACTCTGTTGCAACTACGATTATGGAAACTTTAACGGTCATGTTAGTTACAAGTGAGAGTTTATAAAATGTTACCGCTCCAAATGTTTTAACCTAATTATCACTAAAACATTTTAAGTACTTATTTAATATAGAGTTATTATCAATATCCATTGTCCCCAGCAATTGTTTAGGTAGCCTAGTATAAATTTGGCATTGTAATTCAATTGGTAAAACTATACGTAATATGTTATAATGAATGCAAATATTTAATCTATTCATACGGTACATAGTTTAGATACATAGATTTATTAGATGAGAATGTTAGATACATAGTTTACATCCTTTTAAGTAGTTATGGGCGGTTTACTTGCATTGTATGAGACTTCTAGTACTTGAAACTGTTGAATCATAACTGTAGATACAATAATTGTACTGAATAAATATTGGCTATGTTATGTTCTAGTCAATATACTATAGGCTGCGGTGTATTACTGCATAGCAGTACTACTCAAAAGTAAGTAGAAGAATATAGTTATGTACAGTAAAAGCTCCGTAAAGTTTAGTAAATTGCTAGAAAATAGCTACAAGTTAGAAACATAATCCTATAACTATTTCTTTATTGTACGAAACCTAAAAGTAGGTATATAGTAACCAATCTAAGCAGTTTACGAGTCGAGTGAATGGTCTAAGACTCTAAGTCGAACAGGGTAGCCCAGGATATCGAGGACACTACACACCTATCTATACTATAGAAGTGAGCAATGTTTGAAATGGTTAGGATGCTATCATTTCGCAATAAACACTTTCATGATATTTATATTACCGGACATAGACCTCTTTATATTGCAATTGCGAAAGATACAACTGCTGCTTACGTTTTACGTATCTTTATAAAGACAAATAAAGAAGAAGCTACAACGTACAGAAAAAATAATATTTCACACGATACATAGCAATAATTACAATAGTTGCAATCTTTTGTATAAAATTATCGTTTTTAAATTTAAGTTTATCATCATCCTCCTGCCCTTATCCCATTATTTGGGGTCGGCGTAACATGTCTTTTTCTTCCACAGTCTTCTATTTGCCTTCATGTCTGTGTCAACTCCTCTTTCTTTCATGTCCTCTTTCACACAGTCCATCCATCTTTCCTTAGGTCTTCCTCTAGACTTTTTTCCTTCCACATTTATACTCAGAACTCTCCTAACGACATTACTTTCCTCTCGTCTCATAACATGCCCATACCAGGACATCCGCTCATTCTTCAATTTCAGTCACTGGCAAATTTAAGTTTATAATAATTGTATTTTTGTTGATAACAACATGTACCTACTAACAAAGTATACAGGAACATTCAATAATATAAAGAAATTAAAACCTTGACTAATTTAACTAAGTGGCGCGTCAAACGATCATCAGCATCACATAAATATTTCGATATCCATATTAGAATGCACATTAATAAGTATGTAACACACATCAATGAAGCTTGGATGTGCAAATTATTGTACTAATACATGATAGTATTTAGTATGATCGATGTTTTGCAAAATACAAATAACATTGATGCGCTCTTTGAGAAGTATGTGTGGTGTGACTTTAAAAGATAAATTAAGAAATGAAGTTATAAGAGAACGTTGCGGTCTGAAAGAGGATGTAGTGACTAAGGTGGAGAAAAGTATGCTTAGGTGGTTTGGTCATGTGGAGAGGATGGATGAGAGACGCTTAACGAAAGGCGGTAAGTGGAAATGCTGGGAGAGGACGCCCGAGAAAAATATACTCCGATGTCATCGCTGGCATACTCCAAAAGGGGCAAGTACGTACACTTACAACCGTCGGGCATCTATGAGTGTGGATGAAGCCAAGGAAGTATGTTTGGATCGTCGCAGATGGCGCTTTATAGTCTCTGCCTACCCCCATAGGAAAAAGGCGTTATGTAGGTATGTATTGTTGCATGTTGCCCAAATAAGTTGCGTGTTCCCTTTGACATCCATGATGAAGCTTCTTTGGTGCAGTAAACAAAGAGAGTCGAAACATTTAATATTAGTAAATAGTTAGTTGGATTTTATAAACACTATTCTTTTATTATTTTCATCCCATCGTTTTTAGGAGGGACTGTAATTTTTATCTTTAGTATTAATTGAATAGAGTGACGTTAGGTGTTATATTATGATATGATATATACAAGATATACTCACGTTTCTTGTCTCGTGCAAACATTAGCTCCATCAAGCACCGCTGAAGTCACGCCTACAAACACCACCAATACTGCTATAGTTGACCACATCTCGACTTCGGCTCACGCAATATTACTCTTTATCTCCATAACACACCTATTGTTTATTAGTCATGACGTCACAATAGGTATTCAATTCAGATTTTCGGTTTCTATTGTAAGTGCAGTGGCTTTTGGTTCTAATATTTACCTAAAACAAAGAACAAAATCTAGTTAAATAGTGATACAAATACTCACATAGTTATTAAAAATAGATAAGTAACTAATTGCTTCCAGAACCGGTTAACTATATTTTTCTATTGCATTCTGCAAGATATTTTGAGGTGAGTAAATTAGTCAAGTTTGGTTAACTCTGGAAAAGCGCGGGTCCATTTCGTTTCCACGTTTTCATTTAACATACTTTTAAATTTATTTTTATAGGATTATTTATTTCATTTTCTCTCAGAAATCTTTAGATAAATTATTGTTGTCAACATAGTTGAGAGTAAACTAATTAGTTATTATCAGTCTAACACTAACGATGAGTTCCTATATAAATATCAATGTAATGATAGCCTTGCCCGCCCGTTTGCAAGATAAACGAGTTCAATTCGTAGTAAATGTTATAAAGTATGTTGGTCTGAAATTGATTACTAAGTGCTTCATGAAATCATTAGACTTCAGTAGCCGTTTGAATGAGTGTTTAAAAATACAAATATTACTAAACCTGCATATAACTAATATAAAATTTGTAAGATCTACAAAAAACAATTAGTTAAAGCAGTGTAAATTAAAATAGCCCCCTTTACGACTTTTTAAATAATGGCGAAACCCTAAAGAGAGTGTTTGTCGATAGAATATTTTTTGTGATAAATGGAAAAAACCGCCGAAGAACTTATTTCTTTTTTAATTTTCAAAAGTAAACCAGTGCGAATATAAACTGTTTTGCTACACAAATTAAAAATTTAAGGCAAGACACTTTCACTGTCATTTGGTCACAAGATAACGTTAGCATTGATTACCTACTAGAAAGAAAGGCTTCGCTGAAATAGTTATGCCAATAGCAGACACAATAAATATTGTAGATTTATTTGTTTAGTTACCTACTACATACGAGCATGACTCATATGATAGTGATTCATTCATGTAGTGACGACTATTGTCTTCTTAGATACTACCATTCGGTTTACGAGAATATAATAATAGTTCTTAGAAGCTATACAAAGACTACAATATAATGTAGATTTAATGTTTGTACACAAAACACGTTAAACTACTATTTAGAATTTCTCATAACTAACTATAGTTAGATAAGTATTAAATGTAAATATTGTTAGCTAACTCAAACATCTTCATCTTATCCTTAATTAACTTTTCCGTCGATACCAAGTAGCGAATTTATCTTTTTGCAATAAATACCTACACGAATTGATCAACAAATAAGTTATCGAATTAAAGGCCCTTGCATAGAATAGATCATCACTACCGCCTGCGCTACGTAGTGAAGTCTATATTATGTAAACAATGACAAATATGTAAGCAGACCTAGATATTCTTGGTAAATTATAGTAGATAAGACATAAGATGTTTTAAATCTAGGCCTTGTTAGTGGTATTATTAGAGCATTAAAACAACAGGAGCAGCTACACCCGATGTTTTCTACGACAACTGACTGATGTAACACACACAAACTCTATAAGGAAATTTCATTGGTCGCAACACACACCGCGCCCTAAATTGCCTCATGTAGACTAAGAGACGACAGTGTTTGTACACAATGAGTATGATCATTGTTCTCGTATCTTCTTCGGCAGATGTCGCCTTATATTGTCACCTGTTAGATTAATGCTCTAAGGTGGTGTTACAGTAAGTGCACTTTATCTATATTGAGTTAGCTTAACTATTCACAAGCTCGGTGTTATCTCTTTGCCGCGTGTCCTATATTTAGCAATGGAGGGTTATAAAGACAAGTAAATTTTGCAAAAATGTGTAAGATTCGCTCTCGAATCTTAATGGGTACTTTTAATTGTTTTAGCGCATATTTAGTTTTGTTAACTATTAAAATTTAAGGAAGTCAGTTTTACATATTTTAATAGTTCGTAATAAAATTTGCATTTTATATGTATATCACCAGCGTTAAACTTTTGTATGAAAACAGTCTCCGTATGGATTTCGTATTTATTATTATCGCAAAATTTTTAGTCATTTAGATACTTATTCAAGTGATTGTATCAAATGCTTGTTAGAAAATACTTAATTTCTTTATACAATATAAACAGTAGATTTTTTTAATATAATTAATTTCTGAGACAGTTACTATCAATATCAATTTTAAACTCCATTACTTAATAGTCTGTGTGCAACATTAGTGGAAATACCTACCAGTTTAATATTTATTTATCCAACACACAAATGATAATGTCATATCCACAGAGTCATATCGTATAATGACCGCATGGGCTCTTCAACAAATATATTTAATGTTGTAGTTTCTTAGGAACTGTAATAAGTAATAACATATTCATAGGTTCACATATTATACTTATTCGGAGAAGATATTTTGTCTTTTAATAAAGCAGAGATTTTTGATATTTTTAACTTTAAAAGAAGGAGGAGGTTCTCAATTCGTCTGTATGTTTTATTTTTATTTCGTTTTTTTACGTTTGCTACCTCATAACTTTTAACCGTGCGAAGCCATTTTAATGATTCTTTTTTTATTTGAAAGCTGGTGGTTCCCATTTGGTCACATTAGCACCATGTTAGGACCAGACGGTTATCTCCTGAGAAATCGCGGAAAGCCCTCAAATTTTAAAGGCACATGATGTCGGTTAGACTTTTAAAAAATTAATTATTGGAATTTATTATACGTATGGACATAATACAAGGCATATACTTAATAATTTTGTTTACATAAATAAGTATTTTATAAATAAAACTAGGCTTTATTAACCATGTAATTGTTTTATTACACTTTAATTAAATTGAGGAAAATAATGTTAATAACTATTAACTATTTATTTATAAAATATGATTTTAATAAAACAAATAAAGATCTTTTCCAAGTAAATAAACCTTATGATAAAAGTTGTGCGTTTTAAACCTATCCTATATAATATTAACCACAGAATTGTTAAGTTAGCAAATGTGGTTTCACAGTTCACATAATATTATCGATTTAAGCATAAGTAAGTAGGTATACATAAAAACTCTGTGTCATAGTACATTAGAATGTTTAAATAAATAACTATTTTGCAATTAACTTGCTAAGCTTCTTAGCACTTAGTTCAACATAACATTGTGAAGTTAAATTAAGTTTCCATTAAAAACTATTTTAATTAAAATGTTTACCCAAACAGCGAAAGTAGGAACTAGACACATCATTAGATTACGTCTTTACAACGTCACTGCGAGCGACATTACGATCAGAGAATTTTCACTCTCTGTTCACATTCTAATAGATATTTTATAGATACTAGCTGACCCGGAAAAATATATTTTGCCATACAAATGCCAGGGGTGGACAACCCTTATCATTTAGGGGTATGAAAAATAGATAGTAGCCGATTCTCGGACCTACTGAGTAGGCATAATTTTTTTATAAGAATCGGTCCAGCCATTTCGAAACAGTATGGAAACAAACATTGTGAAACGAGAATTTTATACATGAAAAATAGTTTTGTGTGTTTAAGTTAGTTATTTATTTATTTACATGCTGTAGCCCGCAACTTTGTACGCGTGGTATTTAAGACCAAACCTTAGCAATTCAAACAAAAAAGCCATCCTCTTGAAACACTCTATGTAATAAAAAAATTGGTCAAGTGCGAGTCGGACTCGCGCACGATGGGTTCCGTACCATTATCTATGCAACATAAGGCAACGTTATTAGTATCGAGCAAGAAACGGTAAAAAAATCATGTTTGTTGTATGGGAGCCCCCCTTAAATATTTATTTTATTTTATTTTTAGTATTTGTTGTTATAGCGGCAATAGAAATACATCATCTGTGAAAATTTCAACTGTCTAGCTATCACCGTTCTTGAGATACTAGGTACGGAACCCTAAAAATCATGTTTGTTGTATGGGAGCCCCCCTTAAATATTTATTTTATTTTATTTTTAGTATTTGTTGTTATAGCGGCAATAGAAATACATCATCTGTGAAAATTTCAACTGTCTAGCTATCACCGTTCTTGAGATACTGGGTATGGAACCCTAAAAATCATGTTTGTTGTATGGGAGCCCCCCTTAAATATTTATTTTATTTTATTTTTAGTATTTGTTGTTATAGCGGCAATAGAAATACATCATCTGTGAAAATTTCAACTCTCTAGCTATCACCGTTCTTGAGATACAGCCTGGTGACAGACGGACGGACGGACGGACGGACGGACGGACGGACGGACGGACGGACGGACAGCGAAGTCTCAGTAATAGGGTCCCGTTTTTACCCTTTGGGTACGGAACCCTAAAAACCGCACCAAAACCCGTCGCATAGATTGGAAGTTAGAAGCTCACATAGAGACATACATACAAAAATAACGACTTTTTATAATAATAAGAAAAAAATTAGACTTCACACACAGAGTACAAAGACGGACTTAATGCCTTGGGCATTGCCTACCACCAGCCAACCTGTAATAGTGCAACGATAAAATTGTGGATGCAAATACTACTTATGTTTCAGGGAGTGATAAAACGTCCTGTACGATCTATCCTAAGGGTGCTGTAGGAATCACGAGAAGTTAACATTTCTGGGCGGGAGCTCCATATAGTAATATTAAAAACAAATTCCCTACTTCACAACTCCATAAATGCAGTGAAGACGTTTATCAGCTGAGAAATAATGAAATGCTTTAAGCCAGTAAATGTGGGATTTCCCTAAAAATAAAATTGTAATTATTGTACATTATTATTTTATTCGTTATCAGAAATAAGCTTAACAAATACCTACTCTTGAATTGTTTTAACCGCAATAAATACAGATAACTAACGTAACGTAAATAACTTTAGGTTTGAGACTTTTTTTTTTTTTTTTTTTTTCTTTATTGAGTAAACCAACAGTATCACAATAAAATATTAACATAAAATACAAATCATAAAAAAAAAATAAGTAAAGTGACACCCACACCGTTTACTACAGATAATACAACATAATTATCTTAAACTTAACGTAGTACATTCATCAAAAGAACACAAGTAATTATGCCTTCCCATGCAATCTTGATGGAACCTGTGATGCCACTCATGGTTATGTGACATCACACGTTCCACCAAGTTATCTAAAACAAGCTAAAACTATTCACTACCTTAAATATTTTTTACCAATTTCTTGTACGTGCTTATATTACTATTAAATATATCAATTTGAGCAAAGTTATTATTAAAAATATTAAATATTTGACGGATAGGTGCTCGTATGCCCGCATTAGTGCGCGTCTTTCGCAGTGCGAAAGTCGGCATCACCCTGCATGTTCGCGTGTTTGACCGTGTAGGCACTGAATACTTAACGTAATTCACAATTTCTGGACAGTCGTATCTATTATGACATATATCGTATGCGAGCATTGCCTGCAACTGGATCCTTCTCGTTTTTTTTATAGACTTGCATATGAAAATGTATGTGGAATAGAGAGGGTATTTAGTCTGATACGTTCACCAGGCGCGTCGGCACATGGTTTAGTTTTAAACTAACTGCTTAAAATATGCCAAAGATGGCTCTTACAGTTTACAGTACCCTCTGAAGAAATGAGTTGGGGATATCTTTACTTATTACAAAACTAAGTCATTATTTTTGTATGTCTCTCTCTCTCTCCAGCCCATTTACGTCCCACTGTTGGGCACGGGCCTCCTCCACTTTGGGAGGGATTATGGTCTACTGTGCCGCGCTGACCAGGCGTATTGGCACAGCGTTTATTTTCGAGTTTTCCATCTCTCACAGAGGATGTTATCAGTGTGCAATATCCCTTAGCTGACTTTTACAGCACCCTTGGGAGGAGATGGGGTGGTGACACTTGTATTCTTAATCCGTCACCACACGAAGAGATTTATGTCCCTATGTGAGCTTAAATCTTCAAAATACGCAACGGACGTTTGTGTTATTTTTTTAATAAATATAGTGGTTCAAAAGGACAGTTTTTTTGTACAATTTGTTAAGGTTTGGTGTATATTTGGCTCAATAACTATAAACGCGGATGAAATCGCGAAGATTAGCTAGTATTTTAAATGCGTTTATATACGCGGATGTCATAATATCTTCTAAATAACATAGTTACTATAGTTCTATAATTATAGCAAGTTTTGACAACTGACACTACTACAAAGAATTTTATAGGCATCCCAATTCTCATCCAGCACATACTCGTATAATTGAACAATTGCGTTGTGACATACTATTTGAGCATGCTGACACCAAACAAAATTAATTTTCATAACAGCTTAACATACATAATTATTAGAAATGTTATACCAGCAATTACATACCAGTTAACACCTAATGATTAATGATAGAACGTGAATAAAAAGAAAAAAAAATAAAGAGTGAACAAAAACCTAGACGACACGGGAGACGTGGTCTTAACTTAATTTTTTTGTTTATTTGTGAATATATAAAACTTTCTAAAGTCTGTACAAACACAAATATTTTCATCATTTGTCATTACCGTTACAATATTATAGGCTTATAGTTATACTGTACGGTTGGACAGACACCAAAGACACATACGAAAATAACTAGTTAGTTAATAGAAGGAGTTTTGTATTTTTAACAATTACGCAACAAAAGCGCAATTACATAATTATGTAACTGGTTTTAGTTATGCTGCAGAAGTTAGCGATGAGACAATTAATTTATTATAAAAAGCAATTATGCATTTAACTGATGATAAACTACACTATAAACATCTGTAACAAATCTTATCAATTGTATTAAGTAACAATACCAATGGTTTGTTTCCTTGTGAACTTGAATGTGTGTGTAAGTTAGCATGGCAGAACCAACTGAAGATTTTAACATTTGCAAACGATTTAAGGAGGCCCTATAATTACAATGGTTACTTATAACTTACAGCAGAAATCATCATACTACACAACCCTTATTTTTCATCGACGCATATTTTTGCAAGAATATTATTATCGTCATCCTTTTAACCGACTTCAAAAAAAGAAGGAAATTCGCAATTCGTCTGATGCTTTTTCAATTTCTTTTTTATGATCGTTACCCCATAACTTTTAACTGGGCGAAGCGATTTTAATGATCTTTTTTTATTTGAAAGATTGTTGTTTTGATGGTTATCTCCTGAGAAATCGAGGAAACCCCTCCAATTTCAAAGGCACATATAGACGGTTGCTTTCTTTAAAAAAAAATACTCAATTATATCCTACACACAGTCTATAAGATAATAGTAACTATAACTTTGATGGAAATAAACGATAAATATATAGATTACTCAACTCCATAAGTACGTAGGCCATAAGTTATCTTGTAGTTAATTATTATCTTCGCAAATGATATCAAAACAATCGGTTTAGTGTTAAACGCGCATATGCTGTACTCTAAAACAATTGAGCTCACATGTCAAGCGTTAAACAGGTCATAGTACAGTGTAGTCGTGGCTAAACAAATACGACGTAGACAGACATGAAGAGCCATGGGCGAAAGTAGAACGATACAGTACGGTACTGTGTTCACATAAAGGCATATGCAAATAATATTGCAATACACTGGAACTTTTACTCTAAAGTTCTAAAGTAATAAATTTTTGTACTAAGCGCACTAAAATTTACTACTTACGCCGCAGTAGATTTTGTGACGATAAATCACTAATCGCTAGCTCTGTACCGTGGAGGTTTAAATGTTCAAGCACTATTAAGTTTTGAATCAGGTTTAATAGCCGAAATGTCGAATGAGATGATGCTAAAACTAGCATATTCACTACCTAGTTCAGGGGCGTTGCCACCGCCGTATACGGGTGCCCCTTTTTTCTTTTGTGAGAAATCTTTACCCTTCATATGGGCCCCCAAATTAATTTTTATATGGGTTTGCTGTGCTAACTATAATAGACGTAATGACGAATGTAGTTGTTGGTGCATAACTCGTGAGAGAAGTTGGGTATGACCTGAAACTGTGCATGTCTAGCAAACTATACCACTATAGGTACGTATGTATACTAATGTACCGCCAAAACTCAAAACATTACCAAGGCTAAGAGGGAACACATGGATGGATATTTAAAGACTAAAGTAGCTGCGTGTTTTCCGTTAACTATATTTTTTTTAAACTTATCACACACAGAGACATATAAAAATAACCTTTTATTCATACCTACTTATTAGAATACATAGTTATAGTAACTAACATATTTGCAAGTAACAATAATAGCACATGGCGAAAAAGTAGTCAAAATATATAGACCATTCAATGTGCTAACCATATGTTAATTTTAGTAATCATGTGAATGCTATGTGTGCTATGGCACAGTTAGGATAAAATATTACTCATCTTGCAATTTCCAACGTGTGTGGATAAAGCGGTATTTTTGTATGTAGCTCACAATATTTTATGCTTAGATGGGGTATACGTATAGTATTTACACTTGAACAATGTTCCTACAAGCCAATAAAAGTATCTATGTTGGACTTAGCAACTCCCTAGAAAACGACGTTGTGGTCTGTTATAATCCATTTCTGGACATAAATATTTGCCATAGAACTACACAACGTGCGGATTTACGTCATTAGCATGTATTATCTGAATTTTAAATATGACAGGAACTTTTTTATACCAACAGAGCACTATATTTTTATTGAGGCTATGAAAACAAATACTCATCATAACATTCTCCCATTCCATTATTCTGTGATTTGGAGTGAGATATATGACAAATATTGTATACATATTATGATAACAATGGTACGGTACCCTTTGTATTGCAGTTCAACTTGTAACTACTTGACCAGTTTCTTATAGTGTTAATATCAATAATATAATGAGCATTATTATCTAAAAAAATTTACAGAGCCCAGTACTGGAGCCAAAGTAGAGCCTGTAAAGTAAATATTTTTGTATAATCTTTATCTTTACTTCTTATAAAACAAAGTCGTTATTTTTGTATGTATGTCCCTTGTGAGACATGTGAGCTTATATCTTCAAAAATACGCAACGGATCTTGATGCGGTTTTTTTTAATAGATAGAATGGTTCAAGAGTATGGCTTTTTTCGCATAATTTGTTGGGGTTTGCTGGATGAGATATGATTAAATTTGCCGAGAAATTCGGACGCGCGGGAGCTATAAATGAAAACGCTGCCTTATCTATGTGAGGTACAACAAACTAATGTATGGAGGAATTGATTGTTACATATAGTTCTTCAAAAAAGTCCGCGAGGGCATATGTCTATCTTTTAGGGGTAATCCGCTATACCCATAATAATGTCAAAAAAAATATCTAATTCAATAGGGTATTTTCAAAAGCTATTTATGTGTATACATATAGTAATATTTTTTATCAAATTTAATAGCTTAGTTAGCTTACGCAATTAATGTAGATTATAACTGCTCTTTACAGCATGCAATTTAAATGAATATCTTAGGAGATATGACGAAAAAAGAATTAGGTATGCGCGACAAAATAAAATACATATAAACTGTTGGCTGAGCAACGCGAACGTTTCGTCGGCCTTCTATCCATACTCCAATGTTTGGATATGTAAGGATGTATAATGTGCTTTCACGTAAAGGCTACTGGATGGATTTTCATGAATTTTTTGCAATGGAAAATGGAATAGAAAACGAATTTATTTTTTATCCTTTTTACCACGGGTAACACCGTGGGGCACAGCTAGTTGTATATAAAATAAACAAGAATTATATATTGAATAACTACTGACTTATTAATGGAAGAGGTTACTTTGCTACCCTGAAATAAATTACGAAACATAATTTAGTCAGATGCACTCATTTCAATAGACACAGTTCAACTGCTGTCCACCAAATGATCTTAATTGCTCAAATAGAGGTGAGAGAGGTGTATGCGAACTTTACTATTAGTTTCAATTAACTCTGGAGTGGCATCAACACAGTTAAAATTATTAAAAGAGTGTAACACATTATTTATATACAGTTACTAGCTGTTGCCAGCGACTTCATACGCATAGAATTTAGAAAAGGTTTCCTGTTTTTGTAAAATTTTTCACTAATGCTTCCCTCCTATTAGTGGCAGCGTGATGTTATATAGCCTATAGCCTTCCTCACTAAATGGACTATCCAACACTGAAAGAATTTTTCAAATCGGACCGGACGGAGAGGTTCCTGAGATTAGCGTGTTTAAACAAACAATATAAATATGCCTAAGTTCCATTAGAATAGACCAAATTACCATCCTCCCCAGACAGTGATGCCAACTCCGGGGGTTTCTCCCCAAATTTAGGGTGAAAATTCTACACCGGGATTTTTTTAATGGGTGAAATTTTTAAATTTTCTTAACTTTGATCCGTCGTTTGGGGAGTTTTCTTCTGAATTTAGTGGTTTTTTAAATTGCTTTAGGGGGAAAGTTTTCAAACAGTTGGCAACACTGCCCCCAGAAACAGGACTAGCCTCATCAGCAATGGGGAGCTCACAGTCAGACTTCTTTATGCTGGGAAGAGCTGAATTATGATTGAACAAACTTTCTCTAACACTTGTGCAACACATTTATTATTATTATTATTTTTTTTGTTTTGTGGCAATCTGCTGATTAGTGTAGTCAATCAGCAATTACTGCCAACGTCATGTAATGGATACACATGGGCTTTTTGAAGAATAGGGCAAACTTAAAAAAAAAACTTAAAAGAAAATGTGGCAGCAGTAGGGCCTGGAACAAACACAAAAAATTGTTAGTAGATATAATACATATCAATAATATTTTATATACTGAGGTATACTACATATATTAAAGTCTTATGTTGTTAGTGTCTATAAACTTAATAAAAGCATTTACTATCCTAGGGTTTGGGAAAAGAGCTAGCAAATGTCGGATATTGACAGGTCGAGGAATTTTTAATTTAGAGATAATGTGGTCTAGGGGATTTAAGTTATTCAAAGGGCAATTGAAAAAGATATGGTCCACAGAGCCATCATCTAGACCACATTCACAGATAGAGCTGTCCCGAACTCTTATCTTGTGTAGAAAAACTGGGGAACAGCAGTGACCCAAACGGATCCTGCAAATGACAGATGTAGCAAGTTTGGAAGCTTTTTTAAATTTTTTGAACCAGGGTCGTCTAGGAATACTTTTCTGTATGGAGGCATATAATGCCCCCTTTGACCTACTAGATTCGGACCAGTTTGACTGCCAGGACTGTAATAAATCAGATTTTGACAGATGTAATAAATCATAAATTTGGATATTATAGTACTTAAGGTCTGCTATATTGCTAGAAACGGCGTCCTTAGCCATTTCATCAGCCATCTCGTTACCTGCAATACCCACGTGGGCCGGAATCCATACCAATATCACTTCAATTTGCTTCTTGGAGCATAAAAATAAACTGATCCTAATTTCATGAATAATAGGGCTACGTAGATTATCCTTAAATGGATTCTTGACAATAGCCTGAAGGGCACTTCTAGAGTCTGAAAAGATTACTGCTTTTGTGATAGAATTGTGAGAAAGAATAAACAAACAAGCCTCGAGAATGCCAATGCACTCTCCAGTGAAGACAGAAGACTGAGGGGGACATTGGAATTGGAGGAAGATGTGGGAGTTTTCATAATAAACAGCAATGCCTGTTTTACCATCTGGTGTCAATTTAGAGGCATCTGTATAAAATTTGTGGTAGCCAGGCCATCTGGAACCAACAATATGACAGAACTCTGAGTTTGGTTCAATCGTATCCTTATTCAAGCCAGTTGAAGTAATATAATTAGGAGTGAAATGTAGAGTCTCGTAAGGGGAGATATAAAGGGGAAATTTAGAACACTGGCGGATGGTGGAAATTTGTTGAGCCGTATTAATTTTTCTAAATGATTTTAATATAAGAGGGGGATCTTTGTGCTTCCAATAGTGATTATTTTGCCTACATAAATTGTCCAATTGGGAGAGTTTGGGAAGAAGTTTATGATTTTTAATAAAAAAGACTTTATAAATAAATCTGTCTGCCAAATATTGTCTTCGGAGTGCTAGAGGAGGATCAGAGCTCTCAACTTGCAAGGCATTGCAAGGAGTGGATTTCATACACCCTAGCACAATACGAAGGGACTTAGCTTGAATTTTATCAAGTTTAGCAACTGCCGACTTATTGCATGGTTCAAGAAGAAAAGTGCCATAGTCCATTAGACTTCTGATAACAGCGTTATATATTAATTTTAAGGTGAAAGGGTGAGCCCCCCACCATACGCCTGAAAGAGCCCGAAGCATGTTAACGTTCCTTTCACACTTTTCCATAATGTAGTTAAAATGAGAGGTCGCCGATAGTTTCGAGTCTAATATAACGCCAAGAAATCTTACATTATTCGCGACTTTAATAGGATCTCCTTCGATTTCAAGGTGTAAATCGGGGATATTCCTCTTGCGAGAAAACACGAGAGCTGAGCTTTTAGACGGAGATAAAAGGAGGCCACGGGGGGATAACCAGTGATTTAAGGAATTAAGTGATATTTGTAAGGATTCCGCAGCCGACGTGATAGATGAGTTAGATACGTACAGGCATAGATCGTCAGCATATTGAATAATATTGCAATTAATATTTAATGATTTGGGGAGGTCTAGCGTGTATAAATTGTACAGTAATGGACTCAAGACAGAACCTTGAGGAAGTCCCTTCCAAACCTGACGAGTTAAAACAGTATCATCTTCAGGAACGCGTATGTTAACGGTGCGACCAGCAAGAATGTTGCATATGCAATTACACATCTTAGCCGGAACACTCAGCTCCCGTAACTTACTTCTGAGTGTGGAAAGAAGTACACTATCATAAGCAGAAGATATGTCCAAAAAAGTGGTGACTACAGACTCATTCCTGCTAAAAGCAATACGCACATCCGTTAACAGGGTACTTATTCCATCCATCGTACTTAAACCTTTTCGAAAGCCAAACTGCGAATTGTCTAGGAGACCTTTGCCTTCCACATACCATTCCAACCTATTCTTGATTAGATGTTCGAGGATCTTGATTATGACAGGGGAGAGAGCAATAGGGCGGAAGTGATCAGGGTGATCAGGGGATTTACCTGGTTTTAGAATAGGGATAATAAGTTGGGATTTCCAGTCGTCAGGGATATAGCCAAGGGAGAAACATGTATTAATTAAGGAAAGAAGGAACTGACGACAGTGAGGACCAGATTTTTTATAGAAGGAGTAAGGGAAGCCATCCAATCCGGGAGCTGAATCCTGCACATAATTAAGAACTACGTCTAGTTCACATTTGGAGAACGGTTTGTCCAGGGGATCGTTAGAAGGAGAAGGGTCTAAGGGTTTCAACGTACATTCATCCTCTAAGGGGACAAAGGGAGGGGCTAGCTTGGATGCAAATTGGGAAATAATATTTTTAGGGATACAGGGGGAATTTTGGTTTGAACAACCGCGTCTAAAACGTTTTATATTTTGCCATACTAAAGAGGAAGGAGATTGAGGGGATAAAGATGAACAAAATTTCTTCCACCCTTCTCGTTTTTTCTTTCTAAAAAGACGCCTCGATTTAGCCAATACTTTCTTATATTCAAGAAAGTTCTCGAACGTCATATTCCTGACATAGTTCCGTTCAGCTTGTTTTCGAAGTTTTATTACATCAGTGCATTCCCGGTCCCACCAGGGAGGAGATGAGACCTTACCTGAAGCAGAATTTTTTAAAGGAATGCTTGTGTCAGCCGCTGCAGAGATGGCTTCCGAAAACTGAGAATTTAGCGAATCTATGTTAGAGTTGGAAATTTGGGGAAAAGAAAGGACACTATTTTCTAAAGTTTGTTCAAAAATGTCCCATTTGGCACCAGGGACACGGTACTTTAATATAGGTTTTTTGTTTCTACTAGGAACCGATCTATTTAATATTGATGAGCAAATGGGGTAGTGATCGCTTCCATAAGTCCAGTCGAGACGTTTCCAATCACACGAAGAACAGAGAGATGATGAACAAATTGTAAGGTCGACGCAGCTTTTATTTTGACCAGGTCTAGGGATTCTGGTACTAGAACCATCATTTAGCACACATAAGCCAAACTCATCCATCATATCAACAAGCTCACAGCCCCATCTGTCAGAATGGTCAGACCCCCACAGAGAGTGGTGACAATTAAAATCTCCTAACAAGATAACAGGGTCATATAAATTACAAACATCTTTAAGAAATTGAACACATAAATTATCAGGGGAGGGGATATAGACAGAAATAAAATTAATGCCTTGGACGGAAACCCCAATGGCATTGATTTCATCTCCATGAGAAGGAAGAGGAAGAGGGGAACAAGAGACTAAATTACTAACGAGTATAGCAACTCCGCCATAACCGTCATCACGGTCCTCTCGGAATGTGCTATACCCGGGAGTTCTAAAATTGAGATGTGGCAAAAGCCACGTCTCAGATAATGCAAATATTGCAGGGTGGAGACAGTTAATTAAATGAACTATATCATGTTTTTTAGGAAGGGCACTCCTGGTGTTCCACTGAAGGACTTTTAGATCCATTATAATGGGAAAGAATGAGCTGTATGATGTTAGTGGCAACGTGGTCCGGTATATTAATTTTAGAAAGAAGGGTAGCAAGTAGAGTAATCATTGTTTCGGATTCACTGGAAGAGGAATCCTCAGGGGGTGAAACATTATTGGTCAGAGCGCAACCATTATTAGAGGGGGAAAATGAATAATTATTAAGAATTTGTCCATGCGCTTGATGATCATAACCTGAATGGGAGTGCGACGTAGTTTTAGATTTATTCAGTACAGTTTTTTTGTGAGTTACAGATATCGGTGCAGGTTTTGGGACTCCAAGATTTGTAGAGAGGGAAATTGGGCGTCTACGGGAGGAACTTGGGGTAGAAGAAGCAGACACATCTGCATAGGATTTGTGGACATTAGGGAAAGATTTTAAAGCCTCTGCGTAAGAGATATTTTTCTCTGCCATGTGAATTTTAATATTTTTTTGGCGTAGGTATTCAGGGCAGTGCCTACTATTCGCGAAATGATTTCCGGAGCAATAAAAGCAAGAGGCATCTTCTACTGAACAACTGTCCCCTGTGTGTTCTCCGCCACAACGGAAGCAGCGGGGCTTTGATCTGCATTGATTTCGAGTATGCCCATATTTACAACAAGCAAAACATTGTATAGTAGGGAAGTAATATAGTTGCACGGGTAATGAATTAAAGCAACAGTAGATGCGTTCTGGGAGTGTCTGACCGTCGAATGTTAGAACCACTGAAGAAGTAGGTTTCCACTCTGGTACACCATCGTTAATGATTTTGTGATTTAATCGTCGTATTTTAATGATGGGACCACAACCTGATGGAGTTTTGATATTCTCTAAGATCTCTGTTTCCGTCCACTCATTTGGAACACCTCTAACCACACCCATTCTAGAAACGTTGTATGAGGGAATTGAAAGATTGAATCCATTACTGCACAGTTCTGTGTTAGCTAAAAAGTTATTCGCGTCATCTCCATTTTTAAAAGTAACCGATATTCTATTACGTCCAATTTTCTTTACTCCGTCAGATAGAATATTTTTAATGTTGTAGTTTAATAATAACTGGCCGAATTTAATAGGGTTCAGAGTAGAACCAGCATTAGGAGTTTCTTCCGTACGAGAAACGTGGACCACAAACGGAGCCACATCTCTGTCCGAGTATCTAGAACGACTGTAACGTTGAGGGGCAAGTTGGCATAATTGTTTCGGGGCGGGAGAGTTTGTTTCTTGGTTAGTTTCCTCTAGTGTACGTTTGCGACGTGATGCCGCCTCAACTTTTTCAAAAGAAGATAACGGAGCTGTTAAAACAGGGGTGAAATCTAGGTCATGGGGATGATTATCTTTGTCGTTATCAGATGGATTGGGATCTGGGGGGCGGCCAGGAGGTCGATCATCCACCTCCATGGTCGTCGCGCATCACCCACACGACGCGTAAATAAAAAGAAATAAGATGGACTTACCTCTTATTAAAACAAAAAATAACAATCACCAAACAAAAAAGGACAACACAAACAGATAAGCCACTATTACAACAACAATTTTAACAAGAAAAAACCCTTAATTTAACGCAAAAACACTGAGCCACATGTGTTCACCATAAACACTAGCCGAGCAGTCCGTGCAACACATTTGTTTAAATAAAACTACTTTTTAAGGATTTAGAGGTGTGTAAGACTGACAGTCTTTCATGTGACCATGGTGACACCAGTCTTTGACTTCTTTGGACTAAAATTTGAAATAACATGCGTCTAAATCCGTAAAAAGTAGTTTTATTTGAACAAATTTTGTTTACATTTATTTATGCTTTAACATAGGTAGTATTTTCATTTCATATAACCTGAAATGTACTACAAAATCAAGAACTTTATTACATTGAACTGGTAAATAATTCTCTAAATATATAAATAGAAAAAACAATACCAGGACCTGAAAATAGATGTCATTTACTAGTAACTCCCTCAGTGTATACATAAGTAATATGAATTCAAAATAATAGTCATACATATATAACTGTGTTGGCGGAGAAAAAGTTTAAATTAAAATTTGGCAATGACCCCAATATTAAGTAAGCAATACAGGAACTATACAATAAATGAAATTTCTAATCAGGTGTAAAGCAAATAGAAACACTTAGTACTTACATCAAGGATATTTCCAAGAGCTTCTTTACAAACAACACAAGCGGATGTATTTAATATTAAACTGTCCGAGTCGTAGCTAAAGTCTAGACTTGGCTTTGTTCTAATAAAAATTTAAACCTAATCGTCGCAAAATTAAAAGTTAAAATTTAACACAACTTTTTGTAAATGCACAGTCAAAGTCATTCATCACACACATTCGAAAGAACCAAAACAGAATTCGTCCAGCAGATTACACGACAATTAACTAGGTACTCAAAAATGTAGGTACGCGTTTACCAAAAGCAAACATGAAACGCATCACTAAAATATTCGTCCCTGGTCCCTTTCCCCCTCCAGTACTCCAGTCCACAGAATAGATAGAAGCAGATAGAAGATACTACGCACATACTCCCCGTTTTCCAATCAGCGCACAATAGCGCATTATGCGGCACAATGCTCAATGTTGAGTGTTCCAATTACAGCATCGCATCGCACAATCGAGCACTCTCAAAAGTGATGCGTGCAATCCATACATAGGTACCAACTACAGCGACAGAAAATTAACAAGTATTTTTTCTTTAAATTGGCATTGATTGAAATTTTATTAATATATAATCGTTAGTAATATTATTTATTGTAAAAAAAAAATTTAAGGCTTTCTTTTCGTCGGAGTTTTCTGGAAATATTCAAAGTTAATTCAAACTGTGTTAAAATATAAATAAATATAAGTATGGATGAAGGTATAAAGAATGACTTTTTTTATATTCCACACATATAATGTGAATACAATGTTTATTTTAGCATTTTTTTTTCAACACTGAACTTAGCGCACTCTGCTGGCGCATTTTAAAACTAATTCACGTTCCAATTAAGCGTCAGCATTGTGCGGCATTGTGCGCAGTGTTGCCAGAAGGTTACATTTTTTACATTTTACGTAACTTTTGATCAGGTGCTCAAGTCCACTATTTTGGAACAATTGTCATACCGGCACAATACCGGCACGATACCGTTGCAATTGAAGTCTCGGTCTCTTTTATCTATGGATTGTGTTAGAATGGTATGTATGTGTTGCCGTTTTTAAAAAATGCGTTAGTTGAAGTGATTTTCGAAAAACTACTAATA
This sequence comes from Orgyia antiqua, assembly GCA_916999025.1. Taxonomy (NCBI): domain Eukaryota; kingdom Metazoa; phylum Arthropoda; class Insecta; order Lepidoptera; family Erebidae; genus Orgyia; species Orgyia antiqua. The sequence goes on along the minus strand of OU779864.1, from coordinate 10,287,519 downwards.
AATTTAAACATTTAATCATGCTAGACTTCGTTTAAATATATTTGTACATACTATTTATTAGTATAAAAAGCAATGTGAAGTTTAGGAGATTAGTAAATTGCAATAAATTACAAAGAACAATTTCTAATATTTCTATCTATCTATTTTTTATTTATGGCAATCTGTCGACACAGGACAATTTAAAAATATTACTGTCAAATTCAAAATAGCAGACTACCGAAACATTTCAGTCATTGAATTGCAATTGTGAAGCAGTTGTGTACGAGACTAGCAATTTATGTCACTTTGACAATTGTAAGATAATGATGAAGTCGTTATGACGACACAATAATAGTAGACTACCAAAAACTATACTATTGCACCATAATGGTACAATAATGGTACAGTTGTGACACCGTTGAAATACCCGACTCGGGGCCCTGGCATCCCGCAAGGAATTCTCTCAAGAAGCTCTCATTTGTTTGTGTCAGACGTGTCAGTAGTGTCAATGTCATAATCTAGTGAGTGACACGCAGGAATGTTGTACTTGGATGCTGTATTCACTATTTATTGTTGTATTTAATAATTTATGTGGTATTTCGGGCATTTATTTTCATATTCTCATTTGTACACATGATTATTGGTTAATTCTATGTTAATCTAGAAGACAGCAAAACTTAACAAGTGAACAGATTTTTATTTAATATGGATTCATCTTCTATTGTCAGTTTTAACAATGATTCTACATTCCAAACTACGCTTAAAGGCGATATTAGTGTACATGAATTAGCTCTCCACGCAATGAGAGATCGGTGTTTGCTACTTCAAAAAAGAATCAATACTTTGGAAACTGATAATATGCGTTTAAAACTAGATGTTGTAAAAGCCTCTGAATGTTCACCATATGTCCCAATTAAAGAAGACGAAAAACATGCACTGCACCAAAAAATAGCAGAGCTTAACAAGCAGAAATCCAAATTGATGCACCATGTATTTATGGTACAATGTGAAAATAAAAATTTGTGGAATAAAATAGCTACATTAAAACCTCCTGATAAACCAACTAACAAAGAGTATATGAAGCAACCATTAATACGAACTAATACTTACATACACAGTACTCCCAAATCTAGTGCCAACTATCAGGAGAAATATTCAGAGTCAAGTTTAGAAGAGATATCACTAAAGTTAATTAATAGTTATATTCAGGAGAAGTCACAGTTAGTAGAACAATATGAGCAAATGGCAGAGCTTCAGGATATCAATGATGACTTGTTAAATGTAGACTCTATTGGTTTCACATATATGGAAGATCCAGCAACAGATTCACTTAAAGAAATCCAATGCCAAACAGAAAAACTTCACAACATGAAAAAGGAATTGGCACAACAAGAAACAGATTTAAAATTGATAATAGCAAGGGTTGAAACCATTCTGAGAGGTGAGTAAAATGTTAGTTCTTGCATTGCATGCAAGGAAATTCAATAAATAAAATAAATAAATATTCAGGACATTTCACACAACGTCCTCTGGTCCCAAAGTAAGCTATATTTCTATGCTTGTATTATGGGAACCAGATACGGATAGACTACATATACTTTTTCTTTTGTAAATACATACTTATAATACATAGTAAACACCCAGACGCAGTAGGTACAAACATTTGTATGACATTTATGGATATCACACAAATGATTGTCCCAACCGGGAATCGAACCCGCGACCTCGTGATCGGCAGTCCATTACATAAACCACCACCACGAAGCCCGTCAATTAATTGTTACTGAAGCTGACTGAGCTGAAACTACAGCCGAATGAGAATAATTAATTAAAATGTTTTGCTGGGTGAGTATGATGGCTGGACGTGTGGATCTATGGCCAATGTATTAAAAAAAAATCTTATATCCAGCTTTGTTAAACTACAGTGCAACAGTGTGATTGGTGCCAGTCATTTCAAAATTAAAATTTGAAGTCGGGGTTGGACAATATATTTCTCATTTAGATGTATTAATACCCTAATAATTTATTTCTTTCAGATGGATATAAATGTCCTTCATGCATCACAAATAATGTAAAAATTGTTACATCTGAACATAAAGAAATAGAAACAAGTGATAGTCTAGCAAATTGGGCAACTCCGGTTGATTCAAGCACTTATAACAATAACTTCAGTGAACTAAACACTTCTGCATATAAGAAGAGTATTTTAGAGCATGAAAAAGATATAATAGAGGAACCTTGTGATAAAATATGTCCAATGTGTGGCCAAACATTCCAAAAAGAAGAAACATTCTCAGAATTCCAGGCACATGTTGAAAAACATTTCATGGGTGATCCTGAACCAGACTCTATAACCGACTTTGAAAATGTTAATAGTTCCTTTGATAATGTAATTTAGGGAATATATCATATTTCAATTATACTATTAGCTAAATATAACATTTCAAATAGTGCTGTGATCAACATACATGTGTGTTGGGCTTTATCTTAAGTTGCATCATATTTTATTTGAAAAATCTTTACATAACAATGGGCAAGTGATAAGCAAGAGATTAAAATTCCAAGTGACACTATTTAGTTATTATTAAACTTTAGATTTGTAACTATTTGATAGTTTGTAAATATTTGAATAGCAGTAAAATCTAGTTTTAATGTAATATAATTATGGCCCATCCATTGCATTCATGAAACAATATCATCATTTTCCATACTTACTACAATTGAGAAAAAAAAATCTGCTATAGTTTTTATTTATCTTATAATTTTGATACATTACTACCTTAGTTTTGAAAATAAACTAATAAAGTTACCATTTGTATTATTTCTTTATTAAATATGTTAACACTAAGACTAAAATCTTTCATAATACATTAAGCTAAATCAGTTGGTTTAACGTCTGTTGATTTAGAAGGCTGTTGTGTTGATTTCTGGAGTAGGTTTTTACTAAACCATGATGGTCTCTCTTTCTCCATTTCTATTATTCTTTTACCTTGCCAGAACTCATTGGGCTGCAAAAAAACAAAAGAGTTATAACAGTAAAATTGTATGTATTTATTACAAGTCTTATTCTTAGAATGACTCAATTAGAAACATACACAAAATCTAGCTCAATGCATTTTATTTGCATACTTATTACCACTATTTTGACTGATGCACAGACTAGTTAATGCCTTGCCTGTACTTTTTCTTTTTAATTAAACCTAAAGAGTGCAATATGTTTGTGTAGTATGTACTTATTAGTTGAGAGCCCACAAAGCAATCCAGTCTGGGACAGACAATACATTATGGTCAAGCATATATCTCTCTCTCTCCCTCCCTCCCACTCTCTCCAGCCGATTAAAGCCCTACTCCGGAAGAGATTATGATCTACTATGCTACACAGAGGATGATATCTTTGTACAATATCCCTTAGGTGGCTTTCATAGCATCCTGGAGAAGAAATGGGGTGGTGATACTTGTATTCTTAATCTGTCACCACATAGAAGGTCAAATATACATCTGTCACATTCCAAATCAGTACATCCTCTATATATTAAATAATATAAGATTGTAAAAGTATCTTCTAAGTTTAGCTTATAATGGAACTGGCATGAGATTGTTCTCAAAGTTCCCATAAAAATAAAGATTAAAAAAAAACATCCTCTAGCAGTATGTACAGACATTTTATGATGTATAATTAATTATAACAAACCTCTTTTGTAACAGTTTCTCCTTTATACAAAACAACAACATCATGTTCAACTGGATCAATTTTTAACTTTTCTACAATCTTAGCTTGAATTTCTTCAGTTTCCTTTTTCACTTTAGTGTAGCAGTTTTCTGAGAACATGTAATTGTTATTTTTTGAGATATAATTACATTATTGGATATGCCTACCTATTGTTTAAACAATGATTTAGTGAAGAAATAGGGTGAAATTAAATCCTAGTTAATTTCCAAATATAGGTTCCCATGGGAGTAGACAGGAATGTTACAACACATGTAAATGGTACAATCCAAATATAATTACTTGGTTTCCTGGTAGTTTCAATGATTGTATTATCATACACTACTTCTTATATAAGGATAATAAATTAGAATCCAAATTTTAATATATTAATTACGAGTGCTCTCTATTAAACCATATCAACCGAAATGTGTAATTTATTTCTAACATACCACACAATCTGCCTTTTTCATGATGATGTCCACATTCTTGGCATACTTTTATATTATTCTTGGGTACAAGCATCTTCCACACGTATTCTGGAGTACCAAATTTCCTTTTCCACCTTCTTTCAATAGTTCTTCGGAATTTTGGTACAGCTAACAGAATCCCATTGCCGAATATATCTTGAATTGAGAATTTTTTTGGAGGCACTATAGGTTTATTTTCATCCTGAATATACGCCAAAGCCAGTTCTGAAATATACGGCAAAAGATAACGAATCACAACGAACGTTCATAACGTTATTTTTACTAGCTTCGTATTAAATTATAACCTCGAAATACATACCTTTTGGCGGTCCTTTAAACATATGCATTAAATTTCTTTCAGCATTTTTAATAAGCTGCAATACGTGCGTAATGCGTGGAAGCATTTTTGTAGAAAAAGAATACACACTTTTGTATTTTATGCAAGAGAAATACCAAAAAATTTATATTTATTGAAATCCTTTTGATTACTCAATTAATCGAATTGAATGACAGTATTGACAATTTTTTGACATTGACAGTTTTTCTTCTTCTTCTTTTTTGAATATGGCAACCCACAGTTTCTTGCGAGAGCAATTCTTGCCAGAGTCGAGTTTTGGTTGGGTTGGGAGTTTATTTTTTGTAGAATCGGCAGGATAAGATGGGCAGAACGTTTGGGCAACAAATAAATAAACATAATAAAAATAGGAAAACTAATTACAAATATCTAAAGAGAGACATGATAAGAGATATATTTAATAAGAGATATAACATATAATTTATTATTATTACTCATACAGAGAATAGAAGGAACGTTACAAGGAAGCGGAGCTTTATACTTAATAAGGAAATCATAAAGTGGGAACGAACTATGTAAAAAGCAGTTAAAAAAGATATGGCTGAGGTCTCCACACAGTGTCACCAACTGTTTGAAAACTTTTCCCCTAAAGCAATTTCAAAAACCACTAAATTCAAAACAAAACTCCCCAACGACGGACCAAGTATATATTCATTACAATATATGTAAAGAAATAAATAAAAACAATAAATAATTAGTTAATAACAATAGTTATTTAGTATTTTTAAGTGTTTTTCTTTAATATCATCACATTATGAAATGTAATTTCAATTATTGTATTTTTTTAACAGTATTATTTTAGTAGGTACGTAAAAAAAAAAATTGTTTTATCCCTAAAAATATCCCCAAAAAATTTCACCCCCTAAAAATACCTATATAGATTTTTTCCTCCTAAATTTGGTGGGAAAACCCCGGAGTTGGCATCACTGTCTCCACATTCATTTCAACCATAGTCCATGGCTCGTTAGAGTAATAATGTTCTGTGGTCCATGGAGACTAGAAGAAAGGAGGAATATCTAAAGATTCCTTAACTTTTAATGGCAATACTCAAACCGAGTTCGCCAACAAAAAAAAAAATATATAAAAAAAAAAGAAAGGAGGAATATCTTGTATGAGGGATCAGTCCTAAAAGTGTCCACTTGTAAACAGCAAATAACACTCACCGAAATAGCGCTAGTGTAGCAAGTGGAAATGATATGAATGTAGCACGTATAAGCAGAGTGAAGTATGCTACTGTTGCGGTAATTCTTTAATACTATTTTGTATTTGCTATTTACAAATATTTGGGGTACTTAAAAATTATAATAATAATTAATATAAATTTATTTCATAGTCATGTTTGTCTATTTAATATAATAATTTAGAAAACTGCGCTGTAACAAAGCGGAAGTTTTTCTTTCCTTTCTAATAATTCGTGGCGCTCTTTTTAAAATTCTTCCACTTGCTACTATGGCGCCACCTTAATTTGCTGCCTTTCAGCGGACACTTTTTATTATACTGAGATATTCCTCCTTTCTTCTAGTCTCCATGTTTTTACTTAAGGCAACATTTGTAATCATGGCGGTTGACAATCAGCTGTCTGACTGAGTGGGGAGGAAAAGGCGAATACTTCTTTGCTGTGTGTATTATGTAGTCCAAATCGTCAAGCGTCTCGTTGCAGTTGTAACTATGGCGTGTTTAAGTTCGAGTAGGCTCTGTGCTCGTGTTCAAGATAAGTTATTGTGTCAATTCGGACATAAAGTTCGAAAGCAAACTGTATTTGTGAAACTCAAACCCCCAGGACCATCTCCATTCCGAATATTTGGAAAGACTTGTCAGGTCAGCTATTAATTCATAATATTGTTATAAATAAAATGAATTTCACTTTTTATTATTACATTTAGTACTTCTTTTAGTTGTGCTTAGTAATTGTGCTAATTAGATTAGTGATTAGCAGTCTTTACATAACAGCATGACAGTAGCTAACCTCTCTTGGTCAGCTGATCTAATCATAGTAGTAGTAGTAGGTACCGATTATTGAATGAACTAACATACAGAGTTCATTAATGTAGAAAGTAAAACCGGTAGTGTTTGTTTATAACTAACTAAATACTGAAGATTTAGTTAATAGAAATTTTAATCAGTTAAAAGTGAAATCTTCGCGCGCTGACTGCTAGTGGGTCGCCTCACACGCCGCATACGATTGTTGAGTTTGTCGACAACGCGACAGATTTTCACCGTGAGCAAAGATATCCCTAACTTTTACTTTCATCAAATAAAATAACCTTCTAGGTCAATGGTAAATAAAGTTATTAACTATATTATAGTCAGATAAACAAGAAACTCCTTTTCCAGTTAAATATACCGAACTATGTAATTAGATTTGTTGCTAATTAAGTAGTTTTAAGCGAAATACTTATCATTTTTCTTCGGAGTCTCATTTCAAATTATTGGGCAGAGTCTAGTGTAATAATTTTTCTTTAGGTAATATTCTGAAAGTGCTTTGATAACAAAGAGTAGAATTGGATAGAGAAATTTCTTCCTCATAAATAAAATTCGATGGCTACGTTGATGTAAACACAATAAGTAATAAAGACACATTTTTCCTGAAGAAATTTCTGACCACATCGAAATATGGGTATAGTGTCGGTTAGCTGTGTGCGTCGTCGTGCTTTCTCGCGCAGCGTGCGAGCATGCAATGTCCAATCTCGACGACTCGTATTTAACTTTCTAAGCAACAATTATTATTCGCATTAATATTTCATTTACTCGTTTAGTCGCGTTTGAATTAACTAACTACTTACTGGATTTCTTATGTTCTAATTTTGATTGCCAAGTCGAAAAGATGCGTTTAAACGCCGCAATTATTTAGTAGCAATATATGAATCAATGAGATTTATTTATCAAGTATATTGCCCATCGACGTACACGCGTCTTTTTTAACTAAAGCTATGACAACTACAGTCGGATTCACTGGCTCAGTGAAAGTTGTATGACGATTTGTTGAATTTTTAATAGCGCGAAAACTGGGTAATCAACCTGCCGAAGGAGTGCTATAGCCTTTCTTATTTTTATTCTAGTCCCATTTGGCGAACATTGACCTCGATTGCTTGTGAGACATCATTATTGATTGCTATTTCTTAGATGTTGCGTGTTGTTGCCCTGAATCACTGCTAGAAATGTAAATTAATAACTAACTACTAAGTAACTAACTATGGCTAATTTTCTCTGCAACGATTTTAATGAAATAAGCACATAATGTGTCTAGATTTGAATTTTCAAAACAGTACTACTTTTTAAGAGAGGCTTTTTTCCGTAACAAAAGCATAAATTCGTTATAATAGGCTGCTCCCGTCTGGTCATTAAGTTCTTGGGTTTTAAGTGTTCTGTTTGCATGTAGTTATTAAGTAGTTCTATGAATTCAGTACCACTATTATTAGGCCAAAGTTAGAAGAACATGCATTTTGTATTAAAGTTAATTTGATAGGTGATCGATCGAAACAAATCGTGGCACACGTAACGTCCTGCGTAAATGAAGCTCGGTAGAAATGCGGAACACACACCTATTTGTTCAGTCGACATCATTGTATAAGAGTTTGCAGCAATACACACGATGTAGCATATGTTATTTTCCACTTACAACATTTACTTCAATCCTAAATTACGTGATGACAATACAAAGGGCATAGAAAGCTTAAACCATTCGCTACTATATGCACAATTTTGTAATAGATAATAGGAACATGTACATAATAATGCAAATAGCTATTATCCAATTAGTTCTAGTTTTAGTGCCATCCAAATTCGACGTAATTTTTTTGAAGTTTTGACATTAATTCTTCATCTTTACATTTTACTATAATTTAATGTACCTTGCGTAAATTTTGAAACCGCTAAACGTAAGCTATGATTATGACATACGAAGACTACGGCCTTGGACTGACACTAATGTTAATTTATTTATATCTGTGTTTTCTTTCTATTATGAATGTGATTTTGACACGAAACCCATATTCACAAATATTCGCATTTGTTAACAAAACCGAGTCCGCATTAACAATGAGTTGATAACTACTTACATTAACAGTGCACATCAGATTATTTACCGCAGAAATATGCCGCTGGTTATCAAATTATCAGCAGTTTTCATCGATAAGTATTCAATAACTTTGATACCAAGCCCAAAATTGATCATTTATTTAAATAAAATTATGAAGACAACTCTAGGAACAATTGCTCTATGCAATCAGTTCTTAAAATATCTAACATCGTTAAGTCACTTTTCAAGACTTCAATAAATCTAAAAGATGTGACTTAACTGGAAAAACTAGGCTGTAACGATTATTAACATTTTTGATAATTATTAAGACACGATCACGATAATTATCCTTCGCAACTCTGTTGGTTATTCAATGTCCTTGCAAACATTGCATGCTAAGGCTGGATTGATTGAGTAAGACCGTTTCGGTCGACTCTTTCAAACAATGAACTCATCAACGTTGTCTTTAGAAGCGATATTAATTGCAGTCTCTTGCACACGTGCACGTCGATATTTGATAAGAGAAACTTCTACTAACTATTTACATAAAAAATTTTGCTCAGTGCATGTACGATGACACGATTCTTAGCAATACAATTTTAAGGTTGAGTTTTTCGTAATCTCTGATTATATATGGCAAATATTTTTGAAGTGCGCGCAAGTGTTAGAGAATGTTAGAGAATATTAAAAAATTTGACTGTAAAATTATATGTATATAAAAAAAATATATATTGTAAAATTATAGTTAGTTGCATTTCTTGTATTCTTTCATCATTCTAAAGGAAATGAGGTTATTGTTGTATTACGCTCGGAATAAAATGCAGGATCTATGCTTATACAATAAGTTTTTATTAAATACTTAAGTCGCCATGATAAATTTAATAGCCCTTACTATTTAGAATAATTAAAACCAATATTTCATCTTATGAATAAATTATTATTTGTATTTCTTTTTACTTTAACTTTAACCAAGACAAAAACAGCACATTAAAATATTATAATATTCCGACCCGGTTGTCATTACGTCAGTTATTTGTTGTAGTTAATTATTGCAACATATTAGGCGCTTGTAGTAAATCACCTAATTTATTAAAGTACTAGGTAATTAGAACGCTCACTATAAACAAATCCCCGTTTGGTGCTGTTCATTAAGAAATTATGTACTTGCAAAGATTATATATTTTACGTAGTATTGAGAGCGTGACGAGTTCATATTTTGAAATGCAGTTAATATAACGAAAACGTGAAAACGTGGTCATAACGAAACGAAAAAGTGGGAATTAGCCTAGTGCTTTACTTTTGTACCTACTATTTTATCCCCTTCAATTGAAGCGTTCCTATGTCAATCTTTACTTAATACTTATTATAAAACAAAGTCGTTATTTGTGTATGTATGTTCCTGTGTGAGCTTATATCTTCAATACTTCAAGACGAGCCTCGTAGTTGAGTGGTTCATGTAACGGACTGCCGATCAACAGGTCGCGGGTTCGATTCCCGCTCGGGACAATCATTTGTGTGATTTTTCTAATTGTCATGCAAATGTTTGTGTTGCGTCTGGGAAAAGAATAGTAGTATATGTATTCTATCCGTATTCTGGTACCCATAACACAAGCATATAAGCTTAGCTTGGGACCAGAGGACGTTGTGTGAAATGTCCATGAATATTAATTTATTTATACTACGCAACGGATATTGATGCGGTATTTTTAAATGATAGATTAGTTAAAAAGGATGACTTTTTGTAAAATTTGTTAAGGTTTGATTTCTAAATTTCACGCGTATGAAGTCGCGGGGAACTGCTAGTATTTAATAAGACAGAAATGTGTGATATATGTTACAAGCCTAGTCTTAATCAGTTAATCAGGTAATCTACATCATAACCTTGTGGTCCGTTAGTTATTAAGATCGTGATCTTTAAATTAAACACATTCATTGTTCGCGCGATAACTTTGATGAAATAGTTATACTCATTAATGATTTTCAAGGTGGTTTAGCTTTTTAGTAAAACCCTTTGCAACATCTGAGAAGCCACAAATCAACGTCTAAATCATGTTTATTTAAATACGGTTTTTGGTATTCCTACTTACTACTAACTCAAGTATAAAAATTATACACATTTTAGTCTAGTGCATTTGTTCCATTTCGTATCTTTAGTCGTTATTATGTGTTATCAAAATATAAATAAGTGACTATTTGACAATTTTAATGAAATGTGGTAACTATTTTAGGGTGAGTGCTAGAATTGGGACTTAACGGTAAGCTATGTGGTATAAATTCAAACATGTGCGTCATAGTCCAGAGGGCACATTGCCTTTAAATTGGAGTACGATTTTTATTCATAATAAACTATAATGTAATGATTAATGGTTATGTAAAACATTTCATGACTTAACCAATTTATTGTGAATGTCTCCTTGAGTTTTAACGTAAGTAGTTGGGATAGGCGCGTCTTGGGTCTACATGCCGTGCCTCTCGCTACGAGCTGTTGGAGCCTAATTGCATCTACGTTCAGTAGGTCGGTGCAATGAATGGCCTTGGTGTACCATGCGCTGCATTTAATGTTGATACCACCTCTAAACACCGGCACGCATACACCCGAGGTCGATACAACTGACTGCTCAATAACACTAACTGTCGTTTCACATAATTTCATTGAGGCCGCTAACCAATAACATTTTTCTAGAATTTTGGACATGCTATTTAAAATTTATAATTATCACTTTAGTATAAGTTAGAAAATTAATAATATTTTACTGTGATAACGTAGTTTTCCATTAATGCAGGAAAAAAACTGCAGTATCATGGTGTAATTATTTTGTCCCACTTAACTGAAGTGTTTTCTCCCACTCCAGTTAGTAACAATAACTGCTAATAGTTATTTGTATTGGTCAAGCTCATACGAATCCTTAATTCATTGCTATATTCCGTTTATACGTATGCATTTTGATAATGATTGAAGTTAATTGACACCTTAATAGTTACTTAATTCAATATTAAATCTAATGTAAACATGGCTGCTAGCATATTAAGAAAAACCCAGGATTTATTTGGTTATAAAAAGCTAGTTCTTAAAACGTGAGCAGCAAGCTTAAAAATAAATTTTATTCTATAGCCTTATTGGATTCTATACATTTGTTTAGTTATTGTTCGTTCGGCTAACGCCTGTCGTTAATATTTTTATCAGTGAATTGGTTGGTTTTAGTTCTTTAAAAATACAAATAACTATACTAACTACTGTTTGCCGAATTATGTAAGCAATCAGTCATTTTAGCATAATTTTCTGATAAGGTTCTACCGAGTTTCATTTACAATACCCTATTAACAAATCCGTGTTCAATGTAAATGATGAATAACATAGCAGCACGTAAAATTGCATGTGTGTCTGTACAGGGCGCACATAACAATTAAAACACAAAAGAAAGTGAGCAGTTCGAACTGTTGCGTATCTATCGATTTGACGCTTTAAATAGAATTACAAAGTAATTGTCACGTACATATTTAGTTAAATATATGGCAAGTACGTGATAGAATATGACATCACAGTTGAAATTATTAAGAAATCAGATGATATCAATAATTAATATAATTAATTTGAAAGTTCTTTCCCAGTTATTGTATATCATACCTCTTTTCTGTCCAGGGACATACAAAAATGCTATTACCATAAAAATACTTCCTGTGTGCACTTTCTACATAAAGCTTAGTATTATATCAAATTGTATATACATTAGGGTGTCCCTTAAATTTCAATGTCAATATATTTTTACGCATACCGTCTAAAAACTTTAGTATTGACCTAATATAATACAGAAATAAATATTAGCCCGATTTATAAACGATAACCCGTGCCGACTTGAGTTTTTAACTTGTCCATACAAGTTGCGCGGGTACAGCGCTGTGACCTGTTACTGCGAATTTCAATTGTCATTTCATACGTGATTTCTAACATTATTAATGCGTTGTTGTTTATTATGTGAAGATGTCTGTGGAATTACGAAGTGATAAACAAAATATTTACCTTATCGGACTGCCAAGCCACCAGATAAATGGTGCAAAATTAAGATCTAATCGACAAGTTCTCACCGTTTTATTTTACAATATACGTGAAGTCAAGCTGACTGTTAGTGAAAGTGCGAATCTTGTTGTAAGAGAGTGCATTATATTTTGGGAAAAAGCCAGAATTCCAACGAAGGCATTTCCTAACTGCGTGAAGAAACTTGTTGATTTATATCATGTTGATTTATATCATGTTTAGGGAGCTGCAAAAAAACTGTAAGAAAACTCAGGTGACGTTCAAGAACCGTGAAAATAATTTTGTAAAAGACCTTGATAACTTATTTGATATTGCACATGCTGATGCCTTCGCCAGAATTAAGATATAGGAAGACAAAGATTTTTTAAGGAAACAGAGAGAGGCAGGTCGACCGGGATGCTTAGGTGGAATTGACAAAAAATTGGCGGAGAAAGAAGAACGAGTTAGGCAAAGACGATTGGAAGAAGAGGAAAGAAAGGTAAAACAAAGAGAGTTATTGGCTGTTGCATCTACTTCTTCGATAGATAGCTTGAAATGTCTGGAGAATTCGGATGAGGAACAGATTTCGAACTGTGAACTTAGTACTCAGATTCTTTGCCCTGAAAAAAGTTCTAAAAGAGGCACGAAAAGTTTCATAACTCTTAAACTGGTAGCAGCTTTAGATCGTTGCCAATTAAGTATAAGAGACACAGTTTACATTCTCCATGCGGTTGTAGAAGCGCTTGGTCTGAATCGAAGGAAGAAATTACGCAAAATTTCTTTAGTAAGTTTAATATTTTCTTGTTTCTTTTTTCAAAGTTTCGTGGCTTAGTTTTTTTTTTAAACTGTTTTTTCTTTCTTTCAGATATGACGCTAAATGATTTTGTAACTCAAAGAAGCAAACAATTTCTATCTCGACTGCAGATCGACGACAGTTTTCTTCGGGAGGATATATCTTCTTGGGGTGACAATCCTACTTTTTTGGAAGCTAGAAGATGAATAAGTCGTTTTAAGGTCGTAAATGACACTGATGAAAGAGCTGTTAAATTAATGCAAGATTTTAATGGACTTATCACGGCTGAAGAAGAGCAAAAACAGTTTTTGTTGCGTTGTGTTCAGGAACACAGAAAACTGTATCCAGACTGTAAAAAAACTACACTAAAGAGAAGTTACCCTAATTAATTATTATTATAATTTGTATTTAAATAAAAGTTTATGTTGATGTTATTTTATTCTTACTCATATTTACTTTATTTGTTGCATTTTAATTCGTTTTGGATCAAACCAAAATGTCAGGCTAAAACACCATTTTTTACTAAATTTTAGGGCTCGGTCGGCACGGGTTGCAATCATGCTACAAATATGAAATTTCATATTTAAGTACATTTTAGCATTTAAAAAAAAAGTAGAGGGTATGCGTTTCGAAATTCAAAAAAAAATTTTTTTTTTCCATATAAGGGACACCCTAATATACATTATTAAAATTCCTCCATTGTCCGTGCATATTATAAGCCGTTGTATATTATTTTAAACTGTCCCATAAATGTAATGTTATGCATGCATATAAATAAAAGCAAATATGCGCTCTGCTCTCGTGGACGTGATCTGAGTAAACATTTACAGTAATTTAAATGAATTCGAATTTTACTCGTATAAAAGACATCAACGCGCCCGTCAGCTGCGTTTTCGCCGGCAAATGAAAACCCTACTAAGTCCTTAGATTATTTATGAAACAGCAGCGTAATTCTATAAAAAATAACTCCTATGTTACGTCATTACGTGTATGCCGATGTCAATTTTTCTGTTTGATTCCCAGATCGCACGGAATAATTTGGTTAATATTCTGTGCTTAATTCGTCCCCCGTTCTATTTAAATAAATATCGTAAAGTGAAAATCTTTTTAAATTTTACCTGACTGTACAGTGTGCGTAATGTATACTTCTGCCTAACTATACGAAAGTGCTAGTGTAGCTATAGAATACTATAGAGATATAAAGGAAGTCAAAAATAAAATATCAATTACATTTAACATTATATAAATTTAGTTACTGTTCAAATATGCCAATCGAATATTTATTTATGTTTTAAAATGATCTAATAATTTACGTATTGTTCAAATAAACTGTGACAGTTTACTGTTTTATTACAAATTCTTGCTAAAGTAATTTATTAATTTTGCATTTTTTTTTCCTAATAAATAATCTAGGATATCCAGATTATTTACAGATATTACAATCTAGCCTATCAGACTAATGAGTAATTTAATTCTAACTTAAATTGCTAACTATGAGTTACTTCAGAAAGTGTCCATTAACACCACAGATTAACACCTGTCATACTGTCTCTATTAAGGGGAAGACACTTTGTTCTTGTGTTTTTTATACGTACGTAGCACTGACACACACTGCACTACACATCAATAACAATACTAATAAATGCTTTTTACTTAATAAATCAAATTATGGTGGTTAATTTGAATGTTGCAGGCACGACCGCAATAAGCTCAGTTGGAAGAGCTTCGGAACGGTATTCCGAGGTCGTGGGTTCAAGTCCCGCTTGCAGCAGTCACTTTTTCCACCATAATTTGATTTACAAATTCTTGATCTTATGAACACAATTAAATTGGAAGTGTAATACCGACCGTGATGACCTTCTGAAGTGTCTTTATATCACCTCGCGTTTTTATAATAACACACTACTAAAGTTATACTAAAATATACCTCTTTTATAGTTAGGTTTCTTAGTATTTTAAAACTCAATTTGGGTACTGTAAATTGGTGTAAATGTCCAGTTTTCTTTTAAGTTTACAAGAGCATACTTTATGTGGAAAATCCATTATGTCTTTAACGTTATAAGCTTATATTTGGTTAGTATAGACGCAATATAATATATGTTCTTTAGGTTACGTAAGCGTGAAATTGCTTAAGATTTCTTGCTAATGCCCCTTGCTAGCTGTTTTGTTTCATGTTCATAAATTTATATATAAAAGCTAGTCAAATCGAGAGCTAAAATCATTCAACACAGAATCAAAAATATAGGGTCTTTAAAAAAAAATGAAAAGCAGTGTTAATAAAAAACAGACTATATACGTGTATCTAAAAAGTAGTTTTAAACGCTTTTTTTGTTGGCTCATAACAAGACTTGACATTCACTTATTAATAAATAAAATAAATAAATAAATATTCATGGACATTTCACACAACGTCCTCTGGTCTCAAGCTAAGCTTATATGCTTGTGTTATGGGTACCAGAATACAGATATACTACATAAACTACTTTTATTTTATAAACACATACTTATGATACATAAGAAACACCCAGACGTAGTACATATATTTTTATGACATCTATGAATATCTCACAAATGTTTGTCCCAAGCGGGAATCAAACCCGCACCTTCGTGAACGGCAGTCCGTTATATGAACCACTCCACCACGATGCCCGTCTTATATGACTACTCTTTTAAACGGATAATGCGGCCTTAAAATAAAATGTCTTGTAACGCCGGTTAAAATGATGGTAGGATACAATAAGAGCCCTTAATACAATAACGAGTCTCAATCGAATTCCAAAAATAAACTCGTAGATAAGTCAACACTTATGTATCTCGGGAATTTTCTTGCAATATAAATGCTAATAACCCGTCATGGCCAACCAACTTGCTGCATAGACCACAGGTACTGCTTGAGAACCGTATAGTTCATTTTCTTTTATTTTTACAATAAATTTAAAGCCGTATTCTTCTTTTTGTTGTATTGAAAATAATATTTTATCTGCGTGGGCCATACTACGAAACATGAAGAACATAAATTAAAAATTAAAATATAAGATGTACTTAATGTTGTTTTTAATGTGGTGGATAGAATAGCATTTTCTTATAACTTCGATTATGGTAGAGGCAAAATAATGCATATATGAACAATTGAGTCATTTATAATTATAGTATTCTTGATAAGATATGACTACTATGAATTACCACTATCTACATATTATTATAATTGTATTTCGTAGCTAGTATAGATAGAGTATTAACCCTTTCTTTCGTATATGACTTCGGGGTAAGTCCTAACTAAATGGTAACATCCCGTACGTTGAGTCAGCCGATAGTCGAAACACGTTATTGAAGCTCTGTTACTTTGTATAAAAGGCATATTATGGTAGAGAAAATGTGATTAGAATTAATTAATTCCTTAGACCCGCAGTCCACACTCGCATTTATAAATATAGGGTTAGCCATCATTACCCTAACTGGATCTTTCAAAACCTAGAGGAATTAGTCTAGTCGACAAGTTGAAAATGGTACAAAATAGAGATACTGCTCTTAAAATTATGTGCGATAGCTCATTGGATCCGGAATGACGTCTAGAAAAATGTGCCAAACGCGTGTATTAGCACATAAAAAATTGCAAAAGTTATAAACAATTAAAGATGAAAAACGTTTTTTGCCAATATTTAATAAACTATTAATATTTAAGAAATTTCAAAAAAGATTCTGAAAGAGGAGGAAATTTCCAATAAGAAACTCTTAACTCCCGGAACTCTATCTCCATTATTTATAATTTTAATTTAACGCTGAAAATAGGTCTGCGCGTGACATTTTTAGGATGCGCGCGTGGCCTCAAAAGCGAGTAGGTACGGCACATTAATTAATTTGTTTAAGGTACATAATAAATATTTTTTTTTAAATTTGAAAAAATAATGGTGTGTTCTGAATACTATAATTTATTTATTCCCGTTGGAAATTTTACTTAAAGTTAATTTTTCAACAAGTTAAACAATTGTTAACTAACGAAATTTTCTCGAACTATAGTATATAGTAGTATATAATGTTAAGTGATTATTTTGTTGTTTTTGTTTTCTCATAAAAACTAATATCAAGTAGGCATTACTTAACGTACGACTAATTTAATGAATACTCATTGTACTTTATATTTTAGTGGTACTTACGTGTTTTTGTTGGATTTTATTCTTAACAAAATTGTAATCTTAGTGCTTCATCCATACCTAACAAAAATGAAAAATCTTTAGAATTTCAGAGATTTATTATTCCATTGTTTTTCCGTGTAAAAAATATATGTCAGTCAAAAATAGATCAGTTTCTTTAAATTTTTCCAGCTAGACCGCTCGACTTTTTTAGTATTTCGTACGAAGGAACTCGTATAGTCTCAATCGTTTGTCTGTCAAACAATTCTCATTTACACATTAACTCTTAAAGATGTAAATATTTACATCTTTAAGAGTTAATTTTCATCTTTCACATCTTTAAGAGAATTTGTATTACGAATAGGGAATTCTTTATTGCTTTCAATAGCTCACCTCTTAAGCTGTTTTATAAAAAAAACAGAATGCAAAATTTTTGAAAATTGTGGCAACAGTAGCATAATTGGTTAGTGAAAGTAGTCATTTTATGAAAAACATGACTTATGCCATTTTTTTCAAGACCATACATAGGATTAATTAAAAATATACATATTCGTATAGCGCAGTAGGAGGCTTATCCACAGGCACAGGCTTATCCATTAATTACGCCACACCCTGTATAAAACTTTATGTATATGCGTCTAATCTTTACTCTATTTCGGTCACTGATGCTTTCATCGAAGCAATAATTAAATATGTATGTTATTGAACTTCACCAAAAAAGTAATTTCATGAATTTAATAGCATTAAATTTGTGGTAAGTCGTCGTGTATTTGCCGTAAAGAAGCGCACTTTATAGTTTATAAGATACTGTCTACGTCTATTCGTTATCATTTTATTTGATATTGCATATTTATAATTTATCAATTTTATCGCTAAGTTATCATATCAACTAAATATTGTACTCCATAATACGCACTTTACTAACGTGTTACATGACATGTGTTTAAAACACAAATATATAACAAATTCAGCGCTTATTAAAATAGAAATAAACAACGTGGTTGTGTATTTCTTTAAAGGGAATAATTTGATAAATAAACGGCATACCATTACGATAGTGTGGTATGACTACAAAATGTAAGAACTAAGCATTTTGTTCACATCACAATAACCTGATTTAACAAATTCTTAAGAGGCATAATTCTTTATAATTTCTATCGTTCATATTTGTTTCTGTTCTCGAATGACGAAGACGATTACTAGATATAATGTTAAGTTCTAATCTACGTAACTATATTTCAAATTGGTGTGGAAATAAATATGAACGTAACGAACTTTCACTAATGTAAATTCAATTATTTTATGTATGTAGACATAATTAATTTATGTTTTATGATACGTTTACATTTTTTGTATGTCTACTAGAAATAACTCGGCTTAAGAAATTTATCAGAGGTCTTAATTATATTTTTATTAGCTAACTGTGATATTATTGCAATGTTGAACATCTGTGTATTGCTACACAATAGTGCGTTCCCGAGTTTTTTAGCATCAGGTATTTTATCTTGTTATTTTAAATAAGAACTGTACCTGCTGTATTAATTACGAGTCATTTTTTGTGTATCGACAATAGCTCTAAGCTTTGCTTTGATAATTGCGATAATTAATCCTAGCGGGAGTTTTACCAAAATCACGCTGATAACTACTAACCTTATGAAGTGTCAAAATTAAAACCGTCTCTCTTTAACAACTCTTGTTATGAAAACAAGAGTTGTTAAGGCAATTATTACTATTGGATTTTTATCTTATTATTAAAGACAATTGGTCTCTACTTTTTTAAATTAAATTCGAATAAAAATAAAATAGCCTTATAAGAAACAAATTTTTCTGTTTAGTTATTTCAGTTTCACTTCCAATTAGAAACAACACAGTTTAAATTGAAAAAGGAAAAGTTTCTACATTTAAAAGTTTTATTGGCGACAGGAGTAACAACCAATCAAATATAAGGTACCTACTGAATATTTTATCAAGCTCATTGAGCTCAGTTCTTAAATAAATAAATATTCAGGACATTTCACACAACGTCCTCTGGTCCCAAAGTAAGCTATATTTCTATGCTTGTATTATGGGTACCAGATACAGATAGACTACATATACTACTTTTCTTTTGTAAATACATACTTATAATACATAGAAAACACCGAGACGCAGTACAAACACTTCTATGACATTTATGGATATCACACAAATGATTCTCCCAAGCGGGAATCGAACCCGCGACCTCGTGATCGGCAGTCCATTACATAAACCACTCCACCACGAACCCCGTCATCAAGTTTTTGTTAGTAATAGATGTTTCAACGTATAAATTTATCACCTCACGTATATGTATGTAATATACCAAATATTTGGGATCTTTAGCTTTTATTGCCTTAGAAAAGCAGAAATAAATATGTAGTTCTTTCTAATCTACTATATAAAAATAAGTCGGGTTTTCCTTCCTGACGCTATAACTCCAGAACGCACGAACCGATTTCCACGGTTTTGCATTCGTTGGAAAGGTCTCGGGCTCCGTGAGGTTTATAGTATTTTTTTTTTTTTGGTATGGCAAAACAACGTTTGCTGGGCCAGCTAGTATCTAATAAAATTTTATAATATTAGCCTTCACGCATCATCGTCATGTCTGGTTTCGCCTTGAAGCGAACTGTATTTGGATATGTGTAAACTGGTAGTAATTGCCACACTGTGTTGGAAAACACATATTTGTGTTTGCCTGTAGTGTAGAAGTATGGGAAGGTCATTTAATGCGGGTGCAACAGCACAGCCAGTAAGCTATAAATATCCAAGCATCCGACCGCAATAAAACAAGTAAAGACAGTGTTAAATACTCGTTATTATAATTTATCGACTTACAAAAATATTTCTTGTATGAATGGTTTAACATTTATTATCTTTTTGTAAAGGAAGACCTTATATGCGATCAGTTAAAGTTCCTTCTCTGATAACTGTTTTATCTGATCGTGAAATCGTCTGGAAGTAATTAACGTACGCATCAAACGTCTCTATAAATTAAGGATGTTGTCGAAACATCTACGCCGTATAATTTTTTTATTCCCTGTTATAAACTGTTATGTAAGTGGATAAGGATGTTTGCAAATATAGGAAATACATTATATTCAAGTATACATATTCGAATTATGCCAATGTCCTTTATAACTCTTGTGCAGAAAATACTAGAATTTGTGTTAGTCAACTTTGAGGTGTCGATGTGGTTCATGTGCTTTCGCAAATATAACAATGCAGAAGCAACTTTCAATCTTTATTTTATAGATCTTTGAATATATCTATGAATAAAACATTAACTTTAAAATTGCAACATTATTTGGTACCAAGCATCACGATCTAGGCAGGTGACTGCAATTGCTTAGAGAACGTTTGCAAGATTCACGATCGCACAATTCGCTAACTGAACATATAATTATTATTTTCGATGTTAGAAATTGATTTGATTACTTCAGTTAATATTTATACCTGTCTGTTTTGTTACGCGCCATTTGTTACTTTGTGTTTGTTAAGTAACAAATGAAAGTAGTGTAGCTTCCGAGTAAATAATACAAATAGAAGAATTCAATACAATAAATGCAAAGTAGTGTTGTTAAAAGACGACTCCGACATTGAACATGATTTAGTAGTAAAAATTTCCGAACTTACTGTTAAAATTCTTAATTTAACTTGATTAAGGGCCTACATCAATATTATCGTATATCATCGCCGACACGTACACACACACACGTACACAGCCAGTAGGCACAGAAAATGAAGAATTACGGATACTTTTCCTATTTACTCAAAATCTACTAAATATATTTTAATTCTGATTTACGTGTTTCTATATATAATAGTTACTTATGTTTTTAAAGTTATTTTATTAGTTAATACGCGATAATAGACCGACAAATGAAAAAAATAAAAAATTAGAGAGGTTGTTTCGCTAAGATTTTCTATCGAGAAAACTTTTTTCAATCGCGTTTCTGAGTTTATGCGATCCTAGATCATATATTGAAAAAACATATACTTAAAAATTAGAGCTCTAGCCATTCAATCTAAAGAAACAATGAAAACTTCGTACGTAGAAAAATGCACGAAGCTATTTTGGTATCCTCTTAATAGAGCAGCAAAACTGTCTCTAAAAGATTTAGAGCCAAAAAAGATCACAGATTAAGATTTTGGATCGATAAAAAACGTCTTGTGATGAAAAAGTGATATGTAACACGTATCACTTATTGATTGACACACATCGTTTTTAATATTTTATGTATTTAGTAGTTGAAAAGATTATAAAAATTTGCGAATATACCTCTTCATATTAGGTGTATCTACTCATTTGTTGTTAAAGTTAAATTTGTAATAACTGATAGCTGTAAACTTCATGAAAATCCTTTCCGTCCCTCCTTAAAGCTTATTGATTAGTGCCACATTAATTTATGCTGTCTACATAGTCGAATGTGTGGGATCAAACAAATAGACCACACTTTCCGAGACATGATTGTATGAATATTTATAAGAGGGTACTTAAACTCTATGCTCATGTCGTCACGCATAAGTGTGTGGTGATGTTCAGCTAATTGTTTTCTCTTAATTTACGAGCACAAATGCGTCCATCTATGGTCTCGTGCATGCAAACATACGTGCGTAGTTGGAACGTGTCGTGGTTTTGCAACGGCCGGTCGTAGCCCATCAGGCGCGGACTGCACTTACTTGCAGTTGCATAAACGTAGTTGCGAAATATTGAATCGCGGTCACTGCCGCCGTCGAACTCGCCGTCGTACTCGCTAGTTAGTTAAGGGCACACGCCGCACCCTTCGTGCTATGACCGACACTCACATACTACTCAAATACTTTGTGTTTCCATTCCACGCACTACTGTTTACCACAAATATGTTAGGAATGCGTATAATGAAATCGCGATTACTACATCGCCATCGTATTAATACAAACTAATGCTGAGGTTTTGTTAAAAGTTTTAAAGTAGCTAAGTGTTGGTATAATATGTGTTTTACTAATAAAAAAATATATTAACAAAAACGCGAAACATTTTTAAATCCCTTAAAAATAAATAAATACATCTGTCGAGTAAAAGCATCTTTTGCCAATAAAATTAGACGTGGATGGTGATGGATCGCATAACTACTCATAAATATTGACTAATTCGGGGTCTCATAAAAATTCTGACCCCTGATTCGTAACATAAAATGTAGAGAAATCAAATGAGAAATTTGATCAATATGTTTACGTTTTAGGGTTAAGGACATTCTTGGTCTATGACAAAAGCGTATAGATATTAATCTAATATATAAAATTCACGTGTCACAGTGTTAGTTACCGTACTCCTCCGAAACGGCTTGAGCGATTTTTATGAAATTTTACATGCGTATTCAGTAGGTCTGAGAATCGGCCAACATCTATTTTTCAAACCTTTTTTTTTTCTTTTTTTTTTTTAGTGTGGCAAAACAACGTTTGCCGGGTCAGCTAGTATAATTATATAAATATTTTTATAAACCATTTTCTACGGTATTTGCATCTGCATAGTTACATCTAAGGTAATGTTATGAAACAGTCTGTATCTTGTTCAACGTCAAAGAGTGTAATACAAAAAATAAAAGAACAATGTTGCTATTATAGACGTAAAGTTTAAACAAAAATGTACTCATTACCACAAGGGTTGAATCTTGAGCTTATTGTAAAACAAAGTCGTTATTTTTGTTTGTATGTTCCTATGTGAGCTTATATTTCTAAAACTACGTATTTTTATGCAGTTTTTTTCGATACCTTTAGAGGGGTTCAAGAGAATGGCTTTTTTGTATTATTAGTTAAGGTTTGGTAAATATTTTAAATTCCACGCGTAGGTACGTAGTTGCGACACTTAACTTCTGCAAACTATTAGGTTCTTAGGCTGTGTAGAAGATGTCAGTCAGGTTTTTCTTTTATATGTAGCAAATGACATTCATTGACTTTGTTTGTTTTGTATCTCCAGAGAGTATCCACATGCGGGCCATCATGCGGTGCAGGCAGTATCAGTGCCGTCGCCAGCAGTGGATTGATCCGTCGCCAGGCCTCCAGTCTACAAAGCACAAGTACTGGCTCATTGCCAGACTACGGCACACAGATCGTAGACCCTTATCGCTTACTGGAGGATGATTTGAACGGAATATATGAAGACATAAGATCGGTAAGAACACACTACTCTTTCACTATTTATAGTATCTATGTGAAATCACTCATAGTGTAAATTGGAATGCAGAAAGCAAATATGTTTTTTGTACATAGAATGCGACATGATCATGGATATGTCATATATAGGATATTATATATGCCTTGTTCTCTCTGTGTGGTGACTGATTAAGAATACAAGTGTCACCACCCCATCTCCTCCCAAGGGTGCTGTAAAAGTCAGCTAAGGGATATTGTACACAGATAACATCCTCTGTGAGAGACGGAAAATCCGAAAATAAACCCTGTGCCAACACGCCTGGTCAGTCAGGAGGATGCCTCGTTCTAACTTGAATGGTCAAATCTGTAGAATGATTATTTCTCAGTTATTGCGTACAATTGCTTATATTTATTTGTTTCAGTTATTTTGTAATGAACGAAATGAGTGTTATTTATATTAATCGTTTTATATCAAGTATTCATGTTTTTATACAACTTTAAGTGCAAAATTCCGCAATATGCTTTTATTTTCAAAATGTTATTATACATAATTGATATTTATATTGATTTATACACGAAGGAACTAATAAGCGATGATCTAGTGACACGAAATTCGATTTTTAAACTTGTGTACCTACACAATAATGTGTAAAATGTTTGTATTTATATATTACAAAACATTCAGATTTACAATAATATAACTGCTAATTTAGCTAGTTATTTAGTAGTTATCAGGCCAATTGTACGTGCAATACTGAACTTAACTAAAAAGACGCGTGTATTTGTTTTAAATTTTAGCCTGACGTTTCGCAGACCTCACGGGTTAGACGTGACCATGGTGACTGAAATGTCTTCGAAACGTAATATCGAAGTATAGTAAAGGATGATTAGCTAATAAACTGAAACTTATAGAATGTTATTGATGGTATCATATGAAGGGTTCGTTATGAGCCTATGCTTCGGTGTATCCATTGTACTAACAATTTGTGTCAAAGTCGCGTCGTGTTAACACGTTGGTCAGTACGACTTGTGTAATTCGCGCATCAACGGTAATTGACATACGATAGTACAATACTGGTCACAATAAACTCTTATAAAGCACAATTATAATAATAATAAATGTCCTCTGATCCCAAGCTAAGCTTATATGCTTGTGTTATGGGTAAATACATACATATAATACATAGAAACACCCAGACGCAGAAGAAACATTTTTATGACATATATAAACATCACACAAATGATTGTCCCGAGCGGGAATCGATCCCGCGACTTCGTGAACGGCAGTTCGTTACATGAACCAACAGACCACGAAGCCGAATTTCACATATTTCAACTCACGCACCATATTATGTATAATTTTCTTCTCCAATATATCGTCATTCGTCGTCGTTTGAGAATAATATGAATGATAACGATTATTCCGACAAGACGTTTCCGATTTCAAATATTCATTTTTTTTAGCGAATCTCTAGTCTTGACCGTTTTTTAAATGACTATAAACGACAAATTAATATAAAATAATACATTCTTTCATTTCTAGGAATATAGTATTTTGTGTATTGCAGCTAACATTTCTGCTGTATTCTCTGTCGGTTCTTTACGTTAATTTGTCTTGAGGCTATTACGTTAGCAATAAGGTCACCCTTTGTTAAATCACTATAGAACTTTTAATGCGGTGATACCATGTAATGGTGCACATAATGTGTTATAATATCTATTTGTAATGTCAACACTTGTGATCAATGTTATATCATTGAAAAATTAAGTGAACGTAATTTGCATTGTATATTGTTAGATATAATTTTGGAAGTAAAAATGACCCAAACGAGACCCTCAAAAAGTTAATGACATCCTCCCTTTTGTGAGTCGTGTTAATTCGTTCAGTGTAAGGTTAAACAATCAAGGTTTGTTGCACACAGACTGAGCTGAACTTTAGATGATTGCGAAAAGATTGCTGCGCAAGAGTCAATATATAGTAGTAATAAAATCTTGTGTAACGGAAGTAACACTTTCTTTTTCATATATAATTTTATACTGTTACTATCAGTTGGTAGCACCACATCAACAACGCATTAAATTAGATAATTTAACACGTTGTCGATGTGGTGATGGATTATAAATACACATGATATTTTATTTAAAAAAAAAGTATATGATGTAAGAGTTTGTTAAGAGAAAACCTAAGTATATGCATATTGTTGGTATGTGAGAAACTGAAAATACGAAACTAAACCTATATGAACTCTCCTGGCCAACGTGGTGTATCTGACCAAATACACACCGTTATATAGGCGATCCGTACTCAACAGTAGGATATCTTCAACTCTGACTCTCCCACTCTCTACAATAGTACTTATTCTACACGCACAATAAATGAATTTTGATTATGTCGATAACACAATAAATAAATAAATATTCATGGACATTTCACACAACGTCCTCTGGTCCCAAACTAAGCTTATTATGCTTGTGTTATGGGTACCAGAATACGGATAGAATACATAATACTACTTTACTTTTGTAAATAAATGCTTGTAATACATAGAAACACCCAGACGCAGTACAAACATTTGTATGACAATTAGAAAAATCACACAAATGCTTGTCCCAAGCGGGAATCGAACCCGCGACCTCTTGATTGGCAGTCCGTTACATAAACCACTCAACCACGAGGCTCGTCGACATTTCTACAATGTTGACTGAACTTTCTTTTTATAATACCCAAATAATCAAAATACAGCAATATTTGTTTTCATTTTTAGTTACGTTTAGTTGTGCACGTAGAATTGGCATCTATGTGAACAAAAATGAAAATTATTTTTGCACAGAAATAATTTTACGCCGTCTTGTTAAACGGCGGAATGTCATTTTTTTAAAATGCAGTCTTAAGGTTCAGATGTTGTTCACTTAAGAAATATCTATTAAATAATAATGTATTGTGAACTAAAAGTATGTTTAACTAGCAAAGAATGTTGATTGGTAAGGTTAGTGACAAAGTTCTTATAATATGGTGGGTTTGTGATGCCAGTGCTCGTTTGCCTACTTTCCGTTTGGAAAACTCGTCTAAAACTAGGCCTCTGTGAATGCTGTACTGTCAGCTATATATTCCCAAACGATCATTTCCTTTGCGTCTCGGTTACCATAACAGTTGATTTCTAGTTTTAAATACATCTTAGTTTGTTTTATAAGTCTCGAAGTAAAAGGCGGATCTAATGCGATGTTTTTATTTGAACTTTGTTTTTATACGTCTCGTTATTATTTACTGTTATCGGCTTTATATTGGATGTATTATATTGTTACGAACTATTGTTGTTTATGTAATATTAGAATTTTCGAATCAATAAATTATAATATGTACCTACATTTATAACTGACAGGTGCGTAAGAACATGGGAGAATATTGCTATGTAAGAGCTATTTTACACCATTAATAAGTATTTTATATTGCTACTAGCACTGATTAGATTTTTAATCATTTTATATTCTAGTATTTTTGTATAAGTAGGTACTTTAGATATTTAGAAATATTTTCCTTATAGGTTGTGTTTAGACTGTCATAAAAATTGTTCAGCAGACCATGATTCCAAAAGAAAACAAAACGGACGGCTCTTTATATAATTATTAATCCGTGTAATATATTATTGTGGTTTACCCTAAATATGTTATAGCTCACGTTTTTGCCATATGGCTTGCTATAATTATCATCGCGTCTGTCTTACGCTTTCCCGCTTAAGAGGGTACTGTACTCCTTATTTAGGTATTTGCCTTAGGCATTGCTATCCCTATTTCCGAGCGCCGTGCTGAAAGGGACAAATATAGATAGATGAAGCGGATTTTACCTCCAAATTCTTTAAAAAAAAAACGATTCGTACTTCCGTTTTTTTTCGCGAAAGTTAAACCAATTTTAATAGTTTTTGCGTTTTATTATAGATAAAGAGTATATCTATGCTTCTATCACTTTCTTTTGTGGTAAAACTTTACCAAATTTGTGTGATAGACGCTGCAACTTTATCTAAAGAAAACCGAAAAAAGTGGGTTTTTCGGATCGTCATATTATTATTTCTTTTAGTTATTATGTTTTGAAAAAAAAAGAATGTGTTAGAAGCATAGATATACTCTTTATCTATAATATAACGCAAAAACTATTAAAATCGGTTTAACTTTCGCGAAGAAAAAACGGAAGTACGATACCCATACTTTTGTATGGAGCATAATTTGGTATCGTGCCGTCTTAAACCTCTCAACCGATTTTGATGAAATTAGGCACAGACAATCTTTAGACCCTGAGAAAGGACGTGGATGAAAAGTTATCTAAATTTCACGCGGACGGAGTCGCGCGCAACAGCTAGTATTATATAATTATTAACCTGCCCGATATGAGAAGTTTTTAAAGTTATTTACAACTATTGAAAATGTTGCATAACGCAGTTAAGTTTTTGGCATCATCCATATCAATATGCACTGATTAGTGGAAACTACAAATTTCTCAATGATTGTGTTGCAGTAAGGGGCAAAAGGAAAGTGTGGCGCGTAACACTAAACTTGTACGTTGACCTTGTTCTCGGCTCCCGGTGTGCAAAAACAACCAAGAACTAAATCATTCTCATTCTGTTGTTTCCGCTATGGTAACTTCAGTCTTACTTAATCAAATACTTCTGAACTAATAAAAGAACCAGTCTTCAGGTTTTGTTTGCAAGTAATTACTCATTTGGAATAATTATTAACTCTTAGATTTCGCGAGTTAAAAGAGCGTTAAGACTAAAGTTGAACTAGTGTATTTAAATGATTTCAGACCTATTGCTGCTTCATGTAACCTGTAAATAACAAAAAAAAAAATAATAATTACGGAACGGATAATTGAGTCTTTAATGATAGTAAAGTAAAATTTTATGCGATACCAATAAGAACGTCACACTGCGTGGTATTATCGTGTTTTCAGATCATCATTTTCGATTTTGCATATTATATTCCAACTTCTACCACTGTAATTTCAATATAATTGACGAGCTTCGTGGTTGAGTGGTTCATGTAACGGACTGCCGATCACGAGGTCGCGGGTTCGATTAACGCTCGGGACAATCATTTGTGATATTTATAATTGTCATACAAATGTATTGTATGTATTTAAAAAAAAAAGTAGTATTCTTTCCGTATTCTGGTACCTATAACACAAGCATACAAGCTTAGCTTGGGACCAGAGGACGTTTTGTGAAATGTCCATAAATATTTATTTATTTATTAAATCAAGGCTTCACCATACTCTAGTTAACCTATGATACGGCCAAGACTACTACAATAAATGAATACATTTCGAGTGTGCCTATATTAAATAAGAGCCATTTACTCATTTCAATATAGCATAACTAATTGAATTTTATATTATTACTAGCTGACCCGGCAAACGTTGTTTTGCCATACAAAAAAAAGCCAAAAAGGTTTGAAAAATAGATGTTGGCCGATTCTCAGACCGACTGAATATGTATGTAAAATTTGAGAAGAATCGGTCAAGCCGTTTCGGAGGAGTACGGTAACTAACACTGTGACACGTGAATTTTATATATTAGATGAGATAATGGTAAATTTGTCAAAAACTTTCACTAATAGTTTGCATTTTAATGTAAATGTCGCTTTCGTTTTTTGTTTCGGAATGTATTCTTTGAAAATTACTTTTACTTTTATGCATACATATGAACAATCAAGTAGGATGTACAATGCTGTTTAGTTTACTTCCTTCAAACTGTTACATACTAGTAAAGCAAACATTTCATTTAAATACTTATTGTATGGAGCTATATACACAGTTGGTATTAGTTGTTATAAAAACATTGTCTGTTAGTCTTGTGTATTAAAACCCCGTAAGAAGTTACGCTTTAAAAAATAGTAATTTTATAAAAAAAACATTTGATAGCTTTTATTTAGGACATCGCTTTATAGCCTAATATTTAAGCATGATAAGTGATATATATGTACAAAACGTTATTTATTTTGTATTCATTAAAAAAATATCTTTTATATAAATATTGAATTTGCTACCTCAATTAGTTAACGACTCCATGAATCTATTATAAAATACAAGAAAAGTACTTCAATCTTTAAGCTAATACTTACATCCACGAGTCATAACAAATGATGTCCCAGCTAAAAGTGGTTCATTGTCAATGTTTGTTACGGTCTTTCTGGAAAATACATATTTTGTAATAATTATCTTTCCTTAAAAAATATGTAATAAATCGAAGGGTCAAAGTGCTCTCTAATATCTCCGAACCTAAAAAGAGATTCTTTTCATATCCACGTTACTATTTATGTTTACACAAGTGTAAAAATAAAATATATCTTTGCTTCTCAATAATCTACTTTATGATATTTCCGGCAAAAATGACGACACAAGTGTTGCACAACTATTATTAAATTTACCAATTATAATAACATTGAATTCATTCATATCTACTTGAATATGCTTGTCATTGTTTGTTTTTCTTTACAGTTTCACCTTCTGTAAAGTTGTATTATGTATTAGAGGGTTCCTGTTAATTTACATATATATTGCTATGATATAAAAGGCAATTCAAAATTAGGACTATTTACCACACTATGGATGACCTTAACACATTTTATTTGGCTCGTGGAAGAAATGTTATTTCCTAATTCCACTGGAAAAGTGTTATATATAGAACCGCTTTTAGTTCTTTTCTGGAATAACAGTAGCATCGCGCCTTTTTCCCATGGGGGTAGACAGAGACTATAGGACACCATATGCAACGATCCAAACACACATTCTATATAGTGCTTCGTTATTTTTTATTATGTTTATGAATGATTATTAAAAATTATTATTTAGTTATTTTTTTGAATTTGTCTGATTCTGCAGCCGCAAAAATTATCCCACAGGCAGTTGTTGCTAAAAATGCTTTTATTCAACGAGTAATGAAAATTGTATGAGATTCTATTCATGAGATGATATTGCAATGAATTTTTAATACGATACTCACCTACAAACCGCAATGTCAAAATAAATTGCATCACTGTTGAAAAATTATTAGTGATTTGGTCACACCTAATGAGTTGAAAATTTACTGTCTTTGAACTTAGTAGTAGGTTGGCCATGAAAACTGTAATGAATAAAATATCCATACTTAACGAGAAGAAAAGGTTTTTGTTAACTAAAGGTCGTGGCATTT
Organism: Orgyia antiqua; assembly: GCA_916999025.1. Taxonomy (NCBI): domain Eukaryota; kingdom Metazoa; phylum Arthropoda; class Insecta; order Lepidoptera; family Erebidae; genus Orgyia; species Orgyia antiqua. The sequence goes on along the minus strand of OU779864.1, from coordinate 10,256,725 downwards.
GTTATTTAGGGACTGACATCATTCGTTTTTTTTACAGAGTATATAATTAATAAAACTCATTATACATTAGATTCGTTCCAAAATTTGGCACATGTACTAGAAGAGTAATTGGCCCACTATAACTATCTAGACTAAACGGTATACAGTATTACAGTAAAGTATTAGATTATTTGTTAATTGTTATTTTATTTTGAGGCTAAATAGCACCATGTCCAACTTGCCCACCAATCAGACGGCCGTCAGTTTTTATTTGAGTTTTTGTACTTAATACAGATTTCTTAGCATATATCTGAGTTCTAAGTTATATTTAACTTTATCGTGTAATATTCATATTAATGATGGCATCGGTATTCTTAACCTATCACAATATGTATAATATATTTTAATATCTGCAAGATATCATTTGAATAATCATATTGCCAAAAGTTATATTTGCATATTATATTCGCTATGTGCATGTTGCGCATTTTTATGGCAAAACAATAAAATTGATGTTTAACTACATTAATTGAATCAACCAAGCTGAAATTTGCATTGTCCGTCACCGCAAGGGGGCACTTGCGTCAAGCTTGCATGAAAATACCACTAATGACGGTTACTACATAGGCTGACTGAAAACAACGGAGTCCTTCATCCAAACGCGAATTGATGTAAGATTGCTTCAGTATCCGTTTACAATCTGAATGGTATGCGGACCATGTAATTGTTATGCTTACCGTTCTAACTCGTTGGTTTTTTATTAATTCCTGACGAATTAAGAGAGATAACCTAAAAAGTTTGATACGTATATTTAAGGTGTCGATCTTTTAAACTCTTATTTAGACAATAGAATTCAGAAAGTTGATGTTAACGGTAAACGATCTCCAGGAGCTGCTGTTACATTGGGCGTCCCACAGGGCTCCATTCTCGGCCCATTCCTTTTCCTTACTTATATTAATGACTTACCGTACTATGTTGGGAACGATCAAGAGATTGTTCTGTTTGCTGATGATACTTCCTTGACTTTTAAAATTAATAGACAAATGCGTGATTATGACGAAGTAAACAGTGCACTCTCAAAACTTGTACAATGGTTTAATGTTAATAACTTATTGTTAAACTCTAAGAAAACAAAAGTAATAAAATTCTCCATGCCAAATGTTACCCAAGTAGAAACCAATGTACATTTGAGTGGTGCGAAATTGGAACCAGTACATTCAACTATATTTTTAGGAATCACTATCGATTCGAAATTACAGTGGGGCCCACAAATTGAAAAAATGTCTGGCAAACTTAGCTCTGCGGCATATGCGGTGAAAACAATTAGACGACTTACGGATGTAGATACGGCTAGAATGGTTTACTTTAGTTATTTTCACAGTGTAATGTGCTATGGAATTCTTCTTTGGGGAAGCTGTGCGGACATTAATCGGATATTTGTGCTCCAGAAACGCGCTGTTAGAGCTATATATAACCTAGGTCCGCGGGATTCTCTAAGGGAGAAATTCAAAGACATTAATATTTTAACGGTCGCTTCGCAATATATATATGAAAATTTATTGTATGTTCATAAAAATATTCATAATTTTACAAAAAAAAGCGACCACCATAATGTAACCATAACACAATCTTGTGATGCATGTAACCCGTCTCCACAAAATATGTAACTCTTTCATGGGTCATTGTATACGATTTTATAATAAACTCCCTATTGATGTAAGAGAATTAAATAATTCTAAATTTAAAAAATTCATTAAAACTAAATTATGTAAAAAGGCGTATTATAAAATTTCTGATTATATTAAAGATGATAAAGCTTGGGAGTAGGTTGCTCTGGAGCAATACATATTCTATATTGTAAAGTTATTAGCATTGTAAGTATAATTGACATTTAATTTAAAAATATTGATTTGATTAAAAGCTCTGCTGAGTTTCTTACGCCGGTTCTTCTCAGCAGATTGCGTCCTGAACCGGTGGTAGGGAAAAAAATTGGACATGTCATAAGCACATAATTTTTCTGAAAAATTATGTCTACGTGATTAAATGATTTTTCATTTCATTTCATTTAAGTATCAGTTTGTAGCTCCTAGCTCGTAGCTCCCAAACGTCTCGACGGATTTTGATTTTATAATTTTTTGTTAAGTCTTTCAAATAATGAATATTTTTAGTAAGTATATAGCTTATTAGTGTTATTACGACAAAATTGTCTGTCTGGTGAAATATTTTAATTACTTTTCGTTCGTTCTAAATAAACGTAAACAGTATGTATGTTTAGATTAATTATTTTATTTTATTATATTCGTACCATTTATTCTGCCTTTATATTTAATTATTTCAAATTAAAATGATCGTAGTTACATTTAGTTTATTGAAGTTATTTACAAGCTTCATAATTACAATGGTGCAATAACTGTTAATGTAATACTATTGAGTAATGTATGAAACTACGTAATTAAATTCTGCGAGTATATAACATAGCATATTTGTTAGACCTATGTTTTAATTATAATTATAACGCACCTCGTAGCACTGTCTACGAGATTCGTAGCTTGCGAGCTTAGGCATCAGTTTTCTAATGTAATTAATAAGCTAGTCTCTAATAGGTCATACATACTTAACATTACCGTAACTTAAAGAGTAGGCAATAAAACCTATACATAATTGTCTTTAAAGATAGGTAACATTACCTACCCACCATGTTCAACTGGGCTGACTACAAGTTAATGAAAAAAAAAACAACTTTTTTCATCGTCTTCTATTGTCATAAGAAATTCACAACAATAATATTTTTAAGCACATCTAAAACATTACTTATAACTACTTTATTGTATTCTAGAAGTATCTAATTTGAACCTAATATAACTATTTTTTCAATTAAAACTTGCTATTCTAGATCAGCTTACAAATTTTATTCTAATTCAAGTAATAAACCGAAAGTCTCCCACGTTGCAATGTTTTAACAGTTACGCCAGCATGCCAGTAAATAGTTTAATATAATAAAAGTTATCGTTACGAACAAATCTGTAATATGGTTATTTTAGCCGGTCATTTTGTTAATTCATTTAGTCTAATTTAATTTAATGTCTAGTTATGTTTAACCTTCTATCGTAATAAAAAATATTCACATTATTGTATAATATAACGAAATACACACACAATACCTTTATAATACTAGCGAAATCGCACTATTTAGTCAATATTTAACTTTGGTATGGGTAATTGTGTGGTCATTTGAATAAAGATTTCTTTATTTAACGAGTTTGTTAGCAGTACCTCTTTTGAATACTGACCACAATTTATTTTGGTTAGCTATTTGTGTCAGGTATGTTACAGACGTATCCGTGTGATAGTTAACATTATCTGTATAAAACCCTTTTTTTTTATTGTGAGAATGTATGGTAATGCATGGATGTAATGATGTTTGTTGCTTTTCGCGCAAAAGTACTAGATAAATAATAAAAAATTAATGGCTTTTTGACTAGATTCAATAAGCCATACATCTGCAAAGACATAATTACGTTAAAAGCCAGAGTGCTGAGCAGTGACTGAGAACGCGGGTACGCTTTTTTACCCGCTTTTATACGACTTAGCTAGTGTTTATATAACGCCCCAAATGAAATGAGTTTAATATGAAATGTTGTAAGATTGGATCCCAACTCGACTGTAGCCTCTTTGACCAACAGGAGCTGGAGCGTAACACAAACCAACCAGAACTAAACACCATAGCCACATACTACTTCGACGGGCAAGGCAAGGCGCTTAGGCCGATGGTTGCTATTCTTATGGCGAGAGCTGTCAACTACCACGTTTATGGAGAAAACAGGTATTTATCTCTTGTTTTTTTTTTATAAACTACAAATTTAATGTTACGCTTATATTGATTTTGATTTGATTTTAATTTTAAAATGTCTTTATTATTCAAAGATTGTTACAAAAATAGCATACAATTGATCTTATTCTAATTGTTTCTTATCATATATAATAATGTTCCTTAGACTAAGTGCGTCTATATAAACTTATTAACGTGAACAATGTACATTAATATAGTGAAATGTCTCAAAACTTACAAGAAGTTATAACATAACAGTTTTTTTTTAATAGCAAACTTAGCGAGTTCAGCATTATTAGTACATCACAGACTTTATTAAAGAAATGCTTTAAAACATTGCAAGTTAAGAGTTTAAATATAAGTTTAGTAATAACTTTTATTTTTGTGGGTACAATAAAATAAGTAGTTCGATCGGCTACTGCCGACTGATCAGCAGGTAAGTAAACATTCGCTAGGTATACGGCTCGTGAAGAAAATAGTGATGTGGTAAGCGATATCGACAATATGTTCGAGAGTATGGCAAGTTGACACTACGACTTCTGCCTATGTCTGAGACGAGAACATTGCGATGAGTAGGGTTTTTATCTATATAAAATTTACGTGAAAGCTTTAAAATAAAGTTTTTTATAGGAGGATATTTGATTTGTAACTGCAATTTCGTAAGGTTTGTTCTAAATTTCGTATTATATGCTATTTTTAACGCTTTGTTTTGAATAACTTGCAATTTTTGGTAGTTGGTGTCAGTTATACTACACCAGGCAGGCGCAGCATAGGTGAGACACGGTCTGACTAATGTGGTATATATACGTAATTTGGTAGCAGAACTACCAAATTACGTATATATACCGCTTATATTATGTAATAGTTAAATTGTAGAGCTTTTAATTCGGTCCCGAAATCTGATAAAGAAGTTTATTCGTGTCATTATCAGAATAATAAAAAATATATATCAGAAAAATAATAATAAAAAAGAATATATCCATTATATCCGTAATACGCTGTAAAATTAACTTAGCGAAATGCAAGTTTGAAACTAGAAGTCATTGTAACAATGTCCATTTGTCGTGCATATTAAATGCTGCATCATGAATGTTAGTAGCTGCAAGAAAGTAAAGAAAGTTGGAAAATAAATGACACAACTCATGCTTAGGTGAAAAACTACATAAGTAGTAAATATTGAGTGTGAACACTGCTTAAACACGTCAGGCTTATATTAAGTTGAAAATTGATGCCTAACAATGCTATTTACTCAATTTTATGTACAAATTTCAACTAACAACTTCATGATAAATTCATATCGCGATGTAAATTCATTACATAAACGATAATTTCCACAACAAGAAATGAATTTAGAGATATTCGTGTATAAAAAACTACAGTACGGTTTGTCAAGTAAAAATAAAAATTTCAACATAATATTTTTATCCTTGTGTGCAGTTATAACATATTATTATATTATGTTGATCAGACAAACTTGTCCTTAGGTGTGGTAGTATGCATATTTTGATTTCTAAAATTGCCTTTTACTGAACCCATGACATACAGTTTTATGGCGAGACACCCAACGACTTAAATAAGTTTAATCCATTACTCTAGCAAGAAGGAGGATGTTTACTACTAAGTAAAACACTTTCACTTTTAAACATATTTATGAAATTATTATCTATATCACTACTGTTTAAGGTATAGTAATTCTAAAACAAATTATTTTTAAGAAAAAACTAAATGATTTTTAACAAAAAGAAACGTACAGAAATCTTATTATAATTTAATAATTACCGAAAAAAATATTTCTTTTCTATAATCCGCAAAGTGTATGTTCTTCTATAAATATCTAAATGTTATAAGGAGCCTTTCGCTTAATTCATTTGCTTGTTGCCTAACTATGAGTGTCTATTTGCCAATGGTTTTGGATTGCGTTCGGTCATCAGACCTTGGGCTCCATAGTTCAATGTCTCGACGGAGACCTTGGGCAAACATTTTTTAAAATTTATAGTTACGATAGTATTTATTGCGTTTAATCCATTTAATATATAATCACAATCTGGCTTAGCATTTAATCGCACGTACATTTACAATATTACAGTAACAGTAAATAAATATTATGTTATGAAAAATATCCGACTAAAACAAAGTAAGAAGTTTAAGTTTAGATTCCCATGTAGGATGATCATTTTGTGATTAAAATAAAATTTTTAACTGTCTGTAATGGAAAGGGATTTTGAATTGCCTGTTATATACAGGGTGTGGCGTAAATGGTGGTCCAACGCTAAGGTGGTTATAGTTCAAGTATTCACCTATCATATAAAAAAAAATTAACCTTAGCGTTGGACCACCATTTACGCCACAACCTGTATATGTATATGTTTGTATTTTTGACTAATTAAGACTGCATTTTAGTCAACTGTTTATTATCGATTAATCATGTTCACCTTGAATGTCTTTATGTTTCTTATAATATGGTTAGGGAACCTGTGCTTTTTGAAAATTATATTTTTAATACATTTTATTAAAAAAAATCTATTATAGATAAACATGTAGTTAAATTTTTTTTAGTTTGAAACATCGATTTGTTCAGGTTTGTATTTGTACCTACTTATGACTCCTTTGCCAAGTTATATTATCATGAGGAAAATCGGATTTTGTTTATCGCTCCGTAATTCTGCATTCAGTGCAAATAGTAAATGTGAAAAGTAAATAAATAAATGCTACTGCTCAGGTATTATCTTCACGTCATCTTGGAGACAAGTCGACACCGCCCTAACACGATTATTTCAATTCTACACACGCAATACGAACCGCTGAGGAATTAATTCGATAGAGCTTCGAATAATTAACTGGTCTGACCATGACTTACCTAAAAACCTAGTATCAAAAGTTTTGAATATACTAGCGTTGCTCTGCTGTTTCTTTTGCAGTTAGTAACTAGAAAACTGAAAGTTTGAGCTGTTTCGTGAGAGTCCGATGACTAACAGCATGAGATAAGATTATTTTACATTAGATTCATTCATTCACTCATAGACATTTCAACATATCGTCCTCTAATCTTAAGCTATATTTATAAATACTCATGGGATGCGTTAGTGTTCTCGGACCTTCAATTGAAGTAACCTGCATGATTATGACATACGCAATAACACCGTTCTTCAAGGCTGATCTAATCTCTTGAGAACTTAATTGTGGTTTGCAGTCATTAAAAAAGTACTTTATTGTTTTAAAATGTACATCACAAATCTGCACTCGGTTACGCAAAATTATATTATCTGATAAATTATTTAATAAACTTAAATGATAATTACATATACGAGTACATACGCGGTGATTATTACATATAATAATCTGTGTGGGACAATCATTGGATTTATGTATCATCAAGTTATATTATGGGCTAAGTAAAAAGGACAGTGCAATAAAGTGATGTTCCTACTAATGTTTTGTTTTTTAAATACTCATGAATGTTTTCATTTACGCTTCTTTGGTGTGACGATTCTAAAATTTATATTTTTTTAAGAATTTGTTGAAATCCAGCTATATTAATTTTCAATTCCAATACTTTAGCTTGTCTTTTGTTAACTTGTAGTAGGTATATAGTTGATTTTTTTTGGACCGTTATGTAAGGACACTTTTCTATATAGAGCGTTTTTGAGTTTAAATAAAATTTCCGTTAATATTTGCACTATAGATGTTATGTTACATAGACTCAATCTAGTTCAAAAAAATATGAAATTATTTTATTTGTGCTGACACAAATATAATGCTTTTGTAATTATGTTGATGTAACACTTCATTTAATTTAAATTTTTAACAATTTAACGTACATGTAAGTATGCATTCTTAGCCAAATGTATTACTGACATACTTTAATAAGTTTGTGTTTAAATAGATTTTTAAAATTTCAAAGCTTAGACACTCCTATTGAAACTTTGCATACTCATTATATATTTCATACATAAAATTGAATAAATCTATAAATTATATAAATTTATATATGACATAAAAGGTTGATTCTGTAGCTTTTCCGTAATGTAGGCAATCACAGACTTCCTATAATATACTAGTTCCTTATTTTGGCTTCTCTTCTAACAAAGTCATATCATCATTTGCATTCCAAAATATAAGTCATAAACGTCTAATATGTAACTAAGTTTTATTTCAAAAGTTATTAGACTTTTAGATCACTGGTTTTGTAAATAAATTATTTATTTTTATAAAAACGCAGAATCATAATAATTTCGTTTAGTGCGTCTATTTTGTATTGATATTTGTAAAATATTACAGATTTTAAAATGATAACATTATTCATACATAATATAAAAATATCATTATAATAAGTGTAGAAACAGTGAGTATTAGTAACAGAAAATCTCATCCTGTGTTTTCCAAAAACGACTGCGTTCATGTAATTACTGTTTGCATATAATTAAAAAATCTTATCATATATCCAATATTATACAGGCTGTGGCGTAAATGGTGGTCCAACGCTAAGGTGGTTATAGTTCAAGAATCGTATAAAAAAAAATTTAACATTTTTAGCCATTTTCTTTTACACTACTCACATCTAAAATGCATTATTTGTTAAAAACGAAAAATTAATTTTCAGTTTTTTTTATTTATTGGTTTATTTTTGGGGTTTACATGAAAAAACGAAAATGCATGTGCTAGTGCTAGTACTCGCCCGTACAACACAAAAAACACTCAGAAAATAATGTCATTTGTCGAACTTACATTCTCATTTATAAAATATTTATCGATTTTTTACAAAAGAAATAAAAAAAATCATATTTCCGAAACCAATGGCTAAAAATGGTTAATTTTTTTATATGATAGGTGAATACTTTAACTATAACCACCTTAGCGTTTGACCACCATTTACGCCACACCCTGTATATTCCACTTAAAATTTTCCTTTTTTTCAGACATTCTAATGTTTAAAAATTTGGTGACACCATTGGGGGGTTTCCAGTAAGTACACAAAAGACTCTGAGAGACACACCTAGTGTCCTAGTGTGTTCTGAATCTTTTAACGTTGGTCTTTTTGAAAGACCTTTTGTAACCCTAAAATTTTACACTCTTTGAGATAAAATGTATCTGCCACAACATATGACTGTTGTTCCCTACATACGCACATACATTTTCATCATTAGCTTATTGATTGAGTAACGTTGATTCAAAGCCTGTTAGAGCATTCATGCATCTTGTCTGTTGATTGTCAAGGTCGATCAACGTCTATTCCATTCATGTTGCTATTCTATTCCCGTACGGCATAATACACTGCCTATACAGTAATCGACGCAGGAATGAATTAAATTAATTGCTCATTCTAAAATTATGGATGATTAAGTCTTTATAAAAGAGTTAATTAAAAATCTTACTTAACTGTACGCGTAGAGCATAATTTAAAATAATAATAATTTATTGTTTATTAATTAACTGTAATTATTTTAATTGAATAATGAGTAAAGATGGATAAAGAGATAAAGGCATAACGCACGGAAAGGTTAAGGTGATTTGGGATCAGAAATTTCATCACAAACTACAGAACTACACGAAGACTTCGTGGAGTTTTAATTCTATCAAATCTATTAGAACTAACCATTGATATCAAGGTTTGATATAAAAATCAAAACTTGAATTATGAAATCTAATTTTAACTAAGTCTCATATCGTCCTATAGCCATTTTGAAGAAGGTTAACCCCGCTCTACTAACCCGTGACTAGTAACTTACTGACTGATCACATATATAATTTTATAGAGCCTAGCACAGCTTAGATTAAAAAGAATTAAGACAAACAGACCACAATTAAATTAGAGTAGAATCACCAACCATTGTCTGATTTACAGAGCCCCTGAATATTGCAATGAACCGCAAAATGTTAGGCGAAGTTTATGTCGATAAATAAATGTAGTAACGTCTTTTTAATAGCCTTTTAAAAAACATTGTTATTATTTTTTACTATAAACATTTATTCATACAATATGTGTTTTCGTTAAATTTTATTTCATGTTCTAGACTAGTTTCTAAATAGATGTGTGGACGTAATGTTCGTGTAATAGTAGCATTACAACAGTGAAAAAAAAAACTTTACTAACAAGTTTAATATTAAAACTAGTTAGTACCACGTTACATCTTTGTCTTTCACGACGAGGTTTAATCATCCGTGACTTGTAATGTTTAACAGTTACATTCTCTTACTTGAGAACTAAGGAAAGAAACAGCTAGATAGATAATATTTTATGTTCATAGTAAAATTACAGGAAAAACTCGTGTTTAGTTAACGTGAAATTTTATATCGTGAGCCATGTGTAATAATAATACGAGTACTTAATCCATTTAAAATGATTAGTAACCTCGCAACCCCGTTGCTTTGATTTAACTTGCATCCATGATGTATTTTATACTTTCCAATGATATAGTGAAAATTTGCTTTAGTATGCCCTAGAATGTCGACCCTGTTAAAACAGTAACAATTGGGATTGTTAATAATTTTTAACTTACTGTTTTTATATTCTTTTCAGAAAATATAGACTATTTTAAACTACTAATTTCAATATTATTGAAATATTCAATATACAGAATTTTTAAAATATTTTTGAAGATATTACTTTAAATGTTGTGACGTCATCGTTTTACGCAATCTGTGTATAGACTTTTCTTGATAGACTTAATACAGATTGTACTTTATCTTTTCAAAGTTGACAAATTGATATAATAGACCAATTTCAATTCCACTTCAGAGTAGTATATCCCTAAAAACGCCTTAATATTTTAAGTCCTTCATTTCAAGGGCAAATAGAGATCATTTGCTTTTTTGGAAAAATAATCGTTAATATAGCAAATTTTCCAAAAAAAAACTAATGGATCATGATCAGATACTCTATTCCCCGAAATGGTTTTCGAATTAAGAGTTTTAAAAAAATCTGAACAATGCCCATTATCAGGTAAAATGGGATGTAATTATAAAATAAATTGGAGCACGTACTTTCTGTTATTCAATCCGTCATGAGTGATATGTTTTTACAATGTTGCAATAATTAGTGTTTGGGTAGTAGGTGAGCTGCCATAAAAATAAAAGTATGTGTGTATATCAATATTCTTAAGTGTATCTGGCTTAATTAGCATTTAAAGACTTATTTTAAAATAGTTAAAAAAAATACGCGATGGTTTATTAAATTTGTTCACTCCGACATCAAAGATCTAGGTTGTTGTTCTTATTTAGTGTACCTTATTATCCATCTAGAAAATATTTTCTATATTAGTGTGCATAACGACAGATAATTATAACTGTTTGTAATCCTACAGTGCATTGCTGCCGTCCCAGCGACAAGTGGCGATGATTAGCGAGATGATACACTCGGCGTCACTGATACACGATGATGTCATCGACCAGAGTGACTTCCGCCGCGGGAAACCATCCGTTAATGTTCTCTGGAATCACAAAAAGGTAAGGCTTGATCTACTTATAACTATACTGTTTAAAGAATGAGACTTCTATAAAGTAAAAGCTTCCGGGTACGGGAAATGCATTGCTTTAGAGTAGAAGTACTGTTCTTTTTTACAAAATACTATTCCGAAGCGATACAATTTTCGAACACATTGCTTTTAACAGCTTTTATGTTTGTCTATAGTATCTGTTTTCAATTAACAAAAAGCCCAAAAATAACTCGTGCAATGTAGCGGGTTATTTTGGGTTTGCCTTGAACTTGGAACTCCTGAATAGGATTCAGTACATTTATTCCGCTTTTGTACAACACAATGCTGTGTTATCTGAAAAATATATCCCATGGGTTTTTCGTAAATTTGACGAATTCAAACTTTTCTAATCACGTAATGGAAAAACCTCAAACGTCTTTAAGTCATAGACACATTATGACTTATTCCACGTTTCATTTGCTTTTATTACCAGTCAAATACTGGATTCATTTTTATGTAACGCACAAGGCGCGTGTGTTGATAAGAAGTAACATGTTGGAATGTATTCTGTCAGTACGTTCTCCTAGAATACGAATGTTATTTGTAGAGGTGACTAACTTATGATACACTGATCAATTTATATATATCCAGAACTACATTGCTTGAATAAACAAAGTGTATTTCATTGAGGTATGTTTATTACAAGTGAACAAACAATTCAACTGTTAGATACCTCTTCTGTAGGTTTTGTTTATAGGAAATGATATTTTAATAATGTTGGTTCTTTTCTATGTTCACAAATTTATTTAACGTAACTGTCATCTCTTATTTTAATCAGTACGTAGCTAGACTATTAACTGCTTATTAATATGAATGACAAGTCATCTCGTCCGCCGTCCGAATTAAAAGTGCAAATGGGCTATATGTATAAATAAGGAGCGATTAAGTTTCGGTTGTCATCTGTTGCTAACGCGGTGTTCAACATGCGTCAATGGGTTTGCCTGTAATGTATCAATCGATTTACGAAGCTTGAATTTGCATAAATCGGGCGGTAACCAGTCAAGATAAATTGAAATATTCAGGTCTTATTTACACGCGTTTTAAATTCGATATGCTTTTGGAGAATAGAGTTTTTATCGGTGCTTTTTTTTTCTTTTATGAATGAATGAGGCGTTTCTTAATAGCCAGTGAGAACAATCTTTAATGTACGTAGTAAAGAATACGTCATTCGAGTGTGGCATGCACTGAGCATACAGTGGGGCAGGCTTGGACCTCGGTGAAAGTACAGAATGGCCTCGTCACTGTAAGAACACATCAGTACTGGCTAAATGCAACATTTTCAGTCATAATGTAATTTTTATTAATATGTTTTAGCATTAACGATTCGTACATTATTTTGTAAGTTTTATATATTATGTTTTCTTAAATATTATAAATGCATTTGAGTGGCACTATATTACAGACTAGCTGTTGCCCCCAACTTAGTACGCGTGGAATTTAAAAACCAAACCCTAACAAATGCTACAAAAAAATCATCCACTTGAACCATTTTATTTATTATAAAAACCGCATCAAAATCGTTTGCGTAGATTTTAAGATATAATCTCAAATAGGGACATACATACAGAAATAACGACTTTTGTTTTATAATAAGTAAAGATAATAAATATTTGCAAACAATTCAGATGTCTTAGGCAGATTATAACGTTATCTTAGTTTCGAAATACATTATTATGAGTAAATAATATTGAATAAACACAAACAGAAACTCATCGAGTGACGTTTATGACACATAATTGTGTAATATTTCTCTTTTTAAATGAATATATTTGTTGAAGCTATTATGGCTGTTAGATTGGTCAAGGCGATTTTCGTAAAGATTGTCACAGACTAAAACCAATGTTAGAATTAACTACGAAACACAATTTTGTTGTAGTATTGGCTTTTACGACTGAATTAGTAAAAAAGAACCCTTATAGAAAATATGAAATATAGAAGATGAATTTCTTGTCATATTATAACATAGGTCCTGTAATTACAAAATTATAGACGCAGCTCTTAAATTAAGTTACATTAAAGTTTGTTTAGTTTATCACAATTTTAGGGTAATTTGTGATGCTATCGTTCAGATTGTGTATCAGGATGCAAATAGGAATTTTATTTGCATCTTTTCGCTCTTAGTAAGACGACATAACAGAGATAAATCAAGTTTATGATTCCGGCTTGAAATTAGGTTATTATAATATATGTATGTCTAATACGCACAAATTTTTTAAACAAAGAACTAATGTGATTTGAATCCAGAATATTGTAGAACAAAGCATTTTAAATTATGTTAATCCTATGCATCTGGTTTTACCTATGCGCGTTGAGTGATTTTTTATGGCATACTATATTGCTCGTTATCTTATTATATCTACTTGTAGGCTGTTGGCGTTTCTATACGTCCTTCAAGAACTAAATGACTATGTCCTACAATGACATGTCCGGCGCGGGAGCCGCGAAATCTTCGGTACGAACGTTGTGTGAATTTAAAATAATACATTTGGTCGAACGCTGGGTATGTGGAGAACACAGCATTCGTATCTAGTGGCAAACGTGTGATAATGTCCCATTATATGCATTGAATGTTGAGCAATTTGGGTCAAAATGACCTTTGCCTTGTAAGCTTGCAGTTATTGTCGTGGTCATTATTTTGAATTGGTGAATTGTAATTGAATATAATTTTGAATACATGCCTTACGATGTACTTCGTTTTTAATTCCAAATTCCAATGATATTGGTTAATACAGAGTCTCCTTATAATTTTTGTAACAAAAACAGGAATGAGGTATTTAAGTATCGTCATACATTTTTTAATGGTTGGATATCCATAAAGAACATTCTCAACGGTCCATTGCTATCTAAAACCACTAGTACTTACTCAACTTATTTTTAAAACTTAGCTTCTGTAGGTTTTATAAGCAAAAAGTTCTAAGAATTTTTTTGCTATATATTGATTTTCTATGTATGTGTATTTAATAGGCCTTTTGATTTCTTTTAAAACGTGTTACGGTTCGTTAGTCACGTAAATTAATTTTCATTTAGTGTGGTGGATGAATTGAAACGGATGTTGACACAGTTGGTTCGTGCTAGTTAGGTGTCTTTTAACCTGTATTTGTGTTATATAATTCAAACACCCCAATGTTGGCTTTGTTAGTACCATGCTCACACTAGGCATATATACTCACATTTTGTGTAAACATCATATCATGGTAACCAGGCGCGCCTATTTACATTTAGCTCATTTACGACCGTGTCGCTGTGCACGGATCTAGAATATTTACTTTGTGTTTCTGTTAAATCTCTGATATTGATATATCTACAGTCGCGTCACTGCTGACAGAGTTACGTAGTCTGACACGGAATAAGTATTACGTAAGTGAAATATTATAACAAAGCTCCTTATCCGGTCAATGACCGATGTGGACGGAGCTTTTTTTTTAATATTTATTTATTCCTGCTCTATAAAGAATTGTATTGTATAGTGTTGTACGACAATAGCCATGGAATCTTCAACAACGTCAGTGGCAAATTTTCGATTCTTATCGTATCTGCGACCATTGTTCAGAATATGTCGCGAACCTTATTGTTCACCTTATCTGAGCTCTATGGAATGACTAGTTTAAATGCAGAGCGTACGCGCTTGGAATTTATGTAAAATATTGTTTAATATTACACATACCAAAATGTCTGAATATCAATTATCAAGGTACCTATGTGACATTTAGGAGGTATGTGATAATAATATAGGTTGGAGGTATTGTATGCTTACACACGATATTACGTGATCAGATCACTGTGCCAACTGTCTCTTAAATGTTGCCATCGTCCAATTATTCGGCGTAATAATTGCTCTTGCTCTTATTAATATGACATTTCCTTTTCTGTTTTGCGTGCCAAATGTTTTATACTGCAAAATGTATGGATTTTTTATATCAAGTTATCTAGTAAATTATGAATCTGTAGCAAAAATCATCAACAATTTAACTGCATTTTCCAGGATATCAAATGTTTGTAAGTTTATCAGATTTTATCTACGTTATTTACATCATGTTAACTGTATTGGTTTATATAAATTTTGTATACTATTTAATAATAACTAAATATAAAATAGTACAATTTTGTTGTATTTTCTTTTCCAATGGCTATACAAATAAACGAGCAAGGTTAAAGTTCAGTTTGAATTGTAGAAAGCTTTCTAATACGAGTTTATTAATTGGTGGGAGATGTTGTGGTGGAAGGACACGTGGTGAGACGGGGCGGCAGCTTTCACCTGCGGGGGTCGGGAGGGGACATATATATCAATATCTGACGTTGTCAGGTGCGAGTAGAACTAGCTTCAAGCTCGCGTAACACTCTAGACTGCTTGTCTTTAAACGTATCAATGTTATACAATAGATGGTCTCACGAGCTAGTTCATATTTCAACATCATTGGTCAAGCGTTTCGATCAATTTAAATTAATTGAACAGGAATTTTAATTAATTACGAAATAAGAAATCTTTTAGCAAGGAGTTTTATGTAGTATATTTTGACGTCTATTAACTATATCCTTATTGTCTATCATAATCTCATGCCTGTCATAACATAAGATTTACAAAATTAATGCGTGTTTATAACTAACGCAGTTGAAATACGTGTATCTTTACTTCTAGCTTTAGAAATTTGTATAACTTAGCTGCAGTTATCTTTAAGTTATATCAGTGCACTTTATCGGTAATGCAAAAGCTTATTGAATTAGCCTTTTTCCTGGGAAGATTAAAAAAAGATCCGCTAGTGGCAGTTCCGGTGGGGTACTTGAATTTTCTATTGACAACAAAGTTAAGTATATAGAATAATTATGGAATTTACGGAAGATGCCTGGGGCGAAATTAAAATTTGCAAAAGTGCAAGATCATCTTGTCCAGGACTTAAAACGATGGCTTGCATGTCGTGGTTTAACCGTGTCAGGTAATAAAAATGTACTAGTTGAAAGGTTAGTTGGTTTCTTAATTTTATCCTATATGTCACTGTGTGGTTTGAATTTTGATTATTTTAAATAAATTTTGTTGTTTCTTTTTTTTTGGTATAGTTATTTAAGAATTGAAGAATGCATTGCAAATGGTAATGATAAAAAAAATTTCATTGGAATTGATCAAATCAATCAAAATTAAAAAGGTAAAAAATTTGGCAATAATCCAGACAATATTTTAACTGTTAGCTATCCTTCTAAACACAAACACCTGAAGAAATCAATAATTAGTTTTATTCCGAAAAAAAAAAACAAATATTTAGATGATAACTATAATAAAAATCAGTTCACGTCAAGATTTGTTCAAATAGTTCAAAGTAAAAAGAAAATTAATTGTATGTGGAATAGTTTATTAAGCATAAAGTATGATGATTATGATTTAAATTTAGACTAGCAGTTAATTTAAACGACTATCAGACGTACAATTAGCAAAAGCTCAATGTTTTGAAGGCATAATAACTTTTTAATAATGTTTTACGTACGTACGTGTTATTACTATTAGAATAAAGAAATATTGTTTCTTTATTCTAATAGTAATAACACGTACGTTTAACGTTGTTGTCAATAGAAAATTCAAAACATATGTACCCCCCTGCACCGGTACTGCCACTAGCGGATCTTTTTTTAATCTTCTCAGGAAAAAGGCTAATTAAAAGTTTACTATTATTTATTTTACTATTACACCATCTTACTTTAATAAAATATTACATTAATTATACACACAGCTGAGCGAAGAAAGTTTCAACTTAACATTAAATGCAGCAAATATTATTCGTTTGTGCAATTTAATGCCAAAATCTCGCTTGCAAATGTTAACTTGTAAACACATCGACGACCTCACTTGCCACTCGGTGAACGGAACGCTGACAGATTATAACCAAATACAGACGAGATAATAATATATTAGTTAATTACAAGATACATATTTTTGCAGATTTTAGTTTCAAAGTATCTAATAACAGCGCTAAGTTTCACAAGTAGGACGCGAGAGTTTCATTTTAATATTTTAATATTGAAATTTCGAGTTCAAATGTCATAAGAACTGCTATATCAACTTAATTAATATTTAACTGCAAGACTTTGGTTGGCACACAATGTCATAAGTTACTTCGTCCTTCACATTTTATTGTGACTTAATTTTGAATGGACGATATTTTGATACATTTATGTTTAAAAGCTGTTATAGCTTTGTAGAAAGCAATAGCTATTATTTAATAGCTTTTTTCATAGTGTAAGTAGAAACTCAAAATTGTAGTCGCCTAAAAATAGTGGTTAAAACTAATTATTACGCCCGTACATTCTTCATGAAGTAGGCATTGCAATAGATAAAAAAAAATATTTTTGTTGCAAAGTAAGTATCTCCATCACAAGTGTTTTTTTAAAACAATACTTGTGATGGAGATAACTGTAGATATGCCAGTCAACTATTTCTTTTAAAATGGTCTAAATGAATGCGTGCTGCACCGACCCCCAAGTAGCTTGGGATAAGGGCAGGAAGAAGAAGGTCTAAATGAATGACATTAATTTAGAATGGTGTTCCAAATATTTGTAACAATTTAGAATGGTTTAGCGTTGTCTTTAGTGGTCCAATAACTTGGTAACATATGATATACTTGTTAAACTCGTTGAATTCTATTTCAGGCGTGTCAAGGGTGCCTAGTTTCGTAGCTCTCAAATTTGGTCAAGTTATATGCACTTTAATATTTATTTTATCTTGATTTTTTAAATCCGTTGTGTTAGAGGTTGTCAACTGTTTAGATCTAATCACAATAGTAATATTTTTTTGCAAGATATAATTGTTATTCCACTGAAGACTAACTGGATTTCATTATTTGGTATACAATGAGTCTAATGATAGTAATGTTTTTTTTTAAATTTTATTTTCGTATTTTATACTTAATCAGTCTCCGTAAAGTTTAGTAGAAAACTTAGAAAACCGGATGCTTCGAGGTCAAGTGATTGATTAGCAATTCAATACACAACTCACCGCATTGTGCAACTGCATAATATTGTCAAAATTAAGTGAGCATTGTCAAAAGTAAATGGATGTGGTCTACTAATGAATCAATAATTGTAGTTACATTGTATATGTATAGATGCTCATGCCTATGTAAATGTGTGAAGAGATGCTTTATGATAAGCTGTAAATTTAGGCCAAAACACTACCACATTTATGTACCATATAACCTAAGATTACTAGTAGCTATTAATATGATAGGCTTTAGTTTTTTATTAAGTCAGTATACATATTAGGAAAAGCAACTTTACATATTTAACTATACCTACATTGACGTATGAATCAAACAAAATCGTGTAAAGATATAAAAAAAGAAAATTGAAATTACTAACTAATATAGGATTTTTTTTATTATATTTTGGCCATTGGCTACATTTTGTCGTATATGTTGCGTTGTAGAATTTATTTTCCTCAATTCCATATCTCTTTTAGGTTTTAGGTGGTAGGTACTTTTTACCACAATACAGATTGATGATGTTATGGACTACGTATTATCTAGATTATGGATGGATACATGTTTAATGCGTAATCTTTTCCATTTTAGATCATATTCTGTTTTTTCTATTTTACTATGTGATAAAGAAATTCAATATTTGAAGATAATGTTGTAATAAACGGGCCTATTTCTTACTCAACAACATGTCATGACATACGACCTCCGAGATATTTGGCTTTTTATTCTATTCTTTAGTGCTATTAATATGGAGATATACATACTTTGACCTTTTTGTATAGTTTAAAAGCTTTTTAGTTCTTTGTGAAGATATAAGATCAGATACGACGATTAGTTATTTACGACATGTCGATTCACTGATGTTATTAAATTTGCCAGATCGTCTTTTGTGAGGCTATAATTTGATTATTACGTAAAATAAAATATGCGCAATAGAAGGAGAAACGGCCCCTTGGACAGTATTTTTTTAGCAATTTTAAAACGCTTTTATTGCCCGACTACCAACTTTTAACTAATTATTAATTAGAGAAAATAATGTATCAAATAATAATAAATGTTTATTTTCATAACCTTAGGGTTTCCTTCCGTGTGATGACGGATTAAGAATACAAGTGTCACCACCCCATCTCCTCCCAAGGGTGCTGTAAAAGTCAGCGAAGGGATAATACACACAGATAGCATGCTCTGTGAGAGACGGAAAACTCAATAGAGCAGCAATAGAGAAAAAGCAATAGAGGCTTGTAAATGAGAAATAGCCAATAAGGTTATATTACTGCCCTTTTATATAGTAATAAATAAATAATTATATAATTGCTCAGTCATAATCTAAAAACAATGTTTAATTATTATATACTTACTTAGTTTTGTAATAAGAGATAGTAAGTTTTTTTTCGAGAAATTATTAAGTATATAATGCATATGTAACTAACTACGTGTCGAATACTGTCTAGCTAGCTAGACGCTGTTACATGTGTTTTTTTTTTAATATATTAATTTAATTCATAAACAAGTTTTGATGTCAGTGAACTATTACTTTCTATCAGTTCATCATAACATGACCGAATGATCCGTTGAAAGCAAAATTCGTCCAACACTTTCGTCGAGTGACCTACCGACGGCATGTATTATGAGAGTCTAAAGTAAAAACTGGTCTTTGTAACTGTACTTTGCTGGGAGTTGGCACGTCGGACGCGGGTATGTAGGTCGGACGAGCGACCACGCGCGTCGATACCACCGCTACTTAAGTTAATGTTCGTTGTGCCGCAACAAACATTAGATGTTATTAGATTTACTGTAAAAAAAAACAGGATTTTGGACGTGCGTATTATTTATAAAACATACCTGTTACGTCCATGGCTAATTAAGTATTGTCAAGGCCGTTTCGCTACACGTCCTTCAATATTACGAGACGATTATATGACGAGTCTCGTGGTCGAGTGGTTCAAATAGCGGACTGCCGATCAAGAGGTTGCGGGTTCGATTCCCGCTCGGGACAATCATTTGTGTGATTTTTCTAATAGTCATACAAATGTTTGTACTGCGTCTGGGTGTTTCTATGTATTATAAGTATGTATTTACAAAAGAAAAGTAGTATATGTATTCTATCCGTATTCTGGTACCCATAACACAAGCATATAAGCTTAGCTTGGGACCAGAGGACGTTGTGTGAAATGTCCATAAATATTTATTTAATTAATATTTTTATTCATTGACTACGAGAGTTTAGTCGAGGCTCATGTGTATAGTTTAAATACAACAAGGTCGATATATCGCAACTGTGTAATCTTAAATGTTGCTGCACCTGCTTTACAGATCAATTTCAAATCGATACATATTCAAATGTTTAATTAAATTTGGAGTGTAGTAGGATTTTGTATGACAAGTGCGAGTCTATTTAGTATATTAAGATTATAAGAAATTGCGTGCACTGATTTAAAGATGTCATTTTAAGCCTTTTAATCTAATTCATCTAACCATTCTGGACGATTTGCATTTAAACAATAACCTATCTCTATAAAGGAGGAATAAAAACCACACTACACAACCCAGAGTCGAAAAATATGTAGCTATACTTTAATAACATTAATAAAACACGTGTGTTACATGCAGGCTTATGTTAAGTGATTTTAAATAAATAAATGTAAGTAGATTCGATTTAGGATAGTGAACTAAACATGACATGTAATGTAATGTCTTGTTAGCACAATTATTTATTTAGTAAGTATGGCACTACACTAGATATAGCCTTGATGGTACTGAGTCAAGGTCGCAACATTTGTCCCATATTTGTTTACTCTCAGCTTGTTTTCATTTGTAGATTGTATTGGCACGTGAAGGTAAGTAAATATTTCATTGTGCTCTGTGGATATGAGTAACTAATGGCAGTTGCAATCGTTTATGTTAGAACATATAATTAGTTATGTTTAAGGACATTTAAAATTTAACTTTTAAGTGATGTTTCTAACCATTAAATATTTTTAAAGTATTAATATCACTATAAACACAATTTCCAATAAATACCTATAAATGTCAAATGCTTTTGAACTGTATTGACCTTGCAACCTCTTCTTCATCTTTCATCATGTATTCTTTCATCTTGAAAGTGAGAAATGTCATACAAGTTTTTGTTTTTGTTTTCGGATTTGATTCCCTAATCAAATCCGAGATACGCGGAAACTTCCTTGAACAGCCGGCGTATTATGAGCTTTTTAAAATCATTCAAGTTCCAGGCAGGCCGTAAACTGCATGGCTAAATTAGGTATTATTGCAAAAATAAAACTTTTAGTTGAAAATTTTTAGTTAGTACTTTAACTTTTAGTTGTACCTTCTCCTTAAACATATTAATGTATGACTGGTTTAGCGAACTGACTGACTAATAATTTTGTTCATAATACGAATTTACCAGACAGTTCAATTCACGGCGTAAACTGCCTGTAAATAAAAGCTCATAATACGGCCGCAGTATGCTAAAGAGACAGTTAAATAAAATCATGCATTTTAAATCTGAATGGTCACAGAAATAAGTCTTACTGGTTGTTTTGTATTTGATTTCAAGCCGGATGCAAGCAAACATATTATTTAAAAATAAAAGTTTTCTTAGATAATTTTCTACATGTTGGTGACAAACGATTTAAACAAATGCTTGTAATTGTTTTTTCATCAGTATCACTATATCTATTACTACTTATATCTAAAACCGGATTTTGACGTATACGCCTGTCTATCCGGACAGGTGTGTTGAAACGATGGCCCACTCGACGACAACTAATCGCCACTAGATGTCGGGATAGTTTCGTAATCTCGCCGGACCTTCCACTCACTCGACACGAAATACACTGATCAATGATCAGCTACAACACAACGATCACGATTGTTAATCAAGTTTTTATCAATTTTTTCTTTGTTTTATTGTCGTAGTAAAGAAATAATCTCAGGGCTACTAATAGTATTTGTATCTATTAAGTTCTTGATACACATGTCTAGTTAATGTAAGCTCTGTGATAACAAAAAAAAATGTGACTAAGCAACGGCTTCTTGTTTAACTATGGATATTAGAAAGTTATGACAGACTTTCTTATTCGATTTATCCGAATCATAATCGTGTAAACGATGCAATCACAAAGATAGTAAAATAGTTGAAACAGTTACAAAATAATATTATTTGTATGGACTTATCATGATACAAATATGTCTTTCAAGTACCATTTGATTGCGTATAAATTTCTATAAATAATACAGTGATCTGGATGGTAGTAATACCGTATCATTCAGAAGTGATGACCTGATGACTGATAAAATGTAAAAAATATGCGCGTTTTCAATATATGAAAACCAATTAACATCTTTGATATGTTTGTATGTATTTGACCTTAAGATTTAAATATTTCTTTATGATATTAAGTAAAGTTTTACGGTCCTCCGATAAGTCATTATGAATAAGACCATTCATTTATGACAGATATCGGTCAATCTGTTAAAAAAGATTGTAGCGTATGTTGGGTTTGCGTGTGCTATCTCTGTCAGTAGCCGGTCGGTTGGTTTGTGTAGGATGAGGGGGGAGTCAAGGCCGGCCGCGTGACATAGATCCCGCTACATTCACCTTCCGACAGCCGCTGCAGTCGCAGCCACCACTACCTGCCAACCACCATTGTCAAGGCTACTTTGCGAAATACAACCGGCAACAAACATTCAGTTATACGAGATCCGCCTTAAGAAATAATGTTGCAATTGGACAACAGCCTCTGATAACCTTCAGTGACTTCGCAGGACAATTACTCTCTGAAAAAAATATTTAATTTCTTGACATGCCGCATGTAATTAATATTCCCACAAGTAGCTTTTACCATAATGATAGTGGTATTCGCTTTGATGATACAGTGCCTTAAATGGTTGTAATATATTATACAAGATAAACAATGCGGAAATTCTTTAAACAGCACAGCATTTATTTTATAAATATATATTTTACTCCAATAATTGCTTCTTATAGTAATAGCATTTCTGTTTCTGTGCTTGGGGTTACTGACATTGCATTACCTTGAAGAGTTGAGTGAAGTTACTTCCTTAGAAGGTACCTGTGATTACTTATTGATATCACATTTATTAACTAGAATGATAGGTTTATCAATTCTAGCGAGGTGCGGACTTGCATTACAATGTATGGGTGTAAATGAATTACAAAATAGAAACTACGACGCATTCAGAATTAAGTTGGCGTGAAATCGTAGAGATTTTTCTGGTAAATTATTCATGTTGCACACGTTGGGCTGACTTTCAACATATTCTTGTGAAAGCCTTTCACTCTTATCATGGGGCTGTTTTTAATATGTATGTTCATAGTACGTATTACCGGGTCGTGGTGGTAATTGTGTACTGAAGTAGTGCGTCACTGAGTCGAAGTCCATCCTACTAGGTTCATTCGTTATGTAGAGATACTTGTTGTTTCATGAAATTCATGTTACACGTACCGACCATTAGTCTATGGTGATCGCTACTTATAACAAATGAGTTTTTAGCGTGAATAGTACCTACTGCAAAAAGTATGTTGGCGTGTACGTCGTTTTCCGCAAACAGAGCGCGTTCGCTACGCGCCAACAGCACTCCCGTACGCGGTCCCGTTGTATCAACCTAGTATTATAAAAATCTATTACTGTTTAGTATGAATTTGATTACAGCATAATCTTTTGCTCTTCAAAGATATATTTGGACAATATCTGTTGGTAATTACCAGCTGTTATTAGTCTTTGATTTTTATAAAATACTTTTTAAGCTGTATATCGTAATAATAACTTCGAATAATTTTTTGATTAATTAACAGATTCTATTTTTATATTGTGTAAGGAATACGAATACGAACAAGAAATTTTATATTTCTGTTATCTCTAGAGCTTGCAATAATATAATTTGGTTTATTAAAATAGGGAAAGTGTAGTCCTTACAAATATAATCAAATAAAGTTCTCTGCCGCGTTTGCTTTTGTGACTGTTTGCAATGAGCGTAATACTATTGAAAATATTTTCAATTTAAAATCGTCATTCCTGTGGAATGTCCAGGTGTTTGTAGAGTATTAAAATTACTTTATTACATTGATTTTATTCCTTGTACCAGTCAATTATATATTTGCGCAAGAGATTCTGCGAGTAACTTTTCACATGGTTAAAATTTTAAACACTTCATAAATGCCGTGGAAGCTTATTTATTTGCTAGTATTCTAATATGCAGTGGCTGGTGACGTGTCATTATGAGCGGTTAGTTTAATGTTTTTGTATATTACCTCTAATGTACACTATTTTTCTAGTCAATATGATTTACGATTAGTATTATACACTACGTTACACTCGATAGTCTATTAAATTTTTATTACAAGTGATTTGACAAACATCAACGTAGTATATAAATCACTGTAGTTATATATCTATTGATGCTTATATAATTTATACTTATTCTAAGTAATAGGGGAATCGTACGTTACGGTTAAATTAACTGTGTAGGATGAAAAAAATATGTTTTTGGTTTTCCGATGGGTAAGAGTAAAAAATAGGAATATAATTTTATTTTTTGGTTACAATTATAGATAGTGACGTTTAATACAATCAATGTTTGCTTATGAAATTTTTTTGTGTGTCATTGTTAGAGCTGAGCCGCTGCCGGATGCGTCCATTCATACCATCTTATGGACGTACGCATCGCGTCATCCTCCGACCACTTTCACATTTTTTGATTTCCTTCACATAGACGACCGTGGCGTGTTCTCTTGTGACTAGGTGGTCAAGGGCATCCGTTGTAGTGCTTAATGTCTGAGAATGTTGTTATATTATTTATGTTGCTTGGATTTACTCAAGTTCTTTTATGTTTGAAATCATCACTTTATATGTTTACCTACACATTAATTGCTCAATATTAACAAAATAAAATTAAGACGGCAAGATTAGGTACATGGTGTTATGCGCTTTATCTTAGGAGTTTTTCACTGATTTAACAGCTCATAAATATTCCTACTTTACTTTCTGTTATGTTATTTTAATCATTAATCATTTATAACAAGACAACACGTCTTGTTTAACTATTATTAAATATTTCAAATATCTACGTCTATAATGTAAACTAAACATAAAAGTAATCGTTTTTTTTAAAATAACTAGCTGATGCCCGCAACTTCGTACGCGTAGAATTAAGAAACTAAATCTTAACCAATTAGACAAAAAAAGCCATCCTCTTAACCACTCTATCATTTAAAAAAAACCGCATCTAAATCCGTTGCGTAGTTTGAAAGATATAAGCTCACATAGGGACTTACATACAAAAATAACGACTTTGTTTGATACTAATGGTCTTATTCATAATGACTTATCGGAGGTTTAAACGGAGATTTTATCGGAGAGATAAAAAAACGTTTTATCGTAAAAAGACTATTATGAATAACAAGTTCTGACAATTATCGCGAACCGATTTTAGCGAATTTTTAAACCTCCGATAAGTCATTATAAATAAGACCATTAATATTATAAAGATAAAGAAGATGCGTAGTCTCATAGAAGAGCATGACAAAAAAGGTATGTTATGCCGACTCCAAGTATAGGTATAAGGACAGGGTAATGATGATGATAGATGCGCAGTTGTGCACTTAGTCTTTGTTTTAATCATTTTTAATCTAATACATACTTAAAATTATCTTTATAAGTATGGAGTGTAGTTTCAACAATGTAATGTAGAGTCCGCTAACTACATTTACAAGAACACATGTAGCGTTGTAGCGTCCTTATGTACGGTTGGTTCGTTAAACTCGGCCACTGAATGTAGGCCATCAGGTGTCCAGCGATTTAATGTGAATGTTATGTGGTCGATCCCCGACCCACAGCCGGCGAGAACCCGCGTCCGTCCGCCGGCGAAACGTCCGCACCGGCATTAGTATGCGACCGAACAACCGCATCACAACTTTCTCGACATTCTTGCCAACAACTGGAGAAATGAGCGCCATTGATACATTTTATATTAATTATACGTTCTTTACTTAATTCGATACAAGTTTAATAATAATATTTAAATAAACAAATAATAAATTAGGCTTCATACGTTTGATGATTTAAGAAGAGCTTTTTAATTGTTTATAATCTGTTAATTTACGCAATGTATTATGTGAGTTGCATCATCCATCTGCACAGCCAGCTGCCAGAATAGATATTATGAATAACAACAAAGACAATTTTCACTTGTCTTGATTTTAAAACGGTATTTCCACTCATTGTTGGTTATTTTTACCGTGTCTGCGTGTTGTCTAGATATTATTTTAATGTAATATAAGTAGGTATTATATATTAAATGTTTTCTATGTTTTTGGATGTTTAAGATTTTTTATTACGATTGACGATTAGCCCTTTTAACTGTAGTTTTTTTTAATATTTGGGTAATGCCACATAACATTGACGTACATTAGTGATAAGTTAACTATCTAAGAATACAGTTAATCAAAGTATTGTATGATTGTTTCCAGGTGGCGATGGCCGGCGACTTCATCCTCGCTGTGGCGTCGATGATGATAGCTCGCTTGCGCAGCAATGATGTCACACTCGTGCTCAGCCAGGTAGTAACAATATCAGTTACAGGACAACACACACACACACACACATCAATAACGTAACATTTAATTATATAAGATTTTAGATTCATTATTGATTTTAACAATTAAATTAGGAATATCACTAAACGATAGTTTAGATCCTATCGGTTGTTTACGAATGAAACATTATTTCGTTGTGTGTCATTCATTAACGACCTACATGAAGAATTCATTCCTATAAATTTTGTGGTAATAATGCGTAATGCGTGATTCATTTATTACCTCAAAATTTACTTTGCCAGTTATCTTTAACATGAAGTAAAAGTTTGAACTTAAAATGTACCTGTTGTAGTAGGGTCAGCAATGCGTGACATAAAGTAATAAACTATTGGTTCTTTATCACATTGTAACCACAAAATATTTATCATAATGTACATGACAGTTAGAAGAACGTAAAAATTGTAAAGAAAATGGAGGTCAATGTTTTATGACGCAAACATTGCGAATTAGTGATGAATCTGGATGATTTTTGTAATATTTAATGCGTTTTATATTACGTTACGACATTTAGCTCACCATTCAAATCAATCCTTTGAGTTCAACTAATGCCTTTGGTAAAAAAAGCATGTTACCTAAACGCGGCCAACCGAATATTCGTGTCCGCACACATTTTGAATTGCGGTCGACCATTCGGTTAGAATATTTGTTAAAAATCTTTCATCCTATCGACCTTCTTGTATTCTATAAATAATACTTGCAGTAGATGATTAAGTTTACGAGGCAAGTTCTTTTTAGTTATTTTAAGTATTTACTTAATGCTTTTGGCTCACCTAAAGCTTTCGTTTGAGAGAGTTATATCGATTGCTGGTGTCAAATTGTAACAAAATGTAATAATTTAGAGATAAGCTTTACTTGTGTCGTCAAACTTTCCGATAACTTGTATTAACTTCCATTCGATTCCTTTTTTAAATATTTATTTCGTTTCCTCCCCGCCTTAAATTACGTTCATGTTTTCTTGGAGCTAGTACACACCTACTACAAAATAATCAGCAAGTTGTAGAGCATGGAAGGAACTCCGGCTAGATGCTTATGTGGGTGCAATGGTGTCCTTGGTTTTCCACTTACAAACCCCCTGATGCGCGACTTAATTTCTTCAAACCATCTTCATACTCGCTAGACTGTGGATAGATAAGTGTTATATTACTTTGTATCTGAGTTATATAGTGAGATGTTCTTAGTTGATTATTTTCTAGATTCCTATATTCTTTGTAAATAATTAATATCCTCAACAATATATCAGCTATAGGTTAATATTTGAGAAAACTTATTAATAAAATAAGTGCTATGTTAGACGTTACAAACAGTTTGTTTTTAAATATGATCCCTACTTATAATCGCAAGCCCTGCAATACTTTAGTGGAAATTTGGTTTGTGGCTTTCTGTTAGTATTAACTAACTTATAATAAGTTTCTTCCATACGGAAGAAACTTTTATTATAAGTACCTGCAAGACTATGGAGATATCGTTATAACTACATATCAATTTTTAAACTAGTTAAACCGTAATATTATACGTATATCAAAATACTTAAACTCGGTTGTCTAGAAGAGATTGCAAATTGCGATAAGGGAGCCTGTTGTTTTATGTTCTTGTAATCCTTTAACTTGTGTATAACAATTATGGTAATTATGGTGTCTAATAAAGGTAGTTTACCAATTATAGCACTAGAGCGCATTATGCGGCATAATGCTTAACGTTGAATGTTTCAACTACAGCAACGCTTCGCACAATCGAGCAATCCCAAAAGTAGTGTTTTCCCTCTTTGCGTGCAATGGATACAAACTCAGTGACAGAAAATTAACAAGTGTTTTTCTTTAAGTTTACATTGATCGAAATGTTTTATTTATATTATCCTTAGTAATATTATTTATTGCTGAAAAATTTTTAAAGCTTTCATATCGTTGTAGTTTTTTGGAAATAATCAATGTTAATTCAACCTGTGCTAAAAAATTTATATAAATAGGGATAAAGGTACAAAAATTTCTCTGTCTTCTTTATATTCAGACTTCTACACTGCACTTAGCGAACTTTACTGGTGCATTTGAAAACTAATTCACGTTCCAATTAAGCTTCAGCATAATTCGGTATTGTGCGCCACTGAGTCGCACTATCCTCTGTAATTGGAAAACTCTCTCTCTCCAGCCCATTTACGTCCCACTGTTGGGCACGGGCCTCCTCCACTTTGGGAGGGATTATGGTCTACAGTGCCGCGCTGACCAGGCACAGAGTTTATTTTCGAGTTTTCCGTCTCTCACAGAGGGTGTTATCTGTGTGCAACATGCCTTAGCTGACTTTAACAGCACCCTTGGGAGGAGATGGGGTGGTGACACTTGTATTCTTAATCCGTCGCCACACGGAGAGGATTTTGGTTTGGATTGCAAAACTATCACTGTGTTTTCCATCTATTTACTTACTCGTAACTGTATCTAATATGTCTTGCTAGACATTGATAACCATGAACGGCGGCGATGCATACTTGTAACTGTTTATAAAAGAGTTAGAGAGTCCGGCATCGTTTCGTGTATCAATATTTATTTTTCTTATCAACAATAACATCTCTAGAGCCACCTCAAGTATGTGGTATTTTTAATATTGCTATATTGTTTTCGTGCCAAGGTTAATATACTTTAGAAATCTTGTTTTGAACTTGCTTTCGTTAGATAAGTGCGTATATTACGACATTGTAACGTGCAGTTAACCCACTATATTAAAATATCGTTTCGGTGTGTTTAAAAAATATTTAATTTTGACCAGTGAAACAGTATAAATTATATTGTGACCTATTGCTATGTATATAATAAATTTCGGCTATAAAAGATATTGTATATGTATATTCTATTCTATGCTATAGAGTTTAAAATGAATTTTTTTTGCATTTAAAAGTAGCCTATGTCCGTACTCGGTCTCTTCACTATCTGTATACCACATCAATCTGTACAAGCGGATGAGCGAATCTATCAGTTGTTAATCGAAAGCTTTCATCTCTGACGTCAGTGACAACAAAGTTACGATGTTATGTGATTTCATAAAGAGCATGTAAGTTTTACGGCCTAGGAATATTCGTTTATGATGTCTATCATATAGTTATAATGGCAATGTTTATATCTATTATGTAAAATCTATCGAGCGCTCATCACAGAAATAGCCATTTGATGACGATGTTATTAAATAAATTTAAAAACTTTCAAACCAGTGATGTTGCAGAAGCGACACTAGCGCTCCAGACCATGGCGGATATAAAAATAGTACTATTTAAATACGAGATATTTATTCATTTAATCTTAAGGTGAAAGTTAAGGCAAATGACCTTTACAACTAAAACGCGATTATTGCTCATATTCTGTGTTTTGTAAAATTATATACAATTTTTACACTCAGAAAAAGCGATATGATGATAAATTGAGTTAATTTTAGAGATTCACGCAAAAAGAAACTTATAGAATAATTTCGGTTTACGTCTGTCTGTCAGTCCGTCTGTGATTTTTTTTTTGTATCTGATATTACATTTTTTGTATTTTCACTTCACCGTGTCTATTCACCATGGCCCTATGAGTAGACTATTGGTTATCAACTTATCATTTCGCATTGGAGTTGGGTCTGGGGGCCTTATAATTGCAAGGTCCTGAGAATAAGCCCAGTGGAGAAGGGGCTAAAATGACTAAAAATTATTTCTTATTTTGTTACAGGTGGTAACAGACCTCGTACAAGGCGAGTTTATGCAACTAGGAAGTAAGGAAACAGAGAATGAACGGTTCGCACATTACCTCACAAAGACATATAGAAAGACAGCATCACTCATCGCTAATTCCGTCAAAGCGGTAAGTGTTACATACCATGCGTAAAATAGTGAATAGGTTAAATTTATAACACTCATTTTGTTCCATTGGGAATTAAAAAATTGACCATTCGTTTTTTTTATTATTAAAATAAAAATAAGAGTTAGAATTCTTTAT
This sequence comes from Orgyia antiqua, assembly GCA_916999025.1. NCBI lineage: Eukaryota > Metazoa > Arthropoda > Insecta > Lepidoptera > Erebidae > Orgyia > Orgyia antiqua. The sequence goes on along the minus strand of OU779864.1, from coordinate 10,225,913 downwards.
AAAAAGAGCGAAAAGAAATCCTCTAATTTCACGCCTATGTCTGTTTGTAACTGTTTTATTGAGCTATTTGTATAATATTTCAGGTGGCTTTACTAAGTGGAGCGGATGAGAGCACGAGTGAATTGTGTTTCCAATATGGACGCAACCTCGGCCTGTCATTTCAATTAGTGGATGATCTATTAGACTTCGTGTCATCGGCACAAGCCATGGGGAAACCCACCGCCGCTGACCTCAAGCTGGGCTTAGCCACCGCACCTGTACTATTCGCTTGTGAAAAGGTATTCACTATACGTTTAGGACTCTTTTTTCTTCCCAGCCCATTGATATAAGACCCCTCAGCCGTATTGAAATTCTATTGGGCGCTGGCCATTTATCCTGTGCTGACCAGGCGTGCTAGCACAGAGTTTTGTTTTGATTATATTCTGAACTTGCCCGTATAATGATACTAGCTGTTGTTTACTACTTCGTATGCGTAATATTTGGAAGACAAGCTTTAACAAGTTAACATATAAACCACTAGCTTAGAAAATGAGCTTTATTTAGAAAATATTCGTTTTGAAACGTTTTTCACTGATGCTTCTCTTCTATTGGTCGCGGCGTGATGTTATATAGCCTATAACCTACCTCGATATATGGACTTGACACTAAAAAAAGTTTGGATTCCAACCAATAGTTCCTGAGATTAGCGCGTTCAAACAAACAAACTCTTTAGCTTTATAATTTTAGTAAACATAATTATAGAATCATCCATACATCTGCGTTGGTCGAGAGTTTGCATTTTGAAATGTTCAATTCTTTTCTGGTACTATCGATATTTATGACATAAGTAATTATGCGGATTATATTATGTATCTTTCTTATTTATGTAGGATTCTTGATAATGTTTACATAAAATGTTACAAATTGATGAGCAATAAGTACATCCTCTCCTCTCCTGCCCATTTACGTCCCACTGTTGGGCACGGGTCTCCTCCACTTTGGAGGGATTATGGTCTACTGTGCTGCGCTGACCAGGCGTGTTGGCACAGGGTTTAGTTTCGAGTTTTCCGTCTCTCACGAAAGTTTTTAAATAAATAAAAAATAAAACATCCTCTGTTTTATTTTTTATTTATTTAAAAACTTTCAGCACAAATTGTACAATAGGCGGACTTAATGCTAAAAGCATTATCTACCAGTCAACCTAGTTTTTAGTGCAATATCCCTTAGCTGACTTTTACAGCATCCTTGGGAGGAGGTGGGGTGGTGACACTTGTATTCCTAATGCGTCACCACACGGAGGGTATTAAGTACATAACACCAAGAAACAAAAATATTAATTTGTAATTTGTTTGTTTCAGTATCCAGAATTGAATCCAATGATAATGCGACGGTTCCAAGAGGCTGGTGATGTAGAGAAAGCATATGAACTTGTGCACAAATCACGTGGATTAGAACAAACGCGCTTTTTAGCGCGCAAACATGGCGCTGAAGCTGCGCGTTTAGCCTCAGAATTGGCTGATTCACCTTACCAGAAGGGACTCGTTGTCACCACAGACCTTGTACTTAACAGGATTAAGTAGTATATCAAATACTATATATTCTATGAAGGAGTCCACAGTTCGAAGTGTCAATAATCACCCCATCAATATGACAACAGTCGTCTTGTTTGGGATTCTGAAATCTAATTATTGTATTCAGATTTCAGATGTATATATTCGTAGTAGGAGTTGATTTAAGTCGTCTAAAATCTTTATAGGAAGGTTTTAGCGCTTGAAACTTGGGAATTCTGGATACCTTTTTTATAAGGATATAAGGTGATAGACGTTTTATCTTTAATTGTCTTTGTGTGTTCGTAAAAAAAACATAATTTGATGTGAATTGTGTGTGGACGTTCTGTGCGCGAATGTTGTAAACGACTTGAACCAATGCAGGCATAATATAGCCCTAAATCTATTCCATGTGCCCTCATAAATTATATTAAATATCTTCTACATTTATAGAACACTTATGTTGATGGTTGTTATATTATTGTGATCAGTCGAACTGATTGTCAAGTAATTATATGTTACATAATGTTTAAAGTATATATTGTATTATTAATTGTATTTGTATTCTTCACTTGTGTGACCTGATTTATTTTAAGGTGTTTTATACACTTCTTTGTGTAACTTTCTGTATGTATATGTGTACGTTAACATTTCGCGTATATTTATTTAATTATGTAATTAATGACAGTTTTAAATAATAGCCACCAGACGGCAGCTCTATTATATCAGGCCCAGAAATCTGTCAAAAGTGTCAAAGCGTTTATAATAATTTAAACGCATCAAATAAGCGGATTGAGGTATCGATATTTATTATTTTAGTCGTTTCTGAATTATTTTGTACTTTTAATTACAGTAAATAAGTACCATAAAATTGATTAGTAATTAATGTTCATTTTACTATTTATTTATCTTTTTAATACAAAAAATATAGACTCTTTGACATTTGATAGATCTTTCGACCTCACGTCACAGTGCTGCCATCTAGAAGACGTATTGTTCCGAACACTTTCATTACATATAAATACGTGAAGATGTACCTGTACATAACTACGTTATAATTACGTGTGGGTGCAAATGTACATAACATTTTGCATATATACGTGTAAATAATGCTTAGCGTATGACAACTTACAACGATAATTAAAGCTGCGTAACATTTACGTTACCAAGTAATCGTTGTGAATGCGTCTAATGTTATTATGCTCAATTTTATTTCACATTATTTTGTGCTATCTACACAAATTTAATTGTATATAGCATTAGAATTTGTACGCTTTCTTTTATATTCACAAGTTTTTTTTGTATTGTGCAATTTTTATTTAGCTTTAGATATAGAAAGTACCTGTGTTTATACACTTTATTAAATATGTTATTGTCAGATATCACAAAATTGATTTTATGTTTCTTTAATGTTGGGTGTTTGTTTCTTTATTGTATGTATTGTGTGTAAATACCGAGAGTCATTGGATTAGTTACCCATTTTTTTTATCTTCGAAACCAATTACCTCAATCTCTTTAGCGTACTTTTTACGTACTAGAGGTGTATGTTATTCTGACGTAGTATTAAATTGTAAGTAAATTAACGAGGTCGCACAATATATTTAGGCAAATAAAAACGCCCCTTAGCGAGAAATTAAAACTTTTGTTAGCTAATTAGTACATATAATTAAAAAAAAATGTAAATAATACTAACAAATATTATGTATTCAGTGTAACTGAGATTTTAAATCAAATGGAATATCAGGGGATTGATACGCATCGTGAATGCAGTATTCTTGAAAAACTTCTCTATATACATATTATATTTAACAATATAATTAGTCACTAATAAGATATAGTATTGTAAGGCCGACATAAGGACTGATACAGCTTGAAAACCCTAATTTAAAAAATCTGAAAGTCTAGTAAAATAATATTTTCTAACACTTGCGCGACTCATCTGTTTAAATAAAACTACTTTTTACGGATTTAGACGCGTATATTTGTTTTAAATTTTGGCCCGACGTTTCTGCAAAGTCTCCGAAACGTCGGGCCAAAATTTAAAACAAATATACGCGTCTAAATCCGTAAAAAGTAGTTTTATTTAGTCTAGTAAAATGTTATATCCGTCCGTTTACTGGTTATTTTTAAACAAAAAGCCCTATGCGTGTAAATTTTTGTTAATAAAAATAAATGTTTTAATACGGGATATGAATTAACGTCTTCGGAGACCTTTGAATCGAATGTGATACTAACTATATCCATACAGTCCAAGTCTTGAAACATTTATTTTTTTATTTTTCCAGTTGAGAATCTAGAACTTTTACGATTGAATCAAATTCCATCGAAATATGCGTAACATATTATTAGCGGAGAGGAAATAAATCTTGACAATTTTAAATTCGACCGAATATTTTGGCACAAATTAACATAAAAAGACGCCAATTTATTCCGAGTTTAGTGCCTTGAAAAGTAATAATAATGGTTAAAGTATTAGTGCTCTTATAAAAAGAATTTTTATAATAAAATTAATTTGAATTGAGAATTCAATATGCATTATTCAATATTTGTGCATTCACATAGTAATACTATATTATGTATTACTATTTAAGAAGCATATTGAACTATATTATGGTCTAGTACTGATATGTATTCTAGTACCCATATAAACATGAAATACGCTTGGGACTTAGGCGTTTTGGAAATATTGAAGCTATTTTATTATTTTTTGCAATTGACTTGCTATGCTTATACTTAATAAATTAGATTGTAGTGGAAAATGCGATGTAGACTCAATCGAGGAACATTGGTGGTCAAATTGGTTACTGTTAGCACGACCGCAATAAGCTCAGTTGGCAGAGCTACGGAACGGTATTCTGTGGTCGTTGGTTTAAGTCCCGCTTGCGGTAATCACTTTTTCCACTACAATTTAATTTATTAATATTGAAGCAATCAATATTTTAATAAAAAAAATTAAATTAATAAAATCCAAACCGTTTTTTATACGCGCAAATAAATCAATCTATTGGTCGTTGTGTCAGCCAATTTTACAATAAATGAGAAGATATGTTTTTGTACATTAAAAATGTTGAAAATTGGGAGTCAAATGAATTTTATTTAATTATGTATGTAGACATACTGTCATAGGTAATACGATTGTAAATATTATTACTCTGTAAAATGGTAAATCATGAATAATTTTTATTATAAACAGTAGTTACAAATATTGTTTTATTTCTGTTTATTGCCTCCATTATTGTGATTTGGTATGAAAATAAAGCTCGATCCGAAGTTATGAGTTTTTCGGTAATATAGCAATGACACGCGTGACATTATTTATGTCGGATATATCCTTGAGATGGGTAAGTATCAGCTGGGCTTTATGACCTAATTCAGCACAGTTGTGCTTCTCATATACAGGATGAATTATTAAAAAGCATGTACTGTAACGTGTTATTTATGTAGAATTGCCCTTTTCTACGAAGTTCCCTATAGATTAACAAGCAATTTAATTAAAAAAAGTACCTGAGAATTATTTAGGAAATCATAAAATATAATTGCTACGAAACTTAACTCTGAGAATTAAGAATGACCACTACTTTTACAAAGAAATCACGATTTAGGCATATTATTCTTTTTTTTTGGACATTACACACAATGTCCTCTGGTCCCAAGCTAAGCTTATATGCTTGTGGTATGGGTACCAGAATACGGATATACTACATAAACTACTTATGTAAATACATACTTATAATACATAGTATACACCCAGACGCAGTACAAACATTTTCATGACATTTATAAAATTGTTGTCCTAACCCGGAATCGAACCCGCGACCTCGTAAATGGCAATCCATTACATAAATCAATAGACTAGGAGGCCCGTCTTCAAGGATATACTGATAAAATGAACACCCTATATGAATGAATGCAGTAGTATTTGTGCTGCGTGTTTGCGGCTATCGATCGTACCGCGCTTGGTACCGGTAGGACGAGCTCACTGAAAAATTTCATGAAAAATGTATACGGCCAACTGCACTACGATTCCTACGAACAAGTACTTCGTAGCGAAAAAAAAAAAAGTTTGACGTATTTTTCCATTACTTTGTAGGTAGTTAGCTTTATAGTTTAACTTGCTGTTGCCCGCAACTACATGCGTTCGTAACTCAAAAAACCGCATTCGGAATCAAACCCTCCGCTTTGAAATATTTATATAAACCACTTTGCTATTCAGGCAGTCTATTACATTTTACGTTCAACTATGTGTACGGTTATAATATAGAGGCAGGCTATTAGTTGTTAGCGAATGTAAGTCTATTTACTACTCTATTTATAATTGGAGTATTATTCTAGTTTTGAAATTGCTTTATAATCAAAATGAGTTAGTATTTATGTCTAATTATGTATTCTCCGTGTGGTGACGGATTAAGAATACAAGTGCCACCACCCCATCTCCTCCCAAGGGTGCTGTAAAAGTCAGCTAAGGGATATTGCACACAGATAACACCCTCTGTGAGAGACGGAAATCTCGAATAAACCCTGTGCTAATACGCCTGGTCAGCGCGGCACAGTAGACCGTAATCCGGATAAATAGTGGAAGAGGCCCGTGCCCAACAGTGGGACGTAAATGGGCTGGAGAGAGAGAGAGATCTATGTCTAAAATATTCTAACTTTTTTCGTTGATAATTTGGATGTTTTTATATGTGTTTTGCCAATATATTTGTTGTAGGAGCAAAACGCGATGTCGCCATATGTTAATTTGCCAATTTGCATGGTTTCATAGCATAGTAGGTACAATTTTTTTCCATAACTCTTGTCAGATAGGTACAAAGGTTTTTTCGTACAAGACATGTGGATCGATTATGACTTGAAAATCGAATAGACTATAGATATTTGTTGCTAATACAAAGTTGTAAAAGAAATACTTAAAATAATTTACTTAGTTCAAAAACTAAAAAAACACGCTTGAAAATCCTGAAATTTGTTTAAATTATAGCATTGTCATCGGTCCTTATTATGTGTGCAAAATTTTAAATCAATCCGACTACTGCAAGCGGGTGAAATATACTTTCAAAAATTCTTATACATAGATTAATCCATTGATAGATACGTACTGAACTAATAAGAGAGTGTTATAAAAGCGTGTTAGTAATAAATAAGTGAACATAAATCGATTACTATAACTAGATACACATTAAATAATCACATAAAAATCAGGTGTTCGATCTATTCAGACAAGTACCAGGTCCACCATTTATTAACTACTATACGGCGCCCGACAACCTATTTAAATTGCTATTGAATTTGAAGACAAAAAATAGATACAATAAGGGCCAATGATTTGCAAAAAAACTTACTGACTGAAAGTATCATAAGTATTCGAAGGGTGTTTAAGTTCATACGTGTCTTGAGTATAATTGGGTTAGTGAAAACAAGATATGTTTTAAGTTTAATTATTATTGTTTCATAGCTCCTATATTTGACAGTAGTTTATTAATTTTAGCAATTGACTTGCTATGCTTTTACTTAATAAGTAAAATTATAGTGGAAAGGATGATAACCACGAGTGAAACTTGAATCCCACGACCTCCGAATACTGTTCCGTTGCTTCTTCCAACTGAGCTACCATGGTCTCTGCACATGATAATCTACCTCTCCACTATAATATTTCAATTTGAGTTATACATAGCATCGATATAGTCGTAGGTTCAAATCCCGCTCATGGCTATCGATTGATGAAAAATCTGTTCAATATAATCGATTTTAGAATATATTCTGTATTAATGTTTAACAACCAAACTTTTAAACTCCTAAGATTTCTCCGCAATTCCATTAGCCTAAAATTGACGATATTTTATACAAATTGTTACCTATTTTTGCCTTTCATTTGCGATGTTCCTTTACAAGACTAATATCATAACATTGTTGTAACTTTTTTGGTTAGGCTATATAGATCAGTTCTTAAAGTTATCTAAACCTAGGTGTGTATGTAGGTCAGTGCAGTTCTTGTGCAGTTACAAAATGTTTTATTACACGAAGGCACGTGTGTCTGTTTTATTTTAATACAATATACCTAATTTAAGTTTTTTAAAAATTAACAACAATTAGGCGATGCTCATACGAAGCCCGAAGTACATTTAATTCGCTTTCTCTCTTTCTTCAAAAACGTAAACTTTTAACGTTTAACTTTAAACTTTAAACGTTCCACAGTTGGGCACGGTCCTCCTCCAGATAATGGTCTGCTGTTTCACGGTGACCAAGCTTTTAGGCACAGGGTTTTCCGTCGCTCACAGAGTATGTTATCCGTGTACAATTTTTCTTTTTACAGCACCCTGGAAAGGAATAGAAGTGGTGTCACTTGTATTCTTAATCCCTCACCGCAAGGACCACAAATACACATTACGTACATATTATTAGATACTTTCCTAATTATCTAGTTAAAGACACGTACCTATCTAAGTTATTTGATGTCTTTTTTAAGTAACAATAGCACAATACGTAGGTAACTTAATTTAGACATAAATAACATTTGATCACAAAGGTCTAATGTCCAATGATAATATCTAATTAACTCGTGTAGCTACGAGCATAACGTAACATCGCCACTAATTATGTTGAAAAGGTTAAGCCGACAGGCACCGACTGCAAGGCAATAACATATAGTGAAAATACTATAATTCGGTAATTACTATACTTTATTACGCAAACACAATATTCAATACAAATATGTAAATAATCGAGCGTCACAAGATTGTCGTACAAACATCGCAAGCCGACTGCCTTGCTACCTGAACGCGGCCGGTGCTAGCTATACATATGTCTCCATCGAATGATCTAGTCCGCTATCCGATGGCTTGTGTACATTGTATTCGTACGTCAATTATAATGTAATATATTATAATGTAATAATATTGTGTAAATATAAATAAATATGTTATAAGGTTAAGTAAATTGATTGTGAATAGTAAATAAATATTATGTAAATATAAATAGATATTTTGTAAATATAAGTAAATATTATAATGTAAAAATATGTATATATTATATTACAATTGTGAGTATGCCACATCACTCCCCCCCAGAGACCGTCACTACGGGCGATAAAAATCTGGAAAACGGACGACACGACCCGAACGCGTCCTTTTAACGTCATTATTTGTGACAAGGTTGGGGTGAGGCGAAACAGGCTCAACAGGTGGAGTTAGATCGGTGGCGGTGGTGTTAGGTGGTTCGTCCACTAGTACGTAAGCCGGCTTGAGACGATCAATTGAAACAGTTACACTCTTCCCTTTGACGAGTATTTTAAACACTTTCTGATCGCGGTCAAGAACTTCGTATGGGCCGGAGTAAGGTGGTTGTAAAGCACCACGTAATGCATCCTGCCTTAAGAAAACGTGACTAGCAGATTTTAAGTCCTTATGTATAAAAATTTTGTTTTTGCTATGCCGCGCAGCTGGTGATGGCTGCAATTTTGCGGTAATTTGACGAAGACGGGTACTAAACTCTGAGATGTCAGTAGAATTGGGAGTCGTAGTCTGGAAAAATTCACCAGGTAAACGCAACGGCTCGCCGTAGACTAACTCTGCAGATGAAGTTTGAAGGTCTTCTTTATATGAGCTTCGTATGCCCAACAATATGAAGGGTAATGAGTCCACCCAATTCGCATCAGCATAGCACATTATAGAGGATTTTAGTTGTCGGTGAAACCTCTCTACGAGACCGTTACAGCATGGTCTATATGCCGTTGTTTTGCGATGTTTGAATCCAATCACTTTTGCAAGGTACTGAAAAAGTGCCGATTCAAACTGTCGCCCGCGGTCGGTTACAATATCTGTTGGACATCCAAATCTGGATATCCACGATATTAATGCCTTACCGACCGTTTCGGCTGTCATGTCAACCATAGGTGTAACTTCGGGCCATCTAGTAAACCGATCGACGGCTGTAAAGCAGTATCGGTATCCTTGGGAAACCGGCAGGGGGCCCACAATATCTATATGGACGAAGGTAAACCGCGCTCGAGGTAGTTCGAAACTGCCAAGTGGAGCTGATACATGGCGATGGACCTTTGCACGTTGGCATGCCAAACATTGCCGGGACCATTCTCGACAGTCACGACGCATCCCAGGCCAGGCAAATCGCTGCGCAATCATTTGTGTCGTTGCGTTAATGCCTGGATGACTAAGTCCATGAATACTGTCAAACAGTTGCTTTCTCAATGCCTTAGTTATGAAAGGCCTTGGTGAACTAGTGCTGACGTCACAATAAATTGGAGTTTGCGTGTCGGGTAGCGTCAATTTTTCGATGCGGAGAGATGAATCACCTCTTAAAACTTGGGCCAACTCTTGATCAGATGCTTGAGATGAAGCTAATAAGTCCAGATCGATTGGTATCTGCAGTTCTTCTATACGTGACAAGGGGTCAGCCACTACATTATCCTTGCCAGAAATGTGCTGAATATCAGTCGTGAACTGCGAGATAAAATCGAGATGGCGAAATTGACGAGGGGAACAGTTAACTTTCCTTTCGCTGAAAGCGTAACTGAGCGGCTTATGATCCGTGAAAATAATGAAATGTCTAGCTTCGAGCATATGACGAAAGTATTTGATGCTTTCGTAAATGGCCAAAAGTTCTCTGTCATAAGGAGAATATTTTTGTTGTGAGGGACTAAGTGTGCGTGAGAAAAACGCTAAAGGTTCCCAAAAACCATTTTTGAACTGCTGCAACACGGCGCCCATTGCCACGTCTGATGCATCTGTAACTACAGCAAGTTTGGCGCGACAGTCAGGGTGCGCCAGCAGCGTAGCATTGGCAAGACTTTCCTTGCACCTGTTAAAAGCTTGTAGTGTCTCACCAGTCAACTCTATTGGATGTGAAGATTTAACATTGCCTTTTAACAAATTGTTTAAAGGGGCTTGATCAGATGCTGATTTAGATAAAAAACGACGATAAAAATTTATCATGCCTAGAAATTGACGTAGTTGTTTAACTGTCTTGGGAGGTGGAAAATCTGTAATTGCCTTGACTTTTGATTCAAGGGGCTTAGTGCCAGATGCTGAGATTCTATACCCCAGAAAAGTAACTTCAGACACCCCAAAAACACATTTATTTGTGTTAATAAGTACGCCATACTCCTTCATGCGAGTGAAAAGCTTGTACAGATGCGTCTCGTGTTCAGCCTCATCTTTCGAAAATACCAAAAAATCATCGATATACGGGTAGCAAAATTCAAAATCTCTCGTCATTTCGTCGACAAACCTTTGAAAGGTTTGGCCTGCATTCCTCAAACCAAAGTTCATAAAAGGGAACTCAAAAAGACCAAAAGGTGTGGTAATAGCGGTTTTCTTTATATCCGCTTCCGAAATGGGAATTTGTTGGTAAGCTTTAGTGAGATCTATCACAGAGAATATTGTGCAACCAGAGATGAAGTGAGCGAAATCGTGTATGTGCTTAATAGGATAACAATCTGGAATTGTCCGTGCGTTGAGCATTCGATAATCGCCACAGGGTCTCCATCCGTTGTCCTTCTTGGGCACTAAGTGTAAAGGAGAAGCCCAGGCACTATCAGAAGGACGTGCCGTGCCGTTTTTAAGCATAATCTCAAATTCTTGTTTGGCAATTTTTAGTTTGTCTGGAGCTAATCTACGAGGTGAGCATGAGACTGGAGGTCCTGCTGTTGTTCTAATGTGGTGTATGGTATTGTGTTTAGTGATTGTGTGAATGCCTGAAGGGCGTGTAATTTCTGGAAATTCGTTTAATACGAGATGAAATCGTGAGTCACCTGTTGGAATTTTAATAGAACAAATATTATCTACGGCAAGTGAAGCTGTAGATGTGAGTGTAGTGGTGTTATCTATTAAACACTGATTACGACAATCTACAATTAAATTAAAATAACTAAGAAAATCGACGCCAATAATTGGCTTAGTTACATTGGCCACAGTAAAACGCCACACAAAATTACGTCTTAAGCCTAGGTTTAAACTTAAATTTATAAAACCAAAAGTGTCTATGGTGCTTCCGTTTGCTGCACTGAGCTGATAATTGCTTTTAGGTCGACGTTCGTGGAGCGCAGCAAGGGGGTAGACGCACAAATCGCTACCGGTGTCCACTAAATACTGAACTTTCGTGCTGCGGTCAGTAACGAAGAGGCGACCTGAAGATGGGCAATCGTTCGTCGCCATCAGCGAGTGCCCATTGTGTTTTCCGCCGGCTTGTAGTCACAGGGTTTTATACAACTGCGGGCTTTAGAACCGAATTTGTTGTGGTACCAGCAGACCGGGAATCTCTTGTAGCTGGAGCTGGAACGACTTCTTGGACGCCGCGGCGAGTGCTGAGATCGTTCACGACCGCGTGAACGGCTTGTTGAGCAACATGCGCCACGTGTATGTTCTTCAAGCTGAAGGGTGAGGTGTTGTACCATCCTTTTTAGTTCAGCAATTTCTTCTGACGGATGGGGTGTTGCGACATTACGTGGTGACACAGCAGAAACATTGTTTTGAGTCAGGTCATGAATTCTGTCGGCTAAGTCTGCTAATTGTTCTACCGAGTGAGTTGGCTGGGAGGCCAAGACAGTTTGGATATTGGTCGGCAGACGATTACACCAGATCGTCCTAACAAAATCCTCAGGAACAGAAGGGCCGGCCAAATCTTGTAGGTGCCTTAAAAACTGCGACGGTTTTCTGTCACCGAGCTCCTCATGTGTCAACAACTGCTTGACTTTCTTCTCATGAGAAGCAGAAAGACGCTTAATAAGCTCTGATTTTATTTTACGGTACCTATCTTGTGCTGGTGGATTGACAATGAGGTCCTTAACAGCCTTAGCGTACTGCATTTCGAGGTTGTTGGTGACATGTGCGAATTTGACGGCATCGTCAGTAACGCCACAAGTCTCGAATTGGCCTTCTATGAGCGCGAACCAAAGTTCGGGATCTTCGGGTGAAAAAGATGGCACTTTAATTTTAATTTTATTATTAAAATCTCGTTCAGTGGAAACGCGCACTCGCTGTAACTTCCGCGTAGTAACATTTGTTTCCTTGCGCGAACTTACGGTTTTTGCGGAGTCACTACTATCACGTCGGGGTCACCAGTTATAGTGAAAATACTATAATTCGGTAATTACTATACTTTATTACGCAAACACAATATTCAATACAAATATGTAAATAATCGAGCGTCACAAGATTGTCGTACAAACATCGCAAGCCGACTGCCTTGCTACCTGAACGCGGCCGGTGCTAGCTATACATATGTCTCCATCGAATGATCTAGTCCGCTATTTTCACAATATTATTACATTATAATATATTACATTATAATTGTGAGTATGCCACAAACAAAATGAAATCCACTGACCCACCAATTACTGAGAATTGATCTTAATATATTGAATTCTATAGCAGCTGTTAGCAAACTTGGTCTACTCGGTTTTAAAAATATTTACATCACAAATTAAGTTCTATTTGTTTGTTTGTTGGTCTTACTTTCTGAAGGTGATGTTTTTAGCCTGGAAATGGAATTTGGGGATAAAATTGTTACAAAATAAAAACAAATATTTCTCTGTTAATCCTCTTTTTACAAAAGAAGATAACATTCGATTTACTCGCTCGATTGACGGGCCTCGTGGTCTAGTGGTTCATGTAACGGACTGCCGATCACGAGGTCTCGGGTTCGATTCCCGGTCAGGACAAATATTTGTGTGATGTTTTTAATTGTCATACAAATGTTTGTACTGCGTCTGGGTGTTTACTATGTATTATAAGTATGTATTTACAAAAGAAAAGTAGTTTATGTATTATATCCGTATTCTGGTACCCATAACACAAGCATATAAAGCTTAGCTTGGGACCAGAGGACGTTGTGTGAAATGTCCATGAATATTTATTTGAATATTTATTTACTCGTGTCGCGTATCTATTAAATAAAAATATAGATATCGAATTTATGTAATTAACCCCTTAAAAAACTTCCTTATCAGTATTTGCTTAAGTTCACGTATGTCTCATAAATACAGCAAGATAAACATATAGCTACGATAGTATAGTAAGTTATTTCAGTAAATACGCTCGCGAATTCCTATACTAACTTTCAGTTGCTGGCAAAAAGCCGCCCAAGCAGCTATCGACTTGTATCACTGTTACCATGAGCGATTTCAGTCTCAATATATTAATATTCGCGATTATTATTGTTGCGATATATTATTGTTACGTAGGTATTGTGTGTGATATAAAGTTCTTTGTTGGGTTAAGTGAAACTACAGTTTAAATGTTTGCTTTGCTCTCACAACGATTGCGTAGGTAAGTTATTTCATTATGGTGACTATTGGTGACCAACTAAACTTATGCTTTCTATGCAAGTAAATAAAGATTACTTAAAACCTTAGTTCTTGCTGTCTGATCTTTAATTTTGGATTAATCTCAAGCAGATGTTACATCAAATGTAACTTAATTTGAAACTGTTTTGAGGGGTTCAGAATATTGTAAAGTGGGCTTGTTACCGCTCGATATTAATATGTGGAGACATGATATTTGTGAAATTCATTAATAGATTTGGATATCATAGTTATTGTGTCTAGCCATGTTGTTATTGTAATCAAGTAAATATATAGATAAGTAGATAGAGATTATATAATATATGCCTATTTTGGACACATCCAAAATATCGGGATAAGGGATCTAAACAAAAAAGAAGCTAAATACTAAGTTTACATTTGTTTTTTACCAGATTATAGCACAATTTTTGTAGTTTTAGAAAATACTATTTTGTTTTCGTGTTCGAGGAGTGTGAACATTAGAGCCGTAACACGAGAAATTCACACATGAACTACATTACTGTAAATTATCGGGCTGCAGGAGGCTGAGTGCTCCCACATCGGGGTCTATACGACGACGTGCTCGAGAGCGGCGCCGAGCTGAAAGGACTCGCGCAGAGGGCGAGCGAATTGCACGGGTCAGACGAGAATTACGCGCCAGGGAAAAGCTCGAGGAACAACGAAAGGTGAATAGTACACGGAGTTGAAATAGCCGCAGCACGCTTAAGAGATGGGTGTTTATTATGTTTTTATATCGATTAGCCTTGCTACTTACTACTATCCTACTAACATTAAATAGATACACGAAAGTTTGTAACAGTGATGGATGTTTAATTACATTTTCAAGTAAAATCTACTATGTGGATTTTAATGGAACTTTACAACTAAATTACCTAAACGTCATAATAACCAGAGAAGAAGGCCAGTTACTATAAAGGAGAGTGAATCCGCGGATATTAGCTAGTTGACTACAATTTACTTAACGTACTTCAACGTAAGTATGTTTGATTATTTTTTACAGATCTCTAATAACTAAAGCCCTAAAGTAATTTATTAATTTTGCAATTGACATGCTATGCTTTTACTTAATAAATCAAATTATGGTGGAAAAAGTGATTACCGTGATTACTGTCCGGTAATCACTTTTTCCACCATAATTTGATTTATTAACTAAAGCACTTTTTGTACTGATAAAATGATGAACAAAGTTTTATACTAAATATCTAAACTTTATTGTAACTCATAATTTGTTAATATTACCGGGACTATAATCACGTTAATAACTGTTAAAAATTTATAATACCTCTGTTCCCGACGTTTTTATTGTAACTGTGCAGTTTTGACTGTTCCTAATTATTTTGAAGGAAATTCACATAATTTGTTAGGATTAAATCATTTTGCATGTGCTACGCCTACAGTAATATTTCTATAAACGTTGTTTCTTATATAAAATTAATGACGATAGAAGCTTAAGATTCGTATCTTATTCTTCCCACGGCATCATATTATTGCTAGATACTGGTGAAATGCAACGTTTATTAGTACTGAAATCTGATATAAATGTTGTACTCGTATTATGAAATTAATGATTAAGGGACTGTAGTCCGACAGCCATAATTAATTCAATAAAAGGTTAATGATTAATAACAATTGTGAATATGTTGGTATGACGAAAACGTTGCGCGTCGGTTCTAAAATCTTAGTGACGATGCTACAGAGCCAAGTTCGAAGATACAAGGCAAAGGAATTCGAATTCATAACTTTCTTTGAAACACTCATAATATATAACCAGTATCATTAACTACAAAAAAGAAAAAGGAAAAAAAAAGGGTAAAAAATGACAACGAAACACTAAGGCTAAAACTCTGATTGAAAAGAGACTGAAAAGAAAATATATTATAAAATAAATTATATAAGTGAACTTTTACTTCTAATAATATAAAATTCTCCTGTCACGGTGTTTGTAATTATACTCCTGCGAAATGGCTCGACCGATTTTCGTGAAATTACAATGTGTACAGATCCGTTAGGTCTGAGAATCGGACAACATCTATTTTTCATACCCCTTAGTAATACGGGTTCCCCCCCCCCACACATTTGTATGGCAAAACAACGTTTGCCGGGTCAGCTATCACATTATATGTAATTATTTAATTTAGATCCTAAAAATTATTTGGGCAGTTTCGGGAAGAGCTGGCGTCGTACGAACCTTGGGGTCGCGGAGGTGGTGGTGCTCCTAATCCTCGAGGAATCCGATTCACCAAGATACGAGATAAAGGGATTATTCCTGAAGACGAACTAAGGGTAAATTTTTCTGTCTCATATATTAAATGTATAAGTGATTCCATCTCTAAGAAGAAAAAAGGCATTTCATCGAAACGTGGAAATAAATGGAGGTCATCATGAAAAAGAATCAGAAAACCTATGGTACGCGTATGTTTAAACCTTTGCTATTTATCAAAGTCGTTAGTTTTATATGACTGTATGTCTACTTAGAATCTTCAAAAGTACACAACGGATTTTGAAGCGGTTTTTTTTAATAGACAGAGTGGTTCAAGAGGAAGTTTTATATGTTTATAATTGTTGAGGATTGGCCTCTTTTCAAGTGTGCGAAGTTGTGGGCAACAGCTTGTTAGTTTATATTTCACTGCTGGTTATTAAAGGTTATAAAGTTTTAATGCCTTTAGCCATATTACTCCATCGGCTTTTATGAATAACTGAATAAAATAACCATATAATCAACATAACTGTTAATCTGTTTTAGTCTATGTAGTCTATATTTAAATGTTACTAAATTTCACGCTCAATTTGACACTTAATTATCAGCTGCTAAATGTAACAACACTTAAACTTACCTACTTGAACATCTCTGCATTGTAATTTGCATAAAATGTTATTTTTGACAATATTAAGGAAAATAAATGCTCATAATTGACAGCGTTAACTTGTAACTTTGTTTTTAATTTTATGTTAATTTTGCAATAGGTAAACAAATTCTTAGAATAAAAGCTCCAGTCTAAGAATGCATAACTCATCGCTAATTTTACCTTATAATAATTCAGTTACCTTAGAATGTAACTATTTAAGAAACCGCTTAAATCGTTTTTTTGCCTGTTGATTGACCGAAAATTGTCTGAAGAGAAATCTTTGGTAATATTTGAGTTGGAGTATGTGTATGTGTTGATAAAATTGTTTACACAAAGAGTATTAACAATTTTAACGTCGTATAATAATAAAAACGTCCAAATTAACGAAATTAATTGTTGTATGTAATTGTTTTATTAAATGTAATTTTTATTGGAGTTACTTAAAACTTACGTCACAAGGTAGGCATGGTTAACATTAAATCATCGGTTTATTCAAAGTTAACGTCAAAATTTATTATATGTTATCAATTAATTGGGACATAAAGTTGCGTACGGCGAATGACGGATGCTTATAAATCTTTATAAGGTAAAGGGTCATTCGTTACCAGAATGCCATTTAGGAGGGACCACACCGCAGTGTTATGAAACGATGATTAATTTAATAAAAAAAATGTGCGAACGACTGTTTCTGCCTTATCGAGGATATGAAATTTGTTGACATACATTTATGGTATTTTCGTCATCGGTAATTCCTCATAAAGATAGCTACGTTCCTTGTGATTGCAATAATGATGTGAGCACATATTATTACAAAACTGTATATTGATACTTAAAGTTTTTGGTATCATTAATGCAAATATCAAGACGTATCTGATTACAACTTAATAATGTATTTGCATACTTAAGGTTAGCTTTAGTTATCATGTGTTGATATTAATGAACTAATGAACATAAATAGGTTCAATAGAAATTCTATTCAACAATATTTTAACCTAAAACTAAAAAACAACAAGGTCAACAAAAACGAAAATTCGTCGGCATCGCGGACAATGGACTACGTGCCCAAAAGAAATTAAATTATATCTTATTTGCTGTTGCCCTCGACTCCGTCCGCGTAGAATTTAGGAAATTTTCCCCGTTTTTGCAACATTTTTAACCACTGCTTGAGTGAGAGTATTATAAACGTAAGAGTAAACAAATATAATCAGAATGAACGAACTGCTAAGCTATCAGGAGTTACACGTGTTATTGTGAGTCAACCATAAAATATAGATATGTGCTGTTCCGGGATATTTTTTAGACAATTTTATGTAGAATATTTCCGTCATACATGATTTCTATGTAACTTTAACCATTAAAGCTGCACACACGACGAAAGCTTAAAAAATGGAGCACCTTTCCCGTTTTCCCAACATTTCCCTTCACTACTCTGCTCCTATTGATTGTAGCGTGATGAAAAGTATACTATAACCTGCCCAGGAGTATGAAGAATAATTGTACCAAGTTTCGCTAAAATCCGTCGAGTAGTTTTTGTTTCTATAAGGAACATACAGACGGACAGACAGACAGACAGACAGACAGACAAAAATTTTACTGATTGCATTTTTGCCATCAGTATCGATCACTAATCACCCCCTGATAGTTATTTTGAAAATATATTTCATGTACAGAATTGACCTCTCTACAGATTTATTATACTTAAGTATAGATGTATTTTAAATGAAAAAATAAACTTTACTATTAGACTTATAAAACAATTCCTTCACTTCGATGACTAGTACGCGAGGTTTTTGCTTTTAACACATAAAGCTACTTCTTAACGTATCTTTTCGAGAGTACCTGTTTGACATTTAAATTCATTCCCTTGATAGACTTTTCAACCGCCTTGATCATTACTTTTTGATCTGTAACGACACGCAATTTTTCTTTATAACAACATGATATTTATTGAATATTTTATTAGGCTGTATCAATATATGAAGCTACTCGACGGTGGGCCTCGTCACCACTACGTCGCCAGCGACAGACTCAAATCAAACTACGAGAAGACCCTCAGATATGCTACGCTGACCCATTGCGCCAGAGTATTGATAACGATATACGATATAGAAAAACTCCTGACGAACAACAGCATTATAAGAAAATATTAGGTACGTAAATTGAACAATCTCTCTCTTCCTCTACTTTGGAAAGGATTAAGGTTTACTAAGTGGTGCTGACCAGCCGTATTGGCGTTGGGTTTAACTTTGAGTTTTCCGTCTCACACAGAGAATGCCATCTGTATTCCTTAGCTGACTTTTACAGTACCTTGGGACGAAAATGGGGTGATGACACTTGTATTCTTAATCCGTCACCACACGGATAAAAAATTAAAGTTATCATAATTTAATCTTGTCCTAATTTGAATTCCAGATCTTTTTACCCAGACGACCTTAAAGTTTCACAGTCTGATAACATTAATTACACCATTAACACCGCAGGCGTGTAATTATGGCGATATATCTTGTTTTCACACAGTAAACTCGTTGTAACTGATAATTAAGTAAAAAACTGAAAAAGGCAAACTATAAAATAAGTACTTACTCAGTCTAAAGCTTTTAGTTTTGTGTAGTCATTAGTCATAAATATTTTGCTGTTTGTTGTAGACGAAATGGTTATCAAGAAGAAGAAAGCTTTACGAGAGGCGTTGAAACGAGAGCAAGAATACGAACGTAAAATGGTAAATTTTTAATAATATATACAAATTCGTTTAGCCAATACAAATACTTCATTGATTTCAGCATGCTTTGGAAGGACCCTGGGGTAAACCTGGACCTGGTGGAACTCTATGGAGAAATCCTGGAGACATTGGATTAAATTTCTCCAAGTCAATGGTAGGTCAACTTATAAAAGCGTAAAGCTAAAAGAGTATAACAATTATTTGTCGTATATTCTATTTAATGTCGTAGGGTTGGACAGATAATGAAATTTTTACAATGTTAAAAAGAGAAAATACGGCGCGGAATGGGGGATCTTCGCTAACTTTGCCTAAAGTAAAGGGAGATGATGATGTGCGTGAGAATTCACCTGGTAAAGAGAATTTTAAGTCGTCAAAAAGTGGTAAATTACCAGCTATAAGTCAAGTAAGTATGCCAAAAGGAAAATCGACAGAATCACGAAGATACAGTAGCATATATACCAGTGGAGATAAGCGCAGTCCAATGAAAAATAAATTTGTTAAAAGATTTTCTAATGGGGATGAAGTAAGAAAGGTTATTCCTGATGACAATTACGATGCTGATGAAGTACTTGTGTTACAAAAGAAACCAACACCTGAGACAACAATCCTGCACGTAACTGGAGGAGTAGAGTTGGTACCCCTTCTTGCTAGAAGAAGGCGTGTCGGTGCTCGCACTTTGCCCTCTAGTGACGTAACAAGACCTCCTGACCAGTCTTGCCAGTAAGTAACCTATCCTTATATAACTAAGCTATTAAGTATTTATTTCATCATAGAGGTTTTTATAATAAAATACAATACACAAACATATTGAATTTTATGTACATTGATTTGTAGAGTACAAATATGTACTGTAATCCTACTATCGTAACAGTAGATGACTACCACAGACAGTAATCTGAAATAATTCGTGAAACAAACGTAACCACCATACCGTGTAAATAAAACATTATTGAGCCCAACATTTGCAGGACTAAAAAATCAGGGCCCAAAAAATCAAAGGACCGAAATAAAGGAACAAAAGGGGGTATTTTAGTATTTTAGCCGTTTCTTGTGTTTGAGACCCTTAGAGAAGTAATTAAAAGTAATACCTCGCTATGAACGTGCATACACTCATTATAAAACACTAATTATTGCCCGCGACTTATTATGCGTGGAATTTAAATTAAACCTCTGTTTTTGTAACATTTTTCACTGTTGTTTCGCTCCTATTACTCGCAGCGTTCTGTTACATAGCCTTCCTTGATAAATATGCTATCCAACACTAAAAGAATTTTTTAAATCGGATGAGTGGTTCCTGAGATAAGCGCGTTCAAACAAACAAACAAATATACTCTTCAGCATTATAATAATAGTTAGTATAGATTAAGTGGCACATGTTATCTAACGACATAATATTTTTCTTAGAACCAACAACGTTATAAAGAGGAATTTTTCAATTTACTTTAATATATTTAGCTTTAATGTAAATGTTAATTACACATTAAAGTTACATAATGATGATTAGTTTTGTGATTATACTTAAGTTGGTAAAACGTGTATCGATTTATCATTTACATGTCCCCTTAAAGTAGTAATTACTATGCGATATGTAAAAGTAGTTCAATTATTTTATTTAGGTTAAAAAATCAATTTCAAAACAAGTTTAACATTTTATTTTTCCTTCTATTTTGCAGATATGTAGTAACATTTATTAAAGGCCAATGACAGAAAATTGTATTCTTAAACCTTTGTTTAGATATCTAAATAAGTTTTTGTATCCCGTAAATAATCAATATTATAGTGTCGTAACTAGATAGATAGATATCTAACTCTTCTTCACCTGATTGATACATGAGAAATTAATTAAGCCTTATTGACTTATTTTATTGCACGATAGGCGGTTTTTTACCGCAAGTTCCGATTTCCTTCAGATAGATAACTTAATATCAAAGCATTTTAACTTTGACCACATCTAAAGGTCACACGCTCTCGAAATTTGTTTATTTTTTCGATTATAGTTAATGGCTCATAATGTAAACAATATTAGCCATTAAGACTGTTTAGTTACCAAAACCGTCCGGTTTCCACGAGGTCATTGCTCGTTAACGGTGAATTTTCCTAATTAATATATACGGAAATACTTATCTGTGATCTCATTCTTATTCAATACAAGCCGTTTGCTTTGGTGCTACCTGTGTTTTATTACACTTTTAATAACTATATTTTAACTTTGATATACACCCAACTAAGTTGCTAGTAATCTTTAACGACATAATAAATATTCATGAAATACATTTAGCTAAAAGAGTTTCGACCAATTCACCTTTCACACGAAACGAAAATACTAAACAAATATATCGCAGATAGGTAAATAAACCATAAACCTAAACAGACTTTACATCCCTGATTTTAATAATAATAAATCAAATCAAATCAAATCAAATCTTTATTTTGCATAATACAGGTATGTACATTGTGTTTTACAGATAAATATATTAAGTATCACTGTATTATACCGTCACAGCGGTATGCAAAAATTACATAGAAATAAATATTTTATAAAACTAGTATTTAGTAAATTTAAAAAAAAATTTTAAATATTAATAATCATTGATGTCATAATAATAATAATAATTCACTATTTAATAATTAATAATTAATAATTTAATGCACTATTTTTTATATATTTTTTTAAAAAGGTTATAATGTGTGCATGTTTTTATTAAGTGTGTATATTGTATTTATAGTGTGTTTATTGTGTTTTTTTAATTTGAATGAGTGTTGTTTTTATAATCTTTTTTAAAAAAATATGTAAATAATAAGAGAATAAATGAATGAGAAAATAATAATTCTAGTCATAATTAAAATACATGCATTTGTGTGTGTCAAGAACAATAATAAAATTTATAAATCTACATGCAGTAAGTATAATTGATTACTAATACAGCAATGGTTATTCTAAATACAAACTTATTTTAATTCATCATTAAAGTAATCATCCACAGAGTAAAAACATTTTTTTAATAACAAAGATTTTAATTTATTTTTAAAAGTTCTAAAGTTATGAATTTCTAAAATGGCCTTTGGTAAGTGATTGTAAATTTTCTGAGCCATACATAATACACTTTTGTTGAATAACGATGTTTTATGCTCAGGTATACTTAATTCTAGGTTCCTCCTTTTGCTCTTGAGATTAGTAAATAGATTTAAGTTTTTTCGAACGAAAATTATCATTTCAAAAATATATATAGCTGGCAAAGGAAGCAATTTAAATTTTTTAAACAGTGGTTGACAGCTCTCTGTTGATTTAATGTTGCACTATAACTCTTAAATTATCTTATTTATTCAATAAATCTTATTATGGTTATGATTAATGAAAACTAAAATAATAATGGATGTCATTTAATTATTGAATCAAAAAAATAAAACTATACAGACTACATAGTTTTCACATAAAAATAACTTAAAAGCTAAATTAGTAAGGCAGTAAAAAACATGAGCAATTTTTTATTTCAGTCAATAAGAAATCCACACAGACAAAGTATTTTAATGAAATTTGCGTTGGAAACGGTTTAATTAAAAAATAAACAGACAGATCTGTTTATCTATATAGATGTTGTCGTATATAATTTTAACGATAAGCAATATGCGGTCACTATTCCGGTCAATTCACAAGGTTGCATCATAGCTTTCTATCTCTTCGGAGTCGCCAAGCAACCAGAGTCAAGATAAACAATTTGATTCTATCGACGTCGTTCCATGATGATGGTCAATTGTTGATAAGCTGCTATGATACATCATGATGACACGTCATAGAAATCAAAATTGATAATATATAAAAAATTGGTCAAGTGCGAGTCGGACTCGCGCACGAAGTGTTCCGTACCATTATCTATGCAACATAAGGCAACGTTATTAGTATCGAGCAAGAAACGGTAAAAAAATCATGTTTGTTGTATGGGAGCCCCCCTTAAATATTTATTTTATTTTATTTTTAGTATTTGTTGTTATAGCGGCAATAGAAATACATCATCTGTGAAAATTTCAACTCTCTAGCTATCACCGTTCTTGAGATACAGCCTGGTGACAGACGGACGGACGGACGGACGGATGGACGGACGGACGGACGGACGGACGGACAGCGAAGTCTCAGTAATAGGGTCCCGTTTTTACCCTTTGGGTACAGAACCCTAAAAACATACATGACAACAACATACTTCTATTGTTTCGTTTAACAATCTTGTATAAAGTCAAATGTTTGATTTATAGGTGGCGTGAGATGTTAAATATGGATTATTTGAGAGAACTAAAACATCAGATGCAGGTGAAATGTATACAGAAGGAGGTAAGATATTATAAATAATGCAAATTACAAAATCATCTATTTTTATTTAGCAGCAAATATGGGCTTTATCACGCGTAAATAAAAAGGACATTACTTTGTCCTATTTACGACTCTACCGCACATAGGAACTATTTCGCAAGTTCCATCCGTTTTCCATTAATAATTAGGAGATTTTATTCTAAAACACGTTTTCGACTATTTATAGGAGAAACGGCTCAATTCCGCGGAGAGTGTGAAACGACATCACGAGACATGGGAATCTTTGTGGGGACGTCAGGGCCATGGCGCTCCACTGCGAGGCAAATATTCAAGGAACAACTTAGCTCAACTGCTTTACGTAGAACCGCTAACCAAAACTCAAGAAATATAACTTTGGTTCATATATTTTTAGTTCATATTTCATAATCATGTATCCTTATTAATGTTATAAATGCGAAAGTGTGTTTGTCTGCCATCGCGCTTTCATACAAAAGCCACTGATAATTTAAGTGAAATTTAGTACACAGATAATATAGAGCCCAACAGTTCTAGATCTAGGTTTAGTAATTCCAAACCACACTAATATGAAGGGCAAACATTTGTTATTAGTTAGTAATATACATTTATAGGAATATAATAAATGCATGTACAGTATAAATCAATGTAATTTACAAAACGTAAAGACGAAGTACAGTATAGATTATTTATTGTAAAATGTATTATATTGCATGTGTTATTACGACGTGAAATGATTTTAACAAGGTAAACGAACTCAATCCTCGTAAAAAGTTAATTAAAGTCCCTTCGAGTGTGTTAAATACATAACAATTAAATATATGTTAAATTACATAAATTGTTATTAATTAAATATAATTAAATGACAATATAAAACTTTAATTGAGTTGCTGGAGACCGACTATTCTAATACAAGGAATCAGATATACATATAGTGTATCCTATTAACCTTTTCTAACGTTTCTGTAATGTTCAGAGGTAGACACGTAGTGCTATAGTATAGAGGTATAGTTTTAGTTTACGAAACAGTTAATTTATTTGATGTATGTAAAACGTTAGCTAGACATCACATCGTATTCGTAGGGAATTGAAACATTGTTTAGTGTATATCTATTAAAATTATTCAAATCTTGAATGTGTTATTATATTTCTTACTAGCTGTTGTAGCCCGCGACTTCGTACGCGTGGAATTTAGAAAATTTCCCCGTTTTGCAACATTTTTCACTACTGCCTCGCTCCTATTAGTCATAGCGTGATGTTATATAGCGTGATGTTATATAGCCTATAGCCTTCCTCAATAAATGTTCTATTCAACACTGAAAGAATTTTCCAAATCGGGCCCGTGGTTCCTGAGATTAGCGCGTTTAAACAAACAAACAAACTCTTCAGATTTATAGAGATAATATTGATATAGATTATGTTTCTAGAAGAATACACATCTGTATGATTGAGTCATCTACAAAATCGAGAAAATATAAACGTAAGCGTAAGCTAATAAATGTGTCTCTAATGTTTAAAATTTAAAACATACTGTATGCACCATGTCAAGACATAAATCAGCTAAATAAAATTAACTGAAGTAACTACGTGTTTTAAATTATAAAACATTCCACGCACATAATTTTATCAAGAATTAACTATCTTTTTCATTTAACACTGAAATAAGACGTTGAGTAATATTCGCTATTTAAATTCCATGTTTAAATACAGTTAGAATTAAATGTTTACAATTTGTTACAGATGTTTGTATAAAATATTATTTCTTCATTATTTTCGATTATATTTTATCTGTATACGCTTTCTTTTTGCAATAAAATTACGTTCATAAAAGTTGTGAGATAAATCTAATAATTAAAATTTATGATGGTTAAAATTAAAATAAAATAATAATAGTTAAAAATAGAAGTTTAATTTGTAATTTTTAGTAATGTATTGTCCGCATGATGACGGACTAAGAATACAGGTATCACCACCCCATCAGCTCCTCCCCAGGGTGCTGTAAAAGCCAGCTAAGAGATATTTTACACAAATGACATCCTCTGTGAGAGACGGAAAACACGAAACTAAACCCTGTGCTAACACACCTGGTCAGCGCGTCAAAGTGGACTATAATCCCTCCCAAAGTGTTGGAGGCCCGTGCCCCACAGTGGGACATTAATGGGCTGGAGAGAAAGAGAGAGAGAGAGAGAGAGAGAGTAATCTATATCCATTGCTGATGATTTTACTGGACATGTAAAAACGGTATTGATAATATAATTAGACGATGAAATTCCATCACATAGATAAAGGAGTACAGATAAATGAGGACCTTAACAAAGTGTTTAAGAAAAGGTCAGTTTCAATAGTGGTGTAATGTTGTCATTAAGTCGCTATACAAGATATACATGAGCATAAGTAGGTGACAGATTAAGCAATGTGTTGCGAATCAACGAGGCAGATAAAAAGACTACAACAGATTTTCATTGTTCTGAAAAACATGAAATAAAAGAAAAAAAAAATCGTAAACTAAAAAAATCATATAATAAAATATCTTTTCATGGATTCAAACGCGTATATTTGTAAGTTTTATTGTAGCAAGTGAGTCGCGAAAGTATTACAGAATATTAAATTAATGCCAAATGAAGATGATTAAAATATCAAAGATACAAGACATATCAAAAACTACAACTGTCACGTTTCTTTAATTTTGCTGTCAGAGGGAATATGTAGCGCATGATATCTTTTCTGTATACCGATTGAGGGATGACATAATTGGTCATATTGGATAAAACATTTAAGCAAAACTATACTATTGCAATGAGTGTAAAATCAAATTTTAGGGATACCGAGTAGTTAATGCTAGGAGAGGACGCCATAGTATACTCTGATGTCATCACAGGTACTCGTATACTTCAAAAGGGTCAAGTGCGTAGCACTTACAACCATCGGGCATGTATGACAAGATGTATGAGTGTGGATGAAGCCAAGGAAGTATGTTTTGATCGTAGCAGATGGCGCTCTATAGTCTCTGCCTACCCCCATGAGAAAAAAGCGTGATGTTATGATGATGATGATGATGAACAAGTAGTTGGAAAAGCTGCAGGAGAATTACTATGACCTACATATATAGTAATTATATAAAATAACATTCATCTATACGTAAAAATTTTACGTTTGTTTACCGTATTTTGACTTCAATAACAGAAAATTTAATTAAAACATTCAATTAACCAACAATCTACAAAGATGTAGATGTTTAAATTATCGCTAGTAAAGTGCCACCCACACTAACAGCAGTTAAACGGAATAGTTTTATATTTGTTTGTAATCAAATAAGACTTAAAAGCTGACATTTCAAATCACTTATCTTTATTTATTATTGACGTTATTGATGGTAAAAGTACGATGATATAAGCCAGCGGCAAACTAAAGAATGTGTTTGTATTTGGTGGGCGTAAGACAGACTATGTAAAATGTAGAATGTATGATGAAGACTCAACAAACCTAGAACCAAATTCTGATCCAGTAGTACAAAAATATTTGGCGGTTAAGTATGAATCTTTGAAGAACTATCACAATCAAAGGGAATTTGGTATAGAACTATGCAAGGTCAGCCTCCTCGAATGCTCTGGTTTAATAGTGATGTGTCTAGATTGCATGTAGTTACAGCTCATAGACTTCGTTTTGGACATTTTTAAATCAAAAAAGTTTGCCTATCTTATGGGCAAATCAAATTCACCAAACTGTGACACATGTGGAGTTGAGGATGATGTTCAGAACTTATTGATGGAATGTGTTCAGAACCAAGACAAAAGAGATGCTATAAATATAGCATCTTCTTATCATAGCATCATAAGCTTGGATCGCATTAATCGTTTTGATGTAGGTATTGTCCAAAGTACTAATTAGCGGTAAAACGCTTAATTTAATTTTATGTATTTATTTGAACTATTTAAGTTTAGGGCACGATGAGACTAGCATGTTTTTAAAAAAAAAGTCCTAAAAAAAAATTTGAAAAAGAAGAAAAGTAGCTATGAGTGGATAAATAATAACACTATACTATGTCCTAGTTTAGCTTATATTCTACTGAAAAATCAGCCGCCTCATTTCCGAGGTTTCTGTCCTATAGTGGATGTGATCTGTGTACCTATCCCTTAGCTGGCTTTTACAGCATCCTGAGAAAGAAAATGAAAGCGCGACTTGTTGCTTAATTCATCACCACACCAGCAATAGTAAACACTACGCATACTAAAATGTAGTTGACTTTTTTCGCAGTATAGAGGTTGCAGCTTTTGGATCAATCAATTGTCATCCTGTCATCATTAATTATAAATAATTAAGAGGATACCAAAATAGCTTCGTGCATTTTTCTATGTACGAAGTTTTCATTGTTTCTTTAGATTGAATGGCTAGAGCTCTAATTTTTAAGTATATGTTTTTTCAATATATGATCTAGGATCGCATAAACTCAGAAACGCGATTGAAAAAAGTTTTCTCGATAGAAAATCTTGGCGAAACAACCTCTCAAATTTTTTATTTTTTTCATTTGTCGGTCTATTATCGCGTATTAACTAATGAAATAACTTTAAAAACATAAGTAACTATTATATATAGAAACACGTAAATCAGAATTAAAATATATTTAGTAGATTTTGAGTAAATAGGAAAAGTATCCCTAATTCTTCATTTTCTGTGCCTACTGGCTGTGTTAATATGTACGTGTCGGCGATGATATACGATAATATTGATGTAGGCCCTCCAAATCCAAATCCAAAAAGCTGCAACCTCTATGCTGCGAAAAAGATAAAATTTTAGGAACAATTAAATAGGAATGAATACGAATAAAAACAAAAGGAAAAAGTCTATTGCCAGGTTGTTTGTCACATTACTATAAAACCATCTTTTACACTTTGTAAAAATTTTACACCCGTATTCACAAACAATATTTACTTAAGTAAGTACTTAAGTGTTGATGCACTGTGCAAAGGGTAACATTTCTCAGTGCGTTCCGTTCATCGAACCTTTGTATTCATAGACAAAACTTAGCTATGCGTTCAGTTTAACAAACGCATAGTGCGCTTCACTACTTAAATATTGTTTGTAAAATGATTTTGCTACGCCTGTGCTTCCATGCCTACTATGAGACCTCACAGTAACGTTTGTGGATACGGCTGTAAATATAAACAAATATTTTTATTAAAAAATTGGTGCACAACAAAAACTATTAAATCGACATATCTTGGTCATCTTCTGTCTCATCTTGGTGACCATGGTAACGTGACGGGGGGACCAAATATTCTCTCCTTCAAGTCGGGCCCCACGGAAAGGGGCCGCACTTGCTGGGTCATAAGGCTCAAGGCAACACCATGGCCCGGTAGGGCGGATGGAAACATAAAAAAAATCTTGGTGACCTCAGAAATCCTTATCAATGATGAAAGTACAATGATTGCCATTGAACTCAAAAATAAAAATATTTACATACGATATCGTCCTTGAACTAACAGATAAGTGTTCAATCAATAAACTAAATACAATATTGAATATTTCACAATGCATTTGACCGCCCGTCGAGTGCTTTACGCAATACGAGATGCATCGATTGTATTGTTATAAACTTTCCACGTTGAACAGGTTCACAATGAATTTGGTAGGCCAATGGCACCTACGAGTATCTCGGCATGACTATTTATTATATAGCACTAGCTGTTGCCCGCGACTCCGTACGCGTGGAATTTAGGAAAGTTTCATGAAAATCTATCCATACATCCAACATTAACCAAATATCCAAATTTAACATCCAACATTAACAAAATGTTTCCTCGTCTTCTATCCATACCTACTCTAATGTAGGTATGGATAGAAGACCGAGGAAACATTCACGTTGCTCAGCCAACAGTTTAAGTATTTTATATTGTCGCGCGTAATTCTTTTTTCGTCATATCTCCTAAGATATTCATTTAAATTGCATGCTGTAAAAAGCAGTTATAATCTATATTAATTGCGTAAGCTAACTAAGCTGTTTAATTTGATAAAAAATATTACTATATACATATAAATAGCTTTTGAAAACACCCTATTGAATGTAATAATTTTTTTTTGACATTATTATGGGTACAGCGGATTTCCCTTAAAATATAGACATATGCCCTCGGGGACTTTTTTGAAGAACTATAGATAATAAACAATTCCTCGATACATTATTTTGTTGTACCTCACATAGATAAGGCAGCGTTTTCATTTATAGCTCGCGCGCGTCCGAATTTCTCGGAAAATTTAATCATATCTCACCCAATATACAGCAAACCCCAATAAATTATACGAAAAAAGCCATCCTCTTGGACAATCTATTTTAAAATCTATCTATTAAACTATTTAAAAACTATTTGAAAATCTATCTATTAAAAAAAACCGCATCAAAATCCGTTGCGTATTTTATAAGCTCACATAGGGACATACATACAAAAATTACGACTTTGTTTTATAAGAAGCAAAGATGATGATCGAAGTAATGCATTGTGAGACGTTAGATTTATTGTTATTTAATTGACAATTTCTTTATTCGATATGATAATAGCTTATTTTCCCAAATTCGAATTTGAATGAGGCCTCTTTGGATATAATTTATCTTGAACTGTTCTTCATAACCCCTACTATTTTTTATTGAACACAAACCTTTTTTTGTAAGGAGACAATAATTAATTCAATTATAATTAACACTAACACTGAACTACTCCATGCCATCAGCTGTGTTAATAAGGGCATTTGTTTTGAGGTTTTCGTGTCTCGCTAGACGTTATGTACACAAGAGAAAAAATACAAGATTTAATATTTAAGAAATATGTTATGTCATCATTGTCTTTGTACACAAAACGAGACTACGTTTTTATACACGATTACAACTAAATACTTTAATGTATTTCCCGATTATTATGTTAAGGGTTTCGTAAATTCATAATGAAACGATAATTAAGAGATGAAGACAAAAGGTTTGTCACTTAGTTTTGTAGTCGTGTGTTTATTTAAACTGGGTAATATCTTATGGTTAGTATGAAGAAATATTAAAAGTAATATGATAACTATTATGTTATAAAAACCGTGACACAAAGTATGAAAATAGAATTAAAAATTCCGTATTATTGATGTCGAGTGGCGCGGTCACGTATTGGTACATACCAGATGAGCGAATAGTTTTTAAGCATTTCATGTTTTATTTCTTTGGGTATGTAGGTAAATTGTTATTACATACTTTATTGTTAATATTATTACGAATTCACGGGTAATTTGAACAAGTAGGTAAATTACTTAATAACATTGTGATGGATGATTATGACAAACAGCTAGACACTGGTGTAGCAACATCGATACAATAATGTTGGTTCAGCTATTATAATTTTTATAGGTCTGAAAATGTTACTGATGCTAGGAATATTCTTTCTTCCTATCTTATATATAAAAATCAATTGCTGTTCGTTAGTCTCGCTAAAACTCGAGAACGGCTGGGCCGATTTTGGTGATTTTGGTATTGAAATAATCGTGAAAGTCTAGGGAAGGTTTAAACGGTGACAAAACATATGGGGATCCAAAATTCCACGCGTACGGAGTAGCGGGCATCAGCTAGTTTCCGGATAAATTTCATTACCTTAGTACACAATATGTAGTTTCTAAAAACTCTTATTTCTGAACCCCCTTCCGAACGGCTTTTTTATTCTTACTATATTTTCACTTAGATCTTTCGAATATACGAATACATAAGGCCACACTGCCGCTAACAAGCTAGAAATTAGTAAACCTTGATACGCTTGTTATGAGCTTAAACCTTTAAAACTACTTTTTAATTAATACAGTGAGTCAAGAGGAAGGTGTATTTGTATAGTTTGTTAATTTTTGTTAAATTAAATTCAACGTATACGAAATCGCAGGCAATAGCTAGTTTACGATATAAACTCTAAAAGGTTTTAGATCCAATTTAAGACCTTACATAAATAGACATTTTTGATACCCTATTCTTTATGCCAACAAAGATTTATATGAGTATAAGTCCAACTGTAAGGATATAATGTTACATAATAAAAGTAGAGAATATCTCTGATTAACATATAAATTAATATTATATATTTTATTGAATTAAGATACTGTTCAGCGTTTTTCTTTGTCTTGCGAACTCTAGCATTTCATTGTATGATTCAAATATAAAATGCTTGCGTGGCTTATTACGAGGAATTATGTTTATGCAAACAAACTATTGATTAGTACCCATAATTGTTGTTAGCTCGTCGAGACAGCACGTCGGGTGGGCCCGAGTTCGGAGGTGAAATCTGTTAAGTAAACAGAAATGTGTGTATGTAAATGACACACAAAGAGAAAGCAAACTATTATGTGGAAATTATGATAAAGTTGTAAAAAAATACGATTTATGACTTAACCTGACGCAAGATGACAGGAAGGTAATATTGATGTCATTGAGAGAGAGACTTACTTGCCTTAATAGTTATAGTTATTTCTCCGTGTGATGATGGATTAAGAATACAAGTGTCACCCCCGTCTCCTCCTTGTGCTGTAAAAGTCAGCTAAGGGATATTATAACTCAAAAATAAATTTTGTGCCAATACGCCTAATCAGCGCGGTACAGTAGACCATAATCACTCCCAAAGTGGAGAGGGCCTGTGCCCAATAGTGAGACTTAGATGGGCTAGAGAGAGAATAGTTACAAATGTTGTGGACATTTAGATAATATGCAATGTTATGTTATGCTAGCTGTTGCCTGCTACTTCGTACGCGTAGAATTTAGAGAATATTTCCCGATTTTGCAACATTTCTCACCGATGCTTCACTCGTATTAATCGCTAAGTGGTGTTATATAGTCTATTACTTCTATTATTTATTATTACTTCTAGCCTTTTTAGATAAATATACTATCTAACATTGAAAGAATTTTTCAAATTGGACAAGTGGTTCCTGAGATTAGGGCATTCAAACAAGCAAACAAACAAACTCTTCAGCTTTATAATATTATAAGTATAGATTAAAAAGAAATATGCTCATCACAAAAGTATCACAATATATATGGAATTCCTTTCCCGGTGTTGTGGACTAATACTAAAAAATCATTTTTGGAATGATAAAATAATATTGAGGTTATGAGAAAAGTCTCTAACATAAGAAGCATATATCAAGAAGTTTTAGATATAAAATAAAGGCGTCTAGAAGTCTGTACGGCTGTTTTCTTTTACCCATTACATATATACGCAAGTAAATGAAATAATAGACGAACATAGTCATTGTACCTATCTGAAATTATGTTACCTACTTATTACAGTATACAATATTGGCTCATACGTGTTGGTGTGTGTCGAACTATAGTTATAACTGTTGTGTGTAACCAGTAAGTACATATTTGACTGTACAATTGACTTTTTAATGTACATAACTACTATCGTGAAAATGCAATAGCAATGATCTAGTTTCATAAAGGTATGAATTTTATCTTTAATACAGTAAGAAGATAATAACTAGTATAAATATATAAAACATCGCAAGCATTAAAGTATGCAACTAGCTTTTGCCCGCGACTCCGTACGCGTAGAATTTAGAAATTTTTCCCGTTTTGGACACATTTTTCATTACTGCTTCGCTTCTACTGGTCGTAGCCTTCCTCAATAAATGCCCTATCTAACACTGAATGAATTTTTCAAATCGGCCCTGTAGTTCCTGAGATTAGCGCGTTTAAACAAACAAACAAAGAAACTCTTCAGCTTTATAATATTAAGTATAATAGTATATGTTAATTTTGAAATGAACAAACACATAACTTTAGTTAACTACATAAACGAGTGTTCCACTGTGATACAGCGTATAAAGGTGTTTTTCAAGTTTGTTATATTGGCATTATATTAATACTTTGTCTGTATGGTTGACGGATAGGGAATACAAGTGCTACCGACCCCTTTTCCTTCCCAGAGTGCTGTAAAAGCTAAAGTAAAGTTAAGGAATTTTGTACACAGATAACATCTTTTGTGTAAGACGGAAAATTCGAAAATAAACTAAAAGGCTTGGTCAGCGCGGCACAGTTGACTATAGTCCTTCCAAAAGTGGAGGATGTTCATGCCAAACAATAGGGCGTTAATGAGCTGGAGAGAGAATAATCAGTTTTATTATAAAAAATTGATTTGGCTGTACCTACATCTATAATAATATCATAAAGCTGAAGAACTCTCTTTCTTCTTATTTTTTGTTTGTTTTTACGTAGGTAGGTACTAATCTTAGAAACCACTGGTTCGAATTGAAATATTATTTCAGTGTTAAATAGTGCATTTCTCGAAGAAGGCTGTAGGTTACATAACATCACGCTACGACCAACAGGAGCGAAGCGTCTATGATAAATGTTGCAAAAACGGGAAAAATTCTCGAAATTCCACGCGTACGTCTGTACGATGACATGGGTAACAGCTAGTAAAATATATTATTATTTTATAAATACCAATCCATAAATAACTATTCAACTCGTAACACATTTAGTGTGCTAATCATTAGTACTATCCTTAGAATCATGACTGTCTGATAGACAAACAGTATTCGTAAGGTTAACATATGTTAACACTTCGGGTTAGTGCTTCTTCATTGTTTAAATCTAAACTTGCGTACATATTATATGTTATGCACAATGTAAATATGATTAATTGTCATGTAATTTCTCTACAGCTGAGCGTTTATTATTACAAAGCTCTTAACACTTCAATTAGTCAACTGACGATCATTGATTGGTACTTCTTATTAATGAAAAGTGAAGAAACCAACTCTCTCTATTAGTTTCTAGACAAAACAATATTTGATTTAGCTTTGTTCATATTAATCAATATTGCTCAAGTAGTCTTTTGTGTACAATAAATAGCAGAAAATTGCAAGTTTTTGGTCTCAAAATAATTATAA
Source organism: Orgyia antiqua (assembly GCA_916999025.1). Lineage (NCBI taxonomy): Eukaryota > Metazoa > Arthropoda > Insecta > Lepidoptera > Erebidae > Orgyia > Orgyia antiqua. Next base: position 10,191,289 of record OU779864.1, on the reverse strand, counting down.
ACAACTTAAAATTGTATAGAACTTGTTTAAAATATTTAGCCACAAGTAACAAATAGTATTATTCTCTTGAAAAAATATTGTTTGTCATTATCAGTGTCTTGAAAAAGTTCCATAAATTTTTTGCTACATAAATGTTAACACTTGCGGCAACTCGTCATGTAAATCGGTAAATAAATTGTCACAGCTTATAATAAAATATAGAATGCGTAATATAAATGAATGAAGTAATTTAATTAAACGTAAGTTTTACATCATGATTTTAATAAGGTATTTAATGACATTTGAAGTACTATACAAAGGAAATTACTAAGTAAACTGTAGATTATTACTACGTATTAATAAGTCTTAAGAATTTGTCAAAAATGTTAACTTCAATATAACTAACTGATTTCAACTACTGACTGATTTCAATATAACTATAAATTATATCATCAGTGTTAGAACTAGTTAGCGGTTCATCTTAGGTATGTAAATAGGACCAGATGAGACCGGATATATTTCCGCTTTAACACAACAAGATGTAATCCTTTCAAACCGTTTGAACTTTCAAAGAAATCTTTAAAGTCGCGTATAGATCCGCTCTCGCCACGCCTGTGTTGTGTAGACCCGGTTTAAGGTTACGGAAAAGAAAGTCCATACATCGCGAAGAGCCTGCGGACAAGTCGTCTGCGCCCCTCCGCGGTCGAAGCGCTATGACCCGGAATATAATACACCACTTATATTTATTTAAAAACATTTTACTCATTTCAAACAGAATATAAATGTTATTTAAATGACATAGACACAATATATTTATGCTATTTACATCTTTTTTATTATTCATATATTCATTTCACGGTTTGCGGAGAAAGGAGTTTATTGTATTGGTTGCAAATTCTTTGCGACTGTTGTATAATGCACAGATGATAATGGTAATAAATTATACTTATAAGCTATATAAAAATGTTCCGTCGATGTTATATCACCTGCTAACACAGGGTATTATTTAATAGGGGTTTCAAATATATTAGCATTTAGGTCAGTTAACGCAGCATTTGTTAGTGTAAGGGAGTCTAAGAAAATCTTAAGGAAATATTTTACTAAGTTACTACGTAACAACGTTACACTAAAAAAATAGTTTTTAGCAAAACAATGAATACCAACCTCAAATTTACACATATTAATATATGCTAGAAACTTACAGCCACTATTATGTTATCTAGTTTCATTGTGTCCCTTCTGTACTTACAATTTACAACCGCAACTATATTTAATAGATTTGAAGTAATATTTTAATCTGTTTTTAAATTACTCCATTGAAACGTAAATAAAATCACTTTTGAAAGTTACCTGGGTAGACGTCAAAACTGCTGTTAAATGCTTCCTGAAAAGATAAAACAGGGCTAGCTCTCCCACGCTATCAGATAAGGGAAGATATATTTTGATATAAGAAACATATTTCATAACTCCATAAAGCTAGTAGAGACAAAACTATTAAGTGATGAATGATTTATGATGATTTTTATAGACTTAAACATCAATATTCACTATAATCTCTGTTGTTAAGGTACATGTAGATAAAGCAAAGCGTAAGCGCATAAATACATAATCATGGACATTTCACATTACGTCCTCTGGTCCCAAGCTAATCTTTAAAGTTTATGTTATGCGCATGTAAATTCATCTATCTATTTTTATTTTTGTTAACACTTCCTATGACAATTTTAACACATGGCGACATAAAAATACAACCAATTGTATTACAACGATATAAAATAAGAGGCTAACATCGTTGAGCTTCACACTAATTTTACTGCTATTAGTCATACCTTTTTGGCACGATGTCATTGTACAAGTTGCACGAGAAAATACATTAGCGATGTTACATAGGTGTGCCGAATTGTAGTGACAAGCGTTGCGTATGTTTGCGGATTTGTTCGTAGGTACTTGACGTTTACAAGCAGTTAACTTAACTATTATTAGTTATAACTTGTATTCACCAGAAGCGTTCATTCATAGTGTATGGCTAAATAAATTATATTTGTCATTGTTACTTTGAGCACTATCAATATTTGATTATTGTATTCACAATGCCTTCTAAAAGCTTTCGTATATTAAAGTGACAGGCTGTTCGGTGTGGTGACACATAAAAATATAGGTGTCATCTTCCCATTTTATTCTCAGGGTGCTGTAAGCAAGAAAATCTTCTGTGAAGGAATAAAATCTCGAAACTAAACGTTATAAGATCCCGCCTAATTAACATGGCATAGGTATGCCAGACACTCTCCCGAAGTGGAGGTGGTCCGTTCCCAATGTTTATATACAGAGTAGAATGGGTGGTAACCTTAATCGTCATTTCATTCTAAATAAAGTCCTTTAATTTTAAGTGTATTATATAATAATATTACATCGATTATTTAACTATCTATATACGATGGATGGATGACGTTAAATAGTTCTAACAAATAAATATTTCATATGTAATGAATATTGTGAGTGAAGCATACCAAGACCTATATCCTATAATAATATACTACCTACCTATAATACCTCACAGAATTTCGGTAGGTATTACGTTTTTCTATTTAGGTATACTACACTACAAGAGTGACAAAGAAGCATATGGCTCGCCTAATGATAATCATTTAGCGTTGCTTATGGACGTTTGTAACACCAAAATGTCTGTTATGTCTGAGAACATTAATTTAGATCATATGTACCAACCTAGAGCCACAGGCGATGTTAATTTGTAAGTGCATCGTAATACATACATTCATTGCTTCACAATCATTTACCAAGTTATCGGTCTTTTAAGAATTGTAACACCGTGTAGGTTTATATATTTCATATACTATACATATATTTACTCTAAAAATCGAAATGCATCAATTAATCAATTTTAAAACTCTTCGCACAAAAGTATGTTACTATAAGATAAGCTTTATATTGTGTATTTTATAAATAATTATATCAACAGCTTTTACTAAATTTAACTATTAATATGTATATATATTATATACTACGTATGTGATAAGATAGTTTAATGCATCCACATTCCTGCTACAGTAATACATACCAAATATCTCTAGGCTTCGACTGCAGAAACAACAAAAATTCTATAGCACGCGAGTTTCCATAAGTGATTTTCTGGTGTGTTTTGCTAGTGATCTATAGAGTAAACAATCTAAAATCATTAAGCTTCACGGCAATAAAAACATACTTCTAATACCAATCAAACAACGGACCGAATCGAAAGATTAATACATATCCCTAGTTTAATTCCTCTATTATGTAACTTTGATTAAGCTGAGAAAAAATATTTTCTTTGTTAATCTGGGAACGTGCTAACAACTTTAATCTTAATATTTTCCCATGAACATTGCGAGATACTAGTGAGGCTAATAGGTCATCACCGTGAGTAGGCGTTTAATAATTATTACTAATAAGGTATTACTGTACACTGCTTGGAGGTAATCGTCAATTGAAAATAATTGTATCAAGTATCAAAATCTAAACAAATAAATCATCGTGGCCTAAATTTGAACACTTTACAGTTAGTTAGATGGATGATACATGTGATGAGTGTAGGTACATGGTTGTTATTGATAACATCATTGTGGTATATCGGATGTCATAATAATACACATAGGTTGTTTGGGTGGTGTTGCGCAGACGCATCGGAGGCAGGGCGCGCGATTCTTTGATTCTCACGCAGACGCAGTATACGCAGATACCGGCCGCAGTTCACACGTGCGCGACATCGCCATCCTCGACAGTATTGAATTGCTGTAACGTAGTGGTACAAGTGACCCCTGACACCCGGCACAATGCGCCCAGTGAGTACAGTGACATATTTTATAATATACAGTGAATGATAGTGTGTCATCAAACCTAACAGGATTTATAGTTCTTCTTTTAAATACGTTTTTGTAAATTAATAATACGAAAATTTTCAAATGAAACAGTACAAAATATATAATTATTATACATAATATTAAATAATTTTTATAAATAATTTAATACTTTATTCTAACAGTGAAAAATGTTTATTGTGATACGAATATTATGAATTTAAGGGATGAACTTTAATTCATTCATGAACCATTTTGTGAAACTTTACTAACTAATAATTACTGAAATTACATATAGATTATAAGAGATATTTACCTTGATTGTAAAAACTGCTGAAAGTATACGAAGGATTAAGTGGATTTTTTTTCAAGTTTATTAGCGCATCAGTAAATCCAAAAGTTACAGGAACGAATTAATGTAGCATAACACATAATAGTTAACCATCACACATTTGTCTCGGGGGGCATTTGCACTACAAAAGACACAAGTAATAATAACTATGCGTAATGGTCTTTTGAAGTCATTAACAAAACGATTGTTATATAAAGCGTGTGTCTTATTCTGCGTAAGAAATTATTAAGAGAAAATTTTCTTATTTTTAGATTACTTGAGTTTAGATATATTTTTACATTATAATTTTCTTTTTCTATTGAGTTAGCAATAATGTGAAGACAATAAATTGATCAATGCACTTTCCCCTTGTGACGCAATAGTCGTGTGATGATGCGAACTTCTCGTTTACATGAATCGAAATCGGAAGAGAATGACGATATCAAGAATTTGTCGAGACTGTGTTGACGATCGAAGAATACGTAATGTGACTATATACATCGAACATTTCAACAACCCAGATGACAATATTACGATGAAATTAATTAACACTGCCGGTTAAGTGTACAATTTTTAAAAGAAGCTTATGTCTTTTATCATAGACAAGTTATTTATTTACTTCTTACCTAATTTAAATAAATGTAGGTTATAATACGCTTAAATAAGCAAAGTACCCAGCAAAACTTTTTTAGTAGGTTTTTCAATATTTCTCTTCGTTTAAACCTTCCCTGGACTAAACTAAAATTAGCTAAATCAACTCAGCCGTTCTCGAGTTTTAGCGAAACTAACACTAACCAAAATTTCATTTTTAAGAAAAGATCATGTATCAATTTCATACAGTACATACTTAATATAATTAGCGGTTTAAATATAGTGGTATTTCCGGTTCATAAACGTAGAATGTGTCGCCGGAAGGATCGCGTCACTTTGTTTAGCTTTCAGCAATAACAGTGAATGTTATGTTACGTTATGTAGACGTTTGTATTGTTTACTTATATGTAGTACTTGTCTAAAAAGTAGTATTATTTGCTGTCAAATATTATGTATTTACTTATCTTCTAAATAGTATTAATATCAAAATACTACTACGGGTATAAGTTATAAGCGTGCACTTTTATCTCTTGTAGCTTTGAAAGAGGTTTCCAATTAGAAGTCGTCTAAACCTTAGTTTTTGCATAATCTATATTTGAAAATAGCCATGCGGGATTTATGAAATTTTTCATTAACTTGTTGTTATACGCATATAGTATAGTATATAGTACACGTGACGTGAATACTACTCCTTCGCCTTATGACAATTATCTGAGGTTATTTGATGTCGATTCCTCATCAAATAATTACGTCTTTAAATTCATGGATAGTGTTAGTTTATACTGGATATTACACCTAACTGCGTGATCTTTAGTGAATAAAACAGTAGTTTATCTCTTCTATTTTAATCTATTATGGACTCAGTTATACTGCCTTGCTTAAGCTATGGCTGCCAAACATGGGTATTAGACAACTAAGCAAAAAAAAATCCAACCCACACAAAGAGCAATGGAGAGAAGCTATTCAGGAATTACCTTAAGGGACAAAATGATAGCAACTGATATCCGCAGTAGAACTAAGGTTATTGATGCAAAAACCAGCACCCAAAAACTGAAATGGAAATGGGCTGGCCATGTGGCAAGATATAAAGACCAAATGTGGACATATACAGTAACATTATGAAAGGGACTACATGGGGATAGACGCAAAGGTAGACCGTGCTCCAGATGGATAGATGGAATCAAGGCAGTAGCGGGAAACAACTGGTTGGAAATTACCCAAGACAAAAAGAAATGGTACTCATTGGAGGAGGCTTTTATCCAAGAGGGGTTCATACATGAAGATGATGAAGAAGACAGAACACATGACTGAGTTATATTTTAAATGACCAAAGCAATAAATTATTTGACATTTTAAATTTATATTTGACATAAGTATGTATGGAATTCAATAAAGCTTTTCTATTTTTATTTTATTTATTTCAGTCTATAAAATATTATATATAAATAAAACAGTTACCTCTTCCATTTTAGTCTCTTATAAAATTACCTTCGAAAAAACAAAGATTTTGATAAAATGCTATTCGTAAAATTGTCAAATCTAGATATCTATACAAAAGACATAAACGCGTTAGTGTTCAAATGCTTCCTGAATTGTTACACTAACTGATCTACTGCTTGTTATTAAATTACACGTTAACACACTTATTATTACTAAATACCACATTACATAGACTTAATCGATAATAATGGCTATTATAATATTTGTTTTGTCTTTAATACATATGTTATTATATTGTTATTATTACCTATTTACCTAGTTTCCAATTACTTATTTTTTGTAACAACATTTTAAAACGCATTTGTAGTTGTTCGCGGCTCTATTATAAAAAGAAATGCAGTGCTATTTATAGGCTGATTATTTATTGTTAATTATTGTTGTAGATAAACTACAGTTTAATGGTAATAAGTAATATATGACTGACAGTTTCAGAGTAAGAATTTAAACTATATTTGTAACAAAAAATGCTTTTACTGTCGTAAGTCACCACACCTGTTGACGCTATAATATAGATATTATATCACAAAACTCATCTTTCCACTATTAATATTCAAATCAGAAAGATGATTCGCGGTTTTTATGTCTTTCACACATTCTAATCATGTAAAATCAGACAGGTGTATTAATTATTCTCTACTCGGATCAATATTAATTCATTTCATATTACGTAAATAATGGTAGAGATACATTTCTACCAAGGCTAATAGCTTGAAACTTTGTATAACACAAAAACTATTAAAATAAATATTGGAATAATTTTGCTATAAGGTAATAATAGACCGTTTAGTCAGACAGGAAGATTGTTTAAAAAATCATAACTTAGCATAGTAAATGGTTTCAAATTTTAAAATGAGATAAAAAGTAAGTCTAGTGAACACATTTACGTAATAACACGAAGTCTTAGATTTTAAATCATCAAAACGTTATGTATAGCATTTTCAGCTGTCAAATTTAAGCTCAGAGCCCGTTTTCTGATATTTTCCATCACGTTTCGCACAATCTTTGGCATCTTTGAATATGAGATAATGGGCACGCACGTCATGCTTGCAAATAAGCAAACCATCTATCTATAACTTTATCACCTAATGTAGTATTAACTTTTAATTAAATAGCTTTCATTTCTCTACATGAGCTCTGCATTAACGTTTATCACTTTCCATTTGAAACATCTATACTAATATTATAAAGCTGAAGAGTTTGTTTGCTTGTTTGTTTGTTTGTTTAAACGCGCTAATCTCAGGAACCTCTGGTCGGAATTGAAAAACTCTATCAGTGTTGGATATTTCATTTAGGAGCTATATATAACATCACGTTGCGACTAATAGGAGAGAAGCAGTAGTAAAAAATGTTACAAAAACGAGAAACATTTTTTAAATTCTACGCGTACGAAGTCACGGGCAACAGCTACTTTCAGAATAAAATAATTCTTACGTCTGAGTTCACCGGTCACAGTGACAAACTTGCAGACTAGTAGAATGTTACCGGAATGAATCAAGATTAGATTGATAACACGATCCATCACAATAGATGCTACTTTGTCGGTGAGACAGTGAAAGCTTATGGACTCACCATCATTTTAAACAATATTTCACATAATACAAGCTCTCCGTATTCGGGCTGGAATTTCTCAACTTAATTTTACACGATATTTTAATTGACTATTGTGTTGCATCAAATCATCATATTTAGAGAACAATAATAAAGAACTGTTTGTTGTGAATTACATAATCTTGTAAAATGTTTTGTTAATCGTTGTATGAATCTTGCGAGAATTATTCTCTGTTCTTTATTAACACCAAATAAAAATGATTCATATTTTTGTACAGATAACAAACATTATTGTGAAAAAAATTTTAGCTGTTGTGCACAGTGCGACTAAAACATACTAACTTATTTTAATATTAACAATCAAAAATAAATCTAGTAGGCAAATATGGCATCTTAGATTATTTTTTCTCCTTATTAATGTCTTCAATCTAAGACTTATGGCGCCTCTCTACATATTTTAGCTAGGGTCCCTTAAAGTCAGCAAACCTTAATTTATTCATAACAAATATACTGTCTATAAATAAATAAAATTATAAAATATTATTTATTAGACACCATAACGATTTACAAAATATGTGTGTGGGGTAACAAGGAAAGATAGAATAAGGAATGAGTATGTCAGAGGAAGTATGAAAGTAGCATCCGTGAATAAAAAGTTAAGAAGCATGCGTCTGTCTTGGTATAGACATGTGATGAGACAGAATGAGAGCGGAATTGCCATGAAAGTTTTAAATATTAAAGTAGATTGATGTAAGGCCAAAGATAGACCAAAGAAAAGATGGATGGACTGTGTGAAAGAGGATATGAAAAAGATGGATGTAAATTCACAGATGACGTGTGACAGAGGAGTATGGAGGAAAAGGACATGCTGCACCGACCCCAAATGATTGAGAAAAAGGCAGGGAATGATGATGACCATAACGATTTACAAAACTGACTAACTAGACTTATCATAGGTACAAAGGACGGTCTTATCGCGGGCAGCAATCTCTCCTAGACAACCTTAAGACGGACTTTACGGAGGCTAAATAGGTGACTTGTGGTGTACTAATAGTATGTTGATATATGCGAAAAATAAGTGAAATGCTAATAGCTGTTTATACTTTATCAAAAGTGTTTTATGTATAAATTAACCCTTCAATAGTCATACACGTGTTTTTTATTCCTTAACATCTATTTCTTTTTAAACATCACTTATATAATATTCACATATGAATAACAATGAATTATTTTACAATGCCCTTGTTATAATATATTATAATAGATTATAGATAAACAGTGATGCAGCCACTGTAACTATAATGATTTGATAAATAATGAATGGAATGCATACAATAGCCGTCCTAACTATACTGACGCCATACATTGTTACCTTATACTGCTTGACCTTTATGGTGAAACGTAACCGTTATGGCTTTGCTACAGACTATAATGAGTTTGCAATGAAGTTTAGACCAGGTTAGATTAAATTACAGATGATTTGATTTTACTGTCATTTCTATTATTTGAAATTGCATAAGCTGTCTACCGCTGTTGATAGCTCTCAGGAATTTGTATCTGTAAATGTTGTGTTTAAGGTGTATGTTTATTTGTATAATGTTCCTATGTGAATTTAATTGTTTAAAGCTATGTAACGGATTTTACTGTTTTTAAGCTATTGCATAGCTTCTATCGCGGGCCTTGAGCGTGGAGACTTAATGCACAAAATTCGAAATTAAAACTCCGTAACAAAGATAGCGTAACTAAAAAATACTACACACGGCGCTAACGCCGTTTCGCTGTTCGCGCTGGTGGTTCATGTCAGTTTTGGCGTTAGTTTTTATTTTATAGACATTTGATTGACAATCGCTATTTTATCATAATTACCATAAACAATGGACAGATGTAAGCATCAGTAAATAAGGATTATTAATATTATTTTAGTTTATGGTATTCAGATTCTTACATAAATAAAATTAATAAATAATTATAATTGCATAAGTTGATAAAAAATACTATGCAATAGCTTTACCGCGGCAGTCCCCGAGTGCCACACGTTTTTTTTTTAATAGATCGAGTTTAGTAACAGGTAGCAACTAGTTTTTTGTAAATGCCTGTTTGGCAATTTTTTGTATACTTAACTGTATCTACAAAAACATTGCTAATTCCTAGGTGGGATCAAGCAGTATTGTGTAAAATATATGTGAATAATTACGTCTATATATTCAAATTAAAACCATAGATTCTTGAGTGTGTGAAAACTTTATTCATTGTACGAAACAAAAGATTGTTTTGGGAAAACATGCAAATATTTATAGAAGAAATGGCTGTCTGGGTATGACCGTAGATATTGCATAATAACTCATAATGCGGCAAACCATTTATCTAATAATAAAACTAGGGTGTAACTTTTCTTTCATACTTCATTTTATTAAGACGAATATTTTTTAGTGTCAATTTATGGTGTCGGTATTGTTTTAGAGTAACAACCTGTTGTTTCATCAAAATTTATATGATACTACCTAAGTGATGCAACACAACAGTACAAAGTCACAAGACTTTGTACACATGGTATTAAAACACCTTTTTTGTAATCAAAAACTAGACAATGACCTTTCGCGGGCTCTAGGCTATCTGTGAACCAAATGTAATTTAAATCGATTTAGTAGTTTCGACGTGAAAAAGCCAAAGACAGACAGATGAAGATACTTTCGCATTATTTGTATTAGTAGAGATAAATGAAAATGATTCTAAATTCGACTGTTCATAACCATTTTTCTGTATTTATGTTCTCGGATGTGAAACCCGCTACGTTCCTATAATAATGATGCCTACTTTAATTGAATTGCAGTAATAGTTCAAAATTGTAAGATTTTTTAATTATTTATTTTAAGATATCTCTCGTTACATGATTACATAGGATCATGGCTCATCAGTCATTGACTGGGTATTGTAAAGCAAAATATACATGTAAATATCGTTTACTGATCTCATGTTACCACTCAGACATACATGCACTTATAACTGAATAACTTAACGCCTACTAATCGTGCTAGTTACGAACCGTCTAACATTTAAATAGAAACATTTACATGACATCAGCACCAATAGTGATGAGGAAGTGAAAGATTGTGATCTGCTCGGCTTAGATAATAGTGACATGCTGTGACATCACACACTTGTGATTTGAAACCAGTCAGCGTGGCGGATGAGCTTTAGTAATGCATACTTGTTTCTTTAAATTTAAATGCAAATGTTGTAGCTTGAAACATATTGCTCATGTAATATTATTTAAGAAGCGATTAAATGTAAATAAATACATGTAAATATCGATACAATATAGCGTTAAACAGCATATATGGAAATGTTTTTCTATTCATTCGGTAATCGAATATCTAAAGAATTATATAAAAAGCAATTTATAATGGTCATATATAGTATTGGAGCATATGTTTATTTTTAGTTTATTTTTAAGTTCATAGATTAGCCTAGTTAGTGTTGCTTATGATATATTGGTACCAATTCTACGTCCACAACTAAACTTAACTTAACTAAAAAATGAAAATTGATAGTTTCAATAACACAATTCGGCAATGTTAAATAAACATTTTTTCATTTGAATCTGTATATTATAGAATAACGATTTTAATTAATAAAAATGTGCACAACAGAATTGCCAATTAATCAAAATACGCCATTGTTGTTTTCATTTTTTAGTTAAGTTAAGTTTAGTTGTGGATGGTAGAGTTGGTATTCTGGTACCCATAACACAAGCATATAAAGCTTAGCTTGGGACCAGAGGACGTTGTGTGAAATGTCCATGAATATTTATTATTATTATTGGTTTTAAAATTAGTATGAAAAGTTGTTTTTACATGTCAAAGACTAAAAACAGAGTATATTTATAGAAAATACTTGAAATACAGTCAGCAGTATGTTATCTACGTTTTTTTTCCGAATTATATCTGTTGTAATAAATGCACAAATGATTCAGCCGTTTTTAAATACTTTCTTGTGATAATGTTCACGACCATTGGTCTATTTATGGAAGTTTTCTTTACAAATTTATTGTCTAACTAATTTTTAAGCTAAGCTTTTATCTCTAATGCATAAATGAAATATATTTTTTTGCATTATTCTTTTTAGTAAGAAATGTGTTGAAAGTTTACTTGTGGTTACATCTTAGTTTCTTAGAAAACTATGTTTGGCTGTGCTATGTCTTTTGCCATTGTTATAGTACACGTATTGAATGTTTTAAATTTATATTAAAAGGTCACTAACTAGTGTAGTTTGTAACTCTAAAGTTACTAAGTAAAGCAAACATCATTAGCAGTTAACCACTCTGAAAGATTTATATAAGTACAGGAAAAATCATAAATTCTTTTACTTCAAAAACATAATGATTCAATGTGAGAGTAGGTAGTAGTAGAAACGTAAGAGTTAAAACAATTAATTTTTCACACTTCACCACAAAAACATTACACATATCGACATTGAACTAATTAAAATATCACGCAAGGACAATAAATTGCACTATGTCATATATAACTTAATTATATTTCCAACAAAGCACATAAATTAAGCTTAAATTAAACTGTTGAAATACTAAATAGTTTCTAGACAATTTTAAATATTTTTAATTATGATGGTGGGAATATGAATTTAGTATTATTGAGAGATGAAACGTAGATTTCGATGGCTCTTAATGAAGAAACTTTCTGTATATTAATCAAGGGTCACTATAAGTAGTGAATGACATAATATTTCTTAATGACAACGCGACATCGTGATATATTATTTAATGAATAGATACTTTTAGAACGGGTTACTATCCGTTTACCTAGTCTATTTTAAAAAGTATTTAATTATAAAGCTGAAGAGTTTGTTTGTGTAAACACTGTAAACGTACTAATCTCAAGTTCCACTGGTATAATATTGAAAAATTCTTCTTGTAATAATCCATTTAATTTTATTGAGGAAGGTTATCCTTACTCCTTACTAATATATAAATGTGAAATCCGGATGATGGCAATCATAATTTTGACGAGCTTAAATGTTGATGTGTGGAACGAAACAATAGCGCGATTTACAAAACGTACAACGCCATCTATTGAGCACAAGAGTAAACTTCTGTTTGTTAAGGATTGATTTCTAAATTTCACGCGTACGAAGTCGCGGAAAACAGCTAGTAGCATAATATAACATCACACTGTGATCAATAGGAGCGTAGCATTGTTAAAAATGTTATAAAAACGGTCTAAATTCCACGCGTATGGAATCGCGAGTAAAAGCTAGTTTACAATATGTAGTTTAATCTTTAGAATAATATTTAGTATTAAGTTTAGTTACAATAGTGTACAGAAACAATTGGCAAAATAATTTACAAAACACTAAGTTGACATGATTATTTCCCAAACTTTTTTAATCTATTAATATAACGTTGTTAATTACTTTATGTTACCTTTGTATTTTGAGTGCCAATTGCACAAAAAGCAAAAATCTCACACTTGCAAAATCCTTATGAGTGGTTATATAGTTTATTTTATTTGAGCCATTTTACGAGTATAAACTTAAAATATATAAACACTTATTTCTATAAATATTTTTCTCATTTTAAAAAACTTAGTACATACGAGTATAACTATGCTTAAAAGGTACTCTGTGACCTATTGCAACTTATATTTTCTGCGTCTGTAAAAATGATACTTATATCAGTCGTAATATTACAACTATTTCCTTATTATTAAAAATCCTTGTGTTTTTATTTTCTTAAATTTTACTTGGAGTCTAATAAAGCATTATTTTTAAAAAGTACATAAGTTTTGTTAATTACCAAAACAACATGGCAATGGCTCGCTTATATAAATCTCACGTAGCATTTTGACTTTTATCATTCAATCAACTATAATTAGGCGCCATTAGGCAATGAATAAGTATGATTGGCAGCACAATATTGCATATCATACCAGATACTGAACAAAAACACCGTAAACAATTCTAGGACACAAAAACAATGCTCATTCATAACTAGGCCTTCGTTTATGATGCAAAGTATATTAGGGTACCGTGCTTTAAGTTAAAGCATGAACCTATTGCTGAGATTTCGCTGCCATCCATCCGTCTGTCACCAGGATGTCCATCTGTCTGTCTCAAGAACTTAACATAATGATAAATAGAGACTTAAAATAAATAGAGACTTAAAATTTTCACAGATGATATACTCGTATGTCTGTTGTTGCTGTACAACAAATATCTACTTACGTACGTTATAACAACAAATATCTACTAAAAATTAAAATACAATAAATATTTTAGGACGCTCCCACACAACAAACGTTGTCGGTGTTACCCTTAGTAGACTACATGATTATGACGGTCTCACGAATATGTAATAATTATTACAGCACAGAGCCCTATGTGTGCGAATCCAAGTCGTGTTTGGCTGGTGTTGTGTTTTAACGGAGATTTACCTGACTTGTGTTACTTGTCTGAATTAATATTATCAAATCTCTCACGGTATTACAACCTAGTTGATTACGAGAGAATTCTGTTCATTGATGAAATTATTACATAGCAATTTGTAAGCTTACTGGTTACACTACAATTCACAAAGAAGCTTTCTTTTTAGTGTGCCACTAGTCAGTAGTCATCGTATCTCTAGCGGTGTATTCCGTGTATTATTATGAAAATCTTAGTTATATAATTGACGAAATTAAAGATAGCATGGACGAAAATAAAAATCTAATCGTGAAAGTTTTATTAACAATTTATGCTTAGAACGTAAATAGTTTCTGAAAATTGTATTTTAGGAATCCGGAGAATAATGAGAATGAAATTATTCTATCTCCGTGTGTTTTTGGCCGCACTCGAAGGGTATTTGATTTGCCTCGTAATATTGTTTGTTATATAGTTGGTTGGATTCTTGTAAATAAAACATAAAGAATTTGATATGAGTTCTGTTATCTATTATGTAGAGTCGAAATGTAAATGTTTAGACAGGTTTACTTCAATAAATTTCTCTGCTTGCTAAATAATCTAATGGAAGATATCCTTGCCTTTGTATTAATCAATAGCTGAAGGTTAAATAACGGCATTTGAACAATTGTCTTTATTGCTAAACCTAATAAAATTACAATTAACCTCTGAAACCGGGTTTGAAGTCAATTATATGATTTAAGAAACTTTATGCAAATTTCACGCCACATATCACAGAGAATTCCAATGAAATGTTAAGTGATGGTTAAGACATTCGTATGTTACTATTACATCTCAGCTGTTACACAATAACATAAAGGCGTTGTTCTCAAAATTTGATGAGTTATTCCCCACATTCGCTTTTCTTGCAAAATACCTACCTATTGAATCGGCGTTAAGTTGAGGTGATATTTAAATGCCTGAACATTAGAGAGAATCCCATTTCCGAGACACGTTGAGTATGCGAACATTAAACACGGTACGAGAGGCAATTTGCGCGAATTCTGCGCGTTGTGATGACGTAAACTTTCACTGCCAGCTAATGACGTTAGTTTGTAAACAAATCACACACATAGTTTATAAGAAAGTTAACAAATAAATGCTTTTTCGACTCATTGTGCATATTTCAATTCAATATTGTTCAATATTCTATATTTTGACGTAAATATTTTTTTCTAACGTATTTATTAACGTGAGAAGTAATTTTTATGATGTGTTTAGCAAAAAATATTGCATATTATTACTTTACTTGTGAGCATGTGAACTTTCTATTGTTGTGAATTTAGTAAATATTCAATTAAAAATAACTAGTTTAAGTAAGAACGTAAGTACGCCCAAATTATCATACATACACAACGATGCTTGTAAATGCTTGTAAATGCACTTTTCAGGCCACCGTCGTTTACATTAGAGTATGTCTTTCTCCCCCAGCGTTTTGACTTACATCGGCTGTGTATAATATAATAGCTGTTGATGATCATCTATGAATAAACGAAAATTTAATTAGACTAAGGTATTTGATACAAACTGCTAGCTCATGTGGCGCCAAAGGCAATTAAAATATTTCAATACAAGAATATCGAATCATTGTAAATAAACGATGATGACAACACCATACAACTCAAAAACCAAGACGTGATTTTATAATTACGGTCAGACTGCATTTCGCTCGTTTAGTGTGGAGAATCAACATGCATTTATATTTACAGTTTCCCACAGATTATAATATGAATCACTGATTTGTAAAGTCGTGTGGTTAGATAGATAGATACCACTTTGAAAACAAGTCATATCTCAATCAGTGCATTCTGAGCATGCATGTATGATCTCACGGAGTGAGATTTCTATTTGTTCACGATCTTCTTGCAATAGTAGAGCCAAACCTTAGTTACGAAATGAAAAAACAACATTTCACCAATCTTGAAATACCTACAGGTTACATACAAAATTCTTTCAAATATCGTATGTTTTCACCAAAATATAAACAACTATACATCCATCCATCCATCCATCAGCCTCTCTCCATTCACTGTTGGACATAGGCCTCCTCCATAGAACGCCACAACGCGCGGTCTTGTGCCACTTGCATCCAATGTCTCCCCGCGACCTTGACGATGTCGTCGCTCCACCTTGTCGGGAGCCGCCCAACGCTGCGTCGTCTGGTACGTGGTCTGTAGTTACTATACAAGCTGAAAACAAATAGAATGTTTTAATAGTCACATTTCTATGGTAAAAATTGAATTAAATGTCTTGTGTAATCAATTTCGCAAGGAATTTTGTAAGCACACATAACGCACGTTGCCCGTAGCAAGTCTATTAATTATTATTTATGCTTTATGTAAATTTACAATAGATACGAGGAAAGAGAAATCTAAAGTGGTGAGACCCAGAGAGGGTCAAGCTGTGTCGGCTAAACAGCAATCTGGCGAGATCGCCAAATTGTTTAAATATAATCTTTAAGTAGTTGTAAAAACTACCATTTTCGCAAGACAAAACTAACAACGTGTTCAAATGAGATTCGAAGATGTCCCTGTGTAACTTAGGTACAATGTCTTAGCGTAACACAAAGTTAATTAATTGTGTCCCTATTTCAAATCTTTGAGAGTTCCGTAGGATTTGATAAATGCTATTTCAAAATTGAAACATGTCACATTTCTAACCGAGTAAGAATAGTATAATTTATTAAAACTGTTAAAAATTATGATTTTTTTAGTTTGCTGAGAACTAATTCTACATTTTAATAAAATCTATTTGCTAAACGCTAAATGCTAAAAGTTTAATAGCAACATGATCGCGAAATCAGATGCGGTCGCGTACAAAATGTATTGATAAATGTATCACATGTGGTAAACCACATAATCTTGGGTTTTGAAATAATTATCACACTACATATATAGGTATAGCCAATGAGCAAATATTACATATTACACTCAATTACGTCAGAGTCAAATCATCATTTTTACCTGAACACAGAAGCAAAAATGGGTTAAAAATTAATATAAAACAATGTCGTCATTTTTGTATCTATGTCTCTATCTGAGCTTATATCTTCAAAACTGGGCAATGGATTTTGATGCTGTTTTTTAATAGATAGTGTGGTTTAAGAGAAATGTTTTTTTGTATAATTTAGTTTAGTTTTTAAATTCACGCGTACGAAGTTGCGGGCAAAATCTAGTTACATAAGTACTTAAGTTTTTGTTACCTGTGATCTTAGAATCCTTGTAACTATTTGCTAATTCTAAAAGTATATATTTTAAAGTGCACATCATTTCGATACAAGTTGTAGACTCAAGTTTGTATAGAAATAAATTAACTATCAGACAAATAATTATACGTAATAATATACAAATTAGTGACAATCGATGTATTAAATAAAAATCAATGTATATAGGTATTAAGTCAAAATGTAAACTCATGATGGCAAATCATAAACCCTAGTGATTTCCAAATGCCATTCATAATGAATATATTTGTATTTGTATTTGTTATTCCTTTTATATGATTAAAAAATAAATTAATGACTATGTATTTGCGCTACTTCGTCAATATTTGCTTATTTAACCTTAGTTTCATCTTGCAAGCTTTGTATGAAGTAACAAGGTATTGTATTTGAGAATAACTTTACTCGCATATGAACATTTTATTTTATTGCGTGACATAAGGCTTAGAAAGCATATAGGAAAATATTTCTTCCTCGTTACGAGTATGTTGGGAAAGTGTTGTTTGTGGTTGTATTTAATGATTCCTATCATGTTTTCAGTGTTAGCTAATTCGGAATTTAAAACTGTATATTACCTACATATCTATTTTAATAACAGTACTTTTAACATTATAAACACCTCAGAAATATTCATTTCATTATAATTACTAATTAATCATAGGTACTTTATAAAGCTTAAAGCTTATTCAAAATTGGTTATAAGAATTTTTTTCCTTCACTTTATCTGTCTTTTTTTCTTTCTTTTATCTACGTCTGTGCCTCTGTTTCTATCTGCTTTTGTATTTATGTTTTGAAATTTAGTCCTGATTTCAAAATGACGCCTTACTACTTACTTACTTAGTTAGTATCACTAATAGCAGGATCTAAACCAACAGAATAAATTATATCTACATAAAATCTACGTGAAATTGTAGTAATTTAAAATAAATGCATATGGAATTGTTCATAAACAATACACATATTATATTGTATTGCACAATAATAAATCGAGTTTATACCATGACAGCAATATAGTATAATTGTTCTTGTTTCGGAAATAATAAGCATCAGAGCGAGGTGTCACGCAGAGCTTGAGGCGGTCACTGCTCTTACGATAATTATCGTCGACAAGCGCCGGATCTTATGATTACAATTATCTTGCACAATACTGACCTGCCGGCGCCAACAAAATAATTTACTTTTAGTTCTTTCCGTGTAATCAATATCTTTCTTTATTACCGTGAAGTTTTGCACGCTCATCATACTTTATCAAGGAGGCGAACTAACCACCCGGGCACTTACCTACAAGGTATTTTATCGAGGCACGGTATGTAATATGTTTCTATTCTCATTGATTCTCAGAGAGCAATTTAATATACTAGATTCTTAGGGGATAGATTTTAAGCCCAGAAACCAAAATAGATCTATTATTGTATTCTGAATTCGTATATGTACTAATAAAGGTCTCGGAGTCTTGAAATAGATAATATAGGATTATAGGCTTACTGTAGAATTGATACATTCGTAACTATATGATTTGTAATTTACCTTCTAATTTACTAACATTAAACGGTAGCAGTATAAATGAATAAGAAATAACACTCATTCAGTTCCTAAATAAAAACATAGAACGTCTTACATTACCATCAAGCTCATTACAAAAGCTTGTAACTAATGATTAGTGTCAATTTAGACATCGTGTGGAGGAAATTTAGTCCAGCGCATTGAACAAATGAAGAGGTCACGCATTCAAATCTGAGGTGAGATCAATGCGCATTGTCAATGAATAATCAATACGTGCGAATACCAAATCCTTTGATGTAATGAAGTAATCTTTGTCATAGAAAGCGAAATTTCGTATTTGTTGACAATAGCAACTTATGTAATTATACGCTATTGTGTGAAGTTTATCGTATATGCATTGAGAATACCGACTTTAAACATACAATGAACAAAACTAGGCGTGACGCACATAAAGCTACGAGAAACGCATAGCTCTTACTGAGAATATACGAATTTTATTTTTTCTTTTTAATTTACAATCTTAGCAAACTAGCTTGTAGCCTAACTCATTTTTCTATCTATCTGTCGATCAGTCTGTATGCATATCTGTTTACAATAGCATACTCCTATTGTAAAATCATAACAATTCTACCAAATTCCATTTGGAATAAAGCCATCTTAAACTGAATATCTTATTTAAAACAAATAAATTTATATACCACTTTACATATTATATCTACACAATTAACGTTATTTATTTAAGATATCAAATACAATAAAAACACACCTTGCTTTATCGTAATAAATATACATTCGTTTGTGGAATTTTGAACCGGATTTCGTGTGACAATTCCCACGCGAAGAGAAGTGCAACACGTAAGCCAAAGATTGTGGATGACAACCAGTAGACTGGCCATCCCGGTAATAGGCACATCTCAAATATTTGTTTGTGTACCTATTTGTGGCGTGTCAATGACCTCTCCACATGTATGCAGCTGCTTGAGTAGTGCAGTACTTGATAACATGTCAACATCGTGTGCTTTCGTTTCAATAATTCTATTGTTCCAAAATGATTGAACACATTACAATAAGTATTAGTTTATATACATTTATTATATACTTTTTAATTATCTTTGTAACTATAATTAACATCCTTATTACCTGTGGTAAATTAAAAAAAAGTTTTCATTAAAGAGGACATGCCTTTATTTAATTGTTTCCAATAACTTATAATACATACTCATACAATAACATAAAAGTAGCAAAACCCTATGGTTCATTACAACATGACAGTAAAAGGGAAAGCAAGATATTAATGTTACATCTTTATAGACAACCATTTTACAAGTACTAAAAAATATATCCACCATTTCGTTTTATTGTTGTGTTATTTAATTAAACAAATACAGTATGAGGTACTTTTTACTATTTAAACTCTTTTTAACTGTAAAACGTTAAACCTGCAAAATAAAAAAATAAACAGCAATGTTATAAAATTGGCGTAGTAGGTACTTAACTTACCTACTTTATTCAATTCAATTCAATACTATTTATTGTACACCAAAAATAGATTAGAGAGTTGTTTATATTAAATTAAAACAGGTACAAAAGGCGGCCTTATCACTATCTGCGATCTCTTCCAGACAACCTTGGGATGGAAAATTTAATTTCTGGAATTAGATAAATAAATAAATAAATATAAATATTCACGGACATTTCACACAACAGATGTTTGTAGTGTACCTACTAATTAGTTTTTATCTACCTAATAATAGATATACATACACACATAAATACGTCAATACACATACATACATTACACAATTACATATAAGCATAAGCGTAGATGATAGGACTTATTATGACCTTTATAACCAGATTAGTTTTACAGAGTTTTTCAGTTGCAACAACAATATCGTACTCGTCCTTTAGTATTTCAATATAACGCGAAGTTAATAGCTAAAGTATTGATAAAGTGGATACAAGTTTAGCATAAGGTTACTAATCGCCAGTATTTGCGCAGTGAGGGCACAACACAGGTCAAATACACGATTCCGAGGCAACTGGAAGGTTTCTCCAATACCTACTGTTATACTTTGTTATATAATGTACACTTTAACTTGTAAACTGTATTATATAAGCTTATGTTATCGTATAAAATATCGCTAAACATTTAAAAACATAAAAGAAGATGACAAGTTTCTAAAAAAAAAACTGATTATTATAACTGATGTCAATTTTCACGAGGTTTTTATACGTGACTAGAACAAGAGAAATGTTTTGACGAAGATATTTTAACACAAGAATGTTCACGATTCGACCTCTGACCTCTTCGAATTCAGTACATAACCGCATCATTTAATAACGCTGTGGGCTATTTTGCCAATAATATTTTATGTAGGTACTTAATTGCATAGCTGTGGAAAGAATTTAATTTAATTGAGGTTTTTATAAAGGTACATTACTGTCACAAAGATTCGGTAAAATATTTGTTACAATAAAACTATAGTAAACTAGATACTAATAGTTAGCTCTCCTATTTTCATGTGGCTGAAACTGACCTAAGTACTAACTCGGCGTGTACAACTACACTTATCTAAAAAATGAAAATAGCTATAGCATATTTTGATTAATTGGCTTTTTTGTAAACATTTTTATTAATTAAAATCGTTAGTCATTTAATACAGAATTCTAATAAAAAAGTTTTGTTAACATTGCCGAATTGTGCTATTGGCACTATCAATTTTAGTTTTTTAGTTAAGTTTAGTTGTGCACGTAGATTCGGTACCAATGTATATGATTATATTGTGTTTATTTTTTCTTAACCACGAGATATTTATTTAGTAAAAACATCTTTGATGCGTTGATAGTATTATTAGATTAATACATTGTGAGGTAAATAAATGTATAATTTGAACTATAAAACTAGTTAGTTATCAATATCATGTATGTACCTATAACACATTAGGTATCCTGTGTAGTAGATATACAAACAAAACATGTCACAAATGTTGCGTGTGAAACGACTCCATTTAATTAAGTTTCCAACTTTATTCTCATCCGGATTGTTGTTAATTAAGAAAATATTGTAACGAATAATACATACATCAGTTACGGGGTATTTAGGTTCGGTAAAAATATAACAACGGAGGTAACCTACTTCCAATCTTATATGTAGAAAACGCTTTGATAAAAGTATTTACTTGCTAAAGTGGTGTACGTTATTCAACGAAAGATCAATGGGTAGATTACATTGCTACTACTAACGCTCTCTGTGTCTTTAAAGATAAACAAAATAGTAATAACACCTTAGATTATTCATGGTATTAATTAGTTAAATGTTCATTTACAATATATTGCAAATAAATAATAGTTCTATCTCTATGTTTATGGATAGATACTATACAATTACGTGTAAACTACACGTACTTAATCACATAGCTAACTAAAACTTTTAATGATTACATTAAGAGGATACCAAAATAGCTTCGTGCATTTTTCTATGTACGAAGCTTTCATTGTTTCTTTAGATTGAATGGCTAGAGCTCTAATTTTTAAGTATATGTTTTTTCAATATATGATCTAGGATCGCGTAAACTCAGAAACGCGATTGAAAAAAGTTTTCTCGATAGAAAATCTTAGCGAAACAACCTCTAAAATTTTTTATTTTTTTCATTTGTCGGTCTATTATTGCGTATTAACTAATGAAATAACTTTAAAAACATAAGTAACTATTATATATAGAAACACGTAAATCAGAATTAAAATATATTTAGTAGATTTTGAGTAAATAGGAAAAGTATCCCTAATTCTTCATTTTCTGTGCCTACTGGCTGTGTTAATATGTACGCGTCGGCGATGATATACGATAATATTAATGTAGGCCCTTAAGAAAAGATATAAATGTGACCAATCATACATAATGGCCATTATACGTGTCACATTGGAATATTTGTGGATATATCTATAGATATGTCATAACAATATTATAATATAGCAAAATAACTCACTTTCTAAATGTAACTCTTCGGAAATTCAAATATTTTTGTCTATTCCTCTCAAGAAATCTATTTCTTTAAGATGTTATTTAGCCTATTATATCGAAGAAAATGATTGTGTTTATGCTGAATTATTTTTCGTGAGCGTATTATAAAAAAAATTTTTGCAACTAAGACCCTATCGGCAAGTCTAATATGTTTAATTCAGTCGGTAATGTTAAAAACCGCCAAAATTATGCCAAATAGAATTCCTTTTATTTTACAGATGTGAGTAATTGAACTGGTGCTCAAGTCTACTATTTTGGAACAATTGTCATACCGGCACAATACCGGCACGATACCGTTGCAATTGAAGTCAAATATCCGTAGTCTGCTATATGCCGTCATAACGGTCGTTCAATGGTAATAGAATTGTTGATCTCTTTTATCTATGCATTGAATTTTCGATCTCTTTTATCTATGGATTGTGTTAGAATGTTGCCGTTTTTAAAAAATGCGTTAGTTGACGTGATTTTCGAAAAACTACTAATAAATTTAAACATTTAATCATGCTAGACTTCGTTTAGATATATTTGTACATACTATTTATTAGTATAAAAAGCAATGTGAAGTTTAGGAGATTAGTAAATTGCAATAAATTACAAAGAACAATTTCTAATATTTCTATCTATCTATTTTTTATTTATGGCAATCTGTCGACACAGGACAATTTAAAAATATTACTGTCAAATTCAAAATAGCAGACTACCGAAACATTTCAGTCATTGAATTGCAATTGTGAAGCAGTTGTGTACGAGACTAGCAATTTATGTCACTTTGACAATTGTAAGTCAATGATGAAGTCGTTATGACGACACAATAATAGTAGACTACCAAAAACTTTACTATTGCACCATAATGGTACAATAATGGTACAATAATGGTACAGTTGTGACACCGTTGAAATACCCGACTCAGGGCCCTGTTATATTCAAAATAGAGTACAACATTAGCCTTTAATTAATTATTTACTAATTTATTTACTAAAATAAATGTATTTTTATTAGGTATTTCATTGTCTCATACAATAAATCAATTGACTAATAACCAAACAAAGTAGTCACTTAAAAACTACTAGGTTAAAAACAATGTACTTGAATATTGAGGGAAAAGCCTTAAAAAGCCTTTATAGTAGGGGAGCCGAAGAGGGGATTTCGGGATTTACTAAAGCGCGTCAGATTAATATACAGGAGGATACCTTGTACCCGGTTAAGTACCTCCACAAAATATGAGACCCATATATAAGGCCGCCCGTGAAGGATACAGGATCAGATTAGTAAAAAAAAATTGACCATCAGAAATTCTCGAGCGCGTCAGATTAAGGTAGGGTGAGTTAATTACATCCTAAAAAGTGTATATTCCACTAATCTGACAATTTGAGAGTGACGTAAAAAAAGGGGAGGGCAACAAAGTTGTAAAAAAAAAACGTCATCTCGACATTCTCGAGCGTAGCTAAATTTTTTTTATTTTGAAGGTAATAATTCAAGAATAATGAAAAATATATAATCTGACAATTTCCGCAAGCCGAAATAACAAAAATTCGTCGATAAAGTTAAATGCGTGCAGCTGCGTGATGCCTACATTTGGGTTTGTTTGAGTTGGACTTCTAAATGTTTAATTAGGACTGTTTATGAGATATTAAGCCATCAAAATATATCGTAAAAAAAGTTGCAAAGTTACACTGTCGGCTTTTAAATTGTTAGATTTACCAGCTGCTCTGTGTCTAGCCAACCGGAGTCGCCGATAAGATATAACAATAGATTTTAAGGACAATAGAGTCGTAAAATCTCATCTCCATTGAATCATAGCTAGACAAGAAGCACAATTAAAAAGCTCTTAGGAATATTTATGAGTATGTTGTAAAGATAAATCATACAAATTTTTAGACAAGTATAAAATATTATTTCTATTACAGCGTGATCATTTATAATTTACAACAATTAAAAAGAAAGTAAATATTATGATCTAAGATAATTTGTATCACAGAATAGTTTTATCACATAATGGACAATAATTTGAAAGTGTAAATACTTTCGTTAATGTTTTCGTTCTTCAAACTATTTACTTTTGAGGTGTAAGTATTTGGTACACAAGGAAACGTTGAAGTTACTAACTTTCTTTTAGTATTGAATATAGTCGCTTCAATTTTATTTTTCTCAAATCACGCTGTAATAGAAATAATATTTTATACTTGTCTAAAAATTTGTATGATTTATCTTTACAACATACTCATAAATATTCCTAAGAGCTTTTTAATTGTGCTTCTTGTCTAGCTATGATTCAATGGAGATGAGATTTTACGACTCTATTGTCCTTAAAATCTATTGTTATCTCTTATCGGCGACTCCCGTTGGCTAGACACCAGAGCAGCTGGTAAATCTAACAATATAAAAGCCGACAGTATAACTTTGCAACTTTTTTTACGATATATTTTGATGGCTTAATATCTCATAAACAGTCCTAATTAAACATTTAGAAGTCCAATTCATCTTTTTGAAATTTAACTTTTTCTAGTGTCGGCTCCTGCACTATAGTGTGGAGGACTGGGAATAAACGGCACCTTTCCCTCCTCACCCTTTTTATTCCCATTCGTCCACACTATTCCCATACCTCCACACTGTGGACGACGGGGTGTGGAGGACTGGGAATGACCCGCTGAGTTCAAAATATAGTTCAAAGTACAATTTTAAGCGCCCAGGAATGGAATTAGCGGGAAGTTGCAGGGATGGCCTTTAAGGTGAACCGTTTTTCGAATTTTTTTTTGTCAGATTAGGCGAATCCCTCTAGGTAATCGTCAGATTATGAGACAGTACGTTTAGAACATAAAGATGAACCATATATATCTTAATCTGACGCGCTTGAGTATTTCAAAATGGCGAATTTTTTTTGCACATTATGAAACTGCCCGTGAGTTTGCGTCCCATCGAAATCGTCAGATTAGTGAATGAGAGCTTTTTTTTGGTGCACTTAACACTCCCTTAGAAAATCTGACGCGCTCGACAAATTTTTTTTTTTTTCATTTTCAACCCTTAAATACAACCACCCGCATCATGCAAACGATCAGATTAACATACGTACATTATTAAAAATACGTAGGGCATTGATGCTATCAATATCTGACGCGCTCGAGGATGTCCATGCAACAGTTTTTTTTTACATATTTAAAAATCTATAGCCGCTTTCCCCACCGATAAAAGTGAAAAATCACATAACATTTTTTTCTTCTTATCATCTAAGCTTTGCAACTCAATAGGTCTCTATGACGCTCGAGTAAATCCCCATTTAGCATCGTGGGCTCCCCTACCATTATTCATACTTTAACTTAGTACCTAGCACTGCTGGCACCCAACAGCTCTATGCGATCTTGATGATAGAAAATGAAGTCACACCGTATTCAAAAACGTAGAGTTGCATAATATTCTTATTTTAAAAAAAATTTTAGAGTACGTCACGTGTGTTGTTAAATCACAGGATTATATCACAATACATATGCGTATGTTAAGTGGGTTAGTTACAGTATCATACCTACGTATAGGTAACTACTATTGATTTTGACATTCGCCGAGAAACGCACCTCTTTGACTTATGGCTGGTGAAAGCGGCGACACATTGAATAAATTTTGCAACAAGTGAGCATCAGCTTTTTGGCATTTAGATACTTGATCTTGTATCCTTTTTAAACAAAGATTTATGGATAAAGATTTGTGTTTACATAATTAGTGTATAATGTTATTGTCCTAATGTAATACTTCTAATACTTTACAAGATAGAAAAATATGTATTTCCACATCGTATTTGAAGCTTTCTCGATATTATTTTAGGATGTTCCTATTACTAAAAATAATAAATATAGTGACCGCATGCGCGTATACATACACTGATAACGGTTAGACACGATAAACATTTTTATCCATTACAGTGTTTTTAAAATCTCTATGGGGTCCTAATGCAACCATTCCTTGGTGAAACCCTTGATTTATTTTGTTAAATAGTACACAACAACAAAGTAATAAACATTGTCACAATTGTTAGTACTTATATAAACTAATATGGCTTTAGTTATAATATGGCTTTAGTAATAATTGGACAAAAAAATGATAGCAATCGCTTTTGTCGCAAGCTTTTCTTGCAGAACGTAAAAACATTAGCTTCCGCGTGTAACTAAAAGTACGTGCTGCTGACAAAATGAAAGATAAAAATGTATGTCTAAGGAGGCAAGATCAAAAAGAGAAGTATTATTTTATATGTCTATTTTAATACTTCTTAATACCTGGCATGGTACCTAAATTCAAAATTATGAAATGCCACTTCTATTTTATTAGATTTGTCAAAATCATAAATACATTTAAACATTAATGTCAACGATGCAGTTACTGAGCAATTCCCCTAAATCATGTTATTTACATTTCATAGTAATTTCCCTGGCCTTATCCCATAAGTTGGGGTCGACGAAACTATTCTTTTCCTCCATGCTCTACCGTTAGACAACATTTTTATTTTGCTACTTTTACTAACATATCCTCTTTCACACAGTTCTTTCATCTTTTCTTCGGTCCAGTCGGTTCTAAACATTCAAATGTGTTAATTAATATTTAGCCTACGGTTATAGAAAATGTCTATCTATTAAATACTTGTTGACGAAAGTAAAAGGTAAATGGCGAGGTTATCTTAGAAACACCATCACTGACGAGACAATAGTGATACGTAAGGTATGGTCAAATAATATTTTGATAAATGATCGTTATTAATTAGACGTGTACCGAGTAGTTCACGCATGCCTGATGTAATTGTGAACTACCAAACAATAAAACACATAATTAACTTATCATATATTATGTTGTCGGTTCATTATAAGTAGGTATATAGTTACAAGAAGGAACATTGTATTGTAAGCTTAATGAATACCAGCTTTCTAAACGGATTGCTTATAATAAAAATTTACGTCTAAGCTATCTATTTGATTTTTTAATCAATCTACTACAGAAAAGTTTCACCAAAATCATGAAAATATTATTACAACAATAGGTATATGTTATTCATGTGTGATAGTAAATTTTAAGCAAAAACCTATAATCGTCTTAGGAACGATATTTTATGACTGTAATAGATATGTAACAAAACACATTGTTCTATTTATGTTAACAAGTAACTGGCGATGTAATCTAAGACTAAAAAGTAGATGATCACGGGAACGTGGAAGTACGCAATATCTATTGTAAGCACGTAGGTATTAAGTTATTGAGATGTATGACATATACATTTACAGTGATAACTCCATTTTTAGCACATTATCTTAACTATCCTATAATACCAAAGGCAAACCTAAAATGGGTATGGAGTTTTGTTATAAGTATAGTTCTGTAATTAGGTACTATTGTATTCCAAATTTTAATAGATCATTTTTTTTAATTTCAGATACTGGCGTTAGCGGCTTTCTGTATGATCGCATCAAGTTCGGCTCAAGATACTACCACGGATCTTTATAATGACAAGTTAAACACCATTGAACCTAAACCATCAGTGCGTTTAGATCCATACATAAGAAAAGCATTGCTCAAAGCTCTTAGCGAACTTGAAGAAGGCGATAACTCAACTACCGGCTCAGACTCTACAGACGAGACTACAGCTTATGATTCTGATTCCTTTACAACAGGAGATGATACGGATCTAGAAACATATACAGAGAAAGAAGGGATACAGATTCATTCGTTCATAGTCAATGGACAATCTGCTTTTGTCAATAATTCTAACATCCCAACAATTGTTGATAGCAATATATCTATAATAAGCACTACAGCAGGCATTGTTGAAAATCAAGTGACACCAACTTTACCTACATCTGCTAGCTTCCCTGAAATATTTCAAACTAAGGAGAGTGGTGTAAACTTCCAGCAGACAAGAAGTATTCCAAGTGCTTCAAAATCAAGTACAAGTGATAATGTTACTTCCAAGAAAACTACCTTTAAACCGAAGCCTACCACCACCACAACGACAACTACAACTACTACCACAACAACAACTCCCAAACCAACACATAACGAAGATGGAGAAAATATAGAAGAAGTTGATAAACGTGACGTACAAGTATATCAAGCACCATTAGTAGCTGCCTTCACCGTACAACAAGATTCACTGGGACTACCCAAAAAAGTCATACCAATTTATCAGCAAACGAATACACAAAACTTCGGGCGCCCGCCACCACCAGCACCCACAAATTTACCGCCAGCTGTTATACCTTCATTATCTTCTGTGCAAACCATACCTAGCGTAGGTATTAACCAACAGCTACCTCACCACGATTTTATCACTCAGCATCTGGCATTACAAAAACAACTTGAAGAAAAGCAAAGATTTCTTGAAGAACAGCTCCGATTGTTGCAACAACAACAAAGACAGCAAGAGGAACTACTGCGAAAACAACAGTTTCTTTTACAACAAAAAGAAGCTCAGAGATCACAGTTTCTTGCGAATAATGCAAAATTTCAAGCACAAAGTTCCGTTAATAATTTTCAAATACAGAAGCATGTTCCACAAAATCAGTTTGTAAGCCAAAATACGCCTTTCCGACCCAATAATGGTCAAGTATCAATTCAACCCAGTGTACCTATTGAAACAACCAATTCAGTTACAAATCAGCAGTTGCCAAGTCGCGAGGCCGTTGACTTTTTAATACACTTACGTAACCAGCAACCTAACCAATTCCCGTTGCAAGAAAATCATCTACCTCAAGGAATAAGTAATTTCCTTCAACCAAATGCGAATCAAAACTTTCAAGGAGTTAACTTTAATCAAATAAGACCTGTAGAACAATTTGGTCAACAAAAACAGGGCCATCGTGTATTCCGACAAGAGAGTGGAGTTGGTAACTTTGGTCTGAACAATCAAAACGTAAATACATTCAATCCGGTACATCAAACTTTTAACCCAGTCCATACCAACCGTTTCTTTCCATTGAATGCTCAAAATCAGTATAATGCTGACGCGGAACTGAAGCAACTGTTCGTACAAAATGGATTGAATGGTCGAAATCAGGAAGATCTAAATATTGTTTCCAAAGTATTATCCTTAAACCATGGAGTTTCGTTTAATAATCAAATTTTAAACAACAGACTCCCTTTTGACTTTGATAACCGAAGACCCAATTTAAGGCCACATAGATTTTAAATACATAGACCTAATTTTAAACGTTTGTCGTCAGGCTGATAATTTTGGATAATCATGCATTGAGTTAATGTCACTAAATAACTGACTAAAATATTAATGGTGCTAATGTATACAGTGAATTTAGTTACATAATTTAACACAAAATACAGGACAAAATATTTGTTATTACCAAAGAAGTGGTAAAACGACCACCACTGAACGTTACATGTCCCTATTTTTGTACTTATTCGACAATGATGTATTATAATAGAATTAGGTATAATTATTTATTTTACTGTAATATTTACGAACTGCCATAAGTAGTATAATTAATAGATCTTTATAATAAAGAGGATTGACTCTATCGTCTCGGTAACAATCATCTAAATTTCTTATGTGTAAGCTTTTACCGTGAAGTTATCTACTTAAATCTAAAAGAAAACAAGCAACTAGTTTATGCATTTTTTGACTCCACTACATAAGCTTTATTAATTTATTAAGTGTATTTTGAACTGCCGCTATCAAAATTAAAAGTTACATTCAAATTTTTTGACGTCCATTAATTCAAGTAGCAACATAAGTACCTATATACTGGATAGGTACTTAGGTACTTATATTTCTATTAAAATATGACCTAAGATTAATGGTTTGAAGAAGTCGATTACTTTGGCAGAATCGCGAAAGTTGCTAAAACGAGTAGCTGAGCCAAAAATAAATAAAATAATAGAAGAAATCGATTTTATTGTAAGGATAATACGTAGGTAGTTAGATAGCTATCGAGTACCGTTAAGAAACTGAAAAAAGTATATTATAATAATGTAATAGATAGATTTAACTTTAAATTAAGTAGTATTATATGTATAAGTAGGAACTTAAACATTGCTTAACTATTGGATTATCATAATTTAACTTTAAATATTTGAAGTAAGTAATTCTTGCCTAGTGTAACTACCTATTACAAAACATTTAGGTATGGCCTTATTCATAATGACTTATCGGAGGTTTAAACGGAGATTTTATCGGAGAGATAATAAACGTTTTAGCGTAAAAAGACTATTATCTATTATGAATAACAAGTTTTGACAATTTTCGCGAACCGATTTTAGCGAACTTTTAAACCTCCGATAAGTCATTATGAATAAGACCATTAATAAAATAGCGTTTGTTCTTGTACCTACTTAACTTTTAATAAAATGTGTAAATATTATAATTATACACAAATAATAATTATTGTGTTTTATTTTTTATAAATGTAATAGCCTAAATAAATTATCAGCCAAATAGCAAATGCCTAATCCTTTGAAAATAACCCCTTAAATTAAAAGTAAGTACATTAATTGTATGGCAGTGAATGTGCTTTCCCATAAAGCTTTTAACTTACTTTTAAATTTCTGACTACCTATATCCTTCAAGTGTTTTCCCAAATAAATACGTCAATCTTCTTCTAACTTCTTTTTCTATATATGTATACCTATATACATATAAAAAATCTGTAGAAATTTTTTTTTGTATATTGAACATAATAATATGTATTTACAAAAATAAATAGTCAGATGGTTCTTTAACCATCAAACACCAAAATTTTTGTCTGTTTGTATGTTTAGATATAAATATAAAATTAAATGTTACACGTAAAAATTGTACACTTAACACTTGGTATTACTTATTACTTAGTCTTTGTTTCATCGCAATCGGTCCACTCGATCAAGAGATATTTACATAATACGAAATTTCTCAATGTGGTCGCAACACCATCTAGCGGCTAAAAAAGGAATCAAAAATTTATTGGGTCGATCGAAAAAATCGATTTACGCAGACGGAGTCGTGGGCACAGCTATATAGTATTTACATAAAAAACACAGCTAAAAAACATACAGTATTACAAATGAATTTAGGTACCACGTAATAGGTGTCTGTATGCAGTTTAAGAAATTAAGAATATTCGACTGTACGTACGTAGAGTACGTACGTAGAGTATTTCCCGTATTTCCAAAACAATAATATAATATATTTATTAATAATTACGATAAGTGTACCTGCACAGATTTACCTACGAGTGCCCTCGAAATTCTCTTCCGTGATGTGGGAACATATTAGTTAGGTAATTAACTATACTTAGTACCTTAGTTATTTATTGAAGTATATTAAAAAGCCAATTTTTTAATATTTTTTAAATTACGCGCTATAAAAATTCACAAGCACTTCTGTGATGTAGAGCCTTTTGAACATGTATGTCATATTTGATGTCATTGTGTCTGTATGTAGATGGCACGTAGCGAAAAAAATATATAATACATTAAACTAATTCGTATGATAAAAATTAATTTTGAAATAATTAACCCCGTTTTCCAATTATAGCACAAGAGCGCAATAAGCGGCACAATGCTCAACGTTGAGTGTTCAAACTACAGCAACGCATCGTATCCATCCATCCATCAACCTTTCTCAGTCCACTGCTGGACATAGGCCTCCCCCATAGAACGCCACAACGTGCGGTCTTGCGCTAACTGCATCCAGCGGCCCCCGGCGTATTTGACGATATCGTCGGTCCACCTTGTTGGGGGCCGCCCCACGCTGCGTCGTCCGGTTCGTGGTCGCCACTCGAGGACCTTCCGTCCCCAACGGTCATCAGATCGTCGAGCGATGTGGCCTGCCCATTGCCACTTCAGCGTGCTAACTCTTCGGGCTATGTCGTACACACCAGTCCTTCTACGGATCTCCGCATTCCGGATCTTATCACGTAGGGAAACACCGAGCATAGCCCTCTCCATAGCACGCTGCGCGACTCTAAGTTTTATTATGAGGCCGACATTCAGGGACCACGTCTCAGTTCCGTAAGTCATCACTGGTAACACACACTGGTCATAGACCTTTCTTTTCAGGCACTGAGGTATTTTGGACGTGAAGATGTGCCTAAGCTTCCCGAACGCTGCCCAGCCGAGTTGGATTCGTCGGTTGACCTCTTTCTCGAAGTTGGATTTGCCCAACTGGACTGTTTGTCCTAGGTAGACATAATGATCGACAACTTCGAGAATCGCATTCAAAACAGATACTGGTGCTGGAGTGACATGGACATTGAACATGACCTTGGTTTTATCCATGTTCATCCTCAAACCAACCCGTTGGGAAACACTGCTGAGGTCATTGAGCATTGTGCCAAGGTCCTCCAGGGATTCTGCCATGACCACGATATCGTCTGCAAATCGAAGGTGAGTGATGTATTCGCCGTTGATGTTGATGCCGAGTCCGGCCCAATTGAGGAGCTTGAAAACGTCTTCCAATGCAGCGGTGAACAGTTTTGGGGAAATTACATCCCCCTGTCTGACACCCTTCTGCAGTGGAATTGGTCTTGTGCTCCCATCCTGGATTCGGACTGACATAGTGGCGTTTCTATACAAAAACTTCAGCGCTTCGATGTACCGGTAGTCAATTTGGCACCGCTGGAGGGAGTGCAGCACCGCCCAAGTCTCGACTGAATCGAAGGCCTTCTCATAGTCCACATACGCTAGACACAAAGGCCGATTATACTCCTCAGCCTTCTGTATAATCTGGCGCAGCGTATGTATGTGGTCTATGGTACTAAAGCCTTTTCGGAAACCGGCTTGTTCGGGAAGGGCTGGAAGTCGTCGAACCTGCGCGAGAGTCGATTTGTAATGACTCTCGAAAACAACTTATAGACGTGGCTCAAGAGCGAGATAGGTCGATAGTTTTTCAAGCGGGTTTTATCGCCCTTCTTGAAAAACAACACCACCACGCTCCTGGTCCACGCCTCTGGAACGATGCCCCCGAGGATGACAGAATCGAACAGCTTCTGAAGGGCCACAAGGACCGGCTTGCCGCCCGCCTTCAGGAGCTCCGTAGTGATTCCATCATCACCCGGTGCTTTACTGTTTTTAAGCTGCTTACAGCGCGTGTCCCCCATACAAGATATTCCTCCTTTCTTCTAGTCTCCATGGCTCCATATCAAATATGTAACCGGGGTGCCAAACTAGGCGAATTATCGCCATTTAGGCGACCATTAGGGGTAAAAGGGCGACCAAAAAACCAATCAGCTATAGCCTCTATATATATGTATATCTACTATAGTCTCTAGGCTTCTTTGAAAAGGAGGACCAATTTGATTAGGACTTTAATAAAAATATTACATATTATAATTTTTTTTTCTTTATTTTACTTTACCAGTGCCAGTGCGTTGGACATGGACCCGTTTTATGTTACTTTACAAGTAATAACTTTTTATGGGAGGGTAAACTACTTCGTTACCCAACTACAACTATGTGTGTCTCGAAAGATTTGATAATCTTTCTTTCCCTGGCGCAGTACGTCTCATTAAATTATCTACTTGTCGTACCAATGTCCTGTTGTCATTGTTTATTTGCTACAATTTCCTCTGTGTGATATTTGAAATAAATTGAGAATGAGCATTTTGAGCTATAGAGCACAACCTTTTAGGCTAATTGGGGACAATACATTATAATTTAGGTTATTTCGGCTACCCAACGACCCCGCCAAGTCACATTAGCGTAATGAAATAGAGTAATATCTGGCCACACTGGCGTGAAGCGACGCCAAGGCGACGCATGTTTAATTTTATAGTTGATTGATCTACCCACGGATCTACCTCTACCTATCTTCTATCTCTATTTATTCTGTGGTTGATAGCCAGATTTACGAGTTATTATAAATTTCTACGTTTTGGTTTCTGTGGTTTTGGTTTTTAATAAAAGTAATTTTCACATTGTAATCTAGTCATTCATCATCTAATCTTTAACAGCCATTTCGTACGTACGGCATGGTTATCATGGACAACACAGGAGGTGTTGGTAGCTTAGAAGAACAAGCTCTAAAAAGGAAAGAAAGGTTAAAAAATCTAAAACGAAAAATACCCAACGATGACAGTAATGATTCTTCTAGTGAAATTGTCTTGCTTCCCAAGTAAGTACATACATTTGATGTTTCTTAGTCTGTAATTTATACACTAGTTACAGAAATAACTGAGGACTACATACACCTTTTCCGATCACGTAGCCTTTCGCAGGCTCTAGTCTGTCTGTGTACAAAATTTCATATAAATCAGTGATTTTGCTGTTTAGGAGCGTAAGATAGTCCTAGTAACTTTGCATTTACATTATGAGCTAGTATATGATTAATAAAGTTTATGTTTTGTATTGATAGGCCCAAGTTCCGAAGCTATAAACCACAGGATGAATCCCTTCAAGAAGCCAAAATAGAGGATGCTAAACCTGTAGCAGTAGAGGATGAAGTAAAGGATCTGCTTGAAGCAGGAAAGGAAAGAGTAAGTTATATTATATATTATTCATTTTATTTTTTCTAGATGTTGCATTTTTGACCGTAGTATTTCATTTGAAGGCTACTCATTTTGTATCCTTGAAAATTTTTAGATATGGAGAACTTAAAGAAAATCTGTAAGCATTAGGAACTTGTGGCCATTTTTAATTATCAATCTATGATTTCAGATAGATTATAATCCTCGTTTATCAGTTAGTTATTTCTACCTGCTGTCAAATTTTCAATAGAGATAAGAGATAGACACATTGATATTGTTTGCTTGTATCATGTTGCTTTCTGTTACATTCTTAGAAAACAATGTACCTAAGTTGCACTCTAGTTTATAATTTAGTAATACGACTAA
The DNA here is from genome assembly GCA_916999025.1 of Orgyia antiqua. Taxonomy (NCBI): domain Eukaryota; kingdom Metazoa; phylum Arthropoda; class Insecta; order Lepidoptera; family Erebidae; genus Orgyia; species Orgyia antiqua. Next base: position 10,155,498 of record OU779864.1, on the reverse strand, counting down.
CTATATGTTTATTTTATTTACTAGCTGTCGCCCACAACTCCGTATGCGTGGAATTTAGAAAATTTTCCCTACTGCTTCGCTTCTACTGGTCGTAGCGTGATGTTATATAGCCTAAAGCCTTCCTCGATAAATGCCCTGTCTAACGCTGAAAGAATTTTTCTAATCGGCTTAGTGGTTCCTGAGATTAGCACGTTTAAACAAACTCTTCAGCTTTATAATATGTATTAGTTTAGATTTGGTCCTTTAAACTAAATACCATGCAAAACTTTAATACAATAATAATGTAAATCTAACTTTATTCTGAGGCAAATTATGACAGGCTGCAAATAACTTCTTCAGCCTGTATGATGATTAATTTAAGATAACAGGATAAGATTAACAGGTATTTTCAATAACTATAGTCTAAGATACTATCTATCTACAGTCTACTTTATATAGGAAATGCTATATGTCAGTAGTTTATTGAAAAGTAGGACACATTTTCAGATAGATTTGTCTGTCTATAGTAGTGTCAATTTAGGAAAGATTGAAAACTGAAAGCGTCATAAAATAATACCTATTTATGATGCTTTCAGAAGAGAATGTGAAGTGGCATATATTCAGTTATATTTATTTGTAAAAACATTTTAGGAAAACACACAAAAGAAAGAGGCATCCTCCTTTGACAAAATGTTTTAGGTTTATTATTTTCTTCTAAGTTCTGTAGCATAAAAACAGTAAATATTAGTTGTTGGAACAGTTCCAGTTTCAATAGGATTATATAGTCAAAAGGTGTTTCAGTTAAAATTTGGGCTTTTAAGTTACTCATGGAAGAAAATAATGTGTAATTATCTCGTCATCATAATGAGTAACGAAAATCGTTAAACTATGTGGAAGGAATTAAGTGTAGAAAAATACTTAAGAATATGTTAGCTTGTTGTCGTCAGTATGTGTTTTCAAAAAGAGAAGTTAAGTGGTGGTGATCATTCCAATAGGTGACTAATGTCACCTATTGGAATGATCACCACCACTTCAAGATAATTCTTGAAGATAAAGCCTACACTCTTTGTATTTTATGAAATAAAGATAAAAAAAAAACTATAAAAATTGGATGGATTGTGCCAAAGTGGATATGGATGGATTGTGCCAAAGGGAAAGCAGACAACATATTTAAATGACATCTGACAGAAGAGTATGGAAGAGACTTGTAGAATCAACTCTAAGAAAAATTATGATTGGATATTTTACTTTAAGTTATTATTATTAATTAACGATCGTAAATATTTATGACCTACATTGTTTCAGCCTAAAGGTATGCCTTTATTAAAGGAGGAAGTTCTTATTTTGCTAAAATTAGTGGAGCGTCATCCAATTTTAAATATTAAAAGTACAAATGCTACTAATAATAGATTAAAAGAAGAGACTTGGGTAAAATTAACTAAAGAATTCAATGCTGCAATTGCTAGTCACCCACGTAGAGCATACCAGCTTAGGTTAAAATGGGAAAATTTGAAAAAGAATTCCCGTAAACGAAGCTCTTACATATATAATAACAGTTTGAAGGTACTATTCCATTTTTAAATTTTTGTGTTCTAAAAATAAAAAAGGTTTTTTGCTATGATTAGACAGTGTTATATTTTTTTAGAGGGTACCAGATTATATACACCCAGATGAAATCCTAGATAGGGTTGCCGCAATACTAAAAGAATCGTTGGATAATACACAATGTAGCAGTGAGACGGTTGATACACTTCTTGATGAAACATTGAATAATGATTCTATATTAAATCTTCCATCACACAATGATGATAAGATTCCAGTTGAATATGGTAAAGTTGATGATGATGAAAATGAGATGTCTACTTCTAAAGAAGATAATGACACCCACATGCATTCTGATTTTAGCATTGGTATGTTGAATATACATTTAGTAGTTTTTCTTCCTAGAAGTCTATATAAAGTAACTCTATATTTTTGTAAACTCATATTTTGATTTAATTAAAAGCTCTGCTGAGTTTCTTACGCCGGTTCTTCTCAGCAGATTGCGTCCTGAACCGGTGGTAGGGAAAAAAATATTTGGACCCGTCATAAGCACATAATTTTCTCAAAATAAATTATGTCTACGTGATTAAATGATTTTTCCTTTCATTTCAAAGATGACTAATATTTCAGGTGAAGATAAACATAAAAAACTGTTGTCAAGAGATATACAAAGCCGAATAAATAGAAACAATGCAATTGCCGAGTACTACAGAGTTAAAACGAGAAAAATAGAAGATGAATTAGTATTAAATAGAGATATATTATTGCTTGAGAAGAAGAAAATAGAAATACAAATTTCAGATTTAGAAAAAAGCAAAGGCTTAATAATTGATAATAATAAGCTATTATTACAGAAAAATAAATTGCAATTAGAGATTTTAGAAATGCAAAAGAAAAAGTATTCATTTCTTGAAAGTATAGTCAGAAGGTCATCTGATGATATATAATTTGGTTCCTTAGTGTAAACACTGCTGTATTATACACAAACTTTATTATGTTAAAATAAGATTTAGCAATTGTGTTATTATTATTTAAATATTGAACAATATGTCATGATGGATGATTATATAGGTAATGCCACTATTATTAGTAGCTAATAAGTTGATTTTGTTGTTTTTAATCTACCTGTTGTTATCTATCTATCCTCTAAATCTAAACTTTTGTCCTTACTTGCTTTTCAATAAGCTACTAAAGATAGCGTTTTCTATCGAAACTTGGGCTGGAGAAATATGGTAACGAATTACAAGGATAGTATATCCATAATCATTTATTGTCAGTTTACCTTTGGCACACAATCTATTTAGTTATGTAGTCACAATTTTCCTCAGAGTAATCAATCGGTTGAATAGATTGTTATGATGAATCCATAATAAGTAACGAAACCATAGTGCGATTCAGCAGGAACGCCATCTATCGAGCAGTATAGTAAACTTCTGTTTGTTAAGATTTGGTGGCTAAATTTCACGCTTACAAAATTGCGGGCAACAGCTAATATATATATGATACTTAGGAATAAGAAATCATTCTAATGGTATAAAAAATATCGAAATCCGTCCAGTCGTTTTTGAGTTTATTCAATACAAGCATACAAAATAACAAAATTTCCCTTTTATCATTAATATAGACGAGTGGTTCATAGATCACTTATGATCTCTTAACATGAGTCCAGTATCGATTCTACTTCCTAATAATATTTTTACATGAAAATATGTATGGATGGAATGATGTAAGGATAACAAAATATGTCTTTTATGCAAAAACTACTTAAGTACTGGATTTTAATCTACTATAACTAATTCGGTTCTTAAGGCAAGAACGTCTAATAACTCCTTATTTTCACAATAAGTGTACAGTTCTTTTTTTACAGGTTGTATTACAAGATTTAGACATATCAAGTTTAGCGCCGCGAAAACCTGACTGGGATCTAAAAAGAGATGTAGCGAAAAAGTTGGAAAAACTTGAGAGAAGAACACAAAAAGCAATAGCCGAATTGATATGGGAGAGATTGAAACAAGGAAATGACGATAATTTAGGCGCTATGGTCACTATGACCGATAACAGACCGACCGAAGATGACTAAAGTGTATAGAAAATAAAATAAATTTATTTAAGATGTTATTTGAGTTTTTATGTAACTTTGGTTATTATTTTGCTGTAAAATTCATAAAAACGGCTCGACAGATTCTTATGAAATGTTTTAGATATTCAGTAGGTCTACGTAAAAGTGGGCTTCTTTAAGTAAGCAAGTAAAACTACGAAACAAGGTTAGTGATTCTATAAAATTGTTAAAAAATAACTACAAATTGTCAGAATTTATTACATAGATATATTTAAGTATTTTCACACGAACATTAAGTATAATATCACAGAGTACAATTAGTTAGTGTACCTAAGTTCGTATAGTCCAATTAAAATAATCCGCTATTTCAGTCGTGTTAGGTTACATTAGTTATATTTATTCTTATTAATAACAATCTACTAAATACATACATCTATTATTCTAACATACTTAAATCCTTAATAATGAAATAGGTTAACCATTTAACTAATAATAATTAGGTTTCTAAAATTTGCAATTTACGAGTAAATGTGAGTTAATCGGGAGTCTAACTTTACCAAAAGATAAAAAAATACACTTCTCTGAATAAGTACATTTTCTACTCGAGAGTAAGAATTAAACCGATATTGGTTTACCAATATCGTTCATAAGAGCGACATCTAAGTATATTACAACACATTCTCGTTGAAAATAATATAGGATTTTAAGCAGATATAAAAAATTATTAAAATATAAGCTATAGTAAAATTACTTTTTACGGATTTAGACGCGTATATTTGTTTTAAATTTTGGCCCGACGTTTCGGAGACCTCACCCGTGACCATGGTGACTGCAAAGTCTCCGAAACGTCGGGCCAAAATTTAAAATAAATATACGCGTCTAAATCCGTAAAAAGTAGTTTTATTTAAACAGATGAGTCGCGCAAGTGTTAGAAAATATTATATAGTAAAATTTAAAAAATAATCGCTAGTCTTAGGTATAATGTCGTTATTCCACCATATTTTAAAACATAATAAGCTGTGACCTGCTAATACGAAATTAATTTTATTTTAGTGTCTATGGAAGCACTTTTTAACTAAATACTATTTAATTTTTCTATTCACAGTGAGTGATAATTTCATAAACATGTATAAGTAGTAGGTATAGGAATAAGTAAGTACTTAATCCTTTACTTGTATTGATGATATTTTTAATGTTAACATTTTCATACGATCTGTAGGCAAAGACATGATGACCAACAGTGTTTTTCAACCTTTAAAACTTAGACTTTTGTATGCTATGTCTTGTGTAAGTGTCAGTGTAAGTCATGTGTAATGTTTTTTTAACACGCTTTTTTAGGTTTGGTATGTATCTATCAATGTATAAACTGTGTAACGGAATCTTTGAAAGCGATTTTCAGCCACTTGCAGTAGACGGATTGATCTGAAATTTTGCACACCTAACAAGGATCGATAACAATGCAATAATTTAAAAGAATAATCCCAATTCCTTGATCAGAATTACTAGAATAGCATGTTGAAGTATCACCATGACCACACTTGTATTTTTAATTATACACGTAATAGTTTAATTGTATATGAGTAGACTCACCTATATTATTGTGTTTCTACGTATGCCTTTCATATACAATCAGATAATTTCACATAAAAACGCTTTGTTTATAGAATCAGGTAAAATTATAATAATTGTTTAACTTCAACTTCTAACTTCAACTTCTTTTAGTTTATGGCTTTTGTATATACAATTTCGCCAACGTCGCGTAACAGGATAGGACACCAAATGATGGAGATTTAAAAAAAAAAAAAAGAACTGGAGGCCGGTAAAATCATAAAATAATTATAACTATAACTACATTCAACTGCTAATTGGTGTGATTAAACTGAAACAAACAAAATATTAACTAATTATTACAGATACAACTAGTGTTGAACAAACATTAAAACTAAGACTAAAAATTATATTATACATCTAAATTAATTAAATTCTAATCCTATTACTAGTTATATATTCACAAAGTATTCTAATGAATGGACTATATACATGAGACAGTAAAGATTTTAAAGAAAGAGGACGAGAGATTTCTGGTGGGACCAACTCATATAAAGACGGCTGATTATTTGAACAAGAAAAAAATATATGCTCCACAGTACCTTCTCCCATACCACACTCACAAATAGAGCTATCTCTTATCCTAAGTTTTGCTAGGAATACAGGTGAACAGCAGTGGTTTAATCTTAAGCGACAAATTGTAGAAGTAGTAGATTTATCTGCTTCTTTAAACTTTGAAAACCATGGTTTAGATGGAATTTCTGGTTGAATATCCCCATAATATTTACCTTTTATCATTTTAGAAACTGACCATTTTGTGGACCAGTCTTCAAACAAAGTGGATCTTAATGTAGCACAAATATCATGGGAATATACCAGATAATGATCCATAGCGCCTGTTTGAGTGGCATTTTTGGCATGCAAGTCAGCAGATTCATTCCCAAGGATACCTGAATGACCAGGAATCCAGGCCAAAACAATATCAATACCATTTGTGGAACACTCATATAGCATTTCTCTTACTTTTAATACAACTGGAAATCTGTTTTTGGATCTAAAAGGATTTGAAATAATAGCTTGTAAACAACTTTTGGAGTCTGAAAATATGATGGCCCTTTTAATGTTGTGTGATTTAACAAAATTAATAGCCTCAAGAATGGCTATACACTCCCCAGTAAATACAGAAGTAACTGAGGGACATTTATAAGGCAATACTATTCTAGTTGCAGGGATCCATACCGCAGCACCTACTGTACAATTGGGAGATTTAGAGGCATCTGTATACAAAGCTACTCTATTATTATACTTTGTGTAAACTTTAAAATTTAGAATTTTGTTAGCCTCAACAGAGTTTTTACTAATCTGGAAGTCTAAAATAACTTGAGGTTGGAAAATTAATGAATTAAAACTTGTTTTAAATAAGGGCATCCTAGAAATTTGGAAAAAAGGATCAGGGAGACGAGAAAACATAAGGAAACTGCGGAGAAGGCATGGTAATTTTTCAAAAGGAAGATTGCTGCTATTGTATAAATCTAAAAGCTGATTTAACTTATTCAATAGAGGATGATCAGAATTCTCCACCAATTTGAAGAAAAACCTGTTGGACAGGTATTGTCTCCGTAATGCCAATGGAGGTTCCACACACTCCACCTGCATGGCATTGATTGGTGAAGATTTCATCGCACCCAGAATAATCCTTAAACATTTAGATTGTATTCTATCTAATCGCTGAAGGCCCGATTTATTACAGGTGTCTAACAGAAAAATGCCGTAGTCCAAATGACTACGTACTATAGCATTATATACTAATCTTTGTGTGAAAGGGTGTGAGCCCCACCACACACCAGAGAGAGAGCGTAAAACATTAATGTTTTTCTCGCATTTTTGTGCAACATACTCACAATGAGCAACACCAGACAACTTAGTATCTACTATTACTCCTAAAAATTTTACTTTATTCCTTTGTGGAATAATCTCCTGATTGATATGTAAAGATAATGGTGGAATAATTCTCTTTTTGGTAAAAATCACTGAACTACATTTAGCAGCTGATAAAGAAAGTCCATGTTGCATGAGCCATTCAGAGAGATATCTAAGAGCAGAATTTAAACGTGACTCAACTTCTTCTAACGATTTTGCTGACACATACAAAGCAATGTCATCAGCATATTGTAATATTTGACAAAAGGATAGAACCGAAGTCTCTATATCCGCAGTGTATAGACTATATAATAATGGACTAAGCACGGATCCTTGCGGTAGTCCTTTCCATACTGTTCTGGGTGGCAGGAAATCATTATCTGGAGTTTTGATTGAAATAAACCTTTCCATTAACATATTACAAATAAAACGAACTAATTTAATAGGTAAATTTAAATATAAAAGCTTTTTACGAAGTAACGGAAGTAAAACGTTATCGTAAGCCGATGACACATCCAGAAAAACCCCAACTAAATACTCTTTTTTGGAAAAGGCAATGCGAATATCTGTAGTTAGTACACTTAAGCTATCTGATGTGCTCATTCCTTTTCTAAAGCCGAACTGAGACTTCGCTAGTATGTTCTTATTTTCCACCAACCACTCTAAACGATTTTTTAACATATGTTCTGTAATTTTGGCCAATACAGATGACATGGCTATTGGCCTATAACTGTTAGGGTCCGATGCAATTTTGCCAGGTTTGCGTATAGGCACGACCGTTTGACATTTCCATGGATGAGGAATAAAACCGTAATCAAAAAATATATTAACTAAATGTAAGTAAAACTTTTTACAAATTTCGGAAGAATTTTTCAAAAACGAATAGGGTATTCCGTCCGGACCAGGAGATGAATCAACAAGACCGTCTAAAGCTATTTTTAATTCCGAGAAAGAAAAAGGAGCATCAAAGGTATCTTCAGATTGGAGAAAATTTATAGCGGAAGGGAAACAATCAATATTTGGAACAGTCGGAGGAGATAGCTTATCAGAAAAAGGTTCTAGCCATGCTGAATTATTTACAGTGAGGTTACCGGAGTTAAATGATCCTCTATATTTCTTTAACTGGCCCCATACTAAGGAAGGAGGGGTTCTGGGAGACAGATTCTCACAATATTTAATCCAACCCTGCTTCTTTTTCCCTTTGAGTAGTCTTGTGGTCTCTGCTAGTTTTTTCTTAAGCAACAAAAAATTTTCCATAGACATGTTTAACTTATATCTTTTCTCTGCTTCTTTTCTATCCTTAACTGCGTTTGTACATTCAGAGTCCCACCAGGGAGTGGAAACTTTATAGTGATAAGGTTTTTTGCAAGGAAAATTTTCATCTGCACTGGAAATTATACAGTTTACAAACTGAGAATAAGTGATGGAAATTTGATGAATATCATGTAACAAAATATTTTTAATTTTATCCTCTAATGACGAAGCATAAACATCCCAATCTACATTGGAAAGTTTGTATTTAAGGGAAGGAGAAAAATTATGTACTGGTGCAGATTTGTTAGCCAAATGAATGATGATGGGAAAATGATCACTACCATAGGTATGATCTAGCACATCCCAGCATAGAACAGAAGCCAAAGATGCTGAACACAATGAAAGATCTACTGCACTTTTGGGATTCTGTGTTGGTAGTACCCTGCGCGTAGGACATCCACTGTTTAATACACACAAATTTGCATCATCAATTACTTCTAAAAGAGACAGAGCAAAAGAGTCATTATGACTGGAACCCCATGAAGTATGGTGAGCATTAAAATCTCCCATTAATACAATGGGAGATGAAACAGAGGCAATGATGAGTTGAATATCAGGTATTAAACTTGAATGAGGATGAGGAATATAGATAGATATGAAATTTATATCAAAAACATTGACTGCAACAATGTTAATATCAGGTGATATAGAAGGAAGGGAAATTTGATGAAAAGGAAGGGAGTGCCTCACTAGTAAAGCACTACCCCCATATCCATCAGCTCTGTCATCCCGGAGACACGAATAGCCTGGCACTCTAAAGCGAGATCCAGGAACTAACCAAGTCTCCGAGATGGCCATAACTGATGGATGGAATTTATTAATTAAATGGTAAAGTTCATGCTTCTTGTGAAGCAGACTTTTAATGTTCCATTGTATTACGGATACTTGATCCATTATTTAAAGTAGAAAAAGAGGAAAAGATTTCAGAAAGTTTTTCGGCAACGTGGGACGGTAAACTGGAATTAGATTTAGATAACAAATTTATTACAATAGACAGTAATGTGTCTAAAAGAAAATCATCTTGTGAATTTTTACTATTGTTATTAATGGATAAAGCATATCCATTAGGTAAAACAGATGGTTCATCTGCAACTAAGTGATTGTGTGAAATTTTATCATAAGATTTTCCTAAGGGAGCAGGTGAACGAGGTGAAGAGTACACAGTTTTCCTATATGAAGAAGAACGAGAAGGAGAATTAACAATATTTGATGAGAGTTGTGAAAGTTGAGTAGATTGTGTGAGATGAGAGAGTTGTGAAAGTTGAGAGGAGTTCTGAGCTACTTCTGCAAAAGGTTTTATTGATTTAGGACAACGTTTAGATGCTTCTTCATAAGACATAGTCTCCTGTGACATCAATTGTTTAATGGACCTTTGCCTGCCTTGTTCGGGGCAGCTGCTACTATTAGCATAGTGCTGACCAGCACAATGAACGCAAGAGGCCTCCGTTGTTGAAACCGAACAAGAATCACCTGAGTGAGGTTGTGTGCACTTGTAGCATCTTGGCTTAGATCTACATTGGGACTTAACATGTCCATACCTACAGCAGTGAAAACATTGGATAGTAGGGTACTGGTAGTGATCGACTAATAATGAAGTGTGAAATAAATATACCCTAGATGGTAGGAACTGCCCTTGTACCGTAATCACCACTGTTTGAGTAGGTACCCAAGTGGTTTCTCCATTCTTACTCTCCTTTCTATTTAAACGTCTTGCTTTAAGTAAAATTCCAGTACCAGTTGGAATAATTAACGCATCTGCGAACTCATCCATAGATAAGTCCACAGGTACGTGCCTTACTACACCCATTTTGGTGATATTATAGGAAGGTATAAAAGCGGAGTATTTGTGTGTGTCTAACAATGGTAAATTTATAAAATTGTTTGCCTGAGCAGCAGTTTTAAACTGAACAGATACTTTATTTCTGCCAACCCGTTTAATGCCATCGGGCAGAATGTCTTGAATTTTGTTTTTGTTAAGAAATTGTCCGAATTTAATAGTTCTAATTTCCGACCCTAACAAGGCGTCGGGTTCCGAACGCGTGACGTGAACAATAAAAGGACCATCATCCTTTTCACTGTAGGTATTAATGCCTACGACTAACTGGGGGTGAACATATAAATTTTGAATTGAGGCAGCAGCTAATTCAGTGTTCACAATAGTTTTTTTTTGTTCCACTATTATTACTTTCTAGTGGTAAACGTCGTTTTAAAGTTCCCCTAGGAGAAGAGAAAAGGGATGGGTCTGGAGGATCAGGAGGCTCAGGGGGCTCCGACCCCTGAGGGTCCGCCCAAACTTCCTTGTCCATATACAAAATAAAACAAAATTTAAAACAAAAGAAACAATAAAACAAATGTCACTTACCAAGAAAATATGAAATTTACACTATTTTACACTAAATTACTATTTTACATTACTTTCTACTTTATAATTATAACATGAAGTTATTAGAAAAGAAAAAGAAGTAATTTGGATTATAATTTACAATAGAAAAAATAAAAATCTCGCTAAAACATGTGCCACCTATCACGGTCAAAATTCCATAATTGTTTACTTGTGTTTACTACGATTGTGACAACAGAAACTTAAGTCTCTGACATTATAAACTGTCAACGTTTTGTAAGTAGGTAGCATAGAATTGAGTATTGATGACAAAGACAATGCAATCATTTAAAAAATATTCAGGATATTTAAGCGTGTTTTTTAGTTTTTAAACTAAGTAGATTATTAGATTATTCAAGTATACTTAAGTAGTTTATGCCTAAGTATATAAGTAAGTATTATAGCCTAAGTATAAAATCTTCGAATACTTTTTCTCGTTAGGTACCCATACATTTCTAGTTTTTTTTTTATGTAAACTTAAAGAGCTTAGGTATGTAGGTAGGTACCCATTTTACATTCTTTATCCATTATTTCTACTACGACACTGCAAGATATTACTAAACTTTCTGGTCCTTAGTTAATAAATAGGTGGCAGTAGTAGACAATGCGGGTGCAAATTCTATCAACCGCAGTATCACAAACTACAAATTACTATTATTGAAGAAAGCAGCAATCAAATGTCCCTAAAAAGTAATATGCGCTAAAGAACTTTCTTTTCGTTGTTTTTATTTTGATCTAAAGATAGCAGACAATTTTTTTTAATACACTGCTTGGGGAAAAAGGCTTGTATTAGATACATCACTATTAGAAAACAGCTTATAGTAAAACTTAGACGATAATGTACATCTCTGTCGATAACTATAGTTTTCCTAATCCATTTTTGAGACAGTAATAGCTTACACTTGGCATGATCTAGTGTGGAAATGTCATTTGTATGTACAAATATCATTGGTCATTAAATAAACTTGCAGCAGCTTAAATTACATTACTGAGCTAAACTAATAAAACAATCGTATCAAAATACAAAGTATAGTGCAAACATGTAACAAAGTGTTTTTAAATAGGAAGAAACTGTGACGTTAGCATTGTTACGATTCTTTTTTCTTCTTGATGGTCTGCCTGTGGTGGCTTCGGGTTCATCAATTTCATTGTACACATAGTAGTTGCTGTCAATGTTATAGTACACCACTCTATCACCGATAGGCTGTATCGGTCTGAAGTTGTGCGTGATCTTGCCATGCACCGATCTTATCTCTCTAAACGCCTCAATCTGGAACATTTACGTTTGAATTACAAGGTTAGTGTTGCAGTTTTATTATTCGGTAATGTTCTGCTTTTTGTTAACATTGCCCATTATATCGCAAATTATTTCAATGTTTATTGCCTAAACATATTTGTTAATCGTGGTGGTACATCTTGTCTTGAGAACATAACGTTCGTAAATAAAATAGTAATGAAATGTAACAAATGAATCTAGGAACTTAAAAAAATATTCAAATGTAAGGAATTTAATTATTAAATCGTCTCGCTCATCCAGGATAGAGTTTGAATACTAGGCTGAGCAGCACTGTGATAGTTTCTGGTACAAAAATTATCTGTAACAGCTATATACAGATCAATACAGCATTGGATTTGTCGCCTAATAATTAGGTATACTGTCTTTTTAATTTGATGGTTTTAAATAATTATATGATTGTACAAGTAGGTACCTCCTCTGTCTATGTTGCGCTGACCAGGCGTGTTGGCATAGGGTTTACTTCAAGTTTACTGTCACTCACAGAGGATGTTATCTGTGTACATTTATTTTTACAGCACCCTGGGGAGGACTTGGGTTGTGACACTTATAGCTCACGGACGTAGGTACTAAGTCTGCTATTTTCCACAAAATACAATTAAATTTCAATTGTTACCTGTTCATGAGTAAGCCTGATGGGTTGTTCAAAGTCCAACCATATAACAACTTCAGAGCAAGGTGGTGTTGTCAAAGAGCCGTGATACGTGAAATATCTCTTGAGATCGTAAGGCAGTATATTAAGGAATGAAAAGGGATGACTCATTACAACACTAGTGTGAGGCTCTGTCACATTCACGAGAGCTGAAGTGATGTCATCGTAAGCAGGATGTTGATGACGATCCAACTAGAACAATGTAAATACAAGTTAGGCACTTAAAGAGCGTTAACTAGGTGTGTCTAGTTCTTGGGACGCAGAATAGGCTAGTCTTCAGACTAGGTGCTCTTAATATAAGTGCGAACCCTTTTGACGGAGAGTTAATTGGAGAACTTATTAAAAATTTAAGTACAATACATCAAACTAATTGAATAGATTTTATGATACCTCGCAGAATTAAATAAATATAGTATTTACTTTTTTATCCCTAAATACAACGGAGTAAAAGTCTAGGGCGCAAATTGCCACGGACTTAAATAATTAGGGTTTGAAAATTCATACTTCATAAAAGAACGCAAGGACTGTCAATCCGTCTGAATGTTTCACAGCTTCGCTTGTACTGCCGTATTCTTCCTTGAAAAACACCATGTGAAGCTCCATTGGGAAACTGAAAATAGATATATAATAGGTATAATTACTCCGGTAATGTTATAACTATCCAATGTAGGTAAATACACGGGAAGGAAGAAACTGAAATATATTTTCTTTAAACAATTACTAGTAAATCTTAACGTAACATGTGACAGCAAAGGACATTTTAGTAGTCAGTTCTTATAATCATTAATTATCAGGCTATTAATAGAAACAAAATTCGCTAAACACTGAGGCTAGAAACAGTACCAAACCGACCGCCAGTCGGTGTAGCTGTATCTATGCAAATCTATAGCTGCAAACTGCTGGACCGATGGTCGGTCGAAAACGACACGCGTACCGTCAACCTACCTGTGTGTGCAGAGGCGTATTTACCCTAGGGCCATGGCCTAGGCGACCAGCCTGAGTAAGGCGGCGAATGAACTCAAATTTAAAATTTTGCTCTATCTCTATTAATTTATAGGGCGGCTAATTATATTGGCCAGGGGCTTCAATTTAAATGGCCAGGGAGACTAATTTTTTTTAAATACGCCTAGTGTGTGCGCATTCATGATCTTTGCATAGACACGCTTACGCTGACCGCCGGTCAGCGCTGACAGTTGTTTTAGCACTGTTTCCAGCCTAAAAAATGACATCAAAATACAAGATTCCGATTCATTAAAAAGTCCCAAATTTTACGATATTTAATGTGGTTGAAATTTTTTTTTCTAGATTCAGCAAACTCGACAAGCTACTTGACGCCATGTTAGTGAGTAATTAGGTAATAGATACCTAGGTAGGTAGGAGAGTACCTATAAAGAATACTGCTCTTCTTATGGTATACTTAATATCTAAATATCTCTATATACCTACCTAATAGGTACTAATTAGCTGGTCCACACCAGTGATTCTATGGGATGGGCAGCTTATAAAAAGTACGAGTACCTACTTCAATTTCAGAAGTGGTTGATTTGTCTACGTGTATATGTGATTTCAATACGCATTTCAAATATTTGATACATCAATAGTAGTAGCCTAGTACCTACCTACAAAGGTAGACCTGGTTACACAGTATGTAGGTAAAATGTTATAAAAACTGACACCTTGCAATAATAATGTTTGCAAACATACCCAGGTGGATTACAAAGGAAGATAATGAACATCTGCGCATTACGGCATTATACACATTGCTGCCACTTGGTTCGAATATAATGAAATACAACACAAGTATTCTGTGATTTTGCACGTAGCTCAGTGTTAAAGTTTAATGATGCGAGAATAATGTGTAACAAGCAATTCTAATTTATACCTATTTTCATCTGTTTTGTAGTGCAAACTTTGTTGTACCACTACAAAAATATGTTACAGTGTCACTAGTAAAATTCGTTACTGTACCTAAACCAATTTAAACCAGGTGCTTACAGAATCCACAAATAATTATGGAGTAGACCATACCCACTAGCTTCAAGCATTTAGCTCTAGACTGGTTAGAATTTCATGCCTACTAGATACTCGTACATGTTTTATACTCGTATTAAATTCTCATTGTATCAATACTCATTTTCTCATTACCTTTTTAAAAGCTAACACAAGAAACTTCAGTTTACATATTTACCCCGTAAACTATGTTATGCGTTAGTATATTTAAAAATAGGTTTCGAAACATCCAAACTTTAAAAAAATGCCAATGCAATTCTACCCAATTTTATTGCACAAAGATCAATTTTACACTAAATTATAAGATACGGCCAATAATTTTCAGTTAAAATTAGCCGTCGATACAAACTAGTTTCTTTTCGAAAGAAGCAAGGTGATAGAGTTTAAAAGATATCGTCATCTGTCAGTCTGTGTATCGGCTTAGGTGTCAGTACCTACCTACGTAGTAACTGTGGTAAAGTTACTTAAATTGATGTAATTAACCAACAGCTAGATTACTCTCTTGTAATGTCTCTCTAATAATGTTGGCTTAATCTATTAAATTACTCCGGTTGACAATTAATGTCTGTAACACTAGTCACGGAATACGGTAAAATTGCAATATTGTCACTTATTTTAATACTTCCTTGTTGAAAATACATAGGTATAATTATATTGTAGTGTATATAAAGAAGTTACAAGTTTTTCATGGTAGCGACAGATTACGTAAAATTGCATGTCAATCCTATTTCCTTCCATTGGTGCTGTCAACAGTCTGCTAAATCTAAGCAGATAACATCTGTGACAGACGAAAACTATAAACTGTGCTAACATGCCTGATCGAAGTACCCAATATAATAGACCACCTGTAGTGGAGTAAGCCAGTGTCCAACAGTAGCATGAATATTACATCTTATAGGATAGATACCTTGACAAATCCAAAAGGTTTAATAACTGGGTGTTTCTATGTATTATTAGAATGTATTTATAAAAGAAAGGTAGTTTATGTATTCTATCCGTACTCTGGTACCGATAACACAAGCATAATAAGCTTAGCTTGGGACCAGAGGACGTTGTGTGAAATATCCATGATTTTCTTCTAATTTTATAACTGACCCTTACCTCCGATGGTTGATCTTGTCTTCTGATCCGAAAGTGTCGTTATCTCCCCAGTGAAAGTGCATTTGGCTGAATATGTAATCAGCATCGAGAGGACCGCCCCTGACCCGTGGATGCGGTTCATTCTTAACTTCTATCAAAACTGAAAACATTCATTTGCTTACTTTCAACAATTAAGTTTCAGTCTACTTACTTAAACAATTAAAATAAATGTAAAGTTATAATTAGATTGCATATTCAGACCTAGCTTTCCATCATAATGTATGACATGTCTTCTATGTTATGTTAATTGTAATTAAGTGTTTACTTAATGAATTCTGACACTGTTGCTATGCTTTGAATAGACCATTATATTTATTAATAAAATTAAACAAAATATTTTACTCATATCTGGTGCGTCGTTTTCGTGAGAGAATTACAAAAAATTTAGCGATGCATTTAATTCAAAGCATTATAAAGTACCTACCTACATTAGAAAAACAAGACAATTAGTTTTAATTTGTACGTGAACGCCTCTAACTTAGTTATTAAATTGCTAATATATTACTTAACTTGAAGATATGTATCTAATTACACACATTATAACATTTTTGAATCCTTAAATATCTTAATACAAAGTCCATATCAGTTACTTCAGTTAGTACCTACCTCCATTACCTACTAAAGTTTCGATAGCTACCTAAGTATTGTTTTTTTCTATTCTATGTTTTTATGTTAGCGCTGTAAACTAGATAAAAAAATTATGTAAATACTTCTAACAAAATTAAATAAATTATCCCCATGTTACCCGCCACTAATAGCTGTCGCGTGTGTTAAATAATTTCAACATAAAATATCTTCATTATCCCATAACAATCAAAAAAAGAATTATTCGCTACAAATGTATTTTTTTTTAAATTACGACTGTAATAGCAAATTATTGTTTTATGTATTTGAATTTATATAAGGTATGTAGGACCAACCTGTGTGATCACCACATGTTGTGACGGATTAAGAATATAAGCGTCACCCCTTTTCCACTCGAGGGTGCTGTAAAAGTCACCTAAGGGATACCTATTATATACACAGATAACGTCCTCTGTGAGAAACAGAAAACTAGAAAAAACCCTGTTCCAACACGCCTGGTCAGCACGACACAGTAGACCATAATCCCTCTCAAAGTAGAAGAGGCTAGTGCCCAACAGTGGGACTTTTATGGGCTGGAGAGAGAGAGATCTAAGACCAGGTATATCTACGTTATTTTACACCTTCTTTTTGAGATAATAATCCACGTACATGAACTCTTTTAATACCTACCAGTATGTCCATTGTTGGTTACATGAACATCATCTATGGAGTCATCGAATCCAATAAGAACCAAGTCGGGTAGAGTGACCTGCTTCACACGAAGTACGTTAATGTTGATTGGACTCTGATGCTTGCCGGCGCACTCTCGATACCTCTCTCCCCAGTGTAAAGGCCCTGGAAAATAATAAGATATGGAATTAAAGAAATTAAAATTGATAAATAACTACTCGGTTCATACAGAATAAGTTTGTAAATATATGTATTATTTTGTAATCTGTGTATTATGTAAATATATGTATTATTTTGTAATGAAAGTAGTATTCCAATCCAAAAATTCTTTTCACTACTAGAAAGCTACAGTATAGAATGCTATAGGTAGGCTATGACATGAACTTATGAGTTCACGCGAACGAAGTCGCGCCTACAATTCTTGTAATATGACCTACCTTAATCTCAATTGTTACTTTGCTTAAAGAATGTGATACAACCATGGATCGGTAACTTAATTTTCAACTTCTGCGTATACAACAGGCTATTTTTATCAATAGTTATAATTAGTTACGCGAATAACTTAGTTTTTTACTACTTATTTACTTTCAATCTATATATCTGTAGCATGCTTATTTAAAAACAATAATGGCGTTAATTAGGACATTCTTAACTAAAATAAAATAACCTTGTGCGTAACTGACATTCTATTATATCAGATTCGGTGCTTAGATCTACTAAACTAAATGTAATAATTAATTTTAATACTGTAAAAATATAAATTAATACTATTATTTAATTTATTATCAAAAGACCTCGTATTACAACCTTCTGAAAAGGAAGGCGTTTTCATTTTGCGCATTAGAAAAATATTTTTGTGTTTATAATATCACAAGGCCCGTATCAGTATGGTTATTTGACAACAGCAGAAATATATTAATAACGTCATTTTAATCTACTACGAAAATAAGGCTTAGTTCGGCTAGTTTATTTTTATTTAGCAAAGATTAAATATTACCTATATTTCCATCGTAGCCGAAGTCCTCAGCATATGCAATATCTGTAAAAAATAAGAATAAATCATTAAATGTTATTAACTGTGGTTATCAACTGAGAAAACTGATAGTCGCTTGAGATTTAAAAATGTATCTGTACAGACTCTACATATTCTCATCTTATCTCTATCACCGTGTAGCTTATGCGATGTAGACTTGTTATTTGACTACTTTGGTTTGAATTTTAGGCATCTCTTGGTCTAGGCTCCAGGGTGACATTATATTCATTTGCTAAAAATATAGTCTATATAAATTGCATTTGGTTCTACTGTGATCTAATCTAGAGTATGCGCCACTTCCCTATCCCTACTAATATTATAAATGCGAAAGTAACTCTGTCCGTCTGTTACGCTTTCCCGCTTAAACCTCTCAACCGATTTTGATGAAATTTGGCACAGACAATCTTTAGACCCTGAGAAAGGACATAGGCTACCATTAATTGCGAAAAAAAAAATTCCAAATTCGACGGAGTCGCGGGCAACAGCTAGTATTTTATATAGTTAAGTATTTTATAAAACATAGCAAATATTTTCATTGACAATTCTACTAGACCGTGCTGTAAACACATTGTGTAGAGTTTGCCTTTGTAATAAGAACGGAAGATTGTCATTATGTTATCAAATGGTCCACGTGGTTCTGTGATTGCCATCGCATACATATTACATACACCAACATGCATGTAATGTTCTTTAATAACATTTACGTTTAACATTGTAAACATAACAGATTACTTCCGAATGTCTTGTAATATAATGTGTTATAAGCCAAGATTACACCTGAATTAAAAACAATCATAGTATACTAGTTACCTAATTAGACTGTGTGATCTTGTTCTTTTATAGTCACGACTAAAAGATACCAAAAGCATGCAGACATTTGCAAGCAGGTGTTTTTCTTTTATTTTAGAAAGATAATTACCTAAAACTCTTAAAAAAGATCATTTAAAAATTATCACAGAAGATATATTGTTAAAACGTCAAAACGACAAGAGTACAGGATAGAGCTTAATTCCCACTCACGGCATATCGAGAAATATTTGAAAGCCTTTAGGCTTGACTTGGGGATAAAATTGTGGCAATATATATTAAAAATGTATTTTATAGTTTCGACGGGCTTCGTGGTGGAGTGGTTTATGTAACGGGCTGCCGATCACGAGGTCGCGGGTTCGATTCCCGGTTGGGACAATCATTTGTGTTATATCCATAAATGTCATAGAAATGTTTGTACTGCGTCTGGGTGGCTTCTATGTATTATAAGTATGTATTTACAAAAGAAAATAGTATATGTAGTCTATCCGTATCTGGTTCCCATAATACAAGCATAGAAATATAGCTTACTTTGGGACCAGAGGACGTTGTGTGAAATGTCTTGAATATATTTATTTATTTATTTATTACTATTATTTATTTAAATTCTGTGATCCTATGGGGCTATAAACATTCATATTAATAAAACGCCTAACCAGCCTTCACGGATTTATTGGATATTTGTAAAAGTTAAGTAAGATATCGCCTTCAAGAGTACGATGTCTCCTAGTCACCTTGCGCCAGCGGCTCAAGGTTACGTTAATCTTTTTTATATAAAATTGTTTAAGCGATTAAGAGATCTGCATACCAGGAGGTCATGGATTCAATAATATTACAATTTATTCATTGAAAATTGCCGTGGAATTAATGTTTAACAGATAAGGATACCTACGAATTTGCGATTTTCTTCAATAAACCAACAGAATAACAATTTAATTGCGATTACGAACAATACAAACACTTAGAATATTGCCTACGTGAAAGCAAAATAATCAAAACCAATAATGACCCAATATTTGCCTGATGAACAGTATTATTAGTAACTTTTAGTATTATATAAGTACTTAGATAATTTTACTAAATACCTAATAGATAAAAGCTATCAAGGTACTGAAATACCGCTTATTTTGTTCTGTTCAAACGTCGAGCCTTCGATCTAGGAAAAGCTATAATTAGAAGTGCATGGTGTTAAAAGTTATTTATTGTATATATAGCGGTAAACTGCATGACATAGATTGTTTTTTTTTTAAACATAGATTGTTATAAATTAAATCTATGCAAATGAAACTGTACCGTAACAGCCAGTGACGCGTGACAAACTCATTGATAAAAATAAATTATAAGAGACAATAATAGCTTTGGCGACCTTTTATCGGCACTGACAATGGTCATGGGCGTATGAGCTAACAGGTACTCTTTAGCTGAAATTGTAGTCTTACCATAGGTATAGCTACTTGTGATAAAAATAATTAAGTAGCCAGTTCTAAAGGAAGAGGACAAACTCTTTTTTGATACTAAATAAATAGATACTATAGTCCGTATGGTGACCCCTTTTCCTTTCCAGGGTGATGTAAGCCAGCTAAGGGATATTGTAACGAAACGATATTGTATTTTTTTGTTTTAGATACAAAACTAAACAATACTTTTTAAACGTTTCTGCAATTAAAAAGGATAAAAATGGTTTAGATAGAAGCACAGGATTTTTTTTTATATTTTCCTCTCATAAACGTCAATGTAAATAATTACTACCTCGTCGTAAATATAACATTAAAACGCAGAGCTCTTGAAACACCAAAATTTTTGTGCATAAAATGTAAAACCACTTATGTAATAAAAAACTAAATTTGCATATCTTTGTAGTTCATCATATTTTTAAATAAATTGTGTGACATCTCATTGGAGCCGGCCTTACGGATTATAATCACTGTGTGCAAAACTTGATGACCAATGTCCAAGGAGTTTTATCCAAAAACACATCGTACCTAATAATTTTTCATTTCTTCATTTCCGCTTAGGCGTGAATAGACCTTTGTCTCACTGTTTAATACATATGATGATTAATAATCGATGCGAGTAATATTATCTACACATGAGATTGGGCATAAAAAAGAGAGACAAAGATTTAATTAGTTTTCGTTATTCAAGAAAACAAAATAAAATTTAATTATTTCACCAATTTATCACATTTAAATCAGTTAAACAATTAAATAGGTTTTTAATTGTAATAATTTTCATCCAGATAGACGTTCAACAGACAAAATTATATTGTTTGACGCAAACTTAGTTGTAAGTTTAACGTTATGCGAATGGACTTTATAAACGCGTAAAATTACAGGCGATGACAAAAATAGTGTTTATTTATTAATTAATGCCGTGTTTAGATTAAAGAATAAACGTTATTTCAAGCAGAAACACGATTGTTTTGAGATATGTGGCGATGAGAAACGCTTCGTACGATTTCTCATTGTTTTAATTCGCTAATTGGCAGCGGAACAGTGAAGGTCTTACAACTATGTGTCTCGGCATACCACGCCTTTATTAAATTAGTTTTGTTCTATTGTAAAAAGCCGGTTATATGGTTTTAATGTCTTACCTTGGCACCCTATGATTGTACTTAAAATTACTTCATGTCCCAATTACCTATTGAAGGCTAATCTTCGTGCCTTATTTACCTTACCTTTCAGTTAGTTTTAAATAGACCGGTAGTATAAAGTGTGTGGTGCTTAGAATCAAATAGTTTAAGTTTAGTATTAAAATTTTCTTTTCCATTTGACAATTTTGTTATTCTTAATCGCATATCCTCAACCTAAATTATTATGATCTTACATTAAATAAGACAAGACGACAAAATAGTTAATCTTATATATAAAATTCACGTGTCACAGTGTTAGTTACCGTACTCCTCCTTAACGGCTTGACCGATTCTTCTCAAATTTTACATGCGTATTCAGTAGGTCTGAGAATCGGCCAACATCTATTTTTCAAACCTATGGCAAAACAACGTTTGCCGGGTCAGCTAGTAGTTATATAAGATTCACGAAACAGACGAATTTTATGCCCAGTTCTGTAAACTGTCTTTTGCAGAATTTCGGTTCCTTATGACATGTTCCGAATCGCAACACTATTTCCCTTTTGCGTCTTTATACTAGTAAAGTATTGTATTAACGTAAGTTTAATGTCTTTATTTATTAGGAAACCGAGTCGTTATTTTTGTACCTAGGTCCCTATGTGAGCTTATATCTTCAAAACTACGCAACGAAATTCCATGCGGTTATACATAGAGTGGTTGTTTATAAAGATGCCTTTTTTCTGGAATTTGTAAAGGTTTTTTGTATATAAGGGGAGAGGGGGTCAGTAACCAAAAACACGAGTGAAATCGCGGGCATTAGCTAGTATATCATAAACTATGGCGTCTTACAACATAACATACCCTAATCTTTTTTGAATAGCCAACATTATGGACACGGAACTTTATACAAGTAATAGCTCTTGATATATAAAATGACAAATAATGTGTGCTCGATCACAAACATATTACATTAATACCTATTAGAGAGCTAATTCCATTATAATTTCAGTAGCAATTTCATTTGATTATAATGATAACAATATAACATAAAACTGAACCTAGACGTTATCCGTCTAGCCAGTTGTATTAAATATTGATATATACTGGATTTATTAACAGTGATACATAGTGATAATAGGTAATATTTGTAAAAGTCGCAAGAGTTGAAATACATTAGTTATGCTTATTAACATTTATTTTATTTATTTATTTATTTCAAACTTTTTATACAATAATTGTACAAAGGCGGGCTTAATGCCTGGGGCATTATCTACCAGTCAACCTTGGGAGGAGTAGAGAAGTTCTGTAGGTGTATTCAAAAGTTATAATTTTGAAAATATAAAACCTAACAAGTAACACTATAACGACATTATTATCCCTTACTAACTTATACACTACCTTATTACACATATATAAACAAATAACACAATATAATACACATAGACAATACAAACATACATACTAATACATACATTTACATACATATATATACATACATATACCTACATATATCTACATAGATGCAATAATGACGACAGATGTTCTAATCATTGTCGAGACATGCCAGCAATTCTATCAAGCAACAGTTGCTTGATTCTTTTCTTAAAAAGGAAACGGCTGTTGCAAGTTCTTATTCGAAGGGGGAGTGCATTCCATAAGATAACAGATTGGACGGGGAAAGACGAGTGGACAAACCAGTTTTATTGGGAGGGCAACAAAGAAGAGGATTTTTAGAAGACCGAAGTATTCTGTCGTGAGTATCACAAAGGTACTGAAAATAGGGTTTCAAGTATGAAGGAGAAGAAGGGGATTTCAGTATTGAGAAAAGAGAGGTGAGAGTACGTGGCGTATTGGCAGCCATTTCAACTGTGAGCGGTAAGCTGACACATGGTCATACTTGCGGAGATTGAACACGAATCGAATGCAGTTATTGAGAAGCCGGTCAATTTTGTTAAGAAATTCTGCATTCAGGTCGAGATAACACAAATCACCGTAATCGATCATAGGGAAGATTAAATTATACACAAGAGTCGTTTTAGTTTTTTGTGGTAAAAAATTCTTAAGGCGATAAAGTGCGCGCAAAACATTTGTAACTTTGGAGCAGATATTTGTAACTTGCGCTTGTCAGTGAAAAGTAGAATCGATGACAAGTCCCAAGTCCTTGACAGGTGAAGTCAGTTCAACAGTCGCTTCATCAAAAGCTATAGGTGGCAATGATAATGCGTTAAGTCTGCTCATTAAGCGCTGGCTGCCAATTACAATGGCTTGACATTTAGTCGGATTAATGGTGAGACCGAATCTGTCTGACCAGCATTTTATGTGTTCTAAATCTTTATTAATTAGGTCTATAGCCTCTGAAATAGAATCGACACTAGCTTGGCAATACAACTGCAGGTCATCGGCGTAGAGATGATACATACATTTAAGGTTATTCGTGACAAAGTTTATAAATAACGAAAATAATAATGGAGAAAGCATACCACCCTGAAGGACACCGGCAATTAGGTTACACCAGTTTGATGTGGAGTCGTCAGAACGAACCATCTGCTGACGCCCTTGAAGATAGTTAGCGAACCATTCCAGCTCCTTGGAAGAGACCATCAGGTGGGATAGGATTGAAAGAAGGATTTCGTAACTGACGTTGTTAAAAGCGTTATAGAAGTCGACTAAAACTAGAACGGTTACTTTTTTATCCTCCATTCCCGCCCTAACATCGCCAGTCACTTTAAGAAGAGCGAAAATAGTGCTGTGGCCAGGTCTGAAGCCAGATTGATACGGACATAAGAGATTATTTTCATGAATGAAAAGGGATAATTGCTTATGTACACTGGCCTCAAGCACTTTGGACAAGAAGGGAAGAATGGAAATAGGTCGGAAGTGACTTGGTAAGGAGGGGTTAGATGTTTTAGGTAGAGGAATTACATAAGCTTTACGCCAGAGGGAAGGGAAAGGACATTTCGTTTTAGATGCTAGAGTATTAAAAAAATACTACGTATTTAATACTTTTCTTATAAATAAATATTATGTTAAAAGTCATAGGAAATACTCTACAACTACATTTATGGTTATCTCACAAGCAACTAACTTTGCCTACTATGTACGAAATCGAAGCTACGATCTTGCGTACAGCTAGCAAGTCACTTGCAATTTAGAATGCATAAGCGGCAATACAAGATCATTCACGGAACTAAGAATAACTTTATTTAAGTACAGTAAAAAAATCAAACACCAGGGTTAAGCAGGTATGTAATAATCAATGATTGTATACCCTTCATGAATTAAATATTGTTCTGGGTAGAATATAGGACTGTATCAGTAATTGACGGCAAATTATTTATTTACTACGAACTTGATTCTCCTATTGTTTGTGTAAATAAACTATACGGCTTTTATTTACAATGATAAAGAGAGGCTGAAATAACTTGAAAAGCTTGTATTAACTCGAATGTCGTTTAACCTGTCCATGAATGGTAGGTATATTTAACGTAATTTATGTAAGGTATTTTTTATTAATTGTCTTTAAGCTATCCATCCAACAGCCTTTCTTTGTCCACTGCTGGACATAGGCATCCCCCATGGTCCCACGTCACTTGCATCCAAGCATAAGTTGCAGCAAATTTACAGCTTAGCCTAAGCTATCAATTAATTTACTAAAAACTACTTCAAAGTCTGTTGTATTAGAAATACTTCTTATAACTAAATAAGCTATAAACATGCATGTTCTTTTATTGTGCAATATGCTTTTGAAAATCTATTGAAGAGAAAGAATCTTTATGAGAGCTCTAGGAAGCTTTAACTACTTTTAATTTAGATCGTTATATGAATATATTGTATACTGGTATTGTTACAGAGAAACATGGACGCTCTATATAGAGCACTACACCTAGATCCTAACGAGTCTAGTTCGTGAAGCGACAGATCCTAATCAACTTCCTTAACACAGGCTGCATTGTAGCCTATTTAGGAGTACAGTTCACTATCCACTACTAATCTACAATTTTTATTAATTAACTTGCCTAATGTCTACAACAACTACGATAGATTATAGTGAATTGCTACAATAGATTTATTTCGTGTATGTAAATAAATAAATAAATATTGCTAGCCCTTAAATAAATAACTAATAACTTCTTAATTTTTTTGTTCCAGTACCTAACAAAGCACATTCATTTCTATGTACGTGCTTTATTCATCCTATACTACTTAGTAGTCAATAAAAGGATAACTTGCTCCCACAATTGTAACTATGTACAATAATTGTACATGCCTACGTGATTTAACATTAAACGTGAGAAAATGAAATAAATAATAATTAGCCATGGTTAATATTGTTAATACCCGTGCAAAGCATTGGCCAAAGACTATTTAATGGCACTCATTAAACATACTTGGCTACGAACGTAAAAATAAATTTTGTCATAGCGTGTACCGGCTAAGTACGAATCGGACTCGCGCAGGAAGGGTTCTGACCACCATCATAATTTCTTAAAGATAATCCTGAATTCTAAGTATTAGTTAAACTGAAAATGGTTAAGAGCTCTCTATCGATATTTATTGCACCTGTTCTGGTTTTTAGTATTTACTGTTATGTTAACAGAAATGCATCATCTATAAAAATTTCAACTCTTTAGCTTGATAGTTATGTATTATTAATAGCCATCCATTCATATGATGAATCAAGGTCACATATAGATGGACGGACGCACAGCAAACCGAAATATTAGTTACAAAGTATACAAACAATAGCTATACAAACAATTGTTTTATCAAATAATTTCATTTAAAAATGCTGTAAGCAACTTAACAACAAAAGAACGATTTATAAGTGAGATTACATTTTAAGGGACAAGAAATGTTATGGCTTGTCTTGAAGATGAATTACCAAAATTTTAAAGTGAATGGTGCATCGTGTGTCACGAACTGGCAACATTTTTATTGTAATTGTTTACGCTCGTGGAGAAGACCACATTAATGTTTCTCTAAGGAATCGTGACTCATAAATGTAACAATAAATTCTTAAAAAAGTCTAAGTCTTACTATTTGAAACGTTTTGCATATCTAACACGTCCAAACCTAATACACGTATCTACGTGATGGTTATGAATCAAGTATGGCTTCAAATAAAAAAGGTATCTAGATAAAAACGTATATTTCATGTTTAATGTTCAGATAGCTATAAATTTAATGGACCAGGCTATTAGATCTTGATTTGATAATATGGTGTGTATCGATTGAGAGAAGTATAGATTCTAGTCATTACTTACATATTAATGGTCTTATTTATAATAATTCATCGGAGGAAACGTTCGCTAAAATAGGTTCGCGATAATTGTCAAAACTTGTTCTTCATAATAGTCTTTTCACGCTAAAACGTTTATTATCTCTCTAATAAAATCTCCGTTTAAACCTCCGATAAGTCATTATGAATAAGACCATAAGTAGGTATTTCCAAAAAAAGAGCAAATCAACGACTAGAGTAAAAAAAATTTTTTAATGGCTTGCGTGAAAAGAAGTAGATATAAGTAGACGGGTATCCACGGTATTCGATTCGAACTCAGTGTAAAATTTCTTCTAAATTCTAAATTTTAGTTTTCTTTACGCCAGAAAACGCCATAAAACTAAAATTAAACACTTACGGTCTTATTCATAATGACTTATCGGAGGTTAGGTTTCTCCGATAAGTTATTATGAATAAGACCATTACTGTTTAAATTTGGTTTTAGCAATAGCCAAATTAGTTACTGTCTAAAACAAAATATTTAAACAATAATTAGTTTTGAAGATTGACAAACTTGGGTGAACTATTAAAATCACAAATTATTTAAAGTTTCTACAAGCAAGGCCTTGTTTTGGAGATAGAAATTGAAGGATTTTCTTGAAGGAATTGAAGGTGTTGAAAATCGTATTGTTAATATTGTTGTTTGTTTTGTAGTAACTAATGGTGCTATGCTTGTCTAATTCAATTTTAACGGATCCGACAAAGACCATGATCGATTTATTGCTGATCTCGAGACTTAGGTGTCGTGTGTGTAATGGAAAACAACTCGTGACAAGCAACTATGAGGTTTCCATCATTATTGTTACTTCGACACATTTATTTACACCTAAGTTTTGCCTGCAACTTCGTCTAGACACCGAAAGGAATATTAATATTAAAATGATGGACTTCTACACAAACTTTCATCCTTTTGTCGTCTAAAGGTTGATATTTAAGGTAGTACTCGTGTGTATTGTAAAAGGAATAAAGTACAAACTTTTAAGTTTTGCGTTGAATCGTTGATATATCGGATATTGTGTTCAAAGGAAGATAATGTCCGATATATCTACGATTCTAAACAGAAGACCAAAAACGTGGTTGCTGATGCTGCATTTTGTGTCATATAATTTCAGTATTTATTACATAAATGCTTACGTCAAACCCCGTTATTTAACCTCAGCTGGCAATGACCTCTCAAACAATAATTGCACCGCGTAAAATGCACCTATCTGTCCCGCATACTAATGTGACAAGTCCTGCTTTATTGTTGTTATCATGACGCTACAATTTTTAACCATGTCATAACAATACTTATTTTTAAATATTGTGAAAACAAAAGATGTATGCATAGCAATCAATCTATTATTTATATACTTATGTGTAGGTACTTATTGATTTTTAAGTAGGAGCATTTCATTCAAAAATAGCCAATTATCACTATACTCAATCAAAGCTTCTAAAAGCATCAACTTAAATTTTCCGTGATGATTTTAACATGTAATACACGTTTCTTAATTTCGATGGTATGCAAATATCTACCAGAATGACGAGACTAAGCTTTGCTCGATTATCTTTTAATATAAAAACCCATGTTACCAAACTGAAGAATTCATACTAGTGTCCTTAGTGTCTATTTAAAGCAAATACATAAATTCGTTTCATTGCTCTTTTTAAAAATTTTCGTTAACATTTTGGAGATTTAGAAATATACAATACATAAATTCGTTTCATTTCTCTTTTTAAAAATTTTCGTTTACATTTTGGAGATTTAGAAATATAAAAAGAGCAATGAAACGAATTTATGTATTTGCTTTAAATAGACACTAAGGACACTAGTATGAATTCTTCATTTTGGTAACATGGGTTTTTATATTAAAAGATATATCGAGCAAAGCTTAGTCTCGTCATTCTGGTAGATATTTGCATACCATCGAAATTAAGAAACGTGTATTACATGCTAAAATCATCACGGAAAATTTAAGTTGATGCTTTTAGAAGCTTTGATTCTAAAAGCATCAACTTAAATTTTCCGTGATGAGTATGAATTCTTCATTTTGGTAACATGGGTTTTTATATTAAAAGATATATCGAGCAAAGCTTAGTCTCGTCATTCTGGTAGATATTTGCATACCATCGAAACTAAGAAACGTGTATTACATGTTAAAATCATCACGGAAAATTTAAGTTGATGCTTTTAGAAGCTTTGATATACAATATTTCTAAATCTCCAAAATGTAAACGAAAATTTTTAAAAAGAGAAATGAAACGAATTTATGTATTGTATATTTCTAAATCTCCAAAATGTTAACGAAAATTTTTAAAAAGAGCAATGAAACGAATTTATGTATTTGCTTGTGTGAAAAAGTTTTGAAAGTTTTAGGACTTAGAATATTGTAATAATAGGCTTATTGCGTAGACATTTCGTGAGACACCTATTTGTTTCTTGGTGTGACTTTCACTGCTGCTCATGATAGTTTAAGGCTTTACTTTCTTATAGACAAACAATAGAGCTTATATAACTTTCCTAGAATTTAGTAGATATTATTTAGTAGCCAGTGAAGTTTGTATGTTGTGGTTAAACATTAAACGAGTGCCTTTATTATTATTCAGTCTATTTGCTTAATGAATTTGATAAAATATAAACGACTGCTTTTGATTTCTGTAAGTCAAGAGTAAGGGTATTTCAACGTATCATGATGTCTTTTAAATGATGAGACAATACGTTTTTCAAGTAGTAGCAAAAAGTACACAAGTCCCAACCATGACTAAAGTCTCCAAAACGTCGGGCTAAAGTTT
Organism: Orgyia antiqua; assembly: GCA_916999025.1. Taxonomy (NCBI): domain Eukaryota; kingdom Metazoa; phylum Arthropoda; class Insecta; order Lepidoptera; family Erebidae; genus Orgyia; species Orgyia antiqua. The sequence continues at coordinate 10,125,944 of OU779864.1, read as the reverse complement.
AAAACAAACGTACTTACGCGTCTAAATCTGTAAAAGTGTTAGTTTTACTAAAGTAATTTATTAATTTTGCAATTGACTTGCTATGCTTTTACTTAATAAATTAAATTGTAGTGGAAAAAGTGATCGCTTTTAAAAATTAAATTTAATTAAAATTATTTTAATTTAATTTATTAAGGGCCTACATCAATATTATCGTAAATCATCGCCGACACGTACATATTAACACAGCCAGTAGGCACAGAAAATGAAGAATTAGGGATACTTTTCCTATTTACTCAAAATCTACTAAATATATTTTAATTCTGATTTACGTGTTTCTATATATAATAGTTACTTATGTTTTTAAAGTTATTTCATTAGTTAATACGCGATAATAGACCGACAAATGAAAAAAATAAAAACTTTGAGAGGTTGTTTCGCCAAGATTTTCTATCGAGAAAACTTTTTTCAATCGCGTTTCTGAGTTGATGCGATCCTAGATCATATATTGAAAAAACATATACTTAAAAATTAGAGCTCTAGCCATTCAATCTAAAGAAACAATGAAAACTTCGTACATAGGAAAATGCACGAAGCTATTTTGGTATCGTCTTAAGTGTTAGTTTTATTTGCATAAATGAGTCGCGTAAATGTGAAAGAATATTATGTGGTAAAAGATAATAAGTACATGAGGAAGCAATGCAATTGCTGCATTTTGGTGTCATATAGGATGGATTGATTATATGGATGTATTTAATTAACTAATCTTATCACTAATAGCTATAATTAAACTAAAATATTGGCATTACGTGTTCGCGTCGCACATGAAAAGAATGAATGTCACCTGGATGTCTACCAAGTTGTTGTTTTTAAATGTTATCTAGATATTTAATTATGACAATAACAGTTCGTGGAGTATATAGATAAGTTGATAGCATACATAAGCAAGTAATTCTAATTGTTAATGTTTATTGTAATATCAATTGGACTGTCCAAGTAAATAAAATAAATTTTACCACAATTTTTTCATAAAACTATGTCAAAACGAGACCTAGGGTTTTTAAGTATTCTATGCTTTAGGTTGCTACTATAAATTATGCTTGTACTTATATATTTGTTGAAGTATCATTTTTACTTATTATAAAAGTCGTTATTTTTGTATATATGTCCTTATGTGACCTTATGTCTTCGAAACTACGCAACGGATTTTATTGCGGCTTTTTTATATAATTTGTTTAAAATTTGTAAGTTTTGTTTGGACTGTTAAAGTGCGAAATGAAATTGTACTACAGAGGCTAAATAAGGAGGTAAACATAATAAATACAATTAAACGCCGTAAACTTCAGTATTTTGGGCACATAATGCGTAATAAACAGTACATTCTTCTGCAGTTGATCATGCAAGGGAAGATACAGAGCCGCCGAAGACCAGGCAGACGCCGCACATCCTGGCTGAAAAATTTGAGACAGTCGTTCGGTATGAGCACAAGGTCTCTGCTTAGAACCGCTGTCGACAGACTTAAAATCATAATGATGATCGCCAACCTCCGCGGCTCCGGTAGGAGACGGCACCGCAAGAAGAAGTTTTGTTACTAAATTCTACGTACGAAGTTGTGGGCAACAGCTAGTAATGATGATAATTAATCATCATCTGATGATGATAACAACACGCCTTTTTTCCATGGGGGTAGGCAGAGACTAGCCTTCATCCACACTCATACATCTTGTCATACCTACATGCCCGACGGTTCTAAGTGCTACGCACTTGACCCTTTTGAATTATACCTGTGCCTGTGATGACATCAGAGTATACTTTTCTCGGGCGTCCTCTCCCAGCATTCCCACTAACCTCCTCCGTGTATATGCCTTTCGTTAATCGACTATCATCCATCCTCTCCACATGGCCAAACCGCCTAGGCATACTTTTCTCCACCTTAGTCACTACAATAAATAAGGTAATATCGAAAGCTTTACTGCAATCATAAAGACGAAATCAGTTTATTAATAAACCTAAGACTTACAGAATTTTTTTTTCTCCATAAACGGATGCATTTTTAATACTATGTATGTTATCTGTTCGAATTTTAAAGAAGCAAATTTTTTTACAAATTGATTATGAAATTTATACCTATAGATCGCTTATTTATTAAGTCACGTTGATTATAGCGAACTAAAAGGCCTTGTAGTTATTCAAAAGTTATTACTAATAGGTATACTATACATGATAAGTTCATTTCTTATAAGGCATTCTATTCCTGTCTATAATATAAATAAAATCTACGGCAGTTCATTTACCTACACAAGCTATGTCACAAAATGATAATTACAAAGGAGGAAATATTTATTAAGTATTTACTATGAATATTCTATAAGTAATACCTTTATTTTGATAGTACATAATATGTATATATATATCTTACGTTTAGTGGTAATTATGCTGCACTTTTAGTACATAATTAAACGTATCGTATGTTACATAATATATTCTAGACCTGTAAAAAGAGAACGGTTTAAGAAGATTGATATTCTGCTAAAGCTTATTGAGCTATTTTTTTACTTGGTATAGTTGGTATTTAGTAGAAATATCTTACTAGTAAAATTTCGAATAATTGTTGAAATTAATTATACATTTTCTTATGATGAAGTATAATGGTTCATCCATCACGCATTGAGACCGTGTACCTGCATGTAGGACAGTTTTAAAACCACAAACTGTGTTCTATTTATTAGCAATAAGGTAAATAAGACCATTGAATCTGTTCAACAGATATAACATAACTTAATGACATAACCGTGATCATAACTGAGGTGACGTTTTCAAAATTTCTTTCGAATCATTTTTTTTATTTATTTGTGGATGATATATAATATAACCCATCCTAGATTCGCACGGGGGTTACCCCATGGATATCGCTAAAAGCTCCCAGACAAGTTTATATTTCTGTCAAAAACCTAACTTTAAAAAATTTGTCACTTCGTAATATATTGATAGATACGTATTTCAGTAGCATACCTACTTGAGACGGCTTGTACCTATATCCGCTATCTAGTAGCCATTGTATTAGTTCAATTTTGTTTTAAATATTTTTAATAAGATATTTCACAAAAACTTTAATTTATACGACACGTGTCTACTTAACATTATAACAAGCATAGGTAATATAAGTTTAATAAATACAATAAACTTGTGATTCGGACCAATACAATAGAAATACGTACACGGTGGTCGCAAAACATGATAATTACAGTTTTTATTGCGACCGCGTGTGATTGTGGAAGGTTAACAATTATATTATTAGCTTATCGATCTGTAAATTGAATTATTTATTAACATGGAGTTTGTGCTATTAAAATAAAAGATATTTTACACCCAACTATGGGTAACGTATTTCAATCCCGATCCCGACATCCCGATAACTGACATTTTTTAATATTGGACGGTATTGTCGCCTATAATCTCAATAACTAGTCATCAATATAATTTTAATTAAAAATGGCTGTAATTAAAACTTTTAAATCAGTTTTGATTTAATCTTCTTCTTCTCCAGCCCATTTATGTCCCACTGTTGGCCATGGGCCTCCTCCACTTAGAAGGATTATGGTCTACTGTGCCGCGCTGACCAGACGTGTTGGCAAAGGGTTTATTTTCGAGTTTTCTGTCTCTGACAGAAGATGTTATCTGTGTGCAATATCCCTTGGCAGACTTTTACAGCACCCTTGGGAGGAGATGGGGTGGTGACACTTGTATTCTTAATCCGTCACCACACGGAGGTGGTGAATATTATATAACCATTGCAAATCAAACGTTAAAGCTAAACAACTTACAAAAATAAATATTCATTCTTAATTCAATACAAATCTTAATAGAATGTTTCGAAGGGGACGTCCTCTTAATTTGCACATTGTTATTATGAAAAATTTTAGAACTTGTGGTTATAATTTTTATAATTTATTTATTTATTTATTTATTTAATTACATGCAAGCTTACAGTAAAACCAAAACACTAGCATTACAATTCAGAATATCACATGTAGAACATAATTCGACAATTGTATTATTTATTGTATTAAGCATGTGAGATGTGCAGGACATATCGCCAGTCTTCTGCACTTCCCTTACACTCTGGGCAACCGCTGCCTTGCTCTCTTAATATTCCTTCAAACATTCATTGGAAAAAGTACAGTGCATCTAACAAACAATCATTAACATGAAATTAGGGAAAATCTACAACATATCAAGTGGTCACCGTGCAAACAAGAGATCTTTGTATCGTCTTACCTATGAAATATCATACACTGTTTAAAAACGTGTAAATTAGCCTACATATTTTGCCTAAGCCATCATGGAAGATATCAATATCAGGGTGCCGAGCCAGCATCGTATTTAACAGCCCAATGGCCCTTGGCGTTGGCGCCGCCATTCCACGTTTGGTCCGCACTCCCGGAGGATCAGCAAATAGCTTTCTTCTTCGACGCAGGCCAGCCATACCATCACTATTCACAAGAAAACGCTTGGGAACAGCCACCAGTCCCAGCCTCTCTAATGTGGAAGGGTTATCAACCCTATTACATAACAGGTTGCAGTAATGCGTCATAAGTAGCTGTTTACGTCGCAGATCCAGCGTATCCAGTCCTATCATTGCGGCGACGTACATTGAAGGGTACAGAAATGGGTAGTAACCGTACCTCTTTCTAAAAACAAATCTGCCAAATTTTCTTTGGATGCGCTCGATCATTAAACAATACTTTGCTTCGTGCGGATCCCACACTACAGCATTGTACTCAAGTCTACTTCGGATGTAAGCTTTATATAATCTCATTGGAGCGTCTATGCCCCTGAAAGCCGATGACATTCGCATTACAAATCCCAGCATCTTATATGCTTTCTCACATATTGATGTTACATGAGATCTAAAGTCCAGTCTGGTATCCAATAACAAGCCCAAGTCCTGTATTTGATTTACGCGCTCCAGGCTAACGCCGCCAAGTTGATAATCAAATTTCAATGGCGCACGCGATCTCGTATAGGTGATTACCTTACACTTCTGTACATTGAATGTCAATCGATTATTTTGACTCCATGTCATGATTGCATCTAAATCCCCTTGTAGAGTATTGCAATCATCAGCGCTCTCAATTTTGAGATAGACCTTTAGATCATCTGCAAAAAGTAGGCTGCTTGCTATTGTTATAACTGATGGAAGATCGTTAATCATTATAAGGAACTGAGTGGGTCCCAACGTACTTCCCTGACTCACGCCTGAACGTGTGCAGTAACTACTAGATTCAAATCCTGACAGCCTTACATATTGTTTTCTGTGCTGTAGGTAAGATACAACATAATCATAATCATAATAATACATAATCTTTTCTTCCTTATCCTATTGCCAAAAATCCTTTATGGCTGCTTTAGTTAATTGTGTAAAATGAACCAGTATAGGCAATATACAAACTCTAGTAGCTTTAGCCGTGCGCTAATACTTTAATTAATAAATCAGCTTCCTAATTTATGTCTATTTTAAGAGACAATTGGACATTGTACACCCAGAGTGCAATTATAGACAATGCAAGTGTGTTTCAATTGAAGTTAGTGAATTGGTGACAGATTAGAAATTAATTAATTAGTTATACTAAATTTGATAGCGGCCTTGAAGTTCTCAACAAGCAGTAAAACGTTTATGGATTACACAGTGAACATTTCAATATCCGGTAGCCGACGTGACGTCATCCAATTCTCCCATGCCGTGTGACCGCAACAATGTGAACAAAAACTAAACCACTTCAGCTACACTGGAGTACGTCGTTTTTGTTTCTGTTGGGATTGATTAGGTCTTTTTATATATTCTTCAATGTTGCACTTTAAATTAAGCCTGGTCAACGCCCTCTTAATACTGTGGAAACCCCAATAGTCCCACTATTGAGGTTTCCACCGTATTGAGGGGGCATGTTTATGGATTCAAACGATGAACTTTAGAAGAAAATCTGTTTAAAAAAATATCTTGCTAATAAATACGTATGATAGCTTGAAAAACACTAAAGTTATTAAAATTGTTTTTATTGTACAGCCAATCGAAATTATACTGTAGCCTAGATTTCGTAGAAGAATAAAAGATATTTACTAATAATAAATAAAGCTCAGTAGGTATGAACACAAAACATTTCTCTAAAAGAAATGAAGAGTTTCAATAACACTTTTTTTAAAAAGGCTCTACATTGGTTTTGTTGTTAATTCAAAGAAACATAAGTAATATTAAACTAAAACTTTCATATCAGATATTCTTAACATCAAAATTCCTAACTTAAAATTGTCTGTACGAGTACTAGATATTTTATAGACAAAATAAACTAAACAAGACATCAATATCAAAATTAATTAATTTTGACGTGACACTAACGAACGTCTTATTGTCGTATTCTTATATTTCCTTCCATCAGTAGTATATTTTCATCATTAAGGGTCGCATCGTTGAAAATTATGTCAAGAAGTAATTCGTATAGTTACGTACGAAGGAAAATTAATTATTAACAAATATGTCAATATTTAATACGTTTTATGTAGAATATAAATAGCTATTAAAGTAGTTACGACATGACATAATTATATAAACACTATTCTTAATTTTTTGCATTTTTTTTCGCCTCTTATAGGCTGCTACCTATGACGCTAGGGTATATACGCCTTTGATTAAAGACTTTTCGCGAAAAGATAAATGTAATAAAGACAGACTAGCAATCACTAAAGCGCCAATAAGTCTGTTATTCATAATTAATTTATTTTGCAATTCGTTCCAGCATTAGAATTCAAATGTATTAGAATTTATATTAAAAAATTTAATATAATATATTATAAGTTATAACACATATTCAAATTTCTTAATTGTTAGTGTCAAGTGTAGCACATTAACCTTGTGAACTAACAATTAGTTAACGGGTGTTTACAAAATTATCTATATACAACATCTCTGATTTTTGTCGACGATATTACGGTGGGATAGTTGCACACCAGACTCTGCGAATACAGAGGATTATAGGTAGATGCCAAATTGATAATGGTATAAACAGCGGTTGTATATCGTATTACATTTATTACCCATGTGTGTGTTGCAAATAATGCGCGGAATCCAGAAATATAATCGGGGTTGGATAATACTGCCGGGACAAAGGTTCCATCTTTCTATCTTTCGTCTGTAGAGCAAACTCTACATGCATACACTAAAACGTATATATGTAGAGCAGCCATATACCTTTAGTCACAATGTATCGATTATATCTAGACGACACTACAAATTATTACGTTACACTCATTCAATCCCAATATAGTTTAGAAAAGTTCTCATAGCGTATGAAAATGTGTCATCTACACTATTAGTTAAGTATACATATAACATGAATGTAGAAAATAATCTCCAAAAGTAGTGGTTAGATCATAAAAATGTTTACACTAATGAGAAGCTGCCGTTTCAAAAAGTGCTATTGGCTATTTATATTTCACGTAGGTACACTGTTACGAGATACAGCTAGTAATAAATATATTGGTTCAATACACAGGTAATAAGTACAAACAGAAACACAAACACCTGTTCTTAAATCAGCTGCGTTTTCATTCAAAGTTACATAAACTAATGAACCAGACTTTATCGGATTAGTAAGAGATTAGATCAGAACTAGTGCACTTATTATGCAAGCTGTTAGTGTCACTGGGATTTAGAAACAAGACATATTGTTGTGATTTACCGATGTTAAAGTTTCGCACTTTCTCCGTTAATATTTTGGTTTACTAAGGTACGCATTTCATTTTAGAGGACTTACGTTCAGGTAAATAACTTCTAAAAAAGGGGTGTGTCAGTTTTGGAAACATGAAAGAAGTTTTACTTCTGTTTATTTTTTGCTTTTTACAGTAATAAGTAGCCTTTTACAGCAGTAACTACAGTTAAAAGAACTCTTTTTATCTTCGATTTAGTATATACATTATCAAGTAGGTAATAGAGTTAACTTAAATAAAACTACTTTTCCGTAAAAAGTAGTTTCATTTAAATAAATGAGTCGCGCAAGTGTTAGAAAATATATGACTTAACTTAGTTTTTTTAGAAGTCACTATTATGTAGTAGATAAATATACATACAACCAACCAGCCACAAGCAATGTTAAACGAATGGCGCGACTGGCCAAGATATGAAAAATAAAAACAAAAATTTATGAACCACTGCTTTAAACCACAATTACTATTATGTAATGTAAGTCTTATATTACGCCTTAAGTACCTACCAAAATCATACAACATTGGTATAATTACTAAAAAAAATGTAGTAAAGGAACAAGTGCAGCCGTGAACTAGTTTCGCAACATTTAGTTTAAATATGGATGATATTAGCAAAATATTAATAGACGAAACCCGGTTTGTCTCATTGATGTCTAGACATTGACCACTCGTGAAATTCTTTGATGAAATTTTGCTATATGTCAATGTTGTTCCTAAACTATAAGTTATAATGAGTGCAAATATTTAAGTAGAAAGTATACGTCAAGACATAATGTTACTACAATTTCTATAATAGAAAAATCTATATATCTATAAACGTGCTAGATCTACTTTCAGATCAGAAGCATGGAAGTGCGTAACTGGTCGTTGTAGCATCTTCTTAACATCCCGCCTTTTCCCATGGTAGAAGGCAGAGGCCATAGAGCGTCATCTGCTACGATCCAAACAAACTTCCTTGGCTTAAGTTACACTCTATATCTTGGTTTGCAAATTCTAAGTGAATAAAGATACACGTAAATATGATTCTCTATGATAAACAATCATAGCAACAAAAATATATTTATGTATGTATGTAATAACGCATCACGATCGCCGAATATAAAATAAATAAGTATATATTTGTGTGTATAGCTTGCACATATTATTACAAAATTATCTTATTTTGTTATTATTTATGGCCTTTCATAAACAATTCCATTTAGTAAATAAAATAAATAAATAATAAATATCCATGGACATTTCACACAACGTCCTCTGGTCCCAAGCTAAGCTTCATAAGCTTGTGTTATGGGTACCAGAATACGGATAGAATACATATACTACTTTTCTTTTGTAAATACATAGTTAAAATACATAGTAAACACCCAGACGCAGTACAAACATTTGTATGATAATTATAGATATCACACAAATGATTGTTTCGAGCAGGAATCGAACCCGCGACCTCGTGAACGGCAGTCCGTTACCTGAACCACTGGACCACGAGGCCCGTCAAAGTAAATGATGCAAGGTGTCGAAGTTCTTATTTCAGTTGTTTTTAGGGTTCCGTACGAAAACGTAAAATAGTGGCTACTTTTATTAGGTACTGACACTTCCATAATGATTGTATAGACTCATTTTTAGGTTTATACACACTTATCATCAGTACCAGTATCGTCCAATTTCCAAGTTGAGCATTTTCGGTAAAATCTTTGAGAAAATTGTTACTAAACACTTAAGTGAACACGTTCGGCTGCACATATCTCCTTTTCAACATGGTTTCGTCAAGGGTCGCAATGTCGAAACAAATCTTCTTACATTTACTGATTTTGTTCTTTGCGCCCTTGAAGATGGCTACCAGGTGGACTCCGTATACACGGATTTCTCAAAAGCATTCGATAAAATCGACCATGTGATATTGATAAATAAACTCGCCCATATAGGCATACATGGGGACCTTCTCCGATGGATCCAATCTTACATAGAGAGAAGATCGCAGGCGGTTGCGCTCAGGGGATATCTGTCCAATTTCTTAGATATAAGTTCTGGCGTTCCTCAGGGCTCTCATCTTGGACCACTGCTCTTCATACTGTACATTAATGATATAGGAACAGCTCTGAAACATACGCAATATCTCCTGTACGCAGATGACATGAAACTGTACAGTGTTGTGAGGACCGCTGACGATCAGATACTTCTGCAAGAAGATCTTAACAGCTTAGTGCACTACTGTGAGTCCAACTCACTGTACCTAAACGTCGCTAAATGCCATACCATTAGCTTTTCTAGAAAACACAACATACTCGTCTATGATTATAAGTTAGCTGATAAAAATTTATCACGCGAGGACACAGTCAGAGACTTGGGTGTCTTCCTGGATACTAAAATGCATTTTAATAATCACATAGACTTCATTTTGAAGAAGTCTTATAGGATGTTGGGGTTTATTTTGCGCATATGTCAACCATTTCAAAGTCCCAGTACATACAAGACGCTTTATTTCGCTTTTGTCCGTAGCGTATTGGAATTCTGTAGCATTATTTGGAACCCTTATTACATTGTGCATGTGGACAGAATAGAGAAGCTACAAAACAAATTTTTAAAAGTACTAGAATATAGAACTAGTCACGATTTCATAGATTACGAATCAAGTCGCGACCGCCACAAAGTAGTCTCCTTAAATTCTAGGCGAGCTCTAACTGACGCTTGCTTCCTATACAAAATTGTCAACAATCACTTCAATTGTCCCAGTTTACTGAAAAATATAAATTTTGGTGTACCGCGAATCTCCTCACGTAACAAACAATTTAATTTTTATGTGGGCCTTGGTCGTACCAACTATGCAAAATACAGATTCTTTATCCGCAGCCCTGATCTTTATAACACTAGACTTGGTGGTATAGATATTTTCCTGGAAAAATTAGGTTCTTTTAAGAGAAAGGCACTGCCAAACCTGTAGCCTTGCTTGGCTATAGCTTGTATGACATATTTAATTTAATTCTATATTGGTTGTGACATTTATGTTTAAATTATTCTTAATGATTGGTATAAAGCGTTACTTTTGTAAATGACCCATGCTGTTGCAAGAAATGCAAATAACTGCAATTTTATGCATGTTCAACACCCATAAGGGCCAATTCCTAACTTCCTGATCCTAAGTTTGCATCTCTTGTAACATCACGGAGTCGATTATGTTACAAAGCATGACACTATAGGTCTTATTGTTTTTGACTTTTATTGTTTTAATTAACGTAACATGACTGTATGCTGTCTGAATAAAATAAAAAAAAAATAAAAAAAATCATTTCCGGTTAGAAGCTTTCATGTTTAACCTAATTCCTGCAAAATGTTAGTCACAAGACCGTAATTATTCGTTTAGTTATCAATTATTTACCACCTTTGTCTTTATTAAATGACTAATTGTATTGTTACCAAACTAGTTCCAATATAATAATAGAGGACAGTTACCCATAGCTTTTCTATAACTTCGATGTATTTATGACGAATGTAATTAGGACATACTAAAGTTCCGTGAATATTTAATGCGTCATTGTTGTCTTTAATAAGCATAGTTATTAAAATATTATTATTTTTAATCCTTACCACTTAAATGTATGATTGTAAATGAAGCTAAGGAAAGGTGTTAAAACTATAGCTAGTTGTGCTCTAGGCTCTGCCTGCTCCGACTCGAAAAAACCGTGATGGTATGATGATGTTAATAACGATAATTAATAAATAAATAAATAAATATTCATGGACATTTCACACAACGTCCTCTGGTCCCAAGCTAAGCTTATATGCTTGTGTTATGGGTACCAGAATACGGATATAATACATAAACTACTTTTCTTTTGTAAATACATACTTATAATACATAGTAGACACCCAGACGCAGTACAAACATTTGTATGACAATTAAAAACATCACACAAATGATTGTCCTGACCGGGAATCGAACCCGAGACCACGAGGCCCGTCTGATTTGATCTGATTAAATCTCTACTGAAAGTATTTTAATGTAGGTAACTTCTCTAAAATATTGCTTTTAACATTTTTCACTGATGCTTTGCGCCTATAGCCTTCCTCGATAAGTGAACTATCCAACATTGAAACGTTTTCAATTTGAACCATAAGTTCCTGAGATTAGCGCATTTAAACTCTTTAGCTTTATAATATTAGTATAGAAGTATAGAACGTTGCGGTCTGAAAGAGGTGGAGAAAAGTATGCTTAGGTGGTTTGCTCATGTTGAGAGGATGGATGAGAGACGCTTTACGAAAGGCATCATATACACGGCGGAGGTAAGTAGAAATGCTGGGAGAGGACGCCCGAGAAAAATATACTCCGATGTCATCGCCGGCATCCTCCAAAAGGGGCAAGTGCGTAGCACTTACAACCGTCGGGCATGTATGACCAGATGTATGAGTGTGGATGAAGCCAAGGAAGTATGTTTGGATCGTAGCAGATGGCGCTCTATAGTCTGTGCCTACCCCCATGGGAAAAAGGCATGATGTTATGATGATGGTGATGAAGTATAGATACATCTCAAGATCTAAAGATACGAGAAATGGCATCTATTTTAGGTGTAATTTCTATATGTTTACTTATCCTTATTTAAAGAACTATTTATGTTTAGATTTATGTAAATTTTATTGAGTTAAGTGACAAAGATTATGAGGATAAAAACGATAAAAATACAGGTAACTGTAGATACTATTCTGCCAATAATGTTTCAGGAAGTTAATAATTTATGTCAATGGAATCGACGTCACATAGTGGTAATATGTTACGAGTATTCAAGTATACTGACTTCCAAACGGTTTTATGTGAATTTTCTTATTTATTTATTGATCATGCTGCCTACATGTGTGTATGTTTATTTTAATCTTATATATAAAATTCACGTGTCACAGTGTTAGTTACCGTACTCCTCCGAAACGGCTTGACCGATTTTTATGAAATTTTACATGCATATTCAGTAGGTCTGAGAATCGGCCAACATCTATTTTTCAAACCTTTTTTTTTTACTATGGCTAAACAACGTTTGCCGGGTCAGCTAGTCTAATATATAAAATTCACGTGTCACAGTGTTAGTTACCGTACTCCTCCGAAACGGCTTGACCGATTCTTCTCAAATTTTGCATACATATTCAGTAGGTCTGAGAATCGGATAACATCTATTTTTCAAAACTTTTTTTTTATTATGGCAAAACAACGTTTGCCGGGACAGCTAGTATTTATATAAATTTTATCAATTTCTTATCTTTTTCTCTAATATATAAAATTCACGTGTCACAGTGTTAGTTACCGTACTCCTCCGAAACGGCTTGACCGATTCTTCTCAAATTTTGCATACATATTCAGTAGGTCTGAGAATCGGCTAACATCTATTTTTCAAAACTTTTTTTTTATTATGGCAAAACAACGTTTGCCGGGACAGCTAGTATTTATATAAATTATATCAATTTCTTATCTTTTTCTATAAAATAAATACAGTTTATCTAATAGACTATACCTTTGGATGGAACTGTCTGTCCATCGATCTTTCACGCCAAAACTACTGAGCGGATAGTCAGAAGATCCTGAGAAGGACATGGGCTACTTTCCAATGCGAAATAGAGAAAATTTCAAACTCTACGCGTACGAAACCGTGGAAAACAGCTAGTACCTACCTAGATAACTCCAAGAGTCTTCGTAAAATTTATGTAGCAGAGAGTTTCGGGGACAATTAATAGAATAAGCAAGATTTCATTTCCAAAAAATACATTATCTTTATTTTATAAATGATTACAATACAACTAAGGATCATGACGACAAATAATATCGTCAATAATAATGACGTAGAGTCCATTGACTCGCTGCCGGTTAATAAAAAAAATAATAGATACTCCATTGTTATAATAAAATTATGTAATTACAGATCATGACTCCGTTAGTGGACACCTTTACTACTTTTTATCCGCCTAAGTACCGCCGTGTCAGCTCCATCTCTATCACCCACATAGGCCCATATAATAGAAGATCCCCGGAAGTATAAAACTAACGTTTCCAAAAAAAATCCTTTTTTTAGGTACAAACACCTACAAGTTGTCAATGCGATTCTCAGCTCGCTGTATCTTATAAGTGAACCTTATAAACCCAGTTCGTTCTTAAATGACTCCTCAATAATAAGAATTAAGATATAAGGCATAAGGGATAAGGGATTTCCAAATTATTATTTAAGAATTTCATTTTTTAATTTTGGATGAATTTAGATGCCAAAGGAATGAATAATAGAAATGTAAGGTCATTAATTAAACAGACCACCACCGAAATACCTATGCAGTACGGAAAACAATTAAGGCAGCGATTACACACTTTAAAAATAACTTCAAAATCACCAAGCCTTAATCGCTAAATTGATAATTATAGAAAGTTGAGATTTAGGTAACAATGCATAGATATCTATTGGTCTCAATATTTCCGTATACTACGCTGCGGGTGCGTGTCAATTACAGATACCAAAATAAATAGAAGTCTAATCCTTACTTATACATAAAAGTGAAAGTGAGTTTGTTTGTTTGTTTGTGACGTTTTCACCCAAAATCTACCGAATGGAATTGCACGAAAATTAGTATAGAGATAATTTATAGTCCTGGAAGTAACATAGGCTATATATATATTATAGGCTATATATATAAACGCAAAGGTTTGTGAAATATGGTATAAAATAACAGTTCAGCCATATTGTTTATTTTACAGTCGTCATAGCAACACATAGAATCCGTCGACTTATAGATATTTTATTTAATTTATTCAAGAAGGTTTTAATCCCAGACTGACACATGCGATTTACGCGGTAGTTCGGAATAGAAACTCCTTGAATGGTACCTACTTAGCTCCAACTTTTTTTTTATTGAAGTGAGTAAAGAAGTTTGAATAGATATGTATTTATATTCTATACTACGTCGATTTTTTTTATTTTGGCAGAAAGAAGAGTTACATTATTAAATTAATATTTTCTTACAATTGAACTTAGTATTTGCTTTGGTTTGTTTCAATTGTAGTTGTCATTTTGGTATCGTATTTAACTTTGATTTTAGTAGATATACATAGTATTTTGTAACGATTGTTGATTGAGGTAAATTTTGCTATAGATTTCAGTATTGATTTTTGTATCTATTAATTTCAGTTCAGATTTCAGTTTTTATTATAGGTTTGTTTTCAAATTCGATTCGGCCACTAATGCGTGCGAAGCCGCGGGCAGAAGCTAGTTAGTAAAAAAAGTGTAAATAATATAAGTCTAAGACTGAATTATATAGACTTACTAGCTGACCCGGGAAACGTTGTTTTGCCATACAAATGTCAGTTGTTTGAAAAATAGATGTTGTCCGATTCTCAGACCTACTGAATATGCATGTAAAATTTCATAAAAATCGGTCAAGCCGTTTCGGAGGAGTACGGTAACTAACACTGTGACACGTGAATTTTATATATAAGATTACAATGTAGACAGTACTTTGCAATTTAATTTACTGGATTCCATGCGTTCGGCTTATGTTGCCTAGTACTTATGCAAAGCCTAGACCAAAACAGTCAATTATGATAACTGTAAAAAGGTGACTCAATCGAGAGATTCGTTCAGCTATATGTTTGACAGTCCAAAATATAAAGTTATCCATATCTTGAAAAAAGATTTAATAGACGAGCTTCGTGGTCTGGTCGTGGTACGTGTAACGGACTGGCCCTCACGAGGTCGCAGGTTTGATTCTCGCATCGACCAAACATTTTGCGATAAATAACTAGGATCTTTTAGTCGATTACATTTTAATGCGAATCTTAACTTAATTCGATAAAACAAATGAAGTGGACATAATTATTTCAATAAATGCTGATCATTAAAATACATACTATTTGTGTATTAATTAAACATGTTTCAAATATGTATTAACAAACATTTAATTCTGCTAAACGTTTTTGTAAAAAGGAATTTCGTGTTTCGCGTGCAAGCAGTGTAGCATTGACTTAATTAGGTGAATATCAGTTAAAATAATTAACTAATAAGTAACCGCGTGAGGAAATGATTTCAAAACTTTATTAAAATTAACATATACATACTTTTGAGGATAGAAAAAAAAAAATGAAATTATATACCAATATTTGCAATGCATCGTAGTTTCGACATTATTACTAAAATAGAAATTCTTATAAAAAGTCCTTTAACCATTTTTTCAGCAATTCTGTATACCCACACAGTTCCTACTAAAGTAACAAAACTAAAACGACTTTTGCAGCTTAAAAGAAGGAATTTAACCTTTATAATGAAAAACTACAAAAATAAACAAAAAATATGCAAGGTCATTTTGCAAAAATTTCTCTTCTCCTAAACACTAAACCTCTTTGCTTAGATATATTAGGAACACCAAAATATGGATACAACACAAAATGCATTTATAAATAGTTTTTTTATACAGAAATCACCAAGTCATTTTTTTTTACACAATTGCCCTGGCCGGGATACAGATCCGCGACCTCGCTAAAGGCTTGTCTACTTCTTACTTGCAAATAATTATTTAGGCTCTTTATAGGCATTTGAAAGAAGAACCAATGTTCTAATTAAAAAAAAAAAATAAAAAAATATTAATGCGTCGCGTCGCCGCGTTCGTTTATATGGCACTTTATTTTAAAAGCAATTATGTATATATAGTTTAGCCTGCTTGTTTTTTACATGACCTAAAATTATAGCTTAAGTGTATGGACGCATTTCCTTTAAAATAATTATATTTGTGGACGCAATATTACACGCTCTATATTTTTTAAGTGCAATGCTATTAAATGAAATCTTAATAACGATTGTGGAAACGGATAATTCTGAGTTATATTTAATTATGTAGATATATTTTGTTATACGTATATGAAGATATAAAAAAGTGTATATTTAAAATATGACAAATAAAAAACCTAGATACGATACCCGGCAAGCGTGTATGAAAATAAACATAAATGCTGAAAAGACTAAAGGCGTGCAAAATCCTCTAATTATTAAAATAATTGGTCAAGTGCGAGTCGGACTCGCGCACGAAGGGTTCCGTACCATTATCTATGCAACATAAGGCAACGTTATTAGTATCGAGCAAGAAACGGTAAAAAAATCATGTTTGTTGTATGGGAGCCCCCCTTAAATATTTATTTTATTTTATTTTTAGTATTTGTTGTTATAGCGGCAATAGAAATACATCATCTGTGAAAATTTCAACTGTCTAGCTATCACCGTTCTTGAGATACTGGGTACGGAACCCTAAAAATCATGTTTTTTGTATGGGAGCCCCCCTTAAATATTTATTTTATTTTATTTTTAGTATTTGTTGTTATAGCGGCAATAGAAATACATCATCTGTGAAAATTTCAACTCTCTAGCTATCACCGTTCTTGAGATACAGCCTGGTGACAGACGGACGGACGGACGGACGGACAGCGAAGTCTCAGTAATAGGGTCCCGTTTTTACCCTTTGGGTACGGAACCCTAAAAAGACGACTATAATATGACTTAAATATTATACTTTATATTATATTCATAACACATACCTTGGAATAGCACGAATATTAAAACTGTGGCAAATATATTCATTTTGTCACTTCACTGTTCACTTTAATAATACGCTATTGTAGGTAATTCTTTAAAATTATTTAAATTAATTTAATTCGATTCTATTGAGACGAGTGTGTTGTCATGTTTCGTCGAGTTCTGCAATGTTTACAAATAAACTCCGCCGAAACGAAAGGTAGTCGATGCGAACAGACAGCGCGCCACTGCGACAAAGCGACACTGGGCAGACAACTGTAGGCAGTCTACCGATTTCCCTCGCTTATAAATTCTTCTCTAATGAAAGCCCGTCAGCTGCTTTTGATATAAAGTTTTCCGGGCTAAATATAGGCAAAGCGAATCAAAGTATGACAGTGAACTACATTTCATTTTCAAAAACCTGAAACAAATAATTTATTTAGTTCAAAGGCTAACACTAATATTTTTTTTTAAATTATTGCATTTTTTCGGTACTTATTAAGTTCAAAGTAAAAGCGTGTTAATGTGTACAAATCGCGAAAGTTTAAAAACATTCATAATAAATGTAATAAAAAAATATCAACGTTTTAATTTAACTTTGTAATCTGTCAATGAGGTAAGAGCTCCTAAACAGCTAAACCGATTATTATTTAGCTACTAAAGCTATTAATATTAAAAAAAATTTAATATGCAGCTTTTAGGGACTGTAAATGTACCTAAAGGTTTTCTTTAAAAATATCTTGCTTACGTACGTCCGGGGGCCCTCTTGCCCAGGGACTCCGTATCATCACTAGTGTCCGACCGAAAGTTCGGTTTCAGCCTGAAAACAAGTTTCGGCGACGGTTTCGGCCAAAATCGGCCGGCCAAAAGCGCTTCGCAACCACTACACTACGGATCACTTATTTCAAATACTTACCTTATTTCACTCTGATACTAATACAGCAACAGACTTTTGTGAATCAGCAGTATGTAGGTTCCAAACACACAAATGAAACAATGAAATTGGACTTCACACATTTATTGTATTTTTCTCTAATAAAAATACTATATCCATATAACTATCATAAAGAGAATATCTACAGCAATTGACAGTCTTGCTGGTTGTACACATTTGCCAGAGCACAACATAAACTCCCGCAATGCATTTCGTGCAAATACATAAATTATCTTTTCTCTAACAAAACTTATCTTAATTTACAGCCCTATAGCACTTATTTTGAAATTTCAAGAAGAAAACATTTTTAGCCAAAATAAAACTATTGAATGGATATACCCACATATTGCACTACTTAACAGTGATCAAGATAAAAACAAAATACAAATGAAGAAGTACCTACGTCAGTAAATAAGTTTACCATTTTAGTAAACTAATTTAATTTGGACTCGTAGACCCTCTTTATCTAATGTCAGATCTCTTAAGTGTGTGACGGAATTTATGGTTGTTTGTTTTAATATCAGGATTAGCTTAATTTACTGAATGACTATTGTGCAACCGATAATATGTAAGAGGTATTAGGTTTACAACATTATTTCTTAAAACACGCAATTTCATAGTGATTAGACCATTGTTGTATTTGGGCATAACTGAGTTAATACTAAGTTTTTATAGCCGACATCTTTTAGGTAGATTATTATACGTATGTACAGAACAAGTACCTACATAGTTATTTTATACAGACGTTTAATAAAATATAGAGATCTGACATCAGTATGACAAAGGATCATGTTATATCAAATGTGTATTTGAAAACAAATTTTAATGTACACAATAACATTAAGTACTTAAATGATTTAGGCACAATTACATCCACTTCGAATAGTATCCTTTTCACGTAAAGTAATATTCTAAAATTTAAAATAATTAAGCTCTACACAACACATACCTATTCCACGTAATATTACCATACAATGTCGTATATATTACAGCGTATTTGTTATAACTTCAGATACACACAGATCAGTATTATATTAGGCATTTAATACAACTTTAAGAATCATTTATATTTACAATCCTGTAGGTAACGAACTATTGTACTTTGAATGATTTAACTGAAACACATAGAAATAATTTTAACTGTATTTGTACAGATCAACAGATATAGAAAAGCTGTTTAAATTACTTATAGAAATTAAACTTTAATTTTGATTTGTAGCAAAATAACCGAACACGTTTACTAAACTCGTTATAATAATACAACCACATAGAATTATCAAAAGTACTTTTAAACATTTGTACATGTCGCGATAGTCGCCAAAGAACGACTATTGCTGCCCCAGTATCCATATTGTAAAATGATTGTGGTCTACTTAACCTAAGTATATTATTATGTACACAA
Organism: Orgyia antiqua; assembly: GCA_916999025.1. Classification (NCBI taxonomy): domain Eukaryota; kingdom Metazoa; phylum Arthropoda; class Insecta; order Lepidoptera; family Erebidae; genus Orgyia; species Orgyia antiqua. The sequence continues at coordinate 10,106,353 of OU779864.1, read as the reverse complement.
TGTACCAGTGGTAAAAGCTAAATGATTATAAACTCATTTGTAACATTCACCTTTAATAGTTATTTATCAAATTAGGAAATATACAGCAGTAGATAAGTGTCCTGCGGATCTCTTATCTACGCTGGGTAAAATTATATGAAGTCATGGAATTGGGTTAATTCCTAGAAGTTTTAGGTCCTTCTTATCACTTAACATGATTTATGAGATGTATTAATACTTCGTAATTATTCGCAGCGCCAGCGCCCTTGGCAAGAAACTCATGACCAAATAACCCCTGAGCCAACCCCAACTTCTAATCTACCACGTGGACCACCCAATCACACGGTTAATTTCAGTTTATATACTTGCGTTGTAAGAAAATTGAGACAGGCGATCATTGTCGTCAAAGATATTATGAACAGCTTGGACTAATAATTCTATTGCTTCCTACCCTCATAACCTTGAAAGTAACCTCTTTCTCCTCATCCATCTTTGTTAGATATATTATAACTATTAAAAGCCTAAAAAAATTGATTAGAAATGGAATATCTGATAGGACAAGAATGTAACTTTAGCTTATCGATTTGAAATATTTACGACAAATAACGCAATTTAAACTAGAGTTTAAATTGTGTCCAAAGTATGTTACAAGGTTATCTATACACTAAAATCACTCTCAATATGGACACAACTACAGCAGATTTAATTCATATCAAAGTAGATTCATCATATTAAAAATAATCAGTGTACTTTTGTTTTATTCTACAGAACTCGCCTTGCATCTCTAACAATGTGAGCTCTTTCTACATGCAACATAGTATATACAAGTAAACTATTTACAAGAATATAAATTGGCAAATAAAGAAATATATCAAGCAAGTGTTACTTTGAACACAACACAGTTCGGCTGAAAGAATATTACCCCGACAGTTTACGATTTACAAAGCAATAATTGCAAGTATGCTTTCAATGATGTAGTACAATTTTCTTTCATGGGTGATGTAAATTGTAATGTGCGCTGGGTGTTTACTATGTATTATAGTACGTATTTACAAAAGAAAAGTAGTAGGTATAGGTAGTCTATCCGTATTCTGGTACCCATAACAGAAGCATGCCTCTATGAACATTTATTTATTTTAATTATACGATTAGCGAAAAATATCACATTTGAAACAAAGAGAATTCATGACAGAACCCGCTACCCTAATCCGATTAAATGCCTTCATATTACGAAGAAAATCCATGAGCTGATAAATTAGATGGTACCTAAACTTACACTTAACATTTTTCGGTTTCACATCAACCTTGTTAATAGCATTTTCACGCCTATAAATAAAAGCTGTCGAAATAGATATTCTCTCGTTGACCACATACACTTTTAAAATGAAATGCAAACACCTAAGTTCTTGGAAAAATAGCCTGACGCCTATCGGACAAGTTGGTAACTAACAATAATTCTTATTGTCCATTATGTAAAATTATATCAACTGACCTAATAATACTCTTGAGAGACAGTATTGACATTTTAGTGTTTTCAATGTTCGTAAAATTTTTACGTTTTTGGGTTTCATGATATCTTCGAAAAACACTATTTAGAATCTTTTTTTTAAAAGCACTGTGTAAATGCGCACTAACTATGAAGCCAAGTCTCCAGTGCCACCTGTATCAACAACAATAATGGTCAACATAAAAGAGAGGCTTGGTCTTACTGTTTAGCCAGTCAAAAACTCAAGCCACGCCTCCTTTTTATGTTCACTATTAACGCTGTGAAAAAAGTGATACATACATGAGATCCGGCCTAATACCTGCTATTAAGTCGTGAAAATTTTTACTATTCAAATCCTCAGTTATTAAAACAAGAATAAACTAAAATCTAAATATTTCACGTGAGAGATTATTTTATTAATGTATATTACAAATCAATAGGCCACAGTGGCTTTTACAAAAAAATATTTGTACTTGTGTTAAAAAGATAATGTAGAATTCAATATTTTATGCACTTAATATATTATGTACAAAGTTAGAGAATAAAAATTAAATTAAAGGTGAATGATTCAAAACAAATAATATACACAAATATATATACTCCATATACTGTCAATGTGATTAAGATAATTGTGCGTTTCTATACAGGAGATCTTGATGAACACTGCAGATCAAAAGGTCAGACGCTATTGAACAAAATACACCTTTTATTTAAGCCCTAGAAATATTTAAAACTCAACTAAATAATAGGTATAATCTTTACAGGAGTAGATAAATGTTTATGAGAAATAAATGTTCTGTATCTTATACTGAAACAAAATTATTCACTGTTTTTCGATTGCTTCATTATTGCGTTATGATTTCCTTTCCAGTCCTTCTTAGAACAAAACACTTCTAAATCATTACAACCTTATCTCTGTATTATTTTATCTGCTTGCAATTCCAAATACTAGTCTTATGCATTTATGCAAAGAACTATCATCCGTATCCCTCTTTTGTTAAAATCTCCTGTTAAATAAAGGTGATCTGTACAATAAATTTGATTGATATGTTTGTAATCAAGTGACATGATGCAAGAATTGTGTGAAGCCCTGTGAGCATACTCATGTAAAACACAATGGTATGGAAAATAGCTATAGGCAGCCACTACCATCGTCTAACTATATTTTATTTTGTTACTTGACTTATTTCACAACATTTATATGTCTTTTATCAACAAAATGCATCAAAGTACAGTACGATAATATAGTACTGTGCTTTGCATTTATTTCATTCGTATTCCAAACACTTGACATCACAATGAGCTAAGTAGCTTGTAAAATTGGAAATCAGAGTGAATTATATCCCTGAAATCATTAATTATTGTCTCATAAAGTTCTTTTTAAATAAACTTTGTGTGCCCTACTTAATGTGCCGATATCAATCAGGTAAAGAATTGTATTTTATTAGACCACGCATTTAATAAGACAAGTAACAAAACAACTTGATACACCATGTCACAAAAATATTTCATTTCGACAATTGTATAATATTTATACAATCATTAATATATTCATTTTGTACATTACACATGTGATTTAACTTTTAGAATATTTACAAAATAAAATAACATTTTCTACCTTCACCTTCCTATACACAATGATTATAAAACTAATTAGATACTAAATTATAATTACCAGGGCTGTAAAACCTATAAATAAAACTGCAGTTCTGTTAACAAACTGGAACATTCTGCAGAATTAACTAAGACAATTGAATAAAAGCCATTTGGACCTAGTGCAGCCGTTAAAATATAAAACTCAAAAAACTACTTGAGGTGAATAAAGTAATAACATTCATTTTCTTCTATCTTTGTATAGATATTATTTCAATTATTCTGTGACTCAACTCCATCTGAAAGATAGTTTATTATTGCTATAATATTGTTCTGATAGATATAAGAAAAGTTTACTTTGTTGTAACTTTCTATGAGACAACTGTCTGTCAAGCAGGGGCGTAGCTACCGCCGTATCAATTATACGGGGCCCCCAGGCCACAGGGGACCCCGACGTGCGTATTCAAAAATTAATAAATACTTCCCGTCTTGCCAATTCTTTTACCTTTGTTAAGGGCCCCCAAATAATTTTTATACGGGGCCCCAGCAAGGCACGCTACGCCCCTGCTGTCTGGTCAGCTAGTTTATGTGGGTGGCCCATGTCCAACAAGGGAGCTAAAAAAATCTATACAATAATACATCTACTAGATATAAACTTGACATATATATACAATAATTTATGAATAAAATCACTTTATTACACCTCAATATGGAAATAAATTGTCTGGTACATAGCATTTAAAATATATTCTCATCATAAAAATCTATATAACCATTTGGTATGTGAATACTGCCCCGAACATTGTCTGCACAGCATTACGATATGAACATATTTGTAAACAATCTAAAAAACACAGAACAAAGAAATTATTACATTATGCTGGAAGCCCTATTAAATTCGGGATATAAATTTGACAAATCCTTACTAAAATTATAAATTCGAGAGTAACTTCTATCTGTCTGTAGCTTTTTCACATCAAAACTAATGAACTGATTTAAAGTTAGTACACAGATAGTTTAGAGCATAAGAAAGGAGATAGGTCACTTTGAACTATGATTAATAATAAATATGTGAATAAATTTCCACGCATACGAAGTCGCGGGCAACAGCTAATTAGTCATTATATAAAAATATGTTTAGTTCAAAAACTAAAAAACAGACTAGAAAATCCTGAATATTTTTTTTATATTATTGCATTGTCATCAGTCCTTTATCATGTGTGCAAAATTTCAGAACAATCCGATTACTGTAAATGGGTGTAACTGTAAATCAATTTCAAAGATTCAGTTACATAGATTAATACATTGATTGATACATACCGAACTTATAAAAACGTGTTAAAAAGCCATGTTACCTATTATATTGACAGCTCAGTACTTAAATTTTTACTATTTTAGTGCAGAAAAGTCATTATGCGTATATAACAACCATTAACGCGATATAGTTCTGACGAAACTAAGACTTTATACCGTCAATGGAATAATATTAAAACAATTTACGTATGTTTTTTAGTTTGTTTACAAATTGCTATTTAATCCAACAGGTACATGCAGATCAATGAGTGTTACAACTAAATTGCAAGTATATTTTCTACAATATAATAATGTTCTTTTCGTAAAACAATTATGTATCAGTATTTCATTAAATTTAATGTTTTGTAATTAATGTGCAATTATTATCGTCAATACTTAGTAAACCAATATTATATAAATATAGTAATTTCAATACCTATATAAAATATTATTTTACATAACTATGAGCGCATCATTATATCTCCTACAATGGACTTGGTGTTAACTGGCTGCGGATCATTGTACGTACATTAAATTTTATACCAACATTTTTGCGTTCTATGCCCGCGTCAATGGCAGGTTTGATAGGAGTACTTGCTCCATATTTAACATCAATGATAACTCTACTATTATACACTCTATAGATAATCAATTGCATCAATTATTTCAAATGCCTTCAGTATTGGTGTAAGATCACAACATATTACGTTACACGACACAACTTGTAGGTGAGAGCAATTGCCTTTTTGTGAAGTCACAAGTCAATATAGTAAAACTACCGAATTCCAATAGAACTATTTTAAAGTATTGTAAAAGGAAATATTGTTATGGAAATAATATATTTTAATCATATTTAATTGCTAAAAACAATTACGATTTACGACTGCTTTAGTTGTTTATTTAAACTAAGTACAAAAAGTATTAACTATAAACCACTGTTCCACAGGGAAACAAAAGCGCCAAGAGTCTTTTTTTATGAAAAAATATAGTAAGTGTTGCTCAATTATGTCAAAATTTATTAATACTTACGTGATATTGGACCAGGAAGAAAAAGGATCTCACAAATAAATCTCAAAGATTAGAGAAGAAATTGCTACTAAAATTGCATGGTGTAATTTATGAATAGTTCCTAACAATTACTTTGACTGGATATAAACAGTTAATTATATTAAAAGTTTATCGATTGCAATTGATTATCGTTTAGCCATAGAAACTCCACCCCACCCAACAAGTGTAAACCTACACCCACACTACTTAACAATAGTCAATACCATGCTATACATTCTATCATTCAATATGATAATTGAAACAAATATTTTCACTTCAATTGATATGGACCCGAATAAACATCATACACAATGCCTAAATATAGACACAAATATCCAAAAGATACTTGTATCACAATATAGGACAAGAGAATCTGAACACATTTTGAATTACATGCTTTATGTACTAAAGGCAAAAATAGAACACTATTTTATAAAACATGCAATTGGAAGTTAACAGTTTCAATAGAGCGCTAAAGAAATATCCACAAATATAGGCAACTGTGCAAGGTGCAAATTTTTTAAAGTCCCCTAATTTTATTGGACATTGATTTGACATATGTATTTCTTAAACGTCACATTTTTAGATGTAATTTTACGTTTTTAACAATCATTTGATGAATATTATGAAAAACTTCTGTATATTACTAATAACCTCTAAAAACTGTAAAATATTTTAATGACATCTCCAAATATTTAGAAGAATACATTGAAATAAAACATGGTAATTAGTAAAAAATATTTTGTAGTATTTGGACCAGTCAATCTAACAGTATAGACCGACTGTTGATTAGAAGTAATATCCAGAAGTCAGTACTTGTTGGACTGTATTTCTTCAGTTGCTGGTAACCATGGCGTAACTCTCCATAACAACTCAGAGAGAGTTTCTAAGTGACGTAGCACGGCCGCGGGATTGATTAGTAGGTAGTCACAGCTTACGTGGACGAGTAAGACGACGCTTCTTCCGCTCTGGTGTGGAACCACCAGGTCCACCAGCGTCAGATGACGCACGTCTTCGCGAAGCAGGGCTTGAAGACCCTGAACCAGTCTCCGCCACCTCAACCTTCTGTTCCCCTTTACACTTCACTTCAATTTTCACTTCTTTCGTTTTCACTTCCACTTTAGGCTCAGGTTTTGTTTTCGTCTCCAATTTACTATCCGGTTTGGTTTTCCCCTCAGGTTTACATTCGGGCCGAGTTACTTCTGTAGGTGTATCAGGCACGGTGCTTGCCGTAGGAATCACTTCAACTTCTACAACGCTCACTTCGGCCTCTGCCGGCTCTGCGCTAATACCAGCACCCCACTGAAAAAATATACACCAAAATACTTTATAGTTTCACATTTACTTTTAAGACACCACATGACTCATTCAAATGCAGATAGGAGAATAAAGCAAAAGCTGCACTATAGATTAAAGTAATTTTAAAAAATCATTGCTTTTAACGCAATACTATTTTCATTTCTTCATTGGTCGGCGAGAGAACCTGTTTTCCTTAAGTGAGCATCTTTTTTACATTATGAATGCATCATTTCATAGAAATATGTCGCTAACACACGAACAAGGTCATACCAGAATCGAAGAAATCGATAGGAGGCAAATAATAAATACCTAACCAAATAAATTACATCTTTCATATAGATAATAAATAAATGGAAATAGTATAATTAAGCAACTGTGATATGAATACGCGAGTAAAAATTTCGGATATATTTAATGAAGAACTGTAAGGACGTACTTATAATAAACTATCGAGTGTTGATTATCTGATTCACTTTCTAATTATTAACCTGTATTACGACGTACAATGGTTACGAATACCTGTGCCAAAGAAGGTGATAATCGTAGTGACGCCCCACATTCAGCACAAAGAGGTGGAACTGCAGGCGACCTGGAACGCCAATACTGTAATTCCGTCTTACACTTGTTCAACTCCTGGAAACAAAAGGAAAATAATTTATTTATATTAGAATAAAATAAAACTAAAATAATCCTGGCACATAATTACATCAATATAAATTATTATCTCTCGCATTTTAACAGGTTTAAGTTTCAAATTCAAATGTATTACATGATTGGTCTGTATATTAATAGCTACATTTTTTTTATAACAACATTTTTAATAAGAATTTTATGTTGTAAATGTTTTTAAAGAGGTCAACCTGAAGCAAAGTCTGAAACTTGCGACTGGTCTCTTCATTCTTCTTGTCGTAGTCGTCCAGACGATTAGCATATTCCAATGTTTGCTTTTGCTGTTCAGCAATCTGCTTCTGTTGCTCAGCAATTTGCTTTTGTTGAAGTGCAGTCTTGCGTTTACAGCTACGGAGATCGCTTCGTAAGGCTGACAACTGATCATTATACCTGTAATCAACAGTAATTGCAACTTTTTAAGAGACAATTATCAACAGTGTATCTCTTCTTTTTTTAATCATTACGAAAACTTATTAGATTTTGAACTTTCCTTCTAGCAATTGATGTCTTAAAGCATGTTGCTGAATTGCCTCTTATACCACATAAAATGACGATTATTTTTTAATCACAATTCTGTATTCATTTCAGGAAAAGTTAATAACGTGTATCCAATGTATCTATCTTGTTTTAGCGTATTTATAGGTAATAAATCTAAACAGGGTCAATACAATAAGGGCTCAGTTTTTTCACCTGTACTTAAACAGCAATAACAATACACATGTGTTACAATTATTATTATAATGATAGGTATTAAATCTCTTTTTTTATATTACTAAAGAGTGACAAACAAGCATACGGCCCGCCTAATGGTAAGCAGTTACCATAGCCTTTGGTTGTTGCAACAATGTGAACCTCTCGCGTCGCAAACCCATTACTTACTTTTTCATTCCCTGTTTGATACGATGTATCCGTTTCCTAAGTACCATATTGCTCTGTGGTGGTGGTGGAGATGGTGGTAAACTTTCTTCCATGTACATATTGAGTGAGGACACCCGACGATCTGATACAGCACCCGCTTGCTGAGAGGATGAAGCCTCAAAACCACTCGGTGGAGGTGAATCCAAGCACATGTAAGACTTACTGCTCTCTCCAGCTGCAGTTATGGAAATTATAACAAATAAATAATGAGTGATAAATATTGATTAATAAGTACTTTAATACATAGATAAGTGTCCTATTCTACACAAAATTTCACACAAATCGATAGAGTAATTTGAGAGTGAAACACACATAAATTTACACAAAATGGTTCAGTATAATAAGAGGAAATTTCAGTTAGCAGAGCATGACAGTAATAATAAAAATATAAAAATACTTACGCGAAAACGCAGTGGTGATATCAAAGAAATCCGTGCCAAAGTATGTTATCTCTGGTAAATTGGGTTCAATGTGTTCTTTAAAATACTCCATAGCCATTGTCGTCAAGTCGAAGAGTTCATCTGTCACTTTGTAGGGCCTTGCCAGTTTTGTAGTTGTTTTTAAATATGACAAAATACTGTATACTTCATCTAAAATCTGAAAAGATGACAATGAAGTTAATACTAATAGTTTTAAAATGATGAGCTACCACAAGAAGAGATGACAAATTACGTATATATAGCGAATTTATAGACTGAATGTAGATACCTATCACATGACTGGATAAATAAGAAAGGAACGCATTAAAGTTAGTTTGAAAGGTCCTAGGAACTGGTCTACTTTCATGGTATATTATTATAGTCATAAAAAATTGGTCAAGTGCGAGTGGGACTCGCGCACGAAGGGTTCCGTACCATTATCTATGCAACATAAGGCAACGTTATTAGTATCGAGCAAGAAACGGTAAAAAAAATCAGTTTTTTGTATGGGAGCCCCCCTTAAATATTTATTTTATTTTATTTTTAGTATTTGTTGTTATAGCGGCAATAGAAATACATCATCTGTGAAAATTTCAACTCTCTAGCTATCACCGTTCTTGAGATACAGCCTGGTGACAGACGGACGGACGGAAGGACGGACGGACAGCGAAGTCTCAGTAATAGGGTTTCCGTTTTTACCCTTTGGGTACGGAACCCTAAAAAGAAGACAGGAAACTGTAATATCGTTAGAAGTGTTCTAGGAACGAATGAGGCAAGAAGTATGTAAAAGTAAATCTGGAAAAGAAATGCAATAACACAGATCTGACAAAATTGTAGGTATTTTTTTTTCAACGAGCTTAAGTGCAGGCGTGGTAGTAAATGATGAAGATATACGAATGATATACTAAAAAGGATGTCAAGTCTTTGAAATTCCGTAACAGTTGCAAATGAAAAAGCGCTAGTAAAAGCGGAAATATTAACTGCCAACAAAGCTTATGATCCCTACGTTATCAAGCGTTTGGTAAACACATACATAACAGCATATAATATTTCGTAATCTCTTATGAAATATTATAAGCTACCGCTATAAGAATGTTTGTCATAGAATCTGATTTTATCACCTACTCACTCGTAAAACTTAACTAATGGTTTACTGACAGAGGTTGTTACTGGAATTGAGTCCACGTGCATGTTTACATTTTATGCATGAGGATGAAATTTATAAATAAATAAGGATGTAAAGATCACGTCAATGTGAGAAAGGGAATACAGACGATATGGATTTAACGAAATAATTTCGTAACCTTTACTTTTCCATCAATATACAGCCACCAAGCCTAAGGCTATACCTTTGTTAAAATCAATAATAAAAATATTAATGATATATATATGTATATGTATATAATTTACTCCGAAAAACTACTTTTTGATTTGGAGAGCGTATTTACCATTTGTTGAATCAAAGAAAATTAATTGAATTAAACTTGAATTAAATAAAAAATTGAACCCTTGGAATAAAATTACTTAAGAGATAATAAAATTACACGAGAATACAATTTATTGAAGTTTCGACAACTCATTTCTCAATAAGCTGCGGTATGCCTTCAATATTGCCAGTGTGACATTTTTCCGTCAGATCACGCCAACTGCGCTAACCATTGTCACCTTCAGCCTTTAGAGATATAAATATGGATTTTCTCTTTTTATATTTCGTTTGGTAGCATTTATGCCTTTTAGTGTCACAATCTAGTGGTATCGTTACAGAATCAATGTCATGGCTTTAGGTGTGTCAGTCAGTTCCCTGTTAAAATTGATGATTGACTTGGTCAATCAGAACTCATCAATAATTCGATTGACCTATTCTCCAAGACATACAAGGAGTTTTTACATATACTGATGATACATCACTAATAATAAGACGTACGTTTAGGTCAGTGTTAATGTTAAACTCATTAAAAAATCTTCATCAGTAAAATACCATGGCATACCATGGCATACCATACCATGGCATTAAGACACGGTAAAGTCTCGTAAAGCCGATCATAGACGATTAGCGTACAAGTTAATTTATTCATATTTAAGGGTTATAATTTGTATTTCTTGGTTCCTAAAAAACTACAACCTACCAAGGACTGCTAAGCGCGGTGGAACAACGCCTCATATGGTTGGATGCAATAATAGCAATCAGAATGGGAAAAATGCAATGAGTACAAGAATGCATGGTAGCATTCTTGGATTATGGTTTATATTCTACAGAGATTAGAAAAACTGGTGGATGCAAAGATATAATCGTCGTTAACCTATCATGTATTTGGCACATTCAAGGTTTCTCAAAGAATATGGAACTTTGGAGAAACTGTATCTAGTCCAACTTTCATTTGCAATACAATCGATTTCATCAAATACCAACCTACACAGTACATACCAATAAGTAATATGAACAAATAGACTCAGATATTTGACACAAACTTAACTAAAGCAATTCAATATTAATATGGGCCCACATCCAATGCCAATGGAATGGAATAAAAACAAAGAAATGATATGATATAACAATATAGTTAGATATTTTGACACTAACATGCTTATATATTGTGCCAAATTTAATAAATTGATTCTTTAGCCAAGGTTAATAAATGGCATTGTATCTGACTAAGTAAAATTAGAAAAAGATAGATAATAGCATTTTAATATGTTGAGAAATGTTAATGCTTTAATGGTAAGCCACTGTAAATTTAGAGAGTAAAATGAAATTAACATAGATCAAATAGCATAGATAACAAATTGTAACATCTACAATTTTATATTTGACAAAACAAAAATTAGAAAGCATAAACAGTTGATAATTCATTATTATTATGAACTTGCTTACCTCTCCTGGGAAAAAACAGCAATGTTTCCTTTCTATATGTTTGCCAAAAGTCATTTGTAGTAGACTCAATCTCATATGCAGTGTCTCAATAATGTCAGATTCACAAGCCAATGGATGACTCCTTCTGGCAGACTCTCGACGTGGCATCTTTGCCTTAATTGATTGAAATCTATGCAGCATCCGATTTTGAAGCCTTTGAAATGTAGAATTTAATATTGTACTACATATTGAATTGAATTGTCGATTAACCTGCAAATAATAACAATTTTTAACCAATAATCATATGGATTTCTCACACCAATTATAGTCTTAACTAAGCTTTTCTTCAGGTATCAAATTATCTACACAATATGTACATATTGTGTATGAAATATCAGAAACAAAGTACCAGTTTTTACGCTAATTAAAAAAAAATATCAGTCCCTTGTGAACAAACAAAAATGATTTAAAAAATATATATCATGAAATGCTGATTTAGTAATAATAAAAATAAAATGCATGACCATGACTGCCTGTTGGGGAGTTCTATGGGGAAGCCTATTGGACAGAAAAAAGCCTAATGGAGGGAATACAGACCATGTTCATGAGATGACAGAATTAGAATACAGTACAGGTCCCCCAAACTCTGTCCTTTTGCATGGTAGGAACTAGGAACCCACTAACAGATAATATTTTTTGGGGTAATATAGTTTTAACTTGTATACGTTCCCAAGAATAGTCATAATCACAAAAATACCAGCGAAACTCTATTTGAAGTTGGTTAAAAGAGAGTTTTTATGGTATCTTCAGTTTTCTTGTTTATCTTTACCTAATGTAAAACCAAGTTGTTAATATTGTATGTATATCTCTATATAAGTTTATATCTTCAAAACTACATAACAGATTTTGATGTGGTTTTTCAACTATTAGTTTTAGTATAGTTTTTTGTTACAAACAAGAAGACTACAATACAAGTACAAAGAACTAAATCAGGTGTAGGCAATAATCATCATCATTTGAACATCACAATGTACTTCTTAAACTAGGTGTGACCTTAACAATGATGAAGCATACTTAAGAACACACCTAATTATAGTTTGGTTCCAGCAATTAAAAAGAGCAATGCCTACTACATCATACTAATCAGAAAAATGATAAAAACATTTTACATCAAGAATTCAGACAACCATTCGTTTTTGGCAAATAGTGTCAATGCATCTATGTCCTAATAAGCTTACAAATATAATCATCATTGTCCTGTCCTTATCCCTTTATTTGGGGTCAGGGCAACATCCTTAAAATGATGCCAAATAAAAATATAAGTATAATCCTTGCAACGTCCAAGCATCTTGAAAATAAATCAGGTAATGGTATTGTCAAGTCATTAGCGAATTAATAATTAAGTAAGGTTTTTTTTAATAGTCATTATTTTATGAAACCACAATTACTAAGATTATTGACCTAGAAAAAAATCATGCAAACGTAATGAAATATTTACCAATCTTAACTGTGACACTGTTCTAAATCCTAGATAGCTAAATATCTTTTCTATAACTTCTACAGGCATGTCGAGTATATTTGTAGTATAGGCCTTTGGTACAGGCACTAATGCTGTACATTTCGAAGTACTAGCGTGTGGCGAAGACCCGCCCGGCATCAAAGCACTTGAATGGCGAGTGACGCGAGACACCGCCGCAGGCTCCGCGTGAGAAGGTCCTGCACCATCACTACCACCACTGCTGCCACCAACACTACTCATTTGCCGCGTTGACACCATAATGCCATCAAATTAATACTCACAATAAATCTGAAAACTAAAAAGTATAATATGGGAGTAACTTTTATCTGAAAACAAAAATTACCACGACAATCGTTTATTACAATATATTTTAAATTAAACACCAAAGAATCACCATAGCGTTTACATATTATTGAAGAAACTTTACGTATTTCTAGTGTAATAAAAATAAATTAATATTTAACGCCACCAAGTAAATTCTAAAATGGTGGCCATGGATGACTAGATCGGTACCTAATCGCTTGAGAAATTTATGAATGTGTTTTAGAAAATTCCCATAAAATACGTCAATAAATTAATAATCATTGACCTACTGTGGAAATCATGCACATCTTTTGGTAAATAATTGTAGATTTACTTCAAAAACAATTTATTAAATATACGCAGTAGACACAAATGCTACGCTTTCACACACATTCTTTTTTTTTAATGAATAGAAGATAGGGATGGCCGATTAAAGATGAAAATTATAGTAGGGATTTTAGCGTATTCAGTGAATACCGATATATACTGTTACTCGATTAACAAGACACGTGCGATATATCGGATTACTACGACATACATAGCATACGTCTTGACAAATAAATGTTCATTTTATTCGATATTTCTATATTAAATCTGGTATTAGTTACGCATATAATTGTAAATGTGAAAGGCAACGAAAAAACGTTGACGTTGACCGCGTTGCAATTTGCATTTTGAATAGCTAGCTCCCCCATTTTACCTTTGCCATTAGGTAACTCAGTGACAGCACCGTGCACTCTATTTTAAAGTTTTGGGTCTAACCCGGTCCGTTAGACCAAGGGCACCAAAATATTCAAGAAATATATAAAGGAAGTTTTGCTATTATATTCGTTTTTGTCTATTTACAAGTGTTCTAAATGTACACTACCATAAAAATAAAGGCTGATTTAACTTATTAATTTCTGAGATTGTTATAGGTTTTAGATTTTATGAAACGAAATATTTACAAAAAGTAGATTTTAGTGCCTCTATTATAACTCTTATTATATTATATTAATTCTAAATTATTTGTTCTTTACCAAATACTTCTGTTTAATTTCTTTAAATTAATCTTTTAATATTGCTTGATTCAATGAAAATGAAAATCAAAACGTTAAGCATTGAGCAGTAAATTAAAACATTCAGGGCACTAGTTTTACATCAGCATCATAGATTATGTTTCACTGCTCAGACTACTCAGATATTCAAACAAAAAATGCAAAACATGGCTTTTATTAGGACGTAATAATAATCAACTAACTAACAAGTGCAGTATTATTTCTGTGGCCTGGTGCTAATAGGGCCAATATCAATTAATAGAAAAATAATAATAATTTATCGGCTTATGTATACTGTAGCCCATTTAACATTTTTTTTTTACTAAACTGTATGAAAGCGCACTCTACATTGGCCTTTTTTACATAGTAACTTTTGAAAGATTGTTATTACACTAACGCCCTTTTAGCACAAAAAATATCATACTTTTACAATAAACTGGCATTACAATTTCGTTTCTTACAAAAACGTACTTTGGCCCTTTTAGCACCCGGCTACAGATTTATATTATGCGTATGGCCACGAAGTATAGATAGAAGGAGTCCGAACGGTATAGGCTTTTCCATAATATTTCGTGTACACAATAATAAACCCAGATCATAGTTCTATTTTCTGCCACTGGCTGCGCAAGTGTTCAGGGCGTACCGATGCTATTATTATTATTACATGTAAACACGCGCTGGCTCGTGAATGTTGAATTTAATTTAATTAAATACATAATATTATTTTATTTATTTATTTATTTAAAATTAGTTGTAATAAAGCGTTTAAGCGTAAGATACGTGAGCACTATCTCCGTATATCGACACAACCTCACGTTTAGCTGCATCCACATCTGAGTCTATGAAGCTACTATACTACTATCTATCTGTATTTAAGTACCTGTATTATATGTATTTATGGTATGTGTAATGTGCGTATATATCTGTGTATGTATGTATGACATGTATGTATCTGTTTAATTGTATTGATTTACGTGTATCTCTATGTATGTGTATGTAATGTATTCTTTATAGGATTTATCTATGTCAATAAGTCTTTAACAACTATAATCTTTGATAATCTAGCTTTATTTGTTACACTACTACCTTCCCTTTTTCTGCACCACCCTATGGTTGACTGGTAGAAAATGCCTTAGGCATTAAGTCCGCCTTTGCATAGTTTAAGCATAAAGTGTAAATAAATAAATAAATAAATAAATAAATAATAAATAAAATGGAAAAAAAAAATCTATTATTCTATTATTATTATATTATTCTATTATTATTTATATAATTCTAAAAATTTCCTAAAACTTATATTTAATTCCACGTTTCTCAGAATATTTTTTTCCACAGGTGTCAATAGCAATAAAATTTCCCGCGTAAGAATTCAAACGAGTACTCCTTGAAAAATGGCGCGCTCTACCGGCAAAAAATCTGTCCCTTAAATTGAGACCATTCGTTCAACATTACGTTCGGACTCCTTCTATCTATACTTCGTGCGTATGGCCTAGCTTGGGCTGATCATAGCTCTATATCTCTATGATAGGCATGTCAGAACTTAAAATATATTTTACCGATATTTTACTATGTCAATGTTTATTAAAATATCAATATAGTCATTACATCAAAGAAAAATATTGATACATCGTCTTATTATCACTTTACTTATTTTTCTCGTGAATGTTAAAATTAAACTAGAAAATAAATAGCGCGCTACGCGCGCGCCTTTATTTCAACCAATAACAAATCGTGGCCCGTTTTTTGCAAGTTTTGACCTTAAAAACTAATAGCAATAAAAAATGTTCATTTTCTAATAAATAGTGATGGTAATTTAGTTCTTAAATAATATTTCTAATGTAATCCACCAGAGCGAGTTAGTGGATTGGTCGTTTTAGTGGGAGAAAATTCAGAATGCTGGCAGCACTATATATTCTAGCTAGTTAGTCTGTGCGAATGGCTATGGCGTAGTTCGTTGTTTACAAGAAATTGAAAGGAAGTCAGTGGTTCAGAAATGTTAAATTAATTCTAATAAAATGGTGCTATTATGATTTAGTTTGTATTACTAGCGTAGTATAATTATGTTACCGTCGTGAGAGACCGCAGAAGCCGATTTCTTTACTACATACTTTTGTTTCTTCAAATAATTTTCTTCAAAGTTAGTTTCAAAAATGTATTCGCGTTGTGGTAGTAATGGATCAATCCAAAACATACAGCAAACTCCTTCATCTTCAAACCAAAACTCAGGTACAATTATTTATCTGTAATATGTAATATATATACTGACAAGATTTTTAGGTAAATAAACAATGTAAAATGTAACACTTATGTAAAATTGGATTACTAACTACTTACTAAATTGGAATTGTGGGGCAAAAATATATCTAATTATGTATTTATAATTTTTACAACTCCATATTTTGTTATATTTGGAAGGATAAGTAAACACTCTGTAGTCGAATGAATAAACAGAAAAACGTCAAGGTCTTGATGAAATTTGGAAATTTTGCCTTGTATTTATTATAAAAATAGCATGTTAATATTTATCTTAATATATTTGGTATTATATTACAGAAGATGAGGATGATAGTGGAGACAACAAGGCATCTGCATTGAGCTTCAAAGAACGAAGAAGAGAAGCGCATACACAGGTATTCTAATAACTGTGTGTAAAGCATAGCAACATTTAACTAGCAGTCAAAATCTTATCAAAGTATGACCCTGAATAAAATTTAGCAGACAGCAGACAAAATGAAATTTTAGATAGGTATATCTATAGCAAAATAAGGGTTTCCAAGTTTACGAAATTGGAAAATTGTTTGTCGTTGACATACCTACAGGTGATAATAAACAAATTTTTTTTTTGAGTTATATAAAATTTTTTACAAAAATATAAAAATTTTGGGAAGCTCTCACGTGGCGCCAATTGTTTTAAAATTCTGAAACTTTGAAATTTAGTTTATTTTTGGATTTAGAAAAGGTGATTTTAGTTAGTTTTTTTAATTTTGGCTCTGAGAATTCTGGAACATATATCAGCGAAAAAAAAAAAATATGGCCATCTCTAGGTCTTTAAAAAATCTAAAGGTGATATTTTTTTATTTTGAATTTGTTAGTCGGATCGTAAGATATTTCGATTTCTTTTGAAACTTTGAAGTGGGATATTTAGATTTAGATTATTTTTAGATCTAAAGGTGATATTTTTATTTTGAATTTGTTAGTCGGATCGTAAGATATTTCGATTTCTTTTGAAACTTTGAAGTGGGATATTTAGATTATTTTTAGCTTTGATATCCCACTTCAAAGTTTCAAAAGAAATCTAAAACTAAGGATATCTTACGATCCGACTAACAAATTCAAAATCAAAAGATTTCTTAAAGATCAAGAGATGACCATATTTTTCTTTTATTTTTTTTCTTTTTTTGCTGATATATGTTCCAGAATGCTCTGAGCCAAAATTAAAAAAACTAACTAAAATCACCTAAATCCAAAAATAAACTAATTTTCAAAGTTTCAGTATTTTAAAACAATTGGCAGCACTGTGAGGGCTTCCCAAAATTTTTATTTTTTTGTAAAAAAATTTTCTAACTCAATAAAAAATTTGTTTATTATCACCTGTAGGTATGTCAACGACAAACAATTTTCTAATTTCGTAAACTTGGAAAACCTTATTTTGCTATAGATATCCCTATCTGAAATTTCATTTTGTCTGCTGTCAGCTAAATTCAGGGTCATGTCAAAGTTAAAATTTAAAAGAAAACAGTAATAAACCAATCAAAACTTAGATTATACAGTGAAATTGATAAATAAGCTTAATAAAAGATGTACAATTATATCAAAAAATACATTTGGAAGAAAACTTAAAGGAATAGCATTAAAATCAAATAACTTAGAAGTAACAACTAGCATTTTACTTACATTATTACGGGTAAAAGATAGTGGTAGGTAAGGATGATTACATAACACCATCTTTCACCATATAAACCTATTTTATTGGCTTTATTCATATATTAGCTTCTGCCGGCGGCTTCGCACGCATTAGTGGCCGAATCGAATTTGAAACCAAACTTAAAATAAAATCTGAATTTTTTTTTTTATTTAATTTTTTATAACACAGTGTCCATAGTTTCAATTTATCCATTTTAGACATGTGCTTGTATTTTGTTTATAATTTAGAACAAGTATTTACTGTCGTATTTCCTTATCAAGTGTAAATAACTAAATGGAATCTAATCTACTTTTACACAAATACAGATTTCTCTTCAATTTTAAACATACGATTTTTCATATTTTTGTGTGTATAAAGTTGAAAAAGAAATCTGATGAAAATGATATGTGCCGATGCTCTAACGGTTTCTAATGAATATTGCTTACACAGAGTTACGCGCGTTACACTTCAAAGTAGCGCCAAATGCGAAAAATTATTCCTAAACGGTAATCGCACGTGGTCAAACGACACGCAGGCTTGTGTTCGCCACTGGGCACATTCACAGGACCTCACATTATTAGGGACCTGCAATCCCCCGTTATCCAAAAGTGCCCAGGGCCTCATGCAGGTGAAACTCGGCCCTGGCTACAAATTGTCATGTTAAATTGGAGGTCATAAATAATTTGATTTTACAGGCAGAACAAAAACGAAGAGATGCTATAAAGAAAGGTTATGATTCCCTTCAGGAGTTAGTGCCAACCTGCCAACAAACAGACGCATCGGGATACAAGCCTAGTAAAGCAGCGGTGAGTGAGTCTTATCACTAAATACTTTTTGCTGTGGAGGTTATCTTAATTTTGTTATGTTGGCCTTGTCGCCCATTGATACCGAATGTTCACGATATTGCATGGCGAAAATGCGTGTTGGATTAAGGTTTATTGCTATTATTGTAAACAGAACATAGAACTAAATGGATTATATCGGGCAACACTTCATGGAAATCCAGTTTAATTGCGTGAAGGAAAAGACAAACCCCTGACAAAATGTCAACATCTACACGTCTTTCGCCTATAAAATCTGAGGCATTTTCTAGAAGATGCCTCAGATTTTTAATTTTAATTATTTAAATATTTTAAAGAAATATCATTGTTGTTAAATGAATCTTTCATCTAGATAAACTTTTTATCCTCTTCTACATTATTGATCGGATCGATATTTCTTTTTCTAAATTTAACCTAGGTAGGAAACTTGAAATCGAGCCTGTGACTGTGCGCATGGAAGTCGTGAGAATTCCAACTAAGCCACGAGGTCCAAAGTTCATTGCCAATTGTTTGAATAATAGTTTAAAAGTAAAAGTAAACCAAGTAATAAAAGTGATTACGTGTGTGATATCTATCTGATAGTCGGTAGCACGTTTGCAATATAGGGGCCTACTATCGCCTATCTTTAGTTTCAATTTTGTAATATCATTGCTTCAATATCTGTACGCCTGATACGATAAATATAATGATCCAGTGCTCTTTAGTAGACCGATATCGTATCTTTATCTCGGTATTGATAGAAAAAATGTGTGGCTGATTGCCCGGAGGTCTGTATGAAAAAACTCTTAATTTTAAAGTTGCATATTAAGTCTAAAACACCAATTTATTCATAACTGATTCGTTACGTTGCAATTTTTATGATTCAATTTCATGTAGATATTATATACTTAAAATACCTCGGTATTTACTATATTTAGTTGGTATACTAGTGTTGCAATGTCTCTTCATCGGCATTTTTATTGTAATACAGGTTCTACAAAAATCAATAGATTATATCCAGTACTTACTTCAACAACGTAGACGACAAGAAGAGGAACGGAATGCGTTGCGTAAAGATGTGGTC
Organism: Orgyia antiqua; assembly: GCA_916999025.1. Lineage (NCBI taxonomy): Eukaryota > Metazoa > Arthropoda > Insecta > Lepidoptera > Erebidae > Orgyia > Orgyia antiqua. The sequence goes on along the minus strand of OU779864.1, from coordinate 10,086,152 downwards.
GCACTTCGCATCATGCAGGCTAACTACGAACAGATTGTGAAAGCTCAGCACTCAGTCCCTGGACATAATGAACAGAGGCTTACTGATCAGGATAAGTTTCAAGTTGTAAGTTAAACCGTTTTAGCATCATCATAATGTTAATTCCGTGCTAAAGTTCCAATTCCCAAGAAAGGAAGTTCTCTTCAGATTGGAATACTCTAGAATACAAGTCGAGTCCTTATAGAGTCGAATTTCCAATCTTAATTTATAAATTTTTAACAATAAACCTGTTTTCGACACATTTGGCAAGCCAATTTACCTTTCAATTTTCTATTTATTAAGCCCTCGGCCTTTATCCGTAATCTGTACTCAATTTAAATGTAAAGCTAGATATGTTTTTGAATATCCGCTATTTGCGTATTAAAAAAGCCAATTTTCAGAAGTTCAATATTCTTGTAGAGTAGAATATTATGATATAAACATACACATTAATAAATACAGATTAAGTAACAATGTTTTGTTTACAGTTTCAGGGTATAATGGATAAACTGTTCGAGTCCTTTGAGTCGGTTCCTACTAACAATTTCGGGGAGTTTTCAGCGGGTGTATTCAATTGGCTCGAAGAGTACTGCAAACCGCAATCACTTAGAACTATGGTCCACGGAGTTTTGAGAGAGCAGAACTATACTCCATAGATAATATGAAACTGCTGTATACAATTGTTCCCAAGCCAATATAATACTTACTGTTAATACAATAAAAGAGTGAAATAATTTAAGTGATGTGATAACATTAAGTATATTTTTCATACATAGTTATAAAATCGATATAGGTGACGATAAATATTATATTTACTTTCAGAACGTCTCATTTTACTTTCTCCATCTTGTCAAAAATTAATTTCGCAGTTGAGGGAATGCGTAGCAACAAAATAGATATCTATAAACCTAAACTACAATGCTCTTGGATGTGCGGGCTCTTTGGCTCTTTTTTACCCGAGCCGCTCAGGTGGTCAAGTCTGCTATTTTTGAACAATCGTCATAACGACAAGGCCCCGAGTCAGGTATTTCAATGGTTTTATCTATGCAATGAAGTTTCGGTCTCTTTTATCTATGAATTGTGTTAGAATGGCATGTATGTGTTGCCGTTTTTAAAAAATGCGTTTGTCGAAGTGATTTTCGAAAAACTACTAATAAATTTAAACATTTAATCATGCTAGACTTCGTTTAGATATATTTGTACATACTATTTATTAGTATAAAAAGCAATGTGAAGTTTAGGAGATTAGTAAATTGCAATAAATTACAAATAATAATTTCTAATATTTCTTTTTATCTATTTTTTATTTATGGCAATCTGTCGACACAGGACAATTTCAAAATATTACTGTCAAATTCAAAATAGCAGACTACCGAAAGTCACTATGGTCACTGACCATAGTGACTGCAAAGTCTCCGAAACGTCGGGCCAAAATTTAAAACCAACATACGTGTCTAAATCCGTAAAAAGTAATTTAAATGTTGTGTTTTCCACTATTATCTATCAAGCGATGCATTAACTATAGTTAAACATAATTTTGCGTTATTGACTTTGTATTTGATATTCTTGATTTTGTTGCTCATATAAATATATTAATAATTGTTAATTTGTTGAAATTTTTATTAATTTTTTGTTAAATTTTAATTATGCGATTATAATTTCTTCATCTTTACCTTGGGTCTTTTATATCAATTTTTTCTCCGTATCTATCGATATAAGAAGTAATATCATTACCAATATTATATTTTTTATACAGTTATATAAATTATTAATAATAAATGGCCTTTATGAGGAAGATAATTGGGTAGTTGACACCACATATAAATTTTATAAACTGTTTTATGTTATTTACCAATTAAAAATAGCCGGCGTTTAAGAAAAATAATGATTTTTTGAGAGATTTTATCCTGGAATAAATGAAAAATAAGTCAAATACCCAATTCGGCTGTATATATTTTTGTGGTATACAACGAATTCTTCAAACTTAATGCTAGTAATAATCTACTTAGTTTAAAAACTAACAAACACGCTTAAATATCCTGAATATTTTTTAAATGATTGCATTGTCATCAAAACTCAATTCTATGCTACCTACTTACAAAACGTTGACAGTTTATATTGTCAGAGACTTAAGTTTCTGTTGTCACAATCGTAGTAAACACAAGTAAACAATTATTATAATTTTACCTGATTCTATAAACAAAGCGTTTTTATGCGAAATTATCTGATTGTATATGAAAGGCATACGTAGAAACACAATAATATAGGTGAGTCTACTCATATACAATTAAACTATTACGTGTATAATTAAAAATACAAGTGTGGTCATAGTGATACTTCAACATGCTATTCTAGTAATTCTGATCAAGGAATTGGGATTATTCTTTTAAATTATTGCATTGTCATCGGTCCTTGTTAGGTGTGCAAAATTTCAGATCAATCTGTCTACTGCAAGTGGCTGAAAATCGCTTTCAAAGATTCCGTTACACAGATTAATACATTGATAGTTACATACCAAACTTATAAAAGCGTGTTAAAAACGCTGTTTGGGTAAAATTATACTTTTGTTTTTACAGAAATTTATATAATAATGCGCCGAAAATTGATAAATCGTAAATAAAATGTATTTAAGTTTATATTGTGATAAAAAATGTTAAAAATAATAGTACTTTTTACCAAGTTTAGTGCCTAATGTTAAGTGCCTTCTAAATCAGTTTACCCCGTTTATTTGAAATAAATGTTTTTAAACTGGAAAATGTCTTTAATTTCTTGTTACTATGTATTCCAGCCTATAAACATTCCACTATTGTATTACTCCAAAATGTTGGACAAGTCTCCAAGTTCTGTTCTAAGTGTGGAGATGAGCTATCTTCAACATACTATTTCTATAACGACGACGTAAACTTCGGCCGCATATCCAGTGGCGGATTTACCCTAAGGCCTAGGCCTAGGGCGAATAGGGCCCAGATTTAGGGGCGGCCCCAAAGTAATTTCATTATGTAGTCTATATGGTGGATTGTGAGAAAGGGGTGGCTGATAGCTTGGGGCCTACGGCGGCCGAGACTGCAAATCAGCCACTGTGCATATCAATCATCTTTACTTATTATAAAACAAAGTCGTTATTTTTGTATGTATGTATGTCTTTATGCTTATAAGATTTTCAAAATTACGCAACGGGTTTTGGTGCGGTTTTTTTATATAGTGATTCAAGATGATAGCTTATTTTTGTATAATTTATTAAGGTTTGGTGTATATTGTTGGGGAGAAGACTTAAAAATATAATCGCGGGTATTAGCTAGCAGATTTATAATACTGACTGGCTTTTGATAATGCAAAAATTAGCATGTTTAAGCCATGTAGCGAAATACATAAGCAGAATCGAATCAGTGATTTTTTACTATTTCATTCACACAATCGGTGCCGCCCTTATTTGACCAAACGCCGCCACTACCTGTAAACAATTTGATAAATTGTAGCAATGTGTATATTAAAATTTGTGTAACAGTTTATCTACCTAAAGTAAAAATAAAAAACGAAAGACGAGCTTAAAGTTTTTCTTACCCCTTTCATTGCTTAAGAAAATGATGAAACCAGCAGCTTTACAATGAGAAGAAGCCCGTTATTTCAAAGTACTTATTAATTTATTCGAAGTAACACAAAGAAATTAATTTTACTTTCGTCTCTATGTTGCTAACAATATCGCAGAACAAGAGCGATTTTATGTGCATATCTGGTAGGTCTGGTGATTAGACTATTGTTTATACCTATCCCAATGACCTAAATTGAGGACGGGCATTAATTTGCGGGGTAAAGCTAGTTCATTTTTAGGGTTCCGTACCCAAAGGGTAAAAACGGGACCCTATTACTGAGACTTCGCTGTCCGTCCGTCCGTCTGTCACCAGGCTGTATCTCAAGAACGGTGATAGCTAGACAGTTGAAATTTTCACAGATGATGTATTTCTATTGCCGCTATAACAACAAATACTAAAAATAAAATAAAATAAATATTTAAGGGGGGCTCCCATACAACAAACATGATTTTTTTAACGTTTCTTGCTCGATACTAATAACGTTGCCTTATGTTGCATAGATAATGGTACGGAACCCTTCGTGCGCGAGTCCGACTCGCACTTGACCAATTTTTAAATAGATATTTCTACGTAACATAATATTATATAGGTAAACTCAGAAACATACCGTATTAAGCTTTACATTAATATAATCCTTGTCAGTGTTCTAATAAAGACATCGGCTTATAAAGATTAGCCACTAAACCCTGTTTTATGATCGCAATAGAAAAATAAATGGAGTCAATGAATCTTGGATTCTTTGTTATGTTGTAAAAATAATTTTCATTTTCATAAAGCTTAGCTAGAAATTTGTGAACCGTAACTATGAATAACAAGTCTTTTTAAAATTATAAAGTAGGTACTTAGGTTTGTATTTTAATAATATTTTTTTTAATAATGCAATATATAAATTTTACGTTATGAATTTATAAATAAAGGGTAATATTACAACGCATTGTAAGTAGGTAGGTACCTTAGTTACGGCTCTTGGGGCTACACTTAGCACTAGGTTCTACGAAGCTACGAGTTGGCGTAGTGAGCTTGAATACTACCACGCGTTCCGTTCGATAATTTATAAGAGGGTACTCGTACTGTACTCCTAATTTAGGTATTTGGATGTGTGCTATTTAGACCTGAATGCAGATCTGCTCAATAAACTAGACCGACTTCTCAATAATTGCTTTCGATTCGTTTACAATCTTCGTAAGTACGACCACGTTTCCCATTATCACCGACAGCTAAAATGGCTACCTATCCGCCAGCGCCGTAGCTTGCATGCATTGACTATGCTGTACTCAGTACTCTCTTCGCCCAATGCCCCACATTACTTATCTGTCCTTTTCGATTACCTTACTACTAGTTGCGATAGAAGCCTTCGTCCGTCTAGAAATCTTCTCTTAAGCTGTCCTTCCCATTCCACAAATTTTGTTCACTCTTCTTTTAGGATACAAGCAGTTCTTCTTTGGAATGCCCTCCCTCTCGAGATCAGGATGTCCAAAAGTAAGCAAATTTTCAAGCGAAAAGTACATAATTTCTACATTGAAATGCTGGAGAACCCCATCTAAGTTAATTTGGCTCCAAAACGACGGATGTCCCGCGCATTATGCAACACAAGTCCGGGCCTATTTAAATGCAACATATGAGAATAGATGGATTGGCCGTTTGGGGCCTATTTTGTGGCCTCCGCGTTCTCCAGACCTAAACCCTTTGGATTTTTTTTATTGGGGTTGCCTGAAAGAAGAAGTTTACTCCAAGCCGATAACAAATTTAGAAGAGTTACGAAGCCGTGTACAGCAAGCCGCTACCAAAATAACCCAAAGGCGTTATGCGCGACTTCTCAAAAGAGCTTTTGTCCGAAGATGTCGCGCTTGTGTACGAGTTAATGGTAGACAGTTTGAGCATTTACTGTAACGTAAATAAAATAAATAATATTTGAAAACTACAACCTCTTTTTTTATGCAATCCTTTAACACTAGAAAGTAAATTTTACTAACCGAATTTACTCCCTCTGCAAATTAATAGCAAAAACCTCATATTTACAACGAGCAATTGGTATGTATTATACCATTTTAAAACGTGTATAAAATGCGCATATTTTTTAAACAGATTGCCACTTACACTTTCATACATTTTTTTTTTCACCAAGGGCACACAATCTTAAACAAAAATAAAAATATTACAAATTTTCTAATTAAAACAGAAATAAAAATTATTAAAAAAATTATAATACATCAGTTACTCATGTGATTTATTATGTATCCATTGGTACAGTCTATGGAGAATATTACAGCACCAAAAACCCTATAGATTTTGTTTATTTGTAGCCACAGTGTACAATGAGACACAGAAGTGTGAAAAAAAAACCATTATTTAAAAAAAAATGCCCATAACTCGAGTGCTACATGTGTACTATTTTTTTTAATCTTATATTTTGAGTACCCATGAGCTCGGCTATGAGGTGTGTCAAGGTTATCCATTCTTTCTGGGACACCCTGTATATGTATGTACGTTTACTGATTATAGTGTTTAGTGTATGTATTGTTTTTATAAAACAGTAAAATATTTGTGAATATTTAATTTTCATCCTTAAGCTTAAGCACCTGCTTTGCTTATTCTCTGCACCATCCAAAGATTGACTGGTAGAACTGGTTGGTGGTAGTCGCCTTTGTACTCAAAGTGTACTTAAAGTGTTAAATAGTATATATGTATATACATATATAAATTTAAGAATTTTTGAATTTCAAATTAAGCTCGCCTTTGTACCTATATATTTATGCTTGCTATGTTTGTTCTTTTAAATCTAAATGTACAATAAAGAATAAATAAATTAATTATCATCATTTTATTGTACCTACTCTCTTTGATTATCTTTATTTCAATCTCTATCTTTATTTCAATTAATCCTTTGACTAAAGTTTTCTATGAAGTCATTAATTTATCATTTAGTCAAATATCTAACAAAGAATAAGTTCTCTATTTACAAATGTATACAAATAATAACCCTACTTATCATCTTCCGTCAATAACATCTTGTAAGTAAAGGAGAATAGACCTACGACCGTAGTACCTACAGACATAATTAAATTTGTCCGGGACGTATTCCTCTTATTGTATTTTTGTTAACATTTTATACGTAGGTACCTACGGAGTAACTTAAAGGAATAATAATGTAGTTATAGATTTTAGTTATGCATACGCGCTATTAAACATTGCTCCAAAAAGGTGGTAGATAATACCTAGGTAGGTGTATTGTGCGTTATCAAATTCAGGGTTACTTATACGGGCATCGGTTCTTAATAACTATTACCATATTTCTATTATCAGAATTAGCTACTAACAATTACAGAGTTTCTGTTAGTGCTGCATTAACGATTTACGACCTTATTCATAATGACTTATCGGAGGTTTAAAAGTTCGCTAAAATCGGTTTGCGAAAATTGTTAAAACTTGTTATTCATAAAATTCAAAATTTAAATTCATAATAAGTAGTCTTTTTACGCTAAAACGTTTATTATCTCTCCGATAAAATCTCCGTTTAAACCTCCAATAAGTCATTATGAATAAGACTACTAAAAGTTTAGTTAGCTAATCGCTTTGTGCGTTTTTTTACTTTTATACAATAAAGTAATATTTTTTATCCCCACTTTTTGATTGTCGTTGTGTAATGTGTTGACAAAGCTTAAGAAGGCGAATAATTAATGCTGATTTCCATAATTATCTTATCAATTTTATAGCAGACATGAGCAGACATCAAGGTTTAGCCAGTACATAAGACACGCCTATGTAATAATTCATAGCCATGCAAATTAATTGTCGCAACATGAATAATATTAGTATGCAAATTTTTTTCCGGCCTCTGGTTAAAAGGATTGGTGATTTTTATACAAAAGATTGAGCTACAGTTGATGTACTTTAAAAGGATAATTGACACATTTTTCATGGCGAGAAAATGTCCCTTTTTTCCTCTCTGAAACTTGGTATGCCGTTTCGGTGATAGTACTTATGTTACATTTTTTATGCCACTTGACTGCGTAACAGTGACAAATATAACTTTGTAACCCGCTTTATATTGGGCAAACATTTGTTTTCTAGGTAACTATGTAATTGGAAAATGGAGATGCTTGTACTAAATCTGTTCATGAAACCTATTATAATAAGCCAAAAGTGAATTATTTTGCCTTATTATATAGGTTTATTATAAAAGATTTATCAGGAACATGTTTTTGATTTTATTTATTAATTAAAACTTTATGCACATAAGACGTACTATGGCGGACTTAATGCCTTAGGCATTATCTACCAGCCAACCAAAGTTAGTGCGGAGATAAACATTTTATGAAGATAATTTAATTTTTTCTCTATCATAATAAACAATAAGCCTAACACATTTTGCTTGAGGGCGAATAGTTATGATGAGATGATGAGAACCTATCTATTTATATTTAATTAGACTTGAATTTTTATTACTGTGACCACATATTTTTGTTTACCATTCCGAAATAAATATGTCCCTGCCTTTCACTACATTAATTAAGTTACAGCAAATGATATTACCTTAAGCAGAATGCTACGAGGAGAGATAGAACACGTAACAAAGTATATTAGCAACAATTAAAAATATATTGTCATAATAATTAAAAATGTATTCCCATTACCATTGCTCCTTTTACTTATTCTGTGCTGGTGCTGGTAACGCCAAGGTAACGCTTACGACAGGTTAGCCCGTTCACAACATTTTTTTGCTCCTGTGTTCGGTTTTCATTCGCCAATCAAGTGAATATTTGCCACAGGCATCCTCTTGTGTAGTCCATAACCGAAAACCACTCGATTGAAGTATAGGTATAGTAAATAGAGTAAGTACCTATATCTGCTCGGCATTCTGGAGCTAAAGTGGTATTTAAAGCGGTCAAAATTGTATTTTAAACATTTGTAACGTGACGTCATTTCAAGTATCCGTGATTGAATCGAGAGTAAAAATCACAATTCAATTCATTCATTCATTCATGAATATTTCACACATCGTTCTCTGGTCCTAGCTAAGCTTATAAGCTTGTGTTATGGGTACCAGAATACGGATATACTAAATAAACTACTTTTTACACACCCAGACGTAATATAAACATTTATATTATGTAATTTATAAATATTTCACAAATTATAGTCATTTCAACATTCCTTGCGTCTCTATACGATTCTGATAATCTGTAACAATTGACAAAAAATATATTTCTAAATTACACGCGTATAAAGTCGCAGCAGCTAGTGTACAAATATATCGTTATGTGTAGGTACGACAATAATATAGGCATTAGTTGGATAGTATTTGTTTTGATACTTAAAGAAAAAGGTACATACACAACTGAAAATACATGTGTTGTATTTGTTGATACTTAGGTACTTCTCAAATCCACGACAGTTAAATAAAAAGAAATACTTTTTAGTTCTTACAAATTTTACCATTCCTGAAAGAAATACTAATATCATTTATAAAATATTTCTTATTGTAGTCTTCGTCCCCTTTACGCTTTATGCTTTTGAACCGCCTCGCTAAACAGATTACCCTGTGAAAGTATAACGTTTTATTTCAACGTTTTTCTTCAACTGAATTATCTCTACAACTGTACACCTTAGCGAACATTGCTTTCATTCTCAGACTGGAATAAGTTAATAATTTTATCCATCTTCAGAAAAAAAAAAATTATTTAAATTCAGTGCCCCGACTGGTAACAGGAATTTAAATAAGTAAATGGGTAACTTAAAATTCGAAAACCCCTGAAGCATTTTAGCTTTTAAGCCATCCCGCAACGAGTTTTCCGAAGATAATGAAAGCATTTTCTTAGCTTTCTATTTTGTTCTTTTGAACAAAAAACCGTAGAGCTTCCTAAACGTAAAGGAACTTTCCAAAATTTAAAACGAATACGCGTGTCAAAATCCGTAAAAAGTGGTTTTATTTAGACAAATGAGTAGCGCAAGTGTCAGAAAAAGAACTTATGGTTGCTAAAAATTTCTCACATACCTACGTTATTTTTCTACTTTTTTCTTGTAAATGGAAACAAGTTAAAAGTTTTACTACTTAAAGAATTTATTTTCATCGTTTTCCCGGTCTTACACGAGTATCATGGTTGCTTATTCTCTACTAGCCGTTGCCCGCAACTTCGTATGCGTGGATTTGAAATATACAACAAATCTTAACAAAAATTAAACGAATACACCTTCTTCTTGCTCTTTTCTGTCTATTAAAATAAACCATATTAAATTCTGTCGCCTAGTTTTAATGATTTTTAATGATTTGACATTTCAGACATATTTTAGTAAAGTAATTTGTGGTCCAAATAACTAAAAACAGAATCAGCGTAATAGAATGCAAATTATTAGGTAAATCAAATCAATATTACAAGATGTACAATAAATAAATAGTAAATAAATAAATATTCATGGACATTTCACACAAAGTCCTCTGGTCCCAAGCTAAGCTTATATGCTTGTGTTATGGGTACCAGAATACGGATAGAATACATATACTACTTTTTTTTGTAAATACATACTTATAATACATAGAAACACCCAGACGCAGTACAAACATTCGTATATTTATATATACAATATAGTATATTCGTATATACAATATATACTAAACCCTCTATAAATCATACATCATATCTTTATTATAATTTAACAATAAGCGCTGACATAATTAATTCCTAATACGATGGTATTAGTATCCTTTTGATCGATAAAGTTGTTTACGTTGTTTGAATTTAAATTATATTTTAAGAGTAATTAGGAATGTTAGATACATTTAATCCTAATGGTGATGGATGAAGAATATAAGTGTTACCATCCCATTTCTGCCCCAGGGTCACACATCCCGACGTCCACTGTGAGAGAGGGAAACCTTTAAAATAAACCCTATGGCAACGCGCCTGGTCAGCCTGGCACAGTAGACCATAATCCCCCCAAATTGGAGGAGGCCTGTGCTCAACAATGAGATGTTAATGGGCTAGAGAGAGAGAGATACATTTTATTTATTAGAAAAAAAAACATAGACTAACTACTACTAATTAAGCTTGATGATTATACGATCCCATCTCCTCCCAAGGGTGCTGTAAAAGTCAGCTAAGGGATATTGCACACAGATAACATCCTCTGTGAGAGATGGAAAACTCGAAAATAAACCCTGTGACAACACGCCTGGTCAGCACAGCACAGTAGATCATAATCCCTCCCAAAGTGGAAGAGGACCGTGCCGAATAGTGGGACGTAAATGGGCTGGAGAGAGAGAGAGAGATTATACGATTATATTTTTTGTTTAATATATCCTTACTTATTATGAAACAAAGTCGTATGTATGTCTCTACGTGAGCGTATATCTTCATAACAACGGATTTTGCTGTGGTGGTGGTGTTTTCTTTTATAGATGTAATTTTAATTTGTATTTTTATTTTTTATATTCCAAACGTACGAAGCTGCGGGCCACAGATTATTATTAAAAAAATTCTTGTTGATCCTAAAAAAAATATAATACCACTTACATTATAAAATAGAGAAACATATATAATATTATATCAAAAATAACCTATAATAAATTACACCAAATTCCAATATCTTAATTACTTTCCTGTGCTTTCCTGTATGATATCAGATTTCATTACATTAGTTACACACAGTCTTCCACACAATATTTTCCGGTGAAATGAAATGGGATAACATTATTTTCGTTCGTTTTCTGTTTACGTTTAATAACGTAACTTTCTAGATTTTTATTTACTCAAGTTAGAAGAATATGATATAAAATGTTGTTGTTACTGTTTGTTGGTAGGCATTGTAGCGAAACAAAGTACAAATATTTTTTCTACGTTATATTTAACCTTTTACACGCAAAGTTAACATTAAAATTAAGAACTGTATATATAAGCTAATTTAAATTAAGCTTTTGCTTCTTCTCTTAAAAGATGTACCTATCGGTGTATAATGATTCACAGTGGTTTTGCACTAGGAGGATTCATATCTATACTAATTCTATAGTACCTATTGCACGGATAATATTTACGTCATATCTCGCTGGTGACTTAATTTTGTGAGATATTATTTTCATATACTTCATACGTCAAACGGGCGGCTGGTCGTAAAAATCAGCCAAATGCCATTGCAACGTGAACAAGTGGTCATGTTTCGCCGACCCCGAAGAACGGGATAAGGGTAGGAGAATGATAATGATTTTCATGATATTTTCTACAGCTATTGTTATTCTTCCTCTAATTTACAAGATACCTTATAAAACCTTCTTCATGTCTATACATTAATACATAAAGTATCACACAATAATGCAATAAAATAAAGTGGCTTAAGAGATGAACTACACCTGAAGTACAATATAAACGTAATAATAAATAAGAGCCTTATTTACGATTGAGTTCGTAGCTCGAGTACCTACAATGTGCTACGTGACTTAAAAACTAAACTTATCTGCAGTTTATACACAAAATATATATTTCTATCGCAATATTTCTATGGAACGTATGTATGTAACGTACAGGAAAACTGATAGTTTTGCTGTAAGATTTGGAATACCAAAACTTTTTCCTATATAAAATTACAATTGAATTATGTGTTTCGTTTACAGAAAAAAACTCTAAAAATAATAGATTTTAGTGGGCTGTATGTGTCGGCAAAATTCTTGTTTCTGAATGCAAGTCCTAGTAGTTACACTTGTTTATATATCACCTTTTATCCCCGCCCTGTTCGGGTATAGAAATTACAGGTTGAAATATTCATGGTACTTGTTGAAATATTCATGTTATTTTACCAAGTTTACACCCGTATAATAAATTCGCGATAAAAATATCTTCTAACTTCCAGTAAATAAATATATTCTGTAAATGTTGCTGTTCGAAACCTAAGAGTACCTATATGTTTACTTTTACATTACATTTTTTGGTAAAAAATACCTACATGAATATATAATGGCTACCGGTTAGAATAATCTCAACATCCAAAGTTTCACAGGTTTGTGAAATGTTTTTGTTAATACAATACCTCGCATATCCCTGATAACTTTGAAATTACGAAAAGGGTAAATATTTTAATAAAACAATAAACATATAATTTTGGCAAATGATTGATGTAAACCCAGCTGTTGTAGCCGTGGTTATAATTTTTTCCGCTTCAATTGATGCATGATGATGCAATGATTGTTAACAATAATATCTCTTTATAGCAATATCTCATAATAATATCTATGTATAGCAAGTCAATTTTAAAATAATTTGATACCTTTGGATATACAAACGGATTCTTTAAAGTTCTTTTTGGATTTAAAATAATAACGTAGAACGAACATCCTTATTCTTACTTACTTACGTTGTTTTGCTATATAATTGCTAGAGGTGGACAACCCTTATCACTTGGAGGTATGAAAAATAGATAGTAGCCGATTCTCAGACCTATTGAATATGCTTGAAAAATTTCATGAGAATTTTATATTAAAAGATTATTTTTCTCTAAGCTTATATTTTGATTACTTGTTAAGCTTATTATATACTTTGACTAATACGCAACGGATTTCGATGCGGTTTTTTTACTACATAGAACGTTACAAGAGGATGGCTTTTTTGTATAATTTGTTAGGGTTTGTTTTCTAAATTCTACGCGTACGAACTTGCGGACAACAGCTTTTATCTAATATATTATCATCTTGTTGTTAAACAATAGGCATGTTAATCTATTTGAATTAAAACATAATGGACTTTGACTATGATATTATGTATGTCTTTGTCACTTACTATGTATGAAGCAGGTATATATGTGTGGAGCAACTTATTTATTCTTCTATAACACAGAATAATATTCTATAAAGATGTTGCTCCGTGAGTGTCTTGACCGATTTATCCCATCAGACGTCGCTGACAATTGTTCCGAGAATACTGAAAGAAATGTCTCTCCTTTCCACTTGATCCTGTTACAGTAGAACCCAATTACTTACTTCTAGTAAATACAGTGTCGCACATTATTTCACATTTACTTTGTCTTTTAGCTTAAATTTCTTTCTTTTGTACGTAAATACAAATTGCTTTAGCTGTTTCAGTTTTATTAGCCGGGCGATTAAAAAAACAAAGATTTTTTTAAAATTATTCTTTATCTACTTTCATATTATTATAGTTCTGCAGAATAGAGCTTATAAACTTAATTTACGTGGCTTCGTTGCATACTTAGGGCATATGTTTTACATTATCACGGAGATGGTAAACGTAAAGATCAATTATCTTTACGAAGTCATTACTCTGTGAGTTTTACTATCATCAATAATTTCGCGCCAAGTGGCGTGCGGTCTATAAATATTTTTGTTTATTGATTCAGACATAAAAAATTCGCTCCTTTGTTTTAGCTGATCGTGTAGTTTTAAATATTCGCTCATGTTGAATACATCTATATATCTGAAGTATAACTCTCGTTAGTTTTTTTTTCTTTTTTCGTTGCATCTCGACGGACTTCGTGGTGGGTGGAGTGGTTCATGTAACGGACTGCCGATCACGAGCTCGCGGGTTCGATTCCCGCTTGGGACAACCATTTGTGTGATATTTATAAATGTCATACAAATGTTTGTACTGCGTCTGGGTGTTTACTATGTATTATATGTATTTATTTACAAAAGAAAAGTAGTATATTAGTTATCCGTATTCTGGTAACCCATAAAACAAGCATACAAGCTTAGCTTGGGACCAGAGGACGTTGTGTGAAATGTCCATGAATATTTATTTATTTATTTTATTTATTTACAAAGCATTTATCGGCACAGAAAAATGTCAGGATAAATATTGTCCTCTTTTATTTATTTGGTTATCCTCTACAATTTAATAATAATAGGTTAACATTTTTGTAAATAAATGAAGACATTGATTTCAAATTATTTTATTCACAATTATTTATTTATTACAAACAAAGATGTCACATTATTTACACAACATACTTATATTAAGTACCTTAATTTGTTAGAAAAGTATGACTAGATCATATTTATTTAACACGATAAGTGCGTTACGAGATCTATCAGATCTCTTGCAGGACTTTTGTACTGTGCGTGGAATATAATCGTGTTCTTTCACTTCTTGCAGGAGGATCTAACTTGTAAAGTTTTTTATATGTATATGAGTAGGACAAATACACATATTTACTTCCTATTTAAAGTTAAATTCAAGGACATCAAAAAAGAAATTGGAGATGGATTAGGTCCCTAACGCACAGAACTATAATTATTTTCGTTCCTTGCGTCAGGAGATTTATTATGTCGGTAATCGTGGAATCGTAGGCCTCGTAGACGCAAGAGAGGCGAGTAGGTGGTGCGGGCGCAGCGTGGCTCGTTTTAGTGTTGTTCTAGCCCCATGGCGCCATGGCGCCATACAATATCTTAATTTTAACTTTTAAATATCTAATAAGTGTTCAGTTATTGCTTTCAAAAAAGCTCATTAATTTAAAACCACCATATTATTATATTTTTTTAAAGGAACAACAGTCTAAGAACAAATAATACATAAGGCTACATTTTCACCGGGACACCATGGCGGCACAACCAGTCGCCGCTACCAATAAAGTGTGTGCAATGGTTGCGCAACCCAACGCAATGGACGCCAGGTAAGTAAAATATTAAGCAATAGGCTATCTTTCACTCACAAATTTTTTTAATATAATTGTCATTGTTTTTTGGAAGATATAAAGTATTTTCAAAACTGTATCTTTATGAAACTGATTAGGTCTCAAACGCACAAAGTTTGTTTAGAGATCTTTTAGGTCCCTAAAGCACCAGATGAAAGTTCTTTGAAAAGTATGATGCACTTAGCGTGTTAATAGATGAACAAATAAAATCTTACTGGTACCAATTTTATTTGCACAACTGATCTAGTTTGATCAGTTGTGACTTAACTTGAACATAAATAGTGTAAATGGTAAAATAATGTAATGTAATAAAATAATAATAAATAATGTAATAGATACTTATCAGAATAACCATTTTAACTAAACATAAACCTAAATTACCTACACCATAGTTGATTTAATTTTAGTTAAGTTTAGTTAAATAGGTGAAGTAGTAGAAATGAGGCTCTCGACTTGCATATAAAAATACTGAAAAATTGCTAAACCTAGTATTTGCGGAATGCGAATAACTTTCTGCTACAATTCGTATATCTTGTGTCTAAGCCTCTTCTTGAATTTAGTATGTTCTGAACAAGAAAAATTACACGCAATATTATTATTACTTATTTTAAACTAAACAGTTTATATACCTCAAAAATCAATAAAATAATACAAATACTCATACTTGTTCAATGAACAGTACAACAGGACTATAATTACATTGCTCAAACTTTACATCAACATTATTTAGGCTAGATATTCCATTGTGTATAATATTATCTTAATGCTGTTAAAATTATTTTTATAAAAGTAAACCAAAACACGAAATTGTAAAAAATTTAGACTCTACATACTACACAAAGTCCCACCGTCATTCACTGCACAATACGAACAAATTTTATTTTTTGCTTTCTCTAATATTCCTGTTCTGTATTTAAGTCTTTCATAATTGTACATAGGAAAAAATTTAGGCAAGATTCTTACTCAGTGCAACAATAATTCCAAACGCAAAGTTTAATCAGTCTAGTATAATCAAGGGGTGTTGACGCCAGATTTTTTTTGGCATGAAAAAAAAAATTCTTGCTTTGAAGTTATGATAAATATTTACTACCGAAAATTTATATTATTATTTAAATTCATAAATAAATAATAATATATTATTTAAATATTTATATATTTCTTGCTATTCTTATTTAAAGTACAATAATATTAAACACGTTCACTTTCTGTCGGTTGGGAGAGTAACGTGACGTCACCCATAGGATAACTTTCAGTTCTCCTTGCACAAGCAACATTCTTCGCGCGTTCTCTCGGAGTTTCACAGCAGAGACGTTTGAGTACACACGCGTAACACATGAGTAATGAAAACATAAGAAGTAGTCCTATAACAACAGTCACTACTAACAATATTCTGAGTTCTCCATTGGAGTCTGCGACTCCGCCATCGCCACTGCTTTTTCGGCTCATGTTTTCCCCTCACCGAGTGCTCATCTGGAAAATAAAAAATAAATACTGTTAGTCAATAGAAATTGTTAGCTTCTATGAATAGTTAATAAGCTCCGATTTGGAATACGAACTGCAATTGCAGAGTTAAAAGATACCAAAGTCAAAGGGCGAGATTTATAGGATTCTCTAAACCACCTAATTACCAACTAAGAACAGATGCATGACCTCATTTTTGAGGTCATAGATTTCGTCATAGCCGCAAAATATAGTGCATAGTGATTTGGTATATATATAGAAACACAAATTATAAACTATAGCCAGTAAAATCCTGAAGGTATGAACCTTAAGAGCCTACTTACACTTACTTACTGCTTTTTTTCGATTTAAAACCAATATTTTTAAACAAATATAATAATATTTGTTTAAAAATAAAATGAAAAAAGCAGTAGGTATTTGTTGTCCAGAAAATTTGGAGCACACTTTAGATTTTACCTGACTTGTTATCGAGTTAATAAAAATAAAAATCATATTTATTGAAATATTTGAAATAATGTATTACTTGATGTAATCGCGAACTTACTTATAATTTATAATTTGACCAACACATAACATTTGTACTTTTTTGTAAGTAAATTTCGGCAAACACAGCAAGAGCTCGACCGACTTGTAGGCGGAAGTGTGAACAATAAATCATTCTCAGTTGTTTTTCTAATAACTGATGCAGTACCGAAACTATATAACTTTTATTATTCTTATGCTTGTCTTTATACTGTGTACTTTCTGTCACTTTAATTCATAATGATACCTTTTCAAACCAATAGAAAATATATGTTTTAGATAATGTACTGTGATTTTAGTAAAGACATTTAGATTGTAATGATGTGCTCTTAGATTGGATTCGAGATTATAATCTGTGCAGTTGTAAACAGCTTTCAGAGGCTCCCACAGCCTGCGGTGACATTTCTCTCTGTGGTGAAAGCAATTAATTACCTGTTATATTTGAATCTTGCTTATTTTGTATTGTCTGTTGCTTTACAAAAATAAAATTTAAATAACCATTGCTTTCTTTACCACTATAAAAATTATAATTTTTGGTATCTTTACTCATTACAAAACAAAGTAGTTATTTTTGTATGTATGTCCCTATGTGAGCTTAAATCTTCAAAACTACGCAACAGTTGTTGATGTGGTTTTCTTTAATAGATAGAGTGGTTCAAGAGGATGACTTTTTTGTATAATTTGTTATAAACGCGCGTAAAATCGCGAGCATTAACTAGTATTAAAGTAATAGTAAGTTAGTTTAGTTTAGTTTTGTAGTTTAGTTATAATAGTAGTTTTAATGTTTGTCAGGACTAAACAAAATTATTGTGACTCTATTTTTGGCAAGGTCCTGTAACTCAATAATACTCGAAATGTAACAATCTCTTTTTCACACTCGCTGGGGTTTCACTACATAAGTATCATTGTATCATCCAAATATCGTCATAGGGAAGCCACGTCTAAAGGAATGTGAAAAATGTTTTCTTTTAGATAAAAGCAAGTAGCTGTGCAAGTAACTGTGACGTGGTAGCAAGTAGATACTTGCTACCACGTCACAGTTATTTATATTAGACACACTGTTTTTTCAAGTGGTTATTTTTACAGAAAAGTAAGTTTATTACTATTTTCATGTTATTACATCAATGGAACTTCAGAATGTAACGTGGCTTTTATATTGCGTACTGAAATAAACTAATAAAACATATTGGATAAACAGAACTGTGCTTTTTCGTGTTTTTACTTATCCTTATTTCTTCAGGCAACAAGGACTTAGAACATTCGTTATCAAGCCACAAACAGAAATCTCAAATGGCACGAAATTCAAGCAGTGCCCTATAAATGGATCCCTAGTAAACAACTTCCATTCAATCCTTTGACCTTAACCCGAACAAGCGACTTAAATTATAGAAAAAATATATTTGTTCTTTGTTTTCTTTCCAGTTGTAGTACCTATACATGTCAACGCTATAAATACTATGTGGTTCTACAACTTTATTTGAATAAGAATATTTAAGAATGATGTGTGATTTTTGCTTGTAATATTATGTGTGCACAATGCATCTATACTAATATTATAAAGCGAAAGAGTTTGTTTGTTTGTTTAAACGCGGTAATCTCAGGATCCGCTGGTCCGATTTGAAAAATTCTTTCAGTGTTGGATAGTACACTTATCGAGGAAGGCTATAGGCTATATAACATCACGCTGCAACGAGTAGAAGCGAAGTATCAGTGTAAAATGTTGCGAGAAACGGAGAAAAAAGTCACGCGCGCGAGCTTTAAATGAAAACGCTGCCTTATCCATGTGAGTTACAACAAAGTAATGTATTGAAAAATTGTTTGCTACTTAGAGATCTTTAAAAAAGTCCCCGAGACCATATGTCTATCTTTTAAGGAAAACCTGCTGTACCCATAAGGACGTCAAAAAAATTATCAAATTCAGTAGGGTGTTTTCAAAAGCAATTTATGTGTATTTGGTAACGTTTTTCATCAAATTAAATACCTTAGTTACCTTACGCATTTAATATAGATTATAACTGCATTTTACAGCATACAATTTAAATGAATATCTTAGGAGATATGACGAAAAAAGAATTACGCGCAGCAAAATAAAATACTTAGACTGTAGGCTGAGCAACGCGAACGTTTCCTCGGTCTTCTATCCATACTCCAATGTTTTGATGTTTGCTTAATGTTGGATGTATGAATGTACGGATGTTTGTGGTTCTTTCACGTAAAGACTGCTGGATGGATTTTCATGAAACTTTCCAATAATATAGCTCGTTACGCTGCTCAATCCCCGACGTATCGGTGTTGAGTTGGTCTTTATAGGCGTCGCCGTCGTCATCGGCGTATGGTCGTTACGCTGCTCAAATCCCGACGTATCGGTGTTGAGTTGGTGTTTATAGTCAGCGTCACCATCGGCATCGTTGACGGCGTCGGCGTCGGCGTATGGTCGTTACGCTGCTTAAATTTCGACGTATCGACGCTGAGTTGGTTTTTATAGGCGTCAGCGTCGGCGTATGGTCGTTACGCTGCTCAAATCCCGACGTATCGGTGCTGAGTTGGTTTTTATAGGCGTTGGCGTCGCCATTGGCATCGGCGTCGGCGTTAGTTTTTAGCAAATATTTCATGTGATGTGGTAATAAATTACAAGCAGACAGACGGACACCGTAGTGAGACCATAAGGGTTTGTATAAAGCTCTAAAAAGGTAAAACTCTGAGATATCATTTACTAAAATGACATTATTATTAAAATGACATTAGCTGTAAAATGGCGTTATTGTTAGTTCATTTAATTTTTTGTTTCTAAATTCCACGCGTACGAAGTCGCGGGCACTGCTAGTCTAGAATAAAATTGTACTTCATAAATATGAGATATGTGAAAGTTTGTAGGAATGTATGTGTGTGTTTGGTCACGTGAAAACCACGCAATGAATTTCAATGAATTACAGCTGTATAGTTTAAAGATCAGAATATACGCGTACATTATTATTTATTTATTTATTTATTTATTTACACTTTATGCTTAAACTATGCAAAGGCGGACTTAATGCCTAAGGCATTTTCTACCAGTCAACCATAGGGTGGTGCAGAAAAAGGGAAGGTAGAAGTGTAACAAATAAAGCTAGATTATCAAAGATTATAGTTGTTAAAGACTTATTGACATAGATAAATCCTATAAAGAATACATTACATACACATACATAGAGATACACGTAAATCAATACAATTAAACAGATACATTATATGATACAGATATATTATGTTAAAAAGGAACGACGGGGAAACTACAATCGTAGTCGAAACCGCAAACAGCAAATAGTTATGCATCTAAAAAATATCTATTTTCTTTATCTGATAATGGTATAATCAATAACTGAATCCAATTCAGTTTAATTATTTACCGTCCTCAATAAGATTGATTATCTTTCGCAAACATCTGTCGAATTCAACGAATTTATATCTATTGATATGGTATTCGTATTACGACGTGATCATGAATATATAAAAAGATTTGTTGCATAATGGCGACTTTCATGGCGATTGGGATATTGGAAGTGTAACCGAATTGCAAGCACGAGGTCATGGTGTTCAATTCCATCTATTTTATTTAGGTACAATAAAAAGTTAGTTTTGTAATATATCCGTAATCTGGTAGGCATATCACACACACAATAAATGATGATAAGGTAAATTTAAAATGAAATTTTTTATTACATTTTACCTTTAAATTTTCGCATTTATAGGGTTAGTAAGGATTAAGAAGCTTTTAGTCACAATGAGACGTTGGTAATTCCATAATTTTGAAATACTAATACAATTTATCAAGCTTTGTAATAAAATCTGTATTTAATAACGAAAAGACCTAATAGGTCATTGTCTAAAGCTTCGCTTTTCTATAAAAGTTCTTAAAAGTTAAAATAAATAAATAAATAAATATTCATGGACATTTCACACAACGTCCTCTGGTCCCAAGCTAAGCTTATATGCTTGTGTTGATGAAATAAAATATGCAGGTACAATCTGAAAGTTAAATGTAATATAATCTTACAAATATATATATACTAGCTGACCCGGCAAACGTTGTATTTCCATACAAAAAAAAAGTTTGAAAAATAGATGTTGGCCGATTCTCAGACCTACTGAATATGTATGTAAAATTTGAGAAGAATCGGTCAAGCCGTTTCGGAGGAGTACGGTAACTAACACTGTGACACGAGAATTTTATATATTAGATTTTGTACACGTAGAAAAAAATGGTAGCCAACCAAAACACTGGCTGCTATTTGAATATATAACTCATTATTTGACGGGCCTCGTGGTGTAGTGGTTCTGGTAACGTACTGCCGATCAAGAGGTCGCGGGTTCGATTCCCGCTCGGGACAATCATTTGTGTGATTTTTCTAATTGTCATACAAATGTTTGTACTGCGTCTGGGTGTTTCTATGTATTATAAGTATGTATTTACAAAAAAAAAGTAGTATGTATTTTATCCGTATTCTGGTACCCATAACACAAGCATATAAGCTTAGCTTGGGACCAGAGGACGTTGTGTGAAATGTCCATGAATATTTATTTATTTATTTATTTATTACATAAAATATATTAGTTGGAAAGAATAGCTTTCAGTTATGTCCTTATATTATATTTTATGTAAATTATATTATTAACATATAGATAATACATCATTATGTAAACCACAAAATTTTCATACTTTTTGTTTTAGCATCTCAAAATATAATTAGATTTGGACTTTACTAATCATTTGACTTTTCTTGTAATTTCCATGACACTGACAAGTTTATGGGATAATATACCTAAGTAGGTAAGATATGGAAAATTTGAAACTAATGAAAAAATGCTGCAGAATTACACGCTTGGTTAGTGTGGCATAAAAAGGCTAAATATCCTTTCAAAGACTAATAGCTCGATGGTGGGTCATTAATGGGTTAAGAATATCTTTACCTTAAAAGTTATTGTCGAGTTTGTATGTTTTCTTAAAAGACAGATGAACAACAAATGTACGAATAGAATGAAAGCACAGGAGGTCTACATGATATAGGCATATCAAACTCAGGTAAGCAAGAAAGAAAAAAAAAAATTTCTGTGTTCCAATTCATTAGAAAAAAGAAGTAAACGGTAATAAAGTACAAACAATAATCATAAATAAAGTACAACGGACTAAAAACTCCATTATCTTTGCCAGTATATTAAAACCAGTCATTTCCGCCGTTCAGTAACTACGAACATTAAGAGAAGTATATTTTCTTATAACTGTTGATGACCGAATGTAGGAATTATTTTACGTTCTCGTAGACACATAATACACATAAACCCTTATAAAAAACCCCGTTTTATGAATCTATAAAACACTTTCATCAGTTCCTATTCCATCAAAGCTGTAATCCACGAAATAAAATCTGATGCATTGTGCGACTGACGACGTATATAACGACTTAGCTTTGATATCTTGTTTTATGTTTTATTGCTGGACCAATTTTAAATCAGAATTGTGACAAAAGCTATTTGAAATGATGATGATGCTAGGCAAAATGATCTTGCTTTTATAATAAAATAAATAATAATACACAATATGATAAATATGGTTCATTACAATACCTACTTAAATCTATATTACTTCTATTTAAATAAAACTACTTTTTACGGATTTAGACGCGTATATTTGTTTTAAATTTTGGCCCGACGTTTCGGAGACTTTGCAGTCATCATGGTCACGGGTGAGACTGAAGAAAATATTATATATTACTTCTATTTAAGGAAACAGAAAGTTAATAAGGTTTCAACTTTCAGACTGTTAAAAGTAAAAATTTTTTTCGAAACAACTTATCAGGCTGGCATCTAATATTTAATACTATTACCATAACTTTACGTTCTGGGCCCAAGAATTTATGAAACGGTTTCTGTCTACTTTATAATAGCAACAAACACATAAAATAAATATTAAAACAATAATAGCTCATGTCAAGATATCTTATCTACGTATATTTCCACTTGGCACTGTAATTAAAGGTCCAAATTGGTATATTGTAGTGGATTAATTAGGTTTAGATTCACAAAACACAGAAAATATACTTATTTAATTCTAAATACTGTTAAAATCACTATAAAAGGCCTTCTTTTATTAGAATCCAAACAAATAATAAAGTTTTTAGGTCACTCTAACATAAAGTGCTCAGATAATTTCATTTCCAGTGACGTGAAGTATCACCACGGGGCGTATTTTGTTGACTACCCTTTTGTCAAATACAACAATATTAGCATTAGACCATAGACTTTTTAATATTCGACAGTATCATTTTTACATGCTTTATATTAGCTTCACTTGTATGTTTGTTTGTATGTTTGTATGTTTGTAACCGACTCCTTTGGACGCTATTTTGACCCACTTTAAACGGTCAGATTCTATTCAAATTTTGCACACCTGTAAAAGACCGATGACAATGCAATAATTCGATTAAATAAAGCGTGTTTTTTAGTTTTTTTAAACTATTATTTAATTATTTTCAGTCCAGTAATATACGGATATTATATAATATTTACTTTATACTTAGAAACTATAGAAGTTTTTATAACTAATCAGCATGATTTCCTATTTTTACACGCTTTATATTAGCTTCACTTGTATGTTTGTTTGTATGTTTGTTTGTATGTTTGTAACCGACTCCTTTGGACGCTATTTTGACCCACTTTAAACGGTCAGATTCTATTCAAATTTTGCACACCTGTCAAAGACCGATGACAATGCAATAATTCGATTAAATAAAGTGTGTTTTTTAGTTTTTTTAAACTATTTTAAGTATAACTAACTCGTGTGAATACTTTTAGACGTGGATTATGCAAACATTTTTTTTAGTTCGTAAAAGTTCGGTTTTCGTTTCCTACAGGGTCGGCGTTGCAGTAGCGACACTCCTGGGGCTCAAGTCCGCTATAACAAAGTTGTCACAATGATTAGTCACTGCCGCCATTATGGCGTCATTTAAGACAAAAAAATTAAGAGTAGACTACCAAACTTGATTAAGTTCGCCAGTAAGCAATCAGTGACTGATCATTGTGACAACATTGTAATAGCAGACTTGGCCCTCGGGTGTCGCAAACGTCCATAGCCAACGGTAAGTAGTTACCATATCTAGTAACGGCTTACCATCAGGCGCGCTCTCTGTTTATTTGTCTTCTTTTTGTAGTACATAAAAAAGTGCGTAATATAACAATAATATTATGTCTGATGAAAATAGAAGATAATCAACAAGATTTATTATCTACCACAGACACGCCTAGCTTAAGGCCAAAGTGAATCAATAGCTTTCATTAAGCTCATTATTTGTAGTAATTTTGTTTCAAATTTTGGCAAGGGTAATAAATCTATTGAGCCAATAATTAAATTCAGTCATGTGAACTATTGTGGACTTCGAATAAATACGTCAATAAAGATATCCTCGTTAAGTTATTTATTAGAACATTAAATTACATTAATAGAGACATAAAAGACGACTCTTTCGGCCATATATTATTAGAGACTAATATAATATAATCCTTAATTTTGTTATTAATGATGCTTTATATTCTAAGATATCAGCAAATAGGGTATATAGGCTAAGATAATATATAACTTGTGAGATGTATTATTAATCAATGTAAGGAAAATCCGCGTCGAATCCAACAGAATATTCTAAGTATTTTGTACAATTCCTTAAATGGATGCTGAATCGCAATTGAAAGTGAAAATGTATGTGTTTATGTAATAAAAGTTTCCTTTACATAATGATACCTACGTTTCCGTATTTACACACATTTCTCAACATGAGTGAACTTTTTCCTTGAGTTTACTTTATTCTCGGTGCTTATCAAAGAGACCATTGTAATTTAACTTAATTTGTATAAAATGAGAATTTATTCCAAGTCCACAAGAAAGGCAGAAACAGGCTTAAATAAAAAGAAGTATGTAGTATCTAATTTTAATATAATAAAATTTAATTTCAATTCAACGCGTTTTCCAAGACACTACTAAAGTGTATAACGAAATATTCAAACAAAATAAATTTCAGCGCAATTAAGGATGTTAAGACATCGCGTTTATATGGTAATACGTATAATTTTATATTAAGTGTATTAAGTTATTGATATTATGTTATTTTTACTGATATATAATGTATAATTAAATTTATTTTGTTGTTGTAATAACTTATTAACCTGCATGCATTTTAATTACGTATTGTGAATTTTATATTAGTTACTATGAATTGTATGTATTTTTATACGTCACCTTTTGTAGTGGTGAATAAATAAATAAATAAATAAATTTTTACAAAATTATTCTACATTTACATTTGTATTTTTTTCACAAAATTAATGCTCTGTGTGATTAAAAGGTTTGAAAATATACCACCAATATACAAAATCCAAATAAATCTAAAGCTTAGCATATACTTGGAACAGCCATAAAAAGTTTGGCCCAGGGATTATTTCCAAATGCTAAATTTCGCAAGTTTAACGGCACGTTTAGTAATTTTATATTTATCTAATCTACTGGTAAAATTTGGTATTAATACTAATACAGCAATTGACCTTTACAAAGTTAATTTTAATATTAATAGATAAACGAATATATTTAAAAGAAGAATTAAGAACCAATTCTTGTCATTGCTTTAGGTAGATATTATATTTATGTATTATGTATGTAGTTTATTTATAGAAACTTTATTTGAAATATATACTTTATTAGGTAATCGTGTGTAAATATTAGTGTTTATGTATTGATATATTAGAAATAAGTAAATTGTAAAAATTAAGTAGTAAGTATTTGTAGTTGGCTTTGTTTTTTTTTGTTTATTGTTGTGCATTACGTGCCCATCTTCCTCAAAGTACTCAATAATAAGGTTTGTTGGAAGAAAATTCTATAGTGAATTAAGCTCGCCTGTGTACATTATATTTAAGTTTCTAACTCTGTAAATATATTTTATATGTACAATAAAGAATAAGAATAAACCAGGCAGTAGGCAAAATTGTATTTTACGTTACCTATTAAATGAATAACCAATGTAGCAGTGTTTTTCAATATATAATTTTTTTGCGCAATTGGAGATTGTAATCCAAATCTAATTTCATAAGTCTGCGTCACTACGAAACTCTAATACAAAAATACCTACTCTTTAAAATCTACAAAAGTGTTTTTATTTATATAGTATTATCACTAAATTTGTTTTAAAAAAAATATAACGCTTGATATGAGCCTTATCGAACAGATAGTAGTTTTAATGTGTTTCATTTAACTTCGTTTTTTGTATGAGAAACACAGATTTGTTAAAAGTCGAATTATGTTAAGTCTTCATTTGAATGATTTGTATAGGTATATAAAATTATTATTTGTAACAATCATAATTAACTTAATTTGGGTCCAAAGGGCAACAAGTTTTTCTTACTAAGTAAGGGAAACACTTAATTAAGGAAGTGTTAGTTGTATTATAGCCTTAAAAATAACAAGATGCGTTCTGGTAGAGTAGTTTAGTTGCTATCCATCAATGAAATAACTGTATTATCCGAAAACCATACTGCTAGTGGGATGTTCTAATTTGTGTTACTTTAGATAATTGAACCTTAAGAGTATTAGTAATTAAATTAGGACTCTAATAACGTGACTTGCCTAATGTTGACGTAAGCTTCAATGACATCGGCAGTACGACTTATAAGAGCTTTATTACTATAATGTGCTATAAGTAATCACGTATTCGTTTCAAAACTGTTTATAAAGCCCGTTTTAAGCGCTGAGTTAGTCATGAAAAGTTCAAAGCATTTAAAGTAGAAATTTTACGCCTGGAATGAATAATAACATCCCGTTTCTCGCGAAACCCGTCACCCGTTTTATTTGCAAATATCGAACAAATGGAAGGATTCAACTGATTTCTTTTATTTAATCGAAGATTTGTATAATTCGGGTTTATTTATTGATATTTCCTCTATTACAATTTTTTTATGTGCTGAAACTAAATTCTACACCACGTTTTATATTACGTGTGAGGAAAAAACCCTGAAAATTTTCTTTCATTGCATTATTGATACACTTTCTGGTTACACTTGAGTTTCTTCTGCTTAATATTTAAAACCCTTTGTATATATACAATGGATACTGGTTACATATCTACAATAGTTGCATACCTTTCCGACGGTGCCCTCCATCCCCAAATTATTTAACTGCGTGGCCATAGCAACAATTTATACCTATATATTTGCATTACCCGGTTTTCCTCTGTAAAGTGTGACGCAATATTCATATTTTGTTAAAGTGGACATAACTAGTGAGCATAGTGGTGCCGAGTGCTAGGGATTTGTATTTTCACACGGAACGTATTTGAAGTAATTTTGAATATTGATGCGAATTACAAGTTGCAAATTTTATGTAAATTGCTCGTAAAATTACTCGTACATCAAATAAATTACTTTACTCTGTTGCTTGGTTTCTATGCAACAAATATGTGGAGTTTGAGATATACTCTGGGAAATATATTATTTTGTAAATTAATATATGTTTGTTTGTATGTCGATTCTGTTTAGTAATAAATCTTCCCTCACATAACGATACATTTTCGTATTTACACAGGTTTCTTAACATGAGGAAATATTTTCCTTAACCTTATCAAAGAGACCATTGAACAGACGTGATTAATGCTAGCAAAGAAATATGCCATTTCTTGTTATAATCGAGGTCAATCTTCAGGTGCCATGTGCTATTAACAAACAGGAAGCTAATACCTACGATCACATTGTCTATGCCTACGATAAATAAATATCACTGAACTATATGATTCCATTCACTATCGTAAAAATGAGTAGGTATTTAAAATTTCAGCAAATAATAATAATAATAATAATAAATATTCATGGACATTTCACACAACGTCCTCTGGTCCCAAGCTAAGCTTTATATGCTTGTGTTATGGGTACCAGAATACGGATATAATACATATACTACTTTTGTTTTGTAAATACATACTTATAATACATAGTAAACACCCAGACGCAGTACAAACATTTGTATGACAATTAAAAACATCACACAAATATTTGTCCTGACCGGGAATCGAACCCGAGACCTCGTGATCGGCAGTCCGTTATATGAACCACTAGACCACGAGGCCCGTCAAGATTTAGATGTTGCGTTGTAGTTTAGTTGTTAGAATGTAATACTCTCGAAACCTTTAATGAAATAGTTACAAAGTTGCAAGACGTAATAATATTAATATGAACTAATTCCGTACATAATATTTATACCAGACTGTGAATAACAATGATGACCATTTAGTGCTCACTTTACGTATAAGTTTAGTATTTAATGCAGGCAAAAACAAACTTATCGGAGGTTTAGAAGTTCGCTAAAATCGGTTTGCGAAAATTGTCAAAACTTGTTATTTATAATCGTTATTCATAACAACGTTTATTATCTCTCCGATAAAATCTCCGTTTAAACCTCCGATAAGTCATTATGAATGGGACCATAAATGTCCAATTTTATTACGTGTTAAGTTTATAAGCGAACTAAATGATCACTCATTATTTTTCGTTCGACCTTCGGCGTTGAGACGATTAGTCCTATTTTTAAGATAGGTTTATTAGATTTTTTTAACTACGGAACACTAAATAATAAATATTAGCTTTGTATAAGAACATTAATTTTCAAAACATTGGCAGATATTCCGCGCTTTTGATAGTCTATTTTTAGAGATTGTTGTTTGATTTAACAAAACTTTACGCGTTCCAATCGCAAGTCTTTATTTATTGATCTTTATCTATTCGTTTCAAACAGTGGTTGCTTTGAACGTAGCTTTTAATTTTATTGTCTCAGTAGTTTGATAGCTGTAGTATTTACCTTATCACGCGCGACGTACAAATTGGTAATCTTGCTCTGAAATTTAAACATCAAACAGATCATAATCACAACAAATAAAGATACTTGCTGTTTTTATATATTATATGTTATTAGTCTCAAAATTCCCCATGCTACTAACTCTTACTAGTATTATTGCTTCTAACTAATAGTTAGTAGTACTTAGTTTATGCAAACCTATAGACACACAGTATTTTATTTGCTACAATTAAAAAGGTCCCAAAAGATTTTACTGTCTTTTGGTTGTGATAGGTAAAGCAATAATTATGGATGAATTTCCAAATCTGGTCGCGTAAAACGAGTATTTTATTTATAACTATTTTTTTTTACATAAACATGTTGATGCTTGACTACATTCCACCTGATGGTAAGCGGTAATGCGGCCTTGGATGGTAAAGCGCAACAACTATGTTAGAAGCCTATTCACCCTTCTCTTGAATGCTTCCACATTGTAACTGTCCGGAAACACAGACGCCGGCAGATTGTTCCAGTCTTTAGCTATCCGCCAAATAAAGGACGACGCAAAACGTTTAGTTCGGGAAGGAGGTATATCCACAATGTAAGGATGCATGCGTCCCGTTCGTCTGGAACTATTTGCACAAATAACCCGTACAAATACAAACTTAATGCCATTAGCGTTTTCCAACTAATTGGGAATGGCGTAGAACTAATTAAGAGTAAGTCATTAATGCGGAAAATTATTGTACACACATATAATTCATAATTATCGTATTTTCGACACATACCCAATTTCTCTATAAACATAATTTACTATCTACAAATTGCTTAGCTAGAATGTCTTGACAGGATGATATATTACGTATCAGGACATTTGGACCTAATATTGTAATTTAGTTATTACATTGCTAGCTATGCCACGCAATATTAACTGCGGTTAAAAATATTAAGAAAAAATTGGTCAAGTGCGAGTCGGACTCGCGCACGAAGGGTTCCGTACCATTATATATGCAACATAAGGCAACGTTATTAGTATCGAGCAAGAAACGGTAAAAAAATCATGTTTGTTGTATGGGAGCCCCCCTTAAATATTTATTTTATTTTATTTTTAGTATTTGTTGTTATAGCGGCAATAGAAATACATCATCTGTGAAAATTTCAACTGTCTAGCTATCACCGTTCTTGAGATACAGCCTGGGGACAGACGGACGGACGGACGGACAGCGAAGTCTCAGTAATAGGGTCCCGTTTTTACCCTTTGGGTACGGAACCCTAAAAAATGACTTTAATTCAAACTCCGAACTCGACACTAACAGTATGGCATACCTAGATGCCACTTGAGTTAATTCATTATTACAAGCTATAACTGTATTTTTCAAAAAGTAGCCAAAATATTAATTTAGAATAAAGGAGAATATAATATAAGTGTCTTAGTACCAAATTCCATTTGATTCCGTTGGCCAATTTGATGGTGAAGGAGTTACAAACACGCACACGCACGTACCAACTTTCGTTTTTAGGGTTCCGTACCCAAAGGGTAAAAACGGGACCCTATTACTGAGACTTTGCTGTCCGTCCGTCCGTCCGTCCGTCCGTCCGTCTGTCACCAGGCTGTATCTCAAGAACGGTGATAGCTAGACAGTTGAAATTTTCACAGATGATGTATTTCTATTGCCGCTATAACAACAAATACTAAAAATAAAATAAAATAAATATTTAAGGAGGGCTCCCATACAACAAACATGATTTTTTTACCGTTTCTTGCTCAATACTAATAACGTTGCCTTATGTTGCATAGATAATGGTACGGAACCCTTCGTGCGCGAGTCCGACTCGCACTTGACCAATTTTTATAACATTAGTATCAGAACAATAAGTCTTTCTCTCATTAATGTCACGGATGTGTAATAAGTTATGTGTCAGTTCGAATTCTTGGGTTTAAATTTCGGGTTAATAAACGGTCTTTTTACTACGTACCAGCGTCATTACTAAGCTAGGCTTCATGGTTGCTGAAATTTTGTATATTAATGTTATCAACGCAAAATTAGTTAGTGCCGTTAATTTCATCAGATTGCTATGAATACGCGTAACTTTTATCTACAGTGTTAATATACGGATAAATATTTAGTTACACACGATAAGCAAGCATATTAATTTTGGCAGATAGGTAAGCAAATTTTTTGGTATGCGATATGTAACATTTTGTAACATAATTATATTGATACCAATTCAACGCGAATAACTAAACTTAAGACGATACCAAAATAGCTTCGTGCATTTTTCTATGTACGAAGTTTTCATTGTTTCTTTAGATTGAATGGCTAGAGCTCTAATTTTTAAGTATATGTTTTTTCAATATATGATCTAGGATCGCATCAACTCAGAAACACGATTGAAAAAAGTTTTCTCGATAGAAAATCTTGGCGAAACAACCTCTCAAAATTTTTATTTTTTTCATTTGTCGGTCTATTATCGCGTATTAACTAATGAAATAACTTTAAAAACATAAGTAACTATTATATATAGAAACACGTAAATCAGAATTAAAATATATTTAGTAGATTTTGAGTAAATAGGAAAAGCATCCCTAATTCTTCATTTTCTGTGCCTACTGGCTGTGTTAATATGTACGTGTCGGCGATGATATACGATAATATTGATGTAGGCCCTTAACTAAAAATGAATTTTGATAGTGTCGATAGCACAGTTCGTCAATGTTTACTGTTCTTTTTAGGGTTCCGTACCCAAAGGGTAAAAACGGGACCCTATTACTGAGACTTCGCTGTCCGTCCGTCCGTCCGTCCGTCCGTCTGTCACCAGGCTGTATCTCAAGAACGGTGATAGCTAGAGAGTTGAAATTTTCACAGATGATGTATTTCTATTGCCGCTATAACAACAAATACTAAAAATAAAATAAAATAAATATTTAAGGGGGGCTCCCATACAACAAACATGATTTTTTTACCGTTTCTTGCTCGATACTAATAACGTTGCCTTATGTTGCATAGATAATGGTACGGAACCCTTCGTGCGCGAGTCCGACTCGCACTTGACCAGTTTTTTTGTTATAAACATTGTTTATTATAGACAAATGATTTTAATTATTATTAATATTGATAACAAAATGGCCTATTAATCAAAATTTAATAGTTGTTTTAATTTTTTAGTTAAATTTAGTTGTGCACGCAGGATTGGCGACATTCTCTTGAAACTCGTGTTGTTGTTTTAATCAACGTAAATCAAAATGTCGTTTAAATAGTCTACAAACCAACTCATGTTTACATACGGAAAATATTTCTGTACAGTCTTGAACGCAGAGAACGCAATCAGTGTTGCTAGATACAAAAAATCAGATATAGCCCAAATAGAATAGATATAGAGTTGTCTAGGATATAAAGGCAATCTTATTGAGCTAAATGGGAAACTTCAGATTTTATATTGTGTTATCACGCATCTAACAATAGAAGATTCTTGGCTACGATATTGAAAACAAATCTCTGTTAAAAATACTGGATAGTGTTTACAGAACGTTAATCACATACAATCTATTGTGTTGGGGGAGCTATAAATCTAAATAGGTATGTGTAAGGAATTTAAATTTATTTATTATCTGAAAATAAAACTTTAATGGATTCTATTACCAAATGATATAGATGGATAGTTGTTTATTTTGCGGTATAGTTTAATAGTTTTCAAAAAGTATTTTCTTACGGTTGTGTAATAAATATTTCTCTTTAAAATTAAATGTTATTCGTCGTCCTCATTGGTTCTTTGAATTATATAGCTAACGCATTCAAAAAAACATAATGCCCTACTGAAATGTAAGCACAGAAAGTATAGTTATAAAGTATAAGTATAAAGAGTACACGTTCAATCTAGCCTGGTAAATTTAGCCTGGGTACATCGTACTTCATAGACTAATATTAATGTTACATATGTCGTATGGCCTGTATCAGAAATTAAGTTGTATGAAGAGTTTTCTTTTAAAGTTTTTCCACTTGCAGCGACTCTACCTATATTGATATCGTAGTGTAGTTTTTTACATTATCCCTAAAACGCGATAAAATCTCAATAACCTTATGAACAAGGAATATTCCATAGATTAACTTCCTTTATATGATAATCATGATTTGTCTCGGTACTACGAATGAGTAGCAGGGTAAATTGCCTGAATTCCGAGGGCCTATACCCTTTTATCCCTTAAGCTCTCGTGAACAATTCTGCTTTGGGAACTGAAAGGGAATTTCTGGCTTTACTACTCGACCATGTAATTGAAGGAACCAATTACATATACTTAGTATATTATGGTGCTACCCATTCCTTTGCGGTTACTCAAGTCTTTATTATTATATTATCACTAGCTACTGCCCGCGACTTTGCACGCATTAGACAATTCACACGTTATCTTTATAAATTGTAGCCTATGTGTTATTCTGATGTATAAGCTACATTACTATAAAGTTTCATTAAAATCCATTTAGTAGTTTTTGTGTGAAAGAGTAACAAACATCCATACTCACAAACTTTCACATTTATTAATATTAAGTAGGATTGTATTGACTCAATTGGGTATATTGTTCGGTTGATATATTTTGTAGAAACAAGTCTTGATAAATGTGGAGGTCTATAAATGTAGCTTAAATAAAATGAACTTTTGATAGTTGTAATTTTCACACCAATTGTAGAAACATACGGCAGACATTATTTTAAGTGGTAAAAAAACAACTTTGCTTAACACTAACAACTATTATTAAATCGTTTTATTGAATAATGTTTACGCCAGGTGAAATGAAAATGCCAATACATATTTATCTAATAAATTCAGGACATAAAGAGCTGAAAATAAATAATAAATAATATGCGTAATGGCAATATGACTCGTCATGAAAGCGTCAACATTTGCGTAGGCCTGTATTATTGGAGGGCGGGCGTGGTAAGCATACGTATCATATTACATTACAAGCATATCAACATAATACCGTCATCATACATTACAAGCATAATACCGTCAATAAGTCTTTAGAATAAAGAAATTATGTAATGATTAAACAAAATAGTAAAAAAAATCGTTTGCAAAATTCAAAAGTGTACGTCTTATAATATTCAAAATATGAGAAATATTATGTTACCGACTAACATTCACTGTTTTGGGATCGAGGATGTCGACCCAGGTTTCGAGCATATCCGATGCTCATCTTCAGGACGAGTCCGCAGCGGCGTCTGCGACCTTCCGAAGCACGCCGGATCGACATCATCGCTCTCAAAACAGTGAGTGTTAGCCGGTAACATAATACATATTATTATTACCGGTTGGCTGGTAGATAATGCCTCAGGCATTAAGCCCGCCTTTGTACTCTGTTTGTGCATAAAGTCTAAATAAATAAATAAATATTTCTAATATGACTCAAACTCACGAAAATTTCAATACGAAAATTCAAATTATGATTTTAGAATTATAATAAATTACAATAAATAATTTATTTGCCACAAATTATATTTATTTTGTTCATCTATCGTAGCTTTAGCGACAAGGAAGTATTGTTTTACGCGCGTTTATTACTTACCTCATAATATGTTCCAAAGAGATAAATAATCTTAAACACCCAGTGTCCTTATAGGGATTTTTAGAAAATTTCAATAGAGAAGCAACATGATAGCAAAAACATAACCAAAGCTAACGAGTAGGTAACCAAATAATAACAAAAATAAAATGGGGTCGCTAAAATATACAGGGTGTGGCGTAAATGGTGGTCCAACGCTAAGGTGGATTATAGTTCAAGTATTCACCTATCATATAAAAAAAAATAACCATTTTTAGCCATTTTTTTTACACTACTCACAACTAAAATGCATGATTTGTTAAAAACGAGAAATTAATTTTCAGTTTTTTTTATTTATTGGTTTATTTTTGGGGTTTACATGAAAAAACGAAAATGCATGTGCTAGTGCTAGTACTCGCCCGTACAACACAAAAAACACAAATAAAACTACTTTTGACGGATTTAGACGCGTATATTTGCTTCAAACTTTGGCCCGACGTTTCGGAGACTTTGCAGTCACCATGGTCACGGGTGAGACTAGACACCAAAGTTTGAAGCAAATATACGCGTCTAAATCCGTAAAAAGTAGTTTTATTTGAGCAGATGAGTCGCGCAAGTAGTGTTAGAAAATATTACAAAAACACACTCAAAAAATAACGTCATTTGTCGAAGTTACATTCTCATTTATAAAATATTTATCGATTTTTTACAAAAATTATTTCCGAAACCAATGGCTAAAAATAGTTAATTTTTTTTTATATGATAGGTGAATACTTGAACTATAACCACCTTAGCGTTGGACCACCATTTACGCCACATCCTGTATATAGCTAAGTTATATAGAAACAAAAATTAATTCCCGTATTTACAAACAGTTGTTCTGTTATATTACGGAAACGTGATTGTATAGTCAGTTATTTATAGCAACGGTTAAACGTTGTATAGTAATCTGTTTCTATAGTGCAAACATAAGTTTATTATGGTTTATTATTTACAGATTTATTAAAACATATGGGTTTCGTCAGTCTGTAGGTTGACTGTAAACTTGCTGTAAATTTAAATCAGTGATAAACGCCATCATGCCATCTATTAGGATATTTATTTAGTAAACACTAAACACTCTTTACTGACTTTCTTTATTAATACCTCAGGAGTCCAACATGTGGGTCCCAAACTTACCAGTGATTTATATGTATATATCAAAATTAAGAAAGCGCGAGTATACCTAACTTGATTCATTGTATCTATCTAATTGCTATCTATTTGTTAAAATTCTATTGTCCACAAATATCACCTCTACTTAGAGGGTATACGGGTTTAAATAAAATCAAAAATTGAAAACTAGGAATGTCTAGCAGATTCACTTGCTTGTAATTCAAATGACATTACATGGTTATACAGGTTGCATAAGAATCTGTCAAGCCATTTAGGACAAGAATGATCACAAACTTTTGCACTTAAGTATATGATTATTATTATCAACGGAGCTACCAAATCCTATGCATGATAGGACAAAATTACTACTTTACAAGTCCATCCTTCCTATGTATATAATTACTAGCTGTCCCGGCAAACGTTGTTTTAAAAAAAAAACGTTTGTAAAATGGATGTTGGCCGATTCTCAGACCTACTGAATACGCATGTAAAATTTCATAAAAATCGGTCAAGCTGTTTCGGAGGAGTGCGGTAACTAACACTGTGACACGTGAATTTTATATATAAGACTAGCTGACCCGGCAAACGTTGTTTTGCCATACTAAAAAAAATGTTGAAAAATAGATGTTGGCCGATTCTCAGACCTACTGAATATGCATGTGAAATTTCATAAAAATCGGTCAAGCCGTTTCGGAGGAGTACGGTAACTAACACTGTGACACGTGAATTTTATATATAAGATGATCAGTGAAACCAATTCTACGTGCACGACTAACCTTAACTAAACAAAAAAATTAAGACAACTGTGATGTGTTTTGATTAATTGGCTATTTCGTTGCATACATTTATATTAATTAAAATCTTCAGTTATAGTAGTCTTTATTTACAGCTTTTATAATAACAAAGTTCAGTTAAAAATTGTGTTAAACACTATCAATTTTCATTTTTCAGTTAAGTTTTTATTTCGTTAAAAAAATTTTAAGTCTTCAGCGTTTCCCAATTATTATTTTATGATAGGTCTGTTATTTTCCTTTCTGTTTGAATGTGCTTAAAACTTACAAGATGTACCTATTTGAAAATATTATTGTGTGCATACTTATTAAACAAAAAATCCTTCCTTTAAAATTTCTTTATCCTTATTGTTCTAAATTACGAGTAAACTCACCTTTAATCCAAATACGTAGAAACCAATGAACAGACCTCACATTGTTGAAAATTTAATTGACTTTTCAATTAGCGCTACGCCTAAACTTTTCGATAGTTAAATATAAAGTTTGCAATACTCGTAGTACTTTAACAATTAGTTACAAATTAAGTGAAATATATTCAATTAATGTTAAAAAGTAACACTTTGATCGATCACTCATAATATGCAAAACTATGTAAAATGATACTGGTCTTTGTTATTAAAAATATCTATTTTTTGTTTCCAGAAGCAACGTCCTCTCTCACTGGTGGCTGAAATAATACTGATCGCTCACATCAATTTTCTACGATACCTATAAACAAGAAATCTTCTCCAATTCTCTCCACAGTAAGCTTTCCATCTTCGTTTAGGAACACTGAGCAGTGAAAGCTTTTCTCTCTAAAACCGCAATGAATAATAATCATTGTAAAAATCCTAGAGTAAAACAAATTTTGTAAAAGAGTAAGTAGTAACGTAAGTAAAAACTACTTAAACGGAAATTGAAGGATGTTCATTTGTAAGAGAATTTTTTAAAATTGTGACTATTCTTTGACTTATTAAGCGCCTTAGATTAAGGAATTTTTGCTTCCTTGAAGATGCATTTCCTTAATTGCATTTATATAAATATTTTCTTAGTATCACATACTAATACGATACAAAAATTTTCAACTCTCTTAACTTGTCAACACGAATAAAATGCTAAATAAAATTGATCTAGAATCTTACTTTTGTGACACTACATTTGGAATGTCAATTGTCCGTGTAGTGACGGATTAAGAATTCAAGTGTCAACACCCTATTTCTTTCTCAGGATGCTGTAAGAACCAGCTAAGGGACATTATACACAGTTAAAGTCTACTGTGAGAGACGGAAGAGAGAGCAAATATATTTTTTACTATTTCAAGACATAAGAGAATTGTACAAAATTTTGTGTCATAAAATGTGGATAGAATTATACAAATCTGAACCGCGCTTTTATTATTCCTTTCCAAAAATCTATAAAAACTATTCACAATACATGTAACCTACTTTATGATAAAAAGTATAAGCTATGCAAATACCTTTTGAATATTGATACCCAGAGGACGTGAGTGATTTAATAAATATTTAAAAATACGTCTCTGATGTATTGGGAGTTCACAGTTCGCATATTGAGCGCGAGTGTTCCCAATTGATTTACAAATGTTGAGTTCGATGATTTCTTTTTATTTCTTTCAGTGACATCTTTTGTACAAAATACAATTCAATATATTTTATATTTAAATGAAATTTACGAACTGCATCGTGGCGTGAGGCTACAATTTATTAATTATTTCAAATATTTATATTGCGTTTTGGGTGCTTTCCATCCATAAGTATGTGTTTAAGAATATGGGTATTAGAGTACATTCGTATTTTGGTAACCATAACGCAAGAGCTTTGATTGATTCAGTTTACAATATAGTTTATAACTCTAACTGAAAATTAATTTTATAATTTATTTGTTTATTTTAATAATAGAATAACTGAACTAAATACAATATTTTTTATAAAGTCCGCATAAAACCATTTTATTTAAATATTTTATTAAATAACAAGAGAGCAGAAAAAGTGTTTTTCACAGTAGTAAAACTAAGTTAAGAGGATACCAAAATAGCTTCGTGCATTTTTCTACGTACGAAGTTTTCATTGTTTCTTTAGATTGAATGGCTAGAGCTCTAATTTGTAAGTATATGTTTTTTCAATATATGATCTAGGATCGCATAAACTCAGAAACGCGATTGAAAAAAGTTTTCTCGATAGAAAATCTTAGCGAAACAACCTCTCTAATTTTTTATTTTTTTCATTTGTCGGTCTATTATCGCGTATTGACTAATGAAATAACTTTAAAAACATAAGTAACTATTATATATAGAAACACGTAAATCAGAATTAAAATATATTTAGTAGATTTTGAGTAAATAGGAAAAATATCCCTAATTCTTCATTTTCTGTGCCTACTGGCTGTGTTAATATGTACGTGTCGGCGATGATATACGATAATATTGATGTAGGCCCTTAAGTGCAGTCTCAACGTTATTTGGACAGTCACGTTCTGTTTAATTACTGGACGTAATGAATACGTCCAATTGAATTGAATGTTACTAAAATGCTTAACGTTAGTAGGCAAAAAAATATTGTTTTTCCTTCCTAACAACTGAAAGTAAATTGGATTTTGAAAATAGAATTGATGTAACAAACGATGATGATCTTTTGAAGTATTTTCACGCCTCTGAATATTTATCCGAAGCCTCTAAAATGTTTTCTTTTTCTGGGCATTGAACCAACATTACAACCAATGTCTATCGTTACCTACTTATTTCCAAATGAAAACGCAGCAAATATTTTTAAATTAGTCATCAATGACTAAGAATCGATTCATCGTCATCAAATCACGCCTTTTTCTGTGAGTATAGGCAGAAACTATAGACTGCCATCTGTTATGATCCAAACAATATCAGTAAAAGAAAGGAAGGGAGGAGATTATTTTTTATTAAGGGCCTACATCAATATTATCGTATATCATCGCCGACACGTATATATTAACACAGCCAGTAGGCACAGAAAATGAAGAATTAGGGATACTTTTCCTATTTACTCAAAATCTACTAAATATATTTTAATTCTGATTTACGTGTTTCTATATATGATAGTTACTTATGTTTTTAAAGTTATTTCATTAGTTAATACGCGATAATAGACCGACAAATGAAAAAAATAAAAAATTTGAGAGGTTGTTTCGCCAAGATTTTCTATCGAGAAAACTTTTTTCAATCGCGTTTCTGAGTTTATGCGATCCTAGATCATATATTAAAAAAACATATACTTAAAAATTAGAGCTCTAGCCATTCAATCTAAAGAAAAAATTAAAACTTCGTACGTAGAAAAATGCACGAAGCTATTTTGGTATCCTCTTAAAACTGTTTGATCAAAGATAATACGGTTAGTCGACAAGCTACGAATAATATTCTTAGCTTTTCTCACCTTTTATTTATTTAAAAACCACCAGTTTGCTGTCACATTACTGAATTTATAATCGTCTCTACAATTACCACTCTACTTAAACTTCATTAGGATAAAAAGTTTGCAATATTTAGATTATAACTACTGCTTATAGACGCTGCACAGGGTTAATATCAAGATCAAATGCTAAATAAATCACTTGCAATAAAAATATTAAGAATTGAAATTATTATACGTTTTCATTTTGTAAATCAATGTTCAGTTTGCTAAGTTCACTCCTCCACGGTCACTCACAGTGGCGACTGAAATAATACTGAAGAATGCTTACACTGACGTACTGTGACATATAAAACAAAGAAGCTTTGCCGGTCCTTTCTATAGAAAGCATTCCATTTCCGCATAGGAATAGTGTTTCCTTTTAAGATATCACTTCAAGAATGTAATGTATTGCAAAATGAAATTAGTAACAGGAAACAGAAATGCAAAAGTAGAAGAACGAGTCGTAAATTACTCTTTGTAACTGCAGCAAACTTTTGCCATTATTTCTTTCTAATTGTAAGTAAATAATCGTTTGTTTCCATTTTAAAACGATAAATGAACGCAAAATATATGGGTATAATTATAAATAAATATTCATGGACGTTTCACACAACGTCCTCTGGTCCCAAACTAAGCTTATATGCTTGTGTTATGAGTACCAGAATACGGATAGAATACATATACTACTTTTCTTTTGTAGTACATACTTATAATACATAGAAACACCCAGACGCAGCACAAACATTTGTATGACAATTAGAAAAATCACACAAATGATTGTCCCGAGCGGGAATCGAACCTGCGACCTCTTGATCGGCAGTCCGTTACGTGAACCACTAGACCACGAAGCCCGTCAAATTGTAGTCCTAAATATAAGAAGTTTACACTATTAGAAAACTAATTAGAAAATAAAGGACTTCATGACACACAAAAACACGAAACACTAAAAAAATTTAAGTTAAATATTGTATCTATAATGTAGAAATATGATAACAGGTGATAGCATATTATATCTTCCGCATCTTTTAAACATAAAACGATCTTATGTAATGTAGATTGATCTACTCTTATGACACAGCACTATAGCGCAACAAAATGGTATGAAATTTAAACTTGGCATATTTAGTGAAAAATTATGTAGACCATTTGCTATCCTGCTTGCAGACCGACTTACAACACACTTAAATTTGATATAGAAGATATTTTAAAAGCGAATAAAGTCGAAATCATCAGAATATCTGCTATGAAATTAATTTTAGAAAGTTAACCTTGAAGTATTGAAAGTTTCAGAAAGTCTGCGATTTTTAATACAGGGCTTTCAAAGTCACTATTTAGGCAAAAAGTCAGTAGTATGAACGATAACCCGGCTTGTAGTCTCGTCGTGAGTGGTGACCATTAAGAGTTGTTTTATTAAATTTATTAATGTCGTTTGTGTAATGTATTGTTTGTTGTATCGTATAACATAAGGGCTATTATGTCGTTATATTGTTCGTACCATATCATTGTTTATTACAGAATGTTTCATATTTCATGCTTATAAATTAAGCTTAAAATAATTTTACTTGTTTCACGAGTTGCAAATATTTTACAAAAGTTTTTTTACATGTTAAGAAGTTGTAGTACGAATTGGAATTGCACACGAAGTGTTTTGTACTGGTATTATCATCATATAGTCGTCATACAGACCCAAAATAACGGGACTTTAAACAATGGGATAAGGGCAGGAGGATTATAGCTGTAGCATCAACTGATATACACAAACAGTGAAATTTTGAGATCTCTAGCTATCACCGTTCCAGAGATACAGCCTGGTGACTGACGGACGGACAGACAGCGAAGTCACAGTAATAGGGTCCCGTTTTACCTTTTGGCACTCAACTCTAACAATGACGGAAAAATCAATCAAATCAAAACGGATGTCGGAAAAACGAATCCATTAAGGCCCATAGCACACGGCGTATTTTAAACGCGCGTTTCAGGAACGCGCGTCTTCGGCGCCGTAAACGCTGATTGTTGCGTTTGCATTGATAATAGAAACGCGCGCATGAAGCGCGTATACGCGCATTTGAAGCGAAACAAACGCGCGTACAAAGGAGCGGGGTACGGGCAGAGGGGGGCTGGGATCAGGGTTGCCAACTCTACGTCTTTTTACGTAGATCTACGTATTTTAAGCCTTTCCTGCAAACCTACGAACTTTAGTCCCAGAATCTACGTATTTTCTATCAAAATTATTCAAATTTGCAAAATAGACTGAATGGGCATAATTTCCTTTACTTTCGCTAAAAAAAGTTAATATATGTTCCGTTTCATACTAACACACACTCGCCTCGCCACTCAACACGTCGCGCCATTCATTTTAAAAACAAAGTGTCCATTTTATCGAACTGTGACTCATGTCACATGAGTCATGTGACTGTGTAAAATGAAACGTCTTGCCGTAAAAGTGAATCTTAAGGGCCTACATCAATATCATCGCCGACACGTACATATTACACAGCCAGTAGGCACAGAAAATGAAGAATTAGGGATACTTTTAATGATTTACTTAATGATTAAACAAAATAGTAAAAAAAATCGTTTGCAAAATTCAAAAGTGTACGTCTTATAATATTCAAAATATGAGAAATATTATGTTACCGACTAACATTCACTGTTTTGGGATCGAGGATGTCGACCCAGGTTTC
The DNA here is from genome assembly GCA_916999025.1 of Orgyia antiqua. Lineage (NCBI taxonomy): Eukaryota > Metazoa > Arthropoda > Insecta > Lepidoptera > Erebidae > Orgyia > Orgyia antiqua. Next base: position 10,043,511 of record OU779864.1, on the reverse strand, counting down.
GAGCATATCCGATGCTCATCTTCAGGACGAGTCCGCAGCGGCGTCTGCGACCTTCCGAAGCACGCCGGATCGACATCATCGCTCTCAAAACAGTGAGTGTTAGCCGGTAACATAATACATATTATTATTACCGGTTGGCTGGTAGATAATGCCTCAGGCATTAAGCCCGCCTTTGTACTCTGTTTGTGCATAAAGTCTAAATAAATAAATAAATATTTCTAATATGACTCAAACTCACGAAAATTTCAATACGAAAATTCAAATTATGATTTTAGAATTATAATAAATTACAATAAATAATTTATTTGCCACAAATTATATTTATTTTGTTCATCTATCGTAGCTTTAGCGACAAGGAAGTATTGTTTTACGCGCGTTTATTACTTACCTCATAATATGTTCCAAAGAGATAAATAATCTTAAACACCCAGTGTCCTTATAGGGATTTTTAGAAAATTTCAATAGAGAAGCAACATGATAGCAAAAACATAACCAAAGCTAACGAGTAGGTAACCAAATAATAACAAAAATAAAATGGGGTCGCTAAAATATACAGGGTGTGGCGTAAATGGTGGTCCAACGCTAAGGTGGATTATAGTTCAAGTATTCACCTATCATATAAAAAAAATAACCATTTTTAGCCATTTTTTTTACACTACTCACAACTAAAATGCATGATTTGTTAAAAACGAGAAATTAATTTTCAGTTTTTTTTATTTATTGGTTTATTTTTGGGGTTTACATGAAAAAACGAAAATGCATGTGCTAGTGCTAGTACTCGCCCGTACAACACAAAAAACACAAATAAAACTACTTTTGACGGATTTAGACGCGTATATTTGCTTCAAACTTTGGCCCGACGTTTCGGAGACTTTGCAGTCACCATGGTCACGGGTGAGACTAGACACCAAAGTTTGAAGCAAATATACGCGTCTAAATCCGTAAAAAGTAGTTTTATTTGAGCAGATGAGTCGCGCAAGTAGTGTTAGAAAATATTACAAAAACACACTCAAAAAATAACGTCATTTGTCGAAGTTACATTCTCATTTATAAAATATTTATCGATTTTTTACAAAAATTATTTCCGAAACCAATGGCTAAAAATAGTTAATTTTTTTTTATATGATAGGTGAATACTTGAACTATAACCACCTTAGCGTTGGACCACCATTTACGCCACATAGCACAAGCACAAGCTAAGTTATATAGAAACAAAAATTAATTCCCGTATTTACAAACAGTTGTTCTGTTATATTACGGAAACGTGATTGTATAGTCAGTTATTTATAGCAACGGTTAAACGTTGTATAGTAATCTGTTTCTATAGTGCAAACATAAGTTTATTATGGTTTATTATTTACAGATTTATTAAAACATATGGGTTTCGTCAGTCTGTAGGTTGACTGTAAACTTGCTGTAAATTTAAATCAGTGATAAACGCCATCATGCCATCTATTAGGATATTTATTTAGTAAACACTAAACACTCTTTACTGACTTTCTTTATTAATACCTCAGGAGTCCAACATGTGGGTCCCAAACTTACCAGTGATTTATATGTATATATCAAAATTAAGAAAGCGCGAGTATACCTAACTTGATTCATTGTATCTATCTAATTGCTATCTATTTGTTAAAATTCTATTGTCCACAAATATCACCTCTACTTAGAGGGTATACGGGTTTAAATAAAATCAAAAATTGAAAACTAGGAATGTCTAGCAGATTCACTTGCTTGTAATTCAAATGACATTACATGGTTATACAGGTTGCATAAGAATCTGTCAAGCCATTTAGGACAAGAATGATCACAAACTTTTGCACTTAAGTATATGATTATTATTATCAACGGAGCTACCAAATCCTATGCATGATAGGACAAAATTACTACTTTACAAGTCCATCCTTCCTATGTATATAATTACTAGCTGTCCCGGCAAACGTTGTTTTAAAAAAAAAACGTTTGTAAAATGGATGTTGGCCGATTCTCAGACCTACTGAATACGCATGTAAAATTTCATAAAAATCGGTCAAGCTGTTTCGGAGGAGTGCGGTAACTAACACTGTGACACGTGAATTTTATATATAAGACTAGCTGACCCGGCAAACGTTGTTTTGCCATACTAAAAAAAATGTTGAAAAATAGATGTTGGCCGATTCTCAGACCTACTGAATATGCATGTGAAATTTCATAAAAATCGGTCAAGCCGTTTCGGAGGAGTACGGTAACTAACACTGTGACACGTGAATTTTATATATAAGATGATCAGTGAAACCAATTCTACGTGCACGACTAACCTTAACTAAACAAAAAAATTAAGACAACTGTGATGTGTTTTGATTAATTGGCTATTTCGTTGCATACATTTATATTAATTAAAATCTTCAGTTATAGTAGTCTTTATTTACAGCTTTTATAATAACAAAGTTCAGTTAAAAATTGTGTTAAACACTATCAATTTTCATTTTTCAGTTAAGTTTTTATTTCGTTAAAAAAATTTTAAGTCTTCAGCGTTTCCCAATTATTATTTTATGATAGGTCTGTTATTTTCCTTTCTGTTTGAATGTGCTTAAAACTTACAAGATGTACCTATTTGAAAATATTATTGTGTGCATACTTATTAAACAAAAAATCCTTCCTTTAAAATTTCTTTATCCTTATTGTTCTAAATTACGAGTAAACTCACCTTTAATCCAAATACGTAGAAACCAATGAACAGACCTCACATTGTTGAAAATTTAATTGACTTTTCAATTAGCGCTACGCCTAAACTTTTCGATAGTTAAATATAAAGTTTGCAATACTCGTAGTACTTTAACAATTAGTTACAAATTAAGTGAAATATATTCAATTAATGTTAAAAAGTAACACTTTGATCGATCACTCATAATATGCAAAACTATGTAAAATGATACTGGTCTTTGTTATTAAAAATATCTATTTTTTGTTTCCAGAAGCAACGTCCTCTCTCACTGGTGGCTGAAATAATACTGATCGCTCACATCAATTTTCTACGATACCTATAAACAAGAAATCTTCTCCAATTCTCTCCACAGTAAGCTTTCCATCTTCGTTTAGGAACACTGAGCAGTGAAAGCTTTTCTCTCTAAAACCGCAATGAATAATAATCATTGTAAAAATCCTAGAGTAAAACAAATTTTGTAAAAGAGTAAGTAGTAACGTAAGTAAAAACTACTTAAACGGAAATTGAAGGATGTTCATTTGTAAGAGAATTTTTTAAAATTGTGACTATTCTTTGACTTATTAAGCGCCTTAGATTAAGGAATTTTTGCTTCCTTGAAGATGCATTTCCTTAATTGCATTTATATAAATATTTTCTTAGTATCACATACTAATACGATACAAAAATTTTCAACTCTCTTAACTTGTCAACACGAATAAAATGCTAAATAAAATTGATCTAGAATCTTACTTTTGTGACACTACATTTGGAATGTCAATTGTCCGTGTAGTGACGGATTAAGAATTCAAGTGTCAACACCCTATTTCTTTCTCAGGATGCTGTAAGAACCAGCTAAGGGACATTATACACAGTTAAAGTCTACTGTGAGAGACGGAAGAGAGAGCAAATATATTTTTTACTATTTCAAGACATAAGAGAATTGTACAAAATTTTGTGTCATAAAATGTGGATAGAATTATACAAATCTGAACCGCGCTTTTATTATTCCTTTCCAAAAATCTATAAAAACTATTCACAATACATGTAACCTACTTTATGATAAAAAGTATAAGCTATGCAAATACCTTTTGAATATTGATACCCAGAGGACGTGAGTGATTTAATAAATATTTAAAAATACGTCTCTGATGTATTGGGAGTTCACAGTTCGCATATTGAGCGCGAGTGTTCCCAATTGATTTACAAATGTTGAGTTCGATGATTTCTTTTTATTTCTTTCAGTGACATCTTTTGTACAAAATACAATTCAATATATTTTATATTTAAATGAAATTTACGAACTGCATCGTGGCGTGAGGCTACAATTTATTAATTATTTCAAATATTTATATTGCGTTTTGGGTGCTTTCCATCCATAAGTATGTGTTTAAGAATATGGGTATTAGAGTACATTCGTATTTTGGTAACCATAACGCAAGAGCTTTGATTGATTCAGTTTACAATATAGTTTATAACTCTAACTGAAAATTAATTTTATAATTTATTTGTTTATTTTAATAATAGAATAACTGAACTAAATACAATATTTTTTATAAAGTCCGCATAAAACCATTTTATTTAAATATTTTATTAAATAACAAGAGAGCAGAAAAAGTGTTTTTCACAGTAGTAAAACTAAGTTAAGAGGATACCAAAATAGCTTCGTGCATTTTTCTACGTACGAAGTTTTCATTGTTTCTTTAGATTGAATGGCTAGAGCTCTAATTTGTAAGTATATGTTTTTTCAATATATGATCTAGGATCGCATAAACTCAGAAACGCGATTGAAAAAAGTTTTCTCGATAGAAAATCTTAGCGAAACAACCTCTCTAATTTTTTATTTTTTTCATTTGTCGGTCTATTATCGCGTATTGACTAATGAAATAACTTTAAAAACATAAGTAACTATTATATATAGAAACACGTAAATCAGAATTAAAATATATTTAGTAGATTTTGAGTAAATAGGAAAAATATCCCTAATTCTTCATTTTCTGTGCCTACTGGCTGTGTTAATATGTACGTGTCGGCGATGATATACGATAATATTGATGTAGGCCCTTAAGTGCAGTCTCAACGTTATTTGGACAGTCACGTTCTGTTTAATTACTGGACGTAATGAATACGTCCAATTGAATTGAATGTTACTAAAATGCTTAACGTTAGTAGGCAAAAAAATATTGTTTTTCCTTCCTAACAACTGAAAGTAAATTGGATTTTGAAAATAGAATTGATGTAACAAACGATGATGATCTTTTGAAGTATTTTCACGCCTCTGAATATTTATCCGAAGCCTCTAAAATGTTTTCTTTTTCTGGGCATTGAACCAACATTACAACCAATGTCTATCGTTACCTACTTATTTCCAAATGAAAACGCAGCAAATATTTTTAAATTAGTCATCAATGACTAAGAATCGATTCATCGTCATCAAATCACGCCTTTTTCTGTGAGTATAGGCAGAAACTATAGACTGCCATCTGTTATGATCCAAACAATATCAGTAAAAGAAAGGAAGGGAGGAGATTATTTTTTATTAAGGGCCTACATCAATATTATCGTATATCATCGCCGACACGTATATATTAACACAGCCAGTAGGCACAGAAAATGAAGAATTAGGGATACTTTTCCTATTTACTCAAAATCTACTAAATATATTTTAATTCTGATTTACGTGTTTCTATATATGATAGTTACTTATGTTTTTAAAGTTATTTCATTAGTTAATACGCGATAATAGACCGACAAATGAAAAAAATAAAAAATTTGAGAGGTTGTTTCGCCAAGATTTTCTATCGAGAAAACTTTTTTCAATCGCGTTTCTGAGTTTATGCGATCCTAGATCATATATTAAAAAAACATATACTTAAAAATTAGAGCTCTAGCCATTCAATCTAAAGAAAAAATTAAAACTTCGTACGTAGAAAAATGCACGAAGCTATTTTGGTATCCTCTTAAAACTGTTTGATCAAAGATAATACGGTTAGTCGACAAGCTACGAATAATATTCTTAGCTTTTCTCACCTTTTATTTATTTAAAAACCACCAGTTTGCTGTCACATTACTGAATTTATAATCGTCTCTACAATTACCACTCTACTTAAACTTCATTAGGATAAAAAGTTTGCAATATTTAGATTATAACTACTGCTTATAGACGCTGCACAGGGTTAATATCAAGATCAAATGCTAAATAAATCACTTGCAATAAAAATATTAAGAATTGAAATTATTATACGTTTTCATTTTGTAAATCAATGTTCAGTTTGCTAAGTTCACTCCTCCACGGTCACTCACAGTGGCGACTGAAATAATACTGAAGAATGCTTACACTGACGTACTGTGACATATAAAACAAAGAAGCTTTGCCGGTCCTTTCTATAGAAAGCATTCCATTTCCGCATAGGAATAGTGTTTCCTTTTAAGATATCACTTCAAGAATGTAATGTATTGCAAAATGAAATTAGTAACAGGAAACAGAAATGCAAAAGTAGAAGAACGAGTCGTAAATTACTCTTTGTAACTGCAGCAAACTTTAGCCATTATTTCTTTCTAATTGTAAGTAAATAATCGTTTGTTTCCATTTTAAAACGATAAATGAACGCAAAATATATGGGTATAATTATAAATAAATATTCATGGACGTTTCACACAACGTCCTCTGGTCCCAAACTAAGCTTATATGCTTGTGTTATGAGTACCAGAATACGGATAGAATACATATACTACTTTTCTTTTGTAGTACATACTTATAATACATAGAAACACCCAGACGCAGCACAAACATTTGTATGACAATTAGAAAAATCACACAAATGATTGTCCCGAGCGGGAATCGAACCTGCGACCTCTTGATCGGCAGTCCGTTACGTGAACCACTAGACCACGAAGCCCGTCAAATTGTAGTCCTAAATATAAGAAGTTTACACTATTAGAAAACTAATTAGAAAATAAAGGACTTCATGACACACAAAAACACGAAACACTAAAAAAATTTAAGTTAAATATTGTATCTATAATGTAGAAATATGATAACAGGTGATAGCATATTATATCTTCCGCATCTTTTAAACATAAAACGATCTTATGTAATGTAGATTGATCTACTCTTATGACACAGCACTATAGCGCAACAAAATGGTATGAAATTTAAACTTGGCATATTTAGTGAAAAATTATGTAGACCATTTGCTATCCTGCTTGCAGACCGACTTACAACACACTTAAATTTGATATAGAAGATATTTTAAAAGCGAATAAAGTCGAAATCATCAGAATATCTGCTATGAAATTAATTTTAGAAAGTTAACCTTGAAGTATTGAAAGTTTCAGAAAGTCTGCGATTTTTAATACAGGGCTTTCAAAGTCACTATTTAGGCAAAAAGTCAGTAGTATGAACGATAACCCGGCTTGTAGTCTCGTCGTGAGTGGTGACCATTAAGAGTTGTTTTATTAAATTTATTAATGTCGTTTGTGTAATGTATTGTTTGTTGTATCGTATAACATAAGGGCTATTATGTCGTTATATTGTTCGTACCATATCATTGTTTATTACAGAATGTTTCATATTTCATGCTTATAAATTAAGCTTAAAATAATTTTACTTGTTTCACGAGTTGCAAATATTTTACAAAAGTTTTTTTACATGTTAAGAAGTTGTAGTACGAATTGGAATTGCACACGAAGTGTTTTGTACTGGTATTATCATCATATAGTCGTCATACAGACCCAAAATAACGGGACTTTAAACAATGGGATAAGGGCAGGAGGATTATAGCTGTAGCATCAACTGATATACACAAACAGTGAAATTTTGAGATCTCTAGCTATCACCGTTCCAGAGATACAGCCTGGTGACTGACGGACGGACAGACAGCGAAGTCACAGTAATAGGGTCCCGTTTTACCTTTTGGCACTCAACTCTAACAATGACGGAAAAATCAATCAAATCAAAACGGATGTCGGAAAAACGAATCCATTAAGGCCCATAGCACACGGCGTATTTTAAACGCGCGTTTCAGGAACGCGCGTCTTCGGCGCCGTAAACGCTGATTGTTGCGTTTGCATTGATAATAGAAACGCGCGCATGAAGCGCGTATACGCGCATTTGAAGCGAAACAAACGCGCGTACAAAGGAGCGGGGTACGGGCAGAGGGGGGCTGGGATCAGGGTTGCCAACTCTACGTCTTTTTACGTAGATCTACGTATTTTAAGCCTTTCCTGCAAACCTACGAACTTTAGTCCCAGAATCTACGTATTTTCTATCAAAATTATTCAAATTTGCAAAATAGACTGAATGGGCATAATTTCCTTTACTTTCGCTAAAAAAAGTTAATATATGTTCCGTTTCATACTAACACACACTCGCCTCGCCACTCAACACGTCGCGCCATTCATTTTAAAAACAAAGTGTCCATTTTATCGAACTGTGACTCATGTCACATGAGTCATGTGACTGTGTAAAATGAAACGTCTTGCCGTAAAAGTGAATCTTAAGGGCCTACATCAATATCATCGCCGACACGTACATATTACACAGCCAGTAGGCACAGAAAATGAAGAATTAGGGATACTTTTCCTATTTACTCAAAATCTACTAAATATACTTTAATTCTGATCCACGTGTTTCTATAAATAATAGTTACCTATGTTTTTAAAGTTATTTCATTAGTTAATACGCGATAATAGATCGACAAATGAAAAAAATAAAAAATTAGAGAGGTTGTTTCGCCAAGATTTTCTATCGAGAAAACTTTTTTCAATTGCGTTTCTGAGTTCATGCGATCCTAGATCATATATTGAAAAAACATATACTTAAAAATTAGAGCTCTAGCCATTCAATCTAAAGAAACAATGAAAACTTCGTACATAGAAAAATGCACGAAGCTATTTTGGTATCCTCTTAACCTAAAAAAAATATTTCAAACTAAGACTTCGAAGGAGTTGTTTAATTTCGATATTTTTCAACTTCCTACTCAATTTAATTAAATTCAATTATGGAAATAAGCAGTGACAGTGAGGAAGAGCAGAATGTGACTCTTACTAAAAAAAGAAAGCTAAGTACATTGAAAATGATAATAAAAATTGAATAATTTAAATAAATTGATGATGACTCTGAAAGTAGCAAAATTCATAGATTTTTTTGTTTGCTAATGGTAATTTTTTTTTAAGTTTATATTTTGTCTGCTGTCTACTACTTTTAGGGTAATATAAATTGTCGTTTTATTCACTTTTACCTACCCTACTCTCTTCAAACGCAAAAGCTACGCGTGACTACAGCGCGTCTGTACAGCTGTACCTGCGCGTATACGCGCAGTAGAGGCGCGTTTTACAATCGCCCCGTGTGCTTAGGTTACAAGGTTGCGATCAAATCTCGTTTAAACCACGTATACGCGCGTCGTCTGCGCGTTTAAAATACGCCGTGTGCTATGGGTCTAATGAAAAAAATATTTGATATGATGACATTTACCGTAATCAATCAAACAGGGATTGAATTAAATTATGTTATGTTATGTTTAGTAATCAGAATCCGTTTAAACATGTAAATTAGAAATTGTTCAATATATCTATTACATTTTGGAAACCTTGGTGTACTTATGTCATAATTTTGACAATTTTTTATGCTTTATTGATAATACTAGCTGTCCCGGCTAACGTTGTTTTGCCTTAATAAAAAAAAAGGTTATTGACATTGCCATAATAAAAAAAAAGGTTAAAAATTGATGTCAGCCGATTCTCAGACCTACTGAATGTGCATGTAAAATTTCATAAAAATCGGTCAAGACGTTTCGGAGGAGTACGGTAACTAACACTGAGACACGTGAATTTTATATATTAGTTTACAAAACTAACATTATTTGGGCCGAAATATTTTGAAACACGTTTGAATAAAAAAGGAGCAGAAGGTTATGGAGTTTTCTAGTCAAATCTGATTACTTAATATCTAATTATTTTATTATTTATCTTCTGAAACTAAAAATGTACATTTAGGTGACTTATTAATTCATTGTTAAATAATTATTTTTATTATTACTTTCATACATTCTCTATGGCTGTAAAATCAATTTTCTAATAAATGTATGCCTATAAAAACCTACCTATTTGTTTACATGAAAATACTGTTAAGAAATATTAAAGACGGATTTGCGAAGAAAAGAAATTTTAAATATTGCATAGTAAATAATAAAGAAATGGTTATATTTACAAGCTGATTTATACGTTATTATTATTCTGATCGGGATTAGATCGAAATCAAGAGTTGGTGATGAGCCAACTTTCCTAACTTAACAACTGGGTCAGCTTATTAAATTAGTTTTGAAGTACAGTGACACTCGGTAGGAATACTAAGTGATCTCAATAAATCGTCACCCAAAATTCCCAATTATTAACACCTTTACTTCCTCTTTTTACTTGCTATTACTATGTCGTTAGTTCTAACCAAATGTCCCACTTTTGGGCACGTGCGTGCATAACAGTACAATTATTTTTTCTGATAAACACTGATATTTTTATTACTACTAATGGTCTTATTTATAATGACTTATCGGAGGTTTAAAAGTTCGCTAAAATCGGTTCGCGAAAATTCTCAAAACTTGTTATTCATAATAGTCTTTTTACGCTAAAACGTTTATTATCTCTCCGATAAAATCTCCGTCTAAACCTCCAATAAGTCATTATGAATAAGACCGTTAGTGTTTGTTTATACCAGAAAAATTGTCTCCATTATAAAATACCATTAGAACATTTTGTTACGAAAATAAAAAAGTTATTACGGAAAATTTTAAAACATGAATAAATTATTTAAACTTACCGGTAAAGTTTTATAGTTGCTATGCTATTTTCGGTGTACAAATATGGGGTAGAATATAATAATGAATGTTTCCCTATAATTTCACGCTGACAAGTTCTTCGGTATGAAAACGGAAGTGGAGACGTCGAAACTTTGAACATTACTTATATCTACGTGCTCTGTGTCCCGATATCAAAACGTAATTTATTACTTACCAAATATTAAGCTGTCACTAGCAATAAACTTAATTAAAATTCTCAATTCGAGGACTCATTATTTAAGTAAAATATGTAATAACTTTCATCAAAGATTTCTTGTTATTAATAAAATAGCCGGACATTGTTTTATCAAGTAAGTAAATTCTTGTTTCTATTAAAATTCGAATTAATAAAATATTATCGTAAACTGTTAATCTACGTACTAATTCAATTAAGTCTTAATTAAAATCGAAAATATACTAAAAGAACATAAAGGAAAAAAAAGTATTTCATTACGTCTTTATATACTTTTGCCGCCGCTTATACCGCCTATTGTACTTATCTATATATTCTAAAATTGTATAATATTAAGTACCTACTGTAATATTGTTAAGATGTACAATAAAGAGTATTCTATTCTATTCTTTACAATGGTAGCCAATAAGAAATAAATATTCAAGGTTTCTTTCTGTAGAAGAATACCTACGTTCAATATCCATACAATTAGTAAGTACTCATAACATTAGCGGTGACATTTTTATATGTCGTAACTGCAATTAAATATCTCCACTGATTTTTAACCTCTTTACCGACATTAGTAAGAGGTTTACAAGACCATGAATGGGATTAACTAAAATTATGATATATAGTATGGGCATTCTTGCTTGTTTAGTAAAGAAGTATTATAAAAGATCTTAAGAGGATACCAAAATAGCTTCGTGCATTTTTCTAGGTACGAAGTTTTCATTGTTTCTTTAGATTGAATGGCTAGAGCTCTAATTTTTAAGTATATGTTTTTTCAATATATAATCTAGGATCGCATAAACTCAGAAACGCGATTGAAAAAAGTTTTCTCGATAGAAAATCTTAGCGAAAATTCCTCTCTCATTTCTTATTTTTTTCATTTGTCGGTCTATTATCGCGTATTAACTAATGAAATAACTTTAAAAACATAAGTAACTATTATATATAGAAACACGTAAATCAGAATTAAAATATATTTAGTAGATTTTGAGTAAATAGGAAAAGTATCCCTAATTCTTCATTTTCTGTGCCTACTGGCTGTGTTAATATGTACGTGTCGGCGATGATATGCGATAATATTGATGTAGGCCCTTAACTCAGATATTTAAGGCGCGCACTTTATTACGTAGAGCGCAGAAACAAGTGATAAGATTAAAAGTTCAACATTAAGTTTCCGGAAATTTACTTCTAAATGAGTTTAAAAAAATAAATACATCTGTAAAGTTCTTAAGTAAGTAAATATATCTAATACTATAGTTACTCCGAAGTTGAATGGATTGTGTGAAAGAGGATATGAATGGGAGAGACTAGATTAGAGAAGAGAAAGATATTATGTTGCGCCAACTACAAGTAATGGAAAAAATAATACCCTATAGGTATTCTTTTTCTATTACTTGCAGTTGGCTATAATGATAATAACTATAGTTACTACACTTCGAGCTGTTCTGTATTTTTGAGATGATTATATAGGTTTTGGTATTATATATGTATGCAGTAGGCTACTACAAACGTAGAAGTTTAAATAAAAATTAAAACTACGCAAGAGAATCGAAATGTGGTTTAGAAAGTTCTTTGATTGCGTTCGTAGCACTTGTAAATACTTCAAAAGTGCTACGAAAACACAAGAAATGAAGCTAAAACTTTTTACATATCTCGCTTATACCTACCGATGAATGTTTTACGACATAGTAGTAAAAGTGAAGAGCCATAAATAAACGTTCAACCTATCGGATTCCCACGTTGGTCTACGTGTCATATTGAAATAGCTACTTAAAATTTTTTTTTTTATTGTAAATGTTTTTTAATCTGTAAATAACACTGCGCTTAGTGATAGGGACCGTCTGTCACCAGGCTTATATCTTAGGAACAGTATATATATACGTCTTAATAAATGGTTTGACAGTCTTTTTTATAAGTAGATGCTTTAATTTTAGAAAATGACTACACTTTACCTGATGTTAAGGGAGAATGCAATCGATATGCGAGGACGGCTAGTACGTTGTCAGAGTACCAGCCACCCCCATCTTGCCGGCACACACAAGATGCCTTTACGCCTCGCTTGGAAGACACCCCATATCGTAAGAAGAGGAAAACACTTGAGGAAAGTTTTCGTTCAGGGTGATATGGTACTTGCTGAAATACGACGGCATGTAAGACCTGCACGTGTAGTACAATTTAGAAAGGGTGAAGAAGGAATGAGGGAACCAACTCCTCCGAACACTGGTCGTGGTTGATGAAAACTGACGATGCATTTATATCAAATATTTATAACCAAAAATAAAAACAGGTTTATGAGCACATGAAGTATGAGTGTGTGATCTATTAATCGCTCTACTGAGGGCTGTTTTCAATATTTAATCTATCTTCGATTCTTGCTGTCAAAGTCAAACTAATTAAAAAGAATTTCTTAACTTGCATAACAATAAGCTACTAATGAAAGCATTGTTAATTTAAAAACAAAATAAATATCCCATAAAACGAAACTTTTTTGTGTATCATAGGATGTTGTGATTATAACGGTATGATATGAAGACAAAAATAATAATGGTAATGGTAAAGAACTTATCGTGCGCGAGTACTTTAGAGTAGCTAAAGCCGCAGATGTACAAAATTATTTAGCTAAACAATTAGCATATCTACTATCTAGACCGGTTAACATTTTACGACGCGCTGTTAAACATAGTCGTGTCACAAAGTATTTAATTCCTTCGTGAGCTGACTACGTTATATAATAAATGAATACCTAAGTTAATAACTGAAGCTATTACACTGAAATTAAGTACCTAATTCTGTTTAAAATATTTATTTATTAATGTAATGTCTAAGTAGACCTTATAAATGTAAAAAGTTAGCTGTATCCGGCAGTTTCACTTACGTGTACTTCTGTGAGAGTTTTTTAGGGTTCCGTACCCAAAGGGTAAAAACGGGACCCTATTACTGAGACTTCGCTGTCCGTCCGTCCGTCCGTCCGTCCGTCTGTCACCAGGCTGTATCTCAAGAACGGTGATAGCTAGACAGTTGAAATTTTCACAGATGATGTATTTCTATTGCCGCTATAACAACAAATACTAAAAATAAAATAAAATAAATATTTAAGGGGGGCTCCCATACAACAAACATGATTTTTAGGGTTCCGTACGCAGTATCTCAAGAACGGTGATAGCTAGACAGTTGAAATTTTCACAGATGATGTATTTCTATTGCCGCTATAACAACAAATACTAAAAATAAAATAAAATAAATATTTAAGGGGGGCTCCCATACAACAAACATGATTTTTTTACCGTTTCTTGCTCGATACTAATAACGTTGCCTTATGTTGCATAGATAATGGTACGGAACCCTTCGTGCGCGAGTCCGACTCGCACTTGACCAATTATCTTAGTATTAGGGACCGACGTGTAATTTTAGTGAAGCTTATTCCTAGCCATATAAATAAGCTTCACCAAAATACATGTACTTTACGATTACTTACACAATTTGCACATGCACTTGCATTTTTGAGTCATCCTCAGCAGTAATAGAGTAATAGCAAAAAATTTACTTAAGTAATTTTAATGAATATTCGTTAGATATAGAAAAACAAAAATTGGTCAAGTGCGAGTCGGACTCGTGCACGAAGGGTTCCGTACCATTATCTATGCAACATAAGGCAACGTTATTAGTATCGAGCAAGAAACGGTTAAAAAATCATGTTTGTTGTATGGGAGCCCCCCTTAAATCTTTATTTTATTTTATTTTTAGTATTTGTTGTTATAGCGGCAATAGAAATACATCATCTGTGAAAATTTCAACTGTCTAGCTATCACCGTTCTTGAGATACAGCCTGGTGACAGACGGACGGACGGACGGACGGACGGACGGACAGCGAAGTCTCAGTAATAGGGTCCCGTTTTTACCCTTTGGGTACGGAACCCTAAAAACAGTTTAGTATACAGTTTAGTATATATAATAATAATAATATATAATAATATATTACAGTAATTTTTTTTTTACGATCATAGAATTATGTGAAAACTAACTTTTCTTTGTGCACCCTTATACCAAGCTCATGAAATTCACCATTTTAATTCTCGCGTCGCTGAACTTTATAACTATCTCCATGAACTTTTCGCTGTTGAATAAAGTTAGCAGTTTGATACTTAGCGACAAATGTAGCATGAATTTTGTGTATAATATCTAATGTTTGATACTGGCGAAAACGACGAAGTGTACGAGGAGTGGTTGCAGTGGCTGATTTGCAGTCTCGGCCGCCCTAGGCCCCAAGTTATCAGCGCCCCTTTCTCAGCATCCACCACATAGACTACATAATGAAATTACTTCGTTGGGGCCGCCCCTAAATCTGGCCTAACGAGCCTTAGGGCAAATCCGTCACTGAGTGGTTGCCTACCATCGAGAGACTCGCATTCGAGGAAGCCTCGCGCCTCGATAGAATTAGCAATATTCCTGCAATGACATTGATGAGATTTAATACAATATGCTATTTATGAAGGTCGCATACTAAATGGTTTCAGTTCCAAAACAACTGTTTTAAGTTATAAGTTTCCTTTAGGAAAACAACATTAACAACATTAGGGTTGTCGTTGATGGCTGCAGCTCCGACACCAAGACCATCAACGCTGGTGTCCCTCAAGGCTCGGTGCTCTCCCCTACACTATTCATCCTGCATATCAATGATTTGCTCTCTATAGAGGGCATTCATTGCTATGCGGATGATAGCACGGGTGATGCGTGTTACTCCGGCAACCAGAATATCCCTCGGCATACCTTAATGGAAAGGCGGTCACAACTTGTGTCCGAAATCGAGAGCTCTCTGGGGCGGGCCTCTGAATGGGGTGAACTTAACTTAGTCAAGTTTAACCCCACCAAGACGCAAGTTTGTGTATTCACTGCGAAGAGGGACACGTTTGTTTTAGCGCCTCAGTTCCAAGGAGTATCTCTCCCAATATCCGAAAGTATCGGAATCCTCGGCGTCGAAATTTCCAGCAAAGTCCAATTTGGGAGTCACTTGGAGAATAAAGCTAAACTAGCTAGTAAAAAATTGGGCGTCCTAAACAGAGCTAAGCGATATTTCACGTCTGGACAGAGACTGATGCTCTATAAAGCGCAAGTACGTCCACACGTGGAGTATTGCTCCCATCTCTGGGCTGGCGCACCAAAATATCAGCTTGACCCACTTGACTCCCTACAACGAAGAGCGCGTATCGTCGACGACTCCGATATTACAGATGGTCTGGAATCGTTGGAACAGCGGAGAGACTTCGGGTCTCTCTGCGTATTATACCGACTTTTTCACGGGGAGTGCTCCGAGGAGCTGTTTGAACTGGTACCTTCGTCACCTTTCTATCAGCGTACCACTCGATACCGCAGCAAAGTTCATCCTTACTACCTGGGTACGTACACTTGTGGCACGGTACGTTTCCAGCGGTCGTTTCTCCCACGCACGTGCAATCTCTGGAACGAACTACCTGCTGCGGTATTTCCCAAGCGCTACGACATGTCCCTCTTCAAGCGAGGTTTGAAGAGAGTAATACTCCAAAGGTAGGCAGCGGCTCGGCTATGCCTCTGGTGTTGCCTAGTCCATGAGCAGCGGATACCACTTTCCATCAGGTGGGCCGTTGGCTCGTCTGCCGCCAAAGGCAATAAAAAAAAATAAAAAAAAAACAAATTGTTTAATATCTATACATCTATACTAATATCATAAAGCTGAAGCGTTTGTTTGTTTGTTTAAACGCGCTAATCGCAGGAACCGCTGGTCCGATTTGAAAAATTCTTGTAGTGTTGGATAGTACATTTATCGAGGAAGGCTATAGGCTATATAAAATTACGCTGCGACTAATAGGAGCAAAGCAGTAGTGAAAAATGTTGCGAAAACTGGGAAAATTTTCTATATTCCACGCGTACGGTCTCGCGGGCAACAGCCAGTAATATTATAAAGCTGAAGAGTTTGTTTGTTTGTTTGTTTTAACGCGCTAATCTCAGGAACCGCTGGTCCGATTTGATAAATTCGTTCAGTGTTAGATAGGGCATTTATCGAGGAAGGCTTTAGGTAATTTAACATCACGATACGACCAGTAGAAGCGAAGCAAAAATATTGCAAATACGGGGAAAATTTTCTAAATTCCACGTGGATGGAGTTGCGGGCAACAGCTACTTGTTTAATAAAATAAATTTCTAGCAATAACAAATGCAGCAAAACTAAACATAAACAAGACGTGTAGTGTAAATAAACGTACCTAGATTAATTGTGAATTAGTTTCCGTAGCTATACGTGTTAAATACATAAGCCTTCCTCAACAATCGGGCAAAAAACAGCCCCTGTGAAAGTTAAGGTAGCAAATTCACGAGCCGTCAAAATCAGAGGAGAAACAATCTAACAAGGGTTACCCTTACAACAGACGTATCATAAAATAAGTTAAGATATTACCTACATTGGAATATCCTTTAAAAATAGGACGACGATTGCCGGTTTGAGAAAGCACAAAAAGTGAGGAAAAACTGATAACTACTGTAATGTGATGTAACTGATGTGAAATGTAACTTAGTAAAACCTATGTCCAACAGATGGCGTTCTACATGTAAGCAGTGCTACTCAATGTTAAAAAATGGCAAAAAATATTCCTCCAAAAGTATACGTACGCCAAGAAAGAACCATTTCTATTGCTTTATTTGCCTTGAATGACCCTAATTTAATTGGAAACTTGTTGCCGCCTGTGAAATAGGTAAAATATGGCAGCACAGTAAGGAAGTACAAAGTATATGATTATACCAAACCAACTAATGTAGGAAAATTACATGGTAATGTCAAATTAACGATTTGATTGGAGCACCGGTAAATTCATGATTACTATGAAGCTATTCACTCTACACCAAAACCTAGCATTTAACTTGTCTCTAGATACTAATTAAGAGGGTACTGTACTCCTAATTTAGGTATATGCCTTAGGTATTGCTATCCCTATTCCCGAGCACCGTGCTGAAAGGGACAAATATAGCTGAAACAGATTTTACCTACAAATTCTTTGAAAAAATAAGACGTGTCGTAGTTCCCTTTTTTCTTCGCGAAAGTTTAACCAATTTTGATTGTTTTACGCTATATTATAGATGAAGAGTATATCTATGCTTCTATCACTTTCTTTTTTAGTAAAACGTTGCCAAATGTGTGTTATAAACGCTGCAACTTTACCTAAAGAAAACCGAAATAGACGGGATTTTCGGATGGTCATGTTTCTTTTAGTTATTCTGTATTGAAAAAATAAAGTGACAGAAGCATAGATATACTCTTCATCTATAATATAGCGTAGAAACAATTAAAATCGGTTTAACTTTCGCGAAGAAGTACGATACCCATATTTTTGTATGGAGCATAATTTGGTATCGTGCCCTCTTAACTTCATAAGATTTAATTTATAAAAGGAATCTATTAGGTAAAAAGACTTAGTGATACTTAATGATACTACGTCTGGTGAATCTGTTTCTGAAGTACCTATCATGGTGTACCTACTAGAATAGCAAGCAGATATAAAATTGGATGTTTGTTATTAGAAAATTTAAACAACTAAATAAACAAAAAATGGTTTTTTATATTTTTTGTTGCTTCTGTTTATCTAGTTAATTCTAAAGTAATTTATTAATTTTGCAATTGACTTGCTATGCTTTTTCTTAATAAATTAAATTGTAGTGGAAAAAGTGATCACCGCGAGCGGGACTCGAACCTACGACCTCGGTGTGTGGACGTGTGGTCGTAAGCAGCGTTGTGGTGGTCAAAGTATTATTTTAAGTTATTAGCTGAACGAGGTTTTAGTTCGGCTATTACACCTTTCAGCTAAAATAATAAGTAAAATCTGTACAATAAAATAAAACAAATGCAAGATTTTTCACAAAGCCAACATCTCATTTATTTTGATTTTATAATACATTTCGTTAATACGACAGTGGTTTGTCACTTCGTCAGTACATCAAATAAACATTTTCTTTATAAGAAGCTCTACAATATCCTACGTTCACATAAATTATGTAAAGTGATGACTTATATAATGTAAATATAACGTCAATAAATAAATATTGTAAAATAAGTACATTTTACATTAACAATTTTGTGGGCTGGATACTTTAAAATTACATTTCCTATGTTATAATCAGAGACTTTATTGGCTTCCTTTACCAATTAATTAGTTGTAATTGCTGCAAACGACAACTAAATGGAAACGAAAACGTCTTGTTTAATCAAATATAATCAATTTTTGTATTGATTTTTATCAATTTTCAATACATCGTCAATTAGTGAAATTAACATGCCAGTTCACAACTAAGTACCTACATAAATGTAATAACCACTACATTCCAATACCTATAAGTACACAAGAAAAGTATTTCTTGACATTTTCTACAATTGTTTGATTTTAGTGACATACATTTATTCATGAATGAATAAATGAATTTATGGTATGTAGTAATTGATTATTTTTACCATATATCTTTATTTAAATTTGCAGTAAGAGTAAAAGAGAGTTGTGTAAATATATGATACTTTTATAAAATAAAAAAAATACGAGAAGTTTATAGACGAGACAAAACTTTTATTGTAAGACATCACAAGGCAAGACATCACTTGAATGAAAAATCTGCTTTTTTGTGTAATTGAAAACTTTTTACGTACAAAATAAACATAAATTTGCAACAGTGTATTTTATTCTTACAGGGTGTAAGTTTGTACTCGTAATTAAATATTTCACATTGTCAGTCCTGATATATAAAATAGTTATGTACATCTATTAATTTTTAACACTTGTGCGACTCATTAATTCAAATAACCCCATATTTACGGATTTGCCATACTAGTATTTAGACTTTTCAGTAACCATGGTCATACACCAATGATCAATTTAAAACAAAGTCACGCGGCTAAATCTGTCAAAAAATGGCAATATTTGAATGTAAATATCTGTGATATTTACTACTTCAAGATGTAATTACTAAATCTGCATGGGATACAATGGGATAATGGAATACTACGCCTTGTATTCTCATTGCATAACATTAATGTGTAATAAAGCTAACCATTCACTGATCTGTCTGTAGTTCAAAAAGTAAACAGTAACTGTTATACGGTCTTTATTATAACGTGGACCAAATGGCAAGTGTTTCATGAATGGTTAGATTTATTACACAGTTATTTATTATAAAGGGGGAATACGAGGAGTAGAATATTTTTATGTCATATTTATTTAAAGTAGATACAATTGAAGATCAGGTTTGAGCTATTTCGACACAAGGGATAATACCTATATCTTTTAAGTACTAATTATGTGAACTTAAAAGTAAAAGAAGTCTTCATAGAAAAATAATTGTGATGTAATAAACGAAAATAAAACGACTGTCTTCAGTTTTAACAGTATAAAAATACCTAGTATTGCGAGCAATTCTGTTGCAACAAAAACTAAACTAAACGGAAACAGACTAGCGTGTAGGATTTAAATGAAATCGCTGTCCTGTAATAATACATAGGTATTAATATTTTTGTGTATAATTGCGAGTTTGGCAGTATTAATGTTCATGATTTAGTTTAGTTTGTGTAAACAAAAACTGCTACCATAGTATCTCTATAAATACTCCGTGAAAAGAAAATGTTTAGCTGAGATTGAGCTATAAACCAGGGGTGTGTACAGGGTTTCATTTTGGGTGGGAAGTTTTTTTTTTATATTAAGTCCATTTTCGACATTTCTTGGAACTCCAAAACCATCCCATGGTTACGCTCATGTTGTAAACTCTTTTACAAAAAGTACAGAATAACAGATATTGAATATTAGAATATTTATCTATTCTTTTGTAAAAGGTTTAGTAACTATTTAACAGGTATTTGTAACAAAAATGCTATAGTTTCCTTCTCAATATAAAATTATGGTTGAATTTTAAATGAGAATTATATTAAACATAAATATGAATGATGAATATAAATAACTTGCTTAAAATACAAAATGTTCAGCAATCTTTATGATACATTGATTCAATACACATGTATTATCATATCATATTATAAATACCTAATTAACTTGGTTGAATCAATGTAACTCGGCACTATATTATTGCGTGGTATTAGTTTTTTAAACTAAATAACATTAATATGGCAATTATTATGGCATAAATGTATTGTCCAAACATTAGTTAAAGCTTTTCAATGTATGTTATATGTTAGTATGATCTACGTAAGCGACTAATTATTATTATAAAATATTTTTAGTATTTACTGCTCACATTTATGTTTATTTGAAAGTTAATAATAAATAATTGAATAATTTCAGCCTAGAAATTATATCTAAATATTAAAGTAGCTTTCGCAAGACATACAACTTCAACTACATTCAAATTAGGAACCCATACTTCAGTTCATGATCTAACATACGATCTTCAAGTCGTCGTTTTCTGTGACGTCTATAATAAAATTCATGTACCTAAGTAAATTAGACTAAGTAAGTAGTCATACTTCTAAAAACTATATTTTAGTGATTGAATATTAAGTAATAATAGTTCATGCTCGGATGATTATAGAAAAGTTTGTTTTAACAGATTGTAATGTCAAGCGTTAATAGAGAACCGAAGAGAGTGAAAGAATAAATAAATAATTAAAGCCCTTAGTTCTAGAGACGGGATCGGTCAGGTATCAGTTAGACCTAATACTTTCGTCAATTCATAAATAGACACCTAGCTTATAAATAACAATAAATAAAAAATCTTAAGGCACAGTTTTAGGTACCAAGATCACAATTTCATTACTAACATTTGTTATATAGACAAAGATTTAGAGTTATGGAATGTCTGTGTACATCGCACGTTACCAATTTTGTAGGTGCACTGGTTCAATCAAAACATTTTATATTAGAAATATTTCTTTCAGATTACCTAAAGTGAATTAATTTTATTAATAATATTTATACAGTCACCTTAAAATAATGTAAGCGCATACATTTAAGTATTTCTGCATTGTGCAGAATAACAATACCGACACAATTTACAAATATTCGTATGTTAACTAAGTAATGTGCAAATTTTGCAAAGAGGTACCTAAAATTACTTAATAAATAAACTCCAATGAGGGTAAGTACAATTCGTTGACAACCAAGCTTATAATATAAAACATTTTAATGTTCTCGAGCTAAATATTTACACGTTGATGTCCATCTCATTGTTCTATTTACACAAGTAATATGTACATTATCAACAGTGTCACACGTACGCACGTCCTGCGTGCAGTCCTAACGGCCGGCACTCACAATGTCCACACAAACACTACACTAGCGGTACTTATATGAGGATGGCAACACAAAGTCTCCAACAGAGTACAGGGCATTAGCGTACCAGTGTACTCCACGTTGAATTTCATTAGAAGTACTCCATTGTGCCATCCATCTCAAAGGAGCCATTGCGGCATGAGCCAACGAATGACTTCTGACCAGCGCGTAACATGACGCTAAAGCATCGTCTACAATAATTGTGCCCGCTTTGGTCATTGGCGCATATACACCATGCTTGACAACCATCCGAGTCTTTACTACTCTTGAGGGCCGCATTACATCGGCTTGTCCTCTTGTAAGAAGAACGTCACCTATCTTAATGTTGGAAGCAAAAGATTCCCGCCATCCATCAGCTGCAGCTAATAGCAGAAGATGCGATGGTGTGGTCGTGATCGTCACGCCATTTTCGGCAGTAACTTCGATAAATTGCCGCGTTACATTTGGATTTCTATCTATAAATGTCAGCACCTGGAATTGATACAAGATACTATTAGTAATTTTAATTAAAGCAAACTAAACGAATTGATGACAAATTAATGGAACTCAGTATTCTTTAGGATACATATCTAAGTTTTAACGCAATGTTTCAGTTGTTACTAATAAAAAAGTTTACGATTGAATACGGTGTAAAAAAAATTGTAACAGATATTTATTATTGTACTGACCTCAGAATAAATCATTTTGCCTTCATTAGAGGCCGCCAGAACTTTTTCTCCTGTTCGCAATGTGGCAATGTCACGTGGACCTTTCTCTGTGTACACCATTGCACCTTCTGGGAAGCAACCAGCTCCTGTCCCCACAGACGATTCTGAAAACAAAATAATCATTTAATTTATATTCATATATCAAAATAATCTTACTTATATAGTATACTAGCTGACCCGGCAAACGTTGTTTTGCCATACTAAAAAAAAAAGTTTGAAAAATAGATGTTGGCCGATTCTCGGACCTACTGAATATGTATGTAAAATTTGAGAAGAATCGGTAAAGCCGTTTCGGAGGAGTACGGTAACTAACACTGTGACACGTGAATTTTATATATAAGATAATACTATGGTACGGTATATTCTACTAGCGATAAATAGGTACCTACATTACCTATTATACATACATAAGAAAAACATATTCAGTTAGGTATTCACGCATAACTATTCGTGTATTCGTGCGTGTCTACATTCAGTGGACCGATGGCAATAAAATAAAATTGAGAACATAAAATCGTGCAAGGGACGATAGTAAATTAGCTCGGAGCAGTCATACCCCTTTAAGGAATAACGAGATTTCTCTACGCTCGTAATTAAAATCGGATAAGATACGAAACAAAAGAGTCGCGACCAGCTACCTAATGGGTTATCGGCAAGTATACCACCTATTGATCTCCGCCTTTTACTAAAATAACGGGTTATCTACAACACGAGTTTAGGGACTGGTCAACCTTTAGCTATTAATAAATAAAACTTTTCCACGAAATGAACAGAATCTCTTAAACAAACTTTTTAAGCTGTAGATAAAATAATTCAATCCGTTTTACGAAATCTTTTCACGTATTGTGTGTCCGAAAAAAATGTAAGCAAAAAGGTAGTTTAGTCCTAATCTACTAACACTGTTTGTATATTATCTAATTGTATTTATTTTAATCCCTATCCTTTATTATTGTCTTTAAACAGTACCTGTGACAAAGCTTTGTAAGCTTTAGGGTTCTATTTGTGACAAATATTAAATTTACGTTAAATTAAAGAATAGAAAATACGAGAGTAACAATGGGTTTATGTCATTAGCAAATCTATTATTAGTCAAGAATTGAGATAAATAACTAACTAACTAACCTAACCTAAATTTAAGATTCTCTGTAAATTGAAAAATAAATGCAACAAAAAAAGAATTCAAACATTATGCTCTTACCAGCCTTTTTGCTAATGCTAGTTCTATGTGTGAGCTGAATCTGTAACACATACTCGTAAGTAGTGAGGCTGTAATATTTGGTTATAGTACAAATGCGTTCTCCATTGAAGTTTGGTAACATCGTTTTTCCGCAGATTAAATAATAGTAGGCACATACTGGTATTTACAGTTGCAGTGGGTGGTGTAATTACACGGCTTAATGCACACGGAAAGTTTACTACCTTTGCATACCATCTGTTTAGTGCGAACTCGTTAAATTCTGATTTGCTGTGTAACCGACCGACAAATTATTTGATCCCCGCATACAAAAATCTCAAAGCTATGCAAAGACCGTACATGATCGCATTACACAATAACTACACAAATTAGATTTTGCTCAAAGTCAAGCGCTTATTGTCAACATCTATTTGAAGTACGTTGAACGCATCATTGGATCAATGTCGGGCGCTTTTAGATGTTTTTGTTGTGGTTGACTTGCATTGCTATACAAGCTTAAATTCAGGTAACTACTAGTAGATTACGAATATATCATTCATGATGGACGGTGTAGTTACCCCATATCTACATTAGCATTATTATTGATTTCTTTAAGGTTTACCAGTTTGATCTTTCAAATGTAATTTTATTTAATTAAAAGATCTTGCCGTCTTTTTTCTATTCCTCATCTAAAAGACCAGCAATAACATAGGTACGTATGTTACTATGTACGTATGGTACCTACCTCTGTACATAAGAATCATAAAATTTGGAAATTGATACAACTGTAAACATATAGCCATTTACAACATTCTTTCATACATAGTACCTAATTATTTACATTCATGGATATTGAAACCTAAATTCCAGTAACATAAAAACGATTTTATCTGTAAGTACCTATACGAGTATTATCCCGACCTTATTAAAGTTAAAAGTTAACGAATCCAAAGCCTTAAAACCAGTCACAATGCGATTTCATAGTGACGTAAGTAACATTAGGCTGAAGATGCGGCGATAAGCGGCGCGGGAGTGGAGTGCGCGGGGCGAAGCGCGCCGACGATGCCGAGTGGCCGCGAAGACCCCGCCCCGCGAGGACCACCGGGAGAGCTAGGCGGCGCGCCGGTCCCACCGCGGCCCATCGCGCCTTCCATACATTATCAACTACTAATCTACTACCACATGTGACCACATTCATAACTAGTGTCACTCTAGCACCTTATATTTATAGTTTCTGCTCAACCCTAGTAGGTCACCGTGATGTTTTATAAACTGGATAGATAAGTAAAATGGACTTTGAAATTCAATTAGCATTTCATCAATTGCGTGCAGATTACTGCCTTGTCATGTCTTACTGACTAATGATTGACGTATTTCTGTTTATAAAATATTGTAAAAACTGTTAAAAATGCTGTTTTCACAAATTCTGCAATATTCAATTGTCAAAACTACTACGAAACATCGACATTCATAATACCTATATAATGCTAAAACATCAGCTATACCTTTGGGAATAAACGATGATAAAAATATCCTATGATTTGTATCATTAAAAGCTCTACCGGTTTCTGAATCGCTATTGTCGAATGGTACAAATACTTCAATGTTGAATCCGTTTATGTTCGTACTGCATGTATGGAACCAGGCGGCTATCTGATTTAAATCATACCTATAGCAATTAAACGTTGCGTCGTGAAGCAAATACCGAATTATGATTCATAAACCCAAGCCGCTTCTTGTACAAAAATAAATAAAATGAATATGTTTATTTTATTAGCCGGAATAGGTATACTATTGAGAGAAAAATCTTCAAATACTTCATGTTTAAATAAAAGTCCAAGAACATCTTAACTATTTTTAAATGCATACCAACCAATCTATAATCTCGTAGACACGTTTAATTTGATCTCATGGAATAAGTTTAAATCAACATTTTGTGTTATCAAACAAGCATATCTGTAGATAAATATACGAAGTGCCTACATATATTATTTATATTTAATACTAGCTGTGTCCCACAGTTTTATTTGTGTAATTAATAAAAGAAAAACCTACTCCCCTTATGATCAAGGGGTAATAAAATTATGTTAACCGATTCTCGAACTTACTAGATAAACATACACCGCCTTATTACAAAACGTGGACTAAGTTTAAGCCACAGTTTAAGCCTGGCTTTTTAAACACTTCAATTGCGCATTTCAAGCAGATTTTTCTCAAATCCTAGATCTAACAA
This sequence comes from Orgyia antiqua, assembly GCA_916999025.1. Classification (NCBI taxonomy): domain Eukaryota; kingdom Metazoa; phylum Arthropoda; class Insecta; order Lepidoptera; family Erebidae; genus Orgyia; species Orgyia antiqua. The sequence continues at coordinate 10,017,413 of OU779864.1, read as the reverse complement.
CGACCTTAGTCTTAAACCAACGCCAAACTAGTGTCAGAGCGGGTCTAACTATCCAATTCCTCGTAAATAAATTTTGTTAAATCTGGGTTTAACGTTGAGCCGCGTTTTGTAATAAGGGGGATGATGTTTTATAAAAATTGGCATTGTTCATATTTTTTTAAAACTCTTAATTCGAAAACCATTTCGGGGAATAGAGTTTCTGATCATGAGTTATTAGTTTTTTTTTTCGGAAAGTGAAAGGTACTATATTAACGATTATTTTTCCAAAAACTTAAAATAATATGGCGTTTCTAGGGATATACTACACTATGGTGGAGTTAAAGTTATTAAGGTCTATTATATCAACTTGGCAACTTTGAAATGATGTTTTGCAATATGTCTTAAGTCTATCAGGGAAAGGCAATAGACATATTGCGTACAATGATGACGTCACAAGATTTAAAATAATATATTTAAGTATTTTTCAAAAATTCTATATAGCGATTATTTCAATAATATTGAAATTAGTTGCTTAAAATAGTCTAAATTTTCTATAAGAAATATAAAAACAGCAGGTCAAAAATTATGAACAATCCCAATTGGTCAAGCAGTTTTGGAGGAGTTGGGTAAATAACACTGCGTCCTGAGAGAATTTGAATTATGAGGCTAGCTGTTTCCCACCTCTTTGTACGCATGTATTTTCGAATCAAATTTTTCGCATCATAAAGTAGTCTATGTCCTTTCTCAGGTTCAAGGCCATATTTGTACATACCATTTAAATATGTTAATTTGTTCAGTAGTTTCGGCATAAAAGAGCGACTGAAAGACAAACACTTTACTTTCGCATCATATTATAGAAATATCCACATTAAAATGTGATTTATACAAATAAATATTTACGAGCTTTACACATCGCGATGTCTAAAGTAAGCAATTCATAATTCACTTAGTCCGTAGGTAGTATTGATACGAAATGATTTAAACGCGAAGTGATCCATACTGAGGCAATATGTATCCTCTCGAATTGTAACGTGTTACAAAGATCTTAACGTTTGAATTTATTACACATCAGAACAGAATTGACGATGTAGCCTCTCTTTACTGAGATATATACTTGCAAAAGAAAAAGAAATATATATATATTGGAAGATTACCTTGATATTGGGTACATAAGTTATACTATGGGTACTAACACTGTTTTCACTAATTGGAAGCTAGAGCCTCCCTGAGTGCTTTAGGTTAACTCTCTCTCTCTCCAGTCCATTTACGTCCCACTGTTGGGCACGAGCCTCCTCCACTTTTGGAGGGATTATAGTCTTCTGTGCCGCGCAGATCAGGCGTGTTGGCACAGGGTTTATTTTCGAGTTTTCCGTCTCTCACAGATGTTATCTGTGTACAATATCCCTTAGCTGACTTTTACAGCACCCTTGGGAGGAGATGGGATGGTGACACTTGTATTCTTAATCCGTCACCACACGGAGGCTTTAGGCTATATAGAATAGAATTTACGTGAAAGAATTTGCATCCAAAAGACTTTTTTAAATATATGGGTGCTTGTTTTCGACGCTAGGATTCAAGCTTCAATGTAATTACCTGCATTCTACCATTATGACCTACTGTGAGTAAATGTTATTGCTTCTGTTTTGTACCTACATGAACCAGATTTTAATCCAGCAGATATTTACAACTTTGTTGTAGACCTGTTTCATATTTGCAGTAGACAATGGCCATGCTTTATCCATATGAGGAAAAAAAATTAAAAAGGTACGTATGTGTGTGTAGATATGTAAGAAGTTAAACATCACGTGATTCTACGTTCAAGAACTTCATGGTCTCTATTTTATATGAAAGTGTGCGCGCACATCATTAAAAATTTACTCGCATTATGTTTTCCCTAACGCACCAAATCTTTGGTTTATGTTTTTCTTTTATATTTTAAATGAATTTATCTGTTTCAGAGTACTTCGGAGACAAATCTCTATTGTATACAATGGTGACTTTAGCATATATACATATAATATATTTGAAACAAACTATAAGTAAATTATTTAAGATAGTAAGAACACATTATTTTAGTGAGATGAAATGAAAGTGATGGTAGTTGTATCGGGTGTGGGAACGTGTTGGGACGCAGCCGCAGCCTTCCGGGATGTAATGTCTCGAATATCGCGCCCCGAGGAGTCTTTCGCACGCATACCCCGCGACCGCTCGACCGCGCATCATCGCTCACTCACGCTTCTATCCTCTATACCCATCTTAATATGACGATATCTTCAAAAATAGTCTTGTAACATTACGTTTATAACATTTAAAACTTGTTTTTGAAGTATTGTAATAAAAAACAGACACCATGAATTTAGTTACAAACGCAGGATAGCAACGGTAAAGCAAGAAGTAAAACTTTCTACGTGCATACCTCAAAACACAATTTTTTTCTTGTAAAAACTATGTTTTCAGTGTAGGTATTTGGCATCTTATTTCATGCACAGAAAAATTTCTAAAACAACTGTTTTATTCAATTATGTTCAAATAGAACACACCCATTTACAAATAGTTCCCATAAAACCACAAATCCGTGACTGTTTTTAAATGTTCATCCTTAAAGTAAAACGTCCTTCAGAAGTGTAGTGATGAGGTGATTCGTGACCTGACCGGTCACAGTCGGCCACCGCTGGTCACGCCCCATTTACCCACGTCGCTGTCAAACCTACTTAACTGTCAACTACGGCTCGCATTGTTCTTGTTCGTAGACACGTTAACTACCACTAAACACTTGTCTCAACATAAAATATACAACCGTTTTATATGCTCATATCACTTTAAGGAAAACACTCCCCGATTTCTGCGAATTCGGTCGCTCAATATCAATTTAATAATTTTGTATTTTTTAAAATATAATTAGCTGATTACTATCATAAAATCTACCTATAGGATGATGAATGATAAAAACATAACTCGTCATACCAAAATCATCACTAATAACATTTATTACTAAAAATAAATATCTTGTTTCCTTCGGACGCAAGCTTCAAAGAATATTAATAGACGCAAAAAGTCATTTGAAACAAGTGAACAGGTTTGAAATATAAAACATTGCTATATTAATGTCTCACTTAGATACCAATTCACACAATCTAATATTGCATCAACTGTAGGTATGTATCGCTAGTTGGCTTATATCTTTTGATTTATTGATATTTATTGTATGAGCATCATATTTATTTTATTTTACTCTATGTAGCTAACTCTCGGTTAACCTACAGACTAAAACGTTTGCCTGAAAGCAATATTAATAGAACATGATGTGAAAGAGTTTGATAAGGAACGAGGTAGGATTCAACATCTTTGATACAACATACCAAAACCCACTACGCCAACTGCTGTCCAGCTTTTTACTAACACCGAAGGTATTCAACTAACCGAACTAAAAGGCAATAAAATTATAATATTATCTGGTCTATATAACTTCTACAAATGCACGCCTAATCTTATGATGACGTTAGTATAAATACCATGAGTCAATGATCCTAATAAAAAAACAATCACCACTAACCAATGAAAATCAATTAATCGGGTCCAAAACAAAAAATAAGGCTCGGCATAGTTTTATTGGCGCCGAGATGTTTAATTTAATATACAAGCACATAATGGGTCAGTGAGACTTATTCTGTCTCTTTTATATGCCGAATGATAGAAAGAAAAAAGTAGAAGTGATTTTAAATAGTTTTGATTAAATTCCAATAGGTCCCTTTAACACTGAAATTGTGATTAAGTCTGTTCTATAAAAGTAACGGAATGTTTATTAATGTAATGCATATTTTATAAACATAACAATAAGCTTTAATAAAAGTTGTATATGAAAAAAAAATTATCCTTAAAGTTATTAAGTAGAAATTATTATCAGATTTTGTACATAAATAATATCGCGTCGCTGTACATGACGCTGTCAAATACCTAATGTTGGTTTTGCAATGTAAAAGATAAATAATTTCTTTTTGTACTTCAATAAACATTGCCTTACAACTAAAGAGCAATGGTTTGTTAATCTGTCTTTGCTATATCGGGAAAACTGTGAGCATTGTTTAGCAGTAATTGCCAGCACTTATCTATCAGAACTTGCCCACTTCTAATTCAGAAGTAGGTGTATAAATAACGAGAAATATTAGAATTGTTCTCAGTTTAGGATATTCTTTTCTCTATGTCAAAAATAAGTAACGTCTATCTAAAGGGGTTACAAACATAGAAAATCGTGCTTGAAATGTCCTTGACCGCGACTAACAAAGAGCTACGACCGCAATACAAATACCTACACAAAGCCCATTAATTATTTATAAGATCCAAATTAATACTAAAAAGCTCGTATCGTACAAAACGCCAGAATAAATGAATAAACATTGTAACAAATTGTCTGAGAGCGCAGGCCACAGCCGACTATCGCGTTCAACCTTTTGATACTTTAGAAACAATGAGCGAGCTTTATCGTTTTTGGATAATTTTACGGGTTTTTTACTAACTTACGATATTTATTCGCACTTTGGAGATGTTTATATCGATCATTATGTGCGCTTTGCGTATTATATTCGATACAGTATCTTGAACTTATACAAAAGATTATATTATATCCAATACTCGGCATATTTGAGAGATATTTTATGGTGTTGATTACTTTCTTAAAGATCGACATTTATCGATATAGCTATACACTATGCGATACTAGCCAAGTATATCTAGTGATACTAAGTTACTAGACTGATAAACTACTTATTTAAAATTGCTAGTAGCCTGAAATTGAATGTTAAACGAAAACACATAATTAGTTTACATTATATCCACAGATTACATTAAAGAATAAATTATAGCGTTAACTATGTTGAACATATCACCCTCGTTTTACGATTATACTCTTGCCTTTAATATGAAACCACTTATAGACCCATCTGCGAAATTAATGGGAGCTATGCGAACGCGCCGGAATGCTTTCTATAATATCTAAAATACAACTATACATATAAATAAGTGCTTCTCGTTATAACGTATATATATTTATAGATATAAGTAGCCATTGAATCACCGGTGTAATTATAGAAGTGGGGGATTGGCTGCGATGCCGCTGCGTGCGCATAGGATGGATATAGTTTAGGTCACGTGTGCGAGTAGGATGCATGCTAACAAGAGGCTCGTTCGTCCGTTTGATCGACACCGCCGGGGCGCGGGTGCGGGACGCTGTCTGAGATGCATTCTTCTTGTAAAGTTCAACTATATATTTGGTCCGTCCCGTAGCCTGTAGCACTACTAGCCCACAATACAGTTATGTACCAGAAAATGTTAAACTTAATATTTTGACAGCATTACTTTGTAGCTCTTATTTATGTATTACATATTATGCTAGGTTTGATTCCTTACACAAACATACTATAATAATAGTAATTAACGCGTACGTGCAAAATATTTACATCTATTATAACTAGGAATCATAACATGAAATAAGGACTAGCTCGGTGCAATTTATTATAATGAACCATGTTGTGTGTAAAAAGACTCTAATTTGAACCTTGGGTTAAGAAAAGTTATAGTTTGTTTTCTCTTAAATAAAATTAATAATAGCAATCATTAAGTAATTACTTGTGATCGTGATATTGAGTCCATATCTTACGATTTTATACGTCTGACGCTAACAAATAGGTAGTTAAATTAGCAATTCATGAATAAACAACGTTGTATCATCTAGTACCTATACAAAATCTGCTAGTAATATCTGTTTACGTTGTGAGTAGTATTATGACTTTACATTAAAGACTGAGCGGTAGGTAAATCAATATTTACTTAATGATGGTTCGCACGACATAAGAGAGTTTCAGCATGGAATTCCCGCTATAGATAAACAGAACATAGTCTATGTAAAACCACAATTTTACATAACACCAGTATTTGTAGAAAAATTGATATCAGGAAAATACGAGTACGCACGTACTATAGATGCAAAACGTATTTTCCGTATTTTCAGATAATATTAATACGTTCCGGGTTTCGAGAGTATGATTGTGTTATGTTAATAAAATCAATTATTAAGTTTCTGCTAATAGGATAATAAAATGGTACGTTTGATAGCATTTCTACACCAAATTCGCAAATATTTATTATTTGTTATACTTTTATAAAAAGTAATCTTAAAAAAATAATAAATATTATTAAGCTAGTTAATTTTAAATGAATTGCATATTAATAGTGAATACGAAATAAAATAATAACTTAATAAATATTGAAAAGGGTGAGCCTATTTTGTCCATACAAAAGACTTCAACGCAGTTCCGTTGCGCTGATATTGAATGATGCGATCAAAACCAAATGCAAAAGACAATTTAGTAGAACTGCTTTAGTTGTTTATGCAGTTTCTCAACCAGTTTATTTTGATAATTCAATGTAAAGCAAAATTGATTTTTGTTAGGTACGATCATTTCAATTTATTTTTTAATCGAACTAGTTAAACTAGTTTAGGTAATACTATGATGCAAACTATATATGTACCAACGACATTATAGTATCTCAAATAAAATTATAAAACTGGTGACTCGATAAAATAGTTTTGTAACTGTTTTGTTTTGTGCCTATATTTCGCTCTTTGCCAGCTTTTGAATGCATCCATTAACCTTATACTCTACCAAACAAACATAGTATAAAATAACAAAAATTTTACAGTAATATTAATATAGACGTTGAGATAGTTACCTGTTTTCACAGAACAGTGTATGTACGATCGGCTCTCGTAGAAGACCCAGTCGAAGCCTGCTTCCACAGCGAGCCTTGCAAGCATACCATACTTGCTCCGGTCACGGTCGCTGGTGGTCAGGTCCACCGCTCGTCCCTCGTAGTGTAAGGAATTTTCTAGATGAGAATTCTCTTCATCCCATCCCTCGATGACCCGGAGTCTGACGCCCGGCCATTGATTCATCACGCTTATTGCTAACGTATTCAGCTTCTCTTTGCATCTCTGAAATTATGCAATAACTATTTGTACTAGATTGCTTTGAACAAATATCTTGATAAAATATTGATAACAGAATATATGCTGTATTAATGAAATAATCTAGATTTTTCAATGTAAACACTAAGTTCTTACCACGAAACGTACCAAACTTAAGGTTGGTAGATATAATGTTGCCTACTGGCCTATCCATTTTATTATTTTATTGTAATTATACTGATGCATTGGCCTACATATGACACAACGGTGTGCTTACACTATTATAACTACCTACACCATGAAGGTTTTGTGAGTTGATAAATCACACTCTTTACATTAATGCCATTGTTTTTGTAATAGTGCAAACTCATGCCGCACTTTATGTATCACATCCACTAAACCAAATATCAATAGATGTGCTAACAAATAGACAAACGTTGCCGCCTTTAGCCAGACAACGCATGACAGGATGTTAGACGTTTGTCCTCAAAAAATAAATCAAATTACACAAGTCATACAAAAGCATTGACACGAATTTATCTGTGGAATAGCTGCGCGCGACGAATCAAGAAATGTCAAAATATTTATAAAGAATGTGGACAATACGCGAAGCGCTGCGTGACGGCTTTGTCGCGCGATGTCAACTCACTCTATGCAGATTTCATTATGAAAAAATTTGGAGATTGACGTAACGAATCAAGGCTAGGAACCGAGCCGGGCGCCCCGCCTGGCCGGTGTTGGACTACATTCATTCAGAGATAGTTCGGAGTACCGTAAATAATCACTTCTACGAACATTCAACCACCTAATAAAGAGTTACGAGAAATGCGACACGTTTAAACGGCGACATTAATTTAATTGTCCGACATTTCAGGGGACCCGAATACCACATGTTAAAGGATAAAATTACCTTCGCAATCAGTTGATAGAATTATGTTTTTATAGCTTATCTTTAAAATATGCATGTACTACTAACGGACAAATATGGTGTGTGAATTAGTTAGGTGAAACGGGGATAGGTAGGTGCCGGTCAGGAAGCTCTATGTTTGCCTCTCAGCAGACGTCTCGGTCCGCACTAAAACAATCGAATGCTAAATGTTTAAACAAACACTAGCTGCATTTAAACGTGGGAACACAACGGCGCGGTGGCGCAATTAACTATCTTTCAACGATCGTATCCACAGCATTCTTTCGTTGATGATCGTAAATACGTTTTTCAAACACAAAATTGTGAAAAATACCTTTACCTTGTTATATAAAAATGGTCGACAATACGTCGACATCGTGATTCCTGTACATTACAGTTACGATTAATATTGATTAAAGTATTGTTATCGCTGTTGCATACGTAAGCTCGTGAAGAGGCATATGAATCAAGATTTGTATAGATATTTAGGGGCGAGGCTCCATGGCAGCCCGATAGGCTATTATAAATTCATTATGCATATTTTTAGTAAACAAGCTGTCGATCACAATGCTCACTCGCAGCGGGAAGCTTTGCCTCCGACACCTTGTCTCGTTCCAATACTCACATTACATACCGACCCCCCCCCCCTCTGATATGTGGATTGTAATCAACTCGTATGTTACCAATTAGTTATCTAAGCCTTATCTATATTTTATAAATACATATTCAACAGTCAAATGCTAAACCAGTTTAACAACGAAATCAATTTACATGCATTTATTTTGCAAATTATCAAATTACAACATATCAAAAGCTCATATTCAATTATATTGATTAACAAAAAATATAACAAGCGTATCGAATACCTAAGGTCAGATTTAAAGCGATACTCACAGCTACCTGAACCTGTGGCGACCAAAGCACTTACGGACGTATGATGAAGGCCGTTCGAACTGAGTTAAAAACGAAATAAAAGCTCTTCGGATCATCGCACTGAAACAGCGGCTGTGAAACGTGAGAACCATTGAGTGCTATCTGCACTGCTCTCTTCGTGAGAATTATTAGAAACCGCCATTGCTCAACAACCTCGTAAACCAAACGATTAATAATGTACGTCAATTAAACATATCATTAAGCATTCCTATCTTATCTTGTAAGAAAAAAGAAATGCAAGAAGTCGGCGTGCACGAACACCATTCGCCACCTCGTCCTAGCTCGGGCACGCTGTTAATTTATAACCACCTCCCTATGCGACCATAACAATATATTAGGATAATTAAATGGCTCTTTACATTCCTTAACACATGGTTTTTTCTACAAGGCCACTGGAGTCGAAAGGTACCGACCAATGCTGACTGGTTTTGATGTCCCGTTTTTTTGTCTTTTTGTGAAAACCACAACAAATAGTTTTAGGGTATTTTTTTGTAAAGCCATCCGTTCATTTTGTTCACGCGAACTCACAATTTTTGTATGAAAGCGTATAGACAGTTAAAACTGAAAGACATTGCTGCCTATTCTATGTGCAGAACTAAACTTAACTTAACTAAAAAATGAAAACAACTATTGCTGTATCTTAAATAATTGGCTATTTTTTTGCACACATTTATAATAATTAAAATCATTAGTCTATAATAAACAGTTTTTATATTAAAAAAGTTCTGTTAACATTGCCGAATTGTGTTGTTGACGCTATCAATTTTTATTTTTTAGTTAAGTTTAGTTCTGCACATAGAATAGGCACCAATATATAAATTGTTTTAGCTAGTAACTACACGTGTAGCTCAGACAAAACAAAAACTTATGCAACATCGTGTCGCACAGCTTTTTGAAGGTGCAAACATAACTTAATAATTTTATGGCTCATATTAACCAAAATATGGTCAGATTGGTCAATTTAAATGTGAGCACATTTAAATTTAGTGATGGTCGAAGAGCATTCTTTGCAAGTACAGCTGATGTTTTTAGATCATCCGATGACTTAACAACACACAAAAGCATTTAATGTAAAATAAGATCACTAAATACGTGATTTTTATGGCCATCCTTATTTCTCATCATACTTAGGTAGGTACCTGAAAAAATTATGAGATCCTAAAATGTATAGTTGACTCAAGCTTAAATAACGTATTGGATGGGCCGAAGTACAAATTAGGCGGCATAAAACCCTCTGTATCGGGCTAACACCTTGTCTTTATAGCAATGGAATATTTTTTCGGATTGGTTGTTGGCAATATTGGGAGGGACCATGAATGATTCTCACGAAGCATTTTGTTCAGTCTCAAATAGTTATAGAAACCGCAAAGTGTGAATCATTGGCCCTGGCGGCCATTTTCTTTTTACTTTTTATAACCTGTATTATAATGACCACGTAATTACACAGCCAGTCACGGTCCGCTATAAGAGTATTTGAGCACACTGCCAATTACCTAGACTCATTTATTTATTTATATTTGTGTATGTATAGGCTATAAATATCATAATGGCATTATCAGTGCAACAATTTTATGCACACAAAACGTTTGAATTAAGGAAAGTTACGAATAATCAAAGTCTTTACGTGTGTCACTTAAAAGATTTTCATCAGTCGTGTAAGTGTGCGTGTGTGAATACAACAAATATTTGCTAACCATAATTCCTAGTGTGGTGCTGGCTGTCGAACACATTATAAATATGTATAGTGTGGGTGCATCACCTGCGTCTGTAATGTTCAAAGCCCCTTAATGTTTGTCCACGAAAAATATTACCCTTTGTTGTCTTAATGTGGCTGTCGGCAGTGCAATGTGAAGCTAAGATGTTAACTAATATTCACTCAGTTGATCTACTCTATGTTAGTGGCTATGTTGTGGTAATCACCTTAACTCGTTAGCAAATTGTTATAGTGAACAAAAAACCTTCGCGAAACTTGCTCGCACATTCTTTGCTTTAGGCGAAACGCTTTATTACATTGATGGGATGCAATTGCGAACCTGAATGAGCTCAATTAACACAAAGAGGTGTTATAAAGTGTTAGTTTTTTAACTTTACATATGCAGTGTCACTTCGCAGTAAGAAATCCTTTAGAATCCTTTACTACATATTAGTAACATTAGAGTAAACTAGCTATTGCCCGCAACCCCGTACGCTTAGAATTTAGAAATCAAACTTTAACAAATTATACAAAAAAGCCACATTCTTGAACTACTCTATCAACCGCAACTACAAAGAACCGCATCAGAATCCGTTGCGTAGTTTTAAAGATATAAGGACACATAGGTACATACAAAAATAACGACTTTGTTTTATAATAAGTAAGGATTTGATAAGCAACAATTCCAACATGGTATTTATAACTAGCCTACGCTAAATAGACGTTTTTGTTAAAAGTTATGTAATCCTTCCGCTAATACACATTACTATATTTATTAAACAATTTTTTTAAAGATTAATGTTTACAAGTTCGACAATTTTGGCTTTTTATTTTAGTAAGTTTGCCTTGTTATTTCCTCTATTAGAGTTATGTTTTTCTGTAAAGGTGTGCTAACGAACAAAGTCTACAAGGCTTTTAAGGAGAAGCGGGCGCCTTTCTCTCTGTAAAAAATGTTTAGAAACAAAACACCGATATGCGGTATTTACTTGGGCCACAGACCTCTGTTAATGTGAAGTACTTTTCATTCACGGACTTTAGTCAATGTCTTACTTAAGTTTTTAACACGGATTGCCTCCAACAGATAAAGCATTATGAAATTTTTCTTTAACGCACCAACGTTAAGGTATGGAAAAATGCATTTTTATTTGTCGTAGCTAAGCTGTCACAAGGCTGTTGCATTGCATACATCCAGTTTTCATCTATACAAATATTATAAAGCGGAAGAGTTTGTTTGTTTGTTTGTTTGAACGCGCTAATCTCAGGAACCACTGGGCCGATTAGAAAAATTCTTTCCATGTTAGATAAGGCATTTATCGAGGAAGGCTTTAGGCTATATAACATCACTCTGCGACCAGTAGAAGCAAAGCAGTAGTGAAAATGTTGCAAAAACGGGGAAAATTTTCTAAACTCCACGCGGTCAGAGCCGCGGGCAACAGCTAGTAAACATAAATGCTTGGTGTGTGTTCAATGCCTGGCATGCGGAATCTTTTGGGAATGATCTGTGGTTTTTACCTCCTAAATAAAAAGTTGTTGTGAAAAAGGGATGTTTGTTTGGGTTTAAGGATAAGAAGAGTAACAAAGTTCGTAATGGAGTTTATTAAAAATTTCGATTGTTATCGATTTTATTAATAGTAGTGTTATGTACCAAACTTAACCTATAGTATCAAGTATGCGCGCGCGCATCCCTAGGAGATGGTAACTTCACTATCGATGACGTTGGGAACTGACCGGTGCATCGGTCCTCGTGGCTCGTTGCCCGCGCGCGCGACGCGGTGACCGAGCGCGCGTTGTCAGTAGTAAAACACATCTTGTTTGCAAATTACGTCGCGATTTGAATGCGATTTGAAGCGTTTTCCTTGCAACTGTTTTGCGTGTTAAAATTGTCACTAGAATTAATTGTTGATAAAACTAATTATCCTTGTTGTGTGAATCGATAATTACAATTGAAACAAAACCTTGAAATGTCACCGCGAAATGTAATCTTCGCCAAATTGTTGGACATAAAAGTATTATAAAAACTAGTTGATTTGTGTGTCTATGTTTAATACTATTTAATGTAAATTGAACTGTTTGATAACTATAATTGTGATAGTGTAATTTTATTGGGACGATTGATGAAAGTTCACCGCTTGAGTCGAGCGAGCCTGTGTCTTCTCCCTGAAAAAGCTGGTACAGTATAATTAATCTTCCTGCGTAATTTTTGGCCAAATTTTGTGTGGTTGGTTATTTAAACTATAGCTAGGGTGACACGGTGAAGACATTGTTGAAGAACAAAAACAGGGTAAGTTTGTACTATTATAAATTTGTTAACGCTGTGAAACGCAGATTTTAAGTTCGTTCGTCTTGGCCTGAAGAATTGTCACGCTTCCACAAAACTAATAAATTATAAATCCCAGGTTGAACGTAACATAATTTTGGTACCCAGAGCGTGGTTTAAACTCCGTTTCTCGAATGTTCCATGTTGAACAAACTATACCCTCATTGTTATGTACCAAACGATTAACCTGCCATGTTAGGTATGTTCACGAACATATGTTGAATGGTCGTGTAGTACCGCGACCGATGGCGCCACCGGCGCCTACGCCGCGGCCAACGAGCGCGCCCGCGCCGGTTTTCGGCGGTGACCGGCGTGTCCTTCAGTTGAAAAATCGAGTTGAAAGCGAGTTGACGTTCGATTGTGACTAGTTGTCACGTGTTCTCGCAACGGTTTTTAAAAGTTAAAAATTGTCACTAGAATTAATTGTTGATAAAACTAATTATCCTTGTTGTGTGAATCGATAATTACAATTGAAAACAAAACCTTGAAATGTCACCGCGAAATGTAATCTTCGCCAAATTGTTGGACATAAATGTGTTATAAAAACTAGTGAATTTTGTGTCTCCATACATAATACGATTTGTGTGTCTATATTTAATGCTATTTAATGTGAGTTGAACTGTTTGATAACTATAATTGTGATAGTATAATTGCATTGAGACGATTGGTGAAAGTTCACGGCTTGAGTCGCACCAAAGGTCGTTTGAGGGCTTCAAGAGTTCGTGTCTCCCTGCATAAAGTTAAGTATAGTTTGATTAGCATTCTGCGTTATTTTGGCCAATTTATCGTAGTTAGTTAATGAAGCTATAGCTAGGGCTTGACACAGTGAAGACTTTGTTGAAGAACAAAACAGGGTAAGTTTGTACTATTGTAAATTTGTTAACGCTGTGATATACAGTATATGTTCGTTCCTCTCGCGCCTGAGAGATATCACGCTTCCACTTAACCTATTATTAATTAAAACACCAGGTTGAACGCAACATAATTTGGTACCCAGAGCGTGGTTTAAACTCCGTTTCTCGAATGTTCCATGTTGAACAAACTATACCCTCATTATTTGTGAAAATTGATTTAATTAATTTAATTAATTTAATTTGATTAATTTGGTTGTTTGCTTGTTTAATCGAAATTGTTGGTATAGTTTTGCATAATTAATTTGAGCACTTGAATTGGCAATTAGATTTTAAAGGGTTTGATAATTATTTGTGCTATTGCTAATCGTATTTGTTGTTGCTCAGGTTATTATTTAATATAAATTATTATTTAATTATTGTCTAATATTGAACAACGTTATAGTTAAATTGTGGCGTTGTGCGTTTGTATAATACAACATTTATTTTATACGTTTGTTTGTTTTGTTGGTTACCTTAAAATAAATAATTTAAGTCTTAAATTAATTGCACATTGGCAAGGAATTGTTTGTTTGTTTGATTTAAAATATTAAAGATTTGATATTTGTTTAGAGTAATAGCGGCTTGTCTCATTGAAAGATATTTTGTTTTTCGCTATTGTAATATTGTTTGTTTGTGAAAGATATTTGTTTTTTTTGTTATTATAAGATTGTTTGTTTCGTGCCGTTTGTGCTTTGAAGATGTCTACCGCCGCGTATAATGTTGTCCGCGAGACATATTCCGGGATTGCGACTCATTTGAGATGGTTCACGTCAGCTGCCGCCTTGGTGAAAAGGGAGAACCGAATCGAGGCATTGTTGGACAGGCATGAGAAATGCCCTACACGACTTCAGGAGGTGGAGGCGCTTTACCGGCGCTTCATCTTGCATCTGGATGATGTGCCCCTGGAGTCATTCCCCCAGGAGCGACGGGACCAAGTCCACGAGGACTACGTCCAAATTATGGACCTTGCCGACGACATCGCCCAGAGCGCGCGGGAGATTTTAGCCTCGCGCGCCGGAGTACCGGCTCACCGGGCCCCCTTGAAGACTCCCGTGGGCCTTTTGACCAGGTTACCCAACTTGGATCTTCCACGTTTTGATGGTCGACTAGACATGTGGATGGGATTCATTGGTTTGTTTGAGAGCCTTGTGGACTCGAGGGACGATTTGGGTCCGTCTCAGAAACTGGCCTATTTACTCTCCGTGCTTGATGGAGAGGCGAGGGGCTTAGTACAGCACCTTCCAATATGTGACGGGAGCTATGGGATCGCGCGGGCGTTGCTCACCAAGCGCTATCACAACCAGCGCTGTCTGGCAGATACCCACGTTGACCAGATTTTGAACCTTCCCGTCGTGAGCAATGCTGCCCAGTTGAGGACCGAGCTGCTGAACCCCCTCCTAATAGCCACCAATTCGCTCAACCGCTTAGGACTGCCGGTTGCCAAGTGGTCTTACCTACTGGTGCGTATCGTACTCAAGCGATTGCCGGTGTCTTTGAGGGCACGTTTTGAACAGGGGCACACTAGGGATGAGGCATCTGCTCTCCCTACCTTTGACCAGCTCCTGACGTTCCTGGAGGACGAGTGTCGCATGGGTGACGTCATGGTCGCCGACACGCCGGTGGAAGCATCACGTCCCAGACCCACCAACCAACGGCGCAATGCCCAACCTGCACCAAGAGGAGGTACGGCCGCCCGCTTCGCTGTCGCTCAAGCTGCGCCACCGGACTGCCGGTTTTGCAAGTCGCAGGGACACCAAACGGTGCGGTGCCCAGACTTCGCGGTCCTGCATGTGGCCGCTCGTAGGCGGATTGCCCAGGCCCGCGGCTGGTGTTTCTCTTGCCTAGGGGACCACTACCAGCGCGCCTGCCCCGACACTCACCCGTGTCCTATTTGCGGAGGGCACCATTTGAAAATCCTGTGCGCCAACGCGAATGGCCGTCGCGACCACGCGGGGTCGCCTTCGGGCGGGTATGTCAGCGGACACCGGGACCAGTCCCGCAATTTGGAGTCCGGCTCATCACCCCCACGCCGCGCAAACTGCGCTGCCGTTGATCGCCGAGTTGGTTCGGCGCGCAGCCCCACGGGCGGGTATGAAAGCGGGCCCCGGGTTCAATCCCGCACCTTTGTGTCCCGCTCGCCCTCCCCGCTTCCACGTGATCAAGCGAGATCACCTCCGGTAGTGTACCACGATTACCGTGACGCACGTCCTGTACCACTACCGTCCCCCCCTCTGGCGGAACGTCCCCGTTTGGAGACGCGCAACCCTCGGTACGGACGCTCCAGGCGCTACGAACCGCCGTCTATGGCTCGTGGCAGTCGTCACCGAGAGGAGGCCGAGTTTAGGCACTACCCGCACTTTGATTTGCCGTCTCGGGACAACGGCGCTCAGTCGCCGCCACGCCAGCATTAGGATGTTGGCGTCTGCCCCCGCTATGCACCGCCCCCCTTTGAGACCGTCCTCTTGCCCACGGCCCATGTCAGGGTCTGGGGACGGACGGGCGCCTCGGTTGTAGTCCGAGCTATATTGGACACAGGCTCACAGGGGTGCATAGCCTCGTCTTGGTTGGTAGGGCAGACTGGCCAGACTATTGAAAAATATTCAGATGTAATAAGGGGTGTCGGGAACGCCCCCGTGGCCACGGTAGAGGGCCGCGTTTTGTTTGAGTTCTCCCCCTCAAATTCTCCACGTCCGACGTTGGAATCGTCGGCCATTGTGATGGAGAATATCTTGGGCAATCACCCGCAAGTTCGTTTGTCTGCGGATGCGGTAAAATTGACCGCGGATTTGAATTTGGCCGACCCTAAATTTGACCTGCCTGGCACGGTCGATTTGTTGCTTGGTGCCGATGTTTTGGGTAAAATATTACTCGGCAAGGATTGTGTTTTGCAGCCAGGTGGCTTGGTAGCCCTCCGGACCATATTTGGGTTCGCACTGATGGGGCCTGTATTGAGGACTCCCCCCCCTGCCGAACTTGGAACGGCCTTGATGGTGGGGTCCGCCCTTTCTGACGCCGTGCAGAGATTCTGGGAAGTGGAGGAGCCACCACAAGCTCCCCGCTCTGATCCGGAGCATGAAGAGTGTGAGCAGTTCTACAAGACCAACACCAGTTATCTCCGTTCTGGCCGGATCATGACAAGATTGCCATTTCTCGCCGTACGTCCGCCACTTGGCGTCTCGCGGCCTATTGCAGAGAAGCGTTTGTTGGCGATGGAACGCCGTATGAGCAGGGACCCACTACTCAAGGAGAAGTATATTGACTTCATGCGGGAGTATGAGGATTTGGGACACATGTCTGTGTCAAAATTGGATTGGCGTTCGACGGAGCACTTCTTTCTTCCGCATCATGCTGTAATAAAACCATCCAGTGGTAAGCTACGCACAGTATTTGATGGTTCTGCGCGGACTACTTCAGGAGTGTCATTGAACCAGTGTCTGCATCCTGGTCCCAAATTGCTGAAGGACCTTTGCGACGTCATCACGCGGTTTCGACGTCATCAATTTGTTTTTGTGGCTGACATCAAGATGATGTTCAGGCAAACGGTAATTCACCCGGATGATCGCCGATACCAGCTGATATTGTGGCGAGAAAACCAGCAAGATCCCATACTTGTCTACGAGCTCAACACGAACACATACGGGCTGAGGTCTAGCCCCTTTTTGGCTATACGTTCGCTTTGGGAGCTCGCGGATCGAGAGCGTATGTCGTTTCCTCGCGCAGCCGCCATTTT